>CP124716.1:31662500-36662500 GCA_031232105.1 Capsicum rhomboideum
CTCCTCATCATCAGATGTTTCCTCTATGAAAGGCCGTCTTGTGATGGACTCACAAGTTCCTGGACTAAACTTCCTCCTCTCATTGTCCACCTTTTTCTTTCCTTTGTCCATATTTCTTACCATACTTCCATCTTCTGATTTTCCCTTTTTTCTCTTGTCAACTCCAGAAGCTGTGTTTTCCTCCACCATTTTTCTTTTACTCCCACAACTAAAATCCTCTCCAACATTCACAGAACAAGTTGAAGACGGAGTAGGATTACTACTTTTACTCAACCTCTTCCTCTTCTCAATAAAATCCACACAATATTTTAAAAACTGTTGTCTTGTCCTTCTCTTCGGAACAGAGCCATCCCCTGAATCCATCTTCCAGAATACGCACCTGAGTCAAAATACACAATTTTCTTGATCAAAATACAACCATTAGCACTCTAGAAAAAAAAAAAAGAAGAAGAAAGAACTCCAACAAAACATGCATATACCTATCTTAAAGACATTCTACACAATCACAACAAATAAAATAAAAATAAAAATAAAAATCACAGACTACACTCTTGCACAGTTTTTACAAAGACAAACCTGAATAAAGAAGCTTAGGTTTCTTGAAACTGGTTGAACTGCTAAAACAGAGTAAAAGAGACTGAGCAAAAATACAACTTTGAAAACTTTGAATGTATACACAAATATAGAATGAGATAGAGAAACAGAAAAAGAAAGCTGACTGAGAAGAACCTTATTGGAAGAAAACTTGCATGAGACAGGCAGAGAGACAGAGAGGGGGTGGGGGTTGTTTCTGGTTTTGCAAAGGAAGACAAATCAAAAAAGAGAGGGAAATACATCCATATATATATATATTACTCCCTCTGTCCATTTTATTTGTAGTAGTATTTACTTGTCATACATCTTGAGAAATAGTATAAATGATACGGATAATATCAAACTTCTATTATAATGAATTTAATGTTTTAAAAAATACATTAGGTAATGAATAGTAATACATACATTTAGTTTTAGTATTGTATATAAGTAAAGATGGATGGAAAGAGTAATAAAAAGAAAATATATGTGTATATATCTTGTATCAGCATTAACGTCCAATTAGTAATTCAAATTTACAGGATTCATTGAAAGAAGCTCTTTCTATTAGTAAGAGATTTTTTCATACACAAAAGTAGAAATCCAAATCTCTAAAAAAATCATCCGCTGCAAGACATTCTTTCAAAGTTGAATACAACATTTATTGTGATTCCAGCTGTATTTTTTTTTTTTTTTATAGTAATGACAGGCAAATTTATTAACTATTTCCAAAATAATAAAAACCCAATTATTCCCTCCATTCCTATTTACTTATCACCTTTTTAAGTTGCACACCCCTTAAGAGAAACATTAACTAGAAGATAATTCGACTAAATTACCCTTATTTATCACTCATTTTTATTTAATGTTTTTCTTTTTTTGCAATATATTAATATCTCTCCATATTTAAAAGTGAAAACAAACAACTAATTATGTCTAGATTTTGTGAAATGACAAGTATTAAGGAACAACTATTTTTAGTAAGGACGACAACTAATTAGAAATGGAGGGAGTAATAAAGTCTAATTATATTTGGTAGGTTACATACTCCTTCCGTTCCTACATAGTTGTCACCATTTTTATTTGCACTCTCCTTAAAAAACACTAACTACATGCTAAATTGACTAAATTACCCTTATTTATTATTCTTCTCTATTTAATATTTCTCTTTTTTGTACTATATTGATATCTCTCCATATTTATAACTAAGAATAAGGGTGGAAAAAAATAAGTAATTATGTTTTGACTTTGTGAAATGACAACTATTAAGAAATATTTATTTTTAGTAAAGTATACAACTAATTAGGAACGGATGAAGTAGTAACTTAATCATTTTTGGTAGTTTATAGAGCACAGATCCGAAACGTTTTGGGTTTGGTTACAACCTATGGAAAGTAAATTAACAACAAAATTATAATTGCTCTATTCGTTCCATTGTATGTGGCATCGTTTAACTTAACACGATATTTTAGAAAAAAAAAAGATTTTCGAAATTTACGATCTAAAACAATGCTTAGATATTTGTGCGGTTGTAAATCATTCATTAAGGATAAAGGACGAATATTAAGTAAAATTATTTCGAATTATAATAAAGTGATATTCTTTTTGGGACGGACTATAAAAAAGCTGGTGCCACATAAAATGAGACGGAGGGAATGCTTAGTGGCAAAGGCTATTCAATTTTTTTTAGAATTCATAAAGGTGATTGAGTTGATATAGTAGTGATATTTTATAAAAGAGGTCAAAGATCGATTTCTTTTGTTAACGTTTTCACAGTCTAACTCGTTGTATATGACTTGTCTAGCGTGATTTATATCTGTTGTGTAATTTATGAGTTATTATATAGGAATGAATTTACTCAATACACATCTAAAGAATAACAATTTTGGGCTTCTCACAGGGTTCCAAATTTATTACTACTATTATTTTTAAAGAAGGAAAAAGTAAAATTATCCCCTCAAGCAAACCAATTACTACCACTTTATTTGCATGTGACTTCTCTTTCCTTCTTCTTCTACTTTTACCATTTTGTCTGTTTAATCTTTCATTTTCTTTTGATTGTCTTTTTCTATTTTTAGTAGCAATTAGTGCACCTTCGCGGCACCAGCAATAAATGTACATTGAACAAAACTATTTTAGTTTCTTTTTTTCCAAGCAATTAATGTTATTCTTCTTTTTTTGTTTTTTTCCTGAGATGGGTCAAATATATCCGTGTACTATTAGAAATAATTTAAATATATTACTCGTTATACTTTTGATTCAAATACACCCCTCCAACTATAGTTTTATGCTAATTTAGCTCATTATTAACTTACGAAAACGTGATGAGTTTAGAAATAAATAACTCATCCCCAATTTTAAATACCTGATTCACTTTACAAACTCACCCATTCGGTGCTATTTGATTCTTCCATCTTGTTGTGCCTGGACCAACTTGTACTAAATGCTCTAATCCATGATGAATTTCAGTTTAAGTCAAAGGTAAGTACAAAACAATTTGATAGTAACAAAAGTATGAACGGCCAAAAGTGTATATATGAATATAATTAAGTACATCACTAGGAGTAGTTATTAAGGTTGCTGCACACTTTTAATAAGACAGTTTATGTATGTGACACTAGAATAATACGTTCTTACAGCTAGCAAATAGGAGGAATTAATAAGAGCCTTAAAGCATCGAACCATAGACAAATGAAATCTTAAACGTCCAAGAATTGAAGTTTCCATTATTATCCATTTTGACAAAACATATTGTTTGCATTGAATATCCCAGGAGCCGGAGGTTATGGGATATTCGATATGACTGTAACACCCCGTACCTTCCCAATCCTACTTAATAACAGTGAATCATGTTTACTTAGGTGTCGAGAGCTATAAGTATGGATGTGATAATGTTCAAGATGAGAAAAATTGAAATTTGGCCTTGAACATGTGACGAGCCTTTTATAGAAAGTGTTTTGTGATTTCGTGGAGCATTTGGGCAATACCTCGTACACATTTTAACCTCATTTGGTGACTTGGAGTCATGTTTACTTGATGATTAAGGTCACTAAGTAAGTATTTTATAGTGCTTTGATAAGGTATTGGACGATACGCAAGTGTTAGAAAAATTGCCGAAAAATTCAGCAACACATGGAAACTTGCGCCACTGCCCTGTTTCAGGGGGTGTGGCGCAAGCCTCTGAGATCAGAGAGGGTGCATTTCTTGCGCCACTGGCTTGTTTTGCAGCAGTGGCGCAAGGAACAAATTTTTGACCCTTCCGGAGTCGTTTCGTAACGCAATTCTACGACGCTTTCTAGATGGTTTCTTTTGGTTCTTTGGAGTTATTTGAGCATTGTTAAAGGTTCAAACACTTCAATATACTCCTACATACTCCTACATGATCAAATCATGAAATGTGAATAGTGATCCAAAATGTTCAATGAAGCCAAGGGCGACTAGAATGCCTATTTTTGCGATCGAAAGGACGAATGAGAATCTTTTAAGGGAATATTGTCGTGCCATTATGGAATTATGTAAACATGAGATATACGATGAATAATACATTAAATTGCATGGGTTACATGGATATGAATTATTGGGCCCAAAGTTAGGCCCAAAAGGAAATAAAAGAATTGGCCCAAAGGGGCAAAAAGACCCATTCTTCTCATTGGACCACATATGATGCCAAAGGAATGGCTAGGAATGACTTGGGGTCTATATAAAGACCCCAATATCAGATTTTCCTTCACATAAACACTCTCATGCCTTTTAGATAATTATCAAACATTTTCCTTCATTTCCAAACCCTAAAGCAAATAAACCCTAAGGCATATTGGACAAGATCATCCTATTCCAAGCTTTGGTAAGTCTTTATTTTCATGGATTAACATATTATATGCATGGGATATTATGTATATCATGCTAGTGGTGTTGGCAAGGTGATGAATAGTGACTTTTTGCCTTTGGTGAAAGATGTGTCATCTTGGTAATTTGAACTTGAATTAGGCCTTGTGCCTTTGATGAAAAAGCATGGTATGGACAAAATATGAACATGTATGGTGTTATTTTTGGCATTAAACTTGTTCTTGTCTAAAAGTGAAAATTATGGGATTTTGGCCGATATGTGTTATGAGTTGAATTAAGGTGCTTTGATGGATTATTTGTGATGTGTTATGGATAAGAAAGTGTAAAGGAGAAGTATTGTAGTGAAATGTATTGATTTTCATGTATTGGTCAATGTTGGGAATATTATGGAATTTTTGGAATAATAGTATGATCAATGGTTTTGTTAAGGGGAAATGACATGTTTAAAGGCAAACATGTAACTCATTGACATGGTATGCATTTGTAAAGTAATTGGTGGTTAATGTGAATTTCGTTATGTATTTATGTTGTAGAGTGACACATAAAGAAGGAGAGGGATTATTGCTTACGCATCGAAGGTGGTATATTTGTATTGTGAATCCAAGGTATGTAAGGTTACTCTGTCCGTATCTTTCTGCGGCAAATAGTATGCACATTGAAATATCACTAGTCCTATCCCGAAATGTGCTAAAGTATCCCATATCCGGTTATCAATGGTCATTGTCATATATTTCCTACTCATTGAGCAATGGTGAATCTCATGTCTCATATTCATGGTTAATGTTCCAAAAAGCCCAATAAGGTTATGTTGTGATATTCCAATAGTAGTCATACTCATGTCTCTTGTTCAATAATGATCGACCAATGGTTTCAATGGTGTTATGTTTCCAATAAAGCTATGTTTCCAATAATGTTTATTCACATGTATTTTATTTTGGTTATGGTTCCAAAGCTTCCAAATGTTATGTCAAATGAATGTATCAATCTTTCACAAGTAATGGTATCAATCTCAAAGTAAAGAAATGAAGTAAGAATGAAGTAATGCATATTGATTGTGTTCATGGGTGTTATCCATGGGGTACAAATACCCGCATGATGATGATAGTTTATCCACGGGGTGCAAATACCCGCGTGATGATGGCCATTTATCCATGGGGTGCAAAGGACACCTGCATGATGATATGATCTTATCCATGGGGTAAAAAGAATACCTGCATGACGATGATATGTTATCCATGGGGTGATAAGAACACCTGCATGATGAGGGCCCTCACAGTATATGAACAATGTAAAAGTAAAGTAAAGACAAGAGAAAGAATGAATGTAATATACATGGTTTCCAAAGTACAGAATGGTGACTCATCTACACTGTGACTGATCTATATTGGTTATGCATTTGAACTTGAGTTCTTGACATATTTTCATATCTTACAGTTTCATTTGAGCCTTACATACTCAGTACATTCTTCGTACTGACCCCCTCGGGGGATTTACCTTACTTGCTGCAGGTGCAGGCACTAGTAGGCCTCCACAGTAGGTTGCCAGCTGTTTGCAGTTCATTGGTGAGCTCCAGTTAGTTCGGGGCTTCTCCGAGTCACTGTTGTACATGTGTTTTGCTTCTGTACATGTTATATAAAGCGGGGACTTGTCCCGACTTTTTGTTAATTTTGGTCAATGCACTTGTTAGAGGCTTTTGTAGACGGATGTGGGTGTATAAGTATGTAAGTACATGTTGTTTTGACTTAATGGCTCAAACGGCCAAGTTTTACATACATAGCTATGGCTTATGTTTTCATGTCTTTGACGTCCGCATAGTTGCACAAGGAATAATAAGATTCATAGGAGATTATGTACGCGAATGTTCATAAGCAAAGGTTGGTTCTCTTGGGCCATATCGGCTTCGGGTGCCAATCACGCCTCGTTGGGACTCGGGGTGTGACAATGACTCTTCAAGAGAATATGTTATCATTTAAATAGACGTGATTTAGGATTGTTTCAGGTAAAATAGCCTCAAAAGCTAGGATTTAAGGGTAGAGTAGCCTCCAAGAAACCTAGCAAGAATTGGATTCTTCTTATAGAATCCCACAGAATTTCGATGTCTATACATATGACTTATCTTTAAAACGAGTTGGAAATGTTAAAACGATATTCTAATGCTTTACAATTAAAAATATATAAACAGACACTAAGCCCTAGTTTTACAATTAGGGGTCGTTTGGTACGTAGACTACATAATCCCGGGATTATAATCCTGGGATTATAATCCAGGACTATTTTATACCATATAGGAGGTGGTATAAAATAGTTCCATGATTCATGGGTTATGCCAAGACTAAATATGGTATTAACTTTATACCATGTTTGGTTGATGGTATAAATTAGTCCCGGGATAAATTTATACCATCAACCAAACATGGTATAAATTTTATCCATGGAAAGGTAATTTCATAAGAGATATATTTATATCATTTTTAAAAATAAAATTTAGATAAGGGCATAAAAAGGAGAGGTTTGCGCAATTCAACCAAAAAACAACTAGGCCAAGCTAAATATAACCTAATATGGGCCTTGGAAATCCCAAACCTAAACAGACATTAAGTCCTAACTGTATATTACATCCCAAACCAAAAAAAAAAAGGGGGAATGCTTAGGAAATTCCTAATTTTGTTTCCTTTATATAAAAGTAAGAATAACTCCAAATACAGAATTATACACCCATTACGTACTACCACTACTAAGTTGCATAACTCATAAAAGAAAATTTTCCTTCAAAGAAACAGATGAGCTGTTGTAACAAAGTAATAACCACAATATAATTTCATGGGAGAGTAGTTGTGGTTTCTGTGGAAAACCAACCAATCACAACTTTTGTTCTCAATGCCACAATACTTTTATGGAAGAAGAAGCCGACGAGGGTGCATTAGCTTTGTTTGAAGCGATGTCAGTTGTAAGTGTGATGAAATATTTTGCGAAATTTATAGGTATCCAGAAGAACATGCATGTGCTTGCAATTTCAAGTCTATAGGGCGTGCAATTTTGGCCAAGGAAAATCCTCTATGCAAAGCTGATAAACTTGAGAATAGAATCTAAGACACTGTTATTGCTTAATCGCTGTTGTTGCTAATTGTGTATCAAGTTCTTTTGATTTGGTTTCTTCAAGTTTGTATTTTAGTCTAGTCATGTCCTTTATTCTGATTATTCATAGTACCAGATAATGTAAAATTGAACTTGCACTTTACGTATAGTTTCTATCAATGTCATGCATACTACAAGATGAATAAATTTAAGCCACACACTTCAAAGTTTTCCGTCTTAATTTTTAAATCTTTTTTCTGTCTCTCAGAGTAGATATTTGACCATATATCCCAACTTTTATTAATTATGTGTATTTGGTTAATACGAAAAACGAAACAAGAAGATGATTGACTCATCATTTTTTAAAATATACTCCATTATTTATATTTAAAAGTTCCATAAATCCTTCGCAGTTCTTCGTTAAGCTTCCAGCTAGCCGTGCTCAGTTTCTCCATTGAAGAAGATGCTCCAACATAGAAAGTTTCCTAATGTGGCTTTCAAGATTGTTTTTGTTCTTTTTGTTTTTCCAGCTTTTGGAACTAACTTTTCTTTTGTGTTTGGGCCTATAACCTTTGTATAATTTCAGATTGGAGATATAATATAGAAATGGCCTGTGCCCTTTTGATTTTATTTTTTAAAAAAAAAAAAATTCCATACGTGATACTGCATGAAAATATTCCCCTGTGACAAAAGTTAGAAATTAATGAAGTCTGTAGTAAAAAAATAAAGAGTGCTAGATTTGATTGAAACCCATTTTTCCATGGATTATCATTTAGAAGATTTGAGTTATTCACATTGCGTGTGAAGATGTACTTTTTTACAATAATGATTTATCTTAACATGTCATAAGCTAAAGTGTACAAATAAGCAATTTGAGAACCTCTATTCAAGGATAGCCTAAGTTTAAAACCTTTTTATAAGTTTAATCGCTTCAAAATCAACTTCAGATTTACGAAAAATAAAAAATTCTGGTATGAAGTTTGGAATTGTCAAGCCAATGGACAGACAACGTCTGGAATTTGCTTGTGTAATTCAAACTTCAGATATTTAGATATAAAGTTAGTTTATATACGCTCACCAACTTCACACATATATATATGAAATTTGAACTAACTCGATTTTGCCATATTTATTGTGCGTCAAAGGTGAAGTTTTACTCAAATGAATAAAATGCACCATCTCAGTTCATAGTTACTCATATAAAATGCACCATCTCAGTTCATAGTTACTCATCTGTATTGAAGTTAGTATACCTACCTTAGCTTTGTGATAATGAGAGGATTCTCATTCAGAAACAAGTTAATTCTCTCTTCTTGAGAGTGAAGATAAATAGCAAGTGAGGATAAATGAAAAAAGTTCCATTGTTTATATGTAATAATAAATGCATAGCTATAGAATCATAATACAACAATATTTACTTGGCATTAGCTCTGATGGCCATTTTACTTCGTTTTGAATAATACCAAAAAAGTTAGCGCATAATTATTCTTTTTTGCCAACTTTTCAAGGGGTTAATGGGTAAATAATAATTGTTACACAAGTTCCTACATATTTACAAGTAAATCTCTTTCCTAAAATACTCTACAAGCCTAGAATATTTCAAGAACCTTCTATACAAATCTATGAAATTCTAGGGTCTTTCATGGAAATCCCAATATTTCTCGAAAATCTTCCACAAGTGCTAGCATTTTTTTTTATATATACTTCCACATGACAAAATGGTGTGCCAAGTTATTGTTACACCTCACGTTTTAAATTTCATTTAGGATCGTATGTTTATGTATTATATTAAAGCCCCGTAATCGAGTTTAATGTACTCTAAATTAAGTTAATTAGAAATCAACTTGGGATTATACGTCTTTGATTTGGGAGTTTTCGGGGGAGAAAAACTCACCCGGGGCACAAATTTCCACTGCCGCAGGCCACAGCACCCCGGGTGGCGTCCCATGCGCCGGAGTAGTACAATGAGCGATCGAGGAGGGGCAGCAAAGCCTCGAGCATCTGCTTGAAAGGCTTTGCTGCGCCGTACTAGGCGGCGCCTGGGCGATGCAGTAGGCCATTTGGGGATGCTGAATGGCCTGCAAGCCCCTTCGGGAGCATTTTTGTTTGGGTTCTTTCAAATACCCCTTCCCACGAGTAAATTCAAGAGATTCAACGCTAGAATCCAACCTAGTCCTTTCAATTCCGATCACAAGTTACTCCACACGTATTTGAGGTATGTAAGACTTCCTTAATTTGTAAATCTCTTCAATTGTAACCTCTTTATGTTCAGTTAACTTCCTTCTGATCTTGATGATCTAGGGTTAGAACGAAAACCTTGAAAAACTATAGTTCCTCAATTCTTGAATTTTGCTCACAAGAATCCCTTGTTCTTGATCTAATCACATGAATTATCCTAGTTTATGCAATTCTATGATTCTTTTCATGAACTTGAGTTGACTTATGAATTCTACGAGCTCATGTGATGCCATGACCCTAATGGCCTGTTTGGAAAGCCAGGGAATTGAGATTTGGTGTAATTGAGTATAATTACACTCTTTGATATGTTTGGCTGACCAAGTAATTACTTGGAAAGAGAGGAATTTGGTGTAATTGAAGGGGAGTAATTACACTCCCCAATTCTCAAGGGAGGGTAAGGAATTGAGTGTAATTACACTATGTAATTACATGAAACTTTTTAAAAATTTTCTTTTTACCTTTTTAAATATATTTTAATAAGGACTACCAAAAGACATTTCTTTCTTTTTTCTGAACGTTCTTCTCACTTCTATTTTCACCAACATACCAACAACTTTACTTCTTCTTCCAAGTGAGATTTCATTCTTGGTTCTTTTTATTTCATATTTTGATGTCTTTGTAGATTATTTATGTATTTGAGCTTTGTATTTTCTCCTATTAGTTCCTGAGATTAAAATATAATATGAGAATTAAAATTTTCTTTGATTTCTGATAATAATAAAGTAAAAAAATTGGTTCTGATAATCAGATATACATATTTCCTACAACGACTTATTCCTTAGCTAAGCTACTGGGAAGTTCTCAAAGGAACTATTATTTTTTTTTAATCTTAATTACGAAAGGCTATATTGCTCGGACTCTTCGAATATGTCAATGGGTGCGTGTCGATTTCTCCAAAAGATTATATTTTTTGGAGAATCCGACATGGATGAGGCATTGAAAGTTAAAGAGTCCGCTCAACTTAGACGAAAAGTTTTTAAAGATCCATCTTCAAGAGTTATGCAGCAATGTATCTTCCATGTTGCCAGGGAAATGGGGTATCTTTAATCTTTGAGAACCTTTACATGTGAAATGGTTGACTTTTAGAAAATATTTTGGCAGTCTGTAACGGTGATCAATTGCTAAAATTATCAATATCCCACAATGCTTAAGATGTTATATGCTATTACTTTGAATTGAATACAATGGTGCGAGCTTTTTGCAGGATAACATTCTCTGTCTTTAAAATTGTCTAGCTTCTGTAACATGAGTTTTGATCATTGAGGAAATCTAAGTTGCTTGTGTTGTTAGCTATCTAAATTTTCACCTTGTTAGTGAGGATTCAATTCCCCACCTTGTAATCCCCTCTCCATATTTTACTTCCCCCTCCCCCTAATTTTATTTTTCTTAAAAATAGTGACTTTAGATGAATTTGTGAAGAAATTCTCGCTGGAATGTCAAATAGCTTAAGTTTGAGTCACAAAATATATGTATCTTCCATGTTTCCATGGAAATGATGTATCTTTAATCGATGTGAAATCGTTGAATTTTTCCAGAAAATGTTTTGGTAGTATGTATCGCTGCTTAGTTATTACAACACGATTGATGATACAAGTAGATCAATTTTGATGTTTACATACATAGGGTTGAGGAATATAGTTGTGAGAATCTAAGTTGCTCGGTCTCTTCACTTTCGATGCCGAATCCGTGTCGAATTCTCTAAAAATATATAACTTTTGGAGGATCCAACAAGCAGCCTCAAACATTTTTGAAGAGTCCAAGCAACATAGGTGAGAATTGCATGAGTTTTGAATTTAGGATTGTCTAGCCTCTATAACACGGGTTTTGATGTATGGGGAAATCTAAGTAACTTAGTTGGTTGGCTATCTAAATTTTTAGCTTGCTAGTGAGGATTAGATTCACCACCTGGTAATCCCCTCTCCCATTTTTTTCTTTCCCCACCATCAATTTTTTTAACAGTGAGTTTTGTGGGAATGCACTAGGTATGTTGCTGTTTGTTGTTGAGTTTTGATGAATTTGTGAAAATTTTCTCATTGAAATGTCAAATAACTTAAGCTTGAGATTCTATTAATAAAAAAGAGAGTAGTTACAATGCATAAAAGCCATCACTGGTAGCACCAGCAAGTAGCAACATAAAAATCAGCATACCAACCAAACTTTAAATGGGCTAGTAGTTCAAGTTAGCAATCCTCGCTTCTAGCTTGGTCTTGAAACTTGCTTAGTATATCACTTCTTGGGTGATGCATCGAACCAAAATTTCTCTACTGCTAGACACATATTGAAATAATCTTCCATTCCTCTCTTGCCACACTTGATATATGTAGTTAGCCATAGTCATCCGGTAAATGTGAGCATAAGATACATTACTCCTTGCGTTACTCTAAGATCAATCAAGTTCACCTTTCCAATCCAATACCTTCTTATTAACACCTTGCCACGCTAACAATTTCTTCCATATAAATGTAGAGAAAGGACACTTAGCAAATGGATGGTTCCTACTCTCCATGACCTGGCAGAAAATGCAATCAGGGATGACATTTATCCTCCATTTTATAAACCTATTCTTTGTGTATAATCTGTACATAATGGCCGCTTTTACCACAAACAGTCATTTTACAGCACCATAATTGTTACATACTAACTTCCTCCATGGAACCTTCTGAAAGTCACCAAGAAACTTTAAGTACATAGCCTTGATGGAAAATTCAACGCTTGGTATATTCTGAGGATCATATCCTTCTTTAGAGAAGTACTTCTCTGCCTTCAAACCTTTATATTTTCATTTATGTAGGATGACAGCTAACCAAACACCTAAGGTTGGAAAAGCATACACCAAATGGAGTGAAGTTCAAAACGAACATTTCATTTATTAATTTATAGCTGAACAAGTTAAGTTGGGAAGAACTCAACCAGGAGGCTGATGGGATGGTGTAGAAAAAGAAATGAGCAAGTTATATCGGGACAGATTAGATAAGACCAAAATGAAAAATAGGATGAGGACTGTAAAGAAAATATATGCTATTATGAAGAGAATGATACAACATAGTGGATTTGGGTGGAATGAAGAAACTCGAAAAGTTGATGTTGAAGATGATGTCTGGGAGCAGTACCTTGCAGTGAGTTATATTGTTCCTTTTTTTCTTGATAGAATTTGAATTTAAGTTATTTATTTTTCTGACTTAAGACTATTGATAATATAATAGGCCCACCCAAAAGATTCTCAATATAGGACGAAGAAGTTTCCAGACTATAATACATTGGCCTTGATTTTTGGAGATACTGTTGCTGATGGTAGGAATGGACGTGAAATTAATGATGCTGAGGATTTTCAAAGTGAATTTACTGATGATGATATAACTTCTGAAAAAGTTACTACACCTACTCCTGAAGATATACAATTTGTCATCATGACGATGGATGTTTTGATCAGAACATAAATGTTACTAGTACTGAAGTAACTCAATCTTTGAATCAAGAAAATAGAGCAAGTAAAAGGAGTTTAGATGAGCAACCACCTTTGACATCACGTTCAAAAAGAATTAGGAATTCTATTGGAAGCTGCTTGGCCAAATCTGTTGATAGATGGACATCAATAGCAGAAGAACAAATAAGGCTACAACATGAACTAACAAGCACTTCTGCTGAAAAATTAATGCCTCTGATATTAGAATTAGGCTTCGATGATGAATGGACTATGCAAACTGTTGACCTCTTTGTAGATAAGAGAAATGTTGAATTCTTTGCTGCTATGGCTCCAGAGCTTAGAAAGAAATGGGTTATGCGCAAACTTGGTTTCTATTGAGTGATGTAGTTAAAAGCATGTTTTGTTGTTTGAATGATGTTTTGGGCTAGCATATTATTTTCTTCTAGATTATCTATTCTAGAATTAGGCTTGAAACTTATCTTATGTTTTGTTGAAATTGGACATGATAATATATTTGCTAGCGGCAATTGTGACCTCTCGAAATTATTTTGTCTCTTCTTTGTTTTTAAATTATGTTACATTTTCAGTCCAAGTTGAGATCATATGTGTAACACCCCGTACATTCCCAACCCTAACTTGATTGATGTGACCTCGGATGTAGTTATAAACCTTAGCTTCGCAAGCACTAAGTACGTGTGTTGCATTGGTTTTGGATGGGACAATTGATATCATACTAGTCAATAGGACTAGACTCTTGTAGGAGGAGTTTAAAACTTTTTGAAATATTTTGGGAGTGATAAGTGAGACTTGAACGACTTCCAAGCAAAGGGTTTTAATGTTAAGAGGTAAGCTAAAGAGTGCGTGCCAGGCTGGTTTTGCCAAAAAAATTTCTTCGACTATTATGATGTATATAAGACCTTTGAGTCATGGTATCATTACTCCATCATAGTAGGACTATTCTTAAGCACGTTTAGCATCTGAGTTTGGGTTAATTCTTCTTCACAAGTATTTTAACAAATTATGTTTAAATAAGTCATGAGCGACTAGAATTTTTATTTTTGCGATTGAGGCTACGAATGAGAATCTCGTGAGTGAATATTGTCGTGACAATTATGGAATTCATTAAACATGAGATATATGATGGATTACACATTGATTTTAGTGGGCTAAGATAATATGTGTTAATGGGCCAATTTGAGGCCCAAAATGGAGCCAAATGCAAGGCCCAAGAGGGCAAAATGACCCATTCTTCTACCATTGACCAATTAAACATGGCATTTAATGCCAAGATGACTTGAGGGCCTACATATATGTGGAAAAATTTGATTTTTATTCAAAGAAACACATATCATATTTCTAGAAATTTCCCAAGATTTCTCTCATCTCTTAAAACCCTAAACCATCTTCTTGGACAAGTTCATCCATTAGCAAGCTTTGGTAAGTGTTTATTCTTATGAATTAATATATTATGTACATGAGAGATTATGAATATCATGGTGGTTATGTTGGCAAGGTGTTAAATAGTGCACTTTGGCTTTTTGCTAAAAGATGTGCATTCTTGTGAATTAAACTTGAAAAAGGACTTGATGTTTTGATGAAAGTGAATGGTATGGATGATATCTCAACATGTATGGTGTGGTTATGTCCATAACTTGTTATTTTTCTCTATGAGTAAATTGTGGAATTTTGGTATAAAATGTATTGGAGTGATTTGATGGATTCATTGTGATGTGGTGTTAATTAATGAGAACATGTAAAGGAGGAACTTGGTGTGAAAAGCTATTGGTTTATGATGTTTTGGTCAATGTATAGAATGTTATGGTATTGTTGGTATGAAAAGACCATGAATGGTATTATAAAGGGTGAAATAATATGATAGGGCAATCATGTAACTCATGGTCATCTTATACACTTGGAATGTAGCTTGTGGTTAATGTTGGTTTCGTTATGTACTTGTGATGTAGAGTGAAACGTAAGGAAGGAGCGGAATTGTTGTACTCACATATTGGATTGTATATTCATATTGGGAATACAAGGTATGTAAGGTTAATCTATCCGTATCCTTCTGTAGCACATAGTAGTCACATTGACATATTATTTGTCCCATTCCAAAATGTTCTAAGGTATCCTATATCCGATTACCAATTGTTATTATCACATGTTTCCTACTCGTTGATTAATTGTGATTCACATGTCTCATGTTCATTGACTAGTGTTTCAAAGGCCCAATAATGTGGTGTTCCAAAGTTCCAATAGTGTTTATACACATGTCCCTTATTTAATGATTATTGTTCCAATGTTTCCAATAATGTTATGACAAGTGAATATACCAATCTCTCACAAGTAAAGGTATCAATCTCAAAAGTAAAGAATAAAGTAATGCATATATGTGGTTAATGATTGAGTATGGGTGGTAGCTTTGGGGGCGAAATGCCTAGCTCAAGCCGATCCCGAGATTATCGGATCAGGGGGCAGTCCTAGAGGCATAAGCCTAGCTCGGACCGAACCTGACAGGGGGTAGCTCTAGAGGTAAAAACCTAGCTCGAGCCGAACCTGATATGTTGGTTTATGGGTGGCAGCTCTAGAGGTAATAACCTAGCTCGAGCCGAATCCGATGCTTTGATTTATGGGTGGTAGCTCTAGAGGCATAAGCCTAGCTCGAGCCGATCCCAACATAACGTTATGTTATGTAAAGACCCACTGATCAGTTGGGGCCCGGGTACGATATAGCACAGGTGACGATGAGCAAATACAGAAGCAAAAAAAGTAATGAATATAAAGTACATAGTTCCAAACATACAGAACGATGGGTTATTGTATTGAATGTAAGGTACATGGTTCCACAAATGCAGAATGGTGATTTATCCATGTTGATTACTCACTTATATTGGATTATATTGAAATATTTTTGTGTCATACAGTTTCATATGGCCTTACATACTCAGTACATTCTTCGTACTGACCCCCTTGGGGGGATTTACCTTACTTGCTGCAGGCACAGGTACTAGTAGACCTCCACGGTAGAGTGCGGGTCATTTGCAGATTTTTGGTGAGCTCCAGTTGGTTCGGGGCTTTTTGTGTCATAGTGTACACTGATTTTGGTATGGTAAATGTTGTATAAAGCGGGGACTTGTCCCGACTCTAGCTTGGCTATGTACATGTATCTGTAGAGGCTTTGTAGGCATATGTGGGATGAGGAATGTAAGAGATTTATGTCCAGTTTGACTTGATGGCCCTACCGGCCAAGTTTCATATACATATAGTACATGTTTCTATGACTTTTACAAAATTTATGAGACACAGTGATGTTATTATAGAGTCATGCATATGAATAGACATGAGCAAAGATTGGTTCTCTCGGACCTCATCGGCTTTGGGTGCCAGTCCGCCTCGTTGGAACTCGGGGCGAGACAAAAGTGGTATCAGAGTGGGTCGTCCTAAGGGTGTCTACAAAGCCGTGTCTGAGTAGAGTCTTGCTTATGGATGTGTTGCGCGCCACATTGATAAACAGGAGGCTACGAGACATTTAGGAGTTGTTTCTTTTCTTCACTTCTAGATCGTGCAATAGAGTCAAAGTTGTAGGTGGACACATATGTACGTATTGACATTGGTTTTCTTTTGCATAATCAAATGCTGATTATCAGACAGGATAAGGGCAAAGGTAAGCAGGTTGATATGCCTACCGAAGAAGAAGTGAGTAAATCACCACCTGACCAAGTTAGTCAAGGTGGGGCTGACATGGAATTTGTAATGCGGGTTTCTCTTAGCCAAAAGTTGTTGTACAATGTCACGGGCGAGCTGGCCCAATGACGAGTGATGATGGTGCGGCTAGGGCAGCTAGTCGTTGAACACAAGATTTTTTGAAATTAAACCCTCCCATGTTCACCAATGAAGACCCACAGGACTTTATAGACCAAATCAAAAGGGCTCTAGATGTTATGCATGTGACTGTGTATTGATGTACTTCCAGCTAGTTAGGAGGAATTTAAAACGGCATTCCTTGACCAAGTACCTCCCATATGAGGTCCGAGAAGCTCATGCAGACCAATTGTTAAATCTTTGCCAAAGGACTATGAGTGTCAGAAAGTATAGTCTTCGATTTAATTCTTTGGCTAGGTATGCTCCAAATGTGGTAGCTAGTATGACCCATAGAGTACAACGGTATGTAGATAGATGGATTGTATTATTACAGCCTTGAAAGGAGATATAGATATAGCCAGAATACAGGCTTTTTGCACAGATATTGGAGGATTAGAGGCAACAGAAAAGGACACACATATTTGAAGAAGGGTCGTCAAGAGGGCTAGACCTATGGGACAGTTCATGGCGTCCCAAGGAGAATTTAGGTCTCGGGTGTTTAACGGACCGCCTAGACCATTATTGACTTAGTCTATAGTAAATGTTCTACCTCGATCCCAAGGGATTAGAAACAATCGGTTTGAGCAAAGAAGTGAGATTCAGGATTCATGGGCAATGGGGTATCAAGCACAAAAACGGAGAAAGTAGGAACCAACCGAAGTCTCCTCGTCAGCCGTGTTAGTGTTGCGGAAGTTATCAACTAGGTGAATGTCGGTTAGGGCTGAATGTTTGTTATTGGTGTGGTATGTCGGGCCACAAAATAAGACTTCTCCTGATGTAGCTACAGGTAATACATACGTATTGATTGACCCATATTCGACACTAGCATATGTTATTTCATTAATTGCTAAAAATTCAAAAGAGCACCAAAATTATTAGTTATGGCATAGGAAGTCTATACATCAGTTGGTGAATCTATTATAGTTAAAAGAGTATATCATAAGTGCATAGTAATTTTTTGTGGTCATGAGACACTGGTTGATCTTATTGAGCTGGAAATAGAGGAATTTTGATGTTATAAAGGTATTGCGCCATAGTAGATTGCCGAACAAAGAAATTATATCGTCGTTTTCCCCAAAAGAATGTTTTTCAATGTCCAGGGAAATGTGGGGGCACTAAGAGGAAAATTTATTCCTTATCTTAAAGCAAAGAAAAAGATACTCTAAGGAATACATATGTCACTTAGTAAGAGTGAAAGATAATGATGTGACGCCACCAACTCTTCAATTAGTTCTGGTGGTAAATGAATTCCTCGATGTATGAGATGGTAGTAATGTGATGTCAGGTACTCGACCTATTTTTGTTTCTTCATATAACATGGCCCCGGTAGAGTTACGTGAATGAAATGAGATATTAAAAGACATGATGAACAAGGGATTCATAAGACCTAGTACGACCCCTTGGGGTGCATCAGTGTTTACTATCGGTAACCCAATAAGGTGACAATGAAGAATACATGTCTTCTCTATGAAGTTGATGACTTATTTGATCGGTTATAGGGTGCCAAATTCTTCCTAAAGATTGACTTAAGGTCAGAAGATCATCAAGTAAGGGTCAGAGAAAATAAAGATACCCAAAATAGAGGTATGGTCATTATGAATTCGTCGTTATGCCATTTGGGCTAACAATACTCCAGCTGCATTGATGGGTTTGATAATTAGGGTGTTTAAGCCATCGGTAAGCGTATTCGTGATAATGTTTTAAGTGCTATACCAGATTACTCAAGATCACAAAAGGACCATGCTAATCACTTGTGATAGGTGTTACGGATTCTTCGTGACCGTAAGATATATGCAAGTTCTTTAAATGCAAGTTTGGTCACAATCCGTATCGTCCTTAGGACGCATTGTATAGAATGAAGGAATAAGGATTAATATGCACAAAAGAAGTGGCCAAGGCTTATGACGCCTACGAAAATTCATAGTTTCCTTGAGTTGGCCAGTAGTACAGACGAATTGTTAAAAAGGCTTTCTGCCATTACCCTTAATAAACCTAACACACAAAGTAACTACGTTTCAGCGGAATGATATATGTGAGAAACGTTTTCAAGAGTTGAAAGATAAATTGACTCCTACACCTGTACTAGTACCTCCCAAAGACACATAAGAGTATGCAGTGTATTGTGATGTTTTAAAAGTTGGTATGGGATGTGTATACATGCAACACGACAATGTGATAGTGTATGCCTTAAGACAATTGCGTCCACATAAGAGAAATTATCCCACATATGATTTTAAGTTAACAGTTGTGACAATTGCTTGTAACAGATGGCACCACTACTTGTACAAAATTTCAGGTGAAAGAATTATAGTGTCAAATGTGGCAGAATTTTCATTGGTATCTGAGATGAAGGAAAAAACAATATGTAAGTCATATTTTTAGTTCAATTGAAAAAAAAAATATACAGCAAAGTTCGACGAAGGTATTTGAGCAAACACAAGGGGGAGTACTTTAACGCCAATGTAGATTATGTGTACTGGGTATAGATGAGTTAAGGAAATGAATTATGACAAAAGAACATCATTCACGGTATTTTATTCATTCCGAAGCAACTAAAATATACCATGGTCTAGCAGAGATATGTTGGTAAGGTTACATGAGAAGCACATTGTAGAACTTGTAGCTCAATGGCCAAGCGATCACTGATTGACAGTATGGCATCAGAAATCTGTATGTTTTATGCGATGTATTACCCTTCCAGTTTGGAAGTGGAACATGAATAACATGGATTTAACCACAGAGTTGCCTCATACACTGTGAAGGTTGATTCCATATAGATAATAGTTAACAGGCTTACCGAGTTAGCGTATTTCCTACCAGTTAGGACTACCGATACAGCTGAACATTATGCAAAGTTGTGTATAAAAGAGATAGTACGATTACATGGGATTCCACTCACTATTATATCAAACAGGAGAGCTCATTTTATTGCACAGTGTTGGAAGTCTTTTCAGTAAAGCATGGGTACACAGGCGGATGTAAGTACAACTTGTCATCCTTAGATAGTTGGACAAACAGAACATATTATATGAACATTGGACGATATAACATGAGTTTGTACATTAGACTTTAAAGGTAGTTGGGATGAACATCTATCGTTTATTGAAATTGATTACAGTAAAAGTATCAAAAGGCACCTTACGGAACTTTAGGTGAAAGAAAATATAGATCATCAATTGGATGGGTTACAGCTGATGAAATTTGCTTTGCTCGAGTCAGATTTTGTTCATCAAACTATAGAGAAAGTGAAGGTGATATAACAGCATCGACAAATGGTCCAAAGTCGATATAAATCATATGCTGATATTAGAAGAAGGGAATTAAAATGTGCCATAGGTGATTAGGTATTTTTGACAGTGTCCAATAAAGAAAAATAATGGGATTCGGAAAGAAAAGGGAAATTGTCTAAAGATTTGGGCAAATTACGTATCTATTAGCACTAGTCCAAGAACTCTTCACAGTCCATTCAGTATTTCATATTCATTGCTTTGAAAAGTGTATAAGAGATTATCTTGTATTGCTCCCAGTGGAGATATACAAGTTACAGAAGATCTCACATATGACGAGGTACTGCTTACTATTCTAGATTGATAAGCAAAAGCATTGAGAAATAAAGAAGTAGCTTCTGTAAAGGCACTATTGGAGAAATTAGCACGTAGAAGAACTCACAAGGGAAACCAAAGAAATAATGAAATCTAAAGTACTCGTAATTGTTGTACATGAAAGAAGAAGTTCAAGATATGAAATTGGAGTCATAATAAGTAAGTCTTTGCAAGTAGTATGTGTGTATATGATAATGTGAAGGATCCACTTCGACTTAAGTTGTTACAATGAGACAATGTTACTAACATTCGAGGACGAATGTTTCTAAGGGGGGAACGATATAACACCCCGTACATTTCCAACCCTAACTTGATTGATTGGTAACCTTAGATGTAGTTATAAACCTTAGCTTCGCAAGCACTAAGTACGTGTGTTGCATTGGTTTTGGATGGGAATTTTGATATCGTACTAGTTAATAGGACTAGACTCTTGTAGGGGGAGTTTGAAACTTTCTGAAACATTTTGGGAGTGATAAGTGAGGCTTGAACTACTTCCAAGCAAAGGGTTTTAATGTTAAGAGGTAAGCTAAAGAGTTGAACTTGAAGTATCTAATCGAATCCGCAAAGAAAAGTCGAAGAAACAAAAAATTGCAAAAATTAAGGGTGGGGTGCGCCCAGGGGCGTGCCAGGCCGCTCTAGGCTGAAATTTTCAGCCCACATGCAGCAAAGGGGCGCACCAGGCTGGTTTTGCCAAAAACATTTCTTCGACTATTATGATGTATATAAGACCTTTGAGTCATGGTATCATTACTCCATCATAGTAGGACTATTCTTAAGCGCGTTTAGCATCCGAGTTGGGGTTAATTCTTCGTCACAAGTATTTTAACAAATTATGTTCAAATAAGTCATGAGCGACTAGAATTTCTATTTTTGCGATTGAGGCTACGAATGGGAATCTCGTGAGTGAATATTGTCGTGACAATTATGGAATTCATTAAACATGAGATATATGATGGATTACACATTGATTTTAGTGGGCTAAGATAATATGTGTTAATGGGCCAATTTGAGGCCCAAAATGGAGCCAAAATGCAAGGCCCAAGAGGGCAAAATGACCCATTCTTCTACCATTAACCAATTAAACATGGCATTTAATGCCAAGATGACTTGAGGGACTATATATATGTGGAAAAATCTGATTTTTATTCAAAGAAACACACATCACATTTCTAGAAATTTCTCAAGATTTCTCTCATCTCTTAAAACCCTAAACCATCTTCTTGGACAAGATCATCCATTAGCAAGCTTGGGTAAGTGTTAATTCTTATGAATTAATATATTATGTACATGAGAGATTATGTATATCATGGTGGTTATGTTGGAAAGGTGTTAAATATTTCACTTTGGCTTTTTGCTAAAAGATGTGCATTCTTGTGAATTAAACTTGAAAAAGGACTTGATGTTTTGATGAAAGTGAATGGTATGGATGATATCTCAACATGTATGGTGTGGTTATGTCCATAACTTGTTATTTTTCTCTATGAGTAAATTGTGGAATTTTGGTATAAAATGTATTGGAGTGATTTGATGGATTCACTGTGATGTGGTGTTAATGAGAACATGTAAAGGAGGAACTTGGTGTGAAAAGCTATTGGTTTATGATGTTTTGGTCAATGTATAGAATGTTATGGTATTGTTGGTATGAAAAGACCATGAATGGTATTATAAAGGGTGAAATAATATGATAGGGCAATCATGTAACTCATGGTCATCTTATACACATGGAATGTAGCTTGTGGTTAATGTTGGTTTCGTTATGTACTTGTGATGTAGAGTGAAACGTAAGGAAGGAGCGGAATTGTTGTACTCACATATTGGATTGTATATTCATATTGGGAATACAAGGTATGTAAGGTTAATCTATCCGTATCCTTCTGCAGCACATAGTAGTCACATTAACATATTATTTGTCCTATTTTGAAATGTTCTAAGGTAGCCTATATCCGGTTACCAATTGTTATTATCACATGTTTCCTACTCGTTGATTAATTGTGATTCACATGTCTCATGTTCATTGACTAGTGTTTCAAAGGCATAATAATGTGGTGTTCTAAAGTTCCAATAGTGTTTATACACATGTCTCTTATTTAATGATTATTGTTCCAATGTTTCCAATAATGTTATGATAAGTGAATATACCAATCTCTCACAAGTAAAGGTATCAATCTCAAAAGTAAAGTATAAAGTAATGCATATATGTGGTTAATGATTGAGTATGGGTGGTAGCTTTGGGGGCGAAATGCCTAGCTCAAGCCGATACCGAGATTATTGGATCAGGGGGCAGTCCTAGAGGCATATGCCTAGCTCGGACCAAACCTGACAGGGGTAGCTCTAGAGGTAAAAACCTAGATCGAGCCGAACCTGATATGTTGGTTTATGGGTGGCAGCTCTAGAGGTAATAACCTAGCTCGAGCCGAACCCGATGCTTTGATTTATGGGTGGTAGCTCTAGAGGAATAAGCCTAGATCGAGCCAATCCCAACATAACGTTATGTTATGTAAAGACCCACTGATCAGTTGGGGCCCGGGTACGATATAGCACAGGTGATGATGAGCAAATACAGAAGCAAAGAAAGTAATGAGCGTAAAGTACATAGTTCCAAACATACAGAACGATGGGTTATTGTAATGAATATAAGGTACATGGTTCCACAGATGCAGAATGGTGATTTATCCATGTTGATTACTCACTTATATTGGATTATATTGAAATATTTTTGTATCATACAGTTTCATATGACCTTACATACTCAGTACATTCTTCGTACTGACCCCCTTAAGGGGATTTACCTTACTTGTTGCAGGCACAGGTACTAGTAGACCTCCACGGTAGAGTGCGGGTCATTTGCAGATTTTTGGTGAGCTCCAGTTGGTTCGGGGCTTTCCGAGTCATAGTGTACACTGATTTTGGTATGGTAAATGTTGTATAAAGCGGGGACTTGTCCCGACTTTAGCTTGGCTATGTACATGTATCTGTAGAGGCTTTGTAGACATATGTGGGATGAGGAATGTAAGAGATGTATGTCCAGTTTGACTTGATGGCCCTACCGGCCAAGTTTCATATACATATAGTACATGTTTCTATGACTTTCACAAAATTTATGAGACACAGTGATGTTATTATAGAGTCATGCATATGAATAGACACGAGCAAAGATTGGTTCTCTCGGGCCTCATCGGCTTCGGGTTCCAGTCCGCCTCGTTGGAACTCGGGGCGTGACAATATGACTATTATACTTTTTCTTGTGCCATTACAGTTCAAAAATTTATTCTTTTTCATGTCAAATAGGATGGAAACTGAAGATGAATTCATGGTGTTTCTTGCAAAATGCATACTTTTAGTTAGTATGATTGTAAATTATTTTGGTGTTGGATCCAAAAAAAGAGTGCACAGTTCAATTTTAACTGGAGCAGAGTTTATCAAATATTTGATTGAAGGACATCCTCGTGGATGCTATGACCTACTACGTATGAACGTTGGATGTTTCTTGCAACTTGCAGATGATATGAAAACAAGAGGTCTACTAACTGATTCAAGAACGGTTAGAGTTGAGGAACAATTGGCTATATTTCTATTTACGTTAGCTCATAATGAAAGGAATAGGGTTGTGCAAAATCGTTTTCAGCTTTCGGGAGAAACAGTTAGTCGTTATTTTAACAAGTGCTTGAAAGCTTGTCTCCGATTTGGGAAACACTATGTGAAGCAGGAAGGAAAAGATATCCCGCAAGAAATATCCTCTAATCCATTATTTTATCCTTGGTTCAAGGTTAGTCTTTAGCATTGCATTTTACTTTTACTAGTTAAAACTTTGTAATTATTTTGTGCCATATATCATAATTTATTGTAAGATTTTTGAAGAATTGCGTTGGAGCTATAGATGAAACTCATATTCATGCATTAATACCTATGGAAGAACAACCAAAATATAGAAATCGTAAAGGAGTTCTTTCTCAATATGTCCTTGCTATAGTAGATTTTGATATGAACTTCCAATACGTGCTTAGTGGTTGGGAAGGCTCTGCTTCGGATTCTAGAATGTTAAGAAATGCTATTTGGGAGAGATCAGAAAATAGATTGAAAATTCCGAATGGTAATTTACTAGTAATTCAGATATTGATATTATTTATTTTTCTAAAACGTTTAAGTTGATACTTGTAATTTTGTAGGAAGATATTACATAGTTGATGCAGGTTATGCAAATACAAAGGGCTTTCTAGCTCCTCATCGTGGTGCACGATATCATTTGAGAGAATGGAGTGAAACACAAGCACCACAAAATGCTCGTGAGCTCTATAACTTGAGACATTCAAGATCCGAAATGTCGTGGAGAGGACATTTGCTGTTTTGAAAAATAGATTTCCTATATTAATGACTCCTCTATATTCCATCAAAAAAAAAGGTTGGATTGTGCTATCATGTTGCATACTTCATAATTTCATTCGTAAGTGGAATTGGGAGGATTCATATTTTGAAGAACACATGGAAGAGGAAATAGAAGATTCCCACAGTTTGAATGATATTGATTATGATTCTGATGAAGATGACCTTGGACAAGGACTGACAGATGCTGATAAACAATATATGTACAATCTCAGAGATGGAATAGCTTAACAAATGTAGAATGCTAGAGCAATTAGGTGAATATCATATCCTAAAAGGGAAGATTAGATAATTGTCTCTTGAAACCCAATTAGTACTTGAAGGTAAAGTTATTAAAGATTGCATGGTTTATCTTGTAAGAATTCATCGTTATCTTTTTTTGTGTTGTTTTGATTCTAGTAATCCAGGCACTAGTCTATTTATAATTTGATATTGGGGTTAGCTTATTGTGGTTCTTATTTATTCATTCATTTTTTTATTTTTTTTTATAAAAGTCGATCTACGTTACTTATGATTCTTATATTTTTTTTCTTTCTTTCTAATAAATTCGAAGCCTATAAGAGGAGGAGAAATATACCGACGCAAAAAAGAGAAGCAAAAAGAATATTATAATTGACCATTCGAAAATAATCCCACAAAACTTGTCTATATAAGCTACTTGCATTTGTACTAAAAGCAATTTGACATTGCTTGTTGTTAGGGTTTTTGCCCTGATTTTCTTACCAAAATTGAGTATTAATTTTCTATTGAAGGAAAATAAAAGTAATACCATAATTACTTTTACTTTTCCTAAAAGGAAAGTATAAAACTCTTCCATATTTGGCTAACCTCTTTATTGTAGGAAAGGTTTTGAAACTCTATAAATAGAAGACCCCTCTTCTCATACCACAACACTATAGCATCCACAATGTAGTCATTTAAGAGAGTCTTGTTTAGGGGGAGATTTTCCCTCAATAGTTTTTATGCTTTTTAATATTAGGTTTTTATATGTAGGTCGTTTGACCAAATCATATAATAATATTAAGTTTTTAGTATTGTTTTATGTG
Organism: Capsicum rhomboideum; assembly: GCA_031232105.1. Taxonomy (NCBI): domain Eukaryota; kingdom Viridiplantae; phylum Streptophyta; class Magnoliopsida; order Solanales; family Solanaceae; genus Capsicum; species Capsicum rhomboideum. The sequence continues at coordinate 31,688,543 of CP124716.1, forward strand.
TCATCTGATTTGTCACATTGATGGTTTGCAATTATATGCTTCCGCATGACGCCCTCTCGATTTCGAACCCAACAAGTGGTATCAGAGCCTATGGTTCAAAGGTCCAATGGTTTGGTGAAATGAGATTAAAATCAGGTTCAAAGCGGTTTCAAATCAAGTTGCAACCAATTTGATGATAATGAAGATTTTGTCCAACTACATGTGGAGAAGAAGTTTCAATCATATTTTCAACATTCCTGTTGCTGCATCTTTAAAAATAAAAATAAAATATTAATTTTTAACTCATTTTTAACCATGATATTTTAAACCTTATTTTTAACTATGGCAAACAGCAGTGATGAAGATTATGTGAAGAACAAAGATCACATATGCAAGTGAAGAAGGCGGATCAAATTTTGTCAAGAAAATCAAGCCAAAAAGGGGAGATTTGTTAGGGTTTTTGCCCTGATTTTCTTACCAAAATTGAGTATTAATTTTCTATTGAAGGAAAATAAAAGTAATACCATAATTACTTTTACTTTTCCTAAAAGGAAAATATAAAACTCTTCCATATTTGGCTAACCTCTTTATTGTAGGAAAGGTTTTGAAACTCTATAAATAGAAGACCCCTCTTCTCATACCACAACACAATAGCATCCACAATGTAGTCATTTAAGAGAGTCTTGTTTAGGGGGAGATTTTCCCTCAATAGTTTTTATGCTTTTTAATATTAGGTTTTTATATGTAGGTCGTTTGACCAAATCATATAATAATATTAAGTTTTTAGTATTATTTTATGTGTCATCTGATTTGTCACATTGATGGTTTGCAATTATATGCTTCCGCATGACGCCCTCTCGATTTCGAACCCAACACTTGTTTCGACGAAGGCAGCAAGTTGAGAAGATACATAATTGTAATAGATCTTTGAGTCTCTAAGGGATAATGAATAATGAAGCAACGTTACTCAAGGTTCATTTGTGTCACCTCCTCCAAGTTGAGCATCTTGAATTATTGAAATTATTCAAATTCAAGTGGTAAAAAATACCAAAATCATTATTGAAATTTTTATATATTAATTTAAGTAATAATATTATTTATTTGAAAGATGCAGATTATTTTTATGATATTATTTATTAAAATAGTAATTTAAATCTGATTTTTTAAATTTAACTGTAAAATCTGATTTTTTAAAATTTAACTATGTAATTACATTTGTCAAACCAAACAGGACAATGGGAATTACACTGTAATTACACTCTGACAAAAAAACATGCTTGTTTAATTACTAGGTTGTGTAATTACTAGGCTGGTAATTACTACCCTAGTAATTACACCAATTCTAATTACCGGTGGCTTTCCAAACAGATCCTAAATGCACCAAAAACCCTTTTATGACGATACTAAATTTATGAATTTTGGATATATATATATATATATATATATATATATATATATATATATATATTCCTTTTTATATAAACCTTATTACTTTTCTTTTTTTTTTCATGTTAAGTGTTTTAACTTCTCTTTTTAAACTTTCTAAATACTACGCCCTTATCTAATGAGATGAAGTTACCCACAACATCATTACGATTCTATATATATACTACGCCCGTATTGTCCTAGTTTGGTTTTTATTTGGATTACAAATAAGCTTCCTCTCTTTATATATAACACTAAGTTATTACATCATCACATACACCCATCACTATCACTACTAAGTTGGAAAATAGCACACTATAACCAACGACTTTAAAAGAGCGAAAACCGCTAAAGCATTTTTTTCATTCAAAAGAAAAAATAATATGACTTCTTGTGACAAAGTAAAAACCCCAACTTTATTCTTAAGGGGTTGTGGTTTCTATGGAACTCCGAGCAATCACAATCTTTGTTCCCAATGCTACAAAACTTTCTTGAAAGAAGAAGCCGCTAAGAATGCTTTAGATTTACCAGAAAAGATGGCTTGTCTTAGTATTAAAACTGACTAAGATCGATAATTCGATGATATATGAAGACGAAGCTACAAAGGTGTTTGGTTTGCAGGAAGAAGGTGAGATTAATAGGGTTTAGTTCTAAGTATGGTGAAATATTTTGCAGGGGTCGTAGGTATATCTAGAGGAACATGCATGCACATTTGATTTCAAGTCGATAGGGCGTGCGATTTTGACCAAAGAAAATCATCTATGCAAAGTTGAGAATAGGATCTAAGATATTATTATTACTATTAATTAACTAGTGTTGCTAATTATGTAGGAAACTCTTTATTTGATTTTTTCAATTTTAATTTTTAGTTTAGACATGTCCTTTATTTTGATTAATAGTACCAAATAGTGTAAAATTGCACTTTTCACTATGAGGTAGGCCAAGGTTTGCGTTAAACTTTATCCTTCCCAAATCTCACAAATGAGATTTTACTGAGTAAGTTGTTGTTGTTTACTATGTTGGCGCCTTATTAATTTCCCAAGAGCAAATTATTTGCTAAAAAGAATGTGGAAATCTCACCAGATCGTATTCAAGTTTTATCTGGCGGTTGCAATTATTTAATATTTAACCTTTATTTTAAAAACAACCAAATTTTATTTCTTCTTATTTTCCCACTTCCTCAAATTACCGAAAAACGTGTTCTGAAGTTCAGTTTTTTAATTCAAAACTTCAAAACACTGTGTCTTAAAGTTTAGTTTTTAGTACAAAACTTAAGGACATTGTGTCCTAAGGTTTAACTTTTAAAATAAAAATTTTTGGACACTGTTTCCTGAAGTTAAATTTTTTAAGTTTAAAATTTCAAGACATTGTATCTTTAAATTTAGTCTTTTTAGTTTAAATCTCAATATATTGTGCCTTAGTTCAAACAATATTCTGTTCAAACTTTAGATCTATGTCCTAAGCTCATTTTGATGGTCCCAACTTCAGCCATTCGGAAAAAAGAAAGAATTATAAAAAGAACAAGAAAGAATAAGCAGTAGTGATAGTGATCAATTTAATGTAGTTTTCTAACTATTTAGCGTCCAAAATGATGCATACATCATGAAATTGTATCCTTAAATTTGAATTTCAGAGTTTATACTTTCTTGAAAGTACTGAATAAATTTGCAATACGTAATTTGCAAATCCTGGTTAAAGTTTAAATAGAAGCACAAAAAATGACTATCCTTGCACCTCACCAAATAGAATGTAGTTCTAGATCAAAGATGTTACGATGTAGTCGAATTTTCTCAATAAAATATTATTCTCATGGAGGATCAAGGGTATCGGATGGGGTTCTCTGGAACTCAATAATTTTTGACCTAATTTTATTTTTATATTGAAAATTTATTACTCCCTCCGTTTAAAAAAGAATAATCTACTTTCCTTTTTAGCATGTTTAAAAAAGAATAACCCTTTCCTTTTTTGGCAATACTTTAATTCCAACTTTCCACATGACATGTTTAAGAACACAAAATTAAAGGACATTTTAGTATATTTGACACAACTTTAATTTATGACCACAAGATTCAAAAGTCTTCTTTATTTTCTTAAACTCCGTGCCAAGTCAAAATATGCCATTCTTTTTGTAACGGAGGGAGTATTAATTATATAAGAAATTGATAGTTGGAACCCATAAGTACTAAAAGGAGCTGTTGATTTAGTGGCAAAGAAGGAACCTCATTGCGGTGCTCTCATGTTTGACACACGACCGATTCCTCTTGATCCACCTCTGGTTATTGTGTATTCAACTACATCTATCAAATGCTCATAGTGATAGAAGATATTCTTAAATTTTGAATAACTTGAAAACTAGCATCAATTGAACAAAAACTTTACAAAGAAGTATTGTTTGTTAATCTACTTTTTTTGCAAAATGTTTAAGATAATTTATAAGTGGCGTGTGGGAGATTAAACAAAGTCTTAATGATTTGACATAATTAGTTCATGGTAGTTCAGGGTTCTATAAACACTCAATAATTTAGGTATGAAACTCGCAAAATAGTGAAAGTATATGAGTACTTTAAACTACTCACTCAAATTATTTTTCCACTTGTACTTTCACTTGAAATTCTTTGAAGTAGCTTTTGAAGCGTGATGTTCATGTACCATGTCGTATTCTTCTGATGGGTACTTTATATATATGGGCTGATGATATAGTTCAGCAAAATTTTGTGAATACCCAATAATTTAAATATGAAATTCGTAAAACGAAGATAGTTCAATAGTTTTTTACCCATTCAACTAGAATCATATGGTCAGTAATATATTTTCTAATTCCTTTAACGGGAGTGTGGATATACTTTCAACAGTAAATCATATCACACCAGTATGGCTTGTGTCATCAGCTAAAGATTGTGAAAGCACAACAAAAAGGAATTAGTGGAGAAATTTCTGGGGTGGAAAGGAAATTAATTCAGAAAAAATAAAAATTAATGGAGATATGAGAGGGTGAATGCAGTGGTAAATATATGTGTAATTTTTGGGCATATGAACGTGTGCTTTTTTCATAAAACTAGATAGGGGTGTACATAGGTCGGGTTGGTTTTATTTTTTACTAAAAAAAAACCAAACCAATCATGTCAGTTTATTAAATCTATAAATCAAATCAAACCAACATAAAATTGGTTTTTTCGATTTAGGTTTTAGTCGGTTTTTTTGATTTTTCGTTTTTTCTCAAATTTTTTTATAATCTTTAGTTTTTACAATTATATTGTGATTGTAGACAAGATCAAGTATGTTTTCACTCATGTGCTAGTGGAAAACCACAATTATGGAAAACGGGGAGTGGAAAGGAGGAGCGGAAAACTCTCCAAAAACTAAAAAGTAAGATGAAAAGTGACTGAAGAGTGAAAAGTTTTAGGTTTTAAGTTTATATTGCGCTTCGGATCATTTAGTTATCAATTAATGGATAAATATTACAACTTAAAGGCCTAAATCTGAATATATATCTACTTCTACTTTCTAAATACTTTTCAAATTAGTATTTAGAAAATAGATTATAATTAATACTTTTTATGTATAAAAAGTTAAAATTATATATATATATATATATATATATATATATATAATGTCGGTTTGGTTTGGGTTCGGTTTGACTTTTCTTTGCTTAACACCAAACCAAACAAAAAATGGTCGGTTTTTTTTTTTTCTAACGCCAAACCAAACCACAAGTCGGGTTTTTTTCTCGGTTTGATTTGGTTCGTCGGTTCGGTTTGACTTGGCGATTTGGTCTGTACACCCCTAAAACTAGATATTTTACATATATATTTTCTAGAATAATGTTACATGTTGGCACCCATGCTATGTAAAGACTTGATGGTGCACTTGGTTAAAAGCTTAGTTATTTATCAAGAGGAACAAGTATCAATTCTCACTTAACACATTTTTTTTTTCTTTTTTTTTTTTAAATAGTGCACCCACACTTTAGAAATCCTAAAATCGGCTCCCATCTTTCTCTCTCACACCTTACTATAATCCTTGTTTAATTTTAGACTAAAACCTCAAAAGCTATCTGAGGTTTATGGTGATGTATACCTTTCAGCTACTTATAATAGGGAATGGTAAGATAAATACAAGATAAAAGAAGATTCATGGTCATTACTAATCCCGAATCTCATTTTTCTCTGATTATGTATCTTTCTCAATTCCCCACAAGCCGCGACCACCACAACGCTGCTGCTACTCCCCTCTACTCTTCCTTTTTCCTCCATTAATGAGGGCTCTCATACTGTTGGAATGAGTCTATCCAAGTTTTGACCAGATCTACATTTTCTGATGAACTCCAGTGCCCTCATGATTTCTCGGTACTGATCTCATGACCAGTCTTATGTTTTTCGGTGCCCTCATGATTTCTCTGATACTAATAGGCGTGCTCCAACATTCTTGACCCCGTTTTGCTTTGAGTATATGCACAGATACATTTATATGTATTTGTGCAATAAGAAGATGCAACATCTGATTTCCAAGTTGGGGAATATTTATGCATTGCACCTAGGGGTGGGCGTTCGGTAATTCGGTTCGGTTTCGGTTTACTTATTTCGGTTTTTTCGGTTTTCGGTTATAGGTATGTGTGTACCGAAAACCGAACCGATTTAATTCGGTTTGGTTCGGTTTTTAAAAATTCGGTTCGGTTCGGTTTCGGTTTATAAATTCGGTTTTTTCGGTTTTGGAAGAAGAAGAGGAAAAACAGGAAAAAAAAAAAGGGTATTTGGAAATGGAATCGTCGTTCGATGTGAGTTTGGAATCACCACCGGTTGCATCGTTGTTCGAGTGTTGGTGAGTTTGGAATCGTCGTTGTTCGAGTGTAGGTGAGTTTTGAATCGCCGTTGTTCGAGTGTTGGTGAGTTTTTTCGTGTGTAGTGAATTCACTGAACTAGGACTTAGGTAATTAGGTTGATGTTTTAAGTGGGATATTGGTGTTGGGCTTAGATTTAACTCATTTAAGTGAGTTGTTGGTGTTGTATATAAATAAATTATAAATTTCATTATATATGTATAAAATTTTTTTTTAAAAAAAAGAATTATATTTTAAATTTCGGTTTAACCGAAAAACCGAAATATATGGACCCTATAACCGAAAACCGAACCGAAAACCGAAATGATAGAAAAAAATAAACCGAAACCGAACCGAAAAACCGAAAAACCGAAACCGAAAAACCGAATCAATTCGGTTCGGTCCGGTTTTTCGGTTTTTCGGTGTTTATGCCCACCCCTAATTGCACCTTGTCAATATGAGTTACATGTATCAATGCACGGATACAACAGATACATTTTTCGAATTCGCTCGAAATACATTATATCTGATACGGAATACACTAAATTTTTGATACAAAATATACTGGATGAAATTGATTTTGAATACACTAGATACAAAATGCACATGCGCGCGCGCGCACACACACACACATATATATATATGCATAGTGCACAAATAAATATCTATGCATAGTGCGACATATACCACTAGATACATCACAAATACACTAGATATAGAGAAGTAGAGGGGCGAGAGAGCGAGAGAGCGAGAGACGTGAGTGAGAAAGGATAGTGATGAGATACATTCATCGGATACATATATGTAGAGGCAAATAAATGTATTGATGACAAAATATGTAATTATTGAAATTATTGGTGTGTTGAGTAATTAAAACCCATACTAGTGTGCTTTATGAAAGCTTCTCTAATAATATTAATGAATTTAAATAAGAAAATTATAAGTACCTAGAATAAAAAATAAAATATATATAATACAAAAATATATTGCAAAGAAGAATGTCTACTTTCAAAGTTGAAGAGAAATTTGAATTAACACAAAGTTGAGGAGTATAAATAATTTTCACCCAAAAGTATAGGTAAAACACAAAATCTCTTGACACATCATTTTTCTCTTGCGAGATGAATTATCTTATTTCCCAAAGATTTATACATCACACAATAAGCCATTCACAGCAGTTTATCATGTTCTTGTTTCCATATCCTAAAAACTTTTTTTATCGAAAGTGAATATATTTTCCATTAGGGCAATATATCGAACTCTATTTTTTCAATTAAGATAATAGTCAAACTTAAGAAAGTCTAAAATAATACTATTATTATCTTTTACATAGATAGAAAACTGTACTTTCTCCGTCCCAATTTATGTGACACACTTTTTTTTTAGTCTGTCTCAAAAAGTGTCACGATCCAAATGGACGTGAGTGACACCCATCCCATTCTCCTGTGGGAGAACCAATACCCCGGAAAGCATTAACCAACATTTAGAGAAAACAAAGGAACTGTCCCATTAATAGTTCAAAGATTATCCAATCTAAACAAAACTACGAAGTGCGGAGCATAATACTAAACTAATAAACATCCCTAAAATCTGAAAGTTGGTGTACCAAAATATACTAAAGGTTGTCAAGAAAGGTATGCAACCCCAAAAACTAAGGAAAATGCATAAGTCCAAAACAAAGGACAAAATCATCAAGAAGGATTACATGGTAGCCCGAAGATGTTGCTCACCCTTAAAAATCCGAATCACACGCTAGAGTCACAAGTGAGGTCTTGCAGGAGCCGCTGGAATATGCGCTACACTCAACAAAAGTAAGAGCAGGTGTAGTATCAGCACACAAGAAATCAACAGTGTACTGGTAGGGTCATTTGGCCAACCCAAGATGAGAATATGAACACTTAACCAAAACGTAGTATGACAAGTTAATACATGCTCACCCTAACTACACCTAGCACAACAAGTAAAAATTAAAGCAGTATAGGATTCCTAGCAACAGTTCAAAGACATCTACAATTAAGTCAAGTCAAGTCAAGACAAGTTAAGCAAATATCACATCATATAAATACATTTCTCGGTTCACTCATGAAATCATCAAACTCACTTGTACCTTGTACATACATGCTAAGGGTATCATAACCACCTTCTAGTCATGACCTGCAGGGGACAAGTTCCATCCATGTACCTAAATCCCAAACACAAGTGCCTGCCAACCTTATTCCAATAATAAACCGTGAGAATGTCCAATTACAAAAACATTCCACAATCGACAATAAAGTATGTCAAAATCATGCAAACAAAATATATCGACCAATACATGTAACATCCACAAGCTTTACATAAAGTTCATTTGAAAATGACCACACCAAACAACATGCACTAACGAGCAATATTAAGAAGTAGTTAACATGCACATATAGCACAAATTGGATTAAACTACAATACCATCAACTACCTCAATCCAAGCTTGCACAACTTAACTAAGCTTGAGCCTTGCCTTTCCATGCAATTTTTGCTTGATCTCGGTCTAGAAATACATACAAATACATAATTAATGAAATGACCTGCCACATTAGGGATTATAACTCATTCCCAACCCATAAGGCTAAGTTCATGATCATTTCCTTTCCCATTCTAGGGCTTTTCTACCATAATTCACCTAAAACTACCAATTTTATGAATAAATTAGTGAATTAACAACATGCAAGGGTAATTTAACGACCATTGACCAAAATCCAATGATTTTATACTTAAATTACTCACTTGCACTAGAAAATTAACTAAAATCAGCCTTTCGAACTACGTAAACTAGAAATTCTAAGGCTAGATTATCAATTTACAAGTTTACAGGGATGAGTTCCTTACCTTAACGAAGCAAAACGATGGTAAACTGAAGATTTTCGCCCAAAATCGCCTCTCTGTTGCCCAAAAAAGTATTTTAGAAAAATAAACCATTTTGGGGGGGGGGGAGGGGGGGGGGTTAGAATAAAACAACGATTTATGCCGCTATCGCTATAACAACATTTGTCACTATAGCGTCCGTTGACCGCGTTGATTGGGCACTATTTTGGGATTTTCTCCGCTTTTGGGCATGTGCTATAGCGACATGCACGTCACTATAGTGACATGGGCGAGGTAAAATTCCCTTTTTGCCCCAAAACTCCCCTTTTTTACAAGACACCTTAAATCCAAGACATCCCAAATAATACCATTTACGCTAAGATCAATTTCGGGAGTTCTACTTACCCAAATATAATTCCATAAAATCCTATGGGTTCCTTATCATCTTAGCTAATTTGAAATTAAGTCAAACACTACCACACTTACCTAATTCATTCTCAGATTGCCCTAGACCATACTTTGCTCAGATTTTATCCGAAACTAGCCTAGCCTAAAATTTATAACTTCAAATCCAGAAAGAATTTTAGCTTGAAAATTTTAACGAGGGACTTATATGTAATAATAGAAAGGGTTGTTACAATACATACCAATTTACCCATCCTTCATCCTAGAATGATCAAACGAAAAATATTAGCCTGAAATAAGGAAAAAAGAGAGTATATGTATCCCTAAACAAGTGAGAATACTTGTCCCGCATGTCCTTCTCAGTTTCCCAAGTGGATTCTTCAACCAAACGATGCTTTCATTGAACCTTGATCGAGCTAATTTTCTTTGTCCTCAACTTTCGAACATTCCAATCTAGAATCGCCACCAATTCCTCCTCGTAAGCTAAATCCTTATGTAATAGAACTGAGTCCCATTTAATGATATAATATCTATATCAATACTACCGTCTGAGCATAGACACATGAAATACCAGATGGACTCCCAACAACCCCGGAGGTAATGCTAGTCTGTATGCAGCCGAACCTACATCTTCAAGAATTTCAAAGGGACCAATATACCGAGGGCTGAGCTTGCCCTTCTTACTGAACCTCATGACTCCCTTCATAAGAGATACCTTGAGCAACACTTGAAAGTCATGTCTCTTACCTTACGATCCGTATACTCTTTCTGTCTACTTTGAGCAGCCAACAACTTAGTTTGAATAGCCCATACCTTTTCTTTATCCTCTCTTATCAAGTCAGTATCCAAAGGTTCAACATCCCCATTCACAAACCACCCAATAGGTGACCTACACCTCCTCCTGTAGAGTGCCTCAAATGGTGCCATGCCAATACTGGAGTGATAACTGTTAGTGTAAGAAAACTCACACAATGGTAGAAACTGGTCCCAAAGACCATAAAAGTCAATTACACAGGTTCTCAACATGTCCTTTAGCAAATGAATTGTCCTCTCCAACTACCCATCAATTTGGAAGGTTGTGCTAAAGGTAGGCTTAGTACCCAACTCCTCATGCAACTTGTCCCTAAATTTAGAACTACATTTCGCATCCCTATCAAATATGATGGTAAGGGGCACCCCATGAAGCCTCACTATCTCCTTGAAGTAGATCTTGGCTAATTGCTTGGAGCTGTAGTCACCCCGAACTGTCAAGAAGTGAGTTGACTTTGTCAACCAATCCATTATCACCCAAATAGAGTCATACTTTTCCAAGGTCTTAGGAAGACCCACCACGTAATCCATAGCAATGTTCTCCCATTTCCATATAAATATATGAATTCTCTGAAGCAATCCCGTAGGACTTTGATGTTCATACTTTACCTGCTGGAAGTTGAGACACTTGGACACATACTTCACTATGTCCGTCTTCATCCAGGCAACCAATAAAGTTGTATCAAGTCACGAAACATTTTGGTTGCACAAGATGAACAGAATAACGCAAACCATGGGTTTCAAAGAGTATATCATGAATCAAATCACCAATTCAAGGAACACATATCTTTTCTTAAAACACATCACCCTATTTACACCCAATTTTGACCTTCCAGTATCCAACTCGGGCTGCTATTTGACTAAGTAATGTCTTTTAGATCTTTTTCAAAAATTAAATTCTTTTATGCAATTATTTATACAATTAGTCACTCATCTTATTATCTTGACACATCTTAAAGAGTATTATTTATTGCTATTAATTTCGTACATAAGTCATATATACATACTTTAGTTAAATAACGTCTTATTTCAAAATGTAACTTTTCATAATTTTCGTACTTTATTTATGATTAATTCCAAAATAACATTTTATTTATAGTATTATATTTATTTTTTCACAATTATTTATTTGTTGAATTATATTTATTAAATAACAGCCTAATTTTATTTTTTCAATGTCCCCAATTTATTTAAATTCTAACCTTTTTGTATTCGATTGATGTCAATTCTAGCCTAAATTGAGTCCAATTTTATTTAATTTTAATCCCCAATTCAATTTCAATTGACTCAATATCATAACCCGACCCATCTCTAATTTTAATCGCCGCCTTCTGTTTCTCTAATTTAATGATCCATATCAAATTTCTCTTCTATTTCCATTTATAACCATACCACAACCCAAAAAACAAAAAACAAAAACCTAACCATTTTTCAATCCCTTGAGCCACCAACCCCTCTCTGTGCTCTCTTCAAACCATATCATCCACCACCGCCCCACTCCTCTCTGCCACCGCTTCACTGTCGGCCTTTCACGGCTGGCGAGCCCATCCACCAGCCAACTTTAAACTCCACCGCACTAACACTAGCGCCGCCTCCATCTCCACCAGTGAAGCACCATCACACCACCACCGCCATCGCGGGCCGCCAGGAATCCCATCGCTGCTACACAGAAGTCGTGTAGCCGGCTACCACAACTCTCTCTCACCCCAAACTTTCCTCTCTTCCCGTGTATCTTATCGTTGTCCATCATCGCCGGTCATCACCGACCGACGAACTTTCGACCTACGAACCCTACCAAACGACCCCCATACTCTCTTTCGTTTGCTTCCCGATCGGAAAACCAAAACCCCCAAAGGTATGTTTTTTCTAACTCATGGTTGCTATCCCCTTCATCTATATTCATCATTTCCTTCATTTTTTTGTAAACAATTTTCTTAGATTTAAAATTAACAAAAATTGGTTGAGATTTTTGGTTCGATTCCTTGTGATTTGTGGTTGTTAATTTGCTTAGATTATCATATATGAAAACCCCCAAATGTTATGAACTTCGGCCAACCCTAATTTTCCATGATTGAGAACCGAATATTGCAATTGTGTCCATGGCTTATTATTTCTTGAATCTTGATTATCATAATTTGCATCTTAACTCCATGTATTGATTCATCGTTCTCATTTTTTTTCCTTTCCTGGCTTGGTATGTTTCTGGATGAAAAAAAATGTTTATTTGAATGTTCTGTTTGTATTGATTCAAGCTCGATTAAAGTTTTGGTACTCGGCTATTGTTGGTAAATTTTGAGTAAAGATTTGCTCAGTCTCTCTGTCGAATCTTGATTGATTTTGGTACAATTGATTTTTTTGGTTTTGCATTGTGACAACTCCTTTACTCCCGTATTTATGGTAAATTATGTGTTTTGGGGTTTATTTACTAATTCTCCTCCATTATTTGGTACAAACAAATTTCTTTTACCTTTTTATTTAAGGTTATTTGATAGTATTTTTCTTTTTGAATCACCACGTTAATTAAGGCAAAAGAATTTCCATGATTCACTCTTTAACTTATTCCCTTCCCTTACTAATTTATCTTTTGTACGCTATATAAACAAATTTTCTCCTTCATCCCTGACACGCTTAACAACAGACTCTCCTACACACTTAAAGTATTTTAAGCTTCTGCTTTGGTTGCTTGTTTGCTTTTACTGCCAATCGCTTTGATCAAGTTACGTCGGTTCAATCTCTTCTCGTTCTCTGGTTGGCTTCTTGTTTTATTTTTTTTTCTGCTTCTAAAAGGTATGTTTTCTTAAATGCTTTAAGTGTTGAATGTTATAACTTTGAACTTGTTTACTTATGGCTTTGAGTATGAGATGCATTATAAAAAATGAATGCATATGTTTGATGTGGTTCATATAATTTATCAGTACCTCTCTTGTCTCCGATGGCTTGGTTCAAATGTTGTAATCTATCTCTCTATTTGTGGCATGCTTTTCTAGTAACTAAATGTAGAGAATTGAGAAAACATGCTTATATGTTTAATTTTGACGTTAAAGGTTTTCTGTGGCCCAGATTTTGTTGGTCTGTTTCTTTTTTTGGTTTTGTGCATTGGGTTATGTTTAGCAGGTTCTTATCAGGAAGTTAATTGATTTGGGATTTGAAGAGTCGCCTGGGATTGGAGGGATCTTAAAGGCATCTCGATTAGCCTTTAGCTTATTTTTTTTTTCTGTCCCATTCATTAGTTAGTTGTAATAATTATTATAGTGGGGATTATATGACTTGAATGTCCTATCATTTAGATACCATGCCTATAGGATTATTAAATAAATTTCAACATGTCAATTAGACTATTTTGTCACTTAGGCAATACATTCTAGGATTATTAATTGCTTTATCACCTAGAAATCATGCTCTAGGATTGTTTAAACAATTTCAAGTATGTCTTAATAAATAATTTAATTTTTGTAGCATGTTTATACTAATTTTCAGCATGTTTAAATTAATTTTTAGCATGTTTAAACTAATTTTTAGCATGTTTAAATTAATTTTCAGCATGTTTAAACTAATTTCCAGCATGTTTAAATCACTTTTCAGCATATTAAAATTAATTTTCAGCATGTTTAAATTAATTTCCAGCCTATTTAAATTTGTTTTCAGCATATTTAGACTAATTTTCAACATAGTTAAATCACTTTCCAGCATATTAAAATTAATTTCTAGCATTTGTAAATTAAATTTTCAGCATATTTTAATAATTTCCAACACTTAAGAAATTCGAATTTCTAGCATAGTTAAAAGGTTTATCCAGCATATTTAAATACTTTCGGCATGTTTAAATAATTTCCAACTCATTGGCATAATTTTCGTACGTCAACATATATTACTCACCTAGATATTCTGTCTATAGGACTTATTTAATCCAGTTTCAGCATTTAATCAGTCCTTGACCATTAGATGTCATGCCTATAGGTTCTAATTATACAACATGAATAATTGTTTTAAGCATGTTAATCACTTAAGCAACCTCTAATTAACCAAGAGGCTTCTATGAAACCATTATGTGCTACTTGCAAGTCTTGTTTGTTTTGTTTGACGCGAAATCTCGAGTCTAATTAGGCAACCTAAGAGTTCTTTTGTCTACACCCAAATCCAAAATAGTAAGTCCAATGCCTCTTGGACACAAAGTTGGGACGGGTAGGCATTTTTAGGGAACACTAGTTTTGTCATTTTTTTTAGAACGCCTTTAGGCTTAATAATCAACTAGGTGGGGTGGGTAGATAGACGAAAATGATGGAAGTTGCCCCGAGCAGAATTCGACAATATGATATGCAACATTGTCACCTGTTAACAAGCCGGACGCTGATCCGAATAGGATAAAACTAACTCCCTATGAATCGACTTTGTTTTTCTTTATTTTGAGTATTTTGTTTAATTATTTGGGGTAGTTTAGGTTCGTTATTATTTAAATAAATCTTTCGGCTATATAAATTGTGTCCTTCTCTCTTCTTGCTTATCTAATATTTTATTTTCCTTTTCATATATGTTTTCCCTAATTTTTATCACTTAGCTCTATATTAATTAGATAAATAATTGTTCTTCCTGTTTAAACACTTAGTTAACATTAAGTTAATAAAATAATAGACCTTTGCTTATCATATAGAATTTCCCCCCACATAACATATTGATTCAGCCGGGACCCATATTTGTGGACCTCGAAAGGTGCCTAACACCTTCCTTTTGAGGTAATTTGAACCCTTACTCGAATTTCTGATTGATGTAAACTAATAAAATAAGCTCGTAATTAGTGTAGTATGGTGCTCTAACACACCTTAATTCGTTAGGTGGCGATTCTTCTCTTTTAAATCATCCAAAAAGAATTATCATGTCAAATCCCGCTTTTCGCGAGAAAAATGGGACGCGACAGCATGGCGACTCTGCTGGGGATACTTAGGTTCTAACCATTACGAATTTGTATGTTATGTGGGATTTTTAACTTTATTTGTGTGTTAAATTAATTATTTGCTTCCATGTTAATCTCCTTCCATTTTCCTCTATTTGTTTATCTAAACAATGTCTATATTTATTCACGTTCATTTATTTCCCTTTTGCTTGTCTGTATTTTGTTCTTATTTTTCTGATATTATTTTAATTGCAGATTTATTTATTTTCCTTATTTTTACCATTTTTTTTATATATATCGTTCAATATGTTATTGCTTTTCATTATATGCTATATGTTACTGCTTTATGTATGACTGACATTTCGCTCATATATTCCTCCACTTGGAACCTCTTTTACTTTTTTTTTTAAAGAATGGTTGCGTTGTTGCACAGACATTCATATTCTAAAACACCTTGTGGGAAATATCTCATAAATCGATCGATCAGCGGTGTGTCGACAGTCATGAGCTTTCCCACTCTCAAGTTGTCCGCTTGAGGGAACCATGTCAAAAAATCACTCTTATTCCTAGATCCTAACCGTCTATTCCTTTACTAAGGAATATGAATCTCAAAGCCTAGGATACCTTGTTAAGAAAACTTTGCCTAAGTTCTAAGAGATTTCATAATTTCGAAAAAAACGCTTTCATAATTTATGTGCATATGCCTAATTTGTTATTTCTTTAAATTTTTCTTATATTTGTACTTGACTGCTCTCCTTAAGTATTTTATCCATCATACATTTTCATCCACTAGTCAAAGTTCTATAAATCTCTAACTACGTCTGACTTGATTCTTGTCCAACAAGATACGTAGGCAATCCTTTATAAGGATGCAGTCCTCCTTTTTCCATTCTTTACAAAATATCCCCTTATTTTAAAAGTGTGAAACAATCTTTATCATTCAAATAATTTTTCTATCAAATCTTATATCCTCCCTTTCTTTCACCTTTTCATAATGTCATAAGGGTGAAAACTCGAATATTTTTGAGGTTATTCAAATAATTTTCACAATCTTTTAAATTCTCAAATGTTTCAAACTAAATGTCTCGGTTAAGTTTACTCTTTAAAAACTTTTCAAATTTTTCACCCTCCTGCTTTTTCAAAATAAAATACCTTTAAATATTCTATGCCTATCTTTTAAATATCTTATCATTATTTACTTGTTCACTTAATCAACGTAGTATTTAGGTCTTGCTTAGAACCTATATTCTACCTTTTGATATCGATGCACTTCTCAAGCTTAAGCTCTAGCCCATCCATTCGTCCTAAAGTCCTCTTTGACAAGATAACTCGTATTTTATACTATCCTTTTTATTTGGGTACACTGACTCTTATTTTTGTTCGATTTATTATTTTTGATTTAAAGGTTGTCTAGCATTTGAATGTCGACTCGATTGAAAATCTGTAATATGACAAATATGCTCAATATCCGAAAAAATTCCAGCCTTCTTTCTTCTCACCTGATGCAAAGCACTGTTTGGTTTGTATCTCTTTATTGCCGCCTTACTCACACACCCTCTCAACAGTTGCCTTCAGTATACACAATTTTTGAAAGTGAGAGATTCGATTCTGATGCACAACAGCAAAAGCTTCGTTACTTAGAAAAGAGGTTGGATGAGAATCTATGCTCCAAAGGTATTCATGACTTGAGGTATGAGAAATTGTGTCTACATCCAAGCGTTGAGTTGCTTCAAGGACACAAAGTCCCAAAGTTCAACATGTTTGATGGGCATAGAGATCCAATCACATATCTAAAGGACTATTGTGGCAGATTAGTTGGCATAGAGCATAATGAGGCTCTCTTGATGAGATTATTTATTCAATGTTTGTCAGGGATAACACTTACCTGGTTCGCCAAACAAGACTTTGACAAATGGCATACATGGAAAGACATGGCTCAAGACTTCGTGGGGCAATATAAGTTTAACATCAAGATTGATCAAACAATATGGGGTTTGCTCGAAGTAAAGAGAATGAATCACGAATCTTTTGAGGAATATTCAATTCGATGGAGACGGGAAGCTTCTAAGATACGTTCTTCTGTGCCTGAAGATGAGTTGGTCCAAACTTTCATCAGGTCTCTAGATGGAATATACTACCAAAAATTATGCTTCTTGAGCAGTCACAGTTTCAAGAGTTTGATTTCAATTGGAAAAAAGTTAGAATTTGGTATCCGAACAGGGAGAATTATTGATGTGTCTGCAATGCTAACCACTTTTCAAGCACCATAGAGTCCATCCGAGGAAAGGGAAGGGGATTTATCACCTCAGACACAATGTTATCAGAATAATGAAGAAGTCCATGTTGTATTTGATTCCCGTAATGAGCATCTCAAACCTTATGATTCACAAGATTCTCAACACAAGGCTTATCAAATTCAACCCTACTCTTTCCAGCAAGATTTTCAAGATGAGGTTTATCATACACAATCCAACTTTCAACATCGGTCTTATCCGGTACGAGATAAATTTTATCAACCAAAGGGAATGAAGCCTCGTACCTTTACTCCTTTGACTGAGCCGTTAGCTAGCATATTTGAAAGATTGAGGGCCCGAGGTATTATGCAACCAAGAAGAGGATGGATTTCTAAGTATCCACCTTCTAACTTTGATCCATCTAAAAATTGTGCTTATCACTCAAATATTAAAGGCCATGATATTGAGGAATGTTCAGCACTAAGGTACCAGATCTAGAATCTGATTGAAAAAAGGGAGATAAAAGTCCAGCGAGGCCCAATAAGCAACATCTATGACCCCATCACTGCAGGCAAAATCATTGTTCAATGTGATCCAACAAAAATATTTCCAAGAGGTTCGCGAAGGAAGCGTAAAGTACGTCACATGAACTGATAAGGACATACCATTGTCACAGGCAGAATGCCATCATTCTCCACTTGTTCGCCTTATGGCTAGTAAAATTTCCCTGTTTTACCCATATTTCTTTGTACTCATGAACTACGTTTGACCTGATTTCCAGTTGGATACGTGGGCAACCTATTATTGGGCCCGGTCTCAATCTAATAAAACTTTCCTTTTTCCTTCCATATCCAATTCAAACACTTCGCTCAAATTCAAATCTGAAATACCAGGCTAATAGGCCCGACTCTTGAGCATATAAAAACAGATTCAAATTTAGATCACGATGTTCAAATGTAAGGCAACCATTTCTTTTGAACTAATATCTTTCTTTGAGTGAAGCAGTAATATAAGACTCCAAAAGTGAAAACTGGGGCAAAATTTTTGAGGCAACCTCAAAAATTCCACAAGGAAGCAGTATGTCAATTCACAAGGACGTGCGAAAGACATCTTTTATTCTAAACTGGGGTAGAAATTTTTGAGAAGATCTCAAAAATTTCACCATAAAGAATACAAGCCTCAATCTCTGAGATCAAAACAATGACTAAGAGTCAAGCCAAGCAAAGGTATGGGTCAACCTTACTTTTCGACTTACAATATTTCTTTAAGTGCAGATAGCAGGTACAAATGTAGCCACTGCCTTGCAACATTATCAAGGGAAACCCAAACTACATCCTCAATCTGGAAAAGAAGCTAAGTCTCTCTATCTCTTTAACTTTGACGACATTAAAATCGATAATACATTGCATTAACATTTTGGCATCAACTTAGCATTGGGTTCCTCAAATGGACCTTAAAACAGCATTGGGTTTCTTAAACGGACCTTAAAACGTCATGGGATTCCTCAAACGGACCTTAAAACGACACTGGATTCCTCAAACGAACCTTAAAACGACACTGGATTCCTCAAACGGACCTTAAAACAGCATTGGGTTTCTCAAATGGACCTTAAAACGATATTGAGTTCCTCAAACAGACCTTAAAACGGAACGGGGTTCCTCAAACAAACCTTAAAACGATATTGGGTTCCTCAAATGGACCTTAAAACGACATTGGGTTCCTTAATGAACCTTAAAATAAGCATGGGTTCCTCGCCGAACTTTAAAATAAGCTCTATTGGCTTTCCCGTCGGACCTTGAAATGAGCTACTACTGAGTTTCTCAACAAAAATGAGAGACGACTAAATAATTCTCTCTCTCCCATTTTGGAAACATAATTCTTTGTCCAAACATCTCGCAACCTAACCTAAACCATATTCCCATTCCACCTTTCAAAACTACTCATACTACAATCTTGTCGACTCGGACGATCTTCATTCAAATTCAATATTCATCAATTTTCTTTAGGGATCTCGTTCGTCCCTAAATCTAGAACTACACACGGCCTAATTCTCATAAATTCAAGATATGTAGGCGACTTAAAATCAAATTCTCGACCATACCATTTTAATAAACCTCTCTTGCTTTTCGATTTCAGTGAACCGTCCTCTCGATCAGACAAAATTGGTTACTATGTCAACGTTCGTTGCTCGATAATTCTTCCATCATTCCCAATCAACGAAAGGGCAGTTGTTGACACCCAATTTTTATCTCCCAGTATCCAACTCGGGCTGCTATTTGACTGAGTGATGTCTTTTAGATCTTTTTCAAAAATTAAATTCTTTTATGTAATTATTTATACAATTAGTCACACATCTTATTATCTTGACACATCTTAAAGTGTATTATTTATTATTTCTATTAATTTCGTACATAATTCATATATACATACTTTAGTTAAATAACGTCTTATTTCGAAATGTAACTTTTCATAATTTTCGTACTTTATTTATGATTAATTCCAAAATAACATTTTATTTATTATATTTATTTTTTTCACTATTATTTATTTGTTGAATTATATTGATGGTATTATATTTATTAAATAACAGCCTAATTTTATTTTTTTAATGTCCCCAATTTATTTAAATTCTAATCTTTTTGTATTCGATTGATGTCAATTCTAGCCTAAATTGAGTCTAATTTTATTTAATTTTAACCCCCAATTCAATTTCAATTGACTCAATTCCATAACCCGACCCATCTCTAATTTTAATCGCAGTCGTCCGTTCCTCTAATCTAATGGTCCATATCAAATCTCTCTTCTCTTTCCATTTTTAACCACACCACAACCCAAAAACCGAAAAAAAAACCCTAACCTTTTCAATCCTTGAGCCGCCACCCTCGCCTTGTGCTCTCTCCAGACGGTATTATCCACCACCGCCCCTCTCCTCTCTCCCACCACTTCATTGTCGGCCTTCTATGGCCGGCGAGCACATCCACTAGCCAACTCCGAACTCTACCGCACCAACACCAGCGCCGCCTTCATCTCCACCAGCGAAGCACCACCGCTATCGTGGGACGGTAGGAATCCCACCGCCGCTACACAGAAGCTGTGCAGCCTGCTACCACAACTCTCTCTCACCCCAAACTTTGCTCTCTTCTCCTGCCTCTCATCGCTGTCCATCATTGTCGGTCATCACCGACCGATGAACTTCCGACCTACTAACACTACCAAACGACCCCCACACTCTCTTTTATTTTCTTCCCGATCGGAACCCCAAAACCCCGAAAGGTATGTTTCTTCTAACTAATGGTTGCTATTCCCTTCGTCTATATTCATCATTTCCTTCATTTTTCTTTAAATAATTTTCTTAGATTTATAATTAACAAAGCTTGGTTGATATTTTTGGTTCAATTCCTTGTAATTTGTGGTTGTTAATTTGCTTAGATTATCATATATGAAAATCCCCCAATGTTATGAACTTTGGCCAACCCTAATTTTCTATGATTGAGAACCGAATGTTGCAATTGTGTCCAAGGCTTGTTATTTCTTGAACCTTGATTATCATAATTTGCATCTTAACTTAGTGTATTGATTCATCGTTATCATTTTTGTTCCTTCCCTGGCTTGGTATGTTTCTGGATGACAAAAAAATATTTATTTGAATGTTCTGTGTGTATTGATTCATGCTCGATTAAAGTTTTGGTACTCGGCTATTGTTGGTAAATTTTGTGTAAAGATTTGCTCAGTCTCTCTGTCGAATCTTGATTGATTTTGGTACAATTGATTTTTTGGGTTTTGAATTGTGACAGCTCCTTTACTCCCGTATTTATGGTAAATTATGTGTTTGGGGGTTTATTTACTAATTCTCCTCCATTATTTGGTACAAACAAATTTCTTTTGCCTTCTTATTTAAGGTTA
The DNA here is from genome assembly GCA_031232105.1 of Capsicum rhomboideum. Lineage (NCBI taxonomy): Eukaryota > Viridiplantae > Streptophyta > Magnoliopsida > Solanales > Solanaceae > Capsicum > Capsicum rhomboideum. The sequence continues at coordinate 31,709,841 of CP124716.1, forward strand.
TTTGATAGTATTTTTCTTATTGATTCACCATGTTAATTAAGGCAAAAGAATTTCCACGATTCACTCTTTAACTTATTCCCTTCCCTTACTAATTTATCTTCTGTACGCTATATAAACAACTTTCCTCCTTCATCCTTGACATGCTTAACAACAGACTCTCCTACACACTTAAAGTATTTTAAGCTTCTGCTTTGGTTGCTTGTTTGCTTTTACTGCCAATCGCTTTGATCAAGTTACGTCGGTTCAATCTCTTCTCATTCTCTGGTTGGCTTCTTGTTTTATTTTTTTTTCTGCTTCTAAAAGGTATGTTTTCTTAAATGCTTTAAGTGTTGAATGTTATAACTCTGAACTTGTTTACTTATGACTTTGAGTATGAGATGCATTATAAAAAATAAATGCATATGTTTGATGTGATTCATATAATTTATTAGTACCTCTCTTGTCTCTGATGGCTTGGTTCAAATGCTGTAATCTATCCCTCTATTTGTGGCATGCTTTTGTAGTAACTAAATGCAGTGAATCGATAAAACTTGCTTATAGGTTTAATTTTGACATTAAAGATTTTTTGTGGTCCGGATTCTGTTAGTTTGTTTCTTTTTTTGGTTTTGTGCATTTGGTTATGTTTAGCAGGTTCTTTGTGGGAAGTTATTTGATTTGGGATTTGAAGAGTCTCCTGGGATTGGAGGGATCTTAAAGGCATCTCGATTAGCCTTTAGCTTATTTTCTTTTCTGTCTCATTCATTCGTTTGTTGTAATAATTATTGTATAAACATATATCCATATAATGAAATTACAGGGTGCTGATGGGGGCGGGGATTATATGACTTGAATGTCCTATCATTTAGATACCATGCCTATAGGATTATTAAACAAATTTCAACATGTCAATTAGACTATTTTGTCACTTAGGCAATACATTCTAGGATTATTAATTGCTTTATCACCTAGAAATCATGCTCTAGGATTGGTCAAACAATTTCAAGTATGTCTTAATAAGTAAATTAATTTTTTAGCATGTTTAGACTAATTTTCAGTATGTTTAAATTAATTACTAATTTTCAGCATGTTTAAATTAATTTTCAGCATGTTTAAAGTAATTTCCAGCATGTTTAAATCACTTTTCAGCATATTAAAATTAATTTTCAGCATGTTTAAATTAGTTTCCAGCCTATTTAAATTTGTTTTCAGCATATTTAGACTAATTTTCAACATAGTTAAATCACTTTCCAGCATATTAAAATTAATTTCTAGCATATGTAAATTAAATTTTCAGCATATTTTAATAATTTCCAGTACTTAAGAAATTCGAATTTCCAACATAGTTAAAAGGTTTATCCATCATATTCAAATACTTTCGGCATGTTTAAATAATTTTCAACTCATTGGAATAATTTCCTCACGTCAACATATATTACTCACCTAGATATTCTGTCTATATGACTTATTTAATCCAGTTTCAGCATTTAATCAGTCCTTGACCATTAGATGTCATGCCTATAGGTTCTAATTATACAACATGAATAATTATTTTAAGCATGTTAATCACTTAAGCAACCTCTAATTAACCAAGAGGCTTCTGTGAAACCATTATGTGCTACTTGCAAGTCTTGTTTGTTTTGTTTGACGCGAATTCCCGAGTCTAATTAGGCAACCTAAGAGTTCTTTTGTCTACACCCAAATCCAAAATAGTAAGTCCAATGCCTCTTGGACTTTAAGTTGGGACGGGTAGGCATTTTTAGGAAACGATAGTTTTGTCGTTTTTTTAGAACGCCTTTAGGCTTAATAATCAACTAGGTGGGGTAGGTAGATAAACGGAAATGATGGAAGTTGCCCCGAGCAGAATTCGACAATGTGATATGCAACATTGTCACCCGTTAATAAGCCGGACGCTGATCCGAATAGGATAAAACTAACTCTCTATGAATCGACTTTGCTTTTCTTTATTTTGAGTGTTTTGTTTAATTATTTGGGGTAGTTTAGGTTCATTATTATTTAAAGAAATCTTTCAGCTATATAAATTGTGTCCTTCTCTCTTCTTGCTTATCTAATATTTTATTTTCCTTTTCATATATGTTTTCCCTAATATTTAGCACGTAGGTCTGTATTAATTAGATAAATAATTGTTCTCCCTGTTTAAACACTTAGTTAACATTAAGTTAATAAAACAATAGACCTTTACTTATCACATAGATTTTTCCCACACATAACATATGGATTCGGCCGAGACCCACATTTGTGGACCTCGAAAGGTGCCTAACACCTTTCTTTTGAGGTAATTTGAACCCTTACCCAAATTTTTGGTTGACGTAAATGGTACAATCAAGTACATCACAGACCAAATTCAGACCCATAGCAAACTGTACAGATACATTAGAATAGGTAGACCCCGGATCAAATAAAACAAAAGGCATTCGGTCACAAACTAAAATGGTACCTGTGGTAACCGCATCAAAAGCCTCAGCATCAATCTTCACTGGAAAGGCATAACAGTGAGCCCGGTCATCAATCTGAGCTAACTCTCTACCTGGTTGTGCTCCTCTTTCTGCACCGCTATTTCCTCGACCACCCCGACCACCTTTCTAATTTCCCTATCCACCCTGTGGATGACCCCTGCCATTACTTCCTCCCCCTCTGCCTGCTGGAACTATGGTCCGAGTCTACTGCTGCACCTAGCCATTCGCCTGTCTTAAAGGACACTCTCTCTTGAAATGACCAACAACACCACAATAATAACATCCCCGCTAGAGAGAAGGTTGACTGGTAGAAGAGTAAAAAGCCCCTTGGCTCCTAATAACCTGCGACTGAGAAAGGGCCATAGTTGGACCCACAGTAAAAGCTGGCAATGCTGACTGAATAGGGCGAGCTTGGTAGGCCTGTTGTCCATGCCCCTTGGAGTAAAACCCGCTGAAATTCCCAACATTGCGAGACTTCTTATCTAACATCTTAGCCTGACTCGCTTGCGTGACCTCTTTTAACTTCTTAACATAATTTGAAACCTTATTAAACCCTTTCCCTGCAGAAGTCATATAAACAGACAAAACCTAAAAATCATAATTTAAACCTTTGACATAGCGTCAAATCCTCTCCTCCTCAGAAGCTAACAACTGAGTAGCATAGCGAGACAAGGCATGAAACTTAGCCTCATAGGCTGCAACTGACATATCTCCCTGGGCACGAGGTATATGCTTCTCTAAGAATTAAGTATGAAACTGTTCCCAAGTAAATGGAGGTAAAATCGATTACCGGCATTCAATATAATCCCTCTACCATTGCTTAGCATCCTTCTCTAATAGAAATGTCACAAAATTAACTCCATGTTGATGCACAATATCCATCTTATGTAACCTCTCATAATAGTCAATGATGAACTCAAAAGCAACTACAGACTTATTACCCTAGAATGTTGGAGGTTTCATCTACAAAAACTTGGTTAGCATATCATGTTCAGTACCAGTCATAACAGAACCCAAAATTGGATGAGAAAAAACATCAGTCCCTGAATCCTCATCCATTCTAGGAGCCATGCAACAGTAAGATAAACACGTGGAGCCTGATAGCCAGTACAACAGGAGTGGCTCCAGTACCAACCAACCCACTCAGAAAAGTTAACACCTGTTAAAAGACCTCAGTAGACATGAGAGGTAAGGCTGCAACTCCAGCTGGTGCCACCACCTCCGGCCCATTACCTGCTCTTCTACTGCTTTCATCTCCTCTAAATGATCCTGAGGTGGGGGAGGGTATACTGACCTTTCATGAGCCTGGCTAATAGCTGATTGACCTCCACCCCTGTCGGGTGTGGTTCGTCTCTTTCCTCTCACTCGTCCTCCTTCCCTTACGGTTGGCTCCAAAGCTGGAGCTGCCGGTGCGGGGGCAGTTTCTCGAGTTCTGTTCGACCTAGTGTCATCATATGCGGACAAAAGAGTGAAGAAAATTAGATACCAATTTGCATCACCAGATACCAATTGGAATCAAGTTATAGTACGAAAGAAGCAAGAATGACAGTTTTTCTAAAGTCCTATAGCTTTTTGAAAAAAAGTACATACGTCTCCTACCGTTCCATGAGACTCTACTGGACCCATTTTGGTACAACCAGATCAATGAATCTAGGCTCTGCTACCAACTTTATCATGACCCAAATGAATGTGAGTGGTACCCATCTCATTTTCTGGTGAGAGAACCAATAACCTCGGATGTATTAACCAACACTTAGAGAAAATAAAGGAACTATCCCATTAATAGTTCAAAGATTATCCAGTCTAACCAAAACTACAAAGTGCGGAACATAGTACTAAACCAATAAACATCCATAGAATCCGAAAGTCAGTGTACCAAAACATACTAACAATTGTCAAGAAGGGGAAGCAATCCCAAAAACTAAGGAAAATGCATAAGTCCAAAACAAAGGAACAAATAATCAAGAAGGATTCTATGATAGCCCGAATATGCTGCCCACCCTTAAAATTTGAATAACAAGCTAGAGTCACAAGTGAGGTCTTGCAGGAGCTACTGGAATATGCGCTTTACTCAACAAAAGTAAGAGCAGGTGTAGTATCAGCACACAAAAAATCAACAGTGTACTGGTAGGGTCATTTGGCCAACCTAAGATGAAAATATTAACACTTAACCAAAATGTAGTACAACAAGTTAATACATGCTCACCCTAACTACACCTAGCACAACAAGTAACAATTAAAGTAGTTTAGGATTCCTAGCAATAGTTCAAAGACATCTACAATTAAGTCGAGTCCAGTCAATTTAAGTCAAGACTAGTTAAGCAAATATCACAACATATAAATACATTTTCCAGTTCTCTCATGGAACTGTCAAAATCACCTGTACCTTGTACATACACGCTAAGGGTATTATAACCACCCTCTAGTCATGACTTGCAGGGGACAAGTTCCATCCATGTACCTAAATCTCAGACACAAGTGCCTGCCAACCTTCTTACACCAATAAATTGTGAGAATGTCCAAAACCTTCCACAATCAACACTAAAGTATGTCAAAATCATACAAAAAAGATATATCGACCAATACTTGTAAAATCCACAAGCTTTACATAAAGTTCATTTGAAAATGACCACACCAAACAACATGCACTAACAAACAATACTAAGAAGTAGTTAACATGCACATATAGCATAAATTGGATTAAACTACAATACCATCACCTACCTCAATCCAAGTTTGCACAACTCAACTAAGCTTGAGCCTTTCCTTTCTGTGTAATTTTCGCTTGATCTCGGTCTAGAAATACAAATAAACACATAATTAATTAAATGACCTACCATGTTGGGGATTATAACTAATCCTCAACCCCTAAGGCCAAGTTCATGATCATTTCCTTCCTGTTCTAGGGTTTTTCTATAATAATTCACCTAAAACTATAAATTTCATGGATAAATTAGTGAATTAATAACATGCACAATCATTAAAAAAAACACAATAATTTTATACTTAAATTACTCCCTTGCACCAGAAAATCAACTAAAATCAGCCCTTAACCCTCCCCAAACTATGAAAACTAGCAATTCTAAGGCTAGATTATCAATTTACTAGTTAACGAGGATGAATTACCTACCTTAACGAAGCAAAACAATAGTCAACTGAAGATTTTTGCCCCAAATCGCCTCTCCTTTGCCCAAAAATGTGTTTCAGAAAAATAAACTATTTTTAGGGTTTTTTTAGAATAAAACAGTAATTTATGTCGCTATAGAAACATTCGTCACTATAACAATATTGCTATAGCGACACATGTTGCTATAGCGGCTGTTGACCCCATTGACTGGGCACTATAGCGGGATTTTCTCTGCTTTTAGCGACATGCACGTCGCTATATCGACATGAGCGAGGAAGAATGCCCGTTTTTTCCCAAAAATCTCCTTTTTTGCAATACACCTTAAATCCAAGACATTCCAAATAATGCTCTTTACGCTAAGATTAATTCTGGGAGTTCTGCTTACCCAAATTCAATTTCGAAAATCCTATGGGTTCCATATCATCTTAGTTATCTAGAAATTAATTTCAACACCACCACACTTACCTAATTTATTCCCGAATTTCCCTAGATCACACTTCACTCAAATTTCATTCGAAACTAGCCTAGCCTGAAATTTATAACTTCAAATCCGATAAGAATTTTTGCCTGAAATTTTTAACGAGGCACTTATACGTAACGATGGAAAGGGTTATTACAATAGATACCAATTTATCCATCATTCCTCCCCGAACGATCAAATAAAAAAATTAGGCTGAAATAAGGAAAAAAAAGAGTATATGTATCCCCAAACAAGTGATAATACTTATACCGCATGTGTTTTTTGGTTTCCCAAGTGGCTACTTCAATCGGATGATACTTTTTTTAAACCTTGACCGAACAAATTTCCTTTGTCCTCAACTTTCTAACATCCCAATCTTGAATCGCCACCAGTTCCTCCTCGTAGCCAAATCCTTAACTAATAGAACTGAGTCCCATTTAATGATATAATCTCCATCCTCATGGTACCGTTTGATGATGGACATATGAAATACCAGATGGACTCTCGACAACCCCGATGGTAATGCTTGTCTGTACGTAACCGGACCCAAATCCTCAAGAATTTCAAAGGGACCAATATACCGAAGGATGAGCTTGCCCTTATTACCAAACCTTATAACTCTCTTCATAGGAGACACCTTGAGAAATACTTGTTCACCAACATTGAAAGCTATGTCTCTTACCTTACGATTCGCATACTCTTTCTGTCTACTTTGAGCAACCAACAACTTGGTTTGAATAACCCTTACCTTTTCTTGAGCCTCTCTTATCAAGTCAGTAACCAAAGGTTTAACATCCCCAGTCTCGAACCACCCAATAGTTAAACTATACCTCCTCCCGTAGAGTGCCTCAAATGGTGCCATGTCAATACCGGAGTGATAACTGTTATTGAATTAAAACTCATGTAATGGTAGAAACTAGTCTGAATGACCACCAAAGTCAATTACACAGGCTCTCAACATGTCCTCTAGCACCTGAATTGTCCTCTTCGACTGCCCATCGATTTGAGTGTAGAAGGCTGTGCTAAAAGTGAGCTTAGTACCCAACTCCTCATGCAACCTGTCCCAAAATTTATAAGTATATTTCACATCCCTATCAGATATGATGGTAAGGGGAACCCCATGAAGCCTCACTATCTTCTTGATGTAGATCCTGGCCAATTGCTTGGAACTGTACTCAAGCCGAACTGGCAAGAAGTGAACTGACTTTGTCAACCGATCCACGATGACCTAAATAGAGCCATACTTTTTCAAGGTCTTAGAAAGACCCACCACGAAATCCATAGCAATGTTCTCCCATTTCCACACAGGTATAGGCATTCTCTAAAGCAATCCCATAGGCCTTTGATGTTCATACTTCGCCTGCTGGCAGTTGAGACGCTTGGACACATACTCCACTATGTCCTTCCTCATCCCAGACCACTAATAAAGCTACCTCAAGTCACGATATATTTTGGTTTCACCCGGATGAATAGAATAACGCAAATCATAGGCTTCATAAAGTACATCATGAATCAAATCACCAAATCGAGGAACACTTATCCTTCCCTTAAACCATAGCACCCCACCCGCGTTAAGAATGGCGTCTGCCACCTTTCCACACACCACCATACTCTGGAGTGCATTCAACTTCTTTTCCTTAAATTATTTGTCCTTAATCTGATCTAGAATTATTGACTTCACTTCAACACTAGCCAACACTCCACCCCTGGCTGAAACGCCAAACTGCATACACTGAGATGCTAGAGTTTGAAAATCTCTAGTTAAAAGTTGCTTGGACACCCTCAAGAAGAACAAACTACCCATACTTACAACCTTTCAGCTCAATGGGTCTGCCACGACATTGACCTTTCTTGGATGATACTAAATAGTCACATCATAATCCTTTTACAATTCCATCCATCTCTGCTGCCTTAGGTTCAAATCCCTTTGAGTTAACTTATGTTGCAGGCTATGGTGGTCTGTGAAGATCTCATACTTGACACCATAAAGATAGTGTCTCTAAATCTTCAATGCAAACACCACAGTTACCAGCTTTAAATCATGGGTTGGGTAGTTCTTCTCATGAGGCTTCAACTGCCTCGATGCATAGGCAATGACATTCCTATCCTGCATTAACACACTACCAGAGCCTAAAAGTAAAGCATCACAAAACACTATAAAGTCCTTACCTTCAACCGACAAGGAAAGGATAGAAGCTGTAGTCAAAAGGGTCTTGAGCTTTTGAATGCTCTATTCACATTGATTTGACCAAACAAACGACACTTCCTTTGAGTTAACCTTGTCAAGTGCATTACAATGGATGTGAAGTTCTTGACAAACCTGTAGTAATAACTGGCAAGACCCATAAAGCTCCTTACCTCGATCACTGAACTAGGTCGGATATAACTCTTAACTGCCTCAATCTTCTGGGGATCCACCATCACCCCTTTTCAGAAACAACGTGCCCCAAGAAATCAATCGATGACAACCAAAACTCACACTTAGAAAACATGGTATACAATCGTTTCTCCTTTAGGATCCCCAATACTATACAAAGATGACCTATATGCTCCTCCTTACTCTTGGAGTAAACTAGAATATCATCAATAAAATCACTAATAAAGTAATCCAAAAATGAATTAAGGAGACAGTTCATCAAACTCAAAAAGGTTTCAGGTGCATTAGTTAGTCCAAAGGACATCACCAGAAACTCGTAATGGCCATATCGAGCTAAAAGTTGTTTTTGGTATGTCCTCCGGTCTAATTTTCAACTGATGATAACCCGACCACAAGTCAATTTTGGAAAATACTATCGCACCCTTTAACTGGTCAAACATATCATCTATGCGAGGCACAAGATATTTATTTCTGATGGTAATCTTATTTAAGTGTCTATAATCAATATACGTCCTCATACTATGATCCTTTTTCTTAAGAAACAGGACCGGCACACCCTAAGATGAAGCACGAATGAATAAACCCCTTGTTGAGTAGTTCCTGCAATTGAGTTTTAAGTTCCCTCAACTCTGATGGAGCCATTCGATAGGGAGGAATAGAAATAGGGAGAGTGTCTGGATCTAACTTGATGTAGAAATCAATATCTCTATATGGAGGCATACCTGGTAAATCAAAAGGAATCACTTCCTGAAATTCGAAAACCACCGTAACTGATTCTATAGAAAGGAACCCCACACTCACATCCAGGAGATAAGCTAGAAATGTTGAACACCCCCTCTTTAATACCTTTCTAGCCTGGATAAATGATATAATTTTCACTGATTTGGCCTTATACACTCCCTCTCACTCTAGTTTATCCATTCCAGGCACAACTAGAGTCACTGTCTTAACATTAAAGTTTAAGACAACATGATATGGAGATAACCAAGTCATAACTAAAATTACGTCAAAGTCCAACATATCTAGAATAATCAAATCAACCTAAGTATGAAAACCACAATTGACATGGAACAAGAATGATAAACATGGGTTACTACCACAGACTCACCGATCGAAGAAGACACATAAATGGGACAATCAAGTACATCACAGCCCATGTTCAGACCCATAGCAAACTTGAAAGATACATTAGAATAGGTAGACCCCAGATCAAATAAAACAAAAGCCATTCGGTCACAAACTAAAATAGTTTAACACCCCGTACCTTCCTAACCCAATGTGATGACGATGAACAATGTATACTTGAGTGTCGAGAGCCACACGAATGTATTTTGTAATGATATTGACAAGAAAATTGAAATTTGGCCTTGTACATATGCTTAACCTTGCGTAGAAGGTGTTTTGCGATCTTCATGGAGCATTTGTCGGGTTCAAAACGAGGCTAAGAGGACCTCTAAACAAAGTATGTTAAGGTTAAAAAGTAAGTGAAAGAATAGGATTTGAAGTATCTAACCAAACCCGCAAAGAAAAGTCAAAAAATGAGCATTTGTCGGGTTCAAAACGAGGCTAAGAGGACCTCTAAACAAAGTATGTTAAGGTTAAAAAGTAAGTGAAAGAATAGGATTTGAAGTATCTAACCAAACCCGCGAAGAAAAGTCGAAAAATGAAATTTTCAAAAAATTTAAGGGAAGGGCGCGTAGCGTGCCACGCCGCTCTGGGCTGAAATTTTCAGTCCAGAGGCAGTAGAGGGGCGCGCCAGGCAGCGTGCCACGCCTCCCCTGCGCACCTTTCAAAAGTTGAAAATTTTGTTTAAGTCTCAAGGGTTCTCGGGGACGTATTGAGCCGATTTTTGCCACGATTCGTCTACAACTATGAGAATATACATGAAATGAGTGAAATATTATATTGGTATGATAAAATTACTCAAGAACGAATTTGGCGTCAAAATGATGATTTTACCCTTTTGGTCAAAATGGGTCATACGTGGCTAGAATCACTTGGTTTTTGGATGGAGGCTACGGATATGAATAGCATGAGTGGGAATATTATTGTAATACGTATGAGATGACTTAAACACGTGAAATTATTGATTTTATCGGGTTAAGTGAATTGGGCCCAAAAATGGAAAGAAGACATGGCCCATATGGGGAAATTTTACCCATTCTTGCAAAAACTTCTAGAACACCACATGGCATGCTATAGAGTGGCTAAGCATGGACTTGAGAGCCTATATAAAGGGAAAAAATGCTGATTTTATTCATTTGTAAAACACATGCCTTTGTAGATATTTTTTTCAACCCTTTCTTTTTCTCTCAAACCCTAAGAGGTCAAAGCTAACCTTTGGAGCAAGATCAACATCTTCCAAGCCTAGGTAAGTGATTATTGTCATGGATTAATATATTATATGCATGGGAGAGTATGTGAATCTTGTTGGTTATGCTTGAAAGAGTTGAACATAGTACTTTGGGTTTTTGTACAAGATGTGCCATCCATGAGATTTGAACTTGAATTACAACTTGTGCCTTTGATGAAAGATCATGGTATGGATAAAATATGAACGTCTATGGTGTTATTTTTGTTGTTAACCTTGTTCTTGTCTATAAGTGTAAATTGTGGGATTTTGGCCGATATGTGCTATGAAGTGTATTAAGGTGAATTGATGGATTATTTGTGATGTGGTATGGATAAGGAGGTGTAAAAGAGAATTGTTATGGTGAAATGCAATGATTATTATGTATTGGTCAATGTTGGGAATATTGGAGGATTTTTGAAATAATGATGCTATCAATGGTTTTGTCAAGGGGAAATGACATGTTTCAAAGCAAACATGTACCCCATTGATGTTATATGCATTTGTGAAGTAGTTGTGGTTAATGTGAATTACGTTATGTATTTGTGTTGTAGAGTGACACATAAAGAAGGAGCGGGACTATTGTATGCACATCTAGGACTGTATATCCGTATTGAGAGTACAAGGTATGTAAGGTTACTCTGTCCGTATCTTTTTGCGGCAAATAGTATCCACATTGCTAATTCACTAGTCCTATCCCGAATTGTGCCAAGGTATCCTATATCCGTTTATCAATAGTCATTGCCATATCTTTCCTACTCATGGATCATTTGTGAGTCTTATGTCTCATTATCATGGTTAATGTTCCAAAAGCTCAAACAAGGTTATGGTCCAATGTTCCAATAGTGGTTATGCTCATGTATCTTGTTATGAATGATTGTCCAATGGTTCCAATGGTGTCATGTTTCCAATAATGTTTATTCACATGTCTTCTATTTTGATTATGGTTCCAAGTTTCCAACCATGCTATGTCACATGAATATGTCAATCTCTCACAAGTGAATGTACCAATCTCATATGTCTCTCACTCATTGGCTAATGATCCAAAGTTTCAAGTGATGTTATGACTATCAAAATACCAATCTCAAAGTAATGAACAAAGTAATGCAAATGTGGTCAATGATCAAGTATGGGTGGCAAGTCTAGGGGCATAAGCCTAGCTCAACTCGATCTCGATGTATGATTTATGGGTGGCAGGTCTAGGGGCATAAGCCTAGCTCGACCCGATCCCTGGGTGGCAGGTCTAGGGGCATAAGCCTAGCTCGACCCGATCCCAACATGACGATAAGTCATGTAAAGACCCACTGATCAGTAGGGGCCCGGGTACATTGTGACATATGTAATGACATTGAAGTAAAGAAGCATGAAAGCGATGAAATCAATGAAAGTAATACACATGGGTTCCAAAGTGCAAAATGGTTACTTATTCATCTGATTATGCATATGCATTTGAGTTTCATTGAGTTCATTGAACTATTCATGTGTTGTATAGTTTCATTTGAGCCTTACATACTCAGTACATTCTTCGTACTGACCCCTTTTGGGGAACTTACCTTACATACTGCAGGCACAGGAGTTAGTAGATCTCCTCAGTAAGTGGCGAGATTTCCGCAGATTGTTGGTGAGCTCCAGTTGCTTCGGGGCTTCCCAAGTCACATGTGTATAGTAGATGTTGGCATTTGTAAACATTGTATAGACATGGTCATGTATCTATTAGAGGCTTTGTAGACATATGTGGGGTATCATGAGGTAAAAGATGTACGTGCATTTTGATGAAATGGCCCTAACGGCTAAATTGCATATATATTACATATGTTGTCATGCCTTCCGTTATTGATATTTAATTACATGAAAGAAGATGATATTCATACGCGAACATACAGATGAGAGTACATGAGCAAGAGAAAAGATTGGTTCTCTCGGGCCTTATCGGCTTCGGGTGCCAATCACGTCCCGATGGGAATTCGGGTCGTGACAAATAGTACCTGTGATAAATGTATAAGAAGCCTCAGCATCAGTCTTCACTGGAAAGGCATAACTGTGAACCCGATCATTAATCTGATCTAACTCTCTACCTGGATGGACTCCTCCCCCTGCACCGCTATTTTCTCGACCACCCCGACCAACTTCTTTATTTCCCCGTCCACTCTGTAGATGACCCCTGTCGTTACCTCCTCCCCTTCTGCTGCTGGAACTATGGACTGAGTCTGCTGCTAAGCCTGGCTATTCGCTTATCTTAAAGGATACTCTCTCTTGAAATGACCAACAACACCACAATAATAACATCCCCGTTCGAGAGAAGGCCGATTGGTAGAAAAGTAAGAAGCCCCTTGGCTTCTAATAACGTACAACTGAGAAGAGGCTTTAGCTGGACCCATAGTAGAAGCTGGCAATGATGACTGAATAGGGCGAGCTTGGTAGGCCTGCTATCCGTGGCCCATGGAGTAAGTCCCGCTGAAATTCCAACATTGCGAGACATCTTAGCTAACATCTTAGCCGCTTGAACCGCTTGTGTGACCCCTTCTAACTTTTTTCCATAATTTGAAACCTCATTGAACTCTTTCTCTGTAGAAGTCATATGAACAAACAAAACCTAAAGATCATAATTCAAACCTTTGACCTAGCGTTGAATCCTCTCCTCTTCAGTAGCCAACAATAGAGTAGCATATTCAGACAAGAAATGGAACTTAGCCTCATAGGCTGCAACTGACATATCACCCTGCTCCAATGTCAAAAACTCATCCTTTTTACAATCACAGAAGGCCCGAGGCACATGCTTCTCTAAGAATTAAGCATGAAATTATTCCTAATTCATTGGAGGCAAAACCGGTGACCGGCATTCAATATACATCCTCCACCATTACTTAGCATCCTTCTGTAATAGAAAGGTCACAAACTCAACTCCATATTGATGAACAATATCAATCTTATGTAACCTCTCATAATAGTCAATGATGAACTCAAAAGCGTCTACAGACTTAGTACCCTAGAATGTTGGAGGTTTCATCTACAAAAACTTGGTTAGCAAATCATGTTCAGTACTAGTAATCACAAAACCCAAAACTGGATAAGGAAAAACATCAGTCCCTGAAGCCTTATCCATTCTAGGAGCCATAATAATAGTAAGATACACACCTGGAGCCTGAACAGTCGGTATAGCAGGAATGGCTCCAATACCAACCAACCCACTCAGAAAAGCTAACACATGTTGAACAACCACAACAGACATCGGAGGTAAGGTTGCAACTCCAGTTGTTGCCACCATCTCCAGCCCCATTACCTGCTCCTCTACTGCTTTCATCTCCTTCAAATAATCCTGAGGTGGGGGAGGGGACACTGACCTTTCATGAGCTTGGCCAGTATCTGCTTGAGCTCCATCCTTGGCGGGTATGGCTCATCCCTTTTCTCTCTCTCATACTCCTCACCTTACGACTGGCTCCGCAGCTGGAGTTGCCGGTGCGGGAGCAGCTGCTCGAGTTTCGTTCGACCTAGTAGTCACCATTTGCGGACAAAAGAGTGAAGAAAATTAGATACCAATTTGGATCGCCAGATACCAATTGAAATCAAGTTATAGCACGAAAGAAGCAAGATTGATAGTTTTCCTAAAGTACTATAGCCTCCCGAAGAAAAATACAGACATCTTCGTACCGTTCCATAAGACTCTACTAGACCCATTTTGGTACAAAGAGATTGACGAACCTAGGCTCTAATACAAACTTTGTCACGACCCAAATGAACGTGAGTGACACCCAGTGGGAGAACTAATAACTCCAGAAGCATTAACCAATACTTAGAGAAAATAAAGGAACAATCCAGTTAATAGTTCAAAGATTATCTAGCTGAACAAAAATACGAAGTGCGGAACATAGTACTAAACCTATAACATCCCTAGAATCTGAAAATTGGTATACCAAAATATACTAAAGATTGTTAAGAAGGGGATACAACTCCAAAAATTAAGGAAAATGCATGAGTCAAAAACAAAGGACAAAATCATCAAAAAGGATTCCATGGTAGCCCGAATATGCTGCTCACTCTTGAAAATTCGAATCACACGCTAGAGTCACAAGTGAGGTCTTGCAGGAGCCGCTGGAATATGTGTTGCACCCAACAAAAGTAAGAGCAGGTGTAGTATCAGCACACAAGAAATCAACACTGTATTTATACTTAAATTACTCACTTGCACTAGAAAATCAACTAAAATCAGCCCTTAACCCTCCTTGAACTATGTAAACTAGCAATTCTATGGTTAGATTATCACTTTACTAATTAATGGGAATGAATTCCTTACCTTAATAAAGCAAAACGAGGCTCAACTAAAGATTTTCGCCCAAAATCGCCTCTCTTTTGTCCAAAAATGTGTTTTAGAAAAATAAATCATTTTTTGGAGGGGGAGGCGGGGGGGGGGGGGGGGGTTATAGATTAAAACAATGATTTATCTATAGCGACATTCATTGCTATAGCGACACATGTCACTATAGCAGGCGTTGACATTGTTGATGGACGCTATAGAGGGATTTTCTCCGCTTTTGGGCATGTCGCTATAGAGACATGCACTTCGCTATAGCGACATGGGCGAGGCAGAATACTTGCTTTTCCCCAAAACTCCCCTTTTTCACAACACACCTTAAATCCAAGACATCTCAAACAATACCCTTTTATGCTAAGATCAATTTTGGGAGTTCTACTTACCCAAATTCAATTCAGTAAAATCCTATGGGTTTCTTATCATCTTAGCTAGCTAGAAATTAAGTGAAACACCATCACACTTACCTAATTTATTTTCGGATCGTTCTAGACCACATTTCGCTCAGATTTCTTTCGAAACTGGACTAGCCTGAAATTTATAACTTCAAACTCGGAAAGAATTTTTGCCTGAGATTTTTAACGAGGGACTTATACGTAACGACAAAAAGGGTTGTTACAAAAAGAATGTCACATTTCCTTATTTTGCAACTATTTAATGGCACTATACCGATTTTATCCTTATTGGTCCCACTTAACAAGAAAAGACAATTAAAAAGTAAGCTTTAAAGTGACATCAATAGGGTAATTTAGTAAACATAACAAAGTCTTCTCTTATTTCTTAAATTCCTTGCCCCGTCAAATTATGTCATATAAATTAAGGCGAAGGGAGTACTATTATCAATCTAAAATAATAATATTATCAACCTGTTATCATCTGATGAATTTACAAAGAACTAAAGCATCCTAGTATATAATTAATTAAAAGAAAATGATCTCTTATGACCGCATACAAATTGAACATAAGAAAATAATCTTTTCGAAGTTCTTACTTGTAAAAGTGAAAAAAACTTATGAGTAAAATATAAGAAGAACATCAAACAAAAAAGAAATTTAAAAAACGGCTACGAAACCAAAGTTTTCTTCCATGACCCTAATCTAGGATCTTTCCCTCAAACCCACATATATTTTATTTATTTATTTTTAAAAAGAAGACATCAATTTTTTTGTAAGAGTGAAATAGAAGAGAAAAAAAAAGATCTACACAAAATTGACACCAATTATTCCTTTTTGAAATAACTATTTAGTAAAATGACCTTTTTTTAATTTTAAATTTTGCAACTTATATACCTTTTAATCACGATTTAAAGATTTTTTCTGAACGGATTGGAAATGTTAGACGACATTTTAATGCTTTATTTATACAATCAAAAATATATAAACAGATACTACGTCCTAGTTTGACATTGTCCATAAAGGATAATTTCCTAAGAGATATATTTATAGAAATTTTTATAAATAAAAAGAAAATTTAGATGAGAGCATAAAAGGAAAAATTTGTGTAAATCAATGCCAACCTAAATATAAAGCTAAGATGTAAAGAGGGCCAAGAACACTAAATATAACCTAATATGGGCTTAATTACCGGCCCTTAACTGTGTAATATATGTAAATCCCAAACCAAAACAAAAAAGGATTACATATATACAAGCTTCCTCTATATAAAAGTAAAGTACTATAAGCCAAATACAGATTCTACAAAGAGCATAATTCATAAAAGAATTTTTTTCATTCAAAGGGAAATAATGACTTCTGTAATAACCCCAATTAGTAGTTGTGGTTTCTGTGGAAACCCAACCGATGAGACCTTTTGTTCTCAATGCTACAATACTGTTTTGGAAGAAGAAACCGACGAGGGTGCATTAACTTTATTTGAAATGATGTCTTCTCTGAAAATTAAAACTAGAAAAGATGATTCAGCGATGAAGACGAAGCCGCAAAGATGCATGGTTTGCAGGAAGAAGGTGGGATTAATAGGGTTTAGTTGTAAGTGTGATGAAATATTTTGCGAAATTCATAGGTATCCAGAAGAACATGCATGTTCTTGCAATTTCAAGTCTATAGGGCGTGCGGTTTTGGCTAAGGAAAATCCTCTATGCAAAGCTGATAAACTTGAGAATCGGATCTAAGGCATTGTTTATTTCTTAATCGCTGTTGTTGTAACTATGCATCAAGTTTTTAGATTTGGTTCTTCAAGTTTATCGTTTAGTCTAATCATGTACTTTAATTTGATAAATAGTACCGAATAGTTCAAAATTGCACTTTACGTACGTACCGATCTATCAATGTCATGCATACTACTGCGTGCTGAGTACAAGGTGAATAATTTAAACCACAATCTTCAAAGTTTTCCGTCTTAATTTTTTAAATTTATTTTCCATCTTACTCTTGAGCCACCCCGGGCTACAATACTATTATGAAATAAGAAACCGACGAGGGTGCATTAGCTTTATTTGAAACGATGTCTTCTCTGAAAATTAAAACTAGAAAAGATGATTCGACGATGAAGACGAAGCCACAAAGGTGCATGGTTTGCAAGAAGAAGGTTGGATTAATAGGGTTTAATTGCAAGTGTGATGAAACATTTTGTGAAAATCATAGTTATACGGAGGAACATGCATGCGCCTTCAATTTCAAGTTTATCGGGCATGCGGTTTTGGCTTAGGAAATTTCTCTATGCAAAGCTGATAAACTTGAGATTAGGATCTAAGATGTTGTTATTGCTTAATCGCTATTGTTGCTAATTCTGTATCAAGTTGTTATGATTTTGTTTCTGCCACTTCATATCGTTCTATTAATGTCATGATTACTATTGTTGAGTACAGCAAGGAATATACATGTAAAGTTGCAGTTTTCATTTATCTTTTAGTCATATCTGTTATTTGATCAATGATACTTATTAATCTTTAAACAAATTTTGAATCATGATCTAGCGTTTTCTCATATGATTTTCAGTTTGTTCAAATTAAAAGTCTATAAATTATATTAAATAGATTAATTATTTGCTAAATAATATCCCAAAAACAACTGCAGGAAATTTTACTAGTAAAGAAGGCCGAAGTTTTTGATGGAACCCTATATTCTAGCATGATAGTCTAGCGCGACCAAGATCAGTGTTTAATAAGATTTGCGCAATGATGTTCAAATATTAGGAAGGCATAAATTAGGAAAGTCTTTGATCTATTCAGATTATACAAACTTACTCGATTTGTAACGCAAACTACAACATCAACACGACTACTAATTTTAAAAACAACAAATAAAATATTAAAAAGAGAGAAATTCACAGAAGAGAATAAGCTACGGTTTAAGGTTAGAGTAGCCTCCAAGCTAGGGTTTAAGGGTAGAGTAGCCTCCAAGCTAGGTTTAAGGGTAGAGTAGTCTCTAAGAAACCTAGCAAGAATTGGATTCTTTCTATAGAGTCCCAAAAAATTTCAACGTCTACACATATGACATATTTTTTCTGGAATTTAAATTAAAGTATGCTAATATAGGACTTAATTTCGTAACTCATGGAGGAAATATTGAACCTAGTGATGCAACTTAAGAGAGAAGACGAAAACTAATAGGTTTAGCTTCTACTGTTGATTCAAATATAGAAGACAAGACAATTTTAAATGTGTGCGTTTGTAAAGTGAATCTGAAATGGGTGGGTTTGTATTATTATCAAATAATATTATTATCTTTTACATGGTAGAAAATAATAATCTTATCAATTTATTATCATCTGATGAATTTACAAAGAACTAATGTACCCTAGTATAATTATAATTAAAAGAAAATGATCACTTAAGACCACATAGAAATTAAATATAAGAATATTGTCTTTTCAAATTTCTTATGAGTAAAAATGAAGATCTCTTATAAAATGAACATAAAACTAAAAATAAATATATAAAGGGCTATAAAACCAAAATTTTCTTCGATGACCCTACCCTAAAATTTTCTTTCCCTCGAACCCACATATATTTTATTGGAAAAAAAAAACAATTTTCTGTGAGAGTGAGATAGAAAAAAAAAAAAAACTACACAAAATTTTCACCAATTATTCCTTTTTGAAATAATTGTTTAGTAAAATGACCTTTTTTATTTTTAATTTTGTAACTTATAGACCTTTTAGAGATCACGGTTTAAAGATTTTTTTTGAACTAATTGAAAATCTTAAAACAACATTCTAATGCTTTATTTATATAATTAAAAATATATATACAAACATTAAGCCCTAGTTTGAAATTGTCCATAAAAGGTAATTTCCTAAGGGTATGTTTGGAAAGTCACATGGTAATTGAAATTTGTGTAATTACTAGGGTAGTAATTGTCAGCCTAGAAATTACATAGCCTAGTAATTACGCTGACCTATTTGTTTGCCACAATGTAATTACAGTGTAATTACAAGTATATTGTTTGGTTGCACAAGTGTAATTACAAGGTTATATTAAATTTTTAAAATAAAATTTAATTATCAAAAACTAAAAATTTATATTTGACAAATAAGGATTTTTATAAATGATATTAAATTAAATATTATATATATATATATATATATATATATATATATGTGTGTGTGTGTGTGTGTGTGTGTGTGTGTGTGTGTTCTTATAAAAAATAATTTATTTATATTTTTCAAACTAGTATATTTTAATTAAATTAATCATAAAAACTTAAAGTACATGGTTTTTAAGAACATCGTGAAATGCACGTTTGAAAAAAATATTAATATTAAAAAACAACAAATAAAATATTAAAAAAAGCGAAATTCACAGAAGAGAATTTTCATTTAAAGGAAACAAAATTTATGACAAAAAAGGGTAGAGTAGAATAGCCTCCAAACTAGGGTTTAAGGATAGAGTAACCTAGCTCCAAGCTACGGTTTAAGAGTAGAGTAGCCTCCAAACTAGGGTTTAAGGGTAGAGTAGCCTCCAAGTTATAGTTTAAGGGTAGAGTAGCCTCCAAGCTAGGTTTAAGGGTAGAGTAGTCTCCAAGAAACCTAGCAAGAATTGGATTATTTCTGTAGAGTCCCAAAAAATTTCAATGTCACACATATGACATATTTTTTCTGGAATTTAAGTTAAAGTATGATAATATGGGACTTAATTTCGTAACTCATGAAGGAAATATTGAACCTAGTGATGCAACTTAAGAGAAAAGACGAAAACTAATAGGTTTAGCTTCTACTGTTCATTCAAACATAGAAGACAAGACAGTTTTAAATGTGTGCGTTTGTAAAATGAATTCGAAACGGATGGATTTTATTATTATCAAATAATATTATTATCTTATACATGATAGAAAATAATAATCTTATCAATTTATTATCATCTGATGAATTTACAAAGAACTAATATACCCTAGTATAATTGTAATTAAAAGAAAATGATATCTTATGACCACATAGAAATTAAATATAAGAATATTGTCTTTTCAAATTTCGTATGAGCAAAATAAAGATCTCTTGTAAAACGAACATAAAACTAAAAATAAATATATAAAGGGCTATAAAACCAAAATTTTCTTCGATGACCCTACCCTAAAATTTTCTTTCCCTCGAACCCACATATATTTTATTGAAAAAAAAAAAAGCATCAATTTTCTGTGAGAGTGAGATAGAAAAAAAAACACAAAATTTTCACCAATTATTCCTTTTTGAAATAATTGTTTAGTAAAATGACCTTTTTTATTTTTAATTTTGTAACTTATAGACCTTTTAGAGATCATGGTTTAAAGATTTTTTTTGAACTAATTGAAAATCTTAAAACAACATTCTAATGCTTTATTTATAAAATTAAAAATATATATACAAACATTAAGCCCTAGTTTGACATTGTCCATAAAAGGTAATTTCCTAAGGGTCTGTTTGGAAAGTCATATGGTAATTGAAATTTGTGTAATTACTAGGGTATTAATTATCAGCCTAGTAATTACATAGCCTAGTAATTACGCTGATCTATTTGCTTGCCACAGTGTAATTACAGTGTAATTACAAGTATATTGTTTGGTTGCACAAGTGTAATTACAAGGTTATATTAAATTTTTAAAATAAAATTTAATTATCAAAAACTAAAAATTTATATTTGACAAATAAGGGTTTTTGTAAATGATATTAAATATATATATATATATATATATATATATATATATATTGTCTTTCAAAATATATTAATTAATAAATATATGTTCTTATAAAAAATAATTAATTTCTATTTTTCAAACTAGTATATTTTAATTAAATTAGTCATAAAAACTTAAAGTACATGGTTTTTAAGAACATCATGAAATGCATGTTTGAAAAAAAGATTAATATTATAAATATAATGTTATAAAATTATTAAAACATTTGACAAAAAGATAATGTATCAATTCTAACTAAAAATGAATGGCATGCAATGTGAAATATCAAATCAATACTAGTAAAATAAATTCAATTGGAACTGAAAATATAACATAAGTTCAAAATTCAAAAAAATAAATAATACTCTTATGTCAAATTTCAACATATCGTACATAAATATGATTCAACAACAACAACATAAATATGATTCAAAAGATAAGAAAAACCTAAGTCTATAACCTTATTCAACAATAAATTCTACTTAATTTAAAAATTATAATACTAACTAAATTATGCTAAATGAAAAAAATAAACATAAAATAAATTAAAAAATAGATAATACAAAAAATTACATGGAACCACAATACGTAAAGGTTGGAAAATGAGAAGGAAATTAAATATAAATAATATAAAATAAAAATATTTTTTAAAAATATTAGAATAGTAAAAATAAAAAGAATTTAAAATAATAGAAATTAAAATGAAAAAAATAAAAATAGAAATAAAGAGGAAGAGATTTAAAAGTAATCAGCTTGTAATTACACCATGTAATTACCAACAATTCATAGCTCCCCCCTGTGAATTGGAGAGTGTAATTACCCCCCTGCCAATTACACCCAATTACATGTTGACCAAGTAATTACCTGGCCAATCAAACATGCCAGACAGTGTAATTATACTCAATCACACCAAATCCAATTACCAGGGTGACTTTCCAAACAGGCCCTAAGAGATATATTTATACAATTTTTAAAAATAAAAACTAAATTTAGATGGGCATAAAAAGGAGATATTTGTGTAAACCAACCAAAAAACAATTAGGCCGAGAAATTTACCAAAATATAATGGGGAAAGTACAGAACATAACATAGTTAAGCCTTTAAATAAGCTTCATAACAACACTTTAAATAAATTAATTCATGTAGCAGATATAACAGTATTTTGGTTAGGGCCCAACAATTAATGTTTGTGAAATATTCTCCCGTATTTTCATGTTACATATTTTCCTACTTCCTTTTTTGGCTTTCTTTTTTTTTTCTTTCCCATTTTTTCTCCAAATTTTTAGCTTCTAATTACTATAGTTTTTCAATTTATTTTTTTTACCAATTTCTACATTTTTCAATTTGTTTTTCCTTTCCTTACTCGAAGTTCCGCCATTAATGATGAGCTTCGAGCTCTAACCATGGATGATGATAGAAAGGGCTAGATCTGGGCACCCTCTTTACCTTCCCCTTCATTTTCCGGCAACACCTAACGAACACCACCCTACAACCACCACCAAATTTGCCCCTTTTCCCTTTCCTTACTCGAAGTTCCTCCATTAATGGCGAGCTTTGAGCTCTAACCATGTATGATGATGGAAAGGGCTAGATCTGGTCCATACATATCAAAACATAAATAGACTGCTAATTTCAACTCCGTTTGAAGAGTGAACCCTACACATTAGAAGATGGCGAAAGAAATCGCTGAATTGCTACACCAAAATAGGTTGCTAATTTCAACATTTTTGTATATGTATTAGATGTCATTAAAATAATTATGTATTTATATTTGTAGTTGACTGCATCTAAGGGTGTTCATGGTTCGGTTTGACTCAGTTTTTGTTGAAACCAAACCAAATCAACAAAGACAATTTTTTCAATATTCAAACCAAAAAAAAAAGCATTATAGTATAAATTCTATTGATTTCGGTTTTATCGGTTTGGTTTGGTTTTTGCGAGTTTTAAGAATGTATTTTTAGCATACAAAGTTGTAATGGCCCTCCAGGTTATTTTCTCATTTTTTGCACATTTACAGATTTCGAGCCTGCCCATAGTGGCTACAGGTCATTTATGACTTGCTGGAACTATCGATTCGGTTATCGGACAGTTTGTTTGGCTTTTAAGCTCATTTTCCTATTTTGGAGCTTTCGTTGTTAAGGAAATGGTCTCGGACCAAACCTGCTAATAAATGATCTAAGATGAAAATTCTGACAGCGCCATCAGCTCCGAAAGTTGATTTTAGGCTAGGGGCACCCTTGGTACGGGTCCCGAGACTTTCGGATTCATTTTTGGGCTATTGGGTAGATTTGGTGAAAAATAGAACTATAGGTGTAGGCCCTACATTCAATTGAAACAACCTCAGATTGATTTTTTGATGGTTCCGTTGATTTTGGAATGTCGAATTAGGTATAGTTTTCATAGTTCATTTGCGTGCACGGGGTTTCGTAGGAATCTCGAGCATCCGGTAGAAGTTTGTTTTGGACTTAGCTAAAATCTGGTAGCTGATATCTGGTTTGACCGCTAAAGCGGTTAAAGAGACTCTTTAGCGGTAGTTGCTTTAACGACCCTAAGCCGCTTTAGCAGCCTTGGCTATTTGGCTGAGGTCCGCTTTAGCGGTCAAGGTCAGCTTAAGCAATCGTCGCTTTAGCGTCTTTCCTTGCCCGACCGCTTTAGTGGTAATGTATCGCTTTAGTAGTAGCCACTTAAGTGGTCATGTACCGCTTTAGCGGTAGCCGCTTAAGCTGCCAGGTGACTGCTTTAGCGACAACTGGGGTTATTATATCCTCTTCTTCACCCGAGTTTCTCTCATTTTCTCAACCCTTTTCCCTCATTGTTGAGAGCATGAGGAGTGA
This sequence comes from Capsicum rhomboideum, assembly GCA_031232105.1. NCBI lineage: Eukaryota > Viridiplantae > Streptophyta > Magnoliopsida > Solanales > Solanaceae > Capsicum > Capsicum rhomboideum. Next base: position 31,733,855 of record CP124716.1, read on the forward strand.
GAAAGAGTGGGGATTCACCCATTGAAACTAAGCTAAGTTAGCTCATCACTCCTTGGTCATTATTTATTATTTTACCCATTGTATTCTATCCCATTTTATTGTAAATTCTTAGAAATTAGGTTTTTGAAATCCTAATCTTTGGGGACTGATTTGGGCCTTGATTTCTGCCCCGTTTGTGGTTAAATTTTGAGCACACATTCCTTGTTCTCCGAGGGACTTCATGACAGATTCAATATTTGGATTCCATTAGCGGGCCCCACGAGCCCATTTTTTACCTGATTTTGGGCCCGAAGTTTTATATTGTAACATGGGTATTATTTTGCACGTAATGAAGTGTAGGTTACTATTTTGATAGTGTGGCAGCATTTTAGGATCGTGGAGCAAGGACAAATGAATTGTGGATGATTCAAGTGTTGCGGTTCGACATGGAGGTAGGCTTCAGTCTACTTTTCTCCATGAGATTATGTATAGTATAGATTGAATGTTAGGAAAGGATTATAGGATGTGAGTATGGCTAGTGTAGCATGACTTAGTCTATTTTATGGAATTTGGGGTAGAGATGTGACCCGAATCTTAGCATAAATACTTGTTATGTCCATAGAGTCCTATTACCCTTGATTATAAGCATGTTAACCATAGTTGATGATTAAGGATCCTTCGGTATAAGACTTACCATTTGAATTAAAGATTTGGCAGGTTTTTCCCCAATTAGGTTATCCTTGTGGTGGCTTTATGCCCTTGATTATTGTGGTTGCCTGGGTTATGAGACCTTGCTATATTGGATATATGTTATTGGGCCCGAGACGTGATTATGAGACTAGTTGGACTCTGGGTGAGTATTCTACCCTTAGGAAGGGTATGATTATCATTTATAGACGCTTAGATGCTTATAATTGTACTGTTTGGATACTGGTGGTAGCATGCATACTATCTGGCGCATTCATGTTCATTTAATGGTACGATTCTTATCAAAACCTTGATTTTTTTACTATTTCCAAAAAGAGGATTTATTCCCACTTTTCACTTTAAAAAGGATTATTTTATAACGGGAATCGTACCACCTTATTTACTGGATTATGAGCTTTTGGAACTAATTTTATCCACTCATTTTACCACTACTAATTACTTCGTTCGGGGGATATTTCGACCCTTTTGTACATGATTATGATGATTTAGTTCCGAGCATGATCTCGGGCAATGGATTTACAGATTTACAACCTCTTAGTCGCGGTTCGAGTTCGTGCACTGAGAGTTGATGGATTATGATGATTATTGGAAGTCTTGGATCGGGACCAGGCAATGTATACAGATTTCCCGAATCCACTAGGGGGGCCATTCGTCTGAGATCCATCTTGCTGGAGGAGGTGTATACACTTGTTATATTATGGTACTTGGTACATTATGGCACTCAGATCAGATCTGGTTTACTATTGGTTTACGTGCATTCATTCATGTGCATTTCCTATCACTAGTATAGTTGTTTGGCGCTTGTATCTATCGGTCTTATGGGGGACTGTATAGGTACAGGTCATGGTTGCTGTTTGCTGAGTGTTTCCGTGATCCTTTCGGGCTTATGGGGGTACGGTTAGGTACTTGTTTGCCCAGACTAGTCGGTTACTTTATTATTGATTATTATGGTTAGTTCGTGACAGGTTGGTTGTGGACTGGTACCTGAGATTGGAGGTACGTTCCTGATTCCTTTATCTTCTCAGCGAGTTATATTGTTTATCCCTGGATTAGTCACCCCTTTTGGGTAGAGGCTTGATGAGGCTAGTGTTAGCTCTTTTGCTTGGCTATGGACCTCGGGAGGTTAGGTTGACTCCCTCAGGTAGTTACCTTTGAGTTAGCCCTATACATATATATATATATATGGTATTACCATATATCCATCTCTTTCTTGGTCTATCCATGTTGTATATATATCCTTGGCCTTGCATAGTATTATATATACACTTCTTTCCTCTTCATTTGTATATTGGCTAGTGATATACAATATTATACTTTAGCCCATGATTATTGTTAGGATGGGATAGAGTATCCTTATAGTTCCATTATCCCATCATGTTTAGTTGCTTGGATAATTACCTGTAGTTACATTCATGCCTTCATGTTATTTATGCTTACATTATTTCTGGAGTTAAGTCGGTCGTTGCCTACTGAGTACCATGTGTTTGGTACTCATACTACACTTCTGTAGCCTGCAGGTTATAGTACGAGTTATCACAGTTGATGTGTATATATCGTGCGGAGTAGATATGGATCGGAGACTTGGGGTGAACTCCTGACATTTTAGAGTATCCCTTCTCTCCCTCTTATTGTAGACAAATTTTTATTTTGTGTCGGAGATGACTTGTATATATATTCTCTTTTCCTGTATTTCATTTGTAATCCTGTTGTATTAGAAGCTCTTATACTGGCTCCACCAGGTTTTGGAGTTATATTAGCCTTGCTATTATATTTATTCTGTTGTTTCCTTTATTTCTATCAGTAGTCCATTGCTAGTTGTTCCGTACTACGGGTTGGCCTACCTACTGGTGGGTTATAGTAGGTGCTATCATGACCTGAGAAATTGGATCGTGACAAATTTGTATCATGGTATAGGTTTACCGGTGTTGTTGGTACAAGAGCTAAGTATTTAGTATAGTCCTGTGGATCGGTGTCGAAACGTCTGTATTCTATCTTCGGGGGGCTACAGGGCATTCTTAGGAAATTTTATTCTTGACTCCTTGTTGTGTGTCTGTACTTCTATGAACCTATAAGTACTTCGTTTGACTCCATTCTCTATCATAGGGATAACACGAGGTCATCGATAGATGCAGACTGTATTTTGGCACGTGTTACAAGAGTTTCAGCTCAGCGTCGTGCTAGAGAGTTAGAGATTAATATTGAGGATCTTCAGCGTCAGCCAGAGGGTCAGGGGTCAGCCCAGGTTTTGATAAAGTTTGTGACTGCCTCAGCTTTTTAGGATTCGATGTTAGGGGTTCCAACTCTTTTCCTGGATACCTCCTAGCTAGAGGTGATGTTGGGACCATCGAGTAGTTCTCAGACCAGAGTTGAATTTATTGGTGTTCAACAGAGTTTTCTGTCTATTTCAGAGTATGAGATTGGGCTTCTTGAGTGGGCCAGATATACTCCTATGTTATTTCCTACCGAGCATGAGATGGTGAAGAGATTTATCAGAGGGTTGACTTTACCACTCCATTTGGCTTCGGAGCATTTGATTGTAGCTGGGTCTTCTTTCTCTGAGGTTTTTGATCATGTGAGGACTACAGAAAAGGCTTGCTTTGAGGCGTACATAGATGGCAATAAAAGGCCACATCAGCAGTTTAGAGTTAGGGGTATTCCGTATGGAGGTCAGAATCTTCCCAGCAGAAGTCAGCATCATTTTCAGCCTATTAGGCTCTTACAGGTAGCACCTCAGCTTATGGGTAGATCTTAGGTAGATCGTGGTGATATCAGTGGATAGAGTTCTGTTCAGGTAGTACGAGTTATTCGATCTAGGTTGCCAGGCCATGGAAGTCATTTTGGAGTAATGGGTGCAGTATCTCAGAGTATTCCAGGAGCATGTTTCGATTATGGTGGAATTGGTCATTGGTTTAGAGAGTGCCCTAGGCTTGAGTCAGTCAGCCAGCTGGGGTAAGGTCATTTTTCTCGATAGGTTAGAGCTTCAAGAGTTTGTTATGACTATAAACAGACCGGTCACTGGTCTATAGAGTGTCCCCTACATGGGATTATTAGTCATTTAGTTTATACAGATCAGTCTCACAGTATTATTGCACCTTCAGTTAGAGGTAGTGCACTTAGTGCCTCAGTTGGTGATTTAGACGTTCAGCCTGAGTTTGGACATGCTCAGATTCGTACTCCTTCGGGCATGTCAAATTTATGATTTTGGATTTCCATCGTGATAGGTGCACCTTTGATTCTCTGCCTTTAGTTTCTATTTGAGTTGTATTGGGGTTTTCATACCCATCGATGATTCTATACCTTGGTATTCTTATATTGATTATTGTATGCCTTGGTGTAGATTTCATGCATATATGACTACCCCGTAGATGATTCTTTAGTAGTGGATTGAGTGGATCAGTATTGTGATATTCCTATGGGTGTAGCATTTGGGTTTGAGTCCCGTTTCCTTTGGCATATTGGCCTTGATTATGGCCTTAGAGTGGTAATTGTTGTTGATTTTCATTTTTGGGACCACCTCCATCTTATGTTGTTGATAGTATTGTCATTGTTTTGACATTTATTGATTCTTATTTGATAGACGGCTAGATTGGCGTTATCTAGCTAGCATTCTTCCCTTTCTTGCGATCCTTATTTCGTTGGCTTTGATGGATACCTCGGTTGGTTAGCCTTCCCATTTCGGTAGCAAGGTCAATTGTTGATCAAATTATAGAAGTGAAGGTAAGTTTGACCTTCCATGTCCTTGTTGTGATTCTAGCTTCGGCTACCCTTTCGATAGCCTACTCCCATTGTTGGAATTTTGAGATTTATTCTCCTAATTGGGATAGTTCATCGCCCGATAATGGTGTTGATCTTGATGTTGATGTTTAATTGGAGTTAGCAATTCAGTTCTATTGCCTGTTGCTAATGTTGGAAAGTTTAGGTCTGGCTTTCTGAACTATTGAGTTCACCTCCTGGTGATTGTTTTGATCTTGGTATTGGTGTGGAGTTGGATACTCTGTTCTTCCTACAATGTGGTTCATGGACCAACTGATTTAAAGTTAGTTTTCATAGGTGATCCTTTTCTATAGTTGCTTTTTATGTTGGCAAAATGGGAATTTATTATCCTAAGTTTACTTGGTTCATTTTTCGGTAGTAGTCTTGACCTTGGTGTTGATTGTGAGATTGGTACTCTGCTTTTCTTCTATGTGATTCATGGTTCAATTGGGTTAGGTTGGTTTACATGGGTGTATTCAAAAATTTCTCCTTTTGGTAACTGATCGGACTAATGTGACTTTGCAAAATACTTCAGCTTGGTGATATGTGCTTGTGTATTAGTTGTCAGTAACCAAAGCGGGTGTCTTTGGGAGTGAGTATTTTTTTCCATAGATTGGGCATTGGATTGGTCAGATGTCAGTTGAGTTATACATTCTGAGTTGCTTGAGTTCTGGCTATCATTGGTGCTTTTGCAGCCTTGATAAGTTCTTGTTTATGCCTCGAAACATCATGCTTTTCAACCAATATGGAGTTGGATCCTTGTATCTTCAGCTCGTGGTCTTCCTTTGTCATGATTATGTCCTCGACGACATTACAATTTCATCCCATGTGAGGACTATTGAGTATATGCTCGATTTCTGATAATGAGGTTGATTTGGGTATTTGACCCTAGTGAAGGCTCATTGACTCCAGTTTTGGATTTTTATGCCTTCGGATGACGGGTTGGGAGTTATGATAGATTTTGATATGTGTATGCTTACTCATCAACAGGATCGGGTTGGATAGTTGAGATCAAGTAGTTTAGTTTCAGTGTTGGAATTTTACCTTGGGTTTGCATAACTTGGTTGCAACCCTATTTCCAGATTTGCCTCAGTTGAGCATTCATTCATAGGTTTGCTTACTCCTTGCCTACAGGTTTGGTTCTTTTCAGTCAAGATAGACTGGGCTTGATTGATGCTCGGAGGATAGTCCGTTGGCACATGGTATTGATTTCTACTACTTTTGACCTTGGCTCTCAGTTTCCATCAAAAGTTTGGATTGTCTTATCAGCGGGAGTAGTGTGCTTAAGTTGGGCTTAGCATGGCTTCATCCACAGTTAGTGGGACATCCTGGAGCGGATTGTTCAATTTTATAAGATTAGAGCCTCGGACTCATGGCTATCAGTTTTGAGAGTCATCCCGACCAGTTGTAGCTTTGGTTAATGATCATAGGCTTCGATCATCTCCATTTGTGTGTCCAGATAGCACCTTATGGGCTTATTCTTGCGCTTTCCATTATAGATTTATGGTAAGTCAACTTCAGCCTTCCGAGGACGGTGTGTTATGTTTGCGTGGAAGGACTCGAATGATATTTTTGTGTGGTTTGAAATAGATAGCAGGTTTGGAAAGCCAAAAGAAGGTTAAGTTTGGATGTTGGATTTGTAGCATGATTCTGGCCTTAGATTGCCTTTAGCCTAGCTGAGTTTCTGCTTGATTACGTTTGTATCTGTGTGATGCCCACATGTTGTGGTTTTGGGTTGAAATGCGTCAGTCGTATTCAGTCCAGTTAAAGGCTAGTGGGTCGCTGAGTTGGGGCCATTTGAAAAGTGAAGTGGGGAGGTTGGTCAAAAAAGGGATAACGTTGGTGAAATCACTTGAAAGTGTTATTCTACTTTAGAGGTTATCTGGGGATTCTTGCTCAGAGCATGCGGGCCTAGTACCTCATCCTTTTGAGCTTTCGTGCTCTTTCTATCTATTGACTTTCACAGACGATAGTCCTTTTAGTAGTGGATATTGTAATGACCCTCCAGGTCATTTTCTCATTTTCTGTGCATTTCTTGTGTTTCGAGCCTGTCCACAGTGACTGCAGGTCATTTATGAATTGCTGGAATTGTCGGTTTGGTTGTCAGATAGTTCGTTTGGCTTTTAGGCTCATTTTTCTAGTTTGGAGCTTTCACTGTTAAGGAATTGGTCTCAGACTAAAACTGTTAATAAACAATCTCAGATGGAAATTCTAACAGCTCCATCAACTCCGAAATGTTGATATTAGGCTAGGGACCCTTGGTCCTGGTCCCGAGACTTCCGTACTCATTTTGGGATATTGGGTTGATTTGGTGAAGAATGAAACTATAGGTGTGGGCCCTACATTCAATCAAAATGACTTTGGATGGAAATTTTGATGGTTTCGTTGAGTCTAGAATGTCGAATTGGGTATGGTTGGATAGTTCGTTTGCATGATGGGGTTCCAAATTTGGTAGTTGATATCTGGTTTGACCGCTAGAGATGTCAAAGAGCTGATTTAGCGGCCTTGGCTACTTGACTGAGGTCCGCTTTAGCGGTCAAGGTCTGCTTAAGGGGACCTTACTTTAGCGGCCAAGTCCCGCTTTAACGGCCTCCGCCTTTCCTTGCACGACTGCTTTAGCGGTCATGTACCGCTTTAGCAGTAGCCTCTTAAGCGGCCAGGTGACCGTTTTAGCAGTACCTGGGGTTATTATATCTCCTTCTTCATCCTAATTTCTCTCATTTTGTCAACCCTTTTCCCCTATTATTGAGAGCATGAGGAGTGAGAAAGAGTGGGGATTCACCTATTGATGCTAAGGTAAGTTATCTCATCACACCTTGGTCATTATTTATTATTTTACCCGTTGTATTCTGTCCCATTTTATTGTAAATTCTTAGAAATTAGGTTTTTGAAATCCTAATCTTTGGGGACTGATTTGGGCGCCGATTTGTGTCCCGTTTGTGGTCAACTTTTGAGGACACATTCCTTAGCCTTTGAGGGACCTCTTGATGGATTCAATTTTTGGATTCTGTTAGCGGGCCCCACGGGCCCATTTTTGACCCAATTTTGGGCTCGGAGTTTTATATTGCAATATGGATATCGTTTTACTCGTAATGATGTGTAGGTTACTATTTTGGTAGCATGGAGGAATTTTGGGATCGTGGAACAAGGACGGACGAATTGTGGACGATTCAAGTGTTGCAGTTCGACATGGAGGTAGGCTTCAGTCTACTTTTCTCTATGAGATTGTGTATAGTATAGATTGCATGCTAGGAAGGGATTTAGGATGTGAGTATGGCTAGTGTAGCATGACTTAGTCTATTTTATGGAATTTGGGGTAGAGATGTGACCCGAATCCTAGTATAAATACTTGTTATAACCATAGAGTCCTATTACCCTTGATTATAAGCATGTTAACCATAGTTGATGATTAAGGATCCTTCGGTATAAGACTTACCATTTGAATTAAAGATTTGGCAGGTTTTTCCCCAATTAGGTTATCCTTGTGGTGACTTTATGCCCTTGATTATTGTGGTTGCCTGGGTTATGAGACCTTGCTATATTGGGTATATGTTAATGTGCTCGAGATCGTGATTATGAGACTAGTTGGACTCTGGGTGAGTATTCTACCCTTAGGAAGGGTATGATTATCATTTATAGATGCTTAGGTGCTTATGATTGTACTGTTTGGATACTGGTGATGGCATGCATACTATCTAGCGCATTCATGCTCATTTAATGGCATGATTCTAATCAAAACCTTGATTTTTCTACTATTTCCAAAAGGAGATTTATTCCCACTTTCACTTTAAAAAGGATTATTTTATAACGGAAATCATACCACCTTATTTACTGGATTATGAGCTTTTGGAACTAAAGATGAGGTTTTAGAACATCGACCGAGGCTGATTCCGATTTATTATTTATCCACTCATTTTACCACTACCAATTACTTTAGTTGAGGAATATTTCGACATTTTTGTACATGATTATGATGATTTAGTCCCGAGCATGATCTCGACATTGGATTTCAGATTTACATCCTATTAGTCGCGGTTCGAGTCTTTGCACTGATTATATATATATATCAAATACTGGACAAAGTAGATTGATTATGATGATTATTGGAAGTCCTGGATCGGGACCAGGTTGTGTATACAGATTTTCCAAATCCCCTAGGGGGCTCCTTCATCCGAGAGCCGTCGTGCCGGAGAAGCATGGTCGTCATAGGTCCTGCCTTTGCAAGCTAGGTGAGCTGGAGGAGGTGTATATGTTTGGTATATTATGGTACATGGTATATTATGGTACTTGGTACATTATGGCACTCAGATCAGATATGGTTTACTATTGGTTTACGCGTATTCATTCATGTGCATTGCCTATCACCAGTATAGTTGTTTGGCGCCTATATCTATCTGTCTTATGGGGAACTGTATAGGTACAGGTTATGGTTGTTGTTTGCTGAGTGTTTCGATGAACCTTTAGGGCTTATGGGGGTCCAGTTAGGTACTTGTTTGCCCGAACTAGCCGGTTACTTTATTATTGATTATTATAGTTAGTTCGTGACAGGTTGGTTGTGGACTGGTACCTGAGATTGGAGGTACGTTCCTGATTCCTTTATCTTCTCAGCGAGTTATATTGTTTATCCTTGGATTAGTCACCCCTTTTGGGTAGAGGCTTGATGAGGCTAGTGTTAGCTCCTTTGCTTAGCTATGGACCTCAGAAGGTTAGGTTGACTCCCCCAGGTAGTTACCTTTGAGTTAGCCACATATGTGTGTGTGTGTGTGTATATATATATATATGGTACTACCGTATATCCATCTTTTCCTTGATCTATCCATGTTCTATATATATCCTTGGCCTTGCATACTATTATATATACACTTCCTTCCTCTTCATTTGTATATTGGCAAGTGATATATGATATTATACTTTAGCCCCAGATCACTGTTAGGATGGGATAGAGTATCCTTATAGCTCCATTAGCCCATCATGTTTAGTTGCTTGGATAATTGCTTGTGGTTACATTCATGCCTTCATGTTATTTATGCTTACATTATTTCTGGAGCTCAGTCGGCCGTTGCCTACCGAGTACCACACGTTTGGTACTCATACTACACTTCTACAGCCTGCAGGTTATAGTACGAGTTATCGCCGTTGATGTGTGTATATCGTGCGGAGAAGCTATGGATCGGAGACTTGGGGTGAGCTCCTGACATTTTGGAGTATCCCTACTCTCCTTCTTATTGTAGACTATTTTTTATGTTGTATCAGAGACGACTTTGTGTATATATACTCTTTTCCTATATTTCATTTGTACTCCTGTTGTATTAGAGGCTCTTGTACTGGCTCCACCAGGTTTTGGGGTTATATTAGCCTTGTTATTATATTTATTTCGTTGTTTCCTTTATTTCTATCAGTAGTCCATTACTAGCTGTTTCGGACTACGGGTTGGCTTACCTACTGTTGGGTTATAGTAGTTGCCATCATGACCTGAGAAATTGGGTCTTGACAAAAGCAATATGTCCGAATACGTAGAAGCTAATGGATAATTCAAGACAACAATATCTAATTGGTAAATGGAAACGTACATCATGAGAACTTCACGCAGTCCATGTTGTAGAGGGACTCATAAAGCAACGAGCATATAAACTATAACAATCAACAACTCTCTAAGCTACTAAGGCACCTATAATACCACAAAATAGCAGCTCACTAATTCTAGTAAGACAAACTTTTTTTTTTTAACTTTAAACTTAAATGGACTATGGGGACCGAATGTGCCAACTTTTCATTTAATTATTTGAATAAGTGTTGGACTTGAAATGACCAAAATTATGAAGAAAATAGATAAAGTTTAATTAACATCTAATATATATAGATTTTAAGTATGTTTTTATTTATCGGTTTGGTTTCGATTTTTTTGGAATCAATACCAAACCAAACCAAATATTATCGGTTTTCAAAAGTTCAAAATCAAACCACATCAAACCAAATTGGTTTGCAATTTATTAAGTCAGTTTGACTCGATTTACCGGTTCAGATTGTTTTTTCGGTTTCATTTGAACACCCCTAACTGCATCATTTGTTTTGTATTTGTATTTATATTTGATTGCATCATTTTTATTTTCTTTGTTTCATTTATTTTTGTTTTTATTTTGGTATTTGTAGGTGACTGCATCATTTGTATTTTCATTATTTTATTTGTTTTGTATTTTGTATTTATTTTTTAGTTGATTACATCATTTGTATTTTTAAATAATTGAAAAGGAATTGTTGATTCTCTTTATATGAATACTTGTATTTGTATTCATTGATGCGAATTGTATTTATTGATACAAAACTGAACCATACAGATACAAATAATACAAGTATATCAAACGATACATGTTTATACAACCTGAATCATACAAATATAAATGATACATGTTTATATATACAAATATAAATGATAAATTTGACATACAAATACAAGCAATTTGTATTTGTATAGATTCAAGCAAATACAAATAATGCATATATTTATTTGTATACAAATACAAATGATAAATTGTACATATTCATAGTTGAACCATCCAAATATAAATGATAATTTTATATAAAATATATTGTTTGATACAAAAATATCATCATCATCATACCAGTGTATTCCCACCAGGTGGGGTCTGGGGGGGGGGGGGTAAAGTGTAAAATACAAAGAGAGTGAGAGATGTGAAAATATCAAATATAAAATGTAAAAAAAAAAATAAGAAAGAGAGAGATAAAAACATAAATACAAAGAGGGAGAGAGATGTGAAAATATAAAATATAAAATACAAAAAAAGAAATAAAGAGAACAGGAAGAGAAAGATATGCTAGAGATAGAAGAGAGAGAAAGAGAGAAAATCAAGGATAAAATCTTTTAATATTTTCTTCTTAATGTAATACTTCTATTTGGAAATGGAATCTTCTAGTAATTGATAGACGTGATTTAAGGGGGTTGATATTATTGTTCCTTTTTTAAAGGGGTGGAAGATCGCGTTTCTTTTTTATCTCAATGGATATCCAAAAATCAGGGGTGTTTACTTATTTGTATATGTATTTTAACATCAAAAAAAGGTCACAAATACATATACATATTGCTATTTCAGGTAATTAAAAATGTATTGTTATTCGCTTCTTAGTTAATGGGTCAAGTTTTCTATTTGTGAATGTTCCCCTACTTTTATATAGAGGAGGCATTCCCTTTTTGTGAATAACCCTATCACCTTTGTGATGTTTTCACTATCAACAAATATTGTCTCATCATGTATAACTTCACTTGGAACTGATGAATTTTTATGAGATTCATTTCTTTTTGTAATTTCCTTCAACTTCACAATTATCTCATTGGCATACTTTACAGTCAATTCATATCCTTTTGTGGATTCTGAAGCTTCACTCGCAATTTGATAAAGGTTTTGCCCAAATGCTTGTACCTTGTATTAACCTCAGTCTTTGGATCACTTTCCTCTGTGAAAGATTTAATCTCCATTTTCATCAAGTTATAAGTAGCATTTTTTGTCCACCTTTTCACTATGTAGTAGTCGGAAATCTTATTCTTCACATTTAAAGTGTCCAGAATCTTTAAAGTATGACCACATAATATACCTGAAAATTTAAATAATTTGCAATTGCAAGACACAATTTTTGTTGATTGCTTCACAACTACTGTATGTTCCCTATCACTTCCATGTGTTCTAACGTTGTATTTATAGCAATCTCCTTCATCACGAAAGCCTTTTACTGAAACAAGTAATGAATTTTCCCACTACTTCTCAAATAAATCAAATATAGTCGCAGTATATCCCTCTCTTGCATGGATTAATAAAGGAAGTTTAACCTTTAACACAGACATTCATTGATTCATGTCAAAATTTGACTTGCTTTCATTAGCACGCTTATCATCACCAACTCTTTGAAAATGCTTAAAGAATTATACAATATCTAAATCAGATTTCAAGTAGCCCTTAAGTGATCTATTGAAACTTTCACTCAATTGTGTACTCCGCATACCGGCTGAAAATCTATCTCTCCCATATGTCATGGACCATTTTTACCTTATAGCAAAGGTGTTTTTCAACCAACTATTATCTTTAAGATCGTACTTCTCAAGCATTTCTTCCCACACATTTGGGAAATCTGCTTCATACTCGTAATCAAAAAGCAATTTGCTAAAATCACTTTGAAATGATTTATAAGCTCCAAAGATATGGCTAAGATGCTTACATGTGTTCTGTCCCAACTGCCATATACACAGACGGTGATATGTTTGGGGCATCACTATGGAGACTGTTAAATTATTCGCAGGATCTTGATTTGTGATGAATATTTGTGACTTATCTGCAGACATAGCTATAAAAAAAATATATTAAAAAGCCATTTAAATGCTCCGGCTGTTTTTTCATATAAAAGGGCAGCACCAAATACAACCATTTTCCTATGATGAAAAAGAACCTGGCGTAATAGTCTGCCTCAACCCAGCAAAAATGAAGCTCGTCTTCTACTCTATTTTTCCTTCTTCTTGTATTCTTTCTGTCCATTTTTTTAGAAAATTGACTTTCATGGTAAAAATATGAAAGAGTTTATCTATATTCATAATTTTTGGTGTTGCCAAATTAGGATTGATAATTTTGGAGGGAATGAGAGAAAAATTAAAGAAATAATCGGGCTTGGAGGGAATATAGAGGAACCATAGAGATAAATAGACTATTTTTAATTGATATAATGTATTTATTATGTTATCCATGATTAAGAACTTAGTTTGAAATAATTAAATGTTAGTCATTTAATTTAATTATATCATATGTCATCAATTAAGAAAGGGACTTGAAAAAAATAAAAAGAATTAAAATGAAGAAAAGCCAAATCCCTTATACTTACTACGTTGGGCCCTGCTAGGTACGGTCTATTACCCATCTAGTTTTTAAAGAAGGAAAAAGCATACAAATTATCCCCTCAAGCAAAACAATTACCGCTTTATTTGCATGTGACTTCTCTTTCCTTCTTCTTCTTCTACTTTGCCATTTTGTCTGTTTATTCTCTCATTTTCCTTTGATTGCCTTTTTCTATTTTTAGTAGCAATTAGTGCACCTTTGTAGTAACAACAATAAATGTACATTGACAAAACTATTTTAGTTTCTTTTTTCCTAGAAATTAATGTTATTTTTCTTTTTTCTTTTTAAAGAAAAGGGTCAAATATACTCGTGTACTATTAAAAATAATTTAAATATATTACTTATTATATTTTTTTATTCAAATATACCCTCCAGTTATATTTTTAAGCTAATTTACCTTATTATTAACTAACGGATATGTGACAAGCTTAGAAATAACTAAGGGTAAACAACATAAATTCCAACAGTTTGGAGTTTAATTACAGAAAATTCCAACATTTTGCATATTTACAGAAAATTCCATTTTTTGGGCTGTCCCGATACATAATTCGTTCCCGATACATTCTGTTGAAGATACATTTTTTCTGATTTTGGGTCTGTCAAGATACATAATACATCCAACGAAGATACATTTTTTCCTTTGTAAAGATACATAATTAGCTCCTGATACATATTTTTCGATTTTGGGTCTGTCGAGATACATAATTAGCTCCCGATACATCCAACGAAGATACATAGTTAGTTAGAATTTTTGTAATTACTTTGTAAGGTTAAAAATTTGTATAAATATGCTAAGTTAAGGTATATATTTATGTTATTTTTCAAATAAATAACTCATCCCCAATTTTGAATACCCGATTCACTTTACAAACTCAACCATTTAATGTCAGCGCTAGACGAAAGATGAAAAGCCATTTGATTCTTCCATCTTGTTGAGCCCGCACCAACTTGTACTAACGTTTTCTCAAACGTAAATGCTCTAATCCACGCTGAATTTTGGTCTTAAGTACAAAACAATTTGATGGCAACAAAAGTATGAATGGCCAAAAAGTGTATATATGAATATAATTAAGTACATCACTAGGACTAGTTATTAAGGTTGCCGCACACTTTTAATAAGACAAAGTTTATGTATGTCACTTGTGACACTAGAATACATTCTTATAGCTAGCAAATAGGAGGAATTAATAAAAGCCTCAAAGCATCGAACCACAGACAGATCAAATCTTAAACCTCCATGAATTGAAGTTTCCATTATAATCCATTTTGACAAAACATATTGTTTGCAACAATTTTTACAGTGAGGGGCGTTAGTAACATATTTCTCGAACATAGAAAGATTTGGACTTCCTTGCGATATAGTTGACCGACAACGGCTTTGAAAATGACTGTATTTGATGCCTTGATCTCTTTATTGAATATCCAGGAGCTTATGGAATATTCGAGATGCCTCTTCAAGAGAATATGTTACCCTTTAAATAGGTGTGATTTAGGGTTGTAGGAAAAATAGTCTCCAAGCTAGGGTTTAAGGGTAGAGTAGCTTCCAAGAAACCTAGCAAGAATTGGGGTCTTCTTGTAGAGTCCCACAAAATTTTGATGTCTACAAATACCCAATACTTCAAGAATTGTCGGAGTGTAGACTTGATGAAATTCCAAGACGAGACTTGAAGTACCCATAGAACTGGAGCTTCCATCTTTGCAGTATTGTGGCTCCAAATTTGCAAATATGATTTGTAAGAGAAGAGATGAAGGGCAGATTTGGTCCCATAATATGAGTCAACATGTTAGCGACACCGCTACTTTTGATAGCCAACTTGAAGATGAAGATCACCTAGGGGATGCCGGAAGGGCAAGTGCGGGAGTTGTTCCCATTCTCTTTGACTGTTAAAGCAGTATTGTGGTTGCGGGAGTTTCCCGCGGGGTCTATCTCATCTTGGGTTGAATTAACGGAAGCTTTTCTAGACCTGTTCTTCCCACCATCACACATGCTTTAATTGAGAGATGAGATAACAAACTTCCGGCAAGTAAGCGGTGAACCATTGCATGAAGCATGGTTGAGATTCAAAAAGAAAGTATACAATGTACAAACCATGAAGTGCCGAATAAGCTGCTCCTTTAACTTTTCTATAGGACATTGGACCAATTAAACAAGACGGTAGCGAATAATGCGGCCGGAGGGTCATTGATAAATGAATCTTTTGGAGTTTTTTTGGGGTTGTTGGACCAAATGACAAAGCAAAGTAGAGCATGACACACACGAGACACCGAGGTGGCCGTGAGGGCTCCCTCTGATACAACCCAAATCAACGCCAATCATCCGAGACCTATAGTTCAAGGAGATTATCTTAAGGATGCAAGGACGTGTTTGGTGGATCCTTTTGATCTTCCAAAATGATACAATCCAAGGAGCCATAGATGTTGTCACGACCCAATTTCTCAAGTCATGATGGCACGCACTTCAACCCACCAGTAGGTAAGTCAAGTCATAGCTCGAAACGAAAAGTAATGGGTGAAAGGTAAAGAGAACAGGAAAGAAATTAGTAACAACAATAATATAAGCGGAAGCAGGAATATATATATATATATATATACGCACATACACATAACATGTTGTACAAGAGAGGAAGAGGACAAAATGAAACCCTTCTAAGATGTGGTAAGGTCGGTACTAAAGCCACTACAACTAAAACAGAGTACTAGATAGAATCCAAAATATACATATATGCAGTAGTCTAGAAAGCTGAAAAAGACTATAACTGAAAAAGATGGAGGAGGATCAGCCTCGGACTCTTGAAAGCTCACCATGTCTCCGAATCAGCAGCTGGACCCAAGAATAAAGTCAACACCGGCGGCTCGTACTAGGGTCTACAGGGAAAAGATGTAGAAATGCAGTATGAGTACCAAAGCAATGGGTACTCAGTAGACATCATCGGCCTACTGAGCTCAAATATAGTAAAAGCATAAATATAATACGAGCGTGTAAGCTAAGTCAACAGTAACGGGAGTAGAAATGTAAATATCTACTGAACTAGGCAAGTATAGTAACAGGAAAATAAATAACTCAAAAGTAAGAAAGGCGAGCTAACTGCAACCTAATTGGACCCTCACAATCCCAGAAGGCATACACAAGAAAGCAATTAACTCTACCGAACCCCCATAAGCGCGGGTACAGACAAGCAGTAACTAAAGTGAAACATAAGTAACCCGTAGATGAACCGGTCTCAGGTAACTCTCTGATCTCAAATCCACAATTAAACTATCCAGATGTGCACCGAGCTTGAACTGACACCAATGGGTAATAATGAGAGGCCAGACACCGGGCTCGAACAGAAAATAATGGGTAATAACAAGAGGTCATAGATATATCATGTACAACAGAACTCAGCACCACTACCAAACTCCCAGTAACAATCGTAAACAATACCTGAACATCCACACCATATCATAAATAGATGCCAGACTCGAGCAGGAACTCATAGTAACCATACCATAACCAGGAATAATGATTCCATAAGTAGCCAATCTCACCTATAAACTGATACCAAAATCATACCAGAGCTCATACATAGTAACCATAACCATAACCATAACGTTGTCAAAATCGTGCCACACTCATAATAATAATAATAGCAGCAGTATAACATATGTTGAACTCAAACTGGAACTGAAATGCATTTATATAAAAAAAATAAAATAAGCATAACTGTCTAACAGAAAGAAATTAAAGGTTTCCAAGCCTATATCCAGACCATAAGGTCATAAATACTAATCTCGAGCGGCTAAATCCACTAAGACAAGGCGGATCCCCAAATACTAGGTCAAGAAAGATCGGTACAGGTCAAATACTACTCTACCCAGGAAAAAAGGGCTAAAATAGGCCAGAAACCAAATCTAAGTCAAACCCAACCTAAGGTAATAGCCTAAAATGGTAGTTAAGAGTCTAACTAGGTCTAAGGGAACTCAACGCTAAGTATACTAATTAACAAGGGTAGTGGGGCCAGCTATGGGGTCCCAAAAATGAAATCCAGGCCGAAACCTAGCCTAGTCTAGTCTAAGGCTTCCCATCCCCATTCCAAGGCACTAATAGCACTAATCCTAGCCTTATCGGATGATACCACACTACACTAGGGGAAATGGGTCCGAAATCTATCAAATGGGGTCCTAACTGGCTAAATAAGGTATAAAGATACTAAGACGATGCCCGAACTACAACTATATGCCCAAAGCTAGCATAATAGTACACTAATACCATAAGTAAGCTCAATCTAAAAGTAGGTTAAGCCTAGCCTACCCAAACGCTGTCAAACGCTCGCCAAATCCTCTAAACCATAGCTTTCCACTTTTGAGAGTCCTTCGAGAGCTGCCATGCTATTAAAACAATAGTCTATGCATCAAGACGAGAAAAATGATACCCATATTACATATAAATGGTCCAGTTGGGGCCCGCTTGCAGAATCGCAAAATTGAAACCGTCACAGTGTCCCACGCAGCTCAAGGATCAAATGCCACAAGAATTCTATCTATATCCAAGCTTAAAACATCCCTGAACCAGCCCCCACAATAATTTGAAGTATAAGGAATAAATTGGGGAATTACATGAAAAAATTGACAGAAAACTCATGAATTATCGATGATGTAGGCCCACAAACATGTACCAAAGATAAATCCAACTCAATTATACAGTTATCCCATAATTCCAGAGTTCAAAGAGCTTTTAATGGTGATTACACTTAGAAATTTGACAAGGAAAAATGAGGAAGAAAGTATATATACTGCCAGGGGTCCATTCTTCGCGAATGCGGGACCCCTATCGCGAATGCAGGTGTCGGCCCAAACAGACCTTCGCGAACGCAGTGGGTCCACCGCGATTGCGGAGAAGAAGGCTGGACCGGCCTGGTTGGCCTCCGCTTCGCGAAAGCGAAGGCTAGCCCGCGAACTCGGAGTTCTAAAATCTTGGCCCTCGCAAACGTAAAGGCCATTTTCGGCCTGCATCAGGTGCTGATGCACCAACAACTTTGGCAAGTTACAAATATGTCGATCGGGCCCTCGGGATTTGTTCAAAATCCCGTGAACACAAACGAACTATGCTAACATACCAAATTTGACATTCCGGACTCAACGGAGCCATCAAAATTTATATTTGAGATCATTTCGATAAAAAGTGGGTCCCACACCCCAAGGAGCCATTTTAGCCAAATTCCACCTCATACCCCGAAACGAATCCAAAAGCCTCAAAACCCGTACCAAGGGTCCTCCTAGCCTAAAACCGACGTTCTGGCGCTATTGAGACTGCTAAATAACATTTGAGGCCGTTTACCTGAGGTTTAGGTTCGAGACCCATTTCTCAACTTTAGAAACTCCAAAATGGTGAAATGGCTCTAAAAACCAAACAAACTACCCGGTAACTGAACTGTCAGTCCCAGCAAATCATAAATGACCTGGGGCAGTTGTAGGAAAGATCTAAATGCAGTAAAAATATGAAAACGGGAAAAATGACCTGGAGGGTCATTACAAATGCCATCTGAGTCGTCTCGAAATCTTACATTCAAAGCCAAGCTAAGAAACTGGGGGACATGTTGTCAAAAGGCTTGATGTGCTACCTTAGAAACTTGATGGATGCTTGGAGTAGAGACTTGAAGCTCATGCACTCTTGGAAGGATCACCTAAATGAACAACGTCGTGTTTGGAAGTTCGCTTGGAGCACTGGAGGCTCTACGAAGGAAAGGAACAGCCAAGGGACAAATGTCCACGTTGGCGACAAGAAGGGGATTGTCCATAAAGGGTAATTTCCTAAGAGATATATTTATAGATATTTTTATATATAAAAACAAAATTTATATGAGGGCAAAAAGGAAAAATTTGCGTAAATCAATGCCAACCTAAATATAAAGCTAAGATGTAAAGAGGGCCAAGAACCCTAAATATAACCTAATATGGGCTTTATTACCGGCCCATAACTTTGTAATATATGTAAATCCCAAACCAAAACAAAAAAGGATTACATATATACAAGCTTCCTCTATATAAAAGTAAAGTACTATAAGCCAAATACAGATTCTATAAAGAGCATAATTCATAAAAGAATTTTTTCATTCAAAGGGAAATAATGACTTCTGTAATAACCCCAATTAGTAGTTGTGGTTTCTTTGGAAACCCAAGCGATGAGACCTTTTGTTCCCAATGCTACAATACTGTTTTGGAAGAAGAAACCGCCGAGGGTGCATTAGCTTTATTTGAAACAATGTCTTCTCTGAAAATTAAAACTAGAAAAGATGATTCAGCGATGAAGAAGAAGCCGCAAAGATGCATGGTTTGCAGGAAGAAGGTGGGATTAATAGGGTTCAGTTGTAAGTGTGATGAAATATTTTGCAAAATTCATAGGTATCCAGAAGAACATGCATGTGCTTGCAATTTCAAGTCTATAGGGCGTGCGATTTTGGCCAAGAAAAATCCTCTATGCAAAGCTGATAAACTTGAGAATCGGATCTAAGGCATTGTTATTTCTTAATAGCTGTTGTTGTAACTATGCATCAAGTATTTAAATTTGGTTTCTTCACGTTTATCTTTTAGTCTAATCATGTACTTTAATTTGATCAATAATACCGAATTAGTTCAAAATTGCACTTTACGTACGTACCGATCTATTAATGTCATGAATCCTATTGTTGTGTACAAGGAGAATACATGTAAAGTTGCAGTATTTGTTTATCTTTTAGTCTAGTCATGTCCTTTATTCTGATGATTATTCATAGTAGTACCAAATAATGTGAAATTGAACTTTACGTATAGTTTCTATCAATGTCATGCATACTACTGCGTGCTGAGTACAAGGTGAATAATTTAAGCCACAATCTTCAAAGTTTTCTGTCTTAATTTTTTAAATTTATTTTCCGTCTTACCCTTGAGTCACCCACCCCTGTGCTACAATACTATTATGAAAGAAGAAACCGACGAGGGTGCATTAGCTTTATTTGAAACGATGTCTTCTCTGAAAATTAAAATTAGAAAAGATGATTCGACGATGAAGACGAAGCTACAAAGGTGTATGGTTTGCAATGAGAAGGTGGAATTAATAGATTCAGTTGTAAGTGTGATGAAATATTTTGTAGGAGTCACAGATATCCGGAGGAATATTCATGCGTCTTCAATTTCAAGTCTATAGGGCATGCAGTTTTGGCTAAGGAAAATCCTCTTTGCAAAGTTGATAAAGTTGAGAATATGATCTAAGATATTGTTATTACTATTAACTATTGTTACTAATTATGTAGGAAACTCTTTATTTGATTTTTCCAAGTTTATCTTTTAGTTTAGAGATGTCTTTTATTTTGATCAGTGTTTTAAAAGGCGTGGGGCATGAGGCGAACGTTTTACGTAGCACGGGTCGAGGCGTAAGTCCTGGGGCATGGGGCGTAAGTCCCATGGATCTTTAATTTTTAATTTATAATATAATAAAAATAGTATAATAACACAAAAATTATACAAAAAATACATTATTAATTTTAAATAATTTAAAACATGATTAAAAAAACTCATAGAAAACAAAGCTTTTAACATCATTTACAAGTAGAAATAGTGCAATGATATAAA
This sequence comes from Capsicum rhomboideum, assembly GCA_031232105.1. Classification (NCBI taxonomy): domain Eukaryota; kingdom Viridiplantae; phylum Streptophyta; class Magnoliopsida; order Solanales; family Solanaceae; genus Capsicum; species Capsicum rhomboideum. The sequence continues at coordinate 31,754,776 of CP124716.1, forward strand.
ACTATTATGAGATACAAATCAACTCTAACATCTTAACTTTCAAACAATAAAAGAATCACAATTTCTTAAAATATATGACTATCATACTAGGCAATTTACCTCCCTAAAAGAAATAATCAATAAACTATTAATATTATAATTAATACATCAACTCTTTCATGAATAAAAATAAAATACTTTCAAATAACTAAATAAAATATGATAATTTTGAAATATCGGACAAAAACATAAAATTTGTATATGTATTTTAAACAGAAATGTTAAATCATATTGACCCTCACGACGTTCTCAAATAGTAAATAAGCTAGTTACTCTTAATTTTCTTATTTCTACCGATGAAAAAAACTACTAAGCATCACTCATTTAGTAGAAAATTATAAGGATCAACAGTGTTGACTAAAGAATTTGACACAATTTGTGTAAGAACTATTAGGCGAGCCCCTGATATTGGGCGTTAGGCGTGTTTAGGGCGTACAGTCGGGCGTAAGCCTCACAGAACTAAGTCTCACACATGAGCCCCGAGGCGTTTTGTCAGTGCCCCGCCCCTGGGCGAGTCCCAATACTGCCTTTCGAAATACTGATTTTAATTAATAGAACCAAATAGTGTAAAATTGCACTTTTCATTATTAGGTGGACCAAGGTCTGTGTAAACTTTATCGTTCTTAAATTCCACAAATGAGATTTTCCTAAGTAAGTTGTTGTTGTTTACTATGTTGGCGCCTTATTAATCTCCCAAGAGCAAATTATTTGCTAAATAGAATGTGGAAATCTCAGCAGATCGTATTCAAGTTTTATCCAGCGGTTGCAATTATTTAATATTTATCCTCTATGTTAAGGAAAAGCCAAATGTTGCTTCTTCTTGTTTCAAATTGCCAAACAACGTGTCTAGTTTAGTTTTTTTTTTAATTCAAACTTCAAAACACTGTGTAAAATTTAGTTTTTAGTTTAAAGCTTAAGGACATTGTGTCCTAAGGTGTACTTCCTCCGTCCCTAAATACTTGTCGCTCTTACTAAAAATCTTTTACTAAAAATAGATATTTCATAATAGTATTTGTCATTTTAGAAAATCAAGACATAATTACTTGTTTGTTTCCACCTTTACCCTTAGTCATAAATATGGTGAGATATTAATATAGTGTAAAAAATGAGAAGAATTAAATAGAGAAGAGTAATAAATAAGGATAATTTGATCAAATTAGCCTCTAATTAATGTTTTTCTTAAGGGGAGTACAAACAAAAAATAGTGACGAATATTTAGGAATGAAGGGAGTAACTCTTAAGATAAAAAAAATTTGGACACTATTTCCTTGAGTTCAATTTTTTTTAAGTTTAAAATTTCAAGACATTGTACCTTTAAATTTAGTCTCTTTAGTTTGAATTTCAGTACGTATATTGTTCATTAGTTCAAACTTTAGATTTGTGTCCTAAAGCTCAATTTTAGTTCCAACTTCAGCCATTGGATAAAAAGAAAGAATTATAAAAAGAACAAGAAAGAAGCAGTAGTAATATATAGTGATCACTTTAATGTAGTTCTCTTACTATTTAGTGGCCGAAATGATGCATATGTCATGAAATTGTATCCTTAAATTTGAAATTCCACAGTTTATACTTTTTAAAAAGTGCTAAATAATTGCAATACGTAATATGCAAATCAATGGCTATCCGTGCACCATACCTTAATACAATGTAGTTCTAGATCAAAGATGTTACATGTAATCGAATTTTCTCAATAAAATATTATTCTCAAAAAAGGATAAGTGTATCGGATAGGAGTTCACTTAATAACTTTTGCACAAATCCTTTATTTATATTGAGAATTCATTATTTATATAAGAAATTGATAGTTGAAAATCTGTAACTAATAGGAACTGTTGATTTAGTGGAAAAGAAGGCACCCCATTTCGGTGCACTCATGTTTGAAAGAGATCGATTCCTCTTGATCAGCCTCTGGCTGCTCTATCTATCAACTACATCTGTCAAATGCTCATTCATAGGGGATGGGATCCCCTCCAGTAAGGGATCCTCCAGTAATGCTTAATGTATATCTGGATTATTGTCATGTGTACAGGGTAAATTTTAAAGGTTTGGATTCCATTTAAACTAAACACCTCTATTTTTCTTTATCAACTAATTTTCGGTCTTCACTTGAATTATATTACTTGTGCTTCTCCATGGAATTACTGACGAGCCAATAATAATGACACTAACAAACATTGTAAAACATTTACCTAGAGAGAAAAAGAAGAAATACATGCTATAACAGAGACAATAGAAATGTCTTCGTGTTCTCTTTGCTTTCTTTCTTTTTTACATTCAATTGTGTGTCATTTCTCTTCTCAATAAATATATATACACAGACACACATTCAGTCAACTCATATTGATTACCTTTATTCTGATGGTATCCACTACGATGATAATAGATATGATTTTTGAATTCACAACTTCAAAAATATAATAGGTTTCAATGTTAAAAATCTTAAAGGTTGAACCCATAAAACATAAATTTTAATCCGCTTGAGCTTGGATCGATGGAATGTTTCTGCATATGGATAGATTGTTATTGTCGATGTTTTGCCACATGCAATGCAGATTAATTATCGAAAACAAGATGTTAACAGTATTGAAGAGGTTCAAGTGAAGACTGAAAATCACTTGATAAAAAAACAAAGGTGTTTAATTTAGATGGTATCAAAGCCTTTAAAATTTTAACTGCACACGTGGCGTTAATCCAAATATGCATTGAGCATTACTGGAGGATCCCTTACTGGAGGGGATCCCATCCCCATTCATAGTGATAGAAAATATATTCTTAAATTTTGAATAACTTGACATTAGCATCAATTGAACAAAAACTTAACAAAGAAGCATATTGTTCCCTTCATTAATCTAGTACTTTTGTTGCAAAATGTTTGAGATAATTTATAAGTGTGGATATTGTCAGGAATTGATTGAAACTTTAGCGGCATCCCAAAAATGTCAGGGTAAAAATATGGCTTTCAAATTAAGTTCTGAATTAGTGGATGCTACCAAAAGATCATGGGAGATTAAAAAAAGTCTTAAAAAGGAATTCATCTGAGTGATCTCACATAATGAGTTCATGGTAATTCACTGGGTTTTGTGAACAATAATTTAGGCATGAAACTCACAAAATAGTACTATACTCACTCAAATTACCTGTCCACTTGTACTGTCACTTGAAATTATTTGACGTACCTTTTGAAGCGTGATGTTCACGTAGCATGTCATATTCTTCTATTGGTTTTTTATATGGGCTGCTGATATAGTTCAGAAAATTTTGTGAACACCCAATAATCTAGGTATAAAACTCGTAAAACAAAGATAGATCATAAGTTTTTAACCTATTCAACACAAATAATATGATCAGCGATTTTCTAATTCCCTAACAAGAGTGTGGATATACTTCAACAGTAAATCATATCACACCAGTTTGGCTTGTGTCATCAGCTAAAGATTGTGAAAGCACAACAAAAAGGAATTAGTGAAGAAATTTATGCGGTGGAAAGGAAATTTAGAAAAAAGAAAAAATTAATGAGAGATGAGAGGGTGAATGTAGTGGCAATTTAAGTGTAATTTTTGGGGCATGTGAACCTGTGCTACTTTCATAAACTAGATACGGAACTAGATATTTATAATATATACATTTTCTAGAATTGATCTAATATTACGTATTGACACCTATGCTATATAAAGACTTGATGGTGCATTTGGTTAAAAACTTACTTATTTACCAGGAGGAACAAGGATCAATTCTCACTTAATATATTTTTTTTTTTCTTTTTTTTGAATAATACACCCATACCGTAGAAATTCTAAAATCGCATATGAGTGGATGTCACAATATCAAAATCATCCCAACTATGTGATGTTGAATATTCTGATCTACCTAAATAAAAAATAATAGGCAATCACCCCACAATACCTCTTTGCTCCCTCTCTTCCATCTCTCTCTCTCACCCTACTAAAATTGATGTTTCAAACTAAAACCTCAAAAACTATATGAGATTTATGGTGATGGATAACTTTCAGCTACTTATAATAGGGAATGATAAGATAAATGCAAGAAAAAAAAAGATTCATGGCCATTACCAATTTCAGATCTCATTTTTCTCTGATTTCTCTGTCTCTTTCTCAATTTTCCGACGAACCACCACCACCACAATGTCGCTGGCGCTCCCCTCTACTCTTCCTCTTTTCTCCATTAATGAGGACTCTCATACTGTTGGATTGAGTCTATTCACGTTCTGATTGGATCTACATTTTCTGACGAACTCTTGCTCCCTCATGATTTCTCAGACACTGATCTGACCAGTTTTACATTTTTGGGTGAATTTCGATGCCCTCATGATTTCTCCAATAATGTTAGGCTTGCCCAACATTCTTGACCCCCTTTTTCTTTGAGTATATGAATAGATACATGTATATGTATCTATGAAATAAGCTGCAACATCTGATTTCCAAGTTGGGGAGTATCTATGCACGAATGCAACCTTGATGAGATATATGATCAATGCATGGATACACTAGGTACATTATCTGAATTTTCTCTAGATACATTATATCTGATACAGAATACACTATATTTTTTTATAACAATACATTGAATGAAATTGATTTTGAATACACTAGATACACAGTGCACAAATATATTAAATACAATGCTCAGTGTGCATAGTGCGCATATACCACTAGATACATTACAGACACACTCGATATATAGAAGTAGAGGGACGAGAGAGGGAGAGAGGCGAGCAAGAAAGGACAACGATGAGATATATTCATCGGATACATGTATCTAGAGGCAAATACAATGTATTGGTAAAATATGTAATTATTGAAATGTATTGGTAAAGTATGTAATTATTGAAACTATTGGTATGTAGAGTAATTAGCACCTATACTAGTATGTTTTATGAAAGTTGCTCTTAGTAAAAGTTATGTTAGTATGATCCTTGATAATTACTCTTTGGCAATGTTAGACTAGGATCTAATATTTGCCCGTATAATTTTCATTAATGTTATGAATAGAGTTATTTTTTGTATTGTAAAATAGAGTTATTTTTGGTAACAAATTCCTAAAAGATCATCTACTTTTATCGTAAATAAAGTTTGTACTATATTTTAAATATTCAATTAATGATAACAAAAACTCATTTATATAGACAACAGAGAATAAAAGATAAGTATAACTTAAATATACATACATACTTAATGCATGTAATATTAAAATTATAAGCATATATAAAAGCTAGCACCAGATTTTGTAATAAATTTATAAAATGATTATTCCACTTATAATATTAATGAACTCAAATAAAAAAATTATAAATACCTAGAATAAAAAATAAAAAATATATATAATACAAAACTATATTGCAAAGATGGAAGATTGAAAATATATTACATAGAATAAAGACAAAATTTGATGTCGCCCAAAATATGCCTCCTGAGAAGTATAAAGCGGTCGCTGAATCAAATAGAATCCAACTAGGTTAGGGTCGATCCCACAGGGAATAGGATGGAGGTAGGTCGAGTTCTTGTTCGAGTAGTTGGAAAATAAGTAAAAAAGGGGGAAATATTTGTAACTAGTAGTGATCGTAACAAGTGTTGATTCTTTGAAGTTGTTTTCAATATGAGAAATACACCAGGACTGTGATCCCCAATGATTCCTTAACTCCACCAGTTATTGGTGCTGGAAAAACTGTCCCGCTGCGCTGCATGCAAAATCTGACAAGATATGTTCATCTAAACGTGTCTCAACCTAGGTTAGACAAATTTCACTCTTCTCCTCTCGGTTTCCGAGCGTCGCACTACTAACCCTTGTCCTGGATCTCAGATAACTATTCCCGCTAAGGCTCAAATTATTAGATGAAGGTTGACAGCTTCAAATCTCTGTTGTTATTTCCTTTTCCCAATCTCTACCTCTCTCTCGCGCAAGTCTAGAATACAGGCGAGTTTCTAACGTTTGCAACCGTTAGAAGATCAATCACAACCAAAAAAATAACAATACATACATTCACACCGGTTCAGAATTGCTTTGCACTTAACCCGTTTCGTTAATTCCTCATGGTTCACACAACACTAGTTAATGAGTTTAGCTACTCATGTTTGCAAGAGCACAATAAGAATTCGAAGATGAAAACATAATTGTAAACTCATAATAATGAAGAAAAACTGAAATCTCAATGATGAATAAAACTCTAGAGTCAATATCCCAAGATTACAAAACCAATAATGTGTTTCTGAACTCAAAATAATGAAAAACTATCTCAAAACAATGTACTAACTAGCTCCTGAACATAGGACAATACAGGGGTATTTATAGATACAAGACTAATCCTATCCTAATCACAACAGGAGAACAGAGTCGGCAATTTTCCACGATGTCGTGGAACCAAGTCATGCCAAGTAGGTGAGTGTCGTGGAAATCAGACAACATTGCATCCTCTGAAGTTGACTTCACGGCAGGCACTCACGTCACGTGAGTGGACTTCACGGCACGTGAGTCCTGTCATGAGTCACTCTCTGGTGCAGATCCTTGTTCTTTCGTCTTCAGATATGTCATTCTCGGGCGTGATCCTTCCTTCTTGATCATTTTTCTTCAAAACCTGTTTTCCTGCAATGTAAGACAGAAAACACATCATACCAACCAAATACACCCAAGTTATTGCATATTTTCCTTGTTTTAAGCATCGAAAGTGTCATGTAACCATGGCTCATCAACACCCTCAACTTAGAACGTTTGCATGTCCTCAGGCGAACAAAACAACACAAACATATACAATGCTTAATTAATATAAACCTAAGGGACCTACGACAGTCAACTCATTGCTTTTGACAAAACTTTTCTAACCCCTCCTTCTTACAAATCCAAAAGCCACAGTGTGTATCCTTGCAACATATTATCATGATATAGAAGGGATCAAGTGATGGCATAAGATTATGAACAAACAACTAATGAATCTCAAACTAGGGACTCGGTCAAAACACTCTCTCTCACAAAGAAGTTCAAACAGTGTGCATGAAATACCATAGGCTTGCCCTTATTTTCTATGCCTTAGCTTTACGGACAGTTGGACTAGGATCACTATAGGACTTTCATCGGCTTGTAATGTAGGCTTGGGGACGGGTATGGTATATATGGGAATGGTGACTTAACCCTCCTTGACACTGCACTATTGTTTTTGACTCCAATTTCCAACCATTCTTATTTTTATTCTCCCTTATTCTCCTTCATTTATTTTCAGATTTTGGGTGTGATTTTTTTCATATTTTCAAAAAACAATTTTTTTTCTTTTTTTCTTCACACCCAAATCTATTTTATCTCTTTTTATTTTTTTCTAACCCCTTCTTCATACCCAAGTCAATCTACGCACCCCTATAATAGCCACCCTCAACTTAGGCAATTTACCTGCGTTGAGGTACACAATGTCCAAGGAGGGACCAGGGCTAATACAGTTTCATTATAAATCAAAAAGGGAAGGTGAATAGGCTAAAGAAAGAAACAGGTCAATTAAGGCTCCAAATCGGGATCAAGGGATACTTAATTCATTTAGTCAGGCATTTAGGCTAAATGTGGACTTATTCAAAAATGGCCTATGATCCTTTCCTAATCACTATCCTCTAACCTAGGCAAGACTAACCGGGCAAGTTCTGGATCGCACACACAAAGTGAACTAAGTAATGACCTTACACACAGAGCACAGGGTTACATTATCAACTACTACCTATCTGGGTTGATGCAATGCTAGCTACAGTTATTTTGTCTATAATTCTCATGCCATAACAAGAAAAAACAGCTATCACAAACTAACATAGTACACACACAATTAAAAACAAAATTTTTTCAGGAGGGGTATCCTTTAGACAATCACAAAGCATCCTTAATATTCAAAATACGTTCAAAATTGGACTGCACTAAGGTTCCCCTATTTTTCTCCTAATTAAACACAAAAACATATAATAATATAAATAATAACCTAAACATGCCGGTTCTACTATGATAGCACACTCGGGGGAAAAGAAACACCGCAACAAAACCCCCAAAGTGGTGGTACACCCCCACCCCCAACTAACAATGGTGCACTACCCGTAGTGCACAGCTATCAATAGAATCAATGCAAGGGAGTGAAGACATACCTGTAGCGCCCTAAGCGCCGAAAGTGGGCCCTCCCATAGCGGGATCATCAGTCTGCCCTTTGGGCTCTCTGCTAGGTGCATTTGGTGGAGGGGGTGCCTGACTGGAGGATGCACCGCATGCCCTCTGGTCCTCCGCTATCTGGCTAGTATGGTACTCCATCCTAGAGGCCTTAACCGCCCTCCGGAGATCACCCTCAAACTCATCACCACTATCCACCTGCTCCTCCGGACTGCGTGGTCTTTTGCCTCTATCAATGGGAGGCTCCTCATCCGCAAACAAATCCACCTCAAAGGCCGGCCTCATCGGGGCCGGAACAGGCATAGGTGGAATAACAGGGGAGCTGCTTGGTGCCAAAGCTCCAACCTCCTCCCTCAATGCAGCTACCTCCTGTGTCAATGCTGTCATACCAGGACCTTGTGCGGGACCCATCTGGGTGGCCATCCGTGCCTCAAAACTGTCAATCCACCCATGCAGCTCGCGCATAAACCAATCCATAGTTGCAGTCATATGGGCCTCTACTCTAGCCTCTGAAGTCTCTATGGTGGTACGAACCATGGCTTAAGTTGGGATACCAACTTAGCCATCTGGGCCTCAGTGTAAGCCTGCCGCTCAAACATCTCAGTCTGCCGATTAACCAGCTGCTGCAGGAAGTCCCTAGAAACTGAAACCATACCAGAGGGAGGGGGTGGTGCTATAGAGCCAGGTAACTCATCATCAATAGGGCCAGTGCCTCCATCCAGTACATGAACATTCTCTGGTACCCGAACCGATACTGGAATAGGCATAGGCGTCCTAACCGGCTCCTCTCTATCTCCAGGCCCTTTAAAAAGGGCTGCTCCTGACGACCCAGAAGGTTGAGACCTCCGTAAAACACTGGGAATAGATCCCCGCTGCTACATCAAACCAATGTCTGCTATGCATTTTACCTCGATAAAGTGATCGACGGTAGGTAACGCAACCACACCAACACTATCACACAGGCCCTGAATCAAGCAGGGGAAAGGGATACTGGTATAGTCACGAAAAGCACGCTCATAGATCTCTCTAACAATGTACCTCGCAATATGAATATCATAACCGGCAATGATGCTAGCAACCACAACAGCTCGATCTAAGGTGAGTGAATTATCCGTATTAGTAGGCCTCAACCGATGCCTAACAATCGACCACCAGAATCTGCCAGCAAAATGGAGCGTGGACTTCTTTATATCCAGCTTCCTAGTCACCCAACTAGCATCAACCCCATCCTCCGCTATATAACCAGCTATCCACCGCAATAACTCCAATTTCTGATCAGCATCCCACATTTTAATTCGATTTTTGACAGTCTCCATGCGGTGATCAAACTCAGCAGTCGTGGCTGGCAAAGGACGGTCTGCATCAAACAAGAATCGGTGGATGGTCTGCTCAGATATGTCGACTCGGGTTTCTCGAACCAAAATGTGAGTCAATAAAGGTTGGTCCCGGTACCGCTGCCCAACAGGTGTACTCAAATCAACAGACGCAGCACATGATGCATAAAATTCTCGGACCAATTCTGAGCTATAGAAACCAGAAGGCTCGGCCATCCATCTAAACCCATACTGCTCAAACACAGGCCAAATATCAGGCAATGCCTTCAACTCTTCCAGTCAATATCGGGGCTCCTCCATAATACCTCTCTGACACACACCCTGCTCCGTCAGCTCAGCATCCCTGTCATAAAAATCCCGCATGCCCTGAACACACCAGCGCTGGATGTCCCTGCTCTGTGAAGGAGTCGGGGCACTCTGTTCACCAGGGCCCAAAACAGATATTGTAGCCTCTGCTGCTGAAGTATCCTATCCGGTCACATTATCTGCAGAGCCTAAAACTGAATCATCCTCTCCCTCTTCAGACTGGGGGCAGACTCGAAAGAATGATCAGGAACAGCCGACTGGACAGGCTGTGGAATGGGCTACAGTGCGGCCCGGGCAGCAGCTTGTACCCAAGTCTGTAACCTCGTGGTACGAGGCACTAGTGCAGTATCATCAGCGCCAATAGCAAAAACCTCCTCGAACCCACTTTTTTCTGATTCAGTCGGTTCATCACGTAAATGAGTCAAAAATTTTAGATTTTTGGTTCGAATTCGTGATGAAGAATCAAGGTGGTCACTTTTGGGGTTTGATTTGGGAGGCATGGTATCGGGTTTGGGTTGGATTTTGGGTATTCGGGTCGGGTTGGGGTCGTATATTGGGTATTTGATTCGGGTTGGGGTCGAATTTTTGGATATGGTTAGGATTTTGTGGTGGGTCGAATGTGTAGGTGGGTTCAGATTCACAGGTTTTGTGGAATTTAGATGATAAGGTTTTGTAGGAGATTGAATTTGGTCTTTGGGAATGTGGAGAATTTTGGATTTAAGGTATGCTTAATTGAGTGAATTGATGGAATTAGGGTTTATGTTTAAGAGTTAAAGTGGAGAAGGAGAATTAAAAGTGAAGTGGGATCGGGATTTTTTTTGGGGTGTACCGATATAAATTTTAATTTGGATAGGGTCGGGTCGGGTCTTGGGTTACCTGGTATATTTCTATATTCATGGTACAACCTATGTGATGTGGGTTAACCTGCGTCGCATGGGTCCTTTGTCGTAGGTGAGATTCTGACACCTAAATTTTTCTTCTGGTTTTCACGGCATCTCCCAAGTGACGTGGGTTGACCTACGTCACGTGGATCACCTGTCGTTGGTGTGAATCTACAACATGAAAATTTTGCTCTAATTTCCACGGCACCACCCATATGGCGTGGGTGTGCCTACGTCACGTAGGTACCTGGCGTGGGTAGTACTGAACCTGTTCAGGTAAATCTTGTGAATTTCAGCTAATTGCTCCTCCAATGCTCAGATCACTCTATCCTTAGATAGTGGGTTGCCTCCCAAGTAACGCCTGATTTAATGTCGCGGCAAGGCACAGCTAACTTGGATACTCAGACTTCACCAATTAGCCCATGGGTTGCCTCCCATGAAGCGCCCAATTTAACGTCGCGGCACGACATGGCTAGCTTGACTACTTAGACTTCATCAAGCTCAAGCTCAAGCTCCTCACATGTCCTTATTTCTTCCGTGATTCCCATATAATGTTTGACACACTGCCCATTGACCTTGAATAGAACATTATCAGCTCCTTTTAGCTCAATTGCTCCATGTGGGAATACCCTGACTACCGTGAATGATCCGGACCATTTGGACTTTAACTTTCTAGCAAACAAGCGAAGCTTGGAGTTATAAAGTAGCACCAAATCTCCCGGGTGAAACTATCGTTTCTCAATGCGTCGATCATGATATAATTTCATCTTCTCTTTATATATTGCTGAACTTTCATAAGCCCATAGACAAAATTCATCCATCTTATTAATCTGCTCAAGTCTCAATTTAGCCGCTTCACTCCAGTCCAAATTCAACCTTTTCAGAGCCCATAAAGCCTTATGTTCAAGTTCGACAGGCAAATGACAAGACTTTCCAAAAACTAACTGATATAGTGATGCACCAATTGGCGTCTTGAAAGCAGTTCAATATGCCCATAATGCATCATCCAATCTTCGATCCCAATCAGTCCTATTGGCATTCACTATTTTTGCCAAAATAGACTTGATCTCACGATTTGAGACCTCAACTTGCCCGCTTGTCTGAGGATGGTAAGGTGTTGCCACTTTATGTTTAACACCATATTTTTCAAGTAGGGTGTAACACCCCGTACCTACCAAACCCTATTTGACGACGTTGAACATTGTTTACCTAAGTATCGAGAGCCAAAGGTATGTATTATGTAATGTTATTGATGAGTTAATTAACATTGGGCCTAGCACAAGGAATTAGACCCTCGTGGGAGGTGTAACACTCCGTATGTTGCCGAACCTATACGACTACATGTACATTTATGAAAATATGACAACATGAGAGAAATGATAATTTTTGTGTTGAATTGTGGGCATTTAAGAGTTTAATACAATTGGGCCCTTAAATGAAGCCCAACATAACAAAGAAGACATGGCCCAAAAGGGTTATTTTTGACCCATTCTTCCATTCATATCCATTTGACCAAATCAAAATAGCATTAAATGCTAAGTAAAAGATAAGGAAGGCATGAGGGACTATATAAAGAGAAAGAAAATCAGATTTTATTCATTTGGGCTCTCATCTCATTTCTAGAATTTTCCAACAATATCTCATTTGCTCTCAAGAACCCTAATCACTCCTTTGGCCAAGATCATCAATTGGTAAGACTTGGTAAGTGTTTATTATGATGGATTAAGGTATTTTATGCATAACATATGGTGTATATTATGTTGTTTATGTTGGAGGAACATTGAGAAGTTCACAATAAGTGAAGTGTACATATTTGCTAAATCAAAGGGTGTTTTGTCTTATAAACTTGCCTATGGACTTGTGGTTTTGAAGAAAATGAATTTGATGGGTTCAATATTGTCATGTGAGATGTGATTATAGTCTCCCCTTGTTTGGTCATGGTGTATAATATTTGGAATTTCTATTGTGAAATTGGTTATGGTTTTGGTGGCGGATTGGCCGTAAAGTGTCGTTTTGGTGATGTTATGTGTGTTGTGAGACCATGGATGGTTGTTGGCATGTTATATGATCAAAAATATGTTAAAATAAGTTTTGTTATTATCATGGACCATTCATTGCATCAAAAGACCCCAAAAAGACCATTTCGGACCAAAACGGGCACCCGCCCTCGCAGACGAAGCACCTGCGGGTGCAGGTGCCAACGCAGGTGCCTCTGGCTACTGCCAAAGGTCACCTGCGGACGCAGGTCATCCACCTTCGGGCGCAGGTGGCTTAGCGGATCGTCCCAGAACTCCGAATTGCTTGTTTTTGCATCCCTTTGGCCCCCCGAAACCCCTATACCCTTCATGGATGTAATTATCAACTTGTGATGTATTTTTAATGACTTTAAAGTGTCGTATGGAGTCATGTTGGACTATGTTAAGTATGTATGGTTTTTCATATGTTGTTATGAGTCAAATGGAGAAGCGTAAATATGACGAAATGATAATGAGAAGGCATAAAGGGTAATTGTGATGCGAAATACTATTGTCGTATGAACTCTTGGTCGAGAAGTGGAATGTTATGGTAGTGTTGGAATGTTGATATGATAAATGACATTGTAAGAATATGAAATGACGTTCTAAAGTAACTATGTGATTCATGGTCATCTTGTGCACTTGTAAGGTAGTTGGTTGCTAATATAAGCTTCGTTATGTACTTGTGATGTAGAGTGAGACGTAAGGAAAGAGCTGGACTATTGTATTTTCATATAAGCTTGGGTATTCATAGTGAGACGCAAAGGTATGTAAGGTTACTCATCTCTATCCTTCTGCAGCATGTGGTGTTCACATTGTCATAGTACTCTTTCAATTCCGAAATGCTATAAGGTATTCCGTATTCGGTAGATGGTTAGTGTTACTCACATGGTCCTTACTCATGGACAATTGGTGAATTATATGACTCATGTCCATTTGTTGAATTGTGATCATTGAATAGTATGTGAAAAAGTTCTATAAGTTTCTAAGGCATCGTATTTCTAGTTGGTAAGCAGTGGCTACTCACATGTGCCTTATTCATTGTTCACTATCCTAAGGTTCCACAAGTGTTACACTCCAAGGGAGGTCTATAGTATTCACATGTATCATATGCATTGATAATGTTCCGAAAGCCAATAGTGGTTATGCTCATGTGTTTTGTTTAGTGCTCATTGTCTTAAGGTTCCAAAAGTGTTCTATTTCAAAGGGGTTCTATAGTATTCCAACTAAGGTTGATATATTGTTATTCATATGTGTTTTACTCCTAGACGAATCATGACCCACTTAGTTCTTATTTACGATGGGCGTTCTTAAGTTGTCACATGTTGTAAAGTCTAAGAGAACTATCGCAACGAGAGTAATGAGATCAAGAGAGCTTGTTTAGTTGAATAGCATTGTTCCAATCATGTTATGTTCCAAAGTTCCAATAGAGTTATACACATGTCTCATATTCATTAGTAATGTTCCAAAAGTCCAATGAGGTTATGTTCCAAGGTTTCAATAGTGGTTATACTCATGTATCTTGTTCATTGATCATTGTCCAATAGTTCCAACAGTGTTATGTTTCCATGAAGGCTATGTTTCCAATAATGCTTATTCACATGTTTCTCACTCATTGATTATTGATCCAAAGCTTCAAAGAAAGTTGTGGCTATCATTGTAATAATCTCTCACAAGTAAATGTACCAATCTCTCAAGAGTAATGAAAGAAGTAATGTGCAAGCTAATGTACCTATCCCTCACAAGTAAAGATGTCAATCTTATAAGAGTAAAGATGTGAAGTAATGTATGTTGCATTTCAAGTTTCAAGAATATTTCCATCATCAAAGTATCACTCATTGAATGAAAGAAAGAATAATGAAATAAAGAAGAAATGTTTAATGGGTGGCATCCCAGGGGTTAAATACCTAGCATGGGTCGATCCCAATAACACGGGTGGCATCCCAGGGGCGACAGAAAAGCCTAGCATGGGTCGATCCCGATACATCGATACATCCCAGGGGCGATAAGCCTAGCATGGGTTGTCTCATGACATCCCAGGGGCGACACGAAAGCCTAGCATGGGTTCACATAGCATGACATCCCAGGGGGGCGATAAGCCTAGCATGGGTTCATATGACATCCCAGGGGTCAAAGTACCTAGCCTGGGTTCATCTCATCCCAGGGGCTACAAAACAACCTAGCATGGGTAGAACAATAAAGATGAATGAATATGAAAGCAAGAGAAGTAAAGAACGTAATATACATGGTTTCCCACATACAGAAAGAGAGTTTATTCACATTTGTTATTTCTCTTATATTGATTCCATGGTTGTTGTTATTATGTACGAATCATTGGAGATGATAATAATGAAAGAAAGGTACATGATTCCACATATAGAGTTCCTCTCATAATTATTTCCATTGAAGTTCTTATGTATTGATGTAGTTTGATTATGGCCTTACATACTCAGTACATTCTTCGTACTGACCCCTCTTGGGGACTTACCTTACAGGTTATAGGTGCAGGCATTAGTAGACCTCGACAGTAGGCCGCGGATCGTATACAGGTCTCTGGTGAGCTCCAGTTGCTTCGGGGCTTCCCAAGTCACATGTGAACACTAGGTTTTGGTATTATGTATACATTGTATAGACATGGTCATGTATCTGTAGAGGCTTTGTAGACAGTTGTGGGAAGACAAATGTAGGAGGTGTATGTCCATGATGACTTGATGGCCCTGTCGGCCAAGTTTCACATATGTATATATATATTGAGCACATGTTTCATGAATTTCGTTATTAGCATGATAAGTTCTTACGTGATAATGGTATTTCTAATGGCATGCATATGAACGAACATAAGCAAAGATTGGTTCTCTCGGGCCTTATCGATTTCGGGTGCCAATCACGCCTCAATGGGAATTTGGGGTGTGACATAGGATCTTGAACTGACGATTGCAGAAGTGGGATCCTCCATCACTAATGATAACTCGGGGTGTACCAAATCGTGAAAATATGTTCTTTTTCAAGAATGCTATGACACTTATTCCTTCGTTATTGGGAAGCGCAATTGCCTCCACCCACTTAGAAACATAGTCAACAGCTACCAAAATGTATTTCATCCCATGTGAGACCACGAAAGGGCCCATAAAGTCAATTCCCCACACGCCAAACAATTCAAGCTCAAGTATAATTGTCATGGGAAGTTCGTGTCTGCGTAAAATATTCCCTTGCCTTTGACATTGGTCACAAGCGCGAGCATAATCATGAGCATCTTTGTAAATACTGGGCCAGTAGTACCCACATTGCAAGATTTTATGGGCAATCCACGCACCTCCATGATGACCCCCAACTGGAGATAAATGACATGCTTCCAAAATACTCATCATATCGATCTCGGGAATACATCTTCGAATCATGCCATTTGCACATACCCTAAATAAATACGGCTTATCCCAAAAGAATTTTTGCACCTTATGCATGAATTTCTTTCTCTGCTAATACGACATATCCTCTAGAACTAAATCACTTGCCAAAAAGTTGGCAAAATCAGTAAACCAAGGGAGTAAGTTTTGCGATGCTGCCAATACCTGCTCATAAGAAAAAGTATCATCAATCTCAAGATCATCCCTTAATTTAAGCATGGCCTCCTCCTTAAGGAGTGATAGATGGTCAGCGACCTGATTCTTGGTTCCCTTACGATCCTTGACTTCAAAGTCAAATTCTTGCAGTAGGAGCACCCAACGAATCAATCTTGGCTTAGCATCCTTTTTTGACATAAGATACCAAAGAGTTGCATGATCTATATGCACAATCACCTTCGTACCAATCAAGTAAGATCTGAATTTCTCAAAAGGAAAGACCACAGCCAACAATTCCTGTTCAGTCACAGTATAATTCTTTTGAGCTGGATTAAGCAATTTGCTAGCATAGTAAATCGGATATAAAATCTTCTCACATTTTTGGCCAAGTACTGGACCCAACGCCACTCCGCTAGCGTCATAAATAACCTCAAAAGGTATCATCCAATCTGGTGACACAATAATAGGGGCTGAAACCAACTTCTCTTTCAGATACTCAAACCATCTCATCGTATTCCTCAATACCGTTGCTATCAAAATTCATAATCACGACTGCGAGAGCTTCTACCCCCAACCTTTCTTCATGAGGCATAACAACATCATTAGCCTCAATAGCATCTATTACCGAAATAACCCGCATATCTTTTGGTTTCTTCATGGAACGACAAACATTGAAAGTGACTTGTTCATCATTTAACCTGAATTTCATCTGCCCTGTTTCCATGTCTACCAGCGCACGACCAGTAGCAAGGAATGGTCTTCCCAATATGATGGGAACCTCAAAATCAACTTCACAATCGAGGATCACAAAGTCAGCCGAAAATATGAAAGATGCAACTTTTACTAAAACATTATACAAAATGTCCACCGGCTTTTTCACAGTCCTATCCGCCATGAGAAGTCTCAAATAAGTTGGTTTTGGTGCTCCTAACCCCAACTGCTTGAAAACGGCTAACGACATTAAGTTAATGCTAGCACCCAAATCACAAAGTGCTCTAGCAAAGTTGTAGGACCTGATAGTACAAGGAATTGTGGAAGCTCCTGGATCCTTCTTCTTTTCAACAAGGGAACGCAAAGCAACTGCACTACAATGATGTAAGTTATCTGCTGGCTCAAAACTGACAATTCTCTTCTTTGTCACCAAGTCTTTCATGAACTTCACATAGCCTAGCATCTTCTCCAATGCCTCAACAAGAGGGATATTCACCGATAGCTCTTTTAACATTGTAATAAACTTTTGATATTTGCCTTCCTCAGCCTTCTTTTTCAACCTTTGAGGAAAGGGGGGAGGAGGTCGTGGTATAGTCTTCAACTTTTGTGGGACCTCCTTTTCCTGCCTCTTCTCAGAATTTGCCTTTTTGCTAGTAACCTGAGGATTCAGAACTGTTTTGACTTTTGAATTATCCGGCTCTATCTCAGTTTCTACATCAACAACCATCGTCTTATTGGTCTTACCACTATCCACAGGTATAGATGGATCTGTGGTGCATTTCCCGCTTCTAGTAGCAATGACCAGACAATGGCCGTCATTCTTCGAATTCTAGACAGTGTTGCTTGGAAGGGTTCCTGGCTGATGTTGGTTCAATGCCATCGATATCTGCCTGAATTTTTGCTCCAACTGTTTGATAGCAGTCGAATGGGATTCTACTTTCTAACTTATTCCTGAGATGTCTGACCTAATCTCCTTCAGGCATTGTTCTTGACTTTCTGACCCTTTCACCAGTTTATTGAGAAGGGATTCCATTCTTGAATTTCCAGAGTCAGCATCCCGGTTTCCAGGTGGAATATATACGCCACTCTTCTCTCTATAATCATCCTTCCTCCTCCAATCACTATCACTATCTCCTTCTCTATCTCTATATCCCGACTTATTGTAACTGTCCCCACAGTAGTTCCAACCTTGATTCCCTTGCCTCGAGTTCCAGGAGTCTTGGTTAGACCCTTGGCCCTTAGCTCGAAAACCCGTCACTTCTCGATCCAGATACTTCGCCTCTTCATCAGATTCATAATCTTCATGTCTAGATATTTTACCTTGTGCACCTATAGCATGCACCTTTTCAGCATCTCTAGCCGTAATCTGTTTAGCCAGAAGACCAATTTCTGTCCTCAACTGAGCGACCTCTTGAGCTAAGATTCGTCCAAAGCCCGTTGTGCTGCTGAGGCTCCAATAGTATATGTGCCAGCTGATATATTTGCTTCCCGAATATGCCATCCTCGATTGGTCTTAGTGATACGATCTAATATTTCTGAAGCTTTTTCCTATCTCAGACTCATAAATTCTCCACCAGTGATAGTATCTGCTACATCCTTAGTATTGACGTTTAAAGCCCTGTAGAAGATTTCAAGTAAATTTCTACCACTCATCCTATGATTTGGCACATTCTGCAGCTTCTTCTTGAACCTTATCCATGTCTCATAAAGTGCTTCAGAATGTAGTTGTCTAAAGTTGTAGATCTCATCCTTCAACTGTAGCATCTTGGAAGGTGGGAAAAACCTCTCCAAAAATTGATTTCTCAATTCTTGCCAAGTAGTGATGGATCCTCGTGATAATTCTGCCAACCACAAAGTCGCCTCTCTTGTTAGAGAGAATGGAAACAATCTCAATCGAATAGCCTCTTGGTCAACTCCGGAAAAATTATATGAGGTGCATACCCCCACAAAATTCATCACGTGCATGTTTGGATCATCAGTAGGAAGACCGGCAAACACACATTTCAAGTTTAGCAGGTGAATCATGGCACTGGTAATGTCAAACTTAGTGCCCAGAGGTAACTCAGATGGAATAATGGCACCAGTCTCTATTGGATCGAAGTAGGCCATGTCTTCTTCCTCATGATCAGCATAAACTGGCACATGCGGTCTTTGAAGTGGTTGTTGAGCTCTCAATCTTCTTTGTCTCTGTTCAGCCTCAGCCAGTCGCTGAGCTGCCTCTTGCATAGCTCGATTATCTCTCTCTGCTTGCCCAAGCCTTGCATAGCTCGATTATCTCTCTCTGCTTGCCTAAGAGCAGCTTGTCTAGCATGCTCTTCTCGTGTCAATCGAGCAGTAGTTTGATCTGCTGTTTCATGACCAACCGACTGAATTGGTTGATTATAAATGTCTCCCATGGCGGCCGGATCCTGAACTTCGTCGGTATTCACCATTCTTCGATTAGCTCTCAGAGTCATTTCTATTTCAAGATCAAGTGGAATCAGGGGATTGACTTGACTCCTAGTATTGGGCATACACTAGTTGTTCCCTTAAAAGTATATAAAAACCATACCAATCAACTCCGACAAATAAACTAATCAACTCTGTAACTGTATTCCCCGGCAATGGCGCCAAAATTTGATGTCGCCCAAAATATGCCTCCTGAGAAGTATAAAGTGGTCGCTGAATCAAATATAGAACCTAACTAGGTTGGGGTCGATCCCACAGGGAATAGGACGGAGGTAGGTTGAGTTCTTGTTCGAGTAGTTGGAAAATAAGTAAAAAAGAGGGAAATATTTGCAACTAGTAGTGATAGTAACAAGTGTTGATTCTTTGAAGTTGTTTTCAATATGAGAAATACACTAGGACTGTGATCCCCAATGATTCCTTAACTCTACCAGTTATTGGTGCTGGCAAAACTGTCCCGCTGCGCTGCATGCAAAATCTAATAAGATATGTTCATCTAAACGTGTCTCAACCTTGGTTAGACAAATTTCACTCTTCTCCTCTCGGTTTTCGAGCGTCGCACTACTAACCCTTGTCCTGGATCTCAGATAACTATTTCCACTAAGGCTCAAGTTATTAGATGAAGGTTGATAGCTTCAAATCTCTGTTGTTATTTCCTTTTCCCAATCTCTACCCCTCTCTCTCGAGCAAGTCTAGAATACAGGAGAGTTTCTAATGTTTGCAACCGTTAGAAGATCAATCACAATGAATAAAATAATAATACATGCTTTCATATCGGTTCAGAATTGCTTTGCACTTAACCCGTTTCGTTAATTCCTTATTGTTCACACAACCCTAGTTAATGAGTTTAGCTACTCATGTTTGCAAGAGCACAATAAGAATTCAAAGATGAAGACATAATTGTAAACTCATAATAATGAAGAAAAACTGAAATCTCAATGATGAATAAAACTCTAGAGTCAATATCCTAAGATTACAAAACCAATAATGTGTTTCTGAACTCAAAATAATGAAAAACTATCTCAAAACAATGTACTGACTAACTCCTGAACATGGGACAATACAGGGGTATCTATAGATACAAGACTAATCCTATCCTAATCACAACAGGAGAACAGAGTCGGCAATTTTCCACGGTGTTGTAACTTGGTGTCGTGGAACCAAGTCATGCCAAGTAGGTGAGTGTCGTGGAAATCAGGCTCAAATAGACATCTTCAGAAGTTGACTCACGCCACCCTGTCACGCCACATGAGTGTAATCACGCCACGTGACTACATGTCGTGGAAATCAGACAACATTGCATACTCTGAAGTTGACTTCACGGCAGGCACTCACGTCACGTGAGACGTGAGTGGACTTCACGGCACGTGAGTCCTGTCGTGAGTCACTCTCTGGTGCAGATCCTTGTTCTTTCGTCTTCAGATACGTCGTTCTCGGGCGTGATCCTTCCTTCTTGATCATTTTGCTTCAAAACCTATTTTCTTACAATGTAAGACAGAAAACACATCATACCAACCAAATACAGCCAATTTATTGCATATTTTCCTTGTTTTAAGTATCGAAAGTGCCATGTCACCATGGCTCATCGGGAGGGGGGGGGGTGTATACTATTCAAAATTGAGGACAAGTTTGAATTAACAAAAAGTTGAGGAGTGTAAATAATTTTCTTCCATAGATATAGGTAAAAAGAGATCTCTTGACACACCATTTTTCTCTTCCAAGCGAGTCGAATTATCTTATTTCCCGAAGATTTATATATCACATATAAGTCATTCATTTCTTGTTTTCATATTCTACATACTTTTTTTTTAATCAAAAGTGAATATATTTTCCATTAGGGTAATATATCGAACTCTATTTTTTTCAATCAAGATAATAGTCAAACATAAAAAAAAGTCTAAAAAAATACTATTATACTCTTTTACATCGATAGAAATTAATACTATTATCAATCTAAAATAATATTATTATCTTTTACATTATGGAAAATAATATTCTTATCAACTTATTATCATCATCTGATGAATCTACAAAGAACTAATGTACCCTAGCATAATTTTAAAAGAAAATAATTTCTTATGACCACATACAAAGTGAATATAAGAAAATGACCTTTTCAAATTTCTTATTTGTAAAAATGAAAAAAAAATAAAAATTAAGAGTAAAATAAATATCTCTAATAAAAAGAATATAAAACTAAAAAAAAAATTTATAAAGGGCTACAAAACCAAAATTTTCTTCCATAACCCTAACCCAGGATTTTCTTTCCCTCGAATTCACATATATTTTATTAAAAAAAAAAAAAAGAGATCAATTTTTTGTAAAAGGCTAGAAAACCATTTCTCTCGTGAGAGTGAGATAGATGGAAAAGAAAGAGCTACACAAATTTTTCACCGATCATTCCTTTTTGAAATAATTGTTTAGAAAAATGACCTATTTTTATTTTTAGTTTTGCAACTTATAAACCTTTTGGATCACGATTTAAAGATTTTTTCTGAACGAACTGGACATTGTTATACAATTAAAAATATGTAAACAGACACTAAGCCCTAGTTTGACATTGTCCATAAAGGTAATTTCCTAAGAGATACATTTATACAAATTTAAAAATAAAAACAAAATTTAGATGAGCGCATAGAGGAGAGATTTGCAAATCAACCAAAAAACAATTAGGTCAAGCTAATTCCTAAATATAAAGCTATGCAAAGAGGGCCAAGCTAAAGGAAACTTACCTAAATACACCATATTTAGAAAATATTTACCATATATAGCTATATAATTTTAATACATGCATAATTTATTTTTAATACATAGTGTAAATTTTTTACCAAAACAAGCATAATACATTTAAAACACTTATAATACATCTATATTGCATGCATAATTCACTTTTAGTACATAGTGTAATAAATTTATATTGCATGCATAATTCGTTTTTAATATATAGTGTATTTTTTTTTTACCAAAACAAGTATAATACATTTTAATACACTTCTAATACATGTATATTGCATACATAATTTATTTTTAATACATAGTACAGTTACTATAGATGGTAAATATTTTCTAAATATGGTATATCTAGGTAATAAATAAAAAGTATATTTAAAAGCAGTAAATCTATATCTATAATCTATAATCTATATCTATATCTATATCTATAATCTATATCTATAATATATTAAAAGTGTGAAGACCCTTAGAAAAGTGATTTGAACTTTTTGCCCTTCATTAAAAGTCTCTGCAATAGACAAAATAGTCTTTTCACCTTTTACATCAATTTTTTTTATTATTTTATAACAATATTTAAGACATTAAAATTAATAAGAACTAGGAAATATTATCTAACTAGGGAAAGTATCAAAAGAGAGTTCACCTTGGAGAAGGAAATAACAATAATATAATAGAGGTACTCTTCCCTTCAACTAAATCCTATCCAAAATCCACCACCCTAATTAACCCCAACATATTATTTCTACCCGTAAAAAACAACAAACCAATACAACTATACCCTACACCTATAGGCTATATATATTACCCACACGACATATACAAAAAGGAGATAATATAATACATAATATACAATATACACATACACACAAACACACGGCAAGCACACCATAGAAAGAGCTCGCGCAAGCAAAACAAAAGAAAGAAGAAGAGCAAAATCATAAAGAGCTTGAGGTTGAAGATTCTCTTGGTCAATGTAATATATTATTTTCTCTTGATTTCTCTTGATCCATGTAATATTATGAGTCTTTAATAACTTTTTTTTTCATCGTTCATAGCGAGTTTTATGTTGTGTACGTGTTCCTATGTTTTTATGTCACAATTATGTAAAATTTTCTTGTGGTGATTTAGTGACAATTTCTTTTGAATATAGTATATTGCCACCCATTGATATTTTGCGTACATGCAATATTATTAATTTAAAATTCATGTATTTGATACAATTATCTAATTTTTTGGGTTTGACGATTTAATTAGTTCGTACTTTTTAATTGATTTTGACAAGTTACAGTTGTTGGTTTGGTTGTAAACTAGAACCTGAAAATCAAATTTTTCCAACAAGCAAACACCACATTGAGAATTCACAAAATTTGCATGCAGAAATTCTCCAAACAAGTTGGCTCTGGGCACTTTGCCTTTGCAGTGTAGGAATATTCTAAATAAAACAATTGAAAGTGAAGAAGTGCAGTAGTGATGAACGAACCCGAGGAAATGGATTGCAACAAAAAGATTGAAGGTACTCAATCAAATTGAGTTACAGAACTAGGAATTTGCCTATGAAGGTTTGGCCATGTTCATCTTTTCATGTATCCAATTGGGTTATTATTTTTCTTAAATTATTATTGAATTATATATATAATATTTAAAATTAAGGAGTCCCAAAATAAATAGTAATCGAAAAATAAATTATAAAAATTAAGGAATCCTAAAATATATGATTAGAAAAAATATAAATTTACAATCAAGGAAATCTAAAATTGATAAAAAAAAAAAATATTTTAAAAATTAAGGTGTTATATAACATATGGATGACCCTAAAATTATGGGATCACAAATTGATGTTGTAATTCAATTGGGACTCTCTAGGAACCATTCGTAAGATTTTTTTATTTTATTTTTTTGGGTAAAATACGTAAAACTTACTTAAAAAAGAAGGCCAAAAATGAACCATAAAAAGGAAAAAAGCGTATAGAAGAAAAACCTAAAATTCCTATTTGTGTAAATATAGTTTGTTTGAAACCCATATTATTTTAATATTGATTGATAAATAATTTATGGAATAAAAATAAAAATCTACCATATTTAGATAATTCATTTTTTGGAGAAAACAGTTTTGAACTTTTATAAATAGAGAGCCCTAGAATGCAGAATCAAGTTCCAACAATTATTAGCAATTCCAACAATTTTAGTAGTTATTTTTTTAAGCATGTAACTTTAATAAAAATGTTAATATTGAATTTTTAATTAACTTATATTTAGGCTTAACCAATTCTATTCATGGAAAATAAAATCTAACCTATTTAAATATTTTCTTTCTTGGAGGAAAAAGATTGGTCCAAAACACACCAAAAATTCCTTTTTCAGCGTCCAAAAAATTTTGGTAAAAAAACCTTTCCCAAATAAAATAGGCTTTTACATAGCTTTTCCCAACTTCTATAAAAATCATGCTAATTTCATATTTATTCTTCATCACAATTTTGTCTCAGTTTTGTTTCTTCTCTAGGTTTTCATATTCATATTCTCTTCATCAACTCCCTTTTTTGTTTTGATGATTGCCGATTTGAACACAACATTAATATTATGCCAGCTTAAATTGCTTGATTTAACTTAGCTTATGTTCTTAATTGATCTAATGGGGGTGAAGATTGACGAAACGACCTCTACAATTTCATATAAATTGTTTGTATGTTGCATAATAAAATCAATTCATGATCAACTACTTAGATTTATAAACCTATATATCATGTTAATGAAATTAGATAGTGTTCAAATACCTGTTTTGATAAGTGGATACATCACATTGCAAATACAAATTTCTTTTCTCTAAGTTCTAATTTGATATAGAACAGATCAAACATGTTTACAAAACTTTGCCGTTTATTTATTTTTATTGATTAACTTTGTGGTTTCTTGGTTTTAGAAAAGGAAAGGGAGAAAATACAAAAAAATAGAACAGAAAAGTCATACAAAGTTATATACAAATCATTAACCCCTTTTTTGTATTTCCTTAATTTGTTTCCTTAATCAAGATAAAAGGCAAACACTCTGTTCATCAACTCTATAAACGTCATCAGGGCGTTAGTCAGCCCAAAAGACATAATCAGGAACTCATAGTGGCTATATAGCGTCCTGAAAGCCGTCTTTGAAATATCTGAAGCCCTAATCTTCAACTGATGGTAACCAGACTCAAGTCGATCTTAGAAAACACTAAAGCACCCTGAAGTTGATCAAACAAGTCATCAATACGCGGAAGAGGATACTTGTTCTTGATAGTCACCTTGTTCAATTGCCAATAATTAATACATATGTGCATAGTGCCATCCTTCTTCTTCACAAACAAGACAGGAGCACCCCAATGCAAAACACTCAATCTAATATAACCCTTACTCAACAAATCTTGCAATTGCTCCTACAACTCATTCAATTTTGCATGGGCCATTCTATAAGGAGGAATGAAAATGGGCTTAGTGCCCTGCTCCACATCAATAGAAAATTGATATCCCAATCAGGAGGCTTACCAGGCAAGTCTGTAGGAAACACGTCTATGAATTCCCTCACAACTCTCACAGAATCCAAAGGAGGTGGTGAATCAACATTGGTATCACGCACATAAACCAAATAAGAAAGACACTATTTTTCTAGAATGCAACGAGCATGAAAAAAAGATATAACCCCTTTAGGGCACAAACTAGGAGTACCCTTCCATTCTAATCTTGGTGCATCAGACATAACTAAGGTAACAGTCTTGACATAAAAATCTAGAATCGCATGATAAAGAGTTAATCAGTCCATACCTAATATAACATTAAAATCGACCATATCAAGTATGATCAAATCTACCCAAGTCTCACACCCTGAAAAGGTCACCACACAGATCGGTACACACGATCTACCACTAAAAAATCACCTACGAGGGTAAAAGCATGAATGGAAATCTTATGGGGCTCACACATAGCATAAATACCAGAAGCAAAATATGTAGATACATAAGAGAATATAGTCCTAGGTCAAACAACACGAAAGTAGGACGATGAAAAATCAGGATGATACCTATAATCATAGCATTAGAGGCCTCTGCCTCAGGTCTCCCAGGTAAACCATAACAATATCCATGCCCGCTACCCGACTGAGTGACTCCTCGGCCACCATCACGAGCTCCATAAGCTCCACCCTCAGTACATCGTGATCCACTCTACTTACCTATGCACCCCCTCTATCCGAAGGTGCTGGAGCAGGACAAGTCTAAAGTTGTCTACTCTGCTATGAAGGACCTGTCACACGTCCGGGGAAATCTATAGCCAAGTGACCAAACTCATCACAAACATTGTATCCTCTGCTAGACGAATTATGCTGAGAGGGCCCAGAAAAAGTAGAACGTCCACCATAACTAGAAGAATCAGAATTAAACCCTCAGTCTGCATGATCGATCTCTAACCGCTTGAAGCCTCAATACCCATAGACCCACTATCAAAATTCCGCAATGCTACTTGAACCAGTCTTCTATGGTAATCAAGAGAACCTTTACCTGAAGAATTCCTACCTAGAGATGAATGACCACGAAAACTGCCCTATTGACATACGTTTTTACCACCAGAAATCTGAGCACCCTAGTGAATAGTCTCGATCATCTTGGAATGATCCACATTACCCTAAAAAGAGCCACTTGAAGTCACTTACTGGGCCATCGCCAACTGAAGAGAAGTAGACAATCCCTTTTCAAACTTTCTGATTCTCTCAGCCTCTGTGGTGATACTATCCATGGTATGCCTAGAAAAGGCATGAAAACGAGCCTCATACTCCGTAATAGTCATGGTGCCTTGAACCTAGTCATCAAACTTATCCCTCTGCTTTCCCCTCAAGCTAAAGGGCACTGAAAATTGGGTCTAAGTCAAAGGAGGGGAACCTACTTTCCTACAACCAACAAACGATCTCCACCACTATTTAGCTATATCAGTCAACTGGAAAGTAGTGAAGTCAACACCATGAGACTCAAGCATACTGAGGTTATGCAATGTCACGACCCAAACCCGTCGTGAGTGGCATCCACACTACTCACCCAATGGGAGAACCAATAAACCCAATCGTCATCTTAAGGTTCACACTTAAATGAGAGTAAGCTAACTAATCCAACAATAATAATCCAACTAGCATAAACACGTAAGTACAACTGAAGCAGAAATATTGTACTTAAACATAACAACCCTAGGACCCGAAATTCATCTGTACCAAAACATCTAAGAATATCAAGAGAGGGGATGCAACCCCAAAAATAAAATGAAAGTAACAAGTCCAAACAAAGGATACTGTCTAAATAGGAGAGATATCATGGTAGCCTAAAAATGTTGCTCACCCTGAAATCTAGAATCGACTATGGAAATCACAAGCAAGGACTCGATGAATCCGCTAGAATATATGTTGCACTCACAGAAGTAAATGCAGGTGTAGTATCACTACACAAATAAATTACAGTGTACTGGCAGGATCATTTGAATAATCCAAAATAAAAATATGAACATTTAACCAAAATGCAGTACCATTAGCTAACACATGCTTGCACATAAAAAATACAACATCTATGTACAAGTAGCACTCAAGAGACAAGCCAACAAGTCAACAAGTGTCATTTAGGCAATAATATACAACTCATTCCAAGACAACCAAATAAGGACAAACACAATAATACAAATCCTCTGATTCACTCAAGGAACAGTCATACTAATACATACATGCTAAGGGTTATATACCCACCCTCTAGCTATAACCTATTAGGGATAATTACTGCCTATGTACTAAACTCAGACATAAATGTCTGTAACCCTTAATCCGAATAACCCGTGAGAAAGTTTCAAATGACGAAACACTCCACAATATACAATATAGAAGGCCAAGTCATAAAACAAGTAAATATTTTAATAACCAAGCACACCACATGGATTAACCAATCACACCACACGGATTAACCAAGCACACTACAGAGTAGTTAATATGCACACATAGCATAAGATGGATTAAATACACCCCATCACCTACCTTGAACCAATTTTGCATAACGCTAAGCTGGAGCTTTGCCCTTCCATGCCCTTTTCGCTGGCTCTTGGTTTAAAACATGCATACAAATAGCACATTAACGAAATGACCTAATATGGTGAGGGTTATGAGCCACGCCCAACCCCCTAAGGTTAGTTCATAATCATTCCTTAACCATTCTAGGGTTATTTCTCCCGTAATTCACCTAAAACTACCAATTTCATTGAATGATTAGTGAATTATTGAAATACGAGGCCAATTTCATGGTTAATAAACAAAACCCATTAACCTAAGGCTCAATTTCACCCTTGCACCAACAAAACATACCAAAATCTGCCCTAAAACCCTCCCCAAATTTCGTAACATATGCCTTCTAAGGATCAAGAAGTAATTCCAAGTTAAAGGGCATGAATTCCTAATCTTAACGAATTTAAACGGAGGTAAACCGATGATTTTTACCCTAAATTGCCTTCCTCTTGCTCCAAAATGAGTTTATGAAATAATAAACTATTTTGGAGTTTTTACCCTTTAATCTACGGGTTTTACCGCTATAGCAGTACGTGACCACTATAGCGGTAGACCACCACTATAGCGACCTTGACCGTTTTTGACCACCGCTATAGTGGTAATTATTTCGCTATAGCGGTCACTGTTATAGCGGTGTGTCACCCGCTACCGCTATAGTGGTGTCGACGGGACAGAATGTCCATCTTCACCTAAAAATACCACTTTTTACAACAAACCTTGATCCTGAGACATTTCGAACAATGCCCTTTACGGTAAGGTCAATTTCGGGAGTTCTACTAACCTAAATTCAGTTCCTTAAAATCCTACGGGTTTCTTATCGCCTTAGCTAAATAAAAATCAATGTCGTTCCTGACAAACCGGTCTAAATTATTCCTAGATTTTCCAAGACTACCCCTAGCCCGAAATGAAGCAAAACTACCCTAGTCTGAAATTTGTAACTTCTAAACTAGAAGGAATTTAGGCATAAAATTTGGAACGTAAGACTTTTACATAACTACCAAGAGGGTCATTACATGCAACCTCTCCTGACAACTGATCAAGAACTCATATGCATCCTCACCAATTGCACCACTATACTTGGGAGGTGCCAATATCATGAATCTCTCAAACCTTTTCTTCTCATCCGTAGACATCATTGGACCAGAAACCACCAACAGAACAATAAGTCTAGCAGGTAACACCTCAGTAGGTGGGGCCACAACAACAGCTGGCTATGCCCCGAGAGTCTGAAAACTCAAAATATTCTCTATTTCTTTTTGAAAAAGCTTATGAATGAACATATAATCACATTAAGTTGGATTAAATCGTCACATTCTTGATCTCTCTCTCTCTCTCTTTTTGAAAAAAAATGTATTAATCAAATTCTAATTACATTAAGTTTAGTCGGACTTTATATGATTTTGACAGGATACAAATTGGAGTCTTGGATAGAGATTATGAATCATAGATGGACATTAATTCTACTCAGATTAATTATTTTAAGTTTATAAACATATATCAAACTTATCAAAAAATATTTTAATGGTTCATGAGAATTTATTGTGTCACCTTATTTCTTGCACACATAAAATTTGATATGCTCTACGGTTTTAACAATATCTAATTATTTTAAATTTAAATATTAGGTGATCGTATACAAGTACAATTTATTATTTTTAATATAATTCTACAATTATTGACAAGGAATATTCGTACAATGGACGTTCGTAGAAAGTATCATTCAAATATTAGACGACTTTTAGGCATTGCAAAAGCTAAATATCCTTTGACTTGAATAAATTTCATATGTTGCAATGCATGTTCGTAGAAGATATTCTTCAAATATTAGACAACTTTTATGCCTTATCAAAGCTAAATTATCTTTTAATGAAATTTATAGTTATTTAAGATTTGACCCAATGTTTAGGATGTTGAAAGTAACTAAAAATCAAATCTTTTAGATTCGTAGTGAAATATACTTCAAATTTGATTGATAGCTTTCATACAATCCAAGTTAGAATCTAACACAAAAATAAAGAATACCTACGTGAACGTGTGCTTAAATATGAAGTAACTTAGGATAGTAAGCTTAAGAGGATCAAAAGTTTCGTCAAGTTTTAGAAGTAAATACTTTAAATTTAAAATTTAGATGATCGAAAACTATACGACAAATGTTATAAAATGTAATTATTTTCATATTAATATGATAAAAAAATACATCTTAAAATATTAATCAAACTTCATATAATTTGACTCTCGAGAAGCGAAACATGACAAATAAAAGTGAATGGAGGGAGTACAACAAACTGACCAGCGAATATTCACATGAGAGGGGATATCTATTATCATTTTTAGAAATTTGTATTTGTTAGTGGTAAAACTATTATGTTATTAGCCTTTTAATAGATGATTTTTAATTTTTTTTTCATTGCAACCTTCAAGTTGCATATAGCGGAATAACTTTTTATCCTTCAACTCATGACCCGTATGAAAGTCAATAAAGTCTATCGAAAAATAAAAGAGCTTAAGGAGAAGGGAAAAGGTGGAGAGGAAGGAAGAGTGAGAAGGTTGTCAGTAAGGGCAGTGAAAATACGGAACGAATAGGGTGGTTCTTTCGTCGAGTTACAAGGAGATTCCAGAGGGGATTGAGGAGCAAAGTGTGTTGGTTTATTAAATTTTTCCTTACACGTAAATTATGCAAAAAAATTATAAATATTTAAAACTCTAAAATTAATTATATACCACTAATATTTATTTATATCATTTAAATAAATATAATATTTATTTTAATGTCAATTACTACTTTTTAATAATTAGTTTATTATATATAATTTAAGCGATCAACATGAGATACACGTGCAACACACGTACCCTAAACTAGTATTTTATAAAAAGTACTCAAATAGGTAATTTTTCCCAAGCGCTATCCCAAACCAAAACAAAAATGGTTTACATACAACTACAAGCTTCCTCTATATAAATGTAAGTATCTGCAATATATTAAAAGTGCGAAGACCCTTAAAAAAGTGATTTGAACTTTTTGCCCTTCATTAAATCACTCTGTAATAGACAAGATCATCTTTTCATCTTTTTCTTTCAATTATTATATTTTTAAATTAAGGACTCTTAAAATATATGGGAAGAACCTGATAAAATAAGTATATGGAAAGAAATTAAGAGTCCTAAAATATAGGTAAAGAATCACATTATTTTAAATACATAGGTTTGAAATATACTTCCAAACCCATAGAATCCAAGATCTTTTTCACCTTTTTCCACGTTTCTTTGTTGCAAATATGAGCTTTTCTCTTTGGGTTTTTTAAGCTCGTGTTTGATGCCTTTTTCTTAAAAAAAATTTATTTCTAAATAATTTCGTATTCTTTTGTTGTTGGTTTAAATTAGGCTTAACAAATTGAAGATCATTTAACTTCTAAGATGGATTTTTTTTCCATAGTCTAAATTTTTATGCATTCGCCTCCGTACATAAGTCATTATTGATTGATTCTTTAATATTTTTGTGCAGATGAAGAAAGATTTATGTGGAGCGTGCGAACGAGACTTCGTGCCGATTACGAGCGAATTTAAGGTATGTTTTTTCTGTTCTAAATTTTATTTCTTATTCATATGAATTCTATTTCTTATTAAGGTGTAATTCAAGTTAATACTCTTTTTTTGGAATCATACTTACATAAAAAAAAACTATTGGAAGAAAAAAAAAAGTGAAAATTATTTTCTCATCACAATTCAAAAGAGTTATTCGTTGATTTAAATATATTTGTGATTTGTAATGATAACAAACAAATCATAGTACCAAACAAGTATTAAAGAAAGTCATTAGTTGGCTACGAAGATAAAACAGAATGGGGATTAGAGATTTCATGAGTTAGCAAATCAAATTTATAACTGCTTTCATTCTTCCATCAGGTTCGTATAGATGGGCGCTAGGGATAAATTGAATTGCTTAATTTATGTTTTAGTGTCATCATCAAGACTCTAAAACATATTTTTCCTTTCAAGGTATAATATTAAATAATTAAAATTTCACTTTATTATTTTTGTTTCAATTTATTTGTCCATATATTTGTTTCATAATTTATAATTGTTAGTCTTGGAATATGATTTTATGATTTTACTCGCCTTGATGTGGGTGGTATGGAAAGAGAGAAATGAGAGATCTTTTGAAGGATAAACTTTTCTTAATCAAGAAATTAGTCTTACGTGACTTTAAATGGATCTGATTCATAATAACGGATTTTTTAAGGTGGTTCAAGTATATTGTGTCACGACCCGAAATCCCATTCAAGTCGGACTGACACCCGAAGCCGATATGGCCTGAGAGAACCAATTTTTGCTCATGAACCTTCGTATACATATCCTTGTATGAATCTTATTATACCTCATGCAACTATGCAGAAGACATGAATCATGGAAACATATGCTATATATATATATACAAATTTAGGAAACTTGGCCGTTGGGGCCATCAAGTCAAAATGGACATTCGCCTCTTACATCCATATACCCACATATGTCTACAAAAGCCTCTACCAGATGCATCTATAAGACCAACTTAAATTCGGGACAAGTCCCCGCTTTATACAACATTTAAAACATCAAAACAAATTTACAACTGTGACTCGGAAAGCCCCGAAGCAACTGGAGCTCACTAAAAATTTGTAAATGATCCACAGCCTACAGAGGAGGTCTACTAATGCCTGCACCTGCAACATGTAAGGTAAGTCCTCCGAGGGGGTCAGTACGAAGAATGTACTGAGTATTTAAGGCTCATAAGAAATAGCATCATACATGAGAGTGTCAATAGAATAAAACATGAGAGAATAGTCAATGTGGATAAACCATCATTTTATATAATATCTTTTATAATTACTTTCCTTCAAGGGAAATTACCTTCACTCAAGAGACTTGCCTATAATAGATTCTTCTATTCAAGAAATCCTTCTACTCAAGAGATTCTACTATTCAAGAAAATTGGGTTAATAATATAACATACATGCACTCTATTGGTGGGTTAATAATATAACATACACTATTAACGTACATCCACTCTATTGGTGGTTTAACCTACATCCAATCTCATGGTGGGTTATCATATATCCACTCTCATGGTGGGTTAACATACATCCACTCTATTGGTGGATTAACATACATCCACTCTCATGGTGGGTTAACATACATCCACTCTCATGGTGGGTTAACATACATCCACTTTATTAGTGGGTTAACATACATCCACTCTATTGGTGGGTTAACATACATCCACTCTATTGGTGGGTTAACATATATTACCTACACATCTCCTCATTTCTTATTCGGGAGAGATTGGTTTATTCACTTATGAGAGATTGATATATTGAGGATCATGACACTAGTTGAAACACACAAATATGCTTTACATCATTTCTTTACTTTCAAGAGATTGATATACTCACTTGTGAGGAATAGATATATTAGCTATCACTTTACCTCCTTCACTATTCTTATGAGATTGGTACAAAGATATTCATAATATTATTGGACTTTGGAACATGACATGATTGGAAAATGCTATTCAAGAATAAATAGATTCTTCTTACATCTTACTCTCCTTGAGATAGTTCTTTTAGAATTTACAACGTTATGACAGCTTTGGAATTTCAGTCAATGAATAAAAGATAAGTGAAACATAATTCATCTAAGAATAGGACACATATGAATAACAATGTACGTCAACCTGAATTAATATACTTCAAAACCCCTCGAAATAGAACAAGCCCAATGTCAATGTGAACAACATGTTGTAGAAGGATACGGGAAGAGTAACCTTACATACCTTGTAGTTTCAATATGAATATACAATCTTAGACGTGAATACAATAGTCCCACTCCTTCCTTATGTTTTACTCTACAACACAAATATATAACGAAATTTACATTAACCACCAACTACCTTACAAATGCATATAACGATAATGAGTTACACTATGGCCTCAAAATGTCATTTCCCCCTTGACAATACCATGTATGAAACCATCACCCCAACAATACCATAACATTCCCAACATTGACCACAATATCATAAACCATTAGCATGTCACACCAAATTCATACTTTACACTTCTCCATCACCACAACATCACAATGATTCCACCAATTCACTTCAATACACCTCACAACAACAAATCAGCCAAAATTCCATAATTTACACTTATAACAAAATAACAAGTTTAATAACATAATCACACCATACATGTTGATATTTCATCCATACCATGCACTTTCATCAAAACCACAAGTCATATTTCAAGTTTAAATCCCATGGATAACACATCTTTTACAAAAACACAAAGCACCATGTTCAACACTTCTAAGCATAACCAACATGATTTACATGCTCTCCCATGAATATAATATATTAATCCATAAGAATAATCACTTACCCAAACTTGAAATATGATGATCTTTCTCCAAGAAGTACCTTAGGGTTTTGAGAGCAAAAGAGGTGTTCTTGGAATTGTCTAGAAAAAGATAGAAAAGCATGTGTGTTTTTCATGAATACAAATCAGATTTTTGAGCCCTTTATATAAGCCCTCAATTCCATCCTTACGCACACTTATAGCATTTAATGCTATATCTAGAAGGTCAAGGGAAGAATGGGTCATTTGACCCATTTTGGCCCATGTCTTCTTTCTCATTTTGGGCCTTTTATTGAGCCCAATTCACTTAACCCAATAAAATCAATAATTTCTCATGTTTAAATCATTTCATACGCGTTACGATGATATTCCCACTCACGGGATTTATATTTGTATCCTCAATCCCAAAAATAAGTGATTCTAGTCACGTATGACCTATTTTGACCAAAAGGGTGAAATCGTCATTTTGATGCCAAATTCATTCACGAGTAATTTTACCATACCAATACACTACTTCGATCATTCCATGTATATACTCGTGGTTGTAGAAGAAACGTGGCAAAAATAGGCCCGGTACGTCCCCGAGCACCCTTGGACACTTAGAACAAATTTTGGAAGCTTACTAGTTTGGCCGTTCCAGCAAGCGTCTGGCCCTTCCCAGGGCACTGAGCTTTAGAAGCTTGCTGGTTTGGGTGCCAAAACAAGCACCTGGCCCTTCCTATGGCACTGAAATTTTTATTTTTTTTGAAAATTTTCGTTCTTCGACTTTTCTTTGCGGGTTTGGTTAGATACTTCAAGTTTTATTCTTTAACTTACTTCTTACCTTTAATCTACCTTGTTTGGAGGTCCTCCAAGCCTCGTTTTTAACCCCACAAATGCTCCACAAAAATCACAAAACACCTCCTACGAAGGGCTAATCACATGTATGAGGCCCAATATCGATTTTCTCATCACTAACATTACAAAATACATACTCATGACATCTCGACACCTAAGTAACCATTATTCAACGCCGTCACATAGGGTTGAAAAGGTACGGGGTGTTACATATTGTTCGATGTAAACAATAATAATTTATTCTTTTATTATATTTATAATTAACGTAATACACACGTGCTTATGCACTTGACTAGTAACCCAAATACAGCAAAGATTCTACAAAGAGCATAATTCATACAAGAAACTTTTCATTCAAAGGGAAGCAATGTCTTGTTGTAACAAAGTGATGACACCAATTTCATGCGAGAGAAGTTGTGGTTTCTGTGGAAACCCAACCAATGAGACCTTTTGTTCCCCAATGCTACAATACTGTTTTGGAAGAAGAGATTGACGAGGGTGCATTAGCTTTATTTGAAACGATGTCTTCTCTAAAAATTAAAACTGGAAAAGATAATTCAATGAAGTCAAAAAGGTGCATGGTTTGTAGGAAGAAGGTGAGATTAACAGGGTTCAGTTGCAAGTGTGATGAAATATTTTGCAAAATTCATAGGTATCCGGAGGAACATGCATGCTCTTTCAAATTCAAGTCTATAGGGCGTGCAGTTTTGGCCAAGGAAAATTCTCTATGCAAAGCTGATAAACTTGAGAATAGAATCTAAGACATTGTTATTACTTAATCACTCTGGTTGCTAATTGTGTATCAAGTTCTTTTGATTTGGTTTCTTCAACTTTGTATTTAATTTAGTTTAGTCATGTCCTTTATTTTGATTCCCAGTACCAAATAATGTAAAACTGTACTTTACGTATAGTTTCTATCAATGTCGTCATGCATACTACAGTTGAGTACAAGGTGAATAAATTTAATCCACAATGTTCAAAGTTTTCGGTCTTAATTTGTTTAATTCTTGACCATCCCAAATTGGATGTATAATTAGAGATAATGTGTATTTGCCTAATACGAAAAACAAAACTAGAAGATGATTAATTTATTATTTTTAAAATACACTCCATTATTTATATTTGAAAGTTCCATAAATCCTCCGCAGTTCTTCGTTAAGCTTCCAGCCGTGCTCAGTTTCTCCATTGGAAGTTTCCTAATGTGGCTTTCAAGATTCTTTTTGTTGTTTCTTGTTTTTCGACCTAACTTTTCTTTTGTTTTTGCGCCAACTATGACCTTTCTATAATCTCAGATTTAAGATACATATAAATGGACTGTGGCCTTTGATTTGAAAAAAAAAAAAGTTACATAAATAATATTGCACGAAAATATTCCCCAATGACAGAAGGTAGAAAACAATGAAATTAGAAGATTAAGTTATTCACATTGTATACGTTAAGATATATTTTTTTACACTTCTGATATATCTTAACATGTCATAAACTTAAGTGTACAAATAAGTAATTTGAGAACCCTTTCTTAAAGAGAACATTTTACCCTTAAAGTAAGTGTTGAGTTCTAAGTGAAATGTGAATGGAAAATGGAGGGAACAAATGGAGGGGAAAGTGAATTGTGTTTTCACTTTAAGGAAGTAAAGTTCTCCCACATTGGTGGGAGAAAGGAACTTCTTAGTGTTTAAGTATAGAAACACTCGTTCATGTGGATAGTGAGGCAATAAAAAGACAAGCCTCGAGCCATCGTTGTCGTCACTCGCTCGGCTTTGGATTTGGATAATGATTGACAGATTATCTTTTTGGATAACGCACATGGCATGTGCAGCACATGTCACAAAGAGCCTCAAAGGGACGCGACACTTCGAGGCACTGTTTGGTAACTGATACATGACTTGCGCGGACACCTGACGACCTCACTACTAAAATAAACAGGAAAACCGACCACAAAAAGCGACCACAAGTGGTCGATTTTCCTGTATTTGCGACCAAATAACCGACCACAATGTGTGGTCGGTAAAATAGTGGTAGCTTTTCCAAAAGCGACCACATGTGGTCGCTTTTTTCAAAACCGACCACATGTGGTCGCTTTTTTCAAAATATATTTATTTATTTATAAATTGATATTAATTATATTTTAAATAAATTTTTTTATTAAAATTCTTTTTATATTAAAAAAATTTATTAAAATTTTTCCGACCACATATTGTGGTCGGTTTTTGTAAAAAAAAAAAAAAATTTTTTAGAAAACCGACCACATGTGGTAGGTTTTGTAAAAAAAAAAAAAATTTTTTTAGAAAACCGACCACATGTGGTAGGTTTTGTAAAAAAAAAAAAAACTTTTTTTAGAAAACCGACCACATGTAGTCGGTTTTTGAAAAAAAAAAAATTAAATTTTTTAGAAAACCCACCACATGTGGTCGGTTTTTGTTAAAAAAATTTAATAATATTTTTTTAATTAAAAAAAACGTTTAAATAATATTTTTTATTTATAAACCGACCACTTGTGGTCGGTATTTGTGCAAATTTCCAGAAAATAATTAATAGAATTTTCATATTACGTTAAAAATATTATAGATTACAATAATTAATAACTTAAAATATTTTAAAATATAAAAAGATTTGGTTGACAAGTTTTATGTGTGTCAACAAATTGAAATAGAAGTAACATACATTGGGCCGCGGGCTCCAAATATCTAGTATAGTAACACAAAAATGGATAATCATAACTAAATCATATTTTAGGGTACATAAAAACTAATTTTCTTGTAAATACTAATGCTGCAAAATTGACAATGATCTAATTCACCATTAAATTCCCATTAGAAGTACAAATGATAGGATTTCCAAGACATTCATCCTCATGAAGTTACAAATCATATAAGATGGTTACTCCTGATATTGTCTTGGAAACTTTCAGTACATATAATAGCGATTAGCGTACAGGATTTTTTTAATATTGAATCCAACTACTAGCACCGGTCTTGGACAAAAAACCATCCTTCAGTTGACCGACTTCTTTCAGGAATACATAGTTTAAAGAACAAAATTGAAGATTCCAATTTTTGTAACCATTTCGGTTATACTTTTACACAGCCTCTTACAACGTAACTTCGATAAGACTCGATGTAACGGGGTGTAGTTTCTTGCATCATCAAAAAATATACAACTGATTACAGTTGATGCAAAAGAAAAGGGGAATGTTCTTACTCTTCATCGAACAGCGCTATGCTATGGAATTGCTACCCTTTATGAAGAATTTGATCATCCAAAATAAGTATTATAATTGTTGAACATGGTCTGTTATTGCATCAGGACAGGACTGAGCTTGAAGAAGCTCCAAACGCGTATAAGGTTGTGCAAACTGCAATATGTAGTCTTCATCTGAAATTTTTATAATATTGTTCACAAATAAACAAACCGGCATAAGAGCTCTGAAACATTTCAAATATACATCCCGAACATGAAAAAAGGATGAGAAAATAATGGGACACTTGAAAAGTTTTACTAGTGTTCTTACTTTCTTTTACTGTCCCGTAGAGCCAGCACAAGACTTCATCTGCAAATGCTAAGCACACTCCACCCTACCACGGCAACATCCAGGAAACATGAGAACTGAAGCTTAATTACCAACTTTACACTAAATAAATTAAGAAAAATTTGGCAGTAAATGAATTCCCACAAATGTCTTTCATGTGCAAGCCTCATAAGCGACAAGGGACACTTTTCCACGCAATGCAAATTGATAAGAAACTGCCAATAAGCACCCTCCTATGACAAACCAAATCAATCAGACAATAGAAGTATAGGCATTTATGCATCTCAGAACAAAGAGACTAATTACCTGCCAGTAATTTTTCATTTTTACTCTGTGTGTAATATCTTTAGTTCTCAATCTTTCCGTGCGAACAAGACGACCATTATCATCCCTACAGTATAACACAATTACAGATTCATAAAGTTACCTTATGTCACTTATCGAAAAATAACTGAACAAATTTAACTTGGGTTGTAACCAGTCACCGCAAGAATACGCTAGCAATAAAAGATCATGAAGAAAATTACTGAGCATATTCCTTATTTGGTAAGTAAAATTTTTCATTATTAAATACCAAAACGGAACCAAAGGTAAGTACATTAGTACAAGATGTCTATATGACTCAAACTAGCCATACACTGGCATATACATCAAATTTGTCACGGTACTCTCTTTTTATACCAAAAATATAAAGAAAGATCTTTTAGTGTTCTCAACAACATTCTCATTTTTTTTGTTGAGAAAAGCAACATTCTCATTATTGTTGAATATTAATGCAGAGATGAAAGAGAAGAAACTCTTTCAAAAATGTTTTACCATTAAGGATCATACTTAATGTTTTGAGGATCATACTTAATGTTTTGAAACTCTTTCAAAAATGACTCAAAAATGTTCTACCATTAAACAAATACCAAGTTGTACATGTTTTGAGGCCAATTATGCAAAAATAATTAAATAAATAAATAAATACCATTTTACCATATTTAACCATGTAAAGATGTCCTAATTCAAGTCCAATGGGGAACGAAATTAACATTACTAGACAAAGCTATTAAGGATCATACTTAAGTGGGAGAGGAATCGCAAAATGCTTAGACTCGGCATGGAATTAATACAAACATGTCACTTAATCACCAGAACACGAATCAAACAAAGGAACATTGCTTCAAAGGTTCATATACAACGAAAATACAAGCGCAGAGAAGCATGATTAGACGAGTCCTAATCAAGACTTAACAATAAATTCAACCAATATCGAGTCACGAACTCCGCTAAGACCAAAATCGTGCCTCGGGTTATAGGGCCAACCAATTAAACATGGAACTAATACTAAAAGATTATACCTGAACGAATTCTTACAAATCCGTAATAAGACCGGAACTTTGGAGCTTCAACTGAAATAAAAAATGAAATAGGTGTCTTTCAAAGTTTTCCGAGCATTCCGAATTTTAGCGATGAGAGATTATTGGAGCTTCATCCGGTGTGTTGGTTCGTTGAGAGGATATCGGGGATGGGTCTTCGGAGACCGGGTTTTGACCGGTGGTT
Organism: Capsicum rhomboideum; assembly: GCA_031232105.1. Classification (NCBI taxonomy): domain Eukaryota; kingdom Viridiplantae; phylum Streptophyta; class Magnoliopsida; order Solanales; family Solanaceae; genus Capsicum; species Capsicum rhomboideum. The sequence continues at coordinate 31,795,293 of CP124716.1, forward strand.
GTGAGAGAAGAGAGGTCGGGGAGAGAGGAGCTCCGGTGGCTGGGATCCGCCATTCGCTGGTGGTGCGGTGGTGTGGGCTTGCCGGTGCAGTGGGTTTCGCGGGTGGAGAGATTGAGAGAGAGGGAAAGAGAGGGAATGGGAGGCGGCGCTGAGGGTGGTGGCTTGGGCTTGGGGGTCGCCGGTGGAGGATTTTTCCGGTGAGGGAGGAGATCGGAGGAGAGAGAGCGATTGGATCGAGAGAGAGAATGGGTAGAGAGAGGGGTGTGGCGGCTGATGGGGTGTGGAGTGATTAGGTTTAGGTTTTGGGAGGTATATGTGTGATTTAAAAGGAAAGAAGGTGGAGAATTAATCTCAGCCGTTGGATCAATTTTGATCAACGGCTGGGATTAAAAATTGCAAAAAGGGGTTAAAATTTAGGTTATTTAAATTGGGTTCGATTGGAGTTGGTTAGGGATTTAAAACTGAGCCAAGTTAGACTCAATTTAGGCTAGGATTGACCCAAAGTAGGTAGAATTAAGCTAGAATTTAAATAAATTGGAGAAATTGAATTGAATTAGACTACTATTTAATAAATAAATCAAAATTAATCAATGTCATAAAATCATTATGAATAAAATATGTAAGTAAAATTAATGACACGTAATATACTATTTAAAAATCAACGACAAAATGATTTGAACTAGATTAGGCACCTATGAATACAAATAATAATAATAATAATAATAATAATAATAATAATAGTAATAAAAAATAATAATGATAGTAATATATCACGTGTTTGTAAATTATGAGTATGCATATTTGCGAAAAATAATTTAATAAATATTTACAAAATTATATAAAATATTATATTTAAATTAGTAAAATTATATATATTATATAAGAATATAAAATTAAATGCTAAAAATAAATTGCATACCTTAAAATAAATAGATGCGTATACATATATACATACATATATATATATATATATATATATAAATACTCGATGGAAAATATATTTATTTGATTGAAACGTACGTAAAAAATAAAGATTGTTTTTTATGTTATTTATTAATTTTATTTAATATATTTAATATTTCTTAATTTATTTTTAGTATTTTTTATAAAAACCAACCACAAGTGGTAGGTTTTTCTTAAATCATTTTACATAAATCGACCACTTGTGGCAGGTTTTTTTACATTAATTAATTGTTATTATTATTTAAAAATAAACCGACCACACGTGGTCTCTAAATTTTAAGAAATATATTTAATATATTTTATCAATTTACGTTTTTCATTTATTTTATTTATATTAGTTTTTGGGAAACCAAAACCGACCACAAGTGGTCGCTTTTTATAAAATATTTTATATTTTTTAAATCTTAAACCGACCACTTGTGGTCGGTTTTTTATAAAATATTTTTTATTTTTTTTAAAATCTAAAACCGACCACAAGTGGTCGGTTTTTGTAAAATAATTTAATTAAAAAGAATTTTTAAATAATAATTTTATTTAATTTTTGTTATTACCGACCACAAGTGGTCGGTTTTAAGGAATTATATTTTCCCGGGTTAATTTATTTACTTTCCCGCAATTTTAAAATATAAAAACCGACCACTTGTGGTCGGTTTTTGATTAAAAAAAAATTTACAAAAAAAATTTAATGAAAAACCGACCACATGTGGTCGCTTTTTGATTAAAAAAAAATTAAAAATAAATTTAATTAAAAACCGACCACATGTGGTCGCTTTTTGTGCGACCACAACTTGTGGTCGCTTTTTTGTGGTCGCTTTTTCGGTTTTTTTTAGTAGTGCCTGCGGATGCACGTGCCACGTAGGTCAACGCAAAAACTTCTGCTTTGTGCCACTATGTGACCTGCGGACGTAGGTGGTCGCGAAGTTCCAAAACAGTGTGTTTTTCCATGAACCATTGCTTCCTTTCTGAAGCACCACCTTTTGACTATAAATACTTGATTTTTTCCTTAGGTTTTAGCACGAAATTTGTGGAAAAAAAACACTCTTTTCTTCCTAAAAACTCAAGTGTGATCTTCAATCGTTGAGCGAGTTCGAAGTTCAGCAAATTTGAGGTACCACCATTTGCTAAAGTGAATCATTTTATCCCGGGAGGATATATTCCATTAACCTTGGGTACTTGAGGGGAATAAATTCCTTAAGGACACACCGTGAATTCAGTGGACTTGATTCTTTTCTGTTTCATCTCTTTTGTTTATGGTTTTACTATTTTCCAAAAAATAGTTAAACTTTATTTTGATAGTTCATTGTTGTTTGAACTTGTATTTGAAGTTGTTTGAACTTCTTTGTTGTTCTTGAAGTTATTCTTGAGCTTAGTGTAGAAGTTGATATTGTAATACAAATTTTGTACCCCGGAAACAACAATCTTAAGGAATTTATTACAATCTGTATTTTTAGTTTCTGAAGATTAAAACGATTTGGTTTTCTACTCTGTTTGAACTTGATAGTGATTTAAAGATATAAAAACTTCATCATGAGTCAAAGATTCATTCGGTTAATGATTTGAAGAATATAAAAACTTTGTCGTTAAACTAGAAACAAGAGTTTTAGACCTTGTTGTTAGTATTTGTGATACTAAATTGGTTTTCTTATTGTGACAGCAAAATGACTAATCAAAATCAAGTCAATGATGGAATGGAGAATGTTGATGCAACAAATATTGCTACTTCAAGATGTTCAAATACTGCTTCTGCCATGGCAGCTGCGGAAAAACTAAAAAAAAATTCTAGTTTTGATTTCAAACGATGGCAGCAGAAAATGTTCTTTTATTTGACTACACTATGTCTGCCAAAGTTCATCACAGAAAGCATTTCTGAATTGCCGGAAGAAACTTTGAAAAAGGATCGCTTCGTAGTAACTGAAGCTTGGAAGCACTCAGATTTTTTGTGTAAGAATTACATTCTGAGTGGCCTACAAAATGATTTGTATAATGTGTATAGCAACATGAAGACCTCAATGGAATTCTGGGATACTTTAAAAAATAAGTACAAAATAGAGGATGTCAGAATAAAGAAATTCATTGTTGCAAAATTTCTAGACTTCAAGATGGTAGACAATAAAGTTGTAGTTACCCAAGTCCAAGAATTACTCATAATCCACGATCTCCTTGCTGAAGGTAGAGCTTTAGTTAATACCTTTGTTAAACATTTTAAGAATGTTTCTAAATATTTACTTAACCTTTGTTGTAGGTTTGATTGTGAATGATGTTTTCAAGTGGCTGCTAAAATCGAGAAGTTACCACCTTTGTGTAAAGACTTCAAGAACTACTTAAAGCATAAACGCAAAGAGATATCTATTGAAGATCTCATTGTGAGGTTGAGGATTGAAGAAGACAATAAGACAGTGGAGAAGAGGTCTCGTGGGAATTCTGCAATAAATGGAGCAAATATTATGGAAGATGATCCCAACATATCAAACAAGAGAAAGAAAGAACAAACACAACAATGCAATCCTCCTAAGAAGAAATTCAAAGGAAATTGCTTCAATTGTGGCAAAGTTGGCCACAAGTCTTCTGATTATCGGGCTCCGAAGAAGGGAAAGAAAAAGGCAAGCAAATATGATTGAATCCAAAGAAGAAATGGACAATATATGTGTTATGCTTTTGAAATGCAATCTAGTTGGAAATCCTAGAGAGTGGTGGATGGATTTCGATGCCTCCCACCACGTGTGTGCCAACAAAGAACTATTTACTTTATATGCTCCGGTTCAAGATGATGAGAATATATTTATGGCGAACTCCGCAACGGCAAAGGTTGAAAGAACAGGCAAGATTTGCTTGAAAATAACATCAGGCAAGGTGGTGACACTAAACAATGTCCTTCATGTCCCGAAGTTGCGAAAGAACTTAGTTTCTACTTCACTTATGACTAAGAATAGATTCAAATATGTATTTATTTCTGAAAAGGTTGTAATAAGTAAGGGTGAAGTATATGTAGGTAAAGGTTACCTAACCAAGGGCCTTTTTAAGATCAATGTAATGAATCTTGATATGAATAAAAGTTCTGGTTCTTCTTTCTTACTTGAGTCAACTGAATTGTGGCATGAACGTTTAGGACATGTCAATTATAAAACCTTACGAAAACTGATTAATTTGGAAGTTTTGCCTAACTTTGATTGCAGTAAATCAAAGTGTCAAACATGTGTTGAATCTAAGTATACTAAGCATCCGTATAAATCTATTGAAAGGAATTCAAATCCCTTAGATTTAATTCACATAGACATTTGTGATATGAAGTCGATGCCATCTCGTGGTAGGAAAAAGTATTTCATAACTTTTATCGACGATTGTACTAGATTTTGTTATGTCTATTTGCTGAATAGTAAGGATGAAGCAATAGAAGTATTTAGGCAATATAAAATTGACGTTAAAAATTAGTTGGATAAAAAGATCAAAATAATAAGAAGTGATAGGGGTGGAGATTATGAATCTCCTTTTGCGGAGATATGTTTAGAAAATTGAATTGTCCATCAAACTATGGCCCCGTACTCACCTCAATCAAACAAAATTGTGGAAAGAAAAAATCAAACATTGAAGAAAATGATGAATGCTTACTTATAAGTTTAGGTTTATCGTAAAACTTGTAGGGGAAAGCTATCCTTACAATAAACAGAATACTCAATCGAGTGCCCCATAGTAATACACAATCTATTCCATATGAAAAATGAAAAAAAAGGAAACCCAACTTGAAATATTTCAAAGTATGAGGGTGTCTAGCCAAAGTCCAAGTTCCCATACACAAAAGGTTGAAAATAGGACCAAAGACTGTGGACTATATTTTCATCGGATATGCTACAAATAGTAAAGCATGTCGATTTTTGGTTCATAAATCCGAACAAACACCCTGATATCCATGATAATACGATAATTGAATCAGATAATGTTGAGTTATTTAAACACATTATCCTTATAAGACTAGACATGAGTTATCTAGTGAAAGGTCTAAATGACCTAGGAATAAACCAAGAGAGGATGTACTTAATGAAGAGAATCCAAGGTGGAGTAAACTTCAAAGGACGTCAACTTCCTTCGGATCAAATCTTGTAATATTTCTTCTCAAAAATGAACCTCAAACATTCAAAGAAGAGATGTCATCTATGGACTCATCCTTTTGGGAAGAGACATTCAATAGTGATATTGATTCAATCTTAAGCAACCATACTTGGGAGTTGGTTGATCTTCCTCCAGGAAAATGAAAGTTGATGGTACTATTGAAAAATACAAGGCAAGACTTATTGTGAAAGGCTTTAGGAAAAAAGAAGGCCTTGATTATTTTGACACATACTCACCAGTAACAAGGATAATGTCCATTCAGATGTTGGTTGCATTAGTTGCGGTATATGATCTTGAAATCCATCAAATGGATGTGAAAACTGCATTCTTAAATGGAGAATTGGAGGAAGAAATTTACATGGAACAACCTGAGCGCTTTGTAATTCCTGGTAAAGAAAGAAAAGTGTGCAAACTTATTAAGTCACTTTATGGACTAAAGAAAACACCCAAACAGTGGCATGCAAAATTTGACCAAACCATGTTGACAAACGAATTCAAGATAAATGAATGTGAAAAATGTCTTTATATTAAAGATACACCAAATCACAAAGTCATTGTTTGTTTGTATGTGGATGACATGTTGATCATCAGTAGAGACATTTCTGACATAAATGTGACTAAACGAATACTTGAGAGCAAGTTTGATATAAAAGACCTTGGAGTTATTGATGTGATCTTAGGAATAAGAATTCATAGAACTCCACAAGGGTTGGCATTGTCACAGTCTCATTACATTGAAAAGGTACTTGACAAGTTCAAGTATTTGGATTTCAATATTTCCAAGACTCCATTAGACGTGAGTTTTGCACTTCAAAAGAATGAAGGTGAAAGTGTCACAACTGGATTATACAAGAGTGTTGGAAAATTTGATGTATATAATTAATTGTACGCGACCAGATATTGCATGCGCTATTAGTAAATTGAGTCGGTACATGAGTAATCTCAATCAAACTCACTAGATGGCAATAAAAAGAGTTTTGGGGTATTTAAAACATACTCAAGACTTTGCTTTGCATTGTAACAAATATCCAGCGGTAATTAAAGGATATAGTGATGCAAATTGGATCACCGAATTGAATGAAGTAAAATCCACGAGTGAATATGTGTTTACTCTTGGTGGAGGAGCAGTCTCTTAGAAATCATCCAAACAGATATGTATTGCCCGCTCTACTATAGAAGCTGAATTTATCGCATTAGATAAAGCTGGTGAAGAAGTTGAATGGCTCCAGAATTTCTTGGAAGATATTTCTTATTGGTCCAAACCATTGGCACCAGTATGCATACATTGTGATAGTCAAGCGGCAATAGGTAGGGCAGGGAGCATGATGTATAACGATAAATCTCATCATATAAGACGGAGACATAATACCATTAGAGAACTTCTCTCTAGTGGAATTATCACGATTGACTATGTGAAGTCAAAGGATAATATGTTGGATCCACTTACACAAGGCCTATCTAGAGAGGGAGTTGAGAGATCATCGAAGGGAATGGATTTAAGGCCTAGGACAAGTCATCACGGCGGTAACTCTACCAAGCAGATTGGAGATCCCAAGAGCTAGGTCCAAGGAGATCAAACAAAGTTGTGAATGACGGTTCAACATTGTCAATTAACTAAATCCATTCGCATGATGAAGACAATGTTCAAGAAACAAGGATAATATTTATGGTTGAAAGCTTTTTTAACGGTTTTGAAAGCATTTTTAATGGTTTCTAAGTTTGGCAGATTTGACCAAATTATTTGATATATAGGATTAAATGTTTAGGAATCACCTATGTGAGAGTGAAGTGACAGCCGCTTCAAAGAGAATGATAGTAAAGGCCTATTCTCTAAGCTCTTATAAAATCAGGTTGTGTTCATGGGTGAAACGAACAAAATCATGAGAACCATAAAGGGTAAAAAGCTGGTTGAGTGACTTGTGTTGTCTAGGTGTACATTAAAGTTCGACAGTTCAAAGATACCACAGATATCGATTGACCTATTCCATCCGATACAAGTTTACTACAGAAAGTTCAAAGGGAAACCTACTTATCCAGATGCAATTAGTCTTTTCTTGTAGATCACACACTTGTACGTAAATTTTTTTAATGAAATAGTGATTCCCCATTCATATGGGGGATTGTTGGGTTCTAAGTAAAATGTGAATGAAAAATGAAGGGAACAAATGGAGGGGAAAGTGAATTGTGTTTTCACTTTAAGGAAGTAAAGTTTTCTCACATTGATGGGAGAAGGAACTTCTTAGTGTTTAAGTATAGAAACACTCCTTCATGTGGATAGCGAGTCAAGAACAAGACAAGCTTCTCGTCGTCGTTGTCGTCACTCTCTCGGCTCGGCTTCGGATTTGGATTTGGATTTGTCAAATGATCGATCGAGAGATTATCTTTTTGGAAAAAAATTATTTAAAACTTGAGAATTAGTGAAGTTTTAATCCAAATATCTGATAGGAAAATTTTCTCCATTTGCAGATGTACATGGAATGTGCGGACACATGTCACAACGCACCTCAAAAGGACGCGACCCTTAGAGGCATTGTTTGGTAACGGATACGTGACTTGCGTGCAACCTGATGACCTGCGGACGCAGGTGCCATGCAGGTTAGCACAGAAGCTTCTGCTTTGTGCCACTATATGACCTGCGGACGCAGGTGGTCGTGACGTTCCAAAATAGTGTGTTTTTTCATGAACCATTGCTTCCTTTCTGAAGCACCACCTTTTGACTATAAATACCTAATTTTTTTCCTCAGGTTTTGGCACGAAATTTGTGGAAAAAAAAAAACTCTCTTCTTCCTAAAAACTAAAGTGTGATCTTCAATCGTTGAGCGAGTTCGAAGTTCAGCAAATTTGAGGTACCACCATTTGCTGAAGTGAATCATTTTATCCTGGGAGGATACATTTTATTAACCTTGGGTATGTGAGGGGAATAAATTCCTTAAGGACACACCGTGAATTCGGTGGACTTGATTCTTTACTGTTTCATCTCTTTTGTTTATGGTTTTGCTATTTTTCAGAAAATAGTTAAACTTCATTTTGATAGTTCATTGTTGTTTGAACTTGTGTTTGAAGTTTTTTGAACTTCTTTGTTGTTCTTGAAGTTATTCTTGAACTTAGTGTAGAAGTTGATGTTGTAATACAGATTTTGTACCCCAGAAACAACAGTAGGCATGATTTAGGATTTTGAGTAGAGTGGCCTCAAAGTTAGGATTTAGAGTAGAGTAGCCTCCAAGAATCCTAATATAATTGGGCTAGTCTTGTAAAGTCTCGCAAAATTTTGATGTCTACACCGCTATTTAAGGATAACTGCCAAAGTTTAAAATCTTTTTATAAGTTTAACCGCTTCAAGTTTGAAGCTTGAGACTGTCAAGCCAAAGATCAGTTTGTGCGCTAATGTTGAAGTTTTACCCAAATAATAAAAATGTAGTATCTCAGCTTGTAGTTACTCATCTGTAGTATTGAACTCAGCTTATCTAACTCTGTTTATCGCATTAGTTATGATTTCCTTTTACTTCGTTTTGATTCATGCCAAAAAAATTTATCGCACAATTGCTCTTTCTATCTTTGAAGTTTAGCAATAACACACTTTTACTATGGTTAATGCATGTCGATTTGGTTAATAAGAAAAATGAAACAAGAAGATGATTGGTTCATTGACTAATTTAAAGACACATATATATGAAAATTTCATAAATGAGTCTTAGAGAAAGAAAAAAAATAACATTTCCGGTACAAAATAAGGAAAAACTCATAAAAATACCTTTAAACTTACCTCAAAATTTTAGATACCCTGCTTTAAATTTCACTTTTAAAGAAGGACAAAATTTTTGATGGACCCCTATAATCTAGCTTGATAGTCTAGTGCTGTTTAACCAGATTTGCACAATGATGTCCAAATATTAGGAAGGCATAAATTAGGAAAGTCTTTGATCTATTCGGATTATACAAGCTTCCTCGATATGTAACGCAAATTACAACATCAATACCACTACTAATTTGAAAAACAACACATTATAACCGAAGCTATTGAAAACAACGAAATTCACAGAAATTGTTTTTTATTTTAAGGAAACAAAATGACTTTTTGTGACAAAACAAAAAAATTCAATGTTATGCCCAAAAGGTTGTGGTTTAATTTCTATGGAAACTCAAGCAATCTCAACATTTGTTTCCAATACTCTAGAACTCTTCTTAAAGAAGAAGACACAAAGGATGCATTTACTTTATCCAAAAAGATATCTTCTCTTACTACTAAAATTGAAAAAGATGCATGATTTACGCAAGAAGGTGGAATTAGTAGGGTTCAATTGCAAGGGTGGTGAAATATTTTGAAATATAGTGTGGGCGCAGGGCAAGTTGCGGGTTCCTCTCTTCAATCCCATGCAATTAAAAACACATGTCATCTCGTTATTATAAGAACTATCAAATTGAACGTGCTTATAAATCTATAGTTGCAAGATATTTTCTAGAAAAAATTGTTAGGATATACTATTAACCATGTTGGTTGAAGTTATAGTATTATTTTTACATCCCATGTAAAGACAATTTATTTCATCTTCTTAATTTAATAAAGTCTTTATTTAAATAAATCATTGTGTTGACATGTGTGTCCTTTGCTTATAAAGTAAACAATTTTGTGCATGGAGTTATATAACTCAAGCACGGAAGATTAAAATTGTCGGTTCTTATAAGTTATAAATTAAAGTTCACAATCAAAGATGAAGTAGGACAAACATCTTGATGATTGTAGCACAAGATTAAAATATAGTTTGATCTTAATTATGGGAGTGGTAATTTTCCAACTTCTTGTGCTAGTACATTTCGTATGTATTGAACGGACCAAGTAGAGATGTTTGTTTATGTTCTGAATATTAATAAACAACTTCTCTAGTCCATTACATGTACTTATACTCTTAATCTTGATATAATTATTATGATCTATGTAGTTTGATTTATTATTTTAATCTATTAAAAGGTGAGACCCTATTGAGAGTCAACATATTCCTAATAGATTGGATAATGACAAGTTACTTAGTGAAATAATAAATAGTTGATAGAACCATGTCTCGGACTTGAGATAGAAGACACCCCTATATGGTTGCTTATAATTTTTCACGTGTAAAGCCTGCAGGTGGATTTAATATCCGTCACGTGAAATAAGTTGAGCATAGTAATATAGGATTGAGTTAGTCAATAAATTAAATTTTCATAAAAATTTGATTTAATTGATTGGTGTCGGTAATTCTAACATGGGGAGTTAAATAAGATGTAATGGTAGATTTCGAAGTTAATATCGAGGAGTGCAATTACAGATTTTTAGTGGAATAATTTGTAATTTATTATGATATGATAATTCATTCATTTGCGAATTAATATCATAATTGGAAGCCTCAGTTAATAAATCTGCGGTCCCTATTACGCCTAATTAACTAATCGAATTTGATAAGTAAAAGAATTTTATGGAAGAAGTGATATTATTTTACTACTCTTCTATAAGGATTAAATGGAACTTAATACCAATAATGAGCTGAAAATGTTTGAACATAATGGGACCATAATGAGCTGAAAACGTTTGAACATAATGGGACTATTAAGGGTGAAAAACGTTTTGCTCATTATGATGGTATTAAGTTGGAATTAAAGCTGAAAAACGTTGCCCCTTCCCTTTCCTTCATTCAACAGAATTTTGGATTAAATAGGGAGTTGCTTTTCAGAAAACATTCATTCTTTTTCTTGAGAAAACAAAGTGCTTGTCCACACAAGTGTAGATTAGTAAAAGGTTAATCAGGAAGTGGTAGAAGGCAGCAGACCTGGAGATCAAGGTGATAAATGAATTGTGTGAAAGCTTCAAGAGGTATGTACATACTTGCTGAATTTCGATTTTAATTTACATTATCATGTTGTCATGTAAGTTTATGATCCGTGTTTATGCTTCCGCTGCGTATGTGATTTATACGTTCTAGCAATTGGTATCACGAGTCATCTTACATCTAACTGATAATGTAATATGAATTTCATGATTGTTATAAATGTTTTTTTGTTAGTTTCAAAAGTTGTATAAAATCATGTTGTTGCTGTTTATCATGTTGATGATATTGTACCTGAAAATTCATGTTTTCATATATATATATTTTGGTTTATGTGATTATCATGTGTTATGAATTTATGGTACAATTGTTTTCTGGAAATACATGCTCACAATGAACTGTTTGTTTTCTGGAAATACATGTTCACCATGAAATATTTGTTTTCGAAAATTATATGTTCATTATGAATTGTGTATTTTCTGGAAATATATGTTTAATCATGGCTTGATTGTTTTCTGGACATATCTGTTCTTTCTGAAATAATTGTTTTCTGGAATGGTTTATCCATAATTGAAATCTGGATTAAGGGTAACTATGTTTCAAGTTATGACAAAACCCAACTATAGTCATAACTTACATGCTCTAACGAGTAGTATGGTGTCACGGAAAGGCTGTCCAGACTTTTCGTGTCACCCTCGCTGACAGCCTTGCCGATAACTGCCTATATATTGATTTTCTAAATTGAGGGTCAATCTGTATTGCCATTTGAATTTGCCCAACCACTTTTGTTGTTTATTTTCCTAAACAAGTGGTGTAGTGGAAAGGCCAAGCTGTGAGAGTAGCCCTGTTGACCCTCGCAAGCAGCCTTGCCGATGAATGCCGGTTTTGGTCGGTTTTGGAGTTTTTCATTTTTTGACGAACTCCGATTGGCCTGAAATTTGGTAGGTTCATTGAAAATGACCCACTGACCAAGACTCATAGCCTCGCCGTGACATATGGCCTTTTTTGGCCAAATTCCTTTGTTTTGATGGGTTTTTGGGCATTTTTATGTTTTCTGAAAAATTACAACTTCTGAAAACAATTGATTTTTGACACCAGTGGTAATAGGGGTCATTCCTTCTGATTTACAGTGGTTAATAACAGTATATTATATGAGTATACATGTTGACATAGGTCATCTTCCCCATCGGATATGCTTGTATACAGTACTACTGTTTTCTATCTCTTGTTTTGATGACTTGTGTTAACTTTCCAACTAAGTTACATGTTGAATCAATGAGCAAGAGATTCCATGAAATATGATGTTTATCTAACTTAACTTAACAGTTTACTCTCTAACTGAGTTGGTGCTGTTTTATTTAAGTAGATAGCATGTCTCACATTGCATGTATTTTTGCTTAAATGGTTAAGTTTCCCTAGCGATTCTAACTGTTTATGAGCATGGTGATATGTGTGGTGTGGATTTTATGAATTTAATTATTCTGTTCGCATGTCTAATAATGATTTTTTTTTATCATACAACAGATTTACCACTTCATTCAATCCCTTAACCTCTATCCTGAATCAAAATAAACTAAATGGCCCTAACTATGTTGACTGGAAACGTAACTTGGACATTGCCCTTACTGCTGAAGGTTTCAAATTTGTGTTGGTTGAAGAATGCCCCATTAGGTCCGCTGATCCCACTGATGATGAAACTAAAGCCTATGACAAATGGGTTAAGGTTGATGAGATGGAAAGATGCTACATTCTTGCCTCCATGGTGAATGTCTTGCCGCATCAACATCAGTCAATGACTTCTGCTTACGATATGCTTGAATATCTCAAAGAGATGTTCGGTGAGCAAAATCGTGCTGCAAAGTAGACAGCCATGAAAGCCCTTTTGACCACTAAAATGGCTGAGGGATCATCGGTGAGGGAGTACATTCTTAAGATGATGAGTCTGTTGAACGAGATGGAAATTCTTGGTGCGGTTATTGATAAGGAATCTCAGGTTGAGATGGTCCTACAGACTCTTCCGGACAGTTTTCAGCTGTTTAGCTTAAATTATAATACGAATAAGATGGACTTGTCCCTTGCTAAACTGCTGAATGAGCTGCAAGCGGCAGAATCTATCATTAAGCACCAAGCTACTCCTGCGGCGTTCATGGTTGACAAACCTTCGTCTTCGACTTCTAAGCCGAAAGGCGACAAGAAAAATAAGAAGCCCCGTAAGGTTCCAGGTGCTACTGGTGGTGTGGCTAAGCCTAAGGGCAAATGCTATCATTGTAAGCAACCTAGTCACTTTAAGAAACAGTGCCCCGGTTATATAGCAAAAATATAGAAACAAGGTACTTCTTTTTCATATGTCGTTGAAACATTTTTATTGGCTGTTTCTACCCAATTTTGGGTTATAGATTTGGGAGCCACTAATCATATCTGCACTTCTTTGCAGGGGTTTCAGGTAACACGGCGGCTAAATGAAAATGAGCTCAACGTGTTTCAAGCAAATGGGGAACCAGCACCAGCTTTAGCTATAGGGACCATTTCCATTACGTTCAGTAGTTCTAGAGTTTTGACTTTAAATAATGTTCTCTACGTACCTTCTATAAGAAGGAATTTACTTTCAGTTTCGAGAATAATGGATGCTGGTTACAATGTTTATTTTGCTAATAATTCTGCAATTATTAAGTTTAATAAGCATTTTATTATTTCTGCTCCTAGAATAGATGACCTGTTTGTGTTTGATGTGTCTTAAAACATGCTACAAACTTCGGAACTTAATAACATTAATCAATCACATAAGAGAAAACGAATTTCAGAATTGAGTGAAACCTACTTATGGCACTTTAGTCTAGGTCATATTAATATAAATAGGATCTCACGGTTGGTTTCTGATGGACCTTTGAGTTCATTGAAAGTGGAGGCACTTCTGACTTGTGAATCCTGTTTAGAAGGAAAAATGACCAAGAGACCCTTTCCTTCCAAAGGAAATAGAGCCGGTAATAAGTTAGAATTAATTCATTCTTATTTGTGTGGTCCTATGAATATACAAGCAAGAGGTGGTTTTGAGTATTTTGTGACTTTCACAGATGATTACTCGAAATATGGATACATTTATTTGTTGCGCCGTAAATCTGAATGCTTTGAAAAATTCAAGGAATTTAAGATAGAAACGGAAAAACGACATAATAAACATATCCATACATTACGATCTGATCGTGGTGGTGAATACCTTTCTGCGGAATTCATTAAGTACTTATCAGAATCAGGAATTACATCTCAATATTCTGCTCCGGGAACACCACAACAAAATGGTGTGGCAGAGTGGAGAAATAGAACTCTTATGGAAATGGTTCGATCAATTTTAAGTTATTCAGATTTGCCTTTTTCCTTTTGGGGGTATGCATTAGAAATAGCAAATTATATTCTGAACTTGGTTCCTTCAAAGTCAGTACCTTTAACCCCATCTGAATTGTGGAGTGGGCGCAAGCCTAGTCTACGGCATATTCGGGTTTGGGGTTGTCCAACACATGTGCTAAAAGGGAAAACTAATAAACTGGAATCTCGGACAGAAGTGTGCATTTTTATTGGATATCCAAAAGGTACTAAGGGAGGTTTATTTTACTGTCCTAATGAACAGAAGGTAATTGTCTCGACAAATGCCAGATTTCTGGAAGCGGACTATTTAATGAACCATGTTCCTAGAAGTAAACTAGTTTTACAGGAATTGAGCAATAGAATAACAAATGATGAAACACAACAAGGACATATTCCGACAACCGTTATTGACATACCACTGCATCCACGTAGTGGGAGAAATATCAATAGGCAAGAGGTTGCACAAGATCAAACACTTGACATTACACTACCTCAAAGTAGTGGGAGTAATGTTGAGCAACATGCAATTGTGGAGGAAACTGTTCAGGGTAATGTCGAGCAGCCTGCACTTGTGCTGGACGACGTTCAAGGTGTTCAGAATTCAGTTCCAAATGTAGCGGATCCTGTAGTGACTGTTCGTCGTAGTGGGAGAACTATTAGAAAACCTTTACGGTTTGCGCTCTTGGGAGAATCATACGATCGAATCCCTGAGGAGCCTAATACAGAACCCCTTAATTACGCCGAAGCACTACAGGACAAAGATGCTGAAATGTGGATTGCTGCTATGAAATCTGAAATGGAGTCTATGTACTCTAATCAAGTCTGGGATCTTGTAGAACCACCTGCGGGAGTCAAACCCATTGGCTGTAGATGGATCTATAAGAAAAAGAGAGGTGTGGATGGAAAAGTACAAACTTTTAAGGCAAGGCTTGTTGCGAAAGGGTTTACTCAAAAAGAAGGAATTGATTATCAGGAAACTTTTTTGCCGATAGCTATGCTTAAATCCATTAGGATTCTCTTATCCATTGCTGCTCATTATGATTATAAGATTTGGCAAATGGATGTCAAGACTGCTTTCCTAAATGGAAGTCTTGATAAGTGCATTTATATGGCACAACCAGTAGGTTTCATAGAAAGTGGCAATGAAAACATGTTTTGTAAACTTAACAAATCCATTTATGGATTGAAACAGGCATCTAGGGAATGGAATACTTGTTTTGACAATTCGATTAAGACTTTTGGTTTTGATCAATGTGAAAATGAGTCATGCATATATAAAAAATGGGACGGAGACAAAGCAGCATTTTTGATTCTGTATGTAGATGACATTTTGCTCATAGGGAATAATGTGAGCATGTTGAATTCTGTTAAGGAGTGGCTGTCCTCGCATTTTGATATGAAAGACTTGGGAGAAACGGCTCATATCCTTGGGATCAAGCTTATGCGAGATCGCAAACAAAGGATAATAGGCTTATCTCAAGCACTTTATATTGACACTATTCTTGCAAGGTTTAGCATGCAAAATTCCAAAAAGGGATTCCTTCCTTTTAGGCATGGAATTACTTTATCAAAGGATCAGTCACCCAAAATGGTTGATGAGATAGAGAGAATGAAGGCGGTCCCTTTGCTTCTGTTGTAGGGAGTCTCATGTATGCTATGTTGTGCACCAGACCTAATATTTGCTTTACTATTGGCATGGTTAGCAGATTTCAGTCTAATGCTGGACAAGAACACTGGACTGCGGTAAAACATATAATCAAGTACCTAAAAAGGACTAGGGATTATGTCACGCCCCGAATCCCATCGAGACATGATTGGCACCCGTAGCCGATAAGGCCCGAGAGAACCTGTCACGCCCCGAATCCCATCGAGACATGATTGGTACCCGCAGCCGATAAGGCCCGAGAGAACCAACCTTTGCCTATGCTCAATCATATGCATATAATATTCATAACCACCATTGCATAATATTATGAAATACGAATAAAGGAGAACAAGGGACATATTTAGGCATACATATGAAACTTGGCCGTTGAGGCCATCCAGTCAAACAACATGTGTCTTTTACACTATTACACCCACATTGGTCTACAAAAGCCTCTAACAAGAGCATTGACCAAAAGGAACCATAAGTCGGGACAAGTCCCCGCTTTATACAACATGTACAATACCAAAACATATATACACTTTGACTCGGAGAAGCCCCGAATGAGCTGGAGCTCACCAAAGAACCGCTAACACTGGCAGTCTATTGAGGAGGCCTACTGGGACCTGCGCCTACAGCAAGTAAGGTAAATCCCCCGAGAGGGGTCAGTACGAAATAAGTACTGAGTATGCAAGGCTCAGATGAAACTGTACAACACATGAATATTTCAATGAACTCAAAACATATGAATAATCAATGTGAATAAGTCACCATGTTACGCTTTGGAAACCATGTGGATTGCTTTCATTATTTTCATTACTTCCTTTATCTCAATGCTCACTTGTTATCACATATCACAATGTACCCAGGCCCCGACTGATCAGTGGGTCTTTCATATCATATCATTGTGTAGGGATCGAGTCGAGCTAGGCTTATGCCCCTAGACTTGCCACCCATACATCAATGCATCGGGATCGAGTCGAGCTAGGCTTACGCCCCTAGACTTGCCACCCATAAATCCAAACCTCGGGATCGAGTCGATCTAGGCTTACGCCCCTAGACTTTCCACCCGTACTTGATCATTGACCACATTTGCATTACTTTGTTCATTACTTTGAGATTGATACTTTGATAATCATCACATCACTTTGGAACTTTGGAACACAACATTGTTGGAAGCTTTGAATCATTGACCAATAAAGGACATGTGAATAAATATCAATGAAAAGATAACATAACTAGCACCATTCTACCATTGGAACCATTGTACAAGAATCCATGAACAAGAGACACAAGTATAAGCACTATTGGAATATTGGAATATAGCCTTCTTTGAACTTTCGGAACATTAACCATGAATATGAGAAATGAGATTCACAATTGATCAATGAGTAGGAAATATATGACAATGATCATAGATAAGTGCATATGGGATACCTTAGTACATTTCGGAATAGAACTAGAGAAATGTCAATGTGAACACTATTGGCCGTAGAAAGATACGGACAAAGTAACCTTGCATACCTTGGATTCACAATACGAATAGACAACCTTCGATGCGTATACAATGATCCCTCTCCTTCACTCTACAACATACATACATAACGAATTCACGTTAACCATGAATTATTTTACAAATGCATACAATGTCAATGAATTACATGTTTGCCTTTAAACATGTCATTTTCCTTCGACAAAACTATTGATATACCATTCTTCCAAAAATCCCATAAAATTCCCAACATTGAACAATACATGAAAATCAATACATTTCACCACAATACTTCTCCTTTACACTTTCTTATCCATAACACATCACAAATAATCCTTCAAAGCACCTTAATTCAACTCATAACACATATCGGCCAAAATCCCAAAATTCCCACTTTTAGACAAGAACAAGTGTAATTCCCAAAATAACACCATACATGTTCATATTTTGTCCATACCATGCTTTTTCATCAAAGGCACAAGGCCTAATTCACACTTGAATTCCATATACCACAAATCTCATACAAAATCACCAAGTACCATGACCAACTTTTCCAAGCACAACCAACATGATATACATATTCTTTTATGCATATAAGATATTAATCCATGAAAATAAATACTTACCAAGGCTTGGAATATGTTGATCTTGTCCAAGGAGTCCCAAGGAATTACTTTGCTTTAGGGTTTGGAAATGAGAAATGTTGAGAAAAATGTTTTAAAGGCATGAGAGGGTTTGTACAATAAAAATCTGATTTGCCCATTTTTATAGGCCTCTCATGTTGTCCTTAGCCAATTCTTGGCATTTAATAATGTGTCTAGAAGGTCAAATGGAAGAATGGGTCTTTTGACCCATTTGGGCCATGGATTTCTTCTACTTTGGGGCCTTAATTTGGCCCAAGAAGACATATCCATTTAACCCAACAAGTTTCATGCATTATTAACCATATCTCTCATGTTTATATAATTCCATAAGGTCACGACAATATTCCCTTAAAAGATTCTCATTCGTCCTTTCGATTGCAAAAATAGGCATTCTAGTCGCCCTTGGTTTCATTGGACATTTTGGATCACTATTCACCTTTCGTGATTTGATCATGTAGGAGTATGTAGGAGTGTATTGAAGTGTTTGACTCTTTAACAATGCTCACATAACTCCAAAGAATCAAAAGAAACCATCTAGAAATCGTCGTAGAATTGCGTTACGAAACGACTCCGGAAAGGCATAGTTTTTTGTTCCTTGCGCCACACCCCCTGAAACAGGGTAGTGGCGCAAGAATTGGGCCTGCTCTGAAGTTTATGCAGGCTGGTGGCTTGCGCCACACCCCTGAAACAGGGTAGTGGCGCAAGTTTCAGCATTTTGCTGAAATTTCCGACCACTAATCCGACGTTTACGTATCGTCCAATCCCTTATCAAAACACTACAAAATACTTACTTAGTGATCTGAACCATCAAGTAAACATGACTTAAAGTCACCAAATGAGGTTAGAATGTGTACGAGTTCTTACCCAAATGCTCCACGAAATCACAACACACCTCCTACGAAGATCTAATTGCACATGTTAAGTCCGATATCAAATGTTTCACCAATGACACTATAAAACACATATGCATGGCATCTCAACACCTATGTAGGGATCAAGTGAGGTTATAAAAGTACGGGGTGTTACAGAACCAACCTTTGCCTATGTTCAATCATATGTATATCATAATCATAACCATCATTGCGTAAGAACATGGAAGACGCATAAAGGAAAACATGGGACATATTTATACATACATATGGAACTTGGCCGTTGAGGCCATCTAGTCAAAACAACATATGTCTTTTACACTGATACGTCCACATCCGTCTACAAAAGCCTCTAACAAATGCATTGACCAAAATGAACTACAAGTCGGGACAAGTCCCCGCTTTATACAGCGTATACAAAAGCAAAACCCATGTACAACAGTGACTCGGAGAAGCCCCGAACTAACTGGAGCTCACCAAAGATCTGCAACACTGACAATTTACTGTGGAGGACTACTAGTGCCTGCACCTACAACATGTAAGGTAAGTCCCAAAAAGGGGTCAGTACGAAGAATGTACTGAGTATGTAAGGCCATAAGAAAAACTGAATCAGTGCATAAGAACTTCAATGGAAATCATTATAAGAGAAACTCAATGTGTGGAATCATGTACCTTTCCTTCATTATTATCATCTCCAATGATACATACATAATAAAAATAACCATGGAATCAACATAAGAGAAATAGCAAGTGTGAACAAACTCTCTTTCTGTAGGTGGGATACCATGTACATTACGTTCTTTCTTTCCCTTGCCTTTACTTTTCTTTACCCTTACATTGCTCAAAAGTCGCTAATTATTCAACGTACATCCACTCTATGGTGGGTTAACATACATCCACTCTATGGTGGGCAATGACATACATCCACTCTATGGTGGGTTAACAGACATCCACTCTATGGTGGGCAATGACATACACCCACCATACATTCACTCTATGGTGGGCAATGACATACATCCACTCTATGGTGGGTTAACATACATCTACACCATGGGTAGGATTAATATATCATAACATTGCTTTCATTACTTTCATTCGTCATTACTTCGCTTCACACTATGAGTGGTACTTTGATGATAGAAACATTCTTGAAACTTGAAACACAAATATATACATTACTTCACATCTTTACTCTTGTAAGAGTGGTACCTTTACTTGTGAGGAATAGATACATTAACTTGCACATTACTTCTTTCATTACTTTTGAAAGTTTGGTACAATGATAGTCACAACCTTGTGTGAAGCTTTGGATCCATCATCAATGAGTAAGAAACATGTGAATAAGCATTAAAACATAACACTGTTGGAACCATTTGACAATGATCAATGAACAAGATACGTGAGTATATCCACTATTGAAACCTTGGGACATAACCTCATTGGACTTTTGGAACATTACTAGACATGTGCATAACTCTATTGGAACTTTGGATCATGACATTAATTGGAACACACCCATATACTTTACCTTACTCTTGTACTTTATGAGATTAACACCTTAGCCAAACACGTACTTACATGCACATCTCACTTCACCCTTTTATCTCATGAGATTGACAATTTCACTTATGAAGTATAACTATACTAACTTGCACATCACCTCTCTTATTACTCTTATGAGATTGATACTCTTACAATTGGCACAAGGATAATCATCATACCATAGGACTCCTCACATGATTGGAACAATGATATTCAACTAAACAAGCTCTCTTTACCTCATTGCTCTTATTGGGATAATTCTCTTAGGATCAACAACATATGACAACTTAAGAACTTCCACCCATAAATAAGAACTAAGTGATTCATGATTCGTATAGGAGTAAAACACATATGACTATCAATATATCACCCCTAGTTGGCATACTATAGAACCCCCTTGGTATAGTACACTTTTGGAACCTTAACATAATGATCACTAAATACGATACATGTGGATACTAACTATTCATCACCCTGCGATACTAACTATTCATCACCCTGCGATGCAATACCTTAGACCATTTGGAACTTTTGACATATTATCCAATGAACGTGAGTCAACCAATGGACATGAGTTAATCAATAAACATGAGTTATACGATTCACCATTGACCAATGAATAAGGAACATATGAGTAACTCTAGCCAACTATTGAATATGAAATACCTTAGAGTATTTCGGAATCAAGTGAGTGCTATGACAGTGTGAACATCATATGTTGCAGAAGGATATAAAAGTAACCTTACATACCTTGTCCTCTCAATGTAAGTACACAATCAAATATGTGAGCGCAACAATTCCGCTCCTTCTTTACGTTTCACTCTACATCACAAGTACATAATGGAACCAACATTAACCACCAACTACCTTACAAATGCATACAATAACAAGAAGTCACATGTTTGGCTTTAGCATGTTATTTATTTCTCTACAATACCATTTACGGCATGATCGTATCAACAATACCACAACATGCCCAACATTGACCAAAGTATCATAAACCCCTAGTATGTCACACCAAGTTCATACTTTCCACTTTCCATCATTACAACATCATAATTACACCGTCAATTACTTTACAAAAGCGTAGAACATCAATGAGTTACATGTTTGCCTTTAAACATGCCATTTCCCCTTGACAAAACCATTGAAAAAAATGATTATTCCAAAAATCCCCCAATATTCCATACATTGACCAATACATGAAAATCAATACATTTTACCACAACACTTCTCCTTTACACTTTCTTATCCATAACACCTCACAAATAATCCATCAAACTACCTTAATACAACTCATAACACATATCGGCCAAAATCCCACAATTTTCACTTATAGGCAAGAACAAGTGTAATACCAAAAATAACACCATACATGTTCATATTTTGTCCATACCATGCTTTTTCATCAAAGGCACAAGGCCTAATTCAAGTTCAAATTACCAAGATGACACATCTTTCACCAAAGCAAAAATACACTATTCATCACCTTGCCAACACAACTAGCATAATATACATAATCTCCCATGCATATAATATGTTAATACATGAAAATAAACACTTAACAAAGCTTGGAATAGGATGATCTTTGCCAAAGAGTCCAAAGGATATTTTGCTTTAGGGTTTGGAACTTGGAGAAATATTGGAGAAAATATCATAAAGGCATGAGAGCTTTGGACAATAAAAAATCTGATATTGGGGACTTTATATAGACCCCAAGTCATCCTTAGCCACATTTGGAATTAATTGATAGGTTTACTTGGTCAAATCTTGGAAGAATGGGTCATTTTTGCCTTTGGGCCTTCTCTTTTGTTCCATTTTGGGCCCTAATTTTGGGCCCAATTGCACATGTAGCTTAACCCATCAACTTTCATGTAAAATTCACCATATATCACATGTTTACATAATTCCATAATGTCACGACAATATTCGCTTAAACAATTCTCATTCGTCCTTTCGATCGCAAAAATTGGAATTCTAGTCGCCCTTGGTTTCTTTGGACATTTTGGATCACTAGTCACATTTCATGATTTGATCATGTAGGAGTCTATAGAAGTATATTGAAGTGTTTGAAGCTTTAACAATTCTCAAATAACTCCAAAGAAACCAAAAGAAACCATCCAAGAAGCGTCGTAGAATTGCGTTACAAAACGGGTCCGGAAAGGCTAAACTTGTGTGCCTTGCGCCACACCCCCTGAAACAGGGTAGTGGCGCAGGAAATGCAGCCTATCTGAATTTTCTGCAGGCTGGTGGCTTGCGCCACACCCCTGAAACAGGGTAGTGGCGCAAGTTTCAGCACTTTGCTGAAATTTCCGGCCACTTATCCAATGTTTACGTGTTGTCCAATCCCTTATCAAAACACTACAAAATACTTACTTAGTGATCTTAACCATCAAGTAAACATGACTCCAAGTCACCAAATGAGGTTAGAATGTGTACGGGGTATTACATAAATGCTTCAAGAAGTCACAAAACACTTCCTATGAAAGGCTCGTCACATGTACAAGGCCAAATTTTAATTTTTCTCATCTTTAACATTTCCAAATACATACTTATAACTCTCGACACTTAAATAAAAATTATTCAATGTCATAAAGTAGGGTTCAATGTCATCAAGTAGGGTTGGGAAAGTACGGGGTGTTACAGATTACATGCTTGTCTTTCACTCTGACAATCTTGTACCTATTGGGTATACAGATTCAGATTTTCAGTCACATAAGGATTCTAGAAAGTCTACCTCAGGATATGTGTTTACTTTAGGAGGTGGAGCCATAGTTTGGAGGAGTATCAAGCAATCATGTGTTGCTGATTCCACCATGGAAGCTGAATATGTGGCTGCCTCTGAGGCGGCCAAGGAGGCTGTTTGGCTCGGTAACTTTCTGAAAGAGCTTGGAGTGGTTCCTTTGGTTCAAGCACCACTCACACTTTATTGTGACAATAGTGGTGTGGTTGCAAACTCGAAAGAACCACGAAGTCATAAAAGAAGTAAGCATATTGAGAGAAAATATCACTTGATTCGAGATATAACTTAAAGAGGTGATTTGAGAGTTTTGAAGATTGAGTCGAAGAACAATTTGGCGGACCCATTTACAAAGAGCTTAACTCAGAAGGTCTTTGATAAGCATGTGGAAGAAATGGGTGTTAAAATTGTACATGCATGGTTATGAGTCTAAGTGGGAGATTGTTAGGATATACTATTAACCATGTTGGTTTAAGTTATAGTATTATTTTTACATCCCATGTAAAGAAAATTTATTTCATCTTCTTAATTTAATAAAGTCTTTATTTAAATAAATCATTGTGTTGACATGTGTGTCCTTTGCTTATAAAGTAGACAATTTTGTGCATGGAGTTATATAACTCATGCACGAAAGATTAAAATTGTCGGTTCTTATAAGTTATAAATTAAAGTTCACAATCAAAGATGAAGTAGGACAAACATCTTGATGATTGTAGCACAAGATTAAAATATAGTTTGATCTTAATTATGGGAGTGGTAATATTCCAACTTCTTGTGCTAGTACATTTCGTATGTATTGAACGGACCAAGTAGAGATGTTTGTTTATGTTCTGAATATTAATAAACAACTTCTCTAGTCCATTACATGTACTTATACTCTTAATCTTGATATAATTATTATGATCTATGTAGTTTGATTTATTATTTTAATCTATTAAAAGGTGAGACCCTATTGAGAGTCAACATATTCCTAATAGATTGGATAATGACAAATTACTTAGTGAAATAATAAATAGTTGATAGAACCATGTCTCGAACTTGAGATAAAAGACACCCCTATATGGTTGCTTATAAGTTTTCACGTGTAAAGCCTGCAGGTGGATTTAGTATCCGTCACGTGAAATAAGTTGAGCATAGTAATATAGGATTGAGTTAGTCAATAAATTAAATTTTCACAAAAATTTGATTTAATTGATTGGTGTCGGTAATTCTAACATGGGGAGTTAAATAAGATGTAATGGTAGATTTCGAAGTTAATATCGAGGAGTGCAATTACAGATTTTTAGTGGAATAATTTGTAATTTATTATGATATGATAATTCATTCATTTGCGAATTAATATCATAATTGGAAGCTTCAGTTAATAAATCTGCGGTCCCTATTACGCCTGATTAACTAATCGAATTTGATAAGAAAAAGAATTTTATGGAAGAAGTGATATTATTTTACTACTCTTCTATAAGGATTAAATGGAACTTAATACCAATAATGAGCTGAAAATGTTTGAACATAATGGGACCATAATGAGCTGAAAACGTTTGAACATAATGGGACTATTAAGGGTGAAAAACGTTTTGCTCATTATGATGGTATTAAGTTGGAATTAAAGCTGAAAAACGTTTCCCCTTCCCTTTCCTTCATTCAACAGAATTTTGGATTAAATAGGGAGTTGCTTTTCAGAAAACATTCATTCTTTTTCTTGAGAAAACAAAGTGCTTGTCCACACAAGTGTAGATTAGTAAAAGGTTAATGTTTTTCAGAAAACATTCATTCTTTTTCTTGAGAAAACAAAGTGCTTGTCCACACAAGTGTAGATTAGTAAACGGTTAATCAGGAAGTGGTAGAAGGCAGCAGACCTGGAGATCAAGGTGATAAACGAATTGTGTGAAAGCTTCAAGAGGTATGTACATACTTGCTGAATTTCGGTTTTAATTTACATTATCATGTTGTCATGTAAGTTTATGATCCGTGTTTATGCTTCCGCTGCGTATGTGATTTATACGTTCTAGCAAAAATAAGTTCCTTTAACAAACGAGTACTCTCTTACAACCTACCCCAATGCAGTCCAACAAATCCCAACACCACCCCTGGACCAAAACTTTGTCCCAAACTTGGTAGAGTCGGAGTTCAATAACAGTCTGATCAGGTTGGCAGCCCTAACATTGTAGATTCAACTAACACAGGAAATTGTGACTCTAGAGTATTACTATCTACCTACTCCACAGGCCAACTCTGCTCAACACATTGAGTGTGCAACATCTTATTCTTATACACCAACTGAGCAGCTTTGCAAACTACTCACTCCAACAAATGCGAGACCTGGAGATGCCACTGCAACCACAGGAACCACCGATAAAAGATGACGAAAATGCTATGGAAGACTAGGTGGTTCCTCAGAAATCCCCATAAAAGCCATCGTCCCCTTCACCACAACAAAGCTCCACTTCAAAGATGACTTCCCCATCTATAGAGGAAGGGGCACAAAGCATCCTAGATCAACCAGTCCAAAAAGCATGGTTGAGGTACCCACTGACGCTGGATATGCCAGAAAGAGTAGAAAAGAAAATCCTAATCAAAGTCCCAATGAATATAACGAAAAGGTCGATGAATATTCACACTTACAACTTACTAGCACCACACAAATATGTGACAATATTTATGCCCACAACCAGTCAGAGAAATTTCCCACAAACAGAGGAAAATTTTTACAATATGCACAATGCACACCTGGAGAATGGATCTCAATGGACAACGGGGAAACATCAATGAAGATTCTCTTATGGAATTATAGGGGTGGAAATAGCCCCACCTTTCTACCTAATCTATGCACACTAGTTAAATGGCATAACCCAACATTGCTAGCACTAACCGAAACAAAAATGAGACACCAAAATGCTATTTTTAATTCCCTTAATTTCACTGATGTACTAGATATTCCTTCCACTGGATTATCAAGAGGGATAGCTTTACTCTAGAGGAACAACAGGATCAGAATTGATCCTATGGTTATGATAGAGCAGGAAATACACACAACTATTGAAGTAAGTTCTCGAACTCCTAAATGACATTTCTCTTTGATAAATGCTAGAAACTCTAATAGATATAGAAAAATCCTTTGGGAAAACATAGAAGATATAGCCACAAAAATTAATGGACCTTGGCTTACTTGTGGCGATTTCAATGATATTGTTAACTCTTCAAAAAAATTTGGTGGTAAACCTCTAAACAATTAAAAAAAATGCTCTGCTTTCTTAACATGTATGGACTCTATGAATATGATTGATTTGGGATTCACAGGTCAAACATTTACTTGGTCGAATAAACATAAAAATAAGAGTGCGTTCATTATGGAAAGACATGATAGATTCCTAGGTAATCATGCTTGGCTTAATTTATATCCAGACTCAATTATTACTCATCTACTACGTATACACTCCAATCACTTTCTTGTCTTATCAAATCTTATACGGAATCATAGTAACCCAATAATCTATTTAGATTTGAAACTATGTGGCTAAGAAACGGACCTTCTCAAGCATAGTTAAATCATCTTGGCTCTCAAATAACGACTATTGCATGCTACCCAAATTTACTCTAGCAAAAAAAAATGGAATGTCGATACTTTTGGCAATTTATTTACATGCAAGGATACCCTTCTTAAATGTATTAATGGTCTCCATAAAATGACTACTACTACTAAGAGCAACTTCCATTTAAACCTCGAAAATACTCGGATTAATGATTTTAACGATCTTCTCAAACAAGAAGAGGACTTTTGGAAAATTAAATCAAGAGTCCAGTGGCTTAACTTAACTGTGGAAATGCCAACACTAAATTCTTCCATATTTCTACCATCATTAGAAGACAGAAAAATAGGATCCTAGGCCTTAGTGATTCCGTCGAAAACTGGACATATGATCCTACTACTATCTCTAACACAATACTAAACCACTTTCGAAAAGTCTATACCATAGAGTTGTCCCATTGTAATATTAGTAATTCCCCCCTCCCCCCCCCCCCCCTCCGAGGCCAAAATGCTCTATCTTTAGAGGATAAAATTTAAATTGTTGCCCCCTCTCCATAGTACAAATTTAGAAGGCCATGATGTCCTTCCAACCTTTAAAATCTCCAGGCTTGGACGGTTTAAACCCAATATTTTTCCGAAAGTTTTAGAACGAATCAAAGGATGTGATAATAAAGACTTGTATGGATGCATTCTCCACATCCATGATTCTCACTGAGCTTAATAAAACTCTTATAACTCTTATTCCAAAAATAATAAATGCTAAATCTATCACTCATTATAGACCCACTAGCCTATGCAATACTATTTACAAAACTATACAAAAATTCTTGTAAATAAAATTCGTCCTTTCTTGGATAAAATTATTAGTCCCCAATAATATAGCTTCATCCTTTGAGGAAGAGTTGTTGACAACGTCATAATTGTTCAAAAATCCTTACACTCCTTTAAAAAAACTAAAGGAAACTTTGGGAAAATGCTCTTAAAAATTGACCTTGAAAAGGCTTTGGACTGATTAAAATGGTCATTTATATGTCAATCCCTTACTCTCTTTAACTTTCCTAGTAACATTTTCCTAATTATGTCTTGTATTAGCATGTCTTCCATATCTATCCTCATTAATTGGAAACCATCAAATTACTTCTTACCAACTAGAGGCATCAGACAAGGAGACCCACTTTCGCCATATATTTTTTTTATTTGTATGGAATCTCTATCGAGACTTATTAATCAAGCCATAAATGAGAAACTCTGGAATCCTATTAAAATTGGTAGAATAGGCATGCCTGTTTCTCACCTCCTTTTTGCCGACGACATCATTCTTATGGAAAAAGCTTACCCAAAAAATGCCTCTACTATTATTCAAACTTTGTATACTCTATGCACTCAGTCCGGTCAAGAAATAAGTTTTATGAACTCCAAGGTCATATTTTCTAATAATGTCACTGTTAATGATAGGAATAAGCTCTCTACCATGTTAAATATTCATCAATCCTCTAACGTAGGAAAATATCTGGGACTGCCAATTACCAACTACCATCCTAAGAGTGTGGGTTATCAATATATTATTAATCGCAAGAATAATAGACTTAAAAGTTGGAAAACTAGCATGTTATCTTTGGCGGGACGAGTCACGCTATTAAAATCGGTTCTTTCCACTATCCCTACATATGTTATGCAATGCAATCTACTACCCCTAAAGACCTGTGAGCATATCGATCGCATTCAAAGAAATTTCCTTTGGGGCTTTACTAGAGAGAAGAGAAAAATACACCTTGTTAATTAGGACACAATACACACTCCCAAAGTATATGGGAGGTCTAGGCTTAGTAAAATGACGGGTAAAAATTTGTTGCTTCTAGCAAACCTTATATGGCATTTCATACAAAATAACAATCAACTATGGGTTAAAGTCCCATCTAGTAAATATCAACTACCTAGGAACGCCACTAACACTCATCACAAGGAAAGTGACTCCTACATATAGAAAAGTATGTCCCGAATAATTCCGTTTTTCTCTAAAGGAATCTCTTGGAATGTGGGACATGGTAACAACATAAACCTTTGGTCCGGCAATTGGATTAACTTCCTAAAAAATCTCCATGATTCTATACAGGGGGGACCTTTGGCACGCCATGAAGAAAATCTTATAGTTGCAAATATAATTCATAATAACGACTGAAATTTCTTGTGTCTCTCTTTTCATCTTCTGCAAACTATTCTTGATTCTACTGATAACACCTACACAAAAACCACCAACCAAAGGATAACTCTTACTTCTGGAAACTAAGTGCCAATGAAGTATTCTCCACCAAAAGTGCATACTGCCTTTATCTAGAGCATCACGATGATAGTAGAAACCTTCGAACTTTCCAATACAACTGGGTTTGGAAAATGCAAGCTATCAACAAAATAAAATACTTTATGTGGCTTATACTGTTAAACAAACTACCCAGGGCAGCCATACTACATTCTAGGAGCATTATCCCTTCCAATGTTTTCTCTTTATTCCCACACAGTGAAGAAGATATCACCCATATTTTCATCTCTTGCCCAAAAGCCGTCGAAGTGTGGAACCATTCCCATCTAATACTATCAGCTTTCTCCCTACACAATGATATCCAAAGGCTTTGTTCTAGCAAGGAATCATGCCTTCTTCAAGGTACAAAATGTGCCAATATCCATACTCACTCCAATTATTTTTTGGAATATTTGGAATAATAGAAACCATAAGCTATTCCGAAGTAAGAAATCCCCTTAGCCACCATCACCCATAACATTATATTACCTTTCATTCCATAGAATTCCTCCACTTAGCCACTAATATAACAAAAATAAATCCAAAAAATATTGTCCAAGTATCTTGGCATCCCCCCATCAAGGTTTCCTAAAACTAAATATAGATGGATCCTATGATCTAACATCTGGAAAAGGTGGAACCGGAGGGTATTTTGTGATAAACAAGGCTCCTGGGGTTGGAAAAATAGTAATCTCACCCGGGATAATATCAACACTAAATAGTAATAACAAGAGAGTAACAACGACATAAAATATTATAATAACAGGGTAAATATAATACCCAAGTAGAGTAATATAATATCATCGATTACAACTTTGTAGTGTCAAAAGACTACTACACTTTGTAAAGAAATAACACTCTTTTATTCACACAACTCACTATTGGGTTCTAAGTGAAAAAATGTGAATGAAAAATGAAGGGAACAAATGGAGGGGAAAGAGAATTGTGTTTTCACTTTAAGGAAGTAAAGTTCTTCCACATTGGTGGGACAAAAGGAACTTCTTAATGTTTAAGAATGGAAACACTCCTTCATGTGGAAAGTGAGGCAAGAACAAGACAAGTCTCGCGTCGTTGTCATCGTCGTCGTCGCTCACACGATTTCGAATTTGGATTTGGATCGATCGAGAGATTATCTTTTTGGAAGAAATTCATCTGAAACTTAGGAATTAGTGAAGTTTTTAATCCAAAAATTCGATACGAAAATTTTCTCCATTTGCAGACGCACATGGCATGTGCGGATGCATGTCATGACGGCACTGGTTTGGAATAGAACAATGACCTACGCACGCACCTGGTGACCTGCGGACATAGGTGATAGCACAGGTGCCACATAAGTTGGGGCAGAAGCTAATGCTTTATGTCAAATAGGCACTTACGGACGTAAGTGGGCTACCTGCAAGCGTAGGTGGTCGCGTTATTCCAAAACGCTGCAATATTTCATGAACCATTGCTACTCTTCTGAAGCACCACGTTTTGGCTATAAATACCTAAATTTTTTCTCAGGTAAAGACATGAAATTTGTGAAAGAAAAACATCTTCTTCTTCTTAAAAAACTCAAGTGTGATTATCAAATCGTTAAGTGCATTCAAAGTTCAGCAAATTTGAGGTACCACTATTTGCTGAAATGGATCATTTTATCCCGGGAGGATATATTCCATTAACCTCGGGTACTTTAGGGAAAGAAACTTCTCAAGGACACACCGTGAATTCGGTGGACTTGATTCTAAACTTCTGTTTCATCTCTTTTCTTTATGGTTTTGCTATTTTCTAGAAAATAGTAGAAACTTTATTTTGATAGTTCATAGTTGTTGAACTTGTGTTTGAAGTTGTTTGAAATTATTTGTTGTTCTTGAACTTTCAGATTGAAGTTCTTGTTGTCACATACAGATTTTGTACTGGAAAATAACAATCTTAAAGAATTTATATAATCTGTATTTTGATTTCTAGAGATTAAAACCATTTGGTTTTCTACTCTGTTTGAACTTGATAGTAATTTGAAGATATAAAAACTGCATCATGAGTCAAAGATCATTCGGTTAATGATTTCAAGAATATAAAAACTTCATCGTTAAACTAGAAATAAGTTGTTTAAAGTTTAAAAACTTTATTGTTAGTATTAAAGATACTAAATTGGTTATCTCTTTGTTACAAAAAAATGACTAATGAAATTAAAATCAATGATGGAACGACGAATGTTGCATCAACTAAAGCTCAATTTTACGGTTCCAACTTCAGCCATTGGATAAAAAGAAAGAAGCATAAAAAGAACAAGAAAGAAGCAATAGTAATATATAGTGATCACTTTATGTATTTCTCTTACTATTTAATGGCCGAAATGATGCATATGTCATGAAATTGTAGCGTTAAATTTAAAATTTGACATCTTATAGTTTTTTTGAAAGTGTTGAATATTTGCAATATGTAACCCTGGTTAAAGTATAAATAGAAGCACCAAAAATGGATATCCGTGCACCATACCTAAATAAAATGTAGTTCTAGATCAATGATGTTTCATGTAGTCGAATTTTCTCAATAAAATGTTATTCTCAAGGGAGGATAAGTGTATCGGATAGGAGTTTCCGGAACTCAATAACTTTTGCACGAATCCTTTATTTATATTTAGAATTCATTAATTATATAAGAAATTGATAGTTGAAAACCCATAACAAAAAGTAGCTGTTGATTTAGTGGCAAAGAAGGAACCCCATTTCGGTGCACTCATGTTTGAACGAGATCGATTCCTCTGGCTCTACGTCTGGTTACTCTATATATCAACTACATCTATCAAATGCTCATAGTGATAGAAAATATTCTTAAATTTTGAATAAACAAAAACATAATACAACGACCCAAATCATCATTACGCTAAAATAAGGAGTAAAACTCTCGCCAAATTTTTCCATAGATAATTTTTAAGAACTTCAAGGTTGGCCTAGTGTGAGACGAATTTTGAGGGTGTACTATTCTAATGAAATCTGGTATTAATGTGAGCGTTGGTGGAGATGTTTGACTTGATTTCTAGGTAGAGGACGAGTTTAAAAAGTGGTAGCAACTCCCGACATGAAAAACAGATTTATAGAACTCCAGTTATAGAGTTCACCGTAAAGGGGTTAGTTCACGGTGTCGAATTTCGAGGAATGTATTGTAAAATAGACCCAATTGAGGAGAGGCCCCGAGATTCTGCCTCGGGATCACTGCTGCGAAAAAGGAACCACTGCAGCCGTAGCCTCAACTTCGTCGCGAACCGCTGCAGCGGTAACTTAACCATTGTAGCGGTAAAAACATGGTTTTAACAATTTTAAAAACCAGAAACACGTTTTTCATTCTACTTTTCTGAAAAACAGATCAAGGCTCTAGGGAATACGATTTTCTGCAATTTTCTAGGGTTTTCATCTTTGGAGGTAAGATTCCTTAACATTCTAAACTTGAATTAATTCTAGAATCATTATAAATCGCTAGAATCATGTTCATGGTAAAAATTGGAGTTCAACCCTAATTTATGAACTGAACACAAATTGATGGGAATGGGTGTAAAATCAATTGTTAATGATCCTAGGGTATTAAAAATACTATTTAGAGTAGAATTGTTGTTATTCATGCTAAATTAACTAGAATTTGTGGGGTTTACAAGGTAGAAAAACCTAAGATGATGAACTAGGGCAAATTTATGAAAAAAGTTGCTAATTATTGATCCCTAGTGGTTAAAAAGGATGAAATAATTGAATTGGGTATGTAAACTTGTTATTATAGATCAAGAACGAAGTGAAAGAGAAAGAAAAGGCAAGTTTGTGGCCTAAAAGTGATTTCGAACAAGGAATCAAGGTAGGTTATGATTTCATGTAGCATTCAGACTTGCTTGAATCTGTGCTTATATGTAAGTTGAATATTTGTGATTGTTTTTAAGCACTACTTGTGATTATTGATTGCATTGCATATAGATACATGTTGATGATGACGTTATTGATATTAAGAAGATGAGTTGATGATGATATTGATCATGATATTGAAATCATGCTGATAATGATAAGTTGATGATTATGATAATGATATTGATATCATTGTGAAATGACAAATGTTGATAGTGTTGAGAAGGGAAAGAGATGATGCCCACATCTTGCGTACATATATTCATCATATGTATTGAATGTTCATTTGTGATTATATGTGGTGATACAACTTATTGATGGAAATGACTAAGTGTAATATATATAATTATGAGCTTGTATCCCCTTTTAAAATGAAGTGTTATAAATGTGTATGGTTGTCTCTAGTTATAAGTTTTGTGATGATTGTTGTTACATGTATTTCGTTTACTTATTTGTATGGTGTTGGGTTGAGTTGACTTATGATGCCTACCAGAACTTGTTGATGTACTGATGCTACTTGTGCGCTTCTTTTTATTGAGTGCAGAGCATGTTATAGCTTTTGAGATGAGACCTCAACTTTAGCCAGCAGTTTTAGACTTCGATTCAAGGGTGAGTACCATGTTCGGATAGCCATTGAGTCATCTGATTTGTATTCATGTCCCTTGTTTCGGGACTAAGACATTCGTTATTCCTTTAGTATTTTGGATAATATTTTAGTTATAGATTTTTGAATATTCTTAGTTGTTCTTGTACGGTGACTTCAAGTCCCGGGGATGTAATAAATAGAGGATTTCTGCACTCTATTCTAGTATTGATGATGGTTTAGGTTGCCAGTTTTATTTTCTTTAATGAGCAAATGGTTTTAGTATTTATTAATGTTAAAGTTGGTTAATTTATTGACTGTTAATATTTGTTAGTGAGGGCTGGTTTGAATGATTCTCCCGCCATAGTTTTAGGGTGGGTGTCAATCATGACCGTTTGGGTCATGATAAAGATGGTGTCAGAGCACTGAATTCATAGATCTAATCGTACGAAATCAGGTCTAGTAGAGTCAAAAGGAACAGTACGGAGACGATGGTACTTTTCTTTGAGAGTTAACAAGGCTTTAGGAAACAAAAAGTCCTTTCTTTCTTCATTTCGTGATATTACTTGATTCCAATGGGATCTGGTAATCCAAATTGGTATCTAACTCCTTCATTCTTGTTTCGTAAATGGTGGACACACATTCTTCTAGAGCAGCAGCAGCATCCCCAGCACCGGTACCAATAGTAGTACCTGCACCAGCCGTTAAGGCTGTGGTTTGAGGCAGACCTCGCATGAGGGGTATGTCCAAAAGAGGAGGAAGAGGGGTAGCACCTGCTAGGGGTGAAGCCCGGGCAGTCGGAGGACCGGCTAGACAAAAAAAACCCTCCCCTCCCCGATAATAGGATGCTTAGGAGTTAGCTCAGAATGAAGATGTAAACATTGAAGAGGAGGAAATGGTAATTTCGAACACTGCGGTACCTATTCAGAATGTTGCAGCGTAGGTACCTATGACTGGAGAGTTGATTCAACAAGTGTTGAAGTACTTAGGCAGTTTGGCTGGCACAAATGCTACTTATGTTATTCTTGTGTTCTCATACACATCCTTAAAACATGCACCCATTGTAGCACCAAGGATTGAAGAGGAGGAAATGGTAATTACGAACACTGCGGTACCTGTTCAGAATGTTGCAGCGTAGGTACCTATGACTGCAGAGTTGATTCAACAAGTGTTGAAGTACTTAGGCAGTTTGGCTGGAACAAATGCTACTTATGTTATTCTTGTGTTCTCATACCCGTCCTTACAACATGCACCCATTGTAGAACCAAGGATGGATGAGGGCTCTGAGACAGGGGTGTAACCCTGACAGGTACTTGGACTGGTGATGACTGATGATGAGCATGGACTGTACTACAAGTTAAGGAAGATGAAACCCCTAGTATTTCTGGGTACAGAGTCTGAGGATGCATTCAAATTTTTGATAGATTACCATGAATGTCTGCATAAGATGGGGTATTGTTGAAAGGTACGGAGTAGAGTTTGTTTCTTTTCAACTGCAGGCCGAAGCCAAGTAATGGTGGAGGTCATTTATTGAGTGTAGGACTGCCTTGCCTCCACTTACTAGGGTAAAATTCTAGAATTTTTTTTCTGGAGAAGCATGTTCCCTGCCCTTATCGTAATCAAAAGAAGGATGAATTCTTGAGGTTAGAGCAGGGTGACATGTCGGTGGTGACCTATGAGGCCAAGTTTCATGCCTTGTCCCGCTATGCACTTCAGTTGATCACTTCAGAGGAGAAGCGGATTAGGTACATTATGAAGGGTCTGAATTCTGGGATTCAAATAGTTACTCTATCAGTAGCGGCATCAGGCAAGTCTTTCCAAGAGGTTGTGGAATTTTCTAAAAAGGCTGAGGCAATTGGGAAACAACGAGAAGTGAAAGCAGAAGAAAAGAAGGCCCGGACCTCTGGCCAGTTCAGTGGTACTTTTTCTAAGGGTCATGGTTCGCAGGGTCCTTCTTCCCGGCCCTATCATTCAGACATGCCTATGTCAGCAAGGGGCTCATCTGGGGTCAGTTATCAGCCTTCATGGATAGGCAATTATACACCTTCATCCTCTTCAATTCAGAGACCTGTTTTGGGCATTAGGTGCCACGAGTGTGGGGATTTGGGCCACATCAGAAGGTATTGTCCTAATTTCTTGTCTGCAATTCAGTTGATTCAGCAATCGACTTCTAGTGCTCTAGTTCCAATAGGTTATGGTGGTGGAGAAAATGGTAGAGGTCATCCCTAAGTTGCGCGTAGTGTCCAGGCTACAGGAAGGGGTGGCAACCAAGCCAACCAAGATGGAGGATAGGTTGGTAGAAATGGTGCTCAGGCTAGTAGAGGAAGCGATTAGGGTGGTGATAGAGCACAACTCTATATTGTTCCAGCTCATCTCAAAGCGGAAGCTTATGATGCTGTGATCACAGGTATATTCTTGTCTATGATCATATGGCTTCTGTATTATTTGATCTTGGGTCTACTTTCTACTATGTGTCTGTGAATTGTGCTTTGGGTTGGGATTTAAACTGTGAATTGCTTGATACTCCTATGTCTATATCTACATCAATTAGGGTGTATGTATGTGTTGATCAGGTTTATAGGGAATGCCATATGATGTTTATGGGGTACAAAACTTTGGCATACTTAGTAATTTTAAACATAGAGGAGTTTGATATTATCTTGGGGATGAGTTGGTTGTCTCCTTATCGTGCCATTCTTGTTTGTTATGCTGAAATTGTCACTGTAGCAATTGTCACGACCCAAAAACTAGGTCATGATGGCACTTGCCGCGGATTAGCCTTGACAAGCAAGCTAATCACCCAAACTGATAAAGTAAAACCAAAATCAACAATAGCATAGCTAAGGCGAGACTTCTAGAACAAAGTCAGACCAATACAAGTACAACAATAGCGGAAGTTTGAATTAAACGTCATAATATCCCCAAGAAGTGGTGTCATAAGTCAAGAGCATCTAATACAACCTAGAAATACTGAAATACATCTCTGCCTCTGAAAATAAGTAAAGATATAAATGAAATAAGATGAGGTCCGACAATCAACCCCAAACTCTGGAGCATATCAGTACCTCAAATATCCACCCAACCATGCATGAACTCAACCACCGTGCATCATACTCGGACCTGGATCTGCAACGAAAGGGCATAGTAGGGGTGAGTACGGTCCCATGTACTTAGTAGTAAGCAAAGGTCGACTGAGCAAAGTGGACAATAATATAAGTAAAGAAGACTATGAGCGTGTCACCTGCAAATAAAAAGTTCCCAAATGATAGTTCACACCGTCTCCACTAACAATTCTAATATAATAAAAAATTTAAACAACACACACATGCACGAAAAGTATGCGGAAACTAAACACAAGTTAAGGAAAAACTAAATGAATCACAAAAGATGCAAATGCAATGCAATG
The DNA here is from genome assembly GCA_031232105.1 of Capsicum rhomboideum. NCBI lineage: Eukaryota > Viridiplantae > Streptophyta > Magnoliopsida > Solanales > Solanaceae > Capsicum > Capsicum rhomboideum. Next base: position 31,832,127 of record CP124716.1, read on the forward strand.
CAATGATGATGATAGGGTGGAACAGTGAAAATCATCGCATGACTTTTTGTATACACCTACCGAGCTCGCAGCTCCGCAATAGGACCCAGGGGGGGTTCGCAACCCGTATACTATAACTCATATCTCAATCTCAACCCACCTCTTCGGCTCGTGTTCACAGAAAGGGTTTTAGAAAAATATCTTATTTTCTTTCAAAACAATGTTCCTCAATGGTACCAGCATCTCATGAATGTATATATGGAATGAGGATGTAATGCTCACAACCAAATCAGTATGAAGATATCAAATCAATTCAATACATGTATATAAGTGAGATCAGAATCAACTCAATATGTCCACAATTTATGATTATCAACTCTAATTAGGCACCATCGGAATAAATATGCATGTAAGACATCATTAATTTCATATCAACCCCTAACTCGGGTTTTTCTTTCATAATAAAGGCAATCAATGCTCAATAAGGTCTATAATAACAATTTAAGCCCCCGCGCGGACATCATATCTAGAATAAGGTATATAAATGCACAAATAACGCCAATGATATCAAATAAGGCCCTAACTCGGGCAACACGCAATATCAGATATCACAAATCAACAACCACCGAATATAAGCCCCTACACTGGCACACAACAGTAATAATCTCAAAATCTAAAACTCATAGTTATTTTCCCTAATCCATAGAATGCTTTACTTATTTATTAACTACCCAGCACAATTTGAAAGAGGTTAAGCCATGACCTACCTCAAAATGACGAAATTCGAACCTAAAGTCCTTTAACACGGAGCTTTCCCCTTTCAAACGGCCACTAAATCAACTAAAACATACAAATATATCATCTACATGTTAAAAGAAAGCTAACAATACCCATATATCCTATATTTAAATTGGGTCCAAAACAGACTTGAAAAAGAAGTTTGAAAATGAGAGGGGTAAAACAAGAATTTTTCTTAAAAAACATATTTCGTGAGGTTATAGGAGTCCATAGAACAAAACTCAAGCAAAAATGAGCTTAAAACGAGGTTCATATCAAAGAAAAACTATTTTCAAGTTTTACCGGTAAAAATCCCAAAAATCCATTTCAAAATCAAGATTAAAAGGTGTTTTCGAGGATAAAACCAATAGGAAATAGTGGGATTAAGAGTTTAGGAGTTACCCACACGAAACTCGATGAAGAAACCCTCGAAAATTGCCTTTTTCAAAGCTTGAAGATCAAAAATGGAGAAAACTCGCGAAATTGGAGAATTTATACTCTTCTGTGAACAGTACCTTGCGATTGCAGACCCCACCTCACGATTGCTAGGGTCAACGTTGACCAACCACTAAGTTGGTTGTCGCGGTCGCATAGCTGAACCTCGCGATCGAGATGAGTCAACCAGAACCAAACCACTGATTACCCCATCATGATCACGAAACCACCACCACGCAATCAAAATGAAGACTTTCATCAAGGCCCGCGATCGTGATGAAGGGTATGATGCACCAGCAGATTTTTTAAGTGTTGAAATGTCTCCAAATGGACCCTCGAGATTCGTTCGGGACCCCACTAGAACAAACCATATATGCTACCAGGCTATTTTTAACGTTCCAAACTCAATGGCAAAGTCAGATTTTCTAAAAAAGATTGTTTTCAATAAATTAACCCTTAGAACCCCATTTTCACAATTTCCAAGTGAAGGGTCGAAATGAGATATAAAGGTCCCAAACCCAAACCAACCACGCTACTAGCTCAAATTCGACAGTCCAAATCTGCTAGCGCAGTCCAAATCGTCATTCGAGACTCGAAACATGAAATATTGACCGAAGTTAACTATTGGCTCAGAAAGCCTCAAAACAACCTCAAACTCGCTCAAATCACTCCCGATCACATCGAAAACCGTGCCAACTATCCCCACACTCCAAAACCAATGTGTAGCAACTATGAGAAAGGGCAAAATGGTCAAAACATGAAAAAGGAAAGTTTTCACAAAGACGGGTCTTTATAATATCCACCACTAACACTCTAATTCAACTTCGAACAAAAAAGTAAGGAAACACCTGAATCGGTGAAAAGCTGGGGGTAACTACTACGTATATCGGATTCGACCTCCCAAGTAGCCTCCTTAATAGAATGGTGTCTCCACTGAACCTTAAGAACAGGAATGTATCTAGAACGCAATTGTCTTACATCCCTGGCTAAAATGGAGACTGGATCCTCAACAAAGGTCAACCTCTCTTCCAACTGAATTGAATCCCAAAGAAGTACATGTGATTTATCCGGAATATAGCTTCGGAGCATAAAAAATGAAAAAATAGCTGAGAAATCTAGAGGTAGAGCCAACTCATAAGCAATCTCCCCAACTGTTTGAAGAATCTCAAAAGTTTTGATGTATCTCGGGCTAAGCTTGCCCCTCTTGCCAAACCTCATCAAGGCTTTCATAGAAAACACATGAAGGAAAACTCGATCTCCAATACCAAACTTTAAGGCACGAAGTCTACGGTCGGCATAACTCTTTTGCCTACTCTGGGTTGCCCGAAGCCTATCCTGAATCACCCAAAATCTATCCAAAGACTCGAAAAGCAAGTCAGTACCACAGGGTCTAGCCTTAGAAGTCTCAAATTAACCAATCGAAGATCTACAACGCCTACCATACAAGGCCTCGAAAAAGGCCATCTCAATACTCGAATGGTAGCTAATATTGTAAACACACTCTGTAAAGGCTAAACATTGCTCTGAGCATGTCCATCAAAACTTGACTAGTCTACTCTGACTGACCCGGACCATCGGTCTGGGGGTAAAAAGTTGTACTAAGGACGACCTGAGTACCCAACTCCTCCTGAAACGTCCTCCAAAACCAAGAAGTGAACACTAAAACTCTGTCTGAAATAATTGACACGGGCACTCCATAAAGACGTACTACCTCTTGAACACAAATACAAGTCAACATCTCAACAATGGATAAAATCTGGATAGGGATGAAATGGGATGATTTGGTCAATCGATCCATGATGGCCCAAATACTGTCAGAACCACAAAAAGTACTAGGTAATACACTCATGAAATCCATAATAATTTGCTCCCAATTCAACTACGGAATGGATAATCTCTGAAGCAAACCACCCGGTCTCTGATGCACGGCTTTCACCTGCTGACAACACAAGCAACAAGCTACATAATCTGCTATATCCTTTTTCATACCACACCACCAGTAAAGTGTAACACCTCGTACCTGCAAAACCTTACTTGACAATGTAGAACAATTTTTACTTAAGTGTCGAGAGCCAAAAGTATGTCAATTGTAAGGTTAATTGATGAGGTAATTGACATTGGGCCTAGTACGAGGGATTAGACCCTCGTGGGAGGTGTAACATCCCGTATGTTGTCAAACCTATACGACTTTATGGACATAATGAAACATGGGAGATTCGATGAATTATACATTAACTTGTGGGCATTAAAAAGTCTTGTGTCAATGGGCCCAACAATGAAGCCCAAAACTAGGTGAAATTGACAAGAAGGCATGGCCCAACATGAAAACTTGACCCATTCTTCCATTATGACTAATCAACCATGTATTAAATGCCAAAATTGGATAAGGGAGACTTAAAGGGGGCATATATATATGAGAGAAATCAGATTTTTATATCATTTTGGACACCCATGCCTTTTCTAGAATTTTCTCAATATTTCCACAAACCCTAAGCTTTCATCCTTTTGGCCAAAGATCATCACTTGGTGAGTAGTGGTAAGTGTTTATTATTATGGTTTAATATATTTTATGTATGGTAGATGGTTTATATGATGTTGGTTATGTTGGTGATGTATTGAGAATTCACTATGTGCTAAGTGTATGTGTTTGCTAAATCGGAGGATGGTTTTGCCTTGTCAACTTGACTGGGGACTTGTGACCTTAAAGGAAATGAATTTGATGGATTCAATATTCATATATGAGATGTGAATCCAGCCTTGACTTGTTTTATTCTTGTGTATAATGTTTGGAATTGTAATTGCAAAAGTTAGCATGGAAATGATGGCGAAATGTAAGGAAAATGTCGTTTTGGTGATGTTATGTGTGTTGTGAGACCATGGCTGGTTGTTGGCATCTAATATGCTCAAAAATATGTTGAAATAAGTTTGATTATGATCATGGACCATTCATGGCATTAAAAGACCCAAAACGGAGCCATTTCGGACCAAACGGGCATCCGCCCCCGTAGACGGAGGCACCTGCGGGCGCATATGCCAATACAGATGCCTATGGCTGCTGCCAGAGGGCACCTGCGTGCGCACCTCAGCCACCTGCGTGCGTAGGTGTCAGCGCAGGTCAGTCCAGATTTTGGTTTTGTGTGTTTTCGTCCCTAGTTGATCCCCGAAGGCCCTGATACCCTTTATGGATATCATTATCAACTTGTGGTGTCGTTTTAATGACTTTGAAGTGTCGTATGGAGGTGTTTTGGACTATTTTAAGTATGGATGGTTGTGTATATGTTGTTATAAAGACATAATTGCGACGGAATGATAAAGGGAAAAGCGTAGAAGGGTACGTGTGGTGTGAAATGCTATTGTATGATATTTTGGTCAATGTGTGTCATGTGATGGTGTTGTTGATATGGAAATACATTGGATTGTATTGTAAAGGGGTGACATGACATTATATTGTATCCACATAGTTCATTGTCGTCTTGTACGCTTCTATAGTGACGAGTTGCTAATGTAAGTTCCGGTGTGGACTTGTATTGTAGAGTAAGACGTAAGGAAGAAGCTGGACTAAAGTGAAGGTATGTAAGGTTACTCTTTCCGTATCTTCTTACGACATATGACGAACATCTTGGTAGGGTACTTATTCAATTCCGAATTGTTCTAAGGTACCTCATTTCGGGTTATCCTCCGTAGTTAATCCTCTATACATTACTCTTGGTCTATTGACATTCATGGCTTACATAATTACAAATATGGTTCCAAGTTCCAAAAGTGTTGTGACTACCAAAAAGAAACTGTTTTAAGGGAAGTGATGACATAAGGAGAATCTATTCATTCTTATGTGATATAGTCCGTATTCATTAGTCGTTGTTGTTCATAAGTTTCATCATTATGGATATGTTCCGAAAGTCCCAATCATGTTGTGTCCTTGAGTTCCAATAATGTTGTGGCTATGTATATATACGTTAACCTCTCATCATTGAATGTATTAATGTCTCATAACTGAACGTACCAATCTCACACAAGTGAATGTCTACATCTCTCACAAGGAAAAGTATCAACTCTCAAAAGTAAAGAAGTGAAGTAAGACACATGTGGTTAATGATCAAGTATGGGTGGCAAGTCTAGGGGCATAAGCCTAGCTCGACTCGATCCCGATGTATGATTTATGGGTGGCAGGTCTAGGGGCATAAGCCTAGCTCGACCCGATCCCTGGGTGGCAGGTCTAGGGGCATAAGCCTAGCTCTACCCGATCCCAACATGACGATATGTCATGAAAAGACCCACTGATCAGTTGGGGCCTGGGCACGTTATGATATGAGTGAGGAGGAATAAACAACAAAGAGAAGAACTTAATCTATGTAAGCTACACGGTTCCATATGCAAATCAATGAGTTGTTCATGTCGCTTATCCTACTAACTTTTGATTCTATTGATGTAGTTATGACAGTTTCATATGGCCTGTCACGACCCGAAATCCCATTCGGGCCGGACTGGCACCCGAAGCCGACATGGCCTGAGAGAACCAATCTTTGCTTATGAACACTCGCATGCATCTTCTCATATGGACCTGATGAAACCCCATGCAACTATGCAAAAGTCATGGATATGGAAACGGCTATGGAAACATATGCCATATATATATATATCAACTTGGCCGTTGGGGCCAACAAACCAAAATGAGCATACATGTCTTACATTCTGTTCCCACATAAGTCTACAAAAGCCTCTACAGATACATTGCTATGACAACCCTAGAGTCGGGACAACACCCCTCTCTATACTCATATACAATACCAAAATGAATGTACATAGCAACTAAGGAAGCCCCGAACCAACTGGAGCTCACCAAAAGTCGGCAAAAGATCCGCAACCTACAGTGGAGGCCTACTAGTACCTGCGCCTGCAGCAAGTAAGGTAAATCCCCCGAGAGGGGTCAGTACGGAGAATGTACTGAGTATGTAAGGCCCTATGAAACTTATCATAAATACATCAATAGAATCAAAATGTAATAGGATAGGCAACATGAACAACTCATCGATTGCATATGTGGAACAGTGTAGCTTACATAAATTAAGTTCTTCTCTTTATGATTTATTCCTCATTGCTCACATCATAACTTACCCGGGCCCCGACTGATCAGTGGGTAAATAACATACTATTGGGATCGTTCCAGCCAGGCTTATGCCCCTTAGATTGCGATCCATCATAGCATAGTTTTAGGATCGTTCCAGCCAGGCTTATGCCCCTTAGATTGCGATCCATTCCAACAAAACAGGTTCGTTCCGACCAGGGTGTTCACCCCTCTGGATTGCCCCCTGTGCTCAACAACAACCAATTAAGCATTATTTAATTCTTTTACTTTTGTTTGAGAGTGATACGTTGGAGATGGTACATTATTGGAATTTTGGAACATTAACCAATAAATATGAATCATGAGAATCACCATTGACCAATGAATGAGGAACATATGAGTAATACTAATCAACAACCGGAAATAGAAGACCTTAGAGCATTTCAAAATCGAATAAGTATAATGACTATGTGATACTATGTGCTGCAGAAAGACTATGGAAAGAGTAACCTTACATACCTTGTATTCTCAATACCAACACACAATCTTAAATGCGTATACAATCGTTCCGTTCCTTCCTTATGTTCCACTCTACAACAAAAATACACAACGGAGCCAACATTAACCACCAACTACTTAATGCATATAATAGCATGTTTGCCTTTAAACATGCCATGTCCCACTTGACACAACCATTCATGAAAGTATTATTCCAAAAATCCCACAATATTCCCAACATTGACCAACACATGATAACCAATAGCATGTCATGCCAAGTTCACACTTTCCACTCTCCATTATCACCACATCATACTTATGCCATCAATTCACCTTAATACACTTCATAGCACATATCGGCCAAATTCCCACAATTTACACTTATAGACAAGAACAAGTTTAACAACAAAAATCACGCCACACATGTTGTTATTTCATCCATACCATGCTTTTTCATCTAGACCACAAGTCATAAATCAAGTTACAATCCATGGATTTCACATCTTTTTCACAACACCAAAACTGCCATGTCCAACACTTCCAACCATAACCAACATGATATACATAATCTCTCATGCTTATAATATGTTAAAGTATAAGAAGAATCACTTACCTAAGCTTGAGAAAGGATGATCTTGTTCCAAAAGTTGTCTTTGAATCTTTAGGGTTTGGAGAAAATATGTTGAGAAATATCTTAAAAAGGCATGGAACTTTGAAGGCAATAAAAATCATCTTTATTGACCTTTATATAGGCCTCTAAGTCCATCCTTATCCACTCTTAACATTTAATGTGTGTTCTAGAAGCTCTTTGCAAGAATGGGTCATTTTGACCCATTTTGGGCCATGTGTTTTCATTTCATTTTGGGCCTAATTTTGGGCCCAATAACCCATATCCATAATTCCGCATGTTTAATTCATTTCATATGCGTTACGACAATATTCCTACTCATGCTATTCATATTTGTAGCCTCAATCCCAAAAACAAGCGATTCTAGCCACGTATGACCTATTTTGCCCAAAAGGGTAAAATCGTCATTTTGACCCCAAATTTGTTCTCGAGTAATTTTATCATACCAATATAATATTTTACTCATTTCATATATGTTGTAGAAGATACGTGGCAAAAATCAGCTCGGTACGTCCCCGGATACCCTTGGGACTTAGAAATTTCCAACTTTCGAAAAAGTGGAAATCCCAAGGTGGCACGCTTCTGGGCGCGCCAACCCACTGCCTCTGGGCTAAAAATTTTAGCCCAGAGCGGCGTGGCACGGTCCCAAATGCGCCCCTCCTTAAATTTTGTCGAAAATTGCATTTTTCGACTTTTCTTCGCGGGTTTGGTTAGATACTTCAAGTCCTATTCTTTAACTCACTTCTTAACCTTAATATCCTTTGTTTAGAGGTCCTCTTAACCTCGTTTTGAACCCCACAACTGTCCCATGAAAATCACAAAACACTTCCACAAAGGTTTAATCCCATATACGAGGCCAAATTCAATTTTTCTCATCCTTAGCATTACAAAATACACACGTATGGATCTCGACACCTAAATAATCATTGTTCAATGTCGGCAAGTAGGGTTGGGAAGGTATGAGGTGTTACATTCTTCCCCCCTTAGGAACATTCGTCCTCGAATGTTAGTAACATCGTCTCATGTACATCCCATGCATCTCTCTCTTAGCATATATACGCATATACTCACAATACTCATGCATACTTTCTTGTTATTGTTCTAACTCCATACCTTGAACTTTCTCCCACGGGTACTTTGACTTCATGATTTCTTTGGCTCCCTATGTGATTCGATTTCTCCACCGTATCCCTTTATAAGGGACATCCCGCATAGCTTGTCCATGTAATAAACTAATGAATCTCAGCATATGACTTGTGTTAGCCTGAAGTTACTGTTTTACCATCTTAACCTTCTCCGTAGCGTAGTGAACCAAAATCTAGCCCCAAATGAGGCAATTTCACTCGGTTTAACTCGCCCAATTGACGATTTACACTTTCTTCTGTATAAACCCTCGCAGATACCATGATGATACTTGCACAATAACTATCATGATAAGCACATTCAATAAAGGGTAAATGATCATCCCAACTACCGTTTGAGTCTCTCGCACAGACTCGTAGTATACTATCAAATGTTTGGATATTCTACTCGATTTGTCCGTTCATATGAGGGTGAAAAGTTGCACTCAAATTCACGTATGTACCAATTTCCAACCCTATGTAGTAAATTGCACATTTCAGAACTCCGTATAGTTGTACTTCCTCTTTAATACTAACCTCGCATATGCGTCAACCATGTAAGTGGTCTTGAAAGGCAACATGTGTGTTATGTAGGTAAACCTGTCAACTAGCTCTCATGCGGAATCAAAATTCCCAAACTATATATAAGGAAACCCTTATGTATAGGAAGCAAACTTGCAATAAAACCCATGTTAGCCATGTCTTATTTAACCTGGACAACATATACATGGCATATAACCTCCAGGTTTGCTGATGCTCTGCTATTACCTATTGATAATTTGGTCAAGGAGTTACACTTGCTTGTTCTTTTTCTTTATATTGCCTCGCCAATGTCTTCTTACCAAACCATGGTACGTTTTTGTTTCTCTCCCAATGACCATAGAATTCTGTGAAGTGCTTCGGTTCTACTTCATTTCCCTCATGCGTAAGGTCAAATCTCATCGACCCTTGTGGTATGTTCTTTTTGCCGAATCAAACATAGGATTCGCATGTTGCTTTTCCTTCACCGCATTTTGCTCTATAACCTTTTGATCTGGAGTTTCTAGTAACTGCAGTCTAATATATAGATTCTTCCTATACCTTGTGTCCCCATGGACCGACCATCAGTACTTTCTAGTGCTTTGCGGCCTACTGCATCGACCACTGCATTTGCTTTTCCCGAATGCGATCTCAGTATTTTATCTTAATCTCTTAATACTTTGAGTCGTCTTCCCTACCTCAAATTTGAGTCCCTCTGTTTCAAGTATATGCAAGCTCCTATGATCAATAGTCATATCTCAATGTGAACCCTAAGTAGTAGTGTCATATTTCATATCTCATATCTGTCAAATAACTACCACACCTGTTACCTCAAGATCATGTGTGATATAGTTTCTCTCACATGGCCACAACTGCCGTGAGGCATACGCTGTTATCTTATCATGCTGCATCAACACACATCCGAGGTCAACCCCGGAAGCATCACCATACATTGCATAACCTTTGTGTCTTAACGAAATAAAAAACTTATGTAGAAGCCTCTTCGAAACTTGTCTCACATGCATCGCTCCGCTGAGACTGAGTTACTCTGTTAAGGGCAGAGGGATAGAAGAAAATTCTTTAGTAATTCTCCTAGGTCACCAACCAACCCAAGGAAACAAAGAATCTTTGTAAGCATCACAGACCTTAGCCAATTTTTTTTCTTTCCCTGTTTCTATCTTTAGCGTATCGACCTTCATTCTGTCATCCTATACAATGTGACCCTAAAACGCTATGGATTTTATCCAAAATTCATACTTGGAGAACTTTGCATTCCACTGACGATCCCATCTTGTAACACCTACTGTACACAACTTAAGAACCATTACAGTCAGAACGTGGTCGCAAGTCTGTCTTGGGTACATCTTTGTTTCTAACTCTGACTTGGTGATAACCCGAGCCCAAGTTACTTTTTTTTTTTTTTGAGACATTTGGTGCAAGAACAAGTGAATACAATTCGTTTGATAAAAAGGAACAACACACTTGGCACCCTGTAACTGATCAACCAATCGTCAATTCTTAGGAGGGGATATTTGTTCTTACTCGGTACTTTACACAACTTCTCATAGTCAATGCACGTTCTCAAGTCCCACTTCAATTTTATTTTTTATTTTTTTGTCCACATGCACCTAGATGTGCTCTCTAAATTACTCTGTCTCATTCCGATAGCGTTACTGGGGCCATGGTATATATAGAAGAAGAGAGATAAGCGGAGGGTCTGCAATCACGTCAATATTAAGCTCTACTTCCTGTTTTGGGGGTAAGCCTGGAAATTCATCAGGCATATATATCAAGAAAGTCATTTGACCATCGGAATCTATTGAGGACTTGGTGGTTTCGCATCAATCTTCCGCTCTTGGACTAACTGGCATACATACCCCTTGGCTATCAATTTCTTCACTTTACAATAGACAATCAAATGTTTCCTTGGTGAACCCACACTACTCTTCCACTCAGGAACATGTTCGTATGGATAGTGAAAATATACCTTGGCAATTCACCGTGGTATAACAAGAAACGAACTAATTCATTCCCATGATCACATGAACATCCACCGTTTGCAATTCATAAGATTGGCCAATGTAGTATAACCCCACGTCGTTACCACATAATCATGACACATTCTTTTAGCCACAATAAGTTCCCCTTTTGGTGTAGAGTTGTTTCAAATGGATGAACTAAAACTTCTACTATCCTTTCACAAAGTTCCTTCTTCCCCTTTTTTTTTTTTTGTTCAACAATCAATGGAATAACATAGGATAGGGTAAATCCCTAAATCAATCAATGTAAATACGGTAAGAAATAAAAACAGAGCATATACCTGTTGCATCATCAGGAGAAGCCTCAAATTTCTGCCGATCCACCACGGCGTAGGTACTGCCCTGGATGTTACTAGAACTAGCTTCTCCTCTAGCACCCTTGGCATGACCAGCAACTTGTGGACCTCTACCTACAGGAGGCACATATGATGTCGATGCGAAGGTTGGTCCCGTGGGTCGTTCCATGCCACCTGTGTTCCTTCGTGGACACCCCCTTGCCATATGCCCTGGCATGCCGCAATAATAGCAAATATTCTGTCCAAATCGACATTCACCGGCATGAAACCTCCCGCAGCGCTGACACAACCGACGATGAAACCTCGAGCAGTTCATACTATCTTGTGCTTGGTACCCCACTGTACGTAAACCCTGTATCTCACCTCCTTGCCCAAACTCGTTGCTTCGAAACCCTTGGAGTAAAGGAGGAGTAATGGTGGTGGTATGGGTAAACGATGGCCTAAGTGGTTTGTAAACAGTCCTATGCCCAAATCCTCCTTGGGACGTCATGTTTTGCCCCATGGGTTTAGCCTTTTTTGGAGATTTTTCTTCCACCTCTTTCATCCTCTCTCTCTGCCTCTGTCCCCCCTTCTGCTGCATAAGAGCTTGTCTTTGAGCTGGTGCAGCAACTACACGGGTCAATATTTGTACTGCACTCATCAAGTCCTGCTCAATGGTATTGTCGGGCAGTTCCGAAGATACTACTCTCTTTCCCCGCTCTTCTGGAAATTCGGTATCAGCACCACCTTGACTAGCTGAGTCAGGTGGTGATCCACTCGCTCCTTCCTCGGCAAGCATGTCAACTTGCTTACCCTTGCCTTTAGCTCTTCTTGTCATCGGCAGTTTCTATATCACAGAAAACCAATCGCCATGGTCAGATTAATCTAACTTACAGCAATGGCTCTACTGCACGATCTAGGAATGAAGAAAAGGAACAACATCCTAAATGTCCCGTAGCCTCCTACTTATAAATGTGGTGCACAACACATTGATAAGCAAGACTCTACCCAGACACGGCTTTGTAGACACCCTTAGAACGAACTGCTCTGATACCACTTTTGTCACGACCCGAAATCCCATTCGGGCCGGACTGGCACCCGAAGCCGACATGGCCCGAGAGAACCAATCTTTGCTTATGAACACTCGCATGCATCTTCTCATATGGACCTGATGAAACCCCATGCAACTATGCAAAAGTCATGGATATGGAAACGGATATGGAAACATATGCCATATATATATATATCAACTTGGCCGTTGGGGCCAACAAACCAAAATGAGCATACATGTCTTACATTCTGTTCCCACATAAGTCTACAAAAGCCTCTACAGATACATTGCTATGACAACCCTAGAGTCGGGAAAACACCCCGCTCTATACTCATATACAATACCAAAATAAATGTACATAGCAACTAAGGAAGCCCCGAACCAACTGGAGCTCACCAAAAGTCGGCAAAAGATCCGCAACCTACAGTGGAGGCCTACTAGTACCTGCGCCTGCAGCAAGTAAGGTAAATCCCCCGAGAGGGGTCAGTACGGAGAATGTACTGAGTATGTAAGGCCCTATGAAACTTGTCATAAATACATCAATAGAATCAAAATGTAATAGGATAGGCAACATGAACAACTCATCGATTGCATATGTGGAACAGTGTAGCTTACATAAATTAAGTTCTTCTCTTTATGATTTATTCCTTATTGCTCACATCATAACTTACCCGGGCCCCGACTGATCAGTGGGTAAACAACATACTATTGGGATCGTTCCAGCCAGGCTTATGCCCCTTAGATTGCGATCCATCATAGCATAGTTTTAGGATCGTTCCAGCCAGGCTTATGCCCCTTAGATTGCGATCCATTCCAACAAAACAGGTTCGTTCCGACCAGGGTGTTCACCCCTCTGGATTGCCCCCTGTGCTCAACAACAACCAATTAAGCATTATTTAATTCTTTTACTTTTGTTTGAGAGTGATACGTTGGAGATGGTACATTATTGGAATTTTGGAACATTAACCAATAAATATGAATCATGAGAATCACCATTGACCAATGAATGAGGAACATATGAGTAATACTAATCAACAACCGGAAATAGAAGACCTTAGAGCATTTCAAAATCGAATAAGTATAATGACTATGTGATACTATGTGCTGCAGAAAGACTATGGAAAGAGTAACCTTACATACCTTGTATTCTCAATACCAACACACAATCTTAAATGCGTATACAATCGTTCCGTTCCTTCCTTATGTTCCACTCTACAACAAAAATACACAACGGAGCCAACATTAACCACCAACTACTTAATGCATATAATAGCATGTTTGCCTTTAAACATGCCATGTCCCACTTGACACAACCATTCATGAAAGTATTATTCCAAAAATCCCACAATATTCCCAACATTGACCAACACATGATAACCAATAGCATGTCATGCCAAGTTCACACTTTCCACTCTCCATTATCACCACATCATACTTATGCCATCAATTCACCTTAATACACTTCATAGCACATATCGGCCAAATTCCCACAATTTACACTTATAGACAAGAACAAGTTTAACAACAAAAATCATGCCATACATGTTGTTATTTCATCCATACCATGCTTTTTCATCTAGACCACAAGTCATAAATCAAGTTACAATCCATGGATTTCACATCTTTTTCACAAGACCAAAACTGCCATGTCCAACACTTCCAACCATAACCAACATGATATACATAATCTCTCATGCTTATAATATGTTAAAGTATAAGAAGAATCACTTACCTAAGCTTGAGAAAGGATGATCTTGCTCCAAAAGTTGTCTTTGAATCTTTAGGGTTTGGAGAAAATATGTTGAGAAATATCTTAAAAAGGCATGGAACTTTGAAGGCAATAAAAATCAGCTTTATTGACCTTTATATAGGCCTCTAAGTCCATCCTTATCCACTCTTAACATTTAATGTGTGTTCTAGAAGCTCTTTGCAAGAATGGGTCATTTTGACCCATTTTGGGCCATGTGTTTTCATTTCATTTTGGGCCTAATTTTGGGCCCAATAACCCATATCCATAATTCCGCATGTTTAATTCATTTCATATGCATTACGACAATATTCCTACTCATTCTATTCATATTTGTAGCCTCAATCCCAAAAACAAGCGATTCTAGCCACGTATGACCTATTTTGCCCAAAAGGGTAAAATCGTCATTTTGACCCCAAATTTGTTCTCGAGTAATTTTATCATATCAATATAATATTTTACTCATTTAATATATGTTGTAGAAGATACGTGGTAAAAATCGGCTCGGTACGTCCCCGGATACCCTTGGGACTTAGAAATTTCCAACTTTCGAAAAAGTGGAAATCCCAAGGTGGCACGCTCCTGGGCGCGCCAACCCACTGCCTCTGGGCTAAAAATTTTAGCCCAGAGCGGTGTGGCACGGTCCCAAATGCGCCCCTCCTTAAATTTTGTCGAAAATTGCATTTTTCGACTTTTCTTCGCGGGTTTGGTTAGATACTTCAAGTCCTATTCTTTAACTCACTTCTTAACCTTAATATCCTTTGTTTAGAGGTCCTCTTAACCTCGTTTTGAACCCCACAACTGTCCCATGAAAATCAAAAAACACTTCCACAAAGGTTTAATCCCATATACGAGGCCAAATTCAATTTTTCTCATCCTTAGCATTACAAAATACACACGTATGGCTCTTGACACCTAAATAATCATTGTTCAATGTCGGCAAGTATGGTTGGGAAGGTACGAGGTGTTACACGGCCTTACATACTCAGTGCATTCTCCGTACTGACCCCTCTTGGGGGATTTACCTTACTTGCTGCAGGTGCAGGTACTAGTAAGTCTCCACTGTAGGTTGCAGATCTTTTTGCGGACTGTTGGTGAGCTCCATTAGTTCGGGGATTTCTGAGGTGCTATGTACATTCATTTTGGTACTGTATATGCGGATAGAGCAGGGTGTTGTCCCGACTCTAGGTTTGTCCTAGTCATGTATCTCTAGAGGCTTTGTAGACTTATGTGGGAACAAAATGTAAGATATGTATGCTCATTTTGGGTTTGATGGCCCCACCGGCCAAGTTGATATATATATATATATATATATATATATATCCATGTATGGCATATGTTTCCATATCCGTTTCCCTATCCATGACTTTTGCATAGTTGCATGGGGGTTTCATAAGGTCCATATGAGGAGACGCATGCGAGTGTTCATAAGCAAAGATTGGTTCTCTCGGGCCATATCGGCTTCGGGTGCCAATCACGCCTCAATGGGTTTGGGGGCGTGACATAAAGCTACCTCAAATCATGATACATCTTAGTCACTCAATGGAATACTTGGAACAATATGCCTCCTCCAAAATCAACCTCACCCATCCACCAACTCTCAGCACATAAACATGACTACCAATCCTCAAAACACCATCAGGATCAAGTAAATCCTCATTGGCCTCGCCTCTCAACACCTTATCCCGAATAGCCATCAAACCATCATCATCAAACTAGTGAGCTCGAATCTACTCCATCAAAAAAGATCTAGCATCACCAAAGGCTAAAACACGTCCAGGTGCCAAAATATCAAGCCTCACCATCTGGTTAGCTAAACACTAAACCTCTATGTCTAAAGGTAGCTCCTGAGTCAAGACATGGGCTAAACTCCCCATACTAGGTGAATTTTGACTCAAGGCATCTAAAACCATATTAGCCTTACCCAGATGATACAAAATAGTGATGTCATAATCCTTAAGCAACTCAAGCCAATGCCATTGTCTCATATTAAGCTCTCACAGGGTTAAAAAGTATTGAAGACTCTAATGATCTGAGAAAATCTTACAACGAACTCCATATAAGCAATGCCTCCATAACTTCAAAACAAACACAATCGCGGCCAACTCCAAGTCATGGGTAGGGTAATTCTTCTCATGAGACTTTAACTCGCGGCCAACTCCAAGTCATGGGTAGGATAATTCTTCTCATGAGGCTTTAACTGACGAGAAGCATAAGCAATCACCTTACCCTCCTGCATCAACACTACACCCAAACCAACACCAAAAGCATCACAAAACACGATAAAACCCACGCCCTCCTTGGGTAAAGTCAAGATAGGAGCCAAAGTTAACAACTCCTTGATCTTTTGAAAGCCCTTCTCACACGCTTTCAACCACTGAAAGGTAATCTTCTTCTAAGTTAACCTGGTCAAAAGAGCTGCAATAGAAGAGAAACCCTCAACAAAATGTCAAAAATAACCCACCAAGACAACAAAACTCCGAATCTCGATAGGACTAGTAGGCGTAGCCCAATCACGAATCACTGCAATCTTATAGACCATAATACCATCCTTGGTCACCACATGACCCAAGAAAGAGATAGAATACAACCAAAACTCACACTTGGAGAACCAAAACTCATCACACAATCTCTGAAGTACAGTCCTCAAGTGTTTTACATGATCGACCTCATTCTTGGAATAAACCAAGATGTTATCTACAAATACAATCACAAAGGAGTCGAATACAGTCGAAACACCCAGTTCATCAACTCCGTGAATGTTATTGGGGCATTGGTCAACTGCCGATAGTCAATACGCATGCTCATAGAACTATCCTTCTTCTTCACAAATAAGACAGGCGCGCCCCAAAGAGATACACTAGGTCTAATGAAAACTTTACTTAACAAATATTGTAATTGTTCCTTTAATTCCTTCAACTCAGT
This sequence comes from Capsicum rhomboideum, assembly GCA_031232105.1. NCBI lineage: Eukaryota > Viridiplantae > Streptophyta > Magnoliopsida > Solanales > Solanaceae > Capsicum > Capsicum rhomboideum. The sequence goes on from CP124716.1 coordinate 31,849,186, forward strand.
CGGGGCCATCCTATAAGGAGAAATAGAAATGGGCTTGGTGCTCGAATCTACATTAATAGGAAAAATCAATATCACGATCCGGAGGCATACCAGGCAAATCCGTAGGAAACACATCCATGAATTTGCGAACAACTCAAATAGAATCCATAGGAGGTGATGAGGCAACACTAGCATCATGGACATGAGCCAAATAAGAAAAACAACTTTTTACCATGCGTCGAGCACATAGAAAGGATATAACTCCCTCCGGACCCAAGCTAAGCATACATTTCCAAGCTAACCTTGGCACACCCGGCATAGCTAAGGCTACGGTCTTGGCATAACAATCCAAAATAGCATGATAAGGATATAACCAGTCCATACCCAAGATAACATCACAGTCAACCATATCTAGGAGGATCAAATCTACCTAAGTCTCACGCCCCGCAAAGGTAACCACACAAGATCAATACACCCGATCCACCACTAAAGAATCTCCTATGGGGGTAGATACATGAAGAGGCATAGCAAGGGGCTCACATAATGCATCAAAACCAGAAGCAAAATATGCAGACACATAGGAGAATGTAGATCCAGGTTCAAATAATACGAAAGCAGATCTGTAGCAAATCGGGACAACACTTGTAATGACTACATTAGAGGCCTCTACCTCAGGTGTCCCAAGTATAGCATAACATTGTCCATGTCTAAGCAACCCCATGACTACTACCACGATCTCTCCAACCTCTACCTCAAGCACCTCTAGCACCACCCCTACCACTCTGTGAACCACCTCTGACTGTAGAAATAGAAGAAGGACAAAGCTAAAGCTGAGATCCTTACTGAAGAGGTCCAAACACATGTCGAGGTCAATCCTTGGTTATATGGATAAACTCATCACATAAAAACATCCTCTATGGTCCAACTCAATCTGAGAAGTTACGGATGAACCAGAACGACCATCTTGGCCTAAAAAATAGAACCTCCACTCGTATGACCTAATACCAGGCTACCAGAAGCAGCAAAACTTGAAGATCTACAACCTGATCCCTATAACGCGGTTTGAAATGGCCTACCATGATAACCACAGGAGCCTCAACTAGGGAAGTCTCAACCTCGGGAGGCATGTCCACTAAATTTACTTTGACGATGCACCTTCTTGGTGCCTCCCTGAGTAGCCAGGATAATAGATTTGGTCATTTTGGAATACTCAATAATACTCTACAAAAAAGCCCCTAAAACTACGATCTAGTCTGTAGCCAACAGATATAAACCATCTAACCCTTCATAAACTTCAAATCCTCTTCGGTGGAGATACTAGTGGCTAAATATCTAGATAGAGAATGGAAATGCGCCTCATACTCAGTAATAGACATGGAGCCCTGCTTTAAATGATCAAACTCATACCTCTCTGATCTCTCAAGTTATACGACATAAAACTCTCCAAAAATGCCTTAGAAAACTGAGTCCAAGTCATAGCAGGCAAACCCAAAGGTCTACAACTAGCAAGCGACCTCCACCAATCCCTAGGCACATCTGCTAACTGAAAAGTAGTATAAGTAACTCCATGAGACTCAAGGGATCCAAGATTATGTAACTTCTTTTGGCAATCAGTTAGAAACTCACAGGCAGTCTCGTCAATAGCACCACTAAACTTGGGCGAACCCAAGCGAATAAACCTCTAGAACCTTTTCTGATCATCAAAAGACAAAACTGTACCCAAAGCAACAAGAGAAATAGTAAGTCTAGTAGGTAAATAGTCCGTACAAGGGGGTACCATAGATGATGGTTGTACCCCAGAAGTAGGAATACCATAAGTAAATGTCGGTACAGATGGCAAAACACCACTCAAAGTCTAAAGAACACCCGGTACACTCAAAGGAACACCATCCAATCGACTCAAAAGGTGAATCAACAAATCCTAAAACACTAGGGTGTCAATTGAACCCTGTGGGACCTGAGCTGACCCCGCACCGCCTATATGATAATCATCTCTACTATACTCAACCTCGATCTCGTGATAGGCCTCACTAGTAAGTTCTCTGATTGGGGCAGCTCTTCGTACCGGTCCTCTACCTCTGGACAATCCATGACCCCTTCCTCGTCCATGAGCTGGGGCTCCCAAATCAGGTGTAGGCTCAGCATCCCCAACATCTCTGGACCTATTCCATACCATCTGCGCAGAAAGAATGGTAGAATAAGGCCTATAATAACAGTAATGCTTACGAGTTTATAAACCATGATAAAGGAAATCCCCATGTAATGCCTATAAAATATCCTCAATCCCTAACTCGAGTTTTTCTATCATGATAAAGGAAATCAATGCTCAATAAGGCCTATAATAACTATTTAATCCCCCGAAAAAATATCATATCTAGAATAAGGCATATAAATGCACAAATAAGGCCAATGATATCAAATAAGACCCTCACTCGGGAAACACGCAATATCAGATACCACAAACTAACAACCATTGAATATAAGCCCTCACACAGGCAAACAACAGTAATAATAATCTCAAAATCTAAAACCTATAGTTATTTTCCCCAACCAATAGCATGTTTTACTTATTTATTAACTACTCAGCTCAATCTGAAAGAAGATAAGCCATAACCTATCTAAAAATGACAAAATTCGAGCCTAAAGTCCTTCAACATAGAGCTTTCCCCTTTTGGATGGCCTCAGAAACAACTAAAAAATAAAAATTAGCATCTACGCATTAAAAAAAGCTAACCATACCCTTATTGCCCATATTTTAATCGGGTCCAAAACGGACTTGAAAAATGAGTTCAAAAATGAAAGGGATAAAACAAGAATTTTTCTTCAGAAACACATTCCGTAAGTTTATAGGAGTCCATAGAAGAAAATCCATGCAAAAACGAGCTTAAAATGAGGTTCATATCGAAGAAAAATCATTTATAAGCTTTACCGGTAAAACCCCCAAAAATCCATTTCAAAATCATGATTAAAAGGTGTTTTCGAAGATAAAATTGATGGGTAATAGTGGGATTAAGAGTTTAGAAGTTACCCACACAAAACTCTATGAAGAAACTCTCGAAAACCGCCTTTCCCGAAGCTTGGAGGTCCAAAAATAGAGAAAAATTACGAAATCAGAGAATTTATACTGTTTTATGAACAGTACCTCACAATCGTAGACCTAACCTCACGATCACAAGGGTCAACATTGACCAACCATTAAGTTGGTCATCACAATCGCGTAGCGGGGCCTCGCAATCGCAATGAGTCAATCTGACCCGGTCAATCGATTAACCCATTATGATCACGACACCACTACCACGCAATTGCGATGAAGACTTTCATCAAGGCCCATGATTACGCTAAAGGGCCTGATGCACCAGCAGATTTTCCAAGTGTTGAAATGTCTCCAAATGGACCCTCAGAATTCGTTCGGGACCCCACTGGATCAAACCATATATACTACTAGGCTATTTTCAATATTTCGAACTCAATGGCAATGTCAGATTTTCAAAAAAAGATTGCTTTCAATAAATTCACCCTCGAAACACCCTTTTTTCACTACTTCTAAATGATGGGTCGAAATGAGATATAAAGGTCCAGAACCCAAACCAACCATGCTACTAACCCAAATTCAACTTTCTGAATCTGTTGGCCCAGTCCAAATCGTTATTCGAGACTCAAAACATGAAATGTTAACCAAAGTCAACTATTGGCTCATAAAGCCTCAAAACAATCTCAAACTCGCTCAAATCACTCTTGATTACATTGGAAACTATGCCAACTTTCCCCATACCCCAAAACTAATACGTAGCAACTATGTAGAAGGGCAAAATGGTCAAAATACAAAAAAAAAGTAAGTTTTCACAAAGACAGGCCTTTACAGTGATGCTCCGGATGGAAAAGTTAGAGTGGAAGGGTACCTTTAATCCTACTCATATGATAATTGTGCCGGCTATTCATGCACAAAAACTAGTAAAGAAGGGGTATAGGGCATTTTTAGCTCATCTTCAGAAAGAAAATTTTGTAGTTCCTCCTATAGCTTCAGTCCCAGTTGTGTGTGAATTCTTAGAAGTAGTTTTTGATGACCTTCCTAGTATTCTCCGGACCGTGATTTTGACTTTTGTATTGACTTAGTGCCAGGAACTTGTCCTGTCTCTATCCCTTCTTATCGTATGGCACCAGCAGAGTTACGGAAATTGAAGTCCCAATTATAAAAATTATTAGAGAAGGGGTTTATTGTCCCAAGTGTTTCTCTTTGGGTGCTTCTATTTTTTTTGTGAAAAAGATGGATGGTAGTATGAGGATGTGCATAGACTACCATCAGTTAAATAATATAACCATTCGCAACAAGTATCCCTTGCCTAGGATAGATGACCTGTTTGACCAGTTGCAGGGAGCTGTAGTATTCTCCAAAATTAATTTAAGGTCAAGTTACCACTGTTATACCCCATTTTAACACAGGTCAAACCGAGGTACAACATATTGGAAACCTCTAGGTAAATTAAGGAAGTCGCCACCTAATTAGTTCTACAGTGAATTAGGACACCTATTATAAACTAAGTAATTAAAACAAATAAAGACTTCATTTTAAGGTCTACTCAACCTAAGTGATTCTAGGTAAGGGTTCTAAATTATCCTAAAGGGAAGGGGTTAAACACCCTAAAGGATCCGCTAACTACGGTTAACCGGCGAAACTTAGGTTAATAAAAGTGTTTAAAATATAGCATTTTTAGCCTGAAATAAAGACCATAAGTATTTTAAAGAAAAGTGCTTTATAAGCATATAATTTACACTTCAAAATTTCAGTAGATAAATAAATAGTATTTATAATATTAAATTTCACTTAATATAATAATAGATTAATGAGGCAACAACTTAAACTAATCATTGTAAAATTACTCTCTCGATTTTAGACTTTAAAAGGGAGGTGCAATTGACCAAAATCTCTTGTCAATTTGATTTTAAAAATTAAACCAGTCACTTCTTTTAACTGAAAACATTCCTCAAAAATAGAGTGAAAAGAAAATGATTTATGTGTTTGCAATAGATTTCAAAACTCCCAATGCAAAGAATACTTTCAAACCGTTGAAAAATCTTTGACGAGGAATAAATGTTGATAAAAATATTTGAGTCTTGAATGAATCCGAATTTACTGAATCAATTATTTTAACCAAAACACTTGTCACGTTATAAAGATGTAAAAAAATAAGAATTCTTTGTCAAAAGCTACCATATTTAAACCAAAATGAGTTTTGCTATACTTATAAAAAATATGTTTTTCTAAATATAATAGTAAATAATAAGTATCATAAAAATCTTTCTCAAGATTAAGGGACTATTTCGGAGTGAGGAATTAACTTCGATTTTAAAGACAAGCCACTAATCCATATTAAAAGCGTTAAAGATCTCCTAACAACTCGGTCATTAAACTCTAAAAGGTATGTTCTCACCTACTAAATTTTAACCTTTTAGCGATACAAATTATATCTAAGCCTAGTGATCAAGTTAAAATCAATATCCAAAGGTGGTGGGGAGGGGAAAAAAATTTTGCTTATCATATTTAAATAAGTTTATACTAGTTCAAATACAAGCAAACAAAACACAAATTCCAGACAACAATGTGCAAAAAATGTAATTTAATGGAAGATAATAACATGCGTACACAAAGAAAAATAAAACTTGGAGGAAGGGAAGAGGCACTAGACTGCTAGCGGGTTTGACTTAAGAATACAGAATATGGCTCCTTGCTTGGATGAATGGTAACGTTGAGTCTCATTATGAGACTCCATTATCTAGAGTCTTGGATTAAGACTCCATTTGCTCCGAAGTGTACATGTAAAGAAGGGGGAAATAAAGATTAAAAACTTGAACTTGAATAACAAAAATAAATAGAAATACAATCTAAGGCCTGTATGATGAGTAAACAAATACCAAAACACAAGAAAATAAAATCAAACTTGAACCAAATAAATTAGATGTAACTCAGAATGACATATGTAGGGATAATTATTTTTTTTAGAGAGAAAAGGAACTTAACCTAATGTTTCTAGAAAACAATGCACATAAAAATATCATCAAGAAAATTTCCAAGTCCATAAAAGGATGAAAGAAAAAATGTACATGAAATATAGGTTCACTTAGTTCTGATGTGAAAAAGTTAGAGAAGACAATTATTTCCACCAAACGAAAGGATATCTACATGTGCAAATTACAGAAACATAAACCCCTAATGTTCATAATATGACCATCTAACAGAAGAGGGTGGTAGAAACACATACATAACATAAATGTGGATGGAGCTTCTTATTGAAATTTCACAATTACTAAACTTTTAACCCATGATTTCGATAGAGCAATGGCTATAAAGGTAAAAACTCAAAGGTTGAACTCATCAAGTTTAAATCACGGATCACCTTGGCATACACACACCGACACACAAAGAAAAAGAAAGATGAGGGAGCAAACAGTACACAAAAAGAGACTAATAACCATAGCTTTTTTGTACTATCCTAAGGCATAAACACACCATAAAATTGCGTGTGGTTGTGGCCGTTGGCGGCTCACATGGCACAAATGTGGTGTCCAAATGGTGCTGAGGTGGAAGAGAGGAGTGTGAAGATGGATTGCAGATTGGGCTTAATTTTGGGCTAAAATTGATTGGATTATGGAATGGATTGATTTAAAATGTCTTCTTTCTTTATACTATTTGGGCTTCTAAATTAATATGAAGAACACTCTTGATAAAAAAAATGTATTAGAATGTATTCAAATGAATGAATAAAAATTATTTGATATTGATATATAATTATCAATACTTACATAAAGTTGCATAATAAAAGTTGGAATTAAACGATAGTATTTATAAAGTAAAAAATTAAAGAAAATACATTATTCGATCCAATAAAAATACATATAAATGCTATTTTGCAAAAAATTTAAAAGGAAACGTTATGATAGTTTAAATTTAATGAAAATAGTAATAATAATAAATATAATAATAGTAATGTCTATGTTTTCTTAGTTTAAAAGATAAAAGGTGACAATGCTTATATAAACTCTTAATTATAATAAAAAATAAATTATATGCGTTCAAATTATTAGAAGCTCAAAGAGATGAATTGAAAGAAAGACGGGACAAAATTGGATGTCAATAATCACCAACTCAAGATTAGGGTGGAGGACATCCCAAAGACTACTTTTCAGACTTGTTATGGTCATTATAAGTTTCTAATCATGTCTTTTGGATTAACCAATGCCCCAGCTGCTTTTATGAGTCTGATGAATAGAGTTTTCAAGTCATTTATGGATTCTTTTGTCATTATCTTTATTGACGACATTCTGATTTACTCCTAGAGTGAAGAAGAGTATGAAGCTCACTTGCGTACAATATTGGGATTTCATAAGTAAAAGCAATTATATGCTAAATATTCCAAGTGTAAGTCTTGGTTGTCTTTGATGTTCTTCTTGGGGCATATGGTATCTAGGGAAAGGATTATGGTAGACCTGCATAAAGTTGAAGCTCTTAAGAACTGGGCTAGACTGACGAATGTGACAGAAATTTATAGTTTTGTGGGGTTGGCTAGTTATTATCATTGATTCGTCAAGGGATTTTCAGTCAATGCTTCGCACATGACCCACCTAACTCAGAAAGAAGTTCCATTTGTGTGGGTTGACAAGTGCGAAGACAAATTTATAAAGCTCAAAACTTTTCTAACCTCAACCCCAATTCTCACCTTTCCAATTGAAGGTAAGGATTTCATTGTATATTCTGATGCCTCAAGATTGGGTCTAGGTGTTGTCTTGAAGCAGGACCAGAACATGATTGCTTATTCTTTGAGGAAACTGAATCCTTATGAGAAAAAGTATCCCAAACATGACTTATAATTTGAGATTGTGGTATTTTCTTTGAAGATTTGGAGACACTACCTCTATGGGGTGAACTGTGAAGTGTTCACAGACCACCGTAGTTTGCAGTATGTATTCACCTAGAGAGACCTGCATCTGAGGAAGAGAAGGTGGATAGAGTTGATCAAAGACTATGACATATCAATCCTATATCACCTGGTCAAAGCCAATATGGTGGTAGATGCATTGAACCAGAAGCCAGTAAACGTACAAAGTTTAGCATGGCTGAAGGTGATAAGGCGTCTATTGGCGAGAAAGGTACAGTCTTTGGCTAATGATTTCCTGAGATTGTAGGTGAATATTGAGGGAGGAGGAGTATCCCACGTGGAATTTAGGCCCACATTCTTTGACCAAATCAAAAACAGACAATTCAAAGACAAGAAGCTGAGCAACCTTAGAGAAAAAATATTGTAAGGTGATGCTAAAGAGGTTGTCCTTAATAATAAAGGAGTGTTGAGGATTCGAGGGATCTTGTGTGTGTCTCCTATGGGTAATTTGATTCTTACTATCCTTGCAGAGGCTCATAACTCTAAGTACTCTATACACCCGGGTCCAACCAAGACGTATAGAGATTTGAGACAACATTATTGGTGGCGAAGGATGAAATGTTATATAACGGATTTTGTTAATAAATGTTAAAATTATCAATCGATTAAGTATGAGCATCGAAAACCAAGTGGCACATTTCAAAGGATGCCCATTTCGGAATGGAAGTGGGAATGAATAATCATGGATTTCGTGGTTAGTCTTCCTAAGACCTTAATGAAGTGTGACTTTATATGGGTTATTGTTGATAGATTAACCAATTAGGCTCATTTCATTCCAGTGAGGGTAGATTATAATGCGGCTAAGTTGGCCAAGATTTATATGAAGGAGATTGTAAGGCTACATGGAGTACCTGTGTAATGACCTTCTAGGTTATTTTCTCAATTTTCATGGGTTTTTAGTATTTTGAACCTTCCCACATTAGCTACAGGTCATTTATGACTTGCCGAAGATGTTAGTTCGCTTATCGGGCAGTTAGTTTAAATTTTAAGCTTATTTCTGTGTTTTAGAGATTTTGCTATTAGAAAATTGGTCTCAGACCAAAAATCCTAGTAAACAGACTCTGATGGAAATTCCGACAGTGTTATAAACTCTGAAACATAAATTTTAGGCTAGAGGGACCCTTGGTTTGGGTCCCAAGGCTTCCAGACTCTTTTTGGGCTATTGGTTGGAAGTTGGTTAAATTGACACATGGGGTTTGGGGTCCATATTTTTCCAAAATGACCTCCGTTGGGAATTTCATCAATTTTATTGAGTCTATAATTCCATTTTCAATAGTGTAGCATTATTCGTTTACATCCATAGGACTTCAAATGGGCTCGGAGCACCCAAATGAAGTTTGGGCATTAGCTGGTTTTCTGGTGTGCCGTCTTAGCGGCCACCTTGGCGCCTAGGCGAGGCCACCAGAATGACAAGGTTTTGTGCCTTGGTGATGGCATGAGGCATGGGCATTGGTCGCCTGGGCAATCCCATTGGCGCTTAGGCGATTTCAAGTGGGTGCCTAGGCAATGAGGCTGGTATGGTGATGTGCCAGAGATTTACGGCACTTAAGGGGCTTAAAACAAGGGATATTTGCAAGTTTAAGGGTACTTTTTATGGATTTAATGTGTTTTTTGAGTGTTTGCGGACCTTAAGGACTCATAGAAGAATAATGTGAAAACTGAACAAAAAGAGGCATCAGACGAGCAATGCCACGATCGTGGGTTCAAACCACAATCGTAGGTAGGCTATCGTAAGTTGATTCAGAGATGCTATACTTAGGATCATATCAGACGATTGGATTATACGATCGTGGTATGATATCACGATTGTACCTTGAGATTGTGACATGTGAGGAAAGTTCAACTTGCAGAAGTCAAGTGTGGCATGGTCAGACGATGGATCCCACGATCGTATGTTAGTTGTACGATTGTACCTTGTGATCATGGGAGGAAGATCAGATTTGAAGAAGTGCAGGATTTTTAGAAGAATGATCAGATGACAAGCCAAGAACGATCATGGGTTCAACCTACGATCATATGTTCTTCTCGTCCAACGAGGGCGACATCAGTTTCCTGTTTTGTTTAAGATAGAATTTGTTAAGTCTATAAATACTCTTTTAGTGTTATTTTTATGCATTAGAAATTATTATTATTCTATAACATTATTTTGTGGGATTCCAAGGCACTCTCTTGGGATTTTATGAATATTGTTTTTACGGTTTTAATTAAAGTTGAGATTTTGGGTTTTGTTCATTATTATGAGTTTCAATTCATGTTTTCATCTATAAATTATTTCATTGTTCATACTATTATGAGTAGCTAAACTCCACAACTAGGGTTGTGGGAACCATGACAGATTAACAAAGTAGTATTCTAAGTACAAGGTGATTAGCGAAGGGTATAAGGGCATATATTGGTGATTCTTTTGAATTGGTTGCTTTCTCGCAAGTACATGGATTGGAACTCATCCTATCTCTACCCTGGACTGTAGAAAGGGTATTCAGATAGGACTAGCGGATCAACAACAAGACTTGGAGTTATCTTCATTTAATCAACCTTGAGCCATAATACGGAAAAGGTTGTATTGGGATCATTGGTAGGGGGCAACATAGCAACACTCATGACGCATTAACCTTTGTGCTTGAGTATAGTCATCTACAAGGGGCGTAACATAGTTGGTTAGATGATACATAACCTATCGATTCTGCATGTTGGATACCTTAAGAGATCACTGAAGTACGGAGAACCAATGGAGTTATGAAGTTATTGGGGAACATAGTCCTAGCACTTTTCTCACCTTGATTTCAATCCTATCAACTATTCCAGTGATATTATTGTTCATTTAATCTACAAAACCACCCTCTTTACTTATTTGCCAATTGCTCAGACAGACATAATTGATTAGACTTTGACCTAGTCCCTGTGGGATCAACCCCAACCTTGTTGGGTTCTATATTTGATTCAACGAACACTTTATACTTTCTGGGAGGTGTAATTTGGGTGACATCACATGGGCGATGTCCACTTGGGCGATGCCATTGGTACCTTGACCTCCTAGGCGACCAAGCTTACCCTTTTTAATGTTGTTTCTTCCTCGACCCAAAGCCATTTTTTTTCATTTCTAAACCTCTCTAAGCACTCTTTGAGCTCCAAAATCAGTTGGGAAACATCAATCTAAGGTCGGGGTTATCTCGGGAACATCAAGTCAACCTTTATTTCGTCAGAATCTGGTAAGTTTCGAGCTTTCTCTTCTCTTAATTTCTTCATTTTTGGTTCTTGATTTCTCTAAATGTTGGGGTTATTATGGCATAGATATTGAGATCGTTTTTTGCCCAAATTTTAGGCACAAGTTTCTTGAGTCATGAGGTACCTAATGACGGGTCCAATTTTGGAATTCCGTACGTAGATCCCACAAGCCTATTTTAGATCTGATTTTTGACCCGGAGTATTATATAGTAATATGGGTATCATTTTACTTCTATTAATGTGTAGATTATGATTTTTATAGTGCGACGTTATTTCTAAGATTGTGGGATAGCGACGATTGATTCATGGACGGTTCGAGATTACGGTTTGACAATGAGGTAGGCTTCGGTCTACCCTTCTCTATGATATTGTGTATTGTATAGATTGCATACTAGGTAGGGATTATAGGATAGGTTTATACCTAGTAATATCATGTATAGATTGCATACGAGGTAGGGATTATAGGATAGGTTAATACCTAGTAATATCATGACTTGACCTGTTTAAGAAATTTAGAATAAAAATGTAACCTGAGCCTTAGCATAGAATATCTATTATGGTTGTAGGATCCTATTGTACCGAATTATAGACTTGTTTAGCTAGAGATTGACATGAAGTATCCTTTAGTATAAGGCTTACCATATTACTTAGTGAATTGGACGGTATTCCCTTATTAGATCCTTTTAGTAGCTTAATGCCTTATTTATCGTATTTCCTGGATTATGGTGTAGATATATTGGTATGTTATATATTGTTGTGTTTAAGGTTGTGGTTACATACCAGTTGGACACCAGGTTAGTATTCCATTGTAACACCCCGTACCTTCCCAACCCTACTTGATGATGTTGAATAATGTTTGCTTGGGTGTCGAGAGATATAAGTATGTATTTGGTAATGCTAATGACGAGAAAATTGAAATTTGGCCACGTACATGCGATTAGACCTTAGTAGGAGGTGTTTTGTGAGTTCGTGGGGAATTTGTGTAATACCTCATGCATATTCCAACCTCATTTGGTGACTTGGAGTCATGTTTACTTGATGATTAAGATCACTAAGTAAGTATTTTGTAGTGTTTTGATAAGGTATTGGATGATATGCAAGTATTGAAGAAGTGGCCGAAAAATTCAGCAAGGCATGAAAACATGCGCCACTGCCCTATTTCAGGGGGTGTGGCGCAAGCCTTCAGGTTCAGAGGGCAAGGAAATCTTGCGCCACTGCCTTGCTTTGCAGCAGTGGCACAAGGCACAACAAATTGTGCCCTTCCGCGCTTATTTTGTGACGCAATTCTACGTCGGTTCTTATATGGTTTATTTTGGTTCTTTGGAGTTATTTAAGCATTGTTAAAGCTTCAAATACCTCAATACACTACCTCATACTTCTACATGATCAAACCATGAAACACAAGTAGTTATCAAAAATGTGCAAGGAAGCCATGGACGACTAGAATGTCTATTTTTGCGATTGAGACGACGAATGAGAATCTCGTAAGAGAATATTGTCGTGACATTATGGAATTATTTCACCATGAGATATGTGGTGACTTATACATGAAATTTGGTGGGCTAAGTTGAGATATGTTATTGGGCCCAATTTAAAGCCCAAAATGAGCCAAAAACAAGAGGCCCAAAAGGGTCAAATGACCCATTCTTGTGTTTGACAAGTAAACACAACCTTTTTGACTAATTGGATGGATAGATATGAGCATGAGGGCCTATATAAAGCCACCACAAATCAGATTTTTATTTCTTAAAACACACATGCCTTTTTGGAGATATTTCCAACATATTTCTCTCAAACCCTAAATCCTCTTCTTGGGCAAGAGCATTACCCTACAAGTATTGGTAAGTGTTTATTCTTGTGATTTAATAGATTATGTACATGAGAGGTTATGTATATCATGGTGGTTATGTTGGCAAGGTGTTGAATAGTGAACTTTTGCTTTTGCTCAAGATGTGCCATTTTTGTGAATTGAACTTGAAAAGTGACTTGTGGAAAAGTGAAAGATATTTGAGAGCACGCAGGTCTCGATGGCGATTCTCTCTCTAGGCGCCGTTCACTAACGAGTGCTACCATGGGGAAGAGAGCTAGGATTCCATCAGCGAAGGCAATAATGGCGAAGGAGGCTACGCTGCGAGCAAAAGGGAAAGCTAGAGCACGAGAGGACGTGGCGCAAACGGAGGAAGTCATGGCGGAAGTGGGAGGATCGCAATTGGAAGCTAGCAGCACTGCAGTAACCATGAAGCTGCAGAGGAAGGAGCAATTGGAGGTAGAAAAGGTAAAAAAAATTCAGTTACAGGTGACAGAGCATGAAGCTCAAGTAATTGCGCAACAACAATGGTCAGCGATAGTTGCGCAGTCCCATTCTCCTTCAAGTAGTGGGGCAAAGTCCTGGGCGGATGAGGTTGAAGAGGAGGCGAAGCGAGAAGAGAAATCTAAGTCGATCTGGGACAGGTTTGACATATCGAAAGTTTCTAATGCTGGGTTTAAGCTTGATTACATGACACCGGTACAGCATGGTGAGAAGAAGATTGTGGATATTGAAATTGAGGACATTGAATCTGAAATTCAGTACTGGAAAACTGCTGTTGTTTGCTACGTGTTGGGGGCTCATCCTCCATTTAAGGTTGTAAATGGATTTATTCAGCGAATATGGGGTAAACATGGACTGAATAAGGTGGCTATGTTGAAGAATGGTGTGATTCTAGTTCGGTTTGAGACAATGGAGGGGAAGAATGAGGTGCTACAAGGGGGCATATACCACTTTGATAACAAGCCCTTCATAGTTAAGGCTTGGGATCCAGAAATGGAATTCACGAGAGAGGAATTGCAAGCGGTGCCAATTTGGGTTAAGCTTCCAGGATTAGATTTTAAGTACTGGAGTGCTACTGGGCTAAGTAAGATAGGAAGTTTAATCGGGCGACCTCTTATGGCTGATCGCAATACAGAGAAGAAGCAGGGACTTAATTTTGCAAGGATCCTGGTGGAAGTGAAAATGGATGCACAACTACCGGAGTTGATATGTTTCAGGAATGAGAAAGGCAACATAATTGAACAACAGGTGCTCTATGACTGGAAACCTACATTGTGTAGTTTTTGTGGTAAGCATGGCCATGCAGTGGAGGAATGTCGAAAGAAGAATCCTCAGTTGAAAAAGCAAGAGAAGACACAGAATGATACCAAAGTAGATGATACACAGCAGGAGGAGGTCCAAAACAGTGAGGAGGGAGGTCAAGTGGAGCCTGCAAACCAGACTTCTCCGAGTAGAAGCATACAGAATATAGTGACTAAAGGGCATTCAGCAGTGGGTTGGGTGACACCTCATAACACTGTGAGCTCACAAAGGGTTATGCAGCAAAGGCCAGGTCAGATAGTTAGTCACAATACTTTTCAGGCTTTGCATACAAATATGGGGGTAGAGAATACAGGGAGAAGTCCTATTTTGGGTGGTCAAACCATATCTAACACAGGATATGGTTAAGTTACTTTGCTGGAATGTTAGAGGGTTGAATGGCCCGAATAAGCAGAAGGATGTCATGGTCCTCTGCAATAAAGAGCAGGTTAATATAGTAGGTTTGGTAGAGACTAAAGTGAAGAGTAATAATATGGTGCAGGTAGTGAATAAAATGTTTGGTGGTTGGCATTACTGCTCTAATCTGGATTCACATCCTAATGGGAGAATTCTACTTGTCTGGAGACCGGATTATTTTAAGGTGGATGTAGTTGTAAAACTGGATCAGATATTGACCTGTGAGGTGATCTATCTTCCACTGCAGATTTCATTCTGTATGTCAATAGTATATGCTCACAATACTAGAGAGGAACGAAAGAGTTTATGGTTGGAAATGGAGAGATATCAGCAGTCTTGTGTAAAACCTTGGTTAATATTAGGTGATTTTAACTCCACATTGCACATGGATGATAGATTGGGGGGTAATCCAGTACAGTTGCATGAGGTAGTTGATTTTAAGAATTGCCTGGAAACTTGTGACTTATTAGAAGTGCCTCATCAGGGGCAAAAATACACTTGGAATGACAGAAGTAGTAAGGATAGCAGGATATATTCAAAAATAGACTGGATGTTTATGAACTCCCTATGGCTGAGCAGTATGCCACTATGTAGGGCTGCTTACTTACCTGAAGGCTTAAGTGATCATTGCCCAGCTTTGTTTACACTGGAAAACCAAGCTTATAGACCTAAGAGGACCTTTCAATATTGTAATGCTTGGTCCAAACATCCATCTTTTAATGAGAAAGTGCAAAGTATTTGGAATATTCATTTAAAGGGGCATAAAATATGGCAATTGGTTAAAAAGTTGAAGATGTTGAAGAAAAGTCTGAAGGAGATGAATACGCAATACTATAGTAATATTGTTACTGAAGCAGAAAAGGGTAAGATGGAGCTGATGCTGGCCCAGGAAAAGCTGCAAGTTGATCCTCTAGATGTTCACTTGCAGCGGGATGAATCAAACAAGTACAGGAGTTATAGGCAAAAGTCATACCTAGCGGAGATGTTCTTGCAACAACAAAGCAAGGCTACTTGGTTAAGACTTGGTGATGATTGTACCAAGTATTTCTTTACAGTGATTAAGCATAAAAGATTAAAACAAGCTATTACTCAAGTGAAGGATGAACAGGGGGTATGGCAACATGAAGCTAGTAGAGTTGCAGAGGTGTTTGTGACATATTATAAAAATCTACTGGGCCAAAGATCAACCACAAGGATGCATGCTAATAGATCACTGTTCAACAATGGATCACTATTAAATGCTACACAACAGTTGGAGCTGTTGCAAGAGTACACTGGAGAGGATGTTAAGTATGCTATATTTCATATTGACAGTAATAAAAGCCCTGGCCCTGATGGTTACAGCAGTGGTTTCTTTAAAGCTGCTTGGGAGATTATAGGACAGGATGTGACTGCAGCGGTGCTTGAATACTTTAAGAATGGTAAACTACTGAAGGAGCTAAACACTACTAATATTGTATTGATACCAAAAGTCACAGGCCCTGAGTTTGCAAGTCAATACAGACCAATTGCTTGCTGTAATGTACTGTATAAATGTATTACCAAGATGATATGTATGAGATTGAAGGGGGCAGTAAAGTGCTTGGTAGCTGATAACCAATCTGCATTTGTTCACGGAAGGTCCATGGTGCATAATATACTGATATGTCATGATATACTAAGGCATTATAATAGGAAGACAACTCCTAGATGCCTTATGAAGATTGATTTACGAAAGGCATATGATATGGTTAACTGGGATTTTATAGCTGAAGCTTTACATGGTTATGGATTCCCTGATAGATTTGTTGCACTAGTTATGTCATGCATTACAACACCAATGTTTACTATCAAGATTAATGGTGAAGGACAGGGTTTTTTTGCTGGCAGAAGGGGTTTAAGACAAGGTGATCCGATGTCACCCCTTGTCTTTGTACTCGTGATGGAGTATCTGTCAAGAACTCTGAAGTGTATAGGTGAATTGCAGGAGTTTGAGTACCACCCAATGTGTCAACAAGTCAAGTTAACACACTTAATCTTTGCAGATGATCTCATGATCTTTTGCAAAGGTAATGTTCAGTCAGTAACCAAAGTTATGGAAGCTATCCAGCATTTTAGTAGTGTTACAGGTTTAATGGCAAATATGGACAAATCAAGTATCTTCATGGCAGGAATGGATGATCAAGTGAGAACACAAATACTGCAGCTGACAGGTTTTGGCCAAGGGTCATTTCCAATAAGATATTTAGGCTTGCCTTTGTCATCAAAGAAATGGAGTAAGATGGAATGTAATCAGCTGGTAGAGAAGATTACTAGCAAGATCAGCAAAGGCTATTCAAAACAACTATCATATGCAGGTAGATTACAGGTTATAATCTCAGTGTTATTCTCTATCCATAGCTTTTGGGGTTCTGTTTTCATACTTCCACAAGGAGTATTGAATGAGGTAGATAAAAAGTGCAGAGCTTATCTGTGGGGAAGTACAGAGGAAAAAAGAAAAACTGCTTTGGTAGCATGGGACAAAGTATGTGTTCCCAAGAAATGTGGAGGTTTAAATATAAAGGACTGTCAGATGTGGAATGAAGCATCAGTGGGGAAACTACTATGGCAACTAGTAACAAAAAAGGATGTCTTATGGGTAAGATGGGTGCATGGGATCTATATGAAGCAGGACCAATGTATTTGGGAGCATGTACCTCAGCAGGACAGTAGCTGGTACTGGAGAAAACTAAATGCCTTAAAGAATGCCATGCAGAGATGGTATTCTCAGCAGGGGGAGTATAATCTTACTTCTACTGGGAAGTATTCCATCACAGCAAGTTATCTGTCTATGCGTCCTGATCAAAGAAGGTTGAGGATTGCAGAATTGATTTGGAGCAGTGTTTTATTACCTAGACACAGGTTTATTGTGTGGCTAGTGGTACATGGGAGATTACTGACTAAAGATAGACTTCAGAGAATGCAGATACAAGTAGATAATGTTGCATGCTGCCTTTGTGAAACTCAGGAGGTTGAGACTCAATCTCATTTATTCAGGGATTGTCCATGGTCTAGCACTATTAGAGATGATTTAGCGCAATGGGCAGGAACGCATTGGCCATCAGGAGATACTAAAAAAGTACTGGAAGGAATTAAGCGAAGGAGATGCAAGCAATTCCAGAAGGAGGTGTTAGCAGGGTTGTGGAGTAGTATGGTCTACCATGTTTGGCAGGCCAGGAATAGGAAGGCTCATTCAGGAGTAGTTGCTAATAAAGATGTTGTACTAGCACAAATTAAGCAAGAGTTTGGTGGTACATTGGCTGCAATTAGGAATTCTAGGAAGGCTAGTAGATGTAGTACTTGGCTACAGAGATTCATGTGTAATTAGTGGCAGTTGGAGGCTTAAGCTCTTGTGCTTGTGCATGGGTGAAAGTGCTCTTTCGGTGTAATGGGGTTGTTTGATGTTAATGGTAATATTTACACTTGTTACCAAAAAAAAAAAAAAAAAGTGACTTGTGGTTTTGGTGAAAATGCATGGTGTGGGTGAAATATCAACATGTATGGTGTGCTTATGTTCCTAAACTTGTTATTTTCACATAAGTATAAATTATGGGATTTTGGCCGATTTGTTGTTGTGAGGTGTATTGAAGTAATTTGATGGCATAATTGTGATGTTGTGGTGATGGAGAAGTGTAAAGTATGAACTTGGTGTGACATGATCTTGGTTATCATGTATTGGTCAATGTATGGAATATTGTGGGATTATTGGGGATAATAAATTCATAAATGATATTGGGGTCAATGTTGGGCATGTTGTAGTATTATTGATATGACCATGCCGAAAATGGTATTGTAGCGAAACACATGACATTTTTAAAGTCAAACATGTGACTCATTGTTATTATATGCCATTGTAAGGTAATTGGTGGTTAATGTTGGTTTTGTATGTACTTGTGTTGTAGAGTGAAACATAAGGACGGAGCGGGACTATTGTATGTACTTAAGATTGTAGAATCGTATTGAGAATACAAGGTATGTAAGGTTACTTTGTCCATATCTTTCTGCGGCAAATAGTATTCACATTGATATTTCACTAGTCCTATCCCGAAATGTGCTAAGGTATCCCCTATTCAGTTATCAATGGTCATTATCATATGTTTCCTACTCATTGATCATTTGTGAATCACATGTCTCATATTCATTGGCAATGTTCCGAAAGTCCAATAAGGTTGTGTTTCAAAGTTTCAATAGTGGTTAGACTCATGTATCCTGTTCAATAATCATTGTCCAATGGTTCCAATAGTGTTATATTTCCACGAAGGCCATGTTTCCAATAATGTTTATTTGCATGTTTCTCACTCATTGATTATTGATCCAAAGTTTCAAATAAAGTTGTGACTATCACTGTATCGATATCTCATAAGCAAAAGTATCAATCTCTCACAAGTTAAGGTATCAATCTCAAAAGTAAAGAAATGAAGTAAGAATAAAGTAATGCATATTGGTTGTGTTCATGGGTGTTATCCATGGGGTACAAATACCCGCATGATGATGTTACTTTATCCATGGGGTGCAAAGAACACCCGCATGACGGTATGATCTTATCCATGGGGTGAAAAGAATACCTGCATGACGATGTTCATTTATCCATGGGGTGCAAGAACACCCGCATGATGATATGATTTTATCCATGGGGTGAAAAGAACACCTTCATGATGAGGGCCCAGACAGTATATGAGTGATGTAAAAGTAAAGTAAAGTAAAGGCAAGAGAAAGTAATGGACGCAATGAACGCAATGGATACAATATACTTTTTTCCAAATGCATTGGTTTATTTACATTGACTACTCACGTGTGTTTAACCCCAATGAAGTCTTTATGTTATCTACAGTTTCATTTGAGCCTTACATACTCAGTACATTCTTCGTACTGACCCCTCTTGGGGAATTTACCTTACTTGCTGCAGGCGCAGGTACTAGTAGGCCTCCACAGTAGGTTGCCAGTTGTTGCAGATCATTGGTGGGCTCCAGTTAGTTCGGGGCTTCTCCGAGTCACAGTTGTTCATATTTTTTGGTATTGTACATAATGTATAAAGCGGGGACTTATCCCGACTTTTAGTTTATTTTGGTCAATGCATCTGTTAGAGGATTTTGTAGACGGACGTGGGTGCATGCATGTAAGAGGGTACATGTCATTTTTGACTTGATGGCCTCAACGGCCAAGTTTCACACACACATATATATATATATATATATATATATATATATATATATATATATATATATATATATATATATCACACATGTCCCATGAGTTTCGTTATTAGCATTCCTTACTTGATAATGGTGTTTCTTATGACATGCATATGAACGAATAGAAGCAAAGCTTGGTTCTCTCGGGCCTTATCGGTTACGAGTGCCAATCACGCCTCGTTGGAATTCGGAGCGTGACATAAGTGGTATCAGAGCAGGTCGTTCTACGGGTGTCTACAAAGCCGTGTCTGAGTAGAGTCTTACTTATCGATGTGTTGTGTGCCACATTGATAAGCAGGAGGCTACGGGACATTTAGGAGTTGTTTTTTTCCTTCACTTCTAGATCGTGCAATAGAGCCAAGGTTGTAAGTGGAATCACATGTGCTCAATGATATTGGTTTTCCTTTATAGAGAGGTTGTACGCGGAATCATAACTGACCAGGGGAATTGTTTTCTTGTGTGTTTGATTAGAAATGCCAATGGCGAGAGAAGGTTGGGGAAACGAAAAGGAGATAGACAGGATTGCCGGAGAAGGAACCAGTAGAGCACCACCTGAGCAAGTTGATCAAGGTGGGGCTGGAAATGAGTTGATATCACGGGTTTCTCATACTCTTTCAATTCCAGAGGAATTGTCCAATACTATTATTGTGCAAGATTTAATGAGTGTGGTGCACATACTGACCCGTGTAGTTGCTGCAAAAACTCAAAGACATGTATTGGAGCAGCAAATGGTGGAAAAAAGGCAAAAGAGAAGGACCCAAGACTTTGACGAAGGGTCGTCAAAAAGGGCTAGACCCGAGAGGCAGTTCATAGCCTCCCAAGAAGGATTTGAGCCTCGGATGTTGTACGAACCATCAAGGCCATTATTTTCTCTGCTTACAGCAAATGCTCCCCCTCTATTCCAAGGGTTTAGAGGCAACCAGTTTGGGCAAAGAAGTAAGAGTCAGGATTCACAAATAGTGGGGTATCGAGGGCAAGAGAGTAGGAGTCAATTAAGGACTGTTCGTCAGCTGTGCGAGTGCTGCGAGAAGTTTCATGTAGGCGAATGTTGGCTCGGAATGAATGTTTTCTATTGGTGTGGTATGCTGGGACATGTGAGGAAAAGGTGTCCACAGAGGAGCACGAGTGGTACGGCAAGACTTATGAGACCAACTGTCGCATTGCCATTATCGATACCTCCTCTAGGTAGAGGTGTACAGCCTATGGGGTGCGATAGAGGTTCGAGAGGAGCAACTAGTTCCAGTGGAACCCAGGGCCATACCTATGCCTTAGCGGATCAACGGAATTTGGAGTCTTCTCCTGATGCAGATACAGGTACATTATTAGTTTTTTTTCATAAGGTAAATGCATTGATTGACCCAGGTTCCATATTATCATATGTCCTTCCATTAATTGTTGCAAACGTTTATCTGAAAGGACAACAGAAATATTAGTTAACCCATTGGAGGTATCTATACCAAACGGTGAATTTAGTAGAGCTGAAGGAGTTATTTGTGGTCCTGATACGCTAGTTGATTTTATTGAACTGGAATGGATTTTGATGTTACAAAGAGATTGTGCTATAATCGTGTGCCGAGCTATGAAATTACATTTTACATTTCCCCCAAAAGAATGTTCTTGAATGGCAAGGGTCATGTGGGGGCACCAAGAGGAAAATTTTATTTTCCTTATCTTATAACTCAAGGAAAATGATACCCAAGAGTGTACATATGTCACTTGGGCATAGCGAAGGATACTAATGTGGAACCACCAACTCTTCAATCGATTTCGGTAGTACATGACTTCCTCGATATAGGAATGAGTAGATAATGACATGATGTCAAGCACTTAGCCAAGTTGTCTTCCTTCATAGGGCATGGCTCCGGTAGAGATAAGGAGCTTAAGGGCGAAATTACAAAACGTGATGAACACAGAAGTCTTAAGACCTAGTACATTCCCTCGGGGTGCATCAGCGTTCACTGTACAAAAATAAAAAAACTGTGTATATACTAGTGGCAAAGGCATAGGGTGACAGGTAAGAATCAATAGTTTCTTCCCATGAGTGATGATTTATTTTGATCGGTCTTCCTAACGATTACCCTAAGAGCGGGTAAGCATTAAGTAAGGGGTAGAGCAGCCAAATATACTCAAGATATCCTTCCACACAAAGTATGGTCGGTATGAATTCGTAGTTATGACATTTGAGCTGACAAATGCTCCAATTGTGTTTATGGGTTTACTGAATAGGGTGTTCACGACACTTTTACATGGGTGTGTAACCATGTGTGGGGATGGTATTCAAAATCACAAGAGGACTATGCGAATAATATTACAGCAAGTGTTAAATGTGTATACGATAATGTGAAGGATTCACCTCGACTTAAGTTGTTACATTGAGCCAATGTTACTAACATTCGAGGACGAATGTTTCTAAGGGGGGAAGAATGTAACACCCCGTACCTTCCCAACCCTACTTGATGATGTTGAATAATGTTTGCTTGGGTGTCGAGAGATATAAGTATGTATTTGGTAATGCTAATGACGAGAAAATTGAAATTTGGCCATGTACATGCGATTAGACCTTCGTAGGAGGTGTTTTGTGAGTTCGTGGGGAATTTGTGTAATACCTCGTACATATTCCAACCTCATTTGGTGACTTGGAGTCATGTTTACTTGATTATTAAGATCACTAAGTAAGTATTTTGTAGTGTTTTGATAAGGTATTGGATGATATGCAGGTATTGAAGAAGAGGCCGAAAAATTCAGCAAGGCATGAAAACTTGCGCCACTGCCCTGTTTCAGGGGGTGTGGCGCAAGCCTTCAGGTTCAGAGGGCAAGGAAATCTTGCACCACTGCCTTGCTTTGCAGCAGTGGCGCAAGGCACAACAAATTGTGCCCTTCCGCGCTCATTTTGTGACGCAATTCTACGTCGATTCTTATATGGTTTTTTTTGGTTCTTTGGAGTTATTTAAGCATTTTAAAGCTTCAAATACCTCAATACACTCCTATATACTTCTACATGATCAAACCATGAAATACAAGTAGTTATCAAAAATGTTCAAGGAAGTCATGGACGACTAAAATGTCTATTTTTGCGATTGAGACGGCGAATGAGAATCTCGTAAGAGAATATTGTCGTGACATTAAGGAATTATTTTACCATGAGATATGTGGTGAATTATACATGAAATTTGGTGGGCTAAGTTGAGATATGTTATTGGGCCCAATTTAAAGCCCAAAATGAGCCAAAAATAAGAGGCCCAAAAGGGTCAAATGACCCATTCTTGTGTTTGACAAGTAAACACAACCTTTTTGACTAATTGGATGGATAGATATGAGCATGAGGGCCTATATAAAGCCACCACAAATCAGATTTTTATTTCTTAAAACACACATGCCTTTTTGGAGATATTTCCAACATATTTCTCTCAAACCCTAAATCCTCTTCTTGGGCAAGAGCATTACCCTACAAGTATTGGTAAGTGTTTATTCTTGTGATTTAATAGATTATGTACATGAGAGGTTATGTATATCATGGTGGTTATGTTGGCAAGGTGTTGAATAGTGAACTTTTGCTTTTGCTCAAGATGTGCCATTTTTGTGAATTGAACTTGAAAAGTGACTTGTGGTTTTGGTGAAAATGCATGGTATGGGTGAAATATCAACATATATGGTGTGCTTATGTTCCTAAACTTGTTATTTTCACATAAGTATAAATTATGGGATTTTGGCCGATTTGTTGTTGTGAGGTGTATTGAAGTAATTTGATGGCATAATTGTGATGTTGTGGTGATGGAGAAGTGTAAAGTATGAAACTTGGTGTGACATGATCTTGGTTATCATGTATTGGTCAATGTATGGAATATTGTGGGATTATTGGGGATAATAAATTCATAAATGATATTTGGGTCAATGTTGGGCATGTTGTGGTATTATTGATATGACCATGCCGAAAATGGTATTGTAGCGAAACACATGACATTTTTAAAGCCAAACATGTGACTCATTGTTATTATATGCCATTATAAGGTAATTGGTGGTTAATGTTGGTTCCGTATGTACTTGTTTTGTAGAGTGAAACATAAGGACGGAGCGGGACTATTGTATGCACTTAAGATTGTAGAATCGTATTGAGAATACAAGGTATGTAAGGTTACTTTGTCCATATCTTTCTGCGACAAATAGTATTCACATTGATATTTCACTAGTCCTATCCCGAAATGTGCTAAGGTATCCCATATTCGGTTATCAATGGTCATTATCATATGTTTCCTACTCATTGATCATTTGTGAATCACATGTCTCATATTCATTGGCAATGTTCCGAAAGTCCAATAAGGTTGTGTTTCAAAGTTTCAATAGTGGTTAGACTCATGTATCCTGTTCAATAATCATTGTCCAATGGTTCCAATAGTGTTATGTTTCCACGAAGGCTATGTTTCCAATAATGTTTATTTGCATGTTTCTCACTCATTGATTATTGATCCAAAGCTTCAAATAAAGTTGTGACTATCATTGTATCAATCTCTCATAAGCAAAAGTATCAATCTCTCACAAGTTAAGGTATCAATCTCAAAAGTAAAGAATAAAGTAATGCATATTAGTTGTGTTCATGGGTGTTATCCATGGGATACAAATACCCGCATGATGATGTTACTTTATCCATGGGGTGCAAAGAACACCAGCATGAGGATATGATCTTATCCATGGGGTGAAAAGAATACCTGCATGACGATGTTCATTTATCCATGGGGTGCAAGAACACCCGCATGATGATATGATTTTATCCATGGGGTGAAAAGAACACCTTCATGATGAGGGCCCAGACAGTATATGAGTGATGTAAAAGTAAAGTAAAATAAAGGCAAGAGAAAGTAATGGACGCAATGAACGCAATGAACGCAATGGATGCAATATACTTTTTTCCAAATGCATTGGTTTATTTACATTGACTACTCACGTGTGTTTAACCCCAATGAAGTCTTTATGTTATCTACAGTTTCATTTGAGCCTTACATACTCAGTACATTCTTCGTACTGACCCCTCTTGGGGAATATACCTTACTTACTGCAGGCGCAGGTACTAGTAGGCCTCCACAGTAGGTTGCCAGTTGTTGCAGATCATTGGTGGGCTCCAGTTAGTTCGGGGCTTCTCCGAGTCACAGTTGTTCATATGTTTTTGTATTGTAAATAATGTATAAAGCGGGGACTTGTCCTGACTTTTAGTTCGTTTTGGTCAATGCATCTGTTAGAGGATTTTGTAGACGGACGTGGGTGCATGCATGTAAGAGGGTACATGTCATTTTTGACTTGATGGCCTCAACGGCCAAGTTTCACATATGTGTGTGTATATATATATATATATTTATATATATATCACATGTCCCATGAGTTTCGTTATTAGCATTCCTTACTTGGTAATGGTGTTTCTTATGACATGCATATGAACGAATAGAAGCAAAGCTTGGTTCTCTCGGGCCTTATCGCTTACGAGTGTCAATCAGGCCTCGTTGGAATTCGGGGCGTGACATCCATTCTTTGAAAGGACGTGGTTCTATTTATAGACGCTTAGGTATTTTTGATTGTAATGTTTAGATACTGGTGATGGCATGCATACATTTAGGAGCATTTATACTTATATAGTGGTACGATTCTGGTTAAAACCTTGGTTTAACTACTATTTTCTAAAAAGGGATTTATTTCTATCTTTCTTAACTTTAAAAGTGATTCTTTGAAAATGGAAGTTGTACCACCTTTATTATTGATTTATGATACTTAAACTAAATGTATTACTTTAGACATTAGACTGAGGCTGATTTCGATCCATTATTAATCCACTCATTTTACCACTACTTATTCACTTTAGTTGACAAAGATTTCGACCCTTTCTACATCATTATGCTGATTTAGTCTCAAATTCAATCTCGAGCAATGGATTTATAGATTTATTCTCATCTATTCTCGGTTTGATTTTGAGAACTTATTATACACTCACACATTTTCGATTTAAGTCCAGCATTTCTTTTATATATCTCTTCGGTACTGGATGAAGTATATTTGTTACGACAGTTATTGGAAGTGTTGGTTCGGTACCAGGCAGTATACACGAATTTCTCAACTCCTTATGGATTTCTATATTCGGGGACCACGTAATGGAAAAGGTGATATCTGTAGGTCCTGCCTTATGAGCCGGCGAGCCGATGGAGGTGTATATAGTTGGTATGGTTTGGCATTTGGGCGGTATGATAGTATTGGTTTGCTTGCATTCATTCATCCTTGTGCATTGCCTATCACTAGTATAATTATTTGGTGTTTGTATCTATCGGTCTTATTGGGGGATGTATAGATACAAGTTATGGTTGTTTATTGATTGCTTTTTTGTGCCTCTCCGAGCTTATGGGGGCTCGATTGGGGTTATTGGTTGTCCGGGCTAGTCGAATACATTATTATTGGTTGTTATGACATGATTAGTGGCAGTCTGGTTATGGGTTGGTAATTGAGATTGTCGATACATTTTTTATTCCTTTTCTCATTATTATGGTAAGACTTGTCATTGGTAGATCATCTTATGATTATGCATATTACGATTAGAGACCCTGATTATGCTAGAATTAGCTTCCTTACCTTATATATGATCTCGGTGATATAGACTAGTCCCTTAGAGTAGTACCTTTATATTTGGTTATCCATAGAGTGCGGTTATACATATATATTCATATACTCTTCTTGGTCTACTCTTGTATATTATTTCCTTCCTTTCTACTAAATTTGTATATTATATTTCTTTCTTTACTATACTATTGTATATGGGCTAACTACTTATGAAACCGTGTTCGTCCCTTATTATTGGTAGAATAGGATAGTTTATCCTTTTCACGTCATTAATATTATTATGTTTCGTTGCCTAGATAGTTGGCTGTTAATTTATATTCCTGCTTTACATGTTGTTTATACTTGCATTATCTTTAGAGCTCAGTCGGCCGATGCCTACTGAGTACCACGTGTTTGGTACTCATATTACACTTCTGGAGCCTGCAAATCATAGTATAATTTCTCACCGTTAAAGTGTGTATCGTGCAGGGAAGCCATGGATTGGAGATTTAGGGTGAGCTTCTGACGTTCGGAGTATTCCTACTCTCCCTTTTATTGTTAGACTGATCTCTATTTTGTATTCAGAGACATCTGTATGTATTTTAATTTTGTATTTCACTTGTACTCCTATTGCATTAGAATCTCTTGTACTGACTTCATTAGGTTTTGGGATTTCACCTTTATATTGGTCTCTTTATTAGATTCTTTTCTGCTACTTTCTTTATTTTTAGTCCGTTACTAGTTGTTCCAGACTACTGGTTGGCTTACATACTGGTGGGTTATAGTAGGTGTCATCGTGACTTGAGAAATTAGGTCGTAACAATCTGTTTCAATTGTGTCAGACCGAGGTACTCGGTTTACCTCTATTTTTGGGAGAAATTGCAATCAAAATGGGGCTTTAGATTGGACCTAAGTACAGTTTTCCATCCACAGGCCGACGGGCAATCGGAATGAACTATTCAAGTGCTTGAAGGTATGCTTCGGGCTTTGTTATGAACTTTGAGGGTCAATGGGACCAGTATCTACCTTTGTGTGAATTTGCCTACAATAATAGGTACCACTCCAGTATTGATATGGCTCATTTTGAAGCATTGTATGGTAGAAGATGTAGGTCGCCAATCGGGTGGTTTGACAAATTTGAAATGAGGCCTTGAGGTATTGATATGCTAAAGGATTCAATGGAGAAGGTAAGGTTTATACAAGAAAAGCTCCTAGCAGCTCAGATCCGACAAAAAAAGCACACGAATAATAAGGTAAGGGATGTAAAGTTTGAACAAGGAGAGAAGGTACTCTTGAAAGTGCCGCCCATGAAGGGTGTGATGCATTTTGGCAAGAAGCAAAAATCGAGCCTGAGGTACATCAGACCCCTTGAGGTTTTAAAGGGAATAGGGTCAGTATCTTATAAGTTGGCCTTGCCTCCTAGTATGTCTGGGGTTCACCCTATATTTCACGTATCCATGTTAAAGAAGTACCACGAAGGTGGGATTACATCATTCGTTAGGACCCCGAGTTATTTGATAGAGAGTTATCTTATGAAGAGGAACTAATTGCTATATTAGATCGGGATATGAGAAAATTGAGAACCAGAGTCATTCCTTATGTAAAGGTTCAATAAAGAAATCGTCCAGTTGAAGAGGCAACCTGGGAGATAGAGGAAAATATGCGCAAGTGGTACCCGCACTTGTTCATAGAATCAGGTATATACTCTTGCTTTAGTTTTGTCATTTTAGGCTAGTTGTCGTTTGAGGATGAAAGAGGGGTAAATTAATAAATAATGTAACGACTCAAATCATAGTTACGCTGAAATAAGGAGTAAACCTCTCGCCAAATTTTCCCTTAAATAATTTTTAAGAATTTAGGGTTAGCCTAATGTAAGATGAATTTTGAGGGTGTACTATACAAAGGAAATCTGGTATTAATGTGAGTGTTGGTGGATATGTTTAACTTGATTTCTAGATAGAGTATGAGTTTAGAAAGTCGTAGCAACTTTCAGTACGTAAAAGGGGTTTATAGAACTCCAGTTATAGAGTTTACCATAAAGGGGTTAGTTTGTGATGTCGTATTTCAAGGAATGTGTTGTAAAATAGACCCAATTGAGGAGAGGCTCGAGATTCTACCTCAGGACCGCTGCAACAAAAAAGGAACCATTGCAGCGGTAGCCTCAACTTTGTCGTGAACCATTGTAACAGTAAAATGTAGTTTTAACAATTTTAAAAATCAAAAACACGCTTTCATTCCACTTTTCTGAAAAATGAATCAAGGCTATTTGGAAGGCAATTTTCTAGAGTTTTCATCTCTAGAGGTAAGATTCCTTAACATTCTAAACTTAAATTACTTCTAGAATTGTTAAAAGTCACTAGAATCATGTTCATGGTAGAAATTGGGGTTTAGCCCTAATTTATGAACTGAACACAAATTGATGGGAATGAGTGTAAACTCAATTTTTAATGATCCTAAGGTGTTCGAAATACTATTTGGAGTAGAATTGTTGTTCTTCATGCTAAATGAAGTAGAATTCGTGGGGTTTAAAGGATAGAAAATCCTAAGATGATGAACTAAGAAAATTTTATGAACAAAGTTGTTAATTATTGATCCCCAGTGGTTAAAAAGGATGAAATGATTGAATTGGTATGTAAAATTCTTGTTATAGATCAAGAACGAAGTGAAAGAGAAAGGAAAGGCAAGCTTGTGGCCTAAAAGTGATTTCGAGCAAGAAATCGAGGTAGGTTACAATTTAATGTAGCATTCAGACTTGCTTGACTCTGTGCTTACATGTAGGTTGAATATTTTTGATTCTTTTCAAGAACTAATTTTGATTATTGACTGCATTGCATATTCATACATGTTGATGATGATGGTATTGATGTTGAGAAGATGGGTTTATATTGATATTGATCATGATATTGAAATCATGATGATGATGATATTGATAATGATATTGATAATGATGATTTGATGATTGTGATAATGATATTGAGATCATTGTAAAATGACAGATGTTGATGGTATTGAGAAGGGAAAGTGATGAAGCGCTCATCTTGCATACATACAATCATCATATGCATTGAATGTTCAGTTGTGATTATATGTGGTTATGCAACTTATTGATGGAAATGACTAAGTGTAATATATATAATTATGAGCTTGTATCCCCTTTTAAAATGAAGTGTTATAAATGTGTTTGGTTGTCTCTAGTTATAAGTTCTGTGGTGTTTGTTGTTACATATATTTGTTTTACTTATTTGCATGGTCGTATCGGGTTGAGTCAACCTGTGATGCCTACCAGTACTTATTGATGTATTGATGCTACCTGTGCTCTTCTTTTTGTTAAGTGCAGAGTATGTTCCGGTGTTTGAAACAAGACCTCGACTTTAGCCAGCAGTTCCGACTTCGATTCAAAGGTGAGCACCATGTTCGGGCAGCCATTGAGTCATCTGATTTTCATTCATGTCCATTGTTTCAGGACTAAGACATTCGTTATTCCTTTAGAATTTTGGATAATCTTTTAGTTATAGATTGTTGAATATTCTTAGTTGTTCTTGTACGGTGACTTCAGGTCCCGGGGATGTAATAAATAGAGGATTTCCACACTCTATTCTAGTATTGATGATGGTTTAGGATTGCCAGTTTTATTTTCTTTAATGAGAAAATGGTTTTAGTATTTATTAATATTAAAGTTGGTGAATTTGTTGACTATTAAGTTTGATTAATCAGGGTTGGTTTAAACGGTTCTCCCACCATAATTTTAGGGTGGGTGTCAATCATGACCATTTGGGTCGTGACACTTAACAAAGAAGCATATTGTTCATTAATCTAGTACTTTTGTTGCAAAATGTTTGAGATAATTTACAAGTGTGGATATTGCAAGGAATTGATTGAAATATTAGCGGCATCCCGAAAACATCAAGGTCGAATATGGCTTTAAAATTAAGTTTCGAATTAGTGGATGCTCTCAAAAGGCTGGTGATTAAAAAAAGTCTTAAAAAGGAATTCATCTGAGTGATTTGACACAATGAGTTCATGGTAATTCACTGGATTTTGTGAACAATAATCTAGGCATGAAACTCACAAAATAATGATATTTAGGGGGGACTTTAAACTGTACTCACTCAAATTACTTTTCCACTTGTACTGTAACTTGAAATTCTTCGAAGTAGCTTCTGAAGTGTGATGTTCACATAGCATGTCATATTCTTTTGGTGGGTACTTTATATGTGCTGATGATATAGTTTAGAGAATTTTGTGAACACCCAATAATTTAGGTATGAAACTCTTAAAACGATGATAGTTCAGAAGTTTTTAACCTATTCAAGAAGAATAAAATGATCAGCAATTTTCTAATTCCCTAACAATAGTGTGGATATACTTCAACAGTAAATCATATCACACCAGTTTGGCTTGTGTCATCAGCTAAAGAATGTGAAAGCACAACAAAAAGGAATTAGTGGCGAAATTTTGTACGGTGGAAAGGAAAGTTAGAAAAAAAAGAAAAAAATTAATGAGAGATGAGAGGGTGGATGCAGTGGCAATTTAAGTGTAATTTTTGGGACATGTGAACCTATGTTTTTTTCATAAAACTAGATATTCTATAGTATATACATTTGGCACACATGTTATATAAAGACTTGATGGTGCACTTGATTAAAAGCTTAGTTATTTACCAAGAGGAATAAGGATCAATTTCCACTAAATGCATTTTTTTTTTCTTTACTTTTTTTAAATAGTGCATCCATACTCTAGAAATTCTAAAATCGCATCTGAGTGGATGTCAGAATATCAAAATTCATCCCAACTATGTGATCATGAATATTCTGTACCCTTAAATAAAAATAGAAAAAATTGCATGGGATAACAAACCTAAACCCTTAATTATGACTCATAATGAAAGTTTTAAGAAATTACCCTAGATAGCATTAGTAGCAATATTTTAGCATGACCCAACAATTATTTTCCAATACAATTAGGAAAATATTTACTTCTCCTTTCAAGTCTATAGGGCATGTGGTTTTGGCCAAGGAAAATCCTCTATGCAAAGCTGATAAACTTGAGAATAGGATCTAAGATACTGTTATTACTATTAACTATTGTTGCTAATTATGTACCAAGTTTTTAATTTGGTTTTTGTAAGTTTTATCTTTTAGTTTAGACATGTCCTTTGTTTTGGTTAACAGTATTAAATAGTGTAAAATTGCACTTCCTGTTTCGTTTCTACTAATGGCATGCATACTATTGTTGAGTACAAGGTGGATAAATTTAAGCAATTATGTTCAAATTTTTCTGGCTTAATTTTTTAAAATTTATTTCCTTCTCTCAATATAGATACTTGATCATCCCAAATTAAATTGGATGTATAATCAGAGTTAATGCGTATTTAGCTAATATGAAAAAATGAAACACGAAGATGCTTAATTTATTATTTTTAGAATATACTTATATTTGAAACTTCCAAATGATTATGTAGGAAACTATTCTCCAGTGGCAAATAAATTAGAAATTAATGAAATCTTCAGTAAAAGAAATAAAGAATCTGTTAGATTTGATTGAAACCCATCTTCCATAGATTATTTCAAAGAGTTAAGTTATATATATTGAATGTCTTAAGATTATATCTTACACTTACGATATGATGTATATATCTTAACCTGTCATAACTTGAAGTGCACATAAGCAATTTGAGAACTGCTATTTAAGGATAGCTGAAGTTTAACATCTTTTTATAAGTTTAATCGCTTCAAATCAACTTCAAATTCACAGGTCGAAATTAAAATAAATTCAGGTCTAAAGTTTAGGCCTGCTAGCAAAACGTTAGACAATATCTAAAATTTGCTTGTGCAATTCAAACTTAAGACATTTAGGTATATTGGACTTACCAGTTAACACTCTCCAACCTAAGTCATATATGTATGAAGTTTGAACTAACTCGATTTTGCCATAATTCTTGTGGGCTAATGTTTAAGTTTAACCCAAATGATTAAAATGCATTATCTATTTTTTTTTTTTTTTAAAAAAAAAAAAAAAGTGTGCTTACATTTTAAACAGCAACATTAAAAGTGGTTATTGGTGCAAATTTTCCGAACTTAATTAATTATGTTGGTGTTTTTGAAAACAAGTTCTCTATCTTCACAAGGTAAGGATAAGATTTGTGTATACTCTATCTTTCTCAAATCCCACTTTATAGAATTTCACTGAGTAATGTTAGTGTGGTTTACTATGTTGGAGCCTTATTAAGATCCCAAAAGCAAATTATTTGCTAAATAGAATGTGGAAATCTCACCGGACAACTGCTTTTAGGATAGCTATTCAAGTTTTATCCAGCGATTGCAATTATTTAGTATTTAACCACAATTTTTAAAAAATGGCCAAATATTGCTTCTTCTTGTTTTCCTTGCTTCCTCAAATTATCGGACAATGTGTTCTGAAGTTCAGTTTTTAAACTCACTTAAAGTTTAGTTTTTAGTTCAAAATTTTAAGGACATTGTGTCCTAAGGTTTAACTTTTAAGATCAAAATTTCTGGACACCATTTCCTTAAGTTCAATTTTTAAGTTTAAAAATTCAAGACATTGTATCTTTAAATTTAGTCTTTTTTCATTTAAATTTCCGTATATTGTGCCTTAGTTCAAACTTGAGATTTTTGTCCTAAAGCTCAATTTTACAATTCCAACTTGAGGCATTGGATAAAAAGAACAAGGAAGCAGCTGCAATAATAGTGATCAATTTAATGTAGTTTTCTTACTATTTAGTGGCCGAACTAATGCATATATATGTCATGAAATTGTATCCTTAACTAAATTTGAATCCCACAGTTTATACTTTTGAACTCTGTATCCCGTTTAAGTTTAAATTGTGTACGTAGTTCAAGCTTCAACTGATATTCCTATAAGAAAAAGATAACAAATTAAGCTTATACTATCTGATATGAAAATCTTCATTGATGTGGATATCATAAAAGAAGAAAAGTGGGAGCGAGAAGGAGAAAGAAGAGAAGCAGAGACTACTTTTTTAAAAAGTGCTGAATATTTGCAATACGTAATTTGCAAATCCTGGGTAAAGCTTAAATAAAAGCACCAAAAATGACAATCCATGTACCTCACCCAAATAGAATGTAGTTCTACATCAAAGATGTTGCAATATAGTCGAATTTTCTCAATAACATGTCATTCTCAAGGGAGGATCAAGAGTATCGGATGGGGGTTCCTGAAAACTTAATAACTTTTGCTCGAATTCTATATTTATATTGAGAATTCATTCATTATACAAGAAATTGATAGTTTGGAACCCATAATAAAAGGAGTTGTTGATTTAGTGGCAAAGAAGGAACCCCGTTTCGGTGCACTCATGTTGACACGAGATCGATTCCTCTTGATCCACCTCTGGTTATTCTATATATCAACTACATCTGTTGAATGCTCATACTGATGATCTGATATAACGAGTTCATGGTAGTTCAGGATTTTTGTGCACACCCAATAATTTAGGTATGAAACTCTCAAAATAGTGGTAGTTTAGGGGGACTTTAAAGATTAAACTACTCACTCAAATTATTTTTCCACTTGTACTTTCACTTGAAATTCTTTGAAGTAGTTTTTAAAGCATGATGTTCAAGTAGCATGTCATATTCTTCTGGTGGGTATTTTATATGGGCTGATGATGGTTCAGAGAATTTTGTGAACACCCAATAATTTAGGTATGAAGCTCGCAAAACGACGACAGTTCGGGAGTTTTTAACCTATTCAACAAGAATCATATGATCAGTAATTTTCTAATTCCTTAACAGGAGTGTGGATATACTTCAACAGTAAATCATATCACACCAGTCTGGCTAGTGTCATCAGCTAAAGATTGTGAAAGCACAAGAAGAAAGAAATCAGTGGAGAAATTTCTAGGGTGGAGAGGAAATTTAGAAAAAAGATAATGGATAGATGTGAGGGTGGATGTCACAATATCAAAATTCAATCCCGACTATGTGATCTTGAATATTCTGATCCACCAACTCATAAGTTGATGCATTAAAATCTAAATAAAAATATTAGGCAATTCAAGAAGTGGGGTCATCCCACAATAAACAAGGCAATGGCTTTAATAAGTTTATGATCAGTCTCCCCAGCAATATATGCATATCACAAGTTTCCTGTTTCTATGTTTTCCAGGTAATAAATTTTCCAAGGTCCCATTTCAACTCTTTTTTGTGCATATCCATTTAGACAGAGTGAAATACAACAATGGACTACCCCTATTCACAGGATATGGCAAACTCTTGTCCCTGTTTTCATGCATGTTCACTTTGTTGCTGCTCCTTTCTCATTGAACTCCATTGGAGCACTCATTGATCCCTTTGGATTTTACGCATATGCATCGGTAGTGTAAAGAATTTTCTTGCTATCAACCTAATCTAACTTGTTATAGCAGGTTGTCTGTCTTATTTTCCAGGTAACTAAGCTAACTTAGAAGTAATTACTCCCTCCGTTTCAAATTGTTTGGGCTACTTTCCTTATTAGTCCATTTCAAAAAGAATACATCTTTTTCGTTTTAGTAACTTTTTAGTTTCAACTTTCCACATGACATATTTAAGACCACAAGATTAGAAGACATTTTGATATATTTGACGTACTTTAATTTAAGACCACAAGATTCAAAAGTTTTTTTTTACTTTCTTAAACTTTATATCAAGTCAAAATAGGTCAAACAAATTGAAATGGAGGGATTATGTTTTAGGTAATCTAATAGCGTAAAAAAGATTTTTACCTACTTATTGTTAGAAGTTAAATTCACTTTCCTTTAGAAGGTGCGTGGGGTTAGAAGAATTTTATGTAATCACAATTTGATAAAAAGATTGACGCATGGAGCATCCAAAGTAGGAGTTTGTTGTTTAATCCTCCTTCTCAACATAAATGAGGGACCACTAGTCTATTACCAATCATATCATCAACCAACTTCTTTAATTTGTAGTTATCATCTAGTATTCTTTAATTCTAATGTAAGTAAACAATATTTTCTCAGATTTGTAAGCTAGGACCTTATCAAACTGGATTCCATGTGTTACCACAATTATAGCATCTACAAGAATATGTTCACATGCCTGCAGAATGCAAAAAATTATTCATACAACACCTCTCGAATCTCGATGGGCTTGAAAATCTTGAATCAATCTTACAATAGTCTACAACTGATATATGATACAATATACAGATTTGGGTTAAAACAAAACATACCCCTCACAGATCCTTTAAAGGAGTTTTCATCTAACAATCCTTTAAATTATATCTATTAATTTAACAAAGTAAAAAAACTTAGAGGAAACAAGATAAGAAAAATTGGAAGGCGTCTAATTACTTGCAAGCAGGGCAGCCCGGTGTACTAAAGCTCCCGTTATGTGCAAGGTCGAGGAAGGGCCGGATGACTCGGCATCTAATTACTAGAACGTTTCAAATTCAAGAAGTTGTTGAAGTTGGTACACTCAAACAAGGCCTTAGCATTCATTTCTCTTTCAAACCTCCAAATATAGTTTAGCCCAACTAACAGCTCTGTTATGGCAGCTTCAGTCTTTTCTTGATTGGCAAAATACAACGTCTGCAGCAAGAGGACATTAGTTTTTGGAATTAGATTTTGCTGTTCAAAGCTCCTTTCACTTTGCCATTTGATCATATTGTGTGCCAAAGGAGACAACCATCCTAAAATCTTCTGCAGGGCATCTTTCCACTCACTAGCAAGAACTGGATCACTAGCCGAAAATCCAACGCCTTTTAGTCTTGATCTTAGTGATGATCGTATACTATTTGGTAACATGGAGTATAAATCATCTCTAGCATCAACACCAACTAGTTGTGGTGATCTTATCATTTTTTCCATAACAATGATTAAATTAGCATAATGTAGAGCAAGTGCAGCTGCACCTAAAGTACTCGAAGGTGGTTTAAGTACCTTAGTATTCGACTCGAAAAAATCATGATCTGAAACATTCTTGTCATGAAATATTGGTGGATTCACCAATGGCCCGGACACGAAATTGCATGTATTATGGTTTTCTGATGGATAAACGGTTGCAGAAGCAGAGAGACTACGTGGGAGAGAATTTGGATATCCATGACTCATACCGAAAACAAACTTGATCCTTGCTTGAGTAGTGAAAATGGATCGAGCAAGTAAAGACGTTACTGTATCGAAACTACGACACCATAACGATCTTTCTTTTAGATACTTAACTTCTTGTTTCTGCCACACAAACTTCTGTCTTAGTTCAACAATTTTCTGTTCTTTCACTGAAATATCAGAATCTTTGAACTGGGAATTCGACGTTTTCTTTAAACTATTCTCAAGTACTGAAAGTTCGTCCATTTGTCGATGTAGCAACGCAGTAGTAGTAACATACTGATCCATTTTCTTGATTTTTGACTCCATATCCTTCAAGCTGAGAACCCAACTGTAAGGATCACGACCCGTGTTTGCAAATTCATTGAAGAACCGATCAAAGCTTCTAAGATGTGAATCTTGACATCTTTTACTAATTCTTGAAACAGACTTGGCAACCAGCCTTAAGTTCTCGACAATTTCTGCACAGGCAAGGCCAATAAGGAAGGCATCATCGTTGGAGACAATCTTGCGTACACCTTCTAGAGAGATTGACTCATTGCGAATTCGGATCATGTTTTTGTCAGACAGAAATTGCCATAAATGGAGGAGTTTTGTCATAAGGCCAGAGATCTCAAAAGCTAAAACCCCAACGTTAGATTTCTTCATCACCATGGGCTTTGGGCGCGGCGCACTGGCTGATCGCACTGTATCCAAACTGTGTGCTATAGTCTTTTTCACCTTAATTAACCATGTTTCAAGTGCCATGACTAATATTTAGAATAATGTAAATTGGGTTTTTGAGTAAGGAGTACTAAGAAGGAGAAATGGAATGGGATAAATGAGAGAGAGTTGAGAGAAAAACAAAGAGAAAGGGACGATTAGTAGGGGAAATAATTGGAGAATGGAAGGTGCAGAGAGAAGAAGATAAAAGCAAAGTGCTTTGAAGGCTCGTGGGATGTTGAGAGCATTAGAGATATGTCTAATAAGAAAAAATCAGAGACATTACTGTGAATATAGCTTTGTATTTGTGGGAGAGATTTAGTATATGATATTGATTGAATAAAATAATAGTAATGAAGTCCCAGATTCAATGACACAGCGTGGTTTAAATTACTAAGCAAAAGGGTAATTTGTCTCTTTCAACTTGATGTCCACTTGCTACCCAATGGGAGTGGTATTCATTACTCTTTGTTTTCCAAGTACTCCGTCTGTTCGTTTTTACTTGTTATTTTTTAACATGCCTCATCCATTAAGAAAATAATTATTGATATGACTATTTCATCATACTACCCCTATTAATTAATGTTTAGAGTAATGTCTTGAAAATAATTTGGAGAATAAACAATTAATACTAAGGGTAAAATAGAAAAAATTCTTTTGTCTTTTCTTAATATGTCAAAAGTGACAAGTAAAAATAGAAATTCAACAACATACCCAATGTATTCCCACAAGGTGGGGTCTGGGGAGGGTAAAGTGTATGCAGTCCATACCACTACCTCAGATGAAGTAGAGAGGCTGTTTTCGATAGATCTCCGGCTCAGGACAAACAACAGTATAACAAGCAGAAAACATAAAAATAAACAACAAAATAGGGTAATACACCACTAGATAAAAGAAACAAAACACCCACGAAGTAATGCTATGAACTATCTATCCAAAATCACATACATCACCAAAACACAGCAAACAAGAAACTACAAGACACAGGCATAACACTATGATTGCAGTTACATCGACAAACAAAGCACTCCTCCCTACAAGTAAGGACGCACTCCTACTCACTAACCCTCTACCCTAATTTGCGTCCTCCATACCTTCCTATCAAGGGTCATGTCCTCTGTAAGTTATAACCGCTCCATGTCATGCCTAATCACTTTCCTCCAATATTTCTTCGGCCTACCTCTACCCCGTCTGAAACCATCCATAGCGAGCCTCTCACACCTTCGTACTGGGGCATCAGTGCACCGTCTCATCACATGCCCAAACCATCTCAACCTCACTTTCCGCATCTTATCTTCCACCGAAGCTACTCCCACCTTCTCTTGAATAAACTCATTTTTAACCCTATCCCTCCTAGTAAGTCCGCACATCCATCTCAACATCCTCATCTCTGCCACCTTCAACTTTTGGATGTGGGAGTTCTTAACTGGCCAACACTCAGCTCCGTATAACATAGTCGGTCAGACTTCTACTCTGAAGAACTTACCTTTAAGCTTAGGAGGCACCTTCTTATAGCACAAGACTCCCGAAGCGAGCCTCCATTTCAACCACCCTTCATTAATATGATGCATGAAATCCTCGGCAATATCTCCATTCCCCTGAATCATAGACCCAAGATACTTGAAACTATCCCTCTTCCGAATGGCCTGAGAATCCAGTTCCACTACCACATCAACCTCATGCATCAAATCACTGAACTTACA
Source organism: Capsicum rhomboideum (assembly GCA_031232105.1). NCBI lineage: Eukaryota > Viridiplantae > Streptophyta > Magnoliopsida > Solanales > Solanaceae > Capsicum > Capsicum rhomboideum. The sequence continues at coordinate 31,888,119 of CP124716.1, forward strand.
CTCCAAGTACTCCGTCTTGGTCCTGCTCAGCCTAAATCCTTTAGACTCTAAGGTCTGTCTCCAAACCTTCAACTTATCATTAACTACTCCTCGGGACTCGTCAATAAGCACTACATCATCCGCAAATAACATACACTAAGGTACCTCTCCTTGAATATGTCGTGTCAATACATCCATCATCAAGGCGAATAAAAATGGACTAAGAGTCAATCCCTGGTGCAACCCAGTCAAAACAAAAAAGTGCTCTGAATCTAATACTACCGTCCTCACACGAGTCTTCGCTCCATCGTACATGTCCTGAATCGACTTAGCGTACTCCACAGGCACACCTCTAACCTCTAAGCACCTCTATAGAACCTCTCTGGGGACTTTGTTGTACGCCTTCTCAAGATCGATGAATACCATATGCAAGTCCTTCTTCCTCTCCCTATACTGTTCCACTAATCTCCTCACAAGATGAATGGCTTCGGTAGTCGAGCGACCTGGCATAAAACCAAACTGATTCTCGGAAATAGTCACGATCCTCCTCAGTCTCAACTCTACCACTCTTTCCCACACCTTCATAGTATGACTCAATAACTTGATACCCCTATAGTTGTTGCAACTCTGAATGTCTCCCTTGTTCTTATATAAAGGAACCATCGTACTCCATCTCCAAGCTTCCGGCATCTTCGCCGTCGTAAAAATGATGTTAAATAACTTTGTCAGCCACTCCATGCCTGCCCCGCCAGTGTTCTTCCAAAAATCCACCGAAATCTCGTCTGGCCCAGTAAAATAGTGACAAGTAAAAGTGAACGGAGGGAGTATAAACTATAATTGATCTACTTTCATCTTTCGCTATAAATTCAGAGTTTACGTATAAATACTCTCGCCGTTCACTTTTACTTGTCATATTTCGCTTCATGAGAGTCAACTTAATTAGTCTTTGAAGCTAAATTGAATTAGATTAATTTAATATTTTAAATTTAAAGTTTAGAAGCTTTCAGGGATAACATCAAAGGGAAAAGGACACTGTCTAGCCAATTTTAAAATAAATAGGCCAAGTTTTACCTATTGGACGAAAAATGACCAGTCGGCCATTTTATTTTCAAATTATAGGCACCACCCCAAAGCCCATAAATAAAGCCTAAATCGGCTATTTTTCTTTCTTCATTATATTATTATACTTTTCATTTTTTATTTTATTTAACCCCGTAACATTTCTTCTTTCTCTTCTTTCTTTAATCCTTGAGAGCTAAGAACCCTACAAACTTTCTATCTTTTTCCCTCTAATTTTTAATTATTTCCATCTAGGTTGTCTAAATTTCTATATGTAAAGTTCTGTTCTTTTTCTTTTTTCTTTTTGTAATTGATTTTTCATATTCTTGTGCTTCTGGAATGTATGAATCTATTGGGGCTTTGAATACGGTGTAGTACTTGTTAAACATTGCAATTGAAGAGATACTAGAGAGGTGATTAGATAGGACATGTTGCATTTTAGCTCACCGAGGACATGACCTTAGATAGAAGGGTTTGGAGGTCGCAAATTAAAGTAGAAGGTTAGTTGGTTGTTGAACGTTGTATCTACTCTTACCAATAGTATTAGCACTATTCTCGTAGTTACTTGTTCGGCTATTTCTGTTATCTTCGGTGTTTCTTATGCTTCGGCTATCACACTAGTTCATTTTTGTTATTATTTTTTCCTTCTATTCTGTTTTTTTTTACTTGTTGAATTTGCTGGAAATTGATGTTTTAATTGTCGGGGTTTGAGAAAAAGAAAAGAAAAAGCGCCGGCCATATTCCCCTTTTTTGTATTTTTTACATGGGGTTTGCTGGAAACTAACGTTTAGTTGCTAGAGTTTGAGAAAAGGTCTCCTTTTTCACCTTTTTTGGTATTTTTCAAGTGTTGGGTTTTCCAGAAAATTGATATTTTAGCTGCCGAATTTTGAGAAAAGAATCAATTTTCCCTTCTTTTTTGCATTCTTCACTTGTTTGGTTTGCTGGAAATTGATTTTGTATATGTATAAGATGTGTATAGAAACTATATAATTATTTTATAGAATATGTATTTAAATAATTATTGCAGCTAAAGGTTGTATAAGATTTGTATAGAAACTGTATAATTATTTTATAGAATATGTATCTAACTAATTATTACAGCTAAAGGTTGTACAAAATGTGTATAGAAACTGTATAATTGTTGTATAGAATATGTATTTTGTATATGATATGTAGAGAAATTGTATCATTATTAATAATACGGAAAAGGGTCAAAACTACCCCTGAACTATCTGAAATAGAGCAAAAATATCCTCCGTTTGTTTTTTGGCTCAAAAATACCCCTCCGTTTGTTTTTTGGCTCAAAAATACCCCTCAATTTATTTTTTGGCTCAAAAATGCCCCTCATTTTAACGGAGTGCCAAAAGGGCCAAAACTACCCCTGAACTATCCGAAATGGAGCAAAAATACCCCTCCATTTTTTTTTTTGACTCAAAAATATCCCTCACATTAATGGAGTGTCACCAAGCACACCACGTGAAAAAATATTGTCACATGTCTAGTCCACTTCAGTGTCCCATTTAATATCCAACCAGCCCACTTAACCATATTCCAACTTAACAGCCATTTAATATCCTTACCCGACCCATCTTAAAAAAAACTCGACCCGTCCTCATAAGTAAATGGTAAAGATAGATCTATCCTTCATTTCACTTGAACTCTCCAAAAAAAAAATCGATGCAGACTAGGGATTCTGAGGGAAAAGAAAGCCCTTAGGGAAAAAATCACATGGGCTAACCAAACATCAGGTTGAAAATAGGCCTATGGGACCTGCTAATGGAATTCATAAATTTTACCCGCCAAAAAGTCTCATAGCTCAATGATCACATGTCCTAAAATTGAGCACAATTGGAGTTGTCTCTTTTTCTTCATATCTTAGATCGTGCAATAGAGCCAAAGTTGTAGGTGGAGTCATATTTAACCTTTGAATTTGTTTTTTTTTCTCATTATAGTAGAGATGTCGATTACAAGAAGGAGCAAGAATGACCTTAGGGAAAAAATCAACCCGTGTACTAAGAGCTTTCTTTTCCCTCAGAATCCCTAGTCTGCATCGATTTTTTTTTTTTGGAGAGTTCAAGTGAAATGAAGGATAGATCTATCTTTACCATTTACTTATGAGGATGGGTCGGGTTTTTTTTAAGATGGATCGGGTACGGATATTAAATGACTGTTAAGTTGGAATATGGTTAAGTGGGCTGGTTGGGTATTAAATGGGACACTGACGTGGACTAACCATGTGACAATTTTTTTCACGTGGTGTGCTTGGTGGCACTCCATTAATGTGAGGGGTATTTTTGAGTCAAAAAATAAATTGAGGGGTATTTTTGATCCATTTTGGATAGTTCAGGGGTAGTTTTGGCCCTTTTTGGCACTCCGTTAAAATGAGGGGCATTTTTGAGCCAAAAAATAAACGAAGGGATATTTTTGAGCCAAAAAACAAACGGAGGGTATTTTTGCTCTATTTCGAATAGTTCAGGGGTAGTTTTGGCCCTTTTCCGTTAATAATATAGAAAATGTATATGTATAAGATGTATAAAGAAACTGTATCATTGATGTATAAAATATGTATATGTATCATTGTTGTATAAAATATATTATTTTTATATAATAAATAAACATACACTCTTTTTTTTAATCTAATTGATTAAAAAAGAGTAACAATTACAATATTAAAAATTTGTATTTGATTGCTAAAAATTACTATAAATTTTTATTTGATTGTTTTATTGGTTAAAAAAAAAAAAAATTAAAAAGAGATCAGTTTTTTTAAAAAAAAATGAGCACAACAGAAAAGGGGGGAAAAAGAGAAAACAAAACTAGCCCAAAAAAAAAAAAAAAAAAGCTACAGTGAGAAAACAACAACAAAAAAGAAAAAAGCAAACAAAATAGAAGGGGAAGTGGCAAGTGGCCAGCAAAAGTGGTGTGGCTAAAATATGGGAATACTAGAATGGCTATTTATGTCCTTTCCTCAAAGATCAAATTCGAGAACTAGTCTATTTAAAAGTTGTAGGGAGGACTACGCTCTACAGGTTAGCATTAGTATTTTCATGTCAAGAAGGAATTTCAGTTTGTTTTTGAAGGTTATCATAAAAATTCGATGAATTTTGGATATGCTTTCAAAAATACTATAAGTTGCAATTTTGTTTATATTAATATGATTTTAAAAAATATCTAAAATGTTGGTTAAAGTTCATGCAGTTTGAAACTTAAGAAACAAAATGTGACAAGTAAAAAAAAACGAAAGGAGTGTGTTGTAATAGTGCGGGATAACCACTTTTCAATCTTGTAATTGTGAAATAGCTATTGAAACTTCATATGACAATATCTTGTAAAACTTTTGTGGAATTTCAAACTCCATCACATTGACTATTTTTCAATTACATGAGCTAAAAAGTGGCTATTTATAAATTTTATTCATATTATATACTCTATATGTTTTATTTTGTGTATTTGTTTGACTGGACAAGAAATTTTAAAATGTAAAGAAGAATATGTATTGGAATTATTTTTGAATGTTCGTGAGTGATTTGGAGTAAAAATTGTGAAAATAACTTTGTGAATTTTTTAAATTTCCAAAAATTAACAATTCTATGTCCAAACGGTATTGCAAAATAATATTCAAAAAAGAAAAAAAATTAAGAATATCCAAGACCAAACGAACACTAAATATGTCATGATATTTTGTGAGTAGAATAAGAAATTTAAAACTAAAAGAGTCATTGAATATAAAAAATTGTCACTCTTCTTCGTAGTATATTAAAGAGAAATATAATTCGTTTAATAATTTCAATTTGAATTTGAAGATTATATGTCTAACATTAGTCAGGAAAAGGTAACTTTATTTTCCAGTGTGTTTGGATACAACACGAACACAACTACTTTTTTTCCACTGAGTAATGTTCCTTCTAACACTGAGTTGGGTGCTATCATTTCATTTCTAACCTTTTACTTTCTATAAACATTCTTCTTCTAGGGTCCAGTCACACTCAACACATCTTGTCTTTATTTTTTTCATTTTTTTCCCCTTTGTTTGTCGGATTTTGTTGCACTGGTAAATCATTGTGAAGGACATTCACTGAGCCCACTCAGGTTCATTGCCACATTTTCTGTTTTAAAAAGTCAAGGGAGTAGTTAGGTCTTTAATGTTTTTTTTCTTTTAAAGCTTTCTGAAATTAATGTCCCTATTACTCTTGGACTCTCAATTTTTGAATCATATGTCACCTCGGCGCTCAAGATGAAAATCTTGAACCACAAAAGTCATCATCAGTTTTAATTTAGCATATTTTGATTTAACATAAAATTTAAAAAAATAAAAAAAAATTGAATTTAATCTTATCGTCTTAGTTTAAATGTATATCAAATGTACGAAAATGTCATTTGATCTTATGGTCTTAAGTATGTCATAGAGGGAGTCATTCTTTTTTAAACTAACTGAAAAGGAAAGTAGATCAAATAAGTCGAAATGGACGGAGTATTATATTCACAAATTCAGACTCTCTGGAGATGCATCAAGTGTTGGCAAGCGCGGAATAACAAAAAAATTATTTACAGTCAAATAATTGGGGATAAAATGAAAAAATAATGACACCAAGAATTTTACGTGAAAATTATTTTGAATAAGTGAAACCATGAGGTAAAATTGGCAAAGTAACTCACTATAATAAGAAATTTTACATTGATAATCACAAGTACAATACTCAAGAGACCACTACAAAATCAAAATAAAAAATTCTTTTTTAATTTTTCTACCTCACTATAATATTGCTCATACTCTATTTTTCTTCACAAACTATTTCCCTACACAGTCTATGGTATATCTCACTGTATTAGATATATTTATTTGAGAGTGGTGTATCTACAAATAAGTTGAATAAGTCTCTTTGTAAGAGTGAAATAGCCCATTATTTTCCTCGTATTAATTGGTTGGTTGCCAATTTCAACCAATTGTTTTTGCCAAAAGAGAAGGAAGATTTTTTTTCCTTAAATCATAGACTAGACCTCACAAATCTCCCCCTCCAGTCCCATGCACCTGAGGAGGTATTTTCGTCTTCTCAAATAGAGCTCATGCCGACAAGTTCTTTATATAAGTCAAACTTATTTTTGGGTATCACCATGGTCAACATATATGCAGGATTTTTACCCTTGTGAATTTTTTTGACTCGAAACAATTCGTTTTCCACTTTTTTGCGAATCCAATGATATCTCACGTCTATATGTTTTGTTCTTGCATGATACATGAGGTTCTTTCTCAAGTCTATTGCACTTTGACTGTTACTATAGACAACATGTTTCATTTGATGCAACCCAAGTTTTTGAAGGAATCAGTGGAGTCGTATTATCTCTTTATAATCAGCTTTAATAGTCTCAATATACTTCACTTCAGTTGTAGACAGTATGATACACTTCTACAACATTGAATGCCATGATATAATTTCCCCTGAAAATGAAACAAGTATCCAGTAATTGATATTATATTATCAAAATCACCTGCCACATCAGAATCTATATACCTCTTAAAACTTGGATTTGATCCTCCAGTACACAAACATAAATATGAGTTTTCTCTAAAATACTTGAGTATCCACTTCACAATTTTTCAATATTTTTTCTAGAATTCTCAAAAAATATGCTAACTACAGAGACAGCATGAGCAATATATATCATATCTGATACATACCATTGCATTAAACTCTCAACTGTAGAGGATCGGAATATGAAACTTTGGACATGTTTATCTCCTTTGTTGTAGGGCATATTTTCTTGCTCAACTTCATATGAACAAGAGGTGTGCTAATTAACAAGCTTAGCATTCTTCATGTTGAAGCTTTCCAGTACACATACAATGTACTTCTCCTAAGACAAATAAAGTTTCCTTTCATTTGTAAAATGAGTTATCCTCATGCGCCCCAAATCTACTCAACATGACCCAAATGTTTTATAGCAAAAGACTTATCCAATTGTTTCCTCAACTCGTTAACTTGAAATTATTTATGCCCACAATCAACATATCATCCACATATAGCAAACGAATGATAAAATCATCGTCAGAAAATATATCTATACACACACACTGATCTGAAGAAGTCTTCTTGTTGCCTTGCTCCCTCATAACAGATTCAAATTTCATATATCATTGTCTAGGAGTTTGCTTTAAGTTGCACAGGCTCTTTTTAAGTTTGAATTTCTAAATCTTTTATCTAGGAGATCTTAAATTATTCCATATAAATATCTTTTTAATTTTCTAGGTGACCATGAAGAAAAACAACATTCACATTCATTGGCTCAATCTCTAAATCAAGATATAAAACAGCCAAACAAAAAACATTACGAATGAAAGACATTTTCACAATAGAAGAAAACATTTCATCAAGGTCAATATCATTTCTTTGAATAAATTTCGTAACGACCAATCTAGCTTTGTATCTGTGCCTCAAAATGTGTTCTTCAGCTTTAACTTTGAACATCCACTTGTTCTGCAAAGCTCGCATGCTCTTAGGTCATTTGACCAACTCATTAATGTGGTTCTCATGCACATTAGCAACGGATATTGAGATGAATAGATATTATTAGATGTAGGGTAAAATGATTATTTCTTACTTCACTTTTTTTACCTCTATATCGCATGTGAACCCTAGCATTTAATTTCTTCATTTTCATCTCGATTTTAATTCCGCACAATTTCTTTTATCCAAAAATTGCCCATTATCGTGATCTGATAACAACAATCAACATTCATCATCTTCGACCAACGTTTTCTATTTTAACTAATATTAGTTCTCATGTATATACATAAATTGCAAAAGAAATGCGTAGCTTCATCAAGAAGAGAAAATAGTGTAATACTACAAGTAATTAGTAGTGACATACTTTCTTTCGTGCACGAGTGCCTTTAAGTTTGACCAAAAAGATGGCAAATACAATTTATTATTAAGTAATTGTCAAATGGAAAAGTGGTGGTGAACAACTTGAGAGTGTATTGTTGTTGAGTTATATGGAAACATATATTATTACTAGATCCTCAACATGAGCAACATCAGCATGTATTAGATCCTGGAAAATAATACCCTCATCAATTATCAATTATTAGTGCTGATGAAAATACGTTAGCTTACATTTAAAAGAATAGCTTTTACGACACGGAGTTGCTCAGATGGTGAACACCTTTCACTTTCAATCCTAAGGTTGTGAATTTGAGTCACCAAGGGAGCAAAAAGGGTAAAAGCTCCTAGGGAAGGGTAAAAAAAAAAGAGTAACTTTTATAAAAAAATTTAGGTTGTATACGTTAACGGCACGAAAAATATTTATACAATCAGATCATTTGTAAGATGAATATAGGCAAATTTTTATGATAAACATACTATATAACATGGTATAATAATAATAACAACAACAATTAACATGTTATCATAGTTAACATTTATCGATGGTGCAAAAGTATTATACGTACAATATCAGTATAAATAATTTAATTTAAAATTAAATTATGAGGGAATAGACTACTTGCCCTTTGCCCATTCGAAATAAATAAAATTTGCCAATTGTGCATTTTTTATAATATTCGGGAGTATACTTAAATTTCTTTTAATTATAGAATAGACCACTACCTTCACCTTTGTTTGGACACTGATCATCATTCACATCACGTATTCAGTAGATAAAATAAAACAAATGTAATTATGTAATTAATTACTACATTTTAATCTAGAGTAGAACTTATTTTAATGACGTATATCAGTCTGGATTGATGGGCTTAATTGAATTATTTATGTGTTGAGTTTTTGGCTTTTTGCCTACCATTTGAAAAACAGCAAACAAGATCCTTGCTTTCTTTGTCGGTTAATATATGTGCACCCATGCATCTTACATTTCCATGTCTTGATCCAAGTAACGTACATCTTAAAAAGTGACTAGTATAATTTTCTAATCTTGTATAATACATATAATGTAAAATATACAAGCATATATATAGCACAGTGATCTATTCAGCTCATTCTATTCTGGAAGTTGACATAATTTTGTACTGGAGTAGGAAGGTAGAAGGAAGGTGGAGGTTAAAATCAGATGGAGTTCAATTTCTATACCCAAACAATATTGTAAGATAATTTTTTTTATTATCAGGTGATCATTTTATATTGATTACTATTTATAAAAAGTACAGTAAAATTTAGTAACTTAGTAAAATAAGAGATTAGTAAAACAAGAAAGGCTATGATTCTCAGAGACTTTTGTCCAGATAAATAAGTTTGTATATGTGTATTTTGAAAATACAATAAAGTAATAAAAATGTGTTCTCTCTTTAACATTACGAAATCTACTAAATATTTAATGTTGAACTCAATTATAATCTTATATTAACTTAAAATCATCGTAAAAGTTCATATACTTCAAATTCAATTGCCTTTAACTACAACAGGTAAGGTATATATTGATAGTGTAACAATCAGTGTATACAGATTAATTCCAATCATTAATATATATTGAATAATCCTCTTAAATTATTCATGCAGTATTTATATTACTTGTTTATATTTTGACTTTCCTTAGTAAATATCTTAGCTATGCTACTTCTTGAGATCCACATATATACACTCCAAATCTTAAATTCGTCTCTGATTAAAACATGCTAATAGTATAAAAACATTTACATGTCTGTTTGTATATATAAATATAGATCAAATCCGATGAGATAAATATAGGGATGTGGCGAAAGCCCTAAGGCAGTGGGATATGTAGCGGGAACTGGGAAGAATAAGAATAATATACAGAGCATATAGTTAGAAGAAAATGTACGTACAGGGGTACAGCTAGAAATTATTATTGGAAAAGGAAGCCATGTATATCTTTTGCTTCAAAACTTAGATATTACAGTTTACTGAAAGGAACGAGACATTTGTTATGTTTCAAGGTGTGAATCTCACGACAGTTGGTCAAACTTGATATTTCCTTGCTATACACATTTTATTTATATATTCTTCTCATCAATTCATGATTTAGTCAAATGGTGTGTATTTTAAGGCTTAATACATAATCGGTCCTTTAAACTTGCTAGGATATTTCATATTTTAAACATTTGAATTAGTCTGCGTCGATTGAATACCTGAACTTCTAATAAAGTGTTCTAATTAGACACTTTCTATTCAAATTTTGGAAAAAAAAAAAAATTATATGTGTTTTCATTCGTCTATTTGATGGTTAAGTTAACCACATAAAATATGTCATTTCCCTTAATTGTATGCATCAACCTCAAGTGGAAAATGAATGAGATTTTATGGCTTATTGAGGTGATCAATGAGTATAATTAAAGAAAAAAGACATATTTTATGTGGTTAACTTAACTACCTAGCTAATAAACCAATGAGGACAAGTGAGGCTCGCTCAAGTTGTTGAGTACCTCCGTCATCGACCGATAGGTTAAGGGTTCGAGTCACGCTAGAGGATAAATGGGAACATTATTAATCCTCACAGAATGGGGTGGTAAAAAAATAAGCCAATGAGACCACATGTAAAAGAAAATTCAAAATAATGAACTAAAAGTGTTTAACTGAATCACTTTATGAAAGAGGTGTTCAATTGAAACAAGATCAGTTCGGAACCAAATTATAGTTAAATATGGCATGTTACTTCACAATACTTTCAGCCAGTAATTACTTTTATTTTTTCCTTTAGAGACATAAAATTAATTAGATGTAACTTACTGTAAAGGGGACTTTTCTTTTTGGGGTATGGGACACATAAAAAATATAATAAAGAACTACATGCCTAGCTTATTTTGCTGTCGACTCTTTCCTCTCTATTTTTATTTTTTTTCCTTTCAGCCATCTATCATGAAGATCCATCACATGCAAGACAGACCCCATGTAAAAGGAACTAGCTAGACAATTCTGAATGAAACATGTGAAATTTACGTTTTATTTCATATGTAAAATTGTATAACATGTTATTGATCACCCTTGTTTCCTAAGTATTAACTTATACAGAATATATTTACAGTTGATATTTACCGATAATATAATAGTGATATTTTTAAAGTAAAAATAAAAAATAAAAAATAAAAAATAAATATATATATATTCTCATTTAACCCAACAAAGTTGTTGTACTTGCAACTAGGTTTGGGATGCTGAAACTGACAAAAACAGATACAGACGTGGTTTATAAATGCAAGCTAACAAGTTGTAACATCTTTCTTTTTTTTTCATCCAATCTAATTAATGTTGGATATTCGATTTGAAATTTCGATTAATTTGAATTATTTGTGCAGTATAAGGATCATTTACGGAAGAAGGAAGCATTTCTTGCATAACATGAACTTTTTTTATATCCAAAGTTTGAACCTGAAAAAGTTCTGATTGAGGATGAATGAATCTTATCTATTATACCATAACTCTTGTTGGTAACAAGTTGTAACATCGATTTCACGATAGACCAAGCAGGGGCTGAGCCACCTTTATTCAAGTGGGTTCATTCGAACCCCTTTCGGCAAAGATTTATACTATATATATATAGTTAAAATTATTTTTTATGTGTATATAGTAGATATTGAATCTCCTTTGGCTAGTTCGTAAGTTTACTTCTAAACCCCCTTAGTGAAAATTCTGACTCTGCCACTGATACCAACCCCTACTATATAATTCCATATTGACTAACATATATAAAATTTGAAACTAATTAACTATATGAAAAAAATTACATGTTTTTCTTAGATGATACTCCAATCATATTAGCACTTTTAATCTATCAATTAAAATGGACAGAATCTTCCATATCAAACTAATTAATTCGGAGGTTTCAATTTTATATTTATTTTTTTCAGACAAGTAGACTCCGTTATTTTTCCTATTTTCAGAAGATAAATATTTCTCATAATATAGATTGTGAATCAAACTGAAGTTTGGATTGGACGAAATTGAGATACTGATCCAAATTCTTCCATTTTGAATTTAATAAAATACCTAGGTTGACAATAAAAAGTTCTTAAAAAACGAACTCTGTGCCCATATTTTAATCCGTTATGTTAGATGTGTTTTATAAATGTCTTCGGTTGAGTAAATAGCTCTACCATTGCTAGTCATGAATAAAAGAAAAGATAATGATCATTCAATGCAAAGAAATGGCACACAACAAATTATTTTTCAATGACGAGGAAAAAAAAAAAAAGATAGTTCATGTGTGGACACCATGAATATCCTGGTGGGTGGGTGGGTTTGGGGGGGAGGGGGCTTCAGCAATCACTACTTAAAGTAGTCAAATAATAAATTATGGATTTTCTGTTCCAATAGTAAGAAACATTTAGGAATTTCTGTAATTTTCCATTTTATCTCTAAGAGTGCATTATCACATAACCACCAATGACCATCACGTCTCTCCCTTTTCTCATTTGAGAGTTTTAGTCAAAACAATATTGAATCAATTACTCTTATCTATGGTGGAGATACTGTTTAGGGATCAAATAATTTTACATTGCTGGTCCACATACAAATTCAGAGAGTACTTAATTAGAGAATGAAAATAATAACAAGGAGAGAATATTGTCTGCTAAGAAGCATCTAGGTCGAGTTAAGTTATATACACCGTCAATGTAAAGATTTTTTTGTTATTACTATCATGTCATTCAAAGGATATTTGCAAGATACTACTTCAGCTTTTGGAATTTGTGATCTTGAATTATAATAGGTACATGTGACCTGATAGTGTAAAAATAAAATTCTTATATTGATGATGTATATAGCCTAAACTCATTAGGGTGCACATGTAGATTTTAATGATGTTCAATTTGACTTCTTAGATTTGGTCATTTTAATGTGATTAGTCAGATTACACTCTTGGAGCTAGACCATCATTGAGTTCATATGTTAGTGTACCAAATTTTGCCACAAAAATTCTATGCTCTCAAATTCTAGAATGATGAATGAGAAAGATACACGACATAATTTTTGGTTGAAATATATTGATTGATTGTTCTGTTTGCAGTCAAACAATATATATCGTAATACGTGAATTATGATGGTTCAAGTCATGAGAATCTGAAATCTTTATATAGTTTTGAGATGGACTAGAAAAGAAGCACAAGAGGTGTATTGACTTACTATATATATACACCGTTACTTAAAAAAAAATTTAGAAATTAGCGATGGATAAATATTTGCAACAAATTTTAAAGTAACGTAATTGACTAGAGTCATGAATAAAATATGATGAATAGAAATTTTATTAATGAATATTTGTGAGCTCTGTTTATCCCTTGATTCTTCTCTCATAAATATTCTTCGTGATTCGATGATTGTTATTTAGTAGTGTATTTCTCGAACTAGGATATGACATGAGCCTCCTTGTGATATATTGATTGCCAAGAACATCGAACAACATTTTGCTTTAAGACAAGACAATGTTTGATGTCCTGGTCTCTTTGTGAATACCCAAGATTTTTATGGGATATTTGAGATGCTTCTTCAAGAGAATATGTGTTTCTTTTTACATGCGTGATTCGGGGCTTAGGGTAAAGTAGCCTAAATCCTAACGGACCTTAGAGTTTGAAGATTTATTGAGCTCATCTTGTAGAGTGTCAATTTAAATTTGATAAAATTTTGATGTCTACGATAAATTTTGTAGCTAATTAGTAAAATTCGTCACTAATCATGCTTAGTGATAAATTATAAAAAAAAAAAAAATTGTTAGTTACGAGAGATTTAGCGACAGACTATAACTTAGCTAATTTCTAACTCTTTTGTAGTGCTCCTTTTGTCATTTGGCATTAGAAGTTTAGAAATAGGTCTGTCAATTGCTCAAAAAATTAATGCTATATCAATATTTGGATTACTTCATTTCTAGACAACTAGAATTAGACTTTTTCAAACTTTCCTAACTATTTTGTTTTTTTTTTTGTTTTAATTACAGCTCAATTAAGTTTTTTGATACTTTACTTTTAAAACGTCAAATAAGAATATATACTACATCTTGATCATTTCTCTTTGGTATTGTTCGATTGGTTATGTATTAAAACAAATCAAATAACTCTCTTTGTCAACTTTTTCAAAAAACTTTTTACTATAAATTTATTCAAATTTTAAAATTTATGGGTTTCTTTAAAATAAATTAGTATAAAGTAATAATTCAATCAATAAATTGATTTTAAAGTAAATATTATTATATATTCAATAAATTTTCTAATAAAATATTTAATTTAGATAAAAATTATTAAATTTAAGCTCACTCATATATAATTCGATCAGTTCATATCTAATTTGACCAACTAATTTACCAGGGTCCGCCACTGAGGAGTAATACTTTATTACTTATAAACACTGCCAGAAAAATCGAATTACCAATGAATTTTATTAACAACCCAAATTCATTAGTTACAAGATTTTCTATCAAGAATTTAGGAAACAGATTATTAGTGGATTGCCAATCAAAATTTACCCAACCTATAAATTGCAACTTGTAAATATGGCGTAAATGGTACAGACAGAGGCGTAGGTAAGTGTAATATCATAAATCACAAAAGAAGTTAATGTTATGAAGTCAAACTAGAAGGATATTTATAAAATTATCCCTTCAACTTCTATAGAAAACAGGTTAGATCATGCTATGTTACAAGTCAAGAGGATTCAATCCATGTATTTATCAATACATTTTTTTTATTTTTCACTTGTAATATACGTAAGTAAACTTTTTTGAGAAAAGATATGATCATTTGAACCCTATTTCCCTCCAGGTGGCTCCGCCCTTAGGTTCTACGCGTAATGTAGCAACAAATTACCAATGGATTACCAACCAAAAATAACCAACTCATACACATATATAACTCATCACAACAAAGTGGCTTGCTCAAAATTATTGACCAGGAAATATAAGTACCACCAAATTGTTGGAGGATATAAAGTGATAATTTTGTCACAATCAAGACCCCTATTGTCAAATCCCAATCAAACATGTTAGAGGGATGAAGAATTCAAAGTTAAATGGGTTTATATACAAAAGAAATTAGGCAAATAGCTGACCTTTACGAAAAGAAACTTAAAAAAGATGGAAAAGAAAGTAAATTGCATGTGAAATGTATTCAGAAAAGGACATTGACCAAAATGTTACTCATATTCCTTTCTTTAGGTACAAATAAATAAAGTGAAAACAAAAGGCATGCGTAAAAGCAAAAACTACTTTTGACATTAATTAATTTGGCGTGATTCATATAGCAAGGCGCAAATTTGCCTTAGCAGCATGCAATATTACTATCTTTCTTCCATGGAACAGTGTAATAATAAGGTCGTCTTTTTTATTTTATTTTTCCCTTTCAAATCATAGTGTCACGAGTTTGAATTCTAATTCTCCATCCTTTTTAATCAATGATTTTCAGGTTTTCTTTTTCTATTGGGAAGAAACTATATTTTCAAAGAAAAATATATTTTCAGCCCAACTCAACTTCAAAAATCCATTTATGAAGGGAGAATTGTCCAAGATCAACTTGACCACGTTTCATTTTATAATTTATAAAGTACTTAAGAAATCATAAATAAGATAGTTAATTTTAATTACTAATTTATCCTTTATCCAAATTGAGGGATATCAATATCATTTAGGAAAAATATGCTCACATTAATTTGTTTAAGCTTCCAAAGAATATTAATTGTAGGGATAAAATGAGAAAATTTTAATTAATTTTGTCTTGATTTAGTAAGTGGACAGGTAATTTGAGATATATACTTTTAGTAAGGTGACCAACTAAAATGGAACGGAGGGAGTATCTCCTTTGGGGCTAATTAGCTTACTCGTTAAACAGCGCTAACAGAAAATGGACGATAATTAATTTCAGGGTACTATCCACCAAGAAACCTAATGCATTTTTGTTATTTCTTTATATATTTTGGTGTTTTTGCTGAATTCCACTGATTTTGAAAAACACACGTACACGCTAGCAAACTATATTAAGGATTCCTAATTGCACGTACATCCTAATTTCTAATACATAGAACTCTCCCTTCTCTCTATAAATAACAAGTACAACTGGATAACCTTGCTTCCCAGACATATCCCTTTGATGGGACCAAATATAATATCTTTTTAGAGTTGAGAGTTCACTTCGTGATGGGTTTTTTTGGTAGCATTTGAAAGAGATATAACAACAATATCTAGTGACTTGGAACTATACACAATAATGTAATACGAATGGGACTCCAATGTGGAAAAAGAGGAAGAAACTAATCATGGGAGAAGAGGCCACGAGGCCATATGCTATCTATAAGTTCACTAATCTCCATCGCATTGTGTGTCCCTCTTTTTCTAGACATTTCCAAAAGCCTTTGTCCCAAACTACAGGAATGGATATTGACTTCTTCTTATTTCTAGTTGTTTCTTTCTTTCTTTTTTTTTCTTTTTTTTTTTTTTTGCGCTTTCATGGAAAAAGTGGTCTCTAGGCTTTTAACATGTAAAGGGGTCACTATGGTCTCTTAACATATGCTTCTTTAAGGTTTGTGTAAGATTAAGTTAAAATAGGAATAAACTGGTTGGAGTCCATCTACGAAGTATTTAGTAATGGGTCTATTAAACCCCTCTTCTTCTCTCTTGAGAAGCCATGGCCGCAGAGACTAGTGTTTTTCGTCTTTAAGACTGACCATTAGCCTAGTCTTTCCAAATGTTCACGTTCATCATCACATCTTGAGTACATACACGTAAGACGCTGCAACCAAAATTTCGAACTACTTTAACAATCGTCAGTGAAGAAGGGATACAGTAAACTAAATAATCGATTTAGGAACTAAAGGGTGTGGTGGAAGGGACAAGGGTTCCTTCTTCCTTAACCAAAGCTCTTGGATTCGAGCGCTTTCTCACTAATCCATCCATCACATAGTGAGTTTTCTGCGGTGTAAAATCTGTATTAGTCGTACAAGTAATTACAAACACAGGATGCTTTAAGGAAAAGGAGGAAAAACTCTGGAATTGAAAGTGATATTCTTAATGATAAATATCCAACGTGTTAGCAGAAATTATACAATAGGTGCAAACTGTTAACCAGCAAAATGGACAAACTAGAATTTTCGACTGCTAATGTTTCAGGTTTTGAGAAGCAAAAATCACCTCAAAGTACACTTCCTCGTTTCATCAAAGATCAACCTGAAATGGCCTCCTCTCTGCTCTGCATTCCCTTCGTATTATTAACCTTAGACATCATAATATAATCTACAAGGTTAGCAATGATGGGTTATAGAAGATCAAGCTTCACCTTCCATCTTAAGCAGAAGTACATAATAAATGGTCCTAGGGTTGATACACCTAATTAATGTACATCCATCGGTAACAACAGAGAACCAAGAATTCTGGGTAATCTCATTAAGAGGCAGCCGTTGCTCTTTACAAGAATGATGATTCCTGCAACGTTCTTCGGATTCAAGATACGCGAGGAAACAGCTGTTAGGTTTTAAAGCTGTCTTAGTTCCACGAGTATGATTACTGAAGGCTTTTAACTGGTCGAAGATGACTTCTGAACTGCTCCAGTTCCCCATTTCCTCCAATTAGCAACATTAGTTTCTGATCTATATGTCCTCGTTAGAGCTACATTATAAGAAACTTGTACCCAAGATCAAGTCATTCAAGTTTGACATTATTTGCATCCGTGTGGTTCCGATCTGCTGAGCTATCTCAAGCTGTTCCTCCAATGGGAGCATCTCATAGCTGCAAAATGAACAAGATATATATGCTAATGATACAAATTCAGATGCTACTTTACTGATCAACGCTGTTAAAAAGATTTTGAGAGACGGTGTATATAAAAAATTTCACAAAATTTAAGTCATAACAGATCATATATATTCCACTTCATCACAGTATTAAGCACCACAAATCTCGTTGGTGAGCCTTGGACACCACCACCAAAATCCTTCAAGCCAAGGAACATAGTTTTCCTTTTAGAAGATCCTTTGCAATGAAATCAGTATCATCCAGATGTCTCACGGAATCAAGAGCAGCAATCTAATACACCCAGGTACACTTGTACTCAAAATTTAGCCAGAGAATTACTTTCTGCCAAGATGTTGTAGCCTGTGGGCACTGTTTGGTATTCACGGAACCCTAATAAAAATTATTTTTTTTATGGAACACTATAGAATGAAAAGCTTCAGGAGTAGTATGACAAAATTTACATACAGTTTTAGCCCCATGAGGTGAGATTAAATGGGATTGTCGGAATTTTTGTGCCTAGGTGAAGGCAATATAGATGTTTGAGCAGTCGTACAGGATAATGATGCAATAGATGAAAATGTAATACAAAGATTAAAATAGAATGGTTGTAGAGAAGTGCTTCAGGACTGCGAACTGCGGGAGAAACCTAACAAAGTAAAAAGCAGGGAAAAAAACAAGTCGTAGAAACCATGTCTTGAAGCAAGTGGTAGGAGTGGAGGGATTATGGTTATGTGGGATAGGAGAAGGTGGATTGGAACTATTTTGAGCAACAGAAGGTAAAGCATTTCTATTGTATTCTTGGCTGTCGACCAGAATTTCAACTGGCATCAAACTTGTGTGTGTGGACCTAATTACAAACTGGATAGGAGTGAACTCTAGTAGATCTTACGTGCTCTTGTACTTGGTCACCTATCTTGGGGGTTATTTCTATTTCCACATATGCTTCACATTTTGGAATTCAGATATCTGAGTTTTACGAAGTTTTAATTGAATTTCGCCAATTTCTGGTTTTCACTCATCTTAATTAACTAATAATGGATGGGGTTCGCCTACAGGAATTGGTGGGTGTCTTCACAGCCTAAATAAGATTTTGGGTCGTGACACTATCGCACCTCCTCATTGGGCCAACTGTGCTCCTCCTTTTCGACATTACATATAGTACAATCTTTATTTTTCCTTCATTGTGCCTCACTACTAAAACCCACATTCTGATTGTGCTTTGAGCCTTGAATAGTTTTGGCACTTCTCTATGCTAATTGCCTTCGGCAATGAGAAAAAAAAAGCTGAGTATTCAACTCAAAACCATAAAGAAATGGGTGAAGCAGCCCAAGACATTATAAAATCTTTTGAAAACCCTTACACAACAAATGAGGGATGTGTGCAACTTGATTCTAGGATTTACGAACAACTTGAACCCTTTCAGGGAGATATAGAGAGTACGCCTCAAGGAGGAGGCTGAAGCCAAGAGGGAGAGTAGGCTCAACAGGCTTAAAGAATGAGCTTAGAGCAAATCTAGTGGCTCAATGGGGCTTGAATTGAGAGAGATGATAGAAGCAGAGAGTATAAAGAATAGATGGAGAAGAGCGATTGTGAAAACGGGCTTACCAAAGACTGGCACTGATAAAAGAATCTGAGCATTCAACTCAAAACCTTAAGGTAGTAGGTGCATCCTTTAGGATGTTATAAATCCCTTTGAGAACTCTTGCGAAACAAATAAGGAATATGTGTATTCTTTAACAAAAATTGCTGAGATAGATATGCGGTCATACAACATCAGTCAAGATCAAAAGTGATCATATATTACAACATACTAGTAGCATATATAAAGGGTAAACTCGGAGAAGGTCAGAAGAGTAGATTTAGTCATGTCCACCATAGACCTCCCTATGCACCACTCAGAAGATGACAAGATGAGACTTAAAAATCATATAGAGGAAAGTTATACTAGACAGTTAGAATCAATGCTTAGGTGTTCTTACACGTTTATTTTTATTTTTTTTGAAACTGGTAACTTTAGTGTTGTTACACGTTTATTAGGTCATGTATTAATCTTGCCTGAGACTTGTATGTCTGTGTAGGAATGAGTGTAAGATTTAGAGAACCCCCAATCAGTCTTCAAGGACAAATTATTGTAGGCATGGAGCTCTTCAATCTCATCAGAAGCAAAGATGCTTCTCTTCACTCACCATCAAACATAATTTTTTTTCTAAGGTACCACCAAACATAATATGGTACATACTCAACTGTCTAGACAGGGAAATTGGCAACACATAAAAACAACTTTTGAGTAAACTATAAAGAAGTGCTAGGTAGTTCATGGTTCCAGAGACTACTTACTGGGATAGCAGCTCACAGTCAACTATGTTGTCTGGACCAGGCCGATGAGCTTTTCCATTTGAACGGAACTGGCGGAAAGATCTAGGATTTAGTCCAGCAACATGGGTAACAGCACTGACAAGCTTTTTCTGCAGGGACTGAAGTCTACGAAAAGTAAGTTCATCAAGAGGGGCTATACAGCCGAGGCTGCCATCTAGCGTGCCAAACACTGAAGCGAAGCGATTTGTTTTATCAGACCCCGGAGTGGTAGCAGTTCGCTCAGATGCAGTGGGAAGCAA
The DNA here is from genome assembly GCA_031232105.1 of Capsicum rhomboideum. Lineage (NCBI taxonomy): Eukaryota > Viridiplantae > Streptophyta > Magnoliopsida > Solanales > Solanaceae > Capsicum > Capsicum rhomboideum. The sequence continues at coordinate 31,908,443 of CP124716.1, forward strand.
CTGCAAGCGTAAGAACTTTGTAATGCGAGAACCAACATGGAACTCAGCCCTAGACAGAAGTTTCTGCCCTTTCCAACTTTCTGACACCTTTGGAGCATAGTAGAATATCTACATTAAGCAATATTAACAAATTAGAGTCTATATCCCATGATTAAATTTGAACAACTCACAGATCTTCAAACCATAGCTAAAGATAATGGCAGTGGAAGTAACAAAAGACATTAGCCCCTTGGCTGGAAATTGAGTCACAGAATCTTATAGTTTCCGAGAATGATCTAAAGAGAAGTACTGGGGAGAGATGATTAGATAGGACATGACGCAGCTTCAGCTTACCGAAGACATGACCTTAGATAGGAGGTTATGGAAGACAAAAATTAGGGTAGATGGTTAGTTAGGTAGTTGAGAGTTGTCTCGCTTATTCCTTCATACTAGTAGTCGTAGTACTACTTTGAGAGTTTCTTGTTATTCCATTTCTGTGACTATTTGATGTTTCTTCACTTCGATTATCGTTTATTTTGTCGTAGTGACTGTTACTTTTTAGTGTAGTGTGCTTTGTCATGCCATCTTTAGCATTTTTGTCATGGCTTCTTCTCTCTCAAAAACAATCTCTCTACCTCACAAGGTAGTGGTAAGGTTTTTGTACACACTACCCTCCTCAGACCACACTTGTGGGATTACATTGGGTATGTTGTTGATGTTTTGCGAACTTAAAGTTTCACAGACAGAAGAGCAATGGCCTTCAAAGTTTAAATGTCCCACATTGGTAGAGGAAATAGGTTGTCTCCTTATGGCCTTGGACAACCCTCACCTCATGAGCTAGCTTTTGGGATTGAGTTAGGCCTAAGATTCATTTCTTATCATGGTATCAAATCTAGGCTTATCTATATTACTGTGTCTCAATGTTGGGCCTCCATGTTATGTTGTCCACACTCTAGTTGGTAAGTCTGGCGAGTGGAGGAAATGGGATGTCATTATATGGTCTTGGACAACCTCACCTCATGAACTAACAAAATAGAAATAATTATAAAGCCACAAATTACCTGAACATTCTTTTGATCATCTGAAACTACAAGACTGAGAGTGCTACCATCAATCAAAAACTCTGTTGCTAAACAATCAAGCGCACCAAAATCTTTAGCCAATAAAGTAAGTTGAGGCTCTTTCCAACTGATGAAGTATATACTCTTGTGAACGTCTCCAAGAAGAATAAAGTTCTTCACCTATGACATTTACAACATTGAAGGAAAAAGGTATGAAAAAAGTTCAGAATAAATTTTTCTGAGAAGCTTAGGGAAATTAAACAAAGTACTCCGAATACTATCACGGTTTGATATCTTTTGTCCAAGAATGAAAAGGATTGTACTATTAGACCATTCATTTATGGAAACTGACCAGGTTTCAGAGAATAAAACATAAATTATGTGCTCCTCCCAACAGTCTATTTGATTCTCTTTGTAGTTTGAGCCACCAAAAATTGTATGTCTAACTGAAAGTAACAGATATAGGACAACCTATCTTAATAATAATCAATATAGAAAAGAAACTACTGGCAGAGTTTTGCTCCTTTCACCACATTTTATTCATGTTATTTTCTACTTTGGTTCGTGTCTAAGCATTATACTCAGGGGTTGGGTGCAGGGCACACAATTTTAAACCAGACTGAGCTGTTGCAAAATGATTTATCTCATTGAATTTTGTAACTGTTACCAACAATGCAGAAAAATAGGAACTGCACCACTTGGATTCACCAAATTATGACTACATCTATGCACTTCACAGGATTACGATTGGAAGTCCTCAATCTAGGCACACCCTGTCGCTTCTCGTGAATTTTCACAACCCTGGTGTGCAAAAAATGGGATATTCACTAGGCATTTCATTTATAATGTTTTTTTATAAAGGTAACATCTTTGTTTATATAGCAAAAGCAGCACCTGGGGAGTGCTGAAAAGGGTATTTCATTATAATGTTGAACTCGCTACTCTTAAAAAACCTCATGTGTTTATATGATTTAAGTCTAAGATTATATTCATAAGCTTACTTATCCTCAGTGCAAATTCGGAAGAGGGTGGGCTATTGGCTACCTTTGATCCACTTTCTTAAATTTCAACAATTATAAATTAAAGGAAACCATAATTTACGTAACTTCCTTAGATGAAAGGAAAATGTACCGAATTAAACACCCAAGTACTAAATCTTAACTGGAGTTTGAGCTGAAAATGTTCCTTAGAAGTAAAGGAAAGCCACTAAAAATTGTACTTACAATATTTAGGCTCACAACATGAAGTGGAGGAATATCACAAAAAGCAATTCCGTTCAGTTCAGAACCCGTCCATTTGTGCAAGGTAATTTTAGGACCAGAAGCTACCAATAAGTGACCTTGAAGTGAAGCTAAAGCAGATATAGCACCCTTTATTTCCTTTGAGTAGACTTCTGAGACCTGAAACCATTTCAAAGAAGAGAGTAAAACATCTCATTTTGCCAACAAAAAAGAGAAATATGTAAGCCAAGGCCATGTCGTGGAAGATACCAAAGTTCGAGAATTATCAGCAGTTCGATCTATAGAAAACAAAAGCACACGCCCCCTTGCAGCAACATCTTCCCCTTGCACGTAAGCAGTCCCAACTGCCAAAAGTGTTTCATTCTCTCTCGTTGTTGTATTCTGTTTAAACAAATTGAAAGAAAGAGGAACCGGTTAATTTTGAAAGTCTCCACATAATTCCTTTTTTATAAGGTAAGATTTAATAGTCTCCTCCTCATGTTTCTACCAAAGTGGAGTCCAAGCAGTGCTCCAGGTATTGTTTTATTTTCTTTTTTTTTTTTAATGTGTGTAGGTGGGTGGTGGTGGTGGTGGAGTTGCAATTTCAATTTGACCACGTGACAATTAGGGGAATCAACAAATGTCCTTGCCATGGTATTTTCATTTACACTTCAAATTTTAGAGTGAGAAATATCTTTATGGATTTTTAAACAGATCACCTCAAGGAGAGCTTTTCAAAGGGCCACTGGAGCTTCAAAAACTCTACTTTAAGGAATTGTAACATTCAACAGAGAAAATGCAAAGAAGAGTTGAATGTATATACCACTAGAAACAGAATCTTGTATTTTCCAAATTGGAGTTTCGAAAGTTGCAGTTTTATTAATGTTAAGAATCCAACTAGAAGGTGGAATCTTGACCTTCAAGAATTGAATCGATTAAGTTTGAGAAGGGAAATAAACATTGATTTTTTAAAAAAAAAAAAAAAACTGAAGTTTGAAATTCTCTAGGAGAGCTTGTACGCAATATTAAATTGTACCCTTCTTTTAAATAGTTTAGTTTCTGTAAGGATACAAATGATAAAAAGAGGAAGAAGAGGAATAAAATAGAACTCACAAGTAAAGTAACTGTCCTCACAGTCAGAGCATTTTCAGAACTTTGCATAGGAATGCTTGCCCTTGTTTGCCAGGGCCCACCAGATTTTTCTGGTTCCAAAACCCGCACCTCAAATTCTTCTATAGGATAGCTTCCTTCATAATTTATATTTTCAGGATCAAACTGATGGCCAACTTCTTGATCAGCTATAGTTGATAGGACTTGATTCAATGGCTTAAGAACCTGTCAGAAATAAGTAAAAGTGTATGAAATGAAGCCAGTAAATATTAATGCTAACCTCTGTTGTTTTTTTCACCAATGATTCACATTTTCCTTATATTTTAGTTCCTCTTTCTTTTTGTGCGTGTGTGTTCTTGTCTTTTCTTTATGTTGGGGGTTTGGTGGGTGGGTGGGTGGGTGGGGGTGGGGGGGAACCTATCTGGTGAGATCATATAGGTAGCTGACCATAACTGTAGTCAACTAACAATTCTATGTTGTGCATTCATGAGTAGGAAAGTTCTGGAGTATACACATTAAGTGCATGCCTTATGACTCATCTCTGAGCATGTGTATTACCAGCCTTGCAACATATGTTAATACATTAATCTCAAACCACAAACAGATAACGGAAGACGTAACATATACTCACTGGAACTGAAACTATAACTGAGTAAAGACTCTTCTCAGCAGAATAAGTAACTTGATGTGGTGTTCCCTTCAATGGTATCTGCAACCAGTCCCAAAAATAAAAGAGGAGACAGACTAGGGAAATGTTAAAATTCAGATATCCATTGGGAGAAATAAACATCAAACTTTCTGTACCAATGATTTTGTACTCTAATTAATTGGAAAAAGGTTAGCAGCACTTCATATGCATTACTTTAATTTTTTAGCTCTTCATGTAATTGAAAAAGCTGAACACCATGCCATACTTATAATAGGATAATTCACATTCCTTGACCAGTACTTCAACTGCTCTAGATGCAATTGTCCCTAGCTTTGAAATTATACTAATAAACCCCTCTAATGAATCAATTAGTTAGCCACTGCACAACTTCCTCCAGTTAGTAATCACTTTCATCAATCAATTAGTTAGCCATTATACAACCATACTATCTTTGTTGAAGCTCCCATGGGATATGCCAAAAATCTCTAACCTCCGTCCACAATTGGATATCCATAAATATACTTGACATAAGCACAGTTATTGTGATGTCTTAATTCATCAAAAGCAAATCAGTTGTAATATATCCGGAGGATCAATATAATAAGATATAAGTTAGAAAACACCTTTGAATTTCCTTTGAAATATTTGTCTTTTGCAATTTTATAAAATAGGAAAACATAGGAAGAGCATTAGAAACAAAAAATGATATTTGAATACAATATTTGTATGTATAAAGTAAAAAATCTAAAAGAGTGCTTAAAAGTAATATGTGAACAAATATAGTGCTTAAAAGTAATATGTGAACAAACATACACTCCCCATTCCAGCTTATATGGCACAATTTCCTTATTAGTCTATTCCAAAAAGAATAACATATTTCTATATTTAGAAACAATTCAACTTTAAACTTCTCATTTTATCCTTAATAAGAACCTTTTATAGTCAATGTTATAGCATGTTCAAGACCACAAGTTTCAAAAGTCTTCAATCACAAAAGTGTTACAGCATATGTAAGGATAAAAGTTTCAGAAGTCTTCATTTCTTTCATGTTACAGCATATTTAAGGATAAAAGTTTCAGAAGTCTTCATTTCTTTCTTAGACTCCGAGTTGAGTCAAATTGTCAAATAAATAAGGAAGGAGGAAGTAACAGGTAAAGAAAATTGTTTTACTAGAGTACAAAAATGAATTCGCACCTTTTGCACTGGCCAGTAGTTGTCATAGGACAGGAAAGATGGAAGTTGGCAAATCTTTAAAGTTCCCTGCAATGACAAAAATCAATCCAGGAATACATAAGCACAGACACATGAAAATCGGAGGAAGCGCAATTCCAAACCGTACCTGGGCAGTAACATATATAAGTCCGTGATTACAGTTAACATTGTGAAGAACAGTGAACGCAACAATAGGTCCGTCACACAGCTGCAGCAACAAAGCAGTACTAATCAAGAAGAGTATATAAGGGATAAATGACCCAAAATGAAAGTTTTTAGCTTAGACAACAAGGGTTCCTGGTACATTAAATGGTTTTGTGATGCCAGGAGAATTGCTTCAAGGCAAGACCATGATTTCCTGGTTCATTGCTCACCCAGGCACCACAAACAACCAGCGTAGAGGGGCATCAGCTTAATCTAATTTTACCAACAAGAATATATAAAATGCATATGGAGGTAAGTTAACAATAACCTGTGGATGTATTCTAAGTCGTTCACGGAACACCATGAACCAAGATGGCCTTGACCCAGTGAGAAATATTCCTTGAGAACCACCAATATTCTTATAAACATTCATTCTCTGTAATGGGATTCCAGACGGCATCTCTTCCTTTGCATAATTATCTACTGGAACCCGAACAAATCTTAAATTTCTGAGCCTAGATGCATTTGTACTGCTAAGACTAACGGAATTCTGTGATGAAACAGATCCCTCAATTCTAGAAGAATTCTCTGAACCTTCAAAAACATATGCATGGTAACTTAGAACTGTCCCATCAGCCAATATCCCAAAAAGAAAAGGGCGGGAATGTTTCCCTATCCATCTATGCATCATCAACTCCACCAAGTTTATCTTCACGTCCTTACTGTTCTCTTTCTGTCCAGGTCCCATTACATTCTCAGTATTCTTCAAATGTGTATGAAGACCATTGACTGAATCTTGGATAAAGGCATCAACAAGGTAGGTCCTCCCAGAAATGAATTTATCAACGGAGAAAATACAACTAAAATTGGGAACATCAAATATTTCAAGAGTACCATTTTCATAACAAACAACACAATATACATCACCCTGATCCTGGGTTACCCCATCGGCACCATCGATTGCCTCCCCCATACCAGAAGAAAGCCAAGCATCAGTACTAGTCTTCCTGAGCCAAGGTTCAGGGCCTTTATCATGATATAGTGTACAAGCAGATATCGACTTTTGTGAGCTTTCAAATATTGATGGAACAGTAATAGAAACAGAGCACGATGATGAATCTGAAAGAAATAATACAGTCAGTATGGAAGAGAAACACAGGATAAATGGAAAAGTTGAGCTTAAAAAGACATGGTGCAAGACAGAAAAGGGAAAGAATTACACTGTGAATTATGCAGTACATGTATTAGTTTGTTTCAAGTTTATTTTAGGATCAGTTGAAGTCATATTTAATTTGAAGGGGAGCCTTGGAGTAACTGGTAAAGTTGTTGTCATGTGACCAGGAGGTCACGGGTTCAAGCCTTGGAAACAACCTCTGGCAGAAATGCAAGGTAAGGTTGCGTACAATACACCCTTGTGGTGGGGCCCTTCCCCGGACCCTGCGCATAGCGGGAGCTTTAGTGCACCGGGCTGCCTTTTATTCAAATTGACTAGATCAATATGCTTTTAGTAACAATTTAAGTTTTGAGACTAAGGTACTAAGGGGCATTCTGATAGTTTTTTTTAATCGGTAGTTCAAGTATGATGTAAGAGCCTGCAAAAAACAAATAATCAATTTTCTGTGAAGTTGAAACAAATAAGCAATATTCCATAAAGACCGCAATCAAATTAAGCAATGAAGAAGGGCTTTCTTGTTGGTTACTGCTGCAAGAAGAGAGGTAAAAATCTACAAAAGCAAATATAGTTTATCTTGGTAACATACCTCCAACAAGAAGCTGAAGACTTCCATTTGTCATTCTTAGTAGAACATAAGGATCAGCTATTGAAACAGAAGCTACAATAGAACTATCTGAACTCGAGCCAGATTCCACATTTGAAGCCTTAAAACTCAATTCTTGAGTCATAAATGCACCATCAAGAATTCGAGCACCATGAGCAAACACTTGGATAACTCGGCGTCTACACAGAAATGTGAAGTGCATTGTAAAAATAAACCCATGCAACTACTCAACATAATCAGGAAGGAAAAGAATACAAAATTCAAGACATGTCTAATGGTCAATTTTGAAGGGAAAAAAAAAGTCTGGCAAAGACAAAACAGAACTCCAGATCAAGGAACTAAATTCCTACTTTTTCATTCATAACAACCATAAACAAAGGATTGAATATATTATCATTTAAACCACAAAGAAAGCAGACCTTCATCAAACTCTTTCTTTTAAATCAGTAATAGGTAACTTTTTAAGGAGAAAAAGGAACAGCTTCTTTGATTCTTCTTGAACAATCAAATAAGGGAAACTTTTTCTTTTTCTTTCTTTTTTTTTTGGGGGGGGGGGGGAACCAAATTTTCAGCTATTCAAGAATCTAATAAACCAAGTCAAAAAATAAACAAAAGAAAAGGTTACAGTGAGCACAGAAACCAAATATTTCTATGTTAAAGAACTATTTACATCAAGAAAGCTCTTAACGAAGCTAGAACAAATTAACAAATGAATGAATCACTGGTTTTGACTATGTAAATAACAGGTCATTAGAAAATGATTTGCATTGAAAAATATGTCATCAATGACTAAGAAAGGTGATTATTACAAAATACGAAAACCAGTTATGACAAATTGATGTATAAACGATACCCTTTATTTCAATTTACGCAATGACTTTCTACTTTAGTATGCCAAGAAATGTTTGAGACGACTCCATCTTTATAAATTTCAAGAATTAAAATTCATTAACTTATTCAAACTTTAAATTTCATGTGATATTTTCTCTATCAAAAACTTACACTGCTTTAATATACTACTCTACTATCACTAATCTAATATATATGTCAACATCACTTGAAACCTTTTTAGATGTGTGGGCAAAGCATCAGTATACAAGAAGTATACCAAAATGTAGAAAACCTACAAAATGAAAATGGTTACCCCCAATCTTTCTTCTATACAAAATGGAATATCATGGATGCACCAAAGGAAAATAAGGGACACAAGGCTACTCCTTTATTTTACAAAATTCATCTCTACACCCTCAAAAGCTCTCTTATTTTTGTGTCTCCATGCAACCCACAAAAGTGCAAGCGGTGTCACATTCCACACCGTGCGTCTTCTTTCTTTTACAAATATTCTAGCTGAACAACATTTCTTTCACAGTACCCGGCATCACCCAAGTCAACATTACTTATCATTTATACATTTGTCAACTTAAGATCACAAACTCTGTATCCAGTCAAATATTATCATATAAAATGAAACGGTGGGAGCAGTTATCAAATGAAATAATACTGTCACATAAGATGGAACTCACATAGTAATCAAACAAAGCAAAATAGTCTAAATCAAACAGGCCAAGAAGGAAGTAAATCGTTGCAGGGAAAGAAAGATTAGAGAACATTTTTGCACATTTGGTATTGAACCATGAACTATGTGTCCACTCTCTAATTCCCAAACATCAAGTTTAGCAGCGTAAGGAAGTCAGTGAAGACATGAAATACTATATGCCAGAAGATATTGGAAGGGCGAAAGGTAATACAAACATAATGATTGAGCTAACAAAATCACCTCCCAAATAGATTTCCAGCAGCAAGAGTAGTTCCTTGAACATAGTAATCGACATTCTCTGTCACCTCCTCCAAATTACTTGCAGTCTGCAGAACCTGCCAAAAGAAGATAAGAAAATCAAGTTACAGGTGTCTTGACATAAGATTTCAATTCCAGCTATAGAGCAAAGATAGAAAAATAGAAGCATTTTTTCTTCTCAGATATTTTACATTTAGAACTATGCACAAGTGAAAAGAGTACCATCGTACGAGTCTCCAAACTAATAATCAAATATGCATGATATTCATCTTCTTCATCCGCTACTCTTGAGGATTCATTGAGGTGGGTACGTGTATTCTTGTGGTAGACAGTCCAAATTCCCTTGCAACCTGGTAAAGCTTCCTTCACAAAGTAAAATTACGCATCAAAATTACTTTCTCAGGCTAGATTTGTGTACAATATTCACCAACAGGCAATGTCACGATATGCTGAATATCTAAGATTAAATTATAAAACATGTTCCATTACTCCAAGTTAAGATACCAATCAAGGTTGTGTAACTAAGAAAGCAGATAAACAAGAAATTCCATTCCTTAATGCTTAGCACTTTCGAAAAACTCCTCAATCATCTCCTTGATATCAAGATATGAACAAAGAAAAGCAAAGAGAACAAGCACATCATTCAACATGAAAACTATAGTACCATGGTACAACTCATAACACAGTGCAATCAGGAAAGCAAAGAGAACAAGCACATCCTTCAACATGAAAACTATAGGTCCATGGTACAAATCATAACACAGTGCAATCCTATTCAGCAAATTTTTAATAAATTTTAACTCCTGGTAAGACACTGATAATCAAGTAATTAGTAGTTACTCCTTCAAGTCACCACCAGTTGTGTTGCTCATTACACATAAAACTAGACCGTTCATGGGATTTTCTTCAAGTTGCAGTCACATGGAGAATCATCTTGTAAAATTAGGTCTTGGGCATAACTCACACCCCAAAAGCTAGCTCAAAGGGAGGAGGATTGCCCAAGCCTTATAAAGAGACCACCCATCTCATTAATCACCAATGTGGGACTTCTTTTCATTCTCAACACATCTGAATTAAATCCCAAAAAAAAAAAAACAGTGCCATGTATTGCAAGATTAGAACATGGTTCACATGAAATTGGGAGGAAACTTTTCGTGTTGGCGCACAAAAGCTGCCTTGAGAATATGCATGCTGCTAATAAAAAGGAAAAAGGGCAAGGCACTTCAAAACTAATGTAACTAATTAAACAAGAAATAAGAAGAAAAAAAGACAGTAGATGGGCCATCCCCAAGGCCTAGTGCAATTAGAACTGAGAAGATACAGCTGGTGTTTGCCTCGAATGGGGGTTAGTGTTCGGACTGTTTAACGTTAAACTGTGTCATAACAGCTTTTCCAGCAGCTGTGGTTTTTGTGTGGGTGTCTCGAAGATTAAAATTTCAAAAGACCACTCTCCCACCACCAGATTAACCTTGCTTGGAGGATCCCAAATCGATTCAGTAACACAGATGCGAGTCCAAAGATGCTTGAACCACTCTCCCACCACCAGATTAACCTTGCTTGGAGGATCCCAAATTGATTCAGTAACACAGATGCGAGTCCAAAGATGCTTCCTTTTCTCCGTGTCCTCATCTATATCAATGAATCCCCTGCACCTGTCACCTTTGAATTTAAGCAACTTTTCCCACCACATAAGGGTATGTCAAAAGCCCTTATCCAAGGATGGTTCAATTTTGGTGCTGCAAAATCAGTTCCGGAGACCATCATTCTAGGGTGAGTTGCCTCCCATTCCAGAATCACTCGCGCACAAATAACCTCTTTGCCTCCTGCTTTGAGGGGAATTCAAACAAATATTGATTGTGAGAGAGAGAGGTAACTCTTATCCCTGCTGCCATCATCCGTCTATTCAGAAACCATTTATGGATGATATTTTATTTTGGGATCAAACTGAGAGGATCATTGAAGGTGCCAACGAGACAGGACGAAAGTCACGTATCTAGCTTCTCTGGAATGTATGTGCCTGGGAATTCATTCCGACCACTTCTGGATAGTAGCTGCTCCCATGAAGGACCTCCCTGGTGAAATGAATCACTATTCACTGGAAAGCTGAGTTAGAAGCTTCAACCAAGAAACTAATGATTTTCTTCAGCAATTTTGCACCAACCTAGATTGTAGTACACCACTAGAATGATGATCGCTGATTTTCTTTCTTCCATGTTTCTATACGTAGACAAAGTCCATAGATATTGTAATTTTTTATCATTTTTTTTTTAGATAAAGATATTGTAATTTTTTTCTTTGATAAAATAAGAAGGATTTCATTAATAAAAGGCATCAAGAAGATGCAAGCATTACAGAGAAAGAAATTATCAGCTCCCAAGAAGGCAAAAAAAGCTATCACAGCTATCAACATAGATCTATGGAGCTGATAAATTCTAAGAAGAATCAACAGTAATAACAGAGGAGTGATTGACCCAACTAAAAAAACTAATCAAACATCTAGCCTTAAGAGAAGGGATGGGAGTTGCGATGCCATCCAAACACCTTTTGTTCCTCTCTAACCATAAGCACCACAAAATACAAGCAGGAACCAGAGACCAGATCTTTTTAATAGACTTCCCAACTTTCCAGGAGCTCCAACACACAAAAGCCTCTCTCAGAGAGCCCGGCATGACCCAAGACAGTCCAAAAAGAGAAAAGAACATGTTCCAAAGGTCTGTGGCAATAGTGCAATGAAGAAATAGATTATTGATAGATTCTGAGTTGCACAAGCACATGTAGCATCTGTTGGCTAAACGGAACTTCCTCCTCATAAAGATTATCCTGAGTTAAGCAAGAACATTTAAGAGTAACACAACTGAAACAGATGATTTTTGGAGGCATCTTAGTTCTCCACATAAGTTTCTAGGCCACAGATTAATAAATGTCTTCCCTGAGCTTAGAAGCAAGTAGCCTTCTTTGACCTAATATCCCTGTTACTTCCCCAAGTGAATCTATCCATGCCTTGTCTGTGGACTGGGCTGACCTAAATGGTGGCCTCAAAGCTACAAATTCTTCCAACTCCCAGTCATTCAGATTTCTCCTCAGAGTCATGGTCCAAACACTATCTTCCCTACACTGAGAGATGGTTGAGCCTGGATTGGATGCAATCGGAAAGATTCTTGGACATATATTCATAACAGTGTTATCAAAAGCGAAAAGCGCAAAAAAGCTCTAAGGTCTGTTGGGGCTTAAAGCGCAAAGCGCAAATAAAAAAGTGGGCTTCAATGAAAAAGGCGCAAAGGGAGAAAAAATATAAATATTTATATTTAGTTCAAGACTAATAATTATAAGCATGAATGACAAATAGCTGAACAAAGAAATTGAAAAACATTGACGATAGAGTGAAGTATCAATTGTTTAGTGTTGCCTCTTCAGAAGAGACTCATTGGAAAGGAGAAGTATGTCTTAAAAACTTGATGACGACAGTGAAGCGCACATAAAGCGCGGTGAAGCGCTCAACACGTTTTGAGCCTCGCTTCAGGGCTTAAGCGCGCTTAAAGCGCGCCTTTGATATCACTGATTCATAAGAGGAATGTTTCCTAGCCAAGTGTATTTCCAGAACTTGATATGCTCCCCAATTCCCACCTTGAGAGAAGCATTGCTAGAGAAAAATGGATTATAGTCGTACCGACTTTTCTCTCTCAGGCACTAATCCCAATGTGATTTTTTTAAAAAAAAAACTCCATCCCAAAACTCTACCGGTGGTCCTTCTGATCACCGAAATCCCTCTTTTCCTTTCTTCTTCTTCCAATCTTTTTCCACCATAGCATCCACCAACCACCAGCGACCCAACCCCAGAAAGTAAGCTACGCGCCACCACAACTTCCTAGTCACCGACACCACGCGCGTGTGACGCGGATAGATTTTCATTTTTCGGTTTTAGATTTGTTAATTCCGGCTTCTTTAACAATAATTCCAGGTGAAAGTATTGGCCTTCAAAATGGGGGAAAACATAATATATTTCAACGCAGGTTTTAAGTCCTTTGATATTACAAGATGGTCCTCCGGCGACACAATATGGTATGAGTGGATTGAGAGAAACAGGAAGATGATGAGAAGAACTACTATGAGCAGCAAATGCTTGGAGTGGGTAAATTTCATCCTCAATGAGGCATCAAGTGATAAAGACAGCAGGCCTAGGAGGTGGAGATTCATTGAACAAGATGCTGAGCATTTTTTGCAACAGAAAACAGAATCGTTATGGAAGGTTTCTGAGCATTATATCTACTAATAGTGGGGGAAGGTCTGTATTAATAGTCCCTGAGCTGAGCATTTTTTGCAACAGAAAACAGAATCGTTATGGAAGGTTTCTGAGCATTATATCTACTAATAGTGGGAGAAGGTCTGTATTAATAGTCCCTGAGCCAGCAATAAATTCAGGGTGGAAGGAGTTGGCTTTTAAGATTGGCAGCTTAATTAAAAGCTCCAAGAAGTTGCCTATGGAAGCTCCCCCGAGATTAACTGAATCCAACTACCCTTATGCTAAGGCTCTATGCGAAAGTAGATGGCAATCTGAGAGCCTGCGTAAAGCAGAGGTCACCAAAAGGAAGAGCAACATTGTAGTTACTGATGCTGTTGACGCCCAGGACAATGAACTACTGAAAAGATGCCTAGTTGGAAGAATTGGGGAGGAAATCAAGCAAAGACCTTCTCTTGCTGATCTACGAAGGTGGTCGTCCTCAACCTGGAAACAAGTCTTTGGAATGAACATCTACGAAATGTATGGTGGAATGTTTTTGTTCGAATTCCCAAATAGATTCATGGCGGAAAAGACGCTTCAAGTACAGTGGTTCTGGAAAAAGAACAGGCTACAGCTCCAATGGTGGGTTGCTCTTCTAATTCCCATACTAGTCGCAATACTTCGATTAAAGCGGTGGGAATTCCCTTAGACCTATGGTCGAAAAAATTTCCAAGAAATTGGAGAATTTTGTGGAGGATGGGTGGCCACGGAAGAGGAGTCTGAGCTGAAGAATCATCTCAAGTGGGCTAGAATCCTAGTAAAGAATGATGGCAGGAACTTGCCAAGGGAGGTTACCATTGCTCGTGGAGGTTTCCTCTATCATATCCCTATCAGGCTGGAAAGTAAGCCTAGGGTTGAAGTTAATATAGTAAAGCATATTTGGAGAGGAGGGTAGATGGGTCAAGTATGCACAATTGGAGGCTAGTGGCACTAGAGGGCGAATACTAATTTTATGGGATAGCAGAGTCTGGAAGGGGGAGATCCTATAAGTAGGATCTTACACTTTGACTTGTAAATTTGAAGCTCAACATCAATCTTTCTCTAGTCACATTACTGGAGTTGCTCTAAATGGTAATGTTAAAAGAAGAAGGGTGTGGGAGGAATCGTTGATGTAAGGGGATTGATGGATGGCCCTTGGGCTGTTTGTGGAGATTTCAACACAACTGGATTCTTATCAGAAAAAAGAAATGATAGCAGGAGAACAAGGGGAATGGTGGAGTTTTCAGATTTAATTGAAGATTTGAACTTGATTGATTTACAACTACAAGATGGGAAGTTTACTTGGTTCAAAGGGGACAATCTGGACAAGGCTTCAAGAATTGACGAGTTCTTGATTTCGAAAGATTGAGATAGCAGCTTTAATAACATTAAACAACTCACACTTCAAAGGATGGCTTCAGATCACTCTCCAATAGCATTACAAGGGGGAGTTTGGAACAATAACAGAAGATACTTCAAATTAGAAAATTGGTGGTTGGACAGGTTTCAAAGAGAGAATCAAAGATTGGTGGAGCTCATTCAACTTCTCAGGGAAGCCAAACAATATTCTTGCATGTAAACTGAAAGCTCTAAAATGCTAACTAAAGGAGTGGAGCAGGACTTTGGAGGGCAACCTGAGAATTCAGAGACGAAATTTTCTAGAGAAATTGGCAGGGATGGATGAAATACGGGAAGACAGACCTCTAACAGAAGAAGAATCAAATGAAAAGGCAGCCTTAAGTTTAGAGTTCGAGGAGTTGATCAAAAAGGAAGAAATCTCCTGGAGACAGAAATTCAGAGCTCTGTGGCTGAAAGAATGAGATAAAAACACCAAGTTCTCCCATAAAGTGGCCAATTCCCACAAAAGATTCAATTACATTGATCAACTGATGATTCAAGGGGAAATCACAGAGGATCCAGTATGAATAGAGGAGGCTATCATTGAGTTCTATCAGAATCTTTATACTGAAAACACTCAATGGAGGCCTACCAGCTTATGTCCTGACTGTCCAGTCTTGAATGGGGAAGAGAAAGATATTTTACAGAGAAGATTTGAAGAAGAGGAAGTGCTCAAATGTTTGAAGTTATGTGCTATTGACAAGGTTCCGGGACCAAATGGGTATACTATGGGTTTTTTTGTCAGTTGTTGGGAAGTTGTAAAGCACGACATCATGGAGGCTTTCCACAATTTCCAAGAGCATGGTTTATTTGAAAAAAGCTTTAATGCTACTTTCATTGCTTTTATCCCTAAGAAGAAAGGTGCCAAAGAGCTTAGAGATTTTAGACCTATCAGCCTAATTGGTAGTGTCTACAAATTGTTCTCTAAAGTACTTACTGAAAGATTGAAGATGGTGATTTCTAAATTGGTAGATGGTCAATAGATGGCCTTCATCAAAGGTAGACAGATCATGGATGTTGTGCTAGTGGCCAATGAGGTTGTGAATTCCAGGATGAACGATAAGAACCCAGGGATCCTGTGTAAACTAGATATAGAAAAAGCCTATGATCATGTGAACTGAAACTTCTTACTCAACTTGATGGAGAAGATGGGATTTGGACAAAAATGGCTTCACTGGATCAAACTCTGTATTTCAACTGTCAGCTTTTCCATTCTTATAAATGGTAATCCAACTGGATTCTTTAAGGCTCAAAGAGGTCTTAGGCAAGGGGACCCTTTGTCTCCCTTCCTCTTTGTGATTGCCATGGAAGGACTTAATAACATGATTAAATCAGCCAAGGTGAATGGATGGATAAGGGGATTTGAAGTAGCTAGAAATACTTCTGAGAGTCTTGAGTTGTCTCATTTGCAATATGCTGGTGACACACTTATTTTTTATGATGCTGATAAGGATCAATTAAAGACATCTCAGAGTTATTCTTGTCCTTTTTGAAGGTATTTCAGGACTCCATATCAAGTGGAGGAAGAGTAAGTTATATCCTATAAATGAAGTGGCTAACTTGGAGCTCCTTGCTACTATTCTGGGTGGAGAGGTTGGGGAACTCCCAACTGTGTACTTGGTTATGCCTGTAGGAGCCAAATCAAAGTCGATTGAAATATGGAACAATATCATTGAAAGGAAAACCAGCTTTTGGAATGATAGTTGGCATGAGGTTGGTATTTTGAAAGTGGCCTTCCCAGATATTTTCAACCTAACTCTTCATCATTTCAATTCAGTTGCAGAGATGTGGTCAATTCAGGGTTGGAATATCAGAATTAGAAGGTAGATAAATGATTGGGAAGTCCAAAGAGTGGCTGATTTCTTTAGTGCTCTCAATCAGTTAACAGGACTACAAACTGGTGAAGATACACTTTGGTGGCAAGGTAACAGTAAGGGCTCCTACAGGATCAATGCAGCATATCATCTATTGAACCAGTCCAATTTTCAGATTCATAATTGGTCATGGAAACAGATTTGGAAAGCTAAAATCCCTTATAGAGTTCTTGTTTTGTGTGGTTACTAACTAGAGAAGCTGCTCTCACTCTAGACAATTTGATGAAGAGGGGAATGCCTTTGTGCTCTAGATGTTTCATGCGCAAGGAGACTGCAGAGATAGTAAACCACCTATTCTTACATTGCAAGTTTACAGGCATGATTTGAAGTTTCATTTTGAACCTTAAAGGCATTGCATGGATCATGCCATGCGAGGTTTCAGAAGTTCTGAGAAGTTGGGAAGAAGCCAGCTAAGTAGCAAAGGACAGAACTCAAAAATAGATGGAGACTTATCCCAGCATGTATTTGGTGGACAGTGTGTAAGGAGGGAAATTCAAGGTGCTATGAGGGTATAGAGAATGATCTGCAGAAGATTAAGCTAAATTTTATCTTACTGCTTTGTTTTTGATGTAATCAGATTTACTCTAATGATATTATATCTATCATTGATGTCGTTGATACATTATAGATAGGAATAGGAGCATCCTAGAATTCAAATTGTACATATGGTATCAGTACTACCTAAGTACTGTTTTGGATATAATACAAAGTTACTATTCTCAACAAAAAAAAAGGGACTTCCCACAACCTGTGTGATAAGGGGGTTGTGACTTCATTAGAGCACCAGTGACTAGTGCTACCAAATTTTGCTGGGATCGCCTCCTTCCATAGACCAATTGTCTCCTACCTCCAGTGCCATTACATTAGCATACACTTGTTATGTAATGCCAAGTCTTTAATCCCTAAGCCTCCAAATTGCTTTGGCATGGTGACTTTGGCCCATTTCACAAGGTGGAATTTGTGGTCCTTACTTTTTTACTTTTTTGGCAATTGGTAAGTAGTATTCTTCAGCATTAAGGAAATGCTGGCCACCATCAAAAATAGGGTTACAGCCAAGTTCCAACAAAAATTTACAAGCCTCCTATCAAGTCTATGATCTGATCTACATCTTCTATACACAATTGTTTACACCAAAAAAGTAAAGATACTAAACAATTCCATTTAACTTTGTGAATGGAATTGGATCTATCTTCAAAACATCTACCATTCCTTTCTGTCCAGACAGACCACCAAATACATGAAGGAAAAAATTTCCACCATCTCTTTTGAGTCTTGCTGCCCCCTCTTCTAATCCAGCAACTTAATAGGTCAGAAGTATGTTCTGGCATGGTCCAACTGAGGCCAGAAATGTTTAGGAAAAGCTCCCATAATTGACTTGTGTACTTACAGTATAAGAAGAGGTGTTTGTTTGTTTCTCCTGTCAAGTTACAAAAAAAACACCTGGGGACTAATGTCCTTCCTTTTTTCTGCAACACTTCTTGAGTGAGACATGCTCTCCTGATAAACTAACCATGTGAAGCATTTCACCTTAGTAGGTGTCAAACCTTTCCAGATGCTATTCTGGTGGTATTGTCTACCACTTTCCATTCTCAGTACCCTTCTCATATCATGAAATCCAACCTGTTGTAACCACATATTTTCAAACTTGAAGTATGAAGGGTCAGAAATCCAGTCACCACTTTCCAAAGCTAAGGGCCTATGATCAGGAAAGACCCTTGGTAAAGGCACCTGTTTCACTGTACAAGTAGTCGCACTGTAATTTTCCCCATCTTTTGTAAAGATCCCCTGTGCCCCTGGAAGATTGTTTCATTACATTGCAGACCCATTGCAACTTGTCTTCTTCAATTTTAATTTTGCTGGAGAGACGCCTGCTTGATTCTTTAAATAAAAACCACCTGTGTTTGGCCTTCACTGATAATGTTCATCTCAAAAGATTTGTTGGTCGAAGAATTAATCACTTTATCTCCCATTCTAAAGGATCATTGAGCCACTGAGAGGACGCGACGGAGAGAGCAGATAAGAGAGAGAAAGAAAGTATATATAAGGAGCTCTCCTTGTACATTGATATTCAATTTAGTAAAAGAATCTTTCTTTCTTCTCTTTTTACATCAGCCAATAAAACTAACTACAGCAATAGGAAAAAATGGAAAAAAGCTACTGTTTAGATAACAAAAGGACTCACTAGTTGTTTCTAGTATTATGAACCTCTTAACTGTTCAAGCTAAATACACCATATAACAAAATTTATTTCACAAAGTATGCTACTAGACTTGGATCATTAACTCTTCAAAGAACAATAAACACATGTAAATGATGCGTATGGATGGCAGAAACAGAGGATGTCTTAGCATTTTAGCAAAAGAAAAACACACCATAAAATACAAACGACATCCACATAGCTATTCTTATAATATAGCTATATGCACGAGAAACATTCGAAGCTCGCGGTAAATGAGCATAACAAAAAATAGGAAGAAATTATAAAGTTAAATACAAGCTTTGAAGTTGAGCAAATAACATGCAATGACAGGACTTATTATCACTTTCCACAATGATGCGATCTGATGTAAGTGCTAGCGAAGTTTACAGAGCTTTAAAATCAGAAAAAACTGGAGTAGAGAGCAGACATACTTGGGTGATCATTTCTGGGCGGATTGATTGTTGAAGCACACACAGAGAACCATTCTTTCCATGACCTGAACAGCACACCTGACAATGTCCCAAAGAGATTAAGATCTCATACTGGACCCGAAAACAAGTAATAAAGCATCCAAAGCTGATAAAATTTTAATCAAACTATATCATATTTTAGGTTTTTTGTATTCTGGACATTTGAATGTTCCATGAACTTTAGCAAAAGGACTTCAACAAAAAAAAAAAAAAAAAAACAATTATCAACCGTTATGAGTTCCAAAACCTAAAATCTATTACCACAAGATAATTTTCAATTTCTATTTCTCATTCTTTTATAACTGAGAAAATCCCCGAGGGCAGGGGCCCAAGATTCAGAACTCGGTGGATAATGGGTCCGCCCCTCTAGCATTCCCCACTTAGATACAAGGCGTTTGGTTGCGGCAAGATCTAAACCCGTGAAGTACATCTGATCCACACATCATGTTCTGCGCAGTGTTATCAAAGGCGCGCTTAAGCCCTAAAGCGAGGCTCAAAACGTGTTGAGCGCTTCGCCTCTCTTAATGAGCGCTTCAGTGTTGTCATAAATTTTCTAAGGCATACTTTTCCTTGCCAATAAGCCTCTTCTGAAGAGGCGACACTAAACAATTGATATTTCACTTTATCGTAATATTTATTCAATTTCTTTGTTCATATTTTGTCATTCATGCTTATAGTTATTAATCTTATACTAAACATATATATTTATATTTTTTCTCCCTTTGCACTTTTTTTCATTAAAGCCCAAGCTTTATTCGTGTTTTGCGCTTAAAGCCCCAGCGGACCTTAGAACTTTTTTGCGCTTTTCACTTTTGATAACACTGGTTCTGCGCGCTTACCCTAGGGGCATAATTCTCACATATTATATTGTAAGCATTATAACCACAACTTGATTCTATTGTTCTATTTATATCGGACAGAAATATTTTACATATAATTTTTAAAATCCTCTTTTTCATGTCACAACATGAAAACAAATGTGTAAGTCTTCTGCGTGAAGAAAGATAACAGCAACCAAGGATCAGTTGTTTACTTAATTGATCAAAAATAAACAAGGATCGATCAGTTGTAATCCAAGAGCTCTAGAGGAATGAACAACATTAATCTGATCATAATTTTCTTCCAAATATCATTACCAACAATTATCAAACATATAATCAGGGTAGAGTTGTTTATTAATTGATGGATGCCATAGATATCAATCCTCCCTAAAGTGCACTTAGAGGTGGAACAGGCATATCAGAGGAGCTTTTTTCATGATTATCTTTTTATTTGAGGCTCCTAGTGAAAGAAGCGGAATTGCTCCTGCATATCACAATTTTGATAACCAAAGCTCCAATGGACATGTGTTTCTTCACATGGCTAGAAGCTAGCATATATCCACGCAATAGGTTATCTCAAGAAGAGGCAAAGTCTGCACATAGTTGGAGCTACATGTGTAAGAACATCGGGAGATTACAAGAATGCTGATCCATCATCAAGCAGCAAACCACTAATGGTGAACAGTTTCAAACCTTACGCCGGGGATAGTGAAGGATATCCTGACCAGCAGGGTCAACAAACGGAAAAGTAGGAGAAAGAGAAAGAAAGCATGTGAGAACGTTCCTTTGGCACGGATTTGGATCCTTCGCGACGAGGGAAACAAGAGATCTCTTGAGAAGGTTGAGAATACACTTGTACATATTAGGTCATATTTCCTGGTTTGAGTCAATTTTTGAACATCCACATGATTCCAGGAAGTCTTGATGATTGGGTATTTTTGTGGAGAATCATGTTTTGTAAGGTTTTAGCACTTCTTATACACAACTTGACTAATGTAAAACCTCCTACAATCTCGTAACTACTACTTGACTAATGTATACTGAGGTTTTCTCCCAATCTATTAAATTGAAAGGTAAGATAAAAGCTTATTAATGTATGCCAGGAAAGTGCTGGTTAACAGCACATCAGAAAGTTTATGAGCATTATAAGTTCTATAATGAATAGAGACGGTCAATCATGCCAACAGGATCTAACACTCTTGCCATCAATGAAACTATTACTTTATAAACAAAAAGTAATCCTAGCTTATAAACAAAGATTTTTCAAAATTCTGTTCAAACCTACAACAAGTCAATATTTTCCCTATGAAAACGCAATCCATGAATACCACCAAATACTTAAACTTTATGCTGGTTTTCTGATCATTTAACATTACATTTAAGACAGATTTCCACTAGTAATACAAAATGGTAGAGAGACGACAAGCTGGTAGGGTATTTTAGAGTTTAGCAGAGCAATTGTAAGTGCATATCTCCAAGCAAAGAAAAAACAAGTTAAACCTTCACCATTAAGTGGATTCAAGCTAGGTGTAATGTCAACAAGAGAACTAACCAGTTCATAATTACTTTGCTTAGCGATTCCAGTAGCATTCAGGTCAGCATTAATTCTCATACCATACGAGAAGTCTTTTAGAGGGCCAACATTGATCAGGGAATCCCTCACTGCAAATGAGAATGTCTTCTGCAACCACAGAAATCATGCAATATGATGAGTAATAACAAAGGATGATATTAATGATAAAGACGATGGAACAAAATAGCCAAGCCATTCTGCAATCATAAATCCTGACAAATAGCAAAAGTTTCAAGAAAAGAGTTACTATAAAGTTTCATAGACAAACTTTATTTTTTTACCAAGAAATCCATATGGGACCAACCGTAGTCTTCCAAACTCACGGATGATGGGGCCGCCCCTCTATCCTTCTCCACTTAAATACCAGATTGTTACTGGCAACTTCTTGTTCTCCCATATTTAGAAGCAAAGCTTCAAAAATTCGGCAAGTATACTAGGGCATC
Organism: Capsicum rhomboideum; assembly: GCA_031232105.1. Lineage (NCBI taxonomy): Eukaryota > Viridiplantae > Streptophyta > Magnoliopsida > Solanales > Solanaceae > Capsicum > Capsicum rhomboideum. Next base: position 31,930,428 of record CP124716.1, read on the forward strand.
ATGATCTTTTTTAGTAAGTACTAAGGCATTGTCTCATTAATACATGATAGTACAGGAAAATGAAGAAAACATAGACATGTTAAGCAAATCTCTCCAATGAGACAAACATTGGGAAAAAAAAACAAGTCATGCAAAGACCTCTAAAAGTTGGATACACAAACATGAAGAGACAAAACCTATATGCAACTTCAGCATGGTATATCCTTAAACTAGTAATAATAATATAACAATATAATTAAACAGAACATGTCTCCCTTTTTTTGTCCTCTTTTTAAATGAAAAAAAGTATGTACATATATATATATATATATATATACATGTGTCGTACTGAAACCATATGTACAAAAGAGCTCCCAAATTCTACAGCCCTATGAGTTATGACTAAATTGAATCTAAAACATCAAAACAGTATTATTTGAGTTTATCTGATTAGACCAAAAACACAGGATCAAGAGACAATTTAGCTTGATCTTCTACATACTATTCTCTACATTCTCAAACATCTAGAGTAGTTCCTCTCCTTCCAGATTGTCCACCAAATTCAAGCAGGGACAATTCTCCATCTACTTCTATCTCTTTTTTTTTTTAACCTGCAGACCTACTTTCTCCCAGCTCTTGAGTGCCTCTAAAACCTTACCATGCATAGTCCAAGATTTTTCTTTTCTTTTCCTTTTTAAAACTTATCAAACAACAACATACCCAATGTAATCTCACAAGTGGGTTCTGGGGAGGGTAGGACGCAAGCAGATTTTACCTCTACCCGTGTGTGGTAGAGGTTTCTGATAGACCCTTTACTCAAAAGAAATGTAACCGACGCAGGAAAGTAAGAAAGAAAAAGATACAACAAAATAGCAAATGTACAAAAGTAAGCGTAGCACCAGATATTAATACACATTGGAGAAAAAGAAACTACACGATACCTAAATCATACTACTAGAAGTACGACAACACTCAACTACCTACTCACCTTCTACCCTAATTCTCAACCTCCATACCTTCCTATCTAAGGTCATGTACTGTCTACTCACTTCCCCCAATACTTCTTCGGCCTATGTCTACCTCTCCTAACTCCTGCTACAGCCAACCTCTCACACCTCCGCATTGGCCACACCTCTTCTCACATGTATAAACCATATCAGTCTCGCTTCCCGCATCTTGTCTACCACGGAGGCCACTCCCACCTTGTTTTGTATAACATCGTTCTTAATCATCTCTCTTAGTATGCCCACACATCCATTTGAGCATCCTCATCTCATCTACTCTCCTCTTTTGAATGTGGGCATTCTTGACTGACTAGCACTCTGCCTCATACAATAGTGCTGGTCTAACCACTACTCTTTAGAACATATCTTTAAGCCTTGGCAACACATTCGTATTGCATAGTACCGCAAAGGCGAGCCTCCATTTCACCAAACCCGCTCCAATACGGAGTTGCAACATCATTATCAATCGTCACATCTCCTTGAATTATGGACCCAAGATACTTGAAGCTCTTTCTTGGGTATGACTAGTGCATCGATCTTAACTTCCACCTCTGCCTCATGCTTCACCTCACTAAACTTGTAATCCCGGTATTAGTCCTGCTTAACCTGCTTAACCTGAAACCTTTAGACTCTAGGGCCTCTCTCTCAACTTCCAGCCTATCATTAACTCCACCACATGTCCCTTCAACCAATACTATGTCATCTGCAAATAGTCCTTTTTTTAAGCTTATCCTTGCCAAAATATCAAATGATGTCAACGAAGTGCAAAAATGTACTTGATACAAAAAGCATGTTCTTGTCATTTTACAAATTATTCTCAACTAAAATCATATATCATAACAGACTAGCCTTCACAGAACATAATTCACCTGTGCTGATTGTGCATTATTTGGAGCTGTACCATACAAGGAAAGCTCTTCGCCATTAATCATGTCTTGCAATGCATCCGAGGATGACATTCTTAGCCTCTTTGCAGAAGGAGCATCACTTTCAATATCTCCAACCTACACATGTAAAATAGAGATAGGTTTCCAGAAAGCAAAGTCAGTACCACAAGAAGAGAGGCAGAAAGGCAAGCAACGCATAGAACCTGCCCTTAGTAGGCGAAGAGCAATTGGAAAAGGCTGTTAATACCACATGGGCTGAGCAGCGAATTTGCACCAAGCATTATTATAAAAATATAATAATAATAATAATACTATGAGAGAATGTGCAAAAGGTAGGGACTGCAGGATTAATGAGCCCTGTTACTTTTTATCAAAGTTGCTCGGACTCTCCAAAAATGTTGCCGCACCTGTGTCGAATCCTTCAAAAATACACTATTTTTGGAGGATCCGACACGCACCCGTCGACATTTTTGAAGAGTCCGAGCAACATAGCTTTTTATCACGGCAGTGGGATCATGGGCTCAACCAGGGGTATAGGCATTCAGGAAAAAACAATGAACGGAGATAGCTAATCAAAGGGGTATATATTTATAATGTAGATTATGACAAAACAGAGTGCATATAAATAAGGAAGATGCAGAAACAAAAAAAAAAAAAAAAAGCGCTGTGAAATACCAGCTACAAGATCAGGAAGCTACTTAAGCAAAAATCAGTACACAAACCTCTTCCTGCATCCCAGGAGGCAAATTTGACCCTCCAAGACCACAAGTAAATTGCACGAGCAAACTATCTCCAAGGCGACTGCCCAAAAAGAATAATGAGTCTCCAATTGTTGTAATTCCCTAAAAATACGAGAAAACCGTTCAAATAAATAAATATATACACACACACACATATTTAAACACCCTAGATAATACAAGTATGTATAGATAGATAGATAGATAGATATGTATATGTGTGTGTGTGTGTATATATATATATATATATATATATATAGAGAGAGAGAGAGAGAGAGAGAAAGAAAGAGAGAGAGAGAGAGAGAGAGAAGAGAGAGTTTGCTTTGTCAATGAACAAATATTAAAATTATCTAGAATTCAAGAGGTCGCCAACCGATGTAAGTACTGAAGCTTTTGATTTTGAAAGGTCGAGCTTTTGTACGATTCTGCAGAAACAATAAAATTAAATTAAAATCACAGCTCATCTCTTCAAAGTCTAGGTAATAGCCAATTAACCGTGTAAAAATGTTGGAAAGCCAGAAAATTTAGAGACTCCTGACAATAGGTAATAACAAACTGTATATATTCAACTAAATTACCACTTAGATTCACTGTGTCAGGATAAGAAAGTATGTTGTCTCAACTCTCAAGTCAACAAAAGAAACTATTCTCGAAAAAAAAAAAATAAGGATGAATTCCTGATTTCCCATTCCTAAAATTAGTGGATAACAGGATGAAAAGACATTACCTCCCATCATATATAATCGTTAGAAGAAGTAGTTCCCCTGTTTTTGTCGACAGCATTGCCACATCATTTGTTAACCAAGTTGCATTAGCTGCATCTAACTCCACATTAAAAGATGATCTTGGCACGTCTTGACTGAAAGTAATCATAAGGACGTATTACAAATTTAGATACAACTCTGGGACCCATTCTCATTGTAGGAACTAATAAAATCAACATACCGCCTTGAATGAGCAATCAAGGGAATGGATCAGCGCGCATTACTAAAGAAAAGGTAAAGAGCATGAAAATGGCATCAAAGATCACACTTATAATAGAGTACAAATGAAATCAACAACAACAACAACAACATCATACCCAGTGTATTCCCACAGAGTGGGGTCTGGGGAGGGTAAAGTGTACGCAGTCCATACCACCACCTCCGAAGAAGTAGAGAGGTTGTTTGACAGAAAAACAGTATACAAAGACGTAATAAAACATAAAACAAGATGAAATAACACACATAAAGAAAAACAGAAACAACACACCCACAGAGTAGTACTACACATGATCTAATCGAAAGCACCCAAACCCCACGAACAACAAACAAATGAAATCAAATTAACTATAAAAAGAAAGTTGTAAATCAGAAAACAGCAAGCACATAGAAAATAAAGTAAGTTGTAAAATGGGTAGTTTGGATGACAGACAACACATAACAATGAATCTGATTTACTTAACAATTCAAAGATTAATTCAAATGTGATAAATGCATATTAACTGTGAGAATTAGGCCCCTTATGCAGCAAATGAAAGCAAACAACCACCATTTTCAAGACCATTATACCTTTTAGAGTCCCACATTTGTGGAGGATACAACGGTCGTATGGTTTTGGACAATCATCTCCTCATGAGATAGCTTACCGCTGAGTTATAGATTTAATTCATTACATGGTAGCAAAGCTAGACCCATCCCTACTAATCCATGTTCTTGGCTGACCCAATGTTGGGCCCCTATGCTATGTTGCCCATGCTCAAGATGTCCATGCCTATAAGTGCAAGCAGGGTGTGTTAAAGAGTCCCATATTGGTTGACAGCATGGATTGTTGTCTTCTTATATAGTTTTTGGCAATCCTTGTAAAGCCCCATAATTTTGGATGTTTTTCAGTCTAAATATAACTTTAATAAAGTGATAAAGGAAGCCTGGTGGTGTATGAGAGCCACACAAGGGTATCAAAGACTTTGGAGTATGTGAAAAACAGTATTATGTGTGTTGGAAGACATTTGGAGTGGTAGGAAGGTCAACGGAAACAAAACATGGAAAAAAAGATGTTCAAGATCACATCCGACCTAACTTTAAACGAGTACTACTCTAATAATAGAAAGAATATGGCTATGGATAATATATGCAAATTATAGCCCTTGAAGTTTAGTTCCAACGGTTCAAAACTTTCATTATTTGGGCATTCCTACCTAAAGTTATGGTTATTTTACCAGACACTAACCATTCTGCACACTGACTGCGCTATAGCGCACTTGAGAGTTCAGCAGAGGCAGCTCACTGCCAAACCTGTGCAACAGCGCGCACCTGGGAAAGTCTATGAGCCCGTTTGGCCATGAGAATTTTTCACTTTTTCCCGGAAAATTATTTCACTTTAGTGAAAATTGTAGTGTTTGGCCATAAGAATTCCAAATACAATTTCGAATTATATTTGGAAAAGTGAAAACTGAAACTTGTTTTCACTTTTTTCACTTCAACTTCTCTAACAAAAAGTCAAAAAGAACTCCAATTTATTTTCATGGTCAACTCCAACTCCAAAAAATTTTAGTTTTCATGACCAAACGCCTACTAAATAAGTGTTGAACCGGGTTTTTTCGTTCAAAAACAAAACCCCAAGGTTAGGGCACGATTTGGAAGTCATTCTTTCATCCCAAAACTTTTTCCAATCACCGAGGTAAGTTTTTAACGGCGTTTTGATGTAATTACAACGCTCTAATCCTAGCCCTAACATTACAATCCTTGGAAAATTCTTAGATTTGCAAGAGAACTCAACAACACCAAAAAGAGGCAAAGCTAGGATTTTGAACCAAAAGGTAATGTCTTCACTACATATTTAAATGTTGTTATGAGTTGAGATTATAAGTTCAAATTGTGTTGGGATATGAAAAACAATAGAAAGTTAGAATCTTACATGAAACCCAGAAGTTGAATTTCATAAACTTGAGATTCTTGAGTAAAGAAGGATGAACAAGAGATTTATAGATACGGAAAAGGGACAAATATACCCCCCAACTATCATAAATGGTACGCATACACCCTCCGTTATACTTTGGGTACGTATATGCCCTGACGTCTATGTTTTGGGATGTATATACCATTTACCCAAACGGCGGGACACGTGGCTTAATCATGTGCATTTACCCCATTTTTATTTATTTTATCCGAATTTAAATAACCCACCCAATTTAGACCCGAAATTAATACATTAAATTAAGCTATTGGGTCTAAATTTCGAGTGGTTGTTGTTGTGGATCTGATTGCTTTGTTTTTGGGCTAAGAGGGAGGATGGAGGCAGTGTGGTGGTTTGGAGGTGCGGCGAGCTCGTCGAAGCTATTTTTTGTGGTGGTGGTGGAGCTGTTTGGTTAACTGTTAACCGGAGCTTGGAGCTCTGGTGACGATGAACAGAGGAGACAGTGGTTCTCCGGTGTAGAGAGAAGGAGAAGAGAGGGGTGGTTTTCTGGTGGTAGTTGGTTGTTTCACCGGAAAGAGGGAGAAAGGTAGTGTTGGGGGTGTGGTTTTACTGGAGATGGGTTTTCCGGTGGGCGGCGGTTGTTCTCTTGTAAGAGGGATACATTAATCCGAAATTAATATATTCGAAATTAATACATTAAATTAAATTTAGACCCAATTCAATTTCGGGTTTAAATTGGGTGGGTTATTTAAATTCGGATAAAATAAATAAAAATGGGGTAAATCCATAAGATTAAGCCGCATGTCCTGCCGTTTGGGTAAAGGATATATACAGCCCAAAACATAGACGGTAGGGGCATATACGTACCCAAAGTATAACGGAGGGTATATGCATACAATTTATGATAGTTTGGGGTATATTTGTCCCTTTCCATTATAGCTATTGTTGAACTCTTAAAAGTATGAATTGATATAGTATAATGTTACCCATGTAGATGGTAAGTCGTTGACATGTTTGGATTGAGTTGGGCACACATTGCTCGTAAGGAAGAACATGAGGTGAGTTAAGATATGCCTTTACTAAGGTTATTCGCACCCGTGTCGACAAGACGTGGGTGTAGGTGTGGGTGTGGGATCCGTAACCATTCTATGAACAGATTTTCAATACGTTGACCAAAATCAAAGGAGAAATTTCGGACAAATTCCATAATTTTTTGTTGTCATAACAAAAGCTAAGGTGAAATTGAAGAAAATGAAACACTTTGTATATAGAATTTTCTATGTCACTCCTTTTCCTTTTATCGCCTTCCAAGATTCTCCTTTTGATCAATATTTTCTCCTCGAGTTTTCCACGTAATATCTCATAGTTTAGGTTTTATAACTTTACTTTTAGATATTTGAATTACTTTTAGCCGAATCCCCGAACCCGTATCCTTACCTGGATCCTATCCCCGAATCTTAAAATTTAGTTCATGAAGGATCCAAACTTGTAGATCCGCACCCATATTGGACACCCGCACCAAAGTTCAAGCAACTTAGATTCCATTTACTTGGAACTTACATTGGCTTATGTCAATGTAGATACAAGATTTGCAGACGACCAGGCTACAGATCAGGACATTCCCTCACTCCAACAGATATTGGTGAGTGCTGCTTTTTTCGGTGGAGTATTTCATGTTTCTTCATATTCAATTATCTATTTATTTATTTGTTTATTTTGAGGATTAGACAGTGTTGGAGTCCCACATCGATGGGTTAAAGGGTAATTGGTCTCCTTATATGAATTTGGGCAATTCTCCCCTCATGAGTTAGGTTTTGGGGTTGAGTTAGGCCCAAGATCCATTCTTTACATGGTATTAGAGCCAGGCCCACCCAATTCATTGTTTCTGATGTTGGACCCCCATCTTATATTGTCAACGCTCCAGATGTCCAGTCCTGGGCGTGCGGGGGTGCTGGAGTCCCACATCGGTGGGTTAAAGGGTCTTTGGTCTCCTTATATGGACTTGGGCAATTCTCCCCTCATGAGCTAGCTTTTGGGGTTGAGTTAAGCCCAAGATCCATTCTTTGCAGACAGGAAGTCATGGTACTGTGCAATCCGTCAGTTTCTTGTTAGAGGCTTTATAGACAAGTGTCAGTTAGGTTATGGTCTCCATGAAGTGTTGCATAGAATATGAATAACTTATATTTTGACCTAAAGTGCTACAATTTCAAAAGAGAAAGAATGAGCAGTTTTAGAATTATTCCATAATTTTATCAAATTATATTTAAGGCTTTTTAAGAACTACACTGGAGTGCATAGTATTTCATATTTAAGAAGGAAAGAAAAGCCAAGATAGTCGACTTGGTCAAGTTAAGGCACGGGTGCCGAGGCACAGCTTGATCAGAAAACGGGTTGTGACAATCCTCATCTCATGAGCTATTTTATGGGATTGAGTTAGCCCATAGTCCATTTTCTTAACAATCTCATATGTTAATTGTATTCCAATGGAGAGAAATGAAAACCTTTTTTTTTCATTTTCCATTTTTATGAACGACCGAAATATCATGTATGATTGTCCGTTATTTATGACCCTGATAGACAAAACTGAAGCTAAAACTGGATATATTTTTAGAATAGACTGAAGCTGCAGCAAGTGGTGAGGGAGAGGTGCATGTATATTAGTTACTCTTGAATCTTCATTGTATCAAGCCACCTTGTTATGGAGGTATTTTGGCATCATGTCCCCTCCCACTCGAAACCTCTCATTTTGCTATTAATAAACATGGTACGGGAGGTGAAAGCCTAGGTGGAAGATTTTTGTAAGAAAAAAGAAAGTGAGGGAGAGGGAATAGATACTGAGAGGCGAGAGCTCAAGGAAAAACCTGCTATCACCAAAGAAGGCAAAATTGTTCAACGCCAACGAACAAGAAGATGACTGCAAAATAGGCAGATCAAAGTCAGAACATGAAATATACAACAACAACAACATACCCAGTATATTCCCACATAGTGGGAGTCAGAACATGAAACATAGTAGCAAAAAAAGCTGTAAGAATATCATGAAGGAATAAGCAGAGTGTAAATCTCATGAAGATAACAGACCTGGCTATGATAATGGATAGTGTTTGCACCAATTACAAGTACTCCACCAATAGGAGATGGCACAGCAAGAAGTTTATATGCATCATGAGGGAGATTCTGAAGAAAAAAAGTAAACAAAGTCTATTGTAGGAAATATATAATTATAATGAGTACGGTTCAAGCAAACTTTTACAGTTTCCAAAAATGAGCATGTTCAAAGTCTTGAAATGAGAAATTACAACGAATCTATCTTAGTGACAAAGTTCAGCGTGGGTTGAAGAGGCAAGAAGAAAATGAGGGATGAAAAACTTTTTTTTTTTTGAAACTGCATGAGGGAGGAAAAAATTAAGGAATGGGAAACAATAAGGATAAAAGAAACTAAGAGTTAATATGACATTTAACTCAACCTTAAATGTTGTGAAACCCACAGCAGGCTGAAGTTCCCTTTACAAAATGAAACAGCAGGGTCACCTTTATACATTTTCTAAAGTTGCCGAACAAAAATGCCATAATACTGTTAGAGATCGTTTGGTACATGGGATAAAGGATAATAATTCCGGGATAAAATTTGGGATTGACTTCAACCCATGTTTAGTTTGAGGTATTTGTTAGTCCCGGGATTATTTTATCCCACCATTTGTACTAAATTGGTGGGATTATTGTGCCATATAGAAGGTGGGATAAAATAATCTCATGGGATATCCTTGCTTATACCATCCCGCATACCAAACAACCACTTTAAAGAGGTAACGTACTTTTGCATTATTCTCTTTAAACATTTTTCGTGAAGTATCATGTTACATATTTGAATCATCATCCTTGGAGTACCCTCTGTCCAAATCGACTCTCTCGTGATAAATTGGAATCACATTTTCATTACCAAGGCCATTGCAACATCTTGTGTTCCACACTGTAGAACCTTTATCTCAAAATTACTGTTTAACAGACTTAATAAAATAAAGGGAAACAAATCAAAAATCAAACAAATTCATTGTTCTATTGCTAAGTAATCATCATCATCATCATACCCAGTGTATTCCCACCAGGTGGGGTCTGGGGGGGGGGGGGGGTAAAGTGTACGCAGTCCATACCACTACCTCAGATGAAGTAGAGAGTCTGCAGGAAATAAAAGGTGATAAATATTTGCACCACATGCAATGATTAATCGGTGGCAACAGCATTTTTACTCTCGGGTTTAGTTTTTTTCCCTTTTTCTTTTGACAAGGTAATAAGTTTTATTAACATTTGGGTAAACAAGCGCCTGTATACAAGAGGTATGCCGCGAAAGGTAGAAAACTACAAAACAAAATGGTTTTCTACTAACTTCACCCAATCTTCTATACAAACTGGTACTCCATGGATGCACCAAAAAGAAATAAGGGATAATAGACTACTACTCAATTTTACAAAATTCATCTGTCCTTTCAAAAGCTCTTCTATTAGGTTGTTGATATGAGGAATATATTTTGAAGGAAGGAAATATAAGGAGACTGAGAAAAAAGAGAACAAAATAAAGGAGGAGGAAGACAAACAATATCAAAATAAGTACTATGAATTGAAGGCCGTCATCAAGTGTAATTATAGTGATACCTCACTGAAATAGAAAAGGTAGGCCTTTTTATCTTTTAGCAGCATTCTTGACCTTATTTCCCCCACCAAAACCCAAAAGAAAAAAAAAAAACTCTGATACAGTCATCATCAGGAAATAGCTCTTACTGAAGTAATCTCCTTTCTCTGTTGCCTCTTTTCTCTCTACTTCAAGCTAATAAAAATATATATAAACAACGCTGGAAACAAAGATCACTGCAACTTACAATGGCTGACCATATCAGGGGATGCTGCTTCAACGTTGTACTAATACTAAAGGCAGAGACCATACAAGTATGGTGTTTCCAAGAGACGCGCCCAGCCCAAGTGAGTTCCCGTTCATGAAGGATAACCATGACAGGCTCAATATAACCTGCATAAAGACAAAGTTCAACGTTCAAACTGGTAACAAGGGTAACTAAAGGTGGCGGAAACAAAAAACAAGCTTTACACTTGAAGGGCGACATGGATTTCTGTTAAAAAATAAATAGGCCAAATACATAGGCAGCTGCATAAACTTGTTCAGATATTTCATTCAGACACCTCAACAAAATACTCGACCTATTTAACACCTGAATTGTACCAATCGAGCACACTTCGGTGACATGGCAAGTCCCGTGTAATGTACCTTAGCTTGAGCGCAAAACCTTGAGGAAAACTTAACTTTAGCTGAAAATTTTTAATTTGCCAGAGAATTAGATTTCTGGTCTTCTTCAAAATTCCGGCCTAAGTCCAGACCTGATTTTACTGTATGGGTGAGGGTCGTAGAGAGGGTAAGAAAGAAGATGAATAATAGGTGTTTTCTCAGTATGACTAGAATGGCCATATCATCTGCTCGAAGCTTGCTGGGAAAAAGGATTTTGAAGATTCAAAACACTCCATGGTGAAAACGCATTGAGCTTTGTGGGTGAGTTACTAAATGGTGAAGCTTGAGTTGTATGGCTCAAATTGTTATCAGAATGGCCTAACGTGCCATTTTTTCCGATGAGAAGTTTATCGACAAAGAAGATTTTGAGTTTTGAGAACCATCCCATGGTTCAAAATGGCTGAATTTTACCAGAGAGCTTTATCCAGCCTTTTTTAGCTGCTGCCTTAACTATCAAAAATTTCTTTAAACATACCTTTGATCTCTACAAATCTGCAACTTTGCCAGAAAGGAAGAGCACCGGAGTTTTTTTCGCTCAACTCATTTTCATTTTTTTCTTTTCAAATTTTGACCTTTTTACCTTTGCTGACCTTCCTTTTATTTATCGTTGGTTTTGCCACATCATAGTGAGTGGCATTCACAAAATTTATGTTGTTTAGAATTCGAAAATATGAGTTCAATTGGAACATTTTGAGTATAATTTAGGTGTTTAATAGGTCGAGTATAATTTGCTAACCTACACATGACATCACACAAGTTGCACTCTTACGACTAAACAAAGCCCTGGGAGCCTATGAAAGTAACTTTCACAGACAAGCTATATCCGCTGGACCAGTTGCGGTGTCTGTTAAGAAGTTACAACAGGTCATAAAAAAGTTTATTAGCTGTACAATGAGCATCACTATATACATTGTGGAAAAACAAAACTCCAAGATTGTCAACATTACCTTTATCAAAAAAAAAAAAAAAGAACTCCAAGATTGTCTAATTTTCAACCTCAGTTTTATTCTTAATGCTAGCAAAATCATGACTTTGTCCTATTACTCTCTGCACATCAATAAGAATCAATGGGGAAGCAAAAAAGTTAATTATATAAAATGATACAGGATAAGCAGCTAGGGTATACCTACCATTAAGAAATGTGAAATCTTTGACATGCCTCACATCAAGATCTCGCAAGGTGATGATATATGATGATTCAATGCGAACTGAGGCACCTCCGGCACTAAAAGCACTGTCCTCACCAACTAAGCTAGAGTTGACCTGAAATCAGAATACATCACTAGAAAATATAAGCAAATTGTGACAACCCAAACCACAGAGATAGAAAGAGGAATGATTCAGACATATTGATTTGATCTTTTCAATTAACGAAAAAGAACCCACAAATTTCCCACACATTACAACACTTTAACACGATATTCATAATTTTATATTGGTGAATCTGTACCAACTTGTGTGCACCAAGACTACTCCACTGGGCAATATGTCCAATAAACTAACACAAGTTGCCCAAGTGATCTTATATTTAAACCTAGAAATTCCCGTGGGCCGTGGAGCATGGTCCGAAACTAGGTGGATAATGGGCCCTCCCCTTTACCCTTCTCCAGTTAACTACCATGCTTTTGTCTACAGCAGGTTGCCCAAATAATCTTGCTCACCAAACTAGAGCAGATGGCCTCACATCCAGTATAGCAGATAGTATTCAAACTTGGGATCTCCAAATTGTCACTCTTATGCTTCAACCACTACATCATCCCCTTGGTGACTATGCTAAACACAAAACTATACATTCAATCACTAGCAAATATCAAGAATATACAGATCATTGACCAAAGAAAAGCAACTAACACCAGATATGTTTCTTTTTGACTTGATTGAAACAGTTCTTTGTTAGTATTGTGTCATTTGTGTGTGAAGATTAATCAGCTAACCTCATAAATAATATCGGTCAACTGCCCCTTTGCAAAATCCAATAAAATAATCAGTTAAACTACATTATATAGTAATTTTGATTCAAATTTCAGCAGGTGATTGTGCATACTAGCCTATAATGGAAACTTCCAAATAAGAAAATTGGAAGAAGGCATGCCAGCAATATCCGCAAGTAAATGGTGTGAGCATGATTAATCCAGAACAGTTAGGGTTTCAGAAGGATTAATTGGGATAGATGCATCATCCAAAATGTTAGACAATTTAAAACATTCAGGACAGCTAAGGAAAGGAGAGAGAAAACAGCAAAAGAAAACCTCAGCAGCCTTGAGTATTATCATCTGTTGTTCATAAGCAAAGACACCAGCACATCTCCCCTGTGGATCAACCTTGATAATCGGACCTTTGTCAAATGACTCTCGTCCTCTTTTTAAATGAAACCAGTCTGGACCTTCAAAACAGTGCATTGAACTGGAACGAGGGAAAAAAAGGAAATTCCAATGTAGTTTCTCGGTTTTTCATGCTTAAATAGTAAAGAAACAGGAAATAATGGGCAAACATACTTAATGTTAAATGAATGGTTTGAGAATTCATAGGGTAGACGTATTAAGTTACAATTTTGATAAAAAATAATAGTGCTATAATTTCTCCAACTAAAAAGCGCAGAAAAGAGCAAGTATAACACTGAACTCAAGTTATAGGTAGCAATATAAAAAACTTGCAGAGCTTGGAATCTTTATTAAAGAGCCCATTAAGATATGCGTATAGACATGGAAATCGGGGAGCTCCCAAAGTATCTAACAAAGTTCACCACCCTGACAAGACGTCAACAATATCTTTATCTTTTCTTGTTCGATTTTTTTCATTTCACAATGGCGGTGCCTGGCCAGCTTTGGCACCTCAACTATTCCACTAAACACCTTTATCTGTTATTTTGGCTCAATCTCTCATTTAAATGCATTAACTGCAATTTACCTCGTCCGAAGCCCATGTGTAGCATCATCAAACTCAAGAACAGACATTTTAGCATCTTCGAAAGACAAGATAATCGAATCTCTTCTTCTGCCACCATCAACCCCTCCTGCTGTTAACACCCCCATTGAATATATATTTCCATGTAACCTACACATATTACACAATAAAAAGATAATTTTTTTTTGAAACAGTAAAAATATCCGAAAATAACAAGTAAAGTTGCTGCCATGTGACCATGAACTCACGGGTTTAAGCCGTGAAAAAAAACCCTCTTGCAAAAAATGCAGGGTAAGGGTGCATACCATAAACACTCGTGGTTCAGCCCTTCCCCGGCCCGTATGATATTTCAAAGTGAAAAAATACCTGTAATTGCAAACGAGCTCAAGTGAAGCAGCAGAAATACCGGCCATGAGGCCACCACGTTTCACTTCAGCGGCATCTCGTTCAACCCTAATCAAGTAAACTTCAAGGACGTTTCCAGCCGAGACGATAAGGTTCTGGATGGGACCAAGTGGCTTAGTGGCTGGCCAATCGGAGTCGACATCAGCTGTATGAATTTGCGGGGTGATATCGGCGGCTGAATGAGTAATGAAGCCGGCGGCGCAATTCTCGATGCCGGTAGGGCAATGCATTGTCTTACACGCCGCGAAACTCATCTTTCAGATTCTACGGCAGCCGTTGATCGGCGAATTGGGGACTAGATTTCTAGGGGAAAAGCTTAAACCCTTGTTATGGGTTTGGCGGGAGTGAAGTGAATGTTGAGTGAGCAGTGAAAGTGTGTAATTACCAATTTGTTTGCCGGACGGGGAAGTCAGCTACTTTGTCAATGTAATTGACTAATTTCCAACCGGGACCCTGAAATCTTGACCAAAGATTTCAAAAAAAAAAAAAAAAAATTATAGAGGTGGGGTTGGAGATAAAATTGTGTTTGTTACTTTGTTATGCTTGGGCTGGTTGGGTACAAGTAGTAAAGATAACTAATCTCATGATTATTTTTAAGATGAGCTTATATCATATTTGGTTGGGATAAAATATATAGGGTAACTCATCTCAGGATTAATTTTCTCGGGATTTTAGTGTTATTTTTATCATATCTTAAGGGTGGGATAACTTGTATTCCAACCAAACAACCCCTTAGTGAAGAATACTTAAATAATATTTATGGTTAAATATATATACTTAAATATAATTTTAAAATTGAAAAGTGAGTAAAAATAAATCATAAGTTGTTTTCTATATGTAAAATAAATCATGTTTAGGATCGTCTCGTATTTGAGTTGGAGCTTTGAATCATGCTAGTTGACTCATATATCGGTTAGAAATCAGTTTTGGACTTAAATGAATATCCAAGACGTGCACGAAGGTCAGGGCAACGCCGTGTAGGCCAGTGCAATGGCCACCTTGCTGCCATGAAGGCCAAACTTCAGAGAGATGTTCTTTCATTAGGTCACCGCTATAGGGATCGCGCCCTGCCTATTCTCATGGCCCTTCAGGGCTATGGCGGTCAAAATTTTTACACTTCATTTTATTAAGAGTGTTTTCGTCCTACCACTATTAGATACTCATTCCACACGACTTAAAACCTCTTTTAACAAGAGGAGACACTTAAAAACATATCATATTATTCCTCTTCATCCTCCCCAACTCAAACCACAAGGGTTTCAAGAATACTACGCTCTAGAAGCAAGACACGCAACTTATCGGGTTTCTCCTTCAAAGTTCTAGCATTTTTCAAGGGACGTAAGGCTAATCTTCATGTGTGGGAACCTTGTTCTTTCCCATGAATACGCTTTTATGATTGTAGTTCTCGTACAAAAAAATAAGGTTTGAATCCAATCCTCAAGACTTAGTTCCTTTTGAACTCTAGATAAAGTTTACACAAATTCTCCTTGAAAACAGTTGAACTCTTGAAATATGTATTATCTCATGTTTTTGAACCTATATCATATTTATGAATCTATTTCATGTTTATGAATTTGCCTCATAAATATTTATAAAGTTTAATTTATGAAATTCAAACACAATTTTTGGAGGGAATATCTTTTTGTCCTGAAATCAAGAATCATGATTTTCTTATGAATTGGAGTCAAGGCTCAACTAACATGATTTATTTTCATATGAACTAGAGACAAGGCTCCCTAGCATGATCTTCATATGATTTTGAGTCAAGGCTCCACAAAATGATACAGTCAGACCTCTCTATAGTGGCAGCATTTGTCAAAAGATTTCATGGTTGTTATAGCGAGGTGTTGTTATATATGTAATAACATTTGATTGACGTTTAGATCTCATTTAGCCTTTATACACAAAAATATGCAGAATTAAAAAAAAAAAAAAAAAGTAAGAACATATAAAAGGCAAATATCAATAGTCTTTTTTTCCTCATGAAGTTATGACCATAAACGAGGGACACCATATAAATATAATTTTTTTTTTTCTTTTAGATATTTTTACTTGAAATTTACAATGTGCATGACATCAATAATGACTATCATAAATATTTTAATATTTTATTTTATACATAATATATTTGTTACAAAATATTATAATACAATAATTGAGTACAATTGTTATAGAGGGGTGCAAGTACAATTCGAAGCAAGAACAACGGATTGTGTACCTTTTAATCGCAGCGAAAATCGTTGATCTTACTACTAACACAATTGTCTCAAATCTGCTCTGAATATCTTGAAAACAAAGTTATTCCACAAACTAAATGTCTTGCTTTTAGTGTGTGCTCTTTTGGAAGATCAAAAGTTACTAGAAAATTTTCTTTTTTTTCATTAAATTAGGATAATGCGTTTGCTTCCTCTTAATAAAGGAAGCCCTGGAAGTTAAAAGAAAACCATGACATATTTTTCTTTTGAATTGTTAATGTTGGAGTGAGTTGTAACCACTGGTAACTTCCCTCACTTTTATCTCCACTAGTCGAGTCGGGTCAACCCATATGGAGCGATCCATGACCTAATTTTCAACATCTCCCACTTTGTTCATGATGGGCTAGTCCCCAAAGCAATATCATGTCAACAACACACATATTCATACAGAAAAGTAGTTCGTGCGACATGCGAGCATCTAGAGCTATATACTTATCAAGGTTATACAAGAGCTCCACGTAGAAATTCAATCACATGCGAAAAGAATTAACTACTAACATGAGGGTCATATTATTCACAATACTCCAGACATTATTAGCTACTCATGTAGCTAGTTATCCGATCCCTTATTCTCTAAAGAGGTGAACTCGAGTTCATGTTTAACTTTATTTCTACAATTATAGCTGACATCTACATGGTAGGTGTAACAATCAGCCTGTGTATATAAGTTAAATTATTAATTTTAATTGTCTTCCCTTTCTACTCGAATCTATTTATTTCAAATCAACTATTTTTCTAGACATGTACTGTATTGATGAATCACTCATGGCTATTAGCAACATGCTAAAGTAGAAACAGCAATCGAAACTTCAAGAAACATTCAAAGGTCAAAGGTATTTCAATGATAAGTTAATATAACTTTTGGGGTCTCACACAATGAAGAAGCAGAGATCTGTTCTTTCATTAACCCGGTGATTGCTTAGCACACGTGGTATAAAACATATGCTACGATGTTCTCACCTTATATTGGTGTGTGTGTCTCGTTCTTTTATTCATTCAACACCGTACAGATTTTGGTCTAGATACCTCTAGCTATCTAACCTGAGTTTCTCTCTACCATGATCCTCAAACCCATTGTCTTAGAGAAACTCACATCTGGCTTTACAAAACAAGTCTTAACATGATGGTGGAATTCATCTTTTCATGTTCCTCGACATAAGAGGTGATTACTCATATGAGAGAGTCAATCTCGCAACTTGTTTGATACACTTTATCAATAAAAATAAATTATCGCATACATACGAGATATGAACATAAATGCAAGAGTCTTATATTGAAGAGAATATATAACAACCAAATCATTTTACAATACAAAAATATTATCATATTCTACGCAAACTTAGAGCGATAATATGTTTCTCAAACAAGTCTCTAGATATCGTTTTTGTAAAAGGATCAACTATCATTTCTCGTGTAGGAATGTATTGTAAATTTATTTCTCCACTTGTTATTATATCACTCACAAAGTTATGCTTGATGTCACTGTGTCTGGTTTTGCTGTGATACTTAGGATCCTTCGTGTATGCAATAGCCGTTTGACTTTCACAATATAAAATTATGGGACCTTGAGAATTCTTTGCAATATTCAAATGCTCAAAGAATCTCTTTAACCAAATAGCTTCTTGTACTACAGATGTACAAGCCACGAATTCAGATTACATGGTTGAAAGGGTTGTGCAAGTTTGTTTCTTAATTTTCATTGAAATAGCACCAAAATTAAGTAAGAAAGCATAGTCAGAGGTCGATTTTCTATCATACTGGCCACCAGCCCGATAAGCATCTGTATAACCTCTTATGAATAAATCAGATCCACTATAGCATAGTGAATAATCTGTAGTTCCCTTCAGGTATCGAAAAATTCTCTTTACTACTTTTCAATGATCTTTTCTAGGATTGAATTGATACCTACTAACTAAATCTATGGCATAGCAAATGTCTGGGCGAGTACACATCATAGCTACATTAAGCTCCCGACAATACTAGAATATTGTACTTGAGAAATGTCTTCCTTTTCTTTTTCAATCTTTGGACATATTTCAAGGCTTAAAGTTTCACCTCTTGCTGTAGAAGTATCTGTGGTTTGCAACTATTCGTTCGAAAGAGTTTCAAAAGTTCTTTTATGTATATTTCTTGAGATAAACTCAAAAAATTCTTGAAACAATTTCTTGAGATAGACTCAAAAACTTCTTGAAACAATTTCTTTGAATTTCAACACTCAATATATAGTCTGTTTCGCCCATGTCTTTCATGTCAAATGACTTTGAAAACCATGACTTGACAACTTTTGCATACTCAAATTATTTTCAGCTAATAAAATATCATCCACGTAGAGGAAAATAATTACAAACATTCAATTGGAAATAATTACAAACATTCAATTGGACTTCTTCATATAAATGCAATGGTCTTCATCGATCATGGTGAAATCAAATGAAATTACCTCCTTATGAAATCTCTGATACCACTGTCTTGAAAATTGTTTTAGACCATAAATTGATCTTTTCAATTTACAAATATTCCTTTCTTGGCCTTTAACAATGAAACCTACAGATTGTTCCATGTAGATTTCCTCATTTAGTTCTCTATTGGGAAAAGCAGTGTTCACGTTCATATGGTGTAATTCTAGATCCATGCATGTAATAATAGTCAAAAGTAATCATATAGAGGTAAACTTCACAACTGGTGATGTTTTTTTCTCATAATCTATTCTAGCTTCTTGAGTAAAACCTTTTGCCACCAATCGTGTTTTATGTATTTCTATTGACCCATTCAATTTGTGTTTAACTTTGAGAATCCTTTTGTTTTCAATATCTCTACACCTAAGAGGAAGGTCAACTAGATCCCAGACTTTATTAATTTTCATGGACTCTAATTCTTCTTCCATCCCTTTTATCCACTCATCTTTTCTATGGCTCTTTAAAACCTCAATCACAAAATTAGATTCATCCAATTTTGTGGGAGATTTTAAATAAATTATAATCCTCAATCTCATAAGATCATTTGCGTAAACCTTTTCTGGTACTCTTACGTAATTGAAATTTAGATTCCTCCATAGGATTTTGGGATTCAAAGCTTTCACTTGGATCAAGAACCATTTCTTGATTTATTGAATTACCAAGTATGTCTGATGACATTGTCTGATCATCTGAATTCAATATTTCATAAAGAGGCTCACATTCCTTTATTTCACCCTTTTTGAAAAATTATTTTCTAGAAATGTGACATATCATGATTCAATTTCAGTATTACTTCCATCCTCTAATTCACCAGTGAACACATATCCTTTGGAGTGTTCTGAGTATCTTATAAAAATATATTTTCATCATTTTAGACTTAGTTTACCGAACTCACTAAAATGATCTTTAATATATCCAACACAACTCCAATGTCTTAGATCATTAAAATTTAATTTATGACCAGTCCACAGTTCATAAAGAATGGAAGATACTGATTTAGAAGACACTTTATTTAATATGTAGGCTACAGTCAATAATGCATCTCCCCAGAAAGAGACTGATAAATTTATCTACGCCATATGGGCCTTATTATGTCCAACAATGTTTTATTCCTTCTTTCAGCTACACCATTCTGTTGAGGTACATAAAAAATAGTTAACCGTCTGACAATACCTTTTTCAGTACATAATTTTTCAAACTGTTTTGACAAATATTCACGACCTCTATCGGTTCTTAAAGTCTTTATACTTTTATCTAATTGATTCTCAACTTCATTCATGTATCTTTTAAAGCATTCAAGTACTTCAGATTTATCAAAAATCAAATTGATATTACCAAAGCATTTGAAATCGTTAATAAATATAACAATATGTAAAGCACCAAACCTTGGATCAAAGTTATCAGAATAGATTAATTGCAGTGGAAACTCAGCTCTTTTAGCCTTCCTAAATGTTTTACATGTAATCTTTCCAGCAAGACAATTTTCACATGTTGGCATATCAATTTTGGAGAGAGCCTAAATTTTCTTCCTTTGCCACCCTATTCATTTGATCTTGCCTTGTGTGACTCAATCTCACATGCCATGTAATAATATCAACATCGTGTTACTAGAATAACATGTCATTACACAATGGTCAATATTATAGTCATAAGTTGAAAGATTACTGTCACGCCCCAACTCCCATCGAGGCGTGATTGACACCCGAAGCCGTTATGGCCCTAGAGAACCAATCGTTGTCCATGCACTCTCATATGTATGTCCGCGTATGCCTATCATTTTATTTCATGTAATTAAATATCAATGGCAGAAGTCATGGCAATAAGGGCAATATATGAAACTTGGCCGTTAGGGCCATTACGTCAAAATGAATGTACATCTTTTACTTTCATCTTCCCACATATGTCTACAAAGCCTCTAATAGATACATGACCATGTCTATACAATGTTTACAAAATACCAAAACCTAGTATGCACGTGTGACTTTGGAAGCCCCGAAGCAACTGGAGCTCACCAAGGACCTGTATGTGATCCGCAGCCTACTGACGAGGTCTACTAATACCTGCACCTGCACATGTAAGGTAAGTCCCCAAGAGGGGTCAGTACGAAGAATGTACTGAGTATGTAAGGCCCTAAGAAAACGACATCAATGCATCAATACATAAGAACTTCAATGGAAGTAACTATAAGAAAAACTCTATATGTGGAATTATGTACCTTTCTTTCTTTATGATTAGCTCCAATGATTCGTACATAATAACAACAACCATGAAATCAATATAAGAGAAGTAGCAATGTGAATAAACTCTCTTTCTGTATGTGGGAAACCATGTACATTACGTTTATGATATTCCTTACTTACCTTCGTCATCTTTATTAGTCATCCACGTTATTGGTGGGTTATTATGATCATCCACATTTTAGTGGGCATCCACTTTGTTGTGGGTAGTCATCCACTCTTTGGTGGGCATCCACTTTATTGTGGGTAGTCATCCACTCTTGGTGGGCATCCACTTTGTTGTGGGTAGTCATCCACTCTTTGGTGGACATCCACTTTGTTGTGGGTAGTCATCCACTCTTGGTGGGCATCCACTTTATTGTGGGTAAACAATACATAACATTGCTTCCTTTACTTCATTACTTCATTTCTCTTTCTTTCATACTTTGAGATTAGTACATTTGCTTGTGAGAGATTGATTCATTCTCTTGAGAGAAATTGATACTCTTGCTTATGAGATATTAATACAATGATAATCACAACTTTATTTGAAGCTTTGAATCAATAATCAATAAGTGAGAAACATGTGAATACGCATTATTGGAAACATAGCCTTCATGGAAACATAACACTGTTAGAACTATTGGACAATGATCAATGAACAAGATAAATGAGTATAACCACTATTGAAACCTTGGAATATAACCTCATTGGACTTTTGGAACATTACTAATGAATATGAGACATGTGTATAATTCTATTGGAACTTTGGAAACATAACATGATTGGAACAATGCTATTCAACTAAACAAGCTCTCTCTACCTCATTGCTCTTGTTGGGACAATTCTCTTAGGATCTACAACATATGATGACTTAAAAACTTCCGCCCATAAATACGAACTAAGTGGGTCATGATTCGTCTAGGAGTAAAGCGCATATGAATAACAATACATATCAACCTTAGTTGGAATACTATAGAACCCCTTTGGAATATAACACTTTTGAGGACAATGAGCACTAAATAAGACACATATGGATATCAACTGTTCACCAATCGGAGATGCAATACCTTACAACATTTGGAACTCTTGACACATTAGCCAATGAACGTGAGACAACAAATGGACATGAGTCAATCAATGAAAATCAGTCAACCAATGAACATGAGTCATATGATTCACCATTGACCAATGAATAAGGAACATATGAGTAACTCTAGCCAATTCTCGGATACGGAATACCTTAGAGTATTTCGGAATCGGGTGAATACTATGACAATGCGAACACCATACGTTGCAGAAGGAAAGAGAAAAGTAACCTTACATGCCTTTACTTCCAAGTACTAGTACACAAGTCTATATATGAACACAACAGTCCAGCTCCTTCCTTATGTTTCACTCTACAATACAAGTCCACAATGAAACTCTCGTTAACGATCATTTACCGTACAAACGTACAAAACGACAATGAACTATATGACTACCATACAACATCATGTCACCCCCTTACCATACAATCCAATGCATTTCCATATCAACAACACCATAACATTACACACATTGACCAAAAATCATACATCGATAGTATTTCACACCACACTTACCCTTACGCTTTTCTCTTTATTATTCCGTCACATTTACTCCTTTATCACAACATATGAACAACCTTCCATACTTCATACAGTCCAACACACCTCCATACAATACTTTAAAGTCATTTAAATGACATCACAAATTGATAATTACATCCAAAAAGGGTACGGGGGCTTCGGGGGATCAATGGGAGACGAAAACATAAAAATCGAAACTCTGGGCTGACCTGCGCTGCCACCTGCGCATGCAGG
The DNA here is from genome assembly GCA_031232105.1 of Capsicum rhomboideum. Classification (NCBI taxonomy): domain Eukaryota; kingdom Viridiplantae; phylum Streptophyta; class Magnoliopsida; order Solanales; family Solanaceae; genus Capsicum; species Capsicum rhomboideum. The sequence goes on from CP124716.1 coordinate 31,953,303, forward strand.
TGGCTGAGGTGCGCGCGCAGGTGACCTCTGGCAGCATCCAGAGGCATCTACGTAGGCATCTGCGCCCGCAGGTGCCTCCGTCTGCGGGGGCGGATGCCCGTTTTGGGTCTTTTAATGCCATGAATGGTCCATGATCATAACCAAACTCATTTTAACATATTTTTGATCATTTAACGTGACAACTACCAGCCATGGTCTCACGATACACATACAACACCCAAAACCATACTTTACGGCCAATATGCCACCAAAACCATACCCAATTTCGCAATAGAAATTCCAAACACTATACACAAGTATAAATCAAGTCAAGACTATAATCACATCTCATATCTAACTATTGAATCCATCAAGTTCATTTTCTTCAAGATCACAAACCCATGTTCAAGTTTACAAGGTAACACCACTCTCCGATTTAGCAAACATGTACACTTACACATAGTGAACTTATATTCCACCACCCAACACCATATACACTATCTCCCATGCATAAAATATATTATATCATAACATTAAACACTTACCAATACTCACCAAGTGATGATCTTTGACCAAAAGGAATGAAGGCCTAGGATTTGTATGAGAGAAGACAATGTTTGGAAATTTCTAGAAAAGCATGGGTGTCCAAAAATGAATAAAAATATGCTTGCTTCTCATATATATAATCCCCTTTAAGTCTCCCTTATCCCATTTTGTCATTAATGCATGGTTTGATTGGTCAAGGGCCAAATATTGAAAGATTGGATCAAATGGATCACATTGGAAGAATGGGTCAAAAATTCCCTTATTGGGCCATGTCTTCTTTGTTATTTTTTTTTTTGGGCCTCATTTAAGGGCCCAAGTGTATAAAACTTTTAATGCCCACATTTTGATACAAAATTCATCAATTCTCTCATGTTTTCATTTTTCCCTAAATGTTTCGGTTATCAACTCAACTCAGACACGTATGGGGTGTTACAATTACAATCTTAAATGATAAAACGTTCATAACAAAGACCAAAACCATAAAAAAACATTTTCTTAAGTAATTCTAACAACTTTGCAAATAAAATATAAATTTAAATCAAGATCTAAAAGAACAGACATAGATACTAAGTTTAGCCAAATCTCTAGAGCATGTGGGACGTCATGCAGCATCAAAGATTGGTCACCACTCAAGTCTATTTTGCAAGTGCCTATCCTTTTGAATTTGAGTCTTGACTTATTTCCTAACGTATATCCACCTTGATCCAGGTGACACCCGACGAAACTTCACAAACGCTTCTCGATTATGACTCACATGATCGGTGGATTCTGAGTCTACAATCCACATAAAATAAGATTCAATTGATAAAGCAGTTCTAAAAATATATGTATCACTTAGAGATGCGTTTAGAAATGCTTTCTTTTTCGACTCGGTTCAATCACGAGCAAAATACCTTGAACCATGACAGTTGTAGCACTTCATCTTGCTCTTGTCTTTCTTTTTGAAAAATTATTTTCCCTTCTTGAAATTTGGCTTGTTTTCTTTTTTAGATGGTCCTTCTCCAGTCTCCTTATCATTCCTGTTCTTTTTTCGGTTCTTTTTTGTGCGACTTCGTACCACTTGATTCTATCACAAATATATTAGAAGTAGATCTAGCAACACCAAGCCGCTCATTTTCAAGATCAACATGACGGGTAACATCAGAAAAATTTTTGATGCTATCATTGTGGGTTAAGATAAAATTCAAATATTTTCATTTATTGGGAAGTGACCAGATCACTGCCTGAACCTGTTGCTCCAGAGAGAACATGACCAACACTTTTGAGTTGAGCAATCATGTTTGACATCACCCTAAGGTGTTGTTTGATATTCTGATCATAAAGGTTTTTTGTAAGTATCAAACTTGATAGTCAACTGTCTAAGGCGGGTCACAGATGTACCTCCTTATGTTCTTCAAAAGTGTGCCCACATGGCATGAGCAGTTGGAAATTCTTCACATTGAATGAGGTCATCACCAACATAACTTACTATACTTTTACATATAGTGAAATCTGTCTTTTTTCAAACTTTGTAGGCTTCAAGATCTCTTTTGTGTTGTGCAGTATTACCCTCTTCTGATTGATTTAAAACATGATTTATACCTTCAAGAGCGCTCTGCTCTTCCAGTATATATCATATTTTACAACTTCAAATATCGTAATTGTCACCATTCAGTTTCTCACCCTTATTTAAGTGAGTAATAATACTTTTTAATGCCATGTTTGTTAATTAGAGACAATTTAAGCAAGTTATACTCATCAATATTTAATTTAATCAATATATGCATAAGATGTTCATATACTCACTCAAGCAAATCAATTTTTTTAATGACTTCACATTTAGCATAGAATTGAAATGGTCACTAAGTTTTCAATCATCATCCATAATCTAAATGTTTAATCAAAAGTGAAAAATATTTCTTAGTGAGTATTTTAATAATGATTTTCAGTTAATTCTGAAAAATATTTTTTAGTGAGTATAGACTGCGTACACTTTATCCTCCTCAGACCCCACTTTATGGAAATACATTGGGTATGTTGTTGTTGTTGTTGTTGTTGTAGAGAAAAATAACTTAATTCATATATTGAAAAATAAATTAACACCTACAAATTACAAGTTAATTAAAGATAAGATCCCCCTATTGAACTTCAAGACAATGTTTATACACACAAAAAAGTTGCCTATAGGCCAAACGTGATAAACATCAATTAATCTGTAACCCCAAGATTCTCTAAAAAAGTCTACTAAAACATCTAAAGTTTCTCAATCTGAAATTGCAACATAATTATCCAGTTCAACACGTTTCAATTTAAAAGGAATCCTTTCATAGAGATCAAATCCAAATCTTTCTAGGTTCGACAAGTCCAAATCTTTTTTGGTTCGAGAAATATGCTATTAACAAAGAAGAATCGAAGGAACAAACAAACTTGTACCCATATTGTTTATCAATAAAAAATATTCTTGTTTCTTCGTAAAAAAAAGGATGAATAAACTTAGTGACTGAAATACTAAGGGACATCTTAAAAGACTTGAACTCTCTAAGTTTCTTCTCTCTTTCCTTTCATATAACTTTCATTCCTTAATTGATTTTGTGTTGCCCTTGGTACACTAATCTGTATGATTTCAAGCCCACGAAAACTTGTCCTTCAGTGACTTGCTCTTTTACATTGTCCCTTGCTCGATATCGAGAAGTCCTACTTAGAGTAATTCAAGTTTGTCCCTGTTTATCCATGTCTGAAAAAGGAATAAAGAAACAATCAAAATGCATATACCATTTAATATGACAACTTATGCCACTATTTTGTAGAAGACAAAAACATTGTTTAAGGAATATAAGCGCTAGTATCGAGAATTAGTAAAATAATTAAACCAAGACTTAGTAAAATTAATTTTACTCCATTATTCATATAACTTTAAAAAATCATATCTCACTAGTACCCCACATGGTTGGCAAACAATGTGCCGGTGCCAAAGAAGGACGGAATGATAAGGATATGTGTAGATTATTGAGATCTCAACAGGGCTAGTCCTAATAATGATTTTACTCTTCCAAACATTCACATACTCATTGATAATTGCACAAAACATAAGTTGCAGTTATTTGTTAATTACTTTGTTGGGTATCATCAAATCTTTATGAATGAAGATGATGCTGAGAAGACAGTCTTTATCACTCTATGGGGAGTATATTGCTATAAGGTAATGCCATTTGGACTCAAAAATGTCGGCGCAACTTACATGAGGGCCATGACAACCCTCTTCCACAATATTATTCACAAGGAGATTGAGGTGTATGTGGATGATGTTGTTATCAAGTCTAAGAGGAGTTTGGATCACCTAGATGATTTACAGAAGTTTTTTGAAAGGCTGCGAAGGTACAACCAAAAGTTGAATCCAGCCAAATGCACTTTTGGAGTTCCCGCAGGAAAATTATTGGGGTTTATTGTTAGCAGGAGGGGTATTTGGATCGGTCCAAAATTAAGGCAATCCAGGAGTTACCACCCCCTAAGACAAAGAAAGACGTAATGAGTTTCTTGGGGAGGCTCAATTACATCAGTCGATTCATAGCTCAGTCCACGATAATATGTGAACCCATATTCAAGCTACTGAAGAAGGATGTCACCACAAGATGGACAAAAGAATGCTAAAAGGCTTTTGATAGAATCAAGGAGTACTTGTTCAACCCACCGATATTCGTTCCGCCAGAGCCGGAGAAGCCATTGCTATTGTACCTATTCGTTATGGATGACATATTTGGATGTGTGTTGGGACATCATGATGAGTTAGGAAAGAAGGAGCAAGTCATTTACTACCTAAGCAAGAAGTTCACACCGTATGAAGCAAGATATATGTTGCTGGAACAAACCTGTTACGCGTTGACTTGGGTTGCGCAAAAGTTGAGGCACTACCTGTCTGTATACACGAAATTCTTAATTTCAAGAATGCATCCACTCAAGTACATCTTTCAGAAACCAATGCCTACTGGATAATTGGCAAAATGGTAGATTTTATTGAGTGAATTCGATATTGTGTACGTGACATAAAAAGCCGCTAAAGGACAAGCTTTGGCTGATCACCACGCGGAAAATCTATTGGATCAAGACTACAAGCCACTCAAGACATACTTCCCTAATAAGTAAGTGTTGTTCTCAGAAAAAGGACTTCTCAGAGTCGTATGATGGGTGGATGATGTTCTTTGATGGGGCATCAAACTTTAAAGGACTCAAAATTGGGGTAGTCCTAGTTTCGAAAATTGGTCAGCATTATTCGATCTCAGCAAAGATTAGGTTTCCTTGTACGAAGAATATGGCAAAATACGAAGCTTGCATTCTCAGACTCATGATGACTGTAGACATGAGCATCAAAGAGCTATTGGTGATAGACAATTCTGATTTGGTGATTCATCAGGTACAAGGAGAATGGACTATTCAGAATGTCAAGATCCTTCATTATGTGCAATGTGTGAAGGAGTTGAGCAAAAGATTCATGAAGATTGAGTTCAAGCATGTCCCTCGAATTCAAAATGAGTTTGCCGACGCCTTGATAACACTATCTTCGGTGATCCAGCATCCGAATAGAAATTACATTGATCCCATCAAGGTGGAGATACACGATCAACATGCATAGTATTTCTATATTGATGAAGAACTAGATGGAAAGCTGTGGTATTATGACACCAGAAGGTTTCTCGTGGCAGGAGAATATCCAGAAAGTGCCACGAGCAAGCAAAAATGAACTTTAAGAAGGATGACCAATCATTTCTTTCTCAATAGAGAAATCCTGTATAGGAGGACTCCAGATTTGGGATTGTTGTAATATATTGACGTCACAGAAGTAACCATGTTATTGGAAGAAATACATGCAGAGACCTGTGGACCTCACATGAATGAGTTCATTCTAGCAAGGAAGATTTTTAGAGTCGAATACTTCTGGATGACCATGGAGAGGGATAATATCCGATACGTGCAGAAATGTCATCAATGTCAAGTGCATGGGGATTTTATACAAGTTCTGCCAAATGAGCTTAATGTGATGGGTTCTCCTTGGCCATTTGCTGCTTGGGGCATGGACGTTATTTGGCCCATAGAACCTCCTGCATCAAATGGACATCGTTCATCCTAATAGATATCGACTATTTCACAAAATGGGTTGAAGCATCAATGCACAAGGCAGTAACTAAGAAAGAGGTAGCAGATTTCATACATAATAACATAGTTTGTCGGTTTAGGATTCCAGAGTCAATCATAACAGATAATGGGGCCAATATTAATAGCAGTCTCATGAGAGTGTCTTGTGAAAGGTTTAAGATCTCTTATCGAAATTCCACAGCATATCGGCCACAAAGAATGGAGGTCGCGAACAAGAATATCAAGAGGATATTAAGAAAAATAGTGGACAATAATCAAGAAAGGCATGAGAAGCTACCCTATGATTTGCTCGGCTATCGCACCACAATCAGAACATCCACTGGGGAAACTCCTTACATGTTATTTTCAATTCAGAAGCAGTGATACCCGCAGAAGTGGAAATACCTTTCTTGATAATCATCCAAGAGATTGGTCTATATAACGAGGAATGGATTTGTAGTATGATTAAACAATTGATGCTCATTATGAGGAGAGAATGGACACCGTCTGTCTTGGTCAGCTCTATCAAAATAGAATGATCAAGGTATTCAATAAGAAAGTCAAGCCTTGATGATTCACACGGGGACAATTAGTATTAAAGAAAATATTCCCTCACCAAGATGAAGGTAAGGGGAAATTTGTGCCAAATTGGCAAGGTCCCTACATGGTTCACCGAGTGCTCTCAGGAGGAGCAGTAATACTTGCAGAAATGGATGGCACAGTGAGCACGAAGCTCATCAATTCACACACTATCAAGAAGTAATATGTTTGAAGACAGCAGGACTAGTTGTTATTTCCTTATACTTTTGCATTTTCCCTAATGTAATAGAATTACGTATTTGTGTGACTTCCCACGGTGGGATCGTAGGCAACCCTCATTGGGTACGGTCTCCCCATCTTTCATATATTCAGAACTACACTTGACCTGACTTCCCTCAGTAGGATATGTAGGCAATCCTTATCTGATTCGGTCCCTTCATATATTACTTTTTTATTGTACTGAACTGTAATGACCCTCTGAGTTATTTTCTCAATTTTTGCATATTTTTAGTATTTTGAGACTTCCCACAGCGTCTACAAGTCATTTATGACTTGACAAAATTGTGAGTCTAGTTATCGGATAGTTCGTTTTGGTTTTAGGCTCATTTCCCTGTTTTGGAGCTTTCTCTTTTAAGGAATTGGTCTCGGACCAAAACTCCTAGTAAATGGTCTTGGATAAAAAATTTGATAGTGCCGTTAGCTCCATAACGTTGATTTTAGTCTAGAAGGACCCTTGGTCTGGGTCTCAAGACTTTCGAACTCATTTTGGGCTATTGGTAGGAAATTGGTAAAAATGGCTCATTGGGTGTGGGGCCCACTTTTTATTCAAACGACCTCGGATGAAAATTTTGATGGAGCTGTCAAGTCTGGAATGTTGATTTTGGGTTAGTAGCATAGTTAATTTGGGTCATGACATGAACTACGACCTGTCCTGATTCCGCTTGGATACGTAGGCAGCCTGAGTCAGGCTTGGTCATTGCATTTCATATTTTCATTTCTTCCCTTTTGTATTTGAACTACGTCATGACTTGATTCTATTTGGATACGTAGGAGGCCTGATTCAGGCTCGGTCATTGCATTTCATATTTTCATTTCTCTCCTTGTACTTGAACTACGTCATGACCTAATTCCTCTTGGATATGTAGGCAACCTGAGTCAGGCTCGGTCTTTGCATTTTATATTTCCTTCTCTACCCGTGAACTACATACAAACCTGATTCCCATTTGGGGATATGTATATAGCCTAAAAGGTTCGATCATATACTTATGAAAACCCCCCTTTGCTCATACTATAGCCAGAATATATGCGATCTCGCCATTAGAATTGCCGTAGCATCGACAAAAGTCAAGTGTGTGTCATCCGAAGGATAAAGCTACGTGGATTACGAACGATAAATTGAGGCTTAACGGATTTCGAAATGTGTCATAATCTAAAAAATGATAGAAGATTGCTACATATATATAATCAATATATACGTAATATATTTGCGAAAATATATATACTTTTCAAAACATTTTCCTGTTTTTCTACCTACTAAGTCTCTAGATTTGGGAAAATTGAGTAGCTGAGGAAGTGTTGGAGGATTTCGTTGACAAAGCTAGGGTTCATGAGTCGATACAAATCAACACCCCCTTCCAACTAAGGATTTTTCTTTGAGCGTAGGAAGTAAGGATTAAGAAAGATGATATCAAGTCAAGCTCTTGGACATGATCAAAAACATCATGCGGCTTATCTCGAAAACATGACCCAAAATATTCTCTCCCTACTCTTTTTTTAGTACATTTATACTAATCCCCACAAGCTCTAAAAATTTTATTTAAAATTTTTGCAGGTACATCCAAGATCCAGATCGAAAGATTGAAGAAAGGGCCCCCTCGTAGGACAAATAGGTTATTTTACTTCTTCCAAATAAACTCCACCAATCAAAGCTTGTCGTCTGAATGTGTTGAATAACTTTTTCAATTGAAGAATCTCCATCTAATTATGTCAAATAACTCTTCCAGTCGGAGAATGTTGTTTAACTTCATCAAAGGCTCCACACGACAAGGACTCTGTACATAAGTAAATGAAGCCAAACTCCCGTACTCCGAGGATTGTACATAAGCAAACAAAGTTGAATTCCGCATCTCGAAGGCTGTACATAAGCAAACAAAGTCAAACTCCCGCATTCCAAGGACTGTACATAAGCAAGCGAATTTCACATTCCGAAGATTGTACATAAGCATGCGAACAACCCTTTGCCATATTGGAGGATGTAATAAGCAATGCAACTTTCTGCCATATCAAAGGTCATAAATGAGCAAAGCGACACTCCGCCACATAGGAGAATGCAGATAAGCAAAATGACGGTCTGTTATATCAGAGAATTGTATTTCAGCAAGCAAAGCACACTCTGTCAATCAGACATTCGCACCATAGAAAACGCCATCATAATTTCACTATAGTAACAACATTAGAAATCCACTATCGTAGCAGCATCAGAAGTAGCAGCATCAGATCCCATAGCAACATCATTATTAAGTTCGCATTAAAGATTACCTTACTAGAAAGAGGTTTTTACTTTTAAGCAGCTGCCCTACCATTCGGAGGCTTTTACTTTTAAGTAATCACCCCTCCAGTTGGAGGCTTTTACTCTTCAGCAATTGCCCCTCCAGCCGGAGGCTTCTACTTTTCAGCAGTTGCTCTACTGACATAGGCTTTTACATTCCAGCAATTGCCCCGCCAGTCGGAGGCCCTACAGAATGGAGATTGCAACACTAGTTTGAATATTTACACTCCACTCTTTACATTACAATTTCAATTTATAATTTTTAAATCGCAACAAGTACTTTTCACCCTTTTACCTGTTTTGCAGGACAACACATTATAACTTGGAACTACCCTCTAAGCAGTAAACTGGGGCAAACTAGCGGAACGTCAAACATTCCTAGCTACGTCAAGGATTCATCCTTGAAACTCAACTTGGCTCAATTCTGATCTGATCTCATAACTCTTTTATTACCTAGTGTCATCATAACTCAATGTTGGGGCAATTTTTCAAATCCACAATCATGGTTTTCGTTCTAAAATCCTCAACGGGAACTGCTATTAAACATTTCTTATTCCAACCTATCTCAAAGGACTACCTCCGGTCCGATTGTTATATTCAGAGAAATATGGGTAAGTTTAGCTTAGGCGCAGCCATATCTACTCCATTCGTGCTAAGATCTTCGTAGTCACTACCAAAAGAACTCAGTGTTACTATAATTTTACATTGGGGCAAATTTTGAAGTTGATCAAAATTTGCTATAATTTGAACTACAAATGGTCTGACTTCTCATGAAATCTGAGATATGTAGGCAGCTCAGAAATCGGAGCTCGGCCATAATCTTTCAAACCGTCTTTTTGGTCGAGACAAAATTGGTTGTGTGAACTTATTTGCCCAAAGATTCTTGCATCATCTTTGGTCAATCAGGAGCAACTGTTGACACCCAATTTGGGCTTTTCTTTTTCCTCTAATTATTTTTTATGCTTCTTAGTCCTAAATAATTTTCTAAAAATGATAATTTCAATAAATTTTTAGAAAACGAAAAAGAGGGGTTATTTTCCCATATCATTTTTTAAATATTTTAATTAAATATAATTAGCTATTTAATATTAAAATCATACAAAAAATATTTTGATACTTGCATTCGAGTTTCTACTAATTATATTTTCACAATATATATATTGTTATTATATATATTTTTATTTATTTATTTATTAAAAAAATTATTAAATTCAAATATGTATATTAAATTATTTATATAGTTTTTATACATATATATTAAAAAAATCCATTAGGTCAAAAAGAAGTATTGTTAAAATTAATTTTAGTGGAAAAAGAGTATTTGGGCCAAATATAATTCAATCCCAATGTCTTATATTTATTCAAGCCCATATTTATCTATGATTTTCAAACAAACGAGGCCCAAAATTTGGCCCAAAATCCGATCCATTGAGACCCAAAATCAGCCAACCCCACATCCGACACATCAATCCACACTACACCATGTCCACCAATCACGCACCACCACATCAGCAAAATCAAAAAGCACTATCCTTGTCAAAAGAAGCACAGATTAATCTTGGTCGTTTCAATTCTTTTGATCCAAGGGCCATAAATTTTTAGCTATATCTATATCTATATCTATATCTATATTATTTTTTATATATCCTATTTAATCTGAACCGTCCGATCAAATGATCGAACGGTCCAGATCTCAGTCAAAGATACCAAACTACGTTTTTAGCATCCCAAAGCAGAGAGGCGTCTCTCTTTTTCTCAAAACAACATCAACTAGTCATCATGGTCAACTTACCCAAAAAATGCAACAACACCATCGACCCTTTTCCCACCTCTCCTCCACCACCCCCAAAATCGAACCCTAGCTGCACTATAGCGGCCATAGCTGCCCGCGCCTTCCAAAGATTTACCTCTTTCCATCATCTTTAACCTGTGATTCCAACAAAAATCAAAGAACAAGTCCAAATTCATACAACAAAGGAAATATTTGATTGAAATCCACCATTAAGGCTCTGAAAAATTCGAAGATATGGGAGAAAAAGTAATCCTCTTCAAAAGATTTGAATTTGAAATTCAAATCCTCTTTTTTCACATTTTCTTAAAATTTTTGTTTCAGCCGGACTTTGAAGTCCGGATTTCTGCTATAAATAGCCTAATCTTCAACCTCTTAAACCACAAGTTGAACAAGTTAGAAATTTAAAAAAAATCACAAGTTAAAAGAGGGAAGAGAGTGAGATTCAAAAAAATAGATGTTGAATTTCAGAGAGGCAACGGGGAAATTCGAAAAAAAAATTGAGTGAAAGTTCCAGATTTAAAAAAAATAGAGGGAGTGAACGTTCAAAAAAAAAATCAGAAGTCGAAATATCCGAAAAAAAGAGGCTGAAAATTTGAAGAAACCGGTTAACATTCAAAAAAAATTCGTCTCTTTGATTTCTAGGATTTTTGTATGCCTTAAAGTTTGAATCTATCGAGTTTGGGGAGTTCGAGTTTGTTTTTCAGTAAAATTCTTGACATCGAGCCCTTGTTTGCTGCCCGAAACAAGGTAAATCTGTCTCTTTATTTCTTTTTCGCCTCCCTCTTTTTCCATCTGTTTCTAATTTTGTGAATATGATTTGCTTTGTTTTTTAGTTTACGAGCGTATTGCTATTTTGTTATCCCAAAATCAGTTTTGATTATATGGTTTTGTCTAGAGTTTTCTTTTGCATCTAAATATGTGAGATTTTAAAACTTTGGGTGTTGTTCTATTAAAATTCTTTTTGTAATATGCAACTAGTTCTTTTAAGCGTTTTTGCTGAATTGAGATATGAGAATAGGCTTCATTTTATCTCAAGATTAGTCACTGGACGGGGCTATTTTTGTAACGATCATTTTTGTCGTTATGTACAAACCTTTCGTTTAAAAATTCATGTTAAAATTCTTCCCGGATTTGAAGTTATAAATTTCAAACTAGGCCAGTTTTGGGCTAAATCGGAGCGAGGTATGGTCTAGGAAAATTTAAGAATCAATTCGACAAGTTTGGTGGTGTTTAGTTTGATTTCTAGTTAGCTAAAACGATAAGGAACGTGTAGAAATTTACGGAATCAAATTTGGGCAAGTAGAACTCCCAAAATTGATCTTAGCGTTAAGGGCATTGTTTGGAATGCCTCAGATTTATGGTGCGTTGGTAAAATTGGGATTTTTGAGAAAATATGGATATTCTGTCCCATCGATGCCGCTATAGCAGAAAAATTCCCACTATAGCAATGGTCAACCTGGTCAACGGCTAGCGACGCATGCCGCTATAGCTGCGAAAGTTGCAGTTTTATTTTTATTTTCCCCCCAAATAGTGTAATTTTCTAAAACACATTTTGGGGCAAAAGAGAGGCGATTTTCGTCAGATATTCATTGTTTGGCTTCTTTAAGGTAAGGATTTCATCTCCGTTAACTAGTAATTGATAAGCCTTAAAATTGCTAATTTACGGAGTTCGGGGAGGGTTTTAGGGCTGATTTTAGTTATTTTATGGTGCAAGGGAGTAAATTAAGTAATAAGTTAATGGGTTATGATTATTAATGGTTAATTTACCGTTGCATTTCATTAATTCACTAATTAATCCATGAAATTTGATAGTTTTAGGTGAATTACGGTATAAAAGCCCTAGAACTGGAAGGGAATGATCATGAACTTAGCCATAGGGGTTGGTGTGAGTTATAATTTCCAACATGGTAGGTCATTTCATTAATTATATGCTTGTATGTATTTCTAGACCAAGATCAAGCGGAAATTGCACAAAAGGGCAAAGCTCCGTCTTAGAGGAGTTGTGCAAGCTTGGTGGTAGGTGATGTGTTGCGTCCAAATGCACGCGCAAGTGTACGTGGTCGTACAAGTTATATAGGATTGAGTCCAGATATTGTACCCATAGGGACTTGTTGATTAACTATTCTTCTAAATTAACTAATCCTTATTATTTATTCAAGCAATGGATTTCAAGATATATTTATAAATTAACTAAACTAAAAATAAAAATAAAATAACTAATGAATAATTAACTAAGAAAAAAGCAGATTCTTACACAATCTATGAATGAATCGATTTAGGATTATGATTTCGCTAACAATTAGATTTAGTATCAATTTCATCAACTTATTTGATTATTCAGCTGTTGATTTTATGATTCGGGAATGGTCATACTCTAATCATCTATTCAAACTAGTCTCACGACTACATCATTGAGCGGGGTTGTGAAAAGCTAATTCAAAGGCATTTGTTTATCTTCCCGTTTTGTAACCAAGTAAGGTGATCTAGGTATATTCCTATCATAGCCACAAATCAATTCCTTATTTTACTAAACAAGAGTTCTTACTCCCTATATTTTTCGTTCTAACCCTTCATTTCCTTGGTCAGTTCACTTCGGGCTCAAAGATTTATTTTAAAGATCGCGAATCTTTAAAATAGTAAAAGCAAAAATATAAGAACAACTATTATGCTAATCAAACAAATCAAATCAACATTTAATACACTATCATTTTATTAACTACCATAATCCTAGAATGAGAAATTTATTCCACATAGACATAGAACAATTACAACAAATCACCTAAAGAATTCACATAAAAATAAATAAATAAATAAGGAGAAGAAAAGATGAAATCAAAATTCTTCTGCCTATACGGCAGCTTCTTGCTCTCTCTAGGTCAAAAATTATATAAAAACTGATTTTATGGAATCTTTATAGGTGTAGGAAAAAAACTTCAAATAAAATAACTGAGTCCAAAATAAACAGGAAAAAATTAAATTCGGATAGCAACTTCCTCCGTGCCACGGAGCAATCGCGCACAACCACTGGAATGGTAGGCTGCGAATTTTTCAATTTTATCTAATGGTCACTTTTTAATATTTTATTAATTATATTCCATTAAGCTGCCTGCTTGATTTCCTTTTATAATCTTCCGTCTTTAATTCTTTTTAGCTCCAAATCTTTTTCATCTTCACACTATTTTAATTCTACACATTAAAATATAATATTAAGCATAATCCATAAAATCAATGCTCAAAAAGAACAAATAAAAATACTAAATGCAAATAATAACTAAAAATATATAATTCTGGCCTCACATCATGATAGTATTGTAGTTTAATCCAATTTTTACTATATGTGCATGTTAATTACTTTGTAGTGTGGCTTGTTAGTGCATGTTGTTTGGTGTGGTCAATGCAAATAATTTTACGTTGTTGTATGATTTTGACTTACCTTATTATTAAATGTGGAATGTTTTGGTATTTGGGACGTTCTCACGGGTGATTGGTGAAATAAGGTTGGCAGACACTTGTGTCTGGGGTTTCAGTAAATGGACGAAAATTATCCCATGCAGGTCATGACTAGAGGGTGGATGTGATACCCATTGCGTGTATGTACGAGGTTCAGGTGAGTTTGACGGTTCCATGAGTTAACGGGGGAATATACTTATATGGTTGTAACTTGTTTAATTCGTCTTGATTTGACTTGGCTTGACTGAACTCGACTTGGTGATAATATATTGACTTGTTGATTGTGATTCTAAACTGCTTATTTGATACTTGATGTGTTAAGTGTAAATTTTGAGCATGGATTAACTTCTTGTACTATATTTTAGTTAAGTGTTCATATTCTTAACTTGGGTTGGCCAAATGACCTAACCAGTACACTGTTGTTTTCTTGTGTGCTGATATTACACATGCTCTTACTTTTGTGAGTGCAGCATATATTCTAGCTGCTTCTGCAAGTCCTCAACTGTGATTCTAGCGAGTGATTCAGATTCAGTGGTGAGCGGCTTATTCGACTACCATGGGATCTTTCCTTTATGGCATAGTCCCTCGTTTGGACTTCTGCACTTTCTGTTAGTTTTGGGGTTGCATCCCCTTCTTGACAATCTTAGATATTTTGATACAGACAACTTTTGGGTCCTACGGATGGTTTTGTTAAGTGCAATATTCCGCAACTAGTTGTACTTATGTTTTTGCTTTAGATTTGAATATCTTTTAATGGATTAGTTCTTTGACTCTTTTAAGTATTGATTCTAAGATGGTTATTTTTGGGTCGTTGTTTCTCCTACCGGGTGAGTAGTGTGGGTGCCACTCACGATAGGTTTGGGTCGTGACAAAGTGGGTAGCAGAGCCTAGGTTCGTTGATCTCATCGTATTAAAATGGGTCTAGTAGAGTCTCACGGAATGGTACGGAGACGTCTGTACTTTTCTTGGGGAGACTATAGGACTTTAGAAAATTTGTGATTCTTTCTTCTTTCGTGCTATAACTTGATTCTAATTGGTATCTGGCAATCCAAATTGGTATCTGACTTCTTCACTCTTTTGTCCGCAGATGGTGAATACTAGGTCCAACGAAACTCGCATAGCATCCTCTACACCGTCTGCTCCAGCTGAGGAGCCAGCCATAAGTAAAAGAGGACGAGTGAGAGGGAGATATAAGAGAGGAAGGGGACTAGCCACACCCGCCAGGGTTGGAGCTCGAGCAGCTATTGGCTAAACTCATGAAGGGTCAGTATCCCCCCCCCCTCAGGATCATTTTGAGAAGATGGAAGCAGTAGATGAGTAGGGAATAGAGCCCGAGGTGGCGACACCAACTGGGGTTGCAGCCTTACCCCCCATGTCTGCTGAGGTTGTTCAACAGGTGTTAACTTTTCTGAGTGGGTTACAACATAAATAAGGCATGAAATATTTCAAACGATACCCAGGCTACAACAACCTGCCCCACAACTAGCATAATAACACACAATAACCATAAATAAACTCAGTCTAGGGATAGGGTAAACCTAGCTTACCAAAACGCCAAAGCTAAAAATCTCTTCAAGAAGCCTCCGAATAGTGTCCCACTAGAACCCGAGCTTGAATAACTTGATATATATAATAAATTTTCCTTTTTGTAATCAAATTATAACATCAAATATTTTTCTCCGCAAAACTTTCTGTCAAAGTGAGTTTGGAAATGTGTATGACATATTTGGGAAAGAAAACATTCAACTTTTAATATTCAAGAATGAAAATAAGATAAGGGTATTAGGCAGAATAAAATTTGCCTACTACATAAATTGATTAAGTGTCATGTTAATGGCCAAGTGGCAGCCTCCCCATTGTTTAAGCAAAGTGTTGTCCACCTTCTTAACCTCCACGTGGAGTGGAGGTGGCAACACTGAAAAGTATTTTTATCCTTTTATGTAAATATTTGGATATTGCGTAGGTCCGTGGTAAAATAAATACAACATTTTGAATATATCATAATTAATAGAAAATTATTTCGAATATATTCTCTATCATATAATAATAATATTTTAACATATCTAGATTCACTATCTCCGCTTAAAATATTAATAAGTTATAAAATAATATAAATGTACCGTAACTAAAAGTTTTTCATAAACATCTAAAATATTTTAGAAAGGTAATAAAATATATCTCCACCAAATTCTAATTTAATAAAAATATTCCACAATATGTTCGGTATTAATAAAATTTTCAAACGAACTGTCCGAAAATCGAACTGTCAATTCCAGCAAGTCATAAATAACTTGGAGTACTTATAGGAAAGCTCTAAACGCCGAAAATGCACGAAAATAAGAGAAATGACCGGAAGCATCATTACATTTTCTCAAAAATTCTGCCCCAATTTTCATTGTAAAGAAAGATGGAAAGCTTACGGAGAATATGACCGAGCCTGTAAGGCACCTACGTATTCCGTTGAACTTGGAATAAGGTCAAACATAGTTCAAAACTTTTGGTATGAAATGAAGAACAAACAATGTTTAGAACAAAGCATGTGCATTAAATACAAAATCAAACGAAAATGGATGAAACAAAATGGGTAGAACATAACACATAAATAATGTATAACGCGTCCTAACGTACATATGATCTTTTAAGCCAAATGTAAGCTTGACAATTGAAGGATGTATATGCCGTTTGTGAAGCATTCCATTGCCCCAAAAAATATATTATATACAAACCGATATGAATAGATCAAATGGGATACAAAAAAAAGGAAAAGGATATACAACAAATATCAGTCCCACGCAGGGGAACAATCCTAAACTAATTCGCCTTGGAGATCCTCCAATCTTGGACTTCTTGAAACTTCACGTGCTTTTCATATGAAAATCTATCTACACATTTTCCAACCCCGGGGGACAATGGAATGTACCAATTAACATGACATCCTTCAATTAATCACATAAGGGATGATTGTCCTTCTAGGCCGTGGGTCTTTTGGACACAAGACGGTCTCTAATGGGCCTGATACCCCTTGGTATCGAGTCAACTTAGGGCAATGCCTATTCATGAGATTTGGATTCGCTCTAACTTAGTTGACTAGAATGGTTTGTTCAAATTGACTAGGAACCTAAAATGGAAGTTTTTGGGATAACATATCAAGTGACTGTTGACTGACTCGAATCAACTACTCACCTGTTCAAGAAAATAAGGGTATTATATTGAAGGACGATTGTGAATATTCACATAACCATCCTTTTTCCAAATGACTAATGTGTTGCTAGGAAGACGAAATATGCCATGATTATGCAACAGTTAAATATTGTGAAAATTAAACAAATAATGAATAAATGATTAGGTAATATAAATAATATACACTATACAAATAATTAATAAAATATACAAGGCAAAATAAAAATTGTAAAAAATAAAACTCGTCAATTGAAAAAAATGAACTCATAATGGTTAAATCCTTTATATCTCCAACAGAGTCGCTATTCTGTCGCATCACTATTATCATATGGCGCAACGTCGAAACTCAAAACTAATTTAAATAATTGTTTCATAAAATTTAGAGTCGCCACCTAATATTAGGAAAACTAGAAAACCAATTAATTAAATTTAAGAAAAATAATTTACGAAACCAATTAGATTCTAGGTAAGGGTTCAGGTTATTCCAAAGAAAATGTGTTAGGCACCCTTCGAAACCCTCAAAAGTGGGTCCCATTTGAACTCATTTTTTTCAAATTGAGGAGGAGATAAATTACAAGTATAAGAAAAATAAAACAAGTACAAAACGTAAAGTAAAACATGAATAACGAAGACGGCCTAATATTTGCAAATATCGTAAAACAAAATGAATAAATAAAATAAATAATTCAAAATAATCCTCGAATTTGAATTCGAGTGTCTTCTTCGGGAAGAAGCTCTATGTATTTGTAAAAACATTTGGTAAAAGTGTTAGTAATGAATAAATATAATTGAAACGAATTAAAGAAATAATAAATGAAAAGTAAAACTCATCTTATATACATGGGAGGTCTTGAAAATCAATGAAATTTTTTTTAACGGCCAAGTATGTTATATTATCAATTTAACATAACGTGTAAATAATATGAGGGGAAAATGTCAAAAGTAGCACGTAAATCAATCAAGCAACAGTAAACAAAAATGAGCAATATCAAATAACGACATCAATATAATAACAAATTGAGTAATAATCAAAGCAACATTAGTGATAAATACTCCCTCCGTTTCAAAAAGAATGACCTACTTTCCTTTTTAGTTCGTTTAAAAAAGAATGACCCTTTCCTCTTTTGGCAACACTTTAATTCTAACTTTTCACACGGCATATTTAAGACCATAAGATTAAAGGGCATTTTGGTACATTTTTCATAACTTTAATTTAGGACCACAAGATTCAAAAGTCTTCTTTATTTTCTTAAATTCTGTGTCAAGTCAAATTAGGTCATTCTTTTTTAAACGGAGGGAGTAATAAAATAACAATGTCAAGGAAATAATCAAAGATAAATCAGTAACCAAAAACATAATAACGATTTAAAGAAACAAAAACATTGAAAAGTGGTAGAAACTTATGGAAAGTTGACTAGTGGATAAATAAAAATAAAACAAACACTTAAAATAGGACAAATAAAATCAATTCATAGTTATAGAAACAAAATACTCATAAAAATCACTGGTGTTCATATATTTCGCCGGAGAAAGGCAATAAAATTCATTGAAAAATATTTATAAGAATATAAAGAAGGTGAAAGGGGTCATTGGAACAATGGCCAAAAAATTAAGAACAAAACAATACTAATAGCAGCAACCAAAAAATTTAGGCAAAAAAAAGTGAAAAATAAATAAAGTCATTCCTTAAACGAAGCAACGTGAAGCTCGCCAAAGTAATTTTTCGCACTAAATCAAAATCAAATCAGCAACACAATTCAAATAGTGCCGAATAATACCTGATTTGTGGAATTTTATCGGAGTATTAAATTTACCGGCAAGATTTATTCGCCAGAGTAGTGGTCGGTCTGTGGAGAGTCTTGGTGAGGCGACAAAGCTTCGTCGAAGTTGGGAGATGAGGGAAAGAAGCTGGATGGAGCTCGTGGATCTGCTGTCCGTCGGAGTTAGAGCTTTAATATCACCGTTAATGGTAGAAAAACAAAGTAAAAGGTGTGATTTGTTGTTGTTGTTCATTGTTGAACGAAGATGGAGCTTGTTCTCTGTCGGAACGGTAACGAAGAAAGGTGAGAAGGAATGGTGGTGGTGGTGATGATGGTTTTTGTTTGATTTCTCCGGCGTCGTGAGTTTTTCGAAGAAGATGAAGGAGATGAGACTAATTGTTGTTGATTTTTATTTGCTCCGGCGATGTGAGTTCGTTGAAGAAGATGAAGAAAATTAAGAGAGCAGCTGGACAGTGGTGGTGTTTTGGTTGTTGTTTCGTCAGGTTCTGGCGGGGGGACGGACGGAAAAAGGGAAAGGAAATACATGACACATTTTGCCGAAAAGAATAGATTAGTTTTATAGATAAAATAAAAGAGCAAAATCGTGTGCTAAAATCATGAGTTATCTAAAGGGAAAATTATAGAAAAATACAATTTATAAATATACATTTTATTTTTATGGCTCAAAAATTACATTCTATTTCATGGTCCAAGATCGGATTTGGCTCAAACCTGTAAAGTAATATTTTTATCGGTTATATAGGGAAAAATACTTTTTTATTCAAAACTGAACCTTCTTTACCTATTTTGAGCTTCAAATTCCCTCAAAAAAACTTCATACGCTTTTTTATTCAACTCAAAAAATATACATTGCAACGGAAAAATTTCGTCTACATAAGTAATTGGTGAAAAAAATTCAACATTATTTCAAATGTTTTTCTGCCATTCGAGCTTCAATTTTGATTTTTTTTCATTGTTGTTTCTATAGATATCTTTTTCATAGTGGAGAATGTAACAATGACAACAATTTCCTCAATTTTGTTGCCGATTGCATTGTCGTTGGATTGAATTTTACTTTTAAAAATTTAGTTGAAGTGATTTCGAAGCAGATCGGAGTTGAAACTGAATTGAATATATTGAAAATTAAATTTTTTTTCCAAAGACTGGCTTGGCACCAATCGTAATTCACAACGATACAGGTGTAAAATTTTATATTCAATTGAAAAAATCGAATTCAAATTTTACTTAGTACGCTCTATATATAAAGCCGATTGATAATTTTGCAATGCCTACAACATCCACAGTTACAAGAGAAAAAGGTAAATCTGAAGAAGAGGAAATTATATAAGAGATTGATATGTTTGAAGATATAGTGATTTTGTTGAAGATGATAGTGAATTTGTTGGAGAAAAAAAAGAAATTTTGGTATAATTGATAACAAGGTACACATAGAGGTTGAAGTAGATCAGTCTTATAAAAACAAGGAGAACATAGAGGTTGAAGTAGATCAGTCTTATAAAAACAAGGAGATTCTGATTAGTGTGAAGCAAAACTATACGGTGTGGAATAACATGCAATTCAAAGCAGAAAGATCAAGTAAAATAAGGTAATCTATAAAATCCTTATATCTTGTGTTATATCCATGTATCAATTGTGTTATATCTCAGTATATGAATGTGTGTTGAAAATGTTTTGGTTTATTTTTATATATAATTGTATTTAATAGTTGAAGAAGGTAATCTGTAAATCCTTCTACATTGTGTTATATCCATGTATCAATGTGTATTGATGCCTCATTTACTGTGTATGTATGTATCTCAATATATGCATGCTTGTTGGATATGTTTTTGTTTCTTTTTGTATATAATTATATTTACTAGTTGTAAATCCTTGTATATTGTGTTATATTCATGTATCAAATATATAGATTCCACATTTACTGTATATATGTGTATCTCAGTATATGCATGTGTGTTGAAATATGTTTTTGTTTTGTTTTGTATATAATTATATTTATTAGTTGAATTTTTATTTCAATAGGTATGAGTGTGGGTGATAAATGTACTTAGTTTTTCAAATCTTCAGCCATATACAAGAGTAAAGTATTCAAGATGAGAAAATTTAATAATGTGCGTACATGTCCTTTCGCCAATACATACTTGACACGAAATCAAGCTACATCTAATGTGGTTGCTGCCTTGCTGGTATAGTTGTAGACAAGTTTATTGATTCAAACGCAGTTTACACCGCCACTGATATTATAACTGACATACAAAAGCAACATGGAATATAATTGACATACATGAAAGCTTCGAAAGCTAAAGAAAAGGTATTGAAATTGATAAATGGGAAACCATCTTATTCCTATAGGAAGTTTCCTAGGTACTGATATATGTTAGAGAAATCAAACCCAGAAAGCTATACAAAATTATAAAAATTGAAAGATGGAAGGTTTCTCTATGCATTTGTTGCACTCGTCGCTTGTATAGACGGTTGGAAATACTATAGACCAATCATGATCGTGGATGAAAACTTTCTTAAAGTAGCTTACAAGGGGACAATATTATCAGCTTGCACACTGGATGCAGCTGATAAGTTCGTAGAATTAAATTTCCCGATTGCAGTTTGTATATATTTGTATACTCCATTGTATATACTTATATATGTTTTTGAAAATTTGTATGTTTGAAACCTAATATACCTATATTATATATACAGGAAATATCCTGCCATTTGCCTATGCAATTGTTGATTCTGAAAATAATAATTTTTGGGAATAATTTTTTATACAAGTAAAGATTGTTTATGAAGTTCGAGAAGGAATGTGTATTATGTCCGATCGACATGACAATATCTTGCACGCCATAGCAACAGTATACCCAGAACTTTCATATTGTTTTTGCATGTTTCATTTCTGAAAAAATATTAAGGGTCAATTCAAAAAACATCATAAACATTTGAAAGATATTTTCTTTGCTTTGGCAAAAGCTTACACGATACAGAACTTTGAGTACTTTATGACAGAGATAACGAAAATTGATCCAAGAATGTCAGAATACTTTGTGGAAGTTGGCTATGAAAAGTGGTTTAGGGCATATTGCAAAGTGAAAAGTTCAATGATAATGACTTTCAACATTGCAAAGTAAATTAATGCTCCAAACAAGGAAGCTAGAGACATGCCAATAATAACTTTTGTTAGAGTTCATGAGAAAAATGATAACAAACTGAAACTGCAAAAGTAGGAAGAGAGCAATCAAATCAACCACTGCTCTTGGCAATAAATATGAAGACTTCCTTAAAAAAATGTAGAAGACTCAAAGAAAATGACAATAAAAGAAAATCAACAATAATACATGTTGCACTTTTGTATATATGCTGGATATGGTAGTATATAATTGTATATTGCATTGTATAGTTTTGTATAATGATGTATACTGTATTTTATACACTTATGCAGGTCAGGCCTTCTACAGACCAATTGTACACTGTTTTTTCAAGACTGCAACGAGTGTAGTGTTCTTTGCCAAAGGAATCTGCAGTTGTGGCAAGTTCCAAATGAATGAACTTCCATATGCACATGCTTTGACAGTTTTAAAGAACAAAAAACTGAAGGCAACCCTATATTCCTAATTTTACTATAAAAGGAAATATCTGCTAAGGACTTATGAATTCACAGTGCATCCTTTGCCAGATGAGAGCACGTGGGTGATTCCAAAAGAGTTTCTAGAGAATGTGGTCATACCTCTAAAAGGAAGAAGAAATGTGGGAAGGCCACGAAAGTCAAGACTGAAAACACATTCTGAGAAGAAGGCAAAATTTTCATGTTCAGTATGCGGGCAAGGTGGTCATAATAGAAAAACATGTGGCAATGTACCAAGAGAATAATGATAAACTCATACGTTACCTTTCATACTACATTTGTTATTAGATAAAGGTTGTTAAAAAAAATTTATATTATTGTTTTTCATTATAATAGTTATGTTGCATTTGCTAAATAATAAGTCATTTTCTTTTAGACTATATAATGATTTGCCTAGAATGATTTTATGTTTATATGTTGATACCAGCTTTCCAACAAATGCAGTCTGCATATAAAGTTGTATAGTCATGTATACTGCATTGTATACAGCTGCAGTCGGCATATTAAGTTATAGAATTATATGTAAGTCTACACTATATATTATTGTATAAAGTTGTATAGTCATGTACACTGCATTGTATACAGATGCAGTCTGCATGTAAAGCTGCAGAACCATGTCTAAAACTGCATTATATATTGAAGTATACATCTATATAATTATGTATACTGGATTGTAAAACCTACATTGTATATTCATGTAAGCCTACACTGTATGTTGTTGTATAAAGTTGTATAGTCATGTATATTGCATTATATATAGATGCAGTCTGCATATTACGCTGCAGAAACATGTCTAAAACTGCATTGTATATTGTAGTATACATCTGTATACTACATTGTATACTGCATTGTATACTTTTGTAGAATAATGTATAGTTATAGTATGTGGAGGTATATGCACATAAAAATAGATGTAAAATCAGAAACTAAAAGACAACAAATTCAACTACATGTAATTCAAAAATTGACAAAGCTCAATCCCAAATCTGATTAAAAGTAATACAATTTACTTACACTAAATGAAATCAACGCAAACTAAAACATATAGTAAAATGAAACTAATTTTTTTTTGGATGTCCTCTCTTCTTTTGTTTGAAATATCCACCAGTAGATTCATCATCACTGATTGTCCCATCCACCCGTTTCTTTCTACCATAATCCCACAGCAAGCTTCCATACCTCGAACGAAGTATCTCAATATTCATAGAGTCATTTGTCATCTCTTTTCCATCCACAAAATATTCAACAAATGTAACAACAAGTATACCACAATCACTGTTAAAAAGAAAGCATACATCTCTTAATAAGTTATTGAAAAGCGTAAAAAACTAAGCAAAACAACAAAAAAATTAGAATAATACTAGTCAATTTGGAGGGATAGATCATTGACAAGGTGAACTGGAAAAATATCCATATCAGGTCTCTCAATACCCTTCTCAACAAGCAGTAGTGAATATGACAATAATATTTGGCTCACACGTGAGTCATTCAATGATCCTCACGAAGAATCATACACATGGATGACCAATCACAAAAAATAAGAATCCCTAAAATCTAATGTCCAACTTTTGCATTTTCCCGCTTCACATAAATTGGAAATAAGACACAATCAACCTTATGCCACACAATGTTTGTATCACAACGAAAACCTCTAATGTATTCCTCTACCATATACTGCGGTGGAATAGCAGAAACATCACTATCTTTTTTCATAATTTTTTTGTGAAGCGCAGTAATGAAGTTATTGAAAGCAGAGTCGGTTGTAGTAAATCGTAGTTCAGTGCTAGGTCTATACTTTGCCTTCTTTTGCAGATAATAGAAGAGCACCTCCAAATGCTGCAAACAAAAATAATAATAAAACAGTTCAAATAGACGAAGTGAAAAAGCAATTATACAAAAATATACAAACAGATGTATAAAAGAGATTAAAGAAAAAATATCGTGTCAATCAAAGTTTGTCCACTAATGCAAGTGAATAGAAAAATTTATTGTTATCCACATATACCGAACCATAAACACAAGGCACAGGAACATGATATTTGTCTTCACTATACATAAATTTGGCACTTCAAAATCACATGAGAAACAAATAATAAGCAAATTCACACACAAAAAAAAATCAAAATCAAGAAATGAGTAGATTAAAGAGTGTAAAATACCCTTTTGACATACTCAGCGCATCTTGAACAAATGCAAGAAACTCTCCGACCACTGTCGAAAAGGGATTAAAATCATCTATAAACGTCATGAAAGGATGCTTGACATTAAAGATACGCTTAGGCACTGAATTAGATACTCTCGAATCAAATTCTGCCATAAATGAGAACTTGAAAATTTTTCCTACATAACGTTTGCGACTCACTAAATGATCAGGAGTGATGTCGTCTTTCAAATCGACTACTCTTGGTACATACAACACAAGCTGATACATCTGTATCATGGCATACTCTTCATCGCTAATATTACCCCAAAGATTTAAACTGCCACTTGGATTACCAACTTGACCCAACAATTTTAATTCACCTGCTCGGTCGGGGCTATATATTACATAAACTTGATCAAGGCCATCAATGTCTTCATTGTTGCTCTTGGTAGGCATAATATTTAGTTCAGCTGCCACGTAGAAAAGAAAGAATTTTTAGTAACCACAAGGAATACAGTATACATAGGTATACAAGACAAGGATCAGGTTTTGCTGCCTAAAATAGAATTCATAGTTTCGCTAGCTTGATTCGGAAAGACAACATCGTGAGCTTGATCAACGGGGATAACATCTTGAACTTGCTCAAAGGAGCGGGTACCACCATAAGCTTCTTGTTCGGCAGAGAATGTAGTGTCATAAGAGTGGTTTGCCGAGGCAGCAACATGAACTTCATCGAGAGATGGGGAAACATTATGACCTTGATTATGGGAGGGGACAACATCAGCAGCTTTCTCGGACTGGCCAACATCATGACTTTTATTAGAGATAGGACCATCATAAGGTTCAAATACATTATCACTACCTAGCCCAGTTGCATCCCACCCATTAACATCTACTCCAAAACACTGATAAAAATATAGAAAACATCATATTTCATTGGTCCATAAAAAATGAAAAAAAACAGAAATTACTTTCACATGAGGCGACTCATTACTTCTTTGCTTTGGCTTGGTGATTTTAACATGATCAAAGATTGTCTTAAAGGAAGATACAACAAACTTGTTGAGTTCCTCAACTTTATCAGTAAGCTAAAAAAAGAAAAACAACAATTAAAAAGCAACACACATATACAAACAAAAACAAAAAAACTTATCAAATAGGTTAAGAAACAGTACCTTTGAAATGTCAATCTTCAACTGATCCGCTTCAGCTATCAAAGGATCTCAACTGGCAAAAGGATCACACTTTGATTGAGACTGTTTTTTTCATATTTTGAGGGCGAGAATGCTCAGGCACATCTCGTGATCCCTCACAATCAAAATTCATACGTTCAAATAAGGAACTAATATTCAACTTTGACAATTTTTCACTGGTTGGAAAAAAATTATAGTACTTCAAATAAATAAGTCAAAAAAGCAAAAATCAATTAATAATATAACATACACAAGTATACAACCCATATACAACAAGAAACAATCATATGAAGTAACTAAACTATACATAATACATCATATACATCAAAATATACAACCTTAAATAAATCACAGTTACGCCATATAAAAAATGCAGAAAATCAAAGAACAGAGAAACTTACTTTGTCGATACTAGGCATCCTAATATTGTGGGTAAGTTCTACAAGTGCTGGAGAATCAACAATTTTTCAATTAAGAATACGCGACACATTTTCACCAACACCAGCAACAAGACTATCATGAACTGTATAACTACATTTATAAAACCATGTCTGTAATGCAATGGGCAAACCTCTAAGACTATACATCGACAAGAACTCGCATTGCTTATCCCTCATAGTTTTAAGCATTTCATTAAAACATTTATCCCCCAAGCAAAATTCTGGTATTCACCACTTTCAATCATATCGAAATCAGCTTTAGTAATACCAATATCATTACTATGTGAAAATAAAAAGTGGTGAATAAAGACCAGCAAAGCCATATTAAATGCATTATCATCCGACTTCCACAACTTCTTCTTAAATCAATTAAGCAACTCTTGATGCGTTAAATCATCCTTTGCATATTTTGAAAAGTATTTCGTAATCAATCTGTTCTCTGCAGGGTTCTCATATACAGTAGCATCATCATTAACACATTTCAACCCCATCATTACAGCAAATTCTTCAAGATCAAAACTCAAAATAGTATCATTCATTTTAATCCACAACTCTCTGTCGGCTCCAGGAACTACCTTCCTCAGTAACAAAGCATGTATAAGTTGATTTTGTGTCTTAATACGAGGCGGATTCAGAAACTATCCAAAACAACTATTACGAAACAACTCAAGCTGTGACTCACTCAACGCATCAGTAAGAATAGTAACTATATTTGTATCGGTATGACACCCAATACGACTGTGAAAACGTATTGCTGGTTGTATATAAAAGTCAGTAATCTGCAATAAATATGTAAATACAGTTCAGTTAAAAGAAGGCAGAAACAAAAATAAATTATAATGCAAATTCAATTACCTGCAAGGTAGATTTTCTCGCAATGAATTTAAGTAGATTCGCTATCCTTTCTTCTTTTGTTATACCATAAACACTACTACCATCAGAGGAGACTGTGATTTTTCTCCGTTTAACAGGACGATGCTCATCGACATCTTCATCAACAAGTTTCATGTAATACCCTGTACCTTCCCAAACCTATGTGAGGACGTTGAAAAATGGTTATTTGGGTGTTGAGATGCCATGATTATGTATTTTGTAATGATTTTGATGAGAAAATTGAAATTTAGCCTCGTACATGTGATTAGACTTGCGTAGGAGGTGTTTTGTGACTTCGTGGAGCATTTGTGGGGTTAAAAATGAGGCTAAGAGGACCTCTAAACAAAGTATATTAAGGTTAATAAGTCAGTTAAAGAATAGGACCTGAAGTATCTAACCAAACCCGCGAAGAAAAGTCGAAAAACGAAATTTTCAAAAAACTTAAGGTTGGGGCGCGCCAGAGGGCGTGCCAGGCCGCTCTGGGCCAAATTTTTGTGCCCATAGGCATCAATCTGGCGTGCCCAAGGGCGTTCCAGGGTGGTTTTTCCACTTTTCAAAAGTTGAAAATTTTCTTAAGTCTCAAGGGTGCCCGGGGACGTACCGGGCCGATTTTTGCCACGTTTATTCTACAACCATGAGAATATACATGGAATGATTGAAGTATGATATTGGTGTGGTAAAATTACTCCAGAACGAATTTGACATCAAAATGACGATTTTACCCTTTTGGTCAAAATAGGCCATACGTGGCTAGAATTGCTTGTTTTTGGGATTGAGGACACGAATATAAATCCCGTGAGTGGGAATATCGTTGTAACGTGTATGAAATGATTTAAACATGAGAAATTATTGATTTTATTGGGTTAAGTGAATTGGGCTAAAAAAGGGCCCAAAATGAAGAAGAAAATATGGGCCAAGAATGGGTCAAATGACCCATTCTTCCATTTGACCAAGCCAAACATAGAATTTAATGCTAGGAAATGGCTAAGTATGACTTGGGGCTTATATAAAGACCCAAAAATCAGATTTTTATTCACTTGGAAGTCTCATGCCAAATCTAGAATTTTCTACAAGTCTCTTCTCTCAACTTCAAACCCTAAGAACTCAAAGCCCACTTTTGGAGCAAGATCATCATTTTTCAAGCTTGGATAAGTGAGTATTGTTATGAATTAATATATTATATGCATGGGAGAGTATGTAAATCATGTTGGTTATGCTTGGAAGTGGTGAACATGGTACTTTGTATTTTTGTAAAAGATTTGTGATCCATGGGATTTAAGCTTGAAATATGACTTATGACTTTGATGAAAGAGCATGGTATGGATAAACTATGAACATGTATGG
The DNA here is from genome assembly GCA_031232105.1 of Capsicum rhomboideum. NCBI lineage: Eukaryota > Viridiplantae > Streptophyta > Magnoliopsida > Solanales > Solanaceae > Capsicum > Capsicum rhomboideum. Next base: position 31,981,837 of record CP124716.1, read on the forward strand.
TGTGATTTTGTTATGAAACTTGTTATTTTTCTATAAGTGTAAATTATGGAATTTTGGCCGATATGTTCTATGAAGTGTATTAAGGTGAATTGACGGATTATTTGTGATATGGTGTGGATGAGAAAGTGTAAAGGAGAAGTGTTGTGGTGAAATGTTATTGATTATCATGTATTGGTCAATGTATGGAATATTGTGGGATTATTGGTATGATAATTTCATCAATGGTTTTGTCAGGGGGGAAATGACATTTTAAAGGCAAAAATGTAACTCATTGACGTTATATGCATTTGTAAGGTAGTTGATGGTTAATGTCAATTCCGTTATGTATTTGTGTTGTAGAGTGAAACATAAAGAAGGAGCGGGACCATTGTATGCACATCTAAGGTTGTATATTCGTATTGAGAATACAAGGTATGTAAGGTTACTATGTTCGTATCTTTTTGCGGCAAATAGTATCCACCTTGACATTACGCTTGTCCTATTTCGAAATGTGCTAAGGTATTCAATATCCGGTTATTATCACATAGTTCCTATTCATTGATCAATTGTGTACCACATGTCTCATATTCTTGGTTAATGTTCCAAAAGCTCAATAAGGTTATGCTCCAATGTTCCAATAGTGATTATACTCATGTCTCTTGTTCAAGGAATATTTTCCAATGGTTCTAATGGTGTTATGGTTCTAATAATGTTATGTTTCTCACAATGTTTATTTACATGTCTCTCACTCATTGGTTAATGATCCAAAGCTTCAAGTAAAGTTATAACTATCACTGTACCAATCTCAAAGTAATGAATAAAGTAATGCATATGTGGTTAATGATCAAGTATGGGTGGCAGCTTTGGGGGCGAAATGCCTAGCTCAAGCCGATCCCGAGATTGTTGGATCAGGAGGCAGTCCTACAGGCATAAGCCTAGCTCGTATCGATCCTGACAGGGGGCAGCTCTAGGGGTAATAACCTAGCTCGAGCCGAACCTGAAATGTTGGTTTATGGGTAGCAGCTGTAGAGGTAATAACCTATCTCGAGCCGATCCCGATATATTGATTCATAGGGTGGAAGCTCTAGGGGCATAAGCCTAGCTCGAGCCGATCCCAACATAATGTTATGTTATGTAAACCTACTGATCAGTCGGGGCCCGGGTATCACAGGTCACAGGCAAAGATGAATAATCATAGAAACAAAGAATCAAATAAAGTAATGAAAGCAATATACATGGTTTCCAAAGTACAGAATAGTGACTTATCTATATTGGTCATTCATTTGTATTTGAGTTCATTGACATATTTACATATCATACAGTTTCATACGGCCTTACATACTCAGTACATTCTTCGTACTGACCCCTCTTGGGGGATTTACCTTACTTGCTGCAGGCGCAGGTACTAGTAGTCCTTCACAGTAGGTTGCCAGTTGTTGCGGATCATTGGTGAGCTCCAGATAGTTCGGGGCTTTTCCGAGTCACAGTTGTACATATGTTTTGGTGTTGTACATGTTGTATAAAGCGGGGACTTGTCCCGACTTTTAGTTCATTTTGGTCAATGCACTTGTTAGAGGCTTTTGTAGACATATGTGGGTATGGGAATGTAAGATGTATGTTCAGTTTGACGTGATGGCCCCAACGGCCACGTTTCGCATATGTATATATATATCACATGTTCCATGTATTTCGTTGTTGGTATTTAAAGCTCTTACGTGATCATGGGTTTCTTATGGCATGCATATGAATGAATAGAAGCACAACTTGGTTCTCTCAGGCCATATCTGCTTCGGGTGCCAATCACGTCTCGATAGAATTCGGGGCGTGACATTTCAACCATTTTTTTGCTTTCAACGCAGGACTTTTCCCTTTTTTAGGCCTGGACTTCAATTGGTTAGAACTCTTTTTATGCTCCTTAGATTTCAAACGAGTCACACGATCCACAAATGCTTGAAAACTTTACGTACGAGTAACAGGAGACTCAAAATCATCATTATCACGCTGTTGACGATACAACAACAGAAGTAGACTGTTATTTCTTTGATGATCCAGGTGTTCTTTTACGAGACTAACTTGTAGATTTAGTCATTGTCAACAAACTAGCCTGACAAAAATAAATAAAAAATAACACATATTTGAGAACAATTGTCTATTATATACACAATATCATTTTTTTCATCAATAACTAACTCAAAAACAACAAAGTAAGAAAGAAAAATCATAAACAACAAATTTCAAAATAAGAAAAACCCCTAAATCAATAAGAAACAATGTTCGCCTCACAAAAACCCAAAAAAAATCAAAATAAACTAAAGTATCAAACGTAAGCACACAACCACAACATAAAACAACAATAAAATAGGAAACCTCCAAAATTTTCGAAAAATAATGGCAATCGCAGCATCACACAATAAATTAAAGTGATAATAACACCTCAAAAAAAGACTGCAAACACAACTATAGCAGGAAATCCCAAATTTTTTTGAAAACAATCATAAAAATACAAAAACAAAACTGCGAAAATAAAATTAAAATCGCAACAACACAAAAACAATAAAGCGAGAAATATAACTTAGAGTAGAATTAAAAAGCAAAATTTGAAGAAATATTTGAAAAAACAACAATGGCAGAAGAAAAAAATCAGTTGGAGAATTTGAGAAGAAAGAAAACGTGAGTGAGAGAAAAGGAAAAGATTTTTTTAAAAAAAAAAAGGTAAAGTGCATTTAATGAGATTGGGCCACAAATTGTAAACAAACATTTTGGGCCTATACAATTATGTCATATTTGGTAATGTAATATAAAGTGAGCTATATTCTGTAATCTAACATTACTAGTTGCACTTGTTTGTAATTTTTCCTATTATAAAACCATGTCTATTTGATCTTAACTGTGTAAAAATATCTTCTCTGTCTTTTATACAGTAACGGACTGTGATAAAAAATAAATTAACAAATATATTTAATGCTAGATAAGAATATGGTTTGAGTTTAGCACAAAAATAACGATAATAAAATTCAAACAACATTTTATTTATAAAACGACTGTGTAAAAATTAGTGGAAGTCAAAAATTAATTTAAAAAATTGATAAATATCCTAACATTTTCAAGAAAAAGGATAATTATCAATAACTTGCGTTAAAATCAAATGAAAAATATGTAAAAATTATTTTTGTACAATTTAACCAATAAAAAGCCTAAAACTATTTATTTTGAAAATGGCAGGCCAAAATTGGGTGTCAACAGTTAGTCCTCTTTGCTTCAGAGGATTTAGTTTGATGTCTAGTTCAGTAGTTAAACTTAGTTTACTTTTGTTAAATAAAGGTAGACTGGAGCCTTGTCCTGATAATCAGTACTTAGTTTTTTCAGTAGAGGCTTCATAAAAAGTTAGTTTGATCACTCAATTAAGAATAAATGTTCAAATTTTCAGTTTGACTCTTAAGTTATATTTCTATAAAGATTTATTCTCGTTATTTGCTTCTCAGTGCTTCCGCTATCCTTTAGTACATGTTCTAGTAATATGTTAGGCCAAGGGTACGCTCGGAGCATGACACCATATTTGAAATACAATTTCAAGTTCATATTAATTTTGAAATTTTAAAAAAAGCATGTCCCAAATAACTCCGTTTGGCTGAGGGGCAAGTGCAAGTTCAGCAGGATGCGAGGACCCAACATTAGCGTGTGCATTTGATGTTGCTATCTTCCTGGTTCCTTCAACTTGATTTTGCGACCACTAGTACATCCAATAATTACCAAGCATTGAACACCAAAGTAGGTCACTCAATGTTGAGAAACTACTTAAATCCGAATGAAAGAGAAGTGTTGTTATAAGCAGTACTCAAGCTAGGAATTCTAATAAGGAAATTCAAAAAGTTTAACCTTGGCAAACAATTTTTAAACTACCTTTGTGGTCGACTACATTGAAAACTTAGTTTATATCAAGAAGATTCAAAAGTTTATATATGTATGTAAAAAATATTGTTGCTTGCACAATACAGTTTTCGTTGATTGACAACCAGTGTGTGTGCGTCATTCCATGATGATCATATATGACTATCACGGGATTGATGCATTGTTATCGTTGTATACAACCAACGAGAAAATGTAAGCCTGTGAATTCAGCTCAGAATTTACTTTTCCTAGCTGAAATAAGGTGTTCAAACTAAAATATTAGACTTCGTTTAGGATCTTGTATATCCAGATCAAATTTCACTTGATTTGATCTTAACAATAAAATGAAAATATCAAGTTATAGTTTTGTTCCCTAGGCACACGAATCATCATCTTAGTCAGGCATCATTTCATATAGGTATTGAACTTTAGACTCAGATCTTTCTTTACCTAAAAAGAAAACACTTCCCCAAACCAAAACAAAAGGGTCGAAAAGACTACTGCATTTTGGGGGAATACTACAACACTGAAATTGATGGCTTTGATTTTCCAGCCGTTTAGATAACAAAATGTCTTCTACTTTAAAAAATGGGAGTAAAAATAAATGACAATTGTGTATGGGGGAAAATTGGTACACGACCATGAACACTTGTTACTAAGCTCTTCTGCAGGAGAAACTAGCTGAAGATTGTGATGGAAGGAATTGTGCCTCCAACAATACTTATTTATAGCTCATCTCAGCGTCCTTGTCCACCTGCAAACACGTAAGGATATAACAATCACATTGAGAAACTAATAGTAATACAACTCCAGCTCGGAACTTACAGATTTGGCCAGCTCTTTAGCCTTCTCGTCATCAAAACCAAGTGTAGCCATTATTTTATGTCCAGCTGATTCCTTTTCTGACCAAATACCAAGAACCAGATATGTGACGGTTATTTCTCCACCGTCACCTGCAAATTCAGCACAAATACATGTAAACAAGAGTAATGATTTGCCACATCTCCACATAGATGAACCTGGGTTGACATTTTTAGCTCAATGTTGGCATCCAGTTTTAGCTTTTTCTGCGTGTTTCACCATGCATTTCCAATGCTACGTTACTGAGTAGTTGTTCTAAAATTTTGGTGTTTCACCCTCTTCACTAAAAATTTATCAATTCCATAATAACGTGTCACCGTGGTGGATAAAGACATCAGTTCAGTTTATGTAATAGTGATGACAAGGAAACAGGTGAACAAATTTGTATGACGGGCTTAGGTCGTATAACGACCAACTCGGTAACTTAGACTCTACGTGACTCGTATACTTGATGCAACAATGAATTTTCTTAATAAAAATGACAGAGTTAAGAGTCAGAAAATCTGTTTTTTTATAACTGAAAAATTCCCAAGGGCCAATGGTGCACGTAACCGTCAAAAAATTTAAAGCTGGCAAAACCTTCAGATGATGTGGTTCTATTACATCAATATGGGGAAACAAAAAAGAATACTCTGGATATCCTAATTTATACATTTTGCCATATAAAAAATAGAGTTAATACCTCAGAAAAACCCAAAACAATCCACGTTTTATTAGTTTAACACTTGAACTATGGGGTGTAGTTGTTACCCCTGAACTATAACATTTCCTATCTAAAACCCTCATGCAGTGCCAAGTGGCATGGAGAGTGGTCTCACTCTATTGTAGTGTGTGAAAGCTAGAAAATAGGACAAAAAGAACATCTATGTGGCCTTCTACATTAAAATAACAAATAAGAAATAAGAAAATAATGTAAAATGCCACATGGATGTTTATTTTGGTCTATTGACACTGCGGGGGGTTTGGATAGGAAATATTATATTCCAGGAGGGTGGGGGTACCCCATAGTTTCAAGTATTAAACTAACAAAACATGTGGTATGCCAGTTCAGCTCATGCATGATCAATCAACAAGACTTTGCCGGAATCTAATGGGGAGCAACCTAAGCAGTAAGCAGTTCAAGGACTTCATTTGAGATAAACAACTTTGCATCCTCATGGCATGTTAAAATTGTACTCAAAGTCAATATTTTCATGTAAAAAGAAAAAAAAGCCAATATTTTCATGTTGTATGCCTTTTCGCTCCATGCCTACTTTGATCACACTTACATGCCTTAATTAGGTCCATAAAATAAAGGATCCAATTGCACCAAGATCCGACCAACTAATAGGTGTCACCTCTAAAAGTAAACCTAGAAGATGACAACTAGAATAGCCTGTGAAGTCTGAATATATTTAAAGCTGCTAACTTTTCCATCACAGTGACTAGAGGAGAAGGCCCCAGATGTACACAACTAAGATTCTAAAGTATTTGCCAATTTGGTGGTAGTAAGATGGGATTTCACAGATCTGATACCCACCTTCCAGAAAGCAATTGTCATTTGTACATTCAATGCCACTGATGTTACTATATCCTAAGACGAGTTATCCTATAAATGTTAGACTCAAGCCTCATTCCTTGCTTGATGTGGATTGCAGAAGTAAGTCTTCCAAACAGCAATCAATCAGCTTTGTTCTAGCCACATCGTGGATAGTACTGGCGAGTTATCCTATAAATGTCACACTCAAGCTTCATTGCTTGCTTGATGTGGATTGCAGGCAGAAGTAATAGTCTTCCTTGCAGCAATCAATCAGCTTAGTTCTAGCCATATTGCGTACTTCTTTTCTTTAGTGGGTTATGACATGATGTCAATTTTTTACCCAAAAAAAATAAAAATAAGGACCTAAATATTTCTACAAGCTTATAGGTGTCGGATTTCTTATTTGATGGGTCAGATACTTGAATTTTCGAAGCTTCCACCTAATTTTGTTGGGTGAGTTCAAGCTGTCTCAGAAAGGACATTAGCGAGATAATTATCTTTTGATCAAGGACATTAGAGAGCTAATAAAAGCGCTCTGACATACACTTCAGTACTTTTATAGGTTTTGTACATTCCACTTGGGATAATACATAAAATCCCCCTTGAACTATGACTGAATTTCCAGCTACGTACTCAAACTTTGCAAGGAACCTATCACCCTCACCCACTAACATTTTAAAGTGGAACTTTGACCTCCTTGATTGCTGATGTAGCAATAACAATCCACGAAAAAAGACCTTTTACCTCATTTTTCTCTTTCCTCTCCTGAAATGTTGTTTTGGGTTGAAAACCTTTCTTCCCCTATGAAAAGATTCGAAGATCCTTGTGGGAAGAAGCCATTGCCGGAAACTTGGTGATTCTTTTTTATCTGAATTTGATTTGTCAGTTTTTGGAATAAAATACAATGGACTGTGGTTGAACCAAGAAGGGAAAAAGGTTAAAGTGAAGCTTAGTCTTTTTTATAAAGTAAAATGAGAAAATTCATTGAAATAGATCCAGATGATGCCAAAGATACATCAGCTGAGTTAAAAGGTAACTCCTGCGCAATGAACCAGTGGTTACTAGTAGTAATTCAAGGAGCTAACAAAATCCATAAATTTATCAAGACTATTTCCATTTTCAAGTTTACACCAACAAAGGAACTCATTGGGCATCTAGCTTTACATTTATCTAGAGGGGAAGTGACACCCTCAGAACATCTAAGGTTTCTTTCTCCACAGAGCTCCAAAAAGACGAATGCTGGTAACATTTTCCATAACGGTATAGGGTATTACGCAGCTCACCCCCCAAAAGGTTAAAAAATATACTCCAAATGTCTCTTGCAGCTTGACAGTGGAGGAATAAATGGTTGATATTTTCTGATTCTTACAGACACACGTAACACCTGTTGCATAGTATTATTCCCCTTTTTGCAACGTTAAATGAGTGCAAGCTTTCTGGATTGCTAACCAGCTGAAATATGCCATCTTTGAGGGAATCAAGACATTCCACACAAGTTTTGAGACACTAGGAATACTTGCGACGATCTCTTGGACACCTATTTTTTAATCTCTCTTTACATGCGTCTTGGGAGTTTTATGGACAGCATGCCCTTTCTGAAAGGTAAATAAGCGTATGATTTTGTAAGATTCAAATTTGGATTTCGTTCTCTCTCATAAAGTTAATTATGACTCTTGCTTTCACTGCATAGAAAAATAAGATAATGTGATGGGGAAAAAAATTACTTTTACAAGCACACCTAAAAAAAAGGGTAGCCAGGTGCACTAAAGCTCCCACTATCCGTGGGGTCCAGGGAAGGGCCGAACCACAAGGATTTATTGTACGCAGCCTTACCCTACATTTCTTCAAGAGGCTGTTTTCCGTGGCTTTTACATGCACACCTAATGCATTGAAAATACAAGCTAATTATTGTGCATCCAAACTCTACATCAATCTACACCTTCTATTAATACTAGCTCCTCCATAACCAACCAAGGACTTCGTAACTAGAGGATAATGGGCTCACACTTTGGTATATCACTTGTATACAGCCAAGCTGGCCTTGTTATTATCAATGAAATTTACTTACCTTATCAAAAAAAAAAAATAATGGGCTCACACCTCTAAGAATAAGAAAATCCATAACCAACCACGGACTTTGTAACTAGAGTATAATGGGCTCACCCATCTAAGAATAAGAAAATCCATAACCAACCAAGAACTTCATTACTAGAGGATAAAGGACTCACCCCTATAATAATAGGAAAATCCATAACCAACCACGGACTTCGTAACTAGAGGATAATGGGCTCACCCCTTCTACTAATACTAGCTCCTCTCTTGATCAAAAAAATTTTTACTTGATCAAAACTAATACTAGCTCCTCCATAACCAACAACAGACTTTGTAACAAGAGGATAATGGGCTCACCCCTCTAAGAATAAGAAAATCCATAAACAACCACGGACTTTGTAACTAGAGGATAATGGGCTCGCCCGAATTTATTGGTCAACATCGGTGCAAATATAATGCAGGCACCAATATTTCCTTCCATCTCTCTTTGTTCCTCTTTTCCTTTCTTGATAAAATGATTCCAAGATAAGTACATGAAACATTTAGTGAAAGCAAGGCAAGCTTTCTCTGCTTCTCAATCCATGTACTTGAGTTCATTACACAATATCGGCTGAGAAACCGATCTCCACTTCCCACCACTTTTTTTGTCACCGCCACCACCACCATCAATGAGACCTACATCCACAACTATCCCCACTGTCATATCATTTAACCATTTCCATTCCACCACTTCCTCCATAAAAAGAAGTAAAAAAAATCATGTCTTGGAAAAAATAAAAATTACTCCCTATGTCCCATTTTATGTGATGCACAAAGATTAAGAAAGAACTATGAAACTTGTGATCTAAAATAAGCCATAGATATTTGTATGGATATAAATCATCTCATTAAGGATAAAATGAAAACTTAAAAGTTCAATTGTTTCCAAATATAGAGATGTATCATCATTTGGGATAAACTAAAAAAGAAAATGCATCACATAAATTAGGACAAAAGGAGTACATGGAAAACATGTGGCAGCAAGAGTGAATTACACTGCCAATTTAAACTGGTTTTGGCCTCTCAAGGTGGTCAAGCTTCTAGATTGAACGTTCAGGGAGGTAATAGGCCCCTCATAATTCCACTTTAGAGATGTTTAGGGGGTAATAGGTCACTCGGAAAGTTTGAACGTGTAAATGGGAATCCGGTTATAGTTAAGAGGGGAACTTATGTATTACCCCTTTTTTAATGAGGATTTTGTATACATCTCTATTATACCTTATAAAAAAAATGTATCATCACTATTCTAATTATCGTTAATTAAACCTTATGCATACACATCCATGTACTGTGGAAAATGGTATACTATCTAGAGCTGACGTCACTGTTGAAACCACTCAAGTAAGTCTGTTATATCTTAAGCTTTATATGTGCATAGTGTACTCGTAGCAGGGGTTGTTCTGGACAAATCCATAAATGATATATATAATATAAATGTTTTAATAGAAAGCAAGAGCATTACCTGATTTCAATTTCTCATCGACTGCCCAGTCAAGAGCCTTTTGAGCTGGTTTAGTAAGGGGAGGATGCTCTGGACTAAAATAATACATGTCGGATCTTCCAAGCAACTTCACTATTTCGTCCCTCACCTTGAGAAGGGTTACACCGTTTTCTCTCAAAAACTTGGCAGCCAAACTGGTTCCTAGCAAAGCAAATCTCTTTTCATTCAAACTCAAAAGCTTATCTTCCTAACCTAATAGACCAAGTACCATTCGTTCACACACACACACACACACCCCACAGTAGGAATCAAAATGTAGTTTCCACAGCATCACACTGAGTTCGATGCTAACCTTCGACCAAGATGCCCATTAAAAGAGCTTCAGTGCCAGTTTTTGGGTACTTGAGCTTCCTTGCTTCTAATTCAGCAAACGCAAATGCCTTTATTGCTCTTGCCGACCATCTACAAAATTATACAAAAGTTTTTTTTTTGCATTATAAATCAAATGGGTAAAGATAGATTCATAAAGCCAAACCCAACTGATCTGAGATTACGGCATAGTGGATGAATGATATCTCTTCTATTATAAAACAGAAACCCACTGCTTAATTCGTATTCCCTCTGTCCCAATTTATGTGACACAGTTGGAATTTCGAGATTCAAACTTCCAAACTTTGACCGTGAATTTGTACATTGATGCTTTAAGTTTTTTGTATTAAAATTTATATATTTGGAAGGTACGTATAAAGTAGCATAAAGCACAATAATTAACAACTGAAAATATTTAAAAGACATTTAAAGAAATTTGGATTTTGACTTTTGAAATTCCAACTGTGCCACATAAATTGGGACGGCAGGAGTAATATTTAGAAACCATAGTTGAGCAGAGTAATAAAACTAAGTAATTTAAGCAAACATACTTGGGCTGTTTCTCAGAAGGAGGTCTCTCTGGTTTCCTGCAAAGCAAAACCCAACAGTGACAAACAAAATTTTGTTAATTTACAATTAAATGAAATCCAAACACAGACCAATGTGAAATCTTACGCAGTTGGGAGGCTGAAGGCAACCGTTGCCACTGTGGAACGAACACGTTTGATTGTGAAAACGTTCAAATTCTGCGGCCGAATCAACAGCTTCCCGCCAGTAAAACTAGTAGATAGAGCTTTACAATACTTATTATGGGTTAAAGTATTATTATCGCTTTGTCTGTTGGTAGAATTGGAAGTTAAAGACTGAATTGAAAGTAATGAAAAACTGTGAGTCGCCATTGGATGAGAAAACCCTAAAATTGAGGTCAAAAATAGAGAAATTATTTGATTATTTCTTCTTTCGAAGAGGATTTTCTAGTTTGTAGGTATTATAAATGTGGTGATTAACAATGTGAGTATTAGCAGCGTGCAAGCTTCAACTGAGGTGGATAGAACTGAAAAAAACTCCTGATGGTAATTGGGCACTTGGGCCGAGCTCAAACGATACCCGACCATAATATGGGCCTAATTCCGTACGGTATTTTCCTCGGAAAAAAATCATAAATAGCAATACTTTGAAATATATTCGTAAAGGTTCTAACAATTATTACAACACATACAGTCTTGATGGATATAATCAAGATAGATTGTAATGATTGTATCTATGCATACGATAAAGACAGGTTATATGTGCTCATTCAACAGACTGTATTATCTCTCATACAATGAAATATAGTGAATTTCTTCACTCTAATGGTTGTATCAAACACATACAGTCTTGATGGATATAATCACGACAGATTATGTATATTAACTTAATGTGATAAAATTTGGGCTGTTTCAATTGTTAATCATCAATCCTGACTTTTTCTTTGAAAAATTCACAAATCCACCTCAAATTTGCACCAAAATTCCTTAAATTCTAATCTATGAACTCCCCGTGATATACCAAATCTTTAAAACAACATTCATTAAAAGATTTAAAGTTCTTGTTACTTTCTTCATGAGAAGAGGTAGTGAACAATCTATTCCATGGAGTTCTTTTTTTTTCTTATAAATCTTGAACTTTGAAACCTAACAATGGAGTTTCTGCTACTTTCTTCACTTGTGTGTGAGGGACAGAAACAAAGAACAAACATACTTTTTAATTTCGTTAGAGAAGAAAAGAACAATAATTGGATGGAGACTGAGGCTAAAAGCAGGTTTGATTTGGTTTAGTTTATGGAGGATATTTGCTTTAAAAAAAAAACTTAAATTGTAGTTATATTTGGTAATTTTTTTAAAACTATATCTATGTTTAGTAAATATAGTGGTAATGTTAACTAAGTCGCTTAATTTTACCTTTTTCTTTCTAGGAGATCACCGTACATACAAAATTAGACCCATATTTACAAAGTGTAGCAAGAGAGTTTTGTCTATCAAACACAGTATGAGTTCTTTTCAAAACATATACAAAAATTCGCTCAAGACTTAGAAATTTCGCTCACAATTTATGTGTATGAAAACTGTATCAAATGCATATCTCTCACAGGGCTTAAAATTTCGCTCGCAATTTATGTGTATGAAAGCTGTAAAATATGCATATCTCGCTCATAGACCTAAAATTTCGCGCATAATTTTCGTGTATGACACATCTATAACTTTGGTATAAAGTATGTATATTATTTATTGTATAATTTTTATATAAAGTTTATGTTGGTTTCTAAAAAATTAATGCAACTGCAATAACATTGTAAACAAATTTAATATAACTATAACAAACACAAAACTTAAAATCTAATTTTCATACAACTCATCATACAATTAGTATGCAAATTTGACACAATTCTCCTATCCAAATAGGTCAAATCTCTTTCACACTTGTAACAACAACATATGAAATTAAGATATGCTTCATAAGTAAATAAATAAGTAACCAAGTCCGATACAGTTTTTCCTCTTAATTTGTATAGATTTTGAAAGGAAAAGAGAATAAAAAAATTTTAAAAAAAACGTGTGACCAGTAAAGAAAATGAAAAAGAGCAATATAAGTTAAAAAGATGTTTTTATAAGTTAAAAACATATAAATAAAGAAGGGATAATCACGGCATATGGCCGTTTGGCCATCTTTATTGTTGTAAATCTTACAGAAAATACTTCATCACGAACACAAAAACAAACACTTGAAGGTAATTTCCATAACTTGAGAAGTGTCAGAGACTGTCCTTGAGGATATTTCACCCGGTGTGAGTGTATCCCCCAGGATTCAACAAGCCCTTCTAGTATGAACTAGGAACACAGAAATTGACAAAGATTCAATAAAAATGTAAACCCAACGCAAATACAATATATTTTTAAAGAAAGAATCTATCTCACTCTCAAGTAAAGAAAAAGAACCTCATTATATAAGACCAAATTGGAGAAGGTTGTGCTCCTTCTGTTATCAAATGATAACTGCCAAGCAGTAATTAAAATTAGAAGCAAGTGCTCCAATATAAAAATACATTAAAAGCTAATAATGGCTATTGAAGAGGTAGTAATAATTTAGCAATTGATTTTGCAAATGTTTTAAACGGTCAACTACTAATGTAGTAATTGTCAAAATAATGAACAATCAAGGAGAGGTGATTAATGACTATATTTGTGGAGAGTAAATGATAAAATATATTACAATTTATTTTTGAGATAACAGAAAATATTTTTTTATTAACAATCCTCTACATATCTCAAAAATAATAATATTTAGTAATACAACAAATAAGAAGTTTTGCTGAGTTTCACATATGAGTATAATGCGTCGAATCTGGTGTTCGTAGACTATGAATCAGACCTAGATAAAATAAGATATAAGCTTACGGAACAATTGGTGAAGTTTCACTTCTATGAACCAAGAATTCTTTTGTAAGCTCGGAATCTTATTCTATCACATCATACTCTCACAATCTTTGTCGTCATTGCGGTTTTGCGCTAAGAGGTCATGAGAGTGTCTTGGTATTCATGAGTGCTCTAAAAATCTGTCACAATTTCATAGGAGCGGCACCACTCCACACTCATATAGGTCGAATCATCAAGTGTATTCTGCAGAGCAATACACCATCTATAAAGGATATGAATTGGATTAAGAGTTTTAACTCAACCCTCACTTTGCCTTGCAGCACTGCACTATATTCACACATCATAGGAGGGACATAATTTAATAGTGCATACTTTGATCAACTAATGACTTGTTATTACCCATATGAACTAAATTTATGGAATCTCCAATCAAATAAGTTGGGTTACCATCATTGTTAATCTTCTCAATTTGACTAGCAATTCCACTCCCTTCGATGTTTTTTTTAGTCTGTAAATTGATCAGATTCACCTCTGACTACACATAAATTATTTACGTAAATAATTTCATCTCATAGGAGTTGCTTTATCATATTATGTCTCAAACATTGTATCTAATTTTACCATAAAAATGTTGGTTTTATTCCAATTGGAATACTCACTAAGAGTTCTCTTAACCCCTTAGTCTTATCACCAACCAACTCTAAACAACAAGCTTTATTTAGCGTATTTTCATGTTATGACACCTTCACCAAGAATAAACACATATACTAGTGAATTTTGAGGTCCACTTTCTATCATTTTACTTCTTTAGTGCCACAAATAATTCACTTTATTTAGTACAATAATTGTACCTCTTACACATCTTTAGGAACTTCTTTTCAAAATGAAACATCATTTTCAACAAGATAAGTGTAAAATCATCATCAAAAGTTTTTGTTTCAACTATAATGGTGTGCTCAATCACATCACTTCTAATAACAAAAAATTTATATGCAACATCACAATACCCTATAATAATAAAGAAAATTTTAATTATATTATTAAATCATATAGCACAATCTTGACAAGACACCCTATACTTCTAAATTTTTCAAAATAGAGGATAACTTTTTCCCCCTTCATAAAGTTGCCAAGTTGATATGTAAAATATAAATTTCGACACTATCAAAAAGTAGAAACAATACTTTGTATCAACACTTGGCAAAATTAGAAAAAATAACAGATCGTTCTATTGTCTTGCTAGATCAGAAATCATCCAGTAACATTCAACATTCTTTTCCCGAGAACATGCACCAAACTCTATGCTACGAAGGACATTTAATCAACTTAGTTATTAACAAAATTTCCTCTTTTTTTTTTAAAAAAAAAATTCAAAAGACCAACACTCATTTCACTTAAAAAAAATTTTTAGACATAATTCTAGTAAAAAACCATAAGCCCCATATTTGTAAAACTAGAATAATATTTCTATAAGCGAAAATACATTAAAAAAAAAAAACCTAAATTTGTCATGACAACTTACTTTAGTACTTAAACTTAACGTTACTTTAATCAACTTAGTTATTAACAAAATTTCCTCTATTTTTTTTAAAAAACAATTTCAGAAGACCAACACTCATATTTTTTAGACATAATTCTAGTAAAAAACCATAAGCCCCATATTTGTAAAACTAGAATAATATTTCTATAAGAGAAAATACATTAAAAAAAAATAATCTAAACTTGTCATGACAACTTACTTTAGTACTTAAACTTAACGGGTATTTATATACCCCCTCTCCCCACCCACCCCTTCTTAATAACTTTGAGCTGGATTATTTTTAACTCTTCATGCCTCCGATCACTATGCGTGTTCCCACATCAAAACAAAGCGCGTTAATGACTAAATTTAACACATATTTTATTTATTTTTTAAATTTTATTAAAGAAAAATTGAAAATAACGGTCTTATTATAGGGAATCCAAATCTACACCTACAAGAACCCTAATTTTTTCTCATCTCCCCCATCTTCAATCAACTCAACACCCGACATCTTCTACAACCCAAGATTTAAAATTTCTTAAAGAACCTTAATTTTTACTTTATTATTCCCATTAATCCGCTCTTACTCGTTCGAAAAAAGGTATAATTTTTCATCTCTCTTTTTAAAAAAAAAATTGAATTTCTTGTCATGTTTCTTCTATTATCAGTTTGTTTTTTAGTTTATGTAATTTCTTGGAATGAATTTTTTGTAGTACACCATGAGATCAGTTAACTTGAGTAAGTTTTGTATGGAGGAGGAGGATTTTGCTTTGAATCAAGAAGTTTGATGTAATCATGGATTTGTGCTGTCTTTGAAGACATCTTGGACTTCGAGAAATCCCGGTAGAAGATATTGGGCATGTCATTATTATGGGGTAAAAATCAGATTTTGCTCTCATTTTCTCATTTTATTATCCCGACTGATCCAATTGAACATTGATTTCTTCCTTTTTAATCATTGAAGGGTTCAAGATCTTGCAACTTTTGGTGTTGGAGGGATAAAGAAGATATTGATCTGAGGTCTAAATTTGTAATCCCTAAATTAATTGAAAAATTAGGTGAGCTTGAAAATTTAGTGGAATCATCTCAATATAACAAGCATACACCAGTCAATTATTGACTTGAGAAGCTGATTAAGGAAGCTTCTGAAGAAGTTGATAAGCCTAGAGTATCCAAAGAAGATGATAATTGTGTAGATATGAAATTGAAGAAGTTGGAAGAGGAGATTGAGAAGATGAAAGAAAGAGAGAAGTGGAGAAGTAACATGGCTAAAGGAAGGATTAAGGATAATGCAGTCATCTTTATTGTGTTTTGATGTTATGTTGTTGTTATAGCTATTAGCTATTGGTTGGGATGATCTATGTAAAGAAAGATTCAATAAAGTTACCTTAGGATTTGGTGTTGTTAGATGATATAAATGTGTGTATCATTCTTTATTGAGAAATGAATTTGGCCTTTCGTAATCATTCTTGACTTGTCATCCTTAGAATTTGGTGTTGTTAGTTGATATAAAGGTGTGTATCATCTTTTATTTTGAAATGAATTTGATCTTTTGTAATCATTCTTGACTTGTCTCTCAATGTAAGGTAGTTCTTTGTCTATGTATTGTATTTGAAATTGAGTAAATCTTGTTTGGGTCTTTGTGTATGACAAATTGTGCATAATGTTTTTGATTCAATTATGATATCTTGTGGGATTACAATGAGATGTTGTTCTGATTGGACTGCCAAATATGATATCAATACAAAGAAATTGTTATTAATATGTAAATTCAAAATTGCAATCTTAGCTGCGTGAAATTGCTAGAAATCATATTCACCAAAGTGCCGACACAGTTGCATAATTATCTCAGAAAAATAGTATGGTCATAATTACACAATTGTTTGAAAAACATATCATAATAGTACAGAGATATTGTCAATACATTGCAGTCACAACTGCATAATTATTTAAAAAATAGATCAAACTAGTGCAGTCACATTTGCATAATTAACAGAGAATAACATTGCATTGCAGTCACAACTGCATAATTGTTTCAAATCAAAACAGCGCATCACAACTGCATGATTGTTTTTCAAAGACATAGATTCAATCACTACACAATTATTTAAACAAAACATTCATCAAATTAATAGCAATCACAGCTGTATATCAGTCACTACTGCTTCTTCTACTAGACAGTTGATGAGCCCGTTTGGCTCATATGATTCAATTCAGCAATTTTGGACCTTGTCTTCATCCTTTTTTGTGCTCTCATTTTTGAAGTCCTTGTTGGGTCACAACATTGTTTCCTTCCCATTTCACACCTGATCTTGATTTGTGATGCCCAAGAGTTTCAGTCACTATAGAGGAGTTCAAAGGCCTTTCATGCTGTAGTAACAAGAAGAGAATAAATTATCTTAGACATTTAATCATTGGCTTGAAAATTGAAAAGTGTAAAATTATTCAACTTACATTGTGGATTGTAAAATCACTTTATGTATGTAACACCCCCATCCCAACCATCCTTGACCTTTTAAAAGTTGTCCCACTACCCCTACCAGCAACACCACCAACATTAGATGTAGCAGCAGCAACAAGAGTCCCTCTACCCCTTCCAGTGACACCAACAGACCCTCTACTCCTAAGACCCTCTACCCCTTCCAGTCACACCAACCACATTAGGAGTAGGAACAAATCCTCTTCCCCTTCCAGTCACACCAACCACATTAGGAGTAGGAGTAGCAGCAACAACCTACAATATAATAAAAAAATTAATAATGATTAAGTGAACTAATAGTAAATAAATAATCCAAATAAATTACATGTTTTGTAGAACCTCTTGGTCTTCCTCTTCCTCTGTTTGTGCTTGGTTAAGATTGACTTAGTGCTGCAGAAGAACCAACACTTGACTTTGTTGAGCTTGTTCCTCTTCCTCTACCAGTATTAGCTTTTGCACCCAAAGCATAACCCCTCTTATTGTCCCTTGACATGACAATTGTTGCAGGTCATCTCAACACCTCTTTTAGGTAACTTTCCTATCTTATTTCCAGTCTGCTCTTTCCTTCTACTCTTACTAGGTCTGCCTGACAGTTTTCTAATATTAGGTGGTATAACAGGAAGGTTGGTTGATTGTGGCCACATTTTCATTTCAGTGACATGCTGAATGAAGTAGCTATAGGTCTTGAGGTAATTTTCCTTGCTATACCAATGTGCAACATAGTGAATAGACTCCAATTTTCTAAAATGCAGTGCAGCTATAGCATGACAACAAGGTATACCCTTTAGCATCCAAGATCTACAAATTTTGCTACTCAAATTCACTATAAAGGTATTACCCCAACTATCCTTAACCTCAAAATAATATTCACAATTTCAAAACCATATTCACCATTCCTTTCAAGTGTACACTTCATTGATTTTGATGTGTTTTCTTCCAATAAAAGCCATTGGGGAAATGTCAGTTATTCAAGTATCGGAGAACTCCCTCAACTGTCCAATTATTCTCATCATTTTGACCCTTATTTCCTCAAACATTGTGATGATAGTCTTATATCTTGGCCCCCACCTTTCAATGTTGTATCATAGTAGATCATCACATATCTTGCCACCTAACAACTCCATATGATCTAGATTTCTTCTCAACTCTTACTCATATGTAGACTTGGCACATCTTCAAAAATAATTTCTTCTTTCAATGCCTTTTCAATCTTTAGATCAATTAGCAAGAATGTGTTTTGCACACATTCTTTGTTCTACAGTTGGCAACAACTCATGAATTGCACTGTCAAAACCCTTCAACAACATATAAAAAGATTAGGTGACATAATAATAATGTAGTTAAAATCAGATAATGAATAAAAGAGAAAAAATTACCTTCTGCATATCAGAAAGGGTTGTCAATTATGTTCCATCTCCAAGCTCAAAATCATTCTTTACAAGCCTAATAAACCATATCCAAGTGAAGTTATTTTCAACTTCAACCACTGCCCAGGCCTCTTTACAAGCCTAATAAATCATATCCAAGTGAAGCTATTTTCAACTTCAGCCACTGCCCAGGCCAGTGGTAGCATCTGGTTGTTCCCATTTTTACAAACTACTACAAGCAATTGACCTTTACAAACACCTTCAAGAAGCAGCCATCAAACCCAATACATCTTCTACACCCAGCTTTGAATGCTTTTTTCAAAGCATCAAAACAAATATAGAATGATTGAAATCTTTTTCTCCCACCTTCAAATATTTCTTCACTAAGCCTCACCACACACGTGCTTCCTGGATTAGTCTTCAAAAGCTCATCCCTATAATTCAGTATCCTTTTAAATTCCTCCACATGATCACCCATGATCTCTTGCAAGACAATATTTCTAGCTTTTCTTGCCACAGTTCTTCCAACATACACCTCTAGCTCCTTTTTCACTAGATTTTGCAATTGAAAAACTCTAATATCAGGCTTAGGAATAATTCTATCCTTGTACCTTTCTGCTAAATATTTTGAATTGACTAATGACAGTACATTTATGGACGAGAATATATTTTTTCACAACAAAATTTCCTGTCCTTGAATCATGACTACCAAACACTAACCATGGACAACCATCTACACATTTTACCCTCACCCTAGTTGGTTCATTAACATACTTGTCCAATTCTATATGTTCTTGAACTGCATACCTAGTAATAGCTTTTCTGAATTGCTTAACATTTGCAAAAGCAAGACCAGTTTTTCAAACAATTAACCTACAAGTAGGATCAAACATAACTCTTTTTTTAGTTCTTTTTGCTCTCCTTCCCTTTTTTCCACTTCTTACAGGTTGTTGAACTTCATCTTCATCATCAACATCTACATCAGTGTCTATTTCAAAACTAGTCACTTCATCTGAATCAAAGTACGGCTCATCACTACCTATCTTATCCTCTCGAGTATTTTTTTTCTTGGATAAATATTCATCATATCCAATATCAACTCCTTTTTTGCCTAATTTAACACCTTCAGCTTTAGGACCCCTTTCTTTCTTCTTTTTAATTTTAGCGGCTCTTTTTTCTTCCCTCAAAGTCCTAACCTCCTCATGAGCATCACTACCATATTCATTATCAACTTCATCAAACAAATCCCCATAACCTGAATTTTCACTATCTTCACTTGCACTTTCCCAATCAGATCCAAATATTGAAACATCAAATGTAGTAGCAACAAAAGCTCCACCTAACTCCTCCCCAACACCAGCAGAAGCTCTACCTAAGTCCTCCTTAACACCAGTAGAAGCACCACCTAACTCCTCTCCAACACTAAAAGAAGCTCTACCTACAGTAGGTTCTTGAGTTTTTGCAGCTTCTTCAAACCCTAAATTCTGACTACCCTCACATGTTTGAGCAGACTCTTTATCAAAAAAAGCACTAGATTCTCCACCCACATGGGTTACATATTCAAGGGTAGGGGGATCACAGCAGGCTCTTCAATAAAATGTGACACAAATAATTCAACAATATCTCCATTTTTTAGTTGGGGTACAATACCCAAAATATCCCTATCACATGTAACTTTAACCAAATGAGCAGATTTATGTGGTCTAATATAAACAATACAAGAGGAACAATTATATTCAGTTTCTTTAACATATCCTACAAACTCAAAGTAAGAGAACTTATCAACATCTACATCAAAACAATCTGTGACAATACCTCTGATGTATTTAATACGAGGTTTTGTTGTAATATTACTCCATGGTGAAACCTTAAGGTAATGTACACAAAATCCATTGTCAAACTGCAAAAAAGTCAAAAAAAAACACGAGCTTTAGAAAAAATCAAAAATGGAAAATTGAAAACCCTAAAATCTTTGAAAATCGACTGGGTAAAAAACCTAGACTATGTAAATGAAATATACCTCCACGATTTCAGTGTTTGTCTACAAACACTTGGAAGAAAAACACCTCACGATTCAATGAAACCCCCCTCAGTGATTTCCTTATTTGATTGTCAACGATTTCGCGATTAGGTTTTCTTTATCTGTTAGGGTATTTTAGGAAAGAGAAATGACGGGTATAGATTAGATTTAGGGTATTTATTTGAGATTTGAAGTAGATCGGATTTTAAATTAGGAACGGGTTTCAATCGGGTCAGATTTAATTTGGGAACGACTTCATTAATGACGTGGACAAATTAAAAAACGCGTGATGCTACAACACTTAGCCTTGACCTGGTCGGAGGTACGAAGGGTTGAAAATAATTCAGTTCAAAGTTATTAAGGGGTTATATAAATGCCCATTAAGTTTAAGTGCTAAAGTAAGTTGTCATGACAAGTTTAGGGTTTTTTTTAATGCATTTTCTCTTTCTATAACTCAAAGCTAGCATGCCAACATTTATTAACAAATAATTAAATTCTAACAATTCAAATAATTTTAAAAACACAAGCATGCGATTTCATAGTATGTTTAATTTCAATCAAAATTAAAATGTACAAGTCTAACATGTCACTATTTTATAAATATAAATCAATCAAGTAATAAAAGTACTAACATTTTCATCTATCACTTCAAGAATATTTAAGCACAAACAAAATCATGGCTACACACTCATCACCCACAATAATGTCATTTTTTTTTTCTTCCAAGAACTTGAGTAGTTCTAGAATCACCAACATATATAAATCAATCTTCTTCTTCAACTTAGATTTAGAACACAAAATAATTTTGTTTAACACAAGTGTGTCCAACAACACCAAAGTCTAACACCTAATCTCTCACAATATTGACGATAAGATTCGTTTGAGAAATGACCACAATAATTATATCATCCGCTTACTCAAATTTATTTTTAATTAGCGAGCTTATTATTTCTCCGAATCTTCTTCTATATTGAGGCGAATAACGGCTCAATTTTTCACACACAAATATAGTAGAGTATATAAACATAGTATTGGCACATACCTTATTAGCCGAATACAAATAACAACTTCATGTCACATTTATCGGCATACCTCCTTAACATAATTGGAAAGATATTACCTCATCAATTTTTGTGATTCCATCTGCATCAGGACTCACGAATAGAACAAATTTTCCCACGCCTATCAATTCACAAGCTCCAGCATGCTTGTATGTCTAAGTCCATAAACTTTGACATATCACTGGTTGTTGCCTTCTTGTGGAAATAATATATATATATATATATATATATATATTACTTTAATTTCAAGATACAACACATAATCTTCTATAGTTGGCAGATATATGAATTTCTTGCAGTGGTATATGACCATAAATGAATTAACTATAACTTTTGTGATTTGAACAAAAAATAATACTTTCCGTAAGACCAATGAAAAATATCCTTAAGATTGTTGTAAATCTTACAGAAAATACTCCATCATGAATACAAACACAAACACAAAAACTTGAAGGTAATTCCCATAGCTTGAGGTGTGTCAGACACTGTCCTTAAGGATATTTCACCCGGTGTGGGTGTAGCCCCCAGGTTTCAACAAATCCTACTAGTATGAATTAGGAGCACAGAAACTAACAAAGATTCAATAAAAATGTAAACCCAACACAAACACAATATACATTTGAAGGAAGAATCTATCTCACTCTCAAGTAAAGAAAAAGAACCTCATTATATAAGACCAAATTGGAGAAGGTTGTGTTCCTTTTGTTATCAAATGATAACTGCCAAGGAGTAATTGAAATTAGAAGCAAATGCTCGACTATAAAATATAGGAAACAACATAAATCCCGACAGTTTGGAGCTTAATTACAGAAAATCCTGACATTTTGCATAATTACTGAAAATTTTGATTTTGGATTTATCGAGATACATAATTAGCTCTTAATACATGCAACGAAGATGTATTGTGCCAATAAGCTAGAGCCGTTTTCTTGACAATAAGCTAGAGCCGTTTTCTCCCACAAATCCGCTTCACGTAGTGTGTAAATTCTTATTAACCACTGATAAGTATAATGATCTCTACCTCTTGATACTCTATTGTTTACCCTATATATAGTATCTTCTTATTTGTCCTCATGTATTGTGCCTTTGTGTTTCTTTTTGGGTTATCTAATAAAAGTATTTAATAACAAAAATATCTTGTATAATTTAATTTTTTAATATTTTCATTCAACAAATTTGTTTTTATATCCTATATTGATTCTAAGAAAGAACATAACAAGTAGGATTTTATTTTGTCTACTTACAATTTTCATTCGCAGTGCATGAATTTTTATGATGTATTATTTTGCAACAGAATATGATGGAAGGTGAAGATGATTAATTATGGAGAGATTTAAGGAGAAGGACAAAAGGCATCATTATCATGGTCATTTGATATAAATATCTTTTTGGTAATGCTTTTTCTTTACTTCTAAATAGTTTAAATTTGACTTTGCAAAAAAAATATTTGATGATCTCTATTTTACAGCATGCAAGATATCTAATCTATCTATATGTATATTATTATAAAGTTAGGAAAAAGAAAAGAAATATGTCACTTCGCTTTTATCAAGAAATATAATTATCTATTTCTTTTTTTGTTTGTATTTTCTTTAATTTTTTATTTATGTGTTATATATTAAAAAAATTTAAAAGTCACTCATTCAACTCTCTTAATAAGATGTTAATTGTACTTCCATGATAACTAAATAAATAAACAAAAAAATGCAAGAGGAAGAAATAACGAGAACCATATCAAGATTGAGACTTTGAAAACTTACGAGTTCTCAATTTCTCAATTTTAGAGGTAACTCTTAATAAGATGTTAATTGTACTTCCATGATAACTAAATAAATAAACAAAAAAATGCAAGAGGAAGAAATAACGAGAACCATATCAAGATTGAGACTTTGAAAACTTACGAGTTCTCAATTTCTCAATTTTAGAGGTAACTGGTAAGGCTTTTATGATATAAAATTATAAATTGAATGTTAGCAAAGTCATTCATCTCTTAGCCACCATAAGGATTTCAGAAGCACTAGGAGGGATTTTATTCAGCTTTTGGTATGTCCAAGAATATATAGTACAAACACTTCTATTGTTGTTTATTTTGAATATATTTTAAGGGTGATTTGGATTATTTCTTATAAATTTTTAGTGTTACTCTAATTTTATTTTGAAATTGGTTGTGTTGTTATTCACATATGACTGATTAGCTTCCTACATTTTTATTTCTACTGTTTGCTCCTCTCTAACTAATTGATTTTGTGTCCTGTTTCTTATAAGTATAGTTTTTGCCGTTTTGTTATTGTTTCTCTTCTCAAGGATGATGCATTTGGAGATACTTGTGATGTGCTATTAACTAAATTGTTCTTCTTTTGCTTCAAATCCCAATTCAAGTCAAAGTGATATAAATTTTTTCTTGATTGTTATTTTCATCACGTGTAAATTTTTGATATGGCAATAAGCATCTGCTAAACTAAACAACAAAATTCATCATTTTAGAGAGTTTGGTTATCTTATTTATCTATTTTCTTTATTGTACATGTAGATTTCTAATTACTGATTGTAGAGTAAAACTCTGAATATTTTCGGATAACAAACAATCAAACATTATGAAGGGGAGCCTTAAAGTAACTGGTAAAGTTACTGCCAAGGTGAGACTGTGTACAACAGACCCATATGGTTCAACTCTTCCCCGAATCCCGCATATAACATGATCATTAGTGTATCGAGCTGTCCTTTAAACAGTCAAACACTATTATCAACAATTAAACATATTATATAGTCACATGAAGTCATGATCTTGATACCATATTTAGTTAAGGTGAAAACAAAAGGAAGCATAAGAAGAGGAAAGTTGAAAACAAATCTAAGATAGCATCTCATTTAGTTTTATTGCACTAATTGTGCCAAAATAATTGACAGAATTAATTATGAAATCATATGCGAATGATATAAATAAATGATTTTTCTCCTTTTATCTTTCTACTTCCATTTTTTGAAATTAGAGAATGGAAAGGTCACAGAAATTAGGACAATACAATTTATATTATGTTATTTTTTACCATTTGAATATTAGTAAAAAATCACTTCATAAATATAATAAGATTTCTTATCGTTGTGCGAAACACGAATAAGTTCACTAGTTGTAAATAATTGATGAATAAATTATTTTCTCGATTTTAATTTTGTTTTTCAGTTACTGTACTTTTTTTAAAAAAAATTTAACTTGCTTCTTTGATAAAAATCAGGGGAATATTAAATACTAACATTTGGACAAACTACACCCGGAAGCATGTGGAATTTATCATTTCATGCAAGGTGTTTGATAGCCTTTTTATAATTTTTTAAGTAGATAAAGTATTTTAACTCTTCTGCAAATCAAAGCTTATATGTCTTATTATGCAATCACATTTCCTTAGTGGGTAGGTTGGGGATAACATATGCATGGGTCGTCTAATTTTATTTTATTTTATTATTGGGTTCATGTTTATACGACACAAAATTAATTTATTTTGTTATATCATTTTTTTAAAATAATAAATTTAATTGAGTGATTTTAAAAGAGAAAAAAAATCTAAAATAAGTAATTTTATTGATACAAAATAAAGTTGAATGACTTTGTTATATCATAATTTCTCATGAGCGACATTTTAGATATTCACTCCCTAATTGATTGACATAGTTTGCACAGGTTTTTTCTGAAATATCTTTTCATCGTGTCTTAAATATGGTCTAGATGTTTTAATAATATTAAATTGATTTTTTACTATTAATTAAAGGTAAAATTGAAAAGTAATATTTTGAAAGTTTGTGTTATGTTTGCTCATGCAAATTTTATTAGAGAATTTTCTTTTGTGAAAAGATAAGATTTGTGGGTGAAAAATATACTTTTATTTAGAATACTCCTAAAATAGAATTTCAATAGATCTCTTTTGGTAAACATGATATTAGATTAATAGAAAGTTAAGTAGCTAGTACAAGAAGTTCGAGGGGTGCCCCATGAGAAGTATGGATTATTAAATGCCCAATTGTATTATTATTACATACCACAACTTTTTTAGGAAAAGTAGTTCCTAAAATGTCTGTTGCTGCATATACTAAAGGAACTGTCAAAATCTGTGATTGTCCAAGAACTGAAGACATAGCCCCCTCTTTTGCCAAAGGGAACTGGAGATCCCAGTAGTTGCATCATAGACCTGCATTCAAAAATAATGTTGTTATAAGGAGGGTGATCATTTTTAAGCATGTGGATAGCCTCCATTGAATCAATGTTGATTTTGAAGGGGCTAAAGATGTTGGCTACAACTATTCTTAATCCTTCAAGAATCGCTAAGAGCTCAGCTTGATTGGAGACATGAGCACATGCTTTGTTGTAACCCAACTCCCAAGCTCCTAGATGATTTCGGAAAGCTCCTCCATTCCTCCCTTTTTCTGGTTGGTGTTTGACATCCATCAGTGTTAAGTTTGTAGGATCCAAGGTTAGGGGATTCCCATTTTAGATGAATGAGGGTAGTATTCTTGTTTTTCCTCATGTTCTTGTCTACCATGAAGTGGTATTCTGTAGCTTGAAGAAGGGTAGCTTCCATAGAGATAGAACTATTTTTGTTATTGAACAAATTATCATTTCTGTTTAACCAAATATTTCATTAGCAAAAAAGGATTAAGGTATCCCAATCTAACCAGCTATTGTAACCTTTATCCTTGAATAACTTCCAAGTGTTTAGCCAGTTGGCAGTAGTGATAGTAGTGGAGTCAAAACTTTGGACTGAGGAGCTGCCAGTAGCAAGTGCCATCCAAAAACTTGAAGCTTTATGGCAGGAGAATAAAATGTGATTGATATCTTTCTCTTGCAAGTTACATTGGTGGCATAGAGGGAAGATATTGAGACCAATGTTATGGAGGTGCTTTCCTGTGGGAAATCTATGATGGCGGAGAATCCAAATAAAAGTCTTGATCTTATTAGGAGTTCTCAATTTCCAAATTAATTGGAACTTTTTGGCATTAGTTTCATCTATGTGGCTACAGTTCTTGGAAATAGAATGGTAGGTACTTTTGAGGGAGAAAGTACCATCATGGATTTTATCCCATATGAGCTTGTCCTCATTAGGATTGGTAAAGGGCAAGAAACAATTTTGTATAATGAGTGTAAGGTCAGAGAGTAGCTGGAAGTAAATGGAATCAAAGTTTCATATGCCATTATTATGAATGACCACTCTTAGTTGCTCCTCTCCTCTGTTGAAAGGGCCTTGGATATGACTTCTGAGAGAATCATGGTTTGAAATCTATTTATCTTAAAAAAACTTTATTCTGGTACCTTTGTGTAAGGTCCATCTGAGATTATTCATGCATATACCCCAGCTCTCTATTGTCACGCCCCGAATTCCAACGGGGGGACTGACACCCTAAGCCGTTGAGGCCCGAGAGAACCAATCTTTACTCATGTACACTCATATGCATGTCTCTGTGTGAATAGCATTATATCTCACGCAACTATGCGGAAGTCATGGAAACATATGCTATATATATATATGAAACTTGGCCGTTAGGGACATCACGTCAAAATGGACACACATCTCTTACAATCATTCTCCCACATAAGTCTACAAAGCCTCTACAGATACATAACCATAACAAACCTAGAGTTGGGAAAACATCCCGTTCTATACACATATACAATATCAAACAAATATGCATAATGACTCGGAAAACCCCGAATCAACTGGAGCTCACCAACGATCCGCAAATGATCTGCAACCTACTGTGGAGGTCTACTAGAACCTGTGCCTGCAGCAAGTAAGGTAAGCCCCCCCACAGGGAGGTCAGTACGAAGAATGTACTGAGTATGTAAGGCTATAAGAAACTGTATAAACCATAAGATCTCAAATGGGATCAAATACATGTGAATAAACATTTTAGATCAGTCACCATTCTGTATGTGGAACCATGTACATTACTTTCATTGTTTGATCATTCCTTCTTATCATTATCTTTCGTAAAAGAACTTTCCTGCATACTTTTAAATATGTGACATGCTTCCTTTGGCTTTACGCTCATCATTATTATCATTCATCAACTTATTAGTAGGTCATAATATAATAACAGTCATCCACCTATTGGTGGGCTATCATATAATAACAGTCATCCACAATTGGTGGGCTATAATATAATAACAGTCATCCACCATTGGTGGGCTATAATATAATAACAGTCATCCACCATTGGTGGGCTATAATATAATAACAGTCATCCACCATTGGTGGGCTATAATATAATAAAAGTCATCCACCATTGGTGGGCTATAATATAACATAGCATAATATTGGGATTGTTCCATCCGAGCTTATGCCCTTAGATGTGATCCATACTCAATAAAACATAAAGTAACCATGTGTGCATTACTTATTTGCATACTTCTTTCCTTTACATTTGTTATGAGAGTGATACCTTGGTGATTGAAACATTATTGGGAATACATATATACATTACTTCATTACCTTAACTTTCATGAGATTGATACTTTGGTGGTTACAACATTATTGGAACTTTGGAACGTAATATTATTGGAACTTTGGGACAATGTCCGCAATTATTTGACACATAAATAATAATGGATCATAGAATAAGAATATGAGGATAACCATATATGACAACCTGAAATGAGATACCTTTGAATATTTTGGAATGGAACAAGTACAATGACAATGTGAACATACATGCTGCAGAAGGATACGGAAAGAGTAACCTTCATACCTTATCTTCTCAATATGAATACACAGTCCTATATGTGAATACAATAATCCAGCTCCTTCCTTACGTGTTACTCTACAACACAAGTACATAACGAAGCTCATGTTAATAAACAGTTTACAAGCGCATAAGACGACAATGAGTTACGTGACTGCCGTATAACGTCATTTCGCCCTCTTACAATACCATTTATTGCATCACCATACCAACAATACCATAACATTTCAACATTGACCAAGACATCATAAACCAATAACATTTCACACCAAGTTTACCCTTTACACTTCCTCATTAACACTACGTCACAATTATTTCATCAAGTGACCTCAATACCTTTCATAACAACATATTAACAACAATCCATATTTGATACCATTCAAAATACCTCTGGGATACTCCTTTATAGTCATTTAAAAGGTACCATAAGTTGATAATTGCATCCATAAAGGGTATAGGGGTTTCGGGGGATCAAAGAGAGACAAAAACATGCAAAACGGGGTTCTGGGCTGACCTGCGAAGACACTTGCGCCAGAAGGTGGTTGAGGTGCATCCGCAGGTGCCCCTTGGCAGTATCCAGGGCCACCTGCGTTGGCATCTGCGCCCGCAGGTGCCCCGCCCGCGAAGGTGGATGCCTGTTTCAGCCTCCGGAGGTCATTTTAGGGTCCTTTTTCGCAATGAATGATCCATGATCATAATTAAGCTTCTCTTAACATATTTAAATCATATTAGATTCCAAAGAACAACCATGTTTTCACAATGCACATAAACATCACCAAAACTACATTTTCCTTTCAATACGCCACCGGTTCCATGTAAAATTTCACAACAAAAATTCCAAATGTTTCACACAAAGAGAAAGCAAGTTAAGGGCATAACCACATCTTACATGTTGATATTTAATCCATCAAATTCACTTTCTTCAAGACCACAAGTTTACGTCCAAGTTACAAGGCAAAACCCTTTATCGATAAGCAAACATAGACTGTTTCACACATAGTGAACTTCTCACCACTTTGTCAACATAGCCAACGTGATTTATGCACCATCTTAAGCATATAATATATTAAACCATGAGAGTAAACACTTACCAAAGCTTGCAAGAGGATGATCTTGTCCCAAGAGATGGTTGCCTTAGGGTTTAAGTGTAGAAAGAAAACATTTTTTTTTTTTGGTAGAAAAGTCTAGAAATCTCATGTGCGCTTAAAATGAATAAAAATCTGATTTATTTGCCTTTATATAGTCCCTTAATGGTCCTTCTTAACCAAACACTTGGTCCAATAATAAATGTCTACTTGGCCAAGATGAATGGGTCAAATTTCTCATTTGGGCCATGTCTTTTACTTCATTTTGGCCTCATTTAAGCCCAATGACACAAGATTAATCTAGCACACCAAATTTAAAGTATAATACCCTAACAATCTCATGTTTAAATAATTCCATAAATGTTACGGTAATCAAATAGGTTCAGAAATGTACGGGGCGTTACATTCTTCCCCCCTTAGAAACATTCATCCTCGAATGTTAATAACATCGTCTCATGTACATCCAATGCATCTCTATATAAACACATATATATACATATACACATAATGCCTATAGATACTTCCTTGTTATTGCTCTGATTCCGCACCTTGAACTTTCTCTCCTGTTTGAAACAATTACGGGTACTTCGACCTCATTATTTCTTTGGCTCCCTACGTGATTTCTTTTACTTGTCGATTCCTCCACTGTACCTTTATGGAAACTACTCCTTTATTTCTTAATCTTTTCACTTATCGATCTAGAATAGCAATAGGTACCTCTTCATAAGTGAGATCCTCCATAGCCTGTACATCTTCACTGAAATCAATACGAGATGGATCTCCCCAAATACTTTCGAAGCATTAACACATGGAACACTTAATGAAATGTGGAGAGTTCTTGGGGTAGTGCTAACTCGTACGCAACTTGACTAATTCTGCAGCCAATTTCATATGGCATGTTATATAGGGACAACTTTCCTTTCTTTCCAAATTTTATTATCCCTTTCATTGGTGACACTTCCATGAATACTCAATCATCTATGGCAAATTCTAACTTTGTAGCCCCTGTTGTATCACTTTAACTTCTTCTATAACCTGATGAACAAGATCCGGTCCAAATAAGACAGTTTCACCCGCTTCAGCTCATTTAATTGGTGATCTACACTTTTTTCCGTATAAAGTTTCATAAGGTGCCATTTTTGATACTTGCATGCTAGCTATTATTGTAGGTAAATTTAATAAGAGGTAACTGACCATCCCAACTTACCTTTTCAGTCTGATGTGCAAGCTTGTAACATATCTCTCTCTGAGGATGAAAAGTCGTACTTAAATCCAATTGGATTCCCAAACTCTTCGGAAAAGGTTTCCAAAAGTGTGCTATCTTGATAAACCTGTCAACTATCATCCATATGGAATCAAATTTTTTGCAGTGTACGAGGCAAACCTGTGATAAAATTCCATGTTAATCATGTCCCATTTCCAAACTGGAAGGTTGATACATTGCATATAACTTTCAGGTTTTCGATGCTCTACTTTTACTTGTTGACCATTTGGACACTGAGCTACAAGTTTTGCAATGTGCTTTTCATGTAACATTACCAATACATCTCTTCTAAACCATGGTACATTTGGTTGCTTTCGAATGAATAGAATACCGTGATTGATGTGCTCTTGTCATAATTCATTTACTTAACTCATGTATAACCGGTGCACACAATCTACCTTGACGTTAAGGTCCTCCCTCTTGCATAAGCTCAACTATATTTGTTGAACGTTGTTGTACACCCTTTTTCAATTGAAATAAAATAGAATTTGCGCATTGCTTTCTCTTTTTTTTCCACCTCTACTACAAGTGAAGACTCTGCCGCATTTTACATTATAATGCTTTCATCTGGAGTTTCAAAAAGACGAACTCCCATACAAATAGTGGCGCCATATTCTACAAGCAATTATCACGACTGTTAACTTAAAATCATAAATGGGATAATTTCCCTCATGTGGACACAACTGTCATGAGGCATACCCTTTTGTGCCTCCGGTAAGCACTAATACACGTTCAGTTCTTGGAAATCCTTCTCACACGCATCATTCCATGGAAACTTGGTTGTTTTGTGAGTTAACATTGTCAAAGGTGCTGGAATAGGAGAAAACCCTTTAATACATTTTCTGCAATAACCTGTCAACCCAAGGAAGCTACGAATTTTCGTAGGCGTCGTAGGCCTTGGCCAATTCTTCACCGCTTCTATCCTTTGTGTATCAATCTTTATTCCTTCATCTGTTACAATATAACCCAAGAATGCTACCGATTTTAACCAACCTCACATTTAGAGAACTTCGCATATCGCTTATGGTCACAAAGAATCAGTAACACTTGTCGTAAGTGATTAGCATGACTCTCTTGTGATCTTGAATATCATCTCTAAACATGGTCTCATACACACATAACAATGGCTCGAACACCCTATTTATTAAACCCATAAAAACTACAAGTGCATTCGCTAGCCCAATTGACATACTAAGAATTCGTCATAACCATACCGTGTTCGTAATGCTGTCTTGGGTATATCATCATCATTCATTTTTCATTTCATCATTCACTCATTCATTCATCATTTTTTTTATTTTTATTTTTATTTTGTTTCTAACCCCGTCACTGATCACACAAATCGTCAACTCTGGGGAGGGAATATTTATTCTTAATAGTCACCTTATTCAGTTGCCGATAGTCGACACACATTCTCAACGTACTATCTTTCTTTCCTACAATTAACACTAGTGCACCCCAAAGGGACATACTAGGTATTATGAATTCCTTGTTCATCACGTCTTTTAATTTCTCCTTTAAATTTTGGTGTCCTTTTAAATTATTTTTTTTCCGCAATCAATCAAAAAAATTTTTTGCAATCAATGGGGTAATATATGATAATGTGGAATATGGTTCACTCAATGCATATACCTTATGTAAAAATATGAATATTGTACCTATGTCTACATCAGGAGAAGCCTCCAAATTCTGTTGATACGCGAAAGCATAGGTACGGTCCTGTATTCCACTAGAACCAGCTGCTCCTCTAGCACCTCTGCCACGACCAGCAGGTTGTACACCTGACAATGATAACGTAACGACTTATCCCGTGGGTCATGTCATACTACCTGTGGTCCTCTGTGGGCACTCTCTCATCATGTGCCCTGACCCACCACACCAAAAACAAACATTCGTTCCAAACCAGCATTCACCTGAATGAAACTTACCGCAGGACTGGCACAGCTGACGAAAAGATTCGGTTGTCTGCGAACCCCGTATTCCACTACTCTGTCCAGCTTTACTGCCTCTAAACCCTCAAAATTGAGATGGAGTACCTACTGTAGGGTAGAAAAATGATGGTCTAGGCGGTCTAGGTAAAACTCGAGGCCTAAATTCTCCTTGGGAAGCCATAAACTGTCCCATAGGTCTGGCCCTCTTTGACGGCCCTTCTTCAAATTCTTGTGTTCTTCTCCGTTGCCTCTGGCCCTCCATTTTCTGTGCAAAGGCTTGTATTCTCTCTATATCCATGTCTTTGTTTAATGCAGCAATAGTACAGTCCCACACCAAATATGGCTCCAATCTGCTCACATACCGATGGACTCTGTCGGCCATAGTGGCTACTACATTTGGAGCATACCTAGCCAAGAAATTAAACCGGAGACTGTACTCCCTGACGCTCATGTTCCCTTCACGAAGATTTAAAAATTGATCTGCACGAGCCTCTCGGATCTCATAGGGAAGATAGTGATCAAGAAATGCCGTTTTGAATTCCTCCCAACTAGCTGGAAGTGCACCTATACCCCTAGATTGTTGCCAATCTTCGTACCATAATATAGCCTCACCCTTCCGTTTATATGCTGCAAGTTCCACTATTTCTGTACTAGTCACATGCATAACATCTAGAGCCCTTTTGATTTGGTCTACGAAATCCTATGGATCTTCATTCACATCTGACCCGGTGAAGGTGGGAGGATCCAATTTCAGAAAATCCTGTGTCCTCCGACTAGCTGCCCTATCTGTATCATCATTCCTTACAGTTGGACCAATTTGTCCTTGAGTCCATACAACAACTATACGAGTCAACATTTGCACCGCATCGCTTAAATCCCGCACAGTATCATTAACAGGTGTTTCGACAGGTTCTTCTCTCCCTCCCAGCTCTTCTGGAGCTGGAAAAGTAGGGGAAGCCTGCGTCGCAAACTCAGTTTCAGCCCCGCCCTGACTAGCTTGGTCAGGTGGTGATTTACTCGTTCCTTCTCCGGCAGGCATATCTACCTGCTTATCTTTGCCCCTATCTTGTCTTATCATCAGCGTTTTATTATATCAAAGAAAACCAATTACAATGGTCAGATATAAGTCCACCTACCACATTGACTCTATGCACGATCTAGAAATGAAGAAAAGAAACAACCCCTAAATGTCCTGTAGCCTCCTACTTATAAATGTGGCGCGCAACACATCCATAAGCAAGACTCTACTCAGACACGACTTTGTAGACACCCTTAGGACAACCTGCTCCGATACCACTTTTGTCACGCCCCGAATTTTAATGGGGCGGACTGGCACCCGAAGCCGTTGAGGCCCAACAGAACCAATCTTTACTCATGTACACTCATATGCATGTCTCTATGTGAATAACATTATATCTCATGCAACTATGTGGAAGTCATGGAAACATATGCTATATATATATATATATATATATATATATATATGAAACTTGGCCGTTAGGGCCATCACGTTAAAATGGACACACATCTCTTACAATCATTCTCCCACATAAGTCTACAAAGCCTCTACAGATACATAACCATAACAAACCTAGAGTTGGGACAACACCCCATTCTATACACAAATATAATATAAAATAAATGTGCATAATGACTCGGAAAGCCCCGAATCAACTGGAGCTCACCAACGATCCGTAAATGATCTGCAACCTACTGTGGAGGTCTACTAGCACCTGTGCCTGCAGCAAGTAAGGTAAGCCCCCCCTCCCCCCCAAGGAAGGTCAGTACGAAGAATGTACTGAGTACGTAAGGCTATAAGAAACTGTATAAACCATAGGATCTCAAATGGGATCAAATACATATGAATAAACATTTTAGATCAGTCACCATTCTGTATGTGGAACCATGTACATTACTTTCATTGTTTGATCATTCCTTCTTATCATTATCTTTCATAAAATAACTTTCCTTCATACTTTCAATTACGTGACATGCTTCCTTTGGCTTTACGCTCATCATTATTATCATTCATCCACTTATTAGTAGGCCATAATATAATAACGGTCATCCACCTATTGGTGGACTATCATATAATAACAGTCATCCACCATTGGTGGGCTATAATATAATAACAGTCATCCACCATTGGTGGGCTATAATATAATAACAGTCATCCACTATTGGTGGGCTATAATATAACATAGCATAATATTGAGATTTTTCCATCCGAGCTTATGCCCTTAGATTTGTGATCCATACTCAATGAAACATAAAGTAACCATGTGTGCATTACTTATTTGCATACTTCTTTCCTTTACATTTGTTATGAGAGTGATACTTTGGTGATTGAAACATTATTGGGAACACATATATACATTACTTCATTTTCTTTACTTTCATGAGATTGATACTTTGGTGGTTACAACATTATTGGAACTTTGGAACGTAATATTATTGGAACTTTGGGACAGTGTCCACAATTATGTGACACATGAATAACAATGGATCATGGAATAAGAATATGAGGATAACCATATATGACAACCTGAAATGAGATACCTTTGAACATTTCGGAATGGAACAAGTACAATGACAATGTGAACATACATGCTGTAGAAGGATACGGAAAGAGTAACCTTACATACCTTATCATCTCAATATGAATACACAGTCCTATATGTGAATACAATAATCCAG
The DNA here is from genome assembly GCA_031232105.1 of Capsicum rhomboideum. Lineage (NCBI taxonomy): Eukaryota > Viridiplantae > Streptophyta > Magnoliopsida > Solanales > Solanaceae > Capsicum > Capsicum rhomboideum. The sequence continues at coordinate 32,017,553 of CP124716.1, forward strand.
CTCCTTCCTTACGTGTTACTCTACAACACAAGTACATAACGAAGCTCATGTTAATAACCAACTACCTTACAAGCGCATACGACGACAATGAGTTACGTGACTGCCGTATAACGTCATTTCGCCCTCTTACAATACCATTTATTGCATCAACATACCAACAATACCATAACATTTCAACATTGACCAAGACATCATAAACCAATAACATTTCACACCAAGTTTACCCTTTACGCTTCCTCATTAACACTACGTCACAATTATTTCATCAAGTCACCTCAATACCTTTCATAACAACATATTAACAACAATCCATATTTGATACCATTCAAAATACCTCCGGGATACTTCTTTATAGTCATTTAAAAGGTACCATAAGTTGATAATTGCATCCATAAAGGGTATAGGGGTTTCGGGGGATCAAAGAGAGACAAAAACATGCAAAACGGGGTTCTGGGCTGACCTGCGAAGACACCTGCCCCCACAGGTGGTTGAGGTGCATCCTCAGGTTCCCCTTGGTAGTATCCAGGGCCACCTGCGTTGGCATCTGCGCCCGCAGGTGCCCCGCCCGCGAAGGTGGATGCCCGTTTCAGCCTCCGGGGGTCATTTTAGGGTCCTTTTTCGCAATGAATGATCCATGATCATAATTAAGCTTCTCTTAACATATTTAAATCATCTTAGATGCCAACGAACAACCATGGTTTCACAACGCACATAAACATCACCAAAACTACATTTTCCTTTCAATACGTCACCGGTTCCATGTAAAATTTCACAACAACAATTCCAAATGTTTCACACAAAGAGAAAGCAAGTTAAGGGCATAACCACATCTTACATGTTGATATTTAATCCATCAAATTCACTTTCTTCAAGACCACAAGTTTACGTCCAAGTTACAAGGCAAAACCCTTTACCGATAAGCAAACATAGACTGTTTCACACATAGTGAACTTCTCACCACTTTGTCAACACAACCAACATGATTTATACACCATCTTAAGCATATAATATATTAAACCATGAGAGTAAACACTTACCAAAGCTTGCAAGAGGATGATCTTGTCCCAAGAGATGGTTGCCTTAGGGTTTAAGTGGAGAGAGAAAAAATCTTTTTTTTTTGTTTGTAGAAAAGTCTAGAAATCTCATGTGTGCTTAAAATGAACAAAAATCTGATTTCTTTGCCTTTATATAGTCCCTTAATGGTCCTTCTTAACCAAACACTTGGTCCAATAATAAATGTCTACTTGGCCAAGATGAATGGGTCAAATTTCCCATTTGGGTCATGTCTTTTACTTCATTTTGGGCCTCATTTAAGCCCAATGACACAAGATTAATCTAGCCCACCAAATTTAAAGTATAATACCCGAACAATCTCATGTTTAAATAATTCCATAAATGTTACAGTAATCAAATAGGTTCAAAAATGTACGGGGCGTTACATCTCTGATGCATTTCCAGGTTCTTGAAGCAATCCTTTGCTTAGGGTCATTTCTGTAAGCCTTGCAATACTTGCTGAACAGAATTCTGGCCCATTTAGTGTGAGAACTGTGGTACATTCTTCATGCAAGACTAACATATAGGGCTCTATCCTTTGGCTCACTTTTTTGGATGCCAAGGCCACCATTGTTTTTGGGACTGGAAAGTGTGTCCCAGCCAATAAGGTGGAGCTTTTTCTTTTCAGCATTAGTGCCCCAGGTAAAGTTCCTCTGAATTCTATCTATAACACTTGTGGTCTTATGAGGGAGCTTGATGTACTGCATAGAGTGAGAAGGGATGCTCCCTAGAGTTGCCTTGGCCAAAACAGTGTGACCAGTCATAGTCAACATTTTAGTCTTCCAACCAGCAAGTCTAGAATGCATGTTGTCTATGATGAACTAAAAGTCACTGTTGGTGGGTTTAGAACGGAAGATAGGAAAACCTAAGTATTTTTCAAAGTTGCAACATGCATTGATGTTAAGCATGGAAGAACATTGTTCAGTCATTGCACTGGTACAATTAGAAGAGAAGATGACTTTGGACTTAGTGAGGTTTAGCTTTTTCCCTCACTTAATCACAAAAATTTCATAAGGTGGCAGAGATGATTAGGCAGTTTTCATATATATATATATTGTTGTGTTTGATTTGGTTTTAATTTAGTGCTATCAAACTCAAAGTGTAGTTATGTTTAGTAATTTTTTGAAGCTATACATATGTTTAGTAAATATAGTGTTTATGTTAACTAGGTCGCTTAATTTTTCCCTTTTTCTTTATGGAGAATCACTTGTATACGCGAGATTAGTCACATAAGCGTAGCAAGAGAGTTTTGTTTGTCAAAAAAAAATTTTGCATACGAAATTGTATCATATTATATCTCATTCAAGACATATAAATTTCACTCAAAATTTCATGTGAAAATTGTATCATATGTATATCTCGCTCAAGGCTTAGAATTTCGCTCACAATTTTTATGTGTGAAAACTGTATCAGTATAAAATATGTATATTTCGCTCAAAGCTTCGAATTTTACTTACAATATTCATGACACTATTAGAAGAGTGAACTAAAATTTGGTATTAACATGTGTGCTTAATAGTAATTAAAATAAAAAATAATAATATTTTGCCTTTGCCTCTCAATATCTAAATGTGTTAATTGCATGACACTCCACTGTCTCGAGTCAAAAGCAATCATGCTTTCTTTACACTTCATCTTAATGTTTTTTTGTTTCAATTCTCTCTTAATTTTTTAGGTTTCTTTTCATTTTCTTGCTGGCTATTTTAATTTTAGGTTTGCCTTTTTTCAGTTTTGCCCAAAATTTTTTTCCTATTCTCTTAATTTTTTTGTTTTTTGGTTATTTGTTGCATTGTTGTACTCCTCTTTTTTCTTAATTTATTTCCTGCTTTTAATTTTCTTTGTTGAGATATTGATGGCCGTCTTGCTTTATTGCTATTATCAAAATTTGATGTATATGAGTTGCTTTAATTCTTTTGAATATAATTTCTTGCTAGAATTTTTGGGTCTAGGTGAAATAGTTGCTTTTGAGAAATGAGGAGTTATAGATTGCATCTGCCGTTCTAATTCTAGAACTTCGTGAAGATAGATGTTTGACTAATATTGAAGGAAATAATTAATTTGTTGTCTATTTTGTATATTTCAAAAAAAAATTAAATTCAATGGTTCTCTTGAATATATGGTAAAATATGAGAAAAAATAAATATATATGGTGAGAAATTATCTACCACTTTTGAAGTGCAAAGCAAATTCTTTGATAGTGCTATATATGATTTCTACCATTTACTTTGAATGCAAAAAATATATTTATTCTTCTGTGATAATTCATGATTGTGTTTTATCTTAGTTTTAGAAAAAGAAATCCGACTGTAGTAATATTATACGAATGACGTGTTTCTTGAGATAAATATTTTCAGTTAGAAATTATTCAGAACATATGAGAACGGAGAAAATTAAGCTCATCACTAGGAGTTTCTAGTGAATTGGATTGAATTTACTATTACTTCATAATCTGTTGGCTGCTATGTTAGTCACATATTTTCTGAGGCTTCCCCTATAACTTGACCAAGGGTGGAGGGTACGGTTGATTGCAGTGGCTTCATTTTGCTAATAATGACACTCTTGAATAATCACTTTCATTTGAGCCACTCGGATAATCACTTTCATTTGAGCCAGCTTTATATACATTTCTATGTATCTGTTATGCATGTTTATAAAAAATTTCTTACGGAAGTGTCCCTTTATTTGACAAAGGCAAAATAATATAGTCAGCGACACGGAAAAGAACCCTATTAGGGAGTGAAATAGAACATGAAATTGTAGGCTCCCGAAGTGTGAGAAGAGCCAAGGTTGAAGAATGTATATTTATAGGGAGATTTGATTAATTTACACTAAACTAGTTGTATTATGAGAAGTTGCCCTAGATAAGGGACCATCATTTGTGAATTTATATATCCATGTTTGCTATATATTAATACCTTTTAAGTTACTTACAATAGATAAGGGACCATCTGCTCTTTTCATCTTACTATTTTGTTGTGTTATTTTTCTTTTAGTAATAAGTGTAATTTAAATTTGCTAGTGCTTCAAACCAATAGGAATACTGGCAAAGACTGATGGATGGTTACGTTGTATATGCCAATTGCAAGTTTAAAGGTCTATGACCAAAGTGGTGTCTTTAAAGATGACGAATAGTTTCGACCCACCAAGAAAAGCATCATTTATTCTATAATTATTTAATGATATCTTGGTTTTTATGTTGACTTCATCACCCGGTTACTATCATCTTCATGCAAGATTCTACACTCTTATTTGGGTTTCGCAGGAAGTTTTTGTAGCATAGTAAACCTCAAATTGTTGTTTTTTTGCAACATTGCACTGTATCTTTTGAAAGATGAATTGAAGAAAAACAACAATATATATGCAATGTACAATGCTTTAAAGAGGTATGTCACACAAAAACTTTTTAAAATACTTCTACTATTTTAACAAGAAACCCATTATTAATAATTTCTACAGGTACTATGTCAACCATGACGTTACACAACTACAATAGTAATAAGATGACGGTCAACGACACAGAAGCCAATTGTGTTACTATTTCACCTTTTGCCAATATCAGCTTCTATCAATATGTAAATAATAATGCGCATATGTACTTTTATCAATATATAAATAATGTCTGTGTTACTTTTATCAATGCATATCAATGTATAAGTAATGTGTGTGTATTCCTTGATACATAAGTTTCCACAACTTCTAAATATGCATTATTCCAAGATAATTACAAACAAATACATATAGGTAAATGTTGGGCCCATGCGTGCACGAGCAATCACCGTTTAGTATAGTAATAAAAATGAGAAAAAAAATAGCGAATGATATCAATCCCCTGACCTGAATGACAAAAGGTGCACCTCAAATTATGGAATACTACGAAACGCAAGAAAATTTGTCCAATCTGCTACTATATTTTATATATTATTGTCATATCTTATAAATAACTAAAAGAAATATCCTATATTTAACAATACAAATTCTTATTTATTATTAGGAGTGGATTTTCCTCTTTCTTAATTGTTTTTTTCAACACAAAACTCTCTAACTCATGTATAAAAGAGATTTCCTATTTTTAAGTTCAACTGCCTACCGAATTGACTTAAAAGAAGGAAATATGAGTTTCTGCATAATTTGAACATACTTTTTTCTGGGATATCTCACAACCGTGTCTTATATATGGTGTATATGTTTCAATAATATTAGATTATTAGATTGATTATTATTTTTGAATAATTTAAAGGTAAAATTGGAAAGTAATATTATGAAAGTTGATGTTATATTTGTACATGCAAATTTACTAGAGATTTTTCTTTTGTAAAAGCTAAGATTAGCGGATATAATTTTATTTAAAATACCCCTAAAGCTAGTATTTCAATAGATTACTAATATTTTAATGAGTTCAATAACTTTATAGATAATGACTGAAAATAAGTACTCCCTCCGTTCCGTTTTACTTGATACTCTCCTTAAGAAAATATTTATTAAGGTTTGTTTTACTAAATTAAACTTATTAATTATGCTTTGAAAATCTAAATTTGACTAGTAATATTTTATATAGTCATTAAATGATAGGGGTAATATTGAAAAAATATGATAAACTTTTCTTGATTTCATAAATTGGACAAGTAAATTAAAATAACTATTTTTACTAAGAAGACCAAGTAAAATGGAACGAAGGTAGTATTTTTAAATAGTGAAACAATATCTTGTGCTCAAAGGAGCTTGAGTTTTTTTTTTCTTTAGGGACACACCTTTCAAAATTTATCAATATCACTAACTCAAATATGTATTGAATTTTTGCTTGATTGGTTGACTATATGAATTTTTACCTTATTGGTGATGATTTAATTTTCCACCTCGTAATCTTTTCTCCAATTTTCTCTTTCCCAAGCCTCTTTTTTTTTGGGGGGGGGGGGGCGGAGGGGGGAGGTTATAAAATACATATTGGGTAAATTTCCATTTAAAATTTAAAATGGAACTTTTCTTAAAGGTATTGTAATTATATTATCCCATAGACTTTTATTGGTCTACACTGAAAGTGACAGACAATATAATCTACACTCCCTAAAGTTGGCCGCAGCGCAAAAGTAAGCGGTGTGTTCAAATTGACTCACTGATTTCATAGTCTATTATTTTATCTAATGCATATAATTGTCAGAATCGTATTTTTTTTTTGATTAAAAATCAGTTATATCCTCCAATTATATTTAGAATATCTTTTATAAATGTTATTTATCCTTATATTCATATTGATGCTAAAGGTTTTAAAGCTACCTTTAATAATAGAGAAATTAGTTATACATTTGTTACAGATCCCGTAACAAGAGATATAAATTTAATTGATATGAAACAAACGCATATTGATTCTTTACAGCTTGAATTATTCAGCATGAATATTTTTGATACATTAAAATCTCCTAAAGTTCAGGTAAAAATTAAATTGATCTCTGAAAAAATTATTGTTGATATCTGTGCTGACCATCCTAGTGCTTTCTGGAACAGGAAAAAGTACATCGTAACTCTTCCATATGAAGATGATTTTTTCGAGGAAAATATTCCTACTCAAGTTGATAGGATCTCTAAGGCGGGCGGTAGTCCGCGCAGCCAGACAAATCTAGCTAATTTAGCATCTTTATGTTGGAACATAAAAATCGAAATATATAGGAATTTTTATATAGCGTATGACTGTATGGAAGGCGACCTTTTACCCGAGCAAGGAGCCTGTCAAGATCTAATACATATTCTTAATGAGCCCATGTGTCTGCAGGTTCTAATCGGTAAAAGATCGCCCTTTTTTCAACATCTTTAACGGGCTATTAGATCGGCTTACCAGACGTAGTCACTAAGACAAAGCCATTAAGAATAGTGCTAGATTCGACTGTACTACCATCTCAGAACCAAGTCAAATTGCTATATAATAATTTCTTTATATTTTGATAAAGCCAGATCTTTAAGATTAAAATGTAAGAGAAGTTAGATATTCAACATAGATATGAAATTTAGCGGAACATCGTCCTGGCTAGGAGAAAAAGAGAGGAAAGGGGTGTCACCTTAAGGACCTGGCAGCAGGGGTCAGACCCGGATACAAGGGCTAGTATGTGGTGTCCAAAGTTTGGACCTTTTCTGATTTTTATTAATAATAAAAATTTACAAAGTTTATTACAAGATAAGAAAGAGAAAGAAGGAAGAGAGAAGGAGGAGCAAATGAAAGAAGAGAGAGAGAGTTCTGAACTCTCCTCAAAATAAGAAACTGAAACGTATTTAAAGAAAGAAAAAGAATCTCTTAACAGTAAATGTGGGTCCCAAATGTGGGCCCTATTTACAGTAAAAGTGGGACCTATCTGTCCCCCAAACAGTAAATTTACTGTAAATGCGGGTCCCTCGACGACTTTACTGTGCTGTGAGTCCCTTGTTGACGATTATCTCCGTCATGTTTTTTTTTCCTTGAATTTTATCCAACTCTTTCATTTGACGGATAAATTCTTCAGCATTTTCAATGCCTTCTTCTGAGAGTATTATCTCTGATTCTATAGGCTGGGAGTCGTCAATATCATCCCCGTTAATGCTACTGCCACTCTTCATAGAGGAGTCAGATTTTTCAATTTGATAAAGAGAGCTGAGCAAGTTCCGCTTCATTTCCTCCAAATAATTGTGGATCATGGCTTCTTTATCGCCATCTTGAAACATAATTTTTTGAGCAATTTGTCGAATAGATGGGTCATCCATCTTCCCCTATTCTGCAGTCGATTCATATTCTCGGATTTTTTATCCAAGAGCTCTTGTCCATGAAGAATTTTAGTTTTGGGGTCAAATTTCATTAATCTATCCCAAAAATTATTCAAAAATGTTCGATATAGACAAGGAATTTGTTCATCGGTATAACCTAACTCAGGAGCCCATTTATGGATCCAAGGAATTGAAAATTCAAGAAAGAAATAGATTTGATCAATCTTTTCAGGATAACAGATATGATCTGCCCTGTACAACTCGTTCAAATCAGGAGAGATTTGTTTTCATTGTTTAAACAAATTTAAAAATGGTTCTGGCAAATTTTTTATTGTTGGCCCGTGGTATGACCACCAGTTTAAAAACCAATTGGGAATATGTCCCTCAAATTTTTTTGAACATACCTTTATAAATCAAGTATGTTTGTGTTTATCGTTATTGTAATAAAACACTATATCAAAGGCTTCAGTATAATCTCAATAAGTGAAATTAATTTTTGTATTGTTAAGACTTATCTGCCTTTCTCGCATAGGGGTTATTCCCCAGTCTTCCACAAATATAATCTGTTTGATAATAATTTTGGAAAAGTTATAAACTGTTTGGTCTGAATTATTTCCAGCAAAATGCTGAATATCAGCACTACCAGTTTCTGTGATAATAGTTTCGTAATATGATCGGGGTTTGTATGACTTTCCTGAAAAATATAATCCTTGTATCAGATAGCGTTGGAATATCCTCCAAGGCTCATTTTTATTGGCAATATCAGCTGTTTCTACAAGAAATATCATTTCTTGTTGAGGCAATGTTTCATAAGACCTGATATTATCATGATTGTCTTTGATTACTGAAGCAAAAGTATCACTTTTCTTCTGAGCAGCTAAATAAGCCTGCATTTGTCCGTATAACAGATGATCTTCTGGAATATTTTCCAAATGTATCGAATTTTGCGAGGAGGATTCTCCTTGAGTTATTTTAGAGTTTATTAAACTCCTTCTTCCATGCTGTATAATTGGAGAATTAGTCGAAGATCCCGATGAGGAACCTGATCCTTGGCTATAAGCCTGTGATCTTCCCGGCGAGTAGGGTAATCTCCCTCTACCACGACCTCTACCTCAAACAACATTGGTCCAAGGATGATCCATCCTGCAAGTATTCACGGGATTAGAAATCTGGCAAGGAATTATCAATTCCCTTTTTATATTGAATTTCAAAATCAAAAGGGGCTAATTGTGCTTGCCATAGTGCAAATATTATTTTAGAGGCATTATGTTTAAAATCTTTGTCAAACATATATTTGACGGATTGAGCATCAGTTTTTATTAAAAACTTCTGATTATATAAATCATCTTGAAATTTTAAAACACATTTGACTATAGTCAACATTTCATGAGCCACAATAGTATATTTCTTCTGGGCTTCAGTCCACTTACCTGAATGAAAACGAATCAGATATTCGTGGTTATCATTGGGGTTTATTTGTTTTAGAATTCCCCCAAAACAGATATTAGACGCATCAGTCTCAATAATTTTTTGCCAAACAAGGTTAGCAAGAGTTAAAACAGGAAGATTTTTAACTCGTTTTTTTAATGTTTTGAACTATAGCAGTGTGTTTATCACTCCACGGTTCTTTGTAATTTTTCTTTAGCCTGTCGTATAACGGGGCTAAATCTCGAGAAAGATTTTTATAAAAAGGGTCAATATAATTTAGACTTCCTAAAAATCTTTGCAATTGAGTCCTATCAGTGATAACATCAGAAAATTTATCAGCAAAATTAATGGCACGCTGAATAGGAGTTGTCTTTCCCTGACAAATATTATGTCCTAGAAAGCGGACATCTGTTTGAAAAAGACTCATTTTTGGTTTAGATATGACCAAACCATTTTAAATAACAATTTTCTTAAAGATATCTAAATGCTTAATATGCATTTCGAGAGTTTTAGAAAAAACTAAAATGTTATCAATGTAGACAATAATAAAATCCATATAAGGGTTAAATATGTCATTTATTATTTTTTAAAATTCTGATGGAGCGTTTTTTAAACCAAAAGGCATAACGTTCCATTCATATTGTTCAAATGGGACATTAAAAGCAGTTCTATAAGTATGCTCCTTTAAAATTTGAATTTGCCAATATCCTGATTTTAAATCAAATTTTGCGAAAATATTGGCATCATACAATTGAGACAATAAATCTTTTTTATTTGAAATCGGATACCGAATCCATTTCAAAAACTTATTAAGAGGTTTATAATTAATGACTAATCTAGGCACACCTCTTTATTTTTCAGCTGCGTTATTAACATAAAAAGCTGTACACGATCAAGGAGACTTGGACGGAAACATCTATTTTTAATAATATAGATAAGTATTGTTGGATAAAAGGAGCACTAGTTGGAGGACATATTTCTAAAAATATAATGGCAATAGCATTTTTTTGTCAAAAATGTAACGAAGGGTAAACTGACCATTTTTGGATATATTTAGTTCTTTTTTCTTTATTCAAAAAAAGTTTGAAAAGGTAAATGAGGTATTATTGTCAAGACTCAAGAGGCTTAAAACGTAGTAAATGCGAGGATTTTATTTCATTCTTCTTAAAGACATTTATCGATAGGTTCCAAATTCATAACATTCAGACATTTCCTTTTGTATCCATAAACAAATTCAGCGGACAGGAACAATATTCCTTTCTTCGGGACACCAAAATTAGAAAGAAAATAATGAAACAAAAAAAATTACCTTGAGATTAAATTGTGATTATTGATTAATTACGTGTAACCTTATTTTTATACTACTCTAATAAATGTTATTTAATGTAATTAACTTAATTCTGACTATGACACATGACATGACATATTACATAGACAAGAAAATAACAATCACATGCGTTGCAGCAGCAGTATCCAACCTGGATCCACACCTGGCTTCCTAAAATTGACGATTGTTAACTAGGTTTCCTAATAACACCAACAAATTTCAATTTGCATATCTTAATTATGTTTATTTAGACAATTAGATTCATATACCTGGTTCATGTGTATGAAAGCCCCCTTATCTCACCATTCTATTATTTCCAATTTCAGATCCTATAAACTTTTTATTTTTATAATCCCTATATCAATTATACTACTAAATTTGAATCACTGGATCCGATATAATTCCTTGATTATTCTTCTGACGTTGCTTTCATTATACTCCAAAAAAAAAAAAAAAGTTTTACAGTAAGCAGCGCTCTCCGGCGATTTGTGTTCTAATTGCTGGGGACTCGTGAATTTCCGGTGTATTCTGAAGATTCCTTTGTGTGTTTGCTTTACTTAGCATTGGATTTCACGAATTTGGTTAGTTTCGGTTTCCATCAAGGTTTGCTCTTTTCCTTGAAAACAAAAAATTACTGAAATGAAAGGACGGTTCGTTAGTTCTTTTTATTTTTGGATAACCGTGTTATCCGAGCTAGCTTGCACACACCTCGACTAGCATACCTAATGTTCATTTCTGGAAAATTGGGTAAAATTAGGGAGCTTTTTTGGATTTCTTGTTTCCTAGTTTGATCTTGCTTATCCATGTAAGTGTAGTTCTCTTTTTGTTGAATTTTTTTTATCTTTCTGCTTATGCTTTTGCATTTTCAGTTTTCTGCAGGTTATTTGTGGAATTGGTGTTCAAGAACTGATTTGTTGTCTGAGATTTTTTTGTAAATTGGACACAGAAGTTTCTTTGAAGCCCCAATTTTCTAGCAATTTATAGTGCTTCAACACTCCCAAAATTGGACAAAGATTCAATTTTTTTTTGTAGTTTACTTTGGTTTGGGGAAGTCATATCTGAGTGACATCAGTTGCTCAAGAAAACCCGATGTTGTTGTAGAAGTTTCTATGCTATACATTTGAGAAGCTATGTCTTCTTTTTCATCTAAAGATCCTTCTGCACTGTCCTATCCAAAGTCACTATTATCTATTGTAACTACAGTAGGAGGTCTTGCTGTGTTTTTAATTCTTGCTTCCTCATTTCTGGTTTCTCAACCTATTGGGGCTGCAGTCCATGAGTACTTTTATGGTGTACATCAGTTGAAAATGCCTAACTTACTAGATGGGGATAGGGTAACACTTGCTGATTCTCGACGTGATGATGTTGTTATTAATAGTACACCAAACTTTAATTTGAGTGCGGAGGAAAACAGTGAAAAAGGACTTGAGGAGGAAAAGGACCAGACTTCCGAGTCTCAAGACGAAAAGAAAGAGCTAGATTCAAAGGAGGAATTAGTTGAAGATTCTACCCAAATACCTGTTTTGTCAGAATCCAATCATTCTGTGGTTCAACCACTTCCTGAATCAAAGCAAGACGACAAGAAGAGTAACGATTTTAGTCTGCAAAAGGAAAGCAAGGATGAAGGAACTCTTCCATTTTCTGATGCCCATTCAGAGGACATAAACTCTTCATCTACTCTACCCAATAGCATAAATCAGCCTAAGCTCGATCCAGGTTCAACTTTCATGCCTTTTTTTTATTCATATTTTTCCCGACTCTGCACTGTAGCACATCTTCATTGTTTTATGGGATGATGAGCTGCTTTTCTTTTTTCTCCTCTATTATAGCAAGTAGTTCTTTCCTTTGATTTTGACTTGCTTTTTAGTTCTCCTTGTTATTCATATTTAGTTGTTCATGAAATTGATATGGGCGATTGAAAACTAAGAATCTTGCTTATGTAAGCAAAATAAACAAATTGAGGATAGCTTGAAGACAAACTAAGTTAATGGGTGCTGATCTTTAATGGTGATCATACATCTCCGGATGTACTTTGCACCCATACATCCTTAGTTTTATTGTCTACTGTTAGTTCTACTTTCTTGCTCCTTTTTTGTGTGTTGCTAATGTAAATGAGATGCATAGTTTGCTGCACACTACATCAAAATGCTTTGTCTTCAGTTTCCATCCTGCTGAAATCTCATTTTAACTACCTATCAAGCAAGTCTATTAGATGAATTTCACCATACATAGTACAGGATGACAAGTTTTGTGCTAGCCACTTGTACGTACTACGTTAGATATGCTCCACTTACATGCCTACGAAACACGGCCCTTCTGTAGTTTTTTGAGACAATATGAGTTGTTGAAAGACTTGAGATTTGTTTATTCTTGTTAATGAAATTGTTTGGATGCAATCATGCCAGCACTAATGCACCGGATCCCATCAGAACTCCGAAGTTAAGCGTGTTTGGGTGAGAGTAGTACTAGGATGGGTGACCCCTGGGAAGTCCTCGTGTTGCATGCCTCCTTTTGAAGGGGAGCCTTGGAGTAACTGGTAAAGTTGTTGCCATGTGACCAGGAGGTCACGGGTTCAAGCCTTGGAAACAGCCTCTGCCAGAAATGCACGGTAAGGCTGCATACAATAGACCCTTGTGGTCGGGCCCTTCCCCAGACCCTGTGCATAGTGGGAGCTTTAGTGCACCGGGCTGCCCCCCCTTTTTGTTTTGTTAATGAAATTGTTTCATGGTTGTATTTAGCTTCAACTTCTTTGCTTGCTGTAAGCAAACTTTGTTGCTAAATTCAATTATTTGTGACGCTGTTTTTAAACTCTTAACGTCCTTGATAATGTTGCAGAATGTGATCTATATCATGGAAAATGGATTCCTGATCAGTCTGGACCATTGTACAGAAATGACTCCTGCCCTGTCCTGACACAGATGCAGAACTGCCAAGGAAATGGAAGGCCTGATAAAGATTATGAGAACTGGCGATGGAAACCAGCTCAGTGTGACCTGCCACGATTTGATCCAAAAAAGTTTTTGGAATTAATGAGAGGAAAGACTTTAGCTTTCATTGGTGACTCAGTTGCTCGCAACCAGATGGAGTCAATGCTGTGTATCCTTTGGCAGGTACCTTTACGCTCCCTTAAAATGTACAGTAGTTTGGCGATTCTGGAGTGTGACGTAGATTATATATTTAGCAACCTTGAATCCTGATCTCTTTGTTACTTTGTGCAGCATTTCCTATGACTTTGTCTTGTCTTTTAATTTTCAGTATCTTAAAATTTCGTCGTCCTTTCTACATTGAATATACCTGCTACATTTCTACATGAAATTTCAAAACTATTCTTGAATTAGGAGAAAGTGCTACCATTTCTTTCTCTTTCTTTGTTAAGATTAAAAGTTCAATCCAATTTTTGGACCTTATCTGTATTGTTCTTCTGTCTTCCTGTTTGTTTTTCCCTGTGCATGATCAAACTGTCTCTGTTTATGGTCCAGCCTCTGCTTTTTATGCATTTTCATTAATTAAACATTTTTAAACATCAATGAACTTGCATAGGTGAGGCCAGCAATTTTGCTGCCAGATTATAGTAAAGGCTCAGATGTGAATGACACCTGAATAGGGGCAAAAAGGTAAAACACTTTGAAAGTGCAAATTACATTAGTTGAAAAATGTAGAACAGGTATTGTTATATTATGTGTCAAAGTTCTCAGCTCCTGAAACAAGGCCAGGTTCTAGTCTCATTCCCTAAAAGACTTCCCTATATTCGAGGTGCACGAAAGCTGGCCCGGACACGACGGTTATCAAAAAAAAAAAAAAAAGATTCGCCTATAGGATAAGCAGTACAACTATAATGTACTGAGTTTTTGTATTATACTATTAGGAGAGCCACAGCCTTGATATTCTCAACTCCGTAGTTTAATAATTATCAACAAAAGCACATGAGCTTGATTTTATGTCATGAACATTGGTGCTGGTAAATACCTGATCAGTTCAGTAGCATAAGCTGGATTACATGTGAGCTTGCTTTTATGCCATGAACATCTGCGCTGGTAGATACCTGATCGGTTCAGTGGCATAAGCTGGACATTGAATTATTCTAAATTATTTCTCTTTCTCAATTTGGGTTCTTCTACCTATTCTTTAGAACCTTTAAAGGTTTATTTGGTTCATACTTGAGTGTAGGTTCATATATGTTAGAAGTTCTTAGCTCCTGAAACAAAGTCAGGTTGTAGTCATATTTCCCTTTTTTTTTACTCCAAAAGTTTTCCCTATTGGATGAGCAGTACAACTATAATGCACTGAGGTTTGTTTTATACTATTAGGAGAGTCATAACCTCAATTTTTTTCAACTCTGTGGTTTATTAAGTATCAACAAAAAAACATGTGAGCTTGCTTTTATGCCATGAACATCTGCACTGGTAGAAACTTGATCAGTTCAGCGTCATAAGCCGGCATCGAATTATTGTAATTTCTTTCTCTTTTTCAATTTTGCTCTTTTACTTATTGTTTAGAACCTGCAAAGTTTTATTTGGTTCATACACGAGTGTAGGTTGGATACAATCTCCTGAAGTGTTGACCTTGGGATTGTGTAACTGGTATTAAAAAGTGGAGACTACTTTTGGTTCATGAAATTTAGTACGATGTTTGCAACTAGGACTAAATTACTTTCCATTTTTACCTTTCGCCTTAAACATTTATGCGAATATAAGCACAAATAGGTATAGAAGGGTACCAAATCCAATAATAGGCCATCAGTTGTAGTTTATGGTCTAATGGAACCTGGAGACAAAATAAACATTGAAGTTAAAAAAAAAGGAAGGCGTGGTTGTTGTTGGTATATAATGCATGGGATGGTAAAAGGGGGCCTAGTGGGAAGTGGTACAAGGGAAAGAGTTTGACAAGGTGGACATGGAGCAGATAGGGTGAGCTGCCCCTTAATAATTACGGTCTCTCTAGCTTGGATATGTCAACCATGAACAATAGATGCTCTCTGCTATCTATTCACTATTCATTTGTGCTTGACAGATGCTTTCTGCTATCTATTTACCCTTCATTTCTGGACCTAACTTTATTCTTGGTGAATCATTGATTTGCTCATATAAATAATAAAATATGATCCTCTTGGTCAAGTGGAAGCTTAATTGGCGTTTCAACTACTAAACACTGTTCAGTAATGAGTTATAGTGCCCTGTGAACGGCGAAGTGTTCCAGAATTGTTTCTTATCTGCCTTTTCCCTATATCTTTCTTCTTCTTTTCTACTTTGAGAAGCTGATGACTACTTTTCCTTTATCCTAACTCGGCTGTTAGTTATTTCACATTGGGAATCTGTGCCGTGAAACATTATCCTTGAAGCCTTTTAGATGTTTATTATCCATGAAGCCCTTTTAAATGTTTGTTATCCATGAAGCCCTTTTAAATATTTTTATCCATGAAGCCCTTTTAAATGTTTATCATCCATGAAGCCCTTGGTATTTCGAATTGAATTACCGAACTTCAAACATGCTTTCTCCCTCTTCCTATGTACATTTATCAAAAGCCAGGTGTTGGTTCATTGTGCCTCATCATCTAATTTTTGTGTCTTGTTATTCTCTTTTTGGCAGTATGAGGTTCCGAAAAATCGTGGGAACAAAAAAATGCAGCGCTACTATTTCAGATCCACATCTACCATGATTGTTCGTATTTGGTCTTCATGGCTTGTCAACCAAACATCTGGGCCTATTGATTTCGCTCCAGCAGGTGTAGCTAAGCTCCACCTTGATGTTCCTGATGACGGGTTCATGCAATACATCCCCCAGTTTGATGTCGTTGTGCTCTCCTCCGGCCACTGGTTTGCAAAGCAATCCGTTTATGTTCTGAATAATGAGATTGTTGGAGGACAATTGTGGTGGCCAGACAAGTCTAGAAAGATGAAGGTCAATAATGTTGAAGCATTTGGAATTTCTGTTGAAACAATCCTGACTGCCATGGCAACACATCCGAAGTTCAGTGGTATCACTATTGTTCGTTCCTTTTCACCTGATCATTATGAGGGCGGAGCATGGAACACGGGAGGATCATGTACTGGAAAGGTGAAGCCTGCAGAGGATGGTGAACTGGCTGAAAATGGCTTCACAAACATAATGCATGAAAAGCAATTCATGGGTTACAGTCGTGCTATTAAGAAGAAGACCAACAAGTCCGCCTTACTATTTATGGATATCACAGAAGTCTTTGCATACCGCCATGATGGACATCCTGGTCCCTATAGAAGCCCCGACCCAAATAAAATCACAAAAAGAGGTCCCGATGGTAAGCCCCCTCCACAAGACTGCTTGCATTGGTGCATGCCAGGTCCTGTTGATACGTGGAATGAGCTGGTATTTGATCTCGTAAGGAGAGAATTTGAGAGAAGACAGAGCAATGCTTCATGAGATGGATCTTTGTTGCTAAAACCATTTTTCGTGCTTCTACAGCACAGCTACGGGAAGATTATTTCTCTGGAATGGAGTTTAGCTTGTTGTTACTTTAGATCTCTTGTTGTAGCTGGTGTTGTAATCTATGTTTAGATATCCACATTACACAGTGAACATACATGAATTTTTCACAGGTCTAAGGTATATGCAGGATATTTATAACTATACTATTAATACAAACGATCCTTTTGCAATAAAATTCCATCTGATTTTGCCCTCGCCCATTTCATTTTTTATTATCGGATTTCGCCGAAGCCCCAAGGGACAATTGATTTTCGAACACATGTTCTCTTTTGAAGACAACAATGAAAGATTTCAATAATTAGTAGAGTCCTCAAGAAAGTACCCTTTCATCTTGCATAAAGGTCTTTGAGTTTGAGCCTTGGAACATAGTCGCTTTTGGTATAGAACATTTGTGTGAATTTGGATCATGCTCCACTTTCTGATGAGAATTCAAAGTAATTGGGCTGCAGTTTATGCTCTATTCTTATTAATGAGTTCTTAAATTTAAATTCGTCAGATGTGTAATACAGTTTTAAATTTTACAAAAAAAAAATTCCCTACTCATTTCAATGATATTTAGAGTAATCTAAAGAATTCATTGACAGTAGAGAAAATTGGGACAAGAAAAATAACTATATATCAAGTTTTGTTTGACAAACAGTGCTCTATCAGCTTCATGGACTTTCATATGTCATTTGTCAAGTTTGTTTGACAAAACCATCTTATTTCTTGACTAATAAATATATAAAATTTTCGTTTGAGACATACAGTATATCATTCCAAAAATGAGACAAAAAATACAAAATACAAATAGCTTTTGACCTAGACAACTCTTTGACATTACTTATTTACACTAAATACCAGAAACTAAAAAGGATGGAGAGATGTATATTGTCAAATTAGTCCATACTTTCGATTGAGATTTTGAATATATTCAATCCATCGTTATAAACTTATAATTGGTCTTAATTTTCTCTTTAACTTTATTCCATGTGTAAATTCAGTCCATACTTTAGAGTTTAGACTGATGAAATTTAAAGTAATTTCTTCTATGGACCACACCAAAATTTACCTTTCCCATGGGCCTTACCAAAACTTACCTTTTCCGTGAGACTTCATGATGGATAAATCCATTTTATTCCCTCCTCCAATTCATTTGAATTCTTTTCTTTCCTCCATTTCATTTGAATTCTAACCAAATGAAGAAACAGAAAAATACTCTTTCCCATTTTTCTTTTCTTGTCCTTCCCTTTTTGGTTCCAAGCACATCACAGGTCTCCTTGTTTTGTTTTGTTCCATTTGTCTTTGCATAAAATAATGAATAAATTTCACAAAATATGTAGTCCTGTTTGGTCTTTGAAAATCTAAATCATTGACATTTTTATAAGTAAAATATTGTCTAAACAAAAACTCAGAGAATAATTGTGTAAGTAAAGAATTGTCAACTCAAAAAATAACGGTATAAGTAAAAAAAATGTTTGAATCTATCTTGCCCTCTTCTTCTTTAATAATTCTTAGATGGTGTTTGGATTGATTTTTTTTTAAAAAAGTAGCTTATAAGCTAAAAGTCATAAGTTGAAAATATCCAACTTCTTATTTTTGTACCTTACAAACATTTTTGTCTTTTCCAAATACCCCAAAATTGCTTAAAAGTCAAAAAATATTTAAAATAAGTCAATCCAAATACCTTTTTGGTAGACATGTGTTTACTAAAATTTTACTTGGCACGGTATAAAACTCAATCTCGAGGACTTGAATTTCCTTTTTCATGAGATTGAGGACTAAATTGAAACATTAGAAAATGTAGGGATGAAACAGAACCAACGGTCGAACGTTACTAAACCTTTTGCACAATATATGTATCATTTTACTATAGATCCGCTTATCTTCAACGGTCGAATTTTCCATCCTTTTAACGGCTACTCTTCTCCTTCTCCCATTTCTCTCTCTCTATACTCTAGCTACCTACATTTGAATCAATTATTTTGAACAAAAAACATCTCAGCTCTCTCTCTCTTCCAAACTGCAACACCACTGTTGATCCAGGTACTTCCCAGCAATTTTTCTGCTTCTCCAATGTATTAATTTATAGGAAAACTAAGTAAAATCGATGCGTAAAGCATTGGTTTTTGTTTGGTTTCTTCATTTTTCTTCATTGTCTCGATTTGTCTATTTGAATCAATCCTTGATTTTTTCGAAAAAAATGTTCCATATACGGGGAAATTAGAAGGGGAAAGCCTTGGAGTAACTAGTAAAGTGGTTGTCATGTGACCAGGAGGTGACGGGTTCAAGCCGTGGAAATAGCCTCTTGCAGAAATGCAAGGTAAGGCTGCGCACAATATGCATAGCGGGAGCTTTAGTGCACTGGACTGCCCCTTTCTTCTATATACGACGAAATTAGTATAGGATGGGCGAAGTAGTTGATTTGGTAGCATTGGAATTTCAGTGAGATTTCTTAATTGCACTGGTTATGACTTTGTATGTCGGTTTTAGCATGGGATTTAGGGTTTATTGAATAGAGTCTCCTGGTTAATTATTTTTTTATGGAATTGGATGTGTTGTCCGGATTTGTTCGGTAGAAGTGGTCAGAATGGGGCAGTGACTTGGGAAATTGAGGGTTTTAGAGGGTTTGTTTTATGCGAGTAGGTTATTCAGGACGTTCTGTCATTGTCGTGGATCCTTCACTTTCGTACATCGATGTGGAGCTACACTGATCTTATAAAGATTAATCTTTGTTAGCAGATCTAAATATCTATAAGATGACAGCTGCTCAAGGTGATCCAATTCAGCAAATGGAAACTACATGTGGAACATTGTTATATGAATTGCAGGTAATTTTCGTGTATTAGCCACTACTGACTCGTTCGACATTCATCCTTTCTTGATACAAATCTTACAGTTCAAACTTTTTGAAGATTATATGGGATGAAGTTGGGGAATCTGATACTGAAAGGGATAAAATGCTATATGAACTTGAACGAGAATGTCTAGAAGTATATAGAAGAAAGGTGGATCAAGCAAACAAGAGTAGAGCTCAACTAAGGCAGGCAATTGCTGATTCTGAAGCTGAGCTTGCAGCTATCTGTTCTGCAATGGGGGAGCGACCCGTGCATATTAGGCAGGTTAGCAAGATGTAACCAAATATATAGAGCCTTACAGTATTCCTTTTTTGATTTATACATACAAGATGTTATCCTTTAGCAAATCTCCAAGTTGATAATTATAGACAATAACTGTAATTGTATATCCTGTTCATGTATGATTTTGAAATAGATTTACATTTTAATTTTTGTTTCATAAGATGATAAACAATTTTACTATGCATATGTGTGTTCAGTCTGATCAGAGCCTAGGTGGTCTGAAGGCAGAACTCAGAACCATTTTACCAGAATTGGACGAGATGCGCAGTAGGAAAGCTGATAGAAAGAAGCAATTCATTGAAGTTACAAAGCAGATACAGAAGATTAGGGATGAAATTTTTAGGCCCACTGGTTGTACTTCTACTACTGTGGTAGTAGATGAAAGTGATTTATCATTAAGAAAGCTAGGAGAATTGCATGCAGAACTGCAGGCACTTCAAAAAGAGAAGGTCAGTATTATGCTGCACCCTATTCAGTTGTCTAAATCCCCACACCCCCGGACCAAATGAAAAAAGAACTTATTTGACTGATTTTTACATCATTTTGCGGCAGACTGAACGCTTAAAGCAAGTTTTGGACCACCTAAGTACTTTGAACTCACTTTGCTCGGTTCTTGGTATGGATTTCAAACAAACTGTCAATGAGGTTCATCCGAGTCTAGGGGAATCTGAAGGAACAAAGAATATAAGTGATGATACAATCCAACATTTAGCTGCTGCAATAGGAAGACTACGAGAGGTTAAGTTACTCAGGATGCAAGAGGTATTACATGATTAAATTGTTCTGAAGTCACAACTGATTCTTTGTTTCCTTTTTCACTCAATACACATTGTTGACTTTCGTATTGTTGCAGCTGCAAGATCTTGCATCTTCCATGTTGGAACTATGGAATTTGATGGACACCCCCATTGAAGAGCAACAAATTTTTCAGAATGTTACTTGTATGATAGCTGCCTCCGAACATGAGATAACAGAGCCAAATATCCTGTCAGCGGAATTCATTAATTATGTAAGTTATAGTAATCGTAGAATTAGATGAATTATTTTGGCCTCAGCACGAGCATTCCTTTGTCTATTGAGTGTGAACTATGGGAACTGACACTTATATTTATCTATCAAGGTTGAGGGAGAATTGTCCCGTTTGGAAGAGTTGAAAGCAAGCAAAATGAAAGAGCTTGTTTTAAAGAAGAGATCTGAGCTAGAAGAGATCTGCAGAAGAACACACATGGTTGCTGATGCAGATAATGCAATGGATGGAGCTGTTGAAGCTATGGAATCTGGTATTTATCTTGTAGCCAAGAAAGCGGACCTAGTTAAACCTATGGCCTCTTTATGTGATTAATGTCAAAATCTCTTGCCTTTTCTCTCTCTTAAAGGAGTTGTTGATGCTGCTTCTATCCTCGAGCAAATTGAGCTCCAAATAGCTCAAGTTAAAGAAGAAGCTTTCAGCAGGAAAGAAATATTAGACAAGGTGGAGAAATGGATAGCTGCATGCGAGGAGGAGTGTTGGCTAGAAGAATACAACAGGGTTGGTTTGCTTGACTTGCATTGTCAGGTGCTTTAGAAGTATACACACAATTACTTACTTATCTCCTTTCACTACTGCCCAGGATGAAAATCGCTACAACGCTGGACGAGGTGCCCACCTTACTCTGAAGCGGGCTGAGAAAGCACGTACTTTGGTTAATAAGCTTCCAGGTATATGTTACCTCCTGATTGTTTGTCCCTTTTGTCTGGAGAGCCTCATTTTTAATCTGAAGTTGTAATTGTTAATGTCTCATAGATCCTTTGATTTATTATTATTGTTACCTCTGAACTATTACTTCTTGACAGTTTGTTATATATCCCTATTGTTTGGGTAGCTTCATCTATATCAAAACTTCATCTCATAGATCTGGTGGTGAAATCTCAGTGTTGAGAAAGACCAAGTTTTTAATTGTTGAACAATGATATTGCCTGATAATAATCTCTGAACTTATTAATGTTGTTGAACAGCAATGGTAGACGCATTGGCATCAAAAACAAAAGCATGGGAAAGTGAGAGAGGAATTGATTTCAATTATGATGGAGTATGTACTCTCCACTTTTGCCTTTTTAAAAATATGTCAATTTTCTGGTATAAGTTGCAGGCACTTTTTCTTTTTCCCTCAAGTATTTTGATTTATTTTCTGCTAGATCCGTCTTCTCGCTATGCTTGAAGAGTATAACATTTTACGGCAAGAAAAGGAGGAAGAGCGTAAAAGACAACGAGTACGAACTGAACTCTATATTGACTTTTTGTTGAAGCTAAAAGTGCTTGCTTATTATAGTTGAGAGAATTAGTATGCCTTCACATTATCTTATCACAGGACCAGAAGAAACTTCAGGGGCAGTTAATGGCAGAACATGAGGCTATCTATGGCTCAAAGCCCAGCCCTCTGAAGAACCAAAGTGCCAAAAAGGGTCGTAGAATGTCATGCGGTGGTGTAACCAATAGAAGGCTTTCTGTCGGCGGAACAATGCTCCAAACTCCGAAGCTTTCTATTGGAGGAACAATGCCCAAAACTCCGAAGCCTGAATTCCAAACAAACAAAGCTACACCAAACACACATAACACAAAGAAATCTGATCTCTTTCATCAAAGAGATCAATTTAATCATTCTAATGATGATGGATTGCCAGCGCAATCATCAGGTAATTTCTTACAATTTAATCTCCTTATATAACTTTTAAGCAACTTGGTGGAAATATCAGCAGCTAATCTTCTTCCTGAAATATATGAAAGGATTGTAAATATGGTGGAGGCCCTTTCTCAAGCTAATATATATCTTCTTCGTGTAGGGAGGAAAGGTTTGGATCTCGCTGGACTTCCTTTGAAAAAGCAGTCCAGTACAGTAAATGGTTGTGAGATAGATAAAACTATGACACGGAAGCCTTTCTCCCCCATTTCTTCCTCTGATTCATCCAAGTTCAATGCAACTAACATTTTGGAAGATCTGAATAGAAAGCATAATGAGATGGCGAATAAGAAGCTTCCGAATAGCGATAATCCATTCTCTACTCCAGTGAAGACACTTTATACCACAGAAGAAGAGAACAGAACTCCTATCGCGGTGCCACCAATTCCTGTCCCTTCTACTCCATTAACTGTGTCTGCTCCTATGCAGACGGCTGTAACACCAGCTCATAATGCTCTTGTTCCTTACAATTCCAAGTCAGTTGAGGAGATTCCTCAAGAGATAGAGTATTCTTTTGAGGAGAGGAGGCTTGGATTTCTTCTTCCCAAGACAGAAGCCTAACACCAACAAGAGACTGAAATTCATTGTTAACTACTGCTTTCAGTACTTGTTCGTTAGTGAATCCTTTTCTTGCTTTTATGGTTACAAAGTCAATTTTTATATTGGCTTCTTTAACGTGTACATAGTCTACGAATATTGAACGTGGACTGGATTTTTATAATAACTAGGTATTATTGTACGCCAATGAAACTTGTCTTCACTTTCGGAAAATTCGCCCAATTCATTAAAATAGTTGTAATTTAATTAATTAAATTTCTATTTATACCGACATCCATTAGTACTTGAACTGAAAGCTCTATATGCAATTTATCTATTGGTAGGGCTTCATCATTTTCTGGATTGTTTAAGCCAAAGAGAACCAGAAATATTGTTATGCTCATCGGCATTGACAACACCATCTTGAATAATCTCTGTATGCCTAGTTATCTGGAAGCACGACATTATGAAATGATAATAATCAATAAACCACTGGAAAAAAAAAATTATAGTAGTAATTTGTTGTATTATCGAAGTTTTGATGATCTACAAACTACAAGCACAAGGGACCCGATCGGATGACAAACCAACTCTTAAGGGACCCGGTCCTGGCGGATGTCGATCTCATATGAAGACAACTAAATACAGCTGGAAAACTGTACTTTCTGCAGAAAGTTGGTGGCACGACAACAGAGGCACCAACCTCGACCAATGGCATGCGTCCTAGGTTTTGCTCTCTCTTATAAAAGGAACACTTTCACAAGAGCTAAACCTAGTTTTTGCAATCAATATTTTATTAAAAAGCAAAAGTCATTCTCTCAAGAAACATAGCGCACTCTCAGCAAAGGGACCTGATCCAGTGTGTCGAGTCTTTGTTGTCTTTGAGTCTTTGTGTTTATGTTCTTATCTTGTAAGATCTACGCCTGAGTTATAAAGGTTAGTAGATCAGTTTTTGTCTCAGTTCTTAGCTGAATCACATCAATTAGAGTTAGTTGATTGAGTCATTAAGTCCTTAGTCAAAGTGTTCTTTCATCACTCGTTTGATGTTTAACTTAGGTAGAGTTGCCTAGGGTCGTCAACTAGAGTTAGTTGACAAGGGGTGTGGTAGAGTTACTACACAAGTCTTGTAATAGAGTTGTTGCAAGAAGATAGGATTAAGAGTTTAATCCTTAGTGGTTACTGGAGTGTGTAATCACTGTTGGCTTGAAGCTAGTGGAGCTTTGGGAAATCCTGGTGACAGGTCATGGTTTTCATCTCCCTTGAGCAAGGAGGTTTCCGCGTAAATATCTCGTGCATTTACTTTCAGTTTTGTCTTTTACTCTTGCACTGTTTTGTGTATGTCAAGGGACCTGGTCTCTTGATTGTTGGTGGACTCTTACAAGCCATCAATTGGTATCAGAGCGTGGTACTCTCTATCTGGCTAACACCTAGAAAGGATCCTGCTCGTATGGCTGCTCCACCAAATTTGGAAGATGGTCAGTCGACCACCAGGCCACCTCACTTTAATGGACAGTTCTATGGCTGGTGGAAGACTAGAATGCACGATTTCATAATGGCAGAAGATAGTGAATTATGGGACATTATCTGCGATGGACCACATATTCCTATGGAGGAAGTTAAAGAAGGAGATGTTACAAGACTTATTCCTAAGTCACGAAGGAAGTATGACGAAGCCGATAGGAAGAAGATTGAGAAAAGTTACAAGGCAAAGAAATTACTTGTTTGTGGAATAGGTCCTGACGAGTATAATAGAATCTCGTCATGTGAATCAGTAAAGGAGATTTGGGACTGTCTGCAGACTGCTCATGAGGGAACAAGTCAAGTTAAGGAGTCAAAGGTGGACATGCTTACTACTCAATATAAAGCCTTCGTCATGAAGGAAGGGCAAACAATTCAAGAAATGCACACCAGATTTACGTTGATAACAAATGGGCTGCACTGCTTGGGTGAGATAATTCCACCAAGCAAACAAGTGAGGAAGATCCTTTGTGTCCTTCCTAAATCATGGGATAGCAAAGTTGATGCCATTACTAAGGTAAGAGATCTTAAGGTTCTTACTATGGATGAATTAATTGGAAACCTGAAGACACATGAAATGAACAAGTAGCAAACTCAAGCCAAAAGAGAGCCCAAGAAAGAAAAAACTCTTGCTCTTAAAGCTACAAAAGAAGACACAAATGAGGAAGATGAAGAGGTGGCTTATATCACAAAAAGATTCCCCAAGGTAGTAAGGAGAAACAGTGGTTTTCCTAGGAGAGGTAACACAAGAAAAACAACAAATACAAATGATCTTTGTCACAAGTGTGGAAAACCATGACATTTTATAAAGATTGTCCAATGCATCTAATAGAGTATAAAGATTATGCCAAAGCTGGAAACGACAAAGGAAAATAGAAGGACCAGGTCCCTGACAAAGCCAGAAGGGAAGCTGCTGCAGATTATGTGGTCAAACAGGCTCTAGCAACCTGGGGAGACACATCCAGTGAATCTGATGAATCACAACATCCTGAAGACATTTCCATGATGGCGGTTAAAGATGATGATGATGATGATGTCTTCAACTCACTCTTTGCCTTCATGGCAAAATCAGATGATGATGAAGATGAGGAGGTAACTCTTCTTGACATAAAGAATAACATCGATGATTACTCTCTGAAGAAATTAAAAGGGTTGGCAAATGTTCTGATTGACTCATTGTGTGAACTTACAAATGAGAAGGATATATGGAATGAAAATATTGATGCTTTTGAAAATGAAAATATTGAACTAACCATTAAAATTTCTGATCTGGGAGAGAAACTGCATTTAGTGTCCTTGGAAAATGATAAGTTGAAAGAGAGATTGACTAAATTTTCTGAGTCTAGGTCTAGAGGAAAGAATGAAGCAAGTAGTCTTCAACTTGAGCTTGAAATTTTTTTGAAGAAGTCCAAAGCTGATCTTGCTGCATCTCTAGAGAGAAATGCTCAACTCCAGAAGGACCTGGTCCGTGTCAATGAAAAACTTAGCAAGTCTCTTAAGTGGACCACCTCACCTCAGATACTGCCTGTTGACACCCAATTTTGGCTCTCTGCGCTTAAAATTAACGTCTTCGGGCTTTCTGATAGTTAAAGAGCACAAAATACAATATTTACACATTTTTATAATTTATTGATAATTATCCTTATTTTAGGATTTTTACCAATTTATTGTCATATTTTAACTTTTCACAATTTATTGATAATTATCCATAATTTCGTAAATATTAGGATTTTTATCAATATATTATTATTTTAAATTTTTTGCATAGTCATTTGCACACGTACACAACATAACACTACAATTCTTTGCAGTACCCTACATTTTTAACTATTTACATCATAATACATTTTTCAAGATAATTATATTTTTATTGTTGTTTATATTTTCTGTAATTACATATCGACATTTACATATTTTTGTACATCCTTTGAATAATAACCAATAGATTAAAATAATATTTATGGGACAAGATGGGATAACCTATTATTTTTTGGTTAAAAGCTGGTATCTTTTTCCATTATAAATAAAGAGGAAGAAAAAGACACAATTCATACACACAAACACACACACTCACTTTTTTTCAGTTTTTACTCTCATTACTCTCATCTCTCTCTTCTCCCCTTCTAGCGGCTCTCCCTCTCTCAAATACCCTCCCGCCGCTGCCTCGCCGGAGTTGATGACTAGCGAGCTCCGATCAAACTCCGCCACCACAAACACTACTTCTAACCACCTCTCCTCTCTCCCTTCCTCTTTTCCTCCTTTCTTTCCATCGCTTCTCGCCTGAGGTGATGGCCGACGAGCTCGCGAATGAACCACCACCACCACGAAGATGACCCTTTTTCCTTTTCTTTCTCCTCCTCACCGCTCCTTTTCGTTGTTGTCACACCACTGACTGGACAGATCTGACTGGAGCTTTGCATATTCGGTGTTGCTCAGGCGAAAGCCGTTTGAAGCAACATCACCAACAGTCTTTGTTGTCTTTGATTACATAAATTTATTTGGTTAATATGCTTATTTTTCTTAATAAAAACAAATCTGGCCGGAGGTGAACTTTTCAGCGAAGTTTTCACTAAAATCGGCGACCCTTTTTGCTCTTTTTTATAATTTTTTCATATATGTTTATGCATAATTTATTGCTCTTGTATATCTTCTCTCAATTTGTCGGACTGACTTTGGTTATGTTGGATTCTTCTTGGTGATCTTGTCCGGGTTTTTTCGTGAAACTCTGGCGAGCTCTATTTCTTTAAAGCTTTACAGTATGCTTCGATTCTGTTATTGTTTGGATTGTTTCTACAATATTTTATTGATTTCATGTTGGTCTTTGTCGAAAAAATCAAACTTTGGCAACCTAATTCATTGTTTTGCTCTATTTTCACTGGTTTGCTACTGCTTTGTGATTCAAAAGACTGCTTTCGGACGATTTTGTCCTTTTACTTTCTATTTAATTGCTAATGAACACATACTACACAATATTGGCCAATGACAATATCTCTCCGTCGGATTTTTGAGGCCTCCCCATAACGAAAGACGGATTTTATTTTTCAAGTTTTGTCGTTTTATATCAAATATCAATACATGGCCACTGAAAAAAAATTCGTCGATTTTTGAGGCCTCCACAAAACAAAAGACGGACATTACGTATACAAATATGTAAAATAAATAAATAAATTTGGGCGATAACGAATTTTTTATATTATTACGACAACATAAAAGTTTTACGATTCGTATCTTGGCAAAGCGATTTAGGACAACCGATAATTCGAGCAAACACTTCGTAGCCATGACGTATCTAAAACTTCATCTGAGCCCACGATATAATAAAATATTATATTTGGATTATTATTTATTCATCACTAACGTTTCTACTAAGTGCTCATACAGGTTCTCGGAGACACTTTTAAAGACGATGTTTAAAAGGAGATCTGCTCAAACTCATTGTTTGTATTTACTTTTATATTCTTACAATTGTGCAAATATTAATTATAGTGAAATTCTTACAATTTATACTTTAAAAAATTAATTTTTACCTCCTCCCTCTTTGATAAATTTAGTTTAGTCGGGTACCACCTTTTGTGGATTCTGAAGGGTGCCTAATCCCTTCCCTTCAGAATAATTTGAACCCTTACCTAGAATCTAAATTGGTTTTCGCAGATTAAAACACAAGTCATACATGTCAATAATTAAATAGATTTCCTTATTTTCCTTAAAAATTAGGTGGTGACTCTGTACAAAATCAATTCTTTTAGAGTCCATAAATCGTGCCTGTATTAACCTTGGTGAAAAATAGGCCATGACAGAATGGCGACTCTGCTGGGGACAAAGCAAGTTCTAACCATGATAGACTCAATTTTTCAATTGTGGGAGGTAATTTTATATTTTACATATGCTAATTATTTAATTCATTGATTCTTTATTTGTTTCACATACCGCAAATTGTGTGAATTATCTATGTTATGCTCACAAATGTTTTATATTATTTGTACAAAT
The DNA here is from genome assembly GCA_031232105.1 of Capsicum rhomboideum. Classification (NCBI taxonomy): domain Eukaryota; kingdom Viridiplantae; phylum Streptophyta; class Magnoliopsida; order Solanales; family Solanaceae; genus Capsicum; species Capsicum rhomboideum. The sequence continues at coordinate 32,046,424 of CP124716.1, forward strand.
TAATTTTACGGTCTTATCAATTCTTTGATTCATTATTTGCTTAAAAACATTGTATATGTATATTCTGAAAATTATTGCACGTTATTTATTTAATCGCAATCACGATTCTATCAAGTGTTAGGTCGTACACTTTACACACTATGGTTCACGTGGGGGGGTGTCTCGTACTCTCCCAAACCTTCTTTGGATTCCTTAGTTTCAGAGTAAGGGCGTTCAGATTACCATGCACCTTCTCGCAGTTGTTTGAATACTCTCTACCAACCTAGGTGAATCTACTCTTAGAATTCTTAGGTCGTTTGTATACACGATTTGGATCATAACTTTGGTCGAATGAATTTCTATTCTTTATTTGTTACACATTCTTTATTTGATACATGTTTATGAGATATTATACATTTTTTGCCTTCACTGTACATTTTTTAGTTATACATATACTTTACACGTCATGTTCAATATTGTCCACTCTGCCTGATAATTTTGATCGACTTGGGTTGAATTTAGAACATTTATAATTTCTCACACTCATTTCCAATCTCTACGATCTTCCTTTACCGTCATATCACTTCACATATATTTTTGATCCTTACAATCGTTCTTTTGGACTCTACCATTTTTTTTCAAGAACTATTAATGCATTTTTTGTACATTTTTTTTATTCTCGAAACATATATTTTGGATTTGAACTCTCAGTCATACCACACTTTTTTTTTTCAGTACCATCAGCGATCCACAATAATCATACAAATCACCAATAACTGCGTCTCTGTCTGAATTATTTTTTTGACATGATTCTTGTCATGACGAGATACGTAACCCTACATTAGGGTTCGGTCTCTTCACTGTTTCATAATAATTTCTCCGATATTTAAACTGGGGCAATTTTTTTGAAACAGTTCAAAGTCGCTCTTTAAATGTCTTCTGAGAGCACAAATCAATAACCCCCACAAATTCAAATCTCAATGACATTAGTGCTTAGCTGTCCTACCTCTAAATCCTCACCTGATTTTGATTCGAGAATATCAAGCTTTCTCATTCCGAACGTCGTAAACCATTAAATTTATGACATATTGATCCTCACTTTCAAAAGCAAGGGTTTAACACCTTTTCAGCCATAACAATCCTGCCAACTGTGGAATAGTAATGCTATAACTTCTCCAATGTCCGACCTTCTCAATCTTATCAACATACTAAAATTGTGTCAAAGCTCTGTCTACGCTTGACGTCCATCCTCTCGGTCGATCGACTAGAGTAATTTCATCGCCTTTTACGTCATTTTCAAGGATCACCACCACTTCATGTCAATCATACATGCTACAAACAAATCCACAAGTTTGCCCGAACTAAGTTCTAACCTGATTCTCCTCTTGATTCATCTTGATGAGATACGTAGGCAACCCCACATAAGGGGTCGGCCTTTCTACTATTTCAAAATAATTTTTTCAGGACTACAAATTGGGGTAAATTTTTGAAATAGTCCAATGACGCTCTCAAAAAATCCTCAAAAGTGTCGACCAATCTCCTTAAATCCAAAATTCAAGAATAACAATGTCAGCCTGATCACAATATCCATCCGAATTTTGTCTCAAAGTCATGAGACATAAGTTTTTCTTCACACCTTTTCCCTTTACCTTTTAGTTGCCCCGTCAGTCAAGGGCTCTTACATTACATTCTCCTTGCCAGTCGAGGGCTATTATAATCATACTGCCCCGCCAGTCGAGGGCTTTTACAATCCTACTACCCCGCCAGTCGAGGGCATTTACATTTCAGCTGCCTCGCCAGTCGTGGGCATTAACATTATAGTTGCTCCGCCAGTAGGGGATCTCTTATATTACACACTGTGGGTCTTGGAACTACGGTGGATCACTTCCACTTTCCCAAAACTAAAGATTCAACATAAGTTATCCTGCTTTCTTAACAAGGGCACTTATCAGGGAGCATCATGCAATAAAAGACGGAGAAATGAGTTTCAAGTTCATAGAAGCAAACATCCCTTCTTAAAACTAAGAAGTTTCCTTTGAACGCAGGAGGATCAACATCATCCCCGAAACACACGGGAGAACCACATTGGTCTCCTATTTCAAACACACCACTTGGCTACGGGGCCTAACTCTATCCCTCTTAATGTCTTAATCCGAGAACAACTCTAACACTCTCTTCTCTTAATCTTGCAGGATAAACGATCCATGGACTAAACATGGGGCATCGAATTCCACAATACATCAACACATAGTGGGACAGACAAATAGGGGAGTCTTTGACCGAACGGTTACACTTTTCCATTCTATCATTTTCTTGACTTCTTTACTTTCACTCTTTCTTATATTTCTACAGGAAGATCATCCCGTTAACAGGTTGGGATGATCACAATAATGCACATAAACGCATCTCAGAAAGCAGCAAAATAAAAGTTTCCTCAAAGACAATCGGGAGGCCGCAACATGTCATCCTCTAAAACAAACGGGAGACGATCACCACAATGAACTATCCCCACAAATAATTGAGAGACCGCACCAATGATTCTACCCGCAAACAATCAGGAGTCACTCTCTCATTAAAAGATGGCAGCCAACATCGGTCTTTACGAGGTATTGCTCCGAGTTTGTCTATACCTTTGCATTACTTTTGTATATATGTTTATATTCAGTAAATATCTTTGTCTTGCATTTCTTCAACACATGAATCCATTTTCATGCATACATTTTATTCCTTATCTTCCGAACCATGCGAACCTGATTCTCATTTTTATGAGATACGTAGGCAGCCCTTTGGGGTTTGGTATTCTTTATTAAAAAAGAAAAAAAAGAATCTATTTTAGTCCATATCTTTCCGAACTACGCGAACCTGATTCTCATTTTCATGAGATGCGTAGGCAGCCCTTTTGGGTTCAGTGTACCTTGTTAAAAAACAAACAACAGTTCATTTTTCTATCTCACATTTTCTATCTCTATGAACTATGCATACCTGATTCTCATCTCGGTGAGATGCATAGGCAATCCTTTTTGGGTTCGATACTCTTTTACAAAAAAAAACATCTAAAAAAAAAAGCTTGTTTTCCTAATTCAGATCTTATACTCTATCTTCCTAAACTACTTAGACCTGATTCTTGTTCTCACAAGATACGTAGGCAATCCTCATTTGGATTCGGTCCAATTCTTTTAATAAAAATAATCAAAGTTTTACTTGGTTTATACCAACATAGTTAGGAGGTTGCATGGGAAAGAACAGACTTGTATGATGGAGAGGACCGACTTCATGGTAAGCCATAGATTCATTTGGTCCTCTTAAACACACCTGAGTGACACCTGAAAAATTCTCTTGCATATATCTAAGACAAGAACAAAGACAACCTCAGCGTTTCATGTGCATTGAGTGGTGAGCTTTAACTTAATTTATTGCATTGCATTGTTGATCTAGATATTTGTTGAGGCAAAATTCTGAGTTACACTTGGTTTAGGAAGAATCGTAGGCCTTCTTTGACCCGATTGTGCCTTTCATAGCCCACCAAATGACATTAATCCTTAGCATTCCCCTTTTGAGCCTAAAACCTTTTCTTTGGATAGCCATACTTAGCCCATACCTTTCGAGTGCTTACATGCACTATCTCTCTTTTGGCCCAACCTCATTGAGTGCACTAAATACGAGCAAATTGCGGACAAAGATCGAAGATCAAAGATACCAAAGGAAAAGATACAAAGTCCCAGATGAACAAAAATGAAAAGACGACTTCAAAGAAGAACGAGCAAAAAATCCCCTCACACAAAAAAAGAAAGAACTACAACAAAGGTGGAGAATCTCCAATGAAAAATGAAAAAATATATTTATTGAAAATAAGGGGGAAGAGACTCCAACACAAGATTCAAAAGAAATCGAAGCAAATACAAAATAAGGGACAACAAAGCAAGATAAAAAAAATCAAGCATCAAAGCGCAATAAATATCAAAAGCACAGGTACAGTACGACGCTCATTGAGGTATTAGTCACTTTCATCCCAAATGCCATCCTACCCATCCCCAAGCCTACATTATAAGCCGATAACAAGTCCTACATGATCCTATTCTAAGTGTTCTCACATTAGTGGATACTTACATGAAGGACAAGCCTATGGTATCACAATTGCATGCATTGAATTTCCTTCTGAGTGTGAGTGTATTTCTCTAGACGTCCCTAAATTCAAAAAGAAAACTACTCAAATATGTGTGAGAATGGGACTTTCTTTCTGGAGAGGGCACGTGAAACATAAGGATAGGTATAGTTCGAAACCTTTGTTTGAAGCAAGATGAAAAAATCTTGTCGATAGTTAGGTATGTCTGAGGTACCACTTGAAACTATATGAATTACCTTGAAATCGATCTCGGTTAGCTGGAAGGAAAATGAGAGAATTCTTATGCACACTACTAATTGTTGGTATCAACTAAAGTCAAGACAAGATTATGTCTTCTTCACATATCGACATTTTTCAAAGAAAATACAAAATAGTTTTCATTCTTTTTTAAAAGTGCCCGCGCTTCAAATATGGGCAGATTTCCTTCCTTTACAAGCGCCCACCTCCAAATACAAAAAAAAATTCTTTCTTTTTCAAGATTCCCACTTCCAAATACGGGCAATTTTACTTCTCATTTAAGGTGCCCATCTCCAAATATGGATAGGTTACTTTCCTTCCTAATCACTCACCTTTAAATACAAACAGTTCATTTCTCTGTTAAGTGTCCTCCTTCTAATTTGAGTATTTTAAATTTTAATAGCCCCGCCGGTCGAGAGGCTATTACATTTAATGGCTCCGTCAATCGAGAGCCCTGTGCATTTCAATAACCCCGCCAGTCAAGAGCTATTACATTTTAATGGCTCTGCCAGTCGAGAGTCCCTTGCATTTCAATAGCCCCGCCTGTCGAGAGGCTACTACCCTTTAATTGCTCTACCAGTCGAGAGCTCTTTACATTTCAATAGCCCCACCAGTCGAGAGTCTATTACATTTAAATTGCTCCGCCAGTCGAAAGCCCCTTGCATTTCAATAGCCCCTCCAGTCGAGAGGTTATTACCCTTTAATTACTCCGCCAGTTGAAATCCCTGTACATTTCAATAGCCCCGCCAGTCAAGAGGCTATTACATTTTAATGGCTCCGCCAGTCGAAAGCCCCTTGCATTTCAGTAGCCCCGCCAAGTTGAGAGACTATTACCTTTTAATTGCTCCACCAGTCGAGAGCTATTTACATTTCAATAGCCCCGCCAATCGAGAGACTATTATATTCCAATTTCTCCACCATTCTAGAGCCCTTAGATTTCAATAGTCCCGACAGTCGAGAGACTATTATATTTCAATTGCTCCGCCATTCAAAATCCCTTAGATTCCAATATCCCCTCCAATCGAGAGGCTATTACATTTCAATTGATCCGCCAGTCGAGAGCTCTTTACATTTCAACCACCTCGGTAGTTGAGGGCCTTAGTCTTCGTAGACAATCGGAGATATCATGCATTAAATCCTCGTAAACAATCGGAGGACTTTACAACAATCAACATCAGTCTTCGTAGACAATCGGAGATGGCATGCGTTAAATTCCCGAAGACAATTAGAGGATTTTACAACATTCATATAGTCTTCATAGACAATTGAAGACGTCATTCATCATCAAGTCTCCGTAGACAATCAGAGACATCATTCATCACATAGTCTCCGTAGACAATTAGAGACGTCATGCATCTTTTCAATATGAAATACAATCCACAACAACAAGGAATTTTTTTAAAGTTCCTTTTAGAGAGAACAGTGTTACTATAAATCATACACTGGGGTAAAATTTTGAGAACCGCCACAAAATTTATCCTATTTCTTCATTTCGAACTATATTGACCTGATTCTCGTAACACTCGCGATATGTAGGAATCTCAATGCAAAGTTTGATCATCACAACTACATAATCATTCTTTCTCCCCAACATGTACACAATCTTGCATCCCCACCATCTCACAACTCGATACTAGGAAAATTTTGAAAGGACGTCGTGAATATGCAAACACTTTCGTCCCCAAACAATCCTTCTCTCAATCATTTCCATAGGGTTGTCCGCCCATAATAATAGGATAACAGGCGATTTGCCTAATCTTTGAACTATACCCGATCTGATCCTCATGCAACTCGAGGTATGTAGACAACTCTAAATTGGAGTTCGGTCAAATTTTTTGTCAAAAGTAATTTTGTCAAGCAAAATTGGCTACACGTCAACGTTTTCGTCTGAAGACTTCTACATTGTCTTTATACAAAAAGGGGCAAGCTGTTGGCACCCAATTTTGGCTCTCCGTGCTTAAAATTAATGTCTTCAGGCTTCCTGATAGTTAAAGAGCACAAAATATAATTTTTACAATTTATTGATAATTATCCTTATTTTAGGATTTTTACCAATTTATTGTCATAGTTTAAATTTTCATAATTTATTGATAATTATCCATAATTTCATAAATATTAGGATTTTTATCAATTTATTGTCATTTTAAATTTTTTGCACAGTCATTTGCACACGTACACAACATAACACTACAATTCTTTGCAGTATCCTACATTTTTAACTATTTATATCATAATACATTTTTCAAGATAATTATATTTTTATTGTTGTTTATATTTTCTATAATTACATATCGACATTTACATATTTTTGTACATTATTTAATATAATCCGTAAACGATAAGCCGAATCAATTATTTTAATACGCAGAGCAACAATTCGATCAAGTCAAGGTCTCGTCACCTTTATTAAATGTGACATTTGACATGACTACACATGACCTTTATCTTTTGGATAATTACACTTTATATGTTGGTTAAAAGGATGAAAAATCCTTTGAATAATAATCAATAGATTAAAATAGTATTTAAGGGACAAGAGGGGATAGCCTATTATTTTTTGGTTAAAAGATGACATCTTTTTCCATTATAAATAAAGAGGAAGAAAAAGACACAATTCATACACACAAACACACACTCACTTTTTTCAGTTTTTACTCTCATTACTCTCATCTCTCTCTTCTCCCCTTCTAGCGTCTCTCTCTCTCTCAAATACCCTCCCGCCGCTGCCTCGCCGGAGTTGATGACCAGCGAGCTCCGATCAAACTCTGCTACCACAAACACCACTGCCAACCACCCCTCATCTCTCCCTTCCCCTCTCCCTCTTCCTCCCCACTTTCCCGTCGCTTCTAGCCGGAGGTGATAGCCGGCGAGCTCGCGAATGAACCACCACCACTACCAAGACGACCCTTTTTCCTTTTCTTTCTCCCCCTCGCCGCTCCTCTTCATTGTTGTCACACCACTGGCTGGACAGATCTTGTCGGAGCTTTGTATATCCGATACTGCTCCGGCAAAAGCAGTTTGAAGCGACACCACCAACAGTCTTTATTGTCTTCGATTACATAAATTTATTTATTGAATATGCTTATTTTTCTTAATAAAAATAAATCTGGCCGGAGGAGAACTTTCCGGCCAAGTTTTCACTAAAATCGGCGACCCTTTTTGCTCTTTTTTATAATTTTTTCATATATGTTTATGCATAATTTGTTGCTCTTGAATATCTTCTCTCGATTTGTCGGACTGACTTTGGTTATGTTGGATTCTTCTTGGTGATCTTGTCCGGGTTTTGGTGAAACTCCGGCGAGCTCTATTTCTTTAAAGCTTTATCGTATGCTTTGATTCTGTTACTGTTTGGACTGTTTTTATAATATTTTATTGATTTCATGTTGGTCTTTGTCGAAAAAATAAAACTCTGGCGACCTAATTCATTGTTTTGCTCTATTTTCACCGGTTTGCTACTACTTTTCAATTCAAGGGACTGCTTTCGGACGATTTTGTCCTTTTACTTTCTATTTAACTGCTAGTGAACACATACTACACAATATTGGCCAATGACAATATCTCTCCGTCGGATTTTCGAGGCCGCCCCATAACAAAAGACGGATTTTATTTTTCAAGTTATGTCGTTTTATATCAAATATCAATACATGGCCAGTGAAAAAATTATCGCCGATTTTTGAGGCCTCCACAAAAAAGAAAGAAAGACGGACATTACGTATACAAATACGTAACAAAAATAAATAAATTTGGGCGATGACGAAATTTTTATATTATTACGACAACATAAAAGTTTTACGATTCGTATCTTGGCAAAGCAATTTAGGACGGCCGATAATTCGAGCAAACACTTTGTAGCCATGACGTATCTAAAACTTCCTATATGAGCCCACTATATAATAAAATATTATATTTGGATTATTATTTGTTCATCACTAATGTTTCTACTAAGTGCTCATACAGGTTCTCGGAGACACTTTTAAAGACGATGTTTAAAAGGAGATCTGCTCAAACTCATTGTTTGTATTTACTTTTATATTCTTACAATTGTACAAATATTAATTATAGTGAAACTTTACTTTTGGGGCATAGGGCGGGGAGTCCTTTACTTATATATTCATTATCATGCATATAGACAAAACTTAGGCTGATAATATTTATTCAAAGAATTAAATCGATTTAGGTATCTAATTAATTAATTCACATTCTTACTTTAGATAATATTATAGTCTTTTCTTTAAAAATAACTCTATTTTTCTTATCCACAATTAATTATTTTTCTTTAATTTTGTTAAGTTAAAATTTTTAGAGAATACTTTTTAAATATAAACAACACTCGATTTTCCATACATTACAAAATGTTTTCCTTTTCTAAAGAGTACTTTCTTTTTCACACATATTCTTACACATCTTTTTATATTTCTATACACACATTTATGATGATATGTCTTATTTATGTAATTAATACACACTCTTCACACATAAACTTTTTTACATTATTCTTATATATATTTTATATATTTATACTTTGAAAAATTAATTTTTACCTCCTCCTAGTCGGGTACCACCTTTTGTGGATTCTGAAGGGTGCCTAATCCCTTTCCTTCGGAATAATTTGAACCCTTACATAGAATCTAAACTGGTTTTTGCAGATTAAAACACAAGTCATACATGTCAATAATTAAATAGGTTTTCTTATTTTCCTTAAAAATTAGGTGGCGACTCTGTACAAAATCAATTCTTTTAGAGTCCATAAGTCGAGCTTGTTTTAACCTTGGTGAAAAATAGGACATGACACTGATTAGTCTTACTAATCAAAGATCTCAAAATGGTAAAGGGTTAGGGAGTAAAAAGGCCAATCCCCCATATAACACCCACAGTAAATATGTGTCTGTGTCTGACAACCTTTTGTGTACACACTGTTGTCAAAATGGTCATCTCAAAAAGTACTGCGAGGCTAAGAAAATAGTATAAGAAAATTTCAAAAAATATGATAAGCAGGAAAAACTTGCTGAAAGGCTGTCCGGTCACAAAAGAAGGGGACCTGGCCCTCCTTCTAGGCCAAAAATATTCAGATTGCCTAGATGGACCAAGAAAATGTTGATTGCTCCTTTATCCCCTTATTGGGAACTCAGACTCAAGTGGGTTCTCAGGTCTAACAACTGATTCAATGTGCAGGTGAGAGGAAGAGGAAGTAGTCACTATTGGTTCATGGATAGTAGGTGCTCCAAGCATATGACCGGAAGAACTGAAGACTTCCTGTCACTCAAGGCACTTCATGGTGGAATTGTCTCTTTTTGAAATAGAAAGAAGGGTCACATAGAAGGTGTTGGAAAGATTGGTAAATAAGAAAATCAAGCTATTGAAAATGTGTATTTTATGAAAGGTCTTAAATATAGTTTCCTTAGTGTGTCACAAATCTGTGACAAGGGAAATGAAGTGAAGTTTCTATCTGATGGGTGCATTGTGACTAATCTGAGTTTTGGTGCAGTTATCCTGAAGGCCAAAAGATGCAAGAACATGTACATTGCCGCTTTGTGCTCTATACTAGGTGATGAACTCACATGTCTTAGTGTTCAAAGTGATAACACTTATTTGTAACATCGCAGACTAGGACATGTGAGCTCCTCACTTCTCAATAAGTTGGTCTCAAAGGACCTGGTCCGTGGAATTCCAAAGATTAAATTTTTGAAAACAAAATATGTGATGCATATGTGAAAGAAAAGAAGACCAGGTCCTCATTCAAACAGAAGAAACAAGTCAGTACCTGTAGACCTCTTGAGTTGCTCTATATGGATTTGTGTGGACCAATCAAGGTCCAAAGCAGAGGAGGAAAAAGATACATTCTGGTAGTAGTTGATGACTACTCAAGGTTCACTTGGACCATGTTTCTAAGGTTCAAGGATGAGACACTTGAGACCTTCATGATCTTTGCAAAAAGGAAACAAGTCAAGCTCAGCAGAAAAATTACAGGGATCAGTCTGACCATGGAACTGAGTTCAAAAATTCCAAAATGGATCAACTCTGTACAGAAAATGGAATAAGTCACAACTTCTCTACACCCAGAACCCCTCAGCAAAATGGGGTTGTTGAAAAAAAGAACAGAACTCTGGTGGACATTGCTAGAACCATGCTAATTGATGCTGATCTCCCTAAAAACTTCTAGGCTGAAGTAGTTAACACAGCATGTCACGTTACCAATTGATGTTTTATCACATCAATCCTTAATAAAACTCCTTATGAGTTGATGCATGACAAGAAGCCCAAGATTAGTTATCTTAGAGCCTTTGGATGCAAATGTTTTATCTTAAACAATGGAAAAGATGAACTCAGAAAATTTGATCCTAAAAGTGATGAAGGAGTTTTTGTTGGGTATTCAGCTACATCTACCAGCAAGGCCTACGGAGTTTACAACAAGAGGACACTATGCATTGAAGAAAGGGTACACATTATCTTTAATGAATCTGGCAATTTAGAAGATCTTGTAAATAAGAATGATGCAGAAATAGAAGAATTTCTTCTGATTCAGAGAGATAGTCTGAATGGTTAAGAAAGCAGTGATCAAGTAAATGAAGAGAATGGTGAAAATGATGACAACAAGGAATCAATAGATGAGGATACCAAGGAAGCAGATGTATCAGTTCCTCAGGATATCGCTCATGATCACGCCGATTCTCAGTTCCAGGAATCTGATGATCAGTTTGATGAGGGACCTGATACCAGCCAAGATCAATCTGCTGCAAAGGGGTCTAATTGGAAACTTAAATCATCTCATACTCTTGAAAATATCATGACCCCACTGGACTCTGGTATGCAGACCAGATCCTAAGCTAGAAATCTGGTTGCCTTCTCAGCATTAATCTCCACCATCGAACCCAGGAATGTGAAGAAAGCACTGAAGGATGTTGACTAGATAAATGCAATGCAGTAGGAGCTTAATTAATTTGAGATAAGCAAAGTGTGGTACCTGGTCCCCAGACCTGCTGACAGAACTATCATAGCAACCAGATAGGTCTACAGAAATAAAAAGGATGAACAAGGAACTATCAATAGGAACAAAGCCAAATTGGTGGTGCAAGGATACAATCAAGAAGAGTGAATTGATTATGATGAGACCTTTGCACCAGTGGCAAGAATGGAAGCAATTAGAATTCTCGTAGATTTTACAGCTTATAGTGAGTTCAAATTATTCCAAATTGATGTTAAAAGTACCTTTTTGAATGGTCATCTGAAAGAGGAAGTGTTTGTAAAGCAACCTCCTGGTTTTGAAAACATCGATCACCCCAATAATGTGATGAAGCTGGATAAGGCACTATATGGATTGAAGCAGTCTCCAATAGCATGGTATGAAAGAATTTCAAAGTTTCTTCTTGCTAATGGGTTTTAGAAAGGAAAGATTTATAACACTCTCTTCTTAAAGACAAGAGGTAATAATCTGCTGATTGTTCAAGTGTATGTTGATGATATCATCTTTGTAGCAACCTCAAATGGATTGTGTGGAGAGTTTTCCAAGCTCATTGGAAGTGAGTTTGAAATGAGCATGATGGGAGAGCTAACTTTTTTCTTAGGCTTGCATATCAAGCAGACCACTGGTGGAACTATGATCAGTCAAGAAAAGTATATCAAGGAGCTTCTCAAGAAATTTCACATGAACGACGCTAAGCCTATTGATACTCCCATTGGGACCAGTTCTAAACTGGATGATGATGTAACAGGTCCTATGGTAAATCAAACTATGTATAGAGGAATCATTGGATCTCTTCTATATCTAACTGCGAGCAGACTGGATATTGTATTTAGTGTGGGAATATGTGTAAGGTTTCAGGCCTATCTAAAAGAATCACACTTGAAGGCTGCTAAAAGGGTTTTGAGATATCTGAAGGGCACATGGGAATATGGTCTTATATTATCCTTCAGGTGACACTTTTGATCTAATTAGTTATGTTGATGCAAATTATGCAGAATAGTTGGTTGACAGGATCCTGTCTGATCTCTTAGGGAACCAAGAAGCAAAACTTTGTGGCTCTTTCCACTGCAGAAGCTGAATATGTTGTTGCTGCCTCATGTTGTACTTAATTATTGTGGATCAAACAATAGTTGGAGGACTTTGGGATAGTATCTGATACCGTTCCCTTGCTCTGTGACAACACCAATGCTCTCAATATGGCAAAAAATCTAGTTCAGCACAAAAGACTAAACAAATTGATGTGAGACATCACTTTCTCAGAGATAATATGGAGAAAGGGAACATCTGCATGAAGTTCTGCAAAACAAAATATCAAGTGGCCGATATTTTCACCAAGGTTCTGTATAGAGATCAGTTTGAGAAAAATAGGCTCAAGCTAGGTCTAATTAAATTAAACTAAGTTCTTCTGTTGTTGCTCTCATTTCTCCTCACTTTGGTTATGATTAAGAGGTAGGTATCAGGTGGTGATATGTGAACGAGTCTAATTCAGTCTCATACCTTCTGCAGGTATACACCCCTAGTGGATCAGCTAAAATCGAAAGACAGTGGAAAAGACAAATGACTATGTGTCCTACAAGGCATTTAGCAGGGACCAGGTCCTGCATATGAGGTTAGTATCTTATATTACAGCTTCTAAAAATGTCTAAAAAGACTTCTATTTGCCACGTGTCTCTTCCCGCCTCTCTGAACCACTGTCACTTCATTTGGAAACCGAAAAGGCATGTCCAATAAGGACCAGGCACGTCGCTTTGCTTTAATCAGAAATGACACCCCCCCTCCTTCTTCTTAAATCTCCATTCCCAAACTCAAAAAAAATAATCTTTAAGCTCTCTCTCTCTCTCTCTTCCTGAAACTCTCTCTTTAAATTTCTTGTGTGATTTCGACCAAAATATCTCAATCCTTGTCCCCTGTTTCTTCTCCTCGTAAAGAGGGAAGCCTAAAATCTGCTTCCTCTCCTGTTGATAACCCATTCTTCGATGGAACTCCATCTTCCATGGCTGAAAAAGGTATATCCACCGTATCTTGTGTCCAACCATTAATACCCACACCTTCTGCATCTACCATAGTTTCAGAAGAACCAACCTTGTCTCTGGCACTATTTTTTAAACCTACACCAGAGCCTGTCTCTACCATTAAACCTTGCCTTCCTGCTATTGAGTCGACAACAGAAATCATCATGGGACCAGGTACTCTCGACTCCTCTCTCATAGATGAACACTTATTTGATGGAGATTTGCCCATTGATAGAGGAAATCCATCAAATAGTATGGTGGCAGGTGAAAATTGGATTGCTGAGAGCTTAACACTATTGTCACATGATCTTAGAGTGCCTAAGGATGAACCTGAAAAGTCATCTATGTCAGGGTCTCCTACTCCTTCCCCAAATCCAACATATAATGAAACTCCTGCCACAAAAGATATGGAAAATAAGCCTCTTTTGCCTCTATATGAGGATGTTGAGGATGAAACACCCTTGAGTGAAATGGCTTTGAAGCGGTTTGGGGTGAGAGGTTCTAAAGAAAAGGCCAAGGAAAGTAAAAGTGAAGTTGTGACCAAGTCCTATGGAACAAGAGGAATGGAGAAGAAACTGATGAATGATACTCTGAAGGCAAACAAAATAGGCACTGCTCGAAGCAGAAAGTTGAGAAAGTTATTTGAAAAGAACAATGAACCTATGCACACAAAAGAAGTTGTGATTGTGGAGGAAGAAGAAAAGGAAGAAGAGGCAGACTCTGACGTTACTCCTGTTATTTCTAAATCAAGGCATGAAGTAGGTAGTAGGAAACCTGTAAAGACTTCATTTCCAAAGCCTATGGGAACAGGTACCAAGAAGTATGTCTCGACGAAGAGGAAGAGGGTTGGCTCCTCAAAGGGACCTGGTCCTACAGTTGACTCCTTCACACCCGTCACAGTGGGTGAGTCCACTGGAGGACCTGGTACCTCTTCGAAGATAAGGAAAGTGCAAATTCCTACTAAGGTAGTTTCTAGATAGGATACAATTCGAGCACTGTAGAAACAGCTTGTGTTGAATGGAAAAGTGTTTGATCCTAAGATCTTTGGACAACTAGGAATAAGTGAGTTGGTTGAGTTTGTGAACATCAAGATTGGTTGAATCTTTTTGAATTACCAGTTCTTGATGTTCATGAAAAGGAGATGCGAGATTTTTAATACACTATCAAATTACTGAGGATGGTTTGAGTCTGGCCGCCATGGTACAGGGAAAGGAAATGTTTTTGAATAAGAAAGTATTTGGAAAAATTCTGGATGTCCCAATAGATGGGGTCAGGTCTGTGCTAAACTGTAAACCGTCTCTTGAGTTTGTACAAATGATTAGCAAGGTCCCTGGAAAATCAGGGTTGGGGTGTCCAAAAAGTTCCTTAAAGGAGAATATCAGTTGTTGTTTGAACTAGTGAACAAAGTTTTACTACCTCTCTCTGAGAAACGTACTGTTGTTTCTACAGTGGAACTGTTCGTTATGGAATCCCTCAGCATATTTGAGTTGATCAGTCTATCTGCTATTACGATCGAGCACATGTACAAAGTGATACATGTGAAGCACGGCAAACATGACATGCCTTATGGCTTCCTTCTGAACAAAGTGTTCGATCACTTCAAAGTGGTATGCGACAAAGGGGTGGCTGATTCAGACAAGCACACATTCGACATGGTTACGCTCATTGAAAATGAATGCATTGAAGGAAAGGTTGGGACCAATTCCTAAGTGTTTGAGCTACTTAGTACCAAAGAAAAACTGACTGCAAATTTGGAGGAAATGAGAGTTACTTTGTCCACTCGAGATGCTGAAATTTCTCATCTTAAAGCCAAAATTCAGTCGTTGTCAGTCATGGCAGAAAATGTGAGTCTGAAGACACTGGTCAATGAGTTGAATGCTGAATTCAAGGATCTCACTAAGCAACTTCTCAGTGCGCACACATCTGCCAGTGCACGAATAAACCTGGTCCTTAAATCTCTTGCTCCCCAGCCTCCCTCCTTCTAAGCCCCAGTGTCCCTATTGTTCTGTTTCCTTTTGTCTTGTTGTCCTTGTTCCTAGTGGCAATAAAAGAATCTTTTTGTATTTTTAGATTCAGTAATATATATGATGTTGTTCTTTATGCTTTAGTTGGACTCTTTTGTCGTTGTCTACTGTCTGCTCTCTATTTTGGCTTATTCACTCATGTCAGTGTTACCTCAATGGCCATGAATTAACCTGTTTTGCATGTTTGTCAGTCATCTCATATGTTGATCACTCAAAAGAATATGAATGGAAAACATTGATGCAAAATTACTATGGCTCCTCTATATTCAGGCAAACCATATGAGGCACAGAGTTTTGTTGGGAAACAATGTAAAATATAACAATAATAATATTATTTTATTAATAACAAAATAACAATACCAAATATTAAATAAATATTACCACTATAATATTGTATTAAATAAAAAAGTATAATTAATATATATATATATATATATATATATATTTGAGTCGCTAGACACTGTCCTAAGAAACTATTTCAGCGTTGTGAAATGTTTCCTTAGGATTAAACAAGCCTTTCCTGATTAATTAGAGGATATCCAAAAAACAATTTAAGTATTCCCTAATTAAGCAGAGGATATAGGAATCAGCAAAAATTAATTATAAAACCACAAGTTAAATAACAAACTAAAAGATAATTGGATAAAATAAAGTGAAGGCAAGAGAGGAGAATAAATGTGAGGGAGTGATAGGAGTAATAAAAGTGAATGTGTAGGTTCATTGTTGCAGGAAATGGCCTGTCAATTTATAGGAGTGGAGAGGCGGTGAAATAAAAGACCATCTGTATATGCACAATGTTTTATTTGCGACAAAGAAATAATACTTGATCTCCAACCAAAGAAAACTAATACTTGGTCTCCAAGTACTAACTTTCCACATGTGAAAATTGAGGACCACATATTAATATTTTTATTAAAAATTTTACTTTCTCTCAAAGTAAAATTAAATTATTCATTTAATTTATTTTAAAATATCTAACAAGTTTCACATTTGGCATGTGATGCCATGGTGCTCATCAGCTAAAGAAGAGTGTGTATTCCTAAGTTCAGATCTATATTATGGATAGCACCCACACACGAATGGATGAAATATGTTATTGAACACGACAAGTACAGACAAACATAATGGATGGAGCCAAAATATGAGGGGAAATCCTAACTATACTTCCTCCATTATCAGCCGCGATACTTAATTTTGTCCCCTTCACATGTGCTTAGCTTAAAATTTGTGTATGACTCCCTCCCGCTGCACTTTATAGCACCCTCATCGTACACCCTGAGCCAAACACCAAATCCAGTCAGCTTTGGAAGTGTAAACGAAATAACGTATAAGGTAGGGGTAGGGGTAGAGTCAAGTTTGTTGGGTTTTGGTGGTGAAATATGAATAGAAAATGGTGGAAACAAAGTGGGAACAAAGGGAGGTGTATAGTCACTTTATAGAAAGAAAAATCTCCGTCATTGGTGGGAGAAAGAAAAGTTTATTCTTTTATATTAAGAAGTACTCTTTTGTATGGATAGTGAGCCAAGAAGAAGCCAAGCCTCGCACCGTCGTCGTCGCTCGCTTGGCTTCGGATTTAGATTTGGCAAATGATCGATCGAGAGATTATCTTTTTGGACAGATTTTTTTTAACTTAGGTATTTAAGTGATAGTTTAATTCAGAAAATTCATCCAAAATTTTCCTCCAAATGCAATGTTCCAACGAACTGTTTTGCAACATTGTGACTATTCCTGAAGCAATAGAACCATTTCAGAAACAATGCAACCATTCCAGAAATGATGCATCATTTCCAGAACCAACGTGATGTTTCAGAAATAGTGCTTCGAAATAGTGTAACTTTTCAAAGTAGTATATCCTTTCGAAACAATGCATATTTGGCTATAAATACTTGTGTTTTCCTTCATCAGGTATTCGATAATTTTAAGGAGTAATAACGAAGTTCTGTCCAACTTAAAATTCTCTCCTTCTGAAAATAAAACAACCAGTGTGTGATTATACTCCGTTTGTTGAGTTCGACAAAGTTCTACAATTTTTCATTGCCGATATTATAGAATAGAGTTCTATTTTATCCTGGGGAGAATTAATCCATACCTCGGGTAATAGTCAGGGGATTAGATTATTTAAGGACACACAGTCTAACTGTGGACTTAGAACAAAAACAAGTGTACTGTTACTTTATCAAGGTTCTTCAGAAACTCCAGAAAACAACAAGCTTAAAGAATCTAATACGAAATGGGAGAACCTGTTGATACTGTTATGAATTCTGCTTCTGTGCCAATGAATGAAAGTTCGTCAAACCGTGTTGTTCAAGCACTGACAGCGACTAAAAAACCCAAAATGTTTTCCAGTGCTGACTTTAAGAGGTGGTAACAGAAGATGCTATTTTATCTAACCACTCTCAATTTGTAGAAATTTATTTCTGAAAATGTTCCAACCCTCCCGGATGATACTCCGAAAAAAGGTCGTCATGGTAATGGAGGCATGGAATCATTCTGATTTGTTGTGCAAAAATTACATTCTGAATGGGTTGGAAGATGGCTTGTATAATGCTTATAGAGTATGCAAAACATCTAAAGAATTATGGGAAGCTTTAGACAAGAAATACAAGACTGAAGTAAAACTGTCAACGTCTCAAGTCCAAGAACTGCAAGTGATAATCCATGATTTACTTGCTGAAGAAATGGTTGTAAATGAAGCTTTTCAAGTGGAATCCTTTATCGAAAAGAATTTTAAGAACTACTTGAAACATAAGCGAAAGGAAATGAAATTGGAGGACTTGATTGTTCATTTTTGGATTGAAGAAGACAACAAAGCTGCTGAAAAGAAAGCCACTTCAAGGTCTTCAATTTCGGAACCAAATCATGTTGAAACTCCTCCAAAGAACAAGAAAAAGAAAAGGTCCAATGAAGAGAAGAATGAACCAAACAAGAAAAGGTTCAAAAGAAATTGCTACAACTGTGGCAAGTATGGTCACATTTCTTTGGAGTGTCATGCTCCTATGAAGGATAAGAAGAAGGAGGACCAAGCGAACCTGAATGAGGACATGGACAATTTGTGTGCAAAGCTGTCCGAGTACAACTTGGTGGAAAATCCAAAAGAATGGTGGATTGATTCAGGTGCTACCCGACATGTTTGTTCAAATAGGGAGTTTTTCTCTTCCTATACAGTCTTTGGACAAGGAGAGACCATTTATATGGCAAACTCTACAATCGCAAAGATAGAAGGAACTGGAAAGATTAGCTTGAAAATGACTTCGGGCAAGATAGTGACGCTTAACAACGTTCTTCATGTTCCCGAAATGCGCAAGAATTTGGTCTCGACTTCACTTCTGGTCAAGAATGATTTTAAGTGTGTATTTGTGTCTGATAAGATTGTACTTAGCAAAAATGATATGTTTGTAGGAAAGGATTACCTCACCAAGGGCCTTTTCAAGCTAAATGTAATAGTTGTTGATATCAATAAAAGTACTTCTTCTTCTTACTTGCTTGAGCCCAATAATTTATGGCATGCACATTTAGGACATGTTAATTACTAAGCATCCGTATAAGTCGATTGAAAGGAATTCAAATCCCTTAGACTTAATCCACACAGATATTTGTGATATGAAGTCAACACCATCACGTGGTGGTAAAAGATACTTCATAACTTTCATTGATGATAGCACTCGATATTGCTATGTTTATCTGCTTAACAACAAAGATAAGGCAATTAATGCATTCAAGCAATACAAGAATGAAGTTGAAACACAACTTGATAAGAAAATCAAAACTATCAGAAGTGATAGGGGCGGCGAATATAAATCTCCTTTTGAAGAAATATGTTTGGAATATGGCATTATTCATCAAACAACTGCCCCATACACTCCATAATCCAATGGAATTGCGGAAAGAAAGAATAGACCATTAAAGGAGATGATGAATGCCTTGTTGATAAGTTATGGTTTACCGCAAAATTTGTGAGGGGGAAGCTATTTTAACGGCTAATAGAATATTCAATCGCATACCCCATAGCATGACAAAGTCCATTCCATATGAGAAATGGAAAGAAAGGAAACCCACTTTAAAATATTTCAAAGTGTGGGGGTATGTGGCAAAAGTCTAAGTTTCTAAATCCAAAAGGGTTAAAATAAGATAAAAAAAACAATTAACTGTGTATTCATTGGATATGCAACCAATAGCAAGGCATATCGATTTCTGGTTCACAAATCAGACAATCCTGACATTCATGTAAATACGGTAATCGAATCAAATAATGCTGAATTTTTTGAAAATATTTACCCGTATAAGAATGAATGTGAGTCATCTAGTGAAAAATCTAAATGACCTTGGGAAGAAGCAAACAAAAGTATGCCTAATGAGGAAAGTACAAGACGCAACAAACTTCAAAAGGCATCAACTTACTTTGGTACCGATTTCTCGACATTCTTAGTAGAGAATGAGCCTCAAATGTTTAAGGAAGCTATGTATTCTTTGAAAGCACAATATTGGAAAGAGGCAATCAATAGTGAAATAGAATCCATATTGAATAATCATACGTGGGAATTAGTTGATCTTCCCCCAGGAAACAAACCATTGGGTTCTAAATGGATCTTCAAAAGGAAAATAAAAAATGATGGCACTATTGATAAATATAAGGCAAGACTAGTTGTCAAAGGGTTCAGACAATGAGAAGGTCTTGATTATTTCGACACGTACTCGCCAGTAATAAAAATTACGTCAATTCGAGTATTGATAGAGTTAGCCTCCGTGTACAGTCTTTAAATTCATAAAATGAATGTGAAGACAACCTTCTTAAATGGAGAATTGGAGGAAGAGATCTACATGGAGGGTTTGTAGTTCCAGGAAAAGAAAAGAAGGTATGTCGACTTGTTAAGTTGCCTTTATGGACTAAAACAAGCGCCTAAACAATGGCATGCAAAATTTGACCAAATAATGTTGGCAAATAGATTTAAGATCAATGAGTGTGATAAATGTGTTTGCATCAAGAACACTCCAAATCACTTCATCATTGTTTGCTTGTATGTTGACGATATGTTGATAATGATTAAAGAAATTTACAACATAAATGCTACTAAGCATATGCTTGCTAGCAAATTTGACATGAAAGACTTAGGAGTTGCAGATCTGATTTTAGGAATTAAAATCCACAGAACTCCTCAAGGTCTAGCTTTGTCTCAGACTCACTACATCAACATGGTATTGGAGAAATTCAAGTATTTAGACTTCAATGTCGCAAAGACTCCAATTGATGTAAATCTTGCTCTTACAAAGAACAAAGGTCAAAGCAAGTCCCAAGTGGAATATGCTCGAGTGTTAGGAAGTTTGATATACATAATGAATTGTACCAGACCTGATATAGCTTGTGCTATAGGTAAACTGAGTCGGTACACGGGTAATCCTGATCAAACTCATTGGATGGCGATGAAGCGAGTGTTGGGTTATTTAAAATACACTCAAGAATATACATTGCACTACAATAAATATCCTGCAGTGGTTGAAGGATATAGTGATGCAAATTGGATCACTGAATCATCTGAAATAAAATCCACAATTGGATATGTGTTCACTATTGGTGGAAGAGTAGTGCCTTGAAAATCTTCGAAACAAACATGTATAGCTCGCTCTACAATGAAATCCGAGTTTATAGCTCTGGATAAGGCCGGTGAAGAAGCAGAATGGCTACGAAACTTTCTTGTAGATATTCTTTTATGGCCAAATCCAGTTGCTCCTATATGTATACATTGTGATAGTCAATCGACAATAGGACGAGCTGGAAATGCCATGTATAATGGAAAGTCTCGTCACATGCGATAAAGACATAATACCGTTAGACAGTTACTCTCTAGTGGAATTATCACAATTGACTATGTCAAGTCAAAAAATAATATGTCGGATCCGCTAACAAAAGGCCTAACTAGAGAGGAGGTTAATAAATCATCGAAGGGAATGGGTTTAAGGCCTAGGACAAGTCATCACGACGGTAACTCTACCTAGTAGACTGGAGATCCCAAGAGCTAGGTTCACAGAGAGCAAACAAAGTTGTGACTGACAGTTCAACATTGTCAACTAAACTTAACCTATTCTTATGATGTAGACAACGTTTAGAAAACAAGGATAAAGCTTAAGATGTGAAGTTTTTTAATAATTACCTAAGTTTGGCTGGTATGACCAAATAGTTTTGTCTATTGGACTTAATGTTTAGGAATCACTTATGTTAGTGTGAAGTGTAATCAACGAGAATATAAAGTAAGGCCAATTCTCTATGCACTCATGAAACCAGGACGTGTTCATGGCTGAAACGAACAAAACAATGAGAACCAAGAACGGTTAAGGGTTAGATGTGTGACATACGTTGTCTAGGTATACATAAAAGCTGTTCAAAGATATCAAATCTACCGATTGATCGAGGATACCCGATGCATGTTCACTATGAAAAGTTCAAAGAAAAACCTACTTATCCAGATGCAACTGATCCTTATTTGTAGATCACACATGTTTTTTTTAAAATGAAATAGCCACTCCCCATTCATGTGGGGGATTGTTGGGTTTTGGTGGTGAAATATGAATGAATAATGGTGGAAACAAAGGGAGGTGTATAGTCATTTTATAGAAGAAAAAATATCCCTCATTAGTGGGAGAAAGAAAAGTTTATAGAAAAGTTTATTCCTTTATATTAAGAAGTACTCTTTTGTATGGATAGTGAGCCAAGAAGAAGCCAAGCCTCGCGCCGTCGTTGTCGTCGCTCGCTCGGCTCGGCTATGGATTTAGACTTGGCAAATGATCGAGAGATTATCTTTTTGGACAATTTTTTTTTAACTTAAGTATTTAAAGTGATATTTTAATCCAGAAAATTCATCCGAAATTTTCCTCCAAATGCGATGTTCCAACGAACTGTTTTGCAACATTTGTGACTGTTCATGAAGAAATGCAACCATTCCAGAAATAGTGCAAACATTCCATAAACGATGCATCATTTCCAGAACCAACGTGATGTTTCAGAAACAGTGCTTCGAAATAGTGTAATTTTTTGAAGCAGTACATCCTTTCGAAACAGTGCACATTTGGCTATAAATACTTGTGTTTTCTTTCATAAAGTATTTGATAATTTTAAGGAGTAATAACAAAGTTCTGTCCAAGTAAAAATTCTCTCCTTCTGAAAATAAAACAACCAGTGTGTGATTATACTCTGTTTGTTGAGTTCGACGAAGTTCTACAATTTTTCATTGCTGATATTGTAGAATAGAATTCTATTTTATCCTAGGAAGAATTAATCCATACCTCGGACAATAGTGAGGGGATTAGATTATTTAAGGGCACACAGTCTAACTGTGGACTTAGAACAAAAACAAGTGTACTTTTACTTTATAAAGGTTCTTTTGAAACTCAGAAAACAACAAAGTTATGGCCATTAGACCTTGCAGCTTCCATCTCGATGTCAATCAGTCCTAGACAGATATACTGGCAGGCATATAGCCAATTAGACAATATTTTTTTTGGTTTATAACACCTGTATAATGACATCATAATATACCAAGAAAGTTTTTTAATAACTCTATCACCGATATTATGACATTTTTAAGCTATGATGAGATAAATGGTTAGTCACTTTTTTCGAGAAACTACCCCATCCGATCGAGCTTCCCATCGTCCACATTTGTGCTGCGTAACTCTTATTTTTCGAGCTTCATCTAGAGAACCTAGTGCTTTGATGTCGAATTATGTGCACAAACTCTTCCTTTTAATAGAGTAGTGTAAATATATATATTTATAAATCCCTCAGTCCAATGGCAAATATCAATAGGGGAACCATCAGTTGTTCTCCAGGTTAGACAATTTTTTTCTTTTTGTACCATTTCATGCGAGTCTTTTAGGCAAGTAAAGCGATTCATAGCTTGGCTATTGTCAGTGGCTAGCTTCATGTATCATTTTCCCAATTTTCAAAATATTTCTTTACTATATGTAGTTACTTATGGTGCTAATAATCTTTTTTTTTAAACTTTTTTCAGGTCATGGTGTTTTCAAATTTAACACATGGAAGACTTTTATTGTGATCAAGAGTTGAAGATATACTTAGAAGTTGAAACGACATTTGATTCAAATGATTTAGTTTTTTTTTCTTGTACTCCCTCCATTCCATTTTATATGCTTCCTTTGTTTTTCGTGAGTCAATTTGACTAAGTTTTAAAGCTAAATTAGATTAGATTATTAATTTAATTTTTTAAAATTAAAATTTAGATATTCAAAAACTATATGAAAAGTACTATAAATTGAAATTTTCCTTTTTCCAATTTGACTAAGAAATACATCTTAAAATGTTGGTCAAAGTTTGTATCATTTGACTCCAAAAAAAAAAGGAAGCATATAAAAAGGAATGGAGGGAGTAATGTTGTTACTTCGAAACTATGAATAGAAGGTGTTTTGGTTTTTGTGAAGTTAGAATGGGATATGAGTATGTTTATTACAATTTACAAGCTTTTGTTGGGTTCAAAATTGAGATGGCGTCATGCGGAAGCGTATAGTTTGCAAACCATAGAAACGATAAAAACATACTAAAAATATATTATCGATAGGGTTGGCCAATTGGCCTACATATGAAAACTAATATTATTGAAAAACATGAAATCTATGGGAGAAATCTCCCTCTAAACAAGACTCTTTAAAGACTACATTGTGGATGCTATTGTGTTATGGTATGAGAAGGGGTCTTCTATTTATAGAGGTCCAAAACCTTTCCTACAATAAAGAGGTTAGCCAAATATGAAAGAGTTTATATTTTCCTTTTAGGAAAAGTAAAAGTAATTATGGTATTACTTTTATTTTCCTTCAATAGAAAATTAATACTCAAATTTGGTAAGAAAATCAGGGCAAAAACCCTAGCAAACCTCCCCTTTTTGGCTTGATTTTCTTGACAAAATTTGATCCGCCTTCTTCACTTGCATATATGATCTTTGTTCTTCACATAATCTTCATCACTGCTGCTTGGTATGCTTTAAAAATGGAGCTTTTGGGGTTAAAAATATATGAGCCCTTTCGAGTTAAAAATATTGGAACCCTTTGTAGGGTTAAAAGTGAGCTTTATTTTCAAAGATGTAACAGCAGGATTGTTGAAAATATGATTTACAATTATCTCCACATGTAATTTTTTGGACATATATCTTCATTATCATCAAATTGGGTGCAACTTTCATCATAACATGTCTTCAATCTGAACCATCGGATCATTGAACCGTATGCTCTGATACCACTTGTTGGGTTCGAAATTGAGATGGCGTCATGCGGAAGCGTATAGTTTGCAAACCATAGAAACGATAATTCAGACGACAAATAAAAACATACTAAAAATATATTATCGATAGGGTTTGGCCAATTGGCCTACATATGAAAACTAATATTATTGAAAAACATGAAATCTATGGGAGAAATCTCCCCCTAAACAAGACTCTTTAAAGACTACATTGTGGATGCTATTGTGTTATGGTATGAGAAGGAGTCTTCTATTTATAGAGGTCCAAAACCTTTCCTACAATAAAGAGGTTAGCCAAATATGGAAGAGTTTTATATTTTCCTTTTAGGAAAAGTAAAAGTACTTATGGTATTACTTTTATTTTCCTTCAATAGAAAATTAATACTCAAATTTGGTAAGAAAATCAGGACAAAAACCCTAACAGCTTTTGTATAATTTCATTTAAATTTTTAGATGCGCATTATCATTACATTGATAATGTTAAAATCAATTTGAAAGGGAAACATAAATTTAGGCGAATTCAAAATACTTTTTGTTGCCATTATAATTGCCATTAAAAGGTCTATGTTACTGTCACGACCCAAATAAACGGACCGTGCGGGCACCTACGCTATCCTAAGTAGCTAGGAGAACCCTTATTACCCAACCAAAAATATGCGGAAGACTTCTGTTTTTAAGAGAATACTGAATTAAATATAACAAAGTAAATTAAACACCAATAAATAAATTTTTCAAAAAACTTCTTACAACTGTCCTTCACTACCCCAAGACCTGGTCAGACATGTACAAGAGCTACCTATTACAGAATAGATTGACAATAAAATAAATAACACAAAGACTCTAACATCTGCCAGGAAGGAAGTGCAGAAGTTAGTGCTGAATATCGCCATTGATCTAGTAACTGCAAACTAACCTGCATCCAGTATACACCCCAATAAGGGATGTAGAAGAGTAGGGTCAGTACAAACACACGTACTGGTAGACATCATCGGCCGACCAGTGTTAGTCCACATAATCATAAAATAGAATCAAAGAAAAGAAATCATGACATCTTAATAGAGTATAATTCTATTAAGGCTGTAATATCATTATAACACTTTGCCAATATAATTTATAATTTTCCAACTCTATTAATGAGATTATATTCACCACTAGCATAGTCTAGCCTCACTAATTCACACCATCCACCACAATCTAACACTAAACCATCACTATCACCCTTTTATTCACGTTGCCGTTTCCATTATCCACATCTATAGGATCAACCCAATAATCATAGATAACTCACACTAAACTCTCGGGCTAACAACCAAACACTCTCTTATAATATTAAAGAATAATAACTAGCCAATCGGATAAGCCAAGATCACACCAAGTATAAATAAAGTAAGTCGACCAACATATAGCAAGTAAGCACAGAGTTCCACTTTTTCAAGTACATGTCACACAATCAATCTCAAGGATACAATCAAACAGGGAATACAAATCAACTCACATCTCAGTAAAACACACAAGAGAACTCAAGGTTCATTAGCAAACCTTATAGATACTCTTGGAGAAAGATTAATTCAATTATTGAAACTTTGGGATTGTTTCTTTGAGATTATTCATTGGATTCATCACTTTAGATCACTTCATTATCAATTCCTTTATTATTAATATTACCATGCCGGCTCGTGGCACCCGATCCAATCACGTCTTATAGCAATACCGAAATTTAACGTCGGCCACATTGCTACTAACAATCTTTCCACTTTTCTGTTCTTAATAAATATTCATCATTCACTTTTCAACCTGTATGAAGGTATATCACAAGCCTTCTTTACTCAAGGCATTCTTTTCAATCACATTATCATTATGAATCAAGATTTTTCATTTATCAACAATAGTCTGTACACACATGCTAAGGGACTTATTTCTGCCCAACTAGTCATGACCTGCAGGGGACAATCTAAGTCCATGTACCGTACCGGCGTGGTACCCGATCCTCCATAAATAAGTAATATCAACATCCATATCCGTACCGGCGTGGTACCCGATCCTCCATAATCATATTATGTATATTTTATCAACTTCATACTATCTCTCGGGATACAACACGACGTACTAAATTTACAAGTACACTCATAATCACAAGACGATTCGATCAAGTTGGATTTTTCATAATTATTCATGCAAGTATCAACAATCCAAATATCATCAATTCAAGTATGTACGAAAACCAATCAACAAGCATCCAATTTAGGAGCATACACACAATTAAATTGAGTCTAAACTCTAATTAAATCATAACCTAATCAAATACCACAACTTGGGTTCTAACATCACCACCCATAACTAGCGCATTCAACCTTATCATTATTCTTTACCTCTCTCCGCATAATACAATGCACACAATGATTCAAGTCATCTATCCCTTAGGCCTCACCATTATCATGGCACAATATGCAACTTAAACCTTTATAACTCAATTAGGTTCATCACTAGAACAACTAAGAAACATCATGTCCACATACTTCATTCACAACAATCCCCTTTCGGGCATATAACACATAATATCATAAATCTCACATAATCAATCAATAAAATAGTTTTCGGGATTAAAGTAAAGTTCTTATGTCTTTATTCACCTCAACTCCATGTCTGCAGGCCTAGACATGCTTTCTCCCATCAATTATAAATTATGAAACTATGAAATAACACAGTCTTCTACTCATTAACCTAGCCTACCTGGACGCCAAGCTTTTTGAATCAACAAGTCATGTCAAGGATGCTCATTCCCTTTCTTCATGCTTCGGAATGATCAATCATCTAAATATCAAACAATTATAAGAGTAATTAATCAATTACTCTTTAAATAAATATCTTTGGGAATTCAAAACCCACTAATTCTACCCTAATTCCAGGTTTATATCATTCTCCAAGGTCAATTAACTATTAACTAGTTCTTTCAAACTTAACCCATCTCCATTAATGGAGTTTTTATGCTAAAGGTCTCATCTTTATGGAATTCAAGATTTCCAACCAACAAAATACATAATCTAGTTTATCAAGTTCATGTTAGAAATCATTAATTTATAATCTAGAATTAGTTCTAGATGATATTAAGAACACCCATAAGTTTTTCCCAAAAATCCACCATTAAAGGTTCTAACCCAAAATTTCACCATTGAAGGTCTTTCTAATAATTCTAGGATGTTAAAGGATTAAAAGACGAAGAAGATGATGGAAAAACTTACCTCCACGAAGGACTTTCACCCTAAACCTTGAAAAATCACCTCTCTAGGGTTGGGGAATGAAGTTTTGGACCTGAAAATCGGCTAAATATGATTTAAATACCACCAGAATTTTCGCTACAGCGAATTACCGTTTCAGCCCGGACAGTGTTCAGTAAAACGGTCATAACTTTTTATTCTAAACTCGGATTGACGAACAGTTTATTGTGTTGGAAAGAAGACTCAGAGATCTTTGATTTGGTGGGTATTGGGACCCTTAACTCCTTATATTCTAGGAGATATGATCATTTGAATTTGGACCTAATAAAAACTCATATCGAAACTCTATTGGTTAAAAATGTTTTCAACTTAACTTTGTGTTAGGGATATTGTACGACCTTAATTCATATCTAAAGAACTTACAAATTAAAGGATTGATATTAGGATTCATGAATAATTAAATTCATCAGGCTTGAGTCTATTTAGACACATCGAAAGGCTAAAATCTTTGCCGAAAAGCTTGAGGTGACACAATGAATAAAATGATGACTATTTTGGACTCAAGTTAATATTGAGGAATGGTTTATTTAGTAACGACAAAATGGGTCGTTACAGTTACTGGCAATTGTTTGGTCTTTACTGACAATAACAAAGGCGGTTATGTATGAACTAAAACATTTGTTAGATAGATTTAGTGGCCATTATAGTTATTGCTATACTATTGAGACACGTATAGTTGACTTCAAGTCCAATAAGAATTCTGTAGACAACGGCTAGGCAATTGGTCTCCTTATGTAATCGTAACGCCTAGGCAATTAGTCTCCTTATGTAACTGTATCTCTATCCTTGTTTGTACCTATAAATACAGGGCTGCTTGTACTTCAGTTAATGAGAATAATAATACATCGATATAATTGTGTAGCACCTACCACTTATATTTGTCTAACATGGTATCAGACGCTAACCCGGTCTCTTCTGCTATTTCTGCTACTTCTTAATCTTCAGAAATCCCCATCTCTTTTTCTCCTTCAACACTCAACCATGCTCATCACTTCATATCCATCAAACTTTTATCTAAAAATTACTTATTCTGGTGAACACAATTGTTGCCCTTTCTTCGTGGCCAAAACCTCCATGGTTAAGTCAATGGAAGCCATCCCAGCCCTCCGCCCTTAATTTCTACCAGAGGTACAACAGACAAAGGTACTACTGCCAAAGGTACACCCACTTCCAACCACAATCCAGCATATACACAATGGATACAATATGATCAGATGATTTTGAGCCTGTTAATTTCGTCTCTCTCTGAAGAAACTTTTCCCCTATCCATTGGACTGAACAGTTCAAAAGTAGTCTGGGATGGCCTCGTGGCTGCTTTATCATCTCCATATAACACCTGCATCCTTAACCTTCATATGAAACTACAAAACCTGAAGCAAGACGACCTTACTATTACTTAGTATTTACACAAGGCTAAACTCATCTCTGATGAATTAGCCGCTGCTGGAAGCCCTCTTTCGATGGCTGATCATAATATCTACATCTTAAAGGGACTAAGATCTGAATTTAAGGACCTCATTACTACTCACTTTGCACGTCCTGAACTATGACCTTTACCGAGCTCCACAATCTTCTCTTGAACCATGAGTTTATCAATGGATCATCGATGTCCACGCTATCTTTTTCATCTACTGTCCAGTACAATCCTTCCAACATATAAGCACCCTTACCTAACTTTACCCAACACAATAACAACTCTGATCGTTCTTTCAATTTCAGTTCCCATAGGGGTCGTAGCAGATCTAATAGAGGACCGGGGGGGGGGGGGGGGGGGGAGGGGAGGGTAGAGGTGGTCGCTCCTATAATTCACGAAATTATTCACCAAATGCGTAGGCATGGTAGTCTCCAGATCATCGCCAAAAGTGTCAAATTTGCAATGGACTAATCATCAGGCTTCAAGTTGTTTCCAATGCTACAGCCCTAATTTGAGCCCTGCCGCTTACTTATCACATCAAACTCCTGTCTCTGCCACTCCGCAATGGTTCCCCGACACTGGTGCTTCACATCATATTGCCCTGGATCTCACAAACTTTCATCAAGTTTACGACTATAAGGGATCAGATCAAGTTCATGTTAGCAATAACAATGGTCTTCCCATTCACCACACTGGTAATTATCTCTTCCACACTCCTTCACAATCTTTCTCTCTTAAAAATATTCTTCACGTCCTTTCAATCACTAAATATATACTCTCTGTTCAATGCTTTTCTCGTGAAAATGTTTTTTTCTTTGAATTTCACCCTTATCATTGTCTTGTTAAGGATTGGGATACCAGGAGACCTCTTTTTTTCAGGTCAAAGTAATTGTGGTATGTACATACTACAATCATCTTCTCCATCAATTAAATCTCATCCATCAGCTTTCTACTCAGTTAAGGCTTCACCTTACTGTTGACATCTCCATCTTGGCCATCCACATCATAAAGTTCTTCAGCAAGTTCTTAGAGAAAATAGTTTACCTTGTTCTAGTTCTAGCTTTAAAACAATTTATGAAGCTTGTCAATTAGGCAAATCACAAAAATTGTCTCTCTGTTTGAGCATTAATAAAAGTTCTTCTATTCTGCAATTATTACATTGTCACGATCTGAGACTACCCCTTAGTCGTAACTCGGTGCCTAGAGCCACAAATGAACCCAAGCTAACCCATGCCCTGATATGACACTATGAATACTGAAATAACTAATAAAAACACTGTGCGAAAGCTGAACTGAATGATGAAATAATAATCAAACCAACAACAATATCTAAATTTAAAACCAAAAGTTGAATATCTAACTCTATGTCTGAAAGCCTCCACTAAGACGAGTTGTTGGGATAAGTCCCAGCTAACTTTAACTGTTTGAAAATTAAAAGGACATAAATAAAAGATACTGCTAATTAGCCATAGAATGATGAGGACTCATCACGGTACTGCTGTTGATGTAGTAGGAGGTTGTACTATGCGCAATCCGGATACTGGACGTTAGAACCTATATTATAAGATAATATAATGGAAAGAAAAGTATGGAATCAGTACTTTGAATGTACTGAGTATGTGAGATAGAAAATAACTGATATAGGTTGAACATGATGCATATAACATGATAAAATGATACAAGACCAAGTAATAAACATGTGTTGTATGATATACTGAATAACTGAGCAAGAGGTCATGCAACTATCTGAATCTGAACTGTGGACTATGGGAGCTACTATTAACCGACATACCCTAATCTGAGCTAATCGGGGTCCAACCTGTAACCCCAGTTGGAAGGATGCTCTGTACCATACCAATGGTACGAACACTGACTGACGTGGATCCACTAAACTGAGTCCTAAAGGACTAAGGTGTCAAGCCTGGTCTGACGGGTGACCCTTTAGAACCTACGGTGGCTGTAGTTCTGGATTTAGGGATTTCTACTAAAGGTCTCAGCCTAACTGACGGGTGAGCCTTCATCCCTGCGTCTGCTCGGTGCTAAGTACTACTCCCGACTGAATAACTACTGATAACAGGAATGCTCAATAATATTAATAATCTGAAGACTGAAAATAAGTACTTTATCTGAAAGCATTCAATTGTGAAAACTGAAGGATTAAATATTCATAAATATATGCATGAAATCCTAGGTCATCGGATGTTCATAACCCGCCATCTCTGAAGAATGCAACTACTATGACAATTCCCATAAACTGAACAAAATAAGGAATTTTATAACTCAAGTCTGGGGATCATGGATTACATAATATAATGAGGGATTTCAATTGCAATGATACTGAAATTCATGGTAAAACATGGGTTTATATCTCAATGATAATAAGGGACTGAATTATCAAAGAATTCACAATATTCATGAACCCTAGGCTCTGAGGAAGGAATTAAACTGAGGATTTGAGTTAACTTTGGGACTCAACGGGTGAAATAAAACCCATTGATGAAATCCCACATGCTTGAAGATGGAACCCTTGAAGAATTTCTTCAAATTGGGACTTGGAAGTGAAAACCTTACTTCTTGCTTTTTGGGAGAAAAGTTGCTTCTTCTCTCTTGTTTTTGCCAAGTATCGAAATGATTTCAGAGTAATGAGAGACTTAGGGTAATTTTTGACTTAATAACTAGTCTTGGAATAACTTAAACGACGTAGTTTAGGGGTTTAAATAGTGGAAAAAGACCAAAATAACCTTTATTAATGTGCAGTGAAGTTGCTGAAAAATTATAGCAGAAGTCGTGGGTTGGACCGTACGGCTCGTGTATTTGACACATGGATTGTATGAAAATTCGTTTCCGTACGAATGACACATGGTCCATATGAATGACACATGAACCGTATGAATGCTAATGTGTTCGGACAACCTGACAGTACTTTACTAAAATAGCCATAACTTTGTACTCCGATACTAGATTAAGACAAAACTGGATGTGTTGGAAAGAAGACTCAAATACCTTCCATTTGGTGTATCTTGAGCTCAAAAATATTTCAGAATGTAGGAGTTATTCTTGTTTGAAGTTGACTATAGAAAGTTTCTTCACAAGAAATCAATTGGTAAGGAATGTTTCAACTTGGCTATGAGATAGTAGTTACTTATGGCCTTAATAAGTGTCTAAATCACTTCTCATACCAAAATATGATGTTTGATTATACATGTACTTGAAGCATGGTTCTAATCATGGCTTGGATTTTTGGGGTTTACATATATGTTGATGTTTGGGGTCCTGCACCTCTATTTTCTTCTCAAGGATACAAGTATTTTCTTGTTTTTGTCGATGGATTCACTAGTTATTATTGGGGGTATCTGATTACTCTTAAATCTGATGTTCTAACTGTATTTCATCAATTTAAAACTTTTGTCGAATGCCAATTTAATACTACTATTAAAGCCATTCAATAAGATTGGGGTGGGGAATTTCGTTCAATGTCTCCAGTTCTCACTATTAAAGCCATCTGATCAACTTGTTTCCTCTCTCCATGCTCATGAACAACAAGGTAAGTTGAAAGAAAATATTGACACATTGTTGAAACGGGCCTAAACCTCCTTGCTCATAGCAAGACCCATGCCCGTTACTGGCAATATACCCTTGAATCTGCCATTTTTCATATAAACCGCCTACCCTCAGTCTCTACTCAAAGCTTATCTCCATATAAACTAGTTCATCATTCCTAGACTGATTACTCCTTTCTCAAAGCATTTAGTTGCTTGTGTTTTCCATACTTATGACCTAACAATAAACACAAGTTTGATTTTTGAAGTAAACCATGTGTCTTCCTTGGATATAGTTCTAATCATCTTCGTTATCATTGTCTTAATCGTTCTACTGGTAAAGTCTATATCGCCCGACATGTGCATTTTGATAAAAGTGACTTTCCATTTGCTGAAACCTCTATTCTCGACCCTCCTCTATTTCAGCTATCCCATTCTACCCCATGGATCTCTTTTCTAGTCATTAAATGTAGCTCACAAGCTGTCCCGCCAAGCACAATCCCATATCCTGTTCCATCTTTATCCATCTCTATTTATTTACCTTCTCGTACCTCTCAATTGGACATTACTGCCAACTACACCTCTACACTCGCCCCTACTACATCGTAACCCTCCTCTTTTTCCTCGCCACTAGCCCTTCCATTGGTGTTTGATTGTAGAAAAAATAATTCTAGTTCTATTTCTTCGCAACCATCTAGCTCCTCTTCTAGTCACCATGTCACAACCACAGTTCAACCTCAATGTACTCCTGTCACAACCAATGTTCAACCCCAACGTACTCACATGATGAGGCTTCGACATATTCCTCCTTCTGCAAATTTAGTCACTGTTGTACATGGCTCCCCATATTCTCTTATTCCCACTAATGAACCCACTTACTTTAATGAAGCAAATAAATTTCCAGAATGGCATATGACAATGGCGTCAGAAATGGATGCTTTGCTATGTAATGATACTTGGTCCTTAGTCCCCTATAATTCCTCCATGAATGTGTTATGGTGCAAATGGGTGTTCAGAATCAAGAGAAATTCATCGGGTGATATTGAGCGCTACAAAGCTCGTCTTGTTGTAAAAGAGTTTTACCAACTTGAAGGCCTTGATTATTCTGAAATATTCAGTGTTGTAGCGAAGCCGGCCACTATTTGAATTATCTTATCTATTGCAGCAACATATAAATGGTCACTACGTCAGTTGGATGTCCATAATGCCTTTCTTCATGGTGAGATACAGGAGCAAGTCTTTATGTCCCAACCATCGGGTTTTATTCATCCTCTCTATCCCAACCATATCTGTTGTCACAATAAATCTCTATATGGGCTCAAACAAGTCCCTCGGGCTTGGTACATGCGACTTCTTTGATTATTGGTAGCTACTGGATTCAATCTCTCCAAATCCGACACATCACTATTTATCTATAGCAACAATAATGTGATTGCTTATATTTTGGTATATGTAGATGATATTATTGTTACAGGCAATCATGCATCATTTTTGGAATCAGTTATCTCACAATTTGGATCAAAATTCTCCATCCGAGACTTAGGACCACTAAGCTTCTTTCTTGGTGTTCAAGTGATACAACAATCAGATGGAATCTCATTGTCTCAATATCAATATATTCATAATCTTCTTGCTAAAGCAAGTATTCAAAATTGTAAGCCCACTATAACGCCTATGGCAGTCAACTGTAAGATTTACAATGGTGATAGCCCTTCATTCCACGATGCAACTTTGTATCAGCACATTATTGGGGCATTGCAACATGTTACACGTACTAGATTAGACCTCGCCTTTGTAGTTAATAGAACTTGTCAAAATATGCATAATATTATGGTGAATCAATGGGCAGCAGTAAAATGAATTATTCGGTCTTAAAGCACACTCAGCAGATTCGCCTCTACATCCCTCGCTCCTCATATTTTTTGCTTCAAGCTTTCACTGACTCAGATTGAGTTGGATCCGTGGGTGATAGAAAATCCACTAGTGGTTATACCATTTTCATGGGAGCAGCTCTTGTCTCTTGGCCCTTCAAAAATCAACGCACTGTTGCTAGATCGTCTACTAAGCCCAAATATAAGGCCCTCACTGATGCAGCTATCCAATTGACTTGGATTCATTCCCTTCTGTTTGAATTGGGTGTTACTACTCTGAAAACTCCACTCCTATGGTGTGAAAACAATGGAGCTGCTTATCTTTCAATCAACCCCGTCTTCCATACACGTACAAAGCATGTTGAGATAGATTTTTATTTTGTGTGTGACAAATCAATTCGCAAGGATCTCACTGTCCAGTTCTTATCATCGAAGGACCAGTTAGCTGATGTCCTCACCAAACCACTAATCTCCTCTAGGTTTGAGTTGCTTTGATCTAATCTGAACGTGTCTTCGCCACCATCATCTTGAAGGGGAGTATTGAGACACGTACAG
Organism: Capsicum rhomboideum; assembly: GCA_031232105.1. NCBI lineage: Eukaryota > Viridiplantae > Streptophyta > Magnoliopsida > Solanales > Solanaceae > Capsicum > Capsicum rhomboideum. The sequence goes on from CP124716.1 coordinate 32,081,655, forward strand.
TTAACTCCAAGTCTAACAAGAATTTCGTAGATAACGGCTAGGCAATTATTTTCCTTATGTAATCAAAACGGCTAGGCAATTAGTCTCCTTATGTAACTGTATCTCTGTTGTTTTTGGGGTACACTATCTGTATTTACAACATAAACTTCAACAACAAGTTCAAACTATTTTTCTAGAAAAACAGAAAAAACCATAAGAAAGGGATAAAAAAAGAAAGAATCAAGCCCACCAAATTCACAGTGTGTACTTAAGGAGTTTATTCCCCTCAAGTACACGAGGATAGTAAAATATATCCTCCCAGGATAAAATGATTCACTACAGCAAATGGTGGTACCTCAAATTTGCTGAACTATGAACTCACTCAATGATTTATAGATCACATTGGAGTTTTTTAAGAAGAAGAGAGTGTTTTTCACTTCAAAATTTTATGTCTTTACCTGAGAAAAAAAGCAGGTACTTATAGCCAAAAGGTGATGCTTCAGAAACAAAGCAGTGGTTCATGAAAAATCACACTGTTTCAGATCGTTGGGTCCACCTGCACCCACAGATTTCCTTTTTGGCATGAACCAAAAACCTCTGGCTCACCTATGGACCTCATTTGTGTCCACATATGGGGACCTGCATCCGCAGGTCGCCTTTACAGCTTCAAACAGTGCCTCGAAGGGTCGCATCCCTTTGAGGTGTATCATGACATGCGTACGTACATGCTCGAGTGCATCCATAAATGGAGAATATTTTCGTATCAAATTTTTGGATTAAACAATCATTAACTCTCAAATTTCAAATAAATTTTGTCCAAAAAGATAATCTCTCGATCGATCATTTGCCAAATCTAAATCCAAAGCCGAAGTCGAGCCGAGCGAGCTACGACGATGACAATGCAAGGCTTGAGTTTCTTTCTCCCACTAATGTGGGAAAATATTCCTTCCTTAAAGTGAAAACACAATTTACTTTTTTCCTCCATTTTTCATTCATCTTTCATCACTAGAACCCAACAATCCCCTACATGAATGGGGAATGGCTATTTCAAAAAAATATGCGGACAAGTTTGTGATCTACAAGCAAAGACTAATTGCATCTGGATAAGTAGGTTTCCCTTTGAACTTTTCGTAGTGAACTTGTATTGGATGCACTCGGTCAGTCGGTAGATGTAATATCTTTGAACCGTCGAACTTTGATGTACACCTAGACAACACAAGTCACACAACCAGCCTTTTACCGTTTATGCTTCTCACAGTTTTTTTGTTTCAGCCATGAACACAACCTGGTTTCATGAGAGCTTAGAGAATAGAGCTTTACTATCATTCTTCTTGAAACGACTTCCACTTCACCCTCACATAGGTGATTTCTAAACGTTTTAATCCTATAGATCAAACTATTTGGTCATACCTGCCAAACTTAGAAACCATTAAAAATCTTCAATCCATAAGCCTTATCCTTGTTTCCTAAACATTGTCTTCATCATGAGAACGGGTTGAGTTAATTGACAATGTTGAACCGTCAGTCATAACTTTGTTTGATCTTCTTGAACCTAGCTCTTGGGATCTCCAGTCCGGTAGGTAGAGTTACCACCATGATGATTTGTCCTAGGCCTTAAACCCATTCCCTTCGATGATCTCTCAACTCCCTTTCTAGATAGGCCTTTTGTTAGTGGATCCGACACATTATCCTTTGACTGCACATAGTCAATCGTGTTAATTCCACTAGAGAGTAGTTCTCTAAAGGTATTATGTCTCCGTCTTATATGAGGAGATTTACCGTTATACATCATGCTCCCTGCCCTATCTATTGTAGCTTCACTATCACATTGTATGCATACTGGTGCTAAAGGTTTGGGCTAATAAGGAATATTTTTCAAGAAATTTCTGAGTCATTCTGCTTCTTCACTGGCTTTATCTAACGTGATAAATTTAGATTTCATTATAGAGCGGGCAGTATATGTCTGTTTGGATGATTTTCAAGAGACTGCTCCTCTACCAAGAGTAAATACATATCCATTTGTGAATTTTACTTTATTTGATACGGTGATCCAATTTGCATCACTATATCCTTCAATTACCACTGGATATTTGTTATAATACAAAGCATAGTCTTGAGTATTTTTTAGATACCCCAAAACTCTTTTCATTGCCATCCAATAAGTTTGATTGGAGTTACTCGTGTACCAACTCAATTTACTAATAACACATGTTATATCTGGTCACGCACAATTCATGATATACATCAAATTTTCCAACACTCTTGCCTAGTCCAATTGTGAGTCACTCTCCTTTTTATTCTTTTGAAGTGCAAAGCTCACATCTAATGGAGTCTTGGTAATATTGGAATTCAGATACTTGAACTTGTCAAGTACCTTTTCAATGTAATAATACTGTAACAACGCCAACCCTTGTGGAGTTCTATGAATTCTTATTCCTAAGATCACATCAATAACTCCAAGTTCTTTCATATCAAATTTGCTCTCAAGCATTCGTTTCGTAGCATTTATGTCAGAAATGTCTCTACTGATGATCAACATATCATCCACATACAAACAAACAATGACTTTGTGATTTGGAATGTCTTTAATGTAAACACATTTATCATATTCATTTATATTGAATCCGTTTACCAACATGGTTTGGTCAAACTTAGCATGCCACTATTTGGGTACTTGTTTTAGTCCATAAAGTGACTTAACAAGTTTGCATACTTTTTTTTCTTTATCAAAAACTACAAAATCCTTGGGTTGTTCTATGAAAATTTCTTCCTCTAATTCTCCATTTAAGAAAGTTGTTTTCACATCCATTTGATAGATTTCAAGATCATATACCGCCGCTAATGCAACCAACATCCGAATGGAAGTTATCCTTATTACTGAAGAGTATGTGTTGAAATAATCAAGACCTTCTTTTTGTCTAAAGCCTTTCACAACAAGTCCTATCTTGTATTTGTCAATAGTACCATCAGCTTTCATTTTCCTTTGAAGATCCATTTAGAACCTAAAGGTTTTTTTTCTGGGAGAAGATCAACCAACTCCCAAGTATGGTTGCTCAATATTTAATAAATCTCATTATTAACTGCCTCTTTCCAAAAGGATGAGTCCACAGACGACATCGCTTCTTTGAATGTTTGAAGCTCATTTTCAAGAAGAAATATTACAAAATCTGATCCGAAGAAAGTCGACGTCCTTTGACGTTTATTACACCTTGGATTCTCTTCATTAAGTTCATTCTCCTTTGGTTCATCCCTAGGTCTTTTAGACCCTTCACTAGACAGCTCATGTTTTGTTTTATACGGATAAGTATGTTCAAAGAATTCAGCATTATCTGATTCAATTACCGTATTATCATGGATATCCGGATGTTTGAATTTATGAATAAAAAATTAACATGTTTTACTATTTGTAGCATATCCGATGAAAACACAGTCCACAATATTTGGTCCTATTTTCACCCTTTTGGGTATAGAAACTTGGACTTTGGCTAGACACCACCACACTTTAAAATATTTCAAGTTGGATTTTCTTCCTTTCCATTTCTCATATAGAATAGATTGTGTCTTACTATGGGGGCACTCGATTGAGTATTCGGTTTACTGTAAGGATAGCTTCCCCCATAAGTTTTACGGTAAACCTGATTTTATAAGTAAGGCATACATCATTTCTTTCAACGTTCAATTTTTCTTTTCCGCAATTCCATTTGATTGAGGTGAGTACGGGACAGTAGTTTGATGGACAATTCCATTTTTCAAACATATCTCTGCAAAAGGAGATTCATACTCTCTACCCCTATCACTTCTTATCATTTTAATCTTTTTATCCAACTGATTTTCAACTTCAGTTTTATATTGCCTAAATGCTTCTATTGCCTAATCCTTACTATTCAGCAAATAAACATAGCAAAATCTAGTAATCATCAATAAAAGTTATGAAATACTTTTTTCCACCACGAGATGGTGTCGACTTCATATCACAAATATTTGTGTGAATTAAGTCTATGAAATTAGAATTCCTTTCAACAGACTTATACGGATGTTTAGCATAATTAAATTCAACACATATTTGACACTTTGATTCACTGCACTCAAAGTTAGGAAGAACTTACCAAACTAATCACTTTTCACAAGGTTTTATGATTGACATGTCCTAAACATTCATGCCATAAATCGTTCGACTCAAGTAAGTAAGAAGAACCAGAACTTTTATGCATATCAGTTGTCATTACATTGATTTTAAAAAGGCCCTCGGTGAGGTAACCTTTACCTACATACACTTCACCCTTACTTATTACAACTTTATCAGAAACAAATACATATTTGAATCAATTCTTAATCAGAAATAAAGTAGAAACTAAAGTTCTTTCGCAACTCCGAAATATGAAGGACATTGTTCTGTGTCATCACCTTGCCAAATGTCATCTTCAAGCAAATCTTGCTTGTTCCTTCAACCTTTGTCGTAGCAGAGTTCGCCATGAATATCTTCTCATCATCTTGAGTAGGAGCATATGATGCAAATAGTTCTTTGTTGGCACACACGTGGTGGGAGGCATCGGCATACGTCCACCAATCTCTAGGATTACCAACTAGATTGCATTTCAAAAACATGGCATAAAGATTGTCCATTTCTTCTTTGGATTCAGCCATGTTTGCTTAATCCTTTTTCTTGCCCTTCTTTGGAGCCCGACAATCAGTAGACTTGTGGCCAACTTTGCCACAATTGAAGCAATCTCCTTTGAATTTCTTCTTAGGAGGATTGCCTTGTTGTCCAGATGCTTTCTTTCTATTTTATGACTTTGTGGGATCATCTTCAATAATATTTACTCCATTTATTTCTGAATTCTCACGAGACCTCTTTTTCACTGCCTTATTATTCTCTTCAATCCTCAACCTCACAATGAGATCTTCGACAGACATTTCCTTGAGTTTATGCTTCGAGTAGTTTTTGAAGTCCTTCCACAAATGTGGTAACTTCTCAATTATTGCAGCCACTTGAAAAGTATCGTTCACAATCAAACCTACATTAAAGGTTATGTGAGTATCAAGAACAAACTTAATGTGTTCAATAAAGGTATTATCTAAGTTTATACCTTTAGCAAGGAGATCGTGGATGATGACTTGCAACTCCTGAACTTGGGTAACAACAGCTTTACTGTCAACCATCTTGAAGTGCAAAAATTTTGCAATAACAAATTTCTTCATTCCGGCATCCTCTGTTTTGTACTTCTTTTCCAAAGCCTTCTAGAGTTCCTTCAAGGTCTCATGTTTCTATACACATTGTACAAGTCGTCTTGTAGTCCACTCAGAATATAATTTTTACACAAAAAATCTGAGTACTTCCACGCTTCTGCCACAACGAAGAGATCTTTTTTCGGAGTTTCTTTCGATAATTCAGGAACTCTTTTTGTGATGGACCTTTGTAGACTCAAGGTAGTCAAATAAAAAAACATTTTCTGCTGCCAACATTTGAAATCAAAACCAGAAAATTTTCCTAGTTTTTTCGCCGGTGCCATGGCAGGAGCAGTATTCGAACGACTCGAAGTAGCAATGTTAGTTACTGCAACATTCGTCATTCCATCATTGATTTGATTTTCAGTATTCATTTTGTTGTCACAAAAAGACAATCAATTTAGTATCACAAATACTAATAATAAAGTTTTAAACTTTAAACAACTTGTTTCTAGTTTAATAGACAATCAATTTAGTATCACAAATACTAACAATAAAGTTTTAAACTTTAAACAACTTATTTCTAGTTTAACGATGAAGTTTTTATGTTCTTCTAATCGTCAATCGAATGAATCTTTAACTCGTGATGAAGTTTTTATATCTTCAAATCACTATCAAGTTCAAATAGAGTAGAAAACCAAAAGGTTTTAATGTCCAGAAACCAAAAATACAGATTATATAAATTCCTTAAGATTGTTGTTTTTCAGGTACATAATCTGTATTTACAACATAAACTTCAACAACAAGTACAAACAATTTTTCTGGAAAAATAGAAAAAACCATAAGAAAGAGATGAAGAAATGAAAGAATCAAATCCACCGAATTCACGGTGTGTCCTTAAGGAATTTATTCTCCTCAAGTACCCGAGGTTAATGGAACATATCCTCCCAGGATAAAATGATTCACTTCAACAAATGGTGGTACATCAAATTTGCTGAACTACGAACTCACTCAACGATTTATAGATCACACTTGAGTTTTTCAAGAAGAAGAGAGTGTGTTTCACTTCAAAATTTTGTGTCTTTACCTGAGGATAAAATCAGGTATTTATAGTCAAAAGGTGGTGCTTCAGAAAGGAAACAACGGGTTCATGAAAAATCACACTGTTTCAGACCGTCGGGTCCACCTACGCCCGCAGGTTACCTTTTTGTCACGAATTAGAAACTTCTGGCTCACCTGTGGACCTCATCTGCGTCCGCATATGAGGACCTGCGTCCACAGGTCACCTTTACAGTTTCAAACAGTGCCTCGAAGGGTCACGTCCCTTCAAGGTGCATTGTGACATGCGTCCGCATATGTTCAGGTGCGTCTGCAAATGGAGAATATTTTTGTATCGAATTTTTGGATTAAATAATTATTAACTCTCAAGTTTCAAATAAATTTTATTCAAAAAGATAATCCCTCGATCATTTGCCAAATCCGAAGCTAAGCCGAGCGAGCGACGACGACGACAGCGCGAGACTTGCTTTCTTCTTACCTCACTATCCCCATGGAGTATTGCTTCTATATTTAAGCATGAAAGAGTTTCTTTCTCTCACTAATGTGGGAGAACATTCCTTCCTTAAAGTGAAAACACAATTCACTTTTTTCCTCCATTTTTCATTCACATTTCATCACTAGATTCCAATAATCTCTACCCTTGTGTGTACCTATAAATACAGGGCTGCTTGTATTCCAGTTAACAAGAATAATAATACGTCGATATAATTATGTAGCTACTATCGCTTATATTTGTTCTAACATATACAACAGTCTGTTAAGTCCCTTCGGGGACATCTGATAAAAAAAATACAACAGCCTGTTAAAACATGTCATATTTAGTAGCAATGTAATTAGATTTAATGTCAATTTGATTGGACGCCAAAAGGTAGCTCAAGTCATTTAGGGTATAGATTTAGCGGCCATTATAATTGTCGTTAAAGTTTGTGACTTTTAGTAGCAATAAAAATTTGTCTTTAGCGGCATTTGTCTAAATGGCCACTAAAACCTTAAACGACTCCAATAACAACGGCGAAAGCCAAATGACCAATATGTGTTATAGCGACAATTACTATTGTTGTTGTCCTTTTGTTGTTGTAGTGAGGTAGTGTGAAAGAAAAGAGAAAGCAGTTTTCGATAATCTATATATATATAAAAGCAAAAGTAGAAGCACCAGAAGAAGCCAAGTGGCAAGCTATTAAGAAGTCAAGTGGCAGTTTTTAGGACAAAGCTTTATAGTATTGTAATAAATTTTTGAATTAAAGGATAATAAATACTTGAATTTGATAATATTAAGATTTTAAAAGAAAAAAAGAGAATTTCAAACCCATAGTTGAAGAGTCCTAAATAAACTCTAACTATTTCATAGTAATAATAATAATCTACATAAATAAATAGTAGTAAAAGTTATAATATCAGTACATACATTTAATATTAGTTGCTGCTATTTTTTAAACCAAAAAAAAAAAAAAAAAAAAAGTTGCCATAGAACTAAGAAGGAACGTGGGTTGTTATTATTTTTAAAAAAATAATTACATTGGAATGGAAGATAGGACAAATTTAAAATTTATGTGTGTTTGTTTGGTTTAAATTCATAAACATAAACGTATTTTAGAATAAATTCTGATTACGAATTTAAGCAATTGATTAGCAAAACTTCTAAAATATTTGAATTGAAGGATATTAAATATTTGAATTTGAAAATATTAAAATTTTAGAAGAAATTAAAAAGATTTTCATTAGCTTAAACCTAGAAACCATGGTTAATAATAATAATAATAATAATAATAATAATAGCAAATAGTAGTAGTAATAGTAGTACATAGTAATGGTGTTTACCAAAAAAAAAAAAGTAAGTACAACAACAACAATAATAATAAATAAACAAAAGTAGGAACAGTAGTATATAGTAATAATAATAATAATACTTCCCTCATTCCTAAATAATAGTGTTGTACTAAGAATTTTGAATTAATGGATTAGAAATATTTGAATTTGAAAATACATTATCCTTTCAAAAAGCAAAAAAAAGTCATTAGCTTAAAAATAAAAACTCATAGTTGAAGAGTCCTAAATAAACTCTTACTATTTCATAAATTTATCTCTTTCAAATGTTATAAGATATATTTAAATATTAAACAAAAGATAATAATTATCTATATAATAATAAAAAATAATAAAAATAATAGTTGTAGTAGTAGTAGTACATACGTAGTGGTAGTAATAATAATAATTAATTTTTGTAATTATTATTATTATTATTATTATTATTATTATTATTATTATTATTATTATTATCTCCTTGATTTTAAATATTTATCTCAATTCAAGTAGTTTCTGGATTATAAGATAAATATATATTATATTTGAAAAATGTAAGGATAAGGAAGAGTAATAAACTAATCTTCTTTTAATAAATTAAAATGATATTTGAATTGAAATCTAAATAGAATTTGAATTGGAATGGAGTTCTCTCTTTGTTTGGTTTAAATTCATGCACATAAACGTATTTTAGAATAAATTCTAATTACGAATTTAAGCAATTGATTAACAAAACTTCTAAAATATTTAAATTGAAGGATATTAAATATTTGAATTTGAAAATATTAAAGTTTTAGAAGAAATTAAAAAGATTTTCATTAGCTTAAACCTAGGAACCATGGTTAATAATAATAATAATAATATTAATAATAAATAGTAGTAGTAATAGTAATACATAGTAATGGTGTTTACCAAAAAAAAGTAAGTATTAATAATAATAATAATAATAATAATAATAATAACAACAATAACAATAACAATAACAATAATAATAATAATAATAATAATAATAATAATAATAATAAATAAACAAAAGTAGTAACAGTAGGACATAGTAATAATAATAATAATAATAATAATAATAATAATAATAATAATAATACCTCCCTCATTCCTAAATAATAGTGTTGTACTAAAAATTTTGAATTAATGGATTAGAAATATTTGAATTTGAAAATACATTATCCTTTCAAAAAGAAAAAAAAGTCATTAGCTTAAAAATAAAAACTCAAAGTTGAAGAGTCCTAAATAAACTCTTACTATTTCATAAATTTATCCCTTTCAAATGTTATAAGATATATTTAAATATTAAACAAAAGATAATAATTATCTATATAATAATAAAAAATAATAAAAATAATAGTAGTAGTAGTAGTAATAGTAGTACATACGTAGTGATAGTAATAATAATAATAATAATTAATTTATGTAATTATTATTATTATTATCTCATTGGTTTTAAATATTTATCTCAATTCAAGTAGTTTATAGATTATAAGATAAATATGTATTATATTTGAAAAATGTAAGGATAAGGAAGAATAATAAACTAATCTTCTTTTAATAAATTAAAATGATATTTGAATTGAAATCTAAATAGAATTTGAATTGGAATAGAGTTCTATCTTCTTAGCCTCTCTTATATATACTCCTTATATTATTAGTTTTCTTCATGAATTTATTTAGTGCATTCTTTATGTTCTTCAAAAGTTCAAACTATTTTTAATTTAACATTCTTCTTTTCTATATGCAGGAAGGATATGACTTGGATATACACTATCTGTTATCGGAAACTACTTTGACCAGGCAAATAATTGTGAAGATTTATCATATATTGTCTTTTGATCACTATAGATGGTTCTGTGACTTTTTCTGTACAGATGGTTCATTGATATCATGTATCCAAATTTATTTCTAATCATTATATATTATGAATGAGCCATCATCGTCGAATAATGATTGTCATAATGTTAGATAAAATTGTACTCATTCTTTTATTCTGAATATATATATATATATATTTTAAAACTCTCTGTATGTGCAGATGATGGAACTTATGTCATGAAGAAAGTTCTTATTCACATTGGCGAATAGTTGGAGTTGGTGAAAGAGGAAATTCGTGTTTAATTTCATCTCTATTTATTTACTCATTCCAATCTGCTTCCTCTACTTGATCATTGCAGTCAAGGTAATTATACTATTCTAAAATGATCAATCTTAATGAGATGGTGCTTTCATTTACTTTTCTAATGACTTTCTTTTCTATCACTAAAACTAGAATGAACAAATTTACTCTAATTTACACTTAAGGGGAAGATGCTCCTTTAAAGGCCATGTATTATTAGTTTTGATTCTACTAAATAGATCTTAAGATCGAAGAGGGAAATATTTTGAATCATTATAGTAAAACCATTCTGCCACATAACAAACTTCCAGGTTACAAGATAACAATCTAGCTACCAAGTACTACAGGAGGAACATAAACATTAACATACTAAAGTGGGGCGTACAATATAGGGACTGATGATTAAGATGATGCAAAAAGGGTCTAATGTGGGGAATATAATTACAAGTATTCAAATATTTTATAGCTGAAAAAGAAGAAAACTAGGAATAAGCTAAGAGAAATTAATTCATTGCACGTTATTTGTCTACAAACATTTTTGTTTTAGCTAAGATATGATTTTATGAATTTCTGATTGAAGTTATTGTACAGATATCTCATGAAACCTAGACGAGATCCCATGGGTGAAGGCTAGAGCAAAGTACATACGAGAGTCTTCACTGTAAAGACAAGGTTGCGACCACTTGAAGATTTCTGATTCTAAAGAGCAATAGTTGTTCTTAGTTTGCTTCCCCTGCCTCAAATCATAAAAGAACTTTTGTAGTTAATATAACTTTGATTTCTCATAATGCATAACTTGATTGTTATTGTTGCTTTATATATGTTTATGTATCCAAAAATTTCAAATTGTGAGTATTTTTTAACTGTAATGCTTAATGCTTTATGCATTTGTTAGTGAAGTTGCAATATCTGAGGCCATACACCGGTGTAATTTTCTCTTCTTTCCTGTCCATTCAAATATATGAGGAAACATAAGGACGGAGTACATTGTAATTTTGAAAGCAATTTAAAACCACCATATTGATTTTCTCTACCTGAGTCTAGGTGTTAACTGTTTAAGAGTACATTGTTTACTGTATATGAGTATTTCTATACATATTGATACTAATACTATGATATCTGAGTGTTGAAAAATTTTAGTGTTTGATAGGAGGAAAGCTCAAAATATTTTAGTGTTAATTCTTAGAAGAAGTTAATAATTTTTTTGAATTTTAGTAAGAAAAAAACATTGAAATAGAATATGAGATACATTATATTTCGATCGATGTGGAAGTGTTCAACTTAAATTTTAAATTATAACCACTTCTAAAAGTATCAAAAATAAAAGTTTTTTTTTTTATAGTTACATGATTATTTTTAATCATATAAATTTGGTTAGAGGTGGGGAGATTTTTATTTTATTTTTTATTTATTTTTATTTTTTTTTGGGGGGGGGGGGGAATTTTTTAAGGTAATATGATTTAACATGCTCGAACAAGACATCCGTATATGAAACAATTAGAAATAATACTTTAATATTATAAGCGCATCACACGGGTACGTATATTTGAGGCTGGGGGTGAGGGATAAAGATTTTGAACTAATTTTGAGAATATATGAATTACTAGATAATAAACATATTACTATCCATAAATTTTAAATTGAAGTGATGTGAATTATAAAATTAAAGTTCAAAAATAGAAAATACATGATTAAAAAAACAAGTATATCTATTTTATATATATTAATAAGAAGAGCACTTGATAATTATAGTAAGACAATTGACAAGTTAATAAAAGACAATATTAACAATCTAAAATTTTAGATAGTGAACAATGAAATTAAAAAAATATGAAACATAATTATTTTTTTTAATAAACATATGATTCGTTATCTTTATTTTGATTATGAAATTGTGTGAAGGGGAAGATTGAGGGGTAGGGGGTGGGGTGGGGGTGGTGAAGTACATCATTCAAGTAAATTAAAGTATTATTACAATTTTCTGAATTATTTATTAAAAATTATATTTAATAAGTAATAGTAAATTTAAAATATGTTAATGTAATAGAATAGAAATTGATCAACTTTATTATTTCAAATGAATAAGTTCACATTTTTAATGACTAATATTTTTTAGCCCGCGCATCGCGCGGGTACCTATATTAATTGATTATCACCGAAAAAGAGTTGCCTAAAGGCCCGGAAAGGGACTCTAGGAAGTTACCTTGAGAGACGTGCCTGGGAGATTTTGTGTGCAATATTTTATTGTGTCTCAGATGTTTGTAAACATTCAACTTTTTGAAAGAATTCGCTTTATTCATATATGATCGAATGTGCTAAATATTTTAATAATAGCATAATACATAAATGTATTCTTTAACTTGATTTCAATTTTCATTTATGTCCTCCAATTTTGAGTGTGCATAAGTAAACACTGAAACTATATAAAGTTGAACAAGTAGACACATACGTCCTATGTGACATCCTATGTAGCCAATTCATGTCCTACATGGCGTCCTATGTGTATTATGTCACATAGAACACATGTGTCTACTTGTTCAACTTTATACAAATTTAAGTGACTACTTGTGCATATCCAAAGTTGAAGGTTATAAATGTGAGCTAGACCAAGTTAAATGACATGTTTATATATTATGTCTTTTAATAATTTATGAGAAATATGTGTGGTCGTGACTCGTGAGTGACCTTTATAGTATATGATGATTGGATAGTTGTATGAGCTTGAAATTATTGAGATTGCACAAGTTGAAATCTTGAAACTTTTGGCCAGCGGGAAATTCTGGTAAAATTTTTAAAAATTTTGAGAGTTAGCCAAATTTTGATGTCTTAAGAGGAAAGTGTGGAACAAGTTTTTGGCCTATAATTTCGATAATAACGGCTTAATAATTAATTAATGTGCCCGAGGAGTATAAGGACTCATACAATCTAAATCAAGTGTCTTAAAAATATGCCAATGTTATACGGCATAAGCAAGACATGTTTAAATAATGATATATGTATATCTATTGATTTTGAAAAGTAAAAGAATGAAAAGAAAATTAGGATCATGAAAAGAAAATTAGGATCCGTTTGGCCACGAGAATTATTCACTTTTTTTGATTTTTTTTTCCCACTTTATTTAATTATAAGCGTTTGGCCATGAAAATTGTATTTGAAATTTGAAAAACACCCAAAATCATGTTCATTTTTTTCACTTCACTATATATTTTTTTTAAAAAAATTACCCTAAATTTTTTATTTTTATAAAAATGGCCCCATTTAAATTGTATATTTTAAAAGGAAAAGTATATTCAAACAACCAAATACTATTTGCAAAAGTATAATCAAACACAACCCCAGCTTTAACTCTAGCTTCAAAAATTTCAAATAAAATGATTTTTTTTTTTTGTAATAGTATGTAGTAGCTTATCTATGAGATCTAATCTATGACATTATTGACTATCTATTTTGAGATATTACTTCTTTAGAGCAGATTTTATTGTATGTTTCGGATAAATTAGTCAAATTGTCTAATTTTACTAGTTTTTAGAAATTGGAGATGTAAATCAAATTTAGAAAAAGCATATTCAAGTTAAAAAAAATTACCAAAAAAAAAAAAGAAAGACCAAACACAGCTCTACTTTCGAAATTTCAAATAAAATAAATAATATTTGAGTTTTATGACAAATGCCACTTAATGTAATGGTCCAAAAAAACTATTCCCTTTGTTTTAATTTGTTTGACATGATGTCCTTTTTAGTCTATTTAAAAAAGAACGATCCTTTCCTTTTTTAGCAACATGTTACTCCCTCCATTCCATTATAAGTGCTCCTTTTGGATTGTAATTTTATTCCTAAATAAGTGTATGTTTAAGTCTTCAAGAATACTTTGATCATAATCTTCATAATATGCCCATGATTTTAAATATAGTAAACAATGTCAACTTGGAAAGAGATAAATTTAATTAGGGGTAGTAAAAGAGATAAATTTAATTAGGGATTGTAAAATTATCTTTAATTTTTTTAGAAGTGAGTAACTTATTAAAGGGTGTGTCTAAGTCAAAAAGAACACTTATTTAGAAATGAAGAGAGTAATTTTAACTTTACACATAACATCAGGAGCTTACCCATCTTGACTCAAGGGGTGTCATCCGGCACCGCTTCGTCAAAATTAGATATAGTTATATGAATTTGCAAAAAAACAAATAAAGGTCAAAAGTTATATCAATGACATTGCTTAACATGCAACAATCAGTTGGTCCGGTGGTGAACGACTATTATTCTATCACGAAAGGTCGTGGGATCAATTGCCTAGTGAACTTGTTTTAAATAATCTTTTAAAGCCTTGTATGTGGACCTCTCACATAAGTTTTCCTACTTTTTCTCTTCTTCTTTTCTAGTTAGAATTTTCAAAACTTGAAGAAATATACTGTTTTCTTGTTTCTTGAATTTTATGAAATTACTTAAGATTTATATAAATTAATCTTTTAATTTATAATTTAATGGAAGAAATATTTTTTAAAAGTATCTTCCAAACTTTTTAAATAAAATTTAACATTTCAAAAACTATCTAGCTTGGAAGAAAGGATGAATAAATTAAAAGAAAAAGAGATTGATTTTTGGAAGAGTTTTATTTAAATTAGTCAAAAGTTGATATCGAAAAAGTTTAGCATTTCAAAATATTAATCAAATTATTGTGATGCAATAGTTAAATCATATCCTTACAAAAGTACTTTTCAATCTCGAATCACTTTTTTTAAAAAAATATATTTTTTATGGTCATTGCGTCATACATTTTGATCTTGAATGATTTATTGAGTATGATAGGTTGAAGTATAATGTAACAAAAGGTGCAACCTTTTAATATAATATTGTCATTGTAGTGATTTTCTCTCTTCTTATTTACTTTTTTAATGCGACATCACTTATGAAAAATTCTGTGTACACCACTGCATGACATGATTAAAATTAAAAGACTAAAGCCCATTTGGGATTGCAGTGAGAAAACTGCTTTTATAAAATGACTTTTCAAAAAAGTGCTTTTAGATAAACGCAATTTGTGTTTGGCTAATTCATTAGAAAAATATTTTTGATAAACAGATTGTATTTGGTGAATCTTTTTTAAAAAATATTTTTGAGAGATGAATTATGAAAAAGGACATGTATTAGTAGACTTTTATAGAAAGAAATTATTTTAAATATCTATTATAATATTTTTAATTAAATTTTTATTTTTATTTAATTAAAAAGTACATATTACAAATTTTCAATCAATATTTATATATATATAAATACATAAAAAAAAATTAAATATTGATATAATATTAATATAATGATTTGAATGTACTTAAAAACATCAAGCAAAATGAATGCAAAAACTATTTCATAAATTAAATTACTACATATGAAAAAGTTCATAAAAATAAGTAGTTCTTCATACATCACAAAAATTCTCAATAATTTATTCCTAATTTTATCACGCAATCTATATATATATATATATATATATAAGAAGGAAAGAGCCCAGTGACGTGGCACAACCACAGGCCAAGATTTTTTAAAATCTTTTTCCCTGATTTTTGATCTTTTTGTTTTCATTCTACTTTTTTAAAAAAAAAAACAACATAAAAATAAAAGAAAAAAAATCTCGTTCGGTGCTTTACAAACAATCACTTCTTAAAGGGTGAAAATCATTTACACCCCTCAACTATACTTTAAAAATCAAACTCCCTCTTTAACTTTGAAAAACAATCATCCTCTCCCCCTTACCCTATATAATGTCTATTTTATCCTTGACTTTTACAATCCTCCATCTATGTAAAATCTTTTTATTATTATTATTATTATTATTATTATTATTATTATTATTATTATTATTATAATATATAATATTTTATTTTTTAATCTAGGTACTTATAGAATTTTATTTAAGTTCATTAGTATTATAAGTAGAATAACCCTTCTATAATTTTGTTGCAAAATCAAATATTATTTTTTATAATTTTTATTTTAATAGTACATGCATTAAGTATGAAAATATGTATATGTATGTATGGATGCATGCATATTTCCTTTAAGTTTCACTTATCTCTTATTCTCTATTGTCTATATATATAAATGGATTTTGACTGCTATTAATGAAATATTTTCTACATTACTATAATTTAAAATTTATTTACAATATAAATAAATAATCTTTTATGAGTTTTTTATAAAATATTCCTTTATTTTTGTTAATGAATTTTGTATTACCTGCATCAAAATATATTTATAAAGTTGTCATATTATAGCTTTCATTATTATTAATAAAATTAATTTTTTGTTCTGTTTATTTATTTCATTAACGCCATTAGCTTTTATGCTCTATCAATATACTGAGCCGGAGTCTATCGGAAACAATCTTTCGTGTACACTTATCCTCTCCAGATCCCATTTTATGGGAATATACTGAATATGTTATTGTTCTTCTTCTTCTTCTTTTTCTTCTTTTTTCTACAAACATATTATTTTTGTAGATAATTTATTACATAAATTAAAAAAACAAAAAAAATCATAATTTTAAGAAAGTTAAAAAAAAAAAAGACAAAAGGTTGATAATGTAAGGATAGCATAGGCATTTAGAAAAGTCAATTAGAAAAAAAAGGAGAGAATAATTATTTTCTAAAGCTGAGGAGGAATTTGATTTTTAAGACAAAATTAAGGGGCGTAAATGATTTTCACCCTTCTTAAAATTTCCTGTAACTGCCATAAAAATCTCTTCCTCCACCATTTCAACTTAAAAGAAAAACGATTACACAACCCAACCAATAAAAAAACCTCTCTTCCTCCACAGGTTTAACAAGTTTCTTTGAATATCAATGTACTCATGGAGTCCAAAGACAAGAAAAGAAAGAAAGGGAAAAAGCTCGAATGGTGATTTCCTTGAACCACCACATCGGAGGTTGGCAGTCACCATTGATTTTCGCTCTAACCATCGGTTCACAGACAAACATTTAACATCATCAAAAGGCCCGACTGATGTTAGCGGCAGATCCCCAGGATTCCTCCTCTAAAAATCCTCTACACCATTATTACCATTTTGAGGAAGAGGGGTGAATAACAGGTAGTAGGACGAGTGAGAAAGAAACTGAAGAAAGTTACCTCTTCTTCTGAACCCGAAGAAGACGAGGAGATGAAAAGTGACGATTCATTGGCAACTACAGAGGAATCTGCTTCTGATTAAATGGATGGTGTAGGTATACAATGAAAAAGGAAACTTTTGTTGGGTATGAGATTGGCATTTATGGTGTCTTATCATTTTTGAAATATTTTTTTTCCCTGCGAATCAGAAAGAAGTGCTTTCGGAAGCCGCGAAAAAATATAGATTGAGACTTTGATGTAATTTTCAAGTTGCTGAAATCTTGCTGCCTGCATACCGATCTTTCATCAAGCGCTTCGGGTATGATATCTTAAATGATCGTGTTTGTATATCTGTTTTCATATAATGGTTTTTCCATAACTCAGTAACTCAAAATCGCAAGAAATTATTGATCAACTGATACATTTTAAAATAGCATCCAATAGACATTGCTTCAAACTTTATATTAAGTTAGTTTGACTGGCAAATGTTATCGTGTATGATTGCTTCTAATTGCAAGTTGAAGTTCTTCTCATTTTGATGATTTAATGTAGTATCTGCTATAAGCCCATGGTTGAGAATGGTATGAACCCTCAAAAGTATATCAGCTACTCGCTTGAAGATCTTGAATGTATGCTTGGTAAACTTTTTAAGGGTAATATGTTGAATGAACCAAAACAATGAACCTTCGACGTAAAAAATTAGTTGTGTTCCACAATATTTTTTTTGCTAACCCGTGACATAGATATTACCTTACTGTGTTCTTCTGCCAATTTGATGGCGGCCCTCTGGATTTTTGATAGTAAATGTCGTGTTTTTCCTGTCTGATTGATTTATTATCTTAGGTGAAGCACTGATAAACTTTTTTTTTTAATTATTTCCTTCTCTCCTTTTTTGTAAGACATGTTCGAACTTTGGAAATGAAGTTCCTCCCCGTAAAAAGTATTTTATTTCTTAATAGGTCTTTCAAACACAAATCTAAATTAGTCGAGATGAAGATGGGTGGATCTATTATACCCCTAAACAAAAGTTGGAGAGGCTAAATTTGAAGAGAAGTCTTGATTCAAAATATAGGTAGAGAAGGAGACCGAAGGCCACCATTAATCTTGAAAATTAAGTTATAAGAATTTGTTTTAAGCATTCTGTCTCAGCTTCTGCTGAATTTTACTTTTCAAATTTATAGTTATTCACTTTTATGTTGCTTCACATGAGCAGCATTCAAATTTATCTTTTCCACTCATTTTGCAATTTCTCCTGCATTTTATTAAATAATAATGCCGCTACAAAAGAATATTACTCCCTCCGTTTCAAAAAGAATGACCTAGTTTGACTTGACACGGAGTTTAAGAAAATAAAGAAGATTTTTAAATCTTATGGTCCTAAATTAAAGTTATGGCAAATGTATCAAAATGTCCTTAAATCTTGCGGTGTTAAATATACCACATGGAAAGTTGAAATTAAAGTGTTTTCAAAAAAGAAAAAAGATCATTCTTTTTTAAATGGACTAAAAAAAAAAGTATGTCATTCTTTTTAAAACGGAGGGAGTATATCCGTTCAGTGCTTTACTATAGACTACAAGAGTTGCTTCCTCAACGGAGTAGATTAGCACTGCAAAATACTAGCGGCAGTTCCTTTACTTTGTCTCCCCCTTCCCCTTCCTTTTTCTTTATCCTTTTCAATTTAAGAGTTTCATCTAATTATCTTTTACTTTATGTTTGCATATCTGAATTGTTATTTTTAGTACAATGTGGGCTTGCTTTGTAAATCTTTCATTGAGTCACTGGTTGGCTAATACTCGCCTTAATTCCTACTTTCAAATGTTAACAATCGTTTTCTACCATCAAGTTTTCCTTTTCCAAGATTTTGACAGTTATCTCCTTCAACAATTACAGGCAAAGCTAACTTCTCCCAATTGTGCTTTCTTCTTCAACTGTTCGCTACTCCCTCTTCTATTCTAATTATTCGAAGCTTTGTAACAGAGATGTTGGAGTGCAAGATAAGAGCCTATAGTTTGGTTCATTTCCAGTACTAGAGGTATTACATTCTACTATTTTTTAATTTTTGTTTTTCTTATTGTGTATTTGGGAATTTTGTAGTCCATTTTTTTTACTAAATTATCCTTATCCTTTTGTACTTAGTTTTGTTTATTTTTTTTCGGAACACATTCAGAGAATATCACGAGTACTTTAAAAAGTTAAATTAGAACGTGTGCAATGTAGGAAAGTTGATTGAAGTGTTGGTCAATCTTTTGAGGTATATTATTCCAAAAGATATGTCTTTTTCTGTTAGAATAATTCCATGGCGAATTTTAAACATAAGAAATTAAGACTTTGAGTGGAAGAGCTAAATATCAGGAAAGTAAGTTTGAGGATACTTATTTGCAAATATCCACACCTACTTGAAGCTTTCATCACTAAGAAAGTGGTTGTTGTATTGAAAAAACATTGTCTTTGCCAGAGAAAATGCTTGAACCAGGGGCGGACCCACGTTTGAGGGTGGGGATGCACGTGCACTCGGTAACTTCGGAAAAATATATGTATATGTACATGTATATACATGATTAAGGATCAAATATTTAATTGTGCACCCATAAACACAAATGCAAATTTGGTTCAGTGGTCTAGCGCCCAGCCTTGCGCTTCTTGGTGAGCACAATGTCCCGAGTTCGAATCCTTCTTGCTATATTTCTTTTTGTCATTTTTCCAAAATAAATGCTTATGCTTATTAAAGACTCAAGCTAGATTCGAACTTGCAACTTCAATCCCAAACTGTACACAAGGGTTAAAACCATCAAGCCACAAGTGAGCTTGTTTATTTTTTTGGTTTAATTTATATTTATTTGGATACCTTTGGTTTTGCACTAGTTTAACAATGTTCTAACAAAAGCATTTTCGACTAAAGCATTAAGATATGGCGTGACACCGCTATACTAACACACATCCACCTCTAGTAGTGCACCCGTAGTCTTTAAATCCTGGGTTCGCCTCTGGCTTGAACTACTTCTGTGCCTGGTTGGCTCTTTGTGAACGCCTATAAAATGCTTGCTCCTTCTTCTGTTTGCAAGTACTCACAATTATATGCATCATTACTCATGCTTTACAAAGTATGTTGATACTTATTTGCAAATATCAGGAAAGTAGGTTTGAGGATACTTATTTGCAAATATCCACACCTACTTGAAGCTTTCATCACTAAGAAAGTGGTTGTTGTATTGAAAAAACATTATATTTGCCAGAGAAAATGCTTGAACTACTTCTGTGCCTGGTTGGCTCTTTGTGAACGCCTATAAAATGCTTGCTCCTTCTTCTGTTTGCAAGTACTCACAATTATATGCATCATTACTCATGCTTTACAAAGTATGTTGATTGCACACTTTGATCTGACGAAAACTGTTGTGACAGAGAATTTACTTCTGCCTTTAAACTGTTGCGACAGAGAATTTGTTATTCTTCCGAAAGTTTGTAATTATTTTTGGGGGAGCAAAAAGCGTAATCCTTTTATGGATTTGCTTACATACTTGAATGCAGATGTCTGGGAATAAAAATCGGTTTTACTTAAAGAATCTTATGTAATTTTTTTCTAGATACGTGGCGTTTATGTTTCTACAATTTTCTCTATGTATAAAGGATTATTGCTTCTCGCGTAGACTGGCACTGCAATACCAGCAAACAACTAGGAGCTAATTAAGTATTCAGGTAGCATACTCACTTTGTATTTTTTATTTTTATTTTTATTTGCAAAATTTCATGTTATATCAAGGCTTAATAAAGTTTGAAATGTTGAAAAGTTAAGCGCATGCTGATATAACAAAGATATTATCCGTTTCAGTTATACAAGGAAACAGAGGATGAAAAATAATACATAACCAATATATCAGAGATTCAATAAGAGCTATGGTTATATCATATATTCTACAGTTGTCTTAACTGTAATTAGAACTCATCTCTTAAGTGAGGTTAAACAAATAATGCGTTTGGTTAAGAAAAGGAATTTGTCTTTCTCTTGGTAATAGATGAGCATCACTCTATAAAGTTGTGTGCTAAGGAGATGATGACAACAACATATCACTTTCTCAACTGTGAATCTGTGTATATATTGTTTTGTGCCATGATCACTATTTTGTATTGAAATGTTAATGTTAATCCTTAGATGTTACTTATAGTGGGGCAATAGTTTATTACACTAGTATCTTTTTTTCCCTTGTAGTAAAATTTAGACTTGCTGTTTTTCATGTGTAGTGAAACAATTTACTGTCGAAGTAGAAGTAGAAGTGTAGAACAAATGTTGTGCCTAGAGTTTTGGTAACTAATTAAACACTCTTTTGCAGAATTTCGTTCATATTGTGGACCTTCAAGATAAAATCACTGATAGAAGGGGGATTGGATGTACCTATAAGCTAAATTAGAATTCATTGAAAGTGCAACAATCGTTGAACAAGTGACAATGCATCAACAAAGGCTTGGACCCTAGCACTGCCACTTATTCAACAATGGTTCTGCTATCAATAAAACATTGGTTGCCACTGTCCCTGGCAAAGGAAGAAATGTCACTGACTTCTTCTCTATATTTCATTGGACTAACTTTGGTAGTGGTTTATACCACTATAGATCATGTTTCACTGCTTGAGTCACTAAAGCAACAATTCAGTTAGCTCTACACATGAATCATGACACGCTTAAGATGAAAGGGCGAATCAAGATTGAAGAAATTCTTAGATGAGTCCTTGAGGTGTAAGTGCACGGACTCTTCACTTTCAATGCCGCACTTGTGTCGGATTCTCCAAAAATATACTATTTTTTGAGAATTCAACACGCAGCCTTTGACATTTTTGAAGAGTCCGAGCAACATAGCTTGAGGCGAACTAAATGCTTTGGCGAGTACTTTTGTGCAGATTTTTACATCCTTCTGATACATTTATGACACGAAAGTTCTTTCCTCTGCTTAATGGAGCTCCTTCGCAAGCTTTTTGATTATGATTTGGTTATTATTCAAATTGTTTTTGCTAGATATGGTGCCGCTATTTGTGCCATCAAAAAAGTAAACCACGTGTTGCAGTCCTACGTAATGCCTTTATGTGCACTGAATGTTACAAGAGTATTACAAGGATGTCACTACTGCATTCAAGCATAAGTTTTTTTTGTGTCCCACCTCCTCTAATTACCACTGAACCATGTAAGTTTTTCCATTTATCTCATGATGCTCACTGTTTCCTTAGCACTAACTGGGACACCACTATTGAATAAATCTACAGCTCCCTAAACATGAAACCTTTTCCTATCAAATGAGGACACAAGATAGCGAAGAAGATATGTATCAACTTGAGTCAGATGGATGATTTTTCTACTTCCTAAGTCCTAACATCAACATAGTAAGGGTCATTGGCACTTACGTCTCTATTTTGTGATGGTCTTTAATTTTTACCCCTCATAACAAAAAACTTTTTATGTATCATAATATAACTTATGACCCAGTGGACATAAATTGGATTGCTAAGGCCAAAAATCAAAGATCAGTTCATTTCAATGATAAAAATTAAATACCAATGTATTTAAAGGGCAAACAGTACAATTTTAACACCGGAGACTAACGGTACTTTATCCAAAAAGAAAAAAAAGACTAACAATATAATAACGAGCAACAACCCAGCTATGACCGCACGAAGCGCGGGTAAATTACCTAGTGTCTCCATAATAATAGAAGATCTGTCTTGTATTTATGAGAGAAAAGAAATTAAGATACCATTAAAGTTATCTCGAATTTTAAAAAAGACACTTAAACTTTGCGGGAGTCCTGTTACCCCTAAACTTATTTGAACTGACATTATTACCTCCTTTTTTTATCAACTTTAATTTTGAAGAGCAAGTGTTAATCACACACCAATCTTTACTTGACACGTGTTAATTTAATTAAAAATATTTTTTTTTCTTTTTCCATTTTTCTGATATCTTTTCTTCCTTTTCCTTTTTTTCTCTTTCAAATTGTTTGACTAAATAATTAATTTCTTGACCTTCCCATGAACTCTTAATGGTGGCCGGATAGGATCGTTAATGGTGGAGGATGGAGAGAGTAATTATCGAATTTTCATGATGGAATTGGAGGAATATTAGTAGGAGTAGTCCATTGAGGGTCGATTTGGTTGCTGGGTGATGGGTTCTTGGTCGGAGTAGAGACAACTGTTGGTGAGTGTTTTCCGATGAGTTGTCCCGACAGAATTCCGGACGGGAAAGGGGGTCTCTTTAGCGGTTGTTTTCAATGGAGTTGGGAGAGGAGGAGTGGAGGAGTTCACCGGCTGGTGATGAGCTCGCTGGCCAGAGTCAATTGTCGTTGCAGTGAGTTCTCGATCATTAATGGTGAAAGGAATGAATGAATTTTATTTTTTTCCAAAATGGGTCTGTTTTGAAATTAGAAATGGAGGAAAGTGTGTTTTTGTTGATGGAGGATGGTGTTATTGACGTTGAGGAAGAAGGTTATTAATGGTGTATTGAAAAATGAAGATCGGGTCATGAAGGAGAAAGAAAAGAAGCAAAGAATTAAAAAAAAAAGATTAAAATAATTTTAAAAAAAAAAGATTAAAATAATTTTAAAAAAAGGAAAATACATTTATAAAGAAAAAATCTGACAAATAAAAAGATTTAATCATTTTTTAAAGAGAGTGGATTCACTCTCTATGCCATGTGGTCAAAAAAGGAGATAATAATATCATTTCAAAATTGTTCAGGTAATAAGACCTTCGCAAACTTTAAGTATCTTCTTAAAAATTTAAAACAATTTTAATGATGTCTTTATGTTTTTTCTTTTTCTGAAGGTATACTAGAAGGCCCATCTCCTTCTTCGATCTCTGCGATAATAGATTCTATTTGTTATTTATTACCTTTTTTTTGGGGAACAACTTTTACTGTAATCTTTTTTTCTTTTTTTTTTTTGTTACAATACTTATATGTAAAAGTTAAATTTCTCATAATTACAAAAAATATATAGGAGTTTGTTATTTACAAACATACTTCTAATATATTCTCTTTCACTTATAAAACTT
Organism: Capsicum rhomboideum; assembly: GCA_031232105.1. Classification (NCBI taxonomy): domain Eukaryota; kingdom Viridiplantae; phylum Streptophyta; class Magnoliopsida; order Solanales; family Solanaceae; genus Capsicum; species Capsicum rhomboideum. The sequence goes on from CP124716.1 coordinate 32,105,912, forward strand.
TGGACCCGTTTGGCCATAAATTTTTTTTATTTTTTTCCAAAAATTTATTTCATTTTAGTGAAAAAAGTAAAAATAAGTGGTGTTTGACTATGAAATTTATTTCACTAAAGTAAAATTTTTTGCTCGAAAATTGAAAATAATTTTTTCTTGTTTTTATTTTTTTCACTCCTATTTCTCTCACAGAAAGTTAAAAAAAATTCTAATTTATTTTCATGGCCACACATAACTCCAATTCCAACTTCCATTCCAACTTCAACTCTAACTCTAAAAAATTTAATTTTCATGATCAAACACCTACTTTAGTATGCATTTTCTTCTAAGAAAACGTGCCAAACACATTACATATGCACCTATGACCTCTAATTTCCACATACACCTACACTTTTTCTTAGCTTTTCTAACCAAACATTACATCTTTTATTTTTCGAAAACCTTACTGAAAATTTCGGACCCATCACTAATTTCACAAAATATTTATTTATTTTTATTAATATAAGTAATTTTATGTATTAAAGCTTAAAATTTTAATAAAATAATAATAATATATGAATCGTAAAATAAAATAAAAAATTTATGATATAAAAATAAAGAATAAAATTTTAAAATAAAACTTTAATCAAACTTATGATATATGCTAATTAATTAATAAGAGATATATTGGTGTATATGTATTAGTGATAGAGATATTTTTGGAATGAAGAAAATAATTTTTTGTTTCTGGTTGTGCTTCTTACCAACAGTTGAAAAACTGCTTCTACTTCTATTTAAAAGCAGTTTCACAACTTGTCCAAATACACTACTTTATCCAAAAAAAATTGTATTTTTTTTCTCAAAAAAAATACTTTTGGCTTCCCAACAGCAATCGCAAACACCCCCTAAAGGGTATTTTGGTGCATTTATGATACCACAAGATTTAAAAATATTTTTTATTTTCTTAAATTCTGTATTAAGTCAAAATAAACCAAACAAATTGAAACAAAGGGAGTAAAGTACTAAATAAATAGATTGGAAAAGAGACAAGTATATCCTCGAATTATGGTAAATGATACATATATACCCTCCGTCATACTTTGGATATACATATGTCCCTATAGTTAGTATGAGGGACATATACGTACCATTTCATTAACGATAGGGGTATATGTGTACCCAAAATATAACGGAGGATATATATGTATCATTTATCATAGTTCGAAGATATATTTATCCCTTTTCCGTAAATAGATTAAGGTGGGCCAAGCCCATTATGCCAAGAAGTGTGTGCTTTTCTTGTGTCACGTGAAGAGAAGGAAGTAGCAAAACTTTGTAACAGTTTGCAATACTACAAGTAGAAGCAGAAGCTAACGTCAGCTTCTACTCAACTTTAACTTCAGCGTTCTCGCCATTAACGCAGACAGGTAAGGAAATATTTCCCCCTCTTTAGTTTCACTTCTATCTGTTCTCTTTATTAAATTGCCCATTGTAGAGATAGATTACTTTTAGTTGCAATTTGCAATTAAAGCTAGGGCTTCAATGCTATCTAATTTAGAATTTTTCTTATTTTTACCAATCCCAAACCATGTCCGTGCTACTCGTTACAGTCCGAGTAGCAGTTGTTCTGTAACTTTTTAACGGTTGGATGCATTGCCAATTCTAGGGTAATTTTGATATTTTAAGTAGGCGATTGGAAGGGGAGCCTTGGAGTAGCTAGTAAAGCTGTTGTCATGTGACCAGGAGGTCACGGGTTCAAGCCGTGGAACAGCCCCTTGCAGAAATGTAAGGTGAGGCTGCATACAATAAACCCTTGTGGTTCGGCCCTTCCCGGGAATCCCGCACATAGCAGGAGCTTTGGTGCACCGGGCTGCCCTCTTTTTTAAGTAGGCGATTGGCCATGTTTCATTGTGAAAATAGAAAAAAAGTAGTTTTTGTTTTCAAAGTAAAAAATGATATTTGGAAATTGGAGTTGTGTTTGGCCATAAAATAAATTAGAGTTGCTTTTGATTTTTTGTGAGTAATTTGGAGCAAAAACACCATTTTGTTGTTTTTGGAATTTTGAAATTTTCTGAAAGAAGTGAATAAAGTGAAAATAGAATTTTCTAGAATTTCATGGCCAAATGTGTTTTACATAGTCCAACTCCGGGTAAAAAGTGAATTTTCATGGCCAAAAGGCCCCCTAAGATTTTCAATACTTCTTCACTCCACATCTTATTACCAAATATCAATGTGATGTGGCAAATCACGAGATTGTAAGTTATGGATTCTTAGTTAAGGCGGGTAAACTTAATTTCCATGTGTAGGTGAAAGGAAAACTCATAAGTTAGATGATTTGAGATAATGATCCTAAATTAAAGTGAGTAAAATTATCTTCTTTGGGCTCTTATTGATGTAAATTGAACCCCCGATTATTATATAGATTGAGTTGTTGATTCTTGTTGGCAAGGGTTGAAGTTAATGTTGCTAGAAAGCAAGAACCTTGAGGTGAGTTAAGACTTGTCTTTACGGTGGATTGTACCGATGTTCTCTTTTGGGAACTTACGTTGGTCTGTGATACAACATAGGGACCAGTTTTGCAACGAGCAGACTACAGGCTAGAGATCCCTCGCTTCTCGTGCTTTTGGTAGCTCCACTTCTTGCTTTCGGTTATTCCTTTTATGTAGTCAGTATCTTCAAATAGAGGCTTTATAGATGGTCTTAGAATTTGGGTTATGTATACACATTAGTCATATATTGTACAATGATAAGAAAATGCAGTAACACATCTATATTGAGCAACTTGACAAGTACACGTACAAGAAAACCTGAACTGAAGTTGGAGCATATGAACTCACATGGACTGTTGAACTGATATCCAGACCTGGGATCTGTAAATGCCTTGGGGACCCATAGTGCTGAATCTATATCCATTGCTTCAAAGATTTGCCATCAGTCTCAGGATTTAGTGGCCTCTGAACAAGTTTGTGGCATCCCGATGTGCCTCCTCCCTTCCAGTGGACCATCTCCAACCAATATTTTCATGAATTTTGTATTTGCTCTATGTAGGAGGAAGAATTTTGTGGGAAGACCACGTAGTTTGTCTAGAGAAGAGAGATGGTTCACCCGCACAATGAAGCATGTGAAATGTGCACCCGCACATGCATGTTGATACATGGACAAAGAGATCCCTCACCAATTGTTAGTTCTTTCTTCAAAGTCATGATCGACAAGCGCTTCTCCAAAGTTCTGGTATAATATGATCTTACACTTGTTTTATCTTCTGTCGTGTTTTGTGTTTAAAGCCTCCTAAAGAAAGCATTTGTTTTAATAACAATATTTGCTTAATTTGTTCTTGTATTTTTCAAATTTACTTGTTAGATACAATAGCTTGTATTTTGGAGGTTAATTTGGAAAAACTTTCTTTCTTTTCACAGTTCTAGGCTTGCCTCGTTTCTTTTTAGCACATTTAATTAGTACGCTATCACATATATGGAGCTATCTACTTAGAATACTATGTCGGACATGGCCAAAACATCTCAGACGACTTTCTCTAATTATATCTTTTAGTTTGTCGAATGTGATTATCTCTAACCTTATCCAATCTTGTACAATTGCACACTCATTTTAACATCTGCAGCTTTCATATAAATTTTGGTATTTTGATGATAACCAAATGCTCAGTGTACAATTCAAACACTTCCAATGGTGTGGTGGGTAACTTATTTTTGTAGCCTAGATGTTGAGTTACATATCAGTTTATAGCCGTTCATATTCTAAGTACAAACTTTTCAGTACTTTCCCCCCAGATTTGCCCGATTGGTATCTCACTTGACTGATCAAGAAACTTATCTGGAGGACTCAAGTGGACAGCGATGGAGGGTGGGAATATGTAATCATAAGGGTTCGCTTGCAATTCGACAAGGATGGCGTACATTTTCATCAGAACATGGTCTAAAAATGGGAGACTTCTTGGTTTTCCACTATATTCATGGTCAGCACTTCATTGTCCAAATATATGGAACAAGTGGTTGTCAAAAGATCAATTTTTACAATGGCACTCGCACGGGAAAGAAAAGACCGAGAACTAATTCTACTGCAACTTCCCATGATGAGCTGTCACCAGAAACTGACATAAATGTAAGGAGGAAAGCGAATTCAACACCCTCTGTTACTGCTGTACCGGAATCTGAAAGGGCTGGACACCAGCCAGTGACCACAACTTTTGCATCAAACGGTGATGCTGACACTGGAGAGCGACAAATAGTTCCCCAAGAAGAAGGAAACAGTGATGTTCTACAAAGTGAAAATGGACCTCATAATCACACCAATTTGATATCACAAAGGGAATCAAGTTTAGTAGATGGGGCTCCGTTTGAGATGGAGTTCTTAACCTTGAAAGCACTCTCCCTTGATCGAAAAATCACTCAGACTGAAAACATTTCTGAACCAGTCAACGATATTTCACTTTTGGGCCAAACAGATGAAAATGGTCATCGTATGGGTCTTTTCTCTAACACATCTCTGAAATCAGCTGAAAATGGTGGCAAGGGTAATTTTCCTTCTTTCATATATGTCATATTTTCTTAATATATTTACCGTGTCTGGAAAGATTGGAAGGGAAGGGAAAAATACAAAGAGGGAAAATAGAAAGGAAGTGGGAGAGAATTTTTAGTGGGGCTAATAGAAAAAGGATCTCTCCACTTCCCATCGCACTCTCTAGTTAAACCAAAGAAGAAAAAGGAAATTTTGTACTTCTCCCTTAATTTCCTTCCTCTTCCCCAATTTCCGTGCAAATATGTGATTTACTTTGATTTGCTCCAATATATATTCTCAACCACACAATGATATGATTTATTAGGCAGTCATTTGGTGTGTTTATATAATAAAGAAAGTCAGTGTAACAGCAACTATCAAGTTACCAGTGAAAAATCCAATGAAGCATCTCAATTTGGTAAGCTTCCAGTTTCTGACATTAAGCATATTTTTGTTCTGCTGTCTTAAGTGTAGATTATTCTGCTGACTTATCTGTGAGACTAGATTTTTCCTTTATATATATTTTTTATGGATTTCTACCTGTTAATTGAGGGGCTTTGCGTCATACAGGTAAGGAAACAAGAGTAGACAAGCGAGAATTGAAGGAGAGGGCAGCAAAAACACATTGCCCTCCTAAAAAGTTAAATGGTATAACATTTTCATATTTAGTTTGTAATTCATTTGATATCCTTTTCTCATGACTGTTCATCATCCCGTGCATGTATTCACTGTTGAGTCCCTTTGACCATCCTTCCTTCTACTTTCTTATTTGATGTATGCTGCATGAGCAAATGCAGGAAAAGAGCCAAAAATAACAGAGAAAGATGGTCAAGGTTATCCTGAGGCTGTAATTGGTAATAACAAAGCTATAAAAAGTGAGCCTGCTGATTCAGGAGACACATCATTTCCTGATGATGACAGCTTCTCATGTTTGCTGCAAGTGGATGGTCGAAATTTTCTGGTAAAAATCTTGCTGAAATATCATCTATTAGCTGGATTTTGAGGAATTTCATTTGTTTGATTTCTTCCCTGCAGCATATACACTGCTTGAATGTGTATATCTAGTGTGTTCATTGAAGTGACATGCATTATTGTACTGTTTTCAGCTTCACCTATCCTTGGCATTGAATAATCAAAGAAAGATATTATATAGGGGCTTTTTAAGCATATAATCAAAGAAAGATATTATATAGGGGCTTTTTAAGAATACTTTTGGCCTAAATACGCAATAATATTTTTGATTAACTCATGAAGATTGAGGACAAGGGCCCCGAGTCAATAAAATGTTGAAAAATAAAGAAAATAAAACAAAATGTTGAAAAGGAATAAAAGATATGATTGCAAGCCAATTTCACTAATTTCAGTGCATGTTTCTTGATATAAAAGGAGGTCCATGAAATCATCACTGAGTTCATAATAAATTATTATGTTAATTGTGATTGCAAGCACCACTCTGATGATAAGTTTGTATGTTCTTTGTTCTAAAAATTAATGAGAATCCTTTATGATTGAAATGACTATCTTTTACAGAGAACCTAATTAACTTGATTGGCAATGGACATTATTTTCTTAGTCATAGCAAATGGCTGATTTCAACAAACTTTTTATGCTTTGAAGAGTGAACATTCTGTTTATTTCTCAAGGAGAAAAAGTTCTGATGTAGAACTAGAATTCAAAGGGGAGATGTCATATCTCATTTTCTGTGAAGCCATTGCTATTTGAATATTTGGCACTTCTAATCACCTGACTACAATGTTCATTCTTTCTCTATTTTTCTTTTTGCCATGAGTTAAGGCATAAAGCTTTCTGCTTAGAGAATGTAGTCCACTCCACATTGTGCCTAACTACGTGTATTTGGCTGAAATTGTCTTCTGGGTGTCTATGCTTTTCTTCTCCTCGAGATCTTTGAATTTAGACCTCCTTAAATTACTGTGTAGGTATTACCACAAAGCTGGCCACAAGTTTTAATGGGCAGGAAGAAGATGGGAAGGATTACTATTTATCTCAAAGGACCAGATAATAGACCCTGGCCTGTCATCTATCATGAAAATTTCGGTTCTAAGGTTTTGGCAGGAAACTGGGCATTATTTGCTGCAGTTTATGGCCTTAAACCTGGAGATGAATGTCTATTCCAACTTTCAGATCGGTCAAAACGTAGGTTTAATGTACATGTAGCCCACAAGGTAGATGTCACTCAAACTACTTTGAGCTGATTATTGTGAGCAATTGTGAGAACAATGAAATAGGAGCTATGACGATATTTTTCGTGATGGTTCTTATATATTCACTTGAGTGGATGTTGGATTTAATCTCGTGCTTTATCCGTGAATGCTGTGTTGATACTTTCATTTAGCAGCATCATACATTGAAGCAAATAAAGGGCTCAAAGTTGCAGATTGAAAAAGTAGCTCTGTCCCTGAACCCTTGCCACAAGTACTATCAAATCATGGGTTTATTGTCCCGGGATGTCACAGTTCTTTATCAACACATTAAAAATATCAAGTGTTCACTCGCATGCGCTACTCTCACCGTCTAAATCGAGTAGCGCTATTCTCAGAGTTAACTACCTGCCAGTGCCTACATGTTTATATTTCACCATGGGAAAACCAGTGAACCTCCCCAAGCGTGAATGCCAATTAGGGGTGGCAATGGGGTGGGGCGGGTTTTGCCTTAACCCACGAATTTAAAAACCCGCCACACCCCGCATAACCTTTTAACTAGCATAAACCCGCCCCGCCCTGCGCTTTTCTTTATCTCTTCAACTGTATACCAAAACTAAATGCAATGCATTAGCTAAAGCAAAAAAAAATAGGAAATGTCCTATTTAACTTTCGACTTTAGCATTTGTCACAATTATATTTATACGATGTGCGCAACTATATTTAATTTTGCCATTGAAAAAAATTCTTGATTAATAACTGTACTTTTCTTTGTTTGAAACAAGACGTGATTCTGGAATCTTTTGAGCAATGGACCTTTTACTGGTCATTTCTGCCTTCTTGAAATTTATATAGGAAAATAGAAATCAATCATCAATGACACTTTATAGCTTTTGAATAAATGAATTATAACAAGTATTTGACACAGGACTGGACAAACGTACGAAAATAAAAATGTGAAACCTACAAGATCTGTAAATCTAGATCGAGGAAACCCGCAACCCGCTCTAAATTATTTAAAAAATGTTTCAACGCGTCCTGCTCCGCCCTATTGTCATCCCTAAATGCCATCAAGGCTAAGGGTAGGCTTACTGTCCCCACACTTCCTAGTGTCATTGTCTGTGAAATGTTTTCAAGAGTATATGACTTCAGTTAAATTTATATTTCATGATTCAATTTCAGCTTATAAATTTCGGGGTTAACAAATTAATTGCATAGTTTATGTGTTGCATTTCATCATAATTGACTATCTTAGCTTTTACTTGAATTTTCACGGTATGACGTTTTAAAAGGATGATGTTTAATTTTTGACCTTGTTAAAAAAAGTTGTGCAAATAATCTTTTGCACACAAGAAAGTTTATTTCCCCCCTTTTGATGGAAAAGACTTGTCATACCAAAATGAATTCTTCATGCAAAATGTACATTTTCTTAATGGTTCCTTCACACCAAGTACACCCCTATAAAAATGACTTCTATACTCCCCTGACCCCAAACAAAATCCCCATTTCATTTCAAAGTCGTCAAAAAGCTTTAATCGTAAATGTGTAAGTTTATCCTTTAACCCGGAATATTATATCGATACCAGCATAAGAACCTCTATTAGATAATCAATCTAGTGACACTTATTCGGCCTTACTTGTTTGGAGGCTTTCTGTGTAGCTGCATGCGGTCAATTTAACCTTATTGCAATCAATAGTAATCAATTGTCCTCTCGATTGGGGACTTTGTCCCACAAACCTTGACATACCCTTAGAATGTTCCCTACACCGGTTTATGTGGTTACATGGTAATGAACTCAACATTCCAATACCAATTTCGGCCATTCTAAAGTAACTCCCAAATATTTGATATTTCAAAACAAGCCACAAAACTTTTATAGCTTCAAAGGATCTATTTTAATCGAATCGTGATGTCCAAAACCAATCCAATTTTGGAAAAAAAATCACGTGTAAAGTCTTTCTCAACTCATGTTAAGCATTTAACAATAGAAAAACAGTCTATTTTATTCAACAAGTGCTACTTCCATTTATCAAGTTTTTAAAGTAAATAATATTGGAGCGGGGAAATGCATGAATTTTTGCTTTTGATGTCGCCATTTAATTAATACCAGCTTCATAGTCTTTTTTTGTTTTGTTTTTTTGCAAGTTTTATCTGTTTGGCGAGAAGTTAGATAGAAAATGGCTTGTAAAGATAAAAGTTCGGACATTTTTTACCGAGGTGCATGTAAGAATTAATTAAATTTTCAGTCATGTATGTCTGAATCTTTTCATTAATGATTGCACCTCAATCATACATGACTAAAATATATGTAAAACGGCCTGAAATTTCAGACATGTGCGTTTGAACAAAAAAATAATTCAAACTTCAACAACACAACACACAATTTAACACTCAAATATATTCTAGATATGCTTAAATTTAAAACACAAGTTCCATATGTTATAAAGAACGAAGCACAATCATCAATTTATCAATAACACACAAATTTAACAAATCCATTTAACACCATTTTATTTTTTTCAAATCTGCACTTACTCATGCATAAATGACTGAACTACATGTAAAAATAAGTTGAAGTTTCAGAAATGTGAGTCTGAAAGTTTTTTCCAAAAAAATATATTTCATTTTCCAAATTAAACACCTAAAGCTACTCCAAAAAAATTTAAATTTAAAATATAAGTTTCATGTATCATAAAGATCAAACTCCAATCATCAAATTGTCAATATAACAACAAATTTAACATTCCTATTTAACACATTTTCAATTTTTTCATATATGTATGCTATCAGTCATACATGACTGAGCCACATTTTAAAATTGACTATAGTTTCAATCATATGTGTCTGAATGTGGAAGCGAAAAAATTAAATATATTCTTTCGCCTGAAAGTTTTCTAAATGGGCCGATCAAAATAGGACACCTAGCGAAATTTTTACGATAATATTGAAGTTTTATGAAAAACAATACATATTTCACTTTAACATTTTCTAATGCAAGGAATAGTGCAATCCCAACCTACTTGTCCACACAAGTTAGGGCTCATTTAGAATTTAAACCAATTTACCAATATGAGTTTGGACTTTGGAGGAAAAGCTTCAATAGATATTAGGTTTCAACATATTACTATTCGCTTTTTGAATCTTACCACGAGGTTTCGACTATTTCAACCAATCACAATCTACACAACAACAACCATTCGAATCAAAGACTATTCAATAATATTCAATAAGATCCATTTAGGTCTAACCCTTACCATGTTTATTCATGGAATTCAATAGCATATTAATATGCTTTATTAACCCAAAGCTTGAATTTAATCCTTATTCGAAGTTAAATTTTGAAAATCTTCATTTTTGTGTTCCTAGAATATTTGGAAGAATCTAACGATTTTCATGGTTTAATATTATGAATACTAGTATTAATCAACTTTAATTACAACAAAACCTAGATAAAAACTCATCTTTAATGAGCCAAATGAAGCATTAGTCGGAACCCTCCCTTCTAGCTCTCTACACTTGGTCAAAAAGGTTGAAAAATGAATAGAATATCAAGATGGGGGTGTTTATAGGCGCACCAGGGAGAAGTCTCCCTTTGGTCGGGGGCTAACTCCACAACCTTCCTTTTCTTACAACAAGGAACCCATTGTCCGCCATCGCACATGATAAGATAGAGAAAATTATGACACGAAAGCCTTTTTCACCCATGAGAGGGTGGATCAATAGAGGCGGATCTAGGATTTGAAGCTTTCGGGTGCCAACTGCCAAGCAGACGCATCCTTTAGATCAACCTTGAGCTTCGATTCCACAAATTACACAAAGCATAATTTTTTTAGTTTTTTATTAATATTATAAATATACGTCATTCATTTATAATTGTCCTCGAAAAGTTTTCATGTATCTATTTATATCTATCTATACTACCTTAAAAGCACCAATTAAAAAAATTTAACGTGAAATTACTAAACTACCCTCCAGCCATTTAGTTTAAATGAAAATTTTGAAATTACGTAAATACCCCTAGCATATTTAATAAAAACTTAAATTTTACAACCCTATAGATACGGCTGCAATTGTTTGAAGAGGCACGCACGTCCAATTATCACTTATGGACAGATGCCTCCAACCTCAATACTGAAAAATGGCATCGTTAAAAATTAAAGGGAAAATTTCAATTATATACAGAAAAATAAAGTATTTATCAAAAAAGTAATCCACTTTTCATTTACAGAAAAAATAGCCCAAAATTAGGCCACAATAAATACACCAAACGTCTTTTTCGCGTTCAAAATGGCAACAACGTAATGGAGAATATTTCTCTCCGATACAAACTCTCTCAAAATCGCTAGTTCTAGGGTTGATTCTCAGAGCAAAACTTAATTTTTTCAGTTGTTTCTTCAATTTCGGAGGTGAATCTTCATCAATTTTCAATAGATTGTTCTTCAATTTTGCAGAATATATCAATTTCGGAGGTGAATCTACATCAATTTCCAATAGAGTTTTCATCAATTTTGGAGGTGTTTCTTCATCAAGTTCGAATTGAATTCATCAATTTCTTTCAATTTCTCCGGTAATCAATTCAATTATATTAGATTCATCATTCTCATGGATACCTATACCTTTCTAATTCAACACAAAGGAAACTGGGATACTGACAATAGGTATGTCAATTATAAGGTTGATGTTGTTGCAATTAATTCGAATTGTGATTTCGAAGAGTTATCTGATATTGTTTCTAGACAAATTGGAGTTGATATTGGTCTAAACTTCATAGAAATGAAATATGTTCTAAACGAAAACTGTCCGGCTATTTTGATACACAATAACATGAGTGTTCGTGTTTATATTGAGTTGAAAAAGAAAACTTCCAAAATCACTGCTTATTCACTGCCTGTCACTGTAAAAGAGAAAATTATAGACAATATACATGAGTTAAACAATCCAGACACAGTCCAGATGATAGAAGGTGGAACCATAGAGAATGGGAAAGTAATGCAAGAGAATGTAGGTGATATCATTGATAATTGTTTTCACCTAGAAGTTGAGGTAGATCAGAATTATAAGGACAAGATGACCATTGTGAAAGTGATGAAGAACTATTCGATTCGCAACCACTTTCGAACTAGGGTCAAAAGATCAAGTGCAGACAGGTATAACTTTGTATAATAATGTAAATTGACTGTATAATTTTGTTTAGTGAGTGTATATGCCTGTTTGTGTTGTATTACCAGGTATTACCTTCGTTGTATAGATGAAAATTGCAAGTGGTTTTTTCGCTCTGCAAGCCTACACCACTCGAATGTGTTCCAAGTTCGAAAGTTCAATAAAGTTCATACTTGCAACATACTGGAATTGTATATAGCACAGAGTCAAGCTAATTCAACCGTTATCGCAAGTATTGACATAATAAGAGATATTCTGAAAGAATACTTCATTGAGCTCACATATATGCAGGCATGGAGGGCAAGAGAAAAGGCAATTGAATTGATAAGAGGGCATCCTTCAGATTCATACTGTAAAGTACCAATGTACTTGTATATGTTATCGCATACAAATCAAGGATCGATAACAAGATTGCACAAGTCAGAGGATGACCAGTTCCTTTACTGTTATGTCTCACTTTGTGCATCTACCAAGGGATGGGAGTTCTGTAGACCTATAATGGCTGTAGATGGGAGCTTTCTGAAAGCAGCATATAAAGGGACAATTCTTATTGCTTCAACACAGGATGCAAATGGTAATTGGACTTTGAATACGGACTTTAAGCTTGATGTATAATAATGCATATGGATTGTTATTTGTCTATGTTTCATAATGTACATATTTTTTCATTTCTTGGCTTGCAGTTCATATTTTGCCTCTTGCCTATTCACTGGTTGACTCAGAAAATGATGAATCTTGGCAGTGGTCTTTGAGCAAATTAAGGACACTTTTGGGGTTCGAGAAGAAATGTGCATAATATCGGATAGGCATGAGAGCACAGCGAAGGCGGCTGCTACTGTTTATCCAACAGTTCTACATTGTATATGCATCTACAACATCAAAACCAATTTCCGAAAAAACCAAGCCAAGATTAAAAATTTATTTTTTGCCATGGCCAAAGCTTATACAACGAGACGATTTAATCATATGATGGCAGAGGTGAACAAAATTAACTCTAGAGTGTCAACATACTTGATGGAAATTGGATATGACAGGTGGTCTAGAGTGCACGCAAGAGCCAACAGGGGTTTTCTCTTATGACTTTGAATATAGTAGAGTCTGTTAATGCTGCAACTAAGGTTGGAAGAGATATGCCAGTACTGTGTTTGTTAGAATTTATGACGATGATGATTCAAAAGTGGAATTGCTCAAATAAGAGCATTGCAACAAACACAACCACATACCTTTCTCCCAGATACCATGAAATCCTAATAGAGAATATGAAAGAATCGGCACAGATGAAGGTAAAACACAGTTTCTTAACTCATTCATATATGTACTATATGATGAATATATAACTAATGTAATCACTATTATTATCCATGTTTAACTACTGTATCTTTTCACTGTCTTTTTGAAAAATTCTAGGTGATACCTTCAAGTGAGTACTTGTTCACTGTGGTCGACAAACTTAGGCGTTACATTGTGTGTCTGAAAGCAGGAACATGTAGTTGCAAAAGATTCCAACAGAATCAATTTCCATGCAAGCATGCTTCTGCAGTTTTGAAGAAAAAGTATATGACTGGACATGAGTATTGCTCCTTGTACTACACAAAGGACCAAATGCTTAAAACGTATGAAGATCATATCGAACCACTTCCAGATGAGAGCACATGGGACATTCCTCAAGAGCTATTAGAAGAGGTTGTGTGACCACCAATAGGAAAAAGAAGTGCAGGAAGGCGGAAAAAGAAAGGGTGAAATCATGTGGAGAAGGTAAGAAAAAGAGTTCAAGGACTTCATGCGGGTCATGCGGGGTAAAGGGTCACAATAGGAGGTCGTGCAAGAACATCCCACATTGAAGTTGTAAACTCAATATTAGTTTGTTAATTGTTGAATAAGTGACGATACTTGTTCCTAGGTTGCTGAATTTGGTTTGGAAAACAGTTGATACTTTATGTATTTCTACTTTTTAGGTTGTAAAGTTGTTGATACTTCATGTGTGTTTTTGATTTGGATCATGAATAAACTGCTTACTTTAGTCTAACTGTATTACAATTGATGGTTGTAAATTACTACTGTTGTGATGACATATAAAGTGATGTGTGGCTCTTATATAAAGTGAATGATGTTGTAATGAATAGAGAGTGTATATTCAATGAATATGAAATATGTACTTCATGTATCATGAATGTATATCCTTGTATATTTAAAGTACATGATCGTCACTTAATATGTAATGACATATATACTTCATGTATCATAGCATATATAAAGCACATGACTATCACTTAATATGTAATGACATAAAAGAAACCAAAACCAATATGAACAACAATCACAATAGTTTGATTCGAATTAAGATCAGAAAATTTGTTCAACATAGACATACTAAACTGTGAGCATACTACAAGTAACTAAAAAACGTTTAACTGTATAACAAAATAACTACAGCCATGACTTTAAAATCGACAAAAATCCAAAACAGAAATCCAAAATTAAAACTACGTAACTATTTTTTCTTTCTCTTTTTGGCCTTCCATCATCATTTTGTGCTCCTTTACCCTTTGGATGCTTTTCTGCTCCTCCTCTACCTTTTGGATCAATTTCTACTACTTTACACTTTGAATCGATTTCTGCTTTTTGACTTTTTTTTTTCATAAAATCTGCCAGTTTGCTCCGACTCACTGATTGCACCACCTGCATCTTCTTTTCCTTTTGCATTGTCCCATAACACAACATCATATCTTGCACGAATCGCCTCAATATTTAATTTCGTTGGAATAGGTTTACCCATCATCAGATACTCAGCAAAGGCTGTTACATATACACCACATTCCCTACAAGTATCAAACAACAAAATGCATCAAACCTAAAAGTAAGAAAATATAACTAAAAGAAGGTGTGTAAATTGAAAGATAGCTTACGCGGTATACTGTTGCGGTAACTCATTAACAAACTTAACCATCAAAGGTGTAAACAAATTTTGTGCAAAATATGCATCACTGAGCCAGTCAATGCCATCTTTTTTCTTGTAAAATTTTGTCTTCTCTAGGTAAAGTGGTATCAATTCGACATAGGATGCCAAAGTATCCAGAATAAATTTATCATTGACAGCTCCACGCTTAGAATCATACACATAAATGCACCTGTCCTTCAATGATACAACAGGCAAAATTCAATGCCAACGAAGCGCTGCATGTATTGGCATTAACACGTGATCGACAGTATGCCAAGGGAAATTGCAATCCATAAGGTAGCCAAGAATGTACTCAACTATAATGTGATTATCCTCAAGCACACTTTTATCTTTATTATGTGCAAGAAACTTCTTATGCAAATCTGTCACAGCATTGTGGAAAGGAAAGTCTGTCGTGGTGAACTTCATAGTGACATTAGGATCATACTTTCTCTTCTTCCTCAAGTAGTAAAAGATCACATTAAGATGCTGATAAATAACAAAATGCAAAGCACATAATTACATACTTATACACTGCCTATATACTAAAAGTACACTACAAAATACATTACATATACACTGCCTTTACAGTTATATACAGTGGAATACCTAAACAGATACAACCTAAAAACAATGGCTATACATAAAGATGAATTTTCTATACACTGGTTATCCATGAAGATACATTTACCACGCACTTATTAAACATCAAGATGCCCTGAAAAAGAAACTACATATCCATTGCTATACATGAATAATACACCACTGTAAGTAAAGTCATAATCACCCAAGAACATAAACACAAAAGACAGGAAACAGAACATTTGAAAATTTTTTTTTAAAAAAAGAAAGAATGAAACATACAGTGCTGGACAATCCATCTCCAAGGGTATACAACTTTGAGAACCAAGACTTTTTATCCAACATGTAAATTCCAAGATCAAGTTAAATGGTCTTGTAAAATCATTAAGAAAGGAATCACATCACTAAATGCATTTACTAAATACAATGAAACAACTTTAGAAAAGGACAACTTACTCATTCCGACGTTTAAGCCATGCTGAAAAGGCCTGCTACACTTCTGATTGAACATGCATATTAATAGGACTCTTAAAGGGATATTTTCTTTCAAAAATAACACTTTGGGTCATTGCTGGCAAACTACTCGCGCCTGAATCAAAATCAGTTACAAATGGAGACTTGCAAAGAGTCCCTACAAGCTTCACTCTACCAGCTTTTTCATGTGTTAGAGCCTCAATCACTCTTTTGGAATCCTTTGTGCTTGTCAAGAAAGTTTTTTCAGACAATGAATTTGGAGCCTCAGCAAGTCCATCTTTCACAGCACCACAATATTCTGGAACTACAGAAGGAGATGGAGACATGACAGTATGCTCTTCTCATCACGCGAATGCTCGTCAGTTTCATTTTTTTCAGTTTTGTTGTCCTTCATGAGTTTGAAAAGTGACTCAAATGAAGAAACAACAAAATCATTGAGTCGTGTAACTCGATCATTAAGCTACAAGGAAAAAATAAAAGGATTAAAGGTAGAATATCTACATGAATATATTTAAAAAAAAGGAAATTGAAAGTTGTATACTATTCTAACTTCACTCCGTAGGGCTGAAAGCTCGGAGCTCAAATAATCCAAATTAACAGGGGGGTCCTTTTTGGTGACTGTATCTAATTGGACCCTGACAGTTTGAGGAGGTAGATTCACAGGGGGTTCTTTTTAGTGACTGTATGACCTCTCACCCTGACAGTTTCAGGAGGTAGATTAACATGGGGATTCTTTTTTGTAACTGTATGCTGCACCCTGACAGTTTGAGGAAGTGGGGTACTAAAATCATCAGTATGTCCACGAGATAACGATTCAGGCATATCTCTGACAGTATCATAGAACCCCTGAAGATACGACTCTAATTTCTCTTTAGGAGTAGGACAAATATTTCTCACCGTCTACTAAAAAAAGGAAAACATTTAAAAAGTTACTAAAAGTACTGGGAAAAAAGAAGAAAGAATATATCAATAACAAGTATAGATAATACAGTACCTTATCAATGCTCTTCATCTTAACATTGTCCACTATCAGATCGTTAAGAGTAGGCCTATCGTGCACTTTCCAATTGAGAATACGTGGTCGATTGTTACCAACATGAGAAGTAATATTCCAGGGCAAATCAGTGCAACACTCGTAGAGCCAACACTGGAATGCAAGTGGTAGACCCCCAAACCTGTACATTTTTTTATTTTTCGGACTTTATCATGCAACGAGTGCACTGTGGCCTCAAATACTGCAAAACCCCAAGGAAAGGTATTGTACGCTCCACTGTCAACTAGATCAAAATCACTCTTGTGAATAGGGTGATCATTTTCATTTGAGAACAAAAACAAGTGGATAAAGTACATCACACTTAATTTCACAGTATCACTATCTGATTTCCAACTTTTCTCCACAAAGCATTGTAGCACCGCAGATCGATGTACCTTTTTAGCACCACCAAAATATGTCTCTAACAAATAATTCTTGTAACACCCCGTACCTTCCTAACCCTACTTGATGACGTTGAACAATGCTTACGTAGGTGTCGAGAGCCATACATATGTATTTTGTAATGTTATTGATGGGATAAGTGAATTTGGCCCTCGTATATGTGATTAAACCTACATAGGAGGTGTTTTGTGATTTTCGTGGAACATTTGTGGGGTTCAAAACGAGTCTAAGAGGACCTCTAAACAAAGTATATTAAGGTTAAGAAGTAAGTTAAAAAATGGGACTTGAAGTATCTAACCAAACCCGCAAAGAAAAGTCGAAAAATAAAATTTTCGAAAAAACTAAGTAAGGGGCGCGCTGGGGGGCGTGCCACGCCACTCTGGGCTAAAATTTTTAGTCCAGAAGCAGCAAGTTGGCGCGCCCAAGGGCGTTCCACGCTGGGTTTTCCACTTTTTCGAAAGTTGGAAATTTTCTAAGTCGCAAGGGTACCCGGGGACGTTTTGAGCCTATTTTTGCCACGTTTCTACTACAACCACGAGTATATACATGAAATGAGTAAAGTATTACATTGGTATGATAAAATTACTCGAGAAAATATTTGGAGTCAAAATGACAGTTTTGCCCTTATGGTCAAAATAAGTCAAATGTGGCTAGAATAACTTGTTTTTGGGATTGAGGCTACGGATATGAGTAGCATGAGTGGGAATATTGTTGTAAAACGTATAATATGACATAAAAATGAGAAATTATTGATTTTATTGGGTTAAGTGATTTGGGCTCAATAAAAGCCCAAAATGAGGCAAAAGACATAGGTCACATGACCCAATCTTCTATTGACTAAGTCAAATATAGCATTACATGCCAAAAATGACAAAGGATGACCCCAAGGACTATATATAGACCCAAAAATCAGATTTTATTCATTTGGGAACCCTCATGCTTTTTAGATATTTTCTCAAACATTTCTTTCAAACCCTAAGAACTCAAAGTCCATTCTTGGAGCAAGATAATCACTTTTCAAGCTTGGGTAAGTGATTATTGTTATGGATTACTATATTATATGCATGAAAGAGTATGTAAATCATGTGGGTTGTGCTTGGAAAAGTTGGACATGGTACTTTGTGTTTTTGTATAAGATTTGTGATCCATGGGATTCAAGCTTGAATTAGGACTTGTGCCTTTGATGAAAGATCATGGTATGGATAAAATATGAACGTGTACGGTGTTATTTTGTTATTAAACTTGTTATTTTTCTATAAGTGTAAATTGTGAAATTTTGGCCGATATGTGTTATGAAGTGTATTAAGGTGAATTGATGGACTATTTGTGATGTGGTGTGGATAGGAAAGTGTAAAGGAGAAGTGTTGTGGTGAAATGTATTGATTATCATGTATTGGTCAATGTTGGGAATATTGGGGGATTTTCGGAATAATAATTTTATCAATGGTTTTGGCGGTTAATATGAATTCCGTTATGTATTTGTGTTGTAGAGTGACACATAAAGGAGGAGAGGGACTATTGTATACGCATCTAAGGTTGTATATTCGTATTGAGAATACAAGGTATGTAAGGTTACTCTGTCCGTATCTTTCTGCGGCAAATAGTATTCACATTGACATTATGCTTGTCCTATCCCGAAATGTGCTAAGGTATTCTATATCCGGTTATCAAAGGTCATTATCATATATTTCCTACTCATTGATCAATTGTGAACCTCATGTCTCATATTCATGAATAATGTTCCAAAAGCTCAACAATGTTATGTTCTAAAATTCCAATAGTGGCGATACTCATATATCTTGTTCATTGATTATTATCTCATGGTTCCAATGGTGATATGTTTCCAATAAAGCTATGTTTCCAACAATGTTTATTCACATGTCCCTCACTCATTGGTTAATGATCTAATGCTTCAAGTAAAGTTATGACTTTCATGGTATCTATCGCAAAGTAATGAACAAAGTAATGCATATGTGGTCAATGATCAAGTATGGGTGGCAGCTTTGGGGGCGAAATGCCTAGCTCAAGCCGATCCCAAATCAGGGGGCAGTCCTAGGGGCATGAGCCTAGCTCGGACCGATCCTGACAGGGGTCAGCTCTAGAGGTGATAACCTAGCTTGAGCCGAACCTGAAATGTGGAATGGGTGGCAGCTCTAGAGGTACTAACCTAGCTCGAGCCGATCCCGATATATAAATTAATTCATAGGGTGGCAACTCTAGGGGCATAAGCCTAGCTCGAACCGATCCCAACATAACATGATGTTATGTTAAAATCCACTGTTCAGTCGGGGCCCGGGTATCACAGGTCAAAGGCAAAGATGAATAATCATGGAAGTAAAGATTCAAAGAATGTAATGAAAGCACATACATGGTTTCCAAAGTACAGAATAGTGACTCATCTACATTGTGACTTATCTATATTGCTTATGCATTTGAACTCGAGTTCTTTGACATATTTACATATCTTACAAGTTTTATATGGCCTTACATACTCAGTACATTCTTCGTACTGACCCCTCTTGGGGAATTTACTTTACTTGTTGCAGGCGCAGGTACTAGTAGGCCTCCACAGTAGGTTGCCAGTGTTGCAGATCTTTGGTGAGCTCCAGTTAGTTCGGGGCTACTCCGAGTCACAGTTGCACATATGTTTTGGTGTTGTACATGTTGTATAAAGCGGGGACTTGTCCCGACTTTTGGTTCATTTTGGTCAATGCACTTGTTAGAGGCTTTTGTAGACGGATGTGGGTGTATAAATGTAAAAGGGATATGTCGTTTTTGACTTGGTGGCCTCAACGGCCAAGTTTCGCATATGTATATATTTATCATGCTCCATGAATTCCATTGTTGGTGCCTATAGCTATTATGTGATTATGGGTTTCTTATAGCATGCATACGATTGAATAGAGACAAAGCTTGGTCTCTCGGGCCTTGTCGGCTACGAGTGTCAATCCGTCCCGATGGGATTCGGGGCGTGACAAAAGTGGTATCAGAGCAGGTCGTTCTAAGGGTGTCTACAAAGCCGTGTCTGAGTAGAGTCTTACTTATCAATGTGTTGTGCACCACATTTATAAGTAGGAGGCTACAGGACATTTAGGATGTTGTTTATTTTCTTCACTTCTAGATCGTGCAATAGAGCCAGTGCTGTAAGTTAAATCATATCTGACCATGGTGATTGGTTTTTCTTTGATATAGAAAATGCCGATGACAAGAAGAGGTCGAGGAAAAAGTAAGAGAATATATAGAATTGCGGGTGAAGGAACCAGTATACCACCACCTGATCAAGTTAATCAAGGCGATACTGAGCATGAATTTGTGTCACGAGCTTCCTCCACTCCCTCTGTACCAGAAGAGTCAAGTAGGAGAAGCGTACCTGTAGAACCACCAGTCAATACTACGGACCAGGATCTTAGAAATGCAGTTCATATGTTAACACAGTTAGTGGCAGTCCAGAGTCAAGGACGAGCTGGTCCAATGACATATAATGATGATGCGGCTAGAGTGGCAAGTCGCAGAACACAGGATTTCTTAAAATTAGACCCTCCTATCTTCACAAGGTCAGATCCAAAAGCAGATCCACAGGACTTCGTGGATCAAATTCAGAGGGCCTTAAAAGTTATGCACATGACGGGGGTAGATACAGTTGAATTTGCTGCGTACAGATTGACAGGGGAAGCAATATTTTGGTACGAGGATTGGAAGAAATCCCGTGATATTGGTGCTAATCGACCTACGTGGGAAGAGTTTAAAGTGGCTTTCCTTGATCATTACTTGCCCTATGAGATCCGTGAGGCACGTGCGGATCAGTTTCTAAATCTTCGTCAAGGAAATTTGAGTGTCAGAGAATATAGCTTGCAGTTTAATTCCTTGGCTCGATGTGCACCAAATGTGGTGGCTACGATGACAGATAGAGTTCATAGATACGTGGACAGACTAGAGCCATATTTGGTAAGGGATTGCACAATTGCTGCCTGGAATAAGGACATGGACATAGCGAGAATTCAGGCCTTCGCTCAGAAAATGGAATATCAAAGGCAAAGACGAAGGGTACATGAATTTAACAGGGGACAGTCCAAAAGGGCTAGACCTATGGAACCACCTATGATGTCCCAAGGAGGATCTAGGCCCTGTATGTTTCCTAGACCACCTAGACCATCGTTCTCTTATTCCATAGGGGGTGCTCACTCTCAGTTTCGAGGGTCTAGGGGTGGTCCATCTGGGCAGAGTAGCGGAGTTCACGAATCACAGGTAGCAGGTTTTCCTCGTCAGCAGTGTCAGCACTGCGGGCGTATTCATGCAGGTACATGCCGAGTGGGGACAAATGCTTGTTTCTGGTGCGGCATGACAGGACACATGATGAGGGAGTGTCCCCAGAGGAGTATGGGTGGTGTAGCATGATCGGCAGGATCGGCCGTTGCGTCATCAGCATCGGTCCCTTCTTTGGGCCGAGGTGTGCAGTCTGTTGGCCGTGGTAAAGGGGCCAGAGGAGCAGCCAATACTAGTGGGGTCCAGAATCGCACTTATGCTTTAGTGGACCGACAGAATTCAAAGGCTTCCCCTGATGTTGTCACAGGTACATTATCCATATTTTCATATAATGTATATGCATTGATTGACCCTGGTTCTACATTTTCCTATGTTACTCCATTAGTTGCTGCGAAATTTGCAAAGGCACCAGCATTATTAATTAAATCAATTGAAGTGTCTACACCGGTTGGTGAATATATTATTGCAAAGAGAGTATATCGTAACTGTGTGGTTACTATGTGTGGTCATATACGTTGGCCGATCTCATTGAATTAGACATGGTGGATTTTGATGTGATCATGGGGATGGATTGGTTGGCCTCTTGTTATGCCACGGTGGATTTCCTGGCCAAGAAGGTGCAATTTTTTTTTTCCGCAAGAAAATGTTCTTGAATGGCAGGGTAATGTAGGGGCACCACGAGGGAGATTTATTTCCTATTTGAAAGCCAGGAAAATAATTGCTAAGGGTTACATATGTCATTTAGTACGGGTGAAAGATAATGATGTGGAACCACTAACTCCGCAGTTGGTTCCAGTGGTCAATGAATTTCTAGACGTGTTCCCAGAGGATCTTCCAAGCTTACCTCCAGAACGGGAAGTAGAATTTGGCATTGATGTGATTCCAGACACTCAGCCTATTTCTATTCCTCCATATAGAATGGCTCCAGCAGAATTACGTGAATTGAAGGAGCAATTGAAAGATTTGCTGGACAAAGGCTTCATTAGGCCTAGTATGTCCCCATGGGGTGCGCCGGTATTATTTGTACGGAAGAAAGATGGAACGTTGAGAATGTGCATCGACTATCTGCAATTGAATAAGGTAACGATCAAGAAAAAATATCCCCTTCCTCGAATTGATGATTTGTTTGATCAGTTACAAGGTGCCAAGTGTTTTTCCAAGATCGACTTGAGGACGAGTTACCATCAAGTCAGAGGTAGAGAAGAAGATGTACCTAAGACAGCTTTTCGAACACGGTATGGCCATTATGAATTTTTAGTTATGTCATTTGGACTAACAAATGCTCCGACTGTGTTTATGGATTTGATAAATAGGGTGTTTAAGCCATTTCTGGATGTGTTCATCACGGTATTTATAGATGACATCCTAGTTTATTCAAGATCACCGGAAGGCCATGCTAATCACTTGCGGAAAGTGTTACAGATTCTCCGTGAGCGTAAGTTTTATGCAAAGTTCTCCAAATGTGAGTTTTGGTTAAAATCAGTTGCATTCTTGGGCCAAATTGTGTCAGATGAAGGGATACAGGTTGATACACAAAAGATTGAAGCAGTGAAAAATTGGCCAAGACCTATGACACCCATAGAAATTCGTAGTTTTCTTGGACTGGCAGGTTATTACAGACGATTTGTGGAAGGTTTTTCCTCTATTGCTGCACCATTAACAAAGCTTACACATAAGGTAGTAAAATTTCAGTGGAATGATGCGTGTGAGAAAAGCTTCCAAAGGTTGAAAGATAAATTAACCTCCACACCAGTTTTAGTGCTTCCCGAAGGTATCAAAGGTTGTGTAGTGTATTTTGATGCTTTCGGGGTTGGCCTCGGATGTGTATTGATGCAACACGGTAATGTCATAGCATATGCCTCACGACAGTTGCGGCCACACGAGAAAAATTATCCCACAAATGATCTTGAATTAGCAGCGGTGGTCTTTGTTTTAAAGATATGGCGTCATTATTTATATGGAGTTCATGTTGATATTTATACGGATCACAAAAGTTTGCAATATCTCTCTAAGCAGAAGGAACTCAATTTGAGGCAGCGAAGGTGGTTAGAACTCTTAAAACACTATGATATAGATATTCTTTATCATCCAGGCAAAGCAAATGTAGTAGTTGATGCATTGAGCCGCAAGGCAGTAGAAAGTACTAGTGGCCAGTTGACTGAAAAGCAAGAGATAATCAAAGATTTATATCAACTAGCCATCTTGGGAGTTCGACTTATTGAATCCTCAGATGATGGAGTTATTGTGCAGAATGCAGCAGAATCCTTCTTCATAGCTGAAGTGAAAGAGAAGCAGTTTGCGGATTCTACTTTATTACAGCTAAAGGAGAATGTACAGCAGAATTTGACTAAGGCATTTGATCTTACACAGGAAGGGGTACTTCAATGTCAAGGGAGATTATGTGTACCGGACGTAGATGAGCTGAGGACACGAATTATGAATGAGGCGCATCATTCGCGCTATTCGGGTGATACTAAAATGTACCATGAATTGAAAGAAGTGTATTGGTGGGGAAATATGAAAAAGAACATTGCAGAATTTGTCACGCAATGCCCGAATTGTCAACAAGTGAAAGTAAAGCATCAAAAACCAGGAGGTTACATGCAATGTATCAATCTTCCAGTCTGGAAATGGGATATGATTAATATGGATTTCATTACAGGTTTGCCTCGTACATTGCGGAAGTTTGATTCTATATGGGTTATAGTGGACAGGCTTACCAAATCAGCGCATTTTATACCAGTCAAGACGACCTATACAGCTGAGGATTATGCGAAGTTGTATGTGAAAGAGATAGTACAATTGCATAGTATTCCACTTTCCATTATATCAGACAGAAGAACACAGTTCACAGCACACTTTTGGAGATCTTTTCAGAAGAGTTTGGGTACACAGGTGAATTTGAGTACGGCTTTCCATCCTCAGACTGATGGACAAGCAGAACGTACTATTCAGACACTTAAAGATATGCTACGAGCATGCACGCTAGATTTTCAAGGCAGTTGGGATGACCATTTGCCTCTTATTGAATTTTCTTACAATAATATCTATCATTCAAGTATTAAAATGGCACCTTATGAAGCTTTGTACGGAAGAAAATGTAGATCACCAATAGGATGGTTTGAAGCAGGTGAAACTGCTTTACTTGGGCCAGATATTGTTCATCAGGCTATGGAAAAGGTTAAAGCGATCCAACAGCGGTTACAAACGGCTCAAAGTCGTCACAAGTCATATGCTGATGTTAGAAGAAGAGGGCTTTAATTCGCCATAGGTGATTGGGTGTTTTTAAAGGTGTCACCGATGAAAGGGATAATGCGGTTCAGAAAGAAAGGGAAATTGAGTCCACGTTACATAGGCCCGTATGAAATCATTAGAAGATTTGGGCAAGTTACTTATGAATCAGCACTACCTCAAGAACTTTCCTCAGTCCATCCGGTATTTCATGTTTTGATGCTTCGAAAATGTATAGGAGATCCATCTCATATTGTTCCCATTGAAGATGTTCAAGTTACAGAGGATCTTACATATGACGAGGTACCCATTGCGATCCTAGATCGACAAGTAAAGAGATTGAGGAATAAAGACATAGCTTCCGTAAAATTCCTTTGGAGAAATCAACAAGTAGAGGAGATCACATGGGAAGCGGAAGAGATGATGAAATTCAAGTATCCCCATCTATTTCAAATGGACGAAGAGGTTCAAAGTGCGAAAGTGGAACAATAACAAGTAAGTCTACATGAGCCTTAAATGTTTATATATATGTATGCTAATGTAGAGATGCAATTGTTGTAATTGAAACGATATTGTTAACATTAGAGGACGAATGTTCCTAAGGGGGGAAGAATGTAACACCCCGTACATTTCTAACCCTACTTGATGACGTTGAACAATGCATACGTAGGTGTCGAGAGCCATACATATGTATTTTGTAATGTTATTGATGGGATAAGTGAATTTGGCCCTCGTATATGTGATTAAACCTACATAGGAGGTGTTTTGTGATTTTCATGGAACATTTGTGGGGTTCAAAACGAGGCTAAGAGGACCTCTAAACAAAGTATATTAAGGTTAAGAAGTAAGTTAAAGAATGGGACTTGAAGTATCTAACCAAACCCGCGAAGAAAAGTCAAAAAATAAAATTTTCAAAAAAAACTAAGTGAGGGGCGCGCTGCGGGGGATGCAACGCAGCTCTGGGCTAAAATTTTTAGTCCAGAGGCAGCAAGTTGGTGCTCCCAAGGGCGTTCCACGCTGGGTTTTCCACTTTTTCGAAAGTTGGAAATTTTCTAAGTCGCAAGGGTACCCGGGGACGTTTTGAGCCTATTTTTGCCACGTTTCTACTACAACCACGAGTATATACATGAAATGAGTAAAGTATTACATTGGTATGATAAAATTACTCGAGAAAAAATTTGGAGTCAAAATGACAGTTTTGCCCTTATGGTCAAAATAAGTCAAATGTGGCTAGAATAACTTGTTTTTGGGATTGAGGCTACGGATATGAGTAGCATGAGTGGGAATATTGTTGTAAAACGTATAATATGACTTAAACATGAGAAATTATTGATTTTATTGGGTTAAGTGATTTGGGCTCAATAAAAGCCCAAAATGAGGCAAAAGACATGGGTCACATGACCCAATCTTCTATTGACTAAGTCAAATATAGCATTACATGCCAAAAATGGCTAAGGATGACCCCAAGGACTATATATAGACCCAAAAATCAGATTTTATTCATTTGGGAACCCTCATGCTTTTTAGATATTTTCTCAAACATTTCTTTCAAACCCTAAGAACTCAAAGTCAATTTTTAGAGCAAGATAATCACTTTTCAAGCTTGGGTAAGTGATTATTGTTATGGATTACTATATTATATGCATGAAAGAGTATGTAAATCATGTGGGTTGTGCTTGGAAAAGTTGGACATGGTACTTTGTGTTTTTGTATAAGATTTGTGATCCATGGGATTCAAGCTTGAATTAGGACTTGTGCCTTTGATGAAAGATCATGGTATGAATAAAATATGAACGTGTACGGTGTTATTTTGTTATTAAACTTGTTATTTTTCTATAAGTGTAAATTGTGAAATTTTGGCCGATATGTGTTATGAAGTGTATTAAGGTGAATTGATGGACTATTTGTGATGTGGTGTGGATAGGAAAGTGTAAAGGAGAAGTGTTGTGGTGAAATGTATTGATTATCATGTATTGGTCAATGTTGGAAATATTGGGGGATTTTTGGAATAATAATTTTATCAATGGTTTTGTCAAGGGGAAATGACATGCTTAAAGGCAAACATGTAACTCATTGACATTGTATGCATTTGTAAAGTAGTTGGCGGTTAATATGAATTCCGTTATGTATTTGTGTTGTAGAGTGACACATAAAGGAGGAGAGGGACTATTGTATACGCATCTAAGGTTGTATATTCGTATTGAGAATATAAGGTATGTAAGGTTACTCTGTCCGTATCTTTCTGCGGCAAATAGTATTCACATTGACATTATGCTTGTCCCATCCCGAAATGTGCTAAGGTATTGTATATCCGGTTATCAAAGGTCATTATCATATATTTCCTACTCATTGATCAATTGTGAACCTCATGTCTCATATTCATGAATAATGTTCCAAAAGCTCAACAATGTTATGTTCCAAAGTTCCAATAGTAGCGATACTCATATATCTTGTTCATTGATTATTGTCTCATGGTTCCAATGGTGATATGTTTCCAACAATGTTTATTCACATCCCTCACTCATTGGTTAATGATCCAAAGCTTCAAGTAAAGTTATGACTTTCATGGTATCTATCGCAAAGTAATGAACAAAGTAATGCATATGTGGTCAATGATTAAGTATGGGTGGCAACTTTGGGGGCGAAATGCCTAGCTCAAGCCGATCCCAAATCAGGGGGCAGTCCTAAGGGCATGAGCCTAGCTCGGACCGATCCTGACAGGGGTCAGCTCTAGAGGTGAT
Organism: Capsicum rhomboideum; assembly: GCA_031232105.1. Taxonomy (NCBI): domain Eukaryota; kingdom Viridiplantae; phylum Streptophyta; class Magnoliopsida; order Solanales; family Solanaceae; genus Capsicum; species Capsicum rhomboideum. The sequence goes on from CP124716.1 coordinate 32,133,381, forward strand.
AACCTAGCTTGAGCCGAACCTGAAATGTGGAATGGGTGGCAGCTCTAGAGGTACTAACCTAGCTCGAGCCGATCCCGATATATAAATTAATTCATAGGGTGGCAGCTCTAGGGGCATAAGCCTAGCTCGATCCGATCCCAACATAACATGATGATATGTTAAAACCCACTGTTCAGTCGGGGCCCGGGCATCACAGGTCAAAGGCAAAGATGAATAATCATGGAAGTAAAGATTCAAAGAATGTAATGAAAGCACATACATGGTTTCCAAAGTACAGAATAGTGACTCATCTACATTGTGACTTATCTATATTGCTTATGCATTTGAACTCAAGTTTCTTTGACATATTTACATATCTTACAATTTTCATATGGCCTTACATACTCAGTACATTCTTCGTACTGACCCCTCTTGGGGAATTTACTTTACTTGCTGCGGGTGCAGGTACTAGTAGGCCTCCACAGTAGGTTGCCAGTGTTGCAGATCTTTGGTGAGCTCCAGTTAGTTCGGGGATACTCCGAGTCATAGTTGCACATATGTTTTGGTGTTGTACATGTTGTATAAAGCGGGGACTTGTCCCGACTTTTGGCTCATTTTGGTCAATGCACTTGTTAGAGGCTTTTGTAGACGGATGTGGGTGTATAAATGTAAAAAGGATATGTCGTTTTTGACTTGGTGGCTTAAACGCCCAAGTTTCGCATATGTATATATTTATCATGCTCCATGAATTCCATTGTTGGTGCCTATAGCTATTATGTGATTATGGGTTTCTTATAGAATGCATACGATTGAATAGAGACAAAGCTTGGTTCTCTCGGGCCTTGTCAGCTATGAGTGCCAATCCGTCCCGATGGGATTCGGGGCGTGACAATTCTTCTCTGGAATATCATATACAGTCGCGCTCGAATCGTCAACAAAGCACTTTAAACCCGTCATGATTGCAAATTCTTTAAGATCAAAAGTCAATACCACACCATTAATCTTGACACAAAGCTTGTTGGTCTCGTCCGGAACAACCTCCTTATGCAACAAGGCATGGATGAACTGATTTTGAATGAAGAAAGGACGCAGCTCAAGAAAATGGCCAAAACAAGTAGCTTTAAACATTTCTAATTGGTGTTTCTCCAATTGATTTAATATAGTAACAACATCGGTACTAGTGTGTACATTGATCCTAAGATAAAATAGTTTATTTGGAGGAACATAGAACTCGCCTACACTCTGCATTACAAATAGTTACAAATTGTTAAACCAAGATACAATACATATACATACCAAATAAATGTGACACTTTAACTGAAATCAGAAACTACCTTTACCACATCTTTAGATTTTCTTGTTTTCTTTTTCTTCTTTGGAATAGTTTCTAAACCTTCATCTTTTTCAACACTTCTTTCTCTTTTGTTCTTCTCCGAAACAGGTTCTTTTGTATTAGGACTTTTTGATTGGGAGCGTGTTACTCGAGTGAAATTCGGTTTGACCTTCGGACCAACACTACTAATCGGGACTACTTCAATCGGTTTGGAAGTCTGTTTCTTAGAAGAAACAGAGAGTTTAGAAACCTTTTTCGTTAGCAAAAGAGGTGTGGCACCGGCAACAGATATAACATCTTTTTGATGCATATCAACCATTGGACTTGGACTTGCACTTCCAATCGGAATGGGATCAATAACTCTAGAAGTTATATTTTCCATAGGATCAGGCGTTGCACTCGCAATCGATATAATTTCAGCAGGTACATCATCAGCAACAACCCCTAGAGTAACCATATCTTCCTTTATACTCTTCCCGAAAACTTTTTCAAGTGCAGGATGAACGATTTTGATACGCATAAACTTCAAAAATAACACAAAAAGAGGAACAATTATATACACAAAAAACATAGTCTAACCTACTGAAAGTACATAATCTAAATACACTAAAAAAGGCACATGTGAGTAAATAATCGAACGTACAATGTATCATAATTACAAGAACAAAAAATCCACAAAAATAACCCTAAGATTCAACTTAGAAGTGACAAATTCGAACTATAAAAAGTAGCCCAAAATACACCTAAAATGGAAGCAAATGCAGATAATAACATCAAATAATCAACAAAGAAGCTCAAATCTGAGCAAAATGGAAGTTAACAACACAAAATATAAACTAAAAACACATTTTAGTAACTTAAATTGAAGCTCAAACCGGAGCAAAATGAACATACTTTGATAAATAACAGCAAATAATCAAAAGAAAAAAAGGAATGTACCTACTTTGAAGTTCAAATAGACGAAAATTATAAAGAAATTTGAACAAAAAAGGGGAAAAAAGGGCAGAAAAGAGGAAAGATGAGAGATGAAATAGCGTGGGTAGGTGAAATAGCTTGTATAAGAGAGAATAGGTAAAAAATGCGTGTAATTACAGAAAATGTACAAAATGGCCATTTCGGGTAATATTTGTAAACTTGGGCCATTTTCATTGTAAAAATTTCTGTGGACTGATATTTTGCATAATTTTTCCAAAATTAAAACCACATACTGCACTCTACCAATAATTTTCATGTGTATGTCCTATTACTTCTTCTCTACCAATCTTTCTATCTTTTATGCATTTGTAGTTTATGTTCAGATTTTTGACATTCACACTAATCCTTCCATCTAATTTCACTGTTGAAGTTTGGACAAATCGTTGGCGAAGTTGTTCGCCCCCAAATTCGAGTTTTAAGTTTTCATCTTTTAAACTACAATAGTAGCAAAACTCATATCTTTTCACCCTTCTCGCTCTCCTCAACTTTGCCTTTCTACTGCTATAATCTAAAGCATATGTGAGCGAACTCTGTTTAATTTGAGATATGTACATAATTTTGAATGAACACTTGCTAATTAGTAATTCAAGGGTTGATTGTAGTGTCAACTGATGATAATTTCGACATGTGCAATTTTTTCTTGTGATTCAGTAGAGATTAAGCAAGAATTTCTGAAAATTATTATACTTTTCCTTGTCGAATGTTACTCCCTTTATATGTCGGTTTAGATATATAAAGCATAGCCTCGATGTACTTCAAATTTATGTTGCTCGGACTTTTTAAAAATATCGATGGGTGCGTGTCGGATCCTCCAAAAATATTGTATTTTTGAAGGACCCGACACGGGTGCGACAAAATTTTTTGAGAGTCCAAACAACTTAGCTTCAAGTTAAGGACACTCTGTTTAGTAGTCAGTAGGATTAGAGCAAGAAATTATGCTTAAAGAAGTAACAAAAGGGAAGAAATAAGAGAGGAGGAGTACATAGAGTATTCAACAGAAGCAAGATATCTTAGTCACTTTACCAAATGTCTGCAAGTTCATGTTGTATCCTTGCTAAGCACGAGCTGGGGCTGAGATACTCATTCCCTTTCCTGTTCAAGCTTATCCTTACCTATGTTTGTCGAGGAAAGGTCCTGGTCCAAGTTACTGGTTTAAAAGTTAAATAGGTCTAATCAATCTTTGGTAAAAATACTTCATCACTTCTCTTTTGAGAAATGGAGTCAAATCTATTTTCGTGATGTGTTGCTATAGAGTAGTGAATAGTAATCACAGTGGGTTCACTTCTTTTTCCTGGTTTTACTAGGGCCAGATACAATTGTAGGTTTACAAGATTTTTAAGTAGCCCACCTTAATCTATGCAATTTAAAACCTTAAGAACAGAAGGAGTTCATGTTTTATGCTTTGATGAAACAGGACATGTTGGCCAAGTAAAAAAAGCAGCAGTAGAAACTGTATAAACCTAGATAAATAGTTTATTAGTTTCCATTCCATGTTCAGCTGGATTGTGGATGTTGGTGAATAGCTTAAAAATGTTTTCAGTAAACAAACATTTTAAGTAACCAAGGTTAAGCTGAGCTGAATGTTTTCGGCTACAAAACCTTTATAGAGTATTTTATTTTATTTTTTTAATGGGTAAAATGGTTGAAATTCTCCAATCTTCAGATAGAGAAATTTTATATAGCAGAGGGATTGGATGGTAAGACTCCACTATATCTCATACTTTCGGGCCAGTTAGCGCCTAGTGGTATTGTGCCTATTTCAATTTTGAACATATTTGGATTAAAACCTTTTAAGGGGTAATTCCGCAGAAAGAAAAGTAGGACTTTGGGTTCAATGGTCTTAGCGATGAAATTATTGCTAAAAAAAATGAATCTTCCATTATGCTTTCCTCAATATTTGAAGTAAATTGTCATTCTAAATCGGAGCGGGAACAACCCAACCAGATTTTGCCGCTAAATAAACTTTACAGATCAATCTCTTCCATCATTAAACACCGAACGAGTTATGATAAATTTTGACAGAGCAAGCTATTGAACATTATAATTATTTATTACAAAGACCTAAAGGAACCAAAGTGCTTAGAAGATGTTGTACTTAGGGAGACTGGAAGCCATTATGGAGTTGTTGATGGTCCCTTAAAAAGAAAAAGGAATGATAAAAAAAAACATAAAACATTTTATAGGTGCCAAAGGAGTTGGAAGACTAAAGATTATGCGTCATATTAGCCCGTGAAGACTAAAAATTATGCTCCATCTTTCTGTTCTGCTTCTAGCGTTTTACACCTCTGTTGACAATCATATCCTGTAGTTTGTACATCCTGTTCATCTATTTTTTATTTTTTTTAACAATAAATGAAAGATAGAACAATGTGTCCAGTTGTTAAAGAAGGCAGTTTATACAACCACAGAAGAAAAACATCAATAAAAATTAAGCACCAAAGCTAAATGCTCAAAACACCAATATAGTCATACATTTTACAAACACAAATTTAAAAAATTAACATTTGTGTTGGCACACTGCTAAATAGCTCAGCAGACAACAGTTCAAGTAAGAGGATATATCGGGGTGCCTTCACTGGAGCACATGGCCGCCATAGTCTGAATTGAACTTATCATACATAGGTGCATGAAGGTGTGTAAATGGTCTAGTGTTCTTCAGTTCCATCTCAATATAGCTCACAGTTACTGTACCAACACTGGGCTAGTCATCCTTAGGAACCACTTCTTCCTTCTCATCAAGTTCTTCCATTAAACGTCTTAACAGTTGCATGGCAGCCTCCTTGCACAATAGCTGAATATCAAAACTGGGAAAACCTTCTGTCTTTTCTACTAATAAATCTTATGAAAGCGGCGCCTTTTCAGGAAGGGATGGTAGTAATTTCTCAAATATGGCACACCTCACTTCTGGCTCTGGAAGGGACGCGAGGATCCGCTTCTCAAGATGCCGGAGCATTGCTGCATTTATTTCTCAGGGAAGATTTGTTGCTGCTAGAACAAAGACAAGTTCATCTGTCCTATTCAAACCGTCCATCTGTATGAGTATTTCTATTTTTAAATGCCTACTAGATTCATGCTCACTGCGTGCTTCCCCGCATTGACTGATAACGACATCAATTTCATCGAGAAAGATGGTTGAAAGTGTATGATGTCTGGCGAGCTCGAATGACACTTTCATCAATTTCTCAAAATTCCACATCATTTGCTGACATCTGATGATGCTGATATACTACAAAGTATGGTATTTCCTTCAGTTGTCACTGCCTCACAAGCATGATTTTTCTTGTTCGGGGAGGGCCAAAAACGAGGATATTTTTCAATGAAGTTGGAAGACCTTTAAAGTACTTCGGATATTTAATAGGCATCACAACTGCTTCTTTTATTAGATGTTTGGTATTCTCTAATCTTTAATGCTCTCCCACTTAACATCTGAATTACCACGAAGAATATCCCTGGTTAAGCTTTTTCCTAAAGCGCGCACTTCTGCAGACTCAAAATGAGAAAGTAGAAATCTTTGTGGTTTTTCATCCACTCTGGCAAACTAAACTCCTTTAGAGTTTGTGAGCGTCCATTAGACTGATTATACTACTCGAAAAATGGATAATTCTGCAGTGTTCCACACTTATCCATTTTCATTCACAATCAAAGAATTTCCATTTTGTACAATATCACCTTTCGTAGTTGCATCCGGTGCAGGGACCTTCTTCATCCTAAACGAAATGGTCCAGCGAGTCAACCCAATTTCATCGACATTATTTTTATCTCCGATTCAAACTCCGGTATAAAGAGAAAGAGATAAGTAGTGTCTGCTCCATCTCTTTCTCCGTCACTTCCTGCCCATCGGTCCTGCTTCTAACGTTATGACCTCTGTTCTTCTTTCAAAGTCACAAACGACATCTGCCTCTGACAAAGAGAATTATCAGTAGAATTCATTTTCAATACCCCATACACCTAGACCCTGATTTCTCCTGCTTTTTGAACTACACTACGTCTAGATCACATCCAAATTCATGGAATCTTAGCCTGATTGTTTACAAAGTTTCCATTTTTCGGATTGACCATTAATCTGATCAAATATTGGTCATGCTTAATTCTTCCCTGTTTTACATCCTAGAAATTAGGAAACTAGGTAAATCTGATGAAGAATATTAAAAGCTAGCATTTTATTACATCTCTTCTGGAATGCTGTTTATGATCATCAATTTCTTTTATTGTAGTTGCTCTTTTCCTCCATTCGTTGTTGTTAGAGATGTCAACAAATGCTTTTTCTTTAATGTTCTATATTATCTTGCCCAAGAAATTGATTTACGATCCAAGTCAGTTATTTTGAGATTGGCCAAGATAATCAAGGAGTTGGAAGAAGCATTGATTTTTTATGAAAGTAAGGGAAAATTGGTGATGAAGAAGAAGAGAAAATTTTGTAATTGAAAACTCATTGTCGTGATTGTCGTGGCGTTTTCCCTATTTTTAAGCATTACCAAGAATGTGAAGAATGGCAAATGTAGTTGTGTGCAACTGAAATTACCATAGTGGTTCTCTTGTTCTATTTTACATTTTAGTTTGGTTGTTGCTTTTATTGCTTTCTCTTTGTCAGAATAGTAGTGGCTTTAATAAAATGTAATTTTGTTTGGTTTTGTAAGAGAAGGCTTATGCAATATGTTTTCTATCACTTTGTATTAGGCTTATGCAACCTGTTTTGTATCAATATATTGTGGTATTAATGACTAGTTGAAAGCATTCAAAACCTGTTATTCATACATATTCAACTATAAATACAGTAATTGAAAGTAATAAGGCAACCACAATGAAACTAAACAAAATGAGAACTTCATTCCAACATAATCAATGTTTACTTCCAAAATGATAACTACAAACAAAAGCTTGACCTTGTTTTGTTTGGTACCTAACAAAACATAGTTTGATACCTAAAGGTACCTAACAAAACAGAGATAACAAAACATAGTTTCAACCAACATAATCAAATGTATCAAGAACATCACCAAAATATACAAATTATAATTGTTTGAGACAATATAAACAACACCACAAATCTGCCAAAATCATCACATCGGCTGAACTAGTTTATCCCTACTTTCATGGCACATGAGTCTTCCTACTTGAACTAATTTTATTTTGATTATTAGCAGCAGCTGTAGACCTGGTTTCTATAACTTTTTCAGCCCTCATCTTTTGAAGTTTGCTATTGGTTATGGCTGACTTCCCCTTCCATTTAAATCCTTGCCTTGGTGTGTAGTCAATATCACAAGTTACTACATCAACCCTCTTTTTCACCTTTGTACCATTATTTATGACCCTTCTACTTGGTAATCCATGTTGCATAGTCAAAACAGAGATTAAAAAGACATAAATATGAACTAAGTCAAGCAAAATTATACTCACTACTTACATTAAGAATGGTAAAGCCATCTTCAGATTGGTATATTCCAATCCCTGCCATCCTTGGCCTTTTAAAAGGTTTTGTATGTCCTCCACTTGTATCCTCGTGCTCTTGTCTTTGAGGAGGCATCCCCCTTCCTAAGTCCCTTCCACTGCCAGAACTGGTTTGGCTTTCTTGAGTCATTCCTCTTCCTCTACCTATGCCTTCATTATCATGTCTTTCTTGAGGCATCCCTCTTCCTCTGCCACTGCCCCTTCCTCTACCACTTACACTAGCCTGTTTATTGAGACCCAAATATTAGAGTATATATATATATATATATATATATATATATATATATATTCTATAAATAATTAGATAAATTACCTGTGTGGGTGCAAAGTTCCATCTGATTGACTTGGAACAATTGTAACAGTTAGACCACTTGGTACAGTTGGAACACTGCCCCTTCCTCTACCTCTTCCTCTACCACTTTCAATATTTATTGTGGCCTGATTATTGACATATTAGTGCATATACTTAAAATATTCTGCTAATTACAAACTAATAAATATACCTGTGTCTGAGAAGAAGTTGCAGTTGACTGACTTGAAACACTGCCCCTTGCCCTGCCTCTTCCTCTACCAGTAGAAACTCCAGCCTGTGTATTGAAATATTAGTCTCTGTACTTAATAAATGTACATTAGATAATGACAAATAAAAATAATTGTGCCTGAGAAGATGTTCCAGCTGATTGACTTGGACTAGGTTGATCTCTTGTAGGATACTTTTATTATGTCCTTGTGTACCACATTTGCTACAAGTCATAACAGCACCACATTTGCTAAGCTTCCTAGTTTTCCTGCTTTCATTAGCCTCCTTCCTTCTAACTTTACTTGGTCTTCCAGCCATCTTCTTGACCTTTGGTAGCTTCACAATTGGATTATTTGATGTTGGCCACATTTTCATATTGTTTATTGGCTGAATAAAATGGACATATGTGCTGAGGTAGGTATCTTTGTGATAGCAGTTAGCCACAAAATTTATGGGCTCATATTCCTTGTAATGAAGGTGAAACACCATAAGGACAAGGAATGCCCCTAAGCTGCCAAGATTTGCAACTACAACTCCTACTCATAATGTCTACAATATGTGTGAAACCCTTGTGCTCAATCTCAAAACCCCTTTCCCCATTCCAAGATAAGTTGCACTGCATTGAATTATCAATAGTTTCTTGGAGAATCTTCAGAGCCATGGGAGAAATATCAGTGATCCAAGTATTTAAAAACTGCCTCAACTCACCAATTTTTTCATCATCTTCACCCTAATCTCCTCAAGCATTGTAATGATTATTTTGAACCTTGCAGGAAGTATCCATGCATTAAAACTCTCTGTCATATTGTTGTCCACAATATCACATTTGCTATGCTCTTCAAAGTATCTTTTGCACCATGTCTCTAAGTTGTACCATAGAAGAGCATCCAACCAATCCCTTCCCAACTTTTTCATTTCTTCTATATACTCCTTCAATTCAGCTTCAAATGTGGATTTTGCAATCCTCCAAAACAGTCTTCTTCTTTCTATCCCTTTCCATTCCTTGAACCAATTGGCAAGAACATGTATAACACATTATCAACCTCCATCCAATCCAATCAACCTCCTAGCACCTCCAAAGAATGCTTTCTTTAAAGCATGAAAGCACACATAAAACCTTCAAATATTAACTGTCCAAATTCATCAGCTTCTCCAACCTTAACAACACAAGTGCTACCTGGATTACTCCTCAAAATCTCATCCCTGTAGTAAAAAATTCTACCATACTCCACAATGTGATCAGCCATAATCTCTTGTAGCACTCTAGACCTAGCTCTTTTTACAGTTGTCCTACCAACATGGATATCTAACTCCTTTCTAATAATCTTCTGTAACTGAATAATCCTGATGTTTGGCTATTTATTCTATCTTTGTACTTACTGGACAGAAACTTTGAGTTGCAAAGATAGTTAAAAGTTGATGTCAAACAAATATGAACAGGATTGTATCTTTTAACAATAAAATCTCCATTAGGTTTATAGTTACTTGCACACAACAACCAAGGACAAGTCTATTTGCAACACCTCACTCTAACTCTGCCAGGCTCATTCACATATTTTTCAATTTTAATCTTTTCTTGAATTGCATATTTGGTCACTGCTAGCCTAAATTCCTTTACACTTGGAAAAATCAATCCTAATTCCCAAACAATTTTTTCACAAGTTTCATCAAAAACAACTTTATTTTGTGTTTTCTTCCTTTTCACATGTTTATGCACTACTTGATCAACCTCTTCACCATCTCCCCAACCTACTTCATCATCTAATTCAAAGCTAAGAGCTTCATCACTTAGATAGTAAGGTTCATCACCTCCTAGATTACAAACTAGGCGATCACTAATACCAACATTTGTCTCATCATACCATATGTCTGGACCCTTTTCGCCAACATGAATTTGTTCAGAAGTTGTACCTCTACTTCTCCTTTGTGTGAAATGTCTCATGCTTCCCTTATATCAACACTCTTGATGAACATCACTATCAACCTCACTTTCTTCGCTAGTATCCTCTTCAAATTATGAATTATCTTCTAAATTATCATCACTTGGATCCTTATCTATTGTATGATCAAGAGGGTTGGAAGGTACAGTAAAAGGAGGAGGCTGATCAGGAGGGTTGGAAGTTTCAGCAAGAGGGTTGGAGGTTTCAACAGAAGGTTTTGAAGGAAAAGATGTAAAAGAAGGCTGGATATTAGGGTTAGAAGCATCAGCCTCATTAAGAGAATTTAAAGATTCCTCACCTACCCCATTGTCCCTCACATTGGGGACACACTCCAATTCAAGTGGAGCCTGACAAGGTTCATTGATCCCATGAGAAACATACACCTCAAGTTCATCCCCATTTTTTAACTTGCTGATAATGTAACAAATAACCTTGTCACATTTTATTTCTACCAAATATCCATCCCACTTAATAAAAAAGTCACACTCTGGTGTATATCTTAGATACTTTATGTAGTCTTTTGACTCAAAGTAGGACATCCTATCAACATCTCTATCTAGGAACTCAGTCACACTCCCACTAATATAATTAGGTGGGGGACCAAATTCAATTTGGCCCCTATGATACCATCTTAAAGTTACCAAAACAAATGACATAAAAAGATTCCTCAAAAAGCATGTAACAAACACATTTCAACCACACAAAGTCTTTAAACAAAATTCTAAATCTGAATAGTCCAAACATATAGGAACAAATGCCTAACAATATTATAGACAGAAAATCAGTAAACACACATTTTGATATTCACAAAATCAGTAAACAAAATCCTAAATGTCAACAGTCCTAACATACTACAAACAAAATCATAACAGTCAAATATAATCACATTCTTTTTACAAAAGTACAAATGTGTTTTCTATACAACCATAGTTGTAACAAGTATATAAACACACATTTAGATAGCACAACATAACACTACAAAACCCTAACAGTAGCAAGTACCAAATAGATACCACAACTTAACAAAATAAATAAATACTAACACGTTTTTCACTAAAATAAGCACTACAAATGTGTTTTCCCCCAAGCATTCACAAATACATGAACAAAAAATACAATCTTTAACAAAAATTGGTTCAATACGAAAATCCTAACCTAGTAATCTTAAATTCTTCGTTTAATCAGCTATTTTTTTCAAGAAATCGACCAATCAAGTTCCTAAATTACCTACACTACGCTATTAATCATCAGTTGAGAAATAAAAGAGAGAGAGACAAAATGAAGAGAGTAAAGTGAGAAATTGAAAGGAAAGAAAAAACCCGAGGGAAATATATGATAAAAGGGGGGAGGTGAAAGGTCTGGTCGGATTAAACCCGCCCTAGATCCATGATTTAATTTAATTAAAGAAAAAACTAACCAGCACACGCCTAATTTTAGACCAAAGTTGATGATAAAATCGGTCAAAATGATCTATTTACAACGGGTTGTACAAGTTTTGTGGGGTAATAGGTCGCCCGCAAAGTTTAAGTGTCTTTTTGTAAATTCAAGATAATTTTAGTGGTCACTTTATGCCTTTTATCAAATTAATATAATATTATATCTAGTGACATCCATGCTATAACAAGGCTAAATAATAGATTAATTGAATATTGAGTTATTTATTAGAGAGTGGGCAACCAAAATATGCCCTCTAACTATATAAAATACCAAAATATGCCATGTATTTAAAGTGATACCAAAATAGGCTAAGCTCACATATTTTGTGAGTTTTAGCCAATTTTTTTAACGGAGCTGTTGACAACGGCGTCAACTTTTGTAAAAAGATAAAGCTCACAAAGTATGTGAGTTATCCATTTTTATTTTACAAAACCCACATATTTTGTGAGTTATCTGTATTTATTTTATAAAGCTCACAACATAGGTGAGTTATGTTATAAAGCTCACATATTTGGTGAGTCTTTAAAAAATAAAATGAATAACTCACAATTTAAGTGAACTATGCATCTTATTTTATAAAACTCACAAAATTTATGCGATTTACATTTAATATTCGTCCAGCACGCGGACTGTTATCACAGGCTTTATTGTGATGTGACATATGAATATAACAACAAAAATATATGAGTTATGTATTAGAAAATTTTTCAGCCAAATCTCGAAAACCTCCTATATAAAGAAACATATACACTTCATTATATGTCATCAGTCCTCCATTTCATTCTTCTTCTCAAAAGTTGCTCAAATCCATTTCTTGTTTTTGTTCAAATCTTGTTCAAATCATTTGACTATCTTAGAAAAATGAATGTTGAACGGGTTAAAGTTGCACTTTTTTGGGATGGTGAAATTATTCACGAGGGTAATACAATATATTATAGTATCTCCCCCAAGTGCAACGTCAAGTATCCAACTTCCATTGTGTACAGAGAATTTGTAGATTCAATTTTGAGAAAAATGAAAATAAAAAGTGATGATTATAATTTATTTATAATCGGACAATATCCAAACTCTTTCTCATCACAAGGTTTGGTAAATTATGGAGAATGGATTATCAGGGACGATGAGTCCTTGACTGAATTTTTGAGGGCTCCTTATGATTATGTCAGCCAAATAAAGTTGAATATGCTTCAAATTTATGTTAAGAAGGAGCATAGGACTCGTCGTGCTCACTCTCCTGCACAGATGGATGTCTATACGCAGTTTGATAATACAACTAATGTTGTTGACGCTCGCTTAACTCAGTATAGCACTTTTTCCGACATGAATGCTCCCCAATACATCATGTCGGGTAATATGCCAACACAATCCTCAATACCTGATTTGAACGAAACTTTGAATGAAAGTGACTGGTAATGCCTACTAATTCATGTCATAATTAATAATATTTATTTTTATGATTCGTGTGTATTTCTCATGTCATATGTTATATTATTTTTAGGGGATTAACTCTGCGTGATGCGAATAATGATGAATTTTTTGAACACGATTATAATTATGGTCAATCATCGCAGCCTGGATGGATGGACAATGCTGGAACATCTTCAAATGTTCCTCTCTCATTGAGTTTTGGTGTTGCCGACTATTATCGGTGGGTCTAAAATATAGTTGATATTAATTTATGGTGGTTGACATGTATTTTTTATTTATTTAGGTTTTTGGCATGTATTAAAAATATTTCATTATTTGTAATATAGGGATGATGTCACGCGAGATGAGCCTGTTGTCCCCGACGATATTATAAATGGTGATTAGCCAAATTATGGCGAATTGTCACATGGTGATGATAGTGAGTCTAACAATTCTAAGGGAAGTGAATGCCCCTATGAATCATCATCGAGTGATGATGGTGCGAGGTCCAATTCCGAACAAAGAGCCATGTCCATGAGCCCTTATCCTCAACAAGAATCAATTCCACAGTCATCGATTCAAAGGCCGGCACCACAACCTCATTTTTATTCTAATGAAATTCCATTTCTTGATCATTTTCAGGAAGGAGCAGATGTGTTTATGGATATGCATGAAAATATTTTTATCCCTACAGGTATGTGGCGTGAACCAGTAGATTTTCTAAACGATAATTTTTATCTTGCTAGCAAAATGTTGTTCAAATCAAAAAAAGATCTTCAAAGGGCGGTAAAGCTCTATCATATTAAAGAAGGTAGGGCGTTCTTTGTTGTTAAGTCGGGAAAGGAAGTCTTGAGAATTTGTTGCAAGCGTGTAGATCAAGGTTGTTCATTCAACCTTTGTGCTACTAAGGATAGTAGTAATAACTTATGGAAAATTGGAAAATACATCGGCGAACACACTTGTAATATGGGTGAATGTCGCGGAGGTCACTTCAATTTGGATATAAACATGATTGCAAATGTTCTTGTGCCGTATATTGAAAAGACACCGAGGTACTATTTTTTTCCATGTTCATTTGACTATACAAATTAATATTTTATTTTGTTTATAATTATTACGCCAAATTATTCACAGGTATCCTATCAAAGATTGCCAAATGTCCATTCTCAATAAGTACCGCAAAACAATAAGTCGACGGAAGGCGTATCTTGGACGAAAGCTTGACTTTGAACAAGTCTATGGTAATTGGGAGGGCTCCTTTCGTGAATTGCCAAGATTCATGGCTGCTATGAAATATTTCAATTCAGGGTTCGTCAAAGAATGGCGATTTGAACGATGTGACGGAGTTCATGAACGTATTTTCAATTATGTGTTTTGGACGTTTAAGTCATGTATCGATGGTTTTCGTTATTGTCGGCCTGTGATATCAATAGATGGAACGCATGTATATGGTAAGTATGATATTAAGTTATTGATTGTGGTAGTTACGGACGGTAATGGCTCCATTTTTCCGTTGGCTTTTGCAATAACAGCGAATGAGAGCCTTGATACAAGGACTAAGTTTTTGAGTGATTTGCATCAACATGTTGTGTGTGGTCGTCAAGGTATTACATTGATATCTGACAGGCATCACGGCATACTTGGAAGTGTCTCTACAGAGCGTAATTGGCAAACTCCTTTTGCCTACCACCGCTACTGTTTAAGGCACTTGAAGGAAAATTATCAGAGGGCGTTCAAAAGCGTCCGACTGAACAATCTATTATGGGCTGCTGCAACTGCTACGCAGGAGAAAAAGTTCTTGTTACAAATGGAGTTGATAAAGGCGACACACTTGCCAGCATATGAGTGGTTGATGAACATCAAATTGGAAAAATGGACATTGCATAGGGATGGCGGTCGAAGATGGGGCATGCTCACAACGAATAGCTCCGAGTCATTCAATGGCATGTTGAAGTCCGCTAGGGGGCTGCCAGTGACTGCAATGGTCAAATTATCTTACAGTATGGTTGTGGATCGTTTTGTTCAGAGATCGAGGTATACAAAACAACTACTGGTTCACAAACAAAAATGGATGCCTAATCCATTCAAAAAATTTGAGGATTACAGGAAAAAGGCATCGATGCACACGATCCAAAATTATCTTGTGGCAGATAACATTTTTGAAGTCAGGACATTCAACTCCCACCATGGAAAGGGGGGTAATAAACAAATTGTTAACGAGACTCAAAGATCATGTACGTGTGGTAAATGGCAATCAAACCACTTTCCATGTTCTCATGCCATTAGGGTTTTTGAGTTTGTTGGCAATTCTGCATGGGATTATATTGCATCAGAATTCTCTATTATGTTCTATAAGAAGGCCTACTCTGGGCAGTTAAATCCACTTGGTGACGAGGATTATTGGCCAGAAAGTCCATTTTCCATGATTGCAAATAAAAGATTTTTGCGCAAAGAAAAAGTCATGTCAAACACACGTCCCAATGAAATGGATATTTCACAAAGTAGATTTTCTCGAAAATGTTCTACTTGCAAACAACCAGGGCATGATAAGCGCAATTGTCCATCGAGAGAGCGTAATGCTAATGCATATCGAGCAGCAAATACTTTCGGTGGTGCTAATACTTCTAGGAGATGATTTCAATTGTATGTTTTATTATGAATTCCTTTACATGTAATTGTGTTACGTAGTTTAATGACAAAGTGTAATTGAACTGCAATTTCCTCTTTGGTATATTCCATACCGTTCCTAATTGAACTATAATTGAACTACAATTTCATACTGTTCCTATTTACAAAAATAAATTTAAAAGGCTAGTGCATTACAAAAATATATTTACAAAGATAGTATATTTACAAAGTATTTTAAAATTAACAATTAGTTTAGAAGTTAAACGGATAACATAACTATGTGCCACACCTCCTATGTCGTATCGACGTACGTGGCCTAAGCCTCCCACGAACAGCATCGTCTCCATCACCGTGGTGCTTCCTCGTAATAGCAGCAACCGGATCAACACATTGTACATTCAACGTACGCTTCTTTTTACGATTGTTCTTACATGGAGGATCCTACAAAAAATAAATACACATTAGTACATAATTTTAAGTTAATTATAATAAATAATTTGTTAATAGTAATTAGTACATGAGATGTTGTAATAATAACCTGTGTCTCCTCCGTAACGCCAATTGGTGCATGAGATGCATTCGGAATAACAGAAGGTGCTGACTCAGGAATCTAAAAAAAATACATGAAGCACAAATGTTAACCGGTTATAAATATGATAAGTAATTTTACCTTCAGTGTTGTAATTATTGACCTGAGTGTCAATGGGGTGATCAGTGACCGGCTGAGATCCACAAGGCGCCGCTAACTCGGATGGCTGCTCGGGGATGGAACAAAGACTCGAATGGAGTATCTAAAGAATAATAAAATAAGTACCTAAATGTAATAAACATCTCCACAAATATGACCTGGAAAGAAAAATCAAAGAAGCTAGAAAATCATTTGTAGTGTTATTTTTTAAGAATTTCAGAGTCAAGTCAAACAGCCCCTAGAAGAGAAAACATTCAAAAATCTTCAACCAACAACTTCTCATGTAAGTCTCCTTTCATTAAAATCTTCAATCTCTTTAAATTTATAAAAATTTCGACAGAGTTTTCTTTGTTTCTAGTCCATTTCAAAAATTTATCCCTGTCAATCAATCCCACACAGTATAATACAATATAAATATGGCCCCACACGGCACATTTCAATAAAACAAAGATTGTTACATAAAGAATATATAAATATGGCCCCATACGGCACATTTCAATAAAACAAAGATTGTTACATAAAGAATATATAAATATGGCCCCACACATAAAGAATATATAAATATGGCCCCACACGGCACATTTCAATAAAACAAAGATTGTTACATAAAGAATATATAAATATGGCCCCACACGGCACATTTCAATAAAACAAAGATTGCTACATAAAGAATATATAAATATGGCCCCACACGGCACATTTGAATACAATATAACATAAAGAAAACATACCTGCTCCTCCGTCATATGACCAAGCTGATCTCTCATCGGGACTACAACATGGTGTGCCTCAGAAACCCGTCTGACACCCCGTGTCCATTTCCTAGCATATGGTAGCACCGGCTCGTCCTCACCAAACGGCCCAATTGGCTCTGGCCGGAAGGGCCGAATCCTCTCCCAAGTCCATATCTAATGTATACATAAAAATTATTGTTAAGTAAACAAATAACTAATGGAATTGAATTTAGATAATAAGATAGGTTACCTGAAGGAGAGGAACAAATCCTCCTAGCTCCTTCGTGCACATGGATACCCAACAAAGACACCTATACAAGTATGCTAGAACAGCGCTGCCCCAGCTATAGTCCCCTATTCTGTCGAGGTCCCTAAGTAAATATAAGTACCGCAAATTCAAAAGACTGCCAGATGTATTTGTGAATAGAATCCCTCCCCAAAGCAACAACATGTAAAATCGAGCGATGCTCTGAACCCTGTCCTCCGGAGTCTCGACTGTAATGGGATGAAGAAGCTGCTGCTGAAGATAATCCAAAACCGTTATCATAGAAATACGACATTGTCCATTTATGGCCTCCGGTACAACCTCCAAACCAGTATAATCTCGTAACAGCATACGCCAATGTAAATTTCGATCCATTTCATCAACATATACAACTGGATCTCCGTCAATGCGTAGCCCAAACAACACCTCTACATCCTGTAGGGTGATAATCACCTCTCCAAAGGGTAGGTGGAATATGTGAGTCTCTAGCCTCCACCTCTCGGCCATAGCAGTCGCTAGATTGTGGTCAAACTGGATCTTGTCTATCCTAATGATGTCATATAACCCCGCCCTTGATATATAGTGTATGACGCGGTCGTGAGGGGGTTGGTTATAAAAAATGTCCCATGTCGATTCAACCTTCTGTGGACACACTAACGCAGTGGGATGAATAGTGCCCTCCCACAATTTCTCCGATCTGTGAGACCGCTGTAATGTAAGTAATGAAGCATCAACGGGGCCTGGGTGCAAGATGTGCGGCATATTGTACCTACACACAAAATATTAAATGTTATTTAATAAATTATCAGAACAAGACGTCTACTATAGTTTCTTTAATATTGATACTATTACACAAGTCCAATCTACTTTTACAAGTGATAATTTTTTTCAAACAAATCCAAAAACTGAATTATACATTTAATTTTGGTTTCTGTATTGTTTTTCTATTTAGTTGTGGATAATATCAGGTATTTTTATATGTGGATATTCTACTCCATTTTACTGTCAATTGGTTTTAATTTGGTTTGGATTGTTTTGTGAACTTGTGATTTTATTGCTTCGGTAAACTGCTATTTACACAATTGTGGCTGAGATGTATTCTAAAGATAAAAATCTTAAAGATTTTGGGTGTCAAAAATTAAAATTAAAAATGTCACTTTTAATTTTAACAGTGTTACATCCCCAATTTTTATTGTGTTTGTTATGGCTAAAGAAACAAAACAAGATGTAATTCACTTTTTCTTTTTTCATGGTGTTGAATCTACACTTTTACTGTGTTTCTAAACTCTTTTCTTCGACAAGTGACAATGCTTTTCTTTCATATGAAAGTAACAGAATGGATAATAACAATTATAAGATAAATGGGGAGTTGAAACTTGAAAGGAGGCGTCCGTAGACAAGGAATTGAAGAAAGAAATTATTCAGACACAAACGATTGTTTTTCCCATCTTGTTACCCTTAATGTATGTAATCTTTTGATTTTATTTTCTGTAGCTTGATTCAATCTTAGGGTGTGTTTGGTATGGAGGAAAATGTTTTCCATGAAAAATATGTTCTTGGTAAACAAGTGAATTTCTTACTTATCTTCTCATGTTCGTTTGGTGAGTGGATTGTTGCCGCTTGAAATTTGTCTATTTGATGAGAAGTCGGTGCTAGGGTGAAAGACTTGTGGATGTTTTACAGTAAAGGTAAGTGTACTATAGGTTAGGTCTTGCATATCTCATAGCTTGCCCACATGATAATTGTCTTCCTATATACAAGCTAAATGAAATAATGGTGTAAGAAAAATGTTATTCTAGAAGTTTTTTTCCTGTTTATTGGAGACTTTACCATAATTCAGTTGTAAGTGTTGTTTTGTCCGTAAACTTTCTTTTGATTTTACAAGTTAATCACACTCATGTGTTGTGAATTGTGATCAAATTTCTAGTTTGAAATTATGAGTCCATCATTAGCAGGATTTTAGATCAAAGGTGCTTCACTTTAGATTCTAGTAGCCAGGGAAATTGAGGAAATGTAGTGGAAGACTGGAAGAAATTATGAAAAATAATTATGTCATTTAATGCATATATATGATTTGTGTTATCCACTTTATTTTGTTTATGCTTTACCAAGAGGTCAGGGTATTATCTTTTATTTTCTGATTTGCTCCTGTTCCATGACTCTCTTATCAATTCTATGATCTACATCTTTGCCTATTTTTCACTCTCGGGGAAAAACATGACTCTTAACACTTGAAATCAGTATATATGAACGAGGTATGAAATATTAATTTGATTAGCCAAGAAAATCAATTATAACATTGGAGTACGTAAAACGTTTGGCAAGTTTTAGCTTAGTTTTTAGTTTACCCATCGCATTAACGACGGAGCTTTTAACAACCGGTGACAACCGGATTATTTTCGGTCGTTGATAACTTATAACGACAGGATTTAGACTTTTAACGACAGGATTTTCCCTCGCTAAAGACCATTTTTCTTGTAGTGTTATTGTCTTTTTTTAATACAACAATGTTGCTGATCTTATTATATTACATAAACATTGACTAAGCAATATCATACATGTGGAGAGTTGGTCAAGTACCATTAAAAATAATTTTTGATGTCAGATAAAACAATCAATTTCCAGCAAGGCAACAACTTTCATGAATAAAAGAAAGTAAGCATCTAATTAATCCTTGTTCTATATCACTTAATGAATATAATCCTTAATGCATGTAAAATATGATTATTTTAGTCCGTCACCCAAAAACTTAACTATCCCATGTCTGTAATTTAACTTTTCTAAAGCTAGACTCAAATGGCAGCAATACAACATAATCAAATTCAAGAATTTAACACACACACAAAAAAACAGATCGATACCAAATTTAATTTTTTCAAAATCTCATATTTCTTTATTAAAAATATTAATTGAGGTATAATGTTAAAAAGTATCCAAAATATTAACTGCAATAATTTTGAAAAAATCAACAGTTTCATATCAATATCTAATGCGAAGCTATAATTATCAAAATATAATCACATAAGGTTGGAAGATAAAGAGTAGTGGAGGAGATAACAAGTGCAACATCATTCACTAAACTAGCGATTTGAAGAACGAACAAATTCCAAAATAAATAAATAAATAAAAAAAATTACCTCAACTTGAACCGTAACAATTTCTCAACTTTCAAGCACCGAGTAATACGTGGGACCACTGATTGAGAATCCACAAAAATTTATCTTGAGGGGACCAGACGTGGGGAATCGAAGTGGGATTTTGTAGGGTTTTGATGTTTTTCTTTGGAAAAATGGAGGGGGGGACTGTGGTGAAGATGGGGCTTTTGGGTTATAAATTAAAAATAGATAGCTCACAAAATATGTGAGCTTTATAATATAACTCACAAAATATGTGAAATATGTAAAATAAATGAGGAAAACTCAAGAAATATGTGAGCTTTATAACAGTATAACGGATAACTCACCTATATTGTGAGCTATATAAAATAAATACAGATAGCTCACAAAATACGTGGGTTTTGTAAAATAAAAATAGATAACTCACATACTTTGTGAGCTTTATCTTTTTACAAAAGTTAACGCCGTTGTCAACAGTTCCGTTAAAAAAATTGGCTAAAGCTCACAAAATATATGAGCTTAGCCTATTTTGATATCACTTTAAATTCATGACATATTTTGGTATTTTATATAGTTGGAGTGCATACTTTAGTCGCCCACTCTTTATTAGAGGACTGGGATCAATTATCACTTAATACATATTTTTATTAGTTTTAATTAATTAAATTATTTTTCCACTGCATTTCCTACTTTATTTTTCGTCTTCACCTTTTTCTGCAAAAGCCCTAATTTCACCAACTTCCTCAAGAAATTGTGAAAGCACAATTTTCTTTAAAAAATTAGCAGTACATATTTCTTTAGATTTTCATAAAATTAGTTTCTTGCTTTTAAGCTGTGTACTTTCTTCTGCAGTAGCAGAATATGTGTCTCAGTTTGATTTCCACTGCTCATGGTCAGATGATCTGTCACGGTTCAAGTTATGGAAATAACCTTTGCAAAAATGTAAGGTCAAGCTGGTACAATAGACTATTGTGGTGTGACCTTTCCCCGAACCCTGCACAGGCTGCCCTTTTTTCATATATATAGCATTTGGAAAAAGGTTGTATTTTTATTCTCTTCTTATTCTGGGATATTGAGTTATTGAAAAAAAATATATATCTTTTTGATGTTTCGGGGGCTTAGGTTATTTGTAGTTTTGTATGTTAAAAAGAATTGTGTATATGAATGGAGGCCAGACCTCACTTGTGGGATTTTACTGGGTATGTTGTTTTGTATGTTAATATTGAGTTTAATGGAACCATTAAGTAGTGTGACAGAAGAGACGAAGAAGAAGAAGAGGGGAAGACCTAGGAAGTATGGACCAGATGGTGAAGTAGCCGTTGCATTGTCACCAATGCCAATATCAGCTTCAATTCCTCTTGCTGGAGATTTTTCAGCTTGGAAAAACAGTGGATGTCGCCCCGTTGATTCCTTCAACAAGAAGAACAAGTTTGAGGTCAAATCTCCAGGTAACATTTTCCCCAAGGCTGTTTTATTTTTTATAATTTGAATCGAATTTTGATACTTAATGATCGGTTAATGAGATTACGATTTTGTAAAGTTGGTTCAGGCGGTTGAGATAGTTCTTTTAGCCTCCTGCAAGTCCATAGAGGAGCTCCCTTACTCAGGTCATTCTTCTAATAGAAAGTCTACTGCTTTGCTCCAATCGAACCAAACTCTAAATGCGACTTATGCATGGTAATGTCATAAAATTTTTCCCGCGATCTGAAGTATAGTCTGTTAGCCATAGTAGAAACTAGCAAAGAAAGAAGGTCATGTGGAAGAAAAGAGAAAGAAGTTTCCGATAATCGAATATCACCATAAAATGGTTGCCTAAAGGCCTAGAAAGGGACTCTAGGAAGTTACCTTCAGAGGTGTGTGGGAGAATTTTTTGTGCAGAATTTTGTTGTGTCTGGGAGGTATGTAAATATTCAACTTCTTGAAAAGATTCACTTTATTCATAGAAGTTCGAATGTGCAAAAGTTTTAAATATTTTATGTGAAATATGTGTGGTGGTGAGTGACCTTGATAGTATATGATGGCTGGATAGCTGTGTGAGTTTTAGATTATTGAGATTGCATAGGTTGAAATTTTTGGATAGCTCCAGTTACAGTGAAATTTTTGGGAGTTAGCCAAATTTTGGTCCTTAAGAGGAATGTTAATATGGAACAAAGCCCAAGGTTCTCTTTTAGATATGTATGACTTAGATTCGACATATGTGGACAAATGGCATGTGGGAGAAAATGTAAAGTTTCGTAAGTTTCTAGGCTTACAATTTTGAGAATATGCCAATTATATGATATGAGTGAGACAAATTTAAATAATGATATATATATATAAAATATATTGATTTTCAAAAGTTAAAGAATGAAAAGAAAATTAGGACCCACTATGTTACCTTATCCAAAAATAAAAAAAGATTAGGATCCATTTGGCCATGAGAATTATTCACTTCTTTCCGGTAACGTTTTCACTCTATTAAAAATTAGCGTTCGGCAATAAAAATCATATTGGGAATTTGGAAACAACTTAAACTTTTGTTTTTTCATTTTTTCAATCTCACTATCTTTTCCTTTTTCAATTTTACCCTAGTTTTTTAATTTTTATAAAACCATCCTATTTAAATTATATTTCATATTTAAGGCAAAAACAAGCGTTTGTACGCAAAATTAGAGGATAAAGGCAGGGATAAGAAGTTATACCGACTAGCCAAGGAGAGAGAGAGGCGGGCCAGTGACCTTGACCAAGTGAAGTGCATCAAGGATGAGGATGAGAAAGTACTGGTGGAAGAGACATTCATTAGTAAGAGATACAGTCATACTTTTATAAACTCTTGAACAAAGAGAGGGACAACGACATTGTGCTAGGGGATTTGAAGCATTTGGAGAGGCATTGCATTTATGGTTATTGTAGCGTCCCCTTTCTTATCCTTGTTTTCCATTTCAAAAAAAAGGCTGAGGAGGTGAAGGGTGCTATTGTAGGATGCGCAGGGGTAGAGCGACTGGTCCAGACGAGATTTCGGTGGAATTTTGGAAGAGCACAGGCAGGGCACCAGACAGGTATGGAAGTGGCTGACTGAGTTGTTTTATGTCATGTTCAAGACGGTGCAGATGCTCAAAACATGGAGATGGGGTACGATGATTCCTTTGTATAAGAACAAGGGTGACATTTAAAATTGCAACTACTATCGGGGTATAAGGCAGAACTTTTGGTCAATTGTACAGGTTCATTCTTTTGAAATGTCCTGAATGTCTACCTTATCGGCAAAATTTATAATGTCAGTCTTATGGGCAAAATTTTTTAAGCAGGCCAAAAAGTCAAGCCCACCTTTTACGGAGACCATTTTTGTAAGACTTTTCTTATAGGGGACAAAATATCAAGCCCAACCCATTTTAGAGCCATTTCTGAACCTGACCCCTACTAAAGAGATTAACATGGGCCAAGCCCATAATGCCAAAGTGTGTCTTTCCGGGTCTCTCGTGAAAAGGAACAAAAGCAGAACCTAATTCACAATTCCCATCTGCTTCTGTTGTCTTCAATCCAGCCTTTCTTTTGACTTTAGGGTTCTTGCCATTAACGCAGGTAAGGAAATTTTTGGCCCTCTTAAATTTCACTTCTATTAACAAATTACCTATTCTATTCTATTCTATTCTATTGTAGAGATGATTAATTTTAGTTGCAAATAAAATTAGCTTTTGAATGGTAAATAGAGTTTCAAATTAGTGAAAAAGATAAAATCTTTTTCTAATCTTTTTCTAGGTATTGAATTTTACGATCGGGATCATTATTAATATTGATTCCAACTAATTTAGACATTTTCTTGTTTCTACAAATTGAAAAGCACATGTCCATGTTGAAAACCATGGTTGTGCTCCTCCTTTCTGTCCGAACTTATGAAATTTTATTTGCAATGTTAGCATGCCATTTTTCAGTTCTTCTGTTACCTTTTAGCAATTGGATGCATTGCCAATCCTTTGTTGCATCCTGGGATAATTTGGATATTTTTAGATTTTCACTATTCTTCACTCTACATCTTATAACCAAATATCAATGTGGCAAATCACCAGATTATAAGCTGTGGATTCTGAGTTAAGACGGTTAAACTTAATTTCCATGTGTTGGTGAAAGGAGGACTCTTAAGTTAAAGGATTTGATACAATGATCCTAAATTAAAGTGAGTAAAGTTATTTTCTTTGGGCTTGTATTGATGTAAGTTGAACCTCGATTATTCTGTAGATTGAGTTGTTGATTCTTGTTGGCAAGCGTAGAAGTTAGCCTAGCTAGAAAGGAAGAACCTTGAGGTGAGTTAAAATTGTCTTTACTGAAGTTCTTTTCTCAAGAAAGTCATGCCCACTAGATGTTTGATGAAATATCTTTGTATGATAATGCGAGCTTAGTTATAGCGAGTGAGCTCACGGTATCCATGATTATTTGAGTTTAGCTTTACATGTCGTTAATTTATGAAAGAAATATTCTTTTAAGCTTTCAAAGCCATGCCATGTTTTCATGTTCACATTTATTGATGAAATTATGTAATTTTGAAGTTTCATTATACTTGTTATGAAATGTGTAAAATTTGATTTTCATGCTCTGAGGTGAAGAACTCTATGATGTGCTTTAAGTGTCATAACTATGTTAAAGTTAAAAGCCTGAAGATTTATGATCAAGCCTTATTGAAATGGTAATCGTACAATAGGTTATGAGTAATTGTATAAAGGGTTAATGGTTTTTTCTATAATGAGGTATAACATAAATGGTAATCATATAAAGGGCTCTTAGTCGTACGAAGTGTTGCTAATATTGCCATAACGAGGCACAAAAGATTGGTGGCCATATAAATGTAACGATTCGTTAGGTCGTTTTGAGTTCTAGAACTTTGTTTCCATAAAAGACCGTTCTCGTCGAATTTACATAGGAATTTTGAACTATTCATTTAATTATGGTTATTTAATAACGAGTAATTTTAGATAATTAATTTAGTTTGTGAATAATGAAGACGTAATTTTGCTAAAATTAGAAGTGGACCATGTTGGCCTTGTACAGTGGTTGAGGTAATAAATAATCAAAATTATACTCTCAAATTATGAGAAAAAAAATCGAAGGCATATAAGAAGCAAATTGAAACAACGGCTTCAGGTAACATCAAAACTTGATTATGCTCTTTTCGTTAATTCTCACCCATTAATAATGATAGCAGACTGATGGTACATTGATGAATTGCTAATGCTTGGAAGTTATGATAGATGATGGATCTTTGCACTAGGTTACGGTTTTAGAAAACATTTGTTTCTGTAGTTAGGTTTATAAGTAAAACTTGACTTCTATTTACATACTTTAATTGCTAGGATGGATACCATCAACAATCTAAGTTGTGGGGACTCTTCACTTTTAATGCCGCACCCGTGTCGGATTCTCCAAAAATACACTACTTTTGGGGAATCTGAACAGCACCCATTGACATTTTTGAAGAGTCCGAACAACATAGTCAACAATGAATAAAAAGGAATTTTGTTGTAACTTGAAGTTAGACCTAAGGAGGCACTGCTACGGTTGAAGTGTTAATTTGTATGCCCTTTGAATTGGTGAACTAGTGAGTTAATCATTGTTCAACGATCACTTAGAGATGAGATAATCATTGGAAATTGAAATTAAAATGGACTGGTTATAAGTCATCTGCGTATGTTGCTGGGATTGGAATGTTCTATTTTTTTTTTGGATTGAAGTTACTGGTTGCGTGCTTACTTATCTTCCTGTGGTAATTTTTCGTCTAGTCATCACATTATGATTCAAGTTTTGGCATATCGGCATATATAATTGAATATTGGTTGTATTGTATTATATGAATGTCGTTAGCTTTATGGTATTTGAAGAGAATTGAGACTTAGTCCTAGGTGCGAAATGAATAATACATATTTGATAGATTGGGAATGTTCTGAAGCCTTGTGGAAGGAAAAGGCAAAATTTGAGGATTTATAACACGTTCGGCATTAGAGGTATGTTAAGACTTCTTTGACTTCGTTGAGGGATGTTTTGCTAAATGATTAAAAATGAAATAGATAATGTATAAGGGCGAAAGATGGGGGTCTCATACCCGTGGTGTGTCAGGCATTGGTACGAGTACTGGTGTTATAAATGAGAGTATATTACTATGAAATAACGGATGGTAATCCGAGATTGGGCATAAGTTGATGAATTGTTGACTTGGTTGTTTTGTGTGTTCATGTTTCTTCATTTAACCCGTATGTTTGTGATAGTCGAGGTTTACCTAGACTGATATCAGATCATAAGCCTACTTTACTAGATGGGAGCAGAAGGAGGAGTTTGCGTATTTCGTTCAGATTTGAGAACATGTGGCTTAGAGCACCAGATTTTGTGGATAAAATAAGTGAGTGGTGGAATGGGTATGAAGTTTGTGGCACACCTTCTTTCCGACTTGCTAGCAAGTTGAAAATGTTGAAAGGAGATATAAGGAGGTGGAACAAGGAGGTGTTTGGGAGGGTTGAAGTTAAGATGAGGGAGTTAATAAATGAGGTGGGTGAAATAGAGCATGTAGAAAGGTTGAGGGGGTTAGAAGAAAGGGAGTGAATTAGGAAGGAGGAGGCGAAGACTGAGATTGTTGCTCTAGTGATCGCTCAAGAAACTAGTTGGACACAAAAATCGAGGGCGTTGTGGCTGAAAGAGGGGGATTCAAATGAAAAATTCTTTCATAGGGTAACAGTAGCAAATAGGAGGAGAAATTCATAGAGTCTGTAGATGTGAACAGAGTGGTTTTTGAGGGGGAGGATAAAGGATTTGCAGAGTTGGAATCATAAAAGGGGGAAGGAAAGCCTGAGAGTATGGAGTGTTGTCCCCTTAGCAATCATGCGGGTCATTTGGAAAGAGAGGAATAGGAGGACGTTTGAAGGGGTAGAACTTGATTTCGCAAAATTAAAGAGTAGTGTTTTGTACCTAGTTTACTTTTGGTGTACTTGTGAGGTCCCAATTTGTATAGAGGATTGGACCTATTTTGTTGAGAACCATATTTTGGTGTAGATTCTCTCCTTTTGACATATGTATACGGGGTTCCCCCCCAAATGTTAATAAGATTATTTACCTTATCGAAAAAAAATTGTGATAGTCGAGGTGAATATATTTCTGTCAGTTATTTGATTGAAATGAGATGCATCATCATCCCCTATTCCATTGATATTATATTATGCACATGCATTAACATTGAGTTCGAGTATGAGAAAGGTCGGGCATGTGGAGATCAACCGTGCTGTGATCGTTATGTGATTATGAGTTGGGCACGTGGAGATTGTCTTTGCTGGGGATTAATTGATTTTGTGATAGTGTGTTGAGATCATCCGCACAAGCATGTGCAGACCGTCCGTGCTGGTATATAGACCTCGCGAGTCTCCCATCAGTTAGAACTCTCGATGTATTTTCGAGGAGCATCATCCATATATGGCTGAGAGATTATTGCTCATTTGAGGCATATCATCTCATTATATTGCATTGCATCGCATTACATCCTTCATTCTTACTTGATTATGTCTTAACTGATGTTTGAACACTTCGTGGCATTTGATTATCCCTGTTTCAGTGAAAATTTGGCTGTTAAGTATAGTGTAAACTTATAAATTTAGCGAATGATTTCTTACATAAATCCTGTCACTACTTTTTTGTTATCGGTCTATGAGATATAATGGGTACACTTAGTTTTGTACTCATACTACGCTTGTTGCACTCTCTTGTGGTGCAGATTCGATTCCGAACACTAGCACATCTCGTGTAATCTCGGAGTTGTGGTGAGCTGCTTGGTTGTTCCACTGCCCACACCTTCAACTATCTTTTTATTCATTCTGTCATTTAGTATTCAGACATGGTATTTCTTATATTTAGACTTGTCATTTCAGTTTTAGACTTGTATCTTATCATAGAAGTGCTAGAAAGTATGATTCACATACGCAGCGGAAGCATGATCACGGATCATATACTTACATGACAACATGATAATGTGAAATAAAAATTGAAATTCATGAAAAGATATACATACCTCTTGAAGCTTTCACAAACGTTGTTTAGATCCTTGTTCTCCAGGTCTACAGCCTTCTACTACTTCCTGAATAACCCTTTTTAATCTACACTTGTGTGGACAAGTATTTTTGATTTTCTAAGAAAAAGAATGAATCTCCAATCACTAAAAAACCATCTCCCCTACCTTATTTATTCAAATATCTCATTGAAGATGGAAGATGAGGGGAAAAACGTTTTCAGCCATTTAGGTGAACTTAATACCTCCATAATGAGCAAAACGTTTTTCACCCTTAATGGTCCCATTATGTGAAAAACGTTTTCAGCACATTATTAGTATTAAGTTCCATTTATTCCTTATAGAAGACTAGTAAAATAATATTACTTCTTCCATAAAAACTTTTTCTTATCAAATTCGATTAGTTAATCAGGCGTAATAGGGACCGCAGATTTATTAACTGAGGCTTCTAATTATGATATTAATTCGCAAATGAATGAATTATCATATCATAATAAATTACAAATCATTCCACTAAAAATCTGTAATTGCACTCCTCGATATTAACTTCGAAATCTACCATTACATCTTATTTAACTCCCCATGTTAGAATTACCGACACCAATCAATTAAATCAAATTTTTTCTGAAAAATTCAATTTATTGACTAACTCAATCCTATATTACTATGCTTAACTTATTTCACGTGACGGATACTAAATCCACCTGCAGGGTTTACACGTGAAAACTTATAAGCAACCATATAGGGGTGTCTTCTATCTCAAGTCCGAGACATGGTTCTATCAACTAATTATTATTTCACTAAGTAATTTGTCATTATCCAATCTATTAGGAATATATTGACTCTTAATAGAGTCTCACCTTTTAATAGATTAAAATAATAAATCAAACTACATAGATCATAATAATTATATCAAGATTAAGAGTATAAGTACATGTAATGGACTAGAGAAGTTGTTTATTAATATTCAGAACATAAACAAACATCTCTACTTGGTCCGTTCAATACATACGAAATGTACTAGCACAAGAAGTTGGAATATTACCACTCCCATAATTAAGATCAAATTATATTTTAATCTTGTGCTACAATCATCAAGATGTTTGTCCTACTTCATCTTTGATTGTGAACTTTAATTTATAACTTATAAGAACCAACAATTTTAATCTTCCATGCATGAGTTAAATAACTCCATGCATAAAATTGCATACTATATAAGTTAAGGACACACATGTCAACACAATGATTTATTTAAATAAAGACTTTATTAAATTAAGAAAATGAAATAAATTGTCTTTACATGTGATGTAAAATAATACTATAACTTAAACCAACATGGTTAATAGTATATCCTAACAATCTCCCACTTAGACTCATAACCATGCATGAACAATTTTAACACCCATTTCTTCCACATGCTTATCAAAGACCTTCTGAGTTAAGCCCTTTGTAAATGGGTCCGCCAAATTGTTCTTCGACTCAATCTTCAAAACTCTCACATCACCCCTTTGAGTTATATCCCGAATCAAGTGATATTTTCTCTCAATATGCTTACTTCTTTTATGGCTTCGTGGTTCTTTCGAGTTTGCAACCGCACCACTATTGTCACAATAAAGTGTGAGTGGTGCTTGAATCGAAGGAACCACTCCAAGCTCTTTTAGAAAGTTACCGAGCCAAACAGCCTCTTTGGCCGCCTCAGAGGCAGCCACATATTCAGCTTCCATGGTGGAATCAGCAACACATGATTGCTTGATACTCCTCCAAACTATGGCTCCACCTCCTAAAGTAAACACATATCCTGAGGTAGACTTTCTAGAATCCTTATCTGACTGAAAATCTGAATCTGTATACCCAATAGGTACAAAATTATCAGAGTGAAAGACAAGCATGTAATCCCTAGTCCTTTTCAGGTACTTGATTATATGCTTTACCGCAGTCCAGTGTTCTTGTCCAGGATTAGACTGAAATCTGCTCACCATGCCAACAGCAAAGCAAATATCAGGTCTAGTGCACAACATAGCATACATGAGACTCCCTACAGCAGAAGCATAAGGGACCGCCTTCATTCTCTCTATCTCATCAGCCATTTTGGGCGACTGATCCTTTGATAAAGTAATTCCATGCCTAAAAGGAAGGAATCCCTTTTTGGAATTTTGCATGCTAAACCTTGCAAGAATAGTGTCAATATAAAGCGCTTGAGATAAGCCTATTATCCTTTGTTTGCGATCTCGCATAAGCTTGATCCCAAGGATATGAGCCGCTTCTCCCAAATCTTTCATATCAAAACGCGAGGACAGCCACTCCTTAACAGAATTCAACATGCTCACATTATTACCTATGAGCAAAATGTCATCTACATACAGAATCAAAAATGCTACTTTGTCTCCGTCCCATTTTTTATATATGCATGACTCATTTTCACATTGATCAAAACCAAAAGTCTTAATCGAAATGTCAAAACAAGTATTCCATGCCCTAGATGCCTGTTTCAATCCATAGATGGATTTCTTAAGTTTACAAAACATGTTTTCATTGCCACTTTCTATGAAACCTACTGGTTGTGCCATGTAAATGCACTCATCAAGACTTCCATTTAGGAAAGCCGTCTTGACATCCATTTGCCAAATCTCATAATCATAACGAGCAGCAATGGATAAGAGAATCCTAATGGATTTAAGCATAGCTACCGGCGAAAAAGTTTCCTCATAATCAATTCCTTCTTTTTGAGTAAACCCTTTCGCTACAAGCCTTGCCTTAAAAGTTTGTACTTTTCCATCCACACCTCTCTTTTTCTTATAGATCCATCTACAGCCAATGGGTTTGACTCCCGCAGGTGGTTCTACAAGATCCCAGACTTGATTAGAGTACATAGACTCCATTTCAGATTTCATAGCATCAATCCACATTTCAGCATCTTTGTCTTGTAGTGCTTCGGCGTAATTAAGGGGTTCTGTATTAGGCTCCTCAGGGATTCGATCGTATGATTCTCCCAAGAGCGCAAACCGTAAAGGTTTTCTAATAATTCTCCCACTACGACGAACAGTCACTACAGGATCTGCGACAGTTGGAACTGAATTCGAAACACCTTGAACGTCGTCCTGCACAATTGCAGGCTGCTCGACATTACCCTGAACAGTTTCCTCCACAATTGCATGCTGCTCAACATTACTCCCACTACTTTGAGGTAGTGTAATGTCAAGCGTTTGCTCTTGTGCAACCTCTTGCCTATTGACATTTCTCCCACTACGTTGATGCAGTGGTATGTCAATAACGGTTGTCGGAATATGTTCTTGTTGTGTTTCATTATTAGTTATTCTATTGCTTAATTCCTGTAAAACTAGTTTACTTCTAGGAACATGGTTCATTAAATAGTCTGATTCCAGAAATCTGGCATTTGTCGAGACAATTACCTTCTGTTCATTAGGACAGTAAAATAAACCTCCCTTAGTACCTTTTGGATATCCAATAAAAATGCACACTTCTGTCCGAGATTCCAGTTTATTAGTTTTCCCTTTTAGCACATGTGCTGGACAACCCCAAACCCGAATATGCCGTAGACTAGGCTTGCGCCCAGTCCACAATTCAGATGGGGTTAAAGGTACTGACTTTGAAGGAACCAAGTTCAGAATATAATTTGCTGTTTCTAATGCATACCCCCAAAAGGAAAAAGGCAAATCTGAATAACTTAACATTGATCGAACCATTTCCATAAGAGTTCTATTTCTCCGCTCTGCCACACCATTTTGTTGTGGTGTTCCCGGAGCAGAATATTGAGATGTAATTCCTGATTCTGATAAGTACTTAATGAATTCCGCAGAAAGGTATTCACCACCACGATCAGATCGTAATGTATGGATATGGTTATTGTGTCGCTTTTCCGTTTCTATCTTAAATTCCTTGAATTTTTCAAAGCATTCAGATTTACGGCGCAACAAATAAATGTATCCATATTTTGAGTAATCATCTGTGAAAGTCACAAAATACTCAAAACCACCTCTTGCTTGTATATTCATAGGGCCACACAAATCAGAATGAATTAATTCTAACTTATTACCGGCTCTATTTCCTTTGGAAGGAAAGGGTCTCTTGGTCATTTGTCCTTCTAAACAGGATTCACAAGTCGAAAGTGCCTCCACTTTCAATGAACTCAAAGGTCCATCAGAAACCAACCGTGAGATCCTATTTATATTAATATGACCTAGACGTAAGTGCCATAAGTAGGTTTCACTCAAATCTGAAATTCGTTTTCTCTTATGTGATTGATTAATGTTATTAAGTTCCGAAGTTTGTAGCATGTTTTGAGACACATCAAACACAAACAGGTCATCTATTCTAGGAGCAGAAATAATAAAATGCTTATTAAACTTAATAATTGCAGAATTATTAGCAAAATAAACATTGTAACCAGCATCCATTATTCTTGAAACTGAAAGTAAATTCCTTCTTATAGAAGGAACGTAGAGGACATTATTTAAAGTCAAAACTCTAGAACTACTGAACGTAATGGAAATAGTTCCTATAGCTAAGGCTGGTGCTGGTTCCCCATTTGCTTGAAACACGTTGAGCTCATTTTCATTTAGCCGCCGCGTTACCTGAAACCCCTGCAAAGAAGTGCAGATATGATTAGTGGCTCCCGAATCTATAGCCCAAAATTGGGTAGAAACAGCCGCTAAAAATGTTTCAACGACATATGAAAAAGAAGTACCTTGTTTCTGCATTTTTGCTATATAACCGGGGCACTGTTTCTTAAAGTGACCAGGTTGCTTACAATGATAGCACTTGCCCTTAGGCTTAGCCACACCACCAGCAGCACCTGAAACCTTACGGGGCTTCTTCTTCTTCTTGTCGCCTTTCGGCTTAGAAGTCGAAGTCGAAGGTTTGTCAACCATGAACGCCGCAGGAGGAGCTTGGTGCTTAATGATAGATTCTGCCGCTTGCAGCTCATTCAGCAGTTTTGCAAGGGACAAGTCCATCTTATTCATATTATAGTTTAAGCAAAACTGCTGAAAACTGTCCGGCAGAGTCTGTAGGACCATCTCAACCTGAGATTCCTTATCAATAACAGCACCAAGAATTTCCAACTCGTTCAACAGAATCATCATCTTAAGAATGTGCTCCCTCACCGATGATCCCTCAGCCATTTTAGTGGTCAAAAGGGCCTTCATGGCTGTCTGCTTGGCAGCACGATTTTGCTCACCGAACATCTCTTTGAGAGATTCAAGCATATCGTAAGCAGAAGTCATGGACTGATGTTGATGCTGCAAGACATTCGCCGTTGAGGCAAGAATGTAGCATCTTGCCATCTCATCAGCCTTAACCCATTTGTCATAGGCCTTAGTTTCATCATCAGTGGGATCAGCGGACCTAATGGGGCATTCTTCAACCAGCACAAATTTGAAACCTTCAGCAGTAAGGACAATGTCCAAATTACGTTTCCAGTCAACATAGTTAGGGCCCTCTAGTTTATTTTGATTCAGGATAGTGGTTAATGGATTGAATGAAGACATGGTAAATCTGTGGTATGATCAAAAAACAAATCATTATTAGACATGCTTACAGAATAATTAAATTCATAAAATACACATCACACATATCACCATGCTCATAAACAGTTAGAATCGTTAGGGAAACTTAACCATTTAAGCAAAAATACATGCAATGGGAGACATGCTATCTACTTAAACAAAACAGCACCAACTCAGTTAGAGAGTAAACTGTTAAGTTAAGTTAGATAAAACATCATATTTCACAGAATCTCTTGCTCATTGATTCAACATGTAACTTAGTTGGAAAGTTAAGACAAGCCATCAAAACAAGAGACACAAAACAGTAGCAATATATACAAGCATATCCGATGGGGAAGATGACCGATGTCAACATGTATACTCATATAATATACTGTAATCAACCACTGGAAACCATAAGGAATGACCCCTATCACCACTGGTATCAAAAATTTAATTTTTTCAGAATGTTTAATTTTTCAGAAAACATTAAAATGGCCAAAAACCCATCAAAACGAAGGAATTTGGCCAAAAAAAGGCCTATGTCACGGCGAGGCTGTGAGTCTTGGTCATTGGGTCATTTCCAATGAACCTACCAAATTTCAGGCCAATCGAAGTTCGTCAAAAATTGAAAAACTCCAAAACCGACCAAAATGGCATTTATAGACCAGGCTGCTTGCGAGGGTCAGCAGGGCTGCTCTCGCAGCTTGGCCTTGCCACTACACCGCTTGTTTAGTCAAATAAACAACAAGAGTGGTTGGGCAGATTCAAATGGCAATACAGATTTACCCTCAATTTATAAAATCCATGTAGACAGGTATCGGCAAGGCTGTCAACGAGGGTAACATGGACTGTCTGGACAGCCTTGCCTTGACACCATACTGCTCGTTAGAGCATGTAAGTTATGACTATAGTTGGGCATAGTCAAAACTTGAAACATAGTTACCCTTAAATCCAGAGTTCAAGTATGGATAAACCATGCCAGAAAACATTGATTTCAGGAAGAGCAGATATGTCCAGAAAACAATCAAACCATGATTAAGCATATATTTCCTCGAAAATACACAATTCATAATGAACATATAATTTCCATAAACACTTATGTTATGATAAACCATTTTCCAGAAAACACACAATTCATAATGATGAACATATATATTTTCCGAAAACACATATGTTATGGTAAACCATTTTCCAGAAAACACACAATTCATAATGATGAACATATATATTTTCCGAAAACACTTATGTTATGGTAAACCATTTTCCAGAAAACACACAATTCATAATGATGAACATATATATTTTCCGAAAACACTTATGTTATGGTAAACCATTTTCCATAACAAATCACAACACAGTATGATTATAGAAACCTAAATAAAATATAGGAAACATGGACTGCTTGGTACATTATCAACAACATGATAATCAGTCTCTCTTGAAAACAACATGATATATACATTTG
This sequence comes from Capsicum rhomboideum, assembly GCA_031232105.1. Lineage (NCBI taxonomy): Eukaryota > Viridiplantae > Streptophyta > Magnoliopsida > Solanales > Solanaceae > Capsicum > Capsicum rhomboideum. The sequence goes on from CP124716.1 coordinate 32,168,837, forward strand.
TGAACAAACAAAACATGTATTACAATCATGAAATTCATATTACATTATCAGTTAGATGTAAGATGACTCGTGATACCAATTGCTAGAAAGTATGATTCACATACGCAGCGGAAGCATGATCACGGATCATATACTTACATGACAACATGATAATGTGAAATAAAAATTGAAATTCATGAAAAGATATACATACCTCTTGAAGCTTTCACAAACGTTGTTTAGATCCTTGTTCTCCAGGTCTACAGCCTTCTACTACTTCCTGAATAACCCTTTTTAATCTACACTTGTGTGGACAAGTATTTTTGATTTTCTAAGAAAAAGAATGAATCTCCAATCACTAAAAAACCATCTCCCCTACCTTATTTATTCAAATATCTCATTGAAGATGGAAGATGAGGGGAAAAACGTTTTCAGCCATTTAGGTGAACTTAATACCTCCATAATGAGCAAAACGTTTTTCACCCTTAATGGTCCCATTATGTGAAAAACGTTTTCAGCACATTATTAGTATTAAGTTCCATTTATTCCTTATAGAAGACTAGTAAAATAATATTACTTCTTCCATAAAAACTTTTTCTTATCAAATTCGATTAGTTAATCAGGCGTAATAGGGACCGCAGATTTATTAACTGAGGCTTCCAATTATGATATTAATTCGCAAATGAATGAATTATCATATCATAATAAATTACAAATCATTCCACTAAAAATCTGTAATTGCACTCCTCGATATTAACTTCGAAATCTACCATTACATCTTATTTAACTCCCCATGTTAGAATTACCGACACCAATCAATTAAATCAAATTTTTTCTGAAAAATTCAATTTATTGACTAACTCAATCCTATATTACTATGCTTAACTTATTTCACGTGACGGATACTAAATCCACCTGCAGGGTTTACACGTGAAAATTTATAAGCAACCATATAGGGGTGTCTTCTATCTCAAGTCCGAGACATGGTTCTATCAACTAATTATTATTTCACTAAGTAATTTGTCATTATCCAATCTATTAGGAATATATTGACTCTTAATAGAGTCTCACCTTTTAATAGATTAAAATAATAAATCAAACTACATAGATCATAATAATTATATCAAGATTAAGAGTATAAGTACATGTAATGGACTAGAGAAGTTGTTTATTAATATTCAGAACATAAACAAACATCTCTACTTGGTCCGTTCAATACATACGAAATGTACTAGCACAAGAAGTTGGAATATTACCACTCCCATAATTAAGATCAAATTATATTTTAATCTTGTGCTACAATCATCAAGATGTTTGTCCTACTTCATCTTTGATTGTGAACTTTAATTTATAACTTATAAGAACCAACAATTTTAATCTTCCATGCATGAGTTAAATAACTCCATGCATAAAATTGCATACTATATAAGTTAAGGACACACATGTCAACACAATGATTTATTTAAATAAAGACTTTATTAAATTAAGAAAATGAAATAAATTGTCTTTACATGTGATGTAAAATAATACTATAACTTAAACCAACATGGTTAATAGTATATCCTAACAATAAGCTCTTTTACTTATGACACCAATCTTGGGTGGTATTTCAGCTATTTTCTCATCTTATATCGTGAAGGACATAGCATTTTAGATATTGGCTCGTCTCTTTACTTTTCAGCTTGATTAATTAAATTGGACTGGTAAAATTATTGGGTTGGCTTACTTCTAGGTGCCATCACGACTTGTGTTTTTGGGTCGTGACAATAAAGTACTACGAGTAACTGTATAAAGGATTACTAATTGCCACAACTGGGCATAATTAAGTTACACTTCAGTCAACTGGAACTAGAAAAGCTTAAGGAGGAAATGTACTTAGCTAAGAAATATAGTGGTGGTTGCATAAATGTGATATTATTTACATATTGAGTGTTTTTAAGTCGTTCCTTTTAGAGTTTATGTTATTACATACATGTTTATTTAAACTTCGTTCTAACTTTAGTGAGGGGAATGTTGAGACTAACTGAGTACACTGGATTGTACTGACGTTCTCTTTAGGGAACTTACGGTGGTCCGCGGTTTTAACATAGGGGCCAGTTTTGCAGACAAGCAGACTACAAGCTAGAGATCCTTCGCTTCCCGTGCTTTGGTAGCTCCACTTCTTGCTTTTGGCTGAGTTACTCGGACTCTTCAAAACTGTCAACGAGTGCGTGTCGAATTCTCCAAAAGTAGTGTATTTTTTGAGAATCCGATAAGGGTTCGGCATTGAAAGTGAAGAGTCCGTGCAACTTAGGCTTTTGGTGGGGACACATATATCTTATTCAGTTATTTCTTTTATGTAGTCATTATTTTAGTTTAGAGGCTTCATAGACAATCTTAGAAATTGGGTTATGTATTCACATTATGCATATATTGTACAATGATAAGAAAATGCATAAACACATTTATATTGAGCAACTTGACAAGTACACATGCACGTTAACCTGCACTAAAGCTGGAGCATATAAACTCACATGGACTGTTCAACTGATATCCGGACCTGGGATCTGTATGTCCCTTGGGGACCCATATTGCTGAATCTTTATCCATTGCTTCAAAGATTTTCCATCAGTCTCAGGATTTAGTGGCGTCTGAAAAAATTTGTGGCATCCCGATGTGCCTCCTCCTCCCTTCCAGTGGACCATCTCCAACCAATATTTACATGAATTTTGTATTTTCTCTATTTAGGGGGAAGAAATTTGTGGGAAGAAAACGTACTTTGTCCAGAGAAGAGAGATGGTTCACCCGCACAATGAAGAATGTGAAATGTGCACCCGCACCCGCACCCGCACGGGCATGTTGATACATGGACAAAGAGATCCCTCACCAATTGTTAGCTCTTTCTTCAAAGTCATGATCGACATGCTCTTATTCGAAGTTCTGGTATAATATGATCTTACACTTGTTTTTTCTTCTTTGTTGTTTTTGAGTTTAAAAGCCTTAACAATATTTACTTATTCTGTTCTTGTACTTTCCAAATTTACTTGTTACATCCAATAGCTTGTATTTTGGAGGTTAATTTGGAGAAACTTTCTTTCTTTTCATAGTTCTAGGCTTTCCTCGTTTCTCTTTAGCACATTTAATTAGTACACTGTCACACCTATGGAGCTATCTACTTAGAATACTATGCCAAAACATCTCAGACGACCTTCTCTTACTGTGTCTTTTATGTGTGTTACTTGCATAGTTTGTCTCATGTGAATATCTCTTGCCTTATCCAATCTTGTATAATTCCACACCCATTTTAACATCTGCAGTTCTACAACACTCTAGCTTTAGCTGCCCAAAATATGCTCTCATATAATATTACTGGTCATACAACCATTATAGATAACTTCCTTCAATTGGTTTGGTAACTTCCTATTGCATTGCACTCCTATAACACTCCTCTATTTAAACCATCCTATTTTAGTCTGTGTTTTACATCTTCGTCTATCATATCATTCTCTTAAAAAACTCAGCCTAGATATTTGGATTGCCTGCATTTAGGACCACAATCCATTGACAAAGCCTAAGTTGAGCGTCGATTTCGGATAAGGAGTACTTCATAATCTCATTTGAATTGTCGAATGAGTTCTGCCCATCTTAGCACTTTCGTATTTCAAACTTCGTAGAGATTACACTGCCTATAGAATTGGTAAAACTAAAAGAAAGGTATAGGAATATTAGAGAGATGACCCTTCTTGGCTGGAATCTCTATCTATAAATTCAGTCCTTTTTTCTCCCTTCACCTGGTGATGCTTAAACGGAAGGACATTCAAACTATGACTAGAAAAGACCCACTTCAACTTGTGATCCATGTAAATTCTTCCAATATTCAAGTACAGTGCCTACCTACTAAGGGGACATTTAAATCTTTTAAAGCATTACAACCTTATGTAGATTTGTTGACGGAGAAATAAGACGAAGCTTTCAAGCTAGTCATAAGGGGGAAGGCCCTTTCAGTTCTAGAATGGGATAAATTGGTCTCATCATTCTTCAATCATCAGCTCGAGTCTGCTGCACAAATAACATTTCAAAAGTCTTTACAACCACTCAAGTTTATTAAAAAAAACTTTATACTCCTTTGCACTTTCAAATGATCCTGATCTGCATTGTTGAAAATTTTCAATAGAGACAAAACAGGCTGTCCAAATTGCCAACAATTGAAGAATCCTGAACCCTCTTGTTTAACACTGGAATCTGGATTAGTTTTTCTCAGGTGTGTTTCTCTGTCCAGTGTAAATCAGGGGAATAACTTCTTAAGAACTGACCCAAAGTGATAAGAGTTCTTCTAAGTTGATTAAATATGCTACTAAAACTGATCAACAAAAGATGCAAGTCAGTCTTCAAAGACCTTAAAAATAGAACCTTGAAATCAGATACTTCAGTTATTTGGTCCTGTAATGCTACACAATTGATTTCCTTTTTTTAGTCTGATGAATATTTAATAATTAGCCAGATAGGGTATTGGGGGACTGCTTTTGAAGGAAAGAGTCCTCTGACAAAGCTTCTGGTCGTTTCTATGAATCTGGGAATTTGCTTCTTTCTTGCGGTGTTTTTTTTTTTTTTTTTTTTTGCTTTTTTTGGGGGGGGGTGAGGTGTATACCCTTTGACGCAAGGGATGCCAGATGGGTCTGTTTCAGGTATGGGGAACTCTATTTCTTTTGCTTTTAGTGCTGATGGGTTGTTGTTTTACCAAAAAATATTTGATCTGTTGAGTTGTATAGATTATGTGGTGAGAGGGGATGAACATTTGAGTGAAAAAGAATTTAAAAAAAGGGCAACCCGGTGCACTAAAGCTCCCACTATGCGCAAGGTCTGGGGAATGGCCCGACCACAATGGTCTATTGTACGCAGTCTTACCTTGCATTTCTACGAGAGGCTGTTTTGCATTCCTCAGCAATTAAGGACTGCTGGCTACCTTCAAAAACCTTGTTACAGAATGTGGTTAGACTCTAGCTCTACAGCTCACCTAAGAAGTCAACCAAATCATCTATTTCCTCTATACAATTTTCTTTACACCAAAAAAATAAAGACACTAAACAACTCCATTTCACATCATGGATGGACTTGATCTTGTCTTCAAAACATCTTCCATTTCTCTCCTTCCATACTGACCACCAAATGCACGAGGGTATCATCCTCCACCATTTTCTCTCTCTTGCTCCCCCCCTTTCTAATCCAGGAACTCATCAGGTCAGCTGTGTGTTCAGGCATAATCCACTCTGTCTTTGTGAGGCTGAAAAACAATTTCCAGATCTGAGTAGTGAACTTACAGTGTAAAAATAGGTGATTGTTTGTTTCCCCCGTGTCATTACACAAGAAACATCTGGTCACCACTACTCTCACCTTCTTTTGTAGCACTTCATGAGTAAGACAAGCCTTCTTTACTACCTGCCATGTGAAGCATTTTACCTTAGTTGGAACCATGCTCTTCCAAATTCTTTTCCATATCTCTGAACTCTCATTCCGAGCTGCATTATTTTCTTTCTTATAAAGCCTATTCACAGAAAAGATGCCATCCGCCTTATGTTTCCATCTCAGAGAATCAGTTTCAGTAACTGTGACTTGGAACTCCTCCACCAATTTCAACAACTCAGCCACCCTTCTCGCTTCCCAATCATTTAAATGTTTTCTAAAATTCAGGTTCCAACCTTGAGGGGACCAACACTCATTGATGTGAACTTCAAGATTGCTACTTAAGGCCATTAAATCAGGAAAAGCTTCTTGGAGTGTAGTTTGCCCTATCTAAGTATCTTTCCAGAACTTGGTTCTGTCACCATTGCCTACCCTGATTCTAGAGTCTGCATGCAGCTTTGGCCAAAGAGTCCTAATGGTTCTCCACACTCCCACACCATAGGTACTGTTAACCGCCCTAGAGCACGAAAAACTATCCAGTCCAAATTTATAAGAGATGACCTCTTTCCACAGTGACGTTTCCTCCTTTGCTGAATCTCCATAACCACTTCATCAAAAGACTGCTATTTTGAATTTTTAAATTTCTGATGCCAAGTCCCCCCAGCATTTTGCTCAACTGAACCACTTCCCACTTCACCAGGTTATATCCTCCCCTTTCTTTTTTTCCATTCCACAAAAAGTTCCTTCTTAATCTATTCAATCCCTTCACCACACTGGCCGGGGTAGGAAATAAGGACATCACATAGGTAGGAAGAGAGTACAAAATTGAGTTTATAAGAGTGACCCTCCTCCCAAGGATAGATACTGAGCCTTCCATTGTGTGAGTTTTTTCTCAGTTTTTTCCACAATACTGTTCCAAATCTCCACATCCTTGTGTCTACTCCCAAGTGGCATACCTAGATAAATAGTGGGGAGGTTTGCCACTCCACATCCTAAGATCTGTGCCATTATCTGAATGTTAGGAACTTCTTTTATGGAAACAATATTACTTTTTCTCCAGTTAACCCTTAGCCCTGAAACAACTTCAATGTATCTAATGTGCTCCATTTCAGCTTCACAAAAAATAATGGTGTCATCTGCATATAAAAGATGACAAATTTCCAAATCCTCCATATTACCACCCCCTATCTGGAAGCCTCTAAGCCAGTTATTCTGGGTAGCTATATTTACCATACTATTGAATCCTTCCATTGCTAAGATGAATAGTAAGGGGGATAAATAATCTCCTTGTCTCAACCCTTTTTCAGATGGAAAAAAACCAACAGGTTCTCCATTAGCCAATATAGAGAACCTAACAGTTTTAATGCAAAAACTCATCCACCCTAGCCATCTGTCCCCAAATCCCAACTATTTTAAAATGCTCAGTAGATGGTTCCAGTTTACATGCTCATATGCTTTTTCAATGTCCCGCTTACACATCACACTAGCCACTTCCCCTTTAGTTCTTGTGTCATGCATTCACTAGCTATCAAGGTTGCATCCATAATTTGTCTCCCTTTAACAAAAGCCATTTGGTGCTTGTTGACCAAGTTGTCTATCACCCTCTTCAACCTTTCTGCTAGAACTTTTGCAATAATCTTGTAAGCTCCTGATATCAAACTAATAGGCTTGAAGTCCCTCAATTTTACTGCTCCTGCTTTTTTGTGGCATTCATGCTTCTTTCAAACACTTGATGCTTATGAAAATACTGCATAGTTCCCATCAAATCAGTCTTAATCATGTTCCAAAAAGTTAGAAAGAAGTTCATATTAAAACCACCAGGGCCAGGTGCCTTATCAATAGCATATGACTTTATCCTCTCCCATACTTCTTCCTCCTCAAAGCTCCTCTGCAACCATATTTGATCTTCAACAGAGATCACATTCTTATCATGGACATTGAACTCAGGTCTCCATATTTCGCTCTCTTTATACAGGTTCTAATAGTAATCCTGAATAGCAACTTTGATTGCTTCAGGTTCTGTGACATTTTGCCCCTCCCGTTCCAGAGAATCTATGTGATTATATCTCTTATGTGCATTAGCAACCCTGTGGAAGAATTTGGAGTTTTTGTCTCCAGATTTCAACCATTGCACTCTTGATCTCTGCCTCCAAGCTATTTCCTCCCTCTTTGCCACCTCTTCAAATTCTAGTGCTAGATGTGTCTTCTGAAGGACCTCATCATCAGTGAGGCTTCGCTGCTCCCGAAGAATTCCAAAAAAGCTAATTTGATTTAGAATCTCCTCTTTCTTTCGCTTCCAGTTCACCCGGATGTTTTTACTCCATTGAATTAGCTCCTTCTTGAGAAGTTTTAGTTTGTTAGCAAGAACAAAAGCAAGTCTACCCCTACTTGGGAAAGAATTCCACCAACCACTCACTTTCTCCTTAAATCCTTCCACTTCTTGCCACCAATTCTCAAATCTAAAAGAAGACCTCTTAAGTTCCCAATCCCCACAAGTCAACATGATAGGGTTATGATCAGACCCTATACTAGGAAGCATGTTCTGTTTCACTTGCAGAAAAATATCCTCCCAATCAGCTGAGTATATAAACCTGCAATTCTAGAAGCACTTCTATGATTGTCCCCCTTTCTCCATGTATAATACCCTCCAAATAAAGGAGGATCTACCAGCTCCAATTCATTTACGCTATCAGAAAATTCAGACATAGCCCCTGAAATTCTGTGACCATTAGCTCTCTCGGCTATGAATCTAATGACATTAAAGTCACCACAAACCACCCACTTGCCCTCACATGTCTTTGACAGCCGCATAAGCACTCCACAACTCCCTTCTGATCACCTTGTTGCAATCTGCATAAATAACACTGAGTGACCAAGTCAGCTCTTGGTTAACTCTAGTGAATTTGCAGGTGATCACTTGTCCCCGGCTTCTACCAGTTCCCCTTTCCGTTCCCTCTTATCTCACATAATCAGGATCCCTCTACTACTACCCCTAGCTTTTAAATGTTCTTCCCCCACCATCTGTTAGCCTATAGCTTCCCTAACACACTCTTCACATCTCCATCTAATTTTCTTGAGTGAAAAAGAATTGGTGGGAGAAAAAGAGGTTACCTATTGAGGCACATAATTGGAGAGGTAAGATTGTGGTGTACGGAAGGTGAAATAAGGAGGCGATGGCGATAATGAAGGAAGGGAAGGGGTAAAGAGGGAGGGAGCAAAATATGTTGAATGTTGAAGGATTGTAATTATTAGTTGGAATGTGAGAGATGAATGACCCCAGCAAAAAGGGCCATTATCAAAGTAGAGTGATGTCTTTCCATCTATCCCATCCTTGGTGGATAGAGTTACCTGGTACTTATTGTTGGTGGGAGGTGATAGGTATTTCGTGGAATTAGTCGAGGTGCGCGTAAGCTGGTCCGGACGCCACAGTTATAAAAAATAGGCTTTAGAGGATGAGGGGATAACGTGATATGTATTCTAGAAAGAGAACTGGAGATTTTACAGATATCATTATCAGAAGTGTGTATGTAGGGGAGGGAGGAAGGGAGGTTGGTGAAGATATGACTATGACTATATTTTGGTTGGGGAAAGTGTGGGTGGAATACTCATTCCTTGGGATGATAAAAAAGTTGGAATGTAGGTGTTAACAAGAGGGAGCTCATGGTAGAGGTCCGGTTTAGATACATTAGCAATGAAATGGAGTGGGGATTTGGGTGGTATCTACGGACCTATATGGGAGGGGTCAAAGAGTCCCTATGGGAGGAGTTAAGAGCTGAGATGGGGAGGTGGGATATACCTTTGGTGTTAGGGGGATTTTAATACCATAAGATTCCTAACGGAGAGGTTTGGGTGTGAGGTTGTGTCCAGGGCCATGGAGGAGTCATTATAGTTTATTGATAATATTTTCCTTTGACAAGTGCCTTTTTCACTTGGTCCAGGTTTAAGGACTCTATCTAGATGAGACTAGACAATTCCCAGTGTCTACTTTTTGGGAGGAGTTGGCTCCCAATGTGATCCAGTTTCCTCTTCCACTACTGTTATTGGACCATTCACCAATCATGATGGATGGAAGTAGAGGAATATGGACGAGATCTTCTTTTAGATTTGAGAACATGTGGCTAAGTGTGATGGATTTCGGGAATAGAGTGACGGGTTAGTGATGGAGTTCTGCGGTGAAGGGGAGGCTTTCTATAGGCTTGCTAAAAAGTTGAAATTGCTTGAAAAAGATAAAATGTTGTGGAATAAAAAGAAGTTTGAGAGGATAAGAGGTGAGAATGAGAGAGATTATAAATGAAGTGGGTACTTAGAATTGGCAGAAGTAGAGAGAGAGTTAGAAGAGAGGGAGAAAGAGAGGAAAAAGGGGTTGAAAAGGGAGCTAGCCGATTTGGCCATTGCCCAATTGGTTAGTTGGAGAAAGATCGAGTGCATTATGGTTAAAGAAAGGGGACTCTAATACAAAATTTTTGTAAGGGTGGTAGTTGAGAATAGGAGAAGGAACTTCACAGAATTGGTCTAAATGGGTGATGCATGTGGGAGAGAAGGAAGTAGATGGTGAAATTTTAGTTTTTTTACGCACGTTTGATTAAAGAAGGATTATAGATCTATTAGTCATGGGAGGATACATAAAGGGTTTCAATGCTGCGATTTGGGGCATTGGGATAATCACAGTTTCTCACTTGTTGTTAGCGGATGATGCCTTCGTTTTATGTGATGCAAACGAGACCTAACTGGATGATTTAGGCCAAATGTTTACTTGGTTCCAGGTGGTTTCAGACCTTAAAATTAATTTGAGATAGTGTGAGATTATTCCCGTTAGGGAAGTGGACGACATTGGCTTGCTCGCCCAACATTTATACTGCAGGGTTGGGGCCCTCCCGACTACCTATCTTGGATTATCGTCAAGCACATCAAACAAGGATCGTATGGTGTGAAATCTGGTTCTTTAGAGGGTTGAGAAAAGATTAATAGGGTGGCGGGAAGGATATTTGTCCAGAAAAGTTAAGGAAGTGCTTATGACAAGAACTTTATCGAACATTTCCACTTATTTCATGTCTTTGTTTCATGCCTAGCTTTGGTCACAGTAAAGTTGAAAAATATTCAAAGAAATTTTCTTTGGGATGCGACGGATGGGCAAGGAAGTTTCACTTGGTGCAGAGGGAGACTGTCACATCTCTTGAAAAGTGGGAGGTCTTGGAATTATAATATAAAGGCTTTAACAAAGCTTTGTTAGGCAAATGATATGGAGATTCGAGGTGGAAGGACATGCTTTATGGAGAGGGGTGATAGTTGATAAATGCGGGGTAATTAAAGTGGATTGGATGCCTTTTGGGTGTGGTTTGTTGAGGAATATCATGAAGGGATGGGAATATTTCACTGTAAATATCTTATTCAAAATAGGACTTGGGAGGAGAGAGAACTTCTGGGGACATACTTGATATGGGAATAATTTATTGCAAGATGAATTCCCGAGCCTATATAGAATTTCTTTCCAAAGAGACTTGGCGATCCAACAAATCAGGGGCCACAAGGTGGATAGATTTTTTGGGACTTTTGATTTAGGAGGGACTTCCACGATTGGGAGGTGACTAAGTTACAAAGATTATTGGCTCTACTCATAAGCAAGTCACACCGCTAGATAATCCTGATCCTTTGTGGTGGGTTATGGGGAATAATGAAATGTTCTATGTAACTTTGGTTAGAGAAGAGGATGTACTTCCTTGTTATGCAATATGGATATCAAAGATGCCAAAGAAGGTGTATTTTTACACTTGACTAGCTACTAGAGGGGTAATCTTGATGGCGAAAATCTTAGAAAGCAGAAATTGTTTGCATCAGCTAGTGTTACAAGTGCAAGGAAGCAGGCAAGGACGTGGATTACCTTCTTCTTCATCCTGGTCTAGCTATGAGGTTATGGTGAATATGTTTAGGTGGTTTGACACTTCATAGGCAATGCCAAGAACTGTGAAAGATTCTATGTTCAGTTGCAAGAGGGGGAGAAGGTAGAAAAGATGCAGGGGGTGGAATGTGGCTCTAATCGTGTTAAGAGATAAATACTAGAGCTTTTGAGGGGCTAGAGTCGATTTTTTCTTAGCTCCGATCCCTTATTTCCTTTTGATGAACCCATAAAGTTCCTTATTGTATAGAAATTGGGTGGAGTTTGTAGAGAATCTTATCTGTTTGTGGATTTTTACTTTTTGGTTACCCCTTGTATACAGCCAGTTTTTGTCATGTTTATGAATGAAATATACATTTACTTCATTAAGATAAATTAATTAATTTCATTAATTTCATTGATGACATCAACAAGATCCAGTCAGAACATGTACCTAATGTTTTTTGGGCTCTCCTCCTTGGTCGCATTGGCCATTTACTTAGTAAAACATGTAAACTAACCTATCGCCCACTCATCGTATGATTCTGTTCCGTAGCTACTTGAAAAAGTTCTCTTAAAATTTCTCAATGTCAACTGTAATGATGATTCGTTTAATGTATGCAAATCTTGTTTGTATTAGATCATGTGATTCAGTACTTACAATAACAAGAAAAAAGCTAGATCATGTGTTTATCTTCTGAAGCTGTAATTTTTTTTTAAACAAGTATTTTTTATTACATCCGGGAAAGGGGAGGGGATGAATGTACTCCTGATGGGATTTGAACCCTCCACCTCAACTGTAGAAGGCAGGGAGCTCACCAAGTGAGCTAGCTCACCCTCAACCCTGGAAGTTGTAATTTGTTATACCACCAAAGCTTATAGTTTAGTGGTAACAGTTGGGGGCCTCCCACACAACAACTGCAAGTTTGATTCTCACTATCCCCTTTCCCCTTCCCAACCCTCCCAAGGAATGGAAAAAATTTACTTTAAAAAATAAAGTTATGAAGCTTCTGAGTGAAAAATTTTCTTACAGTCCTTTACATATTATCTGCAATTTCTAAGAAGTCAATGTTCATGCATTTTTGTTCTTTAGAAATAGTTGGCATGCAAAAAACACTAGGTGATTTCTTCCCATATGTCCTAACCTTGGTGGACAAAGTTACCTGTACCTGTTGTTGGTGGGAGGTGGCAGGTATCTCGCGGAATTAGTCAAGGTGCACGAAAGTTGGCCCGGACACCACGGTCATAAAAAAAAAATAGTTGGCGTGCATTTGTTGCTTTAACTTTCCTAATTGTTATTTTATGCAATTTAAATTGGTCTAAAATTTTTGGGATTTTTATGATAACCAAATGCTCAATCTACAATTCAAACACTTCCAATGGTGTGGTGGATATCTTATTTCTTTAGCCTTGATTTTGAGTTACGTATCGCTTTATAGCCACTCATTCTAAAAGAACAAACTTTTCAGTACTTTCCTCCCAGTTTTGCTCGATTGGTATCTCACTTGACCGATCAAGAAACTTATCTGGAGGACTCAAGTGGACAGCGATGGAGGGTGGGAATATGTAATCATAATGGCTCGCTTGCAATTCGGCAAGGATGGCTTGCATTTTCATCAGAGCATGGTCTAAAATTGGGAAATTTCTTGGTTTTCCACTATATTCAGTGTCAGCACTTCGTTGTTCAGATATTTGGAAAAAGTGGATGTGAAAAGATCAACTTTTACAATGGCACTCGCACGGGGAAGAAAAGACCGAGAACTAATTCTACAGCAACTTCCCATGATGAGCTGTTACCGGAAACTGGCATAAGTTTAAGGAAAAATGGGAATTCAACACTCTCAGTTACTGCTGTTCCAGAGTCTGAAAGGGCTGGACACCAGCCGCAGCCAGTTGCCACCACTTTGGCATCTCAATTTGGTGAGCTTCCAGTCTCTCATATTAAGCATATTTTTGTTCTGCTGTCTTAAATGTAGTTTTATTATTCTGTTGACCTACTTGTGAGACTAGACTTTCCTTTATCCCTTTTTTTTTTTTTTGAGGATCTCTACCTGTTAATTGGGGGGCTTTGCATCATGCAGGTAAGAGAACAAGAGTAGATAAGCGAGCATTGAAGGAGCTAGCAGCAAAAACACGTTTCCCTCCTAAGAAGTTAAATGGTATAACATTTTCATATTTATAGTTTATAATTCATTTGATATCCTTCTCATAACTGTTCATCATCCCCTTCGACCATCATTCCTGCTACTTTCTTATTTGATGTATACTGCATGAGCAAATGCAGGAAAAGAGCCAAAAATAACAGAGAAAGATGGTCAAGGTTATCCTGAGGCTGTAATTGGTAATAACCAAGCTATAAAAAGCGAGCCTGCTGATTTAGGAGACTCATCATTTCCCAATGCTGTCAATTTCGCATGTTCACTACGGTTGGATGATCGAAATTTTCTGGTGAAAATCTTACTGAAATATCATTCCTTCTGCTATTTGTGGAATTTCATTTGTTTGATTTCTTCCCTGCAGCATATACACTGCTTGAATGTGTATATCTAGTGTTCATTGGAGTGACATGCATTTTAGTACTGTTTTCACTGATCCTTGGCATTGAATAATCAAAGAAAGATATTAAATAAGAGCTTTGTAAGCATACTTTAGGCCTATTTACTCTATTAAGATTTTCGATAATTATGAAGATTGGGGACAATGGCCGATTACTTTGTCAGTAAAATGTTGAATAGGAACAGAAGATATGATTGCAGGCTAATTTCACTAATTTCCTGTGCAAGTTTCTTTATTTAAAAGGAGGATCATAAAATCACCACTGAGTTCATAGTAAATTATTAAGTTAATTTTGATTGCAAGCACCTCTCTGAGGGTAAAATTTGTTTTTCTTTAATCTAAGAATTAATTAGAATCCTTTGTGATTGAAATGACCATTTTTTACAAAGAACTTAGTCAACGTGATTGGCAATAAATTTCTTATTCTTGTGCTTAACTATGTGTATTTGGCTGAAATTGCCTTTTGATTCCTGAGTGTATGTGCTTTTCTTCTCCATTGCCTTTTGATTCCCGAGTGTATGTGCTTTTCTTCTCCTTGAGATCTTTGAATTTTGATCTCCTTAAATTACTGTGTAGGAATTACCACAAAGCTGGCCACATGTTTTAGCGGGCAGGAAGATGGGAAGGACTATTATTTATCTCAAAGGACCAGATAATAGACCCTGGCCCGTCATCTATCATGAGAAGTTCAGTTCTAAGGTTTTGGTAGGAATATGGCCTTTATTTACTAAAGCTTTTGGCCTTAAACCTGGAGATGAATGTCGATTCCAACTTTCAGATCAGGCAGAACGTATGTTTAATATACGTGTTGGAGCTTCTTTAGTTGATCTTTTGTTCATTTTTTTAGGTTGTCCAACAATCTAGTACATGTAGTCCACAAGGTTGATGTCATTCAAACTACTTTGAGTTGATTATTGTGAGCAGTTGTTAGAACAATGTAATGGGAGCTATGACTAGATTTTACTTTGTGGTTCTTATGTATTTACTTGATTTAAGCAAATTTGTAGTGGATTTAATCCTATGCTTTATCTGTGAATGCTATGTTGATACTTTCATTTCGCTTCATCATACATTGAAGCAAATAAAGGGCTCAAAGTTGCAGTTAGAAATCATGGATTTATTGTCCGTAGGTTTATAGTCACAGATATTTATCTACACATTAAATAGAGTGAGCTAGCTATCCACCACTTGTGATGAACTTCTCCAGGTTAACACGTATATTTCACCATGGGAAAAGTGGTGAACTTCCCCAAATGTGAAAGGCTCAAGGCTAAGGGTAGGCTTGCTATCCTTGCACTTGCAAGTGTCATTGTTTGTTAAACGTTTTCAAATAAATTCAGTTTCAGTGCATACCTCAAATTTCATGTTTTAGTTTTAGCTTATATGTGATCATCATAATCTAGTTTCATCAAAATTGACTATCTTAGCTTTTACTTGAATTTTCACAAGATAACGTTTTCAAAGGGTGATGTTTAATTTTTGACCTTGTTCAGAAAAGTTGTGCAAATAATCATTCGTGCGTAAGTCATTTTTCCCCATTTTGACAGATCAAGATGAATGACAGATGAAGATTAGTGCTTATAGATCTTTAAATATTTTCTTCATAATCCAAGAAAATCATAGTTGCCACAATAAAAGGTTAATAATGGATTATAAGTTGAAAATGATGGAGAATTCTTTTCTGATTGTAGGGGAAAAATCAAAAGAGAGAAGTATTGTTACGTTTCTTAAAAATTGAAAAGATCGAATCAAATCGACAACAAACAAACCCATGGATATGAATTATATTTGACTTGTTTGGTTCTATTGATTAAAAACCAACTAAATCAGTTTGATTTTGATTTACCCCAAAACTGACCCGAACCGAACCATGAACACCCCTATTAATAGATAACATAGATACATAACGCCAAAGATTTTGGAATACATAGTCATTTTAAATAATGAAAATTCATGCTTGAGCACCACGTTTAAATCAAGAATATTTCAGTTTAGATGAAAAATCTTATAACATAAATATGTATTCATTTATGCATTTCAGACAAATAATCATAGATTATAACCCCAAAAGAATATTTACTCAATGTGGAACCTCTATGACAAGGAATGAAATAGTCATCCTAGATAGACCTTTGTCACAATCCGAGCCTATAACTGGACGTAACCGGCACTCGAAATCACTAGTGGTCCGAGAGAACCACTTGGCCTGACTTGAAACTTGTAAAGCTAAACTTTGATAAAATTGCGGCTAAGAAATAATAAATATGGTTAAATTTCTAAATAAAGGAAAAATACTTTTTATTCTTGAACAATGGAAGTCGGCTGAAAACCATTATTAATAACTAAAATCAACTAATGTCTAATGAAGCCTCTATAATATATGGACTGAAAGAGTTTGCTGGGACTTGGCCCGAGCTACTTTTATTTAAAACTCAAAACTGAAACTGTCTATGAACTGGGAAGTAAGCAAAATATAACCAAGTCCTCTGGATGCAAGAAGGACTCACCACAAGCTGCTAACGAGAGTCTAATGAAATGTCTGATGTCGGGCCTGAGTCTGAACGCTTGAATCTACGTCATGAAAAGATGTAACGCAAGAAGAGCAATCAATACATGGGAGCTATCGATTTTCATGCATTTTTAGTGTTTCAAGACTTCCAACAGTGGCTGCAGGTCATTTATGACTTGTCGGAGCTGTCGATTTGGTCATCGGGCAGTTCGTTTGGGTTTTAGGCTCACTTCTCTGTTTTGGAGCTTTCGATGTTAAGGAATTAGTCTCGAACCAAAACTCCTAGTAAACGACCTCGGATGAGAATTCCGACAGTGACATTAGCTCTAGAATATTAATTTTAGGCTAGTGGGACCGTTGGTCTGGGTTTCGAGGCTTCCAGATTTATTTTGGGCTTTTGGGTAGACTTGATGAAAAATGAAACTGTGGGTGAGGGGCCCACATTATGTCGAAATGACCTTTGTTGGTAGTTTGGATGGTTTCTTTGAGTCTGGAATATCGAATTTGGTATGGTAGCATAGTTCGTTTGCGCGCACGGGGTTCCGAACAAATCCCGAACCTTCGATCGAAGTACATTAAGACTTAGCTTTTGCTGGTTTCCCAGCTTCTGGTGCAGGGTCATTTTACCCTTTGCGTTCGCGAGGGGTAGGCTGCGTTCGCGAAAGGTCAATCATTGACCATCGCGTTTGCAATGAAGGGTCGACCCGACCCAACCCTTTTCTCCTCTTCGCGTTTGCGACCTATAGCCTCGCGTTCCCGATAGCTCATCCCGTTTTCCTTCGCTATTGCGGCCTTTTTGCTCGTGTTATCAAAGGAAAATTTTGGTAATCGTCACTTTCGTGACCCTTGGCCCTCGCGAACACGAAGGCCAATTGCTTTGTAGTATATAATCCCCATTCTCCGCGATTTTTCATCATTTTCTAAGTCTCAATCTGCTATTATTGAACCCTAGAGCTTGGAAAAGAGTGGAAAATCATCCATTGAGGATAAGGTAAGCAAATTCTAACCCTCTTGGTCGTTTTCCATTATTTTTCCCCGTCAAGTTCTGCTTTTTTCCTTGTAAATTCCTAGAAATAATTTTTGAATTTCTTAACTTTATAGGCTGATTTGGGCCTCGATTTGTACTCCATTTTTTCTCAAATTTAGAGCATGCATTCCTTATCCTTTAAGGGAGCTCGTGTCGGATTCACTTTTGAAATTCCATTAGTGGGCCCCACGGGCCCCATTTTAGATCTGATTTTTGACACAGAATTTTATATTGCAATATAGGTATCGTTTTACTTCTATTAACGTGTAGATTATGATTTTGATAGTGCGACATAATTTTTGAGATTGTGGGACAATGATGAGTGATTTGTGGACGGTTCGAGATTACGGTTCGGCTTTGAGCTAGGTAGGCTTCAGTCTACTTTTCTCTATGAGATTGTGTATTGTATAGATTGCATGCTAGGTCGGGATTATAGGATAGGTTTATACCTAGTAATACCATGACTTGACTTATTTAGGAGATTTAGAATAAAAAAGTGATCTGAACCTTAACCTAAAATACTCATTAGGGTTGTAGGATCCTATTACACCGGATTTTGGACTTGTTTGACCATATATTGACATGAAAGACCTTTTAGTATAAAAATTACCATATTACTTAGTGAAATAGACGGCATCCGTAATTAGATCCTTTTAGTAGCTTTATTCCCTCGTTTACCTTAGTTTCCCAATTTATGGTTTAATATTAGGTTGAGTTTTTATTTTATTTTATATATATATATATATATATATATATATATATATATATATATATATTGTGGGACGGAGGCCGTGGTTACGATACCAGTTGGATACCAGGTTAGTATTCTATCCTTAGAAAGGATGTGATTATAGTTATGGATATATAGACGCTTATGGTTGTATTGTTTAAATACTGGTGATGGCATGCATACATTTAGACGCATTTATGCTATTTAGTGTTACGATTCCGGTTAAAATCTTGGTTTTACTACTGTTTTATAAAAAAAGGATTTATTCCTATTTTTCATAACTTAAAATAGATTCTTTGAAAACGGAAGTCGTACTACCCTTATTATTGAATTATGACATTTTAAATTAAGCTTACTACTTGTAAATTCGATCGAGGTTGATTTCAGTCTATTATTGATCCACTCATTTTACTACTACTTATTTCACTACGGTCAAAGGAGATTCCGACCCGTTCTACATTACCATACTATTGTTGTCCCGAATTCGATCTCGGGTAATGGATTTACAGATATACACTTATTCAGTTTCAGTTCAAGTCCGATATTTCTTATTATATTTTATATCTCTCTCTGGTACTGGAATAAGTAGATTGGTTATGATGGTCTGGAAGTCCTAGTTCGGGACCAGGCAGTGTATATGGATATCCCGAGTCCCCTATGGGCCCCTTCATCCAATGAGCCATGATACCGGAGAAGGATGGTTACCGTAGGTTCTGCCTTTGCGAGCTACTGAGTTGGAGGAAATGTATACACTTGGTACGATTTGGCACTTAATTGATTTGGTATTATTGGTTTATGTTGCATTTATTCGTTAATATGCATTACCTATCACCCGTATAATTATTTGGCACCTGTATCTATTGATCTTATGGGGGACTGTATAGATACAAGTTATGGTTGTTAATTGTTGTTTGCTTGTTTGTGCCTTTTTGGGCTTATGGAGGCCCAGTTGGGGTTATTAGTTCAAGCTAGCCAATTATATTATTGTTGGATGTTATAGTATGATTAGTGGCAGACTGGTTATGGACTAGTTCCCGAAATTATCGATACGTTTCTGATTCCTTCTCTCATTATTATGGTAAAGCTTGTCATTGGTAGATCACCTTATGATTATGCATATTTTGGCTAGAGACCCTGACTATGCTAGTGTTTGATCCCTTATTACTTATGATTTCGATGATGTTAGATTAGCTCCCTTACAGTTGTACCTTCGTATTTGGTTACCCGTATAGCACGATATTATATATATCTCCTTCTTTGGCTAATCTTTGTATATTATTTCCTTCCTTACTACTACTATTGTATATTGTATAGCTCTTTCTTCACTATACTATCGTATATAGACTAGTTACTTGTGGAACCGTACTTAGTCCTTGATCACTGAAATATCTGATAGTTTACCTTTACTTTGCCATTAGCATTATTATGTTACATTGCCTAAATAGTTGTCTGTAGCTTATATTTCTGCTTTATATGTTAATTATACTTGCATTATCTTTAGAGCTCAGTTGGACGATGCCTACTGAGTACCACGTGTTTGGTACTCATACTACACTTCTGCAGCTTGTAGATCATAGTATGAGTTCTCTCCGTTGATGTGTGCATCGTGCGGAGCAGCCATAGATCGGAGATTAGTCATGAGCTCCTGACGTACGAAATGTTTCTGCTCTCTCTCTTATCGTTAGACTGATCTCTATCTTGTATTTCAGATATGACTTTGTATATATTTATTCTATACTTTAGTTTGTACTCCTATTGTATTAGAAGCTCTTATACTGGCTTCACCAGGTTTTGGGGTTATATATCTATATAGACTTTTGATTAAATTCTTTTTCGTTGCTTTTCTTCTTTTCTCTTGATAGTTCGTTACTAGCTATTCCGGATTATGGGTTGACTTACCTATTGGTAGGATATAGTAAGTGCCATTATGACCTGAGAAATTGGATCGTGACAAATTGGTATCAGAGCATAAGTTCACTAGTGTTGTTGGTACAATAGCTAAGTGTCTAGTAGAGTCTTGCAGATTGGTATAGAGACATCTGTATCCTATCTTTGGGAGGCTATAGGGCATTATTAGAAAATTCTATTCTTGACTCTTTGTCGTGTGTCCGTACTTTTATGATCCTCTAAGTACTTCCTTTGACTCCAATATTTCCAGGATGTATAACACGAGGTTATCGGTAGATGTGGATGGGACTTTTGCGTGTGTTACTAGAGTTTCAGATCAAAGTTGTGCTAGGGAGTTAAGGATTAATATCAAAGATCTTCAGCGTTAGCCAGAGGGTCTGGGGCTAGCCCACGCTCCGGTAGAGTTTGTGATTGCCTCAGTTCTTCAGGATCCAGTGTTGGGGATTCCGAGTCTTTTATACTTTAAAGTTGGTGGTAGTGCCCGGTACATTGAGTGGTTCTTAGGCTAGAGTTGGATTTGTTGGTGTTCAACATGGTTTTTTATCAGTTTCAAAGTATGAGATTGGGTTTCTCGAGTGTTCAGTAGGGTTCTTTATCAGTTTCAGAGTATGAGATTGGGTTTCTCGAGTGGGCTAGTGATGTCTCCTAAAATATACCTCCGAAAAAGTACAATGCGATCTCTGTATCAAATATAGAACCCAACTAGGTTGGGGTCGATCCCACAGGGAATAGGTAGAAGTCTGTTTAGAATACTAGATGGAATAATTGGAAAGTAAGTAAAACAGGGGGGTTTTTGTGAATAAAAAGTGACAGTAACAATTGCTGGTTATATTGAGTTTGTAGACAATGAGAAAAATACACTAGGACTGTGATCCCCAATGATTCCTTAACTCCACCGATTACTTGGGCTAACAAAATCGTCCCGCTATGTGGCATGCAAAATCTGACAAGCTATGTTCATCTAAACGTCTCTCGACCTTGGTTAGATGAATTTCACTCTTCTCCTCTCGGTCTCCAAGTGTCGCACTACTAACCCTTGTCCTGGATCTCAGATAACCATTCCCGCTAAGGCTCAAGTTATTAGATGAAGGTTGATAGCTTCAAATCTCTGTTGTTATCTCCTTTTCCCAATCTCTACCTCTCTCTCGAGCAAGTCTAGAATACAGGCGAGTTTCTAACGTTTGCAACTGTTAGAAGAGCAATCACAACAAAGGAAATAACAATACATGCATTCACAGCAGTACAAAATTTCTTTGCACTTAACCGATTTCGTTAATTTCTCATAGTTCACACAACCCTAGTTGATGAGTTTAGCTACTCATAATTGTAAGAATACAAGAAGAATTCAGAGATGAAAACATAATTGCACACTTACAATAATGAAGAAGAACTGAAATCTCAATAAAACTCGAAATAGGGTTTGTAACTACAAAACCAAGAATATGTTTATAAGTTCAAAAACAATATGAAATAGCTCTCTAAACAATGTAATGACTCTCTCTCGCACATAGGACTATACAGGGGTATTTATAGATACAAAACTAATCCTATCCAAATTAAAATAGGAGAACAGAGTCGACAACTTCCACGGTACCGTGACTTGGTGTCGTGGAACCAAGTCACGCCACGTAGGTTGGTGTCGTGGAAATCAGGCTCAATTAGACGTCTTCAGAAGTTGAGTCACTCCATCAAATCATGTCACGTAGGTGGTAGTCACGCCATGTGACTGGCTGGAGTGGAAATCAGAACCCCTCTTTGATCTCTGAAGTGGACTCATGCCAGCCACTCACGTCACATGAGTGGCAGTCACGCCACGTGAGTGGTGTCGTGAGTCCCTCTTTGGTGCAGATTCTTGTTCTTTCTTATTCCGACACTTCGTTCTTGGGCTTGATTCTTCCTTTTTGATCATTTTGCCTTTGAAAACCTGTTTTCCTGCAAAGTAGGACAGAAAATAGATCATTCCTACCAAATACACGCAATTTATTGCATATTTCCCTTGTTTTAAGCGTCGAAAGTGCCATGTTACCATGGCGCATCAACACCTTTGCATGTCCTCAGGCGAATAAAAAACACACACACATATGGGATGCTTAACTAAGAGAAACCGAAGGGACCTATGGCAGTCGACTCATTGCCTTTGACACAAAACTTTTATGACCCCTCCTATTTGCAAATAAAGACCACGGTGTGTATACAGGTAGCATATTATCATGACACAACAGGGATCAAGTGATGGCACCAGATTATGCACAAATAACTAAGCATATATGAAAATGACATTAGTCGAACAAATAGCAGCTAATAATGCAACCCATGTATTCTCACAATCAAAGAAGTCCCATGCACTCACGGTTTATTAATGAATCTAAAAGTAGGGACTGGGTCAAAACACTCACTCTCACAAAGAAGTTCAAACAGTGTGCATGAAATACCATAGGCTTGCCCTTATTTTCTATGCCTTAGTTTTCGGACAGTTGGACTAGGATCACTATAAGACTTTACTCGGCTTGTAATGTAGGCTTAGGGACAGGTATGGTAAATATGGATATGGTGACTCAACCCTCCTTGACGCTACACTATTTTTCACTCCAACTTCCAACCTTTCTCATTTTTCTTCTCCCTTATTCTCTTTTCTTCTATTTTCAGATTTTGGGTGTGATTTCCTCACTTTCAAAACAAAAATTTCTTTTCTCTCCATTTGCAAATCAAGACCACGGTGTGTATACAGGTAGCATATTATCATGACACAACAGGGATCAAGTGATGACACCTGATTATGGACAAATAACTAAGCATATATGCAAATAACATTAGTCGAACAAATAGCAGCAAATAATGCAACCCATGTACTCTCACAATCAAAGAAGTCCCATGAACTCACGGTATATTAATGAATCTAAAATTAGGGACTGGGTCAAAACACTCACTCTCACAAAGAAGTTCAAACAGTGTGCATGAAATATCATAGGCTTGCCCTTATTTTCTATGCCTTAGTTTTTGAACTGTTGGACTAGGATCACTATAGGACTTTACTCGGCTTGTAATATAGGCTTACGGATAGGTATGGTACATATGGATATGGTGACTCAACCCTCCTTGACACTACACTATTTTTGGCTCCAACTTCCAACCTTTCTCATTTTTCTTCTCCCTTATTCTCCTTTCTTCTATTTTCAGATTTTGGGTGTGATTTTCCTCACTTTCAAAACAAAAATTTCTTTTCTCTCCTTTTTTTTTCTTTTTCTTTGCAATTTTTCTTCTTTTCACTCTATTTTTTTTCACACGCAAACCTGTTTTCCCTTTTTCTTTTATTAACTTCTTCTTCATACCCAACTCAATCTACGCACCCCTATAATAGCCACCCTCAACTTAGTCGATTATCCTGAGTTGAGGTACATAGTGTCCAAGGAGGGACCAGGGCCAAGACAGGTTCATTGTAAGTCAAAATGGGAGGGTGAATAGGCTAATGAAAGAAATAGGTCAATTAAGGCTCAAAATCGGGATCAAGGAATACTTATTCATTTGGTTTGGCATTTAGGCTAAAAGTGGACTTATTCAAAAACAGCCTATGATCCTTTCCTAATCACTATCCTCTAACCTAGGCAGGACTAACCGTGCAAGTTCTGGAGCGCACACAAAAGTGAACTAAATAAGAACCTCACACACACAACACAGGGTTGTATTATCATCTACTACCTATCCGATTCATGTAATGCTGGCTACAGTTATTTGCATATAATCCTAGTGCCATAACAATATCCAACAACTGTCACACATAAACATGCTAAACACACATACTTTTAAAATAAAAATTTTTCTGGAGGGGTATCCTTAACATTCAAAAAGTATAAATTTTTTCTAAACTGGACTGCACTACAGTTCCCTTACTTTTCTCCTAATTTAGCAAGAAACACATAAACATAACTTCCTAAACATGCCGGTTCTACTATGATAGCACACTCGGGGGAAAAGAAATACGGCAACAAAAACCCCCAAGTGGTGGTACACCCCCACCCCCAACTAACAATGGTGCATTGTCTTCAATGCACAACTATCAATAAAAGGACAAGGGAGTGAAGACATACCTGTGGCGCACTAAGCGTCGGAAGTGGGCCCGCCCACAACGGGATCATCAATCTGTTCAGTAGTAGGTGCATCCGATGGAGCGGCAGCCTGACTAGCGGATGCACCCCGCGCCCTCTGCTCCGCCTCAATTTGGTTCACATGGTACTCCATCCGAGAGGCTTTAATCGCCCTCCGAAGATCACTCTCATACTCAGTATCACTATCAACCTGTACCTCCAGACTGTGCGACCTCTTGCCTCTACCAATCGGAGGCTCTTCGTCAGAGAACAAATCCACCTCAAATGCTGGTCGTATCGATACCTGGGCAGGCATAGGTGGGATAATAGGAGTGCTGCTCGATGCCAATACCCTAACCTCCTCTCTCAATGCGTCCACCTCATGTGTCAGTTCGATCATATCAGAACCTGGTGCAACACTCAACCGGGAGGCCATCCACGCCTCAAAGCTGTCAATCCTCCCATACTGCCTCCTCATAAACTGATCTATTGTCGCAGTCATCCAGGCCTCCACCCTAGCCTCCAAAGCCTCTACAGTGGTCCTAACCCAAGGCTTAAGCTGGGATACCAACTTAGCCATCTGGGTCTCAGTGTGAGCCTGTCGCTCAAACATCTCCGTCTGCCGATCAACCAACTGCTGCAGGAAGTCCCTAGAAATAGAAACCATACCAGAGGGAGGCGGTGGAGTGGTAGTACTAGGTACCTCATCATCAATAGGGACAGCTCCCTCAGTCTGTACAGGAATAGTTTCAGGTACCCTAACCGATATGGGAATAGGCATAGGAACACTACTCGGCTCATTTAAGGATGCTCCCGATGACTTGGACGGCTGTGACCCGCGGGGAAGAATGGGGTGAGAAACCCGTTGCTGCATCAGACCAATATCCGCTATACGGGTCACCTCTCTATAATGATCGAGTCTAGGTATCCTAACCACACCCTCCCTGTCGCATAGGCTCTGGATTAAGCATGGGAATGGTATACTCGTATGATCTCTAAACCGCTGCCCCACAGGAGTACTCAAGTAAACTGACGCAGCATAAGAGGTATAAAATTCTTGGACTAACTCTGAGCTATAACGACCAGAAGGCTGTGCCATCCAACCCAACCCATACTGCTAAAAAATAGGCCAAATATCAGGTAGTGTCCTCAACTCCTACACCCGGTAGCGGGGCTCCTACATAATACTCCTTCGACACACACCCTTCTCCATCAGCTCAGCATCCCTATCATAAAAAGTACGCATGCCCTGCACACACCATCGCTGAACCTCCCTACTCTGTACGGGAGTCGGAGCACTCTTGGCACCAGTACCCAAAATAGAGGTCGTAGCCTCTGCGGCTGAGCTACCCTGACCCCCGTAGCATCATACGAAGAGCCTGGCTCAGAAGCATCCTCCCCCTCTTCAGACTGGGGGGCAGACTCAGAAGACTCATCTAGAACAATCGACGAGACAGGCGGTGGGACAGGCTGAAGTGCTGCCCGGGCAACAGCTCGGGCCCGAGTATGTAACCTCGTGGTACAAGGTACTAAAGCCGTATCATCATGTCCAATGTCAAACTCCTCCACGGACCCACTTTTTTCTGATTCAGTCGGTTCATCACGCAAACGGGTTGGTAAATCCAGATTTTTGGTGCGAATTCTGGAGGATGAATCAAGATGATCACTTTTGGGGTTTGATTTGGGAGGCATGGTAATGGGCTTGGTTAATATTTTGGGTATGTGGGTCGGGTTTGGATCAGATTGTGGTGTGGGGGTCGAGTTTTTGAATTTTATGGGTAATAGGGTCGGATTTAGACAGAATTTAGGTAGTGGGAGGGTCGAATTTCTTTGGTTTTGTGGTGGGGAGTTCGGATAGTAGGTTGATAAGTTGAGAAAGTTTGAGAAATTGGGGTTTATGAGGAAGAGATGAAAGCAGAGAAATAATGGAGTGTTTTCGAATTTTGTATCGGGTAGAGAAGAAGGGAAATAATTTTATAAACAAAAACGGGTTGGGTCGGGTCGAGTCTTCGGGGGCTGCAGATCCAAGTTTTCACTGGACCATCCACGTCACGTGGGTATTATGTCGTGGGTGTGATTCAAAAACCTAAAATTGTCTTCTGCATATCACAGAACCATCCACGTAATGTGGGTTTGCCTCATGTCTCGTGGGTGCTGGCGTAGCTGAGATCCTGAACCCTGAAAATTGCCTCTGATTTTCACGAGACCACCCATGTGACGTGGGTACTCTCACGTGACGTGAGTGGTGGCGTGGATAGTACTGCACCTGTTCAGGTAAATTTTGTAAAGTTCAGCTAACTGCTCTTCCAATGCTCAAATCTCCATATAATAAAATCTTGGGTTGCCTCCCAATCATCGCTTGATTTAATGTTGCGGAACGACACAGCTAACTTGGATACTTAGACTTCACCAACTAGCCCATGGGTTGCCTCCCATGAAGCGCCTGATTTAACGTCGCGGCACGACATGGCTAGCTTGACTACTTTGACTTCATCAAGCTCAAGTTCTTCACATGTCTTTATCTCTTCCGTGACTACTACATAGTGCTTAACACGCTTTCCATTGACCTTGAATAGAATATTATCCACTCCTTTTATCTCAATCGCTCCATGTGGGAACACCCTAACCACCGTGAATGGGCCGGACCGTTTGGACTTTAATTTTCCCGCAAACAAGCGGAGCTTTGAATTATACAGTAGCACCAAATCTCCCAGGTGAAACTCTCGGTTCTCAATTCGACGATCATGATACAATGTTATCTTCTCTTTATATAATGCTGAACTTTCATAAGCCTGGAGACGAAATTCATCCATCTCATTCATCTGCTCAAGTCTCAATTTAGCCGCTTCACTCCAGTCTAAATTTAACCTTTTCAACGCCCATAAAGCCTTATGTTCAAGTTCGACGGGCAAATGGCAAGA
The DNA here is from genome assembly GCA_031232105.1 of Capsicum rhomboideum. NCBI lineage: Eukaryota > Viridiplantae > Streptophyta > Magnoliopsida > Solanales > Solanaceae > Capsicum > Capsicum rhomboideum. Next base: position 32,195,800 of record CP124716.1, read on the forward strand.
TTTTCCAAAAACCAACTGATATGGTGATGCACCAATTGTTGTTTTGAAAGCAGTTCGATATGCCCATAAAGCATTATCCAATCTTCGAGCCCAATCAGTCCTATTGGCATTAACTGTTTTTGCCAAAATAGACTTGATCTCACGATTTGACACCTCAACCTGCCCGCTTGTCTGAGGATGGTAAGGTGTTGCCACCTTATTTTTAACACCATATTTTTCAAGCAGGGCCTTGAATAGACGATTGCAGAAGTGGGATCCTCCATCACTAATAATAACTCGGGGTGTATCGAATCGTGAGAATATGTTCCTTTTCAAGAATGCTGTGACACTTCTCCCTTCCTTATTAGGAAGCGCAATTGCCTCCACCCACTTAGAAATATAGTCAACGGCTACCAAGATGTATTTCATTCCATGCGAGCTCACAAAAGAAACCATAAAGTCAACTCCCCACACATCGAACAATTCAAGCTCAAGTATAGTTGTCATGGGAAGTTCGTGTCTATGTGAAATATTCCCTTGCCTTTGACATTGGTCACAAGCGCGAGCATAATCGCGAGCATCTTTGTAAATACTGAGCCAGTAATACCCACATTGCAAGATTTTATGGGCAGTCCACGCACCTCCATGATGCCCCCCAACTGGAGATGAATGATATGCTTCCAAAATACTCATCATTTCGACCTCTGGAACACATCTTCGAATTATGCCATCAGCACACACCCTAAATAAATACGGCTCATCCCAGAAGAATTTTCTTACCTCATGCATGAATTTCTTTCTCTGCTGAGACGACATATCCTCCGGAACTAGATCACTTGCCAAAAAGTTGCCAAAATCAGCAAACCAAGGGATTAAGGCTTGGGATGCTGCCAGCACTTGCTCATCTGGAAAAGTATCATCAATCTCAAGATCATCCCTTAATTTATGCATGGATTCCTCCTTAAGGCGTGATAGATGGTCAGCAACTTGATTTTCGGTCCCCTTACGATCTTTGCCTTCAAAGTCAAATTCTTGCAATAGAAGTATCCACCGAATTAATCTTGGCTTAGCATCCCTTTTCGACATAAGATACCGAAGATCTGCATGGTCTGTATGCACAATCACCTTCGTACCTATCAAGTAAGATCTGAATTTTTCAAAAGCGAATACTACGACCAACGATTCCTGCTCAGTCACAGTATAATTCTTTTGAGCTGGATTAAGCACTTTGCTAGCGTAGTAAATCGGATGTAACATCGTCTCACATCTTTGGCCAAGGACTGCACCTAAAGCCACTCCACTAGCATCACACATAACCTCAAAAGGTATAGTCCAATCTGGTGACACAATAATAGGGGCTGAAACCAACTTCTCCTTAAGACACTCGAATGCTTTTAGACATGCTTCATTGAACACAAACTTCACCTCTTTCTCCAAAAGTTTGCATAAAGGATGTGTAATCTTGGAGAAATCCTTGATGAATCTTCTATAAAAAACAGCATGACCTAAGAAACTTCGAATACCTTTTACAGAGATAGGTGGAGGTAGCTTCTCAATTACCTCAATCTTCGCCTTATCCACCTCAATTCCATTCTTTGAAATCTGATGCCCCAATACGATACCCTCGTTGACCATAAAGTGTCATTTTCCCCAATTCAACACTAAATTGTACTCCTCACATCTTTACAGCACATTAGCAAGGCATACCAAACAACCATCAAACGAGTCTCCTACAACAGAAAAATCATCCATAAAAAACTCGATAGTGTCTTCCACCATATCGGAGAAAATAGACATCATGCAGCGTTGGAAAGTGGCCGGTGTATTACACAAACTGAAGGGCATCCTCTTGAATGCGAATGTCCTGTATGGACAAGTGAAAGTGGTCTTCTCTTGATCTTCGGGGGCAATCAAAAGCTGATTATACCCCAAATAGCCATCAAGAAAACAATACCATCCTCTACCAGCAAGGCGGTCTAACATCTGTTCCATGAAGGGCATAGGAAAATGATCTTTCTCAGTCCAAGAATTCAATTTTCGATAATCCATGCAAACTCTCCATCCATTCACTGGCCGCATTGGAATTAACTCATTTTTGTCATTTGGAACCACAGTGATTCCTCCTTTTTTCGGTACACACTGAACTGGGCTCACCCACTTGCTATCAGCAATAGGGTAAACCACTCCTGCATCTAACCACTTGATGATCTCTTTCTTCACAACCTCTTGCATTGGTGGGTTCAGACAACGCTGGTGCTCAATGCTAGGTATACACTCAGGAACAAGCTGGATCTTATGAGTGTAAATGCCGGGTGGAATACCTATGATATCAGCAATGGACCAACCAATGGCCTTCTTAAATCTTCTCAATACTGAAACCAGAGCCTCTATTTTCTAATCCACCAATTTAGCATAAATAATCACAGGCAAGGTATTGTTAGCTCCCAAGAATATGTAGCGAAGGTGGGCCGGAAAAGCCTTAAGCTCTAAAACTGGAGGCTCCTCAATAGACAGACGAGCTGGTGGGGTTACCCTATTCTTCAAATCGAGATCCAGTTTCTTTGGAGCATAAGTGTATGCTCCCTTACCACCGAGTGCACACACCATTTCATCATATTCCTCAATACCATTGTTATCAAAATTCATAATCACGGCCGCAAGAGGTTCTACCCCCAACCTTTCTTCAAGAGACACAATAACATCACTATCATCAACCACATCTATCACCGAAATCACCCGCTTATCTCTTGGCTGCTTCATTGAACGACAAACATTAAAAGTGACCTATTCATCATTCAATCTGAATTTCATCTGCCCTGTTTCCATGTCAACCAATGCACGACCAGTGGCAAGGAATGGTCTTCCCAATATGATGGAAACCTCAAAATCAACTTCACAATCAAGAATCACAAAGTCTACCGAAAAGATGAAAGACGCTACCTTTACCAAAACATCATACAGAATGCCCACCGACTTTTTCACAGTCCTATCAACCATGAGAAGTCTCATAGAGGTTGGTTTTGTTGCTCCCAACCCTAACTGTTTGAAAATGGCTAATGGCATTAAGTTGATGCTAGCACCCAAATCACAAAGTGCTTTAGCAAAGTCGTAGGACCCGATAGTACAAGGAATTGTGAAAGCTCCTGGATCCTCCTTCTTTTTAACTAGGGAACGCGAAGCAATTGTACTACAATAATTTAAGTTATCTGCTGGCTCAAAACTGACAGTTCTCTTCTTTGTCACAAAGTCTTTCATGAATTTCGCATAACCTGGCATCTGCTCCAATGCCTCCACAAGAGGGATGTTTACTGACAGCTCCTTCAACATTGTGATAAACTTATGATATTTTCCTTCATCAGCCTTCTTTTTCAACCTTTGAGAAAAGGGAGGAGGAGGTCGTGGGATAGTTTTCAGCACTTGTGGTACTTTCTTTTCCTGCTTCTTTTCAGATTTTGCCTTTTTACTAGCATCATGATGATCTGGAATTTTTTTGTCCTTTGAATTATTCGGCTCTAACTCAGCTTCTACATCAATAACTATTGGCTCATTAGTCTTACCACTATCGAAAGGTATAGGTGGATCTGTCGTGCACTTCCCGCTTTTAGTAGTAATGGCTAGACAATGACTATCATTCTTCAAATTTTGGACGGTATTGCTTGGAAGGGTGCCTGGCTGACATTGATTCAGTGCCAATGATATCTGCCCAAAATTTTGCTCCAACTGTTTAATGGCAGTTGAATGGGACTCCACTTTTTGACTTATTCCCGAAATATCAGTTCTAATCTCCTTCAAGCAATTTTCCTGGCTCTCTGCTCCTTTGACCAGTTTATTAAGAAGGGCCTTCATCCTTGTATTTCCAGATTCCTCATCACGGCTTCCTGGTGGTACATAAAGGCCATTATTCTCTCTATAATCATCCTTCCGTCTCCACTCACCGTCCCGGTCTCATTCTCTATCTCTATACCCTGACTTGTTGTAACTGTCTCCATAGTAGTTTCGACCTTAATTCCCTTGCCTTGAGTTCCTAGAGTCTTGAGTAGACCCTTGGCCCTTGGCTCAAAAACTCGCCACTTCTCGATCTAGGTACCTGGCCTCTTCCTTAGACTCACTATCATCATGTCTAGCCGATTTACCTTGTGCCACTACAACATGCACCTTTTAAGCATCTCTGGCCACTATCTGTTTAGCCAGAAGACCAATTTCTGTCCTCAACTGAGCGATCTCTTGAGCCACAGATTCGTCCAAAGCCTGTTGTGCTGCTGAAGCTCCAATAGCATATGTGCCAACCGGCTTGTCTACCTCCCGAGTATGCCAACCTTGGTTGGTCTTTGTGATACGATCTAATATTTTTGAAGCTTGATCCCACCTCATTCTCATAAATGCTCCACCAGTTATAGTATCTACTACAGCCTTAGTATTTACGTTTAACGCCCTGTAGAAGATTTCAAGTAGGTTTCTACCACTCATTCTATGATTTGACACATTCTGCAGCTTCTTCTTGAACCTTATCCATGTCTCATAAAGTGCTTTGGAATGTAGTTGTCTAAAGTTGCAGATCTCATCCTTCAACTGCAACATCTTGGAAGGTGGGAAAAACCTCTCCAAAATTGATTTCTCAATTCTTGCCAATTAGTGATGGATCCTCGTGGTAATTCTGCCAACCACAAAGTCGCTTCTCCTGTTAGAGAGATTGGAAATAACCTCAGTCGAATAGCCTCTTGGTTACCTCCGAGAAAATTATATGACATACAGACCCCCACAAAATTCATTACGTGCATGTTTGGATCATCCGTAGGCAGACCGGCAAACACACCCTTTAAGTTTAGCAGGTGAATCATGGCACTAGTAATGTCAAATTTAGTGCCTGGAGGTAACTCAGGTGGAATGATGTCACCGGTCTCGATTGGCTTGAAATAATCCATATCCTCATCTTCAGGATCATCATAAACAGGCACATATGGTCTCGGTTGCGCTCTCAGTTGTCTTTGTCGCTCTTCAGCCTCAGCCAGTCGCTGTGCTACTTCTTGCATTGCTCGATTATCTCTTTCTGCTTACCTAAGAGCAGCTTGCCTAGCCTGCTCTTCACGTGTCAATTGAGCGGTAGTTTGTTCCGCTTTTTCGTGACCAACTGGCTGAATTGGTTGGTTATGAATGTCTCCCGCAGCTGCTGAATCCTGAACTCCGTCGGTATTCACCATTCTTCGATTAGCTCTCAGAGTCCTTTCAATTTCAAGATCAAGTGGAATCAGGGGATTGCCTTGACTCCTAGTATTTGACATACACCTGCGTATGCCCTCAAAATTATGTAAAAACAAAACCAATCAACTCCAACCAGTAATAATCAAGTCCGTAACCGTATTCCTTGTCAATGGTGCCAAAATTTGATTTCGCCCAAAATATACTTCTAGAAAAGTACAATGCGGTCGCTGTATCAAATATAGAACCCAACTAGGTTGGGGTCGATCCCACAAGGAGTAGGTAGAAGTCTGTTTAGAATACTAGATGGAATAATTGGAAAGTAAGTAAAACAGGGGGAGTTTTGTGAATAAAAAGTGACAGTAACAATTGCTGGTTATATCGAGTTTGTAGACAATGAAAAAAATACATTAGGACTGTGATCCCCAATGATTCCTCAACTCCACCGATTACTTGTGCTAATAAAATCGTCCTGCTATGTGGCAAAATCTAACAAGCTATGTTCATCTAAACATCTCTCGACCTTGGTTAGATGAATTTCACTCTTCTCCTCTCGGTCGCCGAGTGTCGCACTACTAACTCTTGTCCTAGATCTCAGATAACCATTCTCGCTAAGGCTCAAGTTATTAGATGAAGGTTGATAGCTTTAAATCTCTGTTGTTATCTCCTTTTCCCAATCTCTACCTCTCTCTCGAGCAAGTCTAGAATACAGGCGAGTTTCTAACATTTGCAACCGTTAGAAGAGCAATCACAACGAAGGAAATAACAATACATGCATTCACAGCGGTACAGAATTGCTTTGCACTTAACCGATTTCGTTAATTTCTCATGGTTCACACAACCCTAGTTGATGAGTTTAGCTACTCATAATTGTAAGAATACAAGAAGAATTCAGAGATGAAAACATAATTGAACACTCACAATAATGAAGAAGAACTAAAATCTCAATAAAACTCGAATTAGGGTTTGTAACTACAAAACCAAGAATATGTTTATAAGCTCAAAAACAATATGAAATAGCTCTCTAAACAATGTAATGACTCTCTCTCGCACATAGGACTATACAGGGATATTTATAGATACAAAACTAATCCTATCCAAATCAAAATAGGAGAATAGAGTCGACAACTTCCTCGGTACCGTGACTTGGTGTCTTGGAACCAAGTCACGCCACGTAGGTTGGTGTCGTGGAAATCAGGCTCAATTAGACGTATTCAGAAGTTGAGTCATGCTATCAAATCACGTCACGTAGGTGGTAGTCATGCCACGTGACTGGCTGGCGTGGAAATTAGAACCCCTCTTTGATCTCTGAAGTGGACTCATTCCAGCCACTCACGTCACGTCAGTGGTAGTCATGCCACATGAGTGGTGTCGTGAGTCCCTCTCTAGTGTAGATTCTTGTTCTTTCTTCTTCCGACACTTCGTTCTTGGGCTTGATTCTTCCTTTTTGGTTAGTTTGCCTTTGAAACCTGTTTTCCTGCAAAGTAGGACATAAAACATATCATACTTACCAAATACACGCAAGTTATTGCATATTTCCCTTGTTTTAAGCGTCGAAAGTGCCATGTTAACATGGCGCATCAGCCAGACATATTCCTATGTTATTTCCTATAGAGTTTTGGTGAGATATTTTGGGGTATTCGGTCCAGGTCTTCAGGTTGTGGCGGCCATTTTGGGTCAGTAGGTATAATGCATCAAAGAGTCCCAGGGGAATGCTTTGACTGTGGCGAGATTGGTCATTGGTCTAAGGAGTGCCTCAGGCATCAGTTGGTCAGCCAGTTAGGGTCAGCTCGTGTTTCTGGTCAAGTTAGAGCTTCAGGGGTTTGTTATGACTGTAGAGAGATTGGCCATTGGTCCAGAGTGTATCGCCGACGTGGGATTATTAAGCGGTCAGTGCATCCAAATTAGTCTCGTAGAGTTGTGGTACCTTCGGGTAGAGGTAGTGCTCTTAGTATTTCAGTTAGTCGATCAGATGCTTAGTCCGGGTTTGGATGCGTTCAGATTCATACTTCTTCGGGCATGTCAGGGACTATGACTTTGGATTTCATCAGATAGGTACACTTTCGTTTTTCTATCTTTCAGATCTACTTAGATTGAGTTGGGGTTTTCATACTCATTGGTGTTCATATGCCTTGATTTTACTAGATTGATTCTTGTAAGCCTTTGTATATGTTTATGCATATATGACTACCACCGTATATGAATTCTTTTAGTAATGGATTAGATGGATCAGTATTGTGATATTCTTGGGGTGTAGCTTTTGGGTTAAAGTCCCTTTCCTTTGGCATTTTGGCCTTGTTGTGATTTTAGACTAGTTGTGTTTCTCATTTTGTACCACCTGCACCTTATACTGGTGATTCTATTGTTACTGTTGTTACTTTTGATATTGTTTAAACTTTTATTGATTTTTGCTTGATAGACAACTACACTAGCGTTACCTAGTTAGTATCTCCTTCCTTGCGATTCTTGTTCGTGTGGCTTAGACAACTATCTTGGTTGGTGGGTTTTTCTTTTTAGTTAGCAAGGTTGGTTGTTGAGTGGATTGTGAAGGTAAATGTGGGTGTGGCCTTCCATGGTTTTGTGGAGATTCTGGCTTTGGCGATCTTTTCTATAGCCCACTTCTATTATTGATAAGTTGAAGTTTTCTCTTTTGATTTGTTTGATTCATCTCCTGGTAGTAGTCTTGATCCTGGTGTTGGTGTTGGTGTTGATATGGGCGCTCCATTCTTTCTGTGATGTGATTCATGGTTTGGTTGAGTTAAGGTTGGTTTAAATGGGAGAATTAAGAAATTTTTTTTTTTGGGACTTGTTCGGCCTAATATGCCCTCGTGGTATGCTTCTGCTTGGTGGTGTGTTCTTGAGTATCAGTTTGACCATATTCAAGCTAAGAGCGTATTTTTCTGAGTTGCTCCAGATTGGGCTACCATTAGTACTCCCTGTAGCCTTGGTGAGTTCTTGGTTATGCCCTCAGCAGATGTGGATTTAATTGCTCGTATCTTCAGCTGGTGGTTTCGTTCAATTGTGATTTCGTCTTCGATAATATTTCAGTTTCATCCATTGCGGGAATCGTTGGGTATATGCGTGATTTCTTGTATTAAGGTTGGTTTGGGTATTTGACCTCAGTGAAGACTTGTTGGCTCTAATTTTAGATTTTGGCTCTTTTGAATGAAGACTTGAAGGTTGAGAAAGGTTTTGGAACGTGGATGCTTACTCGTCAACAGAATTAGTTTGGATAGTTGAGATCGAGTAGTTCAGCTTCAGTGTTGAGATTATAGCTATGGGTTGCATAACTTGATTGCATCCCCATTTGGAGGTTTTGATTCAGTTGGACCTTCATTGACAGGTTGACTGAGCATACTCTCTACCTATCGAGTCAGTTTTCTCCAGTTTAGAGGGTTTGACTTTGATAGATATTTAAGGGATAGTCCGTTGGCTCATGGTGTTGGTTTCTAATGATTTTGACCTTGGTTCGCAATTTTACCAGAGTTTTGATTGCCTATTCAGTAGAAAAAGTATATTTGAGTTGGGCTTAGCAGGGTTTCATCCACAGTCAGTGGGGTATTTTGGAGCGAATTGTTCAGTTTTGAGATGTTGTGCTTCGGACTTATGACTATTGGTTTTGAGGATCATCCGGACCAGTTAGTGGCTTTGGTAGATATTGCGTATATTGATCACCCCCATTTGAGTCGTCACATAGGGCCTTATCGGGTATTGTACATATGCTAGTACGTGTGGATTTTCAATGGGTCAACTTCAATCTTTCATGAATAGTGTGATGTGATTATGCGGGCAAGACTCGGATGATGCTGGAGCAGTTTAGAGTAGACATCAGGTTTGGAAAAGCAAGAAAATGTTAGGTTTGGAGTTTGGAGTTGGCTGTATGGTTCATGCCTTGGGTTATCTTTAGCCTGGTTGGGTATCCACTTGGTTGTACTAGTTTCAGTCTGATGTCGATATGCTGTGGTTTGTGTTTACATGCCTCAGCCGTGCTCAATTCAGTTGGAGGTCAGTTGGTTGTTGAGTATGGGTTTGTGGTTATTTGGAAAAGTGAAGTAAGGAATTTAGTGAAAAAGGGATACCTTTAGCGAAATCCCTTAGAAGCGTTGTGGTGCCTTAGAGGTTAGCTAGGGAGTATTGCTCGGACCATGCTGGCCCAGTACCTTGTCCTTTCGAGCTTTCAGGCTCTTCATGTACATTGACTTTCGGGAACAAAAGTCCTTCTAGTAGTGAATATTGTAATGACCCTCGGTCATTTTCTCAATTTTTGTGCATTTTTGGTGTTTCAAGCCTTCCTAAAGTGGCTATAGGTCATTTATGACTTGCCGGAGCTGTCGGTTCGGTCAGCAGGCAATTTATTTGGGTTTTTGGCTCATTTCCTTATTTTGGAGCTTTCGCTGTTAAGGAATTGGTGTTGGACCAAAACTCCTATTAAACTACCTCGGATCAAAATTTTGATAGCGCTATTAGCTCTGAAATGTTGATTTTAGGCTAATGGGACGCTTGGTCCGGGTCCCAAGGCCTTCGAGCTTGTTTTGGGCTATTGGGTAGACTTGATGAAAAATAGAACTATCGGTGTGGGTCCCATATTGTTTCAAAATGACCTATGTTGGAAGTTCTGATGGTTTGTTGAGTCTAAAATATCGAATTTGGTATGGTAGCATAATTTTTTTGCGCGCACGGGGTTTCGAATGAAGCTCGAACCCCCGGTCAAAGTCCGTTAGGACTTAGCTTTTGCTGGTTTCCCAGGTTCTGGTGCAGGGTCATTTTACCCTTTGCATTTGCGAGGGGTTGGCTGCGTTCGCGAAGGGTCAGGTCATTGACCATCGTGTTCACGAGCCTTTCACCGTATTCGCGATGAAGGGTCGACCCGACCCAGCTCTTTCTCCTCTTTGTGTTCGTGACCTATAGCCTCGCATTCGAGATAGGTCATCCTTTTTTTCTTTGCATTCGAGGCCCCTTTGCTCACTTTCGAGAAGGAAAATTTTGGTAATCGTCGAGTTCGCGACCCTTGGCCCTCGCGAACGCGAAGGCCAATTGCCTGGTAGTATATAATCCCATTCTCCGTAATTTTTCATCATTTTCTGAGTTTCAATCTGCCATTATTGAACCTTAGAATTTGGAGAAGAGTGTAAAATCATTCATTGAGGCTAAGGTAAGCTAATTCTAACCCTCTTGGTCATTTTCCAATGTTTTTCCCTGTCAAATTCCACACTTTTCCTTGTAAATTCCTAAAAATAGTTTTTGAATTTCTTAACTTTATAGGCTGTTTTGGGCCTCGATTTGTACTCCGTTTGTCCTTAAATTTTGAGCATGCATTCCTTGTCCTTCAACAGACCTCGTGACAGTTTCAATTTTGGAATTCCATTAGTAGGCTTCTCAGGCCCATTTTAGATCCAATTTTTGACCCAAAATTTTATATTGCAATAGAGGTATCGTTTTACTCTTATTAACGTGTAGATTATAATTTTGATAGTGCGACATCATTTTCAAGATCGTGGGATAATGACGATCAATTTGTGGATGGTTTCAGATTGCAGTTCGTCTTCGAGGTAGGCTTCGGTCTACTTTTCTCTATGAGATTGCGTATTGTATAGATTGCATGCTAAGTAGGGATTATAGGATAGATTTATACTATTAATACCATGACTTGACTTATTTAGGGGATTTAGAATGGAAAAGTGACCCAATCCTTAGCCTAGAATACTTGTTAGGGTTGTAGGATCCTATTACACTTGATTATGGACTTGTTTGACCATAGATTGGCATGAAAGACCGTTTAGTATAAAAATTACCATGTTACTTAGTAAAATGGACGGTATCCCTAATTAAATCCTTTTAGTAACTTTATGCCCTCATTTACCTTAGTTTCCCAATTTTTGGTGTTAATATTAGGTTAAGTTATATATATTGTAGGCCCAAGGCAGTGGTTGCGATATCAGTTGGGCACCAAGTTAGTATTCTATCCTTAGAAAGGATGTGATTATAGTTATGGATGCTTAGACACTTATGGTTGTATTGTTTGAATACTGGTGATGACATGCATACATTTAGACACATTTATGCTATTTAGTGGTACGATTCCGGTTAAAATCTTGGTTTTACTACTGTTTTCTAAAAAAAGGGTTTATTCCCACTTTTCTTAACTTAAAATAGATTCTTTGAAAATGGAAGTCGTACCACCCTTATTATTGACTTATGACATTTTAAATTAAATTTACTACTTGTGAATTCGATCGAGGCTGATTCCGATCCATTATTGATCCACTCATTTTACTACTACTTATTTCAATATGGTCGAGGGAGATTCCGACCCTTTCTACATTACCATATTGTTTTAGTCCCGAATTTGATCTCAAGTAATGGATTTACAGATATACACTTATTCAATTTTGGTTCAAGTCCGGCATTACTTACTATACTTTATATCTCTCTTTGGTACTAGATAGAGTAGATTGGTTATGATGGTTACTGGAAGTCTTGGTTCGGGATCAGGTAGTGTTTACGGATATTTCGAGTCCCCTATGGGCCCCTTCGTCCGATGAGCCATGATACCGTAGAAGGATGGTCACCATAGGTTCTGCCTGTGTGAGCTACTGAGCTGGAGGAGGTGTATACACTTGGTACAGTTTGGCACTCAATTTATTTGGTATTATTGGTTTACGTTTCATTCATTCATTAATATGCATTGCCTATCACCCGTATAATTATTTGGCACCTGTATCTTTTGGTCTTTTTGGGGGGCTGTATAGATACAAGTTATGGTTGTTGTTTGTTGTTTGCTTGTTTGTGCCTCTCCTATTTTATAGGGGCCCCGGTTGGGGTTATTGGTTATCCGGGCTAGCCGATTATATTATTATTGGCTATTATGGTATGATTAGTGGCAGGCTGATTATGCACTGGTACCCGTGATTATCGGTACATTTCTGATCCCTTCTCTCATTATTATGGTAGAGCTTGTCGTTGGTAGATCAACTTATGATTATGCATAATTTGGCTAAAGACCTTGACTATGCTAGTGTTAGATCCCTTGTTACTTATGATTCCGATGATATTAGACTAACTCCTTCAGAGTTGTTACTTCATATTTGGTTACCTGTATAGCGCGATATTATATATATCTCCTTCTTTTGCTACTCTTTGTATATTATTTCCTTCCTTCCTACTACTATTGTATATTGTATATCTCTTTCTTCCCTATACTATTGTATATAGACTAGTTACTTATGGAACCACGCTTCGTCCTTGATTACTGAAATATCTGCTAGTTTATCTTTACTTTTCCATTAGCATTATTATGTTACATTGCCTAAATAGTTGTCTGTAGCTTATATTCCTGCTTTATATGTTATTTATACTTGTATTATCTTTAGAGCTCAGTTGGCCGATGCCTACTGAGTACCACGTGTTTAGTACTCATACTACACTTCTACAGCCTGCAGATCATAGTACGAGTTTTCGTTGTTGATGTGTGCATAGTACGGAGCAGCCATGGATCGGAGATTAGTGGTGAGCTCCTGATGTCCAAAGTGTTTCTGCTCTCCCTCTTATTGTTAGATTGATCTCTATATTGTACTTCAGAGATGACTTTGCATATATTTATTCTATACTTTAGTTTGTACTCCTGTTGTATTAGAAGCTCTTGTACCAACTTCACCAGGTTTTGGGGTAATATATCTATAATAGACTTTTGCTTAAATTCTTTTCTGCCGCTTTTCTTCTTTTCTCTTGATAGTCCGTTACTCGATGTTCCGGGTTATGGATTGGTTTACCTTCTGGTGGGATATAGTAGGTGTCATTATGACCTGAGGAATCGGGTTGTGACATATGTGGTCTCACACTAATGAGTGTTCCGATCTTTATTAATAGATTAGTTATTTTACTATTTGATATTTAAATTAGAGAATTTACTTTATCAAACAAATCTTTTCCTTTTTCAAATTTTACCCTAATATTTTAATCTTTATAAAAACCATCCTATTTAAATTATATTTCATATATAAGGCAAAAACAAGTGTTTGTATGCAAAATTAAAGGACAAAGGCAAGGATAAGAAGTTATACAGGCTAACCAAGGTGAGAGAGAGGCGGGCCAGTGATATTGACCAAGTGAAGTACATCAAGGATGAGGATGGAAAAGTATTGGTGGAGGAGACATTCATTAGTAAGAGATGACAATCATTCTTCGATAAACTTTTGAACAAAGAAAGGACAACGACATTGTTCCTGAGGACTTGGATCAATCGTAGAGGCATTGTGTTTATGGTTATTGTAGGCGTATAAAGGTTGAGGAGGTGAATGGTGCTATTTAGAATGCATAGGGGTAGAGCAACTGGTCCAGATGAGATTTTGGTGGAATTTTGAAAGAGCACAAGCAGGGCATCTGGCTGGTATGGAGTGGCTGACTGAGTTGTTTAATATCCTATTCAAGATGGTGTAGATGCTGAAGTATGGAGATGAAGTACGATGATTCCTTTGTATAAGAACAAGAGTGACATTCAAAATTGCAACAACTATTAGGGTATAAGGCAGAACATCTGGTCAATTTTGCAGGTTCATTATCTTGAAATGTCCTGAACGTTTACCTTATTGGCAAAATTTATAATGTCAGTCTTATGGGAGAAGTTTGTTAAGCAGGGCCCAAAAAATCAACACCACCCCTTACAGAGGTCATTAATGTAAGACTTTTCTTATTGGGGAAAAAATATCAAGACCAACCTATTTTAAGACCATTTCTGAACCTGACCCTTAATAAAGAGATTAACATGGTCCAAGCCCATAATTCCAAAGTGTATCTTTACTTGTCTCTCATGAGAAGAAACAAAAGTAGAACCTAATTCACAAATCCCATCTGCTTCTGTTGTCTTCTATCTTCTTTTTACTTTAGGGTTCTCGCCATTAACACAGGTAAGGAAATTTTAGTCCCTCTTTAATTTCACTTCCACTCTTAACTTGCCTTATTCTATTCTATTCTATTCTATCATAGAGATGATTAATTTAGTTGGAAATAAAGTTAGAGTTTGAATGGGGAATAGATTTTCAAATTAGTGAAAAAGATAAATTTTTTTAACTAGGTATTGAATTTTACACTTGGAATCATTAATAATATTGATTCCAACTAATTTAGATATTTTCTTATTTTTGCAAATTTAAAAGCACATGTCCATGTCGAAAACCATGGTTGTGCTCCTCCTTTTTGTTTGAACTTATGAAATTTTATTTGCTGTGTTAACATGCCAATTTTCAATTCTTCTGTTGATTTTTAACAATTGGATGCATTGTAAATCCTTTGTTACATCCTGAGGTAATTAGATATTTTAAGATTTTCACTATTCTTTATTCCACATCTTATAACTAAATATCAATGTGGTAAATTACCAGATTGTAAGTTGTGGATTCTTTGTTAAGGTGGGTAAACTTAATTTTCATGTGTTTGTGAAAGGAGGACTCTTAAAGGATTTGATACAATGATCCTAAATTAAAGTGAGTAAAGTTGTATTCTTTGGGAGTGTATAGATGTTAATTGAACCCCGATTATGATGTAGATTGAGTTGTTGATTCTTGTTGGCAAGCGTAGAAGTTAGCCTTGCTAGAAAGGAAGAACCTTGAGGTGAGTTAAAATTTGTCTTTACTAAAGTTCTTTCCTCAAAAAAGTCATATGCCCACAAGATGTTTGATGAAATATCTTTCTATGATAATGCAAATTTTGTTAGACTGAGTGAGCTCACGGTATCCATGATTATTTGAGTTAAGCTTTACATGTCGTTAATTTATGTGAGAAATATTTTTTTAAGCTTTCAAAGCCATGTCATGTTTTCATGTTCACATTTATTGATGAAACTATATAAATTTGAAGTTTCATTATACTTGTTATGAAATGTGTAAAGATTTGATTTTCATGCTCTAAGGTGAAGAATTCTATGATGTGTTTTAAGTGTCATAACTATGCTAAAGTTAAAAGCTTGAAGATTTAAGATCAAGCCTTATTGAAATGGTAATCGTACAAAAGGTTATGAGTAATTGTATAAAGGGTTACTGATTTTTTCTATAATGAGGCATAACATAAATAGCAACAGTATAAAGGGTTACGAGTAGTCGTACAAAGGGTTGCTATTGCCATAATGAGGTACAAAAGATTTGGTGGCCATATAAATATAACGACTCGTTAGATCGTTTTAAGTACTAGAACTTTGTTTCCATAAAAGACCATAGGAATTTTGAACTATTCATTTAATTATGGTTATTTAATGACGAGTAATTTATATAATTAATATAGTTAGTGAATAATGAAGACATACTTTTGCTAAAATTAGAAGTGGGCCACGTTGGCCTTGTACAATAGTTAGGGTAATAAATAATCTGACTAATACTCTCAACTTATGAGAAGAAAAAAAAACGGAGGCAAATTGAAAGCAAAGTGAAATGGTGGTTTCAGGTAACACCAAAACTTGATTATGCTCTTTTTGTTAATTCTAACCCATTAATAATGATAGTAAAATTATGGTAAATTGATGAATTTCTAGTGATTGAAAGTTATGATAGATGATGGATCTTTGCACTAGGTTACGATTTTGGAAAACATTTGTTTCTGTAGTTAGGTTTATAATTAAAACTTGGCTTTTATTTAAATACTTTAATTGCTACGATGGATACGATCAATTATGAATAAAAAGGAATCTTGTTGTTAATTGAAGTTAGATCAAAGGAGGCACTACTACGGTTGAAGTGTTAATATGCCCTTAGATTTGGTGAACCAGTGAGTTAATCATTGTGCATTGATCACTTAATGATGAGCTAATCATTGGAAATTGAATAATATTTATAGCTTAGTCACCTCCCAATCATGGAAGTCCTTTCTAAATCTCAAGTCCCAAAAAATCTATCCACCTTGTGGCCCTTGATTTGTTGGATCGTCAAGTCTCTTTGGAAAGAAATTCACTGTAGGCTCGAAAATTCATCTTTCAATAAATTATCCCCACATCAAATTTGTCCCCAGAAGTTAACTCTCCTCCCAAGTCCTATATTGAATAAGATATTTACAGTGAAATATTCTCATCCTTTCGTGATATTCCTCAACAAATCACACCCAAAAGGCATAGTTATATCTCTAGTTCTCCAATCCACTTTAATTACTCCATTTTTATCAACAATCACCCCTCTCCAAAAAACATGTCCCTCCACCTCGAATCTCCAAATCATTTGCCTAATAAAGCTTTATTAGAGCCTTTAGATATTTAATTTCCAGACCTTCCAACACTCCCACTTTTTAAGCCTTTGTGATAACAACCCACCATTCTACCATTTCAATTTCGATTTTCAATGATTAGCTCATCACTAAGTGATCATTGTACAATGATTAACTCACTAGTTCACCAATTCTAAGAGCATATTGACACTTCAACCGTAGCAGTGCCTCCTTAGGTTTAACTTCAATTTAAAACAAGATTCCTTTTTATTCATAATTGATGGTATCCATCCTAGCAATTAAAGTATGTAAACAAAAGCCAAGTTTTAATTATAAACCTTACTACATAAACAAATGTTTTCTAAAACTGTAACCTAGTGCAAAGATCCATCGTCTATCATGACTTTCAATCATTAGCAATTCATTAGTTTACCATCATTTTTCTATCATTATTAATGGGTGAGAATTAACGCAAAGAGCATAATTAAGTTTTGGTGAAACCGCCATTTCAATTTGCTTCTAGTGTGCCTCTGTTTTTTTTTTTTACTCATAACTTGAGAGTATAATTCATATTATTTATCACCCTAACCATTGTACAAGGCCAACATAGCCCACTTCTAATTTTAACAAAAGTATGTCTTCATTATTCACTAACTAAATTAATTATCTAAAATTACTCATCAATAAATAACCATGATTAAATAAATAGTTTAAAATTCCTATGTAAAATTGATGAGAAGGGTCATTTATGAAAAAAAAGTTCTAGTACTCAAAACCACCTAACGAGTCGTTACATTTATACGAACACTAAATCTTTTGTGTCTCGTTATGGAAATATTAGCAACCGTCTGTACGAGAATTACTTTGTTCTGTAATCATGTTAATTACAGTTAGGAAAAATATATACTTCTCCACCTAAAGTTGAAGGTTTTAAAGAATGTGATATAGTGGATTAAATTAAAAATAAATAAATTATAAGTTTGATTTATATATTACCCAGTTAAACAACATAATCTTAACAATGTTTCAAGTCGATCTTACGCCGGCAAGCATGTCATAGATCTATATTCAACCTCGATAACATACCCTTCATACCAGACCCTTTCATAAACCCTAGCCCACCATGAGATATATCAACTCCCGCAGACCTGATCTGTGAAAATTCAAGCCTCAAATGACCTCGCATGCAACGTCATACGCCAACCATCAATCAGCATCTACAAGTGCATCAGCTTCATGTGCCGGCTGGTGAAGCACTTTACCGACAGTTTCCAGCCTATTTGCTTTTTTTATTTGTAGAGGTTGTCCACACCTTTCGATTCGACCTATACTACTTTTTCTGGCTGATTTAGTCTTCTCAAATATGACTAAGGTATTCAATCTCTGTTGACCAAATCTGAAATGAATACCGTACCCTAACTTGTGTAGGTGTTGTGTTGATCTGGTACGATGAAAAAACTGCCGAGTTCGAGCAACACAGGAAACTCGAATTAAAATTCAAACCCTACTTTATCTACAACTAAAATTAATCATCTCCACAACAAAATAAAATAGGTAATTTAATAATCAAAGTGAAACTAAATAGAAACAAAAATTTCCTTACATGCGTTATTGGCGAGAATCCTATAAGAAATCAATGAAACAGTAGACTTTGGAAATTTTTTGATTATATTTTATCCGTCTCTCTTCAATCCTTTACACATTGGGCCATTCATCAGCCCAGATCATACACAAGGCCCATTTTGGAAAACCCTACAAAGATAATATAATTCTTCATATTCTTAGAAGTTTCTTATAAGAATAAAAGTTTGTTAGAACAATCATTATAGGACAGCCAAAGGTGATAGACAAATTGTATATGATTTATAGTTTCTTTATTTATTTTTGAAATACATGTATAACAGATCAAAGAGAGACGGATGAAATACAATCAGAAAATTCCCAAAATCTACTATTTCATTGATTTCTAATAGGATTCTCACCAATAACGCATGTAAGGAAATTTTTGTCCCTTTTTAGTTTCACTTCAAATATTAAATTGCCTATTCTATTCTATTGTAGGGATGATTAATTTTATTTGCAAATAAAGATAGGGTTTGAATGGTAATTCGAGTTTACTATATTGCTCGAACTTGGTAGTTTTGTCGCTATACCATATTGACATCGACATAGGTTAGGGTGCGATCGTGTTAGATCTGGTCAACAAAGGTTGGATGCTTTAACCTAATCAGTCGAATCTGAGAAAACTAAATTAGCCGAAAAAGTAGTATGGGTAGAGTCTGAAGGTGTGGACAACCTCCATAGAAAACGAAATTAGGACGAAAACTATCGACACTTGCCGACGCGTGATGATGATGCGCTCGCAGACATTGATTGGTGAATGGCTTGTGACGGTGCGCGTGAGGCCGTTTGCGGCTGGGATTTTAACAGATCAGGTCGGTGGGAGTGAATCTATCTTGTAGGGGGCTAGGGTTTATGAAAGGGGCTGGTATGAAGGGTATGTTATCGAGGGTGGATATAGATCTACAACCTAAGCTAGACTTGGAACTTTGTTAAGATTATGTTTTTTAACAAGGTAACAGTTAAACAAAACTTCTAATTTAATTTTTTTGAATATAATCCACTATATCATATCCTTTAAGAATTTCAATACTTTAGGGGGAGTGGCCCAAGTCCATTATAAACTTCTACATAATCTATGATAGATAATTTTGTACTTATCCTAACTGTGATTCACATAATTACAGAGCAAACTAATTCTCTCTAAAAGTTTGAAAAAGTATTAATTAAAGAAGCTAATTAATAGAGATTATTTGAAAAGATAAAATCAAGAATAGAAAGAATTGAGAATACTTAATTTACATTTTTATAACTATATTTTTAGAAATTTTAATTATTTTTACCCGAATCCCTGCACTTGTATATGTATCCCCAAATCTTAAAATGTTGATCGTGTAGTATCCGCATCCATGTCGGACTGTAATGACCCAAACCGTTGTTAAGTGTAAAAATGCTCCAAAAATAATCTATGATGAATAATAGACTCAAAATAGACCCGGGATAAATTAAACCGGGGAGGAAAATTAGGGTCTAAGGGAATTGAGCCAAAAGGTCCAATAATGGCCTGGGCTGGACTACAGGTAACCACTACAATGATTGGAGAACTGCTGTTGTGGTAGGAGGCAGTAGCCCAACCGAGGAATTTTAAAAACCCTTCTTCTCTTTATTTCCCTACGTCACTCCTTTCCTCCAAAAATAATCTGAAAAACCCTATCCCTCCAACCATAAGATTTTAAAGGCCTAGATTCATGAGAGGAGTTTCGAGGCACACACGGAGGTAACCCGACATGGAAATACGCTTAGCATGCACGGGATAGCTCACTCCCCTTCGTAGCAACATATTTTGCCTAAGAGGTAAGTTTTAGTTTATTTTGTAGCAACTAGACTTGGGCTAGATGCATTTAACGTTCATAGTAATGTCAGGAATCTCATGCATTAGGCCTTCGGGCATGGAGTTAGACGGATGGACACTTTGAAATTCGGTTAGGCTTAAATATGATTGTATAACTGTACAGTATATTAATTTTTTAACTGTGAGGAGAGACGGATAGAAAGGTGGAGAGAATGTGTGCAGCTTAATATCTCTCAGGGCGTAAATATAGGGAAAAGTTGAATGAGATAGTGTGGAATAGTAAAAAGGGAAATTAAGGGAACTTGTTTAATTCCAACGTCCTAATGTTCAAATTTCACTAAAGGAAGTAGCTAAGAGGTGGAATATGGTAAGTTAGGGGCTAATAATTAGCATAATCAGGTCTTGTGACTGATGAGTGAACATAAAAGAGAAATATTATGAAGTAAAAAATAGAATTCCCATTAGAAGTAGTCAAGAAATATTATAAGGTAATGTGAAAAACTTGAAGCTGGGGTGTGGATAGAGAGAAAGTGCATGAAAATATGAACGTGGGTTATGACAGCCCTGTAGGGGTGTATGGTAAATCATGGTTGCAAATATATATGTGAAGACTAATGTCACTGATTAAATGAGATAAACGGTTGATATAACATTAGACTGGATTGACTTGTGTTGGGTTGTGAACTGAACATCTGTGATTATATTTCGCATGAATTATGATTTATTAATTTCATGCACACATTCATACACATTGTGATGACATTGTATCATACGGGTCGGGTACCACGTCGATACAGATATGTTATATTGCAATATGGTTCGGGTACCATGACGATATGAATATGAAATATGGGGTCGGGTACTATACCGGTATGATGTGATATGGTTGATATTGATGAGACGGATGAGAAGGGATAAGGAGAGATGATACTCACATCTCGTATACCTGTATTTATTCATATGCATTCTTATGTGTTTCCAATGTATGTATATATATAGTTTCACATATGATCGTATTGTGGTGAATTGTGGAAAAGAGTTATAAAAGTATAAAGGGGTCTATGTGTGTACCAGCTATTTGACAAGAATCTATGGTCCCTTGGGTGGGCCGAGTTGCAATAGAATAGGGTTGCGAACACTTTGAGTTCTTTGCAGTGGTGTAGTTTATGGTGCATTATGGTATTTATTTACTAGGAAAATTAGAGGAAGAGGTGGATTCGGAATTGTGGATACCATAAGATAATTTAATTAAAAGTAGAGGAGGTATTGGTTGGAATGGACAGTCAAAGTACAAAGATATACGAAAATATTAAATGTCAGGTAGGTCATAGATATGATAAGTGTAGGTCACAGAGATGTTAAGTGTAGGTTGATGTCGCCCAAATTACACCTCCTAAAAAGTATAAAACGGTCTCTGAATCAAATATAGAACCCAACGAGGTTGGGGTCAATCCCACAAGGAATAGGTCAAAATTCTATCAAGTGTTTGTTTAAGTAACTGACAAATAAGTAAAAGGGGGGGGGGGGATTTTGTGAATAAAAGGAACAATAGTAACAGTTTATTGGTTGTTGGATTTGTAATCAATATAAGAAAAGCACTAGGATTGTGATCCCCATGATTTCATAACTACATTGGTTGTTCATGCTAACAAACTATCCGCTGTATTGTATGCAAAATCTAACCAGATAAGTTCATCTGGACGTCTCTCGACCTTGCCTAGATGAATTTCACTCTTCTCCTTTCGGTATCCGAGAGTCGCACTACTAACCCTTGTTCTTGATCTCAGATTAACTATCCCTGTTACGGCTCAAGTTATTAGATAAAGGTTGATGGCTTCAAATCTCTATTGTTATTTCCTTTTCCTAATCTCTACTTCTCTCTCGAGCAAGTGTAGAATACAGGTGAGTTCCTAATGTTTGCAACCATTATAACAACAATCATAATGAAGAAAATACCAATACATACAAGCAAACTGGTATAGAATTTCTTCACACTTAACCCGTTTCTGTAATTCCTCATAATTCCCACGTATTTAGCTACTCATAATTACAAGAACACAAGAAGAATTTATATATGCAAGCATGATTCTAAACTTACACAATAAGAATTAAGCGCTAAAATTTCAACTTGAATTAAAACCCTAGAAACGATGTTCGTAAGATTCCAAGAATGTGCCTTAGAATCTCACAATATAATGTTGTAAACTATGAATGAGTGTCCAACTCGTACAAAAAACCCTATAGGAGTATTTATAGACAAATCAAAACCTATCCTATTACAAACAGGAAATCTGGGTCGGCTGGCTCGAATGATAGAAAGGTACGATTGTGGTTAGAACCCACAATCGACTGTTGATGCTCGTGGTTTAGCTCTTGAATATCTGGGCCTTCTTCCAATAAACCTCAGGTACGATCGTATGTAGTTTACGCGATTGTGATTGGCCCTCATCTGATTATTTTCCCACTTAACCCCTTAAGATATGTTTTCAGGTCCTCCTTCCCACGACCAAAAGGTACGATCGTACCATCAAGGTACGGTCGTGAGAGCTCTAGTCTGATTAACTCCTGAGAACCCCTGCTCTGCTTCAAGTCACGATAGCATGTCATGGTCAGATCCCACAGTCGTTTCTTTATTCGTTTGATCCTTCTTTAGGTCCCATTTTCTGCACATTCCTTCTCCTAGCCTATTTATCCTGTAAACACCAGAAAACCTATCATATCCATAGAAAAATACCCTTGTACTTACAAATATTCACCATTTTGAGCATCTCATGTACCGTAAATCCATGGACTATCAACACCCTCAACTTAGAACGTTGCATGTCCTTAGGAAACAAAGCATAGTAAATTCAATAAGATGCTTAACCTAGAGAAAACCAAGAATATTACGGCAGTCCAAGTTTCACAAAAACCAAGTTTTTAGCATGCATTTACCTAAAACACAGTTCAATACCCTCCAATTATGTTTAAAACCAACATGTGCAGTGTGTATACAATCTAAGTACCATAGCACAATAGGATCAAGGCATGACAATTACATTAGCAACAAATGACCCAACACTTTAGACAAATGACACTACCAAATCAAGCAGCAACCCAAAATCTAGCCCTTACACCCTCACAATAAAGAATTCCCAATACTCAGTAGATGGAATGTAAAACACAAACTGGGATGGAATCAAATCTCTCACTCTCACAAGGAAGTTTGGCCGTGTACAGTTGATACCATAGGCTTACCCTTATTTTCTACACCTTAGCTATCGGACATTCAGATTAGGATCATTATAGGACTTTATTGGCTTGTAATATCGGCTCGGGGGTAGGTATGGTATATCTGGATAAAGTGACTAACCCTCCTTGACACATACACTAGTTGTGGCTTCCACTCTTATTTGCCTTCTTTTATTTTTCTCCCTTTTTCAACTTTTTTACTCGGGTCTTGGGTACGATTTTATTTTAGTCCATTTTTTTCTTCTCTTTTGTTTTCTTTTATTTTCTTCTTTCTTGTTCTTTTCCTTTTTTTTTTCTTGCATACCGTACCTGAGTCTCCTTTTTTTCCACTACACATTCTGCCAGACCCAACTTTTTACTCACCCCTACAGCAGCTACCCTCAACTTAGGCGATTTACCTGAGTTGAGGTACATAGTGTCCAAGGAGGGACCAGGTCCAAGGCAGGTTCATTGTAAAATTTGGGGTAGTGAAATAGAATAGTTTAAGAAAAATGGTCTAATTAGGCTCAAAATTAGGTTCAAGGGATAACATTTTCATTTGGCAGGCTATTTAGGCTATAATGGACTATTTCTAGAATGACCTATGATCCTTTCCTAACCTTCTATCCTACAGCTCAAAAATGGCTTATGATCCTTTCCTAACCTTCTATCCTAGAGGTTTCAGTGAGACTACCCAGGTAAGTTCTAGACCGCACTCATATGCCAACTAGGTACATCCTCGCACACTCTCGGCTCTGGGCTATCATTTCAACTACTACCTAATCAGTTCATGCACAGTCTGGCCAAGTTATCACACCACTAATACCAATGTCATGTCAATATCCAAACATTGGTTATAGTTCCAGTAAGCACTTAACTCAGCATAAAAACAAAATAGAATTTTTGGAGGGATATTATTTTAAACAAAATTTTTGCATGCTTCTTTTATTTTGATTGCACTAAGTTTTCTCAATTTACCCTAAGTTACACATATGATAAGAACTAACATAAAATAACACATAAACATAAATAAACATCTAAACATGCCGGTTCTAACTATGATAGAGCAACCGAGGAATTAGACATACGACAGAAAAAACCCTCGGCTGTGGTACACCCTCACACCCAACTTGGAAATCATGCAATATCCTCATTATTCTAAATTGTGAAAAGTAAAATCATGGGATAAGGGACATACCTGGGGTGTACTAGATGCCCGTCGTACTCTGGTCGGTTGGGGTTTAAGATGGGAACCCTCTATCCTCTGCTCCTCCCATGGCCTCGGCTGTGGCTGCTATACTCTCAGCTACGTGGGCACCGTTGGCGGCCGGTGCACTTAGCGACCCAACTATGGAGGCAGTCTATGTAACCCCCAAACTCTGCTTCCCCACCATAACTGTTGGTGGTTCCTCAACTCCCTTCGGTATCACTACCTCGAAAGTCTGTACATCTCTCATTCTCTTTCTCTTCTTCTTCTTCTTCTTCTTTTTCTTCTCCTCCTTTTCAATTTCATCACATTTCCTGCTTTTTTGAGGCTTCAAATCTCTACCCATCTCCTCACTATCTATCTCATCAATGTCTGGGGCTGGAGTATAAAAATTAGGGACTAAAGAGTCCGCATCAGCAGCTAACTGCTCCAATAATGGCATAGCAGGTGGAGGTGGAATCGAAACGGTCCTCTCAGTAAGTATCTGAACCTTTTTTTCTAATGCGGTCAAATCATCTATAATGACTCTCATATCTGGATCCTGTATCAAGTCAACCTTAACCGACATCCGACCTTCAAACCTATCAAAGCAGGTCTGCACCTCCTGCACTGCAGCCTTAAATACATCCTCCATGTTAGGCTTAACCCCTACCTCCAACTTCTTAAGCCGGGCATCATGTAGTACCTGTATCCTCAAAATCTACTTTTGCTGAGCAGTTAGTATCAAATTATAGCCGACAGAAACATGTGTGTATGCACCCAATAGTGCTGTAGCCGTCTGTGAGGAGGATAAAGTAGCACCGACTTTAGATATAGGAATCTCACTAGCGGGGGTACCTCCCGTAACCTTTGGTGGTGCCTCTAGAAAGGGACCTCTGACTGGAGCTATCGGGTTTTTGAAATATTTGATCATTGCCAAATCCGCAGTCTTCGTTGGTTGAATAAATTTGTTAACTAGCCGAAATGGATGGCACCTCTAAATTTTATAGAAGCTGAATGATCAAGCTAGGGAAAGGTAAGGTTGTGTTGAACTCCAAAACCCTATCTTAAATCTCTCCAGCAATGATTTATGGAATGTTCAAATCTAGCTCCACTAGGAATGTTGCTACGAGGCCCGCATTTGTGTCACCCAATATGTTGTCTTTTGTCGTGGGTGTGATGCGGTGCCTCACAATGGACCACCACGCCTTGGTGATAAACTTGAGACTATTTTTATAAATAGTCGCCCGGTTAATCCATGAGGTATTTTCTCCTACTTCCGTAATGTGGTCTGCCAACCACCTGTAGTGTAAGGCTTTGTCATCTATGGATAATATTTTCACTCTCTTCAAATCGGTCATTCGTAAATCATATTTTGGAGTCTCCTCGACCGGTACTCTCTCTTAACTGAACAAGACAGTAGAGATTACCTTACAAATATATCCACTTCCTTACCCTGAACCATCACGGTGTCCAACCAGAGATGTTTCTTCATGTCTTTATCTCTACCGAAAAGAGTCATGCTCTTGAGAGTTGTGGCATAATTAGCATAAAACTCCCGTACCAGCTCCTACCTATAGATTCAAAAGGGCATAGTCATCTCGCTCAGACTGTATTTGTCAAACACCTGGACTACCTTTGGGACCTTCTGCAGTGAATCATGCAACAGACGGGGCTCTTCTTGGATACTTCTTTTCTGGTTTCCATTGTCCTTCAAGGACATCCCATCCAAATAGTAATCTCTGGAATGTCTCATCCTCTATTTTCTCGAGTTTGCCACTCTCGAAACTAGTGCTGCACCTACTCCCTCAGAGGATTAAATTTTTGATTCCTCCTTACCCACCGAGGATCTTATCTCCTCGTCAACAGTCTTTGTATCCACCCTTTGGTTCATTCTTTCTTTAGATTGGGGAATGTTTATGGGTGTAGCAGCTTCTACCAAGGCCGTAGATGTGGTGGTCTTGACCTTCTCAATCTTCTTAGCCTTGACCCTCATGGTCCGAGGAGAGTTTTGTTTAGCCAAGGGGCTGGTGGAGAACCCAACCTCGATCACACTTGAGTTTTCGGACCCATTTTTCAAGGTCGGAGGTGTGTCCTTTGGTGCCCTTTTCTTGTAGATGTCCTTCTTTAGCTTAGTCTGTGCCTTTGGTGCCATCGTACTTATATCAGGAAAAGTTAGAATCAACTTGAAATTTTTTGACACTGGTGCAGTAAGTGTATCAGACGACCCTACCCATGATTGTACAATGAAGGCACGATCGTGCCTTCCTGGCATAGGAAGGGTTCCCCAAAACATACTGGGGGAAATTTCATCAGACGACTTTGTTCCTATGATTGTGCAATAAAAGTACGATCGTACCTTCCAATTTTAGGAACACTCCCAAAGTACTGGGAGTTTGTCACATCAGATGAGAACATACCACAATCGTACCTAGATTGAACGATCGTGGTATGTGCTCGTGTGATGAACACTTTTGAACTCGCAACTGGGACCCCATAACAATCCATCCTATGATTGTTTGTAGATACTATATTCTTAGGTTGTGTCGTGGGTTCTACTGATCCTTAGAAAATTTCAAAACCCAACTGATAACCCTTATAAGACCCGATTTGAAACCAATCTTGACCAATACTTGTGCACAAATGGGTACTCAGACTTCCCTGTACTTTCAATGACACAAAACCAAGCCCTAGAATTAATTCTAACACACCCATGGTTGAAAGTTTACTCAACAAATCTGAACTCAGTGCATTACCTTTATTAATAAAAAATGTGTTTTAATACTCACAAGTTTTTCCTTGATTGAATGATAAAACGGGGAGAGTGTTTTCAGATTACTGGTATGGTTCTTGAATCTTGACTTTAGGAATAATTAGGGGCAATGATTTGTTGTTGAATTGCTTTGAAATGAGAAAGGGTGAGGATTTAGGTCAATGATTTAGGGTTTAATCATTTATACCCTATTTGGGTCAGGTCGGATCGGGTCCTGACTCTTTTAAGTGGACTCACTAGATGGGAGCCTCATATGATCGTGGTGTCAATCCACGATCGTGACATCTTGTCATAGGATGAGGATTTAAGAAAACTTACAAGGGAACTTACGAAGCTTAAGGACGATCGTGGTATGTGGTCACGATCGTTCCTTAAAACGTATTCGATGTCTAAACTGATGATCTTCAAGTGTTTGATCAGATGATGGGAACCACAATCATGACATCGTGGTACGATGTGGTGACCCATTGTAGTACAACTCCTAAATTTACATTCTGTAGGGCTCTGATCAACTGTCAGACGACTGAACCCACGACTGTATGATCTTCCCATGATCGTACAATCCTCTTGTGGGTTTGGTCCTGAGTTCAGTTCAGGATATCTTTTTTCCAACACCATCCTCGCACCAATATCAAATATTACCCTATAAAAATATAAAGTACAAAACATGGGTTGCCTCGCAAGTAGTGCTTGATTTAATGTCGCAACACGATGTGGCTTTGTTGGTTATACCAACTTCACCAACATGCCCATGGGTTGCCTTCCATGAAGCTCCTGATTTAATGTCGTGATACGACCCAGCTCCCTTAATAACTCAGACTTCATCAAGGCTAACTTTCTCGCATAACCTCATCTCTTCTGTAGTTCTCACATAGTGCTTCACACGCTGACCATTTACCTTGAATGGCACACCTTCATCCCCTTTTAGCTCAATTACACCATGCGGGAATACCCTCACCACAATGAATGGTCCAAACCATTTAGACTTTAGCTTTCCAGAAAATAAGCAAAGTCATGAATTATATAGCAAGACCAAGTCACCTGGGTGGAATTCTCTTCATTCGATCTTCTAGTGATGGTACAATTTCATCTTTTCTTTATATAGGGCGGAGCTTTCATAGGCGCAGAGATAGAATTCATCCCTCTCATTCATCTGCTCCAACCTCATCTTCGCCGCATTACTCCATGCTAGATTCAGCCTCTTCAGTGCCCACAATGCCTTATGTTCAAGTTGAACGGGCAAGTGGAAAGATTTTTCGTACACAAGCTGATATGAAGAGGCACCTATAAGGGTCTTGAAATCTGTCCGGTAGGCCCATAATGCATCATCCAATCTTCTAGCCCTGTCTATCCTATTGGCATTCACAATCTTCGCCAAGATAGACTTAATCTCTTGATTTGAGACCTCAACCTGCCCACTTGTCTGAGGATGGTAAGGTGTTTGCACCTTGTGTATAACACCATACTTATCAAGCAAGGTTTTGAAGAGATGATTGCAGAAGTGTGAACCGCCGTTACTAATGATAGCTCGAGGGGTACTAAATCTAGAGAAGATGTTCTTTTTCAAAAAAGGGGTGACGCTCTTACCTTCATTGTTTGGAAGCACTGTAGCGTCCACCCATTTGGAGACATAGTCAACATCCACCAAAATTTACGTCATTCCATGTGAACTCACAAAGGGGACCATGAAGTCAATACCCCAAACATCAAACAACTCAAGCTCAAGGATAGTCGTCATTAGAATTTCATGTCTGCGTGAGATGTTTACTTACCTTTGATATTGGTCGCAAGACCTAGCATAGTCATGGGCATCTTTATAGATGGTGGGATAATAGTAACCACATTGCAAGATCTTATGCACAGTCCGCGCACCTCCATGATGACCCTCAACTAGTGACGAGTGATATGCCTCTAAAGTACTCATCATCTCAACCTCAGGAATACATCTCCTAATCACACCATCCGCACAAACTCGAAACAAGTAAGGCTCATACCAAAAGAACTTCCTTACCTCATGCATGATCTTTTTTCGCTGCTGAAATGACATATCTTTCAAAACTAGATCACTGGCCAAATAATTGGCAATATCCGTAAACCAGGGGATTAAGTCTTGTGATACTGCCAACACTTGTTCGTCTGGAAAAGTATCATCAATTTCAAGCTCATCCCTTAGTTTTAGCATGTCCTCTTCCTCAAGGCATGATAAATGGTCGGCCACTTGATTTTAAGTCCCTTTTCTATCCTTGACCTCAAAGTCGAATTCCTACAATAAAAGTACCCATCTAATCAACCTTGGATTTATATCTTCTTCTCCATGAGGTATCTAAAGGCTGCATAGTCAATGTGTATAATCACCTTTGTGCCAAGTAAATAATAATGAAATTTTTAGAAAGCAAACACAACAAGCAACTCTTGTTCAATCATAGTGTAATTCTTTTAAGTATTAAGTGCTTTGCTAGAATATTAGATGGGATATAAGATCTTCTCTCACCTATGGCCTAGGACTGCACCTAGAGCCATGCCATTAGCATTACACATAACCTCAAATGGCAAGGTCCAATCTGGAGATATAATAATGGGGGTTGAAATCAACTTCTCTTACAAACAATTAAAGGTTTTTAGACACGCATCATCAAACACAAATTTCACCTCTTTCTCCAATAGTTTACACAAGTGGTTCGCAATCTTAGAAAAAATCTTGATGAATCTTTTATAAAAACCTGTATATCCCAAAAAAATACGAATTCCCTTCATAGAAATTGGTGGAGGTAACTTTTAAATCACCCCAATGTTTTCCTTGTCAACTTCAATCCCCTTTTTTGAAATTTAGTGACCAAGTACTATTCCTTCTTTCACCATGAAGTGGCACTTCTCCCAATTCTATACCAAGTTACATTCTTCGCATCTCCGCAGAACATTGGCAAGACATGCTAAACAATTATCAAATGAGTCACCCACAACTGAGAAATCATCCATGAAAACCTCAATAGTGTCCTCTACCATGTCCGAAAAGATGGCCATCATTGTATGCTAAAAAGTTATAGGAGCATTACATAAACCAAAAGGCATCCTCTTGAACGCGAACGTTCCATATAGGCAAGTGAAAGTGGTCATATCTTGATCCTCGAGAGCAATAAAAATCTGATTGTACCCCGAATAACCATAAATAATATTATACTATACTCTACCAGCAAGACGGTCTAACATCTGGTCCATGAAAGACATAGGAAAATAATCCTTTTGGGTCCATGAATTCTTCTTTCTGTAGCTATGCAAACTCTCCATATGGTGAGTGACCTCATCGGAATCAACTTATTTTTGTCATTTGGAACGACAGTTATTCCACTTAATAGGATAAACGACTCCTGCATCTAACCACTTAATGATCTCTTTCTTCACAACCTCTCACATGGGTGGGTTCAACCTACGTTGATGCTTAATACTGGGTATACAATTCGGCTTGAGTTGGATTTTATGTATGCAAATTCCAGGAGGGATTCCAATAATGTCAGCAATGGATCGACCATCTAATGGCCCGTTTGAACCTTAGCAGGATGGAAACTACTAATGGCCCATTTGAACCTTAGCAGGATGAAAACTAAAGCCTTACCTCGCCATTCCTATAAATCATCAGCGATGATAACCGGTAAAGTGTTATTGGCCCCCCAAAATACATACCAAACATAAGACGGTAGAGCGTTGAGCTCCAAAACTAGAGGCTTCTCAATAGAAGGTTTCGCTGGCGGGGTCACTCTAATTTTCAAATTAAGATCCAGCTTCTTTGGTGCGTAATTGTATGAAC
Source organism: Capsicum rhomboideum (assembly GCA_031232105.1). NCBI lineage: Eukaryota > Viridiplantae > Streptophyta > Magnoliopsida > Solanales > Solanaceae > Capsicum > Capsicum rhomboideum. The sequence goes on from CP124716.1 coordinate 32,226,539, forward strand.
CCCTACCAACAAGTTCACTCACCATCTTGTCATACACATCAATACCATCACTGTCAAAATTTATGATAACTACCGCGATGGCCTCAACTCTAAATATCTCCTCAATTGGAGTTGCCAATTCATCTTCATTAACTGTATCTATCACAAAGATCACACGCATATCCTTCGACTGCTTCATATATGGCATACATTAAAAGTGACTTTCTTATTATTCAATTGAAACTTCATCTGCCCAGTCTCCATATCAACCAAAGCACGTCCAGTCGCAAGGAAGGGTCTTCCCAAGATAATGGGAACCTTAAAGTCAACCTAAAAGTCAAGGATGATGAAATCAATTATAAAGATAAAGGATGAAACCCTCACCAAAACATCATATAAAATACCCACCGGCTTCTTCACAGTGTGGTCCATCATGAGTAGTCTCAATGAAGTCGGCTTGGGTACCCCCAACCCTAACTATTTGTAAACTGCTAGCGGCATCAAGTTAATGCTAGCACCCAAATCATGCCTTCGTAAAATTGAAACACCCTATAGTGCATGGGATCGTGAACACGCCTAGGTCTTCCTTTTTTCAACCAATGATCTAGAAGCTATGGCACTACAATGGTGCGTATTATCCACGGGCTCAAAGCTTACAGTATGCTTCTTTTTCACTGAATCCTTCATAAATTTTGTATAGCCTGACATTTGTTCTAAAGTCTCTATTAGAGGGATGTTCACCAACTACTCCTTCAACATTGAGATAAGCTTTTGGTATTTTCCCTCTCCAGCTTTCTTCTCCAACCTTTATGGAAAAGGTAGAGGAGATCGTGGAATGGGCTTCAATAATTTTATGACCTCTTTTTCCTTCCCTTTGTCATACTTAGCCTCTTTTTCAGCAACTACAGGCTTTTGAGATGCATTATTATCTACTACCAAATTTTCTACTTCAATATCATTCTCATCGCCAATAATTATGGGCTCATCTTTTTTGTCATCAACCACATGCATAGGTGGATCAGTAGTAGTCTCCCATTTCTAGTAGTAATGGCTAGGCAATGACCATCATTCTTGGGGTTTTGGATGGTGTTGCTTGGAAGTATGCTTGGTTGATGTTGTTTCAATGAGTCGGACATCTGTCCAAATTATTGCTCAAGCTATTTGATGGCGGTCGCATGAGACTCAACTTTTTGACTCATCCTTGAAATATCTGTCCTAATCTGCTTAAGGTAATTTTCTTGGTTCTCCAACCCTTTAACATGTTTTACAAATAAAGCTTCCATCCTGGAATTGCCAGAATCAGCATCACGGTTCCCCGGTGGAAAGTAAAAGCCACTCTTCTCCTTATAATTATCTTTCTGCATCCAATCACCATCACGATATCAATCTCTGTATCTATTATCCAACTTATTATAATTGCCTCCGTAGTAGTTTCGACCTTGATCTCCTTGCGTAGATTCTAATTATCTTGGTTAGACCCTTGTCCCTTGGCTCAAAAACCCACCATCTCTCTATTAAGGTATTTAGCCTCTTCCTCCAAATCTGAATCTTCATATCTAGGTGCCTTACCTTTTGTACCTACTGCAATGGCCTTTTCTGCCCCAACTATAGCAACTTGCTTAGAAAGCAACCCAATCTCAGTCCTCAGTTGTGCTACCTCTTGAGCCACTATCTCATCTAGTTTTCTCTGTTCTTCTAACGCTCCAATTGCAATAGTTCCTGAAGGTCTGTCTGCCTCCCAAGTATGACAACCTCGGTTGGTTTTAGTGATCCAATCAAGAATCTCTGAAGCCTGCTCCCAACGTAGACTTATTAATACCCCACCTATGGTAGTGTCCACTACAACCTTAGTGTTCGTATTCAAGGCTCTATAGAAGATCTTGAGAAAGTTTCAACCAGTCATCTTATGGTTTAGAGCATTCTGCAACTTTTTCTTGAACCTCAACCAAGTCTCATATAGTGATTCTGAATGCAACAGTCTGAAATTATAGATCTCCTTTTTCAATTGTAGTATTTTAGAGGGAGGGAAAAATTCATTTAAGAACTGGGCCCTCAACTAATTCCAGTTAGCAATAGATCCACGTGGTGATTCAGCCAACCACAGGGTAGTTTCTCCCATAAGAGAGAATGGAAATAATTTTATTTTAATTGCCTGTTGACTCACACCGGGAAAATTATACGATGTACATATTCCCATAAAATTTATCATTTGCATGTTTTCATCATCAATAGGAAGTCCAGCAAAAAACCTCTTTAGGTTCAACAAGTGAATCTTAGCGCTCGTATTATCAAACTTAGTCCCTTAAGGCAATTCTAGTAGAATGATAACACCTGTCTTAATTAGCTCCAAGTAGTCTAAGTCTTCTTCAGGGTCTTCATAAATGTAAAGATATTGTTGTAGTGGCTGCTTCCCCCTAGGCCTTCTCTATCTTTCGCGATCATCGAGTGCAATGCGCCGATTAGCCTCATTTTGCCTTGATCTCTTGTCTCTAGCTGCCTTCCTGGCAACCTCTTGTCTGGCATTCTCTTCATCCATTAACTGCACAATGGTTTGCTCTGCATTCATATGGCCAACCGAATGAAGTGTTGGCTGGTCATGAATTTCACCATCACCATGAGTACTTTTGAGCAAGGCTACTGGATTATGAACTCCATCATTAACCATTCTTCGATTATTTCTCAGAGTTCTTTTGATTTCTGTATCAAATGGAATCAGGGGATTACCTTGACTCCAAGTACTAGGCATACACTGACGTGTACCCTAGAAATAGTAGAAAAGAAAAATCAAAAAATGAAACCAACAACCCGACAAACACAATCAATCAACTCTATAATTGTATTCCCCAGTAACGATGCCAAAATTTGATGCGTCCCAAATTACACTTCCCATAAATTATAAAGCGGTCGCTGAATCAAAAATAGAACCCAATGATGTTGGGGTCAATCCCATAGGGAATAGGTCAAAATTCTATCAAGTGTTTGTCTAAGTAACTGGCAAATAAGTAAAAGAGGGGGATTTTGTGAAACAAAAGAACAATAGTAACTGTTTGTTGGTTTTTGGATTTGTAATCACTATGAGAATAGCACTAGGATTATGATCCCCATGATTTCATAACTGCACAGGTTATTCATGCTAGGAATCTATCCAGATGCATTGTATGCAAAATCTAACAAGATAAGTTCATCTAGACGTCTCTTGACCTTGATTAGATGAATTTCACTCTTCTCCTTTCGGTCTCCGATTGTCGCACTACTAACCCTTGTTCTTAATCTCAGATTAACTATTCCTGTTACAGCTTAAGTTATTAGATGAAGGTTGATAGCTTTAAATGTCTATTGTTATTTTCTTTTCCTAATCTCTACTTCTTTCTGGAGCAAGTGGATAATACAGGCCAGTTTCTCACATTTGCAACAGTTAGAAGAACAATCATAATACAGAAAATACCAACACATACAAGCACACCAGTCTAGAATTTATTCGTACTTAACCTATTTCATTAATTCCTCGTGGTTCTCATAACCCTATTGAGGTGTTTAGATACTCATAATTGCAAGAACACAAGAAGAATTCATGGATGAAAGCATGATTCTGACCTTACATTAAGAATTAAACTCAAAAATCTCAACTTGAATTAAAATCCTAGAAATGAGGTTGGTAAGATTCTAAGAATGTGCCTTAGAATCTCACAATATAATGTTGTAAAATATGAATAAGTGTCCAACTCATACAAAAAACCCTATAGGAGTATTTATGGATAAAATAAAACCTATCCTATTACAAATAGGAAATCTGGGTCTGCTGACTCGGACGAGAGGAAGGTACGATCGTGGTTAAAACCAACAATCGTCCTTTGGTGCTCATGGTTTATATCTTACATGTATGGACCTTCTTCCTATGACCCTCAAGTACGATTGTATGTAGCTTCCATGCTCATGATTGGCCATTATCTGATTATTCTCTCACTTAACTCCTGAAGCTTTGTTTTCAGGTTCTCTTTTCCACGACCAAAAGGTATGATCATACCATCAAGGTAAGGTCATGAAAGATCTCATCTGATTAACTCTCAAGAACCCTTAATCTGCTTTAATTCAAGACAGTATTGGTATAACCGTGATCAGATCCCACAGTCGTGTCTTCATTCTTCTGATCCTTCTTTAGGTCCCATTTTTTGGACATTCCTTTTTCGAGCCTATTTATCCTGCAAACACAAGAGAACCTATTATATCTACAGAAAAATACCCTTGTACTTACAAATATTCACCATTTTGAGAATCTCAAGTGCCATAAATCCACGGTCAATCATAGGTGTAGGTCACATAGATGCTAAGTGTATCAGAGCCCAGGTTACTGGTCTCTCAGTAAAAGAGCAAATGTTGGGTAGAGTCTTATGGATTGGTATGCTGACGTCCATTTCAAATCTGTAGGAAGCCACAAGTCATCTAGGAATCTATCTCACTTTTTTCTTTTCTATCATGCCATCCCAATGTCGTATCCCCGAGTTGAGTTCAATTGGTATCTAGTCAATTCCAATTAGTATCTCAATCATCACAATTGGGACTAGTTGGTCCCAATTGGTATCTTTTAACGTGGAAAGGTTAGGACAAGATGATCAACCAATAGAGGTCAATAAGAAACATAGAAAGTGTACTTTATGCTTTGTTCGATATGGTGTTAAGTACTTGTGATGAGGCAATGATGTGATAAAAATGTGTTATGTGTATTATTGTTAATGGTAGTGTATGGAAACTTACTTGGTGATGTTTAAAATCTCGACTATGATTGTTTAGTGTGTGTGTGGTTGGATAGTATGTAGCCAAGCAAATCGGTGGATGTAAGTATAGGGTGTGATCTCGAGAGTGCCTTTATTATTACGACTTGAGCTACAACTTATCTCTCTGTGATTTAGAGTACTACTTGTCTTTTATCCAATCCTTTATGGACCACTGAGGTGCCTGAATATTGGTGGAACACTTTGAGGATAATGAATTGAGTAAGTAAAATGATTGACAAAAATATAGTACAGTTAGTTTGACAAACGGGAATTGTATTGGTGGTACTGTGAAATTAATGGAAAATGCGAATTTGATTTATATTACTCATAAACAAGATATTATTATGTTACTGGAACATGCATAAATAAAGTGTTGTGTAGAAAAAGGGCCTGACACTAGGCAAGGAAAACGAAGAGCGGAGCTATTTGAGGCTACCATAGCAGCGGTTCTTTCACCGCTGCAGCGGCTCTAAGCAGTGTACTGCCAGGCATTTTCCCTTTTTTTTTGTGTGTGATTTTGCAATCTTGATGGGTAGCCCTATTTTCGAAGCAATAAAATGACATAAATCAATCCTACTCACATTATAAACAAAGTTGATTAATATTAAAGAGTCGGGGAGGAAAAACGTCTTAAAAAGTGCGAGAAATAAAAAGAGTAATTGTTTGTTACAAGCCTCAAACGGGGGCAACTTAAATCCAAAAATAATAAATTGTAACCAAGGGGCGGGGAAGAGAAATATTTAGCTGGTGGCGTCATCTCCAAGGCTTGCGGCATCTGGGCCCTTCTCATCTATGCCGCTGAGGAAAAGGAGCTCATTGTCTTCCCCCGCAGTCAACTTTGGGATAACCTTATCTGGGAAGGTGCACGCGAACATGACCCGCACAACCTTCCACATACTCACCAACATGCGATCTCGCGAGCAACATTTCTTCTTTTCCTCATCTAGATCCCTTCGGAGCTTAGCGTAGGCTCTGGGCCTGGTCCACTGGGGTAGTAGGTATTGAAGGAACCAACCTCATTTGGGACATCTAGGTCCTCTCTATGTAGCCTTACATAGTAGCAAAGTCAGCCGTCCAGTCGCTAGGAGGAATAGGTGTCCGGGAATGGGAGGCACCTCCACTCCCACCAGCTCTGCTGCTCTCACCCTCCTCTCTTGACTTCCTCTTCTTCTTGATTCCACCTCGGGAGCTTCTTTCCCTAGCATAGAATTACTTCCACTCGTCTATGGTCTGTACCCCTATATTTACATCAACCCCTGCCATAATACACGCCACTACCATAGCTCGGTGGATACCACGTTCGTAATATTTCCCGAAGGACGAATCCTCCGAGACACCAACTGTAATCAGATCTTGTCCTTGGCTGAGAAGTATGCACTCATGGTCCCCTTCTAATTAGACCACTTCACCTAGTTAGCCTTGCCCTCTAGCGCTAAATACCGAGCCGCCCATCTCAAGTATGACTCCCAAATCTTTGCCTCGAAGGTTGCATTGGAGGGGTTAGGAACCCCTAAGACCTTAATAATAGTGGTGGTATCCACGGGCACATTATTTCCCCAAATTCTAATGGTAGGGAAGGGTACTGCCCACTCCACCGTTGGGAGTATAACATAGAATTCCTGGACCAAGGCTAGGTCACAGTCTGAAACTGGCTAGGTCAGCATCTCACAACCAAGAAATTTTAGCTGATCACTGAAATCAGGCAGCCTGTCCTCCACATTATCCATCACAAAGCCTATTTCACGGAGAAAACATCTACTGTGTCGCCCCTCCTTGAATTGGGTGCGACTGATATTGATCGAAAACTGGCGGTAGGTGGGTTGTTGGGCCATGATGATCCTATAAATGCCAAAAAAATACTTTATGACCATATTAGAACACCAAGGGAGAGAAGGAGATTTTAAAATTTTAGAAAATGCAAAAACTGGGGACTTATGGTCCAGTACCGCAACAGTGGTTAATTAGTCGCCGTAGTGGTACCACCGCGGTGAAACTTACCTCTGCAATGGAAAATTTACCACTACATCAGTTGATCATCTTCAACCGCCAACCTCCCGTCCCATGACGGATTTTTAAATTTTCTTTGTAATTTTGAAAATTAAGCATAGATCGAGCTTGGGGAGGTGTGGGTGACCCTTTTTACACTAAAATGGGAGTGTGGAACACCCAAAATCAAACCCCAATTGAAGAAAATTGTTGGAGAAGATGACCCTTCTTCTTTTATTCCTTCCACCGCCGAAATCAACCATGAACTATGTTAATCTTACACCCCAAATGCTGTAGGGGTATTTAAAATGTAAAGAACCGCCCCTCCATTTCAATGAAATTTCTACAATCTATAATGAGAAATGTGTAAAATAAGTAGTAGAAGAGAAAAAATTACCTTGAAATCATCGACGGGGTGGGGGGGGAAGAGAATTTACAGAGAGAGTTTTGAGAAAGTAGGAGTAAAAACGAGGAAAATGAACCTTCCCCTTATACATGAACTATCGTGAATTGTTGCTGCAGTTGGTTACCGCTGGAGAAGTAAAATTTTTTTGAAACTAACTTTATCTCAACTTTTCATGCTTTGAGGTGTCATATTATGTTTGGGTAGTTGCTCCAATAATTGATTGTGTACCCTGTCTTGGGAAAAATATGGGAATAACCGTCGGGCCTAGATTAGGCAGTGCTTTAGCAGTCATTCATTGGGGAGCACAGATGTGCACTGAGCTTGCATATGATAAATAATTCTCCTAGTGTCTTATTGCAATTATCCAGACCTCACCTTTAGGACCATTCAAGGATGAACGGTAGAAAAATTGATATCTTATATAACAACCTAAACTGTCGTTACGTGTAAAAATGCTCCGAAAATAATCTTCAATGAATAATAGACTAAAAATGGACTTAGGAAAAATTAAATCGGAGCCTAAGGGAACTAGGCCAAGAGACTGGACTGGACTGTCAGTAACCGCTACAGTGGTAAAAGAACCGTTGCAGCGGTAGGAGACAATAGCCCAGTCGAAGAAATTTTTAAAACCCTCTTCTCTTTATTTCCCTAGGTCTCCCCTTTCTACCAAAAATACTCTGAAAAATCCTATCTCTTCAACCATGAGATTTCAAAGGCCAAGGTTTATGGGAGCTATTTCGAGGCACACCCAGAGGGAACCCGACATGGGAATATGCTTAGCACATGTGAGACAGCTCACTCCCCTTCGTAGAAATATATTGCACCTAAGAGGTAAGTTATGGTTTATTTTGTAGCAACTAGACTTGGGATAGATGCATTTAACGTTAATAGTAATGTCGAGAATCGCATGCATTAGGCCTTTGGGTATGGATTTAGATGGATGGATGGTGTGCCATGGTTACATGACACTTTTGATGCTTAAAACAAAGAAAATATGCAATAACTTGGGAATGTTTGGCTGGTATGATGTGTTTTTTGTGCTATATTGCAGGAGAATAGGTTTTTGGAGGCAAAATGGACAAAAACAAAGAATCATACATGAGAACAAAGTATTTGAAGATGAAAGAACCGAGTCCATACCAGTAGAGTGACTCACGATAGGACCCACATCACGTGAGTCGATCGACGTGATGTAGGTCGGTGCCGTAGGTTGACTCCTGCAATTATGTGATGCAACCTGATTTCCACTGCAGTACCTATGTGGAATGAATTGGTTCCACAACACCAAGTCACAGTACCGTGGAAAAGTGCCGACTCTGTTTTCCAATTTTGTTTAGATAGGATTCACCTTGTATCTATAAATACCCCTATATTGTCCTATGTTTAGGGGTTTGGACATTACATTATTTTGAGAGATATTTTCATTATTTTGAGTTCATAATTACATTATTGATTTTGTAATCTTGGAACACAAATTCTAGGTTTTATTGATATTGAGATTTCAGAGTTTTCTTCTTATTGTGAGTTTACAATTATGTTTTCTTCATTGAATTCTTCTTGTGTTATTGCAATCATGAGTAGCTAAACCCATCAACTAGGGTTGTGTGAACCATGAGGAATTAACAAAATGGGTTAAGTGCAAAGCAACTCTGAACCAGTGTGAATACATGTATTGTTATTACCTTCAGTATAGTTGATCTTCTAACGGTTGCAAATGTTAGAAACTCCCCTGTATTCTAGACTTGCTCGAGAGAGAGGTAGAAATTAGGAAAAGGAAATAACAACAGAGATTTGAAGCTATCAACCTTCATCTAATAACTTGAGACATAACATGGATAGTTATCTGAGATCCAGGATAAGGGTTAGTAATGCGACATTCAGAGATCGAGAGGAGAAGAGTGAAATTGGTCTAACCAAGGTCGAGAGACGTTTAGATGAACCTAACTTGTTAGATTTTGCATGCAATACAATGGGACAGTTTTGCCAGGACAAGTAACCGGTGGAGTTAAGGAATCATTGGGGATCACAGTCCTAATGTATTTTTCATATTGATTACAAATTTGAAAACCAACAATCGTTACTGTTACTTCTTACTTACAAAAAACCCCTCATTTTATTTACTTGCCAATTACTGAGACTAGCATTCAACATAATTTCATCCTATTCCCTCTGGGATCGACCCCAACTTAGTTGGGTTCTATATTTGATACAACGACCGCATTATACTTTTTTGGAGGTATATTTTGGGCGACATCAAATTTTTGTGCCGTTGTCGGGGATTACGATTACGGAGTTGATTAGTTTGCTTGTTGGAGTTCATTGGTTTTATTTTTCTATACTCTTCTGGAGGGAATATACCGGTGTATGCCCAACACTAGGAGTCAAGGAAATCCCTTGATTCCACTTTATACTGAGATAGAACGAACACTGAGAGCAAATCAAAGAATGGTGAATACCGATGGAGTTCAGAATCCTGTAGCCGCGAGACCAGTTGGTTATGAAATTGCAAAACAAATCACTGCTCGATTGACGACTGAGGAAAATGCTAGGCAAGCAACTCTTAGACAAGTGGATAGAGATCATCAAGGAATGCAAGAAGCAGCACTGCATCTTGCTGTACTTGAAGTGTCACGGCCCGAGTTCCAATGAGGCGGACTGACACCCGGAGTCGTTAAGGCCTGAGAGAACCAATCTTTACTCATGTCCATTCATATGAATGCCATAAGAAACATCACCATCACGTAAGGACATAAAATCCTAATAGTGGAATTCATGGAACATATGATACATACATACGTGAAACTTGGCCGTTAGGGCCATCAAGTCAAAATGGACATACATCTCTTACATTCATATACCCACATATGTATACAAAAGCCTCTAACAGAAGCACATATATAACCAACCTAAATTTAGGATAAGTCCCCGCTTTACATAACATTTACAATACCAAAACCAATGTACAACTGTGACTCGGAAAGCCCCAAGCCAACTGGAGCTCACCAAAGACCAGTAGATGACCCGCAGCTTACTGTGGAGGTTTACTAGTACTTGTGCCTGCAACAAGTAAGGTAAGTCCCATAAGGGACGTCATTACGAAGAATGTACTGAGTATGTAAGGCCATAAGAAACTATATGATACATATATACTTCAATGGAATAAAAAATAAGTGAATAACCAATATGGATAATTCACCATTCTATATGTATGGAAATATGTACATTACGTGGATTACTTTCTTTACTTTTACGCTCATTCATTCGTTCATCACTCACTTCTTCATTCACTACTCATCCTTCCATTCTTACAATGCCCGGGCCCTAAGATGATCAGTGGGTAATCAACAGTTTTTGGGATCTACCCATGCTAGGCTTTTCTTTTGCCCCTGGGATACCATTCGTAGTAACGGGATTGACCCATGCTAGGTGTTATTTTCACCCCTGGGATACCACCCGAGATATTAGGATCGACCCATGCTAGGTATTTTAACCCCTAGGATACCACCCAATAATAGAGACTTCATTACCTCACTTCTTAGTCTTTGAAATAGTTCATTCGACGATCAAGTCATTATTGGAACTTTTGAATATAATATTATTGGAACTTTTGAGCCATGTCCACAATTAGGTGACACATGAATAACAATATATCAAGAATAAGGTATATATGATTAACAATAGATGATAACCTGAAATGAGATGCCTTAGGACATTTCGGAAATGAGTAAGTACATTAACATAGTGAATACTACATGCTGCAGAAGGATACGGAAAGAGTAACCTTACATACCTTATCTTCCCAATATGAATATACAATTCTATACATGAATACAATAGTCCAGCTCCTTCCTTACGTTTCACTCTACAACACAAGTACATAACGGAGCTTACGTTAACAACCAACTACCTTACAAGTGCATACGACGACAATGAGTTACATGATTGCCTTAAAATGTCATATCTCCCTTGACAATACCATCGATGAAATTATCATACCAACAATACCACAACATTCCATACATTGACCAATACATCATAAACTAATAGCATGTCATACCAAGTTCATACTTTACACTTCTCCATCAACACCACATCACAATTATTCCATCAAATCACCTCAATACACTTTATAATAACATATCGACAATAATCCCACAAATTATACTTATAGAAAAATAAAAAGTTAAGGAACATAACCACACCATACATGTTAGTATCTCATCCACACCATGCACTTTCATTCAAACCTCAAGTCTCCTTTCAATTTTAATTCACAAGGATAGCACATCTTTTAGCAAAAAGCAAAAGTGCACTATTCAACACCTTGCCAACATAACCATTATGATATATACACCATATTAAGCATATAATATATTAATCCATGAGAGTAGGCACTTACCAAGGCTTGCAAAGTGATGATCTTTACCAAAGAGACTAGTTGCCTTAGGGTTTGTGTTGAGAGAAATATGTTTGGAAATATCTAGAAAGGCATGAGAATCACAATGAATTAAAAATCATCTTTGATGCCTTTATATATTCTCTCAAGTCATCCTTAGCCAATTCTTGGCATTAAATGCAATGTTTGCTTGGTCAAATGGAAGAATGGGTCATTTTGCCCTCTTGGGCCATGTCTTTTGCTCCAATTTGGGCTTTAAATTGAGCCCAATAACACATGTCAACTTAATCCACCAAATTCAATGTGTAACCCATCATCTACCTCATGTTTAAATAGTTCCATAAATGTCACGACAATATTCAACTCACGATACTCATATTCGTAGCCTTGATCCCAAGTACAAGTGATTCTAGCCACTCATGGCTTATTTTTAGCATAAGGGTAAAAACATAATTTGGATGCCAACAACGTCCAAGCGTATTCCTTCCAAGATGGAATAATTATATAATAACCCAAGAATCCTCTTTATAGACTAATAATCGTAGAAGAAATCGGGCAAAAAGCACCCCGGCACGCCCCCGGGCGCCTCAAAGACTTAGCTGAAATTCCAGCTTTTGAAAGGTGTGTAGGGGCGGCCTAGAACGCCCTTGGGCGCGCCCCCTTGCTGCCTGTGCCAAAAAAATTTCAGGCCAAAGTGGCCTGGTACGCCACCTGCAGCGCCCTATACTTAATTTTTTATTTCGACTTTTCTTTGCGGATTTGGTTGGATCTTTCAAGTCCCAACCTTTTGCTTGCCTCTTATCTTTAAGAACCTTTGCTTGGATGTCCCTTAAACCTCACTTTTCACCCCACAAATGCTCCACAAAGTCACAAACATCACCTACTACAAAGGTCTAATCACATCTACTAGCACAATATCAAATGTTCCACCAATAGCAATGCAAAATACGCACTTATTGCTCTCGAACCTAGGGTAAACATGGTTCAAGGTTATCAAGTAGGGTCGGGAATGTACGGGGTGTTAGATGAAGAGAGACAAAAAAGACTGAGGGTGCAACAACTCCCTCAAAGACCATATGTGCCTGTTTATGATAATCCCGAAGAAGAGGATGTGGCTTATTTTGAGCCGATTAAGACTGGTGCTATTAATCCACCAGAGTTACCTCAGGGCACAAAGTTTGACATTACAAGTGCCATGATCCACCTGCTAAATTTTAAAGGTGTGTTCGCCGGTCTTCTTACAAACGATCCGAACATGTATGTGATGAACTTTGTGGGGGTCTTCACTTCATATAACTTGCCTGGAGTTGACCAAGAGGCTATTCGTTTGAGATTATTTCCATTCTTTCTAACAGGAGAAGCCACTTTGTAGTTAGCCGAGTTATCACGAGGTTCTATCATTACTTGGGTAGAGTTGATAAATCAATTTCTGGAGAGATTTTTCCCATCCTTTAAGATGATGCAGTTGAAGGATGAGATTTACAACTTCAGACAACTACATTCTGAGGAACTTTACGAGATATGGCTACGGTTTAAGAAGAAGCTGCAGAATATTCCAAATCATAGGATGAGTGGTAAGAGTTTACTTGAAATCTTCTGCAGGGATTTAAATGCCAATACCAATGCTGTAACAGATACTATCACTGGCGGAGAATTTATGAGTCTGAGGTTGGAACAAGCTTCAGATATTTTAGATCGTATCACTAAGACCAACCAAGGATGACATACTCAGGAGGCAGATACACCTGCTGGGACGTATGCTATTGGAGCCTCAGCAACACAACGTGCTTTGAATGAGTGTACAACTCAAGGGGTCGCACAGTTAAGGATAGAAATTGGCTTGCTAGCCAAATAGATTGCGGTTGAAGGTGCTGAAAAGGTGCATGTCGTAGGTGCATAAGGCAAAATACATAGGCATGGCGATTATGAATATGATGAAGAGGCTAAGTACTTGGATCGAGAGGTGGTGGGTTTCTGAGCCAAGGGTCAAGGGTCTACTCAAGACTTTTTGAACTCAAGGCAAGGGAATCAAGGTTGGTACTACGATGGAGACAATTATGACAAGACTGTATATAGAGATAGAAAACAAGATCGTGACGGTGATTGGAGGTAAAAGGATGATTATAAAGAAAGGAGTGGCACATATGTTCCACCGAGGAACTGTGATACTGACTATGGAAATTCAAGAATGGAAGCCCTTCTTAATAAACTGGTAAAAGGGTCAGAGAGTCAAGAGAGTTACTTGAAGGATATTAGGTCAGACATTTAGGGAATAAGTCAGAAAGTAGAATCCCATTCGACTGCCATTAAATTGTTGGACCAACAGTTTGGGCAGATATCAATGACATTGAACCAGCGTCAGCCAGTTACCCTTTCGAGCAACACCGTCTAGAATCCAAAGAATGATAGTCATAGTATGACCATTACTACTAGAAGCGGGAAGTGCACAGCTGACCCATCCATACCAGTGGATATTGGTAAGAAATATAAGCCGATGATAGTAGATGTAGAAACTGAGATAGAGCTAGAGAATTCAAAGGGTGATGCAGTTCAAAAGCCTCATGATGTTGACAAAAAGGCGAAGTCTGATAACGGGAAGGAAAAGGAGGTCCCGTCCCTCAAATTTACAAACAAATTACTTGACCTCCCCCTTCCTTTCCTCGAAGATTGAAAAAAAAAGCTGAAGAGCATAAATATCATAATTTTATCTCAATGTTAAAGGACTTATCGATAAATATTCCTCTTGTCGAGGCTTTAGAATAAATGCCAGGTTACGCAAAATTCATGAAAGAATTGGTGACAAAGAAAAGAATTGTTAGTTTTAAGCCAGCAAATAATTTACACCATTGTAGTGCAATTGCTTCTCGCTCACTTATCGAGAAAAAGAAAGATCCGAGACACTTCACAATTCCTTGTACTATTGGGTCCTATAATTTTACAAAAGCTTTGTGTGATTTGTGTTCTAGCATTAACTTAATGCCGCTAACCATTTTCAAGAAGTTAGGATTGAGAGCACCAAAATCGACTTCTATAAGACTCCTTATAGAGGATAGAACTGTGAAAAAATCGGTGGACATTTTGTATGATGTTTTGGTAAAGGTTGCATCTTTCATCTTCCTGGCTGACTTTGTGATTCTATATTCTGAAGTTGATTTCGAGGTTTCCATCATCTTAGGAAGACCATTCCTTGCCATTGGTCGTGTATTGGTTGACATGAAAATTGGGCAGATGAAATTCAGTTTGAATGATGAACATGTCACTTTCAATGTTTGCCATTCCATAAAGCAACCGAAAGATATGCGGGTGATTTCTGTAATAGATACAGTTGATAAGAGTGATAGTGCCATTCCTATTGAAGAAAGGTTGGGGGTATAAGCTCTTGCGGGCTTGATTATAAATTTTGATAATGATGGTATTGAGGAATACGATGAGATGGTTGGTGCACTCCTTGGTAAGGGATCATACACTTATGCTTCTAAGAAACTTGATCTGGATTTAAAGAATAGGGTGACCACACCGGCTCGACCTTTTATTTAGGAGCCTCCAGTTTTGGAGCTTAAGGCTCTCCCGTCTCACCTTAGCTATGCATTCTTGGGAGCCAACAACACCTTACCCATGATTATCTCTGCTAAGTTGGTGGAATAGCAAGTAGAGGCTCTTGTTTCGGTGTTAAAAAGGTTTAAAAGGGTTATTGGTTGGTCCATCGCTGATATTATCGGGATTCCACCAGGTATTTACACTCACAAAATCCAGCATGATCCTGAGTGCATGCCAAGCATCTAGCATCAACATCATCTGAACCCACCTATGCAAGAGGTTTTGAAGAAAGAAATCATCAAGTGGTTAGATGCGGGTGTGGTTTACCCCTTGCTGATACCAAGTGGGTGAGCCCAGTTCAGTGTGTGCTAAAGAATGGAGGAATCGATGTGGTTCCAAATGAGAAGAATGAGTTAATTCCAATGAGGCCGGTTACTATATGGAGAGTTTTCATGGATTATCGAAAGCTGAATTCTTCGACAGAAAAAGATCACTTTCCTGTGCCCTTCATGGATCAGATGTTAGACCGTCTTGCTAGTAGAGGATGGTATTGTTATCTTGATGGCTATTCGAGATATAATCAGATTTTCACTGCGCACGAGGATCAAGAGAAGACCACTTTCACTTGTCCATATGGGACATTCGCGTTCAAAAGGATGCCCTTTAATTTATGTAATGCACTGACCACTTTCCAGCGTTGCATGATGTCCATTTTCTCCAACACGGTGAAAGACACTATTGAGGTTTTTATGGATGATTTCTCTGTTATGGGAGACTCATTTGATGATTGCTTGGCCCACCTTGCTAGTGTGTTGCAAAGATGCGAGGAGTGCAATTTAGTGCTAAATTGGGAAAAATGTCACTTTATGGTTAATGAGGGTATCGTATTGGGGCATCAAATCTCAAAGAAAGGTATTGAAGTTGACAAAGCCAAGATAGAGGTGATTGAAAAGTTACCTCCACCTGTTTCGGTTAAAGGAATTCAAAGTTTTTTGGGACATGCAGGTTTCTATAGAAAATTCATCAAGGATTTCTCTAAGATTGCACATCCATTATGCAAGCTATTAGAGAAGGAGGGTAAGTTTGTGTTTAATGAGACGTGCCTAAAAGCTTTCGAGTGTCTGAAAGAGAAGTTGATTTCATCCCCTATCATTGTTTCACTAGATTAGACTATGCCATTTGAGGTTATGTGTGATGCTAGAGGCGTGGCCTTGGGTGCAGTCCTTATCCAAAGACGTGAGAAGATTCTACATATGATTTATTATGCTAGCAAAGAACTTAATCCAGCTTAGAAAAATTATATCGTAACCGAGCAAGAATTGTTGGCAGTGGTCTTTGCTTTTGAGAAATTTTGATCTTACCCGATTGGTACGAAAGTGATTGTGCATATAGATCATACATTACTTAGATATCTTATGTTAAAGAAGGACGCCAAGCCAAGACTGATTCGGTGGGTACTTCTATTGTAGGAATTTGATTTTGAGGTCAAGGACCGACAGGGGACTGAGAATCAGGTTGCAGACCATCTATCACACCTTGATGAGGAGGCCATGCTTAGATTGAGGGATGCTCTTGATATTGATGATACTTTTTCAGACGAACAAGTGTTGGTAGCATCACAAGAATTAATCCCTTGGTTTACAGCTTTTGCCAATTTTTTGGCAAGTGATCTTGTCCCGGAAGATATGTCATATTAGAAGAGGAAGAGATTCATGCATGAAGTGAGAAAGTTCTTCTGGGATGAGCCTTATTTATTTAGGGTGTGTGCGGATGGCATAATTCGAAGGTGTATTCCGAAAGTCGAGATGATGAGTATTTTCGAAGCATGTCATTTATCTCCAGTTGGGGGTCATCATGGAGGTGCACAAATTGCTCATAAGATCTTACAATGCGGGTATTATTGACCCACCATCTATAAAGATGCTCATGACTATGCTCGGGCTTGTGACCAATATCAAAGGCAAGGGAACATGTCGCGCAGACACGGACTTCCTATGACAACTATTCTTGAGCTCGAATTATTTGACGTATGGGGAATTGATTTTATGGGCCCATTTGTGAGCTCACATGGGATGAAATACATTTTGGTAGTCATTGAATATATTTCTAAGTGGGTGGAGGCAATATCGCTTTACAATAATGAAGGAAGAAGTGTCACGGCATTCTTGAAAAAGAACATCTTTTCCCGATTTGGTACACCCCGAGTTATCATTAGTGATAGAGGATCCCATTTCTGTAATCGGCTATTCAAAGCCATGCTTGAAAAATATGGTGTCAAACATAAGGTGGCTACACCTTACCATCCTCAGACGAGCGGGCAAGTTGAGGTGTCAAATCATGAGATTAAGTCTATTTTGGTGAAGATGGTGAATGCCAATAGGACTGATTGGGAAAGAAGATTAGATGATGCATTATGGGCATATCGAACTGCATTCAAGACACCGATTGGTGCATCTCCATATCAGCTGGTGTTTGGTAAATCATGCCATTTGCCTATAGAACTTAAACACAAGGCATTATAGGCATTGAAGAGGTTGAATTTGGAATGGAGTGATGCAGCTAAATTGAGACTAGAGTAGATCAATGAGATGGATGAATTTCATCTCTGAGGTTATGAAAGTTCAGTACTCTATAAAGAGAAGATGAAATTATATCAAGATCGGAAGATTGAACAACGAGAGTTTCACCTGGGACATTTGGTACTACTTTATAACTCCAGGCTTCGCTTGTTTTCTGAAAAGTTAAAGTCCAAATGGTCCAGACCATTCACGGTGGTTAGGGTATTCCCGCATGGAGCAATTGAGCTGAAAGGCAATGACAATGTTCTATTCAAGGTCAATGGGCAGCGTGTAAAGTACTACGTGGGAACCACAGAAGAAACAAGGACATGTAAGGAGCTTAGTCTTGATGAAGTCTGAGTAGTCAAGTAAGTTAGGTCATGACGCGATGTTAAATTTGGTGCTTCATGGGAGGCAACCCATGGGTTGGTTGGTGAAGTCTGAGTAACCAACCTAGCTACATCATGTCGTGACGTTAAATCAAGCGTTGCTTGGGAGGCAACCCAAGGATTGTTACTAGTCGTGAGTTTAAAATAAAGATGCGAACTGAAAAGTGTGCAGCTTAAACGACGGTGGTCACCCACCTGACGTAGGTTGGTATCATGAGAATCATAGGAATATTTTTGATTGTGGAATCCAACCCACGATAGGGGACCCACGTAACGTGGGTTGGTATCGTAGAAATCAGAGGGTATTTTTTTATTGCAAAATCCGACCTATGATATGGACCCACGTGATGTGGGTCGATACCATGAAAATCAGACCCACAATAAAACTTAAAATTCGACCTGACCCAACCCAAATTTCAGCGTACTCTCAATAAAACCCGACTCTACCCAATCAAAAACCTTAAACCCAACTTTCCAAGACTCCAAATACACGACTTTTCAAGCCACCAAATTATCATGACGAATTTGATGGGGTTGACCAAGGAGTGGCTGTGTTGAGGGCAGAGGTTCGAGATTTAGCAGTTAGCCATACTCCTATCATTCCACCCATACCTACACCGGTACCTTCAGCACTAGTTTTTAAGGTGGCTTTGTTTGCTGACGAGGAGCCTCATGTTGCTTGAGGCAAGAGGCCACGGAGTCCTGAGGGCCAGACTGATAGTGGAGAAGAGTTTAAGAGTGATTTACGGAGAGCAACTAAGTCCTCCCGAATAGAGTACCATATCAATCAGATTGACCAAGAGCAGAGAGTACGAGGTGCATCCTTTAGTCAGCCACCTCTCCAATGGATGGACCTAGCATGAAGCCCAGAGAGCATACAGATGATCCTGCTATGGACGAACCCATATTCGGTGCCTAACGCACCACAGGTATGTCTTTAATCCCTTACACTTATCATATTGATAGTTGTGCACTGAGGGCAGTGCACCATTATTTAGTTGGGGTGGGGGTATACCACCACTTAGGAATTTTTGTTACCGTGTTTTATTTTCCCTCAAGTGTGCTATCATAGTAGAACCTACATGTTTAGGTGGTTATTTATATTATTTACGTGTTTTCGTGTTTAATTAGGAGAAAAATAGGGGAACCTTAGTGCAGTCCAGTTTTGAACAAGTTTTTGAAAATGATGTTTTTTGATTGTTTAAAGGACACCCCTCTTGAAAATTTGGTTTTGAACTCTGTTCATAGTATGTTAGTTTGTGACAGTCGTTGGATCTTGTTACGGCATCAATATTATAGGTAACATTATGGTAACTAGCAATGTATGAACTGGATAGGTAGTAGTTGATAGTGTAACCCTGTGCTATGTATGTGTGAGGTCATTACCTAGTTCACTTTGTATGTGCGATCCAAAACTTGCCCGATTAGTCTTGCCTATGTTATAGGATAGTGGTTAGGAAAGGACCATAGGTCGTTCTTGAATAAGTCCACTTCTAGCCTAAATGCCCGACCAAATGAAGTAAATATCCTTTGATCCCGATTTTGAGCCTTAATTGACCTGTTTCTTTCATTAGCCTATTCACCTTCTCTTTTTGACTTACAATGAACCTGTCTTGGCCCTAGTCCCTCCTTGGACATTGTGTACCTCTACTCAGGTAAATCGTCTAAGTTGAGGGTGGCTATTATAGGGTGCGAGTTTAACTTGGGTATGAAAAAGGGGTTAGTAAAAGAAAAAGAGAACAGATTTGGGTGTGAAGAAAGGAAAAAAAAAGAGTGAAATAAGTAGAAATTGCAAAAAAGGAAAAAAAAAAAGTGTGTTTTGAAAGTATGAATAAAATCACACCCAAAATCTGAAAAATAAATGAAGTAGAATAAGGGAGAATAAAATGAGAATGGTTGGAGAGTGGAGCCAAAAATAGCGTAGTGTCAAAGAGGGTTGAGTCACTATATCCATATGCACCAAACCGTCCTTAACCCTACATTACAAGCGGATGAAAGTCCTATAGTGATCCTAGTCCAGCTGTCCGAAAAACTACGGCATAGAAAATAAGGGCAAGCCTATAGTATTTCACGCATATTGTTTGAACTTCTTTATGAGAGAGAGTGTTTTGACCCAGTCCCTACTTTGATATTCATTGGTGTACTGTGAGTGTATGGGACTTCTTTGTTGTGAGAGTACATGGGTTGCATTGTTAGCTGCTATTTGTTTGGATAATGTCATTTGTATATATGCTTATTTGTTTGTTCATAATTTGATGCCATCACTTGATCCCTTCTGTGTCATGATAATATGCTGCATGTATATACACCGTTGTTTTGATTTGCAAATAGGAAGGGTCAAAAAAAAAATTTTGGTGCCAAAATCAATTAGTCAATTGTCGTAGGTCTCTTAGGTTTCTCTTAGTTAAGTATCATATGTGTTTATGTTGTTTTGTTTGCCTGAGGACATGTAAACGTTCTAAGTTGAGGGTGTTGATGTGCCATGGCCACATGGCACTTTTAATGCTTAAAACAAAGAAAATATGCAATAACTTGGGTATGTTTGGTTGGTATGATGTGCTTTCTGTTCTATATTGCAAGAGAATAGGTTTTTGGATGCAAAATGGACAAAAAGGAAGAATCATGCACGAGAACGAAGTATTTGAAGATGAAAGAGCCAAGTCCATACTAGTGGAGTGACTCACGACAGGACCTACGTCAAGTGAGTCGACCTACATGATGTAGGTTGGTGCAGTAGGTCGACTCCTGCAATTATGTGAAGCAGCCTGATTTCCATGACAGGACCCATGTGGCGTGACTTGGTTCCACGACACCAAGTCACGGTACCGTGGAAAAGTGCCGACTCTATTTTCCTGTTTTGTTTAGGATAGGATTCACCTTGTATCTATACATACCCCTATATTGTCCTATGTTTAGGGGTTTGGACATTACATTGTTTTGAGAGATATTTTCATTATTTTGAGTTCATAATTACATTATTGATTTTGTAATCTTGGAACACAAATTCTAGGGTTTTATTGATATTGAGATTTCAGAGTTTTCTTCTTATTGTGAGTTTACAATTATGTTTTCTTCATTGAATTCTTCTTGTGTTATTGCAATCATGAGTAGCTAAACCCATCAACTAGGGTTGTGTGAACCATGAGGAATTAACAAAATGGGTTAAGTGCAAAGCAACTCTAAACCAGTGTGAATACATGTATTATTATTACCTTCAGTATAGTTGATCTTCTAACGGTTGCAAATGTTAGAAACTCCCCTGTATTCTAGACTTGCTCGAGAGAGAGGTAGAAATTAGGAAAAGGAAATAACAACAGAGATTTGAAGCTATCAACCTTCATCTAATAACTTGAGACATAACATGGATAGTTATCTGAGATCCAGGATAAGGGTTAGTAATGCGACATTCGGAGATCGAGAGGAGAAGAGTGAAATTGGTCTAACCAAGGTCGAGAGACGTTTAGATGAACCTAACTTGTTAGATTTTGCATGCAACACAATGGGACAGTTTTGCCAGGACAAGTAACCGGTGGAGTTAAGGAATCATTGGGGATCACAGTCCTAGTGTATTTTTCATATTGATTACAAATTTGAAAATCAACAATCGTTACTGTTACTTCTTACTTACAAAAAAACCCTCGTTTTATTTACTTGCTAATTACTGAGACTAGCATTCAACATAATTTCGTCCTATTCCCTCTGGGATCGACCCCAACTTAGTTGGGTTCTATATTTGATACAACGACCGCATTATACTTTTTTGAAGGTATATTTTGGGCGACATCAATGGACACTTTGAAATCTGGTTAGGCTTAAATATGATTGTGTAACTGTACATTATGTTGATATTTTAATTATGATGAGAGATGGATAGAAAGGTAGAGAGAATAATGGAGAGAATAACTTAATATCTCACAAGGCGTAAATATAGGAGAAAGTTGAATAAGATGGTGGGGAATAGTAAAAAGGGAAATAAGGGAACTTATTTAATTACAATGTCCTAATGTTCAGATTTCACTAAAGGAAGTAGCTAAGAGGCGGGGTATGGTAAGTTGGGGGCTAATAATTTGCATAACTGGGATCCCCTGACTGATGAGTGAACATAAAAGAGAAATATTATACAATAATAAATAGAATTCCCATTAAACATAGTCAGGAAAGATTAGAAGGTAATGTGAAAAACTTGAAGTTGGGATGCAGATAGAGAGAAAGAGCGTGAAAATGTGAACGTGGGTTACGGCAGCCCCATAAGGGTGTATGGTAAATCATGGTTACAAATATATATGTGAAAACTAATGTCACTAATTAAATAAGATAGACGATTGACGTAACATTAGACTGGATTGACTCGTGTTGGGTTATGAACTGAACATCTGTGATTATCTTTTGCATGAATTATGATTTATTGATTTTATGCACACATTCATAAGCATTGTGATGACATTGTGTGATACGGGTCGAGTACCACGCCGGTACAAATATGTTATGTTGTAATATGGGTTGGGTACCAGGCCTGTAGGATATGATATATGGGTCGGGTACCATACCGATACGATGTGATATAGTAGATATTGATGAGATGGATGTGAAGGGATAAGGAGAGATGATGTGCACATCTTGCATACCTGCATTCATTCATATGCATTTTTATATGTTTCCACTGCACATATATATATATATATATATATATATATATATATTCACATATGATCATATTGTGGTGAATTGTGGAAAAGAGTTATAAAAGTATAAAGGGGTCCATGTGTGGACCAGCTGTTTGATAGAAATCTACAGTCCCTTGGGTCGATTGAGTTGCGAACACTCTGAGTGCTTAGCGGTGGTGTAGTTTGCGGTGCGTTGTGTTAGTTATTTATCGGGAAAATTGGGGGCAGAGGTGGATTTGAAATTGTAGATACCATAAAGATAATATAATTAAAAGTAGAGGAGGTATGGGTTGGAATGGACAGTCACAGGACAAAGATATACAAAAATATTAAATGACAAGTAAGTCACAGATATGCTAAGTGTAGGTCACAAAGATGTTAAGTGTAGGTCACAAAGATGCTAAGTATAGGTCACAAAGATGCTAAGTGTAGGTCATAGAGATGCTAAGTGCAGATCATAAAGATGCTATGTGTAGGTCACAAAGATGCTAAATATAGGGTGCTAGGAGTTGTTTAATTTGGGATTCAGAACCGGAACCTTACTTGATGTTATGATTTCTCTCTATTTATTATTGATGTTATTTGTTTCTAACCTTGGTCGGCCAATGATGCTTACCAATACGTGTGGTTGTACTGATGCTACACTAATTATATCTTTAATCGGGGGTATAGCCATGGTGCAAGTTAGTTAGAGTTTCTATAGCAGCGATGCCGATCACTCAGCAATAACTTTTGTCATCTCTATTTTGCATGGATGTTGTGTCATGGATGTCCCTACTCCTTGTCTAGTGCTCTTGAACCATTTTAGGCTAGGTTTGGGAGAATCACTTATTGTTATTTTCCGCATTTACTTTGCATATCTGATGTATTAAAACAAGTTAAGGGACAAATTGATTGAGTAATCACATTTCAACTGTTGGTTAGTTATTCATATGGCAGACATAAATTGACTAAGTGAATATTATAGAAATTTTCCGCAATAAGTGAAGGGTGAGTTATTCAGGGTTCTCCTATTTGGGGTAGGTGTAGGTAGGTGCCCGACATGATTGGATGGGTTGGGTCATGACTTGGACACCCACAACTAAGTCCGAGCAACATAGAAAATAAGTGAAAAAAGATGAAATATTTTACTAGGTATTGAATTTTAAGATAGGGACCATTATTAATCTTGATTCTAACTAATTTAGACATTTTGTTGTTTCTGCAAATCAATAAGCACATGTCCATGTTCAAAAACCATGTTCGTTCTCTTTCTTACCATCTAAACTTGTAAAATTACATTTGCAATGTTAGCATGTCATTTTTTAGTTGTTCTATTACCTTTTAACAATTGGATGCATTGTCAATCCTTTGTGCATCCTAGGGTAATTTGGATATTGTAAGATTTTCACTACTTCGTCATATACCAAATATCTATGTGGAAAATCACCAAATTGTAGGTTGTGGATTCTTAATTAAGGTGGGTAAACTTAAATTCCATGTGTTGGTGAAAGGAAAACTCTTAAGTCAAAGGATTTGATATAATGATCCTAATTAAAGTAAGTAAAGTAATTTTCCTTGGGCTTGTATTGATGTAAATTGAACCCTTATTATTATGTAGATTGAGTTGTTAACTCTTGTTGGCAAGCGTAGAAGTTAGCCTTGCTAGAAAGGAAGTATCTTGAGGTGAGTTAAAGACTTGTCTTTACTAAAGTTTTTTTCTCAAGAAATTCATACGCCCACAAGATATTTGGTGAAATATCTTTCAATGATAATGTGAGTTTAGTTAGAGCGAGTGAGCTCACAGTATCCATGATTATTTGAGATAAGCATGTTTTCAATTTATAAAAGTAGAATTCTTTATCTTTCAAAGCCGTGTTTTCATATTTGTATTTATTGATGAAATTATGTAAATTTGAAGTTTCATTATACTTGTTATGAAAGGTGTAAAGATTTGATTTTCATTTGATTTTCATGTGACCAATTCTATGATGTACTTACATCATGTTTGGAACCTCGGCTCTAAGCTTTCTAACTCATATTGTACTTAACTTTTAAGATAAGAAAGCTTTCTTCTCTTCTCAAAACATAGAAAATAGCATAAGGGTTTCTTTGTAAACTTTTCATGAACCTAACTTGAAAATCTTTAAATGAACTTTTAAGGAAAATCATGACACAATTAAGTAAAAACATAAAATATACTTTTAATAAGAAGAAGACAATTCACAAAATTTATTGGAGGAGTTCAAGAGACATGACTTAAGAATTCAACTCAAGGAAAAGACACCAACTTATAGGATCTCTACTAAGAATCATAGAATAATCAAGGAATTTCATCAAGGGAATAAAGAATTTAACATAAAGATTTCAACTTTCACAAACCCTAACCCAAATCATGAACTTAAACCGAATTTACGTTTGGTTGTAGGGAGAATAGAGTTCCAACATTAAGGTTTAGTCACTACGTACCTTTAGTTGCTTCAAATATCTAAGAAAAATCTGATATTGGAAGGAGAAGGGCCACAACTGTCTTTCTTGACTTTTGGAGATGGGTTCCCTTGAAAACCTTAGGATTTAGTGAAGAATCTTGTTAGGAATTCCTAATTAATGATTAGAAATAATTTGAAATTCTCTGAAATACAGGTGACGAACATACCTTGGTGTTGGAGGATGAGCAGAGGAGAGAAAATCAACTTGGGCTTAAAAGAAAGAGAGAAAAATAATTTTTTTTAAGAAAATCGACCTTTGGGTGCTTATATCACGCTAAGTCATACGCGGGTATGCAGCTGGCGCCTTGTTTATGTGGATGGTTACACACCAATAGTAGTAGCAGTGTCTCCCCCGCGTGGTAGAAGAGATTGTATAGTGCCTAGTAAAATGGGCATAACATTTTGCACATAACTCGAATTTAAGAATGGTCGGTGGCTTTGAAAACTAGACTCGAGGACCTTTAATTCACATCCATAGCATACCCACACTTAATAATTGGATTTTACACCTAGGTACAAACAAAATATTCTCAATTTTAGGTCTTGTTTCATACGTAGAACAGTTCAAATCTTAGCTTGAAAGTTCAAGGTGTTGCAATATCTCCTCCTTGGGATCATTCATTCTCAAATGATTACTATGGACTAGAAAGAAGCGTATGTATAAAACTAATCATAACACCCCTTAAATGACTAAAAGTATTCTCATTAAAATGAACATGTTGCATCAAATCAAGGGTCATAACATCTAATAAAGAGTATATAAACAAGAGTTTGTAATGGTCCAGCCTACTAGTGATGCTATCCACTCTGGGTCTAGATCCGCATGGCTTTAAAATACATCAATGGGGTATAAGGCCTGCGAACTTATATACCCAACATCTCTCCTATGTCTTGCCGATATAAATTTTTTTATCCTAAGCTGGAATGTCACATACAACCACTATAATGGACTCAGAGTCCTCATTGAGATTCACCGCACCGCATGAGATTTGCCTAGACTCAGAACTGAGGTTTTCCCTGTCTTACTGGGATTTGCCTAAACTAAGTTTTAACTTTGACCTACATCAACAAGGTTGATACAAAAGTGGCTTTGATACCATTTGTAATGGCCCAACCCACTAGTGATGTTGTCCATTCTGAGCCTAGACCCACACAACTTTAAAATGTGTCAATGGAGTGTAAGATCTGCTAACTTATATATTCAGCATCTCTCTTATGTTGTACGGATGTGGGACATCTTACCCTAAGCTGAAGTGTCACAACCTTGGTGACATTGATAAAAAATATGGAACTGTCTGAACTGTGTGACTCTTATGGGTCAACACCAAAATCTAAATCAAAAGTTGAATGACAAAAAAAATCCTAAGCTTCAGATGCCTAGTGTGTTTTGTTAACTGTTTCCTTACAAAGTTGATCAAGATTTAAAGACATATTAAGATATGCCAACATATGATAGAAGAAATAAGTGTGTACAATACAACTAACAATTATATCTACTCAAAATGTAGACATTCAAAAATGAAATAATCAGGTTAATCACATTTCAAAGTCATGCACAGTTTAAAAGCTTCAATCGTAAATGTGTACAATGTAACTAACATTTTCAAAGATCTGAATAAAAAGCATAAAGAGATGGCGTAAGATAATTTTACGTAGCCATATTCTATTCTTTACTCCAGTGACGACACTATATACCACAGAAGAAGAGAACAAATTCCTTTTGCAGTTTTATCAATTCTTATTCCTTTTACTCCATTAACGGTGTCCGTCCCTATGCAGATGGATGGAACACCAGCTCATAATGATTTTGTTCCGTAAGAGATTGAGAATTCTTTTAAGGAGAGGAGGCTCGGAATTCTTCTTCTCAAAACACAAGTCTAACACCAACAAGAGACAAAAATTCATTCTCAACTACTATTGCTTTCAATATTTATTTAGAGGTCAATCCTTTTCTTGCTATAATTAAAAAGACAATTTATATTGTTTTCCCTTAACTTGTGTACATAGTTACAAATATTGAACTAAATTGAATTTTATAATAATATTTGCCCCTTTTGAGAAGTGGAAGTTTCTATTTAAATTTGGAATCTTCACTTAATTTATTTGCTATGTGCTTATTGTGACAACTTTAACTTACCATGGTCCTAGAATATATTCTTTTCCACATAGTTCATTCTCAAAATCAATAAATGTAACTCTTTTGCTTCCTCATCCGCCAACATGTTCAAAAAGAAAATGTGTTGCATATCATTCTAAAGTCCAACCAGCGCAGCATAGGAATACTTTCTTTGAGTATGACCAGAATTGACTTATTATAATGGCTCCATAAGTCATAATTTTCGGGGTTCTTGCAATAAAATATCTTGCAATTGCATCTAAGATTTGGATTTGACTTTGACTTTCAATTGTGTCATTTTAGCATTTCTGAATTACTTTGTATATAATTACTGATCTACAAACATCTTGCAAATGCCTTTTTAGATTTGAATTCAATTTTAACTATGACATTTTAACATTTTTCAAATTATCTTATCTCGAATCTTGTCTCTGGCCCGGTCACTTGTTTTACTTTAACCAAGTGGAAGGATAAAATCTGAATAATAAAGAAATGGACAGTTTTTAGGAATAAATTTCACCGTAAGACAATATAATTTTACTATCAAAATAAAGAGTGTCATTTTTTTGTCATTTGAATGGTCAACTTTAATTACCTAAAAAGACAGAGACCAAGTCAGAGATTAAAAATTTTGTGTGGCTTCAAATTTAACTTTACATCTTGAGATAATTAAACCACAATATAAAAGTGAAGGGAATTTTCTTCCTCCCTAGTTTCTTTTGTTTTTTTTAATATTCAATTCACTTAACTTTGCCATTTCTTAAAGCACCATATATTAAATATCTAAGATAGACATAAAATCTATAGACAATCTCGTCGAGAAAATCTATAGACAATCTAAACAACATAGTCTTAACAAAGTTCCAAGTCTAGCTTAGGTCGGCAATATGATATAGTGAATTCAATTGAAAAAAATTAAATTATAAGTTTGATTTATCTGTTACCCAGTTACACAACATAGTCTTAACAAAGTTCCAAGTCTATCTTAGGTCGGCAAGCATGTCATAGATCTATATCAAACCTCGATAACATAACCTTCATACCAGCCCCTTTCATAAACCCTAGCCCACCACGAGACAGATTGACTCCCGCCGACCTGATCTATCAAAATCCCAGAAGCAAATGACCTCTCACACACCATCACACAGCAACCGCCAATCAGCACCTGCAAGCACATCAGCATAACGCGGCGGTAGGTGAAGCACTTTATTGACAGCTTCCAGCTTTTTTTCTTTTTCTGTGGAGGTTGTCTGCAACTTCTAATTCTACCCATACTACTTTTTCTGGATTATTTAGTCTTCTCAGATCTAACTAAAGTATCCAATCTCTATTGATCAGATTTGACATGAATCCCACACCCTAACTTGTATCGATATCGTGTCGATGTGGTACGACAACAAAACTGCCGAGTGCGAGCAACATAGGAAACTTGAATTACCATTCAAACCCTAGCTTTATTTTCAACTAAAATTAATCATCTCTATAATATAATAGAATAGAATAGGCAATTTAATAATCGAAGTGAAAGTAAAGCGGGACAAAAGTTTCCTTACCTGCATTATTGGTGAGAATCCTATTAGAAATCAATGAAACAATAGATTTTGGGAATTTTCTATTGTATTTCATCTGTCTCTCTTCAATCCTTTATACATGTATTTAAGAAAAAAATGAATAAAGAAAATATAAATCATATACAATTTTTTATCTCCTTTTGGTTGTCCTAAAATTATTATTCTAACAAACTTGTATTCTCCTAGGAAACTTCTAAGAATATGCACAACTATCCTTGTAGGTTTTTTAAAATGGGCCTTGTGTATTGTCTGGGCTGATGAATGTCCCAATTCTAAATTTGTGTTTGAAAATGAACATGTGGCCCTTTTACTGTTTTCCCTCACTTTGGTCTTTGACATGAAATGTATCGACTTTATCTTCTCCATTTGAACTTCTGAGTCTTTCTTAAAACCCTAAAGTCAAACGAAAGACTGGATTGGAGTCGACAAAAGCTACTGTGAAATTTGAAATAGCTTCTGCTTCTTCTTCTATTCCTTTTTATGTGAGACGAGTTAAGCACACTTTAGCATTATGGGCTTGGCCCACGTTAATCTCTTTATTAAGGGTCAAATTCAGAAATGGTTCTAATATGGGTTGGTCTTGATATTTTATCTGCCATAAAAAGTCTTACAAAAATGGCCTCCAAGGGGTGGCCTTGATTTTTTGGCACCACTTAACAAATTTTTCTAGCTTTTGCCCATAAGGCACGTTCACAACATTTCAAGACAGTGAACCTGCACAATTGATCCAAAATTTTGCCTTATAGATACAAGTTAGAACTTAGGTATGTTGCCCATCAGACATAAGTTCTAAATTTTGCTCATAAGGTCCAAGTTATAGAGTACCTCATAAGTTAGACTTGCCCGTCAGGCGTAAGTTATTTTTTGAAAGCCCTTGAGCTACATTTTGCCTCTATGACAAAAGTTATAGAGTACGTCATAAATTAAACCTAGTGAAATAGTGTAAACTATTGCTGATAGGGCATAAGTTAGTTTTCGTAAAGCCCTAAGCTACATTTTCCCTCTAAGGTAAGAACTATAGAGTATCTCATAAGTAAGACTTAGTGATACAGTGTAAACTACTGCCCATGTGGCGTAAGTTGTTATTTTAATCTCCAAGAAAACTTTTTCAAGTTAATATTTATCAAGCAGGGATAAAAATTCAAGATCAAACACTTTGGGGGACAAAAATTCAAGACCAGACACTTCGGAGGTACTAGACGTAATTTCCTCCTTTATAATTCTTTTGGATCATTACATTAAGTGGGCATTTCAAATATTATTCACTTTATTTGAAATTTTTAAAGTTGGATTTGTGTCTGGCCATACTTTTTACAAAGAATATTTAAAATTTGAATATACTTTTTTCTAAATATTGTTTATACTCACAGTTTCTAAAAACTAGAAAAATCAACCAACATGACTAATTTACCCGAAATATAAATTAAATTTTCTCTAAAAAGTAATATCTCAAAAGAAATAGTCACATAATATCATAGATTAGCTATCTCTCCTAATTTAGTTTGTAGGTCGAGGAAATCTTTGTATGGTCTAAAGCAAGCATCCAGGCAATGGTATGCCCGGCTTGCTGCTGCTCTTAATTTCAATGGCTTCACTTCATCTCTTAATGGTTACTCCCTATTTTTCAAGAATTCAGGGGGCTTTACTACTATTATTGCAGTTTATGTTGACGACATTGTAATTATGATCCTACGGACATAGCACTACTTAAGTTTTTTGCATTCGTGTAGAATTCTCAAGCACAGTGAAGAGAATCAAAGTATATTTCTAATGATTAAGGAGTCGAGTACGTGCTCCTACTTATAGGAGTTGAATACAATGTAGTTGTAGAGTCCTAGACTATATACAAGAGTCCTAGCTATGCCAATATTGAAGACGTAGAATTGTATCACTAGGAAACTACATATACAAGTAGATGTTTACTACTACTTGAAGACTAGTACAATTACAGAGGCAAAGCATAGGCTTACTTTAACTCTACTAACTCTAACAAAATCAGCTAACGTACACTCTCTTTATCTTCTATTTGATCATTATCAGCTAGTGAGTGGTGGAACACTCACTCCTACCTAGCTTCTAAAATTAGTAAACACCTGCTTTGTCAAGGCCTTTGTATGAATGTTAGCTAGCTAATCTCTAGACCTTACAAACTGTGTGAGTAGCTGTCCTCTGGAACCTTTTTCTCGAACAAAATGGTAGTCTATTTGTACATGCTTTGTTCTGGAAAGCATTATTGGATTAACTGTCAAGTATAAGACACTTAAATTGTCACAATATAGTATAGGCATTGTCTTGAGATATACTCCAATGTCATGAAGAAGGTAAAGGATCCATGTCATCTCAGCTGTAGTAGAAGCTAAGGCCCTATATTCAGCTTCAACACTAGACCTTGCCACTGTGGTCTATTTTTTAGAGGTCCAAGAGATACAATTTGCACCTAAGTAGATGTTGTAACCTGTAGTTGACCGCCTAGTTGTAGTGCAGCCTCCCCTGTCAACATCTGAATAGCCATATAACCTATAAGATGATTGTGAGATAATTTTGAGCCCATGATGTAATATATCTTTGATGTGCATGAGGATCCTTTTAACACCTTGAAGATGTTCACTATTTGGACTCTGCATGAATTGACTAGCTAGATTTACTGTATGAGTGATGTCAGGCCTTGTGAGCATCAAATACTGAAGATTTCCCACAATCCTTCTATACATAGATGCATCAGTAGGGCTTCCAATAGCTTCATGTAAGCCATGTTTCTGTGCAAGAGGTGTATTCATTGCTTTTTCCTAAGTCATATCAGTTTTATTAAGCAAAATACTTCCCCTGACTCAAGTGAAGTCCACCTGGGAAGTACTTGACCTCAATTCCTAGAAACAAATGTAGAGGACCAAGATCTTTCATAAGGAATTCTCTCCCAAGTTTAACAACCACCTCTGAGGCATGCTTTTGATCACTTCCTGTGATAATTATATCACCCACATATAGTAATAATAAGATAGTCCCTTTGTTACCATGTAAAGTAAATAAAGAGGGATATGCCTTACTACAAGTAAAACCAAGGTGAAGTAAATACATACTGAATCTGTCAAACCAGGCTCTAGGGGCCTGTTTAAGACCATACAATGCCTTCTTTAACAAACAAACATGAGTTGGATACCTGGGGTCAATGAATCCTTGAGGTTGACTCAAATATACTTCTTCCTACAAGTGGCTATGTAGAAATTCATTTTGACATCAAGTTGTCTGATATTCCATTTTGAAGCAACAACTACTGACAGAACCACTCTAATGGTTGTAGCCTTAACCACAGAACTGAATGTTTCTTCAAAGTCTATTCCTTCAAGATGAGAGAAACCCCTAGCAATAAGCCTTGCTTTGTACCTATCAACTGCTCCATTTACTTACAGTTTAGTCTTAAACACCCATTTGGAGCCAACCAAGTTCATACCTGTATGTTTAGGTACCAGTATCCAGGTCTTTTTGTTGTGTAGAGCATTTATCTCATCTTGTATAGCTGTAAACTAATGTGGTGACTTTAGTGCTTCATTTGTTGATTTTGGTTTTCTTAATACCTCTTCTTTGCTTGCAATAAGAGACAGGTGAGGTAAAGCAACTGATTTTTCCTTGTATCTGGTGATCATGTGATGCCTCTGTGGTTCTGGTGATATTTGAGATGCAATATCTTCTATAGGTGTTGCACCTGCACTATTATCTTATGGATTAGACACTAAGAGTGAAGTAGGTTGTGACACACTAAGTGGCTCTGAAGCATCTCATGTTGCTTCAGCATTTGAAATGTCAAGTATTTCAGAAGAGTCAGCTACAGATATAGAACTAGAATCACTGTCATCATCAACGAGAGGGGCTAAAACAGGCTCAGCTAGTGTTGTTTGGTCAATAATAGTTGGCAACACAAGCTCAGCAGGTACTGGTTGATCAACTATATGAGTAGCTTGATCCTCAACAGTTGGTTGAGTAGCTTGATTTACCACAACTGACAACACTTCCCCTGGAGTGACTTTATCAGAATCATGAACCTGCAAGTTAGTAAAAAACTCAACAAAGGTAGCTAAGTAAGGTGAGACATCAGCTTTAGCTTGAGACTGTACTGGTTGTATATAAGGTAATGTACACTCATAAAAAATGACATTCCTTGACACATAGACTCTCTTTGTTGGAGGATGATATCATCTATATCCTTTATGTAGATGGTTGTATCCTATAAAAACACATGGATAAGACTTTGGGATAAACTTGGTATCACCCTTAATGTATGGAAAACATCTACATCTAAACACCCTTAAGTTGTTATAGTCAGGTTGTGCACCATATAACTTGACAAAAGAAGTTATCATTTTCAGTACTGAGGAAGGTAGTCTATTAATAAGAAATATAATAGTTAAGAAGGCCTCTACCCATAGAAAGAGAGGTAGGTTAGCGTAAAGTAGCATTGTAAGTCCAGTTTCAACTATGTGCCTGTGTTTTCTTTTGGAAATTCCATTCTGCTCAGGTGTATTAGGACAAGAGATGGATTTGACAATACCACAACTTTCTAGATGCTTAATGAATTTTGTTTTGATGAACTCACCACCTCCATCACATTGAAAAATCTTAAATAATTTTAGAGAACTGCCTTTCTACCATTTTCTGGAACTTGAGAAATACATCAAAAAATTTAGATTTCTTTTTCAATGGATAAAGCCACGCGTATCGTGTGTTATCATCTACAAACACTAAATAATATCGCATGTCTTGATTAGATTCAGCAGGTGCAGGACCCCAAAGATTACAATGAATTTCCAATGAAGGTTCCTTCTCAATTTTATTCCTCAAGCCAAATGGTAGTTTACAACCTTTGCCCAACTAACAACTAGAACAAAAAGTATGCATTTATTCCAACTACTAATATTAATGCAACTATTACTACTCAAAATCTTTAAGATCTTCAAACTAGGATGTCCTAATCTATTATGTCAAATGCTGTCTGAGGTCTTTCAGTTTTGTGTGGCAGTCAATGCATAGAGATTGTTATCTTCCAAGGCATAGAGTCCATTTCTTTTAGATCTCTTGGCCAGTAGTGTCCTTGTTTTCTTGTCCTTTACAACAAAATCAGTTTTATCAAATTCAAGAGTGCAGGAATTATCTTTTGCAATTTTACAAACTAAGAGAAGATTTTTAGTAATCTTAGGTACTATAAGAACTTCTTGTAATTTCAGCCCTGATCTGACTGTATTGCCAACATGTGTAATATCTAACTGAGATCCATTTCCAACAATGATCTTATCAAAACCTTTATAGTGTTTAAGATCAGATAGAGTACCTGAGTTGTTTGTCATATGACTAGTAGCACCTGAGTCCACATATAAAGTATTACCACCACTTGATGTATTCTGCGAATCCACAGTAGCAACTACTTGTGGAAATTCATCTATAGCCTGGTAAGAATAGTCCCACCTGTAAAAATACTTAAGGGCAGTATGGTTATTCCTACCATAAATTTGACATGACTCAGTTGCATTCTACTCCTTATTTTGATTTTCATTTTGATTTTCACCCTAATAGCTTTGGTTAGTCTGATTATATGATGCAGCAGGTCTAAAACCCCTTCCTCTAGAGTTAAAGTTGTTATTTCCTCTTCCTCTAGAGAAATTTCCTCTTCCTCTGCCTCTTTGACTAGAGACAGCAGAGAATGCCATATTGGAGTTTGGCTGTGGCACCTCTTCTTCATCCTCCCTCATGTCAAAACCCCTAAGTGCATTGACAAACTAATTTAGTGTAGGATAGGGTGCCTTACCTAACATGACAATCCTGAATGTCTTGTATTTGAGACCTAAGCCTCTAGCAAAGTTGATAACTTTACTGTCCTCATCAACAGGCTTGTGTATAGTTGCAAGTCCATCACAGATGCCTTTGAACTCCTTGATATATTCATCAACCTTTTTGTTTGCCAGCTTAACATTCTGCAATTATTGTTTGAGCTGAAATTCCTTGTCTTTTGTTGCTTGAAGATAGGCTTCATACAAGCATTCCCACATCTCTTTGGCAGTGGAGCAACCTACTATGAGGTACATGCTTTCTTCTATCAAGGTATGATGTCGCCCAAATTACACCTCTAAATAAAGCATAAAGCGGTCGTTGATCAAATATAGAATCCAACCAGGTTGGGGTCAATCCTATAGGGAATAGGTCAAAATATCAATCAAGATGTACGTCGAGGCAATCAATATAATTTCCAATAAAAGAGGGGGATTTGTAAATAAAAAATTTAGTAGTAACAGTTGTTGATTCATTGGATTTGTAATCAGTATGAGAGAGGCACTAGGACTGTGTTCCCCAATAACTTTATAACTTCTTATATTTTTCGTACTTTGTAACTCCTCCCAGTGTTTGAAATGCAGAATCGATAGGTTAAGGATACTTAGAACATCTTTATGCTCTTGTCTAAGCAATATCCTCAAGTAAGTTTTCTCTTCTCCTGAGCCTGTGTTACTAACCCCAATCTTGGATCCAAGATAGCTATACCAAATTATCGGCTCAAGCTATTAAGTGGAGGTTGAAAGATCTAAGTCTCTGTTGTTTATTCCCTTCTTCCCATCCGTATTCATCCTTTCATCTAGAATACAGATTAGGCGAGTTCTAGCATTGTGTACCATAAAAAAGCATTCAAACCCAAGGAAACAATCAATACACGTAAATACCGATTGAAGATTATTCCGTACTATGAATCCTACTTTGTTAATCCATCATGATTCCCACAACCCTAGTTATGGTGTTTAGCTAGTGATAATTGCAAGAACAGAAGAAGGATTCACAGAAGAAAGCATAATTATGAACTTACAATAGCAATAAGAAAAACTTCAAAATCTCTCTTTGAATAAAAACCCTAATATCGATGTTTTTGTAATTCCTAAGTCAAGAATATACCTTAGAACCTTACATGAATGTAATCAAATGTAAACTAATACAATAAAATGAATAAGAGTATTTATAGATAAAACTAAACCTATCCTAAACATAACAGAAAATCTGAGTAGGTCATTTCAGACGAGTGGAAGGTACGATCGTGGTTAGATACCATGATCATCCTTTGTTGCTCGTGGTTTGCTTATGAACTTTGTCATCTTTAGGTCTTTAATGGTACGACCGTCAGTACGACTCCGTGACTTCTACCTATGACCGTAAAATGTGGTCATCTGATCATCCTACACTTTAACTCCTGTAGACTTCACTTCTGACCTTTAATCCCACAACCTTATGGTACGACCGTCATTTCTAGGTATGGTCGTGTGATCCAACTTCTGATCCTCTTCATACTTAGCTCCTGCATCCTTGATTTCAAGTCTCTTTCCCACGATCAGGTTGTACGATCATATGATCATGGTACGATCATGAGAGCCTTTGTCTGGTTGACTCCTGAGAATTAATCCTCTGCTTCTTACTACGAGATCCTGGTACGATCGTGGTCAGATCCCACGATCTTGGCGATGATCGTCTAATGCCATTTTCTTTCCAAAATTCAGCACTCTACTTCTCGGGACTTATTTGACCTACAAACACCCAAAAACCCATTATATCCACATAAAAAGACCTTTGTACTTGTAAAATTCACTGTTTTAAGCATCTCAAGTGCCGTAATTTCATGGCACATCAAGGCACCTGAGATCCATCTCCTTATAAGTACATCTTTCTCCTCCTAGTCATCAACATTTTTACTATCTTCTTCATCTTTCTCAGTACCTGTGACCACAGCTTTCTCAACAGCTTTTCCATTAGTTGTCTCATTCACTGTTGGTTCCTTCTCCTTGATGCGATAAGATAATCTCATGACTTGGATCAACTTCATCATTTGTGTCCTTCATATGAGATAATTTGTTAGCTTAAGTTTAATAGAACAGGAAGCAATTAGGTAGTGAAGAGAAAAAGTGGAAAGAGAATTGGTAGAGGATGTAGAAGGAGCCATTTCAGGATTTGAGATGCTCAATTCTTAGTTTTAATACTTAATCAGTGGAAAAATCTTAATGCTATGATACCATGTAGAATTTTCAAGCACAGTGAAGAGAATCAAAGTATATTTCTAATGATTAAGGAGTCGAGTACGTGCTCCTACTTATAGGAGTTGAATACAATGTAGTTGTAGAGTCCTAGACTACATACAAGAGTCCTAGCTATGCCAATATTGAAGACTTAGAATTGTATCACTAGGAAACTACATATACAAGTAAATGTTTACTACTACTAGAAGACTAGTACAATTACAGAGGCAAAGCATAGGCTAACTCTAACTCTACTAACTCTAACAAAATCAGCTAACGTACACTCTCTTTATCTTCTATTTGATCATTATCTTCAACAATTTGGAATTCAATAGCAAAGATCTTGGTGAATTGCATCACTTTGTAGAGTTGGAGATTATCAGAGAAAAATAGGGAGTAATAATCAATCAAGGTAATCATACCTTGGATCTTCTAGCTGAGTTTGATATCTCTCATCATGTCCTTTGAAACCCTCTTCCAAGCTCACCTCTGATTCAGAGACTTTGCCTTCTAATCCTAATATCTACAAACACCGTATTGGGAAGATCAATTACTTAACCTATACACGCCCAAACTTATCCTATTCATCTTCAAACAGTGTTGGTTGAGTTGTGACATGCATCCTCTCGTCCGCAATATGAATCCCAATTGCCTTTTTCATCTTCAAAGATAGTCTTTCGATCATTTTTCAAAGCCAAAGCCGAAGCCGAAGCCGAGCCGAGTGAGCAATGACGATGACAGTACGAGGATTGTCTTTTTCTTTCCTCACTAGCCACATAGAGTAATGCTTCTATATTTAAGCATAAAAAATGTTTCCTTCTCCCGCCAATGTGGGAGAACGCTCTTTTCATAAAGTGAATACATATTTCACTTTTCCTCCATTTTTCATTCATATTTCACTAGAACCCAACACTTACGTTGGTCTCTGGGACAATGTAGGGGCCAGTTTTTCAAACGACTAGACTACAGGCTAGAGATTCCTCGCTTCCCTTGCTTTTGGTAGATCCACTTCCTGTTTAGTGGGGGACACATATCTTATTCAGTTAATCTTTTTATGTAGTCATTATCATATGTTTAGAGTTTTCATGGACAGTCTTAAAACTTGGGATATGTATTCACATTATGCATATATTGTACAACGAAAAGGAAATGCATAAACATATTTTTACTAAGCAATTTGACAAGTACACACTCACGTAAACCTACATTGAAGTTGGATCATATGAGCTCATTTGGACTGTTGAACTGATATCCGGACTTGGATATGTAAATCCTATGGGGACCCATCTTGGTAAAATCTTTATCCATTGCTTCAAAGATTTTCCATCAGTTTCAAGATTTAGTGGCATCGAAACAAATTTGTGGCATCTCGATGTGCCGTCTTCTCCCCTCCAGTGGACCATATCCAACCAATATTTTCATAAATTTGTATTTGCTCTATGTAGGGGAAAGAAATTTGTGGGAAGACAACATAGTTTGTACGGAGAAGAGAGATTGGTTCACCACAATGAAGCATGTGAAATGGGAACCCGCCCGTGCATATTGATACACGGACAAAGAGACGCCTCAACAATTGTTAGCTCTTTCTTCAAAGTCATGATCGACAAGCTCTTTTTTGAAGTTCTGGTATAATGTGATCTTACACATGTTTTTCC
Organism: Capsicum rhomboideum; assembly: GCA_031232105.1. Classification (NCBI taxonomy): domain Eukaryota; kingdom Viridiplantae; phylum Streptophyta; class Magnoliopsida; order Solanales; family Solanaceae; genus Capsicum; species Capsicum rhomboideum. The sequence continues at coordinate 32,265,069 of CP124716.1, forward strand.
TTTCTTTTTTGTTTATGAGTTTAAAGCCTCCTAAAGAAAGCATTGGTTTCATTACCAATATTTTCTTAATTTGTTCTTGTATTTTTTTAAATTTACTTGTTATATCCAATAGCTTGTATTTTGGAGGTTAATTTGGAGAAACTTTCTGTTTTTTCATTTTTCCAGGCTTGCCTTGTTTCTTTTTAGGACATTTAATTAGTACACTATCACACATATGCCATGTTGTTTGCATAGTTTGTCTGATGCGATTATCTCTAACCCTATCCAATCTTGTATAATTCCACACCTGGTTTATCATATGCAGTTCTACAAAACTCTCGCTTTAGCTTCCCAAAATATGTTGTCATATAATATTATTGCTCTTACAACCATTATGTATAACTTCAATTTGTTTCAAATGATCCTGATCTGTGTTCTTGAAAATTTTATTTAGAGATCAAACAGCCTATCCTAATTTGCCAACAATCAATGAATCCTGAACCTTTTAACACTGGAATCTTGATTAGTTTTTTCTCTAGTGTGTTTCTCTGTCAAATGTAAATCAGGGGAATAACTTCTTAAGAACTGACCAAAAGAGAGAAGAGTTCTTTTAAGTTGATTAAATATGCTACTAAAAATGATCAACAAAAAATGCCACTCAGTCTTCAAAGACCTTAAAATTCCAAACTGAAATATGTCGTGCTTAGAGAAAATAATAGAACCTTGAAATCAGATACTTCAGTGACTTGGTCCTGTAATGCTACATAATTGATTTCCTTTTCTGTCTGATGAGTATTTTAATAATTAGCGAGATGGGGGATTGGGGGACCGCTTTCGAAAGAAAGAGTCCTCCGATGAAGCTGCTGGTTTCTTGGTGGTTTGAGGGGGGGGGGGTATTTCATTTGTTTCTAGTATTTAAAGGGTTGATGTTTTACCAAAAAATAAATAAATTCCTTGAGATGCATTGATTACGAGGCTAGAGGTGATGAAGATTTAAATGAAAAAGAACTGGTGAGAGTAAAAAAGGTTACCTATTGAGGCACATAATTGGTGAGGTAAAACACCCAATATTCAATTATATATGAATATTGGATCAAAACACCCAAGCTAATGGCGTTCATTTAATAAAATGCACCCAATATTCAATTATATATGCCGATATGTCAAAACTTGAATCATAATGTGATGACTAGACAAAAAACTACCACAAGAAGATAAGTAAGCACACAACCAGTAACTTCAATCTAAACCAAAAAAAAAAAAGCAGAACATTCCAATCTCAGCAACATATGTATATGACTTATAACCACCCACCATTCTACAATTTTAATTTCAACATCCAATGATTAGCTCATCACTAAGTGATCATTGCACAATGATTAACTCACTAGTTCACCAATTCTAAGGGCATATTAACACTTCAACCATAGTAGTGCCTCCTTAGGTCTAACTTTAATTTACAACAAGATTCCTTTTTATTCATAATTGATGGTATCCATCCTAGCAATTAAAGTATGTAAACAGAAGCCAAGTTTTAATTATAAACCTAACTACAAAAACAAGTGTTTTCCAAAACCATAACCTAGTGCAGAGATCCATCATCTATCATAACTTCCAATCATTAGCAATTTATCAATTTACCATCATTTGCTATCATTATTAATGGGTGAGAATTAACAAAAAGAGCATAATCAAGTTTTGGTGTTACCTGAAACCGCCGTTTCAATTTGCTTCTAATGTGCCTCCATTTTTTTTACTTCTCATAAGTTGAGAGTGTAATTCAGATTATTTATTACCCTAATCATTGTACAAGGCCAACATGACCCATTTCTAATTTTGGCAAAAGTATGTCTTCATTATTCACTAACTAAATTAATTATCTAAAATTACTCGTCATTAAATAACCATGATTAAATGAATAGTTAAAAATTCCTATGTAAAATTACTAGAGGGGTCTTTTATGGAAACAAAGTTTTAGTATTCAAAATGATCTAATGAGCTCTTACATTTATACGGCCACCAAATCTTTTGTGCCTCAATATGGCAATATTAGCAACCCTTTGTACGACTACTCATAACCTTTATACGGTTACCATTTATGTTATGCCTCATTATAGAAAAAATCAGTAATCCTTTATATAATTACTCATAACCTTCTGTACGATTACCATTTCAATAAGGCTTGATCTTAAATCTTCAAGCTTTTAACTTTAACATTGTTATGATACTTAAAGTACATCATAGAATTCTTCACCTTAGAGTATGGAAATCAAATCTTTACACATTTCATAACAAGTATAATGAAACTTCAAATTTACATAATTTCATCAATAAATGTGAACATGAAAACATGGCATGGCTTTGAAAGCTTAAAAGAATATTTCTCTCATAAATTGACAACATGTAAAGCTTAACTCAAATAATCATGGATACCATGAGATCACTCACTCTAACTAAACTCGCATTATCATAGAAAGATATTTCATCAAACATTTTGTGGGCATATAACTTTTTTGAGGAAAGAACTTTATTAAAGATAAATTTTAACTCACCTCAAGGTTCTTCCTTCTAGCAAGGCTAACTTCTACGCTTGCCAACAAGAATCAACAACTCAATCTGTATAAAAATCGGGGTTCAACTTACATCAATACAAGTCCAAAGAAAATAACTTTAATTTAGGATGATTGTATCAAATCCTTTGAACTTAAGAGTCCTCCTTTCACCAACACATGGAAATTAAGTTTACCCGTCTTAACAAAGAATCCACAACTTACAATATGGTGATTTGTCATATTGATATTTGGTTATAAGATGTAGAGTGAAGAGTAGTAAAAATCTTAAAATATCTAAATTACCTCAGGATGCAACAAAGGAATGGCAATGCATCCAATTGTTAAAAGGTAACATAAGAATTGAAAAATGACATGCTAACATTGCAAATAAAATTTCATAAGTTCGGACAAAAAGGAGGAGCACAACCATGGTTTTCGATATGGGCACGTGCTTTTCAATTTGCAGAAACAAGAAAATGTCTAAATTAGTTGAAATCAATAATAATAATGATCCCAATTGTAAAATTCAATACCTATGTAAATTTATTTATTTTTAATCTTTTTCACTAATTTGAAAATCTATTTACCAATCAAACCCTTACTTTATTTGCAACTAAAATTAATCATCTCTATAATAGAATAGAATAGGATAAAATAAGACAATTTAATAATAGAAGTGAAATTAAAGAGAGACAAAAATTTCCTTACCTGTGTTGATGGCGAGAACCCTAAAGTCAAAAGAAAGGCGAGATTGAAGACAACAGAAGCAAATGGGAATTGTGAATTAGGTTCTGCTTTTGTTCCTTTTCACGATAGACAAGGAAAGATATACATTGGCATTATGGGCTTGGCCCATCTTAATCTCTTTATTAAGGGTCAGGTTCAGAAATGGCCCTAAAATTGATTGATTTATCTCATTGTAGAACTGAGATAAAATGACAAACCAGTACCATCAACAAGTATAATCACATAATGAGATAAATCAACCACACTTGTATATCAAACAAGGTCCTTTTTAACATTTTTGAACCTAAAACTTAATAAAGAGATTAACATGTGCCAAGCCCATAATGCCAGAGTGTATCTTTCCTTGTCTCTCATGAAAAGGAACAAAAATAGAACCTAATTCACAATTCCAATTTGTTTATGTTGTGTCTTCAATCCCGCCTTTCTTTTGACTTTAGAGTTCTCGCCATTAACGTAGGTAAGAAAATTTTTGCCCCTCTTTAATTTCACTTCTATTATTAAGTTGTCTTATTCTATTCTATTATAGAGATGATTAATTTTAGTTGCAAATAAAATCAGGGTTTGATTGGTAAATAGATTTTCAAATTAGTGAAAAAGATAAAATCTTTTACGTAGGTATTGAATTTTACGATTGGGATCATTATTAATATTGATTCCAAAGATAAAATCTTTTACGTAGGTATTGAATTTTACGATTGGGATCATTATTAATATTGATTCCAACTAATTTAGACATTTTCTTGTTTCTGCAAATTGAAAAGCACATGTCCATGTCGAAAACCATGGTTGTGCTCCTCCTTTTTGTCCAAACTTATGAAATTTTATTTGCAATGTTAGCATGCCATTTTTCAATTCTTTTGTTACCTTTTAACAATTGGATGCATTACCAATCCTTTGTTGTATCCTGAGGTAATTTAGATATTTTAAGATTTTTACTACTCTTCACTCTACATCTTATAACCAAATATCAATATGACAAATCACCATATTGTAAGTTGTGGATTCTTTGTTAAGACGGGTAAACTTAATTTCCATGTGTTGGTGAAAGGAGGACTCTTAAGTTCAAAGGATTTGATACAATCATCCTAAATTAAAGTTATTTTCTTTGGACTTGTATTGATGTAAGTTGAACCCCGATTTTTATACAGATTGAGTTGTTGATTCTTGTTGGCAAGCGTAGAGTTAGCCTTGCTAGAAAGGAAGAACCTTGAGATGAGTTAAAATTTGTCTTTACTAAAGTTCTTTCCTCAAAAAAGCCATATGCCCACAAGATGTTTTATGAAATATCTTTCTATGATAATGCGAGTTTAATTAGAGTGAGTGAGCTCATGGTATCCGTGATTATTTGAGTTAAGCTTTACGTATCGTTAATTTATGAGAGAAATATTCTTTTAAGCTTTCAAACCCATGCCATGTTTTCATATTCACATTTATTGATGAAATTATGTAAATTTGAAGTTTCATTATACTTGCTATGAAATTTGTAAAGATTTGATTTTCATGCTCTAAGGTGAAGAATTCTATGATGTGCTTTAAGTGTCATAACTATGTTAAAAGTTTGAAGATTTAAGATCAAGCCTTATTGAAATGGTAATCGTACAAAAGGTTATGAGTAATTGTATAAGGGGTTACTGATTTTTTTTATATTAAGGTATAACATAAATGGTAACCATATAAAGGTTACGATTAGTCGTACAAAGGGTTGCTAATATTGCCATAACGAGGCACAAAAGATTTGGTGGTCGTGTAAATGTAATGACTCGTCAGTTCGTTTTGAGTACTAGAACTTTGTTTCCATAAAAGACCCTTCCCGTCAATTTTACACAGGAATTTTGAATTATTCATTTAATCATGGTTATTTAATGACGAGTAATTTTAGATAATTAATTTAGTTAGTGAATAATGAAGATATACTTTTGCTAAAATTAGAAGTGGGCCATATTGGCCTTGTACAATGGTTAGGGTAATAAATAATTTGAATTATACTCTCGACTTATGAGAAGAAGAAAAAAACGGAGGCACATTAGAAGCAAATTGAAATGGCAGCTTTACGTAACACCAAAACTTGATTATGCTCTTTTCATTAATTCTCACCCATTAATAATGATAGCAAAATGATGGTAAATTGATGAATTTGCTAATGATTGGAAGTTATGATAGATGATGGATCTTTGCACTAGGTTATAGTTTTGGAAAACATGTGTTTCTGTAGTTAGGTTTATAATTAAACTTGGCTTCTGTTTACATACTTTAATTGCTAGGATGGATACCATCAATTATGAATTAAAAGGAATCTTGTTGTAAATTGAAGTTAGACCTAAGGAGGCACTACAATGGTTGAAGTGTTAATATGCCCTTAGAATTGGTGAACCAGTGGGTTAATCATTGTGCAATGATCACTTAGTGATGAGTTAATCATTGGAAATTAAAATGGTGGGAAGTTATAAGTCATCTACATATGTTTCTGGGATTGTAATGTTCTGCTTTTTTTTTTTTGATTGAAGTTACTGGTTGTGTGCTTACTTATCTTCCTGTGGTAATTTTTTGTCTAGTCATCACATTATGATTTAAGTTTTGACATATCGGCATATATAATTGAATATTGGGTATATTGTATTATATGAACTTCGTTAGCTTGGGTGATTTGAAGCAAGTCACACTGCTAGATAATCCCGATCCTTTGTGGTGGGGTATGGGGAGTAACGGAATGTTCTATGTTAAGCGCTTTTATGAGAAACTTTGGTCAGAGGAGAGGATGTACTTCCTTGTAATGCAATATGGATACCAAAGGTGCCAAGGAAGGTCTATCTTTTCAATTGACTAGTTACTCGAAGGGTGATCTTGATGGTGAAAAATCTTAGAAAGCAGAAATTGTTTGCATCAGCTAGTGTTACATGTGCAAGTAGGCAGGTGAGGACGTGGATTACCTTCTTCTTCAGTTTGGTTGAGCTATGAGGTTATGGTGAATATGTTTAGGTGGTTTGTCACTTCGTAGGAAATGGGAAGAACTGTGAAAAAATTCGATGTTTAGTTGCAAGAGCGGGAGGAGAAGAAGCAGGGGATGGAATGTGGCTCTGATCGCATTAATGTGGCTGTTTGGAGAAAGAGAAATAAGAGATTTTGAGGGGGTAGAGCCGAGTTTTTCTGAGTTGAAGAGTAGTCTCCGATCCCTTATTTTCTTTTGGTGCACCCATTACAACAACCTCCCAGTGTAATCCCACAAGTAGGGTCTAGGGAGGGTACAATGTACGCAGACCTCACCTCTACCTAGTAAAGGCTCCCATTAAGTTTCTAATTTTATAGAAAATCGGGTTGAGTTTGTGGAGAATTATGTCTTTTGTTGATTTTTTACTTTTTGATATTACCCCTTGTATACAGCCAGTTTTTGTCATGTTACTGAATGAAAATACATTTACTTCAAAAAAAAAAATAAAATTAATTTCATTAGTTTCATTGATTGCATCAAGAAGGTATAGTCAATACATGATGTTTTTTTGGGATCTCCTCATGTCGCATTGGCCATGTACTTAGTAAAGCATGTTAACTTACCTATAATCTACTCATCATATGATTTTGTCCTTTAGCTACTTGTAAACGTTGCGTCTTAAAATTTCTCTGTGTCAACTGTAATATTGATTGATTTAATGTTTGCAAATCTTGCTTGAATTAGATCATGTGATTCAGTGCTTACAATGACAAGAAAAAAGCTAGATCATGTGTTTATGTTCTGAAGCTGTAATTTTTAAATAAGTATTTTTCTATTACATCCGGTAAAGGGAGGGGATGAATGTGCTACTTATGGGATTTGAACCCTCCACCACAACTTTAGAAAGCAGGGAGCTCACCAAATGAGCTAGCCGTCCTCAACCCTGGAAGTTGTAATTTTATTATACCACCAAAGCTTATAGTTTAGTGGTAACAGTTGGGAGCCTCCCACACAACAAGTGTGAGATCGATTCTCACTATCCCCTTTCTCCTTCCCAACCCTCCCAAGTAATGGTAAAAAAATTACTTTGAAAAGAAGTTATAAAAGCGTCTGAGTGAAAAATTTCTTGCAGTCCTTTACACGGTATCTATAATTTTTTAAGAAGCTTTGTTGTAGTGTCAGTTTGGTTTCTCACCATTATGCTTTTAGCGAAGTAGCAGTTCATGCATTTCTGTTCTTTAGATATGGTTGGCGTGCATTTGTTGCTTTAACTTTCCTAATTTTTATTTTATGAAATTTAAATTGACCACACGAAAGGACTGAATTGGTGTAAAAATTTTGCGATTTTTATGATAAACCAAATGCTCAATGTACAATTCAAATACTTCCAATGGTGTGGTAGATAGCTTATTTCTTTAGCCTAGATGTTGAGTTACATATCAGTTTATAGCCATTCATACTCCAAGTACAAACTTTTCAGTAGTTTCCCCTGGGATTTGCTCAATTGGTGTCTCACTTGACATATCAAGAAACTTATCTGGAAGACTCAAGTGGACAGTGATGGAGGGTGGGAATATGTAATCATGATGGTTCGCTTGCAATTCGACAAGGATGGCGTACATTTTCATCAGAACAAAGTCTAGAAATAGGAGACTTCTTGGTTTTCCACTATATTCAGGGTCAGCACTTCGTTGTCAAATATATGGAATAAGTGGTTGTGAAAAGATCAACTCTTACAATGGCACTCGCATGGAGAATAGAAGACCAAGAACTAATTCTGCAATAACTTCCCATGAAGAGCTATCATCAGTTACTGCTGTAGCAGAATCAGAAAGGGCTGGATACCAGTCAGTGACCTCAATTTTTGCATCAAACATTTCTGCTGACGCTGGAGAGCGACAAATAGTTCCCCAAGAAGAAGGAGCCGGTGAGACTAGATTTTTCCTTTTTGAATACTGTTTGAATCATATTGAGCATTATACTATAAAATATACTATGGGCATATTATTTGTGTTGATTGTGTAGTATTTTTCTTATACTTGTTCCAGGGGTATTAAAGTAGCGGGTCGAGGATCTTACTATATATATATATATATATAACTCACTCTCCTTACTTTCATGTCTATGCAGATACTGATGTGGAGGGTGAGACGAGTGGCTGACGAGTTCGTTCGCATAGATTCTGTTGCTGGGGTGAGCCTTTGCATTGTTCGTAGAGGCCATTGTTTCAACTCTACCTATTTCATAGCATTTCTTTTCTTGGGGTTTGCATGTTTGAAAATTGAACTCATGCAACTCTATTAGATGCTCTATGGTCTTAGTATAGGATTTGGGCTAGAGATATATTAATTAGGCAATCAATTGTTTTTCATAATTTGATTTACGAATTTGGTCTGATAAGTATGTTTAATGAATATTGATGCGTTTGGAGTTGCAAAAATATTATTTTCGTGCTAATACAATATCATATACGATGTGGAGTGTTTGCTTGTATCTGTGACTGTTGTTTCTTAGGCAGATTCTTGTTCGCATTGTTTTGGTGATATTTGTGATTTTGAATAACTAGTTTATAGTGTTGATCTGTGAGTGTCTTGCTTATTCGATTATCTAGCGATGTGTTATCCCCTTTTGTTGTTGGTTTTTATGATTTTTGTTTGTTATTGTTATCTGTTCTGAGCCGGGGGTCTATCGAAAACAGCCTCTCTACTTCATCTGAGGTAGTGGTATGGACTGCGTACACTTTAACCCCCCCCCCCCCAGACCCCACCTAGTGGGAATACACTGGGTATGATGATGATGAATAGAAAGGTTAAAGTGTTTGAAAGTTAGTTCGCTCGGCAGGTGGTATTAGCGGGTGTCAGTCACCTCTAGAGGGTATTTTGGGATGTGAAAATGGTATAACATTTTTCATATTCATTTGATATTCTTTTATCATGACTGCTCATCATCCCATGCCTGTATTCACTGTTGAGTCCCTTTGACCATCCTTCTACTTTCTTATTTGATGTATACTGAATGAGCATAATGTAGGAAAAGAGCCAAAGATAGCAGAGAAATGGTTAAGATTATTCTGAGGTAGTAATTGGTAATGACAAAGCTATTAAAAAAATGAGCCTGCTGATTCAAAAGATACATTATTTTCTTATGCTGGCAGCTTCTCATATTCGGTGCTGGTGGATGGTTGAAATTTCAAATGAAAATCTTGCTGAAATACCATTCTTTCTACTATTTGCGCGATTTGTTTGTTTGGTTTCTTCCCTGCAGCATATACACTGCTTGAATGTGTATATCTAGAGTGTTCATTGTAGTGACATGCATTTTAGTACTGTTTTCACCTATCCTTGGCAATTTTTTTACTTAACTGCGCATTTTATTCATCTTAAACATGTCAATACAAGGGCTTTGAGAGAGTTTTACAACAGTAATAAGTCTCTTTGACAAAAACAGTAGCAACAAACCAAAACCTATTGCAAGCAGTTACAAAGATGATGAAAATGCACTAATTCAAGAGTCCCATTCTCTAAACGAGATGTGAATGAGGTCCATCCTAAATCTATCTTCTGAAACATTCGAAGCTCAAGGAGAATGAAATGTAATCTCAGAGTTCCTTTTCTTTGAGACTTGAATCGAGGGGGTGCTCCATCTGTCCACCGTTAGAAGTCCTTTAACCATTCTTGGGAGCTCGCAAAAATTGTTGAAATAATGATCTTTTTCATACACTTGACTTATGGAAGCCAGCTTGTTAGCCACCATGTTGGCTTCCCTAAAACAATGTTTCAAAGAGAAATTGGCCTGAATTTAGCTTCTCAGTTGTTCAAATTCTTCCCATATTCTCCAGGGAGGTTTGCTATTTCGATTTACAGTGTCAACCAATAACTTCGAATCACTCTCCGCTTGGATGAATTGATAGCCTGCTGTTAAGCACCATTTGATGCCAGTTAACAGCGCCGCAGCCTCAGCTTTATTGCTAGTGCCTTCTCCTAGGGGTCGTTTGGTGTGAGGTATTAGAGAAAATAGTAATGGGATAAAATTTTGGTGTCTTTTAAGCGGGCGTTTGGTGTGAGGGATTGGATTATTTATCCCATCACTTTTGCCTTAGTGATGGGATAAGTTATCCCACATACATTGTGGGATAACTTATCCCGGGATAAGTTGGATCCCAACCAAACGACTCCTAGGACAGTACCAACTCCCCCACAATTACCATTTTTGCAAGCTACCATCAGAATTAATTTGAACAAAACGAACAGGGGGTTTGCACCATTCCACAAAGGTCACTTTACTGTACAAGAAATTGCTTTTACTAAGCACGGTAATACTGGACCAGTGAGGATTAACGTAAATATTTTTGAAAACCTTCTTAATATGTAGAGATATATTCAGAGAGATAGAAGTCGTAGATTTGTTGATATTGGTGCTTTCCTTACCATATTTGGCTCCACATCTAGCCTTCCGGATATCCCAGGAGACCATAATGGGGATGCATTTGGTGAGCACCCTATTAGTAGGGTTGGATGATTTGTTTCTCCACCATCTGATGAGAAGTTATCTATATGATCCTTGATTCACATGAATCCCAAAGGGAGCTCCTACGTACTATAGACCAAATCTGACGCGTAAGCTCACCTGAATAATATAGGTATTCAATGGATTCAGAAGTAGGAATTTTCCAGCAACAACTTTTAGATGGGATGGTCAGCTTCATCTTGACTAGTGTATAGTCAGTAGGAATCTTGTCTCTTAGGGCCCTCCATACTTTGAAGCTCATTTTAAAAGGGTTGTTCTTTTGCCAAGTGAAATTATTCACCTATCCTTGGCATTGGATAATCTAAGAAAGCTACTATATAAGGGCGTTGTAAGCATACTTTAGGCCTAAATACTCTATAAAGTTTAATTTTCGATACTTGTGAAAATTGAGAACAAGGGCTGATTACTTTGTCAGTAAAATGTTGAAAAGGAATTAAAAAAGAAAGGAATAAAAGATATGATTGCAGGAAAATTTTACTAATTTCCGTGCAAGTTTCTTTATTTAAAAGGAGGATCATGAAATCACCATTGAGTTTATAGTAAACTATTATGTTAATTTTGATTGCAAGCACCTCTCTGATGGTAAAGTTTTTATTTTCTTTAATCTAAAATTAATAAGAATCCTTTGTGATTGAAATGACTATCTTTTACAAAGAACCTAGTCAACATAATTGGCAATAGACACTATTTTCTTGTTTTTGTGCTTAACTATGTGTATTTGGCTGAACTTGTCTTTTAATTCCCGGGTGTATGTGCTATTCTTCACCTCGTGATCTTTGAATCTTGACCTCCTTAAATTACTATATAGGAATTACCACAAAGCTGGCCACATATATTAGCGGGCAGGAAGAAGATGGGAAGGACCATTATTTATCTCAAAGGACTAGATAATAGATTCTGGCCTGTCGTCTATCATGAGAATTTCGATTCAAAGGTTTTGGCAGGAAACTGGACATTATTTGCTGCAGTTTATGGCCTTAAACCTGGAGCTGAATGTTTATTCCAACTTCAAGATCAGTCAGAACTTATGTTTAATATACATGTAGGAGCTTCTTTAATTGATCATTTGTTCGTTTTTTTAAATTATCCAAGAATCCAGTACATGTAGCCCACAAGGTTGATGTCACTCAAACTACTTTGAGGTTATTATTGTGAGAAGTTGTGAAAACAATGTAATAGGAGCTATGGCGAGAATTTACTTGTGGTTCTTATATATTCACTTGATTTAATCCTGTGTTTTATCTGTGAATGCTTTGCTGATTCTTTCATTTAGTTGCATCATACATTGTTTGGTTTGTATGATTTTATTGATTAAAAACTGAAAAAGTTGAACCAAACCGACAACAAACAAATCGATGGATATGGATTGTATTAGGTTATATATATATATATATAACCAAACCGACAACAAACAAATCGATGGATATGGATTGTATTAGGTTTGTTTGAATTTATTGATTAAAAACCAGCTAAATTAGTTTAATTTTGATTTACCCCAAAGTTTAATTTTGATTTACCCCAAATCCGGCACAAACCAAATCATGAACACCCTATTAATAGGTAACATAGATACATAACACCAAATATTTTGGAATACATATTCATTTTAAATAATACCAATTCCAGACCCCACTTTGTGAGAGTATACTGGGTATATTGTTGTTTGTATATTAATTTTAAATAATGAAAATTCATGCTTGAGCACCACGTTTAAATCAAAGAATATTTCATTTCAGATGAAAATCTCATGACATAAGTATGTTTTCATTTATGCATTCCAGACGAATATTATGACTATAACCCCAAAAGAATAATTGCTGAATATGGAACATATCTATGACAAGGAATGAAATAGTCATCCTAGATAGACCTTGGTGACATTAACAGAAAATGTGGAACTGTCTTAACTGTGCGACTCTTGTGGGTCAACACTAAAATCTGAAATCAAAAGTTGAATGACAAAAAAATCCTAAGCTCCAGATGCCTAGTGTGTCTTGTTAACTGTTTCCTTGAAAAGTTGATCAAGATTTAAAAACATCTTAGAATGTGTCAGTATTGATAGAAGGAATAAGTGTGTACAATGCAACTAACATTTGTATTTACTCATAATGAAGGATTAGAGAAAGATGAAAAAGAACAATGGTAATGAGGTTAGAAAAAATGAATCTGTGTATGATACAATGAAGAAGACAAATAGCCAACTTAGGTTAACTTTATGGACTTTGAGCTATTTGAAGTAGGTGACTATAAATTGACAATAAAAAGGTCGAAGGGCCATTTTTTGTCCAATAGATCAAATTGGGTCATTTGTTTTGAAATTGGTCAGACAATGTCCTTTCCCCCCCAAAAAAAATCCTTATGAAAAATGTACATTTTCTTAATGGTTCCTTCATACCAAGCACACCCCTATAAAATGACTTCTATAATCCCCCAACCCCAAACCAAATCCCTATTTCATTTCAAAGTCATGTTAGCCTAAAAGTTTTAATCATAAATGTCTAATTTTATCTTTTAACCATGAGTACTATACCTATACCAACATAAGAACCTCTATTAGGTAATCAATCCAGCAACATTTATTCGACCTTACTTGTTTAGAGGCTTTTTGTATAGCTATACGAGTCAATTTAACCTTATTGCAATTGGTAGTAATTGTCCTCTCGATTGGGGATTTTGTCCCACATATCTTGCATACCCTTAGAACATTTGCTACACCGACTTATGAGGTTACATGGTAATGAACTCGACATTCTAATATCAATTTTAGTCATTCTAATTAACTCTCAAAATATTTAATATTTCAAAATAGACCACATAGCTTTTATAGCTTAGAAGTATCTATTTTATAGTTTAGAAGTATCTATTTTAATCGAATCGTGGTGTTCATAACCTATCCAATTGAAAAATAATCACGTGCAAAGTCTTTCTAAACTCATGTAAGCATGTAACAAATGAAAGAAATGTTATTTTCATTAAATAAAATCGGTATTCAATGTTGTGAACTTCAACAACAAGTTGAAACTAAATTATGAACAATCAAACAAAGTTCTAACTCTGTATTCACAAATATGAACTTCAACAATAAGTTCAAACCAACTTATGAACAACAAAAATGAAGTTCAAACTATTTTAGAAAAAATAGTAAACAAATAAATAAAGAGATGAATATAGAAAAATCAAGTCCATCGAATTCACGGAGTGTCCACAAGGAAATTATTCCCCTCAAGTACCTAAAGTTAATGGAATATATCCTTCTATGATAGAATGATTTACTTCAGCAAAATAGTGGTACCTCAAATTTGTTGAACTTCGAACTCACTCAACAGTAGTAAATCACACAAGAAGAGTTTAAAAGTGCAAGAAGAAGAAGAGTAGAAATTCAGAAAAATCGTGTTGAAAATCTAAAGATTCAACAGGTATATATAGCCATCAAGGTGTTGCTTCAGAGGAGAAACAATGGTTCAGAAAGGTGCACCTCTTCATAAAGGTGCAACTCTTCGAAAAAGGTGCAACTCTTCGGAAAAGTCACAACCCATTGAAAAGGTCTTAACCATCCTAAGTGAAAAAGTGTCTATTCAAATTGCATCCTTTCTCTTTGTCACGCCCCGAATCCCATCGAGACATGATTGGCACCCGTAGCCGATAAGGCCCGAGAGAACCAACCTTTGCCTATGTTCAATCATATGCATATAATAATCACCATTGCATAAAAACGTGAAAGACGAATCAAGGAGAACATGGGACATCATTATACATACATATGAAACTTGGCTGTTGAGGCCATCCAGTCAAAACAACATATGTCCTTTACATTGTTACACCCACATCGGTCTACAAAAGCCTCTAGCAAGAGCATTGACCAAAACAAACCAAAAGTCGGGACAAGTCCCCGCTTTATACAACATGTACATCATCAAAACATAGATCTACTATGACTCGGAGAAACCCCGAATTAACTGGAGCTCACCAAGGAACTGCTAACACTGGCAATCTACTGGGGAGGCCTACTGGGACCTGCGCCTGCAGCAAGTAAGGTAAATTCCCCGAGAGAGGTCAGTACGAAATAAGTACTGAGTATGCAAGGCTCAGATGAAACTATACAACACATGAATATTTCAATGAATATGTCAATGAACTCAAAACATATGAATACTCAATGTGAATAAGTCACCATGTGGTATTTTGGAAACCATGTGGATTGTTTTCATTGCTTTCATTACTTTCTTTATCACAATACTCACTTGTTATCACCTATGTCACAATGTACCCGGGCCCCGACTGATCAGTGGGTCTTTCACATCATATCATTGTGTTGGGATCGAGTTGAGCTAGGCTTATGCCCCTAGACTTGCCACCCATACATCAATGCATCGGGATCGAGTCGAGCTAGGCTTACGCCCCTAGACTTGCCACCCGTACTTGATCATTGACCACATTTGCATTACTTTGTTCATTACTTTGAGATTGATACTTTGATAATCATAACATCACTTTGGAACTTTGGAACACAACATTGTTGGAAGCTTGGAATCATTGACCAATGAGTGGAGGACAAGTGAATAAATATCAATGAGAAATATAACATTACTAGCACCATGATACCATTAGAACCATTGGACAATAATCCATGAACAAGAGACACAAGTATAGTCACTATTGAACCATTGGAACATAACCTTATTTGAGCTTTTGGAACATTAACCATGAAAATGAGACATGAGATTTAGCAATGACCAACGAGTAGGAAATATATGACAATGACCATGGATAAGTGCATATGGGATACCTTAGTACATTTCGGAATAGAACTAGAGAAATGTCAATGTGAACACTATTGGCCGTAGAAAGATACGGACAAAGTAACCTTACATACCTTGGATTCGCACTACGAATATACAACCTTAGATGCGTATACAATAATCCCGCTCCTTCTTTATGTGTCACTCTACAACATAAATACATAACGAAATTCACATTAACCACCAATTACTTTACAAATGCATACCATGTCAATGAGTTACATGTTTGCCTTTAAACATGTCATTTCCCCTTGACAAAACCATTGATCATACTATTATTTCAAAAATTCCATAATATTCCCAACATTGACCAATACATGAAAATCAATACATTTCACCACAATACTTCTCCTTTACACTTTCTTATCCATAACACATCCCAAATAATCCATCAAAGTACCTTAATACAACTCATAACACATATCGGCCAAAATCCCATAATTTCCACTTTTAGACAAGAACAAGTTTAATACCAAAAATAACACCATACATGTTCATATTTTGTCCATACCATGCTTTTTCATCAAAGGCACAAGGCCTAATTCAAATTCAAATCACCAAGATGACACATCTTTCACCAAAGGCAAAAATACACTATTCATCATCTTGCCAACACAACTAGCATAATATACATAATCTCCCATGCATATAATATGTTTAATCCATGAAAATAAACACTTACCAAAGCTTGGAATAGGATGATCTTGTCCAAATATGCCTTAGGGTTTATTTGCTTTAGGGTTTGGAAATGAAGGAAATGTTTGTAAAAAGCTCCAAAAGTTATGAGAGGCTTTGGGGAATAAAAATCTGATTTTGGGGGACTTTATATGGACCTCAAGTAATCCTTAGCCTCACTTGGCATTACATGATATGTTCACTTGGTCAATTAGTGAAAGAATGGATCATTTTTGCCTTTGGGCTCATGTATTTTCTTCCATTTTAGGCCTCAAATTGGGCCCAATAACACATATCCATCACATTTCATTTATTATTCACCATATATCTCATGTTTACATAATTCCATAATATCACGACAATATTCCCTTAAAAGATTCTCATTCGTCCTTTCGATCGCAAAAATAGGCATTCTAGTCGCCCTTGGTTTCATTGGACATTTTGGATCACTATTCACCTTTCATGATTTGATCATGTAGGAGTATGTAGGAGTGTATTGAAGTGTTTGAATCTTTAACAATGCTCAAATAACTCCAAAGAATCAAAAGAAACCATCTAGAAATCGTCGTAGAATTGCGTTACGAAACGACTCCGGAAAGGCACATTGTTTGTGCCTTGCGCCACACCCCCTGAAACAGGGTAGTGGCGCAAGAAGCTGGCCTTGTCTGAAGTTTCTGCAGGCTGGTGGCTTGCGCCACACCCCTGAAACAGGATAGTGGCGCAAGGTTCAGCAAAGTGCTGAAATTTTCGGTCACTTATCCAATGTTTACGTATCGTCCAATCCCTTATCAAAACACTACAAAATACTTACTTAGTGATCTTAACCATCAAGTAAACATGACTTAAAGTCACCAAATGAGGTTATAATGTGTACGAGTTCTTACCCAAATGCTCCACGAAATCACAACACACCTCCTACGAAGATCCAACCGCACATGTTGAGTCCGATATCAAATGTTTCACCAATGACACTATAAAACACATATGCATGGCATCTCAACACATATGTAGATATGATCCCAAGGTATAAAGTGAGGTTATAAAAGTACGGGGTGTTACATTCTTCCCCTCTTAGAAACATTCGTCCTCGAATGTTAACAACATTGTCTTATATACAACAAATGCATCTTTACTTTAACATACCTATACACATTCACATAATGCTTTTTAATACTTACTTGTTATTGTTCCACCTCCGTACTGTGAGCTTCTTGGTCCATTTGAAATAGATGGGGATGCTTGGATTTCATCATTTCTTTCGCTTCCCATGTGATCTCCTCTACGTGTTGGTTTCTCCAAAGGACTTTTACGGATGCTATGTCTTTATTCCTCAATCTATTTACTTGTCGATCTAGGATAGCAATGGGCACCTCTTCATAAGTGAGATCCTCTGTAACTTGAACATCCTCTACGGGAACAATACAAGACGGATCTCCTATGCATTTCTGAAGCATCGACACATGAAAGACCGGATGGACTGAGGAAAGTTCTTGAGGTAAGGCTAATTCATACGCGACTTGCCCAAATCTTCTAATAACTTCATAGGGGCCTATGTAACGTGGACTAAATTTCCCTTTCTTTCCGAACCGCATTACCCCTTTTATCGGTGACACCTTTAAAAACACCCAATCACCTATGGCGAATTCAAGCCCTCTTCGCCTAACATCGGCATATGACTTGTGACGACTTTGAGCCGTTTGTAATCGCTGTTGGTTCACTTTAACTTTCTCCATGGCTTGGTGGACAATATCTGGCCCAAGTAAAGCAGTTTCACCTGCTTCAAACCATCCGATTGGTGATCTACATTTCCTTCCATACAAGGCTTCATAAGGTGCCATTTTAATACTTGAATGATAGCTATTGTTATATGCAAATTCAATAAGAGGCAAATGGTCATCCCAACTACCCTGGAAATCTAACGTACAAGCTCGCAGCATATCTTCAAGTGTCTGAATAGTACGTTCTGCTTGTCATCAGTTTGAGGATGGAAAGCCGTACTCAAATTCACCTGAGTACCTAAACTCTGCTGAAAAGATTTCCAGAAGTGTGCTGTGAACTGTGCTCCTCTGTCTGATATAATAGAAAGTGGAATACCATGCAATCGTACTATCTCCTTCACATACAGCTTCGCATAATCCTCAGTTGTATAGGTCATCTTGACCGGTAGAAAATGCGCTGACTTGGTAAGTCGGTCCACTATGACCCATATGGAATCAAACTTCCGCAATGTACGAGGCAAACCCGTAATAAAATCCATATTAATCATATCCCACTTCCAGACTGGAAGATTGATACATTGCATGTAACCTCCCGGTTTCTGATGTTCCACTTTCACTTGTTGACAATTTGGGCACTGCGCGACAAATTCTGCAATGTTTCTTTTCATGTTGCCCCACTAATACACTTCTTTCAATTCATGGTACATTTTAGTAGCACCCGGATGAATGGAATAGCGTGAATGGTGCGCCTCTGTCATTATTCGTGTCCTCAGCTCATCTACGTCCGGTACACATATTCTCCCTTGACATTGAAGCACCCCTTCCGGTGTAATATCAAATGCCTTGGTCAAATTCTGCTGCACATTTTCCCTTAGCTGCAATAAAATAGAATCCGCAAATTGTTTTTCTTTCACTTCAGTTATCAAGGAGGATTCTGCTGCATTCTGCACAATAACTCTAGCATCTGAGGATTCAATAAGGCGAACTCCCAAGCTCGCTAACTGATTTAAGTCTTTGATTATCTCACGCTTTTCATTCAACTGACCACTAGTGCTTTCTACTGCCTTACGGCTCAATGCATCAGCTACTACATTTGCTTTGCCTAGTGATAAAATATCGACATCATAGTCTTTCAAGAGCTCTAACCATCTTCGTTGCCTCACATTGAGTTCCTTCTGCTTAAAAAGATATTGCAAGCTTTTGTGATCCGTATAGATGTCAACATGAACCCCATATAAATAATGACTCCATATCTTTAAAGCAAAAACTACTGGTGCCAATTCAAGATCATGTGTGGGATAGTTTTTCTCATGTGGCCGCAATTGTCGTGAGGCATATGCTATCACCCTACCATGCTGCATCAACACACATCCGAGACCAATCCCGAAAGCATCACAATACACTGCATAGCCCTCTGTTCCCTCAGGAAGTACTAACACTGGTGTAGAAGTCAACTTATCTTTCAAGTTTTGGAAACCTCTTTCACATGCGTCATTCCATTGAAATTTAATTGCCTTGTGAGTTAACTTTGTCAATGGTGCTGCAATAGAAGCAAACCCTTCTACAAATCTTCGGTAATAACCTGCCAAACCCAGAAAATTGTGAATCTCTGTGGGTGTCGTAGGTCTTGGCCAATTATTCACTGCCTCTATCTTCTGTGTGTCGACCTGGATTCCTTCGTCCGACACAATGTTACCCAAGAATGCAACTGATTTTAACCAAAACTCACATTTGGAGAATTTTGCATACATCTTACGCTCACGGAGAATTTGCAACACTTGCCGTAGGTGATAAGCATGGTCTTCTGGTGATCTTGAATAAACAAGGATGTCATCTATAAATACTGTCACGAACACGTCTAAGAATGGCTTAAACACCCTATTCATCAAATCCATGAACACAGCCGGTGCATTTGTTAGTCCAAAGGACATAACTAAAAATTCATAATGACCATACCGTGTTCAAAAAGCTGTCTTGGGTACATCCTCCTCTCTAACTCTGACTTGATGGTAACCCTACCTCAAGTCAATCTTTGAAAAACACCTGGCACCCTGTAACTGATCAAACAAATCATCAATGCGAGGGAGGGGATATTTGTTCTTGATCGTTACTTTATTCAGTTGCCGATAGTCGATGCACATTCTCAAGGTGCCATCTTTCTTGCGCACAAATAATACCGGTGCACCCCACGGGGACATACTAGGCCTAATAAAGCCTTTATCCAGTCAACTGCTCCTTCAATTCACGCAGTTCTGCTGGAGCCATTCTATATGGAGGGATAGAAATAGGCTGAGTGCCTGAAATCACATCAATGCCGAATTCCACTTCCCGTTCTGGGGGTAAACCTGGAAGCTCTTCTGGAAATACATCAATAAAGTCATTGACTATCGGTACTGATTGTGGAGTTAATGGTTCCACATCATTATCTTTCACTCGTACCAAATGACATATGTATCCCTTGGCAATCATTTTCCTTGCTTTCAAATAGGAAATAAATCTTCCTCGTGGTGCCCCTACCTTACCCTGCCATTCTAGAACATTTTCCTGTGGAAAACAAAATTGTACCTTCTTGGCCCGACAATCTACCGTAGCATAACAAGAAGCCAACCAATCCATTCCCATAATTATATCGAAATCTACCATGTCCAATTCAATGAGATCGGCCAACGTATCATGACCACACACAGTTACGATACACTCTCTTTGCAACAATATATTCACCAACCGGTGTAGACACTTCAATTGACTTAATTAATAATTCCAGTGCCATTGCAAATTTTGCAGCAACCAATGGAGTAACATAGGAAAATATAGAACTTGGGTCAATTAGTGCATATACAGGATGTGAGAATATGGATAATGTACCTGTGACGACATCAGGGGAAGCCTCTGAATTCTGGCGGTCCACCAAAGCATAGGTGCGATTCTGGACCCCGCTAGTACTGGCTCCTCCTCTGGCACCTCTACCACGACCAATAGGTTGCACCCCTCGGCCCTGTGAAGGAACCGATGCTGAAGACGCAACAGCCGACCCAGCTGGTCGTGCTATACCACCCATGCTCCGCTGTGGACATTCTCTCGCTATATGTCCCGGCATACCACACCAAAAGCATACATTCGTCCCTGTCCAACATGTACCTGTGTGCATACGCCCGCAGTGCTGACACTGCTAATGAGGGAAACCTGCTGCCTGTGATCCATGAACCCCACTGCTTTGCCCTGCTGAACCACCTCTAAACCCTCGAGACTGCGAATAAGCACCACCTGTGGAATAAGAGAACGACGGTCTAGGTGGTCTAGGAAACATGAGGGGCCTAGATCCTCCTTGGGACATCATAGGTGGTCCTATAGGTCTAGCCCTTTTGGACTGTCCCCTATCAAATTCATGTACCCTTCGTCTCTGTCTTTGATCTTCCATTTTCTGGGCGAAGGCTTGTATTCGAGCAATGTCCATGTCCCTATTCAAGGCCGCAATAGTGCAATCTCTTACCAAGTATGGCTCTAGTCTGTCCACGTATCTATGGACCCTGTCTGTCATCGTAGCCACAACATTTGGCGCATATCGAGCCAAGAAATTAAATTGCAAGCTATATTCTCTGACGCTCAAATTTCCTTGACGGAGATTTAGGAACTGATCCGCATGTGCCTCACGGATCTCATAGGGCAAGTAATGATCAAGAAAATCCACTTTGAACTCTTCCCAAGTAGGTGGGATTGCATCAATATCACGGGATTTCTTCCAATCCTCGTACCACAATATTGCTTCTCCTTTTAACCTGTACGCGGTAAGTTCCACTGTTTCTATCCCTGTCACATGCATAACTTCCAATGCCCTCTGAATTTGATCCACGAAGTCCTGTGGATCTGCTTTTGGATCTGCCCCTGTGAAAATAGGAGGGTCCAGTTTCAAGAAATCCTGCGTTCTGCGACTTGCCATTCTAGCCGCATCATCATCATGTGCCATAGCACCAGCTCTTCCCTGGCTTTGTGGCGCCACTAACTGTGTCAACATCTATACAGCATTCCTAAGATCCTGATCTGTAGCATTCGTCGGTGGTTCCACGGGCACTTCCCTTCTTCTCGGCTCTTCTGGAGCTGAAGAAGTAGAAGAAGCTCGCGTTGCGAACTCAGTTTCAGCCCCACCGTGAACAACTTGGTCAGGTGGTGGTCTACTTGTTCCTTCAGCAATTCTATCTATCAGCTTACTTTTACCTTTTCCTCTTCCTCTTCTAGTGTTCGACATTTTGACTATACCAGAGAAAAATAAATACCAAGATCAGATACAATGCAATTGACAACATTGGCTCTATTGCACGATCTAGAATAAAGGAAAGAAACAACATCCTAAATGTCCCATAGCCTCCTACTTATAAATGTGGCGCACAACACATCGATAAGTAAGACTCTACTCAGACACGGCTTTGTAGATATCCTTAGAACGACTGCTCTGATACCACTTTTGTCACGCCCCGAATCCCATCGAGACATGATTGGCACCCGTAGCCGATAAGGCCCGAGAGAACCAACCTTTGCCTATGTTCAATCATATGCATATAATAATCACCATTGCATAAAAACGTGAAAGACGAATCAAGGAGAACATGGGACATCATTATACATACATATGAAACTTGGTTGTTGAGGCCATCCAGTCAAAACAACATATGTCCTTTACACGGTTACACCCACATCGGTCTACAAAAGCCTCTACCAAGAGCATTGACCAAAACAAACCAAAAGTCGGGACAAGTCCCCGCTTTATACAACATGTACATCATCAAAACATAGATCTACTATGACTCGAAGAAACCCCAAATTAACTGGAGCTCACCAAGGAACTGCTAACACTGGCAATCTACTGGGGAGGCCTACTGGGACCTGCGCCTGCAGCAAGTAAGGTAAATTCCCCGAGAGGGGTCAGTACGAAATAAGTACTGAGTATGCAAGGCTCAGATGAAACTATACAACACATGAATACTTCAATGAATATGTCAATGAACTCAAAACATATGAATACTCAATGTGAATAAGTCACCATGTGGTATTTTGGAAACCATGTGGATTGCTTTCATTGCTTTCATTACTTTCTTTATCACAATACTCACTTGTTATCACCTATGTCACAATGTACCCGGGCCCCGACTGATCAGTGGGTCTTTCACATCATATCATTGTGTTGGGATCGAGTTGAGCTAGGCTTATGCCCCTAGACTTGCCACCCATACATCAATGCATCGGGATCGAGTCGAGCTAGGCTTACGCCCCTAGACTTGCCACCCGTACTTGATCATTGACCACATTTGCATTACTTTGTTCATTACTTTGAGATTGATACTTTGATAATCATAACATCACTTTGGAACTTTGGAACACAACATTGTTGGAAGCTTGGAATCATTGACCAATGAGTGTAGGACAAGTGAATAAATATCAATGAGAAATATAACATTACTAGCACCATGATACCATTAGAACCATTGGACAATAATCCATGAACAAGAGACACAAGTATAGTCACTATTGAACCATTAGAACATAACCTTATTTGAGCTTTTGGAACATTAACCATGAAAATGAGACATGAGATTTAGCAATGACCAACGAGTAGGAAATATATGACAATGACCATGGATAAATGCATATGGGATACCTTAGTACATTTCGGAATAGAACTAGAGAAATGTCAATGTGAACACTATTGGCCGTAGAAAGATACGGACAAAGTAACCTTACATACCTTGGATTCGCACTACGAATATACAACCTTAGATGCGTATACAATAATCCCGCTCCTTCTTTATGTGTCACTCTACAACATAAATACATAACGAAATTCACATTAACCACCAATTACTTTACAAAAGCATACCATGTCAATGAGTTACATGTTTGCCTTTAAACATGTCATTTCCCCTTGACAAAACCATTGATCATACTATTATTCCAAAAATTCCATAATATTCCCAACATTGACCAATACATGAAAATCAATACATTTCACCACAATACTTCTCCTTTACACTTTCTTATCCATAACACATCCCAAATAATCCATCAAAGTACCTTAATACAACTCATAACACATATCAGCCAAAATCCCATAATTTCCACTTTTAGACAAGAACAAGTTTAATACCAAAAATAACACCATACATGTTCATATTTTGTCCATACCATGCTTTTTCATCAAAGGCACAAGGCCTAATTCAAATTCAAATCACCAAGATGACACATCTTTCACCAAAGGCAAAAATACACTATTCATCATCTTGCCAACACAACTAGCATAATATACATAATCTCCCATGCATATAATATGTTAATCCATGAAAATAAACACTTACCAAAGCTTGGAATAGGATGATCTTGTCCAAATATGCCTTAGGGTTTATTTGCTTTAGGGTTTGGAAATGAAGGAAATGTTTGTAAAAAGCTCCAAAAGTTATGAGAGGCTTTGGGGAATAAAAATCTGATTTTGGGGGACTTTATATGGACCTCAAGTAATCCTTAGCCACACTTGGCATTACATGATATGTTCACTTGGTCAATTAGTGAAAGAATGGATCATTTTTGCCTTTGGGCCCATGTATTTTCTTCCATTTTGGGCCTCAAATTGGGCCCAATAACACATATCCATCACATTTCATTTATTATTCACCATATATCTCATGTTTACATAATTCCATAATGTCACGACAATATTCCCTTAAAAGATTCTCATTCGTCCTTTCGATTGCAAAAATAGGCATTCTAGTCGCCCTTGGTTTCATTGGACATTTTGGATCACTATTCGATCATGAAAGGAGTATGTAGGATTTTATTGAAGTGTTTGAATCTTTAACAATGCTCAAATAACTCCAAAGAATCAAAAGAAACCATCTAGAAATCGTCGTAGAATTGCGTTACGAAACGACTCCGGAAAGGCACATTGTTTGTGCCTTGCGCCACACCCCCTGAAACAAGGTAGTGGCGCAAGAAGCTGGCCTTCTCTGAAGTTTTTGCAGGCTGGTGGCTTGCGCCACACCCCTGAAACAGGGTAGTGGCGCAAGGTTCAGCAAAGTGCTGAAATTTTCGGCCACTTATCCAATGTTTACGTATCGTCCAATCCCTTATCAAAACACTACAAAATACTTACTTAGTGATCTTAACCATCAAGTAAACATGACTTAAAGTCACCAAATGAGGTTATAATGTGTACGAGTTCTTACCCAAATGCTCCACGAAATCACAACACACCTCCTACGAAGATCCAACCGCACATGTTGAGTCCGATATCAAATGTTTCACCAATGACACTATAAAACACATATGCATGGCATCTCAACACATATGTAGATATGATCCCAAGGTCTAAAGTGAGGTTATAAAAGTACGGGGTGTTACACTCTTGGTGTCGTTTGGGGAAAGAGCCTATTTATTTTCTATTCACACCTCTTAAAAACCTAACAATCCCTCACATGAATGGATAATGGCTATAAGATAAAGAAATATACGGACAATTATTTGATTTACAAACAAAGACTAATTGCATCTGGATAAGTAGGTTTCCCTTTGAACTTTCCTTAGTGAACTTATATCAGATGCACTCGGTCAATCAGTAGATGTGATATTTTTGAATAGTCAAACTTTGGGGTACACCTAGACAACACAAGTCACACAACTGGCCTTTTACCATTTATGGTTCTCATGGTTGTGTTCGTTTCAGCCATGAACACTATCTGGTTTCATGAGAGCTTAGAGAATAGGCCTTTATTATCATTATCCTTGAAGCGGCTTCACCCTCACATAGGTGATTCCTAAACATTTAATCCTATAGATCAAACTATTTGGTCATACCTACAAAACTTAGAAACCATTAAATAAAAGTTTCAAACCATAATCCTTATCCTTGTTTCCTGAATATTGTCTTCATCATGAGAATGGGTTGAGTTAATTGACAATGTTGAACCATCAGTCACAACTTTGTTTGATCTCCTTGAACCTACCTCTTGGGATCTCCAGTCTGCTAGGTAGAGTTACCGCCGTGATGACTTGTCCTAGGCCTTAAACCCATTCCCTTAGATGATCTCTCAACTTTCTCCCTAATTAGGCCTTTTGTAAGTGGATCCGACGCATTATCCTTTGATCTTACATAGTCAATCATGATAATTTCACTAGAGAGTAGTTCCCTAACGGTATTATGTCTCCATCTTATGTGATGAGATTTACCATTATACATCATATGCTCCATGCCCTACCTATTGCAGCTTGACTATCACAGTGTATGCATACTGGTGACAAAGGTTTGGGCCAATAAGGAATATCTTCCAAGAAACATCGAAGCCATTTAGCTTCTTCACTGGCCTTATCTAAAGTGATAAATTCAGATTCTATTGTAGAGCGAGCTATGCATGTCTATTTGGATGATTTCCAAGAGACTGCTCCTCCACCAAGAGTAAATACATATCCACTCGTGGATTTTACTTCATTTGATTTGATGATCCAATTTGCATCACTATATCCTTCAATTATAGCTGGATATTTGTTATAAAGCAAAGCTTAGTTTTGAGTATGTTATAGATACCCCAAAACTCTTTTCATTACCATCCAATGAGTTTGATTTGGATTACTTATGTACCGACTCAATTTACTAATAGCACAAGCTATATGTAGTCACGTACAATTCATGATATACATCAAACTTCCCAACACTCTTGCATAGTCCAATTGCGAGTCACTTTCACTTTCATTCTTTTGAAGTGCAAAGCTCACATCTAATGGAGTCCTGCAAATATTGAAATCCAAATACTTGAACTTTTCAAGTAACTTTTCAATGTAATGAGACCATGACAATGCTAGGCCTTGTGAAGTTCTATGCTAAGATCACACCAGCAACTCCAAGGTCTTTCATATCAAATTTACTTTCTAACATTTGCTTTGTAGCATTTATGTCAAAAATATCTCCACTGATGATCAACATGTCATCAACATACAAACAAACAATTACTTTGTGATTTGGAGTGTCTTTAACGAAAACACATTTGTCACACTCATTAATCTTAAATTTATTTGCCAACATGATTTGGTCAAATTTTGCATGCCACTATTTGGGCACTTGCTTTATTCCATAAAGTGACTTAAATAGTTTGCACATTGTAATACCCCGTACATTTTTGACGTTATTTGACGACTTTGAGTTATGGTTACCTTAGTATTGAAGATAAAACGTATGTATCTTGGATAGTATTGGATGTATCCTAGTATTTGCAAAGAGGAAAAAAAACTTCAGAGGGGCAGAAAATCTCGCGCCACCCCTTGCTTTAGGTGGTGTGGCGCGAGCCTCCAGGTTCAGAGGGGCAGCAATTTTCGCGCCACTGCCCTGTTTTGCAGCAGTGGCGCAAGGCACAATAACTTGGCCTTTTCCGAGCTCGTTTTGCGATGCAATGCAACGTCGATTCTTCCATGGTTTATTTTGGTTCCTTGGAGTTCTTTTAGCGTTGTTAAGGTTTCAAATACCTCGATACACTTCCACATGATCAAACCATGAAACACAAGAAATTACCAAAAATGTTCAATTAAGCCATGGACGGCTAGCCGATATGTGCTATGAGGTGTATTAAGGTGATTCGATGGATTATTTGTGATATGGCGTGAATGAGAAAGTGTAAAGAAGAAGCTTTGTTGCGAAATGCTATTGGTTATGATGTTTGGTCAATGTATGACATGTTGTGATATTTTTGGTATGGTCATGCCGAAATTTCATTGTAAAGGGGAAAACGACGTTATAGGCAATTATGTAACTTTTGTCGTCTTTTGCACTTGTAAGGTGATTAAATGTTGACGTAAATTTCGTTATGTACTTGTATTGTAGAGTAAGGGACTGGATCATTATATTCATTAGGATTGTGGATTCTTATTGAGGAAATTAAGGTATGTAAGGTTACTCTTTCCGTATCCTTCTGCAACATATAGTATTCACCTTGTCATGGTATTTACTCCTTTCCGAATTGTCCTTAGGTAATTCATTTTGAGTTATCATTTATTGTTAATCACATATATCTCATTCTTGGTCTATTATCATTCATGTGTCACATAATCATAAACATGGTTCCAAGTTCCAATAATGCTATATTTAAAAGTTCCCAAAATGAAGTAACTATTGATTGAGCTATTTCAAAGATTAAAGAAGTGATGTTGTAAAGAAGAGAGATGTTTCATGGGTGGTATACCAGGGGTTAAATAACCTAGCATGGGTCGATCCCAATATTTACGGATGGTATCCCAGGGGTGATAAGAACACCTAGCATGGGTCGATTCCGCTACGGGTGGTATCCCAGGGGCAAAGGAAAAGCCTAGCATGGGTCGATCCCGATTACTAGTGATTACCCACTGATCAGCTTGGGGCCCGGGCATTATATGATTGTATGAATGAGTGATGGATAAAGGAATGAGTGAATGATCGAATGAGTATAAAGTAAAGAAAAGAAAGTAATTCATAATGTGCATATCTCTTTATATACAAATTGATGACTTAGCCTTATTGAGTACGCATTTATATTTGATTTCATTGAAGTCTTTATGTATCATATAGTTTCATGCAGCCTTACATACTCAGTACATTCTTCGTACTGACCCCTCTTGGGGGATTTACCTTACTTGCTGCAGGCGCAGGCACTAGTAGACCTCCCCAGTGAGCTGCAGAACTTCTATTGACCTTTGGTGAGCTCCAGTTAGTTCGGGGCTTCCCGTGTCTCAGTTGTACATGTATTTTGGTATTGTGAATGTGATGTAAAGCGGGGCTTGTCCTGAATGTAGGTTGGTCATGTATGTACTTCTATTAGAGGCTTTTGTAGACGTACGTGGGTATGTGAAGTAATGTGAAGAGAAGAGATGTGTGTCGTTTGACTTGATGGCTATGTCGGCCAAGTTTCTTATATGTCAATATATATATCTTACATGTTCCATGATTTTCGATGTTAGCCTATTATGTTCTTATGTGATGGTGGTGTTTCTTATGGAATGAATATGAATGAATGTAAGCAGAGCTTGGTTCTCTCGGGCCTTGTCGGCTACGAGTGCCAATCCTTCCCGATAGGGTTCGGGGCGTGACACACATTTTCCTTTCTTTACCAGGAACTAAAAAGCCCTCGTGTTGTTTCATGTAAATTTCTTCCTCCAATTCTCCATTTAAGAAAGTTGTTTTAACATCCATTTGATTGATTTCAAGACCATATACCACAGCTAGTGCAACTAACATCCGAATTAATGTTATCCTTGTTACTGGCGAGTATGTATCAAAATAATCAAGTCCTTCTTTTTGTCTAAAGCCTTTAACTAATAGTCTTGCTTTGTATTTGTCAATAGTACTATCAGCTTTCATTTTTCTTTTGAAGGTCCATTTTGAACCTAAAGATTTATTTCCTGGAGGAAGATCAACTAACTCCCAAGTATGGTTGCTCAAGATTGAATCAATCTCACTATTGACAACCTTTTTCCAAAAGGATAAGTCCAAAGAAAACATGGCTTCTTTGAATGTTTGAGGCTCATTTTCAAGAAGAAATGTTACAAAATCAGATCTGAAGGAACTAGATGTCCTTTGACGTTTACTGCACCTTGGATTCTCTTTATTAAGTATATTCTTCTTTGGTTCTTCCCGAGATCTTTTAGACCCTTTACTATAAAATTCATAGCTAGTTTTATACTGATAAATGTGTTCAAAGAACTCACCATTATCTGATTCAATTACCGTATTGTCAGGAATATTCGGATGTTCGAATTTGTGAACCAAAAATTGGCATGTTTTACTATTTATAGCATATCCAACAAAAATATAGTCCATAGTCTTTGGTTCTATTTTGACCCTTTTGGGTATAGGAAGTTGGACTTTGGCTAGATACCCCCACATTTAGAAATATTTCAAGTTGGGTTTCTTTCTTTTCCATTTCTCATATGGAATTGATTGTGTCTTGCTATTGGGGCAATCTATTGAGTATTCGATTTGCTGTAAGAATAGCTTCCCCCCACAGGTTTTGCAGTAAACCTAAACTTATAAGTATGACATTCATTATTTCCTTCAATGTTTGGTTTTTCCATTCCGCAATTCCATTTGATTGAGGTGAGTAAGGGACAGTAGTTTGATGGACAATTCTATTTTCCAAACATATCTCTGCAAAAGGAGATTCATACTCTCCACCCCTATCACTTCTTATTATTTTAATGTTTTTATCCAACTGATTTTCATCTTCAGTTTTATATTGCCTAAATGCTTCTATTGTTTCATCCTTACTATTCAGCAAATAAATATAACAATATCTTGTGCAATCGTCAATAAAAGTTATGAAATACTTTTTTCCACCACGAAATAGTGTTGATTTCATATCACAAATATCAGTGTGAATCAATAAGGGATTGGAATTCCTTTCAACATACTTATAAGGATTCTTATCATACTTAGATTCAACACATGTTTGACATTTTGGTTTATTACTCTCAAAGTTAGGCAAAACTTCTAAACTAATCAGTTTTAGCAAGGTTTTGTAATTGACATGTCCTAAACGACCAAGCCACAAATCATTATACTCAAGCATGTAAGAAGAAGCCTCAAGTTTATTCATTTCAATAGCCACTACGTCAAGTTTGAAAAGGCCCTTATTGAGGTAGCCCTTTCCTACATACATTTCATTCTTGCTTATTACAACTTTCTTAGAAATAAATACACACTTAAACCCATTTTTAATGAGAAGTGTTGTAGACACCAAGTTCTTCATAATAGTAGAAATATGGAGAACATTATTGAGAGTCAACACCTTGCCGAAAGTCATATTTAGGAATACCTTCCCACTTCCTTCAACCTTGTTTATTGCAGTATTTACCATGAAGATCGCTTCTTCGGGGCCAGCTGTATCATTATTACCAAAATCATCTTTGTCCGTACAAATATGTCTAGTGGCTCCTGAATAAAACCACCATTCATTTGGATTTCCAACTAGATTGCATTCAGTGATCATAGCACACAGATTTTCAATCTCTTCAGTTGCTTCCACCATGTTTATATGATTTTTCTTGTTCTTCTTTAGAATTTGACAATTTGGAGCTTTGTGGCCAACTTTACTACAATTGTAGCACTTGCATTTGAACCTTTTCTTGTTCTGCTCTTTCTCTTATCCAGAAGACTTCTTCCTATTCTTATTATGTGTAGCGTCATCTTTAACAAGATTTACACCCATCATTACTGATTTCTCACGCAACTTATTGTCCTCAAGACGAATCACAAGATCTTTCAAACTAGAAAATTAGTTTTCCAACATATGTCACGACCTAATTTCTCAGGTCATGATAGCACCTACTATAACCAGCAAGTAGGTAAGCCAACCCATAGTCTGAAACAGCTAGTAATGGACTATCAAGAAAAAGGAAGAAAGCAACGAAAAATAATTCAATAAAGAGAACAAAATAAAGAAATAATATCAAAATCTGGTGAAGTCAGTATAAGAGCTTCTAATACAACAAGAGTACAAGGTGAAATATAGAGTAAATATATGCAAAGCCGTCTCTGAAATACAAAAATAGATATCAGTCTAATAGTAAGAGGGAGAGCAGGAACAACTCCGAACGTCAGTAGCTCACCCCAAATCTTCGATCCATGGCTGCTCCGCGCGATGCACACATTAATGGTGAGGACTCGTACTATGATCTGTAGGCTGCAGAAGTGTAGTATGAGTACCAAACACATAGTACTCAGTAGGCATCGGCCAACTGAGCTTTAAAGATGATATAAGTATAAATAACATGTAAGGCAGGAATATAAATTACAGGCAGCTATCTATAAAACTAAGCATAATAATACTAATAAAGTGATAAGAATAACCTATCATGAACTACCAATAATCCGGAACAAAGTGCAATACCATAAGTAACTAGCCAATATATGGTAGTAAAGTGAGAAAGAGATATACCATATACAGTAGTAGTAGAAATGAAGGAAATAATATACAAAGAGTAGCCAAAGAAGAATATATATAACTGCGCTATACGTATAACCAAATATGAAGTACTACTCTGAGGAACTAGTTTACATCACTGGGATCATATAAGATAAGGGAGCTACCTCTAGCATAATCAGGGTCTTTAATTGAAATATGCCTAAGCATGGGATAATCTAATCATAATAAATCTTACCATAATAAAGAGAAGAGATCAGAAATGTACCGACAACCATGGGTACCAGTCCATAACCATCCTACCACGAACTGTGCAGTGATAATCAATAATAATGTAATCAGATATCCTAGGCAACCAGTAATTTAACTGGGGGCCCCGAATCCCGGTAGGTACAATCAAACACTCAGCAAACAGTAACCATAAACTATAGGTGCCAAATAATTATACTGGTGATAGGCGATGCATATGAATGCCGGACTTGAACCAAAACTGAATGAGTGTATAGCTGTAAATCTATTGCCCGAGATCGAATTCGAGTATATATCCAGCCCAAGATAAGCCAAGTACCATATCTAGCCCAAGTGCCAAAACGTACCAAGTATATATACACCTTCTTTGGCCCGCCGGCTCGAAAGGCACGACCAATAAGTCTCATCTCTTTTAGCACGTAGCTCAGATAGAGGAACCCATAGGGGACTCGAGATATCTATATATATACTGCCTGGTCCCAAGACAGGACTTCCAAAAATCATCATAACCAATCTACTTCGTCCAGTACAGGAGAAATATATAAAGTATACTAAGAAATGTCGGACTTGAACTGAAACTGAATGAGTGTATAGTTGTAAATCTATTGCCCGAGATCGAATTCGAGACTAAAACAGTATAGTAATATGGAAAGGGTCTAAATCTCCCTCGACCAAAGTGAATAAGTAGTGGTAAAAGATAGTGGCTCATTAATGGACCACAATTAGCCTCGGTCTAATTTCCCGAGTAATATATTTAGTTTAAGATGTCATAAATCAATAATAAAAGTGGTACGACTTCCATTTTCAAAGAATCAATTTTAAAGTTAAGAAAGATGGGAATAAATCCCTTTTTAGAAAACAGTAGTAAAACAAAGGTTTTAACCAAAATTGTACCACCACATAAGTATAAATGCGCCTAAATGTATACATGCCATCACCAGTATCCAAACAATACAACCGTAAGCGTCTACGCATCCAAATCTATAACCTCGTCCTTTCTAAAGATATAGTACTAACCTGGTGTCCAACTGGTATCGTAACCACGGACTCGGGCCCAACAACATATAACTTAGTAAGATGTTAATACCATAAATTGGGAAACTACGGTATACAAGGGCATAAAGCTACAAGAAGGGTCTAATCGGGGAATATCGTCCAATTCACTAAGTAATATGGTACGTTTCATACAAAAGGATCATTCATGTCAATCTATGGTCAAGCAAGTCCATAATTCAGTGTAATAAGATCTTACAACCATAACAGGTATTCTAGACTAAGGTTCGGGTCATATTTCTATTCTAAATTCCCTAAATAGGTCAAGTCATTGTATTACTAGGTATAAATCCATCCTATAATACCTACCTAGCATGCAATCTATACAATACACAATCTCATAGAAAAAAGTAGATCGAAGCCTACCTTAAGGCCGAACCGCAATCTCAAACTATCCATGAATCGATCGTCTTTGCTCCACGATCCCAGAAATGATGTCACACTATCAAAATCATAATATACACATTAATAGGAGTAAATCGATACCTATATCGCTATATAATAATCTGGGTCAAAATTCAGATCTAAAATGGGCTCGTGGGACCCATGCATGAAATCTTGAAATTGGACCCGTCATTGGGTCCCTCGTGACTCAAGGAAATTGTGCCTAAAATTTGAGCTGAATCCAAGCCCAATAGCTATGCCAAAACAGCCCTAACATAAAGGAAAAATCAAGAACTTTAATGGGGGAATCAAGAGAGAGGGAGCTCAGAACTTACGAGATTTGAATGAGATAAAGGTTGACTTGACCCGAGATGACCCGACCTTAAATCAATATTACCCAACTGATTCTTAAGCTCAAAATATACTTAAAGGGGTTTGGAAATAGAGAAAAATGGGTTGGGGTCGAGGAGAGGAACAACATTATAAAGGGTCAGCTTGGTCGCCTAGGTGGCCATTTGGTCGCCAAGGGGCCATCGCCTAGGTGCCAATGGCATCGCTCATGCCAGCCTCATCGCCTAGGTACCCATTTGGTCACCAAGGCGACATCGCATATGCCCCAATGGGATCGCCCAGGCGGCCAACGCCCATGCCTCATACCATCACCAAGGCGTCAACCTTGGTCGCTCAGGAAGCCTCGCCTAGGCGCCAAGGTGGCCGCTAAGGTGACGCACCAGAAAACCAGCTATTTCCTAACTTTGTTTGGGTGCTCCAGGCCCATCCGAAATCCCGCGAACGCAAATGAATGCTACCCCATCGAAAATGTCATTCCGAACTCAATGAAATCGATAAAATTCCCAACGGAGATCGTTTTGACAAAATGCGGGCCCAAAACCCCATGTGTTGATTTGACCAACTTTCGACCAATAGCCCAAAATGTGTCTGGAAGCCTCGGGACGCGAACCAAGGGTCCTCCTAGCCTAAAATCGACGTTCCAGAGCTATAGCGCTGTCATAATTTCCATCCGAGTCCATTTACTAGGATTTTTGGTCCGAGACCAATTTTCTAACAGTAAAAGCTCCAAAATAGGGAAATGAGCCTAAAATCCAAACTAATTGTCCGATAATCGAATCGACAGCTCTGGCAAGTCATAAATGACCTGTATCCTCTGTGGGAAGGGTCAAAACTCCAAAAATGCGCAAAAATCAAGAAAATGACCTGGAGGGTCATTACAATATCCACTACTAAAAAGACTTTCGCCCTCGAAACTCAATGGATAGAAAGAACTCGCAAGCTCTAAAGGACGAGGTGTTGGGCCATGCTCCGAGCAAAACTCCCCAGATAGCCTCTAAGGTAAACTAATACTTTTAAGGGATTTCACTAAAGGTATCCCTTTTTCACTAACTTCCTTACTTCACTTCCCAAATAACCAAAAAATTATCCTCAGCAACCAACTGGCCTCCAACTGAACTGAGAACAACTGATGCACGTAAATCCAAACCACAACACATTGATATCATACCCATACAAGCACAACCAAGAAGAAACTCAACCAAGCTAAGGTCAACCCAAGGCATGAACCATATAGTCAACTCCAAACTCCAAATCCAATACTCTCTCGCCTTTTTAAACCTGATGTCTACTCCGAGCTGCATAGAATCTCTCCAACATCGTCTGAGTTCTGACTGCGTAATCACACCACTCTAGTCTCAAAAGACTGAAGCTGATATACTAAGAATCCACACTGGCTTGTATAAGAACAAAGCCCAATGAGGTTCTACCTGAACATACACTCAAATTGTGGTGATCAAGTCTGTGATTTCTGCCACAGCCACTAACTGGTCCGGATGATCCTCAAAATCAATAGTCAGGAGTCTAAAGCACAAGCTTTCAAAACTGAATGATCTGCTCCAAAATATCCCATCGATCGTGAGTGAAACCATGCTAAAACCAACTCACACACACTTCTTCTGCTGAGTAGATATACAAAATTCCTTAGAAAAGTTGAAAACCAAGGCCAAACGTAGCAGAGACTAATACCATGTACCAACAAACCATCCCTCAAACATCTAGCAAGTCAAACCCTCTAAACTAAAGAAAACTAAACCAACAGGTAGAGAGTAGGCTTAGTAAGCCTATCATCGAATGTTCAACCGAAGAAAATCCTGAAATAGGGACTGCAACCAAGTTACGCAATCCATAGTCATAATCTCAACACCAAAGCTGAACTACTCGATCTCAACTATCCAAACTGATCTCGTGGATGAGCAAGCATCCATTCTCCAAAGTCTATTACAACTCTCAAGCCATCATTCAAAAGGGTCAAAAACCACAACTAGAGCCAACAAGTCTTCACTATAGTCAAATACTTAAATCTATCTCACTATCAAAAATCAAGTATACATTGATCGGTTTCTACAATGGCTGAAACTAAAATGTTGCCTACGAACACAATCATAACTGAAGAAAACCACTGACTGAAGATACAAGCAATCAAATCCACATCCGCAGAGGGCATAACATATCAAGGCATAACCAAGAACTCCCCAAGGCTGCAAAGAGTACCAAAGATAGCTAAATCTTGAGCAACTTACAAAAATTACGATCTTAGCCTAAATCTGGTCAAGCCAACACTCAATATATGGCAATAAATAGTCATTCTCAAAAAACACCCACTTCGGTCACCGAAGACTAATACACAAGCACATACCACCAAGTAAAAGCATCCCACAAAGTCATATTAGGCTGAACAAGTGTCGAGATGATAAAATTCTGAATTCACCCATTTATACCAACCTTAACTCAACTGAACCATGAACCACATCGCAGAAAGAATGGAGTACCCAACTCAACACCAATACCAAGATCAAGACTATGACTGAGTGATGAATCAGATAATTTAGAATACAAACCTCGAACGTATCAACATTAGAAGCGGGCTATAGAAAAAAATCACCGAAGCTAGAATCATCACAAAACCATGGAAGGCCAAACCTTCCTTCACCTTCACCATCCGCTCAACAATCTAGCTAACCTCACTAACAGAAAGGGAAAACTAACCAACCAAGGTAGCCGTCTAAGCCAAATGGATAAGAATCACAAAGAGGGAGATATTAACTAGATAACGCTAGTATATCCATCTATCAAGTAAGAATCATTAACAACTAAAATAATAACAATAATAGTAGTAACACTAGTATAGATTGTAGGTGGCACAAAAATGAAAAACAACCAGTGCCACTCTAAGATCAAATCAAGGCCAAAATGCCAAAGGAAAGGAACTTTAACCCAAATGCTACACCCCAGGGAAATCACAATACTGATCCACTCAATCCACTACTAAAAGAAAATATCTACAGGGGTAGTCAAATAAGCATAAATCTACACAAAGACTTACAACAATCAATGTGTAACATCAAGGCATATAAACATCGATGAGTATGAAAATCCCATCTCAATTAAGATAGAAATCAAAGATAGTGGACCAAAAGTGCACCTATAGAGATGGGATCAGAAGTCATAGCCCTAACCTGCCCGAAGAAGTATGAATCTAAACGTCTAAATGACCAACTAAAACACCAAGTGCACTATCTCTAACCGAAGGTGCCACTACTCTATGAGACAGATCTGAATGCACTGACTGACTAATAATCCCATGTTGGGGATACTCTATGGACCAATAACCGATTTCTCTGTCGTTGTAAGAAACCCCTAAAGCTCTAACCTAGCAAGAAATATGAGTTGACCCTAACTAGTTGACCGACTCACGCCTAGGATACTCCCTAGACCAATGACCAATCTTCTTACAATCAAAACATGCCCTTGGAACTCTCTGATGCACTACACTTGTCGACCCAGAACGGTTGCCACTGCATGAAGACCTAGATCGAATACCCCAAAATATCTTACCAAAACTCTGTCTACTGTGACCACCACGACCCACCTGAGAACCTCTCATAATCTGAGGTGCTACATGTACGGGCCTGATAGACTGCAAATAATGCTGACCTATGCTGGGAGGATCCCTGCCTCCAGATGGAATACCACTAACACTGTACTACTGGTATGTCCTCTTACTGCCACCTCCATATGTCTCAATACATGCCCATCAATAGCCTGAAGGAAAGAATACCTAGTTGCTATCAAATGATCCGAAGTCAAGTGGAGTGGTAAAGTCAATTCTTTAATAAATCTCTGCACCATCTTATGCTCTGTAGGATGTAGCACAGAAGTATAGCTAGCCCACTCAAGAAACCCAATATTATACTCTAAATCTGATAAAGGAACCTACTGAACACCAACAAACCCAACTCTGGCCTGAAAACCACTTGATGTACTAGGCACCATCACTTACTGTGAAGTATCCATGAAAAGAGAAATCCCCAACATGGTATCCCCAAAAGCTGAGGTAGTGGCAAACGCTGTCGAAACCTAGGCTAGCCCCAGACCCTCTAGCTGACACTGAAGATCCCTGATACTAATCTCTAACTCTGTAGCCCGACACTGAGCTGAAACTTTAGTAATATGCACAGAAGTTCCGTCCGCATCTATTGATAACCACTTGCTATCCATCTAAGATAAAATGGAGTCAAAGAAATACTTAGAGTTTCATAGAAGTACGGACACACGACAAGGAGTCAAGGAATAGAATTTCCTAAGAATCCCAGTAGCATCCCGAAGATAGGATACAGATGTCTCCGTACCAATCAACAGGACTCTAGTAGGAACTGAGCTCTTGTACTAACAACACCGATAAACCTATGCTCTGATACCAATTTATCATGACCTAATTTCTAAGGTCATAATGACACTTACTATAACCTACCAGTAGGTAAGTCAACCCATAGTCCGGAACAGCTAGTAATGGACAATCAAGAGATAGGAAGAAAGCAGCGGAAAATAATGTAATAAAGAGAACAAAATAAGGAAATAATCTCAAAACATGGTGGAGTCAGTACAAGAGCTTCTAACACAATAAGAGTACAAGGTGAAATACAGAGTAAATATATATAAAGTCATCAATATGTGTATATATATATATATATATATATATATATATATAATTGTGCTATACTGATAACCAAATACAAAAGTACTACTGTGAGGAACTAGTCTACATCATAGGGATCATATAAGATAAGGGAGCTAACTCTAGCATAATTAGGATTTTTAATAAAAATATGCCAAATAATGGGATAATCTAATCATAATAAACCTTACCATGATAAAGAGAAGAGATCAGAAATATACCAACAACCATGGGTACCAGTCTATGACCATCCTGCCATAAACTATGCAGTAATAATCAACAATAATGTAATCGGCAATTCCAGGCAACCAATAACCTAACTAGACACCCATAAACCAAGTAGGTATAATCAAATACTCAGCAAACAGTAACCATAACCTACACCTATTCATCTCCTCATAAGACCGATAGATATAGGTGCCAAATAATTATACTAGTGATAGGTGATACATATGAATGAATGATAGTCATGAAAAGAATTAGGTGAGGCAAGATAAGCCATGTACCATATCCATCCCAAATTCCATAACGTACCAAGTATGTATACACCTTCTTTGGCTCACAGTTGGAAAGGCAGGACCTATAAATCTAAACTCTTTCGGCATGTACCTCGGATAGAGGAACCCATAGAGAACTCGGGATGTCCGTATACATACTGCCTGGTCCCGAACCAGGAATTCTAATAACCATCATAACCAATATACTCCATCCAGTACCAGAGAGCTATATAAAGTATAGTAAGAAATGTCGAACTTGAACCGAAACTGAATGAGTGTATATCTGTAAATCCATTGCCTGCGATCAAATCCGAGATTAAAATAGTATTATAATGTAGAAAGGGTCAGAATCTCCCTCGACCGAAGTGAATAAGTAGTGGTGAAAGAGAGTGGATTAATTATGGACTGCAATTAGACTCGGTCTAATTTCCCGGGTAATATATTTAGTTTAAGATGTCATAAATCAATAATAAAGGTGGTACGACTTCTATTTTCAAAGAATCAATTTTAAAGTTAAGAAATATGGGAATAAATCACTTTTTAGAAAAAAGTAGTAAAACCAAGGTTTTAACTAAAATCGTACCACTACATAAGTATAAATGCATCTAAATGTATGCATGTCATCACTAGTATCCAAACATTACAACTGTAAGCGTCTATTCATCCTTAACTACAATCACGTCCTTTCTAAGGATAAAGTGCTAACCTCGTACCAACTGGTATTGTAACCTCGGCCTCAAACCCAACAACATATAACTTAATAAGATATTAATACCATAAACTGGGAAACTAAGGTATACAAGGGCATAAAGATACTGGCAGGGTATAATCAGGAAATATCATCCAATTCACTAAGTAATATGGTAAGTTTCATACTAAAGGGTCATTTATATCAATCTACGGTCAAGCAAGTCCATAATTCAGTGTAATAGGTTCCTACAACCATAACGGGTATTCTAGACTAAGTTTTGGGTCACATTTCTATTCTAAATTCCCTAAATAGGTCAAGTCATGGTATTACTAGGTATAAATCCATCATATAATCCCCACCTAGAATGCAATCTATACAATACACAATCTCATAGAGAAAAGTAGACCAAAACCTACCTCGAAGCCGAACCACAATCTCAAACTATCCACAAATTGTTCGTTTTTGCTTCACGATCTCGAAGATGATATCGCACTATCAAAATCATAATCTACACGTTAATAGGAGTAAAACAATACCCAAATCGTTATATAATACTCCGAGTCAAAATTTAAATCTAATGGGCCCTTGGGACCCACACATGAAATCCCAAAATTGTAATCTTCATTAGGTCCCTCATGACTCAAGGAACTTGTGGCCAAAATTTGAGCGGAATCTGAGCCCAATAGCTATGCCAAAATAGCCCCAACATAAAGGAAAAAATCAAGAACTTTAATGGGGGAAATCAAGAGAGAGGGAGCTCAGAACTTATGAGATTCGGATGAGATAAAAGTTGGCTTGACGTCCCTGAGATGACCCCGACCTTAAATCAATATTCCCTAACTGATTCTTGAGCTCAAAATATGCTTAAAGGGGTTTGGAAATAGAGAAAAATGGGTTGGGGTCGAGGAGAGGAACAACATTAAAAAGGGTCAGCTTGGTGGCCTAGGAGGCCATTTGGTCGCCAAGGTGCCATCGCCTAGGTGCCAATGGCATCGCTCATGCCAGCCTCATCGCCTAGGCACCCATTTGGTCACCAAGGCGACATCGCATAGGCCCCAATGGGATCTCCCAGGCAGCCAACACCCATGCCTCATGCCATCGCCAAGGGGCCAACCTTGGACGCTCAGGTGGCCTCGCCTAGGTGCCAAGGTGGCCGTTAAGGCGACGCACCAGAAAACCAGCTATATCCCAACTTTTATTTGGGTGTTTCGGGCCCATTTGAAACCCCTTGGACGCAAATGAATAATACTACCCTATCAAAATTGGCATTTTGGACTCAATGAAATTGACGAAATTCCCAACTGAGATTGTTTTGACAAAATGTGGGCCCAAAACCCCATGTGTCAATTTGACCAACTTTTGGCCAATAGCCCAAAATGAGTTCAGAAGTCTTGGGACATGGACCAAGGGTCCCCATAGACTAAAATCGATGTTCCAAATCTGAAAGCGTTGTCAAAATTTCCATTCGAGTCCATTTACTAGGAGTTTTGGTCTGAGACTAATTTTCTTACAGTGGAAGCTCTAAAATAGAGAAATGAGCCTAAAATCCATACTAACTGCCCGATAAACGAACCAACGGCTCCAGCAAGTCATAAATTACTTGTAGCCACTATAGGAAGGCTCAAAACACTGAAGATGCTCAAAAATTGAGAAAATGACCTGGAGGGTCATTACACATTTCTTCTTCAAGAACATGAGGATCTCTATTTTAGAACTTTTGCATTTCAAGTGTGGTCACCTAAAAGAACATCATTTGCTACCAAGCTTTGAAGTTCACACCGGAAAATTTATTTAGTTTTTTTGCCAATGTCATTGTTGGAGCAACATCTGAATGAATTGATCACGCAATATTGGTTGCCATTGGGACAACATCATTCACAACCGAATCAATTTATTGTTCAATTTCATTCTTCATTTTTCTGACAATCTTTGACAAACACTTTAGTATTTCAGAATACTAATAATAAAGACTTAATCTTTAAACAACTTGTTTCTAGTCAACGATGAAGTTTTTATGTTCTTCAAATAGTCAATCAAATGAACTTTGTAACCTGATGAAGTTTTTATGTTCTTCAAATCAGAATCAAATTCAAACAGAGTATAAAACCAAAAGGTTTTAATCTCCAAAAACCAATACAGAGAGTTCAATGGATCTGTGATGTTTTTATACTCTTCAAACCAAATTGTAAATCTGATTTCACGGTAAAGTTTTTATATTCTTTAAATCGAGGGAATAGAAAATCATACGATTTTAGTCTCCACAATATCAGACACAATACAGATTAAACAAGTAATTTATAATTTCCTTAAGATTGTTATTTTTGTTAAATAAAATATGTGTTCAATGTTGTGAACTTCAACAATAAGTTCAAACTAAATTATGAACAACCAAACGAAATTCTAACTCTGTATTCACAAATATGAACTTCAACAATAAGTTCAAACCAACTTATGAACAACAAAAATGAAGTTCAAACTATTTCAGAAAAATAGTAAATAAAGAAAGAAAGAGATGAATATAGAAGAATCAAGCCCACAGAACTCACGATGTGTCCTTAAGGAAATTATTCCCCTCAAGTACCCAAGGTTAATGGAATATAGCCTCTCAGGATAGAATGATTCACTTCAGCAAAATAGCGGTACGTCAAATTCGCTGAACTTCGAATTCACTCAACGGTAGTTAATCACACAAGAAGAGTTTAAAAGTGCAAGAAGAAGAAGAGTAGAAATTCAGAAAATTCATAGTGAAAATACGAGGATTTAACAGGTATATATAGATATCAAGGTGCTGCTTTAGAAAAGAAACAATATTTCAGAAAGGTGCACCTCTTCATAAAGGTGCAACTCTTCGAAAAAGGTGCAACTCTTTGAAAAAGTCACAACTCATTGGAAAGGTCATAACCATCCAAAGTGAAAAGGTGTCTATTCAAATTGCATCCTTTCTCTTGGTGTCTTTTCGAAAAAGCATCTATTCATTTTTCATTCACACCCCTTAAAACCCTAACAAGAAAATCTATGAAGATTCAACAAGTGCTACTTCCATTTATCAAGTTTCTAAAGTATACAATATTGTAGTTTTATGAAAAACAATACAAATAACACTTTTAGCATTTTACAATGCAAGGAATAGTGCAATCCCAACATACCTGTCCATACAAGTTAGGACTCATTTAGAATCGATTTTCTAAACCAATTTAGCCTTACGAATTTATAGGAAAAACTTCAATAGATATTAGGTTTGAATATACTTCTATTAGCTTTTTTAACCTTACCACGAGGTTTTGACGTCTTCAACCCGTAATCTACACAACAACGGTCATTCAAATCAAAAACCGTTCAATAATATTCAGTAAGATCAATTTAGTTATAACCCTTACCATGTTTATTCATGGAATTCAATAGCCTGTTGACATCCTTTATTAACCCAAAGTTTGAATTTAATGCTTATTTGAAGTCAAATCTTGAAAATCTCCATTTTTGTGTTCTCAAATTTGGAAAAATCTAACGATTTCCATGGTTGAATGTTATTAATAGTAGTGTTAATCAAATTTAATCAACATAAAATGTGGATAAAAAGTCATCTTGAATGAGCCAAATGAAGCCTTGGTCAGAACCCTCCCTTCTAGCTCTCTACACTTAGTCAAAAGGTTGAAAAATGGAGAAAATCAAGATAGGGGTATTTATAGGTTCACCAAGAGAAGTCTCCCTTCGCTCAGGGGCTAACTACACATCGCTCATTTTCTTACAATAAAGAACGTGTTGCCCAACATCATACATGATAGTATCACAATACTTTTAGCATGGGTGTTACCCTTCAATAGAAAGGCCATAACATTCTATAAGAATATCTAAATAACAAACAATTCGAATCATTAGAATCTAGAATCAATGAGATTTAATTTGATATATGATACGCCATGGTTACATGGCACTTTCGATGCTTAAAACAAGAAAAATATGCAATAACTTGGGTGTATTTGGTTGGTATGATGTGGTTTCTGTCCTACTTTGCAAGAAAACAGGTTTTTGAAGGCAAAATGATCAAAATGGAAGAATCAAGCCGGATAACGAAATGTCGAAAGGTGAAAGAACAAAAATCTGCACCAGAGTGGGAATCAAGACACCACTCACGTGACGTGAGTGGTGCCGTGTGTCCACTTTCAGTGTGAAAAATTGCTTGATTTCCACTCCAGGCATCCACGTGGCGTGGGCCCACCTACGTGACGTGAAAAAGTGGCGTGACTCAACTTCTGAAGATGTCTAATTGAGCCTGATTTTCACGACATCAACCTACGTAGCATGACTTGGTTCCACGACACCAATTCACGACACCGTGAAAGTTGCCGACTCTGTTCTCCTATTTTGCTTAGGATAGGATTAGTTTTGTATCTATAAATACCCCTGTATAGTTCTATGTACGAGATTCATTCAGAAGGAGTCATTCCATTGTTTTGAGAGCTATTTCATACTATTTCTGAGTTCATAAATATTTTCTTGGTTTTGAAGTTACAAACCCTAATTCGAGTTTTATTGCTAATTGAGATTTCAGCTTTTCTTCATTGCTGTGAGATCATAATTATGTTTTCATCTCTGAATTCTTCTTGTGTTCTTATAATTATGAGTAGCTAAACCCATTAACTAGGGTTGTGTGAACCATGAGAAATTAACAAAACCGGTTAAGTGCATGGCAATTCTGAACCGCTGTGAATGCATGTATTGTTGTTTCCTTCGTTGTGATTCCTCTTCTAACGGTTGCAAACGTTAGAAACTCGCCTATATTCTAGACTTACTCGAGAGAGAGGTAGAGATTGGGAAAAGAAGATAACAACAGAGATTTGAAGCTATCAACCTTCATCTAGTAACTTGAGCCTTAGCGGGAATAGTTATCTGAGATCCAGGACAAGGGTTAGTAGTGCGACACTCGGAGACCAAGAGGAGAAGAGTGAAATTCACCTAACCAAGGTCGAGAGACGTTTAGATGAACATATCTTGTCAGATTTTGCATGCCATATAGCGGGACAATTTTGCTAGCACAAGTAACCGGTGGAGTTAAGGAATCATTGGAGATCACAGTCCTAGTGTATTTCTCTTATTGTCTACAAACTCGATACAACCAGCAATCATTATTGTTACAATTCATTCGCAACACCCCCCAGTTTTATTTACTTTCCAATTATTCTGGCT
This sequence comes from Capsicum rhomboideum, assembly GCA_031232105.1. Lineage (NCBI taxonomy): Eukaryota > Viridiplantae > Streptophyta > Magnoliopsida > Solanales > Solanaceae > Capsicum > Capsicum rhomboideum. The sequence goes on from CP124716.1 coordinate 32,309,995, forward strand.
AGTATTCTAAACAGCTTTGTCCTATTCCCTATGGGATCGACCCCAACCTAGTTGGGTTCTATATTTGATTCAACGATCGCATTATACTTTTTCGAAGGTATATTTTGGGAGACATCAAATTTTGGCGCCGTTGCCTGGGAATACGGTTACGGAGTTTACTATTACTGGTTAGAGTTGATTGGTTGTGTTTTTTCATACTTTTGAGGGCATATTTCAGTGTATGACAAATACTAAGAGTCAAGGCAATCCCCTGATTCCACTTGATCTTGAAATCGAAAGGACTCTGAGAGCTAATCGGAGAATGGTGAATACTGAAGGAGTTCAGAATCCCGCAGCTGCGGGATACATTCATAACCAACCAATTCATCCAGTTGGTCAGGAAATAGCGGATCAAACTACTGCTTGATTGACACGAGAAAAGTATGCTAGACAAGCTGCTCTTAGACAAGCAGAGATAGATAATCGAGCTATGCAGGAAGCAGCACAGCGTCTGGCTGATGCTGAAGAGCGACAAAGATGACTAAGAGAACAACCAAGACCATATGTGCCTGTTTATGATGATCCTGAAGAAGAAGAAGATGTGGCCTACTTTGAGCCAATAGAGACTGGTGCCATCATTCCACTAGAGTTACCTCCGGGCACTAAGTTTGACATTACTAGTGCCATGATCCATCTGCTAAACTTGAAAGGTGTGTTCGTGGGTCTTCCTACTAATGATCCAAACATGCACGTAATGAATTTTGTGGGGGTCTGCACGTCGTACAATCTGCCTGGAGTTAACCAAGAGGCTATTCGGTTGAGGTTGTTTCCATTCTCTCTAACAGGAGAAGCTACTTTGTGGTTGGCTGAGTTGCCACGAGGTTCCATCACTACTTGGCAAGAATTGAGAAATCAATTTTTGAAAAGATTTTTCCCACCTTCCAAGATACTACAGTTGAAAGACGAGATTTATAATTTCAGATAGCTTCATTCTGAAGCACTCTATAAGACATGGCTGAGGTTCAAAAAGAAGCTGCAGAATGTGCCAAATAACAGGATGAGCAGTAGGAATTTACTTGAAATCTTCTACAGGGCTTTGAATGTCAATACAAAGGCAGTAGCAGATACTATCACTGGTGGAGCATTCATGAGTTTGAGATGGGAACAAGCTTCGGAGATATTAGATCGTGTCACTAAGACCAACCGAGGATGGCATACTCAGGAGGCAGATACGTCGGCTGGCACATATGCTATTGGAGCTCCAGCAGCTCAAAGGGATTTGGATGAATCTGTGGCTCAAGAGGTCGCTCAGTTGAGGACAAAAATTGGTCTTCTCGTTAAACAGATAGCGACCAGAGATGCAGAAAAGGGGCATGTTGTAAGTGCATAAAGTAAATCGGCTAGACATGATGATAGTGAGTCTGATAAAGAGGTAAAGTACCTAGATCGAGAAGTGGCGGGTTTTTGAGCCAAGGGCCAAGGGTGTAATCAAGACTCTTGGAACTCAAGGCAAGGGAATCAAGGTCGGAACTATTATAGAGACAACTACAACAAATTGGGATACAGAGATCAAGAACAAGACTGTGACGGTGATTAGAGGCGGAAAGAGGATTATAGAGAGAAGAATGACCTTTATGTACCACCAGGAAGACGTGATAAGGAGTTTGGAAATTCAAGGATGGAGGCCCTTCTTAATAAACTGGTCAAAGGAGCAAAAAGCCAGGAAAATTGCTTGAAGGAGATTAGGACTGACATTTCGGGCATAAGTCAGAAAGTGGAGTCTCATTCAACTGCCATTAAACAGTTGGAGCAACATTTCGGGCAGATATCATTGGCACTGAATCAACGTCAGCCAGGCACCCTTCAAAGCAACACCGTCCAGAATTCGAAGAATGATGCTCATTGTATGGCGATCACAACAAGAAGTGGCATGACTCTCATTGAGGCACCCAATCAAGTTGAGGGTGTTCATGCTCCATTGGAAGAGCAGACTAAAGCCACAGAAAATTAAAGGAAGGCATAAAGAAGTATGTTCCATTCCCAAGGCTTCCTCCACCTTTCCCTCAACGTCTCAAGAAAAAGGTGGATGAAAATAAAATTATTAGTAGGGAGATCACGAAAGAGGTGGAAAAGCCTCAAACTGGTGAAAACAAGGTAAATGCTGAAACTGAGAAAGAAAAGGAAGACCCACAAATGCTATCCCTCATTCCTAGGCCTCCTCGTCCATTCCCTTAGCGATTGAAGAAGAAGAAAGAGGATGGAAAATTTCAGAAGTTTATGTCCATCTTGAAGCAACTTTCTATAAACATTCCTCTTGTTGAGGCGTTGGAGCAGATGCCAGGATATGCGAAGTTCATGAAGGACTTGGTCACAAAGAAGAGAACTATTAGTTATGAGTCTGTTGATAATTTGCACCATTGTAGTGCAATTGCATCCCGTTCTCTTGTACAAAAGAAAGATGATCCTAGTGCCTTCACAGTTCCATGTACAATTGGGTTAGTTCACTTTGCCAGAGCTTTGTGTGACCTCGGTGCGAGCATTAACTTGATGCCGCTGGCAGTATTTGAGAAATTAGGTTTGGGAGCCCCCGAGCCAACAAAGATACGGTTATTGATGGCGGATCGTACGATCAAGAAGCCTATGGGCATAATATGTGATGTTTTGGTCAAGGTTGAAAACTTCATCTTTCCTGCTGACTTTGTTGTCTTGGACTGTAAGGTTGATTTCGAGATGCCCATAATTTTGGGAAGACCATTTTTAGCCACTGGCAGAGCATTAGTAGATATGGAGCGGGGTGAGCTGAAATTCAGGCTGGATAATAAGGAAGTCGCATTCAATGTTTGCAGAAGTATGAAACAGCCAAAGAACATGAGGGTGGTTTCATATTTTCGATGACCCTGGAGGACAACCCAATGGGGATCTTGATGAAGTCTGAGTAATCAAGATACCCGCGTCGTGCCGCATCGTTAAATCAAGCGTTGCTTGGGAGGCAACCCAAGGTGTCTTACTATTCTTACATTTGTTTTGATTTTTGATTTTGATCGACATTAGACCCATGCACCTAGGGTGCCACAGGTATGTTCCTAAATGCATTGGGGACAATGCATGAATATAAGTTGAGGGTGTGAGATACTTGTGGGTCTATATGTCCTCTTAGGGGGTTTTGTTGTCGTGTTTCTTTTCCCTCAAGTGCTATCATAGTAGAATCGGTATATTTAGGTTTATATTTATATTATTATGTGTTTTTATGTTTAATTAGGAGAAAAATAGGGGAACCTTAGTGCATTCCACTTTTGAAGTTGATGCTTTTTTATTATCTAAAGGATACCCCTCCTGAAAATATTTTGTTTTCAAAGTGTGTGTGTAGCATTTTAGTTTATGACAACTGTTGGATCTTGTTATGGCACTAGGATTATAGACAAATAACTGTAGCTAGCATTTCATGAACCGGATAGGTAGTAGTTGATAATACAACCCTGTGCTATGTATGTGTAAGGTCACTACTTAGTTCACTTTGTGTGTGCAATCCAGAACTTGCCCAGTTATTCTTGCCTAGATTTGAGGAAAGGGGATTAGGAAAGGATCATAGGCCGTTTTTGAATAAGTCTACTTTTAGCCTAAATGCCAAACCAAACGAATATGTATCCCTTGATCCCGACTTTGAGCCGTAATTGACCTATTTCTTTCATTAGCCTATTTACCTTCCCATTTTGACTTACAATGAACCTGTCTTGGCCCTGGTCCCTCCTTGGACATTGTGTACCTCAACTCAGGCAAATCGCCTAAGTTGAGGGTGGCTATTATAGGGGTGCGTAGATTGAGTTGGGTATGAAGAAGAAGTTAATAAAAGAAAAAGGAAAACAGGTTTGGGTGTGAAGGGAAAAAATAAAGTTGAAAAGAAGAGAAATTGCAAAGAAAAAAAAAAGAGTTGTGTTGTGAAGTTTGAGAAAAATAACACCCAAAATCTGAAAATAAAAGAAAGGTGAATAAGGGAGGATAAAAATGAGAAAGGTTGAAAGTTGGATCTAAAAGTAGTGTAGTGTCAAGGAGGGTTGAGTCACCATACCCATATGTACCATACCCATCCCTAAGCCTACATTACAAGTCGAGTAAAGCCCTATAGTGATCCTAGTCCAACCGTCCAAAAACTAAGGCGTAGAAAATAAGGGCAAGCCTATGGTATTTCATGCACACTGTTTTAACTTCTTTGTGAGAGTGAGTGTTTTGACCTCGTCCCTACTTTGATATTCATTAGTATACTTTGAGTGGATGGGACTTCTTTGATTGTGAGAGTACATGGGTTGTTGTTAGCTGCTAGTTGTTTGAAAAATGTCGTTTGCATATATGCTTAGTTGTTTGTGCATAATCTGGTGCCATCACTTGATCCCTTCTGTGTCATGATAATATGTTGCCTATGTACACACTGTGGTTTTGATTTGCAAATAGGAGGGGTCGAAAAAGTTTTGTGCCAAAGGCAATGAGTCGACTGTTATCGGCCCCGTAGGTTTCTCTTAGTCAAGCATCGTATATATGTGTTTTTCTTTTGTTCGCCTGAGGAAATGCAAACGTTCTAAGTTGAGGGTGATGATACGTCATGGTTACATGGCATTTTCGATGCTTAAAACAAGGAAAATATGCAATAACTTGGGTGTATTTGGTTGGTATGATGTGGTTTCTGTCCTACTTTGCAGGAAAACAGGTTTTTGAAGGCAAAATGATCAAAAGGGAAGAATCAAGACCGAGAACAAAGTGTCGAAAGTTGAAAGAACAAAAATTTGCACCGGAGTGGGAATCAAGACACCACTCACGTGCCGTGAGTTCCACTCACTTGTCGTGAGTGGTGCCGTGGGTCCACTTCCAATGTGAAAAATTGCCTGATTTCCACGCCAGGCATACACGTGACGTGAAAAGGTGGCGTGACTCAACTTCTGAAGATGTCTAATTGAGCCTGATTTCCACGACATCAACCTACGTGGCATTACTTGGTTCCACGACACCAAGTCACAACACCATGAAAGTTGCCGACTCTGTTCTCCTATTTTGCTTAGGATAGGATTAGTTTTGTATCTATAAATACCCCTGTATTGTTCTATGTGTGAGATTCATTCAGAAGGAGTCATTACATTGTTTTGAGAGCTATTTCATACTATTTCTGAGTTCATAAATATTTTCTTGGTTTTGTGGTTACAAACCCTACTTCGAGTTTTATTGATAATTGAGATTTCAGCTTTTCTTCATTGCTGTGAGATCATAATTATGTTTTCATCTCTGAATTCTTCTTGTGTTCTTATAATTATGAGTAGCTAAACCCATTAACTAGGGTTGTGTGAGCCATGAGGAATTAACGAAACCGGTTAAGTGCAAGGCAATTCTGAACCACTGTGAATGCATGTATTGTTGTTTCCTTCGTTGTGATTCCTCTTCTAACGGTTGCAAACGTTAGAAACTCGCCTGTATTCTAGAATTGCTCAAGAGAGAGGTAGAGATTGGGAAAAGAAGATAACAACAGAGATTTGAAGCTATCAACCTTCATCTAATAACTTGAGCCTTAGCAAGAATAATTATCTGAGATCCAGGACAAGGGTTAGTAGTGCGACACTCGGAGACCGAGAGGAGAAGAGTGAAATTCGTCTAACCAAGGTCGAGAGACATTTAGATGAACATATCTTGTCAGATTTTGCATGCCATATAGCGGGACGATTTTGTTAGCACAAGTAACCGGTGGAGTTAAGGAATCATTGGGGATCATAGTCCTAGTGTATTTCTCTTATTGTCTACAAAATCGATACAACCAGTAATCGTTATTGTTACAATTCATTCGCAACACCCCCCTAGTTTTATTTACTTTCGAATTATTCTGGCTAGTATTCTAAACAATTTTGTCCTATTCCCTGTGGGATCGACCCCAACCTAGTTGGGTTCTATATTTGATTCAACGACCGTATTATACTTTTTCGGAGGTATATTTGGGCGACATCAATATATAACTCACATCATGATCCCTTATATCATGAGAGTTGTGCTCGTAAAAGTTAGGCCTTGTGTTTGCTCATTTTGAACACTAGTTCATTGCGTAATTTCCAACTTGTTTTGGACCTACGGCTATAGACCCTTACACTTTGTTTGGGTGGTGGTTTTCCATGGTTTCATAATGTACGGTACTGTATGATATGGTATTATACTATACAGTATAGTTCAATACAATGTTTGGATGGATTGTATTGTTTACTGTTGTTTAATAATAGCTTTATTGTTTGGTTTGATAGTGTGGTATTGTATCGTAACTGGTAAGTTTAGTAAAATGCCCTTAATTATTATAAATGTTAAATTTATCAATAATTGTTAGTAAAATAATTTTCTTCCTGCTAATTTGTCATAAATTATACCATGTAAATATATTAAGTTGTTAAATGCATATAAATTCTAATAAAATCAATAAAAGAGTATATCAAAATAAATGTAATCGGATTATTTTTTTATAGTAACAAATTTTATTTCTTTTTGGTGTTTTGAGACGTGACCACCAACGACAAGTACAAAATATGAATGCATCTTTTGTGTATGCTACGGGTGTGTTCGGTATGGAGGAAAATGAAAAAAAACATTTTCTAGAAAACAAGTTGTTTCTTACTTATTTTCTTGTGTTCGTTATGCAAATAGAAAAATATTTTCTAAAAGCATTTGTATATATTTAACACAAAACAATGAGAATGAATAGGATAAGGGGGTTGGGGTAAGAAAAATATTTTGAAATTTTTAAAAAAAAATAATTTGGGGGGGGGGGGGCGGAGTAGGAGGTAGGGATATGGGGGAGGGGGGTAAGAAAAAAGTTTTAAATTTATTTTAAAAGAATTAAATTTTTTCGTTTAGGGTTGGGGGGGGGGGGGGGATGGGGCTGGTAGGGGTGAGGATGGGGTAAGAAAGAAATTCAAATTTTTTAAAAAACAAATTAAAAAAAAATGGGGTGGGGTCGAGGTAGGGGTAGGTGGTGGGATAAATTTTTTTTTTTTGAAATTTTCTAAAAAAGAAATTTAAAAAATAAAATAATATTTTTTGGAGGGAGGGATGAGGGCTGGTGGGAGGGTAGGGGTAGGGGTGAAGTTAAATAATATAGGGTAAAGGATAAAATAATATTATGTAATATTAAGTAAGGGCATAATTGAAAAAAAATAAGGAAACCATGGGATACCACCAAATCGGTAGTTACATAAAGTTAAAGGCGGAGCTATAGTGTATTACGGGGGTTCTTCAGATGAACCCAGTAACTTTTACGTAGACCCTATAGTTGTATTACAAAATTTGTTACATAATATATAATATTCGCATACGAAGCATAAAACATCCTTGGCAGATGACGTAATGGCAAGGAAGAGGGTACTAAGGTCCTCCACACGCTAGGTAATGGGTTCGAACCCAGCTGCTAGCTATTTTATACCTTTTTTCCTAGGGAAATATTATGCAGATTTTTTAAAGAAAAAACTTTGCTTTCAAGGAAATAAACACGTTCTTCCTTTATATATTCAGTTCTTTAAAAACAAAAAACTTTATTTGAAAAAATAAAAATATAAGATTATTAACAATTAAAAAGACCTAAAACATATTTAGTCATCTTCTTTTACAAAATATTCCACTCTAAAACAAAAGACTTTTTTTTTTTTTACAAACATCAAAGCCAAAATCATTTTTTTACAAAAGACCTAAAACCTATTGGTCATCTTCTTTTTCTTCTTCAAAAACTACAAAATATTTGTCCACCCACCATCACCCCTCTGCTGGAGTCCAAACCTCATAATTGGAAGTTCAGGAAACTCTTTCAGTTTTTCTCCTCTCTTTCTACTTTTTATTTTCCAATTTGTTTTCCTAATATAATAAGTAATATATATTTAAAAATTAATTTATAATTTTTTCTTCTACGGCTGTCCCATATTGTTTTTTTATATTTATTAATTTTTATTATTTTTCTTCCTAAAGTTTCAATTCAGAACTCAAGACAAATAGATAAGTATGTGGTCCTTTTCATATTTCTGTTTTTTTTTATAATTTGCAATCTTTATATGAGTTACAATAAGAAAAATAGGCACAAACAATGGTAATGATTTTTTCCTATGAAGTTTATTAAAAAGATGACTTGCGAAGTAGAATAATGATGACTTTTTGAATAATTATTTAGTTTGTTATATAGAGGATGAGGTATTTAAAAGTGTACCCAATGATACAATCATTGACTGTTTTCAAAACATGACAAGTCGTCAAGTGAAATTGTAATGATAATATTTAGTATAGTTATGTAGTAGCGTCAAATGACTCATTGCTTTTAAATATATTATTTTCCCCAAACAAAGCCTAAGGTTCTCTTTTAGATATGTATGACTTAGATTCGACATTTGTGGACGAATGTCATATGGGGGAAAATGTAAAGTCTTGTAAGTTTCCTGGCATACAATTTTGAGAATATGCCAATTATATGGTATGAGTGAGACAAATCTAAATAATGACATATATATATATATATATATTGGTTTTGAAAAGTAAAAGAATGAAAACAAAATTAGGACCTATTTGGCCATGAGAATTATTCACTTCTTTCTGTGAACCTTTTCACTCTATTAAGATTAGCGTTAGGCAATAAAAATCGTATTGGGAATTCGGAAACTACTTAATCCTTTTTTTCCAGTTTTTCAATCTCACTATCTTTTCCTTTTTCAAATTTTACCCTATTTTTTTTAAAAAAAAAAATTATTAAAAAATCCTATTTAAACTATATTTCATATTTAAGGCAAAAACAACTGTCTTTGAATGCTTGTAACACAAAATTAGAGGAAAAAGACAGGGATAAGAAGTTATATAGGCTAGTCAAGGTGAGTAAGAGGCGGGCAGTGACCTTGACCAAGTGAAGTGCATCAAGTATGAGGATGGAAAAGTATTGGTGGGTGAGGCGTTCATTAGTAAGAGATGACAATAGTACTTCCATAAACTTTTGAACGAAGAGGGGGACAATGACATTGTGCTGGGGGAGTTGGAGCAATCGAAGAGGCATTGCATTTATGGTTATTGTAGGCATATAAAGGTTGAGGAGGTGAACGGTGCTATTGTAGGATGCGTAGGGGTAAAGCGAATGGGCTAGACGAGATTTTGGTGGAATTTTGGAAATGCATAGGCGGGGGCAGCGGGCAAGTTTGGAGTGTATGACTGAGTTGTTTAATGCGTGTTCAAGTCTGTGTAGGTGCATAAAGCATGAAAAAAAAGTATGATGATTTCGTTGTATAAGAACAAGAGTGACCTACAAAATTGCAACAACTATAGGCGTATCAGGCAGAACTTCTGGTCAATTGTGCAGGTTCATTATCTTGAAATGTCCTGAATATCTGCCTTATCGACAATATTTATAATGCCCAGTCTTATGGGCAAAATTTGTTAAGGAGAGCCAAAAAATCAAGATCACCCCTTACAGAGGTCATTTTTGTAATACTTTTCTTATTGGAGACAAAATATTAAGACCAACCCATTTTAGAGTCATTTCTGAAGTTGACCCTTAATAAAGAGATTAACATGGGCCAAGCCCATAATGCCAAAGTGTAGCTTTCCTTGTCCTTCGAGAAAAGGAGAATAACCAAAACTTAATTCACAATTCACATCTGCTTCTGTCTTCTTCAATCCAACCTTTCTTTTGACCTTAAGGTTCTCGCCATTAACACAGGTAAGGAAATTTTTGTCCCTCTTTAGTTTTACTTCTATTATTAAATTGTATATTCTATTCTACTGTAGAGATGATTAATTTTATGTGCAAATAAAGTTAGAGTTTGAATTGTAACTAGAGTGTCAAATTAGTGAAAAAGATGAAATCTTTTACTGGTATTGGATTTTATGATTGAGATCATTGTTAATATTGATTCCAACTAATTTAGACATTTTCTTGTTTCTGCAAATTGAAAAGCACATGTCAATGTTGAAACCATGGTTGTGCTCCTCATTGTTCGAACTTACGAAATTACATTTGCAATGTTAATATCCCATTTTTCAATTCTTTTGTTACCTTTTAACTATTGAAGCATTGTCAATCCTTTGTTGCATCCTGAGGTAATTTAGATATTTTAAGATTTTCACGACTCTTCACTTCATATCTTGAAGGGGAGCCTTGGAGTAACTGGTAAAGTTACTATCACGTGACTAGGAGATCACGGGTTCAAGCCTTGGAAATAACCTTTCGCAGAAATTCAAGCTAAGATTGCATATAATAGACCCTAGTGGTGGGGTCCTTCCCCAGACCCTACGCATAGCGGGAGCTGTAGTACATCGGGCTGCCCTTTTTTTTTTTCACTCCACATCTTATAACCAAATATCAATATGACAAATCACCATATTGTAAGTTCTGGATTCTTAGTTAAGATAGGTAAACTTAATTTCCATGTGTTAGTGAAAGGAGAACCCTTAAAGAATTGATACAATGATCCTAATTTAAATTGAGTTAAGTTGTTTTCTTTGGGCTTGCATTGATGTTTGTTGAACCCCGATTATTAAGTAGATTGAGTTGTTGATTTGTGTTGGCAAGTGTAGAAGTTAGCGTTGCTAGAAAGAAAAAACCTTGAGGTGAGTTAAAATTTGTCTTTACTAAAGTTCTTTCCTCAAAAACATCATGTGCCCACAAAATGTTTGATGAAATATCTTTCTATGATAATGTGAGTTTAGTTAGAGCGAGTGAGCTCACGATATCCATGATTATTTGAGTTAAGTTTTACATGTCGTTAATTTATGAAAGAAATATTCTTTTAAGCTTTTAAAGCCATGCCATGTTTTCATGCTCACATTTATCGATGAAATTATGTAAATTTGAAGTTTCATTATAGTTGTTATAAAATGTTTAAAGATTTGATTTTCATGCTCTAAGGTGAAGAATTCTATGATGTACTTTAAGTATCATAACTATGTTAACGTTAAGAGCCTGAAGATTTAAAATCAAAGCCTTATTGAAATGGTAATCGTACAAAGGTTATGAATAATTGTATAAAGGGTTATTGATTTTTTCTATAATGAGGCATAACATAAATGACAACAGTTTAAAGGGTTACGAGTAGTCTTACAAAGGGTTGATAATATTTCCATAACGAACCACAGACGATTTGGTGGCCATATAAATGTAATGACTTGTTAGGTCGTTTTTAGTACTAGAACTCTTTATCCATAAAAGGCTCTTCTCCTCAAGTTTACATAGGAATTTTGAACTATTCATTTAATTATGGTTATTTAATGATGAGTAATTTTAGATAATTAATTTAGTTAGTGATTAATAAAGACATAATTTTGCTAAAATTAGAAGTGGGCCATGTTGTCCTTGTACAATGGTTAGGGTTATAAATAATCTTATACTCTCATCTTATGAGAAGAAAAAAATGGAGGCACATTAGAAGCAAATTGAAACGGCGGCTTCAGGTAACACCAAAACTTGATTATGCTCTTTTCATTAATTCTCACCCAATAATAAAGATAGCAAAATGATGGTAAATTGATGAATTGCTAATGATTGAAAATTATGATAGATGATGGATCTTTGCACTAGGTTACGATTTTGGAAAACATTTGTTTCTGTAGTTAGTTTTCTAATTAAAATTTGGCTTCTGTTTACATACTTTAATTGCTAGGATAGATACCATCAATTATGAATGAAAAGGAATTTTGTTGTAAATTGAAGTTAGATCTAATGAGGCACTGCTACGGTTGAAGTGCTAATTTGTATGCCCTTAGAATTGGTAAACTAGCGAGTTAATCATTGTGCAATGATCACTAAGTGATGAGCTAACCATTGGAAATTGAAATTAAAATGGTAAAATGGTGGATGGTTATAAGTCATCTACGTATGTTGCTGGGATTGGAATGTTCTACTTTTTTTTTTTGGATTGAAGTTACTGCTTGTGTGCTTACTTATCTTCCTGTGGTAATTTTTCGTCTAGTCATCACATGATTACTCAAGTTTTCACATATCGATATCTATGATTGAATATAGGGTGTATTGTATTATATGAACGTCGTTAGCTTTATGGTATTTGAAGAGAATTGAGGCTTAGTCCTAGGCGTGGAATTTAGGAATATAAGGTTTGACCTATTAATTAAAATCAAGGTTGAAACTTGATTATAAATTTAGACTTTATTACTTATGAGTAATATTTATTTGATAGATTGGGAACGTTCTAAAACCTTATGGAAGGAAAAGGCAAAATTTTGAGGATTTACCACACGTTCGGCACTAGAGGTATGTTAAGAGTTCCTTGACTTCGTTGAGGGATGTTTTTCTAAATAATTAAAAAAATAAAATAGAGAATGGCTAAGGGAAAAAGATGTGAGTCTCGTACCAGTGGTGTGACGGGCATTGGTACAAGTACTGGTGTAATAAATGGGAAAGTATATTACTATGATATGACGGATGGTAATTCGAGATTGGGCATTAGTTGATGAATTGTTGACTTGGTTGTTATCCTGTGTTCATGTTTCTTCATTTAACCCATATATTTGTGATAGTCAAGGTGACTATATTTCATATCCATTATTTGATTGAAATGAGATGCATCATCATCCCTATTCTCTTGATATTATATTATGCACATGCATTAACATTGAGTTCGAGTGTGAGTAAAGGTCGGGCACGTGGAGATCATTCGTGCTATGATCGTTCTTTGATTATCAGTTGGGCACGTAAAGATCATCTGCGTTGGGGATTAATTGATTTTATGATAGTGTGTTGATATCGTCCGCACAGGCACGTGGAGACTGTCTGTGCTGGTATATAGATCTTGCAAGTCCCCCATGGATCACGAACTCTCAATATATTTCCAAGGAGCATCGTGTATATACGATTGAGAGATTACTAGACATTTGAGGCATATCATCTCATTGCATTGCATTGTATCGTATTACATCCTTCATTCTTACCTGATTATGTGCTTAATTGATGTTTGAACATTTCGTGGCATTTGATTATCCCTGTTTCAGTGAAAACGAGGCTGTTAAGTATAGTGTAAGCTTAAAAATTTAGAGAATGATTTCTTACATGAATATTGTCACTACTTTTTGTTTTTGGTCTATGAGATATACTGGGTACACGTGGTTTTGTATTCATTCTAAGCTTGTTTCACTCTCTTGTGGTGCATATTCAATTCCAAACACTAGCACATCTCATGGAGCTTTTGGAGTCCGAAACTTGGATCATCTCGAAGTTGTGGTGAGTTTTTTGGTTGTTCCTCATCCCACACCTTCAACTGTCTTTTTACATTTTGTCATTTAGTATTCAAATATGGTATTTCTTATATTTAACTTGTCATATCAGTTTTCGACTTGTATCTTAACATAGAAGTTCTTGTACTTATGTCACCAATCTTGGGTGGTATTTCAGCTATTTTCACATCTTATATCGTGAAGGACTTAATATTTTAGATATTGTCTTGTCTCTTTACTTTTCCGCTTGATTAATTAAATTAGATTGGTAAAATTATTGGATTGACTTACTTATAGGTGTCATCACGACTTGTGTTTTTAGTGCGTGTCAATAAAGGGCTACGAGTAACTGTATAAAGGATTACTAATTGCCACAACTGAGCATAGTTAAGTTTAGTGAGGGGAATGTTGAGACTAACTTAGTACACCAGATTATACTGACGTTCTCATTAAGGAACTTACGGTGGTCTGTGTTAACATAGGGGCCAGTTTTGCAGACAAGCAGACTACAAGCTAGAGATCCTTCTCTTCCTGTGCTTTTGGTAGCTCCACTTCTTGATTTTGGCTGAGTTGCACGGACTCTTCAAAACTGTCAACGAGTGCATGTTAAATTCTCCAAAAATAGTGTATTTTTTTAGCATCTGATAAGGGTGCGACAACTTAAGTGAAAATTCTGTGCAACTTAGGTTTTTGATAGGGACACATATATCTTATTCAGTTATTCCATTTATGTACTCACTATTTTTAGTTTAGAGGCTTCCTATACAGTCTTAGGATTTAGGTTATGTATTCCAATTATGCATATAATATTGTACAATGATAAGAAAATGCATAAACACGTTTAAATTGAGCAACTTGACAAGTACACATGCATGTTAACTTGCACTGAAGTTGGAGCATATGAGCTTACATGGACTATTGAACTGACATCCAGACCTGAGATCTGTAAGTCCCTTAGGGACCCATTAATCTCAAGATTTAGTGGCCTCTAAACAAATTTGTGGCATCCCGACTTGCCTGCCCCCCCCCCCCTCCAGTGGACCACCTCCAACCAATATTTACGTGAATTTTGTATTTGCTTTATGTAGGGGGAAGAAATTTGTGGAAATACAACGTACTTTGTCCGGAGAAGAGAGATGGTTCACCTGCACAATGAAGCATGTGAAATATGCACTCGTACGTGCATGTTGATACATGGACAAAGATATCCCTCACCAATTGTTAGCTCTTTCTTCAAAGTCATGATCGACAAGCGCTTCTTTAAAGTTCTAGTATAATATGATCTTACACTTGTTTTTTCTTCTTTGTTGTTTTGTGTTTAAAGCCTCCTAAATAAAACATTTGTTTTAATAACAATATTTGCTTATTTTGTTATTGTATTTTTCAAATTTACTTGTTACATCCAATAGCTTGTATTTTCTATAAATCTGGAATTTTGCTTCTTCTTCTTGGATAAACTTTCTTTCTTTTCATGGTTCGAGGATTTTCTCATTTCTCTTTAGCACATTTAATTAGCACACTATCACCCCTATGGAGCTATCTACTTAGAATACTATGCCAAACATCTCAGATGACCTTCTCTCATTGTATCTTTTATGTGTGTTGCTTACATAGTTTGTCTGATGTGATTATCTTTAACCTTATCCAATCTTGTATAATTCCACACCCATTTTAACGTCTGCAGTTCTACAACACTCTAGCTTTAGCTGCCCAAAATATGCTCTCATATAATATTACTGGTCATACAACCATTATAGATAACTTCCTTCAATTGGTTTGTTAACTTCCTATTGCATTGCACTCCTCTAACGCTCCTCTATTTAAACCATCCTATTTTAGTCTGTGTTTTACATCTTCGTCTATCATATCATTCTCTTAACATCTATTTTAGCACATTTAATTAGTACACTATCACCCCTATGGAGCTATCTACTTAGAATACTATGCCAAACATCTCAAATGACCTTCTCTCATTGTATCTTTTATGTGTGTTGCTTACATAGTTTGTCTGATGTGATTATCTCTAACCTTATCCAATCTTGTATAATTCCACACCCATTTTAACATCTGTAGTTCTACAACACTCTAGCTTTAGCTGCCCAAAATATGCTCTCATATAATATTACTGGTCATACAACCATTATAGATAACTTCCTTCAATTAGTTTGGTAACTTCCAATTGCATTGCACTCCTATAACGCTCCTCTATTTAAACCATCCTATTTTAGTCTGTGTTTTACATCTTCGTCTATCATATCATTCTCTTTACAAACTCAGCCTAGATATTTAGATTGCTTGCATTTAGGACCACAATCCCTTGACAAAGCCTAAGTTGAGCTTCGATTTTGGATAAAGAGTACTTTATAATCTCATTTGAATTTTCGAATGAGTTTTGTCCATCTTAGCATTTTTGTATTTCAAACTTTGTAGAGATTACACTGCCTATAGAATTGGTAAAAATAAAAGAAAGAAATAGGAACATTAGAGAGATGACCCTTCTTACCGGGAACCTCTATCAATAAGCTCAGTCATTTTTCCCCCTTCACCCGGTGATGCTTATACAGAAGGACACTCAAACTATGACTAGAAACGACCAGCTTCAACTTGTGATCCATATTAATTCCTCCAATATTCAAGTACAGTGCCTACCTGCTAATGGTATATTTAAATCTTATGAAGTATTACAACCTTATGTAGTTATGTTGACAGAGAAGTAAGACGAAGCTTTCAAGCTAGTCATAAGGGGAAATGCCCTTTCAGTTCTAGAATAGGATAAATCTGTCTCATCATTCTTCAATCATCAGCTCGAGTCTGCTGTACAAATAATATTTCAAAAATCTTTACAACTACTTGAGGTCATTAAAAAAATTATATTCCTTTGCTCTTTCAAATGATCCTGATCTGCATTGTTGAAAATTTTCGATAGAGACCAAATAGCCTGTCCAACTTGCCAACAATTAAAGAATCCTGAACCCTCTTGTTTAACACTGGAATCTGGATTAGTTTTTCTCATGTGTGTTTTTCTGTCAAGCATAAATCAAGAGGAAAACTTCTTAAGAACTGACCGAAAGTGAGAAGAGTTCTTTTAAGTTGATTAAATATGCTCTTAAAACTGATCAACAAAAGATGCAAGGCAGTCTTCAAAGACCATTAAATTCCAAAATGAAATATTTCGTGCTTAGAGAAAATAATTGAAAAATGAATAGAACCTTGAAATACGATACTTCAATTATTTGGACCTGTAATATTACATAATTTAATTTCCTTTTTTTATTTGAAATATTTTAATAATTAGCCAGATAGGGTATTGGGGGACTGCTTTTGAAGGAAAGAGTCCTCTGACGAAGCTATTGGTCGGTTCTATAAATCT
The DNA here is from genome assembly GCA_031232105.1 of Capsicum rhomboideum. NCBI lineage: Eukaryota > Viridiplantae > Streptophyta > Magnoliopsida > Solanales > Solanaceae > Capsicum > Capsicum rhomboideum. The sequence continues at coordinate 32,326,547 of CP124716.1, forward strand.
GGGATTTTGCTTCTTCTTTTTGTGGTAGTGGTTTAGGGGGGAGGGGTGTATGACTATTGACTATATTTTGGCTGGGGAAAGTATGGGTAGAATACTCATTCCTTGGGATGATAAAAAGTTGGAATGTGGGGGTTAACAAGAGGGAGCTCATGTTAGGGGTACGGTTTAGATACATTAGCAATGGAATAGAGTGTGGATTTGGGGGGTATCTATGGACCTATAGGGGAGGGGTTAGAGTCCCTTTGGGAAGAGCTAAGAGCTGAGATGGGGAGGTGGGATATACCTTTGGTTCTAGGGGGATTTTAATACCATAAGATTCCATCGGAGCTGTTTGGGTGTGAGGTTATGTCCAGGGCCATGGAGGAGATGTTAATAAAGGTAGGAGAATTCTTGATATCTTATTCCATGATTAACAAGTATATATACAGATACATAGAATTCTAACTATGGAAAGAATAAAACAGAAAATCCTACATATATGATATTAATCCCTACAACTATGTTATCAATCCCTTCAACTATGCTATCTATGTATACAACAAGGAACATAGCTACATTCATTCTTTAACACTCCCCTTCAAGTTGGAGCATATATATTGATTATGCCCAACTTGTTGCAAAGATAAGCAACTCGATTTCCATTCAATGCTTTTGTGAGAAAATCAGCTAATTGCTCTCCCGTCTTCACGTACCTGGTGGAAATCAAATTCTCCTAAATCTTCTCATGAATAAAATGATAGACAACTTCAATATGTTTGGTTCTTTCATGATACACTGGATTCGAGGAAATATGGAGCGCAACTTGATTATCATACCATAGTTTTGATGGAGTAGGATACTTCAACCCAATTTCAGTTAAAAGATAATATATCCACATAATCTCACACGTAGACTATGACATAGCTCTGTATTTGGATTCTGTACTGGATCGAGATACACCACCTTGCTTTTTTCTCCTTCATGATACTGGGTTTCCTCCAACAAACACACAATAGCCTGTAGTAGATCTTTTATTAAGTTTGGATCCATCCCATTCAGCATCTGCAAAACACTCAACACGATTATGACCGTGATTGCTATACAATATGCCTAGTCGAGGAGCTCCTTTCAAGTAATATAGAATCAGTTCTAAAGCTACCCAATGTTTGACTATTGGTGCAGACATGAATTGGCTAACAACACTTACAGCAAAAGCAATATCCGGATGAGTCTCAGTAAGGTAGTTTAGCTTCCCAACTAACCTTTTATATCTCTCTGGATCATCAAAAGGATCGCCATCGTCTTTTATAATATGCACATTGGGAATCATTGGAGTACTAGAAGGTTTGGCTGCTAACTTTCCAGTATCTACAAGTAGGTCAAGAATATACTTTCTCTAAGATAGAAAAATTCCCTTCTTGCTTCTATTTACTTCCACTCCCAAAAAATATTTCAACTGACCCAAGTCCTTCGTATAAAACCTCGTATGCAGAAAATATTTGAGGGAAGAGATCCCCGCATAATCACTTCTTGTGATGACAATGTCATCAACATATACAACAAGGAGTATAGTACCAACTATTGATTGCCTATAGAAGACTGAGTGATCACATTTGCTAATTTTCAGCCCAAAATCATGAACTACCTCACTGAACTTGCCGAACCAAGCCCGTGGCCTTTGCTTTTATCCATATAAGGACTTCTTCAAATGGCAGACTTTACCATACTCCCCCTAAGCAACAAAACTAGGTGGTTGTGCCATATACACTTTCTCCTCCTGAAGATCACCATGAAGAAACACATTCTTGATATCCAACTGATGTAAAGGCCAATTTGTGAAAATAGCTAGAGATATAAATAAGCGTACAGAAGTGAGCTTGGCAATAGGGGAGAAGGTGTCTGAATAATTTACCCTATAAGTCTGAGCATATCCTTTAGCCACAAGTCTGGCCTTAAGTCTTGCTACAGAACCATCTGGATTAACTTTAACTGTGAAGATCCACTTACATCCTACTGCATTCTTTCCCTTGGGTATACCTTTGCGAAGAGCACTAGGAAGGTCAAGCTTTTTTGGAGGATTCCTTCAGAAAAGGATCTGATGACAACGAAACTGGTGTAAGACATGTATTGTCGGATACTTTCTTCCTCGAATAAACTTGAACAATTGGCGGTTTTGTTGAGATAGATAGAGGAGGTGTTGAAGGCACTATAGGCGACCGCTGCTCAATAGAAAGACTGGGAGATAGAGGAACAATATCATCTGATTATTCTGTTAAAGCACGAGTAACATGATAAACTAACCACTAATCTTCCTCCTCTTGACCTATAGAAATAGGAGGTACGTAGAAGAATGGTGTAGTCTCTGAAAATACCACATCAGTTGACACCAAAAACTTGCCAAGTTCAGTAGAATAACATCGATATCCCTTCTGAAGCTGAGAATAACCCAGGAAACCACACTTCAATGCCTTGGGATCTAACTTAGTAACAGACGGTCGGATATCTCGAACATAGCATATGCTTCCAAACACCTTAGGTTCCACCAAAAATAGTGGTTTGTTTGGAAAAAGAACACTATAAGACATATTACCATCCAACATAGAAGATGGAATTCGATTAACTAAAAAAAAGTTGTAGAGATTGCATCTGCCCAAAACTATTTAGGAACCTTCATCTGGAATAAAAGTGCCCGAGTTGTCTCAAGTAGATATTTATTCTTCCTCTCAGCAACTACATTTTGAGAGGGTGTATCAACACATGAAGACTGATGAAGAATACGGTATTGCCACATATATATCCCAAACAACTCTGACATGTATTCTTTAGCATTATCACTTCTCAGAGTACGTACTGAAGCACTGAATTGGTTTCTAATTTCAGCACAGAAAGAAGAAAAGTGAGTAAACACTTCAGAGCGCCTCTTCATAAAATAAATCCAAGTCATTCGAGAGAAATCATCTACAAAAGTGACAAAGCACTTACACCCAGTGTTTGAAACAATAGGACATAGTCCCCAAACGTCAAAATGGACTAACTCAAAAGCTGATTCAGCCCGCTTATTAATCCTTGGACCTGCTGAGTTGCGATGATGTTTTGCAAATCGACATGACTCACATTCCAAGGAAGAAATATTTTGGTACTGAGGGCATAGCTTTTTCAACAAAGATAGAGAAGGATGTCCCAACCAACAATGTGATTCAAATGGAGATACAACACTGGAGCAGGCAACAAATCGAGATTTTCATTCATCAAGGATGTAGAGATCATCAAACACACGCCCTTTACCAATAACTTTATTTATTGTGAGATCACGAAACAAACAATGATTGGAAAAGAATGAGATATAACAATTAAGATCTCTGGTAACCTTACTGACAAAAATCAAGTTAAAGGCCAACTTTGGTAGATTTAATACAGATGACAGGGTGATAGAGGAGGTTGGTTTAACAGTTCCAAATCCAATACTATAACACATTGAATCATTAGATATGGTAACAGGAGAGGGTGTTTTATGTAATTGAAAACTAGAAAAAGAATTAGGATTACCTGTCATGTGATTTGTAGCACCAGAATATTACCTGTCATGTGATTTGTGGCACCAGAATCAATCACCCATTTATTTGAAGAGGTGATAAGACATGCATTATTTACCGCACCAAAAGCATTAACTGAAGTGAATTCCTTTACTGATTTCTGCTATACAAAAAATTTAGCAAACTCTTCCGCCAAAATCAATATTATTTTACCACTTTGATATGTAGTGATATTTCCTCCTTGCTTATTAATCCAATATCCTAAGTATCAAATATGGTAGAAACCAACAAACTATCCAACATATAATATTCAAAAGGTCTCTAACATGATAAATAACCCAACAGAAATTATCAGAAGCCCCAATAGTTTCATATTTCAAAAAATAACATACAAATCACCGACAATACAATCAGATAGCCGAGTGTCAAGTATCAGTTCTAAGGAACCAGCAAGTAATCACAAATCAACAACAAGTCTATCCAAGCAGAAGCCACCAATAGCAGATGCATAAAATAAAAAATTTCCAGATTTCTCAGATGGCTGAAATTACCAGATTACTCAGATGGTCTCGAACAATTTCTTAAAAATGGTGTTTTATCACAAGAACAAGGTCAGGATATGCCAGAATTGATAAGACAATTCCAAATAAAAAACTCGTGAATGATTCTGTCGGAGCACGCGCCTCCACGCATCGGGGCTTGATGGACAAGTCGAATTTATAGGTGGCGCGTGACTGCTACTTGCTTAATACCCGGTGTCTAGCGAGCACTTTTCTGGCCGAAAAAGATCTTCTGCCTCCTTCTGTGGTGGTGGTGACAAAAACTGATCACTTTAAAGTGATCTCTATGATGTTCTGCCTCTATTTATGAAACAGAGCAACTGATACACTAGATCAAGTTTTTTTTTTTTAAATGAAATAGACCCAAAACAAAGGTCTATGAGCCTATATGCTCTGATACCATGTTACTGAAGGTAGGAGAATTCTTGATATCGTATTCCATGATTAACAAGTATATATATACAGATATATCGAGTTCTAACTATGGAAAGAACAAAACAGAAAATCCTATAAATATGATATCAATCCCTACAACTAGGCTATCAATCCCTTCAACTATGCTATCTATGTATAAAACAAGGAACATGGATACATTTATTCTTTAACAATTGATAATCTTGTCCCATGTTATTTTCCTTTAACATATGCTTTTTTCACTTTTTCACTTGGTCCAGGTTTAAAGACTCTATCTAGATGAGACTAGACAAATTCCTAATGTCTACTTCTTGGGAGGAGTTGTCTCCCAATGTGATTCAATTTCCTCTTCCACTACTGTTATTGGACCATTCACATATCATGCTGGATGGAAGTAGAGGAAGATGGACGAGATCTTCTTTTAGATTTGAGAACATGTGGCTAAGTGTGATTGATTTCATGAATAAAGTGATTGGTTGGTGATGGAGTTATGTGGTGGAGGGGAGGCTTTCTATAAGCTAGCTATAAAATTAAAATTGCTTGAAAAAGATATAATGTTATGGAATAAGAAGGTGTTTGGGAGGGTAGAGGTGAGAATGAGAGAAATTATAAATGAAATGGGTAACTAGAAATGGCAGAAGTGGGGAGATGAGTTAGAAGAGAGGGAGAAAAAGAGGAAAAAGGGGTTAAAAAGGGAGCTAGCTGATTTGGCCATTGCCTAAGTGGTTAGTTGGAGAAAGATCGAGGGTGTTATGGTTAAAAAAGGGGGATTCTAATACAAATTTTTTGTATGGGTAGTAGTTGAGAACAAGAGAAGGAACTTCATATAATTGGTCTAAATGGGGTGATGCATGTGGGAGAGGAGGAAGTAAAGAGTGAAATTTTAGATTTTTATGAATGTTTGATTAAAGATTAAGCAGATTGGATTGCCTAATTTGAGGGGTTTAGGGCTCAATCAAATTAGTGAGGAGGAGTGTGTATGGCTATAGAAGGTGATCGAGGAAGAGAAAGTGTATAAGGCGATGGAGTGTTGTGTGGGTGACAAAGCTTCGGGTCCTAATGGTTTCTCTTTTACTTTTCTTTTTGGCGCTATTGAATGTGGTCAAAACTAATGTGATGAATGCTATTGTTGAGTTCTAGGAATGAGGTGAATTTGAAAAAACGTTTGAATGCTTCCTTTGTTGTTATCATCCCTAAATGGAAGAGAGCCACGATCACGAAGGAATATAGATATATTAGTCACGGGAGGATACATAAAGGGTTTCAATGCTGCGATTTGGAGGATTGGGACAATCATAGTTTCTCACTTGTTGTTAGTGGATGATACCTTGGTTTTCTGTGATGCAGACGAAACCCAACTGGATGATTTAGGCCAAGTTTTTACTTGGTTGCATGTGGGTTTTTTTTCCTTTTTTTTTGGGGGGGGGGGATTTGTATTTCTTATGATGCAAGAGATGCCGGACGGGCCTATTTCAAGTCTGCGGAACTCTATTTCTTTTGGTTTTAGCATTGAGGGATTGTTGTTTTACCTAAAATATTTGATCTGTTGAGTTGTATAGATTACGAGGTGAGAGGGGACGAAGATTTGAGTGAAAAAGAATTAAAAAGAAAAAGGACAGCCCGGTGCACTAAAGCTCCCACTATGTACAGGGTTCGGGGAAGAGCCCGACCCAAGGGTTTATTGTGCATAGTCTTACCTTGCATTTCTAAAAGAGGATGTTTCCTAGTTTTTAACTAGTGACCTCCTAGTCACATGGCAGCAACTTTACCACTTACCACAAGGCTCCCCTTATTTAGTGAAAAAGAATTAGTGAGAGAAAAAGAGGTTACCTATCAAGGCACATAATAGGGGAGGTAAGATTGTGGTGTACAGAAGGTAAAATAGCAAGGCGGTGGCTAAAATGAAGGAAGGGAAGGGCTAAACAGGGAGGGGGAAAAATATATTGATGGATTGTAATTATTAGTTGGAATATGAGAGATGAATGACCTCAGCAAAAGGGCCATCATCAAAGTAGGGTGATTTCTTTTCAGCTATCCTATCCTTGGTGGATAGATTTATCTTATACTTATTGTTGGTGGGAGGTGATAGGTATTTCGTGAAATTAGTCGAGGTTCGCGTAAGCTAGTCCGAACACCACAACTATTAAAAAAACTAGGTTTTATAGGATGAGGGGCTAACGTGATATGTATTCAAAAAGAGAACAAGAGACTTTACAGACAACATTATCAGAAGTGTGTGTGTAGGAGAAGGGGGGGAGGTTGGTGAAATATAACTATGACTATATTTTGGCTAGGGAAAGTGTGGGTGGAATTCTTATTCCTTGGGATGATAAAAAGTTGGAATGTGGGGGTTAACAAGAGTGAGCTCGTGTTAGGGATCCGGTTTAGATACATTAGCAATGGAACGGAACGGGGATTTGGGGGGTATCTATGGACCTATAGGGGAGGGGTCAAAGAGTCCCTTTGGGAGGAGTTAAGAGCTGAGATGGGGAGGTGGGATATACCTTTGGTGTTTAATACCATAAGATTCCCACCAAAGAGGTTTGGGTGTGAGGCTATGTCCAAGGCTATGGAGAAGTCATTAGAGTTTATTAATAGTCCTTTTCCTTAGTATTTTCCTTTAACTGCGGCCTTTTTCACTTGGTCCAGGTTTGAGGAATCTATCTAGATTGAGACTACAAATTCCTAATGTTTATTTCTTGGGGAGCAGTTTGCTCCTAATGTGATCCAGTTTCCTCTTCTACTATTGTTATTGGACTATTCACCTATAATGCGGGATGGAAGTAGAAGAAGATGGACGAGATCTTCTTTTAGATTTGAGAACATGTGGCTAAGTGTGATTGATCTGGGGAATAGAGTGACCGGTTGGTGGTGGAGGGGAGGCTTTCTATAGGCTTGCCAAAAAGTTGAAATTGCTTAAAAAAGATACAATGTTGTGGATTAAAAAGGTGTTTGAGAGGGTAGAGGTGATAATGAGAGAAATTATAAATGAAGTGGGTAATTAGAAATGGCAGAAGTAGGGAGGGTGTTAGAAGAGAGGGAGAAATAGAAGAAAAAAGGGGTTGAGGGGGTGTTTAGATTAACTTTTTTTAAGTGACTTATAAGCTAAAAGTCAAAAGCTAAAAGTAGGTTGCTACCTACTTTTGGATTTTGGCTTTTTTTGTACTTTTAAGCCTAAAGTTAAGTGCTTTTAAGCACTTTGTGTCTTTGCCAAACACCTCCAAAAATTAAAAAGTGCTTAAAAACCAAAAGCACTTAAAAATAAGTCAATCCAAACACCCTCTGAATAGGGAGCGAGCCGATTTGGCCATTTCCCTTATGGTTAGTTGGAGAAAGATCGAGGGTGTTATGGTTACAGGAGGGGGACTCTACTATAAATTTTTTGTATTATTAATAGTTGAGGACATGAGAAGGAACTTTATTTAATTGGTCTAAATAGGGTGATGCATGTGGGAGAGGAGGAAGTAGAGGGTGAAATTTTAAATTTTTTATGAATGTTTGATTAAAGATGAAGCAGATTGGATTGCCTAATTTGGGGGGCTTACGGTTCAATCAAATTATTGTGGAGGGGTGTGTGTGGCTAGAGAAGGTGATCTAGAAGGAGAAAGTGTATAAGGCGATGGAGTGTTGCGTGGGTGACAAAGCTTCGGGTCCTTATGGTTTCTCTTTTATTTTTCTTTTTGGCAATGCTTGAATGTGTTCAAAACTAATGTCTATTGATCATGGATTAAATTTTTATAATACTAATTTGCCTCTTATAAACAGTGGAAGCTTCTCTTTTAAATTTGAAATCTCCACTAAATTTATTGTTATGTGCTTATTCAGATAACCTTAACTCCCTGATCCAGAACATATTCTTTTCCTTTACAACCTATTACCCATACTGGTAAGCTCTTTCGCTTAGTCATCCACCTACATATATCATCAACAAGAAAATGTCCTGCCAATCATTCTAAAGTCCCACAAAGATTTGGTAACATAGGAATACTTTCTTTGAGTGCTCTCCAAATCTATATATAATAATAAAGAAGAAACAAGACAAGGTGATGTGACATCTCTCTATGACCTCTATTTATATTTATCTTTTTTCTCCTTTTTTTTGGCCATTTGTTGAGTTTTCTACTCATTTTTAATATTTATGTATTAAAAAAAACTCAAAAGTCACTTTCCTTAACTCTATATATTGATTGTGTAAAAATTAATGTGTCAATTACTACTCCTCTATTCATTCTTATTCTTCAATGCCTATTCTTAATTAATTGATACTCCACTCTTATTTTCTAATCCGAAAAAGAGATTTCAAGAATATAAAATGTGATTTTCTTACAAAAAGAGGAAAAGATTTGCCTAGAGGATATAATTATTATAATATGCTCTTCAATAATTACTTTTTATCTTTTTTATTTGTTTTCTAATTTTCACCTCCATAACTATTAAATTTCTACTCTTAATAATATCATTAACTTCATGACTTTTAAGTTTTCATATTCATAACCTCCAATTATTTAATTATAAAATTTAAGATACCTTATGATATTCCTCCATTTTCATCTATATAAAGTCACAATTTTTTGTTTCATGAGACCCATACTCAAGAGTATCCTTTTTGTTTTATATTTGAAATGATGTTTTTTTATAGTATTATTTATATTATCAAATTCAAGCTTTAGCTTGACTCGATGAAGAAGATTTTTGGAGGCTGATCGTTTGTCAGAGGGGCTATCGAACAAGAGCTTAAAAAATTATACGCTGATTCTATATTTCTTTTTTCATCTATTTTCTTATGGTTAATGTCCAAATAAAGGTGTATGCATGAGTGTGCATGCGTATGTTTTCTCTATGTAACTTCTATAATTTGAACGTTCATGAGTTTTTGATTGTTGTAAGTTTTATTTTCGTTTAAGCAAATTAGCTATTGTAATTTTGTTGGTGCTAATTACTAACCAAGCTTCAAACAATACTATTAATGGCTTAAAAGGAATCTATATTAAATAATAAAATACATTATTCTTTATGTGTTTTTTACGGTACGAAAAACAATTTACGTTTTCTTTAACGATTTGCTTATTTCTTTTACTTTTAGAAAAATAGCAAAAAAAAAATTGATAATAATAAGTATAAATACTTGGGTTAATAATATTCATTTTAATAAATTAATCTAGAATATGTTTATAAGAATATCAACAATATATTCAGGCCATTCTTGATTGCAGTTGAGATCATGAAGGAATTATAATCTACCATTTTCATGTCATGAGATCTAAACGTACAATTAAAAAATACTATTAAATATTTTTGCTGAAAAAAATCAATATAAATTGAGCAAAAATGTAAGATACTTTCTTTTGCTTTTTCTACTTATTTCCTTCTCTCTCTCTCTTTTGAGATGCATATTTTTATTTGTAAAATGACACAAATATTGAAGCAACAATAATTTTTGGAGATGTTAGAAAATTGAAATAAAAAATAAAGATTCATAAGCTTACATTTTTTAGAGTAAAGGTAGGATATATAGAGGAAGGAAAAGAAAAAAATAATAAAGAAATATAAACAAATACTATAATAGAGGATAGAGATAAAATTAGGAATAGAAAATTATTTAGATGATGTTGAGAACTAGGATAAAATGTCAAAGAAGATATAGAATTGAAGAAAGATTATCTGAATAAAAAGTTTACCGTTTAATGAAAGCAAGAAAAAAATTGAATCCTTAAATACATATATTTGAATTGTATTAAATTAAAATAATTGTGTATTAACCTCTTGATATATGAAACTTTTTCTTAAGAATTCTTATTTTCTTAAAAATATAAAAATCATAAAATTTAAGGACTAATAATAAATTAGATCAAGAGTTTTTTAGAATATAAAGGGCTCAATATTTTAAAAAATTATTTTGTTAATTTAACGAGGTACTAAATGATTGCGCGAAGCGCGACAAGTTCTCTAGTTGACTAATAATATCCAGGATTCTTGGAATAATATATCTTGCAATTGCCTCGTAAATTGCGTATGACTTTCAACTGTGACATTTCAGCATTTTCTAGTAATTTACTTTGTATGTTAGTCATAGTAATTACTATATTCTACGGACGTCCACTTTTAATTGAGGATCGAATTTCAACAGTGACATTTTCGCATTTTTTGAATTACCCCCTTCGTCCATTTTACTTGTTCAGTATACTAAATATAGTTATATAACCTTGTCTAGTTTGAAAAACTAAGAGATAATTTATGTATTATGTCTATTTTATTCTTATTATTAAATATTATTTATTTTTTAATATTTAGATGATATTTATTTTTTAATATTTAAATAACTTATAATTAATAGAAATGATTTAGAAAAATTACCTTCAAGTGATGTACCAAGTCAAAAATGAATCAGTAAAAAAGATATGAGGGGGTAACTTGTTTGAGTTGTCTCTAATCCTACCACATGTTCTACTTCAACCCAAGTTGAACATGAACAGTCTTTAGGATCTGCCTAAGCAAGACTGCTTTAACCATAGTTCAAATACAAACTTCACAATAAGACAGTACAATTTATTTATCTTTAATCAAAAATAAAGGGTGTCATTTTTTTTAAGGGAAAAAGCTCAAATATGCCATCAAACTATTAAAAATGATTCATTTATGTTATCCGTTAAAAGTTTGGCTCATTTATGTCATCGCCATTATAAAAAAGTTTCATTCATGCCATTTTTTTTAATGGTGGTTTTTTAAAAAGAAAAAAGGCTCAAATATGCAATCAAACTATTGGAAATAACTTATTTATGCCATTCGTTAAAAGTTTGGCTCATTTATGCCATTGCCGTTATAAAAAATTCACCGATTATAGAATTTTTCTGATTTTTACTTTAAGTACAATTTTTTAAGAATTTAAATTTTTTTGTTTCTGTAACTAATTGATTCGTTGTTTGAAATAGTTGATGCCTGTTTCGGGCTTGAATTGGTCTTGAGATTTGCAGAATTGTGTTCGGCGATTCCGAAGAAATTGAAAATGGATGAACTCTTTACAGTGCCTATAAAGAAGTTACAAAATGCATAGAAATATTTTGGCCGGAGAAATCGATATTTTCTTATTAGAAATTTTAAAATTTCTTTGGTTGATTTAATTAATGAGTGGAAGAATTATTGTTGGCCATGTGTACAAAATGGTTTTACAAAAACCCCCCAAATTGGACTGTTAAAAAAAATGGCATGAATGAGTCAAACTTTTAACGGATGACATAGATGAGCCTTTTTTCAAAGTTCTATGGCATATTTGAGTCTTTTTCCTTTAATTAATTATGTGGACGAATTATTTTTGGCCACGTGTACAAAATGGTTTTGCAAAAAACCATCAAACCGGACTGTTAAAAAAATGCATGAATGAGTCTTTTTTATAACGGCGATGACATAAATGAGCCAAACTTTTAACGGATGACATAAATGAGTCATTTCCAATAGTTCGATGGCATATTTGAGCCTTTTCTCTTTTTAAAAAACCACCGTTAAAAAAATGGCATGAATGACCTTTTTTTGTAACGGTAATGACATAAATAAATCAAACTTTTAATGGATAATATAAATGAATCATTTTTCAATAATTTTATGACATATTTGAGTCTTTTTTTTTTTTTTTTTTTTATGTTGTTTGAATGGTCAACTTTAATTTACGTAAAAAAGATAAAGACAAGGTCAGAGATTAGAAAATTTTGTATGGCTCCAATGTTAACTTTACAGCTTGAAAAAATTAAATCCCAAATTTCTTTTGTTTTTAATTTTAATATTCAATTCACTTAACTTAGCCATTTTTTAAAGCATCATTTATTAAATTTCCAAGACGGACGTCAAATCATTTACTTAATCAAAATTAATGCTATTTTGAATTTTCAATTTAAATACTACATCTATAGTGTAATTTTTTTTCATATTTTAATTAAATTTTAAATTATTTTTCCTGAATTTCCAACTTTATTTTTGTCCTTCACCTTTTCTTGCAAAAAAACCCTAATTTCACCAACTTCTCAAGAAATTGTGAAAGCAAAAAAATAAAATTAGCAGTACATATTTTCTTTCCATTTTCTTCAAATTAGTTTTTTTTTTTTTTTTTAAAGTTTTCTGCAGTAGCAGAGTAAGTTAGATTGCCACTGTACTTTGTCAGATGATCTTTATGTAGATACAACTAATTCTAACATTTGCAGATTTGCTGACTTTGCACTTCTCTTGGTATTTTGCTTGTTTTATATATATAGCATTTGCTGAGTTTGTACTTTTCTTGGAAAAAGATTGTATTTTTATTTTCTTGTTATTCTGGGGTTTGAGTTCTTGAATTTTTTTTTTTATCTTTTTGCTGTTTTGGGGGCTTAAGTTATTGGGAGTTGTTCAGGGTTTAAGGGGTTTTGAGTTCTTGATTTATTTTTTTTTAAAATCTTTTTGCTGTTTTGGGGGCTTAAGTTATTTGGAGTTGTCTTCAGGGTTTAAAGGGTTTTGGTGATTTAACTGTTGTGTATATGAATGGAGGAGAAAGAAGGAGTTAATAGTAATTCTGGGGTTACAGTTAAAGGTGATGAAGCTCCTGAAAGCTACAGAGTAGCCCCAAGGAGTGAAAGTAATAATAATATTGAGTTTAGTGGATCAATTTTAGCAGCAACACCAGTAAGTAGTGTGACAGAGGAGACGTCGAAGAAGAAGAGGGGAAGACCTAGGAAGTATGGACCGGATGGTAAAGTAGCTGCCGTAGCATTGTCACCAATGCCAATATCAGCTTCAATTCCTCTTGCTGGAGATTTTTCAGCTTGGGGAAATTGCGGAAGTCGCCCCATTGATTACTTAAAGAAGAAGAAGAACAAGTTTGAGGTCGAAACTCCAGGTAACAATTCCCCCTAGGCTGTTTCATTTTGTAGAATTTGAATCGAATTGTAAAATGTTTAAGTATTCATGTTGTTGAATAGTTATTTGTGATAAATAATGTTGGATATGTTTGTTCTATTTCTGTTTGTTTCTGCATTGTTCATTGAAGTGAGTTATTATAAGTATCTAACTTAGACTGGGTCCCCCCCTATCAAGAAGGATCTTGATTTCCTGGCATTTATGATGTTGAAGAAGATGCTGAAAGTTGAGAATCTTTCCACTGCATCTAAAGCTGCTATTTTCTTGATCCATTGAGCCAGATAGAGTTGGACCACTTGGCTGTGTTGTCTTTTAAACTGATATGGCTGGACACATCGTCTTTACCCAATAATTGTGAGATGGGATAAGAACAAATAACCAAGTGCATATAACGAAAATGTTGATTAACTTTTACAAAGTCAAGAAAGTGGTGGAATCTGTATTAATCTGACCCATGAGACTCACAGGCTTGGACTATTTATCTTTTTATAAGACCAAAAATACTGAGCTCGAAATCAGTTTATTCAGTTATAGTTATTGAAGTAATTATACAAGCTAATGACGGTATGAGACTCACTAAGTTACTCGGACTCTTCACTTTCGGTTCCGTACCCGTGTCGACACGACATGGGTGTGGGTGTGGGGTCCGTACCCAATCTGATCAACTGATTTTTGGTACTTTGACCAAAATCGACAGGAAAGTCAGGACAAAGTTCATGATTTTTGTAATCAAAACAAACGCTAAGGTGAAATTGAAAAAAATGGAATACCTTCTATATAGAAAATTCTACGTAATTGCTTTTTTCTTTTATCTCCTTTCAAGATTCCCCTCTTGATCAATATTTCTCCTCAAGTTTTCCACCTAATATTTCATAATTTAGGTTTATAACTCTATTTTTAGATATTTGTATTATCTTTCGTTGAATCCCCGCACCCCGTATCCATACCTGAATCCATATCCCTGAATCTTAAAATTGAGATCATGAAGGATCCGACCTCTGGATCCGCACCCGTATCGGACACTCGCACCCTAGTCCGAGCAACTTAGAGACTCAGCACTCTTATCCAAGTAAATAGATGATGTAATGTAGATGGAATCTGACACAAAACATTTGCTATTTGAATATTCGGTCATTCATTATTGTACAAGACATTCTACTGCTGACGATAGAGGATACTGGATATTCAGTTAGAACAGTAATCGTCGTATATGTTTGCATGGCCCTATTAAAGGAATATTCTTTTACCACCTCATTGGTTGTTTATTCTTCTCGATTTGTACAAGATTAAATTTTATTTTTAACGGCAATGTGTTTTAAGATAGTTTAGTCTCTGAGAGTAATAAAAGGGATTATCATCACTATGAAACATTTGAAGATATGTCCACGTGAACGAATGCATGGAAGTAACAAAATTCAGTTTATTATGCTGTATATCAAATTTTGGAAGCTAGAATGCAAATACACATGGACATTTCGTCAGTTGATGTAACTCTGTTATTGACAATATATCAATTACATGTAATACTGTTGTCATATATAATCATGCAAAAATGAAGGGCGTCAGAGAATCTATTAATAGGTTATAAAAAAGATAGAAAAGTGAATCCATTAATAGACCTGACCAGTGAACCGTTCTGAAACTTAGTGTAGCTTATAGTTTTCTCCAATTTGCCGTTGAAACTGGTTAAACTTGCTCTCTTTGTGTTTTGCTTCAAATAATACTATCTAATTATCATGCTTATGATATTTACTTGTTGGAAGCTGATATTATATTTAAAAGTTCAGTTACCTGTGTCTTGAATGTTTAACTTCATTTGAGCTATTACTAAACTTTGTATTTCCTTAGGGGAGAAGATGGCATACTCTGTCGGTGCAAATTTTACACCGCATGTGATCACTGTTAATACTGGTGAGGTAAGCCTCATATGTATTAATGAATTTCAAATGCTCATACTCCATTATGCCTGGTTTATGACCTGAAGAAAGGAAGGATGGTGTGTGTTAAAGTTAGAGTTATAGAGAGACTTATCTGTTTCTTTCATTTATGATCTATGACTATAGTTATTATTTTTTTTTATTTTTTTTGGGGGGTGGGGTGGGTGGGTGGGTGGGTGGGTGGGGGTTACAAGAGAAGTTAATCTGATGTTATGGACTGCTTCACAAAGTTTTTGTTTGACCTTCTTAATCCAGCCAAATAGTGGTGTAACTGAAATAGAAGGAACAGTTACCTAATGAAAGTTCATCAGTGCTCAACTTTTAAAACATTATCTACCCTTCTAGGTATATTCTTGCGGAAGTGTGTTAAATATGGCTTTTAGCTGGCGATATGTTCAATGTGTTTCTAGTGTATTTGACTGGTCAAAATGGAGTAACTATAAGAGGTGAATAATAAGCAAAAAAGAACTTCCATACAGATAAATTTTGGATTTTGGCTATATATGTCGGTCAGCCAAAGGCGTCAGACCTATATTTCATATTGTTCTGCAGTTTGACAAATGATGAATAGTTGAATACACATGCAGCCCCTTGGTGAAGACAATAGAGAAGATATATTGGTGAAAAGTAAGAATTTTCTCCTGAATTTGACATAAGTTATATAATTTGCTGGTTTGCACCCAAGGGTGTGGCCTAGTGATTCAATGAAGTTGGGTTAAGCACCATGAGGTCTCAGGTTCAATTCCCAACCGAGACAAACACTAGGTGATTTCTACCCATATGTTCTAGCCTTGGTGGATAGAGTTACCTGATACCTGTTGCTGGTAGGAGGTGACAGGTATTCCGTGGAATTAGTCGAGGTGCACGCAAGCTGTAGCTTTGAAAGCAGCAAGGAGGCATTAGGGGAAACCTAGATTCAAGGTCGGAAGAATCGGAAACAGACTCGAAAACGGAACTGACACCACGGTTATCAATAAAATATATATATATATATATATATATATATAATTTGCTGGTTGCATGCTGCTGTCTACTGCTGAATGAAATGAAGATATTATCAACATGGTGTTTAAGGCATCAAATGCTGAGGAACCCTAGATTTCTTCTGATATAAATAATTGTCAAAAAGGTCGATATTTTGGGAAAGGGAAGTCAAAGAGGACAATGAGTTAGGCAAAGTTAGTTTTAGTTGTTACTCTTGTTGTGATTATTACTTCCTAGCCAATATGATTGATACAATATTCTAGGATAAGTAATTAACATGGCTTCAATTCACCTGCTTTCCTCAAGTTTTCTGCTTTTTCAAGTATACATATTTACATTTAACAAATGCTCTATGATATAATTGTGAGTGGTTTGATGTACAGATCGTAGATATCTCAATATCCGTATGTAGATCTTCCTTAGGCCTGTAACAAGTGGCTGGTGCTTATTGGTTATTTCTATTTTATGATAAAGAACTGCTCTTTGAGTGTTAAGAGCGTAGCGCTAATTACTTCTATTTAGTATGTCTTGAAACCAACATCTCTTGAACTTTTGGAAATTAGATAACTCCTTGATGCAGTGGTTGTATCAAGACAACCTTTTTTTAAAGTTTGTACCCTAATCAAATATTTTTTGTGGTTTCAATAATGCACATCTGAAATAGGAAAGACAATACTGGAATCTTGAATATCGGTGGAATAGATAATATCTGAAATAGGAATGACGGGCCTTGCCAATTTGGGGTGTGGGGTGGGGTGGGGGTGGGGGGGATCGATATTTCTGGGAAATACAAAGTAGAAAGTAGGTCAAACAAAGTGTGATGGAGGCAGTAATTGTCAGTCCAAATATTAGAGAGTTAACTCTTTCTAATTTTATTTTGGGACTTGGTTGCGTAGTAAATTGAGGGATATGTAAATAATTCTCGTGCAGCATGTCACCAAATGCAAGAAAAGTGTCATCTCACTGTTGGCAAACAATTATAGTAGCTGAGGAACCTTGCTTCTGAACATTTATTTTTGCTGAAATTCCTTGGCTGTTTGGACTTCTCTTAGAATATTTAAAATCCAATTTTTTTTTTTTTTTTTTTATGATTTCTTTGGTGCATTAGGATGTCAACATGAAAATAATTTCATTTGCTCAAGAAGGATCTAGAGCTATTTGTGTGCTGGCTGCAAATGGTGCAATTTCAAATGTTACACTTCGTCAGCCTAATTCTTCTGGTGGTACTTTGACCTACGAGGTGTGAGCCGTTTACTTTTACTACACATGTGTGGATGTGCTTGATTTCTTTGCTGCAGCATATACATTTTTGTAACACCCCTTGCATTCTGATGTGTAGCCTCATCAATTTATGAGGCTATTGCACCACATAACAATTGAATAAAAGAAAGAAAAATATCCTGCATGCATAGAAAGTAATTACTGTCCCATTGGGAATGAATGGAAGAACGATGATGGATCGTGAGCATTAGAGTATTTCTTCTTATCTAAATTGTGATTTATGATTCTCTCTGGCTGCAGGGTCATTTTGAAATTCTCTCTCTGTCAGGATCATTTATGCCTAGTGATAATGGAGTAACAAAAAGCAGATCTGGTGGGATGAGTGTCTCTCTTTCAGGCCCTGATGGTCGGGTTATGGGAGGAGGACTTGCAGGCATGTTGATAGCTGCTAGTCCCGTTCAGGTTAGTATGGAACTACCAGTGTTTTTGGCCCACTTGTTCTTATTCCAACAAGGTGTTACGTTTGCAAGCTATTCAAGTGAAAAGAATCACATTTTTGGACCATTTGTGATCTGTAGAAAATACGACAGTGGGAGATGATTGCCTGGAATCGCAACACAAAACATAATTTATCTTTATTTACCTGTACTTTCCTTTGTCTGCAAATATGCATCCATGTTACTGGGGAAGTTATTGAAATCTAATGAATGACAAATTGCACCCACAGATAACTGCTACTTTGAATATCTTCTTCCTTTATTACTTTTATTATTTCCTCATTTGTGTCTGGCAGCAATCTTGCAAAATTAATCTGAACGTCTTGAGTGCATCAGGTTGTGGTCGGTAGCTTTCTACCTGGTCACCAGCTGGAGCAGAAACCAAGGAAGCAAAGAGTCGAGCATGCTGCTTTTGCCGCTATTCCTGCCCCTCCCATTTCTGAACAACGAATTGACGGAGCTTACTCTGGAGCAAGTCCCAACATTGCTGCGTCTATTTCCTTTCCTGGGGATAACTTAGTCTCTGCGAATTCTATATACAGCTCAAGAATTTCAACGTCACAAAACAACATTTCTTTGCCTGGAGAGGAATCTAAAGAGCATAACACGTCGTCCTGATTGAGCTGGGACATTGTATTGTTGTAATCTTATTGCTAATTGTTAGCGTACTTGAAATCTTAGCCTCATGATCCCTTTATTAAATAGTAATTGACTTTGATAGGATGCAGTAGGGCATAATTTGTGTTAGTTTAACCTAGAACTTCTCTTCTTATAGGTGTTACAAGATAGGAATTTTCTACCAGTAGGAGCTGTTATCAATTACCACTATTTTCTGATTGACTTGGTGTTGATGTACTACTAAGTCTGTATGAAATTGCAGAATGTCATTCTAACATTTGATATTAATCTAGCTACCTTTTGTTTCTCTCTAATTCTTGAAAATGGTTACTCTAATTGTACATATAACTTCAATCATAAATTGAACAATATGTGCTTCCACCAAATTGCATAAGTAGCTTGGTCATGTTCTTCTAGGTAACTGATGAGTGGAGGCTGAAAATAGGCAAAAAGGAGCAGTTCTGTGGCCGTGTTAAGAATGGATCAGCAAAGAAGGTGTAGGGAGAGGAAGGCCTACAGATGGATTTGTAGAAGCAACATCAAGAGATAATAAGCCAAGCCACGTAGAAATCAAGGGGAAAAGGAATTGTCATTTGATTGTCCGGTTACCCCTTCAAATATGTTGATCTTTAATTTTTGTTCTTGAAATAAACTGATCTTAATTCTTGCCCTTAGCAATCGAACTTCTGCTTAATGGGCCATAAGTTCTTGAAGGGGGCAGGGCATAACTTATGGAATATTATGATGTGAAAATATAAACTTATGTTTATTTGCCCTTAAAGGTCAAAAAGTGCAAATGACCCGAGAATAATGTAGTTTTTAGTTAATTAGGAAAAAGGGGCAGAATATACCTAAAGATCCTAAGCTTGGCGTGTTTTATCTAAGTCCCCCTTAAACTATGTTTGGTCCTAACAAGCTCTCTGTACTTGCTTCTTTTTATAATATTAGTTGCTGAATTCCACAATTGAAGTAGTTACAAGTAGTACCTAACACACATGCTTTTTATACATATTTATTCGTGTCGCCTTGACATTGGCTAAATGATATGGAAAAAAAGTCCACATATTTTTCTATTTTCTCATGTTCGTGTGGTTAAAATTTTTGATAATATTTTCTTTAGGAAAACAAACTCCTTAAAAATAAGAAAAATAATTTAGTTAATAAAAATTAGGAAAATAAGGAAAACAAGTGGCAATGTCTTCTACCACTCTCAAAATCACCTAATCCACCAAATCCCACATCCACCCCCACCCCCCAAAAATAATTTCTTTTAATCCACCCAACCTGTTTTAATATCAAGAACAAGAATAGTAAGTAAAGAACAAGAACAATATAGAAGACAAGAGGAACAATATTATAAGATAACTTTCTTTCAAGTGTCTACAACATCTTCCTCAAGACCTCTATTTATATTATTACATGGAGGAACTTCAAGAGGTGTTATAAACATGACATTAACTCATGAGAAGGTGGGGGAGAATATGGGGGAGTGGATGCTCAATCTGTAGGCCAAGACAAAATTTTGTCTTTCCCAGATCTTTCATTTCAAATTCTTTCTTCAAACACTTAAGAGCTTTTGAAAGCTCTTTAGGAGTGCCAATGATATTCAAGTCATCAACATACACAACTATTATAGCAAATTCAGATCCAGACCTTCTTATAAAAACACAAGGGCAAATAGGGTCATTTTTGTACCCTTCCTTTAGCAAATATTCGCTAAGACGATTGTACCACATCCGCCCTAATTGTTTCAATCCGTATAAGGATTTCTGAAGCTTTATTGAACAAGTTTCTTGCGAACTTTTATATGCTTTTGGAATTTTCATAAAAATTTCGTTGTCCAATGAGCCATACAAATAGGCCGTGACAACATCCATTAGGCGCATATCAAGCTTTTCATGAACTACCAGATTTATTATATACATGAAGGTAATTCCATCCACCACAGGAGAATATGTCTACGCATAGTCAATGCCAGGTCTTTGCAAAAAACCTTGTGCCACAAGTCATGCTTTATATCTTACGACTTCACCTTTTTCATTTCGTTTTTGCACAAAAAACCATTTGTACCCCACTGGCTTGACACCTTCAGGTGGTTGGACTATTGGTCCGAAAAATTCACGTTTTTCAAGTGAAGTCAATTCCGCTTGAATTGCATCCTTCCATTTTAACCAATCATTTCTCTGTCTACATTCATTGACAGATTTTGGTTCCAAATCCTCATCTTGTTGCATTATTTCAGTAGCAACATTGTAAGCAAAAATATTGTCAACCACAATATTATTTCGGTTCCACCTTTTTCTCGTCGAGACATAACTTATTGAGATTTCTTCGTTCTCATTATTTTCAGGTATTTGAACCTCTTTGCTGGTCTTATCATTTGTTATGTCTTGAGACTCTTTTTGAGCAATTGCCACCATATCATGATCATTTTGATCATTTATTTCTTTTCTTTTTCGAGGTTATCCTTGGAATCAATTGATCTACCACATTTCAAACGTAGCCTAGAATCATTTGCATTAACCACTTATTCTATTGGGACATCAACTCGAACCGGAGCATTTACAACTGGAATATAAGATTTAGTAACTTGGAAGGTTAGTAAATGCATCTGGCAGCTGATTAGCTACATTTTGCAAGTAAATCATCTTTTGAACCTCTTGCTCACATTGATTTGTTCGAGGGTCTAAATGAGATAGTGATAATACATTCCAATCTATCTCATTTTTCAGTTGCTTATGTTCTCCCCCTAATGTTGGGTATACTGATTCATCAAAATGACAATCAACAAATCTTGCCGTAAATAAATCTCCTGTCATAGGTTCCAAATATTTTATAATGGAAGGAGATTCATACCCAACATATATTCCCAAAATTCTTTGGGGTCCCATCTTTGTGCGTTGTGGTGGAGCAATTGGAACATATACCACACATTCAAATATTCTAAGATGGGAAATGTTTGGCTCTTGAACAAAAGCCAACTGTAATGGGGAAAATTCATGATAACTAGTTGGCCTTATGCGCACAAGTGCTGCTGCATGCAAAATAGCATGCCCCATATTTAAACATGAAGTTTTGTCCTCATTAACGTTGGTCTAGCTATCAATTGAAGACGTTTGATCAATGATTCTGCTAGACTATTTTGAATATGAACATAAGCAACCGGATGTTCAACTTTTATTTCAGTGGACATACAATAATTATTAAAAGAATGAGATGTAAGCTCACCAGCATTATCAAGACGAATTGTATTTATTGCATAATCTGGGAATTGTGCTCTTAACCTTATTATTTGAGCCAACAATCTCGCAAAAGCCATATTGCGAGTTGATAATAAGCACACATGTGACCATCTTGTAGATGCATCTATCAAGATCATATAATATTCGAAAGGTCCACATGGAGGGTGAATTGGTCCACATATATCACCCTATATACGTTCCAGAAATGCAGGGGATTCAATCCCAACCTTAGTTACTAATGGTTTAATAATCAACTTTCCTTGAGAACAAGCAACACAAGAGAATTCCTTTGATTGAAGAATATTTTGATTCTTCAAAGTATGCCCATGTGAATTCTTAATAATTTTGCGCATCATATTAAAATCGGGATGGCCCAATCGGTCATGCCAAATGATAAAATCATTAAAATCTGTAAACTTTTTGTTTACTCTGGCATGTGATTCAACCATACAAATATTTGTATGGTACAACCTAGAAGAAAGTGTGGGTAGTTTTTCATGCACAAACTTTTTTCCCATCTTTATTGTAGAAATATAAAGATATCCAACCTTTCCTTCATTGGCAGTCTCAATATGATAGTCATTTTGGCGAATAACCTTGAAACTTAACAAGTTTTTTTGAGATTTACTACAATATAATGCATTATCAATGGCCAATATTGTTCCCCCAGTTAGCAATAAGGTCGCTCTTTCAGAGCCCTCAATTAATTTTGTACTACCGGATATTGTATTAACATAGGCCTTTTTCATAACCAAATTAGAGAAATATTTTCTCTCTCTTAATATAGTGAGTTGTAGCACTATCAATAAGACACATATCTCCATTACTCATCTTGAATCCAAAGGAAGATTGGGGAAATTTTATTATCTTGTTCTGAAACGACAATTAGAAATGATAAACTTGATTAGAACGTCGTGCTGATAACGTGTTTTAATATCAAGAACAAGAATAGTAAGTAAAGAACAAGAACAATATAGAAGACAAGAGGAACAATATTATGAGATAGCTTTCTTTCAAGTGTCTACAACATCTTCCTCAAAACCTCTATTTATAGTATTACATGGAAGAACTTCATGAGGTGTCATAAACATAACATTAACTCATGAGAAGGTGGGGGAGAATATGGGAGAGTGGATGATCAATGAAGAGGTAGTGGAGGTGTGGGAATTACTACACTTAAAGGAGGAGTTATACTTAGAAGTTATGGACATCCGCAATAATCATCTTAATAATTATTTACAACACAATTTTTTTTAAAAAAAATTCTACCCGTCTAACCTTACTACCCCCAACCACCTACCCTACCTTATCCCCACCCACCACAACCCCCCTCCCCACCATAATATTGATCGGTCCACCTTTATTCATTCTCATTATTTTGTATTAAATATATATAAATACTTTTAGAAACAACTTATTTTTCTAAAAAAGATTTTCTTGAAATCATTTTAAAAAACAAAAAATATTTTCTTGAAAAATGTTTTCCTTCCCTATCGAACACACCCTTAGTAAAAGTAAAGTGAATCACAAAAATAGGCCATACATGGTTGGCAAAAGACGGGGCTGGAAGTTGATGTGCTCATGACGTTGTTTTAATAAACAGAAAAAAGCACAACATGACATGATATGGTATGATCCGACTAAAGAAACCAATAGATAAAGTTCAGTATATAGTTCCATTTGTCATATATTCCTATTTATGTTATTACCCTTTCCAATTACTGCAGCTAGCTTAATTGCACAAGAAAAGTACTTGATATTCATATTCTATTATTCCTTACATATATTTACATAACATGAATATATATTTCAAGGTTGAAAACATAACATGAATATATATTTCAGAAAGAAAAAAAAAACAAAAACTTTCAGCTATATCCAAAAATGCTTCATCAACCAGTGTACCCCATAGGGATATCCATTCTCATTGTCATTTGTCACAGAAGTTGAAAGAAATTGAAAGCAAGAATCATCAACTCATAGGAAAGGAAAAATGGTCATCATCAACAATTTGAAAGCAATACAAATTGAAAAGCTTCTTAAATTCATTCATCACTAAATTCATAATATGTATCTTTTTTCCTTCCAAATTACCTCTAACAATTCCCACCACCACCACCCCACCCACCACCCCCACTCTCAAATTCCTATAATAGAAAGAGTATAACAAAAATTTCAAATCCAACTGAATATCAAAATAATAAGAGAAAAAAGAACAATTCTTTCAAACATCAACACATTAAAAGTGCTTAAGAAGCCTATGGGATTCTCTAAGGCCAGTAAGATAAGCACCATGAGTTGTTGAATAATAGGATCTGTGTGTTGCTTCACCTGCAAACAACATCTGAAGTGGAGGACAATTTTTTGAATTGTCGTTGTCTTTGCTCCTTTTAGGCAATGGTTCAGCCATAGCATCCAAATCATCTCCACTTGATCCAACTGCTATATGAGTATATGAACCCAAGAACAGTGGATCAGTACCCCATTTGCACTTCAAAATCTTAGAGAACTTTATGCGACTTTCTGCTGCAGAATCTGAGTTCTTGAATTGCTTTGAGTTTGCAAGAAACAGTGATATTGCTGTCGAAACCCCGTCTATGATCTCCTCATCATCAAGAGATTCCATCTCAAGAGCTTCTTTACCTGAAAAACATGACACTATAGTACTTGAGTTTGGATAAAGTGGATGTATAAGAGCTGTCCTCCTAATCCAAAAGGGGACTTTTGGGTGAAATAGTTTCGGGTCCGATTGATGAAAGACCATTTGCAAGTAGGGAAATGTCATGCCAACATCATCCTGAGTACTTGGACTACTCAGTTGCAAGAATAACTTGTCAACAACACCAAATCCAAGTCTTGAAATTGCTTCAGTTTTGAAACTAGGAAGCGGAGGACTAAACATAGCAGAGTCATCGTCGCGAATTCCTTGTTTTAGAACACCTAATGAGACTGTAACAATGACATGATCAACATACATAACGGATCCATCACTGAAATGTAACTTCACTGGCTTAGTATCATCACCATTTTCCAATTTCAAGTCACAATCATCAGATTGCCATTCAATTTTGGTCTCTTTTCGACCTAATTGAATCAAACCATCTGGTAAAAAAGAAGCCAAAGATTCAATAACAGTTGAGTACCCTTTGGCTATAGTGATATCATCTCCAGGAAAATTACAATACTCACTTTCTCCATTGAAGTCCAGAGTTCCCAAATCACCTGCTGATGAATAAGACCTATGTATATTCTCAAGCATTGCAAAAATACCTTCTTCAAGTGATTTGCAACTCCAATTATCAAACACTTGATCATTTTCTTGATCTTTCTTTAAATCCCAATAAAATTCAAGCCCTTTCCTAAGGAAAGAACCAATACTCAAATTTTTAGTACTACCATTTTTAAGATTAAAACTTTCAAGAATTTGTCTACATACCCCATCTTGAAAATCCCCTTCACCTGAAGAAAATTCTATCATTTTGTTGAAGAAAGTTGTTATAAACTCAACCAGGGAAGAATTTACCTCATGACCATCTTCTGTTATAGTGACTTTTTTATCCATTAATTTACCTTCTTTACATTCCCAAGGCTTATCAGATTGAAATGAGTTGTTTTCTTGAGCAATTTTGTAAATTGGATTACCTTCAATACCATGAATCCAAGTAGCACCCATTTCAATTTGATCACCATTGAATTCTGAAGTCATAATTCTTCCAACAATTCTGTTACCACCTTCAACAACACATAGATCAAATAATTCATTAGAGTTTTGTGTTGTATGAAGTCTTTTAGCTGCTGTTAGACCAGTAATTCCTGCTCCAATTATCACAATTTTGGCCACCATTTTAAAGGCAACAAATATATTGAACAATTTTTGTGAAATGTGTATCAAGTATAATCAAATGAACAAACAGCCAAATCTCTCTCTAGCTTTAGCTAGTAAGAAAACAATTACTCATTCATAAAAAATAATTTCTAACTAGGGCTAGATTTTAAATTTCAGTAATTATTTCAAGTCTCCAACTTTGGGAAGAAAATAACTGAATTACCATCCAAGATAAATTAAAATCTTGTTTAAATTTCTAATTTCTAATCAATATATTTTCAATCTATCTAGCTATATATATAATATAAAGGAAGGTCATAGATAAGGTGATGTCACATCTCTATGGCCTTCATTCATATTTATCTTTTTTCTTATTTTTTTGGAATTTTTTCTCATTTAAATTAATTATTTTATTGTGAAAGTAAACTACTAAATTAAGTACAAATAAATCAATATATAATAATCTATATATAATATAAAGGAAGGTCATAAACAAGGTGATGTGGCACCTCTCTATGGTCTCCATTCATATTTATCTTTTTTCTCATTTTTTTGGAATTTTTTCTTATTTAAATTAATTATTTTATTGTGAAAGTAAATTACTTAATTAAGTACAAATAAATCATTATATAATAATAAAGGATAATGTAGAGGATGTGATGTGGCACCTCTCAATAGCCTCTATTTACATTTTTCTTTTTTCTCCTTTTTTTTGACTTTTTTCACCTTTCTTTCAATTATTTAATTTTACAAAATCATCTCCTTAATTGATATTAATAACATTCATAATTCTCAATCCTTTTATATTCATAACCCTCAATTATTTAATATACAATTTTATGACACATTAAAATCACACTAATAAAAATCTATTTTGAGCTATATATAATGGTTACTCTATTTTCATTCCTCCATATTCTTCATCTTTTCTCTCTTTAGTTGGTTAATTTTTTAACTTGTTTTATCTGATTTTGCAGATTACAAGGAGATATTATAATGAAAATTGTTAGACACTCTTGCATGGTTCAATTTCACGAGGTAAATGAATTGATATGCCTAATATAATTACAACTCTTTCATTATTGCATTATACATTTAATATTATTTGTTTGTATTCTTGATGATATGGTTTCTTAAAAAATGATTTGATTTTTTCTCTTTGCTTCTCTTTGTAGTTTTTAGAGACTTTGATTTTTTTCTTTTTGTATTCTCTTTGTAGTTTGAGAGAATTTGATTATGCTATGTTGACAACAACGTTCTTCTTTCCTCTTTAACTCATGTTTTTGATGATATAGTTTCTTAAAAATATATTTGATTTTTTCTCTTTGCTTCTCTTTGTAGCTTTTAGAGAATTTGATTGTTTTTTTTCTCTTTGTAGTTTTGAGAGAATTTGATTATGTTATGTTGATAACAAGGTTCTTCTTTCCTCTTTAACTCATAATTAACTATTCTTTAAAGTTTTTATTTGCTTAGGTAGCTTCATTTTTCTTCTTTTTTGTTGGTAAGGTTAACTTATTGGGTTTTCAAGTCATGATATTTTTTAAATCAATATATAATAATAAAGGAGAATGTAGAAGAGGAGACATGACACCATCCAATGGCCTCTATTTGCATTTTTCTTTTTTCTCTTCTTTTTTTTTTTTTGACTTTTTCTCACCTTTCTTTCAATTATTTAATTTTACAAAATCATCTCTCCTTAATTGATATTAATAATATTCATAACTCTCAATCCTTTCATATTCATAACCCTCAATTATTTAATATACAAGTTTATGACAATTAAAATCACACTAATAAAAATCTATTTTGAGCTATATATAATGGTCACTCTATTTTTATTTCTCCATACTCTTCATCTTTTGTCTCTTTGGTTGGTTAATTTTTTTATCTGTTTTATCTGATTTTGCAGATTACAAGGAAATATTATAATAAAAATTGTTAGACATTCTTGCATGGTTAAATTTTACGAGATAAATGAATTGATATGCCTAATATAATTACAACTCTTTCTTTGTTGCATTATACATTTAATATTATTTGTTTGAATTCTTGATGATATGATTCTTAAAAAATGATTTGATTTTTTCTCTTTGCTTCTCTTTGTAGTTTTTAGAGACTTTGATTTTATTTTATTTTTTTTGTATTCTCTTTGTAGTTTTTGAGAGAATTTGATTATGTTATGTTGACAACAAGGTTCTTCTTTTCTCTTTAACTCATGTTTTTGATGATATAGTTTCTTAAAAAATTATTTGATTTTTTCTCTTTGCTTCTCTTTGTAGTGTTTAGAGAATTTGGTTATTTTTTTCTCTTTGTAGTTTTGAGAGAATTTGATTACGTTATGTTGATCACAAGGTTTTTCTTCCTCTTTTAACTCATAATTAACTATTCTTTAAAGTTTTTATTTGCTTAGGTAGCTTCATTTTTTTTCTTTTTTGTTGGTAAGGTTAACTTATTGTGTTTTCAAGTCATGATATTTTTCAAAATAAAAGCAAAAAAGAAGGCCAACGTATACAGACATGCTACTCAAGGAAGTATGTATATATCCTTTTGTAACCATGTGGATCATCTTTTAATAAGCATAATGATAAACATGAGAATGTTAAGTTAATTTATAATTTTAAAATACAATTTAATTCATAGAGACAATGTTTATTGATGCGTAACTTTGTAGTCTTCAAATTTTAAATTTTAAATAAAAATAATGTGATATTTAGTTTAGCAATACAATCCAAAGAGGTATTATCAGATAAAAGAATTATTTCAAGGAATATAACAAGATACAAATTATAAGATATTATAAGACCTTGATCGCTTGATCCAACAATAAAAAAGATATTCTATAGATAATAATGTATCTATTCTTGATAACATACACATATATACTTGAAATGTTAATATTAATTGAATGTTATAAATATATTGCGAAAAACTTCAAAGTCTATCATTTAATTCTCTTAATAACAAATTTATGTTATGAGTGTTAAAAAAGATCAGATACATGAGCTATTTGACTTTCTAACAACGTCAATAAGGTGTAAATTATAAGAATAACAAAGTGTCAAACCTTTTTTCCCTTTTTACGATAAGGAAAGTGAATATATGGTTAATATGTATTAAATTTATTATTAATGAAAGCAAAGAAAAAATATTTCTTTTAATTTCCTCACATCAAAGGGGGAGTTATCTTTAGGAGAGTTACTACCCAATTTTTTTTAAAAATAATTACCACGATAATGCTATAATGGTAATTATATTAATGTTGTCAAAAGTTTAACTATTCTACATATTAAATATATATTTAAGGAAAAAAATTATTTAACTCTTAGGTACTTTTTCTATTTCTTCAATGCTAACGTATTCTTTTTGAAATTTAATTCTATGTCATTCTCTTATAATTCTTAAAGGATGGGAGCAGGTAATTAATTATCACACTAAGTCACTAACTAATATTATGACTTATTTTTTACATCTCATTTTATGTCATGGATTTTAATTAATTTATTTTCTATTGCAAAAGTATAAGCTTCACAGTAATGTCTCACTGTCACAATTTAATTCTCCTTCTCACAATTCTCATTATTAGACTGAGAGTTTAAATATGAGATTCCTAATATTTATGGATCTTATGCAACGTAGATACACATTACATGAGCGTCAATACAACTAATGAATACTGGAAAAAAAGGATCTCTCAAACTTTTGAATTTCGTACATGATTATGTTGGAATTGAAATATAATTCAAGTATTTTTCTCACCTTAATTTACCGCAAATATATTTTTAATTTTTTATTTACTTCAAATTCATTTATATATAAAGAAAGTCACGTAATTTATGATCAAGTAAACTTAATATTGTTGGTTGAACCAATATTATTGCCATAATAGTCATTGAATTTTATATGAAGTTATAATAATTAGATTGTCAATTATAACTGAATCTTTTCACATCAACTTTTATGTTTTCCTCTTTTTTAATGGTAGCTTTTAATTGATTATAGTTTGAGAATATCCTTTTAGCAATTTTTCTGAATGAGCAATCTCAGGAACGTAACTTAATTGTATTTTTTCTTTTTTATTACAATATCCATTAGAATATTTATGAAATAGTGTATTAATTATTAAAAATATATTTAATCTTTTCTTATAACCACGCAAAGCGCAGATAACTACACTAGTATTTTATTAATGAAGGAACATTTACAACAAAAACTCTTCACATGCCAATTTATAAAAAAAAATAAAAAAAAATCAAAAGTCACAATTTTAGCTCTCTTAATTATATTAATGTGTATTAAGTGCATTAGTAAAGCAAAAGAACTTTACTTTCCCCACATCTAAGACGTTACTTTTTGAAGATACTTTATGAAGCTTCTGAGGGAAATATATATAAGCAAGCTAGAGGCACAAAGTGCTTGAAATAAACTTTATCAACACCATAGAGTGGTTTCTTTTGCAACAATATTATTTTGCTTGTGATGGTTGGGGTCTTGGGCCATTTCTATGTCAAAATCAATAGAGCTGAAAGGATCTATACTAAGGTATGGTTAAAATTCTATTATTTAATTTCTTTCCTTTATTCAGACAATCTAAAATGCACGACAAATTTCAAATCATTAATTTAATTTGTTTTGAATTTCAGAAGTTTATAATTATTCAAAGAGGATTTTGAAACTATGACATGATATAAAAATTGTGAAATATTTAGCTGAGAAGACTGATTTTTTGAGGAGCAAAGATGGAAGTAGCAAGATGGAGTCAGGGGCGGCTCAATACTATTGGTGGCCTAAAGTGAAAGTTCGATGAGAGACCTTGATATATTTTTCTTTTTCCAAAAAAAGATATAATATATATTTTTTTAATTTAAAATATATTTTTCTAGCTTTTTTGGGATGCAAAATTATAAATAACCGTCTCAGAATTGATTTGTTCTATTAATTCCTTTTCAATTGATAATATACATAATCTACTCAATTTCTCTTTAGACATTGTTGATCGTTAAGTATGATTTTATCAATTTTAATTTTGAAAAAAAATAGTAAAAGAACAATATATCCCTACGTGATAAAAAATATTAAGAAAAATAGACATTAATTGAAAAAGGTAATACCAAAAATTTAATTACAAAACCTGATTCAATACTCGATCTAAAAATAAGAACTCTTGTTTCATAAACTACCCGCAATACTTGATATCCAAGAAAAAGTAGATTATAATAATGATGTTATAAAGAGATGTGCTCAAGTCTTGAAGGAATAAAGATTGAAAAGAAAAAAATAGAGAAGGATGAACTAGTACATTGATATATAAAAGAGATTAATGAGTATTGCATGATCCAAGAAAGGAAATGAAAAGTCTTATTTTTAATTGAAAAGATAAAAATAAGAATACTAATTACTTTTTATCTTTACTTCCATAAAAAAAAAATTTGTTTATATATGTTACCACGCTTCTTTCAAGGCTTACTTTTTATCAAATCAAAGTCCAAAAAGTATTTTTTCATTCTAGTGGATAAATGTAGTATTATTTTTTTTTAAGCAAAAACATCTAGAATAACTATTTTGGTATAAAATGAGGCCCCCAAAAATTGGGGCCCCCAAGCCTAAGCTTCACCGGCTTTACCCAAAAGTCGGCCATGGTTGGAGTATGTGTGTGTGTATGTGTGTGCCTTTGTGGAGATTTTATTGTTTGTAATGTGCATGCATGGTGGATATAAGTTAGGTGATGTGACACCTCTCTTTGACAAAAAAAAAATATTTATCATTTTTTTCTCCTGTTTTTGCTTTTTATAATTTCTTCTTTGATTTGTTGTTGTAATGAAGAAAGACAATGAAAAATTATACTCAAAAGTCAGAAGTTTTCTTTTTTCATGACATTTGTCAGAAGTTTTCTTTTTTCATGACATTTATTCTTCACTAATTGTCCCTAATCCTCTGTAACTAAAGATAACTGCTACAGATGTTCAATGATACGCATGGCAAGGTAAACTTCTGGAATATAACCATCTACTTGCAAAAGGTTCATAATTATCATTTCAATATACCTCATACTTACAATTTACTTAATGGTCTTTATTTTCATCATTTTTATAGTATTTTACTATCATAACGTCTAAAATAATTAAGTCATATTTATAACATTATTTGGTATTCGATATTATAGTCCTATAAATTTATATAGAGACATTTAAGACTTTGTAGAAATAATCACATTAGCCTTTTTAGTTATGTTTTTGGTGCTTATTATATTCATGTTTTATAAGTATGACTCGGAAAATAAGATGAAGGCTCTTGAATGGCGATCGGCATGTGGGAGTGAATGCCGACAAAAGCTTGGAAGATTGTGCATAATATTTCATAATTTTTTCTTCTATTTTTAATGATTAAGGTCGTACGAATGATATTGCATTATTTATTTTTTTGTGTGTTCTCTATAAGTTTTTTTAATTTTGTATTTTTATATGAATTTGTGATTGTCATATTTCTATAATTTGTTTTGGTTCAAAATAGTTATGACTTTGTTTGAAGTCTGCTAACTACTAACCAAACGTTTTCCTCAATGAAATCAATTATACTTCATCAATTATTCGGCTGAGTAAATATAAATACAAGCATTCCTAGTTATCTTTCTTTTCTTTTCCTTTTTTTCCATTTTTCACTTATTCCATTCGTTTAGTTATTTTTCAAAAATTCCCCGTAAGATATGGTTACTAAAGAGTCCCAAAATGGTTAAGATGTTTCAACATCTTGGTAAACAGACAATGGTGGCAATAGGTGCCACATGAGTAAAATGACGAAGGATTTTTCTTGCAGGTGCTACATGACCTTTTTCATTCCCATTTTTCAACATAAAAAGATTTGGTTAAGGACAAATTCCTATTACAAAAGAATTCAGGAAAGAAAAAAATCACAGATATATAGATTTTATTTAGAAGTTTTCAAGGTAATTTCTTATTCTTAGATATATGGATTTTATTTAGAAGGTTTCAAGGTAATTTCTTATTCTTTTACACACAAATATATGAGATGGTTTTTTATGCTTCTTCTCTTAAATTTTCTTCTCCAATGTTTTTTTTATGCATTAAATATTTCATCAAAATTATGATTTTGTATTTAATTTATAAGAAATTTTTTAATAGAACCGAACCGCGGGTAAGTACACTAGTATATATATATATATGTATATAAAGGACGTTACTATCTTTTTCTCCATTTTTTGAACTTTTTCCTTTCATTTCTTTTTATTAATCAATTTATTTACTAATTAAAAAAAACTATCATATTTATTACAATAATTATATCAAATGAGTTACAAAAAACCTCTACCTTTTACTATTCTCTACTTAAATTACATGTCTCCTCAGCTCCCATTTACTTAATTCACATGGTTGAACCATTCTATAAAATAGCAATCACCTATGAAATTGTTGAATGTTCATTTTCATTTTCATTTTCTACTACTTCTTCTTCTTTATTCACTTTTTTCTTTTCTCCTTTTTTGATTTTTTCTTTCATGTATTTTACAGCTCATCAAAGGTTTCTCGAGATGAAAGATTGTTGACAAATGAAGAGGTCTCGAGATAAAAGGGTAAACAAAGAACTCTTTTATAATAACACTAATTATTATTGTTGTTATTTAATTTTCAGTAAAAAATTTACTATAAGAATTTTTAAATTTTTGTCTTTTCAATTTATGATATTCTAATATTTTGAACTTGGTATACTATGACTGTTAAAGGAGAAAGAAATATAAATTATCAAGAAAATAAAAAGTAATTTATATTTTGTTGTTACATTTTAATATTAAAGTGCATCTTAATGTGCTAATGCACTTCCCATCCGTTTGAATTGTTGTACTGTGCAGCAACTTCCAAAGGTTGGTTTATGCCAATTACTCCCATTTGTTTTGGTGGCAATTACTTTATGAGTTAGTGGTAAGAATATGACCATAAGTTTCTTGTAATTTCTAGCATTATTTTGCCTCATTATTCTTATAACTCATGTAACATATGTAACCTCAAAATTATTCATGTACCTCACTTAATGTCCACTACTTCCTCATTTACTAGATGGAAGAAATACTACACCTATATAAAGGATATTTTCTTCCTTGTGTTGGGAAATAAAAGAGAAGTAGTAGGTTGTGAGATATAAAGTGTTATACTTTAAGTTAGTGTAGTGAAAGAGAGAGTTGAGACAAAGAAACTATTCTAAGTCTTTAACTATATTCACTATACAAAGAGAGTAATCATATGTTGAAGAAAGGTGTTTTTGTGGTGGAGCTTTGGACTCTTCAACTAATCCGGAGTTGCTTGAGTTGTACGACGTTGTTGGGCTATTGTATCCTGGAGGGGACAAGTCAAGAGTGATACTGCTGGACCGGTGTAGATTATGTCGCAGTGGGCTTGAATCTCCTTAAAGAGAGCGGGATATCTGTGCCTCAGCCTGAATATATTTATATTCATTTTTATTTCAACTGTAATTTAATTATTGTGGTATATTACACCAACATATTTCTTAATAAGTGAAAGCATCTGGATATTTCATAATTGAATTGTGAACATTTTAATTCAATTTGTAAAAGATGTAGAAATAATGTTACTTTTGTATTTCATTGTCTTTTCCTTAATTTCTAGAATTCTCTTAATTTTGAATTCCAAGTTTCTAGAATTGAAAAAAAATAATATTGGTATTATAAACAGTAATTCTTGCCATTTTCCATTTCATTTTAAGGTTTTAGAAGTTTTAATTCATTTAAGATTAATTAATGGAGTATTATTTGTAAATAATATTGAATTTGGTAAGGAAGGTAAATAAGACTACGCTATAGATTTTATTTTTAGCATTATAAAACTACAATGATATCGATGCGATGTTTTCATTTTTATATATAAAAGCCAAAAAAAAATTAGTTTTTTTTTTAAAAATTTCCCTCTTCCATTAGTTTAGTGTATATTAAAAATCCCAACAACCTTTACTAAATACTCTAAACGTTATGGTTCTCCCTCCCCTTCAATGAATTTTTATTAATGTGTATTAATGTCCCCAAGGCTGGAGACAATAAGACAAAAACCTAAATCTCATGCATGTTACCAAAGGAATTTTAAGTATGCCAACAATTTTTTTTCCTGAAAACATACTATCACGACTCAATATCTCAGGTCATGATGACATTTACTGCAATCGCCAGTAGGTAAGTCAAGCCATAGCCCGGAACGGTAAGTAACGGGCTAACGGGCGGAAGGTGAAAAGCAACGAGAAGAAAAGCCAACAACAACAATAATATAAGCGGAAGCGAAGAAATATAAATATATAATATACCGAACAGAAGAAGGAAGACGACAAAATATACAAAATAATCCCTCCCAAGACCTGGTAAAGTCGATACAAGAGCCACTAAAACCAAACAAGAGTACTAGACAGTATCCAAAATATATGTACAGTAGTCTCGGAGTGCAAAAGACTATAACTGGAAAAGATAGAGGAGGATCAGCCTCAGACTCTGGAAAGCTCACCCCGTCTCCAGATCAACAGCAACTAGGCCGAGATAGCGTCAATGTCAGTGGCTCGTACTCGAATCTGCACCAGGAAAAAGATGCAGAAGTGCAGTATGAGAACCAAAGCAATGAGTACTCGGTAGACATCATCGGCCGACTGAGCTCAAACATAGTAAAAGCATAGATATAATGTGAGAGTGCAAGCTAAGTCAGTAATAGCAGGGGTAGAAATGTAAATATCCAAGAGCTACACATGTGCGATAACGGAAGTAAATAAGGACAGTACATGTAATAAATAACTCAGCGATGAAAGAAAAGCATTAACTACAACCTAACTGGGTCCCCATAAGCCCATAAGGCAAATGAAAAAAGACAATTAACCCGACCGAGCCCCCATAAGTCAGTGGGTGCATAAAGAAGTAACTAAAATAAAAGCATAAGTAACCCGTAGCCGAACCAATCCAAAGTAACCATTTGATCCCAAATCCATGATAAAAACTATCCAGATGTGCAATGGGCTTGAACCAACACTAATGGGTGATAACGAGAGGCTAGATGTCGGGCTCAAACCAAAAATAATAGATAATAACGAAAGGCCATACGCCGGGTTCAAATCGAAAATAGTGGGTAATAACGAGAGGCCACATGACTCATACATAACCGAACTCAGTACCACTGCCAGAACTACTAGTAACAACTGTGATCCATGCTAGAACATCCCTTTAGTAGTCATAAACAGATGTCGGACTAGAACCGAAGCTCATAGTAATCTTACCGTTACTAGAAACATAACCAATGTCATAATCGTGCCAGAACTCATAATAATAGAAATAGTAAAGTATATGCCGGACTCGAATCGAAACTGAAATGCCCTTACATAAAAACAAATATTACTAGCTAACAGGAAAAAGTGTAGAGATTCCAAGCCCATCTCCAGCCCATAAGGTCACAAATACCAAACTCAGGTGGATAAGTCCACTAAGGCAAGACGGGTCCTTTATACTAGGTCAAGAGGTGTGGTATAGGATCAATTACTACCCTACTCGAGAAAAAGTGCTAAAACAGGTCAGAAACCAAAGATAAGTCAAACCCAACCCAAGGTAATAGCCTAAGATGGCAGTTAAGAGTCTAAATAGGCCTAAAGGAACTTAATGCCAAGTATTCTAGCTAACAAGGGGGGTAGTGGGGCTCACTACAGCCCGATAACCAAACATAGGCCAAAATCTAGTCTAGTCTAGTCTAAGGCTTCCTATTCCCATGTTAAGGTACTAATAGCACTAACCTAGCCCTAAAGGATGATACTTCGCTATACTAGGGTATAACGGGCCCAAAATCTACCAAAACGGCTTCCTAACCGGCTAAATAGGGCATAAAATACTAAAACAATGTTCGGGCTAACACTACCTGCCCAAAACTAGCATAATAGTACACTAATACCATAAATAGGCTCAATCTAAAAATAGGGTAAGCCTCGCCTACCTGGATACCGCCGAACGCTCGTCGAATCCTCTAAGCCGGAGCTTTCCCCTTTCGAGAAGCCTCCGAGAGCTGCCACACTATCAAAATAAAGATCCACGCGTCAAGACGAGAAAAATAATACCCATATTGTGTACAAATTCTCCGGGTCAGAAATCAAGCTAAAAATCCCATGCGGGGCCTGCTTGTGAAATCGCGAAATTGAAATCGTCACAGCATCCCATGCAGCTCAAGGGTCAAAAGCCATAAGAGAACTAGCTAAATTTGGTCTTAAAACAGCCCCGAATCAGTCACAACAATAACCACAAAATGAATAATTAAAATGGAGAATTAAGCGAGAAATTAAGAGAAAGCTTACAGGAATTCGAAGGTGTAGGGTCCACAATCACGTTCCCTGGCTAATCCCAGCTCAATTATGTGATTTTTCCATAATTTGCAAGCTCAAAGTACCAACAATCGTGTTTAACACTTAGAAAATGAGCTGAAAAAATGAAGGAGGGAGTATATATACTGCCAGGGGTTTCCTCATCGTGGTCGAGAGGTTCCCTTGTCGCGGTCACAAAATCCCACTAACGGGACCATCGCGATCGAGGCGGCCTATGTTGACACCCAATTTTGACCTCTCGATATTTCTCTCGGGCTGCTATTTTACCAAAATTATTAGTTTTAATGTTAACATTGTTTTACTCATTATTTTGGTATCAAATAAATTCCAACATTTCGTACTCATAATTTTAGAAATATGCAATTTATTTTAGCATTTAATTTTATACTTTTATATAATATATATAATCTATTAATTTAAATATAATATTTTACATAATTCTATTAATATTTATTAAATTATTCCTTCAAATATATATATATATATATATATACTCATAATTACAAACACATATTTATTACTATTATTGGTGTTACTATTATTATTATTATTATTATTATTATTATTATTATTATTATTGCTATTATTATTATTACTATTTATTTATTTATTATTATTACTATAGTATTTCTTAAAATTCGCATGCATAATTTACTCTCAAATTATTGTTATTATTGTCAATTTTATACAATATTTTTACGTAACAATAATTTTGAGACATTTTATTATTATTATTGAGTTATTATGGTATTTACTAAATAGCAGCCTAATCCAATTTAACTTCCCAATTTTATTTAAAATCTAGCCATTCTGTACCTAATTTGGTATCAATTTTAGCCTAAATTGATCTCAAATTGAAATCCCCAATCCCAATTTCAATTAACCCAATTTAAATAACCCCAATTCTAACCCATTCTTGCAATTTTAAATCCCAGCCATTGATCATACGATCAACGGCTGAAATTAAATTCTTTTTTTCTTCCATTTTAATCAAAACTAACCCTAACCTAATTCACTTTCACCCTCACACTCTCTCTCTACCCGATCTCTTTCTCTCCTCTCTCAACCTCTCTGCCACTGCCGGCCACCACTCGCCGGTGGACATACTTCACCTCTCCCCTTCTCTCTCTTCTCTCTCGATCTCCCTCTCTTCACCATCTGCTAGAGAAACCCCTCACTCATCCTCTTTCTCTCTCGATCTCTCTCCTCTCTCAACCTCTCCGCTGCTGTCGGCCACCACCTGTCGGTGGACCTGCTCCTCCACGCGTCACCACGCCGCCGCCGATGAGCCTACGCCGGTAAGCCCGGATCTCCCTCAAACTCTAACCTCCTCTCATGACCTCCAGCCAGACATGACCGAGAAAAGCCACCAGCGACCTCCGTACCCTATCGGTGACCATAGAACCACCAGTGCCGTCTCCTCCCCTCACTAGTTGGCGAAACTATCCACCAGTGAATGCATCACTAACTGGAGAGCCCTATTAACAATGCCACGAGCCAATTTCTTTGTCCCGAATCCGAATTCGAGGTCCTGATCGAAAGATCCCTATGTTGATTTTACGATAATTCGTCTCCGGTATGATCGTTCTTGTCTCTATCTTATTATTTGAAATCTATCGACTCTTATTCATCTTTGTTCCTAGATGTGAAATTCGTGATGTTTGATTTTGAATTTGGCTTGATTCTTTTCGTTTTACGTTCGGATCAACATCCCTATTTTATGAATTTTGATTTCGGATTGAACACTGTTTTGGGCAACTTCTGTAATATGTCTTATTTTTGGTTGTCGGTTGATTACTTTGATATTATTATGGATAACACTTTACTATTTGGTCGGATTTAGAGTATTTGCTTCTTGAAAACTTTGCTACCTTGTTATTCGTCTAATAAATTCGAGTTCATTTGGTTTTTCATTTCTAAATTGAAACTTGGACGTGTTTTATCTAGTTTGCTTGATAGCATGACTGTTTTCATGATGGTATGTAATTTGATTGTGGAAAAATCTTCCATGATTCATATTTGGTTCTAGGACAACTTTGGTACTAAGTCATTTATGGTAAAATGCTGATTTGTTGACATTTATTTGAGAATATTAGTTGGCTGATGGATGTATGATTTGAAATTAAAATTGTGCGCCAGCTTTGTCCTTTATTTATTTTTGATAAATTCAATGGTCTTGTGATTTGTTTACTGATTCTCCTACTCGTGCTCGTTTTGGACATATTTTTACTTATAATTTATGGTATTTTTGGCCCTTAACTGATTTTCTGCTCATTTACTTGAGGAAAATATCTTCACTAACTGACTTTTGAATATTTTCTTCTCCTCTACTTCTTTAGTTTTACTTGTTTAATTATGGTAGTCATATATAATTTCTCCCCTTAATTGATCTTTCATAGTGGGTAAAGAAAAGGGTTTTATTGACTGATTTTAAGAAATAATCCTCCCTTCCTTTTATTTTTTATGACCTCTCACAATTCTTTGACTATATAATCAAGGCCCATCCCTTCACTATTTTCTCAATCATTATTCTGTAATGACCTTCCCGGTCATTTTTCTCATTTTCGTGCGTTCTCAGTGTTTAGAGCTTTTCTATAACTGCCCCAAGTTATTTATGACTTGCTGGGACTGACAGTTCGGTTCCCGGACAGTTCGTTTGAGAATATTATTTAGACCGAGCACGTTGTAAAATATTAAATTAAATTAGAATTTGATAAAATGACATAGTTAATTACCTTTCAAAAATATTTATGATATTTATAAAATTCTTTAGTGATGATGTATCTATACTACTTTATAAAAGTTCTATAATTTATTTATATTTTAAACGGAGATAGTAAATCTAAATATGTTAAAATAATATTTTTATTTTATAGAAGTTTTGTTCAAAATAATTTTCTATTCATGATGGTATATTTAAAATATTATATTTATTTTACCACGAGCCTATGCAGTATCCGAATATATATATACGGAGAGCAAAATAATGGATAAAGCCATGTGCATGCAACATTAATTGGCATTTGACTAAAAGACTTACTTTTTTGTTGGTCTTGTACGCGTAGTGTATATATATATATATACTCTAATATTAATTCCTTTTCTTATTTTGTCTTGTTTAAAGAAAAAAAAACTACTACATATATTCCACCATTTTTTTTAGCACTTTAAGCTCAACTTTAAACATTTCTAGAGAGATTCAAGGTTAGGGGTTGGTATATTTGAGTTCGTGGACTCGTTCTCGTCATTTCTACGGTACGTTTTCTTATTTTTACGGTAGTTTTAGTTACGGTGGTTGTTGGAATTGGTGTTGATATTTGAGCTAGATATTGAGCTCAAATTGAGCGGTGTTAGTTGTGACTATTGGTCACGGGGTGATTTGGGACGCTGTGACGGTTTCGGTTTTTCGATTCCACAAGTGGGCCCCACATGGACCGTTTGGATATTTTTTTGAACTAATGCAATATGGGTATCAAAATTCATGTTTTTGACATGTAGTTTATTATTTTGCTAGCGTGGCAGCAATCGGAGGTCTCTCGAAAGGGAAAGACTCCTATTTAGCAAGCTTTGGCAGGCGTTTGGCGGCGTCCAGGTAGGCTAGGCTTACCATATACCTAGACTGAGTTTGTTTATAGTATTTGCATATTATTATGCTAGTGTTTGGGCTGGTAGTTGTAGATTGGCATTGGCTTGCTATGATTAGGCCTTTTGGGCCGGTTAGGGCCTTGTTCGGATGTGTTTCGGGCCTGCTATCCTCGTGGTGTACCAGATATTACTTTTATAGGGTTGGTTAATGTTGTACCGCTGTTAGTAGGGGTTTGGGGAACCTTAGCCCAGACTTGATTCCGGGACCCCGTAGTGGGCCCCGCTACTCGTCACAGTCGGTGTAGTTAGCTTTAAACCTTATTAGGCTTAGTTAATCCCCGAGATAATCTTTTAGGATAACATTTGTATTAAATTACCCTATTTATGCCCTTTTGACCTGTTTAGCCTTGTTAGTCTCTAATAGCACCGTATTTGACCGGGGTCGGCTAGTTTGATTTAGAATGCGGATCCGCCTTGCCATGACTTAGAATGTATACCCAGACTTGTAGTACGTGGTGGGTTAGCTCCTTCACTTATGTTTCGAGTTTATTTTGGGGCTGGTATGTCCCCGTTTACTTGTATTTGTGTGGATTCTGGCACTATTATGTCACTTGGTTACTGATTATTATGAGTTCCGGTTCAAGTCCGGCCACTGATTCAGCATGATGGTTACTGATTATTATGAGTTCCGGTTCGAGTCCGGCCACTGATTATTATGAGTTCCGATTCGAGTCCGGCATCTGGTTATGATATGATTGGAGAGTTTTGGTACTGAGTTCCGGTTCGAGTCCGGCGGTTATGATATATGTGGCCTATTGTTATTATCCACTATGTCCGGTTCGATTCCGGTGTCTGGCCTCTTGTTATTACCCATTGGTGCCGGTTCAAGCCCGGTGCACCCTTGTTGGTTATTCTGGTTACTGGATACTGATACAGCTTCGAGACACTGGTGACTATGCATTTACTATTCTTGTGTGTCCCGCCGGTTTATGGGGGCCAGGCTGGGTTATTGTTTTCTTTCGTGTGCCTATCGGGTTTATGGGGGCCCAGATAGGTTATGTTTGACTTGAGTGCTTACTTATGCATTTATTTACTCTTTACTTAGTATCGTATTTATTTATCTCCTGAGCATATCTACACGCCTCGGCAGTAGTGTATTTACTTATTATTTATACCCCGGACCTAGCATGCACCCTCGCATTTTAGCTTGCTTATATTATATTGAGCTCAGTCGGCCGATGATGCCTACTGAGTACCCGTTGCCCCGGTACTCATACTGCACTTCTGCATCTTTTCCCCGATGCAGATCCGGGCACTAGTCGACGGTTTTGACGTGACTCTCTTTCCAGCACTTACTCCGGAGCAGGGTGAGCTTACTGACGTCCGAGGCAGATCCTACTCCATCTCTATTGTATAGTCTTTTGCTCTCGAGACTGTAGTACTTGTTGTATATATTTGGTTTCTGTATTTTTTTTTTTTTTTTTTTTTTTTTTTCTTTTTTTTGACATGTCTAGTAGTGGCTCTTGTACCGACTTCACCAGGTCTTGGGAGGGGTTCTCAGCTGTATATATTGTTCTCTTCTTTCTCAGTCTTGGTATGGATATATATTTTGATTTTGTTTTTTTTGTATTTCTAGCATGTTTATTAGTATGGTTACTTCCACTTCATCTCTGTTTCCTGAGATTCCACCCGTTAGCCTGTCGCTTGTCGCTCCGGGCTAGGATTTGGCTTGCCTATTGGTGGGTTACGGTAGGCGCCATCAGGACTCGAAAAATCGGGTCGTGACAGCTTGGTATCAGAGCCTAGGTTTCACTGGTATTGTTGGTGCATGAGCCGATGTTTAGTAGAGTCTCGCGGATCGGTACGGAGACGTCCGTATCCTATCTCCGGGAGGCTACCGAGCATGTTTAGGGTAAATCTTATTTCTTTGATTCGCCTCAGTGCGTTTGTGTCTATGTTGGTTTCTAATCTCTATTTGGTTCATTCTT
This sequence comes from Capsicum rhomboideum, assembly GCA_031232105.1. NCBI lineage: Eukaryota > Viridiplantae > Streptophyta > Magnoliopsida > Solanales > Solanaceae > Capsicum > Capsicum rhomboideum. Next base: position 32,369,163 of record CP124716.1, read on the forward strand.
TACGCAGATGGTTAGGACGCATAATACTAGAGCCGGGGGTCGGGACCCCAAGCCTACAGCGAGGGCTCCAGTTAGGGGTCGAGGTCGACCTAGAGGTCGAAGGCAGGGCAGAGTAGCAGCCCCAGGACCAGATCGTTCTAGGGATCCGTCACCCGATCCCGTTATAGTTCCAGATGTTCCGCCGCCACAGCAGCCGGTGGGCCAGGGGGAAGCCCAGGCTCCACCCTGATTTATTGATGCTTCTTTGCTCCGAGGTACATTGCTTCAGTTGTTGGAATTAGTTGGAGGTCCGCCTGCTGCGGGAGTACAGCCAGCCGCACAGGGAGTTGGTGCTGGGGCGCAGCCTGTAGCTGTGGCACCGAGAGTTGAGGTTCTGCCTGTACCAGTAGCTCTACAGCCAGTTATAGATCAGCCAGTTATGTCTGCCGAGGAGCAGAAGATGTTGGGTCGCTTCCTGAGATTAGCTCCACCGAGATTTGCTGGTACTCCGGGTGAGGATGCATATGAGTTCTTGTCCAGCTGCGAGGATAGACTTAGGAATTTGGGATTGATACAGTCTCGTGGTGTTGATTTCGTGGCATATCAGTTCGATACTGCAGCGAGGAGATGGTGGAGGGGATATCTTGATTCCAGGCCAGTGGGATCTCCACCGATTACCTGGACCCAGTTCTCCGAGATTTTCTTGGGAAAGTATATGCCCCGTACTATGCGGGAGCGGCTCAGGGATGAGTTCTCCAGGTTGACTCAGGGTTCATTATCTGTCGCCGAGTATTAGGCGAGATTTCATGATCTTGCTAGGCACGCTACTTCTATTTTGCCTGATGAGTACGAGAGAGTTAGATGTTTTGTCAGGGGACTGAGATTGCCACTCCGCAGGGCTACCCAGAGTTTAGTGACTTCAGGGAAGTCATTCGCAGAGATTATTGAGCATGTATACTCTATTGAGGAGATGGATCGCGAGGCCCAAGGGGGCAGCGATAAGAGACCTCGTGTCCAGGGTAGTTTCAGTGGGAGCCATAGTGGTTCGCAGTTCAGAGGTCGTGGTTTCTAGTTTCAGGGTAGGTACCCTCATCAGCAGCAGCAGTCTTTTCAGCGACAGGGTCAGCCTAGTAGGCCCGTACAGTCAGCTTTGCAGATATCTGATAGGGGTCAGCCCACCTATAGTGGTTCTGTTAGCCAGCCTCAGGGGCGTGGTCAACCCAGTTCATCTGCTAGAGGTGGTCATATTGGATCTTCTAGGCCGAGCAGGGAGCCAGGAGCATGTTATACTTGTGGGGTTTTCGGTCATTTCGCGCGTGAGTGTCCTCAGCGCAGGGCTATTGAGCCTTCAGTTCAGACAGCACAGCCCATCAGATCTGTACCGCCAGCAGGCAGAGGTGGTGCACAGGGTCGTCGGGGTGGTCCCCAGGGTTCTCGAGGTGGAGCACAGGGAGGTCGGACTGGTAGTCAGGTTGGTACTTAGACTAGTGGTAGCCAGCGTTAGTTGTATGCCGTGCCAGCTAGGCCAGAGGCTGAGGCTTCGGATGCGGTGATTACAGGTACGATTTCCGTATGCCGTCAGCCAGCTTCTGCATTATTTGATCCCGGATCCACGTTTTCTTATGTATCTACTTATTATGCACCACGGTTGGGTTTATGTTCTGAGTTATTATCTGTGCCCTTACGTGTATCTACCCCCGTTGGTGATTCTTTAGTAGTGGATCGGGTATATAGATCATGTCTGGTGACTATTCAGGAGTTTGAGACTCAGGTTGATTTTATTGTATTGGCCATGGTAGATTTTGATGTGATTCTGGGCATGGACTGGTTGTCTTTTCATCATGCAGTCTTGGATTGCTTTGCCAAGACCGTGACCTTAGCCATGCCTGGTGTACCCCCGGTAGTGTGGCAGGGTTCTGTTAGCCGCACACCGACGGGGATTATTTCATATGTTCGGGCTCGTAGATTGATGGTGAGGGGTTGTGATTCATTCCTTGCTTATGTTCGGGATGCTAGCATTGAGAGTCCGTCACTTGACTCTGTCCTTATTGTTCGTGAGTTTCCTGATGTATTCCCGACTGACCTACCTGGCCTTCCTCCTGAGCGTGATATAGAGTTTATTATTGACCTTGAGCCGGGCACCCGACCTATTTCTATGGCTCCGTATCGTATGGCTCCTGCTGAGTTGAGGGAGCTGAGTAGTCAGCTTAAGGATCTTTTAGGGAAGGGTTTTATTAGGCCGAGTGTGTCGCCTTGGGGTGCTCCAGTTCTTTTTGTAAAGAAGAAGGATGGGTCTATGCGAATGTGTATTGATTACAGGCAGCTAAATAAGGTGACAGTAAAGAATAAGTATCCGATGCCTCGTATTGACGATTTGTTTGATCAGCTTCAGGGTGCCGCGGTGTTCTCAAAGATAGATTTGAGATCTGGATATCATCAGTTGAGAGTTAGGGCTGAGGACATCCCAAAGACAGCCTTCAGGACTCGGTACGGCCATTATGAGTTCCTGGTGATGTCTTTTGGATTGACTAATGCCCCTGCAGCTTTCATGGATTTGATGAATCGGGTATTTAGGCCATACTTGGACTCCTTTGTCATTGTGTTTATTGACGACATCTTGGTTTATTCGAGGAGTAGCGAGGAGCACGAGCAGCATTTGAGGACTGTGCTCCACACTTTGAGAGATCATCGGCTTTATGCCAAATTCTCAAAGTGTGAGTTCTGGCTTGAGTCTGTAGCTTTCTTGGGGCATGTTGTATCCAGACAGGGTATCATGGTAGACCCAGCGAAGATTGAGGCTATTCGAGGTTGGGCTAGGCCCACGTCGCCTACTGAGGTTCGCAGTTTTGTTGGGTTGGCAGGTTATTACAGACGGTTTGTTGAGGGCTTCTCGTCTATTGCATCTCCTATGACCAGACTGACCAGGAAGGAGGTTCCGTTTCAGTGGTCCGAGGATTGTGAGGCAAGCTTCCTGAAGCTCAAGGATCGACTTACTTCTGCCCCTGTGTTGACTCTTCCAGTTGAGGGCGAGGGTTTCACCGTGTATTGTGATGCGTCTGGTATCGGTTTGGGGTGTGTTCTGATGCAGCGGGGTCGTGTTATTGCTTATGCATCGAGACAACTGAAGGTGCACGAACGTAATTACCCCACTTATGACTTGGAATTAGCAGCGGTAGTATTTGCACTGCGGATTTGGAGGCATTATCTATACGGTGTGCATTGTGAGATCTTTACAGACCACCGCAGTCTACAGCATATTATGACTCAGAGAGATCTTAATTCGAGGCAGCGCAGGTGGATTGAGTTGCTGAAGGACTATGATATCTCTATTCTCTATCATCCGGGCAAGGCGAATGTGGTAGCGGACGCCTTAAGCCGGAAGACAGTGAGTATGGGTAGCTTAGCCTTCATTCCAGTCTCTCAGCGGCCATTAGCTTTGGACATTCAGTCCTTAGCTAACTCGATGGTTCGATTGGATATTTCTGACCCCAGGAGGATTGTTGCTTGTGTTGAGGCTAGATCTACTTTGCTGGAGCAGATTCAGGGTTGTCAGTTTGAGGATAGCGGTCTCTGTAGCATTCGAGATCAGGTATTGAGGGGTGAGTCTGAGAGAGCTACCTTGGGTTCTGATGGTGTTCTGAGGTTTGCCGGTCGTATTTGTGTCCCGAGGGTTGGAGATTTGATTCAGTTGATTCTGCACGAGGCACACAGTTCCAGATATTCTATTCACCCTGGGACAGCTAAGATGTATCGGGATCTGAGGCAGCACTATTGGTGGAGTGGTATGCGGAGAGACATAGCAGGGTTTGTAGCTCGATGCCTTTGTTGTCAGCAGGTAAAGGCCGAGCACCAGAGACCTGGTGGTCTACTTCAGCCGTTACCCATTCCTGAGTGGAAGTGGAAGCGGATCACGATGGATTTCGTTGGTAGGTTACCTCGCACCTCTCGTGGCTTTGATAGTATTTGGGTTATTGTAGATCGGTTGACTAAGTCCGCGCACTTTATCCCTGTTCAAACTTCCTACAGTGCTGAGAAGTTAGCTCGTGTATATATTCAGGAGGTAGTTCGCCTACACGGAGTACCGGTATCTATTATCTCAGACCGAGGGTCTCAGTTTACCTCCAGTTTCTGGCAGGCTTTCCAGGAGGAGTTGGGTACTCAAGTGGACCTCAGTACTGCGTTTCATCCTCAGACCGACGGGCAATCAGAGCGGACTATTCAGGTGTTAGAGGATATGCTCCGTGCTTGTGTGTTAGACTTTGGGGGTCAGTGGGATCAATTCTTGCCTTTAGCGGAATTCGCGTATAATAATAGCTTCCACTCCAGCATTCAGATGGCTCCGTTTGAGGCTTTGTATGGTAGACGGTGTCGGTCTCCAGTTGGATGGTTTGAGACTTCAGAAGTCAGTCCTCGTGGCACAGATTTGCTCCGAGAGTCTTTGGACCGAGATCGGGTGATTCAGGATAGGCTGCGGACAGCTCAGAGTAGACAGAGGAGTTATGTTGACCATAGACGTCGTCCGTTGAGATTCAGAGTTGGTGATAGGGTCTTTTTACGAGTATCGCCAATGAAGGGCGTGATGCGATTCGGTAGGAGGGGCAAGCTTAGCCCCAGGTATATTGGACCCTTTGAGATTCTTCGGACAATTGGGGAGGTAGCATATGTACTGGCCTTACCTCCGACCTTTTCAGCTATCCACCCAGTATTTCATGTTTCTATGCTGCGACAATATATCCCAGATGAGTCGCATGTGCTTCAGTGGGACTCGGTTCAGTTAGACGAGAAGTTAGCATTTGTTGAGGAGCCTGTGTCCATTTTAGCCAGAGATGTCAGACGGTTACGCTCCCGGGAAATTCCAGTGGTTAAGGTACAATGGCGTCACCGTCCAGTTGAGGAGGCTACTTGGGAACTTGAACGTGACATGCGAGCCCAGTATCCCTACTTGTTTACGTCTTCAGGTATATGCTTATTCTTGACTTTCACGGACGAAAGTCCTTTTAGTAGTGGATATTGTAATGACCTTCCCGGTCATTTTCCTCATTTTCGTGCGTTCTCAGTGTTTAGAGCTTTTCTATAACTGCCCCAAGTTATTTATGACTTGCTGGGACTGACAGTTCGGTTCCCGGGCAGTTCGTTTGAGAATATTATTTAGACCGAGCACGTTGTAAAATATTAAATTAAATTAGAATTTGATAAAATGACATAGTTAATTACCTTTCAAAAATATTTATGATATTTATAAAATTCTTTAGTGATGATGTATCTATACTACTTTATAAAAGTTCTATAATTTATTTATATTTTAAACGGAGATAGTAAATCTAAATATGTTAAAATAATATTTTTATTTTATGAAAGTTTTGTTCAAAATAATTTTCTATTCATGATGGTATATTTAAAATATTATATTTATTTTACCACGAGCCTATGCAGTATCCGAATATATATATACGGAGAGCAAAATAATGGATAAAGCCATGTGCATGCAACATTAATTGGCATTTGACTAAAAGACTTACTTTTTTGTTGGTCTTGTACGTGTAGTGTATATATATATATATACTCTAATATTAATTCCTTTTCTTATTTTGTCTTGTTTAAAGAAAAAAAAAAACTACATATATTCCACCATTTTTTTTAGCACTTTAAGCTCAACTTTAAACATTTCTAGAGAGATTCAAGGTTAGGGGTTGGTATATTTGAGTTCGTGGACTCGTTCTCGTCATTTCTACGGTACGTTTTCTTATTTTTACGGTAGTTTTAGTTACGGTGGTTGTTGGAATTGGTGTTGATATTTGAGCTAGATATTGAGCTCAAATTGAGCGGTGTTAGTTGTGACTATTGGTCACGGGGTGATTTGGGACGCTGTGATGGTTTTGGTTTTTCGATTCCACAAGTGGGCCCCACATGGACCGTTTGGATATTTTTTTGAACTAATGCAATATGGGTATCAAAATTCATGTTTTTGACATGTAGTTTATTATTTTGCTAGCGTGGCAGCAATCGGAGGTCTCTCGAAAGGGAAAGACTCCTATTTAGCAAGCTTTGGCAGGCGTTTGGCGGCGTCCAGGTAGGCTAGGCTTACCATATACCTAGACTGAGTTTGTTTATAGTATTTGCATATTATTATGCTAGTGTTTGGGCTGGTAGTTGTAGATTGGCATTGGCTTGCTATGATTAGGCCTTTTGGGCCGGTTAGGGCCTTGTTCGGATGTGTTTCGGGCCTGCTATCCTCGTGGTGTGCCAGATATTACTTTTATAGGGTTGGTTAATGTTGTACCGCTGTTAGTAGGGGTTTGGGGAACCTTAGCCCAGACTTGGTTCCGGGACCCCGTAGTGGGCCCCGCTACTCTTCACAGTCGGTGTAGTTAGCTTTAAACCTTATTAGGCTTAGTTAATCCCCGAGATAATCTTTTAGGATAACATTTGTATTAAATTACCCTATTTATGCCCTTTTGACCTGTTTAGCCTTGTTAGTCTCTAATAGCACCGTATTTGACCGGGGTCGGCTAGTTTGATTTAGAATGCGGACCCGCCTTGCCATGACTTAGAATGTATACCCAGACTTGTAGTACGTGGTGGGTTAGCTCCTTCACTTATGTTTCGAGTTTATTTTGGGGCTGGTATGTCCCCGTTTACTTGTATTTGTGTGGATTCTGGCACTATTATGTCACTTGGTTACTGATTATTATGAGTTCCGGTTCAAGTCCGGCCACTGATTCAGCATGATGGTTACTGATTATTATGAGTTCCGGTTCGAGTCCGGCCACTGATTATTATGAGTTCCGATTCGAGTCCAGCATCTGGTTATGATATGATTGGAGAGTTTTGGTACTGAGTTCCGGTTCGAGTCCGGCGGTTATGATATATGTGGCCTATTGTTATTATCCACTATGTCCGGTTCGATTCCGGTGTCTGGCCTCTTGTTATTACCCATTGGTGCCGGTTCAAGCCCGGTGCACCCTTGTTGGTTATTCTGGTTACTGGATACTGATACAGCTTCGAGACACTGGTGACTATGCATTTACTATTCTTGTGTGTCCCGCCGGTTTATGGGGGCCAGGCTGGGTTATTGTTTTCTTTCGTGTGCCTATCGGGTTTATGGGGGCCCAGATAGGTTATGTTTGACTTGAGTGCTTACTTATGCATTTATTTACTCTTTACTTAGTATCGTATTTATTTATCTCCTGAGCATATCTACACGCCTCGGCAGTAGTGTATTTACTTATTATTTATACCCCGGACCTAGCATGCACCCTCGCATTTTAGCTTGCTTATATTATATTGAGCTCAGTCGGCCGATGATGCCTACTGAGTACCCGTTGCCCCGGTACTCATACTGCACTTCTGCATCTTTTTCCCGATGCAGATCCGGGCACTAGTCGACGGTTTTGACGTGACTCTCTTTCCAGCACTTACTCCGGAGCAGGGTGAGCTTACTGACGTCCGAGGCAGATCCTACTCCATCTCTATTGTATAGTCTTTTGCTCTCGAGACTGTAGTACTTGTTGTATATATTTGGTTTCTGTATTATTATTATTATTTTTTTTTTTTTTTTTGACATGTCTAGTAGTGGCTCTTGTACCGACTTCACCAGGTCTTGGGAGGGGTTCTCAGCTGTATATATTGTTCTCTTCTTTCTCAGTCTTGGTATGGATATATATTTTGATTTTGTTTTTTTTGTATTTCTAGCATGTTTATTAGTATGGTTACTTCCACTTCATCTCTGTTTCCTGAGATTCCACCCGTTAGCCTGTCGCTTGTCGCTCCGGGCTAGGATTTGGCTTGCCTATTGGTGGGTTACGGTAGGCGCCATCAGGACTCGAAAAATTGGGTCGTGACATAGTCACAATCCCACTTCTCTTTTACATAGATTTGAACACAGTTTTACACACTTTGAACATCACTACTCTCCTCTACACTTAAAAAATATTTCTCTACTTTTGATCTTGAGACTGATTTGGTTGTTAACTATTATCACTGGTTCTCACTTTGGAAGTGCGGTTTCTTGTTTGTGTCTTATTATTCTTGCTATCAACTTGTTAATTTTCTCTAACGATGCATTCATTCCTTTTGTGCTAATCCTGTGTGATTATGATCTTGTTTTGATTTATCTTGCAATTAAATGTTTTCCTATCGTGGTGTTATGTATGTGAATCTGAAACGACCTTTGCGTATCTCATAACCCCTTTGGTGTGAGCCTGCCTGGGATCCTTGAGATCGTTAGGATCTCGACAACATCAAGGGTTGGTTATGGGCTGCCAAAGGTATGTTTTTGGATTCTAGGAGTGTTTTGGTGTCTTTGTCCATGTTCAACAGGTTGAAGGCGAGAATTTAGATAAGACGAAGAGTTGCCAGGGGTTTGGAGTAGTGAAGGGCTGTCCCACTTAGCCTTTCTCCATTTCTTCTTTCTTTATCCATTTGGGTCTGTAATAATTATTGTACAAACTCTATATCTACATAATAAAATATTACGGGGACTGCTTATGGGGGTGGGGATTATGTGATTCGAATACCTTCTCACTTAGATGCCATGCCTATAGGATTATTTGATAAATTTCACATATTCATTGTTTTATCACTTATGCAAACAATCTAGGGTTATTAATTAAATTATTTATCATCTAGAAATCATGTTTTTGGATTATCAATTTGACTCTTAGCATGATAGCACTAATTTCGAACATATCAATTTAATTTACAACATGTCTATTCATTTTCAGCATGTTTAACAATTTTTCGGTATGTTATAACTAATTTTTAGCATGTTTATTTTTCTGCATGTTTTATTATATTAAATTATTTTTCAGCATATCTAAATTAATTTTCAGCATTTAAATTTACTTCTCTTTGCACTCTAAATCAATTTCCAGCATATAAATATTAATTTTCCGCATCTAATAATTAATTTCCAGCACCTTAAATTAAGTTTTCAGCATTTTTTAATTAATTTACAGCATTTTTAATTAACTTTCCTGCATTTTTAATTAATTTTTTGCAACTTAAATCAATTTCCAGCATTCTAAATTAATCTCTAGCACTTTAAATTAATATTTAGCATTTTAAATTAATTTTTTGCACATTTAAATAACTCTCTGCATACTTTTAATTAATTTTATGTACATTTAAAGAGCTTCCTGCACAATTAAATTGATTTTTTGCATATTTAAACTAAACTTCTGCATATTAAAACTAATTTCCTGCACGGTTAAATAGGTTTTCTGCATGTTTAATCTAATGTAAACTAAATTAATTTTTTGCATGTTTAAAATAATTTGCTGAATGGTTAAATTAAGTATTTTATTAACTTAATATTAGCTAAGTAGTTAAACTAATTTTCTGCATTTTTTTTACTAATTTTTATGCATAGCTAAATTAATTTGTCAGCATCTTAAACTATTTTCCAGCAATTGTTAATTAATTTTCAGTAGCTGTTAATTAGTTTTCAGCATGTTATCCGGCATCTTGATTAATGCGTCTCGTCTAGAAATCATGCCTATAGGTTCTAATTATGCAACGTGAACAATTGTTTAGCATGTTTATCGCCTAATCGTTTCTAATTTGGCAAGAGGCTTATCTGAAACCATTATGTGCTACTTGTAAGTTTTATTTATTTTGTATGACGTGAACCCTGAGTCTAATTAGGCAGCCTAGTCTTCTTCTTGTCTAGAACCAAATCCCAAAATAGTAAGTCCAACACCTCGTGGACATTAAGTTGGGACGGGTAGGTATTTTATTAAACATTAGTTTTGTCGCTTTTTTTAGAACGTATTTAAGATTAATAAACAATTAGGTGGGGTGGGTAGAACATTCGGATATGATGTAAGTTGACCCGAGCAGAATTCGACAATGCGATATGCGACATTGTCACCCGTTAATAAGTCGGGCGCTGATCCAAATAAGATAAAAATTAACCCTTGTCTAAATTCTATCGAATTTATTTTTTGCATGTCCTTTGTTTGGGGTAGTCTAGGTAACTTAATGAATCTTTTTCATTATAAATTATGTCTTTTTCTATCTTCTCGCTCATCTAATTCACTTCTTTATTTTTTTACACATTTTTATTGCTTTATCACGTAGTTAATTATTAATCAGATAATAATTAAGTTGCATATGTAATTTGTCTAATATTTTCATCTTTTGAACGCTTAGTTAAATGTTAAGTTAATAAAATAATCGACCTTTTGCTTATCGCATAGAATCCCCACGTAATATATGAGTTCGGTCGGGACCCACATTTGTGGACTTCGAAAGGTGTCTAACACCTTCCTTTCGAGGTAACCTGAACCCTTACCCGAATTTCTGGTTAACGTAGACTAAATTAAAATAAGTTTGTATTTAGTCTAGAATGGTGTCCTAACGCACCTTAATTCGTTAGGTGGCGACTCTTCACTCTTCTTAATCCTAAATAGAGTTTGTCACGTCGAATCCCGTTTTTCGCCAGAAAAATGGGGCGCGACAGCATGGCGACTCTGCTGGGGATACTTAGGTTCTAACCAATACGATTTTGTATATTACGTGGGATCTTTTTTAAGCTTTTCATTTATTATTAATTCTTTGTTATTTTTATTTTATTTATTTGTTAATTTTTAATATTTAATCATTTTATATCCTATTCCTCTTTCCCATTATTTTATTACTCTAATTTAATCAGTTTTCTCAATGCCAATCCCTTTCCTTACCCCTTTATTTGTTTATATGCAATTTTCTAGCTCTAAATCATGTATTTATTTTTCTTTTCCTATCTGTTTATTTTTATATATTACCCAACATGCTATTATTTGCTACGTGCTACTGCTTTATATAATTGACATTCCGTTCATATTTCTCCCACTCGAAAATCTCACACTTTCACACGCTTTCACTATACTAGGATGTTGTGCCTTCGCACTTCTCCAAATTCTCTTTAAAATCCTGTTATAGAGAGTCGGCTAAGATGCGGTTGAGCGGATAGTTTTACTACCGTAAGACCACGGTCCTTCTCGCATAAGGTTACCCTCAGTCCGTATCTACCAACTCCTACAAAACTGAAGATAGTATCGTATCCACCCCTTGCATTTAAGTCATGCATTCATTAGCCATAGGTAGTTGACCCTCGAGGTTAATCCACAAAGTTAGAAACCAACCTCTTATCGAAAGGGTACCCACCACCGAAAGGGTACCCACCACCCAAAGACAAGCATGCATATTATGTGTTATGTGTTACCCTTACTTTGAAACTTGACCTATGTTTCCATTTATTAATGAATATGCATAAGCTCTTAATACCCTAGAAGTGTTAAGATCAATGATTTAACCTTCCCAAGGGATTCAAGACCCCAAGAGAACGCATAACCTTATTTACTATGTGTTAATTTCTACATTTGTGTTATTGACTTACCTATCTTGTTATTCTCTGTTTTCCAATTTTAGTTATTCCTTACTCTTAGAATCTGTTACTCTTAGAGTTCCTTAAAATTCCTATCAGAATATGTTTCCTTTAGGCCTGAATCATACAATCTTATGGACTAGTCAAACCCCCCCCCCCCTTCATTTATCTTCATATATTGAGTTCATACTCTAAAGTATCCTTCAACATACTAATGATCTTTTGAACCAATCCATTCCTCGATAGGATGTTCTAGATTATTTCTACTCTTTTAGGGTAACTCATCATTTTAGGACATTCTTAATCAACACCTTCAATATTAACATACCATAACTCTTGACAATTAAAGCTTTTCATATTCGTACCATACTCTGGCTTTCCCAACCTCTAAGTCATATAGAGCTCTCAACTATTCATTTCGAACAAGCATAACTCAAATATCTTTCTCTATGACATTACTTATAAATATTCTATTGTTGTGCGTTTTTACTAATCATAAGTCCTTTCTTCCAAGGTTGACTAAAGTTGAACATCAGAAATGGCTAGTCAAGCAATGTTTATCAACCTTGTTTATAGTGAAGCTGAGTGTAGGAGTGGGGGTTTGCACCAAGACAAGCTTACTCCCTTTGCGTCAAGCATCATGAGTATGGAAAGAAAAATTGAGAGAATAAGAGGAATAATGACCAATCTTTGACGTTCAACTGATATGCCACCAGGTTTCCCAAAGCCATTATCCGAAATTGAATTCATTGCTCCCATCTGCACTATGGCGTCTCCTATATTGATGACCTCACCTATGCCTAATTGTGATGCACAAGTATCTCTGAGTTTGTATTCAGTTGACTATAAAAAGCACTCAATGGGTTGACAGAGATGGGCAAAGAAAAGGAAACAGAAGGAAAGATTTCTAACCATAAGGCAGGGTCATCTCAATAGCTTGAGATGGATAAGTTATCCAAATCAGGAGAAGAAAGTAAGAATAGAGTTAGGGACTTGAACTTTCCATTATACGATGGGTCTGGCAATCCTCACTCCTATTTGAAAGAGTATCTGGACGAGCTAGCAGTTATAGGACAAAGTGATGGTCTTAAGATGAAACTTTTTGTTAGTTCACTTACAGGTCTAGCATTGATGTGGTACGTAGAGAAAGATACAAGCAAGTGGGTTTCTTGGGACAATTTGGCAGGTGACTTTATTGGGCGGTTCGACAATAGTCTAAAGAGGAAGTTCATAGGTGAAACTCTAATACATGACCAGGTTGGTTTGGTTGAGCCACAATTCAGGGATAAGGGAAAGATAACTATCAATGAGGCATCAAAGCCTCCAAAGCCCGAAGTGAGAAAATACCAAGCTATGACTCTCTTAGACGAACCACCGTCAATCACTTTTGAAATGTTAGGTCACATGGTATCTTGCAGCCTAAGCTTATTGGTTCTTATTGCCCTTCAAGTCCTTTCTTTGATCCCCAAAAAACATTGTGCCTTCCATTCAGGCATGCCTGGTCATGATACTGATGAATGCAGCCAGTTGAAGAGAGAACTACAAAATTTTATAAGCAATGGGATGATAGTAAAGAAAAGTTTCCCTCAACTGATATGGTATCCATCTCCAGAAATCACTCCAACACCACATTACGCCTATTATCCCCAATCCTCCATAAAGCCTCATCCTCAAATTGTCTGGTACCCACTTCTATCCATTGCTCTAATATCAAAATACATCCCCATGTCTTATCCAAAACCACCAACAAATCAACGATCCAATCAATCCGCTAGACCTCTAGTCAAGTTTCAGAAAAATCCACCAAGACAATACACCCCTCTGGTTGAACCCATAACTCAGTTGTATGAAAGACTCAGAGAAGCAGGCTACATCATACCCATCCCTACCGTACCTGTTAATACTCTGTCTAAACAATACAATCCTAATCAGGTTCTCGCCTACCACTCTTGGATGAAAGGGCATCCTATAGAGGCGTGTTTTGCCTTGAAGGAAAAGATTCAAACGATGATTGATACCAAAGTGATAACTGTGATAGGGCCAAATATTGATGTTGATTAATTTCCTAAGCATGACTTGCACCTGTTTGGCATTGATGAAGAGTATATCATGTTGTTTCTCCTCTCTGGGCTCCTTAGCACTTGAAGTACTTTGAGCTTTACATACTTGAAATAATATGGATTTTCTTTTATGATTTCCCTTTATGTAATTGGAACTATGTTTGACCTGATTCCCCTATAAGTGGAATACGTAGGCGCTCATTTAATGGGTTTGGTCTCAATCTAATAAAAATTTTCTTTTCCCTATTTTATCATTTTGTATGAAGTTGGAAGGATTAACGATGATATCAATCACAAAGGATGTTTCAAATCAATAGTTATGATGTTCAACATGAGTCGACCTTGTTCATTCCCTATTTTCCTTATCTTCTTTACAACTATAATTTTAAATTCAGCATCATGTTAATCTCTCCAAAGCAGAAGTTTTGTCACTATCATCTGTCTCGTGTGTTAGAAGCCCAAATCTCTACACTTAGATCACTTATTAAGTCATAGTCTTCATCTCGAAATGTGTTCTATTTATATTGTTTTAAATTTATTTGTGCTATGTGATAACTTTTGTTTGATTTATTTATTTTATTTAAAGATTGTCTAGCATTTGAACATTGAATAGGCTAAGAGTCTGCAATTTGACAAAATACGCCTAACCATCTTGATCCTTTTTCTAACACAAATTTTGCTTCTTCCCCAGCATAAAATACCTTCTTGCCTAACTCCTTATTCGTCTCCTCAACAAATATCTTTGATACACGCCAATTTTGGTACTTTGCAAAACATGGTAATGCACGATGGAGAGTCACCTACACTGCAATAAAAGTTTCTTGACTTAGAAAAGAGGTTGGATGAGTGTCTACGTTCCAAAGGCAATTATGATTTGAGGTATGAGAAACTGTGTCTACATCCAATGGTTTGTTTGCCTCCAGGATATAAAGTCCCAAAATTCAATGTGTTTGATGGGCATGGAGACCCGATCATGCATCTAAAGGACTATTGTGGTAGATTAGTTGGAATTAGGCATAATGAAGCTTTAATAATGAGACTTTTCATCCAGAGCTTGTCAGGAATAGCGCTCACTTGGTAAGTCAAACAAGACTTTGACAAGTGGTATACATGGGAAGACATGGCTCAAGACTTTGTGAGACAATATAAGTTTAATATCAAGGTCGATCCAATGATGTTGGACTTACTTGAAGTAAAGAGAATGATTCATGAATCTTTTGAGGAATATGCAACACGATGGAGATTGGAAGCTTCTAAGATACGTCCTCTTGTGCCTGAAGAAGAGTTGATCCAAATTTTTGTCAGGTCGCTAGATGGTAAACAATATCAAAAATTATTCGGCTTATGTATTCAAAGCTTCGACGATCTGATCTTAATTGGCAAAAGATTAGAATATGGTATTCGGACAAGAAAAGTTATTGATATTTCCGCCATACAAACTACTTTTCAAGCACTGAAACCTTCGCTGAAAAAAGAAAAAGAAAAAGATATCTCAACTATCCCACCTCAAGAACGTTACTATCCAAATAGGCATACGTTATTTTTGACACCTACAACCCACAAGGTTTTCAATACCCAAATTCTCACCAACATAATCCAATACCATCCAATTCTCATCAACCAAAGAAAATGAAACCTCGTTTCTTTACCCCTTTGGCTGAACCTTTATCCAACATATTTCAAAGATTGTTTGCTCAAGGAATTCTGAAATCAAGGAAATGATGGATCCCTAAATACGCACCTTCGAATTTTGACTTATCCAAAAGGTGTGCATATCATTCAAATATCCAAGGTCATGATATTGAGGAATGTTTAGCATTGAGGTACAAGATCCAAGACTTGATTGAGAAGGGCAAGATTATAGTACAACAAGGGCCACTAAGCAAAATATATGACCCTACCACAGGCACAATTATTGTTCAAGGTGACTTGATAGAGATTACCCCGAGACATTTGATAGGAAGCGTAAAGCACATCAAAGGAACTGAGAAAGACAAAACCGTGATAAGAAAAGTACCAATTCTCTTTCCAATGAATAAAATTTCCTGCTTTTTTCTCTTTGTATTCATGAACTACGTTTGACCTGACTTCAATTTGGATACGTAGGCAGCCCATTCTTGGGTTTCGTCTCAATCTAATAAAATTTTTCTTTTTCCTCCGTATTCAAATCATGTTAGCTTTTAACAATACTCTACTCGAAAAATCTAAGCTACTTTTGCCTATTCCATGACTTCAAATGACAATTGTAGACTCGAAGCCGAACCTTGATGTTCGAATACAAGACAACCGTTTCTTTTGAACTAACAATTTTCTTTGAGTGATGCAGGAATATAAAACTTCACAAGTAACACTGGGGCAGAATTTTGAGATTACCTCAAAAATTCTATCAGCAGACAACGTTTTGATTCGCAAGAAAGTGCAAAACATATTTTAAATTGGGGCAGAAATTTTTGAGGAGTACTCAAAAATTTCATCACAATGGAATGACAATGATAGGAAGTTAAAAACAATGCAAAGGATGTTGGGTTATCCGCCCTAAAATAGGATATGTTGGGTTATCCACCCTAAAATAGGATGTCCTGGGTTATCCGCCCTAAAATAGGATATGTTGGGTTATCCGCCCTAAAATAGGATATGTCGGGTTATCCACCCTAAAATAGGATGTGCCGGGCTCATTCTGCCCTAAAATTGGGATATCCTGGGTTATCCGCCCTAAAATAGGATATGCTGGGTTATCCGCCCTAAAATTGGGATATGTTAGGTTATCCGCCCTAAAATAGGATATGTCAGGTTATCCGCCCTAAAATAGGATATGTCGGGCTCATTCTTCCCTAAAATTAGGATATGCCGGAATCATCCACCCTAAAATAGGATATATCGGGATCGTCTGCCCTAAAAAGACAATTGGGCTCGTCCGCCCTAAAATAAGGACAATTGGTTTTGCATGCAACTTGATTATATTCTCCTTTAAAGTTGAAACTGGGCCAGATTTTTGAGGTTCCTCAAAAATCTCGGACAACAAGCGCAACGTCAAACAGATACGCTTCCTTATCTCCTCTTATCGTTATTCCTTGTCTCTGCATTATTTAATATTTTCTATGCTTACGAGCTAACAATTTTATCTAGTTGTGTTAGAAGCTGCAGGTAAGCTCCCAAAAGCATAACAAAAGATGGTTGAGAATCATTTTTTATCTCATTTCAGAACATGATTATTTAACCCTATATCTCACAACCTAACCTAAATCATACTCATATCTCATATTTCAAAACTACTCATACTCCAATCTCTTTAACTCGTGCTATCTTCATTCAAATCCCACATTCTTCAATTTTCTTTAGGAATCTCATTCGTTCCTAAGTCTAGAACTACACATGGCTTGATTCTTGTGAGCCTGAGATATGTAGGCGACTTAAATCCAAAGTCTCGATCACACCATTTTAACAAATCTCTCTCGCTTTTCGATTCCAGCGAACCATTCCTTCGGTCGGACAAAATTGGCGACTACGTCAATGTTCATTGCTCGAAAATTCATCTATCATTTCCAAGCAACGAAGGGGCAGCTGTTGACACCCAATTTTGACCTCTCGATATTTCTCCAGGGCTGCTATTTTACCAAAATTATTAGTTTTAATATTAACACTGCTTTACTCATTATTTTGGTATCAAATAAATTCCGACATTTCGTGCTCATAATTTTAAAAATATGCAATTTATTTTAGCAATTAATTTTATACTTTTATATAATATATATAATCTATTAATTTAAATATAATATTTTACATAATTCTATTAATATTTATTAAATTATTCCTGCAAATATATATATATATATATATATATATATATATATATATATATGTATGTATGTATGTATGTATATATACTCATAATTACAAACACATATTTATTACTATTATTGGTGTTACTACTACTACTATTATTATTACTATTACTATTACTATTATTATTATTATTATTATTATTATTATTATTTATTTATTTATTATTATTACTATAGCATTTCTTAAAATTCGCATACATAATTTACTCTCAAATTATTGTTATTATTGTCGATTTTCTACAATATTTTTACGTAAAAATAATTTTTGAGACATTTTATTATTATTATTGAGTTATTATGGTATTTACTAAATAGTAGCCTAATTCAATTTAACTTCCCAATTTTATTTAAAATCTTGCCATTTTGTAACTAATTTGGTATCAATTATAGCCTAAATTGATCTCAAATTGAAATCCCCAATCCCAATTTCAATTAACCCAATTTAAATAACTCCAATTCTAACCCATTCTTACAATTTTAAATCCCAGCCATTGATCATACGATCAACGGCTGAGATTAAATCCTTCGTTTTCTTCCCTTTTAATCAAAACTAACCCTAACTTAATTCACTTTCACCCTCACACTCTCTCTCTACCCGATCTCTTTCTCTCCTCTCTCAACCTCTCTGCCGCGGTCAGCCACCACTCGCCGGTGGACATACGCCACCTCTCCCCTTCTCTCTCTTCTCTCTTGATCTCCCTTCTTTCACCATCTGCTAGAGAAACCACTCACTCATCCTCTTTCTCTCTCGATCTCTCTCCTCTCTCAACCACTCCGCTGTTGTCGGCCACTACCTGTCGGTGGACCTGCTCCTCCACGTGTCACCACGACGCCGCTGGTGAGCCTGCGCCGGTAAGCCCGAGTCTCCCTTAAACTCCAACCTCCTCTCATGACCTCCAGCCAGACATGACCGAGAAAAGCCACCGACGGCCTCCGAACCCCATCGATGACCATAAAACCACCAGTGCCTCCTCATCCCCTCACTACTTGGCAAAACGGTCCACCAGTCAACGCACCGCTAACCGGAGAGACCTATTAACAATGCCACAGAGCCAATTTCTTTGTCCCGAACCCGAATTCGAGGTCCCGATTGGAAGATCCCTATGTTGATTTTACGATAATCCTTCTCCGGTATGATCGTTCTTGTCTCTATCTTATTATTTGAAATTTATTGACTCTTATTCATCTTTGTTCCTAGACGTGAAATTCGTGATGTTTGATTTTGAATTTTGGCTTGATTCTTTTCGTTTTACGTTCGGATCAACATCCGTAATTTTATGAATTTTGATTTCGGATTGAACACTGTTTTGGGCAATTTTTGTAATATGTCTTATTTTTGGTTGTCGGTTGATTACTTTGATATTATTATGGATAACACTTTACTATTTGGTCGGATTTAGAGTATTTGCTTCTTGAAAACTTTGCTACCTTGTTATTCGTCTGATAAATTCGAGTTCGTTCGGTTTTTCATTTCTAAATTGAAACTTGGACGTGTTTTTTCTAGTTTTCTTGATAGCATGACTGTTTTCATGGTGGTATGTAATTTGATTGTGGAAAAATCTTCCATGATTCATATTTGGTTCTAGGACAACTTTGGTACTAAGCCATTTATGGTAAAATGCTGATTTGTTTACATTTATTTGAGAATATTAGTTGGCTGATGGGTGTATGATTTGAAATTAAAATTGTGCGCCAGCTTTGTTCTTTATTTATTTTTGGTAAATTCAATGGTCTTGTGATTTCTTTACTGATTCTCCTACCCGTGCTCGTTTTGGACATATTTTTACTTATATATTTATGGTATTTCTGGCCCTTAATTGATTTTCTGCTCATTTACTTGAGGAAAATATCTTCACTAACTGACTTTTGAATATTTTCTTCTCCTCTACTTCTTTAGTTTTACTTGATTAATTATGGTAGTCAAATATAATTTCTTCCCTTAATTGATCTTCCATAGTGGGTAAAGGAAAGGGTTTTATTGACTGATTTTAAGAAATAATCCTCCCTTCCTTTTATTTTTTATGACCTCTCACAATTCTTTGACTATATAATCAAGGCCCCTCCCTTCACTATTTTCTCAGTCATTATTCACACTCCCACTTCTCTTTTACATAGATTTGAACACACTTTTACACACTTTGAACATCACTACTCTCCTCTAAACTTAAAAAATATTTCTCTACTTTTGATCTTGAGACTAATTTGGTTGCTAACTATTATCACTGGTCCCCACTTTGGAAATGCGGTTTCTTGTTTGTGTCTTATTATTCTTGCTATCAACTTGTTAGTTTTCTCTAACGATGCATTCATTCCTTTTGTGCTAATCCTGTGTGATTATGATCTTGTTTTGATTTAACTTGCAATTATATGTTTCCCTATCGTGGTGTTATGTATGTGAATCTGAAACGATCTTTGCGTATCTCATAACCCCTTTGGTGTGAGCCTGCTTGGGATCCTTGAGATCCTTAGGATCTCGACAGCACCAAGGGTTAGTTATGGGCTGCCAAAGGTATGTTTTTGGATTCTAGGAGTGTTTTGGTGTCTTTGTCCATGTTCAACAGGTTGAAGGCGAGAATTTAGATAAGACGAAGAGTTGTCAGGGGTTTGGAGTAGTGAAGGGCTGTCCCATTTAGCTTCTCTCCGTTTCTTCTTTCTTTATCCATTTGGGTCTATAATAATTATTGTACAAACTCTATATCTACATAATAAAATATTACTGGGACTACTTATGGGGGTGAGGATTATGTGATTCGAATACCTTCTCACTTAGATGCCATACCTATAGGATTATTTGATAAATTTTACATATTCATTGTTTTATCACTTAGACAAACGATCTAGGGTTATTAATTAAATTATTTTATCACCTAGAAATCATGTTTTAGGATTATCAATTTGACTCTTACCATGATAGCACTAATTTCGAACATATCAATTTAACTTGCAACATGTATAGTCATTTTCAGAACGTTTAACAATTTTTCGGCATGTTATAACTAATTTTCAGAAGGTTTATTTTTCTACATGTTTTATTATATTAAATTATTTTTCAGCATATCTAAATTAATTTTCAGCATTTAAATTTACTTCTCTTAGCACTCTAAATCAATTCCCAGCATCAACAACAACATACCCAGTGTATTCCCACCAGGTGGGGTCAAATTTCCAGCATATAAATATTAATTTTCAGCATCTAATAATTAATTTTCAGCACCTTAAATTAAGTTTTCAGCATTTTTTAATTAATTTTCAGCAATTTTAATTAACTTTCCTGAATTGTTAATTAATTTTCTGCAACTTAAATCAATTTCCAGCATTTTAAATTAATCTCTAGCACTTTAAATTAATTTTTAGCATTTGAAATTAATTTTCTGCACATTTAAATAACTCGTTGCATACTTTTAATTAATTTTCAACACATTTAAAGAGCTTCTTGCACAATTAAATTGATTTTCTGCATATTTAAACTAAACTTCTGCATATTAAAATTAATTTCCTGCACGGTTAAATAAGTTTTCTGCATGTTTAATATAATGTAAATTAAATTATTTTTCTGCATCTTTAAAATAATTTCCTTCATGGTTAAATTAAGTATTTTATTAATTTAATATTAGCTAAGTAGTTAAATTAATTGTCTGTATTTATTTTTTTACTTATTTTTATGCATAGCTAAATTAATTTGTCAGCATCTTAAACTATTTTCCAGCAACTGTTAATTAATTTTCAGTAGCTGTTAATTAGTTTTCAGCATGTTATCCGGCATCTTGATTAATGCATCTCGCCTAGAAATTATGTCTACAGGTTCTAATTATGCAACGTGAACAATTGTTTAGCATGTTTATCGCCTGATCGTTTCTAATTAGGCAAGAGGCTTATCTGAAACCATTATGTGCTACTTGTAAGTTTTATTTGTTTTGTATGACGTGAATCCTGTGTCTAATTAGGCAGCCTAGGCTTCTTCTTGTCTAGAATCAAATCCCAAATTAGTAAGTTCAACGCCTCGTAGACATTAAGTTGGGACGGGTTGGCATTTTAGTAAACGTTAGTTTTTTCGCTTTCTTTAGAACGCATTTAAGATTAATAAATAATTAGGTGGGGTGGGTAGAACATTCGAATATGATGTAATTTGACCCGAGCAGAATTCGACAATGCGATATGCGACATTGTCACCCGTTAATAAGCCGGGCGCTGATCCGAATAAGATAAAATTAACCCTTGTCTAAATTCTATCGAATTTATTTTTTGCATGTCCTTTGTTTGGGGTAGTCTAGGTAACTTAATGAATCTTTTTCATTATAAATTGTGTCTTTTTCTATCTTCTCGCTCATCAAATTCACTTCTTTATTTATTTACACATTTTTATTGCTTTATCACTAGAGCTGTCAAAATGGGCTTAGCCCGTGAGGCCGGCCCAACCCAACCCTTTAATTTAGTGGGGTTGGGTTACATTTTTTCAGCCCTTTTAGGAACGAGGCTTATAAGCCCAGCCCTACTTGCCCGTCGGCCTCAGAGGCCAGCTCGTGGGCCGAGACTTTTAAAATAATTATTAAATATTTTAAGTTGGTCTTTTATTTGTTAGAGTTTTGTGATTGTCAATAAACAAATGAAAAACCCAAGTACCCAAGGCTCAAGCCCAACCCAACCTTTAAAACATTTTACCTTTTCTCTTAGGGTTTTTACAACATTTTCTCTGGAACTTCTCATAGTTGCGACTTACACAACTTTTGCTTAATAAATAACAACATAAATCTGAGTTCGTCCAAATCTCTTCAAATGGATACAGGTAAGAATATGGAAAAGTTATCCTCCCTCTCTCCTTTATCATCATGTATCACCAATTGTCTGGTTCTAAATTTTCGTGAACCAAAGAGGTAGTTAAAGTCATCACCGTCTTGAAGAATTTGATCTTTACATTTCTCGAGATAAGACATAAATAGAGCTTGTTTTTCAAAGTTTAAGAAAAAGAAGAGCAGATAGTTGAGGACATGCAGACCCAGCTTCATATATTGTTCTATCATCTATGCATATGCTTGTAAATTGTCAATTTTCTCCATAAGAAGAAGTAGAGTATGTAACACCCCGTACCTACCAAACCCTATTTGACGACGTTGAACAATGTTTACCTAAGTATCGAGAGCCCAAGGTATGTATTATGTAATGTTATTGATGAGTTAATTGACATTGGGCCTAGTACAAGGGATTAGACCCTCAGAGGAGGTGTAACACTCCGTATGTTGCCGAACCTATACGACTATATGTACATTTATGGAAATATGAAAACATGAGAGAAATTGTGGGCATTTAAAAGTTTAATACAATTGGGCCATTAAATGAAGCCCAAAATAACAAAGAAGACATGGCCCAAAAGGATTTTATTTTTACCCATTCTTCCAACTTAATCCAATTGACCAAATCAACATTGCATTAAATGCCAATTAAAAGATAAGGGAGACATGAGGGATTATATAAAGGAAAAATCAGATTTTATACCATGGGACTCTCATAACATTTCTAGAATTTTCCAACATTTTCTCCTTTATTCTCAAGAACCCTAAGTCACTCTTTTGGCCAAGATCATCACTTGGTAAGACTTGGTAAGTGTTTATTATGATGAATTAATGTATTTTATGCATAACATATGGTGTATATTATGTTGGTTATGTTGGAAGAATATTGAGAACGAGACCTATGGGATAGTCTATGGTGTTTCCAGGAGAATCTAGATCTCGGATGTTACCGCCTAGACCTACATTTTCTTATTCCACAGCAGGTACTGACTCTCAATTCCGAGGGACTAGAGGTGGTCCATCTGTACAAAGTAGTGGAGTGCGAAGCTCACAGACAGTAGGATCTTCTCGTCCTCCGTGTCAGCATTGTGGAAGGTACCATTTAGGTGAATGTCGGCTGGGGACAAATGCTTGTTTTTGGTGTGGCACAGTGGGGCACCTAATGAGAGAATGCCCACAAAGGGGTGCGAGTGGTATAGCATGACCTACGGGATCAACTGTTGTATCATCAGCATCAGTTCCTTCCCCGATCAGAGGCGTTCAGCCTATTGGTCGTGGTAGAGATATGAGAGGGGCAGCTAGTTCCGGTGGGCTCCAAAATCGCACCTATGCTCTAGTGGACCGGCAAAATGAAAAGGCACCTCCTAATGAAGGTACAAGTATATTATCACATTTTTCACATGATGTACATGTAGTGATTGATTCGACCTTTACCCTATCTTATGTTACTTTAT
Organism: Capsicum rhomboideum; assembly: GCA_031232105.1. Classification (NCBI taxonomy): domain Eukaryota; kingdom Viridiplantae; phylum Streptophyta; class Magnoliopsida; order Solanales; family Solanaceae; genus Capsicum; species Capsicum rhomboideum. The sequence goes on from CP124716.1 coordinate 32,392,653, forward strand.
CGACTACCGTGAATTTAATAGTACATTGGGGTTATGAGTTATATTAATGGCAATATTTCCACTTGTTAGTGAGTTTAGTGTAGTACAAGGAACATATCGTAAAGGTATAGTGGATGTTGTGATCATAGATGATAGATATGCTTAAAAGCGTCACCAATGAAAGGGTTAATGGGGTTAAAAGAAAAGATTGACCCTATATAATATGCTCTGTACATTTTGCCGGAAGTGCATAAGAGTTTTCTTTCACATTGAGATCAAGATACCTATATTTTCGCCAAACGAAAGGGAAAAGTTCAGAAGTGCAAAAGTGGAGAGAGACTAAGTATCTATATGTATCTATATGAGTATACGTATAGAAATACATTTGTTACACATGAGACTACATTCGAGGACGAATGTTCCTAAGGGGGAATAATGTAACACCTCGTACCTACCAAACCCTATTTGACGACATTGAACAATGTTTACCTAAGTATCGAGAGCCCAAGGTATGTATTATGTAATATTATTAATGAGTTAATTGACATTGGGCCTAGTACAAGGGATTAGACCCTCAGAGGAGGTGTAACACTCCGTATGTTGCCGAACCTATAAGACTATATGTACATTTATGGAAATATGAAAACATGAGAGAAATTGTGGGCATTTAAAAGTTTAATACAATTGGGCCTTTAAATGAAGCCCAAAATAACAAAGAAGACATGGCCCAAAAGGATTTTATTTTGACCCATTCTTCCAACTTAATCCAATTGACCAAATCAACATTGCATTAAATGCCAATTAAAATATAAGGGAGACATGAGGGATTATATAAAGGAAAAATCAGATTTTATACCATGGGACTCTCATAACATTTCTAGAATTTTCCAACATTTTCTCCTTTATTCTCAAGAACCCTAAGTCACTCTTTTGGCCAAGATCATCTTTATTATGATGAATTAAAGTATTTTATGCATAACATATGGTGTATATTATGTTGGTTATGTTGGAAGAATATTGAGAAGTTCACAATAAGTGAAGTGTACATGTTTGCTAAATCAAAGGGTGTTTTGTCTTATAAACTTGCCCATGGACTAGTGGTTTTGAAGGGAATGAATTTGGTGGAGTAAATATTTACATGTGAGATGTGATTATAGTCTTACTTGGTTTAATCCTTGTGTATAACGTTTGGAATTGTTATTGCGAATTTGGTTATGGTTTTGGTGCTGTATTGTCCGTGAAATGTGGTTTTGAGTGTTGCTATGTGTGTTGTGAGAACATGGATGAATGTTGGTGGTTAAGATGATCCAAAATATGTTCAAATATGTTTGGTGATGATCATGGACCATTCATGGCATTAAAGGACCCAAAAGAGACCATTTCGGACCAAAATGGGCATCCGCCCCCGCAGACGAGGGAATCTGCGGGCGCAGATGCCAACGCAGATGGCACTGGCTGCTGCCAAGGGCCATCTGCGTGTGCAGGTGTCTGCGCAGGTCAGCCCAGAATTTTTTTTTGTTTGTTTTCGTATTCCTTTGATCCCCGAAAGCCTCGGTACCCTTTTTGGACATAATTATCAACTTGTGGTGTCGTTGTAATGACTTTAAAGTATCATGTGGAGGTGTGTTGGACTGTATGAAGTATAGAAGGTTATTTATATGTTGTTATAAGGGAGTAAATGCGACGGAATGATAAAGGGAAAAGCGTAAAGAGTACGTGTGGTGTGAAATGCTATCGATGTATGATATTTTGGTCAATGTGTGTAATGTTATGGTGTTGTTGATATGGAAATGCATTGGATTGTATTGAAAGGGGGTGACATGACGTTATATGGTAGTCACATGGTTCATTGTCGTTTTGTACACCTTATAATGATTAGTTGCTAATGTAAGTTTCGGTATGAACTTGTATTGTAGAGTAAGATGTAAGGAGGAAGCTGGACCATTGTGTTCATATATAGGCTTGTATATTCATACTTGGAGGAGAAGGTATGTAAGGTTACTCTTCTATATCTTTCTGTAACATATGGTGTTCACATTGTCATAGTACTCATTCGATTTCGAAATACCCTAAGGTATTCCGTATCCGAGAATTGGCTAGAGTTACTCATATGTTCCTTATTCATTGGTCAATGGTGAATCATATGACTCATGTTCATTGGTTGACTTATGTTCATTTATTGACTTATGACCATTGGTTAACTCACATTCATTGGCTAATATGTCAAGAGCTTCAAATGTTCTAAGGTATTGCATCTCAGGTTGTTGAACTGTTGATATCCACATGTGTCTTATTTAGTGCCCATTGTCCTAAGGTTCCAAAAGTTTTCTATTCCAAGGGGGTTCTATAGTATTCCAACTAAGGTTGATATCATGTTATTCGTAGGTGTTTTACTCCTAGACGAATCATGACCCACTTAGTTCTTATTCATGGATGGAAGTTCTTAAGTTGACATATGTTGTAAAGTCTAAGAGAACTATCGCAACGAGAGTAAGGAGGTCAAGAGAGCTTGTTTAGTTGAATAACATTGTTCCAATCATGTTATGTTTCCAAAGTTCCAATGGAGTTATACACATGTCTCATATTCATTAGTAATGTTCCAAAAGTCCAATGAGGTTATGTTCCAAAGTTTCAATAGTGGGTATATTCATGTATCCTATCCATTGATTATTGTCCAATAGTTCCAATAATGTTATGTTTCCAATAATGCTTATTTACATGTTTCTCACTCATTGAGTATTGATCCAAAGCTTCAAAGAAAGTTGTGACTATCATTGTAATAATCTCTCATAAACAAAGGTACCAACCTCTCACAAGTAATGAAAGAAGTAATGTGCAATCAATGTACCTATCCATCACGAGTTGAGATGTCAATCTTACAAGAGTAAAGATGTGAGGTATTGTATATTTGTGTTTCAAGTTTCAAGAATGTTTCTATCATCGAGGTATCACTCATAGAATGAAAGAAAGAGTAATGAAATAAAGAAGCAATGTTTAATGGGTGGCATCCCAGGGGTTAAATACCTAGCATGGGTCGATCCCAATAACACGGGTGGCATCCCAGGGGCGACAGAAAATCCTAGCATGGGTTGATCCCGATACATCGATACATCCCAGGGGCGATAAGCCTAGCATGGGTTCATATGACATCGCAGGGGTCAAAGTACCTAGCATGGGTTCATCTCATCCCAAGGGCTACAAAATAGCCTAGCATGGGTAGAACAATAAAGATAAATGAATATGAAAGCAAGAGAAGTAAAGAACGTAATATACATGGTTTCCTACATACAGAAAGAGATTTTATTCACATTGGCTATTTCTTTTATATTGATTCCATTGTTGTTGTTATTATATATGAATGATCATAAATGACACTAACAGGAGCATTGTACATAATTCCACATATGGCGTTTTCTTATAATTACTTCCATTGAAGTTCTTATGTATTAATGTAGTTTGATTATGGCCTTACATACTCAGTACATTCTTCGTACTGACCCCTCTTGGGGACTTACCTTACATGTGCAGGTGCAGGCATTAGTAGACCTCTTCAGTAGGCTGCGGATCGTATACAGGTCTGTGGTGAGCTCCAGTTGCTTCGGGGCTTCCCAAGTCACACGTGAACACTAGGTTTTGGTACTATGTAAATATTGTATAGACATGGTCATGTATCTGTAGAGGCTTTGTAGACAGTTGTGGGAAGACAAATGTAGGAGGTGTATGTCCATGATGACTTAATGGCCTTGTCGGTCAAGTTTCACATATGTAAATATTTAGTATATGATTCATGAATTTCATTATGAGCATGAGAAGTTCTTACGTGGTAATGGTATTATTTATGGCATGCATATGAACGAACATAAGCAAAGATTGGTTCTCTCGGGGGCCATATCAGCTTCGGGTGCCAATCACACCTCAATGGGAAGTTGGGGTGTGACAAAGTGGTATCAGAGCAAGTCGTTCTAAGGGTGTCTACAAAGTTGTGTCTGAGTAGAGTCTTACTTATCAATGTGTTGTGCACCACATTTATAAGTAGGAGGCTACGGGACATTTAGGATGTTGTTTCTTTCCTTCATTCTAGATCGTGCAATAGAGCCAATGTTGTAAGTTGAATTGTGTCTGACAATGGTAATTGTTTCTCTTTGATATAGTAATAATGCCGAACACGAGAAGAGGAAGAGGTAAAGGTAAGCAGGTAGATGTGCCTGCTGAAGAAGGAATGAGTAGATTACCACCTGACCAAGCTAGTCAAGGTGGGGCAAATGCTGAAATTTTATCTCGATCTTCCTCTACTTTTCCAGCTCCAGGAGAGCCAAGAGGTAGAGAAGTACCTGCAGAACCACCTATGAATGCCACTGATCTGGATTTGAGAAATGCAGTACACATGTTGACTCAGTTAGTGGCTGCACAAGAACAAGGACGAACTGAAAACGACGCGGCTAGAGCAGCTAGTCGGCGTACACATGACTTTTTAAAATTGGACCCTCCTATATTCACCGGGTCAGACCTGAAAGCGGATCCACAGGATTTTATGGACCAAGTTCAAAGAGCACTAGATGTGATGCACGTAACAGGTGTAGAAATAGTTGAGTTGGCAGCTTACAGATTGAAGGGTGAGGCCATATTGTGGTATGAGGACTAGAAAAGATCAAGAGGCATTGATGCACTCCCAGCTGGTTGGGAAGAATTTAAAACGACATTTCTAGATCACTATATTCCCTATGAGATCTGTGAGGCTCGTGCAGATCAATTTTTAAATCTACGTCAAGGAAATATGAGTGTTTGAGAGTACAGATTGCAGTTTAATTCCTTGGCTTGATATTCTCCAAATGTGGTGGCCACCATGGAAGATCGAGTCCATAGATATGTGGATAGACTGGAGCCATACTTGGTACGAGACTGTACTATTGCCGCTTTGAACAAAGATATGGACATTGCTAGAATTCAAGCCTTCGCACAGAAAATGGAGGACCAAAGGCAAAGAAAAAGAATACAGGAATCTGAGGAAGGTCCATCAAAAATAACGAGACCTATGGGACAGTCTATGGTGTTTCCAGGAGAATCTAGATCTCGGATGTTACCGCCTAGACCTACATTCTCTTATTCCACAGCAGGTGCTGACTCTCAATTCTAAGGGACTAGAGGTGGTCCATCTGGACAAAGCAGTGGAGTGCGAAGCTTACAGACAGTAGGATCTTCTCGTCCTTCGTGTCAGCATTGTGAAAGGTACCATTTAGGTAAATGTCGACTGGGGACAAATGCTTGTTTTTGGTGTGGCACAGTGGGGCACCTAATGAGAGAATGCCCACAAAGGGGTGCGAGTGGTATAGCATGACCTACGGGATCAACTGTTGTATCATCAGTATCAGTTCCTTCCCCGATCAGAGGCGTTCAGCCTATTGGTCGTGGTAGAGATATGAGAGGGGCAGATAGTTCCGGTGGGCTCCAAAATTACACCTATGCCCTAGTGGACCGGCAGAATGAAAAGGCACCTCCTAATTAAGGTATAAGTATATTATCACATTTTTCACATGATGTACATGTAGTGATTGATTCGACCTTTACCCTATCGTATGTTACTTTATCGACTACCGTGAATTTAATAGTACATTGGGGTTATGAGTTATATTAATGGCAATATTTCCACTTGTTAGTGAGTTTAGTGTAGTACAAGGAACATATCGTAAAGGTATAGTGGATGTTGTGATCATAGATGATAGATATGCTTAAAAGCGTCACCAATAAAAGGGTTAATGGGGTTAAAAGAAAAGATTGACCCTATATAATAGGCTATGTACAATTTGCCGGAAGTGCATAAGAGTTTTCTTTCACATTAAGATCAAGATACCTATATTTTCGCCAAACGAAAGGGAAAAGTTCAGAAGTGCAAAAGTGGAGAGAGACTAAGTATCTATATGTATCTATATGAGTATATATATAGAAATGCATTTGTTACACATGAGACTACATTCGAGGACGAATGTTCCTAAGGGGGGAAGAATGTAACACCTCGTACCTACCAAACCCTATTTGACGACATTGAACAATGTTTACCTAAGTATCGAGAGCCCAAGGTATGTATTATGTAATGTTATTGATGAGTTAATTGACATTGGGCCTAGTACAAGGGATTAGACCCTCAGAGGAGGTGTAACACTCCGTATGTTGCCGAACCTATACGACTATATGTACATTTATGGAAATATGAAAACATGAGAGAAATTGTGGGCATTTAAAAGTTTAATACAATTGGGCCATTAAATGAAGCCCAAACTAACAAAGAAGACATGGCCTAAAAGGATTTTATTTTGACCCATTCTTCCAACTTAATCCAATTGACCAAATCAACATTGCATTAAATGCCAATTAAAAGATAAGGGAGACATGAGGGATTATATAAAGGAAAAATCAGATTTTATACCATGGGACTCTCATAACATTTCTAGAATTTTCCAATATTTTCTCCTTTATTCTCAAGAACCCTAAGTCACTCTTTTGGCCAAGATCATCACTTGGTAAGACTTGGTAAGTGTTTATTATGATGAATTAATGTATTTTATGCGTAACATATGGTGTATATTATGTTGGTTATGTTGGAAGAATATTGAGAAGTTCACAATAAGTGAAGTGTACATATTTGCTAAATCGAAGGGTGTTTTGTCTTATAAACTTGCCCATGGACTTGTGGTTTTGAAGGGAATGAATTTGGTGGAGTAAATATTGACATGTGAGATGTGATTATAGTCTTACTTGGTTTAATCCTTGTGTATAACGTTTGGAATTGTTATTGCGAATTTGGTTATGGTTTTGGTGCCGTATTGTCCGTGAAATGTGGTTTTGAGTGTTGCTATGTGTGTTGTGAGAACATGGATGAATGTTGGTGGTTAAGATGATCCAAAATATGTTCAAATATGTTTGGTGATGATCATGGACCATTCATGGCATTAAAGGACCCAAAAGAGACCATTTCGGACCAAAATGGGCATCCGCCCCCGCAGACGAGGGAATCTGCGGGCGCAGATGCCAACGCAGATGGCACTGGCTGCTGCCAAGGGCCATCTGCGTGTGCAGGTGTCTGCGCAGGTCAGCCCAGAATTTTTTTTTTTTTGTTTTCGTATTCCTTTGATCCCCGAAAGCCTCGATACCCTTTTTGGACATAATTATCAACTTGTGGTGTCGTTGTAATGACTTTAAAGTATCATGTGGAGGTGTGTTGGACTGTATGAAGTATAGAAGGTTATTTATATGTTGTTATAAGGGAGTAAATGCGACGGAATGATAAAGGGAAAAGCGTAAAGAGTACGTGTGGTGTGAAATGCTATCGATGTATGATATTTTGGTCAATGTGTGTAATGTTATGGTGTTGTTGATATGGAAATGCATTGGATTGTATTGAAAGGGGGTGACATGACGTTATATGGTAGTCACATGGTTCATTGTCGTTTTGTACACCTTATAATGATTAGTTGCTAATGTAAGTTTCGGTATGAACTTGTATTGTAGAGTAAGATGTAAGGAGGAAGCTGGACCATTGTGTTCATATATAGGCTTGTATATTCATACTTGGAGGAGAAGGTATGTAAGGTTACTCTTCTATATCTTTCTGTAACATATGGTGTTCACATTGTCATAGTACTCATTCGATTTCGAAATACCCTAAGGTATTCCGTATCCGAGAATTGGCTAGAGTTACTCATATGTTCCTTATTCATTGGTCAATGGTGAATCATATGACTCATGTTCATTGGTTGACTTATGTTCATTTATTGACTTATGACCATTGGTTAACTCACATTCATTGGCTAATATGTCAAGAGCTTCAAATGTTCTAAGGTATTGCATCTCAGGTTGTTGAACTGTTGATATCCACATGTGTCTTATTTAGTGCCCATTGTCCTAAGGTTCCAAAAGTTTTCTATTCCAAGGGGGTTCTATAGTATTCCAACTAAGGTTGATATCATGTTATTCGTAGGTGTTTTACTCCTAGACGAATCATGACCCACTTAGTTCTTATTCATGGATGGAAGTTCTTAAGTTGACATATGTTGTAAAGTCTAAGAGAACTATCGCAACGAGAGTAAGGAGGTCAAGAGAGTTTGTTTAGTTGAATAACATTGTTCCAATCATGTTATGTTTCCAAAGTTCCAATGGAGTTATACACATGTCTCATATTCATTAGTAATGTTCCAAAAGTCCAATGAGGTTATGTTCCAAAGTTTCAATAGTGGGTATATTCATGTATCCTATCCATTGATTATTGTCCAATAGTTCCAATAATGTTATGTTTCCAATAATGCTTATTTACATGTTTCTCACTCATTGAGTATTGATCCAAAGCTTCAAAGAAAGTTGTGACTATCATTGTAATAATCTCTCATAAACAAAGGTACCAACCTCTCACAAGTAATGAAAGAAGTAATGTGCAATCAATGTACCTATCCATCACGAGTTGAGATGTCAATCTTACAAGAGTAAAGATGTGAGGTATTGTATATTTGTGTTTCAAGTTTCAAGAATGTTTCTATCATCGAGGTATCACTCATAGAATGAAAGAAAGAGTAATGAAATAAAGAAGCAATGTTTAATGGGTGGCATCCCAGGGGTTAAATACCTAGCATGGGTCGATCCCAATAACACGGGTGGCATCCCAGGGGCGACAGAAAATCCTAGCATGGGTCGATCCCGATACATCGATACATCCCAGGGGCGATAAGCCTAGCATGGGTTCATATGACATCGCAGGGGTCAAAGTACCTAGCATGGGTTCATCTCATCCCAAGGGCTACAAAATAGCCTAGCATGGGTAGAACAATAAAGATAAATGAATATGAAAGCAAGAGAAGTAAAGAACGTAATATACATGGTTTCCTCCATACAAAAAGAGATTTTATTCACATTGGCTATTTCTTTTATATTGATTCCATTGTTGTTGTTATTATATATGAATGATCATAAATGACACTAACAGGAGCATTGTACATAATTCCACATATGGCGTTTTCTTATAATTACTTCCATTGAAGTTCTTATGTATTAATGTAGTTTGATTATGGCCTTACATACTCAGTACATTCTTCGTACTGACCCCTCTTGGGGACTTACCTTACATGTGCAGGTGCAGGCATTAGTAGACCTCTTCAGTAGGCTGCGGATCGTATACAGGTCTGTGGTGAGCTCCAGTTGCTTCGGGGCTTCCCAAGTCACACGTGAACACTAGGTTTTGGTACTATGTAAATATTGTATAGACATGGTCATGTATCTGTAGAGGCTTTGTAGACAGTTGTGGGAAGACAAATGTAGGAGGTGTATGTCCATGATGACTTAATGGCCTTGTCGGTCAAGTTTCACATATGTAAATATTTAGTATATGATTCATGAATTTCATTATGAGCATGAGAAGTTCTTACGTGGTAATGGTATTATTTATGGCATGCATATGAACGAACATAAGCAAAGATTGGTTCTCTCGGGGGCCATATCAGCTTCGGGTGCCAATCACACCTCAATGGGAAGTTGGGGTGTGACAGAGTAGATATCCGACAAGTAACAGATCTTGAATTTAGATTTATATCTAGTTGTCAATACATTGTTGGCTTTGAATTGATGTCACTAATCACTTTACTCGTTAACTTCCTAAATCTGTTAGTGAATTTACAACTACTAGAACGTGGGATAAGCTCAAACTATTTACATGTTTTCATTTATCATGGTTCGGGTTACTTTTATTCTCTTGAAGGGCCAACCCGTCCCAACCCGTGGCCCGCTTAGGGCTGGGTTGGGCCGTTATTTTAATGGCCCTTCAGTTAAAAGGGCTAGCCCGTCCTAACCCATTTAACTCTCTAGCCCGATAGGGTTGGGTTGGGCCAGCCCATTTCGACAGCTCTATTTATCACGTAGTTAATTGTTAATCAGATAATAATTAAGTTGCATATGTGATTTCTCTAATATTTTTATCTTTTGAACGCTTAGTTAAATATTAAGTTAATAAAATAATCGACCTTTTGCTTATCGCATAGAATCCCCACATAATATATGAGTTCGGTCGAAACCCACATTTGTGGACCTCGAAAGGTGTCTAACACCTTCCTTTCGAGGTAACCTGAACCCTTACCCGAATTTTGGGTTAACGTAGACTAAATTAAAATAAGTTCGTATTTAGTCTAGAATGGTGTCCTAACGCACCTTAATTCGTTAGGTGGCGACTCTTCACTCTTCTTAATCCTAAATAGAGTTTGTCACGCCGAATCCCGCTTTTTGCTAGAAAAATGGGGCGCGACGGCTTGGCAACTCTGCTGGGGATACTTAGGTTCTAACCAATACGAGTTTGTATATTATGTGGGATTATTTTTAAGCTTTTCATTTATTATTAATTCTTTGTTATTTTTATTTTATTTATTTGTTAATTTTTAATATTTAATCATGTTATATCCCATTCCTCTTTCGCATTATTTTATTACTCTAATTTAATCAGTTTCCTCCATGTCAATCCCTTTCCTTACCCCTTTATTTGTTTATATGCAATTTTCTAGCTCTAAATCATGTATTTATTTTTCTTTTCCTATCTGTTTATTTTTATATATTGCCCAGCATGCTATTATTTGCTACGTGTTACTGCTTTATATAATTGGCATTCCGTTCATATTTCTCCCACTCGAAAATCTCACACTTTCACACGCTTTCATTATACTAGGATGTTGTGCCTTCGCACTTCTCCAAATTCTCTTCAAAATCCTGTTATAGAGAGTCGGCTAAGACGTGGTTGAGCGGATAGTTTTACTACCGTAAGACCACGTACCTTCTCGCATAAGGTTACCCTCAGTCCGTATCTACCAACTCCTACAAAACTTAAGATAGTACTATATCCACCCCTTGCATTTAAGTCATGCATTCATTAGCCATAGGTGGTTGACCCTCGAGGTTAATCCACAAATTTAGAAATCAACCTCTTATCGAATGGGTACCTACCACCCAAAGATAAGCATGCATATTATGTGTTATGTGTTACCCTTACTTTGAAACTTGACTTATGTTTCCGTTTGTTAATGAATATGCATAAGTTCTTAATACCCTAGATGTGTTAAGATCAATGGTTTAACCTTCCCAAGGGATTCAAGACCTCAAAAGGACGCATAACCTTATTTACTATGTGTTAATTTCTACATTTGTGTTAATGACTTACCTATCTTGTTATTCTCTATTTTCCTATTTTAGTTATTCCTTACTCTTAGAATCTATTACTCTTAGAGTTCCTTAAATTTCCTATCAGGATATATTTCATTTAGGCCAGAATCATACAATCTTATGGCCTAGTCAAAACCCCCCTTCTATTTATCTTCATAGATTGAGTTCATACTCTAAAGTATCCTTCAACATACTAATCATCTTTTGAACCAATCCATTCCTCGATAGGATGTTCTAGATTATTTCTACTCTTTTAGGGTAACTCATCATTTTAGGACATTCTTAATCAACGTCTTCAATATTAACATACCATAACTCTTGACAATTAAAGCTTTTCATATTCGTACCATACTCTGGCTTTCCCAACCTCTAAGTCATATAGAGCTCTCAACTATTCATTTCGAACAAGCATAACTCAAATGTCTTTCTCTATGACATTACTCATAAATATTCTATTGTCGTATGTTTTTACTAATCATAAGTCCTTTCTTCTAAGGTTGACTAAAGTTGAACATCAGAAATGGCTAATCAAGCAATGTTTATCAACCTTGTCAATAGTGAAGCTGAGCGTAGGAGTGAGGGTTTGCACTAAGATAAGCTTACTCCCTTTAGGTCAAGCATCATGAGTATGGAAAGAAAAATTGAGTGAATCAGAGGAATAATGACCAATCTTCGATGTTCAGCTGATATGCCACTAGGTTTCCCAAAGCCATTATCCGAAATTGACTTCGTTGCTCCTAGCTGCACTATGGAGTCTCCTATATTGATGACCTCACCTATGCCTAATTGTGATGCACAAGTATCTCCGAGTTTGTATTCAGTCGCACTACAAAAAGCACTCAATGGGTTGACAGAGATGGGCAAGGAAAAGGAAACAGAAGGAAAGATTTCTAACCATAAGGCAGGGTCATCTCAACAGCTTGAGATGGATAAGTTATCCAAATCAGGAGAAGAAAGTAAGAATAGAGTTGGGGACTTGAACTTTTCGTTATACGCTGGGTCTGGCAATCCTCATTCCCATTTGAAAGCGTACCTGGATGAGCTAGCAGTTATAGGGCAAAGTGATGGTCTTAAGATGACACTTTTTGTTAGTTCACTTACAGGTCTAGCATTGATGTGGTACGCAGAGAAAGATACAAGCAAGTGGGTTTCTTGGGACAATTTGGCAGGTGAGTTTATTAGGCGGTTCGACAATAGGCTAAAGAGGAAGTTCATAGGTGAAACTCCAATACATGACAAGGTTGGTTTGGTTGAGCCATAATTCAGGGATAAGGACAAGACAACTATCAATGAGGCATCAAAGCCTCCAAAGCCCAAAGTGAGAAAATACCAAGCTATGACTCTCTTAGACGAACCACCGTCAATCACTTTTGAAATGTTAAGGTCACATGATACTGATGAATGCCGCCAGTTGAAGAGAGAACTACAAAATTTTATAAGCAATGGGATGATAGTAAAGAAAAGTCACCCTCAACTGATATGGTATCCATCTCCAGAAATCACTCCAACACCACATTACGCCTATTATCTCCAATCCTCCACAAAGCCTCATCCTCAAACTGTTTGGTACCCACTTCCATCCATTACTCCAACATCAAAATACATCCCCATGTCTAATCCAAAACCACCAACAAATCAACGATCCAATCAATCCGCTAGACCTCTAATCAAGTTTCAGAAAAATACCAAGACAATACAACTGAACCTCAAGCACGACATCTATGATTAGTATAAATCTTCTGCCTGCTTTGAGCTGCCCGAAGCCTATCCTGAATTACCCCAATCCGGTCCAATGACTCAAGAAGTAGATTTGTACCACGGGGCATAACCTCAAAAGTCTCAAACTAACCAACTGGAGACCGACACCACCTACCATACAACGCCTCGAATGGGGCCATCTGAATACTCAAATGAAAGTTGTTATTATACGCAGACTCCTCCAAAGCTAAAAAATAATCCCACTGACCTCCAAAATACAACACACAAGTGTGGAGCATATTCTCTAAAACCTGAATAGTTCACTCCAACTGCCCATCAGTCTGGGGATGAAAGGCGGTGCTAAAGTCAACCTGGGTACCCAACTCCTCCTGAAATGTCTTCTAGAAGCTTGAAGTGAACTGAGAACCTCGATCTGAAATAATGGACACAGGAACCCGTGAAGGCGAACCACCTCTGAAATATAGATATGTGCTAACCTCTCAACACTGAAGAAAGTCTGAACAGGGATAAAAAGGGAAGATTTGGTCAATGACCTAAATGCTATCAAAACCACGAGAAGTACGAGGTAAACCACCTACGAAATCCATAGTAATTTGCTCCTATTCCCCCTCGGGAATGAGCAACCTCTGAAGCAATCCACCGGGTCTCTGATGCTCGGCATTTACCTGCTGACAACAAAGGCCCCAAACTACAAACTCCGCTATATCTCTTGGTATACCACTCCACCGGTAATGCTGCCTCAAATCCTTATACATCTTAGTTATCTCGTGGTGAATAGAATACCTAAAGCTATGAGCCTCACGAAGAATCGACTGAACCAAATCTCTGACCCTCGGAACATAAATGCAACCATCATATCTCAGAACTCCCTCAGAATCTAAGGTAGACCTCCTGGACTCACCTCTTAACACCTGCCCTCGAATGCTATGAAGCCTGCTACCCTCTAACTGTTGACTCCGAATATGCTCCAACAAGGTAGATCTGGCCTCAACACTTGCAATAATCCTCCTAGTGTCAAAAATATCTACACAAATTATCAGGTTAGCTAAGGACTGGATGTCCAAAGCCAACGATCACCCTAAAACTGAAATGAAAACCAAGCTACCCATACTCACTGCCTTCTAGCTCAAGGCGTCCGCTACTACATTCGCCTTGCCCAAATGGTATAGAATAGAGATAGCATAGTCCTTCAGTAACTCAATCCATCTACTCTGCCTCAAATTAAGCTCCCTCAGGGTCATAATATGCTGAAGACTATGATGGTTAGTGAAGATCTTGCAACAAATCCTATACAGTTAATGCCTCCAAATCTTAAGCGCAAAAACTACCATAGCCAACTACAAATCATGAGTGGGGTAGTTGTACTCGTGCACCTTCAGCTACCTCGATGCATAAGCAATAACACAGCCCCGCTGCATCAAAATATACCCCAAACCAATACCAGAAGTATCATAATAGATAGTAAACCCCTCGCCCTCAACTGGAAGAGTCAAAAAAAGAGTTGAAGTGAGCAAGTACTTGAGCTTTAGAAAGCTCGCCTCACAGCTCGTGGACCACTGAAACGGAAACTCCTTCCTAGTCAATCAGATCATAGGGGCTTCAATGGTAGAAAAACTCTCAACGAACGCTTGTAATAGCCTGCAAACCTAATGAAATTACGAACCTTAGAAGGAGATGCAGGCCTAGCCCAACCACGAATAGCCTCAATCTTCGTCGGGTCCACCATAATACCATCCTTGGACACCACATGCCCCAAGAAAGCTAAAGACTCAAGCCTGAACTCGCACTTTAGAATTTAGCATAAATCCTATGATCTCTCAAAGTGTGGAGCATCGTCCTCAAATGTTTCTTGTGCTCCTCCCTACTCCTCGAATACACCAAGATGTCATCTATGAACACTATCACGAAATAGTCCAAATACGACCTAAAAACACGGTTCATCAAATTCATAAACGTTGTTGAGGCATTGGTCAACCCAAAAGACATCACCATGAACTCATAATGGCCGTAATGAGTCCTGAAGGTTGTCTTAGGGATGTCATCAACCCCAATTCTCAACTAATGGTAACCATACCTCAAATCAATCTTAGAAAACATCGCTGTACCCTCAAGCTGGTCAAACAGATCATCCATATGAGGCATAAGATATTTATTCTTCACTGTCACCTTATTCAACTACCTGTAGTCGATACACATACGCATAGAGCCATCCTTTTATTTCACAAACAGAACTGGAGCACCCCAAGGTGATACACTCGGTCTGATAAAACCCTTACCCAGAAGATCCTGAAGTTGAATATTTTCCTCCTTTAGCTCAGCAGAATCCATACGATAAGGAGCTATAAAAATAGGTTAGGTGCCCGGCTTCAGGTCAATAGCAAACTCTATGTCACGCTCAGGAGGAAAACCATGTAGGTCAGTAGGAAAAACATCAAAAAATTCATGGATAATATGAATAGAGTCAAGTGAAGGGCTCTCAACACTAACATCCCAAACATAAGCAAGGAATGACCCACAACCCCTCGATATCAGTCTACTAGCCCGAATGTAAGTAATAATCCCCATCGACGTATGACTACAAGAACCCTACCACACCACCGAGGGTATGTAGGGCATGGTTAAGATAACAGTCTTGGTGAAGCAATCCAAGATCGCACGGCAAGAGGATAACTAATCCATGCCCAAAATTACATCAAAATCCAGCATAGCTAACAGAATAATATCAACCCCAGTATCATACCCTCTAATAGTCACCAAACATGATCTATACACCCGATTCACTACTAAGAAATCACCTACGATGGTATCTACACGCAATGGCACAGTTAAAAACTTTGAAGACAAACCCAACTGCAGTGCATAATAAGCAGAAACATACAAAAATGTGGAACCGAGATCAAATAAAGAAGAAGATGGCTGATGGCATACAAAAATCATACCTGTGATCACAACATCCGAAGACTCATCCTCCGGCCTACCCGGTACAGTATACAAATGGCTATATCTACTATCGGACTGGGTGTCTAACTGACCACCTGTCCTACCTGCCTGAGGACCACCTCGAGAACCCTGGAGACCACCCCTGCGACCCTGAGCACCACCCCTAACTGGCGGTAGCACTAATATGATCGGATGTGCACTTTGAACTGCAGACTCAATCATCCCACGCTAGGGACACTCACGAGCAAAGTGACCAACAACCCCACAATCATAACAAGCCCCTGGAACTCTGCTCTGTCTAGACGGTTTGGCTGATCCGAAATGATCACCTCTGCCCGACGGCCCTGACTGAACACCCCTCTACGGCTGACAACTACTGTGACCACTAGAACCACTATAACTGGGCTGACCCCTATCTGATATCTGAAGCGCTGCCTGAACTAGCCTACTAGACTGATCCTGACGCTGATAAAGTTGTTGCTGTGTAATATCCTATATTAAGAGGGCATTTAAGTAATTGAAAAAAAAGGATATGGTACAGTGGGCTTGAGCCCATCAAAAAATAGGGAAAGAAAAAGAGAGTCAGAAGTTGAAATTGAAAAAAAGAAAAAAAAAGAATTGGCAATATAATGAAAATAAAACAAAAGTCAAAAGGATTGGTCGATTAGGGATTTTCATACAGCAACGTAAGACAAATCAAATTGAAAATCCTTCATCCACTGGCGAAAGCAGGAGAAGAAAACAAAAATGTAAAGCTTGGCCCTATTTACCAGGGAAGGAGCGCAAAGGAAAAACTCCAGGCATCGATTGCTAATTTAAAAGAGAAGTAGAAGAAGAAGGTAAGTTCTTAACTTAGTTTATAGATTTAATTCGTATAATTCATGGCTATAGATTTGGGGTTGAGATTTTAAGAATCAAGGCTTAAAGTGATAAAGAAATCTTCTAAATTCTCATGAACGGAGCAAGAACATTACACTATTGGATTGTAACATTTGTATTTTTGGCTTAACCAAGGAATAGTATGTGGACAATAGTTATTTTGATTTATCGTAGTAAGGAAAACCAACATGAGGTTGTTCTCATGGGATGAAGCTCAAATTAGGTATAAGTTGACAAATTGAGAACCAATAATGAAATTCTAGAAGTTGGGTATTTTAGATTAGTTACATGTTAGCCTAAACGAAGAAATTAACACTAGATTGATATGATGTGATTAGAGATTCGATCGAAGGAAGTCATACGAGTTGTTCGAGGTGATGATTTTGGTATTCCGACATGAGTACTGTGAGTAGTAACCTTACCATAATTTGTGTTTTCATAACTTGGCATAGTTTATACGTTATGTTGACACCCAATTTTGGCTCGTCTTTTTCCTTTAATTATTTTTTCTATGTTTCTCGGTCCTAAATAATTTTCTAAATAAATTGGTATTCTTATTTCTATGAACTATTGAAAAAAATGAAAAAAAAAAAGAACGTTTATTTCCCCTATCATGTTTTTAAATATTTTAATTAGATAAAATTAGTTATTTAATATTAAAAATCACACACAAAATATTTTTTGGTAAATCACATTTTTCTAATTATTATTATTAATATATATATATCTTATTTTTACTTATTATAAAATTATTAAATTTAAAAACGTATACTAAATCATTCAAATAATTTATATACGTATATGTTTAAAAGAAGCATTGTTAAAACAAATTTTATTGGAAAAGAAAGTGTTTGGACCGAATTTAATTCAATTGCAATTTTATTCATTCGAACCCAATTTTATTTGCCCATTTTAAGACCAAAATGGCCCAAATATTGGCTCAAAACCCAGTCCATTTGAAAAACCCCAAATCAGCCAACCTCACATCCATCTCATCAATCCACTCCACACCATATCCACCAATAACATGTAGCCACGTCAGCGAAAAAAACACAATCTTCATCCAACAAACACAAAATCATCTTAGCCGTTAAATCTTTCCTAATCCAAGGGCCATAAATATTTTCAGCGTATATATATATATATATATATATATATATATATATATATAATTTATTTTTTCAGGTTATTTCTAAACCATCTGATCAAATGATCGAACGGGTCAGATTAAGTCAAAAATTCAAAAACCAGCACACGCTTTCTCGCTGCCTAAAGTAGTCTCACGTGTCTCTTTCTCTCTTTCCTCTCATCTCCATCTCCATCTCCTTTCCTCAAAACAACAAAAAACCAGACCTCCCCATCTCTTTTCTCTCCTCTCCTCTCATCCACCATACCCAAATCAAAACCCTAGCCTCCACCATAGTTGCCGCTATCCCTGTAAAGATTCCTTCATTTTCGACATCCCCACCCCGTGAATCCTTTTTTCATCAGCAAAAACAATCCCAAAATGGTTCTACAGTATAAAATTGACGTCCAAATCCACCTTTTAACGCCTGAAAATCCAAAGATTTGGAGAAGAAAAAGGATTCATTTTCAGAAGATTTGATTTCAAATTTCAAATTCTTCCCACGTTTTGTTAATTTTGGGTTTCAAATCTGGAATTTATATATACGGTTTCTTTCACCCCCAATACAGAGGTTGAAAATAGGTGAAAATTCAAAAAAAAAAAAAAAAAAAAAAAAACAAGCATTTGAAACGTCTGAAAAAATCACAAGAAAAATTACAAATTTTGGGTTTTCTCTTCGGATTTCGGTTCTCATTTGAGTTTCGAGAGTAGTTTGGTTTATCACCGAAAAATACTTGACGTTGAAGCCCCAGTTTCACTGCCCCGAGAAAGGTGCTATTTCACCTCTTTTATTTTCGCTCCTCATCTCTTTCTCTTTTGATTGCCTCGATTATGCGAACATGTGATTTTACCTAAGTTTCGTTCAAGTTTATATTGTTGTTGTTGATTCTAAAAAATGTGTTTGTATGTGAAGTTCGATAGAGTTTGAGTTGTTGTCGGTGATTTTTAAAAGTGGATTGGTATCTAAATTTCGATCAAGTTTAAGTTGTTGTTGATTTTAAGAAATGGGTTTGTATGTGAATCTGTATCAAGTTTATGTTGTTGTTGTTGGTTCTGAAAAATGGAATTGTAGGTAGATATGTGAGCTTCTTGATTTCATGTCCGATTATGTTTTTGTTCGTTATCAGTAGATCGAATTCCTAGATTTGGATTTCGTTTTAAATATTTTTCTTTCTCAAATAGGGTTGTTCGTGTTTGAAAATTGCATAAGATGAAAAAAAAATTAGTCCTTTATCCGTCTCCCTCCTTTTCGGTCATTTTGATTTTTTTTGTGAATATGTGATTTTCTTGTTTTCAAGTTGTGTTGATATTGTCATTTGTTTATCCCGAATCGAGGCAAACTATATGATTTTGTTCTAAATTTCCTTGTTTCAAGGACCTTTTTCTTTCCTATTTAGAAATTTTAGTTTGTGTAGGGGAAACTTTATTTTAGTTGCTCAAATATGTTCAAATTATTTTCAACAAAACAATTTCAGCCAAGAGTTGTTTAAGAATATTGTGGTATTAGTTGGGATGTTTGAAATAGTTGCAATTTATTTACTTATCTCTTGACAAAATTTAGTTTTAAAGTTAAAACTTTTCTTGTTGAAGCATAAATGTGAATAGATGGTTGTTGCTGTGACAAACTATTCATCAAGATTTCTTTTAGGCAAATGGGTACGTATAAATTGATTGGAGATTGTAGTGTGTAGTTTTGACACCTTGTCATCTTTTCCTTACTCAAGTTTAGATAAGTTTTGAGATACTCATATGTCTACTTGTTATGGTTTAGCATATCTTATGTTCATATAAGTAACAAAACCTTTTTCTTGCGCCACTGTTGAATGTTTTCATGTGAAGTTATATGAGTTGATTTTCTTGATTTTCATGGTTGCCCGGATATACACACGTTCCTACATGTCAAATAATGTGTTAACTAAATCTTTGATGCTCTTCAAATTCTTACTCCTACATTATCGTTTCTTTAATAGACTTCTAATCCTTATTTCTTTTTCTTGTCTCATGTAAACTCGGAATTTGGAGTTTCAATCGAAACTCCATTTATGACCCAAATATTGGGTCAATTGGTATAGGATGATCGCAGAGCCCTGGAGTCGCATAAATTAGAAACTCAACTCCGAAACAGAATCTAGTATCTCTTTAGCCCTTTCCTTTATCTATTAATTATGTTATATACTTGTAGCTTTGATACTTAGAATGATAATTAATTACTCTTACTGTTATTAGAATTGTTTTAAAATTTTATTATTTGTTTATGGCTTTGTATTGCTTTAAATATTTGTGAATTTTCTTAAAAGTAGATTAATGTCCATGCCTTCTCGTGATTAATACATGACTAGTTAAACGGATTTTTCTTGAATAAAAATGGGCTTTAGCAACTTTAATATCGAATTAATTTTTTTTAAACTAATTTCTCACCTCAAAAATTTATTTTCTCAGAAAAAAAAAAACAAGAATGAATAAAGGTCGCAACCTCTACATTTTCTTAAAAACAAAAGAGAGTTTTATGTCATTTTACGAGTAGTTAAAATTCAAACTTTTCTTTAAAAAGGAACCATTTATCAATTCTGACTCATTTTAATAAATTTAATGGCCTCAACATTTTACTTTACTTTTATTTCGTTTCCTCAACATTAGTTTCAAATTTTTAGATTTTAAAAGATTCAAAAACACAAGGTATATGAATATATACATGCTACTATATACAAGATATTTCTATCACTATTTTTATTTATTTTTCTTAAAAAAAAATTATTATTGTTATTATTATCTACACTTTATTTCAACTATATAAATTTATATGTGTATTTTTACTATTACATTTATTTTATTTACTTTAAAGCATTAACTTCAGAATCTTTACAAATAAATAAATATTAGCATGATTTTTATATTTTAAATATACGCAAGTTTATGTTACTCAAGAATTAATATATTACCGCATTTTGACATTTTTATAAATATCTTTATTTTGCGATAAACGCGGTTGTATAAATTTGCTCTCGAAATAAATAATTTGCCATGTTTTAGACATACATGATGAAGTCTGTCGCGCCCCATTTTTCTTGCGAAAAGCGGAATTCGACGTGACAAACTCTTTTTGGGATTAATTTAGGGTGAAGAGTCGCCACCTAACGAATTAAGGTGCGTTAGGGCACCATTCTAGACTAACTACGAACTTATTTTAATTTAGTCTATGTCAACCAGAAATTCGGGTAAGGGTTCAGGTTACCTCGAAAGGAAGGTGTTAGGCACCTTTCGAGGTCCACAAATGTGGGTCCCGACCGAATTCATATATTATGTGGGGATCTTATGTGATAAACAAAGGTTGATTATTTTATTAACTTAATACTAACTAAGTGTTCAAAACTTGAAAATAATAAATAAACTAAGCATGCAACTCAGTTATTATCAAGTTAGTAATTAACTATGTGATAAAGTAGTAAAAAAAAATGCCTAAAATAAATAAAGAAATTAGAGAAGCAAGAAGATAGAAAGACACAAATTATAACGGAAAGAATTCATTAAGTTATACCTAAACTACCCCAAACAAGCATGCAAACATAAATAAATTCTATTGAATCTAGTCAAAGGTTAATTTTTATTTTTATTCGGATCAACGTCCGACTTATTAACTGGTGACAATGTCGTATGTTGCATTGTCGTATTTTGCTCGGGTCAACTTCCATCATTTCCGAATGTTCTACCCATCCCACCTAATTTGGTTATTAAGCCTAAAGGCGTTTTATAGAAAACGACAAAACAAGCGTTTCCTAAAATGCCTACCCGTCCCAACATAATGTCCAAGAGGCATTGGACTTACTATTTTGGATAGGGTTCTAGACAAAAAAGCCTATGCTACCAAATTAGATTCGGGAGTTTATGTCAAACAAAACACGTAGGACTAGCAATTAGCACGTAAAGGTTTCAAGCAAGTCTCTTGATTAATTAAAGCTAATTAGGTGATAGACAACTATTCTTCTTACGTAATTGAGAACTATAAGCATGATTTCTAAACGAGACATATTAATTAAGGTGTCGAAAATTGATTAATGTGTTAGATATTAAATATACTAAAAGCTTGAATTAAATATGCTGCAAATTTAATGGTACTGCAAATTAACTACTAAATACAGTGAAAATTAATTTAGATTGCATAAAGATGATTAAAAATGCTGACAATTATCTAAAACTTGCTAGAATTAATTTTAAAAGCTGCTAAAAATTATTTTAAATATACTGAAAATTATTTAATAATTAATTTAAGATGGTAAAAGAATAGTTTTTAATATTCTTAAATTTGATTAACAAATGCTGAAAATTAGTTTCAATTTTGCAAGAGGTTGATAAAAAAAAAGTTGTAAATTAATTACAGTGCTAGAGATTGAGACTAATTTTAAAGGGCTGAAACTTATTCGAAAAGAGCTGAAAATTAGTGTTTTAAATATTGGAAAGTAACTTAATATGCTAGAAATCCAACGTTTTTCTTTTAAAAAAATGCTAAAAAAAGTAATTTAATATGCTAAGACTGGTATTTTAAGTGCTGAAAAAAGTAATTTAATATACTGGAGATTAAATAAACTTTCTGGAAATTTATTTATTATATGCTGAAAATTAAAAGGACTTGCTGAAAATTATTTTAATATGCGGGAAAATTATCTAACTTTGCTGAAAACTATTTTTAGTAAATGCTAAAAATTATTATTTTTTATTACTTTTTTTAGATGCTGAAAATTAGTAAATATCAAAAATATTTAAACATGCTGGAAAAAAAAAAACCTAAATAGGCATGCTGAAAATTAAGTAAAACATGCTGGAATTAAATTACATATGTTGAAAAATCAGTTTTAACAAGCCAAGAACACGCTTAAATTAATTCAAAACTAATCTAATACGTCAGAAGGTTAGTTAATGATCTAAAATAATTTCTAAGCGATAAAATAATTAATTAATTATCCTAGATTGTTTGCCTAATAGATAAAATAATTTAACTAATTAATATGTGGAATCCTATAGGCATGCTATCTAGATGACCAATTTACTGGAATCAATCAAAAAATAAAAGCTTACCAAAAATGAATCAAGTAAAAGGCTACTACAAGTTTTCAAAATCAGGCTTACCAAAAATCAAACGGTTGGGTCGCTACACACTTCCATAAGTCAATCAAGACGAAACAGTCGAATCCAACATTTACCATAACTACTTACTTAAATACGAAAATTAAAATTAATTAGAGCAAATCATTCCAACATTAAAGCCATACAATTTCAACAAAGGAAACAAATATTAGCCCTAAAATCAAATCATCTATCCTCAAATAAATTAAAAAAATAGATTTCTGACATTTCACAAGTCAATCCCTAATTACGAAATTAGGGTTAGTCCAAAGTCGGTAAAATTTGGGGCTTTTCATATATGTCAATCAAACGGTGTAAAGAAACACAAAATTGAAAGAATTATGCCGAAAAACTCATTCATACATCACGAATTTTGTATCTAAGAGTCTATCTAAAGAAAAAGATGAAGCAAAAAATAAACTAAACTAACAAGAACAGCAAACACGATGGAGAGAGAACATACCGGAGAGGAATTTACCATAAACTTAATAGAATAATCCAAAGACTAAACCATGTCTACCCCACGCGGGTTTAGCAATTTCTGATCGAATCTTTGAACTTCGATTGGGACAGGGGGTCCGTTTGGTGATGTTGCGTGGTGGTGCGGTGTTTTCCTACTGAAGAGGAGATCGGGGTTGCGATGTTGAAGTCGGAAAGATCACCGAGATTGAGGGAGAAGGGGTTGAGAGAAAGGAGGGGGGTCGACTGGTGTAGGCCAGAGTTGGTGGGAGTTCACCGGTCAGTGGTGAACGGCGATGGTGGCGGCGTAAGAGATGAGGAAGAGAGAAAGGTGCCTGAGAGAGAGAGAGAGAGAGTATGCGGCTATAGGGGGTATGGGAATTAGGTTAGGTTTGGGGGATGATTTTTATTAAAAAGGAAAGAAAAAGGGATATTTAATCTCAGCCGTTGATCCCATGATATCAACGGTTGGGATTAAAATTTATAAGATGGGTCGGATCTGGGTCAAGATTGGGTTATTTAAATTGGGGTCAATTAGAATTGGATTGGGGATTTCAATTTGGGTCTCAAATTAAATCCATTTAGGCTAAAATTGACACGAAATTGAGTACAAAATGGCTAGAATTTAAATAGATTAGCG
The DNA here is from genome assembly GCA_031232105.1 of Capsicum rhomboideum. Classification (NCBI taxonomy): domain Eukaryota; kingdom Viridiplantae; phylum Streptophyta; class Magnoliopsida; order Solanales; family Solanaceae; genus Capsicum; species Capsicum rhomboideum. Next base: position 32,416,694 of record CP124716.1, read on the forward strand.
AAATTGAATTAGACTGCTATTTAATAAATTAATCAACATTATAAAATCACTATGAATAAATTATGTAAGTAAAATAATGACATGTAATATATTATTTAAACTGACGATAAATAATAATTTGAAATAAATGATGTACTTGTAAATTATGAAATGCGAATATTAAAAATGCTATAATAATAATAATAATAATAATAATAATAATAATAATAATAATAATAATAATAATAATAATAGTAATAGTAATTATAATAATAGTGATAGTAATAGACTACGTATTTGTAAATTATGAGAATGCATATTTGAGGACATAATTTAATAAATATTTACAAAATTATGTAAAATATTGTATTTAAATTAGTAATTTATATATATTATATCAAAAATATAAAATTAAATGTTAAAAATAAATTTCATACTTTAAAAATCATGAATACGAAATGTCAGAATTTATTTGATACAAAAATAGTAGTTTAAAATTCAAAATTAATATTTTGATAAAATAGCAATCTGGGAGGATATCGGGAGGTCAAAATTGGGTGTCAAAAGCTGCCCCTTCGTTACTTGGGAATGATGAAAGAATTGTCGAGCAACGAACGTTGACTTAGTAGCCAATTTTGTTTGACCGATAGGATGGTTTGTCGGAATCGAAAAGCAAGAGAGGTTTATTAAAATTATGTGGCCGAGACTTTGGTTTCAAGTCGCCTACATATCTCTGGTTTTATGAGAATCAGGCCGTGTGTAGTTCTGGATTTAGGAACGTACTCCTAAAGAATGCTAATGATACGGTATACGGGCAACAACAAAGATAGTATGAGTCGATAAGATTGGACTGAGTAGGATATGAAGCAACGACATAATGAGAAGTGTGAAAATAAAAGGTAAAAGTGTTTCGAATTGTATCGGAGTGACAGAGAGAAAGTGGAGTTGTATCTCGGAAATGGGGGTGAGAGTTACTCCCATTTTTGACTCGTTCTTCTTTCATTGCCTGCATGCTTCTAGTATTACTAAATAAAATGGTTAAATCAGGGGAATAATAAGTAATTGTTGTAAATATTTATTTAAACATGATGCAATTTCCCCATTCGACTATGAGCATTTGCTTTGAGACGGCAAGGATGATGTCTCTAAGCCATGATGTCTTAGGGCCATGATAACGAAAAGTAAATCCTAAGGCCATGAAATGATGTCTGCAGGACATGAAAATGACGCCTTTAGACTATGACTCCTTTGGAGCATGATAAACAGAAAGTAAATCCTTAGGCCATGAAATGATGTCCGCAGGCCATGAAAATGACGCCTTTAGACCATGAAGCCTTTGGTGCATGATAAGCAAAAGTAAATCCTTAGGCCATGAAATGATGTTCGCAGGCTATGAAGATAATGCCTTTGAACTATGACGCCTTAGGGTAATTATATAAAAAGAAAGTGTATCTGTCTTGATTGGCATAACTTGATGTAGTTCAGCAGCTTGATGCAATTTGTATACTTTGATTGCGGATTCTGCAAGTGCAATGTAATGTAGATTTCTGCGGATGCGCTGCGGAGTGAACTCTTGTGGGAGCCATGCAATGTCGACCCTTGCATGAGCCGTGTAATGTTCATTTCTGCGAATGCACTGCGGAGTGGACTCTTGCGGGAGCCATGCAATATTGACCCTTGCAGTAGCCGTGCAATGTAGATTTCTGCGGATGCACTACGGTGTGGACTCTTACGGGAGTCATGCAATATTGACCCTTGTAGGAGCTATGCAATGTAGATTTCTGTGGATGCACTGCGGTGTAGACTCTTGTGGGAGCCATGCAATATAGACCCTTTCAGGAGTCATCCAATGTTGAGGAGAGGATATAGTAGCTTAGCTACTTTCCCATGTTGGATGCATAGTGGGCTTTCTTTGATGATGATCGTTCAGGTGTTGCAAGATAGCCGCTGCATTTGTACCTATTTGTTTCTGCACTCAAGGAAAAAATGTAAGTTTGTAAAAAAGGGGAAGTTGATTTGTGCCTTTGCTATGACTGGCGTGCTTCCTCCTCGCTTGATATTGTGGACCGATAATAGGCTTCATCCGAGTTTTCACTTGGGTAGAAATAAAAATAAGTTTTTTAAAAAAAAAAATTTAAAAAAAAATCATGTTTCGAAATTGTTTGCACTTGAAAAATGAGAAATGAAAAAGGAAATTAAAATATTATTGAATCATTGATTGTGACACGTTTCGAGACGACATAACTTCTTATAAGTGAATATCTTAGAAATTTTTTATCTTCAAAAATTTCTGCCCCTTTGGTAAGTGAAGGTTGCTTGCTGTGAATTTTTGAGATTTTCTCAAAAATTCTGCCCCAGTATCCTAGTCGCGCAAATGCTATCCCATGGAATTTTTGAGATCCTCTCAAAAATTCTGCCCCAGTTACATGCTTTAAAGGGGAAATAGGAAAATTTTATTATGACAGGATCGAACTCCAAAGGAGAACCTACGTATCCCTCTTACACGGGAATCAGGTCAAACGTAGTTCCAATTACAAGGTAAAAAGGCATGAAATAAAGCTTAAACGTAATATCTCTTAACAGCATCTGAATTGATAGGCTTGGACCAAGCTTTGCCATCCATTTCTGCAAGTATGAGTGTTCCCCCTGTCAGAACCCGATGAACCACATAAGGACCTTGCCAATTTGGTGAGAATTTACCCTTTGCTTCATCTTGATATGGAAAAATCTTTTTTAAAACCAACTGCCCAGGCGAGAAGTGCCTCGGTTTAACCTTCTTGTTGAAAGTTTTGGCCATTCTATTTTGATAGAGTTGACCATGACAGACTGCGTTTATCCTCTTTCCGTCTATGAGTGCCAGTTTCTCGAATCTACTTTGCACCCATTCCGCGTCACTCAATTCTGCTTCCTGAATGATTTAGAGAGAGGGTTTTTCTACTTCAGCAGGTATCATTGCTTCACTACCATAAACCATAAGATAAGGTGTGGCTCCCGTAGAGGTTATGATTGTAGTGCGATATCCTAGCAGGGCAAAAGGTAACTTTTCATGCCAATGCCTGTAATTATCAATCATCTTTCGAAGTATCCTCTTGATGTTCTTATTGGCAGTTTCCACCGCTCCATTTATTTATGGTCTGTATGCTGTGGAGTTTCGATGTTTGATCTTGAACATCTCACGTTTTGTTCTCATCAAATCACTATTGAGGTTGGCACCATTATCTGTGATGATAGACTCAGGTACTCTAAATCGACAAATAATGTGATTTCGAACAAAATCATCTACAACCTTCTTTGTGATTGACTTATGAGAAGTGGCTTCAACCCACTTAGTGAAGTAGTCAATTGCAACAAGAATAAACCTGTGTCCATTAGACGCGACTGGTTTAATAGGACCAATGACATCCATGCCCCAAGTTGCGAAGGGCCAAAGGAAGCTAGTGACGTGGAGTTCGTTGGGAGAAACTCGAATCATGTCGGTATGAGTTTGGCACTGATGGCATTTTTGCACATAACGAATGTAATCAGTCTCCATAGTCAACCAAAAGTAACCTGACCTCAATAGCTTCTTTGCCAACATAAATCCATTCATGTGTGGGTCGCATGTTCCAGCATGTATTTCTTCGATCAACTTGGATGCTTCCCTAGCTTTGATGCACCTTAGCAAACCCAAATTTGGAGTCCTCCTATACAGGATTTCCCCATTTAAAAAGAATTGGTTTGCTAACCTCCGAATGGTACGCTTCTGAGTACTCGTTGCATTCTCTGGATAATCTCCACTTTTCAGATATCCCTGTGTATCAGTATATCATGGTTTTCCATCCACTTCTTCCTCTACATGAAAGCAATATGCAGGCTACTTTTGTATGTGAATGGGGATGGGGTCGATATAATTCTTGTATGGATGCTGAATCATGGAAGACAAGGTGGCCAAAGCATCTGCGAACTCATTCTGGATTTTTGGAGCATGCTTGAACTCTATCTTGCGAAATCTCTTGCGCAACTCTTATATACAATCTAAGTACGGTAGGAGTTTTGTGTGTTTACGGCCCACTCACCTCGTACTTGATGAATCAATAAATCTGAATCTCCAATCACCAATATTTCCTGGATATTCAAATCAATTGCCAAACGAAGCCCAAAAATGCAAGCTTCATATTCAGCCATGTTGTTGGTGTAGAGGAATCTGAGCTTGGCCGACATAGGATAATGTTGACCGGTCTCCGAGATCAGAACGACGCCAACACCTACTCTTTTAAAAGAAAGAGTAATGAAATAAAGAAGCAATGTTTAATGGGTGGCATCCCAGGGGTTAAATACCTAGCATGGGTCGATCCCAATAACACGGGTGGCATCCCAGGGGCGACAGAAAATCCTAGCATGGGTCGATCCCGATACATCGATACATCCCAGGGGCGATAAGCCTAGCATGGGTTCATATGACATCGCAGGGGTCAAAGTACCTAGCATGGGTTCATCTCATCCCAAGGGCTACAAAATAGCCTAGCATGGGTAGAACAATAAAGATAAATGAATATGAAAGCAAGAGAAGTAAAGAACGTAATATACATGGTTTCCTACATACAGAAAGAGATTTTATTCACATTAGCTATTTCTTTTATATTGATTCCATTGTTGTTGTTATTATATATGAATGATCATAAATGACACTAACAGGAGCATTGTACATAATTCCACATATGGCGTTTTCTTATAATTACTTCCATTGAAGTTCTTATGTATTAATGTAGTTTGATTATGGCCTTACATACTCAGTACATTCTTCGTACTGACCCCTCTTGGGGACTTACCTTACATGTGCAGGTGCAGGCATTAGTAGACCTCTTCAGTAGGCTGCGGATCGTATACAGGTCTGTGGTGAGCTCCAGTTGCTTCGGGGCTTCCCAAGTCACACGTGAACACTAGGTTTTGGTACTATGTAAATATTGTATAGACATGGTCATGTATCTGTAGAGGCTTTGTAGACAGTTGTGGGAAGACAAATGTAGGAGGTGTATGTCCATGATGACTTAATGGCCTTGTCGGTCAAGTTTCACATATGTAAATATTTAGTATATGATTCATGAATTTCATTATGAGCATGAGAAGTTCTTACGTGGTAATGGTATTATTTATGGCATGCATATGAACGAACATAAGCAAAGATTGGTTCTCTCGGGGGCCATATCAGCTTCGGGTGCCAATCACACCTCAATGGGAAGTTGGGGTGTGACAGAGTAGATATCCGACAAGTAACAGATCTTGAATTTAGATTTATATCTAGTTGTCAATACATTGTTGGCTTTGAATTGATGTCACTAATCACTTTACTCGTTAACTTCCTAAATCTGTTAGTGAATTTACAACTACTAGAACGTGGGATAAGCTCAAACTATTTACATGTTTTCATTTATCATGGTTCGGGTTACTTTTATTCTCTTGAAGGGCCAACCCGTCCCAACCCGTGGCCCGCTTAGGGCTGGGTTGGGCCGTTATTTTAATGGCCCTTCAGTTAAAAGGGCTAGCCCGTCCTAACCCATTTAACTCTCTAGCCCGATAGGGTTGGGTTGGGCCAGCCCATTTCGACAGCTCTATTTATCACGTAGTTAATTGTTAATCAGATAATAATTAAGTTGCATATGTGATTTCTCTAATATTTTTATCTTTTGAACGCTTAGTTAAATATTAAGTTAATAAAATAATCGACCTTTTGCTTATCGCATAGAATCCCCACATAATATATGAGTTCGGTCGAAACCCACATTTGTGGACCTCGAAAGGTGTCTAACACCTTCCTTTCGAGGTAACCTGAACCCTTACCCGAATTTTGGGTTAACGTAGACTAAATTAAAATAAGTTCGTATTTAGTCTAGAATGGTGTCCTAACGCACCTTAATTCGTTAGGTGGCGACTCTTCACTCTTCTTAATCCTAAATAGAGTTTGTCACGCCGAATCCCGCTTTTTGCTAGAAAAATGGGGCGCGACGGCTTGGCAACTCTGCTGGGGATACTTAGGTTCTAACCAATACGAGTTTGTATATTATGTGGGATTATTTTTAAGCTTTTCATTTATTATTAATTCTTTGTTATTTTTATTTTATTTATTTGTTAATTTTTAATATTTAATCATGTTATATCCCATTCCTCTTTCGCATTATTTTATTACTCTAATTTAATCAGTTTCCTCCATGTCAATCCCTTTCCTTACCCCTTTATTTGTTTATATGCAATTTTCTAGCTCTAAATCATGTATTTATTTTTCTTTTCCTATCTGTTTATTTTTATATATTGCCCAGCATGCTATTATTTGCTACGTGTTACTGCTTTATATAATTGGCATTCCGTTCATATTTCTCCCACTCGAAAATCTCACACTTTCACACGCTTTCATTATACTAGGATGTTGTGCCTTCGCACTTCTCCAAATTCTCTTCAAAATCCTGTTATAGAGAGTCGGCTAAGACGTGGTTGAGCGGATAGTTTTACTACCGTAAGACCACGTACCTTCTCGCATAAGGTTACCCTCAGTCCGTATCTACCAACTCCTACAAAACTTAAGATAGTACTATATCCACCCCTTGCATTTAAGTCATGCATTCATTAGCCATAGGTGGTTGACCCTCGAGGTTAATCCACAAATTTAGAAATCAACCTCTTATCGAATGGGTACCTACCACCCAAAGATAAGCATGCATATTATGTGTTATGTGTTACCCTTACTTTGAAACTTGACTTATGTTTCCGTTTGTTAATGAATATGCATAAGTTCTTAATACCCTAGATGTGTTAAGATCAATGGTTTAACCTTCCCAAGGGATTCAAGACCTCAAAAGGACGCATAACCTTATTTACTATGTGTTAATTTCTACATTTGTGTTAATGACTTACCTATCTTGTTATTCTCTATTTTCCTATTTTAGTTATTCCTTACTCTTAGAATCTATTACTCTTAGAGTTCCTTAAATTTCCTATCAGGATATGTTTCATATAGGCCAGAATCATACAATCTTATGGCCTAGTCAAAAACCCCCTTCTATTTATCTTCATAGATTGAGTTCATACTCTAAAGTATCCTTCAACATACTAATCATCTTTTGAACCAATCCATTCCTCGATAGGATGTTCTAGATTATTTCTACTCTTTTAGGGTAACTCATCATTTTAGGACATTCTTAATCAACGTCTTCAATATTAACATACCATAACTCTTGACAATTAAAGCTTTTCATATTCGTACCATACTCTGGCTTTCCCAACCTCTAAGTCATATAGAGCTCTCAACTATTCATTTCGAACAAGCATAACTCAAATGTCTTTCTCTATGACATTACTCATAAATATTCTATTGTCGTATGTTTTTACTAATCATAAGTCCTTTCTTCTAAGGTTGACTAAAGTTGAACATCAGAAATGGCTAATCAAGCAATGTTTATCAACCTTGTCAATAGTGAAGCTGAGCGTAGGAGTGAGGGTTTGCACTAAGATAAGCTTACTCCCTTTAGGTCAAGCATCATGAGTATGGAAAGAAAAATTGAGTGAATCAGAGGAATAATGACCAATCTTCGATGTTCAGCTGATATGCCACTAGGTTTCCCAAAGCCATTATCCGAAATTGACTTCGTTGCTCCTAGCTGCACTATGGAGTCTCCTATATTGATGACCTCACCTATGCCTAATTGTGATGCACAAGTATCTCCGAGTTTGTATTCAGTCGCACTACAAAAAGCACTCAATGGGTTGACAGAGATGGGCAAGGAAAAGGAAACAGAAGGAAAGATTTCTAACCATAAGGCAGGGTCATCTCAACAGCTTGAGATGGATAAGTTATCCAAATCAGGAGAAGAAAGTAAGAATAGAGTTGGGGACTTGAACTTTTCGTTATACGCTGGGTCTGGCAATCCTCATTCCCATTTGAAAGCGTACCTGGATGAGCTAGCAGTTATAGGGCAAAGTGATGGTCTTAAGATGACACTTTTTGTTAGTTCACTTACAGGTCTAGCATTGATGTGGTACGCAGAGAAAGATACAAGCAAGTGGGTTTCTTGGGACAATTTGGCAGGTGAGTTTATTGGGCGGTTCGACAATAGGCTAAAGAGGAAGTTCATAGGTGAAACTCCAATACATGACAAGGTTGGTTTGGTTGAGCCATAATTCAGGGATAAGGACAAGACAACTATCAATGAGGCATCAAAGCCTCCAAAGCCCAAAGTGAGAAAATACCAAGCTATGACTCTCTTAGACGAACCACCGTCAATCACTTTTGAAATGTTAAGGTCACATGATACTGATGAATGCCGCCAGTTGAAGAGAGAACTACAAAATTTTATAAGCAATGGGATGATAGTAAAGAAAAGTCACCCTCAACTGATATGGTATCCATCTCCAGAAATCACTCCAACACCACATTACGCCTATTATCTCCAATCCTCCACAAAGCCTCATCCTCAAACTGTTTGGTACCCACTTCCATCCATTACTCCAACATCAAAATACATCCCCATGTCTAATCCAAAACCACCAACAAATCAACGATCCAATCAATCCGCTAGACCTCTAATCAAGTTTCAGAAAAATACCAAGACAATACAACTGAACCTCAAGCACGACATCTATGATTAGTATAAATCTTCTGCCTGCTTTGAGCTGCCCGAAGCCTATCCTGAATTACCCCAATCCGGTCCAATGACTCAAGAAGTAGATTTGTACCACGGGGCATAACCTCAAAAGTCTCAAACTAACCAACTGGAGACCGACACCACCTACCATACAACGCCTCGAATGGGGCCATCTGAATACTCAAATGAAAGTTGTTATTATACGCAGACTCCTCCAAAGCTAAAAAATAATCCCACTGACCTCCAAAATACAACACACAAGTGTGGAGCATATTCTCTAAAACCTGAATAGTTCACTCCAACTGCCCATCAGTCTGGGGATGAAAGGCGGTGCTAAAGTCAACCTGGGTACCCAACTCCTCCTGAAATGTCTTCTAGAAGCTTGAAGTGAACTGAGAACCTCGATCTGAAATAATGGACACAGGAACCCGTGAAGGCGAACCACCTCTGAAATATAGATATGTGCTAACCTCTCAACACTGAAGAAAGTCTGAACAGGGATAAAAAGGGAAGATTTGGTCAATGACCTAAATGCTATCAAAACCACGAGAAGTACGAGGTAAACCACCTACGAAATCCATAGTAATTTGCTCCTATTCCCCCTCGGGAATGAGCAACCTCTGAAGCAATCCACCGGGTCTCTGATGCTCGGCATTTACCTGCTGACAACAAAGGCCCCAAACTACAAACTCCGCTATATCTCTTGGTATACCACTCCACCGGTAATGCTGCCTCAAATCCTTATACATCTTAGTTATCTCGTGGTGAATAGAATACCTAAAGCTATGAGCCTCACGAAGAATCGACTGAACCAAATCTCTGACCCTCGGAACATAAATGCAACCATCATATCTCAGAACTCCCTCAGAATCTAAGGTAGACCTCCTGGACTCACCTCTTAACACCTGCCCTCGAATGCTATGAAGCCTGCTACCCTCTAACTGTTGACTCCGAATATGCTCCAACAAGGTAGATCTGGCCTCAACACTTGCAATAATCCTCCTAGTGTCAAAAATATCTACACAAATTATCAGGTTAGCTAAGGACTGGATGTCCAAAGCCAACGATCACCCTAAAACTGAAATGAAAACCAAGCTACCCATACTCACTGCCTTCTAGCTCAAGGCGTCCGCTACTACATTCGCCTTGCCCAAATGGTATAGAATAGAGATAGCATAGTCCTTCAGTAACTCAATCCATCTACTCTGCCTCAAATTAAGCTCCCTCAGGGTCATAATATGCTGAAGACTATGATGGTTAGTGAAGATCTTGCAACAAATCCTATACAGTTAATGCCTCCAAATCTTAAGCGCAAAAACTACCATAGCCAACTACAAATCATGAGTGGGGTAGTTGTACTCGTGCACCTTCAGCTACCTCGATGCATAAGCAATAACACAGCCCCGCTGCATCAAAATATACCCCAAACCAATACCAGAAGTATCATAATAGATAGTAAACCCCTCGCCCTCAACTGGAAGAGTCAAAAAAAGAGTTGAAGTGAGCAAGTACTTGAGCTTTAGAAAGCTCGCCTCACAGCTCGTGGACCACTGAAACGGAAACTCCTTCCTAGTCAATCAGATCATAAGGGCTTCAATGGTAGAAAAACTCTCAACGAACACTTGTAATAGCCTGCAAACCTAATGAAATTACGAACCTTAGAAGGAGATGCAGGCCTAGCCCAACCACGAATAGCCTCAATCTTCGTCGGGTCCACCATAATACCATCCTTGGACACCACATGCCCCAAGAAAGCTAAAGACTCAAGCCTGAACTCGCACTTTAGAATTTAGCATAAATCCTATGATCTCTCAAAGTGTGGAGCATCGTCCTCAAATGTTTCTTGTGCTCCTCCCTACTCCTCGAATACACCAAGATGTCATCTATGAACACTATCACGAAATAGTCCAAATACGACCTAAAAACACGGTTCATCAAATTCATAAATGTTGTTGAGGCATTGGTCAACCCAAAAGACATCACCATGAACTCATAATGGCCGTAATGAGTCCTGAAGGTTGTCTTAGGGATGTCATCAACCCCAATTCTCAACTAATGGTAACCATACCTCAAATCAATCTTAGAAAACATCGTTGTACCCTCAAGCTGGTCAAACAGATCATCCATATGAGGCATAAGATATTTATTCTTCACTGTCACCTTATTCAACTACCTATAGTCGATACACATACGCATAGAGCCATCCTTTTATTTCACAAACAGAACTGGAGCACCCCAAGGTGATACACTCGGTCTGATAAAACCCTTACCCAGAAGATCCTGAAGTTGAATATTTTCCTCCTTTAGCTCAGCAGAATCCATACGATAAGGAGCTATAAAAATAGGTTAGGTGCCCGGCTTTAGGTCAATAGCAAACTCTATGTCACGCTCAGGAGGAAAACCATGTAGGTCAGTAGGAAAAACATCAAAAAATTCATGGATAATATGAATAGAGTCAAGTGAAGGGCTCTCAACACTAACATCCCAAACATAAGCAAGGAATGACCCACAACCCCTCGATATCAGTCTACTAGCCCGAATGTAAGTAATAATCCCCATCGACGTATGACTACAAGAACCCTACCACACCACCGAGGGTATGTAGGGCATGGTTAAGATAACAGTCTTGGTGAAGCAATCCAAGATCGCACGGCAAGAGGATAACTAATCCATGCCCAAAATTACATCAAAATCCAGCATAGCTAACAGAATAATATCAACCCCAGTATCATACCCTCTAATAGTCACCAAACATGATCTATACACCCGATTCACTACTAAGAAATCACCTACGATGGTATCTACACGCAATGGCACAGTTAAAAACTTTGAAGACAAACCCAACTGCAGTGCATAATAAGCAGAAACATACAAAAATGTGGAACCGAGATCAAATAAAGAAGAAGATGGCTGATGGCATACAAAAATCATACCTGTGATCACAACATCCGAAGACTCATCCTCCGGCCTACCCGGTACAGTATACAAATGGCTATATCTACTATCGGACTGGGTGTCTAACTGACCACCTGTCCTACCTGCCTGAGGACCACCTCGAGAACCCTGGAGACCACCCCTGCGACCCTGAGCACCACCCCTAACTGGCGGTAGCACTAATATGATCGGATGTGCACTTTGAACTGCAGACTCAATCATCCCACGCTAGGGACACTCACGAGCAAAGTGACCAACAACCCCACAATCATAACAAGCCCCTGGAACTCTGCTCTGTCTAGACGGTTTGGCTGATCCGAAATGATCACCTCTGCCCGACGGCCCTGACTGAACACCCCTCTACGGCTGACAACTACTGTGACCACTAGAACCACTATAACTGGGCTGACCCCTATCTGATATCTGAAGCGCTGCCTGAACTAGCCTACTAGACTGATCCTGACGCTGATAAAGTTGTTGCTGTGTAATATCCTATATTAAGAGGGCATTTAAGTAATTGAAAAAAAAGGATATGGTACAGTGGGCTTGAGCCCATCAAAAAATAGGGAAAGAAAAAGAGAGTCAGAAGTTGAAATTGAAAAAAAGAAAAAAAAAGAATTGGCAATATAATGAAAATAAAACAAAAGTCAAAAGGATTGGTCGATTAGGGATTTTCATACAGCAACGTAAGACAAATCAAATTGAAAATCCTTCATCCACTGGCGAAAGCAGGAGAAGAAAACAAAAATGTAAAGCTTGGCCCTATTTACCAGGGAAGGAGCGCAAAGGAAAAACTCCAGGCATCGATTGCTAATTTAAAAGAGAAGTAGAAGAAGAAGGTAAGTTCTTAACTTAGTTTATAGATTTAATTCGTATAATTCATGGCTATAGATTTGGGGTTGAGATTTTAAGAATCAAGGCTTAAAGTGATAAAGAAATCTTCTAAATTCTCATGAACGGAGCAAGAACATTACACTATTGGATTGTAACATTTGTATTTTTGGCTTAACCAAGGAATAGTATGTGGACAATAGTTATTTTGATTTATCGTAGTAAGGAAAACCAACATGAGGTTGTTCTCATGGGATGAAGCTCAAATTAGGTATAAGTTGACAAATTGAGAACCAATAATGAAATTCTAGAAGTTGGGTATTTTAGATTAGTTACATGTTAGCCTAAACGAAGAAATTAACACTAGATTGATATGATGTGATTAGAGATTCGATCGAAGGAAGTCATACGAGTTGTTCGAGGTGATGATTTTGGTATTCCGACATGAGTACTGTGAGTAGTAACCTTACCATAATTTGTGTTTTCATAACTTGGCATAGTTTATACGTTATGTTGACACCCAATTTTGGCTCGTCTTTTTCCTTTAATTATTTTTTCTATGTTTCTCGGTCCTAAATAATTTTCTAAATAAATTGGTATTCTTATTTCTATGAACTATTGAAAAAAATGAAAAAAAAAAAAGAACGTTTATTTCCCCTATCATGTTTTTAAATATTTTAATTAGATAAAATTAGTTATTTAATATTAAAAATCACACACAAAATATTTTTTGGTAAATCACATTTTTCTAATTATTATTATTAATATATATATATCTTATTTTTACTTATTATAAAATTATTAAATTTAAAAACGTATACTAAATCATTCAAATAATTTATATACGTATATGTTTAAAAGAAGCATTGTTAAAACAAATTTTATTGGAAAAGAAAGTGTTTGGACCGAATTTAATTCAATTGCAATTTTATTCATTCGAACCCAATTTTATTTGCCCATTTTAAGACCAAAATGGCCCAAATATTGGCTCAAAACCCAGTCCATTTGAAAAACCCCAAATCAGCCAACCTCACATCCATCTCATCAATCCACTCCACACCATATCCACCAATAACATGTAGCCACGTCAGCGAAAAAAACACAATCTTCATCCAACAAACACAAAATCATCTTAGCCGTTAAATCTTTCCTAATCCAAGGGCCATAAATATTTTCAGCGTATATATATATATATATATATATATATATATATATAATTTATTTTTTCAGGTTATTTCTAAACCATCTGATCAAATGATCGAACGGGTCAGATTAAGTCAAAAATTCAAAAACCAGCACACGCTTTCTCGCTGCCTAAAGTAGTCTCACGTGTCTCTTTCTCTCTTTCCTCTCATCTCCATCTCCATCTCCTTTCCTCAAAACAACAAAAAACCAGACCTCCCCATCTCTTTTCTCTCCTCTCCTCTCATCCACCATACCCAAATCAAAACCCTAGCCTCCACCATAGTTGCCGCTATCCCTGTAAAGATTCCTTCATTTTCGACATCCCCACCCCGTGAATCCTTTTTTCATCAGCAAAAACAATCCCAAAATGGTTCTACAGTATAAAATTGACGTCCAAATCCACCTTTTAACGCCTGAAAATCCAAAGATTTGGAGAAGAAAAAGGATTCATTTTCAGAAGATTTGATTTCAAATTTCAAATTCTTCCCACGTTTTGTTAATTTTGGGTTTCAAATCTGGAATTTATATATACGGTTTCTTTCACCCCCAATACAGAGGTTGAAAATAGGTGAAAATTCAAAAAAAAAAAAAAAAAAAAAAACAAGCATTTGAAACGTCTGAAAAAATCACAAGAAAAATTACAAATTTTGGGTTTTCTCTTCGGATTTCGGTTCTCATTTGAGTTTCGAGAGTAGTTTGGTTTATCACCGAAAAATACTTGACGTTGAAGCCCCAGTTTCACTGCCCCGAGAAAGGTGCTATTTCACCTCTTTTATTTTCGCTCCTCATCTCTTTCTCTTTTGATTGCCTCGATTATGCGAACATGTGATTTTACCTAAGTTTCGTTCAAGTTTATATTGTTGTTGTTGATTCTAAAAAATGTGTTTGTATGTGAAGTTCGATAGAGTTTGAGTTGTTGTCGGTGATTTTTAAAAGTGGATTGGTATCTAAATTTCGATCAAGTTTAAGTTGTTGTTGATTTTAAGAAATGGGTTTGTATGTGAATCTGTATCAAGTTTATGTTGTTGTTGTTGGTTCTGAAAAATGGAATTGTAGGTAGATATGTGAGCTTCTTGATTTCATGTCCGATTATGTTTTTGTTCGTTATCAGTAGATCGAATTCCTAGATTTGGATTTCGTTTTAAATATTTTTCTTTCTCAAATAGGGTTGTTCGTGTTTGAAAATTGCATAAGATGAAAAAAAAATTAGTCCTTTATCCGTCTCCCTCCTTTTCGATCATTTTGATTTTTTTTGTGAATATGTGATTTTCTTGTTTTCAAGTTGTGTTGATATTGTCATTTGTTTATCCCGAATCGAGGCAAACTATATGATTTTGTTCTAAATTTCCTTGTTTCAAGGACCTTTTTCTTTCCTATTTAGAAATTTTAGTTTGTGTAGGGGAAACTTTATTTTAGTTGCTCAAATATGTTCAAATTATTTTCAACAAAACAATTTCAGCCAAGAGTTGTTTAAGAATATTGTGGTATTAGTTGGGATGTTTGAAATAGTTGCAATTTATTTACTTATCTCTTGACAAAATTTAGTTTTAAAGTTAAAACTTTTCTTGTTGAAGCATAAATGTGAATAGATGGTTGTTGCTGTGACAAACTATTCATCAAGATTTCTTTTAGGCAAATGGGTACGTATAAATTGATTGGAGATTGTAGTGTGTAGTTTTGACACCTTGTCATCTTTTCCTTACTCAAGTTTAGATAAGTTTTGAGATACTCATATGTCTACTTGTTATGGTTTAGCATATCTTATGTTCATATAAGTAACAAAACCTTTTTCTTGCGCCACTGTTGAATGTTTTCATGTGAAGTTATATGAGTTGATTTTCTTGATTTTCATGGTTGCCCGGATATACACACGTTCCTACATGTCAAATAATGTGTTAACTAAATCTTTGATGCTCTTCAAATTCTTACTCCTACATTATCGTTTCTTTAATAGACTTCTAATCCTTATTTCTTTTTCTTGTCTCATGTAAACTCGGAATTTGGAGTTTCAATCGAAACTCCATTTATGACCCAAATATTGGGTCAATTGGTATAGGATGATCGCAGAGCCCTGGAGTCGCATAAATTAGAAACTCAACTCCGAAACAGAATCTAGTATCTCTTTAGCCCTTTCCTTTATCTATTAATTATGTTATATACTTGTAGCTTTGATACTTAGAATGATAATTAATTACTCTTACTGTTATTAGAATTGTTTTAAAATTTTATTATTTGTTTATGGCTTTGTATTGCTTTAAATATTTGTGAATTTTCTTAAAAGTAGATTAATGTCCATGCCTTCTCGTGATTAATACATGACTAGTTAAACGGATTTTTCTTGAATAAAAATGGGCTTTAGCAACTTTAATATCGAATTAATTTTTTTTAAACTAATTTCTCACCTCAAAAATTTATTTTCTCAGAAAAAAAAAAACAAGAATGAATAAAGGTCGCAACCTCTACATTTTCTTAAAAACAAAAGAGAGTTTTATGTCATTTTACGAGTAGTTAAAATTCAAACTTTTCTTTAAAAAGGAACCATTTATCAATTCTGACTCATTTTAATAAATTTAATGGCCTCAACATTTTACTTTACTTTTATTTCGTTTCCTCAACATTAGTTTCAAATTTTTAGATTTTAAAAGATTCAAAAACACAAGGTATATGAATATATACATGCTACTATATACAAGATATTTCTATCACTATTTTTATTTATTTTTCTTAAAAAAAAATTATTATTGTTATTATTATCTACACTTTATTTCAACTATATAAATTTATATGTGTATTTTTACTATTACATTTATTTTATTTACTTTAAAGCATAAACTTCAGAATCTTTACAAATAAATAAATATTAGCATGATTTTTATATTTTAAATATACGCAAGTTTATGTTACTCAAGAATTAATATATTACCGCATTTTGACATTTTTATAAATATCTTTATTTTGCGATAAACGCGGTTGTATAAATTTGCTCTCGAAATAAATAATTTGCCATGTTTTAGACATACATGATGAAGTCTGTCGCGCCCCATTTTTCTTGCGAAAAGCGGAATTCGACGTGACAAACTCTTTTTGGGATTAATTTAGGGTGAAGAGTCGCCACCTAACGAATTAAGGTGCGTTAGGGCACCATTCTAGACTAACTACGAACTTATTTTAATTTAGTCTATGTCAACCAGAAATTCGGGTAAGGGTTCAGGTTACCTCGAAAGGAAGGTGTTAGGCACCTTTCGAGGTCCACAAATGTGGGTCCCGACCGAATTCATATATTATGTGGGGATCTTATGTGATAAACAAAGGTTGATTATTTTATTAACTTAATACTAACTAAGTGTTCAAAACTTGAAAATAATAAATAAACTAAGCATGCAACTCAGTTATTATCAAGTTAGTAATTAACTATGTGATAAAGTAGTAAAAAAAAATGCCTAAAATAAATAAAGAAATTAGAGAAGCAAGAAGATAGAAAGACACAAATTATAACGGAAAGAATTCATTAAGTTATACCTAAACTACCCCAAACAAGCATGCAAACATAAATAAATTCTATTGAATCTAGTCAAAGGTTAATTTTTATTTTTATTCGGATCAACGTCCGACTTATTAACTGGTGACAATGTCGTATGTTGCATTGTCGTATTTTGCTCGGGTCAACTTCCATCATTTCCGAATGTTCTACCCATCCCACCTAATTTGGTTATTAAGCCTAAAGGCGTTTTATAGAAAACGACAAAACAAGCGTTTCCTAAAATGCCTACCCGTCCCAACATAATGTCCAAGAGGCATTGGACTTACTATTTTGGATAGGGTTCTAGACAAAAAAGCCTATGCTACCAAATTAGATTCGGGAGTTTATGTCAAACAAAACACGTAGGACTAGCAATTAGCACGTAAAGGTTTCAAGCAAGTCTCTTGATTAATTAAAGCTAATTAGGTGATAGACAACTATTCTTCTTACGTAATTGAGAACTATAAGCATGATTTCTAAACGAGACATATTAATTAAGGTGTCGAAAATTGATTAATGTGTTAGATATTAAATATACTAAAAGCTTGAATTAAATATGCTGCAAATTTAATGGTACTGCAAATTAACTACTAAATACAGTGAAAATTAATTTAGATTGCATAAAGATGATTAAAAATGCTGACAATTATCTAAAACTTGCTAGAATTAATTTTAAAAGCTGCTAAAAATTATTTTAAATATACTGAAAATTATTTAATAATTAATTTAAGATGGTAAAAGAATAGTTTTTAATATTCTTAAATTTGATTAACAAATGCTGAAAATTAGTTTCAATTTTGCAAGAGGTTGATAAAAAAAAAGTTGTAAATTAATTACAGTGCTAGAGATTGAGACTAATTTTAAAGGGCTGAAACTTATTCGAAAAGAGCTGAAAATTAGTGTTTTAAATATTGGAAAGTAACTTAATATGCTAGAAATCCAACGTTTTTCTTTTAAAAAAATGCTAAAAAAAGTAATTTAATATGCTAAGACTGGTATTTTAAGTGCTGAAAAAAGTAATTTAATATACTGGAGATTAAATAAACTTTCTGGAAATTTATTTATTATATGCTGAAAATTAAAAGGACTTGCTGAAAATTATTTTAATATGCGGGAAAATTATCTAACTTTGCTGAAAACTATTTTTAGTAAATGCTAAAAATTATTATTTTTTATTACTTTTTTTAGATGCTGAAAATTAGTAAATATCAAAAATATTTAAACATGCTGGAAAAAAAAAAACCTAAATAGGCATGCTGAAAATTAAGTAAAACATGCTGGAATTAAATTACATATGTTGAAAAATCAGTTTTAACAAGCCAAGAACACGCTTAAATTAATTCAAAACTAATCTAATACGTCAGAAGGTTAGTTAATGATCTAAAATAATTTCTAAGCGATAAAATAATTAATTAATTATCCTAGATTGTTTGCCTAATAGATAAAATAATTTAACTAATTAATATGTGGAATCCTATAGGCATGCTATCTAGATGACCAATTTACTGGAATCAATCAAAAAATAAAAGCTTACCAAAAATGAATCAAGTAAAAGGCTACTACAAGTTTTCAAAATCAGGCTTACCAAAAATCAAACGGTTGGGTCGCTACACACTTCCATAAGTCAATCAAGACGAAACAGTCGAATCCAACATTTACCATAACTACTTACTTAAATACGAAAATTAAAATTAATTAGAGCAAATCATTCCAACATTAAAGCCATACAATTTCAACAAAGGAAACAAATATTAGCCCTAAAATCAAATCATCTATCCTCAAATAAATTAAAAAAATAGATTTCTGACATTTCACAAGTCAATCCCTAATTACGAAATTAGGGTTAGTCCAAAGTCGGTAAAATTTGGGGCTTTTCATATATGTCAATCAAACGGTGAAAGAAACACAAAATTGAAAGAATTATGCCGAAAAACTCATTCATACATCACGAATTTTGTATCTAAGAGTCTATCTAAAGAAAAAGATGAAGCAAAAAATAAACTAAACTAACAAGAACAGCAAACACGATGGAGAGAGAACATACCGGAGAGGAATTTACCATAAACTTAATAGAATAATCCAAAGACTAAACCATGTCTACCCCACGCGGGTTTAGCAATTTCTGATCGAATCTTTGAACTTCGATTGGGACAGGGGGTCCGTTTGGTGATGTTGCGTGGTGGTGCGGTGTTTTCCTACTGAAGAGGAGATCGGGGTTGCGATGTTGAAGTCGGAAAGATCACCGAGATTGAGGGAGAAGGGGTTGAGAGAAAGGAGGGGGGTCGACTGGTGTAGGCCAGAGTTGGTGGGAGTTCACCGGTCAGTGGTGAACGGCGATGGTGGCGGCGTAAGAGATGAGGAAGAGAGAAAGGTGCCTGAGAGAGAGAGAGAGAGAGTATGCGGCTATAGGGGGTATGGGAATTAGGTTAGGTTTGGGGGATGATTTTTATTAAAAAGGAAAGAAAAAGGGATATTTAATCTCAGCCGTTGATCCCATGATATCAACGGTTGGGATTAAAATTTATAAGATGGGTCGGATCTGGGTCAAGATTGGGTTATTTAAATTGGGGTCAATTAGAATTGGATTGGGGATTTCAATTTGGGTCTCAAATTAAATCCATTTAGGCTAAAATTGACACGAAATTGAGTACAAAATGGCTAGAATTTAAATAGATTAGCGAAATTGAATTAGACTGCTATTTAATAAATTAATCAACATTATAAAATCACTATGAATAAATTATGTAAGTAAAATAATGACATGTAATATATTATTTAAACTGACGATAAATAATAATTTGAAATAAATGATGTACTTGTAAATTATGAAATGCGAATATTAAAAATGCTATAATAATAATAATAATAATAATAATAATAATAATAATAATAATAATAGTAATAGTAATTATAATAATAGTGATAGTAATAGACTACGTATTTGTAAATTATGAGAATGCATATTTGAGGACATAATTTAATAAATATTTACAAAATTATGTAAAATATTGTATTTAAATTAGTAATTTATATATATTATATCAAAAATATAAAATTAAATGTTAAAAATAAATTTCATACTTTAAAAATCATGAATACGAAATGTCAGAATTTATTTGATACAAAAATAGTAGTTTAAAATTCAAAATTAATATTTTGATAAAATAGCAATCTGGGAGGATATCGGGAGGTCAAAATTGGGTGTCAAAAGCTGCCCCTTCGTTACTTGGGAATGATGAAAGAATTGTCGAGCAACGAACGTTGACTTAGTAGCCAATTTTGTTTGACCGATAGGATGGTTTGTCGGAATCGAAAAGCAAGAGAGGTTTATTAAAATTATGTGGCCGAGACTTTGGTTTCAAGTCGCCTACATATCTCTGGTTTTATGAGAATCAGGCCGTGTGTAGTTCTGGATTTAGGAACGTACTCCTAAAGAATGCTAATGATACGGTATACGGGCAACAACAAAGATAGTATGAGTCGATAAGATTGGACTGAGTAGGATATGAAGCAACGACATAATGAGAAGTGTGAAAATAAAAGGTAAAAGTGTTTCGAATTGTATCGGAGTGACAGAGAGAAAGTGGAGTTGTATCTCGGAAATGGGGGTGAGAGTTACTCCCATTTTTGACTCGTTCTTCTTTCATTGCCTGCATGCTTCTAGTATTACTAAATAAAATGGTTAAATCAGGGGAATAATAAGTAATTGTTGTAAATATTTATTTAAACATGATGCAATTTCCCCGTTCGACTATGAGCATTTGCTTTGAGACGGCAAGGATGATGTCTCTAAGCCATGATGTCTTAGGGCCATGATAACGAAAAGTAAATCCTAAGGCCATGAAATGATGTCTGCAGGACATGAAAATGACGCCTTTAGACTATGACTCCTTTGGAGCATGATAAACAGAAAGTAAATCCTTAGGCCATGAAATGATGTCCGCAGGCCATGAAAATGACGCCTTTAGACCATGAAGCCTTTGGTGCATGATAAGCAAAAGTAAATCCTTAGGCCATGAAATGATGTTCGCAGGCTATGAAGATAATGCCTTTGAACTATGACGCCTTAGGGTAATTATATAAAAAGAAAGTGTATCTGTCTTGATTGGCATAACTTGATGTAGTTCAGCAGCTTGATGCAATTTGTATACTTTGATTGCGGATTCTGCAAGTGCAATGTAATGTAGATTTCTGCGGATGCGCTGCGGAGTGAACTCTTGTGGGAGCCATGCAATGTCGACCCTTGCATGAGCCGTGTAATGTTCATTTCTGCGAATGCACTGCGGAGTGGACTCTTGCGGGAGCCATGCAATATTGACCCTTGCAGTAGCCGTGCAATGTAGATTTCTGCGGATGCACTACGGTGTGGACTCTTACGGGAGTCATGCAATATTGACCCTTGTAGGAGCTATGCAATGTAGATTTCTGTGGATGCACTGCGGTGTAGACTCTTGTGGGAGCCATGCAATATAGACCCTTTCAGGAGTCATCCAATGTTGAGGAGAGGATATAGTAGCTTAGCTACTTTCCCATGTTGGATGCATAGTGGGCTTTCTTTGATGATGATCGTTCAGGTGTTGCAAGATAGCCGCTGCATTTGTACCTATTTGTTTCTGCACTCAAGGAAAAAATGTAAGTTTGTAAAAAAGGGGAAGTTGATTTGTGCCTTTGCTATGACTGGCGTGCTTCCTCCTCGCTTGATATTGTGGACCGATAATAGGCTTCATCCGAGTTTTCACTTGGGTAGAAATAAAAATAAGTTTTTTAAAAAAAAAAATTTAAAAAAAAATCATGTTTCGAAATTGTTTGCACTTGAAAAATGAGAAATGAAAAAGGAAATTAAAATATTATTGAATCATTGATTGTGACACGTTTCGAGACGACATAACTTCTTATAAGTGAATATCTTAGAAATTTTTTATCTTCAAAAATTTCTGCCCCTTTGGTAAGTGAAGGTTGCTTGCTGTGAATTTTTGAGATTTTCTCAAAAATTCTGCCCCAGTATCCTAGTCGCGCAAATGCTATCCCATGGAATTTTTGAGATCCTCTCAAAAATTCTGCCCCAGTTACATGCTTTAAAGGGGAAATAGGAAAATTTTATTATGACAGGATCGAACTCCAAAGGAGAACCTACGTATCCCTCTTACACGGGAATCAGGTCAAACGTAGTTCCAATTACAAGGTAAAAAGGCATGAAATAAAGCTTAAACGTAATATCTCTTAACAGCATCTGAATTGATAGGCTTGGACCAAGCTTTGCCATCCATTTCTGCAAGTATGAGTGTTCCCCCTGTCAGAACCCGATGAACCACATAAGGACCTTGCCAATTTGGTGAGAATTTACCCTTTGCTTCATCTTGATATGGAAAAATCTTTTTTAAAACCAACTGCCCAGGCGAGAAGTGCCTCGGTTTAACCTTCTTGTTGAAAGTTTTGGCCATTCTATTTTGATAGAGTTGACCATGACAGACTGCGTTTATCCTCTTTCCGTCTATGAGTGCCAGTTTCTCGAATCTACTTTGCACCCATTCCGCGTCACTCAATTCTGCTTCCTGAATGATTTAGAGAGAGGGTTTTTCTACTTCAGCAGGTATCATTGCTTCACTACCATAAACCATAAGATAAGGTGTGGCTCCCGTAGAGGTTATGATTGTAGTGCGATATCCTAGCAGGGCAAAAGGTAACTTTTCATGCCAATGCCTGTAATTATCAATCATCTTTCGAAGTATCCTCTTGATGTTCTTATTGGCAGTTTCCACCGCTCCATTTATTTATGGTCTGTATGCTGTGGAGTTTCGATGTTTGATCTTGAACATCTCACGTTTTGTTCTCATCAAATCACTATTGAGGTTGGCACCATTATCTGTGATGATAGACTCAGGTACTCTAAATCGACAAATAATGTGATTTCGAACAAAATCATCTACAACCTTCTTTGTGATTGACTTATGAGAAGTGGCTTCAACCCACTTAGTGAAGTAGTCAATTGCAACAAGAATAAACCTGTGTCCATTAGACGCGACTGGTTTAATAGGACCAATGACATCCATGCCCCAAGTTGCGAAGGGCCAAAGGAAGCTAGTGACGTGGAGTTCGTTGGGAGAAACTCGAATCATGTCGGTATGAGTTTGGCACTGATGGCATTTTTGCACATAACGAATGTAATCAGTCTCCATAGTCAACCAAAAGTAACCTGACCTCAATATCTTCTTTGCCAACATAAATCCATTCATGTGTGGGTCGCATGTTCCAGCATGTATTTCTTCGATCAACTTGGATGCTTCCCTAGCTTTGATGCACCTTAGCAAACCCAAATTTGGAGTCCTCCTATACAGGATTTCCCCATTTAAAAAGAATTGGTTTGCTAACCTCCGAATGGTACGCTTCTGAGTACTCGTTGCATTCTCTGGATAATCTCCACTTTTCAGATATCCCTGTGTATCAGTATATCATGGTTTTCCATCCACTTCTTCCTCTACATGAAAGCAATATGCAGGCTACTTTTGTATGTGAATGGGGATGGGGTCGATATAATTCTTGTCTGGATGCTGAATCATGGAAGACAAGGTGGCCAAAGCATCTGCGAACTCATTCTGGATTTTTGGAGCATGCTTGAACTCTATCTTGCGAAATCTCTTGCGCAACTCTTATATACAATCTAAGTACGGTAGGAGTTTTGTGTGTTTACGGCCCACTCACCTCGTACTTGATGAATCAATAAATCTGAATCTCCAATCACCAATATTTCCTGGATATTCAAATCAATTGCCAAACGAAGCCCAAAAATGCAAGCTTCATATTCAGCCATGTTGTTGGTGTAGAGGAATCTGAGCTTGGCCGACATAGGATAATGTTGACCGGTCTCCGAGATCAGAACGACGCCAACACCTACTCTTTTAAAATTTACCGCTCCATCAAGGAATAGTCTCCAACCATCATATTTTTTAGTGATATCCTTCCCTATGAATGCTATTTCTTCATCAGGAAAGTAAGTTTTTAAGGGCTCATACTCTTCATCCACGGGATTCTCGGCCAAATGATCCGCCAAGGCTTGTGCTTTCACAGATTTCTGCGTGACATAGACTATGTCAAATTCGCTCAATAATATTTGCCATTTAGCTAGCTTCCCTATAGGCATTGGTTTCTGAAATATATATTTCAGAGGATTCATTCTAAAGATCAAATAGGTTGTGTATGCCGAGAGATAGTGTCTCAATTTCTGAGCTATCCAAGTCAAAGCACAACACGTGCGTTCTAGTAAGGAATATTGAGCCTCATACGATGTAAATTTCTTGCTCATGTAATAAATTGCCTGCTCCTTTCTTCTTGTCTCATCATGTTGCCCTAGAATATAACCAAAAGCGTTATCCATCACAGATAAATACAACAATAACGGCCTACCAGGTTTGGGAGGAACCAGAACAGGAGGATTCGATAAATAATCCTTGATTTTGTCTAATGCCTGTTGACACTCTGTCGTCCATTCTATAGCCGCATCCTTCTTTATTAGCTTGAAAATCGGCTCACAAATAATAGTAGACTGAGCTATGAAGAGACTGATATAGTTAAGGCGACCCAAGAAACTCATTACCTCTTTCTTGCTTTTTGGAGGCGAAAGATCCTGAATAGCTTTGATCTTGGCTGGATCCAATTCTATACCTCGTCGACTGACAATGAAACCCAATAATTTTCCGGCAGGAACCCCGAAGACACATTTCGCAGGATTCAACTTCTAATTGTACTTCCTTAGTCTGTTAAAGAACTTTTCCAAGTCGTCCAGGTGATTTGATCCCTTTTTAGATTTAATGATGATGTCATCCACGTAAACTTCAATTTCCTTGTGGATCATGTCATGGAACAGGGCGGTCATGGCCCTCATATATGTAGCTCCAGCATTTTTCAACCCGAAGGGTATAAACTTATAATAATAGGTTCCCCAAGAAGTAATAAAAGCAGTTTTCTCAGCGTCATCATCATGCATCTTTATCTGATGATAACCGACGAAGCAATCCACAAATGACTGTGTTTCATGCTTGGCGTAATTATCGATTAACAAATGTATATTTGGGAGCGGAAAATCATCCTTCGGGCTAGCTTTGTTAAGATCCCTATAATCCACACAAACTCTGACCTTTCCGTCTTTCTTGGAAACAGGCACGACATTGGCCAACCATGTCGGATACTCAGTTACTTAGAGGATACCGGCCTCAATTTTCTTTGAAATCTCCTCTTTAATTTTCAAACTCAGATCAGGTTTGTATTTTCTGAGCTTTTGCTTAATGGGAGGACAAGATGGATCAATGGGCAACCTGTGGGCTACAATTGATGTGTTTAGTCCTGTCATATCGGCATACAACCAAGCAAAAACATCCGGGTGTTTCTTGAGAAACTGAATATATTCCTCCTTATCTTTTGGCATATAACTACTAACACGGGTTTCTTTTACGGTCTTAGAATTCCCTATGTTCACTATCTCCGACTCTACAAAGTTTGCCTTGGGTTTATCTTCAAAATCTTCAACCTTACTAACAAATTCCTTGGGCACTTCATCTTCTTCCACCTCTTCTAATTCACTTATATTATGTTGTGTAGTCTCATTATGTGTCACAATCTCAGACTCAATATTTTTAAAAGTGATTTTGCTAAAAGAAACAGAAATAAATAATATCAATATAATGAAAAGAGAGCTTTTATTAATTCAAATAACTTAAAGGTCTTCAAACATAACAAAATAACTAAAAGATGTAAATTGGCTCAAAATTGAGTCTATTTATTTCAAACAATAATATAAAAAATCAAAATCTTCAAATCTACACAAGTGCTCGGCGAGGCCTGGAAGGAGTGGCAGTCCAATTGCTGAGTGTAGCCTTTTGCTCAACGTTCTGACTAGGGGCTCCCCTCTCCTCGCTGATGATGACGTTATAATCTTCTCTTTCAGCTTCAGTCAAAAACAAATTCTTCAGACTTTCCAGTATTTCATCTTCACCATCATCGAGAAACCCTGTAAAGTGGAAAATTTGATACAATGACAGTGAAGAATCAAATGCCTGACCCTCGTCCATGTAGCCTAACCCGAAAGTGTCATTCTTCACAGAAAAGTATATGGGTTTTACTAT
The DNA here is from genome assembly GCA_031232105.1 of Capsicum rhomboideum. Taxonomy (NCBI): domain Eukaryota; kingdom Viridiplantae; phylum Streptophyta; class Magnoliopsida; order Solanales; family Solanaceae; genus Capsicum; species Capsicum rhomboideum. Next base: position 32,442,871 of record CP124716.1, read on the forward strand.
TTCTTGTAATCTGGCACCAAGATTCTTACCTGGCTCATATCCAGATTTGAGCATTCTCTATCCTTTAATCTTCAAACTCAGCTCTTCCTCCACGTTTCCAACCATCTCTAATGTGTGAAACATTTCTCCATCAAGAGCTTCCTTTCCCTCAACAATATATACGGGATATCCTCTTTCATCATGTATTACCACCTCTTGGTGATTTTGAGACATTGGTGTAGTGTGGAGGGGACTGCACCTGTCATGTGAATCCATGGCCTACCAAGCAAGAGGTTATAGGAAGTGGGGATGTCCATTACTTGAAATGTCACGGGAAAAGTGACAGGACCCATTACCATGTCCAATGTAATCTCCCCAATAGTATATCGCTGGGAGCCATCAAATACTTTCATGTTTATCTTCCATCTTTGCATTTTAGCCAAATCGACCTCCAACCTTATCAGTGTATCTAAATGACATATGTTCAAACTTGAACCTGGATCAATCAACACTCGTGATGCAACCCTTTCTCCGTGTTGCACTGTAACATGCAGGGCTTTATTGTGCGACCTTCCTTCAGGTGGCAGCTATCCTCGTGAAAGGATACCTTGTATGCCTCAAATACCTGCCCGACCATGTGGGCCATCTCTCCCCATGTTATAGTAGATAGTACATAGGCTTCGCTTAACACCTTCATCAAGGCATTTTTATGGTGTTCAGAAGTCTGCAACAGTGTCAGGATGGATATTTGAGTCGGGGTCTTGTTCAGCTGCTCGATCACAGAGTATTCTTTAGCCTGTATCTTCTTCCAAGCACCACTCTCCTCCATTTCTATTACAGGTGGTTTGCTTTTACTAGAACTTCCCTGAGTCAGATTTTTTGGTGTATATATTCTCCCAGATCTGGTGACGCCTTGGGCGACGTCTGCTTCAGCCACTCTTACTTTACCTGGAGTATTCTGCTCATAATTCCAAGGAACTGCATGGGAGTTATAAGCAATTGGAGAGGCTCTAATGGCTATGAAAGAAGTTTTAGGTACTGCTACCTCAACCTCAAACGGTGCCCGTTTTGGTGTACTGATGGGCATACTATTTGCCTTTTTGATGAACCAAATAGAGTTTTCTAGGTCTACCAATTCAACAACATCGATCATGTTTACTTGATGATCTGGTAATGGATTATTGGTGACATTCGGAGTTGATCTTTCAACTAAATGGCCTTAGTGTTGATCAACATCTGGATCTTGTCTTTCAGAGTATAACATGTTTTTATGGTGTAACCCCTCATCCCAGAATGATACGAGCAAACCTTGGTAGGATCAAAATTTTTGGCTTGAGTATTCTCACATCCAGCAGCAATGGGAGTGACATAGCCCGCTTTCTTGAGACTTTCGTACAGTTGGGCTATAGGTTCGGCTAAGAGAGTGTATAGTTTTTTCTGGAAATTGGCTCTGGGTCTTTGATTTTGATGGAAAGAAGGTTGGGGTGCTTGGACATGAGTGGGTTGGACGTTATACATAGGATAAACAGGGCTTTGGAATTGTGGATGTAGTGGATATGGCGTAGGTATTTGGTATAGAGGAGAATGATATGGCATTGGAGTTTGCATTTGGTATGGAGATATCGGGTATGACATGGGAGATTGTGGATAGGGAGGTGGAGTGGTAATAGGAGTTTGGTAATTGGACACACTTTTTGAAGGCTGGGCTAACATCACTGTACCTATCTCTTTTTTCTTCTTGTTCTCAGCGATCCCTCCAGACTGTAAAGCCTTGCTAGCAGCCTGTAAAGCTTCCAGATTGATAATGCTTCCATTCTTAAGACCTTCCTCAAGCATTTCACCTACCCTGATGATTTCGGCAAAACTTTAATCCACAACGGTTATTATTTTCTCAAGATATTGCGGCTCCTGCGCGTAAATAAAGTACTCCTTCATTTGAGATTCTTCAATCAGGGGTCGAGCTCTTGCAGCCTCAGACCTCCATCTTATAGCATAATCCCTGAATGAATCATTAGGCTTTTTCTTCAAAGTCTGCATATAGAACCAGTTAGGAGCATTGTCAATGTTGAACCTAAACCGTTCCATAAAATCTGATGCCATATCGATCCAGCCTTTCCATTTCCTTGCATCCTGCTCAATATACCATGTTAAGGCTTCTCCAGTGAGACTTCTCATGAATATTTTCATTCTTATTCTCTCGTCTCTCCCAACTCCCGCCATCTTATCACAATATATACACAAATGCGCCTTGGGATCTCTAGTCCCATTATACAATTCAAACTTTGGAGGTTTATACCCCTCCGATAACTCCATATCAAGGTGTACACATAAGTCCTCATAACTGAGCCCCCTTGACCCTTTGTTTCCCTTAAGTTGATTCAGCCTCTCAACCACAAATTGCATCATAGGGTCTTTTTCTGAAGGATCAGGTGCATACTGAGGGTAGGTGAATGGGGGTGTTTCGACATAGATGGGTTTCAAAGAGTTGCGACCGGATGCTTGGTTGTAGGATGCGTTAGCAAAAGGCGTATGTAGGTAGGCGGGATATTTAGTATTTTGGACATGCTGAGTGGGATATGTGGGATTTGGAGTATTATGGGTATTTTGAGGAAAGGAATGGTTTTGGATGTTTTGGGGAGGAGGAAGATTTTGGATATTTTGAGGAGGAGGAAGATTTTGGATGTTTTGAGGAAGAGGGAGATTTTGGATGTTTTGAAAAAGAGGAAGAGAAAGATTTTGGATGTTTTAAGGAAGAGGAAGATTTTAGATGTTTTGAGCTGAGGGTAATTGATGTCTTGGGGTAGAGGTTTGGGATTTTGCACCAGTATGACCATCCACTTATGGTTCGAGAGGAGTATTGAGGGTAACAGAAAGATTGGCCAAGTTGCGCACTTATGCTAATTCCCCTTGTAGTTCGAGAATTTGTTGTCCCATTCTTAAGATAATCTCATTTTGTCCCATGACACTTTCTCCTTCTGTGCTTTTGTCTGTAGCACTATTGTTATCTCTCATTTTCTCTTTATCTTTCGAACTTGTAGGAGGAGGAAGAGGAGGAGGAGCCCCTTTTGACCGTGTATGATAGGCCAGAGTGCACAAATCAACCTTTGGGAAAGGGAAAGACAAAAACAAAATCAAAAACAACCAAAGGTTAGCAAGGTGAGACATAGTGTTAGAATGAACACATTGGTTTGCAACAAACAATCATCCTAAAATGCAAGGAGCCTCGTTGAGCCAGAGGTAGGCCTAAGACAACAAATTTGTGGTTCATGATAATTAATCCAAACCGCATTAGATGCAAATGGGAGTTTAGAGTTAGATAATAATAATAATAATAATAATAATAATAATAATAATAATAATAAATCCCAACTATTTTATTGAATCCATAAATTTGAAAACTACGACAATCTTTTGCAAAAATAAACATAAATGAAACTAGGGAAAATGGATAACAAATGGGGAACATCCTATCATTCGAACTCCTCAATGGTGGTGATTATCTAGAGAGCCTGAAATGATTTGTAGCAGCATCTCTGGAGAAGTGACATAGTGTTGATTCAGTAGGTTCCGAGCCCAAATAGATTCCTCCACGTCCTCAAACCCATGATCCTGCTTTTGCTTGTTGAGCTCCACATCCTCGGCATCTTTCATAAGCCATACATAGTACTCTGGATTGCAATAAGCCTGCTCGTCGTACACACTGATAGTCAACAAATTATCCCATCGTCGTAACACTTTCTTAACCTTAGGGCTTTCTTGGACCGGTCCGAACTCAACTTCTGACTTGCCCATATGTTCTCGCAGAGGTACGACTTGATTCCTTCCAAATTGACGAAGCACCCTTATTGGGGCATACGGTTGAATACTTTTCAGGCCAATGAGCTCAATGTAATAGAGCTCACGACCTCGTATGACAGCAGTTGGTGCAGACAACCACGAGTACTTTCATTGAATTTGATAACCCGAAAGCTCTTTCATATACATGTGCCAATCCTCCGTACCCACAGGAGCACCAAATAGCCTCATCCTTTTGGAATGTTTATCAATTCTATTGCCTATTCCATCAAGGACATCGATCATGTTAGGGCGCTTGTAAAAGTGCTCCACAGCCCACAATTGAAGCAACAGATTGCAACCCTCAAAGAATCTTCCTCCTCTAGCACACTTAGATAGGGCCCTCAGCATTTCCGCCACAATCATAGGAACCAAAGTGACCTCTATATTGCCGACTCCCCGAGTTATACCTCGAACCACGGAACTAAGGCATATGTCAATCTTCCCATGCTCTTTAGGAAAGACCAAAGCACCCAGTAGAGCTATAGCAAAAGCATTCAACCTTTTTTTTTCCATTTTTTGGCTGAGCAAGAGAATTCCCTTCGAAATATTTCATGTCCCTCTTTGTGACCAAAATGTTCATACAGAAAATCCAGAGAGATCCAACCAAAGTCCAAGTAAGCCAATTTGAGGTTATTTTTCAGCCCAAGATAATGCAAGAACTTCTTTCCCGATTATTTGCGAGGCAGGATCATCTTCCGATCTCGATAAAGCAAATTAGTGAATCCACCAATTTCCTCGATGGTGGGTGTTATTTCGAAGTCCTTGAATTTGAAGACCACTCGATTTGGATCCCAGAAATTTAGCAGAGCTTTGATCACATACCGATCAGGAGCAACAACTATCAAGGATGTCAGAAAACCCAATAACTGGTGAATCTCTTTACCATGCTCCCTTTTGATGTCATTCCACCACCTCTTTAACTTGTGAGGCACACCGACGACCATTTGGGTGTTAGCAAAAATAGTTACATCCTCCATTGCAAATCTGAAAATATAGCAACAAAGATAATTTCTAAACTCCATTTATTATAACTTGGCTTGGATTAAATTATCATGACCACTTAGCACATAATATGTGTTTAGGTCGATGGGTGGTGGGACCCTTTCGACAATTGGTAGGTTATACTTGGTGGATTGACCTCGAGGGTCAAATCACCTATGGCTAATGAATGCATGACGTAAATGTAAAGGGTGGATACAACACTATCTTAATTTTCTAAGAGTTGGTAGACACGGACTGAGGGTAACCTTATGTGAGAAGGCAAGTGGTCTTACGGTAGTAAAACTATCCGCTCAACCGCGTCTTAGCCGACTCTCTATAACATGGGTTTGAAGTGAATTTGGAGAAGTGCGAAGGCACAACATCCTAGTATAGTGAAAGTGTGTGAAAGTGTGAGATTCTCGAGTGGGGGGAAATATGAACGGAATGTCAATTATATAAAGCGGTAACACGTAGCAAATAATAGCATGTTGAGCAATATATAAAATAAATAGATAGGAAAACAAAGATAAATATATGATTTTGAGCTAGGAAATTGTATATAAACAGATAAAGGGGTAAGGAAAGGGATTGACATGAGAGATACTAATTAGAATAATAAAATAATGAAAAAAGGAATGGGACATAGCATGATCAAATATTAAAAATTAACAAAAATAAAAAAATAAGGAGTTGATAATAAAGCAATAGACCCAAATCGTTTTAAAAATCCCACATAATATACAAAATCTTAATGGTTAGAACCTAAGCTTCCCCAGCAGAGTTGCCATGTTGTCGCGCCCCATTTTTCTCACGAAAAGCGGGATTTGACGTGACAAACTCTTTTTGGAATTAATTTAGGATGACGAGTCGCCACCTAACGAATTAAGGTGCGTTAGGGCACCATTCTAGACTAACTACGAACTTATTTTAATTTAGTCTATGTCAACCAGAAATTCGAGTAAGGGTTCAGGTTACCTCGAAAGAAAGGTGTTAGGCACCTTTCGAGGTCCACAAATGTGGGTCCCGACCGAATTCATATATTATGTGGGGATCTTATGTGATAAACAAAGGTCGATTATTTTATTAACTTAATACTAACTAAGTGTTCAAAACTTGAAAATAATAAATAAACTAAGCATGCAACTCAGTTATTATCTAATTAGTAATTAACTATGTGATAAAGTAGTAAAAAAAAATGCCTAAAATAAATAAAGAAATTAGAGAAGCGAGAAGATAGAAAGACACAAATTATAACGGAAAGAATTCATTAAGTTATACCTAAACTACCCCAAACAAGCATGCAAACATAAATAAATTCTATTGAATCTAGCCAAAGGTTAATTTTTATTTTCATTCGGATCAGCGCTCAGCTTATTAACGGGTGACAATGTCGTATGTTGCATTGTCGTATTTTGCTCGGGTCAACTTCAATCATTTTCGAATGTTCTACCCATCCCACCTAATTTGGTTATTAAGCCTAAAGGCGTTTTATAGAAAACGACAAAACTAGCGTTTCCTAAAATGCCTACCCGTCCCAATATGATGTCCAAGAGGCATTGGACTTACTATTTTGGATAGGGTTCTAGACAAAAAAGCATAGGCTACCTAATTAGACTCGGGAGTTTACGTCAAACAAAACACGTAGGACTAGCAATTAGCACTTAAAGGTTTCAAGAAAGCCTCTTGATTAATTAAAGCTAATTAGGTGATAGACAACTATTCTTGTTACGTAATTGAGACCTATAAGCATGATTTCTAAACGAGACGTATTAATTAAAGTGTCAAAAATTGATTAATGTGTTAGATATTAAATATACTAAAAGCTTGAATTAAATATGTTGCAAATTTAATTGTACTGCAAATTAACTACTAAATACAGTGAAAATTAATTTAGATTGCATAAAGATGATTAAAAATGCTGACAATTATCTAAAACTTGCTAGAATTAATTTTAAAAGCTGCTGAAAATTGTTTTAAATATACTGAAAATTATTTAATAATTAATTTAAGATGCTAAAAAAAATAGTTTTTAATATGCTTAAATTTGATTAACAAATGCTGAAAATTAGTTTCAATTTTGCAAGAGGTTGATAAAAAAAAAGATGTAAATTAATTACAGTGCTAGAGATTGAGACTAATTTTAAAGGGCTGAAACTTATTCGAAAAGAGCTGAAAATTAGTGTTTTAAATATTGGAAAGTAACTTAATATGCTGGAAATCCAACATTTTTGTAAAAAAAAATGCTAAAAAAAGTAATTTAATATGCTAAGACTGGTATTTTAAGTGCTGAAAAAAGTAATTCAATATACTGGAGATTAAATAAACTTGCTGGAAACTAATATTTATATGCTGGAAATTAAAATTTTGCATGCTGAAAATTAGTTATTATATATTGGAAATTAAATAACATTGCTGGAAATTAAATAAACTTGCTGGAAATTTATTTATTATATGCTAAAAATTAAAGGGACTTTCTGAAAATTATTTTAATATGTTGGAAAATTATCTAACTTGGCTGAAAACTATTTTTAGTAAATGCTAAAAATTATTATTTTTTATTACTTTTTTTAGATGCTGAAAATTAGTAAATATCAAAAATATTTAAACATGCTGAAAAAAAAAACTAAATAAGCATGCTGAAAATTAAGTAAAACATGTTGGAATTAAATTACATATGCTGAAAAATCAGTTTTAACATGCCAAGAACACGCTTAAATTAATTCAAAATTAATCTAATACGTCCGAAGGTTAGTTAATGATCTAAAATAATTTCTAAGCGATAAAATAAATAATTAATTATCCTAGATTGTTTGCCTAAGTGATAAAATAATTTAACTAATTAATATGTGGAATCCTATAGGCATGCTATCTAGATGACAAAAATATTCAAATCACGGAATCCCCGCCCCCTGAGTAATCCCCATAATTTTATTATACAACAAAAGTTTGTACAGAATTATTACAGACCTGAAATGAAATAAACAAGACAATACAAATGACTAAATTAGGCAGTCTTTAATAAATCCCCCGGCAACTCTTCAAGTCTCCCAAAACCAACCAAACATTAGTGAACCTGTCAACCACAACGACACGTACCAAGATGCACAAAGAACAAACACCCGAAAGAACTTATACGGTTCGTTTTAGGAACATATAAACAACACATGACATTTGACATTTCGAAATAATAATTGAAATAGTATTTAAAGTTACACAAAGCTAACATACGTAAGTATCAAATGCATAAAAAAAAACTAACCAGTCGGTAGTGGTAGATTAAAATAAGAGAGGAAAACTTTAGGCAGCACACGACGAAGAGACAGAACAACAAGGGAGAAATCCAAGCAGACCCTTCCGAGGCAAAGCCAACTAAGATTCTTAAAGTATATTTTAGTTTAGAGGGGGTGGGTGTACAAAACGTGTCCCTAGTGAATGAAAAAAGACTCTTTATATAGGCATAGAGGGTAGTATTATAAAAAAATATTCAGTGGATTAATTAGAGGAAGTAAAAAGGGAAAAGAAATACTCCCAAGAATCAATTAATGAAAATATTTTCCCTTAAATAAATGAATTGAATCAATATGGAGTAGCAAATTATGTGACACTTATCATAAATAAGCAAGTAATATTATTATTATTATTATATTTTTAAAATCAAAAGAAGAGCAAAATAAGAAAATAAGGATATTGGACAACCTGAACTTTCCATACATAATCGGATATTTGCAATCAAAATTACTTAGGGGGGACAATTTACTGGAATCAATCAAAAAATAAAAGCTTACCAAAAATGAATCAAGTAAAAGGCTAATACAAGTTTTCAAAATCAGGCTTACCAAAAATCAAACGGTTGGGTCGCTACACACTTCCATAAGTCAATCAAGACGAAACAGTCGAATCCAACATTTACCATAACTACTTACTTAAATACGAAAATTAAAATTAATTAGAGCAAATCATTCCAACATTAAAGCCATACAATTTCAATAAAGGAAACAAATATTAGCCCTAAAATCAAATCATCTATCCTCAAATAAATTAAAATGCAGATTTCTGATATTTCACAAGTCAATCCCTAATTACGAAATTAGGGTTAGTCCAAAATCGGTAAAATTTGGGGCTTTTCATATATGTCAATCAAACAGTGTAAAGAAACACAGAATTGAAAGAATTATGTCGAAAAACTTATTCATACATCACGAATTTTGTATCTAAGAGTCTATCTAAAGAAAAAGATGAAGCAAAAAATAAACTAAACTAACAAGAACAGCAAACACGATGGAGAGAGAACATACCGGAGAGGAATTTGCCATAAACTTAATAGAATAATCCAAAGACTAAACCATGTCTACCCCAAACGGGTTTAGCAATTTCTGATCGAATCTTTGAACTTCGATTGGGACAAGGGGTCCGTTTGGTGACGTTGCGCGGTGGTGCGGTGTTTTCCGATTGAAGAGGAGAGCGGGGGTGCGGTTTTGAAGTCGGAGAGAGCACCGAGATTGAGGGAGAAGGGGTTGAGAGAAAGGAGGGGGGGTCGACTGGTGTAGGCCGGAGTTGGTGGGAGTTCGCCGGTCAGTGATGGCCGGCGATGATGGCGGCATGAGAGGTGGCTGAGAGAGAGAGAGTATGCGGGTGGGGGGGGGGGGGTATGGGAATTAGGTTAGGTTTGGGGGATGATTTTTATTAAAAAGGAAAGAAAAAGGGATATTTAATGTCAGCCATTGATCCCATGATATCAACGGCTGGGATTAAAATTTATAAGATGGGTCGGATCTGGGTCAAGATTGGGTTATTTAAATTGGGGTCAATTAGAATTGGATTGGGGATTTCAATTTGGGTCTCAAATTAAATCCATTTAGGCTAAAATTGACACGAAATTGAGTACAAATGGCTAGAATTTAAATAGATTAGGGAAATTGAATTAGACTGCTATTTAATAAATTAATCAATATTATAAAATTACTATGAATAAATTATGTAAGTAAAATAATGACATTTAATATATTATTTAAACTGACGATAAATAATAATTTGAAATAAATGATGTACTTGTAAATTATGAATGCGAATTTTAAAAATGTTATAATAATAATAATAATAATAATAATAATAATAATAATAATAATAATAGTAATAGTAATTATAATAATAGTGATAGTAATAGACTACGTATTTGTAAATTATGAGAATGCATATTTGAGGACATAATTTAATAAATATTTACAAAATTATGTAAAATATTGTATTTAAATTAGTAATTTATATATATTATATCAAAAATATAAAATTAAATGTTAAAAATAAATTTCATACTTTAAAAATCATGAATACGAAATGTCAGAATTTATTTGATACAAAAATAGTAGTTTAAAATTCAAAATTAATATTTTGATAAAATAGCAATCTAGGAGGATATCGGGAGGTCAAAATTGGGTGTCAATAAAGTCTATAATAAATAAATTTTCACATGCTTTTTTAAAAGGCTATATTTTATTTTACCTCATAAATTATAGTATATTTAACTTTATATGTCATTAGATTTTATACTTTGAAAACTATAAGAACTTCATATTTTCTAATATACATATTTTAACAAAAAATGGTTTTGCTAATTTCTCTTCCCTTAATTTTTGAAACATGCATGCATATATTTTACAATAAACTATATAACATTTTCTTATATCGTAAGTGTATATTTATATACCTTGTATGTTTTCTTTGATTTTAAATTTGATAAATTGTTGTAGTTATCATTGTTTTATAATGAATAATAAACAAATATTTTTCCTAAGCTGAGTTTAAGGACTATCTTCGGATAGGCTCTGAGGGGTGCATAACACCTTCCCCTCGAGTAAAATTTAGGTGGTGACTCTAAAAAATGAATTTTCAAAACTAGTGAGTCACAACGACCACCACATCGTTGTGTGTTGTTTCGACCGGTTCGAAATAGGGTGCGACACATTAATTTCAAGAACGATATTACTGAATGCTTTGAAATTGCATGGGGGACAAGTCTTTTACTTGATATGATACTGAAGTAGTTATTTGAGATGTTCGCACTGTTATAAGATATATTTATCGTTATTTGAGAGATACTGTTATTGTGAAGGTTCTTCACTTACTTGAGAAATAAATATTTTGACATGTGTTTTGTTCAAGTTTATATGCAATATGATTTGATATGAACCTAAATGCTTGTACTATTTTGAAAATGCTTTCATATGAGTACCTGTTGTTTATAAAGAAAGTATAAATGAGAGTAGACCTTGATTTGGATCCCATAGCTAACGGCGGATTCATTAGACCTGGTGCACCTTGTATCTATAGATTACTGTTATAGCCCTCGCTAGTGGGAAGGTAGAACTAGCATACTGTTACTGATCTCCCTCAAGTTGGGATTTACTGAGATGTATAATTGACTCCGTTACAAGGGGTCTACTATTATTGGCTATTTCTTGAAGAAGAATGCCACACTGATTACATGATTCATTCTTGGAAACCTCCCAAATGTATGATCTTTGACATGATTTGAGTTTGTTACTGAAAAATTATTTGATTTTTCTTACATGGAACAAATAAGACTATTTATGTTAGTGTTTCCAAAAAGGGCATTTACTTTGTGATATTTCTGATTATCATACCATCATGTTTTCTGACTTGTCCCCATTTAAATAGTTGTGGTTAAGTGTTATTACTCACTGAGCTAGCATCTCACTCCCCTCTATTATATTTTTATAGTGAACGTAGGTGACGTTGGTGAGGGTTTCATTAACTAGAGCGTACGAGTTGGAAAATTCCTAGTGAACCCCGAACTTGTACGTGTGGGCAACAAGTTTATTTATTTGTTATGATCCATTATTTGAACTCTTAGAGTCGCTCCTTAGTCATTTTCTTTAGTAGAGTCATGAGTATTCTTTCGTTATTATGGACTTGTGAAGTATTTGACTTCTCTCATATGTGGAGATGAATTTTAATATCATTTCGTTACAAATGAATTGTTGATAAAGTTTGTGCATTATCTTGGTGATATTGCTTAGTTATGTTGTTGAATTGAGGCAGATAAATTATGGATATGCCCAAAACAGGGGAAACTCTGTCCGATTTTTCATAGATTATCGATGAGGCTTGCTTGGAGCGTTAGCTCCTAACCACCGGTCATGGTCCTAAATTATGTCGTGATATGCTGGGGGTACCTACCCTGAAACACTCGACCTCTGAACTGTAAGCTGTTGTGGCTCCCACTATAACTGCCCTGATAACGGGGTCTCTTATCGCTTCCCTCATGGGACTTGCAATCCATCTCCTCTATAAAATAGACATACTCAGCAATATCAGAAAAAGACTTCCCCGAAGTCACCAAGCTCTGAGTTACCTTGCGCAGCGGTAGTCTCAAACCCCTCATAAAGCATCGAATTCGCTCATACTTAGTAGACAGAATCATAGTGGCGTGCCTGGCTACTCATGAAATCTTGCCTCATACTCAGCCACAGACATAAAACCCTGTCTTAAAGGATAAAACTCATCTTTCAGGCACTCGCACATGCTGAGAGGCATATACTTCCCCAAAAAAGCCTCGGAGAACTGAGTCCAAGTCACAGGTGGAGATCCAGTTGGCATGGAGTCAAGATAACCTCTCCACCACCTTCTCGCTGCTGTGTCTAGCTGATAAGCCAGAAAGTCCACTCCACGCGACTCAACCAACCCCAAATTCCGTAAGCTCTCCTCACAATTGGTCAGGAACTCATTAGCATCCTCTCCTGGGATCCCGACAAACCTGGGTGGGGTCAATCTCAAAAATTGGCCTAGCATCTTCTGCTCCTCTGCAGACATAACTGATTGGGATACTATCGGCTATTGAACTACTGGTGCAGGCGGAACCTCTACTCTAGAGGCCACAGCCGCAAGCTGCGCCCCTAAATCAATACCACCCTGAGTTGCTGGCTGAGCTCCATCAGTCGGCGAACAACCAACTAAACCCAATAACTGAATCAATGCATCATGGAGACTGAAGATGACATAAACCTGGGTGGGGCCTGGGCTGCCTCCTGGCCCATCTGCTGCTGTGGCGGTGGAATCCCTGGAGCTAGGGGTGTTCAAATGAGACCGAAAAACCGATCCAAATCGGTAAACCGAGTCAAACCGACTTAATAAACCGTAAACCGGCTTGGTTTGATTTGGTTTGGTTTTGAACTTTTGAAAACGGATAATATTTGGTTTGGTTTGGTATTGATTCCAAAAAAACCGAAACCAAACCAAACCAAACCGATAAATAAAAACATACTTAAAATTTATATGTATTAGACATTAATTAAACTTTATCTATTTCCTTCATAATTTTGGTCATTTCGAGTCCAACACTTATTCAAATAATTAAATTAAAAGTTGGCCCATATGGTCCCCTAGTCCATTTAAGTTTAAAGTAAAAAAAAAGTTTGTCTTACTAGAATTAGGGTGTGTTTGGATTAGCTTTTTTTAAGTAACTTATAAGCTAAAAGCTAAAAGTCAAAAGTAGGTAGCAACCAACTTTTGGCTTTTGCCTTCTTTTTTTTTTGTACTTTTTAAGCCTAAAGTAATGCTTTTGTGCCTTTGCCAAACACTTTCAAAAATTAAAGTGTTTAAAAGAAAAAAACACCTAAAAATAAGCCAATCCAAACACCCTATTAGTGAGCTACTATTTTGTGGAATTATAGATGTCTTAGTAGCTTAGAGAGTTGTTAATTGCTATAGCTTATATGCTTGTTGCTTTGTGAGTCCCTCTACAACATGGACGATGTAAAGTTCTCATGATGTTCGTTTCCATTTACCAATTGGATATTATTGTCTTGAATTCTCCATTAGCTTCTACGTATCCGTACATATTGCTTTGTATGCTAAAAATACATTCTTAAAACCCATAAAAACCAAACCAAACCGATAAAACCGATAGAAACGACAAAACCAAAACCGATAGAATTTATACTATAATGGTTTGGTTTGGTTTGAATATTAAAAAAACCGTCATTGTTGGTTTGGTTTGGTTTCAACCAAAAACCGAGTCAAACCGGACCATGAACACCCCTACCTGGAGCTATCTCAGGCTCGGGAGCTATAGTAGGATATGGCGCCGGTTCCCTAGCCTGATCTCGAACTAAGGTTGCAGCTCTAGCCTGCCCTCGACCTAGGGGTTGATATCTACCCCTAGCTCGATCTCTAGCAGCTGTCTTAGGGTCCTGATCCCTGGCTGCCATACCCCACGTCCTACCCATCTACAAAAGAGTGGAACAAATAATGATTAAGAAACCAATACAGACACTGCGCATGGAAGTGAATCAAAAGACGAGAATTTCCTAAAAATTTCTTGTAGCCTCCCAAAGATAGGATACAAATGTCTCTGTACCGATCCGCGAGACTCTACTAAATATTGGCTCTTGTACCAATAGTACCGATGAAATCTGGGCTCTGATACCCAGCTGGCAAGACCCAATTTCTCAAGTCATGATGGCACCTACTTCGACCCGCCAATAGGTAAGCCAAGCCATAGCTCAAAACGACAAGTAACGGGCTAACGGGCAGAAGATGAATAGAAACTAGAAGGAAAGCCAACAACAATAATAATATAAGCGAAAGTGAAGAAATAAAAATACATAATATACCGAACAAAAGAAGGAAGAGGACAAAATATACAAAATAATCCCTTCCAAGACCTGGTAAGGTCGATACAGGAGCCACTAAAATCGAAAAAAAGTACTAGACAGTATCCAAAATATATGTAAAGTAGTCTCGGAGTGCAAAAGACTATAACTGGAAAAGATGGAGGAGGATCAGCCTCGGACTCTGAAAAGCTCACCCCATCTCCGGATCAACAACAACTGGGCCCGAGAATAGAGTCAACGCTGGTGGCTCGTGCTCGGATCTGCACCAGGAAAAAGATGCAGAAGTGTAGTATGAGTACCAAAGCAACTGGTACTGAGTAGACATCATCGGTCGACTGAGCTCAAACATAGTAAAAGCATAGATATAATACGAGAGTGTAAGCTAAGTCAGTAATAGTAGGGGTAGAAATATAAATATCCACTAAGCTACGTAAGTGTGATAACGAAAGCAAATAAGGATAGTACAGGTAATAAATAACTTAGCGATGAAAAAAAGCACTAATTACAACCTAACTGGGCTTCCAGAAGAACAGAAGGCACACAAAAGAAGATAATTAACCCGATCGAGCCCCCATAAGCCGATGGGTGCATACAAGAAGTAACTAAAATAAAAGAATAAGTAACCCATAGCTGAACCGATCTAAAGTAACCATCTAATTCTGAATCCATGATAAAACCAATCCAGATGTGCATCGGACTTGAACCGGTACCAATGGGTAATAACGAGAGGCCAGACACCGAGCTCGAATCAAAAATAGAGGATAGTAAAAAGAGGCCATACATCGGGCTCAAACCAGAAATAGTGGGTAATAAGGAGAGGCCACATAAATCATACATAACCGAACTCAGTACCACTGCCATAACATAACCAGAAACATAACCAGTGTCATAATCGTACCAGAACTCATAATAATAGGAACAGTAAAGTATATACCGGACTCGAACTGAAACTAAAATGCCCTTAAATAGAAACAAATATTACTAGCTAACAGGAAGAAGTTTAGAGATTTCAAGCCCATATCCAGCCCATAAGGTCACAAATACCAAACTCAAGTGGATAAGTCCACTAAGGCAAGATGGATCCTCTACACTAGGTCAAAAGGTGGGGTACAGGATCAGTTACTATCCTATCCAGGAAAAAGGGATAAAATAGGTCAGAAACAAAAGCTAAGTCAAACCCAACCCAAGGTATTAGACTAAGATGGCAGTTAATAGTCTAACTAGGCCTAAGAGAAATTAACGCTAAGTATTCTAGCTAACAAGAGGGGTAATGGGGCCCACTACGGGGTCCCGATAACCAAACCTAGGTCGAAACCTAGCCTAGTATAGTCTAAGGCTTCCCATTCCTATGTTAAGGTAATAACATCACTAACCTAGCCCTAAAGGGTGATACTTCGCTATATTAGGGGATAACGGGCCCAAATCTACCAAAACGGGGCCCTAACCGGCTAAATAGGGCATAAAATACTAAAACAATGGACGGTCTAACACTGCTTGCCCAAAACTAGCATAATAGTATACTAATACTATAAATAGGTTCAGTCTAAAGATAGGATAAGCCTAACCTACTTGGACGCCGCCGAACGCTGGCTGAATCTTCTAAGCCAGAGCTTTCCCCTTCAAAAAAGCCTCCGAGAGCTGCCACGCTATCAAAACAAAGATACATGTGTCAAGACGAGAAAAATGATACCCATATTGTGTATAAATGCTCCGAGTCAGAAATCGGGCTAAAAATCCCACGTGGACCTGCTTGCGAAATCGTGAAACTAAAATCGTCATAGCGTCTCATGCAACTCAAGGGTCAAAATCCATAAGAGAACTAGCTAAATTCGGGCTTAAAACAGCCCCGAATTAGTCCCAACAATAACCCTAAAATGAATAATTAAAATGGAGAATTAAGCGAGAAATTAAGAGAAAGCTTACAGAAATTCGAAGGTATAGGGCCCACAATCACGTTCCCCAGCTAATCCCAGCTCAATTATATGATTATCCCACAATTTGCAAGCTCAAAGTGCCAACAATGGCATTTAACACTTAGAAAATGAGCTGGAAAAACGAAGGAGAGAGTATATATACTGCCAGGGGTTTCCTCATCGCGGTCGCGACATCCCACTAACGGGACCAACGCGATCACGGTGGCCTAGCCACGCGGTCGCGATGAACAAGTTGCCCTGGCCCCACGACCTCCTTCATTGTGGTCGCTAGCCCTCAAGCCTCACGATTACTATGATTAAGTTCATGGCCCCTCGCGATCATGAGGGGGTCCTCACCCGCGGTCGCGATGAAGAACCCGGGCCTGTACCAGGTGTTGATGCACCAGCAACTTTGGAAAGTTGTAAATATCCCGATCGAACCCTCGAGATTCGATCGAAATCTCTTGAACGCAAACGAACTATGCTACCCTACCAAATTCGACATTTCGAACTCAAAGGCGTCATCAAAATTTTCATCCGAGGTCGTTTCGATAAAAAGTGGGGTCCACACCCAAAGAAGCCATTTTTTCCAAATTTCACCCAATAGCCCAAACGAGTCCGGAAGCCTCGGGACCCGAATCAAGGGTCCCCCTAGCCTAAAATCAACGTTCTGGAGCTGTTGAAACTGTTAGAAATGGCATCCGAGATCGTTTACCTGAGGTTTAGGCTCGAGACCCATTTCTTAACTTTAAAAGCTCCTAAATAGGGAAATGGCTCTAAAAACCAAACGAACTGTCCGGTAACCGATCAGTCAGTTCCAGTAAGTCATAAATAACCTGGGGCAGCTATGAAAAAGCTCTAAATGCAAAAAATGCACGAAAATGAAGGAAATAACCTAGAGGGTCATTACACATACACTTTGTGTAATAATGAAAAGAACCAAAACATATACTAAATAAAATAAAAAAGAAGAAAACGACTACAACACAAAGACATAGGTTGGATTAATATAAAGATTATAAGAAAAATTGTTAAGTTGGATTAGTAAATCAATATATAATGTTTTGTTAGTTCTTAATTTTTCATATCGTTCAGGATTTATTCTCCAATTAAACTCTTTGGTCTTTTCAGATTTTAGCTTTCGTTTCATATTCTCTAATCAAATTGAGTAATTAATGTCTAATAATATCTCTACTTTTTATATTCGATACATGTTTGTATGTGATATTCAGTATTTACTAATATGTTATATTGAAATTTGAAAGGATTATTTTTTGATTACTTATTTTTTATTGTTAGGAAGTTATTATTAGAAGAAAGAAGAAAATGAATGAGATATGATATTTTCTTTTAAAGAAAATGAAGAGGTAGGGAGTAAGAAGAGAACAGCAGAAACGAGAAAAATATTAAAGATACGAAAATTAAAGAGAAAGGAAAGGATAAAATAAGATAAAATGTGCAGACTAGGTTAATTAGATTTGTATTAAATATATTAATAAATAGTTTTGTTCTAAATTTTGTTAAAAGTATGTATGAAAGGATGTTGAATCTTTTTTCTACTTTCTTTTAAGAAAAATAAATTATTTTTCACTTACAATATATTATATAAAATTTAAGTATTTTAGAAGAATAAAAATATTAAGTGATGAAAATTTAAGAAAAATATATGTGTAAAAATAAAAGTGAATAATATAATTGGTTAAAAATTGAAAACTAAAAAAAAAAAATTAAAAAAAATTTCAAACACTCAGAAAGTTTAATTAATTCGCGTGAAGCGCGGATGATGTTCACTAGTATATATATAAAGATGGATATAGAGGAGGTGATTTGAAACCTTTCTATGACCAGTATTTGCATTTCTCTTTTTTCTCCTTTTTTTGACAATTTTTCCTTGATTTTTCTACATAATTTACTAACTAATTAAATTAACAAATGCTTAGTAAATTAAACTAGTTACATAGCCTGGGCCCAAACTCAAAAATATACAAATAATAATTTAATTTAAAAGATATAATATACATAATATTTTCTTACCACATAATAATAACTAATAGAAATCAGTGAAACGTTAAACGTGTATTGTTTGTAGTCTTCATAATTATTTTTTAAAAAAAATAGAAACCCACTTAGATAATTTTTGAACAAAAATTTATTTATGAGGAAAGAAGTTTGATAGGAGAATTAGAAAATACCAAACAAATACAAGTGACTCGACATTCTATAAACTAATATAATTTAAATTATATAAAATAGTTACAACTCGATGGGGATCATAAATTACAAAATAACGACATTGTTTTATGAATTTGTGAGCATATAATTTATTGAAAAGTTATTAAAATATCAAGGGATAATTACTCGATCAGACAAATTTATACACCATCTTTATCAAACATAAAGAAAGTTTAAAAAATCACTAAACATAGTGATATTTTTTAAATTTTTACCTGAATTAGTGATATGACAGTTTCTGGGACCCACTTTATAATTTCTAAAATTCGCTCTGTATTAATGATACAACAATTTACAAATTTGTATTTGTTGTTGGGAAAACTATAAAAATAACCCTCTTTTTGAGTGACTTTGCTTTTTTTGTCTCTCATAAGAAAAGTGCTGCAAAACTAGTTTTTCTTCTTTTTTATGTATAGAACAAATATCTATTTGCCCCTCTATACTTCAAATATTTTTTAACAACTCTCCATGCTCATTTATCTTTCAACTTCTATTTTTTTTCTCTTTGTTATTTTACTTTGATTTTTATTTTTTTCTTTTCTCTTTTTTTTCTTTTTTCTTTTAATTTTCTCAACCTTTACTTTTTTTCCTTTTCTCCTCGCAACTTCTATTTTTTTCTCTTTTTTATTTTTCGTTGGTTTTTATTTTTTCTTTTCTCTTTTTTTTCTCAACCTTTATTTTTTTTCGTTATCTTTTCTTTTCTTTGATTCCTTCCAAAAAACAAGTTATACCCCATGGGCAAGAGTTGACACTATCACATTGTATTTTGATTTATGAGATGTTCTATAACACTTCTCCTAGAGACAAGACTTATCCCAAAGGACTTTCGAACAACAAGTTACACCCCATGGGCAAGAGTTGACATTGCCACATTGCGGCCTGATTTATGAGATGCTTTATAACTCTTGCCTTAGAGGCAAGACTTAGATCAAGGGCGGTTTTCAAACAACAAGTTACTCCCCATGGGCAAGAGTTGACACTACCACATTGTGTTTGGATTTATGAGATGTTTTATGACTTTTGCCTTAGAGGCAAGACTTAGCCCAAGGACTTTCAAATAATAAGTTACGCCCCATGGGCAAGAGTTGACACTACCGCGTTGTTTCTTGATTTATGAGATGCTCTATAACTTTTGTCTTAGAGGCAAAACTTAGCCCAAGGACTTTCAAACAATAAGTTATACCCCATGGGCAAGAATTGACACTACCACATTGTATCTTGATTTATGAGATGCTTTATAAGTCTTGCCTCTAAGACAAGACTTAGCCCCAGGACCCCCCCAAAAAACAAGTTACACCCCATGGGCAAGAGTTGACACTACCACATTGTGTCTTGATTTATTCTAGTGTTGCCAAGTGAAAACTGGTATCATGAATTATTGATACATTGAGTTGATTCTGAGCTCACTTATACATGTATTGAATGGATTTTGATCTTCATACTGATTGGTTGTGAGCATTACATCATCATATCACTCATGCATATTCATGAGACATTGGTACTAATGAGACATTATGATTTTGTAAGAAAATGAAATACTTTAAAAAATGCCTATATCGAAAGATGTGCCGGTAAGGTTGATTTAAGACTTGAGATTGAAATTATGGAAAGTATCTGGTTGCAAATCCCCCGTGGATCCTACTTTGGGAGCAGCGTTGCTCGGTAGGGGTATACAGAAAGTTATGAGATAACTTTTAAAGATTCATCATCATCACTACATGGCATTGCATCATTTCCATTGCATTGGCATTCCTTGGTATGGTTTAGTAGTGTGTTAGTATTTACTCTTGTATTGTATTACTATGATAGAACTTATTTGTGATACTGTGTTTGAGCATTCATTTCATTTCATTGCATTACTTTATATCATCTTATATTGGTTGAGAGGTTGAGGTATTATGAGACGTGGGGTATGGTTGTGGCTTGATCAGAGAGATAGTTGTGTAGCACCTTTGGTAGCATGAGATACCCTCTTACATATGTACACTCTCCCTATTTTAACCCCATATTATTGGTTGATTATCATTGATTAAGCCTGATTTATTATATTAGTGAGTTTTCTTCATAAATGACTTTCTTTATTTGTTGATCATGAAGTGAATAGTGTTGACTCACCTAGATTTATGTGCCTACCCTATTTTATGGTAAATTTATTGACCATTGTGTTGGGTTTCCCTTATTGGATAAAGTACTATAATTTGGCGGGCTATAGAATTATTTGAGAAACCTTGGGTAGTTAGGGCGATGTTTCTCGCCATCGCTTTAGATTAGGGTCGGTTATCGACGATGCTTGCTGAGTACATGTGGTTTCATACTCACCCTTGCTTCTCTTTTCTTTTTCTCATTTTCTACACCTCGTGCAGGTATTGGATCGAGTAGCAACTTGTAGATTATTTTCATCCAGTATTGACATTGCGGAGATTGAGGTAGCACCAGCGGACTTCAAGCTTACCCGAATCTCTCTTTATTTATCTTATGCTTATCCTCATTTAAGATACTTTAGTTATTAATGCCTTTCTGTATTTAGAGACTTGTACCAGTGACAGCCAAACCTGGGATGTATTTTTAGAGACTTGTGTCTCGATTATATATTTGGGATTCTTCTGTTTCTTCTTTCCTTCCGCTTCTGATTTACTTGATTTTTGAGTTTTGGGTTGGGATAGGCTTATCTGTCTGGAGGAAGTGATAGGTACCATCACGTGTCTATTTTGGGTCGTGACAATTTCAGTTCAACAACTCCTTTTTCCACAACTTTAGTAGAGGACGAGTTTTTCATAAACAAACCTTTACTATCCTCTACTAATTCATAGGTATTGAAAGCATTTCGATCACCTAATATGTGTCGAGTTGCACCAGTGTCTATCCACTATTTCACTTGATCTTTCGTTACAAATGCTTCTGTGACCATTGCCACAAGATCATCTTTTTTATTTTTATTTGCTTTTTCTTTCTTCTTTTCGGCTTTAAGAATTCTACAATCATGTGCATTGTGACCAATTTTGTGACAATGATAATATTCACCAGATTTAAAATTGACACCATTACACTTGAAATTTGTAGTCTTCTTTGCCTTTGAAAAAGTTTTGTTTTTAGGTTCCTTCTTAGTTGATTTTTCTTTAATCATATGAGCTTTCATGACAGGTTTCTTCAAAATATTATTGTCTTGATATCGTGTCTCTTGTTCAATTTGCAAGTGTTCCAACAATTGTTCAAGAGACAAATCTTTCTTCTTGTGTAAGAGTTTGCTTCTGTACTCTTTTCAAGATAGAGGAAGTTTTGATACAATAGCACCAACATGGAAGTTTTCATCAAGAGTAATTCCAGATATAGCAATTTTATTAGCTATGAGTTGGAATTCTTGTACTTGTTCAGTGATTGACTTGTCATCAACCATTTTGAACTCCATATAGTTTGAAATAAGAAATTTCTTAGAACTCGCCTCTTCTGTCAAATAAATAACTTGAAGAGTGTCCCAGATCTCCTTAGCAAATTTTCATTTAACATAATATTGATCATAATATTTATTGGAAATTCCTCCAAGAATATAATTATTGCCTAAATAATCATCATATTGCCACTTGACAATTTGTTCTTTAATCAAAGTAGCCTCGTCAGATGCTACCTCAGAACCAGGAGCATTAGGACAAGGTTCTTCAAGAACATATGTCAACTTCAATCGTTTTAAAAAGAATTTCATCTTTCCACGCCATCTAGAAAAGTCTTTGCCATCAAATATTTTAAAATTAGAATTTGGCAAAGATGAAATACTATTCAATATTGATGTAGAAGCCATAGAGATAACTATCTTCAAATTGTTAGAACAATAATGATAATTGTACAAGAAATTTAAAATAAAACTTGTTTGGCTTAAAAGCGCGATAATACATTTCTTGAATATAGTTGGAGTCTCTCCCACGAGCAAACAAAAGAATAAATAATAACTCTATCTTCGGGATTCAACTAAGCCACAAAACAAGTAGCATTCAAGAATGTTGCTCTTTTATTCTTGAATTAGTGATTTCACCATTTGATCAATGTCTCTCAAGTATTTTCAAGTGCTTGTCTTTTCAAATAAAAGAAACTCCATTTATATAGGACAAAAGTTTTTGAAAGAGAAAATTTTTAATTAAATAATATTTATTATAGGTTCATGAATTCAGTAAAGAAAACATGTATCTTTCAAGAACGTACCCATAATAACGTAAAATTAAAAACAAAGAATGAATGTTACAATTCATATTCATATATTTTGGATATCTTTAAAACTTTTATCGAATGAATTTATTTCAAAATTAATTGAAACATTAACTTTATCAATAATATTTTTTGCTTGAAATCACGTATCGAAACGAAACTCGCAGATTATTTTTGTTTTCTCTCTATTTTTTTCTAGGATTTGGATATGAAGAACTTGGATGTTTTCTCGAATATAAGAGTGATTTTCTGAAGTGGGTTCAAAAGTTGAAAGAGTAAATAGGTGAAAAGTGATGAAGATGAGGAGTGCATAATCAAAATTGAAGATTGTGATTTTGAGAGAAGAAGAAAAAGGAAAAGAAAGAAGAAGAAGGAGAAACAAAATGACAAAGCTGAAGTGCTAATCTGAAGAAGAAAAGAAAGAAAAAAGAAAAAGAAAAAGAAAAAGAAAACAAAAAGGAAAAAGGTTAAAAATCTGAAATGAAAAAATAGCATTAAGAAATAATAATAAATATAATTAACTATGCATATTATCCAATCAGAAAATGACATGTGTACAACTTGAATCGAAAGTTTCTCTCACCTTGTCATGGTGGACAATGGTTAAAATAAGGGTATATTGTTAAGTTTATTAACTAGGAGGGGTAAAAATAGTCACATAGTATAACGAAGGACAAATTTAGCTAATAAACTAAAGTAGAGGAGTATTTTTGACCTTTTTCCCTAAAATTTAACCACTTTTGATGGTTATAGATATAAATAAATTTAGCCACCATATGATATAGGAAATATTTTCACTTCTAGTGATCATATGTTTCTTGCAAACTCCCATTTAGACATTAAGGGGTTAACATCATAATCCCCTTTCTACAATACTCCCTCCGTTTAAAAAAGAATGACCTATTGGTATGAAGTTTAAGAAAATAAAGAAGACTTTTGAATCTTGTGGTCCTAAATTAAAGTTATGGTAAATGTACCAAAATACCCTTTAATCTTGTGGTCTTAACCATGTCATGTGGAAAGTTGAAATCAAAGTGTTGCCAAAAAAAGAAAAGAATCATTCTTTTTTAAACGGACTAAAAAAAAAAGAAAATGAGTATTAATTTTCAAAAAGGTCGGGAGCGTGATGTCCAATAACAAAATTTCCATGATTAACGAATGGATATACGTACATAATATAGCTGCCAAAAAGCCTTTATGCTACTCATCATAGTGCAAAATAATTGAGTCTTTGTCAGGTAGTAACATACGTAATAATCCTTAATGTGTTATAAAATAATAAGGCAAAAAATATTATAGAGAAAGACAGAGAGAAGATAGAAAGCTTATTATTTCTCTTGGGGATGAAATATAATGAATGAGAACTCCTCTATTTATGAAGAAAAAAATTAACTTAATTCCAAAGTAATATGCCATTACTTTTTTTCAAAGAAACATAATAGACATCACTATAATTAATACATAAAATATATTTATAACAAGTACACTTTTGTGGAGTTTTTGTTCAAACAATGGGAATCAACATGGGTAAAATGTTAGTGCCATTAAATATTTGTCAAAATAAAAAAAAATGTATTATTTTTTTTAAAATTGATCAAAATAAATTGAAATAGAGAGAATTTATTTACTTGAACGAAAAAGTCAAACGTGACTCTTGTTTGGTGGAAGAATTGACAGACGAGCAAAATCTAAGTAAACATGGGATTAAGGAATGATACTTTTTTAATACACTTGATCATAAAATTTTAAAAAATATCAAAAATAGTTTTTAGTTTTTTCACATCAAAATACTCAGAAATATAAACAACTTCAAATTGTATTCATGATCAAATACAACTCTAATTTCCTAATATTATCTTTCACTTTTAAAACAAAAACTACTCATACTTCTTTTCAGATACTCACAATTTTTATGGCCAAATGGCCCCTAAATTACACCATTTTGGCCTAAAAAATCCAATAAAGTATGGCATGTTGTACACAGTAGTTGGAATTAGATTTTTTAATTAAAGAAACTCAAAATATATATATATATATATATATACAAAAGGAAACTAAAGAGATTCAATACATATGTTATACTAGTATAGTATATGTAAATTTAAGAGCTGCCTCCGATTCCCTCCCCCCCAATATAAATACAAAAGGAAACTAAAGAGATTCAATACATATGTAATACGAGTATAGTATATGTAAATTCAAGAGCTGCCTCCGATTAACCAACCCCCAACCCCCCGGCGATGTAGAATCAGCACAAAAGCACTTCTTCAATCAGCTTGTCCAAATTCAAGTATGAAGATCCACCATTAGGACTTATAGCCTTTTGAATTTCCTGTTTCCACTCCATTGATTTTGTTTTTATCTCTTTTCCCTTTTCACCCTCCATGAGCTCTTTCACAACCCTCTCTATTTCTTCCCTCTTCACATCTTCATCAATCTCAATCCCAACTCCCCACTTCTTGCAACAACACATACGATTCGTCTGTTGATCCCCGAAAAAAGGCCAACAAAGCATAGGCACCCCAGAAGACAAGCTTTCAAAAACAGAATTCCATCCACAATGGGTCAAGAACCCGCCTATCGCTGGGTGTTCCAACACTAAAACTTGGTCGCACCAAGTTGCTATTTTGCCCCTATCTTTAGTTTGAAGAAGATATTCGGGCGGGAGAGGGACCACATCGTCACCGATGACAAGATCAGGTCGAACTATCCACAAGAAATTCTTCATGCTATTAGCAAGTCCCCACGCAAATTCTTCAAATTGTGTACTTGTTATTACCGTAGTGCTGCCAAAGTTTACGTAAATCACTGATGCTGGTTCTCGGGAGTCGAGCCATCGAATGCAATCGGAGTCACTTCTCCATAAATTAGACTTCAAATTGTCTGTACCGGTATCTGCAGAGAGTTGTTTGGCAAGGAGAGGAAGAGGTCCGATAGTGTAGAGCCGAGTAAAAATGGATGAAAGTGATGATAAAGCTTGGGGTTCTAAGGCTTCAAATGTGTGTATTAAGACAGCAGAGGATCTGTTTACTATGGTGGATGAGCATTGGTCGATGATAAAATTAAGGATTGGGTCATTGGAATTGGTTGCCCAAATGGGTGTTGGCATGTCTCCTAAACGGATACTGCCTATTTCAGGAACCCAATCAATGCTTCGCTCCATAAACTTGCTCTTGAGATAACTATCATCTGCCAATTCCAAGATATATGGAGCAAGATCAAATATCTCCTTTTCTTATATTTTGTTTAACAGTTTAGCTTTTTTAGTGATACTACACGATTTTTACACTATTAAGATCACCTAAATAATATGGAGTAACTACATACTGCCTCCGTTTCAATTTATATTAACTTACTTTTTTTTTAGTCCGTTTTTTTTAAAAAAAACTATTTCATTTTTCGACAATTCTTTAATTCTTACTTTTTATATGACATGTTGCAAACCACAAAATTAAAAGTTGTTTTGATACATTTTGCATATTTTTTATTTAAGACTAAGTTTTATTGAATTTCGTGTCAAATCAAAAGGTGACTAATTGAAAGAGAGGGAGTATTATTTTGCGAGTAAAACTATTTACTAGTATTTCATTTGAAATAGTCCTCAAATCCATTTGAAATGCAAATAAAAATGAATGCCGAAATGAAAAAGTTAACTTTTATAAATAAAATATATGCCGAAAGGAATTTTTTTTTTTTTATACCTTTAGGTGGTGAAACCCCTCTTTCAAGTATTTGGGGATAGTAGTGGAAAAAACAGAGCACAGTCATGGCAGTGAGAGTATAAAACAAAACATAAGGGATTCCCCGTTGTTCAGCGGCATCAAGTGTGAAGGACATAAACCCATCCGAAACTATGCAACTTACTACAGGAATTTCACTGGAGTCTGACGATATCCTATCAAGCAGGCTGCGAAAAGGAGCAGTGAAATTTTTCTGGGTCGAGACACATAGTTCACTCAGATCTTGGGTCGCATCCGATGCTGAAGGCAATATTCCATCGGGGATAGTTTCAAAGCGGAAGCTCGGGGAAGAGTTTAGGGATTGATCACATCCTAGTATTCTTTTGTAGTTGAATTCAGTGTGGACAAAGGTTATGTGGAAGCCTTTGTGATGAAGGAGTTTTGCTAGATTTAGCATTGGGTTAATATGGCCTTGAGCTGGGAATGGGATGCAAACGGCATGAGGCTTTTGGTTTTGGCCTGATAACCCCATTGCTCTGCATGCGCTTCTAGATTCTCGTTCCTGAATCAATTACTCAACTTCACCTTCTTTTATAGATACTCCGTCTCTTGAAAGCATACTACTTACTCGAGAAAAATGAGGGAGAGGTACTTCTAGCTTCTTGTTCCAAAGTCCACTCGACAAGACTTTGAAATTTATGATCAAAAATAAGTCATTGAAACTTTTATAACTATAAATTATTTTATTAAAGATAAAATAAAAAGTTTTGAAGATAAATTGTTAGTATTAAATATGAAAAAATGTCATTCTTTTTTAGAATGACTAAAAAAAATGTCACATGAATTGAGACTGAAGAAGTAATCAACTTCATAGTACCCTTGGTGGAATCCTGTATTAAACAAAAGTGTACTACAATCTGAAATCATTTTTTTGGAACCTCCACGGAACCTACAATCTCTACCACAATCTTTATCCTTTGAGTGAACACTTTATGACGAACACTTTAATTTATGGTAATATGCTCACTGTACAATAGCTTGCAAATTACACAGATATAAACAGTACTAGGCAAATTCCATGTAACGAGCTCATTGCTAAGCGATAGCCAGAGGTTAGATTCAATCCCAAGTGATCTCCCACATGGAAGATCCACCTCCCAACTAGTCAAATCATGTCCTTGCGGGCTGAAATCATATTTTTGATGTCCTTTTCTTCATTAAATTTGTTATCACCATAAAGTACTATAAACTTTACTCAATCAGATAGAAACATTAACCAACTCTTGTGCTTATATTCTAGAAAAATGCAAATTTGAGATCTAGCGAAGATACTGCCGTAGTAATATTATTTATTGCTTTATATTAAATTTCATTTGAACCATAATACCACTACAGTATGTTTAAGCGTACGTTATGCACGCCGAAGTATGAGGAGTTCCTTACTCCTACTAGTTAATTTAATTTAATTTAATTTAATATAACATGTTCAGTTATATTTATTTTGCATACGTAAAAAATTGCATAGTATGTAACTAGATATGTACATACAGTTTGGATTAGGCCATGATGGCAAGTAAATTATATCTCAGATAAAAATTATCCATAACATTTGTGTATGATTATATTAATTTCCAAAAAGACAATCAAAGTATAATATAATGAGGCTATGAATATAATGGACGATATCTAATACGAACGTACTGACGTTTTCAACGGAATTTTCTTTGAGTGGAAGTGTGAAAAACAGGCTATTGTATACATCGCCCTAGATTTTATAACCAAAATCAATTTTCTCAAAATCAAATATATGTTAGAAATATAGAGCAATAACGCAGCAGAATTTAAAGTTGGCGTACCTCCAGCCATTGTTACAGAGAAGCCGGAGTCCTTGGTGTCGTCGGCGTTTGTCCAATGAGTCTTCTAAGCACTCAACCTCACTTTTAGATAGCGTGATTTTTAGAGAGGATTGCACTTAGGGACATTGGATCGGATATGAACTATTTATAATTGTTTCACCATCAGAAACAGTTTAGGACAGTTCTTGGAGATAAGGTGTGACAGTTTTCTGAGGTTATGGGCAGTAACATGAAGTGGAGAAGTTGGGAGTTTAACTCCCTTTGTATACGGACCATTACAAAAGTTTAAGTTAACTAACATTCTCCCACTTGGTCCGTATATATAATGCCCAAAGTTACAGTATTTAAAAGAACCATAATACATGGATCATGGCGATAATTCCTCTAGGAGCAAATAGTATCTTCCATATATCACAATGCACTATGTATCTAAACCTTAACCAATATTACTTAATGAATAAACCCAATGTTTATTCTAGGTCCATACTTTAGTGACATTTCTCAAATAAAACTGAATGTGCACACAGTTACAAATACGAGAAATATCATATAAAATAGAGTTTCATCAACATTCATTGTTACAACGAAAATTTACATAGTGGAACTACGTCCCATTGTGAAAATATGATCCTTAAATTTCTGCGGTGGCATGCCTTTAGTTAAAGGATCAGCTAACATCACTTCAGTGCTAACGTGTTCAATGACCACTTTCTTATCTTTAACACGTTCTCTTATGGCTAGATACTTGATGTCGATATGCTTGCTTCGACCACCACTTTTGTTATTCTTAGCCAAAAAGACAGCAACAGAATTGTCACAATATAACTTTAATGGCTTAGAGATTGAGTCAACAATTCTCAGCCCAGATATGAAACTCTTCAACCATACACTATGTGAGGTAGCCTCAAAACAAGAAGCGAATTCAGCCTCCATAGTGGAAGTAGTAATCAAAGTTTGTTTGGCACTCCTCCAAGATATAGCTCCACCGGCTAACATAAAAATGGATCCAGAAGTTGATTTTCGTGAATCAACACAGCCAGCAAAATCTGAATCAGAGTATCCAATGACATCCAAGTCATCTGATCGTTTTTACATAAGCATGTAGTCTTTCGCCCCTTGAAGATATCTTAAGACTTTCTTTGCAGCTCTCCAGTGGTCAAGACCTGGATTACTCTGATATCTTTCTAACATTCCAACAACAAATGCTATGTCAGGTCTTGTACAAACCTGAGCATACATCAAGCTTCCAACAGCAGAAGCGTATGGAATGTCCTTCATTTGCTCCCTCTCAAGATCGTTCTTCGGGCACTGATTCAAGTTGAACTTGTCACCCTTCACAATAGGAGCTACACTTGGTAAACAATCTTTCATTCGAAACCTAACTAAAATTTTATTGATATAAGCTTCTTCAGATAGACCTAAGGTACCTTGATGTCTATCTCGATGAATCTTAATGCCAATGACATAAGACGCATCGCCCATGTCTTTCATATCAAAACTTTTAGAAAGAAATTGTTTCACCTCATGTCTTATTCCCTTATCATTGGATGCAAGTAAGATATCATCCACATATAGAACTAAGAAATTTTTTTTACTCCCACTAACCTTCTGGTATATACATTGATCCATAATGTTCTCAACAAAATCGAATAAAGAGATAACATTGTGAAATTTCAAATACCATTGACGGAAGGCTTGTTTTAGTCCGTAGATGGATTTCTTTAACTTACATACCAAGTGCTCACCATCACTAGAGGAGAAACCTTCAGGTTGTTTCATATAAACATCTTCCTCTAGATCACCATTGAGAAATACGGCTTTCACATCCATCTGTTGCAATTTTAAGTCAAAATGGGCTACTAATGCCAATATAATGCGCAAGGAATCCTTTTTAGACACAGGAGAAAAGGTCTCTGTATAGTCAATTCCTTCCTTTTGAGTGAATCCTTTAGCAACAAGTCTTGCTTTATATCTTTCAATGTTGCCTGATGAGTCCTTTTTAGTTTTAAAGACCCACCTACATCCAATGGATTTTACACCATTAGGCAACTCGACAAGATCCCAGACTTCGTTACTTTTCATGGAATTCATCTCTTCCTTCATGGCATTGTAACACAATTCTGACTCTTTGTAATTCATGGCTTGTAAAAAAGACTCAAGATCATTTTCAACTTCAATGTCAGATTCCTGTAAATACACAGCAAAATCACTAGGAATTGCTGATTTTCTTTCGCTAGTAAATCTTCTTAATGTTGTACCAACATTTTCCTGAGGACCATGTTGTTCAACTGGTTGTTCAATAATTCCTTGAACTTGATCTACTTGAACATTTTCAGCAGCTTGTGGAATCTCATTGATTTGTTGTGCAACACCCAATTGTTCTTGAGGGTGTTATGTACGACAATCAATCGTTGACTTGAAGTGGAAGGTCGATCTCTTACAGAAATTGTATATTAGAAATTGATTACTCCCACTAATTAAGTCATTCTCAAGAAATTTTGCATTTCTTGATTCCACAATCCTAGTGTTGTTAGATGGACAATAGAATCTGTATCATTTAGATCTTTCGGCATATCCAATGAAATATCCACTAATGGTCCTAAGATCCAGTTTCTTTTCTTATGGATTGTAGATTCTTACTTCAGACGGACATCCGCATACACGAATATGTGTTAAACTCGATTTCCAACCTTTGAACAACTCAAAAGGTGTCCTTGGGACAGCCTTGGTTAGAACTCGATTTAATATATACACTGCCGTCTTAAGAGGTTCAATCTACAAAGACTTAGGTAGCTTAGAGCTACTTAACATACTATGCACTATGTCCAATAATATTCGATTTCTTCTTTCTGCTACACCATTTTGATCAGGAGAACCAGGCATGGTGTATTGGGCAACAATCCCATTTTCTTGAAGAAATTTTGCAAATGAACCTTGTGCTTGTCCATCCTCAGTGTATCTACCGTAGTACTCACCACCTCTATCACTTCTCACAATTTTAATTTGCTTTCTGCACTGTTTCTCTACTTCAGCCTTAAAACTTTAAAAGATTCTAATGCTTCGCTTTTATTATGAAGCATGTAGAGATACATATATCGTGAGTAATTATCTATAAAGGTGATAAAGTATTTCTGACCATATGCATCCATATCTGGACAACATATATCTGAATGTATGATTTCTAATATGGTTGAACTCCTCTTGGTACCTCTCTTTGACTTGTTTGTCTGCTTGCCTTTAATATAGTCAACATAATTATCGAAATCAGTAAAATCTAAAGTACTAAGTACTCCATCATTCACTAATCTCTTAATTCTATCTATGGAGATATGTCCTAATCTCCGATGCCATAATATAGAGGAATCTTCATTCATAACACATCGTTTAGTGCCAGCTTGAACATGCATAACATTATGAGTGGAGTCATTTTGTAAATCAAGAGAGAAAAGACCATCAGACAATGTACCATATCCAACAAGTTTAGATTTATAAAATAGATTAGAATAACCTTCTAGAAAGAAGGAGTATCCCAAAGGTACAAGTCTTGATACTGAAATTAAATTCCTAGAAAAGTTAGGAACATAAAAGGTCTTTTCCAACTCTAAAATAAAACCACTACTAAGAATTAAAGTGCATGTTCCAATAGCTTCTACACGCGACTACATCCTGTTTCCTGAATAGATGTTTCGCTAAGCTCCCACTGGCTTTCGTATGTTTGTTAAATCCTGCAAAGAATTCATAATATGGATTGTAGAAGCAGAATCAATCCACCATGTGTTATGATTAATATCAATCATATTAGCTTCATAACAAACAAGAGAGATAGAAGTACCTTTCTTCTCAAGCCATTGTTGAAACTTGACACAATTCTTACTTATGTGCCCCTTCTTTCTACAGAAGCGACACTTGGATTTTTTTTTGATGTCAGAGTCAAGTGGAGCCTTTCCTTTCAACTTTTTATTGGCTTGATGAGACTTCTATCCTTGAGTAGTCATGAATGCAGTTCCTCCTGTTTCCATCAGCAATCAACCCTCCTCTAGAACACACATGGCCATAAGTTCATTGATAGACCATTTATCCTTATGTATGTTATAGGAGATCTTAAAGGGGCCATACTGTGCAGGCAGAGTATTCAAAATATAGTGCACAAGAAAAGTTTCAGACATTTCAACCTTCTTGCTGATTTTACCAAACCATTCATCATTGAGACTGATGCATGTTCTGACGGAATGGGTGCAGTGTTAATGCAAGAAGGGAGACCTCTAGAATATTTTAGCAAGGCATTAGGGCCTCGAAATTTGGGGCTCTCCACTTATGAAAAGGAGTACATATCTGTTCTAGCCGCTGTTGACAAATGGAAACATTACTTACATGGGGGCCATTTTGTAATCCGAACAGATCATCAAAGCTTAAAATACCTCTTGGAACAGAGGGTCACTACATTATTACAACAAAAAGGTCTGACTAGACTAATAGGGTTGGATTTTGAGGTGCAATATAAGAAGGACTGATAATAGGGTGGCTGATGCTTTATCAAGGAGGGGTGAAGAAGAAGTGTCTGAATTGAAGGCTATCACTGTTGTGGAACCTACTTGGATGTTAGAAGTGAGTGCAAGCTATGAGCATGACCCTGCAGCTCAGCAATTGATCACAACTTTTATCACTGATCCTCATAGGAGACCTGATTATAGCCTGCAGCAGGGTATTATCAGATACAAAATGAAGCTTTATATTGGTAGGAACACAGGTTGAGGGAGAAAACCTTTGAAGTGTTGCACCAGTCCCCAGTGGAGGGCCATTCAGGTCAACAGAGAACTCATAAAAGGATGCAAATGATTTTTTACTGGCCCAACATGAAGGCTGATGTGGTAAGATGGGTATCTACATGTGATCTTTGCCAGAGAATCAAGACAGAAAATGTACCCTACCCTGGGTTGCTCCATCCTCTACCTATTCCAGAGGCTCCTTGGCAGGATATTGCCATGGATTTCATTGAAGGGTTACCAGTTTCAGGTCACAAGAACACTATCCTAATTGTGGTGGAAAGGTTGACTAAATATGGACATTTTCTGGAGTTGAAACATCCCTACAATGCACAGGATATGGCTGAGCTTTTTCTTAAGGAGGTTTATAAATTGTATGGCCTACCCAAGTCTATTGTTTCAGACGGGGACTCTATCTTCACTAGCCATTTCTGGCATCACTTGTTTAAGGCCATGGGAACCAAGTTGAACCTATCGAATTCCTATCACCCTCAGTCTGATGGCCAGACTAAGAGACTGAACCACTGTTTGGAGACTTATTTATGCGTTATGGTGTCCACCAACCCCAAACAATGGCTAAAGTGGTTACCTATAGATGAATGGTGGTACAACACTAATCATCACAACTCCTTGAATTCTACCCCTTTTGAAGCTTTATAAGGCTATACCCCTCCTCAAATCCCATTGGGGTCCCCTTCCCATTCGACGCAGAGCCGTGTGGGTCTTTGTCTTGCTCAACGACAACAAATGCTTCAAACTCTTAAGGATAATCTACACCAAGCTCAGGCTCGTATGAAATTTTTTGCAGATAAGCATCACACTAAGCGAGAGATGCAGGTCGGCGATCTGGTTTTTCTTAAGCTACAGCCCTATCGGCAAACTTCAGTGGTTGTTCGTCGGAATTTAAAGCTCAGTGCTAAATTCTATGGACCCTATAAGGTGTTGAAGCGCATAGGGTCAGTGGCTTACCAGCTAGAGATTCCGGCAGGATCCACTATCCATCCCGTGTTCCACGTCTCACAGCTCAAGCGTTGTGTCGATCCCTCGATCGTTGCTCAACCATTACCACCCACTTGTGACCCAAATGTATCTTAGTCCAACCAGTGCCATTTTGCAACGTCGCCTGGTTCGAGAAAATAATGCTGCCACTGTTAAGCTTTTAGTTCAATGGTCGAATCTTGGACCCGATGATGCCACGTGGGAAGACTGGGCCTACTTGAAGAGCCAATTCCTGGAGTTTATTGCTCAGCACCAACCTTGAGGACAAGTTTATTTTTGATCGGCGGGGTAGTGTAATGAATTAGAGATGAGAGAATGCGGAGAAATGAATTAGGGATTTTGACAATTGAATTAGGGAAAGTAACTGAATGTAGATAAGATATTAGGAGTAGGTGTAGTGGATTCCACGTGGATGGAATGGATCGATCAAATAAGAGGTAGTGGATTACACGTGTAAGTCAGCTGCAGAATAAAGAGGGGCGTGTGCGGGTCACGTGCGAGTGATCAACGACCAAGATGAGAGGACAGCTGGCAAGATCAACGCATCTGATTCATGGAGCGGTTGAAAATATCTGTTATAATCCCATTCAGAGATGGAGAAGGAAAATTAACGAACTGCTGGTATTTTCCTATACGCTCCCAAAAATTCTCTCTCTTCTTTCTCTCCTTCCTTCTCTCTTCCTCTTTCTCTTTTGAATTCTTCTCTTCCATTTCTTCGATCTCAGGTGAACCGCCATGGAAGAAGACTAACAAGCTTCCGCCATTGGAGTAGTGAAGTGTAGTACTGTAATAGCTTTCAGAAATTAATAAAAAGTCCCAATTCTACTTGTATTGTGCAATTTGAGTATTTTCATTACAAATTCAGTAATAATCCATTACATTAATCTAGCTACCTTTTATTTCTCTCTAATTCTTGAAAATGGTTACTCTAATTGTACATATAACTTCAATCATAAATTGAACAATATGTGCTTCCACCAAATTAGCTTCTAGGTAACTGATGAGTGGAGGCTGAAAATAGGCAAAAAGGAGCAGTTCTGTGGCCGTGTTAAAAATGGATCAGCAAAGAAGGTGTAGGGAGAGGAAGGCCTACAGATGGATTTGTAGAAGCAATATATATATAAGCAACATCAAGAGATAATAAGCCAAGCTACGTAGAAATCAAGGGGAAAAGGAATAGTCATTTAATTGTCCGGTTACCCCTTCAAATATGTTGATCTTTAATTTTTATTCTTCAAATAAACTGATCTTAATTCTTGCCCTTAGCAATTAAACTTTTGCTTAATGGGCCATAAGTTCTTGAAGGGGGCAGGACATAACTTATAGAATATTATGATGCGAAAATATAAACTTATGTTTATTTGCCCTTAGGGTCAAAAAGTGCAAATGACCCGAGAATAATGCAGTTTTTAGTTAAGTAGAAAAAAAGGGGCAGAATATACCTAAAGATCCTAAGCCTGGCGTGTTTATCTAAATCCCCCTTAAACTATGTTTCGTCCTAATAAGCTCTCTGTACTTGCTTCTTTTTATAATAGTAGTTGCTGAATTCCACAATTGAAGTAGTTACAAGTAGTACCTAACACACATGCTTGTATACATATTTATTTGTGTCGCCTTTACATTGGCTAAATGATATGGAAAAAAAGTCCACATATTTTTCTATTTTTTCATGTTCGTGTGGTTAAAATTTTTTAAAATATTTTCTTTAGAAAAATAAGCTTCTTAAAAATAAGAAAAATAATTTCGTTAATGAAAATAAGAAATCCCACATCCAACCCCATCCCCCCAAAATAATTTTTTTTAATCCACCCACACCAATTTTTTTTAAAAAAAATTCTACCGTCTAACCTTACTACCCCCAACCACCTACCCTACCTTATCCCCACCCACCACAACCCCCAACCCCACCAAAATATTGATCAGTCTGCCTTTATTCATTCTTATTATTTTGTGTTAAATATATATAAATACTTTTAAAAAAAAATTATTTTCCTAAAAAAAAAAATTCTTGAAATCATTCTAAAAAATAAAAAATATTTTTTTGAAAAATATTTTCCTTCCGTATCGAACACACCCATAGTAAAAGTATAGTGAATCACAAAATAAGGCCATATATGGTTGGCAAAAGACGGAGCTGGAAGTTGATGTGCGCATGACGTTATTTTAATAAACAGAAAAAAGCACAACATGACATGATATGGTATGATCTGACTAAAGAAACCAATAGATATACTATTTTTTTCACAGCACAATTTCAAGTGATTAATGTTCAGTATATAATTCCATTTGTCAAATATTCCTATTTATGTAACCCTTTCCAATTACTGCAGCTAGCTTAATTGCACAAGAAAAGTACTTGTATAATTCATATTCTATTATTCCTTACATATATTTACATAACATGAATATATATTTCAAAAAAAAAAAACTTTCAACTATATCCAAAAATGCTTCATCAACCAGTGTACCCCTAGAGATATCCATTCTCATTGTCATTTGTCACAGAAGTTGAAAGAAATTAAAGGAAGAATCGTCAACTCATAGGAAAGGAAAAATGGTCATCATCAACAATTTGAAAGCAATACAAATTAAAAAGCTTCTGTAATTCACTCATCACTAAATTCATTATATGCTTCTTTTTTTTCCCTTTCGAATTACCTCTAACAATTCCCCTTACACACTCAAATTCCCATCATAAAGAGAGTAAAACAAAAATCTCAAATCCAAATGAATGTCAAAATAACAAGAAAAAAAAAAAGAACAATATTCCTTTCAAACATAAACACATTTAAAAATGCTTAAGAAGCTTATGGGCTTCTCTAAGGCCAATAAGATAAGCACCATGAGTTGTTGAATAATAGGATCTGTGTGTTGCTTCACCTGCAAACAAAATCTGAAGTGGAGGACTATTTTTTGAATTGTCTTTGTCTTTGCTCCTTTTAGGCAATGGTTCAGCCATAGCATCCAAATCATCTCCACTTGATCCAACTGCTATACGAGTATACGAACCCAAGAACAGTGGATCAGTACCCCATTTGCACTTCAAAACCTTAGAGAACTTTATGCGACTTTCTGCTGCAGAATCTGAGTTCTTGTATTGCTTTGAGTTTGCAAGAAACAGTGACATTGCTGTCGAAACCCCGTCTATGATCTCCTCATCATCAAGAGATTCCATCTCAAGAGCTTCTTTACCTGCAAACCATGATACTATAGTACTTGAGTTTGGATAAAGTGGATGTATAAAAGCTGTCCTCCTAATCCAAAAGGGGACTTTTGGGTGAAATAGTTTCGGGTCCGATTGATGAAAGACCATTTGCAAGTAGGGAAATGTCATGCCAACATCATCCTGAGTACTTGGACTACTCAGTTGCAAGAATAACTTGTCAACAACACCAAATCCAAGTCTTGAAATTGCTTCAGTTTTGAAACTAGAAAGTGGAGGACTAAACATAGCAGAGTCATTGTCGCGAATTCCTTGTTTTAGAACACCTAATGAGACTGTAACAATGACATGATCAGCATAAATAACTGATCCATCACTGAAATGTAACTTCACTGGCTTAGTACCATCAAACTTGAAGTCACAATCATCAGATTGCCATTCAATTTTGGTCACTTTTCGGCCTAATTGAAGCAAACCATCTGGTAAAAAAGAAGCCAAAGATTCAATAACAGTTGAGTACCCTTTGACTATAGTGATATCATCTCCAGGAAAATTACAATACTCACTTTCTGCATTGAAATCTAGAGTTCCCAAATCACCTGCTGATGAATAAGGCCTATGTATATTCTCAAGCATTGCAAAAATACCTTCTTCAAGTGATTTTCTACTCCAATTATCAAACACTTGATCATTTTCTTGATCTTTCTTTAAATCCCAATAAAATTCAAGCCCTTTCCTAAGGAAAGAACCAATACCCAAATTTTTAGTACTACCATTTTCAAGATTAAAATTTTCAAGAATTTGTCTACATACCCCATCTTGAAAATTCCCTTCACCTGAAGAAAATTCTAACATTTTGTTGAAAAAAGTTGTTATAGACTCAACAAGGGAAGAATTTACCTCATGACCATCTTCTGTTATAGTGACTTTTTTATCCATTAATTTACCGTCTTTACATTCCCAAGGCTTATCAGATTGAAATGAGTTGTTTTCTTGAGCAATTTTGTATATTGGATTACCTTCAATACCATGAATCCAAGTAGCACCCATTTCAATTTGATCACCATTGAATTCTGAAGTCATAATTCTTCCACCAATTCTGTTACCACCTTCAACAACACATAGCTCAAATAATTCATTAGAGTTTTGTGTTGTATGAAGTGTTTTAGCTGCTGTTACACCAGCAATTCCTGCTCCAATTATCACAATTTTGGCCACCATTTTAAAGGCAACAAATATATAGAACAATTTTTGTGAAATGTGTATCAAGTATAATCAAATGAACAAACAACCAAATCTCTCTCTAGCTTTAGCTAGTAAGAAAACAATTAACATTCATAAAAAATAATTTCTAACTAGGGCTAGATTTTAAATTTTAGTAATTATTAGTCTCCAACTTTGGGAAGAAAATAACTGAATTACCATCCAAGATAAATTAAAATCTTGTTTAAATTTCTAATTTCTAATCAATATATATTCAGTCTATATATAATATAAAGGAAGGTCATAGATAAGGTGATGTGGCACATCTCTATGGCCTTCATTCATATTTACATAACATGAATATATATTTCAAGGTTGAAAACATAACATGAATATATATTTCAAAAAAAAAAAAAAAAAAAAAACTTTCAACTATATCCAAAAATGCTTCATCAACCAGTGTACCCCAAAGAGATATCCATTCTCATTGTCATTTGTCACAGAAGTTGAAAGAAATTGAAAGGAAGAATCATCAACTCATAGGAAAGGAAAAATGGTCATCATCAACAGTTTGAAAGCAATACAAATTGAAAAGCTTCTTAAATTCATTCATCACTAAATTCATAATATGTTTCTTTTTTCCTTCCAAATTACCTCTAACAATTCCCCTCACACTCTCAAATTCCTATAATAGAAAGAGTATAACAAAATCTCAAATCCAACTGAATATCAAAATAACAAGAGAAAAAAGAACAATTATCCAACTGAATATCAAAATAACAAGAGAAAAAGAACAATTCTCTCAAACATCAACACATTAAAAGTGCTTAAGAAGCCTATGGGCTTCTCTAAGGCCAGTAAGATAAGCACCATGAGTTGTTGAATAATAGGATCTGTGTGTTGCTTCACCTGCAAACAAAATCTGAAGTGGAGGACTATTTTTTGAATTGTCTTTGTCTTTGCTCCTTTTAGGCAATGGTTCAGCCATAGCATCCAAATCATCTCCACTTGATCCAACTGCTATATGAGTATATGAACCCAAGAATAGTGGATCAGTACCCCATTTGCACTTCAAAACCTTGGAAAATTTTACGCAACTTTCTTCTGCAGAATCTGAGTTCTTGAAATGCTTTGTGTTTGCAAGAAACTGTGACATTGTTGTCGAAACCCCGTCTATGATCTCCTCATCATCAAGAGATTCCATCTCAAGTGCTTCTTTACCTGCAAACCATGATACTATAGTACTTGAGTTTGGATAAAGTGGATGTATAAAAGTTGTCCTCCTAATCCACAAGGGAACTTTTGGGTGAAATAATTTTGGGTCCGATTGATGAAAGACCATTTGCAAGTAGGGAAAATTCATGCCAACAGCGTCATCATGAGTACTTGGACTACTCAGTTGCAAGAATAACTTGTCAACAACACCAAATCCAAGTCTTGAAATTGCTTCAGTTTTG
Organism: Capsicum rhomboideum; assembly: GCA_031232105.1. Classification (NCBI taxonomy): domain Eukaryota; kingdom Viridiplantae; phylum Streptophyta; class Magnoliopsida; order Solanales; family Solanaceae; genus Capsicum; species Capsicum rhomboideum. The sequence goes on from CP124716.1 coordinate 32,482,760, forward strand.
AAACTAGGAAGTGGAGGACTAAACATAGCAGAGTCGTCATCGCAAATTCCTTGTTTTAGAACACCTAATGAGACTGTAACAATGACATGATCAGCATACATAACTGATCCATCACTAAAATGTAACTTCACTGGCTTAGTACCATCAAACTTGAAGTCACAATCATCAGATTGCCATTCAATTTTGGTCACTTTTCGGCCTAATTGAAGCAAACCATCTGGTAAAACAGAAGCCAAAGATTCAATAACAGTTGAGTACCCTTTGTCTATAGTGATTTCATCTCCAGGAAAATTAGAATACTCACTTTCTGCATTGAAATCTAGAGTTCCCAAATCACCTACTGATTGATAATTCCTGTGCATATTCTCAAGCATTGCAAAAACACCTTCTTCAAGTGATTTTCTACTCCAATTATCAAACACTTGATCATTTTCTTGATCTTTCTTTAAATCCCAATAAAATTCAAAACCTTTCCTAAGGAAAGAACCAATACTCAAATTTTTAGTACTACCATTTTCAAGATTAAAACTTTCAAAAATTTGTCTACATACCCCATCTTGAAAATCCCCTTCACCTTCAGAAAATTCTATCATTTTGTTGAAGAAAGTTGTTATAGACTTAACAAGGGAAGAATTTACCTCATGACCATCTTCTGTTATCGTAATTTCTTCATCCGTTAATTCACCTTCTTCAGACTCCCAAGGCTTATCAGATTGAAATGAGTTGTTTTCTTGAGCAATTTTGTAAATTGGATTACCTTCAATACCATGAATCCAAGTAGCACCCATTTCAATTTGATCACCATTGAATTCTGAAGTGAAAATTCTTCCACCAATTCTGTTACCACCTTCAACAACACATAGCTGAAATAATTCATTGGAGTTTTGTATTGTGTAAAGTGTTTTAGCTGCTGTTAGACCAGCAATTCCTGCTCCAATTATCACAACTTTTGCCACCATTTTAGAGGCAACAAAAATATTGAACAATTTTTGTGAAGTGTATGAACTAATGAATAAACAAGAAAATCTCTCTTCATGTATCGGAGTGTATCATGGTATCCTTACAAAGTTTAGTTGTCTAGATAAGAATAAACTTTATGTTCTAACCATACAATTAACAAAAAAAAAAAAATAGAATCACAATATGGGACAAGCTTTAGGATGAGAAAGTCAACGATCAAAAGCATTTTTAGAATTAGGGGAAAGGGACCCACTCATATTGAAAGTGAATTTAATACCACCTTGAAACGTATAAATCATTCTCACAACGTATAGTGTTTTACACTCGCCCACCATTAGAGCGTCATATCAGAAATTGTAATTATTATATCCTTTTTCCTTTTCTTTTATATGTTTATTAACTTTTTTTATTAATTATATTTTACACTAATTAATCCCTAATTAATCATTAAAAAATACCAATAATACATCTTCTTCATTGCTAATCCCATTCACTCCATATCTCATCTCACCCGAAAAAATTGTGTTCAGCCATCATCACCACCACTTCTTTGTTCTTCACCATCACCATGTCACTTTTAATTCTTCTTCTTCCTGACCACACACCATCATTATCGCTATCAATTTCTTCTGCACCACCATCTTCAATTTTTTCTTCTTCGCCATCCATCACCCAACAATTGGTATAATTACTAGGGTAGTAATTATCAGCCTAGTAATTACGATCACTTGTTTGCCACAATGTAATTACAGTATAATTACAAGTGTATTGTTTGATTGCACAAGTGTAATTACATGGTTATATTAAATTTTTAAAATAGAGTTAATCATCTAAAATTAAAATTTTATATTAGACAAATAAGGTCTTTTACAAATGATATTAAATTAAATAGTTAATATATATATATATATATATATATATATATATATATATATATATATATATATATATATATATATATATATATATATATATTGTCTTTTAGAAATACATTAATTAATAAACATATGTTCTTAACTAATATTATTAAAAAAAACAATTGATTTATATTTTTTAAATTAGTATATTTTAATTAAATGAATCACAAAAACTAAAAGTACAAGGTTTCTAAGAACATCATGAAATGCATGTTTGACAAAAAGATTAATATGATAAATATAATATCATAAAATTATTAAAACATTTAACAAAAAGATAATCTATCAATTCTAACTAAAAAATAAATAACTTGCAATGTGAAATATCAAGTCAATATTACTAAAACAAATGAAACTGAAAATATAACATAAGTTCTAAATTCAAAACAAAAAAGTTAACATAATATACTCTTATGTCAAATTTTAACATAACATACATAAGTATTATTTTTTTAAAAAATAAAAATAAATAAATATATAACGTTATTCAACAATAAATTCTACTTTAATTCAAAAATTAGAATACTAACAGAATTATGCTAAATGAAAGAAATAAACATAAAATAAATAAAATATAGATAATAAAAACAATTGCATGGAATCACATGAAGTAAAAGTCGGGAATGAGAAGCAAGGAAATGAAATATAAATAATAAAAAATAAAAATATATTTTTAAAAAATATTAGAATGATAAAAATAAAATAATAGAAATAAAAAATAAATTAAAACGAAAAAATAAAAATAGAAATATAAGGAAGAAATTAAAAAGTAATCAGCTTGTAATTACACCATGTAATACCAGCAATTCACAGCTCCCCCTGAGAATTGAAGAGTGTAATTATCCCCTGCCAAGTACACCAATTACCTGCTAATTACCTAGTCAACCAAACATGTCAGATAGTTTAATTGCACACAATTACACCAAATCCAATTTCCAAGGTGGCTTTCCAAACATGCCCCAAGTGTTTTGGGAGTAGAATAAACCGTTTTTCATAAGCTAAAAAAAGTAATTTTTTTCTGAAAGCACTTTTCTAAGAAACACTTTTGAGTAAAATACACTTAAAAACACTTTTAAAAAATTTGGTCAAACACTAATTACTGCTCAAAAATGTTTTTCAAATTCATTGGTCAAAGCACAAACTGTTTATCATCAAAAATACTTTTTGACTTTTCAAAATAAACTGATTTTAGAAGTTCGGTCAAACAGGCTATAAGTCATGTTCTAATTGAACACCTCAACTACTAATGAAGTATTTCGATTAGACACTTTCGATTCAAATTTCAAAAAAATTCTATATGTGTTTTCATTCGTCTATTAGTTATTTAAGTTACTATATAAAATATGTCATTATCCTTTAATTATTTGCATCAACCTCAATAGAAAACACTTGAGATGAATGTGTATAATTAAAGAAGATGACATTTTATGCGGTTAACTTAACTACCTAATAAACGAATGAAAACAAATAATTTAACCCAAAAAAAAAAGAATGAGAACAAATAAGAAAATTGAAATTGAAATTGAAAGTGTAATTGGAACTCTTTATTAAGAATGGAAGTGTTGAATTAAGACAAGGCTTAATTTAAGTGTATAAAATGAAATATTCTAACAAGATTAAGAAATTGACCATGTATTAAGCCAATATTTTGTGTAAGATGGAGGAATGTATGATAGGCGTAATGCTTAAGAAGAATTGTATTCTATACAGCAAGCACCAAGACTATACCGGACATTATATCTATTTTTCTTTGGATTTTGCTTGTCCATCCATAATCAGAAGCTTGTACTAATGTATCATAGTAGATACTGGATTCCTTAAATGGCTAAATAACGGTAATAAACAATGTTCAAACAGAAACCCAAATAAAGTGGCCTCCATAAGTTTATCAATATGAAATTGATAAGCTCTAATTGAACTTGCTCAACAAGCCTAAATGAAACTAAACACGGGCTTATAACTTAGAATCTGTTGGAGAAAATGATACTCGAAACTACATAAAAGAAATATTCTTAAATGACCGTTGTTAGCGTAAGCAAAACATGATCAGTTTTGGTCTTTCAACTGAAATTGTACTCTCGACAAATCATATAATACTTCAGAAGTTTGGGAGGAACCTAAAATTGAGATCTTACAAAATTGGCAAATTCATGCTCTCTACCTGTATAATTTGTACAATTTCTTCCCAGCAGGTGAAACTAACTTGTTTTGCTTAGAGAGAAGCCTACAACAACAATTCTAGGATTCCGAAAAAAAGGGGGAAAAAAATCCACCATGTGAAGGCGCGATCAACCAACGTTTACCAGCTCAACATCAAATACCAACCATGAATTGGGTGGAATCTCACCAGCACGTCTAGCCCCATACCTGGAAAAAGAAAAGACCATTGCCCAATTATGCATGGTTAACCAGATTCTGGGAAGACAACTTAAATTTATTAGGCAAGAGAAACTCAAAGGATGTGGCCAACAGGCGGAAACTAGTAAATTGCTGGGGAAAAGATTAATAGGTTTCTAAATTTCCTTTTCCCAGTGACGCATCCCCTCTCAAAAGCAAGGGAACAGACTAGTCAATGCCCTATTTAGGGCCATGCTTAGAACCTCCATGCTCTTGCATTTTACAAGACTTGTCGCAACCCAAGACAGGCTTTCATGATGTTGCACTAACAGACGGATAATGACAAATGAGGATTATACACGACATCGCAAAAAGAACAGAAACTCAAATGCATACATACCCCATGGCTGGTGGGATTGTAATTCTTCTTTTGTCCCCAATGCGCATGCCTGATAGTGGGATGTACATAAGCATGTTAGTCCTCGACACTGGAAATGTAACTATAAAATCAGAGAAATGATCAGTTCAGTCATCCAAGTAAATTACCATTTACACCGACATCCCAACCCTTTATAACTTGACCAATACCTGCAAGCACAAAAACGCAAGCTTAACACATCGAAATAAATAGAAGCCATCTTCTCATATGATCAAATACAGTACCTAAACGAAATTCAAAAGGTCTTTGTCCAATATTGGAATCAAATATTTTGCCATTCTTCTTCAGCTTGCCAATATAACGTACACCAACCTGTTCAGTGGCAGAAAGTCATTGTCAATAACGGAAGTTACTCCGTACAAGTTCATAAAAGAGGAGAAGCTTAAAGTTATACCAAGATTTCCTTCCTTTCCATGTGAAGTATAAAATGGAACAGCATAGTCAGCGAGAGAACAATTAATTACACATAATCAAGGAAGAAAACTACACCTTCTTTCCTGGGGAAGCTTTTTTCCCATCTGGCTTGCCCATAGCCAGTTCCTCTATGACCAATCCATTTCCAAAGGTCCTCACATTAGAAGACTTAGTCCCTGCATTCTCCTCTACCTCACGTGATTCATTCTTCTTACTTTGTTCAACCTCTGTAACTGCTTTGCCATCCTGATGATTTTTCTTGTTCTTTTTCTTTTTCTTCTTTTTCTCAGTATCCCTGAGACCAATTTTTAGTGAAAGAATCAACTCACAAGGCTTCTTACTAGTAAAAGCAATGGAGCTTAAATAAAATATACAATAAGTGCAAATGGAAGCTAGTCAGCATTCATAACTTGCAATTGGATAAAATTTTTAAGTCAGATGGCCCCTTTAGTTATGCACATAACATTCCAGATTCATTCACGAAGTGCATCAATTTATAACCTTATTCTATTCTTTTCTATTCTACACTATAACAGAGCGGAACTTACTTCTCATTAGTTGACTTTTGACCATCTTCAGTTTTACCACCCTCTACATGCTCTGGATTGGCGCTGCTCTTTGAAACATCCTCACGAGCCAGTTCCTCCCCATCCACTACCTTTTTCTTCTTGTTCTTTTTATTTTGCTTAGCATTGTCTCCTCTGCTTGTAAGATAAGAAGAAAACAGAACTATCATCACTAAAATAAATCATGAAAGCTATCAGCTCTAGATGATAGAACCTTATGAAGAATTTATGTCATCACCATTAAGCAATATATCCGCAGCCTAATCTCAAAATTCACAATAGACTCTACAAAGTAAAATGGTTCTCACCTTTGATGGTCATCAGCTTTGCTAGTATCATCACGAAGTCTCTTTTTTAAGCCTTTGTTCTCATCATCATTATCTTTTGCCTTCTCATTTGGTGCTTCCTCACTGGTATCCTGATCTTTAGTTCCATCTGATTTTTTCGATGTCACTGATTTAGCTTTGTTTTCACAGGGAGCAGATATTGGAAAGCCATCCTCATCTTCACTCTCCAGCAGAGAACTGTTAGTATTACCCTTCACGACTACCTGGCGCTCAGAGTCGTCAATCCCATTTGACTGATTTCTCTTCTTCTTTGGCTTTTTGGATGCACCATTTTCATCTGTAGGCTTTTCGTCCTCCAGTATCTCTTCAATTCTCACTTTACAAAATGCAAACAAAATGTAAGACATTTTAAATACAACGAAATATGCACTTCACAGGAAAAAATCAGGAGAAGCTAATGAACTGAACTTCGCAATACAACTGTTCTGTCCTATAAGGTCCTAAACATGTCAGTCATCATCATCATCATACCCAGTGTATTCCCACTAGGTGGGGTCTGGGGGGGGGGGGTAAAGTGTACGCAGTCCATACCACTACCTCAGATGAAGTAGAGAGGCTGTTTCCGATAGACCCCCGGCTCAGAACAAATAACAATAACAAACAAAAATCATAAAAACCAACAGCAAAAGGGGATAACACATCGCTAGATAATCGAAGAAGCGTCCTAAACATGTCAGTAGTTTCCTAAATATATTCAAGATCAGATATTACATAATCACTTGAGGAATCAGCGATATGGGCATTTCCAAATATGGAAAGCAAAGTTTTCCAATTTTTTTGAATGGAAAGGTGAGCAAGGTCTAGGAGAAACAGAAAAATATTCAATTTGGTAGCATGATACCACATGTAATCAGAATGGACCCTCCTTCTTAATGACATCAATTAACTATTTGAGCTGCAACAGTCCAAACTAGTAGCTTCCATGCTTTCAGATTTTGTGTTAATCCACCTCCCCAAGAAAAATAAATTTTAAAAGTATCCTTTCTTACTTAAACTACGTGCTTGGTCAACCTAATTGAGACGGAGGGAGTGATAAATTTCAAATTTTGCATTAATCCTTCTCTTCCATCGCAATATGTGTTTAAAATGGGAAGGAAAATTGCAAGCTTAATATAAACCATTGGCAGTTTGCTTCAAGACCCAACTAAAAGAGCAAAGTTACCTCCACGGTTGGGAATAGGAGAAGGTGGGAACATGCTAAAATCATCATCAGTTGAGCCATCCTCGCCTTCATCTTCTAAGCCATAATCATATTCGATAGAATCATCAGACTCACTATCAGTCTCAGCAGCACCCACCACCTCAAAATCACTTTTACATCAATGTCAAGGAATACAAAAAATAGATTCAAACCTTCAAGAAAACAAATTCCTTTATGTATTTCAATAAATCAAAATGGTAAAGTTCAAGCTGAATAACATATAGCATCTTAAGGATACGGATCACAGAAAGCCTCTCTCTCTCCATAAAAGAAACCAGAGAGATGAACATTGTGAGAACCAATAACTGAGAAGGTAACATCTTCATCCTCCTCAAACACGAGATTCAATGGGCATGTCTCCAGTCTTTCTGGCAGTAACGAACACAGGTAAATTGGCTCCTTATCCCCTACTTTACATTGAACTATGCTTTTTTTGTTTGTCGAGCCGCTGCCCAATGTCGCCTGAATCCCTCGGAGAAACAAACAAAATGAGCATAACAATGAGAAAATAAAGAGCCTCAAAAGAGTAAAAATTGACATGGGACCCATAAATATATCCTGAATCCAAATGAGCCACTTCAATTTTGTTTATACACCACTATAACTTAAGGAACTCTTGCCCCCAATTTTGGGCGTTAGGAATGTTATAACACTTAGGCAGAGGATTATTCTTTCTACACTAAAACATAGTTTGGTCCAATTTCATGATGGGAAACCTAAACAATTTTTTAATTATTCTCTTCCTCTGCTAGAATTCCTATGTACTCCTCTATATTGCCTAAGAACTAACACCTACAAAGTATTATAATTCATCTATTTGACAAATTTCAATGACCCAATACACATAACAAGCATCAATACCACTACTTTGCAATCACATTGATAAAAAAAAACATACGTAAATTACAAGAACATAAAAATTCAATTGTATCCAAATACCATCAAGGCCAAAGACTTCAAAATACTACATCATCTTTAAAATAAAAACACAATTAATAACACCAACATGGTACAACAACCTTACCCCTAAATGGACCCTAGGCTTAAGTAACACATATATAAAAACAATATGAAAAGGAAATACAGTTCAATAACAAATAATATGATAACCTAAGCAAAAGGTAATAAAAACCAACCTGAGAAATGTGAAGCCTTGCCTGTCCTTCATCGTAATCATAAGTGAACGGTTTACCAGGCTTCAATTCAACTCCTGCAAGCAAAATGAGAAATATAAATTTAAATGACTTATGCACTTCATTTCTTGTGTTCAAAAATGAAAGAAATAGAAAGAATTATACTAACCCCAAAACGCCATTGCAAAAAGGAGAAGTGGAGCTGCAGGGTTTAGGGTTTTTTCTAAAACCCTAAACAATAGATTTGTTGGGTTCTTCACCCTTTTCCTACTTAGCTTTAAGATGTTTTAAAAGTTTTAGTATGGGCCTTTTGGATACTACTGATACAAGCTTGAGAAAATTTAACAAAAGAGTCCCAAAAGTCTTGTTTTAACTTTTGGTATCTTGACCAAGTCTAAGGGTCAAAAGTTACTTAAAAATCAAATTAAGTTAATTGAAGATCTAATTAACATTTTTAAAACTTTTTAATTTTTTAAAAAATATAAAACAATCCACAACTATTTTTAATAAAAAGTAAAATCAGATTTTAAATATCACAACTCCCTTCTCTCTCCTCTCAAACGTCTCACCCCTCTCTCTCTCAAACGCCCAACAACTGTTGGAACTCATCGACAACATATCGACGCGACAGCATCCTCTTGTGACTTTCAACCTCCGGCGACAACAGATTCGAGTTTTTCATCGTTATTTTTTTACTTTCAACCGTCAATTTCTCTCTTTTCACAGGTAAAGGCTTTTTTTTTTCCAAAAAAAATTAGGGTTTTTTAGTTATGAAGAAAAAAGAAGAACTTGAGTTAACTTCTCTTCTAGTATGGGTTAACAATTTTAGTATTTGATGCTTAAAAACGAAATGGAAACACAAGAAAACCCTAATTTGTGGTATTTCTTTCCTTACTGTGGTGGTTGATGTAAATGTGGTATCTTTTCTGAGTGAAATATAATTTTTTTTATTGTTGTAGTTCTTGTTCTCAAACATTGATGTAAAAATAGTGAAACTTGAATTTTGAATTTTTTTTGGAGGACATCTGTTGTGACCAAATCCAACAATTGTTGATTTTGTTAGTTTAAGTGAATACTTACTTAAACAACTGTTGATTTTGTTGGAGTTTGTTCTGTTTCTTGGAGTTTGTTTATTTATTGGTATTGTTGGGTGTGTGTTGGTGTTGGTGGTGGTGTTGTATTTGTAAATCTTGGTAAATGTTCATGTTGTTGGTATTGGTGTATTGATAAATATTTATGTTGTTGGTTTTATTTGTGTTGTTGTATTTGTAAATGTTGGTAAATGTTAATATTGTTGGTGTTGGTGTATTGATAATTGTTGGTATTGTTGGTGTGTGTTAGTGTTGGTGGTGGTGTTGGTGTATCGGTAAATATTGGTGGTGGTGGTGTATCGATAAATGTTGGTGGTGGTATTGGTAGTATTAGTGTTGGTGTATCGATAAATGTTGGTGTTGGTGTTGTTGGTTTGTTTGTGTTGTTGTTGGTGTTGATGTATTGGTAAATATTGGCATTGTTGGTGTTGATGTATTGATAAATGTTGGTATTGTTGTTGGTTTTCTTGTTGATATATGTACATTATGTGGTAAAAATGTTGTTAATATTGATAAATGTTGCTACGGGTTTGATTTTTTCCAACAGATGACTCATCTGTTGGAAAAAAACATAATAATTATTCCAATAGATCATTCATCTGTTGCAACAAATGGGTCATCTGTTGGAAGAAATCAAAATAGTCTTGCTACTGGTTTGATTCCTTCCAACAGGTGAATCATTTGTTGCAACAGATGGGTCATTTGTTGGAAGGAATCAACAGATAGGTCATCTGTTGGAAGAAATCAAAACAGTCTTGCTACTGGTTTTATTTCTTCCAACAGATGGGTCATTTGTTGGAAATATTTTGTACTGTGTTGTATTTATTAAATTTATTGTTACCCTTTTTTAATGATGCACAAATCAATTGTAATCTTTTTTGTTTTTCTCTTGTTTGTAGATAAAATGGCTCCCAAAAGAAAAGAGAGTGGATCAACTTCTGACAAAGCAAGTAAGAAAGCTAAATTACAAATACCATTGAAAGAACTTGCTGAACAAGTCCTTTCACAAATAAATGAAGATGTACAGAAAGAGAATGAATATGTGGAAAGAGATAATGAAGAAAATATTCAAGGAGAATCAGTTGAAAGTTCTAAAGCTGATATAGTTATAGAGGAGGAAGATGAAAATCAAAATAAGAAAGAAGATGAAGATTGTGAGAATGGAGATGATAAGAAAAAAGAACGTGATAAAATAGATAAGCTGGAAGATGAGGATGAAGGTAATGATGAAGAGGAAAAAGAAAGTGAGAAAGGAGATGAGGAAAAAGATGAAAAGAAAAGTGAGGAAAATGAAAGAGAGGATGAAGAAGAAAGAGTTGATGATAATGTTTATGATGATGCTTAGCTATTGTTGATCTCTAGTGAACGTATATCGAAAGCCCAACATGATCTTGTCAAAACTTTTAGTATTGAAAAGTTCAAAGTTGAGATGCTTATAGATAACCCTACAGATTTGACTGGTTTTTGTAGTTAAATCTTTCATGGGTAAAGGTTTTGATGAATTTAGGTAGATATTGAGGAATGAAAAATTGGAGGATTACTTTAAGTCCAGCTATTTAGGACACTTTCTTGATCTGCCGGAGAATAACAATGCACGCTTTCAAATGACCATGGCGTATGATCTTCTCAAGCGCAGAATCAAGTATATGGGTGATGATACAACTTTGAAGGATGAGGACAAGAAGATGGATGAGATTTGGATAAACTACTACGACATGCCGGTTTGTTTTGGCATGAAAGAATTTTCCATTGTGACTGGACTGAGATGCCATCCTCCATCTGAACCTCTTCCCACAGTGACACCCTTAAAAAAGCCAAAGGCAAGCAAGCCACCTAAATCAGCCAAGTCAAGAAAAAAAGGAAAGACAACCACCAAGACGCGCACCAAAATCAACAAAGGCAAAGACAAAATAAATGAGTTGTTGGCCATTATTGGACCTAGCTACAAAGCCAGGCAATTGAAAGTTGATCTCCAGAACAAAAAGTTTTTGAACAAGCACAAGGAGCCATTGTGCTTAGTTTGGTTTGTACATTCCATTTTATGGGCCAGAAACACCAACAAAGTCATAGAACCTGAATTGTTGGTGCTTGCTCAGGATTTAAAGGCATTCAATAATTATCCATGGGGATATGAAAGCTATTTATTGACTGTCAAATATTTGTTGACAAAGTTATCTCCAAAGACGATCAACTTATACGGCTTTCCTTGGGCTTTCATGGTAAACTTCACTCTTAGTTCCTTAGTGTTTTATTTAGTTATGTTATTGAATAATTATTCTGATTTTTTTTTTTTGCATCAAGTTTACATTTTTAGGCTTGGGCATTTGAATCCATTCCTCACCTTCGACAGCAAGTTAAGGACTATTCGGAAGAGGTTTCTCATCTAAGGATCATTACGTGGTTGTCTGCCAAGAACAACTCAAGGATGAATCCCCTTGATCTCTTCAACCCTCCTGATGATGCAGTAAGTATTCTTTAAAATAGAATAATTTTACTCATGTTAACAAGCATTGCAACAAATAACTTATTTGTTGCAACGGATTAACCATCTATTGCAACGAATGTACCATCTATTGAAACTTATCTCTACTGATTACTCATCTACTGCAACTTATGCAACAGATGGGTCATATGTTGCAACAGATGAACCATCTGTTGCATAAGTTGCAGTGATGGGTAATCTGTAGAGATAAGTTTCAACATATGGGACATTTGTTGCAATAGATGGGTAATCTGTTGCAACAGATGAGTCTTCTGTTAGAAACAACATAAAAATTATCCCAATAGATGATTAATCTGTTGCAACAGATGGATCATCTGTTAGAAGGAATCAAAATAGTCTTGCTACAGGTTTAATTTCTTCCAACAGATGTGTAATCTATTGCAATAAATGAGTCATATGTTGGAAACATCATAAAAATTATTCCAACAGATGACTAATCTATTGTAACAGATGGTTCATCTGTTGTATTTTTGTGAAGCAGATGTCTTATCTATTGCAACAGATTACCCATCTGTTACAAATTATAGGATGATTTTTAATATATCTACTTTTATTTATAGGTTGTGCATCCCTGGATTATCCCTACTGAGTAAGAATTGGAGATGCCTGCCTTTCTTATGCTAGGGATTGTTCAAACCAAATCAGACCCTAAGGTGGATTTGATTTTTAAAAAAAAAGAATTGGCTGGAGCAACAACCATAAAAAGGGAAGCACCTAAGAAAGGGAAGATTGTTCTTACTGATCCTACTATTGAGGTTTTTGGTGATGTTATAATAGAGTTGGGTATTGGTGTTAATGTTGTTGGTGGTAATGGTGTTGGTGTAGGTGATGCTGGTGTCAGAGATGATGGTGATGAGCATGTTGATGATGCTCATGAAATTTTTTTCGAAAAAAAGAATTGACCATGATGATGGTGATGCTAATGGTGGATATGGTGGATTCACCCCTTTTAGTGGGTATACCACCTTTTTTGCCCCCTCTTCAAGCTCATATTCTGCATGCAAATAACAAGAATGCAAGGACAAACATGACAACTTATTTAATTCTATTGATGCTCTAACTGTTGCTGTTAAGAAATTGACATCTAAGAGGGGTGTCATTCCATCAAGGAAGATTACAGAGCCATTCACTCTATTGAAGGTTAGAAAGAGGAAAAGAGCAATTTCCAAGGTACTATTAGATATTAAAATAAGAAAAATTGCAACTCATTTTCCTTGCAATGTTGAGCAACTTCCAAGGGTCATAGGAGAACATGAAGAGCTGAAAAAGGTGAATGTTTATAAGTTGGTGAAAGCCACAAGAAAGGCTAAGCTGAATACACTGATGAAATCAAAAAAGGCCCCAGAAGAGTACTTCATGCATCAATTTAGTCCAAAAGACTTCCAAAACATGACTAATATGAAGGTGTGGTACAAGGACTGGGTAAGTTACTTTTTCTAACATTTTATTTATTTAAATTTCATTAGTATGTTTATTTAGATGATTCATCTGTTGCAACACATTACACATTTGTTTTAGAAAACTTATACACTAGATGACTCATCTATTGCAATACATTACCCATTTGTTACATTAGTTTGTCGTAGATGAATAATCTGTTAACAGGTTCAGAGAACTTATGTAATAGATGACTCATCTATTGCAATAGATTACCCATCTGTTGTATTAATTTGCAGTAGATGGGTAATTTGTTAATAGGTTCAGAGAACTTATACAACAGATGACTCATCTATTACAACAAATTACCCATCTGTTATATTAGTTTGCAGTAGATGGGTAATCTGTTAACAGGTTTAGAGAACTTATGCAACAAATGACTCATATGTTGCAGCATATTACCCATCTATTGTATTAGTTTACAATAAATGAATAATCTGTTAACAAGTTCAGAGAACCTAATACAATAAATGGATAATCTGTTACAACAGATGACTAATTTGTTACAACAGATGAGTCATCTGTTGCAACAAATTACCTATCTGTTGTATCTTTTTAATTATTATTATATGTTACTAACTTATTTAAATTGTATTCTTATATCAATATGTTGATGAAATTCTTTACCTCATGCGGGAGAGGCATCTCAAATTCACTGTGTACTATGATCTCGGAGATAGGATCATGGACCTCAACTTCTACAGTAACTTTTTAAGTAGGTACACAAACTCATCAAAGTAGCGACAACTCCTGGTGGCAGAAAAATTAAGGAGTTACTTGCTGAGTTTAAATGGGATGAGGACATGACTGATTATTATAGAGGGAAGAGGTCATATCTGGGTGTCATGGATTGGACGGAGGCAAAGAGGATTCTCACAGTCCTGAACTTGGAGGAAAATATTTTGTGACTGTTGAGATCTTCATGAATGAGGGAGTCACGAATGTTTATGACTGTAACATACCAGTTATTGAAGATTGGCAATTTTGAATTTCCATGGAGCCTTTGTTGGAGTTGTTCCCAAAATTGTTGAAGCAAAGTGTCATAACAAATCACTTGCCAGAAAAGTTGCTTAATGAACGATGGGATTTTGAAGGTCGAAAATAGAACATTCCCAAGATTGAGACTGGTGCCGCTTGCGGGTCTTACACGCTTGTATTTATTGAGCTTTTAATAATCGGCACTTGTATGACAATTCCCAAAACTCTATTGAACGATAACACAGTTTCAAGGATGCAAGAGGTTTGGGCTACTGGGGTGGCATGTAAAAGTTTGGAGCCCTAATGTGGGTTGTAATTTCTATCATATCAGTATAATTTCTAGACAACATAACAATTTTTTATTTTTAGTATCTTTAGTTAATTATATTATGTAATTGGTGATGTCAATATTTTATGTTTGATAAATGTGAAGTTTTTTCTGTCATGAATTATATTTTTTATTTAGATTTGAAATTTTTTAGATTATTAAGTTCAAATGTTCCAGCAGATGTATTATCTGTTGCAGTAGATGAATCATCTGTTGCAACATATGAGTATATCTGTTGCAGCAGATGCCACATCTGTTGGAAATGATCAAACAACTATGCTCATCTATTGCAACAAATGTCTAATATGTTTGATTATTTCCAATAGAAACTACATATGTGACAACAGATTTGTCATCTATTGGAAATAATCAAATATATATGCTCATATTAGTCATCTGTTGCAACAGAAGATACATCTATTGGAAATAATCACACAGATATGCTTATCTGTTACAATAGGCTTGTCATCTATTGTAGCAGATATCTAATATGTTTGATTATTTCCTACAAACACTACATATGTTACAACAGATTAGTCATCTGTTACAACAGATGATGCATCTGTTGGAAATAATCAAATAGATATGCTCATCTGTTACAACAGGTTTGTCATCTATTGCAGCAGATGTCTGATATGTTTGATTATTTCCTACAGTCATCACATCTGTTGCAACAGATTAGTCATCTGTTGCAACAGATGATGGATATGTTTTTAAATAATCAAACAGATATGCTCATCTGTTGCAACAGGGTTTTCATCTGTTGTAGTAGATGTCTAATATGTTTGATTATTTCCTACAGTCATCACATCTATTGCAACAGGTTTGTCATCTGTTGTAGCAGATATGACACCTATTGGAAATAATCAAACAGATCTTCACATTTGTCGCAACGGATTACTCATCTGTTGCAACAGGTAAGGTATCTGTTGGAAATAATCAAACAGATATACCCATCTGTTGCAGCAGGTTATAATCTATTGTAATAGGTTTTGCACTTAGTTGAACATGTAGATGCTATAAAATTCATTGAGATTGTAGTTGAAATTGTTAATTGAAAGCTAATTATAGTTAAATAACCTTTTTATTACCAATCATGATCAATGAAGCAATTCACATCAATTTAGTTGATTGATCACTCTATTTAGGATGAATACAGTTAGTTGAATTGCTATGAAATTCATTGAGATTGTAATTGAACTTGTTAATTGAAAGTTAATTATAGTTAAATAACCTTTTTTAATTACCCATCATGATTCAATGAAGCAATTCACATCAATTTAGTCTATTGATCACTCTATTTAGGACGAATACACTTAGTTGAACATGTAATTGCTATGAAATTCACTGAAATTGTAATTGAACTTGTTAATTGAAAGCTAATTAGTTGAATAACCTTTTTTTATTACCAATTACGATTCAGTGAAGTAATTCACGTCAAATTAGTCGATTGATCACTTTATTTAGGATGAATACACTTAGTTAAACATGTAATTGCTATGAAATTCACTGAGATTGTAATTGAACTTGTTAATTGAAAGTTAATCATTGAGATTGTAATTGAACTTATTAATTGAAAGTTAATTATAGTTAAATGAAGCAATTCACATCAAATATATGTAGAGTATAATGGAAATAATCCAATATATAATTTATCTATTGCAAAAAATATGTATATCTGTTTGATTGAGTCTAACAAATGGGTTATTTGTTACAACAGGTGTAGAGTCTGTTGGAGATGATCAAACATATTAGACATCTGTTGCAATAGATGTCTAAATCTGTTGCAATAAATGGTCATATCTGTTTGATTGTGTCCAACAAATGGGTCATCTGTTGCAACAGGTGTTAAGTCTGTTGGAAATGATCAAATATATTAGACATCTATTGCAACAGCTATCTAAAACTGCTGTAACAGATGGTCATGTCTGTTTGATTGTGTCCAACAAATGGGTCATCTATTGCAACAGGTGTAGAGTCTGTTGGAGATGATCAAACATATTAGACATCTGTTGCAATAGATGTCTAAACCTGTTGCAACAGATGGATATATCTATTTGATTGTGTCCGACAAATAGGTCATCTATTGCAACATATGGGTCATCTGTTGCAACAGGTGTAAAGTCTGTTGGAGATGATCAAAGATATTAGACATCTATTGCAACAGATGGTCATATATATATTTGATTGTGTCCAACAAATGGGTCATCTATTGCAACAGATGGGTCATCTGTTGCAACAAGTGTAGAGTCTGTTGGAGATGATTAAACATATTAGACATCTGTTGCAATAAATGTCTAAACCTGTTGCAACAGATGGTCATATCTATTTGATTGTGTCCAACAGATGGGTCATCTGTTGTAATAGGTGTAGAGTCTGTTGGAGATGATCAAACATATTAGACATCTGTTACAACAGATGACTAATCTGTTGCAACAGATATCTATATCTGTTACAAAAAATATGAATATTTGTTTGATAATATTCATTGAAGGATAAATCTGTTACAACAGATGACTAATCTATTGCAACAAATGACTAATCTGTTGCAACATATTTCATTATTTAAACTAATTTTCCATCTGTAGCAACAAAATAAGAACCCACACATACAACAGTTGTTGGATCATAAACAAAAATATATTTTGTACAATAAATAACATATATTACATCACCAACTAAATTCAAATATGAGTTAAAATTATCAAGTCCACAAAACCAACAACAAGACTATACAATAATTATGGAGCATTTTGATCTGGACATGTAGTTCTTTTATGGCCAATCATCTTACATATGGAGCACTTTTTTTTTCGTTGGAAATGATTCTCCGACTCCACTCCTCCTCTTCTTAGCCCTTCTTCCCGGCTTGCTTGGGTCAACATATGAAGGAGGTATTTCTCTCTGTAAAATCTCAAAAAGAACAATCAACGAATCTTCGGGAGGTACCAGATTAATTTTCTCACAATATGCAATTATGTACTTCTCCATCGAATAATATGGAGATGCATACTCATAAATCTTGTTTCCAAAATCTGTACCATATTGGACTCGAAGCGCTGTCATAGCATGTGGACAAGGTATTTTGTCCAAGTTAAAAACTCTACATGTATAAGTTCTTCTTTGAAGATCGACCGTGACAACATCACCATGAGCGGTGATATTGAACTTGTAGTTAGATATTTGATGAGCCAATAACTTGTTCCCCAAGTTTATGTACTTTGATATTTGTTTGTCCATTGTAGGAACAAGTTTGTTTGGTGAGTTGGTCAACTCCATACGCCTCTCATGGAAATTTTTTGCAAACCTTAAGTTTATTTCGTCAAATAGAGTGACAATGGGAAGTTCTCTTTCAACCTCAAACATTGCATTCACCGACTCAATAATGTTTGCCGTCATAATATTATACCTATACAAAAAAAACCACTTAGTAAGACATAGAATTACAATAAACTCAAACAAGACAATTACACTCAATTTATAATATTGTACTTATTTCTTGGACAGAATGCCCTACTCCATTTATGGAATCCGACACGTTCGAGATGTTCGGCTCCCTTGGGTACCATATCCCTTATTTGATTGAAATGGTTATAGAATTCGTCTCTATCATATGCTTTCGCTGCTTTATAAAAATAAGATATGATCTTTGAATTATGAAAGTTGTTTCGAACATTTTCCCCAAGGTGCCTCATGCAACAACCATAATGAGCTGAAGGGTAGACAATCGAAACCATCTTTCCGATACTTGGATGCCTATCAGAAATTATGCACAACTCATCCATATCATCTACATAGCTTCTCATTTGTTCAAAAAAATATTCGTATGAGGCATCACATTCCTTGTCCACTACACAAAAACCATCGAAAAGATGTGATTCTCCGCATCTTGTGCCACCGCCGATAGCAATACTCCTTCATACTTGCTCTTCAAGAATGTCCCGTCGATGGATATGACTTTTCCCATTTGTTGAAAACCATGAATCCAAGCTTCATAGGCTACAAAAAAGTACTTGAACCTTCCATTTTCATCAACCTTCAATACCGTCTTACTTTCTGGATTTGCGGACTCAAGCATATAATGGTACGCATCAAGCACTGCATACCCGTGCTCATGTGTTCCTCTAACCAAAGACTTTGCAATCTCTATGCCCTTATAAATCTTCCAATAACTCACCTTACAACCCAATTTTGTACGGAGTTGATTGGCCATATCTCTTTTAGACGGGCCTTTATCATTAGGGAAGCTATTTTTGAAGTATTTACCGATGACCTTTGCCATGGCGTGCGGATTATGGCTCGTAATATGCTCCGAACCACATGTGTGATACTTTTCATAATTTCTAATACAGAATCTATCAAAACTTATGAATTTTACAGCCCTCAACCACCACTTGCACTTCGGATGTGCACATCTGAAACAATACACACTGCGTGAATTACTCACCTTCTTGAGTCTGAAATCTTTTTCAAGCAAGTAATATGCAATGAAGTGACTGTAAAAACCTGTTTCATCATCTTGAAGATTGATCGATTGTGTTGATTGAGAACTGCCCACTATATTGGTCGTAATAATGGGTGTAGGTGTTTGGTCCTCCTCCTCTTCATCTCTACACCATCCAATTCATCATTTAACATATCTTGTTGGTCTTGTTCTGCATTCTGATTCTCTATCGATTTTTCAACCATGTACACCCTTAAAATGGGCCTAGCTGTATCACTTAGATAAGCACACAAATGAACCTGATTGCTTATCTTAAAATGTAGGACCTTCTGATTTTCAAAAGAGTTTTGCATGTAACTGATGACAAGATATTTTGGCTAGCGATTAAGTCCACAATTGTTGATGATTAAGTTCACAAAATCATCATACAATACATCTCTTTAGACTGTCATCGCTATCGTCTCTAACATGTTCCCCGGCAACGGCGCCAAAAACTTGTTGCGACCCAGCTATACACGCAAGTGCACGTGATCGTGCAAGTAATAAAGTGGCTCCTTTTAAAGAGCCGGATATCGAACCCAAGGGACTTTCATCAACAGAAATCACTCTAGACGTCAAACTATAATTGAAAACTAGTGTTGCGAAAACGACAAGTGTTTGGGTGCTAAAAATTAAATGATTGCGAACTAAGGACGCCTAACTTCGCTACCGTAACTTTGGTTTCCGCAAATATGCTTTAAAAATCAATAAAAAGTGAATTCCCAGGGCTAAGGCTCCTTGAACATCATCTCTTGAGTGTAATTGTTGTTGGTTTAAGCATTTTTGAGGAGTTTATCATGGTTATTGATCCCAAGGTTAATTTTACAACTATATTCGTCTCCAAATTATAATTGCCTTCTAGAACTTAAAAACCTACCTACATCTGCGAGTGGTGATAAGCTTTACCAATTCTAGAGCTCTTAAGCTTTTTCTTGTAATTGACCAAGTGTGGGTGGGTAGGTACCTCTCGGTCCTAACCACGAGTCAATCCCTTAGAATTACGTCTCCGAGACAGACCACACTTCACATATCCAAGTTCTATCTATCCGTTTCTCTCTCGAGCTTACTTCAAGACAAGAAATATATTCTAATGGTGATCAAACATCAAAATAATGAATTTTAGAATATATGAATAACCACTTTAACATAAACTCCAGCAAAAACCAATACAATTAGTCCAAGAGGTTCATGTTCTTGGCCTCAACCCCAAGAATGAGGGATTTTAGCCACTCATAATGTTTATCAACAACCAAAAGTAAATAAACACCATAAAAGTACTTAAAAACTGAAAAGAAGAGGATTTGAACCTAATGAAGATGCCCAAAAACGCCCAAAATATTCTAGGGAGGATGGAATGTGTCATAATAACTCAAAAAACCCTTTTTATAGACCCAAGTCGAGGCAAAAATCGGCGAAAACGCGGCCCGGCACGCCATTGGGCGCGCCTTGTACTTAGGCAGATTTTTGCCTCAGCAAGCAGGGTGCTCCCAGGCGGCGTGGCACGCTTCCTGGCGCGCCTGGGCACTGCCTGGACTGGTGACAATTTTGCCAAAAGCGGCCTGGCACGCTGCCTAGCGCGCCAGCCCCCCTTTTTTTTGTAATTTTCTGACTTCCGTCGACTTCTCTTCGCGGATTTGGATGGATTCTTTAAGATCAACTCTTTGGCTTGTCTCTCATCTTCAATCTTCTTCGCTCGTAGCTCCTCCGAGCCTCACTTTCCATGCCAAACATTCTCCAGAAATCGCCATTTCCACCTACAAGAGTCTAATCATATTGGTTAGCAGACTATCCCATTTTTCATCAAAAATTATATGAAATCAACAAATATTGTTCTCAAAACTAAGGTGATCATGGGTTAAAGTCGCTACTAAGGCATATAAATACGCCTCAGATCACCACCCCACACTTAAACCTTTGTTTGTCCTCGAACAATTTCTCACACTTGACTCAGGGCAACTTTTAAGCAATAGACACAAAATGAACATTCTTGCACAGCTTACACAACCACATATCAACTTATGCACCACATACTAGGATATTACTCAATTACATAACAGGTTGAAACACCCTACCCTCACAAAACAACTTACTAGTTGCAAATTTATGCGTGATACATTATTAATGGATTACCAACTTCACTAACCATGTGCCCTCACAACAAGAGAATCACCCATCAATCCCACAACGTAATTACTAAACAGGTGTATGAATGAAAGTCACTCACTCTCAGAAAGAGTTCACATGCAACACAAAGATGAACCATAGGCTTGCCCTTAGTGTAATACTCCACTAATGTTAAGATGTTAAAGCTTAAGATCAAGTAGGACTTTGTAGGGGTTGTAATGTAGGCACAAGGACGGGTAGGAACTATTTGGTCAAAAATAGTGACTATCTTTCCTAAGCACTTTATTACACTACAAATTGTATTTAGAGCACCTTCAACCAACCTATATTCCACTACTTTTCTCTTCCCAACTTTTCTTTGTTTTGCCCCATAACTTTTAAACTAGCTTCCGCACATTGGATAAGGAATACTGTTATTACCCATTGATTCCAAAAACAATTTTTTTTTTTTTTTTTTTTTTATATGTTATATTCCCCACCAACATGCACAAACTTTTTCACACATCTATAAGAGCTATGCTTGAGGCTTTCACATAACTCTTTCCTTCTTCCCAACTCCTGTACTCCTTCACCTCTTAATTTTCGTAATTAAAGCGCTTAGGAGATATTGGATCAAATTCTGGTTCACTGAAAGAAGAGGACTGAGCTACATGTAAAGCTAACAAGGAAAAGGCTAAAGGCTCAACGGGGCTAACAAGGATTATGCACAGAGGGTAGGTAAAGTAGGTCTAAAATATGGCTATCAAAGAAATGCCTATATCATCTCCTAAACTCAACATCTCTTATTTCGCTTTGCACACACCCCGGGCAAGTTCTAGACATCATTATGCACATGGAATATCATAACAAAACCTTACTCGCACATGGCACATGTTCAGCTCAGCAGGTTCACCATAAAACCTCTGAAATCATGCATAAATTCAATATTAAGCAACTTAGCAAGTCAACTAAGTGAGAATTAGGCGTCTCAACACTTGCTATTATATATCCGGGCATGTTTCATACGTGTAAGAACAATTGTATAGCAAGCAAGAACACCCGACACGACACTACATGACTAATTTGCTCTTAAGACGGTCGTCATCCATCCATCATAGAGCAAATCCCTTAGTCCTCTGACTAAGGCGACTTATCAGTAATAAATCCCAAAAACAACACAAAATAACATCAAAAATACATTTATTTATTTTTTTTGTACGGTTCAAAGGGACTCTCCTTAGTAAAAGAACCGAAAACAAACTCTAAGGAACCCAAAATAAAAGCATACTGCAGCACACATATACATACATACAAGGGAAGTCCATCACACCCCACCCCACACTTAAAAGATTAGCACTGTCCCCAATGCTACCAAAATACACAAAGCAAGAGTAGGATGTAAGGAGCTCCCTGGTCAATCGAGGTAGTCATCGTCCTCCGGCCCATGGACCTCTAACGGTGGATCGTCCGCCTCAGCCTCCTCATCCTCAGAACCACTCTGGAGGTCATCTTCATCTGTGGGAACATCATCATCCACAGGCTCCACAAAGTCAGGACCAATCCGCAGTAAGGCCATAGCATGCTCATTTAGAGGATAATCCCTCTCCACCTGGCCCAGCTCATCCGCTGTGGAAGGCCTACCTCCAGTCCTATGTCGCAGCATTTCCAACCCATACATGCGGGCTAAAATCCCATCATCCCGAGCATGACGCTCTGCTAATGTCAAAGTGGGGCCGAGTGAATCCGGTGCCTTAGTTTGGGTGACATCCACAGGGGTCGTCGTCAAAGGAGGATGATAGTCAAAATTTTCTTCGGGCACTTCGAATGCTCGCATTAATTTGGTCAATAGTCCGCCGAAAGCATATCGAAGACCTCCATGGAGGCGAGCTCGCCGCATTGCTGACAACAACACAGAGCCTACATTGATCTCTGTACCAGTCATGAGAGCATATACCAGACAGACACGATCTCTCGTAACTTCAGTCATGTGGCTCCCTGGAATTAAGCAACAGCACACAATCTTGAGCCAAATCCGAGCCTCTTTGTTGAGATGGGCAAAGGGTAGACTCTGGTGATACCCTCGTTGGTGATGGCGGAGCCACCTCACAGTTGAACGTGGGCCGCACAGAGTGTGTCTAATTTCAGCATATGGAGGCCTAGCATTTAGCTTGAGTATGTCTTGGGGATTAGCCCGAGTGGGAACCCCCAATAATCCATTCAAGCTCAATGAGTCAAGTATCACATCCGAACCTCGTACCACGACCGAACATGTAGGTGCGTCCGGGTTCCAATTTGCGTATAATTCCCTCACCAGGTGGAGGTTGCAATCTGTAGGTCTGTTGAAAACAAAGCCCATCCCAAGTTGCTCAATTCGAGCCAAAACTCTTGGGTAAACCCGAGCCAGGCTTGCCCTATCAATACACTCATCGGAAAAATATTTAGCTTCCGGGTGGCTTTTGTACCAACTTTTCCCCGCACTGGAAACTGCATTTAGCCCGTACTTCCGCTTTTGCCCTTTTGGTACTGGGGGAGCTGCGGGCACCTTATTACCTGACCGACGTCTCTTGTGAGAGCTAGAGGCTGCTACATTAGAATCAGACATAGTACCTGTAGCAGAGATCCACAAACCAGTCAATAAACCTTGTAAAAATAGCTAACCAACTTGATGTGCGGTGACATTGAGGGCCACCCCACATCTAGTCGCTTGGCACCAATTCAAAATAATTATGGGCGGAGGGTACTCAGACTTCCCCTTATCACTTAATGCCCCAAATCCAAGTACAATCATGTATAAAGGCACATTCCTACACAAGATTAACAGTCTCATAACTAGCATTAGAATGACATACTCGTGGTACTCAAGAATTCCAACGAAAGTCATACATATTTAACACATATGAGTTTAATTTAATGATTGCCACCACCAAGTTGCTCCAATGGTACCAATGAAGATACACCCACTTCCAATCTTTTCTCTAGAATAAGATTAGCAATCACAAGATCACAGTCGTAGTAAGGCCACCCCATAAACCCAAACCATATGATAATAAGCAAGTCAATACACCAAGAAATCTAGACAACCCACACGAAATCCCAGAAGACTTCAAACTCACATCATCCTCTTAGCAACTAGAGAGAGAAAGTTAAGAGAACATACCTTGATATCTGTTAATGGAGACTTGGACACAATTCCAAGAGGAGAAGGCTAGACTTGGAGCTATTTGTGGCACAAGTAGAGAAAAGAAGAGAGAATTTTTGGAATGCCTAGGGGAGAAATTCGAGTGTGTGTGTGTGGGGAGTTGAGAAAGATGGGGAAAAGTGATGAAAATTAGGGATTTGAAAGAAAAGGGTAGGGGTGGGTCGGTTATCATACAAACCAAAAAAACTCAACCAATTTTAAAGGGGGTAGCGGCGTGGCACGCTGCCTAGCGCGCTACCCCACTGCCTTGCTAACAAATATATTGTGCACAGGCGGCGTGGCACGCTGCCTAGCGCGCCTGTGCACTGCCTACGCGAGTCAATTTTTTTGGGGCAGGCGGCGTGGCACGCTGCCTAGCGCGCCTGCCCTCTGCCAATGTTAATTATTTTTTTCTCAATTTTACCCTGGCACGCCAAGTAGCGCGTGGGACACTTTACCTCATACCTGGGCGATATTTCACATGTTTGTCATGACCTTGGGGCTATTATAGGTCCCAAAACTCCAAACTCAGCCCAAAAACATGTCTTACCTGCTCGGCACTTCCAAATAATCGTATGTCCGCCAATTTTTACCTTTTCTTTGTGGGTTTCCATGTCGAAATGCTCCTTGTCTCTGCATAAACACAAGATACTAGAACTAAATTAGAAAAAAAACTGATCCAAAATTTAAAGGGGATGGGTTGCCTCCCATCAAGCGCCTTAGTTTTGGTCGGGGCACGACTCTTCTTTTTGAACTTTTACTTTATAAGGTCTAACTATTACAACAGATTCATGGGTTGCCTCCCATGTAGCGCCTGGTTTAATGTCGCGGCTCGACCAATTATCAGTGCCTAGTTATCAGCAAGGCGAAGCACGTCCTCCGTCTGCTTTCCTTCCTCACCGAAATAATGCTTCAATCTCTGGCCATTTACCATAAACCTTGTACCATCCGCCTTGTTCAAAAGTTCCACCGCACCATGAGGTGTCGTGCGACTTACCTCAAAGGGCCCACTCCACTTGGATCTTAGCTTGCCCGGAAACAACCTAAGTCTTGAGTTAAATAAGAGTACCAACTGGCCTGTCTCAAAAGTACGGGGAAGAATATGCTTGTCATGCCATCGCTTCGTTTTCTCCTTGTAGATCTTAGCATTTTCATATGCATGAGCACGAAATTCTTCCAACTCATGGAGTTGTAACAACCTCTTATCACCTGCCAACCCCGGATCTAGATTCAACTTCTTTACCGCCCAATATGCTCGATGCTCGAGCTCAACTGGGAGGTGACAAGCTTTCCCAAAGACCAAATGATAGGGAGAAGTCCCTATAGGAGTCTTATACGCCGTTCGATAGGCCCAAAGAGCATCATCCAGCTTAAGTGACCAGTCTTTCCTCTGAGTATTCACCGTCTTCTGCAAGATTTGCTTTATCTCCCGATTAGACACTTCCACTTGACCACTTGTTTGGGGATGATATGCAGTTGAGACCTTGTGTTTCACTCCATACTTTGCCAATACATTTTTCACCAAATAATTAATGAAGTGTGATCCTCCATCGCTAATGATAGCTCTTGGAGTTCCGAACCTCGTGAAGATGTGCTTTTGCAGAAACTTTATCACAACTTTGGAGTCGTTAGTAGGAAGAGCTGCGGCCTCTACCCATTTGGATACATAATCCACTGCAACGAGTATGTATAAATTTCCATTCGACTGTGGAAAAGGGCCCATGAAATCAATCCCCCATACATCAAAAATTTCTACTTCTAGGATGTTGTTAAGAGGCATCTCATGTCTCTTGGCAATTGTCCCCATACGTTGACATTGATCACAATTCTTCACAAAGGCATGAGCATCTTTAAATATCGAAGGCTAGAAGAATCCTGATTGCAATATTTTTTGGGCTGTTCGTTCACCACCATGATGTCCACCGTAAGGTGATGCATGGTATCTCTCTAACACTTGCTTAACTTCCGCGTCTGGAATGCATCTTCGTATTATTTGATCAGGCCCTTGCTTGAATAAATACGGCTCATCCCATATATAAAAGCGTGCCTCATATGCCAGTTTCTTCCTCTGTTGAGAACTAGAATCAGGAGAAAATAATCCACTTACCAATAGGTTCACAATGTCTGCATACCATGGCAACTCCTCAACCTCTAATACCAACAACTGCTCGTCTGGAAATTCCTCACAAATATGCCCATCGTCCTCTATATGTGTCTAGCTCTCAAGTCTAGAAAGATGGTCAGCAATTTGATTTTCTGTCCCCTTTCTATCTTTAACCTCTAAGTCAAACTCCTGTAGCAATAAGATCCATCTAATCAAGCGCGGCTTAGCATCCTTTTTGTTGAATAAATATCGTATTGCTGCATGATCAGTATATACAATGACGCTTGTGCCGACCAAATACGATCTGAACTTATCAAATGCATATACCAAAGCTAACATCTCCTTTTCAGTAACCGTGTAATTAATCTGGGCTGCATCTAGAGTCTTGCTTGCATAATAAATAGAGTGAAATACCTTATTCTTCCGTTGACCTAGAACCGCACCCACTGCCGCATCACTTGCGTCACACATGAGCTCAAATGGCAGAGCCCAGTCAGGAGCAATAAAAATAGGTGCCTCTATTAACTTCTTTTTCAAAACCTCGAATGCCTTTACACATGATTCACAAAATACAAACTTCACATCTTTCTCCAAGAGTGCACACATGGGACGTGCAATTTTGGAAAAATCTTGAATAAACCTTCTGTAAAATCCTGCATGACCCAAAAAACTTCGCACCCCCTTGATCGATACCGGTGGAGGGAGTTTTTCAATAGCTTCGATCTTTGCCCTATCAACTTCCAGCCCTTGCCTCGACACTTTATGCCCGAGAACTATACCTTCTGTCACCAGGAAATGGCACTTCTCCCAATTGAGAACAAGATTAGTTTCTTCACACCGAGCAAGGACTTTATCCAGGTTTTGCAAACATACCTCGAAAGAGTTACCAAAGACTGAGAAATCATCCATAAAAATCTCTACAAACTCCTCCACCATGTCGTAAAAAATAGCCATCATGCACCGCTGAAAGGTGGCCGGTGCATTACATAATCCAAATGGCATACGCTTGAAAGCATATGTGTCGTAAGGACATGTGAATGTAGTTTTCTCTTGATCTTGGGGATCTATAGCAATTTGATTGTATCCGGAATACCCATCAAGAAAGCAATAATACTCCTGCCCGGCCAAACGATCTAGCATCTGATCAATAAAAGGGATTGGATAATGGTCCTTCCTTGTAGCATCATTAAGTGTCCGGTAATCCATGCAAATACGCCATCCAGTTACCGTTCTTGAAGGAATCAGTTCATTTTTGTCATTTGTGATCACCGTCATACCACCCTTTTTTGGAACACATTATACTTGGCTCACCCACGTACTATCAGAGATAGGGTAAACAATTCCAGAATCAAGTCACTTAATTACCTCCTTCCTCACTACTTCTTTCATTACCGGGTTTAAGCGTCGTTGGTGTTGCACACTCGGCTTGTGCCCTTCTTCCATGTAAATTTTATGCATGCATAAACCCGGATTAATCCCATGGATGTCAGACATCTGCCAACCAATAGCCTTCTTTCTTCGTTTTAGAATCAACAATGCTGCATCAACTTGTTCTTGTGACAAATCTGCTGCCAGAATAATAGGAAGAGTCTTGTTTTCACCTAGGTAAGCATATTTAAGATGCGGTGGAAGTTCCTTCAATTCAAGCTTCGGTGCTTCCTCGATTGAGGGCTTAGTTGTAGGACCGAGAGGACGATTTAATGGTTCCCATCTACCTTCTTTCGCATAGATGCCCATAAGATCGAGAATTTGCACCATCTCACTAGCTTCTGCATCGCCAAACACATCTTGCCCCATCAAAACTTTTTCCAACGGATCTGTAGCCAAAGTGTAGATGCTTTCAACCGCCGAATCTATAGCTGTGATAGCCGACAAGTTCTCATAAATCTCTGGAAGCTTCAAAGCCCTATACACATCAAAGACTTCAACCTTATCATGAGCTCGCATAGTAAGTTTCCCGGCAGCTACATCAATGATTGCCCCCCCGGTGGCCAGAAATGGACGCCCCAAAATAAATGGGACTTTCGGATCAGGCTCAAAGTTCAGTACCACAAAATCAACCGGAAAGATCAACGAACCTACTTGAACCAGAACATCCTCAACAATGCCATTGGGTCTAGTCACAGATCGGTCTGCAAGCTGCAGAATAATAGTGGTAGGCTTAGGACGACCCAAACCCAACTCCTTGAAAACCGAAGTAGGCATCAGATTTATACTGGCCCCCAAATCACACAATCCACGAGCGCAGACTCGATCTCCCAGAGTAATCTTCACAGTAAAACTACCAGGATCCTTCAGCTTAGTAGGTAACCGGTTTTGAATGCGAGAACTAACCTCCTCAGTCAATGCAACTGTGGCGTACTCCGTCAATCTACTCTTGTTTGCGACAATATCTTTCACGAACTTGGCATACTTTGGAATACCCTGCAAAATATCCACAAGAGGCAAATTAATGTGCACTTGTTTAAGTAGTTCAATGAACTTACCAAAGCACTCATCCTCCCTCTTCTTTTTGAATTTCTGAGGAAAGGGAGGAGGCAACTTCACACTATGTATCACTTTATCATCTTTTGGGCTTGTGGTATGCTCCACTTGTTCATCTTCAATCACCACTACTTTTGGCTCCAATTCTTTCGCTGGTGCAACTGTACCCTCTAACTGCTTACCACTACGGGTAACTATAGCATTCAACTGCTTGGGATTTGGCTCAGTATCACCTGGAAGACCTCCTTGGGGCCTTATATTCTGTGCATTAGCTAACTGGCCAATCTGCTTCTCCAAATTCTGAGTAGCCAACTGGTTGTTCCTCACATCTGCTGCTAGCTTAGCTTGCTCAGCCATAATCTGTTTTAACATATCCTCCATGCTCATATCTCCAGTCTTAGTGCCCCCCTGATTACCTTGACCTTGCTGATTGTTGTACTGAGGTGCATATCCTTGAGGCCTGTATTGATTTTGATTTCCTCCCCACGAGAAGTTTGGATGGTTTTTCCACCCGACATTATAAGTGTTACCGTAGTTCTGAGCGCCACCTCCCCTTTGGGCATTACCAACGAAATTTACTGAATCTGGATTAGCACTACACGATTCGCTGGTATGATCACCATTTCCACATACACTACACATCACAGCAACAGGTTGCTGGACTGCATTCACCAGAGCTGGTTGTTGCCCCAAATTCAAACTACTAAAGTGATTGTTCATCATGTTCTGCATAGCTGAAATTTGGGCAGATAATGCTGTGACTGCATCCACATCTAGTTTCCCCGCAATCTTCTTTGCAGAATTCCTTGAATTATCACTATGCCAGTCTGGATTTCCCTGCGAAATATGATTCAACAGAGCATATAATTCATCATACGTCTTCTCTAAAGCCTGTCCGCCTGCAGCTGAATCAAGTAGAATTTTAGTGTTGGGGTCGAGAGCCTCTATAAACGTATGTACCAACACTTCATTAGCTTGGTGGTGGTGAGGACAATCCCTCAACATGGATTTGAATCTGTTCCACGCTTGGTACAAATTCTCATCATCTCTCTGTCTGAAACTTAGTATCTCACTCCTTAGCTTTGCTGTCTTTCCAGACGGAAAGAACCTTATTAAGAATTTCCGAGCAAGATCATCCCAAGTGGTGATAGAATTAGCCGGCTCTGCATCTAACCACCTTTTTGCTTCCCCCAACAGAGAAAAGGGAAACAAAGTAAGTCTCACATAATCTGAAGACACACCCGCAGGAATATATGTGTCACTAATCTCTAGAAAATTCCGAATATGTCTCTGCGGGTCTTCATGAGCAAGACCAGTAAACTGTCCACTTGAGTGCAAGAGTTGCACCATGTTCTGTTTAAGCTCAAATCTACCTCCAGCTGCCGGTTTGAGAATACTGGAGGTCACATTAGTGGCGAGTGGGATTGCCACATCGCGGACTGTTCTAGCAGCCATCACTTTCGGTTCACGTCTCTCTGCACCTGGTTCTTCAATTCTCACGGGATTACCCCGTATTCCTTAGCCAGCCAGTTCGACTTGTGGGATTGGGTAATCTGCAGCCTGTCTCCTCAATCTATTGAAATATCTTTCAGGTTCAGACTGTGGGGCTACCAAATCCTTGTTCCTTGCCAGTGTTCCGATGAAGTAAGCCTGCAAAATAGAACAGCTAAGATCAAGTTGTCAACACGTAGCTGAAAATTAAAGTTCAAGCGTCAAAAATTGAAATCTATCTATTTGAAAGTCCCCGGCAACGGCGCCAAAAACTTGTTGTGACCCAGCTATACACGCAAGTGCACGTGATCGTGCAAGTAATAAAGTGGCTCCTTTTAAAGAGCCGGATATCGAACCCAAGGGACTTTCATCAACAGAAATCACTCTAGACGTCAAACTATAATTGAAAACTAGTGTTGCGAAAACGACAAGTGTTTGGGTGCTAAAAATTAAATGATTGCGAACTAAGGACGCCTAACTTCGCTACCGTAACTTTGGTTTCCGCAAATATGCTTTAAAAATCAATAAAAAGTGAATTCCCAGGGCTAAGGCTCCTTGAACATCATCTCTTGAGTGTAATTGTTGTTGGTTTAAGCATTTTTGAGGAGTTTATCATGGTTATTGATCCCAAGGTTAATTTTACAACTATATTCGTCTCCAAATTATAATTGCCTTCTAGAACTTAAAAACCTACCTACATCTGCGAGTGGTGATAAGCTTTACCAATTCTAGAGCTCTTAAGCTTTTTCTTGTAATTGACCAAGTGTGGGTGGGTAGGTACCTCTCGGTCCTAACCACGAGTCAATCCCTTAGAATTACGTCTCCGAGACAGACCACACTTCACATATCCAAGTTCTATCTATCCGTTTCTCTCTCGAGCTTACTTCAAGACAAGAAATATATTCTAATGGTGATCAAACATCAAAATAATGAATTTTAGAATATATGAATAACCACTTTAACATAAACCCCAGCAAAAACCAATACAATTAGTCCAAGAGGTTCATGTTCTTGGCCTCAACCCCAAGAATGAGGGATTTTAGCCACTCATAATGTTTATCAACAACCAAAAGTAAATAAACACCATAAAAGTACTTAAAAACTGAAAAGAAGAGGATTTGAACCTAATGAAGATGCCCAAAAACGCCCAAAATATTCTAGGGAGGATGGAATGTGTCATAATAACTCAAAAAACCCTTTTTATAGACCCAAGTCGAGGCAAAAATCGGCGAAAACGCGGCCCGGCACGCCATTGGGCGCGCCTTGTACTTAGGCAGATTTTTGCCTCAGCAAGCAGGGTGCTCCCAGGTGGCGTGGCACGCTTCCTGGCGCGCCTGGGCACTGCCTGGACTGGTGACAATTTTGCCAAAAGCGGCCTGGCACGCTGCCTAGCGCGCCAGCCCCCTTTTTTTTTGTAATTTTCTGACTTCCGTCGACTTCTCTTCGCGGATTTGGATGGATTCTTTAAGATCAACTCTTTGGCTTGTCTCTCATCTTCAATCTTCTTCGCTCGTAGCTCCTCCGAGCCTCACTTTCCATGCCAAACATTCTCCAGAAATCGCCATTTCCACCTACAAGAGTCTAATCATATTGGTTAGCAGACTATCCCATTTTTCATCAAAAATTATATGAAATCAACAAATATTGTTCTCAAAACTAAGGTGATCATGGGTTAAAGTCGCTACTAAGGCATATAAATACGCCTCAGATCAAAGCTATTTTTGAAGTATTTACCGATGACCTTTGCCATGGCGTGCGGATTATGGCTCGTAATATGCTCCGAACCACATGTGTGATACTTTTCATAATTTCTAATACAGAATCTATCAAAACTTATGAATTTTACAGCCCTCAACCACCACTTGCACTTCGGATGTGCACATCTGAAACAATACACACTGCGTGAATTACTCACCTTTTTGAGTCTGAAATCTTTTTCAAGCAAGTAATATGCAATGAAGTGACTATAAAAACCTGTTTCATCATCTTGAAGATTGCTCGATTGTGTTGATTGAGAACTGCCCACTATATTGCTCGTAATAATGGGTGTAGGTGTTTGGTCCTCCTCCTCTTCATCTCTACACCATCCAATTCATCATTTAACATATCTTGTTGGTCTTGTTCTACATTCTGATTCTCTATCGATTTTTCAACCATGTACACCCTTAAAATGGGCCTAGCTGTATCACTTAGATAAGCACACAAATGAACCTAATTGCTTATCTTAAAATGTAGGACCTTCTGATTTTCAAAAGAGTTTTGCATGTAACTGATGACAAGATATTTTGGCTAGCGATTAAGTCCACAATTGTTGATGATTAAGTTCACAAAATCATCATACAATACATCTCATTAGACTGTCATCGCTATCGTCTCTAACATGTCACCATCCTTTCGACACCAAATAAATCGATTATTCTTCTCGATCCACTCACCATGACAATCAACGCCTACCGTTATTGAATCCTCTATTAATGGTACCTAAAGAAATTTGTTTTAAAAAATTAATAATGATAGTCATTTGAGTGGCTATGTACAACAACAAAATTAAATGCACTATCATTGTCCCAACAGATAAGTATTTGCTGCAACAGATGAGTAAATGACCTATCTGTTGGGTACATGTTCAGAACCAGTAGCTCAATCCAACAGGTAAGTCATCTGCTACAACAGATGAGTTATCTATTACAACAGATGAGTTATCTGTTGTAGTAGATGAGTTATCTGTTGCAGCAGATGCTCTAGTTGTTGGATTAAGCTTCTAAGTCTGAACCAGCTTTACCAGCTAATGTAAGATGAATCCAACAGGTAGGTCATCTGCTACAACAGATGACCCATCTGCTGCAATAGATGTGTTACACCCAACAGATAGGTCATCTGCTGCAACAGATGAGTGATCTGTTGTAACAGATGACCCCTTTGTTGTAACAGATGACTAACTTGTTAGATTGAGCCGCAGTAACATGAATCCAACAGGTAGACCATCTGCTGCAACAGCTAGGTCATTTGTTACAACAGATGGGTCATTTGTTGCAACAAATTAGTGGAGCAGTTTAGGGAGAGGAAGAAGTACTCACACATGGTGTTCATCTATCTTGAGAAGGCGTACGACAAAGTCCCCAGGGAGATTCTGTAGAGGTGCTTGGAGGCTAAAAGTGTGCCCGTAGCATACACTAGGTCAATTCAGGACATGTACGATGGTACAAAGATGCATATGAGGAGGGTAGGAGGGGATTCAGAGCACTTTCCTATTTTGACAGGGTTGCACCGGGGATCGACTCTTAGTCCATTTTTATTTGACTTGGTCATGGATGTTTTGATGCGGCATATTCAAAGGGAGGTGTCTTGGTGTATGTTATTTGTTAATGATGTGGTACTGATTGAAGAGACCTGATGTTGCCCAAAATATACCTCCAAAAAAGTATAATTCAATCGATGTATCAAATATAGAACCCAACTAGGTAGGGATCAATCCCACAGCGAATAGGACGAAAATCTATCAAATACAATGTTGTCTGAAGTTTGATATGACTTGCCAAGAACAACTCTGGATATCTGTTACTGGAGTTGTGAACTTTACGAGATTAAAAGTTAGACACTTTTTACTGAATTCTACTTGACTCATCATGGCTAACTACAAATATCTTTTACTGAATTGCATATAAAATTAGCTAAAATTCTAGTCATGGGCGTATGAATTTTATTTGTCAAAAAACTAGTTTGTTCTTGTCATGGGCGTATGAATTTTATTTGTCAAAAAACTAGTTTGTTCTTCAAATATTAATAATCCAACACAGGATTCAATATTCAAATTCATTCCAAATAAACTCAAATTTAAAACATAAGTTTCTTGTTTTATTGAAAACAAATGCCAATCATCAACTTGTCAAAACAATAACAAATCTAACAAACTCATTTAACACCATTTTAATTTCTCATGCATGTCTGTACTTCGGTCATATATTATTGAAGTGTATGTAAAATTGGCTAATATTTCTTTTAGATGCTTGAATTTTTTCGCCAAAAAAAAATATTCTTCGCAATTCAATACCAAACTCTACTTCAAACAAACTTAAATTTGTAACATAAGTTTCATATATCATGGTCGCCTCCGTTTAACCTGAACTCATTTTAAAAAAATATTAATGTGTATCTAATAAGAGCAACATTTGGATTAAATACAGACATCACAGGAGGTCCTAGTGGCTTCATGATTTTTTTTAAAATGATAATTAAGATATAGTCTTCAAGCATGATTAAAATGGTGAGAGCATTCTTTTTTTGACATAATCTTCCATGTACATTAAGTGCACCATTCTGATCCTTATGCCAAAGAAGAAAGAGATAAACACCTTCTCAAACTAAAGGCTCATAAGCCTAAGTAACATCATTAGCAAGATATTCTCTAGAATTATTCTAAAAAAAATAATGCAACTACTTCCTAATCTTATTTCACCATAATAATCAAACTTTATTAAAGGCAAAACTAGTATAATAGAGAATATACTATTGATTTTAAAAATAGTATGTGAAATTTAGAGGAAAGTTTGGCAATGTTGTTATCAAACTTGACATGAAAAGGGCTTATGACAAGATTTCATGATTGTTTCCTGATAAAGTACTTAGAAAGATTGGCTTTGAAGAGTTGTCAACGATCAGGCTAGTAAACCCCTAATTTAGGCCCCAAAAATTTTTGCTATGATTTATTTTACTTTAGACAATTTTAAAGTTTGAAGAAAAAGGCTAGCTCAAGGAGGAAGCTAGTAAAGATTAATTTGGGTCTTAAAAAAATTTTGACAGTGAATCTTATGATTTAATTGTTGTTTAGATATTATTAAAGTTTGAAGAGAAAAAATAAAAAAGTACAATATTTTGGTTAAAAAGAAAGAAAGGGAGACATTTTCTACTCTTCAATAAAAATATTTTAGAACTTTAAATTTAAACTACTTAAATTCTCATATTAATAAATATTTTTTTTTAAAAATAATATCAAAGGTAATATATTGTAAATATATGTCTAACATCTTTTTTTATTTAAATTATCTCTTACTATTATAAAAATAATATTACTATGTGAGTTAAAGACTATTTCATTAAAAATATTATACTATAAATAACAAGTATGAAAACAAATGATAACATTAACTTTTGTGCATATATGTGTATACATATGTGAAATATAATATTTTAAAATAGGAAAAAGGTCAAATTTACCCCTCTACTTAAGTTTAATAGCTAATTCTAGCTTTCGTCATACTATGGGACAATATTTGCCCGTCGTTGTCAAACTATTCACTTTTACTCCTCATTTAATGTCTCAAATCACAATAAATTACCCGATTTTATAACAAAACCCATAAACCCACATACAACCTACCCGACCCGACCCAAAGGACCCAAATTTCTAACCCGCCCACCCAAACAAATAAACCCCATATTAAGCGCGAGTTTTCAAAAATCTGAGGGAAGAGCTTGTTAATGGAGATTTGAGAAGATTCTGTGTAGATCTTCCTTCTAAACGTTGTAAAGGTATGAATTCTTTTTTGATTTTACAAGCTAGATTATAAAATGTTGATTTTAGGAGAAATATTATAGCTAGGGCTTCTATGTTAAGCTAGGGAGAAATCTTCTAACTATTGTTTTCGTGTTAAAATGTTGGAGGTAAAGATTTCATTTCATTGCAATGTGGAGGACTTTCCCATGACAGCTCCACAACCTAGTCAAGAGGTGTTTCAGAGTTTGTCTAGAATCCTACAAAGACAGAAACAACCACAACCAACTGGATCAAGAAAAATCAGCTTCCTTGATGGTTTAGTTAAACCAAGTGACTTGTATGCACCATAAAGTTTTTCATGTAAGGTAATGCATCTATTACTGGAAGTCAATGAGAGCAATTAGAGTTGAAAAACTTAAAACAAGAAAGAGTAATAGGAAGCAACAGTGACAAGTTGGTACTAGAGTATGTATTTTTGTGAAAACTAACTAATGTTCCCTTGATGTAACTAACGTTTTTGGGTTAAGACTAATTCAGTAGTTGCTTGTGGCAATTGGATGTTCCCTTGACTAGTATTTCTTTGTAGCAACTTTTTGAGATTATAAGATATCATCCCTTATGTAGTGAACAAATTTATGGTTCAATTTTTATATATTTTAATGCCCAGTTTATTTCCACATCTTGTGAATTTTACTATTTTTTGGGTCTGTTTAGTGGAGCAAATGACGTGAAGATCTTTTACATGTGACCAGAAACATGAGAATGTATAGGCTTACTTTATGTCACTGTTGTGAAGCTAGATTGTCGTCCACTAATGGCCTGGGCATATTTGTACTGGTGGTCTGAAAGTTGATGTTATGCTTAGAGAATACATGTCATATTTTTCCTCTAATCTATTGTATTTTATCTTTTCTTGTGGATAAGGAGGTCAATCTTGGAGTATAGTGTTCCAACTGAGGTAAAGTGAAATTCTTGGTCGCAGTAAACAAAATTGAGCCACCAAAGGTGGCTTTTTGGGGAGCTTTAGGCTCATGGGACATGACTAATGTTTGTTGAGCAACCAAAGTTTAAGCATGGTTATTCTAAATTTGGGAGAGATATTAATATCATTTCAAGGGATCTTATTTTTAGGTTTATCACAGAGAACATGAACAAACACTCTACAAATACTCTTTTTTTGGACATAACAAATATATAATTTATCACAGTAACAAAAAGTCTACAGAGAAAGTACTTGTTGATGTACCACCATAGTTCCAACAATGCCTACACTGTACATTCACATCCATACTAGCATTACTTTTATATTACACATCAAAGGGGAGTCTGCTGTAGTAGCATTCATCCTCCTAATAAATAAATCTTCATTTCGATCCACACACAAAATATCCAATGAAAATGGAGGGGCATCACAAAAAAGTGTTGTCGTAGTTAAGCTATTCGTATTGCTGGTTGCTAGTGACGCCAAAAGGTCTACCAACTGGTTCTATTTTCCGTAGATGTGGTGCACAGTAGGTATATTAAGCAGCTGGAGTATGGACCTACAATCAGCCATAATAGAAGAGCTTAGCACATTTGACGTGTTTAATACTTTGCAAACTTCTACTCCACAAAATACTCTACAAACAAGGATAGCTATTATCAAGGGTCAATAATAATAGAACTAATCAAAGAAGAATTGATTTGTGTAGCAATAACTCCCAGATTATTGAGACACAACAAGAAAGCAATAATGAATAGTCACTTTTTATGTAAAAACGAGCAGTTACTTGAATATAAATCACTCTAAAATCAGCTTTACTCTAGTTTCCAGTGTGGTAGCTTTCAATAATGTCACCTCTTTCCAAACATACTCGTCCACTCTTTGGTTGGATTGCTAACTTGGTAAATGTTAAAGACCACCTTTTCCCTCCGTATAACGCAGGAATGCATAAGAAGAAAAGACAAAGAAAACATGTATGGAGCTTGTCTTAGGACATAAAAGAGGGAGAAACATAGATAAAATGTAGCACAAAATGTTTACATCTTTACTTCAGTAGAGAATATTATCGAATGAGTTGGCAGATTTAGTCATAATCTGCTCCATAGATGAGCTGGCAGATTTGATTATAATCTGCTCCACAAATGAGTTGGCAGATATGATTGCAATCTGCTCCTATAAATATAGCATATCATATATTGTTATTCTAGGAAAATAGATTAGAGGAAATTCCTTGATTCATGAATCTCCTAGGAATTAGGGATTGATTAAATTATTTTGATCTTACTTGTTCACCTATAAATACTGTACAACTCTATGAATAAAAGATACTTTTACAGTATCTAAATTTTTCATGGTATCAGAGAGGGACCTTCCCCCTAATACCATACAGACAAAACAACCTTTCACAGAGAGCATCTTTCTGAAAGATCAACAAAAAACAAAAGTTCTTCTCTGGAAGCTTTGATGGAAATCCTGACGATACAAGGAGGCAATGCTTCTCACATGCCCTTCCAGTTAACTTCTTATTGATTAAATGGGAAGAACTATCTGGAATGGGCATAGTCCATAAAAATTGCAATCGATGGACGTATAAAGTCGGGACATCTGACCGAAGAGATGAAAAAGCCAGAAGTCGGAGACCCAAAGATGAACACCTAGAGAACAGAGAATTCACTCATGATTTCCTGGTTAATAAATTCCATAGAGCTAGTCATAGGTAAATCTTATCTTTCTTTACCCATTGCTAAGGACGTGAGAAGTCGTTAGGGAGACATATTCTGATATAGAAAATGCCTCCCAAATTTTTGAGTTAAAAATAAAACTATGGCAAGCTAAGCAGGGTGAGAAAGAAGTAACTGCTTATTTTAATGAAATGGTGTCTTTGTGGCAGGAGTTAGACTAGTGTTACAATGATGAATGAGAGTGTTCTGCAGATAGTGTGAGAGCAAAAAAAAGGAAGAAAATTAGAGAGTTTAAATTTTTTAGCAGTATTAAACTGGGAGTTTGATGAGGTCAGGTCACAAATACTAGAAAAAAATCCTCTACCCTCACTTCGAGAAATCTTTTCTGAAGTTAGAAGAGAGGAAACTAGGAGGAAAGTCATGTTAAAACCTGATTTAAACATTGAACTAAAACCTATTATAGACTCTTTAGCTATTTTAATGGTGAAAAATGAAGATGAAAAAAAGAAAAGGTCATGGTGTGATCATTGCATGAAGCAGTGGCACACCCGTGAAACATGTTGGAAGATTCATGGAAAACCACCAAACTGGAAGAAGAAGGGAGTTGATAATTGTGGCTTTCAATATCAACATGATCAGGCCCTTCAAACAACTTATTTTAATCAGTGGTGGCAACCTTCTCCAAAAATGTCTCCATTTACAAGGGAACAATTGGAAATTCTGCACTAACTCCTGCAATCTCCATAATTTCGTCCAAATACACCAAATCCTTCTACTTTTTCTTGTTCTTTTGCTGAAATAGGTATTGTACGATCCAATTTTCTTAGTGCCAAATCCAACCAAATAGATTTTTGGATCATAGATTCAGGAGCGACTGACCACATGACTGGAAGTTCCCTTTTTTTCTCTATTTATACTCCTTGTGCAGGGAATAAGAAAGTCAAGGTAGTTGATGGTTCCTTCTCTACAATTGCTGGAAAAGGAACTGTTAAACTATCACCTTCGCTCACACTTCATGATATTCTTCATGAGGAACTGTTAAACTATCACCTTCCCTCAGACTTCATGGCATTCTTCATATTCCAAAACTCTTTTGTAATACGGTTTTTATCAGCAAATTAACCCGTTCTCTTAATTATCGTGCTATTTTTTACTCTAATTTATGTAAATTTTAGGAAAAGGTCTTGGGCAAGACGATTGGCAATGCTAGAGAGTCTGTAAGTCTTTATTTTCTTGACAGCAGGAACAACTCTCTACAACTGACTCCTATTTGTTTGAACTCTACTTTTTTTTTTGAATAAAGTCATGTTTTGGCGCTATAGACTTGGACGTCCAAGTTTTTATTATTTAAGACATTTGCTACCTTGGTTATTTAGAAATAAAAATCCATCCTAGTTTCAATGTAAATTCTATGAAATGGCTAAGCATCACCGATCGTTTTTCCCCTCTCAAAAGTATCAGGCTTCAAAGCCTTTTATTATGATTCATGGTGATGTTTGGGGACCATCTAGAATTTCAAAAATGTCTACAAAATGAAGTTTGTAACTTTTATTGATGACCATACTAGACTGAGTTGGGTTTTTTTATTGAAGGAAAAATCCGAAGTTAAAAATATGTTTAAGACTTTCTCTGTCATGGTGGAAACACAGTTTAATGAGAAAATCAAGATTTTTTGAAGTGACAATGGACATGAATTTTTTAATGAATAATTAGGAAGTTTTTTTCAGAAAAACTGAGGTAGTACACCAAAGCTCTTGTCCAGATACACTTCAATAAAATGGCATCACAGAAAGAAAAAATAGGCACTTTTAGAGGTAACAAGAGCTTTAATGTTTACTTGTAAAGTTCTACAGTACCTTTGGGAAGAGGCTCTTATGACTACTACTTATCTTATTAATGGGATGCCATCCCATCCTCTTAAATTTAAACACCTTTTAACATTTTCAGAGAGAGTTTTCCTAATTCTAGGTTAACTGCAGAGCTGCCACTGAAAGTTTTTGGGTGTACAACATTTGTTCATGTTCATAATCGCGGTAAACTTGAACCATGGGCTAAGAAGTGTGTTTTAGTAGGATATGCTCCAAGTCAAAAGGGATATAAGTGTCATGATCCACAGGCTAGGAAGGTAATTGTCATAGTGGATCTAACTATCTTTGAGTCCCAACTCTATTTTACTATTCATCTTCAGGGGGAGTATCACGTAGGTGAAGATTCGCCCTTTTGGGATATTGAGATAACTAAACATTAGAAAAATAAAGAGCTAGATATTACAATAAATACTGATGTGAGGG
Organism: Capsicum rhomboideum; assembly: GCA_031232105.1. Classification (NCBI taxonomy): domain Eukaryota; kingdom Viridiplantae; phylum Streptophyta; class Magnoliopsida; order Solanales; family Solanaceae; genus Capsicum; species Capsicum rhomboideum. The sequence goes on from CP124716.1 coordinate 32,523,703, forward strand.
ATCTAGGAGAATATATGAATAGGTGTGATCCAGATGATGAAAATGGTAGCGATACAATAGATGATAGGGACCTAAGTGACTTAAATGATAAAAACTCTCATATTGAACATATAGAGCCTTCAAACGACAAAAATAAAAATAGGCACTGAGAACAAAAAAAAAAAGAAATACAGGTGTACTCGAGAAGGAACTTGTAACACAGTGAGACTACCCCCTGGATGTCACACGGTGCTCAGGACTACAAGTAACCCAAAGCTAACCCATGCCATCTAGCTCAGTACTGAATCATATTCAATTTGCTTAAAAACATGAGCGAAAGTTAATACTTATTCATAAGAAATATGGATACGAAGTATCAAGTCTGAAGTCTGTCAGCATAAACTGAAAATAATCCCAACATGAATGGTAACTGAACTACTACTAGGTCTAGGCAAGCCTCTAACATACTGAAGAGCCACTTGGACAAACCCCCAGCTGACCTAAAATCATGAAAGTCTAAACTTAGCATACAACTGAACTACTGAAATAAAAAAGGAAACATAACCAAGTCCTTGGAATATGAGGACTTACTAATTGGATGGGAGTAGGCACTGGCGATCACATTTAGTCTTGAGTCTGAGGGTGAACACCAGAACCCATATTATGATCGGATGCAGAGCACAAAAAGTATGTGGTCAGTACTATAGAATGTTCTAAGTATATGGGGGATGCATGCAATACATATATACAACTGAAGTAGATCATGTGAGGGGTAAAACATGTGCAAGAAAAGTATATAGCGACTCACTTCATTTCATGTAAATAGGCTGAGGTAGTAAAACATAGATATAAAAGATAAAGAATAGTAACTGAACAAACTAGTAAGCCATATGCACTTAAATTAATAAACTGGTTCTCTGTGGGAGATTCTCTTAACCGACATGCCCCATTTGAGCAATATGGATCCCAACTTGTAACCCTTGTTGGGAGGGTGTTCAATGCCTTGCCAGAGGTAAAGAACCATGGTTTGGCTTGAATTCACTTATGGACCTATTTTTGGGCAAAAAGGGACAGTTTCAACTGGCGAGCCCCCTTTAATAACCTACGGTGGCACGTAGTTTAGGAATTTGGGTTGTTATTTAAACCCGCATTGCCTCAGTGCTAAATATTACTTCCAAAACATGTCATATTGCTCTTACTGTAGTAAGTTATCAAGAAGTAAGCATAAATTAGTTAATGATTCTGAAACCAATCATGCTTCTGTTTCTATCTCATGTCAATATGTAAGGTTTTCTTGATTTTTATGTTATGTCTGTGACCATAAGCTCGAATCATGTCAAATAACTTATATCATACTAAAATTTTGTAAAATATGCAAATTCATGGAGATTTGGTAAATTCATGTGAAAATAGCTAAAGTTCATGCTTGAAACTCATACACTGGGATTCATACATTTTGAAAGTTATAATAATCATAGCAAACATAGAAACCAAAGAATGAAACCAAAATCATAAAGTGGGAATAAACCCTAGGATCTTAAACTCGAAAATACCATGTTTAGAAACTGAATTTAGGGGCACAAAGATGAAAGAAAGTCCCTGTTGAATCCCCACATACCTGAAAGAAGAAGATTCTCAGAGGAATTCTTGAACTTGGAAGCTTTGGAGTTATGGGGTTTGAGAAACCCCTCTCTTACGTGTTTACTGCATCTTGGGAAAAGGAAGAAAAGAATTTTGGAGATTCTGTTGATGTTTTTCTAATAAATAACATTTATTGGGTGATTAAAGTCGTGGGGGAGAGGTTTAGGGGTAAGGAAAAGATCAAACTATCCCTCAAAAACTATTCAAAAGTACAGAAAATTTCGTCCGATGATTCAGGTGACCAATCGTCAAAATTTGACCAAATTTAGATCTTACTAATTAATCCTAATGATTTGCTCTGACGAATCGTCACGAGTGTAACGATTCATCACACCAGTTGTCACACTCTGACAGATGGACACCTTCTGATAAAATAAGCATAACTTTTTACTGTGGTATTGCATTGACAATCGGACAGCGTTAGAAAGAAGACTCAAAGAAATTTAAATTAGTGAGTCTTAAGATGCAAAAATTTTCATATTCAAGGAGTTATGATAGTTTGAAATTGACTCAAAAAGATTCTCACACTAAAACTTGGTCGGAAGAAGAGTTTTCAATTCAACATGTTAGTGACTTCTCATGACCCTAAAACGTATAGAAATCCACTATGATCATGCATGAACTTTGGAGGTGTTACAGAACTGAACTTAAAACAAAAAGACCGATGATTCTCAACATTGCCAAAATTCAGTTCCGTAAGACCTTACTGGAATTCAAGGTAATCATCTAACTGATTCTATTTCTAATTCCTTCTCTGATCTGGACCTACCTATTGCAAAACGCAAAGGTGTTATAAAGGCTCCTAAATATCCTACTTCTATGTTTTTATCCCATAAAAAGTTGTCTCCTAGTTATTCAGTCTTTACAACTTTCTAGTGTGGAGATTCCAAAAATTTTGTAGGATTCTTTATGAGTTCCTGAGTGGAAGAAGGCTATTTTGGAGGAATTACGAGCTCTTGAAAAAAATGAGACATGGAAGTTAGTAGATCCACCCAAGGAAAAGAAATCATTAGGCTGCAAATGGGTGTTCACTACCAAATTCAAATCACATGGATCCTCGGAGAGGTAAAAGGCCCGCCTAGTAGCTGAGGGATTCTCGTAGACATATAGCATTGACTATCTTAAGACGTTTGCTCCAGTTACTAAGCTAAACTCAATTAGAGTTCTACTGACAATCATGGTAAACCTTGACTGATCACTTCAATAGTTGGATGTGAAGAATGCTTTCATGAATGGAAAACTAGAGGCAGAAGTCTATATGGATCCCCCACTAGGTTTTGAAGGAAAATACAATTAAAAATATGTAGACTTAAAAGATCTCTTTGCAGTCTAAAACAGTCTCCAAGGGCTTGGTTAGAAAGATTTACTCAATTTGTGAAGAAGCAAAGATACGTGCAAGGACAAACAGATCACACAATGTTTACTCGAGATTCACTAGAAGGAAAAAAAGCAATTCTTATAGTGTATGTCGATGATATCATCCACACATGAGATGATGTGGTTGAAATAGAAAAACTAAAGGAGCGTCTTGCCTCAAAATTTGAGATAAAGGACTTAGGCCCACTGAAGTATTTTCTCGGTATGGAGGTTTCTCGATAGAAAAAAAAAAATTACAGTGTAACAAAAAAAGTATGTTCTTGATGTCACGACCCAATTTCTCAGGTTATGATAGCACTTACTATAACCCACCAGTAGGTAAGCCAACCCATAGCCCAGAACAGCAACTAATGGACTATCAAGAGAAGAGGAGAAAACAGCAGAAAATGAATTCAATAAGAGACTAATATAGAGAAAAAAAAAAACCAAAACCTGCTGAAGTCAGTACAAGAGCTTCTAATACAATAGGAGAAAAAAATAAAATACAGAGTAAATATAAACAAAGTCATCTATGAAATACAAAAGAGAGATCAGTCCAATAATAAAAGGGAGAGCAGGAACACTCCGGACGTTAGGAGCTCACTCTTAGTCTCCAATCCATGGCTGCTCCGCACGATGCACACATCAACAACGAGAACTCTTAATATGATCTGCAGGCTACAGAGGTGTAGTATGAGTACCAAACATATGGTACTCATAGGCATCAGCCGACTGAACTCCAAAGATAATGCAAGCATAAATAACATGTAAGGCAGGAGTATAAATTACAGCCAGCTATCTACAAAACTAAGCATAATAATACTAATGAAGCGATATGGATAACCTATCATGAACTACCAATAATCCAGGACAAAGAGAAATACCATAAGTAACTAGCCAATAAACGGTAGTAAAGTGAAGAAAGAGATATACCATGTACAAAGTAGAGTGAAGAAATGTAGATAGAATTTATAATAGTAGTAGGAAAAGAAGGAAGTGATATACAAATCAAGGCTAGGAAAGAGTGTATATATATATATATATATATCAACGCTCTACCGAAAACCAAACCCGAAGATACTACTCTGAGGGAGTTAGTCTAATATCTCAAGGATCATAAGGGATATAGGAGTTATCTCTAGCATAATCGGGGTCTCTAATCATAATACGCATAATCATAAGATAGTTTAATGATAATCCAATCTTAACATAGTAAACAATAAAGAAACTCAAAAACGTACCTACAAACTCGGGTACCAATCCGTAACCAGTCTTCCTATGAACTTTATAATAATAATCAAACAACAAAGTAGTCGGCTAGCTCGGATAACCAATAACAGAATCGGGCCCCCATAAGCCCAGAAAGTACAAACAAATACTCAACAAACAACAACCATAACATGTACCTATATAGCCCCCTATAAAACCTATAGATACAGGTGCCAAACAATTATACTGGTGAAAAGCAATGCATGAGAATGAATGAAAGTCCCAAAAGAATTGGATGATACATGATAAACCAAGTACCATATCCAACACAAGTGTATACACCTCCTATAGCTTAGTAGCTCGCAAAGGCAGGACCTACGGCGACCAAACTTCTCTGGTACTGTGACTCATCGGACGAAAGCACCCATAGGGGACTTAGAATATCCATATACACCACCTGGTCCCGAATCATGACTTCCATGATCCATCATAACAAATCTACTCCATCCAGTATCAGAGATAAGTAAGAGTATAATAATTTCTCGAACTTGAACTGAGGCTAAATAAGTATAAATCTGTAAATCCATAGCCCGAGATCAAGTTCGGGACTAAAATGGTAGAATAATGTAGAAAGGGTCAAAATCTCCCTCGACCGAAGTGAGTAAGTAGTGGTAAAAAAAATGGATCAATTATAGAGAGGAATTAGCTTCGATATAATTTTCAAAATGATATGTTTAGTTTAAGATGTCATAATCCAATAAGAGCGGTACAACTTTCATTTTCAAAGAATCAATTTTCAAGTTAATAAAAATAGGAATAAATCCCTTTTGAGAAAACAGTAGTGAAATCAAGGTTTTATCCTGAATCATACCACTAATAAACATAAATACATCTAAATGTATGCATGCCATCACCAGTATCCAAATAATACAAACGTAAACATCCAAGAGTCTAAGAACTAAACCACGTCCTTTCAATTGATAGAATAATAACCTGGTGTCCAACTGATATCGTAACCATGACCTTGGGCCCAACAATATATGAATTAATAGGACATTAGTACCACAATTCGAGAAACACGGTAAACAAGGGCATAAAGCTACTAGAGGGATCTTATTCGGGGAATAACTTCCGATTAACTTAGTAATGTGGTAAGTTTTATACTAACGGATCCTTCAGCTCAATCTATGGTTAAACAAGTCTATAATCAAGTGAAATAGGATCCTACAACCATAACGAGTATTCTAGGCTAAGGTTCGGGTCACATTTCTATTCTAAATCCCCTAAATAGGTCATTTCATGCTAGTACTAGGTATAAACCTACCCTATAATCTCTACCTAGCATGCAATCTATACATTACACCATCTCGTACAGAAAAGTAGATCGGCTTACCTCGTACCTGACCCGCAACCTCAAACCACCCATGAGTTGCTCATTTTTGTCCCATGATCATGAAAATGACACCGCGCAATCAAACTGATAATCTATATGTTAATACAAGTAATACGATACCCATATAGCAATATAAAACTCCAGGCCTATAATCGGGTCAAAAATATGCCCATGGGGCCTGCTAATGAAATTCCAAAATTGAATCAGTTACGAGGTCTTTGAAAAAACAAGGAATGCATGCTCAAAATTTGAGCACAAACGGGGATCGAATCGAGGCCCACATCAGCCCAAATAGTTAAGGAATTCAAGGATTAATTTCAAGGAATTTACAAGGAAAAGAATGGAATTTGACAGGGAAAAAACAACGAAAAATGATCAAGAGGTATAGAATTAGCTTACCTTAGCCTCAATGGATGATTTCCCACTGTTTCCCATGCCCCAAGCTCCAACAATGGTGAAATAGGGCTTTGAAAATGGAGGAATTGAGTTTTTCATTCTCAATTTTGGATAGAAATCTTGAAAAACAGAATAGATATTCTTGAAAAATGAGCCATGTGAATGTATAATCACATAACAAATGATTATATGAAAAAATCACATTGATAATTGCCTAAAATGGAGCTTCCTAACTGTAAAAATGTCAAAAATACGAAATGGGTTCGGTTTAGGTCTTTAACTCAGCGATTTTTGCTTAAGCGTAAATTTCATCACTTACGCAGCATCGCTTGGAAAACCCCACCATCGCCTTAGCGGACCTATTTTCGCTTAGGCAGACCCACTTAGGCGGCCATTTGGTCGCCTTAGCGACGCATCAGCACCAGCAATTCCCACAACTTATTTTTGACCCTCGAAACTCATTTGGAACCCTATAAACATGAACCAATAGTGCAAATTGATCATAAAGTACGTTCCAGATCCAATGAAATCATCAAACTTATGAAAAAAGGTAATGTGCAACAAATTAACCTCTGAGACCCCTTTTAAGCTATTTTAACTAATTTTCCCCTAAACACTCAAAATGAAATATAAAGGCTCGAGACCTGAACTAACTATGCTACGAACCCAAAATCGACATTCCAGACTCAATAACTCCATCAAAATTTTTATTTGAGGTCGTTTCGACAAAAAGTGCCCCCCTCACCCAATGAACCATGTTTACCAATTTTCTACCAATAGCCCAAAATGAGTCAGGAAGGCTCGGGACCTAGACCAAGGGTCCCCTTAGCCTAAAATCCATGTTACGAAGCTAAAGGCACTATCACAATTCTCATCCGAGTCCATTTACTAGAAGTTTTGGCCCAAGACCAATTTCTCAACTTTAGAAGCTCCAAATGAGGGAAATGGGCTTAAAACCCAAACGAACTACCCAAAAATCGAACCGATGGTCCCTGTAAGTCATAAATGGCCTATAGCCCCTATGGGGAGGCAAGGAATACTGAAAATGCTCAAAAATCAAGAAAATGACCTGAAGAGTCATTACAATATCCACTACTAAAAGGACTTTTATTCCCGAAAGTCAATGGATAGAAAGAGATCGAAAGCTCAAAAGGATGAGGTACTGGGCCCCATATGCCCCGAGAAAGACTCCCCAGATAACATCCAAGGTAAAACAATGCTTCCAAGGGATTTATCTAAAGGTACCCCTATTCTAACCACATCATTACTTCACTTTCCAAAATAATTGCAAACTCACCCTCAACAACCAACTGGCCTCCAACTGAACCGACCACGACTAAAACATGCAAACCCAAACCACAACATACTGACATCACACTGCAACCAGGAAAACTAAGCAGATACCTAACCAGTCTAAAGACATTTGAAGGCATGAACCATACAACCAACTCCAAATTCCAAATCTAACATTCCCTTGTCTTTCTAAACTTGCTTCCTACTTTGAACTGTATGAAATATCTCCGGTATCATCTATGTCCTGCCCACGTAATCACATCACACTAACCTTGAAAGACTGAAGCTGACCCATCAAAAATCCACATGGACTAGCATATGAACAAGGCCCTATAAGGTATACCTAAATATCCCAGCGGTGATGACCAATGTATGCGATCTCTGCCAAGACACTAACTGGTTTGGATAACCCTCGAAACCAATAGTCATAAGTCTGAAGCACAAGCTCTTGAAATTGAATGATCCGCTCTAGGATGCCTAACCTACTGTAGGTGAAACCATGCAATCCCAACTAGGAAACACTTTCTCCTACTGAGTAGGCATACAAAATTTCTAACAAAAACTGAGAATCAAGGCTAAAGGCAGTAGAAACCAATACCATGTGTTGACAGACCATCCTACGAGCATTTAGCTAATACAATATCTCTGAATTGAAGAAGATTGAGTCGTTAAGTAATGAGTAGTCAGCTTGTTAACGAATGGTCAACTGAATCAAGACCTCAAAATGGGGCTGCAACCAAGTTATGCAGTCCATAGCTATAATCTCAACACTAAAGATGAACTACTCTATCTCAACTATCCTAACGATCTTGGTGACGAGTAAGCATCCACGTACCAAAATCTATCATAACTCTCAAGCTGTTATTCGCAAGTGTAAAAAACCACAACTGAAGCCAACAAGTCTTCACTAGGGTCAAATACCCAAATCAATCTTACTATCATAAATCAAGCATATACCCCAAGCCAATCTCATCTTCAGATACTAAGCATATATCCAACGATCTCCGCAAGGGCTGAAACTAAAATATTACCGAAGAACATTCTCAGCACTGGGGCAAACCACAGGCTAAAGATACGAGTAATCAAATCCACATCCGCTGAGGACATACCCATCAAGGCATAACCAAGAACTCACTAAGGCTGCAAAGAGTACTAATGGTAGCCAAATCTCGAGCAACTGAGAAAATACAATCAAACCTTAAATCTGGTCAAACCCATACTCAATACATGGAAACTATACTTACTCCCAAACGACACTCACTCTAGTTACTAAAAACTGATGCCCAAGGACATACCACCAAGGTGAAGCATACCATGAGGTCATATTAGGCCGAACAAGTTCTGAAAAAATAAGAAATTTTTGAATTCACCCATTTTACAACGACATTAACTCAAATGAATCATGAACCACATCGTAGATAGAATAGAGTACCCAACTCAACACCAAACACCAAGATCAAGACTACTATCATGAGACGAACCATACAATTTGGAATAACAAACCTTAGAATTACCAAAAATAGGAGCGGGCTATAGAAAAAGATCGTCAAAACTAGAATCACCACAAAACCATTGAAGGCCAAACCTTCCTTCACTTTCACAACCCGCTCAACAACCGACCTTACTAACAGAAAAGGAAATCCAACCAACCGAGGTAGCCGTCTAAGTCAAACAAACAAAAATCACTAGGAAGGAGATACTACTAGATAACACTAGTCTATCCATCTATCAAATAAGAATCAATCAAGTTAAAACAATCAACAATAATAACAACAGCATAAGTGTAGGTGGCAGTAAAATACAATCACAACCAATGCCACCCTAAGATCACAACAAGGTCAATATGCCAAAGGAAATGGGATTTACCCAAGTTCTACACCCCAATGAAATCACGATACCGATCCACTCAATCCACTACTAAAACAAATTATCTACGGGGGTAGTCACATAAGCATAAATCTACACAGAGGATTACAACAATCAATATAGTAATTCCAAGGCATAAACCACTGATGGGTATGAAAACCCCATTCAACTCAATTAGAGACTAAAAGAAAGGAAATCAAAAGCGCACCGATAATGATGAAATCTGAAGTTGTAGTCCCTGACCTGCCCAAAAAAGTATGAATCTGAACGTGTTTTACCTCAAACTGGCATCTGAACGATCAACTGAAATACTAAGTACATTACCTCTGCCTGAAGGTACCATATCTCTAAGAGACTGATCTGGCTCCACTGACTGCTCAATAATCACATGTTGGGGAAACTCTCTGGACTAATGGCTGATTTCTCTACAGTCATAAAAAATTCCTGAAGGTCCAACCTGGCGAGAAACACAAGCTAGCCCTAATTGGTTGACCAACTCATACCTGGGGCACTCACTAGACCAATGACCAATCTCAACACAACCAAAACATGCCCCGAGAACTCTCTGGTGCACTATACCTACTGACCTAGAATTATCGCCACAACCTGAAGACCTAGACCAAGAACCTCGCAATGCCAGACCAGAACTCTGTCCATTGTGACTACCACGACATGTCTGAGAGCCACCTATAATCTGAGGTGCTACCTGAATGGACCTGATAAACTATAAGTGATGTTGATCTCTGTTAGGAGGATCCTGAACTCCAGGCAGGAATACCACTAACACTGTACTATTGATATGGCCTCTTACCGCCACCTCTATGTGTCACAATGAACGCTCTCTCTGTAACCCTTGGATGATCAACAACCTAAGATAAAGAAGACCCGGCTACTATCAACTACTCTAACGCCAAGCGAAGTAGTAAAGTCAATCCTCTGATAAATCTCCGCACCATCTCATGCTCTGTCGGATATAACATAGAAGTGTGTCTAGCCCACTCAAGAAATCCAATCTCATATTCTGAAACTGATAAAGAACCCTATTGACTATCAATAAACCAAACTCTAGCCTGAGAATAACTCATTATACCGAACACTTTCTCTGGCTATGAAGTATCCACAAACAGACTTAAAACTCCTAATACGGTATCCTGACAAGCTAAGGCAGTCATAAACCTTGTCGAAGCCTAGGCTGATCCCAGACCCACTGGATGACACTGAAGATCCTTAATATCAATCTCTAACTCCCTAGCCCAACACTGAGCTGGAACTCTGGCAACATATGCAGAAGACTTATCTGCATCTATCGACAACCTCGTGCTATCAATCAAGGAAAGAGTGGAGCCAAAAGAATTACTTAGAGGTTCATAGAGGTACGAACACATGACAAGGAATCAAGGAATAAAATTTCAAGCCTCCCAAAGATAGGATACGAATGTCTCCGTACTGATCTGCAGGACTATACTAGGCATTTAGCTCTTGTACCAATAACACTGGTAAACCTGTGCTCTAATACCAATTTGTCATGATCCAATTTCTCAAGTCATGATGGCATCTATTATAACCCACCAGTAGGTAAGCCATCCCATAGTCCAAAACAACGAGTAATGGACTATCAAGAGAAGAGGAGAAAGCATTAGAGAATGAATTCAATAAGAGACAAATATAGAGAAATAAACCCCAAAACCTGGTAAAGTCAGTATAAGAACTTCTAATACAAAAGGAGTACAAAATAAAATATAGAGTAAATATACACAAAGTCGTCTCTGAAAATACAAAATTGAGATCAGTCCAACAATAAGAAGGAGAACAGAAACACTCCAAATGTTAGGAGCTCACCCCTAATCTCTGATCCATGGCTGCTCTGCACGATACATACATCAACAGCGAGAACTCGTACTATAATCTGTAGGCTGCAAAAGTGTAGTATGACTACTAAATACGTGGTATTTAATAGGCATCGGCCGACCGAAATCCAAAGATAATGCAAGTATAAATAAAATGTAAGGCAGGAATATAAATAACACGCAGCTATCTACAAAACTAAGCACAATAATACTAATAAAGAATAAGGATAACCTACCATGAACTACCAATAATTCAGGACAAAGCGCAATACCATAAGTATCTAGCCAATATACGGTAGTAAAGTGAAGAAAGAGATATACGATATACAATAGTAGAGTGGAGAAATGTATATAGAATGTATAATAGTAGTAGAAAAGAAGGAAATGGTAAACAAACCATGGCAAAGGAAGTGTGTGTGTGTGTGTGTGTGTATATATATATATACGTTATACCGACAACCAAACCCGAAGATACTACTTTGATGGAGCTAATCTAATATCTCAAGGATTATAAGGGATATGGGAGTTATCTCTAGAATAATCTGGGTCTCTAATAGTAATATCCATAATCATAGGATAGTTTAATGATAATCCAATCTTACCATAGTAAATAATAAAGGAACTCAAAAACGTACCTACAATCTCGGGTACTAATCCGTAACTAGTCCTGCCATGAACTATATAATAATAACCAAATAATAAAGTAGCTGGCTAGCGCGGACAACCAATAACCTAACCGAGCCCCCATAAGCTCGGAAGGTACAAGAAAACACTCAGCAAATAACAAACATAACATATACCCATACAGCCTCCTATAAGATTGATAGATAAAGATGCCAAACAATTATACTGGTGAAAAACAATGCATGAGTATGAATAAAAGTCCCAAAAGAATAGGATGATACAAGATAAACTAAGTACCATATCCAACATAAGAGTATACACCTCCTCCAGTTCAGTAGCTCGCATAGGAAAGACCTACGGTGACCATCCTTCTCTGATATTGTGACTCGTCTGACGAAGGTGCCCATATGGGACTTGTAATATCCGTATACATTGCCTGGTCCCGAACCAGGACTTTCATGATCCATCATAACAAATCTAATACATCCAGTATCATAGAGAAATAAGAGAATAATAATTGCTCGGACTTGAACCGAGGCTAAATAAGTATAAATCTGTAAATTCATAGCCTGAGATCAAGTTTGGGACTAAAATGGTAGAATAATATAAAAAGAGTCAGAATCTCCCTCGATCAAAGTGAGTAAGTAGTGGTAAAAAAAGTGGATCAATAATAAACTGAAATCAGCCTCGATCTAATTTTCAAAATAATATATTTAGTTTAAGATGTCATAATTCAATAGTAAGGGTGGTACGACTTCCTTTTTCAAAGAACCAATTTTTAAGTTAAGAAAAGTGGAAATAAATCCCTTTTTAGAAAACAGTAGTAAAACTAAGGTTTTAATCAGAATTTTACCACTAAATAAACATAAATACGTCTAAATGTTTGCATGCCATCACAAGTATCCAAATGATACAAACGTAAACATCCAAGCGTCTAAGAACTAAACCATATCCTTTCAATTGATAGGATACTAACCTGGTCTCCAACTGGTATAATAACCACGGTCTTGGGGCCAATAATATATGAAATAATAGGACATTAGTACCACAATCTAGGAAACTATGGTAAACAAGGGCATAAAGCTACTAGAGGAATCTAATTCGGGGAATAACTTCCTATTAACTAAGTAATGTGGTAAGTTTTATACTAAGGGATTTTTCAGATCAATCTATGGTTAAACAAGTCTATAATCAAGTGAAATAGGATCCTACAACCATAACGAGTATTATAGGCTAAGGTTTGAGTCATATTTCTATTCTAAATCCCCTAAATAGGTCAAGTCATGCTATTACTAGGTATAAACCAACCCTATAATCCCTACCTAGCATGCAATCCATATATTACACTATCTCATAGAGAAAAGTAGATTGGAGCCTACCTTGTAGCTAACTTGCAACCTCGAACCACCCACGAATTGCTTGTCTTTTTCCCACGATCTCAAAAATGATGTCGCGCTATCAAAGTCATAACCTACACAATAATACAAGTAAAATGATACCCATATTATAATATAAAACTCTAGGCCTATAATCGAGTCAAAAATAGGCCCGTGGTGGCCCGCTAATGAAATTCCAAAATTAAATCTTTCACGAGGTCACTCGAAGGACAAGGAATGCATGCTCAAAATTTGAGCACAAATGGATCTTGAATCGAGGCCCAAATCATCCCAAATAACTAAGGAATTCAAAGATTAATTTCTTAGAGTTTACAAGGAAAAGAACAGAATTTAATGGGGAAAAATAATGAAAAATGATCAAGAGATGTAGAATTAGCTTACCTTAACCTAAATGGATGATTTCCCACTATTTCCCGTGCCCCAAGCTCCAACAATGGTGAAATAGGGCTTTGAAAATGGAAGAATTGAGTTTTTTATTCTCAACTTTGGATAGAAATCTTGAAAAACGGAATGCATATTCCTGGAAAATGAGCCATGTAAAGGTATAATCACATATCCAACTATTATATGAGAAAAATACATCAAGAGTAGCCTAAAATGGAGCCTCCTAGCTCTCAAAATGTCAAAAATATGAAATGGGTCTGGTTTAGGTCTTTAACTCAGCGATTTCCGCCTAAGCAGATATTTCATCACTTAGGCGACATCGCCTACACGACCCCCACCATCGCCTTAGCGGACCTATTTTCACTTAGGCGGCCATTTGGTCGCCTTAGCAACACACCAGCACCAACAATTCCCAAAACTTGTTTTAGTCCCTCGGAACTCATTCGAAATCCTATAAACATGAACCAATAGTGAAAACTGATCATAAAACACGTTGCGGATCCAATGGAATCACAGGATTTATGTAAAAAGGTCATGTACAATAAGTTAACTCCCGGGACCCTTTTAGGCTATTTTAACTAATTTTCTTCTAAATACTCAAAACAAAATATAAAGGCTCAGAACCCAAACTAACTATGCTACTAACCCAAAATCGACATTCCAAACTCAACGGCACCATAAATATTTCCATCCAAGGTTTTTTTGACAAAAAATAGGGCCCACACCCAATAAGCCATTTTTACCAATTTTCAACCAATAGCCCAAAATAAGTCAGGAAGCCTCGGAACCCAGACCAAGGGTCCCTCTAGCCTAGAATCCATGTTTAGGAGCTAACAGTGTTGTCAAAATTCTCATCCAAATCCTTTTACTAGAAGTTTTGGCCCAAGACTAATTTCTCAACTTCAAAAACTCCAAAACAGGGATATAGTCTTAAAACCCAAACAAATTACCCAAAAACTAGACTGACGGTCCCTGCAAGTCATAAATGACCTATAGCCACTATGGGAAGGAAAGAAATGCTTAAAATGTATGGAAATTGAGAAAATGACCTGGAGGGTCATTACACCTGATTTGTTAAAAGAAACAGGAATGAGTGGTCCTACACCAGCTGAAACTCCAATTGACCCAAATCTAAAGCTTGCAAATGAAGGAAAATTGATTGATAGGGGAAAATATCAGAGATTGGTAGGCAAGTTGATTTACTTGTCAAATACTAGACCTGATATTTTCTTTGTTGTGAGCCTAGTTAGTCAGTTCATGCATTCTCCATAAGAAGAACATCAAGAAGTTATGTATCAAATTCTGAGGTATCTAAAGAGTTCTCCAGGGAAAGGGTTGTTCTTCAAAAAGAATGAGCAAAAAAGAGTTGAGGTTTATACTTATGCGGACTGAGCTGTTTCATCTATTGATAGAAGATCTGCATTTGGATATTGTACATTTATTTAGGTTAGTGACATGGAGAAGTAAGAAGCAAAATATGGTGGCTCGGAGTAGTGAGTATCGATCCATGGCACATGGAATTTGTGAAATATTGTGGCTCAAGAGATTTTTGGAAGAACTAAGAAGACCTATGAGTTTGCCAATGAAGTTGTATTGTGACAATAAGGTTGCCATAAGCATTGCTCATAATCCAGTTCGACATGATAGAACAAAACATGTTGAAGTGGATAGACACATCATTAAAGAGAAGATTGAAAAGGGAAGTGTGTGCATCTCTTTTGTTCCAACAACTGAACAAGTTGCAGACATTTTCACAAAAAGGTCTTTTAGAACTACTTTTGAGTCCTTTGTGAGCAAGTTAGGCATGTTTGATATTTACATGCCAACTTGAGGGGAAGTGTCAAATGAGTTGGAAGATTTACTCATAATATGCTTCATGGATGAGCTGACAGATTTGATTATAATCTGCTCCACAAATGAGCTGGCAGATATGATTGCAATCTGCTCTTGTAAACATAGGATATCATATATTGTTATTCTAGGGGAATAGATTAGAGGAAATTTCTTGATTGATGTATCTCCTAAAAATTAGGGATTGATTAAATTATTTAAAATCTTACTTGTTCTCCTATAAATATTTACACCTTTAAGAATAAAAGATACGTTTGCAATATCTAAACTATCAAATATAAGTATACAAACAATTAAAAGTGCAGCATAATGAGATTGCAACGTATTAGGACTCGCATATTCCCCAAAGCCAATCTGCTTCAAGTTATTATGAAATTAAATGAACTAGAAAAGAAATGGTCTAAGAAAGCTGATAGAATAAAAAACATGTGGGTGAAACCAAGAAGAATTTTACATAATCAGATTAAATTGAGCCAAGAGAGCCCATTACCTTCCATATTATAAGACGAAATGATAGATTGTTCTATTCTCTTGGGGGGACAACTCTCTCTAACCAATTCAAAAATTATCCTTCACTAAATCACCTCCTCCTATGGAGTGATATGTGTTTTGAAGTTAATTAACTGTTCAAAAGAAATTTAAAAAAAAACTAGAAAGCATAGCTTTCAACAACCAAAGCTGCTTAAATACTAAACTAGTTTCTATGATAGGTTAAATACTAAAAGCAAGTAGTACCTTTAGTAGACTCAACCTGAAAGGTTTTGATATACATTGGCATAAGCTAGGCTTGGAGTAACTGTTGTGTTTGATGGAGAAAGAGTAACTAGTGTATGGAGAGTACATAGAGGAGAAATATTATTTTTTTGAGAAGGTAACAAATCTAGCTTGCCTCAAATTAGTAAAAGTCCTAAGCATTCTTCTATTCAAGGCCATGTTGCATTCATAAGATAATATGGGAAACTACAAGCTACAAGTACTGTAATGCAAGCATATCTAACAAAACAAGACAAGAATTCAAACAACCATATGTATTAAAATTAACATTGGAAGAGTTTCACATCCTTATGTCTTAAATTACAACTACATTCACAACCATATGCATTAACAACTACATTATTTTATAAGAAAAAATAAATGTTCAGCTCAAAAACCCATTTACAAACTTAAACCAGAAACCCTAACCCAAAAATCATCAAGGAAGGAAGAGAAAGAAGCAAAATCGAAGAGGGTTAGTGAAATTTTATACCTTTACAATGTCTAGATGAGATTTAGAAGCTCAAATCTCTCAAGTTTTCAAGACCGTTGAGCAAAACCTCTCTTTTCCTCTCTTTCTTTCTCAAGAGTCAAAGAATTTGGCACCCAAAGGAGTGGCCTAGTGGTTCAATAAAGTGGGTTGAGTACCATGAGGTCTTGAGGTTCAATTTTCAATAGAGACAAATATTAGGTGATTTCTTTCCATCTGTTCTAGCCTTGGTGGACAGAGTTACCTACTACCTGTTGCTGGTGGGAGGTGGCAGATATCCCATGGAATTAGTCAAGGTGCGCGCAAGCTGGTCAGAACACTACGGTTATAGAAAAAGAGTCAAAGAATTTGATACAATAGCGTGGGAGGGATCTTATTTTTATTTGGGTCCTTTTTGGTTAAGTTGGGTCGGGTCGGGCGGGTTATAGGTGGGTTTATGGGTTTTAATAAAAGTTCAGACAATTTATTATGATATGGGGCATTCCGTTAAATGAGGGGTAGAAGTGAATAGTTTGATGATGGTACCATAGTGTAAAATTAGCTATTCAACTAAAGCAGAGGGGTAAATTTGACCCTTTTCCCAAAAAAATATAAGGTCATTTATTAAAAAAAATGGATTTGGGCATGAAATGGAATTATCCCACTTAATGATCGTATTGTATTAATGCTCTTTCATAATTTTTTATTAAATTCACTACACTAATGACAATGTAGAAGTCTGATAAACACTAAAAACTTGTTGGAGATAATTAAATGACCAAGCACACCACACGGATCAACCCATCATACTACAGAGTAGTTAATATGCACACATAACACAAGATGGATTAAATACACCCTATCACCTACCTCAAACCAAGCTTGCACAACTCTAAGCCTGAGTTTTGCCCTATCGTACCTTTTTGGCTTGCTCATGGTCTAAAACATGTATACAAATATTGTATTAACAAAATGACCTAACATGATGAGGGCTATGAGTCACCCCAAGCCCCTAAGGTCAGTTCATAATCATTCCTTAATCGTTATAGGGCTATTTCCCCCGTAATTCACCTAAATAAACCAATTTCATGGAATGATTGGTGAATTAACGAAATGCAAGGCTAATTTCATGATTAATAAACAAAACCCATTACACTAAGGCTCAATTTCACCCTTGCACCAACAAAACATACAAAAATCCATCCTAAAACCTCCCCAAATTCCATGACTTATGCCTTCAAAGGATCAAGAAGTAATTGCAAGTTAAAGGGAATGAATTCCATACCTTAACGAAGTTAAACGGAGGTAAACCCGTGAGTTTTGCCCTAAATCGCATTCCTCTTACCCTAAAATGAGTTTATGAAATAATAAATTATTTTGGGGGTTTTACCCTTTGATCTGCGGTTTTTACCGCTACAGCAGTATGTGACCGTTGTATCGCTATAGCGGCAGACCACCGCAATAGAGTCCTTGACCCTTTTTTACCACCGCTATAGCGGTAATTATTCCGCTATAGTGGTGTGTCACCCGCTATAGTTGTGTCGACGGGACAGAATATTCGTATTCACTAAAAAATCCCATTTTTTACAACACACCTTGATCCCGAGACATTCCAAACAATGCCCTTTATGCTAAGGTCAATTTCGGGAGTTCTACTAACCCAAATTTAGTTTCGTAAAATTTTATGGGTTTCTTATCGCCTTGGATAACTAAAAATCAAAGTCGTTCCCGCCAAGCCGATCTAAATTATTCCCAGATTTTCCAAGACAACCCCTCACCCAAAACGAAGCGAAACTAGCCTAATCTGAAATTTGCATCTTCCAAATTGGAAGGAATTTAGACACGAAATTTAAAATGTAAGACTTTTATATAACGACCAAGAGGGTCATTACAACAGATACCAATTTACCCATCATTCATCTCCGAACGATCAAACTAGAAAAATAGACCAAAATGAGAAAGAAAAAGAGTACCTGTATCCTCGAACAGCTGAGGGTACTTATCCCGCATGTCCTTCTCGATTTCCCAAGTGGCTTCCTCAACAGGAGGATGGTTCCATTGGACCTTCACCGAACGAATTTTGTTCGTCCTCAACTTATGAACATCACGATCAAGTATCGCTATCGGTTCCTCCTCGTAAGTCAAGTCCTTGTCCAAAAGCACTGAATCCCACTTAATAAAGTAGTCTCCATCCCCATGGTACTATTTCAAAATAAAAACATGGGAGACTGTATGAACCCCCAACAAACCCGGTGGTAGAGCTAACCTGTACGCAAGTGGACCCACTTCCTCAAGAACCTCAAAGGTACCAATATACCGAGGGCTGAGTTTGCCCCTTTTGCCAAACCTCATGACTCCCTTTGTGGGAGACAGCTTGAGCAACACTTGCTACCCGGCCTTGAAGTACATGTCCCTCACCTTTCAGTCTGCATACTCTTTCTGTCTACTTTGGGCAACCAACATCTTAGTCTGAATGAATTTTACCTTTTCCTGAGCCTCTTTCACCAAGTCGGTGCCCAAAGGTTTGATATCTCCCACATCAAGCCATCCAATAGGTGACCTGCACTTTCTCCCATTAAGTGCCTCAGTCGGAGCCATATCAATGCTGGAGTGATAACTATTGTTGTATGAAAACTCACACAATGGAAGGAACTGGTCCCAATGACCACCAAAATCAATCACGCAGGCTCTCAACATATCCTCTAGCACCTGAACGGTCCTCTCTGACTGACCATCAGTCTCAGGATGAAAAGTCATGCTAAAAGTAAGCATGGTGCCCAACTCTTCATGCAACTTATCCCAAAATTTGGAAGTAAACTTTGCATCCCTGTCTGAAATGATAGAAAGTGGCACCCCATGAAGCCTGACAATTTCTTTAACATATATCCTTGCCAACTGTTGCAAGCTATAATCTACCAAAACTGAAAGAAATGAGCTGATTTCGTTAACCGATCAACTATCACCCAAATGAAGTCATACTTTCCCAATGTCTTAGGGAGCCCCACCGCAAAATCCATGGCAATACTTCACCTGTTGATAGTTATAACACTTGAACACATAATCCATTATGTCCCTCTTCATCCCTGGCCACCAATAAAACTGCCTCAAGTTACAATACATCTTGGTCGTGCCTGGATGAATAGAATAACGCGAACCATGAGCCTCTAAAAGTATATCACCAATCAAGTCACCAACCTGAGGAACTCATAACCTTTCTCTAACCCATAGCATCCCTCTAGCTTCGAGGGTGGCGTACGCCACCTCCCCGTTCACTATCTTGTTTTGGAGTGCCTTTAACTTCTTATCTTCAAACTGCTTGGCCTTAATCTGCACCACAAAGGCAGATTTTACCTCAACACTAACCAGTATTCCACCCCTGTCCGAGACCCCAAACTACATGCTCAAGGATGCTAGAGTCTAAAACTCTCTAGCTAATGGTCTCATGGTCACTCTCAAGAATGACAAGCTGCCCATACTTACGGCCATTCAGCTCAGTGCGTCTGCCACCACATTTGCCTTACCCAGATGATACTGAATGGTCACATCATAATCCTTTAATAATTCCATCCACCATCTCTGCCTTAGATTCAAATCCCTCTGAGTATACACATATTGCAGACTATGATGGTCATTGAAGACCTCACACTTGACTCCATAAAGATAGTGTCTTCAAATCATCAAAGCAAAGTCTACCGCTGCCAACTCTAAATCATGAGTTGGGTAATTCCTCTCATAAGGCTTCAACTGCCTCGAAGCATATGCAATCACATTCTTATCCTGCATCAGCACAACACCCAGACCCAAAAGTGAAGCATCACAAAACACAACGAAATCTTTACCTTCAACTGGCAGCAAAAGAATAGGTGTTGTAGTCAAAAGTGTCTTGAGCTTTTGGAAACTCTCTTCACACTGGTTTGACCAAACAAACGGCACCTCTTTTTGAGTCAATCTTGTCAAATGAGTTGCAATAGATGCAAAGTCCTTGACAAACCTGCGATAATAATTGGCAAGACCCATAAAACTCCTTACTTTGATCACTGAATTAGGCCGAATCCAACCGTTAAGTGCTTCAATTTTTTGAGGGTCAACCATCACTCCCATCTCTGAAACCACGTGCCCCAAGAAGGCAACAGAAGATAGCTAAAATTCACATTTGGTGAACTTAGAAAACAACCACTTTTCCCTCAGAATTCCCAAAACTATATGGAGATGGCCTGCATGCTCTTCCTTAGTCTTGGAGTACACAAGAATATCATCAATGAACACAATAACGAAAGAATCCAAAAAGGATTTAAAGATGCCAATCATCAAACTCATGAAAGCTAATGGTGAATTAGTCAATCCAAAAGACATTACTATGAACTTGTAATGGCCATACCGAGTTCTAAAAGCCGTCTTTGGAATATCCTTCAGTCTAATCTTTAACTGATGATAACCCGACCACAAATCAATCTTTGAGAAGATTGTTGCACCCTATAGTTGATCAAACAAGTCATCTATATGAGGCAAAGGATATTTATTTCGGATGATGACCTTATTCAACTGCCTATAGTCGATGTACATCCTCATGCTACAATTTTTTTTCTTAACAAAAAGAGCCGGAGCGCCCCAAGGTGAAGCACTTGGACGAATAAAACCCTTATCAAGCAGTTCCTACAACTGAGCCTTGAGTTCCCTCAACTCTGTAGAAGCCATTCGATATGGTGGAATAGATATAAGGAGATTGCCCGGCTCTAAGTCAATATAAAAGTCAATATCCCTATTCGGAGACATACCCGGTAAACCCAATGGGAACACATCCTGGAACTCAAAAACTACCAAAACTCACTCAATAAAAGGAGACCCCGCACCCGCATCACGAAGATGACCTAAAAATGCTAAACACCCCTTCCCAACTAGCCTTATAGCCTGGACATATGATATCATTCTTACCGGTTTGGCCTTATACACTCCTTCCCATTCTAGTTCCTCCATCCCAGGCATAGCTAGAGTCATTATTTTGGCATAACAATTTAAAACAGCATGATACGGAGATAACCAGGTCATACCCAAGATTATATCAAAGTCTAACATATCCAAGATAATTAAGTCTACCCAAGTTTGAAGACCCACAAACAAAATAGGACAAGACAGATAAATAAAGGTAACTACCAAAGACTTCCCAACCGAAATAGACACATGCATAGGATAATCAAGAATATCACAAACCAGACTCGGACCCATAGCAAACAGAACAGACACATAAGAATAAGTGGATCTAGGATCAAATAAGATAGAAGCCATCCGATCACAGACAGAAATAGTACATGTGATCACCGCATCAGAAGCCTCGGCATCAATTTTTCCTGAAAATGCATAACAATGAGGTCAATCATCAATCTAAGCTAACTCTCTACCTGGTTGCGCTCCTGCGCCGCCGTTACCATGACTACCTGCCTGATTTCCCCAGCCACTCCGTGGATGACCCCTGCCATTATCTCTCTCCTACCTGTTAGAACCATCGCCCGAGCCTGCTGCTGTATCTGGCTATTCGCCTGTCTCACCAGACACTCCCTCTAAAAATGACCAGCAACACCCACGTTCCAGAGAAGGACGACTGGCAGAAGAATAAGAAGCCCCTTGGCCGATAACAACCTGAGTCTGAGAGGGTCCTTTAACAGGTACCACAGTAGAAGCTGGCATAACTGACTGAATAGGGCGAGCTAAAAAGGCCTGTTGGCCCTTAAAATAGGATCTACTAAAATTTTTAACATATCGAGACTTCTTGGCTAACATCTTAGCATGTACCGCCTGCGCAACACCTTTCAAATTCTTCATATAATCTGACATGTCATTAAACCCCTTTCCCAAAAAATTCATTTGCACAGTCAACACCTGAAGGTCATAGTTCAAACCCTTAACAAAGAGCCAAATCCTTTCTTCCTCCGTAGTCAACAACAGAGTGGCATAACGAGACAAGGCATGAAACTTAGCCTCATAAGCTACAACTGACATATCACCCTGCTCCAAAGCCAAGAACTCCTCATTCTTGTGATCACGGAGGGCATGAGGTACATATTTATCCAAAAATGGAGCATGAAACTGCTCCTAAGTCAAAGGAGGCAAAACAGGTAACCAGCACTCAATATATGCTCTCCACTACTGTTTAGCATCTTTCTCCAGCAAAAAGATCACAAACTCAATCCCATGTTGCTTCACAATACCCATCTTGTGCAGCCTCTCATATCAATCAATAATAAAATTAAAAGCATCCTCAGATACTGTACCCTGAAATATAGGAGGTTTCATCTTCAAGAACTTAGTCAGCAGGTCATGTTCAGTACCAGTCATCACAGAACCCAAAATTGGACTAGGAAAACCATCCGTGCTCGAAGTCTCATCCATCCTAGGAGCCATAGCAACAGTAGAGTGCACAACTAGAGCCTGATAAGCCAAAACAGTGGGGGTGGCTCAAGTAATAGTCAACCCGCTCAGAAAAGCCAACACTTGTTGAATTACCTCAGCAGACATAGGAGGTAGAGCTGCAACCCAACTGGTGCCGCCACCTTGGGCTCCATCTCCTGCAGCTGCTTGAGCTCCACCCCCGGCGGGTGTGGATCATCCCTGTCCTCTTCTTTCTATCCCTCTCGCTCATCCTCTTTCCCTCACAGCTGGCTTCTCAATAGGAAAGACCGGTGCTGGGGCTACTGCTCAGGTTCTGTTCAACCTAGTATTCAACATCTACTGATAAAAGAGTGAAGGATCAGATACTAATTTCGATCACCAGATACCAACTGTAATCAAATAGTAGCACGTAAGAAGCAAGAAAGACAGATTTCCTAAAGTCCTATATCCTCCCAAAGAAAAGTACAGACGTCTCCATACCGTTCCGCGAGATTTTACTGGACCCATTTTGGTACAACGAGTTCGACGAAGCATAGCTCTGATACCAAGTTTATAACGACCCAAACCCATCGTAAGTGGCACCCATACTACTCACCCGGTGGGAGAACTAATAAAACCAATCGGAATTCTAAGGTTCACACTTAAATGAGAGTAAGCTAACTAATCCAACAATAATAATCCAACTAGCGTAAACACGTAAGTACAACTAAAGCGGAAATATTATACTTAAACACAACAACCCTAGGACCAAAAGTCGTCTGTACCAAAACATCTAAGAATATCAAGGGAGGGGATGCAACCCCAAAAATAAAATAAAAGTAATAAGTCCAAACAAAGGACACTATCTAAATAGGAGAGATTTCATGGTAGCCCAAAAATGCTGCTTACCCTGAAATCCAAAATCGACTGCTGAAATTACAAGCAAGGTCTCGATGAATCCACTGGAATATGTGTTGCACTCACAGAAGTAAATGCAGGCGTAGTATCAGTACATAAATAAACCACATTGTACTGGCAAGATCATTTGAATAACCCAAGATGGAAATATGGACATTTAACCAAAATGCAGTACTATTAGCTAACACATGCTTACACATCAAACATACAACATATATGTACAAGTAGCACTCAAGCGACAAGCCAACAAGTCAAAAAGTATCATTTAGGAAATAATATGCAACTACTCATTCCAAGACAACCAAATAAGGAAAAACACAACAATACAAATCCTCTGGTTCACTCAAGGAACCGTCTACTAATATATACCTTGAAAACTCGTACATACACTCTAAGGGTTATATACCCACCCTCTAGCTATGACCTGCAGGGGACAATTACCATTCATGTACTAAACCCAGACAAGAATTTCTGTAACCCTTAATTCGAATAACCTGTGAGAACGTCTCAAATGACGAAACACTCCACAATATACAATATAGAAGGCCAAGTCATAAAACAAGTAAACATTTCAATAACCAAGCACACCATATGGATTAACCCATCACACTACAGAGTAGTTAATATGCACACATAACACAAGATGGCATTAAATACCCCCCATCACCTACCTTGAACTAAGCTTGCACAACTCTAAGCCTGAGGTTTGCCCTTTCGTGCTCTTTCCGCTAGCTCGTGATCTAAAACATGCATACAAACATTGCATTAATGAAATGACCTAACATGTTGAGGGTTATGAGCCACCCCCAACCCCCTAAGGTCAGTTCATAATCATTCCTTAACCATTTTAGGGCTATTTCCCCCGTAATTTACCTAAAATTACCAATTTCATGGAATGATTGGTGAATTAATGAAATGCGAGGCAAATTTCATGGTTAATAAATAAAATCCATTAACCTAAGACTCAACTTCACCCTTGCACCAACAAAACATACCAAAATCCGCCCTAAAACCATCCCAAAATTTCGTAACTTACGTCTTCTAAGGATCAAGAAGTAATTGCAAGTTAAAGGGAGTGAATTTCTTACCTTAACGAAGTTAAACGGAGGTAAACTGGTAATTTTTTCCCTAAATCACCTTCCTCTTGTCCCAAAATGGGTTTGTGAAATAATAAACTATTTTGGGGGTTTTACCCTTTAATCTGCAGTTTTTACCGCTATAGCGGTATGTGACCGCTATAGCGGTACCACTATAGTGGTAGACCACTGTTATAGCGGCCTTGACTGTTTTTTACCACCGCTATAGCGGTAATTATTCTGCTATAGCGGTGTGTCACCCGATATAGCAGTGTTGATGGGACAGAATGTCTGTCTTCACCCAGAAATTCTACTTTTTACAACACACTTTGATCCCGGGACGTTCCAAACAATGCCCTTTACGCTAAAGTCAATTTCGGGAGTTCTACTAATCCAAATTCAGTTTCGTAAAATCTTACGGGTTTCTTATCGCCTTGGCTAACTAGAAATCAATTTAGTTCCTGCCAAGCAAGTCTAAATTATTTCCGAATTTTCCAAGACTATCCCTTGCTCGAAACTAAGCGAAACTAGCATAATCTGAAATTTGTAACTTCCAAATCGAAAGTAATTTAGATACGAAATTTAGAATGTAAATCTTTTACAAACGACCAAGAGGGTAGTTATACATACTTAGCAAGATTGAAGATTTAAGGAGATTTTTTTTAACAGGCTAGCTTTTAACGTCCACGCTTTTTATCACCTTTGTTTCTCATAGATGGACCAACCTGACTCTTATTCTTGATCCATGTTTCTTCTTATGACAAGTCTCTAAATAAGTTTTAGGGCGCCTCAGATTCTTAAGTCCCAATCCTGTTGTAGCTTTAGAAATTTTCTTGACACTCTCTTCTTGATTTAAGTTGTCATTTTTTGGCTTAACACCCTTCTCTGATTCACTCTCATAAGGAAGTTGCTGATATGGAGTTGAAGATGCAACATTCACTGCTTCCCCCTCAGATTCTTTTAATACAGAGTGTTGAAGAATAGTTTTTGGTTCCTTCTCCAAAGAATTCAATTGCTCAAGCAACATGACCTCAACATATCCTTGATCATATGAATTGTGCGCTTATCCTGACCTTCTGTCTGTAAAAGAAAAGTGGTACTGTGGTTAACCTTCGTACCTACCCCTTTTTGGAAAGGCTTTCAAAAGTTACTATTAATTGAGCACCTTGATGTGATATAATGGACTCAAGAATCCCATACAGTCTAACAATTTCTCAAATATATAATTTAGTATAATCCTCTACTGAATCAATTGTTTTGATAAGTAAAAAGTATGTTTGACTTCATGAACTAGTCTATAATCACCCAAATTGAATCATGCTTTCAAAGTGAGCGAGGTAAACCTATCATGAAGTCCATGTTAATCATCTGTCATTTTCATATGGAAAGTTCTCTATTGTGAGCAAGACCACTAAGTCTTTGATGCTGGACTTTACCTTGCTGTCAATTCAAACACTTAGACATATAAGATGTCGCATTCCTCTTCATATCATACCACCGTTAAAGTTTCTTAAGATCGTGATATAATTTTATAGAACCTGAATGGATATATTTTTTTTTTATAATTGTCTCTTTAAGGTCATTAACATCACTACAACAAAAAGGTCTTTAATGACGATTATTTAGCAGGAATAAAATAGCCTTCTTTTTATTATATTTATATCAAAATTAAATTAAATCAAATTCTTATTAGTTATTAGTAAGTTTGTTGTTGACGTGAAGGTATCAGAAAAGTAAATACCTGCCTGCTGATGGAATCCTTGCTAATATATTCATTAAAGGAAAATATAATCGGCCAATGCATATTGGTTGGAAATAAGTACATTTTTGTGGTCATTTATAAAAATAGTGGGTAAATATTCTATATTTCCTTTTCCTTTTTCCCTTTCATTTTTTCTTTTTCCCACTAAACTGTATTTCACCTAAAAAATTTACCTTTACACTAAATAAAGCACAAACAAAAAAAAAAAAAAAAAAAGGAAAAATTACATAAAAGTGCATGTGACAACCTTACATTGCAAAATATGATCAACTTTTTAAGCTCTTACCAAAAACAGCCCAATGTATATAGAAAAGAAAGCTACTTTACATCTGTAGACAAATTATTACTCTCACACACACACACATCTCTAATCTTCATCTTCATCTTTTTTTTCTTCTCTTCAGTCATTTTTTATATCAATTTTCTTCTTCCTCTCCAATCATTTATGATTTTCAGTTGCAGTGGATAAGAATAGATATGTTTACATGCAAGTTCCATTTTACTTGTTCTGTTTTGACTTATCCATATGTACATTATTGGGTGTTTACACGTCTTCATCTGGATTTGCTTGGAGACATTATTGGGTGTTTTTCAATTGATTGGAAACATTAATAGGAGCTCAAAACTTAAAATTTGAAGTGATTTAGAAGATATTTGAGTTAAATACCAGAAAATACTCAAGGAAGAAGAAGAACGAGTAAAGTTTCAATCATTTTGTAATAAGCTTCGCTTCAAGTGGGTATTGCTACAAATGAATGGTATGTATTGAGGAAATTGAATCTAAAGTTTTGGGCGATTTGTTGCAGTTTTTGAGGTGTTTTTGAATGAATCTGATGCTTGAAATCAAGGAAGAAGACGAAGTCGATTTTTTGTAAGCTAGTGTATAATATTGTATAGTATTATATATGAGTGTATTATACGCCTCTTATGTATATATACAATTATATAATAATATATATAATTATATAAATATGTACATATGTATATGTAATGTTTTAAAAATGTATCTACATTGTATAAATGTGTATAAAATGGAGAGAAAGAAGAAAATCACCAAAATAAAAAGATTGTATTGTATATACATTAATATACAATACAATATACAAATGTATTCACTGTTATAAAAAAAATTACTTTACACTTATGGGCCAAATCTTGGTTTAGGTTTGGGCTATAAAATGTAATGTACTTTTTTGACGAAGAAATTACAAGTTTACTATCCACAGGAGAACAACACTCATACATCCATGCTTGCATAGCATGTGGCATACCATGGAGTCAGTAGTACTTTCGATCAGTTGTCAGCTTTCTTGATACAGTTTTTGCAAGTTCGTCAAAAGATTTCTTCCCTCCAACAATAATCCATGTACCGGTCATGCTCAGCCAAGTCAAAATGATGTTTTGGTACTCGAACAGTATGAATTTCCCCAAATAGAACAAATCGATGAATGAAATAAAGAATTGTTGTCTTCAAAGCATCATCATCATTTTGCCACCATACACAATCCTTAAAAGCACGAAACGACGCTGCTTTGGTAGGTTTTTCTTCACCTCCAAAATACTCCTTAGTTAATCTGTTCGGCACCTCCGTGTCAAATATAAAATTCGATGAAGAGGCAACACAATTGAGACCGGATACAATTGCAAATTTTCTAATTGTAAATCGCAATGTGTATCCATTAAACTGCATCATGAGAGCATTTGTAGAACTGGTTTTCAATTCCCGTGCCATAACACACCTAAACATTTGTGATTGAACCCAAGAATCTAGCATTTTCGTGTATTGACTGAAGCATGTATTATGAAATCTTTTGAACTGTTCAACTGAAAGCTTCTTCTTTAATTTTTCAAATATATTCCTCTTCATGTAACAAAACGCGTGTGGAGGCTTCGTAGGCAGATCATTAAGTACAAAAATGATATCCTGTTAGAAAATGATAAAAAAATTATTTTACGCATAAATGTTTGCAAACCATATGTACTTTATACAACTGAATTTTAAATATATATATATATATATATATATATATATATATATATACATGTATATACAAACACATTAGAATTGTATAATTGTATATAATGCATAATATATGAACGGAAAATAATTTATACAATTAAATTGCATATAAATATACATGAACAACTGTATATGTGTGTGTGTGTGTGTATATATATATATATATATATAATGTATAATAGTATAAAATTTGTATAAGTACATGTAATGTATAATAGTATAAAATACATATGTAATAAACTATAAACATGGTATGTATACATTTGCGTAACAACCATATGTACATCAACTATATATTGTATATATGTGTGTGTGTGTGTACATTCAAGTGTATATACAATTATACGATTGAACAATACCTTTTTCACAACCTCCTTACACACCCTTCTTGAGTGAGAATCCTCTGAAGCTTTTTCGTTTGCTTATTTGCTACAAGAACCAATGTCTTTCCTTTCCTTTTTTGGGTACACCTATATCGACCATCGAAATTTTAGAAGTGTCAGGTAATGCCTTTTCTGATTGTAAATTTTTCATGTAAATTTGGATCTTAACATGGTCATTATGATTTTCTAGACATGACTCTGTTCTCAACCTCTCCTCTTCCAACACCACTACAACACCTGTATTATCACTATATATTTGAGAAATACACAAATCAAACGATGGTGTACCACCATTATTTGGAGCGGTTCGTTCAATACCTCTCATCAATCTCCTAAATGGTGTTTTGTCAGCCATTTGAATCAAGTAAATTGATTACTTGAAACCCTAAATAATACTGCAAATAGGGTATATTGGAGAAAATTAAAGACGAAAAGTTGAAGTAGAAGTTAGAAAAAATAAAATCAAAAGAAATATAATGTATAAACACTAAACTTGTAAGATTACTCCAAAATCAGCAATGCATATCCAAGCGGATGTTTAGGGATTTACGGATGAATTAGGAGAAATATTTTGAAATTTTTCGAGAATCGTGTCTTCAATTTGTTTAGTTAAATCAGCCGCAATAGTAGCCAATTAGATGAGAGAGAATCTTTCCATAATCAATTAGGTTAGAGAGAAACGTGTATTGGTTATATACATAGTCTAGAATATTTGTATATGCGGGCCCAAAGAAAAAACAGTTATTAAATAAAAACTTTAACTATGTAAAGTAATTATTATAAACATTAACCATCTAACGTAATTATGGACTCTTTTTGCTATGTTACATAATTTTTTTTATTTTTTATGTGTACTTTTTTGTAATTATTCCAAAAAATAATTCAAAGCTTTTATGCCTAAAGTGAAACACCCTCAGCAAGGGTAGAAAATTCATTGCTATCCGCAAACTATTGGCAAGCATAGCAATTCGATTCTTCGACCTTCAGTGACCAGATTGCCTCTTGCAACCATCTTTATCGACGGTAAATTATCCTCTCTCTCTGTCGATCTCAATATATCTTTTAGGGTTCAATTGGTACATCACAACAAACAATTCAATCTTTATATTTGGTGGTCTTGTCATCTTTGAGCATTTGTTTTTCTCTGACATGTCTCTGTAATCTAATTAAATTTGTTGTTAGGCATTTCTTAGTACTTGGTAGGATAAACAACACTTGTGAACATAATTTATATTATGAAGAAGTGAGGGTCCTCCTCGAGTCACTTTAGATGTTGATATCCGATGTTATAATTGGTGGATAAAAAGTATAGTATGATGATTAGCACATTCATTTTGCTCTTTCACTTGGATCAAAATTTTGATCAAGGTTTTATAACCATCTGCGTGTATGGATTGTTACCCGTGTCTGTTAACAAATCACTAATTCCTCAGATAAATTTCATAGATGGTCGTATACCTAATCAAATATTAAATGAAGTTAATTTTTAAGTTCTAAATTTTCAAATTTTCATTCAACGACTTAAAATCCATCCGAAAGCTTCAGAACCTAAATCAAAGGTCCAACTAATTCAAAAATCACCTCTCGGGCCTAACAGAACTCCATTCCAACCTTGTTTTCATCAAATGTTTACTTTGGTCAAACCTATCAACTTTCCAACATTTAAAATGAAAAAAATAACTCAAAACTCATCCAACTACCTCGAGAACCGTGTCACCCACCCTCTACAGATCACAAACACCATACTGAAGCTACGAAAAGGGGTAAAATAGTCAAAATACACATAGATCAAAAAACAACTATGAGGGTTTTTACAATCATCATTTGAATATTATGAATTCAATATTTTAGAAAATGCATTGCGAAATGACTATAGTTTATTATAAGTAAATTGGAAAATAAGTGATAAATTATCTCTTGATATTTCAAATTGGATAAGTAAAAGTGGACGGAGAAAGTAATAAAGTCAATATTTTAAGAAATAAATATACTCCCTCCGTTTCAAAAAGAATGACCTACTTTCCTTTTTAGTCCGTTTCAAAAAGAATGACCCTTTCCTTTTTTGGCAACACTTTAATTCCAACTTTCCACATGGCATGTTTAAGACCACAAAATTCAAGGGCATTTTGGTACATTTGCCATAATTTTAATTTAGGACCACAAGATGTAAAAGTCTTCTTTATTTTCTTAAACTTCGTACCCAGTCAAACTAGGTCATTCTTTTTGAAACGGAGGGAATAGTTGATAAAGATAAATTAAAAACTAAATGATAAATTATCTTCTATTTTTAAATTGAACAAGTAAAAATGAACATCTACTCCCTTCGTTCACTTTTACTTGTTCAAACAAATCTTTAATTTCATATCATGATTTCATATACCGTAGCCAAACGGATCCTTAGTACCGTAGACGGGGTACTATAAAATTTTAGTACTATAAAATTTCGTAAAACAAAGGCCATTAAATGCTTAGTTATAGAGCAGGCCACATAAAATAGACACACTACTCCCTTCGTCTATCTTTACTTGTCCACTATTGACTTGACACATATCTTAAGAAACAATAAATAATAGAGGTAATTTTATTATATATCCCTTTAAATATAATAAATTTAATACTTTACAAAATGCAATGGATGATGAATGGTATTCAATTGCAAGGTTAAATTGGACACAAAATGGTAAATTATACATTGATTTTTCAAACTGGACATGCATTACTCCCTTCGTCCGACAATACTTGTCCATTATTGACTTGACACACATGTTAAGAAATAATAAATAATAAGGATAATTTTACTATATAACCCTTTTAAATATAATAAATTTAATGCATTGGAAAATGCATTGAGTGATATATAGTACTCCCTCTGTCCCAATTTATATGACACACTTTCCTTTTTAGTCAGTCCCAAAAAGAATGACACATTTCTATATTTGGTAACAATTTAACTTTAAAATACCCACTTTACCCTTAATGAAATGATTTACAACCACACAAATATCTATAACTCATTTTAGACCACAAGTTTCAAAAGTCTTCCTTTATTTCTTAAACTCCGTGCCAAGTCAAAGTACATCACATAAATTGGGACGGAGGGAGTATTTAATAGCAAGGGTTAAATTGGTAGAAACGGGTAAATTATTCATTGGTTTTCAAATTGGACAAGTATTATTGGACAAAGAAAGTATTAGATATCTATTTTTAATATACTGGACAAGTAAAGATAGACAGAGAAAAGAAAATAGTAAAATTTATTTTATCGCTCATTAATTTCAGCAGCAGAGCTCATTTTCACAATTATTTTTTTGCATCACCATAACACCCGTACAAACTTAAATGTTGATTCAGTTGTGGCAACTCATAAATACTATCGCAA
The DNA here is from genome assembly GCA_031232105.1 of Capsicum rhomboideum. Lineage (NCBI taxonomy): Eukaryota > Viridiplantae > Streptophyta > Magnoliopsida > Solanales > Solanaceae > Capsicum > Capsicum rhomboideum. Next base: position 32,556,062 of record CP124716.1, read on the forward strand.
AGAAAGACCATTTCTCCTTGCTTGAGGAAACATAGAAACCCCAATAAGGTTAAGTTGCATATTAAATTTCTCTTTGCCATTTTACATTTTGGAGTTTTAAGTAATATACACGTTTGTGTCTTAAAATATGGACAATTTTTTTTGATAATATTACATATATTACTGCAAAAAGACATTTAGTTTAATAGTGAAATGGGATAGGGCGAAACAGGCCAAAATTTTAGAAAATTCCGAACAAGGCACGTTGAAATCTTAACGGGTCTAGACTTGTCTGGTCCTGTCCTGCACCATTCACATCCCTAGAATTGACAATTATTTTGGAAATCTTTCTGAGTTAAAATGACAATTAATTTGAAACGGGGGAGTGATAGAACAGACATATCATACACAACGGAAGCATGAATATGGATCACATAAACTTACATAAGCTAGATAACATAATCTAAAACGAGGTTGAGAAAATACTAACCTCTTGAAGTTTTCACACAGGTCGTCCACCACCAAGCGATCCAGAGTTGCGGCCTTCTACTATAGCCTTATTAATCTCACAATGAACACTTGTTCGGGCAAATGGATTTTGTTTTTCAGAAAAGTGAATGTTGACGGAGAAACCTCTGCTCCTTATATCCAAGTTTTTCAACAGAAGTTGCAAACGTGAAGGAGGCAATTTCTCTCCAAGTACACACGTTTGTTTTCTGTCGCGGGAGTTATCCCATTCAAAAAATAAAATGTGTGTTTATCTTTTAGAAGTTCAGTAAAAAAATCAATTAATTTTATTACTTCTAAAATACTCCTTTTTCCATTCAAAATTCATTAATTAATAAGGTATAGAAGGGACCACAAATTTATTAATTTGAGGTTTTCAATTATGACATTGATTCGGAATTGATTGAATTAATCCTATCAAAATAAATTACAGATTATTCCACTGAAAATTCGTAATTGCACTCCTCGGTTTAATTTCAAAATCTACCATTAAATCTTATTTAACTCCTCATGTTAGAATTATCGCCACCAATCAATTAAATTAAATCTCTGAAAATTTAATCCACTGATTAATTTAATCCTTTATTATTATGCTCAAATTTATTTCACGTTACAGATATAAAATCCACCTGCAGAATTTTTCACATGAAAACTAAAGCAACCATAAAGAGGTGTCATCTATCTTAAGGCCGAGACACGGTTCTATCAACTAATTATTATTTCACTAATGTGATTTGTTAACATCCAGTCTTTCAGGAATGTGTTGACCTGTGATAGAGTCTCACCTATTGACAGATCAAGATAATAATCAAATTACATCGATCATAACAATTATATCAAGATTAAGAGTACAAGTACATTTAATGGACTAGAGAAGTTGTTTTATTAATTTTCAGAACATAAACAAACAACTCTACTTTGTCCGTTCAATATGCACAAAAAACATATTAGCACAAGAAGTTGGAATTGAACCATTTCCATAATCAAGATCAAATTATATTTAATCTTGTGCTACAATTATCAAGATACTTGTCCAACTTCATCTCTGATTGTGAAAATTAATTTATTACTTATAAGGACCGATAATTTTAATCTTCCGTGTATGAGCTAAATAACTACATACATTAAATCATCTACTATATAAGCAAATGACACACATAACAATTATCTATTCAAATAAAACTTTATTAAATCGAATAAATAAAATCAATAGTCTTTACATAGGATGAAAACATAAACAACATGATTAATAGATTATCCTACCAGGGAGTAGATTAAAATGACAATTAATTTGAAACAAATGGAATAGACTACAAGATGTCAGAGAAATTTTGAATTTCCTTAGTTATATTGGAAAAGTAACTTGAGTCAAAGAATTCAATAATATAAATATTTTTTTTGGTATATTGAAAACGGAAAAGGGCCTAAAACACCCTTTATTTATTGAAAATGGTATAAAAATATCCTCCATCCACCTTTAGGCTCTATAATGCCCTTCACATTCATCTTTGGCATCTTTGGACTCCATAATGCCCTTCACATCCACCTTTGGGCTCCAAAATGCTCTTTATTTAATAGGTTAATAACAAATTATAAGTTGAAAAATGATGAAATACTTTTTTTCTACTTGTAGGAAAAAATAAGAGAGGAAAATATTATTATTTTCTTAAAAATAAAAAACTTCGAAGGGCATTTTGGAGCCCAAAGATGGATGTGAAGGGTATTTTGGAGCCTAAAGGTGGATGAAGGACATTTTTGTACCATTATCAATAGGTGAAGGGCATTTTAGGCCCTTTTCCGTATTGAAAAATACTAAAAGGTATTAAATTCTTTCATAAGCTATATTGATTAAATTTGTCTAGAGCAACAACTTTATTTTTTTGAGCACGTTTTCTCATATTAGCAATTTCGCAGCATGTCTATGACCTTCATTCGCCAAAAAGTTGCACACTAATTTGTCTTTCTCCAGATATGAATAATATCTGCCTTATTGACTTTAGATAGATATCTGTAATCTTCAATAATAGCTTTTAGAGGATGACTCTATATATCGTCTATATTGATAAGCTTGACGGCAAGCAAGCAATTTGTTTTCACTTCTTGCTAATTATTATAGCCATTGTTTAATGCTCCATAGTCCCGTGGTGAGGCTTGAGGTAAATCACATCTTACCTAAATATTTTAATGTTCACCTTACTTGATCATCTCTAAAAAAAATCCTGAAAAAATAACATCTTCAATTTAGATCTTCATATTGCTATCAATATTCACTAATATACATATACGTAGATACACACACTCATGGGCGAAGCGATAGGTCATTAGAAATTACATTATTTACGAAACCAATATTGTTGAATCCTCTTCTTTTTATTATTACATTTTATATTGGAATTATTTAATAAAAATTTTAACTTTATCATTATGCACACACACAATGTATATCTATGTGTGTTTACATGCTCGATGGATATTCAAAGACCATTAAGCATAGGCAAATATAACGTTGCAATATCTAGTTCATTTGAACCCAACATTTTAATGTGAAGCATAAATTTGTTTAATGAAAACTCACTAAAATATCAATAACTAAGAGTAATATATATTATATAGGTCAGAATTCATAATTTTAGAAATACAATAAATTAAAAACTCAACCTTAATGTGATTGAAACCCATAGAGATTAAATTGTGGACCAATCTCTACCATTAGTTGCAGAAAAGATTGAAAAAGTAAATTAAATTTAAAAGAAGGATTAATGATCTATTGTATATATAGCACATGTATTTAAATGATACATAGCAAAATCAACTGTCCAATTAACTCCTTTTAGATATGTTGCTTCTTGTTTAATCCAACTAAATCATTCAAGTGTTTATAACCACCATAATATTTACAAGTGACTATTAATCATACATATGTTCACTTTTCTGCTCCTTTTATGGAACTGATTACGGGGTAACAAAGATGTGTAGCCAATTAGTCGTGCCTTTGATATAAATAATCATTAAGCACTTCACCAAATGCTAAAGATTTATGATTTAACTATCCATTTTCTCTAATTGTTTAATAGGTCAGACATTCTTTCCAAAAGAAAATAAGTTTATGTGCCATTATAATGTGCCATGTCCTCGTGTAATTTAGTATAGAGGAAGCCAATAATGCGTATGACTTATTAGCCCACTAATTAGGCATACATTATGACCTCATTAGCTAGCTTAGTCATAATCCTTTTGTTAGTTATTGGTAAAGTCAAGATGCAATGCACTAATTATTCTTTTGTTGCCCTGGGGGTGGTTACATAATCGTAAAATTTAAGGGCAATAATAATGTAAATGTTGTTAAATAAAGAAATCAAAGTTTTAAAAACTGATTTTTAGGAATATTTCAAGTAAAATAATACTAGTATTTTCTTACTCACAAGTTTTAACTTTTTAAAAATAAAATTTATGTCTAAACATACAATTTTAATTTGTGCTAGTATTGAACCAACACGTCAAATGTTTTTAACCCTTCAACTCTTCTTTTATGTTTTTATGTTTGATCAACCTCATGTTTTGCCATACATTATTTCTCCATATCTATTTTCAATGATGTAATACATATTTTTATTAACAATTATGTTGTTTTACGTTTCTATTATCTAAAAGTAACACGTAAAGACACTTTTTACTAACGTGGACTTGCCAAGAGAATGGAAAACACTTTTTACTAAAAGATTTTCTATTTTTAAAGTTCCAATTCCGAGACTTCTTATTAAAATCGAAGAAATTACATCCTATTATTTGATGGTTAAAACGAAACAGAAATGGTCTAAAATAAGAAACGCAACATCAGAACTTCTTAAGGAGTCACCCATTAAACGGACATATTGATATCAATCTTTTTAGCCTTGAAAACCTGGTAATTAACGAAAACAATGGCCATGCATCGCATCAGATTTGCACAATTTTATGAACGAGACTTGAATATAATTCCAAAAAATGAAATTTCAAAGTTTGTAAGTTTTATAATTAGAACCTGTACAATTATTAGGTTTCTAGATTTATAATTTGTACATATTCAATAGAATTCTAAATATAAATATGTAGATGCCCTCGAAATACAAGTTCAATTTGTGCATAAAAAAGTGAAACCAATCTGGCCCGATTTCATTTACTAGTTAGTCAAATATTTGGAAAATTTGGTTGTATAAAATCCAAATTAAAATTACATAATCAAAATCAATCATATCATCACCAAGTCCAAATTACAAGATTTTTCCCCAAAAGACAATCTTATACACTATTTTGACCCTTATGATAATTGGGTGAAAGACAGAAATATAGTAAATACCCCATGCTGTCATTGGTGAATTTCATTTTCTACATAAATAAAATTGGTCCACTTTGATGTCAGCCTGAGCAGTGTGTATCAGTCTCCAGTGTTGACCATAAGTGGAGGAGTCAATTCCCATTGGCTCCAACATTTTGTGGGGCCCACCTACTCCTCTCTGTTGACAAATCTTTCCTTTCCCATTTGCTGTCCCATGTATTCGTTGGATCGATTAAATTTAGATTCGTATCGAAAAGTCTCGTATTAGGATAAATAGGGGGCGGAGCTAGTATATAGTTTACAGGTTTGACAGAATCCACTAACTTTTGTTCAAATTTTGTATTTATCTGACAAAATTTATTAAATATATACAAATTATTTAGTTTAGAACTAGAGTCGTCAAAATGGGTTTGGCCCTTGAGGTCTAGCTGGGTTAAGCTATGATTTTTTAACCCATTTAAAATTGGGGCTTATAAGCCCAGCCCAATTCAGCTCGCTGGCCCTTGAGGCTTGACCGAGGTTGCGCTGGGCCGGCCCATGGGCCAAAAAAATATTTAATTTAAATTAAAAATATGAGGATTGTGAAAAAAGAAGTAAAAGTTAAGAATTGTATTTAATTTAAATTAAAAATATGAAGATTATGAAAAAAGAAGTAAAAGTTAAGAATAGTATTTACTGAATTAGTCTTAATATCTTATATAATATTTTATTTATTTAGCGTTAAATACTAATCACCAATTATAAAAGTTTCATTCATGATTGTTATTCAATGTAAAACTTAAAATTTAAAAGAAAATTGTGAACAAAAAGAATTAAAAATATAATTAGTGATTACTGAATAAGTTCTAGCTATTATTTAACACAATATTCTATTCATTTAGCATTAAATCTCAAATACTAAAATTTTCTAACCACCAATATAAAGATTGCATCCATCATGAAATGTTCAAACGTTTGTTGCTACTTGAAATTGATTGTATGACAACTTTACCCAAATTCAAAGTGATAATATTTTTCAGTTAATTTAAATATTATTATTTTTTGTTATATAGTTTTTGATAATGTTTAACTTATTAAATTTGCACATGAATTTAGATGAAGGTGATGTTAATTAAGATAATTTTATCAACAAATTCAAATGCATTTTGATGATGTATTGGTGTTGAATATGTTATAAGTTATTATAGAATTATGTCATTTCAGATAATCATATGTTAGAAATGTTAACAAATTGGCATACCTATAAGTTCAAATATATATTGAAAAAGAAATTTTTAATTTAAAAAAAATCAGTAAAAATGAAGGGCTAGCCTGTCCCAACCCGTGACCCTTTTAGGGCTGGGTTGGGCTATACATTTTAAGGCCCTTTAAAATGAAGGATCGGCCCGTCCTAGCCCATCAAATTCTTTGACACGCGAGGCTCAGGCTGGGTTGGATTGGGCTAGCCCGTTTTGACAGTCCTATTTAAATCCCACTAATTTCAAACTGAAATTCTAAATTTATGGACTTCAAATTCTGACTCCGCCAATAAACTGCTGCTAACAAAAGTGATTTTATACCCAATATGACTAACAAAAAGGGTGAAAATCGTTTACACCCCCCAACTTTACTTTAAAAATCAAACTCCCCCCTCAACTATAAACAATAGACATTCTCCCCCCCCCCCCCCTTTTCTATACAATGTCTATATTACCCTTGACATTTGTAATCTCCATCTATATACTATATTTTTATAATAATATTATATATTATTTATTTATTTTACTCAGTTCTTTATTTATTTTATTTAAATTCATTAATGTTATAAGTAGAATAATCCTTTTATAAATTTGTCACAAAAGCTAAAGTATTTTTTATGAATGTTATTTTATTACATGCATTAAGTATTATATATGTATGTGTGTGTATATTTAAGTTTTATTTGTGTTGTATTTTTTATTTTTTATATAGATAAATGAGTTTTGATTGACATTAATGAGATGCTCTAAATTATAAATTAAAATTTACTTACAATATAAGTAAATTTTAGGAATTAACTTGTTATAAAATATATCTCCATTTTTATTACTTATTTTTATATTGCATGCATCGAAATATATTTATAAAGTTATTATTATCTGTCATTTGATTATCAAGAAGGAGTGGCGAACATGAATTAGGATAGAACGTTAAGAGGTTGGAGTGAGTTCATGCAAATAGATATGAGTGTTGTCCTTATTATTACTTGTAGTGCTATGCTTGTAATTTTTTGTTCTTGGATTCTTATTGATATATGTTGTTTCGGGTAGATCACTTGTAGTATTATCTTGTGGTAGTATTGATTTGTTACTATATATTATTGTGTTGCTCCTTATTATCTTTTATCCCTTTTTACATCTATTTCTGGACTGTATTTTATCTTGAGTCGAGAGTCTATCGGAAACAACTTCTCTATCTCACCTCAGAGGTAGTGGTACGGACTGCGTACACTCTACCCTCCTTAGACCCCACTGTGTGGGAATACACTGGGTATGTTGTTGTTATTATTATGCTCATTTATTTTATTTAGAACGTCATTAGCTTATATGCAAAATTAATGTTTTTCACTTTTTTTTTGTCTAAAACTAATATTTATTTTATCTAAATGAAATTTACTATATACATTAAAAAATAAAATAAAAAATCATGATTTTAAAAAAGTAAAGAAAAAAAAATTAGTAATAAAGTAAGGATAAAGTATGCATTTAAAAAAAATAAATAAGATAAAAGAGGAAGAACGACTATTATTCAAAATTAAAAAGAGAGTTTAATTTTTAAATCAAAATTGAAGAGGGTAAATGATTTTCACCCCTAACAAAAATGACACTATATACTCGATCCAGCCTAAATCGATAGTCAAGAATGAAGAAGTACATGTGACTCTAACGATACTGTGGTGATTGGTTGTTGACAATTTATAAAACACCGTTTAGGTAGATTTTCACACACGCGCTTTAATCAGCACGTGGTACCAGGTTTTACACGCCCCCCCTCCCACCCACCTACAGCGCAGGTTGTCTTCTCAATTGTGAGCGACAAAAGTAGCATAATAAGACTCCAATGAAGTCACTTTCTTTTTCCTAACCAATAACCATTCTTCGTCCTTTCTCTTCTCTCAAGCACAACAATTCTGTTAAGCATTTTCTCAAACACATAATCTGCAATTACCCCATTTGTCTGTCTCTCTAAGTTCTTCTTCATTCCTCCTGTTGGATCGCCGGTTTCCGGCATGGCCGGAACGGAACCCACCTCGTTTCCATCGAATTTTGTGAAGTCAACACAATAATGGTACTAAAATACACACAGCAAAGTGATAACCAAGCTCAACAACAAAAACAGTATACCTAAAGAGCTCTAACTTTTGGCTTTTGTTTTTACTGCTGAAATGTCTGAAGTCAATGTTAACCTAGTTGACCCTATCTCTTCGCCTTCGGGCGAAGACATGGCGGTGAAAGCCGTACACAAGAGATATGAAGGGCTAATTGCCGTCCGTACAAAAGCTATCAAAGGGAAAGGAGCTTGGTACTGGACTCATCTGGAGCCCATTCTGATACAAAACCCGGAAACAAACCTTCCCAAAGCCGTGAAACTCAAGTGTACTTTGTGTGATGCTGCGTTTTCGGCTTCGAATCCATCTCGTACTGCTACAGAGCATCTTAAAAGAGGTACTTGTCCCAATTTTGGCTCTCTTTTAAGGCCAATTTCACAATTACCTCCTTTAGCTTCACCTTCTTCACAAAATCATCGCAAAAGAAGTTCACCACAAACTGGTAGTGGTACTGGTACTTCATCAAGTTCACAACAATTTGGATTGGTGAACAATTCGCCGCGTTTCTGTGGCGAAATGGGCTATTCACCAGTCCAAACAGCGCAAGCAATTGTTACTCATACGGGTTTGAATCAACAACATTTGGTGTTGTCGGGTGGGAAAGAGGATTTGGGTGCTTTAGCAATGTTGGAAGATAGTGTAAAGAGGCTTAAGAGTTTGAAAGGTTCACCTGGTCCAGCTTTGAGTAAGGACCAGGTTGATTCAGCTTTCAATTTGTTGGCTGATTGGTTTTACGAGTCGTGCGGGACAGTGACACTTTCGAGCCTCGAGCATCCGAAATTCAAGGCTTTCCTTAACCAAGTAGGGTTGCCTGCGGTGTCGAGAAAGGACTTTGTAGGAGAAAAGCTTGATTCTAAGTTTGAAGAAGCAAGAGTGGAGTCCGAAGCCAGGATTCGGGATGCAGCATTTTTTCAAGTTTCGTCAGATGGATGGGGGAAGGATATTTGTAAGTATGGAGAAGACACCGTGATTAAATTTATTGTAAATCTTCCTAATGGTACTAATGTATTTCATAAGGCAGTGTATAAGGGCGGTTTGGTGCCATCGGAGTATGCAGAGGAAGTTTTACGTGAAACTATTAAAGGGTTGTGTGGTAATGTTGTTCAAAGATGTGTAGGAATAGTTGGAGATAAGTATAAAGGTAAGGCATTGAGGAATTTGGAAATTCAAAATCATTGGATGGTTAATCTTTCATGCCAACTTCATGGATTTATTAGTTTGTTGAAAGACTTTGGTAGAGAGCTTCCACTTTTTAAAACTGTCACTGATAATTGTTTAAAGATTGCAAATCTTTTCAATAGCAAGTCCCAGATCAGAAATCATTTTAGGAAATTCAGGTCACACGGTGTTGAGCTTGCAGGATTGATTAGAGTTCCTTCAGCTGACTGCAATCTCTCTAAGAACTATGGTCCTGTTATTGCAATGTTGGAAGATATACTAAGTTATGCTCGAATACTGCAGTTAATAGTGCTGGATGATTCCTATAAGGTCTCATGCATAGAGGATCCTGTTGCTAAAGAAGTTGCTGAAATGATACAGGATGTTGGGTTTTGGAATGATGTGGAGGCTGTTCATTCACTGGTGAAACTGATCAAGGAGATGACTGATGATATTGAGGTCGAGAGACCCTTAGTTGGTCAGTGTCTTCTTCTTTGGGAGGAGTTGAGAGCTAAAGTAAAGGACTGGTGTGCCAAATTTAGCATTGCTGAGGGACCTATTGAGAAGATAATCGATACACGGTTCAAGAGAAACTATCACCCAGCATGGTCAGCTGCATTTGTGCTTGATCCATTATACTTAGTGAGGGATACAAGTGGGAAGTACCTTCCACCATTTAAACGTCTGACACATGATCAAGAGAAGGACATAGACAAACTTATAACGCGGCTAGTACCAAGGGAGGAAGCTCCCACTGCACTAATGGAGCTTATGAAATGGAGATCAGAAGGGCTCGACCCACTGTACGCTCAGGCTGTTCAAGTAAAGCAGCGAGATCCAGTGACTGGACGAATGAAAATTGCAAATCCTCAGAGTAGCAGGCTTGTATGGGAAACTTGCCTGAAAGAGTTCAAGTCGCTGGGGAAGGTTGCTGTTAGGCTTCTCTTCCTTCAGGCAACCTCATGTGGATTTAAATGTAATTGGTCCTTTATGAGATGGGTTTCTCTGCAAGGGCACTCGAGGGTTGGCATGGATAGAGCTCAAAGGATGATCTTCATTGCAGCTCACGCAAAACTTGAGAAACGGGATTTTTCCAGTGACGAGGAGAAGGATGCTGAGATGCTTGGTACAGCAAATGGTGAGGATGACATGTTCAATGAAGTCTTTGTAGATGCACCCTCAGTTTAATTTATTTTCTTCATATCTCTTAACTCTTGTAGAATATTGATATTTAGGGTGTATAAATTCTTTTAATATTTTCTTTCCTTCATTTGTTACTTCTAATAGATGGTTTTGGAGATATTGTTTGTAGACAATATGAGAAAATTGAGCATTGTAATTCTATCAATTGCCTATTGATGATATAATGACCTGTTACATTTGAAGCTAGAGGTACTTGGTTCTGAAGAAATCTGCTCATGCTTGTTCGTAATCATAATCTTTCAGGGATAGAATGGGACTTTTTATAATATCTTGCATATTTTTAGGCTAATATCAAAAACTTTGACCATGAGTTGAATCAAGGGTGTCCTAATTTATGTTCTAAAACCGCATCTTGCTCATTTCCTTTGCCGATAATGGGGGCAGTTTTGAAGTGCCTAACTTGTTTAAAATTTAAATGGTAGTGTCAGCAAAAAGATTTAGGAGGTTCACAAAAAAAGTGACCAAAATTTCTCCATATTAATGTGCCACTTTACTTTCTAACTCTTATGTGTAAAATGACTTACCTTGCCTGTTTTTAGTCAATAAAAATGTTCCAGGAAAAAACAAAGGAAGAGACTAACTAATATTATCAATTTTGTTCGGTTGTCAGTTTTATTTATTGACTAAGCCCACGACATGCCAATATTTCTCATATTGAACCAGGTTCTTTCATACAGTTGAGAGAACTTATATCCATGCAATGCTTTCTCAGTTTTAGTTGCCCAAAATGCTAAAGCTTATACCGAACTGTGTGTTTTAATTAATCTATACAAGAACTTTTGGATTCAGCTGTGATACTCCTTGCTCTTGCCATGTACTTTCTTAATTTCAATTTTGCTTTTGAATCTTCATCTGTTATCCGAAAGAGGTTGATATTCATGCCCCTTAATGATCAAATGCAACATGAAGTTGATATTCTCATTAAGTCAGCGATGTGAATTATCAAAACTTCGATATGTCTCTTGGGGTCACATGGGGAAGGGGGCAAGAGCATTCAAGAGTACATATTTTAGAGTGGAAATACGGTGGTGTTTTAAGCTATTCCTAGCTATGAGATCATCAACTTGTGCTAGTTTTTATGCTTATATTGGGTGGCTTCAACACTTGTTATTGTATTACATATAAAGTTCGACCACGTGGAAAGAGGAAGCTACTTGAAGATGTTAGTCATGCAGTAATAATTTCACAATTTTTTTTTTTTTAATGCTGGAAGACATGTGTAGAATAGTTGTCTGAATTTGGCGTGCTTCTTTTCTCTAGTCAAGTTTCTCTTCATTGGTGTTTGCATGAAAAATCAGATAAGCTTTTATGAGATGAGTCAACCTAAGAACAGTCCGGAAGCAGATCCTTGTAGCCAGAAGAATGACTCCAGAGCATCCACTTTAAGATCCCCACAGTCACAAGTGAATGACTAGATTTCACATCAGCACTTCAGACGTTGCATCAAGAAGAAGGATTAGAGGGAATTTCTCTGTTTCTTTCTCTTTTCTAGGTATTTAATTGTTTATTTTATTCCTATTAGCCAAGATTGCTTAAAAAGCTTTAGGTTTACTATTTCTTTATGCATCATGACCATCTTGCTCTCATACAAGGTGGTACTTTGTTGAAAATTTCACACCAGATTTTGAATTTGAAAAGTTAAAAAGTTTTTCCCTAGTACTTGGTTATTTCACCTGATTGGAAAAAGATACTTTGAGCAAACTATAAGCAAGGGGGCTGTCAGCATCATGGATTGCATATCAAAGCTGAATAGATTTTTCAACGAATTTCAACTGACTTCTGGTTCTACTTTGCTGCCTCTAACATTGACTACTAATATAACTTGGTATTTACGGAGGCATTTTTTTTACTTTTTTTTTCTTCATGTTATCACATACATGGACCATTCATATGTACACTGCAGATAATAGGACTTTACTAAGTTTTGGTTCAGTATTCGTCTGCAGATAATTATTTACTAAGTTTTGGTTCAGTATTTGTCTTACCTCAGTTTTGCATACAAAATTTTGTCTGGGAAGGGAACTGTTGCAGACTCAGTTGCTTATAGATTTCTGAGGAATACCTATAATTCATGACTTACATGCTGATGTACTAGTTCCATAGCTGACTTAACGAATTCTGGTTTTGGAAACCTCTATGAAATGATTGTCAAGTTATAATTACGCTGAAATTGGATACATTAACCATCATTTAATTCCTTTCTTCTGGCAGAATTCTTGAGAGTCTTAACATGACATAGTAGGGTAAAATTTCCAATCTACTGGACATGTTTATGATTATTCATTAACATCTTAATGTGCAATAGTACAGGAGATGGTGAAAAAAGTGGTGAGATGAAAAATACAGAAGGTAGGGCATGGCTGCATATGGGTTGTATGATTTATTTGGTATGCCAATTCTCATTATTGTTTTAAAGTTTTGCTGCTTTAATTTTCGGAATCTTCAATCATTCTTTTTCTACAGTGCGACTCTGCTTACATTATATACAATAAATTTCTTCTGTTGCAAATCAAATTAATTCCTTGATCTTGCAGGACAAACAATGTATAGTGTACAAGAAAAAGAGAGGTGGGAATGGCCAAAAAGAGGAAACGAAATTAAAAAGCCGTTTTTCCTGGAGGATGATATTGTTACTGCTAAGTTCACTTGTGACTTGTCTATAGAGTTTGCTATAGGTACTAATTAATGGAGAGACAAGAGGAATGTGCTGATATTCTAACTACTAATAGACTGCTCAACCAACTAGAGGAATTGAAAAGGCTTTTTCACTAGTATGGTATGTTTTTTGATTTCATAGTTCAATGTTGTCATGTTCCTGTTTTAAAAAAGTGTGAAACAGAATGATGATTATCAACAGGAAACCAGTCTTTTTCTACCAGAATCTACACACTTTCATTTCTCCCTCATTATTACCATTCTCTTTTCATTCTTGCCCACTCCATACGAATCTTGATCAAATTATTAAAAGCTCCAATTACATACTTCTTTTGCTGTAATTTTCATTAACTTGAACTGCTTATTCTGCTTCTTTTTTGGCACATTCATTTTACTGAATTGAAGGGGAGCTTTGGCGTACCTAGTAAAGTTGCTCCCATGCTGCTAGGAGGTTACAGGTTCGAGCCGAGGAAACAACATCTTGTAGAAATGCAGAATAAAGCTGCATACAAAAGACCTGCATACAAAAGACCCTTGTGGTCCGGCCCTTCCCCCAACCCCGAGCATAGCGGGAGCTTATTGCACCAGGCTGTCCTTTTTCCTTTTACTGAATTGAGTTACTTAGCTAGGGAATGGGAATGATGAGTTCTTTTTTCGACTCGATTTAGCTTAACGTATTTTCGCAACCTTGTGACATAACATCGAGTCTGCTCTAGTTACGTTACCATTTCCCTTGTGATTCAACCACAACGGGATATAAGTTAGTAAAAATGGAGAGCGGTAGATGAGAATGATATCTTGTTTTTCTTATTTTGGAAGCAGCTTTGCTCCTGTTGCATTCTAATTGGTGGACAACCTTTTTCTTAGCATTTCGAATTTCTTTTGTATAGTTAAGGAGTCTCCTTTTGCACCTAATGGGAAGACTTTTGCCTCTGGCCCCTCTCCTTTCTTACGTATAAATTCATGTGAACTTAATTTGTAGCTTTTGCATATTGTATATGAAATTTATTGAATAGCTATCAATATTTGACTGTAATTCTAGTTACTATTGTATATTAACTTATATCGTTGTGAGAACTAATAAACTTCAAATCGTGGATTCACCTCTGCCTTTGTTTGTTCGCTTCAGCTTTCTCTTTTGTGGCCCCCTTAAACAAATTCTGCTCAAATATTTTAGAAATGCTTGTAACCATAATTTCATCTTGCTAAGTTGTTAATTTTAGTTGTCACGTTTGTGGGTTTGGGGAAGAGCCGCACATAGCCTACTCTTAACACAAATATTCTTTTTGGTCTATTTTATTTATTTATTTATTTTTGCACGCCCCTTAAGAAGATATTAACTAAAGTATAAGTTATCCTTATTCTTTGATCTCAATTTAATACTATACTTTATTTCATCACATTAATCTTCTCTATATTTCTTGAGTAAGGATAAAGGTGAAAACTATCAATTACATCTTCATTTTCTAAAATGACAACTATTTTGAACCATCTAATTTTAATAAGAATGATAAGTAAAATAGATCGAAAAAGGTATTAACAATTGACTTCACTGTTCGAACCTTGAACTATGAATCAAAAAATGAAAGAGAGACACAAATGGCTTTCCTCTTCATATATATCTAATATATCATATTTAATAATACTAGAAAAAATGTGTTGCAACTGTAGAAAAATCTCTCAATCACTTGTTGTTCTCATTGTATTATATCATCAATAAATGTGGTCCTAGGGAGCATCATATCGTTGTTATTTTTGTGGTCCAAACAGCTTAACTTGTTACAAACACATAGTTAAATTTAATGGTGTTTTTTCAAGATTATGGTTTAGTCGTCTTAATCTACAACAGTGAAAAATACACATTATTTTGCGTAGACTTTTTAAGCATTGGGTGCCACTTTGAGTAATGATACCCACTTGAGTTAACCATTCAAAGATAAACACAACCAGCCAACTACTAATACATCTGATTAGACATAAATTGGTAGGTTTCACACTCCTAATTTTGTTAATTTGAAATTTTATACCCTCTTTTTTTAATCTTAACATTAAAGGGTGGTTTAGTATGATGGACAAGTATTGATAGTCCTAGAATAAAAATTTAACACTGCTTTATTTTTTTATTAGGTTATTAATTCTGTGCTAAAATAATGAGAACAGGAAACAAATACTCATGAAGTCTCTCAAACCGTTTTCCTAATAAATAAGGTGGAGAGTATTTTTTATAAACAAACAATTTCTTAAAAATTATGTAATGCATGTTATTTTTATATAATAAATTAAATAATTAATAAAAATGATACCAAAATAACTGATCTCAATGTAACTAATTTTTCAGTATGTATAACTACTCTCAGCATAACTTTTCTCGAACCAAAGGAGGAGAAAACAGAAGACTAATCAAAATTTATGTCGGAATTGGCCAGTACAAAGATACAGATTTTTTTTAAAAAATTCTCCTTTAATTCTTTGAAGAGTGATTAAAGGAGATTTTTTTTAAAAAAAATCACTAGTTCAAATATTAATGGGAAGCATTTTTTATATTTTTTTTTTGTAATTCAGTACAGTTTAACCATTGTCTGCCAATGGAGGAATAAATGATTAGTGCCATCAAATCTCTACTTTGGTTATTATTATTACAGTGCACTGTAATTATAACAAAACCCTAATGTAATTATTATAAATTGGATTATATTCTTGTGGTTCTATTATTACATTACATTACATATGTTGTACGGTGAATAAAGTGACCACCTAAAACATATTATCTTTTCTATTATTACATTCTAAAAAGTAACGCATTATCTACCATTTTGGGGTCCATCACTTTTGCAGCCACAATTATTTATTATTATTATTATTATTATTAACATACTTTTCTACATGCACCTTTTGTTTGTAACTGATCCACCATCTTCGCAATTTGTTAAATGCTTTACACCTTTTTTTTTTCCCCTTGTTTTCTCCATTTAGTATATACTCCCTCTAATCCAAAATAAATAAATTTTTAAGTTATTTTTCAATATCCAAAATAAATAAATTATTCATTCTTCAAGAGACATGTTGAAAATTTCTTTCTAATTGACTTTATTTTAATGTGACCAAAATTTTAAGAATAGTTTTGATAATATCTAAAAAGGCAAAAATAGAGAATACAGTACAATTTATGTCATAGTTTTTTTTCTTAATAGGTGTATATTGAGACAAAAATTCACTTATTTTAGACTAGAGAGAGTACAATTTACTGTATGGACATAATCAAATTCTTCCTCAATGAGAGTAACAAAAAAGTTATTCCTGCATGACTTATAGATATAAATTTAAACTGTGGAAATAATTATTAATGCATATATTAGGTTAGACTGTTTACATCTCACCTCTCAGAAAGAATTCTACATTGGGCTGCCCAACTCTTTTAACAATTCGGGTTAATAATCATTACTTCCTCTCTTCCCAAGTACTATTTCTTGCGGTTATTTATCAAATTAAATTTATTTTAAAATACTTAATTAAAAAAATATAGAAAGTTAGTATTTGTTTATTTTTTCAAACTTACATACCCTTTTACTATTCCAATGAATGGAGTGTTAATTTAGTACGACTTTAAAGGATTGAAAAACGACAATTCAGATATATACCTTTATGACTCATGAGGTAATTGAAAATATCTTCAGTAATTAGGGTGCAAAACCCTTAGAAAATAGATTATGTGGATTAGAAATAATAAGAGTTCCTTGTCAGAAATATCCAAGTTGGAAGCAAAAGGAACTCGTGATTTATTTAGGCTCAATATTATCATGCATTATGGTGGAGGATTTTTTTGAAAACAGTCTCTCTACTTCTATGAAATAGGAGTAAAATCAGTGTATATTATATTCTTCTCAGACTTCACATATAAAATTACACCAAGTATTATTGTTATTGTTGATGAATATTGCCATGCATGAGCTTGTCAGCATTTTCATCAATCTTTTTTAATATATAAATTTGATATGCTTTGAGTTGCTGGGGGTCTGTCGGAAATATTAAGAGATAGTGGTAAGGCATGTACACTCTATCCTTGATCCCCAGATCCCACTATGTGGAATTTCACTCGGTATTTTGTTGTTGTTGATAGGCTTTGAATTTGAGGGATGGTTGCATTTCAATTCTTTTTGAAAAGTGAACGGAAGTGCTCCCTCCGTTCACTTTTACTTGTTCATAATAGACTTTGCACTCCTTTTAAAAACACACATCTATAGGAACGTGCATTGCACGCGTTTATCCCAAAATACTTGACATTGGTTGTTGCAAAATATACTCGAAAAATTAGTAAAACCAACTAAACTAACAAAACAAAACCATAAATCTACCTTCTTCTTGATGGTGTTGAGAACATCTATAAAAATCAAAAATAAAAACAAAGTGAATTAATGCTTATTATATTTATCTAGATGAATAAACGAAGAAATCTTGCAATCTATAAATTCTCTGGACATATACTATAAAAACATGTATATCCTATGTCATATACTACATAAAACTTAGATAAAAATGATAAATTACTTTGTAATGGCAACTCCAATACTATATCAATTGGCAACCAATATATACAAATACGTTGTAAATAATGGCACGTAATTAGGATTTATCGTGCATATGAATCCATCCTAATTGATGTAAATTAGATCTTTTATGTTAAGCTTAAAAAAATTTGATTTTATGATTGTGCAGTGTGCACCCATGCCAAGTCCAAGATTTCTTCCTAAACATCTTCTGCTTTTTCTTTGGCACTTTTGCAGTTTTTCTTCTTTTCAATAATTTTACATATCATAATCAAGCTATTGATGGAGAATCTTAGTAGATCAGTTAGTTGCTAACTGAACTCTTACCTTATTGATGAGAGTTTGATTCCCTGCCTTACAATCTCCTTCCCCTACCTTTTTTTTTTTAAAAAAAAAATAATATTTGATGAGATTGCTAAAATATAATATTCAGATTAATCAATAATAAAATCTATCTATTTGGGTATTTACAAACTAATATCAAACATTATATCGCCTTTACATTAAGTTGGTGCACCTATGGCTAAACCACATAACACGACGGGAAATTTTTAATATTGACACTGCACATACAAAAAGTAAATCAACACATAAGAGTTGGGAAAAATCTTTTAGAGAGAAAAAGCACAATAATTGAATCAATGGGAATCACTATGATAATAGTATTATAATTGGGATAACATATCATTTTCAATGTTATTGAAAAAAAAGAGATAAATCTTTGATTTTTTTTTTCGGCTGCAACATGCTTGCTTCGTCCATTTTTTTAGAACAAATTTTCAACTGAAAAAGAAATACGAAAAATTATCAAAAAGGAAGAATCCAATGTCAACTCTTGATTATGTATAATTTATATATAATCTTTAAATTTATCACCTTAAATAAATAAGGAAAGACAGAAAAAATCATGATATTGAATGTAAGAAGACAATTGAATCAAAATAAAATAAAAAGTAGAAGAATCCGAAATATATGAGAATGAGAATAAGTAATGTAGAATCTTAAAATATATGAGAAGCAGTATTAGAAAAAGAGTCCTAAATTAAATGGAAAAAAGAATTAATATTTCCTGTGTATGTGGAAAAAAAGAGGGTTTTTCCTAAAATATATGGAAAGAATCCCAATAAAATATTAAGAAAATTAATGTCGAAAGTATTCATGCTTCGTCAAATTATTCAACTTAAAAATCTTCCCAAAAATATTATTGAGGACCAAATTAAAAAACAAAAAGGAAGAATATTTAAAACATTTACGTATATAATTAGTAAGTACTTTCAAACATTTACAGACTTGTAGTTTCAATTGTATTATTTAATTTATAGAATTGTAGAATATATATATTTTTTTATCTAAGGTAGATTTCTATTTGATTTAGAAGTGTTAAATATTATGATTTTTTCTAAGGCCCTTCACACTTTTAATATAGTATAGATAGATAGATAGATATTGATAATAAATAAAATGCATATTTTTCCATAATATTTATATTAATTAGTGTATAATCTCGATGGATTTTGAAAAATGAGTAGTTAATATTAATTAGGGTGCAAAACCCCTAATTAATATTCTTTATAAAAGCGCTTTCCAGAAACAAATGGTCAAACAGAGTTAATGGTAAGGTAAATCTTACAATTCTTGTTATTTTTAGCTAATAAATGTGTTGCACTAACTTGAACATGGGATGAACCCGAAACAAATATAGAATTTCTCATATCTGGTCATACACAGATGACAAGGTCGATACATCTATCAACATATTTTTACAACTCTATCCACTTAACAGATGTAGTCACTACATAGTATATACACCTGAAAGTGCACATACACATTTTCTGGTACTCATCCCTTTACTATTTGAAACATTATTATTTTATTTTTGCTATACAACATCAAACAACGTTGCCAATGCTCATGGCTAAAGAGAAAAACACAAGCAATCCAAACCAAAACTATCAAACTCAATTGTTCTTATTGTGTAACCTTCTTGTCCAGACACAGATTGGGAGATGCTTCTCACAGTATATTTTCCAAACCAGCAAACCTATTCAGTGACCTGTGCACTAGCTGCCTCCATCAGGCCGTTGCGTATCTGATCACCAATGTCACGAACATGGCCAGGACCATGTGGTATGAAAACGGTAGTGTTCTTTGAAGAGTTTCCAAGATCTTTGATGGTGTCAAAATATTGGGTGATCATTATAAGATCCATCACTTCTTTAGCGGAGGTCCCTTCTACTTTATGTGAGAAGTTCAAGATGTTCTCTCTCAAACCATCAGTAATTGCCTGCCTCTGCCTGGCAACCCCAACCCCACCTAAATACTTGGCTTCAGCCTCAGCTTCTGCTTTCTTAACTTGGAGAATCTTATCTGCTTCTCCTTTGTATACACTAGCAAGCTGCATCCTTTGAGCTACAATACAGAATAAGAGAGTACATAGTTCAGGAAACTGTTAATCCACGTATTAGATATCAGCAATCTATAATCTATTACGACAACATGGGAAAAAGTATTTTAGTCCTCCATTATTTTAATCATATGGTAAAGGGACAGATTAGGTGACATTTGTCTGTCCACACACCAGATGCATCCTCAGTCGGCACCTTGCTCGAAGATAAAATATTACAAGTTCCGACATGTGCATTATAACTTACCAAGGATTACAACAGATCAGTACCATCAATGCTCTATTTGTACACTTAAACTCAGAAGAAGAAACTACGAATTATCAACACTCTATGTGTGAACACGAAGCTGAGGTAAACAACCATCTATTTATCCACTGCCAGATAGCTGTAAAAGTTGGTGGAATATGTTTCTACGCATTCTGGGGGTTAGCTGGATAATGCCAAAGACTACTTTGGAGCTCCTGAACAGTTGTGGCCAGGAGTTGGGAGAAGAGGCAAGAAGGAAAAATGGTGGAAGCTCATCCCAGCATGTATCTGGTGGTCCATATGAAAGGAAAGGATGCTAGGTGCTTTGAATGACAGAAGATTAATTTTCAGAGGATTAAAATGAATTGCATTAGTCTTCTATTTTTTTGGTGTAAACAAGATTTGATGGGGGAGGTGGTAGAGTTAGTTGATTACATAGGAACCTTGTAATCTGATCACCCTTATAGGAGTGTGCCCATCACACTATGGGATGTAAGTTTCCAATTCATCATCTCTTGGATGATGAATTTTTGTGAATATAAAGTTACCCTCGACTCTGAAAAGAATTATCAACAGTCTATTTTGTACACTAATTCAGAAGTCAAAAAGAGCTGAAAGTTAAAGTACAATCCACGCTATTAGCATACTAATTCCCATTCAAATTTTAAACCATGCATTTTTAACTATGCTAATTCAGAAGTAGAAATCAAGTATCATAAACACTCTATTTGTACACTAAATCAGAAGAAGGAAAAGTAGAAACATAAATATCATCGACGCTCTATTTGTAAACTAATCCAGAAAGGAGAAACTAATTCCTCTTCAAATCTTAAACCACACATTTTTTAAACAAGAAATTTTATTCATATGCAAAACTACAGCAGTTTCTTACCTGCATTTATCTCATTCATTGCTCTTCTCACAGAAGCATCAGGAATAATGTCAACCATCAGTATGTGCTCGATATTATATCCATACGCACCCATCACCTGACATATAAACTAAATAAGAGACTCCAAGAAACAAATATTTCCCACTGGAAATGGACAGAGTTTCAAACCCTTGAGAACTCTGTAACAAATAACAATAGCATATTCAAAAGATTTATAAAACTTTCTTAAGAGAAATTTCATGATCCAAACTCTCTCTACTCCCAATTCTCCTTTTGATGAGTCGGATTGAGATGGTATTTTTTCCTTTTGGCGCGTGCTTCTTCTTCTTCCTTTTTTTGGGGTGGTTTTTTTCTGGTTGGGGGGACAGCAAACAGCTTACAGTGAGTTCTACCTCAAATACTACTTGACCAGTAAAAATAACAAAAAATAAAACAAAATTTACTCTAGACCAAGGCAGAGAATTTTGACTGATATACTAAAAGAAGAGAAGAAAGAACTAGAACACACTACCAGACCAAAGCTGAGAAGTTTTGCAATAACATCCATTTTTTTGAGGTAACAGTGTAATCCTTTTTTCCCTTTTGTGGAATTCCCCTCCCTTTTTTGCCGGGGTGGGGTAGGGTGGTGGAAGACTATTTTCCTTCAATTAGTTGAAGATGACTACTTGAACATAAAATTTTCACTTTCAAGATTCTGAGAGTATCTTCTCCAAAAAGGTTTAATTGATAATGGTCAATTAACCATACATACTTCAAGATAATAGGAGGAATGCTCTTTGAGCAAAATGAAAAAGAAATTAAGACGAACAGTACAAAGTGAGGGAGGAAAAGGATCTTGAGTTAGGAGCAAGTGTTAAAACAATCCCAAGCAGGGATGCAATATCATCATCATCATCATCATACCCAGTAGTGTATTCCCACCAGGTGGGGTCTGGGGGGGTAAAATGTACGCAGTCCATACCACTACCTCAGATGAGGTAGAGAGGCTGTTTCCGATAGACCCCCGGCTCAGGACCGATAACAATAACAAATCCTAAATCAAAAATCATAAAAAACATAAAACAATCATAAAAATCATAAATAAAAAATCATAAGAATCATACAAATCCTAAGAATCGTGAAAATCATCAACACAAAACATGAAAACCAACAGCAAAAGGGGTCACAAATCGCTAGCAATATAATATCTAATAATCAAAAATCCCTTCCTTCCACATAAAATTGATCAAAAGTTGCACTTTGCATGATAAAATCTCAACTAAGAAACAAATAAGTGGTATGAGACCCAAAACTTCTAGGGAGCTGAAGTCATCCAAATGATTTTATGTAGTTCAAGACTGCCTTCCACAGAAATTTCAGGCTTACGACACTTTGAAACAAGTTAAAATTTGTTTGCGTTTCAACTTAGAGAACATGTGAACAAACGAACTAACGAGTTTTTTCCTTTGTTTTCTTTACCCTCACCATCCTACCAAATCCCCTCTTTCCTTTGGTCAGATTGAGTTTTGGGCCAAAAACATCTTTGAACTATACATAAAACGTAATGTACATCCTTAAACAATTTCAATAAACAAAAAAATCCTTTAAATATTCAAAACTTTGCGACTCTCATCCTTTCTTTTGACTCTGTTAAGGAACTAACGAAACTATCCATGTGCAAGTCACATGACACCAAACGCTCAACACTTGTTGAAGGAGACACAATTGTCCTCTCTGCTATCTTTTGTTTTTCTTTTGGTTTTTTTTCATCTTTTAATTTTTAAAGCTCAAACAAAAAGAACACGTGCATATTATATATATTGCATTTGAAATTTCAAACCGCTCTCATTATTTCATAAGTACTTTTTTAACCCCATAGTTATTGGCTAGGCCTAGGAGGACTTCAATTAATAATAGAGGTTGGATTAATTTGGAAATATGGAATACAGTTTTGTACCTATTTTATACTTTTCCTGTTTCAATTTATGTGGCACAGTCCGAATCTCAAGAGGCAAGCAATTTATTTTTAACCGTGAATTTAGGCCTGAAATCTTAAGTCATGATAACTCATAATTCAAAAGATATATGTAAAAAAAAAGGTCTAAAAAAGACTCTTTAAAATCTCAAAATCTGAAAGGTACCACATAAATTAGGATGGTGGAAAGTATTTTGTTACTTTAGATTTTAAAATTTATGTACAACTATCAATATTAATAATTAGAATACTCCATTAAGAACTACATATTTGTTGGTTTGTTTCTCCATTGTAATGAAATATTGTCTCGGCATGCATGGTAAGCTTTGTCACAAGAAGAGTGAGAAGACTATGTGACGGGGTAGATGATTTCTGATGGTTGAAATTTTTTCAATGGTATAAAGCTGGAAGAAGAAATTTTGGTGGGTTTTGTGTAAAAAAGTGTGAAGCGGTGCAAATCAACTTTGAATATTGGTTGTGCTTATTGGTGTAATAGATATGTATGTACATCGGCGGTTTCATTAGTTTTCTAATGGTGTCAAACAAAAAGACGAAAGATGCTAAGTATTAAATACTTCAAGGATGTATTTTGTTAACTATGGTATTTTAAGGATGTAGTTTAAGTTTTGGGTATAGTTGAAGGATGTTTTCGGCCCAAAACTCGGTCAGATTCTGTTCCAAATTTAAAAATGGAGCAAGAGAGATTTCATTTCCTCGCTGCAAAAAGACACAAATTACCTTCTCAAGTTCCTCCAAGACAGCCTTAGCAACTTCATCCTTTTGCTCAAAAAGCTCATCCAAATGCATTTTGGGGACATGGGCTCGAACAACTAGAAGAATCAAGAACATTTAACGAGATGAGCAAGTGGCATAAATAAACAAAATGTGAAAATATACTCACAAAAAGTAAAACCACAAAAAGATAGATTACCATCAAATACATAAGCCTGAATCTGCTCCGTTGGATTTTGCAACTCGTAGAAAGCATCATCTGCATTTTGCCTGATAACTCTATATTGGATCGAGCACAGCAATTGAACAAACACATTGTCCTGAGCAATTGCATATTAGTTAACTTTCCCTGGGTAAAGCAACATATTGGTTCATTTCTGACTAGTGCTTCTAATACTAATCAAATTCGATCACCCACATCTGTCTAGGAGCATCTAATGAAACCATCTTACCATGGGGTGCCGGGGAAATGGTGCTTTAACTTTCCAAAGGTAAAATTTTGACCAATTAATGCTGTCAAGACACGTCTAGAGGCTTAGCAGAACAATCCCTAGAAAAAGGGATGTATTATACTGACTGCAGTTCCTATTCCAGTCCAGTCGAGTAAGAAAAAAGAAAAAAAAAATGCTTCGCATGATGTACCCTGAAAGAAACTGCACAATATTTGAACGACTTACAAACCCCAAATCTATCCATATATTGGAAACATTAACTGCAGATTACAGGGGTAGGAAAAGTTCCAGAAAAATTGACTACTTCATCCCTTCAAGAGTGTATTAATCTATTCTCCGACTTTCTTCAGCAATAAACCACCTCATAAAAACATAACAGTACAGGCGTGTTTGCATTTTGAAATTCCAACAGGTTAAAGTTCATTCATTTCAACAGAATTTAATTTGCTACATGACAGTTTGTATATACTTTCACCGACCAACAGTAAGTTAAGACCATCTATGTTTATTCGGTTTCCGACAACCCAATATTTCTTAGCTTTATCCACTCATTTGATACCATCCTAATAGAAATTGAGCTTGGTCTGAAGAAAGTCAATCTTTTGGTGGCTCATATAATGGCTTCAAATTCCCTGTAGCTGCACATTTAGCCAGTTTGTTCATAGATTTGGTCTTTCTATTTGGTATTAACTCGTATCAGTATTATAATCATGCCGGTTACTACCTCTTTTCAATTTGTTTGTCTTACTTTCCTTTTTTGGCAACTCCTTCATTTCAACTTTGCACATGACATGTCTAAAACCACAAAATTAAAAAACATTTTGGTACATTCTACATATCTTTAGTGTAAGACCACAAAATTCAAAAATCTTTTTTACTATCTTAAATTCCGCGTCAAGTCAAACCAGACAAACAAATTGAAACAGACGAAGAACATCTTATAACTAATACAATCATTTGACACAAAAAATTGAAACATGAGCGACTTACAAAACATCTACTTACTACAATCGTAACTAGAAACTGTAAAAAACCTAAATTCACCGATCGATCATTCAGTTTTTGCATACATAAAATGGAAAACAGCAGGGGGGGCATTTTAGGTACTGAATGGGAAAACAATACTATACCTTGGTTTTGGTCTCAATTTTAACATCGAGAGAATTGATCCTAGTGGATAGAGTTCCAGTGAGGCATTCACCGGCTAATGGATTCCAGAAATTGAGACCTGGTTCAGCTAACCTATAAAAACGTCCCCATTTTTCCACCACACCGACGCTCGCTTGTTCAATGCATCCGCAGAATACACAATTCACATTCCCCATCACAAAATTCACACAGTTAGGGGAATTAGGGTTTTAGCACAATTTGATGTTGGTGATGAAATTCAGCTTCAGGAAGAGCAAGTTTTTGTATTGACAAAAGTAAAGGCCAGCACCGCCATAAATTTGACAGACGAGTCGTTACATACTTGTTCGCACGAATTTTTTTTTTTTTTTTTTTTTGCTTTAAAAGGGAAATTTTGTCGAGGGGTATTTAAAAATCTAACAAATAAGACACTATCAAACCGATTATTAATTTTTAAAATAAAATTATGGGTTTTGAAATTAATCTATAAATGTGTCATATAACCACCAACATAAAATTTGGAAAAAATGATCAAAAATACCTCTATACTTTCATTAATCGGTTAAATTTGTTCCTAGTTATACTATGGAGTTAAATATGCACTTGCCCTTATACTATAGGGCCAAATATGCCGCCCTTGTCATTACCAAACTTCACAAATCTACCCATCAATTGGATGGAACCCCCAAATCAAATTTAAAACCTCGATTTCACTTAAGATTACCTAATTATCTCTTTTAATCCGACCCAATCTACCTAATAATTTTACCCGTCGAAATAACACATAAATCTCATTTCTCCTGATCATTTATCTTTTTCTTGTAAAAAATATTAATATTATCTTAATATTTTGCTTCTTTGTTCTAAGAGTTTCCATGTGAAGAAAGAGAAACTAAGCATCAATAAAGTGTCAACCGATATTTCTATAACACGAAAAGTGGAAAAAAATATTTATAATTATATACTCACCTTAAAAAATAATTATCTTTTATTTATATATATATAGCCAAGTGACATAACAAAACAAAATTCACATGTCAACTCTTAGAACAAAAAAGCAAATATTAAGACAATTTTAATAATTTTTTACAAGAAGAAAACAAATGATCAGGAGAAATGGGATTTGAGTGTTATTTTGATGGGTTAAAATTATTAGATGGATTTGGTCGGGTTAAAAGAGATATTTGCGTAATTTTAAGTGAAATAGTTTTTTTTTATTTGATTTGGGGACTCCATCCAATTGAGGGGTGAATATGTGAAGTTTGGTAATGGCAAGGGCATATTTGGCCCCATAGTATAACTATGTGCAAATTTAACCAATTAATGAAAGTAGAGGGGTATTCTTGATCCTTTTCCCTAAAATTTTGTAACACCCCGTACCTTCCCGACCCTACTTGACGACTTTGCACAATGTTTACTTAGGTGTCGAGATACCATAAGTATGTGTTTTGTAATGTTATTGATGAGATGATTGATATTGGGCCTAGTACATGTGATTAGACCTTCGTAGGAGGTGTCTTGTGACTTCGTGAAGCATTTGTGGGGTTAAAAATGAGGCTTGGAGGACCTCCAAACAAAGGATATTAAAGGTAAGAAGTAAGTTAAAGAATAGAACTTGAAGTATCTAACCAAATTCGCAAAGAAAAGTCGAAGAACGAAAATTTTCAAAAAAAATAGGCCAGGCGCGCCAGAGGGTGTGCCAGGCTGCTTTTTGCCCAAAATTTTTGGTCACAGGCAGCAAGGTGGCGTGCCCAGGGGCGTGCCAGGCTGCTTGTGCACACCTCTCAAATGTAAGAAATTTTTCTAAGTCCCAAGGGTGCCCGGGGACGTACCGGGCCGCTTTTTGCCAAATTTCTTCTCCAATCACGAGCCTATACATGGTATAATTGAAGTAGTATATTGGCATTCCATTTTGATAAGATTATTCGTGGACGAATTTGGCATCTAAATGACGATTTTACCCTTTCGATCAAAATAAGCCATGCATGGCTAGAATCACTTGTTTTTGGGATTGAGGTTACGAATATAAATCGCGTGAGTGGGAATATTGTCGTAACACGTATGAAATGATTTAAACATGAGAAATTATTGATTTTATTGGATTAAATGAATTGGGCTCAATGAAGGCATAAAATGAGGAAAAAGACATGGGCCAAATGGGTCAAATGACCCATTCTTCCATTGACCAAGCCAAACATATCATTTAATGTTAAAGAATGGCTAAGTATGACTTGAGGGCTATATAAAGGGCCAAAAATCAGATTTTTATCACACAAAACTCTCATACCAAATCTAGAAATTTCCACAAGCCTTTCTCTCAACTTCAAACCCTAAGGCACTTCTTTGGAAAAAATCATCACTTTGCAAGTTTAGGTAAGTGTTTATTCTTGTGATTTACTATCTTATATGTATGATAGATGGTGTAAAGCATGATGGTTATGTTGGCAAGTGTTGAATAGTGAACTTTTGCTTTTTGCTAAAGATGTGCCATTCTTGTTATTTGAACTTGAAAAAGGACTTGAGGTTTGAATAAAAGTGAATGGTATGGATGAGATATCAACATGTACGGTGTGATTATGATCCTAAACTTGTTATTTTTCTATAAGTGTAATTGATGGGATTTTGGCCGATATATTATTGTGAGGTGTATTGAGGTGATTTGAGGGAGTATTTGTGACGTTGTGTTGATGAGGAAATGTAAAGAACAAACTTGGTACGAAATGCTATTGAATTGTGATATTTTGGTCAATGTTGGGCATCTTGTGGTATTGTTGACATGATAATGCCGTAAATGGTATTGTAAAGGGTGAAATGACATTATACGGCAGTCATAGAGCTCATTGTCGTCTTGTACACTCGTAAGGTAGTTGATTGTTAATGTAAGCTCCGTTATGTAATTGTGTTGTAGAGTGAAACGTAAGGAAGGAGCTGGACTATTGTGTTCACGTATAGGATTGTGTAGTCGTATTGAGGAGATAAGGTATGTAAGGTTACTCTTTCCGTATTCTTCTGCAGCATATAGTGTACACCTTGTTATTGTACTTACTCATTTCCGAAATGTCCTAAGGCATCTCATTTCATGTTATCATCTATTATTAATCATATTTACCTTATTCTTGATCTATTGTCATTCATGTATCACATAATTATGGACATGGTTCCAAGTTTCAATAATGTTATGTTCTAAAGCTTCCAATAATGTTACAACTACAAAAGTATCAAACTCATGAGCGTAAAGGCATAAAGTAAGTATCTATGTGTTTCCAATAATGATATAATCATCGAATGAACTTTTTCCAAGATTAAAGAAGTAATGTTATAAAGAGAAGTGATGTGTTCTTGGGTGGTATCCCAGGGGTTAAAATACCTAGCATGGGTCGATCCCAATTCTCGGGTGGTATCCCAGGGGTAAAAGAAAAGCCTAGCATGGGTCGATCCCGAAAACTATTGAATACCCACTGATCAGCTTGGGGCCCGGGAATTGTAAGAATGGAAGGATGAGAAGTGAATGAAGAAGTGAGTGATGAAGGGAACAAATGAGCGTAAAAGTAAAAGAAGTAATCCATCGAATGTAAATATTTCCATACATATAGAGTGATGACTTATCCATATTGGTTCTTTACTTATATTTGATTCCATTGAAGTATTGATGTATCATATAGTTTCTTATGGCCTTACATACTTAGTACATTCTTCGTACTGACGTCCCTTGTGGGACTTACCTTACTTGCTGCAGGCACAAGTGCTAGTAGACCTCCACAGTAGGTTGCGGATCTTTTGCCGATCTTTGGTGAGCTCCAGTTGGTTTGGGGCTTTTCGGGTCTCATATGTACATTTGTTTTGGTACTGTAATGTTGTGTAAAGCGGGGACTTGTCCCAAATTTAAGTTGGTTATGTATGTACTTCTATTAGAGGCTTTGTAGACACATGTGGGTATGTAACGTAAGAGATGTATGTCCACCTTGACTCGATGGCCCTAACGGCCAAGTTTCTTATATGTATATATATAATGCTCTATGATTTCCGCTCTTAGCATTTTATGTCTTTACGTGGTGGTGATGTTTCTTATGGCATGCATATGATTGGGCATAAGTAAAGATTGATTCTCTCGGGCCTTATCGGCTTGGGGTGCCAGTCCACCCCGTTGGGATACGGGGCGTGACAAATTTGTTATTACTTCATTTGAACTCCTACTTTACCATTTATTGTTCATCAAATTCATGATTTAAAAGTCATCGCTTAGAATAAATATCATGTTTTCACCAAGCTATCTCATTTTCGTCACATGTCTTTTTAGTAAATTTTTACATAATTTTTTTGCGAGAATACCAAAAGAGTGATGAAATATTCACGATAGATGAAGATAAAGATATAGTTACTAATGATATTGACCAACAAATGGCTCAAAATAATAATGTTGGTTCGTCTTCTCGATCATTTGACCGAAAAAATACAAGCTCAACGTGAGGAGATTGTCCGTAATATGTGGGAGAATTAATATATTAAAGAGTAGTACACTACAATTCATGTTCAATTTTACTTTTTTATTGAACTAAAGTTTGATCAATAAATGTTGTATTTTTTTTTTAGAAAAGCTTTGTGATAGTGTATTATACTTTTGTTATAAACATCTACTTATTTAGTAAGATTGTATAAAGAATTAGGATAATTTTGATAGTTTTCACAACTTATGAGATTTTTATGTTTATGAGAAAATATACAACATAAAAAGTTCAAATTTCATGTCCAAACAAAACTTCAACTTCATCTCATAATTCAAATCATGATTTCATCTCACATAGCTAAACGGGCCCTAAGAGTGCGGCAAGCCACAAATGTAACATTGAGTATCAAAATAATACGTATTTTAATTGTTGTTTGGATAATATTTTCATGTTTTTGTCTTCATTTTATCTGTTGTAATGTATATGAGCAAGACAAGTTAATACAAGTTTTTTTTTTAAGGCACATCACTGCTTTGTTAGGATCAGTTTATGATATTTATTGAGTACAAGTTTGATGATGCATAGTTACTACGGTACTATGCTTTGTTTAGATGATTTGACAAATTTATTGAGGGACCAAACAGCACCAGACCATCTCAGGGGGAATAAGGGAACAAGTTGTATGATTGATATGGATCTTATTTCATAGGGATCAGATACGCGCACCAGACCGATCCATATAAGTCAACTCACATAGCAGTCCACAGTTGTTAACAACTGTAAAGATGTTGCCAACTATGATAGAGCTGCAGAAAAACTGCTTGGGTCCTTTTCTCAACCAATGAGAAACACTCAAGTTTTTTCCTCCTATTTGATCCATATATATACATCATTATGTGGGAGGAAAACCTTCTTTTTACAAAATCAAAAATATCCATGTTCTCTCTGCAAAGCTTTAAAGAGTCCAACAAAAAAAAGATTCAACAACCAAGGGACCCGTTTGCTACAACTGAATATGTCTTAAGGTCTAGGTTGTTGAGTATTTATATTTTGCTCTTCATTGTAAATATACTCCTCATTTTGAGAAGCTTTTGTAGGTGTTTTATTTTTCCTCTTATGTTGAAGATTTGAGTATGGGCGAGAGTTAGCCATAGTTGTGTCAACTAGGGGTAGTTGATAGAAGAATATCAACTGGGGTAGTTGATTAGTTGGATTAATGTTACTCATGTTGTGGTCAGTTAGGGGTAGTTGACTGTGTAGGCTGCAACATGAGTATTTTAACGTGGCTCAGTGTTGTCCTATTTCAAGGGATGGGGTTAAGGAGTTAATCTTAGGATTATCGGAGTCTGTAATCAACATCGCTCTTATTTTAGTGGATTTGTATTGGTGAAAAGCCTACGAGGTAGTCGTGGTTTTACGCCCTTGAGCAAGGAGGTTTCCAAGTAAAATATCATGTACACTTGATTATTTGTTGTTCTTGTTGTGTGTATTTTACTGCCAGTAGTTGTTTTCAATCAAAGGACTTGGTTCCTTGACTGGTACTGGATTCATACGAGCCATCAATTTGTATCATAACGAGTTTTTCTTAAAAAGGTAACACCTAGAGGCTAGAAGAGATCCTGCTAAAATGGCTGCTCCAACAAATCTTGAGAAAGGTTAGTCAACTACCAGACCACCCAGATTAAATAGAGGTTTTCCTAGAAAGGAAAACAAGAGCAAGTGTCCAAATGAAAATGACTGCCACCATAAGTATGGGAAGCCAGGTTATTTTATTAAAGATTGTCCTCTCCATAAGCTTGACTACAAGGACTACATTAAGAATAATTCAAAAAAAGGAAGGAAGAAGGACCGGGTCCCCAATAAATTCAAGAGAAGAGCAGCTGCTGACAACGTTGGCAAAAAAGCTCTGGCTGCTTGGAGAGATTCATCCAGTGAGTATGATGACGTAAGCAAAAATACAGAAGACGTCTCCATGATGATGATTGAAAAATGAAGCATCAACATTTGACTCATTGTTTGCTCTTGTGGAAAAATCAGATGATGAAGGCGATCAAGAGGTAACCATTTTAGACATTCAAAGGAATCTTAAAAATTACTCTTCAAATGAGTTAAGGTGCCTAGCTAGTGTTCTAATTGATCCATATTATGGGTTGATCAATGAGAAGGAATCCCTAAATGAGGTTCTTAATGAAGCCAAATTTAAAGAATCTACCTGGTTCAACAAGATATTTGAACTTGAAGAAAAGATTCTCTATATCTCTGATGAAAATGAAAGTCTAAGTGAAAGGCTGAAAGTTTACTCCCACAATGGTCCTAAGTAAAAGGAAGAAGGAAGTAAGCTACATTTTCTACTTGAAGCCAAACTAATGCAGTCCAAACTAGATCTTACTGTCTCTCTTGAGAGAAATAGGGAACTGGAGAGGGACCTGGTCAGGATCAAGGCTGATCTTGAAAAGTCTTTTCGTTGGACAACCTCCTCAGAAGCTTTAGTACATACAACCAACATGAGGTCCAACACTAGAGAAGGTATTGGTTATCAAAAGTTTAGTGCACCCCACAACTCTTATAGTAAGTATGTGTCAAACTCTGACAATTGGTTGTGCACTCATTATGGTAGAAGTGGCCATCGCAAGAATGAGTGTCTTGTCAAAGTCTCTGCTAATGAAAAGCTACAGAAATGCTCTGAGTTAACAGGGAACTCAAGGGAACCCGGTCCCAGAGCTAAAAGAACCTGGCTGCCAATTTGGGCTAGAAGTAATCTTGTTCATCCTTTATCTCATCTTTGGGAACTCAAGATGAAATGGGTTCCCAAATCTAACAAGTGATCCCTTATGGAGGAAGGAGTGAGAGAAGGCAGTCAAAATGGTAAATGGTTAGTGGCTGCTCAAGGCTCATGAAGAAAATGATAAAAAAAATTCTCTCACTCAAGGGATCTCAAGGGGGAAGTGTCTCATTTGGAAGTAAAAATAAAAGTTCTATAAGTATTTGTGATGAAATAAATAGAGCTGAACGGATAGAGGCAAAGGTAGATAAAGATGTAGAGACTGTGGACAACTCTCAAAGACCTAATACTTCTGATAGTCCCCGAAAATCTCTGTCTAGTAGCTATGATCAGACTGTAGGTATCCAAGTAAAGGTTTGTTGACTATGTCTAACACAACTCTATACCGTTGTAGGCATACACACACACAAAAAAGGGAGATAACAAGAAGTGGAGGTCATCTAGTTAGCTCAAAGTATGTGCTCAAAAGTTCTGAAGAGGGATCAAGTTCCTCTTCAAAGGTTAGTACCACTAACTGCACTCATAAAAGCTTTGAAACAGTCTTGAAATGCCACATAGATTTTTTCCTCGCTCTTCTGTAATGTTGTCATGTCATTTGAAACTTAATTATCATCTCATTTCCTTGACATGACACATTGATTCTTCTTTTCTTAAAGGCATAATCCTAACCGTTCCTTCATTTTAACACCTCTTCTAAAGGATAACCAAATATTCCTCAAAACCCTTAGTCTGATAATTCCTTCTAAACTCCCTATTTCCAAACCCCACTCTTCTCACTAAACCACTTTGTACAAACTTCAAACCCTTCTTATACTTATCAAGTGATACTGTTTCGAGTAAAGGTTTTGATGAAAATCATAAGGTTCAAGATCAGGGTCAAGTCTCTCAACAAAGTACAGTAGAAGTTGGTAAGAATATACAAGAAAGGGAGGATGTAAATATAAGGCAAGAGACAACACACACTCAGGAACCTGGTTTCTTTATTTTATCCAGACAAAGAGATGGGGTAGAATCTGATATTGTGATATCTGAGGGCTTTGATAAGTAGTTATTTGAGGGAATTTTGTCAGAGGAAGGGGGAAAGTCATCAAATATTCTAGCTATGGGAGAACAGTTAGTACCCAATGCTTGACATCAATGCCAAGAGGTGATACTAGAATAGGTGGCATTGGTGTTGGTGATGAAACTACTTCAGCCTCATAAATGATTTGGGTCTTCAGTCTAAGCGGTCCATTGTAGAGAAAGAAGAAAAAGAAAAAATGTCAAGATTCAAAAGAAAGAGGGATATTTATGTCTCAATTGATGAGGAACCTGGTGCTTCTACTTAGTTATCAAAGCAAAAAGGTGCCTTCAAAGTAACTCACTCATGAAGAGATGAAGAGATTGTGAAGAAGCAAACATGATGTGATGTTCAAGAAACTATCTGGCTCCTCCTAATCTATACCTTTCTTATTTGTCCAAATGACTATTCATGTTCCATTTTTACCTAGTCTCTATAGACCCTATGTGGCTGGTTTCTATTTGACAGTTCCTTCCTTTTATGTATGATTTTTATGGTATTAATCAATTGAACAATGTTTTTATATCTTGTTGCTTGTCTGAATAGCTGTCTCCTAATTATTCTTAGTTTCTCATGTTAGTGTTGTCCCAGTGGCCATGTATTAACGCGTTGATGCTCTATTTTACTTAATTTACTATTTGTTCTTTTTAATGATGCCAAAAGGGGGAGAATGGTGAAAGGGGATTGTGAAAAGGGGAATAGGGGAACTGGTACATGTACAGGTATAGGAAAATCATGGTGACAGGAGGAACTGATATGAGAGAGGTGATAGAGGGAACTGGTATATGGGAAGTGATAGAGGTGATAGAGGGAACTAGTATATGGGAAGTATGGTTTGTCATCATCAAAAAAGGGGGAAATAATTGATGATGTACTTGTAGTTTTGATGAATGTAAACCTCATGGAGGTACCTGGTACCTGAGATGCATGAGTACATGGTCAACTGGTGTTTGACAGCACTGCAACAGGGGATTGGAATTGGTTTATGAAGTTGAGTGTTTGCGGATATATTTTGAGAAATTCTGGTCCTCAAAGGAAACTTGATTTATGTGCTTGTTATCATCAAAAAGGGGAAAATTGATGAAACATAGGTATTATAGTACTATGCCTTATTTTGATGATTTGACAACCTATTGAGGGATCGGGTATGCTGCCTAAAGAACCTGATTCATTTCTCAGAGTCAATTGTATGAGAATTTGGTTCTCACGGGGAAACTTGCTTCATATGTTTACCATCATCAAAAATGGGGAAATTGATGATGCATAGACATTATAATGCTATGCCTTATTTTGATTATTTGACAAACCTGTTGAGGGGCCAGATATGCTACCTAAAGGACCTGATCCATTTCTCTGAGTCAAATGTATGAGAATCTGGTTCTCAGGGAGAACTTGCTTAATATATTTGTCATCATCAAAAAAGGAGAAATTGATGATACATAGTTAGGACGGTATTGTGCTTTGTTTTGATGATTTGATGAACCTGCTAAAGTACCAGATGAGGGACCAAACATGTACCAAGTCGATCTTAGGAGGAACAAGGGAGTCAAGATCTCAGGGAGAATAAGGGAACACGTTATATGATTGATAGGGATCTTATTTCATAGGGACCAGATGAAGGAACCAAGTACGCACACTAGGTCGATCTGTACAAGTCAACTCTCACAACAGTCCATAATTGTAAAAATGCTGCCAACTGTGAATGAGCTGAGAAAAGCTGCTTGGGTCCTTTTCTCGACCAATGAGCAACACTTATGGTTTTTCCTTATATATATATATATATATACACCCACACCCACACCCACACCCACACCCACATATCATTATGTGGAAGGAAAACCTAAATTTTGCAAACTAAAAATACTCATATTCTCTTCGTAAAGCTTCAAAGTGTCCAACAAGACAAAGCTTCAATATCCAAGGGAATAGTTTGCTACAATTGAATATGATTTTAGGTCTAGATTGTTGAGTCTTTGTCTTTTGCTCTTCATTGTAAACCTAATCCTCATTTTGAGAAGCTTGTGTAGGTGTTTTATTTTTCCTCTTATCTTGAAGATTCCAGTGTGGGGTAGAGTTAGCATAGTTGTGTTAACTAGGGGTAGTTGATAGGAGAAGATCAACTAGATAGTTGATTAGTTGGGCTAGTGTTAGCCGTGTTGTGGTCAGCTAGGGGTAGTTGACTGTGTAGGCTGTAATAAGAGTATTGTAGAATGGCTTAGTGTTGTCCTATTTCAAGGGGATGGGGTTGAGGATTTAACCTTAGGATTACCGAAGTCTATAATCAACATCGCTCTTATTTTAGTGGATTTGTGTTAGTGAAAAGCCTACGAGGTAGGACGTAGTTTTACTCTCTTGAGTAAGGAGGCTTCCACGTAGAATATCGTGTGCACTTTATTGTTTGCTATTCTTGTTGTGTGTATTTTATTTGTAGTAGTCGTTTTCAGTCAAAGGACCTAGTCCCTTGACTGGTGGTGAATTCATACAAGCCATCAAAGTTATTTTTGTACTCATGTTGTATTGCTACACTCTGATGAGTAGATTTGAATATGAACACTAACTGAGCACGCAGAGATGTTTATAGTTATGTTATTTGAAGTTTCAGAGTGAGCTATTGGCTGGTCCGCAGCACCAGACTCTTGTTTTTGTTTTGTTTTTATTGTATTTGTCTTTATACTCCTAGACAACGTGTTCTTTAAGATTTTCATTTTTTTAGTATTAGGTGCTCTTGACTCATATCACCAGATTTTTAGGGTGTTTTTATTACACTTTCGCGTATTTGATGTTTTGCAAGACTTGAATTCAATTTTTCTCTTTTGTTTGACTCTAAAACAAATAAAAATTGTGACAAGTATTTTAGACGGAGGGAGAATCTATGTAATGACCTTCCCGGTCATTTCCTTCATTTTCGTGTTCTCGGCGTTTAGAGCTTTTCTATAACTGTCCCAAGTTATTTATGACTTGCTGGGACTGACAATTCGGTTCTCGGGCAGTTCGTCTGAGAATATTATTTAGACCGAGCACGTTATAAAATATTAAATTAAATTTGAATTTGGTAAAATGACATAGGTAATTACCTTTCGAAAATATTTTTGAAATTTATAAAATTCTTTAGGTATGATATATCTATACTATTTTATAATAGTTTTATAATTTAAATAGTTTTATAATTTATTAATAACTTAAGCGGAGATAGTGAATTTAATTATGTTAAAATAATATTTTTCTCTTATAGAGGTTTTGTTAGAAATAATTTTCTATTAATTATGGTATATTCAAAAAAGTTGTATTTATTTTACCACGAGTCTATGCAATACCCGATTAAAGAAATAAAGAGATAGTGGGAGGAAACACCTCCACTCCCACGTGGAAGTGGAGGGAAACCTCATCACCACCGAATCGGTCAAGGTGGCAGCAAGTGGGGTTGTCATTATGCAAACATTACAAGTATATATATATACATTCGGTGGACAAAATGTAATAATTTACATTTTGTCCACTTTTTCCAATTACCTCTCACCATTATTGATTATTTAAGCTCAATATTGAGTCAATCTATTGAGGTTTGAGCTTAGGGGTTTATATATTTGAGTCCGTGGACTCGTTCTCGTCATTTCTACGGTACGTTTTCTTTTTTTTACGGTAGTTTTCATTTACGGTGGTATTGTTGGGATTGGTATTGATGTTTGAGCTACATTTTGAGCTCAAATAGAGCGGTGCTAGTTGTGACTATTGATCACGGGGTGATTTGGGACACTGTGACGATTTCGATTTTGCGATTCCGCAAGCGGGCCCCACGTGGGATTTTCGGACATTTTCCGAACTAATGCAATATGGGTATCAATGGTCATGTTTTGACATGTAATTTATTATTTTGGTAGCATGGCAGCAGTCTGAGGCCTCTCGAAAGGGAAAGGCTCCTATTTAGCTAGTTTTCTTGGCAGGTTCGCGGCAGACGTCCAGGTAGGCTAGGTTTACCTTCCTTTGCACTTAGATTGGGCTTATGTGTGATATATGTATGCTATTGTGATAGTGTTGTGGGCTGGTGTTATAAACTTGGTGGTGGTGTTTTGCTGTGATTTAGGCCTTCTAGGCCGGATAGGGCTATTCGGATATATTCCATGCCCGTTATCCTCGAGGTACACCACAGATGACCTATTTGGGGTCGGATAGTATTGTTGTGTTGATTTCTGGTTGGGGAACGTTATTGTTGGACCTTAGTCCAGGCTTAGGCAGACTTAGCGCAGACTTAGACAGGTATAACTAGACTTGGTTTTCGGGACCCGTTAGTGGGCCCCGTTACCCTTTTGTTCGACTTGTCAGAACTTTGACATCTTTGGGTTTAGTTAAGCCTCTATGACCTGTTAGGGTTCTGACGGGATTGAGTCACCCCAATTATACCCGGTTGGCTTGTTTAGCCTTATTAGTCCCTGATAGCACCATATTTGACGATCGGCTAGTTTGATTTAGAATACAGACCTACATTTCCATGACTTATAATGTATACCCAGACTTGTATATACATATTGCTTATAGTAGATATTTGACCTAGAAGGACCTCGAGACTGACTTGTAGCATGTTGTGGGGTTAGCTTCTGTACCTATAAACTAGTATTGACTTGGAACTAGGGCGTTCCCCGTTTATCTGATATGATAAGACATTTGATTCTGTTCTGGTTACTGGCTATGATGAGTTTCGGTTCGAGTCCGGCTACTGATTCAGGTATGATGATTTTGGTTATTGACTATTGGGTGTTCCGGTTCGAGTCCGGCCCCGGATTGTGATACACTATGAGTTTCGGTTCGAGTCCGGCCACTGATTATTATGAGTTCCGGTTCGAGTCCGGCATCTGGTTATGATATGATTGGAGAGTTTTGGTACTGGGTACCGTGATCATGATACTGTTGTTATATGAGTTCCGGTTCGAGTCCGGCAGATATGATATATATGTGGCCTCTTGTTATTACCCACTGCTTTCGGTTCGATTCCGGCGTCTGGCCTCTTGTTATTACCCATTGGTGCCGATTCAAGCCCGGTGCACTCTTGTTGGTTATTGTGGTTACTGGATACTGATATAGCTTCGAGACACTGGTGACTATGCATTTACTATTTTTGTGTGTCCCGCCGATTTATGGGGGCCAGGCTGGGTTATTGTTTTCTTCCGTGTGCCTATCGGGTTTATGGGGGCCCAGATAGGTTATGTTTGACTTGTGTGTTTACATACGTATTTATTTACTCAATTATTCGGTATCACATTTATTTATTTCCTAAGCATATCTACACGCCTCGGCAGTTACTTATGTATTTGTTACTTATACCCCGGACTTAGCATGCACCCTCGCATTTTAGCTTGCTTATATTACTTTGAGCTCAGTCGGCCGATGATGCCTACTGAGTACCCGTTGCCCCGGTACTCATGCTGCACTTCTGCATCTTTTTCCCCGATGCAGATCCAGGCACTAATCGACGGTATTGACGTGACTCTTTTCTCAGCATTGACTCCGGAGCAGGGTGAGCTTACTGACGTCCGAGGCAGATCCTACTCCATCTTCTACTGTATAGTCTTTTGCTCTCGAGACTATTGTACTTGTTATACATATTTGGTTTCTGTCTTGTATTTTGGGTATGCTAGTAGTGGCTCCTGTACTGACCTCACCAGGTCTTGGGAAGGGTTCTTGACTTTATATATTGTCCTCTTCCTTCTCAGTCTTGGCATATATACATATTCTGATTCTGTCTTTAGCGTTTTAGCATGTTTATAAATATGGTTACTTCCACTTCTTCTCTGTTTTATGAGATTTCGCCCGTTAGCCCGTCGCTTGTAGCTCCGGGCTAGGGTTTGGCTTGCCTATTGGTGGGTTACGATAGGCGCCATCATGACTCAAATATTGGGTCGTGACAGTCTACAACCTCCCCCCCCCCCCCCCCCTTCTCTTTGTCACATGGTAAATAAATATATGTTGCAAGTTTTATTTTTTATAATCTTTTATAGACAAAAAATTATCTCATAACATATATTGATTCATGTAGCAGTGCAACTACTCAAGAAATTAGTCGGCTAACATATATGATTAAGTTAAATTTGAATTATTGGATGCTATATTCTGAAAAACATTCAATGAAATTAAAAAAAATCTGTCACACATTTGTTTAAAAGTACAAATAAAATTTTCATTTAACTTTAAAATACTTTTATATAATGATTTAATTTTTAGGAGTTTGCAGGAAATATCGACCTACTCTTTCAATAAATTAATGTCACAAAAAGCGAAAAGAATTAAAAAAAAAAATTACAAATTTAACTTTTTGTGTTTGTTTTGAATCCAGACCAGCACAGAGCAAATGTAAATTTTAATAATTATGAAAACTTATCGATAAGATATGATTAACCTGCATAACATTAAATTAATTAAGTATTTGAAAAATATGAGATAAATTATACTTATTTGATAAAATTACGTACTATTTTATATTTTAAATTTGGGCCCGGACTTAGCATTGGCCACATGAAATTAGTTTTCATTATATTTGCTAATAATGAATAAATTATTAAAACTGGAATTAATTCGCCTTCCAAGTTTGGATGTTAGTGTATATGCCATTAAAGCTTAGAGATTTTGAATTGTGACAAATTGATATCAGAGTCCTCAGCTCATCGGTTTTGTGAGTTTTGAATAATACTACTAAGTGATGAATTGATTCACTTGAGTTTTGAATAATGTCTACTAAGTGATGAATTGATATCAGTGAATTCAACCAACTATTTTGTGTTAAGATCCCCTTTTGTTTTGCTTGGTAGCTAAGTGGGCTAGAAGTCCTTTATATACAGTTCATGTATAATTTATAAAAATAATGACTAGAAAAAATAAGGGGAAAAAAATCTATATATACAATATTAGATTGATTATTGCAACTCATAACAATATTTTTTAGATTGTATTACATAACAACATTTTTTTAACAAAGTCAACAAAATAATTAAAAAGAAAAATTATTTTTATTATATGTAAAAAGTATCCCTTAAAAAAAGTAGTCAGTTAATAATATGATATCAATAACCCCCTAATATATCTCTAAAAACAGTTTGTTCCTAATTTTCCTCATTCATAGAAATGTGCAGACATTTCTTTCATCTTCTTCTTCTTCCTCTATTGTGTACTTTTTCTTCTTCTTCCAAAAATTCAGAAATTAAATTCTGAGAAAAATTCAATATTACCCAGATTATTTGGTCATAATCTCTTTCAAAAAAATTCTATTAAAAGACAAATTTATGCATTTAAAAAAAACAAAATCAACTGTTAAAAATGAGTTAATTTTGTATGAATATGAGTAAACCACACACAAACATAATCTTGATCTCTATCATTTTTAATGATGCGTGGATTTATATATATATATATATTTATATTGCTTATGACGAAATGTAATATAAATTCTGGAAAACATTTTGAAATATATATTTTGTGTATAAATTTGGTATATGTGTGTTTTGAATTCTATATATTTTTCATCTTATGTTTTATTTTTTTGGTTATGGTGAATTTATAAAAAATTTGCTGAAAGAATTGTTGAAATGTGTGTGTTATGTATGCATTTTTTTGATATGTTTGTTGGGTATTTTTTTTTTTTAATCTTAAATAGTTTTTTTTAAAAAAATTCAACAATATCTTTTCTGTATGAATTCAATATGTTTATTGCTTTTCTAGTTGTGGTGAAATCATAATCAGTTTGTTGGAAGAAAAGTAATTTTAACTGTGTATGAAATATGTGTACAAATTGATAACTATGAATTATGATACTCCAATTTACGTGATACCATTTCCTCTACACATTTCACACACCATGTACTTACTTTTTGAATCAAGATCTCATCTCATTTGTCTCCGGTGTTGAATCAAGATTGAATGATGCAGCCATCTTAATTTCATACTCAAAAAAGATAAATCTTATTGCTTTTCAAGATTCATATCCATAACAAAAAAATTAAAACATCATTGATGATGACATGAAAATCATGTGGACAATGTATAAAATCTATTTTCAATAATGGAATAAGTATGAAAGAAAATGGAGAGATGAGAAAGAGAGAGAGAGAATCTTGAATTTGTATAACAAACTAGGAGAAAATAAAGAAAAGAAGATGAAGAGTATAAAAAATTCGTGTATTTAGGTAGAAATTTGGAGAATTAATATCAACAAAGAGTTATTTAAGGAAAAGATAAACACAATTATTCAGGAGGGATATTAATATATATCTATTACACGATTTTTTAAAAAATATATATTTTTAATAATATTTTATCAAAACTGCTACAACTTGCAATTTAAAACTGAATTTTATAATTATGAAAAAGTACACTTACAACCTGCAATAAACATTCTTAAAAGTATACCTAAGATAATTTTCACAAAAAATAAACAATAAATTTAATGAACAAGTTTGTGTCGAGATCCCCTTTTGTTTTGTTTGATCAGGAAATTACATGAAATGTCCCCCATAGTGGGTGACTTTGTATTTTTGTCCCCCATAGTAAAAATCTTTAAAGACTAGCCTTTCTTCCTTTTTATGTAGAGAACAAGTACATTTTTGCCCCCCTACACCTCAAATGTTTTTACTTTTTCCATGTTCATTTGTCTCTCAACTTTTCTTCTTCTTGTTCTTCTTTTTTTTTTTTTTTTTTTTTTTCTCTTTTTTACTATTACTTGATTTTTTTTTTCTTGTTTTAATTCATTTGTCTCAACCTTTATTTTTTCTTTTATCTTTTTTTTTTTAAAATCTCAAACATTATTTGTTTTTCATTTCTCTTTTTTAATTCATTTGTCTCAACCTTTGTTTTTTTTTGTTTTTTTTTTCTCAAACTTTATTTTTATTTTATTTTATTTTATTTTTTCTTCTCATTTTTTTTCAACTTTTATTTTTTTATTCTTTTTTTTTTCTATTTTCTTAACCTTTATTTTATTCTTCTCTTCTTTTTTTTCTTTTTTCTTAATCTTTATTTTTTTCTTCTTTGTTTTCTTTTTTCTCAACTTTTATTATATTTTGCTAATGAACAGAAAATTGAATAATCTGCAAAAAGGATCTTCTTTCTTCGACATCAAAGTAAACTTAGGTGTGTGACTTGCCATTTGGAAATTCGTTGGGATAAGTCTTGACTCCAAGGCAAGAGTTATAGAACATCTCATAAATTAAGACACAATATGGTAGTGTCAAGTCTTGCTCGTGGGG
The DNA here is from genome assembly GCA_031232105.1 of Capsicum rhomboideum. Classification (NCBI taxonomy): domain Eukaryota; kingdom Viridiplantae; phylum Streptophyta; class Magnoliopsida; order Solanales; family Solanaceae; genus Capsicum; species Capsicum rhomboideum. The sequence goes on from CP124716.1 coordinate 32,599,089, forward strand.
CATAATTTGTTGTTTGGAAATCCTTAAACCAAGTCCTGCCTTTGGGGCAAGAGTTATAGAGTATCTCATAAATTAAGACATAATGAAGTAGTATTTAACTCTTGCCCATGGGGAATAACTTGTTTTTTTGGGAGGTTCTTGAGCTAAGTCTAGTTTTAGAGGCAAGACTTATAGAGCATCTCATAAACAAAGACACAATGTGGTAGTGTCAAATCTTGCCCATGGGGTTGTATAACTTATTTTTTGAAAGTCCTTGGGCTAAGTCTTGCCTCTAAGGGAGGAGTTATAGAATATTTCATAAATCAAGACACAATGTGGTAGTGCAACTCTTGCCCATGGGGTCGTATAACTTATTTTTAAAAGTCCTTGGTCTAAGTCTTGCCTCTAAGGCAAGAGTTATAGAGCATCTCACAAATCAAGACATAACGTGGTAGTGTCAACTCTTGTCCATGGGCCGTAACTGACTGTTTGAAAGTCCTTGGGCTAAGTCTTGCCTCTAAAGCAAAGTTATAGAGTTTCTCATAAATCAAGACTCAATGTGGTAGTGTCAACTCTTGCCCATGGGGTCGTATAACTTATTTTTGAAAGTCCTTGGGCTAAGTCTTGCCTCTAAGGCAAGTGTTATAGAACATCTCATTAAAAAATACAATATGGTAGTGTCAATTCTTGCCCATGGGACGTAACTTGTTGTTTGAAAACCCTTGGTCTAAGTCTTGCCTCTATGACAAGAGTTATAAAGCATCTCATAAATCAAGACACAATGTGGTAGTGCCAACTCTGCCCATGAGGCATAACTTGTTGTTTGAAAGTCATTGGGCTAAGTCTTGCCTCTAAGGCAAGAGTTATAAAACATCTCATAAAAAAAATACAATATGTTAGTGTCAACTCTGGCCCATGGGACGTAACTTATTTTTTGAAAGCCCTTGGTCTAAGTTTTGCCTCTAAGGCAAGAGTTATACAACATCTCATAAATGAAGACATAATGTGGTAGTGCTAACTCTTGCCCATGAGGCATAACTTGTTTTTTGAAAGTCATTCGGCTAAGTCTTGCCTCTAAGGGAAGAGTTATAGAGCATCTCATAAGTCAAAACATAATGTGGTAGTGTCAACTCTTGCCTATGAGACATAATTTGTTGTTTGAAAGTCCTTGGGTTAAGTATTGCCTCTAAGGCAAGAGTAATAGAACATCTCATAAATCAAGACACAATGTGGTAGTGTCACTCTTGCCCATAGAGCGTGTCTTGTTGTTTGGAAGGAATCGAAGAAAATAAAATAAAATAAAATAAAATAAAGGTTATGAAAAAAATAAAAAAATAAAGAAAAAAAAAGGTTGATAAAATAATTTTAAAAAATCAAAGAAAATAAAAGAGACAAAAAGAAATAAATAAAAGAAAAAAAAAAGTTCAAGAAAAATTTTAAAAAAAAAGATAAAATAAAAAATAATATAAAAATAAAGGTTTAGAAAGAAAAAACAAAAAATAAAAACCAAAGATAAAAAAAGAGAAAAAAAAATAGAAGCTGAAAGGAGAAAAGGAAAAAAAAGTAAAGGTTGAGAATTTTTTCTTTTAAAAAAGAGAAAATAAAAATAAAAAATCAAAGTAAAATAAAAAAGAGAAAAAAAAATAGAAGTTGAAAGATAAATGAGTATGGAGAGTTGTTTGAAAATATTTGATACACGGGGCAAATATGTATTTGTGTCATAGCTAAAAAAGAAGGAAGACTAGTTATATAGTAATTTTGTTATGGAGGACAAAAAAGCAAAGTCACCCACGGGGCCATTTGTGTAGTTTACCCTTGTTTGATAGCTAAGTGGGCCAGAAGACCTTTAGACATTTAAACTATTTAATGGGCTAAAAGCCCTTTGGATTTGGGTTGTAACATTTGGACCCTGATCAAAGCAGCCATGGATCAAAGCAATTTGGCAAAGTGCATAAATATTTATTTTTGAGAAAAAGACATGGCGTGATTATTAAAAATTTAAATGACTCAACTTTGATCTATATATTTTTAAGGGGCAGACAATATAAATTCCGACAATTTGGAGCTTAATTATAAAAAATTTCAATATTTTACATAATTACTGAAAATCTCAATTTTGGGTCTGTCGAGATACATAATTAGCTCCCGATATATCCAACGAAGATATGTTTTTTCTTTGTAAAGATACATAATTAGCTCCCGATACATTTTTTTCGATTTTAGGTTTGTCGAGATACATAATACATCCAATTAAGATACATTTTTTTCTTTGTAAAGATACATAATTAGCTCCCGATACTTCCAACGAAGATACATAATTAGTTGGGATTTTTGTAATTACTTTGTAAGGGTGGAGATTTGTGTAAATATGGTAAGTTAATGTGTATGTATATTATTTTTCCTATTCTGAAACACACTTTAGGCCTGAAATAATGACAATCTATGATCGAACTTCTCTCCCCCCCGCCCACCCTCTCCCCCCCTTTTCTCTCTCGCCTATCTCTGTCATGTGTTTTGACAATATATATAATGTTTATATATATATATATTTATTTATTTATTTATTGTATAAAAAATGTATATGAAAAGTGTATTGATTATATAAGGTGCGTGTGTGTATATATATATATATATATAACTATTGTATGAAAAGTTATAAAGTGTATATAAAAATTCTATGGATATAAGAGTGTGTGTGTGTATATATATATTGTATGAAAAGTAAATATGAAAATTCTATGGATAAAAAACGTATATAATATGTATATATGTTGTATGAAAAGTAAAAATATAAAATGTATATGAAAAGTAGTCCGGTAAAAATGTATATAATGTGTAAATATATTGTATATAAAGGGAATATAAAGTTTATAAGAAAAATCTACTAATAAAAATTATGTTTAATGTATTGTGATATATATATATATATATATATATATATATAAAAGGGCAGCCCGGTGCACTAAAGCTACCGCTATGTGCGGTGTCTGAAAAAGGGCCCCACCACAAGGGTGTATTGTACGCAGCCTTACCTTGCATTTCTGCCGGAGGCTGTTTCCAAGGCTTGAACCCGTGACCTCCTGGTCACATGGCAACAACTTTACCAGTTACTCCAAGGCTCCCCTTATATATATATATATATATATTTATTATATAAAGTCTATAATAAATGTGTATATTTTATAATATACACATTATGTAATGAATATATAATATATATTTTTATACATATAATCAGTGAGTATATATTGATTATACATCTGCACATACAATTATACCAAAAATTTGACGTGAAGAATTATAGTATATCAACTTTTTTTTATTTTAACTATCTACATCATATTGGGGAAAAAATAAAAAAAGGCTACAAACTTGTATTTGATTATTAAGAAAAAGAATAGCAGCACTTAGAAGAGAAGGAAAAAAAAAAATCTTTTTAAAGAAAAGCAAATAAAAAAAAAAGAAAGAAAACACAGTGAAAAAAAAAAGCAATGAAATTTTTATTTTTCAAAAAGAGTTAAAAAAAAGGTTTAAAAAAATAAAAAAGGAGAGAACCAGTGAACTAGTAGACAAAATGGCTACATAGTGGTTCATGACGCTTCTTGGCGATGCGCTTAGCCATAGTTTCCATCAGATGGTCATTTGTGTACTTATCCCGTTATTTTATGGGGTTGTACTCTAATTTTTACCCAAAATTTTAAAAAATTGTAACTTTATCCGTTTTACGAATAACTTCAAATGTACACAATTGAATTTGTGAAATTTGCCAAACTTTAATTATTTTTTGTTTGAAATATGACCTTAAAATGACGCTAGAACCCCAGTGGAGAAATTAAAAGATCCTTCTATATCGAAATCTTAATTGATATATGCAGGCCAAACATAAGACCTTTTTATCTGAAATTGAGTATGATTTGCCAAGAACAACTTCAACTATTTTTTTTATTAAAGTTATAACCTTGACAAAATCAAACTTCAAATATTTTTTATTGAAATCGTGGCCTTTGTTAAAAAATTATTCGAACGCAATACTAGTACAAATTGGGATCGTGTCAAGCCAATTAGAGCAAACAGAATAGAAGCACCATTAATTAGTTACAAGAAAATCATTTATATTTTCATTTTGGAGTAATCACATACATATACTATTTAAGATCTTAAATTACTATACATAAATAAACTATTTTTTATTTACAAAATCTAGTTTTTATTTACAAAACATAAAAATTCAAGTAAAGAACATTTTTTCTAAACTGAAAACTGGCTAAAATTTTTGATGTGGTGATTTTGACCTATTTTTGGGGAGTTATTTTAGAAAAATGGGCTGATTTTTTTGGCATTTTTCTTACTCCTACATTAGTTCATCCAATTTTGTAAAGTTTATTTCTAATCTATTTCTCTCTTCTCATCTCTCTATAAAATCATTTTTCTTCTATTTTCATAGATATATTCCATCTGAGAAATCAACTAAACTCTTAATTTACCTAAAATTTTTATATTGTTCTCAAAAAATTTTCATCTACATTAGCGGTTCGAAGGATTTTTCAAAGCAACTTGTTGTTTTAGTTTTTTTAATTTTATCAACTATTGTGATAAATGACTAGAAAATCTGCGTATATCTTTATTTGTAATAATTCATTAATGAATTTGATTGCTTTTTTTATTTACGCTGATTATGAATATATATTGATCAGGTTCAGATCGTTAAATCCTTTCTTTTTGTTGTAACTTGACCTCCTCGAAGATCTCTTCCAATTTGATGGGAGTCGAATTTAAAGAGCTATGAGTTATCTTCAATAGCTTCTATGAGCTTGAAACAGATTATGCTAAGTATTACATTAAGGTAATGGGTAGAAAAGTCGGGCTATTGGCCTATTCTCATTGTGCAACATGGGCACTATTACTACGAGTTATGTACCATAATCTATACCATATGGATACCATAATGCATTCACAACTGATGCACATTGAATACAATCAACAACCAAATTCAATTACCTCATGAATAACATAATATATACCATTTTCATACACCAAATAATGCTTTCCGCACTATAATTTTATCAGCAAGGAATCATAATCTATACCAATTGTACACCATAATGCGACCACAAATTATATACATTAAGGGGTCGTTTGGTAGGTTGTATAAGAATAGTGCAAAATATGATGTATTAGTAATTCTTGCATTAGTAATGTAATGCAAGTATTAGTTATGCTTGCATTAGTTATGCTGAGATTATTCTTATGCAATGTTTGGTTTGGCGTGCTAAAAATAACTTGCATTACATATTTCTTAAAAAAAAATATTTACAAAAAATATCCTCCACAAATATAACGGAAATGATGTGAAAAAGGTTTTGAGGGACTATTGTGTCTTTACCCATGCTAATGCATGCATTAAAGTCCCTTGCATAGCTAATACCATGATTTTCATGTATTAATAACGCTGTAACGACCCTTCTTCGTCGTTACGGGTAAGTCAAGCGTGCAAAATTTTGATTAAGTTTTTCTTCGAAATAAAAGTTAAAAATTTCAGGCTAGGCTAGTTTTGAACGAAATCGGAGCGAGGTATGGTCTAGGAAAATCCAAAAATGGATTGGGTAAATATAATAAAGTTTAACTTAATTTTATGTTAGCTAACTCTATAAGGAATCCGTAGGACTTTTCAGAAGTGAACTTGGGTGAGTAGAACTCCCGATATCGAACTTGACGTAAAGAGGTTAGTCCGGAATGTCATGGTTTGAGGGTGTGTTACGAAAAAGGTAAAATTGGAAGGATTTCCAAGTTTTTTGCCTCGCCACTCCCACTATAGCGGGTGACATGTCGTTTTAGCGACTCCCGCTATAGCGGAAGTCAATGCGGTCAATCCCGCTATAGTGTGCGATGCCGCTATAGCGGGATCAGACCACTATAGAGGGGTAAATCGCTGTAAATGTAGAAATTTCCCCCAAAATGGTTTATTATTCTAAACTCATTTTTGGGGAAGGGCTAGGGCGATTTTGACGATTTTCATCAGTTTTCCATCAACTTTCATCGTAAAAGTAAGTATTTCATCCTCATTAACTAGTTTTTCGGTTAATTAACCTTAGAATCACTAGTTTACGGATTTTGGGGAGGGTTTAAGCTTGACTTAGCGAATTTTCTAGTGCAAGAGGATAAAGTTGGTGTAAAACATTTGGGTTTTAGTTTTTAATCATTAATTTACTCTTGTATGTTAATAATTCACTAACGTAACCATGAAATTGGTAGGTTTAAGGTGAATTATGATAGAAAAACCCTAGAATGGGGAGGGGGAGGGGGGGGGAGGGGAGGGGGGGGGGGGGTGATCATGAATTTGGCCTTGGGGGTTAGGGATTAGGTTGTAATCCTTGACATGGTAGGCTATTTGGTATTTTACAAGTGTTGTTCTTTATCATTATGGTTGTGATTATTGTGATATCTATCATTATTATGGAATGTACCGGCATTTGGACATATCCACGGGATGGGTGATATAAGGTTGGCAGGCACTTGATGTCTGGGATTGGGTACATGGACAAAGACTTATCCCCTGCAGGTCATGACTAGTAGGCACGCACATAAGACCCTTAGCATGTGTGTACAAGGTATAGGTAAGTGTGACGGTTCCTTGACTGAACTGGAGATTATGTGTTCTTGATTTATTGTTCCTTGAGTGAACTGGGTTGTATGCTTAATTGCTAAGGTGATTTCTTGTGTGAATCGGAATACATGATATTGCTATTGTTGTTGTTATCAAGGATCCTTAAGTGGTCCGGATTGCTTGCAAGTTGAGACATGACTCTATGCTGTTTATTACTTGCATAAACGAGAAATGCTCTTTATGATAGTTGTGTCAAAGTTGTTGACTTGGAGTCTTGTTAGTGGACTTGATTTGACTTGATTGGTTATCCTTGTTGACTCTATTTAACTAAAACTTCATGTTGTACTTTTTTACAAAGTTAAATATTATGAACTTGAAGGATAGTTGCATGATAGGGTTCATGGTTGTCTTGTTGTATGTTGCGACCCAGCTATACACGTAAGTGTACGTGATCATTCAAGTAATAAAGTGGCTCCTTTTAAAGAGCCGGATATCAAACCCAAGGGACTTTCGTCAACAGAAATCAACTCTGGACGTCAAACTATAAATAAAAACTAGTGTTGCGAAAACGACAAGAGATTTGGTGCTGAAAATTAAATGATTGCGGACTATGAACTCCTATCTTCGCTACCGTAACTTTGGTTTTCGCAAATATGCTTGAAAAATCAATAAAAAGTGAATTCCCAGGGCTAAGGCACCCCGAAGGTCATCTCTTGAGCATAATTGTTATTGGTTTAAGCACTTTGAGTTGTTTATCGTGGTTATTGATCCCGAGGTTAATTTTATGATTATACTCGTCTCCAAAATATAATGTTCTACTAGAAATTGGAAACCTAACTACATCCGTGAGTGGTGATAAGCTTAACCAATTCTAGAGCATTTAAGTTTTCTTCTCGTAACAGACCAAGTGTGGTGGTTTAGGTACCTCTCGGTCCTTACCACATGTCAATCCCTTAGAATTCCTTCCCCGAGAAAGACCACACTTCATATATTCACGTTCTATCTCTTAGTTTCTCTCTCGAGCTCACTTCAAGATAAGGAATATATTCCAATGGTGATCAAGCATCAAAATAATGAAATTTAGAATATATGAATAACCAATTTATGATAAACTCCGGCAAAAACCAATAAAATTATCCCAAGAGATTCATGTTCTTGGCCTTAACCCCAAGAATGAGGGATTTTAGCCACTCATAATGTCAATCAACATCCAAAAGTCAATAAATACCATAAAAATACTTAAAAACTAAAAAGAAAAGGAATGGAACCTAATTGAGATGCCCAAAAAAGCTCAAAATATTCTAAGGATGATGGAATCCCTATACAATAACCAAAAGGCCCTATTTATAGACCCAAAGTCGAGGCAAAATTGGCCAAAAAGCGGCCCGGCACGCCTGGCACTTAGGCAGATTTTGCCTCAGTAAAAGGGTGCTCCCCAGGCGTGGCACGCCCCTGGGCGCGCCCCAAGTCTGCCTGGGCAAGTGAAAAATTAGCCAAAAGCGGCCTGGCACGCCCTTTGGCGCGCCAGGCCCTTAATTTGTGATTTTTTTGCTTTCATCGACTTCTCTTCGCGGATTTGGTTGGATTCTTCAAGTTCAACTCTTTGACTTGCCTCTTATCTTCAATATTCTTCACTTGTAGCTCCTCCAAGCCTCAATTTCCACGCCAAAAATGCTCCAAAAAGTGGTAAATTCCACCTACAAGGGTCTAATCATATTGATTAGCACAATATCACATATTCCATCAAAAACTTATATAATACACAAGTATTGTTCTCAAAACTAAGGTAATCATGGGTTAAGGTCGCTACTAAGGCATATAAATACGCCTTAGATCACCACCCCACACTTAAACCTTTCTTTGTCCTCGAACAATAACCACACTCAAATCCGGGCGACTTTAGACAATTGACACAAAATAGGCATTCTTGCACAGCTTACATAACCACATTTATCAACTTATGCACCAACATACTAGGATATCCAACAAATAAATAACAAATTGAAACAACCCATCCTCACAAAACAACTTAACTAGTTGTAAATTCATGCTTGACACGTCACTAGTAGATCACCTCACTTCACTAAACATGCGCCCTCACTACAGAAAATCACCCCACACTTCTACAAAGTAATTACTAACTGGGTGCATGAATGAAAGTCACTCACTCTCAAAAAGAATTCACATGCAACACAAAGATGAACCATAGGCTTGCCCTTAGTGTAACACTCCACTAATGTTAAAATGTTAAAGCTCAAGATCAAGTAGGACTTTTAGGGGTTGTAATGTAGGCACAGGGATGAGTAGGAACTATTTGGTAAAGAATAGTGACTATCTTTCCTGAGCGCTTTAATACACTACAAATTATATTCAGACCACTTCAACCGACCTATTTTTCACCACTTTTATCTTCCCAACTTTCTTTTGTTCTGCCCCATAACTTTAAGCTAGCTTAAGCATATTGGGTAAGGAATAACTGCTCTCACTATTTGGTAAAATTTTCTTTCTTTTTGTATTTTTTTTTTTTTACCATACTCCCTACCAACACACACAAACTTTTTCACACCCATAGGAAATATGCTTGGGACTTTAACTTAACTCTTTCCTTTTTCCAAACTCTTGCACTCCTTCACCTCTTGATTTCCTAATTAAAGCGCTTAGGAGTTTTGGATCAAATTCTGGTTCATTGAAAGAAGAGGATTAAGCTACATGTAAAGCTATCAAGGAAAAGGCTAAAGGCTCAACGGGGCTAACTAGGATCATGCAAAGAGGGTAGATAAAGTAGGTCTAAAACATGGCTATCAAAGAAATGCCTATATCATCTCCTAAACTTAACACCTCTTATTTCGCTTTGCAAACACACCGGGCAAGTTCTAGACATCATTATGCACATGGAATATCATAAAAAAAAAAAAAAACTTACTCATACATGGCACATGTTCAGCTCAGCAGTCTCACCATAAAACCTTCGAAATCATGCATAAATTCAACATTAAGCAACTTAACTAGTCAACTAAGTGAGAATTAGGCGTCTCAACACTTGCTATTGTATATCCTAGTATGTTTCACACGTGTATGCACAATTGTGTAGCAAGCAAGAACACCCGACACGACACTACACTACATGACTAATTTGCTCTTAAGACGGTCGTCATCCATCCATCATAGAGCAAATCCCTTAGTCCTATGACTAAGGCGACTCAAAAGTAGTCCACACCAAAACAACATAAACCAAAAAAACAAAATTTTTAACACAACATCAAAAATCCAAGCAAATTATTATTATTTTTTTGTTTGTACGGTTCAAAGGGACTCTCCTTAGTAAAAGAACCGAAAACAAACGCTAAGGAACCCAAAAAATAAAAGCATACAGCAGCACACATATACATACATACAAGGGAATCCCATCACCCCCCCCCCCCCCCACTTAAAAGATTAGCACTGTCCCCAATGGCACAAAAATAATCAAAGCAAGAGTAGGGTGTAAGGAGCTCCCTGGTCAATCGAGGTAGTCGTCGTCCTCCGTTCCACGGACCTCTAGCGGTGGATCATCCACCTCATCCTCAGAATCGCTCTAGAGATCATTTTCATCTGTGGGGACATCATCATCCACAGGCTCAACAAAATCAGGACCAATTCTCAATAAGGCCATGGCATGCTCGTTAAGAGGATAATCCCTCTCTACCTGGATCAGTTCATCTGCCGTGGAAGGCCTACCCCCAGTCCTGTATCGCAGTATCTCCAAGCCATACATACGGGCTAAAATCCTGTCATCTCGAGTGTGACGCTCTGCTAATGTCAAAGTGGGGCCGAGTGAGTCCGACGCCTTAGTTTGGGTAACATCCACAAGCGTCGTCACCAAAGGAGGATGATAGTCAAAATTTTCTTCGGGCACTTCGAATGCTCTCATTAATTTAGTCAATAGTCCACCGAAAGCATATCGAAGACCTCCTTGGAGGCGGGCTCGGCGCATAGCCGACAACAACACAGAACCTACATCAATCTCCGCATCAGTCATGAGAGCATATACCAGACAGACACGATCCCTTGTAACCTCAGTCATGTGGCTCCACGAAATTAAACAATAACACACAATCTTTAGCCAAATCCTTGCCTCTTTGTTGAGGTGGACAAAGGTAGACTCTTGTGATACCCTCTTTTATGATGGTGCAGCCACCTCACTGTTGACCGTGGCCGCACAGAGTGTGTCAAATTTCAGCATATGGAGGCCTAACATTTAGCCTGAGTAGGTCTTGGGGGCTAGCCCGATTGGAAACTCCCAATAATCCAGTCAAACTCAAGGAATCAAGTATCATATCCAACTCTCGTACCACTACCGAGCAGGTAGGTGCGTCCGGGTTCCAATTTGCATACAATTCCCTCACCAAATGGAGGTTGCAATCTATAGGTCTGTCGAAAACAAAGCCCATCCCGACTTTCTCAAGCCGAGCCAATATTCTTGGGTAAGCCCTAGCCAGGCTTGCCCTATCAATACACTCATCGAAAAAATATTTCGCTTTCGGGTGGCTTTTGTACCAACTCTTCCCTGCACTGGAGACCGCGTGTATCCCATACTTCCGTTTTTGCCCTTTTGGGACTGGTGGAGCTGCGGGGACCTTATTACCCGATTGGCGTCTCTTGTGAGAGCTGGAGGCAGCTACATTAGAATCCGACATTGTACCTGAGCAATTTTTCACGTTTTTCACATAATCCTGGGGCTTTTACAAGTCCCAAGACTCAAAGCTTCGCTCCAAAACATGTCCTAGTTGCCCGGCACCTTCAAATAATCATCCATCCGCTAACTTTACCTTTTTCTTGTGGATTTCCATGTCAACATGCTCCGTGCCTCTGCATAAACACAAGATCCTAGCACTAAGTTAGAAAACAAACATTCTAAAAGAGATGGGTTGCCTCCCATCAAGCACCTTAGTTTTGGTCGGGGCACGACTCGTCTTTTTGTATTTTTACTTTATAAAACCTAACTATTACAACACATTCATGGGTTGCCTCCCATGTAGCGCCTGATTTATTGTCGCGGCTCGACCATTTATAAAAGCTCAGTTATCATCAAGGTGAAGCACGTCCTCCTTCTGCTTCTCTTCTTCACAGAAATAATGCTTCAATCTCTGGCCATTTACCATAAATCTTGTACCATCCACTTTGTTTAAAATTTCCACCGCACCATGAGGTGTTGTGCGACTTACCTCAAAAGGCCCACTCCACTTAGATCTTAGCTTGCCCGGAAACAACCTAAGTCTTGAGTTAAACAAAAGTACCAGCTGGCCTGGCTCGAAAGTGTGGGGGAGAATATGCTTGTCATGCCATCGCTTCGTTTTATCCTTGTAGATCTTAGCATTTTCATATGCACGGGCATGAAATTCTTCCAACTCATGGAGTTGTAACAACCTCCTGTTACCAGCCAACCCCGGATCTAGATTCAACTTCTTTACCGCCCAATATGCTCGGTGTTCAAGATCAACTGGGAGGTTACAAGATTTCCCAAAGACCAAATAATAGGGAGAAGTCCCTATAGGAGTCTTATACGCCGTTCGATAAGCCCAAAGAGCATCATCCAGCTTGAGTGACCAGTCTTTCCTAGGAGTATTCACAGTCTTTTGCAAGATTTGCTTTATCTCGCTATTAGACACTTCCACTTGGCCACTTGTTGGGGGTGATACGCTGTTGAGACCTTGTGTTTCACTCCATACTTTGCCAATACACTCTTCACCCAATAATTAATGAAGTGTGACCCTCCATCGCTAATAATAGCTCTTGGAGTTCCGAACCTAGTTAAGATGTGCTTTGTAAGAAACTTTACCACAACTTTGGAGTCATTCGTAGGAAGAGCTGCAGCCTCTACCCATTTAGATACATAATCCACTTCTACGAGTATGTATAGATTGCCATTCGACTTTGGGAAAGGGCCCATAAAATCAATCCCCCATACATAAAAAATTTCAACTTCTAGGATATTGTTAAGAGGAATCTCATGTCGCTTGGCAATCGTCCCCATACGTTGACATTGATCACAATTCTTCACAAAGGCATGAGCATCTTTAAATATAGAAGGCCAGAAGAAACCTGATTGCAATATTTTTTGGGCTGTGCGTTCACCACCATGATATCCACCATAAGGTGATGCGTGGCATCTTTCTAACACTTGTTTCACTTCCGCATCCGAAATACATCTTCGTACTATTTGATCAGGCCCTTGCTTGAATAAATGAGGCTCATCCCATATATAAGAGCGTGCCTCATATGCCAGTTTCTTCTTCTGTTGAGGACTCGAATCAGGAGGAAATAACCCACGTACCAATAGATTCACAATGTATGCATACCATGGCAACTCATCGACATCCAACACCAACAACTGCTCGTCTGGAAATTCCTCACAAATACGCCCATCATCCACTACATGTGTCAAGCTCTCAAGTCTAGAGAGATGGTCAGCAATTTGATTTTCTGTCCCCTTTTTATCTTTAATCTCTAAGTCAAACTCCTGTAGCAATAAGATCCATCTAATAAAACGTGGCTTAGCATCCTTTTTATTGAACAAATACCATATTGCCGCATGATCCGTGTATACAATGACGCTCGTGCCCACCAAGTACGATCTGAATTTATCAAATGCATACACCAAAGCTAACATCTCTTTTTCAGTCACCGTGTAATTCACTTGGGCTGCATCAAGGGTCTTGCTTGCATAATAAATAGAGTGAAATACCTTATTCTTCCGTTGACCGAGAACCGCACCCACTGCAACATCACTTGCGTCACAAATGATCTCAAATGGCAAAGCCCAATCAGGAGCAATAAGGATAGGTGCCTCTACCAACTTCTTTTTCAAAACCTCGAATGCCTTCACACATGATTCACAAAATACAAATTTCACATCTTTTTCCAAGAGGGCACACATGGGGCGTGCAATTTTGGAAAAATCTTGAATAAACCTTCTGTAAAATCCAGCATGACCAAAAAAACTTCGCACCCCTTTTACCGATACAGGTGGAGGGAGTTTTTCAATAACTTCAATCTTTGCCCTATCAACTTCCAGCCCCTGCTTTGACACTTTATGCCCAAGAACTATACCTTCCGTCACAAGGAAATGGCACTTTTCTCAATTGAGAACAAGATTAGTTTCTTCACACCGAGCAAGGACTTTATCAAGGTTTTGCAAACATACCTCGTACCAAAGACTGAAAAATCATCCATAAAAATCTCTACGAACTCCTCCACCATGTCGTAGAAAATAGCCATCATGCAACGCTGAAAGGTAGCCGGTGCATTACACAATCCAAATGGCATACACTTGAAAGTGTATGTGCCGTAAGGACATGTGAATGTAGTCTTCTCCTGATCTTGAGTATCTATAGCAATTTGATTGTATCCGGAATACCCATCAAGAAAGCAATAATACTCCTGCCCGGCTAAACGATCCAACATCTGATCAATAAAAGGGATTGGATAATGGTCTTTCCTCGTAGCATCATTAAGTTTTCGGTAATCCATGCAGATACGCCATCCAGTTACAGTCCTTGTAGGAATCAATTCATTATTATCATTTGTGATCACCGTCATACCACCCTTTTTTGGAACACATTGTACCGGGCTCACCTACGTACTATCAGAGATAGGGTAAACAATGCCAGAATCTAGCCACTTAATTACCTCTTTCCTTACTACTTCTTTCATCACCGGATTCAAGCGTCGTTGGTGTTGCACACTCGGCTTGTGCCCTTCTTCCATGTAAATTTTATGCATGCATAAACCCGGATTAATACCATGGATGTCAGACATCTGCCAACCAATAGCCCTTCTTTCTTCGTTTTAGTATCAAGAATGCCGCATCAACTTGTTCCTGTGACAAATTTGCTGCCAGAATAATAGGAAGAGTCTCATTGTCACCTAGGAAGGCATATTGAAGGTGAGATGGAAGTTCCTTCAATTCAAGCTTCGGTGTCTCCTCAATTGAGGGCTTAGTTGGAGGACCGAGTGGACGATTTAAAGGTTCCCATCTACCCTCTTTAGCATAGATACCCATAAGATCAAGAACTTGCACCATTTCACTAACTTCTGCATCCCCAAAAACATCTTGCCGCATCAAAACTTTTTCCAACGAATCTGTAGACAAAGTGTGGATGCTTTCAACCACCAAATCTATAGCTGTAATAGCTGACAAGTTCTCATAAATTTCTGGAAGCTTCAAATCCCTGTATACATCAAAGACTTCAACCTTATCATGAGCTCGCATAGTAAGTTTCCCGGCTGCTACATCAATGATCGCCCCTCCAGTGGCCAGAAATGGACGCCCCAAAATAAATGGGACTTTTGGGTCAGGCTCAAAATTCAGCACCACAAAATCAACTGGAAAGATCAACGAACCCACTTGAACCAAAACATCCTCAACAATGCCATCAGGTCTAGTCACGGATCGGTCTGCAAGTTGCAGAATAATAGTAGTAGGCTTAGGATGACCCAAACCCAACTTCTTGAAAACTGAAGTGGGCATCAGATTTATACTAGCCCCCAAATCACACAATCCACGAGCGCAGACATGATCTCCCAGAGTAATCTTCACAGTGAAGCTTCCAGGATCCTTCAGCTTAGTAGGTAACCGGTTCTGAATGCGAGAACTACACTCCTCTGTCAATGCAACTGTGGCATATTCTGTCAATCTACTCTTGTTTTCCACAATATCTTTCACGAACTTGGCATACTTTGGAATACCCTGCAAGATATCCACATGAGGCAAATTAATGTACACTTGTTTAAGTAGTTCAATGAACTTACCAAAGCATTCATCCTCCTTCTTCTTCTTGAACTTCTGAGGGAAAGGAGGAGGCAACTTCACACTATGTATCACTTTATCATCTTTGGAGCTTTTGGTAGACTCCACTTGTTAGTCTTCAATCACCACTACTTTCGGCTTCAATTCTTTCGCTGGTGCAACCGTATCCTCTAACTGCTTACCACTACGGGTAACTATAGCATTTACCTACTTGGGATTTGGCTCAGTATCACCTAGAAGACCTGCTTGGGGCCTTGTATTCTGTGCGTTAGCTAACTAGCCAATCTGCTTCTCCAAATTCTGAGTAGCCAACTGATTGTTCCTCACATCTGCTGCCAGCTTTGCTTGCTCAGCCATAATCTGTTTTAACATATCCTCCACGCTCATATCTCCAGGATTATCCCCCACTTGATTTCCTTGACCTTGCTGTTGGTTGTACTATGGTGCATATCCTTGAGGCCTATATTGATTTTGATTTCCTCCCCAAGATAAGTTCGGATGGTTTTTCCACCCAGCATTATAAGTATTTTCGTAGTTCTGGGCTCCACCTCCCCTTTGTGTATTACCAACAAAATTTACGGAATCCAAATTAGCACTACACAAATCGCTGGTATGATCGCCATTTCCACATACACTACACATCACAGAAACCTGTTGCTGTATTGCATTCACGGGAGCTGGTTGTTTCCCCAAATTTAAACTACTAAAGTGATTGTTCATCATGTTTTGCATAGCTGAAATTTGGGCAGATAATGTTGTGACTGCATCCACATCTAGTTTCCCAGCAACCTTCTTTGTAGAATTTCTCGAATTATCACTATGCCAGTCTGGATTTCCCTATGAAATATGATTCAACAAAGCATATAATTCATCATAAGTCTTCTCCAAAGCTTGTCCACCTGCAGCTGAATCAAGTAGAATTTTTGTATTGGGGTCGAGAGCCTCAATGAAAGTATGCACCAACACTTCATTAGCTTGGTGGTGATGAGGACAATCTCGCAGCATGGATTTGAATCGGTTCCAAGCTTGGTACAAATTCTCATCATCTCTCTGTCTGAAACTTAGTATCTCACTCCTCAGCTTTGCTGTCTTTCTAGACGGAAAGAACCTTATCAAGAATTTTCGAGCAAGATCATCCCAAGTAGTGATAGAATTAGCCGGCTCTGCATCTAACCACCACCTTGCTTCCCCCAACAGAGAAAAGGGAAACAAAGTAAGTCTCACATAATCTGAAGACACACCCGCAGGAATATATGTGTCAATGATCTCCAGAAAATTACGGATATGCCTCTGCGGGTCCTCATGAGCAAGACCTGTAAACTGTCCACTTGAGTGCAAGAGTTGCACCATATTCTGTTTAAGCTCAAATCTGCCTCCAGCTGCCGGTTTGAGAATACTGGAGGTCACATCAGTGGCGAGTGGGATTGCCACATCGTGAACTATTCTAGTTGCCATTACTTTCGGCTCACATCTCTCTGCAGCTGGTTCTTCAATTCTTACAGGATTACCCCGTATTCCTTCGCCAGCCAGTTCGACTTATGGGATTGGGTAGTCTGCAGCCTGTCTCCTCAATCTATTGAAATATCTTTCAGGATCAGACTGCGGGGCTACCAAATCTTTGTTCCTTGCCAGTGTTCCGATGAAGTAAGCCTGCAAAATAGAACAACTAAGATTAAGTTGTCAACACGTAGCTGAAAATTAAAGTACAAACGTCAATAATTGAAATCTATCTATTTGAAAGTCCCCGGCAACGGCGCCAAAAACTTATTGCGACCCAGCTATACACCCAAGTGTACGTGATCGTTCAAGTAATAAAGTGGCTCCTTTTAAAGAGCCGTATATCGAACCCAAGGGACTTTCGTCAACAGAAATCAACTCTGGACGTCAAACTATAAATAAAAACTAGTGTTGCGAAAACGACAAGAGATTTAGTGCTGAAAATTAAATGATTGCGGACTATGAACTCCTATCTTCACTACCGTAACTTTGGTTTTCGCAAATATGCTTGAAAAATCAATAAAAAGTGAATTCCCAGGGTTAAGGCACCCCGAACGTCATCTCTTGAGCATAATTGTTATTGGTTTAAGCACTTTGAGTTGTTTATCGTGGTTATTGATCCCGAGGTTAATTTTATGATTATACTCGTCTCCAAAATATAATGTTCTACTAGAAATTGGAAACCTAACTACATCCGTGAGTGGTGATAAGCTTAACCAATTCTAGAGCATTTAAGTTTTCTTCTCGTAACAGACCAAGTGTGGTGGTTTAGGTACCTCTCGGTCCTAACTACATGTCAATCCCTTAGAATTCCTTCCCCGAGAAAGACCACACTTCATATATTCACGTTCTATCTCTTAGTTTCTCTCTTGAGCTCACTTCAAGACAAGGAATATATTCCAATAGTGATCAAGCATCAAAATAATAAAATTTAGAATATATGAATAACCAATTTATGATAAACTCCGGCAAAAACCAATAAAATTATCCCAAGAGATTCATGTTCTTGGCCTTAACCCCAAGAATGAGGGATTTTAGCCACTCATAATGTCAATCAACATCCAAAAGTCAATAAATATCATAAAAATACTTAAAAACTAAAAAGAAAAGGAATGGAACCTAATTGAGATGACCAAAAACGCCCAAAATATTCTAAGGATGATGGAATCCCTATACAATAACCAAAAGGCCCTATTTATAGACCCAAAGTCGAGGCAAAATTGGCCAAAAAGCGGCCCGGCACGCCCTTGGGCGCACCTGGCACTTAGGCAGATTTTGCCTCAGCAAAAGGGTGCTCCCAGGCGGCGTGGCACGCCCCAAGTCTGCCTGGGAAAGTGAAAAATTATCCAAAAGCGGCCTAGCATGCCCTTTGGCGCGCCAGACCCTTAATTTGTGATTTTTTTGCTTTCGTCGACTTCTCTTCGCGGATTTGGTTGGATTCTTCAAGTTCAACTCTTTGGCTTGCCTCTTATCTTCAATATTCTTCACTTGTACCTCCTCCAAGCCTCACTTTCCACACCAAAAATGCTCCAAAAAGTCGCAAATTCCACCTACAAGGGTCTAATCATATTGGTTAGCACAATATCACATATTTCATCAAAAACTTATATAATACACAAGTATTGTTCTCAAAACTAAGGTAATCATGGGTTAAGGTCGCTACTAAGGCATATAAATACGCCTTAGATCATTGTACTATATTTTGGTTATGTGTCCATATTTCGCATTTTGGATTGACCAATGATCTTACCGGCACACCGTTGTTTCTTGTGTGCTGATACTACACGTGCTCTTCTTTTATTGAGTGCAGAGCATATTTCAATGACTGTTTCGGGACCTCAGTTGTGAGACAAATAATATTCGAGCTCAAGGGTGAGCTGCATCTTTTGGAGTACCATGGGTTCTTCTATAGTTTTCTGGTCTAGTTGTTATAGACTTGACATTACTTCAGTTTTTGGTGTTGCATCCCCTTTCTTTTGACATTATTTAGTATTTTGGTACAATGACTTTCAGTTCCTAGGGGATTATTTTTCATATTATTTCGTTATGTTATTGGATGTTGTTCTTATTCAAGGAAATTGGGTTTAGTTGTCTATTTTTGACGCTTAGTGTTGTTGACTTATGGTTTTGGTTAGTTCTCCCACCAGGGTTTTTAGTGTGGGTGCCACTCACGGTAGGTTTAGAACGTGACAAATGCATAGCATAATGCTAAATAGAGTGTATGGTTAAAAAAGTGTACCAAACAAAGTATTAGTAATACAAAGATCTAATGCATGCATTATTTTTTCTAATGCATCCTACCAAACGACCCCAAAATACAACAGCCGAATAAATTCAATTATAAATTTCATGCCTCAATCTATATCACTATCTATACCATAATTTATACACATTGATACACCAACAATCAAATTCAACTACAACATGAGCACCAAATAACACATCCCACACTAAAACTAATACTAGCATATCATAATCTATATCAATTGTGTACCAAATCATACATTAAATACATTGAATACAACAAACAAATAAATTAACAATAAATTTTGTACCTCAATCTATACCATTATTTATACTAACACTATAAGCTGTAATACCATAATGAACCCACAACTTATACATAGTGAATACAATCAACAAACAAATTCAACTGCCACATGAATATAATAATTTATATCATTTTTTATACACCAAATTACATATTTCATGCTATAACTATTACCAGCAAGGTATCTTAATATATACCAATTGTGCACCATAATGTAACCGATGTTTCTATTACAATAAAAAAAATATTTTACCACATTTCTCACTACTACCAATCAGTTACCTTAATTTGTACTAATTGTTTATTGTAATCTATGCATAATGTATACCATAATGTAACAATATTATATAATATAATCTATACAAAAGGTGTATCTTAGTATCACCATAATATGTATCACTCGCTACGGAAAATAATAATAACACATTCGAATAAAATAGAACAAATAAACGCTAATATTATTCAAACAAAAATTAATTTTATAATAAATTCAATACGGTCATTTATTAAATTAACAACTGATGTAGGTGCAACCACTTACTATTTGAATTCAATCATGTCTGAATTTGAATAAAAATTTCACATACAAATTTATAAATTTAAATAATTATTTCACACTTTTTTATTGTTATGTTTCATTTTTCAACGTGTTAAATTAAGATCAAATTGTTGCTACCATCTGTCATACTAAAAAGATTACAGAATAAATGATTCTTCACAGAAAAACTATGAAGTTTCTCCAAACATCAATGGTGTTTTATCATAAAGAAAAAAATATTCAAAAGAGATAATTTAGTATAAGAGAGAAACTGTGTAAAAAGAAAAACAAAAAATGGGGATTTTGTTAACAGATTGGAGAAAATAATAAAAAAAGAAAATCAAAAGGAGTTGTTACCTTATTTAACATGTGTTTTTTTGTTATCGTGAGTTTTTTTTTTAAAAATCTAATAGGTTTTGTTAGATTTCTATTGATAAGTTTAGAAAAGTAGAAACTACTGTTAAATTTTGTTATATTGACTTTTAAATAGTACTCCCTTCATCCAACAATACTTGTCCACTATTGACTTGTCATACATGTTAAGAAATATAATAAATGATATGGATAATTTTACCATATCACTCTTTGAATATAATTAAGTCAATGCTTTGAAAAATCTATTGGGTAATGACTATAATTAATAACTAACGGTAAAATGGGTATAAATGGGTAAATTATCAATTAATTTTTTAAACCGAACAACTATTCTTGGATATGTACTTTTAGTAACATGGACAAGT
Source organism: Capsicum rhomboideum (assembly GCA_031232105.1). Taxonomy (NCBI): domain Eukaryota; kingdom Viridiplantae; phylum Streptophyta; class Magnoliopsida; order Solanales; family Solanaceae; genus Capsicum; species Capsicum rhomboideum. Next base: position 32,619,786 of record CP124716.1, read on the forward strand.
ATTAGTCACAAACCGATTCATCAGGTCATGATGACACCTACCATAACCCACCAGTAGATTAGCCGACCCATAACCCGAAATAGCGAGTAATGGGCAAATAAAGAAAAGATAACCAAAACTAAATAAAAGGAGAAAGAGATGTAGAATAAGGAAAATATTTCCCAAGACCCGGTGTCAGTCGATACAGGAGCTACTAATATAATAAGAGTACAAGGTAAACATAATATATATACAGAACCGTCGTCGAAAAACAAAATAAAGATCAGTCTAGCAAAAGAGAGAGGGAGAAGGAACAACTCCGAACGCCTGGAGCTCACCCCAAATCTCCGATCCATGACAGCTCCATATGATGCATTCGTTAGCGGCAAGAACTCATACTATGATATGCAAGGTGCAGAAGTATAGTATGAGTACTAAACACGAGGTACTCAATAGGCATCGACCGACTGAGCTCTAAAGATAATGCAAGTATAATTAACATGTAAGGTAAGAATATACATTACATACAACTAACTAAGAAATGAAATACAATAAGGATAAAGGAGAAATAGAGATGAACCACCCACAATCTACAAGTAACTAGGGACGGAAGTGCTATACAATATATAAATAGCTATGAACGAAGGTAATATATAATAGTAGTAACAAAGTAAGAAGTAATATACAATAAAAGTAGCTAAAGAAGAAAAAAATATATGACAATACTAAATGGGTAGCCAAACACGAAGGTACTAACCTAATGTAACAATCATAGTTGTGATTCTTCTATTCTTATGTGTTTTGACCATGTAAAACATCCCCATACCTCACAAATAGCATGTAAAAACTACAAAAAAGGGTTACATGCCAAACATAAATATCTCATTTTTTCTCGATTTTCACCATTTTTGGACATGAGAGCTTTGGGAAAGAGTGATTTTTAGGGTTTTCTTCATCACTCGTGCTTGGGTAAGCTTCAAACACTTATTGCCATTAATTTTCATTCATTATATCTCCAATAACACCTTTAAATCTTGTTTTCAAAACTAGAAATTGGGAGTTTTTTTGGTTAAATTCTTAAAGTGGTTTTTAGTCGATTTGAACACCGATTTCAACTCATTTTCACATGGGTTTTAAGATGTAGACTCCTTTTGACTTGGGGAACATGTTTCTAAAGTAAAATTTTGATTTTACCCCTTTCATTTTCAAACTCATTTTTCAAACTAATTTTGGACCCAATTCAAATATAGCTAATATGAGTATCATTAGCTTCCTTTTGACACATAGATTATGTTTTTGATAGTTTTAGCTCGATCCAAGACCATTCATGAAGGAAAGTCTATGTATTGAAGGCTTAGGCTTGATTTTTGACTTTTCGAGGTAGGTTATAACTTAATTTCCTTCAGACTGGACTGGGTAGTTAACGATCATGTAAAACATGCTATGGGTTAGGGAATTTAGTCGTGGGAGTAGTATTCATAATTATTATTTTTATCGTGTGCCCATGTGGGGGCTTATATACTTATTGTTGTTGACTTGAGAGACTATATTTGACGTGATGCCTGTGTGGGGCCTTTATTTGAGATTTGTAGGCTTTATTTGTGCATTAAATGCCATGATTTTTATTGTGTTGCCTATGAGGGGGGTTTGAATAGATATTATAGGACTTTTGAACATTATTTGTCTCTATCATGATAGTAATACCTGAGAGAGAGGTTTTTGAAATAATATTTTGATGTCTTACAAGACTATTTATCTTGGTGGTGCCGAGTGAGGGCTTATATCATGAATCATTGACCTGTTGAGATGATTTTTGGGGCTCACTTATACCTGTATTGAATTGATCATCATCTTCATACTAATTGGTTGTGAGCATTTCATCCTTATTTCATATATACATTTCATGAGATATTGGTACTACTGATAAACACTTTATAAAATCCTTGATCCATGAACAATAGCCAGAGAGTTGAATGAGATATTTTATAAAATCCTTGATCCGTGAACATTAGCTAGAGAGGTGAATTAGAATATGAGAAAGTATACGGGTTGTGAACCCCTCATGGGTCTTGTCTTGAAGTGCTGAGGCTTGGAAGGTGTATACGAAAATCCATGTGATGGCTTACATTAATCATCATAACATCATCATTGCATTGTATTGGATCACTTTATATTGTTTTGTTTTCCCTTATGTGTTGTTGTTGTGTAGTTAGTTTCCTTTATTATCTTTATATCTTAGAACTGTTTGTGGAGACTGTGTGAGCTATCATTTGGGAAATTTTCTGTTTATAGGTGATGTGCTCATAGTATATTTTATTTATATTACTTTCTTCTTTGCTCAGTTGGCCTATGATACCTACTGAATACAAGTAGACCGTACTCGCTCCTACTGTGCACTTTCAGTGCAGATCCTAGTTCGAGTTTGAGCCACGGTAGCTGATTGTACGATGATTACGGATCTTCGGAGTACCTGGTGAGCTCTCCGTTTAGAGCTATGTTCCAGCTTCCATCTATCCTTATCTTGTATTTATTAGTATTCGTATACAGACTTTGTATTTCCAGTTTTCAGACTATGTATTAGATGCTCTTTCTACTTATGACACCATTTCTTGGGATTTATGTGTTTTGTTTAGATTTCTGCTATGTTATACATTATAGCTTGACTTTGTTCTTGAAGTTTTACCTTTATGGGTTTTTCTTTCATATTTCACTTGTCTTTTCTTATGTTCGATTTGGCTTATCTACTAAGGCTTGCCCAAAGTAGGTGCCATCGTGATCTCGACTTTTGGGTTGTGAAAAATTGGTATCAGAGTGCTAGGTTCACCGATCTCACAACTTTCCTAATTTGATTCCTTATCGTTTGGGTTATTCATACCAAATATTCTAAACACTTATTCTATTCTTTTCTGCGCAAATGGCAAAGACTAGATCCAGAGATGTTTAGGATGTTGAGACGACACCCATTATTGGAGCCCTAGTCAGGGGGAGAGGCAGGGGTCGCGACCAGCCCAGAGGTAGAGGTCGGGCACGAGGAGCTGCTCCAACTAGAGGACGTGCTAGGGCAACCTCTCCCGAGCCTAAGATTAACTATCCTGAGGATGATTATCAGATAGATGATGCAGGGCCAACTCAGGTCCCACAAAGTTCAATTGCTACCCCGGTGTTACAGGATTTGTTGATTCGTCTGTTGGGTCATTTGGATGACGTCCCTCAAGTAGGTGTTCCACTGGGTGTGTCGGGTATTTCTCAAACTTTGGGAGGTATTCAGCCATCAGGATAGGCTTCTTCTTATTGTTTTCTGACTTCAGGAGTACAACCATCTCCTGTGATACCCCCTTGTATTGATTCACTGCCTACTAGACTCACTATTCCTCCTATTTCTTTGGGTCTTGTGATGACTTCTGATGATCAAAAGAGATTTGAGAGATTCATTCGCTTGGCTCCACCCAAGTTTAGTGGTGCTATTAGAGAGAATGCCTATGGGTGTTTGTTTGACTGCCAGGAGAGGTTGCATAACCTCAGATCTCTCGAGTCCCATGGAGTTGCATATACTACTTATCAGTTTACTGATGTGGCCAGGCAGTGGTGGAGGTCTCTTGCTAGTTGTAGGCCATTGGGTTCGCCTGCTATGACATAGACTCAGTTTTTTGAGGCTTTTCTGAAGAGATTTGTGCTTTACAGTTTGAGGGATAAGATAAGAGATGAGTTTGATCACCTAAAGCAGGGCTCCATGACTATTGCAGAGTATGAGACACGTTTTCATGCACTATCCATATATTCCACTGCTAGTATCTCCACTGAGTCAGAAAGGATGAGAAAGTTTGTCAAGAGGTTGACAGGTGATTATCAGTTGGCTACAACTAGATGGTTGTTTCAAGAGATTCTTTTTAGAGTATTGTAGATCATGCTAAGTTGATTGAGTCGATTTGTCAGAGTACTCAGGGTGGTGGCGGTGTTAAAAAGATTCGTCGATAGAGCGATTTCAGTGGACATGCATTTCGAGGTAGAGGGTACTCCGGGAGGAGTGCTCACGGTTATCATGGTAGACCAGTTTAGGTAGCCTTACAGGGTTCAGATAGTAGGCCTGTGGTTCCCATGGTTTCAGGCAGCCAAAGGTCAGGATATGCAGGTAGGGGCTCCAGTTTTGGTTCATTGGGACAAAGAGGTCATTCTGGTTATTTTGGGCCCCCTCAACTTGAGTCAGGTAGTAGAGTGTGTTATATTATGATGATATTGGTCATATGGAGATGGACTATTCTCGACGTGTGTTTGGTCCTGCCCAATAGGGTTCTCAGCTTCAGGTTTGTCCTACTTCCGTTTCTGCTGTTATAGGTGGTTCACAGATGGCAGGGGTAGTACTAGAGGTGCTCGAGGTGGTGTTCGGGGAGCTCGTGGTAGGGGACGTGGGGTTACTTAGTCCGGGAGTAGACCTGGTCAGTGCTATACTATATCTAGGAGACCTGAGGAAGAGGTCTCTGATGCAGTTATCACAGGTATCATCCCGGTTTGCCATCATTCTGCTTTCATGTTATTTGACCCTGGGTCTATATTTTCTATGTGTCTACATATTTTGCTACTAGTTTTGATCCAGCATATGAGTCTCTTATTGTTCTTATTTGTGTTTCTACCCCCATAGGAGACTCTTTAATGGTGGATCAGGTGTACTGATCTTGTGTAGTGACCTTTACGGGGCGTGAGACCTGGGTAGACTTGATTATCCTAGATATGGTTAATTTTGATGTTATCTTGGGTATGGATTGGGTAGCTCCCTATCATGCAATTTTAGATTATTTTCCCAAGACCGTGACTTTAGCTACCACATGTGTGCCAAGGTTATCATGGAAGGGTACTCATAGTTTGGGTTTGAAGGGGGTTATATCTTTTTTGTGTGCTTACCGTATAGTAGAAAAGGGGTGTCTTTCTTATTTGGCCTATATTCACAATATTAGTATTGCTTCACCGCCTTCTTTGGATTCTATTTGAGTTGCTAGGGAGTATCAGGATATGTTTCCTACATATTTGCCTAGTATGCCTCTGGATCGTGATATTAATTTTACTATTAATGTTGAGCCGTGTACCAAGCCCATTTTTATTCCTCCTTATAGGATGACCCTGGCTGAGTTTAAGGAATTGAAGGAGTAGTTGCAGGATTTGTTGAGTAAGGGTTTCATTAGACCTAGTGTGTCTCCTTAGGGTGACCCGGTATTATTTGTGAAGAAGAAGGATAGATCTATGCGTATGTATATTGACTACCAAAAATTGAACTAGGTGACAGTCAATAATAAGTATCCTCTTCCTTGCATTAATGATCTATCTGACCAGCTTCAGGGTGCTTCGATGTTTTCTAAGATTGACTTGAGGTACAGATATCACCAACTGAGGATTAGGGCTTCAAACGTTCTGAAGACTGCTTTCGTACTCGGTATGGTCATTATGAGTTTTTAGTCATGTCCTTTGGGTTGACCAATGCCCCAACAACATTCATAAAGTTGATGAACCAAGTATTTCGACTGTATCTTGATTCCTTCGTGATTGTATTCATAAATGACATCTTGGTTTGTTCTAAGAATGAGGCTGACTATGTTATACACTTGAGGACTGTGCTTCAGAGATTGCCAGATGAGAAGTTGTATGTCAAGTTCTCTAAGTGTGAGTTCTGGTTAGATTCTATTCCTTTCTTGGGTCATGTAGTAACCAAAGATGGATTTATGGTCGATCCGTCCAAGATAACAGTGATTTGTGATTGGGCTAAACCTACTTCTCCTATCGAGATTCAGAGTTTTATTGGTTTAGCATGTTATTTTTGATATTTTGTAGAGGGTTTCTCTTCTACTGTGGCTCCTTTGACCAAGTTGACTCAGAAGAAGATTGTATTTCAGTTGTCGGATGCATATGAGGAGAGCTTTTAAAAGCGCATAGAATTGTTAACTTCCTCCTATCTTGACCTTTCCCAAGGAAGACGTAGGTTTTACCATATTTTGTGATGCTTTCGGAGTTGGTTTGGGCATTGTATTGATGCAGAAGGATAAGGTGATTGCTTATGCTTCTCGTCAGTTGAAGCCTCATAAGAAGAATTACCTTACCCATGGTTTTCATAATGGGGTCCATTGTGAGATTTTCTCCAATTGTCGTAGCCTCCAGTATTTATTCCCCCAGCGAGATCTTAATATGAGACATCATCGATGGCTTGATTTACTTAAGGACTATGATCTTACCATTCTTTATAATTCGTACAAGGCCAATGTGGTTACAAATACCTTGAGCCGACAGGCGGTGAGTATGGGAAGTTTAACTTATATTTTGACACAGAAGTGACCTTTGGCCTATGAGGTTCAGTCTGTGGCTAACCAGTAGGTTAGGCTTGATATTTTGGTACCCATACATGTATTAACTTTCGTTGAGGATAGTTCTTTCTTAATGGAGCAGATTCGAGCTCATCAGTTTGATGATGATAAATTGAGGGTGATTCATGATAGAGTATTGAATGATGAGGCCAAGGCGGTATCTCTTCATTCTGATGGTGTTTTGAGGATTAGTGGCTGAGTTTGTTTGCCGAGGGTGGGTTGATGGGTTAGACTTATCTTGGAGGAGGCCTATTGTTCTAGATATTCCATTCCCCAGGGGCGGCTAAAATATGTCATGACCTAAAGCAGTATTATTAGTGGGCTGGTATGAAAAAGAATATTATGGTGTTCCTGGATAAGTGCCTAAATTACCAACAGGTGAAGTATGAGCATCAACGACTAGGTGGTATGATACAGAGGATGCCCATTCCCTAGTGGAAGTGGGAGTAGATCACCATGGATTTAATGGTTGGCCTACCCCCGACTACATTATGGATATTGTTTGATTGCATGGTGTCCCTGTATCCATTGTTTTCGATAGAGGTACTCAATTTACCTTGAGTTTTTAGAGTACTGTGCAGAGTCAGTTGTGTACTTATCTTGATTTGAGTATAACTTTTCACCCTCAGATGGATGGTCAGTCCGAGAGGATTATTCAGGCTAGAGGACATGCTTCAAGCATGTGTGATGGATTTTGGTGGTCATTGGGACCAATTCTTAGCCTTAGCAGAGTTCATCTACAATAACAGTTACCATTCCAACATTTAGATGGCGCCTTTTGAGGCTTTATATTGGCGGAGGTATAGATCCCCCATGGGATGGTTTGACTCTTTTGAGATTAGATCTTGGGATACAAATTTGTTGAGGGATTCGATGGATCGTGTGAGACTGACTTAGCAGAGGCTAGTGGCTGCACAGAGAAGGCAGAAGAGTTATGCCGACCGTTGAGCCCACGATGTAGCATTCATGATTGGAGATCGGGTTCTGTTGAAGGTTTCACCCATGAAGGGTGTGATGAGGTTCGAGAAGAAAGGAAAGCTTAGTCCTAGGTTCATTGTCCTTTTTGAGATCCTTGAGAAGTATGGTGATGTGGCGTATAGGATAGCTTTGCCTCCACATCTGTCATCTGTTCATCCTGTCTTCCATGTTTCCATGTTGAAGAGATACCATCTAGAAGATGCACATGTGATTCGGTGGGATTCTATTGTATTAGATCATGATTTATCCTTTGAGGAAGAGCCTATTGATATCTTAGACAGACTGACTAGGAAGTTGAGGTCTAATAGTATTGATTCAGTGAAGGTCCAGTAGAGAAATCGCCCTATTTAGGAGGCTACTTGGGAGGTCGAGTTCGATATAAGGCGTAGATACCCCCATCTCTTTACCGCTTCAGGTATTTTATTTGCCTTTTAGTTCGAGGATGAAATAGTATTTTAGTGATGGATAGTGTAACAACCATATTTGTGATTCTTCTATTTTTATGTGTTTTGACTATTTGCCTTTCCCCGTAACTGTTACATGCCATTTATGAGGTGTGGGGATGATTCGTACGGTCCCCGATACGTTCAGGAGTGATTTGGGAGAGTTTGAGACTCTTAGAGGCTTTAAAAGCCATAAGTTTGACTTTGGTTAGTATTTCATGTTTCTAGCACCGAATGACGATTTGGACAGCTCCATTAGATCTGGGTTTAGTTAAGGTTCAGAGCCTTTATTTTACATTTTGACCCTTTGTTCGGAAACTAATCAAAATAAGCCTTTAAGGGTCCCGGGGAATAATTTATTATAAACGACCTCTTTTCAAAAATTCGACATTGCCATTGAGTCCAGAAGATCAAAAATATCCTAGTAGCATATATGGTTTATTTCTGTGGAGTCCCAAACCAATCCCGAGGATCCGTTTGGAGTAATTAAAATTATGCAAAATTAGAAAAGTTGGGGTGGCTGCGATCGCGAAGGGTTATCGAGTATGGGTTGGGTATTTCTCTTTATCGCTATCGCGACGACGATCGGATCTTCGCAAATGTGATGGGTCTGGGTCATCAGTCTTCGCTAACACGCGAGACTGACCGTGATCGCAAAGGCCAGTTTAGTAGCCTAGTCGTTGTTGACCCTCGCGAACTTGAAAGGTTGACCGCGTTCGCTAAGTACTCTTCACAAAACAGTATAAATACCTTATTCTTTCATGATTTTCACCATGTTTAGACTTGGGAGCTTCGAGAAAGGGTGTTTTCTAGGGTTTTCTTCATCATTCGTGCTTGGGTAAGATCCAAACTCTTATTTCCATTGATTATATCTCCAAAAACACATTTAAATCTTATTTTCAAAACTAGAAATTGGGAGTTTTTTCGGTAAATTCTTAAAGTGATTTTTCATCATTTTGAACACCGATTTTTACTCGTATTGCGTAGTTTTCAGATGTAGACTCTTTTTGACTTGGGGAACATGTTTCTTAACAACAAATTCGATTTTATCACTTTCGTTTTCAAACTCATTTTGAACCCATCTTAAATATAACTAATATGGGTATGATTAGCTTCCTTTTGATGTGTAGATTATGTTTTTGATAGTTTTAGCTCATGCCGAGACCATTCGTGAAGGATAGACTGCACGTTGAAGGCTTAGTTTTGGGTTTTTGGCTTTTCGAGGTAGGTTACAGCTTAAGTTTCTTCAGACTGGGCTGGGTGGTTAATGATCATGTAAAGCATACTATGAGTTAGGGAATTTAGTCGTGGGAGTAGTATTTCAGAATTAATATTATTATTGCATGCCCATGTGAGGGCTTATATGCTTATTGTTGTTGACTTAAGAGACTATATTTGACGTGATGCTCGTGTGGGGAGGCTTTATTTGACATTTGTAGGCCTTAGTTGTGCATTAAATGCCATGATTATTATTGTGTTGCCTATGCGGGGGCTTGAGTATATATTATAGGCCTTTTGAATACTATTTGTCTCTATCACGATAGTAATACCCGAGAGAGGGGTTTTTGAAATGATATTTAGATATCTTGCATGGCAATTTATCTTGGTGGTGCCGAGTGAGGGCTTATATCATGAATTATTGACATGCTGAGTTGAATTTCGGGGCTCACTTATACTTGTATTGAATTGATCATTATCTTCATACTGATTGGTTGTGAGCATTTCATCCTTATTTCATTTATACACTTTATGATATATTGGTACCACAGAGAAACACTTTATAAAATCCTTGATTCGTGAATAGTAGCCGAAGAGGTGAATGAGACATTTTATAAAACCCTTGATCTGTGAACATTAGCCGGAGAGGTAAATTGGGATATGAGAAAGTATACGGGTTGTAAACCCCCTATGGGCCCTGTCTTGAAGCGCTGAGGCTCGGAAAGTGTATACAAAATCCATGCGATTGCTTACATTCATCATCATCACATCATCATTGCATTGTATCACTTTATATTGTTGTGTTTTCCCTTACGTTTTGTTGTTGTGTAGTTAGTTTCCTTTATTGTTTTTATATCTTAGAACTATTAGTGGAGACGGTGTGAGCTACCGTTTGAAAACTTTTCTATTTGTTGGTGACGTGCTCATAGTATATTTTATTTGTATTATTTTCTTCTTTGATCAGTCGACCTATGATACCTACTGAGTATAAGTAGACCGTACTCAATCTTACTATGCCCTTTTGGTGCAGATCCTAGTTCGAGTATGATCTGCGGTAGCTGATTGTGTAGTGATAGCTGATCCTCGGAGTACTTGGTGAGCTCTCCGTTCGGAGCTATGTTCCAGCCTCCATCTATCCTTATCTTGTCTTTATTAGTATTCGGAGACAAACTTTGTGTTTTCAGTTTCCAGACTATGTATTAGATGCTCTTTCTAATTATGACACCATTTATGAGGATTTATGTGTTTTATTTAGATTTCTGTTATGTTATACATTATAACTTGACTTTCTTCTAGAAGTCTCGCCTTTATGGGTTTTTCTTTCATATTCCGCTTTTTTTTTATGTGGGATTTGACTTACCTACTAAGGCTTGCCCGAAGTAGGTGCCATCATGATATCGACTTTTGGGTTGTGACACCTAAGGAAGCTAGCCTAACATCCTAAATATCATGAGGATTATAAACAAGAAGGGAGCTAGCTTAACATATCAGAGCATCTAACCCGAACTATGAATAATCATAAGGTAATCTATAACAAGGCTCATATTATCAAAAGGGAAGAGAACACAGAAGCGTACCTATAGCCTCAAGTACAAATCCATAATCAACCTGCCACAACTATACAATACTACCCAAACAATAAGACAACCGGATAAGCCCAGGAAAATAATAACCTAACCGTACCCCCATAAGCCCACAAGGTACACAACAACAAACATAACCTAACCGACCCCCTATAAGATCGGTACGTACAAATAACAAACAATCATACTGGCGATACACGATGCATACGAATGAATAAATGCCATGGAAACCAGGTGATGCAAGGTGAACCAAGTATCATATCCAACATAAGTGTATACACCTCCTCCAGCTTAGCAGCTCACAAAGGCTGGACCTATGGCGACCATCTCCTCCGGTACTGTGGCTCACGGGAGGAGGGGCCAAAGGGGGACTCGGGATATCCATATACACTGCCTGATCCCGAACCAGGACTTATATAATATCCATAATCAATCCACTCCGTCCAGTACCAGAGATAAGCATGAGTAATAAGTGCTCGGAATCGAACCAAGACTAAATAAGTAGTAATTCGGTGCCCAAGATCAAATCGAGAATAAAAAGGAAGGAAATCCATAGCAATAAACACCAGGCCTAAACTGAGACTAAAGTAGTAGAAAAATCAGTGCCTCTTTGTCTTACAACCCATCATCAAATAGAAAAGGTGGTACAACTTTCGTTTAAAAATTCATTTTTATAAGTGAAGAGTGGGAATGAATTCTTTTTTTTTTTTTTTGGAAAACAGTAGTAAAACCAAGGTTTTAGTTGGGATCGTACCACAGTATATGTGAAAAAAAATATATGCATGCCATCACCAGTATCCAAACAATGAGAACATAAGCGCCGAAGTGCCTATAAACTAAGTCACAATCCTTTGAGAGCACAAGGAACTAACCTGGTATCCAACTGGTCTCGTAACCGAGGTCCTGGGCCCAACAATATACAAAGTAAAAGGATATCGATATCATAACTCAGAAAGATAAGGTAAACAAGGACTTCATGCTACTGAGAAGATTTAACCGAAGGATATCGCCTATATCAATATGTGCTACCACAAATCTCATACCAGGAATCCCTAAAGTCAACCTAAGGTTAAAGCAAGTATGCCAGCAGGCTTAACACAACCCTATAGCAATAGAGAACATTTAGACTAGGGTTCAAACCATAATTTTATTAATAAATTTCCCCTAAATAGGTCAAATATCGTCAACAAGATACCAATAGGATTACTAGTGTCAACCTAAGGTCGTAACATGTATATAAGTGATCCTAACATAATCCTAAAGCTATAGCAGGCATTCTAAGCTAAGGCTCAAGCTTCTATTTATACTAAAATTCCCCAGGGAGGGTCAAGCCAACAAAGGACATAAGATAACCTAAAACCTATACTATGACCCCCACCTCACATGCAATCCATATAATACATAGTCTCATAGAGAAGAGCAGACTGTAGCATAGCTACCTGGATGCCGAACAACAGTCTCGAATTATCCACGAAATGCTCGTCCCTACTCCTTAGTCTTTGAATATCTTCATGCTATCGAATTCATAATCTATACGTTAATACGAGTAAAACAAGACCCATATTGCAATATAAAACTCCGGGCTGAAAATCAGGTCAAAATTAGGCTCATAGGACCCGCTAATAAAATTCTAAAATTGAATCCGTCATTAGATCCCTTAGAGGACAAGAAACTCATGCTCAAAAATTGAGCATGATCGGGGTCCAATTTATAGCTCAAATCAGCCCAAAAAGTTCAAGAATTTAAGTACCCAAAACTAAGAATTTAAAGGATCTCAGGGAGGCAAGAGACACAAAAAATAGCAGGAAATGACCAAGGATTGTTCAAGTATCATACCTGAGTTCAATGGGATGAAATTCCATAAATTTCCAAGCTCAAGATCGCAGCAATGGAGGAGAAATAAGCTAAAATGGGAAAAAAGAACGAAGTCCAAAAATACAAAACCAGCAGTGACCTCTTAAACAGCCACTGAGCCGCTAAAAAGGCAAATGACAGCTAAAGAGGTAGGTGCAACACGGGCGAGATGCCGCCAAAGCAACACCTTGGTCGCTCAAGTGATTTCCACTAAATTGACCCTCGACTAGGTAGCCAAGTACCATTAAAGAGGCACCAAGTCGCTAAAGATGCTCCCAAGTTGCTTAAGAGGTTGCACCAGCAACGAAAAACTAGAAATTTTACTAAGTCCAAATGGACTCCGATCAGGTGCTTGAGATTTGTTTGGAACCACGTGTATGCAAACAAACTATTCTACCCTACCAAATTCAGTATTTCAGACTCAATGGAACCATCAAAATTTCCATCCGAGGTCGTTTCGACAAAAAGTGAACCCTACACCCACTGTTTTATTTTTACCAAAATCCACCCAATAGCCCAAAATGAGCCCGATAGCCTCGGGATCCAGACCAAGGGTCCTCCTAGCCTAACATCAATATTTCAGAGCTAACAAAACTGTCAAAATTTTTATCCAAGGCTGTTTACCTGAAGTTTTGGCCGAAGACTAATTTCTTAACTTCAAAAGCTCCAAAATAGGGAAATAGGCATAAAATCCAAACGAACTGTCCGGGAACCAAACCAACGGTCCCGGCAACTCATAAATGACCTGGAGCCACTATAGAAAAGCACAAAATGTAGAAAATACTGAGAAACAGAGAAAATGACCTAGATGATCATTACAGTATTGTTGGATAGATATATTTATGTATTTTCCCTTTCATTTTTTGTGTTTCTTTCACAAAGTTGTCAAGAGGTTAGACATCTCAAAGTAAAGAACCTACTTGAATAAAATGGGAGAAAATTAAGAATGTGGTGGGTATGAAGGAAAATATTTTTCAATTTTCTTATGTTTAGTTGGCTTAAATGTTTTAGAAAATGTTATCCAAATGAACTTATTTTCCTCAAAGTTAAGGAGAATGACTCCCCTTCAAAAAGTAAAGAGAATATTTTCCAAAGCTCTCTTTCACCTCCCACCTCAACTTTCCATACCAACCCAAGTCTCGGGTACCGATTCCAAACACTAATTCGAGATTCGACTCCCGACCTTGACTCTCGATTCTCGACTCGGGACCTGACTTTTGACCTCAATTAAAGACCAAACTCCCAACCCCGACACCCGACTCCCGACCTAAGACCTGACTCTCAACCTTGATCCAAGACACATGACTTGGAATCTAACCTCGACTTGAGACCTGACTCACAAACTTGACTTGGGTTCGAATGCCAGACCTTGACTTGGGACCCAGGACTCGACCTAACCCTAAACTCAATCAGAGAATAACTCCCGATACCAATTTGGGATCTAACATCGAGATAGGAATCAGGGTATGATTTTGACTCGACTCTCAACCTTCAAATCCAACTCTGACCCTGATTCAAGTATTGGTTCAAAAGTTGGGGTTAGGTCTCGAGATCAGAGTCGAGAGTCGGGATTGGGTCTCGAGTCGAGTATCGGGGTCGAGTCCCAGGTTGAGAGTTGGTATAGAGTCTTAGGTCGGGCATTGGGTGTCGGTGTAGGGAGTTGGGTCCCTGGTTGGGTCAGGTTTGGGTCTCAAGTTGGATTCAAGGTCAAGAGTCGGGGTTGGGATCGGATCCCGGGTTGGGTATCGAGGTCAGTAGTAGAGGTTGGGTCCTGGGTCGCATCCCGAGCCATGTTAGTGTGTTGGTGTCGAGAGTCAAGTCCCTGTTCAGGTGTTGGGGTCGGACTCGAGTTGGGAGTCAAGGTTGGGTCCCGGTTCAGGAGTCGGGATCGGGTTCTGGTTTGGGTGTCAATGTTGGGTCCTGATTCGAGTGTCAGGTTGGGTTCTGGGTCTGGAGTCGTGGTCGATTTTTGAGTCAGAAGTCGTTTTCAATTAGGGCGTTGGCCGGATCCCGAGTTAGGTGTCGGGGTTGAGTCCCGAATCGAGTGTCAGAATAGGGTGTGAGGGTCGGGAATCGAGGTCGATGCTCGAGTCAGGAGTAGGGAGTCATGGTTGAGTTCGGGTTGGGAGACGGGGTCAGGTCCCGGATTGAGAATCGGGGTCGTGGTTGGGTCCTGATTTGGATGTCGAGATCGATCGATCGTCGTGGTTGGTTCCCAGATCAGAAACTATTTTCCTAAAAAACAGTTTCTACTCTTTAGCCAAACACTCAAGATATTTTCTGGAAAATGTTTTTCATTGACCAATCAAATAGTGGAACATATTTTTCGAAAAATGTTTTTCACTAACCAACCAAACATGAAAAAAAAGTAAGAAATCAATTTATTTTCCATGAAAATATTTCCTAGAGAAACATTTTCCTTCATACCAAACACACCCTAAGAACATCTAGTAATATGAAAAGGCTTCATATGGTCTACTTTCACACAATAATGTTTAAAGTTAGTGTTCTTAGCAAGGCCTAACTTCAGAGATTTTTAATTGAAGTTGCGATTTGTTAAGCCTGAATTTAGACATTTTCGCATGATATTCAAATAAATTAAATTTTGTCCCGAAAAAAAGTACCTTATTTTTCGAATTTCAATATCACTGTTCAATATTCAACTCTATCTCAAATAAGCTTAATTTGAAACATCAGTTTCATATATAATAAAGAACAAACCTCAATTATTAATTTGTCAAAACAATAACAAATTTAACAAACCCATTTTACAATAATAATGATAATTTGTCATTGTTTTCAAGCTTTTCCAACAACACACATTTGTTTTCAAGCTCCCCTATCATCATGTACTTATTATTTCATGTAAAGCGAAACAAACTCAATTTTAAATTCAAATTTGGAACCTAAATGGCGGACGAGAAGTGAAAATTGACCAAATTCTAATGTGTCAAAATAAAGTTTCTATTTTCTACATTTAGCCGACTAAATTTGTGCGCTATTTGACTCCCATATAAGCATGTCACGACCCAACTTGGATGAGAAAATCAAATAAAAAGTTAATCGCGATGGAGACATATCTTCAAAAGGATTCCATCTAGTTCATATATACCTTAAAATTTACTCTATTTCAAATTATGTGTTTTATTTTTCTTTTTTAACTATTAAAAAAAGTTACAACATCTCACATAATATGTTTAAAATCACAAGAACATAAAAAATCTTCCCACTTACTTTTTAAAATTTCGTGTCCGATCAAACTAAGACACATAAAATGAAACGAGAGAGTAATTAAATATTCATATAAAGATATTAAAAAACTTAATTGAGTTGAGGATGGACCATTACTAATGGAGTCATCAATATCACATGAAGTTTAGAACGAGGACTCTTTAATTACCTTCACAATAATACATATAGCTGCATGGTTCCACATGGAAAGATGCATGCATGAAGACGAATGTGAAGAGGGAGCCCCCTTATCCGAAGATAGATGCATGCAGCAGGGGGGCATGGTAATGGCAAATGCCGCAGAGACATCATATCAAAGTTACCTTTTTTGAAGCAATATATATCTACTGGTCCAACTTCCTAACCCCATGCATATATGTCCCTTTTATTACAACTATCCTTTCTACCACTATTTATTTTTTAGACCCATAACTTGTCCATATTTTTTCAAACTTATCTTCCTCATTCTTCTAATCCATTCAATATTCTTTTGGAAATTCCTTTATCTCTCTGTTTGAGTTGTCTTACATCAATTGTGGGATTTGGACTTGTTATTTTATATGTGGTTTTGGAAAACTCCCTTCTCATGAGCTGACTTCAAAGTCCAATTTCTTATCATGGTATATACCAGAGCTAGACTCATCGTAATTTTTAATTTAGCTTATGTAATTAGGCTGATCAACATTAAGTTGTTCGCGCTCCGGTTGGCTAACCTAGGTGTGTAGGGATGTTAAGTTCTCTCACATGTATTAGTTGTAGGATGTGGACTTGGTTTCCTTATATATGGTCTAAACGGGACATCGTCACCTCATGAAACTAGTTTTTGGAGTTGAGTTAGGGTGAAAGTTCGTTTATTATCAGTTATATAATACACGAGATGATAATTACTTGGTTGAATAGTTGAGGTTAATTTGCATAAGATGACTCACACACCACCATTATTAAAAGAAAAAAAAAACTAGGTACAGTGACATTATATATTATACGTGTGTAAGTAGTGGCTTTACCGCCACAAAGGGACAAGGCTAAGATGGAGACCATATAATAGGCTTAAAATTTTAAAAATTTCTGCAGCAGGATGTAACAAATTGGTCCCTCACAAATGAAAGAGATATATGAACAGATAAGAACACAACATATCAGATTGGTACATGGATTTCCTTGCTTTGTTTTCAGCGTTTGTAGTGTGTTCAATGCATGAACCCACCCCCATGCAGCACTACTTTATCTTTGGTTTTATTATATGTCAGTTATATATTTTTGTAGCATTGTACTGGATTCTCTAATTAATATTTCAGCAGATTATATTGCAGAAAGGAACATTTTGCATATTCTCCAATTTATTAGTATACTAAAAGTGCCTAGTTAGGCTCCCATTTCCTCAAACAAACACAATCCAACATAGTGTTTATAGATGCTCTTGGGACACATTGCTTAATTTTTCTTGAGTAATATTCCATTAATATTTTTAAGAGAAATCAATCACAACCAATTTCTAAGATATTTAAGCTAACAACCAAATCATGACTAAATGCATTATTTTGTGAAGGATTTTGAACCGTACGTACTCCAAAGGACCAATTGGCCGGACGAAACCAATTATATACTTAATCATTAATTCATATAATAATAATAATTAAACTAGGTAGAATCTTGAAAAATACAAGAAGTTTGTTGGATGGGTGTCAGGTCTAACATGAACCTCGTCAGTTTTGTCTCTACGAGACTTAATTGATTTATATAAATTGCTTCGATAATATATCTTACTTACACAATATAATTTTCATTTGTCTGCCTCATGTACAACACTACAGCTAGCTAGCTAAGACCCGAATATTTTGGTAATACCAAATCGTTTTATATATTAATGCACGCACGGTGTAATCGAAAATAAAATGCATACAGTATCATAATTTAATTAAGAGTTACTCCTCCTGGTGGCACAAGGGGATGCTAATGAAGTCTTTGCTTTAGGTCCACAAAGTTTTTAATTATTTGTGAACTTCATGATTTTATTTTTGTTTAAATAATATAAAATTTAAATTTAAAAAATATTTATTAAACTTGTCTACTCTTTATATTAGATAATATTTTAGATTTGAATTAAACTACTCACATCTTTATATTAGTAAATTTTTTCTTAAACAACATCATTTAACAAATTGTATTGCAAACAAATAACCAACACATCATTAACTTGAATTAATCCTTACTAATATCAATATCAACAATAATATTACTATATAGTACTATGTAAAATTAAAGACTTTATACTTTTCAAAGATACTACACTATAAACAAAAAATGAAAAAAAGAAGAAGAAAATATAGGCATCTTACTAAAAATTGGCTTTAAGCCATTAATTTTAATGAGCCACCCTGACCTCCGTTTATTTTTACTTGTCTAATATTTCAAAAATAGATTTTTCACTTTTACTTGTCACTTTTAATATATAAGAAAAAGTCAATTATATTTTTTTTATTTTATCCTCAACATTAATTACTTATTCCCCAAATAATTTTCTAAGACCAATCCATACACCAATTAATCTGGATATTATGTTAAAATAATCATATTAATCATTATTTTTAAGAAGTGTGCAAAATCCAGAGTGTACAAGTAAAAAAAAGTGAATATATGAAAGGAGTACTAGTAAGTTTTATACTCTACCACGTCAATTTTTATTTTTTTTTATTTTTTTTTGAGAAAGTAAAATTTTAAATTTTAGAAAAAATTTCGCACTATCAGATCTCCTTCCTATATGATAGTAATTAAGTTAGATTTACATATCCCTTGATAGTCTCCCAAGACAAGTGAGTGGTTTAATTCAAATTGATAAAAGGAAGATCCCTAACCTTAGGATTAGGAAGAAAAAGCCTCATGAATTGCTCATGAATTGGTCTTTAATATGATGATATGTGCTGATCATTTGTACAAACTTCGTGGAGATAATCATGGTTAGAATAAAATCTACAGAGATCTCTTATCTCTTATAAATTGTAACAGTCTGTCTGCGCAACATTTCTATTAGAGTAGCAACCTATTTTTTGGCATTAAATTATAAATGATTTGGTCTTTTCTCTTTCGAAAGGTTAGACTTCATACCCATCGCATATGTATTTTGCTATGTTCTATTAATCTACGAGGTAAGGGTTTAGCCTAACCCCCACCAAGAAGGTGGCTTAAAATAATGATAAAATGTTACTGGCAATAATCATAGTAGAATTAGTAATCTTGATAACTGGGCAAATAATATTTTAGGTTAAATTACACTCATAACGTAAATATTTTTGATGTTGTCTGTGTATATGAAAGTAAATGCTTTAATTAATTTGTAGCCAATTTTTTTATTTTTTATTTTTAATCTAGTTTTGCCTTGATCTCAGGACACTGCTACATTGATTGGACAATTGAACCCTATTACCTAGCTCCTTGCCCATAACTACTTCCCTCTCTTTTATGCTATATATATAGCTAAAAATACATATCCATTATCCAGGGCACTCAAGACTCAGAATCAAACTTCTTAGGCAAAAAAGTATAGGAAGAAAAATGGCTTGCTGGTCAGCTGAAAATGCCACCAAAGCCTATCTTAGAGCAATAAAAATGGTTAGTATCATTTTATAATGAATACATAGTACTAACATTTTCTACGTTAAATTTCCAGTTTATAATATTGTACTTTTTCTAATCTTTGATTAAAATTTGGTATTTTTCAGGGAAAGAGAGCAAAGGAGCCTGAGATGGCAGAGTTCATTTCAGCACTTGCTGCAGGCAACAATGCACAACTTATGGTTGTTGCATGTGCCGGTGCAGCCGACTCGGCCACCACACTAGCTCTGGTGGCTGCAGCTCACCAGACAAGTGGCCGAATCATCTGCATCATTGGATCAACTGACAAGCTGATTCCATCGATCGAATCTCTAGGCCACAACTCAAGACACATTGAGTTCGTCACCGGAGATGCCAACATACTACTAATGAATGACTATAGAGAAGCGGATTTTGTACTCATTGACTGCAACCTCAACAACTGCGAAGGCATCCTTCAAACCGCACGAATGATGGGAGAAAACGTGAGCGTTTTGGGATACAATGCGCTCTGTATGGGTTCGTGGAGATGCCAGAGCTTCAATGCTCATTTGCTTCCCATAGGTGAAGGATTGTTAGTGACTACTAATAAAACGACGAAAAAAGGGGCAAGTTTGGGAGTTTCAGGGAAGAA
This sequence comes from Capsicum rhomboideum, assembly GCA_031232105.1. NCBI lineage: Eukaryota > Viridiplantae > Streptophyta > Magnoliopsida > Solanales > Solanaceae > Capsicum > Capsicum rhomboideum. The sequence continues at coordinate 32,639,641 of CP124716.1, forward strand.
GAGTAGATGGATTGTGAAAGTTGACAAATGCACGGGGGAAGAACATGTTTTCAGAATCAGGGGAAAGACAGTTGAAGCCTAAGGCTCTCTGTTTTGTGAACTCTCTTTGATAGATTATTAGTGTAGATTAATTAGGAGAAGAAGATTTTTTCACCATGTCACATGCTAAGCATAGAGGTTTGGATTCTCTCCTTGGTAGGCAATATGATTTGGAACTGTAAATAGCTGCAATATTATTAATTAAGCCTATTGATTTAGTATATACTTGGCCATTTCGCATAATGCAAATGTCGATTCATCGAATTACTGAGCTTTTCTTCCATGCTTTTTTGAATATATAGTCGAATCTAAGACAATTGTAGGCCAACTAAACCAATACGTTATCAAAACAGCAAAAAGAAGACGTAAGAATTTTTTGAGATTAATGATCAGATAAGAATTTTTTGAGATTAATGATCAGATTTATCTATTATTTGGACAAACAAGAAACTCAAAATGACCATTATCTTCCCTCATCAAAAGCTGGACAACTTTGAGTAAAATAGAATGTGTTTTGTTGATGTGAACAGGAAAGGTAAATTTATCAGATTTCACCTTTGAATCGAGAATTTAACTCATATATATGTTCTTCAATTTCAATATTTCCCTTGCAACAATTTGAGATGTAACATGGTTAACATTGTCTACAAGATACTCTTCATTGTCCTCTAGACAAACCGTGCAAATTACTCAATTTTCACATCAAATTAATGAATACATAAATATGATCTTATGATTATTTAATCATGGTAAATTTATAGTATGATTTTGTGTAAACACCGTACATGAATAAGTAAGTCTTTTCCCTCAATATGTGTATGGATTTCATTTCACTTCTCCCATTTCGTATTGAATAGGCCAGCGTTCACCACCTTGTCTAAGGAACCAACAACTATGTACATGTTCTGGTTTCTGTCAGTTGGCTAGCTGACTAGTATTATTTTTCTTCCTTGTTGTACTTTCATCTTAATAATCAAAGGGTTACAAGTCTAATTTGGTGGGCAAATACCAAATATGTAATCTAAGTATGAACTCGATCAATTATGTTGACTGAATTTATTTGAGCTAATTATAAACAGGATCGTGAAAAGATGCTAATCTGCAACTCATCCACATGAATAACAGCAATATATGCACGTGTGCCTGTGGCAACATAGTAGCTACTCCCTCCAGTCCAATTTACTTGTTATGGTTGTTAAAAATAATTGATAAAATTATTTGTTAATTTAGAAAATCAAGATAGAAATAATTTTTCCCACTTTATCGTTTTTTTCTAATAAAATGTGGAGAGATTAAAATCTTGAAAGAAATAGCTAAATTGAGATCAAAGAATAAATAATGAATACTTTCATCAAATCATTATTTCAGTAGAGTAAATATTTTCTTAAGAGTCGTGCAAAAGGTAAACACGACAACTAATTAAAATGTGCTGGAGGGAGTAGCTAGTATCTAATTATATGCTAGGGTACTGGGGAGGTTGGGTGTGAGAACAAAGTTTCACATTGATAATTGAAACTATGTATAAAGTGTAGAAATACTCTTATGGTGTGTGGATTTTTGGGAAAACAATATGACTTGGCCCAAAGAGAATAGCATCGCATCGTATTAAGAGTATCTTTGGGCTGCCTTTGCCAAATAGTTGATATCAAAGTCAATGATTCGACGAGACAAGTATGGAGATCAATCGTGAAGCAAATGGGTGATGCTCAGTTAATTACCTTTTACCATGCTAAAGATAGCTAAGAGACACACACACAAGAAGAATTTACCTCTGGGTTTCGATTGTTATAAATAGTCGATCATGTAGATGACACATAGTGAATCTTGGAAATTTACCTGTGGAATCATAGTACTTAGTTCAAGGGAAGACCCCTGGATCGTGGTGATGGACCACATGGAACTTAGCTCGAAGGAGGAGATTGTTGGGTGTGCGAACAAAGCTCCACATTAATACTTAAATTTTTTTTAAAATTATATATAAGTGTAGGAATATTCTTAATAGTGTAAGTGTTTCTGGGAAAAACCGATGAATTTAACCAAAAACAGATAATATCAGAACATGTTAAAACTATTTTTGAGCTAGTTTAGCTCAATGGCAGAAAACTAGTATGACTTCTCCACATTAAGAACACGGCAAGTTGGTGGAAATATGTCCACCATTAAGTTAACACTTCCAATACAACATCCTAATATTTAGCTTACAGCTTGTATAAACATATTACTAAATATTACGTATTGACTCAAATCTCTCTTCTGTCATTTCCATTTGCTTTAATTATATCATATTTCTCTTGGTATATGTCAAGGAGAATAAACTAGAATAAGAAAGAAAGTTCCAAGAAGTGTCTTTTTGTGGCCTATTGGGAAGAATAGTTTAATTTTGTTTCTCCATTACTGAAAGTTGAAGGGGGAGCCTTGGAGTAACTGTTAAAGTTGCTGCCATGTGACCTAGAGGTCATGGGTTCAAGCCGTGGAAACAGCCTCGTCCAGAAATGCAAGGTAAGGTTCGTACAATAAATCCTTGTGCTTCGGCCCTTTCCTGGACCTCGCGCATAGCGAGAGCTTTAGTGCGCCGGGCTTCCCTTTCATTACTACAAGTGCATCATTTTTCTGCAGAATCAGAAGATAATATATAATGGGGCCTCTAAAGACCATGGGACAGAGAATTTATGCACGTTGTTTCTCTGTTAGACAAGAAGTTCTCAACTTGATTGGATCTACATCTATGCTTCCCAATTCAGAGGCAAACCAAACAGTGAGCTGTTCTGCTTCTGAACTACCGGCTATGCTTATGCTAATTGTCATTTATTCATCAAGGGTCATTTCCTATTCATACAAAGTTATTAATTTTCCTACCTTATCAGTGTGGTTTACTGAATGGTAGCCTTTAAGCAATTGCAAGAGTTGTATAATCAGAAAGTCATATATTCAAGCAAGTCATATATTCAAGCGTGACAATTGTCTCTTGCAAAAAAGAAAAGTAAACTAAGAAAAATAAAACTTATGTAGTTATTTTGGACGCGAATTTTATTGTGTGAAAATTGTTCTTTTTTAATATAGTAGTGAATTTATAGATTAAATGAGCTCTCCTATACCTTATAGGTTAGTCTTTTGGGTTGAACACTCATGTTCAATTTGTAATAATGGGTATCAGAGTTGATCAATCAATGCTTGGAGCGGTGAGTCAAAATACTAGCTTGATAGATTATCAGGAGTGGTGGGGTACCGACCATGACAAACTAGGGCCCAAAAAAAAAAGAACATTAATATCAATCGTGGTTAATGAGATTGTTAATCCTCAAGTGAGGGACATTATTGTGAATATTGTTGAACACAGTTGGCTGCTCACAATTTGAATTTTATCATTGCAAAGTAAGAATTAATTAACTTCGGTCTAGCACTTTTTTGTGCTTAATTGTTTTTCTTTCACTCACACTCTAGCAACTCTTTGTTGCTCTCACATGACTTTTCGCTCATAGCCTGTAAACTCAATTAAAATCATATATGAAATATACTAGTTCTTCCTAAATCTAATTCTCTCTTTAATATTTCTTTCTTCTTCACTAAGCTCTTTCTCTCGAGTTTATCTCCTAAAATAGCTAATCGAGTAACATTTTACTGGTAATCCTAATTGTATTTTCATATCTAAAAATCAGCTATGTTTTTCGTTAGTATATAATGACACGAATGAGAACTTTGGGTAGTGGTGGTCACATAGATGAGCTCAACTTTTAATGGATGACATAAATGAGCTTATTCTAAAAGTTCGATTACAAATTTGAGCTTTTTTCCTTTTAATTATTTACCATGAGTTCCAGAATTATTTTTTTTATATTAGTTTAATCCTTTTTCTTGCAATTATTTGATATTAAAAAAAAAAGGAAGGAAAACTTATCTATGAGATTGCATCTGTGCTTTCCTATCAGCATTTTGTTCCTGCACTTGAACCAATATTTGTTCTTCTAATTCTTCATCAAGTCTATATTCCTTTTAAGACAAATTCTAATTAGAGTCATTCCAAAACTACTACTAATACCTTCATTTAAAATCAAAACAGGTGCAGTACCTCTCGATATTGTAACTTGGGCGTGACAGATAACACAGTTGATGAAGTTATTGGATTTGATTGAGAGGGTATCTCAATAATTTCTCAATTATCTTCATGCAAAATTTCTCCAAAAGCATTTTCTCATTGCTTGAAGGGAAAGGGCATCGGTGGAGGTATACTAGTGCTCGGTGAGATTTTGCATCCGAGCATGGTCTACACTTCTCTTGTTCCATCAAGGAACGTACAACGCTATATTTTTTAAAATTACTATATGATAAACTTTTTTGTTCTAGATTAACATGTTTAGAAACTAGAACTTTCATATGCTGATTCTCTATGCAATTTTTTTTTTCCCTCTAATACATCAGGAGTACAAGTGAAATACAGGATAAATATATATATATATATAAAGATGTCTCTGAATACAACATAGAGATCATTCTAACAACAAGAGAGAGTAGGAGCAACTCCGAGCATCAGGAGCTCACCCTAAGTCTCCGATCCATAGCTGCTCCACACGATGCACACATCAACATCGATAACTCGTACTATGATCTGCAGGTTGCAGAAGCATAGTATGAGTACCAAACACGTGGTACTCAGTAGGCATTGGCCAACTGAGCTCCAGAAATAATACAAGCATAAAGAACATGTAAGGCATGAATATAACTACAGGAAACAATCTAGGAAAGCTAAGCATAATGAGGCTAATGAAGAAATAAGGGTAAACTACCCTATTCTAACAGTGCTCGGGAGCTAAAGTATATTACCGTATATCATTAGTCAATATACCAATAAAGAGTGGAAGAATTATATATAGTAGTATACAATGTCAAAGAATAGGGTACCACTAAGTGAGCATGAATGCACTTAAAAGTATGCATGCCATCACCAGTATCCAAACAATATCACTATAAGCGCCTAAGCAACTATAAACTAGAATAATGTCCTCTCAAGGATAGAATAGTCACCTGGGGTCCAACTGGCATTGTAACCTCGACCTCGAGCCCAATAGTATATAATCAACATAATAACGCCTCATAACTCAGGAAATTACAGTAAATGAGGGCATAAAGTCACTAAAGGATCTAATTGGGGAAAACATCACCCTAATCACTAAGTCAAATGGCAATTTTTATACTAAAGGATCCATAATAATCAAACTAGGGTTAACATGCTTATAATCGAAGGTAATAGGATTCTATGGCCATAACAAGTACCTGATGCTAAGGTTCGGGTCATATTTCTACCCCAAATTCCCTAAATAGACTAATTCATGATATACTAGTCATAATCACATCCTATAATCCCTATCTAGCATGTAATCTATACATAACATCATCTCACAGAGAAAAGTAGACCAAAGCCTACCTAGATGTCCAATCGTCAGTCTTGAATCATCCACAATTTTCTCATCTTCACTCCACAATCCTAAAATGCCGTCAAGCTATCAAAATAATACTCTACACATCATTACGAGTAAAAAAAGACCCATATTGCTATATAAAAGGTCGGGTCAAAATTTGGGTCAAGAATGGACTCGCCCGTGGGGCCCATAAATGACATCCAAATTAAATCCATCTCGAGGTCCCTTGAAGGACAAGGAATGTGTGCTCAAAAGTTAAGCACAAACAGGGCTCAAATCGGCCCGCAAAATTTATTAACCAAAGACCTAATTTCTAAGAATTTACAGTGTAAATGATGCAATTTAACCAGGAAAAATAATGGAAAATTACCAAGGAGTGTTGGGCTAGCTTGCCTTAGCTTCAATGGATGATTTCCCACACTTTCCCTCTTTCCAAGATCTCAAAAATGGGGGAAATAGGATTGAGAAATGAATGGAAAATTGGGTGAAAAGGGGGATTTAAAACCTCCAGGTGCCACTAAAGCGACCAGTTGGCTGCTAAAGTAGGGTAAATAGGCTACTGACCGCTAAAACGATTGGTGCAAAAGGGCGAGTGGCCGCTAAAGCGATACTCTGGTCGCTTAAGCGATGTCCACTAAACCGGACAACTGTCGCTAAAGCGACGTCCGCTTAAGCAGACCTTTACCTCTAAAGCGGTCACACCAGATATCAGGCATCAGATTTTTGCTAACTCCAAATGGACTCCGATCAGGTGTTCGGGATTCGTTCGGAACCCCGTGCGTGTAAACAAACTATGCTACCATACCAAATTTGATATTTTGGACTCAATGGAACCATCAAAACTTTCATCGTAGATCATTTCGATTAAATGTGGGCCCTACCCTTATAGTTCCATTTTTCATCAAATCTACCCAATAGCCCAATACGAGTCTAGAGACCTGGGGACCAAAACCAAGGGTCCCTCTAGCCTAAAATCAAGGTTCCGGAGCTGATGATACCGGTAGAATTTCCCTCTGAGATTGTTTACTAGAAGTTTTAATCCAATACTAATTCTTTAATAGTAAAAAGCTCCAAAACATGAAAATGAGCCTAAAATATGAACGAACAGTCTGATAACCGAACCGATAGTTCCGACAAGTTATAAATGACCTGTAACCACTATGGAAAGACTCAAAATGCTTGAAACATGAAAAAATTGAGAAAATAACCTGGAGGGTCATTACAATGATAAACATTTTTGTTCTAGATTAACATGTTTAGAAACTAGAACTTTCATATGCTGATTCTCTATATAAATTCTTTTTTTATTTTCAAAAAAGACACAGCAATTATAAGTATTAAGGAAATATTACTAATATTTAATATAGGATACAAATGCCAGTAAGCTTCTGTCTATTTTTTAAATGAATATGACATGTAATAATTCTCATGTAAGTAGATAAAAAGGTTTGCGTTGGATTACCGTACATTACATGCTATAACCACAACACAGTTCTGATTATTTGACCAACTTTCAATGGTATACCTTCTTGATCTAATCTACAATTGAGAGCAATTCCAAATTTTATGAACAAATCTTTTGTTTATTCTCTCTATTGTGGAACTGCACCAAAGTTCTTAACTAGTAATTCCACAATAAGTGGTACCAAATCATCACCAATAAACTACTTTTCTATATACTTATCCTAGATAGGAATCACTCCCTATTCTGTTTTCTAGCAAAACATCGTCACCTTTCACACAGTCTTCCCATTCTTATCCCTTGTTAAGCATCCCTTGAAGCCAACATCTGTAACTTGAATTTGTCCAAAGGTATTCAGACAGTCTGTCCTGTGCATCCTTACTGTCCTTATTAGATAAACTTAACGTTGAGCTATTGTTACAAGAGTCATTACATATTTATCTCCAGAGTATTACGGTTAATGAAAAAACATTGCCAATTGACCCAACAGTTTTTGCAACCTCTGATTATAATCGAGGAAGTATTGTTGATTTTGGAACTTCTTTTATTTATCTAGTCGCAGAAGCGTATGATTATGTAGTCAATGTTCACAATTTGTTCAAAAGAATCTATTATATTTTCCTATTAATATGCTATTCAAATTGAAATAATTATTTTGCAAAACTAAAAAATATTTTCAAAACTAATTCCAAGGTAATTTTTTCATTATTTAAAATATATATATATATATATTAATTATTTCTTGTTGTTAAATTAATAAATTCAATTAATTAAGAAATTAATTGTCGTAGTTTAATTTTAATTTACAAAATTTGGCCAAATTCAATCCATTGGAAAATGAGTGTCCAAAGTAACCTAGTTTCCTTCCTTTCATCTTTAGCTCTTGGGCCAAAACAATTAAATCAGATCAATTCTTCAGGCCCAATCTCTCTTGGCCTTACTGACCCGACCCACTTACCAGTAATACCCAGACCCCTTATATCTTCTTCATTCCCACACTCCCTAAAACATACTCTAATATGTGCATCTCGTGTGTATTATGTGCATTACGCATGCATTTCGTGTGTATTATGTGCATTACACATGCATCTCGTGCGTAAATATACATTACGCGTGTATCTCGTGTGTATTATGTACATTACACATGCTTCTTTAATCAATTAATAATTTTATTTTAAAAATCTAGATTTCATATATGCTATCTCTAATCACCAATAAGAACATGAGTTGTCTGGTACATTTGAACTATTTTCATATTTGTTGCCCTTTGAATTTTAATGAAGGATAAAAGTTCATCGTAGAATGGAAATTTTGTACATTTCCTCCTAACCTAACAGTTGCTAAGTTTGAAATCTATTGCATTCTAAGTCAACTATGGAGATAGCAGATTGTGGTGCAGTACCTCTCGATATGGTAACCTGGGCATGATAGATAATGCAGTTGATGGAATTCTCGAATTTGATTTCAAGATTTTTCAATAATTTCTCAATTTTCTTCTTGCGGCAATAATTTCTCAATTTTCTCATTGCTTGAAAGGAGAGGGCAATGATAGAGGTATACTTGTGCTCGATCAAATTTTGTATTAAAGCATGGTCTACACTTAGGGGAGGATGTAACGACTCAAATCGTTGTTGCACTGAAATTAGAAAGTGAAAAATCCTCCAAAATTTTACTTATGTGATTTTTAAGAAATTCAAGGCTGGACTAGTATTCGATGAATTTTGAGGTTTTATACTCTAAGAAAATCTGGTATTAATATGAATATTGGTGTATATGGTTGACTAGGTTTCTAGATAGATAACGAGTTTAGGAGGTCGTAGCAACTTTCGGCACGTAAAACAAAGTTATAGAACTTCGGTTATAGAATTGACTATGGAAGGGTTGGTTCGCGATATTATAATTAGAGGAATGTGATGTGAAATGGATAAAGTTAGGGGGAGGTCCTTCTGGGGACCGCTGCAGTGGAAAACGGAACCGCTGCAGTGGAAAAGGTATCGCTACTTATTTCATTGCTAACCGTTGCAGTGGTCTCTGTAGCGGTAAATTACAGTAATTTTCAATTTTAAAACCCTATTTTTTTAATTTTTTTTTCACTTCTTTAATAATGAACCAAGGCTCTGGGGAAGATGATTTTCTGCCAAATTTAAGATGTTTTCATCTTTGGAGGTATTAGAAAACACTAATGGAAGTAGAATTTTAGTTGTTCATGCTAAATAAAGTAGAGTTCATGAGGTTTAAAGGGTATAAAACCCTAAGGTGATGAATTAAGACAATTGTATTGTTGTTGTAGATCAAGAATAAGTTGAAAGGGAAAGAAATGGCAAGCTTGTGGCCTAGAGGTGACTTTGAGCAAGGAATCGAGGTAGGTTATGGTTTGTTGTAGCAATTAGACTTACTTGACTCTGTGCTTATATGTGAATTAAGTATGTGTGATTGCTTTCTACTTGTGATTATTAACTGCATTGCATAGTTATATATATTGATGTTGTTGAGGTGATGATGATATATAAATCATGATGTTCATGATATTATTGATGATGATGATGTTGATGAGTTGGTAGTGATGTTGATGATGTTATTAAAATCATGATGTTTATAATGATATTGATGAGATTAAGATGATAAAGAGATGATGCACACATCCTGCATTCATACATTTATTCACGTGCATTAAATATTAGTTATAATCATATGTTGAAAATGGTTGAGTGTAAATGTATGTAATGTGAAGTGTCATAATTATGTTATTATCTTTGATTATAAGTTCTGTGATGATCGCGTTGCATTTATTTAGTTTACCCATTTGTATGGCGTCAGGTTGAGTCGATCTATAATGCCTACCAGTACTTGTTGTTGTACTGATGCTACCTGTGCTCTTCTTTTGGTTAAGTGCAAAGCAAGTTTCAACATTTGAGATGACCTCGGCTCTAGCCAGCAGTTCCAAATTTTGATTTAAGGGTGAGCACCATGACCGGACAGTCTTTGGATCTTCAGCTTTATGTTCACGTCCTTTGTTTCGGGACTAAAACACTCCTTTGTTATTTTTGAATTTTTGGACGTTGTTTTGGTTATAGACTTGAATACTCTTAGATGTTTCTTGTACGGTGACTTCAGGTCCCGAAAATGTAATACATAGAGGTTTTTACACTTTACTATTTTTTTGATAGTTTCGTTGTTTGACATTATGGTTTATCGATTGAATAAAGACAATTTAGAACTTGGTTAATGATGTGATCAGTGTAAAGCAAATATTAAGGTGGCATTGGGTTACTTGAGGGTTTGGGTTAAGCATGGTTCTCCCGGCATAAGTTTGGGTGGTTGCCAATCATTACTGTTTGGGTTGTGACAAAGATGGTATCAGAGCACTGGGTTTATAGATCTCATTGTACAAGAATAGGTCTAGTAGAGTCATGCGCAACGGTACATAAATGTCTGTACTTTTCTTTGAGAGGCTACCGAGCTTTAGGAAATAAATTTGTTTCTTCCTTTCTTTCATACTATTACTTGATTCTAATTGGTATCTGGTGATCCAAATAGGTATCCACTTATTCACTCTTATTTGAAGATGGTGAAAACTCATTCCACCAGAGCAGTAGCCGCTCCTGCGGCAGCAGTACCTGTATCGGCCCTTGGGGCCATAGTTCTGGGCAGGCCTCGATTTAGTGGCAAAGCTAAAAGAGGAGGACAGAGGGCAACACTTTTGAGGGGTGGAGCCCAAGCAGTTGAAGGACCGTCCAGACAGAGATCACCATCTCCTCCCCCATAATATGATGCCCCATACCTTGCCTAGAATGAATAAGGATTAGTTGAGGAGGAAGAGATGGTAATCCCTGAGAATGTGGTGCCAGTACCGAATGGTGCAGCTCCGGTACCTTTGTTTGAGGAAGTGATTCAGCAAGTGTTGGGATTCCTGAGTAGCTTGGCTGGCACCAGTAACACTCCAGTTGTTCCGGCCTTCCCGCTCCCAGCCTTACAACATACCACTACTCCAATAGGTGCTTGGGCCACTGATGACTGATGCTAAGCTTTGACTATTCTGTAAGTTTATGAATATGAAACCCCTAGTATTCTAGGGTACAGAGTCTGAGAACGCATTTAATTTTTTGATAGATTGTCATGAACATTGTTGAAAGGTATGATGTAGAGTTTATTTCTTTTCAGCTGCAGGCCGAAGCTAAGCAATGATGGAGGTCATTTGTAAAATACAGGGTTGCCTTACCTCCACTTACTTGAGTATAATTTTAGAATGTATTCCTTGTGAAATATGTTCCTTGCGCTTATTGTGATTAGAATAAGGATGAGTTCTTGAGGTTGGAGTAGGGTAACATGTTTGTGGCAGCCTATGAGGTTAAATTTCATACCTTGTCTTGCTATGCACTACAATTGATCACCTTAGAGGAAGAGTGGATCTGGTACTTTGTGAAGGGTTTGAACTTTGGGATCAGATGGTTACTTTATCTGTGTCTATGTCTGGTAAGTCCTTTCAGGAGATATTTGAGTTTTCCAAGAAGGCCAAGGCACTTGAGAAATAGGGAGAAGTAAAAGCAGAAGAGAACAAGGCTCGGACCTTAGGCTAGTTCAGCGGTAATTTCTCGAAGGGGCATGGTTCTTCTCGGCCTTATAATTCAGCCATGCTTGTGTCTGCAGGGGGAGCGTCTGGGGTTAGTTATCATCTTTCATGGACAGGAGTCTATACACTTTCATCCTTTTTAGTTCAGAGGCATGTTTTGGGCATCAGGTGCCATGAGTTTGGGGGTTGGGGCCACATCATAAGGTATTGTCCTAATTTCTTGTTTGCAGGTCAGTTAACTCAGCAACCGACATCTAGTGCTCTAGTTCCGGTAGGTCGTGGTGGTCGAGAAAATGGTAGGGGCCATCCACAAGATAGGCATGGTTGCCAGGATACAGAAAGAGGTGGCAACTAAACCAATTGAGATGGGGGACAGGTCTATAGGAAAGGTGCTCAGGCTGGTAGAGGTGGCAGTCAGGGTGGTGATAGGGCTTGTCTTTTTGTTGTTCCAGTTCATCCTAAAGTAGAAGCTTCTGATGCTATGATCACATATACTATTATTTTCTGTGATTGTATGGTTTCTATATTAGTTGTTCCCGAATCCACTTTCTCTTATGCGTCTGTGAAATTTTCCTTGGGTTGGGACTTAGACAGTTAATATCTTGATACTCCTATGTATGTGTCCACCCTAGTTGGAGTATCTGTATGTGTTGATTAGGTGTATTATGAGTGTCCTATGATGTTTATGGGGTTTTGTCACTCCCAAGCGCACATGCAAGTGTATTTGCTCATGTAAGTAATATAGTGGCTCTTGCGAGCTGAATATCGATCCCACAGGGACTTTGTGTTTAGCAGACGATCTAACTTAAGTATTACTATTGGAGTTAAACAAGTGCGATTCTTAACCAAAGAGAGTTTGAGTTTTGTTTTTATAAAATAAATGATAATAGTAACAATGATATGAACTTCAGATTGTAAACAATATATGGAGATTTCCAGGGTTGAGGCAATTACTTCACATTCATCCATAACTATGGTTTCTAGTCGGTGTTAGTGCTTATCGTGATTGTTGATCTATAGGTTGATCTAATAACTTGGGAATGGTCATCCTCTAAGTTATCTATCCAAATTAATCTCACAATTACCTTATTTTGCAGTGATATGAGTCTTTAATTCAGATGCATTAAACTATTTTCTCGTTTCATTAACCAAGTGGGGTGTTTAGGTATATCGCTATCCTAACCGCAAATCATCCTTTAACATTCAATATCTAATCATTAAAACCATGATCCACACTCCTTACATTCTTTATTCTATCCCTCCACTCATATGGTTAATTCACTTCGAGACTAAGATTTATCCTAAAGTTCATAGCCCCTTCCCTTTCTTTGGGAGGTGCAGCACATGGTCCCCTCCAAAGTGAGAGGGTGCGCTCGTTTCTTCGTCATCTCTTCTCGTGCACTTGTCCCTTGTTTCCATACTTCTTGTGGCTTGTTTGTCGGCTTCATTAGATTCCATATATCCTCAATAGGTCTCCTACAACATCTCATAACAAATATAAGTCCATACAACACAATAGAGCTCATCAAAGTACACTAGAACAAGCATAGCTCAAGCTAGTGACACTAGTTTTCTCTTCTAAGTTCTATTTGATCCTTTTGACTCTAGACTTGTTTCAAATTCACCTTAAATACCATAAAATGTACTTTAACACACAAATACATGTATACACACTTTATTACTCAATAATCACCTCAAGTTATCCTCAAAACTAAGCTAAAAGTGCATAGATATTGACACTTAGGAGTATAAATATCCCTAAGATTACCACCCCACACTTAAATCCTTGTTCGTCCTCGAACAAATCTTTAAATTAATCACCATCAAGTAAGACTCTAAAAATATTACTGAAACTAAGACATTCAAGCTAGAACTACACATACCATATGAATATTAAGTTATATACTCAGCAAGTTATCTTACAACTTGAAACGCATGAAGACTACTTCGAAATTTCTTAGCCTCAAGACTTGACTCTACTAAGTTGGAAAACTCATGTATATTGATTAAAAAAGAGATCATATAAGTCACCTATATATCATCAAACATGTACCCTCACCACAAGAGAGTCACCCACATTCACTCACAAATATGTAATTTATCACAAGAATGGGTGTAAGAATCAAATTCCGCTCACTCTCACAAAGAATTCACATGCGATATTAGTGGAACCATATGCTTGCCTTAGTGTAGTACTCAACTAATATAAGAATTTCAAAGATAAAGATCAAGTAGGAATTTAAGGGTTGTAATGTAAGCTACTATTTTCCCTGAGCGCTTTAATACATCACAATTTCCACTAAGCTTATCTCCAACCAACCTATTCTACACCACTATCATCTTTCCAACTCTCTTTTGTTTTGCCCCATCTCTTTAAGCTAGCTTACACATCTTTAGCATGGATTATTTGCTATCAACACATGATTCACTTCTTTGGATTAATTTCTCTTTTCATTACATTACACCTTACCAACAATACATAAACCTTTTCAACACACTAAAAGCTATTTACTTGGGACTTCAAATTTACTTTTCCCTTCTTCAATTTTTACTCTCCTTAAAATCTTAATTTATCAAATAAAGCACTTAGGAATTTTGGATCAAATTACAGGTAATTGAAGGAAAAGGAATAAGCTACATATAAGGCTACCAAAAAATAGGCTAAAGGCTTAACGGGGCTAACTAAAATCATGCAAAAAGGGTAGATAAGGTGGGTATAAAATATGGCTATCAAATAAATGCCTATATCATCTCCTAAACTCAACATTTTTTATTTTGCTTTGCAAATACATCAGGTAAGTTCTAGACATCATTATGCAACATGGAATATAACAACATCTTGTTCATACATGGCACATATTAAAGTCAAGAAGGATCCCTAAAAACTCTCAACCAAGCAATAGAAAGAATTCAATATTAAGACAATATCACACAAGAGTCAAACAAATGAGCCTAAGTGTTTCACAATAGTTATTCAATTCACTACACATGCTTCGACATTAAAAACCCACTTGCATCATGCAATCATATGTAGCATCTAACTAGAGCGCCTCTAAAATTTTAAAATTACTCATAAAAATTAAAAAGGATACTGGGTTCAAAGGGATCTCCCTTGGAAAAGAACCGAAAAGAAAAATCGAGGGGTGGATGAAGTGTGCGCCTAAATAAAACAAAAAATTGCTAAAAGAAAATCTTTTTGTTTTTTTCAAATTTTCAGCAATATAAGCAAAAAGCAATAACCAAATAACCAAAAGACTCCTATAGCCAACTCCACCCTAACCAAATCGAAAGATTTCCCACCCCACACTTAAAATCACACTTTGTCCCCAAAGTATAAATGAAAACTAAGGATAGAAATACTCAATGAGTCCTCTAGGGCTAGCCAGTAGCATCATATTAATCAAAGAGTTCTGGAGGCCCCACACTCAGTTTTTGCCATGCTCTTTATCTAAGATCTCGGGTACTCAGAATTCCCCTCAACCTATCAACTCAAAACAAAACAAAAAAAAAAGTGATACTAAGAAAACTAAAAATAAAATAAAATAACTACCTTAACTTCGGTTGCCTCCCAAGCAGCGCCTGATTTATTGTCGCGGTACGAATCACGTCTCAACTTTATCATCCACATTCTCCCATCCTTTTCCTCCTACTTGGATCCCATCTTCTCCTTCTTTTCTAACCTCTCGGATGCTCATGATCGAGGTCTGCCACTCTTCTTACACCTACCTTTTCAGCATGCCATTTAAGTAGTGCGGGTTTAGGCTTATTGCTCGATTCAGGCAACTTCATGAGAGTGTCCAAAGAGGTAATTGGTGGTTTGTACTCTTCCACCCTACACTCACCCACTTCCATAGCTGTGATCATGCATAGATCTCTATAGTGTGAGGGTGTGTTGAGTGATTTGTACACCCTGAAGATCACTTCTTCATCATTCAATCTCATCTTGAGTGTGCCCTCTCTCACGTCTATTAATGCTCTACTAGTAATCAAGAATGGACGTCCCAATATGATTAGTACCCTATCATCTGCATTATAATCAAGAATGATAAATTCAGTAGGAATAATGAACTTACCAACCTTAATAAGAACATCCTCTATGATTTTTTCGGGGACCACTCTCGTTCTGTCCGCCATTTATAACAACACTGAGGAGGGCCTTGGCTTTCCCAAACCAAGAGTATTAAAAACTGAAAGGTGCATCAAGTTGATACTTGCCCCCAAATCACTCAAAGCATGGACAATGTCACTTTCACTAATTTGTATGGGGAAGGTGAAACTCCTAGGGTCCTTGAGCTTTTTGGGCATCTTGCTCATGACTACAGAACTGCACTCTTCCATAAGTGTCACAGTCTCAATATCACCAAGCCTTCTTTTATTTGTGATAATGTCCGTTAAGTACTTTGCATACTTCGGCATTCTCTACAAAACATCTACAAGAGGAAGGTTAATGTGAAGTTCTCTGAATGTGTTAAAGAACTTCTTAAAACAAGCATCTTCTTTTGCTTTATTGAGCCTTTGAGGGAAAGGTGGTGGTAGTCTATTTCGACGTTGCTCAATCGACTTTTCATTAGGGTACTCAGACTTTCCCTTTTTGTTAGCTTCTTTAGACTCAACTTACTTTTCTGCTTGCTCAGGTGTGATCAATTCAACTTGCACCTCATGATTTTTCTTTGAAGGTGCATCACCCAAATCTCTACCACTCCTCAATGTGATTGTCATAACTTGCTTTGGAGCTTGATCTTTATCACAGGGTAGACCCCCTTGAGGTCTTGAATTTGGCTTCTGAGCTAACTGACCCATTTATATCTCCAAATTCTTTGGGGCAAGTTGCTAATTTTTGGTTTCTGCAGCCATTTGTTCTTGGTTGGGCAGTATCATTTTCAAAGTCTCCTCTATATTGCTGGCCTGAGCATTATTATAAATACCTTGCTGCTGCTAAAATTATTGAGGTTGAGCCTGATTATTGCTCCATGAGTGATTGGGCTAACTCTGCCAATTGCGGTTGTAAGCATTACCATAACTTTGATTACCTCTTTGCGCATTGCCCACAAAATTTATAGACTTGAGATTTGCCCCATAATAGTCTAAAGAATGACCACTATTACCACAAGTTTCATACCAACTTTAAACTTGCTGAACCGCATTAATTTGTACTTGAGGTTGAGCCACATTCAACTTATTGAATTGAGCCATCATTTGGTTTTGAAAATTGCCCAACTCTGCGGCCAATGCTGTGACATTATCCACCTCAATCATACCTGTCGGCTTCTTCACCATGATTCCAGATATATCAATATCCAATCTGGATTACCTGCCGCTGAATCTAACAAAATTTTTGTATTATGGTCAGGACCTTCAACAAAAGTATGAGCTAATACCTCATTGGTCTGTTGGTGATGTGGATAATTTATGAGAAGTGACTTAAATCTCTCCCATGTATGAAAGAGATTCTCATCTGGCTTTTTCTTGAAACTCAGAATCTCACTCCTCAACCTTGCAGTTTTTCCCGAAGAAAAGAATCGAATGAGGAACTTCTTTGCTAAATCATCCCAAGTTGTAATTGAGTCTGAAGGTTCTGCCTTCAACCATTTTTTCGCTTATCCCAATAGTGAGAATGGGAAAAATGTGAGCCTCACATAGTCTGTAGAGACTCCTGCAGGGATGAATGTGTCACTTATCTCCAAAAAAATTCTAAAGATGGACCTATGGATCCTCATGTGACAAGCCTGTGAATTATCCGCCTGTGTGCAACAATTGCACCATATTCTGTTTCAGCTCAAATCTGCCTCATGCATCTGGCTTTTGAAGACAGGAGGTCATATTAGTTGCAAGTGGTGGGATTGCCACATCATGTACTATCCTGCGAGGTGGTTGTTCATCACCCATTGTTGCAGGAATAGTCTCGTCCTCTTGAACTTACGGGATTGGATAGAAAAGTGTTGCTCTCTTCTCAATTGGTGCAAGCATCGCCCAGGTTTGGGATGTGGTTTAACCAATTCCCTCTCTCTTGCCAGCTTGCTTAAGATTCAAACTTGTACCTGCAAATTCAGTAGCTAAGACCAAGTTATCAACACTTATCAAAATAAAATAGTAAAACTAGAGAAGGTTGCTAATTTTCAAGTCCCCGGGTGCCAAAAAATTTTACTCCCAAGAACACAGGCAAGCGTACGTGGTAGTACAAGTAATATAGTGGATTTTGTGAGCCGAATATTGATCCCACAAGGAATTAGTGTTTAGCAGAGGATCTAACTTAAGTATTACTATTGGAGTTAAACAAGTGCAATTTTTAACCAAAGAGAGTTTGAGTTTTTTTTTTTATAAACTAAATGATAAAAGTAACATTTGGATTGTAAACAATATATGGAGAGTTCCAGGGTAGAGGCAATTATTTCACATTCATGCGTAACTATGGTAATGTAACACATCATACCTTTCCGACCCTACTTGAAGACGTTGAACAATGTGTACTTAGGTGTCGAGAGTCGTAGGTAGGTATTTCGTAGTGTCATTGATGAAACATTGGACATTGGGCCTAGTACATGTGATTAGACCTTTGTATGAGGTGTCTGTGACTTCGTGGAGCAATTGTGGGGTGAAAAATGAGCCTCGGAGGACTTTCAAGCAATGGATATTAAGGTTAGGAGGTAAGCAAAAGACTTGAACTTGAAGGATCTAACCAAGTCCGCAAAGAAAAGTCGAAGAACAGAAAAAAAATCATATTTTGGGTGTAGGGCGCGCCCAGGGGCATGCCGGGCCGCTTCTGGCCAAAATTTGTTTGGAACAGGCATCCCTGGGGCGCGCCAGGCAGCGTTCCAGTCCACTCTGGGCTGTTTTTTTGTGCCACAGGCAGCAAAGGGGCGCGCCAAGCGGCGTGCCGGGGTGGTTTTCGCCAAAATTTTTCATCGACTATTATGATGTATAGAAGACCTTTGAGTCATGGTATCATTACTCCATCATAGTAGGACTATTCTTAAGCGTGTTTAGCATCCGAGTTGGGGTTAATCCTTCGTCACAAGTATTTTAACAAATTATGTTCAAATAAGCCATGAGCGACTAGAATCCTCATTTTTGAAATTGAGGCTACGAATATGAAATCCATGTGTGAATATTATCGAGACATATATGGAATTATTTTAACATGATATATATGGTGGGTTATATATTGAATTTGGTGAGTTAATATAATATGTGCAATTGGGCTCAATTTGAGGCCCAAAATGAAGCCAAAATGCATGGGCCCAAGAGGAAAAATGATCCATTCTTCCATTTGACCAAGAGTATATGGAATTTAATGCCCAAGTATTGGATAAGGATGACTTGAGTACTATATAAAGACCAAAAAATCATATTTTTATTTCATTCCAAGTCTCATGCCTTTCTAGACATTTCTTGAAGATATTTCTCTCCTTTTCAAACCCTAAGTCATCTTTTGTGAAAGATCCTCATTTCTCAAGCTTTGGTAAGTGTTTAATTTTGTGATTTAATATATTATATACATGAGAGATGGTTTAGATCATGTTGGTTATGTTGGCAAGGTTGAATAGGGCACTTTTGCTTTTTGCTAAGGATGTGCCATTCTTGTTATTTAAACTTGAAAAAGGACTTGAGGTTTGAATAAAAGTGTATAGTATGGATGAGATATCAACATGTATGGTGTGATTATGATCCTAAACTTGTTATTTTTTATTAGTGTAAATTATGGGATTTTGGCCGATATGTTGTTGTGAGGTGTATTGAGGTGACTTAGTGGAATCATTGTGATGTCGTGGTGATGGAGAAGTGTAAAGTATGAACTTAGTGTGACATGCTAGTGGTTTATGATATTTTGTTCAATGTTGGACATGTTGTGGTATTGATGATATGACAATGCTGTAAATGGTATTATAAAGGGTGAAATGACATTATACGGCAATCATATAGTTTAATGTCATCTTGTACACTTGTATGGTAACTAGTTGTTAACGTAAGCTCTGGCATGTATTTGTATTGTAGAGTAAGACGTAAGGAAGGAGCTGGACTATTGTATTCTTATCTAGGCTTGTATATTCATTCTTGGAAGTGAAGGTATGTAAGGTTACTCTTTCCGTATCCTTCTGCAGCTCCTAGTAGTTACATTGATGTTGTACTAGTTCATTTCGAAATGTCCAAAGGTATCTCATTTCAGGTTGTTAGCTATTGTTAAGTCACATATTCCTCATTCATTAGTCGTTGTTGCTCATGTGTTACATAATCATGGACATGGTTCCAAAGTCACAATAATGTTATGTTCCAAAGCTTCCAATAAAGTTATGACTACGAAATATCAATCTCTCACAAGTAAAGGTACCTATCTTGCAAAGGTTAAAGAATGAAGTAATGCATAATTAGTTGTATCCATGGGGTGACATAAACACCTGCATGATGATATCCATGGGGTGAAAGAAACACCTGCATGATGACTATCCCAACATTATAGGTGTAACGCCCCGTACGTTTCTAAGTTTAGCTGACAACCGTAACATTTATGAAAAAAAATGAAAACATGAGAGACTTGTTGAATTATGCATTAAAATGTGGGTATTAATAAGTCCTTCACATTTGGGCCCAAAATGAAGCCCAAAAATAACAAGAATACATGGCCCAACCCAAACTTTTTGACCCATTCTTCCATCTTTTGACCCATTTGACCCATTCAACATAAAATAAAGGATAAGAAGAGACTTGAGGGCCTATATAAATCATGCAAATCAGATTTTTATTCATTCTGTGCCACCAAGCCTTTTCTAGAATTTTCTTCAACATTTTTCTCTCAATTCAAACCCTAGGCTTTCATCCTTTTGGTCAAGATCACCTTGGAGCAAGACTTGGTAAGTATATACTATCATGGTTTAATATATATTATGCATAGGAGATAGTTTATATCATGTTGGTTATGTTGGTGAAGTGGGAGAAGTTCCCTATGTGCAAAACAATTGGTATTTGCTAAATCGGAGGATGATTTATGGCTTGAAAACTTGAACATGGGTTTGTGATCTTGATGAAAATGAACTTGATGGATTCAATATTGATATATGAGATGTGATTATAGTCTTGACTTGTTCTATACTTGTGCATAGTGTTTGGAAATTTCTATTGAAAAATTGGTTATGGTTTTGGTGACATGTTGGCCGTAAAAGTGTCATTTTGGTGATGTTAGGTGTGTTGTGAAATCATGGCTGGTGGTTGGAATGTTAAATGATCAAAAATATGTTAAAATGAAGTTGGTTATGATCATGGATGATTCATGGCATTAAAAGACCCAAAACGGAGCCATTTCGGACCAAACGGGCATCCGCCCCCGCAGACGAGGGCATCTGCGGGCGCAGATGCCAACGCAGATGGCACTGGCTGCTGCCAATGGCCATATGCATGCACAGGTGGCTGACCTGCGTGCACAGGTGTCTGCGCAGGTCAGCCCAGAATTTCGTTTTGGTTGTTTTTGTATTCCGTTCATTCCCCGAAGCCCCCGTATCCTCTATGGATATAATTAGCAACTTGTGATGTTGTTTTAATGACTTTAAAGTGTTGGATGGAGGCATGATGGACTGTATTAAGTATGTATTGTTGTTCATATGTTGTTATGAGACATATTGATCGGAGTAATTGTGACGGAGTGGTAATAAGGAAGCATAAAGGGTACTGTGACGTGAAATGCTATTGATATGTGATATTTTGGTCAATGAGTGGAATTTTATGGTGGTGTTGGCATGTTGATGTGATAAATGACATTGTAAGAAGACGAAATGACGTTTTAAAGTAACTATGTGATTCATGGTCATCTTTTGCACTTGAAAGGTCGTTGGTTGCTAATATAAGCTTTGTTATGTATTTGTGATGTAGAGTGAGACGTAAGGAAAGAGCTGGACTATTGTGTTTCCATATAAGCTTGTGTATGCATAGTAAGACGCAAAGGTATGTAAGGTTATTCTTCTATTTTCTTCTGCAACCTATGGTGTTCCCATTGTCATAGTACTCATTCGATCCCGAAATGCTCTAAGGTATTTCGTATCCGGTAGTTGACTAGTGTTACTCATATGTTCCTTATTCATTGGTCAATGGTGAATCATATGACTCATGTTCATTGGTTGACTTATGTTCATTGATTGACTCATGTCCATTGGTTGACTTATGTTCATTGGCTAACATGTCAAAAGTTCCAAATGTTCTAAGGTATGGCATCTGAGGTTGGTGAACAGTTGATATCCAGATGTATCGTACTTAGTGATTGTTATCCTAAGGTTCCACAAGTGTTACATTCCAAGAGAGGTCTATAATATTCACATGTCTCATATGCATTGATAATGTTCCGAAAGCCCAATAGTGGTCATGTTCATGTATCATATTTAGTGATCGTTGGCCTAAGATTTCAAAGGGGTTCTATTCCAAAGGGGTTCTATAGTATTCCCACTAAGGTTGATATACATTGTTATTCATATGTGATTTACTCCTATACAAATTATGACCCACTTATCTCTTATTTATGGGCGGAAGTTCTTAAGTCGTCATGTGTGGTAGATTCTAAGAGAATTATCCCAATAAGAGCAATGAGGTAAAGAGAGCTTGTTTAGTTGAATATCATTGTTCCAATCATGTTATGAGTCCTATGGTATGATGACTATCCTTGTGCCAATTGTAAGAGTATCAATCTCATACGAGTAATAAGAGAGGTGATGTGCAAGTTAGTATAATTCTACTTCATAAGTGAAATTGTCAATCTCATGAGATAAAGGAGTGAAGTGAGATGTGCATGTAAGTACGTGTTTGGCTAAGGTGATAATCTCATGAAGTACAAGAGTAAAGTAAAGCATATGGGTGTGTTCCAATTAGTGTCATGATCCAAAGATCCAATAGAGTTATACACATGTCTCATATTCATTAGTAATGTTTCAAAAGTCTAATGAGGTTATGTTCCAAGGTTTCAATAGTGCTTAGACTCATGTATCTTGTTCATTGATCATTGTTCAACGGTTTCAACAGTATTATGTTTCCATGAAGGCTATGTTTCCAAAAATGTTTATATGCATGTCTCTAGCTCATTGGCTATTGTTCCAAAGCTTCCAACAATGTTAGGACCACAAAAGTATCAATCCCTCATAAGCCAAGGGTACCCTAATTCCGGGTATCAATTATGGTTCATCATATGTTATTATGCATAATCAATTGTCATTCACATGTTTCATATGCTTTGAGTAATGTTCTAAATATGTCATGGTTCCATCAATGTTATGTTCCAAAGTTCAAAGTGAGATTATGACTATCAAAATACCAATCTCTCACAAGTGAATGAATCAATCTCTCCCAAGTAAATGTACCAATCTCCCAAAAGTAATGAAAGAAGTAATGTACAAGTGAATGTACCTATCCCTCACAAGTAAAGATATCAACCTTACAAGAGTAAAGATGTGAAGTATTGTATGTTATGTTTCAAATTTCAATAATGTTTCCATCATCAAGGTATCACTCATTGAATGAAAGAAAGAATAATGAAAGAAAGAGTAATGAAGTAACAACGAAATAATGATGATGATGTTACAGCATCCATGGGGTGAAATGAACACCTGCATGATGGTTCTCTATACAGCATCCATGGGGTGAAATGAACACCTGCATGATGGTCCTCTATATATTATCCATGGGGTGAAATGAACACCTGCATGATGGTCCTCTATATATTATCCATGGGGTGAAACGAACACCTGCATGATGGTTCTCCATATATTATCCATGGGGTGCAATGTACACCTGCATGATGGTTCTATAAATTTCCCATTGATCAGTTGGGCCCTAGTAGTGTATGGTTAATAAGTATAAAGTAAAGTAAATGCAAGAAAAGAAAGAACGTAATGCACATGGTATCCCACATACAGAAAGAGAGCTTATTCACATTTGTTATTTTTCTTCTACTGGTTCTATGGTTGTTATTATTATGTATGAATGAGCGTAAATGACAATAACAGACAATAACAGAAGAATTGTACATAATTCCACATATAGAGTTCTTCTTATAATGATTTCCATTGAAGTTCTTATGTATTGACATAGTTCTTATGGCCTTACATACGCAGTACATTCTTCGTACTGACCCCTCTTGGGGACTTACCTTACATGTTGCAGGTGCAGGCATTAGTAGACCTCTTCAGTAGGCTGCGGATTGTCTACAGGTCTCTGGTGAGCTCCAGTTGCTTCGGGGCTTCCCAAGTCACACGTGAACACTAGGTTTTGGTATTATGTAAATATTGCATAGACATGGTCATGTATTTATAGAGGCTTTGTAGACAGTTGTGGGAAGACAAATGTAGGATACGTATGTCCATGATGACTTGATGGCCCTGTCGGCCAAGTTTCACATATGTATATATATTTAACACATGTTTCATGAATTTTCGTTATTAACATGATAAGTTCTTACGTGATAATGGTATTTCTTATGGCATGCATATGAACAAACATAAGCAAAGATTGGTTCTCTCGGGCCTTATCGGCTTCGGGTGCCAATCACGCCTCATATGGATTCGGGGTGTAACAATAGGTGTATCCATGGGGTGAAATGAACACCTGCATGACGATATTATTAATTTCCCACTGATCAGTTGGGCCCGGGCATTAGATAATAAATGATCGAGGAAAGTAACAAAAGTCACACGCGTAGTTCCAAATATATAGATTGATGACTTATCCATATTGGGCATTCCCTTGTAGTTACTTTCTATTGAAATTCTTATGTACTTATACAATTTCATACAGACTTACATACTCAGTACATTCTTCGTACTGACCCCTCTTGGGGAACTTACCTTACTTGTTGCAGGTACAAGTACTATTAGACCTCCACAGTAAGTTGCGGGACATTTACTAATCTTTGGTGAGCTCCAGTTGGATCGGGGTTTTTCGAGTCACAGTTGTATATTGGTTTTGGTGTTGTAAATGTTGTGTAAAGCGGGGACTTGTCTCGAATTTAGGATGGTTATGTATGTACGTCTGTTAGAGGCTTATGTAGACATATGTGGGTATGTAAATGTAAGAGACATATGTCCACCTTGATTTGATGGCCCTAACGGCCAAGTTTCGTTAATGTATACATTATATGCTCCATGATTTTCCACTATTAGAATTTTATGTCCTTACGTATTGGTGATGTTTCTTATGGTATGTATATGAATAGACGTGAGCAAAGATTGGTTCTCTCGGGCCTTATCGGCTTCGGGTGCCAGTCTGCCTCGTTGGAACTCGGGGTGTGACAGGTTTCTAGTCGGTGTTGGTGCTTATCATGATTGTTGATCTATAGAGTTGATGTTATAACTTGAGAATGGTCATGCTCTAAGTTATATACCCAAATTAATCTCATAAATACCTCATTGAACAGTGGTATGATTCTTGAATTTGGAGGCATTAAACTATCTTTCTTTCATTAACCAAGTGGGGGTGTTTAGGTATATCGCTATCCTAACCGCAAATCATCCTTTAAAAATTAGTATATAACAATTAAAGACATGATCCACCCTACCTATATTCTTCATTCCATCTCTCCACTCCTATGTTCAATTCGTTTCCAGACATAGATTTATCCTAAAGTTCATGATGCTTTAGAATAGTAAAACAAGAACGCAAGAATAATCACATAACTTGATAAACATATAAACCAACTATAAAACCATAATCAAGAAATCATGTTTTAGCCTCAATCCTAAAATTAGTGTATTTATCCACTCATATTCATACAAACAATCTCCATAAAAGAGTTCATAACTTCAAACTACAAGAATGAAAAGTAAAAGAAGAAAGAACCCTAGTTTGAGCTCCTTGATGTCTCCTATGCTCTCCAATTAGTGTGTAATCCAAAATATGTATGTAATTATTGCTAAGTCCTAATTTTATAGTGTTTTAGGTCTTCCATTAGGTGCTCCACACGAATTATATGTATTTACAACCTTGCCCACACTTAAAACAAGTTAAAAACCAACTTTTGGACGTCTTGGGGGCTTGGTGCGTCGCATGGCCATCTCACGCCCATTACAGTAGCCATCCAAGATTGGGGATTATATTAAGGCCTTATATTATTCCTTGGGATGTTCATTACATGTTCCCCTCCCTTTCTTTGGGAGGTGTGGCGCATGTCCCCCTCCAAAGTGAGAGGGGCGCTTGTTTCTTTGTCGTCTCTTCTCGTGCACTTGTCCCTTGTTTCCATACTTTTTGTGGATTGTTTGTAGGATTAATTTAGATTATGTATCTACTCCATAGTTCTCCAAAAACATCTCATTACAAATATAATTCCATACAACACAATAGAACTCATCAAAGTACACTAGAACAAGCATAGCTCAAGCTAGCGATACTAGTTTTCTCTTCTAAGTTCTATTTGATGATTTTGCCACTATACTTGCTTCAAATGCACATTAAACACCATAAACATGTAATTTAACACACAAATACATATATACACACTTTATTACTCAATAAGCACCTCAAATTATCCTCAAAACTATAAAACTATGCTAAAAGCGCATAGAATATGACACTTAGGATTATAAATACGCCTAAGATTAGGTTTAAGACCTTGGTAGGCTTAATGATTCTATACATGGAGGAATTTGATATTATATTGGGGATGAGTTGGTTGTCTCCTTATAATGCAATTTTTTATTACTATGCCAAAACCATCACTGTAGCAATGCCCGGGACGGAGAAGTTAGAGTGGGAGGGTACTTTTAAGTCTACTCCTGTAAGGATTATGTCAGCTATTCATGCCCAGAAATTAGTAAGGAAGGGGTGTAGGAAATTTGTAGCCCATCTTTAGGAAGATAAATCTGTATTTCCTCCTATAGTTTCAGTCCCAGTTATTTGTGAGTTCTTAGAAGTATTCTATGATGACCTTTAGGGCATGCCTCCAAACCAAGAGGTTGATTTTTGTATAGATTTATATCCCAAAACTCGACCCATCTCTATCCCTACTTATCGTATGGAAGCAACGGAGTTGGAAGAGTTGAAATTGCAGTTACTGGAGTTATTAGAGAAGGGATTTATTTTCCCAAGTGTTTCTCCTTAGGGTGCACCAATTTTATTTATGAAAAAGAAGGATGGTAGCATGCGAAATTGCATAGACTACCACCAGTTGAAAAAGGTAACCATTCACAACAAGTATCCTCTGCCTAGGATAGATGACCTGTTTGACTAGTTTCAAGGAGCTGCAGTATTCTCCAAAATACATTTGAGATTAGGCTAACACCAGCTCAAGATTAGGGAGGAGCATATCCCAAAAACTGCTTTCCAAACTCGTTATGGGCATTACGAGTTTCTAGTTATGTCTTTTGGCTTGACTAGTGCCCCAGTTGCTTTTATGAGCCTGATGAATGAAGTCTTTAAGTTTTTTTTAGATTCATTTGTTATCATTTTTATTAATGACATATTAGTTTACTCCAAGCGCGAAGAGGAGCATGAAACTCATTTGTGTACGATGTTGGGGTTGCTTAAGGAGAAGCAACTATATGCTAAATATTCCAAGCGTGAATTCTGACTATCTTTAGTGTCCTTCTTGGGGTACATGATTTCTAAGGAAGGGGTTATGGTAGATCAGCAGAAGGTAGAAGCTGTTAAGAATTGGGATAGTCCAATGAATGTGACAGAAATTCATAGTTTTGTGCAGTTGGCTGGTTATTGTCGTTGTTTTGTTAAGGGATTTGCTACCATTGCTTCATATATAACCCGCCTAACTCAGAAGGAAGTTCCATTTGTGTAGGATGAAAATCATGAGGATACCTTCCAAAAGCTCAAGACCTTGTTAACCTCAGCCCTAATTCTCACCCTGGTTATTGAAGGTAAGGATATCACTGTATATTGTGATGCCTCATGGTTGGGTTTAGGTGTTGTTTTAATACAGGATTAGAACATGATCGCTTATTATTCAAGGCAACTGAAGCCTTATGACAAAAACTATCCCACACATGACTTAAAATTGACAGTTTTAGTGTTTGCTTTGATGATTGGGAGACACTACCTCTATAGGGTAAAGTGTGAAGTGCTCACAAACCACTATAGCTTGCAGCATGTGTTTACTCATAAACCACTATAGCTTGCAGTATGTGTTTACTCAGAGAGACCTAAATAATTTGAGACTAAGAAGGTAGATGAAGTTATTCAAAGACTATGACATTTTAATTCTATATCACCCGAGTAAGGCCAATATGGTGGCGGACCCTCTGAGTCGGAAACCTGTGACTATGGGAAGCTTAGCATGTCTAAGGTATTGAGGCACCCATTGGAAATAGAGGTACAGTCTTTGGCTAACGTCTTTCTAAGATTGTAGGAGACTAGTGAAGGAAGAGTATTAGTACATGTGGAAGTCAGGTCAACATTCGTTGACCAAATCAAAAGCAAACAGTTTGAATAAAATAAGTTGAGCAACAACAGAGAAAAAGTGTTTCAGGGTGAGGCTAGAGAGACCGTCCTTGATGATGAGGGAGTGTTGAGTATTCGAGGGCGCTTGTGCGTGACCCAGGTGGGCAATCTAATTTCAACTATTCTTGCAGAGGCTCTCAACTCTAAGTACTCTATACATCCCAGTGCCACCAAGATATATAGGGACTTGAGGCAACATTATTAGTGGCGAAGAATGAAGTGCGACATTGTAGATTTTGTGATCAAGTGTCAAAATTGCTAGCAGGTCAAGTATGAGCATCAAAAACCTAGTGGTACCTTTCAAAGGATACCCATTCCGGAATGGAAGTGGGAAAGGACAACCATGGACTTTGTAGTTGGTCTCCCTAACACCTTGAGGAAGTGAAACTCTATATGGGTTATTGTTGATCGATTGACTAAGTTGGCTCACTTCATTTCGGTGAGGGTGGATTATAATGCAACAAATTTGGCCATAATTTATGTGAAGGAGATTGTAAGACTACATTGGGTACCCATTTCAATCGTGTCAGATCGAGGTACCTAGTTCACCTCTAATTTTTGGAAGAAATTCTGGTCAGAGTTGGGTTCTAGATTGGATATAAGTACAACTTTCCATCCATAGACCAATGGACAGTCAGAGTGAACTATTCAGATGCTTAAGGACATGTTTCGGGCTTGTTTAATGGACTTTGGGAATCAATGGGACCAGTATCTACCCCTATATGAATTTTCCTACAACAATAAATACCACTCCAGCATTGACATGGCTCCCTTTGAAGCCTTATAAGGTAGAAAATGTAGGTCTCCAATCGGATGATTTGATACTTTTGAAGTGAGGCCTTGGGGCACTGACATGATCAAGGATTCGATTGAGAGGGTAAGGGTTATATATGAAAAGCTCATAACAGCTCAGAGCCGACAAAAAGAGTATGTGGACAATAAGGTGAGGGATGTAAGGTTTGAACAGAGAGATAAAGTACTCTTGAAAGTATCAACCATGTAGGGTGTGATGCCTTTTAGTAAGAAGGGCAAGTTGAGTCCATGGTACATCGGACCCTTTGAGGTTTTAAAGGGGATAGGGTCAATAGCTTATAAGCTGGTATTGCCTCTTAGTATGTTTGGTGTTGACCCAATATTCCACGTTTCTATGTTAAAGAAATACCATAGAGATGGGGACTACATCATTCTTTGGGACCCCGAGTTATTTGACAAAGATTTATCTTATAAAGAGGAACCAATAACGATATTGAGTAGATATGTGAGAAGGTTGAGTACCAGAGCCATTCCTTGTGTAAAGGTTCAATGTAAGAATCATACTATTGAAGAAGCAACTTCAGAGATAGAGGCGGACATGCGCAAGCGATATCCGCACTTGTTCGTTGACTAAGGTAATTCATGCTTAATTATGTCAATTTGATCTAGTTGTTATTTGGGGACAAATGAGGGGTAAATTGGTATCTAATGTAACGACCCAAATCATCTTTACACTGAAATTAGGAAGTGAAAACCCCGCCAAAATTTTACTTAGGTGATTTTTAAGAAATTCAGGGTTGGACTAGTATTCAATGAATTTTGAGGGTGTACTACTCTAAAAATTCTGGTATTAATAAGACTATTGGTGGGGAAATTTGACTAGATTTATATATAGATAACGAGTTTATGAGGTCGAAGAAACTTCCAGCACATAAAATAGAGTTATAAAACTCCGGTTATAGAGTTTACCGCAGAAAGATTGATTTGCGATGTTGTAATTTGAGAAATGTATTATGAAATAGACAAAGTTGGGGAGGGGGGGGGGGAGGGGAGAGTTTCTACCCGGGACCACTGCAGTAGAAAATGAAATCGTTGTAGTGGTACCACTGCAGTGAAAAGGGTGTCGATGCAGCGGTAGCACTAATTCTTCACGAACCGCTGCAGCAAGAACTTTATCGCTGTAGCGGTAAGATTACCGCTACATTGGTAAAATGTAGTAATTTTCATTTTTAAAACCCAGAAAAATATTTTTTTTCATTCCCCATTTCTTGAAAAACAAACCAAGGCTCTGGGAAGGTGATTTTCTGCCAAATTTCAGAGGTTTTCATCTTTGGAGGTAAGTATATTAATTTCTAAACTTGAATTACTTCTTAGGATTACTGAAAATTATTAGAAACTTGTTCATGGTGAAAATTGGAGTTTAGTCCTAATTTATAAATTTAATTCAACTTGTGGGAATGAATATAAAATCAGTAGATAATGATTCTAAGGTTTAGAAAACGCTAATGGGAGTAGAATCTTAGTTGTTCATGCTAAATGAAGTAAAGTTCATGAGTTTTAAGGGGGTAGAAAACCCTAAGGTGATTAATTAAGACAATTGTATAATTAAAATGGTTGTTATTAAAGAAAGATGAATTTATTTAAAGGGGTGTGTAATCTTGTTGTTATAGATCAAGAATAAGCTGAAAGGGAAAGAAAAAACAAGCTTATGTCCTAGAGGTGACTTTGATCAAGGAATCGAGGTAGAATAGCAATTAGACTTACTTGACTCTGCGCTTATATGTGAATTAAGTATGTGTGATTGCTTTTGAGCACTAATTTTAATTATTGATTGCATTGCATATTCATACATATTGATGTTGTTGAGGTGGTGATGATGATGATATACAAATCATGATGTTCATGATGTTGTTGATAATGATAATGTTGATGCGATGATAATGATGTTGATGATGTGATTAAAATCATGATGTTCATGATGATGTTGATGAGATTGAGAAGAGAAAGAGATGTTGCACACATCTTGCATTCATACATTCATTGTGATCCTGTAATTCCTCTAATGTAAAGTGTCATAATTATATTATTGTCTTTAATTATAAGTTTACCAATGATCGTGTTGCATTTATTTAGTTTACCTATTTGTATGGCGTCGGGTTGAATCGACCTATGATGACTACCAGTACTTGTTATTGTACTGATGCTACCTATGCTCTTCTTTTTGTTGAGTGCAAAGCGTGTTCCAGCATTTGAGATGAGACCTCAGCTCTAGCCAGCAGTTCCAAATTTTGATTTAAGGGTGAGCACCATGACCGGACAGTCTTTGGATCTTCAACTTTATGTTCATGTCCTTTGTTTTGGGACTAAGACACTCATTTGCTATTTCTGCATTTTTAAATATTCTTTTGGTTATAGACTTGAATACTCTTAGATGTTCTTGTACGGTAACTTCAGGTTCTGGGAATGTAATAAATAGAGGTTTTCGCACCCTATTATTTTTCTTTGATAGTTCTACTATTTGACATTATGGTTTAACGATTGAATAAAAATAATTTAGAACTTGGTTAATGGTGGAATTAGTGTAAAGTGAAAGTTAAGGTGGCATTGGGTTACTTGAGGGTTAGGGTTAAGCATGGTTCTCCTGCTATAGGTTAGGGTGGGTGTCAATCAGGACCATTTGAATCGTGACAGCGGATTTATGTGTATGGTTGGGGGTGCCATGGCACCCGAACGGCTCGGCTGAAACTTTGTATAATAAGCGTATATGTGTAAAAAATCAAATAATTACTAAACGTGACACCCTCTTTACAAAATGTCGCATGGTGCCATTGGTAAAGTGCAGCATGTACCACACAAGCAATGAGGGTTCGAGCCCTGTGTCAACACTATTTTTTTGGCTTGCAGCTTCAGCTTTTTCTTTTCTTTTTCTCTTTTCTCTTTTTTATTAATGTGCGTGGGATCTTTAGTTTCTTTTTCTCTTTTTTCTCTTTTTTTGGGCCTTTGATCAGGACTTCTTCACTTTATATTCTTTACTAAATTCAAATTGACTTTCGTTTGCTTGAGGGTGTTTGGCTTGGCTTATTTTTAGGTGCTTTTGTCTTTTAAGCACTTTTTATTTTTTTGATGTGTTTGGTAAAGACATAGAGTGCTTTTAAGCATTTTATTTTAGGCTTAAAAAGTACAAAAAAAGAAAGTCAAAAGCAAAAAGTTGGTTGCTACCAACTTTTGACTTTTAGCTTTTAGCTTATAAGTCACTTAAAAAAGCTAATCCAAACACCCATTAATTAGTTCTGGACCCCCTTTTTTAACCCTCTTTCACTAATTATTAATCTTTTGATACCGAGTATGTATATCTATATGAATGAGTACTAAATTTTTAATGTCACACAATTATTAATAAGAAATATATTTACATAGTAAAAAAAAAAAAATTATATTTTAAAAAGGATGGATATTATTATGTTATAGTTTGTAAAATTTAAAGGTTCTTCAGATTTTTCACCCGATATTCATGCTAAGTGAAGATAACTAGGATGAAGCTATAATCCCTTTTTTATTCTTTATCAACAATATATCTGTAAGGACACAAAAAGACAATGAAATATGAATATATTAAGATAACTATATTAGATGAGTTTATACAAGTTCACATTTTTGACGTGAAATTTTTTTTCTTTTTTTTTTTCTCTCTCAAAGTTTTAGATTATAAGGTCTCTTATTCCAACCAAGAAATTTTTTTTTCAAACAACTTAGGTATCTTTAATATCAGAATATGTACAAGAGAACATTACAAAATATGCATATTTGATCGGTTTGTCTATAAAAATCAAAAAATATAAATAACATGAATTATAAACCAAAATTGAAGGAACCAATCAATTTATCCTATTTGAAAGACATGGCACCCAGAAACACAGAATCCTGAATTCGCCTCGTCTACACTCCTCTTGTTCCATCGCGGTACGTAAAATACTATATATTTTTTAAATTATTATGTGATACTTTTTTGTTCTAGATTAATATGTTTAGAAATTAGAAGTTTCATATGTTGCTTCTCTATACCAATCCCTTTTTTTCGAAAAAGACATAACGGTTATAAGGATTGGGGAAATATTACTAATATCTAATAAAGGATACAAATTCCAGCAGGCTTCTATCTATTTTCTAAATGAATATAGCATGTAATAATTCTTATGTAAGTAGATAGAAGGATTTGCATTGTATTATCGTACATTACATGCTATGACCACAACATAGTTCTGATTATTTGACCAGCTTTCAACGGTATACCTTGATCTGGTTTAAAATCGAGAGTTATTCCAAATTTTATGAACTAATCTTTTATTTATTTATTTTCTTGTGGAACTGCACCAAAGTTCTTAACTAGTAATTCCACAATAAGTGGTACCAAATCATCACTAATGAACTGATTTTCTATATATTTCTCCTAGATAGGATTCACTCCCTATTCTGTCTCCTAATAAAACATCGGCGCCTTCCACACAGTCTTCCTATTCTTATCCCTTATCAAGCATCCCTTGAAGACAACATCTATAACTTGAATTTTTTCCAAAGGTATTTAGATATTCTATCCTGTGCATCCTTACAGGCCTTGTAGACATCAAAATTTTGCGGGACTCCATAAGATGAGCTTAATCCTGTTAGGATTTCGTGGAGGCTACTCTACCCTAAACCCTTGCTTGGAGGTTATTCTACCCTAAACTCTAAATCATGTCTATTTATAGGGTAACATATTCTCTTGAAGAGGCACCTCAAAAATTTCATAAACTTATGGAGTATCGTAAAGAAATCAAAACCCTCTCTTGTTGATAATCAAATACATCAAGAAGATCCATAAAATCCTCCTTTTATGGAGATCAAATCCAAATTTTCCTACATTCGAGAATAAGCTAATAACGGCCCTTGAATTTTGGAGAAAATTTAGAGAGAAGTATCAAGGAAGGAACAGAATTGTACCCGCATATTTATCCATAAAATATTCTTGTTTCTTTAGATTTTTTTTTGGGGTTATTTATTTTTCATAAACAAAAATTTAATGCAGAAAAATTGACACACCCAGTGAGACCAAATCTGCCCTTCATCTCCTCTCACAAATCAAATCTGCAAATTTGGAGCCAGAAAATTGCAAGAATGGAAGCGCTATGATACTTCAAGATTTTTCTTTGAGTTTCATCAAGTCTACACCCTGAAAAGCTTGAAGTAGGCGGCATTTGTAGACATGAAAATTTTATGGGACTCTACAAGGCAAATCCAATTTTAGTTAGGGTTTCTTGGAGGCTACTCTACCTTAAAACCTAGCTTGGAGGCTACTCCACCTAAATCCTAGAATACATCTATTTAAAGGGTAACATATTCCATTGATGAGGTATCTTGAAAATTCCATAAACTCATGGAATATGCATAAAGAGATTAAGACTCTCTCTTCTTGATAATCAAATACTTCAAGAAGATATACAATATCCTCCTTTCATGAAGATCAAATCCAAATTATCCTACGTTCGAGAAATACGCTACTAACGATCCTCAAATCACGGATAAAAATGAAAGAGAAGAATCGAGGGTACAAATACACTTGTACCCACATTCTTATCAATAAAATTATGTTTCTTCAGTTTTTTTTTGTGGTTATTTATTATCCATACAATAAAATTTGTTGCAAAAAATTGACACTCAGTAGGACCAAATCTACCCTCATATTGTTTATCAATAATAATTCTTGTTTCTTCATATATATTTGTGGTTGAAATTTATTTTTTATGCATTGAAATTTGTTGCAAATAAATTGGCATGCCAAGTGGGACAGATTTGGTCCCACTGGACTTGCAAATTTATTTATAATGAAATTTAATGTGATGAATAATAAATTACAATCACAAAATAAATCTGAAGAAACAAGAATATTTTTATTGATAAATATATGGGTACGATTCTGTTCCTCCCTTGATTCTTCTCTCTAGAGTTTCTCTATAATTCGAGGGCCATTAGTAGCATATTTCTAGAACATAGAAAGATTTAGATTTGGTCTCCATGAAAGGAGGGTTTAGTGGATCTTCTTGAAGTATTTAATTTTTAAGAAGAGTCTGCTCACGTCTTGATCTCTATATAAATATCCCAAGGATATGTGAGATTTTTGAGATGCTCACTTCGGCTTTGAGAAAGACAATATTTGGTGTCTTCATGATCTCTTTGTGAATAACCAAGAAATTGTGGGATATTCTAGATGTCTCTTTAAGGGAATATGGTACCCTTTAAATAGGCGTAATTTAGAGTTTAGATAGAACAGCCTCCAAGAAACCCTAACATGATTAGGCTCATCTTGCAGAGTCCCGCAACTTTTTTATATCTACAGGCCTTATTAGAGAAAATGTTTGATGACTCACTTCACTATTGCTTGCTAAGAACTCAAATGATCATCTTTATTTATACGCGGTGATGGAAGGATCTGGTTAGGGATACTTACTACTCCTTCCAAACCACTTTACTTGTCCTCCTTATAAAAAATAGATGGTCTAAAATAGTTATCATTTTAAAAAATCTGGGTATAATTAGTTATTTGTTTTTACATTTATCCTAAGTCATAAATATAGAGAGATATTAATATGGTGCAAAATAGAGAAGTATTAATTTAATCAAAAAATCTTCTAGTTAATATTTTTCTTAAGGGGTGTGCAAAATAAAACATGACAAGTAAAGTGGTTCGGAGGAAATACTCTCTAGAATACTCTCAATTACCTTTTCCTAGAATCACTCCCAAATTCTCATTCTAGAATTGTTCTTTGAATTCTGTATAATTGATTGAACATTCTAGAGAAGTATTTAATCTAAAAAATAAAATTGGCAATGATTTATTTTAACACTTTCCTCAACACCAACTTTATTTGTTCTTTCAACCATTTCAAGTGCTACCAAAAATCTTATTATAACCTTATATTGTTCAAACTTTTTGTTCTATATCGATTGTTTGTTTGTCTGACTTGATAAGCTTTATTTTAATTTTTTCCAAAAAAAAATTTCTTGAAGAAAATGATGATGTACTTTTCCATGCATCATTTTGGCGTGAAATGCATTATACTTGAAAAATGTATAACTGACAAGTTATCACAATATAGTGGCACAGTATACTATGGTGGTTGATTCAAGTCTCCCATGAGTTACATTATCCATGTGCTCTTTTGTTTTGCCATCGTTCTTACTCAATATTCTGCTTTCTCTGTTAAGAGTGAAATAATTGGTTGTCTATTGGTGTACATGATATTGCAGTTGATCCAAGATTGAAGATATATCCAAATATTAAATCTTCAAGCATTATAGTCACCAATGCACGTGAAATATATACTGTAAGAAGACATCGATAAATGTTAACACATATTGATAACAACTGATAAAAGGTTGCTTGATTAGACCAATCATGTTTGAATATAGTGGCTCCAGTGGCGTGATATTCTTGTTATTTTAGCAAAACACCAAGACACAAGAGGGGGTGAAATGTGTCTGGTCTAATTTTTGCGGATTAAAGAACCTGATTATTTAATATTAGTAAACTAGACATAAATAGAAAGTGAAGTGCAGAAATTAAAGTACAAATGCAGTTTTACATGAAACATCCTTGCTCAGAGAAATAAAAAAACTATGACCTATCCTCGTATAATGTGCCTCAAGACTTCACCAACTTCGCAAGTAGTTGTAGGTTACAACTAATAACCAAAGGGACTATAAACTCACGTACATTAAACCCCTAAAATCAACACATGTTGTTACCCCTTTTAAGACTATACTCCTACACTAGAAAGCCAAACAAACTTCATAATTGATCAACTATAACAATACTTCTAAAAAGCAAAATAGGTTAAATTAAATAACACAACATGCCTAACCAATTCAAGAACTAAAGCAGCTTCGTCTTCTAGAACAGTTTCTTTCATTGAGTAGCTTGAATCCTCCATAACACCTTTTTGCAATGAGTTGTTATTTTATAAGAGTAATCTCAATGTTTGTGTGAAGTATGTTGTCTTTAATAGTAGCAATGTGATGTTTTATATAAGAGTGAGGTTGACAGAATTCTTCTACTCTTTGTTCTCCAAAACCAAAAGTATTTTGGTTAAGGAATTCAATTATTCTATAACTTGATTTTCTTATTTATTTAGTTCTCTACACGTTTTTTTTTTCTAATTTCAATTTTTTTCCTTTTAAGAAAGTGCAATAATATTTCCCGGTTGTTCACAAATTCCTTGATGCAACACGTGTAACCCATAAATCAAATTTTTCAAGGAATCCAACTTGCAATAGGAATCAGTACTTTTGCGACTTTTGATCAACAGTATCCTATGGACTTGGTTATTTCGATATCTTCGTAACACTTATGGAACCCAGTTATTAGCACATAAATTGTATTCAAGAGACCTGATTCTTTTATAATTGTTTGTTAATCGTCAAACCAATTTAAGCTTAGCTCAACGCATTTTTTCTTTTTCACGATGACCAACCCCTCTGCAACTTCATCATAAGATCCAATTTGATCAGTCATATGGACCTTGCAAGTTGTTAAATCTCACTTAAGTTTGGAGACTCACCTTTTATTTATTGCAATTCTATAAATGGGTAGGTGTAAGAACCTGATAGATACGCAGGCTCTTTGATCAGTATATATACATATCCGTAACTTTTCCCTTCTTGTATCATCAAAAAATAAAGTATTAGTTGTTACGACCCAATCGGTCATGATTGGCACCCACCCTAACTTATGCGAGAGAACCATGCTTAACCCTCAAGTAATCAAGTGTTACATTCACACTCACCTTGCACTAAATCATCATTAAACAAGTTCTAAAATTTGTCTTTGTTCAATTAATAAGTAATAAATGTCAATAAACAAACTATCCAATCATTATAGAATGCGGAAACCATTATTTATTACATTCCCGGGACATAAGTCACTGTACAATAACAACTAAGAATGTCTAAACAGAAAAATTGATAGAATATCCAAAATACTGAATAAAACGAAAGAGTGTCTTAATCCTGGAATATGGGACATGAACAATAAACTGAAGATCCAAAGGTTGACCGGTCTAGTACTCACCCTTAAACCTGAATCTGAAACTGCTAGCTAAAGTTGAGGTCTTGTCTTAAACACAGGAACACGCTCTGCACTCAACAAAATGAAGAGCATATATAGCATCAGTACATCAACAAGTACTCATAGACATGATAGGTCGACTCAATCTGACACCATACAAATAGGTAAATCAAATATATGCAAAGCAATCATCATAGAACTTATAATCAAAGACAGATACACAATTATGACACTTCACTTTAGAGGGAATACAAACTCATACTCTTGTATGTTTACATTTAGTCAAATTCAGCAATAAGTTGCATCTCAACATATGTTATAACTGAATATTCAATGCACATGAACGAATGTATGAATAAAGATGTGCACATCTTCTCTTTCTCTTCTCAATCTCATCAACATCATCATGAATATCATGATTCTCATAATATCATCATCATTATTTCAACAACATTAATATGTATGAGTATGCAATGCAGTCAATAAACACAAGTAGTGCTCAAAAGCCATAATAAATACTTAATTCACATATAAGCATAGAGTAAAACAAGTCTAATTGCTACAATAAATCGTAACCTACCTTGATTCCTTGCTCAAAGTCACATCTAAGCCATAAACTTGCCTTTCCTTTACTTTTCAACTTGTTCTTGATTTATAACAATAAAATTACACACCCATTTTAATAATTCATCCCTTTTTAACTACTAGGGATTGACAACTAACCATTTTAACCATAAAATTGCCTTAAATCATAATCTTAGGGGTTTAACGTCCTTCAACCTCATAAACTTTACATTGTTTAGCATGAACAACCATGATTCTAGCTCTATTAGTATTTTCTAACACCTTAGGATCATTATCTACTGATTTTATACTCAATCCCACCAATTTACATCAATTCCATAAATTAGGGCTAAACCCTAAATTTTCACTATGAATAAGTTTTCTAAGAATTACAAGGATTACAGGAAGTAATTTCAAGTTTAGATTGTAAGAAACATACCTCCAAAGATGAAACTTCTAAAATTCAGCAAAAAATTGTCTTTCCCAGCTCTCTCACATTTTTCAGAAAATGGGGAATGAAAAATATTTTTTGAATTTTAAAACTAAAAGTTACGGTATTTTACCGCTGTAATGGTTCGTGATACAAAAGAGGCTACTATTGCAGCGGTTCCATTTTTCGATGCAGTGGTCTCGGGCAAAAACTCTGGACCTCTCCCCAGTTTTGTCCATTTCACAACACACTCCTCGAATTATAATATCACAAATCAATCCTTACATGGTAAACTCTATAACTGGAGTTCTATAACTCCATTTTACGTTCCAGAAGTTGCTAAGACTTCCTAAACTCGTTATCTGTATAGAAATCCAATCAAAAATCCCCACCAACGTTCGCATCAACACCAGATTTTCTTAGAATAGTACACTCTCAAAATTCATCTAATACTAGGCTAGTCCTGAATTTTTTAAAAGTCACATAAGTAAAATTTGGCAGGGTTTTCACTTTCTATTTTTTTGCATAACAATGATTTGGATTGTTACATTATATACCAATTTACCCCTTATTCGTTTCTGAATGATAATTAGACCGAGATACCAAAAATTAAACAAGAATTACCTGGGTCAACGAACAGATGTAGATATCACTTGTGTATGTCAGCCTCTGCCTCCCATGTGGATTCCTCGATAGTATGGTTCCATCATTGAACCTTTACATATGGAATGACTATGGTTCTCAATTTTCTCACGTCTCTACCCAATATCACAATTAGTTCCTCTTTGTATGATAACTCCATTCAAATAACTTTAACTCCCAATAAAAAATGTAGTTCACATCTCCATGATATTTATTTAACATCAATATATGGAATACCAGGTGGACCCCAGACATACATGGAGGCAATGCCAGCTTATAAGCTACAACTCTTATCCCCTTCAAAACCTCAAAGGGTTCGAAGTGCCTCAGACTCAATTTACCCTTCTTACCAAAATACATCACACCGTTCATGGGTGACACCTTCAGGAGTACTTTCTCTCCTTGTTCAAATTTTACATCGCTCACCTTATTGTTTACATGCTCTTTTTGTTGGATTTGAGCTTCTATGAGCTTTTCCTATATAAACTTTCCGTTCTCCATCAAATCCTTGAATATGTTAGTGCCCCAAGGCCTCACTTCGAAACAATCCAACCATCTGATTGGAGACCTACATCTTCTACCATATAAGGCTTCAAAGGGAGCCATGTCAATGCTAGAGTGGTAGTTATTGTTGTAGGCAAATACACACAAAGGCGGATATTGGTCTCACTAACCCACAAAGTCAATTACATAGCTCGAAGTATGTCTTCAAGCACTAGAATAGTTCACTCTGACTTACCGTCAGTCTGTGGATGGAAAGTTGTTCTTAGGTATAACTAGAACCCAACTCTGACTAGAATTTCTCCCAAAAATTAGAGGTGAACTTGGTATCTCTATTTGACACAATCGAAACCGGTACCCCATGTAGCCTTACAATCTCTTTCACAAAGAATTTGGCCAACTTAGCAGCATTGTATTCCACTCTTACCGGGATAAAGTGAGATGACTTAGTCGACCGATCAACAATGACCCATATAGAGTCGCACTTCCTCAATGTCTTAGGAAGACCAACCATGAAGTTCATGGTTATTCTTTTCCACTTCCATTCCAAAACAGGCATCCTTTGAAAAGTAACATTGGGTTTCCTATGTTCATACTTGACCTGCTGGTAATTTTGATACTTGGTCACAAAATCTACAATATCACGCTTTATTTTTTACCACCAATAATATTGCCTTAAGTCCCTATAAATCTTGGTGGCATCGGGATGTATAGAGTACTTAGAGTTGTGGGACTCTGGAAGAATTGTTCAGATTATAGTACCCACACGGGGTACACACTAGCATCCCTGAATTCTAAACACTCCTTCATCATTAAGGACGGCTTCTCTAGCCTTACTTTACAATACTTTTTCTCTGAGGTTGCTCAGCTTATTATCTTCAAACTTCCGGCTTTTGATTTGGTCAAAGAATGAGAACCTGACTTCTACATGTGCTAATGTTCTCCCTTCGTTAGTCTCCTGCAATCTCAGAAAATCGTTAGCCAAAGACTGTACCTCTCTTGCCAACGGGCGCCTAGACACTTTCAGCCATGTTAAACTTCCCATGCTCATGGGATTCCTGCTTAGCGTATCCACCACCACATTGGCCTTATTCGAGTGAAATATAATTGAAATGTCATAGTCTTTGATCACCTTCATCCACCTTCTTTGTCTCAAATTCAAGTCTCTCCGAGTAAACACATAGTGTAAAATACGGTGGTTTGTGAACACTTTTCATCTCACCCCATAGAGGTAGTGTCTCAAAATCTTCAAAACAAATACCATAACTTCTAATTCTAAGTCATGTGTGGGACAGTTTTTCTTGTAAGGCTTCAGTTGTCTTGAAGCATAAGCAATCACATTCTGATACTGCATCAAAACAACACTTAAACCCAACTACGAGGCATCACAATATGCAATGAAATCCTTACCCCCAAGAAATCAATGATAGTAACTAGCCAACCCCACAAAACTAGGAATTTCTATCACATTCGTTGTCCTAGCCTAATTTTTACAGCTTCTACCATCTACGGGTCTATTATAACCCCTTCCTTAGAAACCATGTGCTCTAAGAAGGACACTGAAGATAACCAAAACTAACACTTGAATATTTTGCATATAGTTGCTTATCCTTAAGCAACCCCAACACCGTACGCAAATGAGTTTCATGCTCCTTTTTACTCTTAGAGTAAACTAATATGTCATTAATAAAGACGATAATAAACAAATCCAAAAATGATTTAAAGACTCCTTTCATCAGGCTTATAAAAGCAGCTGGGGCACTGGTCAAGCCAAAAGACATAACTAGAAACTCGTATTGCCCATAACGAGTTTGGAAAACAGTTTTTGGGATGTCCTCCTCCCAAATATTGGGTTGGTGATAGCCCGATCTCAAATTTATTTTGGAGAATATTGCAGCTCCTTACAACTGGTCAAACCGATAATTTATTCTAGGCAAGGGATATTTGTTACGAATGTTCACATATTTAATTGGCAGTAGTCGATACATATCCTCATGCTACCATCCATCTTTTTCACAAATAACACAGGTGCACCACAAAGAGAAACACTTGGGTGAATAAATCCCTTCTTTAACAATTCCTGTAACTGCGATTTCAACTCCCTCAACTCCGTTGGTGCCATACGATAAAGAGAAATAGAGATGGGTTGAGTTCCGGGCTCTAAATCTATATAGAAATCAACTTCTTAATCTGGAGGCATACCAGAAAGGTCATTAGGAAACACTTCTAAGAACTCACATACCACTAGGACTAAAGCTATAGGAGGAACTACAGATTTATTTCCCAAAGATAACCTAAAAAGGCCCTACACCCCTTCTTTACTGATTTCAGGGCACAAATTGCTGACATAATCCTCACAAGAGCAGACTTGAAAGTACCCTCCCATTAAAAATTCCCCATCTCGGGCATCGCTACAGTGACGATTTTGGCATAACAACCAAGAATAGCACGATAAGGAGATAACCTACTCATCCCCAAAATGATATCAAATTCCTCCATGTCAAGAATCACTAAATTTTCCAGGGTCTTAAACCCCATAAACATCACAGGACATGCACGATACATCTGATCAACACATACAGACATTCCAACTGGTGTGGACACATACATAAGAGAATCAAGATATTCACAGTCTAAGTTCTTGTTCAAGGTAAATGTCATAGACACATAAGAGAAAGTGGAACCAGGATCAAATAATACAAAAGCCACACAATCACAAACAAGAATAGTACCTATGATCACAACATCAAAAGCTTCTACTTCAGGATGAATCAAAACAGCATAAAGATGAGCCTTATCACCACCCTGACCGCCACCTCTACCAGCTTGAGCCCCATTCCTACAGACCTATCACGCACTATGGTTGGATTAGTTGCCACCCATTTTCACATCCTGGCCACCACACACATCTTGTGGACGAACTCTACCATTTCTCTACGACCACGACCTGTCGGAACTAGAGCACTAGAAGCCAATTACTAAGTCAACTGACCTGTAGACAAGAAAATAGGACAATAACTACTGATGTGGACCAAACCTTTACACACTCTAAACTAAAAAGGATAAAGATGTATAGCTGTCTGCCCAAGAAGGTTGATAACTGACCCCAGACGGGCCCCTTACGGATACAGGCATGGCTAAATTATAAGGCTTAGAAGAACCATGCCCCTTGGAGAAAGTACCACTGAACAGGCCAGAGGTCTGGGCATTCTTCTCTTCTACTTTTACCTCTCCATATTTCTCGTGTGCCTAAGCCTTCTTGGCAAACTTAACTATCTCTTGAAAGGACTTACCAGACGCAGCCAGAAATAAGGTAACTAACTAAATCCTCAAATTCAGACCTTTCACAGATTACCAGATTCATTCTTCCTCTGAGGTGATCAATTGCAGTGCATAGCAAGACAAGGTATGAAATTTGTCCTCAGAGGCCGCCACAAACATGTCACCCTGCTCCAACCTCAAGAACTCATCCTTCTTCTGATCATGATAAGTGTGGGGAACATATTTCTCAAGGAATACATTTTGAAATTATACCCAAGTAAGTGGAGGTAAGATAGACCTACACTCCACAAATGACCTCCACCATTGCTTGGCTTAGGCCTGCAGTTGAAAAAAAAAATAAACTTTACACTATACCTCTTGACAATACCCATTTTGTGCAAATGCTCATGATAATCTATCAAAAATTTTAATACATCCTCAGACTATGTACCCTAGAATACTAAGGGTTTCATATTCATAAACCTGCAGAACAGTCCATGTTTATCATAAGCCATCACTGGCCCAAGTACCTGTTGGGGATACATCTCTATTTTAGAGCCTTCGTCCATTATTGGTGCTACCGCAGCAGCATGTTGTAAAGCTGGAAGCGAAAAGGCCTGAAAAATGAGAGGGTTATCAGTACCAGCCAAGATGCTCAGGAATCCCAACACTTGCTTAATCACCTCTGCAGACAAGGGAATCAAAGATGCACCATTCGATACTGGCACCAAATTCTCTGGGATTACCATCTTTTCCTCCTCAACCACCACTTCTTTGTTCTGAGCAAAGTCTGGAGCATCCAGTTGTGGAGGGGACAATGATCTCTATTTTTTCAGTCCTCTAGCTTCCTGGGATCAACCCCAAATAGGTGCGGCCCTTCGTCTTCCCCATCTAGCTCTACCCGAAACCCGAGGCCTGCCCCAAACTGCGGCTCCAGCAACCGGTGCGGGTGTTGCTGCAGGTGTAGTTGTTATGGATGCTCAGGTGGAATGAGTATTCACCATCTAAGAACAAGAGTGAATGAGTTAGATACCAATTTGGATCACTAGATACCAATTGGAAGCAAGTATTAGCACGAAAGGAAGAAATAAAGGAATTCATTTCCTAAAGTCCTGTAGCCTATAGAAGAAAAGTACAGACGTCTCTATACAATTTCGCAGGACTCTACTAGACATGTTCTTGTATGATGAGATCTATGAACCCAATGCTCTGATACCATCTTTGTCATGACTAAATCGGTCATGATTGGCACCCATCCTAACCTATCACGGGAGAACCA
Source organism: Capsicum rhomboideum (assembly GCA_031232105.1). Classification (NCBI taxonomy): domain Eukaryota; kingdom Viridiplantae; phylum Streptophyta; class Magnoliopsida; order Solanales; family Solanaceae; genus Capsicum; species Capsicum rhomboideum. Next base: position 32,684,063 of record CP124716.1, read on the forward strand.
TGCTAAACCCAAACCCTCAATTAGCCAAGTGTTACATTCACACTCACCTTACACTAAATAATCATTAAACAAGTTCTAAAATTTGTCTTTGTTCGATTAATAAGTAATCAATGTCAATCAAAAACTATCCAATCATTATAGAGTGCGAAAACCTCTATATATTACATTCTCGGGACCTGAAGTCACTGTATAAGAACAACTAATAATGTCTATATAGGAAAATTGATAGAATATTTGAAATACTAAATAAAACTAAAGAGTGTCTTAGTCTCGAAACATGGGACATGGATAATAAACTGAAGATCCAAAGGCTGATCGGTCATAGTGCTCACCCTTAAACCTAAATCTGGAATTGCTGGCTAAAGCTGAGGTATTGTCTCAAACGCTGAAACACGCTCTGCACTCAATAAAAAAAAAACATATAGCATTAGTACATCAACAAGTACTGATAGGCATCATAGGTCGATTCAACTCGACACCATACAAATAGGTAAATCGAATAGATGTAAAGCGATCATCACAGAACATATAAACAAATACAAATACGCAATTATGACACTTTACTTTAGAGGGAATACAGACTCATACTATTGTATGTTTACACTTAGTCAAATTCAGCAAAAAGTTGCATCACAACATATGATTATAACTGAACATTCAATCCTTATGAATGAATGTATGAATGCAATATGTGTACATCTTCTCTTTATCTTCTCAATCTCATCAACATCATCATGAACATCATGATTCCCACAATATCATCTTCATTATTTCAATAATATCAATATATATAAGTATGCAATGTAGTAAATAATCATAAGTAGTGCTCGAAAGCCATAACAAATACTTAATTCACATATAACCATAGAGTCAAGCAAGTCTAATTGCTATAATAAAACGTAACCTACCTTGATTTATTGCTAAAAGTCACCTCTAGGCTACAACCTTGCCTTTTCTTTCCTTTTTAACTTGTTCTTGATCTATAACAACAAGATTACACACCCATTTCAATAATTCATTCCTTTTTAACCACTAGGGATTAATAACAACTATTTTAACCTTACAATTGCCTTAATTCATCACTTTAGGTCTTTCTACCCCTTTAAACCTCATGAATTCTACTTTATTTAGCATAAACAACTAAGATTCTACTCCCGTTAGTGTTTTCTAACACCGTAGAATCATTATCTACTGATTTTATATTCATTCCCACAAGTTACATTAAATTCTTGAATTAGGGCTAAACTTCAATTTCCACCATGAACAAGTTTCTACTGATTTTCAATAATCCAAAGAAGTGATGCAGTTTAGAAAGAAATATACTTACCTTCAAAGATGAAAACCTCTGAAATTTGGCAGAAAATTGCCTTCCACAGAGCCTTGATTCAGTTTTGAAGAAGTGGGGAATGAAAAACATTTTATGGATTTTAAACTGATAATTACTGCATTTTCCATTGCAGTGGTAATCTTACTGCTCTAGCATTTCATGATGAAATAGTGGTTTCACTGCAGCGGTTTTATTTTCCACTACAATGGTAGTCTTACCTCCCCCCCCCCCCCCCCAACTTTGTCTATTTCACAGCACATTCCTTGAATTACAATATTGTGAACCAACCCTTTCACAGTAAACTCTATAACCGAAGTTCTATAACTTCGTTTTAGGTGCCAGAACTTGTCATTTCCTCATAAACTCATTATCTATTTAAAAATTTAGTCAAACATCCCCACCAAAATTCACATCAATACCATATTTTCTTTGAGTAGTACACCCTTAAAATTCATCGAATACTAGCCCAACCCTGAATTTCTTAAAAATCACATAAGTAAAATTTGGCTGGGTTTTTACATCCTAATTTCAGTGTAACGATAATTTGGTTGATTAAATTAGAAATCAATTTACCCCTCGTTCGTGCCTGAATAACAAATAGACCGAAATGACATTATTAAGCAAGAATTACCTAAGTCAACAAACAAGTGTGGATATCACTTGTGCATGTCCGCCTTTGTCTCCCAAGTTACTTCTTTAATATTATGGTTCCTCTATTGAACCTTTACACAAGGAATGACTCTGGTCCTCAACTTTCTCACGTCTCTACTCAATATCGCAATTGGTTCATCTTCATAAGATAACTCTTTATCAAACAACTCAAGGTCCTAATGAATGATTCAGTCCCCATCTCCATGGTATTTCTTTAACATATACATGTGGAATATCGGGTGAACCTCGGACATACTAAGAGGCAATGCCAGCTTATAAGCTACTGATCCTATCCCCTTCAAAACCTCAAAGGGTCTAATGTACCTTGAACTCAACTTGACCTACTTACTAAAATGCATCACACCCTTCATCGGTGACACTTTTAAGAGTACTTTCTCTCCCTGTTCAAACTTTACATCCCTTACCTTATTGTCTGTGTACTCTTTCTGTCGGCTATGAGCTGCTATGATCTTTTCCTGTATAAACCTTATCCTCTCCATCAAATCCTTGAGCATGTCAGGGCCCCAAGGCCTCACTTCAAAAGAATTAAATTATCTTATTGGAGACCTACATCGTCTACAATGTAAGGCTTCAAAAGGAGGCATATCAATGCTGGAGTGGTAGTTATTGTTGTAGGAAATTTCATACATAGATAGATATTGGTCCCATTAACCCCCAAAGTCCATTACACAAGCCCAAAACATGTCCTTAAGTATATGAATAGTTTGCTCTGACTGTCCATTAGTCTGTGGATGGAAAAGTGTACTTAGGTCCAATCTAAAACCTAACTCTGACCGGAATTTCTCCAAAAAATTAAAGGTAAACTAGGTACCTCAGTCTGACATGATTGAACTAGGTACCTAATGTAGTCTTACAATCTCCTTCACATAAATTTTGGCCAACTTAGATGTATTATAATCCACCCTTACTAAAATGAAGTGAGCCATCTTAGTCAATCGATCAACAATAACCCATATAGAGTCACACTTCCTCAAGGTCTTAGTGAGACCAACTACAAAGTCCATAGTTGTCTTTTCCCACTTCCATTCCTGAATAGGCATCCTTTGAAAGGTACCACCAGTTTTTCGATGTTCATACTTGACCTGCTGGCAATTTTAACACTTGGTCACAAAATCTACAATATAGCGTTTCATTTTTTGCCACCACTAATGTTGCCTCAAGTCCCTATACATCTTGGTAGCACCGGGATGTATAGAGTACTTAGAGGTGTGAGCCTCTGCAAGAATAGTTGAAATTAGATTGCCCACCCAGGGTACACACAAGTGTCCCCGAATCCTCAACACTCCTTCATTATTAAGGACAGTCTCTCTAGCTTCACCCTACAATATTTTTTCTCTGAGATTGCTTAGTTTCTTGTCTTCTAACAGCCTATTGTTGATTTGGTCAAATAATATGGACCTGACTTCCACATGTGTTAATACTCTTCCTTCACTAGTATCTTGCAATATCAGAAAATCATTAGCCAAAGACTGTACCTCTTTTTCCAATGGGTACCTCGACGCCTCCAGATATGTTAAGCTTTCCATACTCATAGGTTTTTGACTCAAAGTGTTCGCCACCACATTGGCCTTACGTGGGTGATATAGAATTTAAATGTCATACTCTTTGATCAGCTCCATCAACCTTATTTGCCTCAGATTCAGATCTTTTTGAGTAAACACATGCTGCAAGCTACAGTAGTCTGTGACTACTTCATACTTCACCCCATAGAGATAGTATCTCTAAATCTTCAAAGAAAATACCATGACTGCCAATTCTAAGTCATGTATCGGATAGTTTTTCTCATAAGGATTCATTTGCCTCAAAGCATAAGCGATCAAGTTTTGATAGTGCATAAAGACAGCACTTAAACCCAATCATGAGGCATCACAATATACAATGAAATCCTTGCCTTTAAGAGGTAGGGTGAGAATTAGGGCTGAGGTTAACAAGGTCTTGAGCTTTTGAAAGCTCTCCTCACACTTTTTATACCACACAAATGGAACTTCCTTCTGAGTTAGGTAGGTCATATGTGAAGCAAGGCAACAAACCCCTTAACAAATCGATAATAATAACTACGTAACCTTATAAAACTATGATTTTCTGCCATATTCATCAGCCTAGCCCAATTCTTAATGGCTTCTACCTTCTGTGGGTCTACTATAACTCCTTCCTTAGAAACCATGTGTCCCAAAAAGGATAGTGAAGATAGCCAGAACTCACACTTGGAATATTTAGCATATAGTTGTTTCTCCTTCAGTAACTCCAACATCAAACGTAATTAAATCTCATACTCATCTTCGCTCTTGGAGTAAACTAATATGTCATCAGTGAAAACGATAACAAATGAATCTGAAAAAGACTTAAAAACTCCATTCATCGGGCTCATAAAAGCAGTTGGGGCATTAGTCAAGCTAAAATACATGACTAGAAGCTCGTAATACCCATAACGAATTCAAAAAGCAGTCTTTGGGATGTCATCTACCTTAATATTGATCTAATGATAACTTGACCTCAAATCAATTTTGGAGAATACTGTGGCTCCCTACAACTGGTCAAATAGGTCATCTATCCTAGGCAAGGGATATTTGTTGCGAATGGTAACCTTATTCAACTGGTGGTAGTCTATGCACATCCTCATAATACCATCCTTCTTTTTCACAAATAAAATAGGTGCACCCAAGGATAAACACTAGGGTGAATAAATCCCTTCTCCAAAAACTCCTGTACCTGCAATTTCAACTACTTTAACTCTGTTGGCCCCATATGATAAAAAGGGATAGAGATGGGTCTAGTCTCGGTCTCTAAATCTATACAGAAATCAACCTCAATCTATAGGCATACCCAGAAGGTCATCAGGGAACACTTCTAAGAACTCACAAACAACCAAGACTGAAACTATAGGAGGAACTACAGATTTATCTTTCCGAAAATGGGCTAAAGATGCCCTACACCCCTTCCTTACTAATTGCTGGGAATGAATAGCGGACACAATCCTCACATGAGTAGGCTTAAAAGTACCCTCCCACTCCAAATTCTCCATTTCGGGCATTGCAACAGTGACAATTTTTACATAACAATCAAGAATGGCACGATAAGGAGACAACCAACTCATCCCCAAGATAATATCAAATTCCTTCATGTCGAGAATCACTAAGTCTGCTAAGGTCCTAAACCCCATAAAAATCATAGGACACTCATGATACACCTGATCAACACATACAAATATTTCAAATTATGTGGACACATACATAGAAGTATTAAGATATTCACAGTCTAAGTCCCAGCCAAAGAAAAATTTCACAGACACATAAGAAAAAGTTAAACTGGGATCAAACAATATAGAAGTCATACAATAAAAGACAAGAATAGTACATATGATCATAGCATCAGAAGCTACTGCTTCAGGACGAGCTGGAACAGTATAAAGATGGGCCCGATCACCATCCTGACCACTACATCTACCAGCATGAGCACCATTACTACCGACCTGTCCCCCACCTCAATTGGCTTGGTTGCCACCTCTTCCTGCAGCCTGGCTACCATTCCCACCTTATGGACGACCCTTACCATTTTATCCAACACCATGACCTACCGAAAATAGAGCACTAGAAGCGGATTGCTGAGTCAACTGACCTACAGACAAGAAATTAGGAAAATACCTTCTGATGTGGTCCAAACCCCCACACTCATGGAACCTTATGCCCAGAGCAAGCCTCTGAACTGAAGAGGATGAAGGTGTATAGCTGCCTGCCCGTGAAGGCTGATAACTGACCCCAGACGATCCCCCTGCAGACACAAGCATGGCTGAATTATGAGGCCGAGAAGAACCACTCCCCTTGCAGAAAGTACCACTGAACTGGCCTGAGGTCCGGGCCTTCTTCTCTTCTATTTTTACTTGTCCCTGTTTCTCAAGTGCCTCAGCCTTCTTGGCAAATTCAACTATCTCCTGAAAGGACTTACCAGAGGCAGCCACAAATAAAGTTACCATCTAAATCCCAGAATTCAAACCCTTCACAAAGTACATAATTCTCTCTTACTCTGAGGTGATCAATTGTAGTGCATAATGAAACAAGGCATGAAATTTGGCCCTATAGGCTACCATAGACATGTTATCCAGCTCCAACCTCAAGAACTCATCCTTCTTCTGATCAAGATAAGTGCGCAGAACATATTTCTCAAGGAATACATTCTGAAATTGTACCCAAGTAAATAGAAGTAAAGCAGCCCTGCATTCTACAAATGACCTCCACTATTGCTTGGCTTCGGCCTACAGCTGAAAAGAAATTAACTCCATACTATACCATCCAACAATACCCATCTTATGCAGATGTTCATGACAATTTATCAAAAACTCGAATGCATCCTCAGACTCAGTACCCTGGAATACTGGAGGTTTCATCTTCATGAACTTGCAGAATAGTCCATGCTCACCATCAGTCATCACTGGCCCAAGTACCTGTTGGGGATACACCCCTGCTTCAGAGCCTTCATTCATCCTTGGTGCTACAACATCGGCATATTGTAAGGCTGGGGCCGGGAAGGATGAAACAATTGGAGTGTTATCGGTGCTGGCCAAGCTACTCAAAAATCCCAACACTTGTTGAATCACTTCCGTAGATATACTGGCACCACATTCTCTGGGACTACTATTTTTTCCTCCTTAACTACTCTTTCTTAGACCTGGGCAAGGCCTGGGACATCCTATTGTAGGGGAGGGGATGTCGATCTCTGTATGGCCTATCCTTTGGCTGTTTAGGCTCCACCCCTAATAGGTGTTGCCCTCCATCCTCCCCATCTAGCTTTGCCCCTAAATCGAGGCCTACCCCGAACTGCGGCCCCAGCAGTCGGTGCAGGTAATGCTGTGGGTGTGACTGCTGCAGCTACTGCTGCTCTAGTGAAACGAATAATCACCACCAACGAACAAAAGTTAATAAGTTAGATACCAATTGGAATTAAGTAATAACACACAAAAAAAAGATTTCATTTCCTAAATCCCAGTAGCCTCCCAAAGAAAAGTACAGACGTCTCCGTACCATTTCGTAGGACTCTACTAGACATTTTCTTGTACAATGAAATCTACGAATCCAGTGCTCTGGTACCATCTTTTTTTTCACACCTCAAATCTCATTGAGATGGACAAGCACCTGACGCCCTAAAGACTCGAGATAACCAACTTATAACCTTAATATCTATGAAAATAACTATGATAGTAATGAAGCTTTGACAAATATATAAATAAGTTATAGCGATGATAAAAGACAAACATAAAGATAGGCCCAAAATTTATATACGAGACTTGGCCGTTGAGGCAATAACTGCTAAGGAACCAAACATAACTGCACTTTGTACACTAGTGTACAAAGCCTTTATAAGATCGATAAACTTGGTCTAGGTCGGGACAGGCCCTGCCTTAACCTTAACTACTATATATTTCCAAAATATATACCAAAGACTCGGTAAAGCTCTGCATCAACCTGGAGCTCACAAACCTCAGTTGAGTGTCCTTTTCTCCTACTGAGGAGGTGTACTAGCAGGAGTACCTATACCTATGGTATGAAACACAGCGTCCCCCATGAGGGATGTCAATATAAAAGAATGTACTGAGTATGTAAGGCATAAAGTGACCATAGGTAAAATAAGGGTTCAATGAAATCAGGTATTACTATACAACTCTATAAATAATGATAAAATACCATCATTGCTTACACATGTGAGATCATAGAAGGCATCATATGTTGACTCAACTCGACGCCATACAAATAGGTAAACCAAATAAATGCAATGTGATTATCACAGAACTTATAATTAAAGACAATAACACAATTATGACACTTCACAATAGAGGAATTACAGGCTCACATTACATGCGTTTACACTCAGCCATTTTTAACAACAAGTTGTATCACAACATATGATTATAACCAACATTCAATGCGCGTGAATGAATGTATTAATGCAAGATGTGTGCATCATCTCTTTCTCTTCTCAATCTCATCAACATCATTATGAACATCATGATTTCAATAACATCATCATCATCTCATCAACATCATCATCATCAACAACATCATGAACATCATGATTTGTATATCAACAACAACAACAACAACAACGTCATCATCATCACCTCAACAACATCAATATGTATGAATATGCAATGCAGTCAATAATCACAAGTAGTGCTCGAAAGCAATCACAAATACTTAATTCACATATAAGCACAGAGTCAAACAAGTCTAATTGCTATAATAAACCGTAACCTACCTCGATTCCTTGCTCAAAGTCACCTCTAGGCCAGAAGCTTGCTTTTTCTTTCCCTTTCAACTTGTTCTTGATCTATAACAACAAGATTACACATTCATTTCAATAAATTCATCCCTCTTTAACCACTACGGATTAATAACAACCATTTTAATCATACAATTGCCTTAATTCATCATCTTAGGATTTTCTTTCCTCTTAAACCTCATGAACTCTACTTCATTTAGCATGAACAACGAAGATTCTACTCCCATTAGTATTTTCTAATACCTTGGTATCATTATCTACTGATTTTATATTCATTCCCACAAGTTGCATTAAATTCATGAAATAGGGCTAAACTCCAATTTCCACCATGAAGAAGTTTTTAATGATTTTCAGTAATCCTAAGAAGTAATTCAAGTTTAGAAAGTAATATACTTACCTCCAAAGATTAAAACCACTGAAATTTGGCAGAAAATAGCCTTCCCAAAGCCTTGGTTCATTTTTTAAGAAGTGGGGAATGAAAAATATTTTTGAGTTTTAAAACTGAAAATTATTGTGTTATACCGCTGCAGCGGTTCACGACGAAATAGCGACTTTCGCTGCAGCAGTTCCGTTTTCCACTGCAGAGATCCCGAGGAGAAACTCGGGACCTCCCCCACAACTTTGTCCATTTCACAACACATTCCTTGAATTACAACATCGCGAACCAACTCTTCCGCGATAAATTCTATAACCGGAGTTCTATAACTCCGTTTTACATGTTGGAAGTTGTTATGGCCACATAAACTCATTATTTATCTATAAATCTAGTCCATCATCCCCACTAACGTTTACATCAATACCAGATTTTCTTAGAGTAGTACAGCCTCAAAATTCGTCGAATACTAGCTCAGCCATGAATTTCTTAAAAATTACATAAGTAAAATTTCACAGGGTTTTTAGTTCCTAATCTCAGCACAACGACGATTTGGGTCATTACACATAACTAGTCATATATTTTTTTATTCGACTCAAATATAAATTTGGTGTGGTTTGTATGTTCTCTTTGGACATCCCTAAGTAAAAAATTATGTGGTGTTCTATTTTGGTTGACCCATTTAATTAATTCATGTTGTATGTTTCTTTTGTATGAATATCTAGTAAAAGAAGTTAAAATATACTTCTTTTTCGCTTCTTCTATTTTTGTTTCTTTGTTCATATGCACACACCTAAAATTTTATTTATTTTTAATATATGTTTCAGTCACATATAACTGAGCACAAACATACATGAAAAAAATTAATGAGTGCTAGATGGGTTTGTTGGATTTGTTGTTATTTTGACAAATTGATGATTGATGTTTGTTCTTTATGATATATAAAACTTATGTTTTAAATTTGAGCTTGTTTGGAATAGATTTGGGTGTTAAAATTTAAAAAATAAATTTATAATTTGCTTGTCAAAATAATTCAGGCGATTGAAACATTAGTCATTTACATGTGTTTCAGTCATGTATGTTTGACATAAATGAAAAAAAAAAGGTGTTAAATGGGTTTGTTAGATTTGTTGTTATTTGACAAAATTGATGGTTGATATTTATTCTTTATGATACATGGAACTTAATTTTTAAATTAGAGTTTATTTGGAGAACATTTGGGTGTTTGAATTTGAAAAATAAAATTATTATTTTGTTGACAAAAAATTTCAGACGTACATGCCTAAAACTTTAGCCAATTTTAATATGTATTCCAGTCAAGATATACATTGAAAAAATAAAAGGATATGGATGTCGAATGGGTTTGTTAAATTTGTTGTTGTTTTGACAAATTGATGGTATAGTTTGTTCTAAATATAAAACTTATGTTTCAAATTTAAGCTTAGTAGAAGTAGATTTGAGTGTTGAATTGTTGAAATTCAAAGGAAAAAGAAATTGGCAAAACAAATTCAGACACATATTTGAGATTTAAGACAACTTTTGCATATACTTCATATGCGAATTATCAACCTATACCTGAATTATTCCCTAAAACGAATGAACTTGTAAAGAAAATTATGCAACGGACATTAATTAAATTAAAGGAAAAATTATGCAAAATAATCCATCTTTTTTTTTTTTACTTTAAATGGTCAGTTGGCCATTGTTTTTGCCTAATATAGCCAGTCGGCTTATTTACAACAATAATGGCAGGTTGCCTATTCCTGCCCTCCAACGCATCACTGTTGGCCATTCTTTCTAAAAAAATTTTAAAAAAAACTTTTAATTTTTTTTTTTTTTTGGTTGTGCTATTTAAAAAAAACTTTTTCATTGTTTAAATTTTTTTTTGTTGCTCTTTTTAAAAAAAAATAATTATTTTCTAATTGTTTCACTTCTATGTGGAAAAAATGAATATTTATTATTATTTTTTTATTTAGACTTTTATTTGTTAAGGTGGGAATGCATGATAGTTAAATAAATATCGATATCGATACATTACATATACATTATTGTTTATATAATAGCGATACACATTTATACACAATTTATACAATGTCGATATATTTTATACATATTTATATAATATCGATACACATTTATACGTACATGTTTAGATATTATTTATACAATACTGATACACGCTTATACACTATTTATACAATGTCGATACATTACATAACTATTTATACAATATCGATACACGTTTATACATTATTTATATAATATTGATACATTACATATACACTACGTAACTATTTGTACAATATCGATTCATTACATATACACTATATAACTATTTGTACATCATATATACATGTTTATACACCATTTATACAATATTGATGCATGACATATACAACATAACTATTTATATACTATTAATGACCATTTATGTAATGAAAGAAAAGAGAGAATGAATAGCAGACCCCTTCATAGGCCACATCTAGGAGAATGTGCCCCATCCCACTGTTTGAGGCGGCTGCATGGTAGTCCACCAGCTATCACTACCCTTTCAGCTTTGTTGGAATGATCAAGTATGTCGTTTTGGCTACTTTTTCTATAAATAAAAAGTGTGTTACTTTTATTATAAACTTTTTATTGTGTTATTTTTATTGTAAACTTTTTACTTTTTTGTATATAAATAAAACTATTCCATTAATTAAATATGGACTCCTAAAACGGATATTTGTGCACTTCGCCCAACCCCTAATGCTAAGTGCTTACAAGCTAAAATCACTCAAAAGACCAACTTATATTTTTCAGCTTATAAAAACTTTTTGGTTTGATCAAATATTTTATTATTTTATCCCTTTTATTTTTTTTAAATTCTCGAGATACTTTCTCAAAATAGATTGCTTATTTTGCAAATCACGTTGAGAAAAAAAAAAAAACATCAAATGTTTATCAGCTATTCTAAATCAGCTAACCCAAAGTGACTCGTAAAAAAAAATTGGCCAAATACTTTGAATTGTCCATGATAAATACTTGTTTATATTTTTACAGTAAAGATTAAAAAAAAAAAAAAGGGAAACCCCATATACAAGACAGCAACTATAAGCCCCTCACTAGTAGTAGTATTACAATCCCAGCAACCTACAAGTCACACACACAAGACAGCTGTTGTGATGAAACAAAGGAGAACCTGGTTTTGGTTTTAGTAATTAGCACACTGTTTGTCCCTTAAAACATGCTAAATACTGGTTAATGAATTAGCAAAGTTTCAACTCTATCTACATTATACAGCTTAATGGACTCCTCGTCATCAATTCTTTTTTGTATTTGTAATTGTCAGTCTCCAGGAAGGTCACCTTAGGTCATACATAACATGGTCTTCACGTTACTTTATGCCTAACAAGTTGTGACTCAAAATATACACCCAAATTAAAATCTTCTATTTCTGGATCGAAAATTTCGAAAAGTATTAAATAAATAAAAGGGTGTCCATTTCGTAATAATTTTTCATATTTTATTTTAGGTATGGCCAAGTTGAGAATTTTTACCAAATCAATTCCACATGGACATTATAGGTTGCGTCTGTCCTGTATATAAATATACATATGCTTTTCCAGAGTAACCTAAGCAGAGGCTTGAATACATCTCTAGCTCCCTACATCTTTCAAGAATTCAAAAAAAGTAAATCAAGAAAAATGGGTTGCTGGTCAGCTGAAAATGCCACCAAAGCTTTTCTCAAAACCATGAACATGGTAAGTACAAAGTACTACTATGATGAACCTTTCATATCTTAAATCCGATACAGTCAAACCTCTGTATAACGGTATTGATTGTCCCGTATGTTGTTTTAGCAAAATGTTATTACAGAGAATATATAATAGTATAACATAACATGAAAGATCGGTTTCATGTTATAGAAAATGACTATTATAGAGAGGTCTGACAGTATATGTTTCAATGTTTCCTTAGAAATGATTTTTTTTTTCTGTCAAATTTGTTGCTGATATTATGTTCATCTGATTCAGGGAATGAGAGCAACAGAGCCAAACGGGGCAGAGTTCATTTCCGCGCTTGCTGCAGGAAACAATGCACAAATCATGGTGGTCGCTTGTGCCAATGTTGCAGATTCCACTACCCTTGCCCTGGTGGCTGCAGCTCAACAAACCGGAGGACGAGTCATTTGCATCCTTCGGGGAGTAGAACAATTACATCTCTCCAAAATGGCTCTAGGCACGAATTCTAGTCACCTTGAGTTTGTTGTCGCGAACTCTCGGACTCTAGAGATGCTGCTGCCAAATTACTACAAAGATGCTGATTTCATAGCTGTGGATTGTAACATTCAGAATCATGAAGAGATTCTTGGATCGTTGCAAAAAAGCAGAAGGGATAAAAGTACCATTGTTTTGGGGTACAATGCTTTCTGCAAGGAGTCATGGAGGAGCAGCCCTTTGAGGACACAATTGTTGCCTATAGGGGAAGGGCTGTTGCTGACCAGAATAGCTGAAAAGGCGAAAAAGGGTACTGATCAAGGAACGGAGAATAGAGGACACTGGATTGTTAAGGTAGATAAATGCACAGGGGAAGAACATGTATACAGAGTAAAATCTCCTCGAAGGAGAGTGATCGAAACCTAAATCACAATATATTATACTAGATAAGCTAGTCTTTTTAAAGAATTTTAGTAGATTGGAATTGTAAATAGTTTTTGATATAGAATTGAACTAACAAAGATCAAAATATGTAGAAGTTTTGATAAACCTAAAATGACAAATTTTTATGGCACTCATAGATCGGTGATAAATCTGTCTCCCACGACCTTACTTGAACAGGATCTGTTCTATAAGCTCGTACCAATGTATTCTTGAGTTCTGAGGAGATGTTAAACTAAGTCTGATGGATGAACCATGACCATTGGACAAGAGCGTGATTAACATCCCTCATGGGCCATAGCCTTCGCGTCTTGCAGCATAGACTCTTCAAACATTAAAAAAAAAAAAAAAAATGAAACAATCTTGACCTCTCCCAGAAATAAATCACCTATTTTTCTGCTCTTGATGTTGCACTAAAACTAGATTCATACAATTGCAAATCTAGAACAGAAGACAGCTCGAAGGCTATGATTGTACTCCCTTTGTTCCGCTAATGATGGATACTCTTTTGCTTCCCCACAGCCACGTAAAGTAGGCTGACTAGTAGTTTTTGTCATAATTGTATTTTCCAAAACAAAGACTATTCTCATCTGATTAAACTGTAGAAAAACAAGAACAAATAGTTACCAAATCAGTTATATTGAGCCGACTTATGATAAAATGAGAAGAAATTAGGATAGAAGAATATCGACATAATAAATAGTCTTCAACTTTCCTCTTATTCATTTCAAAATTGAAGTTTGACAGATTGGTTCACACACATTTGTGAAGAGATTCAACAAATAGCAAAAGATTGTTAAACTATACTGGAACTGATACGAATTTTTACCTCCTCGACTTATCATACGAAACGCAAAGAGAATGGCTTTGTCAGTGTGCATGATCAGTTAGTGAGGCGTTTAGAATCTTTAGTAGGCGTTTGGACATGTGATTTCATGTCTGTGATATGAAATCATAGATGAAATCAGTGTTTGTTCATGTGATTTCATCTCATAATTTCATATCATGACATGAAATCCCAAATTCTCCAAAAAGCATGATTTGGGAATTTCAAATCATGATTTGGGATTTTTCAAATAGAAAAATTAACCCGCAAGTTTATATTTTGTAAAAAAAAAAAACGCGGCATTTATATTTACCAACCATTTATTTCATATGTAAATAAAATTTATAGTTCATATTATTATTTTTACGAAATTTTAAACCATTTATATCTCATTTAACCATTATTCTCACCAACATGTAGCCCCGTTTGGTCATGAGAAATATTCACTTTTTTTTTGGAAAATCTTTTCATTTTATTAAAAAAATTTATTGGCGATAAAAACTTCAAATACAACTTGAAGTTCTAGTTGAAAAAGTAAAAACAAGTCTCACATGGCCAAACGGGCCCTCAGTGAACGTAGTAGGAGAACATCTCCCACATCCTTCATATTATTGTTTGTAAGTTGACAATCACCGAATTCAAGCACAGATCTGTTGGACCAAAGTATGCCTCAAGCTTCTCCAAAATGTTTAAGGGGTAGCCATTGTTGAAATGTGTTTAATAATTGAACCCCTCGAATATGAAACTTAAGGCACAAAACAAAGCAATGATTGTAGGGAATTGGAGGAACACTCATCTTTTCACAAACAGATTAATAAGAATCCATGAGATAAACAGAGGAAATTCCTCCAACATGAGAAATCCTAAGGTTAAATGGCATACCAGATACAAACATTCACAAAATAGTCAAAGTCTTCAGTCTAAGAATTTCTCAGACTGACTAAATCTTTGAAGTTCCAATACTCGTGAGAGGTTAGTACGAATCTATCTCCAGCTAATAAGTTAGGATTTAAAATTTGCCACAGGCAATAGTTGATGGAAGAAGATCACTGACATTAGGAAGAGTTAGCTAAATTACCAAGTTCCCGTATGATTGTTTCCATGGTCGGTCTCTCCTCTGGACATTCATGTGTACATAACAAAGCAATTTTTGCTAGTTTTGCTGCTTCAGACTCAGAGAACCTTCCACGGAGATTTGTGTCCATCAGGTCATGGAATTTAGATGATTCAGCAGCAGCACGCATTGAACTGGTGAATTTGCGCTTGCCAGAGACAATTTGGAAAACAACCACTCCAAAGGCATAAATATCACTCCTCTCAGTAAATCGGCCTGTAGTGGAGTACTCTGGAGCTAAATATCCCATGGCAGCACTGGCCTTGAGTGCTGAAAAGACAGTATCATTTGTGAGGAGCTTATGCAGGCCTGAATTTGAAAGCAATGGTTTGAATCGCTGGTCAAGGAGCACATTCTCAGCACAGATATTCTGATGCACTAGAGCTGGCTTATTCACCTTGCACCCGTGCAAATACTCAATGCCTGCTCAAGATGATAACAGACACATAAAAGGGCAGCCCCTTGTTAGATCCTCATCCACTCTATAGCAAAGAGCCAAGATTGACAATTGTATTTGTTCGAGTACCATGCTTGTTTTTAACATCCCAAATAATAGGAGGGAAAAAAGATGGAAACATTTCACTCAAAGAGACATCCACGCTAGTAAGACAGATTAACTTGAAAACATTGTACAAACTACTTCTAGGATCAAACACAACAATAACAACAACAACGCCTAGTCTCAAACAAGTCAGGGTTCTCATGTCATCATCATACCACATAAAATATCCAGTATAAAATGTTGATACGCAAATTTTCTTTTGTGATTTTTAGCTGAGCAGTTAAAAGTACAGAAGGACCAAGTTAATAGATTAGGGGAACTCAGACCCAAACAGAAATAAAGGATCTCAATGTCTCACCATTTGGCTGGACAAGAATACATAAGAATGATTAGTGTATCGCTATCCAGACATGAAATACATCTTCTGTTCTCTTGGATTTTACCGACCCAACTTTATTAAGAAGCAAGCTAAAGCTGTTAAACCAATTCAATAAGTTGAATTAATGCATGTCAAACGTTTCTTGCTTCTAATTCTGATACCAGTCAATGTGGAATTGTAGATACAGTGAGCAGTCAAAAAGTGATTTAATGTGAAATTGCTGCACTTCAGATCATTCAAGATAGAGCTGATTCAAAAACTAACCTTTTGCAGTTCCACCTATTATAGAAATCCTGGTGGACCATTCAAGAGCACGAGCTTCATCCTCCTTTACATCTAGGTAGTGCAATAAGTTTCCTCTTGGCACAAAATCATAAACGAGGAAACATTCTCCCCTGCCTTTAGAGCAGCAGAAACCCCTCAGCCTAACTAAATTTTCATGTCTAAGAGACGTCAAAACGTTTAGTCCTCTTAGAAACTCGGCTTCTTCTGACTTGCAGCTAATTTTGGTAATTCTCGTAACAGCAACAAGTGATCCATCTCTTAGAGTCCCTCTATATGTAGTTGAAAAGCTGCTCTTAGCCAATAGATTCTTATCAGCAAAGTACTGTGTAGCTGACTCCACCTCTTCCAAATTGAATCTGTATCTCTGCAGAATCTCTTGGGAAACTCCACCATAACGCCGACCCTCAGCCAAGGGATCCCAACCAATCGAGTACTCCAGACTGACTAGGGGAGAACCATTCTTCCTATTAACCTCCTTGGCCTGGTCAATACTGAGACGGCTATCACACATTTCCAGTCCACCTCCAAGTTTCTGCTTTCGTCTTCTATAGTGCGTGAAGGAAAGAATTCCTATAGCAGATGCAATAATGGTAACCACAATAACCCCTACAACTACAGATGCCTGTGAAGTTTTAGATGACTTTGAGCAGCCATTTCCGCTGCAATTTAGATTCAGGTTAGCTGTCTCTGGAATATTTCTAGTAGGTAAACCACTCGAGCCACCTCCATAGGGCTCTGGTCTATTAGGATTCGAGTGATCCAAGGAGGTACAAACTCTCAAGGAAGGGAAACCGACACCGCATAGTCCTGGATTGTTCTCATACTGGAATCCTTCAACTAATCTCTTCAAAGCTTCAGAAACAGAAAAGAAAATACCAGATAAGATATAATTTTACCAAAAAACTAAAAAGGTACAACTGTTATGGGGCGACATTACAATGTAGGGCGAGAAAGTTCATTACCAAGAGGCACATTGCCAGAAAACCTGTTGTTTTGGATATCCAAGACTTCAAGAAGGGGAGCATCCGCAAGTTTTGAAGGAATTGAACCGAAAAGACGATTAGAACTCAAGTCCACCCTCATCAACACTCCCAAGTCACCCAAGCTAGCGGGGATCGCACCAGTTAATTGATTGGATTGCAAAGCCAGGACATTGAGCTTCTTTAGAGTCCCCAGTTGAGTGGGTATGCTACCAGTAAAATGGTTATAGCATAATTGCAAAACTGTAGGATATGGAACAAGACAACAAATTAAAGAGAGAGACAGACTCTATAATCGAAAAAAGGTTGAAAAGAAACACCCAAAAAACCAAACTTGAAGCCACCTTTAGAACACACAGGGGATGAACTACAACAACAACTAACCCCACAAATGGAGAGGATAGAGTGTATGCAAACTTTGCCCCTACCTTGGAGGTAGAGAGGTTGTTTCCAATAGACCCTCGGCTCAAGAAAAACCAGTTTTCAAAGAAGTGCCGAAAAGGAAATAATGGAAGTGAAGAAGCCATGGTAAAATACTAAAGAAAGTATGACAAATAATTTTGAACAGTAACTACAACATAATAATATGGTAATCAAAGTACATGAAGCAACAAATACTAACAGAAATCAAAGGACAAAAAACTACAGGAGTAATGTAATGACTACTAGTATGAGAGTAATATAGAAAATGAACTACTAGAGTGAAATTGGACTCCTCAATAATTTGGGGGAAAAAAGGAATCTTTGTGATTTCCAAAATAGAACAAGTTCCACTTTGTGAAATGGAGAAGTTTAATTTTAAAAACGAAAATAACATCAATTTTTTCAGTGAGACATCAAGTATTAACAGCAGAAGCTCCCTTTTCCAACATGAGCTCAGCACATTTGGACCAAATATACAGTATGAACACGCAAAATGTAAAAATCTCTTCTTTTATCGGAGTACTAAGCTAGTGTTTGGACATATATTTTGGATCAAATTTAGAAATTTGAAAATTTGTCTTCAAAAAAATTTCAAGTTCCAAAAACCGTTCCAGACCTGTTTTTTTGGGACGTCCACTCACGAAACTCTAAATTTTTTCCAAGTAAAATGCATGTACAAACACAACTCGAAAACTCAAACTTCAAGTTTCAACTTCAAAATCTATGCCCCCAAAAAACAAGCAAAACATAATGCATAAACCGAGAAGTTCCTAAGTCACTGACCTTGCAAGCTGGACATGTTTCCAAGTTCTTGAGGAATCTCACCAGAGAGATTATTAACATTCAAATACAGATCAGTAAGCTCAATCAAATTAGAAATTTCTCTTGGTATCTCTCCATACAATGCATTATAATGCAAGTAGAGTCCAGTCAAGTGAGTTAGCCCACCAATGGCCGGCGACAACTTCCCTTTAAGCCTTTTACCTTGAAGAGAAATGTTAGCAACTTGACCCTTTTCATTACACGCAATACCTTCAAAAGAACCATCACATGGATCACCAGAAACTGTCCATGAAGTGAGCAAAGCATTTTCAGGGTCAAGACTTGCCTTCAAGTCCATTAAAGCTCTTAACTCACCATTTCCTGTTATTGAGACTGCAAAGATTACGAGGAGAAAGAAGAGAAGTAATGGAGGAAAACCCATATTACTATCCCTTTGACTGGAAATGGTGGTTCTTGTGCTGTTTCAGAGAAGTACTGAGTACTGACTCACTTGGTTTCTTTTTTCTTTTGAGCAGTAGTACTAATGTTTCTTTTAAAGAGTCAGAAGTAACTGGTAAAGTTATTATCACGTGATCAGAAGGTTACAAATTTGAATTATGAAAATAGCCTTTTATAGACACGTAGGATAAAATTGCATACAAAATATATTTGTGGTTCGACTCAGATCCTTTATAAATCCTGCACATAGCGAAAAGTTTAGTGTTCGAACTATGAAAATAGTTGTATATAAAAGATCATTGTGGTCCGATTTTTTAAATTTTGGATATAGTGTGAGCTTAGTGCAGAGTTGTTTTTTTTGCTAATGTTTCTTGAAATGCGTCTGCTTTAGGGAGTGGTGGTGTTGGTTTTTAAATTTTATTTTTTGTTCTTGTGCTGTGTTTGTGGTGTTGTCCTATGTTCTTGGCATGATAGAACAAGAATCGAGGGAGGTTCGTATATCGGCGCTGGAGGTTAAGCGTGCAGCTAAGCGAAACTGAAAGTAACCCTTCAAGACAAACATATCTCTCTTTATTTAAAATGGGGTTAGACAAATGAGAAGGGACAAAGTTATGGAGATGTCCCCATTGCTAACATTGGTTACAAGAAATAAAAAAAAAAAAAACTACTATAATAATTTGGATGTGTCTATACTTGACAAGAGAGGTTGCTCAGGTAAGTGTTCTCCATTTTAGGGTCGTCATGAAAAAATAAAAAATGAAAATTCTTGGAAAAAGGTTTTAGAAAAACAATAATTTTAAAAAAGATTTGTCTGCACTTTGTAGGGAGGAAAATATTTTTCAAACTTCTTAATATCATGTCAATGTTCATAGCGGTAAAACAAGAATCTTGAAATTAAAGAATTTTCAAATATAAGAATACAAATATTTAATAAACAAATCATTCCCTCTATTTCAATTTGTTTATTTGATTTTAACTTGACACGGAGTTTAAGTAAGTAAAGAACACTTTTAAACATTGTGGTATTAGATTGAAGATATGTAGACGTTACAACAATAAAGAGTTTTATCGGTAATAAATATGCACTTTAATAAAGAGTGTTAGAGTTTTTATCGTCATTAGTTAATTGTTATTGGATCCAATATAGGCATTAGGGCCTAGGTACATTTACAAAGAGTACTAAAATGTAATTGTCACTTATAATTGCCTCTAAAAAAATAATTTAGCGGCAATTAAGCTATTGTCATTAACTAATTGACGCTAAATATCTTTTTTGGTGTAGTGAGAATGTACCATATTGTCTTTTAATTTTGTAAACACTATCCTCCTCAAACCTCACTTGTGGGACTACACTGACCACTAGGTATGTTGTTGTTGTTGTTGTTATCCTTTAATTTTATGATTTTAAACGTGTCATGTGAAAGTTAAAATTAAAGAATTGTCAAAAAAAATAAAAAAGTTTTAAAAAAAAAAAAAACTGAAAAAGAAAGTAAAATAAATAAATTGAAATGAAAGCAAAAAAAGAATATCAGCATAACATCAAAAAAATGGACAAAATACCAGTACACTATCGAAAAAGGGTGAGAAATTACGGAATGAAGGGGATTTCCCCAAGTCAGCAAAATATGCAGGGTTTTGTCATGACCTTTTGTTTCAGGAAAATGAGAAATATTCTATTGAAGTTGCTATTGTCCATTGCCCATATATAGCACATATATTATTAGTAGAGAAAATGATAGTTTTGCATGTTGAAACTATGTGGCAATTTTTGTTTTGATTTTGGTATTATAATACCAGCTGTGACTTTGAAGAATCTTTAATTTCAGCTCAATTATTAGGAGAAACTGTTCTGTATTTATAATTTTATATATTAGGAGTAATAATAACTCTTCAGCTACCGACAAGTTAAATATCTCTTTTCTTCCTATTTTGAGTTTAACATGTTAACAGAATATTGTACTTTCATTTAAGCTCTTCAAAATTGACAGAATTGTCTAAGGTTTTAACTTCTAAAGTACGTACGTAGTACACGAATTACCATATTCAAAATTTGACTAATGGTTTATTTGATTTTTTTGACAAGTGGTACTCTCTCTCTCCATTTCAATTTTTTTGTTTAGTTTTGAGTCTTTTGACTTGACATGAAGTTCAAAAAATTAAAAATAATTTTACGTCTTGTGATTTTAAATTAAAGATATATAAAATATTAAAAGTACCAAAATGCTTAGGTTGAAGAGTTTTATTAGGACTCTTATTTATTTATATTTATCTCTTGTATAAATTGTAGTTATCAGTAAAGGATGATGTACTTATATCTATATATGTTTTCCGTAATATAGACAGAGGCAGGGCAGTACAATTTGTCGAGCCATTTACAAATATATTCTCATGGTATCAGATATATAGCCAAAAATTCATGTAATTTTTTTCTCTGTCTAGCCCTCGTTCTTTTAATTTTTTCTATTTTCTAAAACATATGGAGTCTTCATCTTCCGCTACACCCGTTGTTCCTTCTAGCGTCCCACGTTCAAGTTTCCTGCTACATCTTCGCTTCATTCTAGTGTCCCAGGTTCAAGTTTTCCTGTTACATCTTCGCTTCCTCCAGTAAGTAGCACATTATTTGATCTATCCCCTTCCATTAGCATTGGTTCTCCAGCCATACCAAATCTCACTTCTGTTGTTGCTCTTGCTACTCCTAATGTCACAAATTTAGTGACCATTAAGTTAGGTTCTGTGGAGGACTATCTCACATGGCGTACTCAATTCACCTCTCTACTACTTTCACACGAGCTTATGGCTTTTGTTGATGGTTCAATCCCCCTCCCATCTCCTCTTCTTGGAGATACATTTGGAAATCCACAACTAAACCCTCTCTATCAATCTTGGATAAAGATCGATCAAAGTGTTCGTTCTTGGTTATTCACAACATTATCCCGTGAAGTCCTCCTTGATGTTCATCTTCTTAATTACTACATCCCGAGATATATGGTTATCCTACATCACCGCTATATGAATACGAGTCAGGCTAAATCTATTGAGTTGAAACGCCAACTCACTACCTTGTGGGAGGACGATAATATGAGCATTGACCAATATGTTCAAAATACCAAACAAATAGCTGATTCTCTTGCAACAATTAATTCAGTTGTTGCTTCTTTATTGATCATGCTTTACTAGGTCTTGGAAAAGAGTATGACACATTGGTTGGCATCATTACACACTTTTCTGGTCAACTATCGATTTAATAGCTTCGCACCAAACTTTTACTTCATGAGCAAAGGTTGCAGCGATTTAAGGACTTGACTTGCCAATTATGCACCAAGCCTTTGCTGTACGTTCTATTTCTACAACTACTCCTCAAGATTCTAGCACTTAATTTGGTAATCATACAGACCGTGGCCGAGGTCGATCCTCTTCATCCAGAGGTCGTGGCCATGGTGGCAATGATCGTGGCTTAGACGGTCGCAGGAAGCAATCACAATTCAATTTCGACAACCATAATACACGTATTAGTACAAATGAACAGCCACAGTTAGGTATTGGTGGTACTTACCCTGTCTCCTATAATTCACATTCTGTAAGTACTAATTCACTATCCATGGGATTCTTGGTTCTCACCCATCTACTCTTATTTTTCAAATTTGCGGATCTCTCGGACATACTACCTTACAATGCACTAATAGGTTTAATCATGCTTTTGTTGCTAATGATCTTCCTAAGTCTTTTGCAACCATATTTGTTGGTGAAATGAATGATGCTACTTGCAGGTACGTAGACTCTGCAGCATCTGCTCACACGACTCCATTTGAAGGTAACTTTTTGCATAAAACTCTATACACTAGCCATAATCGTGTTTTGGTTGGGGATGGAAAATTGCTCAATATTAATAATATTGAATATATCCAATTACCCTCTACTTTTCGTCCCCTTCATTTGCATTCTTTCTTTCATGTTCCTTAGTACAATATAATTTAATTTCAGTCAAAAAGTTATGTGATGATAATAATTGTATTGTTAATTTTGACTCATCTTCTATTTTTGTTAATGACAAAGCCTTGGGTTAAACTCTCCTTCGGGAATCCAGTAAAGGCGATATATACTCTCTTTCATCTTATGCTCTCCTCCTCAAGCTTTAGTTGCTCTACAACAATCAGGAGACGTTTGGCATCGTCATTTGGGTCATGTGGAGCTCGAGTCTTAGAGAGAATAATTCCATTCTTGTTCATTCAGACATTTAGCAGTCATCAGTTTTATCGAATTTAGGTTATCAATACTATGTTATTTTTATTGATGATTTTTCCAGGTTCACATGGCTTTATCCCATGAAACATAAATCTAAGATTTTTTTATACATTTCTGTACCTTTCAAAAACTAGTGGAAAACATTTTCAACACTAAAATCAAAAGCTTTCAAAGTGATGGAGGTGGGGAGTTCGATAACAGGCCATGGTCTCACACTTTTTTTATTCTAGTATTATTTTTTGTAAGTCATATCCTGACACTCCCAAGCAAATGAGTTAGTAGAAAGAAAGCATTGACACGTCCTTGAGATGGTGCGAACTATTCTCACAAATGTCGCAATACCATCCAAGTTTTGGGTTGATGATGTGTTTTATGCATTTTACACCATCAATAGGTTATCGTCCCCAATTTTACAAGGAATTTCTCCATTTGAGAAACTTTTTCAAACTCCTCCAGATTATGATTTTCTCAAGGTGTTCGATTGTGAATGTTTTCCATATGTATCCTTTTGAAATTCAAATAAGCTTGAACCTCGTTCAGTTCGTTGTGTTTTCTTAGGCTATGCTTCTAACTATAAAGGATATCATTATTTAGATCCCAAAGTAGGTTGTGTCTATATTAATCATCATGTCACTTTTCATGAGTTAGCCTTTCCATATTGTGAGTTATCTCGTGACCCTATTGTATCTTCGTCTCTTCATTCTGACCCTCTTATAGTCATTTCACCCTCACACCCACGTGTGCCTCATACTGTTTATTTTCCCTTTAGGACTTCTATAGATACTTCTTCTTCAGGTTCTTTAGACTTTTCTAATGACCCTGTAATTCAATCTCCTAGTGCAACCTCTTCTATTGAGACGTGTCCTGGTGGGTCGAGTTCACATGTGTCTCCTACTGTTCTTTCTACATCTATCTCTACTGTTGTCACTCATCCTATGCAAACTAGCTCCAAATCTGGGATTTCTAAGCCTAAAATGCTCTTCTCCCTAAGTTTTATCGTCTCTGACATTGAACCTTCATGTTTCTCTCAAGCAGTAAAGAATCCCAAGTGACAAGCAGCCATAGCCGATGAATTCAATGCTCTTTTGGCTAATCAAACTTGGGCTCTCATCCCTTATAATTCTAAAATGAACTTGGTCAGTTGTAAATGGATTTATCGTATTAAGGATAATTTGGATGGTTCTGTTGAGCAATATAAAGCTCGTCTTGTAGAACAGGGATTTCACCAACAACCTGGTATTGACTATCATGAGACTTTTAGTCCCGTTGTCCATGCTATAACAGTGCGTATTGTCCTTATCTTGCCTTCTCTCTTTCATGGTCAATTCATCAACTAGATGTTAAAAATATATCTTTACATGGTGTGCTTCGTTAAGAGGTGTTCATGAAACAGCCATAGGGCTTTGTTTATCCTGACTATGCTCATCACGTTTGCAAACTAACCAAAGCTATCTGTGGATTGAAACAGCTCCTTGGGTTTGGTTTCATCATTTTAGTACATTTATTCTGGCTAATGGGTTTATTTGTAGTAAATCAGATTCCTCTATGTTTATTCGTAAGTGTTCATCTGGTATTCTCATTTTATTACTCTATGTTGATGATAGTATTCTTACTGGAAGTCATGTTTCTCTAGTTGATAATTTCATTTGGTGTCTTTCACGTCAATTTGCCATGAAAGATCTTGGTGATCTCCATTACTTTCTTGGTGTCCATGCTACCCGTACATCTCATGGCCTTTATCTTTCTCAATAAAAATATGTATCTGATCTATTGGTTAAGTTCCATTTACACACTTGCAATTCTGTTCATACCCCGTTTGTTTCTTGAACTTTGCTTTCGCTTATGGATGGTGAGTTACTTTCGAATCCTACTAAATATCGGACCATAGTAGGTGCACTTCAATATTCAACTTTGACTCGTCCTGATATTGCTTATCCTGTAAGTGTTGTCTTGCAGTTTATGCATGCTCCTCGTACCACTCATCTGCATTCTGTGAAGCGTATTTTCAGGTACCTACAGGGTACTATTACACATGGTATTTTTCTCAAAGCATCTTCACCCATTTTTACGATGGTTGCCTACTCTGATGCTGATTGGGCTGGTTGCCCGGATAGTCGACATTCCACTACTGGATTTGCAATATTTTTGGGTAACAATCTTATCTCTTGGCGCGCGAAGAAGCAACCAAATGTCTCTAGATCCTCTACCGAAGCAGAGTATATATGGGGCGATTACCTACATTATTGCTGAAACAACGTGGATTCGGCATGTTCTTTCTGAGCTTGGTGTATACCTTTGGGAACCAGTTCGTGTGATGTGTGCTAATGTTAGCTCTATGTATATGACTCGCAATCCGGTGTTTCATGATCGCTCTAAACAATTGATATGGATTTTCATTACGTTCGTGATAAAGTTGCTCAAGGAGATCTTGATTTATTTGTATTTATCTATTGTATAAGTTGTAGTTATCGGTAGAGGATGATGCACTTATCTCTGTACATGTTTTCCATTAAATATAGACAGAGGCAGGGCTCTACAATTTGTCGAGCCATTTACAAATATATTCTCAGTTATGTAGAAAGTTAGGTCAAAGAGTTGCCAAAATAAATACATTCCTTTTAAACGGATTAAAAAGAAAAATAAGAAAAAAAAATTCGAAGTATTATTTTACTGTTACGTTCTCTAAGGTGCATCATCAATATTGAGCAGTTAATTCGAACCCCACAGTGCCCACATAAGCCTCTTTACCACGTTCTTGTGTCTTTTACTTCAACTTGAGTTTTGATCAATTATCAACTTGAGTTTTGATCAATTATGATCACACACAAAGGGATTGAATTAAAACAAGTTGTTTTCTCATAAAGATATATACGTATATAAAGTTATATATGGTGATTTCAACTTCAGCATGCATTGGCTTCCATGTCAAAAACTATTCCTCTAACAATTAAACACCTTTAACTTCGCTCGTGATATATATTTTGAACAGAAAAAATCCACCAAAAGTAGCTTTACATTTTTACAAGCAAAAAATATGAAAAAGGGAATTTGAAAAATAACAAAGATACAGGAGAACTAGGACACACTCTTTACCTAGAGAGAATAAATTTGAAAGAAAATGAGCATATGTTGAATTGTTTTTTTGAAGAGAAGCTAGTTCTAATAAAACCTAACTAACAAGCTCCAAAACAGTTCAAAAAAAATAAAGATCATATCTAGCAGGCAAAATTGATTATTTGAAGCGTTGTCTTAAACTTAAAGTCACTTAGCTATCGTTTAATACATGGAAAAAAGTGGGATATATCAAAATTAAATTTGAGATAAAATTTATATTACTGCATTTGGTTGATAATATAAATTCATCTTTTTCAATCAAATGTAATATAAATTTTATATCAGGCTTAATCTTAAAATATCTCATCTTATTCAATTCGATTAGAGATTATTTTATCCCAATCTCCCAAATATAATAAGTTAGTCTAAGAATTGTACTTTCAAAACTATAATCTCAAAATAACTTAATCCACGTACCAATGATTTATTTTGTTAGTGTACCTATAAGGGATCGTTTGGTAGGATGTATTAGAAAAAATAATGCATGCATTAGCTCTATGTATTACTAATACTTTGTTTGGTACACTTTTTCAACTTATGTATAACTAATGCACACTCTATTGTGTATTATGTTATGCATAAATAATACATGGAAAATCATGGTATTAGTAATGCAAGGGACTTTAATGCACGCATTAGCATGGGCAAAAATACATTAGTCCCTCAAAACCTTTTCCACATCATTTATATTATATTGGTGAAGGATATTTTTATAAATAATTTTTTTTTAGAAATATACAATGCAAGTTATTTTTAAAACACCAAACCAAACACTGCATAAAAAATAATTTCAACATAATTAATAC
Source organism: Capsicum rhomboideum (assembly GCA_031232105.1). Lineage (NCBI taxonomy): Eukaryota > Viridiplantae > Streptophyta > Magnoliopsida > Solanales > Solanaceae > Capsicum > Capsicum rhomboideum. Next base: position 32,711,237 of record CP124716.1, read on the forward strand.
AAGCATAACTAATACTAATATTATTAATATAAATATTATTAATACATCATATTTTATATTATTCTTATACACCCTATCAACCTACATCTTAAGTGTCCTTTTAGATTTACTTTTGGCTAGCACATAAAAAGTAGTATGTGGATGAAGTTGGTGGTCCTCCATTGAGCTAGCTAGCACAGTTCCCACACCTTTAATTTTGTAGTACTAGTACTAGTAAATTGAATAATACTTCCTCCGTTTAAAAAAGAATGACTTACTTTCTTTTTTAATCCATTTTAAAAAGAATGACCCTTTCTTTTTTTTGACAATACTTTAATTTCAACTTTCAATATGACATGTTTAAGACCACAAGATTAAAGGGCATTTTGATATATTTGTCATAACTTTAATTTAGGATCACAAGATTCAAAAATCTTCTTTATTTTCTTAAACTCCGTATCAAGTCAAATTAGGTCATTCTTTTTTAAACAGACGGAGTAATGCTTTTATGGGAAGGTCTGACACAGATTTAATGGGTTTTAATTATCACCCCTCCGGCCATGAATTAATTATCAATTCTACCTCTAATAATCTCATGCGACCTACCCACCTGTAACGTCCTTACAGTAGTCACTCTTTTCCAACGATGCCAATTGTCTTATCAAAAACTGCTGGATATTAAAGTTATTAAACATTGAATTGTAATCGATCAATAACTCAACCATGAAATAGAGTAGTTTATTGATACTGGATTAACGATTGAAGAATGATATGAGATTTTATAATTAACACCTTAATAATACTGCAGACCAGTATAGTTTGCTCATTTTCCTTATCGATTTAGCTGTTAATAAAATTATTAAATTTAAAAATATACCTCTTGATAGTCCTAGTCCAATATGCTGTATGAACTCTTTGCGTGCGTCAATTTTTACTCTGTTATTTGATGTTCAAGATTGAAGCTACCTGATGTTCTTAATTAACTTCCCATATGTCTAATATTTGTCACCGGAGAAAGAAAGATATTCATGCATGTTCAAACTCTCTCCTAGTTAGTTTATTAAGTCTCACAAGTCACAAGACCTTAGACTTGTTATTGATGAGCATTGGTTAAATTGATGGTATCGATCACCAATTTAACTCTCCAACTGTTACACTAATATTTTACCTCATAATTACAATTATCATATATAAATAAATCACGTCTGCATTTTAAACTTAACATAACTTAGTGGTCCTTCCGTTCCATTTTACTTGGCCCTTTACTAAATATTAATTGTTTTAATTTACTTGTCTAATTTATGAAATCAAGAAAAATTTACCATGTTCTTCTAGTATTAATTCAATCACTATATGAAGTATTAATAGTTAAATTTAGATTTTCAAAGCATAATTGATAATGTTAGTTTAGTAAAATAAACACTCAATAAATAATTTTTTAAGGAGAGTGTCAAGTCAATATGAGCCAAGTAAAACGGAACGGAGGGTGTACTACATATTACCACGTATAAAACATTAATTAGTACTCGCTATCAAATCGGAGGCCGACACCGATAATGTTAAAACACACTGCATGATTATTATGGGGATTAATCAAGGGAAAATCTATTAATCACTATCTTGCAAGTTGCAATATATATGTGGAGAGATGTCATAATTAGTTACATCATCTATTATTAATAAGAGTAATATTCACCGTGATTATGACATTAAATTACATTATTCTCAAACCTCATTTGATAGAAAATAACATAGAAACAAAACTCTGTACGAAAAGAATGGAAGAAAAGAAAACTTTGAATTTATCCGTTGTAACAACTGATGTATCGATCAAAGAAACAAGGTGTATACAGTGACAAACAAAGAAACCCAAGAATATTGTTATATTCTATAGTACATTTTAAGATAAAGTAGTATACCGTCTGTATATTCATCTAACCTAGGAAAACACATAAGTAAATTTTCTATTTTGTCACAGTAAACAAACACATTTCGATTTGATCGAAAAAGAAGTTTTGAATAAAATGTTAGACTACAAACAAAATACTGATTTTTATTATGCATTGGTTTTGTGTCGTGTTGCTTTTTAGACATGCTTAGATAGTTGTGCCTAATATAATTTGAGGATAATTAATTTTAGGATAATACTGTTGAGCCCATGCTAGCTTTTGTATGGTCTTACTATATATGCAATGCTAATCAATATAGTAATTGTTTTATTCAGTTGCCAGCACATGCATGTTTGGTGTATCCCTATCCAAGACTTGGCTGGCTAAATATAATCCTTGTCCTTGGACATATATTATAATCACCTATACATTTGGGTATTGTTATTGTATTGGAAAAATTCGCAGGCTGGGCCGTTTAGGATGGGGGACATCTGAATGGGAATAAAACTAAAACTGAGTTGGAATGTAGTCATTGAAAAAAGCTTCCATCGAGAAGTCATGGGAGCAGTACCCGGGATAATTACGTATTCAGATTGATTACTTCCATCATGATAATGGATTATTTAGTCGGAGTTTCTAGCAAATAAAAGGCGGGAACTCGTGGCCCAAAGTCGTGGAAGAAAGGATGAAACGACAGACACTTCAACTAGGTCCCTAAAATGAATCACGACGGATTTACAGCTAGCATGTGTAGCGGTATCTCCAAATGGAGCTTTTGTATTGGATAACATACTATAGGGCTCGAGTGGAGCATTATCATTTATCACTGGTTGATGCATATATATAGTCACTTCATTCACTGATAAAGGGTTGGATTTTTTGCAATACTAAGCAATATAATGATATTCTTGGGCTCCAAATTTTCTCTTTGATTACAGTATTGACTAAGGATATATTCTTAATAATGCATTCACAAGCATCTTTGATTCTGGAATTAACAACTTGAAGCTGGATCTTATAAAACCCAAAGAAAAGCAACAACATCTGGATCTTACTGCTCCATTCATTCATTAAATTAAATTACCTTTCTTTAGAAGCTTATTTAACAACATATCTATTTGTTTAAACTCTAAATTATAAGCTAACTAGATCCACATGTCCTTGACCACGTGATAAATTCAACAGTGCTAATTTTTGGATAAATAATTTGTCGCCCACTATTAAGTTTCAGTGAACTACACAATTCATAGACATGCAAGCAAAACAAGCTAAAACTTCATAGAACAGAGAAAGAGTTTTCTACATTTTGATTCTTCTGGAAAATACAATTCACCACTCTTCTAGCATCAGTCATCATCCTTATATAATGTGTTGCCACCGACTCTCTCTCCTCTAACTACCTCATGTGAAACTCACATGTTTTGAATACACCCTCAACAGAATTCTAGCCACAGTTACAAGTGGTTCATCATTAATTAATTCCACACATAATAACTCAGCTTCTTCACTTTCTTTTTTTCTGGTTAATATTCTCAAGTCAGCACTCCTCCTCAAACTGGTGGTTGGAATACATCCAACACACCTAGCTTGGAAAGTAAGAGCTCATGTTATCCAACTCCAAGGCCCTTAATCAGTATGTCTGCCAGCTGCATAGAAGTACACAAGTGTTGAGGATCTATGAAACCAGATTTCACCTTCTCACTAATAAAGTGGCAATCTATCTCTATGTGCTTGGTTCTTTCATGAAACATAGGATTCCCTGCTATTTGAATTGCAGCTTTTCTATCTGAGTACACTTTGATGGGAGCTGTAACTTCAACATTCAGTTCTTTTAACAAATCTACAAGCCACACCAACTCTGAAACCACTGTTGCCATGCTTCTATACTCAGCATCAGCTGAATTTCTGCTCACAGTTTGTTGTTTCTTATACTTCCAAGAGATTAGTGATTCTCTAAATTTATTACATATCTAGTGACTGATCTCCTGGTGTTAGGACATGCTATCCAATATGAGTCACAATACCCTATCAGCTGAACAGCAACACCTCTCTTGAGTAAGATACTAAGACTTGGTGCCTTCTTAAGATATCGGATAATTCTAAGAGTTGTCTCCCAATGAGAGACTTTAGGATGTTGCATAAATTGGCTCAATACTTGAACTCTAAACCAAACGTCTGGTCTTGTGATAGTAAGATACAATAATTTCCCACTAGCTTTTGATAAGCACCAATGTCTTTTAATTCTGGATCAGAAGTGATCCCCATGTGTTGGTCCAACTCCAAACTGGTAAGCTTGTGATTGAACTCAAGAGGTGTACTGACAGGTATAGCTCCACTAAGGCCCGTCTCGGCAATAAGTTGCAGTGTATATTTCCTCTGATTAAGTAAAATACCATCTTTAGACTGCATTACCCCAATTCCCAAAAAATATCTTAGTTTTCCCAAATCTTTCATCTTGAAATGCTGATGCAAAATAGACTTAGCTTCTTGAATCGTCTGTAAATTAGAACCAGTAATGAGAAGATCATCAACATATACAAGAAGCACAACCATGTATCCTTCTTGTTTCTTGGTGAAAAGAAAATGATCATGAGTACTCTGACAGAACCCTCCTTGCAACAAAGCATCAGTGAGTTTGATGTTACACTATCTAGATGCTTATTTCAGACCATAAAGGGACTTCTGCAGCTTGCACACCTTGTTTTCCCCTTGCCTTTGGAAACCAAGGGGCAGCTCCATGTAAATATCCTCATGCAAATCTCCTTAAAGAAATATATTATTAACATCCATCTGAAATAAATCCCATCCAGAAGAAGCATCCAAGCTTATTACAGTTCTTACTATGACCATCTTAGCCACAAGTGAACAAGTTTCATGATAATCTAAACCTTCCCTTTGAGTATAACCTTTGGCTATAAGTCTTGCTTTGAATCTATCCACCTCACCATTGGACTTGTATTTGATCTTGTACACCCACTTAAAACCAATAGGCTTTGCTCTTATAGGCAACTCCACAATGGTCCATGTGTGATTATTTTCTAGAGCCTGAATCTTTTCTTACATTACAGAGATCCACCTCTCATCTTGTGCAACCTCTTTGAAAGACTGAGTCTCCAATAGTGTAGAAAAATAAGTAAAATACCCTTGGTAATTTTTGGACAAATGACTATAGCTTATATGATTAGTAATAGAATAGGGGCTTGTCTTGGCAGGGAAAATATAGTCCTTGATCCAGATTGGAGGTCTAGTTGTTCTAGTAGTTTTCCTTGTTTCAGGAACAACAGTTGGCTATAAACCAGCATCAGCAACTGTTGGTGATACTTCTTGCTCAACTACATTATGTTTCTTAACTTCTTGGTGTGATATAGGATCCAACACAGTATCTTCAGAGGATATATTGTATGTTGTTCCATCTGGAAATGATGAGCTATCAACAACTTGTGGTATTGAAACTCTTTGATCATCAGCTAAAGTACCTGCATCACATATAAAAGGTGAGAGTAAAGGGACATGATTCTTATCATTAGCATGTAGCTTCCTCTTGAAAGGGGAGACTTGTTCCTTGAAGGTCACATATCTCTACTAATGAATATACTCTTTGCTTCCAAGTCATAAAGTTTGTATCCCTTTGTGTAGATAAATAGCCAACCAATATTATTTCATTGGCTCTTTTATCAACCTTATCTCCTTTTGGCAACACATTATCAAAACATAAACAACCAAACACCCTCAAGTGTGTAAGAACATATGGTTTTCCAAACAATACTTCATAAGGGGACTTTCCATTTAGCAAGGCAGTAGACACTCTATTAATCAAATAAGCAGTTGTTAACACATAATCGCCCCAAAATCTACTTGGTACTTGTGACTACAGTTTTAAAGCTCTGTCCACCTCCAACAGGTGTCTATGTTTTCTTTCAACTACATCATTTTATTGTGGTGTATATGGGCAACTACTCTGGTGAATAATACCAGGATGTAACAACAGATCATTCATGTAAGCATTAAAGAATTCAGTCCCATTATCTTTTTTTGGTAAATAAATAAATTTTATTTTACCAATTAAAGAGCTGACAAAACCAGATAGAGCTGACCAACTGTCTCTCAAAAAAAAAATCTAACTGAAAGTAGGACTCACGCTAACAAAACTAGGGAGTCACTACTAAGAACTAAGAGCTATCAATATAAGAGTAAGGCAATGACAGTACAAACAAAAAAACAATAAAGCTTCAAGGCATAGAGTTCAGCTATTGCAGACGTGTAGTCCATTTCTTTTGCTGTCGTCCTCTAATGTGTATATGAACTGCTATCTCTTTGCAGACTCTGTCAACCTGGTACTTCCCCTGCTGGAACCTAATTTGGTTCCTTTCTCTCCAAATAGTAGTGATCACCATAGCAAACACACAACAGATAATAGCACCTTTCCCTGTTTTAGCTTTTGCCCATCTAATGACCTATATATTCCACCTCATATTGCCAGCTACCCATAATTTTGTGAACACCAAACCATAATAACATTCTACACCATTGTCCTCTAGTCATAAGACAATCAAAAAATAGGTGATCATGTGTTTCGACAGCATTTTGATAGAATACACAGAAAGAATCAATAATAACACCAAATTTTGCTTGTCTATCCATAGTTGTAAGCTTTTCAAGAGAGCAAGCCACAAGATGAAGTTATGCCTTGGATGGATGCTAGCTTGGAGAGTAATACTTTTCCAAGGAACTTTTGAAAGGTGTGGTAGTATGGCTGTACAGAGCTTTTTGATGGAGAATCCCCTCCCCCCCCCCCCCCCCCAGTGTTAACATGGCTAATCTTGCTCAAAAATCACCCTGCAACCCAGGTGCATGCATAATAACCTTCCTTGATTTCATCACCTTTCTAATAACCCAGGTAGCACTTTAGGAATGCTACAAGCCTGAACAGTATCACCCTTCATATAATAGATGTGCACCCACTTCATATAATTCAGTCCCATTATCAAATCTCAAAATTTTTATTTCAACACCAAATTGATTACAAATCATAGGAATAAAGTGTTTAACAACAACTCCTACATCTTTATTAAAGTGCAACAACATTTCCCAAGTAAATCTACTATAATCATCTACTATGGTTAAGAAATAGTACTTTCTATCATAAGTGGGATGTTTATGAGGACCCCATACATCCAAATGGACTAATTGAAACATGCTTGTAGACTCAGAACTACTAACTAAAAGCTTTTTCCTACACTATTTAGCTAGAGGACAGATCATGCACTCTTGATGATCATCATTACCTATATTGTTCCTTATTTCTACTATAAGCTTCATTGCTCCCAAGGATGGATGTCTCAACCTTATGTGCCACAACATCTGCGCTTTTTTATCTCTTATTACTACTTCAACCTTTGGTGTTACATGATGTTTTAGAATGTAAGGTCCTTCAGATTCTCTATCAATCCCAATCACCTTCCCACTGAAGAGTGCCTGTAACACACACAAATCAGGATAAAAAGATACCATGCAACTAAGATCCCTAGTGAGTTTTGAAACTGATAACAAGTTGAACTTAAAATCTGGTACATGCAACACTTCCCTTAAACAATAACTTCCTAAAATCAAGGTGTCTCTTGTATGCCTAATTTGAATTCTGTTTCCAGTAGGTATCTGCACTCTATTATTCTCTGAATCTGTTACTACTTTAGTCTCTCTTAATATGTCCTCATAGTGTGTAATATGATGTGTAGCACCTTAGTCAACTAACTAATCTAGATCAATGATATCACTTCTCAAAGTAGCCATCCCTGCTATGGCATTTGCCTTGTAACTACTTGTAGGTTTAGGGCTCATCATTTTCAGCACTTCATTATACTGATCTCTAGTGAAGTAACCTCTTGGAAAGTTCCACTACTTAACTGTGCTTTCTTTTTGTGTACTACTTTATGCCTCTACTATTGCATTATTAGCCTGAACACCTTTAGTTGGCCCATTTCTTTTACTCTAAAAGTCTGCTGGAAATCCAACTATTCTATAACAAGTGTCCTTTGTATCCACAATGCTCACAAATAATGCCAAATCTTTTCCCTTGAAATGACTGATTTTGTGAATGTTGTGTATAATAATGTTGTGGTTGAATATGTGGATATCTACCCTGTGCTTGATTTGATCCTTAATTACTATGTTACTGATCATTTGAGTGTCTTCCTGCATATATTGTTAGAGGCTCCCTCCCTGCATCTGCAACACCTAATCTCCTTTGGCTTTCTTCCTGCATAGCCATAGCATATGCTTGATTTACACATGGAACAATTGGATTCAACAAAATAGAACTCCTCATCTGCGTATAGCTTTCATTCAACCCTATGAAGAATTGCAATAATCTCTGTTGCTTAAAGTGCTCAGCATAGGGCACTGATTCTTCGCAATTACATGAAGGCGATGGAATCATGACATCAATTTCATCCTAGAGATCTCTCATTTTTGAATAATAAATTGTGACTGTGTCAGTTCATTGAGTCAATATACTAATTTCTTTCCACAAGTAAAAAATCCTAGTCAAATTCGATTTATAGAACCTCTCCTTGAAATCGTCCCAAATCTTCTTCGAGCTCGAAGCATAAACGATGCTCGTTAACAATTCTGGTGCTACAGCTGCACTTATCCATGAAAGCATCACTGCGTCGCACCTCTCTCATTTTGCCAACAATGCTCCTTTGTATGAGCTTCTCGCGTAAGTGCCATCCACAAATCCAAGCTTATTTTTGACTAGTAACGCGAGACGCATAGATCTACTCCACACGCCATAATTTTTAGGGTTGTGAGCTTCGTAGGAATCAAGGATACTCCAGGAGTATCTGATTCCTGCAAATGCAGCAAATAAAGCAAATGATTGTGATCTGTTTGTGGATCTACTATTGGATCCTCAGTACTTTGTGAATTCTGTGTTTCCGCCATTATTGAAGTTGTACAAACATGACTACAACGCTATCAAATTTCTCGATTCTAATGAATTTCTATCGTAACCAGAAGTTCTGATACCATATTAAGTTTCAGTGAACTGCACAATTCATAGACATGCAAGCAAAACAAGCTAAAACTTCATAGAACAGAGAAAGAGTTCTCTATATTTTGATTCTTCTAGAAAATACAATTCACCACTCTTCTAGCATCACTTCCATCCTTATATAGTGTGTTGCCACCGACTCTCTCTCCTCTAACTACCTCACCTGACACTAACATGTTTTGATTACACCCTCAATAGAATTCTAGCCACATTTACAAGTGGTTCATCACTAATTAATTCCACCCATAATATCTCAGCTTCTTCCCTTTCTTTCTTCCTGGTTAATCTTCTCAAGTCAACACCCAACATGTGGCCAGGATAGTTGGAAAAAAATTGCTTTCTTTAAAGAAATCGATGAAATTGGGCTTGTAAGCTTTAATATATCAGAACTAGTTAACGGTGAAACTAACTTTATTATAATATTGAGGGCTGCCAAGTTTACCCTATTTCAATTTTGTTCAGTGGTGATGAAGATTTAAACTATATATATTCAGGGCTACCTACATTTTCCTGGTCATAGATGGCTTTAACTATATTTGAGGTGAAGTGTGATTCTTGGTTGCATTATGGAAAGGTAGTTTTGTAGAAATGAAAAAGTCGATAAAGGAGTCACACTCAGGTTGATTACTACTTAGTACGAGTACTAATTTTTTTCCCTTTTGAATTATGATACCTTTTCCAATGCCTCTGTAAAAGGAAAAGAACAAGGCATCTAATTCTAACCTTTAAACAGTTCCTTTTTGGGAAGTCACACTATATTCTGCTTTTCAACCTTTTTCTTTCTTTTGGTACAGGGACCCTCCACCATGCTTAGTAAGATTCTCCAGAACCGGCCATCTCTTCTGTGTGTCAGCAAATTTAATTTGAATTTGGCAACACAACAAACAACAAATAGCAATATCGCTTCAGCCATTCTCTTTTTAATGTCAGCAATTTTAATTCCATTGCAGTACTACTTTAAAGGGTCGTTTGGTTATTACTTAGAATTATGCAGCTTTTTGTCTTTTTGATAGACAAAAGTATAGTAAAACCTAATTAGCTTAGGATTAGTTATATTACTAAAAGATTGGGATTGTAGAGTTTAATTTCTATCCAAATAGAGAAGGCATGACTATATAAGGAAGTCATTATGCCTCACATAAAGAGTTGTATTTTTAAATTTAATACTATTTTATAATCTACTTCGATCAGTTTTAGTAATGCGAATATAATTATGTAGGTACTAGTAATGTCGAGATTAATTATTTATGTGAAGATCAGTAGCGCAGACATGCAAGAATTAGTTATGCCGAATTAATTAGTCATTCATGTACAATTAGTAATTATTCAATCTTCTATCTTGCATAAAATAATATATAAATTCTTTCATAACTTATATATGTATTATATTGAAAAGAAACACATGAACCAAACATTATATTAGAAATGCTATATTTTATATGAAAAAGAGAAATAACTAATGAAAAATATTAATTGTATAACTTATGCTTGCTAGATTCTGTATTGAGATTATTTTTCTCCATTTTTATATATAGCCAAACTATGTACAATTAGGGAAGTATTAATCTATACAAGTATTAACTCATAGAGACTTTTTACAACATACTAATAAAATTACACTATATATTTTAACTTTTTATAACGAATTATTAGTCTTATTTTAAAGTAACTACTCTAGTCTCACTTAGCTGAATATGAGTTGTTGCATTTATTATATCATTTAACCCCGACAGTGTAATAATATTACACAACCAATATAGCTAGAGAAGTTAGTGTATCACATGCATTACAATCAAGACCAATAAATAAAATCTTAGCAACATAATCTTATTATTTGGTTCGAGACGATCGAAAACAACATCTTACCAGATCAATGATTCCATGTGTATCAGATTTATGTCTAATCATAGTTTGATTAGGATTTCTCTTTTAGATGGTTATTACACACGCAAGCAAGACCAAGAAAAATATTCCAGTTCGTGTATGGTATGTCACATGTATTACAAGAAACTAAAGGTCTCCAAAAGTTTGATATTTCGAAATTTTTTTTTGGAAGTGATAGTGATAAAATGATAATATAATAATCAAATAAAAGGACTCATAAAGACAGAATGGCTTTGCCCACAATGAAAAATGCAGTAATTTGGTGCCATCTTCACCCCCAAGCTTTTCTTATCATGCATGGCCCGAACTCTCATGTATACTTGCTATATCGCGCCCCGTTCTTCTTTTTAACTCGAACTGTGGTATAATAATTGAGCTGGATTGGAAAGTGCGGGGCTATCTAGAAAAATATCAAATTAATGCAACAAGCTAGCTTTACGGGTGGAATCGAAGCGAAAAAATTAGTTCATGCCACGACTTGTAAAAAATTCACTAATAAAAGCATCTCTCCTTGTTTAGGGTTCCTTTTTCTTGATGCAATTTCAGCTTCACTTTTATTTTTTCATTACTACTTTCACCATCTTTATATTTCCTTTTATTTTCCTTAGTCCAGAATACATACGTGTATATATTTTGTGAAGAATATCAGGAGTACTTCTTATCGGATCTTTAATCCAACAAAAAACTAGTACTACCTAATTAGCTCGCTAGCCTAATTTGACTTTTCATGTCGAGGCTTGCCTAAGAAGAAAGGCATTTTTTGCATTTGGCTGCAATTGATCAAAAAAATAAAAAAAATAACAACGACCATAGATTGTTACATTAATTTTCATTTGAATAGTAACAAATTGGAAACAGATCCCCCAACTTCAGACAACTTCTCGTGTACCAGTCACGAGTTGCCAGTACAATAACAAACTAGACCAAAACATGAGATATTTATTTGGTGCTATTTGGCCTCATCTGCTTATCGTCATTCATCACCATCAAATCCACTATTACAAAGATTTGATAACAGAAAAAAATTAGTAAACGATAATAATATGGTTTTATTGTTATCTATTTTACTTTCTTTTATATCGAAGTTCGAATCTTGATCTCCCATTATTATACCCATTTTATTGGTCCATTGCTAGGCCACATTTTTTAATGCTAATAAATTTCTTGCTTATTGCAATTCTTTAATCATGAGTATTTTTCTTTTCTTTTTTATTCAGAAAAAGTGGATGCAAAAGTTTGTTGGTAGGAGTTAGACTAGAAAAGCATCTTGCTTTTTTAGCATTATAATTGGGTAAAACCCCCCTTACTGATGAATAAGCTGAGAGTGATCTTTTAAAGCCACTTAAAGATTATATGCTTTTTGGTCGTCTAATTTTTTTGCACGCTTTTTGGTCGTCTAATTTTTTTGCACTTGCAATATTGCATACCTTATGGACCTTGCTTTTTTGCAGACCTCCCCCACCATCAATGTTGCTCTCCTCAGTTTTCACCTTCTCTTGCAACTTTGTTTCTACATACTATTATTATTTTATTACATTTTATCTTCCCTTCTTTTCGGTTGGGTTAGTGTAAACCAAGAATTCAGCACAGGCCCACAATTAAGGCTAGTCCATTGAGATGGTTAGCAAGAGAAATGGTCTTTGTAATATGGAATCCCAATCAATTTCTCTAGGCCCATTAAGGCTCTCTTAGCTCTTCTAGTTAAGTATTGGGGCAAGGACAAAAACAGTCTTTAGGCTGAAATTAATGCTCTATTCTCTAAGAATGGAACTGCATAAAAGAAGTTGTCACATAGCTAAGTCCAATTCGTATGAGAACATTCGGAAATGCTTGACACTAACATTATCAACAATATCTTCTTTATATAACTTTCACAAATTGGACTATTAAACTTAAACTTTGATGTCAATTTTCTCTATCAAATTGACTCTTAATCAATGTTAGAAATGTTTTTTTAGTACTTTATGAATCTATTTTAGTTTTATATCTTTTTTACTAGAGATTTTCATTTTTACACATAAAAATCTTCATGTTGACACATAAAAGATCAGAAAATGTCATTTTCTTCTAATTGTAAAAGGACAAGAGATCTAAAATAATCTCTTATGACACTTACAAATTAAATAAAAGAAAATATTTTTTTTCCGATCTCTTATAAAAATAACATAAAACTATATCAACTTGATAAAGGCTACAAAACCAAATCTCCCACTATATTCCCAATGGGCCCCTCTATCTGGACCTAGTTTTGAGACGGGCTGACATTAACTCCCATGGCCCAACCTGAAAAAAAAACCCGAACAAATCTTGAAAATCGTGGAGCTTTACTTAAACAAAAATTTGAATCCCCAAAATCATTTCACGAGTGCAAGAGAAAAAGCAGCTAGAGAAAGAGAGAGAGAAAAATCATCGGAGCAATGGGGAAAGATCTGAGCAACGATCAAATATCCTCGATGAAGGAGGCGTTCACTCTGTTCGACACCGACGGCGACGGCAAGATCGCCCCATCGGAACTCGGTATCCTTATGCGTTCACTCGGCGGTAACCCTACCCAAGCCCAACTCAAATCCATAATCGCCGAAGAAAAACTCAATGCACCCTTCGATTTCAACCGTTTTCTTGAACTCATGTCCAAACATCTCAAACCTGAGCCATTTGATCGTCAGCTTCGTGATGCGTTTAAGGTCCTTGATAAGGATGGTACTGGTTATGTTGTTGTGGCCGATCTTAAGCATATTCTTACCAGTATTGGTGAGAAACTTGAGGCTTCCGAGTTTGATGAGTGGATCCGTGAGGTTGATGTTGGATCAGATGGGAAGATTAAGTATGAGGATTTCATTGCTAGGATGGTTGCCAAGTGATTTCGCCTGTGAGTACCATTTCAAATCCTTTATGAACATTTTGTTATTTGCAAATTCTAGGTCCTTTTTTGTTTGGAAATGTTTTAATCATGTATAACTATTTATGTTTCTCAATTTTTGTCTGCACTTATGGCGAAGCTAGGATTTCTAGGTAAATAATTGATCCCTTGAGTAGGTAAATAACTCAACGTTCAACCAAGTGCATCATTTATGGATGCCAGAATGAAATATATACCAATTTTAGAATTTGTACATAAATAATATCTAGTTTTAAGGAGAGACCTTGGGTTAACGCGCCCCATATATTTTTCTTATAAATTCGCAACTGTGTACTTCAGTGTTTTCAGGGGAAAACATATCTTTGCTGTTGAGGCTATGCAATTTGCAAATAATATGACATAGGAGTATTTGTTTTTCTAGTGGTATCTAACCCTTGATATATACGAGTTTTGATCAAAGAATCTTACTGTTTGCAAATTTTAGATATTTTTGGCAGGAAATATTTTATTCACATGTACAATATATGTGATACCAGTATTAAACCCCGCTCATTAAGCTGCATGTTTTATTTAGAAAGTTTCCTGGGAGCTAAAAAGGGTTTGCTTTGAATTGTATAAGCATTTTGCATTTTGAGTCAATATTTTGTGAAAATACTTTTTTTTGAGAGCCGACGGAGTTGTCGAATAATTGGCATTTTTTTTTTTTATGCCAGAGTCTACTTTTTGGCTTATTGCTGAAATTCATGGGCGTAACTAGTAACTGTTGACATTTAAGTAGAGAGAAATGTTGAAATCTATTGGTTAAACTTGTAGTGGAGAAAGTTACGGTGATACATGTGTTACAATACCTTACTGGACTACAAGATAGATAGAATGCCCAGGATGTAGTGAGAAGTTTTCGTGTTTGTTTTCTTCATTTTTGCCATTCTTAAAAGTGAAAGGGAAGAACTTTGGCCGATGTGGGTAAATGATGTTACTCATTGCTCTGCTTACGATACTTCTCTTCTCTGCCTTAGCAATATCAGTTCTTGGCCTTCGCTTTCATCTGCCACACTCATGAGTTATTTTAGGGCTTTCATATTCATCTGATTTTATGAACAGTTTGTTATTTGTTCAAGTTGCAGGTTACTTTTAAGACATAGTCTTAGTTCAATTGGGATTAAAATATTCTGTCTAAATAAAGTATTTTGCAAGAGATTTTTAAGGAAGATCATGAGCTTACTTCAATGGGATATGTTCTATAGGTTTGTACAGCTGTACCACTGTACTGTTGAGTTCTAAGGAGTGTTTTGGGGAACGTCATTTAAGCTGTTTGATGCTTTTTGATATTCTAAAGGTAACTTTTGTAAAAAAAAAAAAACACTAAGAGGTGTCCTGGGAGAGAGGGATAGCATCAGTGGGTTATTTCTGACCAATAGGGATTCTGAAACTGGGGAAACAGCCATTGTCCAGTGCAGCTTTGTGAGAGATGGCGGAAGGAGATGATGGTGAGTTGAAATAAAGTACGGGTTCAGGGTAGCAAAGGGTGACAAACTGGTTTCTTGTCTGTAGGAGCAACCTCTATTTGAAGAAAGGCGATTGTGCACTAATATGCTAGCTATATTTCCTTTTTGAGTATTTAAGTATTTCCTTATCTGGTGTAACAAAGTCCTCTTTGTTCGCAAATTGTGTTCATTATCTTGATAACAAGCATCAGCTATTAATGAACAGGTTGAACATATTCTCCATTTATTAAGCATAGCTTACAGTAAACTTCGAGTGCTTCATTGACAAATATCCAAAAAAAAAATCATATAACCCCTGAGTGTGGTTTGGCCAGAGATATGTTGAGAAACTTGCATGGGGTCAAGTGGTTTTCATGTTTTACTTGTAAATGAAAAAAAGAAAGTTTTGTGTCATAACTCAGTGACATGTCGTGCATTTGAAATTGCAAGCATGAGTTTCAACTTCCACATCTACAAAACTTGCTTTTGTATCTGACAAATCAAATGCTATTCCTTTGCAGCAAGTTCACCCATTAAATTCTTTTAAATGACTTCCTTTTAAATCTTTGTTTGTACTGATTCATCTATTGTGCATCCAAATTAGAACTTAACTTTGTACATTTTGCATTTATGAAAGACCTCTTTAAAATTTGACCTATTCATGCATCCCGTCTATTAAAAAGAGCTCTATAAAGAATTTACCAGTTTCAAAAAAAAAAAAAAAAGAGCTCTATTAGGTAAGTTGAATTCAGTTCAGGTTGCAGTCCAAGTAAACTTTGGAAATTGATAGCATATCCCCACCTCCTTCCTAAGTGAAAGATGCTTCATTTCGTGTCTCATGAGGTCAAAATTATATAGAAACTTTTCCATTCACAGTGGGAATAGGGATTGATTTTGGAGGCAGCGATGTCCCGTCAGTTCATTCTAATTTTCTTCTCTGGCAACCAGATCTTGTTGGTTTTATTAGTGTAAAATTCAATCATTTCATTTTGCATAATACATTGCTGATATAAAAGTTGCTGTTATGTCATAATCCTATAGTCCCTTTCTGTCCGTAATTAATTTGGACAAAGGAGTTTTTGATGGCTCATTACATTAAAGCAGAGATTTGCTTGAAATACCAGGTCAAACTTGTGAAAATGGAATACTTTGTCAATCTAAAATGCAAAAGATAATGCTGTCATTTATCTCTCCGCTCTTCCTTACTCTGTCCCCTAACACCTTAGTTAATTTAGTCTTGTTAAGCGTTAACTAGTAAAGAGGGGAAAGACACTCATGAGGCTTCATTCTATGGGTTGCATGGTGGTCCTTCAACTTGCAACCTTTTTATGTGAAGCCAGATCAATGTTCTCCTTACTACCACTGCAAACTGTCTTTGTTCTATGTGGATGTTAAGGGAACAACATGACTCAACTTGTCTTTTTTTTTTAAATAACTGTGGTGTCCGGGCCAGCTTGCGCGGACCTCGACTAATTCCACGGGATACCATGACTCAACTTGTCTTTCTAGTTAGCTTTTGGTTTTTTCTCCATGCTATGCACTTTACTAGAAAGTCTGCTTATAGTGAACTCATTCTCCTTCATGTTGTGTGATGAGAGGATAATCAGATGCAGTAAGTGCTTATTAATTCAAGGATATCATAAACATCTTTCCTTCGGTCTCAAATAGAATGACGGGGTTTTTAGCGACATTGGCAAAATTTTCTTGCCTTCTGGTAATAGTGATTTCCTTTTCAATCCTGTGAGACTTGTTCCTCGAAAATGACTATTACTGGTAACTTTATTGGTTTGGGGTTGATTTAAATGTATTACCCTTAGTCCATAAAACTCTAACACGGATAGGAAGGAGAATGAAGGATAAGAATACCGATTCCTAGTGCAGCAATTTGCTTTCCCTCTATCCGTCACCTTTCCAAAGATGGTCATGTTTTTAATTAGCTGGAGGAGCATTTGGCTAAATGTTTTCACTAATTTCTTGAGAAAATACAAAGGCTACAACTTCTAAGTATTCTCTGTAAACAAGGATAGAGGTTTCTGGAGAGCTTACAGCTTTTTGGCCTCAGCTGTGATCTGATTAAGTTAAAACTTGGGGAATAATTTAAAGATATGACTATCTAACTGATAATATCACTTGCACTTTGTTTGCCACTCTGTATTACAATGCAGCATATTATTTAATACTTGTTAATACATCATGAAGCACTCAAAGATGAGAAAAATGTCTGTTACGTTGAATATGAATGATTCAGATTCAGCGGTGAAGTTGGAAAGAAAGGTTAGTCCAATTGTGGACCGAACATTGTGTTGTAGTATGGTCAATGTATCTAAATCTTGAACAGCACATGCTTCATGCCAAGCCTCATAGTTATCCGTGTATTAGTTAATCCCGTCCCCCCACAAAATCTTCCACAGCAGTATAGGATATTCAGCTAGATGCATTAATCATGACAGAAAACGGTGCCACCAAATTGCTTATTGTGCTTGGTGAGGAGAGGTTGGATGGGAATCCTGTCTATTTCCAAGCTCATCCTTCTATGGATAAAAAACATGAAAAATGTAGCCAATAGGAAAGGAGTAGAGTCCTTTGCTCATTTGGAATGGGGGTGAGAAGTTGTGTGGTTTTTGTTAATCCCATATATTTATACTGTCAAATCTTGTTGATTGTTTGGGAACCCACAAGATTTGATGTTTTCCCTTTTTATGTAGCAGTAGTACTACTGTGATGAGAAATGATTACATATTTAGGTTGGCCTTTTCTCCTCCAACACTAGGTTAACTTCCATAGATAAGATTCCAACTGTGTTAATGTGACAACCCTTCAATTAAATTAAGGTTTGGGGCTTAAATAATTTTTCTTCCTCCTCCTACTACTATAAGAAACAATACATCTTTTAGGTTCACATTTTTCCTTCAATACTAGGTTAATTCCCATAGACAAGGTTCCGACCATGATAATATCACTGCTGTTCAATTGGGTTAAGGTTTAGGGCTCGAATAAGTTCAATTAAGAAGGGGTTTTCTTATGTTTCCCTTCTTTTTCAGTTTTTACTTTCTCCTCCTCGTATGGTAAGAAATGATTACATCCTTTAAGTTGGCCTTTCCCTCTAATACTATATTAACTATGGACAAGGTTCTGACCGTGTTGGTGAGATTTTGAGCATGAATAACTTTTCCTCCTCCTAATACTACCGACTACTATCGACTACCACCAACTATTACCACCACCACTACACTAGGTAGTTCCCTTTTCCTCCTCCTTAGATGTCGACTGTGGCGCTGCTTCCTCCTCCTCGTCCAATGATATAATTCTGATAAGGACAACGACCGCGTAAATTTGTGCATAAAAGTTGAATGGATGCTCCCCAGACCCCACTTTGTGGGAATACATTGGGTATGTTGTTGTTGTTGTTGCACCAGACAAAAGCCCAGGCCCAGGCCCGGACAGTTTCACAATCCAACAATGCGACATTCATAACACTGATCCCTAAGAAGAAAGGGGCTTAACCTATAAGTCTCATTGGGTGTGTCTACATTCTGGCCAAGGTGTTAGCTGAGAGGTTGAAGTCAGTAGTATGGAAGCTGGTGTCGGGTGAACAAAATGCCTTCTTGAAGAACAGACAGATAACAGATGCTTCTTTGATTGCCAATGAGATGCTTGACGGTAGACTTAAAAATGGAGTACCAGGGATTATGTGCAAATTGAATGTGGAGGAAGCCCTTGACAAAGTTAATTGGTGTCCTCCTTGCTTTCAGTGCTAAAACAAATGGGGTTTGGAGATAGGTGGATCAAGTGGATCAAATTCAGTCTAACTGCTGTCAAATATTCTGTCTTGGTGAATAGGGCTCCTGTGGGCTTCTTCTCACCTCAAAAAGGAATAAGACAAGGAGATCCTCTCTCCTTTCTTATTCATCTCAGCTATGGAAGGTCTGAGCAACATGTTGGACAACGCTAAATCTAACCACTGGATTGAAGGGTTCAAATTGGAAAATAGTCCATCCCATTCCATTACAATCTCACATTTGCTCTATGCAGATGACACCCTAATATTATGCGGAGCTGAGAAATTACAGGTGCAGCACCTAAGTTTGACCCTAATGCTCTTTGAAGTCATCTCAGGGCTTCACATCAACATTAAAAAAAAAAAAGCAAGATCTACCCTGTCAATGAAGTGCAAAATTTGGCAGGACTAGCGGAGGTCATGGCATGTGACACAGGTTCTTTTCCATCCACGTATCTTGGCTTTCCATTGGGGGCAAAATGGGGTGATAGAAAAGGTGTGGAAAAAAGGTTGGCAAATCGGAACATGCAATATCTTTCAATGGGAGGAAGGCTAACACTAATCAATAGTGTCTTGGATAGCATCCCAACGTATATGATGTCCCTAATTTCAATGCCTTGTGAGGTGCAAAGTAAGCTGGACAAACTAAGAAGGAACTTTCTTTGGAAAGGTAACAATGAAGATCACAAGTTTCACCTTGTCAAATGGGATAAGGTTATCTTGCCAAGGGATCAAGGTGGGCTGGGAATAAGAGATCTAAGCAAACACAACAAGAGTCTACTGATGAAATGGTGGTGAAGGTATGGCCAGGAGACACCAAGTCTATGGAAAGAAGTGGTTAATGCAAAATATGGGAAACTTGACAACTGGTGCACCAAGAAGAATAGAGCCCCTCATGGTGTTGGTCCCTGGAAGCACATCAATAATCTGAAGGATGATTTCTTTCAAGAAGTGTCCTTTAGGATTGGGAATGGCACCTCAGTTAAGTTTTGGAAAGATAAATGGTTGTCTAATACTCCTCTAATAGATTCCCATCCCAGACTCTTCCTAATAGCAGTAGAACCGGACTCCACGATTGCAAGCAACAGGGATGGAAACATCTGGGATATTCGCTTTAGAAGAAACTTCCAGGATTGGGAACTGGAGGAACTCTTTGATCTGTATAGATCTTTGGAAGGTTTTCCAGTGAATTCGCAAACATCAGACAGCCTGAAATGAGGAGATTCAAGCAAAGGAGTGTTTTCAGTGAAGGCAGGTTATAATAGTATGAATGCTGTCAATATTTTGACTGATCCTTGGCCTTGGAAATTGATATGGAAGACAAAACTACCCACCAAAATCAAGTGTTTTACTTGGACAGCTCTCAAAGATGCCATACTAACTCAAGATAATCTAAAAAAGAAGATGCCGCTGGTGAACAGATGTTATATGTGCCAAAAAGAATTAGAGTCGGTTAACCACCTTTTTTTGCATTGCCCTGTTGCAGCAGACCTATGTTACATGTTTACATCAATATTTGGAATTAGTTGGGCAACCCCAAACAGCTTAAAAGGAGCAGTTGAAAGTTGGAGCTTATGGAAAGTAGATAGAGCCATCAAGAAGATCTCGCAAATGATCCCCGCATGTATTTTTTGGTGTCTATGGAAAGAGAAACAACAGATGCTTTGATGGGACTTCAACTCCTAACTGTGCTCTAAAATCTAAGTGTTTAGTTAACCTTTTTAGTTGGAGCGAATTATCCCCTGTTAATGATGCTGCCCCCCTTTTGTTTTTGCTCATGGTTTTAAACTCCCAGCTTCTATTAGTTTCTTTTGCAGTGTAAGGAGTTTTAACCTTTCTTTGTAAAGCTTTATGCATCTTCTTGATGCTTTCAATACATCTTCTTGATTCATCAAAAAAAAAAAAGAAAAAAAGCCATGAGACTAGGGTTGAATACTAATAGAGGCAAAAGAGCGTTAGATTATTTATTTCTAGTTGCCAAAGGCTTGGTGGCGAAGTTATCTGATATCTGTTTTGGCGGGAGATATTAGGTACCCAATTGAATTGTTTTGTGCATAAAAATTGAATTGGCATGAGAATCGTGGGAGCCTAGGGTTCAATTTTTTTTTATTTTTGGATTGACTAGGGTTCAAATCTTAGCAGAGGCAAAAGAGCATTAGATGATCTATTTCTAGTTGCCTAAGGCTTGGTGGTGGAATTATTTGATATTTGTTCTGGTGGGAGATGCTAGATACCTACTTGTATTGTCAAGATGCCTTTGCTGAACTGAATCTACACCACCGTTATTACCACCAAAAAAGAAAAACAAACAAACTTCAAATCTCTTCTACATGACTTATTCAAGCTTATAAATGACTTGCTGAAAGTTTTAAGTAGCAGCCAATAAGACAACATAATTATGGATAAAACTTGATGTGTCTTATTTCATGCTATTATTTTACGTTTCAATACTGTGATTACTGTCCTCAGCAGAGTTTTTGTTTTTTTTTATAGGAATTTACATAAATACATCAAAATGCAACACTAATTTTCTTTTTTGAATTTTCACATGCAGGTGGATCTGATATTTATGGCTGTAATATTCGTTGGATGAAAACGAGAACCTGACTTTGCGAGTATTTGTAGCTTGGTCTTTCATTTTGGCATGTTCAAGTGCATCTAATTTGCAATTTCCTAGGATTGATTTCGCTGTTTTTTACTTGTTTACCGTCATTGAACAATTTGTATTCAGATGTTATCCTGTATGTGGTTTTTGGCATCCCGAGAACCATAATCATCTAGCACCTAAAAGTACAGTTGCTTCTTCCTTGGTGTATAGTTTAGACGCTGTGAAACTTAAACTCATCTTTTCAGTGCTTCTGCTTTTCGTTTATCCCTGATGGAATCTTTGAAATGTTGATTCAAAATGATCTTGGTGTGTTTATACAAGGTAACTTTGCAGCGTTTCCCTGTGCCAGTTGCCAAATAATTTTTTTTAAAAAAGAAGCAAATATGATGGATGAACCGTCACTTTTTTTGTGGTTATATGCTTTTTGCACTTCTAATTAAAAAGAAAAATAGGAGATCTCATACTATGATACCAAATTGGTTTCAAATCAAGGTAAGAAAACAAGTAGAACAGAAGCAAGAGAAGGAAAGGAAGAAGAAGATTGACCGAGAAGGAAGGGATGAATTGCATCAACTTCTATGTTTTGATACTTACAAATGAGTGGTGAGATCAGCTTTATACGTATAGTTGACTCACGTTTGTTTGCTGAAACGAAAATACAGAAAATAAGAAACATTCCAATTACTCCTTCGGTTTCAAGATAAGTGTCACTTAAGCAAAAACAGTTTACCCTAAAATAAGTGTCATCTTAGGAATTCAAGACAAAAATGTAACATATACTACGGGTGTGTTTGGTACGAAGAAAAAAAAATTCTTGCAAAAAGTTTTCGCAGGAAAAAAAATTAATTTTCTTATTTATTTTCTGTTGTCAATCACGTCGACGTGCTCTGATACCACTTAATTCCAACTTAGCATTAATTGTTGATTAGTACAAGTAAGTCGTGAATTCATTTTTGGGATAGCTACCCTGTATATTCATTAGGCAAAAATTATGGAGAAAAGACACAACCTAGTTCATCTCAAAACAAATGGCCCACGTTTGAGTCAGTCGGCCATAGTAATTTCAATAAATGGTCATTCCAATTTTGGGCTACTTCAGCCCCATTATAAAATACTAGTCTATGGGAACGTGCGTTGCATGTTTATCCCAGAATAAGGGGAAAAAATAATTTTCTTATTTATTTTCTGTTGTCAATCACGCCGACGTGCTTTGATACCACTTCATTCCAACTTAGCATTAATTGTTGATTAGTAGAAGTGAGTCGTGAATTCATTTTTGGGATAATTACCTCGTATATTCATTAGGCAAAAATTATGGAGAAAAGACACAACCTAGCTCATCTCAAAACAAATGATCCACGTTTGAGTCAGTCGGCCAAAACAATTTCAATATATGGTCATTCCAATTTTGGGCTACTTCAGCCCCATTTTTAAATACTAGTCTATGGCAATGTGCGTGGCACGTTTATCCCAAAATATTTGGTATAAAATTTTACTTTATACGTGACACTGATTTTTGCAATATATGTTTGAAAAATTAGTAAAGTCAATTGAACCAACAAAATAAAATCATAAATCTACCTTCTTCTTAATGGTGCTGAGAAAAAAATCCAAATGAATATCATTAATTCATAATTTTAAACTTCAAAAATTAAAAAAAAAAAATCTAAATTTGAGGAAAGGAGAAATTTGAGAATAAGCAAACAAAGAAAATAATATAGCTAAGATTAAACATAACGACAATTTTCATTAAACAATCCTCCCAACATATGAAACTACTTGTCCCTCGATCCGTTTCATATCTACCAAAGATACTAAGAACAGTCCGTTTCAAATAATTTTTGAGATTTTCTTCTACAAAGAAATTGCATAAAAGGAATTTGCGTAAAATTCTGCTTTCAAAGCTTCTTCGTGCAACCCTAACCACCAACCAAAAAACATATGATTTTTGAGTCACATTATATTTGCAACAAAACCTTTTATAGTAGTAGACACTATTCAAATAAGGAAAAATTACATACATCAAAATTTACATAATTCACAAGTTCTAAATTTTAGGACTTTCTACCTAGTTCAAATAAAGAAATTTTTATTATAAAAAAGGTTATTTAATTTTAAAGTGCTAAATATTAGAAAATTTTAAAAAATAAAAATGAATTCTATTATGATTCGATATCCTTATTTTTCACCTTTAATTTGCTTGTACGTTATTTTTCTTCTTTTCTATGTATTTGCTAACATAAAATATATGTAATATTTTATTGATATAAAAAGACACCTACACGAAAAGTGAATATGAATATTGAAACTTTGCTAGTGTGACTTCACAAAGTTTTCTTTAAGCTTGTTTAATTATGGAAAACCCCTATTACTTATTTAATAAGAACACGCATATTATAATTATTAATATTAAATTCTCAAGTCTTTTAACAATTATAGTAAAAAAAAACCACTTTGATAGAGAAAATGGTCGAAAATCCCCCAACCTTTATCCAAAATTTCAACTACACACCCGAACTTCACGGGGGTCCTATCACACCCTTGAACTGTTTAAAAATAAAATATACACCCCCTTAAAAACTTAAACCCAGATTTGTCCCAAGGAATGATCTGCACGCGCCTATTACATAATGTCACGTAATATTACTTTTTTTTTAATATTAAAAAAATAATTATTTTCTTTCTTCTACTTTTTCCTTTTATTTTCCCCTTTTCTCTTATTTTTCTTTTCTTTTCCATTCACTGTTCTCTTCTCTCTTTCCTTGTTCTGTTTCACTATCAAGGTGACGAAGATGGTGAATGATCATGGTGAACCACAACAGCGATAAAGACGACAACACGCAAGTATCACTCGATTCGAATCTTAGGATTTAAATCTAGTTTAACCGACCTAGATCTAAACAAATTAGAGAAAAATTTAAAATGATTTTTCATCCATAAGATTAGAGCATATTCAGAAATCATAGGGAAGAAGATGAGGAGCAACGGTAAATCTGGGTGTGTTTCATGGCATTGTCAATATCGACGGCAACAATTTTGAAGAGGAAGAAGGAATCAAAAAGGCCAAAGATGATGGAATTGAGAGATGCGTTGGAAAGATTATTGAATTCAAGAATGGAGAGAAGCATTGAGTTTGTGGTGTAGATGAAAATGGAGATGTGGAAGATGAAAATGGAGGTATATTGTGAAGAAGAAACAAAACAAGTAAAGAAAAATATAACTATGAGAAATGCATATATCTATAAAAAAAAAAATATGAAAAATAAAATTTATTTTTCGTTTTTGGTGCTCACTCTCTCAAGGAGAGTGAAATACACTAGCTTTGCCACGTTAGCATTTAGGGAGGTAATAATTTCATTTTTAAACAGTTCAGGAGGGTGATAGGATCCCCGTAAAGTTCGACAGTGTAGTTGAGATTTCGAGTAAAGGTTGGAGAGGATTTAGACCATTTTCCTCACTTTGATATAAAGAGTCATCCTTTGAGTTTTTTAAAACTTACATAAAAATTGAAATTTGAAAAATAATGAACGTTAATCATCTTTTATCATTGTATTTTAATAATTTTGACAAAAATTATACATGGAAAATAATATATTTTTTTGATAACTAATTATTTTATTCGTCAAGGGAGAAAATATACTATAAACAGAATCCATAGTCCTACTTACTATTCCACCTTAAGCTCCTACTTGTGTTTTTTTATATCAAAGTGTTTACCCATGAATTGCCAGCACCACTTGTCGACACAGTGAAATATTTTTCTTCCGCAATAATTTCCATCATAAACATGTGATTGTGACATAATTCAATAACTCTTCACCTAAAGATTGTAACCTTTTCTAAGAATACACAATATATATATTGATTAAGGTCTAAAAATATATTACATGAAGGGAGCGACTCTACACAAACAAACATATTACATGAAGGCCCCGATTAGGGGTGGACATAAAAATCAGAGAACAGAAAAATTGTACCGAACCGAATTAGTTCGGTTCTTCGGTTTTGGTTCTTCGGTTCGGTTCGGTTTCGATTTTTTTTTGATAGTTCGGTTCTTCAGTTTGGTGTTCGGTTTAGGGGTAACGATTCTTCGGTGCTTTTATTAAAGGTTTTTTTTTTTAATTTTTATTTAGCTCATGTTTGGCCCAAAACTTTTCAAGACCAAGCCTCAACGCCCATACCCAATTAACCCATCAATAGTTACCTTCCAACCTTATTACTTTTACATTTTCCTAATTTTTAATTTTAATTCCTAATATAATTATATTTCTAATTGTAATTCCTAAAGTTTTTCACACAAATACTCCTAATTTCTAACTGTAATTCCTAAAAAAAATTCACACAAATACTACCACTGTATTTTGATATGAAAACTGGAGCATTACAATGATATGTATTTGAAGTTGTCCTCACTTGATAGTCTATTTACAATGTTTTAGATTTTTTAGTGTCTTATATTTTGATTTGGTTCTCATTTTATTTTTTATTTTGCACCGAAAAACCGATTTAAAAACACCGAATTAAACCGAACCGAATTAGTTTGGTTCAGTGTTCGGTGCACACTATTTCAAAACCAAAAATCGAAGAATTGAACCTAAATTTGATAAAACCGAACCGAAGGACCGAATGCCCACCCCTAGCCCCGACTATGCTTTAATATAAAATTACATCGGCAAACATAAATACAACAACAACAAACTTAGGATAGTCCCCAAAGAGGGTCTAGAGAGGGTAGAGTATACACAAACTTTTACCCCTACCTCGAGGTGTACACAGACTTTTACCCCTACCCCAAGGAGGTAGAGAAGTTGTGTCCAGACATCAGCACACATAAATCACAAGTATAAATGGTCCAAATAAAAATAAGACCTTATAATTATGCATTCGTACAAATAAAAAGAGAAAAGTCTGGAACTATTTTATACCTATATGATATCGACATAAATTCTTCGACGTATACAAAAAAATACCTTTATCCTTCACGACCTCATATATGATTGATCAACATGCCACCCTGCATTAAAGTCAAAAATACAACAAATCGAGTTAGAAAAGAAAATTTAAGAGATAAAAGCATTAATAAATTCTACACCCAAACTGATAGCTTGATAAAAGGAGATAAATTTTACAACTTCTAATGTCAAAATAATTATCACATTGAAGTTCAACAACACCAAGAATAAAACACCATCCAAACATTGAAGACAACTACCAATATCTATAGAATATACAACATATATACGTTACATTAAAGTTCAACAACACCAAGAATGAAACACCATCTAAACATTGAAGACAACTACCAATGTTTATAGATTATATAACATATATACGATTAGAATAAAGCCAAAAAAATTGTTTTTCCATTGTGGTAGCAAGGAAGAATTCTTAATTTATAGAAGTCCATAACCTTGAGAAAGGGTTACCTAAATGTTAAAAAAATTATTTTTCTTTTATGAAAAGCAAAAATCAATTATGGTGTGAAATTAGTTATGGTAGTGTTTTATTTTATTTTTACTTAATTTTTAAAATATTAACCTAAACATTAATAATTGGGCTCTCCTAATATGAAACACAACTAAGTGAAAAAGGAGAAACGGGTAACCGACTAATGAAGATATTAGTTTACAACTCCTAATTGTATTGAAAGTGAAAATTTGTTATCAAAAATAGTCCCAAAAAGGTGGACGAAATTCAATTGAATTGGAAAGTGCATGTTATAGTCAATTTTAATTATTAATTCTTCTTGTCATATATTTTCTTCTTACCATATAAAATTAGGATTCCTTAATTTTAAAAATATATTTTATTCTTGTCATATATTTTAGGACTATTTAGTTTTTCAATAATTAATTAATAATTGGAGAAAAAATATGAAAAAATGATTTTGTCTATTGCGAAGTCTTTTAATGAATGACAAAAAGTTCAAACAATATTTATAAGGACCTTCACACTTTTAATATATTAGAGATTAGAGATTAGTGTTGCTGCTTTTTTTTTTGGCTCCAATTTTTTATTTTTTTTTGTCTAAAAAATCTGTTTTTTTAATTAAATATAATTATATAGAAATTGTATAATTAGTGTATATAATATGTACCTATATAAGATATATGTATAGAAACTAGATAAAATATTTATATAAACTGTATAGTTGTTGTATAAAATATGTATCTGTTTTAAATATATATATATATATATATATATATATATATATATATATATATATATATATATATAAATTGCTTAGAATGTGTATAGAAAATGTATAGTAGTTGTATAAAAAACGTATCTGAATAATAATTTTAGCTAAAGGTTGTATAGAATATGTATTGAAACTATATAATTGTTGTATAAAATATGTTTTTTGTATATGATATGTAAAGAAATTGTATCATTGTTATATATAATATGTATATGTATAGGATGTGCGTAGAAACTGTATTATTGTTATATAAAAAAGTATTTGTATCATTGTTGTATAAAATATGTTATTTTCATTTAAAAAATACACTCTTTTTGTATTTGATTGATTAGAAAAGCGTAGTAATTACAATATTACAAATTTGTATTGAATTGTTTTTAAAAAACTCTACAAAATTTATGTGATTGTTATTTTGATAGAATTGAAAAATAATAGAAGAGCAATTTTTCTTTTAGAAAAAAAAAAAAAAAAAAGCAGCACAAAAAAAAAAAGAACAATAATTGAAGAGTAGAATTTTTAATTTTTTTAAAAAATAGAAGAGAAAATGAAACTGCAAAAAAAATAAAAAATAGACAAAGAAAACAAAAATAAATAAATAGCGACACTAACATCAACAATGGCTAAATATGGAAATACAATTCTTGGGCCATTTTAGGCAGAAATTGTTTGACCGATTGACCAGTTTCGTCCCTTCCCATAAAATCATTACAAATATTGACCAAACTTTTAAATTTTACATCAAATGACTCGCTTTTTCATAACTTTCTTCTTCTTCTTCTTTTTCTTCAGTTGTCATCTTCTTCTTCTTTAGATCTGTCTTCTTCTACTGCTGCTATTGTCTTTTGTTGTTCACTCTAATTGCTAATTACATATTGAAGCGTTGATAGCAGATAATATCTCAATCAATAAATATGATAACAAAGAGAGGATAGAAGAAGAGGAAGAAGAAGGACAATGGTAGAAGGAAATTTCGTAGCAATTAATTTTATGGGTAATGTTCTTGTACTCATGGCCAAAGAAAGAAATGGGTATTGTGAAACCCGGGATTTTTAATTAAGGGTGACAAAAAAGTTTGAAAATTAAAAAAAGGTGACACAAGTTTTAATTATTGAGTAGAGGTGACAATTTTGTCATTAGTTTAATGACATGCAGCAATTGCTGTAAGTTGCTGCAGCAACTTACAGCAATTTCGATAGTTGCTGCAACAACTTTGACTGTTGCTGTAGCAACTATCGTAGTTGTTGTAGCAACTTCGAAAGTTGCTGCAGCAACTTGCAGCAACTTCCTAATGACTACTTAATAAAAAAATTGACTTCAGCTGGTCAAACTTGTCATCTTTTTTTAATTCAACACTTTTTTGTCACCTCCTTCTCAATTCTCTATGAAACCTTTCATATTCTTTTAAAGTTGAGTATTGTAAAATTTTCTAGAAACACTCATTGGGGATACAAAAGGAGAGAGGGAAAGAGGAATCTAAGTGCAGGAAAAAAGAGGTATTTGTCTGGATGTATAAATACTTTGTATTCTCTATTATACACGTTTATACATAGAAAGGTTGTATAAAATAGTATAAGTTGTATATCACACAAAAATGAGGTTGTGTGGGTGTAATTAATTTTAGGGAAAATTATGCAAAATGTCCATTGGGAAAAAAAATTACACAAAAACTAACCCACTTTTTTTTTTTTTACTTAAAATGGCCAACCGGTCAAAGTAATTACTAAAAATGGCCGGTCGGCCAACTGCTACCAAAACTTTGGTATGCAATATACCTGAATGTTTGGCCATTATATTTTTAATAATAAGAAAAAAAAAATGATGTGCTATTTAAAAAAAAAAAAATCTTTGTTTAAATTTTTTTGTTGCTTTTTTTTAAAATTTTTTTTTTCTTTTCTAATTGTTTCACTTTTTTTGTGGAAAAAATGAATATCATGTTGTTTTGTTATTTTTTGTTTATATTTTTATTTATTAAGGTGGGAATGCATGATAGTCAAATAAATATTGACATCGATACATTTTTATTTTTGTTATCTATGTTGTTAATAAATATTTTTATTACATAGTTGTGTATATAATATCGATACATGATTATACACCATTCATACAATGTCAATACTTTACATACCTATTTATACAATATCGATACACGTCTAATCTAAATATTATTTATACAATATTAATACACTCTTGTACACCATTTATACAATGTCGATACGTTACATAACTATTTATACAATATCGATACACGTTTATACACATTTATACAATATCGATATATTACATATACACTACATAATTATTTTTACATCATATATACATGTTTATACACCATTTATACAATACCGATACATTACATAATTATTTATACAATTTCGATACATGTTTATACACTATTTATACAATATCGCTAAACGTTTATACTCTATTTATACAATGCCGATACACGTTTATGCACTATTTATACAATATTGATACATTACATATACACTAAATAACTATTTATGC
This sequence comes from Capsicum rhomboideum, assembly GCA_031232105.1. NCBI lineage: Eukaryota > Viridiplantae > Streptophyta > Magnoliopsida > Solanales > Solanaceae > Capsicum > Capsicum rhomboideum. Next base: position 32,741,477 of record CP124716.1, read on the forward strand.
AATATTGATACATTATATATACACTACATAATTATTTGTTCATCATATATACATGTTTATACACCATGTATACAATATTGATACATGAAAAAAAATTGCACGGAAAATGTTTGGAAAAAAAAAGAGAAAAAATAATTATTTTTTAAAAAAAAATTAACGCTTAAAAAAAAAAGAAGAAATGGCCTAATGGCCTTGGGTCAAATTGAACTTTGTTGAGCCCATGATCCTTTTGGCTATTTTTTCTGTAAATGAAAAGTGGACTACTTTTTTTGTAAATATTTTATTTTTCTGTATATAATTGAAATTTTCCCATAATTTTATGGGCTATGTAAATATACATATTTTTTTAAAAAAAATTCTTAATTTTTTTAATCAGTCAAAACCTCAAAATACAGGGATAAAATTAGCAGATGAATTACAAAAATTTTAAAAAAGAAGATCAAAGGGCAAATCAAAGGACAAGGTAAAGTATAACAAAGGACAAAATTAATCAAACTTTGAGAATGAAAAAAGTCAGTGTTTTTGTAGATTAACCTTTAACTGAAAAACTAATTTCGTATCATACTAAGGAGGACTAGATATGTTTTAATTTGAAAGCTAGATCAAAAGAAAGTGACAAAGGGACATTTTGCATTAGGTATGAGATTTGGATGCTTCTGAAAAAGTACTAGATCAAAAAATGATAGAACAACCCATAAAGTTAAGAGATAAGATCAAAAGGCTATAAAAGGAATAAACTAAAAAGTTGGAGGAAAAAAACTATAAAAAAAATATACCAACGCAATTTGTGAGGACGACAAAAAATTTAAGCAATCGAAAATTTTGTTTAAACGATCAAGATTTATTTAAGCAATCAAAATATGTTGTTTAATTAATCAAGAGTTATTTAGAAAGACATTTATACATCTGCTAGTTGTTTGGAGGTGGTGATGACAAGAAGGAAGGGAGGTGGTTTGGGGGGTGGGTGGGTGGTGAGGGGGGGGGGGGGGAGAAGAGGGGGAAGGAAAAGAGGAGTGGGAGGTTTGTGTAAATAAAAAATCTTATGGGCTTTTAAAATATATGTTATTATCACTAATTAAAAAAATGTCTTTTTTATCACATTCTTAAAACTTGTGTCCTATATTTTTTATTTTCACTCTTAAAAGTCTCTTTTAATTCCACCTCCCATATTATATATAATTCCACGATATTGCAAGAACGAACTTTATTGAAACTTCAAACTTAGACTGTATTAACTGGCGTAAACTTGAATATTTAAAAGATCACTTTCAATTTTCATCGATACATCAGAGGGATTACCTTGTAAAAATACAAATCGTTAAGTAAGATTATACACTTACTATTATGGGTAAACATAAACAACAACAAAAAAACAAATTGAATCGAAGTAATTGGATTCTTCAATTCTATTTCAAAAAAAAAAAGTTCGATTCTTTAATTCGGTGTTTGGTATTAGAATTACGATTATTCGATGCACCGAAGAATCAAACTTTTATTAAAAAAAAATTAATTTTTTTTTAATATCAGTATCATACCCTATTCTATTTATTCAATATCAATTCAATAATTTTCATTCTTGGGGATCAATTTGATAAAGACAAAGATGAGATTCAGCCCCTTCTAAGGCAAGTAAATGTTTTTTGATTGTGGTGTGAAAAGTGTAGCCACGTCAAGGAAGGAACTGATTAGCCATGAAGAATCAATGAAGCAACAGCTTTTGGTGACACAAACTGCTTCACCTACTCTGTTTGCCATTTTATACTTAACAGGAAAACTCCACAACTAAATCAATTGAACACCAATGAAAGAAGATAGATGAAAGAGAAAAATGAAAAATAAATATTTTAAATTTACATTTTACTCATATTTAGTCCACAACTTTTCAAGATCAAGGCCATACAAAAAACAAGAAAATTTTATTTCTCGTTCACACTAAAAAATTATTTTAGAAATATCGAACCAAATTGAATCAAAATTGAGAAAAATCAAATCGCATTAAATTAGTTTGGTTTGGTGTCTGATGCACACTTTTTCAAAATAAAAAAAATTGAAAAGTCAAATCTAAATTTGATAAAATCGAACTCCCACCCCTACTCACTATACAAAATCATACAAACAAGTTACATAAGTATATAAATTTATACTTTGTAGAATTTGATCATTTGACCCTAAATCGAAATTGATTGCGGATAGCATAGTTCTTCGTCACTTTAACAATGATCGTCTTATTTTAATAAGTCTGCTTTTTCCTCAATTTCTAGGTAAAAACAATTATCGATAATAGCATTTACATTCTCTTCGATTACTTCACCAAACTCTAGGATTTCATCCTCGATCATTTGAATTGTATCTGAATTGTATACCTTATGTATACTACCTCTGTTTTGTATATGATCTGAGCTACTAACAATTGAAATCACATTATTCTTCATAATTATTTTTTCACAATGACAAAAAATGAATAAGCAGAGATTTCTGAGTCTTTGCTTTTCAATTCAATATACACACAAACACTAATGTTATTGTGTATTAATATAGTTGGACAATCATCACTCAAAATATACTTTGATTTTCATGAAATTTATTGTGATATCCACCTCAATTTGTGTAGGAACATATTTATTGTCAGTTTTCCACTAACCTTTGTCCTGAATAAGAAGGGTGAGGCTATTCATGAAAAATGATGAAGCAACAAAGAAATTGACGGATCACTAGTGAAGTTGATGGATCAACTGTGAAATTAATGAAATCAACTGTCAATTAACTGTGAAATTGATGAAGAATCATCTATTAATTTGAAGGAGAATTAACTACGAAATTGAAATCTAAAAATTATGAATCTAAGAAGAGAATGTATCAAATACGTTGGGTAGAGATGAAAAGTTGCTCCATCACATTATTTTCATTTTTAAATGCGAAAAATATGCTGGGAAAAATCAATTTTCCTTTTATAATAGCGAAATTTTTAAGCTGTTTTTTATGTTAAAAGAAATGTGACTTCATTTGGTGCAAACTAAACTACTTTACTGTGTATTTATGAAATGTGAAAATCACATATATTTACAATTTAAGACCTTAAATTACAAACCATAAATATATTATTTTTTATTTACAAAACCTAGTTTTTATTTACAAAACATAACAATTCAAGTAAAAAAGAAAGGATATTTTATTGGAATGGGCTTATAATTCGAATATGTTTTGATTTGGATTTTTTTTTTTTTTGGCATTTAATTTTGATAAATTGGCTGACTTTTCGGACTATGTATCAATCTATATCTTTTCCTATGTATTTGATTTTTCTCTCTCTTCACACCCCTCTCTTCTTAAATTTTCCACCATCTTCTTCAACCTTTTCCCTTTAACCTTATTCATAAATCTTCACCAAAAAGTTATCATTTTTTTCCAAATATTTTGGTATTTATGAACAATTGATTTTACGATTGGTCATATTAATTTGTTATTTACGATTTAATGATTTTTCTAATTTTATTAATTATTCCATAACTTCGTTGGAAATACACGAATATATGCATTGTTGCCTTTCATATTGTACATGAATGTTAAGTTGTATTCTTTTTCACTTTCTGGCGTTTTGTATATGATATATAAGTTGATTTTGTATGGATTATTTTATCTTTTTTTTTTTGTTAGTCTGACCTTGTATATGCCGTCATTCTATATGAAAACCTAATTGAAATTGGGACACCAACGACGCGACACTCGTGTATCAAATGTACATATTCAATACAAACTCGAGATTTCGAGGATGCAAAAAGTACAAAATTATCTGAATAACATATTATATAAACATTTCATATACCATTTTAGACATTTACTTATTGGACAAATTCATATACCATTTCACAATCCCATATATGAGGGCATACCAATTTCTATACCATTTCCATACTATGTTTCAAGGAGGTAATTAAATAACAATTTCAAACATCAGTTTCTATGCCATTTCATTTGACATATATCAATTAAAATATATATGTCACACCAGTTTCTGTACCATTTTCGTACAATATTTTCAACAAGGTAATTAAATAACCATTTCAAACACCAGTTTCTATACCATTTTAATTGACGTATGTTAATTAAAATATATACGTCATACCATTTTCTATATCATTTTCATACAACGCTTTCAACAAGGTAATTAAATAATCATTCCAAACACTAATTTTTATACCATTTTAATTGACGTATATCAATTAAAATATACATGTCATACCAGTTTCTATACCATTTTCATACAATATTTTCAATAAGATAATAAAATAACCATTCCAACACACCAGTTTCTATATCATTTTAATTAACGTATATCAATTAAAATATATACGCCATACCAATTTTCGTACCATTTTTTATCAAAATATTCAAAATATTTTATTGGTATTAATTTTTAAATAAAGATAAATCTAATATAATTTGATGTTGAAAAAACAATTATTTAGTATTTAAAATATTAATACAACATCTTGATTTTTTAAATATGAATTTAATTACATACATGTAAGTACTTGTTTATTACACACAACTTTGATACAAAAAAAATTCTCTAGAAATATGTTGAATAGTTGTCCACACATCAGTATTATTTAAACAATAATAAATACATATATTCTCTAAAATATGAAGTTTACAAAGAAAAAAAACGTACTAAAGGGAAACCAATTTCAACATGGAAATGAGAGGATCAACATTGTACATCTGTTTACGTAAACAAGAGGAGTGAAAAGGGAAATTAAAAAACAAATTGTAAGAGTTAAAAGGAAAGAGATCAACATTGTACATTATCAATGTAAATCGTGGGTTTGGATTTTACCGTGCCACTTTTTTTTTTTTTAACCTTATTTGATAAATTTTATTAGTTTTCAAGTGGTATATTTTGAAAAATAGAAACTAATGGTAGGTTTTGTTATTATTAACTCTTAAATAGTATATTTTTGTTATTTACCCTTATGAAATTTTCCCATTAACAAAGCTAAATCCTAGGCCCATCTTCTGTCGGAAACTATGTTAACCTAGCCCAGTAAAATGAAATATTCTTTCGCATGACAAACAAGAGCCAGAAAAGTGTGGGCTTTTAGAAGCCCAAAAGTATAGCAGAACTGTAATACTAAACCCTAGTAAAACGCCATAGATAAAACAACATAGGCAAATCCTTCTGCACAACCAACGGTAAGGCAGACCACCAGTAGCCGCCAACCCATAACTCCGCCATCATGGGTCGCATGCACAGTCGTGGTAAGGGTATTTCAGCTTCGGCTCTTCCTTACAAGAGAACTCCTCCTAGTTGGCTCAAGATCTCTGCTCCTGATGTAAACTCATCCGCCCCTTTTTATCACTTATTATTTACTGTTTGTTTAGAAATTTTAATTAAGTGTTGCTGATTTTTGTGATTATTTAAGGTTGAGGACAACATTTGCAAGTTCGCCAAGAAAGGGTTGACACCTTCACAGATTGGTGTGATTCTTCGTGACTCTCACGGAATTGCACAAGTTAAGAGTGTCACTGGTAGCAAGATCTTGCGTATCCTCAAGGCCCACGGTATTGTTATATATGTCCTTTTTTATTTTAATGGGAATTGTTATTTATTTGAATGTGGTTTAATTAATATATGAGTATTTTGATTATTTATGTGAATGTGTTTTGATATTGGGTATTCTCGGGAAAATGGATAGGGCTCGCACCTGAGATTCCAGAGGATCTGTACCACCTGATTAAGAAAGCTGTTGCCATTAGGAAGCATTTGGAGAGGAACAGGAAGGACAAGGATTCCAAGTTCCGATTGATATTGGTCGAGAGCAGGATCCATCGCCTTGCTCGCTATTACAAGAAAACTAAAAAGCTTCCACCTGTCTGGAAATAGTAAGCTCCATTGCCTCGCTGTCTTGTTTATAATGTTGTTGTCTTGTGTGTCCTTTTTACTTGCTCGCAGCACTTTGAATATCTTAGTGTGGTAAGTAGTTGCATTTGACTCTCTGCATGTAGTATCATTATTTGATTCCATTAGTTGCTGGACATTGATTCCATTAAGTCTTTGTTAAACATAGGTTTTTTTATTTGACTCAAATGAATTGATGACTCGAAAAGATGGGCAGCAGTTAGTTGTTAATGTTAAAGTGAGCCACACTGGTTGAGAGAATGAGTTGTTGCCTGCTCATCCCTATTCTTTATTCGGTCAATTCTTAGCTTCCATGTTATATTCTCCACTCCACATTACCAGGCCTAAGCGTCTGCCGAGGAATGGGGTGTGGTGTTGTCTCCTCATATCATGAGCTAGTTTTTGGAATTGAGCTAGGCTTAATGTTCGTTTTCCTTGCAATTTAAAATGTTAGCTGAGATCTTTCTAATTCCTAAGACTCTTGTGTGCCATAGGTTTTATACTGTTTTTGCTTGTGATACCTGTCCAAATTGAGCAAAGTGGATTGTGAGGATTCATGTGCCAACTCTTTTTGCTTTTGATACCTGTCCAAATAGAGGAAAATGGATTGTGAGGATTCATGTGCTAACCTCCAGCTAGCTTGGGATTGCGACATGGTTGTTATAGTTGTTTGCTTCTAGATTCTTGATATATACCCCATCATAGATGAAATGTCCTGGTTCTTGTATAGCAAGCTTTGAAGTTGTAATAAGACCCACCATTCCTTGACATATTCCTTTACTCTTTTCTAATTTAATTTTACTATCATTTTGTGTCTAAATCGTATTGGTGTTTATTATTAAAAAAATGCACCAAGAAAACTACTATACTGTTTAAGGAATGTTCAAAATAGTGAAGAAGTTGTTTGTTATCAGATTTGGATATACTCTTTCTTCAAATACAGCAAAGTTTTAGTTCTTACTGTAATGCTTCGGCTTAAACAAACTGGAGTGCTTATACTGGGACACACAGCATATAATCCTTTGACATTTATTCTTCAATCCGTCTCTTTTTTGCTTTTCTAAATGTTTTTGGTGATTTTCTTAAGTGGTTCTGTTCCCGGGTCTTTGGTCAAGTGGTATGAGTTTAGCATGTCATGGGGATTAGGGGCACATGTCATGGGTTCGAACCTTTCTGCAAATAAAACCTACTTAAATGGAAAAAGATAGAGTGGTGGGCCCATTATCCATAGTTTCGAGCATTCATGGATTCCTCAGTTATAAAAAAATCTTACATGGTTCTAAGACCAACATATGGTGGAATTTCCTTTGTTTGGTTGTCTTTACGACTTTTTGTTTAAAAACAAGGTCTGTGCCATCTTATACATTAGCAGCGATCTTTATATAACTGAAGGTTTCTGATTATTTTTATTTCGTTTATGTGCAGCGAATCTACCACTGCCAGCACACTTGTGGCATAGGGTGAAATGCGAGCTGGAGTAGCTTTGGCTGATGGCAATATGTAGTTTTCTCGTGTCATTAATTTCTTGCTAAATCCAATTTTGTTTGATTTGATCATGCTACTCAATGGAAGATAGTTTTGCTGTTTTTACCAAGTGTTGAGGATAGATGCTTTTATTTAGATATTCCTCTGAATGACTTGTTTCTCAAGCTCGAAAAACCAATGTTCAACTGGTATGGCTGCTCCGTAATTTGCCCTGCAGAAAATTATGCTCTTCACTTTATATGCATGGCAGTGAACTTGCAAAATGTCACCGGAAATGCCTTTTTTTTTTTAACAGATAAGGGCGTTGGTGAACCTCTTTGAGGCTTGCCATGACGTATATGTTCTAGTTGGGGTTTAAAAAAGATGAGTTGTGGAGTTTGAATCTGAAGGGGTGGCACTTGAAAAGTTGTACCAACAATAGTTATGTGAGACCCTCTAAAACTTTGCCCAATGGAAAAGTAGGCCCCGTAAAATTTTTCCCTCTGTCCCTGCAGTTCATACGCACATACATCCAAAATTAGAAAATCTGAACTCTCTTCTATGACCCAAATTCGGACCTTTCAAAAATTGCCAAACGCATGTGTTATAAGTCTTTATTAAATTATAGGTGGCTTGGAAATTTGTCAGATAGAGCAAGTTATTTTGTTGATCTCTGTGTGCTGTTTAAGAGTTCTAGTTTAGTTTTTTTTAAGTGGGTTTGTGAAGGATTGAAACAGTTCTTCTTACGGGTTGAAGTTGTGTTTTTTCAAAATCAATCTGGGTATCAAATTGCTGCATGTAATTCTGTTCAATGTTTGTTACGTTAAAGAGGAAATCAAGATTTTTTTAATTTTTTTGGGGCAAATGAAGAATAGTTTTATTCATCAAGTAAACACACAATTCACAGATTGAGCTTTAACAGCCTCAGTTCTTATCTTCTACAACTTCATAACTTACTAATCTTCAATCTTCAATCTTCAGTCGTCTAGCTGGGGGGCTAAAGTTTAGACTGGCAAGTTTGCAGACCAGCCGGCTCTTCATACTGCCTTTTCTGATGAACCTTTTGTATGATTAACTTTACCAATGCACTTTCACTTCGGTGCCTTTCTTAGAATAGTCTGGCATTTCTTTCTTGCCAAATATAATAGACAGACCCCACCTAATGTCATTTTAAATTTCAGCAATACCACTCTTCCCTTTGCAATGAATTATTGCGCATTCAACTTCACCTTTTCAGTCAAATTGTTGTCTTGCAATGCGTTGCCAATGCAATAGCCTCAGCCATACCCCCAAGGGAACCACATTCAAATAATAGAAGAGAACTCGATTCAATTGTGTCATTACAACGTGGACAGTTTGCACCATCTATTACTCTCCACTTTGCTGGCTTCTCTTTAGTGAGCGATTTTTCCTAGATAAGTCAGTCTTAGCATAAAAACCCACCTAGGAAATCTCCTGTTGTTGCAGACTAACTTCCTCCAAAAACCTTTTGAAAGATTTCTCTAAGTTGCTTATATAGTTTTTGAATAGAAAAACTTGTCATTTGATTCACATCAGTCTCCATATAGCCAACTCCTTTCAATATTCTTCGAGCTTTCGAGATCTTTCCAATTACTCAAGAAGCAACTTTAATCTCTACACCACATAGTGATCTTTCTTTATCATAATCGGCATGAACTTTGTATCCATAGCTTGTCTTTTTAGCACAGAAATTTCACAATAGTTTGCATCTGACTGCTTGATTCCAAGTTAAAACCAGAGGCGGATCCAGGATTTGAAGGTTGTGGCCTGTGGGTGCCATATTTTATGTATAAAATATATTTCAATTAGCGACAAAGATTGACTAATAAGAACGATGATTAGAAGTTAGTTTTTGGTTATTTCAGTTAGGTCTTTTATTCATACATAAAAAAATAAATTTGATTCTTCGTTCAGTATTTTTCACTCAATTTAAATTATATTCGAGATAAAATTGTTAAAAGAAATCCGGAAAAAGCACCCCCAATTTTAAATTTTTTCTTAAAAAAAAGCTTAAATACTTCATAGTTCATATCCATTGTTTGACTACATTAATTTTCTTTATTGCTTTTGAATTAATTTTTCCATATTAATTGTCAAGTTATATGACAAGTATTTTCAAGGAAAAAAGATAAAATTTTTCGGTACATGAGAACAATTCAAAGCCTATTTTATGTCAAGTCATTAGATTTTTTTTCAAAAGTCAATAAAAAAATAGTAATCAATTATATCTTAATATATAGATTAACACTGTCTCATTAAAACAAGAACAAATATATATTAACAAAAGTTAATTCAAAATACTTATTCAATAATTTGCTCATAAAGAAAGGTGCAATTAGAAATAAGTTAGGCATTGAGATAACTAAATTGTGAGACCAAGAAGGAGAAGAAACTTTGCAAATAAAGGGAAGAAAGAAAGTGGAAAGCGGAAAGAGAAAAAAGAGGAAAAGAAGTACAGCCTGAGAGGCGAGAGGCCAACGAAAACAAAGGAAGCTGAAAAAGAAAAACTGAGGGAAAATATTGCTGCCATGAGGATTCGAACTTGAAGTCAACGGGCAAAAATCAGGCCCCAAGCACAGTACTAAACCACAACACCCATCTCAGGGTGCTTCATAACGTATATAATATATTTTGTCCAGATATATACATACATACTGTGAATTTTCACCGAAACGTATGGATACCGTGGCACCCTTACCTCACCACATAGATCAGCCCCTGGTTATAATATCCAGAATATTAAGTCCACTAGCTGATAGAGGACAACAAAGCTATTCCAAGTTAGTAAAGATTTTTTTGACATTTCAGTCCCTCCTGCCTATAAGAACCTTTTTACAAATGAAATCAATCATCTGAGCGATCTTCTTAGGGATCAGAAATATAAGAACACTGAGCTCTTATCCAGATCATTGCATATGCTTTTTTCTCCATTGATCCTAAAGAGAGATGAAATAAGGTGATATAGTTGGTGTAGAGAGAGTGTAACGTCCCGTTCCATTGTTATTGAAAATATCAGCGGTAAAGGCATACGAATCTCATCATCATGGGTGTTAGGATTAATTCCTTGATATATGAGTGTATTAGTTATGAATTAAGGACATGCAATACCCCTAGCACAAAGTTAAGTTGAAAGTGTCCTTACCGATTTAGTTTCAGGCTAAGTTCAAACTAGATGGGTTATACCGGAAAGTGTCCTTACCGGTATAACTTACTTTTTGCAGAAGCTTGGCACCCAGGTAGGCTAGATTTAATGTGTAGTATATCTTGGTTAAATTGCATGACTATAATGTAGTTTGACGGGAGATTTCATGCTTAGGCCTGCGGCACGGTGAATGATTGATAATAATCAAAATGTGAACATGCATGAAATCTAAATTGGTTTAATTATTATTTTGGGGCGAATCTTGATGATTTGTAGATTATGTGTTAATTATGCTAATTCATGAGAATATATGTATCCAGTTATGGGACTATGAGTTGTGAAAATTAGTAACTAGTAATTATGGTATTTTTTGGAATTTGAAGGTGCTGTTGTAAACTGATTATAATGAAACAGGAATGGTAGTGAATAGGTTGAGAAAGTTTGATTGTATTGGTGGATGGTAATCCTAGTTGAGCCATTGGGTGATGAATAAGTCTATGCTAAAGCCTTTTCATAATTTTATTGTTATTAAGGATTGAATTAAGGCTAATTGGCTATAAATGACCAGATTTAACTAAATGCTTGGTCAATTGTTGTACTGCATGCTAGAAAATATGAGTACTTGACTTTGCTTGGGAAGCTAATGAACAAGCTAAATGATTTTTCATAAATATTATTGAATAATAAAATTATTGTATTTCGGGATAAGGACTGTGTCATGGTGCAAGTGGTGATATTTATAAACTTACTTGATGATTGCACTTGAACCAGTAGGTGATGGTTAAAGATAGTTAAAAACCCATCTTGTTTATGTGTGCATGATAACTGTCTCATCGTATTGCCTGTTATAATGAATGTTCAAGGAAAGTGAATGACTATTTAATATCCTAAGTGGTAATCACATACAATGAACTTATATGAAAAGCTAGTAGGTTTTACAAGTGTTATTTCTGTTATCATTGTGGTTGTGATTCTTGTGATATCTGTCATTATTGTGGGATATATCGGTATTTGGACATCTTAACGGGATTTATATTTATTATTGTAGGATGTGCCAGTATTTGGACATCTTCAAGGAGTTAGTTGATATAAGGTTGGCAGACACTTTATGTCTAGGATTTGGTACATGGACAGGAGCTCGTCCCCTGCAGGTCATGACTAGTGGTCGACCATAAGACCCTTAACATATATGTACAAGGTATAGATGGGTGTGACGGTTCCTTGAGTGAATCGGGGTTATGTATTAATTATTATATTGGTTCCTTGAGTGAACCGGGCTTATATGTTTAACTTGTTATATTGGTTCCTTAAGTGAACCGGGCTTATATGTTTACTTGTTATATTTGTTTCTTGAGTGAACTGGGCTTATGTGTTACTTGCTATATTTGGTTTCTTGAGTAAACCGGGAATTATGATTATTAACATAGTTGCTGTTGGAATGGATCCTTTAGTGGATCGGGTTTATCGGTTTACTTGTTATATATGCTGGTTCTTTGAGTGGGCCAGGTTTATCCATTTATGGGTTATATATGTTGGTTCCTTGAGTGGACTGGGTTTATCTATTTACTTATTATATATGTTGGTTCCTTGAGTGGATCGGGTTTATTTGTTTACTTGTTATATATGTTGGTTCCTTGAGTAGATCGGGTTTATGATTATTGACTTGTTGGTTTAACTGGATCTTTGCGTGGTCCGGACTTAATTGCAAATAAATGGTGTACTTCTTAATTGTCTAACTACTTATGTATTTGAGATATAGTCAGTATATTATTATGGAGTCATGGTTTATTGACTTGATTGATGCTGGTAGTCAGGGTCTTGACTTGAGTTGTTGCCTAATTGACTTGTATTTGATTAAGCTTTGTGGTTGTTGAAAAGGCTAAGTGTTCTTAATGGATATAAGTTACTTGAAAAGTGTTATGGTCATTGATCTACCGGTTGATATTGTTGAGATTGGATAGACGAGTGTTGCTGTTTCGCTACTTAATTTCTCATGAACTTAAATGAATCCCTAACTTCTAGGGTGCTAATGCATAACTAGAATATCGGAACAAGGTTAAGGAAATATTGAGAAGTTAATGGTTGTAGATCTTGATCGGCTGTGAAGTTGTGTGCACTCATATTTAGCTTAGGTCGGAGATTTAAAGGCTGGTGTATTTGAATGAAAAATGGAAGTTACTTACCTTAAGTGATGACATGAACTATAGACTGAGGGGAGTTAAAATGTCACATTATATGTACATGATTTGTCTTGAACTATATTATATGTTATGTGCTTACCAGTACGTGTTGTTTGTACTGATTCTACACTTGCGATTCCCTTTTTGGGGTATTGTCTGGTTGCAGGGTTAGTTTATGTTTCTCAGGTAATGTAGATAGTGATCTCTAGAAGCTTGTATACTTCTTATTCCTATGGTGAGAGCTGTGTCCTTTGTGTTATCATTTACTTATTAGAAGCTCTTGTACCTATTTAGAATAGTTCTTTAGGGAAAAAGTTTTTCAGTTGTATTTAAAGTTTTATAAACCAGATGTAATAAAAAAATTATTTTTTTAATTTCTTATTGACTTCCGTATATATTTTGAATGAGTGGTAAGGGTTATCCTATCTAGGTGGATTAGAGTAGGTGCCCGCACAATTCGGATAGTTGGGTAGTGACAGTTGATATCAGAGCCAGGTTACCGGTCTCTCAGTACAAGAGAAAATATAGATTAGAGTCCTGCGAATTAATTTGTTGATGTCCACATCTAATCTTTGGGAAGCTATGTGACATTTTAGGAAATGGTTTCACTTCTTTCTCTCCTTTCGTGCTGTATGTGTACATGCTTGTATGAGTTGAGTCCAATTATTATCTCTAGATTCTAATAGGTATCTTGATGAGGTAAAGGGATGTCATTTGACTCCATTTAAAATGACACAAGCAAGGGAAATTGGAACTGGGAAGGTTCCAATTGGTATCTGGCCATTGAGGCGGTGTAAATTTATAGATAATTGGCTAATAGTTATCCATGAGGCGAATAAAGGATAATAAAAAAAGCTTGTTTAATGCTGAAAGTTGAGGTTGATAATTACCTATTTTGGTATTGCTTGAATGACTATGAATATAATTGCTATGATATTCATGGTTGGTGAAAAGTCATAACTTGGTTATTTGTTGATGATTAAAGGAATTATTTGCTTTGTGGTTTACTTGGAAACTGTATGCTAAATGCTAAGCATGATTTTATCATTGGTAAAATGGTAAGAGAAAAATGGTTCATGATTGTGGAAACTTTTGTTTCAATGCAGTCGGTATGTGAATAAGGATCATGAAAAAAAGGCCATTGTTGCATAATAGCAGAAATTATTGTTAGGAAAGTTCTTGTTGTGATTCATAACTGTGATTTAAAGTAATGTGATTTTTGTTGTTGTTAATTGGATCCATGAGTGATCTGGGCTATAGGCATAATTGGAAGGTATAATTTCTATTGATGTTTATTTAAGGAACAATTGAGGCAAGGTCTAACTTATTGTTGTTAATTGTGTTCTTGACTTGATGAATTGTCTGTCATAACTTATACTTGCCTGGTTATTGATTGTTGACTTGTTATTAGATGTGTTTATGCATAGTCATATCCCTCTCATTATTGCACAATAATACATGATTAGTATTGCTCCTTGAGTGGTTGAGGTATGTTGAGTCGGTAATTTGACTAGTCGTAAGCTAGTTGGAAGGCTAAACAAGTATATCTTATCCTCGGGTGATAGCTAAAAAGCGGGTTGTTTATAAACAATTGATTGTTGAGGGTCGATAGACTACTGCGAGTTGTGGTTGAGAACTTATTTGTTAATGAAAACATAGTGTAGTATTTGGTGATGTTGTGCTGGTTATAGCATTGGTTAGGATGTAAGTGCCCGAGCAGAGTTTTTCCTAGGATGAGAGTTGATGAAAAATCTCAGGCTAGGGTGGGTTCCAATAAAAATCCAGTGTTGCATGGTTTAGAGATATTTGGTGTCTCGAGGTGTAGTGATTGATGAAATTAAGGTGATATCATGATAGATAAGGGACATAGTAGCCAATAAAAACTTTTGAAATGGAGTTCGGGTTAGTAGAACTCTGGATATAGTGTTTAACGTAAAAGGGTTAGCACGGGATGTCGAAAATCTGATTATTGTGTTGTGAAAATGGCAAAACTGGAAAAAATCCCAAGTTTCTGCCTCACCTATCCCGCTATAGCGGGAGGCAGGATGCTACGATGGTGCATCTATAGCGGGAATTTATCCGCTATAGCGGGAGTCAATGATGGTCAGTGGTGCTATAGCGGTTAGATCCCACTATAGCAAGGCCGCTACAGTGGGAATTAGGCAGTTATTAGTGGGCTCGATGTAGTAATTGTTCAATTTTCTTCAAGTTGAGATATTGTCTTGTCATGAACTCTCAAGGTTTTATTCTTAGACCATTGTGAGGGAAATAACTAATTCGTGTGTAAAGGTTGGGCTCTGTATATTCTTGTCTTGAAAAGCATCGGTAGGGAGACCAGGTATAAGTATGGTTTAGTTGATAAACGATAGCGAGTGGGTAAGAAGGGTGCAATTTAAGCACCTCTAAAAGTAGTGTCTTTCTACTTCCAACATCGTAAATCCTCACTCAATACCCATTTGGGGTTGAACGGATGGTAAATTGGTATCTAATGTAACGGCCCATTTTGTTGTTACTAAAAATATCTGCGGTAAAGGTATAAAAATCTCATTCGTCATGGTGTTAGGATCAATTCCTTGGTATATGAGTGCTTTAGTTATGAATTAAGGTCATATAATACCCCAACACAAAGTTAAGTTGAAATTGTCCTTACCGATTGAGTTTGGTCTAAGTTTAAACTAGGATCAACTTAAAATGAGTAATCCTCTTAGAATATAAAGAGTTATGGGTCCCAATACTTACCAAATTAAAGATATCTGAGTCTTCTTTCCAACGCCACAGGCCATTCATTAATCCAGCGTTAGAGTAAAAAGTTGTAGAATTGATTTTAAATACAGTGTCTCAATCAACCTTACCGGCACATCCCTCGGTATAGGCATCTTATAAAGTGTCTTATTTTCTATAAAAAATAAGTGTTTCTCATTGGTACCGATCTCATGAATATGCATAGATGAAATAAGGATATAATGCTCACAACCAATCAGTATGAAGATAATGATCAATTCAATACAGGTGTGAATGAGCTCAGAATCAACTCAAAATGACAATATTTCATGATAAAAACCATCGCATGTCACTACTGGTACAAATAGTCATGTAAGACATCAATAATATCATTTTAAACCCCTCACTTGGGTATACTATAATAATTTAGGCAATTAATGCTCAAGTAAGGCCTATACTAACAAGTCAAACCCCCACTCGGGCTACACAATAATAAATAAGGCAATTATTGTACAAATAAGGCTAATAATATCAATTCACGTCCCCACTCGGGCATCACATTCATAATAATCTCTCAAGTTAGTAATAATATTTATATAAGCCCCCACTCAGGCAACACAGAAATAGTAAACAATTCAAACAACATAGTATAGCGAAACTACCAGAACCTAGCTTATTCCATACGATAAGTCTCATCATTCCCAAAGATGATATCATTGGACTAAATAACTAAAAGAAGAACTATGCTAGTTAACAATATACCCTAATGAGAGATATTAAACCCAGATAATCATCTCAACTACTACACAACCATTTATATTCTAAGTATTATCTAAACCTCAATCATTTCATCAAAATTACAATAATAACATAATTATCCCCTAAAAGATCATTAATCCCCAATCATCACAATAAAATTCACTAAACATGATTCAGGCTCTTAAATAGGTATCCACTATCAATTATTCACGGTCAATAAGCCAACTATCTACACGTCTATTCTAAGCCTAATCACAAGTAGCAAGATTAACTAAAGTAAGTAATTATATAACTATAATCCATCAAAAGACTCCGGTACCCACGGAGATGCTCGCCATTTTACCTAAACGGGACCCTTAAATCCTAACCGATTCACAATACATAAGCAAACAAGCATACAACACATAAACACTTCGAAAAAAGTCAAGGTACATCTCAATTTGCCTTTAAAAAACATTCGCCAAGCCAAACACTATCCGAAGCATCAACTGGAAGCTCTACTCCCTTGAATCATCTACAAACATGACTAATCTATTCAAATATAATATCTAAAAGTCAAAAGGAGTCCAAAGATACCCATATCGACTATATTTGTTTCGGGTCCAAAACCCACTTCAAAAATCATTTCTAGAAATACAAGGGTAAAATTGTAATTATTTTTAATAATCATATTACCCGTATCAAGAGAAGTCTAAATCTGAAAACCCAAGGAAAAACAAGTTAAAATCGAACCTCAAATCAAAGAAAAACCAATTTTATGCTTTACTGGGTAAACCCCCAAAAATCATGATTAAAATCAAAGATTTGAAGATAAATTTATAAGAAAATCAAAGGAAAATGATGAATTCAAGGTTTAGAAACATACCCATGGAAGAATTCTTGAAAACCCCATTGAAATTGCCTAAATCCGTGCTCTCAAGGTCTAAAAAATGGATGAAATACGAATTGGGGCCGAAATGGAAATATTTATCTTCCCAAGTCAAATGGCCTTCGCAAACGTGGGACCATGGCCGTGAACGCGAGGATAACCCATCACTGACCTTCATGAATATGTTCCTATGGCCGAGAATGTGAAGAAGAAAAAGCTCAACCCTTCACGAACGCGAGCCTTCGGCTGCGAATGCGAAGAGGAAACATGATGCGACCCCAACCCAGGTTTATCCTTCATTGCGAATGCGCTCTACCTCTCGCGGTTGCGATGCACAAGGAATTAATACATCACAAACGCGAGGCTATGTCTGCTAACACTGTGAAGGTGAATGCCTGCACCAGAAAACAACAACTCCAAGTCTAAAAACTCTCTGAACAGACCCTTAAAATTTGTTCGGGACCCACAGAAACAAACCAGTAATGCTACTAGGCTAGTTTTGACATTTTGGACTCAATGGAACCATCAAATTTTTGAAAAAAATTTGTTTACTATGAATAAGCCACCGGGACCCCTTTTTGGCTAAATTTAACTATTTTCAGTTTAAGAGGTCAAAATGCAAAATAAAGGCTCGGGGCCCGAACTAACCATTCTCCTAACTGAATATTGACTTTTAGGATCTAATGGAACTATCAAAATCACCATCCATATCTCGGATCACAAAATATTGACTGAAGTCAAACTAATCACTTTAAGGCTATTCCAAAACCACAAACTCATATAAATCACTCTCGAATGCATCGGGGACCGTGCAAATCATTCCCACAACTCATAAATGATATAAAGCAATAAGGGGAAGGGCAAAATGGTTAAAACATAAAAAGTTTTAAAAATCACTACGAGGGTCATTACATTATCCACCACTAAAATTCACGTTCATCCTCGTACGTATAAGCAAGAAAAGTGTCAAAACAGACAAGGATAGAAAATACCCTTGTAAACCTCAAGTAAGCACTCCAAAGTGGAGTCACAACTATAGAACTACCAGTCTCTCTATGAAATCAGAAATCTTTCACACAATGGCTCGTAAAGTCACAACGCTAGCATCTATGTCCAAAATCTCATTAAATTCGAGTTCCTTTTTTTTGTGCTCTCTCTATAACTAAAAACTGACTCGAACACGCTAGTAGTTTTGAACATGCTCAGTTAATCTAAATATTTCAAGGACACCACAAGTCACTGACTACACCACAAAATCAAAAATCATCCTCGAACCCACAATATGCCAAGGAACCCATGAAACCACATAACCACTTATAGAAATACCAAATCAACCTACTCGAGGCCGATACCATATCTGTCAAATTAGAAAACACTATATCCTCAGACTAGATAACTAACCAGGAATTGATACCAAAGCCACACAAAACCTCAAAAGTCACAGTTAGCATACTTAAATTACCAATCCACAATCACATCCTTATGCTTAACCCTTTGAGGCAACCGAGAATCATCATAAGACACTATATACCATAAACATGAACACTCTAAACACTACCAAATCCTCATGTAACTCATCCCAATAACCCAAATAGTCCACAATACCCAAATAACATCAATCAACCCAAAGTCCTCTATGATCTGGCAGAATGAAGAACCTCCCTGATCACACACACATAAGTAACCCATCATGTCAGGGGAAATTCAACCTATAGAAGAAGTCTAATAATCACTATATCTCACTGACGGATGCCCCAAACACAAATTAAATCTCGATAAAGTCACTGGTAAACTACTCACAAGTCACTGATGAACCTTTTTGTCAGGACTTCAAATTTTCAACTCATATCTATTGCTTAATTGTGAACTTATCAAAATTCCTTATGTGCAAGTTCCTTATCTTTCCTTAACTCACTTCCCATTCAGGATTTCTTAACACAAGGACCATGGAATGATAACACATACCCTAATCACAACTCATGAGCCAAAAATATTCCATTAAGCTACTTGGCTACTAAAGTAATAAATGCTACAAGCAAGTCCCCTTTCCCTTCAAAACTCTTTTCAAACCAAAGAAAGAATTCCTTATAAGCTGAACTCCTTCAAGTCTAATCAAAGAGTGTGTCAAGACCCATAAGTCTTTCCATGCAAACAAAGCTAATCACTACGTAAATAAGAAGTTGCAAGGTCTGAACACCTGAAAATCTTCCCTTATCCAACTAGAGTTCTTTAATTGCAATCTTTCCAAGTTAGTCGTATCATAAGTTTGATCCATCACAAAGTCCTCTTGCCCAATCTGATTAGTATCACTAGTCATCCCATAATGCCGATCTCGTTATCAATGTGCTAACCCAAATAATAGATATACCGATATGATCCTGTAAAACAAACTAACTTATACACTCACTCTTCCGCTAATACTTGCAGATAATCCCACATGAGTCTACCAGTTGTAAGATTTGTTTATTTGTAACTCGCCATCCTAATAATTGAATCACTCCCTCGATACCAACTGATACGACCACGTAATGACCTAAGACTACCCCCTGGATGTCACACGGTGCTCAATCTTGAAAATAGCCTGAGCTAACCCATAGTATCTGGCATAAAACTGAATGCATTTTCTAAAAATTTCAAACCATAAGCAAAAGCCTTAAGTTCAAAATCTTAAAACTAAATTAGATCAACCATCCTAATAGTTTCATGAACAACTAAAAATCATCTGAAATGTGGTGATGTCCACATCCAATCGTTGGGAAGCTATGTGACATTCTAGAAAATGGTTTCACTTTTTTCTCTCCTTTCGTGCGGTTTGTGCACTTGCTTGTATGAGTTGAGTCCAATTGGTATCTCTAGATTTCAATAGGTATCTCAATGAGGTAAAGGGATGTCATTTGAGTCCATTTAAAATGACACAAGCAAGATAAATTATAACTGGAAAGGTTCCAATTGGTATCTGGCCATTGAGGCAGTGTAAATTTATGGATAATTGGCTAATAGTTATCCATAAGGCGAATAAAGGATAATAAAAAAAGCTTGTTTAAGGATGAAACTTGAGGTTAATACTTACCTATTTTGGTATTGCTTGAATGACTATGAATATAATTGCTATGATATTCATGGTTGGTGAAAAGTCATAACTTGGTTATTTGTTTATGATTAAAGGAATTATTTGCTTTGTGGTTTACTTGGAAAATGTATGCTAAATGCTAAGCATGATTTTATCATTGGTAAAATGGTAAGGGAAAAATGGTTCATGATTGTGGAAACTTTTGTTTCAATGCAGTCGGTATGTGAATAAGGATCATGAAAAAAGGGCCATTGATGCATAATAGCAGAAATTATTGTCAGGAAAGTTCTTGCTGTGATTCATAACTGTGATTTAAAGTAATGTGATTTTTGTTGTTGTTAATTGGATCCATGAGTGATATGGGCTATTTGCATAATTGGAAGGTATAATTTCTATTGATGTTTATTTAAGGAACAATTGTGGCAAGGTGGAACTTATTGTTGTTAGTTGTGTTCTTGACTTGATGAATTGTCTATCATAACTTATACTTGCCTGGTTATTGGTTGTTGACTTGTTATTAGATGTGTTTATGCATAGACATATCTCTCTCATTATTGCACAATAATACATGATTAGTATTGCTTCTTGAGTGGTTGAGGTATGTTGAGTCGGTAATTTGACTAATCGTAAGCTAGTTGGAAGGATAAACAAGTATATCTTGTCCTTGGGTGATAACTAAAATGTGGGTTGTTTAAAAATAATTGATTGTTGAGGGTCGAATGGACTACTGTGAGTTGTGGTTGAGAACTTATTAGTTAATGAAAACATGGTATAGTATTTGGTGATGTTGTGCTGGTTATAGCATTGGTTAGGATGTAAGTGCCCGAGCAGAGTTTTTCCTAGGATGAGAGTTGATGAAAAATCTCAGGCTAGGGTGGGTTCCAATGAAAATCTAGTGTTGCGTGGTTTAGAGATATTTGGTGTCTCGAAGTGTAGTGATTGATGAAATTAAGGTGATATCATGATAGATAAGGGACATAGTATCCAATTGAAACTTTTGAAATAGAGTTTGGGTTAGTAGAACTCTGGATATAGTGTTTAACATAAAGGGGTGAGCACGGGATGTTGGAAATCTGAGTATTGTGTTGTGAAAATGGCAAAACTGGAAAAAATCCCAAGTTTCTGCCTCACCTACCCGCTATAGCGGGAGGCAGGCCGCTACGACGGTACAACTATAGCAAGAATCTACCCGCTATAACGGGAGTCAATGATGGTCAGTGGTGCTATAGCGGGTAGATCCCACTATAGCAAGGCTGCTACAGTGGGAATTAGGCCGTTATTAGTATGCTCGATGTAGTAATTGTTTAATTTTCTTCAAGTGGAGATATTTTCTTGTCATGAACTCTCAAAGTTTCATTCTTAGAACGTTGTGAGGGAAATAACTAATTCGTGCGTAAAGGCTGGGCTCAGTATCTTCTTATCTTAAAAAGCATCGGTAGGGAGACCAGGTATAAGTATGGTTTTGTTGATTAATGATAGCGAGTGGGTAAGAAGGGTGCAATTTAAGCACCTCTAAAAGTAGTGTCTTTCTACTTCCAACATCATAAATCCTCACTCAATACTCATTTGGGGATGAACGGATGGTAAATTGGTATCTAATGTAACGACCCATTTTGTTGTTACTAAAAATATCTGCGGTAAAGGTATACAAATCTCATTTGTCATGGTGTTAGGATCAATTCCTTAGTATATGAGTGCTTTATTTATTAATTAAGATCATACAATACACCTAACATAAAGTTAAGTTGAAAATGTCCTTACCGATTTAGTTTCGGCTAAGTTTAAACTAGGATCAACTTAAAATGAGTACTCCTCTTAGAATATAAAGAGTTATGGGTCCCAATACCTACCAAATTAAATATATCTGAGTCTTATTTCAAATGCCACAGTCCATTCATTAATAGGACATTAGAGTAAAAAGTTATGACCATTTTACTGAAGACTATCCGTGGTTAAAAGCTGAGGCCGCAGTAGCGGGATCAGGCCTCTATAGTGGGGCCTTTATAGAGGGAAAACAATAGTTTATAAGCTTATTTTGATGGGTTTTAGTCCAAAAACTCAAACATTTCGTTCCCCAGCCTTAGAAGGGTAGTTTGCACTAGGTTACGGTGGAAATTCTTTGATGATGTAAGATTTTTTCTCCTTTTTAACATCTATTAATCCGTTCATCTTCTAGAATCATTAGAATGGGGAGTTATGGTGAACTTCTTGTGGTTTAGAACCCTAGGTTCATGAAATCATGGGTAAAACCTATGGTTATATGTATTTTTTTTTACCTAGAATTGATTTTAAGTTGTAAATTAACTCTTTCTATTATGAAATTGTGGTTCAAAAACATGAACTTTGATAGTTGGGGACCTCAATGTAACACCCCGTACATTTACGACCCTAACTTGATTGATTGGTGACCTAAGGTGTAGTTATAAACCTTAGCTTCAAGAGCACTCAGTACGTGTGTTGCATTGGTTTTGGATGAAACAATTGATATCGTATGAGTCAATATGACTAGACTCTTGTAGGAGGAGTTTGAAAAATTTTGACACATTTTGGGAGTGATAAGTGAGGCTTGAACGACTTCCAAACAAACGTTTTTAATGCTAAGAGGTAAGCTAAAGATTTGAACTTGAAGAATCTAACCGAATCCGCAAAGAAAAGTCGAAGAAACGAAAAATTGCAAAAATTAAGGGTGGGGCGCGCCCAAGGGCGTGCCAGGCCGCTCTGGGCTGAAATTTTCAGCCCACAGGCAGCAAGGGGGCACGCCAAGCAGCGTGCCAGGCCGCCCCTGCACACCCTTCAAATGTTGGAATTTTTTTTTTAAGTCCAAGGGGCGTTCAGGGCCGTGCCGGGGTGCTTTTTGCCGAATTGTTTTCGCCAACCACGAGCCTATAAATGTGCTTCTTGGGGTCATTATATAATTTTTCCATCTTGGTAAGACTACACTTGGACGGAGTTAGCATTCAAATTACGCTTTTACCCTTTTATGTTCAATTAAGCCATAAGTGGCTAGAATTGCTTATTTGGAAATTGAGGCTACAAATATGAGTCTCGTGAGTTAAATATTGACGTGAAACTTACGGAATTATTCAAACATGAGATATATGATAAATTATACCTTGAATTTGGTAGGCTAAGTTGACATGTGTTATTGGGCTCAATTTAAAGTCCAAAGTGGAAATTAGAATTAAAGACACGGCCCAATGGGTCAAATGACCCATTCTTCCTTTAATTAATCAATTATTGACCCAAGTGGATAAAGATAACCATTAAGTGGAGGATCTATAAGGCCAAAATCATATTTTTATTCACAAAACCTCACATGACATTTCTAGAATTTTCTCTCTATATCCAAACCCTAAGACAATCAACTCTTTGGGCAAGATCATCATTCTACAAGCCTGGGTAAGTGTTTATTCTTATGATTTAACATATTATGTACATGAGAGATTATGTATATCATGTTAGTTATGCTTGGAAGTGTTGGACATGGCACTTTGGCTTTTTGCTAAAAGATGTGCATCCTTGTGAATTAAATTTGAAAAAGAATGGGGTGTCAGTTAGAAAGGTTCAACCAATGTTCATTCAATCAAGCAACATTCTTTTTTTCCTAACTTAAGGAGAACTTGATGTTTTGATGAAAGTGAATGGTATGGATGAAATATCAACATGTATGGTGTGATTATGTTCTTAAACTTGTTATTTTTCTATAAGTGTAAATTATGGGATTTTGGCCGATATGTTATTATGAGGTGTATTAAGGTGACTTGGTGGATTAATTGTGATATGGTATTGATGAGAAAGTGTAAAGGAGAAATTTGTGGTAAAATGCTATTGGTATATGATGTTGTGGTCAATGTATGGCATGTTGTGGTATTGTTGGTATGACAATGCCGTGAATGGTATTGTAAAGGGGGAAATGACGTTGTAAGGAAATCATGTAATTCATTATCGTTTTATACACTTGGAATGTAGCTTATGGTTAATGTTGGCTCCGTTATTGGACTTGTGTTGTAGAGTGAGAGGTAAAGAAGGAGCCGAATTATTGTATTCACATATTGTATTGTGTATTCATATTGGGAAGATAGGGTATGTAAGGTTACTCTTTCCGTATCTTTCTGCAGCACATACTAGTCACATTGACATTGTACCTATTCTATTCCGAAATGTTCAAAGGTATCCCATTTCTGGTTACTAATTATTGTTCCTCACATGTTCCTTATTCATACATCAATTGTGATTCACATGACTCATGTTCTTTGGTTAATGTTCCAAGTTTCAAAAACGTTACAACCATCAAAAGTATTAATCTCTCATAAACAAAAGTATCAATTCCTCACAAGTAAAAGTATCAATCTCTCACAAGTAAGGAGTGAGCGTATCAATCTCATGAAAGTAAGGAATGAAGTAATGTATATACGTGTTCCCAATGATGTTCCAAGCACCAATATATCACTCTCATAACAAAAGTAAAGAGAAGAAGCAATGCAAAGAAGTAATGCTTACATGGTTACTTTATGTTTCATTGAGAATGGATCGCAAATCTAAAGGGCCTAAGCTCGGATGGAACAATCCCAATATTATGTTATATTATGTATATTATACATGTATATATTATATCCCACCAATGGTGGAGGTCCGGTATTATACATTTATATATTATAGCCCACCAATGGTGGAGGTTCGGTATTATACATTTATATATTATAGCCCACCAATGGTGGAGGTTCGGTATTATACATTTATATATTATAGCCCACCAATGGTGGAGGTCCGATATTATATATTTATTTATTATGGCCCAATGATCAGCTGGATGTCCGGTTATATTATAGCCCACTGATCAGCTGGATGTCCGGTACTATATGAATGGAATTATTATATGACTGATGATGATATGCCTGAATGATCAAAAACGAAAGTAATGAATGTAATGTACATGGTCCCACATATACAGAACGGAGAATTATCAATAATGATCACTCACTTGTTATGAGTCCAGTAAAGTGCTTATATATCATGCAGTTTCTTATAGCCTTACATACTCAGTACATTCTCTCGTACTGACCCCCTTAGGGGAAGCTTACCTTACTTGCTGCAGGCACAGGTACTAGTAGACCTCCTCAGTAGGCTACAAGATATCCGCTGATTGTTGGTGAGCTCCAGTTGGTTCGGGGCTTTTTCGAGTCATTATGCACATTTGTTTGATATTGTATATGAGTATAGAGCGGGGTGTTGTCCCGACTCTAGGGTTGTCATAGTTATATATCTGTAGAGGCTTTGTAGACTTATGTGGGAAACTGAATGTAAGATATGTACGTTCATTTTGACGTGATGGCCCTAACGGCCAAGTTTCATTTATTGTACATATTTCCATGACTTCCGCCATTGATATTTAATTACATGGGATAGAATGATATTCATACGTAAACATGAATATGAGAGTACATAAGCGAAGATTGGTTCTCTCGGGCCTTATCGGCTTCGGGTGCCAGTCGGCCTCAATGGGATTTGAGGCGTGACAAAAGTGGTATCAGAGCAGGTCATCCTAAGGGAGTCTATAGAGCCGTGTCTGAGTAGAGAGTCTTGCTTATGGATGTGTTGCGCACCACATTTATAAGTAGAAGGCTACGGGACATTTAGGAGTTGTTTCTTTTCTTCATTCTAGATCGTGCAATAGATCCAATGAGGTAGGTGGAATGATATCTGACCATTGTAATTGGTTTTCTTTGATATAGTAAAATGCTGATTACAAGACGAGGTATGGATAAAGATAAGAAGGTAGACATGCTTGCTGGCGAAGAAAGTAGTAAATCACCACTTGACCCAGTTAGTCAATACGGGACTGAATCTGAGTCCCCAAAATCACCTGTTAATATTATGAAGCAGGAGTTACAGGATTTGTAAAATAAAGTACATATGTTGACTCAAATAGTGGCTACACAAACTCAGGGACGAGCTGGTCCAATGACAAGTGATGATGGTGCGGCTAGGGTAGCTAGCCGGCGGACACAGAATTTTCTAAAATTGGATCCTCCCACATTTATCGGATCAGAACTTAATGAGGATCCGCAAGATTTTATAGATCAAATTCAAAGGGCTCTAGATGTTATACATGTGACTGGTGTAGAAACAGTGGAGCTTGCAGCATATAGACTGAAAGGAGAGGCTGTATTATGGTATGAAGATTGGAAACGATCCAGGGGTATCGGTACACCTCCAACTAGTTGGGAGGAATTCAAAGCGGCATTCCTTGATCACTATCTTCCATATGAGGTCCGCGAGGCTCGTACGGATCAGTTTTAAAATCTTCGTCAAGAAAATATGAGCGTCAGGGAGTACAGTCTTCGGTTTAATTCGTTGGCTAGATACGCTCCTAATATAGTAGCGACTATGGCCGATAGAGTTCATCGGTGTGTAGACAGATTGGAGCCATACTTGGTAAGGGACTGTACTATTGCTGCGTTAAATAAAGATATGGATATAGCCAAAATACAAGCCTTCGCACAAAAGATGGAGGATCAAAGGCAAAGGGGAAGGATACAAGAATTTGAGGCAGGGCCGTCAAAGCGGGTTAGACCCATGGGACAGTTCATGGCGTCCCAAAGAGTATTTAGGCCTCCGATTTTCCCTAGACCACCTAGACCATCATTTTCCTACCCTACAACGGGTACTCCACCTCCATTTTGAGGATCTAGAGGCAGTCATGTTGGGCAGAGTAGTGGAATACGGGGTTCACAGACAGCAGGATCTTTTCGTCAACTGTGCCAGCATTGCGGGAATTTTCATTCAGGTGAATACTGGTTTGACACGGATGTTTGCTTTTGGTGTAAAAAGCCAGGACACGTGAAGAGAGAGTGTCCACAAAGGGCCACAGGTAGTATGACACGACCTACGGGATCAACAGAATTTGAAGGCTTCTCCTGATGTAGACACAGGTACAACATTCATATTTTTACATAAGGTATATACATTAATTGACCCGTATCCTATATTATCATATGCTACTCCATGGATTGTGAAAAAATAAATGAATGATGACATGATGAAATGAATGATGATGAAATGACAAAGGAATGATGATGATAGTCCCAAGACAGCATTACAAACACGGTATGGTTCTTACGAAATCCTCGTATGTCATTTGCGCTAATGAATGCACTAGTAGTTTTTATGATTTGATGAATAGAATGTTCAAACCATTCCGAGACATGTTCGTGACAAAGTTTACAGATTTTAGTTTGATTTACTCAAGATCCTAAGGGAACCATGCTAACTAGTTATGGCAAATGTTACAGATCATTCGTGATCGTAAATGATACACAAAGTTCTCTAAGTGTGAATTTTAGTTAAAATCTGTAGCATTCTTGGGTCACATGGTATTAGATAAATGAATAAGGGTTGATCTACCAAAGATAAAAGCCATGGAGAATTGGCTAAAACCTACGATGCCTACAGAGATTCGTATTTTTCTTGGGTTGACCGGTTATTACAGAAAGTTTGTTGGAAAGTTTTTCTTCCATTCCAACACCCTTAACAAGCTAACACACATGTAACTAAGTTTCAGCGGAATGATGTATGTGAGAAAAGTTTGCAAGAGATGAAAGATAAATTGACTCCTACACCTGTACTAGTACCTCCCAAAGGCACAGAAGAGTATGCAGTGTATTTGATGTTTTAAAACTTGGTGTGGGATATCTATACATGCAGCATGACAATATGATAGCGTATGCCTTAAGACAATTGCATCCACATAAGAGAAATTATCCCACATATGATTTTGGGTTAATAGTTGTGACAATTGCTTGTAACAGATGGCACCACTACTTGTATAAAACTTCAGGTGAAAGAATTATAGTGTCAGATGTGGCAGAATTTTCATTGGTACCTGAGATAAAGGCAAAGCAATATGTAAGTCATATTTTTAGTTCAATTGAAAAAAAAATGTACAGCAAAGTTTGACATAGGTATTTGAGCAAACACAAGGGGGAGTACTTTAATGCCAATGTAGATTGTGTGTACCGAGTATAGACGAGTTAAGGAAATGAATTATGACAGAAGAACATCGTTCATGGTATTTTATTCATTCGGGAGTAACCAAAATGTACCATGGTTTAGCAGAGATGTCTTGGTAAGGTTACATGAGAAGCGCATTATAGAACTTATAGCTCAATGTCCAAGCGGTCACCAATTAGCAGTATGGCACCAGAAATCTGTATGTTTTATGTTATGTGTTACCCTTCCAGTTTGGACGTGGAACATGAATAACATGGATTTAACCACAGAGTTGCCTCGCACACTGTGAAGGTTAATTCCATATAGATAATAGTTAACAGGCTTACCGAGTCAGCGTATTTCCTACCAGTTAGGACTACTGATACATCTGAACATTATGCAAAGTTGTGTGTAAAAGAGATAGTACGATTAAATGGGATTCCACTAACTATTATATCAAACAGGAGAGCTCACTTTATTGCACAGTGTTGGAAGTCTTTTCAGTAAAGCATGGGTACACAGACGGATGTAAGTACGGCTTGTCATCCTTAGATGGTTGGACAAACAGAACATATTATATGAAAATTGGACGATATGCCACGAGTTTGTACATTGGAATTTAAAGGTAGTTGGGATGAACATTTATCGTTTATTGAAATTGATTACAGTAAAAGTATCAAAAGGCATCTTACGGAGCTTTAGGTGAAAGAAAATATAGATCATCAATTGGATGGGTTACAACTGATGAAATTTGCTTTGCTCGGGTCAGATTTTATTCATCAAACTATGGAGAAAGTGAAGGTGATATAACAGCATCGACAAATGGCCCAAAGTCGATATGAATCATATGCCTATATGAAGAAGGGAATTAAAATGTGCCATAGGTGATTAAGTATTTTTTGACAGTGTCACCAATGAAGAAAAATAATGAGATTTGGAAAGAAAGGGAAATTGTCCAAAGATTTGGGAAAATTGCGTATTTATTAGCATTAGTCCAAGAACTCTTCACAGTTCATTCAGTATCTCATATGCGATGCTCTGGAAGTGTATAGGAGATTATCCCGTATTGATCCCAGTGGAAATATACAAGTTACGAAAAATCTCACATGTGAAGAAGTACATCTTACTATTCTATCTCTATAAGCGAAAGCAATAAGAAATAAATAAGTAGCTTCCGTAAAGGCACAATTGGAGAAATTAACACGTAGAAGAAATCACAAGGGAGACCAAGGGAATAATGAAATCTAAAGTACTCGTAATTGTTGTACACGAAAGAAAAAGTTTAAGATACAGAATTGGAATCATAATAAGTAAGTTTGTACAGTATTATGTGTGTATATGATAAGGTGAAGGATTCACTTCGACTTAAGTTGTTACAATGAGACAATGTTACTAACATTCGAGGACGAATGCTTCTAAGGGGGGAAGGATGTAACACCCCATACATTCCCGACCCTAACTTGATTGATTGGTGACCTAAGGTGTAGTTATAAACCTTAGCTTCAAGAGCACTCAGTACGTGTGTTGCATTGGTTTTGGATGAAACAATTGATATCGTACTAGTCAATATGACTAGACTCTTGTAGGAGGAGTTCGAAACTTTCTGACATATTTTGGGAGTGATAAGTGAGGCTTGAACGACTTCCAAACAAGGTTTTAATTCTAAGAGGTAAGCTAAAGAGTTGAACTTGAAGTATCTAACCGAATCCGCAAAGAAAAGTCGAAGAAACGAAAAATTGCAAAAATTAAGGGTGGGGCGCGCCCAGGGGCTTGCCAGGCCGCTCTGGGCTGAAATTTTCAGCCCACAGGCAGCAAGGGGGCTCGCCAGGCAGCGTTCTAGGCCGCCCCTGCACACCCTTCAAATGTTGGAATTTTTTTTTTAAGTCCAAGGGGCGTCCGGGGCCGTGCCGGGGTGCTTTTTGCCGAATTGTTTTCGCCAACCACGAGCCTATAAATGTGATTCTTGGGGTCATTATATAATTTTTCCATCTTGGTAAGACTACACTTGGACGGAGTTAGCATTCAAATTACGCTTTTACCCTTTTATGTTCAATTAAGCCATAAGTGGCTAGAATTGCTTATTTGGAAATTGAGGCTACAAATATGAGTCTCGTGAGTTAAATATTGACGTGAAACTTACGGAATTATTCAAACATGAGATATATGATAAATTATACCTTGAATTTGGTAGGCTAAGTTGACATGTGTTATTGGGCTCAATTTAAAGTCCAAAGTGGAAATTAGAATTAAAGACACGGCCCAATGGGTCAAATGACCCATTCTTCCTTTAATTAATCAATTATTGACCCAAGTGGATAAAGATAACAATTAAGTGGAGGCTATATAAGGCCAAAATCAGATTTTTATTCTCAAAACCTTACTTGACATTTCTAGAATTTTCTCTCTATTTCCAAACCCTAAGACAATCAACTCTTTGGGCAAGATCATCATTCTACAAGCCTGGGTAAGTGTTTATTCTTATGATTTAACATATTATGTACATGAGAGATTATGTATATCATGTTGGTTATGCTTGGAAGTGTTGGACATGGCACTTTGGCTTTTTGCTAAAAGATGTGGATCCTTGTGAATTAAACTTGAAAAAGAACTTGATGTTTTGATGAAAGTGAATGGTATGGATGAAATATCAACATGTATAGTGTGATTATGTTTTTAAACTTATTATTTTTCTATAAGTGTAAATTATGGGATTTTAGCCGATATGTTATTATGAGGTGTATTAAGGTGACTTGGTGGATTAATTGTGATATGATATTTGATGAGAAAGTGTAAAGGAGAAATTTGTGGTAAAATGCTATTGGTATATGATGTTGTTGTCAATGTACGGTATGTTGTGGTATTGTTGGTATGATAATGCCGTGAATTGTATTGTAAAGGGGGAAATGACGTTGTAAGGCAATCATGTAATTCATTATCGTTTTATACACTTGGAATGTAGCTTGTGGTTAATGTTGGCTCCGTTATTGGACTTGTATTGTAGAGTGAGAGGTAAAGAAGGAGCCGGATTATTGTATTCACATATTGGCTTGTATATTCATATTGGGAAGATAAGGTATGTAAGGTTACTCTTTTCGTATCTTTCTGCAGCACATACTAGTCACATTGACATTGTACCTATTCTATTTCGAAATGTTCAAAGGTATCCCATTTCTGGTTACTAATTATTGTTCCTCACATGTTCCTTATTCATACATCAATTTTGATTCACATGACTCATTTTCTTTGGTTAATATTCCAAGTTCCAAAAACGTTACAATCATCAAAAGTATTAATCTCTCGCAAACAAAAGTATCAATTCCTCACAAGTAAAAGTATCAATCTCTCACAAGTAAGGAGTGAGCGTATCAATCTCATGAAAGTAAGGAATGAAGTAATGTATATACGTGTTCCCAATGATGTTCCAAGCACCAATGTATCACTCTCATAACAAAAGTAAAGAGAAGAAGCAATGCAAAGAAGTAATGCTTACATGGTTACTTTATGTTTCATTGAGAATGGATCGCAAATCTAAAGGGCCTAAGCTCGGATGGAACAATCCCAATATTATGTTATATTATGTATATTATACATGTATATATTATAGCCCACCAATGGTGGAGGTCCGGTAATATACATTTATATATTATAGCCCACCAATGGTGGAGGTCCGGTATTATACATTTATATATTATAGCCCACCAATGGTGGAGGTCCGGTATTATATATTTATTTATTATGGCCCAATGATCAACTAGATGTCCGGTTATATTATAGCCCACTGATCAGTTGGATGTCCGGTACTATATGAATGGAATTATTATATGACTGATGATGATATGACTGAATGATCAGAAACGAAAGTAATGAATGTAATGTACATGGTTCCACATATACAAAACGGAGAATTATCAATAATGATCACTCACTTGTTATGAGTCCAGTAAAGTGCTTATATAGCATGCAGTTTCTTATAGCCTTACATACTCAGTACATTCTCTCGTACTGACCCCCTTAGGGGAAACTTACCTTACTTGCTTCAGGCACATGTACTAATAGACCTCCTCAGTAGGCTACGAGATATCCACAGATTGCTGGTGAGCTCCAGTTGGTTCGGGGCTTTTTCGAGTCATTATGCATATTTGTTTGATATTGTATATAAGTATAGAGCGGGGTGTTGTACCGACTCTAGGTTTGTCATAGTTATGTATCTGTAGAGGCTTTGTAGACTTATGTAGGAAACTGAATGTAAGATATGTACGTTCATTTTGACGTGATGGCCCTAACAACCAAGTTTGATATATTGTATATGTTGCCATGACTTCCGCCATTGATATTTAATTACATGGGATAGAATGATATTCATACATAAACATGCATATGAGAGTACATGAGCGAAGATTGGTTCTGTCGAGCCTTATCGGCTTCGGGTGCCAGTCCGCCTCAATGGGATTTGGGGCGTGACACTCAAATTCTATAAAGATGGGACCTTTAGCTCTAAAACTCCATTAATGGAGGTGGGTTGAGTATGATAGACCTAGTTAGTGGTTAATTGACCCTTGAGTAGTGTTACACACAATAAATGAGGGTAGAATTAGTATGTTTGAATTCCCAAAGTATTTATTGAAGAGTAATTGATTAATTACTCTTATATTTGTTGTTTAATAGATGATTTAGCCTTCGGAGATGTGAAGAAGAAGGACGATCATTAGTGGTATGTCTTACTTATTGCAAAAGCTTGGCACCCAGGTAGGCTAGATTTAATGTGTAGTAGATCTTGTTTAAATTGTATGACTATAATGTAGTTTGACGGGAGATTTCATGCTTAGTCTTGCAGGCATGATAATCGAAATGTAAACATGAATGGAATCTAAATTGGTTTAATTAATATTTTGGGGAGAATCTTGATGATTTGTGGATTATGTGATAATTATGCTAATTCGTGAGAATATATGTATTTTTGTGTTCGATTATGGGACTATGGGTTGTGAAAACTAGTAACTAGTAATTATGGTATTTTTTGGAATTTGAAGATGTTATAAACTGATTATAATGAAGCAGGAACGATAGTGAATTGGTTGGGAAAGTTTGATTGTATTGGTGGATGGTAATCCTAGTTGATCCATTGGGTGATGAATAAGTCTGTGCTAAAGCCTTGCCATAATTTTATTGTTATTAAGGATTGAATTAAGGCTAATTGGCTATAAATTACCGGATTTAAGTAAATACTTGGTCAATTATTGTACTGCATGCTAGTTAATATGAGTACTTGACTTTGCTTGGGAAGCTAATGAACAAGCCAAATGATTTTTCACAAATTTTATTGAATAATGAAATCATTGTATTTCGGGATAAGGACTGTGTTGTGGTGTAAGTGGTGATATTTGTAAACTTACTTGATGATTACACTTAAACTAGTAGGTGATGGTTAAAGGTAGTTGAAAACCCAACTTGATTTATATGTACATGATAACTGTTCCTTCGTATTGCTTGTTATAATGCATGTTCAAGGAAATTGAATAACTATTTGATATCCTAAGTGTTAAACGCATGCAATGAATTTATATGAAAACTTGTTGCTTTTACAAGTGTTATTTCTATTATCATTGTGGTTGTGATTGTTGTGATATCTGTCATTATTGTGGGATGTACAGGTATTTGAACATCTTCATAGGATTTATATTCATTATTGTGGGATCTACCAGTATTTGAACATCTTTACGGGATTTGTATTCATTATTGTGGGATGTACCAGTATTTGGACATCTTCACGGGATTGGTTGATATAAGGTTGGCATACACTTGATGTCTAGTATTTGGTACTTAGACAAGAGCTCATCTCCTGCAGGTCACGGCTAGTGGGCTACCATTAGACCCTTAGAATGTATGTACAAGGTAGATGTGAGGGTGACGGTTCTTTGAGTGAACCAGGGTTATGTGTTAATTGTTATATTGGTTCCTTGAGTGAACCGGACTTATATGTTTAACTTATTATATTGGTTCCTTGAGTGAACCAGACTTATATGTTTACTTGTTATATTTGTTCCTTGAGTGAACCGGGATTTTGTGTTACTTGGTATATTTGGTTTCTTGAGTAAATCGAGAATTATGATTATTAACATGGTTGTTGTTGGAATGGATCCTTTAGTGGACCAGGTTTATCTATCTACTTGTTATATATGTGGTTCCTTAAGTGGACTAGGTTTATCTATTTACAACTTATATATGTTGGTTCCTTGAGTGGCTCGAGTTTATCTATTTACTTGTTATATATGTTGGTTCTTTGAGTGGACTGAGTTTATCTGCTTACTTGTTACATATGTTAGTTCCTTAAGTGGATTGGATTTATCTATTTATTTGTTATATATGTTGGTTTCCTGAGTGGATCGGGTTTATGATTACTGACTTGTTGATTTAATTGGATCCTTGTGTGGTCTGGGATAAATTGCAAATGTACGGTATACTTCTTAATCGTCTATTTACTTATGTATTTAAGACATGGTCAGTATGTTATTATGGAGTCATGGTTTGTTGACTTTGTTGATGCTGGTAGTCAGGGTCTTGACTTGAGTTGTTGCCTAATTGACTTGTATTTGATTAAGCTTTGTGGTTGTTGAAAAGGTTAAGTGTTCTTAATGGATATAATTTACTTGAAATATGTTATGGTCATTGATCTATCGGTCGATATTGTTGAGATTGGGTAGGCGGGTGTTGCTGCTTAATTTCTCATGACCTTAAATGAATCCCTATCTTCTAGGGTGCTATTGCAAAACCAGACTATCGAAACAATATTAAAGAAATATTAGGTAGTTAATCCTTGTAGTTCTAGCTCAGTTGTGAAATTATGTGCATTCATATTTATCCTATGCCGGAGATCTAAAGCTTTGTGTATTTGAGTGGAAATTGGAAGTTACATTAAGTGATGACATGAACTATAGATTGAGGGGAGTTAAACGGTCACATTATATGTACATGATTTATCTTGAACTATATTATATGTTATGTGCTTTAACCTTGGTCGACTGATGATGCCTACCAGTACATATTGTTTGTACTGATTTTACACTTGCTATACCCTTTCTGTGGTATAGTCTGGTTGCAGGATTAATTGATGTTTCTCAGATGACGTGGATAGTGATCTCCAATAACTTCTACACTTCTCATTCTTATGGTGGGAGCTGTGTCCTTTGTGTTATCATTTACTTATTAGAAGCTCTTGTACCTATTTAGACTAGTTTCTTGTGGAAAAAGTTTTTCAGTTGTATATAAAGTTTTATAAACCAGATGTAATAAATAAAGTATTTAGTTGTTTCTTATTGACTTCCACATTTTTTTTGAATGAGTGGTAAGGTTCTCCTATCTAGATGGATTAGAGTAGGTGCCTGCACGATCCTGATAGTTGGGTCGTGATAAAGAGAGATGGGGAAGATTTTTTTTATTTATTGTAACACCCCAAACTTTCGACTAGGATTTAAACCATTCTTTGTAAGGGTATAATCCCCAAACTCGATGATTTCTAATTGAATATAAGTGTTAAGGTCACTTTCCTAGTATGGTGAGTGCTTTTGATGCGAATCATGGTCATAAGAAACATCTAGCGTAAAGTTGAGTTGAGAGCATTTCAATCAATTTAGTTTTAGTATACGTTCTTATCTGTGTCAACTTTTAACGAGTATTTCTCCTAGAATATAAAGATTTACATGGTTCATTACCTATCAAATCAAGGGTCTTTGAGTCTCTTTTTTTATGCCACCGTCCGTTTGTAATTCCAAGTTTGAAGCAAAAAGTTATGGACTTTCCTGTGAGGGCTTGCAATGGTAGCGTGGCACGGACCTTGTCCTCCGCGATGGAGGAGTGCCACGGGGGTGGGTGGGAGGTGGTCAGCTGCAACCCCTCTTCACTTTTTGATGAGAATTCAAGGGCTTTTTGATCCTTTCCTTAGTAAAAACTAACCCCACCTATTCTAAACTTTTTTAAATCCCTAAACCACGATTATTCATCAATATATATGTATTTTTTCTCTCCAAACCCCCAATAACCCTTAGAAGCGATAGATTCAAAGTTAAAGGTTTTCTTCAAGATTCCTTCCTTAGACTCCGAAACGAAGGTACGTAAGAGCAATAACTTTTGTGGGAAATTCCGTTCTTTCCCACAATTGAGTCTTAGTTTCCTATTAAGTTCATGATTTAAAGTAAAGTTTTAAGGTTGAATATTCTAAGTATTGTTCTTGATTCTTGTTACTACTTTCTTCAATATTTCTTGAGTATTATCAATTATTTCCTGAGTTAAGGTCATTCTGGAATTAAATTTCCATTTTCATATCTAAGATTTGTTTTTCACATAAAGCTTATGACTTGTATTGAAAGGTATCAAGTTCATGAAAAGTTTATAAAAATACTTATGCATAATACCATGACTTGAAAAGTAAAGGAACTTATCGTATCTTGAAAAGTAAAGTCAAATTTATGAAGATTTGTAGCCAAGGTTCACCTAGAATGATATGTTCATGCTATGATATTTTAGAATCAAGCATGATTTTTAGAAAGTATTTTGAGACTTATATTTTGAGTAACTACTAATATTTTGGAAGGACTATTTAGCATCGAGATGGGCATGGATTTATACAACACATGTCCAAAAACTACGTTGCCATCATAGGATAGGATAGTCTGCAGTTAGGGAAACTCTTCTTTTAGTTTTTGGGCTCAGATTTGGATCCATAAGTTATGTTTCGTCTTGTACCCTGACAAGGTATAGGATGTCTGTTCTCAATGTGAGCAAGATATTAGAATCCATGTTGCTCACATGGTTTATGTTTGTTAAGAGAAACTAATCCAAACATAGAAAGATTAAGTATTTTCTACTATTTAATTGCTAAAGATTTATGAAGATTAAATGAAAGTTTCTTTAAGATAGCATCTTGAACTACTTGTTTTGGGTCTAAAGTTGCATAAACCTTACAAAATGAGTTTTACATGTTTTATACTGATTTTCTTATGATGCACTTACCTCACTGTCGTTATTTCTTCTGCTTTGTGTGAGAAGTCAGTAAGTTCCATTTTCTTCTCTTTATTCAGCTAGCTGTCATGCTTCAACTTTATGGCCTTGTTCAGTTCAGTTTCTATTTGGTAAATGTTTATGTTTTACAGTCCGCTGTTACGTACCAATACATTCAAAGTATTAAAGCTCTTTTTGCACTGTATCGTGTCACGATCCAAAATAGAGTCCATGATGGTACCTGTCACACCCTCCGGTATAGGTAAGCCTATCCCAACCCAAACTCAATAATCAAGTAAACAGAAGGGGAAAGAGAAGAATAGAGGAAATCCCAAAATATTTAAAGATGAAATGATAATTTTAAAGATACATCCCAGGTCTGGTTGTCAATAGTACAAGCCTTTAAATACAGAGTAGTATCAAGAAACTATAGTATCTTAAATGTGGATAAAACATAAGATAAATAAAGAGAGATCCGAGTAAGCTCAATGAAGCGTCACACACTACCTAGATATTCGCAACATAAACACTGAAGAAATGCACTTTACGATCAACTACTCAAACCAACACATACATGGGGTGTCGAAAATAAGAAAAAGGAAGAAGAAGCAAGGGTGAGTATTAAACAAGTGTACTCAGCAAACATCATCGATAACCGACCCTAATCAAACGCGATGGCCAGAACCACCACCCCAACTACCCAAGGTTCCCCTCAATCTACCACTAATAAATTCACTACTTCATCCTAACAAGGTATCCCAACTCAACAGTCATTGAAATATCAATATATACAGGGTAGGCAAAGTAATCCAGGTGAGTCAAAACTAGTCATTTCATAATCAACAAGTAAAGGAAGTCATTTATAAGGGAGACACACTAACACAGTTAATCAGGCTCCGTCAATATGTTCAACAAATAATATAGGATAGAAAGTGAGAGTGTATAATCATGTGTATATCATGCTACCGATAGGTGCAACTCTACGAGTCTCACTAACCAAGCCATAACCATGCCCTACGTCTCATAATATCTCAACTCCTAAATCAACCAAGAGGGAGTATAATATAATGTAATGAGATGAATGCAAAAATCACAATATCACAAACAGGTCCAATCGCTGTAATTTAGTACAAAAGGTAATACTCAAACTCAATATCAAACATACCAAGGATATGCGATGCAATGCAAGTAATGCAACACAATGTCATGATGAAGATGGGATGATGATGATACAACCCATCGCATGAATGTCATATAAAACTTACAAGTCTCAACGCTTCAAATAGGACTCATGAGGGTGGGTGGGTCGCAACCCATATACTTTTATAATCTCAATCTCTTATCTCATCTCTCAATCAACCTTACCAACACATCCCAATGTATAGGCGTTTTATAAAGTGTCTCATTTTCTTACGAAATTAATATTTCTCAATCAACCTTACCGGCACATCCCCCGGTATAGGCGTTTTACAAAGTGTCTCATTTTCTGTCAATTATAAGTGTTTCTCAATCAACCTTACCGGCACATCCCTTGGTATAGGCATCTTATAAAGTGTCTCATTTTCTATAAAAAATAAGTGTTTCTCAGTGGTACCAATCTCATGAATATGCATAGATGAAATAAGGATATAATGCTCACAACCAATCAGTATGAAGATAATGATCAATTCAACACAGATGAATGAGCTCAGAATCAACTCAAAATGACAATATTTCATGATAAAAACCATCGCATTTATCACTGGTACAAATAGTCATGTAAGACATCAATAATATTATTTTAAACCCCTCACTCGGGTATACTATAACAATTAAGGCAATTAATGCTCAAGTAAGGCCTATACTAACAAATCAAGTACTCGGGCTACACAATAATAAATAAGGAAATTAATGTACAAATAAGTCCAATTAATATCAATTCACGCCCCCACTCAGGCATCACAGTCAAAATAATCTCTCAAGTTAGTAACAATATTTATATAAGCCCCCACTCAGGCAACACAGAAATAGTAAACAATTCAAACAACATAGTATAGCAAAACTACCAGAACCTAGCTTATTCCATACGATAAGTCTCATCATTCCCAAAGATGATATCATTGGACTAAATAATTAGAAGAAGAACTACGCTAGTTAACAATATGCCCTAATGAGAGATATTAAACCCAGATAATCACCTCAACTACTACACAACCATTTATACTCTAAGTATTATCTAAACCTCAATCATTTCATCAAAATAACAATAATAACATATTATCCCCTAAAAGGTCACTAAGCCCAAATCATCACAATAAAATTCACTAAACATGATTCAGGCTCTTAAATATGTATCCACTATCAATTATTCACGGTCAATAAGCCAACTATCCACAAGTCTATTCTAAGCCTAATCACAAGTAGCAAGATTAACTAAAGTAAGTAATTATATAACTATAATCCATCAAAAGACTTCGGTACCCACATAGATGCTCGCCATTTTACCTAAACGGGACCCCTAAATCCTAACCGATTCATAATACACAAGCAAACAAGCATACAACACATAAACACTTTGAAAAAAGTCAAGGTACATCTCAATTTGCCTTTAAAAAAGATTCGCCAAGCCAAACACAGATCGAAGCATCAACTGGAAGCTCTACTCCCTTGAATCATCTACAAACATGACTAATCTATTCAAATATAATATCTACAAGTCAAAAGGAGTCCAAAGATACCCATACTGACTATATTTGTTCCGGGTCCAAAACCCACTTCAAAAATCATTTTTGGAAATACAAGGGTAAAATTGGAATTATTTTTAATAATCATATTCCCCGTATCAAGAGAAGTCTAAATCTAAAAACCCAAGGAAAAACAAGTTGAAATCGAACCTCAAAACAAAGAAAACCCAATTTTATGCTTTACCAGGTAAACCCCCCAAAATTATGATTAAAATCAAAGATTTGAAGATAAATTTATAAAAAAAATCAATGGAAAAAGATGAATTCAAGGTTTAGAAACATACCCATGGAAGAATTCTTGAAAACCCCATTGAAATTGCCTAAATCCGAACTCTCAAGGTCTAAAAATGGATGAAATACGAATTGGGGCCGAAATGGAAATATTTTTCTTCCCTAGTCAAATGGCCTTCGCAAACGCGGGACCCTGGCCTTGAACGCGAGGATTCCCTATCCCAGACCTTTATGAACATGGTCCTATGGCCGCGAATGCAAAGAAGACACAACTCAACCCTTCATGAACGCTAGCCTTCGGCTGCGAATGAGAAGAGGAAACATGACCCTACCCCGACCCAGGTTTATCCTTCATCGCGAATGCGCTCTACCTCTCGCGATTGTGATGCACAAGGAATTAATACATCACGAATGCGAGGCTAGGTCCGCAAACACTATGAAGGAGAATGCTTGCACCAGAAAACAACAACTCCAAGTCTAAAAACTCTTCAAACAGTCCTCAAAATTCATTCGGGACCCACAGAACAATCCAGTAATGCTACTAGGCTAGTTTTGACATTTTGGACTCAATGGAACCATCAGATTTTTGAAAAGAAATTGTTTACTATGAATTAACCCCCGGGACCCCTTTTTGGTTAAATTTAACTAGTTTCAGTTTAAGAGGTCAAAATACAAAATAAAGGCTCGGGGCACGAACTAACCATTCTCCTAACTAAAAATTGACTTTTCGGTTCAAATGGAACTGTCAGAATCTCCATCCAGATCTCGGATCACAAAATATTGAATGAAGTCAAACTAATCACTTTAAGGCTATTCCAAAACCACAAACTCATATAAATCACTCTCGAACGCATCAAGGACCGTGCAAATCATTCCCACAACTCATAAATGTTATAAAGCAATAATGGAAAGGGAAAAATGGTCAAAACATAGAGAATTTTAAAAATCAATAGTAAGGTCATTACATTATCCACCACTAAAATTCACGTTCATCCTCGTACGTACAAGCAAGAAAAGTGTCAAAATAGACAAGGATAGAAAATACCCTCATAAACCTCAAGTAAGCACTCCAAAGTGTAGTCACAACTATAGAACTACTAGTCTCGCTATGGAATCAGAAATCTTTCACTCAATGGCTTGTAAAGTCACAACGCTAGCATCTAAGTCCAAAATCTCAATAAAGACGAGTTCCTCTTTTTTTTGAACTCTCTCTATAACCAAAAACTGACTCTATCACGCTTGTAGTTTTGAACATGCTCAGTTAATATAAATTTTTCAAGGACACCACAAGTCACTGACTGCACCACAAAATTAAAAATCATCCTCGGACCCACAATATGCCAAGGAACCCATGAAACCACATTATCACTTATAGAAATACCGAATCAACCTACTCGAGGCCGATACCATATCTGTCAAATTAGACAACACTATATCCTCAGACTAGATAACTAACCAGGAATTGATACCAAAGCCCCACAAATCCTCAAAAGTCACAGTTATCATACTAAGATTACCAATCCACAATCATATCCTTATGCTTAACCCTTTGAGGAAAACGAGAATCATCATAAGACATTATATACCATAAACATGAACACTCTAAACAATACCAAATCCTCATGTAACTCATCACAATAACCCAAATAGTCCACAATACCCAAATAACATCAATCAACCCAAGTCCTCAATGATCTGGTAGAACGAAGAACCTCTCTGATCACACACACATAAGCAACCCATCATGTCAGTGAAAAATCAACCTATAGAAGAAGTGCAATAATCACTATATCTCACTGACGGATACTCCAAACATAAATCAAATCTTGATAAAGTCACTGTTAAACTACTCACAAGTTACTGATGAACCCTATTTTCAGGACTTCAAATTTTCAACTCGTATCTATTGCTCAATTATGAACATATCAAAATTCCTTATGTGCAAGTTCCTTATCTTTCCTTAACTCACTTCTCATTCAGGATTCCTTAACACAAGGACCATGGAATGATAACACATACCCTAATAACAACTCATGAGCCAAAAATATTCCATTAAGCTACTTGGCTACTAAAGTAATAAATGCTACAAGCAAGTCCCCTTTTCCTTCAAAATTCTTTTCAAACCAAAGCAAGAATTCCTTATAAGCTGAACTCCTTTAAGTCTAATCAAAGAGTGTGTCAAAACCCATAAGTCTTTCCATGCAAGCAAAGCTAATCACTACGTAAATAAAAAGTCGCAAGGCCTGAACACCTGAAAATCTTCCCTTATCCAACTAGAATTCTTTAATTGCAATCTTTCCAAGTTAGTCGTATCATAAGTTTGATCATCACAAAGTCCTCTTGCCCAATCTGATTAGTATCACTAGTCATCCCATAAAGTCGATCTCGTTATCAATGTGCTAACCCAAATAATAGATATACCGATATGATCCTGCAAAAGAAACTAACTTATACACGCACTCTACCGCTAACACTTCTAGATAATCCCACATGAGACTACCAGTTGTAAGATTTCTTTATTCATAACTCGCCATCCTAATAATTAAATCACTTCCTCGATCCCAACTGATACGAACACGTAATGACATGAGACTACCCCCTGGATGTCACACGGTGCTCAATCCTGAAAGTATCCTGAGCTAACCTATAGTATCTGACATAAAACTGAATGCATATTTATAAGCTTAAAACTAAATTAGATCAACAATCCTAATAGTTTCATGAACAACTAAAAATCATCTGAAATGTGGTGATGATTGAAAATAACTACTAAGTCTAGACAAGCCTCTAAACATACTGAAGAGTCATTGAGACAGGCCCCAGCTGACCCAAAAACCTTGAAGTCTGAACTAAACATAAATAGAACTACTAAATATATCATAATCTAGGTCCTCGGAACATGAGGACTCACCAACTGATAGGAGTAAGTAAAAGTGATCGCGACTAATAATAATTCTGAGAACGAACACCAGAACCTACGTCATAAAAGGATGCAGAGCACAAAGAGTATATGGTCAGTACTTTTGGAATGTACTGAGTATATAGGGTTGCATACCACATGTAAAAATTTCATAAATCATGAAGTGAAAACATGCATAATAAGTGTACAATGACTCACCATTTTTATGAATAAAACTGGAAACTGAATTGTCATAAGTATAAGTAGTGAAAGCATAAGTT
Source organism: Capsicum rhomboideum (assembly GCA_031232105.1). Lineage (NCBI taxonomy): Eukaryota > Viridiplantae > Streptophyta > Magnoliopsida > Solanales > Solanaceae > Capsicum > Capsicum rhomboideum. Next base: position 32,784,718 of record CP124716.1, read on the forward strand.
AACAAAACTAATGAGTCGTTGCACTTAGATTTCTAAAATCAATGTATTGTGGGAGCTTCTCTTGACCAACATAAAACATGTGAGCAAAATGGATTCCGATGTATACACTTCATTAAAGGGATCCAATATACCTTGCCAGGGTATAAAGTCATAGCTATGTGATTACCTATCCTAGCCTATATGGGTAAACTTAATACCTACGGTGGCACATAGTTTCTAGGACTAGGATACGCTAAACCCTCTCCCACTTAGTGTTGGATACTACTCCCAAAACCAAACTATTTGCTCATACTGTAGATAATGCATCATGAAAGTAAGCTATAGACTAGTTTTAAATTAAACTGATAACCATAGTCCTGATATACTGAAAACTAGTCATACTTTATTTACTATCTTGATGAAATCATGATGGGTATTCTAACATTTTTACTAAAACTGAGACCACAAGGTCCAATAATGCCCATACATGTAAAATCATGTATTTCATGTTGATCCGTAATATTTCAAATCACTGTGACCATTATAAATCATATGAATAGGAAGACATTTAAATAATGAAGTTCATGAAATTCAACATGAGTATACATACATAATATCATAATGAAGTATAAAATCCAATGTCATGAAAATTTGGTTTGATTCCTAATTTGATAACTGTGAAATTCGTTAAAGAAAATGATAAATTTTGGGCACAAGGATGGAAGAAAATTCCTTTTTGAAACCCCACATACCTGTTCTTGATAATTTCTTGGAGGAAAGTTTGAGTTTGGAGCCTTTGGAATTAAATTTTGAGAGAAACCCTTCTTTTGGTGTTCTTGAGAGTTTGGGAGAGGATGAACAATGAATTTTGAGTTGAGTAACAATATAAAATGGTTTAGTATGAGTTATTATGTTATTTAGGATCAAAAGGACTAATTTACCCTAAAAAACCAAAGGAAAAATGGAAATTTCGCGTCACTGTGACCACTGGTGTGGCACGGTGAAATTGTGAAGCACCACTAGTGTGGCACCCCTTTATTATGAAAAACAACTAGCATGGCACGCCCTTCTCACACCAGTTCACTTGATTTTACACTTGGGTCGTGCCTTGACTCCATGGCATATCCCTAACACAAACCCTTACTATTTTGGGGTTGCATTTAGCCCCGAAACTCTTTCTAAAAATTCCTAAACACTTCCCAATGGTCTCATTATTATTTCTAATCATTTTCAACCTTAAAATTACATCTAAATGCGTGGGAGCTATTAAAATAAAATCATTGAACTTATGAGGTATAACAATATCTCCTACTTGGGACTATTCATCCTCGACTAAAGGTTGGGATGGGAAAAAGCTAACTTATAAAGATGTTAGGGTAAGGCGTGAAGCTTATAATGCAACATAACTGAGAATTTACTCTCCTTAAGGACATACATTCAACTAGAACTGACTGACCACACATTAATTTTATAGGGCTGTATGAAATAAGTAAGGATTTAAGTTTTGAGGATATGAAACTAGGAGAAGGAGCTATACCTCATGCTGACTCAGTATTTGGAGTAAACAAATGGGGGATATCGATTCATCATGTCTTCCTCTACCTCCTATGTCGCTCCCTCGACTGACTGATTTCTCCATAACACTTTCACTTAAACCTCTTCCTTATTTCTTAACCTTCGAACCTGACGATCAATCATTTCAACTGGAACTTCTTCATAGGATAAACTATCTTTCATTCCAATACCCTCTACAAGTACAACTAAAGATGGGTCTCCAATACACTTTTCAACATGGATATGTGGAATACTGGATAGACTGTGGCTAACTCTACCGGCAGGTCTAGCTAGTAAGCCATATCTTCAATGCACCTCACGATTTCATATGAACTAATGTACCAGGGACTGAGTTTCTCCTTCTTTCCGAACCTCATCACCCCTTTCATGGGTGATACTTTCAAGAACACCTAATCACCCACGACAAACTTTAGTTCCCTCCTTCTAACATCTGCTAAGACTTCTGACGGCTCTGAGCGGTTTTCAATCTTTCCCGAATCAACTGAACCTTCTCCATAGCTTCAAATATAGAATCTGGTCTAATCAAGGCAGCCTTACCAACCTCAAACTATCCTATAGGAGACTTGCACCTATGCCCATATAAGGCCTCGAATGGAACCATCTGGATGCTAGCATGATAACTATTAATATAAACAAACTCAATCGGAGGTAGGGGGTTATCCCATTTCCTTCGAAGTCGATCATACATGCCCTCAATATGTCTTCTAGAATTTGGATAGTACACTCGGTCTGACCATCTGTATGGGGATGGAAAGCAGTACTAAGCTTCACTTTCGTACCAAGACCCTTCTAAAATGATTGCCAAAACTGAGGGTGAACTTTGTACCTCGATCTGAGATAATAGATAAGGAATCTCATAAAATTTGACTTACTCACGGATGTACAATTTTGCATAACCCTCCACTGAATTTGAGGTTTTGACTAGTAAAAAGTGGGCTGACTTAGTCATTCAGTTTACAATAACCCAAATCAAATCATGCTGACGCTTAGTACGGGGAAGTCCCGTGACAAAATCCATATTGATAACCTCCTATTTCCAAGTAGGGATGCCAATATCCTGAAGCGTGCCTCCCGGTCTTTGATGCTCAAATTTCACCTACTAATAATTGGGACACTTAGCCACAAACTTTACTATGTCTCTCTTCATACTATTCCACCAGTAGACTTTCCACAGATTGCGGTACATCTTTGTGGCACTTGGGTGGATCGAATACTTGGAATTGTGATCCTATGCTAACATCCTATCTTTTAACCCATCAAAATTGGGAACACACAAATGGCCTTGATAGCGAAGAACACCATCTCCACCTTAGGAGAAAATCTCCACCTTTTGTTGATCGACTGCATCAATCAACTGGCTTAGAAGAATGTCAGCACACTATTTTTATTTCACATCTGCTACAAAAGACAACTCTGAACCATTTGTACCATCAACCCCCCCCATCATCTGTATCAAGCAAATAAACTCCCAAACAAGCTAATCTATGCACCTCTTTAGCCAACTCCTTTTTCTCATCTACCGCATAGGCTACACTACCCATAGACAATATACTAGAGCATCTGCCACCACATTTGCTTTACCTAGATGGTAGAGCATATTCATGTCATAGTCCTTTAACAATTCTAAGCAACTTCTCTGGCAAAGATTCAACTTCTTATGGCTAAACACATACTGGAGACTCTTATGGTCGGTGAAAATATCCACGTGCACGCCGGAAAGATAGTGTCTCCAAATCTTCAGAGCAAAGACCATTGCTGCCAACTCCAAGTCATGGGTAGGATAATTCTTCTCGTGATCTTTAATTTGTCTGGAGGCATAAGCTATCACTCTCTTATTTTGCATTAAAACACATTCAAGCCCAACCCTAGAGGCATCACAATACACTACAAACCCCTCTAACCCATCTAGCAAGGCTAATACTGGTATGAAAGTCAACCTATCTTTCAACTCTTGGAAACTTTTCTCAAACCTGTCTAACCATTAGAAATTCTCCTTCTTCTCTGTCAACTTAGTCAACTGTGCAACCATTGAAGAAAATCCCTCAATAAATCTCCTGTAATAATTGGCTAAACCTAGAAAGCTCCTAATGTCGGATGTAGTAATGGGCCTAGGCCAGCGCTTCACTACATCTATTTTATGAGAGTCTACATAAATCCTATAAGTTCACACTTACTAAATTTTGCAAACAACTGTTGATCCTTGAGGGTCTGCAACACTATCTTCAAATGGTCTGCATGCTTCTCTCCACTCCGAGAATACACAAGTATGTCATCAATGAAGACAATGACAAACATATCTTGATATTACTTGAAAACCCTGTTCATTAAATCCATAAAAGCTGCAGGAGCATTTGTTAGTCCAAAAGATATAACCACAAACTCTTAGTGACCATATCAGGTTCTAAAAGCAGTGTTTGGGATGTTACACTCCCTGACTTTTAGCTAATGATATCCTGATCTGAGGTCAATTTTTGAAAAATATCAAACACCCTAAAGTTGGTCAAACAGGTCATCAATTCGGGGGATAAGATACTTGTTCTTGATGGTGACCTTGTTCAACTACCTGTAGTCTATATAAATTTTGAGAGTACCATTTTTATTTCACATGAATAACACTGGTACACCCTATAGAGAAACACTGGGTCTGATGAAACCCTTATCTAAGAGATCCTTAAGTTTCTCCTGCAACTCCTTAAGCTTTGTTGGAGCCATTCTATAAGGAGGATGGAGATGGGCTATGTATCCAGAAGAAGGTCAATCCTGAATTTTATTTCCCTATCAGGAGGAACTCTAGGTATATCATCTGGAAAGACTTCAGGAAACTCATTGACTATATGAATTGACTGGAGGTTTGGGGTCTCAAACTTAGTATATTTAACCCGAGATAGGTGATAGATATACCCTTTAGATATAAGTTTTTTGGCTTTAAGATAGGAGATAAAATGACCTCTGGGTACCACTAGACTACCTTTCCACTCGAGGATTGACTCATTAGAAAACTGGAATTTCACAACTCAGGTTTGACAATCAACTGAGGCATATCATGAATGGAGCCAATCCATGCCTAGAGTAACATCAAAGTTAGTCATCTCTAATTCTATTAGATCTTCTGAGGTTACCTTATGAAGGATTGTAATAAGAAAATTTCTATAAATCCTCTTGGCAACGACTGACTCTCCAATAGGGGTGGAAATTGAGAAAGGCTCAGAAAGACTCTCAGAACTAACACCAAATTTTAAAACAATAAATGGGGTTAGAAAGAAAAGATTAGACCCTGGATCTAACAACGTATAAGAATCAACATGAAAGACACGAAATATACTAGTGACCACATCTAGGGAGCTCTCCTGCTCCTAGAGGGAAGATAAAGCATAAAATTGGTTCTGATACTGACCCCCACTGACAGTGGATGATGCACCCTGCTATTGAGTTGGGCGGCCTGAATAGTTGCTGAGGTAGTGGACTGAATCTAAGGGCGAGCATCTTTATTGCCCTGCCTAGCCGAGGGGCAATCCTTTATCTTATGGCCTATTTTTCCACATCCAAAACATCCTTCTTTGCCAGCTAAACAGTCACCCAGATGATTCTTACCATACCTCATGCAAACTGGATAGCTAAATCCCCCAGTAACACTACCCTGAAATCTGGTTGTCGGTGCCCTACCCCACTGTTTCTGCCTGATCTTGGGTGCAGGGGCACTAGATGAAGATGGTGTAGGGGTAGACGAGTGGTTCTGAAACTGTGAACAATTTCCCTCACCTAACCTGTACTGAATGTACTCAAACTACCCGGTCCTAGCCTTTCTAGTTTCCTTCTCTAGTTCCATCAACTTTTTTATTTCATTCGGTTCAGCATGGGTCATTAGTCGGGCAATATCCATGTCCCCAATTAGCATAGAAGTCCTACATTCCTTGATCACTAATTCAGACACACCAATACCAAACTTACTTATACGAGCCATCAGACTAGCCATCATCTCTGGAACATACTTCCAAAGTTTGGTGAATTTGAAAGAGTATTGCTTCACCGGCATGAAATCTTGCTTAAGATTCATAAACTCCTCCACTTTAGCCTTTCTCATCTCACGAGGAAAGAACCTATTAAGAAAAGCTACCTCAAATACTCTCCAATCCATCGGAGAGATAGTCTCACCTCTACCCTTTTTCCATAGCTTAAACCAATCATGAGCAACATCCTTTAACTGATATGACGCCAAATCCACACTTTCTACCTTAGTAATATGCATAATCTGAGTAATTTTCTTTACCTCATTGATAAAGAACTGGGGATCGTCACCCACCTTCAAACCAAAGAATTCAGGTGGATTCATTCTCATGAAGTCTCAAACTCTGGCGGCAGCTAAGTTATCATTCTGTTCAATCGGGACTACCTTCGATTGATTAACCTATGCATCCATATCCTGAGCCAACACTTGAAAGGCAACCCAAAAATCAACGTGGGAAATATTTAAGTTCAAAGGATCCATAGGTGGTGGTGGTGGGGCTAGCTAGTTCGTATTTCTGCGAATGTAAGCTCTGCGTGGAGGTATTTTCTGTCACGTGAAAACCATGACTTAGAATATATATATAGAGTTTGACTCTAAGGCACGATAAAGAGTATGAAAGATGTGAAATTCCTAATAATGCCTTGTAGCCTCTTACTCATAAGTGTGGAGCGCTTCTCATTCATAAACAAGACTCTATGTAACACGGCTTGTCAGACTCCCTAGGACTCTTTAAACCTTAGGCTCTGATACTAAGTTTGTAACGACCCGAGACTGCCCCATGGACGTCACACGTGGCTCAAGCCTGAAAGTAGCCCAAGCTAACCTATAGTATCTGGCATAACACTGAATGCATATTCGAAACATTTCAAACCATAAGCAAAAGCTGTAAGTTTATGAGCTTAAAACTGAATTAGATCAACAATCCTAATAGTTTCATGAACAACTAAAAATCATCTAAAATGTGGTGATAATTGAAAACAACTACTAAGTCTAGACAAGCCTCTAAACATACTGAAGAGTTACTGGGACAGGCCCCAGCTGACCCAAAAACCTTGAAGTCTGAACTGAACATAAATGGAACTACTAAACAAATCATAATCTAGGTCCTCGAAACATGAGGACTCACCAACTGATTGGAGTAAGCAAAGGTGATCACGGCTAATCATAATTCTGAGGCCGAACACCAGAACCTACATCATAAAAGGACGCAGAGCGTAAAGAGTATGTAGTTAGTACTTTTGGAATGTACTGAGTATATGGGGATGCATGCAACATGTAAAAATGTCATAAATCATGAAGTGAAAACATGCATAATAAGTGTACAATGACTCACCATTTTCATGAATAAAACTAGAAACTTAATTGTCATAAGCATAAGTAGTGAAAGCATAATTTAATAAAACCAATGAGTCGTTACACTTGAATTTCTAAAATCAATGAACTGTGGGAGTTTCTCTTAACCGAAATAAACTATGTGAGCAATATGAAGTTCGATGTATATGCCCCATTGAAAGGACCCAATATACCTTGCTAGGGTATAAAGGCATAACTATGTGATCACCTATCCGAGCCCATAGGGGTAAGCTTAATACATATGGTGGCACATAAGTTCTGGGACTAGGATACGCTAAGCCCTCTCCCACTCGATGGTAGATACTACTCCCAAAAACATATTATTTTCTCATACTGTAGATAATTCATCATGAAAATAAGCTATAGAGTAGTTTTAAATTAAATTGATGACCGTAGTCCAGACATACCGAAAACTAGTTATACTTTCTTTACTATCTTGATGAAATCATGATGGGTATTCTAACATTTTTGCTAAAACTGAGACCATAAGGTCCAATCATGCCCATACGTATAAATCATGGGTTCAAATCATATGAATAGGAAGACAATTAAACAATGAAGTGCATGAAATTCAACTTGAGTATACATATATAATATCATAAGGACGTATAAAATCCAACGACATGAAAATTGGTGAACCCTAATTTGATAATTATGCAATTCAGTAAAGAAATTGATAAATTTTGTGCACAAGGATGGAAGGAAACCCTTTTTGAAACCCCACATACCTGGTCTTGACGATTTCTCAACGAAAAGTTTGAGTTTGTAGCCTTTGGAGTTGAATTTTGAGAGAAACCCTTCTTTTGGTGTTCTTGAGAGTTTGGGAAAGGATAAATAATGAATTTTGAGTTGAGTAATAATGGAAAGTGGTTTAGTATGAATTATAAGGTCATGTAGATCAAAAGGACTAATTTACCCTCAAAAAATCAAAGGAAAAATGGAAATTTCACTTCACTGTGCCACGCCCTTGACCACTGGCGTGGCACGGTGAAATCGCGGAGCACCGCACCCCTCAATTGCGGAAACCAACTGGTGTGGCATGCCCTTGTCGTACCATTCAACTGGATTTCGCACTTGGGTCATGCCTTGTCTCTGTGGCACGACCCTAACGCGGACCCCTATTGTTTTGGGGTTGTGTTTAGCCCCGAAACTCATTCTAAAATTTTTGAAACACTTCCCGATGATTTCATTATCATTTCTAATCATTGTTCAACATTAAAATTGCATCAAAATGTATGGGAGTTATCAAAATATAATCATTGAACTTATGGGGTGTAACAGACCACCCTCAAGTAAAACATTTGAATTACCTCCTATAATCTGAATGTACCAACACCTACCATCGATCTACTACTAATATACAACATAACCATCGAGAAGATCATATCCAAATACACAAAAATCTATAATACTCAAAGAAATCAAAGCTAATCCAGTGATCTTATAAAAGATGAGGTGACCCAACTTGTCTACTCTCTACCAAAGTCTTCCACCACCATCTAGCTGGTCCAAATAACTGAAAGGCAGTGAAATTTGCTCCATTAGAATCCACTAAGCCCAACCTGTTCAACCTCTCAAGGCAACCAAGCAAGAACATATAAGCATCAAAGCTAGGATCTCCATAAAACCTAGTAGGATCTGTCCTCATGAACTTTATATACCTACTCTGTCCCTCTATGGACATAAAAGGTAAGTTCACTAGATGTGGACCGATCCTTGGCAATATCTCATCAACACTAAGAGGCCCTGTAGTCAATTGTGCATCTGGAGACTTGTACTATTGAAAACCAGACCTAGGATTTACTCTATTCTTCTCCTTCTGCTTCTATTTATTTGATTATTGAGTTTGGGCTGGTATTGGCTTACTTATAGAATAGTACAAGACTCTAAATATAGAATAGTATCAATAAACAACAATATCTTAAATTTGGATACAACATATGATAAATAAAAAGAGATCCGGGTAAGCTCAATGAAGCGTCAACCACTACCTCGATCTCCGCAACGTCAACACTGAAGAAATACACTTTATGATCTACTACTCGAACCAACACCTGCACAGGGTGAAGAAAATAAGATAAAGGAAGAAGAAGCAAGGGTGAGTATGAAACACATATACTCAGCAAGTATCGTCGATAACTGACCCTAATCCAAAGCGATGGAGAGAACCACCACCCCAACTACCCAAGGTTCCCCTCAATCTACCACTGATAAATATACAACTTCATCCTAACAAGGTATCCCAACTTAACAGTCATTGAAATATCATTATATACCGGATAGGCAAAGTAATCCAGGTGAGTCAACACTAGTTTTTTCATAATTAACAAGTAAAGGAAGTCATTTATGAGGGAGACTCACTAACATAGTATATCAAGCTCAGTCAATATGTTCAACCAATAATCTGGGATTCAATAGTAAGAGTGTATAATCATGTGTATATCATGCTACCAATAGGTGTAACTCTACCAGTCTCCCTAACCAAGCCATAGCCATACCCTACGTCTCATAATATCTCAACTCCCAAATAAACCAAGAGGTAGTATAATATGATGTAATGTAATCAGATGAATGCAGAAAACACAATATCATAAACAAGGTCCAAACACAGTAATTCAATACAAAAGTAAATACTCAAACACAATATCAAACATACTAAGGAAATGTAATGCAATGTAAGTGATCTAATGCAATGTAATGATGAAGATGGGATGATGATGCTATAAGCCATCCCATGACTTTCGTATGCACCTTCCAATCCTCGGTGCTTCGGATAGGACTCATAGGGGGTTCGCAACCCATATACTTTTATAATTTCAATCTCATATCTCAATCAACCTTACCGGCATATCTCTCGATATAGGCATTTTATAAAGTGTCTCATTTTCTTACAAAATTAGTATTTCTCAATCAACCTTACCGGCACATCCATCGGTATAGGAGTTTTATAAGGTGTCTCATTTTCTATCAAAAATAAGTGTTTCTCAATCAACCTTACCGGCACATCCCTCGGTATAGGCATTTTATTAAGTGTCTCATTTTCTATCAAAAATAAGTGTTTCTCAGTGGCACTAATCTCATGAATATGCATAGATAAAATGAGGATATAATTCTCACAACCAATCATTACAAAGATAATGATCAATTCAATACAAGTACGAATGAGCTCAGAATCAACTCAAAATGATAATATTTCATGATCAGAACCATCGCATGGCGCCACAAGTATAAATAATCATGTAAGACATCAATAATATCATTTTAAACCCTCAGATTTCCCATTCCTTAGCCGGAAAGATATGTGGCCATGAAAGAGGGATTAAGTGGAACATAATTGACTGGGTGGTAGAGTCGTGGAAATGCTTAGTAGGCACTTCTAGGCCCCTTCCCGGCTACTGGATCACTCCAGTGCTTCGGGTACTACGGACCTCTCCACTGCCTTGATCCACTTGGGTACATCCGCCCCCTCGCCTACTTACATTCCATTTTTACATTATTTAAATTAGAAAACAAAATAAAGACAATTAATGCTCAAGTAAGGCCTATACTAACAAGTCAAGCCCCCACTCGGGCGACACAATAATAGATAAGGCAATTAATGCATAAATAAGGCCAATAATATCAATTTAAACCCCCACTCGGGCATCATAATCCTAATAATCTCTCAAGTCAGTAATAATATTCACATAAGCCCCCACTCGGGCAACACAAAAATAGTAAATAATTCAAATAACATAATATATCGAAACTACCTAAACCTAGCTTATTCCAGACAATAAGTCACATCTTTCCCAAAGATGATATCATTAGACTAAATAACTAAAAGTAGAACTGTGCTAGTTAACAATATTTCCTAATGGGAGATATTAAACCTAGATAATCACCTCAACTACTACAAAACCATTTGTACTCTAAGTATTATCTAAACCTCAATCATTCCATCAAATAACAATAATAATATAATTATCCCCTAAAAGTTCACTAAGCCCTAATCATCATAATAAAATCCACTAAACATGATTCTGGATTTTAAATAGGTACCCACTATTAATTATTCACGGTCAATAAGCCAACTATCTATAATTCTATTCTAAGCCTAATTACAAGTAGCAAGACTAACTAAAGTAAGTAATTATATAAATATAATACATCAAAAGACTCTGTTACCCACAGAGATGCTCGCCATTTCACCTAAGTGGGACTCCCAAAACCTAAGCGATTCACAATACACAAGCAAACAAGCATACAACACATAAACACTTTGAAAAAAGTTAAGGTAAATCTCAACTTGTCCTTAAAGAAGATACGCCTAGCCAAACATAGTCCGAAGCGTCAACTAGAAGCTATACTTCCTCAAATAATCTCCAAACACAACCAATCTATTCAAATATGATATCTACAAGTTAAAAAGATTCCAAAGATACCCATATCGACTATATTTATTCCAGATCCAAAACCCGCTTCAAAAATCATTTCTTGAAATACAAGGGTAAAATCAGGATTTTGTTTAAGAATCATGTTCTCTGTATCAAGAGAAGTCTAAGTCTGAAAAACCAAGGAAAAATGAGCTTAAATCGAACCTCAAATAGAAGAAAAATCCAATTTTATGCTTTACAGGGTAAAACCCCCAAAATCATATTTAAAATCAAAGATTTGAAAATAAATTTATAAAGAAATCAATGGGAAAAAATGAATTCAAAGTTTAGAAACATACCCATAAGAGAATTCTTGACAACCACATTAAAATCGCCTAAATTCGAGCTCTCAAGGTCTAAAAATGGAAGAAATATGAATTAGGACCGAAATGGAAATATTTATCTACCCAGGTCAAATGACCTTTGCAAACGCAGGCCCCTGGTCGTGAACGCGAGGATGCCCCAACCCAAACCTTTAGGAATATAGGCTTATGACCGTGAATGCAAAAAAGAAACAACTCAACTCTTCGCACGCGAGCCTTTGCAAATTCTAAGAGGAAACATGACCTGACCCCGACCCAGGTTTATCCTTCATTGCAAATGTGCTCTACCTCCCGTGATCGCGATACATAAGGAATTCCTTCATAACAAAAGCGAGGCTAGGGCCGCTAACGCAATGAAGGAGAATACCTACACCAGAAAACAACAACTCCAAGTCTAAAATCTTTCTAAACGGACCCTCGAAATTTATTTGGGACACCATAGAAACAAACCAATAATACTACTAGGCTAATTTTGACGGTCTAGACTTAATGGAAGCATCCAATTTTTGAAAAGTGATTGTTTTCTATGAATTATCCCCCGGGACCCCTTTTTGGCTAAATTTAACTAGTTTCTGTTTAAGAGGTCAAAATGCAAAATAAAGGCTCGGGGCCTAAACTAACCATGCTCCTAACCCAAAATCGATATTTTGGATCTCATGGAACTATCAGAATCACCATCTGGAGCTCGGATCACAAATATTGACCAAAGTCAAACTAATTATTTTAAGGATATTCTAAAATCACAAACTCATATAAATCACTCCCAAACGCTTCGGGGACCATGCAAACCATTTCCGCAATTCATAAATGATATAAAGCAACAATGGAGAAGGGAAAAGTGGTAAAAATATACAAAATTCTAAAAATCACTATGAGGGTCATTACATATCATTTTATGATGTAGATTCTGGACCTCAGACTCAAGGTCGCTGCCAGGCATTTCGCTAGACTTTACATCATCAGCTTGTGGTGAGTCTTCTTTGCATCAAGAGGACTTGGTCATATTTTTTCTCACCCTTAGACTTTTAGGAAGTTGGTTTAAATAAAGTTATCCTGGTTGACTTATTCAGTTCATGTTTAGATGATTCATTAGCCATATGCCGGTTTCAACTTTTCAACTTTCCTTTTAAAAATGACTTTTAGTGTTGGATATTGAAACCAGTTAGTTTTTATATTTTCTTTTTGAAATTCATTCCAAGTTTATTATCATCAGCTTCAGCAAATTATGTTCTTATGAATAGCTTGCCAACCAAGGGTTTACTTGGGATCACTTGTGTTTCTAAGTGCCCTTTAAGTCCGGTGTGTAGGCTCGGGGAGATACATTTACTGTGGGACTCATAACTGTCATTTGGCAAACAAAGACATATCCTTCACAAAAGTATTACATAACATGTCTCAAATAAAAACAAATTGATATTTTAGTGAGTTAAAAAAAAAGATGGTCAAAAATTTTAAAAAATATTTTGTGTCCTAATATAATTGACAATAGTTGTATGATAATATTTTTTGCCACACAAGTATGTAAACTCAAAAATTTAAAATTTGGGTTTACCTACTTGTGAAACAAAATGAAATACCACACAACTATTATTAGTTATGTGAAGCACAAAATTATTTTTTTCGTCGGAAATCAATTCCATCTACGTGTTCAGCATTGTTTGTGCCTATTACAAATATAATGGGTCAATATAGTTGTTGGTGAAACTTTAAATCAAATAAAAGGAAAAAGACAAAATAAAAAAAAAGAGAATAATAAAATACCCCCCAATCTATGGCCGGATTTACAACTAGACACTTCAACTTTACAGAGGTCCTAGCATACCCCTGAACTGTTTAAAACTAAAATATATAACTTCTTAATAACTTACACCCAGATTTATATTAAGCAGTGATCTGCACGTGCCTTGCCATGCAATGCCACATAATATTTCCTTTTTTATATAATTTTTTTTATTCTACTTTTTCCTTTTATATTTCCCTTTTCACTTTTCTTCCTTTCTTTTCCATTCCCTTTTCTCTTCTTTTTCTATTTCGTCTTTGACTTCCTCGCCTGACTCCATTTTCGAAAATCAGAGAGACACCACGATGGTGAAGAAGACGATGCCGTACAAGCATCACTCTAATTTCAATCCCTAAAATTCAAATATAGTTTATTTGACCCGAATCTAAACAACAACAGCAACAACAACAGCAACAACAACAACATACCCAGTGTATTCCCACAAAGTGGGGTCTGAGGAGGGTAAAGTGTATGAAGTTCATACCACTACCTCAGATGAAGTAGAGAGACTATTTTTGATAGACTTCCGGCTCAGGACAAATAGCAGTATAACAAGCAGAAAACATAAAAACAAACAACAAAATGAGATAGCACACCACTAGATAATAAAAGAAACAAGACACACATAGAGTAATACTATAAACTATCTATTTGAAATCACAAACATCACCAAAACACCTCAAATAAGAAACTACAAGACACATGCATAACACAATGACTACATGCATAGCTACAAATAAAGCACTCCTCCTTACTAGTAAGGACGCACTCCTACCCACTAATCCTCTACCCTAAACTGCGTCCTCCACACTTTTCTATTAAGGGTCATGTCCTCCGTAAGTTGTTACTGCTCTATGTCATGACTAATCACTTTCTTCTAATATTTCTTCGGCCTACCTTTACCCTTCCTGAAACCATCAATAGTAAGCCTCTCACACCTCCGTACTAGGGCATTCGTGCACCTTCTCATCACATGCCCGGACCATCTCAACCTCACTTTTCGTATCTTATCTTCCATCGAAGCCACTCCCACCTTCTCTCAAATAATCTCATTTCTAACCCTATCCCTCCTAGTAAGTCCACACATCTATCTCAACTTCCTCATCTCTGCCACCTTCAACTTTTGGATGTGGGAGTTTTTAACTGGCCAACACTCTGCTCTATACAATATAGCCTGTCGGGCTGCCACTCATTAGAACTTCCTTTTAAGCTCAGGAGGCACCTTCTTATCACACAAGACTCATAAAGCGAGCCACAATTTTAACCACCCTGCACTAATACAGTGTGTGACATCCTCATCAATTTCTCTATTCCCTTGAATCATAGACCCAAGATACTTGAAACTATCTCTTTTCTGAATGGACTGAGAATCCAGCTTCACTACCACGTCAGCCTCATGCATCAAAACACTGAATTTACATTCCAACTACTCCATCTTGGTCCTACTCAACCTAAACCCTTTAGACTCTAGGGTCTATTTCCAAACCTCTAACTTATCATTAACTTCTCCTCGGGTCTCGTCAATTAGCACTACATCATCAGCAAATAACATACACTAAGGAACCACCCCTTAAATACATCGCATCAATACATCCATCACCAGACGAACAAAAATAAACTATGAGTCGATACCTGGTGCAACCTTGTTAAAGTAGGAAAGTACTCTAAATCTCCTTCTACCGTCCTCACATGAGTCTTCGTTCCATCGTACATGTCATGAATTGACCTAGTGTATGCCACAAACAAACCTCTAGCCTCCAAGCACCTCCACAGAACTCCCTGGGGACTTTTTCATACGCCTTCTCAAGATCGATGAACACCATATGTAAATCCTTCTTCCTCTCTCTATACTGCTCCACTAATTTCCTCACGAGGTGAATGGACTCGGTAGTTGAGTGACATAGTATGAAACCGAACTGATTCTCAAAAATACTCACGATCCTCCTCAACCTCAACTCTACCACCCTTTCCTAAACCTTCATAGTATGACTCAACAACTTGATACCCCTATAGTTGTTGCAATTCTGAGTGTCCCCCTTGTTCTTATATAAGAGACTACACATACACTTATTAATTTTATTTTAGATTTTTTTATCCTTTTTGTTTCTTTCAGTGATAATTGATCCAAAATTTTAATTTTTATGTCGAATCTTGATTTTTTTGGTTGAACGTTGAAAATTTTTTTCTTGTATGTTTTATACTCGGACACATCCATAAAATTGGAACATATTGTCACGACCCAAAACTAGGTCGTGATGGCACTTGTCGCGATTCAGCCTTGATAAGCAAGCCAATCACCCAAAATGGAAGGAATACAAACAATAAAGGAAAATAAACTAAGGCGAGACTTCTAGAACGAAGCCATGCCAATACAAGTGAAATAATACCAAAAATATGAAAGAAATATCATATAATCCCCAAAATCTAGTATCATAAGGTAAGCGCATCTAGTACAATATCTTAAAAACTGGAAATACACATCTGTCTCTGAATTATAACTAAAGGAAAGTAAGGATAGATGAGGTCCAAATCAGCCC
Source organism: Capsicum rhomboideum (assembly GCA_031232105.1). Classification (NCBI taxonomy): domain Eukaryota; kingdom Viridiplantae; phylum Streptophyta; class Magnoliopsida; order Solanales; family Solanaceae; genus Capsicum; species Capsicum rhomboideum. The sequence goes on from CP124716.1 coordinate 32,800,686, forward strand.
CGGACTCTAGCGAATCAGTACCTTAAAATTAGAGTCTCTGCATAATTCAACCGCCATGCGTGGTGCTCGAACTGGGATCTGCATCGAAGGGTACAATAGGGGTGAGTACGGTTTACATGTACTCAGTAGGAATCATAGGCTATCTGAGCTAAGTAAACAATAATAGAAGTAAAGAAGATTATGAGCAAGTCACATGTAAATAGAAAAGTTCCCAAACGATAGCTCACACCATCTCTACTAACAGTTCTAATATAATACGAAATTGAAACAACACAGACATACACAACAATCATATGAAAACTAAACTCAAGTCAAGGAAAACTAAAGAAATCACATAAGATGCATATGCAATGCAATGATGATGATGGGATGGAATAGTGAAAGTCATCGTATGACCTTCTGTATACACCTATCGAGCTTGCAGCTCTACAATAGGACCCATGGGGGGTTCACAACCCGTATAATCTAACTCATATCTCAATATCAACCCACCTCTCCGACTCGTATTCACGGAGAGGGTTTTATGAACATTTCTCATTTTCTTTAAGAATAATATTCCTCAATGGTACCAGCATCTCATGAATGTATATATAGAATGAGGATGTAATGCTCATAACCAAATCAGTATGAATATATCCAATTGATTCAATACATGTATATAAGCGAGCCCAACATCAACTCAGCATGTTGACAATTCATGATTATCAGCTCTAAATAGGCATCATCGGAATAAATATGCATTTAATACATCATTAATATCATATCAACCCCTAACTCGGGTTTTTCTATCATGATAAAGGCAATCTATGCTCAATAAGGCCTATACTAGCAATTTAAGCCCCCGCCGGCCATCATATATAGAATAAGGCATATAAATGCATAAATAAGGCCCCCACTCGGGTTACACGCAATATCAAATATCACAAGTCAATGACCACCGAATTTAAGCCCCCACATAGACACACAACAGTAATAATAATCTTGAAATATAAAACCCATAGTTATTTTCCCCAACCCATAACACACTTTACTTATTTATTAACTACCCAGCTCAATCTGAAAGAAGTTAAGCCATAACCTACCTCGAAATGACAAAATTCGAGCCTAAAGTCATTCGACACAGAGCTTTACCCTTTTGAATGGCCTTGAAATCAACTAAAACATACAAATATAACATCTACGCATTAAAAAAAAGCCAATAATATCCATATTGCCTATATATAAATCGGGTCCAAAAAGAACTTGAAAAATAAGTTTGAAAATGAGAGGGGTAAAATTGGAATTTTTCTTTAGAAATATATTCCCCGAGGTTAAAAGAGTCTACAATTGAAAAACCAAGCAAATATAAGTTTAAAACGAGAGCCAAATCTAAGAAGATCATTTTTAAGCTTAACCGGTAAAAACCCCAAAAATCCATTTCAAAATCATGATTAAAAGGTGTTTTAGAAGATAAAATCAATGGAAAATAGTGAGATTACGAGTTTAGAACTTACCCACACGAAACTCGATGATGAAACCCTTGAAAATTGTCTTTCCCGAAGCTTGGAGGTCTAAAAATGGAGAAAAATCGCAAAAATGGGCATTTATATTGTTCAGTGAACAGTGCCTTGCAAATGCAGTCAACCCTTCGCATTCACGAGGGTCAACACTGACAGGCCATTCAATTGGCCTTTTAGTTCGCGGCCAAGGCTTCGCGTTCACGAAGGCTAATTACTCAGGCCTTTGCATTCGCGACAACCTTGTCGCATTCGAGAAGAAGGAAAACACCCTTCTCCGTGTTTGCAGACAAGGCCCGCATTTGCGAAGAAGGTTTTTTGCCTGCACCAGATATCAACAAATGCTGATTTTGGTGCAAGCCAACCATTCTCTGAACGGGTCCTTGAGATTTGGTCGGAATCCCGTGAATGCGAACGAACTATGCTACTAGGCTATTTTCGACGTTTCGTACTCAATGACGACATTGGATTTTCAAAAAAAGATTTTTTTCAATAAATTAACCCCTAGGACCCCTTTTTCACTATTTTCCACACGAAGAGTCAAAATGAGATATAAAGGTCCCACACCCGAACCAACCTCGCTACTAACCCAAATTCAATATTTCAAATCTGCTGGCTCAGTCCAAATCATCATTTGAGACTCAAAACATGAAATGTTGACCGAAGTAACTATTGGCTCATAAAGCCTTAAAACAACCTCAAACTCACTCAAATTACTCTCGATTGCATTGAGAACCGTGCCAACCATCACCACACCCCAAAACCAATATGTTAAAACTACAGAGAAGGGTCAAAACATAAAAAAACAAGTTTTCATAAAACATGTCTTTACACATATATACATAAATCCCAAGAAAGATGAGAAAGGGTGTGGTTTGTTCAACGTTATCTTCAATGGCGAGGGCGATAGTAATTCTGAAGTGTAGTGAGGAATCAGTAGGGACAAATATGGTAGGTGGGAAATTAATGGTGGTGATGATAGAATTGAGAAAAACATTAGAATGGTAATTAAATCCAAGATTTGAGAGGATGACGGCCAACAAAGATGGTGATGGAGATGGAGATAGAGATGGAGTTATATAAGGTGATGAAGAGACTCTGATATTGAATAGAACATTGGGTTTATGGTGCAGATGAAAATGGAGATGAGAAAGATTAAGAAATTAGCGTGGAAACTATTGATGAGTTCTTGAGGCTCTTTGTTCCCAGAGATGAAGAAGAAAGAAAAAAGAATAATTTAAAGTACATATATTTATGTAAAGAAATATTAAAAATAAAGTTTTAATATTTTTTAGTGCTCATTCACTCAAAGAAAGTGAAATACACTCACTTGCCACATAATTATTTAGAGAGGTAATAATTTTAGTTTCAAACAGATCAGAGGGTAATAGCACCCCCTTGAAGTTGAAGTCTGTTCCAGTAATAGGTTTGGGGGACATTTAACTATTTATAAAAATGATGAAAGGTTCTAGACAGAGTTGTTCTCTCCCTTCTGATACCTCTATTTCACATTAAACTATTCTTCTCAATAGTTCTTATGACTATTTTTACTTATCTTTGTGTTGTTTATTGGTCAGGAGTTCTGTCAAAACTACCCAATTCAAATTTAATGAATCTAGACGAGACATCAAACGGATCATCTATTAAACAAAAGTTAATTATTTTTTTATTCTTTGGTGTTGGGACCATAGATACAAATTCAATGTTCTATGTTAAACAAGGCTACTACTGTCCCTCGCTCGTTAGCAGTGAAAAATAAAATGGAAACATGTATAAATGTTGAATTATTTCATGCCACCACCGAAAAGTATCTCAATTCACAAACTTTTACTTACCAAGGAAAAATTAACTCTACCTTGAAGTCTAAATTTACTTTGCATACTAATTGTAATTTGATCATTAGTGATAATAATAGAAATAACCCAGACTAATTCGGCCAAGAATGATACAAGACTATTCAAAGATGGTGAGATGATTAACTAAGATCAACTTAAATAAGGTTAAACTGTAATGACCCTCCAGGTCATTCACAATGCTTATGTATTTTTACGATGTTTAGAGCCTTTCCATGACTACCCCAAGTCGTGTATGACTTGCTGGGATTGGTAGTACGGCTACCTGGCAGTTCGTTTGACTTTTAGAGTCGCTTTCCTATGTTGAATTTCTGGTAGTCAAGTATAGCTCCCGAGCCTAAACCCCTGTTAAACAGCCTCAGATTCTATTTATGACCATCTCATCATATCCAAAATATTTACTTTAGGTTAGGTAGACCTTTGGTTTGGATCTTGAGGTTCCCGGACTTGTTTTGGGTGATAGGCCAATTATTGGCTAAGTCGAGTCAGCCCTTGGGGCATGGGCCTCAGTTTTAGTTGGAATGACCTCTGATGGAAATTTTGACAGTGCTATTGAGTCTGGATCATCGAAATTATCTAGGTAGCATAGTTCATTTGTGTGCCCGGGACTCCGGATCGATCCCGAACACATAGTCGAAATTGCTCGGACTTAGCCATTTTTTGGCAATGGCCATGCGCTTATGCCTCCATAGGCATGCCTTAGCACTATGTACTTAAGTGGCCCTAATAACTCTTTACCTGCCAAGACAGGCTAGGCCAAGGCAGTTTAGCGGCCAAGGGCATGGCTAAAACGGCCATAGGATCTTAAGCGACCCTTGGCTCTACTTTAGCGGCCAAGCCGTGGGAGCGGTGGAGAGCTTAAGTAGCCACTTTTGGCACTTTAGCGCTAGGCACTTAAGCTTCCATAAGGGTGCTTTAGTGCCACCTGCCTTGGTTATATAGATATATTTGACATTCTCTCTTATGTTTAAATGCACAAACTCCATAGAAACACCATTTTCAGAGCTTCAAACTATTTTTCAAGCTTTCATATCAAGTTCCAAGCTTGGAAACTTACATATTTAAGTTTGTGGCTTCGTTCTCGATATTTCTACAATACGTTTTCCCGGTTTTACGATTGTTTACATTTTCGTTGGATTTTTTGGTAATGTTATTGGTATTTGAGTTGTGTATTGAGCTCAGATGATAAGATAGATGTTGTGACTAATAGTTAAGGTAAGATTTGGGATGCTGTGACAGTTCCAATTTGGCGAGTTCCATAAGTGGGCCCATGTGAGTTGTCCGATTATTTTCTGACCTAGTGACATATGGGTATCAATAGTCATGTTCTGATATGTTGTTTATTATTTTAGTAGCTTGGTAGCAGTCGGAGGCCTTTCAAAAGAGGAAGGATCCTGTATAGCTGGTTCTCTTGGCAGGCTTGCGGCGGCGTCCAGGTAGGCTAGGTTTCCTTTACACTTAGATTGGGCTATGTGTGATATATGTATACTATTGTTCTGGTGTTGTGGGCTGGTACTTAGGCTTGGTACTGGTTTGCTGTGATTTAGGCCGGATAGGGCAATTCAGACACATTCCAGGCCCGTTATCCTTGTGGTACATCATAGATGACCTAATTGGGGTCGGATAATATTGTTGTTATTATTGCTGGTTGGGGAATGTTATTTTATACCTTAGTCCAGGCTTAGAAAAACTTAGCCCAGACTTAAACAAGTACAACTACATACCCAGACTGACTTAGATATTGCATGATAGTAGACTATGGACCTATAAGGACCCGGGGACTTACCTTGTAGAAGATGATGGGCTAGCTCCTTTACCCATACTTTGGCTTTGGCCTGGGGCTAGCATGTTCCCCATTTATTGGTTCTGATATGACATTTGGTTTTGTTCTGGTTACTAGTTATGATGAGTTTCGGTTCTAGTCCAGCTACTGATCAGGTATAATTATTTAGATATTGACTATTGGGTGTTTTGGTTCGAGTCTGACCTCGAATTGTGGTGCACTATGAGTTTTGGTACTGGGTACCGTGATTGTGATACTGCTGTTCCCTGAGTTTTTGTTTGAGTCCAGCAGATATGATATATATGTGGCCCATTATTATTACCCATTGTGTCCGGTTCAATTCCAGCGTCTGGCCTCTTGTTATTATCCATTGGTGTCGGTTTAAGATCGGTGCGCCCCATTGGATATTGGGATTACTGGATACTGGTACAGGTTTGAGACACTGATGACTATGTATTTATTATTCTTGTATGTCCCAATTATTTATGGGGGCCAGGCTGGGTATTGTATTCTTTCGTGTGCCCAGCAGGCTTATGAGGGCCCAGTTGGGTTATGTTTGACTTATGTGTTCCATGCGCAGTTACTTTCTTATTATTCAGTATCGTATATGCATATCATTTATACTCGGACTTAGAATACATCCCCGTACTTTATCTTGTTTATGTTATATTGAGCTTAGTCGGCCGATGATGCCTACTGAGTACCCATTGCCCCGTTACTCATAATGAACTTTTGTATCTTTTCCCGATATAGATCCAGGCACTAACCGATGGCCATGACGTGACTCTCTTCTCAGCACTGATTTTAGAGCAGGGAAAGCTTACTGACGTCTGAGGCAGATCCCACTCCTTCTCTAATACATAGTCTTTTGGATTCGAGACTATTGTATATATGTTGTGTATATTTGGTTTCTATCTTGTATTCTGGATATGTCTAGTAATGGCTCATGTACTAACCTCACCAGGTCTTGGGAGGGGTTTTAGAGTTATATACTGTCCTTTTCCTTTTTGTCCCGGTATGTATGCTTCCTTTGTCTTTACATTCATAGCATGTAGATGGTAGTGGTTTGCTTCATCTCCTTTCTTATGAAATTTCGCCTATTGGCCCATCACTTGTCGCCCTGGGCTAGGGCTTGGCTTACCTATTGGTGGTTTTTGGTAGGCAAAATTTTGACTCAGAAATTGGGTCGTGAAAACTTAGTATCAGAGCCTAGGTTTTATGGGCAGTGTCAGTACGTGAGCCGATGTGTAGTAGGGTTCTGTGGATCAGTACGGGGACACCTGTATCCTATTTCGGGAGACTATAAAGGATTTTTAGGGGATAGTTTCATTCCTTGATTCACGTCCATGCGATAGAGTCATTGTTGGTTTCTGATCCTTGTTTGGTTTACTCTTTTCGCAGATGGCTAGAACTCGTGGCACTAAAGCTGGGGAGCATGACCCCGAGCCCGCTACAAGAGCTCCAGTCAGGGATGAGGTTGACCCAGAGGTTAAGGAAAGGATCGAGCAGCATCCCCAGGTCGAGAACAAACCAGAGATCCATTACCCGATCCCGTTATAGCTCTAGATGCTCCGCTGCCACAGTAGTCTGTGGGCCAGGGGGTAGCCCAGGCTCTACCTAGATTTATTGATACTTCAATGCTCCGAGGTACATTGGTATAGTTGCTGTGATTAGTTGGAGGTCCGCTTGTTGCGGGAGTACAGCCAGCCGCACAGGGAGTTGGTGTTGGGGCACAACCTGCAACTGCGACACCCAGAGTTGAGGTTTCACCTGTACTGGTAACAGTCCAGCCAGTTATGTCTACCGAGGAGAAAAAGATGTTGAGCCATTTTCTGAGATTAGCCCTGCCCAGATTTGCAGGCACTTTAGGAGAGGACGTTTATGAGTTCTTTTCCAGCTGCGAGGAGAAGCTGAGGAACTTGGGATTAGTGGAGTCGTGCGCGGTAGATTTTGTTTATTATCAGTTTGACACAATTTTGAGGAGATGGTGGAAAGGTTATCTTGATTCCAGGCCAGCTGGATCTGCACCGATTACTTGGGCTCAGTTCTCTGAAGTGTTCTTGGGGAAGTACAAGCCCCGCAGTATGCGTGAACGTCTTCGAGATGAGTTTTCCAGGTTGAGGTAGGGGTCTATGATAGTAGCTGAGTATGAGGCTAGATTTCATGACTTATCCAGGCATGCTACGATTATCCTACCTAACGAGTATGAGAGGATCAAATGTTTTATCAGGGGATTACGATTATCACTTCACAGAGCTATACAGAGTTTAGTGACTTCGGGAAAGTCATTTGCTGAGATAGCTGAGCATGTGTATTCGATCAAGGAGATGGATCTTGAGGCCCAAAGGGGCAGCGATACAAGACCCCGATTCCAGGGTAGTTAAAGTGGCAGTCACAACAACTCATAATTCATAGGCTACGGGTTTTGAGGTAGGTACCCTGAGCAGCAGCAACAGTCTTTTCAGCGACAAGGTCAGCCTAGTAGGCCCATACAGTCAGGCTTGTAGATTTTGATCGGGGTCAGCTCGCCTATAGTGGTTCTAGTAATCAGCCTCAGGGACGTGGCCAGTACAGTTCATCGACTAGAGATGGTCATACCGGATTAGACGGATCTTCTAGGCCGAGCAGGGAGCCAGGAGCATGTCATACTTATGGGGTTGTCGGTCATTTTGCTCGTGAGTGTCCTCAGCGCAGGGTGATTGAGCCTTCAGTTCAGATGGCACAGCCCATCAGATCTATACCGCTAGCAGGCAGAGGTGGTGCACAGGGTCATTGGGGTGGTCCCCAAGGTTCCCAAGGTAGAGTGCAGGGAGGTCAAATTAGTGGTTAGGTCAGTGCTTAGACTAGTGGTAGCCAGCATCGGTTGTTTGCCATGCCGGCTAGGCCAGAGGTTGAGGCTTTGGATTTGGTGATTACAGGTACGATTTTTGTATGCCATCAGCCAACTTCTGCATTATTTGATCTCGGATCCATGTTTTCTTATGTATCTACTTATTATGCACCATGGTTGGGTTATGTTCTAAGTTATTATCCGTGCCCTTATGTGTATCTACCCCTGTTGGTGATTCCTTAGTAGTGGATCGGGAATATAGATCTTGTCTGGTGATTGTTCAGGAGTTTAAGACTCGGGTTGATTTTATGGTATTAGCCATGGTATACTTTGATGTGATTCTGGGCATGGACTGGTTGTCTTTTCATCATACAGTCTTGGATTGCTTTGCCAAGATCATTACCTTAACCATGCCAGGTATACCCCCGATGGTATGACAGGGTTCTATTAGCCGTACACCATTAGGGATTATTTCTTATGTTCAGGCTCATAGATTGATGTTAAGTGGATGTGATTCATTTCTTTCTTATGTTCGGGATGCTAGTATTAAGAGTCCATTGCTTGACTCTGTCCTTGTCGGTCGTGGTTTCCTGATGTATTCCCAACTAACCTACCTGGCCTTCCTTCTGAACGTGATATAGAGTTTATTATTGACCTCAAGTCGGGCACCTGACCTATTTTTATGCCTCCGTATTATATGACTCCTGCTGAGTTGAGTAGTCAGCTCAAAGATCTTTTGGGGAAGGGTTTTATTAAGCCAAGTGTGTCACAATGGGGTGCTTCAGTTCTATTTGTAAAGAAGAAAGATGGGTCTATGCGTATGTGTATCGTTTACAGGCAACTGAATAGGGTGACAGTGAAGAATAAGTATCCTATGCCTTGTATTGATGATTTGTTTGATCAACTTCAGGGTTCAGCGGTGTTCTTTAAAATAGATCTAAGATCTGGTTAACATCAGTTAAGAGTTAGGGATGCAGACATCCCTAAGACGGCCTTTAGGACTCTTTACGGCCACTATGAGTTATTGGTGATGTCTTTTGGATTGACTAATACCCCGGTAGCCTTCATGGATTTACTGAATCGTGTATTTAGGTCGTATCTAGACTCCTTCATGATTTTGTTTATTGATGACATTTTGGTTTATTTGAGGAGTAGCGAGGAGCATGAGCAACATTTGAGGATTGTTCTCCACACTTTAAGAGATTATCGGCTTTATGCCATGTTCTCAAAGTGTGAGTTCTGGCTTGAGTCTGTAGCTTCTTGGGGCATGTTGTATCCAGACACGGTTTCATGGTAGACCCAACAAAGATTGAGGCTATTCAAAATTGGGCTAGGCCCACATCGCCTATTGAGGTTTGTAGTTTTATTGGGTTGGCATGGTATTATAGAAAGTTTGTTGAGGGTTTCTCATCCATTACAGCTCCTATGACTAGATTGACCAGGAAGGAGGTTCCATTTCAGTGGTCTGAGGGTTGTGAGATGAGATTCCTAAAGCTCAAGGAAAGACTTACTTCGGCTCCTATATTGACTCTTCCAGTTGAGGGTGAGGGTTTCACTGTCTACTGTGACGCTTCTGGTATCGGCTTGGGTTGTGTTCTGATGCAGCGAGGTCATTTGATTGCTTATGCATTGAGATAGCTAAAGGTGCACGAGCGTAATTACCCTACTCATGACTTGGAGTTGGCAGTGGTAGTATTTGCGCTCATAATTTAGTGGCATTTTTTATACGGGGTTCATTGTGAGATTTATACTAATCACCGCAGTCTTCAACATCTTATGACTCAGAGGGATCTTAGTTCGAGGCAGTACCGATGGGTAGAATTATTGAAGGACTATGACATCTCTATTCTCTATCATCTAGGAAAGGCGAATGTAGTTGCGGAGGCCTTGAGTTGGAAGGCAGTGAGTATGGGTAGCTTAGCCTTTATTCAATTCTCTCAGCAGTTATTGGCTTTGGAAATTCAGTCCTTAGCTAATTCGATGGTGCGTTTGGATAGCTCTGATCCCAGAAGGATTATTGCTTGTGGTTGGGTAAGGTCTACTTTGTTAGAGCATATTTATGACGACAGTATGAGTATAGTAAACTTCGTGGTCTTCAAGAGCGGGTAGTGAGAGGTGAGTCCTAGAGGGCTACTTTGGGTTCTGATGGTGTAGTGAGATATGATGGTCGTATGTGTGTTTCGAGGGTTGGAGACTTGATTCCTTTGATTTTGTGCAAGGTGCACAATTTCAGATACTCTTTTCACCCCGGGAGCACTACTGGTGGAGTGGTTTGCGATGAGATATTTCTGAGTTAGTGGCTAGATGCCTGTGTTGTCAGTAGATAAAAGTTGATCACCAGAGACCCGGTGGTTTGCTTTAGCGGTTGCCCATTCTTGAGTGGAAATAGGAGCAAGTCACTATGGATTTTGTTGGTGGATTACCACGTACGTCCCATAATTTTGATAGTATTTTGGTTGTTGTAGATCGGTTGACTAAAACAACACATTTTATCCCTATTCAAGTTTCCTACAGTGTTGAAAGGTTAGCTCGTGTATGTATTAAGGAGGTGGTTCACCTACATGGAGTGCCAATATCTATTATCTCAGATCAAGGGTCTCAGTTTACCTCTTGTTTCTGGCAGACTTTCCAGGAGGAGTTGGGTACTCAGGTAGACCTAAGTATTGTGTTTTATCCTTAAACCGATGGACAATCAGAGTAGGCTATTCAGGTATTAGAGGATATGCTCTGTGCTTGTGTGTTAGACTTTGGGGGCCAATGGGATCAGTTCTTTCCTTTAGCAGAGTTCGCGTATAATAATAACGTCCACTCCAGCATTCAGATGGCTCCGTTTGAGGCTTTGTATGGTAGAAGGTGTCGGTCTCCAGTTGGTTGGTTCAAAACTTTGGAGATCAGTCCTCGTGGCACAAATTTGCTTCATGAATCTTTGGACTGAGTTTGGGTAATTCAGGACAGGCTACGGACAGCTCAGAGTAGACAGAAGAGTTATGTGGACCGTAGACATCGTCTGTTGAGATTCAGAGTTGGTGATAGGGTCTTATTATAAGTATCGCCCATGAAGGGCGTGATGCAATTCGGTAGGAGGGGCTAGCTTAGCCCTAGTTATATTGAACCCTTAGAGATTCTGCGGACAGTTGGGGAGGTAGCATAAATGTTAGCTTTGCCTCCTATATTTTCAGCTATTCACCCAGTGTTTTATGTTTCTATGTTGTGATAGTACATTCTGATGAGTCACATATGCTATAGTGGTACTCGGTTCAGTTAGACGAGAAGTTAGCATTTGTAGAGGAGCCTGTGTCTAATCTGGCGAGAAATGTCAGCCGATTACTCTCCTAGGACATTTAAGTGGTTAAGGTATAGTGGCATCACCATCCGGTTGAGGAGGCCACTTGGTAGCTTGAGTGTGATATGCGAGCCCAGTATCCATACTTATACACGTTTTCAGGTATGCACTTATTCTCGACTTTCGCGGATGAAAGCCCCTTTTAGTAGTGGATACTGTAATGACCCCCTAGGTCATTCCCAGTGCTTATGCATGTTTATGATGTTTAGAGCCTTTCCATGACTGTCCCAGGTCGTGTATGACTTGCTGGGACTGGTAGTATGGTTACTTGGCAGTTCATTTGACTTTTAGAGTCACTCTCCTATGTTGAATTTTCTGGTAGTCAGGTATGGCTCCCGTGCCTAAACCACTGTTAAGAGGCCTTGGATGCCATTTCTGACCACCTCATCTGATCTAGATTATCAACTTTAGGCTAGGTAGACCTTTGGTTTGGGTCTTGAAATTCCCGAACTTGTTTGGGTGATAGGCCGACTATTGGCTAAGTCGAGTCAGCCCTTGGGGCATTGGCCCCAATTTTAGTTGGAACGATCTCTGATGGAAATTTCGACAGTACTATTAAGTTCGGAGCATCGAAATTAGTTAGGTATCATAGTTCGTTTGCGTGCTCGGGACTCCGGATCGATCCCAGACACAGGCGAAATTGGCCGGACTTGGCCATTTTTTAGCATTGGCCATGCGCTTAAGCCGCCATAGGCACGCCTTAGCGCTAGGCGCTTAAACGGGCCTAGGCACTCTTTAGCGGCCAAGGCAGTCTAGGCCAAGGCACTTTAGCGGCCAAGGGCATGGCTAAAGCGGCCATAGGCACTTAAGTAACCCTTGGCTCTGCTTTAGCGTCCAAGCGGTGGGAGTGGTGGAGTGCTTTAGCGGCCACTTATGGCGCTTTAGCTCTAGGTGCTTAAGGGGCCATAAGGGCGCTTTAGCACCGCCTGCCTTGGTTATACATATATATTTCACCTTCTCTCTCATGTTTAAATGCATAAATTCCATAGAAACACCATTTTCAGAGCTTCAAGCTCTTACCCGGACTTGTTTTGGGTGATAAGCCGACTATTGGCTAAGTCGAGTCATCCCTTAGGACTTGGGCCCCAGTTTTAGTTGGAACGACCTTTGATGGAAATTCCGACAATGCTATTGAGTCCGAAGCATCAAAATTATTTAGGTAGCATAGTTTGTTTGCGTGCACGGGACTCCGGATCAATCCGAACACATAGTTAAAATTGCCCGGACTTAGACATTTTTGGCATTGGCCATGCACTTAAGAAGCCATAGGAACGCCTTAGCGCTAGGCATTTAAGGGGACCTAGGCGTGATTTTGCGGCCAAGGAGCTTTAGCGGCCAGGGGCATGGCTAAAGATTCCATAGGTGCTTAAGCAACCCTTTTCTTTGCTTTAGCAGCCAAGCGGTGGGAGCGGTGGAGAGCTTAAGCCACCACTATTATATAAACCTTAGCCTAGACTACCCGCCCTAGCTTCGGTATATTGGTAGACCTGATTTGTCGTGTATTATACATGACCTTAGATTGGTCTTGAAGATCCTTATTATGGGAGCTAAGGCAGTATCTGCCCGTTCTATTGGTATTTAACCAATTATGCTCCCCTGGTAGTATTATACGCATCCTTGATGCCATACCGTGATAGTGTATACCTAGTTGTATGATATGCATCTGATTGGTCTCATGTCTGGGTTCCTGCTTATGGATATACCCTGTGATCATGTAATATATTGTTCTATTGGGACTGAGGCCTTGGTTACGAGACCATGGATGCCAGGTTAGTTCCCTTACACCTTACTGGGGAGTTGTGATTCGATCTATGGAGCCTCTCATGGCAGCTAACCAAAAACTCGTATGCATCCTCACTTGAGTCACCCTAAAATTGGGGTGGTTTCATCTTTCTAAACCTTTCAAGCCTACATTGCTCCTCATCTGACATAGCATCCCTAACTCCACCTGTGCCTCCCACCCCCGGTAATGGCAGAACATCATATCTAGGTGTTGGTTGCACTGCTGGACCCTAGTAGACTAGATAAGTCTGTTGATCCAGGGTCTGGGCACCCGTTCTAGTTTGAAAACCATAAGGTTTACCCATAAATTTGCGAACCTAGGCCAAACCCTGTAAAATACATAACATCCGAGCCAAAGTGTCCTGGAGTCCTGGAGTAGCAATAATATCAGGTAGAGCCTACCCTCGACTTGAATCCAATCATTGTAGTCTCTACTTAAACTCAAGGTACTCCACCCTAACATTAATTTAAGTGATCGCATGAGCTCTAACCCTGCCACAACCTCTACCGTGACCCATGCCACATCTTCTACCTCGTATGTGTGCCCCAACATGGACAACCAATGCGTGGGCTAGAATGGGTTTATGAACTCCATCTAAAGATGCTTAAGTCCTTACCATATGTGAGAGAATAAGACAAAAATCTCAGTAATCCATCAAAGGAATTCATTCGCACGATAAGAAAGAAAAAAGGAAATTTCCTAAAGTCCCATAGCCTATCAAAGATAGATAACGAACGTCTCTGTACTGATCTGCGAGATTCTACTAGACTCAACTTATACTTGTGAGACCAAGGAAACTGGGCTCTGATACCAACTTGTCACGACCTAAAACTAGATCGTGATAGCACCTAATACCCACTACGACAGGCAAGCCTAAATCCCAACGCGAGATAATAACCCAAAATAAAGAAATGGAGAGATACAATAACAACCATAAAACCCAAATAGTCTTGAAAATATGCATATAAAAGAGTACTATAAATCTCAAATGCCCAAGATACGAAAGTCACATGTACATGCCTCTATTAGAGTAATACAAAAAATAGTCCAAAAATATCTAAAATGCGGAAAATAAGCATAAGACTAGGATAATGAGGAAATCCTGGGCAATCGAGATCATCAACCGCTACCTCAAAATCTCTATGAAGTAATCACCACTCAATTGCAAGACTAGTGTTCGGGGACCACCAACACAGTACCTACACATAAGCTGTAAAAAAATGCAAGGGTGAGTACAAAGCACGTGTACTCAACAATATTATTGACTGACCATAATTCAAAGTGGTTCCGAGAAACACCAAAACCAACCATCTAAAACAACCAAATGATCTACACTCAGGAAAGCCAGCCTAGTCTAATAAGCACATCATAGCAATAAGAGTAATCAATGCTAACTCTCAAAACCAGTGCAATACCAATAAATCACCAAATATAGTACTTAAACACAATGAAACAATCATATGGAAATGACGTACTAATGAAATACAATGCAATGAATGACAATATACACCTACTTCTCTATCTAGCTAGTTGGGACCCATGAGGGGACTTGCAAGGTCCATATACCCACCTGAGATAATTTTCGATCGGGCATGAAAATTAATGAATCTGCCCAGAACCATTTCCCATTGAGCCACCCGAAATTATTCTTCTTTGGCCATGGAAGGCATTCAAATCAATCTTACTCAAAATATCAATTGCACATTGCTATGATATTAATATGAGTGAGTATGCATGAACATGATAATAATGAGCAGTACATATATCTAAATTCCTGGCTTATAAGGCCAAACAATACAATATCTCAAATCCAGACTCATAAGGCTACACAACACTATACCTCCAGTCCAGGTTCATAAGGCCAAACAACACAATATCTCAAATTCAGGCTCACAAGGTTATATTCACCTCAATAACATGAGCTACAAATTTAGAATTTATTAATCTAGCTCAAGTAATTCAAATTATGCTCATAAGGGGATATACCATTAATATTAATAGCTATAAGGTCATATAGAAATATTAATCCATAAATTGGTGATTAGGGAATATTTAGTGAGTCATTGATTCTATTTTAGCCCCTTTACATTACACTAATACCCATATAGATACTCGTAACCTCATCTATACTGGATCCCCATTCCCCATTACTTCCAATACAAGCAATTAACACAAGCACTACAAAAAAGAGTCAGTCAAAGAAAGTCTCAACTTTCCTTAAAAAAGCCTGAAGAATCAAATAGAAATGTTGCCCTTCTGATTAGCCTCCAAATGATTCCAATCTATTTAAATATAAAATCTACATAAGGACACAAAACTAAGGATACCGATATAGCTATACTTCGAATTCAGGTCCGAAAATTCAACCCAAAAAAATCAACCCGAAAAATCAAACCATGGCCCATAAGGGTAAACAAAAATCTTACTAAAAAACACATTTTCCAAAGTTTAATAAGTTCACATATGAAATCCCATCAAAAACAGAGTTGAAATTGACCTTAAGAACACTAACTTATCAAATTTTCACTTTACCGAGAAAACCCCCAAATTTCAAGTTGAAAAGCTTATATTCGAAGTTAAATTCATGGCTTAGTTAGTGGGGAATGATAAGATCAATCTTTAGAAACTCATCCAATGTAGAAACCCCAAAATCCAAGTTGAAATCTCCCCTACCCGAGATCTCCAAGCTTCAAAAGTGGAGGAAAATGAGGTTTTGTTCAAAATGGGTAATTAAATACTGCACAATCATGTTACTCACCTGTGGCCCACCTTTGTGCTCGTTAACATTGACCCAAACCATAATTTGCCTTCACAATTGCGGGAGGGACCACACAATCACGATGCACAAAATCATGCAACATCACGATTGTGGTTGGGCCTTGCAATCACGATGCATACCCAACTTGGTCTTTGCAATCGATACCAAGGATCTCACGATCGTGGTGAAGGAATTTGATTGCACCAACAGACAACTGCAACCGCTGAAAATCCCAAGTCTAAAAACTCCCTAACAAACCCTGAAGATATATTCAAAAGCCCACAAAAATAATTTGACTATGCTACTAAACAAAACTCGACATTCCATACTCCATGGTGCAGTCGAAGTCTCTAATAGAGGCCGTTAAAACCAATTGTTGATCAAAGTCAATCCTTAAGCTTAAATTTCCAACATCTTGTCTAAATACCCAAAACCACACAAAAAAAACTTGGGACCCAAACCAACCATGCTACTAATCCAAAATCGACGTTCTCGAGCTGATGAATCTCACACAATTCTCATATGATGCTGGGATCTCTGAATATTGACCAAAATCAATAATTCCAACTCTAAGTCCTTCCAAAATGAAAATTTCACCTAAACCCCAACCAAATGCCTCGGGAGCTATTTCACCTACTCCCGCACTCTACAAATATAAAAATACAACTATAAAGAGGGGTAAAATAGTCAAAACATGCAAATCTCAAAATCAAAGCAATGGTTGTTATAGTTATATGAACCTGATGAGTCTTCCATAGGTCCACCTCATAGCAATCCATTGTGGAGGAGATGTATATCGGTATGATCATTGGTCATTACATTATATTGCATCTTCTATTATCTATGCTTCTCGATGTTATTAAATAGTTATTAAACTATTGGGACTTTTCTACGTGCAAGTTTACTCTAACATTCTTTATGTAAAATTTCTTAAGCTCGATCAACCTATGAAACCTACTGATTACTACTGATTTGTATTCACCCTACTCTTCTGCATTTTTTCTAATGCAGACTTGGTATTAGTCTCCAGCATGGTTCCTGATCTCATGAAGTAATGCTTGATCCGAACATATAGTGAGCAATCCCAAGTTTTTGCCTCACCACACACACCATATCGGGTGGCAAGCTGTTATGATGACGCTGTTATAGCGGAAAAATTTCTGCTATAGTGGGAGTCAAAGTCGATCAATCCCATCATAGCGGGCGAATTCCACTATAGCAATTCTGCTATAGTGGGATATGGCCGCTATAGCAGGATACACGTGGATTTATACAGAAATTACCCCAAAATGGGTTATTATTTTCTAAACTCATTTTGGAAAGAGCATAGGCAATTTTGGACAATTTTCACCAGTTTTCCACTAAATTCTTTGTAAAGGTAAGTTAATCACTCCTATTAACTAGTTTTTTTATTTCTAAACCTTAGAATCACTAGTTTATGAGTTTTGGGTAGGATTTAGCTTAACCTAACTAATTTTTCTAGTGCAATAGGATAAATTGGGTGTAAAACCTTTGGGTTTTGGTTAATTGTTGATAATTTACTCTTGCATGATTGTAATTCACTATTGTAACCATGAAATTGGTAGGTTTAAAGTGAATTTATGGTAGAAAAACCCTAGGATGGAAGGAATGATCATGGTTTGAGATTATTTATTAATCCTTGATATTATAGGTCATTTGGTTGATTATGTGTTATATTCCTATTTTAGACCACAATTAAGTCTAGGTTGCAAAAAAATGAAGGCTCAAGTTCACTAGAGCATTTCAGGCTTAGATTGAGGTAGGTGATAGTTTAATGTAGTTGAAACCTAATTTTTTTATGTGTGCGTGATAACTATTCCATCGTATTGCTTGTATAATGCATGTTCAAGGAAAGTGAATGAGTAATTGATATCCTAATTGTTAAATGCATGCAATGAACTTATATGAAAAGCTTGTTGATTTTTATAGGTGTTGTTTCTGTTATCACTGTGGTTGGGATTGTTGTGATGTCTGTCATTATTGTGATATGTACAAGTAGTTGGACATCTTCATAGGATTTATATTTATTATTATGGGATGTACCAGTATTTGGACATCTTCACGGGCTTGGCTGATATAAGATTGGCAGACACTAGATGTCAGAGATTTTTTGGTACTTGGACAAGAGCTCATCCCCTGCAGATCATGGCTAGTAGGCAACTATAAGATCCTTAACATGTATGTACAAGGTACAAATGAGTGTGACAGGTCCTGGAGTGAACCGAGAATTATGTGTTTGCTGATAATTGTTTCTTGAGTGAACCGGTCTTAAGTGTTGACTTGTTGTTTTGGTTCTTTTAGTGAACCGGGTTCATGTGCTTATTTGCTAAAGGTGGTTTCTCATGTAAACCGGGTTGCATGATAATTACCATTGTTGTTATACTTATGGATCCTTGAGTGGTCCGGGCTAATTATAAGTTGTGGCATAACTCTCTATTGTCTATTTACTTGTATAATTGAGACATGGTTGATTCAATTTGCTGGTGTCATGGTTGTTGACTTGGAGTCTTGTTGGTAGTCATGGTCTTGACTTGACTTGTTATCCATGTTGACTTATAATGACTAAGTTCCATACTGTTGTTGAATAAGGTTAAGTGTTATGAACTTGAGGTAAGGTTACATGGTAGGTGTTCATGGTTGTCTTATTTTACTAAGTTATGGTTATGTGTTCATATTTCTCTTTTTGGATTGGCCGATGACCCTACCTATACACTGTTGTTTCTTGTGTACTAATACTACATGTGCTCTTATTTTTGTTGAGTGCAGGGTATATTTTGGCGACTGTTTTGAGACCTCAGTTGTGATTCAGATAGTGTTCAAACTCAAGGTGAGCTACATCTTCCGAGTTATCATGAGTTCTTCATTCGGTTTCTGGTCCATTGTTTCGGACTTAGACATTTTCAGTTATTTTGGGTTAAACACGTTTTGTTGATACTTATTAGTGTTTTGGTACAATGCCTTTCAGGTTCTAGAGAATTTGTTAAGTTTGGTTTATTCCGCATTGTTTATCGTTTAGAATATTGGAGACATTATTGTATTTAATGAAAAATAGTTAGTTTCCTTATTTTGATAAAGTGTTGGGTTGATGTTTTGGGGTTAGTTGGCTCTCCCACTGGGGAGATAGTAATCTCTCTCTCTCTCTCTCTCTCTATATATATATATATATATATATGCATGCATGTTTGTATGTATATATGTATGTATGTATGTGTGTGTGTGAGCGCGCGTTAACAAAATAACACATTACATTCCTTGACTTGATGATTATGTAAAATAATTTATAAATTAGACTCCTATTAGAAAATAGGAACAAAATATTTGTTGAATACACATTAAAGAGTATGTGCTGAACTTGGCTTTACTTTCGTTTTAAGATACTTGAATCATGAAAGGTATCCTCTACATTTTAAAAACAAGAAAATATTATTATTACAATGCGATCGAAAAATGACCTTGCACCTTAATCAATCTCTAAAAATAATTTAAAAGGTGAAGCTTGATCCAGACCTATAAGGAGATCAACTCTTGAATCCCTCTATAGATATGGGACTCAACATTTCTCATTGGACACACGCATGCCTGGTAACTAGATCATAGTATATAATATGCAGCTGGATAAATTAAGAATTGGAGGTGATAGTCTAGGTACGAAACTTGCAAAAAAGTGATAGTTTAGGTAGGTAAATAGAACAATGGATATTAAAGGTATGGAACTAGCAAAAAATGAAAGTTTAGGTGTGTTTTTTTACCGCTAACTTTTAGTTTTTTTCTTCTAATAAGAGAATAGAACATTTCATCTCTTTAAGCAATCATTTTAAATAGTAAAACTCTAATGCTAGTAATATGGATTATATTCAGTGTTAGTGTTAGCTTCAATTGTTTAAACAAAAGCTCAAAATATTACTTCATTTGTTTTAATCTATATGTCTTAATTAATATTTGGAGAGTCAGAGTATACTCTTTTTGATAGTAAATATTATAAATACTTTCTAAATATTTGAACGGTTAAAAATATATATTTGATTTACTTTTGTCAAAAATATATATTAATTTTACACTTTGTTGCAATGAAAGCTAAAGATAATCCATGAAATCAATCTCACATGCTATAGGATAACTTTGGAGTTTTTTGGGAAAATAATTAAAGTAATAAAAACCTTGTTTATATAGATAATAATTAATACAATAATTTGCAGATTCTCATATCCATAAAATTCAATAAGAGTGAGTTGCTCGGATGATAAACACACCTCACTTTCAGTCTTAAGGTTGTGTGTTTGATTCCCCAATGGAGCAAAAAGGGTGAGAGCTCCAGGAAAGGGGTAAAGAAAAGAAAAAATGAAATACAAAAATAAAAAAAAAAGGCAAAATTATCAAATGCAAAATCCATAGTAATTTAAATTATATTCAGTGTTTGCTTCAATTGTTTAAACAAAATTTTAAAATATTACTCCATGAATTTTAGTTGATGTCTTAATTAATATTTATAGAGTTAAAGTATATTCTCTTTGACAGTAATTATCTTAAATATTTTCTAAATATTTTGAACTTTTTAAAATATATTTGATCTAATTTTTTTGGCACAAAAAATTTAAGTTTATACTTTTCTGCAATAAAATTTTAGTCCAAGTCAATTCATGAAATTAATCCCATATTCCACGGGATAACTTTGGACTTTTTTGAGAAAATAATTAAAGTCACAAAAAACTTGGACTTTTTAAAAAATTAATAATTAATATAATTATTTGCATATTCTTATATCTATAAATAGTAAAATTATCAAATGTGAAATGCATTTGATTCTCCTATATCAAGTATTCTAAGAAATATGATAATTGGATACCAAAAATGTAGTGCTCTTGTTGTCAAATAAACCAGTATAAAAAGGAAGCCCAAGTCAAGAGTTTATCGACACAAAAAGAAGGGGAAAAAGGATTAGTATAACTTTCAAATTAAATCACTATTTGCAAATGACAAAGTTTCTTGGTATAATTTTGGTCCTCTTAGTTGTTATTGCATCAGGTAGATCTCAATTACTTTTATATAATATGTTTTGTAATGTTGAAACTATTAATATTATTTGTGTATTTTCTTTTCAAATTGTTTGGATATATTTTATTTTAAGTCAAGGGTCTACTAGAAACAACCCATCTATCTCTATGAGATAGGATAATGTCTACATACACTCTACCGTCCTCAAATCTCACTTGTAAAATTACACTGGTATGTTATTAATGTTGTTGTTCTTACTTGTTATTTTTTTTTTTAATGAATGCAGATACAAGAATTGTTCCAATGGTATATGGAAAACGAAATAATGTGGATGTTGAAACAATAAGCTGCCATAGAGAATTCAATTTTATTTGCAAATCTGATCAGGAATGTGCATTTCCATGCGCTTCAACAGTATATATTGAACCTATTGATAAGGCAATGTGCAAATTACACAACAATGGTACTTCATTTTGCAAATGTTTATATACTTGTGTTGGCGAAGGTTGCTGCAAGAAATTACGCTGTTAGAGTTAATTAGTTATATAAAAATCTATGTAATTTATAATTTTCGTACCATTTATCAATATATAAGTCATCGACCTCAAAATAATGTCTCCAAATAGCTATATATTCTTAAATTTATTTTGTGAAACATGGTGTGAGGCTTAACCCAAAACTAATAATCTAAAAACATGAAAAAATATATTCTTCCAAACACATACAATGATCTTAGCGTATGTTTCGATGCTAAAAAATAATTTAAATTTCTCAATTCATTGATCGACATCTAAATGATGAATTTATGATTTAAAGTCATCAATGGTTTTGTGTGTTATATATGTTATTATATTTTTCACATACATACATATATTAATTTGGACTGAAAAATATATATATGTATTAATGTAACGACTCGTTCCGTCGATACTATAATCACCGCGTCCAAGGGACATGGGGTATTGGTAATTCTTTTAAGTTTCTAGAAGCCTGTTAAAATTTATTGATAGACGAACACGAGGTCTAATCGTGAAAATTTCCTCGTAAATCCACATTAAAAATTGCTAGAGTGGGTCAAGGAATGGAAGTTCATGCCTCCGCAATAGCAGATTGACGCCTAGATAGGCTAGGATTAATTGAGTAATTTTAGACCATGATTAAAACGCATGAACTTGATATAGAATGACTGGAGAATTCATGTTTAGGCCTACAAGCATGGTGTTTGGTTGGATAAAATAGATAAATCAAAGTAGACATGGATTCTCTTTAGTGTAAGCCTATTGATTAAGTACGATGTAGTTGATATCTGTTTGTTACAATGTCCGCATGTCAATTGATAATGAAGTAGAGTTGGGGGTGAAATTGATGAATTAAGGTGAATTCGTATAAGTCCGGCGTAAAGTTACTAATTGTCCAGACTTATTAATGAATTCCTCATGAGATATGCTCTCTATGATAACCGGGAAACTCAGTGTACTACTCCCTGCATTCCTTTTTATATGCTCCCTTTTCTCTTTAGAATCAAATGATACAAGCTTTGACCAACATTTTAAGATGTGTCTCTTAATCAAATTGAAAAAATAAAAATTGTAATTTATAGTACTTTTCATATAGTTTTTGAATATCTTAATTTTAATTTTAAAAAATTAAATTAATCTAATCTAATTTAGCTTTGAGACTTAGTCAAATTGACTCGCAAAAAATGAAGGGAGCATATAAAGAGGAATGGAGGGAGTAATGTTTTTGGGTCAAAAGGATATTCACGAAGTTGGGTAGTAAGCCTGTAAGTATGGTGTCAGAATAAGATGGGGATTGAGGTATAGTAGTGTTTAACAATGTCATTGTCTTTACAAATCTTCTTGAAAAGATTACTTTTATATTCTCCATCA
The DNA here is from genome assembly GCA_031232105.1 of Capsicum rhomboideum. NCBI lineage: Eukaryota > Viridiplantae > Streptophyta > Magnoliopsida > Solanales > Solanaceae > Capsicum > Capsicum rhomboideum. The sequence goes on from CP124716.1 coordinate 32,823,434, forward strand.
TTGTCTATGCGAAGACACTTGATCTTTCTGCTACTTTGAGTCTCTATCATCGCCTTTCATTTGAGAAATATTTACAACACTTCGTCTTTAGTTTTCATAGTATATACCCATACTCTGCGAAAAAAAGTCATCAACAAAGATTGCACAATATGTTTCCTAACTAATGATGGTGTTATGGAAGAACCTCAAATATCTGAGTGAACATAATCCTAAATACTTTTGGTATTATGAATAGTTATTCCAAATTTAACCCTTGTTTATTTATCTTTGACACAATGCTTTCAAAACTCCAAGTTTTACGTAGTTACTCCTTTTAGAATTCCTTGATCTGACAAAGTTTTCAAGGATTTTCCTCCAACATATCCCAAGCACGTATACCACAGCTAGGTTATTTCTTCCTCCTTGTCATTACTGGATGTTGTTGGATGGTCCCAATAACTTTACTACCTTGATAATGGTACATGTTATTGTTTTTTCAAATTGTCTTCATTACCACTAGTGCACCATAGCATATTTTCACTACCCCATTAGCTGTAATGACTTTGAACCTCTTTGACTCTAGGGCCCCTATAGAAATGAGATTTTTTTCAAATTTGGTACGTATCAAATATCTGTTAATATTCTAATCAATCCATTATGGTTCTTTAATAGGATGGAACAAACACCATATGCGGTAAGAGGATTATTGTTTGCAGTGTGAATAACTCCAAATTATTCTTCTTGAAAATTAGTGAACCTGTCCCGATTGGGACACATATGATAGCTACATGTTGAGTCCATCAACCATACTTCAGATGATTTGGATGGCTTTGTTGTAACTAGTGAGAGATCAGAGGCATCACAATCAGCTGCATTTGAATCCATGACAGCCTTCTCATTGTTAGGTTTGGCCTTTTTTTTCAATTTTGGACAATTTTTCTTTTAATGCCTTTTTTTTTTATAAATGGCACATTCATCTATTTTGGGTCTAGATTTTGACATGGATCTTCCTTTTTTCATTCTCATCTGATTTTGAGAATAATCTCTTATGTCCAGTGCTTCTCCTTCTCCATCCTTTTGTTTCTCTCTCTTCCTTTGTTCATAACTGTAAAAGGCAGAACAAACTTCTCTGGGAGATACTTCATCATTCCCATGAAGTAGAGTAGTTTTGAGGTGCTTGAACTCATCAGGAAGTGAACTTAACAACATTAAGGTCATATCTCCACCATTAAAAGTCGCATACATATTCTTCAAATATGTAGCCAACTTATTAAAGCTAGTGGTATGATCGTTCATCATGGTAGCATGAACATATGTGAAGCGTAACATTCTCTTTTTCATGTAAAGTTTATTTTGACTGTTTTTCTTCAAGAATTTATCCTCCAATTCATTCCACAATTTACTTGCAAAAGTTTCCTTCGTGTATGGATACTTCTGTTTTCTTGTAAGGTAAGATCGAATGGTACCCCAAGCAACACAGTTGATAATCTTCCAATTTTCTTCTCCTATATTGTCTGATTTCTCTTCTTCTGTGGAAATATCTAGTCCTTGTTGAAAAAGGACATCAAGAACTTTGGTTTGCCACTTCCCGAAATGTCTTAATCCGTCAAAGATTTCAACTGCAAATTTCGCATTTGATACAATTCTTGTCATAAGTGAAGATTCCAATAATGACATATTATTGACACCCCATGTGGAATCTTCATTTTAATTATCTTCCATTTTTACTATAGATATTTTTTATTAGCTAACAGTACAGAAGATCAAATTAACTCTTTTTTGATGTGAAAGTCCAGACTGTGCTACTACCACAAAACATACTCAGAAAGAACCTTGACTCTCATACCAATTGTTGTGGAAGCCGAATATATAAAGAGTGATTAAATTAAAACTATTATATCTAAAGGTAGCTAAAAATAGTAAATCATACAACATTTAAAGAACACCAAAAATCTATGAAGTTCAGAAAATTTGGGTTTTTGGTCCACTCCTCGGATACAATCAAGTTGAATTTTATATCACTCCAAAAGAATACAAGTAAAATACTACAAGAGAGAAAAAAAACTCAAATGCCTTAAAAGATGAGAAGACAATTGAGAGAGGTGTTATAAATGAATCAAGTGCTACCTATTTATAGGAGTGAATTCTTCCTCTTGATGTCATCAGTGGAATCACCATCATGCAAATAGCAAGGTTCAACTTGTGAAACCATTTAATGGTTGCCAAAATTTCTACTATAAATTTATTACCTTGACATTTCATCGCAAAGAAGAATTAGCTTTCTTCCAAATCTTCACACTAGTTCACCTAGAATATTGTCAAATTTATCAATGGGGACATACTATATAGAACATTTGCATAAATTAGAGCAAATTATGACTGGCTTAACATCTTCCCACAGTTCACCATCTCCCACGTTAATGGGGTAAAACCCATGGTTTTTTGCCAATTGCATAACGGTATTCACTTTTATTGAGTCAAACGCTCGCGTTCATGCCTCCATTACATCTACTTGGTATCCAGGTAGGCTAGGTTAAATTAAGTAGTTTAGACCTTGGTTAGAAAGCATAAGCATGATGTAAATTGACGGGAGATTGCATGCTTAGGCCTTCGGGAATGGTGTTTGGATGGATAAAACCCAGATAATTGGGTGGGAAGTTGTTTTTATGTTACAATAATGGAATTGTTCATAAAATTACGTGTTACATCTTTGTTTGGTTAATAATGGTGTAGAACCAAGAATTGGGTTAACTTAATTAAATGTGTATTCATAAAGAGTGGTTAGTGTTGGTGGATTCAGAAGAATCTATGGGGGTAACCAGAAGAATGAGAGATTGGTAATGTATCAAACTGTTAGGGTGAATGGTTGGGGGTAGGCCATAACCCCTCGGTTATACGTACAATGGTAGGTAATGGTTTTAATATAGATGAAACCTAATTTGTGTTATATGTGCATGATAACTGGTTCTTAGTATTGCCTGTACAATGTATGTTCAAGGAAAGTGAATAACTATTTGATATCCTAAGTGCTAATCTCATGAAATGAACTTATGTGAAAGCTTGTTTGATTTTACAAGTGTTGTTCTGTTATCATTGTTGTTGTGATTGTTGTGATATCTGTCATTATTGTGGAATGTACGGTATTTGGAAATCTCCATGGGATTGGTGATATAAGGTTAGCAGTTACTTGATGTCTAAAATTTTATACATGGAAGAGGACTCGTCCCCTGTAGGTCATGACTAGTGGGCGCACACATAAGACCCTTAACATGTGTACAAGGTACAGGTGAGTGTGACAGTTCCTTGAGTGAACCAGGGATTATGTGTTTCTTGATTGTATTAGTTCCTTGAGTGAATCGAGCATATTTTTTAGCATTATATGTGGGTACCTTGAGTGAATCGAGCTTACTTGTTATCATTATATGTGTGTTCCCTAAGTGAACTGGGTTATGTGCTTAATTGCTAAAGGTGGTTTCTTATGTAAATCGAAATGCATGATATTTGCCATTGTTATTGTTTTGTTATTAAGGATCCTTGAGAGGTCCGGGATAAGGTCAGTAAAAGAAGAGGTTTAATCTATATTGCCTACTTACTTAGGGGATGGGAAAATGGGGGTATGTTATGGATGAGTCATGATTGTTGACCTGTTGTATCCCTATATTGACTATGTTTGTCTAAATATCTGAGGTAGGTAGTGGTGTGTTGACTTGAGCTGTTGTCTATGTTGACCCTCACTGGATAAGGTTCGTGTTTGTATGTCATGATAAGGTCGGTGGTCTAGCGGTTATTGTATTTCGGGCAGGGAAGGTGGGTGTCACTATCTTGTTAATTGTGCTTATAGACTTAAATGAATCGAAGTATGCTAGAGTGTCAAAGTATGACCGTATTTATGGAACAAGGCTAAGGGTTACCTATGGATCTTAATTGTGAATGGTTAAGGGTAAAGAATCATGAAGGTCGGGTATCATAGATGTAACAACCTAATTTGTCATTACTAGGAAACAACTGTAGATGGGTACGGGATAAAGGGATTATCGAGTTTATGTTTGTAAACTTGCATGGGGCAACGCAAGTCAAAATTTTAGAATTTAAAAACAAAGTATTGGTCGGGCTGATGTTGTCCCGCTATAGCGGGACTTATTCCGCTAAAGCAGCATCGCTATAGCGACACCTCCTGCTATAGCAACATGACACAAACCAAAAACCCCACTTAAGCGGGTTTTAATTATTTTCTCTCTTTAAGTTGAAACCAATAACGTGGGAGGTCTCTAAAAACCCTTAGGGTTGCCTCCCATGTCTTAGAGCTATAGAGAGGGGAAAATAGGTGCAAACAGGGTGAAAATCCATGATTTTTTTAGGAATAACGCATCTGTGATCTTAGCATAAGGTTGGAATTTGCATTTGTTCATCCTACCTATAGCTGGTTGACATCCAGGTAAGCTAAGGTTAATTGAGTTGTGTAGACCCGGGTTAGAAAGCATGAACATAACGTAGATGGATGGGAGATTTCATGATTAGGCCTTAGGGCACGGTTTTGGATGGCTAAAATCAGTTAAAATTAGGGTAACTTATGGGAAGGTGGTTGTTTCATATATCTTATCATGTTATGTTTTAGTTATTCTATAAATATGGTGGTTCACTATTGTAGATTTGTGATTGGGTTAGTGGAAAGGGTGAATTATAGATCATTAGTTTAAACCCCTAAAGAAGGCAATGATACTGTGTGAGGTGTTGGTGAATTTTGAAGCATCTAGAGTGGTAATTCGATTAGTTGTTTTAGAAAAGAGGAATGAGTTAAGTGGCATGTTTAGGGCTCTAGAAGGAAGTGGAGGTAAGGATTACGTAGTTTAATCCAATTGCGTTGTATGGTTATGTTAACTATCTCTCAACATTATTTGTAAGTGCATGTTATTTAAGTGTGGTCATCTTACTAATGAGCTATACGTGAAACTTGTGGATATTGCAAGTGTTGATTGATATTTTTGCTTTGTATGATTTTGTATATTTCATTGATTATTATAGAATGTCTCGGTAATTGGACATTCTCATGGGATATTAGTGGAATAAGATTGGTAAGCACTTGTGTCTGGGGTTAGGTACAGATACTGAACTTGTCCCCTGCAGGTCATAACTAGAGGGTGGTTATGATACCCTTAGCATATACGTACAAGGTACAAGTGAGTTTTACAATTCCATGAGTGGATCAAGTAATGCATATATATGTATCATTGTATTTAGTGTTTCACGTGACTTGACTTGACTTGGTTTGACTTAAATATTAATTCTTGTTGGTTGCTTAACTCGTTATATTATCTCTTATGGTGAAATGGCATTTGTGTTTAAGGCTGAATGAGGATTTTTATATAAGCAGGATAGCATGAAGACGATTGTAAGTTATTAGTTATGTTTGAGTTAATGTCTTGGTTTTTTTTTTTATGGTTAACTTGTCTGGGTCGGTCATTTCTATGAAAGCTAGGTTGACTTTTTTAAGGTCTTAACACGGGTTAGGGTCATCTTTGATGTAGTTGTTTCTTATGAATTGTTGTAGTCCTTGGTGTAAGTCCTGACTTAGTGGTTCAGGGTAGTGGAGTCGTAAGGGTAAGAGCGATACCTCAGTTTTCATAAGCAGGAGGTTAGCAGAAGGTAACTGGATCATTTTGGGGAATCGGGAAGAGAAGGCTAAGTGGTTATCAGGTGTCCATAACGAGGAAACGGGTGATGTGAAGTTAGGTAATAAGAATAATAAGATGCATGTTTTATGTTTAAATATTTATGTTATGTTTGTGTAATCCAATTCAGATCAACTGATGAGGCTTACCAGTGCATGTGGTTCGTACAGATACTACTTTTGCTATGCCCTTTTTGGGGTATAGTCTTTTTCAAAAATCAGTGTTGGTTTCATGATTGTTGTGGTTAGTGATTCTTCAGTAGCTCCTGCTCCTCTTACTCATGGTGGAAGTTGTGTCCAGTTTTACTTTTCCCTTAGAAGCTCTTGTACCTGTTTAGACTATATCCTAGGGTAGTTTATACTTTCGCATTTGTGGTTAAAGATTTTGTAATAAAGATGAGTCATTGTTTAAATAAAGACTTCTGCTTAACTTCTTAAAGGGTTGGTAAGGGGTTCTCCTATCTAGGTGGATTAGAATAGGTGCCCTCATGATTCGTAATTTGGGTCGTGACAATTTAGTATCAGATCCTAGGTTACCGGTCTCCCAGTACAAGAGCAAATGTCTAGTAGAGTCCTGCAATTGATGTGTTAACGTTCACATCTAATCTTCGGGGCGCTACGAGGCATTTTTGGAAATTATTTCTCTTCTTTTATTCCTCTTGTGCAGTTGTTTAGTTGTTGTATAAGTTGAGTCTAATTGGTATCTCTCAATTCTAATAGTTATCTCAACCAGGTAAGTGGATGTCGTTCGACTCTGCTTAGAAGGATACAAGCAACGTAAAATGGAACCGAGAAGTTTCCAATTGGTATCTATCCATAAGTGCTATGTATAATATGTTAGATGATCAACTCAGGGTCATCACATGCATAAATAGAAGTTATGTTGATGAGATATGGAAAATGATAATTGATTTTGAAATTCTCTGAAATCATGTGTTGTGATTTGTAGTTGCTTGATCCGCTCTGAATCTGTGCTATGTGAATGTTGCAAGTTTCCATGTACTGTGTGTTGTCGGATAAAAACTTTACTGTGACTGTGTTGTTTGGTTGATAGTGATATAAAGGTTTAAATTGGTGCATAAGGTTAAGGGAGTTGGATACTCATGTGAAGCCATAGCTGCTTGAATAATTGTGAAATAGTGTATTATCTGGGGTCTGACTGGTTGTTGCTACTGTAAAACTGGAAATCTGTGCTGAGGCTAACCATACATATTATTTGTGTGATTGTTTGTTGGAAAAATTAAATTGTATTCCATGGAAACAAGGATCGAATCCGTAATAGCGAGGGTAGTTTAAAAGGAATTTTCTCTTGTAAATTATGGTTTCGTGAAACCTTATGTGTTATAATGTAGTGTTAATTGTCTAATTTAACGCGGCTGGGCTCGTACTTGGGGAATTAACAAAGCTTAAATGTTTCCATGTTTGCATTACTAGTATTAAAGAGTTTGGGGAGGAGACATTGTTGAAATTAACAAAATCTGGGCAGCCACTGGTTTGGGCTGCTATAACAACGTGAGGGTCGCTATAGCGACATAGGCAGGGCAGTGACTGTGCCCTCTTTTTTCCTATTTTTGACTCTCATTTTTGGCTTGTTTTAATTGATGTGTTGAGTACAAAGCATTGCATGAATATGGAAGTCACATAAACACGGTAAAAGCAAGTTACATTATTAATGCGAGTAGGAAAAAAACACTAGCATCCATGTGCGAAAAGTAAAGGAATGAAACTTGCAATGTCTATTACACACCCCAAATGGGGGCAAACCAAATTATGAAAATATACATAAAAAAAGAGGGAAAGGGGACCTAGCAGGGCGCCCTGTCAGTCGCGGGCTGCTGAGGTAGGGTCTTCTCCTTCTGCATCACTCAGGAAGGGAAAATCCCTCAAATCCTCTGGCTCCAACTGGGGAAGCTCCTGGCTGGGAGCTACACACCCGAACATGACCTTCATGGTCTTCCACATTTGGGTGAGCATGCGATCCTGGGAGCGTCTCTTCTTCCTCTCCTCGTTAAGCTCTCTGTAGAGCATTGAGATGTCCTGGGCAGTGGAAAGGGCTGTGGAACTAGAGGGGCCCTTCTCCATGGACCTCCTAACCGCAGCCAAATCTGCCTCCAGCTAGCTACTAGGGATCGGGGGCTGAGTCTGGGAGGGAGGGGAATTATTATAGTCGTCGTAAGCATCAAAGACCTCCGCCGCCACCCTGCTAGTCTCGGCCTCATTTTTCTTTCTCTTTTTCCTCTTCTTGGATGTGAGCACTTTCACCAAGAGAGGGTAAAAGGGAATTTCCATATCTACCTCCATCTCATTAGACTCCATGAGTACCCCAGCCACCCTAAATAGCTCCAAAACCAGATCGGGGAGGAATACGCTCTTCTTACTACCCGGTAAAAGTCCTTCTACTTCATCATGATCTGGTCCTCCATATTCAGTTTTATACCCGAATAGCATAAGCCACTACCAGATCATGAGGGTAGGTCATATCAAAAGTGTTACCCAACGGACGAATCCTCTGGGACACCAGGTTTAGCCACCTTCGAGCATTGGCTGAAAGATAAGTACTAGTAATACCCTCGGTGGAAGGCCAGTAGGCCTGCACCCTAAACCCCTCTAGAACTAGAGTGTCCTGCAGCCATATCATGTTCATCTCCCAAGCCTTGGCCAAATACTTGGCATTGGAGATATGGGGCACCCCAAGCACTTCTTTGATAGTGTGAATGCCTATAGGAACATCCACTATTTAGATGTGGATGTTGGGGTTGGGGGAATCCTAAAGAATGGTAGGGAGTATAACATAAAACTCCCTGACCCTACTTGAGACCCTAGTAGAGAAAGCTATCACCAGTGGGCCCCATCTAAATTCTTGAAGCCAATTATAGAATATCGACACTTTCTCTTCCACCCTTCTCATGTCAAAGCCCTGCTCATAGCAAAGCCCGATCCGCCTGTAGTCCTGACAACATTTTCGACTAGCTTCGTTGGGAAATCTTTTGTGGACGGGGACATTCTCTTGGTTTTTAGCCATTGGAGATGATTGAACTACAAATTTTGGTAAGAGAACCCCTTAGAAATCATAAAGAATCAAGAAAAGTACCGAATTAGAAAATTCAAAAAATTAGCTTTTTAGCTGGGAGGCTACTACCTGCAGCCTCCCGCTATAGTGACAGGTATGTCGCTATAGCAACATTGCTATAGCGGGACTTTCTTCACTATAGGTGTTTCTATAGCAATAAGGTTGATATAGCAACCTTCATCATCCCCAACAATCAAGAGGTGCAGCAATGGCGCTCCTGACTCAAAAACTCCCATTTTTAGTTTCGATGTCAGATCAGTGTTTCAAAGGTATCCAAGAACTATTTTACCCAAAAATTTGGGAATGATAACTCATAAATCATGCCCAAATCATCAATTAAACCCAAGAATAACCTTTCACATTCACTTCCATTTCGGGCTCATTTAAACCGTAGAATCCGAGTTGTTTATGCTCAGAACGTGATAGAAGCATTGTAAACATAAGAAAAGCAACCATGCTTCGAATTTTTGACCCAACAGAGCCCAAAATCAAAACTCAAAAAACTCTACTCTAAAACCCATTTATTCAATGAAATTCAAGCATAAATCATGCAAAATTGTGAGTAATAAAGTAATAGAGAGTAGGGAATCGAGTGTTACCTTGTTCCGACGACAATAGCAAAGTGATCGGGGGAGAGGGAGAGAGGATTTTTGAATGAAGGAAGGAAAAATGGGTAATAAACCCATTTACTTCCTTTTAAACTATTTTGGGTCGCTATAGCAACATGTGTCTCTATAGCGGTTGAAGGTCGCTATAGCGGGGTCCCACCTCAAAACCCCACAACAATTTTGGACTTTGCAATTTTAAACACCCTATCTGATTTTCATAGTTTGACGAGTCCTCGAGTACCTCAGGCACTCGAAGAATGGGTTCCTCATTTTGCATCGTGCCACATTTGAGCGCAAAAAACTTTTCCAGTTATATAGGTAATGGAATTTTGGTACTAGAATTTTAGTAACCAGAGGTTTTGGGTGTTCGTACTTCCATAAGTTTGCTTTATATTTCAATCCAAAGTTTAGGGTCCAGGTATAGGGAACTAGTTACCTACTATATCACAGGGAGGGTGTTAAGTTCAAATCTGGACTCGGGGCGGTCGTTCTTCGTGATTGTTTGGGGACTAACGATGGGTAAATTGGTATCTGTTGTAACGACCTAATCCGTCGTTACTAGGAAATGTCTCGATATGTGTACGGGGTATGGGGATTATCGAGTTTACATTTATAAACTTGCATGGGGCCACGCAAGTCAAAATTTCAGAATTTAAAATCAATGTATTGGTCGGGATGACGTCATCCCACTATAGCGACACTATAACCTGACTTATTCTTCTATAGCGGCATCGCTATAGCGACACCTCCCGCCATAGCAACATGACACAGACCAAAAACCCAACTTAAGCAGGTTTAAATTATTTTCTCTTCATAAGTTGAAACCAATAATGTGGGAGGGCTCTAAAAACACTTAGGGTTGCCTCCCATGTCTTGGAGCTATGAAGAGGGGAAAATGGGTGCGAACGGGGTGCAAACCCGTGTATTTTTAAGGAATAATGCGTCTGTGATCTTAGCACAAGGTTGGAATTCACATTTGTTCGTCCTTCCTATAGTTGGTTGACATCCAGCTAAGCTAAGGTTAATTGATTAATGTAGACTCAGGTTAGAAAGTGTTAATGGATGGGAGATTTACTGATTAGGCCTTCGGGCATGATGTTCGGATGGCAAAAATCAGTTAAAGTTAGGATACCTTACAGGAAGGTGGTTGTTTTATATATCTTATCATGTTATGTTGTAGTTATTCTATAAATTGGGTGGTTTGCTATTGTAGACTCGTGATTGGGGTAGTGGAAATGGTGAATTACCGGTCATTAGTTTGAACCTAAAGAAGACGATGATACTGTGTGGGGTATTGGTGAATTCTGAAGAATCTTGGGTGGTAATTCGATTAGTTGTTTTGGAAAAGAGGAATGAGTTAACTGGCATATTTAGGGCTCTAGACGGCAGTGGAAGTAAGGGTTACATAGTTTAATCCAATTGTGTTGTATGGTTATGTTAACTATCTCTCAGTATTGTTGGTTAGTGCGTGTTATTTAATTGTGGTCATCTTACAAATGAACTATACATAAAGCTTGTGGATATTGCAAGTGTTGATTGATATCTTTGATTTGTATGATTTTGTATATCTCATTGATTATTGTGGAATGTCTCGATAATTGGACATTCTCATGGAATATTAGTGGAATTAGGTTACCAGGCACTTGTATCTGGGGTTAGGTACATGGACGAAACTTGTCCTCTACAGGTCATGACTAGAGGGTGGTTATGATACCCTTAGAGCATAGGTACAAGGTACAGGTTAGTTTGATGGTTTCATGAGTAGATCGGGTAATGCATATATATGCGTTGTTGTATTTGGTGTTTGACTTGACTTGACTTGGTTTGACTTGACTTGAATTGGTTTGACTTGACGTGAATTGGTTTGACTTGACTGTTAATTCTTATTGGTTGCTTGACTCATTGTATTATCTCTTGTGGTGAAATGGCATTTGTGTTTAAGGTTGAATGAGGATTTTCGTATAAGTAGGATAGTGTGAAGACAGTTGTAAGTTATCGGTTAAGTCCGGGTTATTGTCTTAGGGTCTTGTTGACGGTTTACTTGTTTGGGTGAGTTATTTCCATAAAAGCTAGGTTGACTTATTTAAGGTCTTGACACTGGTTAGGGTCATCTTTGATATAGTTGTTTCTTATAAATTATGGTAGTCCTTGGTGTGAGGCCAGACTTAGTGGTTTAGGGTAGTGGAGTCGTAAGGGTAAGAGCGGTAACTCGGAGTCTATATCCAAGAGGTTATCAGGAGGTAACTGGATCATTTTGGGGAATCGAGAAGGTAAGGCTAAGTGATTATCAGGTGTCCATAACGAGGAACCGGGTGATGTAGAGTTAGCTAATAAGAATAAAAAGATGCAATTTTTCTTTTGAATATTTATGTTATGTTTGTGTAATCCAATTCGGATCAACCGATGAGGCTTACCAGTACGTGTAGTTTGTACTGATACTACTCTTTCTATACCCTTTTCAGGGTATAGTCTTTTTCTGAAATCAGTGTTGATTTCATGATTGTTGCGGTTAGTGATTCTTCAGCAGCTCCCACTCCTCTTACTCATGGTGGAAGTTGTGTCGAGTTTTACTTTTCCCTTAAAAGCTCTTGTATACTAGGTCCTACGGTAGTTTACACTTCCGCATTTGTTGTAAAAGCTTCTGTAATAAAGCTGAGTCATTGTTTAAATAAAGACTTCCGCTTAACTTCTTAAGGGGGTGGTAAGGGGTTCTCCTATCTAGGTGGATTAGAACAGGTTCCCTCACGATTAGTAATTTGGGTCGTGACAGTAGAACTCATAAAGAATTAAATAAGGTTTGACTTGATAAATAAATGGGTACTTGGGGATTAAGGTTGGTAATATCCAAGGTATTAAGGAATGGTTAATTGAAAGTTTCTGATTTAATGTCTCTCAAGTTGTATATTTTCTTCTAGATATTTACGTGATGTTTATGTGATTTAATTCGAGTCAATCGATGATGCTTACCAGTACATGTGGTTTTGTACTAATTCTACTCTTGTTATACTATTTTTTGGGTATAGTCTAGTTGCAAGAATCAGTAGGTGTTTTATGATTGATACGGTAAAGATCTCCAACAGCTTCTGTGATTGTTTCCATGGTAGAAGTTGTGTCTTTTGTTGTATTTCCTCGTAGTAGCTCTTGCACCTATTAGACTAGTTCCTTGAGAAATGTTTTAAGTGTAATTAAAGATTGTAAACTAATTGTAATAAATGGAGTATTTCTTGATTTTTATTGACTTCCGCATATTTTTTTTATGGGTGGCATGGGTTCTCCTATGTAGGTGGATTAGAGTAGGTGCCCGCACGATCCGGTTAGTTGAGTCGTGACACACACACTTAAAAGTAATGGTCTTGATTTTTCAGGCCCACTTAATAAAATCTTTAGCAATTTTATAAAAAAAAATAGCTAGACAAAGCTTTTGTTACCTATCAGACATAAATTATAGATATAAATTAGTTTATAAGATAGAAATTTAAGATATAACAAGATAACAAACATGCTCAGTTTACCACAAGTTTTGTTTTATAGGTGACAATTAGAACTTATACTAATACCACTTGGTCATTAGTCTTGAAGTAGGACATATGCAACTCAATAAATGATAGAGTTAAACTGAATGTATATGTGTGTGTGCGCGCGCGCGTGCACAATAACAAAACATCACGTTACATTTCTTGACTTGACGATTATGTAAAAAAAATTATAAATTAAATTTGTGCTAGAATATAGGAACAAAATATTTGTTGGATACACATTGAAGAGTATGTGTTGAACTTGGCTCAACTTTCATTTTGAGAGTCTTGAATCATGAAAGGTATCCTCTAAATTTCAAAAAAAAAAGAAAAAATTATTATTACAGTGTGATCGAAAAATGACCTTGCACCTTAATCATTCTCTAAAAATAATTTAAAAGGTACAGCTTGATCCAGACCTATAAGGAGATCATGTCTTGAATTCCTCCATAGATATGGGACTCAACATTCCTCATATGAAATACTCATGTCTGATATCTGGATCATAGTATATAATATGCAGCCAGGTAATTTAAGAATTGGAGGTGGTAGTTTAGGCACGAAACTTGCAAAAAAGTGATAGTTTAGGTAGGTAAATGGAACAATGGGTATTAAAGGTATGGAACTTGCAAAAAATGATAGTTTAGGTGTATTTTTTACCGCTAAATTTTCGTTTTCTTCTTCTAATTAGAGAATAGATCATTTCATCTTTTTAAGCAACCAATTTAAAAAGTAAAACTCTAATGGTAGTAATATTGATTATATTCAGTTTTGCTTCAATTATTTAAACAAAATATCAAAATATTACTTCATTTGTTTTAATCAATATGTCTTAATTAATATTGGAGAGTCAAATTATATTCTCTTTGATAGTAAATATTTTAAATACTTTCTAAATATTTGAACGGTTAAAAATATATATTTAATTTACTTTTGTCAAAAAAATATATTAATTTTTCACTTTGTTGCAATAAAAGTTTATCCTAAAGATAATCCATGAAATTAATCTCACATTCTATAGGATAACTTTGGACTTCTTTGGGAATATAATTAAAGTAATAAAAAGCTTGGGCTTGTTTATATGGATAATAATTAATACAATTATTTGCAGATTCTCATATCCATGAAATTCAACAATAGTAAGTTACTCGGATAATAAACACATCTCATTTTCAGTCTTAAGGTTATGAGTTCGAGTCACTAATGGAGCAAAAAGAGTGAAAATTCTTGGAAAGGGGTAAAGAAAATAAAAAAATTAAAATAAATGGTAAAATTATCAAATGTAAAATCCATAGTAATTTAAATTATATTGAGTGTTTGCTTCAATTGTTTAAATAAAATTTCAAAATATTACTTCATTCATTTTAGTTTATGTCTTATTAATATTTGAAGTGTTAAAGTATATTCTCTTTGACAGTAATTACCTTAAATACTTTCTAATTATTTTGAACTTTTTAAAATATATTTGATCTAATATTTTTTGTCACAAAACATTTAATTTTATACTTTTTTGCAATAAAATTTTAGTCTCAGGAAATTCATGAAATTAATTCCATATTGCACAGGATAAGTTTGGACCTTTTTGAGAAAATAATTAAAGTCACAAAAAGCTTGGACTTGTTTATTAAGTTAATAATTAATATAATTATTTGCATATTCTTATATCTATAAATTGTAAAATCATCAAATTTGAAATCCATTTGATTCTCCTATATCAAATATTCTAATAAATATAATAATTAGATACTAAAAATGTAGTGCTCTTGTTGTCAATAAACCAGTGTAAAAAGAAAGCCCAAGTCAAGAATTTATCGACACAAAAAGAAGGGGGAAAAGGAGTATTATAGCTTTCAAATTAAATCACTATTTGCAAATGACAAAGTTTCTTGATATATTTTTTGTCCTCTTTGCTGTTATTGCAGTAGGTAGATCTCAATAACTTTTATATAATATGTTTTATAATATTGCAACTATTAATAGTATTTATGTATTTTTTTTAAATTGCTTGGATGTATTTTATTTTAAGTCGAGGCTCTCCTGTAAACAATCCATCTATCTCTATAAGATAGGGTAATAATGTCTACATTCACTCTAACCTCCTCAAATCTCAATTGTAAAATTACACCGGTATATTATTGTTGTTGTTGTTCTTACTTGTTATTTTATTTTTATTTTTTTTATGAATGCAGATACGAGAATTGCTCCAATGGTATATGGAAAATGAAATAATGTGGATGTTGAAACAATAAGCTGCCATAAGGAATTTAAATTTATTTACAAATCTGATCAGAAATGTGCGTTTCCATTCGCTTCATCAGTATATATTGAACCTATTGATAAGGCAATGTGCAAATTACACAGCAATGGTACTTCATTTTGCAAATGTTTATATACTTGTGTTGGCAAAGGTTGTTGTAAGAAAGTATGTTGTTAAGTTAATTAGTTATATGAAAAATCTATGTAATTTATAATTTTCATACCGTTTATTAATATATAAGTCATTGATCTTAAAATGATGTCTCCAAATAGCTATAAATTCTTAACTTTATTTTGTGAAACATAGTGCGAGGCTTAACCAAAAATGAATAATTTAATAACATGGAAAACTATATTCTTACAAACACATACAATGGTTTTAGGGTCTGTATCGATGCTACAAAATAATTAAAATTTCTCAATTCATTGATCGACACCTAAATGATAAATTTATGACTTAAAGTCATTAGTGGTTCTGCTCATTATATATGTTATTATTTTTTTCGCATACACACATATATTAATTTGGAATCAAAAATATATATATGTAATAGTGTAACGACCTATCCCGACGTTACTATAATCACCACGTCCAAGGGGCAAGGGGTATTGGTAATTATTAAAAGTTCCTGGATATCTATTAAAATTTATTGGTAGACAAACTCAGGAGCCAGGAATGTTTGGGTGGAGTCGGACTGACACGGTCCCACTATAGCAGCGTCGGTATAGCGGCAGTTGGGCCACTGCAGCGGGGAAGCGGGCAGTCAGCTATGCATTTTTAAAACCCTTTTTCTTTACTTATTTAACCAAGGACTTTGCCTCCTCCTAAAAACACCCTAAGGTTGTCCCTAGGCCTGAGAAACGATGAAAATGAAGGGGGACACTTCGAGGGGGGTGAATTGTGAAAATTTCCTCATGAAATCCGCATCAAAAATTACTAGAGTGGGTCAAGGAATGGAAGTTTATGCCTTTGTAACTGCATCTTGGCTCCCAGATAGGATAGGATTAATTGAGTAGTTTTAGACCATGGTTAAAATGCATGAACTTGATATAGAATGACTAGAGAATTCATGATTAGTCCTACAAGCACGGTGTTTGGTTGGATAAATCTGATAAATCAAAGTAGACATATATTCTCTTTAGCATAAGCATATTGATTGAGTACGTTGTAGTTGATATTTGTTTGTTACTATGTCCGCATGTCAATTGATAATGAAGTAGGGTTGGGTTGAAATTGATGAATTAAGGTGAATTCGTATCAGTTTGGCGTAAGGTTACTGAATTTTCCAGACTTATTAATGAATTCCTTATGAGATATGCTCTCTATAATAACTGGGAAACTCTGTGTACTAATGTTTTCTGGTCAATAGGATATTCGAGAAGTTGGGTAGTAAATATGGTGTCAGAATAAGATAGGGGTTGAGGGATAGTAGTGTTTAGCCAGGGTTAAGCGCTTAATTAAAGGAAAGGGATTATAACAAATTAGGTGTAAAATAGAAAGCCAACTTAAACTTCTTGTCTGTATACTCATTTATTATATGTTGCTTTGTAATGACCCAAATCATTATTGCGTTGAAATAAGAGGTAAAACTTTTGTCAATTTTTTCCTTAGACAATTTTTAAGAAATTCAGGGCTAGCCTAGTGTTAGATGATTTTTGAGGGTGTACTAGTCTAAGGAAATATGGTATTAATATGAGCATTGGTATGGGTGTTTGACTTGATTTTTAGATAGATAATGAGTTTAGGAAGTCGTAGCAATTTTCGGTATGTAAAATGGAGTTCAAGAACTCCGATTATAGAGTTTACCGTGGAAGGGTTGATTCACAATATCGTATTTTGAGGAATGTGTTGTAAAATGAACACAACTAGGGAAGGGCCACGAGATTATGCCTTAGGACTGCTGCAGCAGTAGCCTGCAATTTGGTTACCGCTGCAGTGGTAACTTAACCTCTGCAGCAGTAAAAATGCAGTTTTGACAATTTTTAAAAACCAGAAACACATTTTCATTCCCCAATTTCTGAAAAATGAACCAAGACTTTAGGGAAGGTGATATTATGCAATTTTTCAAAAAATTTCATCTTTAGAGGTAAACTCTTTAAATTTTAAACTTGAATTACTTCTTAGAATCATTGAAAATCGTTAGAATCTTGTTCATGGTGGAAATTGGGATTTATCCCTAATTCATGAACTTTATACAAATTGGTAGAAATGAGTATAAAATTAGTTGATAATGATTTTAGGGTGTTAGAGAAATACTATTTGAAGTAGAATCATAGTTGTTCATGGTAAATAAAGTATTCATGGGGTTTAAGGGGTAGAAAACCCTAAGATGATGAGCTTGGGCATTTTCATGGTTAAAATTGTTAATAATTAATCCCTTGTAGCTAAAAAGGGATGAAATGATTGAATTAGGTATGTAATCTTGTTGTTATAGATCAAGAACGAGGTGAAAGAGAAAGAAAAGGCAAGCTTGTGGCCTAGAGGTGATTTTAAGCAAGGAATCGAGGTAGGTTATGGTTTATTATAGAAATTAGACTTGCTTAACTCTATGCTTATATGTGAATTGAATATTTGTGATTGCTTTCGAGCACTACTTTTATTTATTGACTGCATTTGCATATTCACACATATTGATGATGATGAGTTGATGATAAGGATGATGATATTGAAATAGTGATGTACATGATGTTATTGATTATATTGATGATGATGAGTTGATGATGATGATGATGATGATGATGATATTGAAATCATGATGTTCATGATATTGAGAATAATGTTGATGAGATTGAGAAGAGAAAGAGATGAAGCACACATCTTGCATTCATACATTCATTCATACGCATTAAATGTTTGGTTATAATTATATGTAGTGATGCAACTTATTGCTGAAATTGACGAAGTGTAAATGTACATAAATATGAGCCTGTATTCTTCCTAAAGTAAAGTATCATAAATGCATTGTTGTTTTTTATTATGAGTTATGTGATGATCGTTGTTACATTTATTTGATTTGCCTATTTGTATGGTATTGAGTTGAGTCGGCCTATGATGCCTACCAGAATTTGTTGACGTACTGATGCTACCTGTGCTCTTCTTTTTATTGAGTGCAGAGTGTGTTCCAACGTTTGAGATGAGACCTCGACTCTAGCCAACAGTTCTGGATTTCGATTTAAGGGTGAGCAATTGAATCTTCAGATTTATGTTCATGTCCCTTGTTTCGGGACTAAGACAGTCTCTTATTTTATTATGTCTTTTGGATAATTTTTTAGATATAGAATTGAGTACTCTTAGTTGTTCTTGTACGGTGACTTTAGGTTTCGGAAATGTAATAAATAGAGAATTTTCGCACTCTATTAGTGAATTTGATGGTTATGTTGGTTGGCATTTTTAATTATTTATTGAATAATGGAGTTTTAGAACTAATTAATGATAAGAATGGTAGAAAGTGAATGTTGACTATTGAACTTGATTAGTGAGGATTGGATTAAGCATGGTTCTCCCGCCATAGTTTAGGGTGGGTGCCAATCATGACCATTTGGGTCGTGACATTCTTGGTCACTGGGCACTAATGTCTGATGAGTAGGTTATGGTTGAATTGGAGTTAAGAATCAAGTTGATTGTATGTGTGCATGTTTAACTGATTTTTGTTTATTTAGTTGCAACACATGCTAGCAAATGATGTGCTTGTTGAATCTTGAATACAAGGGTATGAATTGATAACTTGTAACGTGATTGATAAAAGAACCTTGTTGGTATGCAAGTGTTGTTGATTTGAATTCATTATGTGATTGTACTTGTAAATAGTAATGTTTTATTTATTGTCAGTTGATTTGATAAAGATTGATTATGATTGAATCTGTGGATTTAAGGCGGTATAAGGGTGGGGACATTAGAATAAGGGTGGTATAACACTTGGTTTGGGATAAGGGTGGGGAGGCACTAGTTGACTGGTATATTTGGTACATGGACTGAGCTCATTCCCTGCAGATCATGTCTAGTGGGCAGTCATAAGACCCTTAGTATATGTGTACACCATAATGTTGGAGATTTTGACGGTTCCTTGAGTGAACTGGGTTATAATTTTTTTATATGTATATTGGGTTCCTTTTGTGGACTATTGGCTATTGATATTTCTTGGGTTTTTTAAGTGAACTGTGGCATTGCCTTAAGGTTAATACATTGTCCATGAACTGAGTTATTACTTGAGGTTATAGTATATAAGATGCTCCAAAGTAATGTTAAACTGATTTGATTTGTGAGTTTTTGTTGTGTTTTGACATGAGATTGAGTACTTGTATGCATAAATGTGATCTTGTTTCCTTCTTGACTTGGATGATATGGAAAAGGATCATTGTGGGGCTGTCTAACTTAATTGCATTATTAATTTACATGTCTGTTGTATTAGTGATAAATATCTGTTTTAGTGTCATTGTGTAGTAGTTGGATGGTTCCTAGTTGATGGTGGGAAGTGATGGAGAGAAATTAATCAATTACCAATACATGTCATATCGTGAATGTAATGGTCATAGTGAGAAGTGATAAGAATCTATTAAGGCCTTGTAGTGAAAACATGGTAAGAAGAGTGGTAAGTGTAAAAATGAAATTAAGTAATTAAATTGGTACACTATATGCTTATAATTGATTCTGTATTTCTATATTATGTTTATGTTATTTAACCTTCATCGGTTGATGATGCCTACCAGTACATGTGGTTGTATTGATACTACTCTTGCTATACCCTTTTTGGGGTATAGCCTAGTTGCAGGATCAATTGATGTTTCTTATATGATGCGGTTAGAGATCTCTAGCAGCTTCTATCTTTTCACTCCATGGTGGAAGCTGGGTCTTATGTTATTCATTCTTTTACTTTAGCAACTCTTGTACATGTCTAGACTAGGTCCTCGGGTAAAATGTTTTCTTGTTATATTGAAAGGATTTTGGTAATAAATTTTATGATTATGAAGAGATTAATGCAATTATTTTTTACTTCTGCATGTCTTCTATATGGGTGAAAAAGGTTCTACTATCTAGGTAGATTAGAGTAGGTGTCTGCACGATCCGATTAGTTGGGTCGTGACAGATAACAAAACAACATGTTACATTCCTTGACATGATGATAATGTAAAATAATTTATGAACTGAATTGAATTTCAAAAATGAGAAGAAAAAATTAGTTAGCATAATACATAAATGTGCCCTTTAATTTGGCCTTAGCTTGCATCTGTGACCTTTAGCTTTGGATGTGCACTAGTAGGCACTTAAACTATCTTAAAGTTGAACAAGTAGATACAAGTGTGCTACATGGCTCATGCAATATGCAATGTAGAACATATGTTTCTACTTGTTCGACTTTGAGGTAGGTTATGCCTTACTTTTCTTCAAACATAGCTTGAGTATGGAACTTATTATGTGAAGCATGTTATGGATTGAGAAAAATATTGGATTGAACTAACTATTGCAATGATTTGATATTGAATTTTGGGGGGTTTCACCGATAATGACTTGAGACTTGGAAGGATTGTATCGTACCTTCTGCTACTTATTATTTTTATGCAACATAAATAGTGTGAGGGGTTTTTTTGCCATGAAGGACACAATATGGAAAGTAAAGGTATTTAAATAGATAAAATGTGTCCCATAGAAAAGTGGATAAATTTATTGATATTGAGGCTTGTAACATCTGCTTACAAGTTGAGAAATACACCTTATATATACCAGTTGCATTGTAAATTCACTTTATTATTTTTGATCATGCATAGCCATTCATTCCCATGGATCTCTAATTTAGTACTGTGGAAACAACGTTTAGAAAGGAAGTTGCATGCCCAAGGGAAATTATCCCTGGTAGATTTTGTTGCATGCTCGAGGAAAATTATTCTAGGCGGGTTCACTGGCATGCTCGATGAAAAATTATTCTGGTCATGTATTTTCTCAACTCAAAACTGGGATCGTGATGGAACCAATCACACCCACCACGACAGGCAAGCCGAATTCCCAACCTAAAGCGATAACCCAAAATAAAGAAATAGAGAGAAACAATAACAACAATAAAACCTTAATAGTCTAGAAAATACGCATACAAAAGAGTACTATAAATCTCAAATGCCCAAGGTCTGGAAATTACATGTACTAGTCTCAATCAGAGTAATATGAAGAATAGTCCAAAAATTTTTAAAATGTGGAAAATAAGCATAAGACCAGGATAATGAGGAAATCCAGGCAATCGGGATCATCAGCAACTACCTCAGAGTCTTCGTGAAGTAGTCATCACTCAATCGCAAGATCATTGTCTGAGGACCACCAACACAGTACCTGCACGTAAGGTGCAGAAAAAGGGAGGGTGAGTACTTAAATATGTACTCAACAACATCGTCCACTGACGCTAATTCAAAGTGGTGGTGAGGAATACTGAAACCAACCATCCAAAACAACTAAATGACCTACACTTAGGAAAGCCAGCCTAGTCTAAAAAGTATATCACAACAATAAGAGTAATCAACACCAACTCTCAAAAACAGTGCAATACTAATCAATCACGAAATATAGTACTTAAACACAATGAAACAATTATATGGAAATAACGTACTGATGCAATATGATGCAATAAATGAAAATATATACCCGCTACTCTGTCTAGCTTGATGGAACCCATGGGAGAATCGCGAGGTCCATATATCCACCTGAAATGATTTCCCATCGGGCATGCAAGGCATTCAAATTAATCTTTCTCGGTATATCATTTTCACAGTACTATGATATGAATATGAGCGAGTATGCATGAACACGATACTAAGTAGAAACACATATATCTAAATTCTAGGCTCAAAGGGCCAAACAACATAATATCACAAATCCAGGCTCACAAGGTCATACAACACTATACCTCCAGTTTAGGTTCACAAGGCCAAACAATACGATATCTCAAATCTAGGCTCACAAGGCCATACTCATCTCAATAACATGAGATACAAGTTTAGAATTCATTAATCTAGCTTAAGCAATTCCAATTATGCTCATAAAGGAATATTCCATCAATATCAACACCTATCAAGTCCGATAGAAACATTAATCCATAAATCAGGGAGAAGGGAATATTCGGTAAGTCAATAATTTGGTATTAGCCACTTTATAGTACACTGGTACCCACAGATCCTCGTTACCTTGTCTGTGTGGGACCCCCATTCTCCATTACTCCTAATACAAGCAACTAAAATATAAGCACTTCAAAAAAGAGTCAAAGAATGTCTCAACTTGCCTTAAGGAAGCCCGAAGAATCAAATAGAAGCCTTGTCCTTCAAATTTCCCTCCGTATGAGTCCAATCTATTCAAATATAAAATATACATAAGAACACGAAAGTAAGGACACTTATTTAGCTACACTTCAAATTTGGGTCCAAAAAGTCAATCCAAAAACAATCCTGGGCCCACAAGGGAAAAATAGTAATTTATTGAAAAAAAATCATATTTCCCAAAGTTTAAGAAGTTTAAATCTAAAATTCCACAAAAACGAAGTTGAAATTGACTTTAAGAACACTAGCTTATTAAATTTTCACTTTACCGGGAAAACCCCCAAAGTTAGAGTTGAAAAGCTTGGAATCGAAGAAAAATTCATGGATTAGTTAGTGGGGAATCATAAATCAAGCTTTAGAATCTCACCCAAGATAACCTCAAAATCCCACTTGAAATCACCCCTACCTGAGCTCCCAAGCTTCAAAAATAAAGGAAAATAGGGTTTTGTTCAAAATAGGGAATTATATACTGCCTATTCACGTTACTCATTGTAATCACATGGCCCAACTTTGTGATTGCGATAGTAAACATTGACCCAGTCCAAAATATGCCTTCATAATTGTGGGAGGGACCACACAATTACGATGCATAGAATTCGCAACATTTCAATCGCGGTCCCCCGCCTCGTGATCGTGATGCACACCTAACTTGGTGTTCACGATTGTGACCAAGGGTCTCACTATCATGATGAAGAATTTGATTGCACCACCAGAAAAATACAATAGCTGAAAATCCCAAGTCTACAATTCTCTGATGGACCCTCAAAATGCATTCAGAATCCCAAAAAAATAATCTGACTATGCTACTAGATCAAACTCGACATTCTGGACTCAATGGTGCAGTCATGTAACGACCCAAACCACATCGTGAGTGGAACCTGATGTGAGGGCAAAATTACATATATTTAGTCATTATTTGCCTCCTATTTAGTATTTTTATTTGTCCTTCTTGAGTATTATTTTATGTATTATGCTTAATATTATATTTTTATTTGTAGAATTAAATTGGTGTGAAGATGAAGAAATTTGGAGCAAAAATGGAATTAAAATCGAGAAGTTATATAAGGAAATCAAGCAAGCAGCTTAATGGATTAAATTTAATAAAATAATAGAAAGTAACATTTCCTCACATATTGAATTTATGTGAGGCGGCACTGTTAAGGACGTCCGTCGCCCAATTGGACTGGGTTTTTATTTCCCAGTCCATTTGGACTCAGTTATTTTATTTTGGGGGTTTTCTTGCACCTATAAATATTTCACAAAAATAGTTTATATGTAACTTTTCAGAATATTGAAACCTTTGAGAGGTAACTTGTAAACTTTTTATTTAGAGAAAGCTTGGAGCCGCCGTGGAGGCCGGAGAAAATTGGTTTATTCTTTTCTTCTCCATCTTTATTAATTTTTCTTTGATAATTCAAGATTTCGGATTTATTCTACTCAATTTGTAAGTTCATAATTATGACTTTGTCTATGATTTCTAATTGTGATTTTCAAGTCATGAGTAGCTAAATACCACAACTAGGATTGTGGGAACCATAATGAATTAACGAAGTAGGTTAAAATACATAGTAATTTTTGGAACGATATTTATGCATGTATTGTTATTTTCTTTGCTTTGATTGTCTTCTAACGGTTGCAAACGTTAGAAACTTGCTTGTATTCTAAACTTGCTCGAGAGAGAGGTAGAGATTAGGAAAAGGGAATAACAACAGAGATTTGAAGTTATCAACCTTCATCTAATAACTTGAGCCTTAGCGGGAATAGTTATCTGAGATCCAGGACAAGGGTTAGTAGTGCGAAACTTGGAGACCGAGAGGAGAAGAGTGAAATTTATCTAACCAAGGTCGAGAGACGTTTAGATGAACCTAACTTGTTAGATTTTGCATGCAACGCATCGTAATAGATTACTAGTACGTAGAACCTACGGATTTATGAAGTCATGGGTAACACAATCCTAGTTTATCATTCTCATTGACTTTCTCAGCATAAATTGATATTTGTTTACTTGTTACTTCAAACTAAAAATTGTTACTTGTTCTTTTAAATCCTTCCATTGAAAATAAACGACTAAAAGTCTAAATAACCACATTGACCTAGATTCTAACCATATTCCTCATGGGATCGACCCCAACCTAGTTAGGTTCTATATTTGATACAGGGACCGCTTTATACTTCTTAGGAGGCATATTTTGGGCAACATCAGAACCCTCACTAAATCTCTGGTGGGAGAACCACTTACTCTGACTAATCAGCACCAATACTTAACCATTATTAAGAATAGCAAAACAAATCTCCATTTAATGATTAATAATTCTAACATAAATAAAAACCAAATTTGTGGAAAAAAACATCAAGTCTAAACACCCCCATAAACTGAAGGTCATCGTGCCAGAACATCTATCTAGACAAATCCATGGGTACAACCTAAACAACTAGTAAGAAAACTAGGCTATCTATGTTCAAAAACAATTGGACAAAATGAATAACATAAGAGATACATGGTTGCTTAGAAGATGATGCTCACCTTTAGATTAGAAGTCGTGCCACAATCTACAGATGAGGTCTCATCATAGCAGCTGGAATATACTCTGCACTCAACAAAAAAAAGAGCACGGGATAGTATTAGTTCAAAACTACTATGTACTAGTAGGGTCATAGGACAACTCAAATTAACCAATGGGAACAAGCAAGTAACAATTTACAAACAAGTAACAACCATGTCATCTAGTAATTAGGCATTTAGTCATTCCTTCTACCACAAATTACACTTAGACAACTCAAGTCAAGTAAAGGATGACATACTTTTAAGCAACAGATGTTTAATATAATTCAACAATAACAATCTCATGAAATAGCTTGATTTATCACTTTCATCATAAACTCTTTACTACTGTACAATAACAACAACATTAACTCATTCAGGTATGAAATCAATAAGTCAGACCACTTAAGGATCCAAATATAACAATAACAATGTAACCCGGTTCACTCAAGGAACCATCAAACTCTTCAATATCATGTACACACATGCTATGGATCTTATATCTACCTACTAGCCATGACCTGTAGGGGACAAGCTTCATCCATGTAACAAATAACCCAGACAACTAGTGTCTGCCACCCTTCTTCCAAACCAAGTGTTATACTGCCCTTATTCCACTGTCCCCACCCTTATTTTCCCTCAAATCCACTAATTATGTGATGATCAATCTTACTAGTTCATCTCACAACAACAAACAATACCATAAACAAGTAAAATCACATAATGAGGTAAATCAACCACACTTGTATATCAAACAAGGTCCTTTTTACCAATATTATTATAGGTTATCAATTTTCTACTAGAATTTACAGTTAACAAGTTCAATATACATTAGCATGCATTGTAACAAGTAAACAAATAGCTAGTTAACAAGCACACATAGAATTAACTTGAGTTTTAACTCCAATTCAACAATCACCTACCTCACTCCAAGTTGTACAATGCTCTAAATTACTTGAGCCTTGCCTTTTCTCGTAGCCTCGGCTTAATTTCAGTCTACAAATAACATATAGGACACAAATCAAGTAATCTAACAATTCTAGGTATTTAGCTTAAACCCATGACTCTAAGGTCAAGTTTATAAGCAATTACACTTCTTTAGGATTTTTCTACCCTTCACTCCACCCAAAACTTCCCACACATTCTGATTAAGATGTCGAATTCTAGTTTAATACTTAAATTAACATTTCTTAGCCATTAACAAGCAATTCCAATCCCTATTCAAGCATATCAA
This sequence comes from Capsicum rhomboideum, assembly GCA_031232105.1. NCBI lineage: Eukaryota > Viridiplantae > Streptophyta > Magnoliopsida > Solanales > Solanaceae > Capsicum > Capsicum rhomboideum. Next base: position 32,849,599 of record CP124716.1, read on the forward strand.
GTCAATCTCTCCAAACTAGGGTTAAACCCTCCATCCCCACCACAATCAACCTAAGATGATTCTAAGGATTTGAGGATTAGAAACAGGTTAGATTGATGGAATAACTTACCTCAACGGTGGAATTCAAGAAAAACTGGAGCAAAGTACTCAAAATTGCCTGCCTAAGACCTCTAAACATTTTTGGATGAAAAATAATGTTCAAATCCAAAAACTATATTTTACTACACGTAACCCACTATAGCGGCCTGATTCCCACTATAGCGAGATCTGCCCGCCATAGCGGAGTTGACTGAGGTTGACGCTCGCTATAGCGGGATAATTCCTGCTAAAGCAAGACCACTGTAGCATCCTTGCATCCGCTATAGCGTGGTAGGTGAGGTAGAAACTCCAAGAATTTTCCAGTTTTGCCAAGTTTACAATACACTCTCTAATTTCAACCTCCCAAACTAACCCCTTTACATCAAACACTATATTCAAAGTTCTAATAACCCAAATTCGATTTCGAAAGTTTTTACAAACTCCTTAACCTCTTAGCTAACACATTATAATCTTAAATCATAAAATCATCAACCTATTACTAGATTTACCTAAACCACACCACACCTGAAATTCATCCAAGACTAGCCTAGCCTAAAATTTTCAACATTTCATCAGAGGATAATCTTAACCCAAATTTCTTTTTGTATGCCAAGCTACACTTTAATGATGGAAAGGATTGTTACAACATATATCAATTTACCCATCGTTCATTTCGAAATGACAAATAAGGAAAAGAAAGGGAAACTAGCAAAAGGGAAAGTACGTAAATCCTCAAACAAGTTAGGGTACTTGTTATGCATGTCCAAATCAGTCTTCCAAATGGACTCCTTAATAGGATGGTACTTCTACTATACTTTTATGAACCTAATCTCGTTGGTTCTCAACTTTCAATCATCTCGATCAAGTATCACTATCGGTTCTTCTTCATAAAAAAGATTTTTATCAAGTAATATCGAATCCCAATGAATAATGTAGTCACCATCCCCATGGTATTTCTTACGCATTGATAAATGGAACATCAGATGGACTCCCAAAAAACTTTGAGGCAACGTAAGTTTGTAAGCCACTAGACCCACATTTTCATGAATTTTGAACGGACCAATATACTTGGGGCTAAGCTTGCCTCTCTTACAAAACTGCATCACTCCCTTCATGGGAGATACCTTCAGTAGCATATGTTCACCTAACCTAAAGTACATGCCCCTTAATTTGCGATTAACATACTCCTTTTGTCTGCTTTGGGCTTCCTACAACTTGTCTTGAATAAACCTCACCTTCTCTTAAGCCTCTTTTACCAAGTCTATGCCTAAAGGTTTCACATCACCCTCTTCAAACCAGCCTATGGGTGATCTACATCTCCTCCTATAAAAAACCTTTAATGGGGCCATGTCAATGCTAGAGTGATAATTATTGTTTTACAAAAATTTATGCAATGGAAGAACTGGTCTAGTGACCTCTAAAGTCAGCAATGCTTGCTCGAAGCATGTATTCAAGCGCCTGAATGGTCCTCTCAAACTGCCCGTCAGTATAAAAATGAAATGAAGTGCTAAGATCAAGCTTCATGCCTAACTCCTCATGTAATTTGTGCCAAAACTTGGAGGTAAACTGTATAGCTCTATCAGATATGATGGATACTGGCACCCTATGCAACTACAAAACCTTCTTAACATAGATTTTGCTAAGATCAAGCTTCATGCCTAACTCCTCATGCAATTTGTGCCAAAACTTGGAGGTAAACTGTATAGCTTTATCAGAGATGATGGATACTGGCACCCTATGCAACTACAAAACCTTCTTAACATAGATTTTGGCTAACATCTCTGAGTTATAATTCACATTAACCAGAATGAAATGAGTGGACTTTGTAGCTTATCCACAATGACCCAAATTGAGTTATATTGTCCCAAGGTCCCACCAAGAAATCCATAGCGTTCCTTTCCTAATTCCACTCAAGAATAGGTATCCTTTGAAGCAAACCTGTAGGCTTTTGATGTTCATATTTCACCTGCTGACAATTCTGACACCTGGCCATATAATCTACTATATCTCTTTTCATTCAGGGCCACTAATAGAGCTATTTCAAGTCATGATACATCTTGATTGCACCAGAATATATAGAACATCGAGAACTATGAGCTTTCACTAGTAAACTAGGAATTAATTCATCAACATGGGGTACACACACATGCCCCCTCACCATTAGCACACTACTAACATCAAGTGTGACTTCTTAGTCCTCACCACACACCACTTTGTTTCGAATCTTGTTCTACTTCATATCTTCAAATTGCTTAGCCTTTATTTGATCAAGGAATGTTGACATTGCCTCAACACTAGCCAATATTCCACATCTTTAGAACACCCTAAACTATATAAACTCCATTGCTAGAGTTTGGAGCTCTAGCTAAAGGTTGTCTTGATATCCTTAAGCAAGCTAAACTTCCCATACAAATAGTTTTCCTTCTCAATGCATCTGCCACTATATTGGCCTTCCCTGGATGATACTGAATGGTAATATCATAATTCTTTAGTAACTCCATCCACCGCCTCTGCCTCAGATTCAAGTCCTTCTGAGTGAAAACATGTTGTAAATTGTGGTGCTATATGAAAACCTCACACTTAACACCATAAAGGTAGTGTCTCTATATCTTGAGTGTAAAAATCATTGCTACCAGCTCCAAGTCATGACTTGGATAATTCCTCTTATGAACTTTCAGTTTCCTTGAAGCATATGCTATCACATTAGTATTTTGCATCAACACAGCACCCAAGCCAGAACATGAAGCATCACAAAACAATATAAAATCCTTATCTTCAACGGGCAAAGAAAGGATGGAAGTTGTGGTCGAAAGAGATTTGAGCTTTCAAAAACTCTCTTCACACTTGTTAGACCAAACAAAAGGTACCTCCTTCTAAGTCAGTCTTGTCAAATGAGTAGAAATAGAGGCAAAGACCTTAACAAACCTCCGATAATAGCTAGCCAGACCCACAAAACTATAAACTTTAGTCACAAAACTAGGCCTAGCCCAATTCTTAACAACGTCAATCTTTTGGGGATCTACCATTACCTCATTTTTAGAAACCACATGCCCCAAAAAGGAAAGACAATGCATAAATTCCCTACATGCTCCTCCTTACTCTTAGAGCGAACAAAACTGTCATCAATAAAAATAATAACAAACAAATCCAAGAAAGATTTAAAGATACCATTCATCAAACTCATGAATGTTGCTGGTGCATTAGTCAAACCAAAAGACATCCACAAAAATTTGTAATGCCTATAACGAATCCTGAAAGCTATTTTGGGAATATCCTCAGACCGGAATTTCAATTGATGATACCCTGAATGGCCTTAGACCTATCTTGGAAAACACTAAAGCACCCTATAATTGATCAAATAAATCATCTATTCTGGGTAATAGTTACTTATTTCGAATGGTTACCTTATTCAATTGTTGATAATCTATACACATTCTCATACTAGTGTCCTTTTTTTAACAAAAACACTGGAGCACCCCACGACTAAGCACTAGGATGAATGAAACTATTACCAAGAAACTCTTGTAACTGAGTCTTAAGCTCTATTTACTCAGTAAAAGCCATCCTATAGGAAGGAATAGAGATGGGGTGAGTGTCTGACACCAAATCAATTAAAATTTTATATCCCAATCTGGAGGAATACCAGGCATGTTAATAGAGAACACCTCCTGAAACTCATATACCATAGGAACTGACTCAATAGATGGGACCTCTGCACTAGTGTAGCAGAGATGTGCTAAGAAGGTTGAACACCCTTGCCCTGCTAATATTTTAGTATGACTAAAAAAAATGATTTTCACCGGACCAGGCTTATAGACACCTTCCCATTCTAACTTATCCATCCCCAGGATAGATAAGGTCACAGTCTTAGTATTACAATTTAAGACAACATGATACGGGGACAACTAAGTCATATCCAAAATAATGTCAAAATCTAACATGTCTCAAATCACTAAATCTACCCAGGTTTGAAAACCCATAAAGATCACATAGAAAGCATGATACACTTGGGTAACTACCACAGAATCCACAAGCAGAGTAGAAACATAAATAGGGAATCAAGCATATTATAAACAATATCTAACCCCAAACACATAGAAAAAACTAGAACCCGGATCAAATAAGACTAAAGCCATCAGATCACATACAAGAATGGTACCTATAATGACTATGTTGGAAGCCTTCACCTTGGATTCACCTGAGAAGGTATAACAATAGGCTTTGTCATCAATCTGAGTAACCTCCCTACCAGGCTGTGCACCACCTCTACCTGCGTTACCACAACCCCAATTACCACTACTACCCACTTAATAACCACCACACCTACCCTATGAATGATCTCTACCATTTCCTCTACCTCCTCTGCCGGTCATAACCATAGCTCTGGACTGCTGGTGACCCTAAAAACTCAACTACCTACCATTAGGACAATTTCTCTTAAAATGCCCAATACTGCCACAGGTAGACCAAGCTCGATCTAATAAAGGTCGGTTAGTAGAAGAATATGAATCCCCTTGGCTTCCCACAATAAAAGTCTACTGAATGGTCTTTGATGGACCTCATGTAAAAATTGGAAGAGCTGACTGCATCGGATGTGTTGGGTAGGCCTGAGAACTGTGGCCACTAGAGTAGGATCTACTAAAGTTGCCCTCAATCTAGGCCTTCTTCACTGCCATCATTGCATACCCAACCTATTTAAATCATTCTACTTTCTTTACAAACTCAGATAACTCATCAAAGGTCTTTTCTTAAGAATTTATCTGTAGCGCTGAGACCTTTAAGTCAGTATTTAAACCCTTCACAAAGAGGCAAATCCTCTCATATTCAGTATCAAGAAACTGGGTTGCATATCTAGACAATGTATGGAACTTAGCCTCTTAAGCTTCAAAAATCATATTTCCCTGCTCAAAGGTAAAAAAAATCATCCTTTATATTTCGCTCAAGGTGCGTGACATATACTTCTCTAAAAATAGGGTATGGAACTGAGTCCATGTTAATTGAGGCAATGTTAAAGACTGATACATCCACGTAAGCCCTCCATCATTACTTAGTATCACCCTTCAGTTGGAATGTCACAAACTTTACACCATGTTGTTCCACAGTACCCATCTTGTACAACCTCTCATGATAGTCTGCAATGAACTGAAAGGAATTCTCTATCTCAGAACTAATGAAAGATGGGGTTTCATCTTTTCAAGAACTTACATAACATATCTTTCTTTGTCCAAGACATAATAGGACCCAATACTGGATGAGAAAATACTTTTATCCCAAAAAGCTCATCCAACTTAGGGGCCGATACAGCGGTATGCGACACCCTCGAATACTGGTGAATATGCATTGTAGATGTAGTCCCAGTACCATCTAACCCTATCAAAAAAACAAAAACCTATTGAATCAGTTTAGAAGAGTACTGTGGAGGGGTTGTACCTCTCGAAGCTAGTGCAGCCTCCTCATTTTTTTATTTTTTCTCATTCATAACCTCATCATGATGATCCTCAAGCAGGAGAGGTGACTTATATTTTTGCCTAGCTAGATTAAATATAGCCAGGCTTTACCTCTGGTAGGTGCTACCCTACCTCTTTCTCTTCCTCTCCCTCTGACTGTGGGTTCTGTAGCTGGAACAGCTGGTATAGGAGCTCCTGCTCTAGATTTGTTTGATATCATATTCACTATCTACAAAAATAATAGAATGAAGAGATTAGATACCAATTTGGATCACCAGATATCAATTGGAATCAAGTCATAGCATAAAAGAAAGAAGAATGTGAAGCTTTTGTAAAGTCCCATAGCCTCTCGATGAAAAGTACAGATGTATTTGTTATGTTCTGTAAGACTCTAATAGACTCATTCTAATATGATGAGATAAAAGAACCTAGGGCTTTGATACTAACTTTGTCACGATCCAAACTATAATGTCCCTTTCTATCGGTACGTATAAGTCTCTCATTTAAAATTTTATGCTAGAATTCTTCTCAGATTTAAAGTTATAATTTTAGGCTAGGCTAGATTTAAATAAAATCTAAGTGAGGTGTGGTCTAGGGTAATCCAGGAATGAATTGGGTAAGTGTGGTGGTGTTTGACTTAATTTCTAGTAAGCTAAGACGATAAGAAACCCATAGGTTTTTACGAAATTGTATTTGGGTAAGTAGAACTCCCAAAATCAATCTTAGTATAAGGGGTATTGTTTAGGATGTCTTGGATTTAAGGTGTGTTGTGAAAAAGGAGAATTTTGGGCTAAACCAGGCATTCTGCCTCGCCCATATTGCTATAGCGACTGCATGTTGCTGTAGCAATATGCCTAAAATTGAAAAAAATACTACTATAGCAACCATTCAATACTGTCAACGACTACTATAGCAGCATGTGTCACTATAGGAATGTCCCTATAGCGACGAAAATTTTTGTTTTATTTTAAAATCCCCCAAAACTAGTTTATTTTTCTAAAACACATTTTGGGGCAAGAGAGGCGATTTTAGGCAAAAATCATCAACTAGCCATCGTTTTGTTTAGTTAATGTAAGGATTTCATCCCCGTTAAGTATTAAATTGATAATCTAGCCTTAGAATTGCTAGTTTACATAGTTTGGGAATGATTAAGGGCTGATTTTAGTTGATTTTCCGGTGCAAGGGGTAATTTAAGTTTAAAATCAATAGGTTTTGGTTAATGATCGTTCAATTACCCTTGCATGTCATTTATTCACTAATTATCCATGGAATTGATAGTTTTAGGTGAATTATGGTAGAACAGCCCTAGAACGGGGATGAAATGATCATGAACTTGGCCTTAGGGGTTGGGTATAAGTTATAATCCCCAACGTGGTAGGTCATTTCATTAATTATGTGTTTGTATGTATTTCTAGACCGAGATCAAGCAAAAATTAAATGGAAAGGCAAGGCTCAAGCTTAGTTGAGTTGTGCAAGCTTGGATTTAGGTAGGTGATGGTATTGTAGTTAAATCCAATTCGTACTATACGTGCATGTTAACTACTTCTTAGTATGGATTGTTAGTGCAAATTATTTGGTGTGGTCAATTCAAATGAACTTATCTTGTTGTATGATTTTGTCCTACCTTATTGTTAAATGTGGAATGTTTTAGTATTTGAGATATTCTCACTGCATATTAGTGGAATAAGGTTGGCAGACACATGTTTCTGGGGCTTAGTTACATGGATGGAATTTGTCCCCTGCAGGTCATGACCAGAGGGTGGTTATGATACCCATAGCGTGTATGTATGAGGTTCAGGTGATTTTGATTGTTCCATGAGTAAACCGGGGAGTATATTTATATGTTTGATAATTGCTTAACTTGCATTGACTTTGGTTGAGTTGGCTTAAATTAACTTAACTTGATTGTACATGTATTAACTTATTTCTTATAATCCTAAGCGGCTTATTTGATACTTGTTGTGCTAGATACAGGTTAGATTAAGCATGGATTAACTCGTTGTACTATGTTTTGTTTAAGTGTTCATATTCTCATCTTGGGTTGGCCAAATGATCCTACCAGTACACTGTTCATTTTCTTGTATGCTGATACTACACCTGCTCTTAGTTTTGTTGAGTGCAGCGCATATTCCAACTGCTCCTGCAAGACCTCACTAGTGACTCTAGCATGTGATCCAAATTTCAAGAGTGAGCAACATATTTCGACTTCCATGGAATCCTTATTGATGATATTTTTCTTTTTTTTGGACTTATGAACTTTCCTTTAGTTTTTTGGGTTGCATCCCCTTCTTTACATTCTTAGCATATTTTGGTACACCAACTTTTGAATTATAGGGATGTATTTTGGTTTAGTACTCTATTCCATATTTCTTAGTTGTTAGACAGGATAATCCTTGAACTATTAATGGGATGTTTTCTTTATTTTCTTAAAGAGTGGTTAATGCTTCTGGGGTTATTGGTTCTCATATCGGAGAATAGGGTGGGTTCCACTCATGTCTAGTTGGGTCGTGACAAAGTTGATATCAGATCCTAGGTTCGTCAATCTCATTGTACCAAAACGGGTCCAATAGAGTCTCACAGAATGGTATGGAGACGTCTGTATTTTTCTTCTGAAGGCTATAGTACTTTAGGAAAACTATCATTCTTGCTTCTTTTGTGTTGTAACCTGATTTCAATTGGTATCTGGCAATCCAAATTGGTATCTAATTTTCCTCACTCTTTTGTCTGCAGATAGTGACTACTAGGTCAAATGGAAATTGAGTAGCAGCCCCTAATTGGCCGCTCTAACTACGAAACCAGCCATAAGGGGAAAAGGATAAGTGAGAGAAAGAGGTAGGAGAGGAAAGGGATGAGCCACACCCACTAGAGGTGGAGCTCAAGCAGCTGCTGGCCAGGTTCATAAAGGGTCAGTATCACCTCCCCCACCTCAATATCATGTAGAGGAGATGGAAGTAGTAGAGAAGAAGGTAAAGGAGCCCGAGGTGGCGGTACCAATCGGGGTTACAGCCTTACGTCCCATGTCTACTGAGGTTATTCAGCAGGTGTTAGCTTTTCTGAGTAGGTTGGATGGTACTAGAGCAACTCCTACTACACCAATTGTTCAGGCTTTAGGTGTTTATCCTACTATTGTTATAGATCCTAGGATGGATGAGGCTTCAGGGAGTGATGCTTTTCCTCGTCCGATTTTGGGTTCTGTGATGACTGACACTGAACATGATCTGCTAACCAAGTTTCTGAAGATGAAACCACCAACCTTCTAGGGTACTGATTTTACCTACATTAAATGTCGATCACCGATTTTACTTACATTAACTTGGGAACAATTTCATGCTTTGTTCTTAGAGAAGTATATGCCTTGGGCTCTCCGTGATTGTAAGAAGGATGAGTTTTTAGTATTGGAGCAGGGTGATATGTCAGTTACAGCCTATGAGGCTAAGTTTCATGTGTTGTCTCATTATGCTACTCAGTTGTTGGCTACTGAAGAGGAGAGGATTCGATGTTATGTCAAAAGTTTGAATTATGATCTTCAGTTTTTGTCTGTACATATGACTTTTGCAGGGAAGGGGTTCAATGAGGTTTCAGATTATGTGAAGAAGTTAGATGGAGTCACGTAAGCGAGTCAAGCTATGAAGTTTCGTAAAGTTGGGAATTTTAGTGGGTCTTACTCTAAGGGCCCCAATCAGCAGGCCTACCTAGCTTGCCCTATTTAGTCAGCATTGCTAGCTTCTGTTGTGGGTCTTGCTAAGGTCTATTCTCAGTCGCATATCATTAGGAGCTAAGGGACTTCTTACTCTTCTACCAGTTGACCTTTTCTCGATAGGGGATGTTACTATTGTGGTATTGTTGGTCATTTTAAGAGAGAGTGTCCTTTAAGGCAGGCTAATGGCCAGGCACAGCAACAGGCTCGGGCTATAGTTCTAGCGGGTAGAGAAGGGGGAGGTAACGGTAGGGGTTGTCTACAAGGTAGATAGAGAAATTAGGCAGGTAGAAGTGGTGGTCGAGGAAGTGGTGGCGCAGGGTGAGGAGTGTAGCCAAGGAGAGAGTAAGCTCAGATTGATGATCGCGCTCACTGTCATACCTTTTTGGGAAATATAAATGCCGAGGCTTCTGATACGGTTATCACAGGTACCATTTCTGTTTGTGAATGGATGGTTTCTATTATATTTAATCCAGGGTCTACTTATTCTTATGTATCTATCCAGTTTGCGGTGGGTCTGAATTTGGTTTGTGATGTACTTGACTATCCTGTTTATATGTCTACTCCAATTGGTGAGTCTGTGGTAGTAACCCATGTTTATCGTTCTTGTTCTGTGTTGTTTGTGGGTTTTCAGATTTGGGTAGATTTGATTATTCTAGATATGTTGGACTTTGATGTAATTTTGGGTATAACTAGTTATCTTCATATCACGCTTTCTTAAACTGTAATGCTAAGACAGTGACTCTAGCTATGCTTGGGATGGAGGAATTAGAGTGGCAGGGAGTGTATTAAGGCAAAATTGGTGAAAATTATATCATTTATCTGGGCTAGAAGGGTAGTGGGGAAGGGGTGTTTAGCATTTTTAGCTCATTTCTGGGATGTGAGTGTGGGGTCCTCTTCTATAGAGTCAGTTCCAGTGGTTTCTGAATTCCAGAAAGAGTTTTCTTCAAATTTACTGGGTATTCCTCCAGATAGAGACATTGATTTTTATATTTAGTTAGAGCTAGGTACTCGCCCTATATCTATTCCTCCCTATCGAATGGAACCAGTAGAGTTAAGGGAACTCAAAAATCAATTGCAGGAACTACTTAACAAGGGGTTTATTCATCCAAGTGCTTTACCTTAGGGTGCTCTTGTCCTATTTGTTAAGAAGAAGGATGGTAGTATGAGGATGTGTATTGATTATAGACAGTTGAATAAGATTACCATCAGGAATAAATATCCCTTGCCTTGTATAGACGATCTGTTTGACTAGTTACAGGGTGCAACGGTATTTTCAAAAATTGACTTCTGGTCGGGTCATCATCAGTTGAAGATTAGACCAAAGGACATACCAAAGATAACTTTTAGAACTTGGTATGGCCATTACGAGTTTCTGGTGATGTCCTTCGAGATACTAATGCGCCTGCAGTCTTTATGAGCTTAATGAACAGTGTACTTAAGTCATTCTTGGATTCTTTTATTATTGTATTTATTGATGACATTCTAGGTTACTCCAAGAGTAAGGAGGAGCATGCAAGTCACCTTCACATAGTATTAGAGATTCTAAGGGAGAAGCGGTTATTTGCCAAATTTTTGAAGTGCGAATTTTGGTTGTCTTTAGTGGCCTTTTTGGGGTATGTTATTTCCAAAAAAGGGGTGATAGTGGATCCCCAAATGATTGAGTCAGTTAAGAGTTGCATCCAGCCTAGTTCAGTGACCGAGGTAAGGAGCTTTGTAGGGTCTTGCTAGTTATTACAGCAGTTTTGTCAAGAACTTTACATCCATTTCAATGCACTTGACAAGGCTGACTCAAAAGGAAATGCCATTTATTTGGTCAGACCAATGTGAGAAGAGCTACACTCTTGGCTACAACTCATATCCTTTCTCTACAGATTGAAGGTAAGGACTTTATAGTGTTTTGTGATGCTTCACTTTTGGGCTTGGGTGTTGTGTTAATACATGATAGGAATGTCATTACTTATGCTTCGAGGCAGTTGAACCCTCATGAAAAGAACTACCTAACCCATGACTTAGAGTTGGCAGTGGTGGTGCTCGCATTATAGATATAGAGACACTATCTTTATGGTGTCAAGTGTGAGGTCTTCACAGACCACCATAGCCAACAGCATGTGTTCACTCAAAGGGATTTAAATCTAAGGTAGCGGAGATGGATGGAGTTGTTGAAGGATTACGATGTGACTATTCAGTATCATCCAGGTAAGGCCAATATGGTGGCAGACTCATTGTGCCGAAAAGCTGTAAGTATAGGTAGTTTTTCATTCTTGAGGGTGTTCAGGTGACCTTTAGCTAAGGAGTTTCAAACTCTAGCATCTCAGAGTATGCAGTTTGGGATTTCAGACAGGGGTGGTAGAATGTTGGCTAATATTGTGGTGAAGTCAACATTTCTGGATCAGATTAAGGCCAAGCAATTTGAGGAAAAGAAGTTGATTGCACTCCAAAATAAAGTGGTGCGTGAGGAGGTGTCGAATGCCACTCTTGACGTGACTGGGGTTTTGTGGTTTAAGGGAAGATTATGTGTTCCTTCAGTTGGTGATTTGATTCATGATGTACTTTTAGAAGCCCATGGTTTGCATTATTTTAGTCATTCGGGTACAACCAAAATATATTGTGACTTGAGGCAGCTTTATTGGTGGCCTGCAATGAAGAAGGACATAGTGGATTATGTGTCCATGTGTCACAATTGTCAGCAAGTGAAGTATGAACATCAATTCCTGCGGGGTTACTTCAAAAAATGCCCATACCTATATGGAAATAGGAGAAAATTGCTATGGATTTCGTGGTAGGTCTTCCTAAGACATTAGGGAAATATGACTCTATTTGGGTGATAGTGGATCGATTGATTAAATCAGCTCACTTTTTGCTGGTTCGGGTAGACTACAGCTCCCAGCAGTTAGCAAATATCTATGTTAAGGAGATATTGAGGCTTTATGGGGTTCCCCTTACCATCATTTTAGATAGAGACGTAAAGTATACTTCTAAATTTTGGGATAGGTTGCACGAGAAGTTAGGCACTAAGCTCACTTTAGCACGGTTTTTCATCCTCAAATTAATGGGTAGTCGGAGAGGACGATTCAGGTGCTAGAGTACATGTTGAGAGCCTGTGTTATTGATTTTGGTGGTTATTGGGAACAGTTTCTGCCGTTGTGTGATTTTTCATACAATAATAGTTATCACTCCAGCATCGATATGGCACCATTCGAGGCACTCTATGGAAGGAAGTATAGGTCACCTGTTGGGTGGTTTGATACTTTATATGTTAAACCTTTGGGCACTGACTTGGTGAAGGAGGCTCAAGAAATATTAAGATTCATTCAAACTAAGTTGTTGAAGGCTCAAAGTAGACAGAAAGAGTATGCGGATCGTAAGGTAAGAGACATGAACTTCAAGGTTGATGAACAAGTGTTTCTTAAGGTGTCTCCCATAAAGGGAGTCATGAGGTTCGGTAAGAGGGACAAGCTCAGCCTTCCGTATATTGGTCCCTTCGAGATTCTTGAGGATGTGGGTCCTGTTACATTTAGGTTAGCTTTATCGTCGGGGTTGTTGGGATTCCATCCGGTATTTTATGTCTTCATACTCAAAAGGTATCATAGAGATGGAGATTATATCATCAAATGGGACTCGGTTCTATTAGATAAGGATTTGTCTTACGAGAAGGAACCAGTGATGATTCTAGATTTAGATGTTTGGAAGTTAAGTACGAAGGAAATTCATTCAGTTAAGGTCCAATAGAAGCATCATCTGGTTGAAGAAGACACTTGGGAAATGGATAAGGATATGCGGGATAAGTACCCTCAATTTTTTGAGGGTACAAGCACTCTCTTCTTTCCTTGTTTCAGCCTATTTTTCTCATTTGATCATTCGGGGATGAACAATGGGTAAATTGGTATCTGTTACAACGATCCTTTCCATCGTTACGTATAAGTCTCTGGTTTAAAATTTCATGCAAAAATTCTTCCCGAATTTACAGTTATAAATTTCAGGCTAGGCTAGTTTAGGATAAAATTTAAGTAAGGTGTGGTCTAGGCTAATCCAAGAATAAATTGGGTAAGTTTGGTGGTGTTTGACTTAATTTCTAGATAGCTAAGATGATAAGGAACCTGTAGGTTTTTACGGAATTGAATTTGGGTAAGTAGAACTCCCGGAATCGATCTTAGCGTAAAACGTATTGTTTGGGATGTCTTGGATTTAAGGTTACTTGTAAAAAAGGGTATTTTTAGGCTAAACCAAGCATTCTCCCTCGTCCATGTCTTTATAGTGATGACATGCCTAAGAGTGGAGAAAATCCCACTATAGCTCCCAGTCAACCCGGTCAACAGCCACTATAGCGACACAGTGCGACATGTGTCGCTATAGCGATGTAAGTCACTGTTTTATTTTAAAATCCCCCAAAAAATAGTTTTTTTTTCTAAAACATGTTTTGGGGCAAGAGAGGCAATTTTTTTTTGGCAAAAATCATCAACTAGCCATCGTTTTGTTTCGTTAAGGTAAGGATTTCATCCCCGCTAACTATTAAATTGATAATCTAGCCTTAGAATTGCTAGTTTATGTAGTTCGGGAATGATTAAGGGCTGATTTTAGTTGATTTTATGGTGTAAGGGGTAATTTAGGTTTAAAATCAATGGATTTTGGTTAATGATCATTCAATTACCCTTACATGTCCTTTATTCACTAATTATCCATGGAATTGGTAGTTTTAGGTGAATTATGGTAGAACTGAAGTAGAACGGGGAGGGAATGATCATGAACTTGGCTTAGGGGTTGGGTATGAGTTATAATCCCCAACGTGGTAGGTCATTTCATTAATTATGTGTTTGTATATATTTCTAGACCGAGATCAAGCAGAAATTGCATGGAAAGGCAAGGCTAAAGCTTAGAGTTGTGCAAGCTTGGATTTAGGTAGGTGATGGTATTGTAGTTAAATCCAATTTGTACTATATGTGCATGTTAACTACTTCTTAGTAAGGCTTGTTAGTGCAAGTTGTTTGGTGTGGTCAATTCAAATGAACTTATCGTGTTGTATGATTTTGACCTACCTTATTGCTAAATGTGGAATGTTTCAGTATTTGAGATATTCTCACTACTTATTGGTGGAATAAGGTTGACAGACACATGTGTCTGGGTTAGGTACATGGACGGAATTTTTCCCCTGCAGGTCATGACTAGTGGGTGGTTATGATACCCATAGCGTGTATGTATGAGGTTCAGGTGAGTTTGACGGTTTCATGAGTGAACCGGGGAATATATTTGTATGTTAACTTGTCTTGACTTGGCTTGACTGAACTTGACTTGGTTGTAAATGTATTGACTTGTTGCTTGTAATCCTAAGATGCTTATTTGATACTTGTTGTGCTAGGTGTAGGTTAGATTGAGCATGGATTAACTCATTGTACTACGTTTTGGTTAAGTGTTCATATTCTCATCTTGGGTTGTCCAAATGACCCTACCAGTACACTATTGTTTTTTCGTGTGATGATACTACACTTGCTCTTACTTTAGTTGAGTGCAGCACATATTCAAGCGGCTCCTGTAAGACTTCACTTGTGACTCTAGCGTGTGATCCAGATTTTAGGGTGAGCAGCTTATTCCGGCTAACATGGAATCCTTCTTTATGATATTGTCCTTTTCTTGGACTTATGCACTTTCCTTTAGTTTTTGGCGTTGCATCCACTTCTTTACATTCTTAGCATGTTTTGGTACACCGACTTTTCGATTCTAGGGATATGTTTTGGTTTAGTACTCTATTACGCATTTCTTAGTTGTTAGACTGGATAATCTTTGAACTATTAATGGGATAGTTTTCTTCATTTTCTCTAAGTGTGGTTAATGTTTCTGGGGTTATTGGTTCTCCCACCGGAGAATGGGGTGGGTGTCACTCATGTCTAGTTGGGTCGTGACTCAAACTCCATTGTGAGTGGCACCCACACTAACCCTATGGTAGGAGAACTACGTACCCCGACTAATCAACACCAACACTTAACCATTATTAAGAATAGCAAAACAAATCTCTATTTAATGAGTAATAATTCTAACTTAAATAAAAAACCAAATTTGTAGAAACAAAACACCAAGTCCAAATGCCCCTAGAAACTGAAGATCTTCATGCCAGAACATTTATCTAGACAAATCCATGGGTACAACCTAGAAACTAGTAAGAAAACTAAGTTATCTATGTCGGAAAACAATTGTACAAAATGACTAACATGAGAGATCCATGGCTGCTCGAGAGATGATGCTTACCCTTGGATCAGGATTCTCGTCACGGCTTACAAATGAGGCCTCATCGTAGCCACTGGAAAATGCTCTGCACTCAAAAAAAAAAAAAAAGAGCACGGGGTAGTATCAGTATAAAACCATTATGTACTGATAGGGTCATAGGCCAACTCAACTTAACTAATGGGAACAAGCAACTAACAATTTGTAAGCAAGTAACAACCATGTCATCTAGTAATTAGGCACTTAGTCATTCCTTCTACCACAAATTACACTTGACAATTCAAGTAAAGTAAACAATGACACACACTTGAGCAACAAATATTCAATTTAATTCAACAATAACAATCTCATGAAACTGCTCAATTCATCAATTTCTTCAGAAACTCCTTATTATTGTACAACAACAACATTAACTCATTCAAGTACAATATCAACAACCCAGACCACTCAAGGATCCAAATATAACAATAACAATGTAACCCGATTCACTTAAGGATCCTTCAAACTATCCAATACCATGTACACGTATGTTATGGGTCTTATATCTGCCCACTAGCCATGACCTATAGGGTACAAGCTCCGTCCATGCACCAAATAACCCAGACAACTAGTGTTTGCCAGCCTTATCACAAACTAAGTGTTATACCACCTTTATTCCAACGTCCCCACACTTATTCTCCTTGAAATCCACCAATTTCATAATGATCAACATCTACCGGTTCATATCACAACAACAAACAGTACCATAAACAAGTAAAATCACATAATGAGATAAATCAACCACACTTGTATATCAAACAAGGTCCTTTTTACCAATCTCATTATAGGCTATCAATTTCCAACTTGCATTTACAGTTAACAAGTTCAACATACATTAGCATGCATTGCAACAAGTAAACAAATAGCCAGTTAACATGCACACATTGAATTAACTTGAGTTTTAACTCTAATTTAACAATCACCAATCTCACTCCAAGTCGTGCAATGCTCTAAATGAATTGAGCCTTTCCTTTTCTCATAGCCTCGGCTTGATTTCGGTCTACAAACAACATATAGGACACAAATCAACAAATATTCTAACAATTCTAGGTATTTAGCTTAAACCCATGACTCTAAGGTCAAGTTCATGAATAATTCCACTTTTTTAGGAATTTTCTACCCTTCATTTTGCCCAAAACCTCCACACATTATGATTAAGAGGTCCAATTCTAGTTGTGTCACAACCCAAAATACGGGTCATGATGGCACTCTTTACGACAAGTCTTGATAAGTAAGCCAAATCACCTAAATTGATAGATTAAGGAAAAATGCAATGACAATATGATTAAGGCAAGGTTCCTCGAACGAAACCAGACCAACAAGTATGATAATGGCGAAAGTATGAAAAATAACATAAAGGAATCCCAATAAATGGTATCATAATATGTAGAGCATCTAATACAACCCGAACTACTAAATACAATCTGTCTCTGAATCAAAATAAAGACACAATAAGGATAGGATGAGATCTGGGTCTATCCTAAACTCTAGAACGATCCAGTACCTCGAAGTCTGACAAACCACTACACGAACTCAATTGTCATGAACCTCAATCATACTATGATCTGTACCGAAAGGGCATAGTAGGGATGTGTATGGGTCTACTTGTACTCAGTAGGTATCATAGGCCGACTGAGCAAAGTAGAAAATAACATAGATAAAAATAGACTATGAGCACGTACGCCTGCAAGCAGAAAAGTTCTAAGCAGTAGCTCACACCGTCTCCACTAACAGTTCTAATATAAAAATGAGATAAACAGCACGAGTAAACATAGAAATACAAGAAGGCAAGGTAAGAACAAACAAACCACAGAATATGCGAATGGAATGCAATGCAATACAATGCAATGGTAATGATGGGGTGGAACGGTGAAAGTCATCGCATGACTTTCAGTATATACCTACCGAGTTTGCAACTCCATAATAGGACCCATGGGGGGTTCGCAACCCATATATTTTATGTCATATCTCAATATCAATCTCAACACAACTCACCTCTCTGGCTCATGTTCACGAAAAGGGTTTTTATGAAAATGTCTCATTTTCTTTCAAAAATAGTGTTCCTCAATGGTACCAGTATCTCATGAATGTATATGTATGGAATAAGGATCTAATGTTCACAATCAGATCAGTATGAAGACATCCAATCAATTCAATACGATGTATATATGTAGGTGAGCTCAGAAATCAACTCAATATGTCCATAATTCATGATTCATCAACTATAAATGGGCACCATTGAAATAAATATGCATGTAAGACATCATAAATATCATATCAACCCCTAACTCAAGTTTTTCAATCATGATAAAGCAATCAATGCTTAATAAGGCGTATAATAATAATTTGAGCCCCCGCACGGTTATCATATCTTAAAATAAGGCATCTAAATGCACAGATAAGACCAGATGATTTCAAATAAGGCCCTCACATGGGCTACACACAATATCAAATATCTTAAGTCAATATCCACACAAAATAAGCCCCCACACGGGCACACAACAATAAATATAATCTTGAAATATAAACCCCATAGCCATTCTCCCAACCCATAGCATGTTTTACCTATATATTAACTACCCAGCTAAATCTAAAAGAAGTTAAGCCATAAAATAACTCGAAACGATGTAATCCGGGCCTAAAGTGCTTCAATACGGAGCCTTTCCCTTTCGAACGGCCTCAGAATAAACTAAAACACACAAATATAGCATCTATGCATTAAAAGAAAGTCAACAATACCCATATTGCCCATATCTAAATTGGGTCCAAAACGAACCTCGAAAATGGATTTTGAAAACGAAGGGGTAAAATTGGAATTTTTGCTTAGAAAACCATTACCCATGATCAAAGAAACTCATAGAAGAAAACCCAAGTGAAAATGGATTAAAAACAAGTGATTAATTGATGAAACACCTTTTTTAAACTTTCCGGGCAAAAACCCCAAAAATTCATTTCAAAATCACAATTTAAACAAAGTTTAGAAGATATAATCGAAGTAAAATGATGGAAAAAGGATTATGGAGCTTACCCAAGCTAAAGAAGAGAAGAAATCACCCAAAAAATCTCACACTCTAGGCTCCAATACTCAAAAATGAAAGAAAAGTCGAGAAATAGGACTTATATATCGTCCAGGTGAACAGTACCTCATGATCGCGGACTCTACCTCTCGATCGCGAGGCTCAACGTTGATCGGGACGTAAGTTTAGTAATCGCGATCGTGAGAGAAGGGCATCACGACCGCGATAATTTAAACCCGACCTGACCTACCCGATTACTCAGTGCGATCGCGGTCCCCCCACCACGCGATTGCGATGAAGCATGTCATAGAGGCCCACAATCACGAAACAAGGCCACGCAATCACAATGAAGGCCATGATGCACCTGAAAAATGTTGCATCAGCAGCTAAGGCGAAGTCCCAAAGTCTTCAAACGGACCCTCGAGATTCATTCGGGATCCGACAGAAACAACTCATATATGTTACTAGGATATTTTTGACATTCCAAACTCAATGGCGACGTCGAATTTTTGAAAAAAAATTGTTTTCAACAAGTTAACCCCTGGAATCCTAATTCACAATTTTCCAAACTGAGGGTCAAAATGAGATATAAAAGCCATGAAACTAAACCAATCGCGCTACTAACCCAAAATCTATGCTCCGGATCTATTGGGGCAGTCCGTTCTGCCATCCGGCACTCTGATCAAGAAATGTTGACCAAAGTCAACTATGAGGCTTTTTAAACCTCTAAAAACCACAAACTCGCACAAAACTTTCCTGATCACATTGGGAATCGTGCCAACTATCCCTGAACCTCAAAATAACATGAAGTAACTACAGGGAAGGAAAAAATGGTCAAAATACATAAAAATGGAAAATTGCAAAATAGGTCTTTACAATATCCACCACTAAGATTATAGTTCATCTTCGAACTAAAGGCAAAGAAGTACCTGAATCGATGAATAGCTGAGAGTAATTACTACGCATATCGGACTTGAACTCCCAAGTAGCCTCCTCAACTGAATGATGTCTCCACTGAACCTTCACTACAAGGATATCTTTAGAACGCAACCACCTATCATCCCTAGCTAAAATAGAGAACGGCTCTTCAATGCTACCAAAATGTATTTCATCCCATGCGAGCTCACAAATGGGCCCATAAAGTTAATACCCCACACATAAAATAGCTCGAGCTCAAGAATAGTTGTCATTAGGAGTTCGTGTCTGCGCGAGATGTTCCCTTGTCTTTGACATTGGTCACAAGCCCGAGCATAGTCATAAGCATCTTTATATATGGTGGGCCAATAATACCCACATTGTAAGACCTTATGAGCAGTCAGCGCACCTCCATGATGATTGCTAACTAGAGATGAATGACATGTTTCCAAAATACTCATCATGTCGACTTCCGAAATACACCTTCGAATTATGGCATTCGCACACACCCTAAATAAATAAGGCTCATTCCAGAAGAATTTTCTCACCTCATGAATAAATCTCTTCCTCTGCTGATACGACATATCTTCCTAGACTAGATCACTTGCTAAAAAGTTGGCAAAATATGCAAACCAAGGAATTAAATTTTGTGATGCTTTCAACACTTGCTCGTCTGGAAAAGTATCATCAAGATCATTCCTCAATTTAAGCATGGCCTCCTCCTCAAAGCATGATAGGTGGTCTGCAACCTAGTTCTCAGTCCCCTTTCGGTCCTTGACCTCAAAGTCAAATTCTTGCAATAGAAGTACCCACAGAATCATTCTTGGCTTGGCGTCCTTTTTTGACATAAGATATCTAAGTGTTGCATGGTCTGTGTGCACAATCACCTTTATTTCAATCAAATAAGATTGAAATTTCTCAAAAGCAAAGACCACTAGTAACAACACTTGCTCGGTCACAGTATAATTCTTATGGGCTGGGTTAAGTGTTTTGCTAGCATAATAAATCGAATGTAGAATCTTCTCACGCCTTTGGCCAAGGACTGAACCCAAGGCCACTCTGCTAGCATCACACATAACTTCAAATGGCATCATCCAATTTGGTGAGATAATGATAGGGGCTGAAATCAACTTCTTTTTCAGACACTCGAACGCTTTCAAACACGCCTCATCAAACACAAACTTCACTTTTTTTCTAAAATCTTGCATAATGGATGTTCGATCTTAGAGAAATCCTTGATGAATCTTCTATAGAAACCTGCATGACCTAAGAAACTTCGAATCCTTTTCACAGAAATGGGTGGAGGTAACTTTTCAATCACCTCAATCTTTGCTTTGTCGACTTCAATGCCCTCTTTGGAGTTCCGATGCCCCAACACAATACCCTCTTTCACCATAAAGTGACACTTTTCCCAATTATGCACTAAGTTGCACTCTTCACATCTTTGCAATACATTAGCAAGGTGGGCCAAGCAGGCATCAAAAGAGTATCCCACTACAGAAAAATCATCCATAAAAACCTCAATAGTATCTTCCACCATGTCGAAAAAAATGGACATCATGCAGCGCTGAAAAGTGGTCGGTGCATTACATAAACCGAAGGGCATTCTTTTAAATGCGATGTATGGATAAGTGAAAGTGGTCTTCTCTTGGTCCTCAAGGGTAGTGAAAATATGATTATACCCCAAATAACCATCAAGAAAATAATATCATCCTATGCCAGTAAGACGGTCTAACATCTGATCCATGAAGGGCATAGGAAAGTGATTATTTTCGATCCAAGAATCCATGCAAACTCTCCATCCTATTACCGGCCTCATTGGGATCAGCTCATTTTTCTCATTTGGAACCACCGTGATTCCACCCCTTTTTGGCATACACTGAACCGGCTCACCCACTTACTATCAATAATGGGGTAAACCACACCCGCATCTAACCACTTGATAATTTCTTTCTTTACAACTTCTGGCATTGGCGGGTTCGGACGATGTTGATGCTCAATACTTGGTATGCACTCGGGATCAAGCTGAATTTTATAAGTGCAAATATCGGGTGGAATCCCGATAATGTCAGCAATGTACCAACCAATGGCCTTCTTAAATCTTTTCAACACCAAAATAAGAGCCTCTACTTGCCACCCCACCAACTCAGCAGAAATAATCACCGACAAGGTGTTGTTGGCTCCCAAGAATGTATAGATAAGATGAGATAGGAGAGCCTTAAGCTCCAAAACTGGAGGTTCCTCAACAAAAGGACGAGCCGATAGGGTCACCCTATTCTTTAAATTAAGATCAAGTTTCTTCGAAGCATAAGTGTATGATCCTCTACCAATAAGTGCACCAACCATCTCATCGTACTCCTTAATACCATCGCTATCAAAATTTATAATCATGGCAGCAAGGGTTTCAACCCCCAGCCTTTCTTCGATAAAAATCGCCAAATCTGCCTTTTCGACTGTATCAATCACCGAAATTACATGCATGTCTCTTGGTTGCTTCATGGAATGGCAAACATTAAAGGTAACCTGCTCGTCATTTAACCTAAACTTCATCTTCCTATTTTCCATGTCAACTAATACATGGCCGGTGGCAAGGAATGGTCTTTCCAAGATTATGGGAACCTCAAAATCAACCTCACAGTCTAGAATTACAAAGTCAGCCGAAAAGATGAAAGATGCCACCTTCACCAAAACATCATATAAGATACCAACCAAACTTTTCACAATTCTATCCTCCATAAGAAGTCTCACCG
This sequence comes from Capsicum rhomboideum, assembly GCA_031232105.1. Taxonomy (NCBI): domain Eukaryota; kingdom Viridiplantae; phylum Streptophyta; class Magnoliopsida; order Solanales; family Solanaceae; genus Capsicum; species Capsicum rhomboideum. The sequence continues at coordinate 32,871,758 of CP124716.1, forward strand.
AAGTCAGTTTTGGTGCTCACAATCCTAACTGTTTAAACATGGCTAGTGGCATCAAGTTAATGCTAGCACCCAAATCACACAGTGCCATTGCAAAGTTGTAAGACCCGATAGTACAAGGAATTATGAAGTCTCCAAGATCTTTCTTTTTCTCGACAAGTGAACGAGAAGCAATTGCACTATAATGGTGCAAATTATCTGTCGGGTCAAAACTGACAGTTCTCTTCTTCGTCACCAAATCTTTCATGAACTTCGTGTAACCTGGCATCTTCTCTAAGGCCTCGACAAGAGGGATATTTAATGATAAATCCTTTATTATTGAAATAAATTTTTGATATTTATCCTCTTCAGCTTTCTTTTTCAACCTTTGAGAAAAGGGAGGAGGAGGTCGTGGAGTGGGTTTAAGAACTTGAGTAGCCTCCTTCTCCTTCCTCTTTTCAGACTTAGTTTCCTTATCAACATGTTGGGGCTTGTGAGTTATGTTTCCATCAACCTCTGAATTCTCTGGCTCTATGTCAGCCTCTTTATCAACTACCACCGGCTCATCTTTCCTACTACTATCCACAGGCATAGATGGGCCAGTCGTGCACTTCCTACTTCTAGTAGTAATGGCCAAACAATGACCATCATTCTTCAGATTCTGGATGGTATTGCTTGGAAGGATGCCTAGTTGACGTTGGTTCAATGCCACCAATAACTGCCCGAAGTGTTGCTCCAACTGTTTTATGGCAGTTGAATGAGATTCTACCTTCTGACTTATTCCCAAAATATCCGACCTAATCTTCTTCAAGCAACATTCCTGGCTCTCTAACCCCTTAACTAGTTTATTAAGAAGGGCTTCTATTCGTTAATTTTTGGAATCAGCATCGCAGTTCCCCGGTGGAACATATGCACCATTTTTTTTTTGTAATCATACTTTCGCCTCCAATCACCGTCATGATCTCGTTTTCTGTCTCTATATCCTGACTTGTTGTAATTGTCTCAATAGTAGTTTTGACCTTGACTCCCTTGCTTCGAGTTCCAAGAGTCTTGGTTAGACCCTTGGCCCTTGGCTCGAAAACCCGCCACCTCTCGATCTAAGTAATTAGCCTCCTCATCAGATTCATAATCATCATGCCTAGGTGTTTTACCTTGTACACCTATGGTATGCACCTTCTCAGCACCTCCAGCCACAATCTGTTTAGCTAGCAAGCTGATTTCTATCCTCAACTGTGCAACCTCTTGAACTACTGATTCATCTAAAGCCTGTTGTGCTGCTGAGGCTCCAATAACATACGTCCCAGCAGGTGTATCTGCCTCCCGAGTGTACCATCCTCGGTTGGTCTTAGTGGTACAATCTAAAATATCTGAAGCTTATTCCTATCTCAGACTCATAAATGCTCTGCCAGTGATAATATCTGCGACAGCCTTGGTATTGGCGTTTAATGCTCTGTAGAAGATCTCAAGTAAATTTCTACCATTCATTCTATGGTTTGGAACATTTTGCAACTTCTTCTTAAACCGAAGCCAAGTCTCATAAAGTGCTTCAGAATGTAGTTGTCTGAAATTATAAATCTCATCCTTCAACTATAGTATCTTGGAGGGTGGGAAAAATCTCTCCAGAAACTGATTTCTCAATTCTTACCAAGTAGTGATGGAACCTCGTGGTAACTCGGCCAACCACAGAGTCGCTTCTCCTGTTAGGGAAAATGGAAACAATCTCAACCGAATAGCCTCTTGGTCAACTCCAGGCAAATTATATGAAGTACATACCCCTACAAAGTTCATCACATGCATGTTCAAATCATTTGTAAAAAGATCGGCGAATACGCCTTTCAAGTTTAGCAGGTGGATCATGGTACTTTTAATGTCGAACTTAGTGCCCTGAGGTAACTCTGGTGGAATAATGGCACCAGTCTCAACCGACTTGAAATAAGCCACATCCTCTTCTTCAGGCTCATCATAAATCGGCACATAAGGTCTTTGTGGTGGTTTTTGTACCCTCAATCTTCTTTGTCTCTCTTCAAGTGCAGCAAGATGTTGTGTTGCTTCTTGCATTCCTTGATGATCTCTATCTTCATGTCTAATAGCTTCTTGTCTCACATTCTCCTTAGCCATTAATCGAGCAGTGATTTGCTCCGTAGTTTCATGACCAGTCGGATGAATTAATGGCTGGTTATGAATACCTCCCGCGACTACAGGGAATTCCATCGGTGTTCACCATTCTTTAATTTGCTCTCAGTGTTCTTTCTATCTCTGTATCAAGTGGAATCAGGGGATTGCCATGACTCCTAGTATTGGGCATACACCGACGTGTGCCCTTAAAAGTATAGAAAAATAAAACCAATCAACTCCAACAAGCAAACTGATCAACTCCGTAACCGTATTCCCCGACAACGGCGCCAAAATTTAATGTCACCCAAACTATACCTCCATAAAAGTATAACGCGGTCGCTGTATCAAATATAGAACCCAACTACGTTAGGGTCGATCCCACAGGGAATAGGATGAAAGTCTATCGAATGTTTGTCTGAGTAATTGGCAAGTAAGTAAAATGGGGGGTTTTGTAAATAAATAGTAATAGTAACAATTGTTGATTGTCGGATTTGCGATCAATACGAGAAAGGCACTAGGACTGTGATCCCCAAGATTCCTTAACTCCATCGGTTACTTATGATGGCAAACTGTCCCGCTGCGTTGTATGCAAAACCTAACAAGATAGGTTCATCTAAACTTATCTCGACCTTGGTTAGATGAATTTCACTCTTCTCCTCTCGGTCTCCGAGAGTCTTACTACTAACCCTTGTTCTTGATCTCAGATTAGCTATCCCTATTACGGCTCAAGTTATTTGATGAAGGTTAATAGCTACAAATCTCTGTTGCTATTCCCTTTTCCAAATCTCTACCTCTCTCTCGAGAAAGTTTAGAATACAGGCGAGTTTCTAACGTTTGCAACCATTAGAAGAGCAATTATAATTAAGGAAATACCAATCCATGCAATCACACCGGTTAAGAATTGCATCGCACTTAACCCATTTCGTTAATTCCTCATGGTTCACACAACCCTAGTTATGGGGTTTAGCTACTCATGATTGCAAGAACAGAAGAAGAATTCAATGATGAAAACATAATTATGAACTCACAATAAGAACAAAAATCTGAAATCTCAATATAAATCAAAACCCTAGAATCGATGTTTAAGATTACAAGATCAATGTAATAGAATCCAAAACAATGTAATAGACAACTCAAAATGTTGTAATAACTAACTCCTAAACATAGGACAACCTAAGGGTATTTATTGATATAAAGTGAATCCTATCCTAAGCAAAGTAGGAGAAAAAAATCAGCAACTTTCCACGGACCGTGACTTGAAGTCGTGGATTCAACCCATGGACCGTGGGTCCAGATAGTAGGAATCAGGCCTCTATGCAAACTCTCAGGAAGTGACTCACAAAACTGACCCACGATCCGTAGGTTGACCTACGGTCTGTGAGTCACAACTGTAGGTCACTCTTCCGACTTTGACTTTGCTCGTTCGTCTTCAAATACTTCGTTCCAGTGCATGCTTCTTCCCTTTTTATCTATTTCACCTCAAAACCTATTCTCCTGCAATATAGAATAGAAAATGCATCATACCTACCAAACATACCCAACTTATTGCATATTTTCCTCATTTTAAGCATCAAAAGTGCTATGAAACCTTGGCACATCACTATCATCCCAAAGAGGAGCTAGGAACGCCCTACACCCTCGCTTAACTAACTTTTGGGCACAAATAGCAGACACAATTCTCACAGGGGTAGGCTTAAGAGTACCCTCCCACTCTAATCTCTCCATCTCGGGCATAGCTATAGTAACAGTCCTAGCACAACAATCAAGAACAACACCATGAGGAGACAACCAGCTCATCCCAAAAATAATATCAAACTCCTCCATATCTAAAATCACTAAGTCTGCCATGGTCCTATACCCCATAAACATTATAGGACATTCCCAGTATACCTAATCAACACACACGTGCATCGAGAAATTCACATTTTAATTCTCAATCCAAAGCAAATTTCATAGACATATAAGAGAAAGTAGATTCTGGATAAAATAACATAGAAGCCATAAGATCACAAATAAGAATAGTACCTGTGATCACAGCTGTTTAATCCCCTTTTTTAGGCTCGAAGGGTTGGAAAACATTGGTTTTGACTTTTTAAACTATTTCAAAACTTTAGAGAAAATTTTGAAATAATTTAAGAAAATACAGAGTAGCCACTTGATTTTTTATAGAAAATATCAAGAAAAACTTAAACAAATTTTAAAGACTCGAAAACAGAAACAAATCTTTAAAATTAGAGAAAATGGGTAAGGATTCTGGTAACGCCTTGAGAAGGTTTTTAAGGCACTCAAGAAGCGTCCATTAAAATGGTTGACCAAAAGACAATTTTACTGATTTGTAAAAATGACCAATTTTGAAAACATGACTAACTTTGTAAAATCTTAAACTCATTTGCAAACATGGCATTTATTCTATTCAAGTGAAAAATAGTTCATTTATTTCAAAGAAAAATTCCCTCCAAGAGAAAGATTAAGAAAAATTCAAATCTTTTATCAAATTAAGGGAAAAAATAAATTATTTTAATGGAAAGAAAAAGAAAGTGATTTTTGCTAGAAAATATCAATTTTTGAATAATGAAGAATTTTTAAAGAGAATACCAAACTTAAACAAAGTTATGAAATGTTTCACTAATTATGAAAGGTTTTGATTTTTACAATAAAAATTAATTTTTGTAATGAGGAGATTTCTCTTTAACCTAAGTTAACCAATTTTACACATTAATAAAATAAAATGCCATTTTTTTTTAATTTTAAAAGGTTCGAGGAAACATAAAGAAAACTCATAATTTTTTTTCTTTTTTTTTTATTTTTTTTATTTTCAACATTATACTATGTGACAAGCAACAACCAAAGGAAAATATAGAGATAAACAAAAATAACAATTCGAAGGGGATTTATTAAGATTAACCAAATTTGAGAATTTATATACACATAAATATTCAAACATGAATTTACAAATAAATAAATAAAGGTAGAGGAGTTGAGAAAAATGGGTTTTGGACCTGTCCGACTTTAATCCTCAATTTTCATAGGCTTTTAGCCTATTTCAATTTTTTTGCTTCGTCTTCAACCCTGTATACTAGCTTCCCTTTCTCATTCGATTTTCGCTATTTTGAACCCGTTTTGGATCTTGAGGCTTGACTCGATGACATTGGGCCTCATTGGCCCATTGGGAGGATGCAAATGCTTTATTCCAAAGTGGACTCAGCAAAGGAGTCATGCAAAACAACAACAAAAAAAAGAAGAAAAAATCAATAAAGCTTCCAGAACCAACCAGAATAATTGTAGTTCAATGAAATTCATTTAAGTAAAGAAGAGAAAAGCACCAATCAGACTTAAACATATCAAGATCACGTTAGGAGGGACTTAATTGATTTTAAACAATTGTCACACTAAACAAAAGGAGATAGAGAAAAATCTAAACTATGCATGGGAAAGAAATTCATACCACCAGCTATTATTTGATTCATGGGATCAAACTTGACTTCTCAAAAATGAAAAGAAAGTGGAAGGAATAAAATATATGAAGCAAAGAGACGTAGTTGATCATTAGGTGAGAAAACTAACTTGACAGATTATTCTTCCAAGAAACCAGAGACCTATTTTAAAATATTTTGTGATAAATCCAACATTTATTCTTGAAGCTACGTTGCAAGAAGAGTCAAAAGGAATATTAGGAAATCATAAAGTAGCAACCCATTTTGACTATTCTAGCAACATAATAGGTTAGATGATGGAGAAATTAGCAATTATCAAGAGAGGTGTAGGGGTTTTTAAGGCCTGGGAATGTCAAGATGGAGCCGAACTCATTTGTTTGAGGCCTCCTACGAGTTCAACCGACCTCATTGACCCACTACTTTTCTTTAATCCAAACTGTCATCACAACAACAACTTACTATCGAGTTACAGACCACAAAACTCAAAAGGAAAGAATAAAAGAAGCTAAGGCTCAAACCAGTGTTCTTACGAACCAAACACCAATTAGCGAATTTCAAAGGAATTTCAATTTACTGCATATTGAGATGCATTTCATTTTTTAAGAAAGTATTTGAAACAGACTCAAAAACCCAGGTTGTATGCAGCCAAGTTCAATGCCAAGACACCACGAATTGTCACAAGTTCATGAAAGCTAATATGATAAACAACATATACAATTACTGAAAAGTGTTATATCAGAAGCAAGCAGGGAAAGGAATTATGCAACCATTTTAGAGTCCCTCATCGATATAAAGAATCAAGAGGGAGCCCTGAGGGGTTTCACACACTCAACTGGTAATGCGAGTTTAAAGAACAAATCAAAGTTCATAATAGATTTATTCACATTTTAACATAGGGAAGGCATGATGCATTAATAATCTCCATGATCTCGAACCATAAACTTTCAAGGATGAAAGCATGTCACAATGGGATATATATCATCCTTAGTCCAGGTTTTTTTTTTGAACCAAACCACACCAGCAAAATCAAAAGAACATTACGCCACTTTTAATCCCAAATTTGTTCTAAAGTTACTGTTGGGCATCAAAAGAAACAGAATAAACTTCTTTTCAGGTCATTTTAAAGTGATAGAGTGCTGGAAAATACTAAACTCTAGAACAGATACCAACCACACCATTTACAAAATGATACAATCATCCTCCACCGTTATGAGTAAAATATCAAAATCTAAATACTCATTTAAACATTAACGAGACTGAACATTACTCTGATTTTAGACTTAACATTTAACCAATACAATCATATACTCAATTTAGCAGTGAATCACCACACTCAAAACCAATAGCCTCAACACATATAAGAAAACAAACTCAGACAGAGTCAAACTAGACCAGTCCATACTCACATATACAGTGAGGTTTCAATATTATGGCATCCAACCGTGAAGGAGAAACATGCAAAAGATGAAGTTTTTACCTTTTTTGGAGCAACGAACTTGGACATTAAGCTTCAATCGAATGAACTTCCACCAGAATTTATAGTTGCTTCCGTCGGAGTTCGAATTTCACTCGTCGAAATTCTGATGAGTTTGTCGGAACTTGGTTTTTTTGAGTGTGTTTCTTTTGGAATTTTTAGTTAAGTGGGATTAGAAGCATGCGCCTCCCGAATCCCTAAATTTTTCCCAAAAAATCCACCCCTCAACCCTTAACTCACACTCTCTATTTATAGGAAAATATGCGGCTGTTTTAGGGGGAAAACGGAGGGGTAAAAATGGGAAAATGAATGGAATTAAAATTCAAATTTGTGGATAGAATAGGGTTTGACAATTAGATGAACTTGGATGAGAAGAAGGTTGGATTCATGAGTGATGGGAAAAATGAGTTCCCTCGCAACCAATAGCAATGGCACAACACAGTACCTTCATGGTACGAAATCAGCGAATTCTCATTGAATTTGAAAGGAATATGCCCGTTGTAATTGCCACCTGTCCAATTTCATGATGCTTATAGAAAGTACAGCGCATCGATAGTACGAACATGAGATAACAGAGGGAAATTGACAAAAATTTTAAATGGAATTCACATCGTTTTGAGGTTGTAGGCGTTGTTTTAGTTGAGTTGTTGACGAAAGTTGTTGTTTCTGTTTGTGCTGGTGAGAGAGAGGTGAAAGAGGGAAGAGAGAAAGAAAAGGGCGTGGGCACATGGTGTTCGTGTGTTAGTATATATGTATAGGTTGGTGTATATGTTGATAAAGGGGATTAAATTGGGGATTTTAGAGGTTGGGCCGGGTCTTGTGGTGTTGGGCTAGACTGATGCTTAAAAAATTGGGCTTGAGAGCTGATTTTGGAGAGGAAAATAAAGAGGGAAGGTCCAATTGTATTCCTAGACAATTTAGGTAAATAAAATGGCCAAAATTAAATTAAACGGACCAAATTGAGACTAAATTAATTATTTAACGGGCTTCTCAAATTCAATAATTTCAAAATATATATTTGATAAAGCACAATTATTTATTTAAAAATTAAGAAACCAATTATATCAGCAATTCCTTATTTTCGATCTATTTTTGCGAAAAGTAGAGTATTTGCAATTTAAACAAATTTTTCACTCAAAATAAGTTCTAAAACACTTGTTTAAGTGAAAATTATGTAATTCTATATCATTAATTTCACCTAAAATTCAAAAGAAGGCTTGAGATTTATTTTTAAAAAATAATTATTTTAAAATTATTTGAAATTAAGAAACTCGAAAACTAATTTGGAATGGGGAGGGCAAAAATTAGGTGTCAACAACTGTCCCCTCCCTTTGGGTAGGGTGAATGCAAGTAAACCTGGGTAAAGGGAGTTTGACATTCCTAATTTTGTCCGACCACAAAATCGTCTCTCGAAAGCGATTGGTTTTACGACCACTTGTAGTTCGTAAAGCTTGATTTTTAAGCACGATTTTCAAAGAATTCACAAACTATCCCGATTTTAAATTTTGGTAAAGCCGGAAAGTTGGGGAATAAGATGATATGGGGGGAGATTGGAACGCAGTTGAGTTTTCAATATAGAGCCCAACCCATATATCCCCGAGATTTAAGGAATCAGACTGCTTGTAGTTCGACTCAATCGGTAGAAAAGGTAGTCTTTTATTTGAAAACGACCTTTGGCTTGGGATGAGTGACAAGTAAAATGAGATATCGAAAGAGGCTTGTAACCTCTTAAACATGAATGTTGAGCTCTTCACATCCATAGGTAAGAATTTACCAGGACATAATTTCCAAGTCTCTAGGTGTATTGTCAGCTAAATTTGAAGGAAGAGGAAAGTTACTTTCGGTGTGAGTTTAGAAGTACCCCGAAAGTGAAACTGAAACCAAAAGTACCAAAATGCCCACATGCCTTCTGATAGGGGTGTGGTTTGATGGCGTTGGAAGTGTCTTTTAGCTCGCGTCCAAAGAGTTTGATATTCCTCTTCGGACTATGTCCCAGTTCGCTGCTAAGAAAAAGTTTCACGTTGTGCTGCGTCCTTTTTGGAGTCGTCCGCACCTATGGTTTTGGTTTGAGATTTTCACCCTCTCGGATGTTCTCGGTAACATCTCAAACAAAAATTGTTAGCAATAAACATAATTTACTGAGGGATAGAGTCTTTTACCATATTCCTGTGTGAATTATTTTTGAACGGCAGCGCTGTCCTTTCCTGACCCTACTTTTGGAAGACAATGGTTTCCACAACAGTAAAGGTACAACAAGCATCTCAGTTTTTGGATATGATGGACCTTTGGCAATTGATTCTTTCTTCAAAATGGGGTGACTCTCTTGGCCACCGACGATATTTTGGGTAGAACGGTCCCTGCAACCGTTTGATCTTTTATTTGATAACCTTCTCAGCTACCGGTAATGATCCTTTTCATATGACCTCGGGTAAGTTCTTCGCATCCTTAGTATCAATATGACTTATAGATATCCCTTAAATCGTTAATCTTTGGGTAATCTCGCGCATCATTCGATGTTGGATATGAGACGGCTTAAGGATATCCTTTGAGTTGCTAGTTTTTGGGTAATTCTGCACATTATCCGACCTTGGATAAGAGATGGCTTATAGATATCCCTCGAATCGCTAGCTTTTGGGCAACCCTATATGTCATCCAACCCTGGATATAATATGGGTTATAGATATCTCTCAACTTATCGATCTTCGGGTAATTCTGTGCATAATCGATCTTGGATATTGGGTGGCATATAGAGAACCTTCAGACCTAACAATTTGGTAATCTCGCATATTCTCCGGTAAGGATTTAGTTGTGACTTATGGATAACCTTCGAACTATTAATTTTTGGATGATCTTGCATACTATCCGGTTAGGATGTTGTTGCGACTTACAAATGACCCATGGACTATCAACTCGCAGGAAATCTCGCACACTGTCCGGTCTCAAATATTGTGACTTACAGATAACCTTCAGATTGTCAATTCCTGGGAAGTCTAGTTTGTCGTCCGTCTTCGAATAACGACTTAAGGACATCCTTTTGGATTATGTACTTCTTCAACTTTGAGATGTTGATACATTTAAATGCTGGTACATGAAGTGTTGAAGTATCCTCGACGTCGGCTATATCACCTTTTGCGTGGTCAACAGATATAAAATGCTGAGGTATCCTCGACGCCAGATTGTGTCATCTTCGCGTGGTCAACAGATATAGGTGCTCCAAAGTATCTTCCAAAGCCAGACCTTATCATCTTGCATGGTGAGCGGTTGTAGAGACTTGTCTGAATGGCATAATGTCCCTCTTGGTGATGGTATACATGGGATGAAATGGTCCTCTCGGTAATGGTATGTGATGGAATAAAATGGCTCTCTCGGCATGTTATGTGATGGAATGAAATGCCCTTCTCGGCAATGGTAGGCAAATGGATGAAATAGCCCTCTTGGTATGGCCTTCTCGGCAATGATATGCAAAATGGATGAAATAGCCCTCTTGGCATGGCCCTCTTGGCGATGTTGAAGAAAAGATTCACCTGAGTTTGTCAGCTTGTTGGCTTTTGTATGTACCTATACTCAAGGTAAATGGTTAGTAGCCACAGTGTCGCTCTTGTTAGCGACTACAGTCAAACTTAATGAAAGTTTAAAAAATAAATATTTAGAATCGTAATTCGAACGACCTAGTTTGTTATTGATCTCTTCCCTTCGAGGGGTATTAAAACAACAAGTCTTTTGAATGTGAACAAGTTTCTGCAATCCCTTTTGGGGGAAGTTTGAATACCGCTTACAAAAGTGACATGTTTGTTTCAACTCACGGCGAATCTTGAGGAGGACATCTTTGCTCTTCTCCTTATTTGGTGATCCTTTTTATCGTACCATTGTTGTGCCCACTCTTTTGAATGCACCTGCACTCAAGGTAAACATTTAGTAGACACAGAGCCGCTTTTGCTAGCGACTATTTTTAGAAAATGCTCTAAACAAAATATTCATAGCGAGGATAAGACATTTTTGTTTGTCATCCATATCTTTTGAAATGAGATGGAAAAGTTAAGAGGCCCTTGATCCTGGATGGACAGTTGAACCCATCTTCGGGGTCACTCAAATTACCGTTCCCGAGCATTTTATGCTTTGGTGTTGTTCCAGATTCGCCTAGGGGATTTTTTGAAGGAAACCCCATCTTTGCATTGTGATTCCTGCATCCATAGAAAAATTGTTAGTTTTGGGTGAAACTACTCCGTGTTGACCTTCTTCGATCTCTAGTTTGCTCCTTGTCATCTTTTAAGTGCTCTGTTATATTTGGACTTCCACCCTGACTCCCCACTTAAATAGATACAAGGCAAAACTAGTTAAGAAGAAATATGTGTAGATTTTCAAAATAGTTTGGTTTTTGAAAAACTTAGTTTCAAAAAACTTGTGCAAAAACTTTTAGAAAGTCTCTGCCAGTCATGTCATGTGCTAGCTCAACGAATGTTTTCCACTTGAGGCCTGGCCATGTCTGACATCCCATGGAAGATCCCCGAAAACTCATTGTTTTCACTGGGAGTTTAATAGAGTAGTTTTGCAGAGAATTGTCATAGCTAGGAATTTAGTCTATTTAGACTTTGTCGCAGCGGGTGATCTCCGAAGTTTGTCTTGAGCTCTCGGTGTTGGGGAATTTGGAATTCATTCTAAAGTATTAGTGGAAATTTTGAGGATTTCCTCAAAATTTCTTCCCCAGTTAGATACTATTGAGACGATCTCGTCTTATGGGGAATTCGAGACTTTCTCCAAAAATCTTGGTTGGTCTCCATTCTCTTTGCCAAAAGATGATCTTCTTCTTCGGAATTTTTGAGATTCCTTCTCAAAAATTCTGCCCCAGTTTCTATTTCCCGGGGTGATATGACCGAGCCGTTGGGGCGCCTACGTATCCCGTTGAAGTAGGAATCAGGTCAAATGTAGTTCATACATAAAAGGGAAAGATAGATTTTCCTAATGGGTTGACCGAAGCCGACATAGGCCACCTACGTATCTCATTCTTGAGAATTCAGGTCAAACATAGTTCGTACATAAAAAGGAACGATAGATTTTCCTAAGGGATTGACCGAAGCCGACATAGGCCCCCTACGTATCTCATTCTTGAGAATTCAGGTCAAACGTAGTTTGTACATAAAAGGGAAAGATAGATTTTTCTAAGGGGTTGACCGAAGCCGACATAGGCCGCCTACGTATCTCATTTTTGAGAATTCAGGTCAAACGTAGTTCATAAATAAAAGGAAAAGATAGATTTTCTTAAGGGGTTGACCGAAGCCGACATAGGCCGCCTACGTATCTCATTCTTGAGAATTCAGGTCAAACATAGTTCGTACATAAAGGATAAAGTAAATTCTAAGCGATTATGAATCATTCAACAATTACATTCATAAGAGTGTGATTACAAATAAAGGAAACATAGAGAAAATACAATCTTCATACGTAATATCTCTTCACCGCATCAGAGTTGATTGGCTTGGTCCACTCTTGACCATCCATCTCGGACAGGATTAGGACTCCTCCAGATATCACCTTGCACACTACATACGGCCCTTGCCAGTTTGGAGCAAACTTGCCTTTGTATTCTTCTTGATGGGGGAATGTGCGTTTAAGAACCAATTGTCCTACTTCAAACGTGCGAGTCCTCACTTTTTTGTTGAAGGAACGAATCATCCATTGTTGGTATAACTGACCATGGCATACGGCCTCCATTCGCTTTTCATCGATTAGCATGAGTTGTTCATATCGAGCACGAATCCATTCTTCATTACTTAGTTTGGCCTCTTGAATAATCTTCAAGGAAGGTATCTCTACCTCAGCAGATATCACGGCTTCAGTTCCATAAACCAATAGCTATGGAGTTGCCCCGGTTGAAGTTTTGACCGTCGTATGGTATCCTAACAAAGCATAAGGCAACATCTCATGCCAAGATCTGTTGTTCTTAATCATTTTCCTCAATATACTCTTAATGTTTTTGTTGGCGGCTTCTACAGCTCCATTCATTTGCAGGCGATACGCGGTTGAATTTTGATGAGTGATTTTGAACTTTTCACAAATTTCATTCATCAAGTGACTGTTCAGGTTGGCTCCATTATCCGTAATGATTGATTCGGGTATTCCAAATCATCAAATCAAGTTGTTTCTGACGAAATATATAATGACTTTCTTTTTCACGGCTTTATATGAGATAGCTTCTACCCATTTTGTGAAATAATCAATGGCACCTAAGATGAATCTATGTTCATTTGATGTTGTCGGCTCTATCGGACCAATGACGTCCATACCCCATGCTACGAAGGGCCATGGTGAACTCATTGCGTAAAGCTCATGTGGAGGCATCTGAATCAAGTGTCCATGTATCTGGCACTTTGGGCATTTCTCTGGGCATTTATGTACGTACTTATTACAGTCACTCTCCATAGTCATCCAAAAATAACCCGTCCTCAAAAATTTTCTAGAGAGAGCAAATCCATTCATGTGAGGTCCACAAACTCCAGCATCCATTTCTTCCAATAACTTCTTGGCTTCTGCGGCATCGACACATCTTAGAAATCCTAGATTTGGGGTCCTCCTAAAAAGGATTTCCCCACTTGGGAAATAAATCTTTCCCAAATAATGGATTGTCTTTTTTTGAATGTTGCTGGCATCTTCGGGGTACGCCCCAGACTCTAAATAACTTTTGATATCGAAGTACCATGGTTTCCCATAGGCTTCTACTTCAACATGTGCACAGTGTACTGGTTGCTCCTTCAAACTTATTTCCAAGGGATCAATGTAACTTCGATCTGGGTATTGAATCATGGAGGATATAGTGGTTAAAGCATCAGCAAACTCATTCAGTACCCTTGGGATATGTCTGAAGTCAATCTCGTTGAATCTTTTGCATAAATCCTATACTAGCTCTACGTAAGGAGTGATCTTGGAATTCTTCACAGCCCACTCTCCCCGCACTTGGTGAATTAATAAATCTGAGTCTCCAATGACTGATAATTCTCGAACACCTATGTCGAGTGCTAAATTGAGGCCTATGACACAAGCTTCATATTTATCCATGTTGTTGGTGCACGAGAAACGCAGTTTAGCGGTTATCGGGTAATGCTGACATGTTTCTAACACTAGAACCGCTCCAATTCCTAAACCTTTGAAGTTGACCGCTCCATCAAAGAACATCCTCCATCCGGGGTATGCTTCAGCTATGTCTCCCCCCACAAATAAAACTTCTTCATCCGAAAAGTAAGTACGGAGTGGTTCATATTCATTGTCAACTAGATTTTCAGCTAGATGATCTGCTAGGGCTTTCCCCTTGACTGCCTTTTGGGTCACATACACAATGTCAAACTCTCTTAACAACATCTGCCATTTGGCCAACTTCCCTGTAGGCATGGCCTTCTGAAATATATATTTCAAAGGATCCATTCTGGAAATAAGATATGTTGTATATGAAGACAAATAATGTCTTAGCTTCTGGGAAACCCAAATTAAAGCATAACATGTTCTTTCAACCAGGGTGTATCGAGCTTCATATGGCGTGAACTTCTTGCTCAAAGAATAGATCGCCTTCTCTTTCTTACTAGTTTTATCGTGCTGCCCGAGGACACATCCAAAAGCACTTTTTGAAACTGACAAATACAACAGCAATGGACTTCCTTCTTTTAGTGGAACCAAAACAGGCTGAGTGGATAAATAATCTTTGATCCTGTCAAAAGCTTTCTGACACTCTTCTGTCCACTTGTTTAATGCATCCTTCTTCAATATCTTAAGGATTGGCTCGCATATGACAGTTGACTGGGAAATGAACCTGCTAATATAATTCAAACATCCAAAGAAACTCATGACTTCTTTATTGGTCCTCGGTGGGGGAAACTCCTGAATTGTCTTGATCTTGGAAAGGTAGAGCTCGATGCCTCTCCTACTAACTATAAACCCCAATAATTTTCCGACTGGCACACCGAAACCACACTTAGCGGGATTCAGCTTCAAGTTATACTTTCTCAATCGATCAAAAAAATTTCTTAAGTGTGTCAAATGATCCGAACTCTCGCGGGATTTAATGATTATATCATCCATGTATACCTCAATTTCCTTGTGGATCATATCATGAAAGATCGTTGTCATAGCCCTCATGTATGTCACACCAGTATTTTTTAGACCAAACGAAATTACCCTGTACTGATAAACACCCCAGGGCGTGATGAAAGTCGTCTTTTCTACGTCTTCCTCATCCAATAAGATCTGATGATACCCGGCGAAACAATCCACGAAGGACTGCATTTCATGCTTTGTACAGTTGTTGATGAGAATGTAGATGTTGGTTAGCGGGAAGTTATCTTTAGGAACTGCCCTGTTCAAATCTCTGTAGTCAACACAAATTCTGATCTTGCCGTCCTTTTTTGGCACTAGAACAATATTGGCTAGCCACGTCGTATATTTTGAGACCTCCACAACTTTAGACTGGATTTGCTTTGTCACTTCTTCTTTAATCCTCAAACTTAATTCTGGCTTGAATTTCAGCAGTTTTTGCTTTACTGGATCAAACTCTGGATTGATGGGCAATATATGTGACACGATGTTGGTGCTTAACCCCGGCATGTCATCGTAGGACCAAGCAAATATGTCAATGTATTCTCGTAGCAAATGGATGAGTTCTTTTTTGTGTGTTTTTGTTAGGTGAACACTGATTCTTGTTTCTTTAACTTCATCATGGCCCCCTAGATTGACCACTTTAGTTTCTTCCAAGTTAGGCTTCTCACGGTTTTCAAATTCTTCCAAATCCTCTATTAGTTGTTCTTCATCATAATTTTCCCATTCACTGTCATTTGCATCACTCCGTTCATTTAGCTCTTGACATGACATGACATTGGCAGGTTTTAAGTTATTAATACTGAAATACATAAACAAACCAAGTCAGATAATAATAATATAACCAAAAAAAAAAAAGTAATAATAACATAACTCAAAAAGTTTTCTAGATAAAGGGAGACCTTTTCATTGAAAACTGGGAAATATTTACAAACTATGGCTCATGACCCACATATGTATGGGCCCACGCCTTTTTAAAAGCAGTAAAATGCAAAAGAGAATTTGAAAGATAAAAGGGTGGATCGCGGGGCCTCTTCCTAATCATCACCGATTTTTAAAAACTAGAAATTTGCCCTTTCATCTACCACAGAGGGTGAGGAGTCATGAGCGGAGTGGATGTCCAATTCTGCAAAGCTTCTTCAGGTGAAGCCTTCCTCACTCCACTAGTCTTTAAGAAATCTTCTATTATAGCATTGCAGCCTTCAAAAAGACTTTCTATCCCATCCCCCAGACCATCATCCATCGATATCTCGCGTACAGGAAATGACTGGTACAGAAGTGGTAATGGCTTGGGCAGACCCATCTTTGTCCTTTTCTCATTCTCGTCCTCCTTTATCGGCTTGTATCCTAGTCAATATTTGAAGGCTCTTTTCAGAATCACGATCGGCTCAATAATACCCTCTAAGTTCTTTCCTAGGCCTCGACCAGGTTCGAACCCATTTCTTAGTATCACAGTTGCCATCATCTTATAGATAGAAGGCATGGGCATCTGGGATGTTGGGTTCGCTTCAGCAGCATTCACGATTTCCACCGTATAAAAATTACTGCCCTTTGGAATATGTTCAATCACAGGTACATAACCATTGGGGTGGCTCGAGTGACTCCCTTCGCCTTGAAAACCACCTCATGGCCTTCCCAAATGAATTTCAATAATTGATAAAGAGGTGATGAAATCTCCCTCGCACCATGGAGCCACGACCCCCCGAGGAGCAAATTGTAGCTAGGATTAATATCCATAACATGAAATTTTTTCTTGAACTTGGTGGGTCCCATTTGGATGTACAGATCAACTTTGCCTATAGTGTCCCTCTGTCCTCCATCGAAAGCTCGCACATTAACATAGCTTTGACGGACCTTTCCTAGATCATAACGCAGTTGAGTTAGTGTGGCAAGGGGACAAATATTCAGACCAGATCCGTCATCTATCAGAACCCGATTAATCACATGGTCACGAAAAATAATAGAAATGTGCAACGCTTTGTTATGCGTTATGCCTTCAAAAGGTAACTCTTCTTCACTGAATGATATGCGATGACTTCCTACAACATTACCTATCATTGCGGCCAGATTTTCAACACTCGTACCAACAGGCACATATCCTTTATCTAAGACTTTCAATAGCGTTTGTCGGTGGTATTGAGAACTCATTAGCAGTGCCCACACAGAGATCTGTGCTGGGGGGTTTTCTAGATGTTTGACAATTGAATATTCTTTTGGTTGCATACGCCTCCAAAACTCTTCGGCCTCTCCTTCAGTTATCGGTCTTTTCTGTGAATCCTTCTTGTAAGAGTCGTTGGCTGAATTCTCGGGAATAGAGCATCGCCCAGACCGAGTCATCCCATGAGCGGTGACAGTCTCTACAACAAACTCTCTTCTAGCCGTTGTTAGAGCATATGCTTGAGTCGGGGCTGCCATCACCACAAATGGGGGCCTTTCATTGACACTTAAAGCAGCCACGGCCTTTTCTATCTTCTCTACTTCTTCCTTCTTCTTGGGCTTTTTCGAATCAACCTTAGTGATAGTCTTACTAACTGCCCATTCATCTTTTATTTCGATCATGTTAACCGTAGCCCCTCTGTGGTTAGGCAACGGATTACTGTTGACATTTGGAGCTGGTGTTTGAAGAGTAATGATTTTATGATCAATCAGGTCCTGGATCTTATGTTTCAAATTAATGCAATCTTCGGTACTGTGGCCTACTCCTCCAAAATAATAAGCACAATTCTGATCAGCATGATAAAATTGAGAACTGGTATTGGTGAGTTTTGGTTGAATAGGCTGGAGATATCCGGTTGCTCTAAATCTTTCAAAGAGTTGAGTGTGACTTTCAGCCAGCGGTGTGAAGTTTTGAGGAGGTTTCTTTTCAAGGTTGGGACGAGGAAGGTTATTTTGATTAGCAGGAGGTGGTACTTGATGATAATTTGGGGCTACGTGGATGTTAGCCTGGTGATTTGGGATGGTGGTTTGGACATTAGGCTGATAATTTAGCAATGAAGTTTGATATTGTGGTAGGACATTTGGTTGTGGAGATTGGTATTGAGGTAGGACATATGGCTGTGGAGCTTGGTATTGAGGTAGGACATTTGGTTGTGGAGCTTGGTATTGAGGTAGGACATTTGGCTGTGGAGCTTGGTATTGGGGTTGGGCGTAGAAGACGGATTGAGGACTCGAGGGTGGCGGAGAAGAAAGGATACTCCTGGGTCTGAATTTCCTTTTCAACTTAGCAATAGGATCAGTGGATACTGTAGTCACGTCTTCTCTTTTCTTCCTAGGGAATCTAGAGGACCCAGCTGACGTTGGAGTCTGGATAATTTCCCCTGTTCGAATTCCTTCTTCGAGTGATCCACCAATCTTCACCAAATCTGCAAAGGTTACACGAATTGCAGACACCATTCGAGTATAGAACTCTCCTTCCTGAGCACGAGAATACCGCTACCATTTCTTTCTCAGTCATAGGAGTTTGCACCTTAGCGGCTTCCTTTCTCTAGCGATAGGCATAGTCTCGAAAGTATTCGTCGTTCTTTTGCTTGATCCTATTCAGCGAATGTCAGTCTGAAACTATCTCTACAGTGTATGTGAACTTATCGATAAAGTCTTTGTCCAGGGCCCTCCAGCCGGACCATTTTCTCAGTTCCTGGGACGTGAACCAATCCAAATCTTCGCCGCTTAAACTTCGGCTAAATAGACGCATTAGCAATGCCTCATTTCTTCCAATTCTGACCATTTGATCACAGTATCTCCTTAAGTGAGCCATGGGATTTCCAGTACCACCGAGTGTTTCAAATTTGGGGACCTTGTATCCTTCTAATAGGTCTACACCAGGGTGGACACATAAATCATCATAACCAAGGCCATCATTATCCCCTGCTCTATGAGACTTTTTGATCCTCATAATCTCTTCATTCATTGTAAGCAGCTTTTCTCATACTCGACTCTCCATTCTTTTTCTTTCTCCTCATAAAGGTACCTCAGGATTAGGAAGAGGGTTATAGAGATCGGGAGATGTGACGACACGGAAAGTAGTTGGGGGTATAGGTCGAATGTAAGATGGATTTGGGATAGTGGCAGAAGGGTTTTGGTATGCTGAAGTGTGATTCTGAGGATGAACGGAAGTTGGGTTGTAGGCAGGGAGGATATTTTGGGGGTTATAGGTGTTTTGTGGTGTTTGAGAGTGGTTATGTGGGATTTGAGGATGAATTTGTGGAGTTAGGGATGGGTTTTGTGGAGAGTAAGCATCTGGGTTATTGTCTCGATTGGTGTTTTGAATGGGTGGAGTGTGAGTTTGGTGAACCGGTGGATTATTGATGATTGGGTCTGTGGGAAGTTGAGAGGCGAAAGCGGATGAAAAGTTATTCGGATGATTCCCGAGGTCAGGCGTGTTGAGAGGAGGGGTTTGGAGTGGAGGACCGTGCCCTCTCGGGACAGGAGCATTAGCGGTGATGGCCAAATTTGCCAAGTCTCTACTATGATTCACCTCCTCTTGAAGCATTTCTAGTTTTTTTGCGAGTTCAACCATCATCTCACTTTGTTCTGCTATAACATTGTCCCTGATGGCCAATGAGTTATCTTCGTCGCTTCCAGTCATATTCGAATAATGGCTAGGGGATGGGATTTTGCGAGCTTTTGATCGGGTGAAGTAAGGATGTTCAGCCAGTTTATGACAACGCGGAGTAGTTTCTATTATCTGTAAAAATAAAAACAACTCAAAGGCCGATGTGTTAGATCTTATTAGTAATTAATTATGCAAGATAATTAGGTGGGAAGTAAACACATAAAGTCATTTTTATCATAAGCAAATTGATCCATGGGGTAATGACTCAAATATTTTAACGAACAGGATTTTGCTCATTGATTTGGGATTGACAAGTTTTCCAGGAAGATTGATTGTGAAACTCTTTCTTCTTCTTCATCCTTATGCCTCCTTCCATAAAGTAAGGGGAAACAAAACTTTTTGAAGATAAGGACCGAGCCGGAAGGCTGTCTACGTATCCCATGAAGGGGAAATCAGGCCCTACATAGTTCGAAAAGTTGAGGGAAATCTTAATTTCATTACACTCTTGTTGGGAATCATTACATTTAGGAAAACATGAAACCAGAACAACATCTAAAGGAAAAACTTAACAACTAGCTTCTAGATAAGTGAGGGTGTTCCCGCTTTATTCTACTCCTTCTATCTATTGATCTTCTAAGAGTGAAATGGTGGCAATTCCAACTCGACCCTTCCAGCTTCCACCAGGAGTTCCAACTCTATTTTGAAAGCATGACAAGTCTCTAAGCCATGCCCCCCTCTCCGTCCATGATAGTGACAAACTTCCTTGAATTTCTTCCAAGTCTTTGACATCATGTTCGGCTTTCTTTCTACTAGCTCAAAGATCTTGGCATGGATGAGCTTTGAATAAATATTATGATAGGCTTCTTCGAACTTTGTGAAGTCATATTTGTAAATCTGCACCTCTTCAGTGATAGGCATGCCTGGATTGACATGGTCACATGCGAGAATGGTCTGTGACCCCCACAGGCTACTTATCTGACCATTGCGGATCATGCTGTAAATTTTGGCTTTCAGAGCGATGCAATCATCGGTGGTATGTCCAGGTTGTTGTGGATGGTATGAGCATTTCTTGTGGGCATCTCTGGGAAGGCAACCAAATCCTTCTGTTTGGTAAGGTTGGAGAATTCCCATATCTCTTAGAGTCTGATAAACTTCCGAGCACGTCATGACCCTGAGGCTCCTAGAGGATCCTCTAAAGTGAGCTCTGAGGATGATCTTTTCACTTCCTGGCCTAATCCTAGTTGGCCAACCAGCGTTCCCTTTTAGCTTAATCCAATAGTCATCTCTTACTTTTGGAAATAGGACTTGTTCCATGCTTTCTTTCTCATGGCTCTTGGTTGAATCTTCAACCTTGTACTTAGTAGACTCTTTTTCTTGCACGATCAACTGTTTGACCTTAGCAATTTCCTTGTCAGTCTGATTGATCTTCCTAACCACTCTCTTGGTTTCTTCCTTTAGCACCTCTTCCACTAAGGATAACTCCGCTATCTATCTTTTCAAGTGACCGGCTCTTGAGTCCATGATCAATCTTCCTGAAAGAGTAGGAGCGGATCTTAGAAAGTTAATAAAGAATGGTTGAGGTTTTTTCTGGGAACTTGGGAAACCCAGAGTGTTTGGTCGGACTTTTATTTAGTGGGTGTATATTTCTGCCTTGATGTGATTTATAACTTGTTTAGAAAATAAGACTGGATCAATTTGCCTTTGATTCAAACAATGCACATAAACACGTAAGACAATTATATCACACAAGCATATTATAATAAGCGTGTATCCTAATTGGGTGACCTTTTTGAGCCAAGGGTAGGCCTAACGAGTTTGAAGGAAGTATATGCCTTTTAAAAACAAATCCATTATCCCCAAAATAACGTTTTCATAAATATCTAAAAGGGCATAAATGCCTACAAAGTAGCAAAATGAGGGATACAATCTTTGGGGAAAGGAAATAATAGTGCAAGAAAAATAGCCCCAGGCAGGGGATAATAAATAAAGATACTAGCATCCGGATGATCCCTCATCGGTCTTTGCCTTTTTGGCTTTGTCCACCTCATGCCATATGCGATATCGATTGGCGATCAAGTGACTTCCACATAATTATGCTCTACTCTCGTAGGTCATTTTTCCTATGCTATCAATTTTGGAGGCCATACAATCGTCCAAATTGATCAAACACTGTCTGGCATCACCCACCACTTGTCTGGCTCGCTTTAACTCTTCCCTCAATCGATGAATGGTCGAAACATCCTCCCTATGTTGCCGCTGATAAACAATCTCACTTGTTTGGAACCTATCCTGAAGCTTGTGAAGCCTAATCTGATGCTTTGATTCTACATCAACAATTTGTGTGGGCACATTCGGACCAGGTACCAATGTTCCTGCGAGGTTCTTCTTCAACCATTCTTTGTAAGTATCGCTAACCTCAGGCTCAAACCCAATACTAAAAGAGATTTCTCTGGTCTTTCTTTCCTTCCACTCCAGTACAATAAAGTCTTTGAGTGGTGTCTCGCCTTCCCCATATTCGGTGATGAATCTAGCCATGGGCTCTGTTTGAGGTGTTTCTTGCTTGATTTCAAACTGTCTAAGAACTCTGACGGGAATATAAGGATGAGTCCCTCTAAGGCCGGCGAGTACTATAAAAGGTTGTTTATTTCCTCGAATTGTGTATTTCCCTGGATTGAGGTATTTGATTGACCATTGGACATTGTCGTTTCTTAATTCCCCGAATTGCTTGAACCAAAATTCCAGAGTTTTTTCCCTCTTAAATTTGTTTATAGTCAACCACGTGTTATGGGATAAAATAAGATCGTACCTTGTCAGATGGTCAGTTTTCTCCATTCTAGGATCTTTCAACAAATGTTTCATCATCCACCATTGCAAAATAAGATTGCATCCCTGGAAGAAACGGGCCCCCTTTTGATAATTTCCCAAAGCCTGGTATATTTCTGCGACGATCATAGAAGCTAAAGTATGGAATACCTTATAAGTGTCGTATTCCAACACATAGAAGAGGGCATGTGTTACCATAACGACACTTAGATAAATAGTACCATTCGATCCTTGCGGAAATACCATGGTTCCAAGTAGACTCACCGTGAAAGCAAATGCCCTTCTATCCTTCCATTTTGACTCGGACGCGAATTCATGCCCGAACTTTTGGAAAGAATTAAATCTTCCAAACCTGTAGTACAATTCACAAAAAGGAATATTTGGCCCATCAAGCTTCCCTAGCCAGGTATCATCTTCGATCAAAAAGGCATCCTTGATCTTTTGACGGTTCCATATATTCGGGACTAAAACATTGTTGTCCGGTGTCTATTTCCTTTTGTTGCACATGTGGACGCTTTCATAGCTAACTACCACTTCTTCGATAGTAGGGGTCAATTCAACTCCGCCAAAGCGAAATACCATGTTGTCATCATCCCAGAATTTTGTCAACTCATGAATCATCTCAGTCCAAACATCCATATCTAGAAGTGAAGGAAGGTGACTGATATGCGTTTTAATAGTCTTCTTATCTTCCGGACTCATGTAGGCCCACCAAACCTTATGGAAATCATCTGGCTTGGTAACCATTTTGAATCTTCTAATGGGGAGTGGTTGAGCCATTCCTACATAAAAGCAAACAAAGTAAGCCTTTCCCCCCACCCCAAATGATAATGGATTAGATTAATAGGCATATACTCCTTTAACACATAAGCATGATTCGTCTGTGATTGACTCGTGGTCAATAGACGCAGGGTAGGTTTTTCTAATGGGCCCAATACCCCCTCAGGTATTGGGTCGTCCTAGGCTCATGCCTAAAAAGATTTTGGTTTCGCTCTATCCTAGGTATCTAGAGTGGGCTTTGACCAGGTTCTCAAGTGGACAACATGGGTTTGGAAATACAAACAGTCATTAGACGCCTAACGTACCAATAAACTGTTGTATTTCCAACACTTTCATTTGGAATTGATCAATAGAGGCCGCGACAACCGCGAAACCCCAAACAGTTAAACATCAATGAGAAAGTAAGCCATGAATGCAATCGATAGATATTATCACAAGATATTACTAAATTAACACAGTTATTCAAATAAGGTCAAATAAATCAATCAAACAATGTAAAATTTGGTTAGAATCTTGACTAAATCCTCAGCGGAGTCGCCATTTCTGTTTTATCCCCTTTTTTAGGCTCGAAAGGTTGGAAAATATTGGTTTTGACTTTTTAAACTATTTCAAAACTTTAGAGAAAATTTCAAAATAATTTAAGAAAATCCAGAGTCGCCACTTGATTTTTTATAGAAAATATCAAGAAAAACTTAAACAAATTTTAAAGACTCGAAAACAGAAACAAATCTTTAAAATTAGAGAAAATGGGTAAGGATTCTGGTAACACCTTGAGAATGTTTTTAAGACACTCAAGAGCGTCCGTTAAAATGGTTGACCAAAAGACAATTTGACTGATTTGTAAAAATGACCAATTTTGAAAACATGACTAACTTTGTAAAATCTTAAACTCATTTGCAAACATGACATTTATTCAATTCAAGTGAAAAATAGTTCATTTATTTCAAAGGAAAATTCCCTCCAAGAGAAAGATTAAGCAAAATTCAAATCTTTTATCAAATTAAGGGAAAATAAATTATTTTAATGGAAAGAAAAAGAAAGTCATTTTTGCTAGAAAATATCAATTTTTGAATAATGAAGAATTTTTAAAGAGAATACCAAACTTAAACAAAGTTATGAAATGTTTGACTAATTATGAAAGGTTTTGATTTTTACAATGAAAATTAATTTTTGTAATGAGGAGATTTCTCTTTAACCTAAGTAAAACAATTTAACACATTAATAAAATAAAATGCCATTTTTTTTAAATTTTAAAAGGTTCGAGGAAACATAAAGAAAACTCATCATTTTTTTGTTTAATTTCAAACATTATACTATGTGACAAGCAATAATCAAAGGAAAATATAGAGATAAACAAAAATAACAATTCAAAAGGGATTTATTAAGATTAACCAAATTTGAGAATTTATATACACATAAATATTCAAACATTAATTTACAAATAAATAAATAAATAAAAGTAGAGAAGTTGAGAAAAATGGGTTTTGAACCCCTTTGGACCTGTCCGACTTTAATCCTCATTTTTCATAGGCTTTTAGCCAATTTCAATTTTTCCGCTTAGTCTTCAACCCTGTATACTAGCTACCCTTTCTCATTCGATTTTCGCTATTTTGAACCCGTTTTGGGTCTTGAGGCTTGACTCGATGACATTGGGCCTCATTGGCACATTGGGAGGATGCAAATGTTTTAGTCCAAAGTGGACTCAACAAAGGAGTTGTGCAAAACAACAACAACAAAAAGAAAAAAAATCAATAAAGCTTCCAGAACCAACCAGAATAATTGTAGTTCAATGAAATTCATTAAGTAAAGAAGAGAAAATCATCAATCAGACTTAAACATATCAAGATCACGTTAGAAGGGACTTAATTGATTTTAAACAATTGTCACACTAAACAAAAGGAGATAGAGAAAAATCTAAACTATGCATGGGAAAGAAATTCATACCACCAGCTATTATTTGATTCATGGGATCAAACTTGACTTCTCAAAAATGAAAAAAAAGTGGAAGGAATAAAATATATGAAGCAAAGAGACGTAATTGATCATTAGGTGAGAAAACCAACTTGACAGATTATTCTTCCAAGAAACCAGAGGCCTATTTTAAAATATTTTGTAATAAATCCAACATTTATTCTTGAAGCTACATTGTAAGAAGAGTCAAAAGGAATATTAGGAAATCATAAAGTGGCAACCCATTTCGACTATTCTAGCAACATAATAGGTTAGATGATGGACAATAAAGCAATTATCAAGAAAGGTGTAGGGATTTTTAAGGCCTGAGAATGTCAAGATAGAGCCGAACTCATTTGTTTGAGGCCTCCTACGAGTTCAACCGACCTCAATGACCCACTACTTTTCTTTAATCCAAATTGTTATCTCAACAACAACTTACTATCGAGTTACAGACCACAAAACTCAAAAGGAAAGAATAAAAGAAGCTAAGGCTCAAACCAGTGTTCTTACGAACCAAACACCAATTAGCGGATTTCAAAGGAATTTCAATTTATTGCAGATTGAGATGCATTTCATTTTTTAAGAAAGTATTTGAAACAGACTCAAAAACCCAGGTTGTATGCAGCCAAGTTCAATGCCAAGACACCACGAATTGTCACAAGTTCATGAAAGCTAACATGATAAACAATATATACAGTTACTGGAAAGTGTTATATCAGAAGCAAGCAGGGAAAGGAATTATGCAACCATTTTAGAGTCCCTCATCGATATAAAGAATCAAGAGGGAGCCCTGAGGGGTTTCACACACTCAACTGGTAATGCGAGTTTAAAGAACAATAAAGGTTCATAATAGATTTATTCACATTTTAACATAGGGAAGGCATGATGCATTAATAATCTCCATGATCTCGAACCATAAACTTTCAAGGATGAAAGCATGTCACGATGGGATATATCTCATCCTTAGTCCAGGTTTTTTTTTTGAACCTAACCACACCAGCAAAATCAAAAGAACATTACGCCACTTTTAATCCCAAATTTGTTCTAAAGTTACTGTTGGGCATCAAAAGAAACAGAATAAACTTCTTTTCAGGTCATTTTAAAGTGCTAGAGTGCTGGAAAATACTAAACTCTAGAACAGATACCAACCACACCATTTACAAAATGATACAATCATCCTCCACCGTTATGACTAAACTATCAAAATCCAAATACTCATTCAAAACATTAACGAGACTGAACATTACTCTGATTTTAGACTTAATACTTAACCAATGCAATCACATACTCAATTTAGCAGCGAATCGCTACACTCAAAACCAATAGCCTCAACACATATAAGAAAACAAACTCAGACAGAGTCAAACTAGACCAGTCCATACTCACAGATACAGTGAGGTTTCAACATTATGGCATCCAACCGTGAAGGAGAATCATGCAAAAGATGAAGTTTTTACCTTTTTCGGAGCAACGAACTTGGACAATGAGCTTCAATAGAATGGACTTCCACCAGAATTTATAGTTACTTCCACCGGAGTTCGAATTTCACTCGTCGAAATTCTGATGAGTTTGTCGGAACTTGGTTTTTTCGAGTGTGTTTCTTCTGGAATTTTTGGTTACGTGGGATTAGAAGCATGCGCCTCCTGAATCCCCAAAATTTTCCCCAAAAATCCACCCCTCAACCCTTAACTCACACTCTCTATTTATAGGAAAATATGGGGCTGTTTTGGGGGGAAACGGAGGGGTAAAAATGGAAAAACGAATGGAATTGAAATTCAAATTTGTGGATAGAATAGGGTTTGACAATTAGATGAACTTGGATGAGAAGAAGGTTGGATTCATGGGTGATTTTTTTTTTTTGGGGGGGGGGGGGGGGGGAATGAGTTCCCTCGCAACCAATAGCAATGGCACAACACAGTACCTTCATGGTACGAAATCAGCGAATTCTCATCGGATTTGAAAGGAATATGCCCGTTGCAATTGCCACCTGTCCAATTTCATGATGCTTCTAGAAAGTACAGCGCATCGATAGTACGAACATGAGATAACAGAGGGAAATTGACAAAATTTCAAATGGAATTCGCATCGTTTTGAGGTTGTAGGCATTGTTTTAGTTGAGCTGTTGACGGAAGTTGTTGTTTCTGTTTGTACTGGTGAGAGAAAGGTGAAAGCGGGGAGAGATAAAGAAAAGGGTGTGGGCGCGTGGTGTGCGTGCGTTAGTATATATGTATAGGTTGGTGTATATGTTGATAAAGGGGATTAAATTAAGGGTTTTAGAGGTTGGGTCGGGTCTTGTGGTGTTGGGTTGGACTGTTGCTTAAAAATTGGGCTTGAGAGCTGATTTTGGAGAGGAAAATAAAGAGGGAAGGTCCAATTGTATTTCTAGCCAATTTAGGTTAATAAAATGGCCAAAATTAAATTAAACAGACCAAATTGAGTAGAAATTAATTATTTAACGGGCTTCTCAAATTCAATAATTTCAAAATATATATTTGATAAAGCACAATTATTTATTTAAAAATTAAGAAACCAATTATATCATCAATTCCTTATTTTCGATCTACTTTTGCGAAAAGTAGAGTATTTGCAATTTAAACAAATTTTTCACTCAAAATAAGTTCTAAAACACTTGTTTAAGTGAAAATTATGTAATTCTATATCATTAATTTCACCTAAAATTCAAAAGAAGGCTTGAGATTTATTTTCAAAAAATAATTATTTTGAAATTAAGAAACTTGAAAACTAATTTGGAATGGGGAGGGCAAAAATTAGGTGTCAACAACAGCATCAGAAGCTTCATATTCAAGATGGGTTGGAACAACATAAAGATGAGCATTATCACAACTCTGACCACCACCTCTACATCCCTGTGCTCCACCTCAACCAACCTGTCATTCACTATGGTTAGATTGGTAGCCACCCCCTCCCCCTCTGCAGTCTGGCCACCTTGCCCACCCTACGGACAACCCTTACCATATCATTCACCAACACAACCTACCAAAACTAAACCACTAGAAGCTGGCTGTTCAGTCAAATGTCCTGAAGATAAGAAGATAGGATAAAACTTTCGAATATGACCTATTCCCCCACACTCATGGCATCTGCTGCCTAAGCCGGTCGCTGAACTAAAGATGTTAAAGGTGTATAAATATTTGTCTGGGAGGGCTATAACCGACCCTTGAGAGGCCCCTTGCGGACACAGGCATAGCAGAATGGAATAACCGAGAAGAGTAACCCTATGAACCATGGCTCTTCGAATAAGTGCCACTAAAGTGACCCGATTTTCGAGCCTTTTTTTCCTCTTCCTTCACTTCTCCTTGCTTTTTCACCCCTTCCACTTTCTTCACAAATTACACCATTTCCTGAAAAGTCTTTCCTACTGTAGCCACTTGCAGAGCAGCCACCTGAAGCTCTGTATTCAGTCCTTTTATAAAATACCTGATCCTCTCCTCCTCTGAAATAACCAACTGTAACACATAACGAGATAGGGCATGAAATTTGGCCTCATAGGCTACTACAGACATCTCACCCTTCTCAAGTCTCAGGAACTCATTTTTCTTGATATCCCAATAAGTAAGAAGAACATACTTCTCAAGAAACACGTTCTGAAACTGAGTCCAAGTAAGTGGAGGTGAACCAGCCCTACGCTCAACAAAGGACCTCCACCATTGCTTGACCTCTCCCTACAACTAAAAAGTCAGAAACTCCATACCATACCTCTCAATAATGACCATATTGTGCAGACGCTCATGACAGTCAATCAAGAACTCAAATACATCCTCAGATTCAGCTCCTTGAAAACACTGGAGGTTTCATTTTTATGAACTTACAAAACAACCCATGCTCATCATCAGTCATAACCAGTCCTAATACCTGTTGGGGATAAACTCCCATCTCAGAACCCTCATCAATCCGAGGCGCTACAACAATGGCATGTTGTAAGGATGGGGAAGGAAATATAAAAACTATTGGAATAGTATCAGTGCCAGCCAAGCTACTCAGAAATGACAGCACTTGTCGAATCACCTCTGCAGACATCGACACTTGAGTTGTACCATTCTGCACTGGTACCACATTCTCTGGAACTCAAACTTCCTCCTCCTCAACTACCACCTCTTCATTTGGAACCACATTAGAGCATCCTACTGTGGGGGAAGGGACAGTGATCTTTGTCTAGCGATTCCTTAGGCTGCTTGGGCTCCACCCTTGACAGGTGCTACTTCTCTTCCTCTTCTTCTCGCCCTGCCCCTACCTCAGGGTCTACCCCGAAATGAGGCCATAGCGGCTGGTCCCGGTGCTGGTTCTGGTGTTGCTGCTCCTCTAGTAGAAAAAGTATTCACCATCTGCGAAACAAGAGTGAAGGAGATTAAATAAAAATTTGGATCACTAGCAATCAATTAGAATCAAGTACTAGTATGAAAGGACGAAAAGAAGTGAAAATTGTTCCTAAAGTGTTGTAGACTCTAGAAGAAAAGAACAGATGTCTATGTACCGTTCCACAAGGATCTGCTAGACCCGTTCTTGTATGATGACATCGATGAACCCTGGCTTTAATACCATCTTTGTCACGACCCAAACGATCATGAGTGACACTCACCCTAGTTCTACGGCGGAAGAACCATATAATCCCAACCTTTAGCTAGTTACCAAGAACTTACATTAACCATTTTTACCATTATACTATCATCTTTCTTACTAAAAACCAGTACAACAAAATAACAAACTTTTTACTTATCATATCAAGCCAAATGAGAGTGTGAAAGTATCTTTATTTATTACAAACTCCGGGACCCAAAATTCAGCGTACAAGAACTATAAAATATCCAAACAGATCTAAAACATAATCCAAAATACAAATAAAGAGGAATGTCTTTGTCTTGAAAACAAAATACATGAAATAAATAAAGATGACCCAATGGTTGCCCTAACATGGTGCTCACCCTTGGATCATTACTGGAGTTAATGAACTAGAGTCGAGGTCTCATCTTAAATGTCGAAACACGTTCTGCACTCAATAAAATAAGAGTACAGTAAGTATTAGTACAACAACTATGTACTGGTAGGCATCATCGGCCGACTTAACCCTACATCATACAAATAAATAAGTCAAATGCAAGTAAGAAATGATCAAGACACAACTTATAATTAACTAACTATTAATTACAGTCAAAACCAATAGATCATTTATACTTAGGCATATTCAGTCAACAATATTCAAGACAATATATATATATATATATATATATATATATATACAAGTGTAATAATGACTGCATGCATCCAAGATGTACACACATGTTATGGGTCTTATGAATGTCCACTAGCTATGACCTGCAGGGGACGAGCTCAGTCCATGTACCAGTACCAGCGTGGTACCTGATCCAATAATTTATGTGTGACATCCGATCCATCTAACATTGTCAGCGTGAGACCTAATCCAAACAACAGTGTCGGCGTGACACCCGATCCAACATCATCTCAATATATGTATAACCTCAAGTCCGAATGCTCAATGCATGATAATGAGTCAACAGTCACAAGTAATGTCCGAAGGCTAATCACATATATTCAGCTTACATATAAACACAAAGTCAAATCAAGTCTATACTACTATTAAAACATAGCCTACCTCAATTCCTTGCTAGAAATACTACTTGGCCACAGTCTTGCCTTTCCTATCAATTTCTACCTGTTCTTGATCTATAAGCAACAATTACTTATATTTCAACACAATAATTCCACACTTTTAAGCATTATAAACCCAACCCATCTATTTCAACCTCTAAACTTGACCTAGTTCATCATTATAGGGTTTTCTACCCTTTAATCTCTTTGAATTCTTCATATTTAAAGATTACAAGAATGAATTCTACCTTAGGAAGTGTTTTCTAACACCCTAGGACCAATAACAACCGGATTCAAGTCTTTCCCACCTATTCTACCAGTTCATGAACTTAGAGTTAACTTCCAATTTCAACCAAGGTTATGATTCTTACAATTCCAAGGATCTAAAGGAGTAATTTCAAGTTTGAAGAGTAAAGGAACCTTACCTTAAAGATGAAAAAAAACCCAAATTGGTGAGAAATCGCCCAGCCAAGCCCTTGAACGAGTTTTAGAAAAACTGGGAATGAAAAATGAAGTTTCTGATTTTAAAACTGATATTCTGCTTTTTCGTCACTGCAACGACACTTTTGTTGCTATAGCGACACCAAACCAGTAGCTTGGGATCCGATCCCATCTCTGGCCTTTTCGCAACACACTTCTCAATTTTTGATATTACAAACTGACCCTAGCACGATAATCACTATAATCGGAGTTCTACTAATTCATTTTACACACCAAAAGTTTCTACGACTTCCTAAACTATCTACAATTAGAAAAGAATTATTTATCTTTTTTAAACTTATAATCCGTTATTAATCTTTTATTGTGGTAGCTATAATTTTCTTGGATTGTGGAGAAAATATCTTAATATTAATAAGCTTTAGTCAAATGAATAAAGTTGATAAGAAATTTTAAAAAAAAATTATAGGTAAATCTCAAAGCTATTTCTTTACCTAAAAGAGTTCGGATTCATGGCTTTCTTTTAGTAAATGAGTTTAAGGTATAAAGGTCATTAGCATATAAGAGGTGAATAAATATTCATGAATAAATGTACAAAGTACTTAGAAAATTTAATGTATTGTATATGTGTAATTTTAAAATTCGTCTATATGGTTTATCCGTTTGGTTCGATTTTTTCTTCGACTTATTTTTTTATAAAACCAACTCAAATTAAATATTGGCGTATTTGAAAGATTTAAATCAAAATCGAATAAAAAGTGATTTATTTAATGATTTGGTTCGATATTTTATTTGGATAAGTTTTTAATCAAACCATTGACACCACTAGTGACCGATATGATAAGTTTCACATGCCAATTGATTCCGAGAAATCAGGGATCCATAACGACTGTTACAAAATGTATACGCGTCACGATTCAAAAACTGGGGTCATGATGACACCTACCTGTAACGACCCAAAACATCATTACGATGAAATATAGAGTAAAACCTCAGCTTATCCATAACGACCGTCACGATTCAAAAACTGGGGTCATGATGACACCTACCTGTAACGACCCAAAACATCATTACGATGAAATAGAGAGTAAAACCTCAGCTTAATTCTTTCTTAGACCAAAATTGAAAAATTCAGGGCTAGCCTAGTTTTAGACGTATTTTGAGTGTATGGTAGTCTAGGAGAATCTGATAGTTATTAGAGTGTTGATTGGTGATTTTGAATGAATTTTGTGTTAGAAAAAGAGTTTCGGAATTCATAGAAACTTTTGATGCGTAAAATGAATTAGTAGAACTCCGATTATAGTGATTACAACGGATAAACCATATAGACGAATTTTAAAATTACACATATACAATACATTAAATTTTCTAAGTACTTTGTACATTTATTCATGAATATTTATTTACCTCTTATATGCTAATGACCTTTATACCTTAAACTCATTTACTAAAAGAAAGCCATGAATCCAAACTCTTTTATGTAAAGAAATAGCTTTGAGATTTACCTATAATTTTTTAAAAAAAATTCTTATCAACTTTATTCATTTGACTAAAGCTTATTAATCTTAAGATATTTTCTCTACAATCCAAGAAAATTATAGCTATCACAATAAAAGATTAATAACGAATTATAAGTTGAAAAAAGATAAATAATTCTTTTCTAATTGTAGATTCTTTTTGAAAAAAAAAAAGAGAGAGAGATATCTCTAAATTTCTTTAAAATCAAATCAAACCAATGATGTGAATTATATTGAATTTTAATAATTAATAAATTAATTAAGTTAGTTTAATTATGATTTTAATCAAAAAATGACTCAAATCAAACATGAACACCCCTACACGATTATTGATGGCTCGCGAGGCACTTGACTTTGTGGCAAGATTGTCTCTTACCAATTTAACTAGTTCGGAGTGAGCTGGAAGTAAATGTGAAGAGTTGGCTCTCCCAACTAATGCCTCAATTTTGGGCCAAAGCAATCCTGACTTACTTAGATCCGACTAGACTTGTGCCATCACACCTTAACCTCTGATTTATCTATATATGTAATTTCTTCATTTTAAAATAGTTGATCCTTCTTCTAAAAAATTTTGTTTCAATTTAGTTGTCTCTTTTATGAAATCAAAAGAATTTTATTATGTTCTTCCAATAGTACTCCTATCATTAAATGACTATGCTCAAATTTATATTTTTAAAGCATAATTAATAAGACTAATTTGATAAAATAAATTTCTAATAAATATTTTCTTAAGAAGAATATCAAATCAATAAGGATCAACTATTTTGAAACTTAGGGAGTAATATTTTACCAATATAATAGTGGTAAAGATTTTGGCTTTGGTCACGAGACAACGTAGACCCCACTAGAAATGAGGCTAGAAGCTTCTTAGGACTGTTTGATCACGAAAACTTTTCATTCTTTTCTGAAATTTTTTCGCTTTGTTTGAAAACTAGCATTTGGTCATAAAAATTTCAAATATAATTTAAAGTTGTATTTAAAATTTAGAAAACAAACAAAACCTTGTTTTCGCTTTTACCTTTCTTTAAAAATCTTAAAATTTTTATTTTCATAAAATAATTCATTTAACTTATATTTTATTTTTAAATTATATTTATATTTTTTTAAAAAGTGCACTTAATTTGGCCATGAGAAAATTTTACTTTTTTCGGTTTTTTTTTTACTTTAGTGAAAAAAGTGAAAACAAGAGGTGTTTGGCCATGAAATATATTTCACTAAAGTGAAATAAGTTTCCGAAAAAGTGAAAATAAGTTTTTCTTGTTTTCACTTTTTTCACTCCCATTTCTCTAACAAAAAGTCAAAAAGAACTCTAATTTTTTTCATGGCCAAACATAACTCCAACTCCAACTCCACTCCAACTTTAACCCCAACTCTAAAAAATTTAATTTTCATGGCCAAATGCTTACTAAATATTTATTGTAAAATTCTTTGTTTTGGTAGCCAAACAACTACTTATAGTGGTGCAAACTGTGGTGGATAATAATTTTGGCGCCCAAGCAAAACTAAAACCCTAGAGCAGCAGTAGTCTACTGTCTAGCAATTTTTACTCTTTACAATCTTTTTGCCGCCCGGAAACTATGTCAGGCTTGAGGTTCGTAGCTGAAAGAACCGGTGATGGCGCCGGACTGCCATTCCTCGACGCCGACAACGGCGAAGAACTGATGCATGTTCAGCCTGGAACTACCATAGTCCTCGGCAGCCACCCTCCTGAGTCCCCTGGCACTCTCTATATCACCACCAAGTAACATTTCCACCTTCAATTTGCTTTTGTTTGTGTTCGTTCATATATCAGTTGTTGAGTTTTTTGTTTTGTAATTCGGAAAATATGACCAGGCAAGTGGTGTGGCTAAGCGATACAGATAGGAGTAAAGGTTATGCTGTTGATTTTCTGTCGGTTTCACTTCATGCTGTCTCTAGAGATCCCGAGGCTTATCCGGATCCTTGTTTATATGCTCAGGTACAATCTCTTTGTTTGAAATTTACAACAACAACATACCAGTGTATTCCCATCAAGTGGGGTCTGGGGAAGTTAAAGTGTACGCAGTCCATACCACTACCTCCGATGAAGTAGAGAGGCCTTTTGTTTGAAATTTAAATATATATTTTCTCCCCTTATTTAAGATTCTAGGGTTTTAATATATCACCAAGAGACAAAACAAAACTGAAGTTTAATTTGTATTCTTTGTCATATTGGAAAGTTTCAAACTTCTAACACTGATGATTTTTGTAGAATTGAGTTTCTCTTTTGTTGTAGGATTGATTTGTTAAACCTGCCTCTATTTGGATTAATTTGTGATGCAATTAATGAGTATGATTGGGATTCCTAAAAGCTTACATTTATGAATTTAGCCTGTAGAGGCATATGTATTTTCTTGATTATAAAAGAGGTGCTGGTCATTAGTGTTGGTAACATACTGTAGAAGTTCCAAAAGATTTTTAGGTAATATTCAAGGATGGAAGAACTTAAAGCCTTTTAAATTGTCGCACATTGGTTGAAGGAATATGAAATGATCTCCTTGTATTGTTTTGGTTGAGTTGGCCCAAAGTCTATTTCCTGATTACGGTATCATAGCCAAACCCATTCTTGTTATTTGTGTTTTCCAATGTTGAACTCCCAGGTTATGTTATCCACACTTCACTTGGTAGGCCTCAACGTTGGAAGTGGGGGCTATGCAATAGATTGTCCCACATTGGTTGAGGAATGAAAAAAGATCTTATTATGGTCTTAGACAACCCTGACATATGAGCTAGCTTTTGAAGTCGAGTTAGGCCAAGTTCCATTTCTTATCATAGTGGAACATATGTTTTAAATCCAGTGCTTTGTTAGGATTTTGAGGTTCAGACTGAGTGACAAGCTAGTTTGGGACTTGTTTAATTGTTTCACCATTAAAATGGCTGCAATACAATAGAGTTGCTTATAATAAAATGTTATATATATATATATATATATATGTAACTTATTTACTTGTTTCACCATTCAAATGGCTGCAATTCAACAGAGTTGCTTATAACAAAATGTTATATATATGTGTGTTTTGAACCTTTCAGAATGCCAACCTAGATAATAGCTTTGAGTCATGGTTATAGTTTCAAGTGTGTGAGGTAGATATGCCGCTAATTTGGCTATAAGTACTAGGTCATTGGTGTTATCAGGTGTTAGTTGTGTGCCACTAATAAGACATTAACTACTGGAATGTTTTCCATATCTGACGATTTATGTCCTTTTGAAAGCCAAACGGCTATAAGAGCCATTTTTATCTGACGATAGTGGTTGCCGGATTTTTCTTAAAAATGCTGAAGCCAAGACTTGTATTTTTTCTGCCATGGAAGAAGGAGAGAACTTATGGAAAGAAATGATTTTTTAGGAAAAACACAACATTCTTTTTTGGGGAAGGAAAGAAGGTCGATACTCTAATTAGTCAAAGGTAAATCTAAAATCAATTGGGCTTAAAAATGTTTTTGACTGTGTTCGAAATTAAGGCCATTTTGCCTCCTTTTTATTTCGTTTGGGCTTCTTCAGTATCTTAATGAGTACTCAAAAGCTTGACGACACTCGGAGTGCTCTAAACCACTGACACATTCTTGTCCCCCTTTACATTCAAGATTTTATGGAAGTATGTCTACCATCTTCATCTAATGCGTCTCTCTCAAGCTGAGCTTACTTTTGCTATCTAAGCATTTGACAAATTAGAGGTTCCTGGGTCTTTATGATTTTGGATACTCTGCACAATCTTTTGCATAAGGTTGTAGGTTGGATCCTTGATATTCAGTTGGTTTAGAAATGATTACTAGTAATTCAACTAAAGTCTCAGCCAATATTAGTGTGGGTTGGTTAATCATGTCTTCAGTCTTGGGTCAATTATATTCTTTTTTCTGGACACACATCAAGGATATATTCTTTTTTCTGGTTAGATTTCCAGGCTTCTATGTCGACCTCATTTTAAGATGATACTTGGGATATTGGTTTGTGAATTGAGAGGGACCACACTGATTAAAGTATCGACTATTGAGTGAGGATGAGAGTCAAAAGAAAATCAAGAAGAAATAGGAATCATCATAAGTCTGCTGCTGTTTATTGAATTGGCATATGAATAACCCACTGTGAATTGTGTGTGAATTGGGAAAGAAAAATTAGTGTTCAGGAATTCTTATCATTTCAAAAAAAAAAAAAAAAAAAAATTAGTGTTCAGGAAAGCAGCAATCATATTTGATTTATATTTTAATATAAAATCATCAGTTATTTGGGTTTTACGAACCTGGTAACACCTAATGTGAAAATCTTTGAATCCGTTTTCCTTTTTTTTGGGGAGAAGCTTGTAAAGATATAAGCCAACTGTTTATGTTTTTGGATTATCTGAAAAGTAACTGCTTCACTTGTCCTCTCACTTAATCCTATTGACGGGTGTAGAATAGTGCACTACTCCACTACATTCAATAGTGCAATTCATTCTGCTTAAGTTTTTGTTTTTATTTTATTTTTAATTAATTTGTTGTATTTCTTGTTTACTGGAGCTTGGAGGAGATCACCCAGCTGTTTCTTTCTTTTTTCATTTGTCAGTAAGCTATCTCACACAGTTAATATATAGTTGGATACCCATGACATTGTCAAATACAATTTCTTTTATTTATTATATTAGGATTTTATTATATGCATTTGTTCACTGAAGCTGGGAAAATCATGTATGGTTGAACCAGATGGATTGGTTGCATGATTTATGCATGTGTCTGTTCTGTTACAGTAAGTCTTTGGCTTTATAACTAATGCGTCTCTGGTAGAGCAATGATTTTCTTTCAGGCTTGTTTAATGTTTCGGGTGATCACTTTTTTCTGTGTTTTTCCCTTCCGAAGTGAATCCTGAGTGCTGGTTAAACATTTGTTTCCATTTCGCAAATGTGAAATATGTTTTGCTTTAACGGGTATGAAAATAAAAGACATCTTTTGCTTCGGTCATGAAGATTGACAATGGAGTGGAGGATGACGAATCAGAAGGCTCCAGTGATGAGGGTGCTGAGTCATCAGATTTATCAAGGATCACCGAGTTGAGACTTGTGCCATCAGATCCTAATCAAGGTACTTCATTCTTGTTCATTATTTTTCATCTAGGAAAAATTCCTTCTGCTACCTTAGCTCATAAAGATAAAAGTTTGCTTTGTATGCTCTATGTTGACAGTGGATACTCTATTCCAGATCTTTTGTGAGTGTGCTGAGCTTAATCCTGAACCAATTGCGGGTAGTTATTTTTTTCTTTGGACATACTCAATAACATGTTTTCTTCTCACATTTTCCTGCCCATGTCTTGTTTCAACTTTACTAAAGTCTGGTGTTGCTTTGCGTAGTGGAGGAAGAAGAGCATAATTGGATCTTCAGTGCAGATCAGCTGGAAAATCAGGAAGCTGGTACGAAATTGATAGGCATTAACTGGCTTTTTAAAATTAAAACAATTCTTATTTTGTCAACTAACTTCTCTTGCTGGTCCAACTTTAGAAGAAGAATGGGTGATTTCTCAAAATTCTACACATTCAATTGGTCATTCAAATGGAGATCAGGACTTAGCTCATAATGTGCTTCAGGTAGGCTTGTGGTTGTAGATTTGATTTGACACTTGAAATTCAGAATTGTGATTAATCTTGTCATTTGCCTCCTTTCATTTGGCTTGTCTGGGAGGCGTTGGGGTTGGGTAGCCAATTGGAACAAATGAGATACTTAATTTTTGGAGTAACAAGCGCATAGTCAGTCGTTACATATTTGGGAATCGAAGATTAGTTTGTAGTATAGATTCAACAACGCAACATGAACTTTCCACTATGCTTGATCTGTATTTGTGTATTTCTATATGAATAATCTGCATTGTCATCCTCCTTTATATTTCCTTTTGTGGAGAGTTGTAGAAAGTCTTAGGACTCTTTACCTGAATTTCTGGGTCCATGCATGTTATGTAAAATAGAGGCTGAATCACCTGTAATGGTAAACCCACCCAGCTAAACCCAGGAGTCAACTATGACTGCCCCTTAGGTGACTAACCACAACCTCAAGGTTGGAGGTGGATGGTACTCTTCACTAGGTTCTCCCTCTGCATTTGTCAATTAATTATTTAAGATGTTTTCTACAAGCACTGTGAATCATTTAGAGCTCCTCGTCGGTGAATTGTCTTAAGTAACTTCAATGTTTCTAGACTTAAACTATTATTAATAATTGCAAGTAGATGTTTTTAGACTGATGTAATTATTAATAATTGCATGTGCAATCTCACTACAGCACTGGCATGTGATAGTCCCCTTTTATAACACACCTCGTTTATGAGATATGTGGTTCTTTTTTGGGTGGGTGAAGGGATGAGGGTTGAAGTGTGTGCATGTGTAAAAGTAGGTGGAGATATGAGCATCAGGTTTTCTGCTTTAGTTATTTCACATGGAACTTCTATCATTTATTGGCTGTTTATTGTTGGAAAATTGAGACTTGCTTTCTTGAACTGCAGCTTCAAATTGATGATCAAAGGTTTGAAGATGCGGAGGAAATGGATAGCGACAGCAAAAATGGTCATCACTAGGCTGTCACCTTCCTAGTCAGATTACCTTCTTGGGTATCGTTGCATCTGACATGGAACTTTTGCTGTATACAAAAGTGTCAACCTGGTCATGCTTCTCACATTTCAGATGTTCCTGCAGAACCGTTGATTTGAATTATTAGATCTTTTGCCCAAAATGATTAGGTGATATTCAGGAATTAGTAGTTTGGTCATGTCACAAATAGAGATCCATTAGTAATGCGAGCTGAGATTATATATTAAGCTTAGTTGCTGGCACCTTCTATTGGTTTTCTTCCTGTATTATGCTCTGCGTTCTGTTTATAACCTGTGTTAATGATGACCTTAAAACTTCTGGGGATATCTGCTTGTACACTTGAATCAAGTTGTTCTCAGTATCTCGTCCAAAGAAGCAGTGAACAGAGAGCACAACCTTATAGCCCCCTAGCTGTCACTCTTCAAGTGCCCGACAGTTGCACTCGAGCTTCTCTCAAATCTTCCAATTTTCCCCTCTTTGATCTTCAAAATTTATGTGTTCCTAATCAATAACCTCTTAAGAAATATATGACTATGTAGCAGCATGTCACATTCCTCAGGGAGCTGCTATAATTTACACTGCAAGTGCGTTGAGAACTTATAATTCAGTAAGAATTCTCAAGGAGGTAGTTTTGAGTAAATACTACTTTATATTGCATACGTTAAAACAAAAAAGCGAACTCATAAGCTCTTCGGCAGTATAACCCCGGGCTGTTTTATAGTTAGTGTGCTTATTATGTGAGCACAACAATAGTAATTGGGTTTTTTGTGCAGTCCTAAAAGATGAGCCATTGTCAGTTGTCAGGTTTTCCTGGACATCCAAGTGCTGCTTCGCTGGTTCGGTGATATATTGCTGCAAAAAGAATGTGATCAAGGCGTCTATCAACAGACATCTATCGAGTTTTGATTGAGTCACTTACAGAAGAATCTGAATTCTAGTGTGACCAAACTGTATCGACGCAAGTAAGAAGTTATCTATCATACCAAGAAGTGAATTTCTTTCCCCAAAAGGAACAAAAAGACCAACAAAAGAGAGTGATATAATTTATACAAACAAATCATGAAACATATGCCTCCAGAGTCCAGATCGACTTGCATGCAATGAACTAATCAGTGTCATTGGCACACAATCATAGAAAGAGCAATAGAAGGCATGAAATAATGGAAGCACATTTGATGGAACCACAGTTCATTAACACTATGTGAGATCATTAGCATAATAAATCCCCCTAACTGCAAGTAATTAATACAGCTGATCCAAGAAAAAAGACGTCAAAAAGTAAAAATGCCTATACAAGCTTTTGATATATTCCTCGTGGTACATCTACTCCATCAATAATTCTTCCTTTCACTAATTGAATAGTAATCCAGATACCAATTAACAAATTTCTGTAACCCCATCTGCAAATCTGTACTAGGTTTATATCCAAACTCCTTTTGAGCATAACTGATATTAGCATGAGTAAACATCACATCCCCATTTCTTGGCAATGGCAAGACATTTCTTTTAGCCTTTACCTTAAGCAATTTCTCTAATATGCTAACTAACTTCGTAACCGGAACTGGTGAAGTATTCCCCAAATTAAACACTCTTAATTGCGCATTCTTCGTCTTCTTTCCGTCACTTCCCGTGCTCTTCTCTGCTGTATCCAATGCCCCTAAACACCCTTTCACTATATCATCAATGTAGGTAAAATCCCTTGCTACACTTTTGTTATTTGAACCTTGAAATACCGAAATGGCCTTTCCTTTTAGCATGTCCTTTGTGAAGAAGAAATATGCCATATCTGGCCGTCCCCACGGTCCATAAACAGTGAAGAATCTCAACCCTGTAATCGAAAGACCATAGATATGGTTATACGTATGTGCAATCTCTTCACCGGCCTTCTTTGTCGCGGCGTATAGACTCGCTGGTTGATCCGTTCGATCTTTTTCCAAGAAGGGTACCTTGGTATTCAGCCCATAAACAGAGCTGGATGATGCCCAAACAATTGCAGGTTGCGGATTAGCCGATTTGCAGGCCTCGAAAAGGCTAACGAGGCCTGCGATATTGCTGTGAATGTAAGAAGCAGGATTCTTCATCGCGTAACGAACGCCGGCTTGTGCAGCTAAGTGCATTACATGGGTAAATCCAACAATGTCGAAAAGCTTTTTCAGCAGTTTATTGTCATTGATATCGCCTTCAATGACGAAAACCCCTTTCTCTTCCAACAGTTTCTGACGGGCCCTTTTCAATGACGGGTCGTAATAGCTGTTGAAATTGTCGAGTCCAACGACGCCATCACCACGGCGTTTGAGGGCGGCGGAGACGTGGGACCCAACGAAACCGGCCGCGCCGGTAACAAGAACGGTGAAATGACCGGAACGAGAACGGGCAGATAATTTTACCTGCTTTTCCCATTGTGGGTTCCTATCCCATTTCACTTTGGAATAAACGGTTTGGGAACCAGACGGAGGATGAGAGTGGAAACATATAAAGAGAAGGGTACCTGCAAAAAGGGTTGTCCAGAAAACAAGCTTCGTTATTGAATATGTCCATCTCCGGTGTTTGTCCATTTTGATGGCTAAATTGGCAGTAAAATTTTACAATCTACAACAACAAGAAATGCTTCATTCTTGAAGAACATGGAGAAAATCTTGACTACATATATAAAATGGGGGCTGGAGTTTGAAATTCAAATGGGGTGTGTGGTAGGAGGAGCTATAATATGGGAATGGATAATATAGGTATTCTTGAAAAACGGGTCAAGAATATCAACAGAAAGAGAGAAAGAGAAGGGGGGAGGAATAGAGGAATCGTGTGAAATGAGTCAAAAGAAGAGGAAAGAGGTTTTCTTTCTGTAAATGTGGAAAAAGAGAAAAGAATGAGAGAGAGAGAGAGAGAGAGCCGTTAGAGGGGGAAAAGAGGTTAGGATGGAACTTGCAAGTCGGAGACCGTACGTACATCATCATTCATCAGGGAGAGAAAATAAATATCGTCACAGCTTTTCTCAACAAATTTGCTCTAACGGTGTACCCTTGTCCCTTTCGTCATTTCTATCTTATTAATCCAGTTTGGTAGTCGGAATAAGATAAAATACATCTGAATTAATTTTAGGATAAATTTATATTGTGAACTAAATAATATATAAATTTAATCATACATTATTACATCTAATTTGAAATTATTTTATCCTACCTTCCAAATGAAGTAAATTATTCTGAGGAATATAAATACTGCCATGATCATAATCTCGAGATGGTTATTTACAACCCGTTTGAATAAGATTAAAAAAAATAGTTTTGCAGCTTAAATGTTTAAAAGCTAAAAATAAGTGCTTATAAATTAAGCAGATAAATATTTGGATAGAAATGCTGAAATTGAAAAAAAATTGTTGACGTGTTTGGTAAACAAAGGTTGTTAAGTACTTTTTTGTTGTCAAAATTACTTAAATGCCCTAAAGATGTTGAACACCATAAATAAGTTGAATTATGTAATATTTAATTCGATTAATCCAAAAATAATTTCTACTTAAATGCACTTTCAACTTAAACTGATTATGTGAAGTAAATTTATAATTATAAGTTACTTTTTTGTTTTTAAATGTTAAAAAATAAAAAATTTAAGACATTTTTTTAATATAAATTTAGTATTATATAGTAATATTGTCAGCTTGTAAAAAGGAGAAAAATCGAAGAAGAAATGAGGAGAAAAGAGACGAGAGAAGCTGGTAAAGAGAAAGTGAAAGGAAATGATATATTTTAGGGCTACAAATTAAGGGTATTGTTGAAATTAAGAGAAAATATAAGGAATAAAAGGGTAAATGTTTTGATCAAATTTAAAAGAAATTCAAGCTAAAAAGTAAAAACTTAGGGGTACCCAACTTAACACTTTTTACTTTTTTTAATTAGTTTTTAATTTTTTTAAGTACTTTTTATTTTACCAAATATCTAAAAAAGCAAAAGAGATTGACCAGCTTTTAATCCTATCCAAATGGGCTCTTAGGAGTTCGGAATCCAAATGACGTGAAAAAAAATTCAATTGGAACAAAAATAAAATCTACAAAAACTACCTTTAATTTAAGGGATAATTATGGGAATTGGCTGCTCAACCATTTTATTTGCAAGAAAATTGGTCCAATTTTATAAAAATTATCTGAACTGGCATACATAGTACGATTTCTTCTTCTTCCTTCTGCTTAGTTCTTCTTTTTCCATGTTCAGCCATTAATGGCTTGTTTTCCTTCCTCTTCCTACTCCTTCTTTCTTTGTTGCTTTTACTCTTACTTCCTTCTTCTTTCATGATTAATCAACCATTAAAGCTTCAAAGCTCGATTTAAAAATTTGACGTGCTGCAAACGTGAGTCAGTTCTAACGAATTATCTATCAAAAGACTTGCAACATCGAGATAAACTCATATCTAAAATTTGGGACTATTTAGAGAAAATTTTGAGTTGGTTGAGATTGAAAGACTCCACTGACTTTAATTTTTTGAACAAATGAATGTGCAGTTGATGATGCTATTTTGGGTATTTGTTTTTGGAAAGTCATGTGGAACGTGGGTTGGGCTTATGCTCGGTATTATGCATGGAGAGATGTGACGTCGTTTGAAATGTTTAGTGTTTTAATAGAGCTGAATGAAATTTGATTTATACACAAAATGTA
Source organism: Capsicum rhomboideum (assembly GCA_031232105.1). NCBI lineage: Eukaryota > Viridiplantae > Streptophyta > Magnoliopsida > Solanales > Solanaceae > Capsicum > Capsicum rhomboideum. Next base: position 32,915,724 of record CP124716.1, read on the forward strand.
AGATGTAATTCCTCATCTTACATTTAACCAAAGAGTGAAAATACTATATAGTATACATATGTATATAGCGCTGATACATAGTTATACATCATATATACATAATCGATATATTATATATACATGTGTCCTTTTTGATTATACAATATCGATACATAGTTATATATACATGTTTTTACACCATTTGTATAATGTCAATATATATATATATATATATATATATATATGCGGCCATTTTTATTGTAATTTTTTTTAGTTGCTAGTAAACTTTTGGGATCTTTTTATATAAAGAAAATATGATTATATTTGTTGTAAACTAATTACTTTATTGTATACATATGAAATTTTCCCTTAATTTAAACACACAAATTAGTGCGCCAAAGGAGTCAACTGGACGGACCAGGCCCAACATCCTTTAAGGTCATAGTGGACTCCTATAACACATTATTTTATGCAAGAACAACATAAATTTCAACCCTTTTGGAGCTAATTACTCCATATCCTAACTCTTTCAATATGATTAAATTTTTTTGATTTAGTCCACACGGATACATCACATTCTTTCGAATACATCACTTAATTTTACACGGATACATCACATTCTTACGGATACATCACTTAATTTTACACGGATATATCACTTAATTTTACACGGGTACATCACATTCTTTTGTGATGTATCTGAGCTTTTAAGTAAAATCAGAGATTTATATAATTATTTAAAATGATTAGAATTTTAAGTAGTTATGGTAAGTTAAGTAGTGGTATGATGTAATTTTTACTTTTTTTTTTTATGTGCTAAGGAGCCCATAAAAACTTTTTTTCTTTTGTCAATAACAATTAAGATTTTCCTAAAATAATTCTACTGTCAATTCATACTTGATTTGATTAAAATTGCATAGTGCAAAAATTTAGAGTGTTCTATGATACTTTCTCATCAGATTTTTTCTCCAAGAGCTCATCCGAAGTCTTAAAGTGAATTTTGGATGAGATAAAAGTTCGTCCAACTCCTAAAATTCAAAGAACTCTTCTTAATCTACTCTCAGACTCATGTCTTGATATTTTTCAGCCTATTTGAAAAATATTGAATGTTCAAATTATTGGCATTATATTGTTCTGGGATGGTGAATCACTCATGAGGATAATAATGACTATTATAGTTGTCCACCACAGTTCAATGTTAAGTTTTTAGTTACAGTGGACTAGTTAACTTTACTCTTTGAGAATGAAAGTTAGTAGGTGAGAATTTAACTATTTGTAACAAGAAGATATCCAATATTTTTTCACCACAAAATTTAGTCAATTCATGCCGAGTTCCATATCAACGACAATGACTTTTTGACTGATTTTCTGAGGATGCTAAGTGATTTTAGAGATCGAATTAACCTAAGCATGCTTGAAATGTATGTTAAGAAGATACCTATGAAGTCCCGCATACTTAGGTTAACACTTATTCCGAGATGAGTATTTATGGAGATACTCTTATGAGTCAAATGTCAATGGAAGCATTAAGACTTGAGTTGAACAAAAGTTACAAGGAAAGTTATGGTGCCAATCGAAATCAACAAACCTATCCAAGAGAATGGTAAATATTTATTATTATTATTATTATTAGTAGTAGTAGTAGTAGTAAGATTACTATTTTGTGCAATATCATGTATATTTATATTCGTATAGTGATGTTTTTTGTATGTTTTAAGGGTTATTAATATGATATGAATAATATTAGAAGTTATGGACAAGAAAATAGTATCTAACGATTCTTTTTAGTCTGAATGGACGGATCATGATAATTCACCAATCTAGGGTAAACAAACTCTATTGCTTATATTTCTATCAAATCGAATACAATGTTGCTCCTTCCTTAAGTTTTAGCGTTGCTGATAACTATCATTAGATAAATTATTTGAATATTAAATAACGTATATGTTTTAATGTTAAGTGGTTAAAATAGTTTATTTTCTTATGTAGGGAAAATATTTTACAAGACAAGCCTATGATACCAAATATTGTTCTGTAATGACTTGTTTTATCGTTACTAAAATCACCGCGTTCGAAGAATATGGTGTACGAGAATTTCTTAAAAGTCTTTGAAATAGGTTCGTAAGAGACTTATTTAAATAAATTCAAAGTAGGAAAATTTTGGGACGGACTGATGTCATCCCGCTATAACGAGAATTGTCCTGCTACAACAATGTCATGGTACCGGCCTGGCGGCCACTATAGTGGGAGACCAAAAACAGTCCACCTAAGTTTAAAACTCCTTTTTTCTTTTTAGTTGTAAATCAGAACGAGGCTTTATTCTAAAAACTCCTTAGGTTTGCCTCAAGGCTCTGGAGCAATTGAGAAGAAGGAGTACGTTTAGAAGGGCTAAACCTGATGCTTTCTTGCAATATTCACGACAAAGATTGTTAGAACGGAGCCAGGATTTCAAGTTCATACTTCCATAGCAGCTGTTTGGCACCCAGGTAGGATAGATTTAATTGAGTAGTAAACCTGTGTTAGAAAATGCATGCATAACGTAAATTGACAGGAGATTCCATGCTTATGCCTACGGACAAGGTATTTTGGATGGATAAAACTAGTAATTTAGAGCTATGTGAATGAGATTGATATTATTGAATGAAGATTTGTATTGTTATTGATGTTGTCTTGTCATTCCTTATGCATGTCAAATCGATTAGTGAACATGAACAAGTTGGTTATGCTTGTGTGTTGTTGTTAACAGGATAAGCACTAGTAAGGGTGATGTTGATACCTTAACGCTTGCTCAACTGGATTGATTGAGTGGTACAGTGATGACTGGCCATTCGGGCCTATCTAAATAGATACTATGAGTTAGGATGGAAATTGAGAAGGCAATTAAGTTGAAGTTAGAAAAAGTTGTGTATATCCCCAGTTGTTATAAATAGAAGTCATCCAAAATTTAATGTGTGCTTAACTACTTTCATAGGTTAATTGACCCCGGTACTAGTGTTGGCGAGGTAGGTGATGGTTGAATTATAGTTAAAGGCTCAATTTGGTTTATGTGTGCATGTTAACTGCCTATTTTTCTGCTTGTTGCAATGCATGCTATTGAATGTTGACTTGTTGGATAATTTTCTAAGTTGTTTGATCACCTGAAATTAAGATTATGTAAAAAGGCTTGTTTTTAAAGTGCAAGTATAGTTAAACTATCTCATTATGTGATTATACATATTATGAAATGGGTTGATATTGCGAGATGAACCGATAAAGGTTGATCGTCATGAAATTGGTGGAATTTAGGGAGTGTAAGAGTGGGGATATTGAAATAAGAATGGTATAACACTTGGTTTGGGGATAAGGGTTGCAGACACTAGCTATCTGGGTCATTTGGTACATGGACTGAGCTAGTCCCCTGCAGGTCATGGCTAGTGGACATTTATAAGAACCTTAGTATGTGTGTACACAGTAATGGGGAATTTGATAGTTCCTTGAGTGAACCGGGTTATATCGTCATTGTGTATTTGGGTCCTTTGGTTGAGTTTTCTGTTTCATAAGTCTAGGTGGTTGACTAGAGTTGAATATTTGTACTTGGAATATGCTTTCCTTGTTTACTTAATTGCTCTCTTAAGTGTATCTATGAAGGAAGGACTAAGTGAAGGTATATTTGCTAGTGTTAAATGGTTACTCCTTGTTTACAAATTGTTGGTTGAACGTTGTGGTTACATGACATGCTTATGTTGGTCTCATACATTAAGAGGTATAGTATGAATGAGTTTAAATTAAAGGGTTTATCGGTTATCTAGGTACCCTTAAATTTGTATATGTTATTGGGCTCATTAATTGGATAGACAGTAACGTATAATGATGAGAGAGAGTGGTTTATTAAAGTGAACATTGTGTGGTAGGACAATTGAGAACCAAACCACAAGAACCAAACTAATGGTTTTTATTTTATTGGTTTGGTTTTAGAAATTTAAAAATCGATTAAGTTGGTTTGGTTTTGATTTTAATCAAAAATCGATCCAAACTGAAAAATGAACACCCCTACCTAGAGGCCCTACCATCTCCGAGGCTAGAGGCGTCGGAGCCCTCCTATTCTATACCACTTTGGAAGGAGAACTCTTCCACATCATTTTTCTTCAGCTAGAGGAACTGCTGGTCAGGAACGGGATACTTAAACATGACCTTAACGACCTTCCATATCAGGGAAAGCATGTAATCATGTGAACGCCTATTTTTCTTCTCCTCATCTATCTCCCTCTGGAGCTCTGCATAAAAACTAAGAGGTGATGGGCGGGGCAGTGGAGATGAAAGGGGTTGAACCCTAAGGAGACAAGTGGGCATGCTTCAAGAAGCTCCTTACAGAGGCCATGTTCTCCTCCAGATGCTCGTAGGATATCAGTGGTTGTATGCGAGGGGTATCCTCCTCCTCGGCTACTACTCTGCTCTCCCCCTCTATCCCCATCTTCCTCTTCTTCTTGCTCCAGCCCTGTGGGGCCTTCACCTTGAGAGGGTTGAGGGAAGTGTCACTCTCTATGTCCTTATCATCATCATCCCTAGGCACAACTCAGTAATCATTCCGGGAAGGTAGGGAGCCTTTCTTTTGCCTCGATAGAAGTCCTTCCACTCTGACACTATCTGTGCCCCCATATTCAACGAAATCTTCTGTATAGCCAATCTATTACCAGAGCTCGAGGGTATGTCACATCAGAAGTGTTACCTGAAGGGTGAATCCTACGAGTCACCAAATTTAGCCACTTTTTAGCATCTTCACTAAAATGCATGATCCTAATCCCCTCGGGACTGGTCCAATAGAGTTTGCCCCTGTTAGCCTCAGCAATCAGGGTGTCCCTCAGCCATTGCATGTCATCTCCCGAGCCTTAGCCTCGCACTCAGTCTTGGGGACATCTGACACCCTAAGGACCTCGTTAATAGTGGCCACATCCACAGGGACATCCACTCTCTGGACATAGATAGTAGGAGAGAGTCATCCTAGTGCAAGATCAGGAGTATGGAATAAAACTCCCAGACCTACCTGGAGACCCCATCCTGAGGAGGCTCCACTAGGAGCATCCACCCAAACTTCTGGAGCCGGGCATAGAACTCTGGTGCCTCCTCCGCCATGTTAGTCATGATGAACCCCTTCTCGTAGCAAAAGCCCATCCTTCAGTAGTCTCGGTACCTATCCTGATAGTTTTGGTCAGGGAATCTCTAGAAGAGAGGGGGATCGTTGTCTTGATTTTTGTCCATGAAGTTAGTAGACCTGCAAAATCATGTGAAAACAAGTTAGAATCCATAAAAGTGTTCAAATAATTGTATAGTTTCAGAAAAAGCTAAGTCTCAAATTCCAAGAGAGGCTACTGTCGGCCTCCCGCTATAATGGAGGACAACCCGCTACCACGGGACCGCCATAGCGGGATGAGGCCACTATAGAGGCCTTCATCTTTCCCAACATAAACCGATGCTCTAATGACGTCTTTTTACAAAAATCATCGATTTTTTACTTTTTCACATAGATCAAGGTTGGAAAAGTACCATGGAACTATTATATACTAAATTTTAGGGTTTTAAACCCCTATACAAGCCCAAATGACCAAAAAAATTTTCAAAAATAACCCTTCACACTCTATCCTCTTTCAAGTCCTAAATCAGCAATGAAATTCGTGAATCTTACGTCTAGAACGCCATAGGGGTATTGTAAATGTAATAGAAGCAACCATGCTTTAAAAAATTCATTTAAATTCAAGCAAATTTTTATTTCAAAAACCAAACCCCACTTGTTTTCTGCAATTTCAAGCGCTAAACTACGATAATGCGAGTAATAACGTAAAGAGACGATGTTAGAATGCAAAGTACCTTGATTTTGGCATTGAGAGCGAATTGATCGGAGAGGGAAGGGGAGTTTTAAGCTTAAAAAGAGTGAGAAATAGGCGAGAAACTCATATATCAACTCTTAAAATTACCCCGGCTCGCTATAGCAACATGCAGCCCGCTATAGCAGAAAAATTCCCATTATAGTGGGACCCAATGCACCTTCAGGGGTGGGAATTTTTTTTTTTTCCCCTTGATTTAATTAGTAATTTTTGATGTGTTGGCAATACCCCGACTATCTTGGGTATTCATAAGCTCTTGTCAAAGGAAGCCTCATGCAAATTCTGATCGCAATAGATTATGTAAGGGGGTCACATTAAATAAGTGTGTTATAATTCGGGCAAACTCTATTGTAAGTTCGGTGAGTGAAGCAGTGAAATAGAATTTTAGAATCAATGAGTGGGTTATAATGACCCGAGTACCCTTTAATCCAGTCCTTTCTAACTGTAGTTATTCGAAATGAACGATGGATAAATTGGTATCTGTTGTAACGACTCATTTCGTCGCTACTAAAATCACCACATTCGAAGGGCACGGGGTACATGGATTTCTTAAAAAACTTTGAAATAGGTTTGTAAAAGACTTAGTTAAATAAATTCAGAGTAGGAAAATTTTGGAATGGACTGACGTTATCCTACTATAGTGGTGCCATGGTAATGGCATGCCGGCTGCTATAGCGGAGGACAGAAAATAGTCCACCCAAGTTTTAAAACTTCTTTTTCTTTTAAGTTGTAAACCAGAATAAGGCTTTATTTTAAAAAAACCCTTAGGATTTCCTCAAGGCTCTGGAGTAATGGAGAAGAATAAGTACTCTTAGAAGGGCAAAAACTAGACATTTTCTTATGGTATTCATGACGGAGATTGTTAGAACAGAGCCAGGATTTTAAGTTCATGCCTCTATAGCAGCTGCTTGGTACCCAGGTAGGCTAGGTTTAATTGAGTAGTAGACTTATGTTAGAAAATATATGCATAACGTAGATGGACGGGAGATTCCATGCTTAGGCATGCGGGCAAGGTGTTTTGGATGGACAAAACTAGTAATTTAGGGCTATGTGAATGAGATTGATATTCCTAAATAAATTTTTGTATTGTTATTGATGTTGTCCTGTCATTCCTTATGCTTTTCAAATCGATTAGTGAACATGAACATGTTAGTTATGCTTGTGTGTTGTTGTTAACAAGATAAGTACTAGTAAGGTGATGTTGATGCCTTAACTCTTGCTCAATTGGCCTGATTGAGTAGTACAGTGATGACTTCGAGTTAGGATGGAAGTTGAGGAGGCAATTGAGTTGAAGTTAGAAGAAGTTGTGTATATCCCTAGTTGTTATGAATAGAAGTCATCCAAAATTTAATATGTGCTTAACTACTTTCATAGGTTAATTAAATCCGCTACTAGTATTGGCGGGGTAGGTGATGGTTGAATTATAGTTAAAAACTCAATTTGCTTTATGTGTGCATGTTAACTGCCTATTTGCCTATTTAATATGTGTATCTATGAAGGAAAGACTAAGTGATCATAGTTTACAAATTATTGGTTGAACGATGTGGTTAAATGACATGCTTATTTTGGTCTCATGAATTAAGGGGTATTGTATGAATGAGTCTAAATTGAATAGTTTATCTGTTATTTGGGTAAGCTATTGGTCTCATTAATTAGATAGTAACGTATAATGATAAGAGAGAGTGGTCTGTTAAAGTGAACATTTTGTGGTAGGACTGCTGAGGAATAGTAAAAGAGCTTAATTTAATTAGTGCCAGGGAGATAGAGTGGGAGTTAAGATGGAAGGAAAGTGATGACTGGGAAGTAGTCAAGAAATGTAAACTTATATTATTTTATAAGTCCATGTTTTATTTTTTGGATATTTATATTGTGTTTACGTGATTTAACTTGGGTCGGCCGATGATGCATACCAGTACGTGTAGTTGTACTGATACTACTCTTGCTATACCCTTTTTGGGGTATAGCCTTTTGTAGGATCAGTTCAGGTTTCATTGCTTGATGCGGTTAGAGATCTTCAGTTGCTTCCGTTTTCTTATTCCTATAGTAGAAGGTGAGTTTTGTGTATTGTCCTTATCTTTTAGTAGCTCTTGTATCTGTCTAGACTAGATCCTCTGGGTAAAGGATTTCTTTTGATGTAATTAGAGATTTGTAATAAGCTTATTAGTATTTTGAAGAAATTAATTGGTATTCTTTTGTGACTTCCGCATGTTTTCTAATGTTTGGTAAGGGTTCTCCTATCTAGCTGGATTAGAGTAGGTACCCATACGATCCAGTTAGTTGGGTCGTGACATGTTCATTCCTCAAATTTTGATGCTATTAATTATTATAGGTAGATATATCATTTGGACATAAAATAATGTGTTCTTTTATTGTTAGGTAGTTTCAATATTATACTTTCTAGTGTAGGATGAACATTATTTTCAAATCATATTTGATATAAGTGGGATTACCCAAAAGATTCTCACTGATGGAAATTGGCGCCCCTTTCGAGATGAAGAAGAGTATTGTGACCCACCATGATGATGTTGGGTGTTGAAGGATGAGTATTTGGCACATTGGGTCACTTTTGGGCCCATATGGCATTTAAGTTCACTTTTGGGCCCATTATGTAGTAAGGACCATGGCTATAAGTAGTTAGCTTTCTTTTCATTTTAGGAGAAGATGATTATTAATGATGAATGTTACACTTAAGAGTGTTTATGTTAGCTTGTTGGGAGCTTTCTATATTGTGAGAAACGTCGATTGTTAGAGGTTCATTTTCTCTTTCGGTCTTTGTAGAGATTGGTGCTTGTGGTAATTTAAAGAAAGGTCTTTGGTTTGAAATACCTTTAGTTGTCCTTTTCTTATCATATTGTGTCTATCTATTTATCTTTTCCCTTTATTGTCTTTGTTTTCCTTTTATTCCTTGTCTCGTCTTTTCGTATTTCCCATTTTACCCTTTTCTCCGTTATTTTCGTAGTTTCTTCGTTTTCTTCATATTTTGGTTCGTATCAGTTGGTATCAGAGCCTAGCTTGAATTTGTTCCCACGAATTCAATCTTGGGTGTGTTATCGAAAAAATCAAAAATCACAAAAAAAAAATGGTGTTTCACGTTTTTGGGGTTAGCCCAAATTTTAAGTTTTTGATTTTGGTGCTTTCTTGTATTTTGGGTGTTAGATTCTTGTTCCCTAACACTATTTGAGCCTAAATATCAAATTTGAGCTTAATCGGAGCTGATTTGAAGTCTCTACCATTGTTGAGCCTTAAGTTTTTGAAGAAAGTGAAGTGGGTCTTCAAATCTGGAATTTTGGGGGTGGAATTGAAGGCTTAAAGTTGTTGGAATTTGTTACCCATACTACAAGGAGGTTGGGTTTCAAATTTCATGAGATTTGGAGCTAAATTGAGAGAGATATGAATTTTTGAATATTCATCTTGTTCTTGGTATTCTCATAAATTCATATCTTGTTGAAGAAGAATCTTTCAAAAAGGTGTGTTAGATCCAAAAGGAAGAAAGATAAAGGTTTTTGGGTGTTGGTACAAAGAATATCCAAAAGAAAAAGGAATATTCCAAGAGAGAGAGTTCAAAAAGGGCCCATAAAAAGCTTTAAATTCGGAGGTTACAACTGGTTATCTAGCCACCTGCGCCCCCATCTGCGTGGGCAGATGAACCATCTGCGTGGGCAGGTGACCAAGACAGGTCATTCTGCTTTGACATGCGTTGCCACCTGCGTGGGCAGGTCATCACCTGCGCCCACAGGTCAACTCAACACACCTTAGGCACTCCAAAACTCATTTTGCTCAGGTTCCAACATCTTAATTCCATTTCTTAATTCCACACTTCATTTCTCAATTCCTAAACTAATTAATAACTAGTAATTCATCTACTTAGTTGGTTGATTAGTTCATGAGTCCTTTTTCTTTCTCGTTCTTTTTTTTTTCTTTGTGTGTTTGTCGTTTCTTTCTTAGTTAACTTCTTTGAGTCAAGTCTTTTGATTTCAATCGAGTCTTTCCTTTTAATCTTAATTGAATCATTCATATTTGCTTCATTCTATTTCTCAAATGTACTAAGGACCATGAGTGGAGCAACCTTTGATACCTTAGTGGAGGCCATCGTTGGGTTGCGACAAGATGTGAATGGATTGATTGGGGAATGTTCACACATGAAAGAGAGGGTGGCAAATTTGAGGTGTCTTACTCCCCAAAACACCTCAAGCGCATAAAGCACTTCCACTATCAGCACCCCGGGGATCATCCACCAAAATTGTGTTCCAAGACCTCACGAACGTGCAAAGATTCTTTCCATCTTAGGCCCACTAACCACGATACTAGCATTTTACCTAGTATCACTCCTTCTATTGTGTAGGTTTATGAACAAATACATCCAAAGAATGATTCAAGGAGAGTGCTTTATGAAGATAATCTTGAAGGCCTCACGGAATTCTTACCAAAGGATTCTAAAATTAAAAAGTGTGATGGATTGGGTTAGATGTTGAATCCTTTTCAAGAAGGAGAGGATAATGTAAGCACGGTTAGCACTAAGACAATCCAAATCACCGTGGATACAATCCAAGCTACATCTTCGGAAGAGCCTCCGAAAGATTAATATTGTGTGTGGATGATAGATTGGAACATGGGAGATGTGTTGTTAAAGGATCCATGTGATGAAGACGTCGTAGTTATGAAACCTACCAATTCCAAGGATTTCACCAAGAATCTTAATCTTGAAAATGATGTCTTCTTGAATTTGAGGACAAATTCTCTTCAAGAAGGAGAGGATGATACAAGTGGGATTACCCCAAAGATTCTCACTGATGGAAATTGGTGCCTTTTTTGAGATGAAGAAGAGTATTATGACCCACCATGATGATGTTGGGTGTTGAAGGATGAGTATTTGGCATATTGGGTCACTTTTGGGCCTATTATGTAATAAGGCAAATGGTTATAAGTAGTTAGCTTTCTTTTCATTTTAGGAGAAGATGATTATTGATGATGAATGTTACACTTGAGAGTGTTTATGCTATCTTTCTAGATTGTGAGAAACTTCGATTGTTAGAGGTTCATTTCCTCTTTCGGTCTTTGTAAGAGATTGGTGCTTGTGTTAATTTAAAGGAAGGTCTTTGGTTTGAAATACCTTTGGTTGTTCTTTTCTTATCATATTGTGTATATCTATCTATTTTCCCTTTATTGTCTATGTTTTCCTTTTGTTCTTCGTCTCGTCTTTTCGTATTTCCCATTTTACCCTTGTCTCCATTATTTTCGTAGTTTCTTCATTTTCTTTGTATTTTGGTTCGTATCAATATTCCACCAGTCAAAACTGATATCACAAAGTCTGTTTCACCTGCCAAAATGAATTCCACAAGTAGTCTCGATCCCAAAGCCTACACATACTCAATTTCCACTCATGATATTTCTTATCTTGATCATCTTCAAGTTCAGCCTGATGTCTTTGTCTATATCATGAATAATGATGAAATTCGTCAAGTTATGTAGAATAAACCACTTGATCTTCAACATGAATTGTGCTTACGTCAGGTAAACTTTTCAACTTCAAAAAGACACTATAAAGGGATGTTAGAACTTAAAATATCAAGGAGATTAGAGAGGTCAAAGTTATAACAACCCGTAGAGTGAATTTTGAATTTTTATATGTTTTTACAGTTTTATCCCTCTTCTTAGTTGTATTTTGGTATTTATGGTCTGCGGGAGTGGTGGTACGATTCTTGAGGCATTTGATTGTATTTTATGTGAGTTTTTCATCTTTAAAGGTTTTGAAGTTGGTAGGTTGACTTTGGTCAATATTTGGAGATTTAAGCGTCGTATGAGAATTTCATTAGTTTCATTAGCTCCAAAACGTCATTCTTGGGTTAGTAGCCTTGTTAATTCGGGTCTCGAGACTTTCAGATAGATTTTGGATAGTTGGAGTTTTTGATCTAGAGTTGACTTTGGTCAACATTCGTTGGTACCATCTCCGTTGGTAATTTTGATAGTTCCATTGAGTATGGAATGTCAATTTTGGCGTAGTAGCATAGCTAAGTTGTGTTTGTGGGGTTTTGAGTATGTTCTGAGGGTTATTTTTGAGTTTGAAAAGTTGAGGATTCAGTTGTGCCTAGTTGATATCTGGTACAACTGCTTAAGGGGGCTTGGAGCCGCTTCTGTGGAGTCGCACCAGCGGACGAGAGTCTGCTTACACGAGGTTGGACTAGCTGAAGCTTGCCCAGTTTAGCACATGGTTGTCTGCACCGACGGTCTTGCTTTTATTGGATAAGGTCCGCTTCAGCAATGGTGTGCGTAGCTAGTTACTTCTGCTTATGCGAAAGTCCATCCGCTTCGGTGACCTCGCACCTGGGATCGAATTTCCGCAAAAGTGGAAATCACTTATAATTAACTGTGAGGTTTCCCCTTTTCACTGTATTTTTTTATACCTCAAATTTTGGAGCTTGAGGATTTGATTTTGGAGATTCGATAGGGAATTTTCATGGTTTCTTCATTGGGTAAGCTTTTAAACCTATATTTTAACATTTATCGATGATTAGTTCATGATTTCATCTTCAATTGATGATTTTAAGATCGATTTCAACTCCATTTTTTAATGACATTTCATATTTGAACTCCTTAAGTTATTGGTAATTTTTTAAAATAAAATTTCAGTTTTACCCTTATGAGCTCGGGGTTGACTTTTGGGTTGACATTTTATACCTGAATTTAAAGTTTAGCAATATGGGTGTCTTTGGCTTTGTTTTCTTATATAGAATTTGTATTTGACTAGATTGGGCTTGTGTGAAAATAATTTAGAAGGAAACGGCTTCGATTTGACTTTACAGGTTTTCTCTTAAGGCAAGTTGGCATTTTTTGACTCTTTTTCAAAGTAATGAGAGTAATGGGAATATGGAGGTCCCGTATAGATGAGATGGCGAGCATATATACGGATATCCATGTCATGTGAAGGGGTAAAATCAATCAGTTGACTTGTTCAGACTATTCCTATGTTTGTTGGCTTGGTTAATATGAATTATATTTAAAATTGACTCATTGAACATACTAGTTGACGATTATGTTTCTATTTGAGAACTTGAGCCAGTTTACAATGGTATTTGATTAAAAAAAATTGAGATTTTATGGTTAACTGTGAAAGTTGAAAGAGGCAATTCTTGAGTTGATAACTAATTTGGATCGTGACATTAAAAAATATTTTGCTCAAATTAAACTGTCATTTATGGGATCGGAGTTGCACGTCTGCACATCAGGCATTGCATATGGATCGGTGGGCACGCCTGCTCTATATTATTATATTATACTATGGATCGGTGGGCACGCCTGCTTTATATTATTGTATTATTATGGTTTGGAGGACACACCGTCTTGTACAATATGGATCGGAGGGCATGCCACCCTGGTATATTGACTTCGTGAGTCCCCCATGAGTCCTATCTAGATAGACAGGGAATTGAGTGTATATTGTGTCGTACATTGCATCTTATTGAATTCATCTCATCATTTCTTTACAATTGACTTAGTTGTGATTGAATATTATGATTGGTGGTTTTTTATATTGTATTGGACTAAGAATCGTGATTTGGAATTGTGTTATTGCCCTACTATTATTGTTATCTGTTGGACAAGGTGTGAGTTTCCTGAGTGCAGGTTTATATCATTATTTTGGATGATTGGGTTTAGGTGGTTCTCCCCATCGTTTTGAATTACAATTTGTCGATGATGATGTTCAGTCGATGTAGTTAGTACTCACACTTATTTATTTATTGCACCTTATGTATAAGTACTGAGACGGTGGTCCCCAAACATTAATTTTGTGCTTGTGATTGGCAATTTACCCCAAGATTCTTGAGGTAGCGATTGTTGATTCCAATCATTTCGTATTCTCCTCTATTCTTTTTTTATGCTTTTCTTTTGCATTGTTGACACATTGGATCATACATTATATTATTCCTACTCTTAGAGGCTTGGACATATGACTTCCAGACCTGGGATGTATAGACTTTTTATCTTTCTTATTTATCCATTTATGAGTTTATTTTGGATTTTGATAGTATCTTTACTTCTTCCTCTTCTTAATCATTTTGTTACTTGAGTTGGGTTGGGTTTAGGCATACCTATCACAGTGGGTGTGATAAGTGTCATCACGATAGAGTTTTGGGTCATGACAGAAGTTGAGTTGATGAATCCACAAAAAGAGTTTGACGAGTAATCTATAAGAGTTGCCAACTAGGTTGTCGATGAATGCTTCGTACTTGGGGGTGTCCTAATTGTATGTGGATCACTGAAAAAAATTATAAGCATTATTGTAACATAGTTGTATGCTCCAGAGTTCATTTTAATTTAAATGTCAATATGATTACTGCTTTTCTAATTTTTAACATTGAAAATACCCCTAAGTATTTTGTCCTAAATTATTTCAATTTAGATGTCAATAAGTTTGTTGCTTTACTAATTGCTAAGATTAAAAAATTCCTCAGGTTCCCATTAAAGATTTCATTACAATAGATCGCTAAACATATGACAAAATCATAAGTAGAAAAAGACATATCTCGAGTGCAAATGTGCTATTGAGAGTTGGGTCTATGACACTTTAGAGGATTCTTTCATCATGTTGCCGTTGTACATGGATGCTCTATTTAATTTTTGCACAGTTGTTGAATGAAAACTCGACAAACATTCTGATGTGGTAGAAAATATTTTTAATTTTATGTATTGATCATTCACACCATGTATTTATGATTTTGATTATTGTCGGCCTCTAATCGACCTGTAATATCAATAAACGACACGCATATGTATGAGATATACTATATCAAGCTATTAATTTTAGTCAGAATGAATGCAAATGAGTTGATATTTCATCCTAATGAGAGCACAAAGACATGGGGTATATTTTTGAACTATTTGAAGAAATACATTATGAAGCACTATACAGGATATGCTTGCTATCTGACGACATCATGTCGTACTTGTTAATATGTTTGAGTTGGATGGGTAGAAGCTATTTTCCTATGATTATTTTTGTTTAAGGCACCTGAAGAAGAATTATCAAAAGACATTTAAAAGCGATTGACTGAACAAACTTATGTGGGTGATTGTAATAGATCACCAAGAAAAAAATTTCTTGAATGGATGAAATTGATTACAGAGACGAATGAGGAATTCTACCACTGGTTGATGTAGTTATCACTCAAAAATTAGGCATTAAACAAGGATGATGGGAGAAGATTAGGGATGCTAATAACAAACAACTCTAAGTCATTTAGTGACTTGCTGAAATCTGCACGAGGATTGCTCATTAATGAGATGGTAAGAATGTCATTCATGCATGTTATGAAACGTTTCATGACTAGATCAAACATGCCAAAGCATTGTTGGCAGAAAGGTCGTTAGGAATACCATGTCCAACCAAACTATTTGAGCATCATAGAAAATGCTCGGAGCGACACACTATTAAAGAGAACAACCAGACAAACCGTATATTAAAATCAAGACAAGTGTGAACTAATATCGTGGAGTGATGCTCACTGAATTAATGATAAAGAAAGAATGTGGCAAGTGAAAATCATACTTGTCATGTTCTCATGTGATCAAGTATTTTTAGTAAATTAGGATAAATGCATTAAAATATGTGACATGTTTATGTGATGTATAACTATGTATAAGAGATGCGCGCGCGCACACACACACACACATATATGTATATATATATATATATATATATATATTCATATAAACTATTATATAATATTATATATTATGATATAATATATATGTTATGTATCTATATTGTATAAATACTGTATAATCGTGCATATATTATGTATAAACAATGTATCCACATAATTATACACAAAAATCTAATCAAGATAGATAAATGACCATTAATTCTAATATTAATGGGAGAACAAATTTACATGACAAATATAAAAAAATTCAATTTTAAAATTTAAAGAGAGAAAAATTAGAATGGCGACAATAGAAATTAAAGGAAATGACCCTTCAGTCATTTTTTTGATAAGATATGGACACTTTCGATAATTTAGAGAAAATAAGGTCATTTTGGATTAAAACAGTGACCAAAGGGTCATTGCCTTTAATTCAGGAGAAACTACATGGCATGATAAACTTAAGCCCTTAGTTATGTCCCATAATAACAGTTAAAAAAAATTATCTCACAAAGCAACTATAGCAATATTTTAATGGGATCCACTCATTGCTCCATAATACATTTGGAAAAATATCAACCCCCCCCCCCCTTTTTTCACACGATTTACCTTATCATTTCCTTTTTGAATTCTACCCCTCTCCTACTTTCCCAATTTTTTCCCCATTATTGAAATTACTACATTCTGGTAAACTTTATATATTATTCTGTCACGACCCAATTTCTCAGGTCATGATGACACCTACTATAACCCATCAGTAGGTAAGCCATCTAGAAGTTCGGAATAACCAGTAATGGACTACTGATAGAAATAAAGAAAACAGCGGAATAAATATAAAAGCAAGACTAATATAACCCCAAAAACTGGTAGAGCCAGTACGAGAGGTTCTAATACAACAGGAGTACAAGGTAAAGTATAGAATAAGTACAAATATGGGTACAATCCGTCTCTAATATACAAAACTAGAGAACAGTCTAACAATAAGAGGGAGAGTAGGGATATTCCAAACATCAGCAGCTCACCCCAAATCTCCGATCCATAGCTGCTCCGCACGACAAACACACATCAACAGCGATAACTTGTACTATAACCTGCAGGCTGCAGAAGTGTAGTATGAGTACCAAACACGTGGTACTCAGTAGGCATCGGCCAACCGAGCTCCAAAAATAACGCAAGTATAAAATGACACGAAAGGCATGAATATAAATTCAGGCAAGTATCTAAGGAACTAGGCATAACAGTGCTAATGGAGCAATAAGGATAACTACCCTATCCTGACAGCACTCAGGAACTAAAGTATAATACAACATATCCCGGCCAATACATAAATAAATAGAGAAAGAAGTATATATATATAGTAATATACTATGCCAAAGGGTACATATACAACAAGGATAGACCAAGGAAGAAAGGGATATATGGTGATACCCTACATATAAGTATACATATAGGGCTAATCAAAGGTAACTATTTGAGGGAGTCAACCTAACATAACACTAGCATAAGCAATCCTCTAAACAAAGGGGCGACTAATCATGAGAAAATTTAGCCATAAAGTAACTCACCGAAAAGATAAAGGAATCAGAAAATTACCTCCAAACTCGGGCACCAGTCCACAACCAACCTGCCACGAACTAACTATAATAACCAATAATAAAGTAACCGGCTAGTCCCGGCCAACAAGTACCTAACCGGACCCCCATAAGCCAGGAAGGTTCATGGAAGCACACAAAAAACAACAACCATAGCCTATACCTATACAACCCCCCCCCCCTTCTCCTGTAGACACGTGATTTTTGACCCTCCCCGAGCTTTAACCTATTTTTTGCATTAAATATTTATTTTACGTCTAATTATTATTTTAGCTTTTATCTCAATTTTTATAAGTTCTATTGGTAAAAAAGGGTTTCATAATTAGTGTTATCTTTTGACTAATATGCATCTTGTTTACTTTAATTCTGGTAGAGTGTGGTGGTTCTTTTTTTTAAAAAAAAATAAATTGTAATCCTAAAATTTAAGAATTTCAAAGTTATGAAAAATAAGACGCTTCACCAAACATGTACTTTAATCTTCATTTATATATATAATGAGTTGATAGGAATGAAAAGTTTACTAGTTAAGGAAATATTTCAACGTGAATAATTTTTTTTAGTCATTTATATGTTAGTTAACATGATGAGTGCTTGCTAACAATATTAAGACCATATGAAATTCTTATCAATATAATGCTGGCTAGCTTTATTTTATCAAGCATTAATTTTACGTAAAGTTTCAACTGGTGTATCTTTGTTGTTTTTATTTAACCATCTTGACCATTTTAATGTATTCTCTTATTGTTATAGTATTTACTGATTCATAAATAAGTGTGAGGTGCGAGATGGATTACGAATTTTATTTTATTGACCCATCGATATAAAGAAAAGAAAAGAGAGGAAAAACATTCGTAAAGGATGCGAGGCGAGTTGCGATTAATTCAAGACTGGTTGCATAACTGGAAAAAAAAAAGAAGAGTGAAAACAGAATAAGGTGAATAGGAAATTGTCTCGAGTTTACAAGAAATGAACAAATGCCTTTAACGCTAGATAAGCTTTAGGTTCCCCATAAATTGGTTTCGATTAAGAATGCAAGTATGCATCTTTCTCGATACGCTTAATAAACAATATGAAATTCGAGGATGCAAAATTGCACCTTGGCAAAGACCGTCCCAAAATTAATTTCCACTAGCTAAATGCAAGGGGTATAAATATATTATTAGACATTAAAAATGAGCGAACTAAGGCTTACCAACACGTTTATCCAAAATAGTCTAAGTTAAGTATAAGTTGATAAAAGCGACCGTGCTAGAACCACGAGATTCGAGGGATGCCTAACACCTTCCCCTCGGTCAATAGAATTCCTTACTCAGATTTCTAGTTCGCAGACCAATATTAAAGAGTCAACTTTCTTTTGATTAGGGATTCAAAAAGGTGACTTGGAACACCATAACTCAATTCCAAGTGGCGACTCTGTAAAAATAAAAATAATTCCTATTCAATATCGTCACTTCAACTGGAAAAACCCTTCGATCTCGAACAGAAAAGGGGTGTGACATCTCTGGCGACTCCGCTGGGGACCTAACTAGAATTCGAGTTTTATGACATTGACTTATACTTGCTTTAATTATTTGGATATTGTGTTTTTGACCTGAATGTGTTACTTGTCGCTCCTTTACCGCTTTGATATTATTGAATTGTAGTATAAACTGTCTTCTCTCGCGCACCCCTCTGAGTCTCTGAAATATAGGATAGAAGGAATGCAAAACATGCATCCTACTTTCTTTTTGAGATAAAGCCAGAGTGTCAAGGCACCTGGTGAAGGATTATTAGTCACACATGTTAGGCAGGGTTTGGACCAGCAACTAAGGAGGAGTAGCACTGCTACCGAACAAGTTGCCCCTCCCCGACTCGAGTGTCCGTTCGGGTAAGCCAGTTTAGACACCTATCTCCATCAGATTAAACCTAGTAGAACTGAAGCTCAGAAGTGGCTATCCCTATTAGGCATCGCTTTATCTGCATCATGTGCATTGGACTTAGCGGGACTCGGCACAGGGGCCGGGTCCGTCTAGGACAAGTGTCCCTTTTTATATGACCAACATGTGCATCCTATGCGTTCGTTGACATTTATTTGGAAGGCCTGTCCGATTGTTGACCGGCTTTAGGCAACTTAACGAAATAGAAAAGAGTAATTTTTCTCTAACTTTTATAACCTTTTTCTTAAAATATATATATTTTTTGAGGAATGAAACGAAAAAAAGACCTCCCATCAATTGAGGGTCGTTTTGAAAATATGACTACCTTCATTATTATTTTCTTAGCCTCAAATGTATTATATATACTTATATCCTAATTGCCCTGAACCTTTAGGGGTCATGAAGTTGAGTTTTGCAAAAAATATATAAAATAATTATGCTTTTCTTCTAAGTTACCATTATTAGTATTATTTCGTTAAAAACACTTGGTTGCATCTTATTCCCCCCTAAACTCCTTTTTGAAATTATATAGAGATTTATCTTTGAAAAATGTCTATGTAGGGTTGGTATAGACGAGAATCTGGACCTAAAAATTAAAATAAAATAAAATAATAATAATAATAAATAAAAAATATATATGTATATAGAAAAAGAAAATGTGCCTGGATGAGCCGGAATGAAACATAAGGCCTCCCACATTAAGATGGGAAATGCATTTAGAGGCATAACCTACGATGTATTACATCATTTTAAGTGTGCAACACTTACCCATTTGTCACTCATCAAGAAAAGGTTGAAATTTTGTAAGGTGGTTGGTTTGTGGTTACGCTGGCATCTCATCCGTACAATACCAGATCCAAAGGAAAAGGCAAAATGACCCACAAAGAGGGGATAGAGTCTGACAGCGAAGAAGACCAAAATCAGTTAATTCAACAAGAATTTGCATCAATAAAAGAGAATAAGTTATTGAAACAGCAGATGGCAGAAATGTATCAAGCCTGGATAAATGGGCAAGCGCCACCTTCCTCAATTCCGGGACTTTTGAACACGACTGTCCCAATTTCCACTCAGGCCCAAACTGATGATCCGTTTTATCCATCAGGATTCGGCCCATATACTAATGTACCCAGCACAGTTGGGACCTCTACTGTGCGCCCCCCAAATTCATCTCTCACAAATAACCCACTCTTCATTCCCGCAGTACCAACTACTATAGATCCTCAACCAAAGCTGATACAAAAGTTTGTGGGTGAGCTACCTCGTGATCAATTCTATTCCACTGCAGTAACCTTTAAGGTCCCGGAATCCTCTAATCCTACTTATCTGTACAACTCCCCTATTGTGATCGAAAAGACGACGAAGAATGAGGAACAAGAGGAGATGGCCAAAAAAATGAGAAGTTTGGAACAAAGTATGAGGAACATGCAAGGACTAGGAGGGAACAAGAGTGTTTCTTACAAAGATTTGTGCATGTTCCCCGATGTCCACTTGCCTCTAGGTTTCAAAACCCCAAAGTTTGACAAGTACGACGGCCATGGTGATCCTTTAGCTCATTTGAAAAGGTTTTGTAATCAACTAAGAGGAGCAGGAGGAAAAGAAGAGCTACTTATGGCTTACTTTGGAGAGAGTCTGTCGGGGATAGCTTCAGAATGGTTTATCGATCAAGATATCTCTCGTTGGCATATTTGGGATGACATGGCTTGAGATTTTATCCAGCAATTTCAATATAATATTGACATAGTTCCAGATCGTACCACACTTGCCAACATGAGGAAAAAGACCACTGAAAATTTTTGTGAATATGCTATTAGGTGGAGAGAGCAAGCTACTAGGGTCAAGCCACCAATGAAAGAGACAGAGATGATCGATGTCTTCCTTCAAGCACAGGAGTCTGATTACTTTAACCACCTGCTTTCTGCAGTAGGTAAAATATTTGCCGAAGTAATAAAAATTGGAGAAATGGTTGAAAATGGCATCAAGTCTGGAAAAATTGTAAGTCAAGTAGCCCTTAAGGCTACAACTCAAGCAATTCAGAATGGTTCAGGACACTTTGGGGTCAAGAATAAAAATGTTGATGTACCAATGACCGCGCAAGACCTTCAATACTCTGTCATCCCATCTCAGTATCCAGTCTATAGTGCACAACCACATGTCCAGTCCTCAATCAACCCCAGTGGCGTGCCCCAACACATCAAAATCCTCGTCCCTATTCTCCAAATGTTTGAGCCCCCTACAACCCCGGTTCAAGGCAGGCATATGGAGGAAATAATGGGCCTAGGGATAAATTCACACCAATTGGGGAGTCTTATGAAAGCTTGTTTCGAAAATTAAAAAGTTTGAACATGATAGAAGCTATCCCTCAGAATTATGCAGATCCACATTCAAAAGGTTTCAATCCTGCTGCACGTTGTGAATACCATTCTGATGCTCCAGGGTACAGTACTGAAGAATGTCGATCTTTGAAAAGAAAAGTGGAGGGGATGATTCAGGCAAAGATGATTGTAGTTCAAGACAGTGATTCCCCAAACATTACTAAGAATCCTCTACCAGCAAATAATGACGTACACTTCATTGAGATGATATGTGATGACACAGAATGTAGCAATCCTCTCAATTCTCAAGAAAAGGCAACTAAAATTTATGGAGGCTCCACTAAGGATAATGTGCAAACTAGTGGCTGAGATGGAAAGCTTGGTGATTAGAAAGTCACTCCTTTCTTCTCTAGGAAGGAGTGTATTGATAGTTTATTTTGTCGTCATCTCTATTATGCAATTTAGATTTTGTTTTGTTTGTTTGTTGAGTCAAACCCTCCTATCCTTTTATTTTATTGGTTTAGCGAGTCTTGTCGTAATTGGTTGTTTGGGTTATTTCAGGGTCGTAGCCTAGAGTCCAGTTTGGTTATCTTGTTGTCAGACCTTTCTATCTTTACTCAATGAAATGCAATTTTATATTCCATTTAGTGCTCTTTATATGTATTTATTTTTATTTCAGCTTTAGTGACGTGGCAGACATGCAGAATTTTTGGCCAAATCTTAAAATCCTATCTAGTCATGGAATGAATACGCCAAGAGAGTTGAAAATGAAAAGAAAACATGTGAGAAAATTGGAGAACAGAAACATCTTTGACAATAGAAATTTGAATTGATTCAATAAAACAAAACAAATCCTGGGACAAGTTCGATCCAAATCGACACACGTCATCTGGTGTGAGAAGATGTTGCCAAAATGAAGGTTTCTAATGGATGATCATGAAAGGAAAGTGGCATACATGTTCATCAATATAGATGTTGTGATTTTCACTTCTAATTCTTAAATGCATGCTTGTACGCGTCATCGTTAAGAATTGAGATGACGAAGGCATTTTATTCTGCTATCAAAACATTATGTCATCCTTTGTTATCCCTTTTGAGCCTTAATTATATTTTTTTTCCTTTCATATCCCTCTTTTGGAATCTAAATAGAGTCATGAAAAGGTTCAAAAAAAAAAAAAAAAAAAAAAAAAGGTCGAGAAAAAATGGAATCAGAAAGTCCAAAAGAAGAAAAAGAGTCAAAGAAAACAAAAAAGAAGTCAAAGTTTAAAAGAAAAAAAAAATCAAGCAAAAGAACAAACTTTCCTGAACTACGTTCGACCTGATTCTTGCTACGACAAGATACTTAGGCAGCCCTACTCAGGGGTTCGGTCCAACCAAGTAAAAAATTCCAAGTTACCCGGTTTAAAAGAGACTGGGGCAAAGGTTATTTTCTTTGTGAGTTGATTTCAAAAGTTGTAATTCTCACCCTATTTTAAGTGTCTTTCGAGCCTCATGCCGCATTTTGTTTCTAGCCCTATCTTGGGGTTCGGTCCAACCAAGAAAAGTCCTGAAAATTTTCAGTCACTGAAAAAAAAAAGAGTCGATTCCAAAAGTTGTAAGTCTTAACCCCGTTATGTGTGTTATCTTTGAGCCTTCATTCCATCCTTTTCTTTCTGGCCCTATCCAAAAGCCACGTCACAGTTCAAATAAAGACCTTCTGATCAATTTTTAAGAATGACAAGTCAAGTATGCTTTCAGTGTTGATTATCATGAGGAGCAATGTCATGTCACTTGCATAACAGAGTCTTATCAGAGGGGGTCCCGCAGCACCATAAGACATCATTGAATTGAGAGAAAGTAAAAAATAAGAGAGTCTTATTGGCTAAAACCCTCACGGGCACCATAAGGCGATGGTGAGATGAGAGAAACAAAAATGAGAGAGTCTTATTGGTGAAAACTCTCACGGGCTCCATAAGGCGATGGTGAGATGAGGGAAAATAAAAATGAGAGAGTCATATTGGTGAAAACCCTCACGGGCATCATAAGGCGATGGGGAGGAAGAGATATAAAAAAATAAATTAGAGAGACTTGTAGGTAAAAACTCTTTGAGGCACCACTAGTCACTTGAATGTTGAGCGTCTAATGCAAAGGTCACAACTTAGAAGCATGACTTCAAAGTCTGAATGTTCAAAAAGAATAAAGTTCAGATTGGATTTACAGATCACGTCATATAATTCAAAATGCATGTCACGATCATTAGAGATGACTATCACGTTTAAAGAAGTCTTTTCTTTCTTTCTCCCTATTTTCTAAAGGGATATTTTTTGTCAAATACTCCTTCTTTTGATCGCTTTATTCTTTTTCATTTTTCTTTGAGTCAGTCTTTGTCAAAACAAGCAAGAAATGATTTCAAAATTTGCTATCAGTTTCTCAATTGCCAAAGCAAAGTCTAGACCGCACATCGAATGTAATATGATTGGATAAGAAATGATATGCACCATAATTTGTGGTGGTTGACAAGTTTGAGAATGAATACAAGATTCAGTGTTCGTAGAACGAGGACAATACGACAGATATTGGGGTCTGAAATCTTCAGTTAGAGGTTCGTCAATGAGGTTGTTTAAGCAACAAGCACAATCTGCCCAAGTTGAAGTCAAATTCAAACACGGCAACAAAGAAAAAAGTTGTTACGCACAGAGCCAAGACCACAAACCGACCACCATTTTGAAACTCACAATTTTTCCTTCTATTTCTAAAATAGGGGCAATTTTGTTGATATAGAGGCAATTTCAGAGGTTCGAACTTGCAAACAGGATTACAGTAGAAACTCTCACTCTTTCTTTGTTATATGCATATATCCGTAATTTTTCATCTTTCTCCTAGGATGACATTTCCTAGTCTGAGATAGTCATTTTTCATTCTTTTCCTAGGATAAACATTTCCTAGTAGTAGACATTTATTTTTTCATTCGTCTCCTCGGATAAACATTTCCTAGTAGTAGACATTTGTTATTCATTCGTCTCCTAGGATAAACATTTTCTAGTAGTAGACATTTATTTTTTCATTCGTCTCCTAGGATAAACATTTCCCAGTAGTAGACATTTATTTTTTTCGTCTCCTAGGATAAGCATTTCCTAGTAGTAGACATTTATTTTTTTCATTCGTCTCCTCGGATAAACATTTCCTAGTAGTAGACATTTATTATTCATTCGTCTCCTAGGATAAATATTTCCTAGTAGTAGACATTTATTTTTCATTCGTCTCCTAGGATATGCATTTCCTAGTAGTAGACATTTATTTTTTCATTCGTCTCCTAGGATAAGCATTTCCTAGTAGTAGACATTTATTATTTATTCGTCTCCTAGGATAAACATTTCCTAGTAGTATACATTTATTTTTTCATTCGTCTCCTAGGATAAACATTTTCTAGTAGTAGACATTTATTTTTCATTCGTCTCCTAGGATAAACATTTTCTAGTAGTAGACATTTATTTTTTCATTCGTCTCCTAGGATAAACATTTTCTAGTAGTAGACATTTATTTTTCATTCGTCTCCTAGGATAAACATTTCCTAGTAGTAGACATTTTTTTTTTCATTCGTTTCCTAGGATAAGCATTTCCTAGTAGTAGACATTTATTTTTTCATTCGTCTCCTAGAATAAACATTTTCTAGTAGTAGACATTTACTTTTAATTCGTCTCCTAGGATAAACATTTCCTAGTAATAAACATTTTTTTTCTCATTCATCTCCTAGGATAAGTATTTTCTAGAAGTAGACATTTATTTTTTCATTCGTCTCCTGGGATAAACATTTCCTAGTAGCAAACAATAATTTTACATTCGTCTCCTAGGATAAACAGTTCCTAATAGCAGACAATTATTTCGCATTCATCTCCTAGGATAGATATTTTCTAGTTGAAGACACTTATTTTCATTTTTCTCCTAGGATATACAGTTTCGGGTCTGAGTTTATTTATAAAGTTTACAACTGCTAATAACTCATAAAAATTTTTAGTGAAAACTGGGGCAAAATTTTTGTTCGTGTTATTTGGGAGTTATTTTTTGCTCAAGACCCTCCTGGAAAATGAGACTTTTTTTTTGCTGTTCAGGACCCTCCTGGAAAATGGGACTTTATTTTCTGCTCAGGAACCTCCTGAAAAATGGGACTTTTCTTTCTGCTCAGGACCCTCCTGGAAAATGGGACTTTATTTTCTGTTCAGGACCCTCCTGAAAAATGGGACTTTACTTTCTGCTCAGGGCCCTCCTGGAAAATGAGACTTTTCTTTCTGCCCAGGACCCTTCTGGTCAATGGGACTTAATTTTAGCTCAGGACCCTCCTGGAAAATGGGATCAACAGGACCCTCTTGGATAATGGGACTTTATTTTCTGCTCAGGGACCCTCCTGAATAATGGGACTTTAATTTTAGCTCAGGACCCTCCTGGAAAATGGGATCAACAGGACCCTCCTGGATAATGGGACTTTATTTTCTGCTCAGGACCCTCCTGAATAATGGGACTTTAATTTCAGCTCAGGACCCTCCTGAATAATGGGACTTTACTTTCTGCTCAGGACCCTACTGAAAAATGGAACTTTATTTTCTGTTCAGGACCCTCCTGGATAATGGGACTTTATTTTTCGCTCAGAACCCTCCTGAAAAATGGGACTTTATTTTATGTTCAGGACCCTCTTAAAAAATGGTATTTAGTGTAGCAGGACCCTCCTGGAAAATGGGATTAACAGGACCCTCCTGAAAAATAGGATTTACTTTTCTAGTTCAATATTTATTGTGAGCTTAGGAAAATGTTTGGAGAACAAGGATTACTTTTAGTTTTGAAGCTTAGGAGCCCGCTTGGAGAATAGGGTGAATTTTCAATTCAAGCTCAGGAGTCCGCCTGGAGAATAGGGTAAATTTTCAATTCAAGCTCAGGAGCCAACCTGGAAGACATGACGATTTTCGAATTCAAAGTCAGAAGGAGCAAGGGTCCGCTTGAAGAATAGGACCGATTTCAAGTTCATCTCCAATAACTAAAATCGACATGAAGAAAAGTTCATTGTCGAGTTCAACTCAAGAGGAGAGCGGACATATTATCACTTGAGGAAGCATGAAGATTCAAGTCAAGATTCAACAGAAGCGGAATAGATAGGATCTTGTACTTGAAGGATAATTTTTATTCTCGTCTTTTATTTTGATGTAAAAACAGGAGCCGCAAACCAGAGACTCGACGGGACCTCACTCAACCTCTAACTCATCGTCTCACCATTTCACCTCTTGAACTACACGTGACCTGATTCCCTTATAACCTGGGATATATAGGTTGTCCAAAACCAGGACTCAGTCGCACCTTTTCCTTCTTTTCTTTTCCATTTCAAATAACAATAGGGTCAAAACTTGTCTCGTTGTCTACTTCTTTGTCTGAAAACTCTTTCGTGTTTACAGACAAAGAGGGGCAAATGTAGACACGTGATTTTTGACCCTCCCCGAGCTTTAACCTATTTTTTGCATTAAATATTTATTTTACGTCTAATTATTATTTTAGCTTTTACCTCAATTTTTATAGGTTTTATTGGTAAAAAAGGGTTTCAATAAATGAGTCACATTTTAGGATAAGTTTTGCTTTTACTTGTCAAAACAAAAGAAAATTTTTAAAAAATATATTTTTCTTTTAATTTTTAATAAATAATCTAGTGGTTTAAATATTTTCTTCATCAATATTTTAGGACTAGCTATTTAACTTTTCCATATTTTTATAGTTACCTAATACTACTTTAGTTATTTATTTATTTTTTATAAATTTATTTGTTTATTTATTAAAAAAAATAATAATAATAAAATAAAAAAAATAATCTTATCCTAAACTACCCATTCCTCCCACTCCAACTCAACCTCCCCACAACCCCATGCACGTCCCTACACTCTACTACACACACCCTCTCTGCACACTACTACACTATCTACCACTCACACACATGCACTATACATGCCTTATATATAGACAACAACACTACAAAAAGAAATAAGAGGGATTAGGAAAAAGGGACAGAAACGGAAAAAAGATTAGAAAGAAAGAAAAAGTGAGAAACAAAGAAAGGATAGAAAAGAAACAGAAAAATAAAAGCACTTTGAGAAAAAGAGAAGACAGAGAGACGACACCTAAGGGAAAAAAGATAGGGAGGTCGGAACTCAATTAGAAAATAGAGTGTAGGAAAAAGGAGAAAAATACACAACAAGTAGGAAGCGCCTTTGAAGACCGTGGCTCGGAGTTTGAATTTTGGTCCTTGTTTTGAGTTTTCGGTGACGGCATTCTTATCCCTGTATTCAATTTAGTCAGGTTCTTATTTAATCCCTTCGTATTTATTTTGTTATAATTGTATTACCGAAGCATGAACATAGTTATTTAGACGATTTCATATGCTGCTTGGTATGTAATGATTGATCGTCTAATGAGAGGTCCAATTTTGCCTCCGCTATAGTCTATCTAAATTTTTTTTCGTAGTTGTAGAATTTGTAGTTCATAATTAGCGTTATCTTTTGACTAATATGCATCTTGTTTACTTTAATTCTGGTAGAGTGTGGTGGTTCTTTTTTTTAAAAAAATAAATAAATTGTAATCCTAAAATTTAAGAATTTCAAAGTTATGAAAAATAAGACGCTTCACCAAACATGTACTTTAATCTTCATTTATATATATAATGAGTTGAT
This sequence comes from Capsicum rhomboideum, assembly GCA_031232105.1. Taxonomy (NCBI): domain Eukaryota; kingdom Viridiplantae; phylum Streptophyta; class Magnoliopsida; order Solanales; family Solanaceae; genus Capsicum; species Capsicum rhomboideum. The sequence goes on from CP124716.1 coordinate 32,943,702, forward strand.
AGGAATGAAAAGTTTAGTAGTTAAGGAAATATTTCAACGTGAATAATTTTTTTTAGTCATTTATATGTTAGTTAACATGATGAGTGCTTGCTAACAATATTAAGACCATATGAAATTCTCATCAATATAATGCTAGCTAGCTTTATTTTATCAAGCATTAATTTTACGTAAAGTTTCAACTGGTGTATCTTTGTTGTTTTTATTTAACCATCTTGACCATTTTAATGTATTCTCTTATTGTTATAGTATTTACTGATTCATAAATAAGTGTGAGGAGCGAGATGGATTACGAATTTTATTTTATTGACCCATCGATATAAAGAAAAGAAAAGAGAGGAAAAACATTCATAAAGGATGCGAGGCGAGTTGCGATTAATTCAAGACTGGTTGCATAACTGGAAAAAAAAAAGAGTGAAAACAGAATAAGGTGAATAGGAAATTGTCTCGAGTTTACAAGAAATGAACAAATGCCTTTAACGCTATATAAGCTTTAGGTTCCCCATAAATTGGTTTCGATTAAGAATGCAAGTATGCATCTTTCTCGATACGCTTAATAACAAATATGAAATTCGAGGATGCAAAATTGCACCTTGGCAAAGACCGTCCCAAAATTAATTTCCACTAGCTAAATGCAAGGGGTATAAATATATTATTAGACATTAAAAATGAGCGAACTAAGGCTTACCAACACGTTTATCCAAAATAGTCTAAGTTAAGTATAAGTTGATAAAAGCGACCGTGCTAGAACCACGGGATTCGAGGGATGCCTAACACCTTCCCCTCGGTCAATAGAATTCCTTACTCAGATTTCTAGTTCGCAGATCAATATTAAAGAGTCAACTTCTTTTTGATTAGGGATTCAAAAAGGTGACTTGGAATACCATAACTCAATTCTAAGTGGCAACTCTGTAAAAATAAAAATAATCCTTATTCAATATCGTCACTTCAACTGTAAAAACCCTTCGACCTCGAACGGAAAAGAGGTGTGACACCCGCCACCCCCCCTATAAGGCCGATAGATATAAGTACCAAACAATCATACTGGTGATAGGCAATGCATATGAATGGATGAATGCAGTATAAATCAAAATGCCATAACCATATCGTAGACACCAGACTCGAACCGGTTCCATAACCTCAAACTATACAGTACCAAGTATATATACCTCCAGCTCCAGAGCTCGCAAAGGCAGGACCTACAACGACCATTCTTCTTCGGTACGATGGCTCTCGGACGAAGGGGCCCTTAGGGGATTCGGGATATCCGTATACACTGCCTGGTTCCGATTTAAGACTTTCAATAACCATCATAATCAATCTACTCTGTCCAGTATCGGAGAGAGAGATATATATGTACACTGTGCATGGATTCAAATCGCGACTAAAAAAGTGTAAATCCATAAATTCGTTGCCTGAGATCATGCTCGGGACTAAATCATCATAATAATGTATAAAGGGTCAGAATATCCCTTGATCGAAGTAAATAGTAGTGGTAAAATGAGTGGATAAATAATAGATCGAAATCAGGCTCGGTCGAAGTTCTAAAATCTCATTTTTAGTCCCAAAAACTCATAATCCAATAAATAAGGTGGAACGATTCTCGTTATAAAATAATCTATTTTTAAAGTGAAAAGTGGGAATAAATCCCCTTTTTGGAAATAGTAGTAAAATCAAGGTTTTGGTCGAAATCGTACCACTAAATGAACATGAATGCGCCAGATAGTATGCATGCCATCACCAGTATCTAAACAACGCAACCATAAGCGCCTAAGCGTCTATAAATACTAGTCACGCCCTTTCTAAGGGTAAAACTCACCTAGAGTCCAACTAGTATCATAACCATGGCCTCGAGCCCAATAACATATACCCCATATACAATGACTCATAACTCGAGCCACCACGATAATCGAGGGTATAAAGTCACTACAAGGATCTAATCGGGGAAGAACCTCCCGAATCACTACGTCAAATGGTAAAACTCATACCAAAGGATCCTTAATCATCAACTATGGGTATCATGCTCATAATCAAAGGAAATAAGATGGCCATAACAAGTATTTTATACTAGGGTTCGGGTCGTATTTCTACCCCCAAGACCCCTAAAATAGGATAATTCAAGATATACTAGCTATAATCTCATCCTATAGTCCTTACCTAGCATGCAATCTATACTATACACAATCTCATAGAGAAAAGTAGACCGAAGCCTACCTCGATGCCGAACCGCAACACTTGAATCGTCCGCAATTCGTCCGTCCTTGCTCCATGATCCCGAAATGCCACCAAGCTATCAAATTAGTAACCTACACATAATTACGAGTAAAATGATACTCATATTTTAATATAAAACTCTGGGCCAAAATTGGGTAAAAAATAGGCCCACGGGACCCGCTAACAAAATCCAAAAATTGAATCAGTCATGAGGTCCCTCGAAGGACAAGAAATATGTGCTCAAAATTTGAGCACAAACGGAGGACAATAAGGGGCCAAAGTCAGCCCCTAAAACCCGAGGACATGTAAACCTAAAATCAAGAATTAAATGAATTTTAGGACACAAACTTACGAAGGAATTAATGGGGGACGATCATCTCAACACCCTATACTCATCCCCGACTCCACATTAAGATTTACTAAAAGTTCTTGAGCTCTTGGGACCATTTACGGCGGAAGATGCCCTAAAAATAAGCTTAGAATCGAGCAAGTGAGAAATATAAAGGGGCTGCCAGGGATCCTTCGCGAACGCAGGACCCCACCACATATGTAGGACCATACCAAAGAGACCCTTAGCAAATGCAGCTGGTCGAACGCGAATACGAAGAGTAAAGCTGAGCCGGCCAGGTTGGCTTACCCTTCGCGAACACGAAGACTAGTTCACAAATGCGGAAGGTCAAGGTCCTTGACCTTCGCGAATGCGGAGGCCAATATCTTTGACCTTCACAAACGCGGCCAAGTCCTCACGAATGCGAAGTCCAAAACTTGGCTGCACCAGATGCTGAAAACCAGCAGTTTCACTAAGTCCTCACGGACTTCGATCGAAGGTTCAAGATTCGTTCGGAACCCCGTGCGCGCAAACGAACTATGCTATGATACCAAATTCGATATTCTATCATCAAAAGAACCATCAAAATTTTCATCCGAGGTCATTTCGATTAAATTTGTGGTCCACACCTATAGTTATATTTTTCACCAAATCTACCCAATAGCCCAAAACGAGTCTGAAAGCCTCGGGACTAGGACCAAGGGTTCCTCTAGCCTAAAATCAACGTTACGGAGCTGGTGGAGCTGTCAGAATTGTCATCTGAGATCGTTTACTAGGAGTTTTGGTCCGAGATCAAATCCTTAACAACGAAAGCTCCAAAATAGGAAAATGAGCCTAAAACTCAAACGAACTGTCCGATAACTAAATCGACAGTTTCGGCAAGCCATAATGACATGTAGTTGCTGTGGAAAGGCTCGAAACACCAAAAACGCATGGAAAATTAGGAAATGACCTGGAGGGTCATTACATATTCTATCATTCTCCTAACACTCAATTTATCCCACCCCCGATCTACCAACTATACTCTTTCCTTTCACTAAATCCGATAAGTTCCCAGCTTTACACCACCCCACGCACACCCACACCTACACATCATCTTCTTTCTGTGTTTCTCATTCTTCCTCTTCTCTGTTTGCCGACAGATCTTCAATACATACTCCCCCCCCCCCTCAATTCTTGCCCACTCACCTTTTCCATTTCACATATTAGGGTAAGTAATTTGAGACCCATCAATGGTGAAATTGAATTAAAAAATAACTGTAACAACGATGAATTTTGAAGGCAATAGATTTGGAATTGAAAAAGAAATTGAACTGTTGATTTGATTGAAAAAAATGATGTAAAAAGAATTGTTGATTCTCTTTATATTTTATTGTATCATTTGTTTTGTATTTTTAGTTGTAGTTGACTGCATCATTTGTATTTTTATATATGTATTTTGATTGCATATTTGTATTTGGATCAATAAAATCAAGTATCTTTGATACTTGTATTTGTATTCATTGATACGAATTATATTTATTGATACAACTTGAACCGTATAAATACAAATGATACATTTATATCAAACGATACATATTTATACAACTTGAACCATACAAATAAAATGATACAAATTGTATTCATTAATAAAAATTGTATTTGTTGATACAAATTTAACCATAAAGATTCAATGATACTTGTTTATATACCAATACAAATGATAAATTTGACATACAAATACTAACGGTACATTTGTATCAAACGATAATTACATATTTGTATATGATAGACTATAGTAAAGACAAACAATGCATATACTTGTTTGTATACATTACAAATGATAAATTGTGCATATTCATGGATCCAAATACAACTGATAAATTTATATGAAATAATAAATTTGAGAAAGAGAGAGATATGAAAATATAAAAAAGATAAGGCACAAGTACCCACAAACTATATCTGAAATTTAATGACACACCTAAACTTTACGGTGGTCTTATTACCCCCTCTATTTTATTTTTCCTGTATTTTTGTGCTCCTTTATGTTGATATAGTTGTTAAGTCAACACAAAAGGAGCACAAAAATTATTTGTTACTTGACAACCACGTCAGCAAAAAGGAGTACAAAAATACCGAAAAAACAAATTTAGAGGGGGTAATAGGACACACACACACACACACGTAGAGTTTAGGTGTGCCGTAGCAACTTCGGGTATAGTTTAGGAGGGTACTTATGTCTTATCTCAAAATATAAATACAAAGAGGGAGAGAGAAATGAAAATACAAAAAAAAAATGAGAAAAAGAGAGAACAAAAAGAGAAAGAGAGGCGAGAGATAGAGAAAGAAAATCAGGGAAAAAATAAGGAAAAGAGGTGAGTTATTATAAGATGTAACTAGCAAAATGTTTCTAAGGAGGGCTTAATTATGGGCTCCTGTTTGCTTTTTCTAAAATTTTCTCAATTCACCCAAAAGAGAAGGTAACAAGTTAATTGGAATTGGGATTTTGGGCCATCAAATCAATAGTCTACCTAAATGCACCATTACCCTGGTCATTTGCATTTTTGACCAAGTTTTGTGCTGATCTTTAATTTATGTCCCTTATAACAAATAATTTTTTTTGGAAAAATTATGTAAAATGTCCATTGGGATAAATTTTTGCACAAAAAATAACCCACTTTTTTCTTATTACTCAAATTGGCCTTTCGACCACTTTTCTTACCAAATTTGGCCAGTCGGCGACTTTTCTTACCAAATTGGGCCGTTTGGTCCTTCTTCCTCCCCCATCTTTGCCATTAATGGCTTCTCCTTCTTCTTGATCTCTTCCTCCTCCTCTTTCTGATTCTTCTTCCTTCTTCATCTTCCTTCATCCTTCCTTCTTCGTTGTTTAATTATTCTTTTTCTTTTTTTCATGTCCAACCATTAAACTTGTTGAAAACTCTTGATTTTAAAGTTCAACGTGCCATAAATCTGAATCGTTGTGAGTGAATAATATATCAAAAGATTTGAAATATCGAGATAAGCTCATAGCTAAATTTTGGAACTGTTTAGAAGAGATTTTGAATTGGTTGGGGTTAAAAGATTCCACTAGAAATACAAAAATTGTGTCAAGGGGCCTGAAATCTAGAGACTATCTTTTTGTTCATTGCCAGTTCACTCAAAACTTATTGCACAGACTTCTTACCTAGCTAAACAGTCCTGCATATAGATTTCTTACCTTCAAGGTAACTTAACACCTTTTAAGGTCGCAATTAATAATGCAATTGCGCCACACAGTTCAAATACTTTTATTACGATCGAACGACACCCCTCCATTACTGACAAGGAGAAGAACAGTACAAGAAGTCATACATGTGTCACCCCTATTGACACACTTCAGCAAGGATGGGTATAGCACCTTATATACCTTAAGGTCTGAACATAAGCAAATGGAATGCTAGAAATTAAGTGATTAGCAAGTTAGACTAAAACTTGACCTAGCCTGTACCAGTTGGCAGTAAAGAGGATCTGGGTAACTAGTTTTTATAATTGGCCTAGTGATTTATAAGACTCCATTCATGCAATATCATTTCTAGAAAATGATAGAAATAACCAATTATCAAAATATGAACTGGCGAAATGTCTAGACTAATACATACAAGGAAGAACTCAAGATGTTCAAATCCTCAGATTAGTATATACTGAATATGTGCATGTATATACATCTCTGATACATAGTTTTATATCATATATACATGTTCATACACCATTTATACATATTGATACATTATATATGTATTTATACAAAATTGAAACACATTTATACACTATTTATACAATATCAATACATTACATATACACTACATAACTATTTATACATCATATATACATATTTATACACTATTTATACAATATCAATACATGTTTATACACCATTTATACAATATCGATACTTTACATCACTTTTATACAATATCGATATTTGTTTATACACTATTTATACAATATCGATAAACATTTATACAGCTATTTATACAATGTCGATATACGTTTGTGCACTATTTATACAATATCAATACATTACATATACACTATATAAATATTTATATAATATCGATACATTACATATAAACTACATAACTATTTATATAATGTTGATACATTATATAACTATTTATACATCATATATACATGGTTATACACTATTTATACAATATTTGATACATGAATAAAAGTTGTACGGAAAAAGTTTGGAAAAAAAATGAAAAAGTTTTTTTTAATATAAAAAAGAGCAGCCAAAAAAAAAACATTTTTTTTTTTTTAAAAAAATTACTGCTGAAAAAAAGAGAGGAAGAAAATGGCCTAATGGCTATTTTTGTTGTAAATAACAACTTGGCTATTTTTGTTGAAAACTATTTACTTTTTTATATATAAATGAAATTTTTCTTTTTTTTTTTTAGGGGGTCGGAAGGGGGCATAAGCTTATATATTCGTATCATAATGTTCATAAGTTATATTTGGACATGACCTTAGTCTCTAAGTTATATTTTCGTATCATAATATTCGCAAGTTATATTTGAATATAACTAGACATAAGTTTAATTGTTAAAGAGGAAAAATAAAGATACAAAATATACAATTTTATGTCATTCCCCTTCCCCTTCTTCCTCCCCCTTTTTGCCCTTTCTTGGCCAAGTAAACAACAAGTTGCAAAACCTGTCGGCTTTGTGAGAAGTTGGCAATTTTATGTCAATCATTAAATTTATTGATTATATTATTGACCAGAAACGTTGATATATATATTCTCAGTAGCGGATCCAGGATTTTAAGGTTGTGGGTGCTAGCTTTCTTTATAGTAAAGTCACTACTGATCATAAAATAAAATAGAAGTGCAAAATTATTTGGCCTCAAGCCGCAAGTAATCACTCTAACTTTGAAAGTACACATCTAGACACCTTAACTTGTCTCAACTAGCAACTAAACACTCCAACTTGTCCTCAATGTATCTCGTAGACACTCGATGTTGACGTGACACATAAATTTTGAGGTGTCTAGATGATCATTTTAAAAATTTGAGTGTTCAACTAATACAATAGAGATGATTTCAGGTGTCTAAATGTTATATACTTAAAGTTGGAGTTCTTACTTGCCATCTTAAGTCAAGTTTAAATGTCTATTTATGTATTATGTTTTAAAGAAAAGTTAAAAACAAAACATTAAAAACATTATTTGATAACAGTAATTTAAAAAAGGGTAACAAAAAACCATTAGAAAAAGTGAACTAAAGAGTTTTTTTTTAAAAAAAAAAAAAAGAAGAAGAATATATCTCGGAGAAAAGGAAAAGTCAGGCGGGGAAAACTAATACTCCCTCCGTTTCAAAAAGAATGACTTACTTTTCTTTTTAATCCGTTTAAAAAAGAATGATTCCTTTCCTTTTTTGGCAATACTTTGATTTCAACTTTTCACTTGACATGTATATATCTAATATATGTTGAACCCCCTTCGACTAGTTTGTATGTTTACTTTTTCCGACTCCGCAACTGCGTGCACCTACAGCTCGCGGATTCAACCAAAGCACCCACCCAAACTTTTGAGTAGCGGGTGCGATTTACTCTATATATCCCAATTTAAAGAAATTTATATATAAAAATTTATAGTCGCGTCCAGGTTAATGGGTGGTCAAGCACCCGGAATACTACACGTGGGTCCGCCCCTGTTAATTAAATATTCTTTATAAATAGTTCTCAAGTTCCTGATGGTTAATTTTGTTTGCTTTTTAATTTTGTACTTGTGTTTAACACAAGTACAAATTCTTACCTTCTTCAAATAAGAATGACAAGTATTAATAGTATTTTGATGATTTTACATGCAAAATTGGTTTTAATCGTTAGTACAAGGTATTCATCCAGAGATTGGTATTGACAATTTTATTTTATTTTTAAAAAAAGGTTAGCCCAGTGTACTAAAGCTCCCGCTATGCGTGGAGTTTGGGGAAGAGCCGAACCACAAGAGTCTATTGTACGCAGTCTTAGCTTACATTTCTGCATGACAATTTTACATGCAAAATTTTACCTTCTTCAAATAAGAATGACAAGTATTAATAGTATTTTGATTATTTTACGTGCAAAATTGGTTTTAAACATTAGTATAAGGTATTCATTCAGAGATTGGTATTGACAATTTTTTTTTTTTTTTAAAAAAAGGTTAGTCTGATGTACTAAAGCTCTCGCTATGTGTGGGGTTTGGGGAAGAGCCGAATCACAAGGATCTATTGTACGCAGTCTTAGTTTACATTTCTGCATGAGTCTATTTTCACGACTTGGCACATGGTAATAACTTTACCGGCTATTCCAAGAAAATATTTACCCAAAATTATACCATCTTTTTTTGTTGTTACGGGTATTGATAATATGTACACATCATCAACTGGTTCAATTGACATTTTCTAACACATATTGTAGAGAGTACTAATTAATAAACATAAATTCTCTTAAGTAGAATTGAACGTGAGACCTGAGCACCACCAAGCCAAATGGCAAATACCATTACTTTGTTGGGTTCAAAATCGAGAGGCTATAAGTTACAACTCATGTTAACGATAAATCAGATGACAAATAAAATAATACAAAAAAGCATATTATTTATTTATATGGTTTAGTCAAGTGACTTACATATTGAAAAATAATATTGAAAAACATAGAATCTATTGAGAGAAAATCTCCCCCTAAACAAAACTCTTAAACGACTATATTGTGGATGCTATTATGTTATGATATAAGAAGAGGGGTCTTTTATTTATAGATTTTCAAAACTTTTCCTTCAAGCAAGAAATAAACCAAATATGGTAGGGTTTTATATTTTTCTTTTAGGAAAAGTAAAAGTAATTATTGTATTACTTTTATGTTCCTTCCAAGAAATGTAAAACTTAAATTTGATAAGAAAATCAGAACAAAAACCCTAACACACTTTGGAGTAGAGCAATTCCTGAGTACCAAATTCATTATTTGGGGTTGGGAAAGTTCATCTTAATTCTTCCTTGTTCAATTTTTTTCAAAATAAATAAATTAACAAGTGACTAGGAAACATTCAACAGAAAAACTGAATTTTTTTTCTGTAAGTAGAGAAAAAAATGATCAATAAATTCAAGATTGTAAAAGTGCAACTTGAATTTTAATTTTGAATGCTATATCGTTCATTTAGTACTTGTTGAAAGATAAACGGAAAAATGTCTAATATACCCTTCAATTATTGAAAATGATCTAAAAATACCCTCCTTTCATTTTTTGGCTCTAAAACACCCTTCACATCCATCTTTAGGCTCTAAAATACCGTTCACATCTACCTATATCCTCTATGTTACCCTTTCACTTACCAGAAAACTTAAAAATTATAATTAGCATTTTTTATTTAATACATGACAGTTTCTTATTGGTTGAAATTTTAATTAGTTAAATATTTAATAATCCCAAACCCAACCCGGATCCCACTTAAAATTACTTGACCCAGCAATCCAAATCCAACCCAGCTACCCGAATCCTAATATCTAAATGGGGAAAACCCTTCTAATCCGTAACATTCATTCGCTTCTGTGATATTGATTTTCTTGAAATAAAGTCCCAACGTTTTTATTTTGTGTCTGTGGTAATAAAAATGTTGCTAGGTGGATTTCCTGTGTAGTTGAATTGGAATGACGGATTAGATAGAAAATTTGTGGTATAAACTCCTTTACATGGGTTGAAATAATGAGATTGAAATAGAGCAAAATTTGACTGAACAAGGATATATTGTTAACTTAAGCTGACAATTTAGTGTTTATTTGGTCCTTAACATGTTTGGTTCTCAGGACATGAATTTAATCCTAATCCAACAGTGAAGAAAAAATATTGATCAACTTTTGTTGGAACATTGACTTTAAATTTTCTATTGGCTAAGCTTTTGATTTTCTTGACAAAACTTGTGGCAAAAGTTGTGTCATTGAATATAGGGAGTGTTGGCTTTATCAGAGGAAAATTGTTGGTCGTATTGGTGTTAGTAGAGGGTTCATGATATTCTAAGATGCCAATGATGGTTGAACTGTCAAAGAAAGCAGGGCCAGTGGCGTAAGGTCGGAAGAGGACGTCGGCATGTTGGACACTCCATCTTCATATCCATCCATCTTTGCAAACATCGGCAACTGATGGAAGAGGACATCGCTGGGTTGGATTTGGGTTGCTGGGTCGGGTAGTTTAAAGTGGGATCCAGGTTGGGTTTGGGGATTATTAAGTTTTAAATTAATTAAAATTTCAACCAATAAGAAATTGTCACGTATTAAATAAAAAATGCTAATTATTATTTTTAAAGTTTCTGTTAAGAGAAAGGGTAAAATAGAGCATATAGGTAGATGTGAAGGATATTTTAGAGCTTAAAGATGGATGTGAAAGATATTTTAGAGTCAAAAGGTGAAAAGAGAGAATTTTAGAACCATTTTCAATACTTGAAGGGTAGATTAAGCCCTTTTCCCAAAGATAAATTGTAACTTTTAGTATATTCTCTTAATAAATTTATCACAATAATAGTTGGTGGAGTACTTTTCAAAGTAAAAGTTCAAACCAACATTAAAATACTTGCTAAAATTAAGACCAAAAATAGAAATACCAAAATAACCGAATTAGCTTTTTAAATAGTAATAAAATTAATAATATGCACTCTAAGAGTGTGTTTGGTACGAAGGAAGAAAATATGTTTTTCAATTTTTTCATGTTTGGTTGATCAAAATGTTTGAAAAATATTTTCTATAGAAAATCAAGTTCCTCAAAATGAGGAAAATAACTTTCCTTATAAAAGTAGGGAAACAAGTGCATAAATAGCATTCCTAGTTCATTGTCTCTTCCCTATCCACTCAATTTCCAAACCGACACCCCTTGACTATCCACCCCCAGACCCTCACTCCCATTCCGCCTACATAACATTTGCTAAATACATATAAATATTCTTGAGATAATATTTTCTTCCTTACTTATCAAATGCTAGAAAATAAGAAAGGAAAAACATTTTCCTTCCTACCAAACACAACCTTTAAGCGTAGGAATAATAAGGACTAATGAATCAAATTCTTGTCTAAACTTTGGCATCACAGTATAGCTGGAAAACAAAATAGTTGTGATTCTTAATAATTAGAATGTCTTTATTTGCATGAGATGTCGTTGATAGGCAATGTAGGGACAAAGTCTTTTGACAAATTACTTGGAAAATGGAGTGTCAATTAGGGTCATTTCTGATTGACCTATGGGGAAAAAAAAAAAAGTAGTAGTGGCCCCTTGGAAAGGAAAAATATCTCAAGTTAACATCAATATATCATTCCTAAATCTGAGGTTGATTTCTTTTGTGGTCTTTGCAATCATGACACTTCATTTGATTGCCAAAACTTTTGTTAAAAAATCTCACTACGAGTAGTAGTAATTTTAGAAATAAATTGGATGATTTATAGTGATATGAGTAAAAATAGTGCACACGGTGTATACATTCAATTCATATTACCTTCCTCCCATTTCTGGCGAATCCAAAATTTTAATCGGATGAATTTAAATTTTATATTTCCATTATTAAATTTACTACATTCTAAAACTTACGAATTTAAGTATATATACACACACATTTCATGTCGAAAATATTAGGCTTGGTCGAACATTTGATTACATTCTTCACGTACCACTCATGGATGGATAAATCATTTATTGCAGGGGTTTGGCATAGTTTAATAGCTTTAACTTACTCCCTCCGTTTAAAAAAGAATGACCTATTTTGACTTGACATAAAGTTTAAGAAAATAAAGAAGACTTTTGAATCTTGTGGTCATAAATTAAAATTGTGTCAAGTGTACCAAAATGTCCTTTAATCTTGTGATCTTAAAAATCACTAAATATGTATATAATAGCATAGATAAGTTAGAGGTTCTTTGACAAACAAAGTTTAAAACTCATGAACTTTGAATTCTTAATTCGCGTACGACACCACTGCCTCTTGTCCCCTCCCTATATGTAGCATGTGAGAGGTGAAGACAGAATCACATCCCTCATTGGATGAATGATTAAGCATTCTTTCAGCTTAATTACCCTGATTAATTATGGTCTCTTTAGTCATTCCCAGATCTGGTCCGTACATATCAGTATATCGCTGCCCTAATTTAGGGTAGTTTATTTTAATAATCTTTTCTTTTCCCAAAAATTTCGATCTATATATATTTTACGGTTGTTAAATGGACCAATATTTAAGGCGTGCTATTTTGCCAAAATACTTGTATTAAGTTAGCTCCGATCATAGATTTTGAAAAGTCATCTTCAACAATCTATTTAACCATGAAATGTGATCATATTTTGAATTTTTTTTGGATTTTCAATTACAAAATTTCAATCTTTTAAAAGTAAAATCTAAATGCATGACCAAATGCAATTTTAAATTTGCATAATCACAACTTCAAAAACTCAAATTTTCAAATTCTAAATTTCAACTTCAAAATTTATGGTCAAACGGAAGCTAAATTGTTGATTCAATTATAAGACATCCCTAATGATTTGAGTAGTAAAATTCAGTATGCCCCTCATCTATTGTTCAAATTTTAAAAGACCTTCCTCCTAACTTGATGTTTCATTAGGTTGACCTCTCCTAGTTTTACTGATTAACTTCCATTCTACGATAAATTTAATCATGTAACTACTATTTTCAGAATAATGAAAACCATAGAACTCGAGGAAAAAAAAAAAAACTCGCAGCCAGTTGCTCCCCTCTTCTTGCAAGCTGACCTATTGACAATCAAGTTCCCTGCTATTTTCGTAAATACATCTAGGGTGAACCTAACAATCGTGTATTTAGAAGCACTTCTATTTTCAACCACCGAATGGTAAAGGAAGTTGTCATCCCTCCTTTCTCTCACAATCAAAGTAGTCGTAAAGTCAAATAGTTGAATTAGACGGGACAATACTCAACAGTCAATAGCCCTAACTATTAAAGAGGTCCTCTACAAAAGTATTACGTAGGAATTATAACATTCATAAAAGAAAGAAAAAATAAATATAGAAACTTCAACTAAAAAGGATAAGAATGAAAAAACTTTAATAACTCAGTTGGTCGACAACATGAACTTTCACTTGTTGGTGAGGATTCGATTCCCCACTTTTTAATCCCTGCCCCCAATTTTTAAAATTAAAAAAAAAAAAAAAAAGTAATAAGAATAACTAGAATGGCTCTCTTTTTGTCTAACCTCATTTTTTTACTTTTTTCTAAAGGAGAGTATGTTGATCAAAATACCCAAAAAAAAAATTACTTAGGCAAGTTTTATTGTGAGTTTTATAGATTATATTTATTTATCGCAAAAACAAAAGGAGGGAAGGTTGATTGAGTTTTTTTTTTTTTTTTTTCATTTTTTTGGTCAATAGGTTGATTCGATTTTTTTAGTAAACTGAATTTTCATGTATCCCAATCATTCCCCAGTTACTTTTGAGATGGCCACTATTGCCGTTTCGAGTGTCCTGTTAGACCAAACGCCACCGTGGAAGAGCAGAAATGTGGTAAATCCGTGGTTTCCGCAACATTGTCTACAATTTGGTCTCATACGACAATCGTCTGGGCAGGCATGGGCGAGTTTGATTCGTTTCTGGAAAAGGGTACGAAAAGATACCTTTGTGAGCTATGGCTCTCTGATTGACTCTCAATTATCACACAAATATCTCCAAATAAACGGAATTTGATTCTGAGGATATTTTGGGTCCACTTCCCTTTTTTTTATAAGGGATAAAAATGAAAGAGGGAGAGAGTAATCAATTAGGACAATCTCCATTACATTGGGTTAAAATACAGTAACATATATATTAGTATAATCTTATAAATAGAGTTTGGAGAAGGTAGGGTGGTGTGCAGATATTATCCTTATCTTTGTGAGGTAGAAAATTGTTTTCAATGACCATCGGCAAAAAAAAAAATCATTTTTCCAAACAGATTTGAAAGAAATGCAAAAATCAAAAACTATGATGGAAATATTGAAGAAAAAAAATATTGACTATAAAAATAACCCAAGTAAAAGAAACAATGAGAAGAGAGAAAACGCTTGACTACCATTTGTAGACACGTGATTTTTGACCCTCCTCGAGCTTTAACCTATTTTAGCATTAAATATTTATTTTTTATCTAATCTTTATTTTTAGCTTTCATTTTTATTTTTAGTAGGTTTTATTTGAAAACTTGTGAAAAAGATTTCAAAAAAATAGAGTCACATTTTAGAATAAGTTTTGTTTTTACTAGTCAAAGGAAAAAAAAAAAAAAATTCAAAAAAAATATATTCTTTCTTTTAATTTTCAATAAACAATCTAGTGGTTTAAATATTTTCTTCATCAATATTTTAGGACTAGCTATTTAACTTTTCTATATTTTTTAATAGTTAGCTAATACTACTTTTTACTACTATATTTTTATTTATTTCTTTTAACTAAAAATAAATTAAAAAAAAAATCAAAAAAAAAATAAAAAAATGAAAAGTCCTAATTAAACTAACCCCCACCTGCACCTAACTACCCAATCCCCCACGCCCCACTTTTTTTTTTCCCCACTTCCCATACACTCACACATGTAACTCCCTCACATTCTCCCCATTAACCCCAAAAAACTCAAACTCCCTCCATGCACAACACACACACACGAGATAGCACACACATGCACTACACTCTACTACTGCACTATCTGCACACTACACCTACACACTAGACACACCCTACTACACACTATATATATACATACACTAACAGTAGAAGAAGGGGGCAGCAATACTAAAAAAACAAACAAAGAAGAAACAGAGAACAAAAGAGACAGCAAGAAGGAAAAAAAAAAGAGTAACGTACGTATAAAGAAGAAAACAACATTTGGAGAAAAGAGTTGGAGTGTGGCCCTCCGTTTCGAGTTTCCGGTGATGACGTTGTGCCTTTCTTTTGCTTAGTTCATCACACAGGTTCTTATTCGGACTTGCATTATTTACTTTTTTATAAATTTTGTTGTGAATCAAAGTATGAACAAAGTTTGTTTAAAAGGTTTTGTGTATTATATAGTATGCACAGTTGATTACTTACGTGAGGTTTCATTATGGGTTATGTATTTAGTTGCTCGAATCTTTATGTGCACATAGATTAGTAGTTTTATGTGATCTTTTATTAGTCTAGTTTGCTATAGTTCTTCTCAAGTGCTAACGTATATTATACACAATATATGGAGTAATAAAAATGGGAGAGAGTAGAGTAAAATTGGAAATAGAGAGGAGAGAGGATCGAGAACATGGAAATAAAAATAGGAGTGAAAAAAATATATAGAAACAGAAAAAGAAATGCAAAAGAATGCAGCAGTTGGGTGCACATTTGAGCTTTGGTGATAAGGTTTCTGTTACTCCCTTGTCGATCCGGCGACAACTTAACTTTGGACATAATTATTTTACGTTACATATTCTTGTTCCATTCTTCTTTTGCTCAATTCTTCTTTGGATTATTTTAATTATTAATGAAGGTTAAAATCTCTCCTATTGATTTTCATTCTTTGCATAAGATATCTTTATATAGTTTTATTGATATGGCATTCGTATGTATCTAAGTGTGTGCATGTTTTGTTTGACTATGTTTTGTTAATTTAGGTTTTTTAGTTGATAACTTATTCAAGTTAAAGAAGTTCAAGGTTATCTGTTAGGTCTTACGTAAGCTTAAAAATTGATTAGTTATATTGTCATGATATTTAAGGATTAACCACATAAGCCTCATTTAAGAAAATGTAGCTAGCCTTATTTATTTATTCATTTCTCCTGAGTAGAAACTAGGTATTCCTTCTAGACTAGGTGATACTAGCTACTATGGTGTTTGTTTTTCGGTGCCGTCTACATAGGAAAATTTTATTTTTATTTTTTGAACAAAAAAAAAACCAACAAATTTTCTACTACCGTACTATTTCTTGTTTTAAGGAGAGTATATGCAAACAACTAATGAGTCGCTTCGACTAAAGAAAAATAATGCAAAATTCATGACCTAATTTAATATTGCTTCATTAATTTAGCGTGAGTTCGAATAAGATGTGTCGCGGATTTATCTAAGATCCATCACGATGGTAAAAGAAAAGTGTGAAAAGACTCATTTGTAAGGAAGTGAGGCAAGTTGCGGATTAATCTAAAACTCTCGCAAAACAAGAGCGAAAAGAGAAAAAATGGATAATTGTCTCAGATTTACAAGAAATGAGCAAATGCCTTTAACGCTAAACGTGAGAAATAAGCGAACGTAAATCACGACATAGTAAGAAAGAAAAATAAAAAATCAACTGATATATCGAGGTTGATCATGTGTGTGGTTACGCTCCTTGATCAACTTCTATGATTACAAGGCTCTGTGCGTGGTTACGCTCCTCAGCCGAAAACCTAATTCACAATTTTCTCATAATCCTTAGGTAAATTGAGCAACTAATCAAACCTAGTTCATCCAAGAATTAATTTAAGTCGAATATAAGTCAATAAAGCGACCGTGCTAGAACCACGGGACTCGAGGGATGCCTAACACCTTCCCCTCGGCCAACAGAATTCCTTACCTGAATTTTTAGTTCGCAGACCAATATAAAAGAGTCAACTTCCTTTTGATTAGGGATTCAAAAAGGTGACTTGGAACACCATAACTCAATTCCAAGTGGCGACTCTGTAAATAAAATAATCTCTATTCAATATCGTCACTTTAATTGGAAAAACCCTTCGACCCAAAAGACGAAAAAGGGGTGTGACACCATCTTACTATTTGCCCTAATTGTTGACCTTCGTGTTCTTTTATCTAAGGTCATATCTTCGGTGACCTAAAGATATGTCATGTTCTGTCTAATCACCTCTCCTCAATTTTTTCAGCTTACCTCTACTTCTCAATTCTTCTTCGGTCTACCTCTACCTCTTCTCAAGCATAGCACTCGCAACCTTTCGCACCTTCTAATTACCAGGGCCTCTATGCTCCTCCTCTTCAAATGTCTGAACCATCTCAGCCTCGTTTCCTACATCATGTCCACCACGAAGACTGCTCCCACTTATCTCATATATTTTCGTTCCTAATCTTATCTTTCCTAGTATGTCATACATCCATTTAAGCATCCTCATCTCTG
The DNA here is from genome assembly GCA_031232105.1 of Capsicum rhomboideum. Taxonomy (NCBI): domain Eukaryota; kingdom Viridiplantae; phylum Streptophyta; class Magnoliopsida; order Solanales; family Solanaceae; genus Capsicum; species Capsicum rhomboideum. The sequence continues at coordinate 32,961,331 of CP124716.1, forward strand.
CTACCTTTATTTTTCTAACTGCAAGCTCTTTACTGACCGATACTCCACTCGTACGACATGAATAAATATGTAGATCCAATTTGAGTTTTTAAATTTGTTTTTCATACAAGTTGTTACTAAGGAATAAAATAAATTCAACTACACAACTGAGACTACTAGTAAAATTTAAACATTAGTACGTATGTGATCTGTGGTTGGACAGTATTTTTCAGTGTACATTGTGTGAAATCCTTTCCTAGCAGCAGATTGTGGCTTTGTGGGCCCAGTTTATTGGCCCACAACATAATTAATATGGACCGCACCATTCGCTCCGTGATTAACCAAAACCTTATTGTACTTTTAGAGGAACAAATTGTGGTACACTGTAAGCTATATCCATCTGCTACACTTGGACCATTCATCACTGCCACTAATGCATTATAAGTCAAGTTCTTCAGTGTTCCAAAGTATCAATCTCTTTTTTTTTTTTAATTGCATAAGAGATTGGGAAGTGAAAAGAGAATATAGTAAGATTTGGCCCTACATATATCGCGTGAAAAACTCATATTGATATTATTAGCTTGTAAATCTAGCTCGATTGTCTGATTATTTGTTTGTTCTTTTATATTTTCTGTTACATGTGAACAATGGGAAGAGAGACAATGAGAATTGAACTCATATTTATGTTAGATGAAGAAATCGAAGTAATCGACATGGATTTCTTCATCTGAAAACCCTAATATCCATGGAACAACGAGAGAGAAAAAGGATAAAAGATATTCTTATTTCTGTCTGAAAAAAATCTAGAAGATTACAGCCACTCATTTATTAAAACTGAAAATGCAATACAAAATACAAATGGGCCATATATTAATGAAACAAGGGGTATTTATATAAATAGTACTATAAATATGTAGTTTTATTTATCAATTATAGTACATGAGTTGAAAGCATAACTTTTTTTTTATCAAAAATAACAAAATACATATATAATACATTTTTAAACATAATTTTAATATAGTAACACATAAACTAACCTGAATAGCATTTAAATGTTTCAAATTTAATTATAATACGTTTTTAACATCATTAATAAGAGAAAAAAATAAACAACAAATTTAATACATTTTGAATTCAATATATTATACGTATTAAAGACGTATTTCAATATGCGTGGTGAATATATATAACTACAATATTTTAGTACAAATGTATTATAAGTATTATACATGAATTTCAAACATTCCGAATTCATTAAAATGTATAATATTGAATTCGAATTGTATTACAACGATCCTTTACGTTTAATACATTTTGAATTCAATATATTATACGTATTAAAGGCGTGTTTCAATATGAGTGGTGAAATATGTATAACTAAATTTTTTTTAATACAAATATATTATAAGTATTATACGTGAATTTCAAACATCCCGTTACAATTTAAATTATTTTACATTGTTAGAAATGTATTATATTTGTTATGAAATAACAACTATCGAAATCATAAAAATGTATAATATTGAATTCGAATTGTATTACAACGATCCTATACGTTTAGCACAATTTTAATACATTTTGGATTCAATGTATTATATGTATTAAAGACGTATTACAATATACGTGGTAAATATATATAACTAAAACATTTTTAATACAAATGTATTACAAGTATTATATGTGAATTTCAAACATTCCGTTACAATATAAATTAGTTTACGTTGTTAAAAATGTATTATATTTATTGTGAAATAACAACTATCGAAATCATAAAAATGTATAATATTGAATTCGAATTGAATTGCACATCAAAAAAGTGCAAAATTTCTCCAAAATTTTAAAAATAATAACATCAAAAATCGCACAATTTTAATCCGTAAATTCTATAAAAAACAAAATGTGAAGTGAAGCAAAAGAGGAAAGTGAAGTGAAGAAGAAAGGAATAAACAAAGAAAACGTGATATTAAAGAGAAAGTCGTTATTAAAGTCAAAGTCAAGCTAAAAATCATAATTAAAGGCAAAGTTAATCTAAGAGTAGTAATTAAGTAAAAGTCTTACTATTAATGGTAATATAAAGCCTTATAAGTTATTAATTATGTAAAAAAATGACGAAACAATCTAATTTGAGTCTATCACAATTGGGTCTGTATCCAGTGGCCCAATGCTCATGTCAACACACACACACACCCTCAAGCTGGAAGGGGGAAACACGGATAGCTTGGAGATCATCTGATGATGGAGAACCCTTGAAAGTGACTTAGTCATGATATCCGCCAACTGATCTGTAGAGCGAATAAAATGAAGAGAAATTAGTCCATCAGACAAGCAATCACGTACAAAATGGCAATCAACATCGATATGCTTAGTAAGCTCGTGAAAAACGGGGTTCTTGGAAATATGAATAGCAGCTTGGCTATCACAATACACCGGAATAGGGGAGGAAATAGAAAAACCAAGATCACCAAGAAGGCGTTTGAGCCAAGAAAGTTCATCTACAACTTTGTGCAAGGCCCGATATTCAGCCTCCGCGGAGGACAAAGAAATAGTTGGTTGCTTCTTGCTCTTCCAAGAAATGGGATTGCCGCCCAAAGTATGTAAAATATAGTTATAGACTTGTGAGAATTGGCACAACTAGCCCAGTCGGAGTCGTAATATACAAGTAAAGAGAAATCAGTGAAGCTGGATAATAAAATTCCCAATTCAGGAGCATTCAAGAGATACCGAAGCACATGAATAGCAACCAACATATGTGGTTCTTGGGGTTTGTTCAAAAATTGACTCAACTGCTACACTAAAAAAGAAATATCTGGACGTGTATGCTGCAAATAATTCAATTTGCCAACGAGGCGTCTATAAGACTAGGATCGACATGAGAAGAATCCATATCGTCTAACAATTTGACTGAAGGGTCAAGTGGGGTAGATACAACACTGTACTAATGACACTGGAATTCTGTAAGCAAATCTAATATGTACTTGCGTTGAGTTATTACATATCCCTCCAAATGAGACTCAATTTCCAATCCCAACAAATAATAGACACACCCTAGGTCCTTGATTTTGAATTGGTTATCCAAAAATACTTTCAAGGTAGTCAATTCATCAATGTCGGCACCAGCCAATAATATGTTATCTACATAGACAACAACAACAACAAGGGAGACACCTGAACCTTTGGTGAATAATGAGTAGTCATTCTTGCTATAAGAGAAACCCCGAGATAAGAGAGCCTCGGATAAACGACTAAACCACTGTCTAGAGGCTTGTTTTAAACCATAAAGAGACTTTTTTAGCCGACAAACCAGTGGGGCATGAGAGGGTGAAGGAACAGTAACTTCAAGGCCAGGGGGAATTTTCATATAGACTTCTTCATGAAGATTCTCATGAACAAAAATGTTGTTCACATCAAGTTGGAAAACAGTCCAACCTCGTTTTACAATCAAAGTAAGAAGACACTCAATCATAGTAAGTTTGACAACCAAAGAGAAAGTCTCATTGTAATTAATCCCTTCTTTTTGAGTATCACCCATAATAACAAGTCTGACCTTATACCTCTCTATGGAGCCATCAAAATTTTGTTTAATTTTGTAAACTCACTTACAAGGGATGGCCTTTTTGTGGGGAGGGAGAGGGACATATCCCAAGTCTGATTGGCTTCAAGGGCTTTAAATTCTTGCAACATGGCTTCCTACCAAGCAGGGTTAGAAACAGCCTGTTGAAAAATTGAGGCTCTTGGATGTGCAAGGCACTAGGAGAAACTATTGGATTGGTAGAAACAGAGTTGTAGATGTAATCACTGAGGTAAGAAGGTTGTTGGGTAGTTTTGGAAGATCTCCTATTGGAAACTGGAGGAGCAGGAGGTAAAGAAACAGATGTGGAAGGATGAACAAGAACTGGTGAGGAAGAAGTAGGAGGTTCTGGAGAAGAGGTAAGAGAGGATGGTGATGGAGGAGTGGGTGTGGAAGGCTGTGTCATGCTCCAAATCCACGTGACTGGCACTCGTAACTCTACCCGACCCGAGAGAACCAACTCACGTAATAATTTCTACTTATGCACCTAAATCATAAATGCGGAAGCTTTTGAAAAAATTCAAATCTTTAAGTGTTGAAAACCATGCATGAATACAGATTTTAAATTAACCATATTTCATTTTAAATAAAATACTGACAAAAGTAATAAAGTTTCATGCATGTATGTCATATGAATAACCATAATTACAACCCGAAAGAACTACTACCATCTATGGAACCTCTATGACAAGAATTAAGCTAGCCAACCGAGACAAGCCCCGTTGACTCAAAGAATACAATAATCCAAGCTCCACGAGAAGTAAGTGGAGTCTCACCAAAAGTATTCGACTTGAAGAGGTGGAGCTGTCCTAACCGTATGACTTAGAATGACCGGTGCAAAGTTCTGAAATCAAAAGTTGAATGGCCAAAAGGCCTAAGATTCACACGCCTAGTATGTATCATACAACCGTTACCCCAAGAAGTGAGACAAGATTTAAAGAAATCAATTGATTTGCATAGACATTTATGTGAGAAAGAAGCATTTTTATCGATTCTCAATTTAGACAATGAAATAAAATACCAAAGTAAGATGTATATCAAAATCCTCCCTTCTGGAATTAAAGTTAAATCAAACCATGTGAAATTATATCATTTATCGGGAGTACTATACCATCACCGACATAAGATGCAAAGTCAACTAGGTTATGTACCTAGCGGCAAGTATCATATACCTCACTTGATCAGATCGTCTCATCGTAGTGCCATACGAATCGACTCAGCCATGCTAATAATATAGCACACTAGTACCCTCTCAAGGGAGCACTCTGCCATAGCTCCAACCCATAAGATAGGTCTTACGCCTACACCGGCACGTGTAGTTTCATGGCATCACACGAAGCATATCTGAAGCCTATCTCGGTGAACTCAAGTAAATCCCAAAAACACTTGCATTTATCAGCCTTGGCCTTAATAGCCAATCCAACCATTTGATAAAAATCAAATAATAATTCTTTTGTAGTTCTTGTTAAGAAAAACTTAACAAATAAAAATCACCTTTAAAGATTCAACAAGTTTTATTGCAATATGAATATGTTTTCAAAAAAGAATGTTACACTTCACAATTTATAAAAATCATGACAAATAGCACTTAAAGCATTTACAAAGCAAGAAATGGTGCAATCCGAACCCGCTCGTCCCCACAAGCTAGGATTCACATAAAACCATATTAAAAAATCAATCCAACAAATAAATTTTGGGAAAAAAAAGAAGCTTCAAGAGGTAGTAAGTTTCAACATTCCTCGAATCGCTTTCCAATCTTACCTAAATGATCCAACGACACCATCAATTCTTACTCTACATATACGAACTCACCTATATCAACAACGCATCATGATAGCACCAACTAAGTGCCCAACTTTATGAGTTTAGTAAAAACCCATATCCTCACCAAAAAGATTGATTCTCGAAATTTAAATTCAAATATCTCATGTCATTCTTAAAATCACTGTATTCAATAATTGAAATTCTTTGAAGATGTAAGGAATATCATTTAACCCATTTTTACCAAATTGTCACAATTCATCATCTTCTTCACTTAACCCAATAATGGTTAAAAAAAATCATACATTCTAGATCTTGCTCAATCCATGAAATACTTGGTGTTTTTAGATAAAGAACAAAATAATAGTACCTTTCTCACCAATAAAACCGATCAAGAGTTCAAGATATTACCTTGTTGAAGAAAAATCTAGTTTTCTCCCCTTTCTTGTGTTCTTGAACAATTTATTGTTGAATCTAAATTCACTAGAAATCAACTCAAAATAACCCAAAGAAGTTCACCTTGAATGGATGTTAAATGCCCTAGCTCGTCTCACCTTTGAGCTCAAAGAACAATTAAATTCTCCTCAAACTTTTCTCTCCTCGAGATATCTTTAAAAGACTACTTCAGTAAAAGCATTCTGCATTTGCGCTTCGCGTGCACGTTGTTGATGCCTCAAAGTCTTTTGATGCCACCATTGGCATCTCCGCTGGACATCACTGCCAGCTTATGCTTCTTTCCTTTCCCATTTTGTTTTTCACTTAGCCACTGCCAATGTGAACCTTTTTGATTCAAAATTGCATTCTTTTTCATTCTTTTTTTCTTTTTGGTCTCATCTCTTGCCAATTATTCATTTGTAAAATTGATTATTCCCCAAAATAATTTCTCAACTATTGATAAGTAATTATTCTCCAAATAATCCAATAACGTTAAATCATTCAATTAATTTAATCACTTCAATTAATTCAATCACTTACCTCATGGAGTTATAATTTATTCCAAGCGATACAAATATTAAGTACAAGTGTTTTCATGGCTTTGTTATAATTGTGCGGGTCTCGCATGGCTCGGGTTTGATTAAATTGCATCCTTAAGCTCGAATTTAGTCTCAATTAATCTTAGAAATTTACGGGGCCTACAGCTGGGCAGTATGAGAAAAAGAAGGCTGGGAAGGAGAGGCAGTAGAGGTAGAAGAAATATCATCAAAAAATGGAGGTGTTTGAGAAGAGGGTAAGTAAGATGAAGTCTGGTAAGGAAAAATAGTCTTATGCAATATGACATCTCTGGAGTAGAAAAAAGAATGGGAAGAGGGGTCTAACAGTTTGTAAGCCTTTTTCGCGAAAGGATAACCTAAGAAAATAGCCTTAACAAACCTAGACTGAAATTTATCCCTACCAACTCTAGGGGAAGAAGGAAAACACAAACAACCAAAGGATCTTAAATGGGTATAGGAAGGAGGGTGACCATAAAACTTCTCAAGAGGAGAAATGTTATGTAAAACAGTAGAGGCTAATCTATTAATGAGGTAGGAGGCTGTCAAGAAACATTCACCCCAATATTTTTCAGGAAGAATTGATTGAAAAAAATGAGATCTAGAAACTTCTAATAAGTATTTGTGTTTTCTTTCAAAAACCCCAATTTATTGAGGAGTATGAGGTATTGTGGTTTGATGTAGAATTCCATGTTCATTGAAAAATTATTGACAAGCATGACTACTTCCAAGTTCAAGGGCATTATCTGTTTGAAAAGACTGAACATGAAGTTGGAAATGTGTTTGGACCATGGACACAAAAGCCTTTAATACAGTTAGGGCATTAGTTTTGCAAGATAAAAGGTGTGTCCAGGTAACTCTAGTAAAATCATCCACTAGAGTTAGGAAATATCTGAAATTATTATATGTCTTGGTATTATAAGGTCCCCATATTTCAACATGTACCAACTGGAAAGGCACAATAGTTTTGATAGAACTAAGTGGAAAAGGGGATTTTTGTTGTCTAGCCATGGGGAAGACAGGACAAAGGAAATGTTGTTTGAAAGAAAGTGTATAAGGTAAGTTTGATATGGATTTCATTTTGTGAAAAGGTAGATGCCCTAACTTTTGATGCCAACAAATATCCATGTTATTAATAGAAGAGATGGGTAAACAAGAGTTGTCATTCATGGAAACATTACAAGATGTACTATGAGAAAGAGCAGTAGCAGAATTGGAAATACATGAGGTGGGAACAGAAACTGAAACTGGAAAACTAAAGAAAGTATTGACAGTAGAAGAAGTGGAAGCTGGTAACACAACATCAGAAGGTGGAGCAGTGCCATGATGTTGGTTGAGGAAGTACAGTCCATGTGCAGCTTTACCAATTTCCAGAGGCCTCTTCAGAGAAGGGCCCTATAAAAAACAAGAGGAAATAGTAAGTACAACATAGCACTTAAGTTGGACAAACAATTAGTGAAGAGAAATTAAGTTAAAATAAAAATAGGGGACAAGGAATACACTGTGAAGAGTTATATCAGGCCTGAATGTGAAGGATCCAGTTGATATGAATTTCACTTTGTATCCATTTGGTAAAGTGATCAAGTGAGGTCTGGATAAAGGTTGTATATTGTGAAGGAGGTGTTTGTGTGGGGTCATGTGATTTGTTGCCCCTGAATCTAGAATCCAAGAGCTAAAACCTCTTAATTGTGAAATTACACAAACATAAGAGTCAACATTATCAACAATAGAACTATTAAACACACCTGCAAATGCACTAAAAATAACATTATCACCAAAAATGCCTTCAGAAGAAGTGGATGGTTGTTGTAGACTTAGAAGATATTGATAGTGCTAATACTGATCCTTAGAAAAATCAGGAGGAATAGAAGTATGTTGTTCTACAGGTGACTTTGCATTTTACACACAAGAAGCTGAACCAGAAGTAGAAGTAGAGTTCTTCTTATTTTTTGTGAACTTAAAATCTGCAGGAAATCCATATAATCTATAGCAATCATCAACAACATGGCCAGATTTCTTGCAATACTTGCATGAAACAATAGCAGTGTTGTTTGGATTTCCTGTAGCATAGTTGTTCCCAAATTTTCTGCCAGTAGATCGTACATGTGAACTATTGCCAAATTGGCCCTTTCTTTGGTCAAACTGAAATCTGGGAGTATTGTTATTGGAATTACCCCTCCTATAGTGAGAACCTGAACTGGTAGAAGCTGAAAAAGCAATAGAATCATTTGAAAAACTGGGAATATGTGGGGAGTTTTCCTTTTGGTGATCATCATGTTGCAGCATGGAGTAGGCTCTACTAATTGAAGGAAATGGAGACATCATCAGAATATTTGTATTACAGGAGGAATATCATTCATTTAACCCACTGAGAAATTAAAATTGTTGTTGTTCCTCCTGAAGTTTTGGTAATGCACCACAAGTGCAAGTAGGACCTACATAGACTGTGTGCAATTCATCCCACAGACTTTTCATTTTTATGAAATAAGTAGCTATATCGGATGAGCCTTGACTAGTAGTACTAATTTCACGCTGTATTTGAATGTATTTGAACCCATTTGACTGTTCAAACCTTTCATTTAGGTCTTGCCAAATTTCCCTAGCAGTGTTTGATGCGCCATGGTTACATGCCACTTTCGATGCTTAAAACAAGGGAAATATGCAATAATTTGTGGTGCCCGAGAACGAAAGGTTCTGAAGAAGGAAGAAAAAGAATCTGCACCAGAGAGGGACTCACGACACCACTCACGTGACGTGAGTGGCTGGCGTGAGTCCACTTCAGAGATCAAGAAAGGTTCTGATTTCTATGCTAGCCAGTCACGTGTCGTGACTGTCACTCACGTGATGTGGGTTGATGGCGTGACTCAACTTCTGAAGAAGTCCAATTGAGCCTGATATCCACTACACTAACCTACGTGGTGTGACTTGGTTCCACGACACCAAGTCACGATACCGTGGAAGTTGCCGACTCTGTTCTACTATTTTGATTTGGATATGATTAGTTTTGTATCTATAAATACCCCTGTATAGTCCTATGTGCGGGAGAGAGTCATTACATTATTTTGAGAGCTATTTCATATTGTTTTTGATCTTATAAACATATTCTTGGTTTTGTAGTTACAAACCCTAATTTGAGTTTTATTGATAATTGAGATTTCAGTTCTTCTTCATTATTGTGAGTGTGCAACTATGTTTTCATCTTTGAATTCTTCTTGTGTTCTTACAATTATGAGTAGCTAAACTCATCAACTAGGGTTGTGTGAACCATGAGAAATTAACGAAACTAGTTAAGTGCAAAGCAACTCTGAACCGCTGTGAATGCATGAATTGTTGTTTTCTTCGTTTTGATTGCTTTCTAACGGTTGCAAACGTTAGAAACTCACATGTATTCTAGACTTGCTCGAGAGAGAGGTAGAGATTGGGAAAAGGAAATAACAATAGAGATTTGAAACTATCAACCTTCACCTAATAACTTGAGCCTTAGCGGGAATAGTTATCTGAGATCCAGGACAAGGGTTAGTAGTGCGACACTCGAAGACCGAGAGGAGAAGAGTGAAATTTATCTAATCAAGGTCGAGAGACGTTTAGATGAACATATCTTGTCAGATTTTGCATTCCACATAGCGGGACGGTTTTGTTAGCACAAGTAACCGGTGGAGTTAAGAAATCATTGAGGATCATAGTCCTAGTATATCTCTCTTATTGTCTACAAACTCGATACAATCAACAATCGTTACTTTATTACTTCTTCACAAAACCTCCCTTTTTACTTACTTACCAGTTACTCAAACCAGCATTCTATATAAACTTTGACCTATTCCCTGTGGGATCGATCCCAACCTAGTTGGGTTCTATATTTGATACAATGACCACATTATACTTTCCTAGAGGTATATTTTGTGCGACATCAAATTTTGGCGCCGTTGCCGGGGAATACGATTACGGAATTGATTGGTTTTGTTATTACATATTTTTGAGGGTACACGTCGGTGTATGCCCAATACTAGGAGTGAAGGCAATCCCCTGATTCCACTTGATCTTGAAATTGAAAGAACTCTGAGAGCTAATCGAAGGATGGTGAATACTGAAGGAGTTCAGGATCCCGCAGCTGCGGGAGATATTCGTCACCAACCAATTCAGCCAGTTGGTCATGAAACAGCAGATCAAACTACCGCTCGATTGACACGGGAAGATCAAGCTAGACAAGCAGAAAGAGAAAATCGAGCTATGCAAGAAGCAGCACAGCATTTGGCTGATGCTGAAGAGCGACAAAGATGACTGAGAGAACAACCGAGACCATATGTGCCTGTTTATGATGATCCTGAAGAAGAAGATTTGGCCTACTTTGAGCCAGTAGAGACTGGTGCCATCATTCCACCAGAGTTACCTCCGGGCACTAAGTTTGACATTACTAGTGCCATGATTCATCTACTAAACTTGAAGGGTGTGTTCGCCGGTCTTCCCACTGATGATCCAAACATGCACGTGATGAATTTTGTGGGGGTCTGCATGTCGTACAATCTGCCTGGAGTTGACCAAGAGGCTATTCGGTTGAGGTTGTTTCCATTCTCTCTAACAGGAGAAGCTACTTTGTGGTTGGCCGAGTTGCCTGAGGTTCCATCACTACTTGGCAAGAATTGAGAAATCAATTTTTGGAAAGATTTTTCCCACCTTCCAAGATACTGCAGTTGAAGGACGAGATTTATAATTTCAGACAGCTTCATTCTGAAGCACTCTATGATACATGGCTGAGGTTCAAAAAGAAGCTGCAGAATATGCCAAATCACAGGATGAGTGGTACGAATTTACTTGAAATCTTCTACAGAGCTTTGAATATCAACACAAAGGCGATAACAAATACTATCACTGGTGGAGCATTCATGAGTTTGAGATGGGAACGAGCTTCGGAGATATTAGATCATGTCACTAAGACCAATCGAGGATGGCATACTCGGGAGGCAGAAACGCCAGTTGGAACATATGTTATTGGAGCTTCAGCAGCTCAAAGGCTTTGGACGAATCTGTGGCTCAAGAGGTTGCTCAGTTGAGGACAGAAATTGGTCTTCTGGCTAAATAGATAGCGGCCGGAGATGCTAAAAAGGTGCATGCTGTAGGTGCACAAGGTAAATCATCTAGACATGATGGTAGTGAGTCTGATGAAGAGGCTAAGTACCTATATCAACAAGTGGCGGGTTTTCGAGCCAAGGGTCAAGGTTCTAATCAAGACTCTTCAAACTCGAGGCAAGAGAATCAAGGTCGGAACTATTATGGAGACAATTACAACTAGTCAGGAAACAGAGATCGAGAATGAGACCGTGATGGTGATTCGAGATGGAAGGATGATTATAGAGAGAAGAATGGCCTTTATGTACCACCAGGAAGCCGTGATGAGGAGTCTGTAAATTCAAGGAAGGAGGCCCTTCTTAATAAACTGGTCAAGGGGTCAAAGAGCCAGGAAAATTGCTTGAAGGAGATTAGGTCAGACATTTTGGGAATAAGCCAGAAAGTGGAGTCCCATTCAACTACCATTAAACAGTTGGAGCTACAGTTTGGGCAGATTTCATTGGCACTGAATCAACGTCAGCCAGGCACCCTTCCAAGAAATACCGTTCAAAATCTAAAGAATGATAGTCATTATCTAGCCAATACTACTAGAAGCGAGAAAAGCACGACAGATCCACCTATACCTGCCGATAGTGGTAAGACCAATAAGCCAATGGTTATTGATGTAGAAACTGAGTCAGAGCCAGATAATTTAAAGGGCAAAATGGTTCCCGATCATCATGATACTAGCGAAAAGGCGAAGGCTGAAAAGAGGCAAGAAAAGGAGGTACCACAAGTGCTAAAAACTATCCCACGACCTCCTCCTCCCTTTTCTCAAAGGTTGAAAAAGAAGGTTGAGGAAGGCAAATATCAGAAGTTTATTCCAATGTTGAAGGAGCTGTCAGTAAACATCCCTCTTGTTGAGACATTGGAGCAGATGTCAGGTTATGCGAAGCTCATGAAAGACTTGGTGACAAAGAAGAGATCTGTCAGTTTTAAGCCAGCAGATAACTTACATCATTGTAGTGCAGTTGCTTCGCGTTCCCTAGTTGAAAAGAAGGAGGATCCAGGAGCTTTCACAATTCCTTGTACTATCGGGTCTTACAACTTTGCTAAAGCACTTTGTGATTTGGGTGCTATCATTAACTTAATGTCGTTAGCCGTGTTCAAACAGTTGGGGTTGGGATCACCAAAACCAACCTCTATGATACTTCTCATGGTCGATAGGACTGTGAAAAAGCCGGTGGGCATTCTGTATGATGTTTTGGTAAAAGTTGTATCTTTCATCTTTCCGGCTGACTTTGTGTTTCTTGATTGTGAAGTTGACTTCGAGGTTCCCATTATACTAGGAAGACCATTCCTTGCCACTGGTCGTGCACTGGTCGATATGGAAACAGGGCAGATGAAATTCAAGTTAAATGATAAACAGGTCACTTTCAATGTTTGTCGTTCAATGAAGAAGCCAAGAGATAAACGTGTGATTTTGGTGATAGATGCGATTGATGATAGTGATTTTGTTGTGTCTCTTGAAGAAAGGTTGGGGGTAGAACCTCTTGCGGTCGTAATTATGAATTTTGATAGCAATGATATTGAGGAATATTATGAGGTGTTGGGTGCACTCGCTGGTAAGGGAGCATACACTTATGCTCCAAAGAAACTGGATCTCGATTTGAAGAATAGGGTAACCCCACCAGCTCGTCCGTCTATTGAGGCGCCTCCAGTTTTAGAGCTTAAGGCTCTTTCGGCCCACCTTCGCTATAAATTTTTGGGAGCCAACAACACCTTACCTGTGATTATTTCTGCTACATTGGTGGATTGGAAAGTAGAGGATTTGGTTTCAGTATTGAGAAGATTTAAGAGGGCCATTGGTTGGTCCATTGCTGATATTATAGGAATTCCACCCAGTATTTGCACTCACAAAATTCAACTTACTCCTGAGTGCATACCGAGCATTGAGCATCAGCGTCATCTAAACCCACCAATGCAAGAGGTTGTGAAGAAAGAGATAATCAAGTGGTTAGATGCGGGAGTGGTTTACCCTATTGCGGATAGCAAGTGGGTGAGCCCAGTTCAGTGTGTGCCAAAAAAAGGAGGAATCACTGTGGTTTCGAACGACAAAAATGAGTTAATTCCAATGAAGCCGGTTATTGGGTGGAGAGTTTGCATGGATTATCGAAAGCTGAATTCTTGGACTGAGAAAGATCATGTTCCTATGCCCTTTATGGATCAGATGTTAGACCGTCTTGCTGGTAGGGGATGGTATTGTTTTTTTGATGGCTATTTGGGGTATAATCAGATTTTTATTGCCCTCGAAGACCAAGATAAGACCACTTTCACTTGTTCATATGGGATATTTGCATTCAAGAGGATGCCCTTCGGTTTGTTTAATGCACTAACCACTTTCCAACGCTGCATGATGTCTATTTTGTTCGACATGGTGGAAGACACTATTGAGGTTTTTATGGATGATTTTTCTGTTGTGGGAGACTCGTTTGATGGTTGTTTGGCACACCATGCTAATGTACTACAAAGATGCGAGGAGTGCAACTTAGTGCTGAATTGGGAAAAATGTCATTTTATGGTCAACGAGGGTATCGTATTGGGGCATCAAATTTCAAAGAATGGCATTGAGGTGGATAAGGCGAAGATTGAGGTAATTGAGAAGCTCCCTCCACCTATCTCCGTGAAAGGTATTCGAAGCTTCTTAGGCCATGTTGGTTTTTATAGAAGATTCATCAAGGATTTCTCCAAGATTACACATCCTTTATGCAAACTTTTAGAGAAAGAGGTGAAGTTCATGTTCGATGATGCCTGCCTAAAAGCATTTGAGTGTCTTCAAGAGAAGTTGATTTTAGCCCCTATTATTGTGTCACCAGATTAGACTATGCCTTTTGAGGTTATGTGCAATGCTAGCGGAGTGGCTTTAGGTGCAGTCCTTGGCCAAACACGTGAGAAGATGTTACATCCGATTTACTATGCTAGTAAAGTGCTTAATCCAGCTCAAAAGAATTATACTGTGACTGAGCAGGAATTTTTGGCAGTGGTCTTTGCTTTTGAAAAATTCAGATCTTACTTGATAGGTACGAAGGTGATTGTGCATACAGACCATGCAGCCCTTCGGTATCTTATGTAAAAAAAGGATGCTAAGCCAAGACTGATTCGGTGGGTACTTCTATTGCAAGAATTTGACTTTGAAGTCAAGGATCGTAAGGGAACCGAAAATCAAGTTACTGACCATCTATCACGCCTTGAGGAGGAGGCCATGCTTAAATTAAGGGATGATCTTGAGATTGATGATATTTTCCAGATGAGCAAGTACTGGCAGCATCTCAAGACCTAATCCCTTGGTTTGCTGATTTTGCCAACTTTTTGGCAAGTGATCTAGTTCCGGAAGATATGTCATATCAGCAGAGAAAGAAGTTCATGCATGAGGTAAGAAAATTCTTCTGGGATGAGCCGTATTTATTTAGGGTGTGTGCTGATGGTATTATTAGAAGATGTGTTCCAGAGGTCAAGATGATGAGTATCTTGGAAGCATGTCATTCATCTCCAGTTGGGGGTCATCATGGAGGTGCGCGGACTTCCCATAAAATCTTGCAATGTGGGTACTACTGGCCCAGTATTTACAAAGATGCTCATGATTATGCCCGCGCTTGTGACCAATGTCAAAGGCAAGGGAATATTTCATGTAGACACGAACTTCCCATGATAACTATACTTGAGCTTGAATTGTTCGATGTGTGAGGAATTGACTTTATGGGTCCTTTTGTGAGCTCGCATGGAATGAAATATATTTTGGTAGTTGTTGACTATGTTTCTAAGTGGGTGGAGGAATTTGCACTTACTAATAATGAAGGAAAAAGTGTCATAGCATTCTTGAAAAAGAACATATTCTCACGATTCATTACACCCCGAGTTATTATTAGTGATGAAGGATCCCACTTCTGCAATCGTCTGTTCAAGGCCTTGCTTGAAAAATATGGTGTTAAACATAAGGTGGCAACACCTTACCATCCTCAGACAAGCGGGCAAGTTGAGGTGTCAAATCATGAGATCAAGTCGATTTTGGCAAAAACATTTAATGCTAATAGGACTGATTGGGCTCGAAGATTGGATGATGCATTATGGGCATATCGATCTGCTTTCAAAACGCCAATTGGTGCATCACCATATCAGTTGGTCTTTGGAAAATCTTGCCATTTGCCTGTCGAACTTGAACATAAGGCTCTGTGGGCGTTGAAAAGGTTGAATTTAGACTGGAGTGAAGCGGCTAAAATAAGACTTGAGCAGATGAATGAGATGAATGAATTTTGTCTCCGGGCTTATGAAAGTTCAGCATTATATAAAGAGAAGATGAAATTGTATCATGATCGTCGAATTGAGAACCGAGAGTTTTACCCGGGAGATTTGGTGCTACTGTATAATTCCAAGCTTCGCTTGTTTGCTGGAAAATTAAAGTCCAAATAGTCCGGACCATTCATGGTGATTAGGGTATTCCCACACAGAGCTATTGAGCTAAAAGGAGCGGATAATATTCTATTCAAAGTCAATGGACAGAGTGTTAGGCATTATGTGGGAGTCACGGAAGAAATAAAGACATGTGAGGAACTTGAGCTTGATGAAGTCTAAGTAGTCAAGCTAGCGATGTCGTGCCACGATGTTAAATCAAGCGCTTCATGGGAGGCAACCCATGGGCTAGTTGGTGAAGTCTGAGTATCCAAGTTAGCCATGTTGTGCCGCGACATTAAATCAAGCGTTGATTGGGAGGCAACCCAAGAGTTTATTATGTTGAGATATGAGTATTGTAGGAGCAGTTAGTTGAAAGTCACAAAATTTACCTGAATTGGTTCAGTACAATTCACGTCACTAGTCACACCACGTGAATGACAATCACGCCACGTGAATGGTGCCGTGAAAATCAGAGACAAGTTTCAGGTTTCAGAATCTTACCTACAGCAGAGGACCCACGTGACGTGAGTCCAACCCACGTCGCGTGGGTTATATCATGAAAATCAGAGGTAATTTCAGGCTTCAGGATCTCACCTACGCCAGTGCCCATGTGATGTGAGTTCAACCCACGTCACGTGGGTGGTTCCGACGAATTTAGAATCTGCAGATGACCCAAACCTGACCCGACCTAATCCTATTTTTCTAATTCAAAATCGGGTTTCTTCTTCTTCACCCGATAACCCACCCTATTCCTTATCTATTTTAAACCACCTACCACTAAACCCTAAATTCTCTACTCCTTCACTCCTAAAATCTGAACTCCCCACCACAAATACCAAAATTCGACCCCCCCCCCCCCGACCCGAATCCAATTTGACCACATCAGACCTCTAATCCAAAAATTGACCCAAACTCGACCCACAACATCCAAAATCCGACCCTAACCCGACCCAAATACCCAAAATCCGATCCTTAACCCATTACCATTCCTCCCAAATCAAACCCCAAAAGTGACCATCTTGATTCCCCTCGTCCAGAATTCGCACAAAAAATCCGGACTTACCAACCCGCCTGCGTGATGAACCGACTGAGTCTGAAAAAAATGGGTCCGTGGAGGAGTTTGACATTGGACATGATGATACTGCTTTAGTACCTCTGACCACGAGGTTACAGACTCGGGCCCGAGCTGCTGCCCGGGTAGCACTTCAGCCTGTCCCATCGCCTGTCTCGTCGGTTGTTCCAGATGAGTCTTTTGAGTTTGCCCCCCAGTCTGAAGAGGGGGATGATGCTTCGGAGTCAGGCTCTGCGGATGATGCTACGGGTCAGGGTACCTCTACGGTGGAGGCTACAACCTCTATTTTCGGTACTGGTGCCCAGAGTACTCCGACTCCCGCACAGAGTAGGGAGGTTCAGCGATGGTGTATGCAGGGCATGCGTGTTTTTTATGACAGGGATGCTGAGCTGACGGAGAGGCGTGTGTGTCGGAGGAGTATTATGGAGGAGCCCCAATACCGGGTGGAGAAGTTGAGGACATTACCTGATATTTGGCCTGTTTTTTAGCGATATGGATTGGGTTGGATAGTGCAGCCTTCTAGTCGTTATAGCTCGGAGTTAGTCGTAGAATTTTATGCCTCTTATTCTGCTTCAGTTGACTTGAGTACTCCTGTGGGTCAGCGGTTCAGGGATCAGCCCTTATTGACGCACATCTTAGTTTGTGGTACCCGAGTGGATATATCGGAGCAGACCATCCACCGCTTTCTGTTTGGGGCAGACCATCCACTTTCGGCTTTGACTGTTGAATTTGATCATTGGATGGACACTGTCAGAGATAGAGTTAGGATGCGAGATGCGGATCAGAAGTTGGAGCTGCTTAAATGGATTGCGGGGTACATAGCAGAGGATGGTGTAGCGGCTAGTTGGGTGATTGGTAAGCTGGACATCAAGAAGTCCACGCTTCATTTTGCAGGCAGATTCTGGTGGTCCGTTGTTCGGCATCGGTTGGGCCCGACTAATGCTGACAACTGGCTTACATTGGACCGGGTTGTGGTGGTAGCCAGCATATTGGCTGGTTATGAGATTCACATTGCTGGATATATCATCCGGGAGATCCATGAGCGGGCCTTCTGAGATCATACGAGTATACCATTCCCATGCTTAATCCAGCGCCTATGTGACAGGCCGGGTGTGGCTAGGATGCCTAGCCTCGATCATTATATAGAGGTGACCCGCATAACGGATATTGTTCTGATGCAGTAGCGGGGTTCTCACCCCATTCTTCCCTGAGGGTCACAGCCGTTTGAGTTGTCGGGAGCATCCCTAGATGAGCCAAGTAGTGTTCCTATGTCTATTCCCGTACCGGTTAGGGTACCTGAGACTATTCCTGTACAGACTGAGGGCGCTGGCCCTATTGATGATGAGGTACCCAGTACTACCACTCCACCGCCTCCCTCTGGTATGGTTTCTGTTTCTAGGGATTTCCTGCAGCAGTTGGTTGATCGGCAGACGGAGATATTTGAGCGACAGGCTCACACTGAGACCCAGATGGCTAAGTTGGTATCCCAGCTTAAGCCTTAGGTTAGGACCACTGTAAAGGTTGCGGAGGCTAGGGTGGAGGCCCGGATGACTGCGGCGATGGATCAGTTTATGAGGGGGCTGCATGGGAAGATTGACAGCTTTGAGGCACGGATGGCTTCCCGATTGAGTGTTGCACCAGGTTCTGATATGACCGAACTGACACAGGAGGTGGCCGCATTGAGAGAGGAGGTTAGGGCGTTGGCATCGAGCAGCACTCCTATTATCCCACCTATGCCTGCCCAGGCATCGATGCAACCAGTATTTGAGGTGGATTTGTTCTCTGACGAGGAGCCTCCGATTGATAGAGACAAGAGGCAGCGCAGTCTGGAGGTCCAGGTTGATAGTGATGCTGAGTATAAGAGTGATCTTCGGAGGGCGGTTAAAGCCTCCCTGGTGGAGTACCATGCGAGCCAAATTGAGGCGGAGCAGAGGGCGCGTGGTGCATCCGCTAGTCAGGCTGCCCCTCCATCGGATGCACCTACTACTGAGCAGACTGATGATCCCGCTATGGGTGGGCCCACTTCCGACGTTTAGGGCGCCACAGGTATCTCTTCACTCCCTTGTATTTTTATTGATAACTGTGCATTGAGGGCAGTGCACCATGGTTAGTTGGGGGTGGGGGTGTACCACCACTTGGGGGTTTTTGTTGCTGTGTTTCTTTTCCCCCGAGTGTGCTATCATAGTAGAATCGGCATATTTAGGATGTTATTTATAATGTTTATGTGTTTCTTGCTAAATTAAGAGAAAAATAAGGGAACTGTAGTGCAGTCCAGTTTAGAAAAAGTTTATGCTTTTTGAATGATAAGGATACCCCTCCTGAAAAATTTTGTTATTTTTGAAGTATGTGTGTAGCATGTTTATGTGCGACAACTGTTGGATCTTGTTATGGCACTAGGATTATAGGCAAATAACTGTACCTAGCATTGCATGAATCGGATAGGTAGTAGTTGAGAATAACCTTGTGTTATGTGTGTGTGAGGTCACTACTTAGTTAACTTTGTGTGTGTGATCCAGAACTTGCCCGGTTAGTCTTGCCTAGGTTAGAAGATAGGGGATTAGGAAAGGATCATAGGCCGTTTTTGAATAAGTCCACATTTAGCCTAAAAATGCAAGACCAAATGAATAAGTATCCCTTGATCCCGACGTTGAGCCTTAATTGACCTATTTCTTTCATTAGCCTATTCACCTTCCCATTTTAACTTACAATGAACCTGTCTTGGCCCTGGTCCCTCCTTGGACACAGTGTACCTCAACTCAGGCAAATCGCCTAAGTTGAGGGTGGCTATTATAGGGATGCATGGATTGAGTTGGGTATGAAAAAGAGGTTAATAAAAGAAAAAGAGAAAACAGGTTTGGGTGTGAAGAAAAAGAAAAAATAGAGTGAAAAGAAGAAAAATTGCAAAGAAAAAAAAAAGGAGAAAATTTTGTTTTGAAAGTAAAGAAAATCACACCCAAAAGCTGAAAATAAAAGAAAGGAGAATAAGGGAGAATAAAAATGAGAAAGGTTGAAAGTTGGAGCCAATAATAGTGTAGTGTCAAGGAAGGTTGAGTCACCATATCCATATGTACCATACCCGTCCCCAAGCCTACATTACAAGCCAAGTAAAGTCCTATAGTGATCCTAGTCCAACTGTCCGAAAACTAAGGCGTAGAAAATAAGGGCAAGCTTATGGTATTTCATGCACACTGTTTGAACTTCTTTGTGAGAGTGACTGTTTTGACCTAGTCCCTAATTTGAGATTCATTAGCATACTATGAGTGCATGGGACTTCTTTGATTGTGAGATTACATGGGTTGCATTATTAGCTACTATTTGTTCGTTTGCATATATGCTTAGTTCTTTGTGCATAATCTGGTGTCATCACTTGATCCCTTCTGTGTCATGATAATATGCTTCATGTATACACACTTTGGTTTTGATTTACAAATATGAGGGGTCAAAAAAGTTTTGTGCCAAAGGCAATGAGTCGACTGTCATAGGTTCCTTAGGTTTCTCTTAGTCAAGCATCGTACATGTGTGTTTTTGTTTTGTTCGCCTGAGGACATGCAAACGTTCTAAGTTGAGGGTGTTGATGCGCCATGGTTACATGGAACTTTCGATGCTTAAAAAAAGGGAAATATGCAATAACTTGGGTGTATTTGGTTGTTATGATGTGGTTTCTGTCCTACTTTGCAGGAAAACAGGGTTTGAAGGCAAAATGATCAAAAAGGAAGAATCAAGCCAGAGAACGAAGTGTCTGAAGATGGAAGAAAAAGAATCTGCACCAGAGAGGGACTCACGACACCACTCACGTGACATGAGTGGCTGGCGTGAGTCCACTTCAGGGATCAAGAAAGGTTCTGATTTCCACGCCAGCCAGTCACGTGTCGTGACTGTCACTCTAGTGGCGTGGGTTGATGGCGTGACTCAACTTCTGAAGAAGTCCAATTGAGCCTGATTTCCACGACACCAACCTACGTGGCGTGACTTGGTTCCATGATACCAAGTCACGATACCGTGGAAGTTGCCGACTCTGTTCTCCTATTTTGATTTGGATAGGATTAGTTTTTGTATCTATAAATACCCATGTATAGTCCTATGTGCGGGAGATAGTCATTACATTGTTTTGAGAGCTATTTCATATTGTTTTTGAGCTTATAAACATCTTGGTTTTGTTAATTTGAGTTTTATTGATAATTGAGATTTCAGTTCTTCTTCATTATTGTGAGTGTGTAACTATGTTTTCATCTTTGAATTCTTCTTGTGTTCTTGCAATTATGAGTAGCTAAACTCATCAACTAGGGTTGTGTGAACCATGACGAATTAACGAAATTGGTTAAGTGCAAAGCAACTCTGAACCGCTGTGAATGCATGAATTGTTGTTTCCTTCGTTTTGATTGCTTTCTAACGGTTGCAAACGTTAGAAACTCGTCTGTATACTAGAATTGCTCGAGAGAGAGGTAGAGATTGGGAAAAGGCGATAACAACAGAGATTTGAAGCAATCAACCTTCACCTAATAACTTGAGCCTTAGCGGGAATAGTTATCTGAGATCCAGGATAAGGGTTAGTAGTGCGACACTCGGAGACCAAGAGGAGAAGAGTGAAATTCATCTAACCAAGGTCGAGAGACGTTTAGATGAACATATCTTGTCAGATTTTGCATTCCACATAGCGGGACGGTTTTGTTAGCAAAAGGAACTGGTGGAGTTAAGGAATCATTGGGGATCACAGTCCTAGTGTATCTCTCTTATTGTCTACAAACTCGATACAATCAGCAATCGTTACTTTATTACTTCTTCACAAAAACCCCCCTTTTTACTTACTTACTAGTTACTCAAACCAGCATTCGATATAAACTTCGACCTATTCCCTGTGGGATAGAACCCAACCTAGTTGGGTTCTATATTTGATACAGCGACCACATTAAACTTTTCTAGAGGTATATTTTGGGCGACATCAGTGTTGTAACCTATGAGGCTAAGGGCAATATTTCTAGAAAGAGAATTGGTGATCCATGCAATGAGCATATCATTATACTGTTCCCAACCTAGTGAGTAGGGAGAATTCTCTGATGGCTGATGATTTCGGCCAGTAATGACCCCAAGCTTGTTCTTTACAGAAAAAGCAGCAAGCATACTCCTCCTCCAAATAACGAAGCCATTTCCATCAAAGGGAGGAGAGACTAAGGGAGTATTCGGATTATCTGAGGGATGAATGTAGAAAGGATGAGATGGATCTATTGAAAAAGGCATAAAACCCTCAATTCCAGCAGAAGCAGATGGAATGTTCGTGGTATCATCCATACGAGAAAAAAAAAACCAAAATTGTTCAATCTTTGGAGTGAAAATTAACAGAAAACTAGTGACAACCAACTTCACCAAAAACACCAATAATAGAATCACCTATGTTTCCGACTAAGCACCAACAAAAATCACCAATAGCTCCAACAAACTACCAATCAACAAAAATTCAGCAATAGTCACCAATGGCAAAATCCACCGTCATTTGCCAACAACAAAATCCACCAGAAAATATAGAAATAGAAAAGATATTACCGTCATTCTACGATAACTTGAAGAAGTAAAGTCTTCCTTAACAAAATACACTGGATTTGTTGAAAAAATCAAACGTCTCCGATGAAGGTCACCGTAGAAACCCTTCGAGGGTAGTATCAGATGATAGCTGACGTCGAGTACTACTCAATTCCTGGCTCTGATACCATGTTAGACGAAGAAATCAATGTAATCGACATGGATTTCTTCATCTGAAAACCCTAATTTCGATGGAACGAAGAGAGAGAAAAAGGATAAAAGATATTCTTATTTCTATCTGGGAAAAAATCTAGAAGATTACCGCCACTCATTTATTAAAACTGAAAATGCAATACAAAATACGAATGGGCCCTATATTAACGAAACAATCTAATTTGGGTCTATCACAATTGGGCCTGTATTCAGTGGCTCAATGCTCATGTCAACAATTTATGATGTGAAAAACTTTTATCGATACTCTAAACCATAAGTCTTGATGGTGCCCCGATTGCTAAGTTGTTAGGGTAAAATATATAAATAGCCACCATAGTGGGTGGCTTTGCTTTTTTGTCCTCCATAACTAAAGTCTTACAAAACAAGTCTTCCTTCTTTTTTATGTATAAAACAAATACATATTTGCCCCTCTACGTATCAAATATTTTCAAACAACTCTCCATTTTCATTTATCTTTCAACTTCGATTTTTTTTCTCTATTTTATTTTACATTAATTTTTTATTTTTATTTGCTCTTTTTTTTTTTTTTAATTTTCTCAATCTTTACTTTTTTTTCTTTTTTCCTTTTCTCCTTTCAACTTCTATTTTTTTTACTCTCTCTTTTTAATTTTTCTTTGATTTTTATTTTTTCTTTTCTCCTTTTTTCTCATATTTTTTCTCAACCTTTATTTTACTTTTATTTTTTATTTTGACTTTTTTTCTTTATTTTTTATTTTTTCTCAACCTTTCTTTTTTTTCCTTTTCTTCTCTCAACTTCTATTTTTTTCTCTTTTCTCTTTTCATTTTCTTTAAAAAAAAATAATTATTTTATCAACCTTTATTTTTCTTTTATTTTTTATTTTTCCGTAACCTTTATTTTTTTTCTTTTCTTTTCTTCGATTCCTTCCAAACAACAAGTCACGCCCCATAGGCAAGAGTTGACACTATCACATTGTGTTTTGATTTATGAGATGTTATGTTACTCTTGCCTTAGAGACAAGACTTAACCTAAAGACATTCAAACAACAAATTACGTCCCATGGGCAAGAGTTAACACAATCATATTATGTTTTGACTTATAAAATGCTCTATAATTTTTGTCTTAGAGGCAAGACTTAGCCCAATGACTTTCAAACAACAAGTTATGCCCCATGGGCAAGAGTTGGCACTACCACATTGTGTCTTGATTTATGAGATGCTTTATAACTCTTATCTTAGAGGCAAGACTTAGACCAAGGGCTTTCAAACAACAAGTTACGCCCCATGGGCAAGAGTTGACACTACCATATTGTATTTTTATTTATGAGATGTTCTATAACTCTTGCCTTAGAGGTAAAACTTAGCCCAAGAACTTTCAAACAGCAAGTTACGCCCCATGGGCAAGAGTTGTCACTACCACATTATGTTTTGACTTATGAAATGCTCTATAGCTCTTGCCTTAGAGGCAAGACTTAGCCCAATGACTTTCAAATAACAAGTTATGCCCCATGAGCAAGAGTTGGCACTACCACATTATGTCTTGATTTATGAGATGCTCTATAACTCTTGCCTTGGAGGCAAGACTTAGACCAAGGGCTTTCAAACAGCAAGTTACGCCCCATGAGCAATAGTTGACACTACCACATTATGTTTTGACTTTGAAATGCTCTATAACTCTTGCCTTAGATGCAAGACTTAGCCCAATGACTTTCAAACAACAAGTTATTCCCCATGAGCAAGAGTTGGTACTACCACATTGTGTCTTGATTTATAAAATACTACATAACTTTTGCCTTAGAGGCAAGACTTAGACCAAGGGCTTTCAAACAACAAGTTACACCCCCAAAGGCAAGAGTTGACACTACTATATTGTGTTTTTATTTATGAGATATTTTATAACTCTTGCCTTAGAGGCAAGACTTAGCCCAAGGGCTTTCAAACAACAAGTTTTGCCCCATGGGCAAGAGTTCTTGATTTATGAGATGCTCTATAACTTTGCCTTAGAGGTAAGACTTAGCCCAAGAACTTTCAAACAACAAGTTATGCCCCATGGGCAAGAGTTGACACTACCACGTTGTGTCTTGATTTATGAGATGCTCTATAACTCTAGTATCAGAGGCAAGACTTAGCCCAAGGACTTTCAAACAGCAAGTTAAGCCCAATTGGCAAGAGTTGGCACTACTACATTATGTCTTGATTTATGAGATGCTCTATAACTCTTGCCTTAGAGGCAAGACTTTGCCCAAGGACTTTCAAACAACAAGTTATGCTCCATGGGTAAGAGTTGACACTATCACATTGTGTCCTGATTTATGAGATGTTCTATAACTCTAGCCTTAGAGGCAAGACTTAGCCCAAGGACTTTCAAACAATAAGTTATGCCCTATGGGCAAGAGTTGACACTACCACATTGAGTCTTGATTTATGAGGTGCTCTATAACTTTGCCGTAGAGGCAAGACTTAGCCCAAGGACTTTCAAATAGCAAGTTACACCCCATAAGCAAGAGTTGACACTACCACATTATGTTTTGACTTATGAAATGCTCTATAACTCTTGTCTTAGATGCAAGACTTAGCCCAATGACTTTCAAACAATAAGTTACGCCCCATGGGCAAGAGTTGACACTACAATATTGTGTTTTTATTTATGAGACGTTCTATAACTCTTGCCTTAGAGGAATACTTAGCCCAAGGACTTTCAAATAACAAGTAACGCCCCAAGGGCAAGAGTTGACACCACTATAAGTTTTGCCCCATGGACAAGAGTTGACACTACCACATGGAGTGTTGATTTATGAGATGCTCTATAAATTTGCCTTAGCGGCAAGACTCTAAGGTAAGACTTAGCCCAAGGACTTTCATACAACAAGTTATACCCCATGGGCAAGAGTTGACACTACCACGTTGTGTCTTGATTTATGAGATGCTCTATAACTCTAGTATCAGAGGCAAGACTTAGCCCAAGGACTTTCAAACAGCAAGTTAAGCCCAATTGGCAAGAGTTGGCACTACTACATTATGTCTTGATTTATGAGATGCTCTATAACTCTTGCCTTAGAGACAAGACTTTGCCCAAGGACTTTCAAACAACAAGTTACGTCCCATGGGCAAGAGTTGAAACAACCACATTGTGTCTTGATTTATGAGATGTTCTATAACTCTTCCCTTAGAGGCAAGACTTAGCCCAAAGACTTTCAAAAAACAAGTTATACACCCTCACGGGCAAAAGTTAGCGCTACCACATTGTGTCTTTGATTTATGAGATACTCTATAAGTCTTGCCTCTAAAACTAGACTTAGCCCAAGAATCTCCCAAAAAAACAAATTACTCCACATGGGCAAGAGTTAATACTATTTCATTATGTCTTAATTTATGAGATACTCTATAACTCTTGCCCTATAGGTAAGACTTAGTTCAAGGATTTACAAACAACAATTTAATGTTCTATAACTCTTTCCTTAGAGGCAAGACTTATCCCAAAGGACTTCCAAATGGCAAGCCACACCCTTAAGTTTACTTTGATGTCAAAGAAAGAAGATCCTTTTTGCGGATTATCCAACTTTTTGTTCATTAGCGAAATATAATAGAAGCTGAGAAAAAAGAAAAAAGAGAAGGACAAAAATAAATATTGAGAAAAAAGAAAAACAAGAGAAGAAAAAAATAAAGGTTAAGAGAAGAGAAAAAAGAGAAAAATAAAAATAATAAAAAAGTAAAAGTTGAGAAAAAAAAAATGAGACGAAAAAATAAAATAAAAATAAAGTTTGAGAAAAATAAAAAAAATATGAAAAGAAAAAAATAAAGGTTAAGACAATGAATTAAAAAAGAGAGATGAAAAATAAACAATGTTTGAGAAATAAAAGGAAAAAAAAATAAAGGTTGAGAAAAATGAATTAAAACAAGAAATAAAAGAGAAGAAAAAATAAAAATCAAATAACAGTAAAAAAAAAGGGGAAAAAAAATTGAAAGACAAATGAGCATGGAAAGATGGCTACTATTTAAAGACTGAGACAAAAATACAAATCACCCACTGTGGGGCACATTCCATGTAATTTCCTGAATTTGTTACTCTGCCAAAAGACTTCTTCCACTTACTTTTTTGAATACTCTAAAAATTGTTAACTGCAAATATGTAAAAGAACTTATAGGGTCTAGTTGTTCACGTTAATGTTCTCAATATTAACTTTATCTTGATTTGATTATATTGTGTAACACAAAGATCCAAGTATGATCTGATGTATTAGTATATTTCTCTGTAAAAGTAAAACTATTTATGTTTTTTATTCAATTTTGGTTCTACTATCATGCCAAGTCAAACTAAAGTGAATTAACAAAATAGGATGAGAGTGGATTTTTTTTTTCCATGCAGAAAGAAAATGAACTAGCTAGGTACAACTTGGTAAGTTTGATTAGGCCTCATGTTCTATGATTATTGTCAACACTTTGGTCTTGAGTATTCCCACTTTAAATACTGTACTAAAGTGAACAACAACTTTCGTTATGACTTTCGAAGATTACATTCAATATATACAAGTGTGTACGGAGAAAAAATAAAGCATCTATAGAATGGTGCAATTGAAAACTTAATAGCCATCCAACTGTTACACACCACCAATTAATTAAGATTTTGTTGAAATAGAGACAAATCATGGGATGAAAAGAGTAACCTTCTTCTTCAAATGTACATGTGTATGTCTTGTGTCTGTTTAATTGTTTATTTATTGTGTTTTATTGGCATTTGACTATCAAATTTTACATAATCTTTTGTTAGCTAATCACTATTCAAATGAATTGAATTTTTTTTAGTATTTTGGCAGCGAAAAATTGTTTGATTTCGTCTCAGTTAGAATATCTTACTCAATTAATATGGCACACAGACGAACCTTTATTGTATAGTATATCTTCAATCAAGATTTATACTACATATTGAGCAAGCAACCTTGGTAGAGGAAAAAACCGGTTAATGAAAATCATCTAAAGGGCAGCCCGGTGCACTAAAGTTCTCGCTATACACGGGTTCAGGGTAGGAGTCGGACCACAAAGGTCTATTATACGCAGTCTCACCTTACATTTCTACAAAAGATATGAAATCATCTATTTTTCTTATTTAATAATGGAAACATACATACTATTTGATATTTGACTTTATTTATGTTCCCTCTTGGCTCTGTGGAGTCTGAATTTAAGTAGTTCTGGTAGAGACTAGAGAGTACACAATGGACTGTGGTTTGTCCAACCGTCCAGGGTAACATACTAATTTATTGATCGGACTAGTCTCAATTCATGTCGTATAAAGCTTATAGTAAAATTTTAACACTTTCTTGGTCCAAAAACACCTCAAAATGATGTGAGGATCATAGTTCAAAGTCAATATATGGAGACTTATCATCCCATTACAATCCGATTTAGGATTCTAAATACTTCTGGCTACATGTCTATTACTAGACATTTGAGGTGTGAATAATATCATATGATGAATCAATATTGAGAAAAAATTGAGTCTAACTCTATATCATGATAAGAAATATACTTTGAATCTAAATCAGTTTTAAAAATTAACTCATGTCATATAAATAGACTTGTTCATCCAACTAGATCGATGAGGGACTCTAGTTATTACTAGACATTTGAAGTGTGAATAATATAACATGAAGAATCGATATTGAGAAAATGCGAGTCTAAACTCTAATAACATAATAAGAAAATATAACTTAAATCTAAATCAATTCTAAAAATTAACTCATAAGGTGAGAATATATATCAAAATTCATATAAATAGACTGATCATCTAACCAAATGAGGGACTCGATCTAGCTATAAAATAAATTTAAGGGACACGATAAATAAACAACAAAACTATGTAAACTATGTTCATTTTATCTAGTTCATCAAATTGATTTATCAAATGGCCATTCAATCAATAGTTGTTATCTCAATTTTTGTATTGAAAAAAATTAAAATCAAGACAAAATAACTTTTAAAAATAAAAACTATTAGTTAAATTACCATCCGAGAAATCAATCCTAATTCATTAATCTTATTAATTCAAGGATGAAACAACAACATAAGATTCAAATGATTAACTGTCGCAAAATAGATTAAAATCGTTCAATTAATTCCACGAACCATAAGAAACATGAAGTACAATAGGTTAGATTCCCCCCTTTTTTTTTCTTTGGGATAATTCATTCCTTGGTTAAATAAAGTCGGTACTATTTTCATGATTTTCCTCATCAGAGTAAATATATAGCAGATGATACAGACACTTCATTAATTTTATACACTCTTCATTGATTTTCTCAACTAACAAAAAATTATTTCTAATTCTCAGACCCCTACCACCACGACACTCCAGTATAAAGCGAAACAGTAGTATCCCTGTCACAAATATTTACTCCAAAGTATTAAAAATTAAATATTACCTTGAGTTCCACTCTCACAATTTAGGAGTAAGGATTAAAACTGACATGCAAATACTACATGAATTAAGTAAAGACTCTTTCTTCTTCTTTTTTTTAAAAAAAAATAAATAAAAAATCTCCCAACATGTCGACGCAAATAATATGACTTTATCTCCAGGTCCTAATAAGTGGAAATCTTAGGGGCTTTTATGGGATGACCTACGCAGAGCGAAAGCATTACCAACCTGAACTCATTTATAAAATTTATCCATTAAAAAAAGTATATTGTATAATTTTGTAAGCTGCATATTTTTGGGGTATATAATCCATGTAGTTATACATTTTAAAGATATACAATACTACAACAGTAAGACCGTAAGAGTAGTTGAATTACATCATGAGTTATATATATCTAGAAACGATATAACGTAGACATACGTGTAAAGTTTATTTAAAAGTATTTTGCAAATATCTTTTTCTAAATAAATATCAATTATATTTGTAGGCACTTTGTAATTAATCTAGGTGTAGTCCACACCTTTGATTCAGTAGAGAACAAAGAAGGTAAAAGAAGAAAGAAGAAGAAGAGTGGAGTTACAGAAATGAGTAGAATCGAAAGAGAGTAGTTCAATCTTATTGAATGAATGTGAAAAGTGATACAAGTAGTAGGTATTTATAGAACACTTACAAGGAAAGATCATAACTAACCAAGGAACTCACTATCCACTAGTTAGTTATAACTAACAACTTGAAGGTAACTAACTACTTGAAACTAACTCACTACTCCTAAAGTTGTTAGCTCTTTTGTACTCTTAACACTTACCCTCAAGGTAGGAAGGGGTGAATATGTCTCACATTCCTAGCTTGGAGCTAAGATAAGTGTGTTGAACCCTGTTAAGTCCCTTGGTGAACAAGTTTGCAGGCTGATGTTGAGTTGATATGTAGCTAGTTGAGACTGTTCCTAGTAGAATTTTTTCTCTGATAAAATAACAATCAATATTTATGTGCTTAGTTCTCTCATGATAGACTGGATTAGCAGCTATCTGTAAAGCTGACTTATTATTACTAGAGATTTCAGCTATAAGTGCTAGATCAATGCCAATCTCTTTCACCAAGCCTAGGATCCATATTAGTTCAGCTGTTACATCTGCCAAACTTCTAAATGCAGCTTCAGCTGAACTTCTAGACACAATAGCTTGTTTCTTTGATTTCCAAGATACTACTGAATCACCAATCTTCACAAGATAACCAGTAATAGACCTTCTAGTTTAAGGGTATGATGCCCAGTCAGCATCACAGTAGGCATTTACATGTTCATTAGCACTACTAGACAAAAGGATTCCCTGTCCTGGTTGGTTCTTTATGTATCTTACCACTCTCACTGCAGCTTCTATATGAGATTTCTTGAGATATTGAAGAAGCTGACTTAGTGTTTGAACACTGAAACAGATGTCTGGCCTAGTCATTGTTAGATAAAGTAACTTTTCAATCAATTTCTGATAGCTTCCTTGATTTGTTGGAGGGTCATCTTCTAGTTGCACATGTTTAACATGATCATCAAACTCTCTTATAGCCAGTTTCACATTGTAATCAATAGGTGTCACTGCAGGCTTGGCTACTCCCAGACCCAAATCAAATAATAATTCTAATGCATACTTTCTTTGATGCATTAGAATTCCCTTTTCATACCTAGCAAACTCTATACCAAGAAAATACCTCAGTTCTCCAAGGTCTTTTATTTTAAAAGCTTGTTGCAGAGTTGCTTTTGTTTCTTCTATCAGTTTTAGGCTATCACCAGTAATCAACATATCATCAACATACATCAGTATTAGTACAATACTCTCATTTGTCTATTTTACATACAAGGATGGATCATATTTACTCTGAACAAACTGAAACTTCACCAAGGCATCTGATAACTTAGCATTCCATTGCCTAGGAGCTTGTTTTAATTCATATAAGGATTTGACAAGTTTGCACACTACATTCTCCCCCTAGCTTACGAATCCTTCTGGTAGCTTCATGTATATCACATCAGTGAGATCACCATTCAAAAGGGATTATAAATATCCAGCTGATGCACAAACCATTTATTTCTTGCTGCAGTGGCTAACACAGTTCTTATTGTCTTCATCTTAACAACAGGTGAGAATGTTCTTTTGTAGTCTATACCTTCTCTTTGGCTATATCCTTTGACTACCAACCTAGCCTTTCACCTTTCAACCTCTCCTGTAGCCTTATACTTTATCTTATAGATCCACCTGTAACATATAGGTTTTGTCCCTTCAGGTAGTGTAACAACATCCCACGTGTAGTTAGAATTAAGAGCTTCAATCTCACTCTTTATAGCAGCTATCCACCTAGGAACTTTACAAACTTCTAAGTATGTAGTAGGTTCAGTAACAACTGAAGAAGATGTAACAAACTCCTTGTATCTATCATAAAACCCACTATAAGACACATAATATGAGATGGGATAAGAGACATCCTTGTGAATGTTCAGAGATACAAAATCAGTCATCTACACTGGAGATTTTATTCCTCTAGTTTTCTCCTTTGATCCTACACTACCACTGGAGCAGGTGGTGGTGCTACCTCTTCATGTACACCTTGATATTGGTCTTAGGGTGGAATTTGAGGAATATTTACCTCAAGCTGTTGTGAATCATGAAGTACACATTGAGGCTGCATGTGAGCTTGCTTATTACACAAAATAGTCTGTGAAGACTCTAAAGGAAATAGGTGATGTGTATAGTCAGATTGAGTATTCTTCTGTTTGAAAGGGAAAATATCTTCCCTAAATGACACATCTCTACTCACAAACACCACCTTATTAACAATATCATATAGTGCATATCCCTTCTGGACCTCAGAATATCCCAATAGAACAGTAGACTTAGCTCTAGTCATCAACTTATCATGTTCATTTAACACCTTGGCATAACATAGACATCCTATAACTCTGAGATGACTATAACCTAGTTTCTTGCCATATAACCTTGAATAAGGTGTTTGATACTCTAGAAATAAACTTGGAAGCCTGTTTATAATGTACATAGCGGTTAAGACACATAACCCCATAACTGTATAGGAATTCCTGCTTGAAACCTTAGTGCTCGTGACCTCAAGGATATGTTTGTGCTTTCTCTCAGCTATACCATTTTGTTGAGGTGTGTATGCACAAGTGGTTTGATGTATAATGCTTCAAGCTTTAAACAACTCACTACATACTGAATTAACAAACTCAGTCCCATTGTATGACCTTACCACCTTAACAGTTTAGTCAAATTGAGTTCTAACATAAGCAATGAACTGTTAAATCAGCACACACACTTCAGACTTAAATTTCAACAAGCAAACCTGAGAAAATCTTAAGAAATCATCGACAATTGTCAATAAAAATATTTTATCATTCATAGTGGTAACTTTATAAGAACCCCACAAGTCTATGTGAACAACATCAAAACAACTGATAGTCTTAATACTGCTACAACTAAAAGACAATCTATGTTATTTTGCACTAGGATAGACTGTGCATTGTCTTACTCTATCAACTATTACTTGAGTTTTCTTAGACACTAATCTTTGCATTACACAAGAAGATACATGACCAAGTCTCTTGTGCCAAAGATCTACTTCTGCTTGACTGTTAATGTCTTTGCTCATATATGATCCACCTAATGCTTCACTTGTCAGCGCCTTGAATGCACTCTTGGCATCTTGATCACTGAGTAGATATAAACCTCCTTCTAGTCTACCAATCGCCCTCACCTTTCCAGTAGAGAGATCCTGGAAGACAGAGAAATTAAAAAAAAATTCACTAAGCATTGCCACTCTTTAGTCACTTTAGGTATCAATAGTAAATTGTATTGAAACTCAAGCAAGTGATACACATTAGTAATGACATTCTCTTCTATCAAATAACATTTCCCCACATGTTTAACTAAGATTGTATCACCATTAGAAAGGTACACTTGCTTCGGCATTGCTGGCTTTACTACTGACTTCCCATCTAGCAGACTCAAATCAGACACCATATGATTTGTAGCACCAGTATCAATTATCCATTTATGCACTTTAGAAGATACCAAAAAAGCATTACTAATATCTGCTACATTAGCTGAGTCATGTTCATTAGCTGCTTCTTTGTTCTGATTTATCAGCTGGATGATTTGTTCATACTGCTCTTTAGCGAAAGTTGCAGTTCCCATTTGGCCTATCTGAGACAGCTACAGACCTGAACTTGAGTGACCTCCTGATCTATGAGAATAAGAGCATTGTCCTATACCTTGAACACCTGAGCCCTGACTGTTTTGACCAGACACACCATGATAAACAGACTGAGAGTAAAAAACTTACCCTGAGATAGCATCTTGATCTATTACTGCATTATATTCTGCACCACCCTCAACTCTAGGCTTTTTTATATTCTTGAAATTAGGTGGATACCTAATTATCTTCCAACAATTGTCCTTAGTATGCACTTTCACTTTGCAGAATTCACACTGCACATTATAGTTCTTTTTGAACCTCTGAAACTGACTAGTTCCACTTGCATTTCTTGAGTACATAGCAATATCACATCTCCTTGAATTAATCACTGGATTAGCAGCAAGAATCCCTACAGTATTGACCATAAACTTGTGGCTTTCATCACTCAAGATCATGGCATAAGTCTGATTAACTGTAGGCAGAGGATTCATAAGTAGAATCTAACTTCTTGCTTGAATGTAGACATCATTCAAGCCCATCAAGAACTGAAACAATTTCAACTTTTGCAAATGTAGGACAAAGTCTCTTGACTTATCACAGTCACAACCAGGTACAGGCACCAAAGCCTCAAATTATTCCTAGAGATCCTTCAGTTTTGAGAAATATGTGGACATAGAAGCACTGCCTTGAGTAAAAGTAGAAATCTCCTTATGCAAATTGAAAGTCTTAGCACCATCAATTTTATTAAATCTTTCATGCAAATCATCCCGTACTACTTTAGCCACAGATGCATACATAATACCACCAAGCAAATTTTTAGAAACAGAGTTCATCATCCAAGATAACACAACTGCATTGACCCTTTCCCATTGATTTCCTAGTTCTATAGGAAACTTATCTTTGTTACATGTTCCATCAACTAACCTCAATTTGTTTCATCCTAGTAAAGCAATCCTTATGGAACGAAACCAAATAGAGTAGTTTTCAATACGTGTCAACTGGAAGGAAACATTTTGAATACCACTCTGATCTGCAGGACCAAGAAATAACGGATGATTGTAGTCAATTGATGTATTTTGAGTTCCATTTTGTCCAGAAGTTTCAGCAACTCTTTCAGCATTTGCCATAGCTGAACTTCAAGAGAATACAGTCGTAATCACAGAGAAAAAAGATCCTTAAGAATTCGTAAACAACCACAGAATCTTGATTCAAGATTGATCAACAACAGTTGAACCTTGAATCTTTTACACCATTCACCGATTGATCACCACCTAGCTAGAATTCCTAGCCTCGTAGCTCTGATACCATGTAATTAATCTAGGTGAATTCCACACCTTTGATTCAGTAGAGAAGAAAGAAGGTAGAAGAAGGAAGAAAAAGAGTGGAGTTACAGAAATGAGTAGAATCGAAAGAGAGTAGTTCAATCTTATTGAATGAATATGAAAAGTGATACAAGTAGTAGGTATTTATTGAACACTTACAAGTAAAGATCATAACTAACTAAGGAACTCACTATCCACTAGTTAGTTACAACTAACAACTTGAAGGTAACTAACTACTTGAAACTAACTCACTACTCCTAATGTTGTTGACTCTTTTGTACTCTTAACACACTTGCATGCCCCATTTGATAAGCCTGTTGTCAACAGTCGATAGCTATTGTGATGCATTGCTAACCATAATATAAATTGATGCCTAGGGATCAATTCTTTAAGCATGATCAGAGTTTTTCTGTAACACTCCGCTCGTTCGAAGAGTTTAAATTAACCCGTACTTTTGGGATAAGATTAGGAATAGTTAATATATGCTAAGAAAGATGTGCTATAATAAGGTATTTGAGTCGCACAATGGAGCAATGGTCGTGTGTAGTTTTGAACTCAAGCAAGTTGCAGAACAAAAGTAGGCAAAAATTATCTAAAATTACTTTTATAAATTCTTTGAAATTTAGGTCAAATGTCTCGAAGCTTTTCTCTCAATCTACTTGGAGCTAGGGGTGATCCGCCCACCTAATCGAAGGTCTATGAATCTAGTTTCCAAGCATTAAACCGCGCTCACTAATACGACTTCAGGGTACAGAGATATTCGTGTTTTCGTGAGACTGCACTAGCAGTCAAGTGAGGTGGGTCTAGGTCGGTGGAGACTGGAGACTTATAATTCAACAAATCCATTTTTTAGGTAATTTTGCATTCCTTTAAAATGGAAAAGAAAGAAAGAAAGAGAAATTTCAAGTTTTTGTTTATGATATTTTACCTGATCATGTACTGTAATACTTTTGTGAATGATACTAATTGATACTTAAGTTATCATGAAGTTTATGTCTATGCATTATTAAATGATTATAGTGGGAAAGAAGTTTATGACTACACGTAAAAACATGAAAATCTTAAATAAAACTTAATTAGAATCAATCTAAAAAGTAAACAGTATTTAGATGCAAATATAAAATAAAAAAATTTATAAAGTTAAGAAATTAATTTAAAGTGAGTGCGACTTTTCTCATATATTTTGTTTATCGTGCTTAGAAAAGCCTAATGAAAAGCATTAAAGTTAATTAGTAGTACTACTTGTGATGGAGTAGGGGCCTATTAGCCCATGGTTTATTCCGCTTATTGTTAATGATGATTGATGGTGGATCCTATATATTGATTCCTCCGGACCTAGGAAATTTGTAAAAGATTACGATAAAAAATTATCTGCATTTGATATTTATATTGAATTAATATATTGTATAATTATTTATTAATTAATGAGATAAAAATACTTATCAGTTAATGATAATTGTAAAATTGAAATTGATAAATTTGTAACAGCATTCATCTTTAAAACTTAAAGAAAATTTCTAAACTTTTCAACTTTCATGTTTTCCTCGTGAGTTACGTTACTGATATAGTGATCATGTACGTAGACGGATTAATTTTTATGCCAAGGCAAATAATGAGAGAACTCTAGGAATTGTCACTTATGCAGTGACGTCTGGCGAGACACCTTTAACAAAGGATTTTTGTTCAACACTTTTTACTGGATTAAAAAAAAAAACAGACACCTTTTAATAAAGGATGTCATGTAACATCGATCTGCACAAAAAAGATTTCATAAATATATGTGTAGATAATTTTATACTTAGGAAAATAGAGTGCAAAAAATAAACGATATCACTTGAAAATAGCTTACGTAAATTTCAAGCAGAAATTAATAATAAAGTCTCAATCTTAATAATACTGGTCGAGACCCAAACTCCATATGTGTCGAATTAACAAGGATGATTAACAAAATAGTCAAACATAAGAGGCTATTTATAAAAGCTCTCTTAACTTTAATTAAATTACAAAACATATCTGGGTCACATGTATCTGTGAATCTTAGATACACTAGCTTGCGTATAATTGGGACTGTATACCTAGTACTGCGTATTTGAGATTGTGTATCTAAGACATATCTATGCATATCCCTGTGTAGATACACTTCCAAAAATCATAAAGATACACAAAACCAACAACAACCACCGTCCCTCTTCTCCTTCTCATGCGAGATTAGATCTATTTTTTCCGGCAACCACAACGGAATCAAAGATGCACAATCATCACCGATCTACCGGCGCGTGTATCCACCAACCGTCAACCATCCTTTCCCCATTTTTTCCGGTGAATCTAAACCACCACTTCACCACCACCACCACCACCTCTGTTCTCCAAGTACCGGCCAGATCTACCTCTCCCTTGTCTAAGCACCGGCTCCACTTCGGCCAGCAACCACCTCCGATCTCCATGCACCGGCCAGATCTATCGAGGAGGGTGGTGGTTGGTTTTCTGGCGTTGTGACAGTGATAGGGAAGGGGAAAACGAGGCAATGTTGGGTAGTGGTTCTGGTAGAGATTCAGATCCAATGGGTGCTTGGACGACGGAAAGGTAGAGAGCGGAGGTGGAGGGTCGTGGAGCAGTGATCTGGATTCACTAGAAAATGGAGAAATGAGGGCGAAAGGATTTGTATTGCCCAGATACACAATATAAATTTCGGGTGTATCTATATATCTCAGATACACCGAAAATCTATATTGTGTATCTAGATAATTACTTAAGTATATTTTGTAATTAGGTATCAAACCTCCTATATTTTTTATGTTTGCCCTTATAACAATATGCCAATTTTATTTAATTTTCTTTTTTTGCACAAGTTTTGCGTACGCATTTGCCAATGACCAAGGGAGTGTTATGAGTTTAACCGAAGTTATGATTTTCGACATAAAATATGAAAATATAGGAGCATGTAACAAGATTATTGGAGAATTTCAGTAGTTTAATTAATTAGTTACTTAAACTTTCATTTTGATGCTTAGGATTTGATTTTATCTTGCAGTTCCTTTTCCTACTCCTACTTTGAGGGGGGAAAACAAAATTATTAAAAATTTGATTATTATGTATATTGAATTCGTAATTTTAAATTATAAAAGTTCAGTAAAAAAAATTAAAGATGGAACTAGTTAGATTTAGATTCTTACAGCCCCGTTTGGCCATTAAAATTCAATTTTTTTTTCGAAACAATGATGTTTGGCCAAAGAAATTTCAAATACAATTTGAAGTTGTATTTGGAAAAGTTGAAACAACCCTCAACTTGGGATCCATTTGGTCATAGATTTCCCAAGTAGTTTTTGGGAAAAACTTGACAAATAGTGT
This sequence comes from Capsicum rhomboideum, assembly GCA_031232105.1. Classification (NCBI taxonomy): domain Eukaryota; kingdom Viridiplantae; phylum Streptophyta; class Magnoliopsida; order Solanales; family Solanaceae; genus Capsicum; species Capsicum rhomboideum. Next base: position 32,999,178 of record CP124716.1, read on the forward strand.
TTGGCCATACAATTTATCATTATTTGGCAAATATTTTTGGCAAATAAACTAAATTTCCAAATGATAGGAAATACTAGTATTTGGGCCAAATTTCATTTTTTGTGAACTTTTAAAAGAGAAATATGTTTCTCAAATACTATAGTCAAACACATGGTGAAACTTCATCCAAAAATGACTTGTCAAAAATGTTTGAAAATCTATGACCGAACGCTAGCTTGTTTTCACTTTTTTCCATCTCACTATTTCACTTTTTATCTTTCCAAAGGTTTAAAAAAGTCTTTGGAAAAAGGTATAGTCAAACATAACTCTAACTTCAATTTTAATTTTTTATTTTATTTTCATGGCTGATAGGGGCGTCTCAATAAAATTAGTGGCCTAAAGTCAAACTTTAATAAGAGGTCTTAAATATATAGACATACATACAAAATTAATATTGTAATAATTTAGAGTTGTCTTTTTTTTTTTTGCTTATTAATTGTTTTTGGTGTAGTATTTTTAAAAGACACATAACATTTAACTTCATATATTAATATGATTATTAATAAAAGTAACGATTAATGCTAGTTAATAAAATGTTAGACATTTGTTTGCAATACATTAACTTGAATGTTGTTGTTAAAACTTTATTTATTAATATGAAGTTTGAGTTGTTTAATTCAAAGTTCTAAAATATTTCTGATAATAATTAGATAACTTTTTCTTTCTTTATCTTGTTTTTTTAGATAACTTTTTAAAACATATTTCATAATCTTCATTATTATTCAAGTGAAGTTGAAATCATAAATTTACTATTAAAATTAGACCTTAAAATTTTAGGTATCTAGAGCAAAAGTTTTACCAGTCTTATCCTTAGTCATCCCTGATGGCCGAACGCCTACTTAATCTAAAGATGAAGGTCTACTCAAAATGAAAAATGTAATTGGTCAAAGCTAGGAAGGCTCATTGAAATTTTGTACGGCTTAATTCATGTTTTATCCTAACCTACACCAAAATTTCTTTTTCTCAAGGAACATTTTTTATGGGTAAAGTTTTATAAGTACTTAATATTTATACTAAATCAATGGATACAAGCTAAGTATTTTCATACAAATAATTAAGTATTACTTAATCATGATTGATCAGTACTTTTCTCATTCCAATTTATATGATATTATTTAGATTTTGAAAGTCAAACAAATTTTTTTTATGTCTTTTAAATATTTTATATTACTATTAATTTAATTAAATCACATTGTTACATAATTTTTCATATATAAATTTTATTTTAAAAAATATATAATTTATATCCGAATTTATGATAAAAATTACTAAGGTCAAACACATATTCAGTCCCTTAAATTTGTCCAAAGTTCTCATTTTGACACTTGAACTTTACCTTGTTTTAATTAAACACAAAACTATACACAAGTTTATTCTAATTAGACACAATACGCTGCCTTGACACATTTCACAAATAAATTAGCGTCTGATGTGGAAAATATTATTCCGCATAATTAAAAAAAAAATGTCACATAAATAAAAGTCGCATAAAAGGGCAGAATTTTATCCATATGCAGCTATAGTTCATTCCATCTTTAAGCGATTTTAGGGCTGAAAAACCCTAAAATTCATGTTTTCCTTCCATTGTCACTCGATTATCAATATTTCTTACCAAGTTATTCTCATCTTGGTGATTCTTCTTAAATTCTCTTCTTTCGTTTCTTAAATTCAGACAATGATCCGAATTTAAGGTTTTTCATCCCTAAAATCTCTCAAAGATGGAGTGGACTATAGCTGCGTATGAATGAATTTCTGTCCTTTTATGTGACTTTTATCTATGTGGCATTTTTTAAAAATTATGTGGAATAATATTTTTCACATCAGAGGCTAATTTATTTGTGAAATGTGTCAAGTCAGTATATTGTGTCTAATTGGAACAAACTTGTGTATAGTTTTGTGTTCAATTGAAATAAAAAAAAAGTTCAAGTGTCTAAATGAAAATTTTGGACAAGTTTAAGGGGTGTTTGGCCAATTAATAATAAAATTGACTTTGGAAATATGACTTAACACATACTAATATTGCTCTCTACATTTCAATTTTTTTTTATCTTACTTTCTTTTTAGTCCATTTTTCTTTAAAAAAAAAAAAAAGATATCTTCTTTTTTAATTTAAATTTAAGAATACAAGATTAAAGAATATTTTGAAACATTGTACATGTCTTTTGTTTAAAATCATTAAATTAAAAGATATATTAATACATTATACATATCTTTAGTTCAGTTTCACAAAATTCTAATTTTTTTAATTTTTTCTTAAATATCATGTCAAATTAAAATTAGATAAATAAATTAAAGGAGAAAGTACATATATTTATATTTTAATATAAAAATTAGGCGCACGCCTAAATATTTACATAGCATTTTTCTTTATGTTGGGGTGTGATTGCATGGGAGAATTTCCATTTCAAACTTGAAAAACCATCTCTCTTATTTTTTGCCTTCCCAGAGAAAAACAAAGGGGACAGCACCACCTGCGGTCCCCAAAAAGCGATGATCGATTAAAAGACGTGCTAAATACTTTCATATTCCCAAATTACCCTTTTTCCTTTTTCCCGCGTAACTTAGTAGGCGTTTGACCATAAATATTATACATAATATTTTGAAATATATTTTTACTTTATTTTAAAATATTTGTTTGATCATAAAAATAAAAAACGTATTTCAAAATATATTTTCACAATTTTTTATTTTTTTAAAAACACCTCTTGAGGTGTTTTTACTTTTTTTTGCCTCAATTTTTCTATCACTTTATAAAAAAGTATATCTAAAGTCTAAAATATTTTTAAAATATTATGATCAAACACAACTTTAATTCTATTTTTAACTTAAAACATAATAAAAAAAAAAAATATGCATTTTTATTTTCATGATCAAACAGGTTACTAATGAGATACGCAAAAGAAATATATAATCGCTTATCAGATATGGTCAGATCAAATGACGACATCACATCATTGATAGAGGTTCTCTTTTGGGCCCCACCCTCCACCGTTTAGTGGGTCCCACTTTTTCTGCCTACACTTTTAAGAATCCGTCTGTCCTCCATTACCATCTCCCTAAAGCAAAAGCAAAATTACTTGTTACTTCCCCGTTTTTAAATAAGCGGTTTTTTAGTAATTGTTTGATCATGAATATTATTTTTTTAAAAAAAAAAATAAATCATTTTACTTTATTTAAAAAATAGTATTTGACCATGAACAATCAAATCTTTTTTTTTTTTAAATTTTAAATTTATTTTGTGGTTTAGAAAAAATTAAAACTTTTTAATTTTCATAAAATAATTACTCTCTCCATCTCATTTTATGTAACATATTTTTCTTTTTAATCCGTCTCAAAAAGAATGTTACCTTACTGTAATTAGAAAAAAAATATCTTTAAAATTCTTCTTTTACCCTTAATAAAATGATTCACAACCACACAAATATTCAAAAATTATTTTAGATCACAAGTTACAAAAGTCTTTCTTTTTTTCTTAAATACCATGTCAAGCCAAACTATGCCACATAAAATGAGACGGGAGAATTACATTAGAATTGTATTCCATGTTTAAGTCATATTTTGTATTTTTTAAAAAAATACATTTAAATTCTAAATATCAACCACAAAAAATATGACCAAACACAACTTCAACTCTAACTCCAATTTAAAATTTTAAAATTATATATATATATATATATATTTTATTTTTAATTTTTTTATTATTATTTAATGGTCAAACTCCTACTTAATCTTTTCATTTTATTTCAAAATAAAATAAGTGGTGGTTTAGGATTTCAAGAAGAAATTGATATTTTCTTAGATCATTTTGAGTTGTCATGTTTCACTTCTTAAGAGTTAATTTGATTAATTTTAAAAGTTAAATAAGATTAAATTAATTTAATATTTTAAAAGTTAAAATTTAAATATTAAAAAATTATATGAAAAGTACTTTAAATTGTAATTATTCTCATATCAATATGATTAAAAAATACATCTTAAAATGTTGATTAAAATTTATATTGTTTAACTCTTAAAAAAAATATGATAAGTAAAAAAAAAATGAAGAGAGTATTATTTTTCCAAAACTACCATTTTTTTAATACATGAAGTTATATTAAGGAATTACTTCTTTCTTCAGTGTATTCAAATAGACGTAGATTAATAAAAATTCTTTATCGTCTAATATGTATGAGTAGTTAGGTGTGTCTAAATTAAAATCACGACTTGTTTACTAACGGAACTGATATTCGAAAGGTAAATATGTACCTATTTGAATTTTCTCTGCTTTTGCGATAAGTTTTGGGCATATAAATACCCTTTACTCCACTATCACACTAGTTAGTTTCTTCTCAGCTACTACTCTTCAAAATGCCCCACATTTCCCTTTCCCGCCGGCCGGCATCTCCGGCACCGGCAGTATTTTGTTTGATCGGAGTGTTCTTATTCTTTTTCTTGAGTTTACCTGTAAATGGGTGGCGTCCGTGGCCCAACCAAAAGCCAAACGCCACCGAGTTAATCTACGGCGGGTCGAAAAAGTATGAAGGGTCGTCTGAGTTTGTCCATTTGAAATATCATATGGGCCCTGTTCTCACAGCAAATATCACCGTTTATCCTATCTGGTACGGCCGGTGGGGCAATTCCCAGAAGCGTATTATCCGCGATTTCATCGGCTCTTTCTCTGCCGTTGATTCTAAACGGCCGTCAGTTGCCGGTTGGTGGAAAACGGTTCAGCTTTATACCGATCAAACAGGAGCCAACATTTCCCGTAGCGTCCATCTCGGCGCAGAAAAAAACGACCGGTTTTACGCACACGGTAAATCGTTAACCCGGTTATCCGTACAATCCGTGATAAAATCCGCCGTCACGGCGCGTACACGTCCATTACCGTTAAATCCGAAAAGTGGCGTTTACTTATTACTCACTTCTGATGATGTATACGTTCAGGATTTTTGCCAAAACGTTTGTGGATTTCATTACTTCACTTTTCCGTCCATTGTCGGTTATACTTTACCGTACGCCTGGATCGGTAACTCGGCCAAGTTGTGTCCGGGTACTTGCGCGTACCCGTTTTCTGTACCCAGCTACATGCCGGGTTTCAAAGCTGTGAAATCCCCGAACAATGACGTTGGTGTTGACGGGATGATAAGCGTAATAGCTCATGAGATTGCGGAGCTATCAACAAACCCCTTAGTTAATGCTTGGTATGCGGGTCAGGACCCGAGTTTTCCAGTTGAGATAGCGGATCTTTGTGAAGGGATTTATGGTACAGGTGGTGGCGGGTCGTATACGGGTCAAATGTTGAACGGAGAAGATGGTGCTACGTATAATATGAATGGGTTAAGAAGGAGATTTTTGGTTCAGTGGGTGTGGAATCATATTCTGAATTATTGCAGTGGTCCTAATGCACTTGATCAGTAAATGTTTCGTTTACAAATTCAATTCCCACTGTATCGACTTTTCTTGCTAGCGTTATGTTTAAATTTTGGGTTAATTTCAGCTTGTTGATGCATGTTAATTAAGTTAATACTATGATTAAGCTTTGTCTTACTACTATAAAATAGTGTAATAAAAGTAGTGTATTTTGTATACGAAGTATTTTGTTCAGTTATCTATATAAATTTGAATCAGTTTTGTACACTTTGTAGGATCTGTTGGACATACTCTAGTGTACCATCAGATATCCCACAGAGAATTCAAAAATTATGACTTCTGAGAGAAGTTGGCAGTGTCTGTCTTGGAGAAATATGGAAAGTAGAGAGCACAATGTCACTGAAAAAGATATGTGGGTAATGTGGGGACTTTTGAAAATTTTGGGCATCTTTTTTTTTTTTTTTTTTTACGTTACTTTTCATCTTGATTTTGTAAATTTGAAATCCCAATGGAAGATTTTCTAGCTTTTTTGTAATTTTTTAAGAGTCTTATCTCTTAATGAGAGGTTTTCATTTTTCAACCTAACTAATAGATTTGAAAATTTTATTTTCTCTTATTCAGTTTGCAAGAGGTCAAGAAATCTCATTACCTCCATGCTATAAATAAACTACTTCCTTCGTTTTAAAAAGAATGAATTACTTTTATTTTTAGTCCGTTTTAAAAAGAATGGCCTTTTTTTTTTTTGGCAACACTTTAATACCAACTTTCCACATGGCATGTTTAAGACCACAAGATTAAAGGGCATTTTGGTACATTTACCATAACTTTAATTTAGGACCACAAGATTCAAAAGTCTTCTTTACTTTCTTAAACTTCGTGTCAAGTCAAACTAGATCATTCTTTTCGAACGAAGAGAGTATTTTTTTATAAAGAAGAGTTTCTTTTGATATATTTTCAAGGAGAAAGGGTTCATAGAGAACTACATGTTTTTGTTATTATCAAATTAAGCGTTTTACTAGTGCTACTTCCTGTTCACATAATAGACCAACGTTACCACTTGTATTATTCTTTGGGCAAGCATAAGAGTTTATAAGAATATTAATTTATAAAATTCACATATTACGTTCATTAACACTTAAATGGTTAGTTTAAAATATTTTGGTATTGTGTTACCTTAACTGAGTTCTCTCCTGCCCCCAATCGTTCTTTCTTCTCACTTTTTGACAGTTCACTTGACCAGTAGTCGTTTTGGACGCGCCAAACTAGATAGATAAAGATATTTTATAAGATTAATTATGTATTCGTTTAAAAAAAAATAATCTAATTTAATTTGATACTGAATTTAAGAAAATAAAAAAGGATTTTGAATCTTGTGGTTCTAAATTAAAATTATGATAAATGTATTAAAATACCCTTTAATCTTGTGGTCTTAAAAATGCCGTGTGAAAAGTTGGAATTAAAGTGTTGCCAAAAAAGAAAAGGGGCATTCTTTTTTAAATGGACTTAAAAAAAAAGTAGATCATTCTTTTTTAAACGGAGAGAGTATTATTTTTTATACAGGATAAATTAAATTCACCATTTTAGTATAAATAGTGGAATAAAATACTTGCATAGCTAATTAATATCCATGATAAAATTTGAAAAGAAATAATTTGGCATTTTATTCTAAGATTATTATCTTCATCCCACCAATCAACCAATCCTAAATATTTTTTACTAGAGTTTTTATTACTTTAAAATGGAAAATTTTAATCGTCAATTTCTTTTACTTTATGATTTAATATCAAGGATGATTTTTTATTTTTTTTTAAAGAAAGGATCACCTAGTCTAGAAGGATAATAATGACCTTGGAATTTTCCCAGAAGCTATGATGAAATTTCTTTTTCTCTCTTTATTTAATCATTTAAAATACTCCCTCTATTTTAAAAAGAATGACATGTTTTGACTTGACATGAAATTTAAGAAAATAAAGAAAATTTTTGAATCTTATGATCTTAAATTAAAGTTATGTCAAATATATAAAAATATCATTTAATCTTGTGATCTCAAATATGTCAAGTAAAAAGTTAAAATTAAGGTATTGTCAAAAAAGAAAAAAATTCATTCTTTTTTAAATGAATTAAAAAAAAATAGATCATTTTTTTTAAAAGGAAAAAGGCTCAAATATGTCATCGAACTATTGAAAATGACTCATTTATATCATCTGTTAAAAGTTTGGCTCATTTATGTCATCGCCGTTACAAAAAAGGCTCATTCATACCATTTTTTTAACGGTGATTTTTTAAAAAGGGAAAAGGCTCAAATATGTCATCGAACTATTGAAAATGACTCATTTATGCCATCCGTTAAAAGTTTGGCTCATTTATGTCATCGCCGTTACAAAAAAGGCTCATTCATGCTATTTTTTTAACAGTCCGGTTTGATGGTTTTTTGCAAAACCATTTTGTACATGTGGCCAACAATAATTCGTCCACATCATTAATTAAATGAAAAAGACTCAAATATGCCATCGAACTTTGAAAAAAGGCTCATCTATGTCATCCGTTAAAAGTTTGGCTCATTCATGCCATTTCTTTTAACAGTCCAATTTGGGGGTTTTTTGCAAAATCATTTTGTATACGTGGCCAACAATAATTCTTCCACATCATTAATTAAATCAACCAAAGAAATTTTAAAATTTCTAATAAGAAAATATCGATTTCTCCGGCCAAAATATTTCTATGCATTTTGTAACTCCTTTATAGGCACTGTAAAGAGTTCATCCATTTTCAATTTCTTCGGAATCACCGAACACAATTCTGCAAATCTCAAGACTAATTCAAGCCCGAAACAGACATCAACTATTTCAAACAACGAATCAATTAGTTACCGAAACACAATTTTTTAAATTCTTAAAAAATTGTACTTGAAGTAAAAATCAGAAAAATTCTATAATCGGTGAATTTTTTATAACGGCGATGGCATAAATGAGTCATTTCCAATAGTTCGATGGCATATTTGAGCCTTTTTCCTTTTTAAAAAACCATCGTTAAAAAAATGGCATGAATGAGCCTTTTTTGTAACGGCGATGGCATAAATAAGCCAAACTTTTAACGAATGGCATAAATGAGTCATTTTCAATAGTTCGATGACATATTTAAGCCTTTTCCCTTTTTAAAATGGGGGAGTAGATTCGAAGGATTAACATTTCAATGTCTACCTAGTAGCTACTACTAATTGTCAAAGCCCATAGGGTTTTTGTTAGGACCTGTCCAATCAAGAGTGGAGCTAGAAGTCACGATATGAATTTGGAATTGAATTTAATAGTTTTTACTCAAATAATGCAGTTCAATTAAAAGGATTATTAAATATATAAATATTAAATTTAGAATGTAATTATTATTATTTTAAATCGTCTCAAAAATTCAAAGTTCATAAATTAAAATTCTAACTTTTCCTCGGTGTCCAATGAGAGTAAAGTGCTAAATAAGTAATGCATGTGTCTACGAAAAAGCTCGAGTAGAGGGAACAAGTTGTGAAATAGATCAAGTTGAGAGAAAAACAAAATCCAGGCTGTCTGTTTTAACTGAGAAACTCTCCTTCTGAAGTCGACTCAACACTATCTTTGTCGTGGATGAATGTATTTCTTCTTTGGCTACTAGAAACACTAAAAATGTGATTGATGATGAATGTCTCTTTGCAAGTGAGTTAAATTGTAACATTTTTTATCTTGTAAGGACATGAATATTCTTTGTGGTAGTACTCTTGGAATGGAGCAAGAAATGTGTGATAATATCCTTTTTGAGTCTAAAGAATGTCAATATTTTAAAATATTTGGCAATCCTTTATTTGGAAATGATTTTTGTATTGATAGTGTGAGTCATTATTTGAGTTGTCCTAATCTTGATTGTGTGATTCACAATGATCATAATTTGGAAATTGAGTTTGAAAGTATGAACACTATTGATGAAGTCCAATTGAATGATTCATGTCTTGTTGACTTGTGTGCACTTGATGAAAGAGATGATCGAAAATTTAAAAAGTGCATGACTTATGAAAATAATTTGTGTGGCTTGATTGAGAATGCTAATTGTTTGGATGTTAGCAAGCTAACTCCCAAAATATTTGTTGAAAGCATCTCTTGTGTTGAAAAGTCCTCCAAGATTAAGGAACATCTTTTAAAGAATGAGGGAGGTACAAGTGATAGTAGTAGTAAATTGATAGATGCTAATTTTTGTGTCAATTTATTTACTTACTCTAATCTTTCTTTTGAGGATAATTTTTGGATTGAATTTTTGAATGCTTCTAGAAAGAAATGTAAATATGATCTAGTTGAAGCATTGCCAAATATCTATGGGCATAAATGTGACAATCCTTATTTTGATGAGTTTACTAACCTTGTTGATCTATTTGTGAAACACCATCAAAAGAGGATCTACAACTAGGTAAGATACTTGGGAGCATCTTTTGGGGCTACAAAAAGATTTGAGGTATCTTTGCCTTCTAAATCCAAGAATGATTTGTTTGAACGACTAGTGCTTATTTTTGGACTTTCTAAAGCCATGAAGGTTCGAATTCGAGGTCTAATTCTTTTCAACAAGGGGAGAATGATGTAAGTTCGGGAAGTACTAATTGCATGGAAGGATTTCAACTTGAAATCAAAATCTTGGAGTGTTTCAAGAGAGTGTGAAAACCAAAGAATCAATACAAGAAAATATTAACATTATATTTTAGGGTCCTTTTTTATCATAGTATGATGCACATGTAACTAAGGGCATTTATGTCATTTTCTATATTAGCCAACCCTAGTAGTATATATAGAAAAGAATGGAGATTATTTTAGGGAGACAACATTTTTAGGAAAACACTCTTGGTGTGTTTATGGGTTGAATCCCTTTGTCTCTACATTGGATCTCTCTTGAATATCTTTTGGTAAGATTATTTATGTATGAGTTCAATTCTCTTCTCCCTTGAATTCAATCATGTAATTGTTTGTTCAAATTAGAAAATTACAAATCCATATTTGTCTCTAATTTACTTCAATTGTGGGATTGTTTCTTTCTTTCTCCTCTTTCTCTCCTTGATTTCTTGAATCTATCTATCTTGTATCCCATTTTACATCACATCCTCTACTTGTCCTTTTACATCTTTCAATAGATCATTTGTAAATACCATTATTGCCACTCTATTTAATGACCTAAATAAAAGCAGTACTTTTACTTCTACTGATACTATTTCTTATTCTTTACTTCTACTGATACTATTTCTTATTCTGTACTTGATGCTATTTCTACTGATACATTTGCCTACTTCTACTATTTTTCCTGTTTTACCTATAGGTCATGTTTGGCATTTAATATTAAGGCATATGCCTTTTTACAGAATGCTTAAACTTTCTTTCTTATATGATATATTGCTTAAGAAATAGTCCATTTTATGCCTTATTTGTCCCATAGCTAAGCAGCAAAGACTCCCCTTCCTTGAGAGTACTATTCACTCCACTTCTCCTTTTCAATTAATTCACTTAGATCTTTGGGGTCCTTATTATACTCAAACTTACAATGATTTTAGATACTTCTTGACCATAGTAGATGACTTTACTAGAGCTATTTAGACACATCTCTTAACTACCAAGGGCAATGCATTCACTTTGATTCAGTCCTTCATATTAATGGTCGAAACTCAATTTAACACCATTGTTAAGGTTGTCAGATCTAATAATGCCTTTGAATTAGGGTCTAGTTCAACAACTTCTATTTTCTTTTCAGCCCATGAAATCTTGCATCAAACATCTTATCCTCACACACCACAACAAAATGGTGTAGTGGAGAGGAAACATAAGCATCTCCTTAAAACTGCTAGAGCCCTTTTATTTCAATTCAAACTCCAAGTCAAGTATTGGGGAGAACATGTTCTCACTGCTACTTATCTGAAATAGGTTTCGAACACCACTTTTGCATAATAAATCACCTTTTGAGTTACTTCATAGTCTCCTTCCTTCTACTCATTTAAAAGTTTTTGGTTACCTGTGTTTGGCTGTTGTACCTAGACCACATAGAGATAAGTTTCAATCCAGGTCTCACCCCTCAGTTTATCTTGGTTACAGTCATGGCAAGAAAAGTTGCAAACTTTTGAATCTTTCTGATTATAGTATTTTCTATTCTATGGATGTTACCTTTCATAAAAATGTTTTCCCTTACTCATCTTCTGCTTCTCTTCATATTTTTCCTCCCTTTCTTTCTCCTCCTATACCTGATACTCCCCCTTGTCCTTATTTTGCTCCTGTTCAACCCTATCTCAGTCCTTCTGTTTCTATTCCTGTTCAAAGAAGGTCTTCTAGATCCTCTCATTCTCCAGCTTACCTTGGTGATTATGTGTGCAATTTTGTTTCTAGTTCTAGGGTTGTTCCTATATCTTCTGAGACTTCTTTTCAAGAACCTCAATTCTATCATTAAGTTGTATCTGATCCTGCTTAGCAGGAAGCCATGATGAAAGAATTTAAGACCTTGAAAGATACTCATACATGAGACATTGTTCCCTTGCCTGCTGGTAAGAAGGCAATTCCCTATAAATGGGTTTATAGAATTAAGCAGAGGTCTGATGGCACCATTGAGAGATACAAAGCTAGGTTGGTAATTAGAGGTGATGCTCAACAAGAGGGTATAGATTTTACTGAAGTCTTTTATCCAGTTGTCAAAATGACCACCATTAAATATTTATTGTCTGTAGCTGTCAAAAGGAATTAGATTGTTCACCAACTTGATGTGAATAATGCCTTTCTCCATGGTGATTTAAATGAGGAAGTGTTTATGAAAATTCCCCCCGGACTCATTGTTTCTTCTTCCTCTCCTGTGTTAGCATGTAGACTTAATAAGTTACTTTATGATCTTAGACAAGCATCCAGACAATAGTATGCCAAACTCTCATCTGCTTTACAATCTAGGGGCTTTATCCCTAGCATGAATGACTATTCCTTGTTCAAAAAATTAGTTGGTTCCAGTTTCACTATTGTGGCAGTTTATGTGGATGACATTCTCTTAGCTGGTGATGATGAATCTGGAATTTCTTCTCTCAAACTTTTCCTGAATGATAAGTTCAAAATTTAGGACCTTGGTCTTATAGATTATTTCCTTGGTCTGGAAATTATTCATACTCCTCAAAGGTTCTTGGTCAATCACCATAAGTTTGCTTTGGATCTCTAGACTGAATTTCAATGCAATGTTGTAAGTCCTGTTGTTTCTCCACTTGAACCTCGTGTCAAGTTATCTTTAGATTCTGGGATTTGTTACCTGATCCTTCTGTGTACAGAAAACTTATTGGCAAGTTAAATTTTCTTCAACACACTAGACCAGATTTGTCTTTTACAGTGCAACATCTTAGCCAGTTCATGGCTTCTCCCAAACTACTCACCTCACTGCTGCTTATTATGATCTGAGATATTTAGCTGGTACACCTCACTTGTGGCTTCTTCTCAACAACACCTCTAATCTTTCTCTCAAAGGTTACTGTGATTTAGATTGGGCCAATTGTGCTGCTACCAGAAGATCTGTTTATGGTTTTGTCCTATTCCTTGGAGATTGTTCTATTTCTTGGAAATTCAAGAAGCAACCCACTATTGCTTTTGTCCACTGTTGAATAGAATACAGAGCCTTGAGGCTCTTAGTGACTCGTTCATTTATTGGATGAATTGGGTGTTCATAACCTTCTTCCTGTGGATGTATTTTGTGATAGTTGTGCAGCTGTCCACATTGCCAAGAATCATGTCTTTCACGAGCGCACTAAACATATAGAAGTGGATTTTCACTTCATCAGGAAGGCATTAACTGATGGTCTCATCTCACTTTGTTCCATGTCAATCACTGCTCAACTTGTTGATATATTTATCAAGTCTCTTCTTGGTGTTCATCATCAACCCTTCATATCTAAACTTGGAATGGCAAGCCCTTCCAGCTTGAGGGGGGCTGTTAAACCTCATGAAGACATTTCCAAGTTTGACAACTCCTTGATTAAGCCACCTTGATTTACATTGACTAACATTGGGGTCGCAGATTTATTAGTTGTTGGGCTATTGTATTTGGGCCTCTTACTGTTTTGTATAAGTAATTATGTACCCAGCCCAGTTGTCATGTAAATATCTTCTATATATATGTAGTGTTGTACATTGATAGGAAAGGTAATCAGATCAATAAGAAATATCTCTCTCTCTACCTTTACCTTTCTAAGCTCGATGAAGCTTTTAGGTTCAGTAGAAATGGAGATTTTTCTTCCATGCATTTTCGTTGTTAACAGAATGGGTACTCTCTACATTTATGTTAGAACCTTGGCCGTTTCAATTTATGTGATATGAATTGACACAAAATTAAAAATAGAATGAATATTTTTGAAATTTATGAACTTTAATACATATTGTAGTACTCATATACCTAGAAAAAAAAATTCATTATCTTAAACTTTATTTGTGAGATTATTTTGGATACATTGTTGTTATTATAAAAATTTCTCATTGAAAATGAAATAAAAAATACATTATTTCTAATAGAAATATATTATTATTCTTAAACGAACTAATTAACAGAATATGTCACATCATCAGTGAATCAAGGGGTACAACCTAAACATTCATATGCTCCCACTCTACTAGACTAGAGAAGTACTCATTCCGCAAACAAAGCAAAAGTAGGGAACTAGCAAAAGGTGGAAAATTATTTATTCTAATATTAGGACATACTATTGGATTAAAGATTTAATAAAAACATGATTAATATTTAGACAACATTAGTAGTAGTGATTAGTGAATGACAAAAGTCAATAGCAAAAAGTATAGCGGCGCCTAAAGGGCAGTTGTTGTTTGATCCACCTGTCCATGAGGGATTAAATAAAAAGAATATAGCTGTCCCTAAGTGCCTCGATGTTTGTAAATTAATCCATAATTATGATTGTTTTCCACATTAATTGATCATCTTTGGCTTTAATTACTTGATTGGCAAGTCCCATCCAATCTATTTTGGCATATCCTCTTTCTTTACTATTTCGTCCGTTCATCTTTACTTGTCCACTTTTTTATTTTGGGATATCCAACAATACTTATTCAGTTTATAAAATCAATGAATAATTTACCTATTCTACCCATTTTACTTTTAACATTAAAAATAATTCATTATCTAATGCATTTTAAAAAGCATTAAATTTATTATATTCAAAGAATAATATGGTAAAATTATCCTTATCATTTACTGCTTCTTAATCCCTGTGTCAATAGAAAAGTGGACAAGTAAAAAATGGATAGAGGGAGTAGTTGTTCTCCTTGTGTTTGGACTTTGGATGACAGCTAGATCAGTTTTTAGCGCTTCTTGCAAGTTGGAATTAGAGATGGGCATAAAAATTGAAGAACCAAAAATTCGTACCGAACAGAATTAGTTCGGTTCTTCGGCTCGATTTCGGTTTTTTTTTTTTGGTTCTTCGATTCGGTGTTCGATTTAGGGGTAATGGTTCTTTTGTGCACCGAAAAACCGAAGTTTTATTAAAAGTTTTTTAAAAAAAAAAAATTCATTTAGCTTATTTTTGGCTCAAAACTTTTCAAGACCAAGCCTCAAAACTCATACCCAATTATCCCATCAACATTTACCTTCCATCCTTAATACTTTTACATTTTCCTAATTTTTAATTTTAATTCCTAATATACTTATATTTCTAATTGTAATTCCTAAAAATTTTCACACAAATACTCCTAACTTCTAATTGTAATTCCTAAAAATTTTTACACAAATACTACCACCGTATTGTGATATGAAAAATGAGTACTACAATGATATGTATTTGAAGTTGTCTTCACTTGATAGTCTATTTACAATGTTTTAGATTTTTTAGTGTCTTATATTTTAATTCGCTTCTCATTTTATTTTTTATTTTGCACCAAAAAAATCAATCTAAAAACTCCGAACCGAACCGAATTAGTTTGGTTTGGTGTTCGGTGCACACTTTTTCAAAATCAAAAACCGAAAAACCGAATCGAAATTTAATAAAACAGAACCGAAGAACCAAACGCTCACCCCTAGTTGGAATGATTTGATGAAGTGTTAAGGGAGTCTTCGGTCATTTTCAAAAAGTATTGTTCAATTCTTTTCATTAACATGTTTTGAAAAATAAAAGACATTAAAACCACCCTAAACTATATCCGAAAAGTCGAAGACACACCTAAACTATTGAAGTGACGTAATACACACCTGATCTAATAAACGTGAATTTATTTCCACCTTGTAAAGTGTTATACCACTTTCACAATGTGAGGTGTTCCACACGCGCACGCCACATCAGCGCCACGTCAGTACCATATAAAAAATATAATAAATTTATTATTTTCACTATTTTTTCTTTTTTCTTTTTCTTCTGTACCCATCACAAAACCTCCATTGATTACACCACCATAGCCAAAGTCAAACCCAAATCATTAATTAATCACCATCATCAACTTTACCATCCACCGACATAGCTGCCATCACCACCAATCCGTCAAAATTCCAACAAAGATGTTAAGAAATAAAATTTACGATCAAAATTTTTTTGGTAAGTTAAAATCGATCGTGCTTTATAACTCCTAATAAATATTAATAATCAAATTGTTCTTCCATAGCTATTCTATCCACCAAAAATATTATTAATTGTGAGTTTGTGGTGGGTTAGATAATGAGAATTGTGAATTTGTGGTGGGTTAGATAATGAAATTGATGGTGTCATTGTGATGAAATTAATGGTGGAAGGTGATGAAATTGGCGGTGATGGTAGTTGATGAAACTAGTAGTGATGGGTCAAGTGATGAAGGTATGGAGAAGGTGGTAAATCGGGTAAAAATCAATAATGAAGCAAGAAAAAAATATAATTTATGAAGAAATTTAGTTGATGAAAACAAAATTAAAGTAGAAGAGGACAATGTGTAGGGTGTGATTGTGTCAAGTGGAAGAGGCGTGGAGGTGGGGGGTGGGGCTGTGAAGAAGAAGATGAGGGGTGGGGGGCTGTGAGAAAAAGATGTGTGGGTGGGGGGTATTTTGATTTCTTTTTGCTTAATTTTTTTACTTAAATGCGCCTACTTTTTATTTTAATCAATTATTTTTGCCACGTCAATTTTAGGGAGTAAAAAAAATCACTTTTATATAGTTCAGGTATGTATTAGGTCACTTCAATAGTTTAGATGTGTCTTCAACTTTTTGGATATAGTTTAGGGTAGTTTTAATGTTCTTTCCCAAATATTTTTCTATCAAAATAAATTTCTTAAAATTAAAAGAAAATAACTTTTCAAGTGAAATTAGAAAAAACAAATTTCAGCTATTCTATGATTGTGTCATTTCTGTCTTCCAACACATATCTCAATCCGCTCACCCATGTAGCTTCCATCCCCACCACCCCACTCTCCTACTTCGATCTCCACCTCCATCTCCCATTTATAACATTTGTCTAATTACATACAAATATTCTAAGTACTTTCTCTGTTTTAAAAAAAGAATGATTTACTTTTTTTTTTAGTTCGTTTAGAAAAGAATGACCTTTTTTTTTTGACAATACTTTATTTTTAATTTTTCACGTGACATATTTATAACCATAAGATTAAAAGATATTTTAATACATTTGACATTACTTTAATTTAAGATCACATGATTCAAAAATCTTTTTTATTTTATTAAATTCCGTATCAAGTCAAAAAATGTTATTCTTTTTTAAACAGAGGGAGTAATACTTTTTACTTCGTTCCAAAAAGATTAGGACAAAGCTGAAAAACGAGACTTTTATTTGCTAACAAAACTACGCCAAAATTCCCAACAAATTGGAGCTAATTATATATATGAATTCTCATCATCCACCTCCATTCAATAACAATTCTGTAAATTACTTCAGATTTTGAGGGCCTCCATTCAATAATAATTCTATAAATTACTATAACTTTTGGGGGCTACAATATGAGCAAGATCATATAGATTATGAATGATAAAAAAAAATTCCTGAAAATATGCTCCGCTTAATTCATCAAGTTTGAGTGAATCAATTAACTTAGTCTATATTGATCCATCTAAATTTAGCTAATATAAAAAGTTAGTTGATTTAATTTAGACTAATTACGTAGTCCAAATTGATCTATACGAGAATTCATCAAAATATTTAAATAATTTTTTTTGATATGTTATATACTGTTTGAATAATGAAGAAAGAAAGCTTTATTTGTTTTGTTTGGTAATTAATATATTCTATGAAACAAATAAAGGAATTAAAACTTTACAAGAATTAGATGGATTGAGTTATGATCTAATTGTTTATCTCATGGGAAAAGGACACCACATGACCCATCAAAAATAAATGACCCATGTTTGGGCTATTAGACATGGAATGACCAATCGGTCCAAACTAATTCCAAAAAATGGCTAGTCGGCCCAAACTAATTAAAAAAATGGCCAGTCGAAATTGTATCAATATGGTATATGGGTTGTATCAATATGGTATAAGGAGTGTATTAATATGGTACAGGGACTGTATCAAAATGGTATAAAAATTGCATCAATATGGTAAATGAACTATATATGCATATGTTTTTCTGTATAAACTATATGAATGTGGCATGAGGACTGTATCATTATGGTATATGAACTGAAAAAAAAAAAGGCACTAGTAGCGACAAAAAGGCCTAAAATGGCTACCTTTTGAAATTGCAAAATCAATAGCTATTTTGTGGAAATAGTTTTGGGCGAAGTGACATTTATGTCCTTTTTCCTTATGTCATCTTGAATCAAGTCATCTAAGCCCAACTAGCTTTCGAGTAACAAAAAATTCCACCAGGCACCCTTATTTGGTCACTCCCATCTAACCAATATCCATTTTAAAAAACAAAACAAAAAACAAACAAACTAATATCCAAGTATAGATAACTTCATCTGAAACTACTACTCCTGCTCCTCCTCCGTCTTAAATCAAATGAATGTCGTTAGAAAAACTTGAAAATGTTGGTAAATTATCATTTGTTATAAAAGATAATTTGCTGTTGTTTTAACAAATTGACAATTGAGGTTTGTCTTTTATAATATATATGAAATTTATGTTTTAAATTTGAGTTCATTCGAAGTAGATTTAAGTGTTGAATCGATGTAAAATTATTAAAATTTGAAGAACAAGTTGTTTCTGGACAAAAGTTCATTCCCTCGAACTTCATACCAAAAGGTCTAAAGTGCAGCCATATGTATGCCTGAACTTCTTGTCAAAATGTCCGAAGTTTGGTCTTGCCAAGGACACAACTTCATCAAAATATCTGAAGTTTGGCCTTGGCAAGTCATTATATGTTTGAAGTGCAACCATTATATGTAGTGACAAATTTATGTGGAAAAAAATGATCGTGTGAACCTGTGGTCTCTCCATAAAATTAGATATTTATGTATATATTTTTAAAAATTGATAAATATAATATTATTTATTGATATCCATACTATAAGAAGGTTAAGTGACACACTTGGTTGAATATAAAGGACTTGAGAACAATGCTAAGTTTGGCCTTGTCAGGCCACCATACAAGTCAAAAATATTCGAAATTGGTCTATATAAGGTCAAATGTCTAAGGTTGGCCTTAACAAGTCAAATCAAACTTTTGGCAAAATATTTAAAGTTTTGTTTTTACAAGGTCACACTTGGAGCAAAATGCATCTGAAGTTTGCCAAACTTAAGACACAAGCTCTTGCAATTTCATTCATGTATATCTGAAATTATTCTAAAGTAGATACATTTACAAGAAAAACTCATCTTCTTTATTGATTCAATACATTTTAATCCGTTCAAATTCAATCTAAATCGTTTATTTGTCACCTCTGATAGAGACAAAGTGGCAGGGAAGGAAAGGCAAAACGCACATTTTCTTTTCTCTGATTTAGCAAGAAATTATATTGTGGTCAATTCGTTTAGTGGGTAAGAAGAGAATAAGGGAAAAGACAAAAGTTCTTGTGGGCTTTGATGTTAATGGGATTGGTTTTAAAAGGGGAAAGGGAATCTCTCAACCCTTTCATTGATACTTCTTTTCCTTTCTTTTTTGTCCACAAAATAGCAAGACAACTTCGTCGGTCATTTTATATATTAACGTCACCTCAATATAACGATATTTTATTATCATGATTTAATTTTTTTCAAAATTAATTTTTCATATTATACTTTACTTCTTTATAACGGCGTTCTATTTGTAACAATAATTATTTTTATTATAGTAGTACACTCTTTGTAAAATTACCTCTCTATAATAATATACTCAAATATTATGTAATTCTGTAAGAAATATATTAAGTACAAAGTAAAATACCAAAATATTTATATTAATCATCATTAATGTCATACACACAGTAAATTTCAAGTACGAATATTTAATTTAAAGGAAAAAATTATATTTAAATGGTGCATATCAGTTATTTCATAAGTTCACGAGGAAAAGACTATTAATGTTTACCTTTTTTTATATTCATGCTCTTTCTAATTTTGCATACTTTTATTTATAACAGCTAAATAAGATTTGAATATCTAATGTCAGTATACATATATATAATAGGTCATGAAATTTTCGAACAAACTCTTGAACGGTTCCACTGTATAAGAAATGTAGTTATCAACTGATACATTTTGGAACTATATATGAATAAGACTGTTAATTTCTCACCATCAAAATGAATTTAGTTTCGATCATTAATTCCATAAACATTATAATAATGAGTGGATGAAATATTATGAGTGCAATGCACTGGCTGTCTGACTAATAAAAGGTAGCCATCTGCAAGCTGTACCAGTATATGAATGTGGATTTTACTTTATTATAAAAAAAAATGATTGATTCTCGAAATTTTATCGGTGTCGCATAAATTAGGACAATTATTTGAAAATGATATGAAAAATACTATAAATTATAATAATTAACAACTTAAAATATTTAAAAGACATAAAAAATGAGAATGAGAGGAGCTTAGGGTCAGCTTTAAGAAATTACAAATAAGCTCCTCAAAGTGATATAAATTACAATAATTAACAATTTAAAATATTTAAAAGACATAAAATGTTTGGTTGGCTCAAGTTTCAAAAATGACAACTAAGTTCCTCAAAGTCCCACTTATTACTATTTGCGGACTTCTTCAGAATTACTTATATTTATTTAAAATTCACGTTAAAAAATTACTATAAATTACAATAATTAATTTTAAAATATTTAAAGGGAAAAATAAAAAAATGATTGATTCTCGAAATTCTATCGGTGCTGTACAAATTGTGACAATTGTTTGAAAATGATATGAAAAGTACTATAAATCATAATAATTAGCAACTTAAAATATTTAAAAGACATAAAAATGGGAATGAGAGGAGCTTAGGGTCAGCTTTAAGAAATTATAAATAAGCTCCTCAAAGTGATATAAATTATAATAATTAACAATTTAAAATATTTAAAAGACATAAAATGTTTGGTTGGCTCTCGAAATTCTATCATAGTTACATAAATTGGGACATAAGAAGTAACATATATTATTTAAAAATTACTATAAATCACAATAATTAATAACATAAAATATTTAATATGTGAGAACATAAAGTAGAATAGGATCGAAAAGCAAATTGACTCATTCGCCCTTCTATTTTTATTTTGTGGCTATATATAAAGTAGTAAGTATTAGTGAAATCCAATTTATGTAATTTGACCAACGAAACCGATAATTTTTCTCTTCTCAAAATTCTATCAGTGCCGTATAAATTGGGACAATTATTTTAAAGTGATATAAAAAGTGTTATAAATTACAATAATTAACAAGTTAAAATATTTAAAAGACATAAAATATTCAGTTAGCTCTCGAAATTCTATCATAGTTACATAAATTGGGACATAAGAAGTAACATATATTATTTAAAAAATACGTAAAAAGTACTAATTAACAATATAAACGATTTAATACGTGAGAACAGAAAGTAGCTTGGGTTCGAAAAGCAAATTGATTGAATCACCCTTCTATTTTTATTTAATTTCACATATGTATTATTGCATCTCTCTCTCTCTCTCTCTCTCTCTCTCTCTCTCTCTCTATATATATATATATATATATATATATATATATATATATATATATATATATATATATAGCATATTTATCTCTTTATTATTGGAAATTGAGCTCAATTTTCTCTATTTGTATTTAATACTCTTTCCGTTTATCTAAAAATTATAAAAAATAATAATATAAATCACAATAATTAACTTAAAATATTTTTAAACAAGTAACTTAGGGTCAAGTTTTAAAAATGACAATTAAGGTCCTCAAAGTCTCACTTATTGCTATTTGATGTGTTTCAAAAATAAAAATTAAGCTCCTCAAAGTTCCTCTCACTACTATTTGAGGACGTCTCCAAAATTGTTTATATTTATTTAAAATTTACGTAAAAAAAGCTACAAATTACAATAATGCATAGTAAAAAAAATGATTGACTCTCGAAATTCTATCGGTGTCGCATAAATTGAGACAATTATTTGAAAATGATATAAAAAGTACTATAAATCATAATGATTAACAACTTAAAATATTTAAAAGACATAAAAAATGGGAATGAGAGGAGCTTAGGGTCAACTTTCAAAAATTACAAATAAGCTCCTCAAAGTCCCACTTGTTATTATTTGAGGAGCTTAGGGTCAATCTGCGAAATGACCATTTTGCCCATCTACTTCCTCAGAATCACTTATATTTATTTGAAATTTACGTAAAAAAAAAACTATGAATCACAATAATAAATTTTAAAAATATTAAAAATGCATAATAAGAAAATTGACTGATTCCCGAAATTCTATCGGTGCCGCATAAATTCGGACAATTATTTGAAAGTGGTATAAAAAGTGCTATAAATTACAATAATTTACAATTTAAAATATTTAAAAGACATAAAATGTTCGGTTGGCGCTCAAAATTTTATCATAGTTACATAAATTGGGACATAAGAAGTAACATATACTATTTGAAAATTACGTAAAAAGTACTATAAATCACAATAATTAACAACATAAATATTTAATACGTGAGAACATTAAGTAGCTTTGGGTCAAAAAATAAATTGACAGGTGCACTCTTCTATTTTTATTTTGTGGCTATATATAAAATAGTAAATATTAGTGATCCAATTCATGTAATTTGACCAAAGAAATCGATAATTTTTCTCTTTATTATTAGTTATGCCTACTTTTTGAGATTTGTCTCTTACAATAAATCATAATACTAATTAACAACTTAAATTATTTAAAATCATACAAAAAATTGATTGACCGTCCAAATTTCATATTGCATAAATTGAGACAAAAAAACAACATATGTTGGTCCCGTGCTGGCACGGGCTTCCCGTATCTAGTAATTAAATAGATGAGTTATAAATTTATTAGGTTGAATTTCTTTACCATAATATAAAAATTAAATTGTGAGACCAATGAATAATGGATGGTACCAATTCATTTACGGTTGCAGCAAATGAGGTAATTAAAGAAGCACTCCTGGAAACATGGTATTCAATATTGAAGTTTAATACATAACCTATAGAGTCCCAACTTTAAATACCTATCTAGTTCGTATCTATCGATATTATTACTACACATGAGTATTAAATAAACTAACATGCTAGCTATTACCATACATATGACTTTTGAACAAGTTAATCAACTTTGATAATTAAGGGGTTCTTCTGTTTTATTGAAAGTAATTGATAAGAATTAAGTGTTAAAATTACTAGTTATTTAAATAAATTATTACTACTTATTTAAACAAATATGTTGAAGCTGATAATAAGCAACCTCTTAGAAGCAAGTTATCAGTTTTTCTCTGTGTTTTTGGCGCAATTATGCTATAGCTAATTCTGTTTCTTCTATATCAAATATATATGATTATTGGTTCTGGTTTTATATTATTTTCATTAATCATGAATGATTTGATATGATTAAGGATTTGATTGTGTAATTATACACGGACCAAACTTGTACATATGGTAATTACACATAATCCCAATCAAGTTTAGGGGAAATAATCAAGCTTTAGTACCATTCTCTCTAGTTTTATCATGATATTTGACTCAAATTCATCCCAATTAATTCTTAATTTATCTGATGTTGAGCTCCTAGTCCCACATTATGTTGTTTATGCGGAACATTAAGTTACGTAGTCCCACATCAGTTGTGAGATGTGAGATTAATCTCGTGATATAATTTTAAGCAATCCTCACCTTTTGAAGTTGAGTTAGCCGAATGTTCATACACACGTCCAAATAAACAAGGCATCTAACCCGAAGCATTGTCATTAAGAATTACTAGTGGCCACGTGAAGAGCGAATTACGCCATTGTATCCAGCTTGCGCTTTGTTGAAACAAAAAATACTACTATATTATGTTAGAGCCGTTAAAATGAGCTTGACCCTTGAGGCCAGCCCAATCCAACCCGCTATTAGGGTTGTATTGGGTTATGATTTTTGAGCTTATTTAAAACTGGGGCTTATAAGCCCAGCCCAAGTCAACCCGCTGGCCCCTTGAGGCTTGACTGAGGTCAGGCTGGGCTGGCTCGTGGGCCAAAATACTTTTAATTTAAATTAAGAGTTTAAATGAAGATTGTGAAAAAAGAAGTAAGAACTAAGAATATTAATTACTGAATAAGTTTTAATATCTTACACAATACTTTATTTATTTAGCGTTAATTCTAATCACCAAGTATAGATATTTCATTCTTGATTGTTAGAGCTGTCAAAATGGGCTGGCCCAAGCCTCGCGGACCATAGAATTTGATGGGCTAGGACAAGCCGACCCTTCATTTTAAAGGACATTAAAACGTATGGCCCAGCTCAGCCCTAAAAGGGTCGCGGATTGGGCGGGGGGGGGGGGGGGGGGGGGGGGCTAGCCCTTCTTTTTTACCGCTCTTTTTTTGGTCAACTTTTTTCTTTTCAATCTATATTTGAACGTATAGGTATGACAGTTTGTTAACATTTCTAACATATGATTATATGAATGTACATATTCTACTATAACTTATAACATATTCAACACCAATACATCGTCAAGCACATTTGTATTCATCGTTAAAGTTGTCTTAATTAACATCGTCTTCATCTAAATTCATATGAAGATTTAATTAGATAAACATTATCAAAAAATATATATAAAAAATTAATAATATTTAAATTCACTTAAAAATATTATTGCTTTGCGTTTGAGTAAAGTCGTGCAATGAATTTCGAGTAGCAACAAGTGTTTGAACATTTCATAGTAAATGTAATTTTTATATTGGTGGTTAGGAATTTTAGTATTAGGAATTTAACTCTAAATGAGTAAAATATTGTATAAGATACTAGCTAGAACTTATTCAGTAATCACTATTTATAATTTTTAATTCTTTTTGTTCACAATTTTCTTTTAAATTTTAAGTTTAAATTGAATAGTAATCATGAATGAAACATCTATACTTGGTGATTAGGATTTAACGCTAAATAAATAAAGTATTGTGTAAGATATTAAAACTTATTTAGTAGTTACTATTCTTAGTTTTTACTTCTTAAATTAAAAATATTTTGGCCCACGGGCCAGCCGAACCCGACCTCAGTCAAGCCTCAAGGGCCAGTGGGCTGACTTGGGCTAGGCTTATAAGCCCCAGTTTTAAATGGGCTCAAAAATTATAACACAACTCAACCCTAATAGAGGATTGGGTTGGATTGGCCTCAAGGGTCAAGCCTATTTTGACGGCTCTAATGATTGCTATTCAATTTAAACTTAAAATTTAAAAGAAAATTGTGAATAAAAAGAATTAAAAACTATAAATAGTGATTACTGAATAAGTTCTATCTAGTATCTTATATAATATTTTACTCATTTAGCGTTAAATCCCTAATACTAAAATTCCTAACCACCAATATAAAAATTGCATTCACTATGAACTGTTCAAACACTTGTTGCTACTCGAAATTCATTGCACGACTTTACACAAATTCAAAGCGATAATATTTTTAAGTGAATTTAAATATTATTAATTTTTTATATATACTTTTTTGATAATGTCTATCTAATTAAATCTTCATATGAATTTAGATAAAGGTGATATTAATTAAGATAACTTTATCAATGAATTCAAATGTGTTTGATGGTGTATTGGTGTTGAATATGTTATAATTTATAGTAGAATATGAACTTTCATATAATCATATATTAGAAATCTCAACAAATTATCATACTTATACGTTCAAATATAGATTGAAAAGAAAAAAGTTTTTTTTTAAAAAAAAAGGGGTAAAAATGAAGGGCTAACCCGCCCCAGCCCGCGACTCTTTTAAGGCTGGGCTGGGTCATACGTTTTAAGACCCTTTAAAATGAAGAGCCGGCCCATCCTAGCCGGGTAAACTACGTAAATAGCCGCCATAGTGGGTGACTTTACTTTTTTGTCCCCCATAACAAAAGTCCTACAAAACCAGTCTTCCTACTTTTTTATATATGGAACAAATACATATTTGCCCCTCTATATATCAAATATTTTCTTACAACTCTCCATGCTCATTTATCTTTCAACTTCAATTTTTTTTCTTCTTTTTTTTATTTTACTTTGATTTTTTATTTTTATTTTCTCTCTTTTTTTAAAAAATTTCTCAACCTTTACTTTTTTTCTTTTCTCCTTTCAACATCTATTTTTCTTTGGTTTTTAATTTTTCTTTTCTCTTTTTTTTCCTCAACCTTTATTTTTCTTTTCTTTTTCTTTTTCTTTTATTTTTTTAATTTTTTCTCAACCTTTCTTTTTTTTTTTCCCTTTTCTTCTCTCAACTTCTTTTTTTTTTCCTTTTTCTCTTTTTCATTTTCTTTCATTTTTTTTATTTTATCAACCTTTATTTTTCTTTTATTTTTTTATTTTTTCGTAACCTTTATTTGTTTTTCTTTTCTTCGATTCCTTCCAAACAACAAGTCACGCCCATAGACAAGAGTTGACACTACTACATTTTGTATTGATTTATAAGATGTTCTATTACTCTTGCCTTAGAGGTAAGACTTAACCTAGGACATTCAAACAACAAGTTACGTCTCATGGGCAAAAGTTGACACTACCACATTATGTTTTGACTTATGAAATGCTCTATAACTCTTGCCTTAGAGGCAAGGCTTAGCTCAATGACTTTCAAACAACAAGTTATGCCCTATGGGCAAGAGTTGACACTACCATATTGTTTCTTGATTTATGAGATGCTCTATAACTCTTGCCTTAGAGGCAAGATTTAGACCAAGGGCTTTCAAACAACAAGTTACGCCCCATGTGCAAGAGTTGACACTACCATATTATGTTTTATTTATGAGATGTTCTATGACTCTTGCCTTAAAGGCAAGACTTAGCTCAAGGACTTTCAAACAACAAGTTATGTCCCATGGGCAAGAGTTGACACTACCACATTGAGTCTTAATTTATGAGATGCTCTATAACTTTGCCTTAGAGGCAAGACTTAGCCCAAGGACTTCCAAACAACAAGTTATGCCCCATGGGCAAGAGTTGACACTACCATATTGTGTTTTTTTTATGAGATGTTCTATAACTCTTGCCTTAGAGGCAAGACTTAGCTCAAAGACTTTCAAACAACAAGTTATGCCCCATGGGCAAGAGTTGACACTACCACGTTGTATCTTGGTTTATGAGATGTTCTATAACTCTTGCCTTAGAGGCAAGACCTATCCCAAGTACTTTCAAACAACAAGTTACACCCTATGGGCAAGAGTTGACACTACCACATTATGTTTTGACTTATGAAATGCTCTATAACTCTTGCCTTAGAGGCAAGACTTAGCCCAATGACTTTCAAACAATAAGTTATGCCCCATGAGGAGTTGACAGTACCACATTGAGACTTATAAAAAAAAAAAGCAGTATCACATTATGTCTTGATTTATGAGATGCTCTATAACTCTTGCCTTCGAGGCAAGACTTATACCAAGGGCTTTCAAACAACAAGTTACGCCCCATGGGCAAGAGTTGACACTATCATATTGTGTTTTTATTTCTGAGATGTTCTATAACTCTTACCTTAGAGGCAAGACTTAGCCCAAAGACTTTCAAACAACAAGTTATGCCCCATGGGCAAAAGTTGACACTACCACATTGTGTCTTGATTTATGAGATACTCTATAACTTTGTCTTAGAGGCAAGACTTAGCGCAAGGATTTTCAAACAGCAAGTTACGCCCCATGGGCAAGAGTTGACACTACTACATTTTGTCTTGATTTATGAGATGCTCTATAACTCTTGCCTCAGAGGCAAGACTTAACCCAAGGACTTTCAAACAATAAGTTATACCCCATGGGCAAGAGTTGACACTATCACATTGTGTCTTAATTTATGAGATGTTCTATAACTCTAGCCTTAGAGGCAAGACTTAGCCCAAGGACTTTCAAACAACAAGTTACGTCCCATGGGCAAGAGTTGATACTACCACATTGTGTCTTGATTTATGAGATGTTCTATAACTCTTTCCTTAGAGACAAAACTTAGCCCAAAGACTTTCAAAAAACAAGTTATATGCCCCCATGGACAAAAGTTAGCACTACCACATTGTGCCTTTGATTTATGAGATGCTTTATAAGTCTTGCCTCTAAAACTAGACTTAGCCCAAGAATCTCCCAAAAAAATAAATTACTCCCCATGGATAAGAGTTAACACTATTTCATTATGTCTTAATTTATGAGATACTCTATAACTCTTATCCTAAAGGCAAGACTTAGTTCAAGAATTTACAAACAACAAGTTAATGTTCTATAACTCTTTCCTTAGAGGCAAGAATTATCCGAAAGGACTTTCAAACGGCAAGTCACGCCCTTAAGTTTACTTTGATGTCAAAGAAAGAAGATCTTTTTTGCGGATTATCCAACTTTTTGTTCATTAGCAAAATATAATAGAAACTGAGAAAAAAAAAAAAAAAAAAAAAAATAAAGGTTAAGAAAATAGAAAAAGGAGAAAAATACAAAAATAAAACAATAAAAGTTGAGAAAAAAAAAAATAAGAAGAAAAAATAAAATAAAAATATAGTTTGAGAAAAATAAAAAAAAAATGAGAAAAGAAAAATAAAAAAAATAAAGGTTGAGACAATGAATTAAAAAAAGAGAAATGAAAAATAAATAATGTTTGAGAAATAAAGGAAAAAAAAGAAGAAAATAAAAACAAAAAATAAAGGTTGAAACAAATGAATTAAAACAAGGAAAAAAAAAAAGAGAAAATAAAAAAATAAAAATCAAGTAACAGTAAAAAGAGAAAAAAAAAAAAAAGTTGAGAGACAAATGAGTATGGAAAGAGTAAAAATATTTGAGACGTAGAGAGGCAAAAATGTACTTGTTGTATCATAAAAGTGAAGGAAGACTAGTCTTTAATGACTTTTCTTATGGGGGAACAAAAATACAAAGTTGCCCACTATGGGAACATTTCATGTTATTTCGTGCTAATTATACATATCGCAGTCCTAGTGATTCATTCCAGCAGGAAGAGAAAACGACCATTTGATGTAGATATCTAAATAAAATAACTTCTCCAATTAGTACTAGCTAGTATTTAGTCTAGTCTATTACACCACATTACTCACTGTCCTTTAATTTATGCAAACTCTCTCTCAGTATAACACTTTATGACTCTGACTGGCTTCCGTACGAGGTAGTATTTACTCATTATAATGACAAAAGTGAGCGAGAACTCTACCTCACCCACTCCATTTTGCTTATCGTATATTTGTACAACTAGCTAAGATACCATGATAAGAGGGAGTTGTTCAAATGGTAAACACCCCTCAATTCCAACCCTAGGTTGTGAGTTTGAGTCACCAAGAGAGCAAAAGGTGTGGGAGCTCCTAGGGAGGGGTTAAAAAAAAGAAGCTAAGATATCATATGCAATGGTACAACGGCAAAAGTTTGTTCATTTCACGAATACTTTTAATTGAAGCCAATAAAACCTATCTCAAATGGTGTGGGGAATGGGCATACAATATTAAACTTACCCATAAATCCAAGTCAAAGATATTCCACTAGAGCAAAGATAACAGTACAGAAACAAAAGTGAACTCCAGTTGATTCACCTTAATGTGTTAAATGCCTTTATCAACCCATAATGCCACATTCAAGCTATAAAGATTCAATGCCCAAAACAAAAATGAAAGAAAGGAAGACCAAGGAAAGGACAAGTGAGATATTACAATTTTTGACTTGGAATTTGCAAAGGAAAAAATAAATAAATACTATATACCGTCCATACCTAGGTTTCCCATAACCCCACGAATCCAAATCGATACTTCAGTTTTCCATTTTGAGATTACAAATATGGTAACATCAGCTTTGGTGAGAGTTTTAAGATTGATGATTCCAACTGTTTCTGTATGAAGGAGATACAGTATAACACATTAGCCTGTGGTACAATCCATTTTCAGAAGTATTTCTTGGAATTACATTGTCAGAGTTTCACATTTGTAGTTTAACAGACTGAACAAACTAAAGTTACCTAAATACTTTTATAACATACAAAAATATCAGTTTTCACTATTAAATTTATCATTCTGAAGGTACTTCAACACTCCATAAGCAACTGTTCCAGCCACAAACAGGAATACCGTCGGAGTAAAGGATGGATACAGAAACTTCACAAAAAAATTGTCCCATGCCTCGGGTAAAAAGCCTAGATGCAACAGAAGAGTTAGAAAATTACCACATAGGAGATATACAAATCTAAAGTAAATGCTCGTAGATTCAGCTGTAATGGCAAACTAATTTATCAAATACATAAGAAAGATTTATGGTGTGGTGTGATGAACACACAACTCATGTAAAACTACTTTTTGTAAGTTGTTTTGAAACTGTAATCAATCTAATCATAAATTCATAATCTGTTGGTTACAAGAACAAATGTTCAACCTTTTATGCAAAAAAAGTTGTGAGAAATTGTGATCATAGACTTTACTAATGCTCAATCTGTAAAGAATGGATCTTGGGTCTAACTCAACCCAAAAGCTAGCTCATGAGGGGAGGATTGCCCAAGTCCATATAAGGAGACCAATTACCCATCCCTTTTCCGATGTGGGACTCTTAACACAATCATACTTCCTAACTTGATGTTGTTGCTATTAAGGAGAACTTGTAGGAAACATGAACACCAAACTTTATGCAACCTATTTCAACTGTTTTCATGTCCAAATCAACACTAACAGTGTACTAGAGAGACACTTGATAGAGACCAACTAATACGTGTCTCCTAATTTTTATTTTCTTAAATCTACAACACGTACAACTCTTTCAGACCCCATAGGTAGTAGTTTCAAAATTTTCTACCTATCTAGGAATTTTTATCTGCTGCAAGTCTCAGAGTTTCAAGCTGTAAAAACATGTTTTGGTTCTAATAACATTCTCCTATGCTAAAAGAAGAAGAAGAAGTTCTAATAGCATTCTTGTAATGACCCTCCAGGTCATTTTCCTTGTTTGCAATGCATAGAGCTTTCCTATAGCTGCCCCAGGTCGTTTGTGACTTGCTGGGACTGACGGTTCAGTCATCAGGCAGATCGTTTAGCTTTTAGAGTCGTTTTCTTGATTAGAGGTTTCAGGTAGTCGGATATGGGTCTCGGGTCTAAACTCCAGTTATAAGGCCTCGGATGCCAGTTTTGACCGTCTCAGCGAATCCGGAACGTCGACTATAGGCTAGATGGACCCTTGGTTCGGGTCTGGAGGCTCCCGAACTTGTTTTGGGCTACAGGCCGGTCATTGGCTTTGCTATGTCAGCCCTTGGGGCGTGGGCCCCAGTTCTTGTCGGAATGACCTCCAATGGAAATTTCGACAGCGCTATTGAGTCCGGAGTGTCGAAAATAGTCAGGTAGCATAGTTCGTTTGTGTGCACGGGATCGCGGATCAATCCCGGGCACATATTCGGAAAGGCCTGGACTTGGCCATTTTCGGGCCATGGCCATGCGCTTAAGCGGCCATGGGCGCGCCGCCTTAGCGCTATGCGCTTAAGTGGCCCTAGGCGCGCTAAAGCGGCCATGGCAGGCCAGGGGCAAGCGCTTAAGCCACCCAAGGCACGCTAAAGCGGCCACTCGGTGGGGCGGTGGGCAGTGCTTAAGCGGCCACTTATGGCGCTTTAGCGCTGGACGCCATAAGGGCGCTTTAGCGCCACCTGCAGCCTATATATGTGTGTTGGATCATCTCTCTCATTCTATTCGGTGCAAACCCCTATATACTCCATTTTTGGACATAAAAGCTCAGCTTTGAGCTATTCCCTTGAGCTCCAAGCTTGGGGGTTGGCATATTTGGATCCATGAATTTGTTCTCGTCATTTCTACAATACGTTTTCTTGGTTTTACGGTTGTTTTTGTTTACGTTAGTGGTGCTGCTACTGTTATTGGTGTTTGAGCCTCATTTTGGGCTTGGATTTGGTTATGGTAGTTGTGACTATTGGTCACGAGGTAATTTGGGACGCTGTGACGGTTTCAGTTTCGCGATTCCGCAAGCAGGCCCCACGTCGGTTGTTCGGTTGTTTTCCGACCTAGTGCAATATGGATATCGAAAGTCATCTTTTGACTTGTAGTTTATTATTTTGATATCATTGCAGCGATTGGAGGTCTTTTGGAAGGACAAGGCTCTTGTGTAGCTGATTCGTGGATATGCTTTCGACGGTGTCCAGGTAGGTTTCGGTCTACTGTGTTCTATTAGACATTGTTTGATATTGATTATGTGCTAAACGGGGGTGTGACCTAGGCTGCTTGACTTATCTTTTGGCCTATACTTTACGGCCTTCACTGCAGCATGATTATTATATGAACCTTAGCCTAGACTACCCGCCCTAGCTTCGGTATATTGGTAGACCTGGTTGGTCGTGTATTATACGTAACCTTAGATTGGTCTTGGAGATCCCTATTATGGGAGCTAGGGCAATATCTGCCCATTCCACTGGTATTTACCTGATTATGCTCCCCTAGTAGTATGATACGCATCCTTGATGCCATACCCTGATAGTGTATACCTAGTTGTATGATATGCATCTGATTGGTCTCATGTCTGGGTTTCTGCTTATGGATACACTGTGTGATCATGTCATATATTGCTCTATTGGGCCCGAGGCCTTGGTTACGAGACCATGGATACCAGGTTAGTTCCCTTACACCTTGCTGAGGAGTTGTGAGTCGGTCTATGGATATGTGGGTGCTTACCTTGAATTGTGTGGATACTGGTGATGGCATGCATTGGTTACGCGTAGTTCGCGCATGTAGTAGCTGATTAGTGACCCTACCGTCGGAGGCTAGGTTTGAATTCCCATTTATTGATAGATAGCCACCTTAGGGCTAGACTTGGTCCCTTATCAGCACTTTGGGTCAGGAGTGAGGCACCTTAGCCTCAGTTTGGGCAGGCTTTATCACTAGAGTGAGTTGTAGGGCCCGGTAGGAGGCCCCGCTGCCCTTTTTCAGATAGATAGCCTTACAGGGCCGTCTCTCGGATCTAGACGACACATGTATATTGGTAGGTGTTACCCCGGACCTGAGTATGCCTAGGCTTGTCAGAATGCCTAGTTAGCTTCATTACCCTCAGAGAGAGTTGCATCTCGGCTTAATATCTCGAGGTTGTAGTCTTAGATACCTGGGTAGGTTTATATATATACGGGTGGTTGTGGGTTTAGGACCCCAGGTTTACCACTAGTTATGACTTATGTTACACCTAGGAGCTCCGGCGGGATCTAGCATTGATTTATACCGAGGTTGACCTCCAATAGGAGCGCTGGTTACGGTAACATTGACTATGAGTTTCGGTTCGAGTCCGGCAGTGGTTCACAGTTATGATTTATCAGGCCTTTCGTTATTACCCTGAGGATCCGGTTCGAATCCGGCGGTTGTTGTTACATGATTATGGAGCATTTGGTCTCCGAGTTACTGATGTGACATATGGCTCTGGACTATGATTATGGAAGTCCTGGTTCGGGACCAGGCAGTGTATGCGGACTTCCCGAGTCCTCTGCGGGTCCCTCTATCCGAGAGCCGTAGTGCCGGAGGAGGTTGGTCGCCGTGGGTCCTGCCTTTACGAGCTAGGTGAGATAGAGGGGGGGGGTGTACACTTGGTTTACTTGGACTTGGTATTGGTTTCACTCGGCATCAGCACTCAGTTCTGGTTACGGTTTTGTTCCTTGCATGCATCGCCTATCACCAGTATGGTTCTCACTTGTGTGTCCCACCGTGGTTTATGGGGCCCCGGTTGGGTGGTTCCGTGTGCTTTTGTGTCCGTCCGGATTATGGGGTCCAGATCGGGTTTTGTTTGCAGTGTGTGCCTTTCTGGCTTGCCGGAGGAGGGATGATAGCCAGTTAGGTGATGATGTGTCCGGACTGGCCGGTTAGATTCTGATTACTCGACTATGGCTTTTCGGTGATTACAGCTCCGTGGGACCGACACTTGTTATTTATAGTTGGACACCTGGGGACTTGAGTATCCCCGATTCTGTACTTATGTTTAGGGTGAGATTTAGGTATATTGAGCCTTATAGGCAGACATACATACCCTGTTTAGGGACCTTTCTTATGTCGGGATTAGCTCCCCTGGTTGGTCACGATTCTCGATATACTGGGCCCGCTGCCTTTAGTTAGCCTGGCCCAGCATATTTATATTTACACTATACGACCAGCTGTCCCCGTGGTGGTATGTATATATATATATCCATATTTCTACACTTCTTCCTTCCTATTACTACTACATATCATTTGTATACCCTTCTTTCATATATACGTTGTTTATCCCATGTCTTCT
Organism: Capsicum rhomboideum; assembly: GCA_031232105.1. Classification (NCBI taxonomy): domain Eukaryota; kingdom Viridiplantae; phylum Streptophyta; class Magnoliopsida; order Solanales; family Solanaceae; genus Capsicum; species Capsicum rhomboideum. Next base: position 33,033,320 of record CP124716.1, read on the forward strand.
TCTTCATTACACCACGGTACGGGGACTAGCCTTTTGTTAGTATAGCCTAGCCTCAAGATAGCTGATAGTATATGATAGCTACCCTTAGCTTGGCTTACAGTCCTAGCATTATGATATCTCCTGTTATAGATAGTTACCCGCACTGCTTACACCTGTTTTTCATGTGATTCATATTTGCATTGTCTTTGGAGCTCAGTCGTCCGATGCCTACTGAGTACCTCGTGTTGGTACTCATACTACACTTCTGCACCCTGCAGTTCTTAGTACGAGTTTTCTCCGATGATTTGTGCATCTTGCAGAGCAGTCATGGACCGGAGACCTGAGGTGAGCTTCAGACATTCGGAGTTGTGCCTACTCTCCCTCTTTTGATGGACTGGTCTTTACATTGGATCTCAGAGACGGTTCTATATATACTTACATTACGTTTATCTTATACTCTTGGTTATTAGTGGCTCTTGTACTAGCATCACCAGTCTTGGGGTATTCTGTTGTATTTCTTTGGACTCTCTTCTACTTGCATTTGATCTTAGCTTCGGTTCTTCATATTAGTCCGCTACTAGCCGTTCCAGACTATGGGTTGGCTTGCCTACTGGTGGGTTAGAGTAGGCGCCATCATGACCAGAGAAATCGGGTCGTGACAATTCTCCAAAATGCATGAGCTCATAGAGCAACTTAAGGAATGGAGACTGAACACCACTTTGTTGACTGACACCCTTTCTTGTGGAGAACTGGAGAAGAGAATAAGCAATGAGCAGAACGATCATAAACATAGAAACTTCCAAATGGCGTTTTTTATTTTTGGAACAGGGAATGAGCCTAGCACTAGTTCAGAACAACTGATCTCGTCAAGATCGCTGTACAAATGTTTTAAGGTAGATTCTAAATTGAAATCTTTTGAACTTTCAACACAAGTGAAGATGGTAGGAATTGAAACTATATGGTAATATCGAGACCACCACTTCATTGACGAGGAAACTGTCAAATCCTGGATAAGTCACCAAGGGGATCTTGTACATATTTATTGTCTTGGTACTTTAGGAATTATACCTTCAACTTTATCAGAGGCAAATGAGGTAATTCATGTGTCCATTTGTGAACTATGAGATTTACCACAAAGGTTTGGAACATGGCCAAAACTATTAAAATTGGTTCTATTAAGAAAGATTGAGCTATTAAATACTAAGAGTTGTATGATTGATAAGGCACTGGTAATCGTATTGTATTTAAATGCTTCCTATAAAGTTCTCATCTTCATTTTATTTCTCAAATGTCAAGCACTTGATCACTTGTGTATGATGCATTAGCAATTAGTCCAAATTGTTGTTTGTGGCTGCACGGGAATAACACAACCTTTGGGTTTTCTTTTGGTGAGGGGGACAAAATTTCTGAAAGTGAGGGGTGTAGTATTCTGTTAGATAAGATCTTGGGGTGTGCTAGGTGTCTTTCAAGGAATTCATAAATTATAAGGGAAAACAAAGGTGAATTAAGAAATCCTTACGGTCCATTTGCACTCCCCACCCCCCTCTTAAATCCATCACCCTATGTCTACTAACACTTATTAGATACTCCTTGTGCTTTTTGGACATTGGATATTAGATAGTTTGATCTATACCACGATTACTGGTTCAATGAATAAATGTCAATATCTTTGTCAAATTATTTATAATTGATGTAGATTAACAAATATAAACGTCATCTAGTATTCTCTATTGGCAAATTTATGCATATGTCATAGGTTTATTCTTTTAGTTCTTATATATGCTTATATTCCAAATTAACACTTTCCGCTAAGGCGCTAACCATGGCTAAGCACGTCAGGCACTCATTTGACAACTATAGTGTCTTATTGTAGGTCAAATCTCAAAATATAATTTATTAAATTTACGTGTAAGTTTTGCATTAAGTTGTAAAAGTTAATATACTATAAGAGAGTTATACTAATCTTTGGGGGATTGGGGTAGATTAGTACTGATTAATACTGTTCTAGATTCATTCACAACATATGGTGTTGTCCCTGCTTGCTCTTCATGTTAAAGTGGAGAAAAGGTTGGATAAAGTGAGCAGAGATTTTCTTTGGCAGGTATATAGAGAAAAGAATCTTGCATTTTGGTGAAATGGAGTAGTCTCAAAGATGGAAAGTAGGAACCAAGTCTTGGCATTAGGAGTCTAAGACAACACAATAACAACTTGATGATGAAATGGCTACGGAGGTTTTCATCACAAGAATAATGATATTACGGAAAGATGTTATCAGTGAGAACTTTGGCCTTCATGATTGCTGGATCACAAAACTAGCAACGGATTGATTTGCGCAGTTCCCAGCGTCTTTCCGGTGACTACTCATTTGATTTACGTAGTTTCACTTTTCGTCAGTGTTGTGCAAAAACCAACAAAACTAAGAGGTCCAATGTCTCTCTGCGACCAAACCCCAATCAGCGTAGCTGTCAAGCGACCTCCCACGCGCCGCCTAGGAGATGGCCACCTCCGGCGAGATTTGACCATGCATCGGCCCGTGAACCTGTTCCGGCCAATTTTTCCGCGACTTTCTTGTTCAAGATCTACTCGTCTCTTGATTTCGAGACGACCCATATATTTTACACCAGTTTCCAGCTATTTTCCAGTGACAAATCAACTTTCCGGTGACGATTACTACTTTTTCGACTACTTTTCTAGTTTGTTCCTTTTCAACTGAGGTCGCACAGACGTCCTGATAAGTCCTTACCAGTTTTCTTGCAGATATCTTCACCAAGACCCTCACTGGTCCTCGTATTAATTACATCTTATAACAAGCTCGGTACATATGACCTGTATGCACCAGCTTGAGAGGGAATGTTAGAATAGGGGTAGGAACAGGAATAATATATAGAATCCTACTTGAAAAAGCATTGTAATGCAGTGTCCTAGTTGGAAAAGGATTGAGATCTAGTGTCTATAAATAGGGTCTCTGTGTAATAATATAGATACACAATTCAATAATGTTCTTCTCTTATATTTCTCACAGAGACGAGCCTGAGAGTATCAGTCATTTATTGCACTGTCATATTGAGACTAAAAAGGAACATGCCAGGTATACTTGTCAGCTACTGAAATGTTGGAGCATCAGAGGCAATATCAAGATGAACAGTTTACTTTGTTTTTTGGTGTAAACACAATTTTGATAGAACTCATAGAATCCCTCTAAGAATATAAAGGGATTTTCTGTTGGTACTTTGTAAATATTTTTGACAACACCTCTTTGATGCTATATCAATAATCCGCTCATCATTCTTCAAAAAATTAATGTAACAGAGTTATCCTTTGTATTACTTGCAATTAATAACTATATCTAATTTTCATTTTCTATCGAGGAAGGTGATGTAATTGTTACCATTATTATTTTCTTCTTAACTCAAGTATGCTTTAATATCTGACTGATACACTTTGTTAAGGCACAGCCATTTCATATAAGGTCATATGCATATCACTATTTTTCATCACTCTGGGAATAAAAGATCACGTCTTAGAAATATCTTTATACATGGGAAATGATTGTTCATGATATATCCCAGTAATAATTAGGAAACATCATGTAAAGTATATTAGCTTATTGCTACCCAATGACATATTTTGAGGTTATATGCAGTAGCGAAGTCAGAAATTCATACTAAGGAATTAAAACAAGTACGAGAGTGTCACACCAAGGATTTTGAACATGTGATCTCAAGAAACTTTTGAACTGCTTCGCCGCTACACTAGAATCCCCTCTTATGTCACGGGGATTCAACAGTTCATATATAACCAAAAAAGTTTGTTCTTGCCCAATTTGAACCGTACAATTTCTGAATTTCCCGACCAAGGGCATTCGATTGAACCTTTTCCCTCCCTTTAGCTGCGCCCCTGCTAATATATGGAAAGAGGTAACCAAGAACAAATTGGAACTAGACTCATACACAAGTAATTGCGTTTGTGCATTCTTATTTAACACTACATTTCAAGCATTGGGAGAATTAATCAGATGAGCACTCACTTATAAAAAAAAAAGCTATTTTATAGGGTAGGAGGGCGTCCATACTAGTAGGTAAGAGTGTATTGTCTTGCTGTCCATACTAGTAGTCGTAGTATTACTTTTGTAGTTTCTTATTCTTTGATTTTTGTTACTATATGTTGTTTCGTGTAGTCCGATTATAGTATTATTTTGTTGTAGTATTATTCTGCTACTATGTGTTGTTTTTGTTACTGCTTGTTGTTTCTTGTACATCTATTACATTCTTTTTCTAGACTGTCTGTCTTTGTCTTGAGCCAAGGATCTATCAGAAACAACCTCTCTGCGACTCTGAGAAGAGTCTACCCTCCACAGACCCCCCTTTGTGGGAACATGTTGCTATTTACTGCAATGGGGAACCACTACAGAACTACACTAAGAATGAAGAAAAAGGGGGCAAATTACAAATACAATTAAAGGTTAAAACATGAAGGGTGGTCAATAATATTACCAGAGGCAGCAAGTAGAATACCCTGCACAAGTATAATTCCACCAAGTCCTAACCAAGCAAGAAGAAAAGCACTTTCATTCTTCTGAAATTCCTTGGATCCTCCTGATTCCTCCGTAGCAAAGCTGGGCTTTTGAATTGGCTCTCGTCGAATAATTGTATCCCTCTCTCTTTTCCCCTTTTGTTGTTTCTTCTTCGATGTGGAAACCGATGAACCAAAACCTAAGGAACTCGAGCTGGAGCTGGCCTTCTTAGCTACCGTAGATGATGATGATGATGATGGGGTGTCCTCTGTAGATTTATCAGAAGAAGAAGTGTCCTGGAATTTGATGGAGAGACCTCTGGGGGTGGGGTGTTGATTGGGTTGGGAGTGGAGAAGAAGATGAGGTCTCCTGGTATGTGGTGAGTTCAATAGTAGCGCCATTTTCAGTTTTGTTTCTTAACTGCCTCTTTTTCTTCTTTAATTATCACCCACAGGTCTCAATTGGCTTTTGGGTGGTAGGGTACAAGGAGGATAATATTTTGAAAATAAGTCTGTTTTTAATTTAATTTCTTGTATTAGAAAATATTCTTAGGAAAATACGTGAATTGCTTCTTCTTTTTCTTTTGTGTTTGGTGGATAAGTAAAAACATACTATGTTAAAAGTATTTGTACACAATTTAGATAAATATTATGGAAGGTGAGAATGGGAAGATGGGGGTGTGGGGTGGTGGGGATGAGGGCTACGTGAGGAGGGGGTGAAAGTGTGTTGGAGGGTGAAAAAGACACTCAATATGAAATATCATTAATATATCATTAGTGAAATTATTTTCACAGAAGTCATTTTTTTCATTTTCTAGGAGCTTGTTTTCAAATTTTGATCAACCAAACGTAATCTACTGGAATTCAGGTGTGGTACATTTCTTTTCTTTTTCTCCCTAGGAAATAGGACTGAAAAAGGGCAGAAGAAAAGACTAATTTTCATCTAGTAATATTACAGGAGATGCTAGGAAATGTACGAGGAATACCCAACTTTGCGATTAACCAAACAACCTTTCCTCGGTCAAAATTCATTTGGTACATTTATATACTAGCATCATCACGTCTCTTCTGTTTCATTGGAATATACAAACACTATCCAAAGTAAGCAAAAAATGATCAAAACACATATAGTTAGTTTCTTCGAAGAATTGCTCAATAAATAGTCTGGCCATGAGATGTTTCCTCCGAACGCCAACTTAAAGAATGACATGCTTGAAAATACTTTAATATGCTTGCTTGGCCGTGATGAAATCTCTTCAGATCAGCACTATTTAGTTGTTATGATGATGGGAAGCCTCCTTTTAAATCAACTCCAACTCTTCAATGGTGGGCCGCTATCTGCGTGCAAAGATACTTGGCCTCGCCATGGTTTATACCGGGGAGGGAATACGTTTTCTCAATGCGGGGGTTAGAACTCCTCTGGCTAACATTTCAAGAGTTCCATTTCCTTGCAAAGGCTTGTAATGTCCGGTATTATTCCCCCATTGCAACTCCTTACAATGCCACTCCCAGCAAGATCATTCAATATATCAGCTGGATCTTTGGCTCCTCCATGATGCAAGAATTTTGTTCTTAAAGCCGAACCAGTATCCAGTGATAAAGGATTCTCTTGGCACATCCTTTGCCAAATACTCGTGGCAAAGCATTTCGCATACAAGTAGCTATAATAACCTGCACAAGGCAAAAGTTGTTGCACCATGTTCTTCGTAAGTGCAAAGAGCAAAATTAAAAATGAATATAAGCTACACTAAAACTGACAAAATCCTTACTGTTACCATTTTCAAAAAAGAACCGACAAAATCCAGAGATTCAAAACCAAATAACAGTGAAGGCAGAAAAAAGAACCGACAAAATCCAAATAGAAATATTTATCAAAAAGAAAAAGAACTAAATCAAATAACAGTGAAGGCAGAAAATCTTCACAAGTATCTATACAAATGTTGCTCTGCTTCCGGAAAAGGTAATTATTTTTTACACAAATCTTCTGCATGTAAAACTTTAAGAACAGAACTCTACAACTAGAACAAGTTGAAAATAAAAAGGTTGCATGTTATGGCATAGATATTTCTTGCAGCTGCTATTTCCACAGTTCTCCATTACGCTATATGAAGCAGTGAATTTTCTGCGTCAAATATAGCCTTTAGGAGATAAAAAACCTTTATGAACATCATTCGACTACAAAACATAGTACAGTATAATTTATATTCGTAGTCGTTGTGGCATCTAATTCAATTCATCAATCGAATCCCCTTTTGATATGATTGCAGAAGTCTCTTAAGAAACTAAGAATGAACAATTGACATCCAGAAAAGGAGAACATCTCACCACTCGCTAAGAAGAAAAGGCAAAAGCGGAAATAACACCCGCCATAACACCTTGCCAAAATTTCCACTAGCCCCATCACCGTCTCTCATTACCATTGAGTTCTGAGAATCGCACAACAGATTATAGAGGAACGCCACTTCTAACAAGCAGCCAATCTACCACTTATTCTTTTCAAGAGACTTTAGATCTTAGTATATAAAGTTAACAAAAGAAAGTCGTTATTGGACCACCAACTATGAATCATGCATTTCTATTGAATTATGTCCAAACTGCCAATCAGTAGGTGTGCAGGTGGCATATCAGACAAATAATAATGCAATTTCTCTCACATATACAGGCAACTATCACAAACATGAGTAAATTAACTATAGTGTTCTGATACCTGCGCCATAGTTTGTAAGGTGACTGAATCGGGTATGCCAATGTGTTCCGTCCACATGCGTCCAACTTGTATGTTGTCTTTTTAAATCTGCAACGATTGCTATTGTATTACTCCCCGTGGATGGCTGCTCTCCAAAGAGTGTTTGGTCAACTAGTGCGTAGAAGATCTGAATAAATGAAAAGGTTGCATATGTCAAAGTTCTTGCCTCAGGTTTGCCAAAAGTTGAAACTGAAGAAATGCTTATAAACAGAGTTAACTAGTAAGGGGCACGTAAAACATACCTGCCGTTGCAATTCAGTTGCAGCAAACATCTGTTTAGCTCCCACCAGTGATTCTACAAGTTCTTTGGGAATGATGTCACCAGTTGAGTAGTGCTTAGCAAATGTCTTTAACACCCGATAATCCCAGGCATAGGACCTATGGATCAACAACAGTGAGAACATTTTAGTAATAACTGATAAGACAGCACTAACATGTGCATGCAGCAATCATCCTGAACATAGAATAAATAGCATGTACACTGCATAACAGTTGTGGATTAAACCTGAAACTAGAATTAAAAGACTTTTCCTTTTCTTGCCAAATCTAGTGACAATAATATCACAAGAAAGAAAAGGTAAATAAACAACAGATAATCAAATGAGCAGTATGTGTCTAAACATTTCACTTCATCACTGATGAAAAGTATGGATCAAAGATTCTGCATTTGGCTCACTCAAATAGGTTCGAAGGCGTTTCAGCAAAATCAAGAACCACCCTCGTACCAGAAAAGTGTTGGTATTCCTGCAGGTAGCCAGCATCAAGTGAACTCGATGACGATTTCAAAGCAAAAGTGAAAACGACTAGCAAATAAAAGCAGAATAAAACTAGTACCGTTCTTGAAAGCAATGAATGTAGAGCATGCCCAAACTCATGGAAAAGCGTTTCTACTTCAGAGTGGTTAAGCCTCACAGGAGCCAAACTTGACCCAGAGAAATTGCAAACAAGTGCTACAACCTATAAGTTAACATGCACAAATAATTTTCAATAACTAGGTAAAATAAAATAGAAATACTGCAATGATCCACAGAATATGCATGAAGCAGTGAGCTTAAAGTAGACTCTAGCATGATATATGTATTTAAGGAATCAGTTCTTCTGGAAGGAGAATGCCAAACACAGAAAGTTTCATCTGGTTAAATGGGAGAAGATTATTAGGGACAGAAAGGGGGAGGATTGGGAGTAAGAAATCTGAAGATCCACAACAAGAGTTTGCTTTTCAAGTGGCTGTGGAAATATAATTCAGAAGATGAAGCATTCTGGAAGAAGATAATTGAAACTGTTTATGGTAAAAGAGATGGTTGGAGACCTTGTCCTATAAACTCACATTTGAAGGATGGATTTGGAAAAACATTAGCAGGTTGTGAGATGAGTTCCAGTCACATACTAAAATAGAAGTGGGAAATGCTGAAAAAGCTAGGTTCTGCTAAGATATCTGGACAGGGTATGAAAGCTTAAAGATCAAATGTCCAGTGTTATACAGTTGCTCCATCAATAAGAGTGGTACAATAGCTGAATTTCATTCAAGTTCAGTCTGGCAAGTATATTTTAGAAGAAACTTGGATGACTGGGAAATGGATGAGTGGATGGTTTCTGTCAGATGTTGCAGCAGCTAGATTCAATTACTGATCAGAACAGAAGGGACTCCTTGATATGGGCAGACAGTAAGGATAAAAAGTTCTCACTTGATAATTGTTACAGAATTTTGATGAGGCAATCAGACTGTTGGGAACTTAATTGGCCCTGGAAGATAAAGCTCCCATCAAAGTGGCATGCTTTTATTGGATTGCAGCCTGGGAAGCTTCCTTAGCTCAGGATAATCTCCAGAAGAGAGGTTTCTCTGTTGTTAACAGGTATTATTTGTGTGAAGAGATCAGGAATCAATAGAGCATTTGTTTCTCCAATGTCCAAGCACTGCTGGGATCTATTCCTAAGTATCTGGTGGTGTTTCTTGGACAATGCCTAATAGCATAAGGGGTCTGCTGGAGTGCTGGAAGGGATAGGGAATTCAAAAAAAACTTGAAACGAACCTGCATGCTATTCCTCTATATATCTTTTGAACTCTATGGTTGGAACGGAATAGAGCTTGTTTTGAAGGGCAAAAAGCTGTTATCTCTAGAATTAAGAACAATTGTTTGCACAATCTTTTTTATTAGTGCAATAGCAGGCAAATTGGAAGTATGGAGCAGTATATGGATTTCTTGGAAATGCTAGGAGGATGATAGTAGTTGCATCTTTGTTGTAGCACAGATAGTACAGTAGCTTCTGATCTGTCTTGGGTCCTGTACTTTTTGTACCATCTGGGTACCTTTTATTAATAATACCTTTACCATTTGTAATGAACCCAAATATAATTGGGGGCACATGGGAAGCATGTGCCAATTCACTCTCATATATACACTGGAACTTGGTTGAAAGAGATTATGTGTGAAAATAACTAATTCTCTCGGTTCTCTCACACTTCGTCTCTCTCTATTTTCTCTTCTTCTTCTTCCCTCTTCAATTCCTCCATTGTTACATAATTCTCCATTGTAACTGTAGTCTGTAGCAGATTGATTGTCTAATAAAATTTTCAATTTCTCTGTTCGATTTCTCTTTTATTTCAAGTACATTACAAATGGTATCAGAGCATAATCTTGGCACCTTTGGGAATTAGCAACCATGACAGGAGAAACTGTATTTGACGATTCTTCAGAGACAATTCAATTGGCTAGTGTTCATATGGGGGCAAACTTTGATAATTAGATAGGAAATTGGATAAACTCAACGACCAACTGGACAAAATCTTGGAGAAGCTTGGAGTTAAATTGGATGCTAATGGAAGTGCTTCCCATGTTCTTAAAGAAGATCAAGAAAGTACAAGAAAGGAAATTACAGAAGTTCCATCAAATGAAGGTGTCTTGAGATCGATAGATGCTGCGATGCAACAAAAACTACCAGAGATTGTTCTCCCTAACGAATTTATGGTCGACCCCTTAACACTTGAAGATGCCACCATATCCTTAAGCCCCAAGTACATTACAAAGGCAGAAAACGAGTTTCTCATACCTACATTTGACATTGTTTGGGAGTTCATTGAGCCAAATGAATATGCGGAAATTGAGGTAAGTCAGGAAGATCCTCATATTGTTGATTGGAAATCTCTCTTTTATAAGCTCCATAGGGTGGGATGGGGTGCTAAGGACTCTAAGTGCATAATCTCTCATGTTTTATATGGAAAGAGTCGTGAGTTAGATGACCCACTTAAGGTGTTCGACGAATTGCTCAAACTAGATGTTATTCACTGGATTTCAATTATTACTGTTCCTGTCAACAATGAAAGGCATATGGATTATCCCTGTACTATAGTTTTTGATCCGGGGGGGATGATATTCAGTTAGTTGCATCAATTAAATGAGTTACGCAAGGAAGCTAAACATTGGTGTTGGTGCTTCATTTTCCTTGTTTCCACAAGTCCCTACTCTGCACATTTTTTAGATTATGCCAAAGAACATATTCCTAATGATGCTAAAACTTTTGAGTGGGCTCGGAGACATTTTATTGGGTTGCTTGATGTTCACTGGAAAAACATCAGAGTTGATGTTGGTGACGTACAGGATAATTCGTTAACAGGTTCTTTGCTTGGGTGGCATTCCACTACTTGTATTGGATTGTCCTCTTTTCCAAATGTTACAGTTCATAGAAGTCTAGTGATAACTTCAGGAAATGCAGTCAAGTACAAGGCATCAGTTACATTTTCTATTATAATCGAGAAGAAAGACACCAAATCACTTTCGCAGGGTGTTAGAATAAGTATTCAGCAAGTTATTGTTGTTGCAGTGATTATTGTTTTATCTGTGTCTTTCACAATCTTAACAGTATCAAATTTCAAAGATGGAAAAAGGTTCCATGTGGTGGTTCACGCGGACAAGAGAGTGGTTGCAACTTGTTGGCCAGGTGCTCGTAGGACCATCAATAGTTCTGCTTGCATCAGGAGCAACTGGTTAGGCTTAAACAACTTCCTGAGTAACTTCATTCAGTACAACTTGTTTTCCTTCTTAGTTGCACAATGCTTGAAGTAATTTGGTGGGATAATCTGCTGCTACTTACAACCTTATGGACCTGGGCAATGAATTATGTGCTAATGTATTATGAGCGAGGCGTGTACCTTGGGATTTGATGTTTTGGATGCATGACTTTATGAAAACGCACAATGAAGGAGGTCAGAGATCAGTTCAGAAAATGTTTTGGCAGACGGCCAATGTCAATCTTCTCAAGGATCCATGCCCCCTGAACGTGAGAAAAGGAGAGGACTTAATGGAGTCTGATGACATGAATGAGGCACAGGTCATCAATTGCTTTTGGACTCAGCTGTCGTGCTAGCTGCAATTTCACCTGGATATGGTTGGAATGAAGGTGGAAATAATTAGGCAAGGGAGACGACAGGACAATTTTGATTTTTGATCTAAGAAGCTCAATGTGGATTTGACAATTAGTAGCAACTGGTCCAATTCCATGACTGCAGAACTCATGAGTCATGCTTCATCAACAACCTTGAGAACAAGGTTGATTTCAAGCAGGAAGGATTATAATGAACCCAAATATAATTGGGGGCACATGGGAAGCATGTGCCAATTCACTCTCATATATACACTGGAACTTGGTTGAAAGAGATTATGTGTGAAAATAACTAATTCTCTCGGTTCTCTCTCACTTCGTCTCTCTCTATTTTCTCTTTTTCTTCTTCCCTCTTCAATTCCTCCATGTTACATAATTCTCCATTGTAATTGTAGTCTGTAGCAGATTGATTGTCTAATAAAATTTCCAATTTCTCTTCGATTTCTCTTTTATTTCAAGTACATTACAAATGTTGTTATAACCTAGGGAGAACCACACTCCAAAAGCTAGCTATTAAGGTGAGAGAGCCCAAGGTTATAAATACCCCACACCAATACTTTGTAGTACCGATGTGGGACTTTTTGCAATGAATCATAACAAACCACCACGCTCCGCATCCGTCGTCCTCGACGGCTCCACTCTGAGTAGCTTTCACTCTACTTTTTGTAGGTAGCTCTTTCCCAGGTAGCCCTTTTCGAGCGCCTCGACGGCTGTGCGCTAGACATTACTAGCCCCGGCAGAACACTGCCATACCGGCGTCACCATCCCAGGCACGGCGGGCACGGAGGGTGATGGCTGGCTCTGATACCATTATTATAACCCAGGGAGAACCACACTCCAAAAGCTAGCTATTAAGGTGGGAGAGCCCAAGGTTATAAATACCCCACGCCAATACTTTGTAGTACCGATGTGGGACTTTTTGCAATGAATCATAACACCATTTCAAAAAAAAAACCTAGAAACTTACTAGTACGTACATTTTATTTGGGACAAGTTTCTATTAGCATTGTTAGAATATGAGTAAGAATAGGAATAATATATTAAATCCTACTTGGAAAAGGATTGTAATATAGTGTCTATGAATACGGTCTCAACGTAATTGTGTAAATACACAATTCAATAATATTTTTCTCCGTTATTTCTCACATGGTATCAGAGAATTGGTGAGAAACTTCAGAAAAAGAAAACTCAGTCATCGTGCGTCAATTTCCGATGACTGATTTGTGTCATTATCTGTTTTGTGGGTGGTGTGCAAAATCCAACACCACCACGAGGATCGGAAAGCTCAAGCGACCAAAATCCGACCAAACCACCGAAAAAAATCCAAGTCACACGCTCCCAAGCGCCAGCCGGAGATACGTTTTCCGGCGAGATCTGTGTCACGCGTCGGGAGCGTGAGCGATATTCCGATCGTTTTTTTGAGTTATTCCTTTTCTGTTGGGGTGGCCCAGATATTCCGACCATCTCTTTTCCAGATTCCGATCAGTTTTTCAGCTTCCGACCACCGGAACCCTAATTCCGGCAACTTCAGCAACTTCCAATCTCTGTTTTCCAGAAAAAATTTGAATTTTCAGAATCCAGATCTTTGTTTCTTGCTGCTTTCAAGTTAAATTTTCACAAGATGTCTTTTGGGTGTGATATTTTTGGCTCCAAAAATACTGGAATTGGAAGTTCAAGTCCTATGATCACTTTTGAACCATTAATGGGAAGTTCAAATTATTTAGCTTGGGCTTCCTCGGTTGAGTTGTGGTGCAAAGGTCAAGGTGTCCAAGATCACTTAAAGATCAAGGCTAGTGTGGTAGATGAAAAGACAAAATCTAGTGAGGAAGATGTGAAAGCCAAAGAACAGTGGGAAAAGGTTGACGCTCAATTATGTAGTCTCTTATGGCGATCTATTGATTCCAAGTTGATGTCCTTGTTTCGCCCATTCCAGACATGTCATTTAGTTTGGGAAAAGGCTCGTACTTAATACACTAATGACATATCTCGAATGACCAACTTAAAGAAACAAGAATCCGATATGTCTACTTACTTGGGACAGGTACAAGCAGTCAGGGAGGAATTTGAAACGTTGATGCCCGTTACTAAAGACGTGGAAAAACAACAAGTGCACAGACAGACGTTGTTTCTAGTTCTTACACTTGCTGGGCTTCCTACTGACCATAATTCAGTATGTGACCAGCTTTTAGCTAGTCCTACGGTTCCTAAGATTGATGAGTTATTCTCTCGTCTACTTAGTCTTACCCGCACCAACCTTTGAGGAATCTACGGTTACTTCTATATCTCCAGCTGCAGTGCCACTACTTCTGACTTATCATCGTCGTTCGCGTCCACCATTTGTCCCAGATGATTCATGTCATGCGCCGAACGCGGCTCCTACTGCGGACTTGCCTTCTCCTAGCCAATCAATTGCACGTCAAAAAGGTATTCGATCCACTCGTAATGCTAACCCACATTATACTTTCTTGAGTTATCATCGTCTGTCATCACCCCATTATGCTTTTGTATCATTTTTGTCCTCTATCTTCATCCCTAAGACTACAAGTGAAGCACTTTCTCGTCCAGGATGAAAGCAGGTTATGATTGATGAGATGTCTGCTTTACATACGAGTGGAACTTGGGAGCCTATTTCCCTTCATGCAGGTAAATCTACTGTTGGTTGCTGTTGGGTTTATGCAGTCAAAGTTGGTCCAGATGGTCAAGTTGATCGGCTTAAGGCTCGCCTTGTTGCCAAAGGGTATACTCAGATATTTGGGCGAGATTATAGTGACACTTTCTCTTCCGTGGCTAAAATAGCATCTGTCCGTATTTTTCTATCTATGGATGTCGTTCGGCATTGGCCTCTTTATCAGTTGGACATTAAGAATACTTTTCTGCATGGTGATCTTAAGGAAGAAATCTATATGGAGCAACCACCTGGTTTTGTTGCTCAGGGGGAGTCTAGTAGCCTCATATGTCGATTGCGCTGGTCACTTATGGTCTGAAACAGTCCCCTCGAGCATGGTTTGGAAAGTTCAGCACAGTAATTCAGGAGTTTGGCATGATTCGTAGTGGAGCTGATCACTCAGTATTTTATCGGCATTCTGAACCAAATCTGTGTATTTATTTGGTAGTTTATGTTGACGATATCGTTATCACCGGCAATGATCAAGACAGAATCACTAATTTGAAGCAACATCTCTTTCAGCATTTCCAGACTAAAGACCTCGGCAGACTGAAGTATTTTCTAGGTATTGACGTTGCTCAGTCCTCAGTCCAGATCAGGTATTGTTATTTCTCAATGCAAGTATGTCTTAGACATTCTTGAGGAGACAGGAATGATGGGATGTAGACCCATTGACACTCCTATGAATCCGAATGCTAAACTTCTGCCAGGACAAGGGGAGCCACTCAGTGATCTTGGAAGGTATAGGCGGCTGGTTGGAAAGTTGAATTATCTCACAGTGACTAGACCTGACATATCTTTTCCTGTGAGTGTTGTAAGTCAGTTTATGACTTTCCCTTGTGATAGTCATTGGGATGCAGTTGTTCGTATTCTACGATATATAAAGTCAGCTCCAGGTAAGGGACTACTCTTCGAAGATCGAGGCCATAAGCATATCATTGGCTATACAGATGTTGTTTGGCCAGGATCACCCTCTAATAGACGTTCTACATCCGAATATTATGTTTTAGTAGGAGGTAATTTGATGTCCTGGAAGATTAAGAAACAGAGTGTGGTTGCTCGATCTAGTGCGGAAGCAAAATATCGAGCAATGGTTGTAGCAACTTGTGAGCTAGTTTGGATCAAACAGTTGCTGAGAGAACTAAAATTTGGAGAAATCAATAAGATGAAACTTGTGTGTGATAATTAAGCGGCCTTTCATATCACGTCAAATCCAGTGTTTCATGAGAGGACTAAGCATATAGAGATTGATTGTCACTTTGTCAGAAAAAAGATACCCTCAGGAGATGTTGTTACAAAATTCGTGAAGTCAAGTGATCAACTTGCAGATATCTTCACCAAGTCCCTCACCAGTCCTCGTATTAATTACATTTGTAACAAGGTAGGTACATATGACTTGTATGCACCAGTTTGCGGGGGCGTGTTAGAATATTAGTAGGAATAGGAATAATATATTAAATCCTACTTGGAAAAGGATTGTAATGTAGTGTCTATAAATAAGATCTCAATGTAATTATGTAAATACACAATTCAATATTATTTTTCTCCATTACTTCTCACAAGCATAAAGTAAAAACAAGTAAACAACTACCCTAAATGACCTTTAAAAACACATTTCAAATAATTTCCCATTGTCTAATTTTATGTGATGCAGTTTGACTGTGCACAGAGTTCAAGAAAGAAAGAAGGAAATACTTTTAGAACTTGTGGTCTAAAACAAGACACAGATATTTGTATGGCTACAAATCATCTCATAAGAGTAAAGGGGGAAGTTTGAAGCTAAATTGTTAATAGTAAATATAGAAAGCTATCATTTTTTTGGGACAGACTAAAAAGTAAAATGGATTGTATAAATTGGGACAGAGGGAGTAAAAATCGCAGAATGAACAACTTGCAAGTAGAGACAAATATTTCATTTAAGAAAATTTTGAGGTCTATCTAAATAAAGCCAAATACTATAATAAATTTATTGGGTGACCTTCAAAATTATTGTCCAGTTTTAATCTAGCCAGGTGGCAAGCACACTTAATTTTTATCAATTTCCATGGAATTATGAAAGATAAGTACCAATGCCCACATCATACTGAATGATCAATAGGTAGTTGAAAAGTCAATGTTAATACGGATTGACTGATTGGCAGAGCATTTCCTGGTCGTTCTGTATTCCTCAAACTTACAAGTTACTATCGCCAGCAGCTAAGTAGAGACACAAGAACTACATGCATAGCATATAATGAAAAACGGAATGAAGAAAAAGAGAGTAATGCTCTTACATACAGGAAGTTGGTATTTCGTCTCAGAAACTCGACGCCCTCCTCGGATAGCGAAATGAGCACAAATGGGATGTTTACCTTTTCTTGATTTCAAATCGAGGTATAAGTAACCCAGGTCTCCCTGAAAACACGTTGTAAACTAGTTCAAAGTGGATGGATGTTAAGACTACCACTAAATGGACATTAATGAAAGAGCCAAAGGCACATCAGGATATTAAATGATCTCAACAGAAAAAAGGAAGTTAAAGTTAAGTTAAATCTGCCAACATTCCAAGTTATTAACCACTAGTCCATTTTCGCCGTCCAAAGGTCAATATCGCAAAGAAAAAGAAATGATTCATGCCAATGGACTGATAGGTTGATTAGTAAAGAAACAGCATTAGCAAATAACAATAACGAAGCAAATTTCCCCTTTGCCACACCAAATTTATCATCTCAAAAGGAAAAAGCTAAAATAAAGATAGAAAATGAAAAAGAATTCTCTTGAAGAGGTCGGAACTGGGAACCAATAATCTCATAGTTAATATGACATATGTTACGATACAATAAGACAAAACCACTATTTCTAGAATATTAGACTTGCCTCAGTAGGATGATGTAGCACTATCTTCATCACATCAGGATGCCATGATTCACCAGGTGCAAGGGGTACTCCATGAAAGGTCACACCAAAGAGCGACTCAACCAAAACCTTCAAACCCTCAATACACTGTCGTAAAGGAAAATATGATGATATAACCTGCAATATTAATAGACAAGAACAGTTCTGTCAAAAAAGGAAAAAAAAAACGTCAGAGCACGTAAAAGTCTTCATGAGAGAAGCATTCAGCACTTCATATGTCAGCTGAATCAGAATCTATAAGTACTTCTAGATAGGACAAGTCTATGCCCATACCCATTCACAACAAAAGTAGGCAGAAACAGGGAATAAGTCCACCTCAAAAATTTCAAGTGTATGCTCTCTCTCCTCAGTCCACCTCTTTTTAACATTTACATCCAACTTCTCCAACAAACACAAAAGAAAGGTAACAATTCCATGAAAAACAAAAAAAAATACAAGACCAAGTCCAATTTACTCAATCATGTTAATTACACATGAAATAGACTACACTTTGGCAAAGCCCCAGTCTCTGATACTGGCGCTAGATTTGTTCCAAAACCTTTAAATGGAACTGCACCAGGGAATTTTGACATTTGAGCAGGGAACCATAGCTCATCAATGTACACAGGTAGAAAATTCTTCTCTTTTTTTTTTTTTTGTTTTTTCCGTTGGTAGAGCAAAAAGGCTCACCAAGACTCCTCTTATAGTGTATAGCAATTCTGCCAATGCAGTACAAATTGCAATAATCACTTCTTGTCTATATGGCAGAACAGGTGGATGAAAAGTTCAAAAGGCAAACACCTATGAGTTGGTTTATAGACTTGAGTTGAATAAGTAAATTGCTGATAGAAAGGTCAATTTCAAATTGTCTATATGTTTACCTAGTTCTTCCAAAGCCATCAAAAGATTCAAGTTTTCCCCAAACTCACATCATCAATCCACAGAATTGTTCCAACAAACGCAATAGAACTCCAGCAAACCAAGCAGGAAAAACAAGGATGGAGAAACATCCCTTTTAAAGGCTAAGTTACACGAAATTAAGAATGCAGCGTAAGGAGAGCATCGATACACCTTCATAATAAAAGCTCAAAGTAGCAAAGACAATAGAAAAACCATTAGGTTTCACTCTTTACCGAGGAGTCCAACTTGTATGTAGCAGACTTCATCAACCACGTGAAGTATGCCTCATCCCATGGCTCCAACTCTCCACTGGGATCACCATTGCTCTTTTTCTTGAAATCCTGAATCGCCTCAAACTCCTATTCAAACATATGAACATTTAGAAGAGATTGAAACAGCTCCTGCAGAGTAACATAATCAGTGTCTCATTCATATAAGCATAATCTAATTCCAGAACATACTTGATCAGCCTTGGGTTTGACAACTTTGCTCATCTCAAGCAAAAAGGATATGACCACTTCAGGAGATGCAGCCATAGTAGAATGCAGAGCAAATTCAGCATAAGATTTATACCCCATAAGCTGCAAGTTAACAGGATAAAGCATATTAGTATTGACAACAATCTCTCTCTCTCTCTGTTTTTTTTTTGTTTTTTTTTTTGGGGGGGGGGGGAAGAAAAAATGGTCATTGAAGAATCTAAAACATCATTGATAAATGCACAAGCGGAAGTAATAGTGAATAATGAGAATCAAGGAGAAGAAAGTACTGAATAATGACTGACCAAATAAGGAAAATATAAATTCAGCATTACCAATCATGAGTTACAAGCTCCATCCCAAAATAGTTATTGTACTTTAATAGTTAGATTGTGACAAGATGTTTAACTTCATATCTTCTTATGCTCCTATTCCTGGGGAAACTATAAAAGAAAGGTCCAGATATCTTCTACTCCAATAGTACCTTTTTGCACCATGTTCCCATGAATTTTTTATTTTTTTTCCTGGAATTATAATGAGATATCCACAAAGGCTGTTACCTATGTACATACAGACCCACGCATACAACCAGTGAAAATACTATCCCTGACTTAACCCCTGTGTACTTGGAAAGGGTGAGGTTAAAGGACTTTCTATCACCTCTCAGCATAATTTGAAGTTCTATTCTGAAACAAAAATGCACAACTACAAAATGTGTAATGAAACTGATACATGTTGGAGTATTTTTGGTAAAAGTTAGTTTTTCATGAACTAAATATAAGATAAGAATTGTATATCACATCTATTATGTCTGTCTTATATTCCAACATTAGGTCATCTTCATTTTTTTCTTATTTCTCCACATGGCATCATAACCTCTATGATATTGTTAGAGACTAAAGTAACAACATCAGAGGCTCTGTGTAGGAGCCTTACTGTTACCGATAAACAAAAAATATATCCACATGCTTGGCCCAAAAGATAAAATCAGGCTACAAATGAGGAGGCTTGTTCGAGAACTAATAGCCTGTTTGGCCAAGCTTATTTTTCCCTAAAAGTGTTTATTTTTTCTCAAAAGTGCTTATTTTTTAAAAAAATGAGGTGTTTGGCCAAGCTTTTGAAAGAAAATAAGTGCTTCTGGAGAGTAGAAAAAGCAGTTTTTCATAAGCTAAAAAAAGTAGCTTCTCCTTAAAAGCACTTTTGAGAAAAATACTTAAAAAGCACTTTTAAAAAGCTTGGCCAAACATTAATTGCTACTCAAAAATGCTTTTTAAATTTATTGGTCAACCACAAATTGCGTCTCACCAAAAGTATTTTTTTGAAAAGCACTTATAAAAAAAGCACTTTTCAAAACAAGTTGATTTTAGAAGCTTGGCCCAAAGGCTATAAGTAATTTAGAAGTGACCCTTCTCTAATAGCTTAAGCTTTTTGATGAGAAGATCACACAATTCTTTGGATGAGAACATAACAAAATTCAACAAAAACTAATAACTTTGCTGGACCAAAAGTGTTCACACAACAACCTGTGCAAATTCGTGTCTAGTTGCAATAAGCTTATCAAGAACCTCAAGGTTTGCATGTGGAACAGAATTTCCTTGAATATATGCCTCCTTCCTGACCTGGACAAGATCATGAGAAAAATGCACTAAATCATTCAGTCATTGGATGGTAAAGCTCTTTACTTTTTCCCATCAGTAGTTGAATGAAACCTCATGAAAACACAAATAAGGTAAAAACAATTGAGAGAAATATAAATGTTTAAGTCTCTTCTTGACTTGTCAATGTATAATGAGATGAAACAAATAACAAGGTACTTAGTAGAAACAAAGGGGGAAACTCGTGATTCACGAAACAAGGAATCATCCACATCTTTTCTGTTCTCCAATGCCAAGTCCAAAAAACGATGCACTATTCATGAATTGGTGCCAGAATCGTTCCTTTTCTTTTCTTTTCTTTGGTGGTCTTCTCTTTTCCTTTCCCTAAGTCTAAACCCTAAGTTCATCATTCAAGACCTCCCATACCTAAACCCACTAATCGTTTTAAAAGATATCACGTTTAATAGGCTTGCAATCTCATCCATGCTTACCTATAAGAGGTTTACCTTGAGCTGCTAATGATTTAGTTTCCTAACACTAGGAAAGAGTGTGAACAGGGAAGAAGTTGCTGTACTGATACAAATATGCATAATTTTGATTACTATAAAAACCATTTGGAAATTTTCTGAATAGGATTAAGTTATAACTAACAGAAATCCGAGGTTGCTCAATGTTACCCCAGCATCTGGTGCATACTGAAGAAAGCCTTGCAGAGTACTTGACTCAGTTGCTAAGCGAAATCCTTTTTCTTTGATGCTATCTCTTGACCCCCAAGATCCCTTAGATGCACCTGGCAGATTACGATAGATAGGGCTGACAAGGTGGTGCAATTTTTTAGGGATCTTAGAAGCTGGAAATATATCCACATGGCCTGGGTCAGTGATAATATTTTCATTATACCTGAAAAAAAAAAATGAGCATTGCAAAGACTACATCATTGGTCCCATAACTGCCACTTACAATGAACAGAGAGAAAAAATTGGACTTTCTTTAAGGAAGAGAAAATGGAGGGAGGAGATGAGCAGCTCCTTTTGACCCTGTACCAGCTAGAGGACCTCAAAAGTATTACTCAAGAGTTCATAGTTGACAAGCAAAATACTGAACACCTATTTCTCAACTCTACTTATGCAAATTTAAGCAGGATTTCAACTTTAGATGCATAAACTCGGTCCGAAAGATACAAGCTTTTTTACAAACAAATTAAAGAAAACATTAATTAAAAAGAAACAAAACAAATCTCAGTCAAACACCAAATTTTAACTTCTCCAAATGCTAGTTCAGTAAATCATCTCAGAAAAAAGTTGCACTTGCTGTATGGGTGTTCACTTAAACTCATCTACGATCTGAGAAGAACTGAACATAATTCTTTCCCTTAGGAATATGAGTAAATTTGATAATCACCCCAGAAATTAAATTTAAGTTGAGCATAATTGGTAAAGATTCAGCAGACTGAATCCTAATCAAAATTCAAATGTGCCATGGCATAAGTCCACTTATTTGAAGAATAAAGCCTGATTCAAATATCAATTGAAACAAAACAAACAATACACAAGAGGGCAAGAAATAGTGGGTAAATCCCATTTCAAATACAAAACCAACTTCTAAACCTACAAGCATCATGTGATCTCTTTCAACAACATGAAAATTACAGAAAACATCAAAAAGGTCCATCAATTAATAAAATTCCAGGAAAACTAACAAGGGACAATTTTCACTTACTCTCTACACAACTGAATAATGTCAATGGAAAGCTCATTAGCTCGATCCAGCTTTTCTGTGAAGCCACCAAAGGTTCTCAAATTAGTGCAACAGAAATGGTTTACCGAGAAAAACAGCAGTTGTAAGAAGTCAAGTACCAGAGCAAAGATGGATTCCACCCTTCTCCAAGTCCATTCGTAGAAAGCGGGCTGCCCTCTGCGCTTCATGTGTGAGTGAATTGCTGTCTTTTTCTGCTTTTATCACTGCCTTGTATATACTATGGTTTGTATTAAGGTACTGCATTCCAAAGAGCAAAAGAGTCAATAAAAAAATTGCACTGAAAATCTTCCAAAGCAACAACATCTTGAATAGAATCCATCACTAGCAAGGGATATTTCCAGAATATAAGACTACCCTTATACAAGTATTGCATTAATCTAGTCAACATTGCTAACTTGGAGACAGTTTTGATTCCCCACCTCCACCCCCTCTGGGGAGGAGGGGAGAAGGAAGTAGAACAGTTCTACATGAGGATGGATTTACTTTTACCTTCTTCATTTTCTATTCGGTATTAATCTAATTCTTCAGTTTAAGGTTCTTGTTTCTAATTTGACAAGGACATGTGCAAAGGATAATGAGTGCAATACCACACACAGGGAGGTAAAAAGATATGAAATTTAGTTAATATATCATAATGATGCTTACTGGACGTGAATAGATTACTATACCACAAATAAACCGAATCTGGATCACCTCAAACTTTAGGAGTCTACTGAAGTTTACGTCTAGTTATTGGCAACCATCAAGTGTGAGAAGAGACAAAGATCACAAACTCTAGCAAGGAGCATACACCAAATGAGACAGTCCTAATGATACTACTCTCGCTTACCATTAAATAGTTCAACCGTTTATTCTCTGACATCACTAACTGAAATTTGAAGCAATTTAGGTCCAACACAACAGTCAAGTGTAAACACAAGTAACATCATTTTATATACCTTCAACTTTTATCAGTGTAAAATGGATCTCCAGGTTTTACTTTCCCGTAGAGTGGATATGAGCTCTTGGATGGTAGGGAACTATACAGCTGAAGCAGTTATTATTTCAAATTTGATATAACCAGCAAAGCAAAAAACAAACTAATAAACCCAATCAAATTTCAGGAACCTTACATGTAAAAACTCATTTACTCTTAACGATGCCTTGCTTGCTTCATCAACGAACTCCCTAAAAAGTGATAATTTTTATGTAAGTACTCAAAACAATTGAAAAGAAGATCGGAAACTGTAAATACGGATCCATAGTTTATCTCAACCCTAGTTCACCACCTGTCTGGATGAGTATGTCTGCACAATTCAGCTGAATCAATTACTGAGCACACCTATCAAATTAAACAGGTCAGTTATGGCCTGGCGTTTTAACAAAATGAAATTTTCAAAAATATACCACCCAACTAATATATTACACCACGTAGCCCAATATACAATATATATATATATATATACTATATTATACAACATTATACCTAGAGCAAAGCATTATACATAATGTGTCAACTTGTATAAAAGTATACAATATGGGCTAAACCGGGTATAATGTTGTATATTAATAGTTTATATTGGGCTACGTAATGTAAATATTTTCTCACAGTAAACATAGAGCTTAATTTTCCCTTTAACAAAGTCCACTTGTGCGAGTCCAACTACTTGTCTTCTTTCAACAAAAGGCAGAATTAGACCACAAAAACCCAAACTTACAGTATCAGAAATCTCATCCATTGCTCGTATAATTTCAGGAGATGACGGCATGCCAGCTATGTAGTTCACAAGTTCTTCTGACCTAATAAGCATGTGAATATTTTTTATCAAACACATGGAGGACATAAAACAGAAACTCATTCAGTAAAGCAATTTTTGGACCAATGCAAAGAATTTGGTATCTGTTTTGTTAATGCTTTTACCTCTCAATAGCATCGGCAGCGAATCGTTGAAAGCCTTTAGGAGTTTTCAAATGATGATAGCCGTAGAGGCCAGTCTGTTTGATTGAGGAAGCTGTAGATGTTGAAATGTGGATGAAGTGGGAGTTGGTTCGTACATAGGCAGCAGCGCCGGCGGACTTGCGAATTAGAGCGTGCATGGCGTTCGCCGTAGAAAAAACTGCTGCAATTGAAGGCTCTAATTGGAGGTCCTTCTAAACAAGTCCGCTGAGAAATGGCGCTTTTCGACTTGGAAAGCGTTCTCGCAGTCGCAGGTCCACTGACAAATGACAATTATAACCTGGAAATGATAAAATAAAATTGTCCTTATATTTATATAGGTTTAAAATATGCGAAAATTTCAGTTATATATATTTATTTTTTTTAAAAAAAAAGGAGAAAATAATTTACAATAAAAATAGTCAAGTTTTTGTTTACAACAAAAATAGTCATTAGGTCATTTTCTTCCTTTTTCTTTTTTTCCCAACAATAATTTAAATAAAAAAGAACTTTTTTTTTTGCTGCAATTTTTTATATTAAAAAAAAACATTTCTTTTTTTTTTTCAAACTTTTTTCGTACATCTTTTATACATGTATCAAATATTGTATAAATGGTGTATAAACATGTATATATGATGTATAAATAGTTATATAATGTATCAATATTGTATAAATAGTTATATATTGTATATGTAATGTATCAATACTGTATAAATAGTGTATAAACATGTATATATGATGTACAAATATTTATGTGGTGTATATGTAATGTATCGATATTGTATAAATAGTGTATAAACGTGTATCGATATTGTATAAATAGTGTATAAATGTGTATCGATATTGTATAAATAGTGTATAAACGTGTATCAATATTGTATAAATAGTTATGTAATGTATATATAATGTATTGATATCATATAAATGGTGTATAAATGTGTATATATAACATATATTGATGCAAAAAGTCAAGTGACTCTTAACTTTTCTTCTCCACCTAGTAGCCAGCCTACACCACCACCGATCTCCAAAACAACCACCAACTGCTCCACCACCCACAACCCCTTTCCTCATCTTCCCATTTTTCTTGAGTTCCACCATTAATGGTGAGATCCAAGCTCCAACTAAATTGAAGTCCGACAAAACCAACAAATAACACAGTCAACAACAAACAGTTTTCAACGATAGAGAAAAAGCCAACAAACCAACAACGAACTCCATCTTCAACCAAAACTTCGTGATGAATTGGGTACTGGGGTTTGTTCTACACACCCGCCTCTTTGGGTATAAGCACTAATGTTTCCACCGGTGGAATCGACGCCGAGGTAGTAACTATTGTCGACGTTGGAGCTCCGACAAACTTTTTTGGCCAATCTCAATACCAAAATGCTCAGGGAAAGGAGCTACAGCTTCCTAGCTCAAAAGCCCCAACTGAATTGAAGCACATTTCATCGAATTTAGAAATTAGGGTTTCCAACAGTCAAAAAATTCAAAGCTCCAGCCAACGAAATGCAAAACTCAGTTCCAACGTGCTCAAGATGGAGATGGTAATGTTTCCCCCCAAATAGACATTAACAACACCAAATAATCAACTAAATAGACATTTTAGTAGCCTATATTGAAGCTCAAATTGGAGCAAAATGCACATAAAAACAACAAATAATCAACAAAGAAGAAAGAATCTACCTACGTTGAAGCTCAAATCGGAGGAATTTACAGAGAATTTGAGGGGGGGGGGGGAAATAAAAAAAAAAAAAAAAGGGCAGAAGTTGAAAGAGGAAAGCTTAGAGAGAGATGGTGTATGTGTAAGAGAGAATTGATAATAAATGTGTGTTATTACAGAAAATATACAACATGGGCCATTTCGGGTATTTTTTGCAAAGTTGGCCCATTTTACTTGTTAATAATTGTAGTGAGCTGACATTCTGCATAATTTTTCCTTAAAATAATCCCTCATATATAACTCTCGGTTATGTTGATCCATAAAATTTTATCAAAATTAGCACTTTTGGACTCCTTAATTATTATTAGGAATTTATGTAAATGTACTTTTAGGGCCATCTAGTTTATCAATATGATCGGAAGTATATGCATTACTATGTCTATGTATGTATAATATATGTATTAGTATATATATACTGTGTAAATATTTTGTAAACTAAATGTGATGTAAAATGAGATGCAAGAAATTCAAACAAAACAAGATACAAGGACATATTAAAAAATAGAAATTAGAGGAAAGAAAGGTTAATCTAACAATTAAACAATTGATGTAAAAGGAGATGCAAGAAATCCAAACAAGATAAGATACAAAGATATATTAAGAAATAGAAATTAGAGGAAAGAAAATTTAATCTAACAATCAAACACACATTTAATTAATAGATTAAACAATGGGAGAAGAGAATGAACTCATACGATGAAATTCTTACCAAGAAGGAAATTATCCTAAACTCACTAGGAGCAACTTAACAATGTCCAAAAACGATCTAATCCTAGTATGAAAGACATAAAGACTATTTTATAGTCTTGGAAAAATAACCAAATTACAAAAATGACCAAATTATTAAAATACCACTTAAGCACATTGGTGGTCTTGAAGTCTTCCATTCATGCTTTCTTTAAGTCTTCCAAGCCCATGATGGTTGGAAGAAAAGTCCAAAACCCTTGGACTTCCTTGGTTATCACCACTTACCTTATAAATCCATTTGAGTATGTTATGGACTTTAAAGGGTTTTAATGATCCTTTCTTGACACTTTAAATTCTTTGTGGGTGATTGAAAGCTTTCATATTCAATATAACTCACACCATCACTTTTGCTATCAATTATGTTATCTCGATTTGCATCAAAATATTTGAATGGTATTTGATTGAATTTTTTTCATTACTTAACAAACTTTGATTGGTGAATTTAATCAAAAAAAAAAAAAAGACGTGAAAAATAAGGTTTAATGAGAACAAAAGTGAAGGTCTAGTTTCTGCTATTTTTCTAAGTACAATTTTTACTATGTTTGTTTATTTTAAGCGTCTAGAATAATTTTCGAAGTTTCTCAAATTTGATGAACTTTTTAGTGTTTTTAGTAAAATATTTTCTTTAAGATGAACTAACACAAACTTAAATTGAAATTTAAAATAGTCTAAAGTTATAGAAAAAATTGGATCATTTATAAACACTAATTATTTTGTTTGCAAATTTTAGATCAAAAATAGAAAGTTTTACGTAAAGTCAAATTTATACAACTTCAATTGAAAACTTTAGACAATAATTTGAAGTTATAGAAAATATGACCAAATATTAAACCATAATCTAAAATTATTTCATAGCAATAGATTCTCATTCTTCCGATTATATAACACTTAAATTTGAGAAATTAGTGAACAATTATTTTGTGTTTTCCTTATGCAACTATTTAAGAAAATTAAATGGTTTGGAATGAAAGGGCATATTCATTTTTAAGACCGCTAATTACCATTTAACTATTCTTTTGAAATTATTCAACATTTAGTTGTTTTAATTAATATAAAAAATTGAATAAAAATATCTCTAGTTAAAATACAGAAAAGTGATGCTCAAGTTCGACTTCTACATGTTTTAGCACTCCACGACATCCTCATCAAAAAATTTTTTGGAGTTCCACTTGCACCATTTCAAACTCAAAAAAGGAAATCTAATTCTTCATTTGCATCATTTCAAACTCAAGAAAAAATTAATCTTGGAGTTCCACTTTTGCTATTTTGAACTTAAGTAAATTTTCTCTAGTTTCAGTTGCACCATTTTGAAAAATTCATGGTGCTTCACTTGCACCATTTTAAATCAACAAAAGTTTATGAATAATACCTACAACACTCGCACCGTTTCACAAATATACAAAGATAATTATAATGGAGTAACTTCATGTATAGGTTACTTATCGGTTGGTTTGGTTTATCGATTTGTAAACATGTTAAATCGATAACCAAATCAATAAAATATTCATTAATCCATTATAAATTTTTAATGGTTCGATTTTTTATGTAATCAATAAAAAAAATTGCTCTAATTTTTTTTCCTTCTCTAATTTTTATTTGTTCATATACACACTATTTTGACACAAAACATTCATAAGCATACTGTAAACAAACTAGCCACTGTATGGATGACAAAAACCTAAGTTGCATCTCACCAAAAACTTAATAGCTTGTTAAAGATCAAGAATAAAAAGTCGTTTTCTAAGGATCAAATATACCCTCTACTTTCCGAAGAAAAATAATTTTATTGTAACCTTATTGAGTTATATACCCTTTTAATTAAATCTAAAAATCAAAAATAAAAAGTCGAATCTATAGTCCGATAAAAAATTACGTACAAAATCGTTTAAAAAATCATTAACCTAATTATAATGAGATATCGATAAATCAATAACATTTTTCAAATTTATTTGTCAGGTAACCCTTATCTTTATGAGTAGAATTTGAAAAATAATAGATAATTTCACGATGGTGCCTAATATAGTAATAATATAATGAAGAAGTTTCATAAGAGGTACCTTAAAAAATAATTAAATAATTTCATGAATGGTAATTAAATAAAAGTGAATAGATAAGGGTTCAATTTCTTAAATTCTTTTGGAGTTTGAATTGTGCATTTAAAACTCCGACATAATGTGTTGGAATTTCACTTGTCAAAATTTCAAACTCTAACACCCTCCTTTCACTCTTTATCTAGGAAAGTTTTATTTTAACCTTTTTTTTAAAACCTAAAAATGACCATTTTTCAGTTAAATTTGAAGTAATAGCTAATATTAACGGTCCAAAAATTGACTTTTCGCCCTAATTTTCACCAGTTCTGTTACATAATGCCAGACATGGCATGCCATGTATAAATATTGTTCAACCAATCTTCATTTATAAATTGTTCATATATCAACAACAATAACATATTCAATATAATTTCATAAAATTGAGTTTGGAGATGGTAAAGTATACGCAGAGACTTTAGTTTTACCTTTAATGTGAAATACAAAGTCTATTTTCAATAGTCCCTCAAAAAATTGTTCATATATCCCGACGACAATTTTACGAGTTTATGTGTTGATACAATAGAAATGGAGAAATAACTTGTAAGACGAGTGGGAAATTATTCGGTTTCTCAAATTGCCTAGTTAACCAGCATATGGTCCCAGTAGTTGGAAGCACGTAATATATAGTGGAATTAACCAACTCTTTCCATTTTCCCTGCGTGTCGCCCTCTAACTTCCCCTTTTTCCCGCGAAAATCTCCTTCTTCTTCAAACTCTTTTAATCTTTTCCCCTTAATTATCCTATTTCTGGATTTCCTAATCCCACTTTAATTTCCATTTTCATCCTTCCCTTTTGTCACATTTCTCTCACTTTATTAAACTTAATTACCATTTATCACCTTTTAAAGGATATCGATTACTTCTTTGATCACCATGCAATTATGAATCAGATCGTTAAATCTACAATCAACAACAATGCCGAGGACTTGCGACAATCTGGAGCCTGAAAAGAAAACCCTAAATCCAATCGCCACCTCTTCACATTATTCTTCCGACCGGAGCCAATCAACGCCGCCGCCCCTGCTGAAGCTAAAGAAAATTCCTCCCATACCGGTACGACAACGAGTTGATGAAGATGATGCTAATGAGGATCATGAAACCGGAAGTGAAAAATCGTTGTCGAATGAGGCTTCAATTCTCGATCTAAACCATATAAGGACCCGTTCCTCTCCATCACCTCTTGGTTCTTGCAATTCTTTCGTTAATCCATTCCATATTCAACATTCTTCCGAACAAGGTGGATTTTGCGTTCCCTCAAATAATTCTACAATTCTCGGGCTTGTTTGGATGGAGTAATTTGGATTTATATATCTCAATTCACCTCTTTGGATCTAAAATGCATGCCCAAGTTCAATCTTTATAAGCATGATACCTCCAAAAACTTTGAGACTTATAAATGTGAATCTAAATAATCTCCATCGAAATAGGTCATAAGAGAATTCGGAAACAAGCTAGGATCCGTTGTCCTTGTACTTAACGAATACCAGTTATTTTACAATTGTGGTTGCCGCGGAAGATTGTTTTAGAATTTAAGATGAAAAATTACTGAAGAAACATATAACTGCCAGTCTGAATAGTGCGTAATTTTTCAGGTAAAAAAGTTCAATGGAGTCAGTCGAAACCTTTGAAAGTGCCTTCACCAAGTATTTCAACTGCAGAGGTGAACTCACCTTTTACTTCATTTGCTTTTGTTTCATGATTTTATATATATTCCTTTTGGAAAAGGTTTATGCAATACATTTGTTGAAGCAAATTCGTCGTAATTTTTGCCAAAATAGGGAAGCCATGCAGCTTCTTCCAAGGAAATGCAATCTCCACGTTTCCAGGCCATACTGCGAGTTACCAGTGGACGTAGAAAGAGAGTTCCAGATATCAAGAGCTTCTCTCATGAACTAAATTCAAAAGGAGTCCGCCCACTTCCATTTTGGAAGTCTCGTGCTCTTGGGCGTATGGAAGTATGTTGGCTTTTCTTAGCTCCTGTTATGCCACATAAATTTGCTGCCTAAGGCGTCCTAAACATGCTTATCCTTTTTTTTTACTGTCTGATAGTTGATTAATTAGCAGTTTATCTGTATGCCATTTACAGGAAATTATGGTGATGGTTCGAGCAAAATTTGACAAGTTAAAGGAAGAGGTCAATTCTGACCTAGGCATCTTTGCAGGAGATTTGGTTGGGATACTTGAGAAGACTTCAGAATCTCATCCTGAATGGAGAGAGAGTTTGGAAGATCTATTGGTTACAGCTAGGCGTTGCACTAAGATGTCACCAAGTGAATTCTGGTCAAAGTGTGAAGGCATTGTTCAGAGTCTAGATGACCACCGTCAAGAGTTACCTGTGGGAACCGTTAAACAAGCACACACACACCTTCTGTTTATTCTCACCCGTTGCACTAGACTTGTGCAGTTCCAGAAGGAGAGTGGTTACGATGAAGACAACATTTTGTCTTTTCAACTAAGTGACCTTGGATTTTATCCAGAACGAATTAGTGGGTCAAAAAGCCAGGACTTAAGTGCAAGGAAAGGTCAAAAGTTCCTAGGATACGAGCAAAGCGACCTGCTTGTTAAACATGACCACATAAATGAAGTTGGAGACACCATGGAAGTTAGCGCTGCAAAAAGTGTTGCTTCATCCGCTGCAAACTGCTACAGAATGTCATCTTGGAAGAAACTTCCTTCTGCAGCTGACAGAAGCCGTAGGGGCAATGACTCTGTTGAAACCACTCCGTCCAAGGGAAAAACTGATAGTCTGCAACACAAAGAGGAGATGGAACATTTTGGAAACACTCCATTATGCCCCCCTGAGAATTCTGAGGAAACTTCAAAGATTAAGAGGGTAAATTGGGGAATGTGGGATCAACCTTGCTTTTCATATGAAGATTCATTTATTTGCCGAATATGTGAAGTTGAAATACCCACTGTGTACGTAGAACAACACTCGAGAATATGTACTATTGCTGATAGATGTGATTTAAAGGGATGGACAGTAAATGAACGATTAGATAGAGTTGTGGATACTCTTGAAAGAATACTTGAATCATGGACACCAAAGAGCACAGACACAGGGGCAGGAAGTCCTGATGTATCAAGAGGGTCTACATTGAATATGCCTGAAGAGTTGGATGCCTTGTTAGTCAAGCAGAATGGCTTGTCTCAACGATGCTCTGAAGACATGCTAGATTGTCTTCCTGAGTCTGATAGTAGATGTCTTCTGGAAAATGTCAACAGCTTGACTGACATATCTAAGAAACAGTCATTAACTGGGAGCTTAACACCTCGGTCACCTTTAGCGACTCCACGAACTGGCCAGATTGAGCTGATGCTGAGTGGACGCATAATGGTATCTGAACATGAAAGTTATCAGCAGGTATAGAAAATGATAGGAAATTTATGATACTGTTCTCTCAGTTCTGGATGTTTTCCTGAGTTAACTCATTTTAATCCGACCTTTACATTTGCAATCTACTACATACAGCTAAAATCATTTTACTCAAACCTTTACATGTTGCTGCTTGTTTTTCTTTTGGATAACTGTTAAGAAAAATATAATGTACGCTAAAGTATACAAACCATAGAAGATCTATTTTTGTTTAAAATATATTTTTAGCCCAAATTAAGTGCACAAGTAAACCCTTAAACTAGTATAAAGTTGAACAAGAGGACACACGCGTCCTACGTGGCAATCTCATGTGAATTGCCACGTAGATTGCCACATAGATGCCACGTAGGACGCATGTGTCTACTTGTTCAACTTTATACAAGTTTAAGTGTCTACTTGTGCACACCCAAAGTTGGAGGGCATAGATGTCAGCTGAGGCTAAGTTAAATGGCACATTATGTATTATGCCTTTATTTTATACTTGTAATTTCCAATAGCCCAATGAATCAAACAGGAAGCAGTCCAATATTGTCACATAAACTATGGCAAGCTTGTGCCGCATGCTCATACTTTAAAATAATTCTTTACTTCAGTATTTTAAATGCAATTGTTTGCAAAAAACTTAACATGAAATAATGTAATTAAGTGTGTTTCCAAGAACACTTAAAAAAAAAAAAGGGGGGGCATAAAGACAACGGGATGCGGTTCCACAAATGGACCATTTTAGCCCTAAAATGTTGAAGTTAGTAGCAGGAACTTGAGGATGAACGTCAGGTTCGCACATGTAGGAGTATTGAACTGCCAACTAAGCTACTATTGGGGTTTGCATCTTTATTAGTAGAATAAATTATTGATCATTATTTTTCATATTCTAGTTGCTGTCATTGTTTTGACATTTGTACTCCTAGTACCACCTAATTGGCATTTTAGTAGTATAGGCTGCTTGTTTGTCAGTTGGACGTCGATTAAGTCTGTTAATTATATTGTGGAGAATCATGGCAGATTAATAAGCTATTGGATATTGCTCGATCAGTTGCCAATGCAAACAACAATGATTACAGTACATTAGAATACTTGCTTGACCGACTTGAAGATCTAAAATATGCAATCCAGGATAGGAAGGTGGATGCTCTTGTTGTTGAGACCTTTGGGAGACGTATTGAGAAATTATTGCAGTGAGTTTCATTATTCTTGTAAATTCTTGTAAAAATGATTGATAACTGTTCACAGAAATTAAGAATAGGTTATGTTTTGATTTTAATTCATCTAGACTTCAGATGTCATTGTAGTTCTACTTTGCATGTTTTCTCAAACTCTACAGGGAGAAATATGTATTGCTTTGTGGGCACATTGAAGATGAAAAAGTGGAACCATCCAATACCACAGGTGACGAGGACAGTTCAATAGAAGATGATACAAGTCGCAGTGTGCGTGCAAGCCCTATAAATACATTGTCCAAGGATCGAACATCTATTGAAGATTTTGAAATTATAAAACCAATCAGTAGGGGAGCTTTTGGGAGAGTTTTCCTTGCCAGGAAAAGGGCAACAGGTGACTTGTTCGCAATCAAGGTAAAAACTTTATCCCATTGAAGGATAATAATTTCAAGTAATTTGCAGGAGAGCTTCTTATCATTCTGTATCTGTGTTAGATGTTGAGGCTAACTGAAATTAACATACACCTTCATATACGCACGGTTCCATGACTCCATCCACTAATTTATTCAGAATTGAATTCTGGAAGCTTCCTTCCCTGAATCTTTCACGTCTTATCTATCAAAAACTAATTACCTGTTAGTTGCTCAGCATTCTCATTGCCTATTTAAGTTCTGTTGTTTAGACTATGTTTTCTTTGTCTTTCTGTCAAACCTACCAGTCATTTTAATTTTGCATTGTCTGCTATTTTTTCCGCTGATTAGGTTGTAGTTCCATTCATCTCCCAAATTTAACGATCCGATTTTTCACAGGTTTTGAAAAAGGCTGACATGATACGCAAAAATTCAGTAGAAAGTATATTGGCTGAGAGAGATATTTTAATATCAGTCCGCAATCCTTTTGTGGTTAGTTAATGCCAAATATTCTCTTCCTTTGTGAACCAAGTTTAGTTTATTGGAAATTAACAGATATACACTGTTAAAATAAGACACAAAGCACTTCTAAGACACCATACTAATGGTTATCTGGTGGGTGAACAGGTCCGATTTTTTTACTCCTTCACATGCAGGGATAACCTTTATTTGGTCATGGAGTACCTAAATGGTGGGGATCTTTTTTCATTGTTGAGAAATCTGGGCTGCTTAGAGGAAGATATGGCACGTATATACATTGCAGAACTAGTAAGGACTAATTTAATAGGCTTGCTAAACTTCGGCATCTTACCAACTTCTCTACCATTCTCAGAAGTTGTATATAGATCTTATTTGTACTTTTCAGGTTCTTGCATTGGAGTATCTCCATTCCTTAAATATCATTCATAGAGATCTGAAGCCAGATAACTTGTTGATTGGTTCAAGCGGTCACATCAAGGTAAAATATATTTTTATGCAGACCAGTACTGTTTTTAGTTGATTAAAGGTCCAAAAGCTTGTGTGTTCGAATTATTGTCGTCAAGTTGAGCTGAATTTCAGGCATTATTTAAAGAGTTTGACAACATCTTCTGCGTTTATGTTTCTTATTTCTCACAATCTAATCCTCATAATTACAGTTAACAGATTTTGGGCTCTCAAAGGTTGGTCTCATCAATAGCACTGATGACTTAGCAGGACCATCAGTCCCAAGTTCTGCCTTTCTTGGGGAAGATAGATCCAAGATGGATGAGCATTCACTCAAAAGAGAACAGAGGCAGAAGAATTCAGTTGTTGGCACCCCTGATTATCTAGCACCTGAGATACTTCTCGGCATGGGACATGGTATGGACCCATCTGACGATTGATCTTTCATAGTCACAAACTCTCCCTCTTCCCAGTTTATGCAGCACACTTTCCCTCTGGAACATCTGAAAGAATTTGACGAACATCTGCGACTCTTATATCTCCATTACTAGTGTCAAGAATTCACATTTAAACATGTCACATTTCAAATCAAACCAACTTTTAAGAACTATTTTGAAAGTTCTTTCTACTTTCACCTAAATTATTTGTGTAAAATCAATGCCTAATCTCCATGCTTAATCCAAGCCGTGTCTGATTAGTAGGAGGGAGAGTGCATACATTTTTATACAAGTTGTTTCGTTATGAGTTCTGCTATAATAAATCTATTTTTTTCTAGGTGCCACGGCTGATTGGTGGTCAGTGGGTGTCATTTTGTTTGAGCTGCTTGTTGGAATTCCTCCTTTTAATGCAGAACATCCTCAGGTATGCTTTCTATATCTGATAATTTGCAGACTACTAGACAAGGAGAGCTGGCCTCGGCATGCCTTGTGAAAACTCAGCAGTTTTTTCTTTGGTGGAGTTTACTATTCTTTTACTTGTTACTTCTATGTTGAAGATTTTAATGTTGATTAGTACAATAAAGTCTATTTTAGGTGCAGATTATATCAATGTAGAATGCTTTCAAATCTCAGAACAACAAATGGGAAACAACTCCATTACATCAGGATTTCTCTCTCTTTTGTAACTTGCTTTTCCCATTAAGATGGATATGATTTGTAGTTCTGCTGTATGACCAATCCTCATTGTAGACTGTGACAGATGGTTAACTTGAAGCATGAACTTGGATGATTGTGTGCATCTCTTATGGGTTCCTACAACAATCTCAAGTAAATACTAAAATAATAATTGGGTTCCTACTCAAATATTTATCGATACTAGTGAATTTCTTAATTAAAATGCAGTACAATGCAAAAGATATGAGGTTCACGTGAACTCTTAACAAATACTTTAGATCCGCCCCTTGGAGATGGATGAGAGTGTGTTCCATGATTCTAACACACTAGTGATGAGGTTTATGGTTCTGGATGGACACAACAACAACAACATACCCGGTGCAAACTCACAAGTGCGTCTGGGGAGGGTGAGATATACACAGACCTTACCCCTACACTCTCGGCTCACAAGAGAAGTTATTCAAGCAGGATTGCAAGAAAAATATGACAGCAAAATATCAAGATACAAAACAAATGAAGCCAACAAATAATTAAAACACATTGAAGAATAAGAAACTACGTGATTACTAATTACTACTAGCCCCTGTCTATCCCACCTAAAGTGCGACAACATATGGCTACCTACTAACCTTCTAACCTAATCCTCAACCTCCATACCTTCCTATAGAGGATCATGTCCTCAACAAGCTAAAACTGTATCATGTCCTGTCTAATCAACTTCCCCAAAAAAATTTCAGCCTACCTCTACCTCTCCCAACTCCTGCTACAAGCCTACAACCAACCTTTGGCTCTCACACCTCCAGTTAAAATATCCACTTCGAGTGTGTTTCTTTATAGTTGAGTATCCTGTTTTTTTTATTTTGTTCAGTTGACAGTTCTAGGGTTCTGTAATATGTAGTTATATAATTAGTTGCACTGACTACATTGTGCTAATTTTGTCAAACATTCTCGAGTGCAATACGATTAATTCTGAGTGTGTCAGAAGGTATGTTGGTTGTTAAGAATGATTAAATATGGAACAGAAGTGCTTTTAATTCTTGGATCTATGAACTATTGTATCGAAACAGATTACTTCATGAGGTGCACTTAGGTTTCTTTACGTTCTGTTGGTGCTGCTATATTAACTGTATGAACCTATTTAAGATCTGAGATGCTTTTTAACTTTATTTTATTTATTCTTCGTGTTATTTGAGTTTTTCAAAAGGGCTTTTCTGTGGATGGTAGATTGTTCTTGGCTCCAATTGGCGATTCTCCATATTCATTTTATGTTTGACTTTTGAGCAAGTTTGTTAATGAGTTGTTAGTTCATAGTGTTTTCATTTTGCTTGACATGTATAAACATGTGGCAGAATCTAATATCAAGCTCCTATTTTGTTGCAGCAAATTTTTGACAATATCATTAACAGGGACATACCTTGGCCCAAGATACCAGAGGAAATGAGCTTAGAAGCGTATGACTTGATTAACAAGTAAGTCTTGCTACAAAGGTCTTGGTTTTGAGGAAATCAGCTACTGTCTGAGTTATTTATATGCTTTCTAGGAAAAATACAAAATAAAGGTTGCTATTTACCAGTTTCTTTTACATGTCTAAATAATCTATACTACTCATAAAAGTCTCAGTAGCTTGTATCAAAAAGATTCTTGGTACGTGATCGGGAACCTGCCTGCTTCTGTGCTTAACTTCAATTTTTGCTTTCTTTAGGTTGCTGAATGAAAACCCAATTCAAAGGTTAGGTGCAACAGGTGCAGGAGAGGTAATAATCCCCCATTAGCAAGTTACACTGTAATCCAGCTACTTCTATAAATACAAAATGTAAAAGAAAATTCAGGCTTATTCCTTTTTACATTCTTTATTTTAACAGGTAAAGCGACTTCCTTTCTTTAGGGATATCAACTGGGATACACTTGCAAGGCAAAAGGTTTTCTTTCTTTTTCTGTCTTCTCTTCATTTCTCCAAGAAAAAGGATTTGGTCAGTGGAGAAAATAATAATGCTGTAATTGACTTTCTACAGGCTACTTTTGTCCCATCTGCTGATGATGCACATGACACTAGCTATTTTATGAGCCGTTACATTTGGAATCCGGAAGATGAGAATGTCAATGGAGGTAGCGATTTTTATGAGTTGAGTGAAAATGGCAGTGCTTCATGTGGCAGCAGTTCATACAGCAATCTACAGGATGAAGAGGTACATGTTTCTCTGATTTGTAGAGCAAATAAAAGACTAAAATTTGATTACGACCTGGCTGGCTTTCTAACAGAGGAGGACTACTGGTTTATACCTGCGTGCCGTTTGACCCTCCGATATTCAAATAGATAAATTAACATAAATTTTTTTCTTTATGCCCACTAAGTGCTGGTATATGTTGTTGTTATCACTGTTCTAACTCATAATTTGTCATAACAGGGAGATGAATGCGGTCATCTAGCTGACTTTAGTACCCCTTCCCTGAATGTGAACTACTCATTCAGTAATTTTTCGTTTAAGGTGAGAAATGCTGCCTTGCTATTATCCTATTGTTTGAATAACATTCACGAACATGAAGCCATCTTTTTTTTTTTTTTTTTTTTTTTTTGCTTTACTCATCTTTTGTGATGAATTCTTGAATATTGACAAGCACATTAGACCTCATATTCTTGCCGCTGTTTGAGAGGAACTAGTGGACCCGATAGATTTAATTACTATATTTCTCTAATCAATGTCCTAACTGACTTCTTTTCTCTATCTCATTTGCCTTCCATCTTTCTTCTTTGGATATCTCCAGAACTTGTCACAGCTGGCTTCTATTAATTATGATTTAATTGGAAAGACTACTAAAGAATCAGTAGAAGCTGCAAACCCATCGGTTCCTTGAGAAAAAAGAGATTGCTGCTTTTGCCGTTACATGCTGCCTCACTTTGTTTCTTAGTGCTCGAGTGACATTTTCCGCGACAAAAATGTGATGGCGTCAACCGAAATAGGATCTATCCTCCACCTAAGCTAAGGCCCCAGGTGAAGAGATGTTGATCATTTGGTTTAAAAGCTCTGCGTCCTGCCAAATTGAGGGTTGTGCAGCAGATGGTACTGCCTTGACATTCAATGATACATTTCAAGGAGGACCTAAGCGATCTCAAATGCTGTGGAAAATATGTAGATATCATTTAATTGCACCCTTCCCTTCCCCTCAACCCCTTCTGTTAGGGATTGTACATAAGTGGTCTTCAATATGGTAAAATTTTGTTGTTTATCAGTGTTCAGGGTGAAATGGCCGTTGAACCACTGAGAATGCTTTTGGCAGTCCAAATAGTAGACATCTCTGGTATTCTTGAGTTTGTCCCTGAAATTGGGAAATTTGAATATCAAACCAGAATTTCGACAAAAAAAGGCATAACCAAATCAATCTTGGGAGGCCATCATAGTTGCTCCTCCCTTACCAAGAATGTAGCATTTAATGGAAGCTGGAAGTTTTAGTGGAACTGGGAGGGAGCCATAATCCAATCACTGTGATCTCCAGAAACTCTTCCAAACTCAGATTTATCTGATTGTTACTGCAGTAAAAGACATTTGGTGAAATTACTTATCTAACAGTTTAATAGTCATCAGATCATTACTCATCTTGATATCATCCTCCTTTTCCTAGAATTGGGTGTTCTAATAGTAACTGGTGTCGTTTTATTGTTCTTCCTGGATTTTTTCTTCTTTATTGTTCATATATTTTGTATCTGTATACAATGAAGAGAACGCCATACAATTCAAAGATCGAATTAGATCAGACAAAGAAAAAAGAAGAAGAAATAGTGTCATCGATGAATGTATATCGAACCATTTAACTGCCGAAAAAGGAAAGAGAGGAGCTTTTTTAAAAGCTACCTTTGTAAAAGAGATTGATTGACTTCACCATAAAAATAAATTAAAGAAATCTTTTGGTTAGCTCAAGATTAATAATTAAGGTTGAAAGATTCTATAGAAAAGAAGGTTATAAAGAAAGATGACTTTCTTGAATTGACTTGACTACAATTATATGCCTAACACCACCTCTATCTATAAATACAAAGTTAATTAGACAACTTTATCCTCTATTATAATATAAATATATGAGCCTCTAGGACACCTAACTACGATA
Organism: Capsicum rhomboideum; assembly: GCA_031232105.1. Classification (NCBI taxonomy): domain Eukaryota; kingdom Viridiplantae; phylum Streptophyta; class Magnoliopsida; order Solanales; family Solanaceae; genus Capsicum; species Capsicum rhomboideum. The sequence continues at coordinate 33,072,756 of CP124716.1, forward strand.
AATATCAAAGTTATTACTGTTGGCATTCAACCTTTCTTTTATAAAATACAAGGAATAAGAAATTCTTTGAGTTCTTTTTCCTCTTTTATTTTTGTGGGTCATTTTCCAATCTTGCTTTCTTATGTGAAAGAGAAAAGTGTCTCATCAATTAGATTGATAATTTTCTTTTTCTTATATTGAATTTGTCTCCTATTACGGTTGCAAAGAGAGCTGATAAAAGAAAGTGATCTTGCGCACATGAAAAATAGACTTGCAAGGCAAAACGTTGCCCCCCTTCTGCACACGAGATATACTTGAGGCCTAATTTCAAAATTAATTTTGCAAACAATATTTTTAATATTTTAGGCTTACTCGAAATTTCTTATACATGCTTACACGATTACTGTCCAGGTCTATTCTTTGAAATTAAATGACAACTAGTTTCATAGAATAGACCATTTCAGAGATTTTTCCAACATTAAAAAGCTAATTAATACAATTAACGTTATAACCATTTTTTTATCTTGATCTTTGCTACCGATATGTTGTCATTTCTATATATTAGAAAAGCTAGTTTCAACATGTTAGTTTTGGTCATTAAATGAAAAATTTAAGGGTTTATGGTCTTTTAAACATTTTGCAGTATTAGTTTGCTTAAGATGTTTGTGTTCTTTGCTTAAACATGTAGACCTTATCAATAACTCCCAAAAATGTCACCTCTTTTTTGATAAATTACATATTCATGCCCTAAGTTGAAATGCCCATTGAATATTGTGGGACCATTGTACTTTTCAAATTGACACGTATTGACGTAACAATTTTTTCTTTTAATCAACGTATTGACATAACAATTGACATACCATTTTATTTGAAAAATAAATTCTTTTGGCCATAAAATTTTGGTTCAAATTTGGCCACAACAGTAAAAAGACCTATTCACACTATAAACTAGTTTCTTTTTGGATATTTTTACCCCTGTCATCCTAAATTTAAAATTCTATCATTACTTAATTTATTACTATTTCCCAATATATTGAAAACCATAACAATATATGGGAATGGACAAATTACCATGACTTTCATAAATATGGTTGTATAGTGTACTTATTGCTTGAAAAGAATTGTCAAACTTACATTGTCAGGGAGGAGTGTTATCTATTTTGTTGTTTGTTTTTGTCGGCTATTGTTATTTGTTCTGAGTCGGGAGTCTATCGGAAACAGCCTCTCTACTTTATCTGAGGTAGTGGTATGGACTGCATACACTTTACCCTCCCCAGACCCCACCTGGTGGAAATACACTGGGTATGTTGTTGTTGTTGACATTGTCAGGGAGGAGATATAAAAATAGTCTAGTGTAAAATAATAATATAAAATTAATTAATTATATTCTAATAAGGCCAAAATTAGTGTGGCCAAAGTAAATCTTTAATTTAAAATTTTATGATAATGACATTGAAATCATCACATTGTTTTACCTCTTCTATTCTATAAATTTAACATGATATATTTATGTATTATATTTACTTAATTATGCATTTTTATCACATAAATAATTCTTAATTTTTAATTTAAAATTTTATGATAATGACATTGAAATCATCACATTGTTTTACCTCTTCTATTCTATATAGATAAATAGGTGGATATAGATATAAATCATAAAATTTATAAATATTTTAAATAATTCCTAGTTTTTTTTTTTTTTGAAATATAATTCTTAGTTTAGTATTACATGAAATAAGCAATTATTCAAATTTTCAACACAAAAAAATTAATCAATTTTGTTATGATTTTAGTTATGCGTTTTTTTTTAATAATATAACTTTTCTCTTGATAATTCAAATGATTTTTTAAAAAAATTTCAAACCTTTTCTATCTATCTTTAGAAGCAGAGTGGGAAGAAGTCAATATGATATTTGAAAATTTTGCATAAAGATTTTCTTAGTTGAACTATATAAAAGGTCCTAGTATTTAAAACTTTAATATAATTAAAATTTTACCTTATGTTAATCTTACACTTAAATTATATATAAATGATAAGAAAAATACATAAAGGAAAGAATAAAAAATATTTAAGAGTTTTAAAACTAAAATTTTGTATATTTGAATAATTTTTTAAATATAATTTGAAAATATTTTAATAATGACAGTAAAAACTTAAAACACTTTAGACGTGGTAGACATTTACAAGTTATAAAAATCATATAGTTCATAAGTGCCGACTCTAGTTAACAACAACTCAAGAGAGTCACACGTTAATGTTGTAGTCTTGCACCACTATGTTACGCCGATTTGATAACTTGAGAACCTTACTTATATTTGTTATTAATATATATGACCTCTAATTAAGTAATTTCATTAATTGTTATGTTTATATAAATTTAAACTACATATCTAAATAGTTTTTTTAAATATAATTTGAATCTTGTTTTATAACGATAGTAAAAACTCAAAACTCTTTAGCTATGGTAGACATTGACACATTATGTTTTAAAAAATAAATTTATTTTTTAAATAATTAAGTGATGACCCTTTGTTAACAACAACCTGAGGGAGTACTCATGCATTAATATTGTAGTCTTGCGCCCCTATATTAAGCCGATATGATAACTTGTGAATCATTACTTAAATTTATTATTAATATGACATCTAAGTAAGTAATTTTATTATTTATTATGCTTAAATTAAATTAAATTATATATTTAAATAATTTTTTAAATATAATTTGAAAATATTTCAACAAAGACAATCAAAACTCAAAGCACTTTAGATATGATATACATCGACACATTATAAAAATCATGTAATTTATAAGTGTTGATCCTAATTAATTACACTAAACATTTCTATATTATGACTCAGCTAATGATAGACCCTTTATATTTTAAAATCAAACACTTACATCTTCTATATTATGAAAATCCTATAGTTATATCCCCCTATAATGTTATCCATATTTTTCTAAAAACATTTAAATCTTATATGTAATCCTACATAAATGAAAGTTCATCTATTTAATTATATATAAAATACTTTTAAAGCGAAAGAATAAAAACAAAAATAAAAAAAGATTATATGTAATAATATTATAGTTAAATAAAATTACAAATAACTTACTTATTTAAAGCGATAGAAAGTTATTACTAATAGTTGGTATATCTTGTTAAATAATTTGTATCATTTCCAATTTTCAAATATATTTATTATCTTTTTGCCAAATGCATGAATAATTTTTTTACCTTTAGTTTTAAAATTTCGTAAGAATAGCTTCACAAAAAGTATTTTATTTATGGTTATAGTTTGTCGTTATTTTAATATATTTAATTGTAGATGAACATGTGTAAATGTAAAATTTTCATAATACATGAAATATAAGTGTTTAATTTTAAAATATAGAAAGTGTATTCATATTATAAAAGTGTTCAGTGTATTGATCATCTATATATAGAGAATTTTAAATTAAATCTCATAAATGGTGATTTTTTTTGTCTATGATTTTGAAGAATTGCTTTATATTGATGAAGCTTCACGATACAAAAATAAATAATTTTCTTTTCTTTTAGGACATATTTGATAAGGTCCATGGTAATTGAAACTGAGTGTAATTACACAATTTGACATGTTTGTTTGGCCAAACAATTATATGATTAACATGGATTGGGTGTAATTAGGAGGGGTGGGTGGGTGGGTGGTAATTACATTCTCCAAATTTCAGGAAGAATGTGAGAATCACTGGTAATTAGATTGTGTAATTACAAGGATACTTTTTAACTTTTTTCCTTTCTATTTTTATTTTTATTTCTTTTATTTTATATTTATTTCTATTATTTAATTCTTTTTCTAATTTTTACTTTTAAACTTTTTTTAAAAAAATTAGAGTATATTTCTCATTTTTTTCATTATTTTTCTTTAACTTACTTTCTTATCATTTCTCAACCTTTATTATTTCTTGTCATTCTATGTAATTGCTCGTATTTTTTTTTCATTTAGCATAACTGCATCATTATTTTAGTTTTTGAACTAAAGTAGAATTTCATTGTTGAATGGGGTTATAGACTTATGTTTTCCTTTTCTTTTGAATTATATAACTTACGTTACATTGAAACATATTTTATGTCATGTTGAAAATTGGCATAAGTGTATTATGTTAATTTATTGTTTTTGAATTTTGAATTTATGTTATATTTTCAGTTTCAATTTATTTGTTTAGTAGTATTGACTTGTTATTTCACATTGCATCATATTCATTTTTCAGTTAGAATTGATAGATTTTTGTTAAACATTTGAATAATTTTATAAAATTATTTTTGTAAATTAATCTTTTTTTTCAAACAGCCAGATGATGATGTTCTTACAGAATGTGTATGTTTAGTTTAATAATTAATTAAATTAAAATATTATTAATTTAATATATATATATATATATATATATATATATATCAATTATTATTTATAACATCAGTCAAACTATATATGTTTATTAATAAAGTTTGTTAATAAATCTATTTTCAAGATACAATATGTATCGTAAATACCTACTTTAATATTCTTTATAAAGGCACATATTTTGTCATTTATTAACTTTTAATTTTTGATTATTAATTTTTATTTTAAAGTTCAATCTAACTGTGTAATTACACTTGGACAACTAAACAATTATATTTGTAATTACACTATAATTATATTATGATAACCAAACAAGTCATCATAATTCTTATATTGTGTGATTACTAGACTATATAATTACTATTCTAATAATTACACCAATTTTAATTATCAGATGAATTTTTTAAACAAACCCTTTCATTTTTATATAGTGTATTTGATAGTTTGACTGTTTGAGTGCTTAAGATATAATCATTTATTTTAAATATGTTTTAAACTGTTTTTGAAAAGAATGAGCGAAAGAAACAAGGAAGAAGAAGTAAAATGCCAGAAAAAGAATTGAAAATGAAACGAGAGCTAAGTGCTTTGATAGGTGGACTATTCACCTTGGGAACGAGTACAATTTAGTACTCCCTCCGTCCATCTTTACTTGTCCACTTTTCTATTTTGGGATGTCCAACAATACTTATCCAGTTTGGAAACCAATACATAGAGTGTGTTTGGTATATTAGAAAACATTTTCTAGTTTTCTAGAAAATATTTTCTAATTTTCTCATATTTGGTTGACTTAAATATTTTGGAAAATGTTTTCAAATCAATTTATTTTTCTCAAATTTAGGAAAATGACTTTCCTTCAAAAAGTAAGGAAAGTATTTTCCAAAACTCTCTTTCAACCTCACACATCAACTTTCCACACTAACCCAGGTCTAGAGTACCGATTCCGACACTAACTCGGGATCCGACTCTCGACCCTGACTCCCGATTCTCAACTCGGGAGTCGAGGTTGAGTCTCGGGACGGGAGTCGGAGTTAGGTCGTGGGTCGGGTGCTGGGCTGGGAGTCGGAGTCGGGTGTCGGGGTCCGATCTGGGGTATCGGGTCAGGTCTTGAGTTGGGAATCTTGGATTTCGGGTCGGGTGTCGGGGTTGGTAGTCAGGGTCGGGTTCGGTGTCTCTGGTCGGGAATTGGGTTCGGGTTTCAGGTCGGGAGTCGGGGTCGGGTCTCGGGTCATGAGTCAAGGTCGGGTCTCGGGTCAGGTACCGGGGTCGGGAGTAGGGGTCGGGTCCTGGATCGGTCGTCTGGGTTGATTCCCGGGTCAGAAACTATTTTCCTAAAAAATATTTTTTACTCTTTAGCTAAACACTAAAAGTTTTTTTTCGAAAAATATTTTTCATTCACCAACCAAACATTAGAAAATATTTTTTGAAAAATGTTTTCACTCACCAACCAAACATGAGAAAATATTTTTTGAAAAATGTTTTCACTCACCAACCAAACATGAGAAAATAAATAAGAAGCCAACTTGTTTTCCATGAAAACATTTTCTAGGAAAACATTTTCCATGAAAAACATTTTCCTTCATATATACCAAACACACCCATAATTTACCCTTTTTTTCTATTTTACCCTTAATATTAAATACTATTCATCCCTCATTGCATTTTTCAAAGTAAAAAATTTATTATATTTAAAGGGTGATATAGTAAAATCATCCCTCTATTTATTTCTTAAGGTATGTGCCAAGTCAAAAGTAGACAAGTAAAAATCAACTGGAGTAAATTTATTATTTAGGGAATAGTGTAAAGACTAATTTTTAATTTTGGAAGAAAAAAATTATGAGTGTCTTTCCACAATTGTGGCCAAATTTGGGCTAGTTTTTTGTGGCAGTTTAGCGGCACTCTAAAATCAATACTAATACTAAGGACCTATTTGGAAAGTCACTCTGGTAATTGGATTTGGTGTAATTGATTGTAATTACACTGTCTGATATATTTGGTTGACCAAGTAATTACTTGGTCAGCAGGTAATTGAGTGGAATTGGCAGGGGTAATTACACTCTCCAATTCACAGGGGAGCTGAGAATTGCTGGTAATTACATGATGTAATTATAAGCTAGTTACTTTTTAATTTCTTCCTTTTATTTCTATTTTAATTTTTTTTGTTTTAATTTTAATTTTTTAAAATTCTTTTTTATTTTTATTATTCTAATATTTTTTGAAAATATATTTTTTATTTTTTATATTTCATTTTTCTTCTCATTTTTCAACTTTTACTACTTGCGATTTCATGCAATTGTTCGTATTATCTATTTTTTTTAAATTTATTTTATGTTTATTTTTTTCATTTAGCATAATTTTGTTAGTATTCTAATTTTTAAATTAAAGTAGAATTCATTGTTGAATAAGGTTATAGACTTACGTTTTACTTTTCTTTTGAATCATATTTATGCATGTTATGTTGAAATTTGACATAAAAGTATTATGTTAACTTTTTTGTTTTGAATTTTGAATTTATTTTATATTTTCAGTTCCAATTTATTTGTTTTACTAGTATTGACTTGATATTTCATATTGTAAGCCATTCATTTTTAGATAGAATAGATATATTATCATTTTGTCAAATGTTATAATAATTTTATGATAATATATTTATAATATTAATTTTTTTTGTCAAACATGCATTTCATGATGTTCTTAAAAATCATATACTTTTAGTTTTTATGATTAATTTAATTAAAATATACTAATTTGAAAAGTATAAATCAATTTTCTTTTTATAATATTAGTTAAGAACATATGTTTATTAATTAATATATTTTCAAAAGACAATATATATATCTTAAATATTTAATTTAATATAATTTATAAAGGCCCTTATTTGTCTAACATAAATTTTTAGATTTTGTTAATTGACTTTTATTTAAAATTTTAATACAACCATGTAATTACACTTGTGCAACCAAACCGTACACTTGTAATTACATTGTGGCAACCAAAAGATCATCGTAATTATCAGGTTATGTAATTACTAGACTGGTAATTACTACCCTAGTAATTACTCAAATTCCAATTACCTGGTGGCTTTCCAAACAAACACTAAGTTTTATACTAAGGTTTGATCGGAATTTTAGGAAATTTAACTTTCATATGAAAGTTAGCATTGGTTAATAGGAGTAGTAGTATATAACGTGTTTGGTTGCTTCTTTTTATTTTTATTTTTATTATAATACGTAAATAAATTGAAATAAATCTTCAATTAAGCATAGCTAGAATACCAACTTAAACTTTGAAGTAGTGAATCTTGCATTAAGCATAGTAGAGTATTTTATTAAATAACGAACGATTTTTATTCACAAAAATCTATTGTTGCCGAAAGAAATTCATGTCCATACATGATTTCAATCAAATATTGTTCAAACATTAATTAACCCATTTGTCCGTATATATTATATTTATATATAGAAATAATGTTTGTAAAATTTTTAAGTACCTCTTTTTGAAACTTTAACTTCAAAATAGCCTTATTTTCCAACTTTAATTGAACAATATTGTTCAAACGTTAAAATTTCTAACTTAAACATATCATTTTTCTCGCATGAGTGAGTTTAATTCACCTAGGGCTTAGGTCTAAACTCAACGGGCGAACTGGACAAACTCATTTTTGGGATCGTCATTTTAACTTATGTTCACTTCATAATTTCTTTTATAAGTTTATTCATTGTTGGGACCATTCAGATATATATACACGACTGAAGTTAAAATTTTGTATTTGAAGTGTATATAAAAATTGCTTTAAATCTCAGTTAAATGTGTCTAAATTTATTTTGTCAAAAAAATATTTATGTTCTTCAAGTTTCAGCAACACCCAAATCTACTCCAAATAAACTCAAATTTGAAACATAAATTCCATATATCATAAAGAACAGACGTCAATCATCAGTTTTCCAAAACAATAGCAAATCTAACCAACTCATTACGCACCCTTTTAATTTTTTTTTAATGTATATATGTGTTTCAATCATACATGACTTAAACATATGTTAAAATTGACTAAAATTTCAGTATATGTCCATGCTTAATTATACATGATTGAAACACATGTTAAAATTGGTTAAAATTTTAATACAAATGCTTAATTACACATGATTGAATGTGAAAATATAATACTGCTTACTTACACATGATTGAATGTGAAAATATAAGCAGAAAAAGAAAAAAAAAAGCATATATTTTTGCTTTGGAAATTACGTAATACTGAATATTCAATTAAAAAAAAAACCATAAAATAATAAGTATTATTAGGTAAATGGGGGCACCAAAATAACATGAAATTTTTAGAAACTCAAATTTCTTGACCTCAAATAATTTGAAAATGGGCAGGACCCAAACCCGATGTATAACCGGGGCCGAAAGTGTTGCAGAGTTTATGCAACTCAACGAGCAGGCAGACACTCGACGTGCAGTGCTTAATACAAAGTGTCTTTTGTTTCACCATTCAAATCCAAATCCCAAAAAATTGATCAGAGATGTGGAGGCGTTTGACTTCACTCTCGCATCTTCACCAGGTACTTTTCCTTCCCTATTTCTTCCAATCTCAAAATATTGTTCTCAATTTCTCTGAATTTTATCTATCTTATTCTAAATAGGTGACAAGAGCTAATGAGCTGAAGATTTGTCAAACATTTTGTACTGAAACTATCAAACCCCCGGTAATTCATTTTCTCCCTCTAAATATCTTCCATTTCCTTTTTTCTTTTGTTTGTTTCTGTTGAAGATTTGTCAACCATTTGTTTTTTTTTTTACAGTGAATTGTTTTTTGTGTTATTCACTCCTGTTTTTTTTTTTTTTTTGCCCCTTTGTACGCGTGTAGTTAGAAGGTGAAGGCCATTCCAGAAGAAATACCCCTTTTGTCGCTTTTGTTTTGGGTAATTCATTTCCACCTTTTTATTAGTCTATTATTAACTGTGCACTATTCGGACACTAAGTTTATCTCGTTGAAAATTTGATTAATTTATCTATGATGTTATCCTTGTTAAATTTATCCTGATTGTAGCTAAAATATTTGATTTTTCTCCTTTTTTGTGGGGTTTTGGTCCGGGGCGGGGGTAAGAGGGGATGGAACAATACATGCTTTTTTGATAACCATAGTGTTCGGGCCAACGTTCACGCACCTTGACTAATTCCACGGTATACCTACCACCTCCCACCTCCCACCAACAATAGGTATCAGATAACTCTGTTCACCAAGGCTAGGACAGATGGGAAGAAATCACCTAGTGTTTTCTGTCTCTACGTGGGATTTGAACCTGAGACCTCATTATTCTCAACCCACTTCCTTGACCACTAGGCCGCATCCTTGGATGCTAATACTGGTTGCCATTTAATATGTATAACATTAAACAAAAGATAATGAGGTACACAAGATTTCCTTATGGCGAAGGGGACATCTTCATGATACTGGTTAGGACACTCTTGTTGGAATGAAGATAATACACCTAGAAGTAAGAGTAACATGTGATATTGCTTATTTTGTCAGTTGTTGAGCTACCTATGCTCGTATCACTTTTTTTTTTGTTTGTTTAAACCAGTGTTTAAGCTTAGATGTTGCAGCATTTGGTCAATCTTCCGCATGCTTGTGTGCAGTGGCGGAGGCAAAAATTTCACGTAGGGGGTTCAAGATCGAATGAAGTAAACACACGAACTAATCGAAGGGGCTTCAACGTCTACTATATATACGTAAAAAATAATTTTAACCATGTATAATTAATATAATTGTCCGTCGAAGGGGGTTCATTGGGTACAAGGTGGCTCCGCCACTGCTTGTGTGATCAGAAATTTGTCGATTTTGCTAAAGAGTCTGCTTTCATCTCATTCTTTGCTAGTTTGGAAAGTGAATAAACATAGGTTCCTTTGTAGACAACCTATAATATCGGCTTGTTTAATGACTATGAGGACACTAGTTGATTCTTTTCTTCTTAATGGCAGTTTTTCAGCTAAAGACACATGATTATACATGAGAATAGACAAACTGGTTGTATTATTTACTAGATTATCTAGGTAAAATATGGAATTACTGAGCAGTTTTGCTGTCCTTTTAGGAGGTCCTGGTAGTGGTAAAGGTACTCAATGCCTGAAGATTGCTGAAACTTTTGGATTCGAACACATAGGTGCAGGAGATCTATTGAGGAAAGAGATGTATTCCGGCTCTGAGAATGGGTATGAATTCCATGTTTTCCACTGCTGATATTTAGTTCAGTTCCCGAAAAAATTTGTAATATCGTTCTGTCTGAATTCAGTGACATGATTCAAAAATTAATGAAGGAAGGAAGTATTGCTCCATCAGAGGTGACTGTCAAGCTGATTAAAAAGGCAATTGAATCAGCTGAAAATCGTAAGTTTCTAATAGATGGTTTTCCAAGAAGTGAAGAGAATCGAATGGCGTATGAGAGGATTGTAAGTTTCTTTAGTTGGATGCTTCTCTTTTCTTTATTGTAATGAGCTTTATTTATTAAGACATTTCTCTAGGAATGTTTAGTTGTTTAAAAGGAACTTTCGCCAGTTTACCCACTGCACTGTGAACTCAGTGATCCTGTGGTTGATTGTTAAGATTATGAAGTTCAGATGTGAATGCAGGTTGGTGCTGAACCGAACTTTGTGCTTTTCTTTGATTGCCCTGAAGAAGTAATGGTGAAACGAGTATTGAACCGGAATGAGGTGATGTTTATACTAGTAAAAAAAAAAAAAAAAGAATGCATATGCTTTTATGTTTTAGTTTCGTTCTGAAGAGGAAAAAGATAATATAGTGTTTTGTTTTTAGGGGCGAGTTGATGATAATGAACATACAGTCAAGGAGCGCCTAAAAGTATATAAAGGTATAACTCTTCCAGTAGTCAACCACTATGCCAAGAAAGGAAAGCTTTACAAGGTACTCTTTCCAAGGGTGACAACTAGTTCAAAAATGTCCAAAATTTCTGCTCGACAGGCCTTTTTATACTCCCCCTCGTTCCCCTTTCATGTTACAAAAGATGCTATAAATTTGTCAGTGGTTTCTGTTGATTTATCCTGCTCAGCTGGAACCAAGCTACTTATTGGTGTATCAGTTTTTATTCACCAAACAAATTCATGCAGGTCGATGGTACTGGAACTCAGGAAGAGATATTTGAACGAGTTCGTCCAATTTTCACTTCATTGAGGTATATTTTGCGTTCTCCTGCTGCGATTTTCCAAGTATGTATTTGCAATAAGATCATGATAATTGCTTATTACCACTTTGCGGGAGACATTTTTATTATTGCATTGGTATATATATTCTTTCTTTTGATTCTTCTGAATTGATCTATTCTTTCTTGCAACTGCGTTTTCTACCTAATTAGGGTATTGCTCTCGCTTGATTATCACCATATCCAATTTGTTGAAGTCATAAATATGACTCCACTTTACGCTTAAGCAGGTTGTCGACATAAACTGATTACCCTACAGAAGCAAGTGATAGGAATTGAAGAAGTTGAATATGCTGTAGAAAAGTACACAAGAATGTAGATCAATTCATGGAAGAAAAAGTGAAAAGCGAAAAGGCAAAGTGCAAGTCCAGGTTTTGCTATTTGTTCCTGCTTTTCTGGTGAACAATCTAGAGTCAAACTGCCAATCGTGAAATTAAAATCCATTCCTCCCACCTCCTCTGTTGCCAATCTTTCTGCAGGCCAAACGTACCCACTAATATAGATGATACCTCTCATCCGGGAAGTTTACAGATTGTCTTTTTCTTTTCTTTCTTTTTTATTGTAATTGTTACACATTTCCTTTTCTTCGTTCATGCTATAACCAGTACTGCATACACACACGTGAACCGTATAGGAATAACTCTGTTTCAAATACATTAATTCTGCAGTGAAAGAGTTCTGCAAATTGTTTGATAATTTCATGGAAGATGCTGTAAAATAAAATTACAGGCAATTTTAATGATCTTTGTTCAATCCAGCAACCCATATTTAATGCATTTGAGTGAATGGGGATTTCCTGCAACTTGCTTTTTGATGACTAACCATTTAAGCTAGTCTTCATATGATATTATGCAGTTATTAGATTTCTAACGTTTAAGCACACTGGACAGTAAAGAACTTGAATCTGAATATTTGATTATCAGAGAAAGTCAGAAAGGGCCCATTCTATCTGCAGTTCCTTATACACCATCACATTATCTAACTGGCTTATGACCTGTGGATTACCTTAATATCAGTATGGAAATATAACCATTCACCACCAATCAAATTTGTGTAGCATTTTAAAAGTATGAACTTTTAGCAGCTAGATCAGATAACCAATCTTTCTTTCTTAGTAATCTTTATGCATTTTTATGCTATTATCATGTCGGATTTAAGTATTCATTATCTTAAAATCTAGACATAAGGATACATAACATTAATTATGGACATGCTAGAGCAAGAAAATAATGGACTTTTCTGTTGTCTCGTTTTCGTTTTGCTTGTGTCACAATCTACTTTCCTTTTTCTGCATCTTCTTTCTGGGTGTTATGTAACTAATGGTAGTACATTTAGCAAAGGGAGTTGTACATGTTGAGAAAGTTAGGAGCTATTAGAAAATTCTTACTATGTTTTATGGTTTAGTCCTTAGTTTACTGTATAATTTCCAACTACGTTCCTTTGGAAACTGCTAGTTAACTTGTAAGAGTTACTAGCATGTAAAAAAGAACGAAAAATTCATCGAAAGCCATCGCTATTGGCAATGATAAATGAATGACAAATCAACTTCTCTTATTCTCCTTTCCTTTGTAATTTTCTTCTTCATTTCTGTTTCTTCCGTGCTTTATGTGTTTTCTTTCTGCTAGTCAGTTCGTTTCCTTTGTGATTCTAAGATCTCTATAGCTTGTTTGCAACACATTATGCATCTTCTACTACTTCTATTGGTGAATTTAATTTCTTTGGGAGCAAAAAACTAAGAAGTTTATTTTTTTTGTTTTGGAGAGTGTATATAAATATTTAATCAAAGTTATGGGGCTCGAGCAATAAGCTCTATGTACGTGGTGCTAAGCTAATCCGGATTAATGAGGTTAGTGCGTACCAAATGATTAAATAAAAATGAAATACTTAAAACTTGCAGAGTATTATAAAGATTTTTCTGAAATGACCATCATTTGGGCATAACTAGAGATCTACTGGGGTGACAAAATTGGTAAAATTTATGATTATCCGCTCGACCCGACCCATTTTAAATGGGTTGGATATCCAATCATTTAAAAGTGGATCAAATATGGATCAATTCATTCAATGGCTGCTACGTTGTAGCCTTTTTCATCCGTTGTAACGAAGGTAATCCAGCCATCATTCAATTTTTTGAATTCTAATTGCTGCACCACTTGCCTTCTTGTCTTCAATCGTTCATGTATTTTTTCTTGCATTTTGATCTTTCTTCTTTTCTTTTCTTTGTTTTTCTCTCTTTTTCTTTTTGATATTTTCTGACAAAATAAGCAGAATTATTTTAAAGTCAAATATTGATATTCAGATAAAAAATAGTTTTTATTTACTCTTAATTTGATGCTATCATGTACCACTTCAAGTAGTTGATGGTTCGCCACCTACTGATGCCGCATGCTACTGGCGCACCCTTGGCAGATTGTAGTATTCGTCCCTCACCCGGCTTGACATATCTGATGCAAAACAATAAATTATCGCAATTATTCATGATTTGACTCATGAACATTGGAGAGCAATTAAAAGAGTACTACAATATCTCAAAGAAACCGTGAGTTTAGGACTTCGCATCCTTCGGAGTTTTAGCTCTAATTTGTATACGTATGATGCGGACTGAGCCTGGCGATCCGAATGACAAAATCTACATCAGGTTACATACTTTTCTTGGGACCAAATCTAGTCAGTTGGTCATCAAGAAGGCAACATGCAGTGGTTCGCTCATCCACCGAGTTAGAGTACAAATCAACCGCCAATGCACGTGCAGAGTTCAATTGGGTGCAAACCTTAATTCATGAATTACATGTCACCAATTCGAAGACGCCAACATCTACTATGACAATGTTGGAGTTACTTATGTATCTCACAACTCAGTGTTTTATACTTGTCTGAAACATGTTGTAGATTTTGCATGTCTGTGACCAGGTTCAAGCTCATAAGTTCATGTCACTCATACTCATGCTTGTGATCAACTTGTTGATACTTTCACCAAGCCAGTGCCTAAATCAGCTTTACGAGGTGTCGTTCCAAGTTAGGTATTGTTGCACCTTGCCTAACTTTGGGTGATGTATTAACTATCTTATCTTCTGGTTACTTTCACTAACTTATAGAATGTTATTTTATTCATCTCTTGCTACTAGTTTGTTATAGTTTGAAGGGAAAATGCCAAATTTGTCCCTCAACTATTGAATATGGATAAATTATACCCTTCATTTGTAAATGAGATCAAATATACCCTCGTTGTTAAAAATATTGACCACTTATATCTAGGGCTGGACATTCGATCGGTTCTGTTCGGTTTACAACATTCGGTTCAGTTTTTCGGTGTTCGATTTGGTAAAAGTGTGAACCGTAACCAAACTAAAATGAATTCGGTTTAGTTTGATTTTTATAATTTTGGTTCGATTTGGATATCATCATATTGGGTCTTCTTCCTCACGTATCCAGCGATCAAAATTTAGCTCCGGTGAGTTCATTTGAATCTTCATTTCGTTAATTTTCTCATTGGGTCTCTTCCAAATCTTGTTTACGTGAAACAACAAGGCTTTTCTCATCAAACCCATCTTTGGATTCTGAACAATCCTAATCTTTAGGCTCCAAACCCATTGGAAATTATACACATTGTTTATGTTGGAGCTCTATCATGTGAGTCCGATTAAGGGTCCTCTGTTCTTGATGGAATCGATGATAACTTGGGAGCTGAAAATGACTATTTTGTAACAGAAGATGATGAAAAAGCCGAGGAAGTAAAGGAAGTGATTTGGAGAAATTGGAGTGTGATGTCTCTATTGTAGAGTAGTAGTATCCAAATTCGTTTTTTCGGTTAACCGGAATAATTTTCAGAAAAAACGAGAATCGAACCAAATTATCGAAATTTTAAAAACTAAAATCGAAACTGACCGAACAAATCAAAATCGAAATCGGAATTAAAACATTTTCAGTTCGGTCGGAACCGAAACATGCCCAGCCCTACTTATACCCCTAAAAACTACCTTATACCCCTAAAAACTAACAGTTTGTCATTTCACTATTGACACATTTGAGTTGACAAGAGGGAGTTGTTTGAGCAGTAAACACTCCTCACGTTGTGAGTTCGAATTACCAAAGGAACAAAAGGGGTGGAAACTACAGAGGAGTAAAAAAACATTTGAGTTTATATACATGCTGACATGGCCTAATACCTGATGGCATGACGCCACCAAGGAAAAAAATAAAAACTATCGGCTCATCTGTATGTTCTTCTCCAACTTCACCAGATAAAATAAGGGTAATTTAATAATATGGCTAAAGGTCACAGATTTCTCCAATTTCTGACCATTAAAACCATTTTGTTTAGCATGAACTGTTTTAATCATATGGTTTGTAGGAGAGAGCAACCACTCAATTTTTCTCTTCCATTTCCTCTTAGCATCCTAGTGGCTCCAATTTTCGGACCTCTCCAAACACTGATTCTGTAAATCCAATAACAGTATGTCAAACAGGAGGAAAAAGGAAAAACGAAGTGGGAAAAACAGAGCAAAAAATATTGAGGAATTTTTGGCCCCGTTCAGATTTTTTAATCAGATTTCATATTGTCAAATTAATGTTAATTTTAATTGACCAAAATCAAGTTAAAAAACTACATCGACGGATCATCGTGTTTTTATATATACATCATATTTTGGCTGTTGAAATATCTTTTCATAAAGAAAGTTTATAAGAAAAGAACAGGGTAATTTAATGAATAGGAATTTTATTTTTATAGTAGCGTCATGTTAGCAGTTATATAATCTCAAAATGAGTCAAAAAAATAACATGGCACTCTGTTAGCTTTTAGGGGTATAAGTGGTCCATTTTTTCACGGATGGGGCATATTTGATCCCATTTACAAATAGAGCATATATGTAATGAACAAGATAATGGAATTAGGGCTAATTGAATTGGGATAATCGATGTAGGGCTAAAATGTTACTGATTGAGCTTGCGACATGCCACGGGGGGACTTCAGATATCACGGGGGAACAACTACGATGCAGAGTTCATTAAACGGATGAAGGGCCCAGATTAGTTTAGTTGGTTGCTTAGTTAGACTAAGTCGGCTAGGCTGTTATAAAGGCAAGATTACAGTTAGCAAAGGACAATTATAATCTGGTAAAATACAAACTCTTTCTTTACTCTTACCTCTTCTTCGTCTCCTTCCCCTTTCTCTTTTTTTTCCTTCCTTTTCTGATTTTTTTTCTTCCGCCATTGCAGGTGAAACTCGAGCTCAAATTATCCACTATTGTAACTTAAGCTTTCAATTCAATTGAGTTGTGATTGTACTTTACATTCTATTGATCAATAAAGCCCATTTTTCCCCAATTTACTTCGATTTCAATTCGAATTCTTAAATTGAAACTACTAGTACATTACAAAGTGGTATCAGAGCATATCTTGGCCATAAAGGAAACTCGATCAAAATCCATGGAAAAGAGCATTAAGAAACTCGAGGTACAATTGTTATCACACATAGACAAAACTAAGAAGAAATCAGAAAATATAGACACAAAAATGGACAACATCGATAGAAAATTGGACATGCTCATGGAAAAGTTTACTTCTCCTCAAGGAGGAATTCTGGGCAGTGCTCCGGTGGTTTTGGTGTAGACTTCAAGCTCCAATGGTAGGCATAGACCAGGATAACAACAGGAGTGCTTCATGAACAGGGCGCATGGGAGAAATCACAATGCGCATATGAAGTTGGCCTATTTTGATGAAGTGGATCTTTGCTCGTGGCTCCGCAAATGTGAGACATATTTCCAATACAACAACATCACTCACTCTCAACAAAATCTTGAAGCAACTTTCCTTCACCTCTAAGGTAAGGCAGAGTTTTGTTTTTTCTCCTATTAAGTTAGTAAAGAAAATGTGAGATGGACCAATTTCACTGAAGAAATCTGTAGGAGATTTGAAGAAACAGATAATAGCAAACTCAGTTTGATAAGAAAGTTCAAAAGAATTGAACAAAAAGTTACTGTTAATGACTACTTGCAGCAATTTTAAGAGTTGAAGACATGGGTTCTCATTCGAAGCCCTACTATTCCTGAGGAATTCTTCTTAGAATTATTTATTGAAGGTATTAGAGATGATATTAGGCATACTATGAAGTTGTGGAGAAGGCTAAGCATCAGGAAAATATGATAGAGTGCTTGAATAAGAAAGGGAAGACTCAATGAAGTAGACCAAGCCCCAGTAGTGGACCCCATCAAAGTAGTTTTGGTGCATCATCCAAGTCAATAGGGGTGGAAACCAGGGCAACAAATTATTTGAAACAAAAAGAGCACAAGGGTTGTTCTACATATGTGGAAAAAAATATCATGTAGGGCATCAGTGCAGGCCAAAACAAATAAACGCTATGACTGCCTCTGTGAATGAGCCAGAAATGATACAAGAAGAATGACAAGAGATACAAGAGTTACTGTAATGACCTGAAAAATATAACTGGGCCTGACCCATTTAAATTAACAAACTAAGTAAAATAAATAAATACCTAGCCCATTAAGTTACTTAGTCTTTAAGCATTTAGTCCACCTCCTTAAATAAATACCTAGCCATTAAGTTACTTAGCCTTTAAGCATTTAGTCCACCTCCTTAAATAAATACCTAGCCCATTAAGTTACTTAGCCTTTAAGCATTTAGTCCACATCCTTAATAATAATAATAATAAACTAAGAAAGTTAAAAGAGAAAAGAGGCGGTGGAAAATTAAGCATAAAACAGCTGCGTTGGGTGTAGCTTTAAGCTGTCCAACACAAGGCTCTGGAAAAGAAAAAAAAAAAAAAAAGAAAGAAAGAGAAGAAACAGAAGGCAGAGAAAGGGAAAAAGGAAGCAGAAAAGTGAAGAACCTCTACTGAAAATTATTTCTCCTTCCTAAAACCTTGTGTAAAGATAACTGAGACTTCGGGGACGCGATTATTGGAAGAAAACTGAAGCTATCCAACATTGGGAGTACTGTGAATGATAACTTTTCTGTAGTTGGTTTTCAATTATAACATGTTTTAAAAATCTGTTTTTTCTCTCATTGGACTGATTATCCAGAAATTGATTTACTTGCATATGGACAAGCGATACTATGATCAAATATTTGAGAATAATTACTTGAATCTATGTTATTTATGAGTTGTTATATATTGATGAATTTGAATTTGACACAAGAAGTATATGATATATGTTGTATAATAAGAAATTATTCAGGAAGATAACTTTGCCAGTTCGCCGCTATCTAACGTCGGGATCATTAGACCTGGTGCACCTTGTAGGAAAGACTAATGTTATACAAAGACCCTCTAGAAGGGAACCTAGCTGACGGGGCAGTCAGACGACTATGGTAAATCCGTAGTGTCAGGATGCATACTCGATACTGGCATGGGATCCTCCAAAATACATAATGATGGAGTTGTTTAAACGACTTGAATACAGTTTTTGTACATGGTTTGCCAACTTGATTGATGATCTATAAATTGCATGATTTCTTATATATGCTTGTCCCAGGTAAAACACTATGGTTGATATTATTACTCACTCAGTCTGTGAGACTGACCCTACTCCCTCTTGCTTTTCACTTTCAGATAACTTAACTGAGGGTGACCACTTGACTTGGCAAAGAGATAGGTAGAGCTGTCGAATCCAGTAAACCTCGAACTTGCTTCGCGGGGACTATCATTTTGTTAAGGTTGATGTAGTGTATTACTTTAGTTAATCTTAGATTTTTGCTCCTTGAGTCAGTCTTGTACATTTGGTTTTGGCTTGTATTAGTAAAGATATGACTTGAAACTTCAAAAATTTGTGGAAGAGACTCCCGATTCTGAGGATAGTTTAGACTTAATTGCTAGTATTGTAGTATGTGGTGGTGGTTGGTTGTATGGTAACAGGTTTAAATTTTTGGATTGCTTCTAATATAGAGGAAACTCTATCGAATTTTTAGCGTAAATTCGGTCAGGCTTTCTTGGTAGGTATAGGCTTACTGAGCGCCGGTCATGGCCTAGGTGGGTCGTGACAAAGTTGGTATCAGAGCCTAGGTTTAAGTTATGACTCAAGGAGCACCGATTTCAGCAGGAACTTAATCGGGTATATGTAGTGCACCATATGCTCGATCGGGACCCTGCAGGAATCAGATAGGATTGGTCTTTCTCATCCTTTGTTAAATCTTATATGTTGTAAGCGGTCTAGAGCCAAGTAAGAATCTAACATTATTCCTATGATTACAGATGGCAGATAGAAATATGTTTCCGCAAAATTTACGTTGGGGTTGCAGGAGAGGTCGTGGTATACCGCCCAGGCAGGCTGCCGACCTGGTTATGAAAGATGAGGTGATACCACCATTGCAACCTCAGAATGGTACTACTACAGATATGATAGCTACAATGCTTTGACAGGCGATGGAGAGCTTGGTAGAGAAGGTTCAAACACAACCTCGAGACAACTCGATGTCTGGAGGAAGTAAAGGGCATAACCAACCCAACGAGCCACTCTGCAGGTCAATTCGAGAGTTTCTTAAGTTGAAGCCTCCGATGTTTACCGGAGCTAGTGAGACCGAAGATCCCCTATTATTCTTGGATGGTATTAAGAAAGCATTAGACGCACTTGAATGTTCAAGCACAAGGTCGGCAGAGTTGGCTGCCTATCGATTGCAAGATATAGCTGAAGAATGGTTTAAATCTTTTAAGGCAGGGCGATCGATTAATTCACATCCTTTGACATGGAAGGAGTTTAGTGATGCATTTACCGATCGATTCCTACGTATGAGCCGGAGGATGCTTTGTCGATGCAGTTTGAAGGATTAAGGCAAACTCTAGAGATGTCAGTAAAAGAGTATGATATATTGTTCACTCATTTTTCTCGATATGCAGCATATACAATGACTGATTCTACGCGGGCTAAGAGGTTTATACGATGTCTGATTGATCCATTGTTCAAAGCGCTAGCCTCACATTTGACCAAAGGAGACATCACGTATTCAGAAGCTGTAGATGTCGCAAGAGAGGTGGAGGGTAGATGGAGAGAGGGAAAAGCAGCTGAACCACAAAATAAGAGAACAAGGACCACATGATCCTTTGATGGGAGTAGCAGTACAAGAAGGGGCCCTGTATCTCAAAATCATTTGAGGACCACACAAGCTGGGGGTGCATTCATCGCCCAGCCATCTAACGGTGCTTCCACCTCAAGGTAGAGCAATAGAGGTCCCATACCATTGATTAGGCAAGCCAACCGCACTATAGCTACTTGCCCCAGTTGTCATAAGGCTCATACAGGCCAATCTTGGAGAGAGATTGGAGCACGCCTTCGATGCGGACAGATGGGACATTACAAAAGAGATTGCCCACGTTTTCTCGGGGGATCTAATCCAGCATCAACATCTAGGGCACCAACAAACTCTACCACCTATCCCACTAAGGACAATTCTGTGCCAATAAACAGAGGATTTGGGAACAAAAGTACTAATGGTAGAGGGTCAGATGAGGTTGGTAGAGGCCAATCCCGAGTGTTTGCTCTTACTAGGCAGGATGCTGAGGCATCAAATGCAGTTTTCACAGGTATATTTTTAAATTGCCTACTAGATAAAATTGTTTAACTAGGTTTAAACTTAGCATATATATTCATGTGCTCTCTATTTTTGTTGAAAGATTTGACATGTAACCCAATATTATCTCAGGCATACTTTCCGTGTGTTCATTTGATGCTATTGCTTTAATTGATCCCGGATTCGCCCATTCCTATGTGTCCTTATATTTTACAATGAGGTTTAGTAAACTGCCAAAATTATTGGATAATCCCTTTTTGGTCGCTACACCTGTTGGAGAATCCTTGCCGATTGATCGAGTGTATCATTCTTGTCAACTTAGTATCCAGGGGAAGGGCACATTAGCAGACTTGTTTGTGATGAATATGATAGATTTTGATGTGATCATGGGGATGGACTGGTTGGCCTCATGCCACGCAATTGTTGATTGTTACTCTAAAATGGTTCACTTTAACATACCGGGTGAGCTAAGCTTCGCTTTACAAGGCGATCAAGGATTACCTCCGAACAATTTGATATCATTCATGGGTGCAAAATGGATGCTAAGCAAAGGTTTCCAAGGATTTTTGGCATTCATCAAAGATACAAAGATTGCAACACCAGAATTAGAGTCGGTCCATATTGTTAGGGAATTCCCGGATGTGTTTTCAGAAGATCTACCTGGGTTTCCCCCTGTTAGAGAAATTAATTTCGGTATTGATTTAGTGCCTGGAACGCAAGCCATATCGATACCTCCGTACCGAATGGCACCAACAGAGTTGAAGGAATTGAAATAACAACTACAAGACCTATTTAACAAGGGGTTCATTAGACCAAGCACTTCGCCATGGGGCGTGCACCAGTCTTGTTTGTAAAGAAGAAAGATGGATCCATGAGATTATGCATAGATTACCGACAATTAAATAAAGTCACAGTGCGCAACAAGTATCCATTGCCGTGTATTGATGATCTTTTTGACCAACTTAAGTGTGCAAAGAGATTCTCCAAGATCGATTTGAGGTCCGGATACCATCAATTATGCATTAAGGGCGAGGACATCTCTAAGACTGCCTTTCGTACCAGGTACGGACACTACGAATTCCTAGTGATGCCGTTTGGGCTAACGAATGCACCTGCAGCATTAATGGACATGATGAATAGGGTGTTCAAACCGTATTTGAATAAATTTGTGATAGTATTTATTGATTATATCCTTATGTACTCGAAGACAGATGAAGATCACGAACAACACCTGAGGACGGTATTGCAAGCACTTCGAGAACATAATTTATACGCTAAGTTTTCCAAGTGTGAATTTTGGTTGAGAAAAGTGGCCTTTCTTGGTCACGTTATATCTGAGGAAGGAATCTTGGTTGACTCGAATAAAGTGGAGGCAACAAAGAAGTGGCCAAGGCCAACCACAGTAACCGAGATACGAAGCTTCTTGGGCCTTGCAAGCTACTTTAGGCGTTTCGTAAAGGATTTCTCCAAGATTGCTGCACCTTTGACAAAGCTAACTCAGAAAAATGTGAAATTCCAATGGTCAGAGGAATCTGAATGGAGTTTCCAGAAGCTTAAGGAAAGTCTGACAACAGCTCCAGTATTAGTACTTCCGTCGAGAACTGGGGGATTTGCAGTTTATTGCGATGACTCTTGAGTAGGACTTGGGTGTGTGCTTATGCAAGATGGTCGGTTCATAGCTTATGCTTCTAGACAGTTGAAAAAGCACGAGCAAAATTATCCTACGCATGACCTAGAGATAGCAGCAGTTGTCTTTGCTCTCAAAATATGGCGACACTATCTGTATGGAGAGAAATATGAGATATACACTGATCACAAGAGCCTCCAATATATATTTCAACAAAGAGATTTGAACTTTCGATAACGTAGATGGGTGGAGCTATTAAAAGACTACAACTGTGCTATTTTGTACCATCCGGGCAAGGATTGTGGCTAACGCATTAAGCCGAAAGTCTACGGGAAGCTTCGCCCACCTTGCCTTATTAAGAAGGCCTTTAGTAAGAGAAATTCAAGAATTGAAAGAAAATAGAGTGGTCTTTAATTTAGGGCGAGCAGGTTCATTGTTAGCCTATATGCAAGCCAAGGGCGAGCAGGTTCATTGTTAGCCTATATGCAAGCCAAGTCAACTTTAATAGAAGATATAAAGGCAAAGCAATATCTAGATCCACGGTTATGCAAAATTAGAGATGAAAATGTTGACAACAAGAATAAAGATTTTGTCCTGGATTCTCACGGGGTATTACGACTTGGTGATTGCATTTGTGTACCAAATGTTGATGGGTTGAGACAAACCTTGCTAAATGAAGCACATGGCTCCATGTACTCAGTTCACCCTGGATCCACAAAGATGTATCAGGACCTTCGTCAGTTGTATTGGTGGGAAGGTATGAAGAAAGATGTTGCGAATCATGTTAATCGATGTTTGACTTGCCAACAAGTAAAGGCTGAGCATCAAAGACCCGCAGGGTTAATGCAATAGTTTCGAATACCAGAATGGAAGTGGGAACAAATCATCATTGACTTCATAACTAGATTACCACAGACTCTTAAGGGTTATGATTCTATATGGGTGATCGTAGACCAATTGACGAAGTCAACACACTTTCTACCAGTCAAAACAACTTATAATGGTGCACGCTACGCCCAAGTTTATATAGATGAAATTTTCAGACTTCACGGAGTTCCAATTTCTATTATATCGGATAGGGGATCCCAATTCACCTCGCACTTTTGGAAAGTATTTCAAGGAGCTTTGGGAACACGAGTGGACTTGAGTACGACATTTCACCCGCAGACAGACGGACAGTCAGAGCGAACTATACAAATATTGAAAGATATGTTGAGATCTTGTGTTCTCGATTTCGGTGGTAGTTGGGATAAATATCTACCATTGACGGAGTTTGCTTACAATAATAGCTTCCAAGCAAGTATACAAATGGCACCGTACGAGGCATTGTATGAAAGACGATGCCGATCACCCATCGGGTGGTTTGAGGCTGGTGAAGCAAAAGTATTAGGTCCCGATTTGGTAAAATCAGCAAATGACAAGGTCAAACAAATTAGACAAAGATTGCTAGCAACCCAGAGTAGACAAAAGGCATATGCGGATAAAAAACATCGACAGTTAGAATTTTCAGTAGGAGACCATGTCTTCTTGCGAATATCACCAATGAAAGGCGTCTTGAGATTTGGCAAGAAGGGAAAATTGAGTCCAAGGTACATTGGGCCGTATGAGATACTTGATAGAATTGGTGGCGTTGCATATCGTTTAGCACTTCCACCAGAGTTATCATCTGTACATTCAGTATTTCATGTGTCTATGTTGAGGAAGTACATACCAGACCCCTCACATGTGCTTGAAGCATCAAACATTCAGTTGGACGAGGACCTAACTTATGAAGATGAGCCAGTGTTGATAATGGAAAGACAAGTAAGGAAATTGCGGTCGAAAGATATTGCAACAGTAAAGGTAGCATGGAAAAATCATGCTAGCGAAGAGGCGACATGGGAGGATGAGGAGGTGATGCGAGCAAAGTATCCTCACTTGTTTGTGTCTACAGGTACGAATATGTTTAAAATTCGGGGACCGAATTTTCATAAGGGGGAAAGAATGTAATGACCTGAAAAATATAACTGGGCCTGACCCATTTAAATTAACAAACTAAGTAAAACAAATAAATACCTAGCCCATTAAGTTACTTAGTCTTTAAACATTTAGTCCACCTCCTTAAATAAATACCTAGCCATTAAGTTACTTAGCCTTTAAGCATTTAGTCCACCTCCTTAAATAAATACCTAGCCCATTAAGTTACTTAGCCTTTAAGCATTTAGTCCACATCCTTAATAATAATAATAATAATAAACTAAGAAAGTTAAAAGAGAAAAGAGGCGGTGGAAAATTAAGCATAAAACAGCTGCGTTGGGTGTAGCTTTAAGCTGTCCAACACAAGGCTCTGGAAAAGAAAAAAAAAAAAAAAAGAAAGAAAGAGAAGAAATAGAAGGCAGAGAAAGGGAAAAAGGAAGCAGAAAAGTGAAGAACCTCTACTGAAAATTATTTCTCCTTCCTAAAACCTTGTGTAAAGATAACTGAGACTTCGGGGATGCGATTATTGGAAGAAAACTGAAGCTATCCAACATTGGGAGTACTGTGAGTGATAACTTTTCTGTAGTTGGTTTTCAATTATAACATGTTTTAAAAATCTGTTTTTTCTTGCATTGGACTGATTATCTAGAAATTGATTTACTTGCATATGGACAAGCGATACTATGATTAAATATTTGAGAATAATTACTTGAATCTATGTTATTTATGAGTTGTTATATACTGATGAATTTGAATTTGACACAAGAAGTATTTGATATATATTGTATAATAAGAAATTATTCAGGAAGATAACTTTGCCAGTTCGCCGCTATCTAACGTCGGGATCGTTAGACCTGGTGCACCTTGTAGGAAAGACTAATGTTATACAAAGACCCTCTAGAAGGGAACCTAGCTGACGGGGCAGTCAGACGGCTATGGTAAATCCGTAGTGTCAGGATGCATACTCGATACTGGCATGGGATCCTCCAAAATACATAATGATGGAGTTGTTTAAACGACTTGAATATAGTTTTTGTACATGGTTTGCCAACTTGATTGATGATCTATAAATTGCATGATTTCTTATATATGCTTGTCCCAGGTAAAACACTATGGTTGATATTATTACTCACTCAGTCTGTGAGACTGATCCCACTCCCTCTTGCTTTTCATTTCAGATAACTTAACTGAGGGTGACCACTTGACTTGACAAGGAGATAGGTAGAGCTGTCGGATCCAGTAAACCTCGCACTTGCTTCGCGGGGACTATCATTTTGTTAAGGTTGATGTAGTGTATTACTTTAGTTAATCTTAGATTTTTGCTTCTTGAGTCAGTCTTGTACATTTGGTTTTGGCTTGTCTTAGTAAAGATATGACTTGGAACTTCAAAAGTTTGTGGAAGAGACTCCCGATTCTGAGGATAGTTTAGACTTAATTGCTAGTATTGTAGTATGTGGTGGTGGTTGGTTGTATGTTAACAGGTTTAAATTTTTGGATTGCTTCTAATATAGAGGAAACTCTGTCGAATTTTTAGCGTAAATTCGGTCAGGCTTTCTTGGTAGGTATAGGCTTACTGAGCGCTGGTCATGACCTAGATGGGTCGTGACAGTTACAACCTGTTGAGTCTAATATAGATGATAGAGAGGTGATGGCTTTACCAAAAGAAGGACCTATGGATGAGGCTATTAGCCCGAATTCACTATCAGGTACTGTGATGCCTAACACTATCACTCTAAAGGGAGATCACAAGAAAAATGTGTTAAATGTATTTGGATGTGTGATCAAGGAGGATCTGCCTATGAGAGTTAATATTACAAATAGTAGTAGGATCCTCAGCCTATACACTTGTCCTAATTTCAAACTGCAGATACAAGGGATGGTGTTTGAAGACATAGTCAGACTCTTAGGATTAGAGGGCAATGACATGATTTTGGGAGATGATTGGATGAAGGCCCATAACCCAATTTTGTTGGACTTTGTGGAGAATATGGCTCAAGTGACTCATAAGGGTAAAACAGTGGAACTCAGGGGTATTTATAGGAAGACAGAGCTGAAAAGAATTACTGTTGGAGGGATCAAACAATTACTCAAAAATGGTCAAACTGTATGGGCACACTTGTTCACTATCTCAGCTTATAAACTAGGGACTTTAGGAACCATACCTGCTAACATCAAGGTAGTACTGGATAAATTTCCCGTTGTATTTGCTACTCCCACTTCTTTTCCTCCTTCAAGACAACATGACATTATATTCCCCTAAAATTTGAAGCAATACCTGGTAGTATAAGACCATACATGTATAATTTCTTTCGAAAGTACAAGAAATGTTGAAGAATGGTATAATTCAACCTAGTCATTCTCCTTTTTTCTTCCCCAGTACTTTTAGTGCAGAAGAAGGATGGGAGTTGGAGGTTTTGTATTGACTATAGAGTGTTAAATAAGGCGACAATGAAAGATTAATTTCCCATTCCCTTAGTTGATAATCTTTTGGATGAGTTAAATAATTCTTCAGTGTTCTTTAAGTTGGACCTAAGAGCTGGTTATCATCAAATAAGGATGCATAAATGGGATGTAAGACTGCTTTCAGGACCCATGCTGGGCACAATGAATTCAAGTGATGTCTTTTGGGATCACTAATGCCCCTGCTTCAAATTTTGATGAATCATGTGTTTAAGAAGCAATTAAGGTAGTTTGTGCTGGTATTTTTGTTTGATGATATCCACATCTACAGCAAGAATGAACAAAAACACCTATTACATCCTTAATCAAGTACTAGGCATCTTAAGAAAAGAGCATCTTTATGCTAATTTTTTCAAGTGTTCTTTTGGGCAATCCCAAGTTGAGTATTTGGGTCAGATTATCACTAAGAAAGGAGTGTCTACTGACCCTAGTAAGATTGAAGCTATGACTAAGTGGCCAATTTCTAAATGTCTAAAGTCTTTGACGGGGTTTTTTGGGACTCATGTGCTACTATAGGAGATTTTTGAGATCCTATGGAATCATCAATAGACCCCTGGTTGCATTACTTAAGAAAAATGCCTTTCATTGGACTGAGAAGGCCACTATTGCTTTTGAATCTCTAAAGGTTGCTATGGCTACTTCTCTAGTCTGAGCTTTGGCAGATTTCAGTAAGACCTTCATCATTGAGACTGATACCTATACTACTGGCATAGGGGAAGTATTGATGGAAGAAGGAAGACCACTGATTTTCTTTAGTAACCCCTTAACACCTAAGCATTTGGGTATGTCTACCTATGAGAAAGAATTTATGGATGTTCTTTCAGCAGTGGACATGTGGAGGCATTATTTACAAGAAACTCATTTCGTCATTAGGATAGACCACCATAGTTTGAAATTTCTATTGGAACAAAGGGTCAACACTATATTGCAATAGAAAGGTTTGACCAAATTGCTTGGGTTAGATTTTGAGGTGCAATTTTAAAAAGGTGCAGAGAACAGTGTTGTTGATGACCTTTCTAGGAGGCAAAAGAAAAAGTCATCTCTTCAGGCCATTTCTATGGTGGAACCTACATGGATGCAGGAAGTTGCACTAACCTTTGAGCATGATCCTGTTGCTTTACAATTACTTACTAAATTAATCACTAATCTTATTGGTAAACCTTCCTACTCTCTACACCAAGGGATTATCAGGAACTCAGGCAAGATGTGGGTTGGTAGAGGTACTGATTTAGGTTGAAGATTTTTGTTAATTTTCACCAATCCCTATTGGGTGCTCACTCTAGTCAACAAGGTATCTACAAAAGGTTGAGTATGATTTTATTTTGACCCAAGTTAAAAGCTTATGCTTGTAGGTGGGGGGCAGAATGTGATGTCTGCCAAAGGATTAAACTGAGCATGTGGCATATCTTGGGTTGCTTCAACCTTTTCCCATACCTGAGGCTCCTTGGCAATATATTGCCACGGATTTTATTGAAGGGTTGCCCTCCTCAGGGAACAAGAACTCAATCTTGGTTTTAGTGGATAGATTGACCAAGTATAGTAATTTTTTTCCACTCAAACATCCTTATACAACTAAGGATTCTGCTGACCTATCCTTACAATAGATCTACAGGATCCATGGGCTACCTAAGTCCATTGTCTCAGATAGAGATGATATTTTTTCAAGTTAATTCTGACAGCAGTTGTTCAAAACTATGGGAATCAAGTTGAATATGTCATCTGCCTATCACCCTCAGTCTGATAGGCAAACTGAGAGGCTCAACAGATGTTTGGAGGCTTACTTACGAACCATGGTTTTTCCTGATCCTAAAGGATGGGCCAAGTTGTTACCTCTAGAGGAATGGTGTTATAACACTAACCATCACATTACCCTCAAGACTACTCCTTTTGAAGCCCTCTATGGGATGACTCCTCCATAAATTCTATTGGGGTCCTTGCCCCATTCCACAAACCCAATAGTAGGTAATAGCCTAGCTCGTCGTCAGAGTCTATCGCAACATCTTAAAGACAACTTGCACATGGGCCAGGCTCGTACGTAGTTCTATGCTAACAAGCATCGGATGGATAGGGTGTTACAGGTGGGAGATTTCATCTACTTGAAACTCTAGGCCTATCATCAAGCTTCAATGTCTATAAGAAAAAATGTTAAGCTCAGTGCGAAATATGCAGCGGATTGACAGTGTGGCTTACCGTTTGGAGTTGCCACCTGGTCCTCATATCCATGTATCGCAATTTAAAAAATGTGTGAGACCTAACATCGTCCTTCAGCCCCATCTTCCTTGTTGTGACGTCGATGGTCGTATGCAGATCCGACCTTTTGTCGTCTTACGATGTCGAATTGAAAAGAGAAACAATGTTGTTATGGTCTATGTTTTAGTGCATTACACTAATCTGAGTGAAAACGAAGCGATGTGGGTGGATTGGGGGTATATCTCCGATCAATTTCCATAGTTTGTAGCTCAGCTTCAACCTTGAGGTCAAGGTCAATTTGGAGAGGTCGATAATGTAATGAACAAGATAGTGGAATTAGGGTTAACTAAATTGGGGATAATCAATTTTGGGCTAAAATGTTACTGATTGAGCTTGCGAAGTGTCACAAGGGGAGATGAAGATTCGGGCACGTGTTTGCTTTAGATATCATGGGGAAACAACTACGATGTAAAGTTCATTAAACAGATGGAGGGCTCAGATTGGTTTAGTTGGTTGCTTAGTTGGACTAAGTCAACTAGGTTGTTTTAAAGGCAAGGTTACAGCTGGCAAAGGATAGTTATGATCTGGTAAAATACAAACTCTCTACTATCACCTCTTCTTCGTCTTCTTGCCCTTTCTCTTCTCTTTCCTTCTTTATTTTCCTTCTTCTTCTTCTTCTGATTTCTTCCCTTCCACCATTGCGCTCGAGCTCCAATTCTCCATTAATGTATCTTAATCTTTCAGTTCAATTGAGTTGTAATTACATTCTATTGATCAATAAAGCCCACTTTTCCCCTATTTATTTCAATTCCAATCCGAATTCTTAAATTAAAACTACTAGTACATTACAATATAATTGATCCATTTTCAAAGAGGGACGCAAGGTTTGGAGTATATTTAGTAGTTATTAGTTCGAGTGATCCTTTACCAGATAATGCCCTGCACTTTAGCTTCAATTAGTTGTAGATTATGTGCATCTTAGTGGCATTCACTTTAGCTTTAGCTAGTTGTAGATTATTTATTTAAAAGCTTGATGTAAGATTTTATATAATCATCTTTTGACCTTCTCATTTGAATCTTCATAATTAACTCGTCCAAACTTAAAACAGGTTGGGTAGGTCACAATTTTATAAGTTAATTTTAACACCTAGGTTTATGATTTTAGTACCAAGTTCTGGGATTCAATATTGTTAGAAATGCATGTTGTTGGGAGGGAAGAGCGAGCATAACTTGGAGACGGAGAATGATGATAACCAATGGGGCTGCTAAAGGTGGGTGTTCTATGTTCTATGGGATAACCAATGCTTTGCTAACCCATGGATTATAAATCAAATCATTTATAAAGCATCGTGACACAAAATCAAGACATCCTGATCGGAGGTGGTTTGATATTAAGGTTTAAAAATTTAGGTTTGTAAAATTAGAATCCTCTTAGGATCTATGCTAGCAAGGCCAAGTTGTAGAGATAGTATGGTAACCTGACGTGCCTACTATATAGTATCTTTCTGTTTGCGTTTTCTCCACCAACACTACAACTATTGTGTTGTACAAGTGTTGCATGTTGCCACTACATCTATAATTGAGAAAAGTATAAGGCACCTTAACATACCTAAATAATCCCACAAATTAAGTAGAGTGCGGGGAGGGTAGAGTGTATACAAACCGTACCACTACCTTAGAGGTAGAGAGACTGCTTCCGATAGACTCTCAGCTCTAGCAAAGAAACAGTCCAAAGCAGTATAGAGAATGAAATAACGGAAGTAGAGACGTTCATGGCAAAAATACTATAGACACCAGACAAATCATCCTAAACAATAGTCATAATAGGATACAATGAATATCGAAGTGTAAAGACCACAATTAATAACCAGACTCAAAGGACAAGAAATTATAAGAGAAATACAACTTATAGTATGGTTAAAAGTAAAGAAGAATAAGCGAGACAACGCTCAACTATCTAATATGAAATATAAAATCATATTATATTTCAATAAATTTCTGTTTATACTGAAATGTTAGCGAGGATATCACGGAAGTTCTGGATCTCTAAGCTCTTAACAAAGAAACAAAAGTTAGAATTGACTTTCTAATTGCTACAATGTATAACCTGGAAGAAGTAACTTGCATATACACTTTGAGTTATTTCATAGCATGTAGCAGTGGTAAGATTTCTCCAATTTTGGATCGTTAGTAATTCGTAATTCATAGCTACTAATCTCGTCTAGCCCGCAGATCCATGATAGCTCGAAGTATTACCATCAACGTGCCAAGACTGACAACTAGCCAAGTTCGCCATCCAGTTCCAAACTCTATACTGGCAAGAAAACAAGTAATAAAATAAAGTCCATTGAGTACCCTGAAATCAATATTCACAGGCCTAACCATCATGAGCACACAGAAAAAACTCGCAGTACACATTAAGAGGAACAAAGTTACATGAGCATGAGGGTTGTCTTTCTGCAGGCTCAGGAGTGGCATCCCGAAGAGAAAAGAGACCGCCAGTCCAAGACCATCAAAAGAATCAACAAGGGGAGGCCCAAAGTTCAGTACTCGAAGAAAACCACAGACTACAAAAAGTCCACCCAGTAGTATTGCAATAACTGTGCCAACAAGCCATGCTGTGTGGCCAAGAGCAGCCATACCCACAGTCAAGAAAAGCACTGCGGATGCAACCCATATTTTCTTCTCAAGATCCATTTTCTTTACGTCATTTTTTTTCTGAAATGTGTTCGTATTTGGAAACAAGAAAGAAAATCAGAACGAGAATTCATATGATGAAAATATGGAATTATTATATTAAAATTGAGCTAATTACTACAACAACAACATAGACAGCTGGCCTAAGAAAATTGTTTTTCAGAACAGGTATGAAAAAAAATACAAGTTTAAAACGTTATGATGAAAATATTGAAGAAATAAAACAGTAACCGCAGAAAACTAAAATTCTAAACCATGGGAAGCCGTACACTCTATCTAGCAGAAGACTCTTTATATCATGGACATTAATTCAATATGCTCTTCATTCCAGTATTATGTGTTAGAACAATTATGATAATTGTACAAGAAATTCAAAATAAAACTTGCTTGGCATAGAGGCACGATAAGACGTTTCTTGAAGATAGTTGAAGTCTCTTCCACGAGCAAACGGAAGAATAAATAACAACCCTATCTTCGGGATTCAACTAAGCCACAAAACAAGTAACATTCAAGAATGTTGCTCTTCTATTCTTGAATTGGTGATTTCACCATTTGATCAATGTCTCACAAGTGTTTTCAAGGGGAAGTCAAAAAGAAACTCTATTTATAGGACAAAGGTTTTGAAAGAGAAAACTTTTAATAAATAATATTTATTATAGGTTCATGAACAACAAATAAAGTTTCATCTTTCAAGAACCTATAACGTAATGAACTAAATGAAGAATGAATGTTACAATTCACATTCATGTACTTTAGATATCTTCAAAAAGTTTTAACGGATGAGTTTATTTCAAAATTAATTGAAACATTAAACTTAACAATCCCCCACTTGTTTCAAGAAATTTTATCTTTAAAAAAAAATAAAAATCATTTGAGACATTAATCTAGCAACATGCATCAATAATGGTGTCTTTTGGACTTGAACCATTAGCTAGTGAAGACTTTCTAAATCATTGACTACTTAGTGAACGAATCTTGAACTAAGTGGTTCATTGAATGAAGTTGAAAAATACTCCACGCATATTACTATGTTCCGGTGAAAATCAAAAATCCTTTGACACCTTACGGCCATGTGTCCTGAATCCTTTTAGCTAAATGCTTTAAGATTTCCCTGTTAAAATCTTACTGAAGCGGCCTCCACTTCGCACTTAGTGCGTTGAATTCATCAAAAGTAACTTTGCATACTCCGACCAAATAGTCTATGAATTTCATTAAGAGAAATTAATATCCTCCTCCTTTACAACAAAGTATTGGTAAGTCTATCAAGAGTGTTCCTACACACTCCAACCGAAATCGGTGTATAGACTTATTAAGAGAATATAATCTCATCCTTCTCTTTAGTAGGAATACCGTCAAATCTATCAAGAGTGTTATTATTTACTCCAACCGAGATCGGTCTTATAGATTTATGCACATCTACTCAC
Source organism: Capsicum rhomboideum (assembly GCA_031232105.1). NCBI lineage: Eukaryota > Viridiplantae > Streptophyta > Magnoliopsida > Solanales > Solanaceae > Capsicum > Capsicum rhomboideum. The sequence continues at coordinate 33,106,214 of CP124716.1, forward strand.
TCTTTAGGGAAAAAGGAAATTTATTGATGTGTTTCACAATTGTAACTTTACTTGTTTTTCCCTTTGAACCCAAGATTACATCATTAGGTAGGGTTACCATAAAGTACAATTAATTTAAAACAGACTTTATTCCCATCCCATTACAAGTTTGTACCACTAATTCCTTGCCTAACCCTTTAGACAAAGGATCTGCTAAATTGAGTCCGGACTTCACATATTGAAGCGATATTATGCCTTCCTCCAATAATCTTCTTACATGATTGTGTTTGAGACGAACTTGTCTTGACTTGCCATTGTAACAATCACTTGAAGCCCGAAATATAGCAGCTTTATTATCACAATAGATAGTCAAAGGTGGTACTGGCTTACCCCATAATGGAATATCTATTAGCATACTACACAGCCAATCAGCTTCTTCTCCAGCAGAAGACATAGCGATAAATTCTGACTCCATGGTTGAATGAGTAATACATATCTGCTTCTTTGATTTCTAAGATATTGCTGCTCCAGCCAAATTGAAAATCCAAGCAGTAATAGATTTAGAGTCATTTGGATCAGAATTCCAAGTAGCATCACTATAGCCTTCAAGAACTTCTGGAAAGGTAGAATAATGTAGGCCAACATTAATTGTACCCTTAAGATACCTTAAAACACGAATTAAAGCATTCCAATGTTCAACTCCAGGACTACCAGTAAACTTGCTCAAAGTTCCTACTGCATAACTAATATCTGGCCTGGTACAATGCATGGAATACATAAGACTCCCAACAATTTGGGAATATGTCAATTGATCCAGAATATCACCAGAGTTTCGTACTAGTTTGATGCTAGGATCAAATGGTGTAGGAGTAGGCTTGTCGTCAAAATGACCAAACCTCCTCAGAATCTTCTCAATATAACTTGATTGAGTAGGAGTCAAACCATTTGTTGATCTTACAATTTTGATGCCCAAAATCACATCAGCTTCTCCAAGATCTTTCATTTCAAACTGAGAAGCAAGAAAGCATTTTGTTTCCTTGACTCTTTCAATATTAGTTCCAAAGATCAACATATCATCTACATAAAGACATATTATAACACCAGAATTTTCTTGGAATTTACTAAATATGCAGATATCTCCACCATTGATTAAGTAGCCATTAGAAATCATAACATTTCTAAATTTCTCATGCCATTGCTTTGGAGCTTGTTTTAATCCATACAGAGATTTAAGAAGCTTACAAACTTTACGTTCTTGACCAGGAATGACAAATCCTTCTGGTTGTTTCATGTAAACTTCTTCATCTAGATCTCCATTCAGAAATGCAGTCTTCACATCCATCTGATGAATCACAAGACCATGAATTGCTGCTAAAACAATCAAGAGACGAATAGAGGTCATTCGAGCTACAGGAGCAAAAGTATCAAAATAATCAATATCTTTCAATTGAGTAACACCTTTAGCTACCAAGCGAGCTTTGTACTTATCTAAAGTACCATCTGATTTCATTTTCTTTCTAAAAATCCATCTGCAACCAATTGGTTTACATCCAGGGGGAAGATCTGATAAAACCCATGTATTATTTGACAGAATAGAATGCATTTCATCATCTATAGCTTCTCTCCAAAAAGGTGCATCATGTGAAGACATAGCTTCAGCATAATTTTCAGGATCTCTTTCAACCAAATAAGCTTGAAAATCAGGTCCAAAGTCCTTTGGTTTGGCTGATCTTGAACTACGCCTTGGTTGACTTCCTTCCAAGGGCTCAACTATCTTCCTTTTAAGAGGAGATATAGGAGAACTTGCATCTTCTTCTAAAGAATCTTTTTTCTTGGGAAATATATGCTCAAAAAAATTAGCATGTAAAGATTCAATAATTGTGTGAGGGCTTGGGGTCTCAAGATTTAAAAATCTATAAGCCTTACTGGTTTGTGAATAACCAATAAACACACAATCTATTCCTCTATATCCAATCTTAGTCAAATATTGATCTGGTATTCTGACATGAGCCAAACAACCCCATACTTTAAAATAATTTATATTTGGCTTTCGATTATTCCAAAGTTCATATGGAGATGCATCATGATTCTTGGAAGTAATGCTATTCAAAATATGACATGCTGAAAATAAAGCTTCAGTCCACAGATATACCAGATCCATAAAGCATAGAATTAACCATTTCTATGAAAGTCCTATTTTTTCTTTCTGCTACACCATTTTTTTGTGGTGTATAGGACATGGTCAATTGTTTTTCAATGCCTTCCTTTTCACAAAAATCAATAAAATCTAATTTTAAGTACTCTCCACCTCTATCAGATCTAATTGATTTAATCTTCAAACTCAATTTATTTTCAACTTCTGCTTTATATGTTTTGAAAGTCTCAAATGCTTTGTTTTCAATGGAAAAACATATGTATATCTTGAGTAGTCATCAATGAAAGTAATAAAATACCTCTTTCCATGACGTGACAAACAATCCATCTCACAAATATCAGTGTGGATTAATTTCAAAAGCGTGGATGTCCTTTCAACTGTCTTAAAGGGCTTCTTAGTAATCTTGCATTTACTACAAGTAAGACACTTAGGAGTATGATTCCTTCCACAGTCTTTGATTAATCCATTATTCACCATAAGTTGAATGGATCTAAAATTCACATGACCAAGACGTTCATGCCATAAGTCCAGAGACTCCACAAGATAAGCAGAAATATTTTCATTTTCAATATTGAGTTTAAACATTCCATTTGCAACATAGCCTTTTCCAACAAACATGCCATTTTTAGATAAAATAAACTTGTCTGCCTCAAAAATCATTTTAAAACCATGCTTCGAAAGAAGCGTACCTGACACCAAGTTCTTTCGAATATCAGGAACATGCAATACGTCTATCAATGTAACTATCTTTCCGGAAGTAAATTTCAGTTCAACGGTTCCTTTTCCCACAATCTTAGCAGAGGATAAGTTCCCCATATATAAAATTTTACTGTCCCCCACTAATTCATAGGTTTTGAAAGAATTTCGATTACCTGATATGTGACGAGTTGCACCAGTATCTATCCACCATTCCACTTGATCTTCCTCTATAAATGCTTCTGTGACCATTGCCACAAGATCATCTTTTTTATTTTTATTTGATTTTTCTTTCTTCTTTTCGGCTTTAAGAATTCTACAATCACGCGCATAGTGACCAATTTTGTGACAATGATAGCATTCACCAGGTTTAAAATTGGCACCATTACGCTTGAAATTCGTAGTCTTCTTTGCCTTTGAAAAATTCTTATTTTCAGGTTCCTTCTTGGTTGATTTTTCTTCAACCATATGAGCTTTCATGATAGGTTCCTTCACAATATTATTGTCACGATATCGTGTCTCTTGTTCAATTTGTAAGTGTTGCAACAATTGTTCAAGAGTCAAGTCTTCCTTTTTGTGTAAGAGTTTGCTTCGGTACTCTTTCCAAGATGGAGGAAGTTTTGATACAATAGCACCAACATGGAAGTTTTCATCAAGAGCAATTCCAGATGTAGCAATTTTATTAGCTATAAGTTGGAATTCTTGTACTTGTTCAGTGATTGACTTGTCATCAACCATTTTGAACTCCATATAGTTTGAAATAAGAAATTTCTTAGAACTCGCCTCTTCTGCTAAATAAATAGATTGAAGAGTGTCCCAGATCTCCTTAGCAAATTTGCATTTAACGTAATATTGATCATAATATTTGTTGGACATTCCTCCAAGAATATAATTCTTGCACAAATAATCATCATATTGCCACTTGACAATTTGTTCTTTAATCAAAGTAGCCTCGTCAGATGCTACCTCAGAACCAGGAGTATTAGGACAAGGTTCTTCAAGAACATATGCCAACTTCAATCGTCTTAAAAAGAATTCCATCTTTCCACGCCATCTAGGAAAGTCTTTGCCATCAAATATTTCAAAATTAGGATTAGACAAAGATGGAATACTATTCGATATTGATGTGGAAGCCATAGAGACAACTATCTTCAAATTGTTAGAACAATTATGATAATTGTACAAGAAATTCAAAATAAAACTTGCTTGGCATAGAGGCACGATAAGACGTTTCTTGAAGATAGTTGAAGTCTCTTCCACGAGCAAACGGAAGAATAAATAACAACCCTATCTTCGGGATTCAACTAAGCCACAAAACAAGTAACATTCAAGAATGTTGCTCTTCTATTCTTGAATTGGTGATTTCACCATTTGATCAATGTCTCACAAGTGTTTTCAAGGGAAAGTGTTTTTCAAGTGCTTGTCTTTTCAAACAAAAAGAAACTCTATTTATAGGACAAAGGTTTTGAAAGAGAAAACTTTTAATAAATAATATTTATTATAGGTTCATGAACAACAAATAAAGTTTCATCTTTCAAGAACCTATAACGTAATGAACTAAATGAAGAATGAATGTTACAATTCACATTCATGTACTTTAGATATCTTCAAAAAGTTTTAACGGATGAGTTTATTTCAAAATTAATTGAAACATTAAACTTAACATTATGTTACTACATTATTTCCTTATTAGAAACAATTAAGTTTATAGCCACACAAATGACTTTTTTATAAAAGTTATAGCCAAACAAATGTTGTACTACATGTTTAAAATTACAAACTTTAATTTTCTTATTCTATCTTAAACTATGTGTGGAGTCAAACTATATCAAATAAATTGAGAAAAGAAAATATATATCGATACTCCAACCACGTGTTCGCGCAATTTTAATTGTATTCAATATAAAGTAACTTGTTCAATGGGTCCAACTTTATACTTGAATTCTTAGTAAACATTACTATTACTAACTCATCTCCTTCTCACTACAACCTCGCATTAACAATAACAACATATCCAATATAGTCTGACAAATTGGAATCTGGGGGAGGGTATAGTGTACGCAAATCATAATTCTACCTCAGAGGTAGAGAGGTTGTTTCCGATAGATCCTCGGCTCAAGACAAAAACAGTCTATAAAAAGAAGTCAAAGTGATACTATAACCAAACTACACGAACTAACAAATAGTAACAGAAATCGAAGAATAAGAAACTACAAAAAATAATACTAAGACTACTAAGTATGAACAAGAAGACAATACACTCCCTTCCTACTAGTATGGAACAACCTCGCATTAATAGAGAAACGAAACACATTATAAAAAAAATTACATATGTTTATGATTATTTTAAGCCTTCCTATATTCAATATGACTTAATAGAGACTCATGTATAAGGATGAATATATATATATATATAACTTACACTGGGGAAGAGAAATCAAACATTTAAGTTAAATGTAGTCAAAGGGGGAAGAGAAATCAAACATTTGGGTTTGGGTGAACTGGGGAAATGACAGAATGGGGTTTAACATTTAGGGGTTTCCCTTTCTTCTCTTTCCTCTTTGATACGTATTTTTTTTTCTATATAAAAACAAGAGCTACAAAAATCAAAATTAATCCAACACCACCACCATACATAGTAAATCTCACAAGTGAGGTTTGAGGAAGGTAGACTGTACACAGACTTTACTACTACCTCGGGAGGTAGAGAGGCTATTTCTAAAAGACCTCAGCTCAAGTGCAAAAAAAAAACAAAAAAACCCAATAAGATCAATAAAAAGAAAAATCGACGAAGGTGAAGAGGCAATAAAAAGAAAAATCGACGAAGGTGAAGAGGAAATTTATTAACAGACCCCCAAGAAAATGAGTATGAAATTGACTAAAAATTAACTCAAAAAATACATAAAAGACAAAGAATTGGACCTTCGAGGACTTTTTTCCCCCACTCTGTTCGCCCAATTTTCACGGGAATCTGTGTTGGTGAGGCATAGAGAAGAGGGTTTTTTATTGTATATAGTATGGAAAAGGGTTTAAAAGGAATCTTAACATGGGTATATTACATAGCAATATTTTGTTAATAAACTATTAAAAAATCTTAATCTTAATTAAAAGAAATACACTGCATATTATTAATGATTTTGCTCCTTCCCTTCTTCAGTTTTTCACCCAAAATAAAGGCAAAATGATCTAATAAACTCTTTTACTTGACTCAAATTGTAATATAAATCCTTCTACTTACATCTTTACCAACTAAACACTTAATGTTATTAAAATATATTATTTTAAACCCTTCTGTTCATGAATGTCTCTCAATTACACTGACATGGATAAGACATCGCTATCCACATCAGAGTAAAATTGACATATCTGATAAAAATAGCCACATCATTTTTATCATTACAAATACTATTTTTCTTAAAACAAAATCTCAAATTCTTCTTCAAAATTAGCTTGTTTGGATGGAAGATCCACCTTCCAAGATTTTCATTTTTTGCTTCTCTTCTAAATGGAATTGAATCTTCTTTATTTCTTTTCCCCTTTTTTCCTTGTAACTTACTTGTATTGAAAAAAAATAAATTAAAGACGAGCAAAAATTTATTCATGTGTCTTATAATAAAAAAATATTTGAAAATTTTGCTATTTAATGATGGTGCGAAAGTGACTAAAATGAAGGATGAGATCGGTCGGTTCGGTTTTATGTATTATCGGTTCGGTTTATTGGTTTTCGATTTTTAAATTTGCTAAACCAATAACCAACCAATAAGATATTTTTTATCGGTTTTTGGTCCTTAACGGTTAGATTTTCGATTTAACCGATAAGAAAATGCTCATAAAACAAATATCAATTTGGCGCAAAGATTTTTAATGTTGTGTAACAGTAGCAACTAACATGGCATCAATAAGAATGCTTACAAAATAAAACAGTAGCAGCTAACATGACATATGTCTTGCAGTGCTAAATTCCACAAAATAATAAGTCCACATCCTGTCCACAAACTATGCAGTCATCATCGTCGTAAACCCTCGCCGTCGGTTTACCAGAGAGGAAATTGAAAAGATTTAACTTTATCGGGTTATAGGTTTTTAGGAAATTGAATATGTTTGTAGAAATTAAAGAGAAAGTTGAGAAATATATATTGCAATAAGTAATATATATATATAAGCAGGGTGAAGTAGGGTAAAGTAGTAATTTAGTATACTCTTATTGGGTTATCGGTTTACCCAATAACCCAATAAGACTTATTGGTCATAAATTAAAGTTGTGTCAAATGTACCAAAATGCTCTTTAATCTTGTGGTCTTAAACATGTTATGTGGAAAGTTAAAATTAAAATATTACCACAAAAGGAAAGGATCATTCTTTTTTAAACAGACCAAAAAGAAAAATAGGTCATTCTTTTTGAAACGGAGGGAGTAGTTTTTTTTTTTTTTTTTGGTTTTCCACTGGTATCCAGCACCCACATTGGAGCCCAACACATTACAATCTTCTAAATTCAATGTTACAAACATTCAAAATGCAGAAGAATTGATATACACTTCACACAAACGCTGATCTTAGGGATGATGATGCACAAAATCAATTTTTCACAAAGAACAGATTTCGCACAAAGACAATCTGCAATATGTAAAATGCACAAAGACAATCGCACAATACATTTCTGTTTATGCTGAAATGATAGAATGGATAATTTGGAAGAAGTAACCTGCATATACACTTTTCCGAGTAATTTCATAGCACGTAGCAGGGGTAGGATTTCTCCAATTTTGGATCATTAGTAACTCATAATTCATAACCACTACTCTCGTCTAGCAGCTACATGGACTTCAGCCCGCTCCTCCATGATAATTCGAAGAATGACCATCAAAGCGCCAAGGATGAGAGCTAGCCAAGTTCGCCATCCAGTCCCAAACTCTTCAATGGCGAACAAACCAGTATAAAAACAGAGTGCATTGAGTACTCCAAAATTAGTCGTCAGTGGCCTAAACATCATGAGCAGAGAGAAAAAACCCGCAGCACACATTAAGAGGAACAAAGTTACATGAGCATGAGGGTCGTTTTTCTGCAAGATCCAGAGCGGCATCATGAAGAAAAAGCAGACAGCCTGTCCTAGACTATCATAAGAACCAACAACGGGAGGCCTAATGTTCAGAACGGGAAGAAAACCACGGACTAAAAAAAGTCCACCCAGTAGTATTGCGACAACGGTGCCAACAAGCCATGCTGCGTGACCAAGAGCAGCCATACCCACAGTCAAGAAAAGCACTGAGGATGCAGCCCATATCTTCTTCTCAAGGTCCATTTCTTTTAGGTCATTTTTTTTCCTGAAATGCGTTCATATTTGGAAACAAGAAAGAAAATCAGAACAAGAATTCATATGATGAAAACATGGAATTATGAAATTAAAATTGAGCTAATTACAACAACAACATACCCTGTGTGATTTAATAAATGGGGTCTAGAGAGGATGGAGTGTACTCATACTTTACCTCTACCTTTGTAGTATAGAGAGGTTGTTTTCCATAGACCCTCGACTCAAGAAATTTATTTTTTCAGAACAAGTTTGAAAAATACAAGAGTAACGACGCTATGATAAAAAATATTGAATAAGTAAGAGTATGATAGCAAAAATAATAAAGATAATAAAGTAAAAAAAGTTGAGTTAATTACTACTTACTAGTTTATTCTTGAAAAAAAGGCAGTAACCACAAAAAACTAAAATTTCAAACCATGGAAAGACTTACACACTCTATCCAGCACAAGACCCTTTATACCATGGACATTAATTCAATATTCTCTTCATTCAGGTTTATGTTACATTATTTCCTTATTAGAAACAATTAACTTTATAGCCACAAAAATGCCTTTTTAATAAAGTTATAGCCATACAAGCTTAAAGAACCTTTCTTTTTACCTTAAACTATGTATCGAGTCACGTAAATTGAGAAAAGGGAATATATATCAATACTCAAACCACGTATTCTTGCAATTTTAATCATATTCAATTTTACTATTATGATTGTTTTAAGCCTTCCTAAACCCAAGGGTGTGTGGCCTACTGGTTCAATGAAGTGAGGTTGAATACCATGAGGTCTCAAGATCAATTCTCAACAGAGACAAATATTAGGTGATTTCTTTTCATTTGTTCTAGCCTTGGTGGACAGAGTCAACTGTTGCAGGTGGGAGGTGATAGGTATCCCGTGGAATTAGTCGAGGTGCGCAAGCTAACCCGGACACCATGATTATCAAAAACAAAAAAACAAAAAACAGAGACTCACGTAAAAGCATGATTGTGCCAAGTTGGGACTATATATCAAAAGCAACCGATTTAAGCAAATCAATTTACAACAACAGCATAAACACGACAATAATGGTAAAAAAAATAATCATGATCTCAATCGGTCAGAACCAATTTATCTCTAGTACATATATATATATATATATATATATATAATTAAATTGGGGAAGATAAATCAAACAATTAAGTTAAATGTAGTCAAAAGGGGAAGAGAAAGCAAACATTTGGGTTTGGGTATGCTAGGGCTGCGGCAGAATGGGGGATTAAGGGTTTTAAAATTTGGGGGTTTTCCTTTCTTCTATTTCAACAACAACATCAACATACCCACTATAATTTCATAAGTGGGTTTTAAAAGGAATAGTGTGTGCGAAGACCTTTCATCTTTCTAATAAAAAAAAGGAGAGGTTGTTTCCGATGGACTCGACTCCAAACAGATGAAAAAGACTAACAACAACAATAAGTAGTCGGAAGAACATGATATTTTCCTCTTTAATATTTTTTTTTCTACATAAAAACAAGAACAACAAAAATCACAACTAATAAGATGAATAATTTATATACATACTACTTGTAGACTAACAAAGTGGTATCCGAATTCCGTAAAGAAGGAAAAAAGAAAATGAGCATGAAATTGACTAAGAATTAAAGCAAAAAATACATAAAAGATAAAGAAATGTACCTTCTAGAACTTTCTTTTTTCTTCTCTGTTCGCACAATTTTCACGAGAAAATCTGTGTTAATGAGCAGAGAGGAGAGGGTTTTAACTTGAAGGACTTTCACTTAATTGACAAACTTGTTTGTCTCTTTTAATCGAAAGTCCCTCATGAGAAAAATGAGCCAAAAGACCTTCTCAAGTTTTTAATTAAATAAAAGGGACAAATAAATTTTAGGTTAAAAAAAAAAAGTCGCTCAAATAATTAAAGACAGTTATTCGATAACTGTATTAAAAAATTGAAATTTCTTTTGTCACTTTTACCTAATTTTAAAAACTTGAAGGACTTTCACTTAATTGACAAGTTTCATTGCCTGGAAAAGGGCTTAAAAGGGGTTTCTACGTGGCTAAATTACAATAGACTTTTATTTATCATTTATAGCGATAAATTTTCTTTTATAAGAATCTTAATTCTAAAAGAAATACACTGTATGTTTATAGTCATTATTTTTGCCCAAAATAAATTAAATCGAAAAGGAGCAAACTAATTCGATTTTTTGATTTCGATTCTTTGATTCTCTAATTTAATTTTGGCTTTTTTAGAAGTTCGATAATTTGATTCAATGTTCAGTTTAAGGATCGCGGTTTTTTCAATTCATTGAAAAATTAAATTTTTATATTTAACTTTGACCCAAAACTTTTTGACCAATACTACATTTTTAGTTCCAGCAGAGCTGCTAAGTTCACATTTCAAGTAACTAATCTTAACCATTTTCAAGTCCCAAGTTCACATTTCAAGTAACTAACCTTAACCATTTTCAAGTCACAAGTTCACATTTCAAGTCACTACACTTAACCATTCTCAAGTCACTAATTCACTATCAAGTAACTACACTTAACCGATTTCAAGTCATTAGTTCGCATTTTCAAACAATACATTTAACCATTTCCAAGTCACAAGTTCACATTTCAAGTAACTAACCTTAACCATTTTTAGGTCACTAATTCACATTTCAAGTAACTACACTTTAACCATTTTCAAGTAACTAATTCACATTTCAAGTCACTACACTTAACCATTTTCAAGTCATTAATTCACAATTCAAGTAACTGTACTTAACCATTTTCGAGTCACTAGTTAACATTTTCAAACAATACACTTAACCATATTCAATTCACAAGTTCACATTTCAGGTAACTAACCTTAACCATTTTCAAGTAACTAATTCACATTTCAAGTCACTACACTTAACCATTTTCATGTCACTCATTCACATTTCAAGTAACTAGCCTTAACCATTTTTTTGTCACTAGTTCGCATTTTCAAGTAAATACACTAGATCATTTTTAAGTCACAAGTTCACACTTCAAGTAACTAACCTTAACCATTTTCAAGTCACTAATTCTCATATCAAGTCATAGTTCATGACCCTGCCTTACCCATTTTCAAGTCACAAGTTCACATTTTCAATTAACTAACCTTAACCATTTTCAAGTCACTAATTCATATTTCAAGTAACTACCCTTAACCATTTTCAAATCTCATATTCACATTTCAAGTCACTAGTTCGCAATTTCAAACAATACACTTAACCATTTTCAAGTCACTAATTAACACTTCAAGTCACTAAGTTAACATTTTCTAAAAATACACTCCTGGCGGTAGCGAGGACAATCACTAAGGCTATAAGACATAAATCTTGTGGTATGATTGATATAAAAGTTAAGACAACTTTGTGGTGTTGACAGTAGGGGTGTGCATCGGTTGGTTCGGTTCGGTTTTGTGTATTATTGGTTTGGTTAATCGGTTTTTCGTTTGTAAACACGCTAAACTGATAACCAAACCAATAAGATATTCGTTATCGGTTTTCGGTTAATCAGTTTTTGGTCTTTATCGGTTTGGTTTTCGGTTTAACCGATAAGAAAATACTCCCTTAATTTTTTTTACTTTCTCTTAATTTCATTTGTTCTACACTAATTTAATGTATTAAGTCTATAATCTAAAGCCACAATTATACAATTACGAATAAAAATATAATTTTAATATAATCTTATTGGGTTATCGGTTTAACCGTTAACTAAAACCTTAAAACCGGAAACCGAACCGATAGCCCAATAGAAAAATTTACAAAACCGTTAAAAAATCGTTAACCCAATAACCCGATACCAATAAATCAATAACAATTTTATCGGTTCGGTTTATCGGTTAAACCGATTTTTGCACACCCCTAATTGACAGTCCCCAAGTAGCATCACGGCTTGAAGTCTTCACTCTTATCACATTGAAATGTTTCAAGTCTTTTCGTATTGGATACTTTAATTTGATCTTTATTTTATTTTATTCACTTGCACTGAAAAATCAAACAACAACAAAAACATATCATATTCCCATAGAGTAAGTCTAGAGAGAATAGAGTGTATATAATCCATACCATTACCTTAGAGGTGAGGTAGAGAGGTTGTTTTCGATATAAACTCGAATGCACTACAAAAATCGTTTTAGAAAAATTGAATTGAACTTGGAAAAAATTGAATCGAATCAACTAAATGGGTTTGGCTTTCGATGCACATTTTTGCATGACCAAATATCGAAAAATCAAGTGGAAGTTTGATAACACTGATTAAAATCCTAGTTGACGGTTAAAAATTTATGATCCCATATACGGGTTCTTACAAAAATTTACATTACACACTTCTAAATTCAATGTTACAAACATTCAAAATGCAGAAAAATCGACATACACTTCGCACAAACATAGATCTTAGGGACGACGATGCACAAAATCATTTTTTCACAAAGAATACACACTTCGCACAAAGAAAATATGCAATATGTAAAATCATATTATATTTCAATAAGTTTCTTTTTATGCTGAAATGTTAGCGAGGATATCACGGAAATTCTGGATCTCTAAGCTCTTAAGTCTTAACAAAGAAACTAGTCAGAATTTCTACAACGAATAATTTGGAAGAGTAACTAGCATATACACTTTTTGAGTTATTTCATAGCATGTAGGATTTCTCCAATTTTGGATCGTTAGTAATTCATAATTCACAACTACTACTAATCTTGTTTAGCAGCTACATGGACCTCAGACCGCATCTCCATGATAACTCAAAGAATGACCATCAAAGTGCAAAGGGTGTAACCTAGCCAAGTTCGCCATCCAGTCCCAAACTTTTCACTGGCAAGAAAAACAGTAAGGTAACAGAGTCCATGGAGTACCCCAAAATCAGTAGGCAGAGGCCTAACCATTATGAGCACACAAAAATAACTTGCAGCACACGTTAAGATGAACAAAGGTACATGAGCATGTGGATTGTTTTTCTGCAGGATCGCTAGTGGCATCATAAAGAAAAAAAAGATTGCCAGTCCTAGACCATTAAAAGAACCAACAGGGAGAGCCCCAATGTTCAGCACTGGAAGAAAACCACGGGCTACAAAAAGCCCGCCCAGTAGTATTGCGAGACCTATGCCAACAAGCCACACTGCGTGGCCAAGAGCAGCCATACCCACAGTCAAGAAAAGCACTGCGGATGCAACCCATATCTTCTTCTCAAGATCCATTTTTTTAGGTCGTTTGTTTTCTGAAATGCGTTCGTATTTGGAAACAAGAAAGAAAATCAGAACGAGAACTCATATGATGAAAACATGGAATTATGATACTGAAATTGAGCTAATTACAACAACATAGAAACTTGGCTCAAGAAAATTATTTTTCAGAAAAGTTTGAAAACGATACAAGAGTAAAAAAGTTAGGGTTGATGAAAATATTGAAGAAACAAAACAGTAACCACTGAAATGAAAATTTCAAACCATGTGAAAACGTATGCTCTATCCAGCCCAAGACCTTTATACCATAGACATTAATTCAATATGTTATATCATTTCCTTATTAGAAACAATTAACTTTATAGCCACAGAAATGACTTTCTTTTTAAAGTTATAGCCACACAAATGTTATACATGTTTAAAGTTACAAACTGTAATTTCATTTTTCTATCTTAAACTATGTGTGGAGTCGAACTGTATCAAATAAATTGAGAAAAGGAATTATATATCAATACTCCAACCACGTATTCTCGCAATTTTAATCACATTCAATATATAGTAATTGGTTCAATGGGTCCAACTCTATCCATGAATTCCTGGTAAACATTACTATTTCTCCCTCCACTACAACCTTGCATTAATAACAACAATAACAACATATCCATTATAGTCTCACAAAGTGGAATCTGAGGAGAATAGAGTGTACGCATGCCATTCTTTTACCTCAGAGGTAGAGAGGTTGTTTTCAATAGATCCTCGGTTGAAGACAAAAACAGTTTATAAAAAGAAGTAATGAAAATACAAGAAACAACCGACCGAAATAAAATTAAAAAAAACAGATAGTAGCAGCACAGTACTACAACAAAATAATATTATACCCAAACTACACGAAATAATACCATGACTGCTAGTATGAAATCGAAGAATAAGAGTAATACAACAACTACTAGTTTGAACAACAAGGCAATACATTGCTTCCTACTGGTATGGAACAACCTTGCATTAACAGAGAAACAGAACACATTACAAAAATATATATCTATGATTATTTTACGCCTTTCTATATTCAATGTGACTTTGCAGAGACTCATGTAAAAGGATGATATATATATATATAAAATTTACATTGAGGAAGAGAAATCAATCATTATGTTAACTGTAGTCAAAAGGGGAAGAGAAATGAAACATTTGGGTTTGGGGTTTAAGGGTTTTTAAAATTTGGGGGTTTTCTTTTCTTCTATTTCAACAACATACCTAGTATAATTTCATAAGTGGATTTTGAGAAGGGTAGTGTGTACGTAGACGTCACCTCTTCCCTAAAAAGAAAAAAAGTTTGTTTCCGATAGACCCTCGACTCCAAACAAAACAGATGAAAAAGACGACAAATACAATAAGTAGTAAGAACAACATGATATTTTTCCTCTATAATATTTTTTTTCTACATATAAACAAGAACTTTTTTTATTTTTGATAACCGTGGTGGTCGGACCAGCTTACGCGTATCTCGACTAATTCCAAGAGATAACTGCCACCTCCCACCGGCAACAGGTATCAGGTAAGGCTAGAACAAATGAAAAGAAATCACCTAGTATTTGTCTCTGTTGAAAATTAAACCTGAGACGTCATGGTACTGAACCTCACTTTATTGTACCACTAGGCCACACCCTTTGGGTGCACATAAAAACAAGAACTACATTTGATTTTTTTTTCTTTCCATAAAAACAAGAAGTACAAAAATCAAAAGTAATAAGATGAATAATCTATATACATGCTACTTGTAAACTAACAAAGTGATATCCAACTCCGTAAATGAGAATAAAATTGACTAAAATCGATGTAGGTGAAGAGGAAACGTATTAAAACCCCCCAAGAAAATGAGAATAAAATTGACTAAAAAATACATTAAAGACAGAGAAATGGACCTTGGAAGACTTGTTTTTTCCTCGTCGGTTCGCCTAATTTTCACGGGGAGCTGTGTTAGTAAGTGAGCAGAGAAAAGAGGAAGGGTTTTACGGTGGTTTTATTGTAATTTGTATGGAAAAGGGTTTAAAAGGGGGTTTTCCGTGGCTAAATTACTGTTTTACTTGGCCCCAAGTGACGTCAAGTGGGCGGGTTGAAATTATTAACAACAACAACATACCCAGTGTAATCCCACCAGGTGGGGTCTGGGGGGGGGGTAAGTGTACGCAGTCCATACCACTACCTCAGGTGAAGTAGAGAGGCTGTTTCTGATAGACCCCCGGCTCCGAACAGGTCACCATAACAGAGAAAACACAAAAACAAACACAAAAAAAAACACACACAAAAAAACACGACACCCACAGCATAATACTATAAACTATTCATTCAGGAAACCCAAACATACCAAACCCATGCGAACAAGAGTCTGCCCAAAAAGCAACATGCACAGAAACAAACAAAACAATCCTTCCCACCCTCCTCCCTACTAATACAAACGCCTTCCTACACCCTAACCCTCTACCCTAATCCGTGCCCTCCACACCTTCCTATCAAGGGTCATGTCCTCTGTAAGTACTAACTGCTCCATGTCATGCCTAATCACCTCACTCCAATACTTCTTCGGCCTACCTCTACCCCGCCTAAAACCATCCACAGCCAGCCTCTCGCACCTCCGTACTAGGGCATCCGTGCACCTCCTCGATACATGCCTGAACCAACGTAACCTCACTTCTCGCATCTTGTATTCCACCGAAGCCACTCCCAACTTCTCTCGAATAATCTCATTTCTAACCCTATCACTCCTGGTCAGCCCACACATCCATCGCAACATCTTCATCTCCGCTACCTTCAACTTGTGCGTGTGGGAGTTTTTAACTGGCCAACACTCCGCTCCATACAACATAGCCGGACGGACGTCCACCCTGTAGAACTTACCCTTAAGCTTCAGAGGCACCTTCTTATCACACAAAACTCCCGACGCTAGCCTCCACTTCAACCATCCTACACCAATACAGTGCGTGACATCCTCGTCAATCTCGCCATCCCCTTGGATCATAGATCCCAGATACTTGAAACTACCCCTCTTCTGAATGGACTGGGAATCCAGCTTCACTACCACGTCAGCTTCCTGCGTCACAGCACTGAACTTACACTCCAAGTACTCCGTCTTGGTCCTACTCAGCCTAAGCCCTCTGGACTCTAAGGTCTGTCTCCAAACCTCCAACTTATCATTAACTCCTCCCCGGGACTCGTCAATAAGCACTACATCGTTCGCAAATAACATACACCAAGGTACCTCTCCTTGAATCCGCCGTGTCAAAAATTACAAAACACTACAACTTAACTTACCTAAACTTCTTAAAATCCCTATCCTTTTTATTAATTATAAAAATCCCCATTTTCTTCAAATACATCAAAACATCGGATACATCAGCTCCCTAAAATCTCAGACACATCCCCATCTCCATCCGCTTCTCCTCTATCTGCGGTGCTTATCAAGCAACAATAATTTGCAGTTACTCCCAACCATTAGTTCAATTTGAATTGGAGTACTTCCCCCTCTTCCCCAAATTCATCTTCAATTTCAACTACAAGGCTCAACAACTACTCTTAAATCTCTATTTAATTTTCTTTTTATTTTTTTTGGAGTTTATTTGCTGAAAATAGTTTTTAAAAGTTGAGTTGATCGGAATTGTGAGCCAATATCTGTTCTATTTTATAATTCTTAACTCAAATTTAAGATATTTAATGGATCCAGATTCAGGACCATCTTTTAGTATTGGAATTTCTCAATTAAACAATATCAACCAAACGACATAGGTTGTTAATTTTGTTCCTTGTGTTTATGATATGGAGTCTGATGATTTCCATGAAAATAGATTAAAACACCAAAACGATCCGATTATGATGAATAAGTTGTATCAAGAGGCAGTTAAATCTAAGAAAAAACGAAGTTCTGCTGCTAAAAAAGGCAAAGATGGTGCTAGAAAAGGCAACGCTGTCGAAGTTACAAGAGACACCCTAAAAAAGATATTACATATGTGTATCGGAAAAAATAAACATTGAGATACATAAAAATTTGTGTAGAGATACATTATTTATGTCATATCCATGTGTCAAATACATAATAATTATGTATCTCTCTTAAATTATTTATATATTAATGTATCTCAACTCAAATAACTGTATAGATTAATATATCTCAGTCATTCTATTCTACTGATACATTCATCATTCAACTGATATATTGTGATGAATTACCCAACAAGTGCTGGAACGATGAGGTACAACCATGCAAATGATTTTAAAATATAAATATATTTCAGTTATGGATCTGATACATACACAATTATGTATCTGCTTTTACTGACCTTGATTTATATTAACAGTCTTCTCTTGAAAATAAAATTAACTATGTATCTGTCATAATTTGAAGCAACCATGACCATGTATCTGTTGTTATTTTTTGTGTTACTTATTAGTTATTGAGCCAATTGTGCAGCATGTTGATGTTGTTTTTTACTATTTGCGGAAAAAGTCGAAACAACAGGCCAATTCAGACTACAAATACACAATCGCGAGTTGTTGTTTAAAAAATTATATTGACAATGCTTATAGGAATTATTATCCAGAAGGTGAAGAGCAGGCTAAAAATAATTATGCTAGTGACAATGATGATCTACCGAGACCAAAATTCAATTTCATACCTCTTGATGAGAAAGATTTGGTTACTCTTGAATAAATGTTGAACAGTTGGTTATATGTAACTTAGGAAGTAACTATATTTTATTTGTGAACAAATTTTGGTGACTATGTTAGTTGTTGCTCACAAAGTCATGTGTTGATACTATAATTTTTAGTTTTCTTTTATGTGGATGATTTACTTTTAATGACTATTATAATATGTTTAGTTTTAATTTTCTTTTATATGTGTGATGTTCTTCAACTTATAAATTTCATTCAGCATTATACCATCAGATACGATTACGTCATTATGTAATTGACGTATCATGTACATTTTATTATATTGTACATAGTTCTAAGAAATTATAAGTTACATTAATTATGCATCTAATACCGTGTTGCTTTAACTGATACATAATTTAGGATGTCATTAATGTAACTGATGTATCATATGTGGTCATGTATGAGATAATAAACCTAAGAAATTCATTATATAGTTTAATTATGTATCTGGTATATGATGATGTAACTGATACATAGTTCTATTTATAACATTAATGCAACTTATGTATCATATGCACTAACGTGTATGATACATACATTGATAACATTCACCTTACACATTAATTATGTATCTGATACATTATTAGAAAAAAAATCATTACATGTATAAGACACTTCGATACACTTATAAATGTACAACAAAACTAAACAAAAAAAATATATATATCTGAAAAGATTGATAACGGAAGACTATTTCCAAGAATATATTCTTATAAAATATCTTCATCGGCTTTGCACCCCTAACAATGCACTTTACAATGTATCATCAGATACAAACTTAGTAGCAACTCCAGAATTATTAAACCAATGATTATTCAGACACTAAAATAGTGTTCAATTAACAAAAAATATTGTACTAATGAATCTAAGATGGTGGAAACTTGGATAACTTACAGAAAATCAGAAGTTCACTTCTCTCATGGAAAGAAATTACAAGTACGTCTGTTGTGGCCCTCATAACCAAATCTCCCAAAGCAAGTTGTGCTCGATGAAATAGTTTCACTAAGTTTCTTGTGCCTCTCTTTCTTTGGTCTTCCAGGTGATCTTTTGTATTTTGGTAGTAAGACAACTTCATCTTGAATGTCTTGTGGCACATGTCAATCGTTCTTATTGGGCATTGAAAACATTGAGACTTCGTACGTATTTCCTAAAGTTACTGACTTGTAGTAATCAAAGCAGTACGACCTCATATCAGTCACATTGTTGCTCTTTAGTACAGTGATGTGCCATGATTTCATGACACTTTTGATGCCTAAAACAAGGAAAATATGCAATAACTTGGGTATACTTGGTAGATATGATGTGTTTTCTGTTCTGTATTGCAGGAGAATAGGTTTTGAAGGCAAAATGGACAAAAAAGAATGAAGCATGCACTAGAATAAAGTTTTTAAAGACAAAAGAGCAGAGCTGGAATTTCATCATGTGACCCACGGAAGTGACCTATGGTCCATGAGTAACGACCGTAGGTCAACTTCTACAAATATGCAGTGAGGCCTGATTCCTACTGTCTGGACCCACGGTCTGTGGGTTGATCTCACGACTTCAAGTCACGGTCCGTGGGAAGTTGCCGACTTTTTTCTCCTACTTTATTTAGGATAGGATTCAATTTGTATCTATAAACACCCTTAGGTTGTCCTATGTTTAGGAGTTAGTTATTACATTACTTTGAGGATTCTATTACATTATTTTGAGGTTCATAAACACATTGATCTTGTAATCTCAAACATCGATTCTAGGGTTTTGATTTATATTGAGATTTCAGAGTTTCATTCTTATTGTGAGTTCATAATTATGTTTTCAACATTGAATTCTTCTTGTGTTCTTACAATCATGAGTAACTAAACCCCATAACTAGGGTTGTGTGAACCATGAGGAATTAACGAAACGGGTTAAGTGCAAAGAAATTCTAAACCGGTGTGACTGCGTGTATTGTTATTTCCTTTATTATAATTAATCTTCTAACGGTTGCAAACGTTAGAAATCGCCTGTATTCTAAACTTGCTCGAGAGAGAGGTTGAGATTGAGAAAAAGAGAATAACAACAGAGATTTGAAGCTATCAACCTTCATCTAATAACTTGAGCCGTAATAGGAAAAGTTAATATGAGATCAAGAACAAGGGTTTGTAGTGTGACACTCGAAAACCGAGAGGAGAAGAGTGAAATTCGTATAACCAAGGTCGAGAGACATTTAGATGAACCTATCTTGTTAGATTTTGCATGCAACGCAGTGGGACAGTTT
Organism: Capsicum rhomboideum; assembly: GCA_031232105.1. NCBI lineage: Eukaryota > Viridiplantae > Streptophyta > Magnoliopsida > Solanales > Solanaceae > Capsicum > Capsicum rhomboideum. The sequence goes on from CP124716.1 coordinate 33,126,490, forward strand.
TCCAGCACAAGTAACCGGTGGAGTTAAGGAATCTTGGGGATCAAAGTCTTAGTGCCTTTCTCGTATTGATTACAAATCCGACAATCAACAATTGTTTCTGTTACTTTTGCTTACAAAACCCACCTTTTTACTTACTTTCCAATTACTCGGATAAACACTTGATAGGCTTTCGTCCTATTTCCTATGGGATCGACCCTAACCTAGTTGGGTTCTATATTTGATACAGCGACTGCGTTATACTTTTCTGGAGGTATAGTTTGGGCGACATCAAATTTTGGCGTCGTTGCCAGGAAATATGGTTACGGTGTTGATTAGTTTGCTTGTTGGAGTCGATTGGTTTTATTTTTCTATATTTTTGAAGGCACACACCGGTGTTTGCCCAACACTAGGAGTCAAGGCAATCCCCTGATTCCATTTGATACGAAAATAGAAATAACCCTAAGGAACACTCAAAGAATAGTGAATACCGATGGAGCAGCCGGTGCGGATACTCATAACCAGCCACCAATTCACCCGCCTGGTCATGAAATTGCTGAAAAAATCACTGCTCGATTAACGGCTGAGGAGAATGCAAAACAAACAGCTCTTAGACAAGCAGATAGAGATCATCGCGGAATGCAAGAGGCAGCATAATATCTTACTGCACTTGAAGAGAGACAAAGAAAACTGAGGGTGCAATAACCACCCCAAAGAACATATGTGTCGGTTTATGATTATACCGAAGAAGAGGATGTGGCTTATTTCAAGCCGGTTGAGACTGGTGCCATTATTCCACCATAGTTACCTCAGGGCACTAAGTTCAACATTACAAATGCCATGATCCACCTGTTAAGCTTGAAAGGAGTATTCGTCGGTCTTCCTACAGATGATTTGAACATGCATGTGATGAACTTTGTGGGGGTCTGCACTTCATATAACTTGCCTGGAGTTGACCAAGAGGCCATTAGGTTGAGATTGTTTCCATTCTCCCTAACAAGAGAAGCGACTTTGTGGTTGGTCGAGTTTCCACGAGGTTCCATCACTACTTGGCAAGAGTTGAGAAATCAGTTTCTAGAGAGATTTTTCCCACCCTCCAAGATACTACAGTTGAAGGATGAGATTTACACTTTTAGATAGCTACATTTTGAAACACTTTACGAGACTTGGCTACTGTTCAAGAAGAAGTTGCAAAATATTCCAAATCATATGATGAATGGTCATAATTTACTTGAGATCTTCTACAGAGCATTAAACGCCAATACCAAGGCTGTAGTAGATACTATCACTAGCGGAGCATTTATGAGTCTGAGATGGGAACAAGCTTCAAAGATTTTAGATAGTATCACTAAGACCAACTGAGGTTGGCATACTCGGGAGGTAGATACACCTGCTAGGACATATGCTATTGGAGCCTCGGCAGCACAATGGGCTTTGGATGAATCTATAGCTCAAGAGGTTGCACAGTTGAGGACAAAAATTGGCTTGCTAGCCAAACAGATTATGGCTGGAAGTGCTGAGAAGGTGTATGCCATAGGTGCACAAGGAAAAACTCCTAGGCATGACGATCATTAATTTGATGAGGAGGTTAAGTACTTGGATCGAGAGGTGGCGGGTTTCTGAGCCAAGGGCCAGGGGTCTAACCAAGACTCTTAGAACTCGAGGCAGGGGAATCAAGGTCGGAACTACTATGGAGACAATTACAACAAGTAAGGATATCGAGATAAAGACCGAGATCGTAATGGTGATTGGAGGCGAAAGGATGATTACAAAGACAAGAGTGGTGTATATGTTCCCCCGGGGAACCGTGATGCTGATTATGGAAATTCAAGAATGGAAGCCCTTCTTAATAAACTTGTTAAGGGGGTGGAGAGTCAAGAAAACTGTCTGAAGGAGATTAGGACAGACATTTTGGGAATAAGTCAAAAGGTTGAGTCTCACTCGATAGCCATTAAATAGTTGGAGCAATAATTTGGGTAGATATCTTCAGCATTGAATTAGCGTTAACAAGGTACACTTCCGAGCAACACCATTCAGAACTCAAAAAATGATGTTCATTATATGGATATCACAACAAGAAATGGAAAGACTCTTATTGAGGCACCCAAACAAGTTGAGGGTGTTCATGCTACACTAGAAGAGTAAAAAAATGCCATGAAAATGATAAAGGAAGCTATAAATAAGTATGTCCCATTCCCAAAACTTCCTCCACCTTTCCTTCAACGTCTAAAGAAAAGGGTGGATGAAAATAAAATTGTTAGTGGGGAGATCATGAAAGAAGTTGAAGAGCCTCAGACTGATGAAAACAAGGTAAATGCTAAAAACGAGAAAGAAAAGGAAGCCCCACAAATGCTAACCCCCATTCCTAAGCCTCCTCCTCTATTCCCTTAGTGCTTGAAGAAGGAGGATGGAAAATTTCATACGTTAATGTCCATACTGAAGCAACTTTCTATAAACATTCCATTGGTGGAGGCGCTGGAACAAATGCTGGGATATGCAAAGTTTATGAAAGAGTTGGTCACGAAGAAGAGAACTGTCAGTTATGAGTCTGTTGGTGATTTTCACCATTATAGTGTAATTGCATCCCGTTCTCTTGTGCAAAAGAAAGATGATCCGGGTGCCTTTATAATTTCATGCACAATTAGGTCAGTTAACTTCGCCAGAGCTTTGTGTGACTTAGGTACGAGCATTAACTTGATGCCGCTGACATTATTCGAGAAATTAGGCTTGGGATCCCCCGAGCCAACAAAGATGTGGTTATTGATGGCGCATCATACGATCAAGAAGCCCGTGGACATATTATTTGATGTTTTGGTCAAGGTTGAAAACTTCATATTTCCTGCTGACTTTGTTGTCTTGTACTGTGAGGTTGATTTTGAGATGCCCATAATTTTGGGGAGACCATTTTTAGCCACCAACAGAGCATTGGTAGATATGGAGCGGGGTGAGCTGAAATTCAGGTTGAATAATAAGGAAGTCACGTTCAATGTTTGCAGAACTATGAAGCAGCCAAAGGACATAAGGGTGGTTTCAGAAATAAATATTTTAGATGACCCTGGAGGCCAACCCAAGGGATATCTTGATGAAGTCTAAGTAATCATGACACCCGCATCATGCCGCGATATTAAATTAGGCGCTGCTTGGGAGGCAACCCAAAGTGTCTTTCTATTCCTACATTTGCTTTGATTTTTGTTATTTTGACCGACATTAGGCCCACGCACCTAGGGTGCCGCAGGTATTTTCCTAATTCCCTTGTTTTATTTTGGTCTAATGCATTGGGTACAATGCATGCTTATTTGGTGTGGGCGGAGGTACTTGTGGGTCTATATGTCCTCTTGGGGATTTTTGTTGCTGTGTTTCTTTTCTCTCAAGTGTTATCATAGTAGAAATGACATGTTTAGGTTGTTATTTTTGTTTTTATTATGTGTTTTCGTGTTTAATTCGAAGGAAAATAGGGGAACCTTAGTGCAGTTCAGTTTTGAATAAGTTTATGATAATGATGCTTTTTGATTGTTTAAAGGACACCCCTCCTGAAAATTTGGTTTTGAACTATGTGTGTAGTTATAATAGTTTGTGACAACTGTTGGATCTTGTTATGGCATTAGTATTATAGGCAGAATGACTGTAGCTAGCAATGCATGAACTGGATAGGTAGTAGTTGATAGTGTAACCCTGTGCTATGTGTGCGTGAGGTCATTACCGAGTTCACTTTGTGTGTGCAATCCAGAACTTGTTTGGCTAATCTTGCCTAGGTTAGAGGATAGTGGTTAGGAAAGGATCATAGGTCGTTTTTTGAATAAGTCCACTTTTAGCCTAAATGTCTGACCAAATTAAGTAAATATCCCTTGATCCCGATTTTGAGACTTAATTGACTTATTTCTTTCATTAACCTATTCACCTTCCCATTTTGACTTACAATGAACCTATCTTGGCCCTGGTCCCTCCTTGAACATTGTGGACTATCATAGGGGTGCGTAGCTTGATATGGGTATGAAAAAGGAGTTAGTAAAATAAAAGAGAACATATTTGGATGTGAAAAAAAAAAGAAGTGAAAAAAATAGAATTTACAAAAAGAAAAAAGAGAATTATTTTTTTTTGAAATCATAAGGAAAATTACACCCAAAATCTGAAAACAAATGAAGGAGAACAAGGGAGAATAAAATGAGAATGGTTGGAAAGTGGAGCGAGAAATAGTGTAGTGTCAAGGAGGGTTGAGTCACTGTATCCATATGTACCACACCCATCCCCAAGCCTACATTACAAGCCGATGAAAGTTCTATAGTGATCCTAGTCCAACTGTCCGAAAAACTAAGGCATAGAAAATAAGGGCAAGCTTATGGTTTTTCATGCACACTGTTTGAACTTCTTTGTGTGAGTGAGTGTTTTGATCCAGTCCCTATGTTGATATTCGTTAGTATATTATGAGTGTATGGGCCTTCTTTGCTGTGAGTGTACATGGGTTGCATTGCTAGCTGCTATTTGTTCGGATAATGTCATTTGCATATATGCTTAGTTGTTTGTTCATAATCTGATGCAATCACTTTATCCCTTCTGTTTCATGATAATAGACTGCATGTATACACACTGTGACTTTGATTTGCAAGTAGGAGGCGAGCGAAAAAGTTTTGGTACCAAAAGCAATGAGTCGACTGCCGTAGGTCTCTTAGGTTTCTCTTAGTAAGCATCGAATGTGTTTGTTTTATTTTGTTCACCTGAGGACATGCAAACGTTCTAAGTTGAGAGTGTTGATGTGCTATGATTCCATGGCACTTTCGATGCCTAAAACAAGGAAAATATGCAATAACTTGGGCATGTTTGGTAGGTATGATGTGTTTTCTGTTCTATATTTCAGGAGAATAGATTTTGAAGGCAAAATGGACAAAAAGGGATGAAGCATGCACTGGAATGAAGTTTTTGAAGACAAAAGAGTAGAGCTGGAATTTCATCAAAAGTGACCTACGGTCCATAGGTTAATCTACGGTCCGTGAGTCACGACCGTAGGTCAACTTCTACAAATGTGCAGTGAGGCCTGATTCCTACGGTCTAGACCCACGGTCCATGGGTTGATCCCACGACTTCAAGTCACGGTCTGTGGAAAGTTGCCGACTTTTTTCTCCTACTTTGTTTAGGATAGGATTCAATTTGTATTTATAAATACCCTTAGGTTATCTTATATTTAGGAGTTAGTTATTACATTATTTTGAGGTTCATAAACACATTGATCTTGTAATCTCAAACATCGATTCTAGGGTTTTGATTTATATTGAGATTTCAGAGTTTTATTCTTCTTGTGAGTTCATAATTATGTTTTCAACATTGAATTCTTCTTGTGTTCTTACAATCATGAGTAACTAAACCCCATAACTAGGGTTGTGTGAACCATGAGGAATTAACGAAACGGGTTAAGTGCGAAGCAATTCTGAACCGGTGTGACTGCATGTATTTTTATTTCCTTTATTATAATTGATCTTCTTACGGTTGCAAACGTTGGAAACTCGCATGTATTCTAAACTTGCTTGAGAGAGAGAGATAAAGATTGGGAAAAGGGAATAACAACAGAGATTTAAGCTATCAACCTTCATCTAATAACTTGAGCCGTAACAGGAAAAGTTAATCTGAGATCAAGAGCAAAGGTTAGTAATGCGACACTTGGAGACCGAGAGGAGAAGAGTGAAATTCATCTAACCAAGGTCGAGATATTACTCGGATAAACACTCGATAGACTTTCGTCCTATTCCCTGTGGGATCGGTCCCAACCTAGTTGGGTTCTATGTTTGATACAGAGACCGCGTTATACTTTTTTGGAGGTATAGTTTGGGCGACCTCATACCGCTATTGTGTGCTGACATGTTATCTCATTTAGTTGGAACCTATCACAACTGCATGTTCTACATCAAGACAAACAATGTAACATCTTCCTTTGTTATAACAGAGTACACATAAGGCGATGAAGCCTTAACCTGTCAAATATAACCAGCAGTTACTTAATAGATGCATAATAGAAGATTATGTATCTTTCAATAGACACATAACACATGATGATACAACACCAATGAAAGCCAAATAATCAGATTTAGCAGTGTGTTATAACTATGCTTAAAATAGTGCAAGCTAAAAATATGTATCGAGGAAAACATTACCGTCAAATGAGTCGACATCGTCGATGAATTACCTTCAATAATGTATCTGGTTGACACTCAATTTTAACCCGACATTTACAAAATAAACACTTTTGTGCTTCTTATTTGTTAAAGAGCATAAAATTCAATTTTTTTTACATGTTTTGTTCAATTTTAACATAAATTATTCATAATTATTCTCTTTCTTAAAAATGTTAGAATATTTATTAATTTATTACTATTTTAAATTAATTATTGACTGTCACTGATTTTTTTTACATTGTCATTTTTATAAACAAATTTTGTTTCAATTTATTAAATCATCAATTTTATTTTAAACTCAAATCATATTCTTATCTAACATTAAATACATTTGTTAATTTATATTTTATCACAGTCCGTTAATTCATAAAAGACTCAGAAAATATTTTTGCACAAATATCCATAAGTTTTGGATAAAATCAAATAGTCATTGTTTTGGATAACTTATAGTTTTTGATAGCCCATTTTCCAAAACCATGGTATTGAGCACATGATTTTGCTCTTGAATGGTTTTATTTTCTCTATAAAACTAATCCACTCTCTTCACAATTAATGGTGGTAGAAATTTTCAAATTTGGCTAAACCCTAAAATTACTCTCTTTCCATTTTTGTCCCAAACAAGCTGCCGCCACCCATCTTCCCCATTTTTCCAGTGAAGCTACCACCACTAGAGCTTTACCACCATCCTTTATCCTATTCCACTACTTGAACCACCCACTCTCTTTCATCTCTTTTCTCCCGATCACAGCCATAACCCCACCACCCTCGTCGAATTTCGATGAGCTCTATCCAAACAGTGAGCTTCGAGCTCACATACTAGTCACCGGCGAGCTATCGGAGCTCGAGCTCGAAACCAGTGACCAAAATAAAACCCCCACTGCCGACCTCTATTTTTTCGATCAACAACTCCAACTCCGATCATCATTGCTCGTTTTCTCCTTCTCCGACTTTGTCTCATCGAAAAACAACCAGTGAAGGAACCAGCTGCAAACAACAACCACGATCAAACCCACGAAGCTTCGACGAACATCAACTCAACTCCAACGCAACTCCGATGAACTCGTCACCTATAGATCTTCCGGTGCTCCTCTCTTCTCCGATTAGCTGGGTATTTCAATTTTGTGTTATTATTATGTTTGATTTGCACAAATCTTGTTGGACTTTATTTTTTTTCCGATGATTCCTTTAAGTTTTCCAGCGTTTCATTGCATTTTTATAGATTGTTATATTCATCTCTGGTGAATTTTACATTTTTCGACTAGCTATGTAGATTTATTTTTCCTGTGTTATTTCATGTTGGATATTGATTCACCATTTTTGTAGTGGTTCCCTGTTTGTTTGACCCATTTGAGTTGTTTAACATCGTTTGAAATTTTATTGTAGTAGCTTGTCAGCCTCTTTAGTCATATTGCTTAGATCAGATTCCACCATGTTGTGATTGGTTTTTTTTTGAGAATTATTTCAATGAACTTCTTAAATTTTTTTTTCTTATTTACTGGCTGCTATGTTATTGTTTTGATTTTATTAGCCTATTGTTGCATTTGATAGTGATTTGTTTTGGAATTAGCATGTTGTTGCTTATATTGTTATTTGTTTTGTTGATTACTCACTATGTCGTTAAGTGAATTTTCTCTTTTTGGGATTGTTTTAACTTTCTATTTTGCTTAATTAGTTATCAAGTATTTCAAACACTTGGCCAATGAAAGAATCTATCCGTCGGATTTTGGAGGCTTCCCCATTATAAAGACGAATTTTAATTTTAGTTCAATTGTTTAGATTATTTCTTTTATACAAGTTTCAATCTTGGCCAATGATAAAATCTTTCCGTAGGATTTTCGAGGCCTCCCCCATTATTAAAGATGGAATTTATTTTAAGCTTAATTATTTTATTTTAGGTCAATTATTTCATATCAAGTATTTTAATACTTGGCCGATGAAGAAATTTCCATCAATTTCCAATTTTACTTTTTGTTTATTATTTCTTTAATTCATTTTAATTTATGTTCGTTCATCACTAATACTTTTACTAAGTGTTTTTACTGGTACACGGAATTGCTCTCCGAGAAGATACTTGAATTCAATTTCGAGGACCATTTTAATTATTTATTGTATTTATTCCTTTCGTCTAACGATAGACAAATTTTAGGTCGTCGTTGTTAGATACTTTGTTTTATTTTTGTACATGTTTTATTTTTCTTATACGTGTAAATGATTTCTTATTTCCTCTTCAATTGAAAAAATGAGTTCATTCGGGACTCACCTTTGTGGATTTCGAAGGGTGCCTAACACCTTCCCTTTGGAATAACCTTAACCATTACCTAGAATCTAATTGGTTTTGCAGGCTATTTTTCTTTAATTTAATTAATTGGTTTCTTAGTTTTCCTAAAATTAGGTGGCAACTCTAAATTTTTTAAAATAATTTATAATTAATTTATTTTTTTGTTCCGAAGTTGCACCTTATGAAAATAAGGATCGCGACAGAATGACGACTCTGGTGGGGATATTAAGGGTTTAACCATTATGAGTTCATTTTTTCAATTGAGGTTTTCTACAATTTTAATGTTGCTTGTATATTTTGTAGATTATTTGTATCCTGTATATTGTTTATATTACTTAGTCAATTTATTCACTATTTGTTAAATTTTCATAATATATTGATTGTTACATTTTCATGGCATCTTCTGCCTCCGTGGAAAAGCATTAGGCATTAGGAAAAAGGGCGATTATGTGGGTATCTACACCCGCCCTTTCGTACAATACCTTAATTTTCTTTGAACCGCTAAGTGAAGTAGTTGATTCGAGTCGGTCAACAATCACTTGATGTGTTACCCCGATATGTCTAATTCGGGTTCCCGATAAATTCGAACAAACTATTCTAGTTAACTAGGTTAGAGCGAAACCAAATCCTGTGAAAAGGCGTTTTGACCTAAGAGACCCGATACTCCAGGAATACCGGGCCCACCTATTAGTGAGACCGCCTTGAGTCCGAAAATGCCCATGTCCTAAAAGGATGATCATCTCTTATGTGCTTAGTTGAAGGATAGTGATGCCGGATTGTGCGGACCATTGCCCCTCGGGGTTGGCAAGCATTTAAATATAGTTTCTTTATTTGAAGATCTTTATCCGAAAGACATTTGGAGTTCCTAGAAGTCCATGAAGTTTGAAGAATGAAGGACCTCCAAGGCGGATTAGTTTAGAGTTATTCCCCTGGAATGATATTTATTATATATCCTTTCCCCTTATTTTGTATCCCCATTATATCTATTTATATCGGTTTGTATATAATATATTTTTTGGGGCAATTGAACGTTTTAAAATTGGCATACATATCCTTCAATCATTAGACCTACCTTTGGCTTAAACGGTCACATGTATACTAGGACGTGTTATACATTGTTTAGGTGTTATATGTTGTCTAATTTGTTCATTCATAATCATTTGATTTTGTGCTTAATATACGTTTTTTGCTTTAAATATTATTTGTTCATTATTACATTTCAAAAGTGTTTTGAGCTACATTTGACCTGATTTATGGCTCAATGGGATACATAGGCACAACAACGGCTCGGTCATATTCCCCATAAGCTTTCCATCTTTCTTTATAATGGAAACTGGGACAGAATTTTTGAGAAGGTTTCAAAAATTCTACAAAAGAATACATTTTGTTACAAATTTAACACTAGAGTTTGTCGAAGCCGAAACAAGGGCAAATTTTTTGAGAAGGTCACAAAAATTCCACTCAAAGCAGCTTCAAGAAGTTCAAGAAAGTTCTTCTAAGAAAGTTCTTCTGTGTTCTAAACTGGGCAAAATTTTTGAGTAAGGTCCTAAAAAATTTCACCAAACTCGTATTTTAAGAATCAGACTACATTTGGCCTCGGACTCCATGAGGCACCAATATCTAATGTGGAAGACAAATCAGGGGAGTGTTCTACTATGTAACCACTCTCTCTCATTTATTATCTTTTCATGACTTCCCTTCTTTCTCTCTTTTCTCATCTCTTTGCAGGAAATCATGCTCTCTAACAGTCGGGGACGGTCAGAATGTTATGTAATTTCAGTGAATAATTAGAAAACTTCACATTTTTCGAAAGTATCCTGGGAGGGAACACATCAACAAGAGGCTCTCTTATACAATCAAGAGGCTATGACACATTGTCTCCCCAAAAACAATGGGAGATCACAACAATATTGTCTTTGCAAAAGATCGAAAGATTCTCTTTGGCTGAAGACGTCAGTCGACACTGGACATACAAGGCATCTCTCTGAGTTTATATTTATCTTTACATTATTTGTGTGCATATATTTTATATTATACCTACACGAACTATGAACACCTGATTCTCATCCTTCGAATTGAGATACGTAGGCAACCCTCTTCGTGTTCGGTGTCTCTTATTTTTAAAAAATAAATAAAAAGAAGTATTTGTTATAATAATTTGTTTGACTTGGTTGGCACCAACATAATTAGAAGCATGAGAAATAATTGATATAATCAAAAGGATTGACTTCGTTGTGAACCTTAGGTTCTTTTGGTACCTGTCATTCATACTTTTGTGAGACTTGAAAAGATTCTCTTGCATGCATTCAAGGTAAGAATAAAACCAACCTTACTATTTCTTGTGCATTGTGTGGCGAGTGTTAGATTAAATTAAATTGCATTGCACTGTTGATCTAGAACTTGGCCTGAATGTTTGTTGAGCCAAAATCCTGAGTAACATTAGGATTAGGAAAGGATCATAGGCCTTCTTTGAACCGATTGTGCTTTTCAAGCCTACCAAATAACATTAATCCCTAATATGTACCCCTTTGAGCCTGAAGCCTCTTCTTTGGACAACTACATCTTAGCCAATACCCTTCTGAGTGATTAGATGCACTATCTCTCTCTTGGCCCTACCTTTTTTAGTGCACTGAACATGTATAAATTTTAGAAGAAGATTCAAGTTTGAACGTGTCAAAGGGAGAAATTTCAAAGTCTCTGAAAGTCAGGGATACAAAAACGACTAAAAAAAAAAGAAAGAGAGTCAAAAACTCCCCACAAGATTAAGAGGGGGAGAAATTTCAAATAAAAAGGGAGAACCCTCCAAACAAAAGAGGAGAAATATCAAAATGAAAACATCAAAATTCTCCAACAAGCAAAAAGTTCAAAAAGAAGTCAAAATAAAAAGGAAGGGACAGTAAAAAAGATCAAGCTTCAACAGCATGACAAATGTCAAAAGCACAAGTTCAGTTTGACGCTCAAGGAGGGATTAAGTCACTCTTATCACAAATCAATATCCTACCCATCCCTAAGCCTACATTACAAAATGATAGCAAACCCTACATGATTCCATTACAAATGCTCTCGCATTAGTGGAGACTTACATGAAGGTCAAGCCTATGGTATCACAATTATATGTTTTGAACATTCTTTTGAGTGTCCCAAAATATCCTCAAATCAAATACTTCAAATGCGTCTGGAATAGGACATTCTTTGTGGTGAAGGCACTTGAAACATGAGGATAGGTCTAGTTCAAAACCTTTATTTGAAGCAAGACGAACAAATCTTGTCAACACTTAGGTACATTTGAGGTACCACTTTAAGCTATAGGAATTATCTCAAAGTAGATCTCAGTTAGAAGAGAAGCGAAAGAGAAATTTCTATGGTATGCTAACTCTTGGTATCAATTATAGTCAAGACTTGATTCTCTTTTCTGTTGAAAATCGAAATTGGGGCAAGCACCTATCTCTGAATAGATGTTAAAGCGACTCATTGGTCCTTTCATTGACAGGGTTCGTTTCTTTAATTCGTGTCGTCCTTTTACCAAAGTGACACGTTATGTTATATTGGATTGTCACCTCCATCTTTGTGACATGTTATGTTTTATTGGATCATTACTCCATCTTTGTGACATATTAAGTTATGTCGGATTGTCACTTCATTTTGTGACACATTAAGTTTAGTTGGATCGTCACCTCCTATTTGTGACATATTTTGTTGGATTGTCACCTCCTATTTGTGACATGTTATGTTGGATCGTCTTGGATCGTCACTCCTATATTTGTGACATATTTTATTGGATCGTCACTCCTATATTTGTGACATATTTTGTTGGATCATTACCTCCTATTTATGACATATTTTATTTGATCATCACCTCTTATTTGTGATATGTTTTATTGGTACGCCACCTCTTATTTGTGACATGTTATGTTGGATTGTCACTTCTATATTTGTGACAAGTTTTGTTGGATCGTCATTCCTATTTGTGACATGTTATGTTTGATCGTCACCTTTTTCATTGTGACATATTCCATTTTCTACTAATAAGTTTTGTGTAGGTGATTATAAGACACATTGGAAAGTCACCCCGTTCAAAGTGACATGTTTCATAAGGTATGCACAATTCTTAGTTTTCCTTATATTTCATTTGCTACTAATAAGTTTAGTGCAGGTGATTATGATACACATTGGGAAGTCACTCCATTCAAAGTGGCATGTCAGGTCGTCCGCCTTTCAATGAGACACATTGGGAAGTCACCCCGTTCAAAGTGGCATATGGTATTCAAATTGACGTGAAAATGACTCCACACATCACATTCAAAATAGGCCGTCCACCTTTCAACAAGACAAGTTGGGTCACCACCTCATTCAAAGTGGCATGATAAGTTCAAAATGGGTCGTCCACCTTTCAACGAGACATGTTGGAAAGTCAACCCATTCAAAGTAGCATGATAAGATTAAGATGGATTGTCTGTCTTTTAATGAGACAAGTTGGGTTGTCACCCGTTCAAGTGGCATATCCAGTCAAGATGGTCGTCCACCTTTCAATGAGACAAGTTGGGTCGCCACCCATTCAATTGGCATATCAAGTTCAAAATGGTCATCCGCCTTTCAATGAGATAAGTTGGGTTGCCACCCATTTAAATGGCATATCAAGTTCAAAATGGTCATCCTCCTTTCAAAGAGAAAAGTTGGGTCACCATCCATTCAAATGGCATATCAAGTTCAAAATGGATCATCCGCCATTCAATGAGACAAGTTGGGTTGTCACCCGTTCAAATGATACATCAAGTTCAAAATAGGTCATCCACCTTTCAACGAAATAAATTGGGTTACCACCCCTTCAAATGACATATCATTTTCAAGATGGGTCGTCCGTCTTTCAATGAGACAAGTTGGGTTACGACCCTGCTCAAGTGGCATGACAAATTCAGAAAGTTCGCCCAATGTTCAATGAGACAAGTTGGGTTGCCAATCATTCAAAGTGACGTATCGGGTTCAAGATGTGTCATCCGCCTTTCAATGAGACAAGTTGGGTTTCCACCCATTCAAATAACATATTTAATTCAAGATGGTTGTCTATCATTCAATGAGACAAGTTAGGTTGTCACCCATTCAAATGACATATCATGTTCAAGATGGTCGTTCTCCGTTAAATAAGACAAGTTGGGTTGTCACCCGTTCAAATGACATATCATGTTCAGATGGGTAGTCCATCTATCAATGAAATAAGTTGGGTCTCCACCCGTTCACATGACATACCAAGTTCAAAATGGGTTATCCGTCTTTCAACGAGACAAGTTGGGTAGCCACCTCATTCAAAGTGGCATATCAAATTCAAGATGGTCGTCCGCCGTTCAATAAGACAAGTTGGGTTGTCACCCGTTCAAATGACATATCATGTTCAAGATGGGTCGTCTGCCTTTCAATAAGATAAGTTGGATTGTCATTCGTTCAAATGACATTTCAAGTTTAAGATGGTCGCGCACCGTTCAAAGAGACAAGTTGGGTTGTCAACCGTTCAAATGACATATCAAGTTCAACTTGGATCATCCATCTTTCAGTGAGACAAGTTGGGTTGCCACCCGTTCAAATGACATTTCATGTTAAGTTCAAGTAACATGATGGGTCATCCGCCTTTCAATGAGACAAGTTGGGTTGTCACCCGTTCAAATGGCATATCATATTCAAGATGGATCATCCACCGTTCAATGAGACAAGTTAGGTTGTCACCCATTCAAATGGCATATCAAGTTTAAGATGGTCGTCTGCTATTCAATGAGACAAGTTGGGTTGTCACCCGTTCAAATGACATATCATGTTCAAGATGGGTCGTCCACCTTTGAATGAGATAAGTTGGATCGTCATCCATTCAAATGACATATCAAATTCAAGGTGGGTCATCCGCCTTTTAATGAGACAAGTCGGGTTACCACCCCATTCAAAGTAGCATGATAAGTTCAAAATGGATCGTTCGTCTTTCAATGAGACAAGTTGTATCGTCATCTGTTTAAATGACATATCAAATTCAAGCTGGGTCGTCCGGCCTTGAATGAGACAAGTTGATCTGGTACCTTGTTTAAATAGGTACGCAACTTTGCATTGCCCGTGCAATCCATCTCCGTCTTTATCTCAACGAAAAACAACTAGTGAAGGAACCAGCTAGAAACAACAACCACAACCAGACCCACGAAGCTCCGACGAACATCAACTCAACTCGCCGACTTCAGATCTGCCGGTGCTCCTCTCTTCTCTGGTTAACTGGGTATTTCAATTTTGTGTTATTATTATGTTTAATTTGCACAAATCTAGTTGGAATTTATTTTTTTCGATGATTCCTTTAAGTTTTCCAGCATTTCATTGCATTTTTGTGGACTGTTATGTTCATCTCCGATGAATTTTATATTTTTCGACTAGCTATGTAGATTTTTTTTACTGTGTTTTTTCATGTTGGGTATTGATTCACCATTTTTGTAGTGGTTCCCTATTCGTTTGACCTATTTGAGTTGTTTTACACTGTTTAATATCATTTGGAATTTTATTTTAGTAGCTTGTCAGCCTCTTTAGTCATATTGCTTGGATCAGATTTCACCATGTTGTGATTGGTTTTTTGTTTGAGAATTATTTCAATGAACTTCTTAAAATTTATTGTTTTTCTTATTTATTGGCTGCTATGTTATTGTAAGAATTATTTCAATGAACTTCTTAAAATTTATTGTTTTTCTTATTTATTGGCTGCTATGTTATTGTATTAATTTTAATAGCCTATTATTGCATTTGACTGTGACTTGTTTTGGAATTAGCATGTTGTTGCTTGTATTGTTATTTGTTTTGTTGATTACTCACTATGTCATTATGAGAATTTTCTCTTTTTGGTATTGTTTTAACTTTCTATTTTACTTAATTAGTTATCAAGTATTTCAACACTTGCCCAATGAAAGAATCTCTCTGTCCGATTTTTGAGGCCTCCCCATTATAAAAGACGGACTTTAATTTTAGTTTAATTGTTTAGATTACTTCTTTTATCCAAATTTCAATACTTGGTCGATGATAAAATCTTTCTGTCAGATTTTCGAGGCTAAGCTCAATTATTTTATTTGAGGTCAATTGTTTCATATCAAGTATTTTAATATTTGGCCAATGAAGAAATTTTCATCGATTTCCAATGCCTCCCATGTATATAAGATGAGTTTACTTTTTATTTATTATTTCTTAATTCATTTTAATTTATATTCGTTTATCACTAATACTTTTACCAAGTGTCTTTACAGGTACACGGAGTTGCTCTTTGAGAAGCTACTAGAATTCAATTTCGAGGACCATTTTAATTATTTATTGTATTTATTCCTTTTGTCTAACGATAGGAAAATTTTAGGTCGTCGTTGTTAGATACTTTGTTTTATTTTTGTACATATTTTATTTTTCTTATACGTAAAATGATTTCTTATCTCCTCCTCAATTGGAAAAATGAGTTCATCCAGGACCCATCTTTGTGGATTTCGAAGGGAACCTAACGCATTCCCTATGGAATAACCTGAACCCTTACCTAGAATCTAATTGTTTTTGCAGACTATTTTTCTTTAATTTAATTAATTGATTTCCTAGTTTTCCTAAAATTAGGTGGCGACTCTAAATTTTTCAAAATAATTTATAATTAATTTATTTTTGTGTCCCAAGTTGCACCTTATGAAAATAGGGATCGCGACATATCTCTCTTTAATTTTTTTTCCTGGATTCGTTAATTTTGAGCTCTGCAGCAATTGCCGAAATCAAATTTCTATATGTTACATTATCTCCGATCACAATTCTATCACTCTTATATCTTTCCTACTTGATATCAGTTAGCCATGTTGTAACAACACTGAGACATTCATTATGTATCGTGTCAAAAAAATAAAAAAATCGAGCTCCAATGAAACAGAAAAGAAAAGAAAAGGTTGTTGCTGCTTGAAGAATGACGATCTGTTTTTTGATTTTCAAATTTTGAATTGATTATGTAATTTTGGGGATTATAGGAAAACAATAAAACAACATTCGCGTGATTTGGTCCATTATTGAACATATTTTTGTTACTTTCCCTTTTTAACCCGCCTATTCAGCATATAATGTATCGGTAACGAGTGCATTGGAAGGTTGTGGATGTATCTGAAAGTGATAAATTCAGGGATTATTTATAATTTGGATAAAAGTGGTGATAGGGAGTAAGTAGGTATTAAAGGGTTGGAATTTGTGTAAGTTATACTTATTAATATGGGTTGAATTAGCAATTGGGTTGGGACATGACCAACCCAAATTTACTTTGGGTTCAAATGGGTTGGATTCAAATGAGCTTAAAACTGGGTTGGGTCTTGACCCGCTTAATCTAACGAAATCAAAATATTAATATTTACTTTTTGTAACCACAACTTGAATTTCAACTCAAGAAAATAAAAAATAAGTTTTTGATTTTGGAGAGGAAAGTCACCAAACACTATACTAATAAAATAAAATATGTTATGGGTGTATTCGATATGGAGGAAAAATATTTTCCATGAAAAAATATTTTTCAAGAAAATATTATCCAGTGGCCCCTATACTAAAAGTAGTTGTTTCAAATTAGTTGTCCAATTTATGTAATCAAGAGAATTTTGTTATATTTTTCTCTTTCTAACTTTAATATTAAATAACAACATAAAATAATAGGAAAGGGGACAATTATACCCCCGAACTATGATAAATGGTACGTATATACCCTCCGTCATACTTTGGGTACACATATGCCCCTATCGTTAATGAAATGGTACGCATATGCCCCTCACACTAATGGTAGGGGCATATATGTACCCAAGGTATGACAGGAGGGTATATATATACCATTTGTCATAGTTCGGGGGGGTATATTTGTCTCTTTTCCATCTTAATTTTTTTATCCCAAATAATTAACCCAAACCCACTACCCGACCTAATAAACCCATTGAACCCCATTTCAAACCAACTCGATCCGATCTCTATTTTTTTTTTCCAAACTCGAGACTCCTCTGTTTTTCTCTTAAACATGAACCCCAATCAAATTGCAGTGATTGGTCGCTGCTGCTAGTTGGTATTTACTGGTTAGAGGGAGTGGATATTAGGCCGAAGGTGTCCGGAGCTAGGGGTGCAGCGATGGTTCGCCGGTGGGGTGTTTTCAGTTCGATGGAGACGGTGGCTATGTGGTGTTGACCAGTGGTGGGTATTGTTTTCCCGACGAAATTTTATCAAAAATTGAAATGTGAGGGGTTCAATTTATTTGGTGTTGTTTTGGGGTGTTATGGTTTACTTTTTTAAAAAAAAATTGATAGTAGTGGGTGTTACTGTATTGTGTGTGTATATAGTTATAGAGGTGGGAAAAACGCGTCTGTTAGATAGGTGTCTCTTGGGTTATAATTGGGACCGAGTCGGGTAGTAGGTTTATCGGGTGGGTAGTGGGTTTGGATTAATTATTTGGGATAAAAAAATTAAAATTGAAAAGGGACAAACATACCCCCAAACTATGATAAATGGTACGTATATACCCTCCGTCATACTTTGGATACACATATGCCCCTACCGTTAGTTGAGGGTCATATACGTACCATTTCATTAACGGTATGGGCATATGTGTACCCAAAGTATGACGGAGGGTATAGACATATCATTTATCATAGTTCGGGGGTATATTGTCCCTTTTTCGTAAAGTAATAATAGTCAAATGTAGAGTTTCAAAGCATCATTAATAAGGTTAATTTGGTAAAATAAACTCCTAATTAAAGTTTTCTTAAAGGGTGTGCCAAGTCAACAAGGGCCAAGTAAAATGAAACGGAGGGAGTAATAGACTCTTATTTTACTTTACTTTACTTTTGTAATATATATATAAGTGGCATGAATGACCAGCTTGGGGTCAACATGCCTGTTTCATCAACACAACTTCAATGATTGTACTAATAGCAATGTCAATTGTACTAAAACTTAGAGAAATTTTGTTCCACATTTTCTAAATAGTGGGTCCTACTCCTATAAAGACTAAAGAAAACATTTTTTACTATTATTAATAGTTACTATACTACTCTTCCATTTATTTTATATACTAGCGGTGGAGTGCCCGTGCTGTGCATGGGTCTAATTTAAAAATATTTGCTAGTTTCATGTGTACTCATTATTATTTTTTGGGTCGATTATGTGATTGAAATTCTAGCTCTATACAAAATATATAACTTGATAAAAGCAGGAGTTTGTATAGTAATGCCGAATAACCCAAAAGAAAGTAATAGTTGAGAAACCTGAGCATGTTTAAGCAAATAAAATCAAGTTGGTCCATCTTTTATACATGATGCACAAATAGCTGCAGCACAAAAAAAGATTAAATATCTGAAATACCCTTAAAGTATCTGGTTAGCTTCAAGGACAAGTGTGGTAATTGTCATAAAGATGTCATTGTTTTTGACCATCAACGAAAAAGTACAGCATTAAAAGCCTAGGTGTACATGCTAATGTAGCAATCAACAAGTGAAAACCCCAAAAATGCCTAGACCAAAGGTGAACATAGAGTTCAACTCTCTCTTCTATATAAGTAGTAATTTTTTTTACTTTTCTTTTAAATTTGTTATATATTTAAATATTATGTCAAAAGTATTACAAATCACAATAATTAATAATTTAAAATATTTTATTATATATTTAGAAATTATATAAAAATTACTAAAAACTATAATATTTAACAACTTAGAAAATTTAATGAACATATAAAAATTTGATTGACTCTCAAAATTTTATCAGTGTCACATAAATTGAGACAAAGGAAGCAACATATATTATTTGAAAATTATGTCAAAAATACTATAAATCACAACAAATGACAATTTAAAATATTTAAAAATCTAATATATAGAAGCGACATGAATGATCAACTTGGGGTCAACATGCCTGTTTCATCAACATAGCTTCAATGGTTATACTAATAGCAATGTCAATTGTTTTGACATACTACTCTTCCATTTATTTATATATTTGTTTACTTTTCTTTTAAATTTGTTATATATTTAAATATTATGTCAAAAGAATTACAAATCACAATAATTAATAATTTAAAATATTTTATTATATATTTAAAAATTATATAAAAATTACTAAAAACTATTGTATTTAACAACTTAGAAAATTTAACGAACATATAATAATTACTATACTACTCTTCCATTTATTTATATATTTGTTTACTTTTCTTTTAAATTTGTTATATATTTAAATATTATGTCAAAAGAATTACAAATCACAATAATTAATAATTTAAAATATTTTATTATATATTTAAAAAGTATATAAAAATTACTAAAAACTATTGTATTTAACAACTTAGAAAATTTAACGAACATATAAAAATTTGATTGACTCTCAAACTTTTATCAGTGTCACATAAATTGAGATAGAGGAAGCAATATATATTATTTGAAAATTACGTCATAAATATTATAAATCACAACAAATGAAAACTTAAAATATTTAAAAACTATTTTGATTGACTTTTCAAATTTCATCTGTGTCACATACATTGGGGCAGAGGAAGTAACATATATTATTTGAATATTATATTAGAGAAAATGACATAGAATATACTATAAATCACAATAATTAATAATTTAAAATATATTTAAAAATATATTTATCTGTGTCACATAAATTAAAGCAGAAAATATATTATATATATTGGGCCCGTGTTAACACTTAGCACGGGTTTCTAAATCTAGTCTATATAATAAGCCAAAATGTGAACAGTTTGGGGTTAACTGGTTCAGATGGAATTTTTGAAATTGTGTGAAATATATGGGTCTAATTCCATGCTTTTTAACCTTTTATCTTTTGTTTTGTTTTTCCCCTCTATTGATGGCCACGTGGCCTATTTAAAAAAACCTTTTCATTGATTCTACTTGATTTTGATTTTTCCTTAATTTCATTAGCTTCATTTTAATTGGCGTAATATTAAATATTATAAATATTATATTTTATTTAGCTATTTTAGTAAATTAAGAGAGTTTTATTATTTTTTTCATACAATCTTTGATGCATAAAATAGTAGTTGTCAAATTCTAAGTTTAATACTCCATCCGTTTCAAAATAGTTGGCCCTCTTGCTAAAAATATTTGTTTTGTTTAGTTTTCTCATTTATGAAATCAAGAGAATATTATTATGTTCTTTCAATACTACCACTATCATTAAATGACTAAACAAAGTGTATATGCGATTATATGAATTTTGAATATATTAGTCCAAATAAATATGGTGGATTAATATAATTAGATAATTATTTAAGTTCAATAAATATGATTTAATTAAAGTCCAAAATTCATCGGGCTAGTCCATTAATTTGGGCTACAAATAATGAGTCCACTTGGTTAAGCCCAATATGTCATCTTAGTCAAGAGGCCCAATTTGGCGCCAAGTGTCAAATGACGTGGCATGCCAAGTCAAGTAAAGGAGCCAATAGGACCGTGCCACATGTCATAATGATGCAGCAAGCCTAGTGAAATCAAAGACCCATAAAAATGCGCCATGTCACTTAAATCTGATTGGCCAAAAGAAGTTCATCTTCACCATGACTCTTTCCTTTCCACAACTATAAATAGGGGCCTCATAATTCAAGAAAAGAGGACCTACAATTCGAACAAGAAGCAAGAGAGAGCTCGTGAATCAAACACCACAAATTTCTCTACAAGCTACAAGTTCAAGCATTCAAGTTCATAAACAACTGAAGATCAAGACGAAGATTCAAGATCAAGCTCAAAAGCCCTTGAATCCAAATTCACAAGTCAAGATCAAGTTCATTAAATCCACAAATCAAGTCCAAGTTCATCAAATTCAAGATCAAGCTCGAAGCCCTTGAATTTATATTTAGAAAGGCGAATCAGAGGATTCATAGAGATTGTAACACTCACATATTGAAATCAATAAACGATTGTTGCAATATTTTCTGTCTCGATTATTATTTTCTCGGTCGCGAATTTTACTGTCATACAAATTCTGGCACGCCCAGTAGGACAATCTCTACCTCTCATCTCAACTTTCCAAAGTTCAAGAATACCGAAATGACTTCCAAGAAGGTCAACTCTCAATCCACTGCCCCTAAGGCTGCTGATTTCAAGTTCTCCGCCGAGGTAGAAAACATCCTTGATGTTACTTTTGGAAGCTTTGGGGCTGTCACAAGGAGCAAGGCCAACATGATGGGGAAACAAACACATCGAGTGTCGACGACATCAACTCCAATTTTTGTGTCTTCAACCCCAAAAAGAACAAGGTCCTCTACAAGTGCTTCAGAAAAAGGAAGCAGTGTGGCAGAGAAAATCAAGAAAACTCTGGCTCTACTTGATCTCTCTGGTTCAAAAAACTCTGGCACAAAGAACGATTGTCATTCAACCAACATGTCATCTCCACTTACTTCGCGCGAGCCAAGAACTTCAGAGATCAACTTATGTGACAATCCGTGCTACTCTCCGACGTCTCCAATAATTATGTAAACAATGGTAACTGATGTCTCATCCATGGAGGAGCAACTTGCGAATATGGCGAAAGCAATTGAAGGTTTGACCAAGTATGTGCAAACTCAAGACACTCGGATTAATAAGTTGATGGATCGAATGGAAGACTTAATAGATGGAGATTCTAGCCATGCGCCTGGAAAGGCTCCAGAAGTTCAAGAGATAGATCCTCCTACCAAACAGACACCACCTACTAAGGAGGTGCCAGTCGCTTCTGGCGGAATGATCCCAATTGATCTATTGAAGGAGTTCATTGAAGGGACCCTTAAGGACAAGTACGACGTTACTACCAAGTTTTCCCTGACGTATGCCAAGCCTTACACTGCTAGGATTTATAGCTTCAAGATGCCTGCAGGCTATCAACCCCCTAAATTTCAACAATTTGAGGGCAAAGGGAATCCAAAGCAACATGTCGCCCACTTTGTTGAGACATGTAACAATGCCGGAACATATGGTGACTATCTCATCAAGCAATTTGTCCGCTCCCTAAAGGGAAATGCCTTTGATTGGTATACGGACCTCGAACCCAATTCAATTGATAGCTGGGAGCAACTGGAGCATGAGTTCCTAAATCGCTTATATAGCACGAGGCGTACAGTGAGCATGGTAGAGCTCACAAATACTCATCAAAGAAAGGATGAGCCAGTTATTGACTTCATCAATCGATGGAGGAATGCTAGCCTAAACTGTAAAGATAGGATCAGTGAAACTTCCGCAATAGAGATGTGTATCCAAGGAATGCACTGGGAGCTTCTCTATATTTTTCAAGGCATTAAGCCAAAATCCTTTGAAGAGTTAGCTACTCGTGCTCACGACATGGAGTTGAGCATGTCTTCTGCCGGAAAAGGAGTAGCACCCATCCATGACCCTCGAAAGGGTAAGGACAAACAGGAACCCAGGAGATGGACCAAGTTTGTCCCCAAAAGCGACAACAAAGAATCCATGAATGTCAACGTGTCTCCTGTGAAGCTCACCACAAAGGTGAGCAAGAAGCAAAGCGTAAAGACTACTTCTCAAGTGCGTCCAAACCAGAAGTTGACTTTCAAGGAGATGCAGGAAAAAGAATACCCATTCCTTGATTCTGACGTTTTCGAAATTTTTGATGAACTTCTTGAGCTGAAGCTCATTGATCTACCAGAAATGAAGCGGCCCAACGAAGCTGGAAAAACTGATGACCCAAACTATTGCAAGTATCACAGGCTTGTGGGTCACCTTTTGGAGAAATATTTTGTCTTCAAGGATAAAATCATGCAACTGGCTAATGAGAAGAAGATCGTGCTTTATGATGAGAAGGCCAGTTCTCATCAAATCTCCATCACTTTTGGCTCACTCGATCCGGTCCAAATATGCAACTTCAAAGAGCGTAATGAGGAGCCATTAAAGCATGACAAGTCTCTAATTGATGAAGGTGATGATGAAGGTTGGACTTTGGTGACTAGGCGGAGACGCAACAATATGACGAGTTTACGAAAAGACTCATCCAAGCAGCCAACCAGAAGGAGAATGGTGAAGAAATCGAGAAAACAGAGGCTGGTTGAGCTGCCAAAGAGGGAGAATGTAGTGGAGCATCACCACCAAAAACCACGGTGTCCTGTGACCTTGGAAGAATTCTTTCCAAGTTGGTTCTGCGCCAAGACTACTCAAGACAACATTGAGGCATCTTATTTTAATACTGACAAAGAAGAAGCAAAGGGCGAAAGCCTATTGATGGAACCTCCTTCTCCTGAAAGTCCTACTAAATCTCTTCACCAAGAAGCACATGTATGTAATACAAAAATCACATTTACAGACAATGATATCCTGTTAAGTGAAACACTACACAATCGTCCCTTGTATATGGTAGGTTATGTTCTAGAGAAGAAGATAAATAGAATCCTGATAGATGAAGGGTCTGGAGTAAACATCCTGCCTATTCGCACACTGAAGGAACTTGGCATCACAACTGCTGAACTTACTGAAAGCCATTTGATGATCCAAGGGTTCAATTAAGGGGGTCAGAGGGCCATAGGATCCATCAAGTTAGAGATTCATATGGACAATTTACGATCAAATGTATTGATGCATGTGATCGATGCCAAAACTTCATATAATATATTGCTTGGTAGGCCTTGGGTACACGAGAACAAAATTGTTTCATCCTCCTACTATCAATGCCTGAAGTATCTTGAAAATGGAGTAGAGAGAAAGATAGTGACCGATGATAAGCCATTCACTGAAGCTGAATCACACTTCGCAGATGCAAAATTCTACTTGAAGAATTATGCCGTGAAGGAGAAAAAGGTTGATGATGTCACATCAATCAAGTGTGATGATCTTGCAGCTAAGAAGGTTGAGGTGGCTGTTGAAAACGCTGTCATTAAAAAGCCTCCCCCCACTTCAAATAAAGAGAATGTCACGTACTTTAAGAAGAAGATATCTCCTGTGCTCTGGTATGTACCAAAGGTGGGGAAAGAAGAAGGACACTCATCCAATGTCCAATATAATGTACTAGGGGGGCTAACTCTTCCGGTAAAGCAAATAGATACAATAAATTTGCCCTCAAAGCCACTTGGAGAATTTGTGGCTCAAAATTCACCGCGAGATACGACACTCCCTTCAAAGCGTACGAAAGAAGGTTTTGATCCAAACGCTTACAAGTTATATGTAAAGGCTGGATACAACCCTAATGAGCCATCAAATTTGGGGAAAATTCCATCAGAAGCCACTACCAGGCAAGCGCGCGAAGGCTTAGGGTACATGCCGCCACCGTCGGTGCGCATCTCTATTAGAAGGATGGCTAGCGACTACATCACTGTGGAAGAAGAGTTTACTACTTCCAGCAAAAGGCCTTCTGTTTTTGATCGACTTGGAGAATCAACCACAAGAACTTCTGTGTTTGAGAGGTTGGGTCCACTGAAGAAAAAGAAGAGTAACAAACCTCGAAGAAGTTATCAAGACACTATGATACACTCTTCACCTAGAATCCAAAAGGACTTCCAAAGTTTGATTCCTTCTAGAATGAGGCGACAGACGGAACTTGTGGTTTCATGCAAGAAGGTGTTAAAGGCAAGAACTCATACTGTGGCTTATACCAAGGAACATGAGGAAGACAAAGAAAGTGTGGGATCTTCATATCATATTACAATCCAGAGTGAGTACGATACATTATCTTAAATAAAGGTTGAAGAGTCGAAAGATATTTCCTGGTGTTGCCATATATCGGTCAATGACAATGATCCTCAAGAAGAGGAAGATGCTGGAGATGCTCCGTCAGAATTTGAAGAAGGAGTAAAGACGACGATAGATCCCCTAAATAAAGTTTTTCTTGGCACTAATGAAGACCCAAGGTCAACTTTTCTAAGCACTTTTCTAGAAATGGATGAAGAAATCGCTTACATGGACTTACTCAAAGAATATAGGGATGTCTTCGCTTGGAGTTATAAGGAGATGCCTGGCTTAGATCCAAAAGTAGCAGTTCATCAGTTGGCAGTCAAGAATGGAGCTCGTCCTGTTAAGCAGGCCCAGAGACGTTTCAGACCCGACTTGGTTCCATTGATTGAAAATGAGGTTAACAAACTCATTGGAGCAGGTTTTATTCATGAAGTTAAGTACCCCACATGGATATCAAGCATTGTTCCAGTACAGAAGAAGAATGGCCAAATTCGAGTTTGTGTCGACTTTAGGGATCTCAACAACGCATGCCTTAAGGATGAGTTTCCAATCCCTATTCCAGAGTTGATGATTGATGCTACTACTGGTTTTGAGGCGATGTTTTTTATGGATGGATCATCCGGCTATAACCAAATTCGCATGACACCAAAAGATGAAGAGCTCACTGCATTTCGTACGCCTAAAGGTATTTATTGTTACAAGGTAATGCCTTTTGGTTTGAAGAACGCTGGTGCCACTTATCAAAGGGATATGCAAAACATCTTTGATGATCTACTCCATAAAAATGTTGAATGTTATGTGGATAACTTAGTGGTAAAGTCAAGAAAAAAGAACGACCACTTGAAAGACTTGAGAATGGTATTTGAGTTGCTCCGAAGATATCAGCTTAGGATGAATCCATTGAAATGCGCCTTTGGAGTTACTTCCGGAAAGTTTCTTGGCTTTATTGTACGACACCGAGGAATTGAAATTGATCAACACAAGGTTCATGTAATTTTGAAGATGCCCGAGCCTCTAAACATTCATGAATTAAAAAGTCTTCAAGGGAAACTAGCATACTTAAGGAGGTTCATATCAAATTTAGCGGGAAAATGTCAACCATTTAGCCATCTTATGAAGAAGGGTGCCCCTTTCGAATGGGACCAAGCTTGTAGTAAGGTATTTGAAAATATCAAATCTTACTTGATGAAGCCTCCAGTTCTTGCGGCACCTATACCTGGAAAATCGTTGATTCTCTACATCGCTGCACAAGAAAGTTCAGTCGGAGCACTATTGGCCCAAGAAAATAGTGAAGGTAAAGAGAACTCTCTTTATTACCTGAGTAGAATGATGACACCAAATGAGCTGAATTATTCACCTATTGAAAAGTTGTGTTTGGCGTTGGTCTTCTCAATTCAAAAGATGAAGCACTACTTTCAAGCTCATATTGTTCATCTGGTGTCTAAAGCAAATCCCATCAAGTTTGTAATGTCGAAACCAGTCCTCAGTGATCGACTTGCAAGGTGGTACCTTTAATTTCAACAATTTGAGATCGTGTACATCCCTCAAAAGGTCTTAAAGGGACAGGCATTAGCAGATTTTTTGGCAGACCACCCAATACCAGATAATTGGGAGCTAACTGATGAACTTCCTGATGAGGATGCAATGGTTATTGAAGTTCGACCTCTATGGAAGATGTACTTTGATGGTGCGGTACACCGTGGTGGAGCTGGTGCTGGCGTAGTGTTTGTCACTCCGCAGGAAGAGGTTATCCCATACTCCTTTACTTTGACACAATGTTGCTGAATACCAAGCATTGATACTCGGACTTGAAATGGCCGTCGACATGAAACAACTACAATTGCAAGTCTTTGGTGACTCCCAATTGGTGATCAAACAGCTCTTGGGAGACTATGAAGTCAAAAAGCCCGAACTACGCCCGTATCATAGTTATGCTCTGAAGTTGATAGGATGGCTTGGAGAAGTTACCCAACAACACGTGCCAAGAAAGAAAAATAAGCAGGTCGATGAATTGGCTGCTTTAGCTTCAACCCTTACTCTTCCATATCAAACACGAGTTACTATCCGCCAAGAATGGGTAGTACCACCACCGAATGAGGAGGAATATACAGAAAACAAACTTGAGCATCTCGTCGCTGTGTCTGAAGCTGTAAAGGTAGATTGGCGACAACCAATTATTGACTACTTGTGTTATGGAATACTTCTTGAAGATCCAAGAAAAAAGACTGACATCCGTCGTCGTGCACCTCATTTCCTTTACTACAAGGACACGCTATATAGAAGGTCGTTTGAAGGAGTACTCTTGCGATGTTTAGGAGAGGAAGAAGCAGTTCAAGCTTTGCAGGAAGCACACTCGGGAGTATGTGGTTCTCATCAGTCTGGCACGAAGCTCCACTTTCACATAAAAAGGATGGGATATTATTGGCCAACGATGGTGAAAGATTGCTTGGACTATGCTAGAAGATGCAAGGCCTATCAATTTCATGCGAATTTCATACATCAACCTCCTGAAATATTACACCTCACTATCGCATCTTGGCCATTCAATGCTTGGGGATTGGATGTTGTAGGACCACTACCAAAATCTTCTAGTGGACACTTGTACATCTTGGCTGCGATAGATTACTTCTCAAAATGGGCCGAAGTTGTTGCACTCAAAGAAGTGAAGAAGGAGAATGTTGCAAACTTCATTCGAGTAAATATCATCTACCGCTTTGGAATTCCCCATTACATAATAACTGACAATGGCAAGCCATTTGATAACAATTTGATGAACAAGATTTGTGATCTCTTTGGTTTCAAGCAGCGTAAATCTTCTATGTACCATGCTGCCGCCAATGGTCTAGCCGAAGCATTCAATAAGACTTCATGTAATCTGTTGAAGAAAGTTGTCTCCAAATCCAAACGAGACTGGCATGAACGAATGGAAGAAGCTTTGTGGGTATATAGGACGACTCACCGCACACCGACGCAAGCAACCCCATACCACTTGCTTTTGGAGTTGAAGCAGTCCTACCACTTGAGTGTCAAATTCCTTCTTTAAGATTTGCTATCCAAGAAGGGCTCACCGAAGAAGAAATGCTAAGTTGCGTCTTACGGAGCTAGAAGCTCTTGACGAGAAGAGGCTGGAGGCTCAACAAAATCTTGAATGTTAGCAAGCCCGTGTATCTCGTTCTTTCAACAAAAGGGTTCGCCTGAGGTGCTTCCAAGTTGGAGATCAAGTCCTAGCAGTAAAGAGGCCCATTATCACTTCTCATAAATCTGGGGGCAAATTCACCTCTAAGTGGGATGGACCATATGTCATACAAGAGGCATATTTAAGTGGCGCTTACAAGCTTGTCGATGCAGATGGCGTGA
Organism: Capsicum rhomboideum; assembly: GCA_031232105.1. Taxonomy (NCBI): domain Eukaryota; kingdom Viridiplantae; phylum Streptophyta; class Magnoliopsida; order Solanales; family Solanaceae; genus Capsicum; species Capsicum rhomboideum. The sequence continues at coordinate 33,154,917 of CP124716.1, forward strand.
AAATTAGTCCTATCAACGCCAAATTCTTGAAGAAGTACTATTCTTGAGGCAAGATGACACTCCTTAAGGCAAGAGCATAAACTGCATGTCCACTCCTGGCCCACAAGAGAATAAATTGCGTACGGCTCAAAAAAAAAAAAATATCCGCTGGGTTGAAAATCTCGAAAGAGGCGGCCTAGACAAAAGTTAGGACAAAACAACAAAAAAAAAATTAAAAATATACACTCTTCCAGAACTATGTTGTGACTTGATCCTCATTACCGAGGTACGTAGGCGCTTAGAATTTCATTCTAAGTTCAGTTGCATGAGTGTCAAAAAAAATACATGTTCCCGTTTGATCCGCCACACGAAAGTTAAGTCTGCAAATATTCTGATTAAACTTTGGGCTTACACAAAATGTTCATGACTCAATGGGGGCAGAGCTCCATATAAAAGGTAAGCTTCTGCAACAGGATTTGAGACCCTCAAGTTCTCCGAGCCTACAAGTTGAAGTTGTAAGTCTTTCAAGCCTGCCAATTGAAGCGTGCTTGTTGAAGTCAAAATTCACCAAGTCAGTAACGTTGAAGTCTCAGGTTCACCGCATCTGCATGCTAAAGTCGTCAAAGTTCAGCAATTCTGCAAGATGAAATCTCAAATCTACCAAGTCTGCAAGTTGAAGTTGTCAAAATTGCCAGGTTTGTAAGTTGAAGTCTCCAAATCCGCTAAGTTTGCAAGATGAAGTTTTCAAATTCGTCAAGTTTGCAAGGTGGAACCGTCAAAACCTCCAAGTTTCAAGTTGAGGCCTTCAAAATTTTCATGCCTTAGGGTGGACAAAAATTTGTCCCTTTGCACCTTAAGTTAACCTTTTCACATGTTTATCCTTGAAAGGATATATAAATCTCCATGCCTTAAGGTGGACAAAAATTTGTCCCTTTGCACCTTAAGCTGGCCTTTTCACTGGTTTATCCTTAAAAGGATCTATAAATCTCCATGCCTTAAGGTGGACAAAAATTTATCCCTTTGCACCTTAAGCTGACCTTTTCACGGGTCTATCCTTAGAAGGATCTATAAATCTCCATGCCTTAAGGTGGACAAAAATTTGTCCCTTTGCACCTTAAGCTGGCCTTTTCACGAGTTTATCGTTAAAAGGATCTCTAAACTTCCATGCCTTAAGGTGGACAGTATTTGCCCCTTTGCCCCTTAAGCTGGTCTTTTCACGGATTTGTTATGTAAAGCATCCAAACTTGAAGCCGAACTTTTCAGGTCTCAAGGTGACGGAGGCGAATTTAAACTCTCGCACCTTAAGCTAACCATTGCATAGGTACATCGGTGAAAGGGACCAAACTTGAAGCGTCTCAGGGTGACGGAGGCGAAGTTAAACTCTCGCACCTTAAGCTGACCATTGCATAAGTACGTCGGTGAAAGGGACCAAACTTGAAGCCAAACTAGTCAGGTCTCAAGGAGACGGAGGCGAAGTTAAACTCTAGCACCTTAAGCTGACCTTTCATGAATGCTATTTGTTTCAATCCTGCAAAAGAAGAAAGGAAAACACACAAAAAAAAAGGCACAAGAAGAAGAGAGATTGTTACCTGTCAAGACGTTTTAAACTCGGAAGCCATATATCACCAACGCGGATAGGCATGAGACAAGATGTTTTGGTGAGAATGAAGCCCTTGAAGTCTGGTTTCCATCAATCAAAACATTTGTCCCTTTGCACCTTAAGTTATCCTTTTCACAGGTTTATCCTTGAAAGGATATATAAATCTCCATGCCTTAAGGTGGACAAAAATTTGTCCCTTTGCACCTTAAGCTGGTCTTTTCAAGGGTTTATCCTTAAAAGGATCTATAAATATCCATGCCTTAAGGTGGACAAAAATTTGTCCCTTTGCACCTTAAGTTGGCCTTTTCACGGATCTATCCTTAAAAGGATCTATAAATCTCCATGCTTTAAGGTGGACAAAAATTTGTCCCTTTGCACCTTAAGCTGGCCTTTTCACGAGTTTATCTTTAAAAGGATCTCTAAACTTCCATGCCTTAAGGTGGACAATATTTTCCCCTTTGCCCCTTAAGCTGGTCTTTTCACGGATTTGTTATGTAAAGCATCCAAACTTGAAGTCGAACTTGTCAGGTCTCAAGGTGACGGAGGCGAAGTTAAACTCTCGCACCTTAAGCTGACCATTGCATAGGTACATCGGTGAAAAGGACCAAACTTGAAGCCGAACTTGTCAGGTCTCAAGGTGATGGAGGCGAAGTTAAACACTCGCACCTTAAGCTGACCATTGCATAAGTACGTCGGTGAAAGGGACCAAACTTGAAACCAAACTAGTCAGGTCTCAAGGTGACGGAGGCAAAGTTAAACTCTCGCACCTTAAGCTGACCTTTCATGAATGCTATTTGTTTCAATCCTGCAAAAGAAGAAAGGAAAAAACACACAAAAAAGGGCACAAGAAGAAGAGAGATTGTTACCTGTCAAGACGTTTTAAACTCGGAAGCCATACATCACCAACGCGGATAGACTTGAGACAAGATGTTTTGGTGAGAATGAAGCCCTTGAATTCTGGTTTCCATCAATCAAAACACCTTTTTGATGGTGATGGTCCGACATCATGATATAAATTATTTAGTGAGACAATGCAAATCTAAAATTCTCTGCGAGACAAAATTTAGGGTTAACTTCAAAAATTTGTCTAGAACGATCCGGGAGGTGTTAAATTCTAAATTTTGGATATGTTATATATTCATGTTTATGGTATCTATAAAATTAAGCGGATCATGATTTCGGTACTCCCACATTGATAAACAAATTTTTTGTGTCGTCGCTCAAATCTGAAACTGCCGAGGCGCCAAAATCCAAAGTTGAATTCGGGATAACATCTGAAAAGATACCGAATGTATTAAATTATGAATTTTGGATATATTATATATCTTGATGTCTAGTTTTGGAAGAATCAAGCTGCTTGTGATTTCTTCATTCCTACATCAAGATATGCAAGTTTTGGTGAAGCTATGCAGATCTGAAATTCTCAGCATGACAGAATTTAAACCTAAGTTTCAAGAATTTGTATAGAATGAAATTGAAGGAGTTTAATTTTTAATTTTGAATATGTTGTAGATCTCGAAGTCTAGTTTCTGGAATGTTAAACCGTTCAGGATTTCGATATTTCTACAATGAGATATGAATTTTCTACTACTAACATGCTGGGCTGAAAAAAAAGTGACGAAAATTAAAAGAGAAGAATATATTACCTGACATTGTTCTCCTTTGTGTGACTCCCGATGCTGCAATATCAAAATAATAGAGAGCATCCATCTATTTATAGATGCAGCAAGGCATTAATAGTCTCCTTGTTGAAATAAAACTAGGAGAAGTTTTCAAGTCCTTAAGGAGGTGGCATACTCCTAATTGGAGTGGAATTGGGACAGTTCAAGTTTATAGGAATATAGACATGCTAATTCTAATTGAAGAATGATTGGTTATGGAGTAGAAGAATTTCATTCCCGAAATGGAAAGGAGTATCCTGAAGACGCGCAAACAAGGAAAAAGTCAAGTCAATACTTCGAGCCTAGTCTTCGAAAGATTAAATATCTCCGACAAGTCTCGAAGTGAGGGCATTTGTGATCATATGAATTTTAAATATATTAGTCCAAATAAATATGGTGGATTAATATAATTGGATAATTATTTAAGTTCAATAAATATGGATTTAATTAAAGTCCAAAATTCATCGGGCTAGTCCATTAATTTGGGCTACAAATAATGAGTCCACTTGGTTAAGCCCAATATGTCATCTTAGCCTAGAGGCCCAATTTGGCGCCAAGTGTCAAATGACGTGGCATGCCAAGTCAAATAAAGGAGCCAATAGGACCGTGCCACATGTCAAAATGATGCAGCAAGCCTAGTGAAATCAAAGACCCATAAAAATACGTCATGTCACTTAAATCTGATTGGCCAAAAGAAGTTCATCTTCACCATGACTCTTTCCTTTTCACAACTATAAATAGGGGCCTCATAATTCAAGAAAAGAGGACCAACAATTCGAACAAGAAGCAAGAGAGAGCTCGTGGATCAAAAACCACAAATTTCTCTACAAGCTACAAGTTCAAGCATTCAAGTTCACAAACAACTGAAGATCAGGACGAAGATTCAAGATCAAGCTCAAAAGCCCTTGAATCCAAATCCACAAGTCAAGATCAAGTTCATTAAATCCACAAATCAAGTTCAAGTTCATCAAATTTATATTTTTAAAGCATATTAATAAGGCTAATTTGATAAAATAAGCTCCTAATAAATTTTTTCTTAAGGGGAGTGCCAAGTCAACAAGGGCAAATTATTTTAAAACGAAGGGAGTAGATTAGTTTAGTAAATACTTCTTAAGCTAAAACTTCTTAAGGAATGTGTTAGACCAACAAAGACCAAATAATAGATAGTGTATTTATAGAAGAATAAGGAACAACATAATTATATGATTGTAATGACTATTTTTAAAATTATGAAATTTGAAAATAGTAGTATTTGTTTTCAGATTGAATATTCGGTTTCGAACATCTAAATTTTAATTTTTAAATATTAATTTTTCTAATTCATTTTAGTATCAGAGGACGGAGATTAGTCAAATTGATTCTATTGACAAATAAAAGTGAACAGAAGGAGTATATAGTAATGAAGTATAGTAAAGGTAAACATTCGTGGTGTTAGCAATAATTAAAAGTCCTTTTCAATTATTTATATATTTAAAAATTACGTAATAAGTACTATAAATCAGAATAATTAATAATTTAAAAATATAAATAAAAAATTTCATTGAGTCTCAAAAAATTATCAATTTCACATAAGTTGAAATAGAAAAGTAACTTATATTGGGTCCGTGCTTGCACGGGCTAATGTAACTAGTATCATTTATAGCCATAAATTTTCTTTTATAGAAAATCTTAATTAAAAGAAATACACTATGTTTATGGTCATGATTTTCGCTCCTTTCCTTCTTCAACTTTTCACCCAAAATAAATTACTGTGATTAGAGGTGGACATAAAAATTGAAAAATTGGATAGGAGCAAACTAATTTGGTTTTTCGATTTCGGTTCTTTGATTCTCTAGTTCAATTTTTTTTTTCCTGAAAGTTTGATACTTTGATCCAATGTTTAGTTAAGGGTCACGATTTTTTGGTGCTCCGAAAATCAAATTCTTATTAGTAAAAAATCTAAATTACATTTAACTTTGACCCATGCTACATTTTTAATTCCAGCTGGGCTGCTAGCACTCCAGACAGTGGCGTTGATAGTCACTGAGAGAGTGTTTGGATTGACTTATTTTTAGATGCTTTTGGCTTTTAAGCACTTTTTAATTTTTGGAGGTGTTTGACAAAGACAAAAAGTGTTTTTAAGCACTTCACTTTAGGCTTAAAAAGTACAAATAAAAGTCAAAAACCAAAAGTAGGTTGCTACGTACTTTTGAATTTGGCTTTTAGCTTTTAAGTCACTTAAAAAAAAGCTCATCCAAACACCCCCTAAGGCTGTAAGTCATGAATCTTGTAATATGATGATATAAAAGTTAAGACAACTTTGTGTTGTTTGTTATGACGATTCCAATCAACTTTGTGGTGTTGATATTTTTTTTTTTGGTTAGAAACAGAAATTTCATTCATAGTTTAACTTAAAGCAGTAGCAAGAATAGAAGTAGGTTCGGGGGTGCCCTTCATATGAGTTTGGGCTGGTACATGATTGTATTAATTAACATTACAAATTGCAGCTTTTCTAGGGAAAGTAGTTCCTAAATTGTTTGCCTCTAAAGCTTCAGCTGCACACAATGGAAGAACTGTCAAAATTTACAATTGGTCAAAACAGCTATTAGCATTCCCCGACCTAGCCAGTGCATCCGCGACTTTATTTTGCTCCTGACATATGTGTCTCAAAGTTGGAGCTCCCATTGTCTGCATTAAGAACCTGTACTCAAGGATGACATTACTATACAAGAGATGATTAGTATAAATCATGTTCAAAGCAGTGACGGAGTCACAGTCAATTTCAAGAGGGGTAAGTCTCTTAGCTACTGCCAGTTTGAGGCCCTCAAGGATGGAGATGAGCTCAGCATGTTGGGTATTAACATGGGGGAGTTTCTTGAAATAGCCTAGGATCAATCTACCATTATGGTCTCTAAAGACTCCACCTACTCTCCCAAGTCCAGGCTGTTCTTTAAAACTTCCGTCAGTATTGAGTTTATAGGTACCTTGGATGAAAGTTTCCCATTTAAGGTAGATAGTGGTAGTTGGCTTCTCATTGGATTTGACACCCTCAGCTATAAGAGTATACTCAGTAGAAAAAGAGATAGTATGCTCTACAGGGATTTCTAATTTCTTATTATTAAAAAGGTTGTCATTTCAATTGAGCCAGATATTCTACAGACAAAAGAAAAGAATAATGTCCTAAGAGAACCAGTTGTTGAAGGCCTTTTCTTTGGGGGTTTTCAAAGTATTGACCCAATTATCAGAATTTATAGTAGAAGAGTCGAGTGTGGCTACGGTGGAGCTTTAGACGACAATCCTATTCCAAAATGTCACTGCTTTGGGGAACTTGAAGAAGATGTGGGAGATATCTTCTTGGTGAATATTCAGTGACGACAAAGAGGGGATACATTTAGGCCTATGTGATAGAAGTAACTACCAGTAGGCAGTCTTTTATGCATCAAGAGCCAGAGAAAGGTTTTAAGTTTATTAGGGGTGTGTAGTTTCCAAATCCAGAGGAAGTATTGGTGGGGGTTATCATCCTGAATGGGCTATTTAGGTTCAAGGATTTGGTAGGAACTTTTGAGATTAAACTTTCCATCATGGGAGTGGTCCTAGATGAGTTTGTCTTCAACAGTTCTGTTGTTTGGGATATAGCTATTCTTAATAATGGCTAGAAGTTCAGGGGGATGAAAAAGGAGATGGAGTTAAAGAGTCAATTGCCTTTATTGTTGATGGTGCTGACTCTTATTTAATCTTCCCCTATATAGAGAGGGCCTTCTATAAGACTCCTGATTGCTGTAATTAAGGATCCATTTATCCTTAAGGAATCTAACCCAATTGCCTTTATAGACAATCCATCTTTGACTTTGGAGGCAAATATCCCACCCATCTTTGATATATTTCCAAGTTTTAGAGATGATTCTCTTCTGAGGTTCTCTGGAGTAAGGTCTGCAGTATTTGTTGAACATAATATTGGCCCAAGTGTTTACATGTTATTATACATTCTCCAAGACAAGCTAGCATTCATGGCTTTGTTCTTAAGCTCACTCTTTTGGATGCCCAGGCGCCCCAATTTCTTAGAGAAAGTGATCTTATCCCAACTAAGAAGGTGGATTTTTTTTTCTCTAGTGTTTTAACAAATGAAATATCTTTGAATTTGGTTGATAGAGTTGGTTACCTTCTGTGGAAGTCTGATTTACTGCATGACATGAGAGGGTATGCTGCCTAGAGTAGATTTTGCAAGTACTGTTCTCCCAGACATGTTAATCATTTTGGTCTTCCACCCAGCCAACCTTGATTGTATGTTATCAATAATGAATTGAAAGTCACTATTGGTTGGTTTAGAGTGGAAAATTGGAAAGCCAAGGTATTTTCCAAAATTATCAGTAGCACTGATGTTAAGGAGGCTAGAGCAGGAGTAGATGGTTTCAGAATTGCAATTTGAGGAAAAGATCAACTTTGATTTGGACTTATTTAATCTTTGGCCTGATCTAGAGCAAAAATCACTAAGGGTGGAGTTAATGACTTGACAGTCTTTAGGACTAGCTCTAGAGAAGAGAGTTAAGTCATCAGCAAAGAAGAGATGGGAGATTTTGGGCCTTGGTGTGGAGATACTGATGGGGTTACAAATCTTAGTGATGGTTTTTATTTCAATATCCTTGGAGAGTCTTTCCATGCAGAGGAAGAAGAGATAAGGGGAGATTGGATCTCCTTACCTAATTCTTCTAGAGGGTTTGAAGACATTAGTTCTTGTCCTATTCACAAGGATAGAGATAGAGATAGAGCTAGTGGAGACACATGACATGATGAGTTTGGTCATGGAGGGGGGAAAGTGAAAGTACTTTAGGGTGTCCCTAATAAATGATCATTCAAGCCTATCAAAGGCTTTTTCAAGGTCAATTTTTAAGATCATACTCCATTTCTTTCCTTTTATTTTGGTGAAGTGGGTGATGAATTCTTGGAGAATGATAGCATTGTCAAAGGCCCTCCTATTAGAGAGAAAGTTGGCTTGGCTAGGGCCAATGCTGCTAGGGAGGAGAGGTTTGATTCTGTTGACAATGATTTTGGTTACAAGATTGTAGAGGGTATTACAAAGGCCAATGGGTCTGAAGTTTTTAATTTGATAAGCATTGGTACATTTGGGGATTAAACAGAGAAGGGTATCATTTATATTGGGATCTATAATGCAGGTTTGAAAAGTTTCTATGCAGACGGCAGTGACTTTGCTTCCCACTATGTCCTAATATTTTTTTTTTCACAAAACAGGATGGATGTCATCAGGACCAGTGCCTTGAGGGGTGTGAAGGATTTGATAGCTGTGTGGATTTCAGTTTCTCTAAGGGGGCACAAAGGAGATCCACATTATGAGGGTCCAAAGAAGGGAGATTTTGATGATGGGATAGGTGGTTATTGTGTGAAGAGGAGAGATGGTCAGTAGTGTGAAGGTTGGCAAAGAAATCAGTGATGTGGTTTCTGATCTCTTCATGATCATTATCTAATTACCATCATCATCTATAAGAGAAAGAATCTTATTTCTTCTTCTTCTTCTGTTAAGAGTAGAGGCATGGAAGAACTTGGTATCTGAGCCTCCATATAGGAGCCAGTTTATTCTAGATTTAGTTTTCCAGAAATCCTCCTCAAATTTGAGGAGGGTGTCATATTCCAAGAGAAGGTCAGACTCAAGGTTTTGCAGAAAGAGGCTATAAGGATATTGAGGAGAGTTTTGGATTCCTTCAATTCTAGCAAGAACTTTTTTCATATTGTAGAAGATATTACCAAAGGTGTCCTTATTCCAGAGGGAGGCATTCCTTTGAAAATAGTGTATAACACTAAACATAGTATTGGGAGGGTCAAAGGAAGAGTGGACCACACTGTCAAAGATAGGGTGTCTACACCACATGGGTTTCATTCTAAAGGGTTTACTGTGCCCTACAGGACTGGGGTTGGATAGATTGACAAGTAAAGTGCAATGGTCAGAGTGTGTACGAGGCAGGTAGGTGATATTTGTTTCAGGGTACTTCTAGATACAGAGGTCATTTGCGAGTCATCTGTCTAGCCTCTCAAGGATAAGTCTATGACTATTCCTATACCTCTTATTACTCCAAGTGTATTTGCTCCCTTTGTAACCTAAGTCAACCATTCCACATTGATTGAGGCAGTCCCAGAAGAGGTTTACTCTTCTATTATTAATACAATTCCCACCAAACTTTTCCCTGTCTGAAAGGACTTCATTGAAGTCTCCCCCAATAAACCATTCATTAGAGTAATTTTGGGACATACTGATGAGGTTGTCCCAAAGGAGGCTTCTATTAGAAAAAATAGTACTAACATAGATAGCCGAGAAAAGCCAAGAGTGGGAGGTAGAAAGTACCTTGACCATAGCATAAATGGCTTGAGGAGTGATAGAGATGTCTTTCATCTTGAGGATATTGTCTTTCCATATAATAACAATCTCTCCTGAACGACCTACAGCAGGAGATTGGGTTTGGTCATCAAAACCCAGTTCAGTAGTGATCCCTTTGTGATCTGCCATTCTAGTTTCTAATAAGACAAACATAGATGGCTTGTGTAGGTTGACTAAGGTGGTACATTGTCTCCTAAAAGTGGCACTGTTAGCTCCCCTAACATTTCAAATGATGAAGTTTAGCATTATGTTCATTTGGTATGATGGGTTGGGGTTCACATTCTTTCCTTTCTTGGGATGGGGAAGAGAGTCTATCATCTGGGTTGTATTCAAAACCACAGTAGGAGAGAGGTGGTCTATCATGTTCCTCAATTTCAGGGAGCACTTCATCAGGCCCTTGGGACAGAATACAATAATTAATTCTCTCGAGAGCTCTTTGAACTTTTTTTGGGATGTTTCCCCCAAGGGAAATACTTTTGGCCCTTGATCCCCAAGACTTTCTAATATTCCTTCCAATTCCTGATTGCAGTGTTTCAGTGTCCCAAAGGTTGATTTTTTCCCCCTCTTTTGGGTCTTCTTCCATGCTTGTTGGAGTTGGAGTAGGAGGTTGATGGAATATGGATCCTATTGGTTTCCAAGGGATAAAGGTTGGGCTCACAAGGGTCGAGTTTGAAAGGAGAGAGGGAAAGAAAGGTAGGCTTTGGAAAAGTTGACTCAGTAGAAGGTTGTGTTCCTGAGTGGAGAGGTGCACTGAATCCTTCATGAAGTAAGCCTGGAGCAGTGTTTGCATCCATAACTGGTTCCCTAGTTGCTGGTCTGAGTGGTCAATCGATTCCTTCACCACATTGGGTAGATAATGGGGGTCCTGGAGGAGGAGAACCACTGGTTGATCGCCAATGTTGGTGTTGAGAATGAGAGGAAGATCTTGGAGGAGTAGCTCTAGCCATGATGTCAGAGTATGTTCCGATGGTGGCGGGGCTGTTACGAGGAATATCAGAGCTTTTGGAGGTGGGGGTAGCTGGTTCATAGTGTGGTTGCTTGCCATTGAGTTGGATAAAAGTGGAATTAGTAGTAGGATGTGATTGAGAATTACCATTTTTGGTAATAAAATGGTGGTTAGTTGCAGAGAAGTTAATTAACACGACCTCCATGGTCATGTCAACTGCAGCATTGTGATGATTATCCCCTATCGCAGGGATGATTCGAGCAGAGGCGGGAGATGGGATATCCCCAGGGGTTGACAAATTGGCGGTACAACTGGAGTTTTAAGTAGGTTGTGGGGCTAAGTGGGAGGTTTCTTTGGGATTATGTGCTATATTGGAAGTGACATCTCTGTGGGAAAACAAAGACACATTTTCCTTCATTGAAGTGGTGGGATTGAGTAGGGTTTTAAGGGGCCCCACATTAATGACTAGATTGCTGGTACTGGCAGTCCCAATTTTTTTGGTCATCGGAGTGGTGGTTCTACTTTTCCGTTTCTCACTCCTATTGTTTTCTGAGGGAGGGGGGTGCCACATAGTGAGATTTTGTAAAGATGAACTTACCTGATTGAGCATTGTAGGCTTTTACCTGAGTGGTGATTTGCTTATGTGCTCCATTATCTTCACTGGGGCTTGCTCTTTTTGAATTCGCAGTCGCACTTCTTTTGGGAAAGGTCACCGTTTTCCACATTCCTTCAGGTGGTGCTTTTTGTGGTTCTTTAGTGGATGAAGAGGTAGAGGTTTGTATAGGTTGTGAGATTAGGGTGATGGTACAGCTCTTAAGGATATGGCCTATTCACCCACAACCAGTACATAACGTTTCATTTTGTTAGTATACCACCTCTTGGACATGATTTCCAATTGTAACTGTTTTTTTTACGAGTAAATCAAAAGGTACTTGATTGAAAATATGAGCATATCTCCTTCTCAATGTATACGAGGTACAAGAGTCAATCTTGAGTAGAGCTCCTAGTTTTTCCCCAGTTTTTTCAAGAATTTCCCTATCGTAGAATTCGGTGGGGAATTGGGGAAGCCTGATCCAAATGGTTGTATGGGTTAGTGTAGAGTCTTGAGGTATGAAGTTCGGTTCCCATCGTGTGACTGATAAGAATCCTCCCAATAGTTCCTTGTAGTCAGTATTGACTGAGAAAGGTCTCCTGCTTTGATTGCGTTGAAAGTAAGAGCTCTGACTTCGTTCGTGTCCGGGGGAAAGCTAGTAAGAGTTGATGAAAGCATAAAGTCTGTCTTAAGTAGGGTTGGTAAGCCTATCTCAATAGGAATCTCAGCATCTTCCTAACTGATCATTCAAGAGGGGCTCGCACATACCTCTTAGGCAGACGGGTTAAAAAGAAGGATGAAGAAGAGGACTAGGAATTTCATTGAAGGATTTGGTAGGTCCCGGGGACTTAGGAAGTGAAGAGGCTCTAAGATAGTTTTCTTGTACTAGCTCCCCTCTAAACTTAATAACCCTAGTCTTCTGACTTTCGAACTTCAGAAGGACTTCTCTCAAGAGATTCCTTGCTTTTCTATGAGATTTCGGCTGAGGCCCAGAGGTTTAGAGCCGGGAGGTAATAGGCAGTGATTAGGGAGTCATAGGTCTGCCGCAAGATACTTTCAGGCGAGCTCAATCTCAGGTCGTAGTGCACAAATAATCTCAATAGGAATCTAGGGCGGATCTTCTCTTTTTGAACCAAGGACCCTCGTGTAGCCAAGGACCCTCATGTAGAGCTCTGTTCATATTTTTCAATTGATTGAATTTTGCAATGTAAAATCGTGGCCCAAATCAATGAGAATGAGATTTTCGGTTGGCTTCCACAACTCTGTGATTTTTGTTTTTAGAAATTGGTGCGAGATTTTCTTGCCCATTAACTTCACAATCACAGAGAATTTCCACGGTTGATAAATACGTGCTTTATCTTGTTCTGATAGGAAAATGGTTTCTTTATTTTGCTTACTAGCCTCTTGATTGTCCAGGTTGTAGGATTTGTTAAGACTGTCTTATTTGTTTGTTAAGATATTCTTGAAGGACTGTTTTAGTGGGGTGTCTTCTTCCATGATGATGTCCTCTTGGGGAGGTGGATCCGGTGGTCTTGGAGAGTTATGCACTGAGTGCGGGTTGCTGGTCGATTGCATTGCTCTCCAGGGGTTTTTCCTAGAGAGAGAATTCCACCTTTTCTCTAGTTGGGTTAAAGAAGTGTCCTGTGGTGTTGCTAGTTACCAAGTAGCAACACTGCTTGAAGTTTTTACTCTTTATCACATTGAGATGTTTGAAGTCTTTTAGTGTTTGATATTTTAATTTGGTCTTTATATTACCTTACTCATTTGCACTGAAAAAATCATTTTAGAAGAATCATATCAAACCTAACCAAACTTATAAAAATTAAACTGAACCAAACGCCCATAATCAAAAACTGAAAAATCAAATCAAATTTGATAAAATCGAACAAAAAAACTAAACGCCCATCCCTAAATGTTATTCCCTTCACACCCATGGGCCATGATTTTCTCTCCCCCTTCATCTTTTTCACCATTTTCACCCAAAAACTAATGTTATTCTCTCATTCGCGTAGTCATGGATTTCAAATCACAATCAAATCTTTTATTAAATGACGAGGAGAATAATACAAAGACCAAACGTTTATACAAATTCGTATGTGCAAAGAGAGATTACAAATATCTAAAATTACAACAACAAAGGGTTTGGCATTGACGAGCATTAAAAAACTTTGAGATTTGAATTTGATATTCGGATTTTATGAATTTGTGATTAGTTTAGATTAGTTCTTGCAGACAATTGAGAATATCCTTTATATCTCAGTTTTGATGGAGATTGTTAAGTTTAAAGTTGATTTTAGGTGAAATACTATATTGAAACGTCAAGAAGAAGAAGTTTCATAAATGTATCATGATTGTATTAGAATTATATAAGATTTGTTTATTGATTGTATTAGAATCGTGTATGATACATCAATAAAGGGGTTGTTTGGAAAAGTGTATTAATAAAAATAATGCATGCATTAGTCTTATGTATTACTAGTATCTTGTTTGATATATTATTTTATGATATGTATAATTAATACTCTATAATGTATTGAGGGATGTATTGTTAATGCCACCATTTTTCATGTATTAGTAATACAAAGGAATTCAATATATGCATTAACTTGATTAATGACACTACTACCCCTCAAATGACTTATACATCTGCAGCCCCAGCAATCAAGAAAGACCCCTTGTTCATGGATCTTTTTCTTAAGAACAAAATATTCAAATTTCTCCAATCTTTCTTCTTCATTTTTTCAGTTCTCTTGCCTAATAAAAAATAAATGCAGTTTTTGATAATACTTGTGGTTTGACTCTAATATGTCATGGACAAATTTTTCCACTTCTTGTTTACATAAGACGTGAAATGGGATATACAAAAGAATTAAAAAAAAACAACCAAATAAGCAAACACAAAATAGAGATTAAAAGGCTAATCTCTCCCAGCCGAATCTGCTATTTACACCAGTAATCTTCAATAATGACCATGTATACAAAAAAGTGAGAGGCCTTCGATCCAAAAATTCATTATCAGCAAAACAAATCATAATTCGAACCCGAATCCGAATCATTTTACCAGCGTTAAATGATTATCTCAAAGTGTGATGCAGCAATATTAACAACTATTCAATTTTATTTTGGGGAAAAAAAAAGAGCCAATGAAGTTTAAAAGGTGAAAGAACTTTGTTGAAAAGAAAATGTAGAACGCTAAAGGAGGGTATTTTTTGTAAACAAATATTATTTTATAAAAAGGCTTTAGTCATCGACATGTCCTTAAACTTGTTTTGAGATTTTACTTGGACCCATCAACTGACCTTTGTACCTATTGAACACTTAAAACATTCAAAATATGTACCTATTAGACACTTTTTGATTAATCAGCCAAAATATAAAATGGGTGTAGTACACTCGCGGTGACATGACAAAATAACCAATTATATTATTGCATGTGGCAAATGAGTTCAAGTTTATGTTTTTTTTAAAAAAATTATGAGTAAAAAAAATTTAAAAAATTAAATACTTAAATCCTAACTCTAATCACCCGTCGTCGCATGCTTTCACCTTCATCTACTATGTCAAAAGCTATCATCCCCATTTCAAGCTCATCAATGACATAAAACTCCAAAACAAAAATCAAAATTCGTTGAACAAATCCAAGAAAAATGTCATCTTTTAACATAAAAATTGACAAATCATTACAATCAAAGAATCAATTTTATCTAATAATTAAAAAAATTAATTGAGTTTGAAAAATGAAATGAGGAAAAACAGGTAAAGATAACATTCCCCTTGAATACATTATATATATATTTATTTTTTTTATTTTTTTTTTACATGTTTTTCTTCATTTCACTTTAAATTAGTGTTTTTTTTTTCTTTTTCTGAATCTGTTCTTTATTTTTTTTTGGATCTGTTCTTCATTTTTTTTTCAAATCCAGTTTTGATTTGTTGGGAAGAAGAGAAGTTGGGGGCGGGGTTGGGGATTGAGAAAAGGAAGAGGAAAATAGATAGAGAGAGAGAGGAAGTATAATTTGGGTGATGGACTCCATTTTTTCCGGCAAGAAAAAATGGCAGAAGGTGGTGGTGGATTTGGAACAAGAATACAATGAAGAAGAAAACAAATTTGACAAAAAAAAACACTTTTCACATGCCTATTTTCAGGTATTGTACACTTACTAAGCCATGTTAGCAAAAGATGTTTAAGTGATTCAAATTCAGAGTGATACAGGTGTTCAATAGGCACAAAGGTCAGTTGAGGGGTTCAAGTGAATCCTCGAAACAAGTTTTAGGGCCTATCGATGACTTAAGCCTTATAAAAACTATGTCTTGCATGTTACTTCTAATACATCAAACCAAATAGTGTATAAGAAATAATGTTAACATAACTAATACCAACATTACTAATGCAAACACTACTAATACACCATATTCAACATTATTCTTATACACTCTATTAAACGATCCCGACTAAATTAATACCTAATAGAAAACTAATGCAAATATAGTATAATATTATATTATAACTAATGCCAAAAGGATATTATGCAATACTAATACTTATTATTTGAGCTCCGTAGGCTCTCTTGAATCAGCTAATTACTTTACTTATTATACTATAGAAGTGGCTTAAAAGCACACAGCTATTCGTCGTAGCTCACCCATATAAGGGCTTTTACGTCAATTGCATCATAGTGAAGTAGCTTGATTGGGTTAGGAAAGAATTTTACCGTAGCTCCTTTCTAAATATTTTTATGAGTTGACTTTTTCACCCTTCCCACTTTATATATGTCATGGTTATCTCATTCTAAGTGTGGGTCCCAGTCCTGCTATTTTTCCCATTTTCACGGTGACGGAAGTAGTACTACATGTGGGGCCTATGCGAGTTTATCTTTGAGTCTTTGACATTTTTAATTGCTAATTACTACTAATACTAAAACTAGGGTGTTCATGATTTGGTTAGAAATCGATCCGAACAAAAAGATCGAATCAAATCGATTAAATAAATTAATTTTATTTGTTTTTGATTTGATTTGGATTTAAATTTTAAAAAATACGATAATACTTAGTTTGGTTTGATTTTATTAAAAACAAATCGAATAAAAAATTAAATCGAACCGATAAATTATATGCACAAATTTTATAATAGTATATTACTTGTTATAAATAATTTTAAATACTTTGTATATTTTTCATGAAAATTTTATTTATCTCTAATAGGCTAATGAACTTTACACCTTAAGCTAATTTATTAAAAGAAAATTATGAATCCAAACTCATTTATTTAAAGAAACAACTATGAAATTTATCTATCTATCTATCTATCTATCTATATATATATATATTTGTATTTCTTATTAATTTTATTCAATTGATTAAAACGTAGTATATATCTTTAGATATTTTCTCCATAATTCAAAAAAATTATAGTTACTATAATAAAAGAGTAATGACGGATTATAAGTTGACAAATGATGGAGAATTCTTTTCTAATTGTAGGAAAAAAAACTAAAAGAGAAAATATTATTATTTTTTAGAAAAATCAAAAGAACCGAATTAAACCGATGGATATGAATTATATTTGGTTTGGTTTGGTTTTAATAATTAAAAAACCGACTAAATTGATTTGGTTTTGGTTTTATCCCAAAACCGAGCTAAACCTAACGATGAATACCCCTACTACTACTACTTAATTCTACTACTAGGACTAGGATAACTGTACATAGCTTAAATAGTTTAAATTAATGAAATTTTATTTAGTTTAACATTAATTTATAAAATATATTAATGTCTTTTAATTTTACGGTCTTAAAAATATTTGTGAAAAATTAAAATAAGAGTTGCCAACAAAAGAGGCATTTTTTAAAAATAATCTAAAAAGAAAAATAAGACAAATAAATTAAAATGGAGAGAATACTAAATAGATAGAGAAACATTGATTAAATTTTGTGTCAGATAGAAATGATATCTTAAGAAACAAGTAAAATTAGGTAATGTCACCAATTATAATTTTGTGATCAAATTAATTCCAATGTGTTTACAATTGATGAAATAAATTATTCTGAACTTTATTGTAATGTTTGATATTTTAAAATGAAACTAATATAAGTATTAGCTAAGATAAGTATTAAAAAGACATTTTCAATAATTTAAAAGGCTTTTTCAATAGTTTTTATGTATGAAAATTATGTCAAAAGTATTATAAATTAAAATAATTAATAACTTAAAATAATTTAAAAAAATATATAAAAAACTCTGGATTGCCTCTTAAAATTTTATCTGTATCATATAAATTGAAGCAAAGAAAATAACATATATTGGGCCGTACTGGCACATGGCTCATGTATCTAGTATTATTATATAACATTAGGTTGCTACGCTAATTTTGGTTTCACTACTAGGTGTAATAGATGGTTATTATGTAAATATTTCATCATATGCATGTTTATATTAGTATTATCGTATCAAGCTAAATAGTAGGAATATTAAAAACCTTTAGTAAGAGTTTCTTGAATGTTTGTTGAATATCATCTAACTATTCTTGTTAATATGAATACTGAAAGTTTAACAATTCTTATGATTGTTTTGTGTTTTTAGCCTCTTTTTCCTGTTTGATCCTTTTCATATCTTCTTTGTATTGTATGTGACTTGCGAGGATGAGTGACATGATTTTCAAGGTGATCAGGTGAGTTTCATAGAGGATTTTCAGTATTGAAAGTTTAGAATTCGGTAAGTTTGACAAAAGTCAATATTTAGGATTAATAAAATTGCATTCGAGTTTAGCATTGTTAGGTTTGAAGGATGATTTATGGCTTAGTTGAATGATTTGCACGGATCTTGAGGAGTTCAGGAGTGATTGGTTGCATTCTAGTTCATCTTAAAGATTATTAAAATTGACCACGGTCAACATTTGGTCAAGATGACCTCGGATCAGTAATGTAATGGTTTCAACAGGTCTGGAGTGCATTTTATAATTTATTTGGAATATTGATTTGTGTCTCAAATGAGTTTTAAGTGTTGCAACCAAGTTTGGAGCATAGTTGAAATTTCTGATATATGATGCGATTGCACTAGAGAAGCGCAATCGCACTGTTGGAAGACATCTTGGTCCACACAATTGCGCAAGATCAAGGAAATAACACACAAGGGAGGGGTGTTGGGTTTGAAATCGGTAGGACGTCATGCGGAAGCTTATAGTTGCAAACCATAGATGCGATAAATCAGATGACAAAGAAAATGAAACTAAAACATATTATTGAATATGGTTTGGCCAATTGACCTACATATTAAAACTAATTCAAAAAGCATAAAAACTATTTGAGAGAAAATCTCCCTCTAAATAAGACTCTTTAAGGACTACATTGTGAATTATGTTGTGTTGTGATATGAGAAGGGGGGTCTTCTATTTATAGAGGTTCAAATCCTTTCCTCCAAGAAAGAGGTTAGCCAAATATGATTTTTTTTAAAATTTTCCTTTTAGGAAAAGTAAAAGTAATTATGGTATTACTTTTATTTTCCTTCTAAGAAAAGTAAAACATAAATTTGGTAAGAAAATCAGGGCAAAACCCCTAACAAATCTCCCTTTTTTGGTTAGATTTTCTTGATAAAACTTGATTCGTCTTCTTCACCTGCATATATGATCTTTGTTCTTCACATAATCTTTATCACTGCTGCTTGCCATGGTTAAAAATAAGGTTTAAAATATCATAGTTAACAATGGATTGAAAATTAATATTTTTTTTTTTTTTAAAGATGTAGCAGCAAGAATGTTGAAAATATGGTTGAAACTTGTTCTCTACATATAGTTAGACAAAATCTTCATTATCATCAAATTGGTTGCAACTTGATTTGAAACCACTTTGAACCTGTTTTTAATCTCGTTTCACCAAACTATTGGACCTTTGAATCGTATGCTCTGATACCACTTGTTGGGTTCGAAATCGGTAGAGCGTCATGCGGAAGCTTATAGTTGCAAATCATAGATGTGATAAATTAGATGACAAAGAAAATTAACTAAAACATATAATTGAATATGGTTTGACCAATTGACCTACATATTAAAACTAATTCAAAAAACATAAAAATTATTTGAGAGAAAATCTCTCTCTAAATAAGACTTTTAAGGATTACATTGTGAATTCTGTTGTGTTGTGATATAAGAAAAGGAGTCTTCTATTTATAAAGATTCAAATCCTTTCCTTCAAAAAAGAGGTTAGCCAAATATGAAAGAATTTTATATTAAAACTTAAATTTGATAAGAAAATCAGCGCAACATGCAAGACTATCACGCAGGAGGCGAGCGTTCACGGGCGAGGAGGGGCAGGAAAGCAGAGGCGGACCTACCTTGTGAGTAGGGGGTGCACGTGCACCCGCTAGCTTCGAGAAAAACTCTGTATATATAGTTTGTATATCTGTATATATATCAGGGAGTTTAGTTAAATAGATGTAGTGCACCCGCAAGAACAATTGGCTTGGCAGGCGAGATGGTTGAGCATGTCGCCTAAAGTCTCCCTTATTACGTGATGACTTGGGTTCGAACACCACCACCAACAATTATTTATTGCTCCTTTTTCCAAATATATGTTACTGCAACATTATTGTTGTTTTTTATGTTTCCCACTTCAAACAACTTTAACTACATTATATTTTAAATTTTCGATATATTGGAATTTTAAGTGCATATATGTATATATATATATTCATTAATTAAAAAAAAACTTCCTACTTAGTAGTCAATTATTTTACATCTTTTCTTTTTGCTTTTATGTATTATGGACATTATTTACGTATTTTTTCTTTTATTTCAAAAATACAAGCTCTCCTCCAACTTCAAAAGGTAGATATTCTCCCTATCTTATACTGTGTAATATTTATATTATTTTTTTCTTTTAATCATTAACTTATTTTTTATTTAAAAAAATTAGCAATTTAAAGGTTAAAATAGGCTTAAATCAAACGTTTTTCCCTAACAACCATCTAGCTAACAAATCTCTCGGATTTTATATTTTTCAAAAACTTTCTATTATTGTTCAAAATATAAAAGTGCATCAAATTCAAGTACGGTGGATAACACACTTTTGTCATATTAAATCTGATTAATGATATTCAATAATATTAGAATTCTGCTTATAAAATACCATAGTTAATAAGTTTTCAAAGAATAATATGTCGAACTCTGACATTATTAATTATTATATTTGAATATAGGGGTGCATCCGTCAAGCTCAAATCCTGGATTCGCCTCTGCAGGAAAGGCAGCGCGATCACGTCGCTTTGTGTAGGCAGGGGTTCTGTTGAGATGCGTTTACACTGAGCAGTGGTGCACCTTGAGCGCTATCGTCACTACAAGAAACCTTTAATGACAACTTCTTAACGAAGGGACATGGATATGATCGTTGTAAGTGTACTTATAGCGACCAATTTCTTTTCCGGTCGTTAAACTTAATTTTCTAATGAACAGTAACGAAAAAATAATATCCCCTTGTTAAAATATGCAATATCCGATCGTCACTCTCTCCGTCCAGTCTCTCCATTTGTTTGCTCGACACAAAGCTGTGCTGAAGGAACCATAGATTTAAATTTCTGAAAGGGAAAAAAGTTTTGTCAGACAATTGTGGAACTAGCCCTAAGAAGCGGTTAACAGTCCAACCTGTCCTTGGTAAGTGTTTTTCACCCCAAATACTGTAAGATTCTGAATAAATTAGGCTTTCGTACTAAGTAGAAAATTGTGTTGAGGAAATAAATGATTGATAGTGAACCAATGTTTTTTAAGTCGAGGATTGAGGATCCATAGTGTTTCCTAAGGTTAGAGGAGAAATATGAAATAAGTGGGTCTGATTTGAACTTTATTAATGGAAACCAATGGGAATTATTTATGTTTTGTCGCATCTATGTAGATTTATTTATTGGGGCATATTTCTTGAAAGCTAGCCTGAGTTTAATTTCATTGATCCACCATTAAGATATAATTATTTGTGGAATTCAATCTTTACTATTTTTTTTCTGGATGGTCTTTGCATATATTTTGCTTTTATCTCACGTGAGTATGCTCAGGCTCTGAGGCATGATCTACATGATAACTTTTTGAATCAAAATTATTTTAGTAGGAACAGTTTTATGGCTTTACTTCATAATTCATTATGTTAAGAATATCTAGTTGTTTATGAGTTAAACAACTAAATTCTAACTATTTATCTCTATTTGTACTTTTGTTGTTTACCCAAGTGGGGAATGCTTCAGTTGTTCCAATTATATTCACTGTGGAAATTCTAATTATTTCTACTGAATTTTCTGTTCCTTTTTCTCCGAAACTGCTATATCCTTGTTAAGACCCTGATTTTTTGTATTACTCACATGAATTTTGAACATAATAGGCAACTGCATAGGGATGAGAATGTCCTGTTTGCCTGGTACAAGTTGCCTCATCTTCTTCAGAACAAAATTTTGCTCAAGGTTAGTACTTCTGTGTATTCTCTGATTTTATGCATGTTTCCTCACTTTGTCGTGTTTTTTCCTAGTATAATTGCTCGTATAAATGTTTCCAGTGGTGTGACACAGTGGTCAATGAATTTTTTATGGCAGAGTTATCCAACTGTGTTCGTGGAAAGTAACAAGTAACTTTGGGATAAAAATTATTGCGATGACTTTAAGATATGACTGTTTTCTTAGTGCTTGCTTAGTCCACGTACCTAGTGTATGGTTTTCTAGATACTTGATTGTTTTGGTGGATATTGTCTACAAAAATGACCAATTTTGATTTCACACAGAATTGAGTAGCAAAAAGAAAAAGCTCAGATTATTGACAGTTAAGAGTTCTTTGAATAATTTTTTCATAATAGCTTTCACTCTTCAAGACTTATATATGCTATCTTGCATATGTGACAGGACAAAACTTAAGTTGTAGGTGGATCTTATCCCAAACAAAAACAATGACTGTTTTTTTTGAATGACTAATGTAAACAACAATGAGTAGAAGAGTTGTAAAGCTACAATTTGGTGAAATATGCAAAGATAGCAGATAATAAAAATCAGTTTAATGCCTTCTATAACATAAGAATTCAATTAGTCGGCCTGTAAAGCCATTTCTGATTTGTATATTCAAACAAGCCAGTTCTCACCTATGTAGGTATAAAACCAGGCTATAAATGATTGTGATAATGTACTTGTTGATCTGAAGAATCAGTTTGAGGTATAGTCATCTTTTAATTTTTAGCCTAGCTTATTTCAAGTAGACTTTGTCTATGTACTATCGTATGTTGATGGCACTAATGGATGCATCATTTCTCGCTTTGAGTTTCAAGATGTTCAGTAATGTTTGATTGTTATAAGCAGAAAAAATCAGTTGAGCTAAAATAGATCATGCAGCATGCGCTCATACAAGTTCGCTTCTTACTTGAATTGTATAGTTCTTCAGTATTATTTTTATTTTGATAAGTATGATTTTCAGTACTTCTTTCTTCTTCATTTTTCATTGGAGTTTAATAGTTCCCATTCTTCAGTACTTAAGATGAGGCATCAAGTTAAATCTTTGATGTAGTGTTTTCTTTATTTTATGTGAAATATATTATGATTCTATTCTAGGTTGGATTGCAAAATATTGAAAGCATCTTGTGAAATGAGTTTGAGATTCTTTACCTTCTTGAGATACAATAAATGATAGAAAAGATAACCTGTTGAATAAACTCTTACAATTTACCGCTCAAACTTAATGTTGGTCTAAAAGCTCCATTTAATACCTGATATGAGAGTATGTAAAGTGATGCATGTCCTTCCAGAATTCCTTAATACTTTTCAAACTGGATATAGCTAGGTCTTAATGTAAAGTATGGTTTTCTAGATACTTGATTGTTTTGGTGGATATTGTCTACAAAAATGACCAATTTTGATTTCACACAGAATTGAGCAGCAAAAAGAAAAAGCTCAGATTATTGACAGTTAAAAGAGTTCTTTGAATAATTTTTTCATAATAGCTTTCACTCTTCAAGACTTATATATGCTATCTTGCATATGTGACAGGACAAAACTTAAGTTGTAGGTGGATCTTATCCCAAACAAAAACAATGACTGTTTTTTTTGAATTACTAATGTAAACAACAATGAGTAGAAGAGTTGTAAAGCTACAATTTGGTGAAATATGCAAAGATAACAGATAATAAAAATCAGTTTAATGCCTTCTATCACATAAGAATTCAATGAGAGTCAGCCTGTAAAGCCATTTCTGATTTGTAGATTCAAACAAGCCAGTTCTCACCTATATAGGTATAAAACCAGGCTATAAATGATTGTGATAATGTACTTGTTGATCTGAAGAATCAGTTTGAGGTATAGTCATCTTTTAATTTTTAGCCTAGCTTATTTCAAGTAGACTTTGTCTATGTACTATCGTATGTTGATGGCACTAATGGATGCATCATTTCTCGCTTTGAGTTTCAAGATGTTCAGTAATGTTTGATTGTTATAAGAAGAAAAAATCAGTTGAGCTAAAATAGATCATGCAGCATGCGCTCATACAAGTTCGCTTCTTACTTGAATTGTATAGTTCTTCAGTATTATTTTTTTTTGATAAGTATGATTTTCAGTACTTCTTTCTTCATTTTTCATTGGAGTTTAATAGTTCCCATTCTTCAGTACTTAAGATGAGGCATCAAGTTAAATCTTTGATGTAGTGTTTTCTTTATTTTATGTGAAATATATTATGATTCTATTCTAGGTTGGATTGCAAAATATTGAAAGCATCTTGTGAAATGAGTTTGAGATTCTTTACCTTCTTGAGATACAATAAATGATAGAAAAGATAACTTGTTGAATAAACTCTTACAATTTACCGCTCAAACTTAATGTGGGTCTAAAAGCTCCATTTAATACCTGATATGAGAGTATATATGTAAAGTGATGCATGTCCTTCCAGAATTCCTTAATACTTTTCAAACTGGATATAGCTAGGTCTTACAAAGGTTCAAAATTCACGATGGGACAGCTCGCACTCAAAAGAAACTTGTTAATATCTCCTTTCCTTTTCATGAGAGAGCAGGCTTCAAATGTGGTCTTGCTCGTCTCTTTCGTAAGTTATCCTTCAGTGAAATTTCACTTGAAATTTTGCTTGACATTCCTTAATCGTCACATGTATTTGAACTAGGATTCTTTTATGTCTGAATATGATTAGATATATGTTTAACCATTGTAGCATTCAAATGCTTCTTTAACTATCAATGAGAAGTACGACTCAGCATTCCTCATCTATGCTCTTATGGTCCAGTTCTTTCCCTCACATCACCGTGTTCTATGCTTTTCACTGTTCTCTTTTGATTCTTCTTCCAAACCTCCTCTTGAATGAGGTTTGAAGTTGATGCCATGATCCAAAATGACAATTTTTTCATCTACAATTTAGCTTATCCGTGAATATGCTCAATGCTCAAATAATATATTAAAAAGGTAAGAGTAAATAGGTGCATGCCTTGTTCTCTCTTCATGGTTAACCTATTGTTATTTCTCTATGAGAATACATTTAAGTCCTTCTAGTTATACCTGGACTACCAGTTATGCAAGAGAATAACGTGTTGCGACGTTAGGGAGTACAACAAGCTGCAATTCAAGTTCATGATTATAAAAAAAAAACGGAATAGTAGTTAATGGAGTTAAGATTGTTGTTCTTTCAATGTAGTGAAAAAGATCTAGAGAGAGATAATATCGTGAATGAATACATTAGCACTTTGGGTTATATTGGATTGACTCTTTTACTTTTTTTTGATTGATGTGAAGTTGTAATTACATGTTAATAATTAGCTATTTTGTATCACATCAACCATATACTCTCTGTTGAATAAATGATAATACAATCAGTTCAAAAGTTCCAAACATTTATAGAAGTTGTTTTCTACTGAGTGCAGTAGTGCAATATGACATAAATACATGGTCCTTATAACTTAGAGCCATTTTGTATTCGTTAGTAGAAAAATACTTTTTTTTGGTCAAAATCTGATCTTTTATTAATAAACAGAAAGTGAATATACAAAGCCAAATAAGTGCTGACCACTTACTTCTCAGTTACTACCATCACAACTTATCTAAACATACTGGAAGGAAACAATAAGTATCTATCATAATCTATACATCATCTCTATAGCAATCTATATGGCTTCTCAGGTCCAAAACTAAGGCATTTTG
The DNA here is from genome assembly GCA_031232105.1 of Capsicum rhomboideum. Classification (NCBI taxonomy): domain Eukaryota; kingdom Viridiplantae; phylum Streptophyta; class Magnoliopsida; order Solanales; family Solanaceae; genus Capsicum; species Capsicum rhomboideum. The sequence continues at coordinate 33,180,204 of CP124716.1, forward strand.
TCAAGCTGATGCAAGATGGACTTCCATTTGCTCAGGTTCCTCCCTCGAACATCAGTGGCGGAGCCAGAAATTATAGGAAGGGTGTTCAAATATTACATAAGTAAAAAAAAATAAAAATTGACAAATGAATGCACCGAAAATTTTAAAATCAAACTACGTAATATTAATAATTAATTTTTTTATGAATAAATGTAGCAATTTTTTTAAAAGTAAATTGCGTGATATTTACTTTTAATGGGTTCATGTTTAATTTAATATGAAGTGAACGGAAAGAGCGGAAAAAAAGAGAGGAGAAAATTTAGCTTAAAATGAACTCATTTTTACGCTTCAAGCTTTCACCGACCCATGATGATGACAACAATAACGACGAGCTATGAAGAATAGACGTGAGCAGAATCAGACAAAGTTTTTTTTTTTTAAAAAAATCCTTTTGGAGCCTTGTTGATTTTGATAGAGTTATATAGAGTTTTTAGGATTTGCTTATTAACTTTAAATTAAACAAATTTTTTAAAATTTTACTTAGAAAATTTAATGAAAAGAAAAAGGAAATCAAAACAAATGATTGGAATCCAGTTGGCTGCTAAATTTTTATTCTATCCTTAAATTTTGTATGTCTCTAATTAAGAATAATTTTAATAAGTACTCTCTCCGTCCCATTTTAGTTGGTCATCTTACTAAAAATAAATGTCCCATATTAGTTGATCACTTACTAAATCAAGATAGAATTAATTAATTTTTTTTCATTTTACTCCTACAATTAATAACAATTCCAATGTCAATTCCTATGCCCAATGAATATTATTAATATGGGTAAAGGGTAAAATAGTAAAAATCATCAGTCCATTTATGGTTTCTTAATCACCGTGTAAAATGAAATGTGCCCAACTAAAATGGTACGAAGAGAATAATACTTAATTTTGAATTATTTCAAAAATAATAAATGTATAAACTATTATATTTTATATTTATATGACAAAATTGCTTAATGACCAATAAAATAGGAGCTCCTTTGCAAATTTGGAAAAAGGTCAAACAAATCCCAGCAGCCGCTGGGAATTGAACCTGCGAGGGTGTGCGTTTGGCTCTTACTGAACGCCTTCAGCCGCTAAGCTATTGTGACAAGGTTGTTCAAAATATTACATTTAACCAAATAGTGTAGCATTTTACTTATATACGCGGTGTAAGTTTCCGGCTAAGGGTGTTCACCTGACCATCCTTGCTAGGTTATAGCTCCGCCCATGTCGAACATGGATATGTAAGGTAATTTCCTTGCTAACTCGATCACACTGGTAGGGCTGAGATTGAAACCTCATTGCATTTCTTTCCCTCCAAATAACATACACCACTATTGCAAAGGTACAACTGATGATTGCTTCCCTGCCTGAGTTTTTCCTATCCCATTTGTTTATCCATTCCATTTCATCTTGCTAGCTTCCGATAAATCTGTTGAAGCCCAACCACCCTAGCAACCTTGTAGTGTTGCACTCAAAGAAAAGATGTTCAAATGTTTCAACAGGGGGACCACAAAAAGCACACTCAAGTGGCACCTAAATGCCAAACTTCAATAACCTCTCCACAGTTGCCAATCTTCTCCAAGCAGCCAGCCACAACACAAATTTATGTCTAGGATGTATGTTAGGTTGTAAAGCTATATTCTTCCAGGAAACCTTTGGGTGGAAAGGCATAAGACTAAGATACATCATTGAGATGGAGAATTTACTTGCTTCCACCACTGTATTCAGTTTTTCTGCTAGTTCCCCATGCATTTTAAATGACCCCAGATGCTTCCTTGCTTCCAGGATCTTCCTTACTACCCATGTTGCATGACTGGTATTGGATAATTCTCTACTGGTTCATCCTTTTATGTAGAAGATATGTACCCATCTAATCCATAAGCAATCTTTTTTCTCATTCACTGCCCATAGTAACTTCAGAATGGAAGCAGTGTTCCGTATCTTCAAGTTGATTATAGCTTGTCCACATACAGCCTTTGGAAGGCAGAGCTTTTCCCCAGACACTAGTGCTTTTTTTGAGTTCAAAGTTGAACCAGTCCACAAATAAGTTCTGCAGATTCCTTCAATCATCTTTAATAGTTTCTTTGGTATAAAAAATATATGTTCCCAATATGTCTGCATGCCAAAGATAACTGACTTGATCAACTGGATTCTTCCAGCAAAGAGAGTAGTTTGGCAGACCAGCACCTAACCCTTTCTGTAATCTTCTCCACCAGAGGCAAACACTGATCTGTAGAGAGCTTTTTTGAGGATATTGGAATCCCCAAATATTTGAATGGTAGCTCCCCTTCTACATACCCCAATGTTGAGAGAATAGATTATTTCAAATCTGGTTTAACTCCAGAAAAGAAAATAGAGTTTTTCTCATTGCCTGTAAACACGTGACTACTGAAAACCTGTGGAATGCTTCTTGAAGTAACTCGATAGATGTTAGATCAGCTTTACAAAACATCAATAAGGCATCAGTAAAGAAAATATGAACCACACCTAGTTGTTACATCTAGGGTGACATTGAAATGCTTTTTGGTCTTAAGGATATTGAACTCTCTCTGCAGATACTCCATAGCCAACACAAAAAGATATGGGGACATTGGATCCCCTTGTCTTATACCCCTCTTCCCTTGAAACTGCTTAAACCTCCATTGATAACCAATGAGTAAGAGACAGAAGTGATGCATTCCATGACCCAACTTATAAATTTGAAGAGAACCCCAATTCAGCTACCATTTTGTGCAAAAATCTCCATTCTACAGAATCATATGCTTTCCTCAAGTTAACTTTCATAGTATATCTAGCTGAAAGTCCTTTCCCAGAGTACCACTTCAGAATCTCATGACTAAATAAAATGTTATCAATGATACTCCTACCACCAATGAATACAGACTGTGATGGACTAACAATTTCTCCTATAACAAGCTTAATTCTGTTAATCAACACCTTAGTAATAACCTTATAAATTGTAGAGCAGCAAGCAATTGGTCTATAATCTTTCACATGAGTAGGATTACTAGTTTTAGGCACAAGAGTAACAGCTGTACAACTAACTTCTTTGAGCATGTTTCCAGTAGCAAAGAATTCCTTAACGGCAGGCAAAACATCAGACTTGACAATATTCCAGTGTTTGAGATAAAATTCCACAGGAAAGCCTTCAATACCTAGAGTTTTATCCTTTGTCATTCCTTCCATTGCATCAACTATCTCCTGGTCAGTGATTGGGACTATAAGAGAGCACCTCTGTTGGTAAGATAAGCAGGGACCATTCCTAACAACCTCTATACTTGGACAGGGAATATTTTCAGTTGCTGACCCATAAGCCTTCTGACCCATAAGCCTTCTGAAGAAAGATATAAATTCTTCCTCTAGTTGAGTTGGATCTTGTAACTTAGTCCCATTTGCCTGATAGATAGATGTAATAGTGTTTCTGCTGCTTTTTATCTTCATTTGAGCATGAAAATATTTAGTATTTGCATCCCCACTATCAATCCAATTTTCCCTTGATTTTTGTTTCAAAACTTGCTCCTCAACATCACTCCATTTCCTTATTTCATCCATTTGGTCTTTTTCTTGTTGCACCAATAGCTAGTTTAGAGGTTGAGATACATCTGTGATTGAATAATTTCTAGCCTTTGTCGAGCATCCTGTAGTTTCTGACAATATGATGCCATATATGTATTTAACCCCTTCAACTCCGGCTTTAGTGCTTTGAGTTTAGACCATAACTGATTCATCCTGGTACCAACATATCTTCTACTCTACACTTCCATCAGAATTACTTCAAAATCAGGATGGTTTAGTACTGTTTTGAATAGCCTGAAAGGATTTGGTCTGGAGGGAGTTCTTGTATTAACTTGGAGAAAAATTGGTGAATGATCAGAGACACCAGGATTAAAAAATTTAGCCCCTACATGTCCATAATCCACAAGCTATCGAAAATTCCCAAATGCCCAGTCTATCTTGGAATGCACTCTACTCCCATCCTGATGCTTATTACAGAAAGTGAATGTCCATCCTGTTTATTTTAGTGTTGTAAGTTGTAGTGTATCCAAACAATCTCTTAGAGGTTGGGTTTTACTTGTCTGTAGCTAACACATTATTAAAGTCTCCACACAATAGCCAAGCCTTCTGAATCCCACCCACAAGCTGTTCTAACTCCTTCCACAATACTTCTCCTTGTTGACTATAATTTTTGGCATAGATAATAGTGAGTTATGCAGAGAACTTAAGGTATCATCCTGTATAATACAATGAATAAATTGCTCATAGACAGTTAACACCTGAATTTGTATATGATCTTTCCATAACAGCCACACCCTTCAATTGTAAGCTAAAGGATAATTCATGCAATACTTCCAATCTGGTACTATCTTCTTGAGAATATTCATTGCTTTATTTTCCTTAACTTTGGTTTCAACTATTCCCATAATATCAATCTTATTCTTCTGCAGAAAGAGCTTCATCTCTTTCTGTTTTAGGGGCTGATTAAGCCTCCTAATATTCCATGTTGAGATAATCATTGGTGTTTAGGGGTTTCCCCCGGATCACCTGTATCAACATGTTCCTCTAGGACAATGTAACTATTAGTAACCTATACTACAATATCTGCTGGCAATTCCTGAGGAGAATCATTTGTCCTCTACGATGTACTAGGCATAGAAGGGTCAGCTTTGGCCTGCTGACTAGTGCTAGGAGGAACTGCTCTCTCCTTCCCTTCCTTGCGAATAACATTCTTTGCTTTCCAATCAACTCTGGTTTTCCTAGGCCTTCTATTCCTTCTTCTCTTCCTCTTTACAGGTTGGAATTGAGGTTCGGTTTTCTCTTCCCCTCCTCTCTGTTGTACTGACTAATAAATCTTGGCTACATGCCCAAATTTCATACACTCAGTGCAAAACTTTGGGCACCAATCGTACTCTATAGGCTGCTGATTTATACTTGAAGGGGTCACCATTTCTATAGAATCTAAAAGGGACTGTGATACTCAGAATTTGCCCTTATATTTGTTAACTATGACTGAGATATATAATAAATGATTGCTTTTGGATTCTCTTTAGATTTCAATAATTTAGATAACTGGATCTACACTAAATTTATATTCCAGCTTTCAGAATGAGCAAAAATTAAAGAAGTTACATGTAAAGGAATATCTACTAGGTTACCTATGTGAAAGAGAAAAATTTCAGGAAAAGCTAAAGAACAATGCATTAAATATGATTATAATAGATTGTTCTCATCCCCCTTTCTATGCAATACATCTTTGCTAATAATGATAGATTGATTATAATTCTTTGATCCAAGGCATATATATGATTAAGTGACTCTGTTTTTCATCCATGACAGATACTCAAGGAATCTCTGCACAAATGTCTTTGGTGTTGCGATCTACTCTGAATTTGATGCTACCAACTTGTACTATATGGAACATATTGCAGGTAACTCAGGATGATTATTTGTTTCAACTTTCCATTTGATTTATTTTACTAGTTATGTTGAGAGAGTGTATTTATGGATAAGTCATAAAAATATTATATTTTTCTGATGTTCGCCTCCAGATCTCTTTTGTAAGAGAACAATCTCTTATTTTGAGACTATTGTCCTAAAGACTGTAACTGGTTGGCATTATTGGCTTATTGTTCTTCAATTATTTCAGAACCGAGTGATATAAATACATACATGTGTGTATATGCTTGTCAAGAATTTGAAGTTTTTTTTTTATTAATGAATTTTTTAATTTCTTTTTTACCAGATCAATCATTTGATGTCCGGAGAACTTGAACCGGAAGAAAGTGCACATCAAGTATAAGCAACTGTTATTTTATATTACTTTTTCTACTTATATATGTAAGTGGCTAAGGACACAACACAACAATAGCAAGTTGTACAAAAAACATTCAACATGGTACTATAAATTTTGTCTTGGTAGTGCCATTCTTAGAAGAATATTTTTAGCCTTAAAGTTTTTTGCTTTATTATTCTAGATACTCTTGGTGTTTGTGTAAATTTAGTAAGCTTTAAGGTGAGTTTTAAATGTTTCAAAAGGTGCCTGAATTATGTTAATAGTAGCCACGTGTGCCCATATTATTTGCACGAAGTTTAAAAAAATAAAAATATTTTTTTTAATAATGTGATTTTAAGCTAAAGATATAGAATTATAATGACCCTCTACGTCGTTTTCTACTTCTCCACATTATCTCAGAGTTTAGAGCTTTCCCATAGCTACCCCAAGTCATTTATGACTTGCTGGAACTGACAGTTCGGTTACCGAATAGTTCGTTTGGTTTTTAGAGCCATTTCTCTATTTTTAAATTGGAGCTTTTTAAATTTGGCTACCGGGTCTAAACATTAGGTAGAAGGCCTTGTATGCCAATTCTGATAGTTCCATCAGCTCCAGAACGTCGATTTTAGGTTAGGGGGACCTTTGGTTCGGGTCCCGAGGCTTCCAGACTCGTTTTGGGTTATTGAGTAGAAATTGACTAAAACGACCAATTGGGTGAGGGATGCACATTTCATCGAAATGACCCCGGATGGAAATTTTGTTTGTGCCTTGAATTTGGAATGTCAAATTTGATAGGGTAGCATAGTTTATTTGCGTTCACGGGATTTCGAACGAATCCCGAGGGTTCGATAGAAAACTTGGCAATTGCCAAGTTTCACTGATGCAGCATCAGCTGGTGCAGGCCAAGAATGGCCTTCCTGTTCGTGAGGCCTTGGCCGAGTTTGCGAAGGCCAAGCCTTTTGGCCATCACGTTCACGAGCCGGCCTGACCAGCTCAGCTTTGTCCTTCGCATTCGCGGTCGACAGGCTTCCAGTGATCTTTGCAATCAATCGCGTTCGCGGCGGGGTCCCCTTGTTCGTGATGAAGGGACCCCTGGCTGTATAAATACATGCCAAACCCGATTTTCTTTATTTTCCACAAGTCCCAAACATTATTAAATGCCCTAGAGAGCTAAGAGAGTGAGAGGATCGATACGGGGTGTTCGGGCTGAGTTGGAGAGTGCGTGGGAACGTTTCCTCATCAAATATTATCGTAAGTTTTCATTAATTTATCGGTAAATTCCCCGTTTTAAAGTTATAACCCTAGTTCATTGATGAGATGATTTTCAATCTTATTGTGCTCGGAATTTATCCATTGTTGAAGGTAAATGATCCTTGAGCCTTGAGGGACGTTTTGACGGTTTCAAACTTGTGATTCCGTAAGTAGGCCCCACATGGGATTTTCAACTCGATTTTGGACCCGATGCATTTATATGCAATGTAGGTATTGTTATTCTTGTATTGATGAGTAGATTGTTATTTTTGATAGCGTGGTATCGTGCAGAGGTTTCTCGAAAGGGAAAGGCCCCACTTTAGCAAACTTTATCGAGCTTTCGTCGGCGTCCAGGTAGGATAGGCTTACCCTACTTATATATTGAGCTTAATTATGGTATTAATATGATATTATGCTAGTTTTGGGTTTGAGTTTACGATTGGTTGCTTAGTTAGTGAAAGTTGAATTATTTGGCCGATTTGAGGGCCGTTTCGGAGGTAGAATCGACCCATTTATCCTTCCCTTAGGTAAATTGATGCTTTGGGGTTGTGATATCGTACTTATCTCCTTGTCTACTGAGGAGGCCTTCTTTCGCGACATTATTCTTAATCTTGAGCCTTAGACTACATAGCATATACCTAGTTTGGGGCTAGGTTAATGATCTTGATTTATGACATTTAAAGACCGGTTCGAGTCCGGCATATTCTATCGATTTATGGCGTTTAAAGAACAGTTCAAGTCTGACATATTCTATTGATTTATGACATTTTAAAGACCGGTTCGAGTCCGAGATACTCTATCTATTTATGGCACTAAATTATCAGTTCGAGTCCGACACTTGTGGTGAGTTATGAGGAGGGAAATCCGATTCAAGTTCGGTGTTTATGAGTTATTTCATGGTATTATGGTACCGGTTCGAGTCCGGTGTGTTGTGGTATGAAAGGGTTCATAAGTATGGTAGTGGTATATTCCTTGATTGCATCCATCGGGCTTATGGGGGTTCGTTTGGATTAGTTTTCTCTTATTTGTACCCTCTAGGCTTATGAGGCCTAGTTGGATTGTAGTAGCTACTTTAATTTTGGTATCGTGTGTTTCTTTATTTATTTACCTATGTCAGAGCATGTTCTCAGGTTTGCCCCTCTCCCTTGACTTATTTTACATCCTTGCATTTTATTATACTTTTATTATGATTTAGCTCAGTCGGTCGATGATGTCTACTGAGTACACGTTGTTTTGGTACTCATACTACACTTCCACATATTTTCTGGTGCAGATCCGAGTACTAGCTAACGTCGTTGACATTCCAACCAGCTTGCTTACAGGATCCGGAGATAGGGTGAGCTTTCGGAGCCGGAGCTGATCCCCTCTCCTTCCCCTATTTTTGGACAGTCTTTTATTTCGAGACTACATGTGTATTGACACTATTAGTACTCTTATTCTTTTGCTAGTGGCTCTTGAACCGGCCTTACCAGGTCGTGGGATTTCTTTTGTTCTTCTCTCTCTTTGGAGCTTTTGAAGTTAAGAAATTGGTCTTGGAAAAAAACTTCTAGTAAACGACTTTGGATAAAATTCTGACAGCGCCGTTAGCTTCGAAATGTAGATTTTAGGCTAGGGGGACCCTTGGTTTGGGTCCCGAGGCTTCCAGACTCATTTTGGGCAATTGAGTAAATTTGGTGAAAAATGAAACTATGGGTGTGGGGACCATTTTTTATCGAAATGACCTCGATTAGAAATTTTGATGGTTTCATTGAGTCCAAAATGTCGAATTTTATATGGTAGCATAGTTAGTTTGTGCGCACGGGGTTCCAAACAAATCTTAAGCACCCAATCAAAGTATGTTAGGACTTGGGTTTTTTGCTGGTTTACAGCAGCTAGTGCAGGCATATTTTGCCCTTCACATTTGCGAGGAGCTAGATGCATTTGCAAAGGGTCAAGTCATTGACCTTCGCTTTTGCGATCCTTTCCATTGCATTCGCGATGATGGGTCAGTCTGACTCGGTCCATTTCCTTCTTCGCGTTCGCAGCTAGTTACCAACGTTCGCTATAGTCATTTTTCTTGGTCATCGCGTTCATGACCAGGGACCCTCGTGATCATAATGGGTAATTCCCTGGCAGTATATAATCCCCTTCTTCGCTATTCTTCTTTACTTTCTAAGTCCCAATTCGCCATTATTGAATTTTAGAGCTTGGAAAACAATAGGAAATCGTGTAATTGAGCTGGGGTATGTTACTTCGACTCTTCTTGATCATTTCCCATCATTTACCCTGTTGAAAATCCGTCTTAATTCCATGTAAATTCTTAATTTCTGAACTTTAGGGGCTGATTTAGGACCCGATTTGTACCCTATTTGTGCTCAATTTTTTGAGCGCACATTCTTTCAATGGAAAGAAAACAACTAGTACATGTGGCTACTACAAAAAGTCAAGACATAGCATTGATAAGTGCTATAAGATTCATGGATTTCCTGCAGATTTCAAGTTTACAAAGCAGAGAAAATACCATACTAGAGCGCAAGCTAACAATGTGTTTAATTCTGTTTAGGAGAATGATATGTCAGAAAATGGTGCTTCAAATGCAAGAACACTCACTCAGAAGAATGTAGAGCAACTTTTACAGCTCCTTCAAAAGATGAAGTTGGGACAACAGGCTGCAAACAACTCTGAGACCAATGTTAATGTGAACCCTGATGGTATGGCTGGTGTAGCTAAATTTTTCAGCTCTTATGCATGTTTCATTCAAATAAATAGTAATTCTTGGATCATGGATAGTGATGCATCTGAACACATGACTTTTAACAAACAACTTCTTTTCAGTTTTAGACCTATGACCAAACCAGTCATGGTCACTCTTCCAAATTCTTAGAAGGTTAAAGTCACTCATTATGGTTCTATATCTATTCTGCCTAAAATAGTGTTTCATGATGTTATTTACATTCCTTCTTTTAAATTCAACCTTTTATCTGTCCATAAGTTGTGCAAACAACTTAAACATTCAGTCCTTTTTACTCCTAATTCTTGATTTCTATAGGGCCCTTCATTGAAGAAGCCACTGGAGATTGGTGATGAAGAAGGAAGACTCTACATCCTAAGGTCAAAGTCTACAACTGAAGTTCCTAGGAATAGTTTTAATTCTAGTAGTAATCTAGTTTCAAGCAGAGGGCATTGTTTGGCCAATCCTGCATCCATTTTTCATTTTGTTTCCAATGTTTTTGATTTCAATATGAAAGAGAAGTTATGGCACTATATACTAGGGCATATTCCTTTAATCAATATGATAAAGATTTCTTCTATTCCAGTATTTGCATTTTTAAATTTTCAATCTCCTTGTATTGTTTGTCCAATGGCTAGACAGTCCAAACTTCCCTTTCCCTCCAGCTCTATTTCCACAAAGTCTATTTTTGAATTAATCCATATTGATACATGGGGATCATATAACAATCCTACTCATGATGGTTTCAGATACTTCCTAACAATAGTGGGTGATTTCGGTAGAGGGACATGGACTTTTCTATTATCCAACAAGTCTAACACATTCAATGTCCTCAAGTCTTTTCTAATCATGATAGAAAGACAGTTTCACACAAAAGTTCAAAAGTTAGATTAGATAATGCTTTTGAGTTGGGGAGTGGGAAAGTTCAATCATATTTATTTATTTCACAAGGAATTATTCATCAAACAACTTATGTGTCTTCTCCACAACAAAATGGAGTTGTGGAGAGAAAGCACAAATATTTGCTTGAGACCTCTAGAGCTCTTCTTTTCTAATCACATTTACTTATTAAATATTGGGGTGATTGCCTTTTGACAGCCACTTAATTAATCAATAGATTTCCTTCTGAAGTTCTAAAGTACAAAACATCCTATGAAATTTTATTTCACTCTAAACCAAATTATCATAGTCTTAAGTGTTTTGATTGTTTATGCTTTTGCATCCATACTTTCAGTTCATAGAAAAAAATTTGAATCAAGAGCAATTTCTTGTGTCTTTTTTGGGTATTCCCATAGTAAGAAAGATTTCAAATTGCTAAATCTTCAAACCAAAACAATCTTCATTTCAAGATATGTAGCTTTTCATGAAAACATCTATCCTTTTGCCTCTATGGAAGTTGATGCTAATTCGGATACTATTTTTCCTCAAGGGAAGTCTATTTCTTCTAAATTTTTAGTTCCTGCATTCGATCCTAATGATGCTAGTCTGGACATTATTCCATGTTCTGATTTTTCACATGCTAATCCTATCACATCTGATTCTCCTGGTTATACTAATCCTACTGATTCTGTGACTTCACCTTCTTCACATACTCCTTCTCACTTCCCCCATCTTCAGTATCTCCCTCTGTCATAGATACCATTATTAGGAAATCGTCTAGACCACATAAGACTCCTACTTATTTAAAAGACTACATATGAAATGCCCTACACCTAAAAAATGTAACCACTTCCTGTTTCCTCTCATCTATCACTCCCCCTTAGTTTTCTTTCTCTAGTTTATCTACTAGTAATCAAACATTGCTCAACTCCCTTTCTAATCTTCAAGAAACAACAAGCTATAAACAAGCTGCCTTACACCCAGGTTGGCAAAATGCAATGGACAAAGAGATTGCATCACTTGATCTTAATAAAACTTGGGAAGTGGTAGAACTACCTAATGAGAGGAAAGCACTGCCCTGTAAATGGGTGTATAAAGTCAAGCAACATTAAAATGGAGTGTGGAAATATTAAAGGCTCGATTAGTAATCAGGGTTGACATTCAAAGAGAGGGTGTTTACTTTAATGAGACATTTTCACTGGTGGAAAAAATGACCACTATTAGGTGCATTCTTTCCATTGCAGTCAAAAAGGGTTGGGGACTGTTTCAACTAGACGTGGATAGTGATTTTCTACATGAGGAATTAGAATAGGAAGGGTGTATAAAGTTTCCACCTAGATTTACACCTCTCTCTCCTAAACATGTTTACAAACTACAGAAATCCTTATATGGGCTTCGACAAGCATCTCGGCAATAGTATGCCAAGCTTACTTCTGTCCTAAATTTCAAAGGTTTTACTCATTCTTTAAATGACTGTTCTTTGTTTTTTAAAAAGACAAAATCTTCTATTTCCATTGTAGCAATCTATGTGGATGATATCTTATTAACAGGGAATGACATTGATGAGTTGAATGCTCTCAAATTTTTTCTAAATCAGGAATTCAAGATTAAGGACTTGGGACACTTACATTATTTCCTTGGTATGGAAGTTCTTCGAGAGCCTCATGGGTTGATTCTTAGTCAGTGAAAGTTCACACTCAACTTGCTCGCAGAATTTGACGTCCTCAATTTATCTCCTATATCCTGCCCTCTTGATCCCACAACTCGATTACTTACCAACACAAGGGATCCCATCAACGATCTAATTCTTTACAGGCATTTGTTGGGGAAACTAAATTATCTCACCCACACTCGACCGGACCTTGCATTCACTATGCAATATTTGAGCCAGTTTATGCAAGATCAAAGAGCCCCTCATCTACAATCAGCCCTTCGTGTGCTTTGATATTTGTTGAAAGATTCGGGACTCGAATTATTCATGTCGGCATCCCCATCCTTTGAGTTAATTGCCTTCTGCGATTCTGATTGGGGAATTCGCCCGAATTCTCGCAAATCATTTAGTGGGTTTTACATCGCACTTGGTTCTTCCCCAATTTCATGGAAGTCAAAGAAGCAAACTTCCATTTCTCTTAGCTCCACTAAAGCTGAATATCGATCTATGCAGCGGGTTGTTGCTGAATTAACTTGGTTAGTGCATCTTTTCTCTGATCTTTCAATTTTGATTGATCTCCCAGTTCCCCTTCATTCAGACAGTCAAGCTGCAATTCATATGGCAAAAAATCTCGTATTTCACGAATGCACCAAACATGTGGAGCTTGATTGCCATTTCGTTAGACAATAATTTCTTGTTGGTTTGATCTCACTTTCGTTCACTACGTCCTCTTCTCAGGTAGCAGATCTATTCACCATGCCTTTGGCAAGTCCTCTCCATCATAATTTATCACGCAAGTTGGGAGTATTTTCATCCCCCTCCAACTTGTGGGGGGGGGGGGGGGAGGGGGCAGGAGGGATGTTGGTGTTGGTACAGGAAATGATAAAGAAGTGAAGAAGAAAGAAGGTGATGTCGGCTGATTTTTCTTGTTGTTGTTTGTAAGAAATATTTGTTGCTTTGGAAATGAGGTTCACAACACTTGGGCTTCAACAGATTGGGCTCATTCATTATTTAGCCCAAATACAAGTACAACAAAGGCCCATATAGTGCAACCCTAGATTTCTTTATTTATTGTAAATATTCACTTATCATATATACGGATCCTCGTAAATATTCAGTTGTCATATATGGATCCTTATTAGTTGTATATATACATTGTACGATAATGAATGAAACACACAGAAAAAAAAAAGAGTTTCTCTATTCTAGTCTTTTACTATTTTTACAAAATATCCTGCACCTAAATTAGAAAATATTTGCCATTGAACGTCAACATGTTATATCTTCATGGATATGTTAACTACTACTGAAAGTTTGAATAAACAGAACAATAAAAGAGCTTTAGTAATGTTATTACTTATTATACGGTGCTAAAAGTGATTTGACGACGCACACTTCAGAACTGAAACTTTGGACTAATGGAAGGAGTGTTCTAGCTAAAAGGGATTTATATTAAAATTAGAGGAGCAATTTCTTATGGATTAAACTGAAAATATTAAACCGCTAATCGAAAATCGATAACGAATATTTTATTGGTTTGGTTATCTATTTAGCATGTTTACAAACTAAAAACCGATAAATTGAACTAGTAACATACAAACCAGACATAATCGACCAATAAGCACCCCTAGGTTCGAGTCACCAGTAAGGGAGTAAGAAAACGGAAATTCTCATCAGGGAGGGTTAAAAAGAAAAAAACAAGTTTTTTGTAAAAAAGCTCTTGTGGCCTAAACTTGTCACATAACTGGATTTGGAAAACTTACTAAATGCAAAAAGAGATTTTTTGAGATAGATCAAAAAGAAAAGTAAGATACTTAAATTGACAGAGAGTAGAGTACTTATAATTATTTTGTTCCTTCGCTCGAGTTTGAACATTGACCTCTCGCGATTTTTGTTCCAATTCAAAACACAAGGTGTTAACACACTTGAACAAGGCAAAAGGGACATCTCTTACAGGGATATGTAATTAACATATTCAACATAATTAACTATTTAAGAGTTGTCATTCATAATAAAGTGTCATCTATGCGAGGATTTAACAAACAAAAATAAGTGAACAGTCTTTTTCTATAGCTATATTAGATCTATAGCTATATTAGATAAAACGAAGCAAATCCCACTTAACTTTACTTTCATTGTGGCTTAGAGAAATAATTTCAAAGAAAAATTCTTATGTATGCATGAGTTACAAATATAACTTGTAGTTCTCAATTTTCCATGCTTGATGTAAACGTATATCATGGTATCATGTATCACTCCTAATTAGTCTCAATGTGGAGATGTTCTAGTGGTTGGGGCATGAAAGTTACAACCCGAAAACTTTACATTTGAATTCCATTTACAAAACTTGGTAAGAGCCCACTTCAGTTTTGATAAGAGGCCACTTCAGTTTTGATAGATAAAATTAGGGTGAACTACATAAATACCCCTCAAAGAGGGTGGCTTTCAATTTTTGCCCCCCGTTAAAATGGTTTTACACAAATAAACTTTGCTTATTAAGTGGGGCTTTTTTGGACAAAATTGCCCTTGAATGCTATATTGCATCTCGCACATTAGAAGCCTTATTCTCATTCCAAAGCAGCAAAGCGGCGGCCATGGCCGAGTGAAATCAAAATTCTCTACTAACATCGATAATCACAGATAAGAAGGTAACATTTTCATCATCGAAATTCACTAAAAAATTCCCATTCGATCTCATTGTGTTGTTGAATTTTTGGGGTTGGTTGGGATAATTATAGCTGATTATGTGTTAAGTAAATTGGGGATCTAATTTGTAGTAAAATTGATGTGTTGTTGAAGTCCACATCTTAACTCCTAGCCTCACAATCACTGAATAATAGGGAACCATCACCTATTGATGATTATAGCTGATTATGTGTTAAGTAAATTGGGGATTTAATTTGTAGTAAATTGATGTGTTGTTAAAGTCCACATCTTAACTCCCAACCTCACAATCACCGAATAATAGGGAACCATCACTTATTGATGATATATGCTCTAAATTACACTGTTAATAAGTTTTTGTTGTTTTGTTTTTATCAGGTTCATGATCGGAATGGATGCAAATTGCATTGAAAAATGAGCCAGTATTTAGCAACATAATGTAGGGCTAGCAATAGACAGTATTGACAGAAATAGAGAACTCATGGTCATTGAACCGATAATGGATATTGAAAGAGTTGAAGAAATAGGGCAGGCATCTAAGAGGAAGAGCGTACGGAAAAAAAGAAAGGAAAATGATTGATATTGAAACTGGTTTTCTGAGAGACAATGCATCTATGGATGAGATAAACGTGAAATCGATTTTTCTTGACAAAGAAAATATGGTGAAGTGTATGTCAAACATTGCAGTTACACACAACATTTAATTCAAGGTTGTCAAATCATGCAAAATGAGATATTGGCTGAGATGTTTGGATAACAACTGCACATGGTGTTTTCATGCTTCAAGGATAAAAAAGTCTTTGCTTTTTCAGTTTCATACATATAAAAAGAGTCACAGTTGCTCTATTGACTTCATAGCATCTGATCATAAGAATACGACGTCAATGGTCATATACAATTATATATTAGAGCTTGTCCAGGATTCTACCAATGTTATCACCCTAAAATTCATCGTAGAGGAAATGAGAAGGAGATACGGAATAATCATATCTTATAACAAAGGATGGCGAGCAATACAACATACATATAGGCTGATAAGAGGAACTCCTGAATAGAACTACAATCTGTTGTCATCGTATCTTCATATGATGAAAGAAAGAACCCCGACACATACACAAACATAAAGAGGGATGATATGAACAGGTACACATGCTGGAACTGTTAGAAAACAAAAAAAAATACTATTAGAACTTGCAAACATGTCTTAAAACGGAAGACTCTTGTCCAAGGGGAAAACATTTATTCTATCATTGTAGTACTTAGTTTGTTAAGATATACACAACTCTTGCCTCATGGGCAAGACCTGTAAAAAAAACCAAAAATACTATTAAAACTGCAACATGTCTTAAAACTGAAACTCTTGCCCAAAGGGCAAATATTTATTCTTTCATTGTAGTGCTTAGCTTGTTAGAATATACACAACTCTTGCCTCATGGGAAAGACCTATTAAACTACTGAAAAATACTATTAAAACTTGCAACATGCCTTAAAACTGAAAACTCTTGCCCAAGGGGCAAACAATTATTCTTTCATTGTAGTGCTTAGCTTTTTAGAATATTCATAACTCTTGCCTCATGGGAAAGACTTATTTTAAGAAATTATTGAACTGATTATAAACATAAAATGTAAAAGGTCACTAACGTTCTTCTGCTCAACATAGGTTTATGTATGCGTTTTTTGCTTATGGTGCTTCAATCACCGGGTGGATCAACTGTAGGCTGGTAATAATGGTAGATGCAACATTTTTGAAGTCAAAATATCGTGGTGTCCTAATGATAGCAGTGTCAAAGGACGAAAACAACAACATATTCCCTTTGGCTTTTGGGATTGCTAACTCAGAAAATAATGAGTCCTATAATTGGTTCTTCAATCTATTAAGAAATGCATTTGGTGTGCGTGAACAATTGTCTATTCTATCAGATCGCCACCTAGCAATAGCAAATGCAATTGCTAATGTCTATCCAGAGTGTCAGCATGGAATATGCATTTATCACATGGAGAAAAATTTAAGACAAAGATACTTCCCAGATGTAGTTTTGTCACTCTTTTACAATGCAACAATAGCATACAAACGTACTGAATTTGCTAGTTTCATGGATTAGATAGAAAAAATTGACAAAGTTGCTGCAGACTACTTAAAAGAAGAACCACCAGAAAGATGGGTACGTTCATTTCATACCAACAGAAGGTACAATATGCTCACAACAAACAATGTTGAGTCCATGAATGTCGTACTAAGAATTGCAAGGAAACTACCAATAATGGGCCTAATTGATTACATTCAGAACAAGTTACAAAGTTAGTTTTATAAAAGAAAAATGGATGCGCAAGGCACGTTCCATGACATAACACGTTGGGCAGAGCTGGAGGTGACTGACAAGATTCAAGCTGCCTTGAAATTAAAAGTAAGTAATTTCTACAGAAATTTTTTGTCTTACAAGCACACATGTCTGTCTTCAAATATTCCAGGAGAAGAATTGTTTGTTGTAGTTGAACTACTTGTTTATCCGCATGAAATACAAATTTCATTTTTAAATTGGTGTATTCTTTTGTTGCCAGGTCATTTTAAGTCCACATTTTAGCTCTTAGCCTCACAATCACTGAACAATAGAACATCATCACTTGTAGTTTATTCTTGTATTTTCTTGAAGAACTAGGAGAATATTAGGATAGTGCTGAAATTAAAACTAAACTGTTAATAAGTCTCTAATATGCTAAGTCGGTGGAAAGTTGTGTGTTCATATGTGTGATTTCATTGCGACTTATTTTTGTTCTTGAGCTTTCATGCAAGATGTTGAATGACAAGCAAATATTACTCAAACTATCTACTCTAGTCGCTAAGAAATATGAATGACTTCCATCATTTTGTCCCTTTATTAATATAAGATTGAAAATACTCCATTCAGAGAGCAATCACTCAATCTGTAATGCTAATTAATAAAGTGTGTTAGTTTGATTTTTTTTTAGAAACTTAATTCTAGGCTTGTCAAGAGTACAACAAATATTAGTTGTCATTTATTTATCATTTTGATTACAGGTAGAGCCTATTGATGCAACAAGATTTGTTGTAAAAGAAGAAAGACTTGAATATATTGTAGATCTGAAGAAGAGGACTTGTGAATGCTTAGTGTTTCAAACAGATGAGGTGTTATGCATCCATGCCATTGCAGCTATGGATAGTAGAAACATGAACAAGTCTAGCTATTGTTCTAATTGGTTCACAAGACAAACTTGGATACAAACATACCAGGGAGAAATTCTATCGGTTGGAAGCACAACATCATGGATTATTCCAGATAGTATAAAGGATCTAATTACAAAGACCCCAGATGTGAAAGTTCTGCTAGGGAGAAGACAAACAACCAGATATCCTTGCAGGACAGAATCTTCAAGAAACAATTTCAGATGTTCGAGATGCAAAAGAACCGGACACAACAGATCGAACTGTCAGTACTCTCAGGTCCTCCATCCTTATTCAAGAAGATACAAAAAGAAAAACAAAAAAACATAATTAGTTTTAGTTTTTATTCAAAAACTTGGATTAAATTAGAAATTATATTGGGATTCTTCGATCCCCTCTTTTAATTAGTAACAAGTAGTTGTGAGTTTCAACAAAACAAGTTGCACGAATGTCGTCTTATTGATTTTGAGTTTTAAATATTGGTGGAGTATTTAACTAAATGTCTTATTATTGGTTGTTTATGAAAGTTATTACGTGTTGAAGCTTTTTATATATCGATGTATAAAAATATAATATATCGATGTATTAAAATATTCCATATTAACTGGATCTGGGGAAGGACCACACCCCCAAGAGATGTGATGTAAATAATCTCACAGGATACTGTTTAAAATAAGACATGCCTCATGGGCAAGTGTTTTACACTATTTCACTAAAGTGACTTAGCCCCCAAAGAAACAAGTTATGCCCCATAGGGCAAGAGTTGACACTACCTTGGTCTGTATTGATTTAGCAGATGCACTATAACTCTTACCTTAGAGGAAAGAATTAGCTCCTAAAGGACCGACTTCCAAGTTATGCCTCATGGGCAAGAGTTGACACTGCCTTGGTCTGTGTTGATTTAGCAAATACTCTATAACTCTTACCCTAGAGGCAAAACTTAGCTTCCAGCGGAACAAGTTATGCCCCATGGGGCAAGAGTTGATACTGCCTTGGTCTGTGTTGATTTAGCAGATGCTCTATAACTCTTGCCCTAGAGGCAAGACTTAGCCCCCAAAAAGGAACAAATTATGCCCCATGGGGCAGGAGTTGACACTACCTTAGTGTGTGTTGATTTAGCAGATGCTCAATAACTCTTGCACTAAAGGCAAGACTTAGCCCCCAAAAGGAATAAATTATGCCTCATGGGGCAGGAGTTGACACTACTTTTTTATATATTGGTTTACATGATGTGTTATAATTAGGACACAAGTTAAACACAATCTCTAATTTTCAAGACTGTTTTCTTGATTTTAAAATCTTGAAAACATTCATTACTTGTTTGTAACATTCATAAATTTTTTACAAATCAAACACGCCTTTTAATACAAAGAAGGTTACACAATTACTATTGGGCCAATTTCAAGTTCTAGAGTTATTAGGCATTTTTTTTGTATTACATGCACTGGGTGGTAAAATGAGAAATAGTGGTCCTAATATTTCTAAGCAACAAGCTATTGAAATTTTTTTATCCGCCTTATAAAAGACGTGCTTATATATTTGCCATCCTTGAATAAATGAAAGATCTTTCAAAGTTCATCAAATAATTAGTAGCTATAATTAGGACACAAGTTACACAATCTCTTACTTCCAAGTTGTGCTCCATGGGCAAGAGTTAACGCAACCTTAGTCTGTATTGATTTAGCATATGCTCTATAACTCTTGCCCTAGATGCGAAGGCAAAACAATAAGTTATGCCTCATGGTCAAGAGTTGACACTACCTTAGTCTGTATTGATTTAGCATATAATCTATAACTCTTGCCCTATAGGCAAGACTTAGCCCCCAAAGAACAAGTTATGGCTCATAGGCAAGAGTTCACACTACCTTAGTCTGTATTGATTTAGCAGATGCTCTATAACTCTTGCCTTAGAGGCAAGACTTATCCCTCAAACAAACTCTACTTTGAATCAATAAGTTACTCCTCATGTACAAGAGTTAGCCCTGCCACATTGTGAATTGACTTAGCAGATGCTCTATAACTCTTGCCTCAGGGGCAAGACTAGGCATAAGGAGGATAAATGTTTTTTTACAATTTTTCAAACATAAATATATTGGATAACCATCAAATGAATCAACAGTGATTCTACATTGTATTCTTTACATGATCACATGAAAAACAATCAATTCAATTTCACAAAACTGTCTACGCTTGATATTTACACATTAAAACTAAAAAAATTAAACTACTTTTCCTTATGTTGCCTCTTCCTCTTTTCTTTCCCAAATAGTCTGCCAACTTTTTCGGTGATTTTGCTCTTTATACCAGCTTCTATTTCTCTCTTTCCATAATCCCACAGCAGAATTGCATACCTCATGCGAACATAACTAATATCAACTTTTTCTGGAATTTCTCTACCATTAATGAAATATTCAGCAAAGGCAGAAACAAATATTTCACAATCACTGTAAAAGAAAAGAAAATATATTACAAATGATTATATGGAAAGCAGCAAAAAAGGGTGAAGTGAACTGAACATTTAAAAAAAGAATAGAAGAAAATACCATTGGGTCTGTTGTGGCAGATCATCAACCATTTTTATCTGCAAAGTCTCACTTTCATACTTCTCAACACAGAAATTGACCTTTTGCAGAAAATATGGTATCAATGTTTGGTAAAGTAACATCGCTTTTGCAATAACTTTATCACTGCGCTTTGTACGATTGGAGTCGTAGACATTGATACACCAATCACTAAAGCTTAGAATTCCCAAAATCCAATTCCCAGGTGGAGATTTTCCTCGTGGAACATAAATCGGGAGTAATACATAGTCAACCTTATGCCATGCTACATTAGCATCACTATAGAACGCTCTAATGTACTCCTCAACCTCATGTTTCTCAGGAATGACAGAAAAATCTTTGACATTTTTCACAAAGTCCTCATAAAGAGCATCAAGTTTGATTCTAAAAGCAAAATCAGTTGACGTAAATATTACGAGACTACTAGGCTCATATTTAGCCTTCTTCCCCGGATAGTAAAATATTGTATTCAAGTGTTGAGGCAAAAAACAAGACAAGAATGCTGAATTATACAAAAAAAGAGATGAATAGTAAAGTACACTCAATGTAGGATAGAAAAATGTACAAACATATACAAAGTATAGATTAAGAAAGGAAGTGATAATACCGTATCCTGCAAAGGTCGACCGCAAGTTGCAAGTGAATAAAACCACTCCTTCGTATCCACAACACACGAGCCAAAAATAAAAGATTTGGGCAGAACATCTTTTCCTTCAACATATGGTTTTTTGGCACTTAAAATTCATGAAAAATAAAACACAATCAGAATATTCACATTCGTGTAAGTATAAGAATCACAACATGAAAAGCTTAAAGTGAGTAAAGCTACCATTTTGACGTATTCAACCCACACTCCATGAATTTCCAAAAAGCAGTATTCAAAGTCGACATGGAATCAAATGCATCAATGTCGCAAATAAAAGGATGTTTCTGATAAAAAATAAACTGGGATGCCCCCGACTCAAAATCTGTCACATATGGAGATTTGGCTAATTGTCCAAGAAATTTCTGTCTAACCGATTTCTCAGGAGTGACATCTTTTACTTCTATTTCCGTGGAAGATAGTCTAGGATTCAACTCAGTAGCAACATCAGCAATTGTTGGTTTGGTGCTTTTTGTTCTCCTAATGTATGTTTTTTTTTTGGTGGAGAGCCTTTTGTTTTCAATGGAGAGACATGGAGATGACTACTTGGCTCTTCATCATGCTGGAAAACAAAAAAAAAGAATTAAAATTGATAGAAGAAACAACCACGAAGTGATAAAGAAAATAAAAAGATAGCTCTTACAGATTTCTCAACATTACTGATTGTTGAATTAAGATTGACACACTTCTTATTTCCCTAAATAATGGATCTACTAGTAGAATCATGTTGTCCATCAACATCCAGACCTTCTCTGACAACATCAACACATGTGTCAGAGATATCTTGCTTGCCCACATGTTCAGCTTGCTCAGGAATGTTGATTTTAGTGGACTGCTCTTCATCCAAAGAGCCATCACAAATTATGGTGTCTCCATCAACATCAATACCACCAAAATCCTATTGAACAACATAAACAAATTACAGTGCATCAGTTTAAACAAATAAAACATGTTCCTTACAATTCGTGAAACTTAGCTCAAGTATAACAGCTTATGCATCATTGGTAATCACTGCACACTACTCTCACTTCACAGCTTATGCCCCATGGGCAAGAGTTGGCACTATCTTAGTCTGTAATGATTTGGAAGATGATCTATAACTCTTGCCCAAGAGGCAAGATTTAGCCCCCCAAGAAACAAGTTATGCCCCATAGGCAAGAGTTGACACTACGTTAGTCTGTAATGATTTGGCATATAATCTATAACTCTTGCCCTAAGGGCAAGACTTAGCCCCCAATGGAACAAGTTATGCTCCATGGACAAGAGTTGACACTACCGTAATCTATATTGATTTAGCAGATTATTGAAAATTCAAGACTTCAAGAATCCTATTTGAAGTTAGATATATGTAGTAGTAGATGTTGATGGACTTTGAATTTATTGTTTAAAGATGATTGAAAAACAACTTATGAAATACAACTTATGATTGAAAAAAAAACACCCAGAAGATAATTATTCCCTGTGAACATACAACACCTTACAGTAGAGTCATGTCTAACTTATGACATAAAACCATAACTCTTGCCTTATTTTAGAATAAGACCACATAAATGATAAGATACGAAAAAGAAAACTTTCGAAGTAATTGGAGTATCTATGTTCAGTCCTAAGGGAGGAGAACATATGGATCATTTTGACAAACTATTTGCTTATTGTTATAGGTTTTAATTTTATCAAGATTATAAGAACATCAGAGGATAAGGCTGCAAACTATTTACTTACAGATTCCACATCTTCTGTAGGTTTGTGAGGATCATCACATTGATCATGAACCATTGCGTCATGACCACCTCGTTTAGCTTGTAGATTATCCTGTTGTTCAGCTGATAGAGTATCCCCATCTGGTTTGAGCTTCCCTAAAAATAATCTTTTAATTTCGGTCAATTCAGACTTCAAAAACTTGTTCCCATCTAGAATCTTTTTAAATTTCTTCGAACATGTGCTTTGAAGTTTCTGCACACAGAATACATGAATCTGTTCAAAATTATCCATTTTAAGAAACAATTTATAAGAGAGATTAGAGGAAAAGAAGCAATGCATACATCAACTTTCTCATTTAAGACATTAAATTGCTTGTCTTCACTGTCTTTATCAGTTGGCAGCTCATGCTCTAGTGTGAATGTCTCAACCAAACCTTTCTATTAGCCAAAAAAAAAAACAGAACTAAGAATTACAATAAATACACACTGATTAAACAAACAAAATAAAATAAAAAATAAAAGAAGAATAGGTCTAGATAATTACCGAAGATTTTGATTTGTCTGAGTTAAAAAACTTGACCGCTATTGTGTATTGTGGAGTAGCACATGCCACACAACGTAGCATAAGAGGATACTTTTCATCGGAGACTATTTGCACATTCTTTTCTCTATATTTGGGGAAAATATCCCATGTCCATACCATAAAGGCATATGGAAAATCAACAAGCTGGTATGATGCTCCAACAGTGGTTTTTGTTGGTTTCAATGAACTTTTCAACGAACTTAGAGTTTCATCAAAAGATAGTTCTCCCCATCCAAACTCTGTACATAAAGCTTCATCCTCCAGTATCATGATATTATTAGCATAGATGACCTTAGTATGCCTCCCTCCCAATAACACACGTCCTAAAATATAGATTTCGGCTAGTTTGACAGCGTCTAAATCAGTTTGGACTTCATTTTTTCTTGTTTTCGTAAAAAAATTTAAGTCCTCCATTTTTAATTTGTCTGCGCCACCAAAATAAGTATTCAACAGACGACTGTCACCTCTTTTTTCCCTAACTGTTGCTAATACATTACTAGAATTTTTAATTGACAAACCAATAACAAGACCAAAAGCGTCGAGTGTGAACTCAATATAACTTCCCTGGACATAAAATACCATCACATTTGTCTTGTTACATCTTACTTCAGATAAGAGCATGCAATGTAAAAGCATACCAGATGAATTCAGATTACCTAATTGCATGAATTTTCCAAAAATACCTCTCTCTAATAATGACAACTGATTGCCATCCAAAAAGGTCGTTATAATTTTGTGATAACTCGAATCTCCTCTCCAACGAGGATCTGATTTGAACCAATCTTTAGGATCAATAAAATACTCGGCAGGGTTTGTCTTGCTAGACATGATTTAGAAAATCTTCATAATTATAAAGATAAACACAACTTTCAAATCCAAAAATAACAACAAAACAAGAATTGTGAAGACACTACAATGTATAAGACATAAAGTGTATATATATATATATATATATATATATATATATATATATATATATATAAATATATACATATACACAAAAATAAAAATCAAGGTGCAAAATAAAATTTATGGGACAAAAAAAATGAACTCAGTGGCTACAGAAACCACCAAAAATCCAACTCTCACAAGCAAAACTGAACGACCTAATGACTAGATAGAAATGAACTCAGTGAGTAGAGAAACCACCAAAAATTCACTTTCATAAAAGTGATTTAGGTCAAAAATAGAGTTTATCAATTGCTTGGTACCAAAATGCTCTAAATGCATAGAATGTAATTAAGAGAAAAGGAGAGTGATTTCCAGCTCAAAAAATTGGGTCTAGCACCAATTGCTAGGTAACAAATAGTTCAATGCAATCTATGTGATTAAAAGAAAAGGCCGAATTACCTGTGCCAAGGAAGAAAGTGCAGAGAGAAGATGGACAAAACCGAACTAAAAAATAAATTGTGATTTCACCATAAAGAGAGAAGAAGATAAAGGTGATTCTCCGAATAATTCTTTGTATCTTTGAGTTTTGATATGAAATGTGAAGCTCCGAAACAGGAAGCTTTGTGGAATGGGATAAAAATATTTTTAATTTATAGTTGTTGCAAATAAATTGTGTCAATTGGGAAATAATTGATTAAAATAATATATCCCAAGTTATGCCTCGTGGGCAAGCGTTGACACTATTAGTCTGTGTATTTTTAAT
Source organism: Capsicum rhomboideum (assembly GCA_031232105.1). NCBI lineage: Eukaryota > Viridiplantae > Streptophyta > Magnoliopsida > Solanales > Solanaceae > Capsicum > Capsicum rhomboideum. The sequence continues at coordinate 33,205,465 of CP124716.1, forward strand.
TTAAAGTTGTTGCAAATAAATTGTGTCAATTGGGAAATAATTGATTTCTAATAAAATAATATATCCCAAGTTATGCCTCGTGGGGAAGCGTTGACACTATTAGTCTGTATTAATTTAGGAAAAGTCTTATAACTCTTACCTTTTAGCAAACTTAGCCCCAACGAAATAAATTATGCCCCATAGGCAAGAGTTGACACTATTAGTCTGTATTGATTTAGCAAATACTCTATAACTTTTGCCCTAAAGGCAAGACATAGCCCAAGGACTTCAAAAGAACAGGAAATGCCTCATGGGCAAGAGTTCACACTATTCTAACTATCTGTATCTTATGAAGTATGTAGTAACTGTTGCCTTAGAGGCAAAACATAGTTGAATGGCTTAAAAAAATTAGTGTATACCTCATAGAAAACAATTTATACTATTTCACAAAGTTTAACTAATTGATTATTATACAATTCTTGCTTTAGAGGCATAATGTGTAGTTATTGTTGCCTTAGATGCAAAACATAGCTCAAGGGCTTACAAAAATTAACAAATACTTCTTGGGGAACGGTTTATATTATTTCACAAAATCTAACTTATTGAGTATTATATAACTATTGCCTTAAAGGCAAAACGTAGCTCATAATTTTTTAAAAATTTACATATTCCTCATGGACAACCATTTACACAATTTCACAATGACTAACTTATTAGATACTCTATGAATCTTTTCGGAAAGACTTAGTCCAAGGACTTTTAAAAGAACAAGTTGAGCCCCATGGGCATAATGTCCAGTAACGGTTGCCTTAGAGGAAAAACATAGGCCAAGAACTTTAAAAAATTAAGGAATACTTCAAGGGCAACAGTTATACTATTTTCACAAAGTCTATGTAGTTCTTGCCTTAGAGGCAAAATGTAGCTTAGGAAATTTTCAAAAATTAAACATATGTCTCATGGATAACAATCTACACTATTTCACTATGTCTAACTTATGAGATACTCTAACATAAGTTGGTAACTGAGAAAAGAGAGTATATCATGACCTTGATATAACTTGATTTGAGGAAAATAAACTCATCAGTTAAAAAAACCAAGATCGAGAATTTGATATCAAAAGGTCGAAAGAGTAAGTAGTAAACTAATAAGAAAAATGAAACAGGAAAAAAGAATGTAACAATTTACAAAGGAAAAATGAAAAATTGTGGCAAACTAGTTGAAAGTAAATACTGTCAATTACAACTTGAACAACCATCTTTAAAACTCACAAGGAAACACAAGATAAACGTAAATTCTATTATGAATTTCTCTAGTCTTCAGTAGTACAAAATTCATCATTTACAGACATGTGATCAGAAACATTGGGTGGCGTTGAAGTTGCAATATTTTTTTTGCATGCACAATATAGGTTATGCCCTATGGGCAAGAGTTGGACCTACCCTAGTCAGTATTGATTAGGCAGATGCTCTATAAATCTTTCCCTAGAGGCAAGACTTAGCCCACAAAGGAACAAGTTGTGCCCCATGGGCAAGAGTTGATACTACCTTGGTCTGTAATGATTTGGCAGATGCTCTATAATCTTGCCCTAGAGGTAAGACTTAGCCTACAAAGGAACAAGTTGTGCCCCATGGGCAAGAGTTGATACTACCTTGGTCTGTAATGATCTGGAAGATGCTCTATAACTCTTGCCCTAGAGGCCAGACTTAGCCCACAAAGGAACAAGTTGTGCCCTATGGGCCAGAGTTGATACTACCTTGGTCTGCAATATTTTGGTAGATGCTCTATAACTCTTGCCCTAGAGGCAAGACTTATCCCACAAAGGAACAAGTTGTACCCCATGGGCAAGAGTTGATACTACCTTGGTCTGTAATGATTTGGCCGATGCTCTATAACTCTTGCCCTATAGGCAAGACTTAACCCACAAAGGAACAAGTTGTGCCCCATAGGCTAGGGTTGATACTACCTTGGTCTGTAATGATTTGGCAGATGAAAAGAAGTGGAGCATAAGTAATGTAGTGCCAAGGAGGTTTTAGTCACCAATCCCAAATGTACCATACCTACTTCTAAGCCTTCGTTAAAAGCCAAAAAAGTCCTAGAGTGATGTCCCTGTTTCCTAATTTTTGAGCCTAAATAGACCTTTTCCTTGAATATCCCATTCACCTTCCCGATTTAATTACAATGAACCTGAGCTCCCAATGGACATATATCCTATCATTTAAAGGAAGAGAGGGTGACAGAGAGTCTATCCAAGGTAAATGTAACACCCCGTACCTTCCCAACCCTACTTGATGATGTTGAACAAGGTTTTCTTAGGTGTCGAGAGAAATAAGTATGTATTTGGTAATGCTAACGACGAGAAAATTAAAATTTGGCCACGTACATGCAATTAGACCTTTGTAGGAGGTGTTTTGTGATCTCGTGGAGCATTTGTGTAATACCCCGTACACATTATAACCTCATTGGGTGAATTGGAGTCATATTTACTTGATGATTAAGTTCACTAAGTAAGTATTTTATAGTGTTTTGATAAGGTATTGGACGATACGCAAGTGTTGGAAAAATTGCCGAAAAATTCAGTAAGACATGGAAACTTGCACCACTCCCTGTTTCAGGAGGTGTGGTGCAAGCTCCTGATTCAGAGGGCAAGGAAAACTTGCGCCACTTTCTTAGATGGTTTCTTTTGGTTCTTTGGAGTTATTTGAGCATTGTTAAAGCTTCAAACACTTCAATAAACTCCTACATACTCCTACATGATCAAATCATGAAATGTGAATAGTGATCCAAAATGTCTAATGAAGCCATATGCGACTAGAATTCCTATTTTCGCGATCGAGACGACGAATGAGAATCTCGTAAGAGAATATTGTCGTGACATTATGGAATTATGTAAACATGAGATATATGGTGAATAATACATAGAAGTTGATGGGTTAAATGGATATGTCTTATTGGGCCCAAATTAAGGCCCAAAAGTGGAAGAAATACATGGCCCAAATGGGTCAAATGACCCATTCCTCCATTTGACCTTCTAGAACACTATATTAAATGATAAAGAGTGGCTAAGGATGGACTCAAAAGCTTATAAAATGGACCAAAATCTGATTTTTATCCATTATACACACACATGTATTTCTATGTTTTTCCAAAACATTTCAAGAAACCCCTTTAGCTCTCAAAACCCTAAGTCCACTTTTGGAGAAGATCATCACTATTCAAGCTTGGGTAAGTGTTTATTATTATGGTTTAACATATTATATGCATGGGAGATTATGTATATTATGCTAGTTGTGTTGGCAAGGTGATGAATAGTGTATTTTTGCTTTTGGTGAAGGATGTGCTATCTTGGTAATTTAAACTTGAATTAGGCCTTGTGCCTTTGATGAAAAAGCATGGTATGGACAAAATATGAACATGTATGGTGTTATTTTTGGTATTAAACTTGTTCTTTTCTATAAGTGGAAATTGTGGGATTTTGGTCGATATATGTTATGAGTTGTATTAAGGTCATTTGATGGGTTATTTGTGATGTGTTATGGATAAGAAAGTGTAAAGGAGAAGTGTTATGGTGAAATGTATCAATTTTCATGTATTGGTCAATGTTGGGAATATTATGGAATTTTTGGAATAGTAATGTTATCAATGGTTTTATCAAGGGGAAATGGCATGTGTAAGGGCAACTATGTGAGTCATTGATGTTACATGCATTTGAAGAGTAGTTGATGGTTAATGTGAATTCCGTTATATATTTATGTTGTAGAGTGACATATAAAGAAGGAGCGGGACTATTGTATACGCATCTAAGGTTGTATATTCATATTGAGAATCCAAGATATGTAAGGTTACTCTGTCCGTATCTTTCTACGGCAACTAGTATTCACATTGACATTTCACTAGTCCTATCCCGAAATGTACTAAGGTATTCCATATCCGCTTATCCATGGTCATTGTCATATATTTCCTACTCGTTGATCATTGGTAAATCTCATGTCTCATTTTCATGGTTAATGTTCCAAAAGCTCAAATAGGGTTATATTCCAATGTTCCAATAGTGATTATACTCATGTCCCTTGTTCATGGATTATTGTCCAATGGTTCCAATGGTGTCATGGTGCTAATAATGTTATATGTCTAAAAATGTTTATTCACACGTCTCTCACTCATTGGTTAATGATCCAACAATGTTATGATCCAAATTTTCAAGTGATGTTATGACTATCCAAGTATCAATCTCAAAGTAAAGAACAAAGTAATGCAAATGTGGTCAATGATCAAGTATGGGTGGCAAGTCTAGGGGCATAAGCCTAGCTCGACTCGATCCTGATGTATTGATTTATGGGTGGCAAGTCTAGGGGCATAAGCCTAGCTCGACTCGATCCCGATGTATTGATTTATGGGTGGCAAGTCTAGGGGCATAAGCCTAGCTCGACTCGATCCCGAGGTATTGATTTATGGGTGGCAAGTCTTGGGGCATAAGCCAAGCTCGACTCGATCCCGATGCATTGCTTTATGGGTGGCAGGTCTTAGGGTCATAAGCCTATCTCAAACCGATCCCAACATGACGATAAGTCATGGAAAGACCCACTGATCAGTAGGGGCCCGGGTACATTGTGACACATGTAATGACAAGTGAGTATTGAATGTAAAGAAAGTAATGAACGTAATGAAAGCAATCCACATGGTTTCCAAAATGCAACATGGTGACTTACTCACATTGATTAGTCATTTGTATTTGAGTCCATTGATATGTTCATGTGTTGTATAGTTTCATTTGAGCCTTACATACTTAGTACTTATTCCGTACTGACCCCTCTTGGGGAATTTACCTTACTTGCTGCAGGCGCAGGTACTAGTAGGCCTCCACAGTAGATTGTCAGTGTTGCAGATCTTTGGTGAGCTCCAGTTAGTTCGGAGTTTCTCCGAGTCACTGTTGTACATGTGTTTTAATTTTGTACATTTTGTATAAAGCGGGAACTTGTCCCGACTTTTAGTTCATTTTGGTCAATGCATTTTGTTAGAGGCTTTTGTAGACAGAGGTGGGTGTATAAAGGTGAAGGTGCATGTCGTTTTGACTTGATGGCTCAAACGGTACATAGCGATGACTTATGTTTTTCATGTCTATGACTTCCGCATAGTTGCACAAGGTGTAATAAGATTCATATGAGGTTATGTATGCGAATGTTCATGAGCAAAGGTTGGTTCTCCCGAGCCATATCGGCTTCGGGTGCCAATCATACCTCGTTGGGATTCGGGGCGTGACAGTAAAATATCAAAAGTGAAGTTATAATAGATTTTTTTTTGTATACACATTATAATCTCATAGTTGGTAGCTAGTGCATTTGTTTCTATTTTAGAATACTGATAGACATTCATGTAAAAAGTATGTAAATGATAAATTGATTTTACTAGAAACTTACATCAACAATTTTGTTAATCAAGCTGGAAGGAAAAAGTCCAGAAGAATTATAAGCAACATCCACTGGGAGACACTCTGTTTCTTCATCAGTAGCAACACATGACTACACAAGGAAAAGCATAGAACATTTTTTGATTTGTAAACTTAAATATATACTAACAAGTAAAAGAACACTCTGGACAATTACAAATAATTGAATTATCAAGAAGTTTTAAATTAAAAATCCTGTACAGTAGACAATTTAAGCACAAAAAAATGAAGGAAGGGATTCTCCCATTCTTAAATCCAACAACAAACCCTAAAAGTACTGTTCAAGTAAGGTCTACCCAAAAAATTCTATACCATAAAATAAAATTCCTTGAAAATGAAAAACTTACCAAAATCTTATCCATATTATTCTGTATATCGCGAGAATTGAAGATCTATCCAAAGAGAGTGGCGCAAACGAGAGAAAACCAGCTTCAACAAAGAGTGAGATACGATAGAGAGAGCAAATGCGATTCAGGGGTAAAAGTGTACTTTTAGTCTGTCAGTAAAGGATCCAAGGTTATTTGGGTAAAGGTTTTTTATTGGGGGGCAAAAATACAAAGTCACCCACTATGAGGGACATTCCATGTAATTTCCTGATAAAATTACCTTTACAACCTTGTTCCTAGTATTCTATTTATTTTCTCCTAACATTCTCTAGCAAGGTCTAATTAGTGGACGTCCGAATAAAATTAATTTGATTGAAATTGAAAAAGAAATATTCAAAATTGAAGTTTAAATAATATAGTACTAATATTCGAAGTTGAAGTTCGATTCGACTCTGCTAAGTCTTCATGAATCATGACCCCTTCCACTAATTAATCTTTACGTGCTCTCAATATAATGATATTTTATTCTGTTGGATCTTAGTGATGAAATTTAAATGGAAAATGACTTCCGCATAGTTGCACAAGGTGTAATAAGATTCATATGAGGTTCTGTATGCGAATGTTCATGAGCAAAGGTTGGTTTTCCCGGGTCATATCGGCTTCGGGTGCCAATCATGCCTCGTTGGGATTCGGGGCGTGACAAAGTGGTATCAGAGCAGGTAGGTCTAAGAGTGTCTACAAAGCCGTGTCTGAGTAGAGTCTTACTTATCGATGTGTTGTACACCACATTTATAAGTAGGAGGCTACGGGACATTTAGGATGTTGTTTCTGTTCTTCATTCTAGATCGTGCAATAGAGCCAATGTTGTAAGTTGCATTGTATCTGATCTTGGTAATTGTTTTTCTTTGGTATAGTCAAAATGCCGAACACTAGAAGAGGAAAAGTTAAAAGTAAGCGGATAGATAGAATTGCTGGTGAAGGAACCAGTATACCACCACCTGATCAAGTTCATCAAGGCGATACTGAGCCTGAATTTGTGTCACGAGCTTCCTCCACTCCCTCTGTACAGAAGAGTCGAGTAGGAGAAGCGTACCTGCAGAACCACCGATGAATGCCACTGACCAAGATTTAAGGAATGCAGTACATATGTTGACACAGTTAGTGGCTGCGCAGACACAGAGACAAACAGATGACGCGGCTAGAGCAGTTAGTCGGCGTACACAGGACTTCTTAAAGCTAGACCCTCCCATATTCACAGGGTCAGATCCAAAAGCAGATCCACAGGACTTCGTGGATCAAATCCAGAGGGCTTTAGAAGTTATGCACGTGACTGGGGTTGAAACAGTGGAACTTGCTGTGTACAGGTTGAAAGGAGAGGCAATATTATGGTATGAGGATTGGAAGAAATCCCGTGACATTGGTGCAAATCCACCTACATGGGAAGAGTTTAAAGTGTATTTCCTCGATCATTATCTTCCGTATGAGGTTCGAGAAGCACGTGCAGATCAGTTCCTAAATTTGCGTCAAGGGAATATGAGTGTTTGGGAATATAGTTTACAATTTAACTCCTTGGCTCGATATGCGCCAAATGTGGTGGAGACGATGACAGATAGAGTCCATCGATACGTGGACAGATTAGAGCCATATTTGGTACGAGATTGCACCATTTCTGCCTTAAACCAAGATATGGACATAGCTAGAATACAGGCCTTCGCACAAAAGATGGAAGACCAAAGGCAAAGAAAGAGGATACAGAAATCTGAGGAAGGGCCAGCAAAAAAGGCGAGACCTATGGGGCAGTCTATGGTGTCCCAGGAGAATCGGGATCTCTGATGTTACCGCCTAGACCCTCATTCTCTTATTCCACATCGGGTGCTCACTCTCAGTTCCGAGGGTCTAGGGGTGGTCCATCTGGGCAGAGTAGCGGAGTTCATGGGTCCCAGGCAGCAGGTTTCCCTCGTCAGCAGTGTCAGCACTGCGGGCATATTCATTCAGGCACATGTCGGTCAGGGACGAATGTCTGCTTTTGGTGTGGTATGCCGGGGCATATAGCGAGAGGTTATCCACAGCGGAGCATGGGTGGTACAGCAAGACCGGCTGGGTCGGCTGTTGCGTCATCAATATCGGTTCCTTCACTGGGCCGAGGGGTGCAGCCTATGGGTCATGGTAGAGATATGAGAGGAGCAACTAGTTCCAGTAGGCTCCAAAATCGTACCTATGCTCTAGTGGACCGGCAGAATGAAGAGGCAACTCCTGATGACGGTACCGGTAGTTAGGTATATTACCATATCATATTTTACATGATGTATATATAACTACTCTGTCGCATGTTAATGGGACACAGAAGTTATTAGTTAAGTCAATGGCATATTTCTATCCGTCAGACAATTTAGTCTATCTCAAAATGGTATAGTAGATATTTGCACTCATAAATGATTAGGTACTCTTAAAGGTGTTACTCATGAGAGGTATAAGGGAATTCAGAAAGAAGGGAAAAGTGAACCTATACAACATGCCATGTGAAATTGTTAAAAGTGTATAATAGTATCCTTACATATTGGTTCCATTAGAAATATACAAAGTTTGGAGGACCTCACTAGGGAAGACAAGTGTGAAGGTTAATACATAAATACTACGAAAGTATCCATGAGCCTTAAGTATTTATGTGTGCCTATGCTAATATAGAGATGCATGTGTATCTAAGCAACATCGTTAACATTCGAGGACGAATGTTTCTAAGGGGGTAAGAATGTAACACCCCATACCTTCCCAACCCTACTTGATGATGTTGAACAAGGTTTTCTTAGGTGTCGAGAGAAATAAGTATGTATTTGGTAATGCTAACGATGAGAAAATTGAAATTTGGCCACGTACATGCAATTAGACCTTTGTAGGAGGTGTTTTGTGATCTCGTGGAGCATTTGTGTAATACCCCGTACACATTATAACCTCATTGGGTGACTTGGAGTCATATTTACTTGATGATTAAGGTCACTAAGTAAGTATTTTATAGTGTTTTGATAAGGTATTGGACGATACGCAAGTGTTGGAAAAATTGCCGAAAAATTCAGCAAGACATGGAAACTTGCACCACTCCCTGTTTCAGGAGGTGTGGTGCAAGCTCCTGATTCAGAGGGCAAGGAAAACTTGCGCCACTTCCTTGCTTTGCAGCAGTGGCGCAAGGCACAAACATTTTGCCTTCCCGAGCTCGTTTCGCGACGCAATTCCACGACGATTCTTAGATGGTTTCTTTTGGTTCTTTGGAGTTATTTGAGCATTGTTAAAGCTTCAAACACTTCAATAAACTCCTACATACTCCTACATGATCAAATCATGAAATGTGAATAGTGATCCAAAATGTCTAATGAAGCCATGGGCGACTAGAATTCCTATTTTTGCGATCGAGACGACGAATGAGAATCTCGTAAGAGAATATTGTCGTGACATTATGGAATTATGTAAACATGAGATATATGGTGAATAATACATAGAAGTTGATGGGTTAAATGGATATGTCTTATTGGGCCCAAATTAAGGCCCAAAAGTGGAAGAAATATATGGCCCAAATGGGTCAAATGACCCATTCCTCCATTTGACCTTCTAGAACACTATATTAAATGATAAAGAGTGGCTAAGGATGGACTCAAAAGCTTATAAAAGGGACCAAAAATCTGATTTTTATCCATTATACACACACATGTATTTCTATGTTTTTCCAAAACATTTCAAGAAACCCCTTTAGCTCTCAAAACCCTAAGTCCACTTTTGGAGAAGATCATCACTATTCAAGCTTGGGTAAGTGTTTATTATTATGGTTTAATATATTATATGCATGGGATATTATGTATATTATGCTAGTTGTGTTGGCAAGGTGATGAATAGTGTATTTTTGCTTTTGGTGAAGGATGTGCTATCTTGGTAATTTAAACTTGAATTAGGCCTTGTGCCTTTGATGAAAAAGCATGGTATGGACAAAATATGAACATGTATGGTGTTATTTTTGGTATTAAACTTGTTCTTTTCTATAAGTGGAAATTGTGGGATTTTGGTCGATATATGTTATGAGTTGTATTAAGGTCATTTGATGGGTTATTTGTGATGTGTTATGGATAAGAAAGTGTAAAGGAGAAGTGTTGTGGTGAAATGTATCAATTTTCATGTATTGGTCAATGTTGGGAATATTATGGAATTTTTGGAATAGTAATGTTATCAATGGTTTTATCAAGGGGAAATGGCATGTGTAAGGGCAACTATGTGAGTCATTGATGTTACATGCATTTGAAGAGTAGTTGATGGTTAATGTGAATTCCGTTATATATTTATGTTGTAGAGTGACATATAAAGAAGGAGCGGGACTATTGTATACGCATCTAAGGTTGTATATTCGTATTGAGAATCCAAGGTATGTAAGGTTACTCTGTCCGTATCTTTCTACGGCAACTAGTATTCACATTGACATTTCACTAGTCCTATCCCGAAATGTACTAAGGTATTCCATATCCGCTTATCCATGGTCATTGTCATATATTTCCTACTCGTTGATCATTGGTAAATCTCATGTCTCATTTTCATGGTTAATGTTCCAAAAGCTCAAATAGGGTTATATTCCAATGTTCCAATTGTGATTATACTCATGTCCCTTGTTCATGGATTATTATCCAATGGTTCCAATGGTGTCATGGTGCTAATAATGTTATATTTCTAAAAATGTTTATTCACATGTCTCTCACTCATTGGTTAATGATCCAATAATGTTATGATCCAAAGTTTCAAGTGATGTTATGACTATCCAAGTATCAATCTCAAAGTAAAGAACAAAGTAATGCAAATGTGGTCAATGATCAAGTATGGGTGGCAAGTCTAGGGGCATAAGCCTAGCTCGACTCGATCCCGATGTATTGATTTATGGGTGGCAAGTCTAGGGGCATAAGCCTAGCTCGACTTGATCCTGAGGTATTGATTTATGGGTGGCAAGTCTAGGGGCATAAGCCTAGCTCGACTCGATCCCGATGCATTGCTTTATGGGTGGCAGGTCTTAGGGGCATAAGCCTAGCTCGAACCGATCCCAACATGACGATAAGTCATGGAAAGACCCACTGATCAGTAGGGGCCCGGGTACATTGTGACACATGTAATGAAAAGTGAGTATTGAATGTAAAGAAAGTAATGAAAGTAATGAAAGCAATCCACATGGTTTCCAAAATGCAACATGGTGACTTACTCACATTGATTAGTCATTTGTATTTGAGTCCATTGATATGTTCATGTGTTGTATAGTTTCATTTGAGCCTTACATACTTAGTACTTATTCCGTACTGACCCCTCTTGGGGAATTTACCTTTCTTGCTGCAGGCGCAGGTACTAGTACGCCTCCACAGTAGATTGTCAGTGTTGCAGATCTTTGGTGAGCTCCAGTTAGTTCGGAGTTTCTCCGAGTCACTGTTGTACATGTGTTTTAATTTTGTACATTTTGTATAAAGCGGGGACTTGTCCCGACTTTTAGTTCATTTTGGTCAATGCATTTTGTTAGAGGCTTTTGTAGACAGAGGTGGGTGTATAAAGGTGAAGGTGCATGTCGTTTTGACTTGATGGCTCAAACAGCCAAGTTTTACGTACATAGCGATGACTTATGTTTTTCATGTCTATGACTTCTGCATAGTTGCACAAGGTGTAATAAGATTCATATGAGGTTATGTATGCGAATGTTCATGAGCAAAGGTTGGTTCTCCCGAGCCATATCGGCTTCGGGTGCCAATCATGCCTCGTTGGGATTCGGGGCGTGACAGTAAAATATCGAAAGTGAAGTTACAATAGATTTTTTTTTGTATACACATTATAATCTCATAGTTGGTAGCTAGTGCATTTGTTTCTATTTTAGAATACTGATAGACATTCATGTAAAAAGTATGTAAATGATAAATTGATTTTACTAGAAACTTACATCAACAATTTTGTTAATCAAGCTGGAAGGAAAAAGTCCAGAAGAATTATAAGCAACATCCACTGGGAGACACTCTGTTTCTTCATCAGTAGCAACACATGACTACACAAGGAAAAGCATAGAACATTTTTTGATTTGTAAACTTAAATATATACTAACAAGTAAAAGAACACTCTGGACAATTACAAATAATTGAATTATCAAGAAGTTTTAAATTAAAAATCCTGTACAGTAGACAATTTAAGCACAAAAAAATGTAGGAAGGGATTCTCCCATTTTTAAATCCAACAACAAACCCTAAAAGTACTGTTCAAGTAAGGTCTACCAAAAAAATTTTATACCATAAAATAAAATTCCTTGAAAATGAAAAACTTACCAAAATCTTATCCATATTATTCTGTATATCGCGAGAATTGAAGATCTATCCAAAGAGAGTGGCGCAAACGAGAGAAAACCAGCTTCAACAAAGAGTGAGATACGATAGAGAGAGCAAATGCGATTCAGGGGTAAAAGTGTACTTTTAGTCTGTCAGTAAGGGATCCAAGGTTATTTGGGTAAAGGTTTTTTATTGGGGGGCAAAAATACAAAGCCACCCACTATGAGGGACATTCCATGTAATTTCCTGATAAAATTACCTTTACAACCTTGTTCCTAGTATTCTATTTATTTTCTCCTAACATTCTCTAGCAAGGTCTAATTAGTGGACGTCCGAATAAAATTAATTTGATTGAAATTGAAAAAGAAATATTCAAAATTGAAGTTTAAATAATATAGTACTAATATTCGAAGTTGAAGTTCGATTCGACTCTGCTAAGTCTTCATGAATCATGACCCCTTCCACTAATTAATCTTTACGTGCTCTCAATATAATGATATTTTATTCCGTTGGATCTTAGTGATGAAATTTAAATGGAAAATGGAGGAAATAAATGGAGAAAAAAAGTGAATTGTGTTTTCACTTTATAGAAGAAGTATTCTCCCACATTGGTGTGAGAAAGAAACATTCTTATGCTTAAATATAGAAGCATTATTCCATGTTGTTAGTGAGGTAAGAAGAAGACTAGCACGACCCAAACCCGTCGTGAGTGGCACCAACACTAAGTGTCCATTGGGAGAACCAACTAACCCAAACCATCAATCCAACATTTAGCCAAACATAGACAGCTAAAACCAATTCCATTGAATAAAATCAATATCCAATATCTTGCGTCCAAGTTTACATAAGAAACCACCTTAGCAATTAAGAATACAAACCCGGTTCGCTCAAGGAACCAATGCAATCAAGAAACATATATTTTTGGTTCACTCAAGGAATCTTCACACTCACCTGTACCTTGTACACACATGCTAAAGGTTTTATGTGTGCGCCCGCTAGTCATGACCTGCAGGGAACAAGTCCTTGTTCATGTACCCAATCCTAGACATTCATCAAATATCTGCCAACCTTATATCACCAATCCCGTGGAGATGTCCAACTACCGGTACATTCTACAATAATGACAGATATCACAACAATCACAACCACAATGATAAAGAACAACACTTGTAGAATCCAACAAGCTTTCATATAAGTTCATTGCATGAGATTAACACTTAGGATATCAAACAGTCATTCATTTTCCTTGAACATGCATTGTACAAGCAATACTAAGAATTTGTTATCATGCACACATAACACAAATTGGGTTTCAAATACATTAAAACCATCACCCACCTCAATCCAAGTTTGCACCACTCAATTAAACCTAAGCCTTGCCCTTCCATGTAATTTTCGCTTGGTCGTAGTCTAAAAACAAGAACACAAAATATAATCAACCAAATGACCTACCATGTTAAGGATTACAGCCTAATCCCTAAAACCCAAGGCCAAATTCATGATCATTCCTCCCGTTCTAGGACTTTTTCCACCATAAATTCACGTTAAACTACTAATTTCATGGTTATGTTAGTGAATTATAGTCATGCAAGAGTAATTTAATGATTAACAACTAAAACACAAAGGTTTTACACTAATTTTACCCTCTTGCACCAGAAAATCCGCTAAGTCAAGCTTAAACCCACCCCCCAAGACCCGTAAACTAGTGATTCTAAGGTTAATTAATCGAAAAACTAGTTAATGGGAATGAAATACTTACCTTTATGATGAAAATTGATGGAAAACTGATGAAATATGCCCAAATCGCCTAAGCCCTTTCCCAAAAATGAGTTTAGACTAATAAATCATTTTTAGGGACATTTTTGTATTAATAGCAATTTACCCCGCTATAGCGACCCGATCCCGCTACAGCGGACCACTATAGTGGGATTGACCGACTTTGACTCTCGCTATAGCGGTAACCTCATAGAGGCCTGCCACCCACTATAGTAGAAGTGGCTAGGCAGAAACTTAGAAAAGTTCCCAATTTTATCTTTTTTGCAACACACCATCAAACCATGACATTTCGGACTAACCCCTTTGAGTCAAGTTCGATATTCGGAGTTCTTCTCACCCGAATTCACTTTCGAAAAGACCTACGAATTTCTTATCGAGTTAGATAACATGAAATCAAGCTAAACTTTATTATATTTACCCAATGTATTCTCGGATCGCCCTAGACCATACCTCACTTCTATTTCGTTCGAGCTTAGCCTAGCCTGAAATTTTTAACTTTCATTTTAGGGAAAACTTAGCCCAATTTTTTTGCACGATAGACTTATCCGTAATGATGGAAAAGATCATTACAAAGACAAGCCTCGCACCGCCATTGTCGTCGCTTGCTGGGCTTCGGCTTCTGATTTGGATAATGATATCTTTTTGGGCAAAATTCATTTGAAACTTAATTGTTAAAGATTATTTAATGAAAAATCTGATCTAAATATTTTTTCCATTTACAGAAGCATGTGAGCACATGCAGATGCATATCAAAATGCACATTGAAGGAACACACTCCTTCAGTTCACTGTTTGAATGATAAAAAATTAATTTGTGGGTGCATATGGCCATCTATGGATGCATATGGATCCGAAGATGCCAACTCAAATCAAATGTCAACTTTCTATTCTATAGAAAGAATGAAATGTATGTGGCCATCTGCTCCAGTAGATAGGTCTGCAGATGGGACCGACGTTTCAAAATAGTGCCTTCTTCACGAACCATTACTTCTTTTCTGAAGTAACACTTTTTAGCTATAAATATTTGATTTTTCCTCAGATATTAGCATGAAATTTTGAAGTAAAAATCTCTTCTTTACTTACAAAAACTCAAGTGTAATTTGCTACAGTTGGAGTTCGTTATTGTAGAATTTGAGGTGCCGCTATTCTACTGAAGTGAATAATTTTATCTTGAGAGGATATATTCAATAACCTCGGGTACTTGAGGGGTATAATTTTCTTAAGGACACACTGTGAATTCAGTGGACTTGATTCTTTATTCTATCTTCATCTCTTTCTTGTTGGTTTTACTATTTTTCAGAAATAGTTTGAACTTCATTTTTTGTTCGTAAGTTGATTTGAACTTATTGCTAAAGTTCATATTTGTGAGAATAGAGTTAGAACTTCATTTAGTTGTTCATACTTTAGTTTGAATTTATTGTTGAAGTTCATTGAATACATATTTTATATTTACCCAAAAATAATAATTTTAAGGAAATTATAAGTCCTTGTTTAATTTGAATTGTGTCTGGTTTTTTGGATATTAGAATTTTTTGATTTTCTACTCCCTCGGTTGGAAGAATATAAAAACTTCACCGAGGAATAAGATTGGAAATTTGGTTCAAAGAATATAAAAACTTCACTGATTCATTAAACTCTCTGTATTGGTTTCTGTAGATTAAAACCTATGATTTTCTACTCCATTTGAATTTTATTCTGATTTGAAGAACATAAAAACTTCGTCAGGATTCAAAGTTCATTCGGTTGGCGATTTGATGACATAAAAAACTTCATCATTAACTAGAAACAAGTGGTGTAAAGATTAAAGTTTTTATTGTTAGTATTCTAACATACTAAGTTGTTTGTCTAATTGTCACAGAAAAATGACTAATGAAAATGAAGTCAATGTTGGAACGATGAATGTTGCAGCAACAACTGCTGCATCTTCAAGTCGTTAAAATGTTGCTCCTGCCATGGCACTGGCAAAAAAACCAGGAAAATTTTCTGGTGTATATTTCAAAAGATGACAACAAAAGTTGTTCTTCTACTTGACTATTCTAAGTCTGCAGAAATTCATCAATGAAAGTGTTCTCGCCTTGTCGGAATCAACTCTGGATGATAAACACTTCTTAGTGACTGAAGGTTGGAAGCTATCAGATTTTTTATGTAAAAACTACATTCTGAGCGAGTTATAAAATAATTTGTACAGTGTGTACAACAACATGAAGAAAACTCTAGGATGCTTTGGAAAAGAAGTGCAACACAGAGGATGCTGGAATGAAGAAATTCATTATTATAAAGTTTCTGGACTTCAAAATGGTAGACACTAAAGCTGTTGTTACCCAAGTTCAGGAGTTGCAAGTCATAATCCATGATTTCTTTGCTGAAGGTATAATCATATATAATACCTTTGTTGAACATATTAAGTTTGTTCTTAACACTCAAATAACCTTTGATGTAGGTTTAGTTGTGAATTATGCATTTCAAGTAGCTGCCATAATTGAGAAATTACCTTCTTTTTGGAAGGACTTCAAAAATTACTTGAAACACAAACGTAAGAAGATGATAGTCGAAGATCTCATTGTACGATTGAGAATTGAAGAGGATAACAAGGCGGCAAAAAAGAGGTCACATGGAAATTTTGTAATATCTGGAGCAAACATTATTGAAGATGAACCCAAGAAGTCAAAGAAAAAAAAGAAATCATCTGGATAGCAAAGCAATCCTCCTAAGAAGAAATTCAAAGGAAATTGCTTCAATTGTGGTAAAGTTGGTCACAAGGATCCAGATTGTAGGGTTCCAAAGAAGGGCAAGAAAAAAGATCAAGCAAATGTGGCTGAATTCAAAGAAGAAATGGACAATCTTTGTTCCATGCTTTCAGAATGTAACTTGGTTGGTAATCCAAGAGATTGGTTGATGGATTTTGGTGCCACCCGCCACGTTTGTGCCAATAAGGAACTCTTTGCATCATATGCTCTAGCTCAACCTGTTGTGAAGATATTCATGGAAAACTCCGGTACTGCAAAAGTTGAAGGAACGGGCAAGATTTGCTTGAAGATAACATCTGTCAAGGTGGTGACTTTAAACAATGTACTTCATATTTCAGAGTTGCAAAAAAACTTATTTTAAACATCACTTTCGACTAAGAACGGATTCAAATGTGTCTTTATTTCTGATAAAATTGTAATAAGTAAAAATGAAGTATATGTATGTAGATAAAGGTTACCTCATCGAGGGACTTTTTAAGATCAATGTAATTATTATTGAGAGGAATAAAGTTTTTGTTTCTTCTTACTTACTTGAGTCAAATAATTTATGGCATGAACGTTTAGGACATGTCAATTATAAGACCTTAAGAAAAATTATTAGTTTAGATGTTTAGCCTAACTTTGAGTTCAATAAATCACAATGTCAAACATGTGCTGAATCTAAGTATGCTAAGCATCCTTATAAATCTGCTGAAGGGAATTCTAATCCCTTAGAATTGATTCACACAGATATTTGTAATATGAAGTCAATACCATCTCGTGGTGGAAAAAAGTGTTTCATAACTTTTATTGACGATTGCACTAGATATTGTTATGTTTATTTGCTGAATAGTAAGGATGAAGCAATAGAAGCATTTAGGCAATATAAAACTGAAGTTGAAAATTAGTTGGATAAAAAGATAAAATGATAAAAAGTGATAGGGGTGGAGAGTATGAATCTCCTTTTGCAGAGATATGTTTGGAAAATGGAATTTTCCATCAAACTACTACCCCATACTCACCTTAATCAAATGAAGTTGTGAAAAGGAAAAACCAAAATGTTGAAAGAAATGATGAATGTCTTACTTATAAGTTTAGGTTTACCGCAAAATATGTGGGGGGAAGCTATCCTTACAGCAAACCAAATACTCAATAGAGTGCCCCATATTAAGACACAATATATTCCATATGAGAAATGGAAAGAAAAGAAACCCAACATGAAATATTTCAAAGTGTGGGGGTGTCTAGCCAAAGTCCAAGTTTCTATTCCTAAAAAGACAAAAATAGGACCAAAGACTGTGGACTGTCTTTTTATTGGATATGCTACAAACAGTAAAGTATGTCGATTTTTGGTTCACAAATTTGAACATTTGGATATTCATGAAAATACGGTAATTGAATCAGATAATGTTGAGTTCTTTGAACACATTTATCCGTATAAAAATAGATATGAGTTGTCTAGTGAAGGATCTAAATGACCTCGAGAATAATCAAAGGAGAATGTACTTAATAAAGAGGATCCAAGGCGTAGTAAACATCAAAGGACTTATACTTCCTTCAGATTAGATTTTGTAACATTTCTTCTTGAAAATGAGCCTCAAACATTCAAAGAAGTCATGTCTTATGTGAACTCATCCTTTTGGAGAGAGTCTGTCAATAGTAAAATTGATTCAATCTTGAACAACCATACTTGAGAGTTGGTTGATCTTCCTCCCGAAAATAAACTTTTAGGTTCAAATTGGATCTTCAAAAGGAAAATAAAAGCTGATAGAACTATTGACAAATACAAGGCAAGACTTATCGTTAAATGCTTTAGACAAAAAGAACGCCTTGATTATTTTTGACACATACTCGGCAGTAACAAGGATTACATCCATTCGGATGTTGATTGCATTAGCTGCAGTATATGGTCTTGAAATCCATTAAATGGATATGAAAATAACTTTCTTAAATAGAGAATTGAAGGAAGAAATTTACATGGAACAACTCAAGGATTTTGTGGTTCTTGATAAAGAAAGGAAAGTGTGCAAACTTGTTAAGTCACTTTATAAACTAAAACAAACACCCAAACAGTGGCATGCAAAATTTAACCAAACCATGTTGGCAAATGGATTTATGATTAATAAGTGTGGCAAATGTGTTTACATTAAACACACTCTAAATTACAAAGTCATTGTTTGTTTGTATGTTGATGACATATTGATCATCAATAGAGACATTTCTGACATAAATGCTACTGAGCGAATTCTAGCAAATAAATTTGATATGAAAAACCTTGGAGTTGTTGATGTGATCTTATGAATAATAATTCATAGAACCCCACAAGGCTTAGCATTGTCATAGTCTCACTACATTGAAGAGGTACTTGATAAGTTCAAATATTTGGATTTCAATATTACCAAGACACCAATAGATGTGAGTTTTGCACTTCAAAAGAATGAAGGTGAAAGTGACTCACAATCAGATTATGCAAGAGTGTTGGGAAGTTTGATGTATATCATGAATTGTACGCAACTAGATATATCTTGTGCTATTAGTAAATTGAGTCGGTTCACAAGTAATCCTAATCAAACCCATTGGATGAAAATGAAAAAAGTTTGGGGGTATTTAAAACATACTCAAAACTATGTTTTGTATTATAATAAATATCCAATACTAAGTGAAGGATATAGTGATGCAAATTGGATCGCCAAGTCAAATAAAGTAAAATTCACAAATGGTCATGTATTTACTCTTAGTGGAGGAGCAGTCTTTGGAAATCATCCAAACAGACATGTATCACTCGCTCTACCATGGAATTTGAATTTATCACTTTTATAATATTGGTAAAGAAGCGAAATGACGCAAAATTTTCTTGGAAGATATTTATTTTTGGCCTAAACCTTTGGCACCAATATGCATACACTATGATAGTCAAGCTACAATAGATAGGGCAGGGAGCATGATGTATAATGAAAAATCTTGTCACATAAGATGGAGATATAATACCATTAGACAACTACTCTCTAGTGAAATTATCACGATTGACTATGTGAAGTTAAAAGATAATATATCGGGTCCACTAACAAAAGGCCTAACTAGAGAGGGAGTTGAGAGATCATCAAAGAAAATGGGTTTAAGGCCTAGGATAAGTCATCATGGCAGTAACTCTACCTAGTATACTGGAGATTCCAAGAGCTAGGTTCAAAGAGATCAAATAAAGTTGTGATTGACGGTTCATCAGTGTCAAATAACTCAACCCATTCTCACGATGAAGAAAATATTCAGGAAACAAGGATAAGGCTTAAGAGTTTCTAAGTGTGGTTAGTACGACCAAATAGTTTGTCCATAGGATTAGACGTTTAAGAATCATCTATGTGAGTGTAAAGTGGAAGCCGCTTCAAGGAGAATGGTAGTAAGGCCTATTCTTTAAACTCTCATGAAACCAGATAGTGTTCATGGTTGAAATGAACAAAATCGTAAGAACCATAAATGGTAAAAGGCTAGTTGTATGACTTGTATTGTCTAAGTGTACAACAAATTTTGACGGTTCAAAGATATCGCATCTACCAATTGACCGAGTGCGTCCGATATAAGTTCATTACGGAAAGTTCAAAGGGAAACCTCTTATCCAGATGCAATTAGTCTCTGCTTGTAAATCACACACTTGTCCATATATTTTTTGATCCCATAGTCATTCCCATTCATGTGAGGGATTATTGAGTTCTAGTAATGAAACGTGAATGGAAAATAAAGAAAAAAAGTGAATTGTGTTTTTACTTTATAGAAGAAGTGTTCTCCCACATTGGTGGGAGAAAGAAAAAATCTTATGCTTAAATATAGAAGTACTACTCCAAGTTGTTAGTGAGGTAATAAGAAGACAAGCCTTGTGCCGTCATTGTCATTACTCGCTCGGCTCAGCTTCGGCTTCGACTTTTGATTTGGATTTGGATTTGGATTTGGATAATAACCAATCGAGAAATTATCTTTTTGCATAAAATTTATTTGAAACTTAATTGTTAATAATTATTTAATCCAAAAATATGATCTGAAATATTTTCTCCATTTGTGGACGCATATCAAAATGCACATTGAAGGGACGCGATCCTTCAGTTCACTGTTTGAATAATGAAAAATTAATTTGTGGGTGCATATGGGCATCTGTGGACGCATATGACTTTGCAGATGTCAACGTAAATCAAACATCAACTTTCTATTTTGTAGAAAGAATGACATGCTGCCGCATGTGGTCATCTTCTCCCGCCGATGGGTTCGCAGATAGGCCCGACGTTTCGAAATAGTATAATTCTTCATGAACCATTGTTTCTTTTCTGAAGCAACACTTTTTGGCTATAAATATCTGATTTTTTTCTCAGCTATTAGCACGATAATTTGAAGTTAAGAACTCCTCTTTCTTATAAAAACTTAAGTGTGATTTGCTACCATTTAGTGAGTTTGTTGTTTGGTAGAATTTGAGGTACCGCTATTCTATTGAAGTGAATTATTTTATCCTGGGAGGATATATTTCATAACCTCGGATACTTGAGGGGAATAATTTTCTTAAGGACACACTGTGAATTCAGTGGACTTGATTCTTAATTCTATCTTCATCTCTTTCTTGTTGGTTTTACTATTTTTCAGAAATAGTTTGAACTTCATTTGCTGTTGATAGTTGGTTTGAACTTCATTTTTTATTGTTCATAAGTTGATTTGAACTTATTGCTAAAGTTCATATTTATGAGTATAGAGTTAGAACTTCATTTGGTTGTTCATACTTTAGTTTTAACTTATTGTTGAAGTTCATTGAATACATATTTTATATTTACCCGAAAATAACACATTCTTTCATAATGAGATGCTTCTCTTTTCCTAGTAATCTTTGTCGAATGTAGTATTAACTTTGGGTCCTCTTTGTGTCTAATCATGTTTTATTTTGTTGTGGAATGACGTAACTACGTCCACTTTAAGGAAAGAGAAATTAAAGTTTGACTTTAAAGCAAAAGATCAAATAGTAGATAAACAAAAAGAAAAGCGAATCTAAGTAGATATAAAACTAAAATTTCAGTTTTATTAACATTATACTTTAGTTATTAACTAAAAACATACTCCCTCCGTCTATCTTTAGTTATCAGTCTATTAAAAATAATTTTCCTAACTTTACTTGTCCAGTTTAAAAAATTAAGATCATTTAATGTTTATTTTACCCTTATTATTAAATACTACTCATTTCTCAATATTTAAATGACTTATAATTCATATGAGTGATATAGAAACATTATCATTTTGTTTATTATTTTTAAGGAGGTGTGTCATGTCAAACATGTGTTAGAAAAAATACTACAATATTGATATCGGGCGAGAATTACAAAATACTCTCTCTGTCCCAATTTATATGACTTACTTTCCTTTTTAGTCAGTCCCAAAAAGAATGACATATTTCTATATTTAGTAATAATTTAATTTTAGAATGCCTATTTTATCCTTAATGAAATGATTTATAGTCACAGAAACATCTATGCCTTATTTTACACCACAAGTTTTAAAAGTCTTTCTTTCTTTCTTATACTCCATGTCAAGTCAAACTACTCATATAAGGAGGGAGTAGTAAATAACTTATTACAAACAATGTATTGTGGTAAGTCACTACCTTGAAAGCCATTTCGTCCTGACATGGATGTAAAGAAATGTAGGCCGGTTGATACGCTCAAATTACACCTCCGAAAAGATATAAAGTCGTTGTTGTCAAATATAGAACCCAACAAGATTGGAATCGAATTCCATAGGAAATAAGGTGAGAGAATACATCAAAAGTGGTTATTCAGACTAATAGTCCGTATTTTCGAGGGGGTTTTACATATAAAAGTGAGAATTTCTTGTTTTAGTACAGTGAACCAATGTTGAATTAGTATTGTATTCAATAACGAGAGAGACTAAGACTATGTTCTCTATTATTTTATAACACTATCAAGTTTACTTCTTAGTGATGATTCATTTTGATGTCGCACATGCAAAATGGCGAACATTAAGTTTATCTAAAGTCTTCCGACCCAATTAGATGAATTTCACTCTAATTCTTTTGATATTTGAGTGTTGGTTAAATGCTTGCCTGATACATTTTAGGTTGACTATTCTAGTAACAGTTCTAATCATTAGAGGAGGGTTTGAATCCTCAAATTTTTATTGCTAATTCCTTTTTCTAGTCTCTACTTCTTTTGTCAAGCAAATTTGGACCAAAGGCCAGTTCTAACGTTTGCAATCGTTAAAAACGTTTATAACAAAGAAACTATCATCAATACATGTATAAACCCAATACAAAATCACCCCTTACGTAAATCTATTGTTAATCCATCATTGTTCCCACAACCCTAGTTATGGAGTTTATCTACCCATATTTGTGCAAACACAATCAAAAGATAAACTCATAACCATTATCATGAACTTACGAGAATAAGATAAAGAAATTGAGATTATATTGCAAAACCAAAGATCAATAAATTATGGCAAGATCTCAAGAACGTGATTCACAAGTTGTCTCTGCATGTTCTATAAAATAATGAGTGATCAATATAAAATAGGACCTAAGAAAAGTATTTAAAATCTCTAAAAATCTAATCTTAAACAAACTGGGAAGCACTGTCTCGTTGAGGTTCACTGGCCGTCAAATGAAAGCACAGTCCGTGAAAGCTGGAGTCAACCATTGTTTGCTCAGTCAATCCTGGATCTTCAGAATTCCACGGTTTATCGTCTGAGCCGTGGTTTGAACTTAGATTTTGCCAGTATCTCTGTCTTGCTTTCACAATCTGTGAACTGATTTCACGGCCCGTCACTCTTTCCGTACAATTTTGACACTTAAACTATTTTCTACTTGATTTCACGACTCCTTCTACATCCCTTCTTCTTCATTTTTTAATAAAAACTCCAACTTTTGTGTACATGACATGTTTCCCTGCATATAAACCAATAATGTAATCAAATCACACTAAAATCATTTAAGAACAATAAAAATTCTTAGTTAAAAGCATCAAATATGTTATGAAATCTCGACACATCGCGGGTTGCTCCCCAAGATTTCATAGTTACTTCCAAATACGTACACTCGTTACTGAAAGTTTAAAGGTTGTCCAGAATAATTCATGTCCTTAAAATAACTTAAGAAGAAGAAAGGAGGAAAGATATTATTTTCTTTTCTTAGTGTATCTTCTGTTCACTAAAGATAACGCTTATATAGGACACTGCAAGAGCTATTGTTATAAAGAGAAGATTTAATTTGAGAAACTGAGAATATACGACGTTAAAGAACCATTTCATCTTATTTTACAGAATTTACATTTGGAACAAAATATATTCATCTCCTTTATAACATATATTTATATATTCATCTCCTTTGATATGTATGTGTATTTTTCATTACACAAAAAAGTAGGATTAATTCTAAGTTTCTAACAATCTCCCACGAATGCAAAGATAAAGATTAGGAATAAATTATGGATAAAAGAAAGGAAGATGTACTTAAGGATGTGTTTGGTATGGAGGAAAATATTTTCCAAGAAAAGTTTTTCTAGGAAAACAAGTTGTTTCTTACTTATTTTCTTTCAGTTCGTTACGCAAGTAGAAAAAATATTTTCTAAAAATATTTGCATATATTTAAAACAAAACAATGAGAGCGAATAGGGTAAGGGGGTGGGGTAAGAAAAGAAATTTGATTTTTTTTTTAAAAAAAAACATATTTTAAATTTTTTTTTTTTTGGGCTTTGTAGGGCGTGGGGGGGGGGGATGGTAAGGGGGGGGGGTCGGGCAGGTTATAGGGGGGGGGTTAAGAAAAAAAATTTGAATTTTTTTTAAAAGGCACATTAAAAAAGTTTTAATTTTTTTTTTAGGGGGGGAGGGCTTGTAGGGGGTAGGGTTGGGGTGGAGGGTGGGGGGAGGGTAAGTAAAACAATTTGAAATTTTCTAAAAACAAATTTAAAAAAAATTTAATTTTTTTTTGTGGGGCGGGGGAGCTGGTAGGGTTAGGGGTAGGGGGTAGGGTTAGAAATTTTTTTGGGGGGAGGGAGGGGTATGGGGTGGGATAAGAAAAAAAATTAAAATTCTTTTTAAATAAAATTTTGGAGAGGGGGGTAGGGCTTGGGGGTGGGAGTCGGGATATGGGGCGGGTAAAAAGTTTTTATTTTGGGGGGGGGGGTGAGTGATTTTGCCAGTGACATGAACATTGCAACTTGTTTTCCCTACTTTGATTAAGGAAGTCATTTTCCTTAGTTTGAAGGAACTTGTTTTCCTAGGGAAAGTATTTTCTAAAACATTTAGTCACACGAACATGAGAAAATAGGAAAACATTTTTCAGAAAACATTTTCCTTCATACCGAACACACCCTAAGTGTCAATACCTTTCGATTTGAATTAACACATAGTGAAATGAGGCACCAACTAATGCTCACAAAGTGAAGTACTCTTAAACTAAATGGATATAAATTGAGACCCCAATAACACATATCATATTCTTAATTTTAAGCAACCTTTGCGATGCTAACAAAGTGCTTTATGGTCATGCACACACTTTGGGTCTTGTAAGTGCTCTAAAAAGACAATCCTAGTCTTTTATAAAAAGCGATCATACCTTTACACTCATGCAGGTGATTCCATCAGGTCTACTTCAAATAGACCACCTTAAGGCTATAAAATCATTAAGAGAGAAAGAAGCTCAACCTCATAAAATACTACCTTAGCCATATCGATATAAGAAATGTAGTGTCTCTTGAGAGCTTATATGGCTTTGATTGATCGCAAATTGATATCCACCATACTACCTCAATTCATGAACTTTAGCCCCATTACCATCGACGTTTTGAAGATCATTTTCCTTGCCAAATTCTTGATTAAATGATTTGTCAGATTTCTTTCGGACATTTATTTCAAGAAAATAACATCATGTTTCAACAACTGTTTAACTGCACCATTTCTGATGCGTATATGTCTCTTTTTAATTTTATTATACACATTATTTTTGATAATTTCAATTGCCACATATGAGTCACAATGTAAAGAGACTGGTAAAGCTTGTCTTTCCAATAATGACACATTTGCAAAAAAAAATTCAGCCACTTAGCTTCTTGCCTTGCCAACTCAAGAGCAATGAATTAAGATTTTATAGTAGAACGTGCTATACAAGTCTGTTTGGAAGATTTTTATGAAATAGCACGTGCACCAAGTATACACATCACTAATGGAGCTAACTTCATCATTGCCAGTTACCTAGTTTGCATCACAAAGACCTTCTAAACCAATAGAAAATTTATTAAAATGCAAACACCAATTTATAGTACCTCTCAAATACTTTTAACAAGTGATGTAGGGCATTCTAATAGTTACTACTGGAATTATGAGTATATCTACTCAATCTGCTAAAAATATAAGCTATAAAAGGCCTAGTATAGTTCATGAGAAATATGATACACCCAATTATTTTAGCATATTCAATTTGTGAAATACTAAATTTTATTCTTTTTCAAGTGTATTCTGAAATCATAAAGAGTTATCACTAAAACTACATCAAAATAATTAAACATTTTTAATATCTTTTGAATATAGTGAGACCGACACAAAGAAAAATCATTAACAATTTTTTTTTTAATTTTAATTCTTAAAATCACATCTGTTTCTCCGAGGTCTTTTATTTCAATCTTAGAAGATAAAATTTTTTTAGTCTCATTGATAACATTCACATTACGACGAAAGAATAATGTGTCATCCACATACAAATATATAATCACACAACCTGATCTTATTAGTTTTAAGTAAACACATCTATTAGATGAATTGACAATAAAATCATTATCCACTATTGTGACATTAATTTTTTCATACCACTACTTAGTGTAATGACCCAAATTATTGTTACGATGAAAAAGGGGGTAAAAATTGCACTTAGACTTTCCTTAACCGATTTTTGAGAAATTCAAAGCTAGTCTAGGATTGAATGATTTTAGAGGGGTGTTAATCAAACAGAATCTAATAATAATATGATAGTTGGTAGTGATGTTTGATGTAATATCTAGATGAACGAGTTTAGGAAGCCGTAGCAATTTCAGACACTAGAAATGAAGTTGTAGAACTCCGATTATAGAGCTTATCATGGATGGGTTGGTTCGCGATGTTATAATTCGTGGTGTGTGTTATAAAATAAGCAAAACTGAAGATAGATCCTGAGTTTCTGCCTCGAACCACTGCAAAGAAAAAGGTACCACTGCAGCTCTGTTTTAAGGTGCGAACCACTGCAGCGGTAACATGCAGGAATTGACAGTTTTAAAAATCAAAAAATATTTTTATTCCCTACTTTTTTGAAAAATGCAAAGGAGCTTTGGAAAAGGCAATTTTCAGAGGGTTTTTGAGGTTTTTCATCTTTAGAAGTAAGTTATTATATTCTAGTCTTGAAATTACTTCTTATAGCCTTAGAAAATCATTAAAAACGAACTCATGGTAGAAAATAGGAGTTTATCCCTAGTTATAGAAATTGATGAAAAGTGGTGAAAATGTATATCAATTTAGTAAAGTAGATTCTAGGGTATTAGAAAATATTAATGGGGTGAAATTATGGTTGTTCATGCTAATTCAAGCAGAATCCATGTGGTATAAGAGATAGGAAATCCTAAGATGATGAAATAGGGTGAATTATGACTAAAATCAGTGGTTTTTATCCCTAGTAGTTAAAAGAGGTGTAAATTATTGAAATGAGTATATATTCTTATTATTATGGATCAAGAATGAGTTGAACGAGAATGAAAGGGCAAAAGTATGGCTTAAAGGTGACTTGAGCAAGTAATTGAGGTAGGATATGGCTTTGTTGTAGAACTTAAACTTTCTTGGCTTTGTACTTGTTTGTAAACCAAACATCTATGATTTCCTCCTAGTATGACTTGTGATATATTGACTGCATTCCATTTCATATGCATTATGATGATATTGGGAGATGGAGGATCGGGTGCCACACCAGTACGTATATGATATGTTGTGATAGAAGATCGAGTACCACGCTATTATGATATGATGTTGTTGATGATGATGAGAAGAGTAAGATATGATGCGCACATCTTGCATACATGCACTCATTCATATGAATTGGTTGTCTTTATGATGATTATATGTGGTGATGAGTCGTTGATGAAAGTGACTAAGTGTAAAAGCCTGCAAAAGTAAACTTGTGAATTATACCTATATGATGTGTGTAGTTATTGATTTCTTTGATTATGAGTTGTGTTATGATCATTTTTATATTTGTCTAGCTTGCTTACTTGTACATTGTTGGGTTAGTTGGCCTATGATGCTTACCAGTACTTGTTGATGTACTGATGCTACATGTACTCTTCTTTTGTTGAGTGCAGAACATCTTTCAGTGTCTGACACGTGACCTCGGGTCTAGTTAGTGATTCAGACCCGGGCAATCTTCGAATCTTCCTATTGATGTTGATGTCCCTTGTTTCGGGACTAATACAATTCTCCATTACCTATGTTTTTAGATATTTTTAGGTGTTTCAGACTTAGTTTATTTTTAGATGTTCTTGTATAGTGACTTCAGGTCCCAGGGATGTAATAAATAGAGGTTTATGCACTCTATTAGTTTGGATTGATGTTGGTTTGAGAGTTAGTTTAAGTTATTGAATGAACGCTATCTTATTCTTTCTTAAAACGGAGGATTAATAAAATGTGAATATAAAAGTAACAATCGTGATAGTAAGGGTAAGATTAGTATGGTTCTCCCGCCATAGATTAGAGTGGGTGCCAATCATGACCGATTGAATCGTGACAGAGATGGTATCAGAGCACTGGATTTGTCGATCTCATCATACAAGAACAAGTCTAGTAGAGTCATGCAAAATGATACAGAGACGTTTGTACTTTTCTTTAGAAGACTATAGGACTTTAGGAATGAATACCTTTCTTTCTTTCTTTCGTGCTATGACTTGATTCCAATTGGTATCTAGCGATCAAAATTGCTATCTAATCATTCACTCTTGTTCGCAGATGGTGAATACTTGTTCTACCAAAGCAGCAACAGCAACAGCAGTAACACCCACACCGATCGCTGGGGCGGCCGTAGTTTGGGAAAAGGGCTAGAGTTAGGGGCAGAGCTAGATGGGGAGGACGAAGGGCAGCACTTGTTAGGGATGGAGCCCAGGCAGCCAGGAGATCGACAAGACAGAGATCACTATCCCTTCCCCTATAACAGGATGCCTCAAGCATGCTCAACACGAAAAGGAGGTAGTTTAGGAAGAGGACATAGTAGCTCCAAAAAATATGGTACCAGCACCAAATATTGCAGCTTTGGTGCATGTGTCTGTAGAATTTATTCAACAAGTGTTGGGGTTCTAGGGTAGCTTGGCTGATACTGGCTACACTCCAGTTGTTTCGATTGTTCCCCCACAGCCCTACAACATATTGTTGTTGTAGCACCAAGGATGGATGCAGGCTTTGAAACATGAGTGTATCCCTAACAGGTACTTGGACCAGAGATGACTGATGATGACCATGGGCTATTCTACAAGTTCATGAAGATGAAGCCTCCGATATTCCAAGGTACAGAGTCTGAGGATGCATTTGAGTTCTTAATAGACTGTCATGAATGTTTGCACAAGATGGGTATTGTTGAGAGGTATGATGTGGAGTTTTTTTCTTTTTAGCTGCAGGCCGAAGTTAAGCAATGGTGTAGGTCATTCGTAGAGTGCAAGGCTGCCTTACCTTTACTTACTTGTACCAAATTTCAAAATGTATTCCTTGATAAATATATTCCCAACACTTATCATGATCAGAAGAAGGATGAGTTTCTAAGATTGGAGTAGGGTAACATGTCTGTGGCTGCTTATGTGGCCAAGTTTCATGTCTTGTCCCGATAAGTGCTATAGTTGGTTACCTCAGAGGAAGAGAAGATTAGATACTTTGTAAAGGGTCTGAACTCTGGGATTCGGTTGGATACCTTATATGTGGCTGTGTCTGGGAAGTCCTTTCAGGAGGTAGTTGAATTTGCAAAGAAGGCCAAAGCACTTGAGAAATAAGAAAAGGTAAAGGAGGAAAAGAAGAAGGACTGGACCTCAGGCCAGTTCAGCGGTATTTTCTCGAAGGGGCGTGGTTCTTTTAAGCCTTACCATTCAGCCATGCCAGTATCTCCAGGGAGCCCTTATCAGCCTTCTCAGTCTGGAAACTATAAAATTTCATCTTCTTCAGTTCAGAGGACTGCTTTGGGAATAAGGTTCCATGAGTGTGGAGGATTGGGTCACATCAAAGGGTATTGTCCTAATTTCTTATCTGCAAGTCAGTTAACTCAGCAACTGACTTCTACTACTCTAGTTCTGGTAGGCTGTAGTGGTGGAGGAAATAGTAGGGTCATCCATAGGGTAGGCTTGATGGCCAAGCTAGGGGTGGAAACTAAGCCAACCGAGGTGGAGGACAGGTTGGTAGGAATGGTGCTCAGGCTGGTAGAGGTAGCAGTCAGGGTGGTGATAAGGCTCATCTTTATGCTATTCTGGCTCGTCCTGAAGCAGAAGCTTCTGATGTTGTGATCACAAGTACTATTCTTGTATGTGATCATATGGTTTCTATATTTTTTGATCCCAGTTCCACTTTCTCTTATGTGTCTGTGAAATTTACAATGGGTTGGGACTTAGATTGTGAATATCTTGATACTCCTATGTATGTATCCATGCCAGTTGGGGTGTCTGTATATGTTGATCAAGTGTATCGTGCATGTACTATGATGTTCAGGGGGTTTAAGACCCTGGCAGACCTAGTTATTCTAGATATGGAGGAGTTTGATATTATATTGGGGATGAGTTGGTTATCTCCCAATCATGTTGTTCTCGATTGTTATGCTAAAAATGTTACTGTAGCTATGCCCGAGATGGATAAGTTAGAATGGGAGAGTACTTTCAAGTCTAATCATGTGAGGATTATGTCAGCAATTCATTCCCAAAGGTTAGTAAAGAAGGGATGTAGGGCATTTTCGACCCATCTCCGAGAAGATAAATCTATAGTTTCTCCTATAGCGATAGTTCCAATGGTATGTGAATTCTTAAAAGTGTTTCTAAATAATCTCCCGGGTATACCTCCAGACCGAGAAATTGATTTTTGTATAGATTTAGAGCCAGGGACCCAAACCATTTCTATTCCTCCTTATCGCCTAGCACCAATAGAGTTGAGGGAGTCGAAGTCTCAGTTGTAAAAGTTGTTATAAAAGGGTTTTATTTTCCCAAGTGTTTCTCCTTGAGGTGAATTTGTTTTATTTGTAAAAAAGAAGGATTGTAGCATGAGGATGTGCATAGACTATCGCCAGTTGAATAAGGTGACCATTCACAATAAATATCCCTTACCTAAGATAGACGACCTATTTGACCAGTTGCAAGGGGCTACCATATTCTCCAAAATTGACTTGAGGTCGGGTTATCATCAGCTCAAGATTAGGGAGGAAGATATCCCAAAAACTATTTTCCAAACTCGTTATGGGATTTATGAGTTTCTAGTTATGTCTTTCGGTTTGACCAATGCCCCAGTTGCTTTCATGAGCCTGATGAATGGAGTTTTCAAGTCATATATGGATTCATTTGTTACTGTTTTTATTGATAACATATTGGTTTACTCTAAAAGTGTAGAAGAACATGGAACTCATTTACGTACGGTGTTAGGGTTGCTTAAGCAGAAGCAACTATATGCTAAATATTCTAAGTGTGAATTCTAGCTTTCTTCACTGTCCTCCTTAGGGCACATGGGTTCTACAGAAGGAGTTATGGTAGACCCGCAAAAGGTGAAAGCCGTTAAGAATTGGGCTAGACCGATAAATGTGACAGAAATTCAGAGTTTTTATTGGTTAGTTATTAGCATCGATTTGTTAAGGGATTTGCTGCTATTGCTTCACATATGACCCGCCTTACTCAGAAGGAAGTCCCATTTATGTAGGATGACCAGTGTGAAGAGAGCTTCCAAAAGCTCAAAACCTTATTGACCTCAACCCCGGTTCTCACGTTGCCCATCAAGGATAAGGATTTCATTGTATATTGTGCTACCTCATGGTTGAGTTTAGGTGCTGTTTTGATGCAGAATCAAAATGTGATTACATACGCTTCAATACAACTAAAGCCTTATGAGAAAAACTACCCCACGTATGACTTAGAATTGACAGCTGTGGAGTTTGCTTTAGAAAGTTGGAGGCACTATCTCTATGGGGTGAAGTGTGAAGTGTTCACAGACCACCATAGCCTACAATACGTGTTCATCTAGATGTATCTGAATCTAAGATAGCGAAGATGGATGTAGCTGATTAAAGACTATGATATCTCAATCCTCTATCACCCAGGTAAAGTCAATATGGCGGCGGATGCACTGAGCCAGAAACCAGTAAGCATGGGAAGTCTAGTATTACTAGAGGTGTCCAAGCGCCCATTGGTGAGAGAGGTACAGTCATTGGCTAATGATTTTCTGAGATTGTAGGAGACTAGTAAAGGAAAGGTGTTACCATATGTATAGGTCAGGTTCACATTCTATGATCAAATTAAAGTAGGCAATTTGAGGACAAAAAGTTAAACAACCTCAGAGAAAAGATATTACAGGGTGGAGCAAGAGAGGCTACTCTTGATAATGAGGGAGCATTGAAGATTCAAGGGCGGTTATACAGCCCCAGGTAGGCAATTTGATCTCGTCTATTCTGGCAGAGGCTCATAATTGTAAGTACTCTATATATTCGGGTGACAACAAGATATATAGGCACTTGAGGCAACATTATTGGTGGCGAAGAATGAAATGGGATATTATGGATTTGTAACCAAGTGAAGAATTGCCAACAGGTGAAGTACGAACATTGGAAGCCTTGTGGTATATTTCAGAGGATGCCCATCCGAAATAGAAGTGGGAAAGAATAACAGTAGATTTTGTAGTTGGCCTTTCGAAACATTAAGGAAGTGTGACTCTATATGGGTCATTGTAGATCAGTTAACTAATTTGGATTATTTTATCCTGGTAAGAGTAGACAATAATGCAGCTAAGTTCGCCAATATTTATGTGAAGAAGATTGTAAGGTTACATGGTGTACCAATTTTGATTGTGTCAGATAGAGGTACTCAGTTCACCTCTAATTTCTAGGAGAAATTCCAGTCGGAATTGGGGTCTAAGTTGGACCTGAGTACAACTTTCCACTCATAAATTGATGGTCAATCGGAGTGAACTATCCAGGTTCTTGAGGATATGTTTCAGGCCTGTGTTATAGATTTTAGGGGTCAGTGGGACCAATACTTATCGTTGTCTGAATTTGCCAACAACAATTGTTACCACTCTAGTATTGACATGCCCCCTTTTGAGGCCTTATATGGTAGGAGGTGTAGGTTTCTAAATGGGCGGTTTGATGCATTTGAGGTGAGAACTTGGGGCACTGACATGCTCAAAGAATAGATGGAAAAAGAGAGATTCATACAGGAAAAGCTTATAGCAGCTCAAAGCCAACAAAAAAAATATGCGGACAATAAGGTGAGAGATATGAAGTTTGAGAAGGGAGAGAATGTACTCTTGAAGGTGTCACTCATAAAGGGTATGATGTGGTTTGGCAAGAAGGGAAAATTGAGCCCAAGATACACTGGACCTTTTGAGGTTTTAAAGAGAGTGGGATCGGTAGCATATAGACTGGCTTTACCCTCTAGTATGTACGGGGTTCACCCAATATTCCACGTGTCTATGCTAAAAAATTATCACGAGGATAGTGATTACATCATTCGCTAGGACCACCCTGAATTGTTTGATAAGGAGTTCTTCTATGATGAGGAACCAATAGCTATATTAGCTAAGGATGTGAGGAAGTTGAGGACCGGAGTCATTCCTTGTGTGAAGATTTAATAGAGGAACCGCACTATTGAAGAGGCTACTTGGGAGATGGAGGCAGACATGTTCAAGCGATATCCACACATATTCATTGACGCTGGTACTCTTTCTTTTCCTTGCTATGTTTTTTTAGGCTAATTATCGTTCGGGGATGAACGAGTGGTAAATTGGTATCTAACGTAATGACCCAAATTGTTGTTATGATGAAATAGGGG
Organism: Capsicum rhomboideum; assembly: GCA_031232105.1. Taxonomy (NCBI): domain Eukaryota; kingdom Viridiplantae; phylum Streptophyta; class Magnoliopsida; order Solanales; family Solanaceae; genus Capsicum; species Capsicum rhomboideum. The sequence goes on from CP124716.1 coordinate 33,239,070, forward strand.
TAAAAATTACACTTAGACTTCCCTTAGCCAATTTTTGAGAAATTCAGGGCTACTTTAGGATTGGAAAATTTTAGAGGGGGTATTAATTAGACTGAATTTGGTAATAATGTGATGGTTGGTAGTGATGTTTGATGTAATATCTAGATGGATAATGAGTTTAGGAAGTCGTAACAATTTTCGTCAATAGAAACGAAGTTGTAGAACTCCGGTTATAGAGTTTACCATGGAAGGATTGGTTTGCGATGTTATAATTCATGGTGTGTGTTGTAAAATAAGCAAAACATAAGAGAGGTCCTGAGTCTACCTCGAATCACTGCAGCAAAAAAAGTAACCACTGCAGTTGTACCACTACAGCGGAAAAAGGTAGTGCTGCAGTGGAATTTTAACTACTGCAGCAGTAACACACACAAGAATTGACTGTTTTAAAAATTTTAAAAATATTTACATTTTTCACTTTTTCAAAAAAACGCAAGGGAGCTTTGGGGAAGGCGATTTACAGAGGGTTTTTGAGGTTTTTCATCTTTGAAGGTAAGTCATTATATTCTAGACTTGAAATTACTTTATATAACCTTAGAAAATCATTAGAAATGGACTCATGGTAGAAAATTAGAGTTTATCCCTAGTTATAAAAATTGATGAAAAGTGGTGGGAATGTGTTTAAATTCAGTAAAGAATGATTCTAGGAAGTTACAAAACAACAATAGGGGTGAAAGTATGGTTGTTCATGCTAATTCAAGTAGAATCTATGTGGTTTAAGAGATAGGAAACCCTAAGATAACGAAATAGGGTGATTTATGACTAAAATCAATGGTTTTTTATCCCTAGTAGTTAAAAAGGGTGTAAATTATTGAATTGGATATATATTCTTATTGTTATAGATCAAGAACGAGTTGAACGAGAACGAAAGGGCAAAAATGTGGCTTAAAGGTGACAAGAAATTGAGATAGGATATGGTTTTGTTGTAGCACTTAGACTTTCTTGGCTATGTGCTTGTTTGTAAACCAAACATCTATGATTGCCTTCTTGCATGTCATTTATTAATTGCATTCCATTTCATAAGCATTATGATGATATTGGGTAATGGAGGATCGGGTGCCACATCGGTATGGATATGATATATTGTGATAGAGGATCGGGTACCACTCTGGTACGATATGTTGTTGTTGATAATGATGAGAAGAGTACGAGATGATATGCACATCTTGCATACATGAACTCATTCATATGCATTGGGTGTCTTTATGATGATTATATATGGTGATGAGTTGTTCATGAAAGTGACTTTGTGTAAAAGCTTGCAAAAGTAAACTTGTGAATTATACCTATATGATGTGTTTAGTTGTTGATGTCTTTGATTATGAGTTCTGTTATGATCGCTTTTATACTTGTTTAGCTTGCTTACTTGTACATTATTGGGTTAGTTGGCCTATGATGCTTACGAGTACTTTTTGATGTACTGATGTTACCTGTACTCTTCTTTTATTGAGTGTAAAATATCTTCCAGCGGCTAACACGTGACATCAGCACTAGTTAGTAGTTCAGACTTGATTTTGAGGGTGAGCACCAAGATCGGACAACCTTGAGATCTTCCTATTGATGTTGATGTTGCTTGTTTCGGGATCAAGACGATTCTTTATTACTTATGTTTTTAGATATTTTTAGTTGTTTCAGACTTAGTTTAATCTTAGATGTTCTCGTATGGTGAGTTCAGGTTTCGAGGATGTAATAAATAGAGGTTTCCGCACTCTATTAATTTTGATTGATATTGGTTTGACAGTTAGTTTAGGTTATTGAATGAACGCTATCTTATTCTTGTTTAAATCTGAAGATTAATAAAAGGTGAATAAAAAAGTAACATTCATGATAATAAGGGTGAGATTAGTATAGTTCTTCCACCATAGATTAGAGTGCATGCCAAGCATGACCGATTGAGTTGTGACACGTAGGTGCCTGCTTTCGGTCATACAAAGATTTCTCAATTTTTTAATTTTTACTTCCTATTCTTGAACAATAAAATTCTTAGATTGAGCCATAAAAATATGTTTCTCTAAATCACCATTTAAAAATATTGTTTTGACATCCATTTGGTGTACTACTAATTATTAATAGTGATTAAAGTAATAAGAGTTCTTAGGGATCTTATTGATCTTATTGCTTCATCATGTCTTAGGGATTTTTTCTATTAAGTAGATAGACACTAATTCATATGTGAAGTATCAATTTTAAAATTCATATTAAGTAGATAGACACTAATTCATATGTGAAGTATCAATTTTAAAATTCATTGTCAAGATGTTAGTGATAAAATGAGGATTCAAGCTAGTCTTAATTCTACGTAGTTTAATCTTACTAAGTTCATGTTCATTCTCATTAGAAATAACATCAGAAGAAGACACAGTAAGAGGGTTAACAGACATAGATGTAGAAGAATTATTTTATACATCACTAGATACATCATTTTTCAAAGGAAAAACATGCTAAAAAAAATCGCATCTCTAAATTCACAAGTAGAATGATCATTCAAAGACATAATTCTTTATGCAACACTATTTTGAACACGACAAAAAAAAATAGTGTCAACAGTATTAAAATCTATATTGACCTGTTTAAAATCATGTAGACTAATCTTAGCTAAGCACATTTGAGCATTGTGTTGTAAGAATATCAAAATTAGGAACAAGTCCCATGTTTCTGCCTCACTCCGCTATAGCTGGAAGGAGGGCCGCTACAACGGTTTTTCTACCACAAAAGGATTCTGCTATAGCAGAAATTGGGCCATCACAGTGGGCTCGACACAGTAAAATAATAGTTTTTGGGTTAAAATAGTATTTTCATTTCAAGGGTCAACCTAGGGTGAAAAAGGATGAAATTTTGTAGTTCCAAACTGAATTACACCATCAAGGTAAGTTATTCCACTAATCTAACTTGTTTTTTATCTATTAATCCTTAGAATCACTAAGTTATGATCATGATGGAGGTAGTAAATTTGACTTAGGTGGATTTTTCTGGTGTAAAGTGGTGAGAAATGGTTTAAAACCCTTGAATTTGACTTAGGGATGCTAAATTATGTCTTTTATACTAGAACTAGACTTGTTAATCCCATTATATGGAGATTTTGAATGGAATAAACGGTAGAAAATCCTAGTATGGTGAAATTATTCATGAACTTGGGTTATAAGCAATGAATTTAGGTTTGTATGCTTATAATAGTTAGGTTATTGGTTGAATAATTCTCGTTTGTTGTTGCTAGACCGAGATCAAGACGAGGCTATAAGAAAAGATAAGGCTCACGTGAGTTAAGGCATTGCAAGGCTTGTTTTGAGGTAGGTTATGATTGTATTGGAGTTAAGACTCAGTTTGATTGATTATGTGCTCGTCAACTGAATAATTATTTACTTGTTTCAAGTTGTGCTTGTAATTGGTGTTAACTGATTGGATGTAAACTATAAGTGTTGTTGATGGTGAATTTTACTAGAGAATTGTGCTAGTGAATAACATATTATTGTTGTTACAAATTGAGTGTTGTTAATATATAGCCTGTGATTAAATTGGCGGATTTAGGTGAAATAAGTGTGTTAAAACACTTGGTTTGGGATAAGGGTGACATAGTACTTTGTTGACCTATGAAATTGGTATATGGACCGAGCTCTTCCCCTATAGGTCATGACTAGTGGGCAATCATAAGTCCCATAGTATATGTGTACACGATAATATAGAGAGTTTGACGGTTCCTTGAGTGGACTGGGTCTGTATATTTCATGTAGGTTATTTGAGTTCCTTGTGAGAACTCCTTGTGTTGATATTATCTTGATTCCCTTGTGTGGATTGGTTCTTGACTTGATATCCATTGTTAGTACTGTGTGTTAACCATTTTATGAGGTTGAGGAGATAATGAGGATTTTATTGATATAAATGGCAAGTGAATTAGTTATAAGTTGTTCTTGTTGGATTGTACTGAATTGAGCATTTCAAGTCTAATTAGAGCTTTGTTACTTGATTGACTTGGTGGTGTTAATATGCATGTTATTGTAGTTATTTGAATATACATGATTTCGTTGGGATGCTTGTTAGTTGTTCCCAATTATATAGTTAAGTGTTCATATCAGTTAAGTTGGGTCGGCCTATGATACGTACCTGTACATAGCTATTTTGTAATTATAATACCTTGTACTCTTCTTTTTATTGAGTGTTGAGTATATTCCAACGCTTTTTATGAGTCCTCACTTGTAGACGATAATGTGACATCTGATCCAAAGGGAACATTTATCTTTCGGGCAGCCATGTATCTCTCTTATCTTGATCTTGTCCTTATTAATTCGAATAAAGACAATCTTTTAGTTTTTGTTAGTATTGGATGTAATAAACTTCTTAGTTTGTATTCTGGTACGTTGAGTTTCTGGGGATGTTTAATACATTGATATTGTTTTTTGCATTAGTTTTTCGATGATAAGCATTAACTCGTTAAATGAATGGTGTTTTGGTTTTAAATTTGACTAAGCATTTGGTATTGATATTCGAGTTAGATGGTTCTCCTATTGGGGGTTAGTGTGGGTGTCACTCATAAAGGATTAGATCATGAAAAAGTTGGTATCAGAATCCTAGGTTCATTGATCTCATCGTACCATAATTAGTCTAGTAGAGTCTTACGGAAAGGTACGGAGACATCTGTACTTTTCTTCGAGAGGGTACAAAACTTTACTAAAAACTTCACGTTTTTCTTCCTTTCATGCTGTAAGTTGATTCCAATTGGTATCTGGTGATCCAAATCAATATCTAAGCTTCTTCATTCGATTTCTCGCAGATGGTGAATAAGAGATCAAATGGATCCAGAACCTAGGTTCCAACACTAGTTGCTCTAGTTGCTGAGCCTGAAGTTAGGGGTCGAGAAAGAGGAAGGAAAATGAGAGGAGGTAAGGCAATACTTACTAAGGGTGGAGCTTAGGCTGCAGCTAATCCAACCAAAGAAATATCTAAGTAACCTCCCCTGCCTGAGCACCATCCTGAAGAGGGGGGAAATAGTGAAGTACCAGTGCATGAGGAGGTAGCATTGGTTTAGGGTGCAGCCGCTGTTCAGATGTCAGCAGAATTGATTCAACAGGTTTTGGAATTCTTGAGTAGGCTGGCTGGTACTGGGTTTCCTCCTGCAGTTCCTTTACAGTCGGGGGTACATCATATTGTCGCAGTAGCCCCCAGGATTGATGAAGCTTTAGAGATGGATGTTTTTCTCCATCCGATACTAGATCCTGCAATAACTAGAAATAAGCATAAGTTGTTGTGTAAAATTTTGAAGATGAAACCTCTAGTTTTCCTTGGTACTGAGACAGAAGATTCTTTTGATTTCATTGTGGATTGTCATGAGCGATTGCATAAGATGGGTATAGTAGGGCCGTATGGGGTGGAGTTTGTGACCTTCTAGTTACAAGGGGATGCTAAGTTATAGTGGAGGCGCATGTTGTGTGTAGATCTTCCTTGTTGCCTTCGTTGACTTGGATTCAGTTCTATACTATTTTTCTATAGAATTCTTTGCCCCACACTCTATCTGACAAGAAGAGAGATGAGTTCCTTGCCCTTGAGTAGGTTAATATGTTTGTTGCAACCTATGAGACCAAGTTTCATGCCTTTTCTAAATTTGCTACTCAGATGTTAGGTACAGAGGAGGAATGGATCCGCCACTTTGTCAAAGGTTTGAACACTAATCTTCAGATTCCAACCCTTTAGATAACTTCCTCGGGTAAGTCATTTTAAGAAATGATAGATTTTATGAAAAAGGTAGAGGGGGTGAGACAGGAAGGGTATGAAAAGATGGCTAGGAAGAAGGCCCGAAATGCTAGCAACTTTAGTGGTTCACACTCTAGAGGTCACAGTTCTCAAGCCTATCCTGCCCATCCTATTCAATCAGCCTTTCCAGTTTCGACCGGAGGTTCATTAGGGAACAATCAACAGTTTTTAGGTGCAGGTAGTCAAGTGGCTTCTTACTCTACGACTCATTAGCCTTTCTTGGATCGTACTTGCTATGTTTGTGGTGTGATTGGACACTTGAAGAGTAATTTTCCTAGTGTCAGACAGTCAGGATTCCAATGTCAGCAACAACAGTCTAGGGCTTTAGTTTTGGCTGGTAGAGAAAGCAGAGAAGATGCTAGGGATTGTCTACATAGTGCGTGTGGTGGTTATTAGGCAGGTCGAGGTGGTAATATTGGTAGAGGTGGTCCATAGCCGGTCAAGGGAGTCGCTCAGATTGATGATAGGGCGCATTGTTATGCCTTTTTGGGAAAACTTGAGGTTGAGGCATCAGATGTGGTTATTATAGAAACCATTCTTGTATGTGACTGGATGGCTTTGGTGTTATTCGATCCAGGTTCTACCTTTTCATATATATATCTATTATATTTTGCCTTGGGATGGAACTTTTTCTGTGACCTACTTGATGCACGTGCTCATGTGTCTACTCCAATTACGGATTTGATCAAAATAACTCAGGTTTATCGTGCTTATTCAGTTATGTTTATGGGTTTTTAGACTTGGGTTGTTTTTGTGATTTTGGATATGCTAGATTTTGATATTATCTTTGGTATGACTTGGTTATCTCCTCATCATGCTATTTTGAATTGTAACACTAAGACTATAATTTTATCCATGCCAGGGATGGATAGGATAGAGTGAGAGGGTGTCTATAAGCCTGGCCCCATGAAACTTATTTCTTTTATTCGTACCACGAAGTTAGTAGGGAAAGGGTGTTTAGCTTTCTTAGCTCATCTTTCAGACACTAGTGTAGAAGTCCTATCTCTTGAGTCAGTTCCTATAGTGTTTGAGTTTCGGGAAGTACTCCCTAATGACTTTCCTGATACACCTCCGGATTGGGATATTGATTTAGCAGGCAGGAGTTGCTTGATAAGGGTTTTATTCGTCCTAGTGCTTCACTGTGGGGGGGGACCTAATTTTATTTGTTAAGAAGAAGGATGGCAGTCATTGAGTGTGCATAGAATACTGGTAATTGAGTAAGGTTACCATCCACAATAAGAACTCGTTACCCAAGATAGATAATTTGTTTGATTAGTTGCAACGTGCTTCGATATTCTATAAGATAGATATAAGGTCGGAGTTGTAACACCTCAAAAATCTAAGATAAGATCTGAACCATTCTTCAACTATATTTAGAACCAATCTTAATGATTTGGTAGCATGAGAAGTGCTTTAGACATGAATTGAGGCCATAAGTAACTATTAACACTTAGTTAAATTGAAAGCTCCCTTATTGATTGAATTCTTATACAAGATCTTACTAAGGTCAACTTCAATGGGGCATAACTCCTAGCACATAAAGATTTTTGCAACTAAAGACCCACCAAATAAAAGGTCTTTGAGTCTTCTTTCCAATGTTGCCAACCATTTGTCAATCCAATAGTGGAGTAGAAAGTTATGCTCAATTTACCAAAAGGTGTCTGTCAGCCAGAGTATGACAGCTATGTGTGACGAACCATTACACTTGTGACGGTCCGTCAAGGCAAACCATCAAGCTTAACCAGAAAGACTAAAATTTGGTCATGTTTTTGACAGTTTATCAAGGGTTTGACTATTCGTCACCTGAACCGTTATCCGGGAATGTTCTACACTGTTAAAATATTTTCACCTGAATTGTTTGGTCTTTTCCCACTCTTTTAACACTAAAACTATGTCATTTTGGCTATTTCAAGGCTGAATATTAAGCTTAAACTACCCCAAATCCCTCATTTCCTCAAACTCAATCGACACTTAGAAGAAAATAAGAGAAACAGGCTATTTCTTCTTCTCCAAAGCAAAAAAACGCTAGGGTTCATCAATCTTAAAGCTTCAAGTCCAAGGTTTTCACTTTCAGGTATGTGGGATTTAATCAATGGACTCCTTTTCACCCATTTAGTCCCTAAACCCAATTCCTCAGTTTAATTCATCTCTCAGAGCTTAGAGTTTCATGAAAAGTATGAATTTCTTGGTATTTCAGTTCCTTTTCAGGATAAACCCTGTACCCAGGTTTCCCATGAAAATTCAGTACCTTTACATGTTTATAATTCATGATTCCTCAGTATATTGATAAATTCATGATTTTAGACTTGTGCTATGAAATTTCATATTTCATTCAGTTTATGGAAATTGTCATGAATAGTTGCATTCTTCCGAGATGGCGGGTTATGAACACCCAATGACTTAGGTTCTCATGCATTGATAGTTGAATGCATATTCCTTCAATTCCATAAGTTTTAGGATGCATTCAGATAAAGTGTCTATCACTTAGTGTCAAACATCAGAATTAGTGAACCATCATTACAACATTTTAGGCTTTTAGCTACCCCTGTAAAGTGTGGCCTAAACTATCAAAAAGTATGGTCTTTGATCAAAGGCCACACTTTTTTACTTTAGACAATGCTTTTTCAGGGGCGGACTAAAGAGGCGTAACCTTTGACTTTAGGCCACATTTTTCAAGTGTTGCTTTAAATGTCACGCTTCAAAAGCGTAGCCTATAAGGTTCAAAGGCCACGCTTGTAGTACCTCATATGACAATACTTTTCATTACCTTAAACTGCAATTTTCAAGTGTGGCCTTTGCTATCATAGGCCGCACTTGCAAAGCATAGCCACTTCTTCCTCTTCTAAAGCACTAAATTAACTAATAAACAACTCATAAATAATAATCCAACATATATATATATATATATATATATATATTTTATTTTATTTTGCAATAAACTTCATAAAAATATTCTGTCTCATATTGCGCATACTAATAAAGCAATATTTTAAGAAGTGCACTTGCAAAGAATTCTAGAAAACCAAATGTAAAATAAAACATGACAATTATTCAAGTCTTCATCATAGTCACATAGATGTGCATATATCTTAGCTCCTCACTTACTTCATGCTCCAGTTTCTTGGGACAATATTCCACATGTAACATGAGAGAATACTCCAAGTAATGATAACTAGCAAAATAGTAACCAAAAAGAGGAAAGGGGATAATTAACTTCAGTAAAGTATATCTCAGGGATGGTTAGAGGATCAAATTATATGAAAGCTCCATACAAAGTAAAATGACCAAATTTATCTATCTGAATAACTAATGCATCCATAAGAATTTAAGCATGATGGGTCGTCTAGACGTATATTTTGATTTGGTTTTGACATAGATGTAATATACAATTTAAACCCAAAGGAAAAAACTATCCACAATTGTATCTTATATTAGAATATAAGCTAGCTAATATGCTACAAAAACAAAAAGAACAGGATGGCAATAAAAGTAGCGGATTCAAGCTTTCTATATTCCCTCCAGATCTTGGATTGTAACTTTAAAGACTGTTTCATTGGCACTTGACAGGTTAGTTTCAAGTCCCACTTTAGTCTTCAAATATTAACATCAGTTATTTCTCTATAAAAATTTCTTAAAATTACCCTCACTCCCACCAACAAGGATTATATTTTTATAATAGCAGTCATGTCTTAAAGATGTGTGTGTAAAAAAGAAGAGCCTTTTTTGAGTTAGTGTTTTTTATAAGATATGCATCCTAACACGCCGCTGGAAGTGATCTAAGCCAAATCGGCGTCAACCTTTCTTGGCTTGTATTTCAAGGGCAACCACAAGAGATCCAAGCCCCAAAGATCTTAAGGCCATATGGATTTGTGTGGACCATTTTACACTTCAAGTAGAGCAATATCGCGTATGGAAGATAGCTTGGAGTCAAAGGAGCCATTGGAGAGGTTGTTGGGCAACAAAGAAGAGCTAAACGACTCACTGAGAGAACTTACGAGCTAACCTGCGCCCGCAGGTCCCTCAACTGGGCCAGAAGGTGACCAAAACAGCCCATTCAGAGGCATCTACGCCCTGACCTACGTGGGCAGGTCAGCCAAAGCGGCTAGCTTGCTCCATTTTGTAAATTGGGTCACTTTTGGGCCCATATATGTAATAAAAGGCCCAAGACTATAAATACTAGGACCTAGCTTTATTTTCTTTAGTTTTTTTTTGATGATATTGATATTGTGTGACTCCGTATGGAGCATGAGTGTAGCTTGGAAAAGCTTAGGTTGATCTTTTCCTAGAAACGATACGATTCCCTCATGGTCTTTCGTACGAGTTAGGTGTCTTCTTTGAATTAATCTTTCGAGATTATTGGATTTAATATATCCTTTAGTTTTTTTGATTTCCTTTATTTGTATCTATCTTTTATCCTTTATGGTTATTGTAGGCGTATTAAGGTGGAGGAGGTCAAGAAGGCTATTAGTAGGATGCATAGGGGTAGGGCGACTGGGCCAGACGAGATTCCGGTGGATTTTTGGAAGAGTTCTGGCAGGGTAGGTTTGGAGTGGCTGACAAAGTTATTACGACATTTTTAGGAAGATGAAGATGCCGGAAGCTTGGAGATGGAGTACGATGATTCCTCTATATAAGAACAAGGGGGAAATTCAGAGTTGCAACAACTATAGGGGAATCAAGTTGTTGAGTCACACTATGAAGGTGTGGGAAAGGGTGGTAGAGTTGAGGCTGAGGAGGATCGTGACTATTTCGGAGAACTAGTTCGGTTTCATGCTAGGTCGCTCGACTACCAAAGCCATACACCTTGTGAGGAGATTAGTGGATCAATATAGAAAGAGAAAGAAGGACTTGCATATGGTGTTCATTGATCTGGAAAAGGCGTACGACAAAGTCCCCAGAGAGGTTCTGTAGAGGTGCTTGGAGGTTAGAGGGGTGCCTGTGGCGTACCTTAGGTCGATTCAGGACATGTACGACGGAGCGAAGACACGTGTGAGGACGGCAGGAGGAGATTCAGAGCACTTCCCTGTTCTGAATGGGCTGCACCAGGGGTCGACTCTTAGTCCTTTTTTATTTGCCTTGGTAATGGATGTTTTGACACGGCGAATTCAAGGAGAGGTACCTTGGTGTATGTTATTTGCGGACGATGTAGTTCTTATTGACGAGTCTCGGGGAGAAGTCAATGATAAGTTGGAGGTTTGGAGACAGACCTTAGAGGAGAAAGGGTTAAGGCTGAGCAGGACCAAGACAGAGTACTTGGAGTGTAAGTTCAGTGCTGTGACGCAAGAGGAGGACGTGGTAGTGAAGCTAGAGTCTCAAGCCATTCAGAAGAGGAGTAGTTTCAAGTATCTGGGATCTATGATTCAGGGGGATGGAGAGATTGACGAGGATTTCACGCACCGTATTGGTGCAGGATGGTTGAAGTGGAGGCTAGCTTCGGGAGTTTTCTGTGATAAACAGGTCCCTCTGAAGCTTAAGGGTAAATTCTACAGAGTGGCCGTCCGTCCGGCTATGCTGTATGGCGCAGAGTGTTGGCCAGTTAAAAACTCCCACATCCAAAAGTTGAAGGTAGCGGAGATGAGGATGTTGCGATGGATGTGTGGACTGACCAGGAGGGATAGGGTGAGAAACGAGAGTATTCGAGAGAAGTTGGGAGTGGCTTCGGTGGACGACAAGATGCGGGAAGTGAGGCTACGATAGTTCGGGCATATATTGAGGAGGTGCACGAATGCTCCAGTATGGAGGTGTGAGAGGCTGGCTGTGGATGGCTTTAGACGGGGTAGAGGTTGGCCGAAGAAATATTGGAGGGAGGTGATTAGGCATGACATGGAGCAGTTAGATCTTATAGAGGACATGACCCTCAATAGGGAGGTGTGGAGGGCGCGAATTAGGGTAGAGGGTTAGGGAGTAGGAAGACGTACGTATTAGTAGGAAGGAGTGTTTGTTTGTATCTGTGCCTGCTGATTTTAGCAGATTCTTGCTTCTTAGCGCTGTGTTATTTATTTTGTTGTTTGTTTTTTTGTTTTTGTTTTTGTCGGCTATTGTTATCGGTTCTGAGCCGGGGGTCTATCGAAAATAGCCTCTCTACTTCACCTGAGGTACTGGTATGGACTGCGTACACTTTACCCTCCCCAGACCCCACCTGGTGCGAATACACTGGGTATGTTGTTGTTGTTGTTGTTGTTTATCTTTTATCCCTATCTATCTACCCTTTACTTTTCGTATTTCTATTTCTAGCTTATCTTTTAGTTTTCGTGGTTATTTTTGACTTCTGTAGTTTGGGGTTTATCATTTGGTATCAGAGACGAGCTTAGATTCGTTCTTATGATTCTAGTCTTAGGTTGTGATATTGAAGAAAATAAGAAGAAAAAAAAAAGAGAAAAATATTTTAAAGAAAAATCCCAAAAATATTTTTTGTGTTTTTGAGTCTTTCTTGAAGTTGCTATACTAGAATTTGTTTTCTCTAGTATATTTGAGTCAAAATCTCAATTTTGAGCTTATTTGGAGTGGATTTGAAGAAACCCCATTGTTGTATTCTTGAGCTTGAATAAAAAGTGAAGTGGGTTCTTAGATCTACTAAATTTGAGTTGGAATTGAAGGATAAGGGTTATTGGAAAATATTTCCCATATCAAAAGGACCCTAGATCTGAAATTTGAAGTTGAGTGGAGAGGTTTTACAGAATTCACCATTTTTGAGTTTGGAGCTTGAAGAAGTTTTAAATTGGTTTGAAAATCTGGAAATTTAGGTGTGGATTTGAGGCATAAAATCGCTTGGGTTGTATTCGGGAGGTCGAAAGGAGTTCGGATTTAAACTTTGATCGAATTCCGAACTTGTTTGAGTGAGGGTAAAAAATTTAGTGTTCTTGAAATCTTCAAGAAGAAAAACCCTCAAAAGTTGTGTTTGATCCAAAGAGGGCCAAGAGAAAACAAGGAAAAAGTGTTAGTACCAAAGAATATTCCAAAAGAGGAGGGTACTAGGAAAGAGGATCCAAGAGGCCCCAAAAAGGTGAAAAAATGGAGTTTCCAGGTGTTCTGCCAGGGCCACCTGCTCCCCCATCTGCGTGGGCAGGTGACCAACGCAGGTGACTTCCAAGTTTATTGTTTTGACCTGCGAAGTCCCATCTGTGAGGGCATGTGGCCACCTGCGTCCACATCTCACCAAAACACATCTTAAGCACCCAAAATCCAATTTTACTCAGGTTTCAATTTCTTAGTTTCAATTTTTGATTCCTAATTTCATTTCTTGATTCCTAAACTAATTAACAACTAGTAATTCATCTACCTAGTTGGTTGATTAGTCTTTGAGTCCATTTTCTTTCTTAGTCCGTCTTCTTTGAGTGCTTTTCTAGTTTTGTTTCATAGTTATTTCTTGATTCAAGTACGTTAGTTTGTAATCGAGTCGTCTGTCTTTCTTAAACAAGAATCCACTCCGGTCAAGAGTAGTAATCGACATTTTTTGTACTACCGAAGTATAGGCAATCTTCAACACTAGCCGATCCAATTGTGTGGCAATCAAAGGTGTGTAAACAAGAGTAATTGTGAGCTTTATTTTGTTGATGCTAACATTGTTGTTTTCTTTGTTGAGAGTTTAAAATTGATAGGCACAATGGCTTAGGAAGAAAAAACTCAAACTCCCATGAGAGATGAGACATTGAAATATATATAGGAAAAGATTGAGTTTATGAATCGAACAATGAGAGTGATGGAAGATCATCTAACTTCCCTTAAAGGTAGCATGTCAAGCATGGAAGGTAGAATTATGAACCTTAAGGAGACTTTCGACTCTATGGATTCTACCTCCCAAACCAATTCATAAGTAGAACCAAGCGAACAAATACTTCCAATGGAGGATCCAAGGAGAGTTCCTTACGAACACATGCTTGAAGAGTGCTTAAATAAGGAGTTAACTCAAGGGAGTAGAATTGACAAACTCCCATGTGATAAGCATTTCCCAAAAGAGAAAATGATCTCCCACATTGAACACCAAGGTTAAGACCATACTTTGTATGAGCTACAAGGTAACAATGCTAACCCTTGCACTTCTCTAAACTTGAAATGTCTTGATTTGGCTAGTTGCAAAGTGAGTGTAATTGGTGGCTTGTCCAATGTAGAGTCTTATGAGTCTTCCCTTTGCAATACTCTTGAAAGCAACATATTGTATGATGATCTTGTTCTTGTTGTGAGTTTGCAAACACCAGTTGATCCTATAGATGACTGAATTGATTCTTCTAGTAAGATCGATTTGTGTCCACCTAGTGTTGGCACTTATAGCTTGAATAAGGTTCCGTTGCCATGTGATAAGAGTATTTACACATTATTTGACCCTGGTGAAAATCAAGGTGAGTCTATATTAGCATGTGAATCGCCTACAACTAGTGAAGGTGTGTTCCTTGATCAACTTGCTTATGAATCTAATCCACTACTTGAGCATATTTGTTGTGTGATTGATGAGTCTCAAGATAGTGATGTTGTTGATAGTGTTGATCATGTGAATAGAAATGATTCCTTGAGCATATCATGTGATGTAGATCCTATTCTTTGTTTTGCTTATGGGTCACATGTGAAAAATGACATGTATCTTTTTGAGAGTAAACTTGCATGTTTTAAAGCCTTACATTTAGTTGTTGATCCTCTCTCAAAGAAAGATGTCTTGTTTGAAAATAGTGAGATCACTCCTAATGTGGCATCTAGTGATGTGCATCTTGATGAAAAGAAGGATGGTATGCTTAAGATTTACATGTTATCCTATTTCTTAAAATACATTAAGAATATAGGATTAAGTGAAGATTGTGCTAACTATCCTATTTTTGATAGTGATCTCTCACTTGTGGAAAAGAATGATCAATTGGGTGAAAATAGTCTTGATTTGCTTGAATATTCGAGGAACCCAACTAATGATTGTTCTTATGAAAATGATTTTGATAGTGATCCTTTGTATGACACCCCACCCTTGTTTGATAAATGTGAGGATGAATTGTGTGATTCTTGTAATGACTTGAGTCAGGACCTCCTTGATGTTAGTGGTGGTTTGTGTCTACTTGAGAATTCCTCCCTTGAAAAAGGTGTTATTTGTCTAGAAATTGCTTCTACTTCTTCTTTGTGTGCTTCCTTTATCGAGGATACTCATGCTGACGACCTTGAATCTAATAGTGAGTACATGCATGAGGATACCTTAGTTGAAGTTAACTTGCGTGACACCTTTCTCTACCCTCTATTTGCTTATGAAATTGTCAATGATAGTGTAGAGGGTATGTCTATTTGTGAGGATGGCACCTTTAGGGAAAATCGGTATTGCCTTAACCCATGCTCTTAGATACTTCTCCCATTGACCCCAGTGACCTCTGGGAGTGTGGTGATTCTTATACACCCAAATTGGTGCTTGGTCAAGACAACAAGCAAAGTTTGATTGAGGTTGATAATATCATTCCCTATGATGGAAAGTCTTTCTCGAGGATTCATAATCCACTTGATAGACAAAAGTTGTGTAAGGGAAAGAACCCCAACAAAGAGGCTTTGAAGATAACTAGTGCATTGAGTGGAGTCTTAACTTGGGATAACCTTGTTTATGACCATGCACTTAGTTATGGGAACTATCATGTGAGTCTTGACTTAAAAGGGGTCTTATGCTTGTTGAAATATAGAACCGATGTGGGTTAACATGTGTGGTTAGCTATTTACCATGGTTCTTTTGGTTTACCCTTTTGTCAAAATCTCTTGAGTAGCCAAGTAGTTCTTACTTTGTGGGGTTACACACCCTTGATTGATCATTTTGATGTTTGGTTATATGTTAAGTGTGTTCCTCCTTGGCGTGGTGATAAACTTGCTATTGCTAACATTAACCCTCATGCCATGAGGATATTTTGGTTGCTTGTTTTCCCTATGGTTTTGCTAGGTTTTGATTGGAGGTCGAATCCTTTTCAAGAAAGGAAAGATAATACAAGCCAAATCGGCGTCAACCTTTCTTGGCTTGTATTTCAAGGGCAACCACAAGGGATCCAATCCCCAAAGAGCTTACGGCCACAAGGATATGCGTGGAGGGTCCATTATTCACTTTAAGTAGAGCAATATCATGTATAGAAGATAGCTTGGAGTTAAAGGAGCCATTGGAGAGGTTGTTGGGCAACAAAGAAGAGCTAAACGACGCACTGAGAGCACCTGTGAGCTCACCTGCGCCAGCAAGTGACGAAAACATCCCATTCAGAGGCATATGCACCCTGACCTAAGTGGGAAGATGGTCCACCTGAGTGGGCAGGTCAGCCAAAGCAGCCAGCTTGCTCCATTTTGTGAATTGGGTCACTTTTTGGCCCATATATGTAATAAAAGGCCCAAGGCTATAAATACTAAGACATAGCTTTATTTTCATTATTTTTTTGATGATATTGATATTGTGTGTCTCCTTATGGAGCATGAGTGTAGCTTGGAAAAGATTAGGTTGATCTTTGCCTAGAAACAGTGGTTGTAAGGGCTTTACAATTCCCTCGTGGTCGTTTGTACGAGTTAGGTGCCTTCTTTGGATTAATCATTTGAGGTTATTGGACTTAATATATCCTTTAGTTTCGTTGATTTTCTTTGTTTGTGTCTATCTTTTATCCCTGTCTATCTATCCTTTACTTTTCGTATTTCAATTTCTATCGTTTCTTTTAGTTTCTGTGGTTGTTTTCGACTTATATAGTTTGGGGGTTATCAGGAAGTCGCTAAGTCAAGGTCACAGGGCACATGTCCGGCTGCAACTTGCTTCTATCCAAAGCCATTTGTCTTGATGAATTATAAGTTTATAACACTAGACTTGAGATCCAGAGATTGATTCTCAACACTATCCGGAAGGGGTATCTCATGTTTTAATAAAAGCAGATTTCATGACCAGGATAACATTATTTATTACACTGTAGTCATCAGCTTTCCACAATAAATTTTTGGTTGGTTCAAACCAAGTTAAACATATTGCAAACTTAGACTAATTACATAGAAAAAAAGAAACCCGTATAAAATAGTGCAATCCGAATTTGACTTAAACTCTTAACTTATGTAGTAGAAGGGAGTTGCACATACTAAAAGATCACTTTTACAAATCTGAACACTCAACTAATGTTTAGCAAATAAGTCTAAGTTCAACAGTTAGACCAAAGTCTAGTTTAGCCTCTCTTTTTTTTGGCCTTTTGCCTATACTATTTAGAGTCATCAAAAGAAAATCAATTTATAGCTCAAAATACGTATATCCAAAGAGAATCAGGGTAGCATTTGATTGCATTTAAGCAAAAATAGTTCAAAAAAACTTCAAGAATTAAAGAAACATAGGAAAAAAGAAAAGAAATAAATAGTTCTTACTTGGCAGATAAAGGAGAATTTTGTTAGTAGAAAATGCAGATAAAGGAGAATATTGAAGTGCTTAACATGGTGAATCATTAGTTTAGGTAAAAAATTTATTTATGATGGTGGTGGAGAGAGGGGGGCTTGTGCATGTTCAATGAAAGCTAACCTTCTCATAACCACCTAAACTAATATCATTAGTTTTTAAAAAATTATTTGTTCATTTTTTTAGCTACTCAAATGAGAAATATTTAGCTCCTGTCAACTATTGAACAACACCGGTGTTTTTATTCGAATCCCAACATTAAGAAGGAAGATATCAACAATCACTATAAGACGAAGTAATAGGTAAATGATGAAATAAATAGTTCTAAATCTTACCAAAATGATCGCTCTTATTTGCAGCATCTTCAGCTCTTCAGTTGTTTGTGTACCTTATATATACTTCTGTAGAGTCCTCACCACAACTGAATGGGTGAGTAGTAAATCATTACATGCTATGTACGGCTCGATTGTGTAGTTACTGATGGAGTAGGGTCTCATTCAAAAATGTGGGGAATAATGATCTAGAGGGGCATTTCATCATCATAACCACCTAGAACGAACTAAGGAAGCATGATACTTCCTGAAATCTTCTTTCTTTGCCTCATTTTCCTATCCAAAGCACCAAGTATTGAATTGAACTCATGAAAGGGAAGTATCTATAGATAACGGCACAAGAAGATAAGATAACAAATAGCACAAAAGTTCAAGGTAAATAGTAGACATGCTTTGTTACTTTAAGCTTCTTTGTGGGAATATAATGAGTATGTTGGTGGTGGTGGTGGTGTTGCTTTGTTACTTTAAGCTTGTTGAACCATCATTATTCTGAATTGGCTATGTCTTGTTTATACATTTTTTCCCATAATGGTTATTATAAGTTGCTTTCCCATTCTCTGATGTTACATCAAGAGTTTCACCTCATTAGACTAATATGATAGCAAAAAGCTCAAGTTTAAAAGAGTACTTGTACCACATGTCTCGTACACCATCAGTTTTTGTGAGCCAAATGTTACCTATCAAGTCATCAGTACACATTTTTCTCAATTTGATGTCATCAATCTATATCACCTAGAATATCTACTTAGCAATTACCTTACTCAATCAACACCATGTCATTGTTGGTCAGCACTTGTTTGAGTGTCACATCTCCAGAAGCACTTGGAGACAACAACTATATAAACTTGAGTGTAGATTTTGCCATAGAATTAGGATGAAACATGAATGTCTTCAGTGTTGCTATGTAGTTCTTTTGAAAAAATTTCCACAAGCTGGATAGCATTGTTAATCTCAGGCGAGTAAATGGTCGACATCTTTGAAATGAGCAAAATTGCTGAAATACTCCGCAACTTTGAAGTTACTATGATATTTATTGGTTAGGTAAAAAAATAGATAAGCGTAATACTCCTCGGAGACTGCACAATCATATAGTTCTCACCAGTTTAAGAGTTGTAGCTACTACTATGATTCACACACAGTTACCCACGAGAAATATAATAATTTATAGTAATATATACTCCCTCTGTCCCAATTTATATGACACACTTTCCTTTTTAGTCAGTCCCAAAAAGAATGACACATTTCTATATTTGGTAACAATTTAACTTTAAAATACCCACTTTACCTTTAATGAAATGATTTACAACCACACTCATATCTATAACTCATTTTAGACCACAAGTTTCAAAAGTCTTCCTTTATTTCTTAAACTCCGTGTCAAGTCAAAGTACATCACATAAATTGGGACGGAGGGAGTAATAAAGAGTAATTTGATCAAGTCAAACTTTAAGCTACTTGAGATTAGTCAAACAGATAAGAGCAATGAAAAATGCAAAGACACATTTCTTTTGTTATGTGAAAGTCAAAATAAGATTTTACATGAATAAAAACATAGCAATTGAAACAGCTTGAGTAACTCCAACTAAATCAGCAAGTTTATTTATATCATTCTGTGACAACATGAAAACAAGCATTCAATAAGGCGTACAATTGAGTATATACAATAAAGCTAGTTGGTAATTTTAGTCAAAAGCACACCTACAGCTTCTTGATAATTAACCCAAACTAACCCATCCTTGCTGAAGTGCAACTCTTTTGCTGCAGCCAAAATTGTCAGACTTTGTGTCTTTCTTAGTATAACATTTCTTTGCTGAAAGAGGTGGAAGACATATTAGCAATACAGAAAAGCTTGTTTGAAGAATTGCTGGGAACTAAGGGACCAGCTGAGGACATAGTAGCAAAAGTAGATATCATCTATCTCTAAATAAAAAATCATCATATAATTAGTAAACAAAATTAACACCAACATATCTTTGTGAATAAAATATTCAACAGAATAAGCTAGTACAGATTAAGAAATATTAAATAAGGGCAGGGTTTTTTCACAAGAGGGTTTAACCTAAAACAACTGAAGCTCATTACTTTAACATAATAAGTGAAATTATCAGCATTTCCAACAGACTCCTAAATATCACCGTTCACTCTTTGTCGGTAGCTTCATCATCACCTTAGTCAACTTCAATTTTCTCATCAATTCTACGGAGAAAACGAAAGCATACGTCACCTCCTCCATTGAAGCTATAATAAAATAAATACGGAATCAGATGAAATAGTGATTTCATCAAAAAAATCCCAAAAAAAAGATTTCATTAGAAAATCATACAGGTGAAGCGATTCTGTCTGAAAATCTTACATGTGAAGTAATTATGTTCGATGATATTACAGAAACGCGATGAAATTGCTTGAAAAATTGAGCTAAGATGATGCCTCGACTGAAATTTTAAAATTTTTACAGATGAGATCTTACATATGACATCGTATAGCGAGAAGCCAAGAAACTCTTATGGCTGAAATTTTAGAAATTTGGGGAAAATTTATAAATGGAGAGAATTGTTGACACCTAATTTTGAACCGATATTTTTAAAATAAATATTTTTATATTTTTTATTTGTTAAAGAACATAAAATTTAATTTTTATATATTTTGATTCAACTTAACACAAATTATTGGTAAAAAGTGTTAGGATATTAATCAATTTATTATAATTTTTAATTATTGACTGTCACTAAAATTTTTTACACAATCATTTTTATAAACAAATATTGTTTGAGTTTTATTAAATTATTAATTTTATTTTTAAACTCAAATCATATTCTTATCTGATATTAAATACATTTGTTAATTTATTTTTTATCATAATTCGTTAATTCATGAAAGATAAAGAAGATATTTTTTACACAGATAACTTAAATAATAAATAAGATCAAATAGTAATTATTTTCAATGACTCGTTATTTTGAATAATCCATAATTTTTCAAAATCATGATATTTACTACACGATTTTGTTCTTGAGTGATTTTACGTTATCTATAAAATTAATTCACTCCCTTCATAATTAAGGATGGTGGAAATTCTCAAATTACGATAAACAAATTCTTTCTTTTCATTTTTGGCTAAGTAGCCGCCTCCATTTCATCAGTTCCGGTGACCTCCACTACCTACCAGAAAACATCACTCCACCACCCTCGCCGGAGTAATCAACACTCCGACGAGCTCCAACCGATAACACCACCCCAAACCTCCATTAACCCCGCTGTCCAGCCACCACTACCCTCACCAGAATCTAATCTTCGGTGAGTATCCAAGCTCCATCCAAATAACCTGACTACCTCCATCTCCTTTCACTCTCGTCTCTGTTCTCACCGGTGGAGTGAACCCCTACGAACTAGATCTGGCCGGAGCTTCATCAACAACGAGCTCCGGTGAACGACCCCTTTCTCCGTCTCTTCTCCGACGAAACAAACAACAACCAACAGCGACACCGACAACAACTCAACAAACCAAGCTTCAGTGAGCTCCATGGCTCTGGAAAAAGCAGTCACGAGCTCCGGCAATGATGAACCAGATCGAACCTCTAAGCTCAACTCCGGCGAACAGTTTTCTCCTTTTCCTGCTTTATCGTTATTGTAAGTATCCATTTTTTGATGCCATAAGTTGCAGGTGTTGCTTGTTCATTATTGTCTTTGCTGATATTTTGGAATATTTTCTTTTACATTTTTGCCAAATTTGTGTTGAATTTTGTCGGAAACTTTACTCCGACAAATGTGAATCTCCTCAGTGAAGTATCGTGAAATACTATTTAGTTTTGTTTTATTTTTGGATGACATTTTTCTATTTTGTTCTAATTGTTGCAGTGTTAATATTCTGCTCATTATTTATTTTGTTTTTATCTTGATTTGCACGTTTTTTGTCGTTTTCCAATAATGAATAACTTTTCTCAAAGTTGAGTTGGTGCTTATTATAATTTTTTAGAAAGTATTTTTTGTTGTCTCTTCATATAATAATAATAATAATAAGGAAAAAGGCTCAAATATGCTACTGACCTTTCAGAAAAGCCTCATTCATATCATCCGTTAAAAATTCAGCCCGTATATGTCATCGTCGTGAGCCAAAAGGCTCATTTATGCCACTCTACCATAAAGGAAAACTTTACTGGTTTTCAAAACTAAGATTGAACATGTGACATGTAGTTAAGGGTCCACATCACTCATGAGTCTCACAAAATTAAAAACCATCTCGATCATATTAACCTATCCGTATTTGAATCCGACCCTTAACCTTTTTAATTCAAAATCAATCACTCCCTTTGTCTTCTTCATTGCTCCGGCGAGGAGCTTTCAGCTTCGGTGAACCGAAGCACTCAGCGATGCGACGCAATCCTTGTCGCTCTTCTTCTCTCAAGCCTCATCCTCTTTTTTTTTTTCCTTTTTGTTTTCTTTTTACAACAAAGATGGATCGCTCCACCAAAAAATACATTTCGGTCAAAGATCTAAGGTTCTGGTTTTTTTACTTTTCTATCCAAAATCTCTGTAGCTCAACTTACAATGCACTTATTAATGTAAACTTCGATGATTAAAAGGTTAATTGACTTCTGATGTGATTTTACTCAACAAGCTTTCTTAAGCTTTAAAGAAAATTATTCCTACAAGAGGAGATTAAAATTTAAATAAAAAAGAAGAAAAAATAAAGACATTTTTACACTTCAGATGGAATATTTTTTCTTTAGTATAAAGGTAACACAAAGCCTCTTTGACTGCAATGGAATGATACAGAGAGGCTTTCAAATTCTGACAAGAGAAGTGAAGAAGCCGTCCAGATTTTTAAGGATTCTTAGGTTTGATTAAGTGAGGGGATGGGTTAAAAGGGTAGTGGATCGGATTTAAATTTGAATCGGGTTAATATGATTGAGATGATTTTTAATTTTGTGGGACCCATAAGTGATGTGGACCTTTAATTACAGGCCACCTGTTCAATTCTGGTTTTGAAAACCAGTAATGTTTTTCGTTAATATAGAGTGGCACAAATGATCCTTTTGGCTCACGGTGATGGCATATATGAACCGAATTTTTAATGGATGACATGAATGAGCCTTTTCTGAAAGGTCAATGACATATTTGAGCCTTTTCCCTAATAATAATTTGTTTGTCCTTGTTTTGGACTATTTAGCTATTACTTATATTTTGTTTATGCTAATATTGATTTGTGTTTATGTTATTTTGGCTACTGTCCATGTTGTTGATTTCGAATGGAATTTGTGTTTGAAAAACACTAATGCTCAGTTGGCCAATGAAAGAATCTCTTCGTTGGATTTTTGAGGTCTCCCCATTATAAAAGATGGATTTTATTTTTCAAGTTCAAATTATTTGTTAAGTTTGATTTTATTTTTCAAGTTCAATTATTTGTTAAGTTTGATTTTATTTTCAAGTTCAATTATTTATCAAGTTTGATTATTTGTCAAGTTCAATTATTTTTCAATTTATATTTGTTTAATATCAATTATTAGTTTACTTGGCCGATGAAGAAATTTTCATCGATTTTCAAGGCCTCCCATGTATATAAGATGTGTTTTACTTTTGTTTATTATTTATTCTATTTATTCATTTTTAACGATAGGCAAATATTAGACATTTTCATTATTCATGATTTACTTCATTATTTGTGTTATTTTATATTTATTATACGCATGAAAATTTATTTTATCTCCTCAATTCGAAAAATGAGTTCAACCGGGATTCACCTTTTTGAATTTCGAAGGGTGCCTAACACTTTTCCTTTGAAATAACCTGACCTCTTACCTATAATCTAATTGGTTTCGTAGACTATTTTTCTCTAAATTAATTAATTGGTTTCCTAATTTTCCTAAAATTAGGTGGCGACTCTCAAATATTTTTAAAACTATTGTTTTGAGTCCCGAAGTTGCGCCTTATGAAAATAGGGATCGCGACAAAAGTATTATTATTTTAATCAAAATTTTATGAGAATTAATAGGCCACACTTATATACTGTTATTTTTAGAATTATAAATATGGCATATTTAAAAGTGTGGACAAATTTATAAATAAGTGTTGTCAATAGTTTTGTAATTTGGCAATGCTTAAAATGTGTAACCTATGAATTTAAGGAGCATACCTTAAAAGTGTTGCCAAAATTTATGTGGCCAAAAGCTTCGTACAAAGGCCACACCTTAAAAGCGTAGACCTGGATATTTTTGGCAACACTTTCTAAGTGTTGTCTAGAATTAGTGTGGCTGAAGGCTAAATTTGTTGTAGTGTTTCAGTATTATCAGTTTTGCAAATCTTCAGAGTGATTATGATAAAGTATATTCTAAACAGTTTTTCAGATAATACATACTAATAGATTATTAGTATCTTCATGAGTCAGGATTCAGGGTTCATGCCCAGCCTTATAGATTCCTTCCAAATCTCAGTCCTCATATGTTTCTTTTATGCCTTTTACTCCAGTCATCCCATGTCTCCCATAAATTTATAAGTCTCATGATTCAGAATACATGATTTATATATATACGTACTCAAATCATAACTAGGAGCTTTGACTCATAACAGTAAGATGCATGACATCTAGATATGCCACCAATGCTTTTGAACACTTTTTTCCAAAAGAAAGTTTTACGATTAGTATGGTATATGAAACGCCATCAATGATCGTCGATCAGTTTTCTTATAAAAACAAAGTTCACTAGTAATATGGCAGTCAGGTATGGCATCCATGATTATGGACAATTTGATATCCAGATATGTCACCATCAGTATTCAAAGGAGCTATCAGTCATATTCAATTGGGAGCAGTACTTAGCACCGAGCGGACATAGGGATAAAGGCTCACCCATTCGTTAGACTGAGACCTTTAGTAGCAGTCCCTAAGTCATAGAACTATGTGCCACCATAGATTTATTTAGCCCTCTCAGTGAGCATGTTCTCTAAGTTTATCTGTACTACGTTATATTCAATCAACCTTTATACCCTAGCAAGGTATATTGGGCCGCCCTTTTCGTTAGGGATTATACATCAAACTCCATATTTTGCTCACATGGTTATATGTCGGTTAATAGTATCTCCCACAGTTTCAGATTTCAGTATTTGCATGACCCTCAGTTCAGTGTAGTTCATAGCATTTCAGTTATCTCAGAATATTCATGTATTCAGTATTTATGCTTATCCAGATGAATCCTTGCAACTTAGCATACATCAGCATTACTTTGTTTTAATTATTTTATCATCAGCATGCCCAGTTTGTATATTACTTTATAGTTTCAGAATATCCTGGTGTTCCCATACTCATACTTATCATTCAGTGAATCATTACAGTGTAGCTCATATCAGTTTTATATTCAGTTATTCATAGTTCATATCTTACATACTTAGTACATTCAAAAGTACTGATAGCATAGCTCTTTTGTCTACATTTTTCATGTAATGTAGATTCAGGGACTTACTATCAAGATCATAGTCAGACAGATCACAACATCCAGCCAGCAGGTGATGAGTTCTCTTAATTCGACGATTCAAGTTAGTTGCAGTTCTAGTATTTCATTTCTATTCATATGTATTGATTAGGGATAGTTGGGGGTCATGTCCCAGCTACCTATAGTCAATATTAGTAGAGGCTTCATAGATAGTCAGTCAATATTAGTTTCTCCTTCTTTTCAGATTATAGTGTTGTAAACTTTTAACACTAATGTATTGAACCAGTTTATTTAATTATGCTTTCGCTCACAAATTTTAGCTCTTATACATGCTTATATTCAGTTGCTCATGCATTATGCCAGTACCATGGGTTAGCTTGGGATCACTTGTGGTTCTAAGCATCGTGTTGTGACTAGGGATTAGTCTTGGGTCGTGATAAACTTGGTATCATTAGTTAAAGATTCAGCCTGAGGATATTTCAAAGACAACCTTATAGAATCTTTATGGGTATTATGAGTTTTGGGTAATGTCGCTTGGATTGACTAATGCGTTGGCAGCCTTTATGAGTTTAATGAATGGTGTCTTAAATCTTTTTTTGGATTCATTTGTTATTGTATTTATTGATTACATCTTGGTGTACTCTAAGAGTAAGGAGGAGCATGCAGGGCATTTGCATATTGTCTTTGATATATTCAAGGAGAAGAAGCTTTATGCAAAATTCTCAAAGTGTGAATTTTGTATGTCGTCTGTGTCTTTTCTGGGTCATGTTGTTTCTGAGAAAGGGGTGATGGTAGGTCCTCAAAATATTGAGACGGTTAATAATTAGGCTAGTCCCACATTAGTGACTGAAGTTCGTAGCTTCATGGGTTTGATTAGTTACTATCGGTAGGTTTGTTAAGGGCTTTGCTTCTATTGCTACCCACTTGACAAGATTGACTCAGAAGGAGAAGCCTTTTGTTTGGTCTGAAATGTGAAAAGATCTTTCAAAAGTTCAAGTCTCTTTTGACCACATCTCCTATTCTTGCCTTGCTTGTTGAAGGTAAAGATTTTATTGTATTTTGTGATGCTTCACGTTCTGGCTTGGGTGTTGTGTTGATGCAAGATAAGAATATGATTGCCTATGCTTCAAGACAACTGAAGGTTCATGAGAGAAATTATCCAACTAATGACTTGGAGTTGGCGATGGTAGTCTTCGCATTTAAGATATAGAGGCACTACTTATATGGTGTACTGACTAGCAAACTAAGGATTCTCCACTTTAGGGATAAGTGCAATAATGGTAGCATTTAGTTGTTCAATAGCTTCCTATTCTAAAAATATTCTAATATGGCTTTTGTGGCTTCCTCATCTATAATATGTCATACTGCTTTAAATAAACCACTACCAAAACCATATTGCCCAGGGTTTTTATTACTATCTATTTTGAACATAGCTTATTGAACCTCTTTTCCAGTTACAGGTCTTAACACTTTCATTTGTTGCTCAACAGTGAGGCAAGGACCATTCTGAATAACATTATGATTTGCTCTCCTCCTTTCAATATAATTTGTACCCAGTAATTTCTTATAAATATGTAACAAAAATGTTAGCAATTGAGTTAGGATCAGTTATCCAATTACCCTGAACATCCTTCAATTAAGTTGTGGCCTATTGGAGTCTTCTATGCTTGATCACAGAATAAAAATATTTTGTGTTATCATCACCCAATCTAATCCATGTTGACTTACTTTTTTGTTGCAAGTACATCTCAGCTATAAAAGAAGATCTTCTATACTTTTGGTATAATGTTGGTTCCTTCATCTAGATTTGTGTATTAATAGGGTCCCTCTCCAATCTCACCTGCACCTCCTGTAGTGCCAATCTGTAACACCTCAAAAGTTCCTACGGCCTTATCTCAGACTTAGAACAAAAAACAACTAAAAAGTTCAAACTTTTATCATAAAACGACTCACTCCACTAGTCGTGGAGTGAGACCATTGGTCACGGAATAACTCATGGTAGGTAGCCCAACACCAGTTCAGTTCCAATAACTACGGGTCATGGTTTGCTTGTATGAGCTATTCTGAGACTCGTTCTGAGTGGTAGAGCCAAAAGTCCTGAAAAGGTGAAATCCTCCCCAAGGGCTACAAATCCACTTCACGACTCATATGTTGGGTCCATGAGTCGTGGGTGGAACTCTTGGCCAAGCCACCTAGAGACCTTCCAAGACACCACAACTCATCCCGTGAGTGATAGTTAGACACCACGAGTCGTAGTGAGACCCTTAGGATCTAACTGTTCAGAAATTTGGATGGTTTCCTCACGGGAAAATTTATATTTTTCCACCCTTTTTAACTCCTAAATTACTTTATTTGGGGTTATTTTAAGTGGGATTAAAGGGGATTAGTCAACGCTTTCCCCATATTCCATTAGAAACACTTAGAAAGTTTATAAAAGAAGCGATTGAACTCTCTCAAGGCAGGCTTAGTGTTTTTCCTCAAAACTTCAGAGATTCAAGTCCTTAGCACAAAATTTCAGACTCTAGGTATATGGGATTTCAACAATGGGTACTCTTCCACCCTTGTGTCCCAAAAGTCTTCAGTTAACATCAAAATTCATGGTTTATGATTCTAGGGTTCATCCTTAGTTTATGAATTCCCTTCTTATTCAATACTTACAGGTTTTCTATGATTTTGATACTATATAGCATATGTTTCCATGATTTTGATATCTTGCATAACATAGAATTTTATGATTTGGTACTTAGCCTGAATTTACACTATTTTCATAGATTTAGCTTTTATTCAGAAAACATACTGTGTCATGAACACACGATCCTAGAACTTAGTGAATCTAGTATGAATAGAACATGATTAGTTTCCAGTTATATAGTTTTTCAGAAATCATTCAGATTAACTAGCTTCTGACCCAGTTTTTAGAACACTAATTATGCATGAGCTATCAATACAATTCGGTTGGTAGCAATACTTAGCACCGAGTTGGACTAGGATCCTAGTTCAAACACAAAGTCCTAGAATTATGTGCCACAATAGGTTTATTTAGCCCCTCAGTTAGGCATCATTTTAGTGATCACGTCAGTTATATATTTATATCCTGGCATGGTATATTGGGTCCTTCCAATGGAGTGTATTGGACTCCATGTTAGCTTACGTGGTTTATGTTGGTTAGTATACTTTCCCATAGATTCAGACTCGGTAAATTTGTACATGACCCTTATTTCAATTTTACTTGCATTGTAGAATGGCTTTTCAAAATTTCCTTGCGTATCAGCTTATATGTATATCATTATGAGTCATTGTACTTCAGTTCAGTTCCTTGCACTCAGTTTGCATTCAGTAAAGCATATCAGTATTTTCAGCATGTTCAGTATTTATAGTGCATATCTCACATGCTCAGTACATTCAAAGTACTGATCACATACTTTCTTTTGCGCTGTATCATTTTATGATATAGGTTCAGGTGCTTGGTCTCAGCATTGCAGCTAGTACATTCCAGTGCCATATTAGTGACTACCAGTGGTGAGTCCTCATTATCCGAGGACGAATATTCATTATGTTTTCTTTAGTATTATCAGTTTCAGTATTTAAAGTTAATTGGGGACTTGTCCCACCAGCTCGTCAGTATTAGAGGCTTTCAGACATAGAGTCGGACTTTTCAGTTTATTTTAGTTTTAGTATTCCTTTTTCAGATTTGGTTTATTTTAGAAATTATAAGATTTGTTCAGATATTTATATTTTTAATTAGTTTAGCTTCCGCTTAGTTTTTATACTTATAGAATGCTTAGTATTACGCCATGCCATGGGTTAGCTTGAGGTCACTTGTGACTCTAAGCACTGTATTACATCCAGGGTGTAGTCTCGAATAATGACACAATCTATCCTCACTTGCCTCAGTAACAATATTTCTAAAATGCTGAGAGTTAAGCTTCTTAAGCCTTTGCTTTAGTAGTTTCAGTTTCCTCACAACTTTAAACATCTTACAACCTTTCAGAGTTACTTTCCACCCTTTCTTGACCATATCTGTGAAGTTTGGGTGATGAGCCCAAATATTACAGTGGTAGAATCATCTTTGTTCCCATTGTTTCTCCTCTACCAAACTCACTTTTACTGGGCAATGATCACTGATCCCTTCAGGTAAAAACATGACTCTACAAGTAGACGTATTGTCCAACCATTCATTATTTAGGAAGATTTAATATATTTTTAGAAAAAATCTTTGAGTATTACTTTTATCATTCCAAGTATATTATTCCCATCATAAGGAAACTCTATTAGTTCACACTCCTCTATACAGGTATGGAAGCCTACCACATATGTCCAAGTAATAGGGTTACCCCCAATTCTATCTTTTACTTTCAATATTGTATTAAAGTCACAAATGACTATCCATGGTTTATGACAAGCTCTATGATAAGCTGCCAAGTAACCCCAAAGTTCTTTCTTCCCCACTTTTGTGTTAAACCCATAAACATAAGTCATATCAAAATATAGTTAAAGAGGAATGTATAGAACCTCACATGAGATGGTCTAAGCAGTCATTAATATGGGTGTCACAGTATAGTAGCTACCCTCCATGTAATTCAAATTCCTCAATTGTAGTTTTTCTCTAAGTTAGTAACATACCTCCAATCCCAAAATATTTTGCCTGTAATCTGTGTCATGTTATTTATTTTTTATCCTAGATCAACTTTTTCATGATTGCAAAGGAGCTTCATCTCCTTTTGCTTATTGGGGGAATTTAGCCCCCTTACAATCCAACTTAACATATTAACCAACTCCCCGATGGGATATGATCTCTCTACCCATATTTTCCATCTCTACCATCAGGTTCCACCCTATTAGTATGCTTATTACTACCCCGATCCCCCCAACACCTAGAATGACTTAATGCTCTGTATTGTCTGGTCTTGCTGATCTCCCATTACTTTGTTCTTGCCTATTTCCTATGGTGTAATCCACCCTGACTCTGCATTTTTCTTAGTTGATGACACTTGTGACTGCCTGTAACTTGTCTGTACATCATTCCCTTGTGACTTAATTTAAGGTTGTCCCTATTGTGCCCTTTGTCGTGCCTCTTGTCTTTCCTGTTCTGTGGAAATCCCACCCTTATGCATTATTCTTCTTTTCTCTTGTCTACCTATTATCTCCCCCACTCCATTACCAGGAATAGGGTGGTTCTTCTTCTTTCTACAGACTTTTACCCCATGGCCATACTTGTGCGATGCGTACACAAAGTTGTCTTCCAGTCATAAGAGACTTTCTGCTTAACTAAGTGCCCTTTCTCATTTATGAACTTAATGAATTCAGGAAACTTCTCATCCATCCCAACCTCTATCAATAATCTAGCAAAATTTAACTCATTCTTGTTCTATGTTACTATCCACCATCATTGGTTTCCCTACCAAACTATCTACTTTGCTCAATGCTTTTAGAACCCGGTACTTAAACTCCAATCTTGGAAACCTAATCCAACTAGGGACTATGTATAGATCATCCCCTGGGAACTCAATATCAGGGTGCCAGGATTTGACAAAAAATGGTTTGTTGTCAAAGTGGAAGATGCAACCTTGAATAACACTCTCCGCTTCTGAATCAAACCTCACCAGTATTACTTCACTTTTTAAAATTACTATTTTATTGATTCTATGCTTGTTCCATTGCCTCTATATGTATCTGTTAATGAAATCAAAAGGGAGGTGAACCCTTAAGACATAACAAACTATTACATTTTGCCAGTACTCAACTTCAGAACTAATATCCTCTATTTCAATTTCAACCACGGGAGATTCCCTTTGTTCTATCGGAGCCACATATTCTAGTTTAAGTCTAGCGTTTGACACTTATGACATATCAATATTCTCCCACAAAGATTTTTGGACTTGTGGCTTTTCAGTCTCCTCCTCCACTAGGCCAACCCATGATTTCTTACTGCTACTAGATTTGTCTAGTTAGTTTTTTCATGTGGAGGTTTCCACTACCTCATCCCATATCTGCTGAGCTTGTTGTTGTTTCTACTTGTCCAAACCACAGTTAATTAGCTTCAATTATCTATCCAAGAGGGCTGATAACTGACCCTTGAGGGGCCCCTGCAGACACAGGCATAGCTGAATGGAATGGCCGAGAAGAGTAACCCTATGAACCACGGTCCCTCAAATAAGTACCACTGAAATGACCCAATTTTCCGGCCTTCTACCTTTACCTCTCCTTGCTTCTTAACCCCTTCCACCTTCTTCACAAACTCCACCACTTCCTAAAAAGTCTTTCAGGACGTAAACACTTGTAGTGCAGCCACCTGAAGACCCGCGTTCAAACCTTTCACAAAATACCCGATCCTCTCCTCCTCTGAAGTAATCAGTTGCAATACATAACGAGACAAGGCAAGAAATATGGCCTCATAGGCCGCCACAGACATATCACCCTGCTCAAGTCTTACGAACTCATCCTTCTTCATGTCCCGATAGGTACGAGGAATATACTTCTAAAGGACCACATTCTGAAACTGAGCCCAAGTAAGTGAAGATAAGGCAGCTCTACACTCAATAAAAGACCTCCACCATTGTTTGGCCTATCCTTGCAAATGAAATATCACAAACTCCACATCAAACCTCCCATAATGCCCATCTTGTGCAGGTACTCCTGATAGTCAATCAAGAACTCAAAAGCGTCCTCTGACTCAGTACCCTGAAACATTGGGGGCTTCATCTCCATGAACTTATAAAAGATTCCATGCTCATCATTAGTCATAATCGGTCCCAACCTGTTGGGGGAAAGCTCCTGTCTCAGAGCCCTCGACCATCCGAGGTGCTACTACAGCGACATACTATAAGGCTGGGGATGAAAATGTAGGAACTGTTGGTGTAGTACCGATGCCAACCAAACTACTCAAAAATTCCAACACCTGTTGAATCAACTCTGTGTACATAGGCACCTGAGATGTACCATTCTGCATGGGTACCATATTCTCTGGAATAACCATTTTCTCCTCCTCAACTACTGCATCTTTATTCTGAACCAAATTTGAAGCATCTTGATGTGGGGGAGGGGACGGTGATCTATGTTTAGCCAGTGCTCCGGCTGCCCGGGATCTACCCCTGATAGGTGTTGCCCCTCGTTCTCCTTTTCTCGTTCTACCTCCAACTCGAAGTTTACCTCAAACCATGGCCTTAACGGTCAGTATTGGTGTTGTGTCTGCTACTGCTCTAGTTGAACGAGTGTTCACCATTTGTGAAACACAAGTGAAGGAGGTCAGCTATCAATTTGGATCACAAGGTACCAATTGGAATCAAATACTGGCACGAAAGGAAGAAAGAAGTGAAAATTATTCCTAAAGTCCTATAGCCTCTCGAAGAAAAGTACAGACATCTCTATACCATTTCGCAACACTCTACTAGATATGTTCTTATACAATGAGATCAACAAACCCAGTGCTCTGATACCATCTTTGTCACGACCCAATCAGTCATGAGTGGAATCCACCCTAACTTTATAGTGGGAGAACCATCTAACCCAATCCTTAACCAATTTCGAAAGGACTTTCATGAATCACCTTTATCAACTTCTACTATCTACCTTGTAGGACACAAAACTTAGTAAAACAATTTCATTACTCTTTATTTAATGTCAAAAACAATGAGAGTGCAGAAGTATCTCTAATTATTACAACCCCTGGACCAAAAAATCACCGTACAAGAACTCTAAGGATATCCAAAACAAAGTCTAAAATATTATCCAGAATACGAAATAAAAGTAGATGTCACTATCCAGAAACAAAGGACATAAATAAAGTAAAGATGATACAATGGATGTTTGAACATGGTGTTCACCCTTGAATTGATGCTGGAGTCAAGAACTAGAGTCGAAGTCTCATATCAAATGTTGGAACATGCTTTACACTGAACAAAAAGAAGAGCACATGAAGTATCACTACAACAACTAAGTATTTGTAGGTATCATCGACCGACTCAACTCAACACCATACAAATAAGCAAGTGAAATGCAGGTAAGAGCAATCAAGACATAACTCATAATTAGTTGACAAGCAAATATATAGTCATAACCCTTTATCTCATCAGTAATACATGTATACAAGTACATTAATTACGGTTAGGCAGATTCTTTTAACAATGGTCATCACAATATATGTGCAAATGAAATGATAATTGCATGCATACAAGATGTACACCCATACTAGGGTCAGCAAGAACCCTCATATATGCCCTATACGACACGAGCTCAGTCCATGTACCAGTACCGACATGGTACTCAATTCACTAATAGTGTTGGTATGACACCCGATCCAAATAACAGTAACGGCGTGACACCCGATCCAATAGCATCTCAATATCATCTCAGATCCAATGCACCATGCATGATAGAGTCAACAATCACAAGTAATGCGCGAAAGCTGATCACATCCATTCAACTTACATATAAGCATAGAGTCAAATCAAATCTATACTATATTTAAACCATAACCTACCTCAATTTTCTGCCTGAAATAGTATTTGGCCATAGTCTTGCTTTTCCTTTCAATTTTATCCGTTCTTGATTTATAAGCAACAAACATGTATGTTTCAGTACACTTCACCCTTATAAGCATTATAAACTCATATTCATCAATTTCAACCTATGAACTTGACCTAGTTCATCATTCTAGGATTTTTCTACCATTTAACTTCTTGAATTCCCCTTAATTTAACTTTACAAGGACGAATTCTACCATAAGAAGTGTTTTCTAACAATCTAGGATCAACAAAAACATGAAAAACTATCATCATTCCCTACCAATTCCATGAAATCATAAACCTAGGGCTAACCAACAACTTTAACTAAGACATTGATTCTTATAACTCTAAGAATCTAAAGGAGTGAATGCAAGTTTGAAGAGTAAGAATCTTACCTCAAAGATGAAAAAAATCCTAAATTAGTACAAAATCACCTTCTCCTAGCTCTGGGACGAGTTTTTGAACAATGGAAATGAAAAACATTATTTTTTTAACTTAAACTAATTTTCTTGTATTTTTGTCGCTACAACGACACTTCTGTCGCTGTAGCAATGCTGCAGTGGAGGATCTGTCGTTGCAGCTACACCTAGGCCAAAAGGGTCTGTAGTTGTGATGGCACTTCTGCCGCTGCAGCGACACTTCTGTAGTTGTAGCGAGATCCATTTCCAGCTCTGGTTATTTCACAGCACACTTCTCAATTTTTGACATCATGTATTGACCATTTCGCGGTAATCATTATAATCGGAGTTTTATTAACCCGTTCTACGTACCGAAAGTTTCTATGAATTCCTGAACTTGTTCTCTAACACAAAATTCATTTAAAATCACCAACCAATACTCTAATAACTACCAGATTCTTCTAGACCATCATACACTTAAATTATGCCTAAAACTACGCTAGTCCTAATTTTCCAATTTTGATCTAAGAAAGAATTAGACTGAGGTTTTACTCCCTATTTTAGCGTAAAAACAATTTTGGTCGTTACACAAAGTTCCCTCCATGAGAACTAATTATTTTATCATCTTAAAAAATAAGTTTAAGGCCTGCTTTATTGAGAAGTGCTTCAAAAATTAAATTTCTACGTAGGGAGGAAATATAAAGAACACTGTTCAAGAGTAAAAAAATTTTAGAAGTAAATTCAAGTAAAAGATTTTCTTTACCCATAACTCTAGGAGTAGTGATGTTATCCATGCAGACACACTCTCTATTAGATGACTCCTCAAAGTCATGAAACAACTCTTTATTGGTGCAGAAATGCCTTGAAGTGTCTATGTCCAACATACAGTCAGTCTTGTTATTCATCAGATTCGCCTCGATGACTACTACAATAATTACTTTATTACTTAAGCAAGATGATCTTGGGGATTTACCTTGTGCTCCCTGCTTCAAGTTTTGTCTTTGTCTTAGATAGCACTGGATAGACTTATGACTAAGTTTTTCGCAGAAAAAGAAGGTTCCTTAGATTTTTGAATTTGACTTTTCGAATTGTTGAAATATTTTTTCTTCTACAAATATTCCCATTTTTAAGACCTTCTTCTTTGTGCCTTTGAACTATCTTTCACAATAGTACCAGAAGATTCCGCAAAGTTAGCTTTAGAAGAATGAAGAGACAATAGCTTCCTTTTTATCTTTGAGATGATTTGCCTCCTCAGTCCTCATCTGATCAGTTCTTGAAGAGTCAAATTCTTTTTTATACTTTAGTTGACTTTTGCAATCACTCTAAGATGGTGAAATATTTTCAAGCAGAATATTAGCTTGAAAAATCTCACATATCTTTATATCCTTGCTAAGAATATCAGCAGTTAAGTTTTCATATTCTTGAACCTACTTCATGATAGTTTTATTGTCAATCATCTGGAATTTAATTCACTGTCCAACAATATAGTTTTTCTTTCCTACATCCTCAACACTATATTTCTTTTTTAAAATTGTCCCATATTTTCTTAGCAGATTTATAAGTAACAAATAAATCAAATAAATGATTAATCATACTATTAGGCGAATGCCCTCTAACAGTTATGTTATCTTTTTCAAACTTCTTTTTAGCATGATCATCAACAATCACAACAGTGTCAGAACTAGTAGTTGTGTTAGAACCATCAGTAGGAGGTCCGTTAAATAAAATATAATCAACTTCTAATTGTTCAAAGAAAATCAAAAAAATTTGTGACCAACATTAAAATTGTTTCCGTCCAATGACTCAAGCTTTGATAGATCAGAAAAAGTTTTGTTCAAGAAATTATTCATTTATCAGTATTGTATGTAAAAAAATCACTTGTAAATTATTGAGATAGTTACCACAATATTGATATTGGACAGGAATTATAAAACAGTAAATAATTTATTTCAAACACTATGTCATGGCAATTCACCGCCTTTAAAATGATTTCGACCTGAAAGGGATGCAA
Organism: Capsicum rhomboideum; assembly: GCA_031232105.1. Taxonomy (NCBI): domain Eukaryota; kingdom Viridiplantae; phylum Streptophyta; class Magnoliopsida; order Solanales; family Solanaceae; genus Capsicum; species Capsicum rhomboideum. The sequence continues at coordinate 33,274,867 of CP124716.1, forward strand.
ATTGATGTAGCCGATTGCTCAATTTCATAATTATTTTCAAATATTTGCGCTCGTGGTTGAAAGTTTGGAGATTGCCCAGACTAATTTCCCTTGATATAATTTATGAAGAAGAAAGAAGGAAATATATTTTTATATTTTTTTGGGTGCATTTTTTGTTCACCAAAGATACTACTTATAGAATATAACGAGTACAATTAAGGATTGAGAACCGAGTAAATTAAATGTGCAATGTTCAAATCTTCAATTTTCCTCTAGTAATAAGAGTAAAATATAGGAATTATGTTAGCATCTTTATTTGGTCATGTAAAAAAAATACTTCCTTAGACACAATTTTGTGACTTTCTTTCCTTAAATTGGTATTCATATGTATATTTTTATCAACTTGCATAATCACCTAGTGTTGCGTATTAACCAATTTTTAGTTTAATGATACTGCTTATTAAGCAACATTTTAGCCGTTATTGAAATGGAATGCACACATTTTTTGCTATCTATGCTTGTTTTGTCCATGTTTAAGTTGCAAGATATTTTGCCCAGTTAGTTAGATGTTCCCAGATTTTAGAAATGATGTCTCTCCTTATTGCGACACTGACGCAAATAAAAAAGAAAAAAGGGTTAATTTTACCCCTCTACTTTAGTTTAATAGGTAACTTTATCCTTCATCATACTATGTGGTGAAATTTTCCCCTGCCGTCATACTATGGGACTAAATATACCTATGTCGTTATCAAAGTTAACAAAAATATTTCTATTTTAATAATATTTCACCATGATAATTTAAAATTTCATATGGCCTAATATTTGGGTGAGGTGGACGCCATGTGGCATGTCACCTTACCACCAAACTTTATTCTTTTTTTCTTTTCTCTTTATCCATTTATAGAACATCTAATCCAAAAATAAATTCAACATTATTCTTTGTATCTCTCTCCTCAAATTTAAAAGAAATAAAATTAATAATCATTTGCTAACTACTGAAAAAAATCGCTGACTAGAAAAGCTTCAGACTGACCTTGAAGAAAAAGAAAGCACCAATTCTCTGAACAAAGTGAACCGAAACAACAGTGATAATAATAGTATATCCTAGAAATCGCGCTACCAATTTTGTCCGATATTGAAATTTCTCTTTTCTTCCTTATTTTTACTGTTTCCTTTCTACTTTCTTTTGTAATCTTTGTTTTACGTGTCAAATATCTATAGCATGTTTATCTAAAATATATTAATTACTCATTTATAAATTCAGTTGGAATACAAAAAAAGTTTTTTTTTCTCTATAAATTTGAGGAGAGAGATTAAAAGAAGTTGAATTTATTTTTTTAAATTAGAGGTTTTGTAAATGGATGAAGAGGAAAGGAAAAAAAAAGAAAAAGAATAAAATTTGGTGGTGAGGTGGCATGCCATGTGGTGTTTACCCTACCCAAATATTAGGCTATATGAAATTTTAAATTGTCATGGTAGAAAATTGTTAACAATAAGGGTATTTTTGTTATTAAGCCCCATAGTATGACGGGGTGGGGTGGGGTGGGGTGGCGGGAGATAAATTTGACCACATAATGTAACGAAGAATAAAGTTAGATATTAAACTAAAGTAGAAGGATTTTTTTGATCCTTTTCCCATAAAAAAATCACCTTGACTAATGTTTATATAGCAGAATTAGTATCTAAGGAGATCTAATTTAGCAGTTAATGGGTATGGATCAAACGTGAAATCCTAAAAAAATAAATCATCATTAAAAAATTAACTATTTTCTTAGTTTCACATTGTTTGAAAAAGATGTACATGATTCAATGACCATATTTTTCTACAAAAATAAAAGTTACTTTAGTGGGATGTTTGCACAAGTTCAATAACCATTTGGGGAGTTAACTCTCTTTACTTGTTAATAAGAGTTAACAAGAGCAAACAACATTAAATTAAAATTGAGTAAATTCTATCTAATTAATACTTCCTCCGTTTCGTTTTAGTTGGCCCTCTTTCTAAAAATATTTGCTTCAATTTTGTTGTTTTATTTATGAAATCAAGAGAATATTATTATGTTCTTCTTATACTACATCTATCATTAAATGATTACACAAAATGTTTATACTCAAATTTATATTTTCAAAGCGTATAATAAGACCAATTTGGTAAAATAGCCCATAATAAATATTTTCTTAAGGGGAGTACCAAATCAGTAAGAGTGAACTATTTTAAAACAGCGAGAATAATCAGCTTCCCAACAAATATCAATGATAAGATGGACAGAACACATCAATATCAAATTATACTTGTGCTGATTTTTTGCTAACAAAACCAAAAGGACATAGTAATAATGACAAGTACTCCTTCCTAGTTGTAATTAAATGAGTTTAGTTTTTTATTAATTTACTTACACAAGTGATATAGTTGCTGGTGTTTTGCCACTATAACTAGTTCTATAGTCCCATGAGCTAGGTGTACATATTTGCCTATTTAGTTAAAATAAAAAAATTTAGTTTGACCAAAAAAAATAATGACAAAGACCCACATGTGAAGTTGTGGACTGGAAGCAATTACTTTAGGGGGAAATCTTTAGTGTGAAATGCAATAGTAATAGCAAGTAAATTTTCTTTGAAGTAAAGAAAGACTATTTTGTTCCCACTGCTTTCAGCAATATCGCTTCACACTGACTAGACTCCTTTAATTGGATGGCCGGTCGTCAAGCAACTATTATTTATTTATTTAAGATTTTAGACTAAAATATTACCCCTTCCGTCCAGTGGCACCATTTCCTTTTTAGTGCATCACAAAAAAATATTACTTTACTATAATTAAAAATAATTTAATTTTAAATTATTTTTTTATTCTTAATGAATAATTTATATTCACATAAATATATAAGGATTGATTTAGACCACAAATTTTAAAAGTTTTCTTTTTCTTTTTCTTAAATAGGATGTCAAGTCAAAGGATGCCACATAAAATGAGACAGAATGAATAATTAATATGAATATTATGGTAAAATACTCATATCAATTACTCTCTCCACCCCAATTTATATGATGTAGTTTGACTTAACACGGAGTTTAAGAAAGAAAGAAAGATTTTTGAAAATTGTAGTCTAAAATAAGTCATATTTATTGTGTAGCAATAAATAATTTCATTAATGATAAAACGAGTATTTTAAAATTAAATTGTTACTAAATATAAAAGTGTATCATATTTTTTGTGATTGATTAAAAAACAAGTGAATCATATAAATTAAAACAGAAGAGGTATTATTTTTTTAAAAATGTGTAAAATTCAAATTGGATAAGTAAATATAAATGGATAGCGTCGAAAATAAGGACAAGAAAAGAAACACATCGCTATCGTCGTCAATACACAAATTTCTTTTCCTACTTTTTTCCTCAGTTAAACACATGAGAAATAGTAGTTAGGGTAGTATATTATTATAATACTTTTATTTATAGATGCTATAAAATGTAATAAAATTATTAATTTTCCATAGAGCTTGTGTTTGCCAATACTTAAATATCTACTGATTTTTAAAAATATTTTTTAAATCAGTAGTTTGGAGCTATAACAATGTATGTTTGACCTACACTTTTGAGAATTATTTTTATTAGTATTAAAAATAATTTATGCTTGAACAATCTTTTAAAAAAAATATTTTAAATGTTGAATCATGAAAAATACATATATTTTTCTCTATTATTAATATTATCTAAAAAATAGAAAAATCTTATAATAATCTTTTAGTATAGGATTAAAATTAATATTTTTAAGAAAAATATTTCTTAATATTGTTATGAGATGATGTACGATTTGTGAAAATAAAGAGTTAGGAAGACAACCCCCCAAAAAAAGAGTCATGGTAGCAAGGAAAGCCAAAAGAGTTGGAAGAAGTAGACACTGGTCTGCATGGTTGAAGATTTGCTCGCTTAAAGAAGAAAGGGATTAGGATTCAGATTTTTAAAGCATTATTTGCTAAATTTTGGTGGAAGTTTAGAGTTACTGAATTTTTGTAATCCACTTTTATGTGGAACAAGTATTGCAAAAAGGTAAACCCAACACTGGTGCAATGGAAAGGAGGCTTACAGTTATGAAAGATGATGTTGGAAGCAAGAGACTCTCTGAAAAATCATATTTAGTGAGAGACAAGGTGTGGTAATGCAAGTTTTTGGCATGACAATTGGACTAGGCTGGGCTCACTTGTAAGTCTTCTACCTACTGATTATCTTATAGATCTGACAATTGAAGAAGTGAGTGAAGTGATGAACAATGATCAATGAAATATCCCCTTATTAAATGAGAAACTGCCATTACATATGGTGGATTATGTGAAAACAGTCCTACCTTTAGGAAATGTTTCTTTCCTTAGTGATAAACCTTGGTGGACTCTATCTAAGAGTGGTGAATTTACTGTCAAAATAGCTTGGGAAAAGGTAAGAAGAAAAAAAAGAAAAATCTTAGTTCTTCTCTAAGATGTGGAATAGGAGATTGTCCTTTAAAGTGTTCTTTTGCTTATGGAGAATTTGGAGAGAAAAGCTACTTGTTGATGATATTGTGGCTAGATGTGGTATTGTCATGGTTTCAAGATGTAGGTTTTGTATTAACCCACAATTTAAAATCATATAGAATTTGTTCTTAACAGGAGAATTTGCCTCTACTATCTAGACAAGATATGTTATAATTGCTGGTATTCATAGACCCTTTGTGCAGATAAAACAAACAGTTGTTAAATAGTGGAAAACTAAGTGTGTAGACAAGTTAAAACCCTTGGTTGGAGTGGATCCTGTATTTATAATATGGCACATCTAAAAATGGAGAAATAATATAGTACATGGAGGACACATGACTAGAACTAGGGTCATCTATGAAATTGATCTTAATCTGCACTAATATGCTTTGGTGAAATATCCTTGGCTGATCGAGATTCCTAGTTCCTGGGCTCTTATGGTACAATTATTTGAAGGTTTTAAATCTCAGATATCTTGTCAGCCTATCAGCTGGCAATAACCTCCTAGAGGCTTTTTTAAATGCAACACAGATGGATCCTCAAAAGAAAATCTTAAGCCTGCATCATGAGCCTTTTGCATTAGGAATGGCACATGTGACTTTATTCATGCTAGTGCTAATATTATTCCCAGCTCATCAAACCTATATGCAGAAGCTAAAGCAATTGAAAAGGACATTGAATTTTGTGTGAGGCAGAAATTATATTATTAGTAGTGGAAACTGATTCATTGACAATGAAAGGGATCTTTAAAGATGGCTGGAAGATTTCATGGAGTATTAGTATGGAAAAAAAAAGTATTCAAGAATGGAGAGACAAGTAAGTGATTACCTTCACTCATCTCATGAGAGAGGAGAATCAAGTGGCAGATTTCTAAGCTAACATTGCTTATTTTGCAAGTTCAATACATTATAGTCATTTTGCAGATCTTCCTACTGGAACAAAAAATTACTCAACATAGATAAACAACAAGTTCCCAAACTACATTTTCAAAAAGTGAAGAATACAATGCAGAGGAATACAAGTAATACAAGTCACGCGACTGAAATTTCAAGATAAGAGGCATAAGACGCAATTTCTTCAAACAACAAAAGGCGAGTTTCACTATATAATCATCGATAATGAGATATGTTAGGCGAAAACTAACCTATTTGGCTTAATTTCTATCTCTTGAGTTTAGACAGTGGTATTAACTTTCTTGTGAAGTTCAGCCTGCATAATTTACGAAAAAGAAGTTTAGTTAGATAGATCAACATCGAAGATATCTCAAAATTATGAATCTAGTACAGATCTAGCTCGAATATTACCTTGAAATGATTGTATCAACTGTAGCCATCTATACCTTGAAGACAGTGTCTTCGCAGTTGGGAGTGGTTACCATAGCATTCGGTGAAATTATGTAACACCCCGTATGTTTTGAAAAATTAGTTAACGACCGAAACATTCATGAAAATAATGAAACATGAGAGACTTGATGAATTTTGTATGGAATTATGGGCATGTACAAGGCTAAGTCAATTGGGCCCTTAAATGAAGCCCAAAGGAAGAAGACATGGCCCAAAAAGGGTTATTTTGACCCATTCTTCCATTTCTTGATCCATTTGACTAAATCAAATGGCATTTAATGCTAGGGAAAAGATAAGAGGGAAATGAGGTACTATATAAGGAAATAAATCAGATTTTTATTCCCTTTAACACTCATCACATCTCTAGAAATTTCCAACAATTTCTCTTTTGCTCTCAAGAGTCCCAAGTCACTCTTTTGGCCAAAATCATCTATTGGTAAGTCTTGGTAAGTGTTTATTATGATGGAATAATATATATTATGCATGGTATATGGTGTATATTGTGTTGGTTATGTTGGTGGACTATTGAGGAGTTCACAAAAAGTGAAGTGTGCATGTTTGCTGAATTGAAGGGTGGTTTGTCTTGTAAGCTTGATTTTGGACTTGTGGTTTTGAAGAGAATGAATTTGGTGGAGTATATATTGACATGTGATATGTTATTATGGTCTTACTTTGTTGGATTCTTGTGCATAACATGTGTAATGGTTATTGGGAAATCGATTGTGGTTTTGGTGTCGTTTTGGCCGTGGAATTTGGTTTTGGGTGTCGTTATGTGTGTTGTGAGGCCATGGCTGATTGTTGATGTTTAATATGATCAATAAGATGTTCAAATATGTTTGATTGTGATCATGGACCATTCATGGCATTAAAAGACCCAAAAAAAAGTCATTTCGGACCAAAACGGGCATCCGCCCCCGCAGACGAGGCATCTGCGGATGCAGATGCCAACGCAGATGGCTCTGGAATTTTCCAGGAAGCCACCTGCGCGCGCATCCAGCCACCTGCGTGCGCAGGTGGCAGCGCATGTCACCTCCAGATTTCGTTTTGTGTGTTTCCGTCACTGATTGATCCCCGAAAGCCCCGATACCCTTTTTGGATATAAATATCAACTTGAGATGTCGTTTAAATGACTTTAAAGTATCGTATGAAGGTGGTTGGGACTGTATGAAGTATGAAAGGTTGTTCACAGGTTGTTATAACGACGTAAATGTGACGGAATGATAAAGAGAAACGCGTAAAAGGTAAGTGAGGTATAAAATGCTATCGATATCGAATTTCTTGGTCAATGTGCATAGTGTTGTGGTGTTGTTGATATGATAAGGCCTTGAATTGTCTTGTAAGGGGACATTGTACGGCAGTCGTATAGTTCATTGACGTCGTGTACGCCTACCTGGTAGCTAGTTGCTAATGTAAGTTCCGGTATGAACTTGTCTTGTAGAGTAAGACGTAAAACAGGAGCTGGACCACTGTATTCCTACATAGACTAACGTATCCATACTTGGAAACAAAGGTATGTAAGGTTACGTTGTCCGTATCTTTCTACGGCCAATAGTGTTCACATTGACATTTCTCTGCACTTATCCATGGTCATTGTCATATATTTCCTACTCATTGATCAATTGTGACTCTCATTTCTTATATCTATGGTTAATGTTCCAAAAGTTCAAATAAAGTTATGTTCCCATGTTCCAATGTTTCAATAGTGACTATACTTGTATCTCTTGTTCATGGATTATTGTCCAATGGTTCTAATGGTATCATGGTGCTAGTAATGTTATATTTTTCATTGATATTTATTCACATGTCCTTCACTCATTGGTCAATGATTCAAAGTTTCCAACAATGTGATGTTCCAAAGTTCCAAAGTGATGTTATGACTATCAAAGTATCAATCTCAAAGTAATAATCAAAGTAATGCAAATGTAGTCAATGATCAAGTACGGGTGGCAAGTCTAGGGGCGTAAGCCTAGCTCGACTCGATCCCGAGATATGGATTTATGGGTGGCAAGTCTAGGGGCGTAAGCCTAGCTCGACTCGATCCCGAGGGTGGCAAGTCTAGGGGCATAAGCCTAGCTCGACTCGATCCCTATATGATGATATGAAAGACCCACTGATCAGTCGGGGCCCGGGTACATTGTGATATATGTAATGACAATGAGTCTTGAATATAAAGAAAGCAATGAAAGTAATGAAAGCAATCCACATGGTTCCCAAATGCAACATGGTGACTTACTCACATTGTCTATTCATTTGTATTGAGTTCATTAGTATGTTCATGTATTACAAAGTTTCATTTGAGCCTTACATACTCAGTACTTACTTCGTACTGACCCCTCTTGGGGAATTTACCTTACTTGCTGCAGGCGCAGGTCCCAGTAGGCCTCCCCAGTAGATTGCCAGTGTTAGCGGTTCCTTGGTGAGCTCCAGCTCATTCGGGGCTTCTCCGAGTCAGGGTGTATATATGTTTTGGTATTGTACATGTTGTATAAAGCGGGGACTTGTCCCGACTTATTGGTTCATTGTGGTCAATGCTCTTGTTAGAGGCTTTTGTAGACAGATGTGGGTGTATCGGTGACAAGGACATATGTTGTTTTGACTGGATGGCCTCAACGGCCAAGTTTCATATGTATGTATTATGTCCCATGGTTTCCTTTATTCGTCTTTCATAATATTATGCACTGGTGATTATGATTATTATCTGCATATGAGTGAACATAAACAAAGGTTGGTTCTCTCGGGCATTGTCGGCTACGGGTGCTAATCACGTCTCGATGGGATTCGGGGCGTGACAAAAGTGGTATCAGAGCAGTCGTTCTAAGGGTGTCTACAAAGTCGTGTCTGAGTAGAGTCTTACTTATCGATGTGTTGTGCACCACATTTATAAGTAGGAGGCTACGCGACATTTAGGACGTTGTTTCTTTCCTTCATTCTAGATCGTGCAATAGAGCCAATGGTGTCAGTTGTATTGTATCTGATCTTGGTTATTGTTTTTCTTTGGTATAGTCAAAATGCCGAACACTAGAAGAGGAAGAGGAAAAGGTAAAAGTAAGCGGATAGATACAATTGCTGGAGAGGGAACAAGTAGACCACCACCTGAACAAGTTGATCAAGGTGGGGATGAAACTGTGTTTGCAACGCGAGCTTCTTCTACTTCTTCAGCTCCAGAAGAGCCGAGAAGAAGGGAAGTGCCCGTGGAACCACCGACAAATGCCACAGATCAGGATCTTAGGAATGCTGTACAGATGCTGACACAGTTAGTGGCGGTACAAAGCCAGGGAAGAGCTGGTGCAATGGCACATGATGATGACGCGACTAGAATGGCAAGTCGCAGAACATAAGATTTCTTGAAACTGGACCCTCCTATATTCACAGGGGCAGATCCAAAAGCAGATCCACAGGACTTCGTGGATCAAATTCAGAGGGCATTGGAAGTTATGCATGTGACAGGGATAGAAACAGTGGAACTTGCTGCATACAGGTTGAAAGGGGAAGCAATATTGTGGTACGAGGATTGGAAGAAATCCCGTGATATTGATGCAACCCCACCTACTTGGGAAGAGTTTAAATTGGATTTTCTTGATCACTACTTGCCCTACGAGATCCGTGAGGCACGTGCGGATCAATTCCTAAATCTCCGTCAAGGAAATTTGAGTGTCAGAGAATATAGCTTGCAATTTAATTCCTTGGCTAGATATGCGCCAAATATTGTGGCTACGATGACAGACAGGGTCCATAGATACGTGGACAGACTAGAGCCATACTTGGTGAGAGATTGTACTATTGCGGCCTTGAATCGGGACATGGACATTGCTCGAATCCAAGCCTTTGCCCAGAAAATGGAAGATCAACGACAGATACGAAGGGTACATGAATTTGATAGGGGACAGTCCAAAAGGGCTAGACCTATGGGACCACCTATGATGTCCCAAGGAGGATCTAGGCCCCGCATGTTTCCTAGACCACCTAGACCGTCGTTCTCTTATTCCACAGGTGGTGCTTATTCGCAGTCTCGAGGGTTTAGAGGTGGTTCAGCAGGGCAAAGTAGTGGGGTTCATGGATCACAGGCAGCAGGTTTCCCTCGTCAGCAGTGTCCGCACTGCGGGCGTATGCACACAGGTCCATGTCGGACAGGGACGAATGTCTGTTTTTGGTGTGGTATGCCGGGACATATAGCGAGAGAATGTCCACAGCGGAGCATGGGTGGAATGGCACGACCAGCTGGGTCGGCTGTTGCGTCTTCAGCATCGGTTCCTTCACAGGGCCGAGGGGTGCAGCCTATTGGTCGAGTTAGAGGTGCCAGAGGAGGAGCCAGTACTAGCGGGGTCCAGAATCGCACTTATGCTTTGGTGGACCGCCAGAATTCAGAGGCTTCCCCAGATGTCGTCACAGGTACATTATCCATATTCTCACATAATGTATATGCGCTAATTGACCCAGGTTCTACCTTTTCCTATGTTACTCCATTAGTTGCTGCGAAATTTGCAAAGGCACCGGAATTATTAATTAAGTCAATTGAAGTGTCTACACCGGTTGGTGAATATATTGTTGCAAAGAGAGTATATCGTAACTGTGTGGTAACTATGTGTGGTCATGATACATTGGCCGATCTCATTGAATTGAACATGGTGGATTTTGATGTAATTATGGGAATGGATTTGTTGGCCTCTTGTTATGCTATGGTAGATTACCGGGGCAAGAAGGTACAATTTTGTTTTCCGCAAGAAAATCTTCTTGAATGGCAGGGTAATGTAGGGGCACCACGAGGGAGATTTATTTCCTATTTGAAAGCCAGAAAAATGATTGCTAAGGGATACATATGTCATTTGGTACGAGTGAAAGATAATGATGTGGAACCATTAACTCCACAGTCAGTACCGGTAGTTAATGAATTTCTAGATGTATTCCCAGAGGATCTTCCAGGTTTACCCCCAGAACGGGAAGTGGAATTCGGCATTGATGTGATTCCAGGCACTCAGCCTATTTCTATTCCTCCATATAGAATGGCTCCAGCAGAATTGCATGAATTGAAGGAGCAATTGAAAGATTTGCTGGACAAGGGCTTCATTAGGCCTAGTATGTCCCCGTGGGGTGCACCGGTATTATTTGTGCGAAAGAAAGATGGCACCTTGAGAATGTGCATCGACTATCGACAACTGAATAAAGTAACGATCAAGAACAAATATCCCCTCCCTCGAATTGATGATTTGTTTGATCAGCTACAGGGTGCCAGGTGTTTTTCAAAGATTGACTTGAGGTCGGGTTACCATCAAGTCAGAGTCAGAGAAGAAGATGTACCCAAAACAGCTTTTCGAATACGGTATGGCCATTATGAATTTTTAGTTATGTCATTTGGACTAACAAATGCACCGGCTGTGTTTATGGATTTGATGAACAGGGTGTTTAAGCCATTCTTAGACGTGTTCGTGACAGTATTTATAGATGATATCCTTGTTTATTCAATATCACCGGAGGACCATGCTAATCACTTACGACAAGTGTTACAAATTCTTCGTGAACGGAAGTTGTATGCAAAGTTCTCCAAATGTGAGTTTTGGTTGAAATCAGTCGCGTTCTTAGGTCACATTGTGTCAGATGAAGGGATCCAGGTCGATACACAAAAGATAGAAGCAGTGAAAAATTGGCCGAGGCCTACGACACCCACAGAGATTCGCAGTTTTCTGGGTTTGGCAGGTTATTACCGAAGATTTGTAGAAGGGTTTGCTTCTATTGCGGCACCATTGACAAAGTTAACTCACAAGGCAATTAAATGTCAATGGAATGACGCATGTGAAAGAGGTTTCCAAAACTTGAAAGATAAGTTGACTTCCACACCAGTGTTAGTACTTCCTGAGGGTACAGAGGGCTATGCAGTGTATTGTGATACTTTCGAAATTGGTCTCGGATGTGTGTTGAAGCAGCATGGTAGGGTGATAGCATATGCCTCACGACAGTTGCGGCCACATGAGAAAAACTATCCCACACATGATCTTGAATTGGCAGGGGTAGTTTTTGCTTTAAAGATATGGCGTCATTATTTATATGGTGTTCATGTTGACATCTATACGGATCACAAAAGCTTGCAATATCTTTTTAAGCAGAAGGAACTCAATTTGAGGCAACGAAGGTGGTTAGAGCTTTTAAAAGATTATGACATTGATATTCTTTATCACCCAGGCAAAGCAAATGTAGTAGCTGATGCATTGAGCCGTAAGGCAGTCGAAAGCACTAGTGGTCAGTTGGATGAAAAGCGTGAGATAATCAAAGATTTGAATCAATTAGCCAGCTTGGGACTTCGCCTTATTGAAACCTCCGATGATAGCATTATGGTGCAGAATGCAGCAGGATCCTCCCTGATAACTGAAGTGAAAGAAAAGCAAATTGCGGATTTTATTTTAGTGCAGCTAAAGGAAAATGTGCAGCAGAATTTGACCAAGGCATTTGATATTACACCGGAAGGGGTGCTTCAATGTCAAGGGAGAATATGTGTACCGGACGTAGATGAACTGAGGACACGAATAATGACAGAAGCGCACCATTCGCGTTATTCCATTCACCCGGGTGCTACTAAAATGTACCATGAATTGAAAGAAGTGTATTGGTGGAGCAACATGAAAAAGAACATTACAGAATTTGTCGCGCAGTGCCCAAATTGTCAACAAGTGAAGGTGGAACATCAGAAACCAGGAGGTTACATGCAATGTATCAATCTTCCAGTCTGGAAGTGGGATATGATTAATATGGATTTTATTACGGGTTTGCCTCGTACATTGCGGAAGTTTGATTCCATATGGGTCATAGTGGACCGACTTACTAAATCAGCGCATTTTCTACCGGTCAAGACGACCTATACAGCTGAGGATTATGCGAAATTGTATGTGAAAGAGATAGTACGTTTGCATGGTATTCCACTTTCTATCATATCAGACAGAGGAGCACAGTTCACAACACACTTTTGGAAATCTTTTCAGCAGATTTTAGGTACTCAGGTGAATTTGAGTACGGCTTTCCATCCTCAGACTGATGGACAGGTAGAACATACTATTCAGACACTTGAAGATATGCTACGGGCTTGTGCATTAGATTTTCAGGGCAGTTGGGATGACCATTTGCCTCTTATTGAATTTGCGTATAACAATAGCTATCATTCAAGTATTAAAATGGCACCTTATGAAGCCTTGTATGGAAGGAAATGTAGATCACCAATCGGATGGTTCGAAGCAGGTGAAACTGCTTTACTTGGGCCAGATATTGTTCACCAAGCCATGGAGAAAGTTAAAGTTATCCAACAATGGTTACAAATGGCTCAAAGTCGTCACAAGTCTTATGCCGATGTGAGAAGAAGAGGGCTTGAATTCGCCATTGGTGATTGGGTATTTTTAAAGGTGTCACCGATGAAAGGGGTAATGCGGTTCGAAAAGAAAGGGAAATTGAGTCCACGTTACATAGGCCCCTATGAAGTTATTAGAAGATTTGGGCAAGTCGCATATGAATTAGCCTTACCTCAAGAACTTTCCTCAGTCCATCCGGTATTTCATGTATCGATGCTTCGGAAATACATAGGAGATCCATCTCGTATTGTTCCCGTAGAGGATGTTCAAGTTACAGAGGATCTCACTTATGAAGAAGTGCCCATTGCTATCCTAGATCGACAAGTGAAGAGATTGAGAAATTAAGACATAGCATCCGTAAAAGTCCTTTGGAGAAATCAACAAAAAGAGATCACATGGGAAGCGGAAGAAATGATGAAATCCAAGTATCCCCATCTATTTCAAATGGACCAAGAGGTACACAGTGCGGAGGTGGATCAATAACAAGTAAGTATTTACGAGCATTATGTGTCTATGTGTATACGTAAAGTAAAGATGCAATTGTTTTCTATAAGACGATGTTGTTAACATTCGAGGACGAATGTTTCTAAGGGGGGAAGAATGTAACACCCCGTATGTTTTGAAAAATTAGTTAACGACCGAAACATTCATGGAAATAATGAAACATGAGAGACTTGATGAATTTTGTATGGAATTATGGGCATGTACAAGGCTAAGTCAATTGGGCCCTTAAATGAAGCCCAAAGGAAGAAGACATGGCCCAAAAAGGGTTATTTTGACCCATTCTTCCATTTCTTGATCCATTTGACTAAATCAAATGGAATTTAATGCTAGGGAAAATATAAGAGGGACATGAGGTACTATATAAGGAAATAAATCAGATTTTTATTCCCTTTAACACTCATCACATCTCTAGAAATTTCCAACAATTTCTCTTTTGCTCTCAAGAGTCCCAAGTCACTCTTTTGGCCAAAATCATCCATTGGTAAGTGTTTATTATGATGGAATAATATATATTATGCATGGTATATGGTGTATATTGTGTTGGTTATGTTGGTGGATTATTGAGGAGTTCACAAAAAGTGAAGTGTGCATGTTTGCTGAATTGAAGGGTGGTTTGTCTTGTAAGCTTGATTTTGGACTTGTGGTTTTGAAGAGAATGAATTTGGTGGAGTATATATTGACATGTGATATGTTATTATGGTCTTACTTTGTTGGATTCTTGTGCATAACATGTGTAATGGTTATTGGGAAATCGATTGTGGTTTTGGTGTCGTTTTGGCCGAGGAATTTGGTTTTGGGTGTCGTTATGTGTGTTGTGAGGCCATGGCTGATTGTTGATGTTTAATATGATCAATAATATTTTCAAATATGTTTGATTGTGATCATGGACCATTCATGGCATTAAAAGACCCAAAAAAAAGTTATTCCGGACCAAAATGGGCATCCGCCCCCGCAGATGCCAACGCAGATGGCTCTGGAATTTTCTAGGAATCCACATGCGCGCGCATCCAGCCACCTGCGTGCGCAGGTGGCAGCGCATGTCACCTCCAGATTTCGTTTTGTGTGTTTCCGTCACTGATTGATCCCCGAAAGCCCCGATACCCTTTTTGGATATAAATATCAACTTGAGATGTCGTTTAAATGACTTTAAAGTATCGTATGAAGGTGGTTGGGACTGTATGAAGTATGAAAGGTTGTTCACATGTTGTTATAACGACGTAAATGTGACGGAATGATAAAGAGAAACGCGTAAAAGGTAAGTGAGGTATAAAATGCTATCGATATCGAATTTCTTGGTCAATGTGCATAGTGTTGTGGTGTTGTTGATATGATAAGGCCTTGAATTGTCTTGTAAGGGGACATTGTACGGCAGTCGTATAGTTCATTGACGTCGTGTACGCCTACCTGGTAGCTAGTTGCTAATGTAAGTTCCGGTATGAACTTGTCTTGTAGAGTAAGACGTAAAACAGGAGCTGGACCACTGTATTCCTACATAGACTAACGTATCCATACTTGGAAACAAAGGTATGTAAGGTTACGTTGTCCGTATCTTTCTACGGCTAATAGTGTTCACATTGACATTTCTCTGCACTTATCCATGGTCATTGTCATATATTTCCTACTCATTGATCAATTGTGACTCTCATTTCTTATATCTATGGTTAATGTTCCAAAAGTTCAAATAAAGTTATGTTCCCATGTTCTAATGTTTCAATAGTGACTATACTTGTATCTCTTGTTCATGGATTATTGTCCAATGGTTCTAATGGTATCATGGTGCTAGTAATGTTATATTTTTCATTGATATTTATTCACATGTCCTTCACTCATTGGTCAATGATTCAAAGTTTCCAACAATGTGATGTTCCAAAGTTCCAAAGTGATGTTATGACTATCAAAGTATCAATCTCAAAGTAATAATCAAAGTAATGCAAATGTGGTCAATGATCAAGTACGGGTGGCAAGTCTAGGGGCGTAAGCCTAGCTCGACTCGATCCCGAGATATGGATTTATGGGTGGCAAGTCTAGGGGCGTAAGCCTAGCTCGACTCGATCCCGAGGGTGGCAAGTCTAGGGGCATAAGCCTAGCTCGACTCGATCCCTATATGATGATATGAAAGACCCACTAATTAGTCGGGGCCCGGGTACATTGTGATATATGTAATGACAATGAGTCTTGAATATAAAGAAAGCAATGAAAGTAATGAAAGCAATCCACATGGTTCCCAAATGCAACATGGTGACTTACTCACATTGTCTATTCATTTGTATTGAGTTCATTAGTATGTTCATGTATTACAAAGTTTCATTTGAGCCTTACATACTCAGTACTTACTTCGTACTGACCCCTCTTGGGGAATTTACCTTACTTTCTGCAGGCGCAGGTCCCAGTAGGCCTCCCCAGTAGATTGCCAGTGTTATCGGTTCCTTGGTGAGCTCCAGCTCATTCGGGGCTTCTCCGATTCAGGGTGTATATATGTTTTGGTATTGTACATGTTGTATAAAGCGGGGACTTGTCCCGACTTATTGGTTCATTGTGGTCAATGCTCTTGTTAGAGGCTTTTGTAGACAGATGTGGGTGTATAGGTGACAAGGACATATGTTGTTTTGACTGGATGGCCTCAACGGCCAAGTTTCATATGTATGTATTATGTCCCATGGTTTCCTTTATTCGTCTTTCATAATATTATGCACTGGTGATTATGATTATTATCTGCATATGAGTGAACATAAGCAAAGGTTGGTTCTCTCGGGCCTTGTCGGCTACGGGTGCCAATCACGTCTCGATGGGATTCGGGGCGTGACAAATTATTTGGGATGACTTGAGATGGAACTTATCCAAAATGTATAGAACACTATCAGTCTCAAATCAGATCAAGGAAATGTGTTTTTTAGCTACTTTTGGTTCCAAATAACACAAACACAAAGAAGAGTTGAATCGAAGCATATATCTGGCAGAACAGTAGATCTTCACCTTCGTAACTAGAGTATCAAACTCATGCATCGATGTAAAGAGAAGCTCAATAGCTTATGAAAGCTTTGAGACAACTATCTGATGCTTTACTTTCCTTTTTTCTATTTTCTTTTCTAGCTACTTTATTTCATATTCCCTTTGGACCAAGTATGGGCCTGGTTATTTTTGTAAAGTTTCTGTTTTGCTTTCATTTTATAATAAAAGAGGCCCACGGGTCTCCCCAAAAATTTATTTTTAAAAATAAGCAAAAATGGATTAACCGCTTATTTCTCTTTTAAAATTAATAAAAATAGTTTTGTAGGTAAATAAAATGATATGTCTTGCCCTTTTACAAAATGAACAGAAGAAAATAACTTTTTTAGATCTGTTATATGTAAAAATAAAGATTGTAATGATCCTTCAGGTCATTTTTTCATTTTTCGTGCATTTTCAGCGTTTCGAGCCTGCCGATAGCGGTAACATGTCATTTATGACTCGATAAAATTGTTGGTTCGGTTATCGGACACTTCATTTGCATTTTAGGCTCATTTCCCTATTTTGGATCTTTCGCTGTTAAGGAATTGGTCTCAAGCCAAAACTCTTAGTAAACGACCTCAGATAGAAATTCTGACAGAGTCTTCAGCTTCGAAATGTTGATTTTAGGCTAGGGGGATCCTTGCTTTAGGTCTCGAGGTTTCCAAACTCATTTTGGGCTATTGGATAGATTTGATGAAAAATGGAACTATGGGTGTGGGGCCCACATTTAATCGAAATGACCTTGGATGAAAGTTTTGATGGTTCTATTGAGTCCAAAATGTTGCATTTGGTATGGCAGCATAGTTCCTTTGCGTGCATGGGGTTCTGAACGAATCCCGAGTACCCGATCGGAGCCCATATGGACTTAGAAAATCTGATGCCTCAAAGTTTCTGGTGCAACCACTTATGCGGCCGAAGGACTGCTTAAGCGGTAATCGCTTTAGCGACCTTGTGCCACTTTAGCAGTCTTAGCTACTTGGTTGAGGTCCGCTTTAGCGGACGTCGCTTTAGCAGTCAAGTTTCGCTTTAGCGGCCTCGCCTTTCTGTACCCGACCACTTTAGAGGTCATGTACTGCTTTAGCAGTTATGCACTGCTTTAGAGGTAGCCGCTTAAGCGGCCAAGTGATCATTTTAGCAATACCTGGGGGTTGTATATCCCCTTCTTCACCCGATTTTCCATTCATTTTTTCAACCATTTTCTCCCATTTTTGAGAGCTTGGAAAGTGGGAAAGTGTGGGAAATCATCCATTGAATTCCGTCCCTTTTTATTGTAAATTCTAAGAAATTAGAGCTTTAAATCCATAGTCTTTAGGGGCTGATTTGAGCCCCGATTTGTGTCCTGTTTGTGCTCAACTTTTGAGTACACATTCCTTGTCCTTCGAGGGACCTCATGACAGATTCAATTTTGGAGTTTGTTTGCGGGCCTTATGGGCCGGTTCTTAACCCAAATTTCAATCCAAGCTTTTATATAGCAATATGGGTATCATTTTACTCGTTATGATGTGTAGTTTAATATTTTGATCGCATGGTGGTATTTCAGGATCGTGGAGCAAAGATGAGTGAATTGTGGATGATTCAAGACTTGCGGTTCGGCATCGAGGTAGGCTTCAGACAACTTTTCTCCATGAGATTGTGTATAGTATATATTGCATGCTAGGTAGGGATTGTAGGATGGACTTATGGCAAGTATATCATGACTTAGTCTATTAAGAGATTTCGGGATAGAAACGTGATCCGAACCTTAGCATGGATACCCGCTATGGCCCTAGAATCCTATTACCCTTAATTATAAGCATGTTAATCATAGTTTGATATTAAGGATCCTTTAGTATAAGACTCACCATATTACTTAGCAAATTGGACAGTAGTTCCCCAGAGTTTAGTGATATTATTACAGTAGTTCTGTACTGTTGGGCCTGAGACCGCGGTTATGATATCAGTTGGACTCCAGGTGGCATTTTACCCTCAAAGAAGGCATGATTCTGGTTTATAAACGCTTAGGAGCTTATGCTTGTATTGTTTAGATACTGGTGATGGAATGCATAGTGTCAGGCGCATTCATGCTCACTTAGTGGTATGATTCCAACCTCAAACATTGATTTTACTACTGTTTTCCAAAAAAAAAGGATTTGTTTCCACTTTTAAATTTTAAAATGGATTCTTTTATAATGGCAATCGTACCACCTTATTTGATAATTTGTGAGCTTTTGAAACTCAAAATGATATTTTGAAAAGTAGACTGAGGTTGATTCTGGTCCGTTATTAATCCACTTATTTTACCACTAGTATTTACATTGGTTGATGGAGATTTAGACTCTTTCTACATTATTATGATGATTTAGCCCCGAACTTGATCTCGGGTAATAGATTTACAGACTTACGCTTTTTTAGTCACGGTTTGAATCCGTGCACTTATTATACTTATATCTCCCTCTGATACTGGATGGAGTAGATGGATTATGATGATTATTGTACGTCCTGGTTTGGGACCAGGCAATGTATACAGATATCCCAAATCCCCTAGGGGCCCCTTAGTTCAAGAGTCGTCATGCCGAAGTAGGATGGTCGTCGTAGGTCCTGCCTTTACAAGCTCCCAAGCTGGAGGAGGTGTATACACTTAGTACTTTATGGCACTTAGATCGGATATTGTATTTATTGATATGTTGTATTCATTCATTTATATGAATCGCCTATCATCAGTATGTTTGTTTAGCACATGTATATATCGATCTTATGGGGGGCTATGTAGGTACAGGTTATGGTTGTTGTTTGCTCAGTGCTTCTATGAATCTTTCGGGCTTATGGGGGTCCAGTTAGGTATTTGTGTGATCGGACTAGCCGGTTACTTTATTATTGTTATTATGGTTAGTTCGTGGCAGGATGAGTATGGACTGGTACCTGAGATTGGAGGTATGTTCCTGATTCCTTTCTCTTTTTCAGTTAATTATATTATGGCTAGATTACCTCCTGATTAGTCACCCTTTGGTTAGAGGTTTGAGTATGCTAGCATTAGCTCCCTTACTTGACCATGATCCTCGAGATGTTCGGTAGGCTTTCTCAAGTTATTGCCTTGAGTCTAGTCCTATGCGTATGTATATATATATATATATATATATGTATGTATTCATATTGTATATGTATCCTTTGGTATTTATACTACTATCTATCCTTCTTCCGCCCTTCATTTGTATATTGGCTAGTGATATACGGTATTGAGCCTTAGACCCTGGTTATTGCCAGGAGAGGGTAGTTGACCTTATTTCTCCATTAGCACTGTTATTCCTAGTTCCTTGGATAGTTGCCTATAGTTGCATTCATGCCTTACATGTCATTTTATGCTTATATTATTTCTGGAGCTCAGTTGGCCGATGCCTACTAAGTACCACGTGCTTGGTACTCATACTACACTTTTGCAGCCTACAGTTTATAATACGAGTTATCATCATTGATGTGTGTATCGTGTGGAGCATCTATGGATCGAAGATTCGGGGAGAGCTCCTGGCGTTTTGGAGTATCCCTACTCTCCCTCTTATTGTTAGACTGTTCTCTATGTTATATCAGAGATGGCTTGTATATATACTTTTCCTGTATTTCACTTGTACTCCTGTTGTATTAGACGCTCTTGTACTGGATCTACCAGGTTTTGGGACTATATTAGTCTTTTTATTATATTTATTTCGTAGTTTTCTTTATTTCTCTTGGTAGTCCGTTACTAGTCGTTTCGGACTACGGGTTGACTTACCTACTGTGAATTATAGTAGGTGTAATCATGACTGGAGAAATTGGATTGTGACAAATTTGGTATCAGAGCTTAGGCTTACCGGTGTTGTTGGTACAAAAACTTATTATTTAGTAGAGTGCTGCGGATCGGTCCAGAGACGTCTTTTCCTATCTTCTGGAGGTTACCGGGCATTCTTAGAAAATTCTATTCTTGACTTTTTGTCGTATGTCCATACTTCTATGAACCTTTAAGTACTTCTTTTGACTCCACTCTCTCCTACATGGATCGTACGAGGTTGTCGATAGATTTGGACGGTACCTCTACGCGTGTGGCCAGAGTTTTAGTTCAACGATGGACTAGGGAGTTAGAGAGTGATATAGAGGATCTTCAACATCAGACAGAGGTTGTGGGGCTAGCCAAAGATCCGGCAGAGTTTGCGACTACCTCAGCTTTTTGGGATTTCTTGTTAGAAATTTTGAGTCTTTTTATGGATGTTTCATAGTCAAGGGTATTGCCTGGTACATTGAGTGATTCTCAGGCCAAAGTTGGATTTGTTGGTGTTCAGTAAGGTTCCTTATCGATTTTCGAATATGAGATTGAGTTTCTCGAGTGGGCTAGTCAGACATCTATGTTATATGCTACTGAGCATGAGATGGTGTAGAGATTTATCAGAGGATTGGCTTTACCACTCCATTTGGTATTGGAGTACTTGATAGTAGTTGAGTCTTCTTTCTCTAAGGTTGTTGATCATGCGAGAGCTACAGAGAGGGCTTGCTTTGAGTCATATAGAGGTGGTAATAAGAGGCCATGTCAGCAGTTTAGTGTTAGTGGTATTCCATCTGGAGGTCAGGATCTTTCCAGCAAAGGTCAGCATCACTTGCCACCTATTAGACCCGTACAGGTAGCACCTCAGCGTATGGATAGCTCTCAGGTAGATCGTGGTAGTATCAGTGGACAGAGTTCTGGTCAGGCAGTACGGGTTATCTGGTCTAGGTTGTCAGGCTGTGGTGGCCGTTCTGGGTCTGCAGGCATAGTATATTCAAGTATTCCCGGAGCTTGTTTTGACTATGAAGAGGTTGGTAATTAGTCTAGGTAGTGCCCCAGACATTAGTTGGTTGTCCAGACAGGGTTTGCAAATGTTCCTCACCGTCCTAGAGCTGCCGAGGCATGTTATGATAGTGGGGAGGATGGTCACCTTAGTAGAGGGTGTCCTCGATGTCAGTTGGTTAGCCAGTTGGGGCCACCTTGTGTTTCTCGCTAGGTTAAAACTTCAGGGTTTTGTTATGACTACATAGAGACCGTGCACTGGCCTAGAGAGTGTCCCCTGTGTGGGATTATCAGTCATTCAGCTCATACAAATTAGTCCCATGGAGTTGTGGCACCTTTGGATAGAGATAGTGCACTTAGTGCCTCAGTTGGTCATTCAGACGCTCAGTTCGAGTTTGGACATGCTCAGATTAGTACTCCTTCTGGCACATCAGATTTATGACTTTGGATTTTCCATCGTGATGGTTACGTCCTTGATTTTCTATCCTCTAGTTTCTATTTTGAATTATGTTAGGGTTTTCATACCCATCGATGATTATATGATGTGGTATTTCTATATTGGGTGATGTATGACTTGGTGTAGATTTACAATTATTTGACTACCCCTGTAGATGATTTCTTTTAGTAGTATATAGAGTGGATTGGTATGGTATTTTCCTTGGGGTGTAGCATTTGGGTTAAAGTCCCATTTCCTTTGGCATATTGGCCTTTTTATAGCCTTAGAGTGGTGCTTGTTGTTGATTTTCATTTTTGGTACCACTTGCATCTTATGTTGTTGATATTATTGTTATTATTTTGACATTTATTGATTCATATTTGATAGACTGCTAGATTAGCGTTATATAGCTAGAGTTCTTCCCTTCTTTGAGATTCTTATTTCGTTGGCTTTGATGGCTATCTCAGTTGGTTAGCCTTCCCTTTCTATTAGCAAGGTCGGTTGTTGATCGAATTATGAAAGTGAAGGTAAGTTTGACCTTTCACGGCTTTGTTGTGATTTTAGCACTGGTAGTATTCTTTTATAGCCCGTTTCTATTGATGATGCGTTTGAGATGTGACTCTACCAATTTGGATAGTTCATCTCCCGATAGTGGTCTTGATCTTAATGTTGATGTTAAGTTGGAGTTGGTGATTCGATTCTATCGCCTGTTTTTGGTATTAAGAAGCCTAAGGCTTGCTTTTCTAGTATGTTAGGTTCGTCTCCTGGTGATCGTTTTGATCTTGGTTTTGGTATGGAGTTGGATAATCCATTCTAGCTACGATGTGGTTTATGATTCAACCAAGTTAAAGTTGGTTTAAATGGGTAATCTCAGAAGTTTCTCAATTTTGGCTCTTGTTTGGCCTAATATGACTTCGTGGGATGTTTTTACTCAGTGGTATATTTTTGGTTATCAGTTGTTGGTTACCAAAGCGGACGTATTTGGGAGTGAGTATTTGTTACCATAGATTAGGCATTGGATTGGCCAGATGTCGGTTGAGTTATACATTTCGAGTTGCTCGAGTTTTGGCTACCATTGGTGCTTTTTCAGCCTTGGTGAGTTTTTGGTTATGCCTTGTTGCATTATGACCTTCAGTAGTTGTAGAATCGATTGCTTGTGCCTTCAACCATTGGTTTTTCCTCCATTATGATTATGCTCTTCGGCGATATTTTGGCTTCAGTCCTTTCGGAAACCGTTGGATATATGCCTGATTTCTGATAGTGAGGTTGATTTAGGGCATTCGACCTTAGTTCTGACTTATTGGCCCCAGACATGATTTTTTACCTCTTTGGATGACGGCTTGGGAGTTGTGATGGGTTTCTGTATGTGTATGCTTACTCATCAACAGGATTGGTTTGGACATTTGAGATTAAGTAGTTCAGCTTCAGTGTTGGGATTTTAGCTTGGGTTTGCATAACTTGGTTGCAGCCTTATTTCCAGATTTGCTTCAGTTGAGCATTCATTTATAGGCTGACTAAGCCTACTCCTTACTTACCGATTTGGCTCTTTTCAGTCCAGATAGACTGGGCTTGATTGATGCTCGGAGGATAGTCCGTTGGCACATGGTATTGGTTTCTACTACTTTCGACCTTGGTTCTCAGTTTTCGTCAAAATTTTGGATTGTCTGCTCAGTAAAAAGAGTATGCTTAAGTTAGGATTAGCATGACTTTATCCACAGTTGGTAGGACGTCATAGAGCGGATTGTTTAGTTTCATGAGCTTGTGCTTCGGACTCGTGATTATTGGTTTCGAGGGTCATTCAGACCAGTCGTAGCTTTGGCTTAAGAGTGCAGACTTTGTTCACCACTGTTTGTGTGTCCTGGTAGCACCTTATGAGCCTAGTTATATGCTTGCCATTATGGATTTCCAGTGGATCAGCTTCAGCCTTTCGAGGATAGTGTGATGGAATATCGTGGACAGGACTCAAATGACATTTTACGTGGTTCGAAGTTCGTAGCAGGTTTGGAAAGGCAAAATAAGGTTAGATTTGGAAATTGGAATCAATTTCATGATACTTGCCTTGGATTGCCTTTAGCTGGGTTGAGTATCTGTTGGTTGTGCTTGTTTCAACTTGGTTTTTGCATATGGTGTTTTGGTTCGCCTGTTTCCATCGCCCCAGTTCAGTTGGAGGTTAGTTGGTTATTGAGGACAAGTTTCAGTTATTTGGCAAGTAAAGTCAGGAGATAAAGGAACAAGGGATGCTTTGGGTGGTCTTCAGCTAGGCTGGGTTTTTGCTTAGTTGTGCTGGTATTGGTGAGATGTCAGTACGGTGTGAGTTTTGTTTACATGCTTCAGTCGTTCTCAGTTCAGTTGAAGGTCAGCTGGTTATCGAGGCTGAGTTATGGCTATTTGAAAAGTGAAGTGGGGAGATTGGTTTAAAGAGGGATACCATTGATGAGATCCCTTGAAAGTGTTGTTCTGCTTTATAGGTTATCTGGGGAGTCTTGCTTAGAGCATGCGGGCCCAGTACCTCATCCTTTCGGGCTCCTTCTATCCATTGACTTCCGCGGATGAAAGTCTTTTTAGTAGTGGATATTATAATGACCCTCCATGTGGTTTTCTTATTTTTCGCACATTTCCAACGTTTCAAGCCTGTCCATAGAGACAACAGGTTATTTATGACTCGATGAAACTGTCGGTTCGGTTATCGGACAGTTCGTTTGCATTTTAGGCTCATTTTCCTATTTTGGAGCTTTCACTATTAAAGAATTGGTCTTGGACCAAAACTCTTAGTAAACGGCCTCAGATGGAAATTCTGACAGTGCCTTCAGCTCCGAAATGTTGATTTTAGGCTAGGAGGACCCTTCTTCAGGTACCGAGGTTTCTAGACTCATTTTGGGCTATTGGATAGATTTGATGAAAAATGAAACTATGGGTGGGCCCCACATTTAATTGAAATGACCTCGGATGAAAGTTTTGATGGTTTCATTAAGTTCGGAATGTTGAATTTGGTATGGTAGCATAGTTTATTTGCACGCATGGGGTTCCGAACTAATCTCGAGCACCCGGTCGGAGTCCATTTGGACTTAGAAAATCTGATGCCTCAAAGTTTCTGGTGCAACCGCTTAAGTGGCCGAAGGACCGCTTAAGCGGTAGTCGCTTTAGAGATCTTGTGCTGCTTTAGCGGCCTTAGCTACTTGGCTGAGGTCCGCTTTCACGGTCAAGGTTTGCTTAAGCGGATGTCGCTTTAGTGGTCAAGTTCCGCTTTAGCGGCCTCCGCCTTTCTTTGCCCGACCGCTTTAGCGGCAACCGCTTAATGGCCAAGTGATCGATTTAGCGGTACTTGGGGGTTTTATATCCCCTTCTTCACCCGCTTTTCCATTCATTTTCTCAACTCTTTTCTCCCATTTTTGAGAGCTTGGAAAGTGGGAAAGTGTGGGAAATCATCCATTGAAGCTAAGGTAAGCTAGCCCAACACTCCTTGGTCATTTTCCATCATTTTTCCCGTTGAATTCCGTCCCTTTTCTTTGTAAATTCTTAGAAATTAGGGTTTCAAATTCATAGTCTTTAGGGGCTGATTTGAGCCTCGATTGATGTCCCATTTGTGCTCAACGTTTGAGCACACATTCCTTGTCCTTTGAGGAACCCCGTGACGGATTTAATTTTGGAGTTAATTTGGGGGCCTCGTGGGTCCATTCTTGACCCGAGCTTTTATATAGCAATATGGGTATCATTTTTCTCGTTATGATGTGTAGTTTAATATTTTGATAACATGGCGACATTTCAAGATCGTGGAGCAAAGACGAGCAAATTATGGATGATTCAAGACTTGTGGTTCGGCATCGAGGTAAGCTTCGGTCTACTTTTCTCCATGAGATTGTGTATAGTATAGATTGCATGCTAGGTAGGGATTGTAGGATGGACTTATGGCTAATATATCATGACTTAGTCTATTTAGGGATTTCGGGATAGAAATGTGATCTGAACCTTAGCATTGGATACCCATTATGGCCCTAGAATCCTATTACCCTTAATTATAAGCATGTTAAATCATAGTTTGATATTAAGGATCCTTTAGTATAAGACTCACCATATAACTTAGCAAATTGGACAGTAGTTCCCCAGATTTTAGTGATATTATTACACTAGTTTTGTACTGTTGGGCCTGAGGCCGCGGTTATGATATCGATTGGACTTCAGATGAGCATTTTACCCTCAAAGAGGGCTTGATTCTGGTTTATAGATGCTTAGGCGCTTATAGTTGTATTGTTTGGATACTGATGATGGCATGCATACTGTCAGGCACATTCATGCTCACTTAGTGGTACGATTCCAACCCCAAACCTTGATTTTACTATTGTTTTCCAAATAAAAGGGATTTGTTCCCACTTTTCACTTTTAAAATGAATTTTTTTATAGTGGCAATCGTACCACCTTATTTGATGATTTGTGAACTTTTGAAACTCAAAATGATATTTTGAAAAGTAGACTGAGGTTGATTCCGGTCCGTTATTAATTCACTCATTTTACCACTACTATTTACTTCGATCGATGGAGATTTCGACCCATTCTACATTATTATGATGATTTAGTCCCGAACTTGATCTCGGGCAATGGATTTATAGACTTACACTCTTTTAGTCATGGTTTGAGTTTGTGCACTTATTATACTTATATCTCTCTCCGGTACTGGACAGA
This sequence comes from Capsicum rhomboideum, assembly GCA_031232105.1. Lineage (NCBI taxonomy): Eukaryota > Viridiplantae > Streptophyta > Magnoliopsida > Solanales > Solanaceae > Capsicum > Capsicum rhomboideum. Next base: position 33,301,392 of record CP124716.1, read on the forward strand.
GTAGATGGATTATGATGATTATTGGAAGTTCTGGTTTGGGACCAGGCAGTGTATACGGATATTCCGAATCCCCTAGGGACCCCTTCATCCAAGAGCCGTCATGCCGGAGAAGGATGGTCGCCGTAGGTCCTGCCTTTGATAGCTCCGAAGCTAGAGAAAGTGTATACACTTAGTACTTTATGGCACTTGGATCAGATATGGTATTTATGGATATGTTGCATTCATTCATTTATATGTATCGCCTATCATCAGTATGTTTGTTTGGGGCCTGTATCTTTCGATCTTATGGGGGGTTGTATAGGTATGGGTTATGGCTGTTGTTTGCTGAGTGCTTTCGTGAACTTTTCAGGCTTATGGGGGTCCAGTTAGGTATTTGTGTGTCCGAACTAGCCGGTTACTTTATTATTGGTTATTATGGTTAGTTGGTGATCGGATGAGTATGGACTGGTACCCGACATTGGAGGTACGTTCCTGATTCCTTTTTCCTTTTCGGTGAATTATATTATGGCTAGATTACCTCCTGATTAGTCACCCTTTGGTTAGAGGTTTGAGTATGCTAGCATTAGCTCCCTTACTTGACCATGATCCTCGAGATGTTCAGTAGGCTTCCTCAGGTTATTGCCTTGAGTCTAGTCCTACGAGTATATATATATATATATATATATATATATATATATATATGTGTGTGTGTGGCATTACCGTATATCCCTTTCTTTCCTTATCTATTCATATTGTGTATGTATCCTTTGGCCTTTATAGTACTATTTATCCTTTTTCCACCCTTCATTTGTATATTGGCTAGTGATATACGGTGTTGCGCCTTAGACCCTAGTTACTGTCAGGATAGGGTAGTTATCCTTGTTGCTCCATTAGCACTGTTATGCCTAGTTCCTTGGATAGTTGCCTGTAGTTGCATTCATGCCTTACATGTCATTTTATGCTTACATTATTTCTGGAGCTCAGTTGGACGATGCCTACTAAGTACCAAGTGTTTGGTACTCATACTACACTTCTGCAACCTACAGGTTATAATACGAGTTATCGCCGTTGATGTATGTATTGTGTGGAACAGCTATTGATTAGAGATTCGGGGTGAGCTTCTGGCGTTTTGGAGTATCCTTACTCTCTCTCTTATTGTTAGACTGTTCTATGTTTTATCAGAGATGGCTTGTATAAATACTTTTCCTGTATTTCACTTATACTCCTGTTGTATTAGAAGCTCTTGTACTGGCTCCATCAGGTTTTGGGACTATATTAGTCTTTTTATTTTATTTATTCCGCTGTTTTCTTTATTTCTCTTGGTAGTTCGTTACTAGTCGTTCCGGACTACGGGTCGACTTACCTACTGGTGGGTTATAGTAGGTGTCATTATGACCTGAGAAATTGGGTCGTGACAAAGATCTCTTGTCAAAAGGCCATTAAACTAAAAGAAATTTGTAAGGGACTAGAAAACAAGTTCTCCCGTAAAAATTAGTAGTAAGAATATTTTTATTTTAAAAAGGAATAAGACACAAGTACCTCCAGACTATATCCAAAATTTCAGTGACACATTCACCTAAATTTTACGGTGGCCCTTTACTCTCCCTAAACTTATTTTTACCGAAATTTTTGTGCTTCTTTTGTGGTCACGTGGCTGCCAAGTGACAAAATATTTTGTGCTGACTTGAGAATCACATCAGCAGAAAAGGAGCACCAAAATACATAAAAAATGAGGTGGAAGGGAGGGGGGGGAGGGATAATAGGACCCAAAAAATGAGGTGGAGGGGGGGGGGGGGATAATTGGACCCCCCATAAAATTTAGGTATATCACTAGAATTTCGAATATAGTTTAAGAGTACTTGTGTCGCTACCTCTTTTTAAAAAATCTAATCTGCTTACTATTCAAAGTCATGCATTTGTTTTGACCAAACATTTCAATTTTTCAAACTTCTTGTAAGGAAAAATGTTTTTATAGTTCCCGAAGAAACTTTGCCTAATAGACCTATGCAACATATATATATATATTTTGAAAACTCGAAGACACACCTAAACTATTGAAGTGACCTAATACACACCTGATCTATATAAAAGTGAATTATTTTACCCCTTAAAACTGACGTGGCAAAAATAATCGATTAAAATAAAAAGCAGGCGCATTTGAGTCAAAAAATTAAGCAAAAAGAAAAAAAGAAATCAAAATACTCTCCCCACCCACACATCTTCTTCTTCACTACCCCCATCCACCATCTTCTTCTTCACATTCCCCACCTCCCACCTCCCACCTCCACGCCTCTTCTTCTTCACACAATCACACCTACACATTGTCCTCTTCTACTTCAATTTTGTTTTCATCAACTAAATTTCTTCATAAATTATATTTTTTTTCTTATTCCATTATTGATTTTCACCTGATTTTACCACCTTCTCCATACCTTCATCACTTGACCCAACACTCCTAGTTTTATCAACTACTATCACCACCAATTTCATCTTCTGCACTCATCAATTTCATCACTTCCCACCATTAATTTCATCACAATGACACCATCAATTTCATTATCTAACCCACCATAAATTCACAATTTTCATTATCTAACCAACCACAAATCCACAATTAATAATATTTTCGGTGGATAGAATAGCTATGGAAGAATAATTTGATTATATATTAATATTTATTAGGAGCTATAAAGTAAGATTGATTTTAACTTTTTAAAAAAAAATATTTGACCGCGAATATTATTTTTTTAACATCTTTGTCGGATTTTTGATGGATTGGTTGTGATGACAACTTTGTTGGTGGGTGGTAAAGTTGATGATGGTGATTAATTAATGATTTGGGTTTGGGTTTGGGTTTGGCTATGGTGGTGCTATCAATGGAGGTTTTGTGATAGGTATAGAAGAGAAGAAAAAAGAAAAAGGTTTAAATTAAAAAAAATTAGTGAAAATAATAAATTTATAATATTTTTTGTGTGGTTCTGACGTGGCACTGACGTGGCATGCACGTGTGGAGCATCTCACCTTGTGAAAGTGGTATAACACTTTACAAGGTGGAAATAAATTTATTTTTATATAATTCAGGTGTGTATTAAGTCACTTCAATAATTTAGGTGTGTCTTCGACTTTTCAGATATAGTTTAGGGTGATTTTGATGTATTTTCTCTCTCAATATATAAAAGCAATTGGTAAATGGTTAAGCATGTATTACTATCTTTTATTTCGATATAACTCGATAAATTTAAAATATTAGGAATTCATAGGTAATGAGACGTGACTCTCGCTGTCACATGTGTCTTGAGTGTTTTGAACCACCCTTTTCTATTAATATCTATTTAAATATTTCACGTTTAATGTATTTGTGAGTTTCATGTTATATATACTTAAGGGTTGTTTGATAGGGTGTATAAGAATAATATAAAATATAATGTATTAGTAATATTTGTATTAGTAATACTTCCATTAATTATACTTGCTCTAGTTATGCTTGCATTTTTCTTATGCTGTATTTGATTTGATGTATTAAAAATAATATTAATTGCATAATTTTTTAAAAAATATATATTTCTTTACAAAAATATCCTCCATAAATATGGTGGAAATGATATAAAAAAGATTTTGAAGGATAATTGTGACTTTAACCATACTAATGTATGCATTAGATCCATTGCATTTCTAATATCAAGAATTTTCATGCATTACTAATACACTCTTTAATATCAAATAGAGTGTATAACTAATGCAAGTATTAGTAATACAAATAATAAAAAAATATATCAAATAAGATATTAATAATACACAAAATTAATATATACATTATTTTTTTTAATACACTCTAGCAAATGAACTCTTATCATTAACGGTGAATTTCAACTCCGGTCTGATACTACATGTGCGTCGGCCTCATTGTCATGACTCAGGAGTAGCCCATTATGTCAACACATTTTGCATTAATGGGGTAGATCACGTTAATACATTTTCCTCCCATTTTAATTTAAATATTTTACTGTTTTTTGAAAAGGATTTTTTTTTTTTACAGGGATCTTCACATTGAAAAGTAGATTTACTGTTTATTTTTTTTAACTGATATATATAGATTATAAATTGACTGTACATGATCATATACACATATTATATTATATATATATATTGATTATTTTAATTTAATCAGTTGGGTGACGACTATCAGATTTTTATATGTGATTATACAAGTCTCTAGTTCAACATGTTACATAACTTGTTTAAGACAAAAACATTCACAGAAATTTTAATACATTACATACAATTTTGAGCTTAATATCATATAAAAAATTAAAAAAAATATTTTCTTAAACTACATATCTAATTAAATTAATAGCACTATATTCTAATTCTTCAGAACCATATCTACGACTTTCACACCTTGGGCCCTAGCCTTGAATTCATGCTTGATTGTTGCATCCTATTGTAATATATATATATATATATGCTTCCTGCCCTACATACTAATGTAAACACGCCAAAATTCTCAAATACCGACATGAGCTATGTTAGACGGCATTTGAACACTACAAGATATTTTGATAGAGTGTATAAAAATAGTGTTGAGTATAGTGTGTTAATAATATTAAAATTATTTATGATCAAATTATTTTTTATTAATTATTTAATTTGATGTATTAAGAATAATTTTATCTTTAAATATGCTCATTTATATATTAATAACTCTTATATTATTAATACTATAATTATTAGATTTTAATTATACATTCTATATATTGAATAATAGGTGTAACTAATAGTACATCCTACCAAACGGCCGATCCCTACACGATTGAAGTTGAGAAAACATATTTTTTAGGTTCAACAGTATAGATATTTTTAAACATATGGAATATTATGGTCCAAAATGGGGTCCCAACTCTTTTCGCTAACCCAATCAATATGGTCTATAAAGACAGGAAAGAGTACCCATTCCTCTTCACTACTCATCTAAGCTAACAAACAAAAAATCACTCAAAAATGGCCGCAGCAAAACTGCTCTTCCTTGTAGCAACTTTGCTCTATCTCTCCGGCACGGCAACTGCCGCCACAGCTTCCACCAGTTTCATAAAGAGTTCCTGCAAATCCACCACTTTCCCCGAAGTATGCATCGCTTCCCTTTCCGGTTACGCACGGGCTATAAAGAACAGCCAAGAACAGCTAGTGAAAACCGCCTTGTCCGTAAGCCTAGACAAGGCGGAAACTACAAAGGGATTTGTTAGCAAGTTGTTGAAGTTCCAGGGATTGAAACCTAGAGAGTATGAAGCTATAAAGGATTGCGTAGAAGAGACAAGTGACAGTGTAGATCGGCTAACTAAATCTGTGAATGAACTGAAAAGTATGGACCGTAGCCATGGGAAGGATTTCCAATGGCATATGAGCAACGTGGAGACATGGGTAAGTGCTGCTATTACAGATGAGAACACTTGTACTGATGGATTTGCTGGCAAGGCTTTGAATGGTAAGATTAAGGCTTCGATTAGAAGTCACATAACTAGTCTAGCCCAAGTTACTAGCAATGCGTTGGCATTAATTAACCAGTATGCTGCAAAATATTGATTAATTAGCGGGAGTTTATATTAAGCTTATGGGTTTTGCCTTTTCGTTTTTGTGGGTGGGGCGTGGGGCTTTGGGGAGTGTGTTTGTTTGGTACTCTGTAAATTGTGATAATGAAATATCACGCGCTAAGTATGAAATGAAGAATAAGGATTTGTCCTTTGGCCGATGTCTTACCGTTCTGTCTTTGTCCTCTGCGAGTTGTTTGTTATACTAAAGTTATGCATATTAGTAATGCAAAAATGGTAATGCATAATTTATAATGTGATAGTTATTTTTTATTGAGTATTTATTTGTTCTATTGAAAGTTTCTACTAGATAGTACTTCCTTTATCTTAATTAATTTATAAATATGATGTTGTTTAATTCGACATGGAGTTTAAGTTTAAAAAAAAGAAAATTTGAATTAAGTGATATCCAATAAAGAAAGATTATAATTTACGATATAAATAAGGAAATGATAATCAAAACTCTTCTTAATTAATGTTTTTTTAAATAACATGAAAACGAAAAATACAACAAATAATTTGAAACTTGAAACGAAGGAAGTAATTCAAAAAGGTACTTCCTTCAAAAAGGGAAAATAAGTTATTTACTACATGAGGTCATTTTTGTCATTTTAATTATGGTAACCCATGTATTAGTAACGCTTACATTCCAGTTTGTACAAAATAGTATACATTTTTTCATATAACTAGCACGAGTTAGGTGGAAAAGAAGAATATGCATATATTCTCAAGCTTTATGTGGAGATTATAGCTTTGAATGCTACTAATCAAGGGTCACCTCCCTGTATTACTCGATTGTTTTAAGCATTAATTGATTAATCAAAGAAAGATATGGTTAAACAGGCGACGACATGCCTTTAATAGTAGCAGCAAAAATCTTTTAAATTCTAATCAAAGGAAAGCCAGGTTATTGTTTTTGTCTCTGAGAGTCTGATAAAAGAAAAACGTGTAATTAATTTATTGGGAGATATAATGGAAGCAAGGGCGGAGCTAGCATATACTCAGAGGGTTCGGATCGGCAAAAATGAAAAATTATTTTATATGATTAAAATTATTTTTATGTATATATAGTAGATGTTGAACTCCCTTCGGCTAGTTAGAGTGTGCACTTTTGAAACCCCTTAATGAAAATCTTGACTCCGCCACATTGGGAGTGACAAGTACCTTTCAACCACCTCGCTGATCTGTAATGAATGAATGTGTCTATCAGGATCCCTGTTTATACATTAACATTAATTTAAGATTAATAAAATTATAAAGTAGTAATTTACTGGTTGATGTAAGATCAGTTTTTATCTTTTTATTAATTAGTCAGATTGCCATAGACACTTATATGTACGCTTGCCTTAAAAGTTAACCCTTCTATTAATTCAGTATTTATTTGAGAATAGGAAAGTTAATCGATAGCAAACTGCGCCTTTAATTTTTTTTAATAGCATCTAGTATCCACTTATATAATGATGACTCGTGGTTACACAATATGAGGTGGTGGAGTTTAAAAAATTAGGATTTACTCATTTCCACATATGGTAGATGCAATAAATTAGTTTGCTTACTGAATATTACTTCAAATTTGAAAGAAAGACTTGTCTTGAGATTTGACTCAATGGCTGGCCAAACCCAGCTCGTTCAGTCCGCACAGAGTCGCGGACTATGAGATTTGATTGTTTAGATGGAGCTGGCCACCATTATGATGGATTTTAAAATGATCAGTACGGTCCTACGTGGGCAATGGGTCGGGCCACCTTGAAAAATATATTTTGAATTTTTTACGCCAAGGCGATAAAAATGGGTTCCTACTCACGATTAGTATAAATATTTTCACCTAATAGCAAAATTTTACAAAAATAGCAATTTAGGAAAATAAGGTTCTTGATTTTAGACTCTTATTTTGAGCTCTTTCGACTACCTAACTCTATCATTTCTTCTACCACCAAAAGATTAAGGAGCGCTAGTGAAGGAAAGCAGTCGAGGATCTCGCTGGAGAAGCCATCTCGATCGTCAGCCATCATCTCTTTTTATCTAGTTTCTCTTCCTCTCTTCTTTTCTTCCTTACCCACCAAAAATTCTACCCTTAATACCCACCTGCGATAAAAGCCATCATAGCCTTCATTGTCGATCAAGACCCAAAATCATTTCTTTTCCGCTATTGATCAATTGAAAACTGTTACCACAATTGTATTATCATACATATATTATTGAAAAATAAGAATTCTCTATAATTTCTCTGTTATGACGGAAAGAGGTAAATACGAAAACAAAGAAAGTAAAGAACACCAAATTTAACGTGGAAAAACTCTTCAAATCGAAGGTAACAATCACGGGATCACAGAGATCCAAACAGCTCCACTATATCAATAAGAGAGTTACAAATATTCTCCCAAATGGCTACACAACAATTGCCAAACACGGAGAAACACTAGCGACACCAACAAAAGTAAATCAAGAGAAATCACCCGAAACAGAGCTACTGTTCGGGATTCAAAACCGAATGCTACAGACCTCCAAATCCGATCTTCACCATTCAAATCCAACATCAAGATGTCAATAACACTCAGTCAAAATTTCAGCCCGATTCAACGGTGAACGAGCTGGAAAACGCGATCTGAAGTTGGCTGGTCGGAGAGTAAAAACTGCAGCAGCTAAACTCTCTTTCTCTCTTCTCTCTTCTCTCTTTGGTGAAAGCTCTCCCAAAAACCTCTCTTATGTGCTAATACCTCTCAAAGATAAAACCAATGAGCATGAATAATTCTCTCTCAAATTATCCTATTTATAGATGATGAGTGATGCTTTTTTCTAAAGTCAAACTAACTCCAAATAGGAATAGAAATTCGAATCATATTCCAAATAGGATTGAAAACCAAAAGAGAATAGGATTAGGCCATGAGCCTTTGGCTGGAACATGGGCTACAACCCAACAAACTCCTCCTCCAGCTAAGGGGTCAAATGAATCTTCAAGCGGAGGAAATCTGGACAGGCTTCATGCCTGCCAAAGTTCTGCAATACTCATGTTTCTCTGCAACCACCACTTTCGTTAGCATATCTGAAGGATTGTTATCAATGTGTATCTTCTCAACCTCAAATAATTTCTCTTCCACGACCATTCTAATCCAATGATACTTACTACTAATATGCTTGGACTTAGAATGAAAAGTGGAGTGCTTGGTGAGATAAATAGCACTTTGATTATCACAAAATAAGACGAACCTTGACTTCTCAAAGCCAAGATCTTTCATAAATTCCTTCATCCAAAGCAATTCTTTGACACATGCAGTGATACCAATATATTCAGCTTCTGTGGTGGATAGAGTTATGCCCTTCTGTAGTCTTGATTGCCAAGAAATAACTCCCCCTGCAAAAGTGATCAAATAACCGAAAGTGGTTCTTGAATTATCAAGATTACCTCCCAAATCAGAGTCTGTGTAGCAAACAAGTTCAGGCTTGCTACTACCAAAGCACAACTCCATATACGCAATACCCTTCAAATATCTTAGTATCCATTTTACAATATCCAGTGTTCCTTTTCAGGATTAGAAAGAAATCTGCTAACGGTACCAATGACATGTGCAATATCTGGTCTAGTGCAAACCATAACATACATCAAACTACCAACTACAGAGGAGTAGGGAGTACAAAACATTTCTTTCTTCTCTTCGTTAGTAGATGGAATCTAGGTCGTACTCAATTTAAAGTATTTAGCAAGAGGAGTACTAACCACTTTTGCTTCTGTCATATTGAACCTCTTTAGTACCTTCTCAATGTACTGCTTCTGGGATAATGATAACTCATTTTTATCTCTATCTCTGTGTATTTAGATGCCTAAAATTTTCCTTGCTGGCCCAAGTCCTTCATCGTAAACGATTTGCTCAACTCCTTCTTAAGGACTGCAATTCTAGATTTATTTTTGCCAATAATCAGCATATCATCCACATAAAGTAGTAAAATAATGAAATCATCATCAGAGAACTTCTGAAAGAATACACAGTGATCTGAAGAAGTTTTCTTGTATCCCTGTTTTTCAATGACAGATTCAAACTTCAAGTATCATTGTCTTGGAGCTTGTTTCAAGCCATACAAACTCTTTCTCAATTTGCAGACATAATTTTCTTTTCCTTTGACTACAAAACCTTCAGGTATCACCATGAAGAAAAGCAGTCTTGACATCCATCTGCTCAACCTATAAATCTAGACTTGCAGCTAAGCCTAGCACCATACTAGTAGAAGACATTTTCACGGCAGGAGAGAAAATTTCATCAAAGTCAACTCCCTTTCTCTGGCCAAAGCCTTTGATAACTAACCTCGCCTTATACCTAGGCTACGAGTTATGTTGCTCTTGCTTTACTCTAAAGATCCATTTGTTTGTTAGAGCTTTCTTACCTTTTGGTAATTCCACTAACTCATATGTGTCATTCTTGTGGAGTGACTTCATCTCATCTTCCATAACTTCTACCCACTCATATCTATGAGTATCTTGCATGGCTTCATCATAATCTCATAATCTCTAGGTTCTCCCATGTCAGTCAAAAGTACATACTCATTTGGAGAATAACGTGTTGACTTTTGCTTCTCCCTAGAAGATCTTCTACAAGAGGTTTCAGGAACATCTAAAGTAGTTACCTGAGTAGGAGTTGGTTGTTGATAAACCACAACATCATTAATCGAACCGTTAATATGTTCTACACCCTCTTGATCATCATCTGAGTTATAATCTTGGGTTTCTTTATGTGCAATAGATGCATCGGCAATAGGAATTGGATCAATATCAAATAAGCTCTCTTTATTCTGAGAATCTTTTTTCTCAGTCTTGCCAATATCTTCAATAATTTGGTCTTCAAAGAACACCGCATCACGACTTCTTATAAGCTTCTTATCAACGGGATCATAAAAACAATATCCTAACTCATCTTGACCATAACCAATGAAGATGCACTATTTAGTTTTGACATCCAATTTTGACCTCTCATCTTTTGGAACATGCACACTAGCTTTACACCCAAAGACTTTCAAGTGATCATAGGAAACATCCTTAGCAAATCAAACTCTATTTGGAACATCACCATCCAAAGCAACTGCAGGAGACAAATTGATAACATAAGCAACAATACTAAGTGCTTCCGTCCAAAAGGAATATGGTAGTTTAGCCTCTGAAAGTACACATCTAACTCTCTCAACTAGATTTCTATTCATCCTTTCTGCCAAGCCATTAAATTGAGGCGTCTTGGGTGGAGTTCTCTGATGACGAATTTCTTGTGATTTGCAATAGTTATCAAAAGGATCAATGTATTCACCATCATTGTCAGTGCGAATACATTTTAGCTTCTTCCCAGTTTGTCTCTTGGATAAGGCTTGAAATTTCTTAAACATATCAAGTACTTGATTTTTAGATTCTAAAGGATATACCCAGAGTATGAGAGATTGATCATCAATAAAAGTCGCAAATTAAAGTGCACCACCTTGTGACTTCACTTTAAAAGGACCACACAAATTAGAGTGTACTAGCTCCAATAGTTTAGGTTTTCTTGAGGGAGAATGACTGTGAAAAGAAACTCTCTTCTGTTTCCCAGCTAAGTAATGAACACATCTTTTCACCTTTGCTTGTTTCACACCAGCAAGCAAATTCTTCTTAGCCAAACAAGTGATCCCCCTTTCGCTCATATGACTGAGCCTCTTGTGCCACAACTCTGATAAAATGTCACTTTCCACTAAATTTACTGAGTCACTAAGGATAGATCCTTGCGTCACACATAAATTGAAATACTTTCTTCCACAAGCCACAACTGATGCGCCTTTGGTGAGCTTTTATTGGCCATTGAACAAGTCATTATGGTAGCCATCATCATCTAGTTGCCCTACAGATACCAAGTTTATAGGGATGTTTGGAACATGCTTGACATTATGAAGGACTAACGTTGTACCAATATTAGTCTTCAAACAAACCGTGCCAAAACCAAACACCTTAATGTCACCAGCATTGCCCATCTTCAACACTCCAGAGTTAACTAGAGTATAAGATGAAATAAGTCTTTCCTCGGTGTGACATGAGATGTAGCTCCAGAATCTACTATCCAACTAGTATCTTGGGATACAAAATTATTGACATTTTTATTACAAGCAAAGAGAAGGTCATCTCGGACAACAACAATAACATTTTTTTCGTTATTTTCTTCTTTCTTTCCTTCTCTAACCTCGTGCTTCAACCTATTGCAATTCCTTTTAATATGCCCTTTCTTTCCACAATGATAGCATGAACGACTCTCATATCCTGACCTTGACTTGCTTTTGCTTTTACCTCTATTCTTTATGTTTCTTATTTTGTCTCTCCCTCGGTCTTCTGTAAATAGAACATCTGAGTGTGAGGATGAGCCCTGAGATTTTCTCCTTACTTCTTCATTCAAAACACCACTCTTGAAAAATTTCATAGTCACCTTTCTACTAGGAGCTGAATTTGTTAAAGAAACACGAAGAGTCTCCCAAGAATCTACTAGAGTAATCAGAAGCCAAAGTCCTTGTATCTTATCGTCGAAATTAACACTCATTCCAAAAAGCTGATCAAGGACACCTTAAAAATCATTTATATGGTCAAGAATAGGGCTTCCCTCCTTGTATTTAAACGTCATCAATTACTTTAGTAGGAACAACTTGTTATTACATGTTTTTGAAGCGTAAAACGTCTCCAACTTTTCCCACAATATTCTAGCATGTGTCTCATTCACAATATGATTGCGAACATTGTCTTCAACCCATTGCATTATATATCCACATACTTGTTGGTGCTCCAAATCCCAATTTTCATCAGTTACATTCTCGGGTTTATGAGCAGCAAACACGGGAAGATGTATCTTCTTCACAAATAAAAGATCTTTCATCTTGCTCTTCCATATGTGGTAATTGCTCCCATTTAAACATACCATCTTGCTCATATTCACCTCCATCCAAAAATCCTTGATAGACAACCAAGGCTCTGATACCTCTTGTTAGGACCAAAATAATCAGGTGTCATGCGGAAGCTAGCAAAGCAAACCTCTAAAGACGCTAAATAAGAAGACATACGAGAAATACATCAAAAGAGACATAATAATTAATATGGTTCAGTCAATCGACCTATGTCTACGAAAAGAGATGAGCAATCCACTATTTAAAAGAGAATACAAAATATCGAGAGAGACAACCTCACACAATTCACTCAGAATAAAAAGAGGTTCACACAAGTGACACCACAACACTTGTGTCTCACAAATTCTCCCCCCAAATAATACCCTCAAACCCCTAGGACTACATTGTGGATGCTACCAAGCTAGAAGAAAGGAGTCTATATTTATAGAGTTTATAACCTTTTCCTACAAGAACAAGGATTAGCCAAATATGGAGAATTCATGTTTTCCTTTTCCTAAAGGGAAAACCCAATTATGGTAAGAAAATCAGGGCAAATACCAGCCATCTCACACAAGCCATCTCAATCATCAACCATCATCTGATTTTATCTCGTTTCTCTTCCTCTCTTCTTCTCTTCCTTACCCACCAAAAATTCTACCCTTAAAACCCACCAGCGATGAAAGCCATCATAGCCTCCATTGTCGATCAAGACCCAAAATCATTTCTTTTCTGCTTTGACCAATTAAAAACTGTTACCACAATTGTATTATCATACATATATTACTGAAAAATAAGAATTCTCTACAATCTCTCTTCATCTTCTCTTTTCTTTTTTAGTGTTTTACTACACATTAAGAATTTTTCATTAGTCATTAGTTAATGTAGTGCATTATATCTTCGTACTTAGAAATGATTTCAAGATATATGTTTGGTAATAATTATGTGATTACATTATAATTTTTAACCACAAAATTGTGTCTTGTACTATAAAGATTTAAATAACATTAATAAGTTTTAGAAAAAATGGTAACGCCTCAAAAGTTCCACATTGGAACGTCATTCCTTTCTCCTCCTTTAGCTGTTGGTGAGGGGCAATCAACCAATTGCTCGAATCACATTTGTTGATACATATATGAATAAATAGATGACCATATATATATACAGGCAAATGTGAAGCCTATTGATTGCAAAGTGTATATTTGTCCATGTATTACAAATATTGCTTTTTGAGCAACAGATATACAAACATGACCTATAGGATATATAAAAGGCTATGTCTCAAAAGTGTAGTTGTAGTGCATGAAAAGCTTGATCTATAAAGAGGATGCACAACTATATATGGACGACAACATTTTTTTGTAAATTGAAGTCATGTCTTTATTTTGAAAGTGTTGTCCTAAAAAAAGATTACACTTGTTAGAAAGCACTAGCTTAGACCAAAAAGTGTGATCTTTAATCAAAGTCATACTTTACATTTCATATTTGGAGAATATTTCCCCCATTTTCAAAACAACAATCATGTGATTACATTTTGTAAATTGAAACTGAGTTCTAACAATATCGTAAAAATGTTATCAGAATAATTCAAGTCAACTGAAATTTAGAGATATACAATACTTTTTATTCTATTATATATTTTGTGTAAAGAAAATTGAGGGTCGGCCAAGGAGTCAATCCTATAAAGTTTCACAAATTATGTCGGTCATATGTCTTGATAGCCATACAAAACTCGCCTTGCAGGAGAGAGTGGCATATTTAGCCAACCAGCCCTTTTCAATACATTTTATTTAGGTCACCAGATACAACATATAAATAACACAAAGCTATAACAATTTTTACACATTTTCAATCAGAGGTGGACCCAAAATTTTAAGAAGCCGTAGACATCAAATATTTAGTATAAACGTCAACGAAGTTTTCATTGATGGTCTGAGGTAGTCATTGATAGCGTGAGCAATGTTGAAAACGCAAGAATATAGGTTAAATATATATGTTTTTTGCATTATAAGAATTAAACTTTAATACAATTAAGCCAATCAATTGAGATAAATAACTATGTGGTTAAGATTGTGTAAAAAAATCATTATTGTTGCAGGTTCGATTCTCAGTTTCCTTATTGTTATTAGTTTTTTTTTCTTAAAGATAAGTACAAAAATGAATATTTACCATGGCTTGAAACAAAAAAAAACTAATAAGAAGTAAAACTGAGATTTAATCTTGGGTCACACCGGAAGCGGCAGTTTCAGTCACTATGCCCTCAAATAACTCATCTCTTTTAGGGTGCATATAATTAAATATATAATTGTTTCTCAGGGCATATATATGTACTTTTTTTCGAAGTTAACAGGTGCACTTGCATTGCCACCCTTTCACGTGGGTCTGCCTCTGTTTTCAACTTGACCAAACCACCTCTCCTCTTTTAAATATTCACACAATATTCCAAACATAATTAGGTATTCAACTTAGCGCCTGAACGAGGCTTGATACTTCACGATTTTTTGGGGGGTTTTACATCCAATATTTACTACTTTTGGGAGCAGGGGCGGAGCTACACCCACCCAAGGGTGAACACCCTTTGTCGGAGCTCTTTTTAGAGTAAATATAGGTTAAATATAGATGGTTTTGGATATATAATAATTGTTGAACACCCTTGACATAGAAGAGAAATGGCTAAGGGTGTCCAAATTTTCCTTAAAGGCCTAGGTTTGAGCCCAGATTCTTACACTTTCTTATTTTTTTTTACACTTGAACGGAAGTTCTCTTTAGTTGTTTAAGAAAAAAAAAAGAAAAATTCTCTTATGTTGTTTTTTTTTAAAAAAAACAAAAATTTCTGACCTTTTTACTAATCAAAACAAGCCAAGTTGTTTGACTTTGTCCTTTTAAATCAAAAAAGTTACTAATTTATTTCTTTTCTTTCTTTTTCCACCCACTCTTGTCCTAAAAGTATGAACACCTTTGAGAAAAATTCCGACTTCACCATTAATTGGGAGAAAGCTACAATCAATTTCCCATTAATAAAATGCGAAAGAAACGAAGTAGAAAGTTGAAGAAGAAAACAAAAACAACACAAGCTCAGCACAAACACATTTCATTTCTCTAGTAGCTTATCACGTTCTTATGTTTCCATTCTCTACGGTTCTAGCTAATCCTTTGATGTCATCAATGAGACAACCGAGGTTATGATACGATAAACCTCCTTCTTGAACACTTCTTTTTGCCAATTTTGATAATTTCTCAACCGATTTCTTGTACTCATCCTTTTTCGTTCCCATAAGATCTTTTACCATATTCTCTACGACGAATCTATCCCAAATGTCTTTCATGTCCAACCCAATCTGCCAAAACTCACTTACTAATCTACTTGTGACTCTTTGATCCACATATTGAGGCCAACATATCATGGGTTTTCCCTCAATGACACTTTCCAATGTTGAGTTCCACCCGCTATGGGTCAAAAACCCACCAACGGCTGGGTGGGCTAGCACCATCTCTTGTGGAGCCCAACTCACTATGTAACCAGTTCCCTTACAACCCTCCACAAGGTCCTTCATAAATCGATCATGTGATTCGTCTCCCTTCAACATGTTAGGCCTTATGACCCACAAAAATTTAACTTTACTATTCAGTAGGCCATGCCAAAATTCCAATATCTCATTTCTTGAAACAATAGCGAGGCTTCCGAAACTTACATAAATTACTGACCCTTTAGATTGTGCGTCAAGCCATTTAATGGAAGTATGGTCTTCTTCCCACAAACTATTTGAGGACGACAATAGTGGAGTAGCTTTAGCAACAACTCTAATCTTCAAGTTCAAGTGAAGTGGTCCAACTGCATATGTTTTAGGAAAGTAAGAGCGAATACAAGAAAGAAAAGGCCCATCTAAATCTTCAAACGTGTTCAATATGAGCCCATGGGCTTTTGGGATCCGCTCAATCTCCTTAAAAACGGCTTGAAATTCTTGATCGATCTTATAATTCAAGAGACAAAAGTGTGGAAGATCTCGTCGTCGGAGAAGACCTTCCATGGCTGGTATATGTGTTACCAATGCATCCAAGTCATTTCCTAAAAATAAAATAAAATATGAAGTTGTTTTGGTTAAATGTACAATTGTAGCGTTCGAAATTTCTATTTCTTAGCAAATAAGTAGTATTCCCTCAAAATGTCATTTCAAGTCAAATGAGCGTTTAGTGGCTACTTTAGAACAGTGAACGAGGCAGCAGAAGACAAGGGTGCATGCCTAACGAGGTACGTGAAACCTAAAATATTCCGTTCCTTTCATTTTACTTGATTTGCTATACTAAAAATATATGTTTTAATTTACTTACTTATTTTCAAAAATTAAGAGAGGTTTATTATTTTTTTTCTCATATTACTATTAATATTAAATAATTACATAAAGTACTTCCTCAATTTCATTTTATTTGATCCTTATTGACTTGATACCCCCTTAAGAAAATATTTATTAGAGATTTATTTTACTAAACTAGTCTTATTAATTATTCTTTGGAAATATAAATTTGATTATTTTACACTTTATATAGTCATTTAATGATAGTATTATAGAAAAAAAATAAAAATTTCTCTTAATTTTCTAAATTGGACAAATAAATTGAAATAACTATTTTTAGTAAAAGAGTCAACTAAAATAAAATGAAGAGAATAATACTAATCAAATTTAGAGTTTCAAAACATTATTAATAAGGTTAGTTTATTAAAAAAATTCTCTAAATAAATTTTTTTAAGGTATATGTCAAGTCTATAAAGACTTAAGTAATATGAAACAAAAGGAATATTAAAGAAATCATTATTATCTGAAAAATTAATTACGCAACGTGAATTCACTTTAAATTTATGGACCTAATCATTTATTCATCGATAGGACAAGTTTCATAGTATTATAACACTTCAGTAAAATTGATTTGTCATATTGAGTTTTTAATCTCTAACATGACCACTTGATGAAATTTGGAGGGAAGTGGAGTACATGTAGCCTAAAATCGACACAGATGCGTAGGTGAAGTATACCTAGGGATTCTAACCTCCATACATAATACTATTTGGCTTAAATACCATAGTAAGTTTAGGCGCTTCTTATAATATCCATTAGTTTCCTTTAACTTGTCTCGTATTGTTTTGACATTTTTCTTGAGAATTTTTTTTCGTTTACTTTTATTTGTCTATCATGCTAAAAATAAATTTTAACTTTTATAGTATGTTACGAATGACTTTTAGCTTTTGACTTATAAGTCAAAAAATCATAAGTTAGAAATCTCAATTTTATATCTTTAATTTTATCTTATTTTATCATTTTAGCTTAGAACCAAGTTTTATAAACACTTTTTTTAATTTGCTCAAACACTTCAAAAGTGCTTAAAAACTATTTTGGTTTAAAAGTATTTAAAATAGATCAATCCAAACAGATACTTACTTATCCATTTTTAACATATCATGATATCAAGAGAAATACAATTTTTTTTTCTTATCTGATCCTACACCGCTGTACAAGACTTTATAGTGGATCGACTCTATTACATAAGTTAATTCCTAATTCTTATCTCACATCATGAGATAAGTACACAATTATTATTTTATCAGTCCAAAACCTTGCTAATTGATCTTTACGGTGCTTCCTCTATCTCTATATTAAAGCCTTATATCCATTTTATATCTATAGAAAAAGTTGCTAGGCATTTTTATTTTTTCCTATTTTGACTTCTATGAAGTTTCTTTCTTTACTACCGCTGATAAAAATCATTATTTTAGACGATGCATATGTAGAAAACCTATTTGGTTCTAGTAGTTACTTTATACCCTTAATATCAATACTCAATCGGCCAAAAAATCATTTTCGAAATCCACTAAGACTAATACCAATTAATATGAGTATTGTAGTCGCTAAATATACATATTTATTTATTATTGTTTAAAGGGGTATAAAACTTATCGTGGACAAGCAAAAGTGTACGGAAAAAATATTTATTATGGTAAATTGTCATTTGCATAAGGCCGTTATTAATTCATTTTGAAGGAATACTAGTACTACTTAAATGAAAAATAAGTAACAGTTGATTGTCGATAGGGAGATAAAATGAAAGAATACCTTGGAAGGGAAGAACGCCAGCGTCGATGAGTTTTGGAAGACAGAGATAAACCCAAAAGCAGGAAGGACTAATAGTGTCAAATATAATAACTGGAACTCCCATCTCATTTCCAATATCCACTGCGTAATAAAACAGGCCTTCTGGTATGACACATGTAACCGGTTCTTTAACTAGAGCGCTAAGCATTTCTTTGAGGAAAGGCTCAGCCACGGTCTGCAAGGAGCTGATAATGTCTCCGAATTGTTCGACCGAACGCGGGTGATCTTCCGGGAGGCCATCGGATATTGTGAGGAATCGGAATCCAGGATATTGCTCGAAACGAGATTGGACGTTGGAGTGACGGAGGAGACGTTGTTGATTGTGGTTAGTGTTGAGGAAGGTGACTTTCAGGCCTGCTAGGCACAAGAGCTCAGCTAATTGAAGCATCGAGTTGATTGTGCTTTGTAAAGGGAGAGGGAAGATGAGAACATGAGGAATAATGGATGTTTCCATGCCTATTGTTCAAGTTCACTGGTTGATCTTTTGTCTGAATAGATGAAATTAAACTGTGTCTGATATTTTATAGCTGGAGTGCGACATTTTCCCTATGCCAGTTTTCTTCTCCTCATCTTTGTCTTTAATTACCTACTCCATCCTAATTTATTTGACACCATTCAAAAAATAAAACCAGTGAACGTGAAAGTCTAGTAGACAATAGGTATTTTGTCTTATATGTGTTTTAAATATTTTAAATTATTAATTTTGTGACTTTAATAGTTTTTAATTGTATTTCAAATTTGTAAATATTTATTTAAAAACTCCATGTCAGAATTCACATTAAAAGATACCACATAAATTAATACATCAAGAATAGTAATAATTTGACGGGCTGATGCCTTGATGGTGTATATTAGGAATAAACAATACATGTATATAATATCCTTTAACACATGTGAAGCGGAAAATAGATATATTTCTTAAATGAAGAAACCTTATTTAAATTCAAGTGGAGCTCATTCCAGCCTGTGTGAACATATAAAAGTATTAATTTATATCGAGATTGATCCATTTCAGCAAGTTTTGAAGTTAGTTTTTGGATTAATTAGATCCATTTAATGGATCTCAAATCAGGATATACTTCTATTCTCTCCTTCTGTTTTTACTTTTCCAGTAATATTAAATTGACACATTTAATAAATAATAAATAGAATGATCATTTTACTAGATTATTCTTTGAATATAATAAATTCAATATTTTTTTAAACTCACTGGGAAATGAATGTAGTTAATAGTAAGGATAAACTAGGAATTAATTAATAATTTCTTGATTTTGTAAACGGAACAAGTAAAAATGGGCATCTATTTTTAGTATAATGAACAAATAAAATTCAATGAAAGAACTATTTAGAAGCAGGAAATTACACTAGGTGTCCCCCAAAGTCAGTGGTCTTTATTTTTATCCCCTCATAAGAATAGTTTTTTTTTTTTTTTTTTTTTACATAAAGAGATAAGAAAGGTCTTTAAATACTAATCTTCCTTCCTTTTAATGTATGAGATTAGTATTGAAAACACCACTAAACTTGACGTGAATTATTACATTAGTCCCCAACTATTGACAACCTTAAAAACACCCCTCTTATGCCACGCGTGCCTATATGTAGAATTTTCTGCTGATATGACATACACATAGATATATACAGTAAGAAAAAAAGAAAAAGTATTTAAAAATTAAATGCTAAGAATTTAGCGATTAAAGAAGAGACGTAGAATTTTTTTTCTTTGAAAAATGATTTAATTTTTTTCTTACCCCATTCCATCCCCTACCCCCCACCCCTAAATGTTTTTAAAATTTTTAAAATTATGTTTAAAATAAAAATAATTTTTTTTCTTACCCCATCCCCACCCCCTACCCCTACCCCCAGCCCATCCCCTACCTCCCCCCCACCCAAAAATAAAATAAAAATTCGTACCCCACTATCCACCCGCTAAAAAAAATAATATTTTTTTAAAATTTTGAGTTAGATATATATAAATGCATTTAGGAAAATCTTTTCTACTTCCAAGAAAATCTTACTTATTTTCTTGTGTTTGATATGCAAGTAGAAAAGATCTTCCTAAAAGCATATATATATATCAAACACAAAATAAAAAAAATCGAGGGGGTGGGAGTAATAGGGCAAGAATTTTTTTTTGGGGAGGGGTGGGGGGTGGGGGTGGGGGGAGTTAGGGGTTTGGAGGTCGGGGTAGGGATAAGGAAAAATATTAATTATTTTCTTAAAAACATTTTAATTTTAAGAGTTAAAAAAATTATTTTTAGGGGAGTGGGGTGGGGATGGGGTAGGGAAAAAAATAATTTTGTTTTAAAAATAATTTAAAATTTTTTTAAAAATAATTTTTTTTGGGGGTGGGGGGAGTCGGGGTATGCAGTGGGGTGGGATAAGAAATTTTTTTAAAACTTTTCTTAAAAGAAATTGGGTGGTGGGGTGTGGGTTGGGGTACTGAGTATGGGATGGGGTGGGGTAAGAAAAAAATTTAAATTTTTTTAAAAGAATAAATTTTTAAATATTTTTTTACTATATCTATCTATGTGTATGTCACATTAGCAGAAAATTTCACATATACGTGCACGTGGCATAGGAGGGGTATTTTTAAATTCACTTAGTCAAGTAGAAGGATGTTTTTAAGGCTGTCAATGGTTCGGAGACTAAAGTAATAATTCGCGCCAAGTTTAGGAGTGTTTTCAGTACTTATCTCTTCATGTATAGAACAAATACATTTTTGCCCCTCTACACCACAACTCTCTATATTCATTTGTCTCTCAACTTCTATTTTTCTTTTCATTTTTCCCTTTTTTTATTTTTCTTTTATCTTTTCTTTTTTTCCATTTTTCTCAAACTTTATTTTTCTTTTTTTTTTCTTTTTTCTCAACCTTTATTATTTTTTTATTTTTTTATTCTTCTCTTTTCTCAATCTTTATTTGTTTTTCTTCTCCTTTTTCTTTTTTCTCAACTTCTCTAATTTTTCTAATGAACAGAAAGTTGGATAATCTACAAAGAAAATCTTCTTTCTTTTATATCGAAGTAAACTTAAGGGTGTGACTTGTTGTTTGAAATTTTTTTGAGATAAGTCTTGCCTCTAAGACAAGAGTTATAGAACATCTCATAAATCAAGACACAATGTAGTAGTGTCAAGTTTTGCTCATGGGGCATATCTTAATGTTTGAAAATTCTTGAGCTAAGTCTTGCCTCTAAGGCAAGAGTTATATAGTATCTCATAAATTAAGACATAATGAAGTAGTGTGAACTCTTACCCATGAGACGTAACTTATTTTTTTAGGAGGTCTTTGGGCTAAGTCTTGCGTCTAAGGAAAAAGTTATTGAACATCTCATAAATTAAGACATAATGTGGTACTGTCAACTCTTGCCCATGGGGCATAACTTGTTGTTTGAAAGTCCTAGGCTAAGTTTTGCTACTAAGTCAAGAGTTATAGAACATCTCATAAATCAAGACACAATATGGTAGTGTCAACTCTTGCCCTTGGGACGTAACTTGTTGCTTAAAAGTCCTTGGGCTAAGTCTTGCCTCTAAGGCAAGAGTTATATAACATCTCATCAATCAAGACATAATGTGGTATTGTCAACACTTGCCCATGAGGTGTAACTTGTTGTTTGGAAGTCCTCGGGAAAAGTCTTGCCTCTAAGGCAAGAGTTAGAGAACATCTTGTAAATCAAGACTCAATGTGGTAGCCCATGAGGCATAACTTGTTGTTTGAAAGTCCTTGGATTAGTCTCACCTCTAAGGCAAGAGTTATAAAGTATCTCATAAATCAAGACACAATGAAGTAGTGTTGACTCTTGCCAATTAGGCATAACTTGTTCTTTGAGAAGACCTTGGGCTAAGTCTTGCCTCTAAGGCAAAAGTTATAGAACATCTCATAAATCAAGACACAATATGATAGTGTCAAGTCTTAACCATGGGGCCTAACTTTTTGTTTGAAAATCTTTGAGCTAAGTCTCGCCTCTAACACAAGAGTTATAAAGTATCTCATAAATTAAGACACAATGAAGTAGTGTTAACTCTTGCCCATGGGGCGTAACGTGTTTTTTAGGAGGACCTTGGGCTAAGTTTAGCCTAAAAGACAAAAATTATAGAGTATCTCATAAATCAAGAAACAATGTGGCAATGTCAACTCTTTCTCATGGGGTGTAACTTGATGTTTGGAAGTCCTTGTGTTAAGTTTTGCCTTTAAAGCAAGAGTTATAGAACATCTCATAAATCAAGACACGATGTGGTAGTGTCAAGCCTTGCCCAAGAGGCCTAACTTATTTTTTGAAAATCCTTGAGCTAAGTCTCGCCTCTAAGGCAAGAGTAATAAAGTATCTCATAAATTAAGACACAATGAAGTAGTGTTAACTCTTGCCCATGGGGCGTAACATGTTCTTTGGGAGGACCTTGGGCTAAGTCTTGCCTCTAAGACAAAAGTTATAGAGTATCTCATAAATCAAGAAATAATA
The DNA here is from genome assembly GCA_031232105.1 of Capsicum rhomboideum. Lineage (NCBI taxonomy): Eukaryota > Viridiplantae > Streptophyta > Magnoliopsida > Solanales > Solanaceae > Capsicum > Capsicum rhomboideum. The sequence goes on from CP124716.1 coordinate 33,324,421, forward strand.
TGGTAATGTCAACTATTTCCCATGGGGTGTAACTTGTTGTTTGGAAGTCATTGTGTTGTACTTGCCTCTAAGGCAAGAGTTATAGAACATCTCATAAATCAAGACATGATGTGGTAGTGTCAAGTCTTGCCCATGGGGCCTAACTTGTTGTTTGAAAATCCTTGAGCTAAGTCTCACCTCTAAGGCAAGAGTTATAGAGTATCTCAAAAATCAAGACACAATGAAGTAGTGTTAACTCTTGCCCATGGGGCGTAACTTGCTCTTTGGGAGGACCTTAGGCTAAAAGTCTTGCCTCTAAGGCAAAAGTTATAGAGCATCTTATAAATCAAGACACAATATGATAGTGGTAAGCCTTGCCCATGGAGCGTAACTTGTTAGGAAGGAAACAAAGAGAAGAAAAGAAAAGAAAAAAAAATAAAGGATGAGAAAAAAGAAAAAAACAAAACAACAACAACAAAAAAATAAAGTTGAGAAAAATGAAAAAAAAGAGTAAAAATCAAAGAAAATAAAATAGAGAAAAATTAAAAAAATACAAGTTGAGATGTGAAAAGGAAAAAAATAAAGGTTGAGAAAAAAAATAAAAAAATAAAAATAAAGTTGAGAAAAATAAAAAATAAAAAAAATCAAAGAAAAAAAAGAGAAGGAAAAAATATAGGTTGAGAAAGAGAAAGAAAAAAAAAATAAAATAAAAAAAATATATGTTGAGAAAAAAGGAAGAAAAAAAAAGGAAAACCAAAAAATAAAGGTTGAGAGAAATTAAAAAAAAAAAGAGAAAAAAAATTAAAGAAAAATAAAAATAGAAGATGAGAGACAAATGAGCATGAAGAGTTGTTTAAAAATATTTGAGGTATAGAAGGGCAAAAGAGTAGTTATTCTATACATAAAAAAGAAAGAAGACTAGTTTTGTAAGACTTTTCTCGTGGAGGACAAAATATCAAGACCAACCCCTATGAGGGTCTTTTATGAACTTCACCCGTTTAGAAGCATGGGATAAGATTCCCATTCTCATGTTTGCTTGGCATTCAGAGGGCATTTTGGTTATTTTTATTAAAATGGTATAATATAATTGTCATACAAGCTGATGCATACTCCTTTGTCCTATGTAGCGCACTTTCTACATTCTTTTTTATTATATTTTAGAAGACATTTAAACTTTATGTGATAATTTATAACATTTGTATTGGATGTGATTGGAGAATATGAGAAGGAGTGAAAGGACCTCTTGGGAGAGAGGTGCTCCGTGGAAACTCAACAATTAGGGGAGCCATCAAAGGAGCCTTAATTGAACATCATTCTAAAGGAAACATCGCTCGGCGGAATCGCCTCCTTTTGAAGGGTCCAAGTGACGTGCAAGAAAGGACAAGGGGCAAAGGCGTCAGACCTATCAAGTGCGCGGACGCATAATGTACCTGTCTGGCCTATGCAGAGGATATTGGTTGTAGCCTGAAACAGACTATACTATAGGCCATAGTGCTATAGGGCTAAAGGAAACCTTTCTTATCGGCTACAAGCCATTTATTGTACTCTATAAATATTTGTTTCTCCTCATTTGTAAGACATCATAAAACGGATTCTAAGCAATACAATACACTTTTACTTGACCTCTAAGAAATTGTTCCTCTTTGATTTTTTCTGCCTATTTTACTTGTATTTTGCTCTCAGGGAAGGAACCTTGACCCTCGAAGGACGCCGCTGGGAGCTTTTTCCAGATCTAAACTAGCTTATAGATTTATGTTGCTTTATTTACAGTTACGTTATCTCTCATTCGTAGCATAGACAGTCAGTTGCTGGTAATCAGATCTTAAACAGAGTTATATTTAATATGTGTGCTCTTGACCTCATACAAATTCAACTGTACTAATTTTAAAGTAAATAGTTTGGCTCCCACCATGGGGCCAAAACAGTTGTGTGCAGATTTCACTTTGTTTATCTTATTGGCTTGATTATCTATATTCTGCAGGTAACGTAGGATAACTACCAATAACGAATAAGTGCAAAAAGGTTGCGTGATGATAGTGGGGCCAAAGAAACGATGAAAACCCTTCCTTGTGACCAAATAGAGACCTGGCTCACTAAAGCGAGGTGAAGCAACGCATAGATCTGGACCCAACAAATGTAAATAACCAGAAAAAGGGTGCGAGTTTTCTCCTCAAGATGGAAAGGAGAACGAAGGGGAAACACGACAGTTAATCAAGAGAACCTCAAAAATATCCTCCTAAACATTGAGTTGTAGAAGAAAATGGTAAGGCAGATGGAGGAACAAAAAAAGAAGATGGATGAGATAGAAAATAGCTAGGTCTAGAACACCTCTAATGCCTAAGGGGGAAACTGTCGTGAAACTTAGGGTGATGATCTTGACCTAGAATTGGACGACATCTCCGAGGATAGGGAAATGAATGAGGCAAAGACAGAGCCAGAAATCCCGTCGATGGTAGTAGAGATGTTAAAGAAGTAGATAAAGTTTTATTACTCGGAGTTTAATTCTCGGATGAATCATATTTTGGGGGTTCCATCAGTTATTATTGGGCCAGACTCAAAGAGTTAAACAAAATGTCATACATGGCAAGGGCAATCACCAAACCAATTCTAAAAAGGTTCAAGATACCCGACATACCTAAGTATGATGGGAAAAAAGATTCACAAGAACATATGTTATTCTTTATCACTGCCGTAAATGGTAATGACCTAACCAAGGAGGACGCCGAGTCGGTCATGCTGCAGAAGTTCAGAGAAACCATGTCAAGGGGAGCACTTGTCTGATATTCTCTCTTTTTTAAGAATTCAATTGATTCTGTTAACATGCGGACATATGGTTTCATTAAAGCTCACGCGATAGCAAAAAATAAACATCTTAAGAGACATCTTTAGGATCAAGCAGGAAGACATAGAGCAACTCTTAGAGTTAGTGGCCAGGTTCCAAAAAGAGATGATGCAACTACCGATGGTGCCCGATAATTGGGTAGTGAAAGCATTCACTAAGGGTCTAAGCCCTAAGAGTTTAATGGCTTCATTCAAACTCAAAGAAAGTCTGTCTGAGATTGAAATAACGACGTAGGCGGATGTTCACAACTACTATGAGTCCAAAATTTGGATTGAAGATGACTATTGTAGGACTTATAACAAGGGCCTTCAAGCCTAGTTGGGAACTTTTGCCTGTGGAAGCCAATCCCGAGTCCATTCGATAATCTAGTTATTATATGCTTCTCAATTAGTCCGTAGCGCAGACCCTGAAGTCGTTATCTCCTTCCCTCTCTTTATGGTGGGGCTGGGGAGGTCACTGGATTAGTTTGTCCCCTTTTCAGCTCCCAGAGTGTTAATGGTCTCGAGTTAGACCAATGGACCTACTTGATGTACCGGCATTTTGACGACACATTTGAGGCTTTTGACTAGGAATAATTGTAAGTTCTCAAGCAACTCGTGTTTTTTTTTTTTATCATTTTTACTTCTGGTGTGCAGAAAAAAGGTAACAAGTAGCAAACATGAGAAATTGAGCTAAAAGGGAGCAATGATGGCCTAGTTGACGAGACGTCAACCTTGTGACAACCTACCAACAACCTCGTCAGGAGTAAACAGAATATTGGGTGAACAATGGCTGAGTGAAGGCCTGAGTGACGAGATATCAATCCTGTGATGAGCCGTCACCGCAGGCCGTCAACCTTGAACAAAAGTTGGCTTATATAGTTTACAAGTTACGACCAATGTTGACGAGACGTCAAACATGTGATGGGCCGTCAACTTCGTCGTCACACGCAGGTGGGAAAACTACGAGTTTTATTTTAAATCCAAGTTTTCCTGTACTATAAATAGCCACTACTAGGGCTTTTTGCAGCATATCTCGTTACTTTAACAATAACACACTTTTGTATTGAAATTCTCTTGGATTTTTAGCTATTTGTTTGACTTTTGGAAGACAAGTTGATTGTGAATTCATCTATTGAAAGGGTAATCTTCCTTTATGTTTTTAACTATTGTATTTTCTTCTAAAATGATGAGTGGCTAAAAGCACACAACTAGGGTTGTGGGATCCATGGAAAAATAACATCCATAGGGTTGATTTCAGCTCGAATTCGACTAATAATCATGTTTGTGTTGTTAATCTTTTCATCTTAACAAATTTCTAATGGTTTCAAACATTGGAACAAGCCTTAGGTTTAATTTGCTTGAAATAAGAGATTAAAACCGTGAAAAGGGATTATCAATGATGATTCAGAGATTCCAACCTCCGTCTAATGGTTAATGCTACAATAGGATTAATCAACCCGAAGCTTGAGTCGAATACGTATTGTCATATCTTTAAGTTCAGAATAATTAAGGTAATAGCCATCCAATTAGGTTGAGAAACATTTGGATGCATGCTAAAAATTGATAGCTTTGCAATATTCTTATTAAGAGAATCCATTACCGCTACCAATCCGAAAGTGTTATGAATCCATGATGAATACAAGCTTATTTTGATTTCTTTCTTTATTTATTTATATCCTACAAAATTTGATAATTATTACTCAAAACAAGCTGGATATTGATTCCAACACATATTCTACAAACCTCTATTTCATGAAAATCATAGACTAAAAGTCATTTAACTCACGAACGACTTAGTGTTTATCATATTCCCTGTGGGATTTGACCCCAACCATTGTTGGATTTTATATTTGACTTCAACCGCTTATACTTCTTTAGGGAGGTGTAATTTGGGCATATCAAATTTTGGCGTCGTTGCCGGGGAATACAGTTGTCTATTAAGTCTATTGTGTTTATTTGACTCTTAGTCATATTTCCTAATTTTACTTTTATTTATTGTTTATGTGACTGCAGGGTATAGTCTTGTGCATGCCAAGTACCCAAAGCTTGGGTGAACCATTGTTAACTTACTACCCCGAACTTGCAAAAACTTTAAGACTGAATATGAATGCATAAGAGCGTGAAACAGCAAGGCTTCAACAATTGCTGCAGATCAACTGCTTTAACAAAATCTAAATGCACCTAACAATGAAAATGATTATTCTTGGGGTAATGATGTTGACACACAACATGCTGACAATGTCGCCCTAGCTAACCAACATTAGCGACAAAGGGGAAGAGGACGACAACAGTAGGCCATGCCCTTTGAGCTTGATGATGAAGATAAAGCTGACTTAGATAGGGTAGGTGCTACTGGGGCGATTGTTTTTACCCTACTAGCTCCTGCAATGAAGTCCAATATCACCACCACCATAATCCAATTGTTAAACCTCAAAGGTCTATTCAGAGAGACAGCTGGTGATGATCTGAATATGCACTTGATAAATTTCATAGGGATTTATAAGTCTTTTGAGTTGCCAGGAGTTAGCCAGAATGCCATCCGATTAAGGTTGTTCCCATTTTCTTTGTTGGGAGATGCAACATTGTGGCTGATTAAGCTACCGCCGATTTTTATTACAAAATGGACTCAACTGAATGGAGTTTTCCTAAAAAGGTTCTTTCTGTCCACTAGGATGTTGCAGTTGAGGTATAAAATTAGTAATTTCAGATAGTAACCTGATGAAGCACTGCATTAAATATGGCTAAGGTTTAACAAGAAGTAGACTCAATGACCCAATCACAAACTGATGGATGAGCACTTAATGGAGACTTTCTACAGGTCTCTAAACTTGGTAACCAAACCGATAATTAACGGCACTGCAGGATGAGCTTTTATGGAACTTATTTTTATAGATGCGGCTATGATCTTGGATAGGCTTACCAAAACAAGTAGAGCTGGGCATACCAGGTATTTTGAGGTTACAAGCAGTACTTATACTATGGGTATGTCAGCTGAACAACACTGAAGGGAAGAAGAGCATGATCAGGACATGGATCATATGAAGACGGAGATGGACATATTTACAAAGCACTTGTTGGTTGGTGGTGTTGAAAAAGTGAAAGTTGTTGGTTCACAAGGTAAGACATTTGAGTCTGACTTTGAAGAAGTGGCAAACTATTTGAATAACTAGATGGGGGGTTCTAGGCTAATGGCCAAGGAAACCAAGGTCGGAGATACTAGAGAGATATTTATTATGCTAAGGCTAGTTACAAGGATAGAGATCAGGGAAATTGGAAAAACAAGAATGATAAAGGTGGTTTGTATGTACCACCTAGAAATCGTGATAAAGCCAACAATGATTCAGGAAACTCAAATATGGATGACATGTTAGCGAAAGTGCTGCAAAGGATGGAATCCACTAACTCAGGAGTAAAAAAAATAAAGACTGAACTATTTTTGATGAGTTAGCTTGTGGATTCACACTCTACCTCCATTAAACAGTTAGAGTACCAGATGGAGCAGTTGTCCACGATATTTAATCAGTAAAATAGTGGCACTATACCTAGTGATACTGTTCAGAATCCTAGAAATGATGAAAATTGCATGGCTATTACTACGAGAAGTGGTAAGATTCTAATTGAACTACATCCTATTGTTCAGACACAGGTAGAGTATGTTGCCTCCAAATATGAGATGGTGGTTGATGACATATGTGTTGATAAGAATCCAGCTGAGTCTGCAAAGTCAGAACAGATTGATGATCAAAAGGAAGATGCTGAAAAGGTTACCATGGTAAAAGATGATATTCCCATGAATAAGAGGAAGGGCAAAGAGGTTGAAAAGGCTCTAACTCAAATTCCTAGGCCTCTCCCTACGTTTCCACACCGAGTAAAGAAGAAGGTAGAATATGGAAAATTTCATAAGTTTATCTTCATGTTAAAACAGTTATCAGTGATATTCCATTGGTGGAAGCCCTTGAAAAAATGACGGGTTATGCTAAGTTCATGAAGGACTTAGTCACCAAAAAGAGGATGGTAAGTTTTGAGCCGGTGAATAATCTTTATCGTTGTAGTACAATTGTCTCATTATTGCTGGTTCAAAAGAAGGAACATCCAGGTGCGTTTACTATTCTTTACATAATTGGTGCATTTAACTTTTCAAAAGCGTTATGTGATCTTGGCGCCAACATCAATTAGATGCCGCTAGCTATTTATCGACAGTTAAACTTAGGAGCCCCCAAACCAATAACTATGCGGCTATTGATGGCTGACCGTTTCGTCAAAAGCCTAGTGGGGATATTGAATGTTGTGCTAGTGAAAGTTGAGAAATTTATATTTTTGGCAGACTTTGTGATCCTTGATTGCGAAGTGGACTTTGAAGTACCCGTAATCTTGGGTAAACTATTTTGAGCCACCGAAAAAGTGTTGGTTGACATGGAGAGTAATGAGTTAAAATTCAGATTAAATAGTAAAGAGGTGAAATTTAATACGTGTCAATTGATGAAGCAACCGAGAGACATGAGTGTTATCTCGTTAATTAATATTATTGATGAAACTGATATTGAGGTACCCATTAAGGAAAGGTTAGCTGTTGAAACCTTAGCTGCTGTGATGATGAATTTTGATGGTGATGACATCGAAGATTATGAGGAGACGGTTAGTGCTTTGGTTGGAATTGGATATTAATCTTATACCCCAATGAAGTTGGACCTAGATCTAAAAAAATAGGTCAACTCCTCCATCAAAACCATTAATAGAAGAGCCCCTGGTGTTGGAACTTAAAGATTTTCCCGAAAACCTTTGATATACATTCTTGGGTGATCATAATATATTACCGATTTAGTAGAATGGCAGGTGGAAGCACTTGTTTATATGTTGCGAAGATACAAAAGGGCCATTGGTTGGACTATTGCGAATATTATCAGAATTCTACTGGGTATTTGCACCCACAAGATTCAGTTGGAAGAAGAGTGTACTCCTACCATTGAGTACTAGTGAAGACTTAACCCACCAATGCAAGAGGTGGTGAAGAAAGAAATAATCAAGTGGCTTGATGCAGGTGTCGTATACCCTATATCGAATAGCAAGTGGGTAAGTCCTGTGCAGTGTGTCCCAAAAAAAGGAGGTATGATAGTAGTAACCAATGAGCAAAATGAGTTGATTCCACTAAGGCAAGTCACTAGTTGGAGTGTTTGCATGGATTGAAGAAAGCTAAACTCATGGAATCTTAGGCATCACTTCCTAATGCCATTGATGGATCAAATGCATAATAAGTTGGCAGGGAGAGGCTGGTATTTTTTTTTGGATGGTTATTCAGGTTATGACCAAATCTCCATTGCACCTGAAGATCTGGAGAAGACTACTTTTATATACCCCTATAGGACATTCGCCTTCAAGCGTATGCCCTTCGGGTTATGCAATGCTCCTGCTACATTCTAAAGGTGTATGATGTCTATTTTTTCCAACATGATGGAAGATACTTTGGAGGTATTTATGGATGACTTCTCAGTTGTTGGCGATACTTTTGAAGACTGTTTAGCAAATCTTAGCAGTGCCTTGCAAAGTTGCAAAGATTTTAAGCTTGTACTTAATTGGGAAAAATATCACTTCATGGTGAAAGAGGGTATTGTTTTGGGGCACAAGATTTTGGCAAAAGGTATTAAGGTGGATGGAGCTAAGATAGAAATGATTGAAAAACTACCTCCACCAATCTCGATGAAGAGAGTTATAAGCTTTCTTGGGCATGTAAAGTTCTATATGAGGTTCATTAAGGACTTCCCTAAAATTGCTAATTTGTTATGCAAATTGTTAGAGAAGGAAGCAAAATTTATGTTTGATAGTGAATGCTTGAAGGCATTCGAGTGCCTTAAAGGAAAGTTGGAGGCTTCACCCATTATTTTTGCTTTGGATTGGTCCAAACCATTTGAAGTGATGTTTGATGCGAGTGGGGTCGCGCTTGGGGCTGTTCTTGGGTAGAAGTGGGAGAAGATTTTTCATCTCATATATTATGCTAGCAAAGCATTAAATGAGGCACAAAAAAACTATACCGTGACGAAACAAGAGTTATTTGCAGTTGTCTATACATTTGAGAAATTTTGGTCATACTTGCTTGGCACAAGAGTTATTGTGTATACTAATCATGCTGCCTTGAGATACCTCATGTCAAAGAAAGCTACTAAACCTCAATTGATTAGATGGGTATTGCTGCTGCAGGAGTTTGACTTTGAAGTCAAAGATAGCAAGGGTTGGAAAAATAGCAGACCATCTTTTTAGACTTGAGGACGAAGGAAGGGTGCATGATGAGTTGGAGATTGATAATTTTTTTTTCGAATGAATAGGTATTACCTGCATCTTTTGATCTTGTGCCTTGATATGCTGATTTTTCTAATTCTCTTGTCAATGAGATGATGTCGGAAGAGTTGACATTTTATCAGAGAAAGAAATTTCTCCATGATGTGAGTAAATACTTTTGGGATGAGCCATATCTATTTTTTCCTATATACTGAAAATATATTAGGAAATGTGTAACAGAAGTGGAGATGTTGAACATTCTTCAAGCTTGTCATTCCACCCCAGTAGGGGGGCATCATGTCGGTAACCGAATAGCTCAAAAGATATTGCAATGTCGGTACTATTGTCCCACCATCTATAAAGATGCCTAATATTTTTTCAATGCATAAGATCAATGCCAATGACAAGGATCTATTTCTCGAAAGTAGAAATTGCCTATGTCCATAGTTTTGGAATTTGAATTATTTGATGTGCTGGACATTGACTTTATGGGCCCATTTGTGAGTTCTTATGTCCACAAGTACATCTTGATGGTGGTGGATTATGTATCAAAATGGTTAGAAGTTGTAGCTTTGGTGGATAATGAGGGTAAGAGTGACTGTATTCTTGAAAAAGAACATTTTCTCTAGGTTTGGGACTCCGGGAGCAATCATAAGTGATGAAGGGTCACATTTTTACAACAATGTATTCCGTAAGCATCTAGCTAAGTATGGAGTGAAGCAACACAAAGTAGCTACACCATATCATACCTAAACTAGTAGGTAAGTTGAAGTATCGAATTGAGAAATCAAGATGATCTTAGCCAGGACAGTGAATGTTAACCGAAATGATTTGGCTAGGAAACCTGATGATGCATTGTGGGCTTATCGAAAGGCTTTCAAAACGCAAATTGGCATGTCCTCTTACCAACTTGTCTTTTGTAAAGCCTGCTATTTTCTAGTTAAGCTTGAGCACAAATCCTTATAGAGACTCAAAAAGCTCAACTTGAGTTGGAGAAACGCTGCAGATTTGAGGCTGGAACAACTTAATGAAATGAATAAGTTTTGGCTGTGATCCTATAAGAGAGCTTCTCTCTATAAGGAGAAAATGAAGTTGTATCAAGATAGCTTCATGACCCCAAATGGCCGTGAGTGGCACCCACCCTAAATGTACAACGAAAGAACTATTCAACCCATTCTTTTCTAACTGGTTCAACAGTTAACATTCACTTTTTACTATTCTAATCATTAAACAGTTTGAAAATCCCATTATTGAATTAATATGAAATTTGTCAAACCATCATAATCATCTAACATCTAATAAAGTGAGGAATCCTCTATTTATTACATCCTCGGGACCTGAAGTCACCGTATAAGAAAAACTAAAAACGTCTAAAATAGGAAACTAATAGAATATCCAAAATACGGAAGGTAAAATACGAAAATTCTTAGTCCCGAAGCAAGGGAAATAAACACGAATCAAAAGATTTATGGCTGTCCGATCGTGGTTCTTACCCATGAACCTGAGTCTGGAACTGATAGCTAAAATTGAGGTTTAAACTCAAACGCCGGAGCATGCTCTACACTCAACAAAAAGAACAGTACAAGTAGCATCAGTACAACAACAAGTACTGGTAAGCATCATAGGTCTACTCAACTCGACGCCATACAAATAAGTAAACCAAATAAATGCAAGCGATCATCATAGAACTTATAATCAAAGACAATAACACAATTATGGCACTTCACATTAAAGGAATTACAAACTGACATTCCACATGTTTACACTCAGCCATTTTCAACTACAAGTTGGATCACAACATATGATTATAAGCAACATTCAATGCATGTGAATGAATATATTAATACAAGATGTGCGCATCATTTATTTCTCTTATCAATCTCATCAACATTATCATGAACGTCATGATTTCAACAACATCATCTCATCAACATCGTCATCTCAACCATATCAATATGCATGAATATGCAATGCACTTAATAATTACAAGTAGTGCTCGAAAGTTATCATAATTACTCAATTCACATATAAGCATAGAGGCAGGCAAGTCTAAGTACTACAATAAATCGTAACCTACCTTGATTACTTACTCAAATTCACTTCTAGGCAATAAGTTTGCTTTTGCTTTCCCTTTAAACTTGTTCTTGATCTATAACAAAAAAATGACGTACCCATTTCAATCAATTCATCCTTTTTAACCACTAGAGATTAATAAATAACAACTTTAAGCTATAATTTTTCCTTAATTCATCATCTTAGGATTTTCCTATCTTTAAACCTCATGACCACTACCTCATTTAGCATGAAAAACTATGATTATATACCCAAGAATTTTCTAACACCTTAGAATCATTGTCTACTGATTTTATGTTTATTTCCATGAATTTGCATTAAATTCTTGAATTAGGGATAAACCTCAATTTACACCATGATTAAGGTTTCCGATGATTTTCAAGAATTCTAAGAAGTAATTCAAGTTTAGAATGTAAGATACTTATCTTCAAAGATGAAAACCTCTAAAAATTGGTAGAAAATTGCCTCTTGCTAAGCCCTTACTCATTTTTTTTTGGAAAAGTGGGAATGAAAAAGATTTTCTAGGTTTTTAAAACTAGAAGTTACCATATTTTACCACTGCAGCGGTTCATAATCCAAAAGAGATTACCTCTGCCCCCAGTTTTGTTTATTTCACAACACACTCCTCAAATTACAATATAGCAAACCAACCCTTCCATGATAAACTCTATAACCAAAATTCTATAACTCCATTTTACATGTCGGAAGTTGCCACGGCTTCCTAAACTCATTATATATATATCTAGAAATCCAATCAAACATCTCCACCAACATTTGCATCAACACCAAATTTTCTTAGAGTAATACACCCTCAAAATTTGTCGAATACTAGCTCAACCCTGGATTTCTTAAAAATCACATAAGTAAAATTTTAGCGCGGTTTTTACTTCCTATTTTTAGCATAACAATGATTTGGGTCGTTACGTTGGATACCAATTTACCCCTTGTTTGTCCCCAAATGACAAATAGACTGAGAGAGGACAAAATTAAGCAAGGATTACCTGGGTCAATAAGCAAGTGTGGATATAGCTTGCACATGTCAGCCTTTGTATCCCAAGTGGCTTCTTTAATAGTACGGTTCCTACGTTGAACCTTCACACATGGAATGACTCTGGTTCTTAATTTTCTCACGTCTCTACCCACTTTCGTAATTGGTTCCTCTTTGTATGATAACTCCTTATCAAATAACTCTGGGTCCCAATGAATGATGTAGTTCCTATCTCCATGGTGTTTCTTTAACATCGACACGTGGAATACTAGGTGGACCTCGGATATACTAGGAGGAAATCCCAGCTTATAAGCTACTGCCCCTTTCCCTTTCAAAACCACAAAGGGTCCGATGTACCTCGAACTCAGTTTTCCCTTCTTACTAAAATGCATTACACCCTTCATGGGTGACACTTTCAAGAGTACCTTTTCCTAAGTTTCAAACTTTACATCCCTCACCTTATTATCTATATACTCTTTTTGTCAGGTCTGAGCTGCTATGAGCTTTTCTTGTATAAACCTTACCTTCTACATCGAATCATTGAGCATGTCAGTATCCCAAGGCCTCACTTTGAAAACATCAAACCATCCGATTATAGACCTACATATTCTACCATATAAGGCTTTAAAGGGAACCATGTCAATGCTAGAGTGGTAACTATTGTTGTAGAAAAATTCACACAAACGAAGATATTAGTCCCATTGACCCCTGAAGTCCATTAAACACACCCAAAGCATGTCCTCAAGCACCTGAATAGTATACTAGATTTCTGGATGGAAAGTTGTATTTAAGTCCAATCTAAAACCCAACTCTGACTGAATTTCTTCCAAAAATTAGAGGTGAACTGGGTACCTCTGTCTGACACAATCAAAATCGGTACCCCATGTAGCCTTGCATAAATTTTAGCCAGCTTAGCCATATTATAATCCACTCTTATTGAAATAAAGTGAGCCGACTTAGTCAATCAATTAACAATGACCCATATAGAGTCGTACTTCCTCAAGGTCTTAGGAAGACCAACTACAAAGTCCATGGTTATCCTTTCCCACTTCTATTCTAGAATGGGCATCCTTTGGAAGGTACCACCAAGTTTTTAATGTTCATACTTGACCTGCTGACAATTTTGACACTTGGTCACAAAATCTACAATATCACGCTTCATTCTATGCCACCAATAATTTTGTCTCAAGTCCCTATACATCTTGGTGGAACCAGGATGTATAGTGTACTTAGAGTCGTGGGTCTCTGCAAGAATAATAGAGATTAGATTGCCCACCTGGGGCACAAGCAAGAGTTCCCAAATCCTCAATACTCTCTCATCATCAAGGATGGACTCTCTAGCCTTACCCGACAACACTTTTTCTCTTAGGTTGCTCAACTTCTTATCCTTAAACTGCCTGCATTTGATTTGGTCAAATAATTTTGACCTGACTTTCACATGTACTAATACTCTTCCCTCGCTGGTCTCCTACAATCTTAGAAAATCATTAGCTAAAGACTTTACCTCTCTTGCCAATGGGTTCCTTGAAACTTCAAAACATGCTAAGCTTCCCATACTCACTGGTTTCCGACTCAGAGCATCGACCACCATATTGTCCTAGCCTTACCCGAGTGATATAGGTTGAGATGTCATAGTTTTTTATCAACTTCATCCACCTTCTTTGTCTCAGATTTAGGTCTCTCTGAGTAAACACGTGTTGTAAGTTGCAATGATATGTGAACACTTCACACTTTACCCTATAAAGGTAGTGTCTCCAAATCTTCAAAACAAACACCACGACTGTCAATTTTAAGTCATGTGTGGGATAGTTTTCTCATGAGGCCTTCAGTTTCCTCGAAGCATAAACAATCACGTTCTATTCTTGCATCAAAACAACACCTAAACCCAACCGTGAGGCATCACAAGATACAATGAAATCCTTACCTTCAATAGGCAAGGTGAGAATTAGGGATGATGTTAACAATGTCTTGAGCTTTTGGAATCTCTCCTCACACTTGTCATCCCACACAAATGGAACTTCCTTCTAAGTGAGGCGTGTCATATGTAAAGCGATGGTAGCAAACCCCTTGACGAACCGACGATAATAACTAGCTAACCCTACAAAGCTATAAATCTCTGTCACATTCATCGATCTTGCCCAAATTTTAATAGCTTCAACCTTCTGCGGGTTTACCATAACCCCTTCTTTAGAAACAATGTGCCCCAAAAAGGATACCGAAGACAACCAAAACTCACATGTGAAATATTTAGCAAATAGTTTCTTTTCCTTAAGCAACCCCAATACTGTACGCAAATCAACTTCATGTTCTTCTTTACTCTTGGAGTAAACCAATATGTCATCAATAAAAATAATAACGAATGAATCAAAAATTACTTAAAACCCCCATTCATCAAACTCATAAAAATAGTTGGGGCATTGGTCAAGCCAAAAGACATAACTAGAAACTTATAGTACCCACATCGAGTTTCGAACACAGTCTTTGGGATATCTTCCTCCCTAATCTTGAGCTGGTGGTAGCCCGATCTCAAATATATTTTGGAGAATACTACAACTCCCTGCAACTGGTCAAACAAGTCATCTATTCTAGGCAAGGGATATTTGTTGCAAATGGTCACCTTATTCAACTGTCCTCAAGCTACCATCTTTCTTTTTCACAAATAAAATAGGTGCACCCCAAGTATAAACACTTGGGCGAATAAATCCCTTGTATAATAATTCCTGTAAGGCTGTAACTGTGATTTCAACACCCTCAACTCCGCTGGTGCCATACAATACCGAGGGATAGAGATGGATCGAGTTTTGGGCCTTAAATCTATACAAAAATCAACCTCTCGGTCTGGAGGCATACTCGAATAGTCATCAGGAAACACTTCTAAGAACTCACAAACAACTGGGACTGAATCTATAGGATGAACTACAGATTTATCTTCCCAAAGATAGGCCAAAAATGCCCTACACCCTTCTTTACTAATTTCTGAGCACGAATAGCTGATACAATCCTCACAAGAGTAGGCTTAAACGTACCCTCCCACTCTAACTTCTCCATCTCGGGCATGGCTACAGTAACAATTTTAGCATATTAATCAAGAATGGCATGATAGGGAGATAACCAACTCATCCCTAAGATAACATCAAATTCCTCCATGTCTAAAATCACTAAGTCCTCCAAGGTCTTAAACCCCATAAACATCACCGAAAATGCACGATACACCTGATCAACACATACGGACACTCCAATTAGTGTGGACATATAATAGGTGTATTAAGATATTCATAGTCTAAGTCCCAACCCAAGGTAAATTTCAAAGATACATAAGAGAAAGTGGAACCGGGATCAAACAATACAGAAGCCATATGATCAGAGATAAGAATAGTACCTGTTATCACAACATTAGAAACTTCTGCTTTAGGATGAGCTGTAACAACATAAAGATGAACCTTATCACCATCCTGACCTCAACCTCTACCAGCCTGAGCACCATTTCTACCGACTTGTCCCCACCTCAGTTGGATTGGTTGCTACCCCTTTCTTTAGCCTGCCCACCACACCCACCTTGTGGACGACCCCTACCATTTTCTCTAACACTATGATCTATTGGAACTAGAGCAGTAGAAGCCAGTTGCTGAGTCAACTGACCTGCAGATAAGAAATTAGGATAATACATTTTTATGTGGCCCAAACCCTCACACTCATGGCACTTGATGCCCAAAGTAGGCCTCTGAACTGAAGAGGATGAAGGTATATAGCTACCTGTTCGTAAAGGCTGATAACTGACCCCAGTATGCCCCTTGCGGATATAGGTATGACTGAATTGTAAGGCTTAGAAGAACCATGCTCTTTGAGAAAGTACCGCTGAAATGGCCTGAGGCTCGGTTCTTCTTCTCTTCTACCTTTTTTTCTTCCTATTTCTCAAGTGCCTCAGCCTTCTTGGCAAAATTCAACTATTTTATGAAAGGATTTACCTGATGCAACCACAGATAAGGTAACCAACTAAATTCTCAAATTCATACCCTTCACAAAGTACCTGATCTGCTCTTCCTCTGAGGTGATCAATTGCAGTGCATAGCAAGACAAGGCATGAAACTTGACCTCGTAGGCCGCCACACGCATGTTACCCTGCTCCAACCTCAAGAACTCATCCTTATTCTAATCATAATAAATGTGGGGAACATATTTCTCAAGGAATACATTCTGAAATTATACCCAAGTAAGTGGAGGTAAGGCAACCCTGCATTCTACAAATGACCTCCACCATTGCTTGGCTTCGGCCTGTAGATGAAAAGAAACAAACTTCACACCATATTTTTCAAGAATACCCATCTTACACATATGTTCATAACAATCTATCAAAAAATTGGATGCATCTTCAGACTCTGTACCCTGAAATACTAGGGGTTTCATCATCATGAACTTACAGAATAGCCCATCTTCATCATCAGTCATCACTGGCCCAAGTACTTGTTGGGGATACACCTCTATTTCAGAGCCTTCGTCCATCCTTTGTGAAACCGCAGTGGTATATTGTAAGGCTGGGGGCGGGAAAGTCGGAACAACTAGAGGGTTATTAGTACCAGGCAAGCTACTCAGGAATCCCAACCCTTGCTAAATTACTTTTGTAGACAAAGGAACCCGACCTGCACCATTCGGTACTGGCACCACATTCTCTGGGACCACCATCTCTTCCTCCTCAACTACCATTTCTCTATTCTGGAAAAAGTTTGGGGCATCTGATTGTGGGGGAGAGGACAATGATCTCTGTCTAGCCGATCCTTCGGCTACCTAGGCTCCACCCCTAATAGGTTCTACCTTTTGTCTTCTCTTTTAGCTCTGCCCCTAACTCGAGGCCTGTCCTAAACTGCCGCCCTAGTGGCTGGTGCGGGTACTGCTACGGGTTCGGCTGCTGCTGCTTTGGTGTAATGAGTATTCACCATCTACGAACAAGAGTGAATGAGTTAGATACCAATTTAGATCACCAAATACCAATTAGAATCAAGTAATAACACGAAAGGAAGAAAGAAAGGAATTCAGTTCCTAAAGCTCTGTAGCCTCCCCAAAAAAGTACATACATCTCCGTACCATTCCACAGAAGTCTACTTGAATTGTTCTTGTACGATGAGATCTATGAACCGAGTGCTCTGATACCATCGTTGTCAAGACCCCAAATGGGCATGAATGGTACCCACCCTAAATCTACGGCGAGAGAACCATTCAACTTAACGCTTTCTAATCCGGTTCAACAGTTAACATTCATTTTCTACTATCATTAAACAATTTGAAAATCCCATTATTGAATTAATACGAAAAATGTTAAACCATCATAATCATCTAACATTTAATAAAGTGCGGAATCCTCTATTTATTAAATCCCTGGGACCTGAAATCAACAGATAAGAACGACTAAGAACGTCTAAAATAGAAAACTAATAGAACATCCAAAATATAGAAGGGAAGTATGAAAAGTCTTAGTCCTCAAGGAAGGGACATAAACACGAATCAAAAAATTCAATGGCTGCCTGGTCCGGGAGCTCACCCTTGAATCAGATTCTGGAACTGCTAGCTAAAGTCGGGGTCTTATCTCAAATGCCGAAACACGCTTTGCACTCAATAAAAAGAAGAGCACAGGTAGCATAATTACAACAATAAGTATTGATAGGCATCATAACAACCCGACGCCATACACATAAGTAAACCAAATAAATGCAAGCAAGCATCACAGAACTTATAATCAAAGAAAACAACACAATTATGACACTTTACATTAAAGGAATTACAGATTAACATTACACATGTTTACACTCAGCAATTTTCAACCACAAATTAGATCACAACATATGATTATAAACAACATTAAATGTATGTGAATGAATATATGAATGCAAGATGTGCGCATCATCTCTTTCTCTTCTCAATCTCATCAACATCATCAACATTATCATGAACATCATGATGTCAACAACATCATCTTATCAACATCATCATCTCAATCACATTATTATGTATGAATATGCAATGCATTTAATAATTACAAGTAGTACTCGAAATCTATCATAATTACTTAATTCACACATAAGCATAGAGGCAGGTAAGTCTAATTGCTATAATAAATCGTAACCTACCTCTATTCCTTGTTCAAAGTCACTTCTAGGTCATAAGTTTGCCTTTCCTTTCCCTTTCAACTTGTTCTTGATCTATAACAACAAGATGACACACCCATTTTAATCAGTTCATCCCTTTTAACCACTACAGATTAATAACTAATAACTTTTAGCCATAATTTTTCATTAATTCATCATCTTAGGGTTTTCCTACCTTTAAACCTCATGAACCCTAACTCATTTAGCATGAACAACGAAGATTATACACCCATTAGTATTTTCTAACACCTTAGAATCATTGTCTAATGATTTTATGTTTATTCCCACGAATACACATTAAATTCTTGAATTAGCGCTAAACTCCAATTTCCACCATGATCAAGGTTTCTAATAATTTTTAAAACTTCTAAGAATTAATTCAAGTTTTGAATGTAAGATAATTACCTCCAAAAATGAAAACCTCAGAAAATTAGCAAAAAATTGCCTCTTGCTAAGCCCTTATTCAATTTTTGGAAAAGTGGGAATGAAAAATATTTTTTGGGTTTTTAAAACTGGAAGTTACTACTGTTTACCATTGCAGCGGTAAGATTACTACTGCAACAGTATCGCTACTGCGGTTTGCAATGCAAAAGAGGTTACCGCTTCAGCGGTACCCTTTTCGCTCCGAAGGTACTATTGTAGCGGTTCCATTTTTTGCTGCAGCGGTCTCGGGCAGAAACTCGTGACTCTCCCCAATTTTATCAATTTCACAACACACTCCTTGAATTACAACAACATGAACCAACTCTTCCACGGTAAACTCTATAACCGGAGTTCTATAACTCTATATGACTTCCTAAAGTTGTTATATATCTAGAATCTAATCAAACATACCCAACAACGTTCTTATCAAAACCAGATTTTCTTAGAGTAATACACTCTCAGAATTCATTGAATACTAGCCTAGCCCTGAATTTCTTACAAATAACATAAGTAAAATTTTGGCGGGGTTTTCACTTTTCAGCGTAACGACAATTTAGGTCATTACAAATAGAAAGATTGAGAAAAGAGAATTCAAGATTGGGGACTGGGTGTTGCTGTTTAATTCAAGGCTAAGGTTGTTTCTGGATAAGCGGAAATAAAAATGTTTTGGACCGTTCAAGGTTATTCAAGTATTCCAGTTTGGAGCCATTGAATCGAAAAATAAGGATAGAAAGCTTTTCAAAGTGAGTGGATAAAGGGTAAAGCAATACTTTGGAGTCTTAGAGGAGGTAAAAGTGTTAGCATTGGTATATCTTGATGAAGTCTGAGTAATCAAGATATTCGAGTCATGTCGCGATGTTTAATCAGGCACTAATGGGAGGCAACCCATATTGTGTTGTTGTACTATGATTCTTAGAATAGATTCTATTTTTGAACGTGGTTAAGGTGTGTGTTGAAGTGTGCAGGTTAAGAGACAAAGGTCTGGAAATAACTATTTGAAGTGAAGATTTGAGTGATGGACCGTCACAGTCATGACGGTTCATCAACTTAAGCGTCATAAATGACAACAAAAAAGTTAAATTCTGAATAAGGGTAATGGCCTTCTTGACGTCTCGTCAAGTTGGTGATGGGACGTCACCCCTGGACATCACTTGGTGAATCAAAATGTGTCACACTACTTAATGTTGATGACACCTCAGACGAGCCATCAGTCAAGTAACGGGCCATCACCTAATGTCTATCCCAGGTAAATATTTTTGTTTTGTTATTTAACCGACCCCACCTTCTCTACCCAATCAAATCTCAACCCCTAAAAACTAACCACTAAATTCCAACCCGACAAATATGACCCAAACCAACCTAATACAAAACCCTAAAACCCAATTCGTTTGGCCTTATTCCAAAGAAAAAAATGGTTTAAGTTAATACTATTTCAATTTCATAACTCCCTCCTACATTCATCCCTCATCATGTCATCCACGTTCACTCTCTCTCCCAATTTCATCACTTCATCTTCCTCTACTTTATAAATAATCCACAAATCCCAAACTTCATCAACACTAAAATCACACGCAAGTGTACGCAGTCGTACAAGTAATAAAGTGGCACTTACGAGCAGGATGTCGAACCCACAGGGACTTGTCGTTTAACTATTCACTAGACTAAACTGATTCTTGTTTATTTATTTAAGTGGTGGAATATAGAGATATGATGGTTTTAAAGTATAAACTAACTATGAACTAAAATAATAACTTGGGGTATGAACAATATCAAGGAGGATTCTCGGGTAAGACATACTCACAGTTATGTATAACTATGATTTCTAGCCGGTTAAGTTGTTTATCGTGATTGTTGATTTGCAGGGTTGATATTATAACTTGGGAATGGTTATCCTTCAAGTAATATACCCAAATTAATCTTACAACTACATCGTTGAGCGGGGATGTGAGTCTTTAATTCGGATGCATTAAACTATCTTCCTATTTCATTAACCAAGTGGGGCATTTAGGTATATATCTATCCTAACGGCAAATCATCCTTTAAAAATTAGGCCCTAACCGATTAAAGATATGATCCACACTCCCTACTTTATTCATTCCATCTCTCAACTCCTATGGTCAATTCATTTAGATACTAGGATTTATCCTAAAGTTTGCAATTCTTTAGAATAGTTAAACAAGGCCGCAAGAATAACCACATGACTTGATAAACAAATAAACTAATTATAAAACCATAATTAAGCAATCATGTTGTAGAATAAACCCTAGAAATAGGATTTTTATCTACTCATAGTCATACAAAGAATCACCATATATGAATTCATAAATTAAAACTACAAGAAAGTAAAGTTAAATAACAAAGAACCCTAGTTTTAGCTCCTTGATGTCTTGTCTCCTCTTCCAATCGTGTATGCTTCCCAAGAATGTATGAAAATGTGGATAATTAATCCTTTTCTAGTCCAAAATTTCGTCCATAAGAATCCCCACACGAATTATACACATTGACCCCTTTGCCCTCACTTAAAATAGGTAGAAAACCAAATCCTAGTCGATTTAGGAGTGTGTGTGTGTGTTGATTTCTTGTTGTGGAATGATTCCACATTTTTAACCCTTATTTTCAGTGTTTTAAGATGTTTATATATATCCCAAGTTGTCCAAACCAATTTCCATAAATATTAGGAACAATTGCCACACGTTTCCAACTCAAACTAGGACTTTAGGACCGACTTCTAGGTAGCTCCGCGATGAGAAGCTTGTTGGATGGGCTTGGGGGTTAGCTGCTGATAGCATAGCAGAGATAATCCATTAAATAAATCTACCTTGGGGGGATAAAATGCCTGTGGCCTTGGGCATGGCTGCGCGGTGCGGAGGTAGCAACAACCGGGCACAATTTCGCCTGATTTTGTCCCTTATCACTCGTCGAACTTGCTTCTTGTTCTATAATCCCTTGTAGCTCGTTTGCATCTTAAAATTTCACCCAATGAACCTACATTAAGCTCCTTCACATTCTCATAACAACCATATGTCCATACAACAATATAGAGCTCATCAAAGTACACTAGAACAAGCATAGCTCAAGCTAGCGACACTAGTTTTCTCTTCTAAGTTCTATTTGCTCATTTTAACTCTTGACTTGTTTCAAATGACCCTTCAACAAGATAAACATGTAACTTAGCACACAAATTCTCAAATACACACTTTACACCTCAATTAAGCACATCAAGTTACCCTCAAAACTAAGCTAAACGCGTATAGATAATGACACTTAGGACTATAAATACGCCTAAGATCACACTGATGCCACTATGAGCCATGAAAGAGCACATAAATCGGTGTGGAGTGACATGATGAAAAGTAAAAAACTAAAATTCAAGAATAGTGACTGATGGCAAGTGAAAGGTTCTGATACAATCTATCAAAATGGTCTCTCCTCAACTGGAAAACGTAACATCAAGAGACCATTGGCAAAGGAAGTATGAATAATTACTTCAGGGCTAGTGGAGTATCCTGAGATCGAGCAGTGGTTCAATCAATATGAGTTGGGATGGACTAGCATAGAACTTGGGAAGTATTATCCAGCTATGGTGTGTGAATTCTATGCTAACTATGCTTCCACTCTGGAGAACAGTTGTAAAAATAGGGCAGTAAGTTACTAAGTTACCAAACCTAAACAAAATTCCAGTTCGGAGAGTTCCAGTGAATATTTCAGATCAAACAATTAATCGATTCTTACACAAGGTGGATTTTATGCAACCAACTAGTACTCTGGACTTTAACCATAAGATGGCTAATAGAGCAAATCAATGTCCTTAGTTAGCACATGTATTGATTGAAGAGGAGCCTGAGTGGTTGACAAATCACAGTGCAAGAATTTTTAAGTTTACTTTGTCTTTCATAGCCAAATTCTGGTGGGCACTAGTGCGGTTCAGGTTGATGCCGACTAGAGGGGACAACACCCTAGGTGATGATCGGGTGGTGTTAATAGCTATAGCAAGCTTGAGGTATGGTTTTAAGCTTAAATTTGGGGAGATCATAGCTGACAAAATTAGAATACATACTACAAAACCCGACACCTCATATCCGTTTCCATGCCTTATGACCCATCTCTAAGAGGAGGCTCATGTTTCAATTCTGCTCGGTATAGATGTCGAAGTAACAGCAACAAAACCCCATAACTTTGAGAGATCTAAGGATAAATGAAAGATTGGGGTACGACTAGGCAAACGTACTAGTGCGGGAGTTGATAATACTCAGGTCACAGGAGATCCCCCTAATACTTCGGAGGCTTCAGGCTCTGCCTCAAGTATATAGCTGGCTGTTTCAACAGTCCCACCTACTACTTCCACTGTAGGCATTACTCTAACTGTTGAGTCCATAAATATTGCGACTGCTGCAGCCCGGACATTAAAGTATGCCCTCACTTCCTATAATTTTAAAAAGTGGGTCAAGCAAGGAAAAAGGTTTGATGAGTAGCTGAAGCTCTTCGTAAAATAGTTTGAGCCATTTGTGAACCAAGCCATAGAAGCTACATTGGTGACATATGCTACCTTCGACAAATGCATTGATGATATGGAGAGTCGGATAAATGAGGGACTGAAGGCCATCACTATACCTGATTTGGCTAAGTTTGAAGCTGAGTTAGAGAAGGCTCGAGCAGACATCACTAACCTGTAAAATAGACCCACCCTGGTGTTCTCAACCCCAGATAATGTGGAATCAGAGAAGGAAGAAGATAATTTATATTACTTGATGGGAAAGCCTCTAACAGCCAAGGGAAAGGGTAAGAGGAAAGGAAAAGAAAGAGATGATATAAAAAAGGCTGAGAAAAGAAGGAAGAAGCAAGGGAAGAGAGATCTCAAGGATGCAAGAGAGAGAGACCGAGAGGAACAAAAAAAAAGGAAAAAATTTTACGGCCTTATGTTGTGGGAGCCTCCTGTAGTGTTCCACCAATGATATATGGTGGTGCAGAGTTAAGTATGGAGTCTTCTACTCCACCAAATGCTTCTTTGAGTGCATCGGTGCCCCTGACCTCACTACTGATGATTTTGTGCCAAGACTGTAGTCCATTCTATGTCACATGACACGAGCGCCTAGGGCACCAAAGGTACGTTCACCCTCTAGCACTTCATATTTTATTATTAATACATTGGGATAATGCAAATATTTTTAATGGGGGTGGGGGTACCTCTGTCCACGTAAGGAGTTTTGTTGTCGTGTTTTTTCCCTTTGTGTGCTATCTAGTAAAACCGACATGTTTAGGTTATTTTCAGTTGTTAATTTGTGTTGTGTAAGCAAAAAGAGGATAGGGAACTTACATCAGTTGCTTTTGAAGAAACTAAAAATTGAGGCCCCCTTAAAATTTTTATGTATGTGTATGTTTTTGTTTTGATAGATTGACTCCTATAGATCTGTGCATGTCATTAGTTGTATATGAATGTGGTAATTATTACTTAAGCTTGAGTACAAAAATTGATAGTTAGTGGGTTATTGTGCTAATTCATGCCGAGAGTGTGTGAGATTATTTTGCATCTTTTCTTACTTTGTGCATGCATCTAGAACTTGCCTGGTCTATTCTATGATGTTGTAAGTTGGTTGGTTAGGAAAGGATCACAGGCCTTGTTTGAGTTTAGTCCACTCAGCCTGAAAAGACCGTCCAACTAATGAATAATTCCCTTGATCCCTGTTTTGAGCTAATTAAACCTTTTTTATTCAGTAGCCATTCACCTTTCCTACTTTATCTTTGAACCTCTGTTTCGGTCCTGGTCCCTTGTTGGACATCGTACACCTTAACTCAGGTAAATCGCCTAAGTTAAGGGTGACTACTGTAAAGGCGTATGATAAGTGAAATGGGGTATGAAAAGAGCGGATGTAGATGGAGAAGAACTAGTGGGTGTGACCATGTGAAAAGAAAAATAAAAAGAAGGAAAAGAAATAAAAAAAAAGAAAGTCGAGTCTTGTGAGTTGCTACACCTGTGAATGAAAATAGTTGGTTGAAAAGGGTGAAAAAGGGCGGAATTAGTATTTTTAAGTGGAAACAAAAGTGTATAGGTGCCAAGGAGGACTGAGTCACTAAACCCCAAATGTATCCTACATGTACCCAAACTATCGTTACAAGCCATAAAAAGTCCTGTACGTGATCCTGGTAGTAGAATAGTAAGTGCAAGCCTGTGGCATCGTATGTGCATTGTTTAAAATTCATTGTGAGAGTGAGAAATTTGGCTTCAGTCCCGAATTAATTTGACCTCTTGTGTGTGGGACTTCTTTGTGGTAAGGGCATATGGATAGCACTGTTAACTCTTAATTGTTAAGTTGACTACTATATTTGTACACAATGTTACCTGTTTGTATCATAATGCCAATCATGGATCCTTATTGGTTAGTTTGATAAATAGTCCATGCATGCTGAGTTTGTTTAAGCTGATCAGTTTGAGTATAATGATTTTGATTGCTGTGATATTCCTTAGAATTTTGTTGTTTACATAGTGTGGTGTTATTTAGTTTCTTGAGTACAAGCAATCGTTCTAAGTTGAGGGTGTTGATATTCCGGCATTTTGACGGCACATTTGAGACTTTTGACTAGGCGTAATTATAAGTTCTCAAGCAACTCATGTTGTTTTTAATCATTTTTACTTCTAGTGTGCAGAAAAAGGTAACAATTAGCAAACAGGAGAAATTAAGCTAAAAGGGAGCAATGACAACCTTGTGACAACCTGTCAACAACCTCATCAAGAGTAAACAGAATACTGGGTAACAATGGCTGAGTGATGAGCCTTAAACCCTATGATGAGCCATCACCGTAGTCTGTCAACCTTGAATAGAAGCTGGCTTATATGGGATACAAGTGACAACCAATGTTGACGAGACATCAGATGTATAATAGGCTGTCAACCTCATCGTCACACGCGAGGTGGGTAAACACCAAGTTTTTATTTTAAATCCAAGTTTTCCTATACTATAAATAGCCACTACTAGGTCTTTTTGCAGCATCTCTCATTACTTGAACAACAAACTTTAATATTGAAATTCTCTTAGGTTTTTAGAAATTTATTTGACTTTTGAAAGACAAGTTAATTATGAATTCATCTATTGAATGGGTACTATTCATGTATACTTTCAACTATTGTATTTTCTTCTAAGATGACGAGTGGCTAAAACCCCATAACTACAGTCGTGGGATCCATGGTAAAATAACATCTCTAGGGTTGATTTCAGTTTGTATTTGACTAGTAATCATGGTTGAAAACATTGGAACAAGCCTTAGGTTTAATTTGCTTGAAATAAGAGATTAAAAGTATAAAAAGGAATTATCAACAATGATTCAGAGCTTCTAACCTCCGTTTAATGGTTAATGCTATAATAAGATTAATCAACTCGAAACTTGAGTCAAATTCGTATTGTCATCTCCTTAAGTTTGAAAGAATTAAGGTGATAGACATCCAACTAGGTTGAGAAACATTTGGATGCATTCCAGAAATCGATAGCTTTACAATATTTGTTATTAAGAGAATCCACTGCTGCTATTGATCCAAAAGTGTTATGAAGCCATGGTGAACACAAGCCTAGTTTGATTTATCTATTGATTGATATTCTACAAAATTTGACAATTGTTACTCAAAAAAAGCTGCATATTGATTCTAACACATTTTTTTACAAACTCCCATTTCACGAAAATCATAGACAAAAAGTCATTTAACCCACGAATGACTTAGTCTTCACTATATTTCCTACGTGATTCGACCCCAACCTTTGTTGGGTTCTATATTTGAATTCAACCACTTATACTTCTTTAGAGAAGTGTAATTTGTGTGTATCACCACTCCGATACCAGATATGTAATTGAAATTTCAAACAATTGTATGAATATTTTTAACGGAATCAATTTCCATAAAATCTTTTTCATTTCTTTATGGGTCGTAGGCCCTTACAAAGCAGATCACTCTAAGCCATGCCTGAAAAACTTACTACTACTTCATTATAAAACCCTCTAAGGAAAAACCCAATTCTGGACAAAGAACTATACAAAGGAAAAAGAGTGTAGCTTGCTCTTTCAGGCTTTTGTGATGTCCGCCACTCTTACTCATAACATCGTGGTGTTGTTTTTTCCTTGTGCTCTCGATCAACATAATGTTCACAAGACCAAGAAATACATTAAAGGAAAAAAAATTAAATGAGAACATACTTGGCTCGGGCATTGTTGAAGCTCAATTTATCGCACCCTAAGGTACCTCTCAAGGTTTACTTAAGGGTCTATCTTTCGTTTCTAGATCTATTCGACCCTACGTCTTTTCTTGCTCACCTTCTTTCATTCTCTGCCCAATCACAGGATAGGCCTAGCGTCCTAGGTCCTTTTATACCGAGTGATCATCCGTTCTTATCGGCCCGCTCCCAACATCAGGGAAGAGCCATGCCAAATAATTAGCATAACCTTTTAGAAGGTCGACGTACGTAAGCCTACGCTTCAGGCTCATCTTCTCTCTGAAGATCACCCTTACTTTGGAGGGACTAGGGATAAGGTGGTCCTGGCTAGCCATCTCTATAAGCAGGTCAGCCTCTCCCCAAGAAGATGTCGAGGCTTCACCAGTAATGTAACGAAAGTTGTTCCTCTCATGGACCTAGTATTGGTATCTGGCGCACATTTATCCTAGGACACAAACTTAAACTCTGTCACACTTCTCTTAAGTTCAAATGATGTGATGGGGATCTTTGAATTTAGTCCCTCAGTGAAGGCTACAACCGCCCAATCATCAGCTGTTCCATATCACCCTGCCTTATCTTGAATATGTCACTAACCCGTGACTTGTTGAAAGAGATTACGGGTTTTTTTGGGTGAATCAATAGTCCAATTCTACTTCTCTTCAAAATTTTGGAGGCAAAATGAGTCAGAGTCGCTCTAAACTCAAAGACCTCTCAATTTTGAGCCTCCATGCGGGTCTTAAACCTTTTAAGAAGGGCGATGAAGCCTCCCATAAGTCCCTAAAACTCCTCTACATCTTTCGTTTCTACCTCACCGTTTACCTGGCTATGCTCTCCCAGTCTCATTGGCACATCCTCGTCCGACACATTCTCAGCTCGGGATGACTCATCTCCTTCCGAGGACACTCTACCCTTCTGGTTAACGAGGCCCAGTGGTTGAGCTTATGGTTCCCCAGTGAGAGAGGTTCCCATCTTCAGGCCATCTCCTTCACAAGTCATTACATGCTTATGTACAAGGCAAAAGACAGACAGAAAACTGCCAAAAAGAAATGAAACTAAAAACCCATACAGTTGCTCAAGCCCCACGGTGGGCACCAAACTATTTATCGTTAATTTAGGATAGTTAGATTTGTTTGTGGGTAAAGAGTACACATTACGATCTTAGCTTTGGGTTAACAGTGAACTTTTGGAAAAAGGTAAATAATATAAATGAATGACATGATATATTAGATAAGGCAATGATTAGGAACGAATCTATAACAACAGTGTAGTCCATGTTTCCTTTAACAATAAGCAAGTTTTGACAGTGAGTCCAAGATAAATGGGCGTAATAGCAAGGAAACAGAAAAAACAGCTAAGGTAAATAGAAAAAGCTTAAGAACATTTGGAATGTGATGGTTTTGAAGTTGACAAAGCAGTAGAACAAAGTAAGGTTTTGAAGACTGACAATACAGTGGAACAGTTGCAAGAAATAGGTTGATTCACCTGGTCTATCAGCACTAGTTCAACCTGCATTTAAGACGCTGATGATTGTGGACTTTGATAACACAAGCAACACAAGTTACAAAAAGAATGATGCTGAATTAAGACATAATTTCCTTCATATAGATGGATACCAAAAATAGATGAATCCATATAAGGAAAGGAATTAAACGGAAGGCGGCAAAAGGTATCCAAATAGGAATGGGATTTCTCAAAGAAGTTTCCTTAAAATATTGGAATTCCTTAGAAGGAAAAACAAGCAGACTTAAAGGGAAGCAAGTATCCACACCTATAAATACCCAAGAGCCTCCACAAAGTTGTTTGTACACTCATACAAAGAGAAAATGCAAAACATAAACAAATTTAGGGAGTTCATATTTGAGAGAGTTCTGACTGAAGATTCAAGTGTTGCCAGTTCAACAAAATAGATTGAGGAACCTGTTCCATAGGATTAAGCTTTACAATTATGAGTCAGTTTTATTGTATTGTTCTTATTGAGTTGTAATTTATTGCTTTCCTAGATTTGGTATTTAGAGACACTATTGAGTTGAGTTAAATTCAAGTTGGGATAACTTGAAGTGGGCCCAATAGTCAAGGGTGATTGTTGAGTTATAGGAATTAGAGTTTATAATTTCTAGTTGTTAGGTCATAGAAATTAGAGTTTATAATTCCTTGTTGTTAAGGTATAGGAATTAGAGTTTATAATTACTAGTTGTGGTTTAGGAATTAGCGTTTATAATTCCTTAGGTTACAGAGTTTGTAATTGTGTGTTTGAGAGGCTCATTGTCTTAGTGAATTTGTGGTAAATCCTATAGAGGTTGTAAGTCATGGTTTTTTACACCTATTGTGAGTCGGGTGTTTTCCATGTAAGGTATTGTGTTCTTTTTTTACTGTATTCAAACACGTTGGTGGAACACATCTACCAACCCAGTTCATTCGTAGAAAATAATTATCTATAATTCACTGAAACACTAGGACGTGTAGAATATCTATTAGTATCAGAGTAGGTTATATTGTTAAAAGGTTAACACCTTAAGATACGATCATGAAGAATTTTACACCTCTATATCGACATTCCATCAATAAGCCACCATTATTCAATGGTCTTCACTACTCACACTGGAAGGAAAGGATGAAAATATTTTTGCAAGTTGTGGACTATGAACTCTGGAACAGGGTCATTAATGGACCTCAATACCCCAAGAAAAAAGATATTAAAAACAATGACGTATTAAAAGACAAGAATGAGTATGATGAGGCCGACTTCAAGATGCTTGGAAAGAATGCAAAAGCAATGTATATTCTTATTTGCAGACTTGGACTAGATGAATACAACAGGATCTCAGGTTGCACCACTGCAAAACAAATTTGGGACACTTTTGTGGATGCGAATGAGACAAATATAAAGAACTTTAAAAAGGAAGAGGGAACTAAGGATAAGTCACTAGCATTAAAGGAGTCCTACAATAAAGAACCAGCTATGGATGTTAAAAACTTGTCAAGAACTTCAAAAGGTTTTTTAAGAAAAAAAAGTGACAGAACAAGAAAGGAACAAGTAGTAGGTATTGTTTCATCGATAAGTCTCAAGCTGGTTGCTTCAAGTGTTAAGAATAGATCACATGATCAAGGATTTTCCATTGTGGGAAAATAAAAGAGCTAAAAAAGCGTTGAAGCTAAAAGAGAAATTTGAATCCAAAAAGAAGGAATCATTTTCTATAATGGCTGCATAGGGATCAATCTCAAAAGAATTTGATGATGATTGAAATTGCATTTATGGCAATCGGAGATTCAGATATAGAAGAAAAGAAAGCCAACTTCGAGGTAAGTATTCTTGATCTAAAAGACAAGTTGCATATTCGTTCTAAGAAAAGACTAATCTCCTTAATGAATCAATTAATTGATAATGTTCATGACTTAATTGCTGAAAGAGATCAATTACTAAGTTCTTTTGTTAGTCTCAAGTATAAATACATTGATATTGAAAAGGGCAAAAATGTTATTGAGAATGAGAACTGCACTCTGAAGGAACAAGTTAACCAACATGGTTCAACCATACTGGCTTTAAAGTCTGAAATTATCAAGCTTACTGTGACTGACAAAGGAAAAATAGATGTCAGTAATGATTATCAAAGAATTGAGTCTGAACTTAAACAAAGAAAAGATGAATTATTTTTTAAAGAGAAAAAGGTGAGAATTCTTAATCAAGAAAACTTTGGGTTAAGGATAGATCTAGAAAGAGCTAGTAGGTGGACTCAATCATCAAGAATTGTGAACCATCTAAGCAGCAGAACCCATAATGAAAAGGCTGGACTAGGCTTTTACAAAGAAACCACTTCATCAAAGGATCTATGTTATCTTTGTGGCAAACTAGGACATCCTACCACTAAGTGTCCTAAAGGCAATAAAGGGATGAAGAGAAATATTGAGTTTGTCAAAAGGAAAAATTTCAAACCTGTCAAAAGAAACAAGTTCACTCCTCCTGAGAAAAACAAGTTCAAAATTGTTAAAAGAACTTGGCTCATATCTGCTGAAAACAATAAGGCTACACCTACCAAAAGAAACAGGTACACCAACCTGCTGCCAGTATGGGCTAGAAGAAACTTTATTAACCCCTTTGATCATAAGAAAGGACCCATGCTTGTCTAGCTACCTAAATCTAATCTCTAAATAGTTTTGCAGGTAAGAGTGAAAGGTGCTAAGTGATATTAGTACATGGATAGTGCTTGCTCAAGACACATGACTAGAGACAAACAAAAATTCCTTTCACTCATCTTAGTAGAAAGAGAAGATATATTCTTAGGAGATGAAAAATTGAGGGACCATTACTGATGTAGTTAAGATTGAAAGAATTAAAAATAAAGCTTTGGAGGAAGTTTATCATGTTGATAGGCTAAAACACAATCTTTTAAGCATCTCTCTACTATGTGATAAGGCAACAAGGTGGCTTTTACCTATGCAAGGTGCAAAGTCAAGAAGCTAGATACAAAAGAAGTTAGGCTCACTGTATGAAGGGATAAAAAGATGGCAAGACATGTAGTACGTGTGTAAGGGGGAAACGGGAGATCATGCAATAGAACAGGTTGCACTACCTAGTCTGTATGATGAACAAACCAAAGACACATTTACAAGGGGAATAACAGAACAAGAGGATGGTTCATTTGAGTACTCAGCTCTATCAATTGAAGAGAATGCTGAAAGATCACAAGGACTAGTATTGAAGAACTACAATTACAAGGGGTCTCATCTAATTGACAATGTTCTTACAGTACTTACCTCAAGAATTACTACAAGGACTTTAAATTAAGCAAACTTCAGGGCACCATGATTTACCAGCTAAAGTATATGGAGGAGTTGCTAAAGAAGTTCAAGATAGAGGAAGCCAAGGTGATCAATACTCCTATTTGCCTCTGCCACAAAACTAGACCATGATGAACCTGGTCCATCTGTGAAGGAGAAGTTGTATAGAGGTATGATTGGGTCTCTCTTGTATCTTACAGCAAGCAGACTTGACATAGTCTTCCATGTTGGACTTTGTGCAAGATTCCAAGCAAAGCCCAAAGAGTCTCATCTTTAGGCTGTGAAAAAGATGTTGACATATTTAAGAGGAATAACTGATTTGGGGTTATGGTATCTTAAAGGAAGAAATTTTTATCTTGTGGGGTACTCAAATACTGATTATGCAGGTTATCTAGTTAATAGAAAATGCACCTCAAGTATGGCACACTTTCTTATATCACTTCGGATAACCTGGTCTGTCAAAAAGAAAAACTCTATTATTCTGTCAACTACTGAAAAGGGTCATGTATCTATCATGTTTTGCTCCACTGAAAAACAAATTGCTAATATTTTTCCTAAGGAATTAAGTAGGGAACAATTTAAAAAGAATAGGTTAGACTTGAGAATGATTAAGATTGCATGAAACCTCCCTCCATGATTGGCTAGAACTGACTATGCATTAATATAATATGAATAAAAGTTATATAGTTAGTTTGTCCAGTTTTGCACATTTAGTTGTGTGTCCCAAGTTCAGTTATTTGATATTGTTAACCTATTTTTTGTATTAGATTGAGAAGAGACGCAAGGCTGGTTAGCATTGGAGACTTCAAATCTTGGTTCATCAGGTATGTGCTTACACTATATTGCTATTACTGTCTGATAAAACACTTGAGCTTACCTATTCTATCTTACCTGTTCCTAAACGACCAATCAAACAAGTGCCAAAAGAGGGTTATCAAAATAACCTCTATTAAAGCCTCTTCTATCCGTTCTTCAAATACTCCACCTCCCTAAAAAAATATCTAAGAAGCCTCCCACTCCAAAATCCAAACCTTTCTCCAAGACAACACCCACTCCCAAATTCAAATCAAAGAAGCAGGTAAGTCGACCTGTTCCATCTAAGAGGTCTAAATCAAAAGCTACTAAGAATGACACACCTAAACAAATTGACACATCTGGGATATCTGATTCAAGGTTGGCCCATATACTTCACCTCCAAAAGAGGATAGTGGTGAGAGGTCGTGTGGTTACTAGTTATGGTGGTCCTGAGATGACTACTTTACTTGAAAAATTGGAGTTTCATGGTTGGTCTGCCCTGTTCATATAAGGAGATGTTCAAAGGAAGTTTAGGAATACTGAAGTTAGGAAATTCTATACCAATGGTTCTAAGGTTGGATCACTTCTTTCAACCACTGAAAGGGGAGTTAAAATTCATCTAGTTGCGGAGGATATGGCTAGAATTCTAGAAATCTCACAAGGAGGGTGGCATCACTATATGAAAGGGATGATAAAAGACATTCTCTTTCCTATGGGTTTTGGGTGGCTCAGTTTTTTTGAAGACTATTCATTCCCTGTGCAAGTGAGGTACTTTCAGACCACAAAGGATGTTCCGGGTAGAATGGAACATGTTGCTCTACCTGCTTCAATGATGAAATCCAACATTCCACTGCAAAACTTAAAGAATGCCTTGGCTGCTAAGACTGAAGAATTGGAAGCTATACATACTTCTCATGTACTTGAAAAAGTAGCCTTTGAGGCTAGGATTACTTAGTTAGAAGCAGAATTAGAGAATGAAAGGGCTAAAATTATTAAAACAGTTCGAAGATTGAAACAACTCCTCCCACCTGTTCCACCCCCCTCTTCAGCCTAGACTCTTAACTTCCTTAGACCTATCTAGCCTTCATTTTTTTTTTGTGCTCAAGTTATTTGTTTTTTCAATAGTTAGTAGTATTATGTAGTGCATATCTGGTTCATATCAATGAAATATCTATCTTTTGCCTACTTTGCTATTATTTTTGCATTTTTAATGCTTTAAATTGGTTACTTTTCTTAAAATTAATTGTCTTGGTGATAGCCCCAGTGGCATGAATATTCTAGCTTTGACTTTTATATTATCCATGTACTTAGCTTTTCGATGAAGCCAAAAGGGGGAAGATATAGGTTGGGTAGTATTTATAACCCATGACTAACCCGGTTCATCAAAGTGTTTCTTGCTTTCTTTCTTACATATTGTTTCAGGGCTTATTAAATTGGATGCACAAAGGCAAGTGTTTGTCATCATAAAAAAGGGGAAATTTGTTGAAATGTGATGGTTTTGAAGTTGACAAAGCAGTGGAACAAAGTAAGGTTTTGAAGACTTATAATGCAGTGGAACAGTTGCAAGAAATAAGTTGATTCACCTGGTCCATCAGCACAAGTTCAGCGTGCGTTTGAGATGCTGATGATTGTGGACTTTGATGACTCAAGCAACACAAGTAACTAAAAGAATGATGCTGAATCAAGACATAATTTCCTTCTTACAAAAGGATACCAAAAATAGATGAATCCATATAAGGAAAGGAATTAAAAGGAAGGCGGAAAAGGTATCTACATAGGAATGGGATTCCTCAAAGATGCATCAAAAGGTATCTACATCGGAATGGGATTCCTCAAAGATATTTCCTTAAAGGATTGGGATTCCTTAGAATGAAAAGCAAGCCGACTTAAAGGGAAGCAAGTATCCACATCTATAAATATCCAAGAGCCTCACAAAGTCCTTTGCGCACTCATACAAAGAGTAAACACAGAATACAATCAAATTGAGGGAGTTCATATTTGAAAGAGTTCTGAATGAAGATTCAACTGTTGCCAATTCAACGAAACAAATTGACGAACCTGTTCCACAGGATTAAGCTTTACAATTATGAGTCAGTTTCATTGTATTGTTCTTATTGAGTTGTAATTTATTGCTTTCCTAGATTTGGTGTTTAGGAACAATATTGAGTTGAGTTACATTCAAGTTGGGATAACTTGAAGTGGGTCCAATAGTCAAGGGTGATTGTTGATTTATAGGAATTAGAGTTTATAATTCCTAGTTGTTGGGTCATAAGAATTAGAGTTTATAATTCCTTGTTGTTGAAGTATAGGAATTAGAGTTTATCATTCCTAGTTGTGGTTTAGGAATTAGAGTTTATAATTTCTTAACACTGTTTGTAATTGTGTGTTTGAGAGACTCATTGTTATTGTGAATTTCTGGTAAATCCTACAGAGGTTGTAAGTCATGGTTTTTAACACCTATTGTGAGCCGAATGTTTTTCACGTAAAGTATTATGTTCTTATTTTACTGCATTCAAACACGTTGGTAGAGCACGCCTTCCAACCTAGTTCATTCATAGAAAATAATTATCTACAGTTCACCGGAATACTAGGGCGTGTAGAATATCAAGAACAAAGGTAAAGAATTTTATTGCTTGAGGATAGAGAGAAAAGAAATCAGATGTTTTACAATGGGGGAGGGGGTGTCTATTTATGGAGTGTCAATATTAATTGTGGCCAATAGGAGAATGCCACTCGCCCTGTGGTTGGAGAGTAATCAACTCACTAGAGTGTATCAGACGCGGTTCTATCAAGGGCTGTCGGTGCTCTCTAGAAACCCTGACACATTGTCCTTCCATTTGTTTGTTAGTGCGCGGTCACCATCCCAACTGGTCTCGGACGACTTTGCTCTTGCCCGTATGCCTCGTTATATTGACATTACTCTCGAGATGACGCTGTTGTGGGCCGGTTCCTCTTATACTCGGGCTAGGTTGGCCCAATCCTTACAGAAGCTATTTTTACCTCATAAAAATAGATCTCTAATCAGCATAAATTTCTACTTTTTCTATTTATTTTTACATCTCCAGTATTGACTAGGTTGTGCACTAGAATGTCTAGAAGAATTGGAAAGAAGGAGAAGGAAGGAGCTACAAAGGAGAACAAAGGAACTGAAAAGAAGAAAGGAGAAGAAAAGAGTTGGACTGTGTTTTTTTGACACGCAAAAGCCCGCTCAATTTATAAATGACATGGTTCCAACACGTAATCTTAGGGATTTAATAGGAAAGACTCATTTTACTTTGCAAAGTTTTCTGGGCTTACGATCAATTTGTGGCTCACTCCCCAAATAGTGGGGCGTACGCCTTTCAATACTTTCGGCCCCCCACAACGCCTCGATGAATTTTATCTACGACTCATACCGAGTCTTGCCTCACGAATGTCTTTAAAAACATTGATATAGATGAGTATAATTGAATCCTAAGCTGAGTCAGTTATTTGCCAAGACCTAATTGAACCAATTGCTTTAAAATAAATAACGAGTATCGACTAATTAATATTCCTAGCTACATCTTTTTTTGATTTTTTTTTTCCAGCGGAACATTCCACATCAATCTAGCAAAAGCTAAGATAATTCTCTTCCTTCCAAAAAGATCTCCTGAACCTTCTGGAATATTCAATTCACTTTCTCCCTCAACCGCATAAATAGCAGAAAGCCCTCACCACTTTTCTCATTCAATATACACAACAAAAAACATCAGATTTCATTAGCTACCAAATATCTCAACAAAAAAGATCAAACTTAGCAGTCAATAGAGCATTCATTCTATGGAAACTATTGGTCTCAGCCAGCTCACCCTCGCTATTCCTCAAACATCAGAGGAATACCAGTCCAATCAATCCATCAGAAATCGGCCGCAATCAAGCCGGCGGTGAAGGTTGTCCAGATTTCGATCCACTTCATCGGTTCGGATTGCGAGCGAAAATATAAACTGGACCGGTCCGGTTCAACTTTGAGGATACAGAAGGTGTTCAGAGGTTTTTTGGTGAGAAAAAGTGTGAAGAGGATTGTGGAGATTCAGAAAGAGGTGGAAGATGTTGAGCGGAAGCTTTTGTGCCGAGAAACGGCGGAGTTGATTTGTAGAGATAAAAGGGAAAGGTTGCGGGTGAATGAGACACTGATGTCTTTAATTTTTAAGCTGGATTCGATTCGTGGAGTTGATTATGGTGTCAGGGAGTTTAGAAAGGGTGTGATTAGAAAGGCTATCTCATTGCAAGATAAGGTTGATTCCATTGTTTCTGCAGCTAATCAAATTGCAGCGGAAGAGGCCTAGAGTCACTGTAATGAATTCGATGAACTCTCTAAATCAGCCAATCAGGCCGGAGATATCACCGATTCTACAGGAAGTCAGGATGAATATGGAAAATTAACAAATCGGAGTGAACTTTGTGATATGATAGAACAGAATTTGATTGAGAAGTCTGAAGGGTTGCCGGAGGTAAAGGAGGAAACGGATTGTTCGATGGGTGGATGCATGGAGGGAGGTGTGGAAAGAGGTAAAGTAGAGGATGTGATTGAAGGAGCTGATGATGCGAACGAAGTGAGGATACAAAGGTTTGACGAGAAAGAGTAGAGGAGAAGAAACAGAGAGTTGTTGGAGAAAATGGTGGAGAAGAATGAGAAAATGATGAGAATGAGGAATGATCTGTGCCAGAGAAATAAAATACAAACGCGAATGCTGAATTCGCTGATGCAGAGGGTGTATCAATTAGAGAAAACTTTCCTATGTGATAGGTTGAAGATGAAGAAGAAGAAGAGACATCCTGCTTAATTTCCTGCTGTACCAATTCCTTGATTTTCTCTCTATTTTCTTTAATACTTTTCTTTGGTGGCATCTTTCTTTATCCTGTGATATTTGGCAATATGTACTTTTAGAAAGACAAATATTTTGGAAGTGAATATTAGAATAGAGTTTCTTTTTTTTTTTTTTTTACCTTTTGCCAACTGTTATGAGATTAGTCTTCTATGTGTCCCACGTATACTTCTATTTATCTGCAAGAAAAAAAAAGGTAAAAGAAGAAGAAAAAAACAGGGAACAAGTGGCATTAGAGATTGTATAGTTGGTGAGGTTGTGTGATGGGCCAATATTACTCCCACAGTGGATACACAACACATAAGCTTCAGCCTTATAAGGGTCCATCTGCCAAACAATGACTTAAGTTTTCTTGAATAGGATCTGTTTTATAGGCTAAACATGCCTAATGAAGAAATAGGAATTACTTAGCAGTTAATGTACAGGGGCAGTTTAGTAATTAGCTAAGTCTGTTAGTTGTAATTAATAGTTTGGTTAATTTTCTTAGTCAGTGAGTTAGTGGAATCCCATTATATATATAGTTGTACAGTGTTTGTTACTTCTTAATTGAATTTATTCTCTCAAATGAGATATTTTTTCTCAATGATCTCTTATCAGTTTTCTCTCTACATGAACTAACGTTCATACATCTGCAAATCTTCATATGGTATCAAAGCGTAGCAACCACAATTGTGTGTTGATTTTTCGATCCAATTGAGACGATATCTCCAGAATTCGATTCACTGTTGACAGTTAAAATGGCGAAGGATTCGTCAATGGCAAAGGCAAATTTTGATCAAGATTATCCGCTTTATATTCATCCTGCAGATACTACAGGAGCCCCGATCATCTCGATTCAGTTGAAAGGATCATAGAATTACTCCATTTGGAGCCTAGCTATGTGAATCCAATTGTTAGGGAAGAACAAATTGGAGATAGTTG
Organism: Capsicum rhomboideum; assembly: GCA_031232105.1. Classification (NCBI taxonomy): domain Eukaryota; kingdom Viridiplantae; phylum Streptophyta; class Magnoliopsida; order Solanales; family Solanaceae; genus Capsicum; species Capsicum rhomboideum. The sequence continues at coordinate 33,362,648 of CP124716.1, forward strand.
ACGGCACATGGACAAAGAAGAAGTTCAGCAAAGATCTGAGTCACAACTGGGATCGTTGTAATGCGATTGTATAGGGATGGATTATGAGCGCAGTAGCTAAAGAGTTGTGGACAGGAATTGTGTATGCTAAGGATGCGCGAACTGTTTGGGATGACCTGAGAGAGAGTTTTGATAAAGTAAATGCTTCTCAAATTTATCAGCTCCATAGAGCAATTGCAACAATTATGTAGTGCACCGACAATATTTCGACCTATTTCTCAAAACTTAGGGATTTATGGGACGAATTTGATAGCATGATACCACCACTGTGTGGATGTCCTGATTCCAAAGATACGACGGAACACATGCAGAGGCAGAAGTTGATGCAATTTTTAATGGGCTTAAACGAGACATATGATCAAGCACGGAGCCACATTTTGATGACTAATCCAACTCCAAGTGTCAGCAAAGCTTATGCTATGTTGATCGAATGTGAAAGTCAGAGGAGCATAGCTGGAGCTTCTATGAAAGGAGAAGGATGTGATTTAACTGCGCTTATGGCTGGTGGAGGAGGACACTATAACAAGCCTAGGAAAAATTGGCACTTATTTTGCAACTATTGCAAGAAGAGAGGACATGTGCAAAAGAAGTGTCGCAGGCTCATTGGTTATGCTTCAGATGTTAACCCTCCAGATTTTAAACAAAAGAAGAAGGAAAATATGACTACCACTTATAATGCTCAAGTTGAGAATGTTAATCCTAATAATTTTGATGGATATGCAGGTCATTCTAATCATTTTAGGGCTGCAAAAGGAGGTCAAATTCCTAGAGCTCCACAGTTTACACCTGGTAAATATGACAAGATTGTGCAGGATCTCAACAATGACTTACCTCAGGAAGCCATGGCTAATATGACAGGTATTGCTCAAACTTTTTTGGATAATATAGAACATGATAAGTGGATAGTTGACACCAGAGCAACTAACCACATGAGTTCTAAATTGAGCATGTTATCAGAAGTGAACAAGGTTAATTCTATTAATCTTAGCAAAGTCCATCTACCAAATGGAGGTATTACTAGAGTGTCACATACAGGGAAGTACAAACTTATAGCGAACAAAGAGATACATGATGTATTATTTGTTCCAGAGTTTAAATACAACCTCCTCTTAAATACAACCTCCTCTCAGTGTCTAAATTGACTAAGGAGCTACATTGCTTCGTGTCCTTTTATCTTGATTTTTGTTTGTTCCAGGACCTGTCCAGTGGGAAGGTCATTGGGATTGGTAAAGAGATGGAAGGACTGTATTTGTTTGTTCCAAAGACTAGTGTTGAGACACCTACAACAAAGCATCAGGTTGCTAGAACCCTCAATGCTCAAGTCATCAAGGATGATGCGCTGCTGTGGCACAGAAGATTAGCTCATGCTTCAAGTAGTTCAATAAAGCAGCTGTTAGATTACAGTTTGGATGATTGTATGTCTATCATTGATAGTTGTGACATTTGTCCTCTTGCTAGGCATGTAAGGTTGCCTTTTCCTGTTAGTTCTTCCAGATCAAGTAAGGTTTTTCAACTATTGAACTTGGATGTATGGGGGCCATATCATAAACAGACTTTTGATGGTAATAGATTTTTCCTTACCATTGTTGATGATTTCTCTAGAATCACCTGGATTTTTTTGTTGAAATTCAAGCATGATGTTTTACTCACATTGAAGTCTTTTTTCCAATTGGTTAAAACACAATTCAATACTGTTATTCAATCTATTAGAACAGATAATGGTGGTGAGTTTGTGAATCAAGAGATACAGGACTATTTACAGCATCTAGGTATTATTCATTAAAAAACTTGTGTCTATACCCCTCAGCAGAATGGGGTGGCTGAGAGGAAGCACATACACTTGTTGGAGGTTGCAAGGGCACTCATATTTCAAGCTAATATTCCTTTGAAATTTTGGGGACATTGTATTTTAACTGCTGCTTATGTGATCAATAGGTTACCTACTGGTGTTTTGGTTGGCAAGTCACCATATGAAATATTCTATAACAGCAGGCCTAACCTTGATCATGTGAGGACATTTGGTTGTCTTTGTTATGGAAGTGTCTTGCCTAAACTAGACAAGTTTGTTCGTAGAGCTTTTAAAGCTGTGTTTATGGTATACTCTTCTACTTCCAAGGGTTACATACTATTTGATCTGGAGAAGCAATAGTTTTTCTTGAATAGGGATGTAGTATTCAAAGAAAGCACTTTCCCTTTCAAATCAGATCCTGATCCTACTTCTCACCTTGATGATGCTGCTGATTTTCTACTCCATTTACAACCTGCTTATGATGCAGCCGAATCCCATCTGTTGTCTACCTACTCTCTTGCTACTACTGAGATTCCCTTATCATTCTCTACTGATGAAACACCTTGTTTTCATGACACATCTACTGCAGACTGTTCTTCTAGTGCTATTCCTAATTTAGCAGCGTCTGCAGATGCTACAAATGTCATTCTTGTGCCTTCTATCACCTCATCTGCTCATTACTTATCCACACCTACTGCAATTATGCCTGTAGTATCTACTCCTTAGAGAAGGTCTCACAAGTCTTCTAAAACACCCCTTTAGTTGTCTGATTATGTCACCAAGAAGCATGCCAACTCTGTGATGTATCCTATTGAGGATTATTTGTCCTATGATCATTTATCCCCTTCCTATTAGGCTTGCTTGAGCAGTTTTTCTTCTATCACTGAGCCCAAGAATTATCTTGAAGCATCTCAGGACCCAGGGTGGGTGCAAGCAATGAATGATGAAATTAAGGCTTTGGAAGACAATCACACTTGGGACTTGGTTCCTTTACCTGCTGCTGCACAACCTATTGGTTGTAAATGGGTGTACAAAGTCAAGCTTAAGGCTAATGGTGTTGTGAAGAGGTTGAAGGCTAGGTTGGTAGCTAAGGGTTACAACCAAAAAGAAGGTTTTGACTATAATGAGACATTCTCACCAATGGTCAAAATTGTCACTGTGAGGACCGTTTTATCTCTTGCTGCTCAGTATCATTGGCACATTCATCAACTTGATGTGTATAATGCATTCTTGCAAGGAGATCTTCATAATGTGGTGTATATGAAGCTTCCTCAGGGATTTTCAAGTCAGGGGGAGTCACACCTTGTTTGTAGACTTGTTAAATCCCTTTATAGGCTAAAACAAGCTAGTAGGCAATAGAATTTAAAGCTTACTGAGGCTCTACTGGCATCTCAATTTCATCAAAGCAACATGGATCATTCCTTGTTCATCAAAAGACAAGGTACAGATATTGTGGTGATTTTAGTCTATGTTGATGATATGTTAGTCACAGGAAACAACCTGGACTTGATCAGACATACTAAAGAAGACTTGCATAGAGCCTTTAAGATAAAAGACTTGGGTGATCTTAAGTTCTTTTTAGGTATGGAGTTCAGCAGATCTAGCAAAGCCATTTTGATCAACCAAAGAAAGTATGCACTGGAGATCATATCTGAGTCAGGACTGGGAGCAGTAAAACCAGCCTGGACTCCATTGGAAATGAATGAGAAACTGACAACAGAAGAGCTTGACAAATTGGTTGGAACCTCAGATGATGGCTTAATGGAGGATAGGAGTCAATATGAAAGAGTGATTGGAAAACTTTTGTGTTTGACATTGACAAGACCAGATATAGCCTTCTCAGTACAAACTCTCAGTCAATTTTTGCAGCCACCTAAATACTCTCACTAGAATGCAGCAATGAGGGTAATTAGATATGTTAAAAGACAACTAGGTCTGGGAATTTTGATGAGCAACAGTAGATCAAATAACCTCACAGTTTACTGTGATGCAGATTGGGGATCTTGCCCAAACACCAGGAGATCAGTGTCAGGTTACTTGGTTAAACATGGAGATACACTAATCTCATGAAAATCAAAAAAACAGACCACAGTATCAAGAAGTTCAGTAGAAGCTGAGTATAGGAGTATGGCAAGTGCAGTTTCAGAAATTGTATGGATAACAACCTTGATGAAGGAACTGGGGATTGAGCTAAGACAACCAGTTGAATTGTTTAGTGATAGCAAGGCCGCATTACAAATTGCCGCAAATCCAGTGTTCCATGAAAGAACAAAGCACATTGAAATTGATTTTCATTTTATTAAACAAAGATTCAAGAAGGATTGGTGGAAACCAAACATGTTGGTACAAAAGAAAAAATAACAGATATACTGACTAAAGGTTTACCCAGAGCTCAGTATGAATTCTTGGTTAGCAAATTGGGAGTGCTAAATGTGTTTGCACCTGCCAGCTTGAGGGGGAGTGAAGAAATAGGAATTACTTAGCAGTTAATGTACAGGGGCAGTTTATTAATTAGCTAAGTCTGTTAGTTGTAATTAATAGGTCGGTTAATTGTCTTAGTCAGTGAGTTAGTGGAACCCCATTATATATACAGTTGTACAGAGTTTGTTACTTCTTAATTGAATTCATTCTCTCAAATGCGATATTTTTTCTCAATGATCTCTTATCAGTTTTCTCTCTACATGAACTAAGGTTCATACATCTGCAAATCTTCATACCTAAGACGTCTCATGTCTGAGAGACTCCATTCTTTTTTGTTGCATTTTGCTTACTGTGATGGACAGCCTTCAGTTTATTATTCAGGTCGCTTGTTGCAATCTGAGGGGAATAATAGAAAAGCTTTCTATTCTTTCAGTGAGTAGTGCCCCACACCACATAGACCCTTGTATTGGCTTCTTTAGATTCACATTGCTAATTGGGAAACATATGTTTGTTAGTTGGTACTAAATTTACACGTTTAACAGATAATAAATCTTAAACTGAAAATTTGACCTTCGCTCCAAAATGAATCTTATATTCTACTACCTCTCTATGGATGCTAACAAAGGAGGTTGGCCATCCATTGCAAGTACTCCGTCCAAACGCTGCATAACTCGAAAACTTAAAAGGCAAAATGAATGATTTGCACTTAGACTAAGGAAACTACTGGAATGGTGATCATGTACGCCAAACGCTTTCAGTTCAACATGATAACACTAATATCTAGATGTTTTGCTGACACTATATATATATATATATATTTATATTATTTTGATTTAAGCATGGAAAGTGAGAATTTTAGCGAAGGTTTATGTCCATCTACAAAGAACAAATGCTTCCATTTTCAGGAGGAGAATAAGAGAGCAGTATACTACTAAGGAGAACCACATAAGTTTCTTTTACATTAAAAGGTATAGTTTTTACTTAGAATGAGACATGCCTAAGTCCTAAGAACCCTGCGGATCTTGACAAAAAAGATATAAAACTTGCATGTTCTTCTATGGTACTTGATCATGCTATTTCCCCGGATTTCGCATCTTCGTCGTGCTTATTTTTCCTACAATTACCATTAACACATCCCTACACCACGTAACTTAATACTCTGGCACAGATACTCATACTCCATCTACTATAATTAACATGACAAGTCTATGTAGGAGATGTGGTTGGTAAGGAATTCAATTTGCTATATGATTCTCCATTCAGTTTCCTTCTTCCTTTTTTTTTTTTTTTTTTTAAAAAAAAAACTTTTTCAAATAGAGTCTAACGGACTTAAAATTTAGTTCAAAAGGTGAGTATTAATGATCAAAATCACATAAGAAGACCAAAATATTTTCCCAGAATTTATATGAGATTTCTAACACATTTTCGCTCAGATATCTAGAACATAAATAATATAATATAAGGATTCAATTTTGGGTAAATTAAGAATTTGAATGATTTTAACTTTGATACTATATTAATAATAGATTTTGGACCTAGCTCAACCCCATAAACTAGTTCAAGAGGAATTCCAAAGACCATATTAGGACATCAACCCTTTTCAGTATATATATTGTATTTTTTTCTTTTTTTTTTTTTTAAAAAACAAATTCATCTCTATGTTGTTTTATTTATCTTTTGTTCAAATCAAATTGATTTACAAATTCAATTTCAAAATATTATGGTTTCTCAATTTGAATATGGTTGGGTGTGTTCACAACGCGATTTGATCCGAAAAACCGAAATAGAAGTATAGGCATATAATCTATGGCCCACTCCCAAATCTCAATATTCCTAGACTATTTCACCGTCTCTCTTTACAGGTTTACAGGCCTAAATTGTGCCTCTATCAATCTCACTCCCAAATTTCCAATATTGCACTCTTTCACCATCTTTGATTTACAAACCTGGACATCTATATTTCTTAATCTCACTCTTTCACCGTGTTAATGTCAGTCTTATGCTAGTTTAATTTGGCTGCTTGCAAGATGTTGGATTGTTCATGGCTATCTCAATATGTTGTGTTATTGAAATGAAAATAGTTACTTGTTAAAATTTTAAAATTGAACAAATCAATTTGTGAAACTGAATCAAAATAATAAAAAATGAATCGGATTAAACCTAGAATAAATCGAGTTTGGATGAGTACTTTAGAAAATCGAAATTTGAAATTTTAAATCGAGGATGGCCAAAACTGAACCAATTCGTGCATAGGCCTAGTATTGACTAATGACTTGACACATAATATAATAAATTCAATCTTAGCTTTTGGAAAATGACTATAGTTAATAATAAGAGTAAATTTGGAACTAATGGCTCATTTGGTTGGGGAATAAGTTATCCTGGAATTAGTTTTCCATCCTCAATGTAGGATAAAAATAACACTACAATTCTGGAATAACTATTTTCGGGATAAGTTATTTCTCGATTTTATCCAACTAAACATGAAATATACTCATCCTAATAAACTCGGGATTAGTTTTTCTTTGTCCCTCATACCAAACAAGCCCTAAATGATCATTAAATTATCTTTTGATCATTTAAACTGTACAAGCAAAATAAACATCTATTTTTCAGTATAATAAACGAGAAAATGTGGATGGAGTACCATTTAGAAGCATGGGATAAGAATCCCTTTCGACATGTCAGCTTGGCATTCGGAGGGCAATTTGGTTATTTTCATTAAAATGGAGCAATATAATTGACATGTAAGCTGATGCTGCTGATGTATACTCCTCTTGCTATGTCACATCTATATTTAGAAACAATCTAACTTCATGAGATAATTTATAACCTCATAAATATCTAATTAAAACTTAATTAAGATCATTAATTTTAAAAAAAAATCTTTTTTTCTTAAAACTCCTGTATTGCACATAATTGGGACGGAGGGAGTTTATTTATTTACGGAGGGAGTTTATTTATTTATTTATTTATTTTGTCACCCGCCCCTGTTTTTTCTTGTGTATTTTTCAATTAATTTTTTTTTCCCATGCCATCTCATTTAAATGACATTCTAATTATTTCGTGTAGGATTTCATTTTCCGTTTGTTTACATTAGTATTTAAGGATTTAGCTCCTCTTCATTTCCCTTCTCTCCAATTTTCCCAAGTTTCTATTTGGATTAATAGCACATGGTAAATGTTAAATTTAATTGTCTAAAGTAAATATCTAATTATGATTTAGATAATAATTAAATTATATTTTTTGATTTCAAAAACTATTATAATCCCACAATCTTAGCAACATATTATCTTGTCCATAAATATTTTTTCAAAAAAACAAGTTTTCTTCCTAATTTTTTATCCTACGCAGGATTGATCTTTTATTTTTTTAAAATTAATTTTTTATTACATTGTTTTCTTTGGAACTTCCTCTTTAACAATTATCTTCAGAAAATTGATTTTCACAATAAAAGTATGGAGAAAATAGGTGAAATAAAATAGGAGAAATAATTAACTCTCCATTATATAGCTAATGTATGGACTGCGTACACTTTACCCCCCAGACCCCACCTGGTGGGAATACATTGGGTATGTTGTTGTTTTGTTGTTTGTCATTATATAGCTAATGTTTAACGAAAAAGTTCCAAAAAAAAATAAAAGATCAATCCTGCGTAGGAAAAAAAAATTGGAAGAAAACTTATGTTTTTAAAAAATATTTATGGACAAGATAATATGTTGCTAAGATTGTGAGATAATAATAATTTTTGAAACCAAATAATATAATTTAATTATTATTTAAACCATGATTAGAGATTTACTTTAGACAATTAAATCTTAATCATTAAATTTAACCTTTACCATGTGCCACTAATCCAAATAGGAACTTGGGAAAATTGGAGATAAGGGAAATGGAGAGGAGCCGGATCCAGTATTTAAGAACAGTTCAAATTCTTTTTCCCCTTAATAAGCGTGAGATCAAATCTAATTATTCTATTTTAATCGTCACTTGAAATGAAATTAAAGTAACCAACTAATTTCACCATTAGGAGGAGTACTATGAACAGAAAGACTCTAATCACTCTATAATATATATAGCTTAACCACAAAAACCTGAAACATGGCTATGTCTGCAAACTCTGGTACAGAATATTTACCCTCCCCTGATCCCACCAGAACCATCGGATCATAGCATGAAATGCTGCTAGGTAAAAACTCCATCAACACGAGTACATGTCTATAATATAATCGATTACTACCCGAAGAAGACGGGGATGAATTAATCGCGACTACTAACCTATCGTATTGCCTGTTAACTTTTTCCTGTTTTGATTTCCACTTTCTTCCCTTCAATTTCTTCTAGCGGACTAATGGTAGCTAGAAGCTACGTATTTGAGAAAATTAAATACCTGACCTACGTTTATGGTAACTAGTTTAAGAAAATGGATTCATGAGATTGACTGTATTTATAGTAGTAGCTTTAAACATAGAATGAACAAGATTACATGTCCAGACTATAAGTATAAGAAATTAAGAAACTCAGGTGCAACAAATCAGAGTTGTTGAAGCCTTCCAACGGATCCAGTATCTAATAAAGATGGTTAATGAGCGCCAATGCATTGCTGGCAAGTTTGGTTATATTTGCCATGCAACTATTTATCATTTTCTTCACAGCTGGATTTACCTTGTTGCCAGAAAACCCATCAGTGCACGAGTCAGCGTCTGTTATTACAGCACTCGCGTACGTTTTAGCATTAGCCAACTGAAATTCTTTATCTTCATCACTTAGATGTCCCATTGCTTCAACAGCCAGATTGAGTTCGTATACAGCATCCTTCACATCTTCTATGCAGTCTTTAATAATGGAGGCTTCGATTCGGGTTATTCCCTTTCGTTTTTTCAACATTGAGACAGTGACAGAAGCGTTTTTTGCGCCTTTTATGGTTACGTCAAGGGCAGCTTTGCACAGCTTTGTGGAATTGGTTTTCACCGAAGAAGCATAGGGAATTAGTGTTTTCTGGCAAAGTGAAGTGTATGTGGTGACGTTGCATTTGGTTTTGACGAAGTTCGTGTAGGCTGGCCCAGAGGCTTTGGCAGCTGTGGCTGGTTGTGCTAATGAGATGAATAAAGCAATTGCCAAAAGGGGCAATATCACGATTTTGCAAAAAGACACCTCCATTGGATCTTGTGCTTATAGTGTTTTTGGGAAATATTGTGAAGTTCAATGATTTTGAAATAGAGAAGAATGTATGAATATATATATAGAGAGAGATTTATTTGGCAGGAGGGAGATTTTGCTTAATTGTTCAATATTGATCATGATAATGAAATGAGAACAAAATTGCTGTAAGATATACGAAAAATGAGTTGTGTGAATGTGCAGTATCAACTTATCTCGCCGCCACAGACGGTAGCAGCCACATTAGTGTAACATGGAAATTCAAGCATCTAAGGTTTGTAAGCCAAGTCAATTTATCAGGGGTAACAAGACGTATCCTAGGTATGCCTTTTAATTTACGTTTGTGTGTCTATATACATATAACGCAACGCATATCTCTCCATATCCAATACATTAGTACCCATATATCTTGAATTATTGCACACCATACCGTTGGAATTTCGTGATTCAAATTTCTAAACTTTGATCATGAATTCTGACATAGAAGCTTTAAGTTTTTGAAATAAATTTTATATGTTTGAAAACTATGTAAAAATACTTTAAATCATAATAATTAACTTAAAATATTATAAAAGCATATAATAAATGCGGTCAAAGAGAAGTTTTAACCGGCTCTCTGAAATTTCAACCATACGTGCCACATAAATTAAAACGAAGGAAGCATATATTATCACCGAATCAGACGTGAAGAGAATCGGACCGTCCAAGACTAATTTATTCCTGGGAAGAGCCTCATGATATTCAAGTTGACCATAAGATTTCTTGAACGTGGCCAGAAAATGATAGAAAAATGACAGCACGTAACGCTGTGGAAGAGAAGGAATTCCTTGCATTGTCTACGTACGCTGCTTTCTACTATTATGATTTACTTCAATCATGTGACTTAAAAAGATCCTCTAGTAAGAAGTTCACATTTATTGAAATTAGTTTGCGTGGTTCTCTGAATGTCAGTGATTCAATAATATTACTACCTACTATTTCATTCAAAATGCATGCACGTTGTACGTAGATCCTCTTCTTCGGATCGAGGTTACAGCAAAAGTTTGGTGTCACTTTTCTCAATATATATGTAGAGGAAATTTTTGAATATAGGGTCTCTTTTTTAATTAAGATTAAGATATTTGAGGTTGTATGCATATTTAAATATTAAAAATTAAAATATATATTAAGATTAAGACGTTTGAATTTGAATATACGTCTAAATGTTAAGATAGAAATATTAAATAATTAAAATTATTTATTTTCTTAACATCTGAATGTTTGGCACTTATCTTTTTTTATAAAATTAAAAAAATACACAAGTCAATTAAGACACTACTTAAACTAATATTATATCAATAAAATTTTCTTTTAAGAAATTATATATGTTGATTGTGGTTGTAAAGGTTAACGGTGGGGTTTATGGGTGTCAAGGGTGGTGGTGGTTGTAGGTAGTATCGAGTGGTGATGGTGGCCGACAATAGTGGTTAACGGTGTTTGTTGATGGTGATAGTTGATTGCGGTGATTAATAACTGTGGTGGATCATAGTGATAGTTGATGGTGTTGGCGACTTATACGATGGGTATCCTTATGTAACTGTGACTATGGTGGTTATGGGTTGTCCAGAGTGGTGCTATAGTTGATAATGATGAAGTAATGGTGAAATTTCGAGTTAATATCTCAAAAGGTCACTCAAGTTTGAGAATTTATTTAGCAAAATCATTGAACTTTGTTTTGTATCAATGAAATCATTCAACTTTGACATTTGTATCAATAAAAACATTCAATTAAATTTATCATTAAAAAAAATTGACATGAAAAAATAAATTAATTTTTTATGCCATGTACTGGCTGCTTAAGGTGTTGATGAAGTTGCAAGTGGAGGTATCAAAACTGTTGGACCGTCTTGTACTTCTAAGAGAGAAAGGCTCTTTACGAAAAAAGTTATAGAAGAATATATTGTTGAAGTTCAGAAGAAGGCTAGAAATCATAGCAACGTATATGAATTATTTTTATAATGTTTTTATGATTATGTCAAATACCTATTATGACACAAAATGTTGTGCCTTCTTTATATTTTCTTGTCGGCAAATAATTGTGTTCATAACCAACCTAGTATGTAATATCATTAGAAAATTATCTTACTGTGTTGTACAAGAATGGCGTTTTGTACATAGTGCACACTGGAGGCAGTTGTCACCAATGCCCTTGATATATCATTTATTTCTCTTTCATTTTCCATGTTCGCCAAAAGTGTTTCAAGTAGTATTGATAAGAAAGAAATTTTGAACTCCTGTAATAATCCAATAGTATTGATAATAAAGAAATTTTGAACTCCCATAATAATCCACAGAATCTTTGGGTTAAGAAACTTGAGATTCTTATGAGTAGTAGTTTTGCTACTGATTGTTTTGCGAGAAGAGAATCATACCAATATCATAATTCACAAGTCCACTGTAACATAAAGAAGGTGAAAAGCATAATGATTTTCCTTTCATTAATTTTATTTATTTGTGGGGTTCATGTTTATATGACATAAAAAATAATATATTTTGTTAGTCATTTTTTTTTAATTTATAATGATAAATTTATTAGTTGAGTGATTTTGTTGATACAAATGTCAAAGTTGAGTGGTTTTTCTGATATAAAACAAAGTTTAATGAATTTACTAGATAAGTTTCTAGAGTTGAATGATCTTTTGAGATGTTAAACTCTGAAATTTCATCTTTATAAAAATTCTTAAATGGACTACATTTTTAATCATGAATTCAGATCTATTTAAAGTGATCATTAAATAATTGAATTTAGCAAGACGTACTTAATAATTGAAATTATATGATTAAAAATAAGATCTACACACTTAACAACTACAATCGGCCAATTAAGATTCAAAACTTTCATAAAAGTGCAAACAAATATGGCCACATGGAATGCTCCACGACTAAGTATATCCATTCAGACTCGCTTTTGTTCAAATTTTTTTTTAAAAAGCATTTTGATAAAGATTTATAGCAACACTAACTTAATTTCAGTTACTCTCAGCACATACACATAGTAGATATTGTATGTGGTAAAATAGCTTTAATAGGGGTTGGGCCGACTTGGGTCGAAAAGAGATGAAACCGGCCCAAAATGGCATCATCCCGAGAATGAAACCAAAGGGAACATCCACTCAAGCAAGAACAAAGTAGCATGATACCGGAGCCAGGGAATGCCTCTCTCATAAGAAACCTAAATCATCACTCTTTTTCATCTTTTTCTCTAGTTCCTACTCTACCCTTGACTGGTAACTACAATAGCAGGATGGACCACCGGGGTAAAAGACAAAGGAAGAACAGGAGCGAGGTGTAAAAAAAGGCCTGAGCAAGACAAAGGACGAAGGCATGGAGCATTGCGGTTTTCATCTATGTAGTAAAATGGGCTACCCATCTCTTATAGAAAGATAAGGGGGAGGAGGAAGCCCTCCTTTTGAATGCACGGAGCAGAGTACAATTTGATCGAGGAATAGAGGTGTGCCATATGGAGACTAATATTTAATAAAAAGCTGCTAAAAAGGAAGCATGCTTTGCAAAACAATAGGCATACAGAAATTTCATTCATTACAAGCTTTGACCACAACACTTACCCAAGAATCCAGGCAAAGAGAACAAAACAAGAGATGCATTCAAAAAAGAAAAATAATGACAAGTAAGACTCAAGGTTTTGGATCACTTGTAGGAGAGGCACCGCTGGATCCTGAGTCGAGACTTTGCCCGGAGGACCCCAATTCACCATCTTCTCGGGGAAAATCTTCCCCTAAATGGTCAAACAGACGTTGTGCCTTAGCTATTTTGGCTTCTAGGTCTAGTTGGCCAGAGTTCACCTTCTCGAGAACCTTGATCCGAGTGAGTTGAGTCTCTAGCACTGTCTTAAGGGAACATTGAGCCCCTCCACTTAAGCGGGTAGACATAAGCAATCGAATCTTCTTGTTAAGTCAGTGGACCTCAGTAATGCCCGACCTCAAAGCAGGATGAGAAGGCCCAGCTTAATCTGAGGCATTGGGGCCAGCGCCCTAAAACATCTTATTAAGCTCTGCCTGAAGCACATTCTATTGGCGGAGCAGCTCCTTGATCACCTCTGTTTGCATCGCACGCTCTTTATCCTGACACCTGATCTCGAGGAACCACTCTTGAGCATCCACTCGAAAGGCATCTCTCTCTCATCTAGCATCATTGATCTAAAACCTAAGAGCTTCAATCTTGGAATTATGTTGGGCAAGGGACTCCACGAGTGGAGATTAATTACGCAACGAGCTCAAATTTGCCTCTAACATAGCACAACGCGCCTCCAAAACCTAATTTTCCTTTTGTCATCTCTACAGATTCTCAGTAGCTAATAGGCTAGCCTATAAAAAGTAAGGGAAAAATGCAAACGACATAGGGGATCAGAGGGAACAAAGCCAAAGTTATAGGATAAAGTTATATGAGGAAAGTCTAATCACCTAGGCTGAAGCATGATCACTCTCGTTGGTCAGACACTCGCTCGATGTTGCATTCATCCTCCCTTGATCATTGGGAGAAACAAAATGCCTGAGGTAGTTGGCCACTCTGATTGTCCTGGATAGAAAATTAATATCGACGGGAACAAACACAAGGACCGTTCTGGGCTAAAAGTCTTATCTATTAGAGTAGGAAATCGTCCCAACAACGTGTAAGGGTTGTTCACAGTTAGATCTAGGGAGCCAAGAGGTCCTTGGACAAGTGGGATTCCCGACCTCAAACCAAGACCTCAGCCAGGCGACCACTGAAGAAGATTAGGCAAATGATTTGGGGTAGGCTTAGGACCCGCAATAGGCGAACACTCAAAGTATTGACATAAGTCATTAAGCTCTTGGCTCGGACCGCCCCTTGATCCTCTTCCTAAGAGGCTTGGAATCTGCTTCATTAGAGTTGGCATCTAAAGCCACCACTTCTAAAGTTGGTCTTTTTTCTTTAGAAGATGAACAATGGCCACAGTTGGGCCTGGGACCTTTTACACCACACTGAGTGGTGACTTGAAAACAGGGGCTAGAACTCATAGATTGGGGAATTAAAGATATTTGAGGATCTACCAAATATGGAACGATAAATGTAGTAGTCGAAAGGATGGACAACACACTGCTCACCGAGGACCTACATAATAAATGGAAAAAAAATGGACATCAGAAGCAAAGTGATGAATTGCTAGCTCATCGGGTGAAAACTCAAGAGTTTGTGGTGCATACCAAGAGAATGGGATGGATCATGAAGGTAAGAGGAGAGGCTGGCCCAAACTTTGGTCCTTCCCGACTACAAGATTCTAGAAACCAACTCCCTGAGAGGGCCAGAAAGAAAGAAGAAGACGCTCTCTGATGAACGTCATTGGGGATCTGTGAAATAAAAGGGATAAGATGACCTCTCAAAGACACAAAAGAGGCAATCAAATAAAAAGACAATAGGAACTTGCGATGAACGTTCTAGGGAGAAGGGAGCAGTGCTCCAACTAGATCCACGAAGGCGATGACCATAAAACAAGGGGACTAGTCAAGACCAAATGAATCATTCAGGTCATCCAGAATAGAGCATGACCCATAGGGTTTTAATTGAACAATTCCACTACAGACTAGCCAGGGAGAGATGAGTAGGAGAAGATGCATGACATCAAACTCCATGCTAGTTAAATTTTCCAAAATTCTAAGGAAAATGGTATTTGGATATTGGCTATATTACTTTAAGCTACATGTGACTCTCTCTCATTGGCCAGAAGAAGTCCTTGTATCCTATAAATAGTCAACCCCTCCCCCATTTTAGAAAAAATTAATTTTACTCCTCTCTGTCCTCAAGAAATAAAATTCTTTAGCTTTGTTCTTAAGCTTTCGCTATTATCTTGTTGTATTGGCCATTTATTACTGTTTTCTTGCTGCTACATTCGCTAACTGAGCATTTGTGGTTACTACTTGGTTGTGGCTAAAGTGTTATGGATTGCACTATCATTCAGATTTGTTCTCAATCTCTTTTTACTTATTATTGCGTTGTTTATTTAGATTATTACTCTCTTGTAAACTCTCGCTACTAACTTAAAATTAAGACCATAACGCATGCTCTTGACCCACCTATAAATCTAACTATCCCAAAATCGATGGTAAACAGATATTTGGGTCACATATCAATTATGGCAAGACTGATCTTTCACATTGATTTTTCAAATTTTGAATTGTTCAATATAGGAGTGTTATTACATTTTTTGACATTGCTTAGGGCCCTTATTAAACAAAAAAATAAGTTTCTTTGTTTAATTGACATACTTAACACATTTCTCAAACCTCCATACCTCTAGTCATATAGTATGTTGAGGGCTAGTTATTTGGGTCAATATAGTATGTAATGATATTTTCAGGAAAAAACATTTTTAGATTGCCAACATAACAAAATAATTTAGTCTCTGAAGGTGTAATGACCCTCCTGGTTATTTTCTTGATTTTCACGCATTTTCTACATTTTGAGCCTTCCTATAGCGGCTACAGTTCATTTGTGACTTGTCGGAACTATCGGTTCAGTTATTTGACAGTTCATTTGGATTTTAGGCTCAAGTCCTTATTGTGGAACTTTCACTGTTAAGGAATTGGTCTCATACCAAAACTCCTAGTAGACAACCTTGTATGAGAATTTTGACAGCGCTATCAGCTCTGGAATATTGACTTTAGGCTGGGGGACCCTTGGTCCGATGAGGCTTTCAGACTCGTTTTAGGCTACTGGGTAAATTTGATGAAAAATAGAACTATAGGTGTGGGACTCATATTTAATACCTTCGCATTTGTGAGCCCTCTCTCACGTTCTTGATGAAGGGTCAGCTTGACCCGGTACATTTTCTTCTTCATGTTCGCGAAGGCTCCATCGCGACCATGATAGCCCTCCCCTTTTGTTCATCACATTCGTGACTCGTTCCTCGAATTCGCGATGAACTAATTTACTATGCATCACGATCGCAACTAGGGGTCATCTCGTTAGCGGTGAGTAACCCTTGGGCCTATATATTGCTGTCTCCCCTGATTTTCTCTCAGTTTCAAGAAATCATGGGAAATCATAAATTGGAATTGGGGATGAGTAGAGGACGTTGAGATGATCATTTCCCCTTAATATCTTCGTAAGTTCTTGATCTAAATCCTCCGTTTAATTCTTTTTTCTTCATATTTTCACTACCTCTCGGGGCTGATTTGTGCCCCGATTTGTTTCCTATTTATGCTCAAATTTTGAGCATGCATTCCTTGTCATTTAATGGACCTCGTGACAGATTCAATTTTTGGATTTCATTTATAGGCCCCACGGGCCCGTTCTTGACCCAAATTTTGGCCCGACCTATTATATTGTGATATGGGTTTTGATTTACTTGTATTAATATGTAGATTAATATTTTGATAGTGTGGTGACATTTTAGGATTATGGATTGAAGACAAGTGATTTGTGGACGGTTCAAGAGTATGATTCGGCATCGAGGTAGGCTTCGATCTACTTTTCCCTATGAGATGGTATTATGTATAGATTACATGCTAGGTATGGGTTATAGTCTATGTTTATGACTAGTATATCATGATTTAACCTATTGAGGAAATTTGGGATAGGAATGTGACCCGAACCTTAGCATAAGATACCCGTCATGGCCATAGAATCCTATTATCCTTGATTATAAGCATGTTGACCATAGATTGGTGTTAAGGATCCTTAAGTATAAGATCTATAGTTTGACTTAGTGAATTAGACCGTATTTACCTGGATTATTGTGTTATTATCATGTTAGTTATATCTTGTTGGGCACGAGGCAGTGGTTACGATACCAGTGGACTCCAGGTGAGTATTCTATCCTTAAATGAACATGATTCTAGTTTATAGATGCTTATGGTTGTATTGTTTGGATACTGGTGATGGCATGCATACTTTTAGGCGCATTTATGCTCACTTATTGGTACGATTCCAACCAAAACCTTGATTTTACTACTGTTTTCTAAAAGGGGATTTATTCCCACTTTTCACTTTTAAAACGAATTCTTTTACAACGGGAATCGTACCACCTTATTTAATGAATTATTAGCTTTTAGAACTAAATATGCTATTTTGGAAATTTGACCGAGGTTGATCCTGGTCCATTATTAACCCACTCTTTTAGCACTACTATTTACTTCGGTTGAGAGAGATTTTGACCTTTTCTATGCTATTATGCCGATTTAGTCCTGAGGTCGATCTCGAGCAATGTATTTACAGACTTACACTCTTTTAGTCACAGTTCGAGTTCGTGCACTTATTATATTTATATATATATCTCCGGTACTGGATGAAGTAGATTGATTATGATGGTTATTAGAAGTCTTGATTCGGGACCAGGCAGTGTATACGGATATTCTGAGTTCCCTATAGGCCCCTTCATTCGTAAGCCACAGTACCGGAAAAGGATGGTCGTCGTAGGTCTTGCCTTTGCGAACTATTGAGTTGGGGGAGGTATATACACTTGTTATGTTATGGAACTTAGATTGGACATGGTATCTCTAGTTTTTGTTGCATTCATTCATTCATATGCATTACTTATCACCAGTATAATTATTTGGCTCCTGTATCTTTTGGTCTTATGGGGGGCCGTATAGGTACATGTTATGATTGTTGTTTGTTGATTTTTTATTTATTCCTCTTCGGGCTTATGGGGACCCGATTAGGGTTATTGGTTGTCCGGGCTTTTCTGTATCCTTTTTTTGGTTATTATTGCATAACTCGTGGTAGGTTGGTTGTGGACTGGTGGTACCCATGGTTGACGGTACGTTTCTGATCCCTTTTCTCTATTATGGTAAGATATATTATTGTTAGGTTATCGCATGATTAGTCACATTTGGGTTAGGGACCTTGATTATGCTAGTATTAGCTCCCTATTTGGCTATGATCCTCGATATATTAGGTTGGCTCCATCCGGATACTACCTTGAGTTTAGTCCTATATATGTGTGTAAATATATATATATATGGTATTACTGTATATCCCCCTCTTTTCTTATCTATTCATATTGTATATGTATTCTTTGGCCTTATATTACTACTATATATCCTTCTTTCACTCTTTAGTTGTATATTGGCTAGTGATATTGTCACACCCCGAGTCCCAACGAGACGTGATTGGCACCCGAAGCCGATAAGGCCCGAGAGAACCAATCTTTGCTCTCAAATATCCACATGCATAACCCTGAATGAATAACATACTATCTCATGTAATTGAATGAAATGTAAAATGCCATACATATACATATAAAACTTGGCCGTTTGGGCCATCACGTCGCACTGAACGTACATTTCTTACATCCATGTACCCACACACGTCTACAAAAGCCTCTAACAGATGCATTGACCATAACAAACTAGAAGTCGGGATAAGTCCCCACTTTATACAACATCAGACACTGTACAACTATGACTCGGAAAGTCCCGAAGCAACTGGGGCTCACCAACAGTCTGCAAATACCGTGAACCTACTGTGGAGGTCTACTAGTGCCTGCACCTGCAACATGTAAAGTAAGTCCCCAAGAGGGGTCAGTACGAAGAATGTACTGAGTATGTAAGGCTCAGATAAAATTGTACAATGCATGCATACTTCAATGAACTCAATCTACAATTAAATAGTCAATGTGAATAAGTCACCATGTGTCATCTAGAACCCATGAGTATTGCTTTCATTACCTTCTTTGCTTTCTTTACTTCAATGGAAATAATTATAAGAAAAACTCTATATGTGGAACCATGTACCTTTCTTTCACTATGACCATCTCCAATGATTTATACATAATAACAACAACCATGGAATCAATATAAGAGAAATAACAAATGTGAATAAACTTTCTTTCTGTATGTGGGAAACCATGTACATTACGTTCTTTCTCTTCCTTGCCTTCACTTTACCTTACTTTACTTTTACACTGCTTATACACTGTTAGGGCCCTCATCATGCAGGTGTTCATTTCACCCCATGGATACATCATGCAGGTGTGTTCTTTCACCCCATGGATAAAATATCATCATCATGCAGGTATTCTTTTTACCTCATGGATAAGATCATGTCATCATGCAGGTGTCCTTGCACCCCATGGATAAATGGCCATCATCATGCAGGTACTTGTACCCCATGGATAAATAAACATCATCATCATACATTCCTTTGTTCTTACTTCATTTCATTACTTTGAGATTGATACTTCAACTTGTGAGAAATTGGTACTTTGATAGTCATAATATCACTTTGAACTTTTGAACATAATATTGATGGAACCATGAAATATTTAGAACATTACTCAAAGCATATGAAATATGTGAATGACAATTGGTCAATGCATAAAGAACATATGATGAACCATAATTGATACCCGGACTTAGGGTACCCTTGGCTTATGAGGAATTGATACTTTTGTAGTCATAACATTGTTGGAAGCTTTGGAACAATAACCAATGAGCTAGAGACATGTATATAAACATTCTTGGAAACATAGCCCTCATGGAAACATAATACTGTTGGAACCGTTGAACAATGATCCATGAGTATAATCACTATTGAACCCTTGGAACATAACCTCATTAGACTTTTGGAACATTACTAATGGATATGAGACATGTGTATAACTCTATTGGATCTTTGGATCATGACACTAATTGGAACACACCCATATGCTTTACTTTACTCTTGTACTTTATGAGATTAACACCTTAGCCACACACGTACTTACATGCACATCTCACTTCACTCCTTTTATCTCATGAGATTGACAATTTCACTTATGAAGTATCATTATACTAACTTGCACATCACCTCTCTTATTACTCTTATGAGATTGATACTCTTACAATTGGCACAAGGATAATCATCATACCATAGGACTCATAACATGATTGGAACAATGATATTCAACTAAACAAGCTCTCTTTACCTCATTGCTCTTATTGGGATAATTCTCTTAGGATCTACAATGTATGACAACTTAAGAACTTCCGCCATAAATAAGAACTAAGTGATTCATGCTTTGTATAGGGGTAAAACACATACGGCTATCAATATATCAACCTTGGTTGGAATACTATAGAACCCCCTTGGTATAGTACACTTTTGGAACCTTAGGATAGTGATTGCTACATACGATACCTTCGAACCTTTGGAAATTTTGACATATTAGCCAATGAACATGAGTCAACCAATGAATAAGGAACATATGAGTAACTCTAGCCAACTATCGAATATGAAATACCTTAGAGTATTTCAGAATCAAGTGAGTGCTATGACAGTGTGAACATCATATATTGCAGAAGGATATAGAAGTAACCTTACATACCTTTACTTCCAAGTACGAG
This sequence comes from Capsicum rhomboideum, assembly GCA_031232105.1. NCBI lineage: Eukaryota > Viridiplantae > Streptophyta > Magnoliopsida > Solanales > Solanaceae > Capsicum > Capsicum rhomboideum. Next base: position 33,383,399 of record CP124716.1, read on the forward strand.
TACACAAGACTATATATGAACACAACAGTCCAGCTTCTTCTTTGTGTTTCACTCTACAATATAAGTCCACAATGAAACTCTTGTTAACGATCATTTACCATACAAGCGTACAAAACGACAATGAACTATATGACCGTCATATAAATTCATTTCACTCCTTACAATACAACTCACTGCATTATCATACCAACAACACCTTAACATTACACACATTGACCAAGATTTCGTATAACAATAGCATTTCGCATCACACCTATCCTTTATGCCTTCTCATTTCCATTCCGTCACATTTCCGCTTATTGATTTGCCTCACAACAACATATGAACAACCATCCACATTTAATACAGTCCAATACGCCTTCATACGACACTTTAAAGTCATTAAAACGACATCACAAGTTCATAATTCCATCCAAAAAGGGTATCGGGGCTTTCGGGGATCAACTAGAGTCGAGAACACACAAAACGAGTTCTGGACCTGACCTGCGCTGCCACCTGCACACGTAGGTGGCTGACATGCGTGCGCAGGTGCCCTCCAGCAGCATCCAGAGGCATCTGCGATGGCATCTGCGCACGCAGGTGCCTCCGTCTGCGGGGGCGGATGCCCGTTTGGTCCGAAATGGCTCCGTTTTGGGTCTTTTAATGCCATGAATGGTCCATGATCATAACCAACCTCATTTTAACATATTTTTTATCATTTAACATGCCAACATGCAGTCATAACTTCACAACACACATAACGATACCCAAAACCACATTTCACGGCCAATACGACACCAAAACCATAACCGATTTCACAATACCAATTCCAAATGTTATGCACAAGAATGGAACAAAGTAAGACCATAATCACATCTCACATGTCAATATTTACTCCACTAAATTCACTTCTTTCACAACCACAAGTTCATCACCAAGTTTACAAGACAAAGCAACCTCCGATTTAAGCAAACAAGTAACCTTGCACTTATTGTAAATTTCTCAACATTCCACCAACATAACCAACATAATATAAACCATGTGTTATGCATAAAATATATGAACTCATCATAATACACACTTACCAATTGATGATCTTGGTCAAAAGAGTGGCTTAGGGTTCTTTGAGAGCAAAGGGGAAAATATTGGAAAATTCTAGAAATGGCATGTGGAATGTTATGAATAAAAATATGATTTGCCTTGTCCCTTTATAGTCTTTTAAGGTCATCCTTAGCCAATAAGTTAGTCAATAATTGAGGTGTCTAAATGGGTCAAGAAGAATGGGTCATTTTTCCTTGTTTGGGCCATGTCTTCATGTAAATTTTGGGCCAATTTTTGAGCCCAATAGTCAAAATATATGTAGCCTAACACTTGCATGCATAATATATCCCTTTATTACAAGTTCGATTAATTCCATCACTTAATCGTATACGTTCAAAAATTTACGGGGTGTTACAGATATACGGTATTACACGTTGGTCCCTAGTCATAGTTAGAATAGGATAGTTTATCCTTATTGCTCCATTAGCATTATTATGCTTAGTTTCCAGGATAATTGCTTTTGTAGTTTATATTCCTTCTTTACCTGTTATTTATACTTGCATTATCTTTAGAGCTCAATCGGCTGATGCTTACTGAGTACCACATGTTAGTACTCATACTACACTTCTGCAGCATGCAGATCATAGTATGAGTTCTCGCCGTTGATGTGTGCATCATACGGAACAGCCATGGATTAGAGATTTGGGATGACCTCCTAGCGTTCGGAGTATTCCTGCTCTCCCTCATATTATTAGTTTGATCTCTATCTTGTATTTTAGAGATGGCTTGTATATATATTGACTTTGTATTCCACTTTGTACTCCTATTGTATTAGAAACTCTTATACTGACTTCACCAGGTTTTGGGGTTGTAAGCTATATTAGTCTCTTTATTAAATTTGTTTATGCTGTTTTCTTCATTTCTTTGAGTAGTCCATTACTAGCCGTTCCAGACTACAGTTTGGCTTACCTACTAGTGGGTTATAGTAGGTACTATTATGACCTGAGAAATTAGGTGGTGACAAATTGGTATCAGTGCCTAGGTTTACCGGTGTTGTTGGCGCAAGAGCTAAGTGTTTAGTAGAGTCCTTCAAATTAGTACGGAGACGTCTGTATCCTATCTTTGGGAGGCTATAGGGCATTCTTAGGAAATTCTATTCTTGACTCCTTGTCGTGTGTCCGTACTTCTATTATCCCCTAGTACTTCTTTTGACTCCACTCTTTCCCAGGTGGATAGCATGAGAATATCGATAGATGCGGATGGTACTTCTGCGTATGTTACCAGAGTTTCAGCTCATCGTTGGGCTAAGGAGTTAGAGATTGATATCAAGGATTTTCATCATCAGCCAGAGGGTCTGGGGCTAGCCCAAGCTTCGGTAGAGTTTGTGACCATCTCAGCTTCTCAGAATATCGTGCTGGGGATTTCGAGTCTTTTTATGTATACTACACGGTCAGTTATGGTCCCCGATACATCGAGTGGTTCTTACACCAGAGTTGGATTTGTTGGTGTTCACCAGGGATCTCTATCAGTTTCTAAGTATGAGATTGGGTTTCTGGAGTAGGCCAGACACACACCCCTATTATTTTCTACAAAGAATGAGATGGTGCGTGGGTTTGTCAGAGGATTGACTTTACCACTCCGCTTAGCATTAGAGCATTTGGTAGCAGCTGGGTCCACTTTTCTTTAGGTTGTTGATCATGTGAGGACCATAAAGATGGCATGTATTGTGACCTATGGAGGTGGCAGTAAGAGGCCATGTCAGCATCGTAGTGTTAGTGGTATTTTGTCTGGAGGTTGGGATTCTCACAGCAGAGATCAGCCTCACTTGCAGCCTATCAGATCCATGCAGGTAGCACCTCAGGTTATGGGTGATTCTCAAGTGGTTCATGGTGGTTACGTTGGACAGATTTCTCGTCATACATTATGGAGTATTCGGTATAAACCTTCAGGCCGTGGCGGTCCTTCTAGGTCAGCATGTACAGTACATCAAAGAGTTCCGGGGGCATGTTTTGGTTGTGGTGAGATTGATCATTGGTCTAGAGAGTGCTCCAGGCATGAGTTAGTCAGCCAGTTGGGGTCAGCTTATGTTTCTCACCAAGTTAGAGCTTCAGGGGTTTGTTACTACTGCAGGGAGACCTATGGTTAAAGGTAGTGCACTTAGTGTTTTAGTTGGTCGTTCAAACACTCAGTCCAGGTTCGGACAATTCAGATTCGTACTCCTTTTGGCAGTCAGGGACCATGACTCTGGACTTCATCGTTTTAGGTACGCCTTTGAATTCCTACCTTTAGTTTCTATTTGAGTTAAGTTGGGGTTTTCATACCCATCGATGATTATATGCCTTTGTATTTTTATATTGGTTGTTGTATGCCTTCGTGTAGACTTCATGCATATGTGAATACCCCCCTTAGATGATTTCTTTTAGTAATGGATTAAGAGGATCAGTATTGTAGTTTACTTAGGGTGTAGTACTTGGGTTAAAGTCCCATTTCCCTTTGGCAGTTTGGCCTTGTTATGGTCGTAGAGTGGTAATGGTTGTTGTTTTCATTTTTGGTTCCATTGACACTTTATACTGGTGTTACTATTGTCATTGTTATTATTGAGGTTGCTAATGATTCTTACTCGATAGACAGCTAAACTAGCATTATCTAGTTAGAATCCCCCTTCCTCGAGATTCTTATTTGTTGGCTTAGACGGCTAACTTGGCTAGTTAGTTTCTCTCTTTTAGTAAGAGGAGGTTGGTTGTTTTCATTCTCTGTTAGAAAAGTTAGATTGGTTGTTAAGACAGAGTGAAGGTAGGTGGTGTCACCCCCTCAGACTGGAAGGGGTAGACAAGGGTCCATATGAACACTTACTATACAAATAACCTGCATTAAGTGGATGAGCCACTATTCATAAGACAATTACAAGAATGGTACATAAGTAGCTTTGGCCAAATGGCCGAACTAATATAGTAGACAACTGGAATTATGATTACATACAATAATTTTACATTATCTACAAAGCCTCTAATAGAATTTGTCACTATACAACAACAGATGGTCGGGACAGGACCCTACATACCTAAGCTATAACTATAAGTGACTTAAAGAGTGCTAGACATCTATTAGCTCCAGATGAGAGAAAATCTCACCGATTGCTTTGCTGAATTGAAACGAGCGCCTAATATAGAAGTTTGCTATCTGGTGTACTTGATCCTGGGATATTCAAAGATGTGGCATCCCTGAATGTAGGGACGTTAGTACATATACAACATGTACTTGTACGTAAAGCAGACTGACTAACAAGTAGGCGTATAAGGACGCTCAATGAATTGGATAACAACATGAGCAACTATGGATGGATAAATACCATAAACTTCTAAGTGGAACTATAACTTATGAGCATATCAGTGACTGATACACAATATAAATTATAACCTATGCCTTTGACTTATTAACTCATCATGTAGCGTCTTATGAGTAATTCATCATTATACAACGCCTAATAATTTGTGTAGGTGGTGTCCTATGCCTACTTTTAATTCAAATAATCATATAATGGCCTACCAAAGGCGATCTGTGTCAAGTGTAAGACATAGGTTGCTCAATTATCCATTGCTATGACATTATACATATATCTGTAATCGTGGTCTTATACATGGTACGCCCCTATGGGAACTCGCAACTGAAATGATACAAGAAAACAAAAAAGTGACTGAAATAAGCCACTGCTTTAAAGAGTAACCAAAATAGGCTACCCAAAACTTTTTATTCCATTTTACGATAATTAGTTAACGTCTTCGTTAATAGCAATGAACAGTAAAAAACTTTAAAAATGGAGTTAAAAACGACGAGTTGTAAACCAAAATTAATAACTCCATTTTATTTCAAAATTTATAACCCGGAGTTATTAATTTTGGGTTATTTAAAATAAAAATTTATATTGTAAACCAAAACTAAAAGTTTCGAGTTCTAAAAATAAATAAATAAATTTATTGGAAATTGGTTATACTTGCCTTGACACCTTAAGGGTCTGAGACCAAAACTTTTTATAGCATATTGACACAATTAGCAGCGGTGAATATTATCTGGAGGAAGAAAGCATATGCCCAGATATTATACACTGATGAGAGTGTCATGATAAAAAATACAGAATACAACACCAACATCTTCCATCCTCTTGAAATAGATTTCACTCCATAAAGTTGAGAACCTCCAACTATTCTCATTTGTATAGCTCATTTTTCAACAATAATCCATGGCGCATCAACAGCTCCATGATCTGGATCAATAATGTCTTAAGTGGAGCCTTCTTTTCACGGTCAGATATACGAGCAGGAGCATTAGAATGCGATTTGAACCGCCCTCTACCTCCCTCTCCTTTTCCTGCACAAAATAAAATATTTATCAATATCACATGCATCAACTTTCTCTGGAAGTACCAAGTTTTATAAGATTAGCACATTTCCAATAAAAAAAAAATTTCCAGAACTCGAAACTTTTAGTTCCGGTTTACAATATAAATTTTTATTTTAAATAACCCAGAATTAATAACTTCGGGTTATAAATTTTGAAATAAAATGGAGTTATTAATTCTGGGTTACAACTCGTCGGTTTTAACTTCGTTTTTTGAGTTTTTTACTGTTCATTGCTGTTAACGGAGACATTAACTAAATATCATAAAATGGAATAAAAAGTTCTTGATAGTCTATTTTGGTTACTCTTTAAAACAGTGGCTTGTTTCAGTCACTTTTTTGTTTTGTTGTGTCATTTCGGTCGCAAGTTCCCCCCATGGGCTCACTATGAGGGTCTGCTCGCAGGCCATATATGCCGTATCTCGGCTTGAGTCAGGGGAACCAGTACATGACATTCCAGCTGACTCCAAATACAAATGATGCCACAAGGGCGGGTACGCCACAATGTTTGGGCTCACTATAATGGTCTGGTCTCAATCCTGTGCACAGAATTACGTCGCGTATGTGAGTCAAGCAAAACCTATGAATACCCTCCAATCGTTAACTTTTATCAAGTAATGCCTTATATGCCTATGCAAGTATATTATGATATTTACTGTTTAGCCGTTCAAGTAGTATTTTCCATATACAACTAACTTTTTTGATAGTATCGACATATTTAAACGTTAGTTCTTTATATCATCATATGACTATATCACTATGTGATCCAATATACTAATGCGACTATAGTATGGTCATTTATTCTAATATATGGTATGTGATAGATATATCATATGAATTCTAAGAGTTTCTAATGAACATGAATACAATCCCGTATACTCGGCAAGAGTAATATGAATACTATGACTCCAATTAATAGACGCATGAAGGGAGGAGACAAGTAAATTTAAATGAAAGGGGCATGTAGATACCATGGCCACATTAGGCATATAATCATGTATTAGACGTATAAAAAGGGAAGGCAAGTAAACTATATCATCTCTTCTAGGGGGAACAAATGACTTACGGTCGTACCTTAATGACGTAGAAGGTTTTAGCTTTATGTACCTTTGATGCTTTCCTAGCTAGCGGCAGGACCACAAGTCTTAAACAATTCAACCCACAGAAGTGTAGCTTTTATCTTGCCAACCACTAATTTCCACAATCCAATAGGCAAAAAATTTACTACAAACATAATATATACATCCTCAATAACCCGTAGGTTCATCTAACAATTTATTCCGATAATCTTCACTTATGCCCGATACTAATTGAATTTCTTAACAAGAATTCGGAATGATTCTCTAGCTTCCATCTTATAAAATTCAACATTAAATTTGCCTGGTCAATAGAAATACCCAAAACCTCCATCCTTTATCACAATTTCATGTTTTCCCCTTTTCAAGAGCTTTAATTCATCAATACCCATTTCAAAAGCTAGGAAAAAAACCCCAAATTAAATAGTTATTACTACTCTTTACTATATCCCACACATATTCCACAATCATATTTGAGAGTAGGATAAAGAATTTACCTCTTAGGGTTCAAACCCTAACTTTATTTCTTGAAGAATGTCCAAAGTTCTTGAATGAAACCTAGCGGTTGTCCAACAATTTTGAATTGGTGCACGCTTCTTTTTTTTTTTTCCTTTATGCAAACTCTTATATACCTTATGATTTCTAATTTCTAATCTTCTAAGGATGTCACTGGAAAGGAAAGGGGAATAAGGAGCACTTCTTGTTTTACGTTTCTGGAAAGAAATTTTCAAGTAGAAGGGTTATAATTATTTACTTTTTATTATCTCTATATTAAAAGTCAAACATAAGACCCTACTATTCAATACTAATAGTTTAAATAAAGGTCATTCTAGGTGTATCTCAGTATGTTGCAAATACGATCTTGTCAAATTAAAATATATATGTCAACGGTAATACTATGCGCGTAGGTAGCTTGTATATTCTAATTTAAAATCTTACATCTCCATTACTTATAGCTCTGAAAAATCTTAAATATCAAACTATATACGTCACTAGAAAGTAGACTCAAAGATCGATTATTCGGTACATAGCGCACCACTTAACTTTTTATAGATTAAGAGTCATACTCGTTTATAGTATTAAAATAAATGTAAAATTTCCCAAGGTTCTACAATCTCCCCCACTTAAAATCATTCATCTTCGAATGATTCTTGTAACTCACTTTGAGTTCTATAATTTTATAATTATCAAGAAATTCATGGGATCACCCACTTCAACTTTCACTTCACTTAGCCCACCTTAAGGTCTTAAAATTTGGCTAAATCTCAATTTTTTTTAAAAAAAATCGACAAAGTTTCCTCTGTAAATAGGCCTATCGGGAACCTGTCAGCTAGCCAAAATACATATAAATACGCTTCACAGAGCATCACGACAAATACAATACTCAATAGGGAATACACGAGACTCCATTTGGCCTTATAGTCAAATGATAGATAATACACGAGGCTTTATTTGGCAGTATAGTCAAATGATAGCTATAACAAATACTGTAACTTACCTTATACCCTGCATCTTGAAGTTGCATCTATGCAAGTTTTCAGAATCATAGGTACACCCTATGTACCCCAATCAAATAGATCACTCTGCTTGCCTCTGACTAGGGATAAACTTAACTCTTACCTCTTTACTTTGTAGGTATACATGGAGGCATACAACATCTAAACAAAAATTAAATTATAATATGCAGGAAAATAAACAAGAAGGGAATGTAATCATGTAAAAAATCATGAACCATATAAAAAGAGTTTCAACCTATGAACGTGTAACTTAAGAACTAGAGAAGAATATATAATATGTAATCTATGCGCAGGTAAGCTGTAAAAACCTATGACAAAATGAACTTATAAACTGTAAAATAACATGTGAATGGAATGAAACAGAGAGCATGTAAAATATATGATTTATGACACAAAATCTATCATACAAGTATATATGCAAGTAGACTATGAAATTACTTAGTACATAGGCTCTTAGCTGAAGAGACGAATAGCATGTAAGTAAACCAAATGCATAGAGATCCCATAACTTTGCAGGTCTTGTACACACCAATAATACATCATAGACAACATGCCACTGGGAAAATCATAAGAAGAGCTTGTAAACAAAACATGCATAGTCGTTTTGATAGAAGTTAGGACGAGCTTATGAAGGTACTGCCAACACAACTTGAATCCATCAAGAATATAAATTAATCCATTCAAGTAGGAAAAACATTTTTGGATGGATTCAAAAAAGTAAGGATTCGCTCCATTAATTGGAAATAAACTTACCAAAAAAAAAAAATCTTTTATCTTCTTTAGAGAAATTGTCTGAAAAAGCATGATCTTAGTACTCCTATACGTCTTATTCAAACTGTAGCTTTTTAATTGCGATAAAAAAGTATGTGGACTATAAAAGTACCTCATACATGGCTTTAAAACCATAAAAGTACATAACATGTAGGTGAGCAAATTTTACTACACACATAAACATGTAATTTGCATTAGGCTAATACCTAGCACCTTGGTAGCTACCATATGGAAACGAAAGAGGCTAAGAATTTTTATTTTTTTTGTAACCATTTTTTTTTTGAATAAGTGTAAAGCAATGAAACCAACCAAAGCAAACAAAGAGTTTGATCAACACGAAATTCATTTTGGAGGAAGATCAACTTTAAGGGCATGTATCAACTATATTCATGTTCTTGTTGTAGCTTTTAACTTTCAAATATTGATGTTCTAACAAGTTGTAAATTGAACAATTGTATTTTTTTTTTCTGTTTGCTAATGAATCATTATTGGAGTCTTTATTTATGGGCCATAGACAACGAAAGAATCGATAGCTACCACTTTCCAGCTATATTATAACGATTTCCAAAATGGAGGACAAGATCATAAATCATTTTTCAGTTTTCACTCATTTAATTTCACTCTGTAATAAACAATGTGGACATCCATCGAGCACATCGTCTACCAATAAACTAAATAAAAGTACACTCAATACAGAAAAACCTTATAAGCAAGCAAACATATATTATGTGAGAAAATAAACTTTTGAAATCTCTAAAAAGGTGATCGTGAGACGTATAATACTTAAACAACTATACCATGAATAAGGTAACGTATAAGCGTATAACTCATAAAGCCTATAATCTATAGATCATAAGTTTTATGTGTATAACATATGGACCAGTGGACTATGACATGACATTTTTCATATAACCAAATAGACAAACAAACTACGAGAATACTTAATTCTTAAATCTTAAAATTGTGTAAATATATAGCATGTAATTAACTTGGTTATAGCGTATGAGCATATGAACTATAACCTCTAAAAAAACATCCTTAAAACCTATAAACTATTAAACAAATGTTATATGAGCAGTTTAATTTTAACATTCTAATCATATGAACTTTCAAAATGTATACTATTTAAACAAACAAGCTACAGGGCATATAACGTAAAAATAAGTGACCTATTATGCCTATAACATGAAAATAAATAACCTATGACATATGAAAGAAACTATTCTTTGATGCGTATGTACATAACATATTATCAAACATTTCGCGAAATAAATAACATATAGACAAATAATTTATAAAACACTTAATCATGTAGGTCGACATATAACATACAACCACCTTTATTACCAAACATGTAACATATAACCAAGAACAAATAGCCTATAAGCAGATTATCTAGGATACAAATAACATGTAAACAAATAATTCATGAAATATTTACTATGAATCAATAATTTATAAAACATATGGTGCATGATTTACAAAACATGTAGCATATAAACAAATATTTTATGTAGCATATAGCTTAATGAAACATTATCTAGATTATACTTTTCATATACAAACAATGATTCATATAACATGTAACCTATACACAAATGATCTATGATACAAATAACACATGGGTAATTTATCCCTAAAGGGTACATAACCATATAAACTAATAAACTTAAAACAAGTATCATATTAACAATTCGGTTATAAGATATGTAATACATATAATTCTACAAGCAAGTAAGCTATAAGATTTATATTTGTGAATTCATGATAACTTAACATGATAGGTATCTAGAAACTACATTTATACTAATACTAATTCTCGTAATACAATATCACTAGTCGTTGAAACTGTATAATCATTCTTCTATAACATCCTCTAACCTTCCTAAAAGTCGTACTCTAACTGGGAGCTTTGTCTAAGTTATTTTGATAACATTTGCATATACCTTAAATATAAAAATTGCCTCCTTATATAATGAATTATTGATACTATATCTGCTGCTACTCTGAGCAATCTGATAAACCCTAACTTATGTCTAACCCCTCGATATTCCTTGACCCTATCCTTTGGTCACGTACTAATACCCTTCTTAACTCTAACATAAATCATAATGAGGCATAAATTTTCCTATACTATATTTTTGTAAGTCCATTGAAACACTTATCCTCGAGTTTGCTACCATCCAAGGTTTTACACAGATCATTGCCCAATTGAGGTACTCTAATGCACATAATTTATAGAAATTATCTATGTTATCACCTGGAAATAATTTTTTAAAACTAAATTATCTAGATCTTGTCGGCCAACTAAGAATATCTCTAATTAACACTAGTAATGCACATTTACTTAATAATACAAACCACTATTACGTCTTTAACTTATAATGAGCTTCTTCGATCTCCCCTATTTTAAGCGTAAACATAACTTTGAAGCTTTTAATTATATCACCAAAGAAGCATTGAACATTCTTAATAGGCTTAAATCCCATAAGCACTGGAAGGATCCAGCAGAAAGGTTTTCAGACTTAGAAATCGATATCCTTCTACAAAAGTTACATCAAGGGATGTCATCTCTCAATTCTGTAGAAGAACAATCCTTAATTGAGTAATTCTTTGACTAATCCCCTCCTTGGAAACTGCTTAGTTAAATATGATAGTAACACAAATACAACTATAACTGTAGAGGGCGAATAAATATATGCACATATTTCTTTTGTAAAAAAATAACTAGGTATGAAAGATCCGACGTACATATAACCTTAAATCTATATGACAATTAAGAAGAATATGGATTAGAATTAACTGCTTATGAATTAGATTTGTCACACGATCTAGATTGTAATATAAGGAAAAAAATTCCTAAATGCCCAAGCAGTCCCTCCATTATAAATGTGGTGCACAACACATTCATAAGTAAGGCCCTACTAGACACGGCTTTGTAGACTCCCTGGGAAAATTGAACCTATACTTTGATATCAAGCTTGTCACGCCCCCAGAATGGAAGGGGTAGACAAGGGTCCATATGAACACTTACTATAAAAATTAACTTGCATTAAGGTTATGAGCCACTATTAATGAGACAATTACAAGAATGGTACATAAGTAGCACTGACCAAATGGCCGCAATAATACAGTAGACAACTGGAGTTATGATTACATACAATAATTTTACATTATCTACAAAGCCTCTAATAAAATTTGTCACTATACAACAACAGATGGTCGGGACAGGACCCGATATCCATAAGCTATAACTATAAGTGACTTAAAGAGTGCTAGACATCTATTAGCTCCAGATGAGAGAAGAGCTCACCAACTGCTTTGCTGAATTAAAATGAGTGCCTGATATAGAAGTCTGCTATCTTGTGTACTTGATCCTGGGATATTCAAAGATATGACACCCCCGAATGTAGGGAAGTCAGTACATATACAATATGTATTAGTACGTAAAGCAAACTAAATAACAAGTAGGCGTATAAGGACGCTCAATGAATTGGCTAACAACATGAGCAAATATGGATGCATAAATACTAGAAACTTCTAAATAGAACTATAACTTATGAGCGTATCAGTGACTGATACACACTATAAATTTTAACCTATGCCTTTGCCTTATTAGCTCGTCATGTAACGTCTTATGAGTAATTCATCATTATGCAGCACCTAATAATTTGCGTAGGTGGTGTCCTATGCCTACTTTTAATTCAAATAATCATATGATGTCCTACCAAAGGCGATCTGTGTCAAGTGTAAGACATATGTTGCTCAATTATCCATTGCTATGATATTATACATATAACTGTAATCGCGGTCTTATAGGGTACACCCCTATGGGCTCACTATGAGGGTCTGCCCGCAGGCCATATGTGCCATATATCGGCTCGAGTCAGGGGAACCAATACATGACATTTCAGCTGACTCCAAATATAAATTACGCCACAAGGGCGAGTATGCCGCAATGTTTGAGCTCACTATAATGGTCTGGTCTCAATCCTGTGCATAGAATTACGTCGCGCATGTGAGTCAAGAAAAACCTATGAATACCCTTCCTTCGTTAACTTTTATCATGTAATGCCTTATATGCCTATACAAGTATATTATGATAAATATTGTTTAGCCGTTCAATTAGTATTTTCCATATACAACTAACTTCTTTGATAGTATCAACCTATTTATACGTTAGTTCTTTATATCATCATTTGACTATATCACTATGTGATCCAATATACTAATGAGACTATAGTATGGACATTTATTCTAATATATGGTATGTGATAGATGTATCATATGAATTCTAAGAATTTCTAATGAAAATGTATACAATCCCGTATAACTCTATAGATACTCAACTCGGCAAGTGTAATATGAATACTATGACTCCAATTAATAGACGCATGCAGGGGGGAGACAAGTAAATTCAAATGGAAGGGGCATGTAGATACTATGGCCACATTAGGCATATAATCATGTATTAGACATATAAAAAGGGAAGGCAAGTAAACTATTTCGTCTCTTCTAGGAGGAACAAATGATTTATGGTCGTACCTTAATGACGTAGAAGGTTTTAGCTTTATGTACCTTCGATGCTTTCCTAGCTAGCAACAGGACCACAAGTCTTAAACAATTCAACCCACGGAAGAGTAGCCTTTATCTTTCCAACCACTAATTTTCACAATCCAATAGGAAACCAATTTACTACAAACATAATATATACATCCATCAATAAACCGTAGGTTCATCTAACAATTTATTCCAATAATCTTCACTTATGCCCGAAACTAATTGAATTTCTTAACAAGAATTTGGAATGATTCTCTAGTTTCCATCTTATATAATTCAACATTAAATCTTCTCCATCAATAGAAATGCCCAAAACCTCCATCCTTTATCACAATTTCATGTTTTCCCCTTATCAAGAGCTTTAATTCATCAATACCCATTTCAAAAGCTAGGGGAAAAAAAAAACAAATTAAATGGTGATTACTAATCGTTACTATATTCCACAATCATATTTGTGAGTAGGATAAATAATTTACTTCTTGTGGTTCAAACCCTAACTTTATTTCTTGAAGAATCTCCAAAGTTCTTGAATGAAACCTAGCGATTGTCCAACAATTTTGAATTGTTGCACGCTTCTTTTTTTTTTTTCCTTTATGCATACTCTTATATACCTTAAGATTTCTAATTTCTAATCTTCTAAGGATGTCAATAGAAAGGAAAGGGGAATAGGGAGCACTTCTTGTTTTACGTTTCTGGAAAGAAATTTCCAAGTAGAAGGGTTATAATTATTTATTCTTTATTATCTCTATATGAAAATTCAAACATACGACCCTACTATTCAATACTAATACTTTAAATAAAGGTCACTCTAGGTGTTCTTCAATATGTTGCAAATATGATCTTATCAAATTAAAATATACATGTCAACTGTAATACTATGCACGTAGGTAGCTTGTATATTCTAACTTAAAATTTTACACTTCCATTACTTATAGCTCCAAAAAATCTTAAATATCAAATTATATACGTCACTAGAGGGTAGACTCAAAGATCGATTATTCGGTATATAGAGCACCATTTAAATTTTTATAAATTAAGAATTATGCTCGTTTATAGTATTAAAATAAATGCAAAATTTCACGAGTTACTATAGGTTGGCCTTCCATGGTTTTGTTGTGGTTCTAGAGTTGGCAATTCAATTTTATTGCCCTTTTTTTATGTTGGAAAGTCTAAGGCTTGCTTTTCTGATTTGTTGGATTCCTCTCCTGGTGGTCGTCTTGATAATGGTGTTGGTGTTGAGTTGGGTACTCCATTCTTGCTATGATATGGTCCATGATTTAGTTGAGTTAAGGTTGGTGAAAATGGGTGAATTCAGAAAATTCTTATTTCGGCAGTTGTTCGACCTAATATGACTTCGTGAAATGCTTCTGCTTGGTGTTATGTTCTTGAGTATCTATTGTTGGTTACCAAAGCAGGTGTCTATTGAGAATGAGTATTCGTCACCATGTATTGGGTATTGGTTTGACCAAATTCAGGCTAAGGTTGTATTTCTCCTAGTTACTCGAGTTTTGGCTATCACTAGTACTGTTTGCAACCTTGGTGAGTTCATGGTTATGACTTGATGCATTATGCCCTTTAGCAGATGTGAATTTGATTGTTTGCATCTTCAGCTGGTGGTTTTCCTCAGTTGTGATTTAGTTCTACCGTAACATTTTAATTTCATTCCTTGTGGGACCATTGGATATATGCTTAGTCTCTGAAAGTAGGTTGATTTGGGTATTTGACCTTAGTGAAGTCTTGTTGGCTCTAGTTGTGATTTTGTCCTTCAGCAACATCTCAATTCTAGCCAATGTAGGGATCGTTATGTAGATGCTTGATTTCTGATAGTGAGATTGATTTGAGTATTTGATCATAGTGAAGACTTGTGGGCTTCAATTTGGATCCTGACTCTTTTGAGTGGCGGCTTGAAATTTATGATAACTTTTGGAATATAGATATTGCTCATCAACAGGATCGATTTAGTTGGTTGAGATCGAGTAATTCAGCTTCGATATAGAGATTATAGCTTGGATTATGTAAATTGGTGGCAGACTCCATTTTGAATCTGACTCCATTAAGACTTTGTCGGTAGGTTGACTAAGCCTACTCTGTACCTACCTATTTGGTTCTCTTTAGTTTAATTAGACTGTGCTTGATGGATGCTCGAAAGATGGTCCGTTGGCATATGATATTGGCTTTTACTATTTTTGGCTTGGATTGTCAGTTGTTGTCAGAATTCTGAATGTCTACTCAGTGGAAGAAGTGTACTTGAGTTGGGATTGGCATGGTTTCACCCATAATTGGTGGGGCATTCTTGAGCAGATCATTCAATTTTGAGAGTTTTTGCTTCGGACTCCTGACTATCAATTTTGAGAGTCATCCAAACCAGTTGTAGCTTTGGCTAGAGATTATAGGCTTTGATCATCTCTTTTTGTGTGTCCAGGTAGTACTTTATAGGCTTATTTTTAAGCTTTCCATTATGGATTTTCAGTATATCAGCTTTAGTCTTTTGAGGTTAGTGTGATGTGATTGTGTGATCAAGACTTGAATGATATTTTGTGCGGTCCAGAGTAGACCTCCAGTTTGGAGAGACAAAGGAATATTAGATTAAGAATTTGGAATTGGTGGTATGGGTCATGCCTTGGATGGGCTTTATCTTGTTGATTCTCCACTTGGTTGAGCTTGTTTCAGTATGGTATCAGTGTATTATGGTTTGGATTTATGTGTATCAGTTGTTCTCGATTTAGTTGGAGGCCAATTGGTTGCTGAGGTTGAGTTTTTGGTATTTTGGGAAATGAAGTAGTCTTTAGTTGAAAAGGGGATACCTTTGGTGAAATCTCTTGCAAGCATTGGTTTGCCTTAGAGGAATATCTGGGGATTCATGCTTAGAATACAGGCCCAGTACCTCGTCCTTTCGAGCTTTTGGGCTCTTCCTATCCATTGACTTTCGCGAACAAAATTTCTTTTAGTAGTGGATATTGTAATGACACTCCTGGTCATTTTCTCAATTTTCACAAGTTTCTAATTTTTCAAGCCTTCCTATAGCCTCTACAGTTCATTTGTGACTTGTCAAAACTGTCGGTTTGGTTATTTAACAGTTCGTTTGGATTTTAGGCTTAATTCCATATTGTGGAACTTTTGTTGTTGAGGAATTGGTTTCAGACTAAACCTCCTAGTAAATGAACTCAGATAAGAATTTTGATAGTACTATCAGCTCCAGAATATTTATTTTATGCTAGGTGGACCCTTGATCCGAGTCTTGAGGCTTCCGAATTCATTTTGGGCTATTGGGTAGATTTGATGAAAAATAAAACTATAGGTGTGGGACCCATATTTAATCAAAACGACCTCCGTTGTAAATTTTAATGGTTTTGTTGAGTCTGAAATGTCGAATTTGGAATGGTAGTATAGTTAGTTTGCGAGCACGGAGTTCAGAACAAATCTCGAGCAGCCGATCGGAGTCCTTTGGGACTTAGGCTTTTGCTGGTTTTGCATCATCCGGTATAGGCCTATGTTACTCTTCGTGATCGCGAGGCATAGGCTGCATTCACGATGGCTCAAGTCCTTGACCTTCGCATTTGCGAGCCCTCTCTTACATTCGCGATGAAGGGCCGGCCTGACCCGGTCCATTTTCTTCTTCGTGTTCGCAAAGGCTCCATTGCGACCGCGATAGCCTTACCCTAATTTTCATCTAATTCGAGACTCTTTCCTCATGTTCGCGATGATCTAATTTCCTGTGCGTCGCAATCGCGGCCAGTTGGTCATCGCAATCGCGATGAGTAACCCCTAGGCCTATATATTGTTGTCTCCGCCTATTTTCTCTCATTTTCCAAGTCCCAAATCGCCATTAATGGCATTGAGAGCTCAAGAAATCATAGGAAAACATAAATTGGAGTTGGGGATGAGTAGAGGACGTTGAGATGGTCATTTCTCCTTAATTTCTTCATATGTTTTCGGTCTAAATCCTTCGTTTAATTCTATTTTTCTTCGTATATTCACTTTTTCTAAGGGTTGATTTGAGCCCCGATTTGTGTCCCTTTCATGCTCAACTTTTGAGCACGCATTCCTTGTCCTTCAAGAGACCTCGTGACAGATTTAATTTTTGAATTTCATTTGGGGGCCTCACGTGCCCGTTCTTGACCTGAGTTTTTGCCTGAGCTATTATATTCCAATATGGGTCTTATTTTTCTCGTATTAACGTGTAGATTTCTATTTTTATAGTGTGGTGACATTTTGGGATCGTGGATTGAAGATGAGTGATATGTGGACGGTTCAAGAGTGCGGTTCGACATCGAGGTAGGCTTTGGTCTACTTTTCTCTATGAGATGGTGTTATGTATAATTTGCATGCTAGGTAGGGGTTATAGGATATATTTATGACTAGTATATCATGATTTAACCTATTTAGGAAATTTGGGATATGAATGTGACCCGAACCTTAGCATAAGATACTCGTCATGGCCATAGAATCCTATTACCCTTGGTTATAAACATGTTGACCATAGATTGATGTTAAGGATCCTTCAGTATAAGACCTATAGTTTGACTTAGTGATTTGGTCCGTAGTTTCCCGGATTATGGTGCTATTATCATGCTAGTTATATCTTGTTAGGCCCGAGGCCGTGGTTACGCTACTAGTGGACTCCAGGTGAGTATTCTATCCTTAAATGGACATGATTCTATTTTTTAGATGCTTAGGCACTTATGGTTGTATTATTTGGATACTGGTGATGAGATGCATACTTTTAGGCGCATCTATGCTTACTTACCGGTACGATTCCAATCAAAACTTTGATTTTACTACTGTTTTCTAAAAAGGGATTTATTCCCACTTATGAGGGGTCTTATAGGTATAGGTTATGATTGTTATTTGTTGATTTCCTCTTTGTGCCTTTTCGGGCTTATGGGGGCCCGGTTGGGTTATTGGTTGTCCGGGCTATCCGGTTACTTTTATTTGGTTATTATTGCATAGCTTATGGAAGGTTGGTTGTGGACTGGTGGTACCCGTGGTTGACGGTACATCTCTAATCCCTTTTCTCTATTGTGGTAAGATACACTATTGTTAGGTTATCACATGATTAGTCACATTTGGGTTAGGGACCCTGATTATGCTAGTATTAGCTCCCTTACTTGGTTATGATCCTCGAGATGTTATATATATATATATACACACACACATGGGATTACCGTATATCCCCCTCTTTCCTTATCTATTCATATTGTATATGTATCCTTTGGCCTTGTATTACTACTATATATCCTTCTTTCACTCTTCAGTTGTATATTGGCTAGTGATATACGGTATTACACGTTGGTCCCTGGTTACTTTTAGAATATGATAGTTTATCCTTATTGCTCCATTAGCATTATTATGCTTAGTTTCCTGGATAGTTGCCTCAGTAGTTTATATTCCTTCTTTACCTGTTATTTGTACTTGCATTATCTTTGGAGCTCAGTCGGCCGATGCCTACTGAGTACCACGTGTTTGGTACTCATACTACACTTCTGCAGCCTGTAGATCATAGTATGAGTTCTTGCAGTTGATGTGAGCATCGTACGGAGCAGCCATGGATCGAAGATTTGGGGTGAGCTCCTGACGTTTGGAGTATCCCTGCTCTCTCTCATATTGTTAGTTTGATCTCTATCTTGTATTTCAGAGATGGCTTGTATATATATTGACTATGTATTCTACTTTGTACTCCTGTTGTATTAGAAACTCTTGTACTGACTTCACCAGGTTTTGGGGTTGTAAGCTATATTAGTCTCTTTATTAAATTTCTTTTCGTTGTTTTCTTCATTTCTTTGAGTAGTCTGTTACTAGCCGTTCTAGACTACGGGTTGACTTACCTACTGGTGAGTTATAGTAGGTGTCATCATGACCTGAGAAATCGGATCGTGACAGAAGATTTTCGTTTTTCTGTAGAAGCAATAGTCACTGTCAGCATTGGGTCTCTAATTCCCACTTGTAAACTTGGATACTAGACTAGTCTCTTTTTTTTTCTATATATTCATTTAAAATTAGTCCCCACTCAAATTTGTAATAATACTAGATACATGAGCCGTGCTAGCATGAGCCCAATATGTGTTACTTTCTTCATCCTAATTTGTGTGACATAGATACAATTTGGAGCTGATAAAAAACACTATGTTCTTGAAATATTTTAAGTTGTTAATTATTATTTTTTATAGTACATTTAACATAATTTTTATATAATATATGTTACTTCTTTTGTCCGAGTTTATGTGGCACACATGAAATTTTGAAAGCAGCCCAAAAGTTTTATATTTTTTTTTCTTCTATTTTAAGTTATTTTATTGTAAGTTTTGGTATTTTTTACGTAATTTTCAAATTTATAATAGACTAAAAAGGAAAGCAAGACAAATACATTGAAATGAGAAGAGTTAGAAAAATACCCCTAGCTAGAAAAGACATGTCGATGAATAATTGCCTGCTCGTAGCTACTTATCAATAGTAATATTCTTTCATTAAAGACTTTGTAGTATTCATTAAAGACAATGACCTTTCAAATAAATGTAAATTATAATTTAGAATAATAAATCAAATTATTCTTATCATAGATAAATACTTAAGTTACAAAAACTGAATTAAAATATTATATGTTACTCCCTTTGTTTCAAAATGTCACCTTAGCGAAAATCATATTTATTAAAAAATTAATAAATACAATTTCTAGTTTACTAAACTATACCTATTTAATAAATGTCTTTTAAAAATTGAATAGTATTTAAAAAAAAATAGAGTATAAGGGCATACGATGCTTATTTTTGAAGAAATTATTTTTCGCAATGATGACACTGATTTTGAAATGGGAAAGTATTACTTTAAAAATATAGATAAACCCCAATGGTTCAAAAATGACCAATAAAAATCACAAAAATCAATATATAAAGGTAATGTATGTAAAATCAATATATATATATATATATATAGATAGATAGATAGATAGATTAAGGAGAATCAAGACAAGGTAATGTGGCACCTCTTTATGAACTCCATTCATATTTATCTTTTTTCTCCTTTTTTTTTGAATTTTTTCCTTCATTCTTTTCGTTAATAAATTTTTTTATTAATTAAAAAATATATTATCATATTTACTATATCTAATTATATCTTATAGGTTACAAAAAAATCTATATCTATTTGTATTCTCTACTTAATAACATGTCTCCTTAACATCCTTCTACTTAATTCATGTGGCTTAACTAATCTATAAATAACAATAATCTATGGATTTGTTGGATTCTCATTTTCATCTTTTCCTTCCTTTTATTAGTGCATCTTTTTCTTTCTTTTTAGGATTTTTTTCTCCTTCTTTCTTGTAATGACCCTCCAGGTCATTTTCTCAATTTTCATGCATTCTGGCATTTCGAGCCTTCCCACGTTAGCTACATGTCATTTATGAATTGTCGGAACTATCGATTCGGTCATCGGATAATTCATTTGGATTTTAGGCTCATTTTCCTGTTTTGGAGCTTTCGCTATTAAGAAATTGGTCTCGGTCCAAAATAGCTAGTAAACAATCTTAGATGGAAATTCTGCCAGTGCCACCAGCTCTGAAACGTTGATTTTAGGCTAGGGGAACCGTTGGTTCAGTCCCGAGGTTTTCGGATTAGTTTTGGGATGTTGGGTAGATTCGATAAAAAAAATGGAACCATAGGTATGTGCCCCATATTTAATCGAAACAATCCCGGATGAAAGTTTTGATGGTTCCATTGAGTCCGAAATGTCAAATTTGGCGGGGTAGCATAGTTCATTTGCACACACGAGGTTTTGAACGAATCTTGAACACCTTGTCGGAGTAGATTTTGGACTTAGCTAAAATTTGGTGCTTGATATCTGGTGTGACCGCTAAAGCGGTCAAAGAGCTGTTTTAGCGGTAGTAAGTTTAACGATAATCGATCCGCTTTACCGACCTTGGCCATTAAAGTATGGACAGCTTAAGCGCTCCCTTGTTCGCTTAAGCAAACGTCGCTTAAGCAATGGGGTGCAGCTGTAGCGGCCTTAGCCCTTTCCCTCGGTGACCGCCTAAGCGGTCAGTGTCCGCTTTAGCGTCAGCCGCTTAAGTAGCCAGGTGTCCGCTTTAGCTATACCTGGGGGCTGTTAAATCCCCTTTTCACCCAATTTTCTCCCCCATTTCTTAACCTTTTTCCTCTATTCTTGAGAGCATAGGTTGTGGGAAAGTGGGGAAAATCTTTGATTAAAGCTAAGGTAAGTTTGCTCTACACTCCTTGGTCCTTATTCATCATTTTACCCGTTGAATTTTGTTCCATTTCATTATAAATTCTTAGAAATTAGGTCTTTAAATCCTTAACTTTGGGGACTGAATTAGGCCCCGATTTGTGTCCCGTTTATGCTCAACTTTTGAGCATACTTTCCTTGTCCTTCGAGGGACCTCGTGACAGATTCAATTTTGGATTTCGTTTGAGGGCCCTGCAGGCCGGGCCTGTTCTTGACCCAAATTTTGACCTAAGCCTTTATATAGCAATATGGGTTTTGTTTTACTCGTATTAACGTGTAGATGATTGTTTTGATAGCGTGGTAATATTTCAGGATCGTAGAGCAAAGTCGAGCGAATTGTGGGTGATTCAAGATTTGCGATTTGGCATCGAGGTAGGCTTCGATCTACTTTTCTCTATGAGATAGTGTATAGTATTGTTTGCATGCAAGGTAGGGATGGTAGGATATCTTTATGACTAGTATAACATGACTTAGGCCATTTAAGGAATTTGGGGTAAAAATGTGACCTGAACCTTAGTGTAAAACACTTATCATGGCTATAGGATCCTATTACCCTCGATTATAAGAATGCTGACCATAGTTTAATATTAAGGATCCATTATTATAAGTTTTATCATTTGACTTATTGATTTGAGAGGTATTTTCTCGATTAGATCCTTGTAGTGGCTTTATGCCCTTGATTACTATGGATTTTCGAGTTATAAGGCTTGTTATGTTGATTATGTATTTTTGGGCCCGAGGCCATAGTTACAAAACCAGTTGGACTCCAGGTGAGCATTTTACCCTTAAGAGGGCATGATTCTGGTTTATAGACGCTTAGGCGCTTATGGTTGTATTATTTGGATACTGCTGATGGCATGTATATTGTTAGGTGCATTTATGCTCATTTAGTGGTACGATTCCAACCAAAACCTTGATTTTACTACTGTTTTCCTAAAAACGAAACTATTGCCCCTTTTCACTTTTAAAATGGATTATTTTATAATGGGAATCATACCACCTTATTTAATAAAGTATGAGCTTTAGGAACTTAATATGATGTTTTGGAAATTAGACAGAGATTGATTTTGGTCCACTACTATTCCACTCAGTTTACCACTACTACTTACTCGATCGAGAGAGATTTCAACCCTTTCTACGCTATTATGTCGATTTAGTCCCGAACTTGATCACAGGAAATGGATTTATGGACTTACATTCCTTTAGTAATGGTTCGAGTGTGTTCACTTATTATACTATGTACATTCCTTTAGTCACGGTTTGAGTCTGTGCTCTTATTAGATTATGTACACTCTTTTAGTCACGGTTCAAGTCCGTGCACTTTATATATATATATATATATATATATATCTGGTGCTGGACTGAGTAGATGGATTATGATGATTATTGGAAGTCCTGGTTCGGGACCAGGCAGGGTATACGGATATCTCGAATCCCTCATGGGCCCCTTCGTTCGAGAGCCGCAGTACCTGAGAAGGATGGTCGTCGTAGGTCATGCCTTTACGAGATACTGAGCTGGAGGAGGTGTATACACTTGTTACATTATGGGACTTGGTACTTTATGGCACTTGGATCAGATATGATATTTATGGATTTGTTGCATTCATTCATTTATATGCATCACCTATCACCAGTATGATTATTTGGTGCCTGTATCTATCGGTCTTATGGGGGGATATATAGGTACAGGTCATAGTTGCTGTTTACTGAGTGCTTTCGTGAACCTTCCGTGCTTATGGGGGTCCGGCTAGGTAATTGTTTGCCCGAATTAGCCGGTTACTTTATTATTGATTATTATGGTTAGTTCGTAGTAGGTTGGTTATGGACTGGTCCCCAAGATGGTGGTACATTTCTAGTTCCTTTCTCTATATTGGTGAATTATATTATTATTGGATTACCCCATGATTAGTCACCCTGTGGTTAGAGACTTAATGATGCTGGTAATAGCTCCCTTACTTGGTTATGATCCTTGAGATGTTATGTTGACTACCTCAGGTATTTACCTCTGAGTTAGTCCTATATGTATACACATATGTACGTTACTACCGTATATCTCTCTCTTCCTTGATCTGTTCATATTGTATATGTATTATTTGGCCTTGTATATTACTATATATATATTTCTTTCTCTATTTATCGTGTATTGGCCAGGGATATACGGTATTGCACTTTAGTTCTTGAGTACTGTCAGGATAGGGTAGTTATTCTTATTTCTCCATTAGCACTATTATGCCTAGTTCCTTGGATAGTTGCCTGTAGTTTTATTCATGCCTTACATGTCATTTTATCCTTACATTATTTCTGAAGTTCAGTTGGCAGATGTATACTGAGTACCACGTGTTTGGTACTCATACTACACTTCTGTAACCTGCAGGTTATAGTACGAGTTATCTCCATTGATGTGTGTATCGTGCGGAGTATCTATGGATTGCATATTCAGGGTGAGCTCCTGGCATTTTAGAGTATTCCTACTCTCCCTCTTATTGTTAGACTGTTCTCTATGTTGTATCAGAGACGACTTGTATATATACTTTTCCTGTATTTCACGTACACTCTTGTTGTATTAGAAGCTCTTAAACTGGCTCCACCAGATTTTGGGGCTATATTAGTCTTTTTAATATATTTATTCTGCAGTTTTCTTTATTTCTCTTTGTAGTCCGTTACTAGTCATTTCAGACTACGGTTGGCTTACCTATTGGTGGGTTATAGTAGGTGTCATCATGTCCTGAGAAATTGTGTCGTGACAAATTTGTATCGGATCCTAGGTTTACCGATGTTGTTAGTACAAGATCTTAGTGTCTAGTAGAGTCCTGCGGATCGGTACGAACGGGAGGCTATAGGGCATTCTCAGGAAATTCTATTCTTGACTTTTGTCGTGTGTTCGTACTTTATGAATCTCTAAGTACTTCTTTTGACTCCACTCTCTCCAAGATGGATCATACGAGGTTGTCGATGGATGCCGATGGTACTTCTGCGTATGTTTCCTGAATTTTAGTCCAGCGACAGACTAGGGAGTTAAGGATTGATAAAAAGGATCTTCAGCGTCAGCCAGAGGGTCTGGGGTCAACCCAGGCTATGACAGAGTTTGCGACCGTCTTAGTTCTTCAAGATCCAGTGTTAGGGGTCCCGAGTATTTTAGTGGCTACCTCCCAGCCAGAGATGGTGTTCGGCACATTGAGTGATTCTCAAGCCAAAGTTGGGTTTATTGTTGTTCAGCAAGTTTCCTTATTGGTTTCAAAGTATGAGATTGGGTTTCTCGATTGGGCCAGTCAAACATCTATAATATATGCTACTGAGCATGAGATGGTGCAGAGATTTATTAGAGGATTGGCTTTACTACTCCGCTTGGCGATGGGGCATTTGGTAGCAGCTGGGTCTACTTTTCTTAGGGTTGTTGAGCATGCGAGGCCCACAGAGATGACATGTACTGTGACCTAAGGAGCTGGCGGTAAGAGGCCATTTTAACGACGCAGTATTAATGGTATTTTATTTAGAGGTCGGGATCTTCCCAGCAGAGGTCAGCCTCACCTGCAGCCTATCAGGTCCATACGGGTAGCACCTCAGGTTATGGGTGATTCTCAGGTAGATCATGGTGGTGTCAGTGGACAAAGTTCTGGTCAAGCAGTATGGATTATTCGGTCTAAGCTTTTAGACTGTAGTGGTTGTTCTGGGTCAGTAGGTATGACACATTAGAGGGTCCCAGGGGTATGTTTTGATTGTGGCGAGATTGGTCATTGTTCTAGGGAGTACCCTAGGTACGAGTTAGTCAGCCAGTTGGGGTCAACTCATATTTCTCGTTGGGTTAGAGATTCAGGGGTTTGTTACAACTGTAGAGAGACTGATCACCGGTCCAGAGAGTGTCCTCGGCGTGGGATTATCAGTCATTCAGCTCATACAGATCAGTCTCATGTAGTTGTGGCACCTTTGGGTATAGATAGTGCACGTAGTGCCTCAGTTGGTCATTCATACACTCAGTTTGAGTTTGTACATGCTCAAATTCGTACCCCTTTGGGCACGACAAATTTATGATTTTAGATTTCCACCGTGATAGGTGCGCCTTTGATTTTCTGCCTTTAGTTTCTATTTTGAATTATATTGGGGTTTTCGTACCCATCGATGATTATATGCCTTGGTATTTCTATATTGGGCGATGTATGCCTTGTGTCGATTTATGCATATATGACTACCCCCTGTAGATGATTTCTTTTTAGTAGTGGATGAGTGGATCAGTATTGTGGGTTTCTTGGGGGTGTAACATTTGGGTTCAAGTCCCATTTTCTTTGGCATATTGGCCTTGTTATGGCCCTAGAGCGGTACTTTTGTTGATTTTCATTTTTGGTACCACCTGGATCTTATGTTGTTGATATCAAAGTCATTGTTTTGACATTGATTGACTCTTATTTGATAAATGGATAGACTAGTGTTATCTAGTTAGCATTTTTCTCTCCTTACCATTCTTGCCTGTTTGGCTTAGAACCTAGATTGGTTGCTTTTCCCTCTTGTTAGAGAAGTTAGATCAGTTGCGGAGAGGAAGTGAAGGTAAGTTTAGCCTTCCATGGCTTTGTTGTGATTTTAGCACTGACGGACTTCTTCCATAGCCCATTTCTATTAATGATGCGTTTGGGATTTGACTTCTCCAATCTGGATAGCTCATCGCCTGGTAGTAGTCTTGATCTTGATATTGATGTTTAGCTGGAGTTGGCAATTTGGTCCTATTGCCCGTTTTGGATGTTGGAAAGTCTAAGGCTTGCTTTCTGATTTGTTAGGTTTGTCTCCTGATGATCTTTTTTATCTGGGTATAGACGTGGAGTTGGATACTCCATTCTTTCTGCGATATGTTTCACGGCTCAGCCCAGTTAAAGTTGGTATAAATTGGGAGATTTCAAAAAAAATTCTCATCTCGGTACTTGTTCGGCCTTATATGACTTCCTGAGATGCTTCTGCTTGGTAATATGTGCTTGGGCATCAGTTATTGGTAATTAAAGCAGATGTCTGTTGAGAATGAGTATTTATGGCCATGTTTTGGTTACTAGTTTGACTATATTCAGGCTACATTCATGTTTTTGGGATTGCTTGAGATTTTGGTGCCTTTATTACTATTTGTAGCTTGATGAGTTCTTGTTTATGCCTTGGTGCATTATGCCCTTCAGCGGATGTGGATTTGGTTGTTCATATATTTAGTTTGTGGTCTTCTTCCTTCGTGAATATGCCTTCGGCGACACTTCAATTTTAGCCCTTGCAAGAGCCGTTGGATATATGCTTAGTCTCTAAAGGTGAGATGGGTTTAGGGTATGTGCTTGAGTTCTGTAAATGAGTTTGATTTGGGTATTTGATCTTTTTGAAGATTTATTAACCCTAGTTGTGATTTTTGACTCCTTGAATGGCGGCTTAGGAGTGCAATGGATTTCAATATGTGTATGCTTACTAGTCAATAGGATCGGTTTGGATAGTTGAGATCGAGTAGTTCAGCTTCAGTGTTGGGATTTGACCTTTGGATTGCATAACTTGGTTGCATCCCCACTTCCAAATTCGCTTCAGTTGAGCATTTATGTATAGGCTGACTAAGCATACTTTTTGCCTACCTGCCCAGTCTCCTTCAGTTCAGATGGGTTATACTTGATAGATACTCGAAGATTGGTCCATCGGCACATGGTATTGGTTGTTACCGCAGTTGGCCTAGATTCTCAGTTTTCACTATAAATTTTGAATGCCTACTTAGCGGAAGAAGTGTACTCGACTTTGATCTAGCATGGTTTCACCCATAGTTAGTGGGGTGTCTTGGAGCAGATCGTTCAGTTTTATGAGTTGGTGCTTCGGACTCCTGACTATCAGTTTCGAGGATCATTTGGACCAGTTGTAGCTTTGGCTAGAGATCGCAAGTGTTGGTCATCTCCAATTATATGTCCAGGTAGCACCTTATGGACTTATTCTTGTGCATGCCATTATGGATTTTCAGTATACGAGCTTCCTTCTTTCAAGGCTAGTATGATGTGAATGCACGGACAGGGCTCAAATGATATTTTGTATGGTTCAGAGTAGGCAGCAGGTTTGGAAAGGCAAAAGAAGGTTAGATTTGAAATTGGAGTTGGTTGCATGATTCATACCTTGGTTTGCCTTTGGATTGGTTGAGTTACTGCCTGGTTAGGCTTGTATTGGTGTGTTGTCAGCATGTTATGGTCTGGATTTGCATGCATCAGTCGTTCTTGGTTCAGTTGAAGGTCAGTTAGTTGTTGAAGTTGAGTTTTAGTTATTTGGAAAGTGAAATAAGAAAGTTGGTTGAAAAAGGGATACCTTTGGTGAAAGGGATACCTTTGGTGAAATCCCTTAAAAGCGTTGGTTTACCTTAGAGGTCATCTGGGAAGTCTTGCTAGGAGCACGTGGGCCCATTACCTTATCCTTTTGAGCTTTCGTGCTCTTTCTATCCATTGATTTTTGCTGACGAAAGTCCTTTTAGTAGTGGATATTGTAGTGACCCTCCAGGTTTTTTTCTCAATTTCTGTGCATCTGGCATTTTGAGACTTCCTAGAGCGGCTACATGTCATTTATGACTTGTCGAAACTATCGATTCAGTCATCGGATAGTTCATTTGGATTTTAGGCTCATTTCCCTGTTTTGGAGCTTTCGCTATTAAGGAATTGGTCTCGAACCAAAACATCTAGTAAACAATCTCAGATGGAAATTTTGACAGCGGCATTAGCTCCGGAATGTTGATTTTAGGCTGGGGGGACCCTTGGTTCAGGTCCCGAGGCTTTCAGACTCGTTTTGGGCTATTGGGTAGATTTGATAAAAAAAAATAGAACCATAGGTGTGGGTCCATGCACTCGGGGTTCCGAACGAATCCTGAACACCCGATCGGATTTCATTTTGGACTTAGCTAAAATAAGGTGCCTGATATCTAGTGTGACCTCTAAAGCGTTCAAAGAGCCGCTTTAGCAGTAGTCGCTTTAGCGACAATCGAGCAACGTTAGCAACCTTGGCCATTTCGGTGAGGACTGCTTAACCGCTACGTTGTCCACTTAAACGGACGTCGCTTAAGTGGCAGGGTGCCATTTTAGCCGCCTTAGCCCTTTCCCTCGGTGACCGCTTAAGCGGTTAGTGTCCGCTTTAGCGGCAGCCACTTAAGCGGCCAAGTGTCCGCTTTAGCGGCACCTGGGGCTGTTAAATCCTCTCTTCACCCAATTTTCTCTCCTATTTCTTAACCTTTTTCCTCCATTCTTTAGAGCATAGGTCTTGGAAAAGTGGGGAATATCTTTCATTGAAGCTATGGTAAGTTAGCTCTACACTTCTTGGTCCTTATTCATCATTTTACCCACTGAATTCTGTTCCATTTCAATGTAAATTCTTAGAAATTAGGTCTTTAAATCCTTAAGTTTAGGGACTGATTCTGGCCTTGATTTGTGTCTCGTTTGTGCTCAACTTTTGAGCACACATTTCTTGTCCTTCGAGGGACCTCATGACAGATTCAATTTTGGATTTCATTTGTATGCCCCACATGCCAGTTCTTGACCCAAATTTTGACCCATGTTTTTTTATAGCAATATGGGTCTCATTTTACTCGTATTGACATGTCGATGATTATTTTGATAGCATGGTGGTATTTTGAGATCGTGGAGAAAAGTTCAGTGAATTATAGGCGATTCAAGATTTGCGGTTTGGCATCGAGGTAGGCTTCGATCTACTTTTCTCTATGATATTGTGTATAGTATAGTTTACATGCTAGGTAGAGATGGTAGGATATCTTTATGACTAGAATAACATGACTTAGGCCATTTAGGGAATTTGGGGTAGAAATGTGACCCGAACCTTAGTGTAAAACACTTGTTGTGGCTATAGGATCCTATTACCCTCGATTATAAGCATGCTAACCATAGTTTAATATTAAGGATCCCTTATTATAATATTTATTATTTGACTTAGTGATTTAGTAGGTATTTCCCCGATTAGATCCTTGTAGTGGCTTTATGCCCTTGATTACTATGGATTTCCGAGTTATGAGGGTTGTTATATTGATTATGAATTTTTGGACCCAGCCCGAGGCCGTGGTTACGAAACCAGTTGGACTCTAGGTGAATATTTTACTCTTAAAGAGGGCATGATTCTGGTTTATAGACGCTTATGGTTATATTGTTTGGACACTGGTGATGGCATGCATACTCTTAGGCACATTCATGCTCACTTAATGGTACGAGTCCAACCAAAACCTTTATTTTACTACTGTTTTTCTAAAAAAGGAACTATTCCCACTTTTCACTTTTAAAATGAATTCTTTTATAATGGGAATAGTACCATCTTATTTAATGAAATATGAGCTTTTGGAACTAAATATTTTATTTTGGAAATTAGTCCAAGATTGATTCTGGTCTACTACTATTCCACTCATTTTACCACTACTGCTTACTCGATCGAGAGAGATTCCAACCCTTTCTACGCTATTATGCCGATTTAGTTCCGAACTTGATCTCGGGCAATGGATTTATAGACTTACACTTCTTTAGTCATGGTTCGAGTTTGTGCACTTATTATACTATGCACATTCCTTTAGTCACGGTTTGAGTCCGTGCACTTCTTACACTATATACACTCTTTTAGTCACGATTTGAGTCTATGCACTTATTATATATATATATCTCTTGTGCTGGATGGAGTAGATGGATTATGATGATTATTGGAAGTCCTGATTCGGGACCAGGCAATGTATACGGATATCCCGAATCTCCTATGGACCCCTTTGAACTGGAGGAGGTGTATAAACTTGTTAAGTTATGGGACTTGGAACTTTATGGCACTTGGATCAGATATGGTATTTATGGATGTGTTGCATTTATTCATTTATATGCATCGCCTATCACCAGTATAATTATTTGGCGTATGTATCTATCGGTCTTATGGGGAGCTGTATAGGTACAGGTTATGGTTGTTGTTTGTTGAGCGCTTCCGTGAACCTTCCGGGCTTATGGGGATCCGGTTAGTTACTTGTTTGCTCAGACTAGCCGATTACTTTATTATTGGTTATTATGGTTAGTTCGTGGCAGGTTGGTTATGGACCGGTATCCGAGATTGGTGATACGTTTCTGATTCGTTTCTCTATTTCAGTGAATTATATTATTGTTAGATTACCCCATGATTAGACACCTTGTGGTTAGAGATTTGATAATGCTGGTATTAGCTCCCTTACTTGGTTATGATCCTCGAGAGAAATAAAGAATTACTCTCTCTTCTCTCCCTTATATTCTGGTCTTTTCTTTATTATTTTATAACACATATATATAATATAAAAAAAAGGGGATAATTACACAAAAGTACAACTAGAAAATATACTTTACATTTAAGTAGCCAAAAATATACTTTACACTTTATAACCCAAAATCTAATTTGGACATTCACTGTAAACTAACTTTTCTTTCTAGTTATATAGGGAACAATACTTCTCATACCAAATTCTCAGCTTCTTCTTCACAATTTTTACTTCAATTCTATCCCAATTCTCTCCCAACAAACTTCAAACAAATTGGTGAAAAATTCAGCATTGTTTTGGGGTTTATTTTCTACAATTCGAGGTTCCAATATTTTTCGTACATAAACTCTGTTTCTAGTGGGTACAGTTATAAGATATCGGTTATGTATTGAGGAACCCAAATCTGAAATTTTGGTGTAGGTTTGAAGTGTTTTTGAATGTATTTGATGCTTGAACTCGAGGAAGAAGATAAAATTTGTTTTTTGGTACAACAGTGTATATATTTGTATACTGTATTGTATATTATTGTATATACAATACAGTCTTTTTGTTTCGGTGATTTTCTTCTTCCTCTCCATTTTATAAACACTTATACAATGTAGATACATTGTTTAAACATTATATTTACATATTTATATATTTGTATAATTATGTATATTATTGTGTAATTGTATATATACACCTAAAATACAACATTATGCAAAATTATAGGAGGTGTATAATATACTCATATACAATATTATACATCTATTATACAAAATTTTTGACTTTGTCTTCTTCCTTAATTTCAAGTGGGCCTTTACAGCGGCGATCACCCTGGTGTAGATTACAACCATTGGTGTCTCCCTGGACTACCTGATACATGGAACCAGCTTTTTTATGCATCATTGATTATGTGAGGATGAAAACCTCATATATTTTTCTCCTTTTAATCTTCCTTTCCACTTAAAAAGTGAATTAACTGTACATTTATGGAGGTATGTGAAGACCGCCAGCTCAAAACAACAAGCAATCAGGTGCACGTTGCAATAATTGGCGCAGTCCTGGACTTCTTAATAGTTGGAGCCAACTTTTTTATGCAGCAACAATTCTTCTCTAAAGATGAAGACTTCAGATTAGTTTTAACTGCTCATAGTTTGTTTCTTTTCATAGTTATTGGTCTGTGTATTATCCGGGGCCGAGGCTCTACTGTGAAATTATTGAAAGGAGACAACAGTTTCCCTATTTAGTAAGATAAAGATAGGAGATGCGAGAGAGAGAGAGAGAGTAATAATTTGGCTAAGGATGTAAAGTAACTTTCTTTTTCTATACAATTGGGTCATATTTGGTAATATAACATCGAGTGGGTTATATTCTGTAATGTAGCATTACTAGTTGCATTTTTTATAATTTTTTCAAAAAAAAATAAATTATAAAGATATAAAATATACATTTAATAGAATAGAACAAATTAACTCGTTTCATGAAAAAAATTATATCCTAAAAATGATATATTTGTCTATATGTATGTATGTCTGTATGTATGTATGTGTGTGTGTATATATATACTAAAAAAAAAAAATTAGAACTAGCAACACAGATTAAGTTCGCTAATTTAGCGATGATTATAATTACATAATTATTTGGATAAATTAATATTAAAAGTCACATGTTATACTTCTTATTGTATTGAATTATAATATTATGAGTTGGGTCATATGCTCGAATTTTAATTATATTAAAAAAAATTCTTTGATATTTAATTAGGTTTGTCATAATTATCAAATTATTAGAATTACAATATATGATAACTTCATTAGCCTTTTTTTGCTTATTAAAATCGAATATAATTAGATATAAGCACATAATTGTTAAATATGATATAATTAGATATGTAAATTAGCTATTGTAGGATGTTCCATGTACAACTTGTTTGTGTTTCATGTAATACTTTAAAGGTAAGAAATGAAATCTTTTATCCTCTCCAACCGCCACACCCCTTTTCCTCGACTAAATTTTATGTCATTTAATTATTTTTAATTTTAATATTTAGAATTTTAAAATTAATTAAACTTTATATATTCAATCATTCCTTATTTGAAATATATATAGAATTTTTTAATATTTAGAAATTTAAAAACAATTAAGATTTTAGCTTTTAAGAAATAATTACACGTTGAATAAAATTGTACTTATAATGTAAAACAACTTTATATTTAGGACATTTGAAAATAGAATTTAAAAAAAAAAAAGAAGAAGACAGCCCATGCACAAAGCATCCCACACTAACAAGGGTCCAGGAAAGAATCACACCCTAAGAGTGTGATATAAATAATCTACCCTAATGTAAGCATTAGTGGCCACTTACACTAATTTGATAATTCTTATTAGTTTGGTGGCATAACAATTACTTAATGACCAATTACAAATAAATAATGAGCTTGTGATATGATATCAATTTATTAGTGCCAAAACAAATCAGTAATAAATCACAATATGATTTCACAAGTGCTGATAATTGTTTAAACGAAGAACTTATATTATATGTTTCTAATCTACTTTACAACTTTATATTACAATACGTCTTTAGAATGATGATATTTATATTAAATGTTAATCTGTTAATAATTCAGTAATGTTGTAAAACTAATAAGTGTGGATGTCCACTACTCTAGAAATTTACACCCACTATTTATCTTCATTACTTTCCTCCATTATGAAGATAGCCTCCACCATTCATGACCACTATTCTTGTAACCTTACACCTCCATAACCTCCTTCATTATGTTCATGGTTAATGTCATGTTTATGACAACCTTTTGTATGCCTTTGTGTAACACTATAAATAGAGGCATAAGAGTTCATATTGTAGACTCTTGAAAATACTTGGACACTTGAATATTGAAAGGATAAGAAAAGCTCT
The DNA here is from genome assembly GCA_031232105.1 of Capsicum rhomboideum. NCBI lineage: Eukaryota > Viridiplantae > Streptophyta > Magnoliopsida > Solanales > Solanaceae > Capsicum > Capsicum rhomboideum. The sequence continues at coordinate 33,417,112 of CP124716.1, forward strand.
CATCTCGTCTTGTCTCCTTATTTTCTTGTCTACTTCTTCTTTCATATTGCTACTCTTTTAAATTAATTTTAACACGTTATCAGCATGACGCTAAGAGACTAAAGGTAAAAATACAGACCATGAAATCATTTTAGCAGAGAGGTTGAACAGGTAATTTTCCTTTGCTTGCATTCAAGGTATGGATTCATTTTTCGTTGTTTCTGCTATATATATTTGGACTTGGCCATAACAATTTTATATGTAATTATTTTAAATTGAGATATCAACATTTCTTTAAAAGAGTAAGACGTAACAGTTTGACTTTATGGGACTGTTATCCTATAATACAGTTCAATATCACAGTTTGATTTATGGTTTTTTTTTATATTTATGTCACGATTTGTTGTTTTATATGGATTTCCATGCCACCATATGGCACTGCCACTATGGCCAAAGAATATTACAGTAAATTTGATTTTGAGAATAAGTTTTATTATACTGCTTAATTGCTTGTAGTTTACAAAAGTTATTACTCTCTCCGTCCCAATTTATGTGATATACTTTGACTTGACATGGAGTTTAAGAAATAAAGGAAGATTTTTGAAACTTGTGGTCTAAATGAGTTATAGATATTTGTGTGGTTGTAAATCATTTCATTAAGGATAAAGTGGGTATTTTAAAATTAAATTGTTACCAAATATAGAAATGTGTCATTCTTTTTGGGACTGACTAAAAAAGAAAGTGTGTCATATAAATTGGGACAGAGGGAGTATATATTTTGAATCTTGTTGTTACTAAAATTATCTATGTCTATGACCAAGAAAGTGATCATAATAATTCTCAGAGGCACAAGGACGAGTCATGTTACACTTTGACCTATTGCACCATTGGTTGAGGATAAGATGATGGAATTAAGTCTCATCGTATTAAGAGGGTAAGACATTAGATTTAAGTCTTGATGCACCATAGTAATAAAATGTTGGGTTCAACTCATCGAATTATGGCCTAACACATTTTTTTATGGGTAAGACGTTGGGTTCAAGTCCCAACGCAATATATATTGATGAAATGATGACCGAGGCAAAATAATATACTTTGATGAAAAGTCATGGATCTCGCCCAAATGATTTGCTCTATTCTCTTATGTGAATAATGGTAGCAGTATATAATATGTTTGAAAGAAGACAAGTTGTTGAACATATGAATATGGGCATGGAAGGCTAAAATAATAATGTCATCATTGTGGTAATAATAAAAGGAAGAACATTGTGGGTTCTCAAAATAGTCCTTCAAAAGTGAAGGTAATTTTTGCCATTAATTTGGTATAAAAAGGTCATTGGGCACACGATTATTATGCGCCCACATATATATAAAGTGATGGTACAATTGATTTTTCAAAGTGATGTTGAGATGGGTCATATAAATATGACAAATGTCTAGGCATGACAATGAGCTTATAAAATAAATTATGAAGCAAAATGAATATAGTCCATTTCTTGAAGAGAATGTGACTTGTGATAAGCATTGTAAATACTAGACCATTATTAAAAATGAATGTGTCAATATGTGATAAATATTGTGAATAACAATTTGATCATGGATTAGATAAATACCACAACTCACCTCTATGGGAGGTTTGAGTCTTTGATTATCAAACGGTAAAAACAAGAAATAAGTCTTGTCAAATATGGTATGATATGTTTTATTATGAATTATCAAAGGGTAAAAGAAAGAAATAATTCTTTCATATAAAGGTTGTGGCCATGATAAAAAATGAATGTTATTGTGTGGCTACAAGAAAAAAAATATATAAAAAATTATCATTGATTGGGTACATATAATTTTCTCCTTAAAGAAGATTTTTACCACATGTGTGGTGTTTTGAAATATGAGGTAGTACACAAGTATTTGATAGCTTCAAAAAATCAATGTGTTACTACACGAAGGAATGAAATTGTTTATGATATTGAGATTGTAGCTAGTAAGTCTCCAAAAGAAACTTTTCAAGTTTAAGGGAATTGAAAAAAAATTATTATTATATTAAGACTGGAAATTATGAAAAGATTTTATATCTTTATATTACTACAATCAAAATGGGTTATACATATTTATGTGAAAGGCTACCAGTTTTCCTCCTGTTTATTGATACAATTATAGTCATGGTGATGGAATCACATGTTTAGTAAACTAAAAGTTTACAGGAAATATATAAGTTGGCATGACTGGTTGACCATCTCGGTTCAAATATGATGCAAAAATAATTGAGAATTCATGTGGTTATGCATTGAAGAAATAAAAGATTCTACAAGAATTCTCTTGTGTTGTTGTTCTCTCAATAAAATATTATACCAGCTAAGATTAGGATTGTATCACCTAAAATTTGGAACGTATAACAAGGTGAATATGGGCTCATTCACCTGCCATATGGATCGTTTACTATTAAATGAGATGCATCTATGGTTGGTCACATGTGTTTTATTATCAACTTGCAATTTGATTTTTACAATTTTAGTTGCTCAAATTATTAAATTAAGAGTATGGTTTCAAACTATAAAACTTGGTAATGCTGGTTGGTTTAGCAGAAATTGTGTGCCTCCAATTATAGTTGAACCATTGATTATGAAAAAAAATCTCCCAAAAAGAAAATTTGGTATGAGACGTGTTTATTTAAAATGTAGTAATATTTGTATGCATCAAGCCAACAAGATTCCCCTATATGATTGGTTCAAGGTCAGGAACCAAATTAAATCCATCTAAAAGTTTGAATGTGCGACATCTGATTTAATTGCTCCACTATGCACAAAAATGGATCCCCAAATAAGGTTGGGGTAAATATTAGATTTACTAACATTAGGGAGAGATATGAGTAACAGGTAAAATGGGTGGAATGAATTATCTAGATCCTCGTAAAAAATGCGAACTTGAAGTTCAAGAGATAATTTATTTGCAAAATGTTACAAACTATTGTCAGATGTACTTACTGACCATATGCTATAATTCAGCTATAAATGCTCCAATGTAAAGCCCTTGAAGGACAGTGTCAATGAGATGCCTAGAGTGTAATAGACCAATTGATTCCAAACGTAAAATTCCTTGAAGAAGGAGAGGAGAAAATTATCAAGATGGTCATGATAATAAGGAAAGTGCTTTAAAAAAGCACCATGATGTAACACTTCATAAAACCTTGGCAAAGGTTCAGGTACCTGAAAAAGTTAAAATGAAGAGATCTCGATGAGTTATGTCGTATTGGAACCACTATCAAAATGACCGTCGATGGTAAATTTGATATAATGTAGCACTCACCATTGTAAATGGTAATAAGGATCTTGAATTCAAATATGTCTAAAGTGTAGACAGATAAATGATTGGCCAAATAAAAATACACAACTTCAGGTACATTTTATTCACTTGAAAAGTGATGTTTTGGAATTAGTCCATAGATTAACGTATAATGCCAGTGGGGTACAAATGAGTGATTATGCGAAAAGCAAAATTGCTAGATATAAAGTACGGCTTACGCCTTGAAAAACAAATGTTATCTGTAAAAGTCCTGGCATTATTGTTTGGAAATGTGTTCTCCTATGGTGGATACTATAAGGTTTCTTTATGATGTCTGGCAATGTACCAAAATTTTGAATGAGTATAGTCAATGATTGTCATGTCTGGTTGGACTATAAATATTATATGAAAATCCTTTAAGGATTTAAAAGGTTTTAAAGCGATTCGATCCATTGAATACCCCCAATGGTTGCGAGATCACTTAATATAAAGAAAGATCAATTTCGATCTCACAAAAATGGTTAGAAAGTAACATGTATTAGTGCAATTGGTGCACTTATGTATCCTACTATTTTCATACATTAGATAATAACTTTTGTTAATGTGCAGAAAAGTCATTACACTTTTATGTGAATTTGAGTGAAATCAAATATTATTGATATGAATTTATTATTTTTACAAATATTTTCAAAGGTTATTGGTTATGCAAATACAGGAAGATTATTTGATCTACAATCAATTTTAATAGTATGTAAATGAAAGTATCCGCAACTTAATTGTTGCTACGAAAAAGTTCAATGTGCAAGTGGCTTGAGACGATAAGGTCACAAATAAATTGATTGTCAAGAATGTATTTGGCTGAGTTCAAAGGCTTAACATATCCAAGAAACAAGAAAATGCTATATCAGGATGAGTTCAAGAATGCAACATCTTCATGAATGTAGTTTGATCACAAAGACCCTGTTAATATCAATATTTGAAAGCTGACATATAATAGTGGGATGCATCGTCTATGAGAAGTGAAATGATGTTTGCATCAGGGGGAGTAAAATATGCGCTACACTCTTTTTCTCTTGGCCTACGTTTTGTCCCAATGGGTTTTCCTGGCAAGGTTTTTAACGAGGCAGCAAACAACGCGTATTATAAGATATGTGTACTCTTTTTCCTTCACTAGAGATTTTTTCCTACAAAGTTTATTTTTCTAGTAAGGTTTTAACGAGGCACATCATCTATGGATATCCAAGGGGGAGTGTTGTAAAACTAATAAGTGTGGATGTCCAATACTGTAGAAATTTACTCCCACTATTTATCTCCATTACTTCCCTCCATAATGAAGATAACCTCCACCATTCATGACCATTATTCTTTTAACCTTACACCTCCATAATTTCCTTCATTATGTTCATGGTTAATGTCATGTTTATGAAAACCTTTTGTATGCCTCTATGTAACACTATAAATAGAGGCATAAGAGTTCATATTGTAGACACTTGAAAATACTTGGAAACTTGAATATTGAAAGGTTAAGAAAAGTTCTCATCTCTTGTCTTAGTCTTCTTATTTTTTTGTCTACTTCTTTTTTCATGTTGCTACTCTTTCAGATTAATTTTAACAAGTAATACATGTATTTTAACAATTGACATGAAATATACATATAATGCATGCATTTAAGTTTGTAAAAAAACGAACAATTTTTTTACATTTCTATCAAACGCTATTTCTACGATGCTTTTGTTAATGAAACAAGTATTAGAACAAAATTTAAATAAATACTAGATTGGTTCAAACTCTTAACATGATCAAGTATCAATTTAAATTTTCTAATTTTCTTTCTAAATTCTTATATTGATTGTTTTACAAACACATCTTTTAAATATTAGTTATATTTATTTTTAAAAATTTATTCTTCTTAATATGAGGGACATATGTTAGGCGCGTACGCTAAGACTAGTAATAAAATGCTTGACAAAACTTATATGTATTACAACATTTTATAAACAGGTTTATATCTTTTAGGATAATTATTGCCACAAATTTATATAACTTGAAGCAAAAATATCAATTTAGTGATAATACTTTTTTCAAGTAAATCTTTTTGTGGTAATGAGATTACTATTGCTACAATAACTCTAAATTTGTGGCCAAAAGCATACGATTTAACTAAGTCAATTTGTTGTACCAACAAATTTGTACTTATTTGGGTAATTATTGTCTACAAAATTTTATAACTTGAAGCAAAAATAGTTATTGTCCTATAAGATTTTGTTTCAAGCAGTTTTTTGTGGCTATAAGATTACTACTGCTACAATAGCTTTAAACTCGTGGTAAAAACATACAATTTAGCTATGATATTTTATTGTAGCAACAAATTTATAGCTATTCGTGTAATTATTGCCACAAATTTTTCTATCTTGAAGTAAAAATATTTATTCAGTTATAATATTTTTTTATTTTTTTTTGTGTGTGGCTATAAGATTACTATTGCTACAATAACTTCAAACTCGTAGCAAACATGTACATAGCTATGATATTTTACTGTAGCAAATAAATTTATAGCTATTTCGATAATTATTGCTACAAATTTTTATAACATGGAGCAAAATAATATATTTAGCTATAATGTTATGTTTCAATTAATTTTTTGTTGCTATAAGATTACTATTGCTAGAGTGACTTCAAACTCATGGCAAAAACATATGATTTAGCTACAATATTTTATTGTAGGAATACCTTTGTAGCCATATGAATAATTATTGCCACGATAGTTAGTAACTATAGCAAAAATAAAGAATTAGTTTCGTCATTTAATTTTTGTAGCTAAGAAATTTTACGAAATTATAAAAAGCCACTAAAGTTTAAATTTTATGGTTGTTGTTAAGTATTAGCCACGATTTTTAAATTCATAGTTGAGAATTTGTAGCTATAGATGCATAATGTTGTAGTGCATGCTCTGAAATCATTTGGCCACGAAGGCTATTATCAGAACTTGGCATCAAAATGAAAGGATCAACTATATTGTATAGAGACAACAGTAGTGCAATCAGAATAGCAACAAACCCAATTCATTATAAAAATACCTAGCACATAGACGTAGATTGTCATTACATCAAAGAACTGGTTGAAGATCGGAGCATTAACCTTAGATATATATATCTTCTAAAGATCAATTGATTGATTTGTTCACTAAGGCCATGTCAATAAGTCGATACAATTATCTTTTGTCCAAACTCATGCTTTGTGATACACAATATTAGTTTGAGGAAGGGTATTGAATGTACCTTATTTAGTGTCATAAAATCAGGTATTGAATGTCACAGAATTAGGGATCCGATTCTTTTAAATCTGGGATCCTTTAATCAGAGCTCTCCCATTTTATTCGACTAGTAATTAGGAGATAATTAAGATACCTTTCTATGTATAAATATAATGTTTATTAATTGTTATACTAACTGCAATATAGGACAATTCTTTCATCATCTGTATTTCTTTGTAAAGACCTATTTTGTGAAAACTAGCTTTTTACATGTTTTGACTATTTTTTTCTTCTCCATAGTTGCTACATATTAGTTTTGAGGTGTGCAAATGGTTGGCACGGTTTCTGGTGAGACCGGGAGTGATTTGAGCGAGTTTGAAGTTGTTTGAGGCTTTATGAATCAACAGTTGACTTCGGTCAAAATTTCATATTTCGAGTCTCTAATGACGATTTGGATTGTGCCAACAGATCCAAAATGTCGAATTTGGGTTAGTAGCGTGGTTGATTCGGGTTTGGGACCTTTATTTTGTATTTCAATCCTTCGTTTGGAAAAATAGTGAAAAATGGGTCCTAAGGGTTAATTTATTAAAAACAATCTTTTTTTGAAAATCTTACATCACCATTGAGTCCGGAACGTTGAATTTAGCCCAGTAGCATATATGGTTTACTTTTGTCGGATTTTGAACGAATCCCGAGGATTCATTCGGAGAATGGTTGGCTTGCACCAAAATCAGCATTTGCTGATATGTGGTGCAGGTGAAAAAGATTCTTTGCAAATGCGGGCCTTGACAGCGAACGGGGAGAAGGGTGTTTTCCTTCTTTGCGAATACGACAAGGCTGTCGCGAACGCGAAGGCTTGAGTCATCCGCCTTCGTGAATGCGAAGCCAAGGGTTGACCGCGTTAGCAAGGTACTGTTCACAGAACAGTATAAATACTTCAATTTTACAATTTTTCTCCATTTTTGGACCACCAAGTTTCGAAAAGAGGCTATTTCTTAGGGTTTTATCACCACTCTTGCTTGGGTAAGCTCCTAAATCATCTTCCCATTATTTCCTATAAATTATATCTTTGAAACTCCTTTAAATCTTGATTTCAAAATGGAATTTTGGGGGTTTTGCCGGTAAAGTTTTAAAATAATTTTTCTTCGAATTAGACCTCATTTTTAATTCATTTTCACGTGAATTTTCAACTATAGACTGCAATAACCTTGGGAAATATATTTCTAAAGAAAAATTCTAGTTTTAACTCTCTCATTTTTGAATTCATTGCTCGAGTCCATTTTGGACCCGGTTTAAATATGGGCAATATGGTTATTGTTGGCTTTGTTTTAATGCGTAGATGGTATATTTGTATGTTTTAATTGATTCCAAGGCCATTCGAAAGGGGAAAGCACAGTGTTGAAGGACTTTAGGCTCGAATTATGCCGTTTTGAGGTAGGTTATGACTTAACTTCTTTTAGATTGAGCTGGTTAGTTAATACATATGTAAAAATGCTATGGTTTAGGGAAAATGACTATGGTGTTTATACTTTTGAGAGTATTATTACTGTTGTGTGCCTGAATGGGGGCTTATATTCGGTGATTGTTGACTTGTGATACCTGATATTGCGTGTTGCCCGAGTGGAGGCCCTATTTGACATCATTGATCTTATTTGTGCATTTATATGCCTTATTCTAGATATGATGCCCGTGCGTGGGCTTAAATTGTTATTATAGGCCTTAATGAGCATTGATTGCCTTATCATGTTAGAAAAACCCGAGTTAGGGATTGATATGATATTAATGATGTCTTACATGCATATTGATTTTGATGGTGCCTAATTAGAGTTGATAATCATGAATTGCGGACATATTGAGTTGATTCTGGGCTCACTCATATATATGTACTGAGTTGATTGGATATCTTTATACTGATTTGATTATGAGCATTACATCCTCATTCCATCTATATATATTCATGAGATGCTGGTACCATTGAGGAATACTATTTTTGAAAGAAAATGAGACATTTTCATAAAAACCCTCTTCGTGAACACGAGCCAAAGAGGTGGGTTGAGATTGAGATATGAGTTATAGTATATTGGTTACGAACCCCCCTATGGGTCCTATTGCAGAGTTGCGAGTTCGGTAGGTGTATACAGAAAGTCGTGCGATGACTTTCACTGTTTCACCCCATCATCATGATTGCATTGCATATGCATATTTTGTAATTCCTTTAGTCTTCCTTGACTTGTACTTAGTTTTTGTATACCTTGCGTGTACGTTTGTTGTTGTTTCAATTCATTATTATATTAGAACTGTTAGTGGAGACGGTGTGAGCTACCATTTGGGAACTTTTCTATTTGCAGGTGACGTACTTATAGTCTTCTTTACTTGTATTATTGTCTACTTTCCTCAGTCGGCCTATGATACCTATTGAGTACAAGTGGACCATACCCACTCATACTATGCCTTTTTGGTGTAGATTCAGGTACGAGTAGGACTCGCCGTGGCTGATTGTGCTTTTCGAAGACTGTGATCAAGGTACTGGGTTGCTCTAGGGACCTGAGTTGACCTTCGGACCAACTCTATCCTATCTTATGTCTTTATTTTCTATCAGAGATAGACTTATGTAGTAATTTTAGATGTTCAAATTTGTATTAGATACTCTACACTTTTCACACCTGATCTTCTGAGATTTTATGTTATTTCTTTCTGACTTATTTATATTATGTCTCGTGTTAGTCTGACTTCACTTTAGAAGTCTCGCCTTAGTTTATTTTCTTTATTGTTCGTATTCTTTCCATTTTGGTTGATCGTCTTACTTATCAGGGTTGTGCCGTGATAAGTGCCATCATGACCTAGTTTTTGGTTCGTGATAAATTGGAAGCAGAGTGCCAGGTTCACCAGTCTCATAAGTGTAAGAGTAAGATGTCTAGTAGAGTCTTGCATATCGATACGTAAACGTCCGTATCTATCTTCGAGAGGCTATCAGATGTCTATAGAAAAAACTTCTCTAATTTCATTCCTTATCTTACGGGTTGTTCATACCCAATGTTCTAAACTTGTATTCCATTTTTTCTACACAGATGGTGAGGACTAGGTCCAGAGAATTTAGAGATACTGAGTCGGCACTCGATTGGGGAGCCTCGGTTTGTGGATGAGGTAGGGGTCGTGGACAACCCAAAAGTAGAGGACGTGCCTGAGTAGCTACCCCAGTCAGAGGCAGTACTAAGAAGGCCTCTCCCGAGCCTGAGGTTGAGTATACTAGAAATGATTATCAGACATGGGGTGCGGGGCCAGCTCAGGTCCCACAGGGTTTAATTGACAACCCAGTACTTCAGGATTTATTGATTCGTCTTTTGAGTCAATTGGATGTTGTTCCTTTAAGTGAACCGGATGCTCCTCAGACTTCGAGTGGTGTTTTTCTATCTGTACCAACATCTCCTTATGGTATTCCTACTTTTAGGGTACATTCATCATCTATGGTACCCCCACATATGCACTTTTTGCCTACCAGACTTACTATTTCTCTGGTTGCTTTGGGTACAGTGATGTTTTCTGATGATTAGAAGAGATTTGAGAGGTTTATCTGCTTGGATCTTCCCAAGTTTAGTGGTGCTATTGGCAAGGATTCCTATGAGTTTCTGACTAATTGTCAGGATAAGTTAATCTTGGATCCCTTTAGTCTCACAGAGTTACTTATACCACCTATCAGTTGACAGATGTGGCTAGGGATTGGTGGAGGTCATTTGCTAGTTGTAGGCCTTTGGGTTCACCTACTATGACTTGGACTCAGTTTTCTAAGGCATTCTTGGAGGGGTTTGTACCTTATAGCTTGAGAGATTAGATAATGGATGAGTTTGATCATTTAGAGCAGGACTTCATGTCTATTACCGAGTATGAGGCACGTTTCCATGCTCTATTCAGATATTCAACCGCTAGCATCTCCACCGAGTCTGAGAGGATTCAAAAGTTTGTGAAGAGGTTAGATGGTTCATATCAATTGGTTACAGCCCAGATGGTAGTTTTAAGGGCTTTTTTGTAGAGTATTATTGAGCATGCCAAGATGACCGAGTCTATTATCCAGGCTACTCAGATAGGCACCAAAAAGGTGCATCGTCAGGGTGAGTTTAGTGGACACGCCTCTCGAGGTAAAGATTTCTCTAGTTAAGGTTCCCGTGGTTATCATGGTAGACCAATTCAGGCCGCGTTGCATGGATCAAGTGGTAGACCTTCATGTTCTGTGGCTTTTGGTAGCCAGGTATCAGGTCATGCGAGTGGAGGTTCCAGGTTCGGTTCTTTAGGTCAGGGTGGTCGTTCTGGTTCATCCGTACCTCCTTAGATTGAGTCGGGTCGTAGAGGATATTTTGTTGGTGATGTGTTTGGCCAGGTGGCCGAGAATTTCCCTCAAAGTGTGTTTGGACCTCCTCAGTAGGGATCTCAGCTTTAGCTTTGCCCTACTCTTATTTCTGCAATTAGAGGTGGTTTATAGAGTAGTAAAGGTGGTGCTAGAGGTGCTCAAGGTAGATGTAGGGGATCTCGTGGTAGTGGTCACTAGGTTTTGCAGTTTGGGAGCGGACGTGGACATGTTATGCTATACCTGGGAGACATGAGGTAGAGGCCTTTGATGTAGTCATTACAGGTATCATCCTGATTTTCTATAGATCTGCTTCTGTGTTATTTGACCCTGGATTTACATTTTCCTATGTGTTTGCATATATTGCTTCTAGTTTTGATGCTGCATGTGAGCCCCTTGCAATGCCTTTTTATTTATCTACCCCAGTAGGAGATTCTTTAGTAAGGGATTGGGTGTACTGATCTTGTGTGGTTATCTTTGCGGGTCGTGAGACTTGGGTAGATTTGATTCTCCTAGATATGGTTTACTTTGATATTATCTTGGGTATGGACTAGTTAGCTCCCTATCATGCTATTTTGGACTGTTATGCCAAGACCGGGACCGTAGCCACACCGGGTATGCCAAGGTTAGCTTGGAAGGGTACACTTAATTCGGGTCAGAAGGGAGTTATATCTTTTGTACGTGCTCATCGCATGGTAGAAAGAGGTTGTTTGTCTTATTTGACTCATGTTCGTGATACTAGCATTACCTCACCGCCCCCTATGTATTCTATTCGGGTTGTTCGCAAGTTTATGGATGTGTTTCCTACTGATTTGCCTGGTTAGCCTCCAGATCGTGATATTGATTTTGCTATTGATGTGGAGTCGGGCACCAAGCCCATTTCTATTTCTCCTTATAGGATGGCCCCGACTGAGTTAAAGGAATCGAAGGAGCAATTACAAGATTTATTGAGTAAGGGTTTCATTAGACCTAGTGTGTCTCCTTGGGGTGCGTTTGTCTTGTATGTGAAGAAGAAGGATGGTTCTATGCGCATGTGTATTGATTATTGGCATTTGAACAAAGTGACAGTTAAGAACAAGTATCCCATTCCTCGCGTTGATGATTTGTTTGATCAGCATGCTTCCATATTTTCTAAGATTAATTTGAGATCCGGGTATCACCAGTTGAGGATTAGAGCTCCGGATGTTCTGAAGATAGCTTTTCGAACTCGATACAGTCATTATGAGTTCTTGGTCATGTCATTTGGATTGACCAACGCCCCAACAACGTTCATGGAGTTGATGAATCGGGTGTTTTGACCGTATCTCGACTCTTTTGTGATTGTATTTATAGATGCTATCTTGGTTTATTTCAAGAATTAGGTCGTTCATGTTAGACACTTGAGGACTGTACTTTAGAGATTGCGTAATGAGAAGTTGGATGCTAAGTTCTCCAAGTGTGAGTTTTGGTTGGATTCTATTACTTTGTTGGGTCATGTAGTGACCAAGGATGGTATTATGATCGATCCGACCAAGATTGAGGCTATTTGTGATTGGGCTAGGCCCACTAGCCCTACTGAGATTCAGAGTTTTACTGGTTTGGTGGGCTATTATCGGTGTTTTATTGAGGGTTTCTCTTCTATTGCAGCTACTTTGACCCAACTAACTCAGAAGAAGATTACCTTTCAGTGGTCGAAAGCGTGTGAGAAGAGCTTCCAAAAGCTCAATGAGTTGTTAACTTTGGCTCCTATCTTGACTTTGCCCAAGGAGGACGTGGGTTTTACCATGTTTTGTGATGCTTCTGGTATTGGTTTGGGTGCCGTGTTGATGTAGGAAGGTAAGGTGATTGCTTATGCTTCTCGTCAGTTGAAGCCTCACGGGAAGAATTACCCTACCCATGACTTGGAGTTGGCCGCAATTGTGTTTGTGTTGAAGTTGTGGAGGCACTACTTGTACGGAGTTTATTGTGAGATCTTCTGGGATCATCGTAGTCTTCAGTACTTCTTTACTCAGAGAGAGCTTACTATGAGACAACGGTATTGGCTTGAGTTGCTTAAGGATTATGACATCACTATTCTGTATCATCCGGGTAAGGCTAATGTGGTTGCAGATGCCTTGAGTCGGAAGTCGACTAGTATGGGGAGTTTACCTCATCTCTTGACTCAAGAGATGCCTTTAGCCTTAGAGGTTCAACCTTTAGCTAACCAGATGGTTAGGCTTGATATTTTGGTACCTGGGCATGTTTTAGCCTTTGTTGAAGCTAGGTCATCTTTGATAGAGTAGATTCGAGCTCACCAGTTTGATGATGATGATTTGAGAGTGATTCGAGATAAGGTGTTGAGTAGGGAAGCCAAAGAGGCTTCACTTAATCCTGATGGTGTTTTGAGGATTGGTGGTCGAGTTTGTGTGTCAAGAGTTGGTGGATGGGTGAGATTGATTTTTGAGGAGGCACATTATTCAAGATATTCCAGTCATCCTGAAATGACTAAGATGTATTGTGATTTGAGGCGGCTTTACTGGTGGTATGGCATGAAGAAGAATGTAGCAAATTTTGTAGCTCTTTGCTTGTGTTGTCAGCAGGTGAAGGTCGAGCATCAGATACTGTGCGATTTTCTTCAGAGATTACCCATTTCAGAGTGGAAGTGGGAGCGGATCACTATGGATTTTGTGAGTGGATTGCCTCGTATTTAATGTAGTTCTGATAGTATTTGGGTCATCATGGATCGATTGACAAAATCATCTCATTTCATCCTTATTCAGATTTCATCCAGTGCCGAGAGATTAGCCCGGATCTATGTTCGAGAGATTGTTCGTCTTCATGGAGTACCCATGTCTATCATTTCAGACAGAGGTTTAGTGTTATGCCCCGAATCCCATCGGGACGGATTGGCACTCGTAGCCGACAAGGCCCGAGAGAACCAAGCTTTGCTTCTATTCAATCATATGCATGCCATAAGAAACCCATGATCACGTAAGAGCTTTAAATACCAACAACGGAATTCATGGAACATGTGATATATATATACATACGTGAAACTTGGTCGTTGAGGCCATCAAGTCAAAATGACATGTACCATTACATCCATACACCCACATACGTCTACAAAAGCCTCTAACAGATACATTTACCAACACTAACTGAAAGTCGGGACAAGTCCCCACTTTATACAACATGTACACTACCAAAACATATGAACAACTTTGACTCGGAGAAGCCCCGAACTAACTGGAGCTCACCAATGATCTGCAACAACTGGCAACCTACTGTGGTGGCCTACTAGTACATGCGCCTGCAGCAAGTAAGTTAAGTACCACAAGGGACGTCAGTACGAAGAATATACTGAGTATGTAAGACTCAAATGAAACTGTATGATATGTAAATATGTCAATGAACTCAAATTCAAATGCATAACCAATATGGATAAGTCACTATACTGAACTTTGGAAACCATGTATATTGCTTTCCTTACTTTCTTTGTGTCTTTGCTTCTATGATTATTCATCTTTGCCTGTGACCTGTGATACCCGGGCCCCGACTGAACAGTGGGTTTTAACATAACATCATATTATGTTGGGATCGGCTCGAGCTAGGCATATGCCTCTAGAGCTTCCACCTATGAATCAATATAGATCGAGATCGGCTCGAGCTAGGTTATTACCTCTAGAGCTGCCACCCATACCAACATATCAGGTTCGGCTCGAGCTAGGTTATTACCTCTAGAGCTGCCCCCTGTCAGGATCGGTCCGAGCTAGGCTTATGCTAGTAGGACTTCCCCCTGATCCAACAATCTCGGGATCGGCTTGAGCTAGGCATTTCACCCCAAAAGCTACCACCCATACTTGATCATTAACCACATGTGCATTACTTTAGTCATTACTTTGAGATTGGTACAATGATAGTTATAACTTTACATGAAGATTTGGATCATTAACCATTGAGTGAGAGACATTAACGGAATACATAACGGAATTTACATTAACCACCAACCACCTCACAAATGCATATAACGATAATGAGTTTCATGTTTGCCTTTAAACATGCCATTTCCCCCTTTACAAAACCATTGATGAAATTATCATACCAAAACTCTCACAATATTCCATACATTGACCAATACATGATAATCAATAACATTTCACCACAAAACTTCTCCTTTACACTTTTTCATCCACACCATATCACAAATAATCTATCAAGTCACCTTAATACACCTCATAGCACATATCGGCCAAAATCCCATAATTTACACTTATATGAAAATAACAAGTTTAATAAAATAATCACACCATACATGTTGATATTTCATCCATACCATGCTCTTTTATCAAAACCACAAGTCATATTTCAAGTTACAATTCCATGGATATCACATCTTTTACCAAAAACACAAAGCACCATGTTCAACACTTCCAAGCATAACCAACATGATTTACATACTCTCCCGTGCATATAATATATATTAATCCATAACAATAATCACTTACCCAAGCTTGAAATATGATGATCTTGCTCCAAAAGTTGGCTTAGGGCTCTTAGGGTTTTGAGAGAAAATATCTTATCTTTTTGGTCTAAAAGTCATGAGACTTTGTGATGAATAAAATCAGATTTTTCCCCCTTTATATAAGCCTTTAATTCCATCCTTATCCACTCTATGGCATTTAATGTTATGTTCTAGAAGGTCAAGGCAAGAATGGGTCATTTGACCCATTTTTGGCCCATGTCTTCTTCTCATTTTGGGCCTTTTTTTGAGCCCAATTCACTTAACCCAATAAAATCAATAATTTCTCATGTTTAAATCATGTCATACGTGTTACGGCAATATTCCCACTCATGCGATTCATATTCGTAGCCTCAATCCCAAAAATAAGTGATTCTAGCCACGTATGGCTCATTTTGACCACAAAGGTAAAACCGTCATTTTGATGCCAAATTCGTTCACGACTAATTTTACCATACCAATATAATATTTCATTAATTCCATGTATATACTTGTGGTTGTAGAAGAAACGTGGCAAAAATTGGCCCGGTACATCCCCGAGCACCCTTGGGACTTAAGAAAATTTTCAACTTTGAAAAGTGGGCAAAACCAGCCTGGCACGCCCTTGGGCACACCAGCTTGCTGCCTCTGGGCTAAAAAAATTTTCCCAGAGCGGCCTGGTACGCCCTCTGGCGCGCCCCACCCTTAGTTTTTTTGAAAATTTCATTTTTTGACTTTTCTTCGTGGGTTTGGTTAGATACTTCAAGTTTTATGCTTTAACTTACTTCTTACCCTTAATATCCTTTGTTTGGAGGTCCTCTTAGCCCCATTTTGAACCCCACAAATGCTCCACAAAAATCCCAAAACACCTCCTACGAAGGTCTAATACATGTACGAGGCCAAATTTCAATTTTCTCATCATTACCATTACCAAATACATACTTATAGCTCTCGACACCTAAGTACACATTATTCAATGTCGTAAAGTAGGGTTAGGAAGGTACGGGGTGTTACATTCTTACCCCCTTAGGAACATTCATCCTCGAATGTTAATAGTATCGCTTCAATTACGACAAATGCATCTCTATACTAGCATACATATACATAAACACTTAAGGCTCATGGATGCTTACTTTTTATTTCTCCACTTCCGCGCTTTTAACTTCTTGGTCCATTTGGAATAGATGGGGATACTTGGATTTTATCATTTCTTCCGCTTCCCATGTGATCTCCTCTACTTGTTGATTTCTCTAAAGGACTTTTACGGAAGCTATGTCTTTATTCCTCAACCTCTTTACTTGTCGATCTAGGATAGAAATGGGTACCTCTTCATAAGTAAGATCCTCTGTAACTTGAACATCTTCAAAGGGAACAATACGAGATGGATCCCCTATGCACTTTCAAAGCATCGAAACATGAAATACCGGATGAATTGAGGAAAGTTCCTGGGGTAGTGCCAACTCATACGCAACTTGCCCAAATCTTCTAATGATTTTATATGGGCCTATGTAACATGGACTCAATTTCCCTTTCTTTTCGAACAGCATTACCCCTTTCATCGGTGACACCTTTAAAAATACCCAATCACCTATGGCGAATTCAAGTCCTCTTCTTCTAACATCAGCATATGACTCGTGGCGACTTTGAGCCATTTGTAACCGTTGTTGGATCACTTTAACTTTCTCCATAGCCTGATGAACAATATCCGACCCAAGTAAAGCAGTTTCACCCGCTTCAAACCATCTAATTGGTGATCTACATTTCCTTCCGTACAAAGCTTCATAAGGTGCCATGTTAATACTTGAATGATAGCTATTGTTATAAGCAAATTCAATAAGAGGCAAATGGTCATCCCAATTGCCTTGAAAATCTAACGTACAAGCTCGTAGCATATCTTCAAGTGTCTGAATAGTACGTTCTGCTTGTCCATCAGTCTGAGGATGGAAATCCGTCCTCAAATTCACCTGTGTGCCCAAACTCTGCTGAAAAGATCTCCAAAAGTACGCTGTGAACTATGCTCCTCTGTCTGATATAATTAAAAGTGGAATACCATACAATCGTACTATCTCTTTCACATACAACTTCGCATACTCTTCAGCTGTATAGGTGGTCCTGATCGGTAGGAAATGCGCTGACTTGGTAAGCCTGTCCACTATAACCCATATAGAATTAAATCTCCGTAATGTACGAGGTAAACCTGTGATGAAATACATATTAATCATATCCCATTTCCAGACTGAAAGATTTATACATTGCATGTAACCCCCTGGTTTCTGATGCTCTACTTTCACTTGTTGACAATTCGGGCATTGATCGACAAATTCTGCAATGTTCTTCTTCATATTTCCCCACCAATAAACTTCTTTTAAATCATGGTACATTTTAGTAGCACCCAGATGAATAGAATAGCGCGAATGATGCGCCTCTGTCATAATTCGTTTCCTCAGCTCATCTATATCTGGTACACATAATCTTCCTTGACATTGAAGTACCCCTTCTTGTGTAAGATCAAATGTCATTGTCAAATTCTGTTGTACATTTTCCTTTTGCTGCAATAACATAGAATCCGCAAACTGCTTCTCTTTCACTTCAGTTATTAAGGAGGATTCCGCTGCATTCTGTACAATAACTCCCTCATCTGAGGATTCAAGAAGACGAACCCCCAAACTGGCTAATTGATGTAAACCTTTGACTAAACCTTGCTTTTCTGTCAATTGTCCACTTGTGCTTTCTACTGCCTTGCGGCTCAATGCATCAACTACTACATTTGCTTTGCCTGGATGATAAAGAATATCAATATCATAGTCTTTTAAGAGCTCTAACCACCTTCGTTGTCTCAAATTGAGTTCTTTCTGCTTAAAAAGATATTGCAAACTTTTGTGATCCGTATAGATATCAACATGAACTCCATATAAATAATGATGCTATATCTTTAAACCAAAGACCACCGCTGCTAATTTAAGATCATGTGTGGGATAATTTTTCTCATGTGGTCGCAGCAGTCGTGAGGCATATGCTATGACATTACCGTATTACATCAATACACATCCGAGGCCAACCCCGGAAGCATCACAATACACTGCATAACCTTCGGTTCCTTCGGGAAGTACTAAAACTGGTGTGGAGGTTAATTTATCTTTCAACCTTTGGAAGCTTTTCTCACATGCATCATTCCACTGAAATTTTACTGCCTTATGTGTAAGCTTTGTTAACGGTGCAGCAATAGAGGAAAAACCTTCCACAAATCGTCGGTAATAACCTGCCAGTCCAAGAAAACTACGAATCTCTGTGGGTGTCGTAGGTCTTGGCCAATTTTTCACTGCTTCAATCTTTTGTGTATCAACCTGTATCCCTTCATCTGACACAATGTGACCCAAGAATGCAACTGATTTTAACCAAAACTCACATTTGGAGAACTTTGCATACAACCTACGCTCACGGAGAATCTGTAGCACTTGCAGTACGTGATTAGCATGGTCCTCCGGTGACCTTGAATAAACTAAGATGTCATCTATAAATACCGTGACGAACACGTCCAAAAATGGCTTAAACACCCTATTCATCAAATCCATGAACACAGCTGGTGCATTTGTTAGTCCAAATGACATAACTAAAAATTCATAATGGCCATACCGCGTTCGGAAAGCTGTCTTGGGTACATATTCTTCTCTGACTATGACTTGATGGTAACTCGACCTCAATTCGATCTTTGAAAAACACTTGGCACCCTGTAACTGATCAAACAAATCATCAATTCGAGGGAGGGGATATTTGTTCTTGATCGTTACCTTATTCAATTGCCGATAGTCGATGCACATTCTCAGTGTGCCATCTTTCTTCTGTACAAATAATACCGGTGCACCCCACGGGGACACACTAGGCCTAATGAAGCCCTTGTCCAGTAAATCTTTCAATTGCTCCTTCAATTCGCGCAATTCTGCTGGAGCCATTCTATATGGAGGAATAGAGATAGGCTGAGTGTCCGGAATCACATCAATGCCAAATTCTACTTCCCGTTCTGGGGGCAAGCCTGGAAGATCCTCTGGAAATACATCTAGAAATTCATTGACCACTAGCACCGACTGCGGAGTTAGTGGTTCCACGTCATTATCTTTCACTCGTACTAAGTGACATATGTAACCCTTAGCAATCATTTTCCTAGCTTTCAGGTAGGAAATAAATCTTCCTCGTGGTGCCCCTACATTACCCTGCCATTCAAAAACATTTTCTTGCGGGAAACAAAAATGCACCTTCTTGGCCCGGCAATCTACCGTAGCATAACAAGAGGCCAACCAATCCATTCCCATTATCACATCAAAATCCACCATGTCTAGTTCGATAAGGTTGGACAATGTATCATGACTGCACACAGTTACCACACAATTACGATATACTCTCTTTGCAACAATATATTCACCGACCGGTGTAGACACTTCAATTGATTTAATTAATA
Organism: Capsicum rhomboideum; assembly: GCA_031232105.1. Taxonomy (NCBI): domain Eukaryota; kingdom Viridiplantae; phylum Streptophyta; class Magnoliopsida; order Solanales; family Solanaceae; genus Capsicum; species Capsicum rhomboideum. The sequence goes on from CP124716.1 coordinate 33,436,871, forward strand.
ATTCGGGTGTTTTTCAAATTTCGCAGCAACCAATGGAGTAACATAGGAAAATATAGAACCTGGGTCAATCAGTGCATATACATTATATGAGAATATAGATAATGTACCTGTGACGACATCAGGAGAAGCCTCTGAATTCTGTCGGTCCACTAAAGCATAAGTGCGATTCTGTACCCCGCTAGTACTGGTTGCTCCTCTGGCACCCCTACCACGGCCAACAGACTGCACACCTCAGCCCAAAGAAGGAACCGATGCTGATGACGCAACGGCCGATCCTTCCGGTTGTGCTATACCACCCATACTCCTCTGGGGACGCTCTTTCATCATGTGTCCCGTCATACCGCACCAGAAACAAGCATTTGTCCCCACTCGGCATGTACCTGCATGAATACGCTCGCAGTGCTGACACTGCTAATGAGGAAAACCCGCTGCCTGTGATCCGTGACCTCCACTACTCTGCCCAGCTGGACCACCTCTAAACCCTCTAAACTGAGAGTGAGAACCTCCTGTGGAATGCGAGAATGATGGTCTAGGTGGTCTAGGAAACATACGAGGCCTAGATCCTCCTTGAGACATCATAGATGGTCCCATAGGTCTAGCCCTTTTGGACTGTCCTCTGTCAAATTCATGTACCCTTCTTCTCTGTCTTTGATCTTCCATTTTCTGGGTGAAGGCTTGTATTCTCGCTATGTCCATGTCGTTGTTCAAGGCAGCAATGGTGCAATCCCTGACCAAATATGGCTCTAATCTGTCCACGTATCGATGGACTCTATCTGTCCTCGTAACCACCGCATTTGGAGCATATCGAGCCAAGGAATTAAATTGCAAACTATATTCTCTCACGGTCAAATTTCCCTGACGGAGATTTAGAAACTGATCCGCACGTGCCTCACGGATCTCATAGGGCAGGTAATGATCAAGGAAAGCTGTTTTAAATTCTTCCCAATTAGGTGGATTTGCACCAATATCACGGGATTTCTTCCAATCCTCGTACCACAATATCGCCTCTCCTTTCAATCTGTACGCAGCAAGTTCAACTATCTCTACCCCTGTCACGTGCATAACTTCCAGAGCCCGCTGAATTTGATCCACGAATTCCTATGGATCTGCTTTTGGGTCTGACCCAGTGAATATAGGAGGGTCCAGTTTCAAAAAATCTTGTGTTCTGCGACTCACCACTCTAGCCGCATCATCCTCATGTGTCATCGGACTAGCTCATCCTTGACTTTGGGCTGCCACTAATTGTGTCAACATATGTACTGCATTTCTAAGATCCTGATCTGTAGCATTCAATGGTGGTTCTACAGGTACTTCTCTACCAACTAGCTCTTCCGGAGCTGGAAAAGTAGAAGAAGACCGCGATGAAATTTCAGCATTTGCTCCACCTTGACTAGCTTGGTCAGGTGGTAGTCTACTCATTCCTTCTTCAACAGGTATATCTACCTGCTTCCCTTTACCTCTACCTCTTCTCGTGATTGGCATTTTGACTATACCAAAGAAAAATAATTACCATGATCAAATACAATTCAACTTACAACGCTGGCTCTATTGCACGATCTAGAAGTGAAAAAAAGAAACAACATCCTAAATGTCCTGTAGCCTCCTACTTATAAATGTGGTGAACAACACATCGATAAGTAAGACTCTACTCAGACACGGCTTTGTAGACACCCTTAGAACGATATGCTCTGATACCACTTTTGTCAGGCCTCGAATCCCATCGGGACGGATTAGCACTCGTAGCCGACAAGGCCCGAGAGAACCAAGCTTTGCTTCTATTCAATCATATGCATGCCATAAGAAACCCATGATCACGTAAGAGCTTTAAATACCAACAACGGAATTCATGGAACATGTGATATATATATACATATGCGAAACTTGGTCGCTGAGGCCATCAAGTTAAAATGACATGTACCATCTTACATCCATACACCCACATACGTCTACAAAATCCTCTAACAGATACATTTACCAACACTAACTGAAAGTCGGGACAAGTCCCCGCTTTATACAACATGTACACTACCAAAACATATGAACAACTGTGACTCGGAGAAGCCCCAAACTAACTGGAGCTCACCAATGATCTGCAACAACTGGCAACCTACTGTGGAGGCCTACTAGTACCTGCGACTGCAGCAAGTAAGGTAAGTCCCACAAGGGACGTCAGTACGAAGAATGTACTGAGTATGTAAGACTCAAATGAAACTGTATGATATGTAAATATGTCAATGAAATTCAAATGCATAAACAATATGGATAAGTCACTAGACTGAACTTTGGAAACCATGTATATTGCTTTCTTTACTTTCTTTATGTCTTTGCTTCTATGATTATTCATCTTTGCCTGTGACCTGTGATACCCGGGCCCCGACTGAACAGTGGGTTGTAACATAACATCATGTTATGTTGGGATCGGGTCGAGCTAGGCTTATACCTCTAGAGCTGCCACCCATGAATCAATATAGATCGAGATCGGCTCGAGCTAGGTTATTACCTCTAGAGCTGCCACCCATACCAACATATCAGGTTCGGCTCGAGCTAGGTTATTACCTCTAGAGCTGCCCCCTGTCAGGATCGGTCCGAGCTAGGCTTATGCTAGTAGGACTGCCCCCTGATCCAACAATCCCGGGATCGGCTTGAGCTAGGCATTTCGCCCCAAAAGCTACCACCCATACTTGATCATTAACCACATGTGCATTACTTTAGTCATTACTTTGAGATTGGTACAATGATAGTTATAACTTTACATGAAGCTTTGGACCATTAACCATTGAGTGAGAGACATGTGAACAAACATTATTGGAAACATAACCTTATTATAAACATAACACCATTGGAACCATTGGACGATAATCAATGAACAAGATACATGAATATAACCACTATTGGAACTTTGGAACGTAACCTTATTGGGCTTTTGGAACATTAGTCATGAATATGAGACATGAGATTCACAATTGATCAATGAGTAGGAAATATATGATAATGACCATTGATAACCGGGTATAGAACACCTTAGCACATTTCGGGATGGGACAATCGTAATGTCAATATGAATACTATTTACCGCAGAAAGATACGGACAAAGTAACCTTACATACCTTGTATTCTCAATACGAATATATAATATTAGATGCGCATAAAATGTCCTGCTCCTTCCTTATGTTTTACTTTACAACACAAATACATAACGGAATTTACATTAACCACCAACCACCTCACAAATGCATATAATGATAATGAGTTTCATGTTTGCCTTTAAACATGCCATTTCCCCCTTTACAAACCATTGATGAAATTATCATACCAAAACTCTCACAATATTCCATACATTGACCAATACATGATAATCAATAACATTTCACCACAAAACTTCTCCTTTACACTTTCTCATCCACACCATATCACAAATAATCTATCAAGTCACCTTAATACACCTCATAGCACATATCGGTCAAAATCCCATAATTTACACTTATATGAAAATAACAAGTTTAATAACATAATCACACCATACATGTTGATATTTCATCCATACCATGCTCTTTTATCAAAATCACAAGTCATATTTCAAGTTACAATTCCATGGATATCACATCTTTTACCAAAAACACAAAGCACCATGTTCAACACTTCCAAGCATAACCAACATGATTTACATACTATCCCGTGCATATAATATATTAATCCATAACAATAATCACTTACCCAAGCTTGAAATATGATGATCTTGCTCCAAAAGTTGGCTTAGGGCTCTTAGGGTTTTGAGAGAAAATATCTTATCTTTTTCGTCTAAAAGGCATGAGACTTTGTGATGAATAAAATCAGATTTTTTGCCCCTTTATATAAGCCTTTAATTCCATGCTTATCCACTCTATGGCATTTAATGTTATGTTCTAGAAGGTCAAGGCAAGAATGGGTCATTTGACCCATTTTTGGCACATGTCTTCTTCTCATTTTGGGCCTTTTATTGAGCCCAATTCACTTAACCCAATAAAATCAATAATTTCTCATGTTTAAATCATTTCATACGTGTTACGGCAATATTCCCACTCACGCGATTCATATTCGTAGCCTCAATCCCAAAAACAAGTGATTCTAGCCACGTATGGCTCATTTTGACCACAAGGGTAAAACCGTCATTTTGATACCAAATTCGTTCACGAGTAATTTTACCATACCAATATAATATTTCATTCATTCCATGTATATACTCGTGGTTATAGAAGAAACGTGGCAAAAATAGGCCCGGTACGTCCCCGAGCACCCTTGGGACTTAAGAAAATTTCCAACTTTGAAAAGTGGGCAAAACCAGCCTGGCACGCCCTTGGGCGCACTAGCTTGCTGCCTTTGGGCTAAAAATATTTTCCCAGATTGGCCTGGCATGCCCTCTGGCGCGCCCCATCCTTAGTTTTTTTGAAAATATCATTTTTCGACTTTTCTTCGCGGGTTTGGTTAGATACTTCAAGTTCTATGCTTTAACTTACTTCTTACCCTTAATATCCTTTGTTTGGAGGTCCTCTTAGCCCCATTTTGAACCCCACAAATGCTCCAAGAAAATCCCAAAACACCTCCTACGAAGGGCTAATCACATGTACGAGGCCAAATTTCAATTTTCTCATCATTACCATTACCAAATACATACTTATAGCTCTCGACACCTAAGTACACATTATTCAATGTCGTCAAGTAGGGTTATGAAGGTACGGGGTGTTACATTTAGTGTTCACTGCTAGCTTTTGGAGGATGTTTTAGGAGGAGTTGGGTATTCAGGTTGACCTTGGCACAGCTTTTCACCCCCAGATCGACGGTCAGTCAGAGCAGACTATTCAGGTTTTGGAGGATATGCACCGCTCTTGAGTTATGGACTTTGAAGGTCAGTGGGAACAACATTTAGCCTTGGTAGAGTTTGCTTATAATAATAACTACCATTTGAGTATTGAGATAACACCTTTTGAGGCATTGTATAATAAACATTGTAGATCCTCAATTGGTTGGTTTGATACTTTCGAGGCTAGACCCCGTGGTACCAACTTACTTCACGAGTCTTTGGATAGAGTTCAAGTGATCTAGGATAGGCTTTGGGTAGCCCAGAGTAGGCAAAAAAATTGTCGATCGCAGTCTCCGTGCCTTGAAGTTTGGTATTGGAGATCGGGTTTTCCTTTGTGTATCGCCTCTGAAGGGTGTGATGAGATTCGAGAAGAGGGGAAAGTCGAGGTTCATCGGACCTTTTGAGATTCTTTGAATAGTTAGGGAGGTTGCTTATGAGTTGGCCTTACCTCTAGATTTCTCAACCGTTCACCCAGTTTTTCATGTATCTATGCTCGGATGTTATATTTCAGATGAGTTGCATGTTTTTTGTTGGGATTCGGTCCAGTTGGATGAGAGGTTGACCTTTGTTAAGGAGCCAATCTCCATTTTAGCCAGGGATGTTAGACAACTGTGTTCTAGAGATATTCTTGTAGTTAAGGTTCAGTGGAGACACCATTCCATTAAGGAGGCTACTTGGAAGGTTGAATCTGATATGCGTAGTAGTTACCCCCCAGCTTTTCACTGATTTATGTATTTTTTTTTGCTTTTTAGTTCGAGGACGAACTAGTTAGTGGTGGATATTGTAAAGATCTATTTTGTGAAAACTAGTTTTTTATGTATTTTGACCATTTTGCCCTTCCCAGTAGTTGCTACAAGTTGATTTTGGAGAGTGGAGATGGTTGACACGATTCTCGATGCGATCGGGAGTGATTTGAGCGAGTTTGAGATTGAAGCTTTATGAATCAATAGTTGACTTTGGTCAACATTTCATGTTTTGAGTCTCGGATGATGATTTGGGCTACGCCAGTAGATCCGAAATGTTTAATTTGGGTTAGTAGCATAGTTGGTTTGAGTTCGGGACCTTTATTTAGCATTTCGATTCTTCATTTGGAAAAATAGTGAAAAAGGGGTCCCTGTGGGTTGAGTCCGAAACGTCGAATTTAGCCCAGTAGCATATATGATTTACTTTCATCCGATATCGAACGAATCCTGAGGAAACGTTCGGAGAATGGTTGGCTTGCACCAAAATCAGCATTTGCTGATATGTGGTGCAAGTGAAAAGCCATTTTTGCGAACGCGGAGAAGGGTGTTTTCCATCTTCGCGAATGCAACAAGGTTGTCGCGAACACGAAGACCTGAGTCATCAGCCTTCGCAAACGCGAAGCCTTGGCCGTGAATGTGAAGGCCATTTTAATGGCCGGTCAGCGTTGACCCTCACGAACGCAAAGGGTTGACCGTTTTCGCGAGGTACTATTCACATAACAGTATAAATACTTCAATTTCGTGATTTTTCTCCATTTTTAGACATCCAAGCTTAAGGAAGTGGCGATTTCTTAGGGTTTTATCACCATTCTTGCTTGGGTAAGCTTCTAAATCATCTTCCCATTATTTCCTATCAATTATACCTTCGAAAACACCTTCAAATCTTGATTTCAAATTGAAATTTTGGCGTTTTGCCCGTAAAGCTTAAAAATCATTTTTCTTCGATTTGGACCTTGTTTTAAACTCATTTTCGCTTGAGTTTTCAAATATACACTCCTATAACCTTGGGGAATGTGTTTCTAAAGAAAAATTCTGATTTTACCCCTCTCATTTTCAAACTCATTTTTTGAGTCTGTTTTGGACCTAGTTTAAATATGGGTATTATTGGCTTTTTTTTAATGTGTAGATGTCATATTTGTATGTTTTAGTTGATTCCAAGGTCGTTTGAAAGGGGAAAGCTCTGTGTTGAAGGACTTTAGGCTCAGATTTTGTCGTTTCGAGGTAGGTTATGGCTTAACTTCTTTTAGATTGAGCTGGGTAGTTAATAAATAAGTAAAGCATGCTATGGGTTGGGGAAAATGACTATGAGGTTTATATTTTTGAGAGTATTATTATTGTTGTGTGCCCAGGTGGGGGCTTATATTTGGTGGTTGTCGACTTGTGATATCTGATATAGCTTGTTGCTCGATTGGGGGCCCTATTTGACATCATTGGCCTTATTTATTCATTTATATGCCTTATTCTAGATATGATGCCCGTGTGGGGAATAAAGTGTTATTATAGGCCTTAATGAGCATTTATTGCCTTATCATTATAGAAAAACCCGAGTTAGGAGTTGATATCATATTAATGATGTCTTACATGCATATTTATTTCGATGGTGCCTAATTAGAGTTGATAATCATGAATTGCGGACATATTGAGTTGATTCTAGCTTCACTTATATATATGTATTGAATTGATTGGATATCTTCATACTAATTTGATTGTGAGCATTACGTCCTTATTCCATCTATATACATTCATGAGATTTTGGTACTATTGAGGAACACTGTTTTTGAAAGAAAATGAGACATTTTCATAAAAACCCTCTCGTGAACACGAGCTGGAGAGGTGGGTTGAGGTTGATATTGAGATATGAGTTATAGTATATGGATTACGAACTCACCCCCCCCCCCCCCAATGTGTCCCATTGCGGAGCTACGAGCTCAGTAGGTGTATACAAAAATTCATGCGAGGAATTTCACTATTTCACCCCATCATCATGATTGCATTGCATATGCATCTTTTGTGATTCCTTTAGTCTTCCTTGACTTGTATTTAGTTTCCGTATACCTTGCGTGTATGTTTGTTGTTGTTTCAATTCATTATTATATTAGAACTGTTAGTGGAGACGGTGTGGGCTTCCGTTTGAGAACTTTTCTATTTGTAGGTGACGTGCTCATAGTTTTCTTTACTTGTATTATTGTCTACTTTGTTCAGTGGGCCTATGATACCTGTTGAGTACAAGTGGACCATACTCACTCATACTGTGCCCTTTCAGTGCAGATCCATATACAAGTACAACTCGTTGTGGCTGATCATACTTTTCGGAGACTGTGATCGAGGTACTAACTTGCTCTAGGGACCAGAGTTGACCTCTGGACCTCCTCTATTCTATCTTATGTCTTTATTTTCTACCAGAGACAAACTTATGTAGTAATTTCAGATGTTCGAATTTGTATTAGATGCTCTACACTTTTAACACCAGATCTTGGGAGATTTTATGTTATTTCTTTCAGACTTATTTATATTATGTCTCGTGTTGGTCTGACTTCACTCTAGAAGTCTCGACTTAGTTTAGTTTCATTATTGTTCGTATTCAATCTCTCCATTTTGGGTGATCGGCTTACTTATCAAGGCGTTGTGTCGCGATATGTGCCATCATGACCTAGTTTTTGGATCGTGACATTCTTCTTAGATTCAATTCATCATAGTATCAACATATTGACCAAAAAATTAATTACCTATTGACCCATAATTTTATAAGAGTTGAAGAAATACAAATTGTAAACAAATTTTATATCTCAATTTCTTCATATGATATTATATAGATACTAAGTTTGGTATTGACTTTAATTTTAATCATAAGTCATATACGCTCACACTTTCGATATTTCAAACGTCTTTTCACACGATGTCAAACTAGTAAACTTAATATATTTCTTCCATTTAAAATACTTCATATTATTCTTTAACTTGAAAGTAAATTTTCTCATGATCTTATGCATGAGAGTATAATATATCTCAATTAATGAATTTCAATTTAGTAATTAATTAAACAACAAAGCGAAGTATAATACTAAAAAGCTACTTTTAAACACAATAAACATGTATTTCAAGATAAATTAAAGTGGATTATGCGCTTTGATAGTCATGAAAATCACAAGAAGAAAATAAAGGTACAAATTCACAAATAACTAATAAATCAGAATTTAGAAATTAGAATCCGAATTTTATTACTTAATTTTTTTTTTTAATTAGATGTTTTGGTGTTCTATCTTTGGTCATTTTTATGAAAATTTTAGAGGGAGAACTATTGTGTTCGAAATCGAGAGGGCGTCATGCGGAAGCTTATAGTTGCAAACCATCAATGTGACAAATCAGATGACACATAAAACAATACTAAAAACTTAATATTACTATATGATTTGGTCAAACGACCTACATATAAAAACCTAATCTTAAAAAGCATAAAAACTATTGGGAGAAATCTCCCCCTAAATAAGACTCTTTGACGACTACATTGTGGATGCTATTGTGTTATGGTATAAAAAGAGGGGTCTTCTATTTATAGAGTTTCAAAACCTTTCCTACAATTAAGAGGTTGGCCAAATATGAAAGAATTTTATATTTTCTTTTTTAGGAAAAGTAAAAGTAATTATGGTATTACTTTTATTTTCCTTCAATAGAAATTAATACTCAAATTTGGTAAGAAAATCAGGGCAAAAACCATAACAAATCTTCCCTTTTTGGCTGGATTTTCTTGACAAAACTTGATCCGCCTTCTTCACTTGCATATATTATCTTTGTTCTTCACATAATCTTCATCACTGCTGCTTTTCATGGTTAAAAATAAGGTTTAAAATATTATGGTTAAAAATTAATATTTTATTTTTATTTTTAAAGATGCAGCAGCAAAAATGTTGAAAATATGGTTGAAACTTCTTCTCCACATGTAGTTGGACAAAATCTTCATTATCAACGAATTGGTTGCAACTTGATTTGAAACCGCTTTGGACCTGTTTTTAATCTCAATTCACCAAACCATTGGACCTTTGAACCGTAGGCTCTGATACCACTTGTTGGGTTCGAAATCGAGAGGGCGTCATGCGGAAGCTTATAGTTGCAAACCATCAATGTGACAAATCAGATGACACATAAAACAATACTAAAAACTTAATATTCTTATATGATTTGGTCAAACGACCTACATATAAAAACCTACTATTAAAAAGCATAAAAACTATTGGGAGAAATCTACCCCTAAACAAGACTCTTTGAAGACTACTTTGTGGATGCTATTGCTTTATGGTATGAAAAGATGGGTCTTCTATTTATAGAGTTTCAAAACCTTTCCTACAATTAAGAGGTTAGCCAAATATGGAAGAGTTTTATATTTTCCTTTTTAGGAAAAGTAAAAGTAATTATGATATTACTTTTATTTTCCTTCAATAGAAATTAATACTCAAATTTGGTAAGAAAATCAGGACAAAAACCATAACAAATCTCCCCTTTTTGGCTGGATTTTCTTGGCAAAACTTGATCCGCCTTCTTCACTTGCATATATTATCTTTGTTCTTCACATAATCTTCATCACTACTGCTTGTCATGGTTAAAATAAGGTTTAAAATATCATGGTTAAAAATGGGTTGAAAATTAATATTTTATTTTTATTTTTAAAGATGTAGCAGCAAGAATGTTGAAAATATGGTTGAAACTTCTTCTCCACATGTAGTTGGACAAAATCTTCATTATCATCGAATTGGTTGCAACTTGATTTGAAACCGCTTTGGACCTGTTTTTAATCTCGATTCACCAAACCATTGGACCTTTGAACCGTAGGCTCTGATACCACTTGTTGAGAAATCGAGAGGGCGTCATGCGGAAGCTTATAGTTGCAAACCATCAATGTGACAAATCAGATGACACATAAAACAATACTAAAAACTTAATAGTATTATATGATTTGGTCAAACGACCTACATATAAAAACCTAATCTTAAAAAGTATAAAAACTATTGTGAGAAATCTCCCCCTAAATAAGACTCTTTGACGACTACATTGTGGATGCTATTGTGTTATGGTATAAAAAGAGGGGTCTTCTATTTATAGAGTTTCAAAACCTTTCTTACAATTAAGAGGTTGGCCAAATATGGAAGAATTTTATATTTTTTTTTTTAGGAAAAGTAAAAGTAATTATGGTATTACTTTTATTTTCTTTCAATAGAAATTAATACTCAAATTTGGTAAGAAAATCAGGGCAAAAACCATAACAAATCTCCCCTTTTTGGCTGGATCTTCTTGACAAAACTTGATCCGCCTTCTTCACTTGCATATATTATCTTTGTTCTTCACATAATCTTCATCACTGCTGCTTTTCATGGTTAAAAATAAGGTTTAAAATATCATGGTTAAAAATTAATATTTTATTTTTATTTTTAAAGATGCAGCAGCAAGAATGTTGAAAATATGGTTGAAACTTCTTCTCCACATGTAGTTGGACAAAATCTTCATTATCAACGAATTGGTTGCAACTTGATTTGAAACCGCTTTGGACCTGTTTTTAATCTCAATTCACCAAACCATTGGACCTTTGAACCGTAGGCTCTGATACCACTTGTTGGGTTCGAAATCGAGAGGGCGTCATGCGGAAGCTTATAGTTGCAAACCATCAATGTGACAAATAAGATGACACATAAAACAATACCAAAAACTTAATATTATTATATGATTTGGTCAAACGACCTATATATAAAAACCTACTATTAAAAAGCATAAAAACTATTGGGAGAAATCTACCCCTAAACAAGACTCTTTGAAGACTACATTGTGGATGCTATTGTGTTATGGTATGAAAAGAGGGGTCTTCTATTTATAGAGTTTCAAAATCTTTCCTACAATTAAGAAGTTAGTCAAATATGGAAGAGTTTTATATTTTCCTTTTTAGGAAAAGTAAAAGTAATTATGATATTACTTTTATTTTCATTCGATAGAAATTAATACGCAAATTTGGAAAAAAAATCAGGACAAAAACCATAACAAGAACACTTTCTAATGTTCGAAACTCAATTAATAATAGTGATCCCGCAAAAACATATCAAGAGAAGGAAGATTATCACATGCACTCTGCGTTGGAACTGACAAATTTAGAATCTGCCAAAATGATATTTACAATTGCCAACCCATGATATGTGTCTAACTGAGCAATGTGGATAAGGAAGATGAGGTGAATCAAATATTTAGAAAGCCACCTTGAGGAATGGCATGTGCACAAAAATTCTCGTAATGGTCATGTCACTATTTATAGAAGAGAAAATATTCCCTTTCCTTCGTTTACTTTTACTACTTGTAAACTATTTCAAAAATTAATTTTCACTTATACTTGTTAATTTTAATATATTAAAAAAAGATAATTATTTTTTTTCCTCATGTTTTACCTTTAGTATTAACTATTTATTCTCCAAATTATTTTTTAAGGCCTAATACTAACCATCAATTAATAAAATAGTGTGATAAAATAGGTATGTCAATCATTTTTTTTCTTAATGGACGTGTCAAGTTCAAATGTGAACGAAGAAAAATAATATTTACTACTCCCTCCATTCGTTTTTACTTGTCACTTTTTCATATGACACATCCATTAAGAAAACAATGATTGATAGAGTGAGTTTACAATATTGTCCCTATTAATTGATGTTTAGTAATAGGTATTGAAAAATGATTTGGAGAATAAGTAATTAATGCTAAGGGTAAAACATGAAAAAAAAATTGTGTTTTCTTTATTTGTCAATAATGACAAGTAAAAATGAAAATCAAATTAGAAAAATAATGACAAGTATTTTCGAACGGAGGGAGTACTATTATACTTTTGTAAAGCAAGTACCTTAGCTCATTGATTTAGTTGTTTTGTACCAGAAGAGGTGTAGGGTTCAATTCTATATAAACCACAAACTGTCTTTTTCAGTAAAACTCTATCAAATGTTTGCCAAAAACAAAGTTGAGTTTGAACATCCTACCCAACAGGCTAGAAATCACTCTTTATTCATTTAGCATAATATTATTAAGATCTTAAAAACACCAACTAATAACTACGATTCTAATAACTATCAGTTTTTATAATTAAGTGCAAATAAATTATTAGGCCACTCATCACTAACTAAACTTCATTTAACTCTTGGGACATACACATCAAATAAGTTTTTTTTTTTTGTTGTTCATGTAGTCAAAGGCATACTTCTTTTTCTTTGACAATTCCAAGTAATACTTTAGGTGATTTGGCACAGAACCCGCGACCAAAATGGGTCTTCCATATATTTAAAATACCAAAGTATGTTATGTATATAGAGTGATACCAAAATAGGTTAAACTCACATATTTTGTGAGTTTTATCTCTTTTATAAACGGAACTATTGATTACGGCGTCAACTTTACAAAAGGTATAAAACTGAAAAAATATGTGAGTTATTCATTTTTATTTTACAAAGCTCACATAATATTTGAGTTTTCTGTTTTTATTCTATAAAGCTCAAATAATATCTGAGTTACGTTTTTTTATTTTATAAAGTTCACTATTTATGTGAGTTATCCATTTTTAATTTACAAAGCTCACATAATATTTGAGTTTTCTGTTTTTATTCTATAAAGCTCAAATATTATCTGAGGTACGGTTTTTTATTTTATAAAGCTCACTATTTATGTGAGTTATCCATTTTTATTTTACAAAGCTCACATAATATTTGAGTTTTCTGTTTTTATCACATAATAATACTGAGGTACGTTCAGTATTCATTTTTTAAAATTTCATCAAGTTTTGAAAAGAAGAAGAATTGAATTTGAAAAGAATAGTTGAATGGAGGAAAGACTGATGATATAATGAATGTATACCTCTCTTTAAATAGGAGATTTTCAAGATCAGGTGGGAAAAAAAAATATTTTCACATAACTCATATATTTTTGACACCATATTCATATTTCACATCACTAATAAAGACTATGCACATAACTCATATATTTTTGACACCATATTCATATTTCATATCACTAAGAAAGACTGTCAGAATAGGCAAGACTGTCAAACAGAGGCAAGACTGTCAAAGTGTCATGTCTAAAATGGATAACTCACTTAAATTGTGAGTTATTTATTTTATATTACTCACATACACAAAAAATGTATAACTCACATAAATAGTGAGCTTTATAAAATAAAAAAATGTATCTCAGATATTATTTGAGCTTTATAGAATAAAAACAGAAAACTCAAATATTATGTGAGCTTTGTAAAATAAAAATGGCTAACTCACATAAATAGTGAGCTTTATAAAATAAAAAAACGTACTTCAGATATTATTTGAGCTTTATAGAATAAAAAAAGAAAACTCAAATATTATGTGAGCTTTGTAAAATAAAAATGGATAACTCACATAAATAGTGAGATTTATAAAATAAAAAAACGTACCTCAGACACTACTAAAAAAAACCGAAAAAGCGACCATATGTGGTCGGTTTTTCATTAAATTTATTTTTAATTTTTTTTTAATCAAAAAGCGACCACATGTGGTCGGTTTTTCATTAAATTTTTTTGTAAAATTTTTTATTCAAAAATCGACCACTATATTTTAAAATTGCGGGAAAGTAAATAAATTAACCCGGGAAAATATAATTCCTTAAAACCAACAACTTGTGGTCGGTAATAACAAAAAATAAATAAAAATATTATTTAAAAATTCTTTTTAATTTTTTATACAAAATATATTTAATTTTTGTGAAAATTATGTGGTCGGTTTTAGATTTAAAAATAAAAAATATTTTATAAAAAACCAACCACTTGTGGTCGGTTTAAGATTTAAAAAATATAAAATATTTTATAAAAAGCAACCACTTGTGGTCGGTTTTAGATTTAAAAAATAAAAAAATATTTTCGTTTTGCTTCACCAAAAAACTAACATAAATAAAATAAATGAAAAACGTAAATTGATAAAATATATTAAATATATTTCGTAAAATTTAGAGACCATGTGTGGTCGGTTTTGCTTTTCCAAAAAACTAATATAAATAAAATAAATGAAAAACGTAAATTGATAAAATATATTATATATTTCTTAAAATTTAGAGACCACGTGTGGTCGATTTATTTTTCAATAATAATAAAAATTAATTAATGTTAAAAAAACTGTGGTCGGTTTCTGTAAAATGATTTAAGAAAAACCTACCACTTGTGGTTGGTTTTTATAAAAAATACTAAAAATAAATTAAGAAATATTAAATATATTAAATAAAATTAATAAATAACATAAAAAACAATCTTTATTTTTTACGTACGTTTCAATCAAATAAATATATTTTCCATCGAGTATTTATATATATATATATGTATGTATGTATGTATAGATGTATACGCATCTATTGCGTGTAGTTATTTACGTAGTAGTCAAAAGCTAATTGAATGTATACAAGTATATTGAATACGTTGATATCACACGATTGAGGTAATTATAATATATTGTTGGAGTTATAATAATGTAAGGTAAATAATCGATAATTCATTAGAGTATAAGGAATACGTTGTATTATGGGGTAATATAGTCGTGCATGTGATCTCTATGTATATTTCGTGTAGTGATGTATGTAGTAGTCAAAAGCTAATTGAATCTTTCTAAGTATATTGAATACGTTGATATCATATGACCAAGGTAATAATATAATGTTGAAGTTATAATAACGTAAGCTAAACTAACCGATAATTCATCAGCGTATATATGAAATATGTTGTATTACGGGGTAATATACTCGTGTATGTGATGTGTATATAGTATGTATTTAGAACCTGATAGTCGATAGAGTGTGTGTTTATATATGTATATCTCGTGTATTGATATACGCAGTAGTCAAAAGAAATTTAAGTGAATCTATCCAAGTATTTTGAATAACACGTTGATATCACAAGTTCGGTGTAATAATATATATACTGTTGAAGTTATAATAACATAAGCTAAATTAATCGATAATTCATCAGAGTATATATGAAATTCGTTGTATTACGGGGTAATATATTCGTGTATGTAATGTATACAGTACGTATTTTGAACCTGATAGTCGATACAGTGTACGTGTGTAGATATATGTATATCTCGTGTAGTGATGTACGTAGTAGTCAAAAGCAAGCTAAGTGAATCTATTCAAGTAGTTTGAATAATACGTTGATATCATACGATCCACGTACTAATATATATACTATTGAAGTTATAAAAATGTCAGCTAATTAATCGATAATTCATCAGAGTCTATATACTCATTTATGTAATGTATACAGTACGTATGTTGAACCGAATCTATCTAAGTATTTTGAATAACACGTTGATATCATACGATCGACGTAATAATATACTTTTGAAGCTATAATAAAGTAAGTTAATTAATGGATAATTCATCAGATTATATATAAAATACGCTGTATTACGAGGTATATAATTCATATTCAAAAGCTAACTAACCAAAAATTCATCCTAATATACGAAATACATTGATATTATTATACAATTGAGGAAATATACTACTTGTGTATGACGATGAATTAATTAATTATTCGATTTATATACATCGTATTAATTTTTTTTGTATATTTAACAAATACGATTTATTCAGGAAATATTTATTTGATTTTATTAAACCAAGAAGCTCAGGGTTAAATCGATTATTCATTTGTTTTGAATTTTGATTTAATTTGGCCGGTCTATTAAATTTGGGCCGTAATCAAAATCAAATTGGTCATAATTGTAATGCAATTGACCAATTGATTTTTGATTTGGTCTATAATTTAAATGACAATGGCTAAATAATCTAATTGGTCATTCTTTAAATGGCCTAATGTTACCCTCTCCCTTTTTATTTTAATAACATAATATTTTGAGCCCAATCCCTTAACAGGCCCAAAACAGCCGACCCGATCCAGCCCACCCTTATATCCCCTTTTCTCCTTCACCCCAACACACCCCATAAACTCCCAAAACAGCCCCCAAAATCGAAAACAACCCCCAAAACCCGAAAACAGCCCCCAAATCTGAAAAAAACCACAAACCCGTAAACCCCAAATCGATTTCCTCGTGGATTTCGTACAAATACACTAGACACGTACTATGAGAGGTGCGAAATTCCTCTAGAAACTCCAATTTCCTCACAAATCCAAAAATAAAAAATTCTCAAATTCGAATTTCATTTTTTTTTTTGGTACGATTCCAGCTCATTCAAGGATTTCGTGGTGTCAAGGATTTCGACGAAGCTCGTAGTTCCGTTTTGGTGCTCTAAGAAAGGTAAACACCCCCTTCTTTTATTTTTAGCAACCTTTAAGATTTCGTTTTCGTAGTGTAGATTTTCTTTCGTCGTGTAGGTATAATTATTTTGTAGCTGTCGGAATCTCACATTAGGTGAGAATGCTGGGATTATTTGCTGTAGAAGGCTATGAAGGCCGTAGGATTTTTCGTTGAAAGTTATGGCTTAAGTGTAGTTACTTGAAAATGTGTATTTGTTACTTGAAAATGTGTATTTGTTGCTTGAAAATGCTCAAGTGTAGTTACTTGAAAATGTGTATTTGTTACTTGAAAATGGTAGTTACTTGAAAATGTGTATTAGTTACTTGAAAATGGTTAAGTGTAAAGACTTGGGCATTTGAATTAGTTACTTGAAAATGGTAGTGGCTTGAAAATGTGAATTAGTTACTTGAAAATGGTTAAGTGTAGTAAGTTGTAATGTGAAATACTAACTTGAAAATATGTATTTGTTGCTTGAAAATGCTCAAGTGTAGTTACTTGAAAATGTGTATTTGTTACTTGAAAATGGTAGTGACTTGAAAATGTGTATTAGTTATTTGAAAATGGTTAAGTGTAGAGACTTGGTCATTTGAATTAGTTACTTGAAAATTGTAGTGGCTTGAAAATGTGTATTTGTTACTTGAAAATGGTTAAGTGTAGAGACTTGGGCATTTGAATTAGTTACTTGTAAAATGGTAGTGGATTGAAAATGTGAATTAGTTACTTGAAAATGGTTAAATGTAGAGACTTGGGCATGTGAGCTACTAACTTGAAAATGTGTATTTGTTGCTTGAAAATGCTCAAGTGTAGTTACTTGAAAATGTGTATTTGTTACTTGAAAATGGTAGTGACTTGAAATGTGTATTAGTTATTTGAAAATGGTTAAGTGTAGAGACTTGGTTATTTGAATTAGTTACTTGAAAATGGTAGTGGCTTGAAAATGTGTATTTGTTACTTGAAAATGGTTAAGTGTAGAGACTTGGGCATTTGAATTAGTTACTTGAAAATGGTAGTTACTTGAAAATGTGTATTTGTTACTTGAAAATGGTAGTGACTTGAAAATGTGTATTAGTTATTTGAAAATGGTTAAGTGTAGAGACTTGGTCATTTGAATTAGTTACTTGAAAATTGTAGTGGCTTGAAAATGTGTATTTGTTACTTGAAAATGGTTAAGTGTAGAGACTTGGGCATTTGAATTAGTTACTTGTAAAATGGTAGTGGATTGAAAATGTGAATTAGTTACTTGAAAATGGTTAAATGTAGAGACTTGGGCATGTGAGCTACTAACTTGAAAATGTGTATTTGTTGCTTGAAAATGCTCAAGTGTAGTTACTTGAAAATGTGTATTTGTTACTTGAAAATGGTAGTGACTTGAAAATGTGTATTAGTTATTTGAAAATGGTTAAGTGTAGAGACTTGGTTATTTGAATTAGTTACTTGAAAATGGTAGTGGCTTGAAAATGTGTATTTGTTACTTGAAAATGGTTAAGTGTAGAGACTTGGGCATTTGAATTAGTTACTTGAAAATGGTAGTGGATTGAAAATGTGTATTTGTTACTTGAAAATGGTTAAGTGTAGAGACTTGGGCATGTGAACTACTAACTTGAAAATGTGTATTTGTTGCTTGAAATTGCTCAAGTGTAGTTACTTGAAAATGTGTATTTGTTACTTGAAAATGGTAGTGACTTGAAAATGTGTATTAGTTACTTGAAAATGGTTAAGTGTAGAGACTTGAAATGTGAATTAGTTACTTGAAAATGTGAATTAGTTACTTGAAAATGGTTAAGTGTAGTAAGTTGTAATGTGAAATACTAACTTGAAAATGGGTATTTGTTGCTTGAAAATACTCAAGTGTAGTTACTTGAAAATGTGTATTTGTTACTTGAAAATGTGTATTAGTTATTTGAAAATGGTTAAGTGTAGAGACTTGGTCATTTGAATTAGTTACTTGAAAATTGTAGTGGCTTGAAAATGTGTATTTGTTACTTGAAAATGGTTAAGTGTAGAGACTTGGGCATTTGAATTAGTTACTTGAAAATGGTTAAGTGTAGTAAGTTGTAATGTGAACTACTTACATGAAAATGGTTAAGTGTAGAGACTTGAAATGTGTTTTAGTTATTTGAAAATGGTTAAGTGTAGAGACTTGAAATGTTTTTTAGTTAATTAAAAATGGTTAAGTGTAGTAAATTGAAATGTGTATTAGTTACTTGAAAATGGTTAAGTGTAGAGACTTGAAATGTGTATTAGTTACTTGAAAATGGTAGTGACTGTAAAATGTGAATTAGTTACTTGAAAATTCTTAAGTGTAGAGACTTGAAATATGAATTAGTTACTTGAAAATGGTTGAGTGTAGTAACTTGAAAATGTGAATTAGTTACTTGAAAATGGTAGAGACTTGAAATGTGAATTAGTTATTTGAAAATGGTAGTGGCTTGAAAATGTGAATTAGTTACTTGAAAATGGTTAAGTGTAGAGACTTGAAATGTGAATTAGTTATTTGAAAATGGTTAAGTGTAGTAACTTGAAAATGTGAATTAGTTACTTGAAAATGGTTAAGTGTAGTAACTTGAAATGTGAATTAGTTACATGAAAATGGTTAAGTGTAGAGACTTGTAATGTGAATTAGTTACATGAAAATGGTAGTGACTTGAAATGTGAATTAGTTATTTGAAAATGGTAGTGGCTTGAAAATGTGAATTAGTTACTTGAAAATGGTTAAGTGTAGTAACTTGAAATGTGTATTAGTTACTTGAAAATGGTTAAGTGTAGTAACTTTAATTAAGATTGTGATTGCTTGTGAAGATGGAATTTGATTATAGGTGGATATATCAACGAAATAATGATAATAGAGTGGGTATGAGAGAGGAATTTGCACCAGGAGGATGATTTTGATGATGATGATGAAGGTGGGGATGAGGATGAGGAGGATGACTTTTAGTTTATTTTTGATTTGTAAACTTTGATGTTTATATGTTTTGATTTTGATATTTGGATGTTTTGATTTTGATATTTGAATGTTTAAAGAGATGTTTTAATGTTTCTAAATTGGTGGGTTGTATTCAGATGATTGAATGTTTTGAATTGGTGGGCTGTGGAAATGCAGCATATATGCTGTAATTTTTTTAAAAAAAATTCAGAAAAACCTACCACAAGTGGTCGGTTTATAAATAAAAAATATTATTTAAATGTTTTTTAATTAAATTTTTTTAACAAAAACCAACCACATTATTTTTTTTTAAATAAATAAATATTTTTTGAAAAAAGCGACCATATGTGCTCGCTTTTGAAAAAAGTGACCACATGTGGTCGCTTTTGGAAAAGCTTCCACTATTTTACTGACCACACATTGTGGTCGGTTTTTTGGTAGCAAATACAGGAAAACCGACCACTTGTGGTCGCTTTTTGTGGTCGGTTTTCCTGTTTATTTTAGTAGTGAGATATTATTAGAGCTTTATAGAATAAAAACAGAAAACTCAAATATTATGTGAGCTTTGTAAAATAAAAATGAATAACTCACATAATTTTTCAGTTTTATACCTTTTGTAAAGTTGACGCTGTAGCCAATAGTTCCGTTAAAAAAAAAAGATAAAACTCACAAAATATGTGAGTTTAGCCTATTTTGGTATCACTCTATATATATGGCATACTTTGGTATTTTAAATATATGGAGGACCCATTTTAGTCGCGGGTTCTTTGGCACACCTTATCTCCTCTCTCTACTCTTACCTCCCTCCGTAGTCTTGTGGATCAAATTGCACATACATCTGTAAATGCATATATAAAATATGCTGCATTAGATTGCCTTATTTAATCAGAAATTTTAAATCTGGAACCACCTCTTTTCTTATAAATTGTGTAGATCAGTTTCTAAATTTCCCAATTTTCTCAATTTCTGTATACGATGTAGATTATTTGAGCAACGAGAAGGTATATGTACCTTAAAGGGTATTCTTATTCACTACAAAAATAAAGAGTCAAACCTACGACATCGGGTTTCGGAGACCCACGTTCTACCGAACTGAACTAAGAGCGCTTTCTTATCAGAATAGATAAGACTGTAAGCTAAAGGATTCTTTTCATAACCCTTCTTTGCAAAAATGGGTTATGCACTTGAAATGGATATCCACGTTAAGATATATATCATGAGCGATACGGAAGTAGGTCAAGTGATCTGTTTCTTTAGCCAAGGAAAAGCATTTCTAGTTTGCATAGTCCAACCATTAATGACAAAAATTTCTACAATAAAGCAATGAAAAACAGCCTTGTTCTTGAGGCATAAAAAAAAAAAAAAGGAAAAACATTATCAATGATTAAGGTCTGACATGCTAGTGGGTCGCTGAGGCCCCAATTCTTTTTTTTTTTTCAAACCGTGTTAAAGAAAGTTCGTAGCTCCTCTCTAGTCAAATTGCCTTTCCATGTAATGAGAAAATGGTCGACGCCTACTCCTCAATTATGGACTTTCCTTGTTCCTTATAATAAATATATTCATCATGCTTGTTGCTTTACATACATATCTAAACTTTTCTCTTACGTATCTTTTTCACTATCAATGCATACAAAGATTAAAGAACGTCAAGAACAACGAGAATCTTAATAGTATCGAGCTTTTTTATCTTTCATATTTTCAGTGCATACAAAATTAAATCAATTAGCTAGTATAACCAGCGGTAGTTGAGAAAAAAGATGAGGAGCATTATGAAGGTTATGCTTGTACTTTCTATCATCACGTGCATACTCTTGACACCTACCGTTGCAAGGGGAAGTCGTGGAAGTAGTAGGTCTGGTGGCCGTGGAGCCAAGTCTAGTGGTGGGTCTGGTCACAGTGAAACCAAGGCTCGTAGTAGGTCTGGTGGCGGAGGAATTACAACCACCACATGGATCCCATCAGCTCGTGCTCGCCCAAGGACCACCAGCAATAGCTCATCATCCACCTCCTTTTGCTGGTCCTCCATGGCTATGGCTTTGTTCGCTTACCTTTTGTTTAATTTTGAACTAATTTATTTAATCGGAGTAAATATAATTTAATTTTGTGTAATTGATGTCGATCTATATTTTCATCGTCCTACTTGTACATGAGTTTGGGTAGGAGGCATTGAGTTCCTAATTAAGGTTTTACTTCCCATCCCGTTAACGTTTGAGTATTTTTTATTTTTTCTTGAAAATATAGTAGATAGGGCTCGACACGTACTTTGTGTGTTAATGCTAAGTCATGTATGTAGTATGTATACGATTTCGTAAAAAATCATATTAATATTCTAGTAAAATAAAGTTTTGAGTAAATAATTATACATGAATGAATAAATTAAAGTACAAGTTTTCTTGAAAGACCAATTTATATAGATAGTATTGCAAAATTATTACACAATAGTTGATACTCCCTCCGTTTCAAATTACTTACCCATACTAAAAATAATTGTTTCAATCACTTGTCCAATTTATTAAATCAAGATAATTTTATTGTATTTTTCTTTTTTGCCCTTAGTATTAAATAACTACATAAAATAGTAGTAGTCAAATTTAGAGACCAAAAGTATAAATTGTTAGTTTAGTTAAATACACATATAATTAAAATTTTCTTAAGGGGTGTGTCAAGTTAACAGACGTCAAGTAAAATGAAATAGAGGGAGTATCATAATTACTAAAGTTACTCTTGAGCACAACAAATATTTATTTCAAAATCATCACGAAGTGAATTCATCTGCCTTGATATTTATGAAAAATCACAAAAAAATAAAAATACAACGAAGATACATTTTTTTTTTCTTTGTCACTTAATTTCTTGTTAATTCGTTGTTTTGGTGTGCTATCTTTGGTCATCTTTATGATAAAACTTAGAGAGAGAACATTTCTAATATTCGAAACTCATTTAACAAAAAGGTAATTCCGTAAAAAAAAATGTCAAGAAAAGGAAGACTATGACATTCTATATTGAAATCGACAATCTTAAAACTTACAAAATTATTGCCAACCGTATGTGCTTAACTTTGGACAGTATGGATAAGGAAGATGTGGTGACAAACATTTAGAAAGTCAACTTCACTAATAACGTGCATACATATTTTTTGTTAGTGGTATCACTATTTATAGAAGAAGAGATAATATTTAGGAAAAATAACATAAACATACGTCTTAACTTATCATATTTATACAAATCTTCACTCTTATAAAATAATTACAAAAATTCCAACTAATTATATATCTGAACAGACCCAAAATCAAAAAAAATATATCGGAAGCTAATTATGTATCTTTACAAAGGAAAAAAATGTATCTTCGTTGGATGTATTATGTATCTCGTCAGACCCAAAATCGAAAAAAAATGTATTGGGAGCTAATTATGTATCTTTACAAAGAAAAAAATGTATCTTCGTTGGATGTATCAAGGAGCTAATTATGTATTTCGACAGACCCAAAATCGGGATTTTTAGTAATTATGCAAAATGTCGGGATTTTCTGTAATTAAGCTCCAAACTATTTGGATTTATGTTGTTTTTGTTAGAAAATTGTATGAACAATAGAAAATTATGGCTTCAAGGCGCGAAAGATCACTATCTTTCAAGAGTTATTGCCTGTATATTCTTTAGGGATTTACAAGCAATTCTCTATCAGGATACAACAAAGCCCAAAATATATTTGCAAATTGAATATAAACTACTTCTGGAATTCCCTTGTATTTATAGAATCTAAAAAGGAGAGAAGAGCCGCTCCTTTTAGAACAGACACAACTTTTCACGAATAGTCGTTTCTTTTACAAACAGACGCAACTGTTCTGTTAATTTATAAAAATAAATACGAAAATAAAATCTTTAATTAAATATCCGACCCGGCCCGTGCCCAAGCCCAAAGCCCAAGTCCAAGTTATTTAGATATATATATATAATTAAAGATATATAAGTAGACTTACTCAATTATTTAGATTACATGGACTTGACTTTAAAAAGCCTTAAAAGTTGGCCTAAGCCGCCGATGTGGGATTCCACATTTTACAACTACACAATAGTTTTTCCTAATATTTATTATACTTTTGTAAAACAAGTACCTTAGCTCATTGCTTCAATTGAGTTTTAAGCAAAGTGTAGCGGTAAAGAGTGTATTCGGTACGAAGGAAAACATTTTTCAGAAAAAGCTTTTCAATTTTCTTATGTTTGGTTGATTTAAATGTTTTGGAAAATATTTTCTAGATGAAATTATTTTCCTCAAATTTAAGGAAAATGACTTCCCTTCAAAAAATAAGGAAAATATTTTTTCAAAACTCTCTTTCAACCTCACATCCCAACTTTCCACCCTAACTCGAGTCTATGACACCGATCGATTCGGCCATAAAACTTCTCATGGATCGATATTTAGCTTTAGTAGAGCTAAGAGAAATAGAAGTTTGGTTCTTAAACTTCCGGGTGATGGGAGAAGTACCAAGAGCTATGTAGAATCCACTGACTGATTTTCAAGAATTGGGGCAAGTTCACCAATCCGAATCACAAAAAGTAATTAACTCAAATGATAGTGATGAAGACATGAAAAATCATCTTTTCAGGATCCTTCTACAAGTAGCGAAGAACACGAAGAGCAACATTCAAATGAGGAACCCTTGAATCTTGTATAAATTGGCTCAGATATTGTACTATAAAGGCAAGATCCGATCGAGTATGACTGAGATAATTTAACTTTTTGAGTAGATGTCGATACAAAGTTGGATGTTTGATTGGATCTTCGGTACTTACAAGCAACTTTATGTGGAATCAAGTGGTGAAGATACTAGAGTAAGACTGAGAATGTCAAATTCTGCGAGCAAATTCAAAGTGAACCTGCGTTGGAATTAGACGTTGTTGCTCGTGAAGATTGTCCATACCAAGAAAATAGTGTAAGCTTCCCAAGTTTTTAATTTTGAGCTCTTGATTGAGAAAGATTTAAAGTCCATTCAACTTAGCAATGTTATTTCTTGTTAACAAATATCATCCACGTAGATAACTACAATAGAGATAGAAGAATTTGACTTCTTAAAGAACAAGGAATATTCATTTAATGAATGGGTAAAACTTTGAAACTAAAGGCTGAAGTCAGTTAGGCATACCATTGTCGAGATGCTTGTTGAAGCCCATAAAAGAATTCTTCAGTCTACAAATATGAGTTTGGGAAAGAGGAGTAAGCATGACTGGAAATTTCGTATAGATATCCTCCTTTAAATCTTCATGTACAATCACAGTGTCCGCGTTCAATTGAAACAAAAACTCTCTTGGTTTGAAGATTAAGTAATTTAAAACCTTTCTTTCTATGGGGATATACCGAAAAAAAAACATATGACACAACTCTAGGTTCAAGCTTTGCCCTATTAACTAAGAGAGTTGAAGCAAAACACAAACAACTAAAACATTCAAGACTGTGATAATTTGGCATAAATATTTTAGAACTTTGAAAGAATATCTACTAATTAAGTAGGTTGATGTCAAAAGACAATCACCAGAAATTGGTAAAGAAGAGCTCTTGAAGCCTCTACTAAATGTCCATATTTTTTTTCCACAGCATCATTTTGTTGTGAAGTGAAAACACATGTTATTTGATGAATGATGTCCTGAGATGAAAAAAATTAAGATTGTAGCTTTTTCATCTCCGATTCAAAAACATTATTTAATCTTATTTTCTGAACTTTAGTGTGAAATTATCTCACCACCATGACTAGAAAAGATTTGAATACTATAAACGTATTTGATTTGGTAGATACTAAGAAAGTTCATGTTCCCTTACTAAAATCATCCATTATAATGAGAAAAATATTTAAAAAATTTATGAGTGAAAATGTTATAAGGTCCCCAAGTATTCACATAAATTAATTGAAAAATAGACTTTACAGAAATAGAACTAGAGGGAAAAGGGGGTTTGGACTATCTAGCCATAAGATAAATAATACAAGGAGACTGAAAACTTGAATAATGAGATAATGAATAGAAGAAATTTTTCTCATATCGATTAAAGGCATATATATGACCAAGTCTATACTGTCGTAGCTTTTTTTTTTTTTTTTTTACACTTGAAACTGAAATATTAAGACTAGAATTAACAATAGAAGCAAATTAAATTGGTAACACAATGCCTTCTTGAAATTAAACTTGACTATAAATAAAACTATCCCTAAGAATTGCAGGTTAGGCTTTGATTTTAGGATGTAGAGTCATCCTTTTTCTTCACCAATTTTCAATGGCTTCTTCATTGAAGGGCCTTGTAGAAAGCAAGAATCATGGGTGAAAAGGATATGATGATTAAGTTGTTTACTTAGCGTGTGGACAAATATGAGATTGAATTTAAAAGTGGGAATATAGAAAACATTATGCAAGATTAAGTTTGGCAGAATAGAGACTATTAATAATAAAATATGTTATTTTGATTTTGTAAGAATTAGGTAGAGTTACAATGATTGATTTTCCTAATGACTTAAAATTAAAAAAAAATATATATATATGTTATAACTCATATGTTCAGATACACCACAGTCCAATATTCAAGAATTTATATCAATTTTAAATAAAAATATATAAGAATTGAAAAACTTTGTTATACCATCACAATTGGCACTTTAAATAGCCTTTGCATTGTTATCATCTTATTGTTTTATTTTGAATTGTTGAAGTAATTGTATAAGTTTTCTAGATTTATTTGAGTGAGAATTTTTGCATGTGAGAATTCATTGCCTGTTTAATCAACTTCTTTTACAGTGTGGTAAACATAGTTAGTCAAGGTATAAAATCTCTTCTATTCTGTAACTTGAAATTTGTAGAAAATTCATGAATCATGTAGCATTTGTCGATATTATGACCCAAGTTTTTACAATAAGTACATGTGTTTGAATTCTTCTTTGTATTAACAATTTCCTTCTGTGATTCAAAACTAGAATAATTTTTGTTTCCTTCAAATCGATTTGCTATAATAAAAATGCAGAATCCCTTGAATAGACAGTAGAGATATTGATTTCTATTTGCTTTTCATCTTGGATAACCAAAGAATAAGCCTATCCAATATAGGGAAAAAGGGATGATGACAAAATATTGCTCCTAACACCAAAAAAAAAATTATTTATCCTAATAAAAAATTACAACAACCTCTCATTTTGATGGGCTTTTAGAAGTTTTCTTTAGCACCATAGTCATACATACAAACACAAGCATAAAAAATATTTAAAGCATCTAGCTCATCCCATCTATTCTTCATTTTAGTGAAAAAGCCTGATATATTAGAATAACCTTGCATCATACTATTTAGTTTCTTTTGTAACTAAAATAATTTTACACCATTTATCCGATCAAATATGTCCTCCAGATCACTCCAAAATTCTTTGATACTTTGAGAATAAAACACAAATTCAACTATCTTTTTTAATAAAGAGTTGAAAAACCATGAGGGAACCATGTCATTGCAGCTTGATCATGCCTTCTGAAGAGACAAATCTGTAGTAGGAAGGATCAGTAAACTATCAGCGAAGTCAAATTTATTTTTGACAAAAAATATAATTATAATAATCCTTCTTCATCCACCATAACTTTTCCCATCAAACACCGTGACATAATCAATGAATTCAATGTAGCAGGGATAAGTGGGATCGATGATATTGTTTTCCATAGAAAGAGTAGCTAGAGTGATTTCAAGAACTGAGTCAAAGAAGACATGGTTCTCATTGCAAAGAAGATGAAGAAAAGAAAAAATAAAATAGAAATTTTAGACAAATTCTAAATCTACTTTGATATCATAAAAAATACAAAGAAATTGATTGAGAGAATTTTTTTTGAATGCCTTTTCATTACTATACAAATGCCTATATATACAACTCTAATAGTGTACGTGAATAACAAACAATGAAATAACAAACATTAAGAAAACCAACAATTCGATAGCTAAAACCCAAAGTAATAATGAGAAAAATACGAAATCTAACAAATCCCCTAGAATCTAAAAGTCATTGTACCAAAACACCAATATGTATCAACCAACAGAATCAACCCAAAATAACTAAAACATGTCTAAGTCCGAAATAACGGATCAGAAACTAAATGAAGAACTCATGACAGCCCGGAAGATGTAGCTCACCCTTGAGTTCGAATACTATCTGAATCACAGCTGAGGTCTTGAAACAGTCGTCGGAATATGCTCTACACTCAATAAAAAGAAGAGCACGTATAGTATTAATACACAAGAAAATAACAGTGTACTAGTAGGGTCATCGGCCAACCTAAAATGAGATATATGAACACATAACCATAACTTAGTAAAATAAGACAACCATGAACACCTACCATATAACCTTACCTCAAGCTTATGACACTTAACCTTATTCAACACAATATTGAGTTTAGTCAATACAAGTCAACATGGATAACAAGTCAAGTCAAAAACCATTACTACCAACATGACTCCAAGTCGACAATCATGACTCAAAAATCATATCAAACATGTCTCAATTACAAGTAAATAGACAACAAGAGTTATGACACAACTTCAATTAGTCCGGACCACTCAAGTATCCATAAGAACAACAATAATGAAAATTATCATGCAATCCGGTTTACATAAAGAAACAACCTTTAACAAATAAACACACAACTCGATTCACGCAAGAAACCAGTATAACAGGTCAACACATAATCTACCGTTCACTCAAGAAACCGTCACACTCACCTGTACCTTCTACATACATGCTAAGGGTCTTTTGGCCACCCACTAGCTACGACCTGCAGGGGACGAGATCTTGTCCATGTACCAAATCCAAGACATCAAGTATCTGCCAATCTTATACCAACCAATCTCGTCAAGATGTCCAAATACCGGTACATCCCACAATAATAAATATAAATTATGTGAAGATGTCCAAATACCGGTACATCCCACAATAATGACAGATATCACAACAAATCACAATTACAATGATAACAAATAACACTTGTAATAACCAACAAGCTTTCACATAAGTTCATTGCATGCGATTAACACTTAGGATATCAAACAGTCATTCACTTTCCTTGAACATATATTGTACAAGTAATACGAAGGAACAATTATCATGCACACATAACACAAATTGGGTTTAACTACATTAAACCATCACTGTCACGACCCAATTTCACAGGTCATGATGGCACCTACTATAACCCACCAGTAGGTAAGCCAACCCCTAGTTCAAAACGGCTAGTAACAGACTATCAAGAGAAATAAAGAAAACAACGAAATAAAAATAATAAAAGGGCAAATATAGTCCCATAATCTGGTGGAGCCAGTACAAGAGCTTATAATATATCAGGAGTACAAGTGAAATATAGGATAAATATGTATGTACAAAGATGTATCTGAATACAACATAGAGATCAGTTTAACAACAAGAGAGAGTAGGAGCAACTCCGAGCGTCAGGAGCTCACCCTAAGTCCCCGATCCATAACTGCTCCATACGATGCACACGTCAAAGGCGATAACTCGTACTATGATCTGCAAGCTGCAGAAGTGTAGTATGAGTATCAAACACGTGGTACTCAGTAGGCATCGACCAACTGAGCTCCAGAAATAATGTAAGCATAAAATAACAAATAAGGCATGAATATAACTACATGCAACTATCCAGGAAGACCGAGCATAATGAGGCTAATGGAGCAATAAGGGTAAACTACCATATTCTAACAGTGCTCAGGAACTAAAGTACAATACCATATATCACTAGCCAATATACCAATGAAGAGTGAAAGAAGGATAGGTAATAGTATCCTAGGCCAAAGAATACATATACAATATGAATAGACAAGGAAAGAGAGGGATATACGGTAATACCATATATATATATATATATATATATATATATATATATATAAACCTGTAGTACTAACTCAAAGGTAATAACCTGAAGGAGTCAACCTAACCTCTTGAGGGCCTTAGCCAAGTAAGAGAGCTAATAATAGCATGATCAAGCCTCTAACAAAAATGTGACTAAGCATGAGGGAACTCAACCATAAATTAACTCACCGAAATAAAGAAGGGAAATAGAAATGTACCAACAACCTCGAGTACCAATCCACAACAATCCTTCCACAAACTAACCATAACAATTAATAAAGAAGTAACTTACTAGTCTGGGCAAACAAATACCTAATCGAGACCCCATAAGCTCGAAAGGTTCACGGAAGCACTCAGTAAACAAAAATTATAGCTTATACCTATACAACTCCCATAAGGCCGATAGATACAAGCACCAAACAATCATACTGGTGATAGGCGATGTATATGAATGAATAAATGCAACATAAACCTAAATAACATAACTGATCCAAGTGCCATAAAGTACCAAGTGTATACAACTCCTCCAGCTCAGTAACTCGCAAAGGCAGAACCCACGGTGACTATCCTTCTCCGGCACTGTGGCTCACGGATGAAGGGGTCCATAGGGGATTGGCGATATCTGTGCACACTGCCTGGTCCCAAACCAGGACTTCCAATAACCATCATAATCAATCTACTCTATCTAACACCGGAGAGATATATATATAATAAGTGCACTGACTCAAACTGAGACTAAAAGAGTGTACATAGTGTAATAAGTGCACGGACTCAAACCATGACTAAAGAAATGTACAGTGTATAATAAGTTCATGGACTCAAACCGTGACTAAAGGAGTGTAAGTCCATAAATCTATTGCCCGACATCAAGTTCAGGACTAAATTTGCATAATAGAGTAGAAAGGGTCGGAATCTCTCTCGATCGAGTAAGTAGTAGTGGTAAAAGAGTGGAATAGTAATGGACCAAAATCAATCTCGGTCTAATTTCAAAAACATCATATCTAGTTCCAAAAGCTCACATTTCATAAAATAAGGTGGTACGATTCCCATTATAAAAGAATCCATTTTAAAAGTGAAAAGTGGGAATAGTTCCCTTTTGAGAAAAAACAGTAGTAAATTCAGGATTTTTGTTGGAATCGTGCCACTAAGTGAGCATGAATGTGCCCAAAAGTATGCATGTCATTACCAGTATCCAAACACCACCACTATAAGCGCCTAAGCATCTATAAACCATAATCACGTCCTCTGACGGATAAGATACTCACCTGGAGTCCAACTGGTATCGTAAACACGGCCTCGGCCCCAATAATATATAATCAACATAACAAGCCTCATAACTCGGGAATCCATAGTAATTAAGGGCATAAAGTTACTACAAGGATCTAATTGGGGAAATACCTCCCAAATCACTAAGTCAAATGATAAATCTTATACTAAGGGATCCTTAATATTAAACTATGGTTAGCATGCTTATAATAGAGGGTAATAGGATTCTATAGCCATGACAAGTGTTTTACACTAAGGTTCTGGTCACATTTCTACCCCAAATTCCCTAAATGGGCTAAGTCATGTTATACTAGTCATAAAGAAATCCTATCATCCCTACCTAGCATGCAAAATACACTATACACGATCTCATAGAGAAAAGTAGACTGATGCCTACCTTGATGCCGAATAACAAATGTTGAATCGCCTACAATTCGCTTGACTTTGCTCCACGATCCCAAAATGCCACCACGCTATCAAAACAATAACCTACACGTCAATACGAGTAAAATAAGACCCATATTTCTAAATAAAAGTTCGGGTCAAAATTTGGGTAAAGAACGGGCCTGTGGGGTCCGCAAACAAAATCCAAAATGGAATTTTTCACGAGGTCCCTCGAAGAACAAGGAATGTGTGCTCAAAAGTTGAGCAAAGACGTGGCGTAAATTGGGGCTCAAATCAGCCCGCAAAGTCTAGGAATTCAAGCCCTAATTTCTAAGAATTTAAATGAAAAAGGATGGAATTTGATGGGGAAAATAATGGGAAATGACCAAGGACCGTTAAGCTAGCTTACCTTTGCTTTAATGGATGATTTCCCACACTCTCTCATGTCCCATGCTTTCAAAATGGTAGAAAACGAGTTGAGAAAATGAGAGAAAATTAGGTTAAGAAGGGGATATAAGACCCCCAGGTACCGCTAAAGCAGTCACTTGGCCGCTTAAGCGGCTACCGCTACAATGGTACATGACCGCTAAAGCGGTCGGGTAAGGAATGGAAGAGGCCGATAAAGTGAAACTTGGCCGCTAAAGCAACGTCCGCTTAATCGGAACTTGATCGCTAAAGCGGACCTCAGTCAAGTAGCTAAGGCTGCTAAAGCAGCACAAGGTCACTAAAGTGACTACCGCTTAAGCGGTCCTTCAGCCGCTTAAGTAGTTGCACCAGAAACTTTGAGGCATTAGATTTTCTAACTCCAAATGGACTCCGATCGGGTGTTCGGGATTCGTTCGGAACCCTGTGTGTGCAAACGAACTATGCTACCATACCCAATTCGATATTCCGGACTTAATGGAACTATCGAAACTTTCATCCGAGTTCATTTCGATTAAATGTGTTACCCTCACCTATAGTTTTATGTTTCATCAAATCTACCCAATAGCGCAAAACGAGTTTGAAAGCCTCGAGACTTGTACCAAGGGTCCCCGTAGCCTAAAATCAACGTTTTGAAGCTGATGGCGCTGTCAGAATTTCCATCTGAGATCGCTTACTTGCAGTTTTGGTTCAAGACCAACTCCATAACAGCGAAAGCTCCAAAATAGGGAAATTAGCCTAAAATCCAAAAGAATTATCTGATGACCTAATCGATAGTTTCGGTAAGTCATAAATGTAGCTGCTGTGGGAAGGCTCAAAATGCCAAAATGTACAGAAATCGAGAAAATGACCTGGAGGGTCATTATAATATCCACTTCTAAAAGAACTTTCATCCACGAAAGTCAATGGATAGAAAGAGTTCGAAAGCTCTAAAGGATGAGGTACTGGGCCCGCATGCCCCGAGCATGACTCCCTAGACAATCTCAATGAAGAGACAATTCCAAGGGATTTTTCCAAAGGTATCCCTTTTTCAACCAACTTCCTTACATCACTTTCCAAATAACCAAAACTCAACTTCAACAACCAACTGGCCTACAACTGGACCAAGAACGATTAAAGCATGTAAACACAAACCACAACATGCTGACAACACACCAATACAAGCTTAACTAGGCATTAACTCAACCAATCCAAAGGTAAACCAAGGCATTAATCATGCAACCAACTCCAATTTCAAATCTAACCTTCTTTTGCCTTTCCAAACCTGCTACCTACTCCAAACCATACAAAATATCATTCGAGTCTTATCTGTGCAATCCCATCACACTACCGTCGAAAGGCTGAAGATGATCCACCAAAAATCCATAATAGCAAGCAGATGAATAAGTCCATAAGGTGCTACCTGGATACACAAAAAGTGGTGACCAAAGTCTGCATTTTTAAGCCACAGCTACAACTGGTCTGAATGACCCTCGAAACTAATAATCACGAGTCCGGAGCACTAGCTCACGAAACCAAACAACAATCCACTCCAGGATATCCCACCGACTGTGGATGAAGTCATGCTAAGCCCAACTTAAGCATACTCTTTCTACTGAGTAGACAATCCAAACTTTGACGAAAACTGAGAACCAAGGTCGAAAGCAGTATAAACCAATACCATGCACCGATGGACTATCTTCTGAACATTTATCAAACATAATCCATCTGAACTGAGGAAGGATGAGCCGGTAGGAAACGAGTAGGCTTAGTCAGCCTAAAAATGAAAGCTCAAATGAAATAAAACCTCGAAATAGGGATACAATAAAATTATGCAATCCCTAGCTGAAATCCCAACATTGAAGCTGAACTACTCGATCTCAACTATCCAAACCGATCTTGTTGACGAGTAAGCATACACATACCTAAACCCATCACAACTCTCAAGCCATCATCCAAAAAGGTCAAAAATCAAGACTGGGGCTAATAAGCCCGAACTAAGGTCAAATGCCTCAAATCAACCTCACTATCAAAAATCAGGCTTATATCTAACGGTTCCCGCAAGGGCTGAAGCCAAAATGTCACCGAAAAGCATAATCATAATAGAGGAAAAACCATCGACTGAAAGCATAAGCAATCGATTCCACAACTGCTGAAGAGTATAATACAACAAGGCATAACCTAGAACTCACCAAGGCTAAAAAAGCACCAATGGTAGCCATAACTCGAGCAACTCAGAGTGCATAACTCAATCGACATCTTGCCAATCCAATGTCCAATCTATGGCGACAAATACTCACTCTTAAATATGCCCGCTTTGGCAACCAACAACTGATAACTAAGAACATACCACTGAGAAAAAGCATCCCACGAAGTCATATTAGGCTTAACAAGAGCAGAAATGAGAATTTTCTGAGATCACACTTGAAAACTAACTTTAACTCGGCTATTCCATGAACCACATCGCAACAATAATGGATTATCCAACTCCACACCAAAATCAAGATCAAAACGATCACCAGGAGACAAACCTAACATACTAGAGAATTAAGCCTTAGGCTTCTTAAAACCATAAATAGGTGATAGAACTGAATCACCAACTCTAACTTAACATCAACATTAAGATCAAGACCACTACTGGGCGATGAACTATCCAAATTGGTAGAGTCACATCTCAAATGCATCATCAATAGAAATGGGCTATCAGAGAAGACTGCCAGTGATAAAATCACAACAAATCCATGAAAGGTCAAACTTACCTTCACTTCTATAATTCGATCAACAACTGACCTTGCTAACAGAAAAGAAAGGCTAACTAACCGAGGTAGCCATTAAAGCCAACGAAATAAAAATCACAAAGAGGGGAAGAATGCTGGCTAGATAACACTAATCTAGACGTCTATCGAATAAGAATAAATAAATGTCAAAACAATGATAATAATATCAACAGCATAAGATGCAGGTGGCACCAAAAATAAAATTCAACAAATGCCACTCTAAGGCCATAACAAGGCCAATATGCCAAAGTAAATCGGACTTTAACCCAAATGCTACACCC
Source organism: Capsicum rhomboideum (assembly GCA_031232105.1). NCBI lineage: Eukaryota > Viridiplantae > Streptophyta > Magnoliopsida > Solanales > Solanaceae > Capsicum > Capsicum rhomboideum. The sequence continues at coordinate 33,471,645 of CP124716.1, forward strand.
CAAGGAAAATTCCATACCAATTCACTCAATCCACTACTAAAAAAATCATCTATGGGGTTAGTCAAATAATAATAAATCTACACCAAGGCATACATTACCCAATATAGAAATACCATGACATATAATCATCGATGGGTATGAACACAGTTTAATTCAAAATAGAAACTATAGGCAGAAAATCAAAGGCGCACCTATCATGGAGGAAATCCAAAATCATAAATATGATGTGCCTGAAGGAGTACAAATCTAAGCATGTCCAAACTCGAACAGAGCGTATGAATGACCAACTGAGGCACTAAGTGCACTATCTCTACCCATAGGTGCCACAACTCCATGAGACTGATCTGTATAAGCTGAATGACTAATAACCCTATGCCGAGCACAATCCCTGGACCAGTGACCGGTATTTATGTAGTCATAAAAAACCCCTGAATCTCTAACTTGGTGAGAAACACGAGCTGACCCCAACTGGCTGACTGACTCGCATTTGGGGCACTTCCTAGACCAATGACCAATCTCACCACAATCAAAATATGCCCCTGGGACCCTTTGATGTACCGTACCTTCTGACCCAGAACGATTGGTATAACCTGAAAACTTAGACCGAATAATCCATACTGCCTGGCCAAAACTGTGCCCGCTGACACCATCACTATCTACCTGAGAGCTACCCATATACTGAGGTGCTACTTGTACGGGCTTGATAGGCTGCAAATGATGCTGACCTCTACTGGGCGGATCCCGTCCTTCAGATGGAATACTATAACCACTGAAGTGCCGACATGGCCTCTTACTACCACCTTGATATATCTCAAGGCAAGCCCTCTCTGTAGCCCTTGCATAATCAACAACCTGAGGGAATGAAGACTTAACTGCTATCAAATGCTCCAATGCCAAACGGAGTGGTAAAGCCAATCCTCTAATAAATCTCTGCACCATCTCATGCTCAGTAGCATATAACATAGATGTCTGACTAGCCCACTTAAGAAATCCAATCTCATACTCAAAAATCAATAAGGAACCCTCCTGAACCCCAACAATTCGACTCTGGCCTGAGAAGCACTCGATGTATCGGGAAATGCTCCTGACTTTGAAACATCCATAAAAAGACTCGAAATCCCTAACACTAAATCCCGAAAAGCTGAGGCAGTTGTAAACTCTGCAAGAGCCTGGGCTGGCCCCACAACCTCTGTCTGATGCTGAAGATCCTCTATATTAATCTCTAACTCACTAGTTCATCGCTGAACTGAAACTCTGGCCACACGCGCAGAAGTACCATCCGTATTTATTGACAACCTCGTATGATCCATCTGGGAGAGAGTTGAGTCAAAAGAAGTACTTAGAGGTTCTCAGAAATATGAACACACGACAAAGAGTCAAGAATAAAATTTCTTAAGAATGCCATGTAGCCTCTAGAAAATAGGATATAGACGTCTCCTTATCAATTCGTCAGACTCTACTAAATACTTAGCTCTTGTACCAACAACACCGGTAAACCTATGCTCTGATACTAATTTGTCAGGATCCAATTTCTCAGGTCATGATGAGACCTACTATAACCCACTAGTAGGTAAGCCAACCTCTAATTTGAAATGGCTAGTAACGGACTATCAAGAGAAATGAAAGAAAGCAGCGGAATAAAAATAATAAAAGGGCCAATATAATCCCAAAACCTAGTAGAGCCAGTACAAGAGCTTCTAATACATCAGGAGTACAAGTGAAATATAGGATAAATATATATGTACAAAGATGTCTCTAAATACAACATAGAGATCAATTTAACAACAAGAGAGAGAGTAGGAGCAACTCCGAGCGTCAGGAGCTCACCCTAAGTCCCCGATCCATAGTTATTCCTCACGATGCACACATCAACGGTGATAACTTATACTATGATCTGAAGGATGTAGAAGTGTAGTATGAGTACCAAACACGTGGTACTCAGTAGGCATCGGCCAACTGCGCTCCAAAAATAATGTAAGCATAAAATAACATGTAAGGCATAAATATAACTATAGGAAACTATGAAGGAAGACTGAGCATAATGAGGCTAATGGAGCAATAAAGGAAAACTACCCTATTTAACAGTGCTCAGGAACTAAAGTACAATACCATATATCACTAGCCAATATAACAATGAAGAGTAAAAGAAGGATAGGTAATAGTATACTAGGCCAAAGAATATATATACAATATGAATAGATAAGGAAAAAGAGGGATATACAGTAATACCCCATATATATATATATATATATATATATATATATACACACAAATAAACCTATAGTAATAACTCAAAGGTAATAACCTGAGGGAGTCAACCTAACCTCTCAAGGGCCTTAGCTAAGTAAGAGAGCTACTACTAGCATGATCGGGCCTCTAACCAAAATGTGACTAAGAATGAGGTAACACAACCATAAAGTAACTCATCAAAATAAAGAAGGGAAACAAAAACGTACCAACAACCTCGAGTACCAGTCCACAACGATCCTACCACAAACTAACCATAGTAATCAATAAATAAGTAACCGGCCAGTCTGGGTAAGCATATACCTAACCGGACCCCCATAAGCCCGAAAGGTTCACGGAATCATTCAGCAAACAATAATCATCGCTTATACCTATACAACTCCCATAAGGTCGATAGATATAAGTGTCCAACAATCATATTGGTGATAGGCAATGCATATGAATGAATGAATGCAACATAAACCGAAATACCATAGCCAATCCAAGTGCCATAAAGTACCAAGTGTATACACCTCCTGCAGCTCAGTAGCTCGCAAAGGCAGGACCTACGGCGACAATCCTTCTCAGCACTGCAGTTCATGGATGAAGGGGTACATAGGGGATTTGAGATATCCGTATACACTGCATGGTCCCAAACCAGGACTTCCAATAAACATCATAATCAATCTACTCCATAAAACACCGGAGAGAGATATATATAATATGTGCACAGACTCAAACTATGACTAAAAGAGTGTACATAGTGTAATAAGTGCACGGGCTCGAACCGTAACGAAAGGAATGTATAGTGTATAATAAGTGCACGGACTCAAACCGTGACTAAAGGAGTGTAAGTCCATAAATCCATTACCCGAGATCAAGTTTAGGACTTAATTAGCATAATAGCGTAGAAAGGGTCGAAATCTCTCTCGACCGAGTAAGTAGTACTGGTAAAAGAGTGGAATAGTAGTGGATCAAAATCAATCTCGATTTAATTGCCAAAACATCATATTTTGTTCCAAAAGTTCATATTTCATTAAATAAGTTGGTACTATTTCCATTATAAAAGAATCCATTTTAAAAGTGAAAAGTGGGAATAGTTCTCTATAGAGAAAAAGAATAGTAAAATCAAGGTTTTTGTTGGAATCATACCACTAAGTGAGCCTAAAAGTATGCATGACATCACCAATATCCAAACAATACCACTATAAGCGTCTATAAACCATAATAACGTCCTCTGACGGATAGGAAACCCACCTGGAGTCCAATTAGTATCTTAACCATGGCCTCAGGCCCAATAATACATAATCAACATAACAAGCCTCATAACTCCAGAATCCATAATAATTAAGGGCATAAAGTTACTACAAGGATCTAATCGAGGAAATATCTCCCAAATCACTAAGTCAAATGATAAATCTTATACTAAGGTATCCTTAATATTAAACTATGGTTAGCATGCTTATAATAGCGGGTAATAGGATTCTATAGACATGACAAGTGTTTTACACTAAGGTTCTGGTAACATTTCTACCCCAAATTCCCTAATTGGGCTAAGTCATGTTATACTAGTCATAAAGATATCCTATCATCCCTACCTAGCATGCAAACTATACTATACACAATCTCATAGAGAAAAGTAGTCTGAAGCCTACCTCGATACCGAATAGTAAATCTTGAATCACCCACAATTCGCTCGACTTTGCTCCACGATTCCGAAATGCCACACGCTATCAAACAATCACCTACACGTCAATATGAGTAAAATGAGACCAATATTGCTAAATAAAAACTCAAGTCAAAATTTAGGTCAAGAACGAGCCTGTGAGGCCCGCAAACGAAATCCAAAATTGAATCCGTCACGAGGTACCTCAAAGGACAAGAAATGTGTACTCAAAAGTTGAGCAAAGACGTGGCGTAAATTGGGGCTCAAATCAGCCCGCAAAGTTTAGGAATTCGAGCCCTAATTTCTAAGAATTCACAATGAAAAAGGATGGAATTTGATGGGGAAAATAATGGGAAATGACCAAGGAGTGTTGAGCTAGCTTACCTTTGCTACAATGGATGATTCCCCACACTCTTCCATGTCCCATGCTCTCAAAATGGGGGAAAAAGAGTTGAGAAAATGAGTGAAAATCGGGTGAAAAAGATGATATAATACCCTTAGGTACCGCTAAAGCTGTCACTTGGCCACTTAAGCAGCTACCGCTAAAACGGTACATGACCGCTAAAGTGGCCGGGCATGGAAAGGCCGAGGCCGATAAAGCCAAACTTGGCCGATAAAGCAACGTTTGCTTAAGGGGACCTTGACCACTAAAGAAGACCTCAGCCAAGTAGCTATTGCTACTAAAGCGGCATAAGGTCGCTAAAGCTACTACTGCTTAAGCGGTCCTTCGGCCGCTTAAGCAGTTGCACTAGAAACTTTGAGGCATCCGATTTTCTAAGTCCAAATGGACTCCGATCGAGTGTTCGAGATTCATTCTGAACCCCATACGTGCAAACAAACTATACTACCATATCCAATTCGACATTTCAAACTCAATGGAACCATCAAAACTTTCATCCGAGATCATTTTAATTAAATATGGGGCCCACACCTATAGTTTTATTTTTCCTTAAATCTACCCAATAGCCCAAAATGAGTTCGGAAGCCTCGTGACCTGTACCAATGGTTCCCCTAGCCTAAAATAAACATTTCGGAGATGATGGCATTATCAGAATTTCCATCTGAGATCATTTACTAGCAGTTTTAGTCCGAGACCAATTCCTTAACAACGAAGCTCCAAAATAGGGAAATGAGCCTAAAATCCAAACGAACTATGCGATAACCGAATCGATAGTTTCGGCAAGTCATAAATAACATGTAGCCGCTGTGGGAAGGCTCGAAATGCAGAAATGTACGGAAATCAAGAAAATGACCTAGAGGGTCATTACAATCACCTACATCAATCCAAGCCTGAAATGCTCTAACAAACTTGAGTCTTTCTTTTTCTTACATAAATCTGCGTATATCTCTCAATAGTGGTCCAATCCCGCTATAGCAGCCTCACAATAGCGAAACATGATGGGATTGACCAAGTTTGACTCTCGCTATAGCGAGAATTTTGCTGCTATAATGGCGTCATCATAGCAGCCTGCCACCCGCTATAATGTATGTGGCGAGGAAGAAACTCGAAATTTCTTCTAATTCAGCCTTTTTCGCAATGCACCCTCAAACCATGGCATTTCATACTAGCCCCTTTACTTCAAGTTCAATATTGGGAATTCTACTTGTCGCGCCCTTATTTTGAACTGGTCAAAATACGTTTGCAACGTCTAGCTCTTCTATCTGGTTTTGAAAAGGTTTATAGTCGCCACCTATTTTTAGGAAAAAATTAGGAAATCATTTTTAAAATGTAAAACTCTATTTTTGGCCTTTGAAAACATTTGAGATTCTGAGTAAGGGTTTTGGTTACTCTAGGGGAAGGTGTTAAGCATCCCTCAGAGCCTATCCGAAGAAAGTCCTTAAACTTAGTTTTAGAAAGAGATATTTGGGAATATTTTGTTTATTATTTGCTAAAAAAAACAGTGATAAGAAAACTTCTATTATTTTATAGAAAAGAAAACTCAAGGTATATAAGATACATCGCTACAATATACAAGAGTAAGACATAGTTATTGCAAAATATATATGTATGTTTAAAAATATGAAAAATTAGAAGAGAAGAAAAGCTAATGATACTATAATTGTAATATATATTAGGAAGTATAGTCTTATGATTTTATAAAAATATATGCTTAGAGGTATATAAAGTTAAGTACATAAATAGAACTATTATAAAGGAAAAGATAGTATAAAAATATGTGAGAATTCATTTATTAGAAAATAAACGTAAATACAAATGTATTCAAAAGTATATGAAAGAGATACGAAAATTCGTTTAACTTGTGAAATCCCAAACTAAGTAGTAAATAAAATGTAATAATAAAAACGAATATATAATAAAGTTGAGATAATGTATAAATAGTGACATATTAGTAGAAAAAAAATATACCTTATATATTGTAGTATAAGAACACATATAAACCTTGCATTTCGGAGGCTTTAAAAAAAAAAAGCTGAAAACTTGAAACAATGTTAAGAAATAAATGTAGAATATTGAAAATGTTCGAACCATATTAAGTTAAATAAAAATCGAATTCTTTGATGGGCAAGTTATTTACAAAATTAAACGGTTTGATTAATTAAGAAATTATTCACAGTAATTTTATTTAACAACTCCAATTAAGACGATTAAAATCGTTAACTAATATTTTTTTAAAACGAAGACTATTCCTAGCCATTTGAATCAATTTTTTTAAAATGTTCTTGTCTAAACTCGCCCTTAAAAACAATAATTTGCCTTTTAATTCTGAAAAGGATTGAATCATGAGTATAAAGTAAATGGTTAAATAATATGTCGCTACTATATCTATAAACATCAAACGGGTAAAAGATTAACCCTGAAAAACCATTCTAGATGTTTCAAAGTTTAACAAAACTAAATAAAATAAAGTTAGCCAATTTCAATCAAACCATACAAAGTATGTATTCAAGGTAATACAAAGTTAGTGAAATAAACATGAACAACGAAGTAACGAGGAAGGTAAAGAACAAGATACTATGAATTCCTATCGAAGGAACCGACTCTTAGTGATTTAGACCCTGAACGCTGACAATCATATAGTGGTTGACCCGATATTTGAGTCAAAATGAGTTTCGATTGAAACTCCAACTCCCGAGTTTACATAAGACAAAAAAAGAGTAAAAGATTAGAGTAGCCCGGTAAAATAAAAATGCGTAAAAAAGAAAGTCAACTTGAAAACATATGAAATGAAATCCCCTGCCCTAACACTCCATCTCACTATTGAAAAAAAAAAATAGGAAAAATAGTCTTAAAAAGAATCAGACACTTTGGCTAGCCAATTAGATCACACCCACACTTTGCATATTCATATTACCATTCACTATTTCAAGAACATGTCCTTCACAAATTTACTTCCGAGAAGTTGAACTAAAAATTTGCTTCCGATAACATGTCTTAACTAAAAATAACACTTAAGACTTTATGGAATTTAATCAACTTAAATCACAAGTCGCAAATAATTTTTTTTTGACACATAATCTCAAAAGACCAAAAAAAGATTTCGTTTCACAATTTGTACACCCAAAATCAACCATCTAACATCTACTAATACACGATAATCACTTAACAAAAAGAAAGTGCAACGTAACTAAGATGGGATAGGATTTACCTTGTGTTGGGCAGCGATTGAGGCCGTCAAGCTTTGAGTTCAAGTTAGCTACCCGGACTTCAACTGAAAGCTTCAATCTTAAGGCTATGGAGATGATTTTTTGATGGTTGAAAAACCTGTTTGTTGAGGGAATTTGAAGCCCTATTTATGGTGAAAAACCAAAGCTCCACTAGTTTGAAAAAAATAACTCTCAGATTCAAAATTAAAAGTAAAATAACAGGTCACTTCTCTTAATAGATTTGGGAGACAGAGAAGATAAGATGAATGTGTAAAAAGTCAAAAACCTAACCTTTGGATTTGATTTTAACGTCTGAATTCATCCAAAGGCAAGTTGGGTATTGAGATTTGAAGGCCTGACCAAGCTTTCTCCACTCATTTCAAAATGTATTTGCAGCTTTTGAGAGATTTAAAAAACTCACTTACCAGTTGTGAGGTTGAAATTAGCCGTTTGGATAAGGCTAGAGCACCGTTGATGCTCAGAGACAATTGACGTGGTGACAGAGGTCTGTGAGTGTCGAATCCGGCGGATTCTCAGGGTGAGGGAGATGGGTCGACGCAGAGGTTAGGTTGGAGTTTGTCTGGGTGTGTTAGTCGATGGAGGGGGTCTGTGTTGTCGTTGTTGTTGAAGATGATGAAATGAGAGAGATAAGAGAGATTAGGGAGAGTTTAGGGGTGTTTAATTGTTGATTGGGCCGGGTCGGTGCAAAATTAGTGGGTTTGGGCCACCTTTGGCTAAAAAGTAAAGATTGATTTGGCCCAAATTTAGTAGATAAATTAGCTTATAAAAAAAATCTAATTTTTCCCCAATCCTTTTCACTTAATCAATTTAACGATGCTTCTTTTTGTCCCGACTAATTTTTCAAAATATATACGTATATGTACATACATATTCGTGCATATTTATACATGTACATGTACATATACATACACACACATATATGCATTACTATATATACATGCATATTAATAAGTCGCAAGACTATAGTTTGTAAAAAAAAATGACACTATAAATAGAGTAATGTAACAATATAGCAAAAATTATTTAGTGTTTGATATAAAAATTAACAGACTAATATTTTGTTGGAAAAATAGTGAAAAGATTAAATTATATAAAGTAATTTTATAAGACACGATATTAGTAGTTACTATATATATATGTAGAATAGAAAGTAAGGAAAATAATATTTTCAAAATCATTTATTGGTGTCAAATTTATCAAAATTAATTTGAAAAATAATAAAGATATTTTGGTAAAGTCACCGGGACTCATAAGCATAGAAAAATTAATTTTAGGAAAAAGGAGAGCCAAAATTGGGGGTCAACAGTTTCCCCTCTTAGACTAAAGATAATGAAAGAGTCTTTGGACAAAGACGTTGACGTTAACCAATTTTGTCTCGACTGGTAAATTAGATTGGTTTTGGAAAGACTACACTCAGAAGGTGGAATGTGAAGCTAGAGTCTGCATGAGAGTGATTATGAATTCGACCGGACCCTGGTATCTGAGTTTCCTACATATCTCAGATATCACGAGAATCAGGCTGATGTAGTTCGAAAATGGAGTGATGATAAAATTTTGAGAGGTGCTCAAAAGTTTTGCCCCAGTGTTGGATTTATGATGGCACTGATATTAGTTACGATGGTGATAAGAATATTTTGATTAAAATGGAGCGTGGCATGACCGTGCTTGGGATTGAGCTAGCTACATATCCCTAAGAAATCAAGATGGTTGCAGTTCTGGAATGAGAAATTATGGTAAATTTTGAGGCTTGCCCCAGTGTGAGATTTATGGTTGACACTGGTTTCTTTAGAAAGAACTTCATGGTGTTAAAGATAGATAAAAAATCCTAGATGATGGAGATCCTTTTTGGGATGGGGCATACTTTTTAGCCTCCTAGTTATAAATGTGGTGCAGAACACAACCATAAACGGGACTCTACTTAAGTATATCTCGCATCTATATAAGATCATGTCGGACTGTTAGATGGGGAGTAGGCTCTCGGTCGTATAATATCAAATTCTAAGGATTTTGTAAGGTAGATTAGAGAAGAATGATGATGTTCATAATAATAGATGAGTTCTATTTGGAAGTATCAATGATTGATTACAAGAATTTGAGTCGGAGTGCTAGCCTTAAACTCTAGCCTGTGAGTTTAGTATTCCTCATCAAGCAATGCCTCAATCGCTGCTTAGAAGTAATTCCACGTTGTAATGTGTTATCCTGCAAAATAGGTAAAAGGGTGAATAGTACCTGTTGTGGTTCAAAAAATTGAAATTGAAATTATAATGTAAAGAGTATAGTGTAGATATTCAAACTAGGATTGTAATCTTCGTTCTGTAGTGTAGATGCCTTCTACTGGCGGGGCAATTACTAGAATGTAAAAGCCTCTATTGATAGGGGATTGCTGAAATGTAAAAGCCTCTATCGGCTGAGCAATTGCTAAAGAGTAGAAGCCTCCGACTGGCAGGACAATTGCTGAAGAGTAAAAGCCTCCGACTGGCGGGGCAATTGCTTAAAAGTAAAAGCCTCTGACTGGTGGGGCAGTTGCTTAAAATTAAAAGCCTCCTTCTAGCTAGGTAATTTTTAATGCGAGCTCGATGATGATATTACTATTAGGGTCTGATGTTGCTACGGTAATGGAATTCTGATGGCGTTTGCTATGGTGAAAATATCTTATTGGCAGAGCGTGTTTTGCTTGCTAAAATATAACTCTTCGATATGGTGGAGCGTCACTTTGCTTATGTACATCCTCCAATACGGGAGAGTGTCACTTTGCTCATGTACAACCTCTGATATGGCTAAGAGTCGCATTGCTTATTTACATCCTCCGATATGGAAGAGGGTCGCTTCACTTTCTTATGTACAATCTTCAGAATGCAGAATTCATTTGCTTGTGTATATTCCTCGAAATGTAGGAGTTTGAATTTTTTTGCTTATGTACAGACTTTGAGATTTGGGATTCGACTTTGTTTGCTTATGTACAGTCCTCAGAATGCATGATTTTGTCTTTGTTTGCTTATGTACAGCCTTCGAAATACGGGAGCTTTATTTTGTTTGCTTATGTACAGTCTTCAGAACGTGGAGTCTTTGATGAAGTTAGACGACATTCTCAAATTGGCGGAGTTATTCAACACAATTAGACGGTGATTCTTCGATTGGCGAAGTTATTCGACGCAATTAGGTGGTGAGCTTCGATTGGTGGAGTTTATTGGAAGAAGTAAAATAGCCTATTGTCCTATGAGGACCCTCTTTCTTTGTCATATCTGATTCGAATCTACGACGTACCTGCAAAAGAATTCAAACGAAACTCTCAGAGCTTATGAAAATCAGTATAAATGTTGTCAAAAATAGAGTAGGGAGAGAATATTTTGGCTCATATTGTAGTGATAAGTCGCATGATATCTTCAATTATGTCCAACACCTTGTCTTGATATCGTCCTTCTTGATTCCTATTTTCCTGCGCTCAAAGAAAAATTCTTAATTAGGAGGGGATGTTGATTTGTGTCGACTAGGGGATCCTGGATTTGTCAACGTAATCCTCCAATACTTCCTCGACTGCTCGATCTTTTCCAATCTCGAAGACTTGGTAGGTGCAAAAGTAGAAAAATAATTTTGAAAAGTATATATATTTTTACAAATATATTACGTATATATTGAGTGTATATATATATAGTAATCCTTTATCATTTTTAGATTATGACATGTTTCAAAATCTATTGAGCCCCCGTTTATCGATTATAACCCACGTAGCCTTATCCTTTGGATGACACTTCTCTGGCTTTTGTCGATGCTATGACGATTTTGATGGAGAGATCACGTATATTCTGGGGCCATGCTATGGGTAAAGGAGGGTTTTTTTAAGGGTATGAACGAACCTTTTAGGTTGCCTACGTATCCCAAAATGGGAATCAGGTTTGTACATAGTTTAAGGGTAAAAAAGGTAAAAATATCTGATGCAACGGCCGAGCCTGACTCAGGCTGCCTATGTATCCAAATGGAATCAGGTCAAAATGTAGTTCAAGTACAAGGGGAGAAACAAAAATTTGCAATGCAATGACTGAGCCTGACTCAGGCTGCCTACATATCCAAATGGAATCAGGTCGGGCCGTAGTTCAATACAATAAAAAGTAAAATATGAAGAGACCGAATCCGATGATGATTGCCTACGTATCCCACCGAGGAAAGTCAGGTCGAGCTTGGTTCTGAATACATAGAGGATGATGTTTTTGTTTTTTTCTAAGGGAGATCAAACCCGATGAGGGTTGCCTGCGTATCCCGCCGTGGGAAGTCAGGCTAATACATAGTTTTGTTATATTAGAGAAAAATGCAAAAGTACAAGAAAGTAGCAACTAATCTGAAGTCTTCAAATCTAGTACTTTTTGATAGCGTCTGAATTGATCAGCTTCAGTCTCACTATGCCATCCATTTCTGCAAGAATTAATGATCCTCCTGAGAGTACTCAGTGAATCATGTAAGGACCTTACCAATTAGGCATAAATTTCCCTTTAGTTTTATCTTGGTGAGGGAATATCTTCTTTAATACTAACTATCCCGGTGCAAATCATCAAGGCTTGACTTTCTTGTTGAATGCCTTGATCATTTTATTTTGATAGAGTTGACCATGACAGACTGCATCCATTCTCTTCTCAACAATAAGAATTAACTGTTCAATCCTGCTACGAATCTATTCTATGTCATCCGGACCAACTTTTTGGATGATTCTCAAGAAAGGTATTTCCACTTCTACGGGTATCACTGCTTTTGAACCGTAAACCAACATGTAACAAGTTTCCCCAGGAGATATTTTGATCGTGGTACGATAGTCGAGCAAAGCATATGGTAACTTCTTGTGCCATTCTATATTACCGTCCACTATCTTTATCAAGATCCTCTTGATGTTCTTATTTGCGGCCTCAACTGCTCCATTCATTTGTGACCGATATGTTGTGGAATTTTGATGAGAGATCTTAAACCTTTCACAAGCCTCTCTCATGAGATTTCTATTAAGATTGGCCCCATTATCCATTATAATTGACTCTGGAATCCCAAACCGACATATTATATTATTGCAAACGAAATCTGATACCACCTTCTTAGTTAATGCCTTGTACGTTGAAGCTTTAACCTATTTTGTGAAGTAGTCAATAGACACTAGGATGAAACAGTGTCCATTCGATACGGGAGGCTCAATGGGCCCAATAACATCCATACCCCAAGCAGAAAATGGGCAAGGAGAACCCATCACATTAAGCTCGTTTGGTGGAACCCGTATAAAATCCCCATAAACTTGACACTGATGACATTTCTGCACATATTGGATGCTATCCCTCTCCATGGTCATCCAGAAGTATCCAGCTCTCAAAATCTTTTTTCTAGCATGAACCCATTCATGTGGGGTCTACAAGTTTCTGCATGTATTTCTTCTAACAGCCTTGTTGCTTCTGTGGCGTCGACACATTGTAGTAATCCCAAATCTGGAGTCCTCTTGTATAGGATTTCTCTGTTGAGAAAGAAGTGATTGGCCATCATTCTCAAAGTTTGGTTTTGCTTGCTGGTAGCATTTTCTGGATATTCTCCTACTTCGAGTAACCTTCTGATGTCATAATACCACGGCTTTCCATTTGGTTCTTCATCTACATGAAAATAGTATGCATGTTGATTGTGTATCTCTACCTTGATAGGATCGATGTAATTATTATCGGGATGTTGGATCATTAAAGATAGTGTTGCCAGGGCATCGGCAAACTCATTTTTAAATCGAGTGACATGTTTGAATTCAATCTTTGTGAATTTTTTGCTCAGATCCTTCACACATTGCACATAAGGAAGGATATTAAAATTCTTAGTGGTCCACTCTCCTTGTACCTGATGAACCAATAAATCAGAATCTCGTATCACCAAAAGCTCTTTGATGTTTATGTCTACTGCCATCCTAAGTCCAAGAATGAAAGCTTAGTATTCTTCCATGTTATTCGTATAAGGAAACCTAATATTTGCTGAGATTTGATAATGTTGACCTTATTCTGAAATCAAGACTGCCCCGATTCCAACTTCTTTAAGTTTGATGCCCCATCAAAAAACATCCTCCATTCATCATACGACTCTGAGATGTCCTCTCCTGCGAACAACACTTCTTCATCAGGGAAGTATGTCTTAAGTGGCTTGTAATCTTGATCTACTGGGTTTTCTGCAAGGTGATCAACCAAAGCTTGTCCCTTAACGGCTTTTTGTGTCACGTACATAATATCAAACTCGCTCAACAAAATCTGCCATTTTGCTAATTTTCCAGTAGGCATTTGTTTCTGGAAGATGTACTTGAGTGTATTCATTCTTGAAATCAAGTACCTGGTGTATGCCGACAGGTAGTACCTCAACTTTTGTGCAACCCAAGTCAACGTGCAATAGGTTCGTTCCAAAAACATATATCTTACTTCATGTGGTGTGAACTTCTTGTTCAAGTAGTAAATAGCTTGCCCCTTCCTTCCTATCTCATCATGTTGCCCCAACACACATCCAAATGCACCATCCATGATGGATAGGTACAGTAGCAAAGGCTTCCCAGGTTCTGGTGGAACCAATATCTACAGATTGGATAAGTATTCCTCGATTTTATCAAAAGCCTTTTGGCATTATTCCGTCCTTCTTCAGTAACTTGAATATGGGTTCACAGATTATAGTCGACTGAGCTTTGAATTGACTGATGTAATTGAGCCTTCCCTCCCAAGAAACTTATTACATCTTTCTTAGTCTTGGGTGGTGGTAATTCCTAGATTGCCTTTATTTTGGATGGATCCAACTCTATACCCCTTCTGCTAACAATAAACCTCAATAATTTTCCTGCAGGAACTCTAAAAGCACATTTAGATAGATTCAACTTCAGGTTGTACCTTCGCAACCTTTCAAAGAATTTTCGTAAGTCATCCAGGTGATCCAAACTCTTTCGTGACTTGATAACAACATCATCCACGTACACCTCAATCTCTTTGTGAATCATATCATGGAAAAGGGTAGTCATGGCCCTCGTGTAAGTTGCTCCGGCATTTTTGAGTCTAAATGGCATCACCCTATTGCAATACACTCCCCACGGAGTGATAAAAGCTGTCTTCTCAGTATCATCTTCATTCATCAAGATCTGATGATTCCCCGTAAAGCAATCAACAACTGACTACAACTCATGGTTTGCACAATTATCAATGAGTATGTGAATATTTGGAAGAGGAAAGTCATCTTTTTAGGGCTAGCCTTGTTGAGATCCTGATAATCTACACATATCCTGATCTTCCCATCTTTCTTAGGTACTGGAACAATATTGGCCAACCATGTGGGGTAATTTATGACCCTAACAACGTTTGCTTCTATCTGCTTGGTCACCTACTCCTTAATTCTCAAACTCAAATCGGATTTAAACTTCCTCGTCTTTTGCTTTACAAGTCGACAAACGGGATTAATTGGCAGCCTGTGTGAGACGATATCGGTGCTTAACCCTGGCATATCATCATAGGACCAAGAAAACACATCAACATATTGTTTGAGCAATTTTATCAACTCTTGCTTCATCTTGGCTTCTAAGTGTATGACAACTCGCATTTCTTTTATCGTTTCTTCGTCACCCAAATTGACAACCTCAGTTTCATCAAGGTTAGGCTTCTTCTGACTTTTAAGTTTCTTAATCTCATATGGCAGGTTTTCAGGCATCATGTTTTCGTCATATTCCTCGTAATCCTGCTCATCACTTAAATTTTGCTTGGTGGATTCGTTACATGCCATAATCGTTGAATGGGGATTTTTACTAATATTAACGCTGAAAGGTATAAAAGGTGAGTAAATATATAGATATTAAAGAAAAATAGGGAAAATATATATATTTATTTTTTGGAAAATAAAGACTTTTATTAATAGAAAAGCACTCGATTTTAGCAAGAGGCAAGTAGCAAAAAGGGCTTAGGCATGATTCAAGCCTTAATTGATCATGCAAAAACATCTTTGAAATCAACTACAATTCCACACTACCAGGACTCCTGTCGAAATAGGGATGGGCTTATGGTCCAACTTTGCAAGACTTCTCCAAGTTCAGCATTACGGATGGTCAGCTCCTTGAGATCTATCTCCAGTCCTTTCTCAATCACGGCTACAAACAGATTCCCTATTCCTTCTATGATGTCCTCATCAACTGCTTGTTCTAAAATTGGGACTTGGGTTGGCACAAACACTGTCCTTCCTGATCTTTCATTGTAGACTCCTCCATAAGCGGGCTTATATCCAAGCCCAGTGGTATCTCTCTGATGTTTCAACTAGATTGGTTAATTATACCATTGTATTTTGGTCCTAGTCCTGTCTTAGGTTGATACCCATATTTCAATATCTCTGACGCAACCATCTTTGCTACACTCGACACTTTCACTTCAACCGGCTTTACTTTCTCATCGATCGTTATAGCTTGCATGATCTCCAGAGTATGGAAAGTGGCTCCATTTAACTCTTCCATGATTGGAACAGAATTAACAGAATAGATGGGATGACTGAGCTCCCCATGAATGGTAACTTTCATGTGACCTCGCTATAACTTCACACACTGATAGAGAGTTGAGGGAATTGCTCTCGCCATGTGGACCCATGCCCCCCCCCAACAATAGGTTTTAACTGGACGCCACATCCATCACTTGAAATAAGATGTGAAAGGCAGCTGGCCCAACTTGCAATGTTAGGTAGATTTCTATAATGATTCTCCTTTACGATCCATCAAAAGCTCAGACCTTCACTCGACTTTCTCTTATTTCTTCTATATTCACACCCAAATTTCTCAGAGTGGAGAATGGATAGATATTACAACCAGAACCACCATCGATCAGAACCCTGTTCACGATCTTGTTACAGTATTTGACGGTGATATGAAGTGCTTTGTTGTGTCCAGCTCCTTCTGACGGTAGCTCATCATCATGGAAAGAGATCTTATTAGGTTCCACCATGCGCCCGATTGCTACAACCAAAGTTTCACTTGTGGTCTCTTTTGGTATGCTAACTCTGCTTAACACTTCCATCAAAGCATTTCTATGGGCTTCGAAACTCATAAGCAAGGTCATAATGGATATGTGGGTTGGCATTTTCTTCAGCTGATCCTTGATTGAATAGTCTTTAGGTTGCATCTTCTTCCAAAATTCTGTGGATTTAGCATCAGTAATATTTTACTTTGGATATTTTTCTTTCCTATAAACCCCTCAATTTAGATCCTCCGGAGCATAACATTTCTGACCTGGTCATCCCGTGAGCCACAACAGTGTCTATCGTCTTGCCTTTGGCTTCCGCTCAGTAGTCCCATGGGACTACTTTAGTGTCATAAGCAGATTTTCCAGCGGCTATAGTGGTTACTACAATTCTCGGCAGGTAGGTTTCAACGATCAAAGGCTTTCTCAATCGAACTGTGATAAAAAGTTATGCTGGAGATGTAGTGGCAACTTCTTCTGTGTTCTCAACAGGCACAATGGTTCCCTCTAAGTCATACTCTTCCTCTAGAGTAACCATATTAACTTCTCGATTCTCATGATTTAGCAATGGGTTATTGTTCATATTTGGAGCAGCTGCAGTGCATTTGATCACTCCTTTTCTAATTAAAGACTTAATCTGGTTCTTCAAACCATAACACTCTTCCGTGTCATGCCCTTGGACTCCCGAGTGATAAGCACATCGTTTGTTTCCATCAAAGTTTTGAGAGGTTGGATTAAGGGTTTTCCTTCGATCAGGTGCAACAATCCTGCTGCCCTCAACCTCTCAAAAAATTGAGCCAAAGGTTTGGCAATAGGTGTATAGGTGCGGGTATTTCTGGCTTCAATATTTGGACGTGGTCTTGGTGCATATGTTGGTCTATTTTGGTGAATTGGATCTTAGACTGAGGCATATGTTCTTAGTGGATTTTGGGATGCTGAGGTTAGAGGTGGATTATAGTGTGGCTGAGTATTGTATGCAGGGACATGTGCAATAATTTGGGGGTTGTTAGGGTAATGGTAGGAAGAACTTCCAGGTTGGCAGTATGGTGTGATAGTTGAGACAACTTTCTTCTTTTTGTTACCACCAATAAAACCTGACTGTATGGCTTTACCTGCAGCTTTCAATGCAACCATAGACTGAATTTTTCCTGACTTGAAGCCTTCTTCTATGAAATCTCCTATCTTGACCAACTCTACAAACTTTTGGCCGATCGTTGACATCATCTTGTCAAAATAAACACCTTCTTGGGCTCGAATAAAGTACTTGGAGAGTTCACTCTCATCTAGTGGGGGTTGGATCCTAGCAGCCTCAGTCCTCCATCACCACGCGTATTACTGAAATGACTCAAATGGCTTCTTCTGTATATTGGCCAATGAGAACCTATCTGGGGTGATTTCGGTATTGAACCTTAAACAACTCATGAAATCTTTGGCCATTTCCTGCCAATCACGCTACTTACGAAGGTCTTGGCAAGTGTACCAAGCCAAAGCTTCTCTTGACAGACTTCGAATGAATAGTTTCATCATCAATTTCTCATTCCTTCCTACGCCGACCAGCTTGTCGCAATAGGCCCTCAGATGTGCATGAGGATCACCCTTTCCATCAAATACATCGAACTTCAGTGGTTTGTACCCAACTGGCATGTTGATGTTCGGATGGATGCATAAGTCATCATAATCCAAGCTCTCGGTTCCCCAGGTGACTTGTATGTTTCTAAATACCCTTTTCAGACTTTCGAGTTGAGCTATTATCGACCTTTCTTCATTCAATAGGACCTCCTTCTCCAATCCCACGTACTGATCAACCTCATATGGGACTTTGACAGCCGCGGGTGTTGCAAAAGTAGGAGCTTCAGTAGCGTATACCAGTGGCACAAGTACTCATAAGTGACATGTACCTCAGATATGTGTTGTATTATTGGGTGAATGGGAACGATGAAGTTCTGAATGGGCAATGAAAGATCAGGTGCAGCCCTGGCAGCGGGTGGGGGAGCAAGTGGAGCTTGAGCATAAGTGGGAACATGTAGTGTTTGCGTAGGTGGGTTGTTATGTTGGAGGGAGTGACTGGAGATAGTTCAGTATTTGGAAATTGGAATTGAGCGGGGAAGGTAGCAGTCGTAAGCTTAGTCAAGTCCCGCACTTGGTGCAGTTCTTTCTTTAGGATCTCAATTTCTTGTGTCATGTTGGCTATTTGTTTGTCGTTTTGAGTATCTATCAGCTTTTGGGAGATTTTGGCACTATCTATCGGTACCATCGAGGCATTGTTGGATTCTTCCGTCATTTTTCCTTTAGATCGGAGGTTGTATTGTGATTCAGCCAGTTTACAAATCAACACAAATCAACGTTCTTTTTTTTTGGGATTAATAATGAAAATAAAGAAAAAGAAAAGGGAAACCATGTTAGTTTGGGAGATATTGAAAGATGTAACAAATATGTAGCACATATATATGCCAAGTTGGCGACATTCACAAAACGCATCCTAATATAGGTCCTCTTTTTTCCAGAGGTGGGCCTATGGTGCAAGCATTAATAAATTGATCTAAATTTTTCAACACGTTCTCAAATTCAGGGCAAATCTAACTTCATTAATATCCGAAGAGGGGTGGAAAACCCCGAGTTACAGAATGAAAATTGAATTCAAGAAAAAGTCTTGACTTCAGGATTACTTAATAGTTGGCATACCAATACGGAAATATCAATATAGGTCATGCAAGACCTTTAGAAAAAGTAAAAGATAGGAAATAAAAGTATGGAAATGTCAAGATAGGTCAGGTAAGACCTTTAGGAAAACTAAAGATAGGAAACAAAAGCCTAAGGCCAGGTCGGGGGATCCTCTTCATCATCATATAAATCATAATAAGGCCCAGGGTGGTACTCTAGAGACTCATCAGGCTGCCACCCCTGGTGATCCGCATCCTCTTCACTTCCAAATCCTATGGGTTCATACTCAGAGTGTGTATCCGAAGTGAGTTCACTTCCTTCTAAGTCCATATGCGTTACTCCCCATCTATAGGGTTGTACTCATTCAGATCATGTTCTAACTCTTCTTCTGGATCTTCCTCCATTTCCTCTATTGGCTCCTCTTCTGGATCTTCCTCCATATCTTCCATTAGTTCTTCCTCCGGATCTTCCTCCAGATCTTTTTCTAGATCCTTCTCCGGATCTTCTTCTGGGTCTTCCTCCATCTCTTCTTCTGGTTCATTGTCAACTAAGGGTATGAGATGGTCAACTGACCCTGGAGTCACCTGCTGGTACATAGCATTAGTGATGGGCATGAGGTGCAAGAGTTGATTCTTGATATGATTCGCCTTGTGGATATCGGCGATCCCCTGTAGTCCTTTATAACTCGGCCTAGCCAAAATTCCTCCAGCCATATACCATGTATAGTATTCTGGAGTACACCATGAATAGACCCCCATGCCTGGGCTAAAAATGTCTCCCCATCCTTTTATCAAGTTCCTGAGTCTCTTAATAGGGATCCTCCCTTCATAGTCTCCTTCTGCTAGTGCCATGTTTGACCATAAAGGGACATCCTGTGTTATCCCAAACTACCGAAGAACCCTCAATGGTACGTAGGGCTGGATTCCTTCTAGTTCGATCAATTCAAGGAAATAACAGTAATGCCTCCTCAATATCTCTCGGCCGTTGACCTATGGTAGCCGTCATTGGATGAGATTTCTAGTGAGGTGAGTCAGAAAAATATGCCATTATTCTTCATTATTTGGGACATCCCACATATTCATCCTAAGCTCATGACTGCAAATTTTGTAACACCCAGCCTCTTTGATGCCATTATATGCATTCTTCCTATAAAAGTGCTCCAATGCCCATACCTGTAGTATAAAATTGCATCCTCTAAAAAAATCATACCCCCTGGAGCATGTAGACAATGATCGAAAGATTTCCGCTAAGATCATCGACACAATTGTCACCCTGAGTGGTCCTCTAAACATGAAAAAAACCATTGGAAGCAAATTGATATTTATTCGATATCCTCTAATTGGGAATACCATGATCCCCAAAAAATCCACTATGAAGATGATAGCCTTGTGTCTTTCCCAATCAATCCTGGAAAAGAAGAAATCATTCTGAAATCGATCGTAACTTTCTCTACGACCAAATCTCTCAAAAAGATACTCTAGGATGACCCAGCCTGCCTCGACCATTCTCAATCTTGGACCAACTCTTATTCCCAACGAACGAAGGAAACCACTTTTGTATGTAGTACGCGGGGCCAAAGGCGCCCGTCCAACCAATGGTAAGTTAGCGATTTGGCTCACTTCCTCCAATGTGGGCGTGATTTCAAAGTTTGAGAACCTGAATGTAACCGTGGTTGGATCCCAAAATTCAATCATTAGCCGAATGAATAACCTGTTCACCCTCAGCTCCAACAAATCGGTCAAGGATCCTAGATGCGACATTATTTCTTCTCCATGAGCTACCCAAATGTTTCCCCACCAATGCCTTAGAATCCGAGGGACCTCGGACATCATCTGGATGTTTGTAGGGTTTTGATTGATCTGCATCTGAGTAAAAGAAAGGTGAGTAAGCCTAATGTCCTGAATCTGTTACGATTTTAACATTTGGATCTATCAATCGTTTTTCATACAAAGAACATCTTTATGAAGAACCCATTGACGGGAAGGGTGGCTTCCTAATTGCAGAGACGATGCCTTGGACCGTCCCGCCTAAGGTATATGCAACATGATCTATTTCTAGAGTAAGAGTTTTCCCTAGATGTTTTAGAGGAGTACTGAATAATTGCGAGAAAGCACACTAACCTAATTTCACCGACTCTGAAAGTGAGGAATCCAAGGAAGGCTCGAAGAAGTGCAGGACACCCCTCGCGTGTTCAGTGTTTGTTTGTGTACGGCCAAAGACTCGATAGAAAGTGCAAATGAGAAAGCAGTAACAAGTAGTGTTTTCAAACAAATAAGGAACGCAAGTTTTGATTTGGCCTGCGTCTTTTCAAACAAAGCATGATATAAACATAAATAAAGCAAGCAATGTACTGAAAATAAACAAATATTCCGAATAAAATTCCTAAACTAAGACTAATAGGATAAAAACCTAAGTTATATCCCCAGCAGAGTCACTATTCTGTCTCGCCCTTATTTTGAACTGGTTAAAATATGTTTGCAACGTCTAGCTCTTCTATCTGGTTTTGAAAAGGTCTAGAGTCGCCACCTAAATTTTTAGGGAATAATTAGGAAAATCATTTTTAAAATGTAAAACTTTGTTTTTGGTTTTAGAAAATATTTGAGATTCTGAGTAAGGGTTTTAGTTACTTGAGGGGAATGTGTTAATCATCCCTCAGAGCCTATCCGAAAATAGTCCTTAAACTTAGTTTTAGAAAGAGATATTTGGGAATATTTTGTTTATTATTTGCTAAAAAAAAGTGATAAGAAAACTTCTATTATTTTATAGAAAAGAAAACTCAAGGTATATAAGATGCATCGCTACAATATACAAGAGTACGACATAGTTATTGGAAAATATATATGTATGTTAAAAAATATGAAAAATTAGAAGAGAAGAAAAGCTAATGATACTATAGTTGTAATATATATTAGGAAGTGTAGTCTTATGATTTTATAAAAATATATGCTTAGAGGTATATAAAGTTAAGTACATAAATAGAACTATTATAAAGCAAAAGATAGTATAAAAAAATGTGAGAATTCATTTATTAGAAAATAAACGTCAATATAAATGTATTTAAAAGTATATGAAAGAGATGAGAAAATTCGTTTAACTTGTGAAATCCCAAACTAAGTAGTAAATAAAATGTAATAATAAAAATGAATATATAATAAAGTTGAGATAACGTATAAATAGTGACTAATAAAAAAAATATACCTTGTATATTGTAGTATAAGAACACATATATACCTTGCATTCAGAGGCTTTAAAAAAAAAAGCTGAAAACTTTAAACAAAGTTAAGAAATAAATGTAAAATATTAAAAATGTTCGAACCATATTAAGTTAAATAAAAATCAAATTCTTTGATGGGCAAGTTATCTGCAAAATCAAATGGTTTGATTAATTAAGAAATTATTTACAGTAATTTTATTTAACAACTCCAATTAAGATGATTAAAATCGTTAACTAATATTTTTTTAAAACGAAGACTATTCCTAGCCATTTGAATCATTTTTTTAAAAATGTTCTTGTCTAAACTCGCGCTTAAAAACAATAATTTGCCTTTTAATTCTGAAAAGGGTTGAATCATGAGTATAAAGTAAATGGTTAAATAATATGTCGCTACTATATCTATAAACATCAAACGGGTAAAAGATTAACCCTGAAAAACAATTCTAGATGTTTTAAAGTTTAACAAAACTAAATAAAATAAAGTTAGCCAATTTTAATCAAACCATACAAAGTATGTATTCAAGGTAATACAAAGTTAGTGAAATAAACATGAACAATGAAGTAACGAGGAAGGTAAAGAACAAGATACTATGAATTCCTGTAGAAGGAATCGTCTCTTAGTGATTTAGACCCCGAACACTGGCAATCCTATAGTGGTTGACCCGATATTTGAGTCAAAATGAGTTTTGATTGAAACTCCAACTCTCGAATTTACATGAGACAAAGAAAGAGTAAAAGATTAGAGTTGCCCGGTAAAACAAAAATGCGTAAAAAAAGAAAGTCAACTTGAAAACATATGAAATGAAATTCCTCGCCCTAACACTCCATCTCGTAATTGAAAAAAAAATAAAATAGGCAAAACAGTCTTAAAGAGAATCAGACACTTCGGCTAGCCAATTAGATCACAACCACGCTTTGCATATTTATATTATCACTCACTATTTCAGGAACATGTCTTCACAAATTTGCTTTCGAGAAGAACGTGGCTCACTAATCCAGAATATATCGCTGAGTTTTTAGTTTTAGAATCATCCTATATTTAGTAATACCATCATTTAGTGGATGACACACGAATAATAAATCAATCAAGGACAAGTTATACTAGTTAAACAGATTTGAAAAAAAAAAAAAAAGAGATTCATAGTCACCTGCATTGATTCTATAGTCTCAGAATTGTTCAACTAAAACAAATCATTTAGGCGATCACAGGGGCAAGGAAAAAAAGATAATTAGGAATTGTACGTCTCTTTTATCACTCTAAGACCTGCAACTGATTAGTTCAAAATCTCCGAAGTGATCTATGTAGCAATTGAAAATAGCCTCTTTTAAAAAGTCGTAGTTTGCAAAACAGAAACAAGAGAAGGTTGCAAACTATAGTAGTATATTACAACTCCCAAGTCGTCCTTGATTTTCAGCAAAAAAATAGTTTTTAAGAATAAATTTCAGCTTAATTCCCAGTAGTCAGCTTTGGAGTATGATAGCGGGTTACCTTTCTTCATGAGTCTTGGCTAAACATATTCAAGATTTAAGTTTTGCTTAACCACTACAATGGTTAATATTTGGACAGTTCTAGGACAGGGAAATGTATAACCAAAATGCACTTGATTCTGGAAGAAAGAAAACTCAAGCATAGCCAATGGGAAACTAGAGCACATTTAATTTCACACAATTGTACAAACAACTATAACGAATTGAACATTTAAGTACCAAGAATATAAATGGCTTAAGCATATTTTACACCAGATGAGAAATTCATGAGTTCCTAAATATCGACAAACTAACTCTAAAACATACCCAAGTTAAATGTAAAGGTGCACCAGCACTACTAAGTTCGATGAGAAGGTCCAATTATCTACGTTAAATGGGTATTTTGTTTTACATCATTAACTATGTCTCAATAGATGCGACAGCTTCACAACATACTGATAAATATAGAAACGAAGGTTAACAAGTGTCATGTCCACGTTTTTAGGTAGCTATAACAATTCTCCTGTATTAAACACAAACATGACGAGAAATCGAGCAAGTTTAACGTACTAGACTTCATAAATAAGGTGAACTAGTTGACATTTGTAATTAATGTAGGACTTCTTGTCAAGAATTTCTAATTTCGAGACTTAGTCACACCAAGAAGAAAACTAACCTTTAAACAACCTCAAACCTTAGGTAGTGAAATAAAACATAGCATTCACAGCCTTTTTTAAGTTTTACCTGTTTCTATTGGATCATGCTTAAGTGACTAACTCAAACGAACACTTGAAATGGTTAATAATGTACAGTTACTTAGCCTTTAAGTAAGCAGTAACTACCCTCTACATTGGTTTGAGGATCAAAATAATGCCGCTCCTAAATAGTTGTTCAAGTTAGCTCGACATCGTGGCATGTGAGAGACTATTTAAACCAACCTAGGCCTAGTCTAACAATGGAACCTCATGCTTATTTAGGAATTTTTTGGGACTCAAAATATCACTCCAATATTCACACTGTGAAGTTCAACAACGCAGTGACCTATAAGAAACGGTGAATTATATCCCAAAGCTTGAAATTTGTGAAAGCCTCTTTTTCATGTTAAAATAAAAGTTAAAAAAAAACTTGTTTAACTAGACGGCTAGCCTCAGACAAATGATAATTGCCTCCATTATTAAACACTAAAGATCGCGCTACAAGGATTCCATGACGGACAGCCAAATCTACTCGATTTATAGGCTGTCAATGCCTTGTAAATGTACAGACGGGCACAGAAAATAGTTAAAATAGCTACACCAAATGGCAAACAACCCAATCTAGAAAGGAAACTAGTAACTTTAATCACCAAAAGAAGTCACACTAGCTGCTGTGTCTATTGTTTTGGTCTAAAGAACCACACAAGCTTACTTCGACATTTTATGCTTGAGTTAATACTTCCATATTCATGTTTTGAGAACAAGCAAAACAATGATCTATAAGCAAATAGTTAGTTCCTTTTCAGAGATGTAAAATCGTAGTCTTTTCCATTCTAATTTGGAAAACTGAAAATATTTTGCAAGTGCACAGTTAATTAAAGACATAACCACATACCTGCCATGGTACTCAAATATTCAAAACAAAATTAAGACAATCCCAGGATAGAAAGCCAAATGTTCTTAGAGTTCTAGGTGTTTTAGCGCCTTTTCCATGATAAACTGAAAGCTGTGATCATCATATAAATACACAACTATGTACACAACAAGCTAGACAGCCCACTGCGATATTAAGAGACATCCGTAATGATATGATAGTTATCCTGTATTAGATAGCCAACAACATTAAAAATAACACTTAAAACTTTATGGAATTTAATCGAACTAAATAGCAAGTCACAAATAATTTTTTTTGGACACATAATCTCAAAAGACCAAAAAATGATTTTGTTTCACATTTTGTACACCCAAAATCAACCAGCTAACATCTCTACTAATACACGATAAGAACTTAACAAAAAGCGAGTGCAATGTAACTAAGACGGGATAGGATTTACCTTGTGTTGGGCAGCGATTGAGGCCATCAAGCTTTGAGTTCAATTTAGCTACCCGAACCTCAACTCTCCTAAAAGACTCAGATTTTCAAAGCACACAAGAAAGAGCTTTTAGTAAAAAGAACCAAGAATACTGAAAGCTTTAATCTTAAGGCTATGGAGATGATTTTTTGATGGTTCAAAAACCTGTTTGTTGAGGGCATTTGAAGCCCTATTTATAGTGAAAAACCAAAGCTCCACTAGTTTGAAAAAATAACTCTCGGATTCAAAATTAAAAGTAAAATAATAGGTCACTTCTCTGAATAGATTTGGTAGACAGAGAAGATAAGATGAATATGGAAAAAATCAAGAACCTAACCTTTGGATTTGATTTTAACGTCTGAATTCATCCAAACGCAAGTTGGATTGATATTTGAAGGCCTGACCAAGCTTTCTCCACTCATTTCAAAGTGTATTTGCAGCTTTTTAGAGATTTAAAAATCTCACTTGCCAGTTGTGAGGTTGAAATTGGCCGTTTGGATAAGGCTATAGCACTATTGATGCTCAGATACGATTGACATGGTGACAGAGGTCTGTGAGCGTCGAATCCGGTGGATTCTCAGGGTGAGGGAGATGGGTCGACACAGAGGTTAGGTTGGAGTTTGTCTGGGTGTGTTAGTCGATGGAGGGCATCTGTGTTGTCATTGTTGTTGAAGATGATAAAGTGAGAGAGATAAGAGAGATTAGGGAGTGTTTAGGGGTGTTTAATTGTTGATTGGGTAGGGTCGGTGCAAAATTAGTGGGTTTGGGCCACCTTTGGCTGAAAAGTAAAGATTGATTTGGCCCAAACTTAGTAGATAAATTAGCTTATAAAAAAAATCTGATTTTTCCCCAATCCTTTTCACTTAATTAATTTAACGATGCTTCTTTTTGTCCCGACTAATTTTCCAAAATATATACGTATATGTACATGCATATTTGTGCATATTTATACATGTACATGTACGTATACATACACACACATATATGCATTACTATATATGCATGCATATTAATAATTCGCAAGACTATAGTTTGTAAAAAAAATGACACTATAAATAGAGTAATGTAACAATATAGCAAAAATTATTTAGACTTTGATATAAAAATTAACACACTAATATTTTGTTGGAAAAATAGTGAAAAGAACAAATTATATAAAGAAATATTTTTTTTGAGTAATTTTATAAGATATGATATTAGTAGTTACTCCCTCCGTCCCATTTTATGTGGCCTACTTTGATCGGGCACGAAGTTTAAGAAATAAGGAAAGACTTGGTGATGTTTACCAAATTGTCCTTTATTAAAAATGTGTTACTACTATCTTTAATTAAGTGGGACCAATAAGGGTAAAAGAGTAATTGTGCTTTTAAAAAGTTACCAATTAAGGAAATGTAACATTCTTTTTGGGATGGATCAAAAAGAAAAGTAGGCCACATAAAATGGGACGGAGGGAGTACTATATATATGTAGAATAGAAAGTAAGGAAAATAATATTTTCAAAATTATTGGTGTCAAATTTATCAAAATTAATTTGAAAAGTAATAAATATATTTTGGCAAAGTCACCGGGACTCATAAGCATAGAAAAATTAATTTTAGGAAAAGGAAGAGCCAAAATTGGGGGTCAACATTACTTATCCGAATTCACTTTCGAAAAGTCCTACAGATTCCTTAACGACTTTGCTAACATAAAAACATGCAAAACTTTATTACATATACCCAATCCATTCTCGGATTGCCCTAGACCATACCTCGCTTGGATTTTGTCCAAACCTAGGAGATACATAGGAGATACATTTAACAAAACTTGTTCACCAACCTTAAATGACATGTCCCTTACCTTACGATCTGCATACTCTTTTTTCCTGCTTTGGGATACCAACAACTTGGTTTGAATGAACCTCACCCTTTTCTAAGCTTTCTTTACCAAATCCATTCCCAAAGGCTTCATATCACCAACTTCAAACCATCCTATGGGTGATCTACACCTCCTCACATAGAGTGCTTCAAATGGAGCCATATCAATGCTGGAGTGATAACTATTGTTGTATGAAAATTCACACAACGTCAAAAACTTATCCCAATGACTACCAAAGTTAATCACACAGGCCCTCAACATATCCTCAAGCACCTGAATAGTCCTTTCTCACTTCCCGTCAGTTCGAGGTTGGAAAGTAATTCTGAAATCAAGTTTAGTGCCCAACTCCTCATGTAGCCTATCCAAAAACTTAGAGGTGAACTGCATACCTCTATCAGAAATGATGGAAATTGGCACCACATGTAGCCTCAATATCTCTTTTGACATAAATCTTGGCAAAGTGCTTCGAACTGTAATCCACCCTAACTGGGATAAAATGAGCTGACTTGGTCAGCCGGTCCACTATGACCAATATCGAGTCATGATGCCCCAAGATCTTAGGAAGACCCACCACAAATTCCATAGCTATCCTTTTCCACTTTCACTCGGGAATAGGCATCCTCTGAAGTAAACCCGCTGGCCTTTGATGCTCGTACTTCACCTGCTGAAAATTATGGCATTTAGACACTTACTCCACTATATCCTTTTTCATTTCGGGCTACCAATAAAGCTGTCTCAAGTCATGGTACATCTTGGTTACACCCGGATGAATAAAGTATCGAGAACCATGAGCTTTTGTTAGCAAATATGGAATCAAATCACCAACCCGGGACATGCCCACGTGTCCTCTCACCAGCAATGCTCCATACGCATCAAGTGTGGCATCAGAAGCTTTGCCACGTAGTACCTTATTCCGATGTTTGTATAACTTCTCATCCTCAAACTGTCTGGCCTTGATCTGATCAAGGAATGTTAATTTTGCCTCTATACTAGTCAATAGTCCATCTCTTTCAGAAACACCAAACTGCATAGATAGAGATGCTAGAGTCTGAATTTCTTTAGCCAAGGGTCGCCTTGACACCCTCAAACAAGCCAGACTACCCATACTTATCTTTTTTTGGCTCAATGTGTCTGCCACTACATTGGCCTTACCCGGATAGTTTTAGATTGTCATATCGTAGTCTTTTAACAATTCCATCCATCTTCTCTACCTCAAATTTAAATCTCTTAGCGTAAACACATGCTGCAAACTGCGATGGTCTGTAAACACCTCACACTTGATACCATAGAGATACTGTCTCCAAATCTTTAGTGCAAAGACCACTGCCGCGAACTCCAATTCATGGGTTAAGTAATTCTTCTCATGATGCTTCAATTGCCTTGAAGCATAGGCAATTATATTTTTGTCCTGCATCAACCTTGCACCCAAACCAGAAAGTGAAAAATCACAAAATATAAGAAAATCTTTACCTTCTACTTGTAGGAAAAAATAGGAGCTGTAGTCAAAAATGTCTTGAGCTTTTGGAAGCTCTCTTCACACTTATTCGACCAAACAAAAGGCACCTCCTTCTGAGTCGACCTTGTCAAGTGAGTAGCAATAGATGCAAAATTCTTGACAAACCTGTGATAGCAACTAGCCAGACCCACAAAACACCTAACCTCAGTCACAGAGCTAGGCCGAACCCAACTCTTAACAACCTCAATCTTCTAGGGATCTACCATCACCCCCTATTCCGAAATTACATGCCCTAAGAAGGAAACCAAAGACAACCAAAACTCGTGATTTGAGAACTTAGCATATAACTACTCCTTCTAAATCCCCAATACAATGAGAAGATAACCTGCATGTTCCTCCTTACACTTGGAGTAAACCAAAATATCATCAAGAAATACAATAAAAAAAGAATCCAAGAAGGACTTAAAGATATCATTCATCAACCTCATGAAAGCTGCCGGCGTATTACTCAACCCGAATGACATCACCAAGAACTCATAGTGCCCATACTGAGTCCTGAAGGTTGTCTTGGGTATATCCTCTGGCCGAATCTTTAGCTGATGATAACTCGATCTCAAGTTTATCTTGGAGAAAATGGAAGTATCCTGCAACTGGTCAAAAAGATTATCTATTCGGGGTAATGGATACTTATTCCTGATGGCAACCTTATACAACTACCTGTAATCAATACACATCCTTAGGCTACCATCATTCTTCTTAACGAACAACACTGGAGCACCCTAAGGAGAAGCACTAGGGTGCATAAATCCTTTATCAAGCAACTCCTGCAACTGATTCTTGAGTTCCCTCAACTTAGCTGGAGCCATTTGATAGGGAGGAATCGAAATAGGGCAAGTACCCGGCTCTAAATCAATACAGAAGTCAATGTCTCAGTCTGGAGGCATGCCAGGAAAATCTGTGGGAAACACCTCCTGAAAATCAGACACCACAGGGACTGACTCAAAAGAAAGGGATTCTGCACTAATATCTCGGAGATGGGCTAGAAAAGTCGAACACCCTCTCCCAACTAATTTCTTAGCCCTAATAAAAGATATGATCTTCACAGGCTTGGACTTATACACGCTTTTCCACTCTAACTGATCCATTCCGGGAATCTCTAGGGTCACTGTCTTAGCATTACAATTTAAAACAGCATGATACAGAGATAGCCAAGTCATACCCAGGATAATGTCAAAGTAAAGCCTAGCCAAGATTATCAAATCTACCCAAGTCTGGAAACACATGAACAAAACAAAACATGCACGATAAACATAGGTCACTACCACAGAGTCTCCATCCGAAGTAGACACATAAAAAGGAGAGTCAAGTACATCACATATCAAGTCCAATCCCAAGACAAATCTAACAGATACATAAGAATAAATGGAACCCAAATCAAACAAAACAGTATCCATCCGCTCACAAACGAGAATAGTACCTGTAATGACGGTGTTAGACGCCTCGGCTTTGGTCTTACCTGGAAAGGCATAACGTTAAGCTCTATTATCAAGCTGGAAAACCTCCCTAGCAGGCTGCGCACCACCCTTCCCTGCATTCCCATTACCTCAATTTCCACCACGACTTCCTTGATTATTACCCCGTCCATCCTATGGACGACCCTTACCATTATTATTATCTCCACCACCTCTACCAGCAGGAACCACAACCTTAGCCTGCTGCTGTACCTGCAACCTAGCCGGTCTCTGAGGACACTCTCTCTTTAAGTGCCCCCACAACACCACAAGTATAAAACCTAGCTCAAGAGAAGGCATATTGGCCGAAGAATAAGAAGCCTCTTGGCCTCTAGCAACTGAGGGTTGCTGAATAGCCCCTGAATGACCACCTGTAGAAACTGTCAAAGCTAGCTGAATGGATCTAGCTGAATAAGTTTGTTGGGTAGGACCCCTAGAGTAAGAACCACCAAAGTTACCGCATTTCGGGACTTCTTTGCTAACACCTTAGCCTGACCAACCGGTTTAACCCCTTCAAGCATCTTCACATAATCAGCAACATCATTGAAGGACTTTCCTAAAGAAGTCATATGCACAGACAAAACCTGCAAGTCACTGTTCAGGCCCTTCACAAACAATTGAATCCTCACCTCCTCTGCACCAAGTAGTTGAGTAGCATAACGAGACAAGGTATAGAACTTAGCCTCATAAGCTAAAACTGACATATTGCCCTGCTCAAGGGCCAAAAACTCATCCTTCTTATGATCACGAAGAGTACGGGGTACATACTTCTCCAAAAAAAGGGTATGAAATTGAGCCCATGTCAATGAAGGCAAAATTGGTGACCGATACTCCACATACGTACTCCACCACTGTGTGGCATCACCTTGCAGCTGGAAAGTAACAAACTCAACACCGTGCGGCTCAACAATACCCATTTTGTGCAGCCATTCGTAATAATCAACAATGAACTTAAATTCATCCTCCGTTTCATAGCCAACAAAAGTAGGAGGTTTCATCTTCAGGAACTTGGTCAGCATGTCATGCTCAGTCCCAGTCATGACAGGACCTAACATCGGATGAGGAAAGATCTCAGTCCACAAAGGCTTATCCAGTCTAGGAGCAACTGTAGCAGTTGACTGAACACTTGGAAACTGATAAGCAGGCATAGCAGGAGTGGCCCCAGTACTGGCCAATCCAATCAAGAAAGATACCACCTACTGAATCATCTCAAAAGACATAGGAGGAAGTACGACACCTCCTCGTACTCCACAACATCCTCATTCATCTATTTAACCTTCTCATAATGATCCTGGGGTGGCAGAGGAGTCATTGATCTTTGACGAGGTTGATCAACTGCGGTTTGAGCTCTACCCCTAGCAGGTGTTGCTCTCCCTCTTCCCCCTCCCCTACCACTTTCGTATCCTCATCCCCGGATAGACGATTCTTCAGTTAGAGCTACTGGTGTGGGGGCTGTGACTCTGGCTCGATAACCTCTAATATTCACCATCTGCGAACAAAAGAATGAAGAAGTTCAGATACCAATTTGTATCACCAGATACCAATTGGAATAAATTCATAGCCCAAAATAAGAAAGAAATGATAGTTTCCTAAAGTCCTATAGTCTCTCGAAGAAAAGTACAGACATCTCCGTACCAATCCCCAAGACTCTAATAGACCCATTTTGGTACAATGAGATCAACGAACCTAAGGCTTTGATACCAACTTTGTCACGACCCAAACCTTCCATGAGTGGCACCCACACTAACTCCCCGGTGGGAGAACCAACTAACCTAATCCATCACTAAACACTTAGTCAAAAAGTTAAGCAACTAATCTATTGTCATTAAGAAAACCAACAATTTGATAACTAAAACCCAAAGTAATAATGCGGAAAATACAAAATCTAACAAATCCCCTAAATTTGAAAGTCATTGTACCAAAATACTAATAAGTATCAACCAACAGGATCAACCCAAAACAACTGAAACATGTCTAAGTCGGAAATAATGGACCAAAAACTGAATGAAGAACTCATGGCAGCCCGAAAGATGTATCTTATCCTTAAGTTCGAACACTATCTAAATCATAGCTGAGGTTTCAAAACAGTCGCTGAAATATGCTCTGTACTCAACAAAATGAAGAACATGTGTTGTATCAGTACATAAGAAAACAACTGTGTACTAGTCATCGGCCAACCCAAAATGAGAAATACGAACATATAACCATAACTTAGTAAAACAAGACAACCATGTAGCCTTACCTCAAGTTCATAATACTTAACCTTATTCAACACAATATTGAGTTTAGTCAATACAAGTCAATATGGATAATAAGTCAAGTCAAAAATCATAACTACCAACACGACTCCAAGTCGACAACCATGACTCAAAAATCATAACAAACATGTGTCAATTACAAGTAAATAGACAACAAGAGTTATGATAAAACTTCAATTAGCCCGGACCACTCAAGGATCCATAAAAACAACAACAATGGCAATTATCATGCAGCCCGATTTACATAAAGAAACCACCTTTAGCAAATAAGAACATAACTCGATTCACCCAAGAAACCAATATAATAAGTCAACACATAATCCCCGGTTCACTCAAGAAATCGTCACACTCACCTGTACCTTGTACATACATGCTAAGGGTCTTATGGTCGCCTACTAACCATGACCTGCAGGGGACGAGATCTTTTCCAAGTACCAAATCCCAAATATCAAGTGTATGCCAACCTTATACCAACCAATCACGTGAATATGTCCAAATACCGGTACATCCCAGAATAATAAATATAAATTTCGTGAAAATGTCCAAATACCGATCCCACAATAATGACAGGTATCACAATAATCACAATCACAATGCTAACAAATAACACTTGTAATAACCAACAAGCTTTCACATAAGTTCATTGCATGCGATTAACACTTAGGATATCAAACAATCATTCACTTTCCATGAGCATGTATTGTACAAGCAATACAAAGGAACATTTATCATTCATACATAATACAAATTGGGTTTGACTACATTAAACCATCACCTACCTCAATTTAAGCCTGAATTGCTCTAACGAACTTGAGCCTTCCCTTTTCTTGCAACCTCAGCTTGATTGTGGTCTAGAAATAGGAATATAACACATAGTCAACCAAATGACCTACAATATTGAGGATTATAACCTAATCTCGAACCCCAAGGCCAATTTCATGATCATTCCTTCTGTCCTAGGGTTTTTCCACCATAATTTCACATTAAATCTATCAATTTCATGGTTACATTAGTGAATTATAGTCATGCAAGAGTAAATTATTAACTTTAAACCAAAATCCAAGGGTTTTACACCTAATTTATCCTATTGTACCAGAAAAATCAACTAGGATAAGTTAAATCCTCCCCAAAACTGTAAGTTAGTGATTCTAAGATTTAGAAATTGAAAAACTAGTTAATGGGAGTGATTAATTTACCTTTACAAAGAACTTTGTTGGAAAATCACCCAAAATCGCCTAAGCTTTCCTCAAAACGAGTTTAAAAAATAATAAACTGTTTTAAAGAAATTTCTGCATAAATCTACGTATATCCCGCTATAGTGACTCAATCCCGCTATAGCGAGGCCATGGCGGGATAGACCAAGTTTGACTCTCACTATAACAGAAATTTCTCCACTATAACGGCGTCATCATAGCGGCCTACCATCTGCTATAGTAGGTGTGGCGAGGCAAAAACTCGAGATTGCATCTAGTTTTGCCTTTTTCGCAACGTACCATCAAACCATGACATTCCAGACTAATTCCTTTACGTCAAGTTCGATTCGGGAGTTCTACTCGCCCGAATTCACTTCTGAAAAGTCCTACGGATTCTTCAACGTCTTAGCTAACATAAAAACACACTAAACTTTATTACATTACCCAATCCATTCCCGGATTTTCCTAGACCATACCTCTCTCGGATTTCATCCAAGCCTAGCCTAACCTAATAATTCTAACTCCCAATTCGAAAAAAAAAACTTAACCTGAATTTTTGCACCTTAGACTTACCCGTAACGACGAAAAGAATCGTTACATGGTCTCAATTAGGCCTTCAAAATCAAACGAATGATAGCATAACTCAATTCGATTAAACCATTGAATCTAGTAGCTCATTCGATTTTCGATCCCCCAAAAGTAACACTCAGTCGAGTTTTCAAGCACCAATCGATTGTCAAAACAATTTTGAATTTAAGTTTGGTGGTCGCTAATCAAATTTCATCAATCATGTGACCCGAATCAAATTTGGGTCTTTTGAGACTTTAAAAGTCATATTTGCTTGATTTTGTCAGTTGGGTCTGAGGTATTTCATTTATTTTTTTACTTTTCTTGTTATGTGTTCCTAGAAATCTGGGTCTGTAAAACGTGAAAATATATTTTGAAAATTTTCAATCTGGGTCTGTAAAACGTGAAAATATATTTTGAAAATTTTCTTTGCCTTTTATGTATTTCTTTCTTTTCATTGGTTTAGAGAATTGAGGTTTTTTTAATTATTTACTCACTCCGTTTCAAAAAGAATGACCTATTTTCCTTTTTAATCTGTTTTAAAAAGAATAATCTTTTCCTTTTTTGGCAATATTTTAATTCCAACTTTCCACGTGACATGTTTAAAACCACAAGATTAAAGGACATTTTGGTACATTTGACACAACTTTAATTTATGACCACATGATTCAAAAGTCTTCTTTATTTTCTTAAACTCTGTGTCAAGTCAAACTAAGTCATTCTTTTTTAAACGGGGGGAGTATTTAATTTTAGGAAGAAAGTGACCAGAATTTAGTTTGAGTTTTAGTTTGGTGGGCCACAGATCAAATTTAAATATCTATTCAAAATAGATAATTACAATAGAAATGGGACAATTGTGGCTGATTTGGGAATTCCATCTAATTAGGGGTAATTTTATTAAGTTTAGTAACAATAATAGTAAAAATATCCTGATATTATAATGAAGGACAAGTTAACTAATAAATAAAAGTATATGGGTATATTTTACCCATTTTCCCTTTCAAAAAGAAAATTAAAAGAGAAAAAAATGTGAAGCATGTGAATTGCGAACTACATATGTGTAGCAAAATCGATCCCGCATCTACCGGACAAATTGTGCTTTACTTGGTTCTTCCATGCCACAAACCAACCATCCATCTTTTTATTAGGTTCCCATCTAAATTTTTTTATATACTCAATATATTTTTAATAGGTTTTGTTTTATTCTTTCTTCATAAATTGTTATGTAAAAGCAATTCGAAAATAGTTTAAGACAAATTTAGTGTTTTGAACTGATCATAATGCATTGCACTTGTATTATGCATTTTTGGTCAGAATTGGAACAAATCTAAATTGACACGAATCCTACTTTTTGTTGCTATTTTGGGTGTGTTCTGTATGAAGAAAAATGTTTTCTGGAAAATGTTTTCCTATTTTCTCATATTCGTTTAGCTAAAAGTTTTGAAAAATATTTTCTCTAGGAAAGCAAGTTCCTTCAAACTAAGGAGATGACTTCCATAATCAATGTAAGAAAAACAAGTTG
Source organism: Capsicum rhomboideum (assembly GCA_031232105.1). NCBI lineage: Eukaryota > Viridiplantae > Streptophyta > Magnoliopsida > Solanales > Solanaceae > Capsicum > Capsicum rhomboideum. Next base: position 33,507,877 of record CP124716.1, read on the forward strand.
CAATGTTCATATCACTCGCAAAATCACCCACCTTACCCAAAATAAAACTTTTTACCCACCCCCTACCACCACCACACACCCCAAAAAAAAATTTTATTTAAAAGAATTTTAAATTTTTTTCTTATCCCCCCTACCAGCTCCTCCCCCCCCCACCCCCCCGCCCCCCAAAAAAAAATTTATTTATTTTTTTTTAATAAATTTCAAAAAAAAATCTTACCCTCGCCTACTAGCCCCTCCCCCCTCCCCCAAAATTTCTTACCCTACCCCGACCTCCCCCCACCCTCCAAAAAAAAATTTGTAAAATTTTTAAAAATTGTTTTTAGAAAATTTTAGATTTTTTTACTTACCCTCCCCCCACCCACCCACCACCCAAAAAAAAAAAATTGAAACTTTATTTAATTTGTTTTTTAACAAAATTTCAAAAAAAAAAAATCATTACCCCATCCCCTATCACCTACCCCGACCACCCACCCTACTAAGCCCAAAAAAATTTTAAAAATTTTTAAAATCTGTTTTTTAAAAAAAATTCAAATTTATTTTCTTACTCCACCCCACTTACCCTATTCGTTCTTATTATTTTGTATTAAATATATATAAATGCTTTTAGAAAACATTTTCCCTACTTGCGTAACGAACATAAGAAAATAAGTAAGAAACAACTTGTTTTCCTAGAAAATATTTTCTATGGAAAACATTTTCCTCTAGACCAAACATACCCTTCATGTTTGCTTTATTTTTTCTTGAAAAATTGTTATCTAAATTCAATCCTAAACACGTTTAAGATAAAATTAGTGTTTTGTATGCATCAAGTCATCTATATATCGATCTAACAAGATAATAGTTTTAATGATATTCACGTGAACTGTGTTAATTCGGTGAGTCCAAGCTATTGATGTACCCATAGAGTACGATTGAACTTAAATTATGAGCATGATGTTGGGGGCAAAACAACACGACAAATAAAGTTGAATGATGATAACAAAGAGAAATTATATAAAAAAAAAATAGTGATCCCTCTATCCCATAATTAGTTGTTCACTTTACTAGAAGTAGTTGTCCCAAATTACTTGTCCACTTACCAATTAAGAAAGAATTAATTTCATTTTTTCCATTATAATTAAAAAAAAATTACAGTATAAATAAGTTTATAACGTTTAAAAAAAGTTTATTAATAGAAAAATTAGTAAATATATCCTTCTTATTTATGATTTCTTATTAAACGTGTAAAAGTGAAGGTGAACAACTAAAATGGGGCAGTAGGAGTAATATTTGAACGAACCTAATTTGACACAAACCCTATTGGGATTTACTATTTTATTAACGTTATTTGTTTTTTTGTGAGTAATTTCAGTGAGAACAATTTTTTTTAGTACTTTTCAAATTTCTCAATATTTCAAAATTAAATAGGAAAAACGTGTTTTTCAGATTTATACTCGATAAAAAATATTTAAAAATTTCATGGCCAAACACTCTGTTATTACTTGATTTCGTGATATATTTTTTAAAAAGTTTTGGTAAACAATTAGGGTACGTGCGATGCACGTGTATCATGCATTTATTAATAAAACTATATAAGAAAACATGAGCATTTGATGTTGGATTAAATGAAATGTTCATTAAAACATATATCTATATTTATATATCTATAACGGCGAAGGGCCAAATATACCTTTGTACAATCAAAAATAGGTTAAAGATACCCTCGTTATATTTATACCCTCTCATCACATAATACATGGTAGGGCAAAACAATACATGGCACGTCTCAGATGCTACATACATGAAAAATTTCTCAAAAGTTTAGAAAATTTATGAGGCCTTTTCATGCTTAAATTTAGGGGTGTTCAATCATAAAATTATGAGTATTTGAAAAAAAAAATATTTTTTATTTTTAAATAATATTTAAAAGTCAAATTATATTTTAAAAAAATAAAAATAAAAATTCACGGACAAACACTTTCTCATTACTCGATTTCAAAATAAGTGGTACTAAGGTTTTTTTTTTCGTAAAAATTACATCATACCACAACTACTTATAATAACTCCTTAAAATCTCCACCCTTTCAAATAATTACATAAATTCCTGATTTTACTTAAAAGTTCGGATACATCATAGAAGAATGTGATGTATCCGTTTAAAATTAAGTGATGTATTCGTGTACAATTAAGTGAAGTATCCGTGTGGACTAAATCCATTTTTTTTTAGTAATTTTGGAAAAAGTTGAGATAGGGAGTAATTAACTCCAAAAGAATTGAAATTTATTTAACTTCAACCTTTTTTTTTTTTTGGTAAACCACTAAGTCAAACTTTAGTGGGTATATATATGGAAAAATAACATAAACATACACCTTAACTTATCATATTTACACAAATTTCCACCCTTACAAAGTAATTATAAAAATCCAACTAATTATGTATCTTCGTTGGATGTATCAGGAGCTAATTATGTATCTCGACAGACCCAAAATCAAAAAAATGTATCGAGAGCTAATTATGTATCTTTATAAAGGAAAAAAATGTATTTTTGTTGTATGTATTATGTATCTCGAAAGACCCAAAATCGAAAAAAAATAATATCGGGAGCTAATTATGTATCTTTACCAAGGAAAAAATGTATCTTCATTGGATATATCGGGAGCTAATTATGTATCTCCATAGATCCAAGATCGAGATTTTCAGTAATTATGCAAAATATCGAAATTTTCTGTAATTAAGAAATAACATAAACATACACCTTAACTTACCATAATTACACAAATCCCCACGCTTACAAAGTAATTACAAAAATCTCAACTAATTATGTATCTTCGTTAGATGTATCGGGAGCTAATTATGTATCTCGACAGACCCAAAATCAAAAAAATATATCGAGAGCTAATTATGTATCTTTACAAAGAAAAAAATTTTTTGGGAGCTAATTATGTATCTTTACAAGGAAAAAATGTATCTTATTTGGATGTATCGTGATACAAGACGGAATACGCGAAAGCTAAAAAGAAACCCTAAAATCTACGCGGAAGCTAAAAAGAAACCCCAAAATCTAAGAACACAAATTTAAAGATAGAAGATCGACACAAAATGAAAAAGAAATGAGAACAATGGTGTCACGCCCCGAGTCCCAACGAGGCGTGATTGGCACCCGAAGCCGACAAGGCCCGAGAGAATCAATCTTTGCTTCTATTCATTCGTATGCATGTCGTAGGAAACACTACTATCACATAGAAACATGAGGGGCTAAAATCGGAAAGCATAGAACATGCGACGTATATACATATGAGAAACTTGGCCGTTGAGGCCATCCAGTAAAAACAACATATGCCTTTTTCACAGATACACCCACATCCGTCTACAAAAGCCTCTAAAAAAATGCATCGACCGAATGAACTAAAAGTCGGGACAAGCCCCCGCTTTATACAATATGTTCAAAATCAAAACACATGTACAACAGTGACTCGGAGAAACTCCGAACTAACTGGAGCTCACCAAAGATCTGCAACACTGTTAATCTACTGTGGAGGCCTACTAGGACCTGCGCCTGCAGCAAGTAAAGCAAATGCCCCAAGAGGGGTCAGTACGGATAATGTACTGAGTATGTAAGGCCATATGAAACTTGTAAGATATGAAAACATGTCAAAAACTCAAGTTCAAATGCATAACCAATATAGATAAGTCACAATGTAGATGAGTCACTATTCTATACTTTGGAAGCCATGTATATTACATTCGTTCTTTCTCTTACCTTTACTTTACTTTTACATTGCTCATATACTGTTAGGGCCCCCATCATGCAGGTGTTCTTATCACCCCATGGATAACATATCATCGTCATGCAGGTATTCTTTTTACCCCATGGATAAGATCATATCGTCATGCAGGTGTCCTTTGCACCCCATGGATAAATGGCCATCATCACGCGGGTATTTGCACCCCGTGGATAAACTATCATCATCATGCGGGTATTTGTACCCCATGGATAACACCCATGAACACAATCAATATGCATTACTTTATTCTTACATCATTTCATTACCTTTGAGATTGATACAAGCACTTGTGAGAGATTAATACTTTTGCTTATGAGAGATCGATACAATGGTAGCCATGACTTTATTTGCAACTTTGGATCATTAACCAATGAGTGAGAGACATATGAGTAACATTGTTGGAAACACAATATCATCAAGAACACAAAACCATTGGATCCATTGGAACAATAATCAATGAACATGAAACATGAGTAGGACTACTATTGGAATATCGCAACAGAACCATATTGGGCTTTCTGGAACATTAACCATGAATATAAGACATGAGATTCACCATTGCTCAATGAGTAGGAAATATATGACAATGACCATTGCTAGCCGGATATAGGATACCTTAGCACATGTCGGAATAGGACTACCATAATGCCAATGTGAATACAACTTACCGCGAAAAGATACGAACAAAGTAACCTTACATACCTTGGATTCGCAATACGAATATATAATCCTAGAGGTGCGTACAATAGTCCCGTTCCTTCTTTATGTGTTACTCTAAAACACAAATACAATACGGAATTCACATTAACCACTAACTACTCTTCAAATGCATATAACATCAATGAGTCACATAATTGCCCTTAAACATGCCACTTCCCCTTGACAAAACCATTGACAAAATTATTATTTCAAAAATTCCATAATATTCCCAACATTGACCAATACATGAAAATCAATACATTTCACCACAATACTTCTCCTTTACACTTTCTTATCCATTACACATCACAAATAATCCATCAAAGTACCTTAATACAACTCATAACACATATCGGCCAAAATCCCAAAATTTCCACTTATAAACAAGAACAACTTTAATACCCAAAAATAACACCATACATGTTCATATTTTGTCCATACCATGCTTTTTCATCAAAGGCACAAGGCCTAATTCAAGTTCAAATTACCAAGATGACACATCTTTCACCAAAGGCAAAAATACACTATTCACCACCTTGCCAACACAACTATCATAATATACATACTCTCCCATGCATATAATATGTTAATCCATGAGAAGAAATACTTACCAAGGCTTGAAATATGTTGATCTTGTCCCAAGAGTCCAAAGGAACTATTTGCTTTAGGGTTTGGAACTTGGAGAAATATTGGAGAAAATATCATAAAGGCATGAGAGCTTTGGACAATAAAAATCTGATATTGGGGCCTTTATATAGACCCCAAGTCATCCTTAGACACATTTGGCATTAATTGATATGTTTACTTGGTCAATTATTGGAAGAATGGGTCATTTTTGCCTTTGGGCCTTCTCTTTTGTTCCATTTTGGGCCCTAATTTTGGGCCCAATTGCACATGTAGCTTAAACCATCAACTTTCATGTAAAATTCACCATATATCACATGTTTACATAATTCCATAAGGTCGTGACAATATTCTCTTACGAGATTCTCATTCGTCGCCTTGATCGCCAAAGTAGGAATTCCAGTCGCCCTTGGCTTCATTGGACATTTTTGGATCACTATTCATATTTCATGATTTGATCATGTAGGAATATGTAGAAGTATATTGAAGTGTTTGAATCCTTAACAATGCTCAAAGAACTCCAAAGAACTAAAATAAACCATCTAAGAATCGTCGTAGAATTGCATTTCAAAACGGGTCCGGAAAGGCACAAAATTTGTGCCTTGCGCCACTGCTGTAAAGCAAGCTGTGGCGCAAGATTTGCACCCTCTCTGATCTCAGGGGCTTGCGCCACACCCCCTGAAACAGTGCAGTGGCGCAAGTTTCCATGTCTTGCTGAATTTTTCGGTAATTTTTCCAACACTTGCGTATCGTCCAATACCTTATCAAAACACTATAAAATACTTACTTAGTGACCTTAATCATCAATTAAACATGACTCCAAGTCACCAAATGAGGTTAGAATGTGTACGGGGTATTACATAAATGCTTCAAGAAGTCACAAAACACTTCCTATGAAAGGCTCGTCACATGTACAAGGCCAACTTTAAAATTTCTCGGCATTAGCATTACCAAATACATAATGATATCTCTCGTTACCTAAGAAAACATTCTTCAACATCATTAAATAGGGTTGGGAAGGTACGGGGTGTTACATTCGTTCCCCCTTAGAAACATTCGTCCTCGAATGTTAGTAACATCGTCTCATGTACATCCCATGCATCTAGATATTCCCCTATATACATATACACATACTACTAATTCCGTATTTGCATTTTCTCTTCCATTTGAAACCATTACGGGTACTCCGACTTTATCGTTTCCTTGACTTTCCACGTGTTTTCTTCTATTTACCAATTCCTATGCCGTACTTTTCCTAATCTTTTCACTTACCCCTTAAGTAGGATTCTCCATAATTTGCACATGTTCAATAAAAGCAATGGATCTCGGCATATGACTTGTATTATCTTGTAGCTACTATTGTACCACCTTAATCTTTCCTCTAGCCTAGTGAACAAAATCTAACCCCCAAGCACGGCAATTCTACTTACTTTAAACTTTGGATACTTGAATTTTATCTTTTCGCTAACGGACAGTATTTTGAAAACATAGAAATATACTTCCGTAGCTTGGCACTCTTCATGTCATACAAGAAGTCAACCACTCCATAACCATTACAACACAAAACACAATGCATCATTTCCATCTCCATAAGATCAACCATCATAACATGATCAAAAACATCTACTATACCATTACGATATACTCTTTTATCTTCGATTCACCGACTAGTGTATAGACCCCAATTAACATAACTAGTAATTCTGGTTTCTTTCAACTTCATTACACAATCAATGGTATAACATATCATAAGGAAGAATACGGGTCATTCAATCTAAATACCTGTATCGTCGTCAGGAGATGTTCCCTCGTTCTGTCGGTCCACTAAAGCATAAGTGCGATTCTGGACCCCACTAGTACCGGCTGCTCCTCCGGCACCTCTGCCACGGCTAACAGACTGCACACCTCTGTCTAAAGAAGGAACCGATGCTGATGATGCCACAGTAGACCCCACAGGTCGTACCATACTATCTAAGCCTCGTCGTGGACAGTCTCTTATTATGTGACCCGGCATACCACACCAGTAACAGGCATTCGTTCCTCTCCGACATTCACCTTCATGAAATCGTCTGCAAAACTGGCACAGTGGGCGAGAAGACCCTGCTGTCTGTGAATCTGGCACCCTACCACTCTGCCCAACATGACTGCCCCTGAATCCTCGAGATTGAGATGGAGCGCCTGTTGTAGCATGAGAGAATGAGGGTCTAGGCGGTAACATTTGAGATCCAGATCCTCTTGGGGACACTATGGACTGCCCCATGTATCTTGCCCGTTTTACTGGCCCTTCCTCCAATTTCTGTATCCTCTTTCTTTGCCTTTGGTCTTCCATTTTCTGCGCGAAGGCCTGGATTCTCGCTATATCCATATCTCGATTTAAGGCAGCGATAGTACAGTCCCGTACCAAATAAGGCTCCAATCTGTCCATATATCTATGTACTCTATCTTTCATCGTGGCCACCGCATTTGGAGCATATCGTGCCAAGGAATTAAACTGCAAACTGTACTCTCTAACACTCATATTTCCTTGACGTAAATTTAAAAACTGATCCGTACGAGCCTCACGGATCTCATAGGGAAGATAGTGATCCAGAAATGCCGCTTTAAATTCTTCCCACGTAGGTGGGTTTACACCAATACCTCGAGCTTTCTTCCAGTCCTCATACCACAATATAGCCTCTCCCTTCAACCTATAAGCTGCTAGCTCAACCGTTTCTACTCCTGTTACATGCATTACCTCCAAAGCTCTCTGGATTTGATCCACGAAGTCCTGTGGATCTGCTTGCACGTCTGACCCAGTGAATATAGGGGGGTCCAATTTTAGAAAGTCCTGTGTTCTGCGGCTTGCCACTCTAGCCGCATCATCATCATGTGTCATTGTACCAGCTCGTCCTTGACTCTGGGCTGCCACTAACTGTGTTAATAGCTGAACTGCATTTTTTAAATCCTGGTCCGTAGTATTGACTGGTGGTTCTACATGTACGCTTCTCCTACTCGACTCTTCTGGTACAGAGGGAGTGGAGGAAGCTCGTGACACAAATTCCGGCTCAGTATCACCTTGATGAACTTGATCAGGTGGTGGTATACTGGTTCCTCCACCAACAATTCTATCCATCAGCTTACTTTTTCCTTTTCCTCTTCTAGTGTTCGGCATTTTGACTATACACAAGAAAAACAATTACCAAGATCAGATACAATACAACTTACAACATTGGCTCTATTGCACGATCTAGAATGAAGAAAAGAAACAACATCTTAAATGTCCCGTAGCCTCCTACTTATAAATGTGGTGCACAACACATCGATAAGTAAGACTCTACTCAAACACGGCGTTGTAGACACCCTTAGAACGAACTGCTCTGATACCACTTTTGTCACGCCCCGAGTCCCAACGAGGCGTGATTGGCACCCGAAGCCGACAAGGCCCGAGAGAACCAATCTTTGCTTCTATTCATTCGTATGCATGTCGTAGGAAACACTACTATCACATAGAAACATGAGGGGCTAAAATCGGAAAGCATAGAACATGCGCCGTATATACATATGAGAAACTTGGCCGTTGAGGCCATCCAGTAAAAACAACATATGCCTTTTTCACAGATACACCCACATCCGTCTACAAAAGCCTCTAACAAAATGCATCGACCGAATGAACTAAAAGTCGGGACAAGCCCCCGCTTTATACAATATGTTCAAAATCAAAACACATGTACAACAGTGACTCGGAGAAACTCCGGACTAACTGGAGCTCACCAAAGATCTGCAACACTGTTAATCTACTGTGGAGGCCTACTAGGACCTGCGCCTGCAGCAAGTAAAGCAAATGCCCCAAGAGGGGTCAGTACGGATAATGTACTGAGTATGTAAGGCCATATGAAACTTGTAAGATATGAAAACATGTCAAAAACTCAAGTTCAAATGCATAACCAATATAGATAAGTCACAATGTAGATGAGTCACTATTCTATACTTTGGAAGCCATGTATATTACATTCGTTCTTTCTCTTGCCTTTACTTTACTTTTACATTGCTCATATACTGTTAGGGCCCCCATCATGCAGGTGTTCTTATCACCCCATGGATAACATATCATCGTCATGCAGGTATTCTTTTTACCCCATGGATAAGATCATATCGTCATGCAGGTGTCCTTTGCACCCCATGGATAAATGGCCATCATCACGCGGGTATTTGCACCCCGTGGATAAACTATCATCATCATGTGGGTATTTGTACCCCATGGATAACACCCATGAACACAATCAATATGCATTACTTTATTCTTACATCATTTCATTACATTTGAGATTGATACAAGCACTTGTGAGAGATTAATACTTTTGCTTATGAGAGATCGATACAATGGTAGCCATGACTTTATTTGCAACTTTGGATCATTAACCAATGAGTGAGAGACATATGAGTAACATTGTTGGAAACACAATATCATCAAGAACACAAAACCATTGGATCCATTGGAACAATAATCAATGAACATGAAACATGAGTAGGACTACTATTGGAATATCGCAACAGAACCATATTGGGCTTTCTGGAACATTAACCATGAATATAAGACATGAGATTCACCATTGCTCAATGAGTAGGAAATATATGACAATGACCATTGCTAGCCGGATATAGGATACCTTAGCACATGTCGGAATAGGACTACCATAATGCCAATGTGAATACAACTTACCGCGAAAAGATACGAACAAAGTAACCTTACATACCTTGGATTCGCAATACGAATATATAATCCTAGAGGTGCGTACAATAGTCCCGTTCCTTCTTTATGTGTTACTCTAAAATACAAATACAATACGGAATTCACATTAACCACTAACTACTCTTCAAATGCATATAACATCAATGAGTCACATAATTGCCCTTAAACATGCCACTTCCCCTTGACAAAACCATTGACAAAATTATTATTTCAAAAATTCCATAATATTTCCAACATTGACCAATACATGAAAATCAATACATTTCACCACAATACTTCTCCTTTACACTTTCTTATCCATTACACATCACAAATAATCCATCAAAGTACCTTAATACAACTCATAACACATATCGGCCAAAATCCCAAAATTTCCACTTATAAACAAGAACAACTTTAATACCCAAAAATAACACCATACATGTTCATATTTTGTCCATACCATGCTTTTTCATCAAAGGCACAAGGCCTAATTCAAGTTCAAATTACCAAGATGACACATCTTTCACCAAAGGCAAAAATACACTATTCACCACCTTGCCAACACAACTATCATAATATACATACTCTCCCATGCATATAATATGTTAATCCATGAGAAGAAATACTTACCAAGGCTTGAAATATGTTGATCTTGTCCCAAGAGTCCAAAGGAACTATTTGCTTTAGGGTTTGGAACTTGGAGAAATATTAGAGAAAATATCATAAAGGCATGAGAGCTTTGGACAATAAAAATCTGATATTGGGGCCTTTATATAGACCCCAAGTCATCCTTAGACACATTTGGCATTAATTGATATGTTTACTTGGTCAATTATTGGAAGAATGGGTCATTTTTGCCTTTGGGCTTTCTCTTTTGTTCCATTTTGGGCCCTAATTTTGGGCCCAATTGCACATGTAGCTTAAACCATCAACTTTCATGTAAAATTCACCATATATCATATGTTTACATAATTCCATAAGGTCATGACAATATTCTCTTACGAGATTCTCATTCGTCGCCTTGATCGCCAAAGTAGGAATTCTAGTCGCCCTTGGCTTCATTGGACATTTTTGGATCACTATTCATATTTCATGATTTGATCATGTAGGAATATGTAGAAGTATATTGAAGTGTTTGAAGCCTTAACAATGCTCAAAGAACTCCAAAGAACCAAAATAAACCATCTAAGAATCGTCGTAGAATTGCATTTCAAAACGGGTCCGGAAAGGCACAAAATTTGTGCCTTGCGCCACTGCTGTAAAGCAAGCTGTGGCGCAAGATTTGCACCCTCTCTGATCTCAGGGGCTTGCGCCACACCCCCTGAAATAGGGCAGTGGCGCAAGTTTCCATGTCTTGCTGAATTTTTCGGTAATTTTTCCAACACTTGCGTATCGTCCAATACCTTATCAAAACACTATAAAATACTTACTTAGTGACCTTAATCATCAATTAAACATGACTCCAAGTCACCAAATGAGGTTAGAATGTGTACGGGGTATTACATAAATGCTTCAAGAAGTCACAAAACACTTCCTATGAAAGGCTCGTCACATGTACAAGGCCAACTTTAAAATTTCTCGGCATTAGCATTACCAAATACATAATGATATCTCTCGTTACCTAAGAAAACATTCTTCAACATCATTAAATAGGGTTGGGAAGGTACGGGGTGTTACAAATGGTTATATCAAAACCAAAACCCTCAAATACAAAGTCCAAAAAGCACCAAATCTATAAAAGCAAGACACAAGTAAGGATTTAATAGGCAACCAAGGCTATACAAAAACCAAGACCTCCTATTAAGAAACCCAAACACGCAACTATACTATCGAGACACCCTCAAGAGGAATGATATCCTCAAGCAAGCAATCCCATCAACATTTCCTAGCAACTATGGCCTTAGCCTCAACTTTCTCAAGAGTTTCTCTTTCAAAATATCATATCAAAATAGTCTATCTCTCTAAAATGAGCTATTCTCTCTTATTTATAGCCTACCTAGTAGTTACAAAAATACCCTTAATGAAATAAGGATCTTCTTTAGTATGAGGTTTTAATGTCAAGAATAATCACTTTTGCATCCATAGCCTCTTCCTTACTTTTTTTTTTACCTTTCTTCCTTGTACTTCCACTTAAGCATATTTTTCAGCTTCAATTCGTCATTCCATGGTATTGATGAAGCTCGGCTTGCATCATTCTCCCTTTCTTGAAAAGAATTTATCCTCAAATTCAAACCTAGCAAAACCATAGGGGAAACAAGCAACAACAAGATCCTCATGGCAGCCTTGAATTCCTTATGGTCCCTTCTATTTTTGTCCTTTCCTCTTTTAGAATATTCCCCTTTTGTACTAACCTTATCCTTCTTTCTCTTGGAATTTTGGAATATTCCTTGACATAAACAAGTAAACCTCCTTTTTCTTTCACTCCTTTTGGATCAAACACACCCTTTTTGAATATTCTTCTTCAACAAGATATGAAGAACATGAAGAACACAAGAACATTCAAATTTTGATCCTCAAGCAAACAAACTCGGAATTTGATGAAATTCGAAACCCAAGCTCCTTTCAAGCTTCCGAACAAACCCCAAACATTTTTAAGACCAAAAACTCAACCAATAATTTCAGATTTGAGAGCTCACTTCAAATTTTCTTCAAACTCAAGCTCCAATAATGGTGGAATACTCAAATCAACCCGGAATTAGCTCAAATTTTAGCTATCGACTCAAATAGTACTAGGGAACAAGATTCTAGTACTAGAAACACAAAAAGACTCAAAAATCATAAACTCAAAAATCTCAAAAACGTTTTTTTTTTTTTTGACACTTTTTTTTTTGTGATTTTCAAGATAACTAACCCAAGACTAGAATCGTGGGGACGATTCTAAGCTCGGCTTTGATACCAAATGATACAAGACGGAATACGCGGAAGCTAAAAAGAAACCCTAAAATCTAAGAACACAAATTTAAAGATAGAAGATCGACACAAAATGAAAAAGAAATGAGAACAATGGTTATATCAAAACCAAAACCTTCAAATACAAAGTCCAAAAAGCACCAAATCTATAAAGCAAGACACAAGTAAGGATTTAAGAGGCAACCAAGGCTATATGAAAACCAATACCTCCTATTAAGAAACCCAAACAAGCACCTATACTATCGAGACACCCTCAAGAGGAATGATCTCCTCAAGCAAGCAATCCCATCAATATTTCCTAGCAACTATGACCTTAGCCTCAACTCTCTCAAGAGTTTCTCTTTCAAAATATCATATCAAAATAGTCTATCTCTCTAAAATGAGCTATTCTCTCTTATTTATAGCCTACCTAGTAGTTACAAAAATACCCTTAATGAAATAAGGGTCTTCTTTAGCATGAGGCTTTAATGTCAAGAATAACCACTTTTGCATCCATAGCCTCTTTCTTCCTTTTTTTTTTTTACCTTTCTTCCTTGTACTTCCACTTAAGCATATTCTTGAGCTTCAATTCTTCATTTCATGGTATTGATGAAACTCGGCTTGCATCATAGCGGGAGCTAATTATGTATCTCGACAGAGTAATTATGCAAAATGTCGGGATTTTATGTAATCAAGCTCCAAACTGTCGGGATTTATGTTGTTTGTCCTATATATATTATAATAAATGTTGTTTTTGGTAAATTATGTTGGGCCGAGGCCCATTTTATAAATATAAATTTCAAAAATAGCTAATATTTAGGTAAAAAATGAATTGCCTAATTATAAAACATAACTACAGTTTTATAGTTAAATATATAAATTAAAGATTGTATATATAAATATAAATTTCCTTTAGAGATTTATATATGAACTCCGAAATTCATTTTGTATACAAATACAAACGTATATGAGTACCAAAATTAAAATTTTATATATTAGCTCCAAAATATACAAATGTACGTTGCCCTTCCAACCAAAATCTCCTAATTTCGGTTTGATGTTGAGTGACTAAGATGTATTCCCCTTATTTTGCCCCAATTTGTGATAGATCGTTGCATGCACCTTTAGAATTTGGTTTTGCTAAAATTTTGAATATGGACACTTCATTTGTTTTTTAAAAGTTGGTTGAGAGAGAAGTGACCAGCACAACAACTATAAACCAAAATCAATAATTTGTAGTTTCAAAATACTTATTGAGGTAGAAAATTAATAGTACTGTAGCATTTTTTCCTTCAATATTGTTTAGAAGTGTAAATATTCCTTTCTGAAATTATAGCCCACCCATGAAATCAAATTGCCTCAAGTACTATCTAAACAAAAAATGTTCTTTTGTAAATCAGATTTGCCTTTAATTGTGAACTAAATGCTGTCAGTCCTGTTTTTTTGTCAGTCGTTCATTTAGCTTCGATAGTGGGTGATATATATGAATTTAGAATTTACTGTCGCAAGTTTTCATGCCTTTTGTTTTATTTTGTAAGGATGCCCAATGCACTGTATGTGATCTCAAGTTTTCCTTTTCTTGTGGTCAGTGTGATAGGTCTTTTACTTTACCATCATGATAACTATTTCTAGCTGAGGTGAACTGTTGAGATATATTTAGTTTTCTGATGGTTAAGGTTTTGAATTAGTAATTCTGCATTCTAATTTATATGTCTAGAACTTAAAGTTGATTCAAATTTGACGTGCATCGAAAGCTTGCAAGGAGAGCTTTGAGAGTGGACGTGCTTCTATAATGGTGTGGCAAATGTTGCTTTTGATTAAGAACGGTGTAATGCACTTTTTACGTTTATTGGTTACTAACTTTTGGATTTTTGTGTTTGTTTATGCTGCATTGGGGGAATTGTGTTAAGCTGTTTTTGTTATCATTGTTTCAGATTTTTCTTGCCTGACTTTTGGTTCTATCCTTATTTTTTCATGTGTGGTGTGTTTTTAATGAGGTGTATTTATTCCTGATACACTGTATTCTTGAATGTACTTTAAATATTGGGTTGATAAAATCTCATGATTTTTTCAGTGTAATTTACATGTACACATGCAGAGTATAGCTTTTAGGTATGTATATTTGAACTCTTTTTTAATCAATAGGAGTTTCCTGTTGGTGTTTAGGACATACTTATAGGGGTCAAGGTATGTGCATCAATTTCCTTTTGATTGCTTCTTTCTATTTCGCCATAGATTATGAAATTGAAACTTGAAAATTTGAGTTTTTGGAGTTAGTGATTTTTAGAATCTTACTTGGAAAAATTTTGACGTTCTGTGAGTTTATGTCCCAAAAACTACTCTTGAAAATATTTGATGATCAGATTTTCAAATTTCCAAGCCAAATATGTATTTGAAGATAAATTTTTCAAAATCTATGACCATTATCGCTCTGTGTTAATGCTTTATCTTGTTTTGTATTATCAACTCTTAGAAATTAAGTTTTGAATTGTCTTTTACTGTGTTGTGAATTGAAATTTATATTTGTGGTCGTTGTTCGGAATTAGAATTTGGTTTCTTTCAGATTTGAACTGAATATTTTGTCAATTGGCTTGATTGTGAAGAACTTATTCTGGAATAGTGGTAATGAATTCAAAATGGGATTGATTTTGGCTTTTGGGGTGTTGTTAGCTGATAATCCAACTTGAGCAAGACTTTAGTTTAGAAAAGTAAATGCCATCGAAATGTTGTTGTTTAATAGTGGAATTTGTGGTGGAAAGTTCATTGATTAAGGAATTCCTTGTTGTGACTGAGGAGTTTGTTTAGGCTGCTGACTTGTGGTCAGATACAACAACAATATGCCTAGTGTAATTCGACCTACCCCTATCTCGTGGAGATAGAAATACTGTTTATTTGTGGTCAGATATGGCTAGGAAATACTCCTTCCATTTCAATTTGTTTGTCTTACTTATCCTTTTCAGTCCGTTTAGAAAAGAATGCCTTTTCCCTTTTTTGGAAACTTTTTAATCGCAACTTTACACATGACATGTTTAAGATTACATGATTAAAGGACATTTTGGTACATTCTATATATCATTAGTTTAAAACCACAAGATTTAAATGATGCTGGAGCCCCTACTGTTTATTTTGATTAATGATGCTAGAGCTGCAAGGTTGAATGAACCAATGCAGTAAAACTTTAGATATGACGAAGAACATTCTCATGAATGCAATAAGTTAAGGACTACCATTCACCTCCTAATTTACAGAGGAGTATAATTGGTCTTTTATGTCATTTACGCCTCTTACACTTAAATACTCTTGTACTTTCGCCTAAATCGTTTCTTCTTTTAGGGTAATTTCCTGCGAATTTTCCACCTTTAGTGGTCTCTATGTTCTTCCTGTTTTGTGCTCTATTTTCTCTTGACTTCTGTTGTAATGCTCACTGTGGTCGGCTTTTGTTCCTGTGTGCAGTTAAGTTTTTGTGTTTTTAATTTACAGAGGAGTATAATTGGTATTTCATGTCATTTACGCCTCTTACACTTAAATACTCTTGTCCTTCCGCCCAAATCGTTTCTTCTTCTAGGGTAATTTCCTGCGAATTTTCCACATTTAGTGGTCTCTATGTTCTTCCTGTTTTGTGCTCTATTTTTTCTTGACTTCTGCTGTAATGCTCACTGTGGTCGGTTTCTGTTTCTGTGTGCAGTTAAGTTTTTATTTCCTTTCACTATTTCTTTAGAGACAATTACATTACTCAAAAAAAAAACATCAAGTAGGTGGATTACAAAATTACATAATAGTAGACTACCGGGTATGTTACAAGTTATGAAGTTCATCAGACTGTAAAAATCATATATACTTTGCACTTAAACCAAATATAAAAATCTGTAAGCCTCTATATATTTTATACTTTGTTTAAGTTCAGATCTTCCTTCAAAACACCTGTTTTCCTTTTCAGATGATCAATAGAGTGCATAAGGGTCCCGTCATCCATGTACATTCCAATGGTTTCCTTATATTTTGTTCATGCCAACTTACTGGAGTTCCTAACATCCTTAGTCATCACCTACCATGACAACAAATAGGTTCAGAAGAAAACACCGTAAGTGCCACGTGAAAGAACGAAGTGACACATATGCTGAAAGTTCTCATTGCAACTATTTGACAACACATTAATTAGACCACCTTTGTTTCGTTACAGAGCCTTTTTTGTCATGCTTATAAACCATACCATATTTGCAGTGATGGAATCGTCTTAACCAGTAAGCTGTCAATTGTCATCTGCTATTTAGTTCCTTAAGTGTTTCCTTTGTGCTTCTTCAATAATAAGATTCATTTAGTTTATGACAAAATGTTTGATGAGATGCCTTATCCAAAAAAAGAATTCTTAGCTACCCATCAAGGTGTAATAGCTCTGAAAGCTATTATGTCCTGCGTGATGAGTTTTACAAATATAAAAAGGTTGTGAGAAGAACTCTTGCGTGATAAGCTTGACCTATAGTATATGCTACAACTCTTAACTATCATATCTCACCAGATGTTGATATTTATATTTCAGTAATTTAGTGAATTAAATCAATTTTTTGTTTGATATACACATACATAGAAGCAGCTTTTATCCCACAATGACTACTTGATGCCCTAATGATTGAATCATCCTTCAAAACTTATAGAATAGAAAAAAAATATAGGAATATGGACTAAAATTTGAAAAAAGCATATATCTGAGTAAGTCTAGCAATATTTGTTGCAATTTAGTCAATGTCTCCTCTTCGATTTTTATATATGTAAGTAACTCGGACAATTTTATTGCTGAAATTTGAAAAAAGCATATACCTGAGTAAGTCTAGCAATTTTTGTTGCAATTGAGTCTATGTCTCCTCTTTGATTTTTACATATGCAAGTAACTCGGGCAATTTTACTGCAACATCAACAAACAAATTAAGGTAAGACTTTATAAGTTTTAATGAATATAGGTTTTGTAGGATCATCATAACAGATACATTTACCTGTTAATATACAATATAAGAAAATTTATTGATTTTTGGATACTCAGACCTACTCACTACTAACAAATTGTAGCTCCGCTCTTATCTGTCGGAACTTGCAAAGTCTCTACCTTATTTTCATTATACCAAATTCGTGATTTTTTTTGTTTTACACAGTTCTTCGATATCTGACTTCTTCTTATTTGATTCGAGGCTAAAGTCATGCTATTTTTCTATCATTCATGTCATATTTATTATTTTTATCGTATTGTTTTGAGCTTAAATAATGTGAATTACACTTGTGTTTGGTGTTTTGGTTATATAGGAGGATCTTGAGATATTTGAAGCTGAAACAAGAAGAAAAAGAGCAACAAGAAATCAAGGAAAGATCGATGTCACAAAACGTCGCAAAAAGAGGAGGAGAATAATCAAGTTGTTGAAGACTTGAGCCATTACGGCAAAGCAAGGTAGTGGCGCAAAATTGACATGGTGTTTGGAAGTTTTCCTGCAGATTTCTTGCACCACTCCCTTGCCTTAGGACAGTGGTGCGACTTTTTAATTTGATATCCTTGGAGTTGATTTGTTCATTCCGCCACTTCCTTGCTTTTTAGCAGTGGTGCGAGTGGGAGGTTTCCTAGCCCTATTTGGATTGAATTCTTAAAGTCCCAAGGATTTCTAAACTCTATAAATACCCCCTCCACACGTATTTTATGGGATACTTCTGATTTGGTGAAGCCAAAGGCTAGGGCACCTCAAGAACAAGGTCTAGTTTATTTTCTTTATTTTATTTTTGATATTTATCTTGTAAACTCATGAAATCTCTTCTTACAAAGTGGTTCATGAGTAGCTAAACCTCTTAATTTTTAGGGTTGCGGTTGAACATGAAAGTTGTAGTTTGAATATCATATTGTCTATTCAATTTCCATCTATCGAGTTATTTATTTCTTTTTTATTTTAATTACTCGTTTGCTTGATCACCTTACGAATACTATCAATGATTTATTTGTTGGACTTGAGAAAGGGAACTACCAGCATTAAAAAGAGGAAATATGTCTAGTTCATGAACCTTATAAGGAAAGGGGATTGATTCACTACTAAGGATAGAAATATATCATGTGGCCTAGCTTTGTTGATACAGAAGAGACATCACATGCACTTCACTATTGACAGAAGAACATAGAAATATAGGTATTAGAAAAAGTCGAGTAGGCTTAGAGTTGTTGAAAAAATGCTCAATATAGCTATAATTAACTTGCAACTACTAACTCAGAAAATCGAATTAGGCGTATGATTGGGTAGCTCAACTAGATCATCAAAATACCACAACCATGGATCTCCTTCCTCAGTTGAATCACAAAACACAAATTCTCCAGCTTATTTACAATTATTATTTGGGTACATTAAAACTCAAATACTCTCAATTGCTTGTCGCTTACTCAATAGTTAAAATAAGAATTCAAGCTAGAATTTCAATTCGTCAAATTTCTGTCGGTACGATATCTGGACTTACATCCTTCTTTACTTGTACGGCAATGTGTACTTCTATGTGCGAAAAGACACACAATATTCCTGATCATAAGTTGCATAGTGCTTTATTATTTAAAAAATAATCAATATTATCCAGGGGCGGACCCAGATAGGCCTCGTTGGGTGCTCAAGCACCCATTACTCCCGACGCAAAACCTGCAAATTTATATAGGAAGTTGATAAATTAAAATGAGCACCCATAGACACAAAGAGGCATTTGGTGTTGTGGCTTGTAGGGCAGTGGTAGAGTGCTTTGGGCTCTCTCTTGGTCAAGAGATTGAGCTTACCTTCTAGCAGGATAGCTCTCTTCTAACAATTTTTTTCCCCTTCTTTTGGTCGAGTTATGCTTTTCCTCCTCATTATATGATTTCCCTTTTAGCTTTCTTTGTCTATTTTTATCTTCATTCCTATAGTGTATTGAATAATTATTTTACAAATAAAATTGTGTACACAAAGATATTATTATTATTATTATTTTAAAAAATAGGAAAATATTGAGAATAATTGTGCATAGAATGACAAAAAAGACGAGCAATATTTATTACGTTTATATTGAGATATTTTTAATATTAGTTTAAGTAACGGTTCTGCTACTACACTTATACTTGGTATGTAGTGGTTATACACTACTAGTCAGATATAAAATTTAAATTTGATGGATTCAAAACTATTTTTTAAAAGAATTTTAGTGTACTTTTATTTATATATCTATACTTTGCATAAAAAACGTTGGACTAAATTGAACCCCTTAATTATATGTTACAATACGCCACGTGCTATAAATATAATGAGCATCAATTATTTTAAAATCCTGGATCCGCCACTGATATTATTCTTTCGTCTCAACCAACATGATACATTTTTAAAAAAAGACCATCTGCTTAGGCTTTCATTTCCGGTGATAGTGGAGGGTTTGACATAGATCCCTACGTTGTTATATAACATCAATAAATGAAATAATTACAAATTCGTCTAATTCTTTCTTTTTTACGTCCATTTATTAACTCAATTTATTTTAACTCATCTAATTCGAGCTATCTAAAAATTGAGCTGATACAGAATCTAAGAGCCCGTTTGGCCATTTGAGATGAAATCATGATATGAAATTATGATTTGAAATCATGAGATGAAGTTGAAGTTTTGTTTGGACATGCAATTTGGACTTTTTATGTTGTATGTTTTCTCATAAACATAAAAACTCCATACGTTATAAAAATTATCAAAATTGCTCCAATTCTTTATACAATCTTATCAAATAAGCATTTTATAACAAAGGAAAAACTACACAAAATGTCCATTGAGTTAAATTTTTACATAAAAAATAACCCACTTATCATTTATTACCCAAAATGGCCTTTCGGCCAACATTTTTACCATATATGGCCACTCGGCCAAATCATTTACTTAAAATGTGGCCACTGGGCAATTTGGTCGGCAATTGGTCGGGCAAATTTCAAGTGTTTTTTATAAACTTTTTTTATTTTTTTTCTTTTCTGCATTATTTTTTAAAAAAAAACTTTTTAATTTTTTTTTTGCTGTGCTATTTAAAAGAAAAATATTCGTTGTTTAAATTTTTTTTGTTACTCTTTTTTAAAAATTGTTTCACTTTTTTTGTGGAAAAAATAAATATTTATGTTGTTTTATTATTTTTTGGTTTATACTTTTATTTTGTTAAGGTGGAAACGCATGATAGTCAAATAAATATCGACATCGATACATAACATTACATAATTGTTTATATAATATTAATACACGGTTATACACCATTTATACAATGTCAATACATTATAAACATATTTATACAATATCAATACACGTTTACATATACTCATTATATACTATTTATACAATATTGATACATGCTTATACACCATTTTTACAATGCCGATACATACATAACTATTTATATAATATCGATACACGTTTATGCACATTTATACAATATCGATATATTACATATACACTACATAACTATCTGTACATCATATATACATATTTATACATCATTTATACAACATCGATACACGTTTATACATTATTTATATAGTATCGATACATAAAATATACACTACATAACTATTTATACAATATCAATACATTATATATATACTACATAACTATTTGTATATCATATATACATGTTTATACACCATTTATACAATGTTGATACATGAAAAAATTACATGGAGAAAGTTTTTTAAAAAAAGGGGAAAAGTTTTTTTTTTATATAAAAAAAAAGCAGCAAAAAAAAAATAACGCTACAAAAAAAAAAAAAAAAAAAAAGAAGCAAAAATGGCCTAATGGCCTTGGGCCGAATTGAGCTTTGTTGAGCTCATGACCCTTTTTGGCTATTTTTTCTGTAAATGAAAAGTGGGTTACTTTTTTTGTAAATACTTTATTTTTCTGTATATAATTGAAATTTCCCCTATAACAAAAGTATAATACACTATCACAAAGATATTCTAAAAAAAATACAACATTTATTGATCAAACTTTAGTTCAATAAAAAAGTAAAATTGAACATGAGTTGTAGTGTTTAATATAATCATCCTACATAGTTAGGACAATCTTCTCACGTTGGGCTTGCTTTTCTTGATCAAATGACCGAAAAGAAAAACCAACATTGTTACTTCATCTCCAAATCATTTTTTTTTTATTAAGCGTTGGTTTGAATGTAGTAGTAATAAATTTGGTTGGTGAATGAATTTCATCAAAAATAATAAATTTGGCGAACAATAAATGGTAAAGTATGAGTTTGTTTAAAGTAATAATAAATTTTATGTTGGTGAGAGTAATGGTTATATGATATATAAATGGTTTAGAAAGTAATAATATGAATTATAAATTTTATGTACATATGAAATAAATAGTTGGTAGGTATTAATGGTGGATGTTTCATTTTACAAAATGTAAACTTGTGGGTTAATTTTTGTATTTGAAAATCTCAAATCATGATATGAAATTCCAAATCAAGCTTTTTGGAGAATTTGGGATTTCATCTCATGATATGAAATCAACATTAAATCGCATGTCCAAATGCTGATTTCATCTCATGATTTCAAATCACGAGATAAAATCGCATGTCCAAACGACTACTAAATTAACCAATGGAAAATCTTTTTGAAATATTTTTAAAAAATCTTTTTACTTATATGCTATTTATAACCATAATAAGTAACCATTAACCGTCTATTTATTAACTCAATTTATACTGACGCATTCAGATTTAATCTAACTTACTCTTTTGACAGCTTAATTAGTTGATAGGTATATATTGATATTTGCAAGAAGACTCAATTTCGGATTACCGACGTGACAAAATAATTCAAAGTCCCAATTAATATTCTGTCACCTTTGGTGTCTCTCCCACTTGTAAAATTAGATAAAGCATCCCACTTACATTCAATATAGAACGCCAGCCAAAAACACTATATTTTATTTGAAACAACAGGCAGAAAACATTAATTGAAATTTCACAAGTTAGAAATGGGTCGACAACACCTTTTTTTGTTTGAAAAATTAGACAACTTTTCAAACTAGTATCTTTTTCCCTCTAAATATTTATTTATAATTAGTCACTATTCAAATTTGTAATAACATATATTTTTAATGATACTAGTCCCTTTAGGTCATTCCCGTCAAAAAGTTTCACGTTGAGTCTTGTAATTCAAATGCATAACAGAAAATTAAGTAGGCGTTTGGCCATGAAAATAAAATATTTTGGAGTTGGAGTTGGAGTTGAAATTGGAGTTGGAGTTGGAGTTGTGTTTGGCCTTGAAAATAAATAGTATTCTTTTTGACTTTTTGTGAGAGAAGTAAAAGTAAAAAAAGTGAAAACAAGAAAAAGTTGTTTTCACTTTTCCGGAAATAAATTTCACTTTAGTGAAATGCATTTCATGGCCAAACGCCACTACATTTCACTTTTTTTACTAAAGTGAAATTTATTTCTGAAAAAAAGTGAAAAAAATTCATGGCCAAACGGGCCCTAAGGATATCAAATATGATGAAAACATCACTAAAAAATAAATAAAAAAATCTATTGTTTTTACATGTCAAAATTTCCTTTTAAAAATCTATTAAAATTCCTGTACGTTGACTTGACTTCTCAAGTTGGACGCTAGGCCACTTTTCAGGCGGCCATGTCAAAAAAAGTTCCTAATCCTCTCTAGCCAAATTGCCTTTCTATGTAATGAGAAATGATCGGGTCTTCTAATTCCAATTATGGACCTTCCCTTGTTCTTTATAAATATACATGTGCTTGTTGCTTCTACATATCCAAACTTATTCGCATACACCCAAAGTGATCGAGACGATAAAAAGATAAAAGAACGTCAAGGGAAAAGAGAATCCTGAGAGTGTCGAGATTTTTTGTCCTTCATATCTTTTACACTATTAGTTAAATCCAATTAGCTAGTATATTAGCGAGAGCTGAGAAAAAAAATGAAGTGTGTTATGAAGGTTGTGTTTGTGTTTTCTATCATCATGTGCGTACTCCTGACACCTACGGTTGCAAAGGGCGTGCGAAGTGAAACCAAGGCTAGTACTGGGTCTGGTGGCAGCGGAACTTCAATCACCACATGGATCCCATTAACTCGTGGTCGTCCTAGAACTACCACCAACAGCAGCTCATCATCCACCTCCGTTGGGTGGTCCTCCATGGCTATGGCTGGCGCTTCATTTGCTTACCTTACATTAGTTTACATTTAAACTGGTGTGTTTAATCGGTGTGAATATGATTTAATTTTTCTACAATTGATATATGTCGATTTATATTGTCACTGTTCGAGTTTTTGTTGTACAAAAGTTTGGGTACACGGTGTTGAAGTCCCAAGGCTTTAATTACTTCCCATCCCAAATTCAATGTAGAGTACTGGTGTTTTAATTATTTACATATATTATGTAATTAAATTTTTTATGCAAGAGACAATATGGGTGTTTTTAATGGTAGTAACGTTATACAGGATATCCAAGGCCGGCTGGAGGGTAAGGCTTCTAAAGCCAATGCTTTGGGCCCCCAAGTTTTTGGGGCCTCATTTTTTAATAATATGTCATATTTTTTTAAAAAGATGAAAATATGTAAAAACAACAAAATTTACTCTTTTCCTACTAAATAATTGATGCATTTCACTTTTTGAGAGTTAATTTGATTAATTTTTGAAGCTAAACTGGATTAAGTTAATTCAATATATTAAAATTAAATGTTAGATATTCATAAACCATACAAAAAGTACTATAAGTTGAAATGTTTATCAATACTAATATGATAAAAAAATACATCTTAAAAATATTGGCCAAAGTATATACAATTTAACTCTCTATAAACGAAACATGATTAGCATGTCGGGATGAAGTGAATATAATAAAAAAGAAGGTTTTCGAAATTATGAATGATATTACTATTGAAAAAATTAAGGCCTAATGTTAAAGTTTGGCTTTAGGCCACCAAATTTGTTGAGCCGCCCTTGAGGATATCATTTACTTCAAATACAACCCTTCTCACCTTTTACTTTTTAAAAATAAAATTAAAAGTAGATAATGCTATGAATATACATAAAAATTATGGGTGAAAATCGTTTACACTACCTCCGAACTTTGCTTTAAAAATCAAACACCCCCCTCAACTTTAAACAATAATCATTCTCCCCCTTTTATCCTGATTGACTTTTCAAAATGCTTAGTTTACCCTTGTATTATCAACCTTTTATTATTTTTTCCCTAAAAACTTCTTTATAATCATATTTTTTTTAATCTATATATAACATATTTCCTATAAATAAATTTTATTTTTTAGATGAAAAAATAAAAAGTGAGAAATATTAAAAAATTAATGACGTTCTATAACGAAATAAATGAGAAAAATAAAAAAAAATAATTTTACTAATAATAATCAAAACTCTTATATCTATCTATACAAATGAAAATAATAGGTAATTATAACTTTACAAATATATTTCAAATCTCTAATTAAAAATAGAGGTATATTTATAATAAATTAAATGATTATTGTTAATTAAATTTAGATTATAATTTAGAAAATATTTCATTATTGACAACCAAAACTCGTTTATCTATATAGACCTTAGAGAATAAGAGGGAATTAAAAACATGAATCTATATACATAATTACATATATACGTGCATACTTAATACATGTAATATAAAAATGAAAAAAATTAAATGGAGTAGAAAACATCAAGTCATAATACTAGGCGTAGCTAATATTTAAAAATAATTACCATTTGCAGATAAAGTTTAGATTAAATAACTAAATATACATTTCTTTTGTATTTATATATTTCGGGGCTCATATATAAATCTCTAATTACAGGAGGGCGGGGGTGGAGTGGGGTGGGGTGGGTGGGGTGTTCTAAACATTTGTATTTGTATACAAAGTGAATTTTGGGGCTCATATGCAAACTAAATCTCTAAAGGTTTGTATTTGTATACAAAACGAATTTCGGGGCTTATATACAAATTTCTAAAATAAATTTATATTTGTATATACAATCTATAATTTATTTTTTCAACTACTAATTGTAGCTTCTTTAGTTATTGCGCCTCATTTATTGCCTAAATGTTAGCTATTTTTGAAATTTTGCGTATAAAAGTACCAATCATAAACATAACATTAGATTTTATGATTAATATGTAAAAAAAAATTATTTTCTAATAACGTTAATGAATTTAAATAAAAATGGTAAATATCCAAATTAAGAAAAATAAATATATAATATAAAAAAATATTACATAAATGGAATATTGAAAATGTCAAGGGTAAAATAGACATTATAACGGGTAGAGGGAGGGGGGAGGGGGAAGAATGATTATTGTTCAAAGTTGAGGGGGGTGTTTGATTTTTAGAGCAAAGTTCAGGGGTGTAAACGATTTTCACTTATAATATTAAAAGAAAGAATGTATTAAATTAAGACATACTCCCTCCGTCCATCTTTACTTATCCACTTTTGACTTGGCACATACCTTAAGAAATAATAAATAGAAGAGTGATTTTACTATATCACCTTTTGAATATAATAAATTTTTTTCTTTGAAAAATGTAATGAGGGGTGAATAGTATTTAATATCAAGGGTAAAATAGAAAGAAAAAAAAAAAAAGTCCTGAGTCGGGGGTCTATCGGAAACAACCTCTCTACTTCATCTGAGGTAGTGGTATGGACTGCGTACACTTTACCCTCCCCAGACCCCACTTTGTGGGAATACACTGGGTATGTTGTTGTTGGTAAAATGGAAAAAAAAAGATAAATTATGTATTGGTTTTTCAAACTGGACAAATATTATTGTACATTCCAAAATAGAAAAGTGGACAAGTAAAGATGGACGGAGGGAATATACTTAAGTCTAACTAGTTTATGGGAACGTGTGTTGCACATTTTTCCCAAAATATTTAGTAAAAAAATTATATTGCAATATGGTAAACGTTAATGATACACACATATTTTAATATTTTCCTTCAGCTATAAAATAGAAATCAAAACATACTAAAAATTAGCGACGAATAATTTGAAACCAGAAACTTATAAATTTGATGTAACTTTAGTGACATAGTAAATAACCTTCATATAATAAAAGTATTTACTCCATAAAAATTGTAATAATTATGTATGAAAATTGAAAAACAAAGCTAATACTACTTGAGTTTATATTTTGTGCACTGTCAATATATAAGATTTTTTACACCATTAGATATTTTTAAAGATAAACATGGTAACTTTAGTACAATTATAATTGTGGCAAAATATAGTAAAGAAAAATTGAGTCCTCTTTGTGCTCTAACTATAATTAATTCGTAGTTATCTTTTGTTAATCAATTTTATTTCCTTTCCTAAATTTAAATTCTTCCATGGATCTTTCTCAACATCATGTCATAAGTAATTCCTCAATGCCATAAATAATTTCTTAATTGCAATTTTTTCTCCTAATATTATGGCAACTCATGATTCCGACGAACAAAAAGAATTCAAAGAAGCACCAACTTATTTTTCTGATTCGTAGTTCTGGATATTACAAATATCCTGAAGGTACGAATGCAATTATTGTTCCTGAGAAAATTCACAAATAACTTGGAAACATGATTGACTGAAAATGATTGAACGATCAATACACTAAGAGAAGATGCGAAAATTAAAGTGATAGAACAAAAAGATAATATTGATATAGAGGATGTAGTGCCAATTATCTTCAGCTTTATTGATAAAATTAAATTATCATTTGTCTGTTCACAATTTGAAATTTCTAGAGATTAATTAAAAGAGATGGAATAGTGATTGATTTATCGATCGGACAAGTAGTTGAGAGATCTGGGGTAGTCTGAAGAGGAGAGAGAGGACGAGGAGAAAAAAATATAATTTCAGAAATAGAAAATTAATTAGAAATAAGTGGTAGCCTACTATAGCAGGTTAATATTACCTGATGGTGTAAAAAAATGATACACTAACGGTGCACAAAACTTAAACTCATACTACTTTCACTCACCATCGCACTAACAATTAAAGAGCAATATTAATGTAGCGAACAAAATTTTGCCGTTCTCAATTGTTGGTTATGTATAATTCATATATAATCTTTAAAACTATTAACTACAAAAATAAAGAAAGACAGAAAGAATGATGACAATGAGTTAATGCAAGAAGACGACTTAAATCAAAATCACATAAAAAGAAAACGTAGAAGAAAAACCTACCATAGCATAAGAACAACATGCCACGTTATGTAATGACCTTCGTTATGATTTTTAGAATTTTTTGTGTTTTGACCATTTTTTCCTTCTCCGTTGTTGCTTTATCTCATTCACGAGTTGTGGGGATGGTTTGCACGGTTTTCGATGCGTTCGGGAGTGATTTTTATAAGTTTGTGGTTTTGAATATCCTTTAAAGGGATTAGTTTGACTTTGGTCAATATTTTGTGATCCGAACTTCGGATGGTGATTCTAACAGTTCCATTAGATCCAAAATGTTGATACTGGGTTAGTAGCATAGTTAGTTCGGGTTTCGAGCCTTTATTTTGTATTTTGACCTCTTAATTGGAAACTAGTTACATTTGGCCTAAAGGGGTCCCGGGGGTTAATTTGTTGTAAACAGCCTCTTTTCATAAAATCCGATGATTCCATTAGATTTGGAACGTGTTTTATGATCAATTTGCTCTATTGGTTCATGTTTAAAGGGTTCCGGATGATTTCTGAGGGTCAAAAACAAGTTTTGGAAGTTGCTGGTGCACACCTTTAGCGACGGAAAAATAGAATCTTAGCTATAGAAATCGCACCTGAAAATTTTATAAATTTCAGACTTAGTTCCATTTCATATTTTTGATATTTTGAGAGCTAGGAAGCTCCATTTTTGGCGATTCTCAATGTGTTTTTCTCGTATAATCATTGACTATGTGATTTTACCTTCATATTTCCCATTTCCCAAGAATATCTATTTCGTTTTTCATAATTTCTAATCAAAGTTGAGATTCAAAATCCCATTCCACCATCTTCAAAGTTTCCTAGCTCATTTTTAAGAGAATTAAAGTGAGTTTTCAAGATTGGAACTTTAGGTGAGCTTCCAAACTAGTATTTCATTAATTCCCATTGATTAATGTATGTTTTCATCTTCAAATCTTTGTTTTTAAACATGAAATTTGGGGGGTTTACCCGGTAAAGGGGAAATCATGTTTTTCTTCGATTTCACGTCCGGTTTCAACTTGTTTTTAGTTGAGTTTTCAGATTTAGAGTCCTTTTGTGATGGGGAGCATGATTCTTAAATATAATTACGTTTTACCTTTTCTCTTCGGGGGCAATTTTCAAAGTATTTTTGGACCCAAAATGAAAGTAGCTAATATGCGTGTCGTTGGACTCCTTTTCACTTGTAGATGTCATATTTGATTAAACTGGACATGTTTAGTGATGATTTGTGGGAGTAGAGCTTTTGGTTGATGCTTTGAACTGTGTTTTGGCTTGTGGATCTTCTTTAAAGGCAAGTTGAGATGTACCTTGACTTTCTCTGAAGTGTTTATGTGTTGTATGCTTGTTTGCTTGTGCATTGTGAATCACTTTATTGTGATGATCGGGGCTTAGTGAACTTTTAGGGTTTAATTATGTTATTATTGTTATTTTATGGAATAATTAAAGTTTAGAGAATACTTAGATTATAAATGGACTAGTAATAGTTAATGTGATTATCGGAGTTTAGTATCTCTTATTAAGGCATATAATTAACTAGCATAGCTTTCCTTTTAGGATTTTAATCTAATGATGTCATCATTGGGAAAGATGAAACTTATTGTACGGAACAAGTTAGGATTGGGTAGTTTTGTGATATATTGTTATTTGGATTGTTGTTAATTTTGTGTTGCTCGTGTGGGGACTTATGCAAATATTATTATTGACTTGAGAGATTATTTATTATTGTGTGCTCGTGTGGGAGCTTATATGCATATTGTTGTTGATCTGAGAGAATATATATTGTGTGTTGCCCATGTAGGGGCTTTATTTGATATCATAGGCCTTATTTGTGCATTAAATGCCATGTTTATTGTTGTGATGCCCGTGCGGGGGCTTGGATATATATTAGAGGACTTCTTTGAGCATTAATTGCATTTATCATGATAGTAATACCTGAGGAAGGTTTTTTGAAATGATATTGTTGATGTCCACATGACTATTCACTTTAGTGGTGCCAAGGAGGGCTCACAATATAACTATTAACATATTGAGGAGATTTGAGCTCATTTATACCATTATGGAGTTGATTCATTAACATCATATTGACTTGGTTATGAGCATGCATCCTCATCTTATTCATTCACATTCATGGAAATTGGTACCACTGAGAAATACTTTATAAAATCCTTAATCTGTGAATAATAGTTGGAGAGGTGAATGTGACACTTTATAAAATCCTTGATCCATGAACATTAGCCAGAGAGGTGAATTGAGATATGAGAAAGTATACGAGTTGCGAACCCACCATGGGTCCTGTCCTGGAAACATTGAGGCTCGAAAGGTTTATACAAAAAGTCATGCGATGGCTTTCAATCATTCATCATCATCACTATATTGCATTGCATGGAATTTCCTTGGTATGTTTTGATATTGTGTTTAAGTATTTGCTTTTGTATTGAATTATCGTGATTTGAACCTTGTTTGTGATATTGTGTATTCTTCATTCATTTCACTATATTTCATCATATTATACTACCTCTTGGTTGATTTGGGAGTGGAGATATTTATGAGATGTAGGGTATGACTATGGCTTGATCAGTGAGACATGTAGTATCACACCTATTGGTAGCATGATAATCACATAATTATACGCTCTCACTATGTTATCCCAGATTATTAGTTGAACATGATAACCGAGCCTGATATACTGTGTTAGTGAGTCTCTCTTATAAATTACTTCTTTTACTTGTTGATCATAAAGTGACTAGTGTTGATTCACCTGGATTATTTTACCTACCATGTATATTGATATTCCTATGACCAGTGTGCTGGGATACCTTGTAAGGATGAAATGGTGTATTTAATGGTTGTAGATTGATGAGGAACCTTAGGTAGTTGGGTTGGTGGTTTTCGCCATTACTTTGGATTAGGATCGGTTATCAAGGATGCTTGATGAGTACACGTGTTTCGTACTCACCCTTGCTTTTCTCTTCTTTTTCTTATTTTTTGCACCCCGTGCAGGTATTGGTTCTAGCATTAGATCATAGATTGTGCTCCTTCAGTGTTGACATTGCAGAGACCGAGGTAGTTGCTAACGGATCTCAGAACTTACATGATCTCTCCTATTCTATTTTGTGCTTATTTTCACATTTAAGATATTTTAGACTATTCAATATTATTTTGTATTAGAGGCTTGTACTAGTGACAACTATACCTGGGATGTATCTTTGAAGTTATTATTTCATCTTTAAATATCATTTGGAATTATTCGATTCTTCTTCTTCTTCCGCTTTTGATTTATTCAATTATTTGAATTTTGGGTTGAAATAGGCTTACCTGTACCGAAGGGTGTGACAGGTGCCATCACTCACTCTATTTTGGATCGTGACACATTAGTTCCCTTCATGTAAGCAGTTCCCTTTAATTTTCTGATGAAATATATACAATTGGCCTCGAAAAAGAAAAATGTGTTAGCAAGCTCTTAACTAAATCCTATGGATGTTTTTTGGTCTTGCTATATATTTTGGACTCTTTTTTTCACATACATAAAATTATAGTTTGGTCCTAATAAATGAAAGATTTAAGCAAATTTCTAGTTGATGTAAAACTTCTAAATATTAGGAAAAAAATTGAATGACTTTTATCTAGTGTGGAATCTAAATTTAAGGATAAAAAAGATGAACAATATGTTAAAAATACAACTGACTGCTAAGAAATATGCAGGATTTGAATGCAACAGACAGAACGTAGAAATTACTTAACGTACAAAACATACTCTAAATAATAAGGTAAAGAACAAATGAACTACATTATATATAAGTATAATAATATAACATTGATCTAAACCAATTTCATACACACCAACCTTCTCCGTTTTGAATCTCCGAGAAATAAATTATATCGGATAAAACAATTAGCAGTAAAAGAGTATATATATAAAGCATCAACATATCTATGATCCTAACCAAAAGTACATTAATTGAGTGTAACGACCTAATTCGTCATTACTAGTAAATGCCTCGGGATGGGTGCGGGGTATGGATATTATCGAGATTATAATCATAAACTTGTGTGGGGCCACGTAGGTTAAAATTTTAGAATTTAAAAGAAGTTAGATCAGGTTGACATTAGCTCGCTATAGCGAGACTTATTCCGCTATAGCGACATGCCGACCACTACAGCGACATGACACAGACCAAAAACCTACTTAACGGGTTTTTATTTCTTTTCTCTTTACAAATTAAAACAAACAACGTAGGAGGGTTCCAAAAACCCTAGGAGTTGCCTCCACTGTCTTGGATATATGGAGAGGGCAAGGTGGGAGCAAACGGGGTGTAAACCCATGGATTTTCGAGAAGTAACACGTATGTAATCTTGGCACAAGGTTAGAAATTGCATTTGTCCATCCTTCCTATAGCTGGTTGACATCCAGGTAAGCTAAGGTTGATTGAGTATTATAGACCCAGATTAGAGAGCATAAATGTGACGTAGATGGATGGGAGATTTCATATTTAGGCCTTTGGGCACGGAGTTAGGATGACTAAAATCGGTTAAAGTTCAGTTAAAGTACAAATATGGGTTGTTTTGTATACCTTGTCATGTTATGCTACTGTCATACTATAAATTAGGTGGTTCACTATTATAGACTCAAAGTTTGGGTAACGGGGAAAGGGAAAATTATTGGTTATTAGTTAAACCTTTAAAGAAAGTGATAATACCATGTAGGGTGTTGGCAAGCTTTCGAAGAATTTAGGGTGGTAATCCGTATCGTCATTTTAGGATGGAGTATTGAGTCAGGTGTCATGATTAATGCCCTAGACGGTATGGTAAGTGTTGGTATTGTAGTTCATCCCTTGGTATTACGTGCTTGTGTTTACTATCTCTCAATATTATTTGTTTGTGCACGTTATTCAAGTAAGGTCACCCTCCAAATGAATTATATGTAAAGTCATAGATATTGCATGTTGAATGATGTCTTAGTCTTGTATGAATTATATACCTTATTGTTGATTGCGGAATGTCCAATATTTGGGCTGTCTCATGACATTGGCGAAAAAAGGTTGGCAGACAGTTATGTCTGGGATTTAGGTACATGGATGGAATTTGTCCCCTGTAGGTCATGTCTAAAGGGTAATTATGATACCCATAGCATGTATGTACAAAGATCAGGTGAGTTTGATGATTCCATGAGTGAACCGAGAAATATAATTATATGTGCTTGATAATTGCTTAAGTTGTCTTGGCTTATTTGACTTGACTTGGTATTTGACTTGACTTGACTCCTTATAGTTTGAATATTAATTCTTATTGTTGTTTAACTTGTTATATTGTCTCGGGTGGTGAAATGATGAATATGTTTAATGTTGGGTAAAGAGTTATGTATCCACAGGATAGGGAGAAGGACGGGTGTAAGTTATGGGTTAAATCTGGTCTAATGTTCGGGGTCCTGGTTGACAGGTTACTCATCCGGGTGGATCTTTTCCATGTATGCTAGGTGACTTATTAAAAGTAGTAACTCAGGGTAGGGCAGTCCTTGGTGTAGTTATCTCTTAGAAATTGTGGTAGTCCTTGGTGTAAGGCCAGCCTTAGTGGTTCGGGGTAGTAGAGTCATAGGAAAAGAGCGGTATCACGGAGTTCTTAACTAGAAGTTAGTATAGGGTAACTGGATCATATTGGGGTTGGGTAATGAGAATAATAAATCACATGTTTTTTTTGAATATTTATGTTATATTTGTGTAATCCAATTCGGGTCAACCGATGAGTCTTACCAGAACGTGTGGTTTGTATTGATACTATTCTTTCTATACCCTTTTGGGGGTATAGTCTTTTGCATAAATCAGTGTCGGTTTCATGATTGTTGCGGTATTGATTCTTCAGCAGCTCCCACTCCTCTTATTCATGGTGGAAGTTGTGTCCAGTTTTACTTTTCCCTTAGCAGCTCTTGTAACTATTTAGACTAGATCCTAGGGTAGTCCACATTTTCCGCATTTGACCTTGTAAACTGTTGTAATAAAGGTTGGTTATTTCTGTTTAATAAAGACCTCTGCTTGACTTCTTAAAGAGTTCTCCTATCTAGGTGGATTAGAATAGGTGCCCTCACGATCCATTAGTTTGGGTTGTGACATTGAGAAGTCAAGATCTTTCGAAAACAACCTCTTTATCTGTAATGACCTTATTCGTGAAATCTTTTTTTATGTGATTTGACCATTTTGCCCTTCCTTGTAGTTGTCACATATTGATTTTGGGGTGTGGGGATGGTTGGTACGGTTCTCAATATCTTTGAGAGGGTTTTGGAAGAGCTTAAGGTTTTTAAAGGCTTTAAAAGTCCTACAGTTGATTCGGTCAACATTTAATGTTCTGAGTGCCGAATGACGATTTGGACAATTTCATTAGATCTGGAGTGTCGATTTTGAGTTATTAATGGGGTTGGTTCAGGTTTAGAACCTTTATCTTACAATTCAATCCTTGTTGTAAGAACTAGTAAAATTTGCATCCCCAAGGGGGTTAAATTGTTGAAAACAATCTCTTTTCAAAAATCCAACATCACAACTGAGTTTGAAATGTCGAAAATAGTCTAGTAACATAGTCCGTTTACATTCACAAGATTACGAATGAATCCCGAGGGATTGATCGACAACTTTGCATCTTAACAAAATTGTTGATGCAACTGATATCTGGTGCAGCTGCTTAAGCAGCCAAAGGACCGCTTAAGCGGTAGCTGCTTTAGCGGCATTCTCTTTAGAGGCTCTAGAATGCTTAAGCAAAGGCTGGCCCTATTCATCTTGACCACTTTAGCTACCCACAACCGCTTAAATGGTGGTTGCTTAAGCAATCAATTAGCCGCTTAAGCAACCATCGTTGTATATATACCCCTTTTTGCGATTATTCATCATTTTTGGACCTTTGAGCTCGAGTTAGGACAATTTTTAGGATTTTCATCACCATTTGAGCTTGGGTAAGCTCCAAAATCGTATGTTCAATAGTTTAAATAGATTATATCATAGAAAATACTTTTTAATCTTGAATTCAAAATAGGATTTTGAGGATTTTGCCGATAAAGCTTAAAAATTATTTTTCTTTGATTTGAACCTCGTTTTTTACTCATTTTTGCTTAGGTTTTAAACTGTAGACTCCTATACCTTGGGGAACTTATTTTTAAAATAAAATTCTAATTTTACCCATTTTATTTTTGAACCCGTTTTGGACCCGACTTAAATATGGTCAATATGGGTATCATTAGTTTTCTTTTAATTCATAGATGTTATATTTGCATGTTTTAGTTATTTTCAAGACTGTTTGAAAGGGTAAGTCTCCATGTTGAAGGACTTTAGGCTTGAATTTTGATGCTTAGAGGTAGGTTACAGCTTAATTTTACCCAGACTGGGCTCGGTAGTTAATAAATGACTAAAGCATGTTATGGGTTGGAGAAACTAATTATGGGCATGGTATTTTGAGATTATTATTATTGTTATGTGCCCGTGTGGGGACTTATATGCTTATTATTGATGACTTAAGACATCATGCTTTGAGTGGCCCGTGCAGGGGCTTTATTTGACCTCATTGGC
Source organism: Capsicum rhomboideum (assembly GCA_031232105.1). Taxonomy (NCBI): domain Eukaryota; kingdom Viridiplantae; phylum Streptophyta; class Magnoliopsida; order Solanales; family Solanaceae; genus Capsicum; species Capsicum rhomboideum. The sequence continues at coordinate 33,543,283 of CP124716.1, forward strand.
CTTATTTGTGCAATACATGCCTTTATTGTTAATTTGATGCCCGTGCGGAGCCTTTATTTGATGTTATAGTCACTATTTGAGCATTATTTGCCTTTATCATGATAGAATACCCGAATTAGGGGTTTAATATGATATTAATGATGTCCCACATGACTAATTTTTTTATGATGCCGAATGAGAAATTGATATCATGATTATTGGCATATTTAGTTAATTCTGAGCTCATGTATACATGTATTGAATAGATTATTATCTTTATATTGATTTGTTTGCGAGCATTACATCCTCATTCATGTATACACATTCATGAGATATTGGTACCATTGAGAAACATTGATGTGAAAGAGAAATGAGATGCTTTTATGAAAACCCTTGATTTGTGAAGAATAGCCGGAGAGGTGATTGACACACTTTACAAAACCCTTGATCCGTAAACACAAGCTGGGGAGGGAAGTTGAGATTAGTGGTAGTATATGGGTTGCGAACCCCCCATGGGTCCTATCTTGGGAGTGTTGAGGCTTGATAGGTGTATACAGAAAGTCATGTGATGAGTTTCAAATCATTCATCACGATCCCATCTTCATTGCATTTCATATGCATTTTTATGTTGTTTTCATATACTTAGCGTGTATTTAGTTTTTTGCATTCGATTTGAATGTATTTGTCTCTACTCGTTCCTTATTTATATATATTAGAACTGTTGGTGGAGATGTTGTGAGCTACCATTTGGAAACTTTTCAGCTTGCAGGTGTCATGATCATAGTATTTTCTTTACTTGTATCATTTTTTACTTTGCTCAGTCGACCTATGATACCTACTGAGTACGGTTGTACAAGTGGAATGTACTCATCCCGATTGTGCCCTTTCGATACAGATTCTAGCTCGAGTACTAGTCGCGGCAGTTGAGTTTGGGCTGTGATTATCAGATTTTGAGGTACTATTCATTCCATGGTTTAAATAGATTCCAGATCTCCTCTTTCTAGTTGTCTTTATTTATATTTTTGGAGATAGACAGTGTATTATTTAGGATTCTGAGTTGTATTAGATGTTCTTACTTTTGTGACACTATTTCTTGGTTTTTTATGGCATTCTCTTTTAGACTTCTTCTATAATGTGTATGGTGTGGACCTGACTTCCCTCTTAAAGTCTCGTTTTATCTCTATTTACTTATTATTTCGATCTTCCTTCTTTAGTAATTGGCTTACCTATCGAGGCTGGGTGTCAGTAATTGCCATCATAGCCTTAACTTTTAAGTCATGACAACTTGGTATCAGAATGCTAGATTCACCGGTCTCACAAGTGTAAGAACAGGATGACTAGTAGAGTATCGCGGATCGGCATGTAGACGCCCGTATCTATCTTCGAGGGGTTACAAAACATCTTTAGGAAAGACTTCTCTAATTTGACTCCTTATCATGCGGGTTATTCATACACTAATATTTTAAACTCGTGTTCCACTTTTTTTTACCCAGATGGTAAGGACTAGGTCCAGAGATGTAAGGGATGCTGTGTCAGTACCCGATATTGGAGCCCCAGTTAGGAGGGAAAGGTAGGAGTCGTAGCCGACCTAGAGGTAGAGGACGGGTACCAGAAGCTTCTCCAGTCAGAAGACGTGCTAGGGAGGCCTCCCCCGAGCCTGAGGTTAAGCATACTGAGAATGTCTATCAGTCAGAGGGTGCGAGGCCAGCGCAGGTTCCACAGAGTTGAGTTGACATCCCAGGTCTACATGATCTATTATTTCATCTTTTGAGCTATTTGGATGGTGTTCCTTTGAGTGTACCGGGTATTCCTCAAACGTCGAATGGTATTCTGCCATCAGTACCAACTTTTGCTTATGGTATTCTGACTTCAGGGGTACATCCATTTTTTATGGTACCCCCACATGTTAATTCACTGCCTACCAGACATACTATTGCCCTGGTTACTTCGGGTATTATGATGTCTTTTGATGATTAGAAGAGGTTTGAGAGATTTATTTGCTTGGCTCCGCCCAAGTTTAGTGGTGTTATTAGCGAGGATACCTATGCGTTTCTGATTGACTGTCTGGAGAAGTTACATAATCTTGGATCCCTTGAGTCTCAAGGAGTTACTTATACTAATTATCAGTTGACTGATATGGCCAGACATTGGTGGAGGTCTCTTTCTAGTTGTAGACTAATGGGTTCGCGTGCTATGATATAGACTCAGTTTTCTAAGGCTTTTCTGGAGAGGTTTGTGCCGTAAAGTTTGAGGCATCAGATGAGAGATGAGTTTGATCACCTGAAGTAAGGTTTCATGTCTATTGTCGAGTATGAGGTGTATTTCCATGCTTTATCCAAATTTTTAACCGCCAGTATCTCCACTGAGTAATAGAGGATTCAGAAGTTCATTAAGGGGTTAGAGGGCCCGTATTAGTTGGCTACAACCCAGATGGTAGTCTCAGGAGTTTCTTTTCAGAGTATTATAGAGCATGCTAAGTTGGTAGAGTTTATTACCTAGGCTACTAAGGGAGGCACCAAAAAGGTGCGCCGATAGGGTAAGTTTAATGGTCACGCCTCCTGAGGTATAGATTTCTCAGGCAGAGGTATCCATGGTTATCATTATAGGCCAGTTCAGGCCGTTTTACAAGGGTCAGATGGTAGGCCTTCAATTTCTACTGCTCTAGGTATCCAGGTATTAGGTCAGGCGAGTGGAGGTTCTAGTTTCAGTTCTTCAGGCCAGGGTGGCAGTTCTAGTTCATCTGTGGCCCCTTAGATTGAGTCAGGCCATAAGGGATGCTTTGTTTGTGAGGAGGTTGGTTATTTGGCCAAGAATTGTCCTCAGCGTGTGTTTGATCCTGTTCAATAAGGTTCTCAACTTCAGCTTTGCCCTACTCTTATATCTGTAGTTAGAGCTGGTTTATAGAGTGGTAGGGATGGTGCACGAAGTACTCGAGGTAGTGGTAGAGGAGCTTATGGTAGTGGTCGTGGGGTTGCTCAGTCTGAGAGTGGACGTAGACAGTGTCATACTATACTTGGGAGACCCGAGGTAGAGGCTTCTGATGCAATTATTACAGGTACCGTACCGGTTTGCTATAGACCTGCTTCAGTGTTATTTGACCCACCAGGTCTACATTCTCCTATGTGTCTACATATTTTGCTATTGGTTTTTATGCTACATATGATCCCCTTGCTATGCCTTTTCATGTTTCTACCCCTGTAGAAGATTCTTTAATGGTGGATCGGGTGTACCAATATTGTGTAGTTACCTTTGCGGGGCGTGAGACTTGGGTAGACTTGATTAGCCTAGATATGGTTGATTTTGATGTTATCTTAGGTATGGACTAGCTAGCTCCCTACTATGCTATTTTGGATTGTTATGCCAAGATCATGACCATAGCGACTCTAGGAGTGCCAAGGTTAGCTTGGAAGGGTACTTTTAATTCGAGTCCAAAGAAAGTTATATCTTTTCTATGTGCTAGATGCATAGTGGAAAAAGTGGTGTATTTCTTATTTGGCTTATATTTATGATACTAGTGTTGCCTCACCACCTACCTTGGATTTTATTTGGGTTGTTTGTGAGTTCAAGGATGTGTATCCTACAGATCTGCCTGGTATACCTCTAGATCGTAATATTGACTTTGCTATTGATGTGGAGTCGGGCACCAAACCCATTTTCATTCCTCCCTATAGGATGGCCCCAAGTGAGTTAAAGGAGCAGTTACAGGATTTGTTGATTAAGGTATTCATTAGACTTAGTGTATCTCTTGGGGTGCTCTTGTCTTGTTCTTAAATAAGAAGGATGGTTCTATGCATATGTGTATTGACTATTAGTAATTAAACAAAGTGACGGTTAAGAACAAGTATTCTCTTCCCCGCATTGACAATCTTTTTTACTAGCTTCATGGTTTTTTGATGTTTTCTAAGATTGACTTGAGATTCGGGTATCACCAGTTGATGATTAGGGCTTCAGATGTTTTGAAGATGACTTTTCAAACTCGATATGGTCATTATGAGTTCTTGGTCATGTCTTTTTGGTTGACCAATGCCCCAGCACCATTCGTGGAGTTGATGAATTAGGTATTTTGACCGTATCTTGGCTTCTTTGTGATTGTATTTATAGATGGTATCTTGGTTTACTCCAAGAATGAGACCGATCATGTGAGACACTTGAGGATTGTACTTCAGAGATTGTGTGATGAGAAGTTATATGTCAAGTTCTCCAAGTGTGAGTTTTGATTGGATTCTATCTCTTTCTTGGGTTATGTGATGACCAAGGATGGCATTATGGTTGATCCGACCAAGATAGCGGTGAATCATGATTGGGCTAGGCCTACTTCTCCTATCGAGATTCGGAGCTTCATTGGTTTGGCAGGTTATTATCGGTGTTTCATAGAGGGTTTCTAGTCTATTGCGGATCCCTTGGCCAAGTTGACTCAGAATAAGGTTGTATTTCAGTGGCTGAATACTTGTGAGAAGAGCTTTTAAAAACTCAAGGAGTTGTTGACTTCGGCTCTTATCTTGACTTTGCCTAAGGAGGCCGTGGGTTTTACTGTGTTTTGTGATACTTCTGGCGTTGGTTTAGGTGTGGTGTTGATGTAGGAGGGTAAGGTGATTACTTATTCTTCTCGTCAGTTGAGGCCTCAAGAGAAGAATTACCCTACCCATGATTTGGAGTTGGCAGTTGTGGTGTTTGTGTTGAAGTTGTGGCGACATTACTTGTATGAAGTCCCTTGCGAGATTTTCTCGAATCATCTAACCTTTAGTACTTCTTCAATCAGCGAGATCTTAATATGAGACAACAATGTTGGCTTAAGTTGCTTAAGGACTATGATTTTACCATTTATATCACTCGGGCAAGGCAAACGTGGTTGTAGATGCCTTGAGTTGGAAGTCGACTAGTATGGGGAGTCTAGCTCATCTCTTGACTCATGAGAGACATTTGACCTTAGAGGTTCAGTCTTTAGCCAACCAGTTAGTTAGGCTTGATATTTCGATACCCGAATATATACTAGACTTCGTTGATGCTAGATCTTCTTTGATACAGCAGATTTGAGCTTACAAGTTTGATAATGATGGTTTGAGGGTGATTAGACATAAGGTGTTGAGTGGCGAGACTAAGGCAACATCTCTTTATTTGGATGGTGTATTGAGGATTGGTGGCCGAGTGTATGTGTCGAGAGTTAGTGAATGGGTGAGATTGATCTTGGTGGAGGCTCATTATTCTATATATTCTATTCATCCAGTGGTGACCGGGATGTATCGTGATTTGAAGTAGCATTACTGGTAGAGTGGTATGAAGAAGGATGTGGCATATTTTATATCTCGATGCATGTGTTGTCATCAAGTAAAGGTCGAGCATCAGAGACCCGATGGGTTGCTTCAGAGATTACCCATTCCTGAGTAGAAGTGGGAGCGGATTACTATGGACTTCATGAGTGGGTTGTCTCGTATTTCGCATGGTTTTGAAAGCATTTGGGTCATCCTAGATTGATTGACCAAATCGGCTCATTTCGCCCCTGTTCAGATTTTCTTCAATGCCAAGAGGTTGCCTCGTATCTATGCTCATGAGATAGTTTGTCTTCATGGGGTACCCATGTCTGTTATTTTAAATAGAGGCTCAGTGTTCACTTATAGCTTCTGGAGGACGTTTCAAGAGGAGTTGGGTACCAAAATTGACCTTAACACAACTCTTCACTCCAAGATCGATGGCCAGTTAGAGCGGTCTATTCAGTTTTTAGAGGAAATGCTCCGTGCATATGTTATGGACTTCGAAGGTCAGTGGGAACAACATTTATCCTTAGCAGAATTTGCTTATAATAGTGGCTACCATTTGAGTATTGAGATGACACCTTTTGAGGCATTGTATGGTAGGCGTTGTCGATCACCGATTGGTTGGTTTGAGACTTCCAAGGTTAGACCCCGTGGTACCAACTCGCGAGTCTTTGGATAGAGTTTAGGTGATTCAAGATAAGCTTCGAGCAACCCAGAGTAGGCAAAAGAGTTATGCTGACCGCAAACTTTGTGCTTTGAAATTTGGGATTGGTGATCGAGTTTTCCTTTGAGTATCGCCCATGAAAGACGTGATGAGGTTCGAGAAGAGGGGCAAGCTTAGTTTGAGGTACATTGGACCTTTTGAGATACTTCGGATAGTTGGGGAGGTTGTTTATGAGTTGGCCTTGCCCCCAGAATTTTCAGTTGTTCATCCATTCTTTTGTGTATCTATGTTTTGACGCTATATCTCAGATGAGTCTCATGTGCTTCGTTGGGTCTCAGTTCAGTTGGATGAGAGGTTGAATTTTGTTGAGGAGCCAGTTTCCATTTTAGCCAGGGATGTTAGACGGTTGCATTCAAGAGATATTACTGTGGTTAAGGTTTAGTGGAGACAACGTTCCTTCGAGGAGGCTACTTAGGAAGTCGAGTCCGACATGCGTAGTAGTTACCCCCAGCTTTTTACCGATTCAGGTATTTCCTTTGCCTTTTAGTTCGAGGACAAATTAGTGTTTTAGTGGTAGATATTGTAATGACCTGATTCATGAAATCTTCCTTTTCATGTGATTTGACCATTTTGTCCTTCTCCGTAGTTGCTACATGTTGATTTTGGGGTGTAGGGATGATTGGTATAGTTCCCAATGCCTTCGGGAGTGTTTTGGGAGAGCTTGAGGTTTTTAGAGGCTTTAAAAGTCCTATAGTTGACTTTGGTCAACATTTAATGTTTTGAGTACCAGATGGCGATTGGACAGTTCCATTAGATTTGGAGTGTCGATTTTGGGTTATTAGTGGGGTTAGTTTGTATTCGGAACCTTTATTTTGCATTTCAATCCTTTTTGTGAGAACTAGTGAAATTTGCCTACGGGAGGGGTCTCGAGAGGATTAAATTGTTGAAAACGAACTCTTTTCAAAAATCCGACATCGCCATTGAGTCTGTAACATTAAAATAGCCTAGTAGCATAGTTCGTTTACATTTATAGGATTCCAAATAAATTTCGAGGGTTCTATCGACAACTTTGCAACTTAGCAAAGTTGTTGATGCAGTTAATAGCTGGTGCAGCCACTTAAGCGGCCAAGGGACCGCATAAGTCGTAGCCACTTTAGCAACTAGCCATCGCTTTAGCGGCATCTTCTTTAACGGCTCTGGACCGCTTAAGTGATGGCCGTCCCTACGTGACTTGGCCGCTTTAGCGATCCCCAGCCACTTAAGCGGTGGTCGCTTAAGCGACCATCGCTGTATATATACCCTTTTTTGTAATTTTCACTATTTTTGGACCTTTGAGCTCGGGTTTGGATGCTTTTTAGGGTTTTCATCACCATTTGAGCTTGGGTAAGCTCCAAAACTTTATGTTCATTACTTTACATTGATTATATCATCGAAATCACTCTTTAATCTTTAATTCAAAATTGGATTTTGAGTATTTTGCCAGTAAAGCTTAAAAATTATTTTTCTTCAATTTGGACCTTATTTTTAACTCATTTTCACATGAGTTTTTAACTATACACTCCTATTACCTTGGGGAACTTATTTCTAAAGTAAAATTTCGGTTTTACCTATTTCATTTTTGAACCCGTTTTGGACCCGACTTAAATATAGTCAATATGGGTATCATTAGTTTCCTTTTAATGCATAGATGTTATATTTGCATGTTTTAGTTATTTTCGAGATCGTTCGAAAGGGAAAGGCTCCGTGTTGAAGGACTTTAGGCTTGAATTTTGATACTTCGAGGTAGGTTATGGTTTAATTTTATTCAGACTGGGCTGGGTAGTTAATAAATGAGTAAAGCATGTTATGGGTTGGAAAAACTAATTATGGGCATGGTATTTCGAGATTATTATTGTTGTTGTGTGCCCCTGTGGGGACTTATATGCTTATTATTGATGACTTGAGATATCATGCTTTGAGTGTTGCCCGTGCAGGGGCTTTATTTGACCTCATTGACTTTATTTGTGCAATACATGCCTTTATTGTTAATGTGATGCCCGTGCGGAGCCTTTATTTGATGTTATACCATCATTGGCCTTGTTTGATATGCCTTTATTATTCAGGATTCTGAGTTGTATTAGTTGTTCTTACATTGTGAGACTACTTATTTATTTTTTATGGTATTCTCTTTTAGATTTCAGCTATAATGTGTATATTGTGGACCTGACTTCACTCTTGAAGTCCTGTTTTGTCTCTCTTTACTTATTATTTCGGTCTTCCTTCCTTCTTGGGTAATTGACTTATCTATCGGGGCTGGGTCTCGGTAGTTGGCATCATGACCTCAACTTTTGGGTCGTGAGATTATCTTTGTGAGGTAGGGGTAAGATCTGCATGTACTTTGCTCTCTCTTTGAATAGAATATCAAGTTTTTTATCATTATAAATAAATTTTATGATACAACTATGCAAACTCAACTTTACCTGAGTAGAGATCTTTCAAAAACAATCTCTTTATCTCTATGAGGTAGGGATAAGATCTTTGTATAGTTTTCTCTCCCCATGAATAGAATATCAAGTTTTCTATCATTATAAATAATTTTAAGATATAACGACTAAACACGCATACGGAAAGGCTTTAGCGTCCAAGTCAACATAGAATGCTAGAGCTTTAAATATAGGTATTATGTTTTACAGAATAAAAAAAGTGGTGTGTCTTGCCAAGAAAAGTTCGGAAGGAAAGGAAAGTGCACCAAAAATTTGATTCTCAATTGTCAATTGTAAAAAGATGAGAATATTGACGTTAAAATCTTGTATTCTACAATTACACAAACTCAAATTAAATAAGCAAATAAAAGAGTTGAACACATATTTTTGGTGTTCAAAAATAAACCATATAAACTTTGAAACTTTTAATTCCTTCTCAAGAGTTGAACCAAGATAAACTATACATGTCTTAATCTATCTAAATAACACAGAACACAATTCTACTTGCCAATAAAGACATTGATAACCTCCCCTAAGCTTTGGGTCTACGGGGCCCATAACCCATGGGGTTCTTGGACATTAGTCATTAAATTTAACTTTCTTTTATTTCAAATCTAATAAGAATTTTTAGATCTTACCATATATTTTAGGACTTCTAATCTCTCTCTATATATATATCTATACTAGTCTCTATGAACGTGCTTCGCACGTTATCCCCTATCAACCTCAATCATTGCAAATAATATTAGATAATTATTAATAACTATATAAATTTATTTTATGAGGTACAAAAATGTACTCCCGACCCTGACATTAGATCCCGACCTCAACTCGGGTCCCTACACCTGATCCCTACTCGACACATGACCTGAGCAACTGATTCTTGATCCAACATAGGACCCGAATCTGTACCCCAACTCGTGACTTGAATCTTAGCCCAACTCCAAACCCTAAAATCTGAATCCTGACTAGACTCTACACATATCCTAATTCTTGACACATGAGACCCAAATTTGTATCCCGACTCGTGACTCGACTCTTGACTCAATTTCAAACTGTAAAACCCAACTCTCGACTCTCGATCCTAAACCAACCTGAGGCCCTGTACTTGGGATCCAACCTCGATACTAACTCGACTCTGGACTCTACCTTGATGGCCAAACTCGACACCCAACCAAATATCCCGGCCCGGGACCCAAACTTTAGGGGGAAAAATCCCACATCTAATACTATCATGAAATTGTTAGGAAAATTTACAGAATAACTAAATCAATTAAAACATGACAAGAGAAGAAGACAACATGCAAGATAAAGCAAGATAGCAAAGATAGGATTTTTACAATTTTCCTCGGGAAAACTAACCAAGTAATACACATTTGTAGAATTAGGTGGTTTTCTCTTTAATTAAAAGCGGGCTAGATGCCCATTTATTTTTTTTAAAATAGTATATTTACAAACTAGGCCCAAACGTGGCCTGGCCCAAATGATGTATCCAATTCAGACATAAACAACAAGTACTCTACTAATTAGGAAAGTTGAAATATCAAAAGATTCTAGGGCTCTTCCTCTCTCCAACCTTCTTCCAATCCTCTCAAGAGCATCGTTGTTGGTTTTTGTTTGAAGAGGTTTATTAACCATCATTATAGAGTTGTGTAATTTAAAGAATCGGCTTCAAAATTTCATGGACAAGCGTTAATATCATCTGCAGATCTAGCTCACCAGCTTCAAGCTAAGTCAAAGCAATGTCCATTCTTCATCTTCAAACTCCATCGAAGCTAAGTAAATTTTATTCCTTAAATCCATGTCTTCTTACCTTTTATTTCTTAAATCAATGGATTGAACACCATTCAAAGTTAATACCACTACTAGATCTAAGAAAATAGAGTTTGAAGAACACAAATTTAAGGCTAATTTCCTGTATCATGGTTTAGATTACTGATCTCTCAACAGGTCTAAAGGGTTCATCAATTGGAAGAACCAGTGTTTGGATATTTTTATCAACATCGCCCCAAACTCTCACCAAGCGTAGATACGCCTATCCTACAAAATCTCTTCTGACAAAGGTAATTTCCAGTGTTGTTCCCTTTAAGACCTATTTAAACTATTCAGCTATAGTCACCTATCTATTATTTCCATCCATCTTGCATAGTTCTTCTAATGTGTGGTGGACCTTGCTTGTATAAATTTATGATTCTTCTCCCTTTTGCTGGTATGTCTTTAAAAATGGTAAAGTAGAAATCACCTGCAAAATCAAAAACCAAGTTAGTAAAAAAATCAGCAAGAGTGTTGCTTTCCCAAAGGGAATGTACCACTCTTGCTGTCACATGTCTCATCGACTCTTTTATGGAGTTGACCTCAATAGTCACACTCCACGGGGTTTCCCAAACCCCTTGTAATATTTGAAACATGCTCCACGAATTAGTCTCCACCTCTATTTGTTGGATTGAGTTGTTTCTACAGTACATCAAGCATTCTCTAATTGCTATAGCTTCAGCCACCAAACTTGTAGTATCATGTATTCTTGAGCCCTTAGCAGCAACTACATTCCTTTCTGAATCCCTTATGCCAAAAAGGCAATTGAACTTGGGCTTGGGTTTCCCCTAGAGGCCCCTATCAGTATTGCCTTTCATCCAAGCATGAGGAGGAGGAATCTATCTTACTATTCTAATCTGATAGGTAGCCATGAATCCATGTAGAGCATCAACAACATTAGCCCAAGTTTTCCCTTTAATCTGCATCTTGAATCTGAGCTTAATGAACTTCAATATAGTATCATTGATTTCCCAGAAGATCTTACTTTTATGATAGTGCCCCTATGTAATATAGTATTTCTCCTTTTCCACAGAAACCACAGTATAAAAATAGATACCACCTGATACACAACTTTACACCTTGAGTTACCATCAGTGTCTCTCCATATTCTCATACTTTGCTTCAAATTGTGTCTTTGGTCAATTATACTAGCTGCTGGCCCAAAACTCATTTTTTCTAGTTTTTGGGATGTTGAGTTTTTTGCCTAATATTTTTGGCAAAAAATGACAAATTGTGTGGCCAAACAATAATTGCCAAGATATTTCCCAAAAACTACTTGCATTTTTTATGGCCAAACAAGTTCTAAAGATATAAATAATGAATCAAAACGTCTTTTTATCTTGTAGTCTTAAACATATTATGTGAAAAGTTAAAATTAAAGAGTTTCAAAAAATTGAAGAGATATTCTTTTTTAAACGAACCAAAAAAAAGTAATACAAATAAATTGAAATAGAGGAAGTAATAGATATGCACTCAGATATACATACTATGAGGGACAACAAATTTTTGGATATACATCTATATTGTGAAAAATTGATATCAATGAAATTATATTCAGTTATGTATACAAATGATAAACGCAATGTAGACAATGTATTAGTATCGCATATAAGAAGGTTAGTTGACTTTGAATTCTGCTCCCTATTATTATGTTTCTATTAATATTCTCTCCATTTCTAAATAGTTGTTACTAAGTAAGTACATGCTAAATTGACTAAATTGCTCTTATTTTTACTCTTCTCTATTTAATAATTCTCTTTTTTGCACTATATTGATATCTCTCCATATTTATGACTAAGAGTAAAAAAGAAAAAAAAAAAAAGTAATTATACATTGCTTTTGTGAAATGACAAGTATTAAGAAATATCTATTTTTAGTAAGAAAGAGAACTAATTAGAAAGAATGGAGTATTAAGCATGCCTAATACAACATGATTTTAGGAGAAAAATAGGAAGAGGCTTCTCTCCAGTACTAATCCTCTCCATTTCCTCCCGTTGTGCTTTATAATTCTAACATCTGTCACTTTAAAAAAATAATGGACAAAATTATTTTAATTAACTTACTACTAATTACTCTTAATAGTCAAGTGCTCCTCTAATAACGAGTAACACTATAAATCCAGTTTGAGCCAAGCTCTTTTTTATCTTTGAATCTATGATCTAGCAATCAATATTTTGTAATTTAGTCAAAATCTTGGCAAAAAGAAATCCAGATTGAAGGTTCTCTGACTTTGGAGAAATAGTAGTTTTGGAGAGGTAAAGAGGTGTTGGGAGAGTAGAGACTAGCTAATACAATAAATTTTGTCCAACAGATTAAGTAAAAGTCACATGTCACAAATCTAGAGTCCTACTGGAGGAGCTGGAGGGAGGGCTCACTGGAGAGGATCCGGGTCCAAAAAGGAATGGGAAAAAACTCATGTAGCTAAGTTCACTAGTGTCAAAAAAAATTTGTAGCCTTAAAAATAAGTTTATAAAAAATAGTCATAGATTATTCAAATAAGATGGTTAAAAATTTAAAAAACAAGAATTCCTAAAAAGTGGACCTATATTCAACATGTTATTTACCAACAACTATCCCCTAACATTCTCTATCAATTATATCTTTCCTTATTATCTCTGAAAATTCAAATACAAAATTGAAAAAACTTCAACGAAAATGGTATTAAAAAAAACATTACCAGAGTTTCATCAAAACTTTAAAAAATTTATACATGTATAATAAATATATAAATTAGTGTATAAGTATTATATAACGTACACACACTAATTATATTCATATTTTTAATAATTATAAAACTTGAACGTAAATGACAAAAAAAATATTATCAGATTTTAACAAAAAAATTTATAAAATTTATAAATGTATAATAAATGTATATTTCGATGTATAATTAGTATGTAAGATATACAAATTAATTATATAATAATTATACACTAACTACATAATGTAAATGTTGTATAATGATATTACACAATATATAATTAGTGCGTAATATATATACACACTAATTATATACCTATTATATTGTAATGACCCTCATAGTGAAATTTTGAAATTTTTATGTTTAGACCATTTTTCCCTTTTTCATAGTTGTTTTATCTCGTTTATGAGTTGCGAAAATAGTTGGCACGGTCCCCGATGCATTCAATAGTGTTATATATGAGTTTGTGGTTTTGGATATCCTTAAAGAGATTAGTTTGACTTCGGTCAATAATTCATGATCCGAGTACCAGATGGTGATTCTGACAATTTCATTAGATCCGAAATATCAAATTTGGGTTAGTACCGGTGTTGGTTCGGGTTTGGAACTTAATTTTGCATTTTGACCCTCCGTTCGGAAACTAGTTAAAATAGCCTAAAAGGAGTTCCAGGGGGTAATTTGTTGTAAACAACCTTTTTTTGTAAATCCAATAATTTCATTGGTTTTAGAACATGCTTTATGATCAATTTACACTATTGGTTCATGTTTATAAGGTTCCGAATTAATTTCGAGGGTCAAAACCAAGTTTTAAAAATTATTGGTTTTCTGATGCGGACGTTCTTCTTCGCGAACGCGGTGGGGGTCCCATGAACGTGAAGAAGGATCATTTTTTTGACCGGTCAACACCAAAAGCTTTTCTTTGCTAATGCGGTGGGGGTCCCGCGAATGCGAAAAACAATAATTTCACCTGGACAGTGCTTAAATCAGCAAATCACGAAGTTTAGTATTTTTGATATTTCGAGAGCTCCATTTTGGGTGATTCTCAATGTGTTATTCTCGTATTATCATTATATATGTGATTATACCTTCATATTGCTCATTTTTCAATAATATCCATTCCGTTTTTCAAGATTTCTAGCCAAAGTTGAGATTCGAAAATTCCATTCCACCATTTTTAAAGCTTCCAAGCTCATTTTTGAGAGTTTTAAGGTGGGTTTTCAAGATTTGGACTTCATGTGAGCTTCCAAACTAGTATTTCATTATTTTCCATCGATTAATTCATGTTTGCATCTTCAAATCTTTGATTTTAAACTTAATTTTGGGGGTTTTACCCGGTAAAGTGCAAAAGGAGTTTTTCTTTGATTTAAAATATGATTTCACTTTATTTTCGCGTGGATTTTAGAATATAGACTCCTATGATTATGGAGAACACTATTTTCAAACAACATCCCGATTTTACCCTTACATTTTCGAAAACAATTTTTGAAGCAGATTTTGGACCCAAAGTAAATATAGTCGATATGGGTATCGTTGGAATCCTTTTGACTTGCAGATGTCATATTTGATTAGATTGGATGCGCTTGGTGTTGATTTTAGGAAGTAGAGCTTTCAGTTGATGCCTATGATCGTGTTTTGTCTTGCGGATCTCCTTCTACGTCAAGTTGAGATGTACCTTGACTTTCTCTGAAGTGTTTATGTGTTGTATGTTTGTTTACTTGTAATTTATGAGTCCTTTAGCCTTGAGGGTACCACTTAGATAAAATGGCGAGCATCTCTACGGGTACCAGAGTCTTTGGGTAGATTGAGGTTAGATAGTTGCTTACCTTAGTTAGTCTTGCAACATTCTTAGAGTAGATTATAGATAGATGGCTTATTGACCTTGAATAAATTGCTATTAGATGCCAATTTTAGAGCTTGAATCGTGTTTAGTGGACTTTATTGTGATTATTGGAGATTAGTGACCTTTAGAGAATAATTATGTTATTATTATTAGCGATGGAATGATCGAGCTTTAAAAAATACTTAGAGTATAAATGTACTTGTAATAGTGGATGAGACTTATCGTATGGAATAAGTTATGTTTGGGTAGTTTCGCGATATATTGTTATTGGGATTATTGTTGATTTGACGTTGCCTATGTTGGGGCTTATGTGAACATTATTATTGATATTGAGAAATTATTTATTATCGTGTGCACGAGTGGGGCTTATGTGTATATTATTACTGATTTGAAGTATATGTTGTGGTGATGACCGAGTGGGGGCTTGAGTTGTTATTGTTGACTGTGATTGTGCATTTAATTGCCATATTTATTGTTATATCGCCGAGTAAGGGCTTGACTTGTTATCATAGATCATGTTAGTGCATTAAATTGACTTTATTATATTGATGATATTCGAATGAGGGACTTTAAATGATATTAGTGATGTCATGCATGACTATTTATATCAGTGGCACCCTACGATGGCTTACATAATGGAATATTGTTATATGGAGTTGATTCTGAGCTTACTTATATTGTATTGAATTGGTTCATATCTTCATACTGATTATATTGTGAGCATTATATTTTCATATCATTCAGACATGTTCATGAGATTGATACCATTGAGATTTTCCCCATTAGAAAAAAAATGATATTTTTTTAAAACCCTTGGCGGAGATCATTTACTGGCAAGGTTGATTGAGACATTTTATGATATATTATGGGAACCTTCATCCATGGACATTATCCAGAGAGATGGATTGAGATTATAAAAAGTATATGGATTGCGAACTCCCCATAGGTCCTACTTTGGGTAGCATCGGGGCTCAATAGGTGTAAACAGAAATTTATGCGATAACTTTTAAATATTCATCATCATCCCATCATCATCATTATATTGCATTGTATCATTTACATTACATTGACATTCCTTGGTATGGTTTGGTATTGCTTTAATATTTACTCTTGTATTGTATTACGGTAATAGAACCTTATTTGTTATATTGTGTTTGAGTATTCATTTCACTTTATTAAATTATCTTATATCATCTTATAATGGTTGAGAGGCTGAGGTATTATGAGACGTGGGGTATGGTTGTAGCTTGATTGGAGAGATAGTTGTGTAGCAACTTTTGGTAGCCTGTTATAAACTTTTATATATTATATATACACTCTCCCTATTTTATCCTATAATACTGGTTGATTATAATTGATTAAGCTTGATATTTGTGTTGATGAGTCTCCTTCGTAAACAACTTCCCTTAATTGTTGATCATAAGAATGACTAGTATTGATTCATCTAGATTAAAGTGCCAACCCCATTTATGGTTAGTCTATTGAACGTTGTGTTGGGTTACCCTAATAGGATAAGTGATGTATATACTGGTTATAGATATCTAGAAAACTTTGAGTAGTTGGGGTGGTAGTTCTCTCCGTTGCTTTGGATTATGATCGGTTATCGACCATACTTGTTGAGTACTCGTGGTTTCGTACTCACCCTTGCTTTTCTTTCTTTTTTTTAATTTTCTACACCCAGTGCAAGTATTGGACCGATAGCAGCTTGTAGATTATTTTCTTCGAGTATTGACATTGCGGAGATAGAGGTAGTGGCTGGCAGACTCCAAGCTTACTCAGATCTCTCCTCTTTTTATCTTATGTTTTTCATCGCATTTAAGATACTTTAGACAATTGTTATTTCTCTTAATTTTTACTAGTGACAACCAGACCTGGGATGTATCTTTGAGACTTGTGTCTCATATACATATTTGGGATTACTTCTATTCTTCTGCTTTCGCTTTTGATTTTCTTATATTCGTGTTCTTTGGGTTGGGTTAGGCTTACTTGTCTGAAGAGTGTGACAACAGTCATCACGTGCCTATTTTGGATCGTGACAAATTAGTATCAGATCCAGGTTCATTAGTCTCATTAGTACAAGTAAAATTTAGTATATTCTTGCAGATTGGTGCGGAGACATCCGTTACCTACCTTCAAAAGGCTACATGACTTTAGGAGAAATCCATTTCTTCATTCTTTTTCGTGCATTCATAGCTTTGTATAACTCAGAATCTCTTATTCTCTCTTTCATAGATGGTGAACATGCGTTCTTCCTTAGCTAGAGATTCAGGTCCCATGCCTTTGGTGTGTGGTAGGGAAAGGGTTCGAGGCAGAGATTGGATCGGGATGTCCAGACCAGCTAGAGGTCAGGTTAGAGTTGCCTCTTCAGGTTCTGAGGTTGCTAGTGGTGGTAGGTCTAGTGAATTAGTGGGGTTGAGGCCAGTGCAGACACCACATGTGACCATACCTATACTTGAGGATTGTTTGGTTTGAGTGTTGGGTTTCTTTTGGAGGGTGGCTCATATTTTGGTTCAGCATGCTACATCAAGACTTCAGACTCTAGATGCACATGTGACAACTACGGGTTCTCCTAGTGTTGATGATATATTGTTGGGGATTACCCCACATCTAGTGACTTTACCCTTCGTGTCCATGGAGGGATAAATTAGGTATGTAGAGTTCATGAGGACAAGTCTACCTCATTTCAATATTGATCCTAGGTTTAATGCTTACATGTCCTTGCTTGGTTTCCATAAGAGGTTGCACAGGTTGGGTTTGGTGGATTCTAATGTAGTAGACTTCACTTCCTTTCAATTCTTTGGGCTAGCTAGAGAATGGTGGAGGACCTTTATAGAGGGTAGACTAGTTTGATCACCTCCTCTTTTATGGGATCAATTTGCTCAAGTGTTTTTAGGAGAGTTGTGTGGAGATATGAAAGGCTTGTGGGCCAGAGGGACCAGGGATTTAATAATCATATAGATATGCATGATGGAGGTCAAGATCTTTATAGTTATGCTAGGAGAGGGTTAAATCAGGGTGGTCCTTTGGGTTCATTAGGCCTAGTTCAGTAGGCTCCGACTTCTTTAGGTTTCCTTATATATGGAGATTTTAGGCTCTATAAAAGAGATTGCACATAGCTTAGATAGAGAGGTACTTCCTCAGTTGCTCTAGGAGATGACAGATCCCTATATCATATTTCCCATGATGGACTCGAGGGCAGGAGTTTTCAGTATAGTAGTCACAAGTATGGTTTCAGTACGCCTTTGATATATCTTAGTAGTGTTTGACTGTGGTTCTACATTTTGTTATGTGCTTACTTTTTTGGTGTTGAGTTTTAATTTGATTCGTGAGCTTTGTTGGGTCTATTGATATTGCTACCCCATGGATGATTCTTTAGTTGTGGATCAGGTGTGCCGATCCTATGTTGTGATTCATTTAGAGTGTATCATGGTGTTGGGTTTGGATTCTTTGAGTATTGTGGATATTGGCATATTTTGAATATGATCTTCTCGATGGTTATGTTGTGGAGCAGTGATGGATCGATTCTAGGTTTTGGTATACTTATTTGGATTATAGGGTGGGTTAGACTCGTAGCGAGACTATTTCGAAAGGATTGCAAGTAAAGGATTCTAGTTAGATAACAGATGAGTTCTGGCATTCATGCCTTGCGAGTTGTGTTTTCCTTAGTGATTAGCTTTTCTAGCATGGAAAGACTTATGGGTGTTGAAACACCCTTTGATTAGACTTGAAGGATTTCAGTTTATAAGGAATTCTTACCTTGGTTCGAAAATAGTTTTGAATGGAAAAGAAGCTTACGTGCAGCATTTGTTAATATGGTAGCTAAGTGGCTTAATGGAATATTTTTGCTCATGAGTTTTGATTAGAGTATGCATTATTGTTCCTTGACTCCTACGTTAAAGATTATCGAATGGGACTTGAATTAGGAAAAAGATGAGGGACTTGTGCATAAGGAATTTTGACATATTTAAAATTTAGCTATGGGTTCAAGTTAGGAATTCGAAGTCATGACCGTGTGGTTTAGCAGTAGTTATGTAGAGTCTAGCGGTGATTCTCTTGAGATTTGATTTATGATTTGGGCATCCGTCAGCCAGATATAATGAGTGTTTCACTTCTTCTATGAGTTGGTTTTCTTTGATATGACGGGTTGCTGATGTGTGTATGATCGTAGAGGCTTTTTGTTCTACCAGATTATTGAGGAATTTGGGTTGATTAATATCTCCTGGGTATTGAGGTTGCATGGGTTATTGTGATGAGCTACATAAGGTTTTGGTGCCTTTTTGAGTGTTCATGTCTATGGTATATAGAGTTTATGATGATTCTCGGTTACCTCAAGGGTTGAGCATAAGATTTGACTATAGTATAGTGTCTTACGTATGTTAAGTATGGCTTTTGAGGTTTTGTGTGGATTTGATATTGATTTTGACTTAACTATTTTAGTTTGCGGATATAATATTGTCTGATTCGACAGATATGATATAGGCCTCGAGTAGGTTGATTCAGTATTCAAATGAGTGGCTATGTGGTTTTATGAGTTTCTTGGCATTTTGTGGGTCCGAGGATGATTTTTGATTTTGCGAGGCAGTCAGTGACTTGTGGTGTCTTTGGCAGATATAGGTTAGCCGGATATGTCAGAACTTTTATTGTTGTCGATCCAATTTTTGGGTATAGAAGATGTTTGATAATAAAGGAATTCGGCTTCATTGAGAAATTTGGCCTTAGATATTAGTTTTATTACCTTTTGAGTCACTGTGTTAAATATTTCTGGATCTATAGTGAGACCGGTAGTTCTATAGTTGTGAATCCAATTGGAAGTGTTGCTTGAGGTTTCCGAGGGTATTTTCTATCCTTTGTCAATTTTGGCACTATTCTTACTTGTACGTTCGAGGACGAACGTGAATCTTAGTGGTGGATACTGTAATGACCATCATAGTGAAATTTAGAAATTTTTGTGTTTTGACTATTTTGATCTTCCCCATAGTTGCTTTATCTCATTTATGAGTTGCGAAAATAGTTGACACAGTCCCCGATGTGTTCGAAAGTGTTGTACATGATTTTGTGGTTTTGGATATCCTTAAAGGGATTAGTTTGACTTTAGTCAATATTTTGTGATCCAAGCATCAGATAGTGATTCTAACAGTTCCATTAGATCTGGAATGTTGAATTTGGATTAGTAGTGGGGTTGGTTCTGGTTCGAAACCTTTATTTTGCATTTTGACTCTACGTTCGGAAACTAGTTAAAATAGCCTATAAGGGGTCTAGGGGGTTAATTTATTGTAAACTACCTTTTTTCATAAATTTGATTATTCCATTGGGTATAGAACATGTTTTATGATCAATTTTCACTATTGATTCATGTTTATAGGGTTCCAGATTAGTTTCGAGGGTCAAAACCAAGTTTTAAAAATTATTGGTTTTCTGGTGCAGAGGTTCTTCTTCGCGAATGCTGTGGGGGTTCCACGTACGTGAAGATGGACCATTTTTTTAACCAGTCAATGCCAAAATTTGCTCTTCGCTAATGAGGTGGGGCTCCCGTGAATGCGAAGAACAATAATTTCACCTGGACAATGCTTAAATAGGTAGATCGCGAAGTTTAAGTATTTTTGACATTTCGGGAGCTATGACGCTCCATTTTGGGCCAATCTTGATGCGTTATTCTCGTATGATCATTATATATGTAATTATACCTTCATATTGCTCATTTTTCAAGAATATCCATTCCATTTTTTAATATTTTCTAGCCAAAGTTAGGATTCAAAAATCCCATTCCACCATTTTCAAAGCTTCCAAGATCATTTTTGAGAGTTTTAATGTGGTTTTTCATGATTTGGACTATAGGTGAGCTTATAAACTAGTATTTTATTATTACCCATTGATTAATTCATGTTTGCATCTTCGAATCTTTGATTTTAAACTTGATTTTGGAGGTATTACCCGGCAACGTGCAAAAGGAGTTTTTCTCTGATTTAAAGTCTGATTTCACTTCGTTTTTGCGTGGGTTTTGGACTATAGACTCCTATGATTATAGAGAATATTATTTTCAAATAAAATCTCAAATTTACCCTTATATTTTTTAAAATAATATTTGAAGCAGATTTTGGACCCAGAGTAAATATAGTCGATATGGGTATCATTGGACTCCTTTTGACTTGTAGATGACATATTTGATTAAATGATGTGTTTGGTATTGATTCAAGGGAGTAGAGCTTCGGGTTGATGCCTTGGATCGTGTTTTGGGTTGTGGATCTTTTTCTAAGGCAAGTTGAGATGTACCTTGACTTTTTCTGAAGTGTTTATGTGTTGTATGTTTGTTTACTAGTAATTTGTGAATTTCTTACCCCTTAGATAAAATGGCGATCATCTCCACGGGTACCAGAGTCTTTTGGTGGATTGTAGTTAGATAGTTGCTTACCTTAGTTAGTCTTGCAACATGCTTAGAGTAGATTGTAGATAGATGACTTATTGACCTTGAATAAATTGATATTAGATGACTATTTAAGAGCTTGAATCGTGTTTAATGGACTTTATTATGATGATAGAGGATTAGTGACCTTTAGAGAATAATTATGTTATTATTGTTAGCGATGGAATGATCGAGCTTTAGAGAATACTTAGAGTATAAATGAACTTGTAATAGTGGATGAGACTTATCGTATGGAATAAGTTAGATTTGGGTGGTTTCGCGATATATTGTTATTGGGATTGTTGTTAATTTTGTATTGCTCGTGTGGGGGCTTATGTAAACATTATTATTGACATTAAGAAATTATTTATTATCGTGTTCCCGAGTAAGGGCTTATGTGCATATTATTACTGATTTGGAGTATATAATATGGTGATGCCTGAGTGAGGGCTTGAGTCAATATTGTTGGCTATGATTGGGTTATTAATTTCCATATTTATTATTGTGTTGCCGAGTAGGGGCTTGACTTGTTATCATAGACCATGTTAGTGCATTAAATTGCCTTTATCATATTGATAATACTCAAATTAGGGACTTTAAATGATATTTTTGATGTTATGAATGACTATTTATACCAGTGGCGCTCTACAATGCCTTACATCATGGACCATTGTCATATAGAGTTGATTCTGAGCTCACTTATACTTTTATTGAATTGATTTATATCTTCATACTGATCTGGTTATGAACATTATATCCTCATATCATTCATACATGTTCATGAGATTGATACCACTGAGATTTCCCCATTCGAAAGAACAGTGATATTTTTATAAAACCCTTGATCGAGCTCATTTGCTTGTAAGGTTGATTGAGACATTTTATGAGATATTATGGGAACCTTGATTCATGAACATTATCCAGAGAGGTGGATTGAGATAATGGAAAGTATATGGATTGCGAACCCTCCATGGGTCCTACTTTGGGAGCAGCGAGGCTCAGTAGGTATATACAGAAAGTTATGCGATAACTTTCAAATATTCATCATCATCCCCCCATCATAACTAGATTGCATTGCATCATTTGCATTGCATTGACATTCCTTGATATGGTTTGGTATTGCTTTAGTATTTACTCTTGTATTGTATTACCATGATAGAACCATTTTTGTGATATTGTATTTGAGCATTCATTTCAATTCATTACATTATACTATATCATCTTATATTGGTTGGGAGGTTGAGGTATTATATGACGTGAGGTATGGTCGGGGCTTGATCAGAGAGATAGTTGTATAGCACCTTTTGGTAGCCTGTTATACACTTTTATATATGCACTCTCCCTATTTTATTACATAATACTAGTTGATTATAATTGATTAAGCCTGATACATGTGTTGATGAGTCTCCTTCGTAAACAACTTCCTTTAATTGTTGATCATAAGAATGACTAGTGTTGACTCATCTAGGTTGAAGTGCCTACCCCATTTGTGTTGGGTTACCCTGATAGGATAAAGTGATGGATAGATTCTGGTTATAGATTGTTGGTAAACCTTGGGTAGTTGGGGTGGTGATTTTTGTCATTGCTTTGGATTAGGATTGGTTATCGACAATGCTTGCTGAGTACACGTGGTTTCATACTCATCCTTGCTTTTCTTTCCTTTTTCTTATTTTCTGTACCCCATGCAGGTATTGGACCAAGTAGCAACTTGTAGATTGTTTTCTTCCAGTATTGGCATTGCAGAGATCGAGGTAGTGGCTGGCAGACTCCAAGCTCACCCAGATCTCTCCTCTTTTTATCTTATGTTTTTCATTGCATTTAAGATACTTAGACAATTGTTATTACTCTTAATCTGTAATAGAGGCTTGTACTAGTGACAACCAGACCTGGGATGTATCTTTGAGACTTGTGTCTCGTATATATGTTTGGGATTACTTCTATTCTTCTGCTTTCGGTATTGATTTCCTTATATTCGTATTCTTTGGGTTGGGTTAGGCTTACTTGGTTGGAGGGTGTGACAAGTGTCATCACATGCCTATTTTGGGTCGTGACATATATAATGATATATATATTGATTACACAATATATAAATAACTTAGCTCCATCTTTCATCTTCTTTTAATATTTACGTTGATTACATAAGTAATAAACTAAAGTTCGAGACATTACAGTTTTATAGGCAAAACTCATGTCTTAAAGAAGAAAGTTGTGATAATTATGAATAATTTATATTGGTTCAACTAATTATCCATTTATTAAACTTGGTTTT
This sequence comes from Capsicum rhomboideum, assembly GCA_031232105.1. Taxonomy (NCBI): domain Eukaryota; kingdom Viridiplantae; phylum Streptophyta; class Magnoliopsida; order Solanales; family Solanaceae; genus Capsicum; species Capsicum rhomboideum. The sequence continues at coordinate 33,566,662 of CP124716.1, forward strand.
CAAATATTTTGATTTCTAATCTTGTTCATGAAAATACCGTTATTGAAGAACAACTGGGTTTTGATTTTCTGAAATAGGGAAAAGAGGAAAAAAAGAAGAAGAAACTTTTGGTTGGGGGTGGGTGGTGGGTGGGTGGATGGTGGGGAGAGGGAATTGATATAGAGAGAAAATTAATATGGATATGGAAATATATATACTACCTTGTTTAAATGATTTGTATTTATCCTTATTCCTATAAATAAGTGATTAGAATAGAAATAAATTGCTAGTCTGGCTAATAAAAGTAAACAACGAGTGGAAGCTGATTATAATAGGGTTATCAAAATAAAAGATGATTATTTTGAGTTTAAGTCTTATATGAACTGCTATTTAACTTAATTTTTTAAAATAAAAAGCATGTCTGGACCAAGGCCCAAAAAACAAAACAAAAAACAATACACATCTGAGATTTGAAGAGGGCCAGCCCACTTTCCTTTTTGACCTATCTATATAAATGCTATACTTTCCCAATTTTGAGGTCTCTCTCCGATTTAGCTCAGTAACAATGTTGCCTCTTTGCTGCCGCTGAAACGTCACTCTTCGTCTTCTTCTTCTGTGGGTTATGTGTGCTCGAAATCCTGATGTTGCTTTGTATCTGCTCATCTTCACACTAGATATATCACTTGACCAAGGTAAAAATTCATCCATTATTGTCTTGCCTTCTTTCTCTTGTTTTGTGTTAACTGTATCCCGATCTTCAGGAGAATGGATTGTTTTTGTTGGATGAAGTCTAAGGAGGTAGCCATCTGGAGTTCGCAGTTCTCCCCAACCAAAATTTCCTTCTCCTCTTTTTCTTCTTTTTCCTATCTCAAAAAATCAAAACTCAGTTGCTCTTCAATAACAGTATTTTCACGAACAAGATTAGAGATCAAAATATTTGAAAAACAAGTTTAATAAATGGATAATTAATTGAACCAATATAAATTATTCATAATTATCACAACTTTCTTCTTTAAGACATGAGTTTCGCCTCCAAAACTGTAATGTCTCGAACTTTAGTTTGTTACTTCTGTAATCAACGTAAATATTAAAAGAAGATGAAAGATGGAGATAAGTTATTTATGCATTGTGTAATCAATGTATAATCATTATATAATAGGTATATAATTAGTGTGTATATATTACACTCTAATTATACATTGTGTAATATCATTATAAAATATTTACATTGTGTAATTAGCGTATAATTATTATATAATTAATGTGTATATCTTACATACAAATTATATATTGAAATATATATTTATTATACATATATAAATTTTATAAATTTTTTGGTGAAAATCTGATACTCCCTCTGTCCCAATTTATATGACACACTTTCCTTTTTAGTCAGTCCCAAAAAGAATGACACATTTCTATATTTGGTAACAATTTAACTTTAAATTACTCATTTTACCCTTAATGAAATGATTTACAACCACACAAATATCTATAACTCATTTTAGACCACAAGTTTCAAAAGTCTTCCTTTATTTCTTAAACTCCGTGCCAAGTCAAAGTACATCACATAAATTGGGACGGAGGGAGTAATATTTTTTTGTCATGTACGTTCAAGTTTTATAGTTATTAAAAATATGAATATCATTAGTGTGTAAACATTATATAGTACTTATATACTGATTTATGTATTTATTGTACATGTATAAATTTCTTAAAGTTTTGATGAAACTCTGATAATGTTTTTTTAATACCATTTTCGTCCAAGTTTTTTCAATTTTGTATTTGAATTTTTAGAGATAATAAGAAATAATATAATTGCTAGAGATTGTTAAGGGACAATTGTTGGTAAATAACATGTTGAATATAGCATCCCTTTTTAGGGATTCTTATATATATTTTTTTAATTTTTAACCATCTTATTTGAATAATCTATGACTATTTTTCTGAACTTATTTTTAAGGCTACAAAAAGGTTTTGACACCAGTCTGACTAATAACTCATGTATCCAAGCCCACTAGTGTCAAAAACTTTTTGTAGCCTTAAAAATAAGTTTATAAAAAATAGTCATATATTATTCAAATAAGATGGTTAAAAAAATTTAAAAAAAGAAGACAAGAATCCCTAAAAAGGGGAGCTATATTCAACATATTATTTACCAACAATTATCCCTTAAAATTCTCTAGCAATTATATCATTTCTTATTAGCTCCAAAAATTCAAATACAAAATTAAAAAAACTTGAACGAAAATGGTATAAAAAAAACATTACCAGAGTTTCATCAAAACTTTAATAAATTTATACGTTTATAACAAATACATAAATCAGTGTATAAGTACTATATAACGTATACACACTAATTATATTCATATTTTTAATAATTATAAAACTTGAACGTAAATGACAAAAAAATATTATTAGATTTTCACCAAAAATTATAAAATTTATATATGTATAATAAATGTATATTTCGATGTATAATTAGTATGTAAGATATACACATTAATTATATAATAATTATACACTAATTACACAATATAAATATTGTATAATGATATTACACAATGTATAATTAGTGTGTAATATATACACACTAATTAAATACCTATTATATAATGATTATACATCGATTACACAATGTATAAATAATTTATCTCCATCTTTCATCTTCTTTTAATATTCACATTGATTACATAAGTAGCAAACTAAAGTTCGAGACATTACAGTTTTGGAGGCGAAACTCATGTCTTAAAGAAGAAAGTTGTGACAATTATGAATAATTTATATTGGTTCAATTAATCCATTTATTAAAATTATTTTTCAAATATTTTAATCTCCAATTTTGTTCGTGAAAAATACCGTTATTGAAGAACAACTGAATTTTAATTTTCTGAGATAGAAAAAGAAGAAAGAGAGGAGAAGGAAATTTTGGTTGGGGGGATGGATGGTGGGGAGAGAGAATTGAGATAGAGAGAAAATTAATATTGATATGGAAAGATATATACTACCTTGTTTAAAGAATTTGTATTTATCCTTATTCCTATAAATAAGCTATTAGAATAAAAATAAATTATTAGTCTGGCTAATAAAAGTAAACAATGAGTGGAAGCTTATTATAATAGGGTTATCAAAATAAAAGATGGTTATTTTGAGTTTAAAACTTATATGAACTGCTATTTGAGTTAATTTTTCAAGGTATGAGAAAAAACTTATGTAGCCAAGCCCACTAGTGTAAAAAACTTTTTGTAGCCTTAAAAATAAGTTTATAAAAAATAGTCAGAGATTATTCAAATAAGATGGTTAAAATTTAAAAAAAAAAAAAAAAAAATCCCTAAAAAGGGGAGCTATATTCAACATGTTATTTACCAACAATTATTCCTTAATATTCTCTAGCAATTATATCATTTCTTATTATCTCCAAAAATTCAAATACAAGATTGAAAAAAATTGAACGAAAATGGTATAAAAATAAAACATTACCAGAGTTTCATCAAAACTTTAAGAAATTTATACATGTACAATAAATACATAAATTGGTGTATAAGTATTATATAACGTATACACACTAACTATATTCATATTTTTAATAACTATAAAACTTGAACGTAAATGACAAAAAAATATTATCAGATTTTCACCAAAAAATTTATAAAATTTATATATGTATAATAAATGTATATTTTGATGTATAATTAGTAAGTAAGATATACAAATTAATTATATAATAATTATAAACTAATTATACAATATAAATGATTTATAATGATACTACACAATGTATAATTAGTGTGTAATATATACACACTAATTATATACCTATTATATAATGATTATACATTGATTACACCATGTATAAATAACTTATTCATCTTTCATCTTCTTTTAATATTTACATTGATTATATAAGTAACAAACTAAAGTTCGAGACATTACAGTTTTGGAGGCGAAACACATGTCTTAAAGAAGAAAGTTGTGATAATTATGAATAATTTATATTGGTTCAATTAATTATCCATTTATTAAACTTGTTTTTCAAATATTTTGATCTCCAATCTTGTTCGTGAAAATACCGTTATTGAAGAACAACTGAGTTTTGATTTTCTGAGATAGGGAAAAGAAGAAAAACAGGAGAAGGAAATTTTGGTTCGGGGGGATGGCTGGTGGGGAGAGGGAATTGAGATAGAGAGAAAATTAATATTGATATGAAAAGATATATATTACCTTGTTTAAAGGAATTACATTTATCCTTATTCCTATAAATAAGTGATTATAATAAAAATAAATTATTAGTCTGGCTAATAAAAGTAAACAATGAGTGAAAGCTGATTATAATAGAGTTATTAGAATAAAAGATGGTTATTTTGAGTTTAAAATTTATATGAACTGTTATTAGAGTTAATTTTCCAAAAAGTATTCAATTTAGCATGATTTTAGGGGTTGGAATTGGATACATGATTAGCTATATAATGATGTTATTATTAGGCCTTCTTTTGCTAAATACTGTTGGATCCCCCGGAAAAATTGAAACGTCCAAATATAAAGGGATAGCTAGGTGCATTAAAGCTTATGTGGAGTCTAAAAAAAAGCTAAATCATAAAAATTTATTGTATACAGTCTTACGTCCAAATACATAAAGAAATTATTTTAATCAACCCATATTCGTCACCAATGCAAGAAATTTAAGCTTCGAAACTCTAACTCTAAGAATGTAATTGCAAACCCAATTAAGCACCACAATCTTGGGAAACCCAACTGTAAGAAATTGTTTTTATCAACCCATAGCGTGCACGTGATGAAGTCACATCAAATTAACTATATTTATGGTCATATCATTAAGCAACGATTAAAAATCATATCATATCCACAATATTATACGAAGAAATTACCTAATGTCATGTGCATTAATTCCACCAAATCTATGGATCCAATCTCTGAACCGCAAAAGGTACTATTCTTTCATAAATTAAAGGCTTAAGCCATCAATGATTTCTTAAAATTATTCTAAAATTTCACTTAGACATTTTAACTATGACTAATACCTATTAGACACTCTAATATTAACGAATTTATACCTATTGTACACAAAATGACAACTAGCTTAAAAGATGATGTGCGTGTAACTCAAACGCAATGTCTTAAAAAAGTCACGAATAGAATTTTGACATGTGGCACATGGCCCCAAATTAACTATAAAAAAAGAATTTTTTAAATTTAAAAAATTAAAAGTTAATTTTCAATCCTTAATAATCCAAAAAATTAATCAACAAAAAAGAGAAAAAGGAAAATCTCCGACCCTCAACCCCCCACCCACTTAACCCTTTGGCCTTTCTTCTTCTTCCCTGGTCACCTGTCCTCGACTTTTTCAGCGAGATCACTTTTCTTTTCCTTCTTATAATAAGCTATTGGGGTTTAATACTATAAATTAGTGAAATAAACTGTTAAGCATAGCATGTAGCTTAGTGGAGTGATTCTTGAGACGTTTGTGGAAGACAAACCGACGTTAGTGAGTCATTTCAAAATGGACGGGAAAGAGAAATTGAGAGGACTCAAGTTAAATCTATCGAATTATATGATATCATTTTTAATAAGATTAGTGGATTTATATTTTAATTTGAGTGGTGATGTTTGCTCGGAGATGACCGAAAATGGAGATGGACGAACGCCAGCCAACTTTTTAACTCAGATGCTCGAAAATCTTCTGTCTTCTTACAGGTTCAATTAGTAGATTCAACTTTTTTTAAAAATCTATATGAAGATTGAAAAGAAATAAACTAACAAAGAACAAAAAATAAAAAGTGCTGGAAAAAAAAGGCAGAGAGCTTGAGAGTTTGAAAATGAGTGAAGAAGACGAGACTAGTATAGGTGGGTGCTTTTTTTTTGTTTTTTTTTGTTTTTTTTTTGTGTGTGTGTGAATTAAGAACTTTTTTTAATTCAAAAATGAATAAATCTATTTTTTAATCAACTAATAGTCAACTGCCAAGTGTCCAAAGAAGAAAAAAGGTGGTGACTTTTTCCAAAAAAAGTAAAAATAAAATATATTTGGGATCAATTCAGGCGCCTAGCAAAAGTGACAAACACGTTTTTTGTCGTATCAACATTTTGTGTTCCATAGGCATGCTTTTTGAATAATTGAGGTGTTCAATATGTACTAATTTTAATTGAGGTATCTGAATGAATTATTCGAACAACTTTAAAAATCTGTCCTAACTTTAGCCTAAATTAAATCATGTCAATGAATGACAAGGCAATGCTGCCGAGTGTTTTAATAATTGTCATACTTCTATCTATCACCTTCGTCACATTAGGTTTTACCTTATGCTCCAACTCGGAGAACCCATCGATGCATGTGTCTGCGTTTGTTAGTGCAGAACTTGCGTACGATTTAGCGTTAAACAACTGAGATTTCTTATCTTCATCACCCAAATGTCCTATTGCCTTAACAGTCTGTTTGAATTGGTATACAACAGTCTTCACAACGTCAACACACTGTTTAATAGCCATGGCTTCATATCGAGAAATTCCCTTCTGTTTTTTTAGATTCGAGATGACGATAGAGACGTTGCGTGCTCCTTTTATGGCTACTTTAAGGGCTTCTTTGCAAAGCTTTCTGGGGTTGGTTTTCACGGTAGAGGCATACGACATTAGTATTTTCATGCAAAGTGAAGGGTGTGTAGTGATGTTGCATTTGGTTTTGATGAAAGTTGTGTTAAGGTTTTTGCCCTGATTTTCTTACCAAATTTAAGTTTTACTTTTCTTGAAAGGAAAATAAAAGTAATACCATAATTACTTTTACTTTTCCTAAAAGGAAAATATAAAACTCTTTCATATTTGGCTAACCTCTTTATTGTAGGAAAGGTTTTGAAACTCTATAAATAGAAGACCCCTCTTCTCATACTATAACACAATAGCATCCACAATGTAGTCATCAAAGAGTCTTGTTTAGAGGGAGATTTTCTCTCAAATAGTTTTTATGTTTTTTTGAATTAGTTTAATATGTAGGCCAATGGGCCAAATCATATTCAATAATATGTTTTCGTTTAATTTTCTTTGTCATCTGATTTATCTTATCTATGGTTTGTAACTATAAGCTTTCGCATGACGTCCTCTCGATTTTCGAACCCAACAGTTTGTGTAGGCTTTCCGAGAGTCTTTGGCAGCTGTGACGAGCGGTTGTGTTTGTGAGACGAGCAAAACAATTGTCAAAAAGGAGAAAATCAAGCCTTTGCAACTAGACGTCTCCATTTTCTTGTGCTAGCTATAGTGTTGGGAATGTTGGAAAAAAATAGAAGAAGCTATAGTGTTGGGAATAAAGAGAGACTATGTGAATGTGTGTGTGTGGAGATCAAATTGGCAGGAGGAAGAATCGTTCTATGCAGTTTTTCTTATCAGTTTCTTAACTCTCCAATATTTCCTCTCTTTTTTCTAGATTTCTAAACTTCTGAATTATCCCAATTTACTCTCTCTTTTTTTTGTTGTTCCAAAATGAATACCACATTTCTTTTATTTTTAAAGTACCTATTTTTATCCTAAATGATTCCATGACAAGTTAAACTACATAATATAAATTGTAAATTGGGACAAGGGAGTATCTTTTTGTATTTTGAGTTAATTTTTACTTGGTTATTTGTTGCATTCCTCTTACTTCTTTTTATTTTGTTTTTAAATTATGGACAAGGGTCTACTGAAATTACTCTCTCTTTTTTTTTTTGGTTTTCCACCCAGTGTCTGGTACCCGCATACTAAATCCGAATTCGTATCGGGAAGTCCCACATTGGAGGTTAAAGCACGCCCTAATAAAGGCGATTACGTACCTAGGGAAACTCGAACCCGAGACATTTTGTTAAGGATGAAAATTACTCTCACTATGCATTAGCTATCTAAAATATTCTCTACTTCTATCTATTCAAACAAAAACAATTTGTTAAGTAAATAAAATATAAAAGAAGAAGAAAAAGAAAAACGCTCGTAACAAAATTGGAAAAATTGGAAAAGGAGAGAGAAATATTTAATTTAGTTATGGATAAAATAATGTGTAGTTAGAATTATGGGAATTGCTAAAATCTTTGGAAGCAAATCCAAAATGAGCTGTGAACTAGCTGTGATCGTGCGATATATCAACTTACCTCGCCGTCCCAAATGGTATAAGCAGTTGGATGGAAACTGAAGCATTAATAAAATGTTACGTGCACAAGTCAGCAGCTTGGTTTTTCCACTTGATTTAGGAGAGCGTTTGTTTCCTTTGGTTTGTTGCTATTTTTACGTTTGGGTTTGTTACGCAAATTGAAAGTGGTCTGTTGCAATTTTTACTTTTGGGTTTGTTACACAAAATGAAAGTGGTTTGTTGCCATTTTTACGTTCGGGTTTGTTATACAAGTCCTAATGGAACGTTGCAAGTGCTATTAAAAATGAATGTTAATTATAGCAATAAGATGGATCTCTTTCTTTCAATACAGAGTAACAGTATTCCAATATTCAGTATTCATAAAGATGGTTAATGAGTGACAAGGCATTGCTGCTAAGTCTGATAATAACAGCCATGCTTCTATTTATCGCATCCTTCACTTTCGGATTTACCTTCCGGTTGTCGGAGAACCCATCAGTGCACGAGTCCGCATCTGTTATAGCAGCACTTGCGTACGTTTTAGCATTAGCCAATTGAAATTCTTTATCTTTATCACCCAGATGTCCCATTGCCTCAACAGCCCGCTTGAGTTCGTACATTGCATCCTTCACATCTTCTATGCAGTCTTTAATAGCCGCGGCTTCATATCGGGAAATTCCCTTCTGGTTTTTCAGATTCGAGACGATGGTAGAGGCATCGCGAGCGCCTTTTGTGGCTACGTTAAGGGCCTCTTTGCAAAGTTTTGTGGAGTTGGCTTTCACGGAAGAGGCATAGGGCATTAGTTTATTCAGGCAAAGTGAAGGGTATGTGGTGATGCTGCATTTTTTTTTGACGAAGTTAGTGTAGGCTTGTCCGCCAGTGTCTTTGGCAGCTATGACTAGCGGCTGTGTTTGTGAGATGAATAAAACAATTGCCAAAAGAAGCGAAATCAAACTTTTGCAATTAGACACCTCCATTTCTCGTGTTATAAGATGTTTAGTTGAATGTGTTGTGAATAGAGAGAGAAGTTGTGAATATATTTATAGAGATCAAATTGGCAGGAGGGACAATCTTTCTTAATTACTCAAGTCTTATGAAATACTAACAATAAAATTGATGCACAAAAATGAGTTGTGAATGTAGTGCGGTATCGGCTTATCTCGCGCCGTCACCAACTGCAGCAATCACATGGAAATTCAAGCATCTGAAATTTGTCGGCAAAATCAACTTATCAAGGTGTGCGATCCAAGCCGGATCTATGACTTCTAATCTACTTATTTAAAATACATCAATTACACACCCTATATTCAACTATTGCACAAAAGCACACTATTATATTATATAGGTCCACTAGATAAGAGACGTGAAGAGAGCAATAATTAATTGTTTATTCAACTAGAGGAGTTAATGCGTGAACGTGGCTAGAAATTGAACAAAAAATGACAACACAAAACACTGCGGAAGAGAAGGCGATGTCTCTAGCTAGAAGTTAGTGGAAATTACTTGCCGAAAACGTTTGCATGGCTGAGTTACTTTCTTTTATGATGAGCATGAACCTTAATAATTATGCCTTAGGCTAGACGTCTTGTAATTAGAAAGCTTACGTTCTAATGAAACTTCATCATGTGGATTTTTGCCTCTCCTCTTTTTTGTAATTATCTTATGAATGGGAGCACATCCAGTACACGTGATGTGGTGGATGGAAAGTTAATTAAATATATATATATATATATATATATATATATATATATATATGGTGATTTAAATATTTTGTTTCATGAGTTTAATGTTTCATTTGAAATGAGAAAAAGTTGCCTTTCTGGGAGAGGGTAAACAATAGTTGTTGTCACTTCTATGATCGATAGGCCCAAAAAAAGACCCTTTCAAAATTGAGCGGCGCCCAAGTTGAAGCCGTGAAAAGATAGTCCAAATCAGATGTTTATTGATCCAACTAGTAAGGATAGCCCGGGCAACAAAGTTTATTGTAAATCTGTAAAAATTGATACAATGTTTTATGCCTAGTAGTGAAACAAAGAAACTTGTCAAGTTTTACTACATGTCTAACACTTTACAAAACTACTTACAGAAGGTGTTTGAAAAATGGCACATTCTTTCATTTCATGACAAGCTTGTTTACATGCTATTACACTTTAACGTGTAGTGCATCAGTTTTGACGGTCAACCAAGCTATCCTTTGCTTGTGGTTTTCTATGAAGACATTACAATCTGCGTCAAATAATAGGCAAGACAGAAAGTTATTATGTCAGCAGATAGAATGGAAATATAAAAACAGAACATATAATTTACCCATCTGAACCATTTAATAGTAGAAAATTCATTCAGTAGATACCTTCTAGCAGTAGCTTTTTTCAACTGGTCGTGCTAATTTTTCAAATCAGGTCCAAGACAGTTAAAAGGTATAGATAGAAAACTACAGCTACTCCACTTATTCTTTGGCCGAATGTTAACATATTCTTTGCAAATTTTCTCACTGCTGTTAACTAAAGCTGCTCCACTTCTTCTTTGGCCTAATGTTAACATTTACTTTACAAATTAGCTTTCATAAAACATCACTTTTTCGCACTACTGTTTGTTCATCATTACCATAATTTCAAATTACAAAGCAAGAACTTTCTCAGGATACTTTCTATACGGTGGAAGGCGTAAACAGAATAAGATTGACAACTCACAACTATTAACGTACGTAGAAGTATAAAAAGAAATACATGCTTTATAAAATAAGCATAATTCTTATCAATATTGCAAGAGTATTAATGCACATAGTAGAAGGTAAGGTTCTCGTTACACAATCACTTATCATACACTAACCAAACTCTGCAAAGTACCCCATGAATTAAACGTGGCAGGGAAGAGAACTAAGTAAAGAAAAAATTTAACAGATCATTAGAAGTTCAGAATGAAAATGCTAAAACACTTGTAGTGGAGATAGAAAAGAAAGAGAGAGCAAAAGTAGGAAGTATGTAGAAACATGAATACTAAGCAGTCATAGCTCCACAAGTTCACGAAATAGATTACAGTAGTCCAGTGAGTGATGCATGCTCTAAAGCGTGGCAAAATTCGTATGAGATTGCAGCAAGAAAAAGCTAGACAGTCACATCTCTTAATGGGTTATAAATGAAAGTTTTGAGAAAGATAGCATAATGGACACGTTTTTATCCAAAACTCAAGTATGACGAAAAACTTACTGTTTCCCGGGAGAGTCTCCATTACCGACTAATAATGTGTAGGCTGGATCATATTTTTTGAAATGATTACGGGAAGAAAGAATACAAACAAGTCAATACACGATGAAGAGGGAAATACTAATATGCATTGTGAATCAACATTTTGTTACGTATGTTTCTAGGACCATCAAGTATAGCGACACAACTGCACATTATTGTAGACACGAATTTTTTTTTTTTCAGAAAACCTGACCTCCTCTTCATTTACTTGAAAGCAATTCCCAAAACAAGATATAAACGCAAAAGCCAGATTAATTGATAAAACTAAGGAACACAGTTTCACAATATACTTAAACATAGATGTTCATGGAGGAAACAATACACCTTAAACCAAAGCAAATTGGAAGTAGCGACGGCGAAGACAAATTTGTCATGAAACAAAATACTCACTCATTCCAAAAAATGAATACAATAACATATACTTCAAAAAGAATGACCTACTTTCCTTTTTAATCCGTTTAAAAAAGAATGACCCCTTGCATTTTTTGGTAATACTTTAATTTCAACTTTCCATGTGACATTTTTAACACCACAAGATTCAAGGGCATTTTGGTACATTTACCATAACTTTAATTTAGGACCACAAGATTCAAAAGTCTTCTTTATTTTCTTAAACTCCGTGCCAAGTCAAACTAGGTCATTCGTTTTGACATGGAGGGAGTATTATATTTGATGAGTTTAACTAGTATCCACCGTCGGTGGAAACTAGTTTTTACACGAGCGGATACTTAAAGTTCATTATAGGTAAGTTTTAATTACTTTTATTATTTAATATTCAAACAATAAATTAAGAAATTAGATGTAAAAGGCAACTTGGACTCTATATTTTGCAGTACACGGATTCTTTTATTATTAGAGATTTGTTACCAAAAATGGAGTCAATTTTACTGTGTGCTTGTTCTCATTGATGTAAATTTTAATTTTATCGTTGTTCAACGCTCATTGAAACAAGTTAGCATCAACCTTCGAAGCAATTATCATCACCATTTTATAGTATTATACTTTTCTGTTTCAAATTTTGTGATATTTTTTATTTTTTGAGAATTAATTTAACTAATCTTAAAGTCGAATTGGATTAAATCAACTCGATATTTTAAAATCAAAATTTAAATACTCAACAATTATACAAAAAGTAGTTATAAGTTGCAATTCATCTCATGTTAACCTGATTAAAAAATATTTTAAATATTGATCAAAATTTACATAATTTGAATCTTAAAAGGCAAAATATTATCTTCTCTTTTTTTCTTCTTTAGATTTTAGAAATAAATATATTTTATGAATAGTAAACTTTTATTGAGTATGGATGACCTTCATTCTTTATAGAATAATTGTTGGAATTTATTTTTTTTGAGACTGAGATGAAAGCGAGAGAAAAGGGGATAAAAGGGAAGTCTGAAGCAAACCTGTTAACCGGGCTGGGACGGGTCAACCCCGCTCCGGTTCAGTATTTTTTACCGGTTCCTGTCCGGTCGCGTCGCGTACTGGGCCGGGCCGAGCCCAATAGCGATAAACCCCCAAACGGCCCAGCACCGGCCCATTTAAAATGTCTTATCGGTTTTAATGGGCTGGGCCGGGTCACGACTAAAAAAAAAAAGAATTGAACTTTGATTTTTTTTTTAATATACATTCAATAAATACTACTTAAAATACGACTTTAAAGAATATACATACATATATACATTCAATATATGCTACTTTAAAGAATATACACATGTATTTACATTCAATATATACTACTTTAAAGAATATACATATGTATGTGCAATTCAATATATACTACTTTAAAGAATATACATACATATATACATTCAATATATACTACTTTAAAGAATATACATATGTATGTACATTCAATATATACTACTTTAAAGAACATACATATGTATGTACATTTAATATATACTACTTTAAAGAACATACATATGTATCTATATTTAATATATACTATACTACGTTAAAGAACATACATATGTATATACATTCAATATATACTACTTTAAAGAATATACACATGTATTTACATTCAATATATACTACTTTAAAGAATATACATATGTATTTACATTCAATATATACTACTTTAAAGAATATACATACACATATACATTCAATATATACTACTTTAAAGAATATACATATGTATTTACATTCAATATACACTACTTTAAAGAATATACATATGTATTTACATTCAATTTATACTACTTTAAAGAATATACATATGTATGTACAATTCAATATATACTACTTTAAAGAACATACATACATATATACATTCAATATATACTACTTTAAAGAATATACATATGTATATACATTCAATATATACTAATATACAGATGTATTTAGATTCAATATATACTACTTTAAAGAACATACATATGTATTTACATTCAATATATACTACTTTAAAGAATATACATATGTATGTACATTCAATATATACTACTTTAAAGAATATACATATGTATATACATTCAATATATACTACTTTAAAGAATATACACATGTATTTACATTCAATATATACTACTTTAAAGAACATACATATGTATATACATTCAATATATACTACTTTAAAGAATATACACATGTATTTACATTCAATATATACTACTTTAAAGAATATACATATGTATGTACATTCAATATATACTACTTTAAAGAATATACATTCATATATACATTCAATATATACTACTTTAAAGAATATACATACATATATACATTCAATATATACTACTTTAAAGAATATACATACATATATACATTCAATATATACTACTTTAAAGAATATACATACATATATACATTCAATATATATTACTTTAAAGTTAAACTTATATAGAATTTTTATATGTCAATACTTGTTTAAATATTATTTGCTAATATTATTTTTCAATATATATTTTTTTAAGTTTAAGTAAACTTTTATACTATTATATTAAAAGTATTGAATTCATACAAAGTATTCAATTTAAATTTTAAATGGAAAAACTTTGTAAAGAGTTAATAAACTTAATATTTGATTGATTGCAAAATATTTCAAAACTTATAAGTTACAAGGTTGCAATTACATTTCACTAATTTCACAAAGTTAAATTGAAAAATAAAAATTCAATTGATTAATTGTAAATTCTATAAATTTTTCAACATTTTTTCCAATTCACCCCTATTAACATTAACAGGAATTGGCTGAGGATTGTCAAAATCAATGGGACCAAAGCCATGCATTGGACTTGATTGTGCTGAATTCTCTCTTGAAGTCATTATTTCTTCAAGATCTTCTTCGTCTTCCGGTTCCACGAACATTCCTTGATTTCTTCGTTCTGCTCTAATCCAGTCTCTAAGGCAAACTAAAACATTCACGACATTGCCTCCCAATGAGTGTCGATTGTCTCCAATCTGCTGCCGTCCTTGACTAAAAGCGTTCTCTGATGCAACGGTTGACATTGGAACATTCAATATATCTCTAGCTAATTTTGAAAGTACAGGATATTGTCTTTCATTATTCTTCCACCATTCCAGCGTGTTGATTCTACCTCTAGGATCCTCTGTAGGCTGCATAAGATAATACTTAAGCTCTTCCAGACTTACGGTTCTTTGCGATGAAGGCTGCAATCTATTCCAAACAGATAGATCAGAAACACAATAAGCAGGCATATTATGTGCCTGTCTTTTAGAAGATGATGGTTCCTCAGAAGGATGGGGAGCGGGGGTCGGTGTAATGTGTGACGGTAAAGCATTGTCAAGTAAATCAGGATAATGATTGTATAATGTGTTCATGTAACTATTCGCATCAGATATAGCCGTAAACAAAGAAGGTTCTTCATTAGCTTTTACTTCTAAAGCAGAATAAATAAGAGAAGTAAATTCGGACATAGTATTATATTTCATACATGGATTTATTACAGCACCAACTAAGTAAATAGGGGGAAGCAAAAAAAAATATTTTTTAAATTTATCAATCATTGCCTCAATAGCATATTTGTAATATGGTTTAGACTTATACTCGTTAAGCAATAAAGAAATTTCGGCTAACTAATCTAAAATATTACAAACAGTAGGATAATAAGCACCAGAAAATTCAATCATAGTTAGATAAAATTTTTGCAAAAAATTAACAATATCATCAATTTCAGCCCAATCTGAATTTTATAAGATACAATCGGAAAAAGCACTAGCAAATTGGTTAAAAGTCATAGTAATAGGAACTTTATAAATATTGCAAGTATTTAAGAAATCATACGTAGAATTCCATCTAACATCTATTTCTTCAGGCATTAATCTCGCTCTAAGTCCATTTTCCTGACATTTTCTTTTAAATTCGGTAAGTCTAATTTTTCTATTATTTCCTTGAATAAAGCCAACTGCAAGTCTAACTTTTTCAATAGCAGGCTCAAAAAAAGCAAGACCATCTTTTATAATTAAATTATATATATGGCAAGCACACTTAACATGAAATATTTCGGGTAACGGTGGAGAAAGTTCAGTTTTTAACAACTCATTAGCAGCGTTGTTGTTAGATGCATTATCAAAAGATATACATAAAACTTTACGGTCAATACCATAATATCTTGCAACTTTTGAAATAGATTCAGAAATAAATTTTCCAGTGTGTCTACGGTCTTCATCATACAAAAATGCTAAAATGTGTTTTTGCCTAACAAAATTACTATTTACCCAATGACAAGTAATTGTTAAATAATTATTTTTATTAATAGCACGACCAAGCACAGAAGTTAAAGCAACTCTACATGAAAGATTTTTTAATAATGCAGATAAATAGTAAACATATTGTGCATGAAGTCTAAAAATATCGGACCGACAAGTACTTCTAGGAATACCCTCAAACATAGAATTATAAATTGCCTGAATATAATGAATAAAAGCTTCAGAAGAAGCAAAAGAGAAAGGCAAACAACCCACAACTATCATTTTGGCTAATTCTTCACGATCCTTCATTTTATTATAATTCTTAACTAATTTACCGATTTTTGGGTTCAATCTAGTTTGACTTGGGCCCCCAACTGTCCCACCAATAGTTACCTGAGCTAGGTCTATTGGATGTTTCTCCTTCAAATGTCTCGACAACTGACCCGTACCTCCTTTATTACCCCCGGTCTTATGCTCGTATTTTGACTGACAAATATCGCATTCAACCTGAGTGGTTCCTTCTATTCGAGTATAAAAATTCCACACAATACTAGTTTTTTTACGAGATCTTACAGGGGGCCGGGGAGGAAGATTAACCGATTCAAATTGAACATTGACATTACCAGATTCGGGTGTAACATCAACATCATCATCATTTTCATCTACATCAACAGAGTCTAGTTCATTCTCTTCTTCTATACCATAATTTTCTTGGGCCTCAAAATAATTCATAGCGTGAGCACCTACACGTATTTTATTCTCAAATGGTTCGCTAATTGGTACCGAAGGCACACGAGTATATCGAGTATTTGAACTACCTCTATCAGAACCAATTTGTTTCTTACTACCACTACCACTACCACTTCCGGGACAAAAATTTCTAACACTTTTACCGACTTTTCTTAATTTATCCATATTACAAATTAAACTAACAATTATTCAAAAAACACAAAAACAATCCAAATAAATATTCAACAAATAATACACTAATTAAAAATTAAAAGTAAGAGATGGAACGATAATACCAAATTTTTGAAGTATTCGAAAGTTGGTCAATTGAGTACTTTTGGAAACTTCCACGTAGTATTTGTAATTGCAAAATAATAAAATATAATAGAACACTTTATGAGATAATTTTAGCAAATTTGAGAGAGAATGAGAATTGAGATTGTAGGAAATATTTTTTGAAATGACATGTATTTATAGGGAAAAAAAAAATTTAAGCCTAAAAGGTTGTTTGGCCGTTGGGCCAACGACATTATAGCCGTTGGGCCTCAACGGACCAAAACAGCCTTTGCAGGCTTGGGGCCCAACGACCCTTTAATGTTAAAAAAAAAAATTTTTTTTTTAGTTACCGGGTCGGTGCACCGGTGGACCCGGTCCGGTTTCCTAACTGGGCCGGTCTACCGGTCTCAATACCGTGTCCGGCCCATCCCCCTAACCCCCCCCCCCCCAGCCCACTACCTATACCGGGTCCGGTCCGGTCCGGTCGCTAAGTGGGTCGGTCTTAATGGGTCGGTACCGGGTCAACCCAGCCCAGTTGACACTCTTAGTCCGAAGACTAAGGAACGCACGAAAAAAGAAAAAATCAAGGAAGATACAAGAATGAAAAAATAATGGTAACATGCTATAATTACCCATAGAAATTAACTGCTTGTGTAAAAAAGCATTTCCACCGGCTGTGGATTTAAGTTAAACTCATATTTGATATAGAGAGGAACTCTTTTTAAGAAAGAACGTAAAACGTCCAAAAGTGTTTTTTCGGTGAATTCTATACTGTAAAAAAAATATTTTTCTGTGTCAAGTCTATGATTAATTTGGCCTTCACCCTAATATTATATCTCATTTTCTATTTTAGATTCTGAATACTTAAAAGGATTCAAGCTCACATTATGGTGAATTTGTTTATTTCATACAAAAGTGACATCTTCTTAATTCCACCACCTTGTAGACTCATATCACTTTACCCAACAAAGAATGATTAGAAATAAAATTAACCCAACAAAGAATGATTAGAAATAAAATTTAATTAACAAAGAAATTTGTAAAAATTCAACAGAAAACAACCAAATTGAAGGGGAACTAACAGATTCCATCATAAGAAGAGGAAACAAATGATACCTAGCAAGCAACGATCGGGGGAAAATTAGAGTATAAAATTTACATCAATTTCTGAACCTGTAACGACTTGTTCCATTGTTACTAAAGGTACCTCGTCTATGGGCACGGAGTATAGGGAGCTTTGAAAAATATGGTCTCAAAGTAGTACAAACGGACTTAATTGAAAATTTTTGAAATTTAAAATTTTAGGTCGGGCTGACGTCATCCCGCTATAGCGGAGATTTTTTCGCTATAGCGGTGCCGTGGTAGTGGCCTACCGACTGCTATAGCGAGAAGCTGAGAGCAGAATTCAGCCCTCTATTTTATTAAATTTTCTTGTCCTCTTTAATTACAAAAAGAACGAGAGAGGCTTCCAAAATCCCCCTAGGGTTGCCTCATGGCCTTGGAGCAATGGAGAAGAGGGAAATTCACTTGAATGGGGGTAAAATCCATGGTTTTTCCATTAATTTCACATCGAACATCACTAACACAGAGTCAAAAGCTCACATTCATGCCTTTGTTGCAGCTGTTTGGCGTCCAGGTAGGCTAGATTTAACTGAGTAGTTTAGATATGGGTTAGAAAACATAGGCATGACATAGATTGATAGAAAATCTCATGCTTAGTCCTGCGGGCACAGTGTTGGGATGAATAAAAATGGTAAAATTAGGTTGTTTGAATGGAAATTTGATGTTACTTGTGATATTAAATTTGTGAATGAAGTAATGTGTATTGTTATTGTAACACCCCGTATCTACAAAACCCGATACGACGACGTTGAACAATGATTACCCAAGTGTCGAGAGTGTAACGTATGTATCGTGGAATATTAGTGAGGAGATAATTGATATTGGGCCTAGTACATGGGATTAGAACTTTGTAGGAAGTGTAATACCCCATATGTTGTCGAACCTAGATGACTACGTGTACATTTGTGGAGATATGCAAACATGAGAGAATGGATGAATTAGGTATTAATTTGTGGACATCAAGAAGTCTTGCATCATTGGGCCTTAAATAAAGCCCAAAAATAGCAAGAAGACATGGCCCAACCCAAGATTTTTGACCCATTCTTCCATTTTTGACCCATTTGACCCATTCAACATAATCATTAATGTTGATAAAGGATAAGAAAGACTTGGGGGCCTATATAAGAGAAAAAAATCAGATTTTCTCTCATTTGGACACCCATGCCATTTCTAGAATTTTCTCAACCATTCCCTTATGCAATACAAACCCCAACTCTTCATATTTTGGACCAAAGCATCATCTTGAAAGACTTGGTAAGTATATACTATCATGGTTTAATATATATATTATGCATGGAATATAGCTTGTATCATGTTGGTTATGTGGGAGAAGTTCCCTATGTGCAAAACAATATGTGTGTGTTAAGTCGGAGGATGATTTTGTCTTGAAAACTTGAACATGGGCTTGTGATATTGAAAGAAATGAACTTGATGGATTCAATATTGATATGTGGGATGTGATTATAGTATTGACTTGTTTTATTCTTGTGTATAATGTTTGGAAAAGTTATTGCGAAATTGGTTATGGTTTTAGTGGCGTATTGGCCGTAAAGTGTAGTTTTGGGTGTTGTATGTGTGTTGTGAGACCATGGCTGGTTGTTGGCATGTTAAGTGATCAAAAATATGTTAAAACAAGTTTGGTTATGATCATGGACCATTCATTGCATTAAAAGATCCAAAACGGAGCCATTTCGGACCAAACGGGCATCCGCCCCAGCAGACGGAGCCACCTGCGGGCACAGATGCCTCTGGCTGCTGCCAGAGGGCACCTGCGTGCGCATCTTTCCACCTGCGGGTGCAAGTGGCAGCGCAGGTCACCTCCATATTTTGGTTTTGTGTGTTTTCGTCCCTAGTTGATCCCCGAAGGCCCCGATACCCTCTATGGATATAATTAGCAACTTGTGATGTCGTTTTAATGACTTTAAAGTGTCGTATGAAGGCATGTTGGACTGTATTACATATGGATGGTTGTTCATATGTTGTTATGAGGCAACTTGAAAGGAGTAAATGTGACGTAATGATAATAGAAAAGCGTAAAGGGTAAGTATGGTGTAAAATGCTATTGATGAGTGATATCGTGGTCAATGAGTGGAATGTTATGGTAGTGTTGGCATGTCAATGTGATAAATGATATGTTAATAAGGCGAAATGACGTTCTAAAGTAACCATGTGAGTCATGGTCATCTTTTGCACTTGTAAGGTAGTTGGTTGCTAATATAAGCTTCGTTATGTACTTGTGATGTAGAGTGAAACGTAAGGAAGGAAGCTGGACTATTGTATCTCCATATAAGCTTGTGTATGCATAGTAAGACGACAAGGTATGTAAGGTTACTCTTTCCGTATCCTTCTGCAACATGTTGTTCATAATGACATTGGGCTTGTTCTATTTCTAAAGGTTGTGAAGCACATCAATTCAGGTTGACATATATTGTTATCCATATATGTCCTATTCTTAGATGAACTATGATTTACTTATCTCTTATCCGTTGACTATTCATTGACTGAAGTCCCAAGGATGTCATAATGTTGTGAGTCTTAAAAGGACTATCTCAAGAGAGAGTAAGGTATAACGAGAATCTATGAATGCTTGCTTAGCATGTCCAATCATGTCATGACCCAATAGAGTTATACGCACGTTTCTTATACATTGACTATTGTTCCAATGGTTCCAAGAGGTTGTGTTTCACACAATGTTATGGCAAGTGAATATAACAATCTCTCACAAATAAATGTACCAATCTCTCAAGAGTAATGAAAGAAGTAATGTACAAGTTAATGTATCAATCCCTCACAAGTAAAGATACTAATCTTCCATAAGTAGAAGTACTAATCTTAGAAGAGCAATGAAGGGAGTAATATGTGAGCTAGTTTAACCATCCCTCATAAGTTAGGGTATTGATCTCATGACGTAGAAGAGAAGTGAGGTGATATATATATTTGTGTGCTACAAATAGTGTCTCAGTATGTAAATTCTCAATCGATGAAGTATGTATCTCTCATAGGAAGATGTGTGCTAGTGATCTCATGAAGGGAAGGAGTGAAGTATAAGTGTGTACCTTAATGTCATGATCCTTAACGTGTCATTCTCATAACCATAAGATTGGAAAGGAGTAATGTGCGTGGTTGTTAGATATTTCATTTTCATTAAGTAGGGGTCTCAATCTAAAGGGTATAAGTGCAATATAGGAAATCCCAATATTATGCTATGTTAGTTAGTGCATTCCACCAAAGGTGGAAGCCCGATATCATAAGATCTCATAAGAGTAGTGAAGAGGTAATAGATGAGCTAATATCTATCCCTCACAAGGTAAGATGTTGATCTCATGAAGGCAATCTCTCATAAGTGAATACATAGATCCCTCATAAGGAAAGAATAAAGTAATGTTTAGTTGAATAGCATCAGTCCAATCATGACATGAATCTAAGTACCAATAGAGTTAGATACACGTCTCATATTCATTCGTAATGTTCTAAAAGTCCAATGGGGTTATGTTCCAAGGTTTCAATAGAGGTTATACTCATGTGTTTTGTTCCTTGATCATTGTGCAAGGGGTCTAACAGTGTTATGTTTCCAAAGAGGCTATGTGCCAATAATGTTTATTTACATGTTTCACTCGTTGCTTATGCAAAAGTACCAATCTCTCACAAGTTAAAGTATCAATCTCAAAAGTAAAGAAATGAAGTAAGAGCAAAGTAATGATGATGATGTTATAGCATCCATGGGGTGAAATGAACACCTGCATGATGGTCCTCTCTATATTATCCATGGGGTAAAATGAACACCTGCATGATGGTCCTCTCTATATTATCCATGGGGTGAAATGAACACCTGCATGATGGTCCTCTATATATTATCCATGGGGTGAAATGAACACCTGCATGATGGTTCTCCATATATTATCCATGGGGTGAAACGAACACCTGCATGATGGTTCTCCATATATTATCCATGGGATGCAATGTACACCTGCATGATGGTTCTATGAATTTCCCACTGATCAGTTGGGCCCGAGCAGTATATGGTTCATAAGTTATAAATCAAAGTAAAGTAAAGGCACGGAAAAGAAAGAACGTAATGCACATGGTACCCCACATACAGACAGAGAGCTTATTCACACTTGTTATTTCTCTTATATTGATTCCATAGTTGTTGTTGTTATGTACGTATCATTGAAGATGATAATAAATAAAGAAAGGTACATGGTTCCACATATAGAGTTCTTCTTATAATGATTTCCATTGAAGTTCTTATGTACTGACATAGTTCTTATGGCCTTACATTCGCAGTACATTCTTCGTACTGACCCCTCTTGGGGACTTACCTTACATGTTGCAGGTGCAGGCATTAGTAGACCTCTTCAGTAGGCTGCGGATTGTATATAGTTCTCTGGTGAGCTCCAGTTGCTTCGGGGCTTCCCAAGTCACACGTGAACACTAGGTTTTGGTATTATGTAAATATTGCATAGACATGGTCATGTATTTGTAGAGGCTTTGTAGACAGTTGTGGGAAGACAAATGTAGGATACGTATGTCCATGATGACTTGATGGCCCTGTCGGCCAAGTTTCACATATGTATATATATTTAGCACATGTTTCATGAATTTTCGTTATTAACATGATAAGTTCTTACGTGATAATGGTATTTCTTATGGCATGCATATGAACAAACATAAGCAAAGATTGGTTCTCTCGGGCCTTATCGGCTTCGGGTGCCAATCACACCTCGTATGGATTCGGGGTGTGACAGTTATCAATATTGATCACCCATGGGTGTTTGTAATGGCATTGTACCCGAAAAATGGTGTAGAATTTAATAAAAGCTAAAACTAGAGGTGGTTAGTGTTGGTGGATTCTAAAGAATCTATGGTGGTAACCAGCGGAATGGCAGTCTTGACAAGATATTAGTGTTATGATGGAGGGACAAATGTACTAGGGCGTGAAGCATAAGTAAGGAAGCGTACCTTAGACCCTGCGAGCCCTGCCAAGCCCTAATTGACGTATGGATTGTAGGTGATAGTTTAATATAGTTGAAATCCAACTTGACTTATGTGTGCATGTTAATTGTTTCTTCGTATACTTGTTACGATGCATGTTCAAAGAAAGTAAATGGCTAATTGATAACTTAAGTGTAATGAGATTATATTAAAAGCTTATTGGTTTTACAAGTGTGATTGTTGTTTTCATTGTAGTTGTGATTTTTGTGATATCTGTTTATTATTGTAGGATGTATCAGTATTTGGACATCTTCACAAAATTTATATTATTATATTTGTGAGATGTATTGGTATTTGGACATATTCACGAGATTGGTTGATATAAGGTTGGCAGGCACTAGATGTCTAAAATTTTGGTACATAGATAAGAGCTCGTCCCCTGCAGGTCATGTCTAGTGGGACCATAAAACCCTTAGCATATGTAAATAAGGTATTGGTGAGTGTGACGGTTTCTTGAGTGAACTGGCTTATGTGTTAACTTATTATGTTTGGTTCCTTGAGTGGACTGGGTTTGTGTGTTGACTTATTATGTTTGGTTCCTTGAGTGGAAAAAATTTATGTGTTGACTTGTTATATTTGGTTCCTTGAGTGAACTGGGATTTATGATTATTGTCATTGTTGATGTTGGATTGGATCTTGGAGCAGTCCGGACTAAATTTCAATGATTGGTATATCTTTTAATTGTCCATCCACTTATGTATTTGAGACATGGTTAGCATATTATTATTGAGTCATGGTTTATTGACTTGGTTGATGCTGGTGGTCGGAGTCTTGACTTGATTTGATATCTGTATTGACTTGTCTTGACTGGATTTTATGATTTGTTTGAAAAGGCTAAGTATTCATATTTGATATAAGCTACTTGAAAGGTGTCCATGGTTGTGCTTGTAACATGGTTATAGTCTTTGGTTTACCTGTTGAGATTGGATAGCGGGGTGTTGCTGTCTTATTATTTAATTGCTCATAGCCTTATTTGAAAATCTCTAACTAGGCGGGTGCTAATGCATAACTAGGATAACGAAATACGGATAAGGGTTATTTATGAGTCTGAAATGGCAGATTGCTAAGGGTTGGAAATCATTGAAGTTAGGTATAGTTGAGTTCGTAAGTAAAATGAGTGTTAAGGCCTAACCTGATGATGTTGTGGGGAGGTATTTCATTAGAGTTGAATGTGATGTGGAAGTTGACTTACGGATTAGCGAAAATGCTAAAAGATAAGGGAGATAAAGAATTAAGGGGAAGAATGTGTGACTCATAAAACTCTTAAGGTGTATGTTGTCATTTTCAGATATTTATGTGGTATTTATGTGATTTAATTAGGGTCGACTAATGATTCTTACTAGTATGTGTTGTTTATACTGATACTACTCTTGCTATATCCTTTTCTGGAGTATAGTTTGGCTGCAGGATCAATAGATATTTCATGCTTGATGCGGTAGGGATCTCTGACAACTTTTATTATTGTCTCTTGCAGTGGAAGTTTAGTCATGTGTATTGTTCCCATTTCTCTTATAGTAGCTCTTGTACCTGTTTAGACTAGGTATTTGGGTAAGGCATTTATTTTATACTTAAATATTTATAAACCAGTTGTAATGAATAAAGAATTTATTTATTTCTTAATGACTTCCGTATGTATTTTAATTAGGTGGTAAGAGTTCTCCTATTTAGATAAATTAGAGTAGGTGCCCACACGATCTGATTAGCTGGATCGTGGCAGAACCAAAACTTTGGAAATCCATAAAACTTTATTATCAAATGCATTGATTGAAATTCTCATCTTCTTATTGCAGCTATGTTAATTCTTATTCTTAATAAAATCAAAATTTTACAAACCCATTCAACAAAATTTGAAAATTGAAGAAAAATTTGAAGACGCAGAGGAAACTAGAAGAAAACAAATGAAACATTACAACTCATTCAACCAAACCAAAAGAACATCAAAGAAAGAATTGAGGATGATTTGAATATTGAAGAAAATAAAAACGTACCTTAAAATTGTAGTAACAAAGTGGAGAAGTTGAATTAAGTTTACGTAAAAGCTAATTTCCCTATGAGGAGACTGATGATATGGAACTTAGGAGACCTTTTTTTCCAGTAGAAACTGAGGAGACTGAAATCGGACCTTAGTGTTGTCGTACCTACACGTGCAGCAGATGAAAAAACTATTTAACACATATAAAGTTCACTTAGAATGACAAAAATACCTCTTGGGCAAGATGGCAGGACAACCGTGAGGTGCTTGCTTCAGTGCTCTTGTATATATTATTGATAAACATTGACATATGCTTTTGAGTACTATCTTTGACTACTTAGGTGATATAGTTACTATTTAGGTAGTCAAAAAAATTAATAGGAAAAATTTCATATACTTTTTAAATATTTTGAGTTGTGAATAATTGTGATTTATAGTAATTTTTATTTGATCTCTAATATATAGATATTTTTAAAAACTTCTATATGCCTGAAAAATAGATAATCTAAACTAGTGTTTGTTGGGTTCAATGTGAAAAAAAATAATGGAAAATGGAGGAAAAGTGAAAATATTCTTTCATTTTATGGAATAAGTATTTCTCCCATATTGGTGGGAGAAAGAAACTTTCTTGTGCTTAAATGTAGAAGCACTTCTCCATATTGTTAGTGAGGTAAGAAGAAGACATGCCTCGCGCTATTGTCGTTGCTCGCTCGACCAGGATTTGAATTTGTCAAATGATCGAGAGATTATCTTTTTGGACAAAATTTATTTAAACTTAATTATTTAATTTAAAAATCTGCCAAATTTTTCCTCTCATTTGCCATACAAGGCATTGCATGAATGCACACGTAACACACAAGCGTGCATAATAAAGGGATGTGATCCTTCTATTCAATGTTTAGGATGTGCTAAGGTATTGTACGAATGCA
Source organism: Capsicum rhomboideum (assembly GCA_031232105.1). Lineage (NCBI taxonomy): Eukaryota > Viridiplantae > Streptophyta > Magnoliopsida > Solanales > Solanaceae > Capsicum > Capsicum rhomboideum. The sequence goes on from CP124716.1 coordinate 33,592,669, forward strand.
CAACAGGTTGTGCTTACCGCACAATCCTTCAGCTGAAATGTTGCAACTTTGCAACTCACTGGTTTGGTGTGTTGAGAGGTTGTGCGGTTTCATAATGCATTGTTCTGACCACACATACAACACACAATATCCGACGTGTTCGAAAAGAGTGTAACTTTTTGGAACCATTGCTTCTTTTCTGAAAGCAACACTTCTTGGCTATAAGTTTTCTAAGTTTTTACTCCTCTTTACCTTAATAAACTAAAGTATGATTTGTTGTAGTTGAGTGGTTCGTTGTTCATCGGACTTTGAGGTACTGCTATTCCGGTGAGTGAATCATTCTATTTGAGAGGGTATATTCTATTAACTTCGGGTACAATAAGGAGAATAATTTTCTTCAGGATACACTGTGAATTCAGTGGGCTCGATTTTTCATTCTTCTTCCTTTCTTTTGTTTTATTATTTTTCAAAAATAGTTTTAATATTGTTCATGTTTGTTTTGAATACAGATTTAGAAATAACAATCTTAAGGAAATTATATATATGGTAGAAAATTCAGAAAAATTCTTAGGAATAGACTTCAAGCATTGACTGCAGAAAATATTTTTTTTTATCTCACAACACTAAGTCTACAATGATTTATCAGTGAGAATGTCCCTATCTTGGCAGAAGGAACTTCTGATAATGAGAAGTTGGTGATAACTGAGGCATAGGAACATTCTGATTTTCATTGTAAGAATTACATATGCAGCGGCTTAGAGGATGGCTTATACAACATCTTCAGCGTGTGTAAAACTTCAAAAGAGTTGTGGAATGCCCTTGAGAAGAAAAACAAAATAGAAGATGCTGGATTAAAGAAGATTGTGGCTGCAAAGTTTTTAGACATTAAAATGATGGAACACAAGACTGTCATATTCCAAGTTCAAGAACAACAAGTCATTGTTCATGGTTTTCTTACGGAAGGAATAAACAGTTTCAATATTTTCACTATTAAGTATATTGATTATGTTGCTAACTCTAGAATTTCCTTTGAAGGTATGGTCATAAATGGGGAGTTTCAAGTAGCAACCCTTATTGAAAATTTGACTCCTTCATGGAACGACTTTAAGAATTACTTGAAGCATAAGCGCAAGGAGATGACTCTTGAAGACTTGATTGTTCATCACAAAAAGGTTGTAGAAAAATATTTCATGGAAATTCAGTAATATAGAGAGCAAATATTATTGAAGATGCACCCACAAATTTAAAGAAAAGAAAGAAGTCATCTGGACCAAAAGCAATTCGTCTAAGAAAAAGTTCAAATAAAATTTCTGCAATTATGACAAAGTTGGTCACAAGGCTCCAGATTGTCGGGTTCAAATAAAGACACAAAAAAAATCAAGCAAATATGGCTAAAACAAATAAAGAAATGGAACACTTAGGTGCCATGCTTTATGAATGCAACTTGGTTGGCAATCTAAGGGAATGGTGGATAGATTCCGGTGTCACCCGTCATATCTGTGCTAACAAAGATTTGTTTGCATTTAATGCTCTCGCTGAACCCCATGAGATGATTTTTATGAAAAATTTTGCTACATCAAAATTTGAAGGAACATGCAAGATATACTTGAAATGACATCTGACAAGGTGATGACTTTTAACAATGTCCTTCGTATTTCAAAATAGTGAAAGAACTTGGTCTCAACATCACTTTTAACCAAGAATGGATTCAAGTGTGTCTTTATTTTCGATAAGGTTGTAGTTAGAAAAAATTAAGTTTATGTAGAAAAAGGTTACTTAACTGAGGGCCTTTTTAAATTCAATGTAATTGCTATTGAAATAAATAAAAATTTATTTTCTCCTTTTGCTTGAGTCTAATGAACTATGACATGAATGTTTAGGATATGTCAATTATAAACTCTAGCGAAAACTGATTAGTTTAGAAGTATTGACAAACTTTGAGTGTAATAAATCACAATATCAAACATGTGTTGAATCTAAGTTTGTAAAACATCCATATAAATCCATTGAAAGGAATTTCAATCCCTTAGACTTAATTCATACAGATACTTGTGACATGAAATCAACACCATCTCGCGGTGAAAAAAATATTTCATAACTTTTATTGATGATTATACTCGATATTATTATGTTTATTTGTCTAATAACAAAGATAAAGTAATTGAAACCTTTAAGGAGTACAAAATTGAAGTTGAAAATCAGTTGAACAAAAAGATAAAAATGATAAGAAGTGATAGGGATGGAATGTATGAATCTCCTTTTGCAGTGATATATTTGAAAAGTTGAATTGTTCATTAAATTACTACCCCTTACACACCTCAATTCAATGGAATTGTGGAAAATAAAAATTAAACATTGAAGAAAATGATGAATGTTTTACTAATAAGTTTTGATTTATCAAAATTTGTAGGGGGAAACTATCCTTACTGCAAACTGAATACTCAATAGAGTGCCCCAAAGCAAAACACAATCTATTCCATATGAGAAATGAAAATAAAGGAAACTCAACATAAAACATTTCAAAGTGTGAGGGTGTTCAGTCAAAATCCAAGTACCTACACCCAAATGGGTCAAAATAAGACCTAAGTCTGTGGACTGTATTTTTATTAGATGTGCTACAAATAGTAAAGTATGTCATATTTTGGTTCACAAATCGGAACATCCCGATATTCTATGATAATACGATAATTGAATCAGATAATGCCAAAATCTTTGAATAAATTTATCCGTATAAAACTAGACGTGACTTATCTAGTGAAGAATCTAAACGACCTGGGGAAGAAACAAAGGAAAATACACTTAATGAAGAGAATCTGAGATATAGTATATGTCAAGGTACTTCTACTTCTTTTTGTTTGGACTTTCTGATATTTTTACTTGAAAATGAGCCTCAAACATTTAAGAAAACCTTGTCTTCTGTAGACTTATCATTTTGGAAAGAGGAAGCCAATAGTGAAATTAAATTAATTTTGAATAACCATACTTGAAAATTGGTTAATCTTCCTCCTGAATATAAACCTTTAGGATAGAAATAAATATTATAAAAGTTGATGGAGATATTGGCAAATATAAGGCAAGACTTGTTGTTAAAAGGTTATCAACAAAAGGAAGAACTTGATTATTTTGATACATACTTGTCGGTAACAAGGATAACATCCATTCGGATGCTAGTAGCGCTTACGGTGATATATGATCTTGAAATTCATCAAATGATGTGAAAACAACTTTCTTAAATAGAGAGTTGGAAGAAGAAATTTACATGGAACTGTCACACCCCAAATCCCATTGAGACGGACTAGCACCCGAAGCCATTGAGGCCCGAGAGAACCAATCTTTACTCATGTCCATTCATATGAATGTCTCTATTTAAACATCATTATATCTCATGCAACTATGCGGAAGTCATGAAAACATATGCTATATATGAAACTTAATCGTTAGGGCCATCAAGTCAAAATGAACATACATCTCTTTACATTCACCTTCCCACGTACGTCTACAAAGCCTCTAACAGATACATGTACATAACCATCCTAAAGTCGGGACAAGTCCCCGCTTTATACATCATTTACATAATACCAAAATCAATGTACACTATGACTCGAAAAGCCCCAAACCAATTGGAGCTCACCAATGATCCTCAACCTACTGTGAAGGTCTATAAGTACCTATGCCTGCAGCAAGTAAGGTAAATTCCCCAAAGGGGTCAGTACGAAGAATGTACTGAGTATGTAAGGCTATAAGAAACTACATGAAATATAAGGCCCTTAATGGGATCAAATATGAAGGAATAGCCAATATAGACAAACCATCGATCTAAATGCTTGGAACCATGTACTTTATGTTCATTAATCTCTTGCCTTATGTACATTACCATTCACATTACCGTTGAATACATAACCATCAATATATGCAACCGTTAATATGAGTAACTGTCAATAAGCAACCGTCAATAAAAGTAACCGTCAATAAAAGTAACCGTCAATATGCAACCGTCAATAAAAGTATCCGTCAATATGCAATCGTCAATAAAAGTAACCGTCAATAAGCAACCGTCAATAAAAGTAATCGTCAATATGCAACCGTCAATAAAAGTAACCGTCAATATATGAAGCAGGTTCATCTCGAGCTAAGTTTATGCCTCCAGAGCTGCCACCAGTACTCAAAGAACCATAAAGTAACCGTAAAGTAACTATAAATTAAGTAACCATATATGTATTATTTATTAGCATTTCTTCTTTCTTTTACTTTTGAGAGATTGATATGTTGATAGTCGTAACATTACTGGAGCTTTGGAACCTCAATTTTATGATTATGAGACATGTGAATAACAAAATATGATAACCTGACATGAGATACTTCGAGACATCTCAAAATAGGAACAGGTTCGATGACAATGTGAACAATATGTGCTGCAGAAGGATATGATAAGAGCAACCTTACATAACTTATCTTCTCAATATGAATACACAGTCCTATATGTGGATACAATAATCCATCTCCCTCCTTACGTGTTACTCTACAACACAAGTACATAACGAAGCTCATGTTAACAACCAACTACCTTACAAGTGCATACGACGACAATGAATTACGTGACTGTCGTATAACGTCATTTCGCCCTCTTACAATACCATTTATTGCATCACCTTACCAACAATACCATAACATTCCACACATTGACCAAGACATAATAAACCAATAACATTTCACACCAAGTTTACCCTTTACACTTCCTCATTAACACTACCTTACCTTTTCTCCGTCAAGTCACTCGATAGCTTTCACAATAACACATTAACAACAATCCATAATTGATACCATTCAAAATACCTCCGTTATACTCCGTTAAAGTCATTCAAAAGGTACCATAAATTTATAATTGCATCCATGAAGGGTATAGGGGCTTTGGGGGGTCAAAGAGATGCAAAAACAATCGAAACGGGGTTCTGGCCTGACCCGCGAAGACACCTACACCCACAGGTGGTTGAGGTGTGGCCGCAGGTGACCCTTGGAAGTGTACAGGGGCACCTGTACAGTCACCTGCGCCCGCAGGTGCTTCGTCTGCGAGGGCGGGTGCCCATTTCGGCCAAAATGGGTCTCTTTTGGGTCCTTTTTTGTAATGAATGGTCCATGATCATAATTAATCTTATATTTTCATATTTTAAGTTATCTTATATGCCAACGAACAGCCATGGTTTCACAACGCACATAAACATCACCAAAACCACATTTTTCTTTCAATACACCACCAAGTCCATGCACAATTTTGCAATAACATTTCCAAACATTATGTACAAGGATAAAACAAGTTAAGGCTATAATCACATCTCACATGTCAATATTGAATCCATCAAGTTCACTTTCTTCAAGACCACAAATCCATTTTCAAGTTTATAAGGCAAAACCCTTCACCGATTAAGCAAACATAAATTGTTTCACACATAGTGAACTTCTCACACTTCACCAACATAACCAACATGATCTACACCATCTTCCATGCATATAATATATTAAACCATAAAAATAAACACTTACCTATAATTGCAACAGGGTGATCTTGTCCAAAGGAATGGTTGCCTTAGGGTTTGAGTGTAGAGAGAATGGTGGAAAATTCTAGAAATTGCTTGTGTGTCCAACATGAATAAAATCTGATTTTTGGTTGCCTTTTTATAGTCCTTTAATGGTCATCTTAGCCAAACACTTGGTCCAATAATGATATATTGAATTGGTCATACAAGAATGGGTCAAATACCCCTTTGGGCCATGTCTTTTGTATCTTATTGGGCCTCCATTAAGCCACATAACTCAAGATTAATTTGGTCCATCACATTTGATGTATAATACCTCAAAACTCCCATGTTTAAATAATTCTATGAATGTCACGATAATCAACTAGGTTCAGAAATATACGGGGTGTTACAGGAACAACCTGAGAATTTTGTGATTTCTGGTAAAAAGAGGAAAGTGTACAAACTTGTTAAGTCACTTTATGGACTAAAACAAGCACCCAAATAGTAGCATGCAAAGTTTAACCAAAGAATATTATAAAATGGATTTAAGATTAATGAATCTGAAAAATGTGTTTACATTAAACACTCTAAATTATAAAGTCATTATTCATTTGTATGTTGATGACATATTGATCATTAGTAGATATATTTTTGACATAAATACTACTAAGCATATATTGGCTAGTAAATTTAATATGAAAGACCTAGGAGATGCTGATGTAATCTTAGGGATTAGATTCATAGAAATTCACAAGGTTTAGCATTGTCACAGTTTCATTACATCAAAAGGTACTTGACTAGTTCAAGTATTTAGATTTCAACATTGCCAAAACACCAATTGATGTGAGTTTTGCACTTCAAAAGAATGAAAGTGAAAGTGATTTGCAATTGAATTATGCACGAGTATTGAAAATTTTGATGTATATCATGAATTGTACATCCAGATATAGCATGTGCTATCAGTAAATTGAGTCGATTCACAAGTAATCCCAATCAAACTCATTGGATGGTAATAAAATAAGTTTTGGGTATCTAAAACATACTCAAAACTATGTTTTACTTTATAACAAGTATCTTGCAGTACTTGAGGGATATAATGATGCAAATTGCCTCACCGGATCAAATGAAGTTAAAATCCATAAGTGGGTATGTATTTATCCTTGATGGAGGAGTAGTTTCTTGAAAATCATCCAAACAAATATGTGTCGCTCGCTCTATGATGGAATCTGAATTTATATCTTTAGATAAAAATGGTGAAGAAGCTGAATGGCTCCGAAATTTTTTGGAAGATATTTTTTTTTGGCCCAAACCTTTGACATCTGTATGCATATATTTTGATAGTCAAGTTGCAATAGATAAGGCAGGGAGCACTATGTATGTCACAACCTGATTTCTCAAGTCATGATGGCACCTACTTTAACCCACCACTAGGTAAGCCAATCCATAGTCCGAAATGGCTAATAACGAACTACCAAGAGAAAATAGGAAACTGCAAAATAAATATAATAAAAAGGCTAATATAATCTCAAAATCTAGTGGAGCCAGTACAAGAAATTCTAATAAATCAGGAATACAAGTGAAATACAGGATAAATATATATGTATAAAGATATTTCTGAATACAACATAGAGATCATTCTAACAACAAGAGAGAGAGCAGGAGCAACTCTGAGTGTCAGGAGCTCACCCTAAGTCTCTGATCCATTACTGCTCCGCACGATCTACACTTCAACTGCGCTAACTCTTACTATGATCTACAGGCTGCAGAAGTGTAGTATGAGTACCAAACACGTGGTACTCAGTAGGCATTGACCAACTGAGCTCCAGAAATAATGTAAGCATAAATAACATGTAAGGCATGAATACTACATGCAGTTATCCAGGAAAGATAAGCATTATGTGGCTAATGAAGCAATAAGGGTAAACTACCCTATTCTAACAGTGCTCAAGAGTTAAAGTGCACTATCGTATATCACTAGTCAATATATCAATGAAGAGTAAAAGAAGTATATATATAGGAGTATACAAGGACAAACAATACATATACAATTTGAGTGGACAAATGAGAGAGGGATATACGGTAATGCCATATCTCTATAGGACTAACTCTAAGGTGAATACCTGAGGGAGTCAGCCTAACATCTTGGAGTCCATAGCCAGGTAAAGGAGCTAATACTACCGTAATCGAGGCTTCCAACCAAAGGGTGACTACACATGAGACAACCTACCAATAACATATTATATCATGATAAAGAAAGGGAACAAGAAACGGACCGACAACCTCGGGTACCAGTCCATAACCATCCTGTCATGAACTAACCATAATAATCAATAAAGAAGTAACCGGCTAGTCTGTACAAACAAATACCTAACCAAGCCCTTATAAGCTCGAAAGGTTCACGAAAGCACTCAGCAAACAACAATCATAGGTTATACCTATACAAACCCCTATAAGGCTGATAGATATAAGTGCCAAACGATCATACTGGTGATAAATGATGCATATGAATGAATGAATGCCACATAAAATGAAATATCATAACCGATCCAAGTGCCATAAAGTACCAATTATATACACCTCCTCCAGCTCAGTAGCTCACAAAGGCAGGACCTACGGCGACCATCCTTCTCCGACACTATGGCTCACGAATGAAAGGGCCCATAGGGGATTCAGGATATCCGTATACACTGCCTGGTCCCGAACCAGAACTTCCAATAACCATTATAATCAATCAACTCCATCCAGTACCGAATATATATATATATATATATATATATATATATATAATACGTGCAAGGACTCGAACCGTGACTAAAAGAGTATATATTGTATAATAAGTGCACAGACTCGAACCGTGACTAAGGGAGTGTACATTGAAAGCCATTGCCCGAGATCAAGTTCAGGACTAAAACATCATAATAATGTTAAAAGGGTCGAAATCTTTGTCAACTGAAGTAAATAGTAGTGGTAAAAAAGTAGATAACCATGGACCGGATTCAATCTCAGTCTAATTTCCAAAACATCACTTTTAATTTTAAAAGCTCACAGTTTATTAAATAAGGTGGTATGATTCCCATCATAAGAGAGTCCATTTTAAACGTGAAAAGTGGGAATAAATCCTTTTTTGGAAAACAGTAGTAGAGTCAAAGTTTTGGTTGGAATTGTACCACTAAGTGAGAATGAATTTGCCTAACAGTATGCAGGCCATCACCAATATCCAAACAATACCACCATAAGAGCATAATCGTCAATAAACTAACGCCACGTCCTTTGAAGGATAGGATACTCACATGGAGTCCAACTGCTATCGTAACCATGGTCTCGGTCCCAATAATACATATTCAACAATAATAACACCTCATAACTCGGAAAACTACGGTAAATGAGGGCGTAGAGTCACTAAAGGATCTAATTTAGGGAAAATGCCCTCCTATTCACTAAGTAAGATGATAAATCTCATACTAAAGGATTCTTAATATTAAACTATGGTTAACATGCTTATAATCAAGGGTAATAGGAATCTATAGCCATGACAAGTGTTTTACACTAAGGTTCGGGTCACATTTCTACCCCCAAATTCCCTAAATGGGATAAGTCATGCTATACTAGTAATATAAATATCCTATCATCCCTACCTAGCATGATAACTATACTATACACAATCTCATAGAGAAAATAGACTAAAGCCTACCTAGATACCGAACTGCAAATCTTGAATCGCCCACAAATTGCTCGACTTTGCTCCACGATTTTGAAATGCCACCACGCTATCAAAACAATCATCTAATGTCAATACGAGAAAAATGAGACCCATATTGCTATATAAAAGCTCGAGCCAAAATTTGAGTCAAGAATGGGCCCGTGGGGCCCATAAATGGAATCCAAAAATTGAATCTGTCACGAGGTCCCTCGAAGGACAAGGAATGTGTGCTCCAAAGTTGAGCACAAACGGACCATAAATCGGGGCCCAAATCAGCCCACAAATTTAGGAATTCAAAGACCTAATTTCTAAGAATTTACCATGAAAAGGGAAGGAATTCAACGGGGAAAATAATGGAAAATGAGCAAGGAGTGATGGGTTAGCTTACCTTAGCTTCAATGGAAGATTCCCCACTCTTCAAGCTCTCAAAAATGGAGAGAAAACCCTAAAGGAATTATAGAAATTAGGTGAAGAAGGGGGATTTAACACCCCTAGGTGCCGCATAAGCAGTCAAATGATCGCCTAAGTGATCCTCCACGAAAATCCGGCCTTCACTTAAGCAGTCAAGGGTCACTTAAGCGACTTCCGCTTAAGCGATGACGCCCCCATTTAAGCGACTAGACGGGGTCCAAGGCTGATCGCTAAAGTGATCTCTTGGTCACTTTAGCAACCACCGCTTAAGAGACCAAAGGTCCTCTTAAGTGGTTACACCAGAAACTTTGAGGCATAAGATTTTCTAAGTCTAAATGGACTCCGATCGGGTTCTCGGAATTCATTTAGAACCCCGTAAGTGCAAACAAACTATGCTATCATACCAAATTTGACATTCCGGACTCAATGAAACCATCGAAACTTTCATCCGAGATCATTTCAATTAAATATGGGGCCAACACCTATGGTTCCATTTTTCATCAAATCTACCCAATAGCCTAAAATCAGTCCCAAAAACCTCAGGACCTGAATCAAGGGTCCCCCGGCCTAAAATCAATGTTTCGGAGCTGATGACGCTGTCAGAATTTCTATCTGAGATCGTTTACTAGCAGTTTTGTTTAGAGACTAATTCCTTAACAGAGAAAGCTGTAAAATAGAAAAATGAGCCTAAAATCCAAACGAACTGTTCGGTGACCAAACCGATTATTTTGATAAGTCATAAATGACATGTCGCCACTGTGGGAGGGCTCAAAATGGCTGAACACGCAAAAATCAAGAAAATGACTTGGAAAGTCATTACAATATCCACTACTAAAAGGACTTTCGTCCGCGAAAGTCAATGGATAGAAAGAGCACGAAAACTCGAAGGACGAGGTACTGGGCCTGCATGCCCTGAGCATGAATCCCTAGATAACCTTAAAGAAGCGACAATGCTTTCCAGGGATTTTGCCAAAGGTATCACTTTTTACAGCCAATTTCCTATTTCACTTTCCAAATAACCAAAACTCAACTTCAACAACCAACTAACCTTTAACTAAACAGAGAATGAATCATGCACACACACCCAAACCACGACATGCCGACATCACACCAATACAAGCCTAACCAGGCAGAAGCTCAACCAATCTAAAGGCAAACTAAGGCATGAATCATACAACCAACTCCAAACTCCATGTCCAACCTTCCTTTGCCTTTCCAAGCCAGCTATCTACTCAGAACCACAAAAAATACCATTCGAGCCCTGTCAGCGCAACCACAACATATTGACCTCGAAAGGTTGAAACTGATCCACAAAAAATCCATACTGGCCAGCATACAACTAAGCCCATAAGGTGCTACTCGGGCACTCAAATGGAGATGATCCAAACCTGTGATCTCTTTCCAAAGCAACAACTGGTTTGGATAACCCTAGAAACTAACATTAAGGAATCCCAGGCATAATCTCTCAAAGATGAACGATCCGCTCCAAGATGCCCTACAGACCATGGGTGAAACCATGCTAGATCAAGGTAGAGTACACTTTTTCCAATGAGTAGGCATTCAAAGTTTCTGATGACAAATGAGAAACCAAGGTCCAAAGCAGTAGAAACCAGTACCATGTACCGACGAACCAACTTCTGAGCATTTAGCAAACATATCCCAATGGAACTAAAGATAACTGAACCGATAGGCAATGAGTGTGCTTAGTCAACTTATAACTGAATGCTCAACTGAGTCAAAACCTCAAAATAAGGGGGAGAGGGATGCAATAAATTTATGCATTCCCAAGCTGGAATCCCAACACTGAAGTTGCGCTACTCGATCTCAACTATCCAAATCGGTCCTACTGGCGAGTAAGCCTCCATATACAAAAATCTATCATAACTCCTAAGCCATCATTCAAAAGAGTCAAAACCACAACTGAAGTCAACAAGACTTCACTGAGGCCAAATACCCAGGTCAACCTTACCATCAGAAATCAAGCGTATACAAAATAATATCTGTAAGAGTTGAACTGAAATGTCACCGAAGAATATAATCATGACAGAGAAAAACCACCGTCTGAAGGAACAAGGAGCCAACTTCACATCGGCTGAAGGGCATAATGCATCGAGGCATAACCAAGCACTCACCAAGGGTGAAAAACACACTAATGGTACCCAAATCTCAAGTAAGCCCAAAAACATGAACTTAGCCTGAATTTGGTCAAACCAGTATCCAAAACATGGCAACGAATACTCATTCTCCATAGACATCTGCTTTAACTATCAACAATTGATACCCAAGAACATATCACCAAGCAGAAGCATCTTACGAAGTCATATAAGGCCGAACAAGTATCGAGATGAGAAATTTTCTGAAATCTCCCAATTTATACCAACTTTAACTCGGTTGAGTCGTGAACCATATCGCAGAAAAAATAGAGTACCCAACTCAACACCAATACCAATATTAAGACTACCATCGGGCGATGAACTATCCAAATCAAAATAACAAATCTCAAAATCTCCAACATTAGGAGCAGGTTATAGAAAAGGATTGTCGAAGCTAGAATCACGACAAAGCCATGAAAGGCCAAAATCACCTTCATTTTTATAATTCTCTCTACAACTGACCTTGCTAATAGAAAAAAAAGGTCAACCAACCAAGATAGCCATCTAAGTTGATGAAATAGGATCGCAAGGAAAGGAAAACACTAACTAGATAACGCTAGTCTAGCCTATTAAGTATGAATTAGTCAATGCCAAAATAATGAAAATAACATTATATGTAGGTGGCACAAAATGAGAAACACAACCAGTACCACTATAAAATCACAACAAGCCCAAATGCCAAAGGAAATATGACTTTAACCCAAATGCTACACCCCAAGGAAATCACAGTACTGATCCACTCAATCCACTACTAAAAGAAATCATCTACAGGGGTAGTCATATAAGCATAAATCAAAACAAAGGCATATATCAATCACTATAAAAACACCAAGGCATATAATCATCGATGGGTATGAAAACCCCAATTCAACTCAAATAGAAACTAGAGGCAGAAAATTAAAAGCGCACCTATCATGATGGAAATACAATGTCACATTCCTAACGTGCTTGAAGGAGTACGAATCTGAGCATTTCCAAACCTAGACTTAGCATCTGAATCACCAACTGAGGCACTAAGTGCACTACCTCTAATTGAAGGCGCCTCAACACTGAAAGACTGGTTTGGATGAACTGAACAACTAATAATACCATGTTGGGGACACTCTCTAGACCAGTGACCAGCCAATTTGTAGTCATAGCAAACCCCTAAAACTCTAACCTAACGAGAAACAAGAATTGATCCCAACTAGCAAACCAACTGACGTCGGGGACACTCTCTACTAAATTGACCAATTTTGCCACAATCAAAACAAGCTCCTGGAATACTCTAAGGTACTGTACCAGCCATCTCATAATGGTTTTCACGGCCTGAAGATCTATACCAAAAAACCTACAATGTCTGATGAGAACTTTGTCCACTATAAACACCGCGATCTATTTGAGATCCACCTCTACTCTGATATGCTACCTGTATGGACCTGATAGTCTGCAAGTGAGGCTAACCTCTACTGGAAAGATCCCGACCTCCAGATGGAATACCACTAACATTGTACTGCTGACACAGCCTATTACAGCCACCTCCATATGTCTTAATGCATGCCCTCTCTGTGGTCCTTGCGTGATCAACAACCTAATAGAAGAAAGACCAAACTACTATCAAATGCTCCATCGCCAAGCAGAGTGGTAAGGTAAATCCTTTGATAAATCCACGCCCTCATGCTCTGTAGGGAATAACATAGGAGTTTGACTGGCCCATTTAAGAAACCTTATCTCATACCCTGAAATAGATAGAGAACCCTATTGGATAATAACGAATCCAACTCTGGTCTGAGAACTACTCGATGTATCAGACATCATCTTTGACTAGGAGGTAAACAAGAACAGACTCGAAACCCCTAACACTGGATCTTTAAAAGTTGAGGCGGTCACAAACTCTGTCGGAGCCTGGGCTAACCCTAGACCCTCTGGTTGACGCTAAAGATCCTCAATATCAATCTCTAACTCTCTAGTTTGATGTTGAGCCAAAAACTCGGGTAACATGTGCAGAAGTACTGTCCGCATCTGTGACAACATCGTGTTATCCATCTGGGAGAGAGTGGAGTCAAATAAAGTACTTAGAGGTTTATAGAATTACGGACACACAACAAGAGTCGAGAATAGAATTTCCCAAGACTGCCATGTAGCCTCCCGAAGATAGCATACAGGCATTTTCATACCGATCCGTAAGACTGTGATAAATACTTTGCTCTTGTACCAACACATCGGTAAACCTAGGTTTTGATAACAATTTATCACGACCCTATTTCTCAAGTCATGATGGCACTAATCTAACCCACCAGTAGGTAAGCCAACCCGTAGTCTGAAACGGCTAACAATGGACTACCAAGAGAAAAGAGAAAACTGCAGAATAAATATAATAAAAAGTCTAATATAATCCCCACACCTGGTGGAGCCAGTACAAGAATTTCTAATATATCTGGAGTACAAGTGAAATATAGGATAAATATATATATATATATACAAAGATGTCTCTAAATACAACATAGAGATCACTCTAACAACAAGAAAGAGAGTAAGAGTAACTCAAGAGCTCACCCTATGCCTCCAATACATAGCTGCTCCGCACGATGCACACTTCAACAGTGATAACTCGTAATATGATCTGCAGGCTGTAGAAATGTAGTATGAGTACCAAACACATGGTACTCAGTAGGCATCGTCCAACTGAGCTCCAAAAATAATGTAAGCATAAATAACATGTAAGGGAAGAATATAACTACATGCAGCTATCTAGGAAAGCTAAGCATAATGTGGCTAATGAAGCAATAAGGGTAAACTATCCTATTCTAGCAGTGTTCAAGAGTTAAAGTACACTACCGTATATCACTAGTCAATATACCAATGCAGAGTGAAAGAAGTGTATATATATTAGCATATAAGGCCAAAGAATATATATACAATTTGAGTGGACAAGAAAGAGAGAGAGATTCGGTAATTCCATATATATATATACATACATACATAAAGGACTAACTCTAAGGTGAATAACTGAGGGAGTCGGCCTAACATCTCAGGGTCCATACCAGGTAAAGGAGATAATGTTATCGTGATCGGGGCCTCAAACCAAAGGGTGACTAAACATGAGACAACCTACCAATAACATATTCTATCATGATAAAGAAAGGGAATAAGAAACATACCTGTAATACCTCGGAAAAAAAAATTGTTTCAAATTTATTTTAACACTTTAAACGGGTGTAACTTTTAATCTATAAAGAGTTCCGTGGAATATATATATTTTTAAGTAGAATTATATTGCTTGTATATTATATTATATGTAGCTTTTATATTAAGTTGAGTGAACTAGTGGGACCTATTTTTTTTTTTTAATTAAGTGGAAAATAGGATAAGATTGAGGGGAAAAAGGTACAGAAGTATATATTTTGAAATTGAGGGCTTGTGCCCTTATTTTTTTTTCCTAGAAAATGTACAACAATACTACTTAGCTCTCAATTTTCTTTTTCAGTAATCTTCCTTCTCCTCTACTCATTTGTAACCATTATTAAGAAATTTTGGCTTAGAATTCTCTTCTTGTTGTCAAGAAATGGATAGTAACAAAATTACTATATGTTTTCTTCCTTCAATGACATCATGAGAAATTGGGGATTAATATCAATTAGGTAATTTCTCTACCCTACACTTGAATATTGCTATGAAATACATGTTTAGGGTATAGGAGGAGGTAGTAATTACCGTTTGAATTGAATTTCGTACTAGTTCTTGAGGTGGGTTATAATTAGGATTCTTGAAAAGAAAGGGGAAAAGATGGAGTTGTGATAAAAGTGAAATATTTGGGTATTTCTAATGGTAGAGGTAGACTTAATACTAAATCCTTGTTAAGGAATTTAATTAATTTTGAGTACAAGGAAAGGATATTGTAATAAGTTGTTAGATGAACCTTTGGATTATTGATGAATATATTTATGTATTGTATATGTAGTTGATTATGTTAGAGTGATTGCTCACCGTTTGGGTGGTCGAAATTATTGATTGGTCGATTGCGAAAGACGACACCTAGGAGTGTTGAGTTGTTTGACAACCGTGATCCTACCGTTAGCTAGTGAGGCATCCAAGGTATGTAAAGCTAAAACCTTTTCCGCCGTTAAGGCACAATCGTGAGTTACTTGTTTCTCCTAAAAGAGTAAATATAGTTTACTTGATATATGCGTGAACAAAGTCTTCTCTTTCTATGTGCCAAACACATGACTACATGTCTACTACAAATCAAATTATCTATATGCTCGTTCCACTTAGACTTTCTTATCCTCGCACTTTATGCACTTATTATGTTACTCCTTTGAATCAAGTACTCATAGTGTTTCGCACGACCATAAGTGTTTTTACTTGAACTACTTACAAGCCACATGATATATCCGTCACATCTTAAAATGTGAATAAATGGTCATAGTGTCTATACGCCCTCTCATTTGAAATTATTTATATTCACACCTCTTATGTCTATTTACTAAAGTCACAGTACTCATATTACTCTTGTCAAGTCTAATATCTATAGAGCGAATCGTGTTTCGTCTTCATTAGAGATTCTTAAAAGTCACGTGGAATATCTAGCTTATGCTATAAATTAGAACAATTGGCCATAGTATAGTCACACTAGTCTATTTAATCACATAAGACACAGGTATAAGATGATGTAGAGATAAAGAGCTAGCTTTTAAATAGCTAGGTACCATTAAAAAGATTAATTGTATAGGGTAAGTGCTACTTAAATGGCTAAACTGTCATTATCATAAGTTATTTGTATATGAGACATTATGTGATAAAAGGTTATCCTTATCGAAGGGAGGGTATTAGGTTTTACTTGGCACACCCGTACGACGTAATTCTGTACACAGGATCGACACCAGACCATTATAGTGAGCCCGAATATTGTGGCGTCATTTGCATTTGGAGTCAATTGGAAGGTCATGCATTAGTTCACCTGACTCGAGCCGATATACGACACATATGGCCTGTGGGCAGACCCTCATAATGAGCCCATGGAGGGGCGTACCCTGTATCAGACTGTGATTATAATTATGTGTATAAAATCATAGCAATGGGCATTTGGGCGACGTATGCCTTATACTTGACATAGATAGCCTTCGGTAAACCATCATATGATTATTTGAATCAAAAGTAGGCATAGGGCATCACCTAGGCAAATTACTAGGTGCTTCATAATGATGAATCACTCATTAGACGTTACATGACGAGTTAATAAGGCAAATGCACAAGTTATGGTTTATATTGTGTATAGATCACTTGTATGCTCATAGATTATAGTCCAGAGGAGAGTTTCTAGTATTTCGCTGCCTATGGTTGCTCATTTTGTTATTCAATTTATTGAGCATCCTCATATATCTATCTGTTATTCAGTCTGCTTTACATACCAGTACGTGTTATATATGTACTGACGTCCCTATTTTCGAGGGCGCCACATCTTTGTATATACAGGATCAGGTATATCAGATGGCAAGATTTTATATTAGGCACTCGTTTCAATTCAGCAGAGTAGTTGGTGAGCTTTTCTCTCATCTGGAGGTAATAAATGTCTAGCACCCTTTAAGTCATATTTATAGTTATGGCTTGCATATATCGATTTTTTTCCCGATCATTTGCCATTGTACAGTAACAAATTCGATTAGAGGCTTCATAGATAATGTAAAGTTATCGTATGTAATCATAATTTAAGTTATCCATTATAGTAATGCGACCTTTTGACTAGTGCTACTTATAGCAAGAGTTCATATGGACCCTTGTCCACCCCTTCTAATCTGGGGGCGTGACAAACTTGGTATCAGAGCCTTAGGTTCATGTGTCCAGGGAGTCTATGAAGCTGTGTCTAGTAGAGCCTCACTTATGAATGTGTTGTGCACCACATTTATAATAGAGGGTCTACTTGGTCATTTAGGAATTACGATCTTCTTTCATGATCTATATCGTGCGACTGCGCCATGTCATATGGAGTTATTTCTTATTCACATTCTTTCTATTAAAAGCAAGCTCAGACCAGACCAAAAGACCAAACTCTAGTGCTGCCAAATAGGTAGTTTCCAGCTCATAATCATTAGTCATATAGAGGCTCATATGTGTGTAGTAGATGGCTTGATAATTCTGATATTTCAGATCCTTAGTTATTTTACAGAGGAATGGTTTGATGATATTCATGTACTCTCTACAGTTATAATTGTATTTTTGTTATCCCTAAATTTATCTATGCGGATTCAAAGGGGAAATTAGTCAAAGAATTACTCGATTAGCATTGTTCATTTAACAGAATCGAGAAATGGTGCCTCCCAATGTAATTTTTGGCAGGAGAATACAATCTATTTTTTATTCAAAAAGCTTTTCTGCATGATCCCTTTGGTTCTTATAGGACTTAAGCCTATGAAGGATTTTTAGTACTTTGGTGATATAATCAGAAGCTTCACGATTATTTGTACGCTGAGAATGGGGGCGATCGAATAGAATAGACCCTTTTTATGTTATGACTGTTATGGTGGACTAAATTGTTAAGTAAATGTGCCTCACCAATGTTAACCAGAGATATCCTTAGTTGATTGACAAGGACCAGATGATTTATTAGATATTATTTTTAGGTGAGAACACATATGACTTCTATAGACTATGTGCATTAAAGTACCCCGATTAGGGAATGATATATGTAAGTCCCTCTTGGGTAGTGAGCGCGGGAATAAGTGTTTCAATTAATTCATAGGAATATATGTAAGGGTATGTCTCATTGTGGTTTGTATTAAAACTAAGAAGGGTATTAGTATGCGGTCAAAGTTTAGGATTAAAAATATCAAACGATTAATCATAAATTACAATTTATCAGAGTACTCAAAATAGTAGATGACATAGTATCCATTAATTAATTATAAGAATGCAGTTGTTACATATAGTTGAATGTTATCTAAATAACCTAGATTAAGTATACATGTTGAATAGAGCTCTCGGTTAGAGTACAACTTTATGGGGTTAAATGATGTTATAGAAGAATGATTAATAGCTTCATAGGTAATTGATGCGGTATTACGAGAATTGGTGTTGGGATCGATGTGATTTCTAGATACCCCTAGGATTAATTTGTCATGAACCCATATATATAAATGTTATAGCTTACTTGCTTATTGAATTATAAGTGATACATGTCTTATAAGCCTAATTAGTAACCTGTTATTTGTTTTTATGAGCTTGTTAGTTTATATAGTTATGTTCCTTCAGGGATTAATATATATATTTTTTTTTATGTTATTTGTATCGTTGATCCGTTGTATATAAGTTACATGTTATATGAAACATTGTTTATAACATAAGTGTATTCTAGATCATTTTTTTCTTTAAGCTACAAGCTACATAAATCATTTATTTATATGTTACATGTTTTATAATTAGTATGCTTATATGCTATATGTTTCATAAAATATTGATTCACATGTTAGACGTTTCATGAACAATATTTTTTTTGTATGTATTAATTGCGATACCTCAAGTGTTGGAGAATTATTAAGTGTTTTACATGGCTGCAAAAGCAAATAAGTCTTATGCTTTCTTTGGGTTGTGATTGCTGCTAGAATATATTTAACTTCTTGTGCTCAGTTATCTGCATGTATTTATTTAAATTCAAGTTCATTTTGCTGGGGTTTTTTTTTTTGAAACTCAGGTTATTTTTCCATATAACCTCTTGATATTCTGTTATGTTCAGCTTAGAGTTGGTGATTCTAAAAATCTAAAGAAACTAAGAATTGAAAAAGAACTTATATAGTTTTAGTTTCCTTTCCCATCTGGTTAGTTAGTATGCAAGATGAGGAAGCCTAATTCGGTGTCTGTGATGTATGTTGCTAATTGGTAGGCTCTTGGTGCCTTCTAGGTCTAAAATATGCTTAAAGTCATATCATGTGTCTTGGGTACTTTCTCCCAATTTACATGCTTCCTTCTTGTTAGAGCTTTATAGTTTGTGTCTGGACATCCATTTTCTAGAATTATGCATAATAGACATCTGTGGCGTTTATGTACAAGTTAGACATCGCCAAAAAAAAAAAACTTGAGTTGATAAAGAGAAGTCCTGAGTTATTCAATTTTGATAAAGGTGCTACAAAGAGTGAACTGATACTTGCAATATAGCTATAGATAAAATAAGTCCTAGGTAGTAATGTGTCTAATCCAAGTTCTCCTCGCAACTCAAGCTAGCCAACTGTAACACCCTGTACCTACCAAACCCTACTTGACAACGTTGAACAATGTTTACTTAAGTGTCGAGAGCCAAAAGTATGTATTATGTAATGTTATTGATGAGGTAATTGATATTGGGCCTAGTACAAGGGATTAGACCTTCGTGGGAGGTGTAACACCCCGTATGTTGTCGAACCTATACGACTACATATACATTTATGGAATTAATTAAACATGAGAGATTTAAAGAATTATGCAATTATTTGTTGGGGCTTATATGAGTCTTGAGCCATTGGGCCAAATGAGGCCCAAAGATCATAAGAAAGACTTAGCCCAATGGGGCAAAACATGATCCAATCTTCCATTTGACTAATCAACCATGCATTTAATGCCAAGAGATGGGTAAGAGTGACTTGAGGGATATATATATATATATAAGAGGAATTATTCATTCAATTGGTGGGCTCAATTAATAATTTGTAATGAGCTAAATGAGGCCCAAAAAGTAGCAAGAAGGCATGGCCCAAAAAGGGCATAATGACCCATTCTTGCAAAACTAAGTCAACATAAGAGGATTGAACCAAGTGTGTGGTTAATATACACCATGAGGAGACTATATAATGAGGGAAAAATCAGATTTTTAACACATTTGGACTCTCATGCCTTTTCTAGAATTATTTCAACATTTCTAATATCATACAAACCCTAAGCCCTCATCTTTGTGGACAAGATCATTTTTGCACAAGGCTTGGTAAGTGCTTATTTATAATGTTTTAATATATTTTATGCATGTAAGATGGTTTATATCATGTTGGTTATGTTGGTGAAGTGTGAGAAGTTCACTATGTGTAAAACAATTTGTGTTTGCTAAATCGGAGGATGGTTTTGTCTTGTAAACTTGAACATGGACTTGTGATCTTGAAGGAAATGAACTTTATGGATTCAATATTTACATGTGATATGTGAATATAGTCTTACCTTGTTTTACCCTTGTATATAATGTTTGGAATTGTTGTTGTAGATTTGGTTATGGATTTGGTGGCGTATTGAAAGGAAAGTGAGGTTTTGGTGATGTTTTTGTGTGTTGTGAGACCATGGCTGGTTTTTTGCATGTAATATGATCAAAAATATGTTAAAAGAAGTTTATTTATGATCATGTACCATTCATTGCATTAAAAGACCCAAAGAGACCATTTCGGACAAAAACGGGCATCCGCCCCCGCAGACGAAGGCACCTGCGGGCGCAGATGCCAACGCAGATGCCTTTGGCTGCTGCCAGAGGGCATCTGCGTGCACACCTCAGCCACCTTCAGGCACATGTGGCTGCGCAGGTCAGCCCCAGAGTTAGTTTTGTGTGTTTTCGTCTCTAGTTGATCCCCGGAAGCCCCTATACCCTTTTTGGATGTAATTATCAACTTGTGATGTCATTTTAATGACTTTAAAGTATCATATGGAGGTATTTTGGACTGTATTAAGTATGGATGGTTGTTCATATGTTGTTATGAAGGAGTAATTGCGACGGAATGATAAAGAGAAAAGCATAAAGGGTAAGTGTGGTGTGAAATGCTATCGATGTATGATCTCTTGGGCAATGTGCGTAATGTTGTGGTGTTGTTGATATGATAATTCCTTGGATTGTGTTTTAAGGGGGTGACATGATGTTATACAGTAGTCATATAGTTCATTGTTGTCTTGTACGCCTGTATAGTAACTAGTTACTAATGTAAGTTCCGGTATGAACTTGTATTGTAGAGTAAGACGTAAAGAAGAAGCTGGACTATTGTGTTCACACATAGACTTGTGTATTCATACTTGGAAGTGTAGGTATGTAAGGTTACTCTTTCTGTATCCTTCTGCAGCATATTGACATTGTATCTATTCCAGTCCGAAATGTCCAAAGGTATACTAGTTCAGGTTGAGATATATTGTCATTCACATGTGTCCTACTCTTAGACGAATTATGATTCACATGTCTCATGTTCATTGACTAATGTTCCAAAGGTCCTGTGGTTCCAATAATGTTATGTTCCAAAGTTGTCATAATGTGGTAAATTCTAAGAAAGATATATCAAAGAAAGTAAAGATGTAAAGAGAGTCTATTTAGTCTTGAATAGTCGTTCCAATCATGTCATGTTCCAATAGTATTCACCTTGACATTACGCTTGTTCCATTCCGAAATGTGTTAAGGTAAACTATTTCCGGTTACCAATGGTTGTTGTCACAAGTTTCCTATTCATTGGTTAATCATGAATCACATGCCTCCTATTCATTGATAATGTTCCAAAAGCTCAACAAGGTTATGTTCCAATAGTGATTATACTCATGTCTCTTGTTCATAGATTATTGTCCAATGGTTCCAATGGTGTTATGTTTCCAATAAGACTATGTTTCCAATAATGTTTATTTACATGTCTTCTATCATTAGTTATGGTTCCAAAGCTTCCAAAAATGTTATGCCAAGTAAATGTATCAATCTCTCACAAGTAAATGTACCAATCTCTCACAAGTAAAGGTGTCAATCTCTCAAAAGTAAAGAAGTGAAGTAAGGCATATGTGGTTAATGATCAAGTATGGGTGGCAGCTTTGGGGGCATAAGCCTAGCTCAAGCCGATCCCAGGATCAGGGGGCAGTCCTAGAGGCATAAGCCTAGCTCGGACCGAACCTGACAGGGGGCAGCTCTAGAGGTATAAACCTAGCTCGAGCCGAACATGATATGTTGACTTATGGGTGGCAGCTCTAGAGGTAAAAACCTAGCTCGAGTCGATCCCAATATATTGATTCATAGGGTGGCAGCTCTAGAGGCATAAGCCTAGCTAGAGTCGATCCCAACATAACGTTATGTTATGTAAACCCACTGATCAGTTGGGGCCCGAGTATCACAGTTCACAGGCAAAGATGAATAATCATAGAAGAAAAGAAGCAAAGAAAGTAATGAAAGCAATAGACATGATTCCAAAAGCACAGATTGATGGTTTATCCATATTTAATATTTTATTACAGTTGTTTTCCATTGATGTTCATATGTATATTAACCCACCAAGAGAGTGGAGGTATGTTATATTATTAACCCAAGTCTCTAGAACCTCTTGAATAGAAGAATCTCTAGAATCTCTTGAGTAGACGGATTTCTTGAATAGAAGAACCTCTGAGAAGTAAGTCTTTTTGAGTGGAGGTAACTCTATGGAATAAAGGGGTATGTAAGAGATAGTATATGAATAATAAGGACAGGAGAGAATACTCATAAGTGGCAATGACAGAAGAAAAATAAGTACATGGTTCATTACATACAGAAAGAGAGTTTATTCACATTGTCTATTTCTCTTATGTTGATTCCATTGTTGTTATGATGTTTAATGCAGTTCTTATGAGCCTTACATACTCAGTACATTCTTCATACTGACCCCCTCGAGGGACTTACTTTAAATGCTGCAGGTGCAGGTGCAGGTGCAGGCACTAGTAGACCTCCGCAGTAAGTTGACAGTATTTGCAGATTTATGGTGAGCCCCAGTTGGTTCGGGACTTTCCAAGTCACAGTTGTACATTTGTTTGATGTTGTAAATGTTTTATAAAGTGGGGACTTGTCCCGAATTTAGGTTGGTCTTATAAATGCATCTGTTAGAGGCTTTTGTAGACGTATGTGGGTATATGGATGAAAGAGATGTATGTCCACTCGACTTGATGGCCCTGACGGCCAAGTTTCACATATTGTACATGTTTTCCATGACTTCCGCCATTGGCATTTTATATGTTATCGATTACAGGAGATAGTATGATGTTCATACGAGGATATGCATATGTACATGAGCACAGATTGGTTCTCTCGGGCCATATCGGCTTCGGGTGCCAATCACACCTCAAATGGGATTTGGGGCGTGACACCAACTTGCTTGGACATTTCTCTGACAAGCATCATCAGGCTTAACTTTCTTTTGGTACTTAGATTTGGTTTGATAATTTGGAGGTAGAACACAAATAAAGTGGTAGGTGATATTCTCGCATGTGTATTACTATTTACATTTACGACAGAGGGCGTGATGGAGGAAGCCATTCGTGTGTGAGAGAGAGAGCCTCTAAATATTTAGAAATAGGAAAGTACTGATTTTCTAAGGGAATATCTCTGAAAGATTTGAGTGTAATGGTTTCTAATAAAGGTGGATATTTAATTTATTTAAGAACGAAGTTTGAGTGGAAGGATTTCTGTATGAGGTCTATTCAATTGTCAAACATGTTAGAACACCGACAGTTTGAAAATTAAGGGCTGAAACAAGGACATGGATGTATTTGCTACATACCTTTAAAGTATGATCTTTCTCTAAAATAAAGTTCTTGTTGATCGAAACCTCTGTTTGTTTCTGTTGGTTTCATTGCTTTACTCTTTTTTCCAGAAAGTGGTGGTATTTCTTCACTTAACCTCCTCCATTCCTATATGGTATCCACCAAGATGCTTGATATTAGAGCTAATGTAAATTACACATTCATGAGTGTAGCCAAATTTTCTCACCTACGTGCTACGTACTTCTACAATTTTAGAAACCATGTTTTAGGTGCTTTTATACCTACTTACTTGTATAGTTATATGCTATTTGTCTCTTTGACTTAAAACTTCATGCATTAAGTACATTTATAGCCTACATTCTTATATGATTATTTGATAAATTTTATGTCATAACCTATCTATTTACATGCTGTTTGTTTTACTACCCATCCGTTCACATGCTATTTTATAGTTTACAAGTTCATCTGCCATAGGTTTTCGCAGCTTACCTGCATATGGATTACATGTTATGTTCTTATCTAGTTTATTTATAAGTTATACGCCTGTCATATTTACATGTTCATGGGCTAAAGCACTTTTATATGGCTCATATGTCTACATGATTACATATTTGTCGTGCTTATTTGCCTGCATATTATAATTTCTATATGATTTGATTTTTGTTTAGGTGTTGTATGCATCCATATATACCTTCTAAGTAGGGAGGTAAGAGTTTAGTTTATCCCTAGTTAAAGGCAAGCAAGGTGATCTATGCTATTAGGGTACATAAAGTGTACCTATGATTCTAGAGACTTGCATAGATGCAGCTTTAAGATGCAGGGTATAAGGTAAGTTATAGCATTGGTTATAGTTATCATTTGACTATAAGGCCAAATGGAGCCTCGTGTATTATTTGTTGAGCATTGTATTTGTCGTGACGCTCTGTGAAGCATATTTTTAGGTATTCCAGCTAGCTGACAGGTTCCCCATAGTCCTATTTACAGAGGAAACTCTGTCGAAATTTCTAGAAATTTTGAGAGTTGGTGAAACTTTAAGGCCTTATGATGGGAAAAAGTGAAATAGAAGTTGGGCAAGTGATCTCTTAGATGTCTTGGATAATTTGGGGACTCAAAGTGAGCTACAAGCATCATTCGAGGATGAATGATCCCAAGTGGGAGAGATTGTAACACCTCAGAAAAAAAATGGTTTCAAATTTATTTTAACACTTTAAACGAGTGTAACTTTTAATCTATAAAGAGTTTTGTGGCATATATATATTTTTAAGTAGAATTATATTGCTTGTATATTATATTATATGTAGCCTTTATATTAAGTGGAGTGAACTAGTGGGATCCATTTTTTTTTTAATTAAGTGGAAAAGAGGATAAGATTGAGGGGAAAAAGGTACAGGAGTATATATTTTGAAATTGAGGGCTTGTGCCCTTATTTTTTTTCCTGGAAAACGTACAACAGTACTACTTAGCTCTCAATTTTCTTTTTCAATAATCTTCCTTCTCCTCTACTCGTTTGTAACCATTATTAAGAAATTTTGGCTTGGAATTCTCTTCTTGTTGTCAAGAAACGGATAGTAACAATATTACTATATGTTTTCTTCCTTCAATGACATCATGAGAAATTGGGGATTAATCTCAATTAGGTAATTTCTCTACCTACACTTGAATATTTCTATGAAATACATGTTTAGGGTATAGGAGGAGGTAGTAATTACCGTTTGAATTGAATTTCGTACTAGTTCTTGAGATGGGTTATAATTAGGATTCTTGAAAAGAAAGGGGAAAAGATGGAGTTGTGATAAAAGTGAAATATTTGGGTGTTTCTAATGGTAGGGGCAGACTTAATACTGAATCCTTGTTAAGGAATTTAATTAATTTTGAGTACAAGGAAAGGATATTGTAATAAGTTGTTAGATGAATCTTTGGATTATTGATGAATATATTTATGTATTGTATATGTAGTTGATTATGTTAGAGTAATTGCTCACCGTTTGGGTGGTCGAAGTTATTGATTGGTCGATTACGAAAGACAACACCTAGGAGTGTTGAGTTGTTTGACACCCGTGATCCTACCGTTAGCTAGTGAGGCATCCAAGGTATGTAAAGCTAAAACCTTCTCTACCGTTAAGGTATGATCACGAGTTACTTGTTTCTCCTAAAAGAGTCAATATAGTTTACTTGATATATGCGTGAACAAAGTCTTCTCTTTCTATGTGCCAAACACATGACTACATGTCTAATACAAATCAAATTATCTATATTCTCGTTCCACTTAAACTTTCTTATCCTCGCACTTTATGTGCTTATTATGTTACTCCTTTGAATCAAGTACTCATAGTGTTTTGCACGACCATAAGTGTTTATCCTTAAACTACTTACAAGCCACATGATATATCCGTCACATCTTAAAATGTGAATAAATGGTCATAGTGTATATACGCCCTCTCATTTGAAATTACTTATCTTCATACCTCTTATGTCTATTTACTGAAGTCACAGTACTCATATTACTCTTGTCGAGTCTAATATCTATAGAGCGAATCGTGTTTCGTCTTCATTAGAGATTCTTAAAAGTCATGTGGAATATCTAGCTTATGCTATAAATTAGAACAATTGGCCATAGTATAGTCGCACTAGTATATTTAATCACATAAGACACAGGTATAAAATGATGTAGAGATAAAGAGCTAGCTTTTAAATAGCTAGGTACCATTAAAAAGATTATTTGTATAGGGTAAGTGCTACTTAAATGGCTAAACTGTCATTATCATAAGTTATTTGTATATGAGACATTATGTGATAAAAGGTTATCCTTATCGAAGGGAGGGTATTAGGTTTTCTTGGCACACCCGTACGACGTAATTCTGTACACAGGATCGAGACCAGACCATTATAGTGAGCCCAAATATTGTGGCGTACCCTCTCTTGTGGCATCATTTGCATTTGGAGTCAGTTGGAACGTCATGTATTGGTTCACCTGACTCGAGCCGATAGATGACACATATGGCCTGCG
The DNA here is from genome assembly GCA_031232105.1 of Capsicum rhomboideum. Lineage (NCBI taxonomy): Eukaryota > Viridiplantae > Streptophyta > Magnoliopsida > Solanales > Solanaceae > Capsicum > Capsicum rhomboideum. The sequence goes on from CP124716.1 coordinate 33,619,882, forward strand.
GGCAGATCCTCATAGTGAGCCCATGGAGGGTCGTACCCTGTATAAGACCATGATTACAGTTATGTGTATAAAATCATAGCAATAGGCATTTGGGCGACGTATTCCTTACACTTGACATAGATCGCCTTCGGTAAACCATCATATGATTATTTGAATCAAAAGTAGGCATAGGGCATCACCTAGGCAAATTACTAGGTGCTTCATAATGGTGAATCACTCATTAGACGTTACATGACGAGTTAATAAGGCAAATGCACAAGTTATGGTTTATATTGTGTATAGGTCACTTGCATGCTCATAGATTATAGTCCAGAGGAGAGTTTCTAGTATTCCGCTGCCTATGGTTGCTCATTTTGTTATTCAATTTATTGAGCATCCTCATATGTCTATCTGTTATTCAGTCTGCTTTACATACCAGTACATGTTATATATGTGCTGACGTCCCTATTTTCGAGGGCGCCGCATCTTTGTATATACAGGATCAGGTACACCAGATAGCAAGCTTTTATATTAGGCACTCGTTTCGATTCAGCAGAGTAGTTAGTGAGCTTTTCTCTCATCTGGAGGTAATAAATGTCTAGCACCCTTTAAGTCATATTTATAGTTATGGCTTGCATATATCGAGTTTTGTCCCGATCAGTTGCCGTTGTACAGTAACAAATTCTATTAGAAGCTTTATAGATAATGTAAAGTTATCGTATGTAATCATAATTTCAGTTATCCATTATAGTAATGTAGCCTTTTGACTAGTGCTACTTATGTACCACTCTTGCAATTGTCTTATAAATAGTGGGGGCGTGACAATACCGACAACCTCGGGTACCAGTCCATAACCATCCTGTGATGAACTAACCATAATAATCAATAAAGAAGTAAGTGGCTAGTCCGGGCAAACAAATACCTAACCTAGCTCCCATAAGTCGGGAAGGTTCACGAAAGCACTCAGCAAACAACAATCATAGCTTATACCTATACAACCCCCTATAAGGCCGATAGATATTAGCGCCAATTGATCAAACTGGTGATAGGCGATGCATATGAATAAATGAATGCCACATAAATCGAAATACCATAACTAATCCGAGTGCTATAAAGTACCAAGTGTATACACCTCCTCCAGCTCAGTATCTCGCAAAGGTAGGACCTACAACGACCATCCTTCTCTGACACTGCGGCTCACCGACGAAGGGGCCCATAGGGGATTTGAGATATCTATATACACTGCCTGGTCCCGAACCAAGACTTTCAATAACCATCATAATCAATCTACTCCATCTAGTATTGGATATATATATATATATATATAAAATAAGTGCACGGACTCAAACCGTGAATAAAAGAGTATACATTATATAATAAGTGCACGGACTCTAACCATGACTAAAGGAGCGTATATTGAAAGCCATTGTCCGAGATCAAGTTCGGGACTAAATCATCATAATAATGTAGAAAGGGTCGGAATCTCCATCGACCGAAGTAAACAGTAGTGGTAAAAGAGTGGATAACCATAGACCGGATTCAATCTCGGACTGATTTCCAAAACATCACTTTTGGTTTTAAAAGCTCACAGTTCATTAAATAAAGTGGTACGATTACCGTCATAAAAGAGTCCATTTTAAAAGTGAAAGGGGGGAATAAATTCCTTTTTGGAAAATAGTAGTAAAATCAAGGGTTTGGTTGGAATCGTACGACTAAGTGAGCATGAATGCGCCTAACAGTATGCATGCCATCACCAGTATTCGAACCATACCACCACAAGCGCATAAGCATCTATAAACTAAAGCCACATCCTCTGAAGGATAGGATACTCACCTGGAGTCCAACTGGTATCGTAACCACGGCCTCAAGCCCAATAATACATAATCAACAATAATAACGCCTCATAACTCGGGAAACTACGGTAAATGAGGGCATAGAGTCACTAAAGGATCTAATTTGGGGAAAATACCATCCCATTCACTAAGTAAAATGATAAATCTCATACTAAAGGATCCTTAATATTAAACTATGGTTAACATGCTTATAATCAAGGGTAATAGGATTCTATAGCCATGACAAGTGTTTTACACTAAGGTTCGAGTCACATTTCTACCCCAAATCCCCTAAATGGGCTAAGTCATGCTATACTAGTCATATAAATATCCTATCATCCCTACCTAGCATGCTAACTATACTACACACAATCTCATAGAGAAAAGTAGACCAAAGCCTACCTCAATGTGGAACCGCAAATCTTAAATCGCTCACAAATCACTTAACTTTGCTACACGATCCTGAAATTCCACCACACAATCAAAATAGTCATCTACACGTCAATACGAGTAAAACGAGACCCATATTGCTATATAAAAGCTTGGGCCAAAATTTGAGTCAAGAACAGGCCAGTGGGGCCCACAAAAGGAATCCAAAAATTAAATCAGTCATGAGTCCCTCGAAGGACAAGAAATGTGTGCTCAAAAGTTGAGCACAAACGAAGCGTAAATCGTAACCCAAATCTACCCACAAAGTTAGGAATTCCAAGTCCTAATTTCTAAGAATTTACCATGAAAAGGGATGGAATTTGACGGGAAAAAAAATAAAAAATGACCAAGGAGTGATGGGCTAGCTTATCTTAGCTTCAATGGAAGATTCCCCACACTTTGCCACTCTTCAAGCTCTCAAAAAAGGAGAGAAAAGCCCTAGAGAGATGAGAGAAATCAGGCAAAGAAGGGGGGTTTAACACCCCCAGGTGCCGCTTAAGCGGTCAAATGATCGCTTAAGAGATCCTCCATGAAAAGTCGGCCTTCGCTTAAGCAGTCGAGCGTCGCTTAAGCGATGAGGCCACTGCTTAAGCGAGTAGACGGGTTCTAAGGCTGATCGCTAAAGCGATCCCTTGGTGGCTTAAGCAACCACCACTTAAGCAACCCGCTTAAGTGACCAAAGGTCAGCTTAAGCGGTTGCACCAGAAACTTTGAGGCATCAAATTTTCTATGTCCAAATAGACTCCGATTGGGTGATTGAGATTCATTCGGAACCCCGTACGCACAAATGAACTATGCTACCATACCAAATTCAAAATTCTGCACTCAATGGAACCATCGAAACTTTCATCCGAGATCGTTTTGATTAAATGTGGGTCCCACATCTTTGGTTTTACTTTTTATCAAATCTACCCAATAGCCCAAAATGAGTCCCGAAAGCCTCGGGACCTGAACCGAGGGTCCCCCTAGCCAAAAATCAACGTTTCGGAGCTGATGGCACTATCAAAATTTCCATATGAGATTTTTTACTAGCAGTTTTGGTCCGAGATCAATTCCTTAACAGCGAAAGCTCTAAAATAAGAAAATGAGCCTAAAATCTAAACGAACTATCCGAGGACCAAACCGATAGTTCCGGCAAGTCATAAATGACATTTAGCCGTTGTGAGAGGGCTCGAAATGTCGGAATGCATGGAAATTAAGAAAATGACCTGGAGGGTCATTACAATGTATAACAGAAAATCTCGTCACAAACCACGAAGACATTATACTGTTAAACAACTACTCTCTAGTGAGATTATCATGATTGACTATATTAAGTCAAAAGATAATGTGTTCGATCCACTTACAAAAGGCCTAACTATCGCGATCCCTATTTTTATAAGGCACAACTTCGAAACTCAAGAATAATTTTAAAAATTATGAGAGTAGCCACCTAATTTTAGGAAAACTAGAAAATCAATTAATTAAATTAAAAAAAAATAGCCTGCGAAATCAATTAAATTCTAGGTAAGGGTTCAGGTTATTTCAAAAGGAAGGTGTTAGGCACCTTTCGAAATCCACAAAGGTGGATCCCGGCTGAACTCATTTTTTCAATTGAGGAGGAGATGAAAAATAATTTACAAGTATAAAAAAAACATATACAAAATAAAGTAAAGCACGAAAACGAAGATGGCCTAATATTTGCCTATCGTTAAACAAAATGAATAAATACAATAAATAACTCAAAATAATTTTTGAATTTGATTTCGAGTGTCTTCTTCGGGAAGAAGCCCCATATACCTGTAAAAACACTTGGTAAAAGTGTTAGTAATGAATAAATATAAATCAAAATAAATTAAAGAATAACAAATGAAAAAGTAAAACCCGTCTTTTGTACATGGAAAGACTTTGGAAATCGATGGACATTTCTTCATCGGCCAAGTATATTAATACTTGAAATAAAATAATTGAACTTAAAATAAAATTCGTCTTTTGAAATGGGGAGGCCTCGAAAATCCGACGGAGAGATTTTATCATTGGTCAAGTATTGAAACTGAATAAAATAATTGAACTTGAAAATAAAATTCGTCCTTTATAATGGGGAGGCCTCGAAAATCCGACTGAAAGATTCTTTCATTGGCCAAGTATTGATGTTATTCATTATAAGTGTAAAAGTGTCCAAAAATTACTAGAAAGAAAATCAACAAAGTAATAACAGGTAATCAAAACAGCGTTACTAACGAATGATAAGAATAGCAACATCAAAGAAATAATAATGAATAGGCAAAGCCAAATCAATAAGAAGTAACAAAAATGATAACAATGGCAATAAAATAACAGTGAATAATTAAAACATACATCAATAGTAAGTAACAAAAATAAGAAGAAGATGAATAAAGTAACAATAAATAGGCAAAGCAAATCAGTAACAAGAGATAAAAATGAAAACACTAAAATTAAAGTAACTAGTGTACGTATTCGCACGATGTGCGAGAAATATTAGAAGAAAATTATTTAAAATATTATTTTATTTACTTAATTATATTAAATTTTTTATTATTTTATCAATTGAAAATTTTAAACCATTTAATCAAAGATTTTTTATTAGAAGGCCAACAGAGAAAAAAAATTATTTCCTCCATCATCAATTATCTAAGAATTTTGTGTTATGTTCAATAAGATTCGGAGTATGTTGGTGAATTTATAAAATACTTATCACAATAAGACAAAAAGTTCAACCGATCATTAAATAAAAAGATTCTTATCAATATATTAACTAATTATTCTCTTCTTTATTTATAACTTAACCACAATAATTAATATGATTTAATATAACCACCGATTGTATATGATCTTTTGTCATCCAAAACTTTCTTTACCGACACACTAATTACTTGTTTTACGAAGCTTATTTTTTTTCTAAAAGTGCTTACTTTAGGGAAAATTATGCAGAATGTCAGTCCACTATAATTATTTACAAGAAAAATGACCCAACTTTGCAAAAATTACCCAAAATAGCCCATGTTATATATTTTCTGTAATAAAACACATTTATTATTAATTCTCTCTTACACACTACTTCATCCCTCTCTAAGCTTCTTTTTTTTTTTTTCAACATTTCACTGCACCATTATTTGCTAAATTATATCTTTCAACATTACATTTGAACATTGAATATAAATGATAACCTGTTTTTTTATCTTTTTCTTTTCTGCACTATTTGAAAAAAAAACTTTTAATTTTTTTTTTTTGCTGTGCTATTTAAAAGAAAAATATTCGTTGTTTAAATTTTTTTTTGGTTGCTCTTTTTTTAAAACTTTTTTTTAATTGTTTCACTTTTTTTGTGGAAAAATAAATATTTATGTTGTTTTATTATTTTTTATTTATACTTTTATTTTGTTAAGGTGGGAACGCATGATAGTCAAATAAATATCGACATCGATACATAACATTACATAACTGTTTATATAATATTAATACACTATTATACACCATTTATACAGTGTCAATACATTATATACCTATTTATACAATATCAATACACGTTTATATATACACATTATATACTATTTGTACAATATTGATACACGCTTATACACCATTTATACAATGTCGATACATTACATAACTATTTATACAATATCGATACACGTTTATGCACATTTATACAATGTCGATATATTACATATACACTATATAACTATTTGTACATCATATATACATATTTATACATCATTTATACAATATCGATACATGTTTATACATTATTTATATAGTATCAATACATTAAATATGCACTACATAACTATTCATACAATGTCGATACATTATATATACACTACATAACTATTTGTATATCATATATACATGTTTATACACTATTTATACAATATTGATACATGAAAAAATTGCATGGAGAAAGTTTTGAAAAAAAAAGGGAAAAGTTTGTTTTTTTTTTATAAAAAAAAAAAACCAACAAAAAAAAGTTTTTATTTAAAAAAATTAACGCTGAAAAAAAAAGGAAGCAAAAATGGCCTAATGGCCTTGGGCCGAATTGAGCTCTGTTGAACCCATGATCCTTTTTGGCTATTTTTTCTGTAAATGAAAAATTGGTTACTTTTTTTTGTTAATATATTTTTTTTCTGTATATAATTGAAATTTTTCCTACTTTTTTCTTAAAAATGCTTATTTTAAAAATATGAGGTGTTTAGCTAAACTTTTGATAGAAAATAAGTTATTCTGGGGAGTAGGGAGTAGCAAAAGCTATTTTTCAAAAGATAAAAAAAAGTAGTTTTTCTTAAAAGAAGTTTTTTGAAAAACACTTTTAGGAAAATACACTTTAAAACATGTTTAAAAAGATTGGTTAAACACTAATTGGTGCTAAAAAGTATTTTTTAAATATATTAGTCAAACACAAAATGCTTCTGTCACGACCCAGAATTTGGACCGTGATGGCACCTATCCAACCCTCTGTGATAGGTAAGCCAAAGACACAATCTCAAATATATTATCCCAAATGTATAAAAACGGAAGAAATAAGAGCAATACAAAACCCATATAATCTCCCAAAGTGGACTAATAGAGTATTGTAGTCGAAATATAGATAATCCCAGATCTGGTAGTCACTAATACAAGCCTCTAAATACCGAAATCAAAGAAAGGTCTGAGTATCTTAAAATGCAGAAAAATGCATAAAGATAAGAGTGGAGGAGATTTCAGTAGTCTCTGAAATCAATAGCAGCTACCTCGAATCTCCAAAGATGCTAACACAGAGGAAGCCACAGGAATCAATGCCCAGAGACTGTCGGATCGGTACCTGCACGGAGGGTGCAGAAAAAGCAAGGGTGAGTACGGAACCACGTGTACTCAGCAAGCATCGTCGACCGACCCTAATTCAAAGTGGTGACGAGTGACACCACGCCAAACCTCTAAAACTACCATACAACCTGTACTCAGAAAGACACCCTAACCCCACATAATAATCAAGTCTAATAGTCATAAAGATATCGTAACACAGTCCCAGAATTCTTTAATACAGTGAGATCAAGAAACAGATATTCAAGTACTCATTAACTAGTACAAAATCAACATTTACACCTTACTCAATCTGAACAAGAAAAGGATGAATGCAATGCAATGCATATGCTGTGTACACACCTACCGAGCAATGGCTTCAAAGTCAGGACCCATGGGGGACTCACAAGGTCCATGTACTGTGCAGGCGTGCACTCCGATCCCAATAAATATATTGTGCAGGCGTGCACTCCGACCCCAATAATAGATAATAATGTGCAGGCGTGCACTCCGACCCCATATGAAATGCAATGCATGATGAGCAGGCGTGCGACTCCGATCCCAAATCAACAATACAAATTAAGCAAAGCATTTCATGTCTTATGCCAGATAGATATCAATTCCAAAATCAACTCGACTTATCCAATGGGAGCATTCTCATTAGCTAACATTTTCAACAATTTATTTACAATAGCCAATCTACTCAATCATGCTAGCAAATATGGAAAAATTGTTCAAACAGACAATTAATTGATTTTAATCCCTCAAATAACACCGGTACCCGCATAGATGCTCGTCACTTCATCTATACGGGACCTTCATTCCCATTACTCCCATTACACATAACTAACACATAAGCACTTCGAAAAAGAGTCTAAGAAAGTCTCAACTTGCCTCAAACTGAAGCCAAGCGTCAATTAACGAACTTGCCCTTACGTAAAGTCTCCGAATGGTCAAAATCTGTTTAAATACATAGTCTCCATAAGAATACAAACTAGCACATTGAATTTCAGATAAAACGGATCATTATTCGACCCTCGAATCAAGAATTCTTACTCTAAAAACTCTAGACCTAAAATCTATTATTTATTTATTTATTTTGTAAACTATAGTTGATGATTTCATATGAGAAATCTCTAATCCACACCCACTTACAGAAAACATTAACTGGAATACTAATTAAGTTCACAGAATTCATTAGTCTAACACCTATTCTATCGTTAATATACTTATTCACATTCTCATTCTAGAAACGCTAAATCAAGCCACAACCAAGCTACTGCCCAACGTCTAGCCATTACTATTTTTATCATCATTAGAGCATAATTATCACTTAATTAATCCCCTAATTCTAATGCACCAAAATCTACGTACTACATGACTTACCCTACTATATTTAACGTAACTATAAATAGAGAACCACGTATATTCCCCCACAATTATTGCTACTGCCTCATGTTTCTCCTAGTACTAATTAGGGACAAACTTTATCAATCATTAATCCATCACCTTGTAATCATTAGGCTATAGTAAATTTACTAATATATTGAACTCTTACATAAAGAAACTAATACCCTAACACCTGTAAAGAGTCATGCAACTCCAAATCATTGTAACTATATGACTGCATCTAAATCTCACCTGAAGCTAGTTCGGGAGAAACCTCTTCAAGGCTGCGATGGGAGAATTAAACTGCAGCTAACCGTCGTGCCTTTGTTGCCCCAACTTGCTGATATTATTATTGTTAATTTTAAACCCTTCCCACTTAAGTTTATTCTAGTACATGGGTCATATGAAATAAAAATGTGAATTTGGCCCATTAACCACCAACTAAAATAATGTCTAAAACAACCAAAACTTCTATTAGATCCTCGAAATTTATTCGGAACCTCAAGAAAATAACCCAAATATGTAAATTGACTAAAATTTACGTCTCGAACCTATTGGAAACATTACAACACTAATCCGAGGTCATCTCGATCGAAGGCTGACCATGCCCGTCTTAACTTTATTAAAACTCAAGAACTCAACTAATGACTTAAATCGCTCCCGAACACCTCGAGGTCCGTACTATCCATTCCCAAAAGTCATAAATCACGTCTAGAAACTACGAGGAGGGTTAAAATAATAAAATTTTCACAAAATGAATTGGAGGGTCGTTACATCATCCACCACTAAAACAAACGTTCGTCCTCGAACGTAAAGAGAAAGATGTACCTGGACTATCAAAAAGATGAGGATATATGCTTTGCATGTCGGACTCAACCTCCCAAGTGGCTTCCACCACAGGATGATGCCTCCACTGCACCTTCACAGAAGCTATCTCCTTGGATCTCAACTTCCTAACCTGCCTATCCAGAATAGCTATAGGCTCCTCCTCAAATGCTAGATTCTGATCCAAACTCACTGATTCCCACTGAATCACATGCGAATCATCCGGATGATACCTCTTTAACATCGAAACATGAAAAACCGGATGCACGACTGAAAGACCCGGTGGCAAAGCCAACTCATAAGCCACTGGCCCAATGCGCTGAAGAATCTCAAAAGGGCCAATGAACCTCGGACTAAGTTTTCCTTTCTTCCCAAACCTCATCACACCCTTCATGGGTGATACCTTCAACAAGACCCGCTCACCCTGCATGAACTCCAAGTCACGGACCTTCCTGTCAGCATAACTCTTTTGTCTACTCTGAGCAGCCAAAAGCCGATCTTGGATCAATCTCACTCGGTCCATCGAGTCCCTCAGCAAATCGGTACCCCAAGGTCTAACCTCAAAAGAGTCGAACCACCCAACTGGGGACCTACACCTTCTTCCATACAATGCCTCGAATGGAGCCATCTGAATACTGGAATGGTAGCTATTATTATAGGAGAACTCTACCAAGGGTAAAAACTGATCCCAGTGACCCCCGAAATCCATCACACAAGCTCGCAACATGTCCTCCAACACCTGAATAGTCCGCTCTGACTGACCATCTGTCTGTGGATGAAATGCTGTACTCATATCCAACTGAGTACCCAACTCTCGCTGCAAAGTACTCCAAAAGTTCGAAGTGAACTGAGTACCTCTATCTGAAATAATGGAAACGGGCACGCCATGTAATCGAACTATTTCACGAATATAGATTTTGGCTAATTTCTCTGCATTATAGTTCATCTTCACAGGCACAAAATGGGCTGATTTGGTCAATCTGTCCACAATCACCCAAACAGAATCAAACTTCCCCAAGGTCTGAGGTAACCCAACTACGAAATCCATAGTAATACGCTCCCATTTCCACTCGGGAATGGGCATCCTCTGAAGCAAACCACCTGGTCTCCGGTGCTCATATTTCACCTGCTGGCAATTCAGACACTTAGCCACAAACTCTATAATATCCCTCTTCATCCCACACCACCAATAATGTTGTTTTAGGTCATGATACATCTTCGCTGCGCCTGGATGAATGGAATAACGTGAACAATGGGCCTCGTCCATAATAGATCTAGTCAAGTCACCTACTCTAGGAACACAGATCCGTCCCTTTATCCTTAAGACACCCTCCTGGTCTAAAATTGCCTCCTTAGCCTCACCTCGCATCACTTTATCTCTGATAATACACAACTTTTCATCCTCAAACTGACGATCTCGAATCTTCTCTATCAACAAGGACCTCGCTTCTACACTTGCAAGAACTCTACCTGACTCGGAGATATCAAGACGCACGAAACTGTTAGCCAACCGCTGGACCTCTCTGGCTAATGGTCGCTCTTCCACACTCAATAATGCAAGACTTCCCATACTAACTGCCTTCCTACTCAAGGCATCTGCCACTACATTAGCCTTGCCCGGATGATATAGGATAGTTATATCATAATCTTTCAACAACTCCAACCACCTACGCTGTCTCAAATTCAACTCCTTTTGCTTGAAGATATATTGAAGGCTGCGGTGATCAGTGTACACCTCACAATGAACCCCATACAAATAGTGCCTCCATAACTTCAGTACAAATACAACCGCTGCTAACTCTAAATCATGGGTAGGGTAATTCCTCTCATGTGGTTTCAACTGCCTCGAAGCATACGCTATCACCTTATTTTTCTGCATCAACACACCACCCAAGCCAATACCGGAAGCATCACAAAACACAATAAAGCCCTCACCTTCCACAGGTAGAGTCAAGATAGGAGCTGAAGTCAACAGAGTCTTGAGCTTTTGAAAGCTCTCCTCACACTTATCCGACCACTGAAAAACCACATTCTTCTGAGTCAATCGAGTCATCGGAGCTGCAATGGAAGAGAAACCCTGCACGAATCGCCTGTAATAGCCTGCCAACCCAATAAAACTCCGAATATCTGAAGGTGAAGTAGGACGTGACCAATTCCGAACCGCCTCAACCTTGGCCGGATCGACCATAATACCATCCTTGGACACCACATGTCCCAAGAATGCCACAGAACTAAGCCAAAATTCGCACTTTGAAAACTTGGCATATAACTTCTCATCCCTCAACCTCTGGAGTACGATCCTCAAATGTTTCACATGATCCTCCTCGCTCCTAGAATATACCAAAATGTCATCGATGAACACAATAACAAATGAATCCAGATAAGGTCGAAATACATTATTCATCAACTCCATGAACGCCGCCGGGGCATTAGTCAACCCAAAGGACATAACCAAGAACTCATAGTGGCCATATCTAGTCCGAAAAGCTGTCTTAGGAATGTCCGAAGCCCGAATCTTCAACTGATGATACCCTGACCTCAAGTCAATCTTCGAGAACACTGAAGCACCCTGAAGCTGGTCAAAAAGGTCATCAATGCGTGGTAGAGGATACTTATTCTTGATTGTCACCTTGTTCAACTGTCGATAATCAATGCACATCCTCATAGACCCATCTTTCTTCTTCACAAACAACACCGGAGCACCCCAAGGTGATACACTAGGTCGAATAAACCCCTTACTTAACAAATCTTGAAGCTGGTCTTTCAATTCTTTTAACTCCGCCGGTGCCATTCTATAAGGAGGAATTGAAATGGGTTTAGTGCCCGGCTCCAAATCAATACCAAAATCGATGTCTCTATCAGGAGGAACACCCGGAAGATCGGTAGGAAATACATCCATGAACTCCTTAACTACCCTTACTGACTCCAAAGAAGGTGTCTCAGTACTAGTATCACGAACATAAGCCAAATATGATAGACACCCTTTCTCAACTAACCGCTGGGCCTGAATAAATGAAATCACTTTCTTAGGATACGAACTCTGAACACCTTTCCACTCCAACCTCGGATGATCAGGCATAGCCAAAGTAACTGTTTTAGCATGACAATCTAAGATAGCATGATAGGTAGAAAGCCAATCCATGCCCAAAATCACATCAAAATCAACCATATCAAGGATAATTAAATCTACCCAGGTATCACACCCCAAAATAGAAACAACACAGGATCGGTACACCCGATCCACCACTAAGGAATCACCTACTGGGGTAGAAACACGAATAGGAACAGCTATAGACTCACATATCATATCAAGGCTGGAAGCAAAGTATGCAGACACATAGGAGAAGGTAGAACCAGGATCAAATAACACTGAAGCAGGTTGGTGGCAAACTGAGACGATACCTGTAATGACTGCATCAGAAGACTCTGCCTCGGGCTTCCCTGGGAAAGCATAACAATGAGCTCTATCATCTATCACCTGGGTCGCTCCTCTACCACCTCCCCTACCAGCTGGTGGTGCACCTCTACCTCCCTGAGATCTGCCCCGACCCCTAGCCGGAGGAGCTGTTCCTCTAGCAAGGGCCTGATGACCGTGTTGTGGACCCCTCTGTCTGTACACTGGACAATTCCTCCGAAGATGATCCGGACTACCACACTCATAACAGGACTTGGGAGCCATCAACTGATGAGAGTGACCTGAATACCCAGTATGACCACCACGATCAGAAAACCGCTGAGATGAACCATATGAAGCCTGTCCCGAACTATAAGAACCCCGAACTGAATGTCCATTATCTGATGCCTGCATCGCTGCCTGGACAGGTCTACCCTGCTGAGGGCGAAAATCTCGTCTGAACGAACCCTTACCTCCAGATGAGGTACTACTGAATCGACCAGAAGTGCGGAACCTCTTGTCCCTCAGATCCCCATACTCCTCACGGTGCATCAACTCAAACTCCTTTGCTGACTCAACTACCCTCTGAAGAGAAGCCCCAGACTGGGCTACAGCGAACACGGCCTCTTTAATCTTGAGGGTCAAACCCCTCATAAACCTCCTAATCATCTCAGCCTCATCTGGCAAGATCACCATAGCATAACGGGACAAGGCATAAAATCGAATCTCATACTCAGCCACAGAAATACCCTCCTGTGTCAAATGCTCAAATTGGCGTCTACGTTCCTCCCTCAAGCTACGAGGGACGAATCTGTCAAGAAAAGCCTGTGCAAACATAGCCCAAGTCATCGGTGGAGAACCTGCTGGCCTGGAATCAATATAGGAGCGCCACCACTGCTTGGCTGGACCACGCATCTGCAAGGCAGTATAATCAACTCCATGTGAGTCAACCAATCCCACACTCTGAAGTCTCTCATGACAACTGACAAGAAATTCATAGGCGTCCTCACGCTGATCACCCTGAAACTGCGGTGGGTCCATCTTTCTAAACTTCTCAAATCGTCGCTGCTCATCATCAGACATAATTGCCCTAACCCCACCGGTAGCTCCTACCCCCGGTAGAGGCATACCATCATACCTCGATGCTGGATGAACCACTGGACCCTGATAAATAGGAATGGACTGCTGATCTGGGGTCTGGGCCCCCACCCTAGCGTGTGAACCCTGTGGAGTACCTAATGATCCGCCTCCCTGAGCAATACTCTCCAAAACTCCCAGAACCCGAATCAAGGTATCCTGAAGAACCGGTGTAGCAACAAATCCCGGAGGTGCCTGACCTGGGGCCGCACCATCAGCTGGAACCTGAATATCATCATCACCTGCCTCAAACTCAACCTCGAGAGACCCTACCCTATGAGGAATCTGAGTGGCTCTCCGAGCTCTCTCTCTACCATGACCTCTGCCCCTACCACGTCCCCTACCACGTCTGCGTGTCCCAGTATGGGCAGCAGGCTCAGGGGCTGGTACGGGCTCCTGACCATCGTCCTGAGATGCACGAGTCCTAACCATCTGTGAGAGAATAAGACAAGATTCTCAGTATTTCAAATTAAATGATCAATATTGCACGATAAGAAAGAAGAAATGAATATTTCCTAAAGTCCCATAGCCTCTCGAAGATAGGTAACGGACGTCTCCGTACCGATCCGCGAGACTCTACTAGACTCGGCTTGTACTTGTGAGACCGATGAACCTGGGCTCTGATACCATCTGTCACGACCCAGAATTTGGACCGTGATGGCACCTATCCAACCCTCTGTGATAGGTAAGCCAAAGACACAATCTCAAATATATTATCCCAAATGTATAAAAACGGAAGAAATAAGAGCAATACAAAACCCATATAATCTCCCAAAGTGGACTAATAGAGTATTGTAGTCGAAATATAGATAATCCCAGATCTGGTAGTCACTAATACAAGCCTCTAAATACCGAAATCAAAGAAAGGTCTGAGTATCTTAAAATGCAGAAAAATGCATAAAGATAAGAGTGGAGGAGATTTCAGTAGTCTCTGAAATCAATAGCAGCTACCTCGAATCTCCAAAGATGCTAACACAGAGGAAGCCACAGGAATCAATGCCCAGAGACTGTCGGATCGGTACCTGCACGGAGGGTGCAGAAAAAGCAAGGGTGAGTACGGAACCACGTGTACTCAGCAAGCATCGTCGACCGACCCTAATTCAAAGTGGTGACGAGTGACACCACGCCAAACCTCTAAAACTACCATACAACCTGTACTCAGAAAGACACCCTAACCCCACATAATAATCAAGTCTAATAGTCATAAAGATATCGTAACACAGTCCCAGAATTCTTTAATACAGTGAGATCAAGAAACAGATATTCAAGTACTCATTAACTAGTACAAAATCAACATTTACACCTTACTCAATCTGAACAAGAAAAGGATGAATGCAATGCAATGCATATGCTGTGTACACACCTACCGAGCAATGGCTTCAAAGTCAGGACCCATGGGGGACTCACAAGGTCCATGTACTGTGCAGGCGTGCACTCCGATCCCAATAAATATATTGTGCAGGCGTGCACTCCGACCCCAATAATAGATAATAATGTGCAGGCGTGCACTCCGACCCCATATGAAATGCAATGCATGATGAGCAGGCGTGCGACTCCGATCCCAAATCAACAATACAAATTAAGCAAAGCATTTCATGTCTTATGCCAGATAGATATCAATTCCAAAATCAACTCGACTTATCCAATGGGAGCATTCTCATTAGCTAACATTTTCAACAATTTATTTACAATAGCCAATCTACTCAATCATGCTAGCAAATATGGAAAAATTGTTCAAACAGACAATTAATTGATTTTAATCCCTCAAATAACACCGGTACCCGCATAGATGCTCGTCACTTCATCTATACGGGACCTTCATTCCCATTACTCCCATTACACATAACTAACACATAAGCACTTCGAAAAAGAGTCTAAGAAAGTCTCAACTTGCCTCAAACTGAAGCCAAGCGTCAATTAACGAACTTGCCCTTACGTAAAGTCTCCGAATGGTCAAAATCTGTTTAAATACATAGTCTCCATAAGAATACAAACTAGCACATTGAATTTCAGATAAAACGGATCATTATTCGACCCTCGAATCAAGAATTCTTACTCTAAAAACTCTAGACCTAAAATCTATTATTTATTTATTTATTTTGTAAACTATAGTTGATGATTTCATATGAGAAATCTCTAATCCACACCCACTTACAGAAAACATTAACTGGAATACTAATTAAGTTCACAGAATTCATTAGTCTAACACCTATTCTATCGTTAATATACTTATTCACATTCTCATTCTAGAAACGCTAAATCAAGCCACAACCAAGCTACTGCCCAACGTCTAGCCATTACTATTTTTATCATCATTAGAGCATAATTATCACTTAATTAATCCCCTAATTCTAATGCACCAAAATCTACGTACTACATGACTTACCCTACTATATTTAACGTAACTATAAATAGAGAACCACGTATATTCCCCCACAATTATTGCTACTGCCTCATGTTTCTCCTAGTACTAATTAGGGACAAACTTTATCAATCATTAATCCATCACCTTGTAATCATTAGGCTATAGTAAATTTACTAATATATTGAACTCTTACATAAAGAAACTAATACCCTAACACCTGTAAAGAGTCATGCAACTCCAAATCATTGTAACTATATGACTGCATCTAAATCTCACCTGAAGCTAGTTCGGGAGAAACCTCTTCAAGGCTGCGATGGGAGAATTAAACTGCAGCTAACCGTCGTGCCTTTGTTGCCCCAACTTGCTGATATTATTATTGTTAATTTTAAACCCTTCCCACTTAAGTTTATTCTAGTACATGGGTCATATGAAATAAAAATGTGAATTTGGCCCATTAACCACCAACTAAAATAATGTCTAAAACAACCAAAACTTCTATTAGATCCTCGAAATTTATTCGGAACCTCAAGAAAATAACCCAAATATGTAAATTGACTAAAATTTACGTCTCGAACCTATTGGAAACATTACAACACTAATCCGAGGTCATCTCGATCGAAGGCTGACCATGCCCGTCTTAACTTTATTAAAACTCAAGAACTCAACTAATGACTTAAATCGCTCCCGAACACCTCGAGGTCCGTACTATCCATTCCCAAAAGTCATAAATCACGTCTAGAAACTACGAGGAGGGTTAAAATAATAAAATTTTCACAAAATGAATTGGAGGGTCGTTACAGCTTCCTAGTAAAAGTACTTTTTTAAAAAATATTTTTCAAAATAAATAGATTTTAGAAGTTTGGCCAAAGAGGCTATTAATTATACATAATATTGGAATTTCTTCAACAACGGTAAAATGTTACTTAATTGTTTTATTTTTGGAATCATTAGTTAATTGTATTTTTAGAATACATTAAATCATAAAATTTTAACAACATATTTAATATTAATTTTGTTTAAAGGAAATAAATATCATACATTCGTCCAATAATTTTGAAATCAAGTTCTTTAATCTAATATTGTTTAATTTTTGTATAACATACGAAATAATATCATACAAAAAACATAAGTAAGAATATAGTTGAAACCGAATGTGGTATTGAGTTTCTAACATCTTCCTGAACATACAGATTTCCTCATGTATTTTTGTCATACAAATCTCTAAAGCAAATTTGTATTTGTATATAGGATAACTTTAGATATGACGCCATATTTATTGCTACTTCTAAAATTTTTCCTTTTCTTTCAAAACCTTTAACCGCACCGTAAAAGATTTTTTTTTCCCTTTTCAATTCCAAAGCTTAGTTGTTCCCTCCTTTGATTGCTATAAGTTGGGAGCAAAACATGGAAGTAGTTAACTTGTTTTTCTTTATCAAAATTCCAAAGCTTAGTTATTTCTTTCTTTAATTGCTATAAGTTAAGAGCAAAAAGTTGAAGTATGTAATATCTTTCTTTGATTGCTAAACTTTGGAGCAAAACATGGAAGTATATAACGTTGATTGCTAAACTTTGGAGCAAAACATGGAAGTATATAACGTTGGATTAAGTAAACTGCAAGTTTATAAAATTCTTATATCTAAACTAAAATGGATAATTATTTCAAAATTTAAATTCATAATTATTAAAAACTAATGTGATGTTGTTGCTTAAGGAAAAACAGTTTCACATCACAATTGGATAACTGATATCAAAATTTTCTTTTCTAGATATAGCGGTTTTGTGCGGTTTTGTTTTGTGTTGCTTTGGATAAGGTGATTTCAAAAGATCGTAGATAAAACTAATTAATATCTTTTTCAACCTTAAATATCTAACAGTAATATTTGATCCAATAAGAGTCTACATGAGAAAAATCTCGTTAATTATTTTTTTTCAAGAGCAAAAGTTTTTAATACCATTAACATACGTTTCACTGACTTGCATCTTCGGAGAAAACATTCGTTGTTGAAGTCCATTCTTGGATTCAAATTAGCTAACTTTATTGAGAGAAGAGAATAAAGGTTATTCATAAACATAATGCAAAGAAAGAAATAATTCATAATAAGGCATAATAACCATTATTTGAAGTTGTAAATGTATGAATAAGTATAAAAAAAACTAAAACTATGAAAGGAAGTCGGGTAGATAAACATTACAACAAAAGCTAAAGAAACTAACTTAATCTTAATGATACAAAACACCACTGCTTGGGTATATTTTCAAAGTTGCTTTTGTCACTCTAAAATCTATATGTCCATCCATATATAGCACTTTCTGCAGGAATGGCCATGGATTAAGATTTCAACTCAAAAGTGGACAAAATGATCAGACATGTAAATGTTAATGATTTTGTCAAAAAAACAACATATTCCGTATATTCCCACACAAGTAAATATTAATGATTAAAAAAAAAGTACACATTATTTTTCTCTTGATTAATGATTCATATTGCATGCATATTTGCTTGAAAGTATTTAAACTGAAAGTAAAAGTAAGCAGAATCAACGCAAGATTTATTTGGGTGTGTAGATCTGCAACATCTAGCTACAACTGGATCTGATCATGCTCCTCTATTAATTACTTGTGGAGGAGAAGTGTAGCAATAAGCTAAACCTTTTAGGTTTTTGAAGTTTTGGTCAGAAAAAGAGGATTTCAGAAATGTGGTTAAAGAAAATTGGGTGGCAGCAGAGCCTGGTAATATTTTTAGCATGTTAAAACAAAAGCAGAAGAAGACAAAGTATGCATTGTCTAAGTGGAGCAGAGAAAAGTTTGGGGACATCTTCAAGCAATTAATTATTAGAGAAGAGATTGTCAGGGTTAAGGAAGATCTTTTTGAGGAGTAGCCAAATGCAACTAACAAGGCTATCTTGCAAAATGCACAGGCAGAGCTCAAGCAATATATACACTATGAGGAGTAATTTTGGAGACAGAAGGCTAGTATTCAATAGTTCACTGAAGGTGATAAGAATTCTAAATTCTTCCACTGCCTTGTTAAAGGGAGAAGGAAAAGGCTACAGTTGAAGAGGATGTTGAGATTTGATAATACCTGGGCTGAAGGAGATGATCAAATTGCTATGGAGGCTCTGGATTTTTTCAAGAAACAGTTTGCAGGGGAACCCATTTCTAATGAATTTTCTCTTTTGCAGTATATCCCTACAGTGATCTCTGAAGATGATAATGACATGCTGAATACTATTCCCAGTGGAGAGGAGGTGAAAAGGGTTGTATTTGAACTAAATAAAGATATTGCTTGTGGTCCTGATGGATTTATAGGTCATTTTTATCAGACTTGTTGGGATATAGTGGGTAAGGACATATTTGATGTTGTTCAGGCTTTTTTTTAGGGTCATATTTTGCCAAATTACTCATACAAATCTAGTCTTATTACCTAAAAAAGACATCATTCAATTTTTTTTAGACCTAAAACCAATTAGTTTGAGTAATTTTTTGAATAAGGTGATTTCAAGAATCTTACATGATAGAATGGAGGATCTATTATCAAAGATCATTTCACATAACCAATCTGGCTTTGTGAAAGGCAGGAGTATCACTGAGAATGTTCTATTAGCTCAGGAAATCATTACTGACATCAGGAAGAGTGGAAAGCCAGCAAATGTGGTTATCAAGCTAGATATGGCTAAGGCTTATGATAGAGTGGATTGGAACTTTTTAATCAAGGTTTTGGAGAGGATGGGTTTCAATAACTCAATAATGGACAAAGTCTGGAGAGGATGGGTTTCAATAACTCAATAGTGGACAAAGTCTGGAGGCTTGTAGCTAACAACTGGTATTATATTCTCATAAATGGTTAGGCTCATGGATTCTTTCATTCAAGTAGAGGAGTTAAGCAAGGAGATCCACTTTCACCTGCTTTATTCATTCTATCAGCTGAAGTGTTATCAAGAGCTCTTAATCATTTATTTTTTAACAAAGATTTTAAGAGTTTTAGGTTACCTAAGTGGAGTGACAACTTAAATCACTTGGCCTATACTGATGATACTATAATTTTTTATGAATGCTGATAAAAAATCATTACAGTTAGTCATGGAAGTGCTGAATCAATATGAAAAGTAGTCAGGTTAGAAAATAAATAAGGAAAAGAGTTTTTTCTTTATGGTTAATAAGGCTGCAATTGCTGCAGTTCAGGAAGTGGAGCATGCTACAAGGTTTCAAAGAGGTAAATTCCCAATAATGTATTTGTGATGTCCTACTGGTCATGCAAAAAAGAAGAAGCAACATTTTACTAAATTATTGAAGAAGGTGTAGAATAAGCTTCACATATGGAAGGGTCAATTGTTGTCTTTTGGAGGTAAGGCTGTTTTGATCAATCATGTGTTACAAAGCATTCCCATCTATCTTTTATCTACAATTATTCCTCCAAAAGGTGTTATTGAAGATCTACATAGAATTTTTGCTAAATTTCTATAAAACTTTAAAGAAGAAAGGAGGGCCAAGCACTGGGTTTCTTGGTCAAATATTTGTCTTCCTAAATGTGAAGGTGGCTTGGGATTTAGATCCTTATTTAATATTTCCAAGGCCTTGTTTGCAAAATTGTGGTGGAATTTCAGGACCAAAAGGCAACTATAGGCTAATTTTATGTGGAACAAATACTGCAAGAAGCATAGACCACAGGTGATTGAATGGAGGGGTGGTTCACAATTGTGAAAATTTATGCTTCAGGCTAGAGACTATATTGATCAGAAAATTTGGTGGGAGCCTAGATGTGGTCATTCTAGCATTTGGTATGATAACTGGACTCAATTAGGGGCTCTTTATTACTACTTTCCTATTAATCACAATTTAAATGGGAACTTTGAAGATGTAAGTGAACTGACGACACAAGAAGGCTAGAATTCTGATCTGTTGCTGGATTTAAGGAATGAGAAAATTTGTAATCATGTTCAACGAAAGATTAGGGTGATTCAAGATAGATAAAATTAGGACAAACCCTGGTGGGTGCTCAATAGTACTGAAAAGTTCACAGTATAAAGTGCTTGGGAACTATTGAGACAGAGAAGTGAACCTCAGGATTTGATGATGAATATATGGGAGAAAAGAATTCCTTTCAAAGTCTCTTTTCTGTTTTGGAGACTTTTGAAACTTAGAATTCCAATTGGAGAGGTGCTTGTAAAAATCAAAGTGGCTGATGAAGTGATCTGTTGTTGTTGCAACAGCAATGCTCAAGAAACATTTGAACGTTTATTTATTAGATGTTCTGATGACTCTTATTTATGGAGTATCTTTGCAAGAGCAGCAGGGGTGGCTAGTCCTTTTTGCAGGTTAAAGACACTATCCTAAAATGGTGGAATGCAGACTGTGTGGCAAAATTAAAGCCTCTTTACAAGGCTATCCCAGCTTTTATTTTATGGCAGGTGTGGAAAAGGCGAAATAAAATCAGAAATTGGGGTAAAACGTCAAGGCAGGCTATGGTAATGGAAATTAATAGGAACCTACACATGATGGCTGAGAGCAGATATCCTTAGATGCAGAACATCCCTTGTAATTGGCCTATGATAGTTAAGTTTTTTGAGGACTATACTCCTAGTATTTCCTGTCAACTAATTAGATGGAAGTTACCTAATAGGGAATGTTACAAGTGTAACTCTGATGGGGCAAGTAAAGGTAACCCTGGACCTAGTTCAAGTGAATTTTGAGTCAAAAATGAGGTTGGAGATTTTGTTTTTGCTGAAATAGAAAGAATTGAAGATGGAACAATGCTTAATGCAGAGGTCAAAGCTATGAGGATGGGTTTGAAATATTGCATAAGTCATAATCGACTACTAGTGATTATGGAAACCAATTGTTTGGTCCTTAAGAAAATTCTTGATGGAATATGGGAGGTGCCATAGGAAGTTGCATTGGATGTTGCAAGGCTCAAATACTTGATAGAGAATAATGATGTGGTGATGGAACACACATTTAGAGAAGGAAATCAGTTGGCGGATTATTTCACTAACTTATTTTTGATTTTACAGGTACAAATAAGATTTAGTTTAATACTTTACAGGAAATTCCAACAAAGGCAAAGAACATTATTCAGTCAGACAAAAACAACACACCAAATCTACGAATAAGGAAATGCCAAAACAAGAATCAAGCACAAATTGACATGCACATATAAGGGCAAGTGGGTCAGAGTAATTGAGCAAGAAAATTGCATCAGTACTTACCAAATAAAGGGCATACCAGCTAGATCTGGATCCTTTTGGTAGTGGTATTAGCTCTTCGAAGCTCTTTCTGTTGAAAGGAAAATGAGATAGTTAGAAGCTCATCATTAATTCGTAAACCCTAAAGGAGGAAAGGTCTTGAATCATACCTCATAATAGATTTTGGTTACGGGTTTGGAGCTGAAGAAGTTTTTATCGAGTGAATTCACGGTGTCAGTGAGAGTTTTTGATGCCCAAGTGAAAATCACTCAAGCACTTTTATCTTGTCTTACCAGATCTAGGTTGAGCTCGGTTTCAATGGATTTCATGGAATGCAGAGGTGGTCGGTGTTGGTCTGATGTTGGAGAGATTCATCGGAAACACCATGGAACTAGGGAGGCGTTTCAGCTTCTCGACTTTCCTATTTGGGGATTTAGTTTCTTTTTTCACTTTAGCCGATTTTTGTTGTTAGACATTTTTGGGTAGGGGCCATTGCTTTGGGCTCTTACCTTGGTGTAAATATTTTTTTTATAATAAACGGGCAGAGAGCCCAATTTCATTTTAAAAAAAAAAAAAAGCAGAATCAACGTAATCCCTTTTCTTCATCATATGAAGTATTTTTATTTTTTGGTAGTAGACAATCTAGATCTCCTTCATTAAATAGTTTGACTTTCTTTATGGTGATAATGCGCCTGGAATTAAACAAAAAAAAAAAAAAAAAGAGAAGTAGAAAATTAGTTTATTTATAGAAAGAACGACGAATTTCAAAAGATGCGTAATTGGTAAATAAGAGCCAAACAGCTTAGTAAACAGTATCAAATACTTTCTCAGGCAATCCTCTTTACCCACAAATAATACAGAGTTGGGAAGTAAAAAATAATAATGTACTGATAACATAGAAATAACTTTGAAACAAAAAACTCATCAACCAAAAGAAAATTTGAAATATACACTTGCGATGCTTCAAAAAAAGTTCTTGGAGTTTTTGAATACTACTATTATTGGAAGCCATATTTGAGATATAATTCTTTAGTTGTGACAGGAATCTCCAGAATGAAACACTAAGAAGAATAATGAGACACAAAACTGATCTTGTAATCTATATAAAGGAGTAGTTACTACAAAGAAGGAGTTAAAAAACTGATTTACGTTGAGGCAAAAAAAAAAATTTGACGCTACGTGTGGTAAGGGGGGTTGTACCTCTTCTATTCTAATTTTTTTTTCAAATTTTTAAATATATATGTTTTTACTTATTTATTGAATATTTTTTTAAAATATAAGATTTAATTGGTTACTTAGCTGATTATTTAATTTGTTAATAGAAATTTGCAAATGTTGGAGTGTAGTGGGATTGCAAAAGTGCATTCATAAATCTTTTTTTTTTTTTTTGCCTTCTTTTTTTTCTATTCATTTGTATAATTTAAGAGAAAAATGAAGTAAATGATCGATTCTTGACAAAATAAAATAGAAATTATTTTTCTCTGTTTTTGAAAACGTGGGAAGAAGTTTAGGGGTAGTTAATGTGCAGATATAGATAGATTTTTTATTTTTAATTATCTTTTTTTTTAATATTTAAATTGGTTTTTTTAATTTTTAAATAGGATTTTTAAATTATTATTTTAATATTTAATTTTTAATAATAAATACTATTTTTTGTGGTGCTGACACATGTCGTTTTTGCCTTCTTATTAGACATAGATAGATTTATTGAATATTTTTTTAAAATATAAGATTTAATTGGTTACTTAGTTGATTATTTAATTTGTTAATAGAAATTTATGTTGGAGTGTAGTGGGATTGCAAAAGTGTATTCATAAACCTTTTTTTTTTTTTTTTGCCTTCAGTTTTTTCTATTCATTTGTATAATTTAAAAGAAAAATGAATTAAATGATTCTTGACAAAATAAAATAGAAATTATTTTTCTCTGTTTTTGAAAACGTGGGAAGAAGTTTAGGGATAGTTAATGTGCAGATATAGATAGATCTTTTATTTTTAATTATCTTTTTTAAAATATTTAATTTTTTTTTACTTTTTAAATCGGATTTTTAAATTATTATTTTAATATTTAATTTTGAGTGATAAATACTATTTTTTGTGGTGCTGACACATGGCGTTTTTGTCTCTCTTATTAGATATAGATAGATAAGGAATATTCAAAGCCAAAGAAACACAAATAGAACCAAACCGTATGTATACCGGAGTTGATGATCAGTGGTCGGAGAAAACTATTCCTACCAGATCTGATTTGTGGAACTCACCGGAGGAGTTAATCAATTTCACCGGAGAAAGGAGAAACAGAGACAATGGAGGCGGGTTCAGGTTTCACTGTAGTGGCGTCGATGTTGAGTTGACTGGTTTGGTGTTATTTGTCGTCAATGAATGTTTGCTATGGTGAAGTTGTTGTTGATCGGAGATAGTGGAGACTGGTTGAGTTGTTGTTGGAGCTGTTTATTGTTGTAGTTTGCCGCTAATGGCTATTTGCCGGCGACGTAGAGTGGTCGGAGAATGGGTCTATTTGGTGGAGTATTTGTGGGGTTGTGGTGGTGGAGCGGAGGTGTTGTTGGCCGGAGGCGATGAGGTGGGTGGTGGGACGGTTGAGTGGTTTTAGGGAGGAGAGAGGTAGTGGTGATGGTGGTTGTTACGTATTGTTGTTCGTCGTAGGTTGTCCTCCGGCGAGCTTTATGACAGTGTCGTGGTGAAGTTGTTTCGCCAGGAAAAATGGAGTCCATTTGATCGTTGGTGCCTATTGTGACAAAAATGGAGAACGGGAGGAGTTCGTGTATACACTCGGCTCTTCGCCGAAACAGTAACAAAGGGATAAAATGGGGCGACTTTGGGTTGTTGTCTCACCGGATTCCTGTGGGGTGGTGGCCGTAAAAAGACTGAGAAAGAGACGGTTGTTTTAATCAAAAATAGAAAGAGAAAAGAAAGCTATCCAATTTATAAATTTTCACCACCATTAATTGTGAAGAGAGCTGATTAGTTTTATAGACATAAAAAAATCATTCAAGAGCAAAAGTGTGTGCTCAATATCATGGTTTTGAAAAACCATGGGCTATCCAAAACTATGACTATTTGATCTTATCCAAAACTATGAATATTTAACTTATCTATTCAAAAATATCTTCTCCATATTTTATGAATTAACGGACTGTGAATAAAATAAATTAAAAAAATATATTTAATGCCAGATAAAAATGTGATCTCAATTGAAGACCAAAATAACAATTTAACAAAATTAAAATAACATTTGTTTATGAAAATACTGCGCTACAATTGATAATGATAAAAAATTAATCAAAATAAAAATAAATTGATAAAAATCCCAACATTTTCAAAAATGAGGATAATTATCAATAATTTATGTTAAATTGAACAAAAATATGTAAAAATTAAATTTTGTGCTCTTTAACAAATAAGAAGCACAAAAATGTTTATTTTAAAAATGACGGGTCAAAATTGGGTGTCAACAACTGCCCCTTCTTTGTTTGAGGATGATGAAAAAATCTTTTAACGAAGAAGTTGACACATAGTCAATTTTAGCTAGAAGAAGAAAAAAAAGAATGACATGTGCAATGGACAATGTCAAACATTAATTAATAGAACTTTGGCAATGATGGATTATATTTTGATAAAAGGAGAAGGGTTGTTCTAAGATAAAATATTCACGTACTTTCGATTTAACTTCTAAAATTACCTCAGTGTCGAGCTTGTGAGACGTTGGGGTTGCAAAGTTGTGTACGTGTTTGAATTAGGTAGCGGGCCAACTTGTCTCATTGAAGGGCGGATAACCCAGGTTGAATTTGATATGTCATTTGAATGGGTGACAATGCAACTTGTCTCATTGAAAGGCGGACGACCTAGTTTGAACTTGATGTGTCATTTGAATAGGTGACGACCCAACTTGTCTCATTGAAAGGCGAATGACTCATTTTGAACTTATATGTCATTTGAATGGGTGACAACCCAACTTGTCTCGTTGAAAGGCGAACGACCCATTTTGAACATGAGATGTCATTTGAACGGGTGACGACCCAACATGACTCATAGAAAGGCGGATGACCCATTTTGAACATGAGATGCCATTTGAATGGGTGACCACCCAACATGTCTCATTGAAAGGTGAATGACCTATTTTGAACTTGATGAATGGATGACACCCAACTTGTCTCGTTGAAAGGCGGACGACCCATTTTGAATGCAACATGTCACTTTGAACGGGGTGAATTCCCAACGTGTCTCATTGAACGGCGGACGATCATCTTAAACTTGATATGCCATTTAAACGGGTGGCAACCCAACTTGTCTTATTGAAAGATGGATGACCCATTTTGAACTGGATATGTCATTTGAACGGGCGACAATCCAACTTGTCTCATTGAACGGCGGACGACCATTTTGTCTTTAATGTGTCATTTGAATAGATGACAACCTAATTTGTCTCGTTGAAAGGTGGACGATCCATTTTGAACTTGGTATTCCATTTGAACAAGTGGCGACCCAACTTGTCTTATTGAAGGCAGACGACCCATGATGTTACTTGAGCTTTATATGATATGCCATTTGAACGGGTGGCGACCCAACTTGTCTTATTAAATGACGGACGATCATCTTGAACTTGATATGTCATTTGAAAGGGTGGTAACCCAACTTGTCTTGTTGAATGACGGATGACCAACTTGAATATGATATGCCATTTTGAATGAGGTGGCAACCCAATTTGTCTCGTTAAAAGGCGAAAGACCCATTTTTAACTTATCATGCCACTTTGAACGGAGTGGTAACCTAACTTGTCTCGTTGAAAGACAGACGATCCATTTTAAACTTATCATGCCACTTTGAACGGGGTGGTAACCCAACTTGTTTCGTTGAAAGGCGGACGATCTATTTTGAACTTGATATGCCATTTGAACTGGTGGTGACCCAACTTGTCTCTTTGAACGGCGGACGACTAACTTGAACATGATATGCCATTTGAACGGGTGGCAACCCAACTTGTCTCGTTGAAAGGTGGACAACCCATTTTGAACTTATCATGCCACTTTGAACGGGGTGGTAACCCAACTTGTCTCGTTGAAAGGTAGACGACTCATTTTGAATTTTTTCATGCCACTTTGAATGGAGTGATGGTCCAACGTCTCTCATAATCCCCTGCACTAAACTTATTAGAAGCAAATGAAATATGTCACAATAAAAAAGGTGACGATCCAACATGACATGTCACAAATAGGAGTGACGATCCAACAAAACATGTCACAACTATAGGAGTGACGATCCAATAAAATATATCACAAATAGGAGGTGACGATCCAAGAAAATATGTCACAAATAGAAGTGACGATCCAACATAACATGTCACAAATAGGAGGTGATGATCCAACAAAACATGTCACAAATACATGAGTGACGATCCAATAAAACATGTCACAAATAGGAGGTGACGATCCAACAAAACTTAATGTGTCACAAAATGAAGTGACAATCCAACATAACTTAACGTGTCACAAA
This sequence comes from Capsicum rhomboideum, assembly GCA_031232105.1. Classification (NCBI taxonomy): domain Eukaryota; kingdom Viridiplantae; phylum Streptophyta; class Magnoliopsida; order Solanales; family Solanaceae; genus Capsicum; species Capsicum rhomboideum. The sequence continues at coordinate 33,647,695 of CP124716.1, forward strand.
GATGGAGTAACGATCCAATAAAACATAACATGTCACAATGATGGATGTGACAATCCAATATAACATAACGTGTCACTTTGGCAAAAGAACGGCATGAATTAAAGAAACAAACCTTCTCATTGAAAGGACCAATGAGTCACTTTGATAGATATTCAAAGATGGGTGCTTGTCCGAATTTCATTTTTTAACAAAAAAGAGAATCAAGTCTTGACTTAAAATGAAATAAATGAACTTAAAACAAAATTCGTTTTTTGAAATGGAAAGGCCTCAAAAATTCGACGGAAAGATTTTATCATTGGCCAAATATCATTTAATTTTCCAGCTTAACAGAAATAATTAAAGACACAAAAATAATCCAAATAGTTCAAAAAGAACGAAACAATTGTCGCCCAATAGCTAATCGAAGAAAGATTAGTATAATTTGTCTTTGAAAAATTCCAGAAAACACATAGAACAATCTTTAAGTAAATCAAGAGTGGAAAATTATGAGCAAAATAAAAAATAGAGCAATCCACGTGGAAATAAAACAACACAGTAGCAAAACAAAGCATAACAACCAATAAAGAAGAAATACCACAATGCTGGAAAATATAAACAATTATTTTAACATATGAATGAACAAAACAAAATCATTAAAAAATAAAAGTCGGACAATATACCACTGGACAGACCCAAAATACAATTAAATCTGAAATCTTGTCCAATTCCGATGGAATAGGAGTGACAAACATTAGAAAAAGGAATGAAAAGAGGAGAAAGGTTCACCGGAGTTTTGGGTTTTTTGGTGTTGTTCGTCGGAGCTAGCTACGACAAGCTCGTTGGGGACGAGAGCTGTGGAGGTCTGTTGATGGTGGTTTCTATTCATCATCGGAGTTGCGACGGAGGAACGGGTGAGCCACGTTGGTTGCTGTTTCGCTGGATTCCAGCGTCTTCGTGTTTATTGGCTTTGTCGGAGCTTGTGGCTGGACAGAATTAGGGAAGCAGCGGTCCATTCGGAACAACAAGCTCATGGAAACAGTGAGCTCACCGGCGGGAGATGGTATTGTGGTGGTGTGTTTGCTTGGAGAAAGAAAAACAGACCGGTGGTTTGTGGCAGTTGTTTGCTGTTTATCAGAGTTTGGCGGTGGTTGTTGTTGTTCGATTGTCGCCGTTAATGGTAAAGGATGGAGCAACAGGGTGTGGGTTTAGCCGAAAATGGCTTTTTTGATGGGTAAGAGAATAGACGGGGTTCGTTTGGTTGTGCTCCAATTTGGAGCTGTTCGCCGGAGTTAAAACCTCCGACCATATTTTGGTTGGCATGTTGACTGGCTCGACTGGTTGTTGAGTGAGCTTCGAAGCTAGTGGTGGTGTTTCGGTGGTGGTGGTCACAAAAAAAAGAAAAATTGAAAAATCAGGAAGGAAAGAAAAATAATAATTATTTTTTTTAAATTTAGAAATTTTCACCATCATTAATTATGAAGAGAATAAATTAGTTATATAAATAAAATAAAATTACTTAAGAGCAAAATCGTGTGCTCAATATCATGGTTTTAAAAATTATGGGTTATTCAAAATTATGAGTTATTCAAAACTATGACTATTTGATCTTACTCAAAACTATGGATATTTAACTTATCTGTACAAAAATATCTTCTCCATCTTTTATAAATTAACAGACTGTGATTAAAATAAATTAAAAAAATATATTTAATGTCAGATAAAAATGTGATCTCAATTGAAGATCAAAATAACAATTTAACAAAATTAAAACAATATTTGTTTATAAAAAGACTTTTTAAACATCAATGATAATTTAAAAATTAACTAAAAATAATAATAAATTGATAAAAATCTTAGTATCTTTTTTAAAATAAGAATAGTTATCAATAACTTGTGTTAAATTGAACAAAAATATATAAAAAAATGTAAAAAAATAAATTTTGTGCTTTGTAACAAATAAGAAGCACAAAAGTATTTAGTTTAAAAATATCGAGTCAAAATTGAGTGTCAACACCAACTAGAGAGGTAGTTGAAAAATCATCAAGGAGAATGAGTTTAAGGCCTAGGAAAAGTAATCATGGTGGTAACTCTACCTAATAGACTGGAGATCTCAAGAGTTAGGTTCAAGGAAATCAAACAAAGTTATGAATGACAGTCAATATTGTCAAATAATTTACTTCTCATGATGAAGACAATGTTCAGAAAAAAGAATAAATCATTAAGGTTTAAAGCTTTTTAGTGGTTTTTAAGTTTGGCAAGATATGGTGAAATAGTTTATCTATAGGATTAACCGTTTAGGAATCACTTATGTGAGTATGAAGTACAAGCCGCTTCAAAGAGAATGAGAGTAAAGGTCAATTCTCTATGCATTCGTAAAACTAGGCAGTGTTCATGACTGAAACGCACAAAACTGTGAGAACCATAGACTGTCAAATGCTAGTTATATGACTTGTATTGTCTAGTGTACAACAAAGTTTGACGGTTTGAAGCTATAACATTTACCGATTGATCTAGTGCATCCAATATAAGTTCACTACAGAAAGTTCAAGGAAAACCTACATATCCAGATGCAATAAGTCTTTACTTGTAAATATGAAAAAGTGAAGGAAAAATGAAAGGAAGAAAACGGAGGGAAAGTGAAAATGTTCTTTCACTTTATGGAGGAAGTATTTCTCCCACATTGGTGGGAGAAAGGAAATTTCTTGTGCTTAAAAGTAGAAGCACTTCTCCATATTGTTAGTGAGGTAAAAAAAGACATGTATCGCTCTGTCATCATTGTCTCTCGCTTGGCTCAGCTTTGGATTTAGATTTGTCAAATGATCGAGAGATTATCTTTTTTGACAAAATTTATTTAAACTTAATTTTTTAATAAATTATTTAATTCAAAAATCTATCAATTTTTTCCTCCCATGTGTGGCTGCACAAAGCATTGCACGAATGCACATGTAGTGCACAAGCGTTGCACAATAAAGGGACATGATCCTTTAGTTCACTATTAGGATATTCTAAGGTATTGTGCGGGCGTACAATGGGTACACAATCCTTCATCTAAAACATTCCAACTTTTCACCTCACTGATTTGGTGTGTTGAGGGTTATGTGGCCGCATAATGCATTGTTCTGACTACGCATCCAACACACAATATCTGATGTGTCCAATAAAAGTGCAACTTTTTAAAATCATTGTTTTTTTTCTGAAGCAACACTTGTTGGCTGCAAATATCTGATTCTTCCTTAGATATAGAGCACACAATTTTCTACGTTTCTACTCCTTTTTTTCTTAATAAACTCAAGTGTTCTTTGTTGTCGTTGAGTGGTTCATTGTTCATTGAAGTTTGAGGTACCGCTATTCTGGTGAGTAATTATTCTATCCTGGGAGGATATATTTCATTAACCTCAGTTACAGTAGGGAAATAATTTTCTTAAGGATACACTGTGAGTTCCGTGGGCTCGATTCTCATTCTTAATCTCTTTCTTTTTATTATACTATTTTTGAAAATAGTTTGAGCTTCGGTTTGTTGTTCATATTTTTGTATACATATTTAAAATAACAGTGTTTGGTATAGATTTTCAAATATTTTTGACAGGTCAGTTTTGTGTAAAGTTTCAACATGTGTTTGACCAAAGTTTTTTGGAAACATATTTCATCTTTTAAAAAAAATATAAAATATGATTTATACTCATAAATTTGACAATAAATTATCATTTTATAATAAACTAGATAATACATTATTTAAAAATCATAGCAAATATTTTTAATAAAAACTACTAATAACACAATTACCTCACTCAGCAACCAACTAAAAAATGTACGAGCATCACTGGCCAAGTATTACAATAGTTAATCCTTTTTAAGCATAAACATAGCCACAGGAAAAATAAGTTTAAGCATAAATAGACAATGATTTAATGAGGAGTTAGTGGGGTAGATAAATTATAGTTGGAGTAATAATTAGATGGTTCTTTTTGTAAATTGTTAAAGTTTGAGGTAAGTATTAAATTTTTAAAAGGAATCAAAAACTAGATTTTGGCCCCAAAACCACTTTTTTCTAGTTTTTGGGATCTTGATTTTTTTGTGAAAAATTTGTGTCAAAAATTAACAAATTTTGCCAAGATTTTTCTAAAAATCATTTAACGACCCTTTCCATCATTACGTATAAGTGTTTCGTTTAAAATTCCATGTTAAAATTCTTTCCGAATTTGAAGTTATAAATTTAAGGCTAGCCTAGTTTCGGACGAAATCTGAGAGAGGTATGGTCTAGGGAAATCCAGGAATCAATTGGACAAGTTTGGTGGGGTTTGATTTGATTTCTAGTTAGCCAAGATGATAGGGAACCCGTAGAACTTTACGAAATTGAATTTGGGTAAGTAGAACTCTCGGAATCGATCTTAGCGTAAGGGGCATTATTTGGAATATCCCGGATTTAAGGTGTGTTGTAAAAATTGGGATTTTTGGGCGACAACTGGACTTTCTGTCCCATCGACGTCATTATAGCGATGGTTAACCCGGTCAACAACTGCTATAGCAACATACGTCGCTATAGCAAAGTCGCAGATTTCTTTTAAAATTTCCCAAAATAATTTATTTTTCAAAAACACATTTTGGGGCAAAGGAGAGGAGATTTTCACCATATTATCATTTTTTCGCTTTGTTAAGGTAAGGATTTCATCCCCTGTTAACTAGTAATTGATAATTTAGCCTTAGAAGTGCTAATTTATGGAGTTCGGAGAGGGTTTAGAGCTAATTTTAGTCGTATTTCTGGTGAAAGGGAGTAAATTAGGTATAAATTTAATGGGTTTTGATTATTAATTGTTAATTTACCCTTGCATTCCATTAATTCACTAATTAATTCATGAAATTGGTAGTTTTAGGTGAATTACGGTAGAAAAGCCCTAGAACGGGAAAGAAATGATCATAAACTTGGCCTTAGGGGTTGGGTGTGAGTTATAATTCCCACGTGGTAGGTCATTTCATTAATTATATGTTTGTATGTATTTTCTAGACCGAGATAAAGCAAAAATTGCACGGAAAGGTAAGGCTCAGGCTTAGTTGACTTGTGCAAGCTTGGATTGAGGTAGGTGATGGTATTGTAGTTTAATCCAATTTGTATTATATGTGCGTGCTAACTACTTTGTTGTGTGGCTTGTTAATGCATGTTGTTTGGTGTGGTCAATTCAAATGATTTTACCTGGTTGTATGATTTTGACCTACCTTATTATTAAATGTGGAATGTATTGGTATTTGGGACGTTCTCACTGCTTGTTGGTGGAATAAGGTTGGCAAACACTAGTGTCTGGGATTTAGGTACATGGACAAAAATTTTCCCCTGCAGGTCATGGCTAGAGGGTGGTTATGATACCCATAACGTGTATGTATGAGGTTCAGGTAAGTTTGACGGTTCCATGAGTGTATTGACTTGTTACTTGTAACTCTAAATTGTTTATTTGATGCTTGTTGTGCTAGGTGTAGGTTGATTGAGTATGTATTAACTTGTTATACTATATTTTAGTTAAGTGCTCATATTCGCATCTTGGGTTGGCCAAATGACCCTACCAATACACTGTTATCTTCTTGTGTTCTGATACTACAACTGCTCTTACTTTTGTTGAGTGCAGTGCATATTCCAGCGGCTCCTATAAGACCTCACTTGTGAATTCTAGCATTGGACTTCGGATTCAAGTGTGAGCAGCATGTTTCGGGATACCATAAATCCTTCTTGGATGATAAAGTCTTTATTTCTAGACTTATGCTTTTCATTTTAGTTTTTGGGGTTGCATCCCCTTCTTGACAATCTTTAGTAGTTTTGGTACGGATGACTTTCGGGTCCTAGAGATGGTTTTTGGTTAAGTATAATATTCCACCTTTAAGTTGTACTTATGTTTTATTTTAGACTTGATATTTTATTGATAGATTAGTTTTATTTATTTCCTCTAAGTATTGATCATGGTTTTAGTTTTTGGGGTAGTTGGTTCTCCCATCGAATGAGTAGTGTAGGTACCACTCATGATGGGTTTGGGTCGTAACAAAGTTAGTATCAGAGCCTAGGTTCGTCGATCTCGTCGTACCAAAATAGGTTCAGTAGAGTCTAGCAGAACGGTACGGAGACATATGTACTTTTGTTTGGGAGGCTATAGGACTTTAGGAAAACTGTCATTCTTGCTTCTTTCATGCTATAACTTGATTTCAATTGGTATTTAGTGATCCAAATTGGTATCTTGTCTCTTTCTTTTTTTGTTCGCAGATGGTTACTACTAGGTCAAATGGAACCTGAGTAGCAACCCCCACACTGATCACTTAGATGAGGAGCCAGCCGTAAGAGGAAGAGTGAGAGGAAAAGTTAGGAGAGGAAGGGGATGAGCCACACCCATCAGGTGTGGATCTCAAGCAACTGCTATCCAGGCTCGTGAAGGGTCAGTATCACCTCCCCCACCACAGGATCATTTTGAGGGGACGAAAGTAGTAGAGGAGCAGGTATGAGAGCCCGAGGTGATAGCACTAGCTGGGGTTGCATCTTTGCCTCTCATGTCAGCTGAGGTTTTTTAATAGGTGTTATCTTTTCTGAGTGAGTTGGCTGGTACCGGAGCCACTCCTGCTGCACCGACTTTTCAGGTTCCAAGTATTTACCTTACTATTGGTATGGCTCTTAGAATGGATGAGGCTTTAAGGACTGATGCTTTCCCTCGTCCAATTTTGGATTCTGTGATGATGACCGGTACTGAACATGATCGGCTGATCAAGTTTCTAAAGATGAAACCACCAACTTTCCAGGGTACTGAGTCGGAAGATGCTTTTGAGTTCATCATTAACTGTTATGAGAGGTTGCATAAGATGGGTATTTTACAGCAATATGGAGTTGAGTTTGTGACTTTTCTATTGGAGAAGGATGCTAAGCAATAGTGGAGGGCATATGTTAAATGTCGGTCACCGGTTTTGCCCCCATTGACTTGGGAACAATTTCATACTTTGTTCTTAGAGAAGTATGTGCCTCGTGCCCTCTGTGATTACAAGAAGGATGATTTTTTGGCATTGGAGCAGGGTGACATGTCAGTTGCAGCCTATGAGGCTAAGTTCCATGCCTTGTCTCACTATGCTACTCCATTGTTGGCTACTGGGGAGGAGAGGTGTAAAGACCTATTTTTGTGATTTTCCATTTTTATGTATTTTGATCATTTTTCCCTTTCGCATAGTTGTTTCATGTTGATTTTGGGGTTCGGGGATAGTTGGCACGGTTCCTAATGTTTTTGGGAAAGTTTTGTGCGAGTTTGTAGTTTTTAGAGGTTTGAAAAGCCTCATAGTTGGCTTCGGTCAACATTTATTAATTCGAGTGCCGAATGGCATAACGGACTATGCCAGCAGATCCAGAACGTCGATTTTGGGTTAGTAGCGGGGTTGGCTTAGTTTCATGGCTTTTATATCTCTTTTCGACTCTTCGTTTGGAAAATAATGAAATAGGGTCCCAGGGCTAATTTGTTGAAAAAGATTATTTTTTTTTAAAAAGGTCGCCATTGAGTCCGAAATGTCAAAAATAGCCTAGTAGCATATATGGATTGTTTCTGTTGGATTTCGAACGAATCTCAAGCGTCCATTAAGAGACTTTAGGACTTGGCCTTAGCTGCTAATGCAACATATTCTGGTTCATCATGGCCTCCATAGAGATCGCATGGCCACATGTCATGATCGCGTGCCTCGATGACACACTTCATCGCGATCGCATGGTAGAGGGACCGCGATCGTGCTAAGTAATTGGATAGGTTGGGTAGGGTTTAAACCATTGCGGTCACGAGGCCCTTCTCTCGCTATCGCGATGAGCGCGATCGCGAGGTGGGGTCCGTGATCTCGAGGTACTGTTCACCAGGATAATATATAAGTCCCAATTCTCATTTTTTTTTTCTATTTTTAAGTATTGGAGCTTTGGGTTTTAGGGTTTTGGGGCGATTTATTCACTTCTCAAGCTTGGGTAAGCTCCATAATCCTTTTCCGACCTTTTTACTTCAACTATATCTTCTAAACTCTCTATAAATTGTGATTCGAAATGGATTTTTGGGGGGTTTAAGTTTAAAAAGCATTTTTTATCAATTAATCACTCAATTTTAACCCGATATCACTTGGGTTTTCTTCTATGAGTTCCTTTGATCATAAATAATGATTTTCTAAACAAAGATTCCAGTTTTACCCCTTCGTTTTCAAAACTAGTTTTCGAGGTCCATTTTGGACCCGATTTAGATATGGGAACTATGGGTATTGTTGGCTTTCTTTTAACGCTTAGATTCTATATTTTTGTGTTTTAGTTGATTTCGAGCCCGTTCAAAAAGGGAAGGCTTCAAATTGAAGCACTTTAGGCCTTAATTTCGTCATTTCAAGATAGGTTATGGTTTAACTTCTTTCAGATTGAGTTGGGTAGTTAATATATAGGTAAAACATGCTATGGGGTGGGGAGAATAGCTATGGGTTTTATATTTTGAGATTTTTTTTATTGTTATGTATCCGTGTGGGGGCTTATTTTGTGTGGATATTGACTTGAGATATTTGATATTGCGTGTAGCCCGTGTGAGGGCCTTATTTGACATTATTTGGGCTTATCTGTGCATTTAGATGCCTTATTTTTAGATATGATACCCGTGCGGAGGCTCAAATTGTTATTATTGGTCTTATTAAGTATTGATTTCTTTATCATGATTGAAATACCCGAGTTAGGAGTTGATATGATATTTATGATGTCTTACATGCATATTTATTCTAATGGTGCCTATTTATAGTTGATGAATCATGAATTATGGACATATTGAGTGGATTTCTGAGCTCACCTATATATATATACATCGTATCGATTTGATTGGATATTTTCATATTGATCTGATTGTGAGCATTATATCCTCATTCCATACATATATATTCATGAAATACTGGTACCATTGAGGAGCACTATTTTTGAATGAAAATGAGATATTTTCATAAAAATCCTCTCCGTGAACACGATCCGGAGAGGTGAGTTGTGTTGAGATTGAGATATAAGATACAATATATTGGTCTTATTGCGGAGTTGCAAACTCAGTAGGTATATACTGAAAGTCATGTGATGACTTTTACTATTCCACCCCATCATAACCACTGCATTGCATTGCACTACATTCCATTCACATATTCTGTGGTTTCTTTATTCTTGACTTGCTTTCTTGTATTCTTGTGTTTACTCGTGTTGTTTATCTCGTTATTATATTGGAACTGTAAGTGGAGACGGTGTGATCTATTATTTGGGAATTTTTCTACTTGCAGGATTGCATGCTCATAGTCTATTTTTATCTATGTTATTTTCTACTTTGCTCAGTCGGCCTATGATACCTACTGAGTACAAGTGGATCTATTCTCATCCCTACTATGCCCTTTCGGTGCAGATCCAGGTCCGAGTATGACATGTGGTGGTTGAGTTCGTACGAGGTTAAGTAGATCTTTGAGGTACTGATATGCTCCAGAGTTCGGGGCTGACTTTTGGACCTCATCTTGCCCTTTTATGTCTTTACTTACTTTCTGAGATAGAGTTGTATTTTAGTATTCGGATTGTATTAGATGCTCTTGCCCTTTTACACCATTTCTTGGGATTCGTTATGACTTTTATTTCAGACTTCTGCTATTATTGTACTTGTGTTGGTCTGACTTCATTCTAGAATTCTCGACTTAATTGTATAAGTGTTGAATTATGTTTTACTTTATCAGTTTGGGTGATCGGCTTACTTGTCAAGGCTGGTCCGCGACAAGTGCCATCATGACCTAGTTTTTGGGTCGTGACAAATTAGTATCAAAGCATCAGATTTCACCGATCTCATAAGTGTAAGAGCAGGATGACTAGTAGAGTCTCACGGATCGGTACGTAGACGTTTGTATCTATCTTCGAGAGGCTATAAGATATATTTAGGAAAAACTTCTCTAATTTGATTCATTATCGTGCGGGGATTTTCTTACCCAATGTTCTAAGTTGTGTTCCATTCTTTTATGCGTAGATAGTGAGGACTAGATCTTGAGAGCCTATGGATACTAAGCAAGCACCTGAGGATGGAGCCTAGACTAAGAGGCGAGGTAGGGGTTGTGGACAACCTCAAGGTAGATTACGGGCACGAGGAGCTGCCTCAGTCAGAGGTAGTGCTAGGAGGATCTCCCCTGACCCCCGAGGTTGGGCGTACAGAGAGTATGGGGATGGCTCAGGTTCCACAGGGTACTACTACCCCAATATTTGAGGGCTAGTTGATTCATTTCCTGACCCATTTTAAGGGAGTTCCTTTGAGTGCACCGGGTGTTTCTCTAGTTTTGAGTGTCGTACCGCCGTCAGTGCCAGTGTCTGTTGATGGTATTCCTATGACTTTGAGTGTGATTCCTCTATCGGTACCGACATTTACTCATGGTATTCCCCAGACATTGAGTGGTGCCTCCACTTTCTGTACCAGTATCTGATTATGGTATTCCAAGTTCAGGGGTACAACCATCATCTATGGTACCCCCACGAGTAGATCATAGCCTGCTAAAATTACTATCTCTCCGATTGCTTCGGGTACAGTTATGTTTTCTAAGAATCAGAAGAGATTTGAGAGGTTCATTCGCTTGGGTCCGCCTAAGATTAATGAAGCTATAGGAGAGGATGCCTACGAGTTTTTGATTGATTATCAGGAAAAGTTGCATAACCTTGGATCTCTTGAGTCTCATGGAGTTGCTTATACGACTTATTAGTTGACAAATGTGGCTAGGGATTGGTAGAGGTAGTATGCTAGTTGTTGGTCATTCGGTTCGCCTGTTATGACTTGGACTCAATTTTTCGAGGCTTTCTTAGAGAGGTTTGTGTCATTTAGCTTGAGAGATCAGATGAGTGATGATTTTGATCATTTGGAGCAGGTCTCCATGTCCATTGCTGAGTATGAGGCACATTTCCATACCTTGTCCAGATATTCTACTGCTAGCATATCCATCGAGTCTGAGAGGATTTGAAAGTTCGTGAAGGGGTTGGATGGTTCATATCAGTTGGCTACAGCTCAGATGGTTGTTTCAGGGGCTTCTTTTCAGAGAATTATTAAACATGCCAAGTTGACTGAGTCTATTATCCAGGCTGCTCAAGGAGGCACCAAGAAGGTGCGTCGTCAGGGTAAGTTCAGTGGACACGCCTTCTGAGGTAGATATTTCTCTAGTAGAGGTTCCTGTGGTTATCATGGTAGTCCAGTTTAGGCCGGATATTCGGGATCAGGTGGTAGACCTTCAGGTTCTGTGACTACGATTAGCCAAACTTCGAGTCAGGGCTGTCGTTCTAGTTCAACCGCATCTCCTAAGATTGAGTAAGGTCATAGAGGGTGTTACATATGTGATGAGTTTGCCATGTGTCCAAGGATTATCCCCGGCGTGTTTTCAGACCTACTCCTATATCTGCAATGAGAGGTGGTTCTTAGAGTGGTAGAGGTGCTGCTAGAGGTGCTCGTGGTAGAGGTAGGGGAGCTCATGGTGGTGGTTGCGGGGTTACTCAGTTTGGGAGCAGACATAGACAGTGCTATGCTATACTTAAGATGCCTGAGGTAGAGGCTTCTTATGTAGTTATTTCAGGTATCATCCCAGTTTGCTACAGATATGCTTCCGTGTTATTTGACCCTGAATCTACATTCTCCCACGTTTCTATATATTTTGCTTCTGGACTTGATGTTGCATATGAACCTCTTGCTATGCCTCTTCATGTATCTACCCCCGTAGGAGATTCTTTAGTAGTGGTTCGGGTGTACCGATCTTGTGTGGTTACCTTTGCGGGGCGTGAGTCTTGTGTATAATTGATTAGCCTGGATATGGTTGACTTTGATGTTATCTTGGGTATAGATTGGTTATCCCCTTATCATGCTATTTTGGATTGTTATTCCAAGACCGTGCCCTTAGCTGCACCGGGTGTGCCAAGACTAGCTTGGAAAGGTATGCTTAATTCGGGTTCGAAGAGGGTTATATTTTTTCTACGTGCTTGTCATATGGTAGAAAGGGGTTGTTTGTCTTATTTGGTCCATGTCCGTGATATGAGTGTTGTTTCACCGCCTTCTATGGATTCTATCCGAGTGGTCTATGAGTTCATGGATGTGTTCCCTATAGAATTACCTGACGTGCCTCCGGACCGTGATATTGACTTCGGTATTGATGTTAAGCATGACACCAAGCCCATTTCTATTCCTCCTTATAGTATGACCTCAACTGAGTTGAAGGAACAGTTGCAAGATCTGTTGAGTAAAGGCTTCATTAGACCTAGTGTTTCTCCTTGGGGTACGCCTGTCTTGTTTGTGAAGAAGAAGGTTGGATCTATGCGTATGTGAATCGATTATCGGCAATTGAACAAGGTGACGATTAAGAACAAGTATCCTCTTTCTCACATTGATGATTCGTTTGACCAGCTTCAGGGTGCTTCCATGTTTTCTAAGATTGATTTGAGATCCGGGTATCACCAATTGAGGATTAGAGCTTTGGATGTTTCGAAGATGTCTTTTCGGACTAGGTACGGTTATTATGAGTTCTTGGTCATGTCTTTTGGGTTGACTAATTGCCCAGCACTGTTCATGGAGTTGATGAACCGGGTGTTTACACCGTATCTCGACACCTTTTTTATTGTATTTATAGATGATGTCTTTGTTTATTCCAAGAATGAGGCCGATCATCTGAGACACTTGAGGACTGTACTTCAGAGGTTGCATGATGAGAAGTTGTATGATAAGTTCTCTAAGTGTGAGTTTTAGTTGGATTTATCTCTTTCTTAGGTAATGTGGTGACCAAGGATGGTATTATGGTCAATCCGGTCAAGATTGCAGTGATTCATGATTAGGCTAGGCCCACTAGTCCTACTGACATGCGAAGTTTTGTTGGCTTGGTGCGTTACTATCGGCATTTTGTTGAGGGTTTCTTTTCAATTGCGGCTCCTTTGACGAAGTTGACTCAGAAGAAGATTACCTTTCAGTGGTCGGAAGTGTGTGAGAAGAGCTTCCAAAAGATCAAGGAGTTGTTGACTTCGGTTTCTATCTTGACCTTGCCCAAGGAGAGTGTCACGACCCAAAAACTAGGACACGATAGCACTTGTCGCGGCCTAGCCTTGACAAGTAAGCCGATCACCTAAACTGATAAAGTAAAATAGAATTCAACACTTATACAATTAAGGCGAGACATCTAGAACGAATTCACACCAACACAGGTATAATAATAGTAGAAGTCTGAAATAAAAGTCATAACTAATCCCAAGAAATGGTGTCAAAGGGAAGAGCATCTGATACAATTCAAACACTGAAATATAACTCTGTCACAGAAAGTAAGTAAAGACATAAAAGGACAAGATGAGGTCCAAAAGTCAACCCCGAACTTCGGAGCATATCAATACCTCGAAGAACTACTCAACCTCGCACGAACTTAACCGCCATGTGTCATACTCGAACCTGGATCTTCACCGAAAAGACACAGTAGGGATGAGTACGGGTCCACTTGTACTCAGTAGGTATTATAGGCCGACTGAGCAAAGTAGAAAATAACATAGATAAAGATAGACTATGAACACGCAATCCTGCAAGTAGAAATTTTTTCAAAAGGTAGCTCACACCGTCTCCACGATAAAGCAACTCAAGAATAAAGAAACCATAGAATATGTGAATGGAATGCAATGCACTGCACTGCAATACAGTGGTAATGATGAGGTGAAACGGTGAAAGTTATCGCATGAATTTCAGTATATACCTACCGAGTTCACAACTTCGAAATAGGACCCATGGGGGGTTCGCAATCCATATACTTTATCACATATCTCAATCTCAACACAGCTCACCTCTCCAGCTATTGTTCACGAAGAGGGTTTTTATGAAAATGTCTCATTTTCTTTCAAAAATAGTATTCCTCAATGGTACCAGTATCTCATGAATGTATATGTATGGAATGAGGATATAATGCTCACAATTAGATCAGTATGAAGATATCCAATCAATTCAATATGATGTATATATGTAGGTGAGCTCAAAATCTAGTCAATATGTCCATAATTCATGATTCATCAACTATAAATGGGCACCATTGGAATAAATATGCATTTAAGACATCATAAATATCATATCAACCCCTAACTCGGGTATTTCAATCATGATAAAGCAATCAATGCTTAATAAGGCCAATAATAAAAATTTGAGCCCCTGCACGGGCGTCATATCTAAAGTATGGCATCTCAACGCATAGATAAGGCCAGATGATGTCAAATAATGCCCCCCACATGGGCTTCACGCAATATCAAATATCTCAAGTCAATATCCACACAAAATAAGCCCCCACACGGGCAGACAACAATAACTAAAATCCCAAAATATAAACCCCATAGCCAGTCTCCCCAACCCATAGCATGCTTTACCTATATGTTAACTACCCAGCTTAATCTGAAAGAAGTTAAGCCATAACCTACCTTGAAACGATGAAATCTGAGCATAAAGTGATTCATCACGGAGTCTTCCCCTTTTTACCGGCCTCAAAATCAACTAAAACACACAAATATACCATCTAGGCGTTAAAAGAAAGCCAACAATACCCATATTGACCACATCTAAATCGAGTCTAAAACGGACCTCGAAAATGAGTTTTGAAAACAAAGGAGTAAAACCAGAATTTTGTTTGGAAAACCATTACCCCTGATCAACATAACTTAAAACCCAAGTGAAATCGGATTAAAAATGAGTGATTAATTGATGAAAACCCCTTTTTAAACTTTTCGAACAAAAAACCCAAAAATTCATTTTGAAATCACAATTTAAAGGGAGTTTAGAAGCTATAATCTAAGTAAAAAGGAGGGAAAAGGATTATGGAGCTTACCTAAGCTTGAGAAGTGAAGAAATTGCCCCAAAACCCTCAAACCCGAAGCTTCAATACTCAAAAAATAGAAGAAAAATCAAGAATGGGACTTATATACTATCCAGGTGAACAGTGCCTCGCAATCGCGGACCCCACCTCACGATCGCGAGGGTCGATGTTGACCTGGATGTAAGTTTTGTCATCGTGATTGTGAGAGAAGAGCCTCGCGACCGCGATGGTTTAAACCCGACCTGGCCTATCCAATTACTTAGCGCGATCGCGGTCCTCCACCACACGATCTCAATGAAGCGGATCATCGAGGCCTTGATCACGATAAGTGGCCATGCGATCGCGATGGAGGCCATGATGCACCAGAAGATGCTACATCAGCAGCTAAGGCCAAGTCCCAAAGTCTCTGAACGGACCCTCGGGTTTCGTTCAGGATCCAAAAGAAACAACCCATATATGCTACTAGGCTATTTTCGACATTCCAAACTCAATGATGACGTCGGATTTCCAAAAAAAGATCATTTTCAACAAATTAGCCCCCGAGACCCTATTTTACTATTATCCTAACAAAGGGTCAAAAAGAAATATAAAAGCCACGAAACTGAACAAACCCCGCTACTAAACCAAAATCGTCGCTCCAAATCTGTTGGCGTGCAGTCCCTTTTGCCATTCGGCACTCGGATCAAGAAATGTTGACCAAAGTCAACTATGAGGCTTTTTAAACCTCTAAAAACCACAAACTCGCTTAAAACTTTTCCGATTGCATTGGGAACTGTGCCAACTATCCTCGAACTCCAAAATCAACATGAAGCAACTACGAGAAGGGCAAAATAGTCAAAACACATAAAAATGTAACATCACAAAAATAGGTCTTTACAATATCCACCACTAAGATTCTAGTTCGTCCTCAAACTAAAAGGAAAAAAAGTGCCTGAATCGGTGAATAGCTGAGGGTAAGTACTAAGCATGTCAGACTCGACCTCCCAAGTAGCCTCCTTAACTGAACGATGTCTCCATTGCACCTTAATTACAAGGATATCTCTAGAATGCAACCGCCTAATATCCCTGGCTAAAATAGAGACCGACTCCTCAACAAAGGTCAACCTCTCATCCAACTTAACTGAATCCCACCTAAGCACGTGAGACTCATCCGGAATATAGCGTCGGAGCATAAATACATGGAAGACTGGATGAACGGCTGAAAAATATGGAGGTAAGGCTAACTTATAAGCAACCTCCCCAACAGTTCGAATAATCTCAAAAGGTTCAATATACCTCGGGCTAAGGTTTCCCCTCTTCCCGAACCTCATCACACCCCTCATGGGTGATACACGAAGGAAAACCCGATCTCTAATACTAAACTTCAAGGCACGAAGTCTGCGGTCTGCATAGATCTTCTGCCTACTCTGGGCTACTCAAAGCCTATCCTGAATCACATGAACTCTATCCAAAGACTCGAGAAATCAGTACCTCGAGGTCTAATCTAAGAAGTCTCAAACCAACCAATAGGATATTGGCAACACCTACCATACAACACCTTGAAAGGTGCCATCTCAATACTCGAATGGTAGCTATTATTATTGGCAAACTCCGCTAGGGCTAAATGTTACTCCCACTGACCTCCAAAGTCCAAAACACAAGCACAGAGCATATCCTCCAAAACCTAAATGGTCCGCTTGAACTGACTGTCGGTCTAAAGATGTAAAGTTGTACTGAGGTCAACCTGAGTGCCCAAATTCTCCTGAAATGCCCTCCAAAAGCTAAAAAAGAACACAGAACGTCTATCTGAAATAGTAGACATGGGCACGCTGTGAAGACAAACAATCTCACTCACATAGATCTGAGCTAACCTTTTGGTACTAAAAGCAGTCTGAATAGGGATAAAATGGGTTGATTTGTTCAATCGATCCATGATGATCCAAATACTGTCAGAGCCATGAGAAGAATGAGGTAATCCACTCGTGAAGTCCTTAGCGATCCGCTCCCACTTCCACTCTAGAATGGGTAATCTCTAAAGCAACCCACTTGGTCTCTGGTACTTAGCCTTCACCTGCTGACAACACAAGCAACGAGCTACAAAATCTGCCATATCCTTCTTCATACCCATCCACCAGTAAAGCTACCTCAAATCACGATACATCTTAGTCACTCTAGGATAAATAGAATACCTAGAACAATGCACCTACTCCAAAATCGATCTCACCCAGCCACCAACTCTCGGTACACAAACTTGTCCACCAATCCTCACTACACCATCAGAATCAAGAGAAGCTTTCTTAGCCTTGCCACTCAACACCTTGTCCCGAATCACTCTCAAGCAATCACCATCAAACTGGTCAGCACGAATCTGCTCTATCAAGGAAGATCTAGCATCAATGACGGCTAAAGCACATCTAGGTGTCGAAATATCAAGCCTAACTATCTGGTCGGCCAAAGACTGAACCTCTAAGGCTAAAGGCCGCTCCTGTGTCAAAAGATGAGCCAAACTTCCTATACTAGTCGACTTTCGACTCAAGGCATCTACTACTATATTAGCCTTACTTGGATGATACAAAATAGTGATTTCATAATCCTTAACCAACTCGAGCCAACAATGTTGTCTTATATTAAGCTCTCTTTGGGTGAAAAAGTACTAAATACTACGATGATCTGAGAAAATCTCACAATGGAATCCGTACAAGTAGTGTCTCCATAACTTCAACACATAAACAATCGTGGCCAACTCTAAATTATGGGTAGGGTAATTCATCTCATGAGGCTTCAACTGACTAGAGGTATAAGCAATCACCTTACCCTTCTGCATCAACACTGCACCCAAACCAACACCTAAAGCATCACAGAACACGGTAAAACCCATGCCCTCCTTGGGCAAGGTCAAGATAGGAGCCAAAGTCAACAACTCCTTGAGCTTTTGGAAGCTCTTCTCAAACGCTTCCAACCACTGAAAGGTAATTTTTTTCTGAGTTAACTTGGTCAAAAGAGCCACAATCAAAGCAAAACCCTCAATAAAATGCTGATAGTAAGTGTCTAGCCCAAATACGAATCGCTACAATCTTGACCGGATCGACCATAATACCATCTTTGGTCACCATATAACCCAGGAAAGAGATAGAATTCAACCAAAACTCACACTTAGAGAACTTAGCATACAACTTCTCATCACCCAACCTCTGAAGTACAGTCCTCAAGTAACTCACATGATTGGCCTCATTCTTGGAATAAACCAAGATATCATCTATAAATACAATCATAAAGGAGTCGAGATATGGTCTAAGCACACGATTTATCAATTCCATGAACGCTGCTGGGGCATTGGTCAACCCAAAAGACATGACCAAGAACTCATAATAACTGTACCAAGTCTGAAAACCCTTCTTCGAAATATCCAAAGCTCTAATCCTTAACTGGTGATACCTGGATCTCAAATCAATCTTAGAAAACACGGAAGCACCCTGAAGATGGTTAAACAAATCATCAATGTGAGGAAGAGGATACTTGTTCCTAATCATCACCTTGTTTAATTACCAATAGTCAATACACATATGCATAAAACCATCCTTCTTCTTCACAAACAAGACAGGCGCACCCCAAGGAGAAACACTAGGTCTAATGAAGCCTTTACTCAATAGATCTTGCAACCGTTCCTTTAACTCCTTTAACTCAGCCGGGGCCATTCTATAAGGAGGAATAGAAATAGGCTTGGTGCCCGGCTTAACATCAATAGCAAAGTCAATATCACGGTTCGGAGGCATACCAAGTAAATTCGTAGGGAACACATAGACTACTCGGGTAGAATCCATAGAAGGTGGTGAAGGAACACTCGTATCACGGACATGGGCCAAATAAGACAAAAAAAAACCTTTCTACCATGCGACAAGCACGTAGAAAAGATATAACCCTTTTCAGACTTAAATTAAGCATATCCTTCCAAACTAGTCTTGGCACACCGATTGTACCTAAGGTCACGGTTTTGGCATAATAATTCAAAATCACATGATAAGGGCCTAACCAATCCATACCCAAGATAACATCAAAGTCAACCATATCTAGGCGAATCAAGTCTACCCAAGTCTCACGCCCTGTAAAGGTAACCACACAAGATTAGTACACCCAATCCACCACTAAAGAATCTCCTACGGGGGTAGATACATAAAGAGGCATTATAAAAGGCTCACATGCAACATCATGTTCAGAAGAAAAATATATAGACATGTAGGAGAATGTAGATCCAGGGTCAAATAACATGGAAGTAGATCTGTAGCATACTGGGATGATACATGTAATAACTGCATCAGAAGCCTCTACCTCAGGTCTCTAAGTATAGTATAACACCATCCACGTCTACTCCCAGACTGAGTAACCTTGCGACCACTACCACAAGCTCTCCTACCTCTATAACGAGCACCTCTTGCAGTACCTCTACCACTCTAAGAACCACCTCTCACTGTAAATATAAGAGTAGGTCTGAAAATATGCTGGGGAAAATCCTAGGCCACATGGCCAAACTCATCATATACGTAACACCTTCTATGCCCTAACTCAATCTAAGAAGGTGCGGCTGAACTAGAATGACCACCCTGACTTGAAGTCTGGCTACCCGTAGTCATAGAACCTGAAGGTCTACCACCTAATCCATACAACACGGCCTAAACTAGCCTACCATGATAACCATGGGAACCTCTATTAGAGAAATTTCTACCTCGAGAGGCGTGTCCACTAAACTCATCCTAACGATGCACCTTCTTTTTGCCTTCCTGAGTAGCTTGGATAATAGAATCGGTCAACTTGGCATGCTCAATAATAATCTAAAAAGAAGCCCTTAAAATAACCATCTGAGTTGTAGCCAACTGATACGAACCATCCAACCCCTTCATGAACTTTCGAATCCTCTCAAACTCGGTAGAGATGCTAGCTGTAAAACATCTGGACAAGGTATAGAAACATGCCTCATACTTAGAAATGGACATAAAGCCTCGCTCCAAATGATAAAACTCATTTCTCATCTAATCTCTCAAGCTAAACAACACAAACTTCTCCAAGAAAGCCTCGAAAAACTTAGTCCAAGTCATAACAGGCAAACCCAATGGTCTACAACTAGCATACCAACTCCTTCAATCCCTAGCCACATCCGTCAACTGATAAGTAGTATAAGAAACTCTAAGAGACTCAAGAGATCTAAGATTATACAACTTCTCCTGATAATCCATCTAAAACTCATAGGCATTCTTGCTTATAGCTCCACTAAACTTTCGTAAACCCAAGCAAATGAACCTCTCAAACCTCTTCTGATCCTCAGAAGATATAACTGTACCCAAAGCAATTGGAGAGATAAAAGTCTGGCAGTCTATGAATCCACCCGTGGGGGTACAATAGATGATGGTTATACCGCTAAACTCTAAATACCATGATCAGATACTAGCACAAAAAATGGAGAACCACTCGAAGTCTGCAAAATACCATGAGTAGATGTCGATACTGATGGAGGAATTACACTTAGAGTCAGAGGAATACCACAAAAAGATACTGGAACTGACGGTGGTACAACACTCAGAACTGAAGGAACACCCTTTAAATGGGTCGGCAAATGAATCAATTAGTCCTCTAATACTGGGGTAGTAGTACCCTGTGGAACCTGAACCGACCCCATACTCTCTGTACGCCCAACCTCGGGGTTAGGGGAGATCCCCCAAGCACTATCTCTGACTGGGGCAGCTCCTTATGCTCATTCTCTACCTAGAGGTTATCTACGACCCCTATCTCTCCCCTAGTCTAGGCTTCATCCTCGGGTGCTGGCTCAGCATCCATAGCCTCTCAAGATCTAGTCCTCACCATCTGCATAAAAAAGAATGGAACACAACTTAGAACATTGGGTAAGAACAACAAGTACGATAAGGAATCAAATTAGAGAAGTTTTTCCTAATGATATCTTATAGCCTCTCGAAGATAGATATGGACGTCTACGTATCAAAGGGCAATAACATACAATACAATTCGACTACTGAAATACAACTCTGGCTCAAAAAGTAAGTAAAGATATAAAAGGACAAGATGAGGTCTGAAAGTCAGCCCCAAACTTAGGAGCATATCAGTACCTCGAAGATCTACTCAACTTCCATGTGTCGCACTCAAACCTGGATCTGTACTAAAAGAGCATAACAGGAATGAGTACGGGTCCACTTTTACTCAATAGGTATCAAAGACCAACTGAGAAAAGTACAAAATAACATAGATAAAGATAGACTATGAGCACGCAATCCTTCAAGTAGAAAAATTCCCAAACGGTAGCTCACACCACCTCCACTAACAGTGCTAATATAATAACGAGATAAACAACACGAGTAAACACAGAAATACAAGAAAGCAAGTCAAGAGCAAAGAAACCATAGAATATACGAATGGAATACAATGTGCTGCAATGTAATACAGTAGTAATAATGGGGTGGAATGATGAAAGTTGTTGCATGACTTTCAGTATATACCTACGGAGTTTGCAACTCCGTAGTAAGACCCATATACTTTATCTCATATCTCAATCTTAATCTTAACACAACTCACCTCTCTGGCTCGTGTTCACGAAGAGGGTTTTTATGAAAATGTCTCATTTTCTTTCTACAATAGTATTCCTCAATGGTACCAATATCTCATAAATATATATGTATGGAATGAGGATATAATGCTTACAATCATATCAGTATGAAGATATCCAATCAATTCAATACGATGTATATATGTAGGTGAGCTCAAAAATCAACTCAATATGTCCATAATTCATGATTCATCAACTATAAATGGGTACCATTGGAATAAATATGCATGTAAGACATCATAAATATCATATCAACCCCTAACTCGGGTATTTCAATCATGATAAAGTAATCAATCCTTAATAAGGCAGATAATAACAATTTGAGCCCCTGCACGAGTGTCATATCTAAAATAAGGCATCTAAATGCACAAATAAGCCAGATGATGTCAAATAAGGCACCCACATAGGCTACATGTAATATCAAATATCTCATGTCAATATCCACACAAAATAAGCCCCCACACCGGCACACAACAATAAATAAAATCTCAACATATAAAACCCATAGCCATTCTCCCAAACCCATAGCATGCTTTACCTATATATTAACTACTCAGCTCAATCTGAAAAATGTTAAGGCATAACCTACCTAGAAATGACGAAATTTGGGCCTAAAGTGCTTCAATACTGAGGCTTCCCCTTTTGAACGACCTCAAAATCAACCAAAACACACAAATATAGCATCTAGGTGTTAAAAAAAGCCAACAATACCCATATTTCCCACATCTAAATCGGGTCCAAAATGGACCTTGAAAATAGGTTTGGAAAACGAAGGTGTAAAACCAGAATTTTAGTTTAGAAAACCATTATCCATGATCAACGGAACTCATAGAAGAAAACCAAAGTGAAATCGAATTAAAAACGAGTGATTAATTGATAAAACCCCCTTTTTAAACTTTTCAAGGAAAACCCCCTAAAATCCATTTTGAAATCACAATTTTAAGGGAGTTTAGAAGATATAATCAAAGTAAAAGGTGGGAAAAGGATTATGGAGCTTACCCAAGCTACAGGGGTCAACGTTGATCATGACATAAGTTTGGTTATCGCGATCGTCAGAGAAAGGCCTCGCGGTCGCGATGGTTTAATCCCGACCTGGCCTATCCGATTACTCAGCGTGATCGCGGTCCCCCTATCATACAATTACGATAAAGTATGTCATCGAGGCTCGTGATCATGATACATGGTCATGCGATCACGATGGAGGCCATGATGCACCAGAAAATATTGCATCAGCAGCTAAGGCCAAGTCCCAAAGTCTCCAAATGGACCCTCGAGTTTCGTTTGGGATCCGACAAAAATAACCCATATATGTTACTAGGTTATTTTCAACGGTTTGGACACAATGGAAATGTTGTATTTCCAAAAAAAGATTGTTTTCAATAAATTAACCCCCGAGATCCTATTTCATTATTTTCCAAATGAAGGGTTGAAAAGAGATATAAAAGCCACAAAACTTAACCAACCCCGCTACTAACCCAAAATCAATGATCCAGATCTGTTGGCATACTACTAACCCAAAATCAATGATCCATATCTGTTGGCATAGTTCGTTTTGGTGTCGAGCACTCGGATTAAGAAATATTGATCGAAGTCAATTATGAGGCTTTTCAAATCGTTAAAAAGCATAAACTCGCACAAAACTTTCCCAATTGCATTGGGAACCATGCCAAATATCCCCAAAACCTAAAATCAACATTAAGCAACAATGGGGATGGGCAAAATGATCAAAACACATAAAAAAAATCACAAAAATAGGTCTTTACAAAAGGCGTGGGTTTTACCGTGTTCTATGATGCTTCTGGTGTTGGTTTGGGTGCAGTGTTGATGCAGGAGGGCAAGGTGATTGCTTATGCCTCTCGTCAATTGAAACCTCATGAGAAGAATTACCCTACTCATGATTTGGAGTTGGCCGTAGTTGTTTTTGTGTTGAAGTTCTGGAGACACTACTTGTATGGAGTCCATTGTGAGATTTCTCAGATCATCATAGTCTTTAGTATTTCTTTACCCAGAGGGAGATTAATATGAGACAGCATCATTGGCATGAGTTGCTTAAGGATTATGACATCACTATTTTGTATCATCAGGGTAAGGCTAATGTAGTAGCGGATGCCTTGAGTCACAAGTCATGTAGAATGAGAATTTTGGCTCATCTTTTGATGCAGGAGCGGCGGCCTTTAGCCTTAGAGGTTCAGTCTTTGACACCTGGATGTGCTTTAGCCTTCATTGATGTTAGATCTTCCCTTATGGAGTAGATTCATGCTCCCTAGTTTGATGATGAGTACTTGAGAGTGATTTGGGATAAGGTACTGAGTGGAGAGGCTAAGGAAACCTCTCTTAATTCTGATGGTGTGTTAAGGATTAGTGGATGAGTCTGTGTACCGAGAGTTGGTGGTTGGGTGAGATCAATTTTGGAAGAGGCGCACTGTTCTAGATATTTCATTCATCCTAGAGTGACTAAGATGTAGCGTGATTTGAGGCAGCTTTACTAGTGGATGGGTATGAAGAAGGATGTGGTGGATTTTGTAGCTCGTTGCTTATGTTATCAGTAGGTGAAGGCCGAGCACCAGAGGCCAAGTGGGTTGCTTTAGAGATTACCCATTCTGGAGTAGAAGTGGGAGAGGATCACTATGGACTTTATGAGTGTATTACCTCATTCATCTCATGGCTCTGATAGTATTTGGGTCATCATGGATCGATTAATCAAATCAGCCCATTTCATCCCTATTCAGACTTTCTTCTATACCGAGAGGTTATCTTGAATCTATGTGAGTGAAATTTGTTCGTCTTCACGGGGTACCTATGCCTATTATTTTAGATAGAGGTTTTGTATTCACTTTTAGCTTTTAGAGGGTATTTCAGGAGGATTTGAGCACTCAGGTTTATCTCAGTACAACTTTCCACCCTCAGATAGATGGTCAGTCGGAGTGGACCATTAAGGTTTTGGAGGATATGCTTTGCGCTTGTGTTTTGGGCTTTGGAGGTTAGTGGGAGCAGCATTTAGCCCTAATGGAGTTTGCCTATAATAATAGTTACCATTCAAGTATTGAGATGGAACCTTTCGAGGTGTTGTATGGTCGGTATTGTTGATCTTTTATTGGTTTGTTTGAGACTTCTGAGATTAGACCCCGTGGTACTGACTTGCTTTGCGAGTCTTTGGATAGAGTTCGTGTAATTCAGGATAGGCTTCAGCAACCCAGAGTAGGCAGAAGAGCTATGTAGACCATAGACTTAGTGCTTTAAAGTTTAGTATTGGTGATTAGGTTTTCCTTCGTGTGTCGCTCATGAAGGGTATGATGAGGTTCGGGAAGAGGGGCAAGCTTAGCCCAAGATATATTAGACCTTTTGAGATTCTTCAGACTGTTAAGAAGGTTGCTTATGAGTTGGCCTTACCTCCATATTTTTCAGCAGTTCATCCAGTCTTCTATGTTTCTATGCTCCAATGATATATTCTGGATGAGTCTCACATGCTCAGTTGGGATTCGATTCAATTGGATGAGGAGTTAACCTTCGTCGAGGAGCCAGTCTCCATCTTTTCCAGGGATGCTAGACGATTTTTTTCTAAAGATATTCCTGTAGTTAAGGCTTAGTGGAGACATTATTCAGTTGAGGAGGCTACTTAGGAGGTTGAGTCCGACATACGTAGTACTTACCTTCTGCTATTCACCGATTCAGGTACTTCTTTGCCTTTTAGTTCGAGAACGAACTAAAATCTTAGTGGTGGATATTGTAAAGACCTATTTTTGTGATTTTTTATTTTTATGTGTTTTGACCCTTTTACCCTTCTCCATAGTTGCTTCATGTTGATTTTGGGGTTCGAGGATAGTTGGCACGGTTTCCTATGTGATCGGGAAAGTTTTGTGCGAGTTTGTGGTTTTTAGATGTTTGAAAAAAACCTCATAGTTGACTTCGGTCAACATTTCTTGATCCGAGTACTGTCAAGCCCTATTTTTCACCAAGGTTAAAAGAAGCACAACTTATGGACTCTAAAAGAATTGATTTTGTATAGAGTCGCCACCTAATTTTTAAGAAAATAAGGAAACCTATTTAATTAATGACATGTTAACTTGTGTTTTAATCTACGCAAACCAGTTTAGATTCTAGGTAAGGGTTCAAATTATTCCGAAGGAAAGGGGTTAGACATCCTTCAGAATCCACAAATGTGGTACCCGACTAGACCAATTTTGTCAATGAGGAAGGAGGTAAAAATAATCACATTTTAAAAAATGTAAATATGTAAAATATGTACTAAAAATAATATTAAAAATTTATGTGTAAAGAGTGTGTATCAATTACATAAATAAAACATATTATCGTAAAATGTGTATATAAAAATATGTACAAATGTATAAGAATATATATGAAAGATAAAACTATTTTTTATAAAAGATAGAACTTTTTGTAGTAAAAGAAAAGTATCTTTGTATTATATAAAGGAAAAGTATTCTCAAATACTATTTTTTACTTGACAAAAATCATGAGGCGAAAAGATTAAATAAAAATAAAAATTTATTTTAAAGAAAAGATTATACAATATTTTTAAATGTAGAAGTGTGAATTAATTGATTAAGCACCTAAATCAGTTTAATTCTTTTATATAAATATTAACGGCAAAAGTTTTACCTAAATGTGTGGTGAAGATTACGTAAGTAAAGGATATCCCCTCCCAACGCCCCAAAAATAAAGTTTTCACTATGATTAATATTTGTACAATTGTAAGAATATAAAAAGTACAAACATAAAATTCAAACTCCTTTTTGAATGTCATTCTCTAGAAGTATCCTCAAGAAACTGTATAAACACTTAGTAGAAATGTTAGTAATGAACAAATAATTATAAAAATAAATTGAAAAATATGTGTGCATATATGTATGTATTTATATATATATATATATATATATATATAAAATAGTATTTTATTATATAGTGGACTCAAATTAAGTTTTAGATACGCCATGGCTACGAAGTGGTTACTCGAATTTATCGGCCGTCCTAAATCGCCCTGCCAAGATACGAATCATACAACTTTTGTATTGTCGTGATAATATAAAGATTTTGTTATCGCCCAAATTTATTTATTTTTTGTTACGCATTTGTATAAGTAATGTCCGTCTTTTATTTTTGGAGGCCTCAAAAACCGGCTGAAATTTTTTCATTGGCCAGGTATTGATATTTGATATAAAATGACTTAACTTGAAAAATAAAATCCGTCTTTTGTTATGGGAAGGCCTCGAAAATTCGACAGAGAGATATTGTCATTGGCCATGTAATGATATTTATTTGTTCATTATTATCAATTTTATAAAATGAAAAGGTCACAATGGTTCAAAAAATTAATAGTGATCAAATGGAGCAACATCAAAAGGTAAAACAACCAACAAGCATGTGAGAGTTGCCAAAAAAACTTAATTATCACAAGAGTTAGCAATCAAAAGAAAGTCATAGAAAAACTTATGATTTCACTCAAAAATATGAGCGAGATTAACGAGAAATATGGTTGTGGAGAGCCTACAAAAGTAGAACAAAAATCACAAAATCAGTAACAAAATAGCAACGAGCAAGATCTAGTAAAAATGTATGTACAAAATATAGTCACACAGTCATGGAATGGACAAGACGCGGTAGAGTTCATGGGAAAGTAATCCGGCTAGATCTGGAAATAAGCAAAACAACCATGAAAATACAACACAAAACAAAGATGAGGCAGCTAGCGATGAGATAGAGAGAAGGGGCGGCAATGAAGCTTTTGAGAGGCAAGAGTTTACAAAATTCTGAAAATTGGGTATATGATGCGTGTCTATGAAGAGAAATGAGAGAGAAGGGAGAAAGCATGAGGGAGAAGAAGGGAGGGGGAAATGAGAAAGAGTTGTTGTGGTGTTGTTGTTGTTGATTTGTGTGATGGAGAGAAGAGAGGAGTTTGTGAGAAATGGGAGATATAGAAAGAGGAGAGGAGAGCTAAAGAGAAGATGATCCTTAGGAGTTATTTTAAAGTCTCTAAAGAGGAAGAAAACTCTCATGAAAACTCAAATGTCAAAAACATATCCCATAAGTTTACGAAGGGTAGATAGGAAAGTCAATAAAGAAGAAAAAGAGTGGGGCCTGAGGAAAGAAAAAGAGGGAAAAGAAAGAGAAAGAAAAAATCTTTACCTCTTCTTTCAAAATGGTGGTTGAGAAAATTAAGGAATGTATTTTTCTATTTTTTTAGAGGAGTAAAATAAATGATGTAATATTGGTTAAAAAATATAACTAGGGTGTATATAATTTTTATAGAAATAAAATATAGGTATTAATATACAATAAAAATATAAATACAAAAATGTAAGCGATGCGGGAAAAAATCTATTGTATAGTAAAAATTAAAATTATAGTGATTCTATTTGTGTATGTGTAGATAAAGAAAAATTGTGGTAAAAAAATGTCTTAAAAAAAGCCTAAAATTAAGGGAGCAAAAATCTACTATTGTGTGTGTGGATAAGGAAAGAAAAGAAAAGAAAAAAGGAGAGGGTTTGTAGTCAAAATATGGTGGTTGAGGAAATCAAGGGATGTGTCTCTTTCCCTTTTTAGAGGAATAAAATAAGAAATATGATTGAACAAGAAGATATTACACATTGTGTAATTTTATTTTCGAATAATATACACAGTGTGAGTTTTGAATATCGGTGAATTCGCTTTATTTTCTATGTATGGACTGTGTCTAAAAATATAGCTAATGTATATATAATTTTTAAAATATAAATATAAATATAAAAAATGTGAAAATATTGTGTGGTAAGGAATAAAAATTATACTTTTCTTATTGCCTATGTACAGATAACTGTTACGAATTAAAATGACAATAAATTGACCAAAAAATCTTAATATTTACGAAATTAATGAAAATTATCAATAAATTGTGAAAAGTAAAAATATGATAATAAATTGGTAAAAATCCTAGAATAAGGATAATTATCAATAAATTGTAAAAAATGGGTGAAAATTATATTTTATGCTCTTTAACAATTAGGAAGCCTGAAGAAGTTAATTTTAAGCACGAAAAGCCAAAATTAGGTGTCAAAAGCTTGCCCCTTCTCGTATAAAGACAATGTAGAAGTCTTCAGATGAAAACGTTGACGTGTAGCCAATTTTGCTTAACAGAAATCATAGCTGACAAAAAATTTGACCGAATACTAATTTAGAGTTGCCTACATATCTCGAGTTGTACGAGTATCAGGTCGGGTGTAGTTCAAAAGATTAGACGAGTTGCCTTTTGTCCTATTATAAGGGGTGGTAGACCCCGTGTCATGTTGTTATGGGAGGAAAGTTAGTGTGAAAATGATTAGGAGAGACGGACTGTTTGTGAATGAAAGCATTCGCATTTTTCTGACGTCTTTTCAAAATTATCCCAGTATCGAGTTGTGAGATGCTGGGGATGCAAGATTACGTACTTATCGGGGAGAAAGAATGATTATGTGATCGTGATGACTGAACTCAGCATAGAGCTTCGTACATATCTCGAGTATCATGAGAATCAGGTCAATGTAGTTCGAAATAAAGAAATAGGGTAAATTTTGAGATGGTTCTCAAAATTTTGTCCCAGTGTATGATTTATGGTAACACTATCCTCTCTAAAAGAAATTTTGAAAAAATGTCTTGTTGTTGTGGGTTGTATTTCTGATTGACAAGATGCATGACATCACCGATTGTCTACGAAGACTTTGCGATTAATGATGTCTCTGGTTGCCTATAGAGACTTGATGATGAATGACGTCTTCGATTGTCTACGAAGACTAAGGCCCTCGACTACCAAGATGATTGAAATGTAAAGAGCTCTCAACTGGAGAAATAATTAAAATGTAATAGCCTCTTGACTGGCCGGGCTATTGAGATGTATAGAACTCTCGACTGGCGGAGCAATTGAAATGTAATAGCCTCTCGACTAGCGGGGCTATTAGAATCTAAGGGCTCTCGACTGGCAGAGCAATTGAAATATAATAGTCTCTCGACTGGTGGGATTATTGAAATCTAAGGGCTCTCGACTGACAGAGCAATTAGAATATAATAGCCTCTCAACTGGCGGAACTATTAAAATTTAAGGGCTCTCGACTGGTAGAGCAATTGGAATATAATAGCCTCTCGACTGGCGGGGCTATTGAAATGTAAAGAGCTCTCGGCTGGCGGAGCAATTAAAAGGTAATAGCCTTTCGACTTGGCGGGGCTATTGAAAGGCAAGGGGATCTCGACTGGCAGAGCCATTAAAATGTAATAGCCTCTCGACTGGCGGGGAAATTAAAATGTAAAGGGGACTGTCGACTGGCGGAGCAATTAAAATGTAATAGCCTCTCGAATGGCGGGGCTATTGAAATGTAAAGGGCTCTCGAATAGCGGAGCCATTAAATATAATAGTCTCTCGACTGACAGGGCTATTGAAATGCAATGGACTCTCGACTGGCGGAGCCATTAAGATGTAATAGCCTCTCGAATGGCAGAACTATTAAATATAATAGCCGCTCGACTGACAGGGCTATTAAAATGCAATGGACTTTTGACTGACAGAGCCATTAAGATGTAATAGCCTCTCGACTGGCGGGGCTATTGAAATGCAAGAGACTCCCGACTGGCGGAACAATTAAAATGTAATAGCTTCTCGACTGGCAGGGTTATTGAAATGTAATAGAATCTCGACTGGCGGAGCCATTAAAATGTAATAGCCTCTCGACTGGCGGGGCTATTGAAATGTAATAGCCTCTTGACCAGCGGGGCTATTGAAAT
The DNA here is from genome assembly GCA_031232105.1 of Capsicum rhomboideum. Lineage (NCBI taxonomy): Eukaryota > Viridiplantae > Streptophyta > Magnoliopsida > Solanales > Solanaceae > Capsicum > Capsicum rhomboideum. The sequence continues at coordinate 33,677,822 of CP124716.1, forward strand.
GTAAAATACTCAAATTAGAAGGAGGACACTTGACAAAGAAGTGAAAAGTCTGTATTTGAATGTGAGTGATTGAGAAGGAAAGTTAACTGTCTGTATTTGGAGGTGGGCGCCTTGAAAGGTAAAAATGCCCGTATTTGAAAATGGGAATCTTGAAAAAGAAAGAAAATTTGTTTTATTTGGGGGTGGGCATTTTGGAAAAGACTGAAAATTATCTTGCATTTTCTTTGTAAAAATGCTGACATGTGAAAAAGACATACTCGTGTCTTGATTTTAGTTGGTGCCAACAATTAGTAGTGTGCATAAGAATTCCCCCATTTTCTTCCCAGCTAACCAAGGTCAATTTCAAGGCAATTCATATAGCTTTAAGTGGTACCTCAGACATACCTAAGTATCGACAAGATTTGTTCATCTTGCTTCAAAAAAGATTTTGAACTATACCTATCCTCATGTTTCTAATGCCCTCTCTAGAAAGAAAGTCCCATTTTTCACACATGTTTGAGTATTTTCTTTTGAATTTGAGGACGTCTAGAGAAATACACTCACACTCAGAAGGAAATTTAATACATGCAATTGTGATACCATAGTCTTGGCCTTCATGTAAGTATCCACTAATGTGAGAACACTTGAAATAGGATCATGTAGGACTTGTTATCGGCTTGTAAAGTAATCTTGGGTACATGTAGGATGGTATTTGGGATGAAAGTGACTAATCCCTCAATGAGCGTTGCACTGTATCTGTGCTTTTGATATTTATTGTGCTTTGACGTTTGATCTTCTTTGTCCTGCTTTGTTGTCCCTTGTCTTGTATTTGCTACGACTTTTTTTGAATTTTGTGTTGGAGTCTTTCCCCCTTTCTTTTCAATATATATATATATATATATATATATATATATATATATATATATATATATATATTATTTTTTGAAGATTCTCCACCTTTGTTGGAGTTCTTTTCTTTCTTTCTTTTCTCTTTTTTTTGTGGGGATTTTTACTCCTTCTACTTTGAAGTTGTGTTTTCATTTTTGCTCTTCTGGGACCTTTGTATCTTTTTCCTTAGGCATCTTTGATCTTTGATATTGGATCTTCGTCCATAATTTGCATGTATTTAGTGCGCTCAAAGAGGTTGGGCCAAGAGAGAGAGTACATGTAAGAACTCAAAAGGTATGGGCTAAGATGTGGCTGTCCAAAGAAAAGACATTAGGCTAAAAGGGGGATACTAGGGATTAATGTCATTTAGTGAGCTATGAAAGGCACAATCGGGTCAAAGAAGGCCTACGATCCTTTCCTAAATCAATTGTAACTCAAAATTTTGCCTCAACAAACATTTAGGCCAAGTTCTAGATCAACAATGCAATGCAATAAATTAAGCTAAAGCTGACCACACAATGCACATGAAACGATGAGGTTGACTTTGTTCTTATCTTGAATGTATGCAAGAGAATTTTTCAAGTGTCACTCAGGTGTGATTAAGAGGTACCAAATGAATCTATGGTTTACCATGAAGTCGGTCCTCTCGATCATACCAATTTATTCTTTCCCATGCACACTCCTAACATTGTTGGTACCAATAAAGTAAGAACTTTGATCTTTTATTTTTTATTTTGAAAAAATTAGACCGAATCCAAATGAGGATTGCCTACGTATCTTGTGAAAACAAGAATCAGGTCTGCGTAGTTCAGGAAAATAGAGTATGAGATGTGAAGAAGGAAAACAAACTTTTTTTTTTATGTTTTTTGTAAAAGAGTATCGAACCCAGAAAGAATTGCACACGCATCTCACCAAGATAAAAATCAGGTATGCATAGTTTATGGAGATAGAAAATGTGAAATAGGAAAATGAACTATTTTTTTTCTTCCTTTCAATAAGGAATACCGAACCCCAAAAGGGCTACCTACGTATCTCATGAAAATGAGAATCAGATTTGCGTAGTTCGTGAAGGTAAGGAATAAAACGTATGCATAAAAATGGATTCATGTATTGAAGAAATGCAAGACAAAGATATTTACTGAATATAAATATATATACAAAATTAATGCGAAGGTATAGACAAACTCAAAGCGATGCCTCGTACGACCAATGTTGGCTGACATCTTTATGAGACAGTGACTCCTAATTGTTTATAGACAGAATTATTGATGCGGTCTCTCAATTGTTTATAGGGATCATTCGTTGGGTTGATCGTCTCCCGTTTGTTTTAAGGGATGACATGTTGCGGCCTCCCGGTTGTCTTTGAGTACACCTTTTGTTTTGCCGCTTCTTGAGATGTCTTTATGTGAATTATTGTGATCGTTAGCCCCGTAGACAAGTGGTGTGTTTGAAATAGGAGACCAATGTGGTTCTCCTTTGTGTTTCGGGGATGATGTTGTTCCTCCTGCGTTCAAAGGAAGCTTCTTAGTTTTAAGAAGGGATGTTTGCTTCTATGAGCTTGAAACTCATTCCTCCGTCTTTTATTGCATGATACTCTCTGATAACTGCCCCTGTAAAGAAAGCAGGTTAACTTATGCGGAACCCCTAGTCTCGGGAGAGTAGAAGTGATTCACAGTAATTTCATGACCTACGACATGTAATGTAAAGGATCTCCAACTAGCGGAGCAACTAAAATGTAAATGCCCTCGACTGGCGGGGCAGTTGAAATGTAAAAGGGGGATGTGTGAGAAAAGACTTATGTCTCATATTTTGAGACTAAAGTCGGATGGATATTGTGATCAGACTGACATTGTTATGATTGAATTTTGGATTTAAGGAGATTAGTTGACGCTTTGAGGGTTTTTGGAGAGCGTCTTTGGACTGTTTCAAATATTTACCCCAGTTTTGTATTCCTGGGAAAATTATTTTGAAACAGTAGAAAGACCGAACCCTTATGTAGGGTTCCTTACGTATCTCATCAAGATGAATCGAGAGAACTTGTGGATTTGTATATGGCATGTATGATAGTCATGAAATGGTGTCCATCCTTGAAAATGATGTGAAAGGCGACCGAGTGGAAACTGCTCGTAGACATGAAACATTGAAATTACTCCGATCAGACGATCGAGAGAATGGATGTCAAATGTAGACAGAGCTTTGACATTATTTTCAGTATGTTGACAAGCTTTAGAAGGTCAGATATTGGAGAAGTTATGGCATTACTTCGCCACAGTTGGAATGATTGTTATGGCTGAAAGGGTGTTGAACCCTTGCTTTTGAAGGTGAGGATTGATCGTCATAAAAATTTATAGTTTAAGACGTTTGAAAGAAGAAAGCTTGATATTCTCAAATCAAAATCATGTGAGAATTTACCGGTAGGCCAGCTAAGCACTAATGTCATTAAGATTTGAATTGGTGGGGGTTATTGATTTGCGCTCTTAGAAGACATTTAAAGAGCGACTTTGAACTGTTTCAAAAAAACTGCCCCAGTTTCCTAGGAATTATTCTGAAGCAGTGAAGAGGCCGAACCCTAATAGAGGGCTGCAAGAATCAGGTCAAAACGTATTTCAGAAAGATACACAGTCATTGGTGGTTTGTATTATTATTATGGATCGCTGATGGTACTAAAAAAAAAGCGTGGTATGACTGAGAGTTCAAATTGAAAAACTATGTTTCGAGAATGAAAAGAATGTACAAAAAATGCATTAATAGTTTTTGAAAAATATGGTAGAGGCCAAAAGAATGATTGTAAGGATCAAAAATAGATGTGAAGTGATATGACGGTAAAGGATGATCTTAGAGAATGGAAATGAGTGTGAGGAATTATAAATGTTCTAAATTCAACACAAGTCGACCAAAATTATCAGATAGAGTGGACAATGTTGAACATGAAGTATAAAGTATATGTATAACTAAAGAATGTACCGTGAGTGCAAAAAATGTATAATATCTCATAAACATGTATCAAGTAAAGAATGTTTAACACATAAAGAATAAAAATTTATCCGGCCAAGTTATGATCAAAATCGTATATATAAACGACCTAAGGATTCTAAGAGTAGATTCACCTAGATTGGTAGAGGGTATTCGGACAACCGCGAGAGGGTGAGTGGTAATCTAAATGCTCCTACTCTGAAACTAAGGAATCCAAAGAAGGTTTGGGGGAGTGCAAGACACCCCCCCTCCCCCCCCCCCCCCCGTCCCCCGCGAACCACAGTGTGTGAAGTGTACGGCCAAGACTCGATTAAATAAAGTGAAAATAAAGTGCAACAATTTTTAGAATATACAAATACAATGTTTATAAAGAAATAATGCATCAAAGAATTGATAAAACTGTAAAATTAATTTGCGCAAATAATGTAAAGAATTTATGAGCAAAACACAGATAATACACACAATTTGCAGTATGTGAAATAAATAAAGAATTAATAAATTAAATAATTAGTATATGCAAAATGTAAAAGTATCTCCCTCAATTGAAAAATTGAGTCTATTATGGATAGACTCTACCCATCCCCAGCAGAGTCGCCATTCTGTCATGCCCTATTTTTCACCAAGGTTAAAACAAGCACAACTTATGGACTCTAAAAGAATTGATTTTGTACAGAGTCGCCCACCTAATTTTTAAGGAAAATAAGGAAGCCTATTTAATTAATGACATGTATGACTTGTGTTTTAATCTATGCAAACCAGTTTAGATTCTAGGTAAGGGTTCAAATTATTCCGAAAGGAAGGGGTAAACATCCTTCAGAATCAGCAAATGTGGTACCCGACTAGACCAATTTTGTCAATGAGGAAGGAGGTAAAAATAATCACATTTTAAAAAATGTGAATATGTAAATATGTACTAAGAAAAATATAAAAAATTTATGTGTAAAGAGTGTGTATCAATTACATAAATAAAAGTTATTATCGTAAAATGTGTATATAAAAATATGTACAGGTGTATAAACAATATAAAAACTGTATAAGAATATATATGAAAGATAAACTATTTTTTATAAAAGATAGGAACTTTTTGTAGTGAAAGAAAAGTATCTTTGTATTATATAAAGGAAAAGTATTCTCAAATACTATTTTTTACTTGACAAAAATCATGAGGCAAAAAGATTAAATAAAAATAAAAATTTACTTTAAAGAAAAGGTTATACAATATTTTCAAATGAAGAAGTGTGAATTAATTGATTAAGCACCTAAATCAGTTTGATTCTTTTATATAAATATTAACGACCTAAGTTTTGCTTAAATGTGTGGTGAAGATTACATAAGTAAAGAATATCCCCTCCCAACGCCCCAAAAATAAAGTTTTCACTATGATTAATATTTGTAAAATTGTAAGAATATAAAAAGTACAAACATAAAATTCAAATTCATTTTTGAATGCTATTCTCAAGAAGTATCCTCAAGAACCTGTATAAACACTTAGTAGAAATGTTAGTAATGAACAAATAATTATAAAAATAAATTGAAAAATATGTGTGCATATATGTATATAAAAATAGTATTTTATTATATAGTGGGCTCAGATTAAGTTTTAGATATGTCATGGCTACGAAGTAGTCGCTCGAATTTATCGGCCGTCCTAAATCACCCTGCCACGATACGAATCATAAAACTTTTGTGTTGTCGTGATAATATAAAGATTTCATCATCGCCCAAATTTATTTATTTTTTGTTACGTATTTGTATACGTAATGTCCGTCTTTTATTTGTGGAGGCCTCAAAAATCAACAGAAATTTTTTCATTGGCCAGGTATTGATAATTGATATAAAATGACTTAACTTGAAAAATAAAATCCGTCTTTTGTTACGGGAATGCTTCGAAAATTCGACGGAGAGATATTGTCATTGGCCATGTAATGATATTTATTTGTTCATTATTATCAATTTTATAAAATGAAAAGGTCACAATGGTTCAAAAAATTAATAGTGATCAAATGGAGCAACATCAAAAGGTAAAACAACCAACAAGCATGTGAGAGTTGCCAAAAAAACTTAATTAGCGCAAGAGTTAGCAATCAAAAGAAAGTCATAGAAAAACGTATGATTTCACTCAAAAATATGAGCGAGATTAACGAGAAATATGGTTGTGGAGAGCCTACAAAAATCACAAAATCAGTAACAAAATAGCAACGAGCAAGATCTAGTAAAAATGTATGTACAAAATATAGTCAACACAGTCATGGAATGGACAAGACGCGGTAGAGTTCATGGGAAAGTAATCCGGCTAGATATGGAAATAAACAAAACAACCATGAAAATACAACACAAAACAAAGATGAGGCAGCTAGCGATGAGATAGAGAGAAGGGGCGGCAATGAAGCTTTTGAGAGGCAAGAGTTTACAAAATTCTGAAAATTGGGAATATGATGTGTGCCTATGAGGAGAAATGAAAGAGAAGGAAGAAAGCATGTGGGAGAAGAAGGGAAGGGGAAATGAGAAAGGGTTGTTGTGGTGTTGTTGTTGTTGGTTTGTGTGATGGAGAGAAGAGAGGAGTTTGTGAGAAATGGGAGATATAGAAAGAGGAGAGGAGAGCAAAAGAGAAGATGATCCTTAGGAGTTATTTTAAAGTCTCTAAAGAGGAAGAAAACTCTCATGAAAACTCAAATGTCAAAAACATATCCCATAAGTTTACGAAGGGTAGATAGGAAAGTCAATAAAGAATAAAAAGTGTGGGGCCCGCGGAAAGAAAAAGAAAGAGAAAGAAAAAATCTTTACCTCTTCTTTCAAAATGGTTGTTGAGAAAATTAAGGAATGTATTTTTTCTATTTTTTTAGAGGAGTAAAATAAATGATGTAATATTGGTTAAAAAATATAACTAGGGTGTATATAATTTTTATAGAAATAAAATATAGGTATAAATATACAATAAAAATATAAATACAAAAATGTAAGCGATGCGAGAAAAAATCTATTGTATAGTAAAAATTAAAATTATAGTGATTCTATTTGTGTATGTGTAGATAAAGAAAAATTGTGGTAAAAAAAGGTATTCAAAAAAGCCTAAAATTAAGGGAGAAAAAATCTACTAGTGTGTGTGTGGATAAGGAAAGAAAAGAAAAGAAAAAAGGAGAGGGTTTGTAGTCAAAATATGGTGGTTGAGAAAATCAAGGTGTATGTCTCTTTCCCTTTTTAGATGAATAAAATAATAAAGATGATTGGACAAGAAGATATTACACATTGTGTAATTTTATTTTCGAATAATATACACAGTGTGAGTTTTGAATATCAGTGAATTCACTTTATTTTCTATGTATGGACTGTGTCTAAAAATATAGCTAATGTATATATAATTTTTAAAATATAAATATAAATATAAAAAATGTTAAATATTGAGTGGTTAAAATATTGAGTGGTAAGGAATAAAAATTATACTACTCATATTGCGTATGTGAAGATAACTGTTAAGAATTAAAATGACAATAAATTGACAAAAAATCTTAATATTTTCGAAATTAATGAAAATTATCAATAAATTGTGAAAAGTAAAAATATGAAAATAAATTGGTAAAAATCCTAGAATAAGGATAATTATCAATAAAATGTAAAAAATGGGTGAAAATTATATTTTGTGCTCTTTAACAATTAGGAAGCCTGAATAAGTTAATTTTAAGCACGAAGAACCAAATTAGGTGTCAACAAGTGTCGGATGGCAAAACGGACTACATCAGCAGATCTGGAGCATCGATTTTGGGGTTGGTTCAGTTTCGTCGATTTTATATCTCTTTTTGATCCTTTGTTTGGAAAACAGTGAAATAGGGTCCGTCCCAGGGGCTAATTTTTTGAAAAATATCTCCTTTTTCAGAAATTCGACATCGCCAGTGAGTCCGCAACGTCAAAAATAGCCTACTAGCATATATGGGTTGTTTCTGTCGGATCTCGAACGAATCCCGAGGGTCCGTTCGGAGACTTTCGAACTTGGTCTTAGCGGCTGATGCAACATTTTCTGATGCATCATGGCCTCCATCGAGATCGCGTGCCCACGTGTAGTGATCGCGGGCCTCGATTACAAGCTTCATCGCGATCACACTGAGTAATCGGATAGGCCGGGTCGGGTTTAAACCATCGCGATCGCGAGAGTACGTCCTACTCTCGTGATCGTGATGATGACCAAACTTATTTCTCGGTCAATGTTGACCCTCACGATCGCAAGGTAGGGCCCGCGATTGTGAGGCACTATTTACCTGGACAATATATAAGTCTCAATTCTCGATTTTTCTTCTATTTTTGAGTATTGGAGCTTCGAATTTGAGGGTTTTGGGGCGATTTATTCACTTCTCAAGCTTGGGTAAGCTCCATAATCCTTTTCACACCCTTTTACTTCGATTATATCTTCTAAACTCCCTTTAAATTGTGATTTCGAAATATATTTTTGAGGGTTTTTGCTCGAAAAGTTTTAAAAAGGTTCTTCATCAATTAATCACTCATTTTTAACCCGATCTCACTTGATTTTCTTATATGAGTTCCTTTTATCATGGGTAATAGTTTTCTAAAAAAAAAAACTGGTTTTACTCCTTCATTTTCAAAATCCATTTTCGAGGTCCGTTGTAGACCTGATTTAGATATGGGTATTATGGGCATTGTTTGCTTTCTTTTAACACCTAGATGCTATATTTGTGTGTTTTAGTTGATTTTGAGGCTGTTCTAAAGGGAAAGGCTCTGTGTTGAAGCAATTTAGGCCCGAATTTTATCATTTCGAGGTAGGTTATGGCTTAACTTTTTTCAGATTGAGCTGGGTAGTTAATATATAGGTAAAGCATGCTATGGATTGGGGAGAATGACTATGTTGTTTCTATTTTGAGATTATATTTATTGTTGTGTGCCCTATGGGGGTTTATTTTGTGTGGATATTGACTTGAGATATTTGATATTGCATGTAGCCCGTGTGGGGGCCTTATTTGACATTATCTGGCCTTATATGTGCATTTAGATGCCTTATTTTTAGATATGATGCCCGTGCGGGGGTTTAAATTTTTATTATAGGCCTTATTAAGCATTGATTTCTTTATCATGATTTAAATATCCGAGTTAGGGATTGATATGATATTAATGGTGTCTTATATGCATATTTATTCCAATAGTGCCCATTTATAGTTGATGAATCATGAATTATGGACATATTGAGTTGATTTCTAAGCTCACCTACATGTATACATCGTATTAAATTGATTGGATATCTTCATACTGATCTGATTGTAAGCATTATATCTCCATTCCATACATATTCATTCATGAGATACTGGTACCATTGAGAAACACTATTTTTGAAAGAAAATGAGATATTTTCATAAAAAACCTCCCCGTGAACACTAGCCGGAGAGGTGAGTTATGTTGAGATTGATATTGATATTGAGCTATGAGATAACGTATATGGATCCTATTATGGAGTTGGGAACTCGGTAGGTATATACTGAAAGTTATGCGATGACATTCACCATTCCACCCCATCATTACCACTACATTGCATTGCATTCCATTTGTATATTCTATGATTTCTTTGTTCTTTACTTGCTTTCTTATATTTCTGTGTTTACTCGTGTTGCTTATCTCTTTATTATATTAGAACTGTTAGTGGAGACAGTGTGAGCTACCGTTTGGAAATTTTTCTGCTTGCAAGTGCTCATAGTTTATCTTTATGTATGTTTTTTTCTACTTTGCTCAGTCGGCCTATGATACCTACTGAGTACAAGTGGACCCATACTCATCTCTACTATGCCCTTTTGGTATAGATCCAGGTCCGAGTAAGACATGTGGAGGTTGAGCTCGTGTGAGGTTGATTAGATCTTCGAGGTACTGATATGCTCCAGAGTTCGGGGCTGACTTTATGACCTCATCTTGTCCTTTTATGTCTTTACTTACTTTCTGAGATAGAGTTGTATTTCAGTTATCGAATTGTATTAAATGCTATTTCCCTTTGACACCATTTCTTGGGATTCGTTATAACTTTTGTTTTAGACTTTTGTTATTATTGTACTTGTGTTTGTCTAACTTCGTTCTAGAAGTCTCTCCTTAATTGTATAAGTGTTGAATTCTGTTTTACTTTATCAGTTTGGGTGATCGAATTACTTGTCAAGGCTGGACCGCGACAAGTGCCATCATGAACTAGTTTTTAGGTCGTGCCATGAGGATTCGATGCTATGTTAAGGGCTTGAACTATGATCTTTAGGTCTTGGCTGTGCATATGTCTTCTACAGAAAAGGGGTTCAATGAAGTTTCTAACTATGTGAAGAAGTTGGAGGGATTATGCAAGCAGGTCAGGCTAAGATGGTAGTCAAAAAGTCCCGCAATGTTGGGAATTTCAGTGGATCTTACTCTAAGGGCCATGGTCAGCAGGCCTATTCAGCTTGCCTTATTCAGTAAGCATTGCCAGTTTCTAGTTTGGGTCCAGCTAAGGTTTCGTCTCAATCGTAGGTTATTAGGAGCCAAGGGGATTCTTACTCTTCTACCAGTCAGCCTTCTCTTGAGCGGGGATGTTACTATTATGGTACGGTTGGTCATTGTAAGAGAGAGTGTCCTTTTAGGCAGGCAAATTTCCAGATGCAGTAGCAGACTCGGGCTATAGTTCCCGTTAGTAGAGGAAAAGGAGATGGCGCTAGGGGCCATCCACAGAGTGGATGGGGAAATCAGACAGGTGGTCGGGGTGGTCAAGAAAATGATGGCATAGGGGTGGAGCGCAGCTGGGGAGAGAGTTAGCTCAGATTGATGATAGGGCTCTCTGCTATGACTTTTCGGGAAAGACTGTTATCAAGGATACTGATGTGGTTATCACAGGTACCATTTCTGTTTGTGACCAGATGGCTTCTGTTTTATTTGACCTAGGATCTACTTATTCTTATGTGTCTGTTCAGTTTGTGATAGGTCTGAATCTGGTTTGTGATATACTTGACTATCCTGTTTATGCGTCTACACCTGTTGGTGAGTCTGTGGTAGTAACCCATGTTTACCATTCTTGTTCTATGTTGTTTGTGGGTTTTCAAACTTGGGTAGACTTAATAATTCTGGATATGTTGAACTTTGATATAATTCCAGGTATGACCTGGTTATCTCCATGTCACGCTGTCTTAAATTGTAATGCTAAGACAGTGACTCTAGCTATGCCTGGTATGAAGGAACTAGAGTGGGAGAGGGTATATAAGGCCAAACCAGTGAAAATTATATCATTTGTCCGGGATGGAAGGCTAGTGGGGAAAGGGTGTTCAACATTTTTATCTCACCTCTAGGATGAAAGTGTAGGGTCCTCTTCCATTGAGTCAGTTCCGGTGGTTTCCAAATTCCAAGAAGTGTTTCCTTCAGATTTACCAGGTATGTCTCCAGATAGAGATATTGGTTTTTGTATTAACTTAGAGTCGAGCACTTGCCCTATATCTATTCCACCCTATCGAATGGCTCCAATAGAGTTGAAAGAACTCAAAACTCAATTGCAGGAACTACTTGACATGGGTTTTATTTGTCCAAGTGATTCACCTTAGGGTGCTCTTGTCTTTTTTGTTAAGAAGAATGATGGTAGTATGAGGATGTGTATTGACTATAGACAGTTGAATAAGGTGACCATCAAAAATAAATATCCTTTGCCTCACATCGATGATCTGTTTGACCAGTTATAGGGTGCGATGGTGTTTTCCAAAATTGACTTGTGGTCGGGTTATCATCAGCTGAAAATTAGACAGGAGGACAAACCAAAGATAACTTTTAGAACTCGGTATGGCAATTATGAGTTTCTAGTGATGTCTTTCGAGCTAACTAATGCACCTCCTGCGTTTATGAGCTTGATGAACGGTATCTTTAAGGCATTCTTAGATTTCTTTATTATTATGTTTATTGATGGCATTCTAATTTACTCTAAGAGTAAAGAGGAGCAGGCAGGTCACCTTTACATAGTGTTGGAGATTCTAAGGGAGAAGCGGCTATTTGCCAAGTTTTCAAAGTGTGAGTTCTTGTTGTCTTCAGTTGCCTTTTTAGGGCACGTTGTTTTTTATAAAGGGGTGATGATGGATCCCCAGAAGATTAAGGCAGTTAAGTGTTAGATCTAGCTTAGCTCAGTGACTGAGATAAGTAGCTTTGTGGGTATTGCTACTTATTACCACAGGTTTGTCAAGAACTTAGCATCCATTGCAACGCACTTGAGATAGCTTCATTGGCTCGAGTTGCTTAAGGATTATGACATCACTATTTTGTATCATTCGGGTAAGGCTAATGTGGTAGCAGATGATTTGAGTCAGAAGTCGACTAGTATGGGAATTTTGGCTCATATTTTGACTCAAGAGCGGTCCCTAGCCTTTGAGGTTCAGCCTTTGTCCAACCAGATGGTTAGGCTTGATATATTGACACCTGGATGTGCTTTATCCTTCATTGACACTAGATCTTCCTTGATAGAGCAGATTCGTGCTCACCAGTTTAATGATGATTGCTTGAGAGTGATTCGATATAAGGTGTTGAGTGGTGAGGCTAAGGAATCCTCTCTTGATTCTAATAGTGTGTTGAGGATTGGTGGAGGAGTCTGTGCACCAAAAGTTGGTGGTTGGGTGAGATCGATTTTGGAGGAGGTGCATAGTTCTAGATATTCCATTCATCCTGAAGTGACAAAGATGTATCGTGATTTAAGGCTACTTTACTGGTGGATAGGTATGAAGAAGGATGTGACAGATTTTGTAGCTCGTTACTTGTGTTGTCAGCAGGTGAAGGCGAGCATCAGAGATTGAGCGATTTACTTCACTGATTACCGATTCCGAAGTGGAAGTGGGAGCAGATCACTATTGATTTTGTGAGTGGATTACCTTGTTCTTCTTGTGGCTCTGATAGTATTTGGGTTATTATGGATCGATTGACCAAATCAGCCCATTTTATCCCTATTCAGACTTTCTTCAATGCCGAGGGGTTAACTTGGATCTATGTAAGGGAGATTGTTTGTCTTTACGGGGTGCCCATGTCTATTATTTCAAATAGAATCTTTGTGTTCACTGCTATCTTTCAGAGGATATTTCAGGAGGAGTTGGTCACTCAGGTTAATCTCAGTACAGCTTTCCACCCTTAGACCGACGGTCAGTTGGAGCTGACCATTCAGGTTTTGGAGGACATGCTCCGCACTTGTGTTTTGGGATTTGAAGGTCAGTGGGAGCAGTATCTAGCCCTAGTAGAGTTTCCCTATAATAATAACTACTATTCCAGTATTGAGATGGCACTTTTTGAGGCGTTGTATGGTAGGCGATATCGATCTCCTATTGGTTAGTTTGAGACTTCTGAGATTAGACCTCGTGGTACTAACTTGCTTCATGAGTTGTGTGATTCAGGATAGGCTTCGAGTAGCCCAGAGTAGGTAGAAGAGCTATGTAGCAAACATACTTTGTGCCTTGAAGTTTAGTATTGGTGATCGGGTTTTCCTTCGTGTCGCCTATGAAGGGCGTGATGAGGTTCAGGAAGAGGGGCAAGCTTAGCCCGAGATATATCGGACCTTTTGAGATTTTTTGGACTGTTGATGAGGTCACTTATGAGTTGGCCTTAACTTCAAACTTTTCAGTTTTTCATCCAGTTTTTCATGTATCTATGCTCCGATGCTATATTCCGGATGAATTTCACCTTCTTAAGTTGGATTCAGTTCAGATGGATGAGAGGTTGGCCTTTGTTGAGGAGTTGGTCTCCATTTTAGCCAGAAATGTTAGGCGATTGCATTCTAGATATATCCATATAGTTAAGGTTTAGTGGAGACATTGTTCAGTTGAGGAGGCTACGTGGAAGGTCAAGTCCAACTTGCATAGTACTTATCCTGAGTTATTCACCGACTCAGGTACTTCTTTGCCTTTTAGTTCAAGGATGAACTAGAGTCTTAGTGGTGGATATTATAAACACCTATTTTTGTGGTTTTCCATTTTTATGTGTTTTGACCATTTTTCCCTTCCCCGTAGTTGCTTCATGTTGATTTTGGGGTTTGGAGATAGTTGGCACATTTCTCAATGCGATCGGGAAAGTTTTGTGTGAGTTCTTGGTTTTTAGAGGTTTGAAAAGCCTTATAATTGACTTCGGTCAACATTTATTGATCCGAGTGTCGGATGGCAAAACGGACTATGCCAGCAGATTCGAAGTGTAGATTTTGGGTTAGTAGCATGGTTGGTTCAGTTTTGTGGCTTTTATATCTCATTTCGACCCTTGGTTTAGCAAATTATGATTTAGGGTCCTGGGTTAAATTGTTGAAAACAAACTTTTTTCGAAAATCTAACGTCGCCATTGTGTCTGGAACATCAAATTTAGTTTAGTAACATAGTTCGTTTGTATTCACTGGATTCTGAATAAATACCGAGGGTCTGATTGGAAACTTGGCAAATTACCAAGTTACTGGTGCTAGGCATCAGCTAGTGTGACAGCTTAAGTGATCATTTGGTCGCTTAAGCGGGAGTCGCTTATGCGACCCTTGAGATGCTTTAGCGGCCAGCTGAGCTGTCCCCCCTAGTCGCTTAAGTGGAGGCCTCATCATTTAAGAGGATGTCGCTTAAGCGACATTCGGCCGCTTAAGCGAAGGCCAACCACTTTTGCCTTGGTCGCTTAAGCGACGACCTAGCCGTTTAAGTGGTGATCGCTTAACCGATCATTTAGCCTCTTAAGCGGCCATCACTAAATCAGTATATACATTCTTTTTCTTGATTTCTCCTCTATTTTTAAGTATTTAAGCTTCAAGTTTGAGAGTTTTTGGGCGTTTCTTCACTTCTCAAGCTTGGGTAAGCTCCATAATGCTTTTCCCATCTTTTTACTTCGATTATATATTCTAAATTTCTTTAAATTGTGATTTTGAAATGGATTTTTGGGGCTTACCCGAAAAGTTTAAAAAGGTTTTTTCATCAAATTAATCACTCGTTTTTAACTTGATTTCACTTGGGTTTTCTTCTATGAGTCCCTTTGATTATGGGTAATGGTTTTCTAAACAAAAATTCTACCTTTTCATTTTCAAAACCCATTTTGGATGTCTGTTTTGAACCCAGTTTAAATATGGGCAATATGGGTATTGTTGACTTTCGTTTAATGTGTAGATGCTATATTTGTGCGTTTTAGTTGATTTCGAGGCTATTCGAAAGAGGAAAGCTCCGTGTTGAAGCACTTTAGGTTCGAATTTCGTTGGTTCGACGTAGGTTATGGCTTAACTTTTTTTAGATTGAGCTGAGTAGTTAATATATAGGTAAAGCATGCTATGGGTTTGGGAAAATGGCTATTGGGTTTATATTTTGAGATTATATTTATTGTTGTGTGCCCATGTGGGGGATTATTATGTATAGATATTGACTTAAGATATTTGATATTGCGTGTAGCCAGTGTGGGGGGTTTATTTGACATCATCTGGCCTTATCTGTGCATTTAAATGCCTTATTTTTTAGATATGATGCTCGTGCGGGGGCTTAAATTGTTATTGTAGGCCATATTAAGCATTGATTGCTTTATCATGATTGAAATACCCGAGTTATGGGTTGATATGATATTTGTGATGTCTTACATGCATGTTTATTCCAATGGTGCCCTTTTATAGTTGATGAATCATGAATTATGGACATATTGAGTTGAATTCTGAGCTCACCTATTTGTATACATTGTATTAAATTGATTGAATATCTTTATAGTGATCTGATTGTGAGCACTAGATCCTCATTCCATACTTACACATTCATGAGATACTGGTACCATTGAAGAACACTCTTTTTAAAGAAAATGAGACATTTTCATAAAAACCCTCTTTGTGAACATGAGCCGGAGAGGTGTTGAGATTGATATTGAGATTGAGATTGAGATATGAGATAAAGTATATGGGTTGCGAACCCCCCATGGGTCCTATTGCGGAGTTGCGAACTCGGTAAGTATATACTGAAAGTCATGCAATGACTTTCACCGTTCCACCCTATCATTACTACTGCATTGCATTTCATTCCATTCTCATATTCTGTGGTTTCTTTGTTTCTACCTGCCCTTCTTGTATTTATGTGATTATTCTTGTGTTTATCTCATTACTATATTAGAATTGTTAGTGGAGACTGTGTGAGCTACCGTTTGAGACTTTTCTGCTTGCAGGTTTACGTGCTCATAGTCTATCTTTTTCTATGTTATATTCTACTTTTCTCAGTCGGCCTATGATACCTACTGAGTACAAGTGGACCCATACTTATCCCTACTGTCCCTTTCACTGCAGATCCTAGTACTAGCACCTTACGTGGCAGTTTATTTCTATCGGAGACTTCCATACTTTGAGGTACTGATCCGCTTCAGAGTTCGGGGCTGATTAGGATCTCATCTATCCTTATTTATGTTTATTTTGGTTTTCAGAGACAGATGAGTGTTTTCAGTTTTCGAATATTCTGTTAGATGTTCTTACCTTATAACACCATATTTTGGGTGGTTTATGTATTTCTTTGAGTTTCGCACTTTATTATACTTGCATTGGCTTGACTTCATTCTAGAAGTCTTACTGGTCCTTTATTGTTGTCTCTTTGTGAAGTCTTATCAGTTTGGGTGATCGACTTACTTATCAAGGTTGGCTGTGATAAGTGCCATCATGACCTGATTTTTGGGTGGTGATAAATTGGTATCAGAGCATCAGGTTTCACCGGTCTCATAAGTGTAAGCGTAGGATGTGTAGTAGTGTCTCATGGATCGGTACGTAGATGTCTGTATCTATCTTCAAAAGGGTATAAGATATCTCTAGGAAAAACTTCTCTAATTTGATTTCATATCGTGCGGGTTGTTCTTATCCAATATTCTAAGTTGTGTTCCACTCTTTTCTGCATAGATGGTGAAGACTAGATCTCAAGAGGCTAGGGACGCTAAGCCAGCAGCCGACGATGAAGCCCAAACTAGGGGGCGAGGTAGGGGTCTTAGACGACCTTGTGGTAGAGGACGGGCACGAGGAGTTGCCCAGATCAGAAGTGGTGCTAGGCGGATCTCCCCTGATCTCGAGTCTGGGTGTGCAGAGAGTATGGGGCCGGCTCAGGTTCCATAGTGCACTGCTGGCCCTGTATTAGAGGGTTTGTTGATTCATTTGCTGACCCGTTTGGAGGGTGTTCCTTTGAGTGCACCGGGTGTTCCTCCAATTTTGAGTGTTGTACCATCGTTAATACCAGCATCTGCTTATGGTATTCCTCTAACTTTGAGTGTGATTCCTCCGTAGGTACCGACATTTACTCATGGTATTCTGCAGACTTTGAGTGGTGCTCCACCTTCTGTGCTAGTATCTAGTTATGGTATTCCGTGTTCAGGGGTACAACCATCATCTTTAGTACCCCCACGGGTGGATTCATAGCCTGCCAGACTTACTATTTCTCTGGTTGTTTCGGGTACAGTTTTGTCTTCTGAGGATCAGAAGAGGTTTATTCGCTTGGGTCCGCCCAAGTTTAGTGGAGCTATAGGCAAGGATGCCTATGAGTTTTTGATTGATTGTTAGGATCTCTTGAGTCTCATGGAGTTGCTTATACTACTTATCAGTTGATGAATGTGGCTAGAGATTGGTGGAGGTCGTATGCTAGTTGTAGGCCCTTGGGTTTGCCTGTTATGACTTAGACTCAGTTTTTTGAGGCTTTCTTAGAGAGGTTTGTACCATTTAACTTGGGAGATCATATGAGAGATGAGTTTGCTCATTTGAAGCAGGGCTCCATGTCCATTGCCGAGTATGAGGCACGTTTTCATACCTTGTCCAGATATTCTGCCGCTGGCATCTCCACCTATTCTGAAATGATTCGAAAGTTTGTGAAGGGGTTGGATGGTTCATATCAGTTGGCAATAGCTCAGAATATTGTTTCAGGGGCTTCCTTCCAGAGTATTATTGAGCATGCTAAGTTGACTGAGTCTATTATCCAGGCTAATCAGGGAGGCACCAAGAAGGTGCGTCATCAGGGTAAGTTTAGTGGACACGCCTCCCGAGGTAGTGATTTCTCTAGTAGAAGTTCCCCTGGTTATCATGATAGGCTAGTTTAGGTTGCATTCCAGGGATCAGGTGGTAGACATTCACGTTCTGTGACTACGGGTAGCAAGACTTTGAGTCAGGGTGGTTGTTCTAGTTCAGTCGCACCTCCTCAGATTGAGTCAGGTCGTAGATGGTGTTACGTATGTGATGAGTTTGGCCATGTGTCCAAGTATTATCCCTGGTGTGTTTTCAGACCTACTCATAGATCTACAGTGAGTGATAGTTCTAAGAGTAGTAGAGGTGCTGCTAGATGTGCTCATGGTAGAGGTAGGGGAGCTTATGGTGGTTGTAGGGTTACTCAATCCAGGAGCAGACGTGGATAGTGCTATGCTATACCTGAGAAACCCAAGGCAGAGGCTTCTGATGCAGTTATTACAGGTATCATCCCAGTTTGCTACAGATCTGCTTCTGTGTTATGTGACCTTTGATCTACATTCTCCTATATGTCTACATATTTTTCTTCTGGACTTGATGTTACATGTGATCCTCTTGTTATGCCTCATGTATCTACCCCTATAGGAGATTCTTTAGTGGTGGATCGGGTGTACCGATCTTGTGTGGTTACCTTTGTGGGGCGTGAGACTTGGGTAGACTTAATTTGCCTAGATATGATTGACTTTGACGTTATCTTGGGTATGGATTGGTTAGCCCCTTATCATGCCATTTTGTATTTTTATGCCAAGAAAGTGACCTTAGCTACACTGCGTGTTCCAAGACTAGCTTGGAAGGGTATGCTTAATTCGGGTCTGAAGAGGGTTATATCTTTTCTAGGTGCTCGTCACATGGTAGAAAGGGGTTGTTTTTCTTATTTGGCTCATGTTCGTGATACGAGTGTTGCTTCACCACCTCCAATGGACTCTATCCGAGTAGTTCACAAGTTCATGGATGTATTTCCTATGGATTTACCTGGAGCATGCCTTCAAACCGTGATATTGACTTTTCTATTGATGTTGAGCCGGGAACCAAGCCCATCTCTATTGCTAGTGTTTCTCCTTGGGGTGAGCCTATCTTGTTTGTGAAGGAGAAGGATGGTTCTATGCGTATGTGTATCATTATCGACAATTGAACAAGGTGACAATTTAGAGCAAGTATCCTCTTCCTCGCATTGATGATTTGTTTGATCAGCTTCAGGGTGCTTCCATGTTTTCTAAGATTGATTTGAGATCTGGGTATCACCAGTTGAGGATTAGAGCTTTCGATGTTCTGAAGATGGCTTTTTGGACTCAGTATGGTAATTATGAGTTCTTGGTCATGTCTTTTGGGTTGACCAATGCTCCAACAATGTTCATGAAGTTGATGAACTGGGTGTTTAGATTGTATCTTGACTCCTTTGTGATTGTATTTATAGATAATATCTTTGTTTATTCCAAGAATGAGGTCGATCATGTGAGACACTTGAGGACTGTACTTCAGCAGTTGCGTAATGAGAAGTTGTATGCTAAGCTCTCTAAGTGTGAGTTTTGATTGGATTATATCTCTTTCTTGGGTCATGTAGTGACCAAGAATGGAATTATAGTCGATTCGGCCAACATTACGGTGATTCATTATTGGGCTAGGCCCACTAGTCTTACTGAGATTCAGAGTTTTGTTGGCTTAGCAGGTTACTATCGGGGTTTTGTTGAGGGTTTCTCTTTGATTATGTCTCCTTTGACCAACTTGACTCAGAAGAAGATCACCTTCTAATGGTAGAAAATGTGTGAGAAGAGCTTATAAAAGCTCAAGGAGTTGTTGACTTCAGCTTCGATCTTAACATTGCCCAAGGAGGGCGTGGGTTTAATCGTGTTCTGTGATGCTTCAGGTGTTGGTTTGTGTGCAGTGTTGCTGCAGAAGAGTAACGTGATTGCTCATGACTCTCGTCAGTTGAAGCCTCATGAGAAGAATCACCCTACCCATGATCTGGAGTTGGCTGCAGTTGTTTTTGTGTTGAAGTTGGGGAGACACTACTTGTATGGAGTCCGTTGTGAGATTTTCTCAGATCGTCGTAGTCTTTAATATTTCTTTACCGTAAAGGAGCTTAATATGAGACAGCGTCGTTGGCTTGAGTTGTTTAAGGATTAGGATATCACTATTTTGCATCATCCGGGTAAGGCTAATGTCGTAGCTGATGCTTTGAGTTTGAAGTAGACTAGTATGGGAAGTTTGGCTCATCTTTTGACTCAGGAATGACCTCTAGCCTTAGAGATTCGATCTTTGGACAACCAGATGGTTAAGCTTGATATTTCGACAATTGGATGTGCTTTAGCTTTCATTGAAGCTAGATCTTCCTTGAAGGAGCAGATTCGTGCTCACCAGTTTGATGATGATTTCTTGAGAGTGATTTGGGATAAGGTGTTAAGTGGTGAGGCTAAGAAAGCCTCTCTTGATTCTGATGGTGTGTTGAGGATTGATGGATGAGTCTGTGTGCCGAGAGTTGGTGGTTGGGTGAGATCAATTTTGGAGGAGGAGCATTGTTCTAGATATTCCATTCATCCTGAAGTGACAAAGATGTATCATGATTTAAGGCAGCTTTACTGGTGGATAGGTATGAAGAAGGATGTGGCAGATTTTATAGCTCGTTACTTGTGTTGTCAGCAGGTAAAGGCCGAGCATTAGAGATCAAGCGGTTTACTTCAGAGATTACCGATTCCGGAGTAGAAGTGGGAGAGGATCAGTATTGATTTTGTGAGTGGATTACCTCATTTTTCTCGTGGCTCTGACAGTACTTGGGTCATCATGGATCGATTGACCAAATCAACCTATTTCATCCCTATTAAGACTTCCTTCAGTATCGAGGGGTTATCCCGAATCTATGTGAGGGAGATTGTTCATCTACACGGGGTACCCATGTCTATTATTTCAAATAGAGGCTCTGTGTTCACGTCTAGCTTTTGCAGGGCATTTCAGGAGGATTTGGGCACTCAGGTTGATCTCAATACAACTTTCCACCCTCATGCCGACGGTCAGTTGGAGTGGACCATTCAGGTTTTGGAGGATATGCTCCGTGCTTATGTTTTGGACTTTGGTGGTCAGTGGGAGCAACAACTAGCCCTAGCAAAGTTTGCCTATAATAATAGCTACTATTCGATTATTGAGATGGCACCTTTCGAAGCATTGTATGGTAGGTGATGTTGATCTCATATTGGTTGGTTTGAGACTTCTGAAGATTAGACCTCGTGGTACTGACTTGCTTCGTGAGCCTTTGGATAATGTTTGTGTGATTCAAAATAGGCTTCGAGCAGGCCATAGTAGGCAGAAGAGCTATGCAGACCGCATAATTCGTGCCTTGAAATTTAGTATTGGTGATCGGGGTTTCCTTCGTATGTCACCCATGAAGGGCGTGATGAGGTTCGGGAAGAGGGGCAAGCTTAGCCCGAGATATATAAGACCTTTTGAGATTCTTAGGACTGTTTGGGAGGTTGCTTATGAGTTGGACTTACCTCTAGACTTTTCAGCTGTTCATCCAGTTTTTCATGAATCTATGCTCCGATGCTATATTCTGGATGAATCTCATGTGCTTAGGTGGGATTTAGTTCAGTTGGATGAGAGGTTGGCCTTTGTTGAGGAGCTGGTCTCTATTTTAGCTAGGGATGTTAGGCGGTTGCATTCTAAAGATATCTATGTAGTTAAGGTTCCCTGGAGACATCAATCAGTTGAAGAGGCTACTTGGGAGGTTGAGTCTGACATGCGTAGTATTCATACTCAGCTATTTACCGACTCAAGTACTTCTTTGTCGTTTAGTTTGAGGACGAACTAGAGTCTTAGTGGTGGATATTGTAAAGACCTATTTTTGTGGCTTTCCATTTTTATGTGTTTTGGCCATTTTGCTCTTCCCCATAATTGATTCATGTTGATTTTGGGGTTTGCGGATAGTTGGAATGGTTCCTAATACGATCGGGAAAGTTTTGTGCGAGTTCATGGTTATTAGAGGTTTGAAAAGCCTCATCGTTGACTTCGGTTAACATGTATTGATCCGAGTGACGGATGACAAAATGGACTGCGCCAGCAGATCCGAAGCTTCAATTTTGGGTTAGTAGCATGGTTGGTTCAGTTTTGTGGCTTTTATATCTCGTTTCGACCCTTGATTTGGAAAATTGTATATTAGGGTCCCGGGAGTTAAATTGTTGAATATAGTCTTTTTCCAAAAATCTGACGTCGCTAGTAGCATGGTTCATTTGCGTTCACGGGATTCCGAATAAATCCCAAGGGTCTGATTGGAAACTTGACAAACTACCAAGTTGTTTGTGCTAGGCATAAGCTGGTATGACCTCATAAGAGAACATTTGGTCGCTTAAGCGGGAGTCACTTATGTGACCCTTGAGTCGCTGTAGCGGCCAACTGAGGTGCCCCCCCAGCCGCTTAAGTGGAGGCCTCATCGCTTAAGCGCATGTCGCTTAAGCGAAGGCTAACCACTTTTGCCTTGGTTAGTTATGCGACGACCTAGACGCTTAAGTTGTGATCGCTTCACCGATTATTTAGCCGCTTAAGCGGCCATCACTGAATTAGTATATAAATTCTTTTTCTCGATTTCTCCTCCATTTTTTAGCATTTGAGCTTCGGGTTTGAGAGTTTTTCGGCATTTCTTCACTTCTCAAGCTTGGGTAAGCTCCATAATCCTTTTCCCATCTTTTTACTTCGATTATATCTTTTAAACTTCCTTTAAATTGTGATTTTGAAATAGATTTTTGGGGTTTTTTCTCGAAAAGTTTAAAAAGGGGTTTTCATCAATTAATCACTTGTTTTTAACCTGATTTCATTTGGATTTTCTTCTATGAGTCCCTTTGATTATAGCTAATGGTTTCTAAACAAAAATTCAAATTTTATCCCTTCGTTTTCAAAATCCATTTTCGAGGTCCGTTTTGGATTTAGTTTAAGTATGGGCAATATGTGTATTGTATTGTTGGTTTTCTTTTAACGCGTAGATGTTATATTTGTGTGTTTTAGTTGATTCCAAGGCCGTTCAAAAAGGGAGAGCTCTGTGTTTAAGCACTTTAGGTCCGAATTTTGTTGTTTTGAGGTAGGTTATGGCTTAACTTCTTTCAGATTGAGCTGAGTAGTTAATATATAATTAAAGCATGCTATGGGTTTGGGAGAATGGCTATGGGGTTTATATTTTGAGATTATATTTATTGTTGTGTGCCCGTGTGGAGGCTTATTTTGTGTGAATATTGACTTGAGATATTTGATATTGCGCCCGTGTGGGGGCCTTATTTGACATCATCTGGCCTTATCTGTGCATTTAGATGCCTTATTTTTTTTAGATATAATGTCGGTGCGGGGGTTCAAATTGTTATTATAGGCCTTATTAAGCATTGATTGCTTTGTCATGATTGAAATACCCGAGTTAAGGGTTGATATGATATTTATGATGTCTTACATGCATATTTATTCCAATGGTGTCCATTTATAGTTGATGAATCACGAATTATAGACATATTGAGTTGATTTCTGAGATCACCTACTTATATACATTGTATTGAATTGATTTGATATCTTATCTTCATACTGATCTGATTGTGAGCATTATATCCTCATTCCATACATATACATTCATGAGATACTGGTATCATTGAGGAACACTATTTTAAAGAAAATGAGACATTTTCATAAAAACCCTCTTTGTGAACATGAGCCGGAGAGGTGTTGAGATTGAGATTGAGATTGAGATATGAGATAAAGTATATGGGTTGCGAACCCCCCATGGGTTCTATTGCGGAGTTACGAACTCGGTAGGTATATACTGAAAGTCATGCGATGACATTCACCGTTCCACCCTATCATTACTACTACATTGCATTTCATTCCATTCGCATATTCTATGGTTTCTTTGTTCCTGCCTGCCCTTCTTGTATTTATGTGGTTATTCTTGTGTTTATCTCATTACTATATTAGAATTGTTAGTGGAGACTGTGTGAGCTACCGTTTGGGACTTTTCTGCTAGCAGGTTTACGTGCTCATAGTCTATTTTTATCTATGTTATATTCTACTTTGCTCAGTCGGCCTATGATACCTACTGAGTACAAGTGGACCCATACTCATCCCTACTATTCCCTTTTGCTGCAGATCCTAGTACGAGCACCTTACGTGGCGGTTGATTTTTAGCGGAGACTTCCAGACTTCGAGGTACTGATCCGCTCCAGAGTTCGGGGCTAATTCGGATCTCATCTATCCTTATTTGTCTTTATTTTGGTTTTCAGAGACAGATGTGTATTTTTAATTTTCAGAAATTGTATTCGATGCTCTTACCTTATGATACCAGATTTTGGGTGGTTTATGTATTTCTTTCAGTTCCGTACTTTTTTTTTTGGTAAATCATCAAGCTTTCATTAATAACCAAAAGTTAACAATACAAAGCAACAACACTTTATTATATTTGCATTGGCTTGACTTCATTCTAGAAGTCTCGTTGGTCCTTTATTACTGTCTCTTTGTGAACTCTTATCAGTTTTGGTGATCAGCTTACTTATCAAGGCTGAGCCTCGATAAAGGCCATCATGACCCATTTTTTGGGTCGTGACAATTTGAGACTGGAGATGTTAAACCTTTGGGCACTGACTTGGCGAAGAAGGCTCAAGAGAAAGTAAGGTTAATTCAAACCAAGTTGTTGGCTGCTTAAAGTAGACAGAAAGAGTATGCGAACCGTAAGGTAAGTGACATGGACTTTAAGGTTGGTGAGCAAATTTTACATAAGGTGTCTCCCATGAAGGGAGTTATGAGGTTCGGTAAGAGGGGCAAGCTCAGCCCGTGGTATATTGGTCCCTTCGAGGTTCTTGAGGATGTGGGTTCGATTACATATAGGTTAGCTTTACCGCCGGGGTTTTCGGGAATCCACCGAGTATTTCATGTCTCCATGCTTAAAAGACACCATAGGGATGGAGACTACATCATTAAGTGGGACTCAGTTCTTTTAGCTAAGAATTTGGCTTATGAGGAGGAACCTATAATGATTCTAGATCGGGATGTTCGAAAGTTGAGGAAGAAAGAAATTTGTTCGATTAAGGTTCAATGGAAGCATCATCCGATTGAGGAATCCACTTGGAAAATCAAGAAGGACATACGTGACAAGTACACTCAATTGTTTGAGGATACAGGTACTCTCTTCTTTACTTGTTTTGGCATATTTTTCTAGTTTGATCGTTCGGGGATGAACGATGGGTAAATTGGTATATGTTGTAACGAACCTTTCTGTCATTACATATAAGTCTTTCATTTAAAATTCCACGTTAAAAGTCTTTCTAGATTTGAAGTTATAAATTTCAGGCTAGGCTAGTTTCAGATAAAATCTGAGTGAGGTATGGCCTTGGAAAATACGGGAATGAATTGGTAAAGTTTGGTGGTGTTTGATTTGATTTCTAGTTATACAAGACAATAAGGAATCCGTAGGACTTTACAAAATTGAATTTGGGTGAGTAGAACTCCCGAAATCGATCATAGCGTAAGGGGCATTGTTTGGAATGTCCCGAATTTAAGGTGTACTGTAAAAATTGGGATTTTTGGGTGGTACTGTATTTTCTGTCCCATCGATCTCGCTATAGAGACGTGCATGTCGCTATAGTGATAGGTCACTATAGCAGAGAAAATCCCGCTATAGCGACGGTCAATTCGGTCAACGACCGCTATAGCGACACATGTCGCTATAGTGACGTATGCCGCGGATTTATTTTAAAATTCTCCAAAATAGTCTATTTTTCTAACACACATTTTGGGAAAAAGGAGAGGCGATTTTGGGTAATTTTCACCAGATTATCATTGTTTGGCTTCATTAAGGTAAGGATTTCATCTCCGTTAACTAGTAATTGATAATTTAGCCTTAGAATTGCTAATTTATGGAGTTCAGAGAGGGTTTAGGGCTGATTTTAGTCATATTTCTGGTGCAAGGGAGTAAATTAGGTATAAAGTTAATGGGTTTTGATTATTAATGATTAATTTACCCTTGCATTCGCTAATTCACTAATTAATCTATGGAATTGGTAGTTTTAGGTGAATTACGATAGAAAAGCCCTAGAACGGGGAGGGAATGATCATGAACTTGACCTTAAGGTTTGGGTGTGAGTTACAATTCCCAACGTGGTAGGTCATTTGATTAATTATACATTTGTATATATTTTCTAGACCGAGATCAAGCGAAAATTGCACGGAAAGGCAAGACTCAGGCTTAATTGACTTGTGCAAGTTGGATTGAGGTAGGTGATAGTATTGTAGTTTAATCTGTCACGCCCCGACTTCCAACGAGGCGTGATTGGCACCCGAAGCCGACATAGCCCGAGAGAACCAATCTTTGCTCATGTACGTTCGTATGCATATTCTCGTATGAGTGTTGTTAATCCTTAAGCAACTATGTGTAAAGCATGAACATGGAACATATGCTATATATATAGATTTATGAAACTCCATCAAGTCAAACGGACTTTTATCTCGTACATTCATAACCCACACATGTCTACAAAAGTCTCTAACAGATGCATTTACAAGACCAACTAACAGTCGGAACAAATCCCCGCTTTAGACAATATTTACAATATCAAAACAATTATACAACTATGACTCAGGAGGCTCCGAACCAACTGGAGCTCACCAAAACTCTGCAAATGATCCACAGTCTACTGAGGAGGTCTACTAATGCCTGCACCTGCAACATGTAAGGTAAGTCCCCCGAGGAGGTCAGTACGAAGAATATACTGAGTATGTAAGGCCATAAGAAAACTACATCAGTACGTAAGAACTTCCATGGAATTAATTATAATAAGAAACTCAACGTGCGGAAGTATGAACAATTCTTCTGTTATTGCCATTTACGATGATCACAACAACCATAGAACCAATATAAGAGAAATAGCAAATGTGAATAAACTCTCTTTCTGTATGTGGGGAACCATGTGCATTACGTTCTTTCTTTCTCTTGCCTTTACTTTACTTTTACATTACTCATATACTGTTAGGGCCCTCATCATGCAGGTGTTCTTTTCACCCCATGGATACGTCATGCAGGTGTGTTCTTTCACCCCATGGATAAAATATCATCGTCATGCAGGTCTTTTTTTTACCCCATGGATAAGATCATGTCATCATGCAGGTGTTCTTGCACCCCATGGATAAATGGCCATCATCATGCAGGTATTTGTACCCCATGGATAAACTAACATCCTCATGCGGGTATTTGTACCCCATGGATAACACCCACGAACACAATCAATATGCATTACTTTATTCTTACTTCAATTCTTTACTTTTGAGATTGATACCTTTACTTGTGATAGACTGATTCATTCACTTGTGAGAGATTGTTATATCGAGGATCATAACACTATTTGAAACACACAAATATGCCTTACTTCACTTTTATACCTCATGAGATTAACACCTTAACTTGAGAGGGATAGATATTCTAGCTCGCACTTCACCTCCTTCCCTATTCTTATGAGCTCTTATATAAGTAAGCATGATACCGGGCTTCCACCTTTGGTGGGATATAATAAATAACATAGCATAATATTGGGATTTTCCATATTGAACTTATAGCCTTTAGAATGTGATCCATACTAAATGGAACATAAAGTAACCATACGCCTTGCTCTTTACAATCCTATACCCCTTACATAGTTATGAGAGTGACACATTAGAGATCATGACACTAGAGCACACACTTATATACACATTTTACTTCACTCCTTTAACCCATGAGATTGACATCTTCACTTATGAGGAATAAGTATACTAACTTGCACATCACCTCTCTTATTACTCTTATGAGATTGGTACTCTTACTTATAAACAACAGGCACAAGGATAATCATCATACTATAGGACTTTGGAACAAGACATGATTGGAATAATACTATTCAAACTAAACAAGCTCTCTTTACCTCATTACTCTCGTTGAGATAGTTCTCTTAGAATCTACAACATTATGACCTCTTTGGAACTTCAGTCAATGAATAAAAGATAAGGGAATCATCATTCATCACATATGAATAACAATATACATCACCCTGAATTGAGATACTTCAAACCTCTCGGAATTGGAAACAAGCCCAATGTCAATAGGAACAATATGTTGTAGAAGAATACGGAAAGAGTAACCTTACATACCTTGTATTCTCAATAAAATTCTACAATCTTAAGTGTGCATACAATAATCCCGCTCCGTCCTTGTGTTTCGCTCTACAACATAAGTGCATAACGAAACCAACATTAACCACCAATTACCTTATAATGGCATACAATAACAATAAGTCACATGTTTAGCTTTAACATGTCATTCCCCCTTGACAATACCATTTATGAAATCATCATACCAATAATCCCACAATATTCCATACATTGACCAACACATGATAACCAATAGCATGTCACCCCAAGCTCATATTTTACACTTCTCCATCACCACCACATCACAATTATTCCATCCAATGACTTTAATACACCTCACAACAACAAATCGGCCAAAATCCCATAATTTCGACTTATAGAAAAATAACATGTTTAACAAAAAATAACACGATACACGCTCATATTTTATCCATACCATGATTTTTCATCAAAGGCACAAGTCATAATTCAAGCTACAATCTCATGGATAACACATCTCTTTCACAAAATAAAAGTACCATGTCCAACCTTTCCAACCATAACCAACATGATATACATATTATATCATGATTATAATATGTTAAAGTACAAGAATAAGTACTTACTCAAGCTTGGAAAATGATGATCTTGCTCCAAGAAGTGCCTTAGGGTTTTGGGAGCCAAAGAGGCTTTCTTGAGAATTTTCTAGAAAATGATAGAAAAAGCATGTGTATTCTCTTGAATAAAATCAGCACTTTGCCCCTTTATATAGGACCTTACTTTCATCCTTAGCCACTCTTGTCATTTAATGCAATGTGTTGCATTAGTCAATGGAAGAATGGGTCATTTGACCCATTCCTGGCC
The DNA here is from genome assembly GCA_031232105.1 of Capsicum rhomboideum. Lineage (NCBI taxonomy): Eukaryota > Viridiplantae > Streptophyta > Magnoliopsida > Solanales > Solanaceae > Capsicum > Capsicum rhomboideum. Next base: position 33,706,563 of record CP124716.1, read on the forward strand.
CATGCTTTCTTGCACAATTTGGGCCCATCTTGAGCCCAATGCACTTAACCCAATAAATCAATAATTTCTCGTGTTTAAATCATCTCATATGCTTTACGACAATATTTCCACTCACGCAATGCATACTTGTAGCCTCAACTCCAAAAACAAGCAATTCTAGCCACGTATGGCTTATTTTGACCATAAGGGTAAAATCGTCATTTTGATGCCAAATTCGTTCTCGAGTGATTTTATCATGACAATATAATATTTCATTCATTTCATGTATATTCTCATGGTTGTAGAAGAAACGGGGTAAAAATTGGCTCAATACGTCCCCGGGCACCCTTGGACTTAAGAAAATTTCCAACTTTTGAAAGGTGCGCACAAGCAGCCCGGCACGGCCTTGGGCGCGCTACCTTACTGCCTGTGGACTAAAAATTTTATCCCAGAGCGGCCCGGCACGGTCCCAAACGGGCCCCACCTTAAAATTTTCCAAAAATTTCATTTTTTGACTTTTCTTCGCGGTTTCGGTTAGATACTTCAAGTCCTATTCGTTAACTTACTTCTTACCCTTAATATACTTTGTTTAGAGGTCCTCTTAGCCTCATTTTGAACCCCACAACTGCGCTAGTTTTGTGAAGGGCTAATCATATGTATGAAGCCAAATTTCAAGTTCCTTATTATTAACATTACCAACTACATACTTATGGCTTCTTGACACCTAAGTAACCATTGTTCATCGTCGTCACATTGGTTTGGGAAGGTACAGGGTGTTACATAATCCAATTTGTATTATATGTGCATGTTAACTACTTCGTTGTGTGGCTTGTTAGTGCATGTTGTTTGGTGTGGTCAATTCAAATGATTTTACCTGGTTGTATGATTTTGACCTACCATATTGTTAAATGTGGAATGTCTTGGTATTTGGGGGATATTCTCATGGGTTGTTGGTGGAATAAGGTTGGCAGACACTCGTGTCTGGGATTTAGGTATATGGACGGAATTTGTCCCCTGCAGGTCATGGCTAAAGGGTGGTTATGATACTCATAGCGTGTATATACGAGGTTCAGGTGAGTTTGACGGTTCCATGAGTGAACCGGGGAATATAATTATATATGCTTGATAATTGTTTAAGTTGTCTTGACTTGTTTAACTTGGCTTGACTAAACTTGACTTGGTTGTAAGTGTATTGACTTGTTGCTTGTAACTCTAAATTATCTATTTGATGCTCGTTGTGCTAGGTGTAGGTTAATTGAGCATGTATTAAATTGTTATACTATGTTTTAGTTAAGTGCTCATATTCTCATCTTGGGTTGGCCAAATGACCCTACCAGTACACTGTTGTCTTCTTGTGTGCTGATACTACACCTGTTCTTACTTTTCTTGAGTGCAGCGCATATTCCAGCGGCTCCAACAAGACCTCACTCGTGAATTCTAGCGTTTGACTTCAGATTCAAGGGTGAGCAGCATGTTTCGGGCTACCATGAATCCTTCTTGGATGCTAAAGTCTTTATTTTTGGACTTATGCTTTTTATTTTAGTTTTTGGGGTTGCATTCCCTTCTTGACAATCTTTAGTAATTTTGGTACAGACGACTTTCGAGTCCTAGAGATGGTTTTTGATTAAGTACAATGTTTCGCCTTTAATTTGTACTTATGTTTTGTTTTAGACTTGATATTTTATTGATGAATTAGTTCTATTTATTTCCTCTAAGTGTTGATCATGGGTTTAGCTTTTGGGGTAGTTGGTTCTCCCACTAGATAAGTAGTGTGGGTGCCACTCACAACGGGTTTGGATCGTGACAAATCACTTGGGATATCTATGGCCAAACTGTCCTAGGCCTAATAGTTGACCCTTGACACACTTTTTCCAGTTGAAGCATAGGACAGAGGGGATAGTATGCACAAGGGCATTCCAAGGCACACGAGGTTGATATCCCAGTAGTTTGCTAGAGCTGTTAAACGTGCCTTACTTTCGGCCAAGTCTTGAAAGAGTCTCAATTTTGCTTTTGAATACACTGATTGTGGACAGGCGTTGCTAGCGAAGTGTTGATTTCTCGAGTAATCGATGACCTTATCATTTTTTCATTTCATGAAAGTCGGTTTAATTAATTTCTAAAATTAAATTGAATTAGATCAGTTCACTAGTTTTAAAAAAAACTATATCAAAAGTATTATAAGTTGTATCATGTCAACATACTGAAAATATCATCATCATACCCAGTGTATTCCCACCAGGGGGGGTCTTGGGGGGGGGGAGGGGAGGGGTAAAGTGTACGCAGTCCATACCACTACCTCAGGTGAAGTAGAGAGGTTGTTTTCGATAGACCCCCGACTCAGAACCGATAACAATAACAAACAAAAATCATTAAAAATAAATCAGAAATCAGAAATCATAAAAATCATAAATCAAAATCATAAGAATCATACAAATCCTAAGAGTCGTAAAAAACATAAACAAAAATCATAAAAACCAACAGCAAAAGGGGTAACACAATGCTAGCAACTCGACGAAGCAAGGTACTCACAGATCAACACTATAGGCTAGTTAATCAGGATCACAAATAACACCAAAGCAGCGCGAACAAGACTCTGCCTAAGAAACAACAGTCAAAGATACAAGCAAACACTCTTCCCTGCTAAAAACGGACACCTTCCTACCCACTACCCCTCTACCCTAATCCGCGTCCTCCACATCTTCCTATCTAGGGTCATGTCCTCTATAAGCTGTAATTGCTCCATGTCATGCCTAATCACCTCCATCCAATGTTTCTTCGGCCTACCTCTACCCCGCCTAAAACCATCCCTAGCCAGTCTCTCACACCTCAATACCGGGGCGTCCGTGCACCTCCTCTTCACATGTCCGAACCATCGCAACCTCACTTCCCGCATCTTATCTACCACCGACACCACTCCCAACTTCTCTTGAATAATCTCATTTCTAACTCTATCCCTCCTGGTAAGTCCACACATCCCTCGGAACATCCTCATCTCCGCTACCTTCAACTTTTGGGTGTGGGAGTTTTTAACTGGCCAACACTCGGCTCCATATAACATGGCTGGGCGGATAGCTACTTTGTAAAACTTACCTTTAAGCTTCAGGGGCACCTTCTTATCGCACAAAACTCCCGAAGCGAGCCTCCATTTCCTCCACCCTATACCAATACGCTGCGTGACATCCTCGTCAATCTCGCCGTTCCCTTGAATCATAGACCCCAGATACTTGAAACTCTCACTCTTCTGAATGGCCTGGGAGTCCAGCTTCACTACCGCATCAGCTTCATGCCTCGAATCGCTAAACTTACACTCCAGGTACTCCGTCTTAGTCCTGCTCGACCTAAACCCTTTAGACTCAAGGGTCTGTCTCCAAACCTCCAACTTATCATTCACTCCTCCCGGGTCTCGTCAATCAGTACCACATCATCAGCAAACAGCATACACCAAGGCACCTCCCCTTGAATACGCTGCGTCAAAACATCCATCACCAAGGCAAATAAGAACGGACTAAGAGTTGATCCCTGGTGCAACCCTGTCAACACGGGAAAATGCTCTGTATCCCCTCCTACCGTCCTCACCCTCGTCTTCGCACCGTCATACATGTCCTGGATCGACCTAGTGTACGCCACGGGCACACCTTTAGCCTCCAAACACCTCCACAGAATCTCCCTGGGGACTTTGTCATATGCCTTCTCAAGATCAATGAACACCATATGCAAATCCTTCTTCCTCTCCCTAAACTGCTCCACTAATATCCTTACCAGGTGAATGGCCTCAGTAGTCGAGCGACCTGGCATGAAACCGAACTGATTCTCTGAGATAGTCACTACCCTCCTCAGTCTCCATTCTACCACTCTCTCCCAAACCTTCATAGTATGGCTCAACAACTTGATACCCCTATAGTTGTTACAACTCCGAATGTCCCCCTTGTTCTTATATAAAGGAATCATCGTGCTCCATCTCCAAGATTCGGGCAACTTCGCTTCCCCAAAAATGATGTTAAACAACCTTGTCAGCCACTCTATACCTGGCCCGCCAGTGAACTTCCAGAAATCCACCGGAATCTCGTTGGGCCCAGTCGCCCTACCCCTACGCATCCTACGAATAGCAACCTTGACCTCTTCCACCTTGATATGCCTACAATAACCGTAATCGCGATGCCTCTCTGATTGTTCCAAGTCCCCCAACACAAGACTTTTGTCCCCCTCGTCATTCAAAAGTCTATGAAAATAGGACTGCCACCTTCTCCTAATGAGGGCATCCTCCATCAACACTTCGCCATCCTCCCCTTGATGTATCTCACTTGGTCAAGATCGCGGGCCCTCCGCTCCCTAGCCTTGGCCAACCTATACAACTTCTTATCCCCTCCTTTCTCCTCTAAGGCAGCATATAAACTCTCAAAAGCTGCTGTCTTAGCCGCCGTAACCGCTAACTTAGCCTCTTTTCTGGCTACCTTATACTCCTCCCTACTCGTCCGCCTCTCCTCGTCATCCTTGCTCTCAACCAACTTAGCATAGGCCACCTTCTTAGTCTCCACCTTCCTTTTCACTTCTGCGTTCCACCACCAGTCCCCCCGGTGTTTGCCAGATCGGCCTCTCGAAACACCCAACACCTTTCTAGCGCTCTCCCTGATACAACTGGCAGTCGTCTCCCACATACTATCCACATCTCCTCTACTCTCCCAAGCCCCATATTCGTTAGCTTCTCCCCTATTTTCAAAGCACTTGTCAAAGTCAAGCTACCCCACTTAATCCTGGGCCGATCCTCCACGCCCCTCTTTTTTCTGCCTTTCTTGATTTCCAAATCCATCACCAACAGCTTATGCTGGGCCGAAAGGTTCTCACTAGGTATGACTTTACAGTCTTTACATACCGCTCTATCCCCCTTCCTAAGGAGCAAAAAGTCTATCTGAGTCTTGGCCACCGAACTGCGAAAGGTAATAAGGTGCTCTTCCTTCTTCGGGAAGCTCAAATTCACCACTCACAACCCAAAGGCCCTAGCAAAATCCAAAAGTGTGGTTCCTCCTTCATTCCTTACCCCGAAACCAAAACCTCCATGCACCTCATCGTAACCTCTCGATAAATACCCAATATGCCCATTGAAGTCCCCTCCTACTAACAGCTTCTCAGTGCTCGGAATGCCTCTCACCACCTCTTCCAACACCTCCCAAAAACTCTTCTTCTCCTCCTCATCCAAGCCCGCTTGCGGCGCGTAGGCACTAATAACGTTCCACGTAAACCCTCCAATGACCAACTTAATCGACATCAACCTATCATTGACCCGCTTAACCTCCACCACCTGCCCCCTAAGCTCATCATCTACTAAGATACCTATCCCATTTCTATGCCTCACGCTACCAGAGTACCACAACTTATACCCGTCCACGTCCCTCGCCTTAGAACCTACCCATTTAGTCTCCTGGACACACGCTATACTAATCCTCCTTTTTCTAAGAATTTTCACGAGCTCCACGGACTTCCCTTGAAGAGTCCCTATGTTCCAAGATCCAACTCTCAACTTAGAGGTTCCCTTATCCCACTTACCCCTAGTACCCCCTGCCCCCGAACTTGACCCTAGGCTAGACCCTGAACCCGCCCTCACCGTAGACCCAGGCCCTAAACCCGACCCCAACCCGAACCCCGACCTATGACATGACCCTATTCTACCATTGACCACCACAACCACTACTCAATCCGGAAAGAAGGAGGGCAAGTAGGCTAAAGACGCCACGTGAAAAAATAAATAGAAGGTACAAAATAAAAGTAAAAAAACACGATTCAACAGCGTATGCCAAACAGCCAACGGCACTAAACCAAATTACTAAAACGCAAGTTTATTCAACAACAGTCAGTAACAAGGACTAAACTAACCGAGAAAACAGGAAGTCCACAAGACAAAGAAACTAAGAGAGGTATGCAAGAGATATGAAAGAAATACGAATATGCAACGAGTGCACCTGGCCCGGCGAGAGTGTGGAGTGAACCTCAATCCGTTGCCGATTCCACCCCTAAAATTGTCGCCGGAGAAATGTACGGCCCGAGCTGCCTTCGATGATGTGCGTGGCTTGTTGTACCTGAAATGGGTTACAAAGAAAAAGAAGAAAAGAGAGAAAAGAGAGGCAAGAAAAGGAAAAGATCTGCACGCCGGAGGCGTCGCCGGAAAAGACGCCGGCGACTGCTTTTCCGGTCAGATCTGAGCCCTACCGTTTAGATCCGCAAGGAAAGACCGGAAAAACCCCTTTCGGCGTGAGATCGGAGCAAATTGGAGCAAAAATCGGAGGAGGAGCTCGCCGGTCAACACTATTTCATCGAAAAAACTGACCGGAAGAGGATCGACGATCTATATTTTCGCCAAAAAAATTGAACTCACCGACGAGCTGCCGGCGAGAGAGAGAGGGAGAGAGAGAAAGGTAGTATGATCTTTATATATATATATATATATTTTTAAAATATTAATCAAAATTGCATATTTTAAATTTTAAAAATGAAAAATTGTCACATAAATCACGAAATATAAAATCACTTAAGTTATGGATAGTTTGTGAGAAAATAAATATTGAGGAAAAACTCATGAGAAGCCACATTTATCTGAAACTCGCTTCTTATTAACACCCAAAGAAACTCGAAATTAACAGATTGTGTTCGAAAAAAGCATGTTAGAGTAACAGATTATGCAATCATAAAATACATACATCTCAAGCTTGTATTCTCCTAAATTAAAGAAGTAGAGGACACAGCTTCCTAGGCAAATCCAGGATATTAGAAGATCTATTGATTGATTAATTCTTTAAGTAAAACAGATGAAAGCTTCTTTGTGAGGAGTTGTTTATGAAATCTCAATCCCAAAGATACTAGAATAAGAAAATTCACTCTCGTCAATTCTTTATATGACAAAAAAAAAACTGCAGAATTGAAGAACACTAGAATTGGGATTAATTAATTGAAGAACATGAAATTATTTAGTTCCTTTATTCAAACTTGTAGAGCATAGATTAAGATGGTGTACAAAGCAATATTGAAGAACACTAAAATTGGGATTAATTAATTTTCTACTGTGTGTTTTTTATTGGTTGTAGTGTATATTTTTAAACTAGAGGGATATGACCCATGTTACCATGGACCCAATATAAAGGACGTTTCGAGTATTTTAAAGTTGAGGAATATCAAAATTTGATAGTACTACCTATTAGAAACTGGATTGCAAGTATGCATCATAAGTTTGAAAGGTAAACATACTAAGATTGAAAAGAAAATTTTATTACATATTAACTGATTGATGGTATTTACTAAGGAGTCAAATTTTACAAGATAGTTACGTACATCGTATTTTTATTTTTTATCTCAACGTACATCATATCTACATAATAACAAAATGTGAGAAATCGTCTTGAAGGTTGGCTGAGGTGTAGTCTCAGTTGTTGTAATCTTTAACCATAAGATAAGACTGGGGAAAACCTTCTTTTGCTGCAAAGACTGCAAGCTTTCAACAGATACAACACCAGATGCTCTTAGAGTTGCCTCAATATCTCCATCTCCAGATTCAAGTAGTACCTCCACTCTTTAAAAAATTCATCTCAATTTGTCGAGCACTAGATCAACAACCTGAATAAAATCACAAACAACAGAAGGAGAAGAATACAAAAGGTGCATAGTAAATTTACTGTAAACATCATTGATCAATGAATAAACAAACAAATAACAAGTGCCCATTAGATTTTTCTCAATGGATACACCGTTAACTTAGGAGTCAACCTGAACATTAACATAAAGAATTCCATCTGATTAAGAGTCCCATCAGCATTATAAATACCTTGTTCAAGTGTACTTCAAAATGTCCCTTGTGAGAAAAGAGTAGTTAGAATACACAGATGCTCCTCATGCTGGAATGATCTGAAAATGACAGCAGAAAAAGTAGGAATTTTGGTAAATAAGTAACACCAACTTTATATTTCTGATATGCCAAAATTTTTAGATTTGATGTAGAAGCTAAACATAAACAAAAATATTTGTCCCAAAGTTTGCAAGGTGCTTCTTTACTGTTGGTTCAGTTAAGTTCACAGAGGTCGTCATCTCCATGAAATTGAATAATTGCTATTCCTTTTACTGTGATATTTATAGCATGATTCTCCAAATAGCAATATCGGAATAGGTGGTAGAATGACTAAAAACTCAGTAATAAATTAAAGATGGACTAAAAAATTGACATGTCGATCCAAGTATCTCAACTGATGTTTTTATACAATAGAGATGTTGAGAAAGATACGAAACTTCCTTTAAAAAAATTTTAACATCCGTTCATCCACTCTATTTTAAATTTTAACAACCTTAAGTTCCTCTTCCCTATTATAAGACCTTTAAATCCTCCCTTCATCAAGAGTAGAATTTAAAGAAGCATCACAAAATTAGAACTTTGCTTAAAGTTATTGGTTTAAGTCAAAGCTAATGATAATATATTTTAAGAATTGAAACTTGGCTCTTAAATGGTCACCGTTAATCGGCTTCCTCACAAGAGAGAGAGAGAGAAAACAGACCAGATAAATGCACCATACTCCTGAAATCAGCTTTCCCTGTTCATTAACTGGTCTATATAAACATATTGTAAAAGACATTGTAAAAGCTAAAAAGTGCAGATAATAGTGGTCAATATGTGACCAATATGCTTAGAAAGGCAAAAGTAAGACCCAGAGCAGTTTGATAATTTCAGTCATCTATAATTTTTATTTTTTTTTATAATCGTGGTGTCGGGGCCAACTAGTGCACATCTAGACTAATTCCAACGAATACTTGCGAAATATAACTGTTAAACATGGCTGCATAACTAAAGTCTAATATTAAAAGAACATTTCAAGTAAATAGAAGATTGATACTCACAAGAATCCGAATGCTGAACCACACAAGAACGTCAATTATGATAAAACAGAGTGAAACCTGAAACAAAGAAAATAAAATAAAACATACCAAAAAAAGCATCAGTAATTTTCATCCACAACTAAAGAAGTTAGGAAGAAGTTATAATACATGGATTCTGTGAGCGTTATCGATTTCTAATTCGAAAGAAATCAAATTAACCTTTAGGATATGGTCCAACAAATATATTACTATATAAATTTTGCTGAAGCAAAAGGTGGGGATAGGTCTTTGATCAGTACTTCACGAATAAATATATACTCGCCATGGAAAAAATCATACCAGTTTACCACATTAATCCATAGTATCAAGATTTCTGACCAATTCAAAACTCACAGAACACATGAAAATGGTACAAGTTTTTGGCAAGCAAATATTGTCTATATAATTTCGATCAAAAAAAAAAAACATTGTCCATATAATTACAGAATTAAATATAAAGATTGTCGGTCCAGCGAAAAGACTTACTCTTATTGCCTCCGATCGATTTATTATTTTTGGTAAAACTATGATGCTAAAAATACACCACAGGCTCTTTTTGCTCAATTTCTATCATATTTCACACCAAGAGAAGTGAACGCAAACATATTATTATACATTCTGGCGAAGTACGAAATTCAGATTCCTCGGATTGGCCTAAATTAAGATTTACTAATTCAGCAGGCATTCTATGATAAATCAATTTCACTGAGACGTTATCGGAGAAAAATCCTGGTGATTCATGTTGAAATCTTTTGGCCCTACAGAATCTACAGTTTGGAACATGTTTCAGTGCGAAAGAGCTACTAGGCAAGTCATTAATGTTCCATTGATGTAGTAGTCTAGATTTACGACCTGTGTATATGGAAGAGCTCGTTGAACAAGAAATATGTTAACGAAAGGAAATAAGTGGAAAAATTGATCTTAAGCATAGAAGTGGGGCTCTTAAAGGCAGTCTACAAATTTGAACATCACAGTTCGAACTTGCCAATTTCAAAATTGGAATGCACATCAGCTGCATTTTTGTTGTTATTAAAACAATTGTATCGTGCCATGTGGACACAGTTGCCTATACACGCGAAGATAAGAGATATCAACCAACAGAGCAGCGAGTTAGGGAGAAATGTCTCGCTGTTATTTAGAGGAGCTGGAAATATTAAGAGTGGTAACCTGTTTGAGGGCATGAGGGGGTGGTTACTTCAAGTCTTTGCTCAACCACCTCTGTTTTAAACTTGTAGGAACTTGGCACTGCAGTAAAAATTTTCATTGGATTTTGTGTTGTAGAACGAATGTGAGCCATCCATCATGCAGTAAGTTTATTTCTCTTTTTTCAGCTGACACAACTCTATATATTTCACGATTTCTCGGTTTTTTTTTTGGGCACACACGGAAAAAACTAAGAGAATTCAACATATACTATAAACGTTAAAAATAATTTAACCTCCCAAAGCTCCATCCATTCCTGCAGGGGCTCTCTTTCTACACCACATTAGTGATGTCAGTCCAGAGTAGTTCGTAGAACTAATTGTACATTGCTTATTTTATAATCTCTCAAATCATGGACACTAATCGATCGGTCACACTAGTTAGCAATATTCATTCAGCTGTCCCACTTGAATGGATCAGACAATTTCCATTTGAAGCATGCTTCAAGTCTAGCTTTGAGATATTTATTATGCAATTTGAACCTTCATTCCTTATTGTTGCAATTTTGTGCTACCAAGTTCATTTCATGTAGACTTGCGGAATAATCACATTAGTATCACGCAAATCGAAAATAAACTGTAACTTGATAACAAACAGGATGGCTCAGTAAAATTAGTGACCTAAAGCATATTTATAATGAGAGTCCTATAGATTTTTTTCTTCTTTTTTTCATATTTTTTGTTTGTAGCTTGTTATCCTTAAATAACATAGAGTCTTTAACTTTACATAGTAATATCATTGATAATATTTATACTGGTCAAGTTAATTCAAGTTAATAAGAAGTTAATCATTTAGCTGCAATACAATCTATTGGATGATGTTGTATAGAATTTTATTTACTAATATGAAGATGTGAGTGTTTTAATTCAAAATTCTAGAAATATTATCTAATATAAAGAGCAGATATTTTTTTCTATGAAGTTCTTTTGTCACGATTCAAATGGGCGTGAGTGGCACCTAGACGAATCCATCGATGGGCGAATCAAACATTATCCTCTAACCCAAACCGTAACCAATTCATTTAGCTAGAAACAACTGCAAATAATAATAATAATAATAATAATAATAATAATAATAATATAATAATAATAATAATAATAATCTCAGACTAAATAATTAATATGCAAAATTTCTAAGTATTATATCTGCTGAATCCGAAAGTCATCGTACAAAGGACACTAACAAAATAATGCCCCAAATAATCTCAAAATCACTAATAAATAACATTGTCTGAAGAAAGGGACATATGCAACTAAGAAGATATGTGGTAGCCTGAATGGGAGTAGCTCACCCTCAAATCGATCAACAGAATGCACTAGTTGTTAGGTCGCACCGAAATCTCAAGAACACAGTCTGCGTGGTGATATTCGCCAAAAGAAAGGGGACCTTTCGAACTCAGAAAAGAGTACAGGAGTAGTATCAGTACAAACACTATATATTGATAGGCATCATAAGCCGACCCAAAATAGTAGCAAGTATATCTCATAAATCAAATAAGATAAGTAGACAGGTACATCAACAAATAATCAAGTAGTGACACCGACAGATAAATTACCCAATTTCTAGACACATCATTACCAACAACATAAAGGACATATAAGTCATCAAGTCAGACATATCAAGTCATCTCAAAATCCTGCAAGTATAAGCAATCACATCACAAAACATAAATTCATATTCATACTGATCTTACAGTTGTACAATTTCTCTATCTCATCAGTCTCACTTTGTATCATATCAAACTCACCAAAATCACTCATCTGTACATACATGCTAAAGGATCTTATTTCTATCTAACTAGTCATGACCTACAGGGACAACCTAGGGTCAATGTACCATACCGGATTGGTCCCACTCCTCAATAGAATATATATATATCGTATTGGTGTGGCACCCACTCCATAACATAATTGTTCGTCCATTAGCTCACATCAGATTCGAGCCACTCAATCAACAGAATAGTATGTATATTCTTAACCTCTTTCAGCATATCTCAATATGTCCTCATATTTCCACTATCTCTCAGGATATCATAATAAGTATACAAAATATAACAAGTGCACTTCACAATCATGTATTATTTAAAGACAGGGTTCAACAATTATAAGCTTATTCACACAAGTAATGTCAAGCCAAACAAATCAATCAACCGCAGATTATGTCCAAAGACCGATCAATATGCTTATCAATTCAGAACACATACAAGAGACTATTTCAAGTTTAACTCTACATAAATCATAATCTAGCTCAACCGAAAAATTCAAATCAAGCAAGCTAATTCACAGTAACTTTTTCTTTCCTCAACGCCTCAAATCGTTCACTGTCTAAAAAAAATAATTATAAGAATAATTAATTGTTTACTCTTCAAATATAAACTTTGAAAATTCAAATCCACACTTCTACCCTTATTCACGGTCTATAACATTAACCAAGGGTCATTCTACCATCAACTAGTTCCACAATACTTACATTACCTCAATTCATAGAGTTTATACTCCAATTACCCCCTTTAGTACAACTTTTATGCTAAAGGTCCCATTGAACTCGAGGCTCTTACCACAATTCATGTTTAAGAATAACAAATTCAAGCTAGGAATTAAGTGATATTTACAACCTAGAAGCATTCTAGATGATTTTTACATTTACCTGTAAGTTTTTTTATATTTTCCATAAACCTAGGGTTCTAAACCACAATTCCACCATTACGATCTCCCTAACGATTCTATGATGTTAGCGGATTACTAAGCAAAGAAATTGATGAAATAGCTTACCTCAATGAGAAAATTCACCCCTAGTCTTGGGAAAATTGCCTCTCTAGAACTCTCGAAACTATCCTATCTTGAGATTTTATTAACTCAACTCTCTAGAGGAACTCTAACATGTTACTTAGGCCCTAACCACTCTATAATGATTGGGAGGGTCGTTACATCTTTTTAATCTAAATTTTATATTATTTAAGCAAAATCAAAAGGTTCACCATTAATTAAAATTTTGGGGTCTCAAATTTTTGGAGGCCTAGAGCAAAGGCTTCATTAGTGCCCCCCCCCCCCTCCTTAAGCCACCCCTTCTCTCACGTTACAAAACCTGAGGATTTTCATTGCAAATTCTTCAAACCAGCTGTCAGCTGTTATTCTTTATTAGTTGGGCCATTATTTGGAATTGGGCTTTGATGTATTGTATCCAAGTGAGGGTGTGTTGGGCTTTGTGTCTGAGGCTGAAACACGGCATTGTCAATAGATAGCTAAGAACAAATACTTTTATTTTAAGGAAAAATTACCTAATACCACAACACATGTTACCTAAGCTACTTAAAATTCCTTTCCTTTGTATAAATTATATAAGTCCTGATTTTCATATTTTCACTTCAAACATCGGATACATTCTCCAAATCCCTAAATTATCGGATAAATCCCAACACAAGCAGCAACTACTCCAACTGCGGCGCAAAGCAAGCGAGACGTTCTTGCAGTTACTCCCCATTTTATTGAAATTTGAAATGTGGTACTTCCCCCCAACTTCATCTTCAATTTCATATTAACAAGTTCAACAACTTCTCTCAAATCAAAACTTAAATTTCTTCTTCATTTTTTATGTGGTTAGTTTGTTATCATTATTTTAAAAAATTGAGTAGATCAAAATTTTGAGCCATTATCGGTTCAATTTACAAATCTAAACTCAATTTCAAGTTATATGATGGACCCAAAATTAAGACCATCTTTTAGTCTTGAAATTTCTCAATTAGAAAATATCAACCATAATGAAGATGTTGTTAATTTCGTTCCTGGTGTTTTTGATAAGGACTCTAAATATTTTCATGAAAATAGATCTAAGCACCGCAATTATCCCGCTAGGATGACGAAGTTGCATGAAAAGATGGCAGTTAAATCTAAGAAAAAAAGATTTTTTGCTGCTAAAAAAAGAGGAGGTGGTACTTCAAGAAGCAAAACTCGTGCCTCAAAATGAAAAGTTGTTGAAGTTACAAAAAGAGACATCCTTACAAAAGTATTGTATATTTGTATCTGGAATAACTTACACTGAGATACATCATTAAGGGCTAAAAATACATAATATATGTTAGATCTATGTGTCTTTTACATTTGTATCTAGACTAACTTACACTGAGATACATCATTAAAGGCTAAAGATACATAATAGATGTTAGATCTATGTGTCTGGTACATTTGTATTTGGAATAACTTACACTGAGATACATCATAAAAGGCTAAAGACACATACTAGATGTTAGATCTATGTGTCTGGTACATGTTTAGATTATGTATCTCTCTTTTATTTTTTATATAGTGTAGTTTATAAGGTATGACTAGTCTAATGTATCTCATGTAAAGTTTCAGTTGATATTTTCTTTAGTACACTGATACATATAACTGAGGAGTAACCTAATTTTATATCTCATTTCAGGGTATGCAGTATGTTGTCCATGAGATTTCACCCCATCCTTTAAGGTTTGGCAGCTCATGCAATGTCAAGTTCATAGATGAATTTAAAACTATTCCATCACATGAGATATGCATCGTTGTTATGCAATTATGAAGTTGTGAATGAGAGAATGGCGATGTTAGTGACAACGAAGACCCACCAAAACCTAAACCCAACTTCATGCTTCCAGATGAAAAAGACTTGGTTACCGTTGAATAGTTCTAGTTCTGTTTGGTTATGTGAAACTTTGCAGTTGTCTTTTTGTTTTTTTCAGTTAGAAACTTGGTGACTGATTTTAGTTATGTGCTCACAAAGACAGATGTTGATACTTCGTTTGTTGTAGTTTTCTGTGGATGTTTTCATTTGAATTTCGTTTATAATAGTAAAGTATGTTTGAATTTTACTAATTATGTCTGGGGAAGTTATCCCTTATAAAATTCAATGAGAATTACACCAACAGTACTATGTATGTGTCAAATGTATCAGATCATTTTTTTTTTATGTATTTGATGCATATATCTAACAATTACATTTATACATTATTTATGTATCTAGCATAATGATGAACTGATGTATCTCTACACTTAAATATATCAGTAATATCTCATGTGGCTTTGATAGTGTGTAATGAATGGAATTTCAGAAAAATATGTATCTGCTGAGTGATTTAAATCGGAAAAATATATAAAGTATTAATCTATCTAATAGAGTGATTTTATTAAAATGATTTATAGTTCTACATATATATATAAAATATTTATGTATCTCTTAATGTTAATCACCCTTTCTATGTATCAGTTGTTCGCATATAATATTTATGTATTTCCTTATGCTGATCACTTTTTATATGTATCAATTGTTTATTTATATAGTAGTAAACTAGTATTTTAATATAAAATTAATTTACGTATCAGACAACATAAAAAGAGGCTAATTCCTATTCTGAAGTACTTTTGTCTTTATCATTTGTATATTTCTGTTGCAAGTCTGAAAACGTAAATAGCATAAATAGAACAAATATGATTCAATAGAATAGCATGTTGATGTACTGATGCTAATTTTGATATTGCACCTAGTAACGTTGGTAGTTGGTACCCCCAGTAATATAAGTATGTTATATTTTTCTTTGGTAAAAAAATTGTATTTCTCTATAAAATTTTCAAGAATTAGCTTCATAAATTGAACTTTTACGTTTGCTCTTTAGACTTGCCTTGTTATATAGTGTTTTTCAACTGCTTGTAATTTACTAAGGTATCATTTGGAGGCATAGCTAAGGTTGCTATGTAGATTGATTCCCAGTGGCAGGTTCAACTAGAATTTTATCGTAAAATTATTATAAAAGGCTTTGGAGTTTGAATGTGCCAAGTTCAGACAGCTTCGGTTTTCATGGAATATGGGTTCATGGTGCTTGAAATTGAATTCAGGATATTGTTAGCCTTTTTATTCTGATGTGGCTTGCTTATGTGACTTTCTAGAGAGTTTTCCGGCAATTTTTATTTTCTTAGTTGAGTAATTTTATTTTTATAGTTACAAAAATTAGTTTAGTGACTTTTATATAATTTTAAAAAGCAGTACATAATCCGATGACCATTTGAAATTAAGGTCTTTACAATTTTTTATACATTTGTTAGGTTAATTCACTCTGTTGACATGAAATTTGAATCAAGAAGATCTTGTCATCCGCAATTTTTTCATCATGAAACCGGAAAAAATACAGAAGAGAACTCTGTTTTGTTTTCCAAAATGAGAAATGGAAAGCAGCTAAATGAATTACAGTAGTGGTGAATTTAAATGTTCTAAGAGGAGGAAAGATTTTTGGTAAGAGCTAAAGCATTGCTAGTTAACTGTGCTACATTAACAATGTATTTCCTAATAGTGGCCTTAACTTTCCCATTCAATGTAGAATTGTCGTCGAATCCATCCATACAAGTATCTTCATCTGTCAAAGCAGCACTTACCCATGTCATTACATTGCCCATTTTCTCTTCAAAATCTGGTCCATTCAAATTCTTCATCTCCAACAATGATTTCTGAAGCTCATCCACGGAGTCCTCCAAGTTTTCGACACAGTCCGTTAAGGCATGTGCTTCTGCTGGACCTAAGTTGTCTTCTTTGGACATCTTTGAGATTTTGTTCGTGGTAGATTTAGCTCCTTTTAGACTCACGGTGAGTGCAGAATTGGCTAATTCCATAGGGCTTGTTTGGATGGAATTTGAGTAAGGTGAGAGTGTTTCAATGCATAATTTGGGGTACAATGTTGTCCCACAAGAGGTCTTAATGAACTCAGAGGTATTGATTTGTGATTTTTGTGCAAGGTCTCTAGTTGCTGTTGATGAACATATCAATGTGGATATTACAATGAAGTAGAAAAATGAAATGTGGATAGGAGAATGTAGCCACGAAAGAGTGGAGGAATCCATATCCAATGATGGGGCGAAAAGGATTGGGGATGAATGACAGGGAATATGGTCCTTGCACTTTCTTATAAGGATGCAATGCTCCTTAAATTATTTTAATTTAATATACTACTTGTCCATAGCCACTCATTTATAATCACGGGTTTGTGTTCGACATATTAATTGTTCCACAAAAAGGAAAAAGCAAAAAGTTAACAGCACGGAATTGGACAGTGTTCAATGAATTAATATTCCCAATTTCTCATTTTAATTTTTTTTTATAAATCATAGAATAATGAGAAAACAAAAAGTGAAAGAAAAGCAATTACACTACAATAAAAATAACTATTAGCGATAATAAATATGCACTTTAATAAGAGTGTTAAAATTTTTACCAGCATTAGTTAAATGTCATTAGATCCAATGTCGCTATAGGCTTTAAGGACATTTACAAAGAAAGCTACAATGTAATTGTCACTAGTAAATGCCACTAAAATACATATTTAGCGACAATTAAGCTATTGTCATTAATTAATTATCGCTAAAGATTATTTTTGGTGTAGTGTTAATATATGTCGGAAACACATACATATTGGTACTACCAGACACCAGTATGAATGGATTTCTGGGCGAAACTGCAACGAATTGTTTCTTTATCAATAATAAATCACGGCAGTACATTTTTTTCTTTGATTCTGACATTTCAACATTTTTAAAAAGTCGAGCTGTTAGATTCACATTGCAGATTGATAGAATTTTTTGTATGTTTTAAACTTGAAAGTAGATCAAGGACCAATTTCAATTTGAACAGCATTAAAAGATGGATCAAGAAATTATTTGTTGGCTTCTAACTTAGCCTTATGTGGTTGTCCCCATCTGTGATCTGCGTGTGGACAAAAACTTGTTTCTGAATGTGAAGGAGACAAGTGTAGTAGACATTGCCGATGGAGATCCAATCTGAACGTAATGTGAGTTGATTATTAACTTGTGGAGAATAGTATTTCACACGTAAGAGCAGTAACAAAATCCGTGATCCAAGTTCGATTTCATAAGAAAATTCCAAATTCGAATTTGCCTCAAATAATTGATTGATGCTAATGACATATTGTACTTCCCAGTCAGGACAACTGATTGATGCTAATGATATTTGGTAAGATTGTATAATTGTTAAAAGAAGTTCAAATAATTTTCATAAATTTTGGGATTAATACAACTTTTGAGGTTCAAAATATATGTTCAAATAAAATTTCAATTTCAAATTAATCTAATTTGAAATCATGATCAATCTCACTAAAGAATTCCACAGTTCATGACAGTTACCAAACGAAGAAAATATTCACCAAGTTTAATTTATATAGCTTTAGAACTTAGAAGCAATGTGAAAGAATAAAATATTGCAGGTGCCCAAGTAGACGGAATACTAATTTTCTTATCAATTTTTAAAAGAAATTGCACATGCCCTCTAACTGAATGAAGTTAACAAAAGTGATAGGAGTATAAAAAGTGGCACAAGTTTCAAGTTCAACTAAAAAAAATCCACTTTTTTGTCAATTATATATCACAAATTAATTAACGGGCTCTCTTTGTTCCATCTGTGATCTGCCACTAGGGGCATTATATACTACTCTCCCGTCTCAAAATAAGTGACATATTTTAATTTTTAAGAGTTAATTTTATTAATTTTTAAAATTAAATTAGATTAGATTAATTTAATATTTAAAAATTAAATTTAGATATTCAAAAACTATATGAAAAGTACTATAAGTTGTAATTTTTTCTTTTTCAATATGGTTAAAAAATACATCTTAAAATATTGATCAAAATATATATCATTTTACTTTAAAAAAGTAAACATGCCAACTATTTTGAGACGGACTCCCTCCGTCCATCTTTACTCACTACTAAAAAAACCAGAAAAACCGACCACGGGTTGTGGTCGGTTTTTCATAATTTTTTTTTTTATTTATTTATTTTATTCAAAAACCGACCACAAGTGGTCGGTTTTTGTATTTTAAAATTACGAGAAACTAATTAAATTAACCCGTAAAAATATAATTCTTTAAAACCGACCACAAGTGGTCGATAATATCAAATAATAAATAAAATAATTATTTAAAAATTCTTTTTAATTTTTTATACATAATATATTAAATTTTTCTGTTATTTTTTTTACAAAAAACGAAAAATCGACCACTTGTGGTCTTTTTTTGTACATAATATATTAATTTTTTTTTTTACAAAAACCGACCACCTTGTGGTCGGTTTTTGTTTCCCAAAAAACTAATATAAATAAATTAAATAGACAACGTAAAATCGAATATAATTTTAAAAGATATTAAATAATTTTTTTAATTATACCGACCATATGTAGTCGATTTTTGTAAAAAAATATTAAAAATAAATTAAGAAATATTAAATAAAATAAATAAATAACATAAAGCATAATCTTTATTTTTTACTTACGTTTCAATAAAATAAATATATTGTTCATCGAATATATATATATATATATATATATATATATATACGCGTATATCTCGTGTAGTTATTTACATAGTAGTCAAAAGCTAATTGAATGTATATAAGTATATTGAATATGTTGATATCATACGAACGAGGTAATAATATACTATTGAAGTTATAATAACGTAAGGTAAATAACTGATAATTCATCAGAGTATAAGGAATACGCTGTATTATGGGGTAATATACTCGTGCATGTGATGTATATTGTACATATTCAGAAGTTGATATATATATATATATATATATATGTATTTATGTGTACATCTCGTGTAGTGATGTACGTAGTAGTCAAAAGCTAACTGAATCTATCTAAGTATATTGAATAATACGTTGATATCATACGATTGAGGTAATAATATAATGTTGAAGTTATAATAATGTAAGTTAAATTAGCCGGTTTCATCAGAGTATATATAAAATACGTTGTATTAAGGGGTAATATACTCGTGTATGTGATATATATAGCACGTATTTAGAACCTGATAGTTGATACACACACACACACGCACACACACACACACACACACACACACACACACATATATATATATATATATCGTGTATTGATGTACGTGGTAGTCAAAAGCTAACTGAATGTATCCAAGTATATATACACTGGGTATGTTGTTGATATCATACAATCGAGGTACAATATGGGCTACTTTGTTATACTAATGTAAGCTAAATTAACACATAATTCATCAGAGTATATATGAAATATGTTGTATTACGGGATAATATACTCGTGTATGTGATGTATATAGTACGTATTTAGAACCTAATAGTCGATAGAGGGTGTGTGTGTGTGTGTATATATATATGTGTGTGTGTGTGTATCTCGTGTATTGATATACGTAGTAGTCAAAAGCTAACTGAATGTATCCAAGTATATATTGAAAACACTGATATCATATAATCAATGTATAATAACGGACTATTTTTTTTATAGTAATGTCAGCTAAATTAATCGATAATTTATCAGAGTATATGTGAAATACGTTGTATTATAGGATAATATACTTGTGTATGTGATTTATATAGTACGTATTTAGAGCCTGATAGTATGTTGTTGATATCATACAATCGAGGTACAATATGGGCTACTTTGTTATACTAATGTAAGCTAAATTAACACATAATTCATCAGAGTATATATGAAATATGTTGTATTACGGGATAATATACTCGTGTATGTGATGTATATAGTACGTATTTAGAACCTAATAGTCGATAGAGAGTGTGTGTGTGTGTATATATATATATATATGTGTGTGTGTATCTAGTGTATTGATGTACGTAGTAGTCAAAAGCTAACTGAATGTATCCAAGTATATATTGAAAACACTGATATCATATAATCAATGTATAATAATGGACTATTTTTTGTTATAGTAATGTCAGCTAAATTAATCGATAATTTATCAGAGTATATGTGAAATACATTGTATTATAGGATAATATACTTGTGTATGTGATTTATATAGTACGTATTTAGAGCCTGATAGTCACTCGAGTATATGTATATATACGTATATCTCGTGTAGTGATGTACGTAGTAGTCAAAAGCAAGCTAACTGAATCTATCCAAGTATTTTGAATAACACGTTGATATCATACGATCGATGTAATAATATATTGTTGAAGATGTAATAATGTAAGCTAATTAATCGATAATTCATTAGATTATATATGGAATACATTGTATTACGAGGTATATAATACGTATTCACAATCTAATTAGCCGAAAATTCATCCTAATATACGAAATACATTGATATTATTATACGATTGAGGAAATATACTACTCGTGTTATGAATTAACTAATTATCCGATTTATATACATCATATTAAATTATTTTGTATTTATTATAACTATTATACAATTTATTATATATTTTTACTTTTTTTAAATGAAAACCGACCACTCTCAATTCTTTTTACTATCCAACCCAGCCCAACTAAAGCCTGACCCGATTGGCCCATTGCCCTTGTAAGCCCTTTCCTAATAACCCTAGCAGCAACTACACAACAACATCGATCATAGCAGCAACATCGACGCCACAGCAGCAACCTTCGCTCAGGGGCGGACCCACGTTGATCGGCGTGGTTGCTCGAGCACCCATTGCTTTCGTTCGAAACTTAGATATTTATATAAACATTAGGTTAAAATGTGGTTAAATAAACTGGTGAGCACCCATTAACACAAAATGTCTGTGGGTGCTTGGGTTGGAAAGGCGCCATAAGAGTCAAAGAGAGTCCTTTGGTCATGGGATCGACTCTTGCTCAAGCTGCTGAGTTCTCTTATTTTTCATTCTTTTTTCCATTTTTACTTTCCTTTTCCAATTCTTGGCTTTCGTTTTTTCTATTTTCCTTCTTCGTGATTTTTTTCTTTGTAATGTAATAGAACTAAACTCCTCCTTTTTTTCCCCTCTTAAAGTTCTTTTTCTACAAATGCTTTAGCCCTCTTTTTCCTCTTACTAGTTTCAATAGTTGCTTTAATTTTCAGATGTAATTACTTCTTCTCATTTGTTTTCTCGAATGACTCTTGATACTTAAAAGGTTTATTGATCAATTAAATCTAAAATAATTTTTCTTGTAATTTTTTTCATTAATTTGTATAAATAAATTAAAAATATTTAATTTATATTAAAATATAAGGGTAATTTGTACTTGTAAAACTTAGGTTAGTGTAAGTGACATTGTTTTCAAAATATAAAAACGCCGACGATAAAAATGGATATTTATATTGATCTTTTTCTAAAGTGATAACATCAATTATAACTTTACAAATCAAATATTTTTACAATCAATTTTCATATAGTTGTGTGCTTATACTTGGTGCTTTGTTGGCGATGGCAGAACCAGAATTTTTAATGCGGGGATTTAATTTTTTTTTAAAATGTACCTACAAAGAAGTTAAGTAAATTCAACACCTACTATATATAGTGTAACTTTTCGATGAACTACCTTTTGATACCCGAGCTTAACGCATGCTTGGTGGCAATAGGATATAATAAGTACAATCGAGCATCCATAACTTTGAAATTCTGGATCCGCCACTGCCTCCGCCTCATCTCCGACCGACCCTCCGTCATCGTCTCCGTCCGACCCTCTGCCATCAACGCAGCAGCAGCAACATCGACGCCGCAGCAGCAGTCTCTCTCCCAACATCGGTACAACAGCACCATCGACGCCACAACACCTCCTTCGTCTCCGACCGACCCTCCGCAGCAGCTCCACACCCTTCTCGTCGACTGATGTAATATTAGAAATGGGTGGAATAGAACATTATACTCCCCCTTTCTTCAATATGTTAGTTGTTTTAGCAAGCTGAATCGGTATCAAAATATTTGATGATGTACAAGAAAATAATTCATTTTGTTTCCAAATCTACCATTATTATTTAAATACTTTTTTCTTCTTTCTTGGTGTTGGGGTAACTGGACAGGTTTATAGGAAAAAAAGAGTTTGATATGCTTCATTTCATTAGATAGAGAAAAGAGCAAATATTGAAATATACCATGAAGCGTCCTGTTTCTGTTTGCCACCATGTGTCACATACATAAAACTTTCCATCTCCCGTTAAGTGTAGTGACTTGAAATGTGTATTAGTTACTTGAAATTGGTTAAGTGTAGTCACTTGAAATGTGTATTAGTTACTTGAAAATGGTTATGTATAGTCTCTTGAAATGTGAACAAGTTACTTGAATATGGTTAAGTGTAGTGATTTGAAATGTGTTTTAGTTACTTGAAATTGGTTAATTGTAGTCACTTGAAATGTGTATTAGTTACTTAAAAATGGTTAACTGTAGTGACTTGAAATGTGTTTTAGTTACTTGAAAATGGTTAAGTGTAGTCATTTGAAATGTGTATTAGTTACTTGAAAACGGTTAAGTGTAGTGACTTGAAATGTGAACTAGTTACTTGAAAATGGTTAAGTGCAGTGACTTAAAATGTGAACTAGTTACTTGAAATTGGTTAAGTGTAGTCTCTTGAAATGTGAACTAGTTACTTGAAAATGGTTAAGTGTAATGACTTGAAATGTGTTTTAGTTACTTGAAAATGGTTAAGTGTAGTCACTTGAAATGTGTATTAGTTACTTGAAAATGGTTAAGTGTAGTCATTTGAAATGTATATTAGTTACTCGAAAATGGTTAAGTGTAGTCATTTGAAATGTGCATTAGTTACTTGAAAATGGTTAAGTGTAGTGACTTGAAATGTGTTTTAGTTACTTGAAAATGGTTAAGTGTAGTCACTTGAAATGTGTATTAGTTACTTGAAAATGATTAAGTGTAGTGACTTGAAATGTGAACTAGTTACTTGAAAATGACTTGAAATGTGAACTAGTTACTTGAAAATGGTTAAGTGTAGTGACTTAAAATGTGTATTAGTTACTTGAAAATGGTTATGTGTAGTCTCTTGAAATGTGAACTAGTTACTTGAAAATGGTTAAGTGTAATGACTTGAAATGTGTTTTAGTTACTTGAAAATGGTTAAGTGTAGTCACTTGAAATGTGTATTAGTTACTTGAAAATGGTTAAGTGTAGTCATTTGAAATGTATATTAGTTACTCGAAAATGGTTAAATGTAGTCACTTGAAATGTGTATTAGTTAATTGAAAATGGTGCATTGTAGTCACTTGAAATGTGAATTAGTTACTTGCAAATGGTTAAGTGTAGTCACTTGAAATGTGTATTAGTTACTTGAAATTGGTTAAGTGTAGTGACTTGAAATGTGTATTAGTTATTTGAAAATGGTTACGTGTAGTGACTTGAAATGTGTCTTAGTTACTTGAAAATTGTTAAGTGTAGTCACTTGAAATGTGTATTAGTTGCTTGAAATTAGTTAAGGAGATGTTTTAATGTTTTGATATTTGAATGTTTAAGGAGATGTTTTAATGTTTCTAAATTGGTAGGTTGTATAGAGATGATTGAATGTTTCTGAATTGGTGGGCTGTTTTGTATTAGCAGTTTTTTTTTTTGGAAATGCAGCATATATGCTGTAAATTTTTTTTACAAAATTTTTAGAAAAACCGACTACAAGTGGTTGTTTTTTTGAAAATTTGGAAAAAAACCAACCACATGTTGTCAGTTTTGCTGAAAAATTTACTCAAAAACCGACCACTTGTAAAAATTACAGGAAAAATCGACCACAAGTGGTCGATTTTCTTAAAATAATTAAATATTTTATTTTTAAAAATTAAATATTTTTTCAAAAACCGACCACTTGTGATCGGTATACTAAATAAATTTTTTTATATAGATATAAAACCGACCACTCATTGTGGTCAGAATTTTTTATTAACTTATTTTAATATAAAAAAACTTATTATAAATATTTTTATTTATAATATAAATAATATTGATATATAAATAAATAATATTTTTTGGAAAAACCGACCACGTGTGGTCGGTTTTAGAAAAGCTTCCACTATTTTTTTGACCACACTTTGTGGTCGGTTTTTTGATCGAAAAAACAGGAAAACCGGTCACTTGTGGTCTCTTTTGGTGGTCGATTTTTTTATTTATTTTATTAGTGACTTATGCATGTTGCTAGAAATAGATGTCCAAAAATATTTATCCAGTTTAAATAATTAATTGATAATTTATCCATTTGTGTTCATTTTATTCTTGGTATTAAATACTATTTATCATCCAAAACATTTTCTAAAATATTAAATTAATTATATTTAAAAAGTGATATAGTAAAATTACTCATATTATCTATTATTTCTTAAGATATGTGCTAGTCAATAATTAACAAATATTATTGGACGGAGAGAGTAGTATATTATTATGGGAAAAGGCTCAAATATGCCATCGAACTATTGAAAATGGCTCATTTATGCCATCCGTTAAAAGTTTGGCTCATTTATGCCATCGCCGTTATAAAAAAGCTCATTTATGTCATTTTTTTTAACGGTGGTTTTTTAAAAACAGCTTTTCCACGTGGCGTCTTACTAGAGGTCTACGCCATTGATCAAATATGCCATCGAACTTTGAGAAAAGGCTCATTTATGCCATCTGTTAAAAGTTTGGCTCATTCATGTCATTTTTTTTAACAGTCCGATTTGGTATTTTTTGCAAAACCAGTTTGTACACATGGCCAACAATGATCCGTCCACATCATTAATTAAATCATCCAAATAAAAAATCTAAAAAATTGAACTTTCTTCTAAAAGGTGAAATTAAAATTTTATTTTTCATGACTCACAAATTTCTAGTACATTTGATTCTTCAAGTCATTAGAATCTTCAAGTTTTGATTTTAATTTGATTTTGCTGAAATATTCTTCTTTTCTTCTCTGTAATTTCACTGATTATAGAATTTTTCTGATTTTTATTTCAAGTACAATTTTTTAAGAATTTGAAAAATTGTGTTTCGGTAACTAATTGATTCGTTGTTTGAAATAGTTGATGTCTGTTTCGGGCTTGAATTGGCCTTGAGATTTGCAGAATTGTGTTCGGCGATTCCGAAGAAATTGAAAATGAATGAACTCTTTACAGTGCC
Source organism: Capsicum rhomboideum (assembly GCA_031232105.1). NCBI lineage: Eukaryota > Viridiplantae > Streptophyta > Magnoliopsida > Solanales > Solanaceae > Capsicum > Capsicum rhomboideum. Next base: position 33,732,500 of record CP124716.1, read on the forward strand.
TATAAAGGAGTTACAAAATGCATAGAAATATTTTGACCGGAGAAGTCGATATTTTCTTATTAGGAATTTTAAAATTTCTTTGGCTGATTTAATTAATGATGTGGAAGAATTATTGTTGGCAACGTGTACACAATGGTTTTGCAAAAAAATCCCAAATTGAACTGTTAAAAAAAAGGCATGAATGAGCCAAACTTTTAACGGATGACATAGATGAGCCTTTTCTCAAAGTTCGATGGCATATTTGAGTCTTTTCCCTTTAATTAATGATGTGAACGAATTATTGTTGGCCACGTATACAAAATGGTTTTGCAAAAAACCACCAAATCAGACTGTTAAAAAAAATGGCATGAATGAGCTAAACTTTTAACGGATGGCATAAATGAGCCTTTTCTCAAAGTTCGATGGCATATTTGATCAATAACATGGACCTCTAGTAAGACGCCACGTGGCAAAGCTGTTTTTAAAAAACCACCGTTAAAAAAAATGGCATGAATGAACTTTTTTGTAACGGCGATGGCATAAATGAGCCAAACTTTTAACGGATGGCATAAATGAGCCATTTTCAATAGTTCGATGGCATATTTGAGCCTTTTCCCTATTATTATTGACCTAAGCGACAACCGACGTGTATTTCTTCGTTAATTTTGAGCTGGCAACAAAAGTGAGCCAAAATATGGACAAAGTGACACAAATAAGCCACTTTTTTAATATGTCACCAAAATAGGCTTCACACAACTTTTTCTAACGTTTTATATAACTTGATTAACGAAACCGTTAATGGCTTAAGCAGTTCAAAAAATTCAATAAAACGGAACAAAAAGTAACGATTTGTAAGTCATTATAAAAAGCAACGTTTTGTAAAACAAAAGTGAAAATTGGAAATTTAAGTAACGTTTTACAATTCGTCACTTTTTTATTCCGTTTTAGTTAAATAAATCAATAAAAATGGTAAAATGTAGGTTATTCTACCGTTTTGCAAAGAGGTTCCATTATCCCTGAGTTTTGAGAGTTGCGGTTGATATGTCTGGAAGTGAATACTTACTTCTTACGGTCCTTTTGTAGAGGATATTAAGAGTGTCTAAGTATATTACTTAGAGCCTCATATTTCAGTTTTAAGAATCTCTTTCTGAAGGACAAAACTGTTGGGTTCTAGTGATGAAATGTGAATGGAAAATGGAGGAAACAAATGGAGGAAAAAAGTGAATTGTGTTTTCACTTTAAAGAAGAGTGTTTCTCCCGCATTGGTGGGAGAAAGGAACCTTCTTGTGCATATATTGAGATGCATTCTTTCATGTGGATAGTGAGGCAAGAATAAGTTAAGCCTCGCGCCGTCGTCGTAGCTCGCTCAGCTCGGTTTCGACTTCGACAAATGATCGAGAGACTATCTTTTTGGACAAAATTCATTTGAAACTTGAGAGTTAATGATCCAAAAATTCAATCTGAAATTTCTCCATTTACGGACGCACATGAGGAAGTGCGAATGCATGTCACAATGCACCTCGAAGTGACGTGACCCCTCGAGGCACTATTTCAAAGACGGAACGTGACCTGCGCAAAACTTTCTGTTTTGTGTGGAAATGGTACCTGCAGATGCAGGTGGTCGTGACGGTCTGAAACAGTGCATTTTTCTGGAACCATTGCTTCCTTTCTGAAGCACCACCTTTTGGCTATAAATTCCTGAATTTTTCCTCAGGTATGGTGACGTTTTTAGTGAAAGAAAAACACTTTTTTCTTCTTGAAAAACTCAAGTGTGATCATTAAATCGTTGAGTGAGCTTTTGTTCGATAGAATTTGAGGTACCACTATTCTACTGAAGTAAATCATTTTATCCTGGGAGGAAAGATTCCATAACCTCGAGTACTTGAGGGGAATAAATTTCTTAAGGACACACCGTGAATTCGGTGGACTTGATTATACATATCTGTCTTCATTTTTTTCTTACGGTTTTGCTATTTTCCATAAAAATAGCAGAAAATTCATTTTGATAGTTCATAGTTGTTAAACTTATGTTTGAAGTTGTTGAACTTCTTTGTTGTTCTTGAACTTAAAGTTGAAGTTCTTGTTGTTGAAATACAAAGTTACAATTTCATGTGATTGTTCTTAATTTATTTTAAACATGTGATTAAAGTTATTATTAGAAAATACTGATTTTACTAAACCCAAATAACAACAAAAACTCTCCTCGTGCATATAACCTTCAGCCTCGAAGTACTTTAGTCTTGTGTAGTGGTACTTATGTTTCTTTTTTCTTTCCCTCTACGCTTTCTTTTCTTCGTGTTGACACCTTCCTCAACAAGATGCTTAAGGCTAGTCAATTGTCTTTATTTTCTTGGTGTTGACATGGTAAATTTGTCACAATTTTCTCTTCTTTTTTTTTTTTTTTTTGTTTCCTGCTTTTAGTTTGAATTCAAATTTCAGCTTGGATTTCAGTTTTTGTTTTCTTTTTTTATTTTGTGTTTTCTATTTCAAATTTCAGCTTGAATTCGAATTGCAAAACGGTAGAATAACCTACGTTTTACCTTTTTTCTGATTTATTTAACTAAAATGGAATAAAAAGTGACGAATTGAAAAACGTTACTTAAACTTCTAATTTTCACTTTTGTTTTACAAAATATTGCTTTTTATAACGATTTACAAATCGTTACTTTTTATTCCGTTTTATTGAATTTTTTGAATTGCTTAAGCCGTTAACGGTTTCGTTAATTAAGTTGTATGAAATGTTAGAAAAAATTAAGCAAAACCTATTTTAATAATATATTAAAAAAGTGATTTATTTATGTCACTTTATTCATATTTTGGCTCACTTTGATCATCAGTTCGTTTATTTTAGCAGCCACTTTGGTTTACCAACGTCAAATTAGGTCACTTCAATACTCAATTAACTAACAATAAACAATTTGAGACTAGCCAAGTTTGAATTTGTAGTCAAAGGCGACACACGGGCCTTCACTGTCACTGCCATTCAGTCCGTCTTCTAGTATCTTTCAAACCACATAGGCTGTGGACACTGCCATTCAGTCCGTCTTCTAGTATCTTTCAAACCACATAGGCTGTGGACACTGCCATTCAGTCCGTCTTCTAGTATCTTTCAAACCACATAGGCTGTGGACATAATTTGGAGCTAAAACTTTAGATTGAATTTCGTTTGATGGAAAATTATATTGCAAAAACAAAGGAAAATCATAAAATATTGGATCCCCTTAATATAAGGAAAGATTTTAGGGGTCGATTGGTAGAGTGTTTTAAAACGATAATGCATGTATTAATCTTGTATATTATTAGTATTTTATTTGATATATTTTTTAGCTTAAGTATAACTAATGATTGTATTAGTTGTACACTCTATTGTGTATTATATTGAGGTATGTATTATTAATACCTCAAAATTCATGGTATTAGTAATGCAGTGAATTTTAATGCATGCATTAGCATAATTAAAAACATAATTATCCCTCAAAATCTTTTCCACATTCTTTCTACCATATATATGGTGGGTATTTTTGTAAGAAAAAATATTTTTTAAGAAATTATGCAATTCATGTTATTTTTAATATATCAAACCAAACACTGCATAAGAAAAATATAAGTATAACTAATACAAGCATAACTAACACTAACATTATTAATACAAACATTACTAATACATTATATTTTACATTATTCTTATATACTTTATCAAACGATTCCTTTTTTTTGACAATACTTTAATTTCAAATTTTCTTTAAAAACGAGATGGTAAGTATTAAGTACTAAAGATTACGGATTCAAATTCTAAATATGATATTGTGGTGTTTCTTTTTTTTTTTTTCTATGTTACAGACAAGCACGATTCTCAATATTATCATTTCCCCTGCTGCTTTCCAGCATTACCCACCTTTAATTATTTATCTTCATTTTAATTTTTTTCTTTTTTATTTCTCTATTTCTCCACTTCTTTTCTTTTTTCTATTTTTTTTCTCATTTCCTTTTTTCTTATTTTTTTTTTTATGTTTCTTTGTTCATTTATTTTTTTCATAAAAATATTTTATTCTTTATTTTCTTTATACACAATAATGTAATTCACACTCAATTTTTATTTTACATACTCCTCTTCTTCTTGTTTTTTTTTTTTTCATTTATTTCTTTATTCATATATATTTTTTTCTCTACTTCTTTTTTTTTTCCTACTTTTATTTCTCTTTTTTTCTTTATTGGTTCCTTTTAGTTTGTGTTTTTTATTTTTTATTTATTTTTTATTTTTCAATTTCTTTCTTTCTTGTTCCTTTTCTTTTCTTTTTTCTTCGTTTATTTCTTTATTCTTTAATTTTTTTCTTTGCTTCTTCTTTTTCCTGCTTTTATTTTTCTCTCATTTTCTTTTGTTTTGTGTTTCTTATTTTTCATTTTCTCTTTGTTTTCCAATTTCTTTAGTTCTTGTTCCTTTCATTTTCTTTTTCTTCGTTTATTTCATTATTCTTTATTTTTATTCTCCTTTTTTCATTCATTGTCTTCTGAAATCATAATATTCTTTATTTTTTACCACAAACTAATTTCATATTTTTGGTATTTTTTATTTTATTTTTTTATTTCTTTTCTTTTGTAATTTTATTTGATTCTCTTTTCTTTTTTATTTCTGTTTTTTTCATTTGCAATGATACCATCATAGTATATCTATATACTGCCATGGTATCATTGATGTCTGCTTTAATCCTTCAGTCAGACCTCCATGATACTATCACATTATATATAACTGACATGGTATCATTGGGTTTGCTTCAGGTCATAATGATACCATCACAGTATTTCTATATACCATCATGATATCATTAATGTATGCTTCATCATTCAGTGAAACCTCCATGATACCATCACAGTATATCTATATATTGTCATGGTATCATAGATGTCTGCTTCATCATTCAGTAAGACCTCTAAGATACCATCACAGTATATACATATATATATATATATATATTGACATGGTATCATTGGGTTTGGTTCAGTTCTTAATGATACTATCATAGTATATCTATATACCATCGTGGTATCATTGATGTGTGCTTCATCATTCAGTGAGACCTCCATGATACCATAATAGTATATCTATACACTATCATGGTATCATTGATGTCTGCTTCAATCCTTCAGTCAGACCTCCATGATACCATCACAGTATATATATACTAACATGGTATCATTGGGTTTGCTTCGGTCCATAATGATACCATCATAGTATATCTGTATACTGTCATGGTATCATTGATGTCTGCTTCAATCCTTCAGTCAGAGCTCCATGATACCATCATAATATATATATATATATATATATATATTGACATGGTATCATTGGGTTTAGTTCACCCTATAATGATATCATCATAGCATATCTATATACCGCATGGTATTATTTTTATATGCTTCATCATTCAGTGAGACCTCCATGATACCATCATAATATATCTATATACTGTCATGGTATCATTGATGTCTGCTTCAATCCTTCAGTCAGACCTCCATGATACCATAACAGTATATACGTACTGACATGGTATCATTGATTTTGTAATGATACCATTATAGTATATCTATATAATGTCATGGTATCATTGATGTCTGCTTCAATCCTTTATTTTTTATTTATTTTTTGTTTTTCAATTTCTTTCTTTTTTGTTCCTTTTCTTTTTTTTTTCTTTTTCTTTTTCCATTTATTTCTTTATTCTTTAATTTTTTTATATGCTTCTTCTTTTTCTTGTTTTTATTTTTCTCTCATTTTCTTTTGTTTTGTGTTTTTTATTTTTCATTTTCTCTTTGTTTTTCAATTTCTTTGATTCTTGTTCCTTTCATTTTCGTTTTCTTTATTTATTTCATTATTCTTTATTTTTATTCTCCTTTTTTCATTCATTGTCTTCTCAAATCATAATATTCTTTATTTTTTTACCACAAACTAATTTAATATTTTTGATCTTTTTTTATTTTTTATTTTTTATTTTTTATTTTTTTTTATATTTTTTTCTTTTGTAATTTTATTTGATTCTTTTTTCTTTTTTATTTCTATTTTTTTTTTCATTTGCAATGATAACATCACAGTATATCTATATACTGTCATGTTATCATTGATGTCTGCTTTAATCCTTCAGTCAGACCTCTATGATACTATCACATTATATATAACTAACATGGTGTCATTGGGTTTGCTTCAGTCTATAATGATACCATCATAGTACATTTATATACCATCATGATATCATTGATGTATGCTTCATCATTCAGTGAGACCTCCATGATACTATCACAATATATCTATATACTGTCATGATATCATTGATGTCTGTTTCAATCCTTTAGTTAGACCTCTATTATACCATTACAGTATATATATATTGACATGGTATCATTGGATTTGCTTCAGTTCGTAATGATACCATCATAGTATATCTATATACCATCGTGGTATCATTGATGTATGCTTCATCATTCAGTGAGACCTCCGTAATACTATAATAGTATATCTATACACTATCATGGTATCATTGATGTCTGCTTCAATCCTTCAGTCAGACCTCCATGATACCATCATAGTATATATATACTAACATGGTATCATTGGTTTTGCTTCAGTCCATAATGATACCATCATAGTATATATATACTGACATGGTTTCATTGGGTTTGCTTCACCCTGTAATGATATCATCATAGCATATTTATATACCATCATGGTATCATTTTTATATGCTTCATCATTCAGTGAGACCTCTATGATGCCATCACAATATATCTATATACTGTCATGGTATCATTGATGTCTGCTTTAATTCTTCAGTTAGACCTCCATGATACCATCATAGTATATATGTACTGTCATGGTATCATTGAGTTTGCTTCAGTCCATAACGATACCATCATAGTATATCTATATACTATCATGGTATCATTGATGTCTGCTTCAATCCTTCACTCAGACCTCCATGATACCATCACAATATATATATACTAACATGATATCATTGGGTTTGCTTCAATCTGTAATGATACTATCACTGTATATCTATATATCATCGAGGTATCATTTATGTGTGCTTCGTCATACAATGAGACCTCTATGATACCATCACAGTATATCTATTTACTGTCATGGTATCATTGATGTCTGCTTCAATCCTTTAGTGAAACCTCAATGATACAATCACAGTATATCTATATACTATCATGGTATCATTGGTGTTTGCTTCAGCCCGTAATGATACCATCACAGTATATCTATATACTGTCATGGTATCATTGATGTCTGCTTCGATTCTTCAGACAGACCTCCATGATACCATCACAGTATATCTATATACTGTCATGATATCATTGATGTCTGTTTCAATCCTTTAGTTATACCTCCATGATACCATCATAGTATATTTATATACTGTCATGATATTATTGATGTATATTTTAATCTTTCGGTCAGACATCTATGATACCATCATAGTATATATATATATACTTACATAGTATCATTGGTGTTTGCTTCAATCCGTAATGATATCGTCACAGTATATCTATATATTGTCATTGTATTATTGATGTCTATTCCAATCCTTCAGTCATGCCTACATGATACTATCACAGTACATATATATATATCTTGACATGGTATCATTGGAATTTTCTTCAATCCATAAGTATACCATCACCGTATATCTATATACTATCACAGTATCATTGATGTTTGCTTCAATCCTTTAGTCAGACCTCTATGATACCATCACATTATGTATATCCTAACTTGGTATCATTAGGATTTGCTTCTGTCTGTAATGATACCATCACAGTATATCTATATACTGTCATGATAACATTGATATCTGCTTCAGTCCTCAATGATACCATCATAGTATATGGATATACTGTAATGGTATCAACGATGGTTGTTCTTGTTCTTTAATGAGACACTCATTTTCTTAATTATTTATTATTGTGGTTTATTTATTAATTTTTAAATATTTTATTAGTCTAAAAATAGTTATATAATATCTTATTTTTGTATTTTATTATATCTTTAAAAAGAAACGATAAAAATAAAATAATCTAATCAAAAATAAAAACATATATTTTATTAAATAAATTAGTGAATTTAATATTTTTTAATTACTTCTTCTTACGGACTAATTGTTTATTTTTAAATATTTTTTAGTCGAAAAATAATTGGCTACGATATTTATTTTTATATTTAAAAATAAGAATAATAAATAACACAAAAAGAAAAGAGAAGTCCAAAAAAAATATTTAAAGAAAAAGAGGAACAAGAATACGTCAAATTTACAAAGATACATTTAAAGATATATAAAATGGACTCTTAGTTTCTTCAGGAGCTTAAATTCGTTCATTTCCCTTCTGACTGTTTGTTTTAGTATAAATTTTAGTATAAACTAATAATACTAGCATACTTGATTTTATATTAATCAAATTAAAAGAAAAGGAAAATCAAATCAAAAAAAAAGAAAAAGGTCTCAGCCGCAATATTTGACCAATGAAGAAAAAAAAGAGTTCTGTAATTGGAAAAGAACACAATTTAAGGGCCAAAGGAATTGGAAGGCACGCGAGGTAATTATTTTATGCCTCTGGGGTGCTTTTAGATTTAATATGAAAAGGGGTATTTGAGTGTAAATACTTTAGATTTTGGTCTATTTAGCATACTTTTCCCTAATACAAATTCATTGATTTTGGCACATGAATGCATGCAACCTTTTCATACCAGTACAACTTGCTGGACCATAATTGGAATACGAGACCATCTCCCTTCCTAACTAAAAACCCCACCTGTGTCCTAGTTCTTATCCTTCTTTTTATTTGTTCAATGTAGTTATCCATAGGCGCCTCGGCCGACAGAGCAAGCCCTTCAGACTTCAGCGGCCCTCTAGTTTAACTTTTATTCCAAAATCCAACTTGCAAGTCTCCACTCTTTTGGCATGCTGGTCATAACATTACTCTATTCCTAGAAAAATCTCCATCAATTTCCTTCCTGTACAAAATGTTAATGAACACTTGAAGATGTCACTTAAAGAAAAAATTGACCTAGAAAAATTTACATCCTTTTCCTTTGATTTTTGTACGAAATGATAACACTTGAAGAGATATATTGTGTCATTTGAGAGTCATGTAACAACTAAGATTTAAACTCTTACTATGAATTCCTAATTTATAATTTATGCTTATAAGCCATAAGCCATAAGTCCGTCAAAACAGGTCCGAAGTACATTCTGTTCGAGTACTACTTTGGGCTATATGTTTTCATCATTAGTAACAATCATATTCATAGTAGGCAGTAGGCACGTTAAAGCTAAATTTGATGTGTCATTAGTCTCCTGATGTGCACCACTAACTGTTAGATATTTCGCTCAACTGATCTTTGGATATCTTTAATCTCTCCATTCAAATAAGAAGAAAAGTTTGAACTTTTATACACTTTAAAAAGATTTTTGGAAGCTAAGTGGAGCTTTTGGGAAGAAAAGGGGATTCAATTAAATCCATGTCGTTAAAAAATAGTTCTATATAAATAAGATAAAAATAATCTTTTTTATTACTCTATTATATTCTCCTTTTGTCCTAATTTATGTGGCACATTTTCCTTTTCAGTTTGTCACAAAAGGTTTTTGGCTCCGTTGCCGGAGACTTCGGTGTTAATTGTTTAGTTAGATTAGACTTTTTCTAGTTATTTGTTTGAGTTGTACATAATTTATTTTTTGTACGTATCAAGAAGAGTGATAAAAAGTAAAAAAAACTAAAAAGATAACTATATATGTACAAAAAATAAACTATGTACAACTCAAATAAATAACTAGAAAAAGTATAATCTAGCTAAACAATTAACACCGAAGTCCCCGGCTACGGCGCCAAAAACTTATTGCCTCCAAACGCACACATAAGTGTGCGCGGTCGTACAAGTAATATAGGATTGAGAGTGTAACACCTCAGAAAAATTTTGAATTAAGGTGGCACTTTAAAACAGGTACAACTCCGAGTCTATAAAAAGAATTATGGTGTTTTAGTAAATGGTGAAGGGTAAATATATTATTATGTTAGTATAGGGCTGGTGGAAAAAGGGAAAAAAATATTTTGTAAATGTTATTAACATTTGCTATACTTGGAAAGTGGGGACCACACTAGTTTCTTCGAGTATATTAAAAGTTAATTGGGGAAAAACATATAAAAACAAACAAATAGTACTTGTACCTGTAAAGGAAAGAAAATGGGGAAAATGTTCTTGGTTTAAATAAACCAAGAAGTAGGAGCAGTAGTACGTACTCCATGTTTTCTTTCCCTTGGCTCCATTTTTAAAGGCGTGAAGAAGGATCTTACTCAGTCCGTTAAGGATTGTTCACCTTAGAAGATTCTTGTGATAATTTTGAAAGAATCCTCAAAAAGTGATTTCAATATGTTAAAGTTGGGATTAAACTTCACAAGGTAAATTTTCTACCCCTTTCTTGAATTTAAGTATGAATAAGTATTTGGGGATATTCAATTTATAAATTCTTGAAGGGGGTTGGTTAATTTTGGTTCTTGAGGAAAAGGGAAAAAGTGAAATTTTGCTAGAAGTGAAGTATTTTGTTTGGAAATTCTTATCAATTGGATGGACTTAATATCGGATTTTATAAGTTGGTAATTAAAGAATTCATTTTGGATTTTTAGTAAGAAATTTGATTAATTTCGAATATAAGTGAAGCTTATTGGAATAAATTGTTAATTGTGCATATGGGTTATTGATGGACATACGTTATTCTTGTAGTTAGTTGGTCATTTATCGAATAGCGGACACTTGTGATTGAGAAGAGAAAGGCTACGCTATTGCGGGTTGAGTTGTTTGAGGCTCGGGATATTATCGTAGCTAGTAAAGCACTAAGGTATGTAAAGCTAAACCTTCCCTCGCCGTTAAGGCACCACCCTATTCATGTGCTCCTTTTTATCGTCGTTAATATAATTCTCGTGAGATACGAGGATAGAAGCTTCGTTTGTGTTAGGTATTGTTCCCACGCTCTACCCCCAAGTTTATATGTACCAGTTTTGCTCTCTTTATGTTAAGTCTTCACAATATTATCTCTACTTGAAATTCTTAAGCCATATGGTACACATGTATACACGTCACATGTTACGAATGGAAGTAAATATCCATAGCATAATTACATTTGTATGTAGTGGACACTACCATAATTCATATGTCATAGGCCTTTGCGGCATTATTTGATAAACGTTAACGGCGGGAGGGTACATAGGTTTTACTTGGCATATGCACTCGACGTGATTCTGTGCACAGGATCGAAACTAGACCATTATAGTGAGCCCGAACATTGGGGCGTACCCGCCTTTGTGGCATCATTTGTATTTGGAGTCAGCAGGAACATCATGCACTAGTTCCCCCTGACTCGAGCCAACATATGACAAATATGGCCTGCGGGCAGACCCTCATAGTGAGCCCCTGAAAGGGCGTACCTTATATCAGACTGCGATTACAGTTGTACGTATAAATCATAGTCATATGAACTTGGGGCGATGTACGCCTTGTATGTGATTCAGATCGCCTTCGGTAGGCCACCTTATGATTATTTGTACTACAGGTAGTTTAAGTACATCACCTAGGTAAACTATAGGTTTTACATTATAAAGAATGCCCTCCTCGACGTTATTCGATGGGCTAATAAAGTTGGTACATAGGTTATAGTTTCATATCATACATAGTGTACTTGTATGCTCATAATTCTTTCACTTGATGTTTGATTCATATGAGCTTCCGCACTTGTCTAGCTGTTATTCTGTCTGCTTTCATACCAGTACATATTATATATGTACTGACGTCTCCACATTGTCACATACTATTGATGCAGGCTCAGTTTCACAGGATAACAGACGTCCACGTTAGGCTCTATTGCCGTTTTCCGCTGATATATTTTTGGAGCCAGTTTATGTTTAGTATTGTTAGTTATATGTATAGGTCTTTAGTTGGGTATGTCAGGTTGCATGCCAACTAGTTATTCGGATAGTGTGTTAGACTGACTAGAGGCTTCATGGACATTATGCAGCAGTGTATTGTACAGTTTTTGTTAGTATAACTCCCTCGTGTATATATTTACAACTCATATTAGATATCCTGCACGTTATTATCTCATAATCTCGTATATGTAATAGAGTACTTGTAAAGTAAGTGTATACGGTATTTATCCGTCCCTACCAGTTTGGGGTGTGACAAACTTGGTATCAGAGCCTAGGTTCAGTTGTCCCAGGGAGTCTATGAAGCCGTGTCTAGTAGGACCTTACTTATTAATGTGTTGCGCGCCACATTTATAATTAAGGGACTGCATGGACATTTAGGAAGTTGACCTTCATTTATAATCTAGATCGTGCAATAGAGCTGAGTTATCGAAAGTTACTTCTGACTCATATTCTGCTTATCTGTGATACAGATCATGTATGCTACAGAAAAGGATAAAGCAGTCCAACAGTCCACTACTAGCACCACTCAAGAGGCAACCACTACAGGGCAATCTCCCATTTTGGTGGATCTGAATAGGACTCAAGAAAGTTTGGTGGGTTCTATGCTTCCAGGTTCTCAAGTGCCCGGGGCAGAAGGATCTGTAGGAGTTTCTGCACCTCCAGTGGCACCAACAGTAGTTCCTATCCCGCCAGCAGGTGCCTCAGACCAGAATCTCAGAGGAGCGATACAGTTGCTTACACAATTGGTAGCTGCTCTGGCCCAGAGGCAGAATGTGGATATACCTGTTGCTGCTCAGGGAGGGGTAGCCGAATTTAAGATCAAAGATTTCCTCCGTATGAATCCGCCAGAATTTACAGGTTTTAATCTTGCAGAGGACCCTCAGCAGTTTATTGATGAGACTCATAGAATTTGTAGGGTGATGTGGGTATCGGACACAGATTCTGTGGAATTGGCCGCTTATCGATCGAAAAATGTTGCTGTTAATTGGTATGATATGTGGGTAGCCTCAAGGGGTCAGGATGCTCCCCCAGCGGTCTGGACGGATTTTACAAGGGACTTCATGGATCATTTCATGCCATTAGAGCTCCGACAGGCTAGGGTAGATGAATTTTTATCTCTAAGGCAGGGCAATCTTAGTGTCAAAGAGTATTGTTTGCGGTTTACACAGTTGTCCAGATTTGCTCCAGAGTTGGTTAGTACTCAGACATCACGGATTCATCGCTTTGTGAATGGCCTCACCGGTCCTTTGAAAGACCTTCTTTCTGTTGCTGCTATGAATAAAGATTCCGACATAGCGAGAATCATGGTACGTGCTCAGCAGTTAGAGGAGGATCAGAGTAATCGTGAAATAGATAGCGAGAGGGAGCAGAGTAAGAGAGCCAGGATGGCTAGCCAATATCAGTGGAGCTTTCACTAGTAGAGGGCCACCTAGGCATGCCCAGTCAGCTGCGCGCTTCACATCTAATGCTCCAGCTTCATTCTCAAGACGCAGACATGAGCAGGGTCAGACTTTTAGAGCACCAAACTCACGTCCTCAGAAGGGCATTAATCGGGGATTACCACCTCGACCTATATACAGACAGTGTGGTCGAGCACATGAAGGGGAGTGTCGGCGTGGTTCAAATGCCTGTTATTGGTGTGGTGTAGAGGGTCACATGGTACGAGATTGTCCTCAGCTCAAAGATAGAGGTAGAGGTGATCGATCACAGCCTATAGGGTCTGCATCAGCCTCCTCGTCATCAGTACCTTCTTCTTATCGCTGTCCTCAGGCAGCAGCAGGTAGAGGATCTGGTAGAGGTAGAGGGTCTGGTTCGAGCGCTGGCCCGAATCGTATGTATGCACTAGCTGGTCAGCAAGATTCAGAGGCATCTCCAGACGTGGTCACAGTTACTTTAGTTATTTTCTCACACGATGTATATGCCTTGATAGATCCAGGATCTACCCTGTCGTATGTTACTCCTTTTGTTGCTAAAAAGTTTAGAATAGAGCCGGAGATGTTACGTGAACCATTTGCAGTATCAACTCCATTAGGAGAGTTTATCATAGCTATACGGGTCTATTATGACTGTGTAGTGACAGTGTGTGGTCGTGCTACATTGGCTAATCTGGTCGAACTTGAAATGGTCGACTTTGATGTCATTATAGGTATGGATTGGTTATCCTCTTGTTATGCTACAGTTGATTGTCGAGTCAAGATGGCCAGATTTCATTTCCCAGGGGAGCCAGTCCTGGAGTGGAAGGGTAATTCTATGATGCCTAGAGGGAGGTTTATTTTCTATTTTAAGGCACGAAAGCTTATTGTAAAGGGGTGCTTGTATCACCTAGTCCAGGTAAAAGACCTTGAAGATGAAAGACAAGAACCGATTCTCCAATTTGTACCAGTGGTGAACGAATATCCAGATGTGTTTCCTGATGAACTTCCTGGATTACCTCCCATCAGAGAGATCGATTTCGGTATTGATGTAAATCCTGGTACTCAGCCGATATCAATTCCACCTTATAGAATGGCGCCTGCAGAATTGAAAGAGCTAAAAGAGCAGTTGAAAGACTTGCTAGATAAAGGCTTCATTCGACCCAGTATATCACCTTGGGGTGCGCCAGTGCTGTTTGTATGCAAGAAAGATGGGACGTTGCGAATGTGTATCGATTACAGGCAGCTGAACAAAGTGACAATAAAGAATAAGTATCCTCTTCCCCGAATAGATGACTTATTCGATCAATTACAAGGAGCTATATGCTTTTCAAAGATCGATTTGAGGTCCGGTTATCACCAGCTACGAATTCGTGAAGTAGACATTCCTAAGACAGCTTTTCGAACAAGGTATGGGCATTTTGAGTTCCTTGTGATGTCATTTGGACTAACGAATGCTCCAGCAGCCTTCATGGATATGATGAATAGGGTTTTCAAACCTTTTCTTGATATGTACGTTATTGTATTTATAGATGATATTTTGATATATTCATGTAATGAAGCTGAGCGTGTAGATCATTTGAGGTCAGTATTGCAGAAACTCAGAGAGCACCAGTTGTATGTTAAATTTTCTAAATGTGAGTTCTGGTTGACCTCAGTAGCTTTTCTTGGTCACGTGGTATCTAGAGAAGGCATCAAAGTAGATTCTCAGAAGATAGAAGCTGTGAAGAATTGGCCTCGACCAACCACTCCTACAGAGGTGGGTTGTTTCTTGGGGTTAGCTGGTTACTATAGGAGATTTGTGGAGGGATTTTCCTCTATTTCTGCCCCATTAACTAAATTGACACAGAAAGCAGTTAAGTATCAGTGGTCAGATGCTTGTGAAAGGGGTTTTCAAGAGTTGAAACATAAATTGACTACGGCGCTAGTATTAGCCTTACCAGAGGGCACAGAAGGGTATGTTGTGTATTGTGATGCTTCAGGTATCGGCTTAGGTTGCGTTCTTATGCAGCATGGAAGAGTTATAGCGTACGCTTCTCGACAGTTGAAGAAGCATGAACAGAATTATCCCACTCATGACTTGGAGCTTGCAGCAGTGGTGTTCGCGCTGAAAATATGGCGCCACTATCTATATGGAGTGCATGTTGATATTTTTACAGATCATAAGAGTCTTCAATATCTATTCAAGCATAAAGAGCTGAACTTAAGGCAGAGGAGGTGGCTAGAGTTGCTGAAAGACTACGATGTCGATATTCTCTATCATCCAGGTAAAGGTAACATTGTCGCAGATGCTCTTAGTCGACTATCCATGGGTAGTCTAGCACATCTGTCACTTATTCAGCGTGAGGCCGCCAGAGATGTTCATAGATTGGCCAGCCTTGGAGTCCGTCTTATGGATTCTGAAGATGGTGGCGTTGTAGTACTCAATACAGCTGAGCCGTCACTCATGGAAATAGTGAAACAGAGGCAGTATGATGATCCCTTATTGCTCCAGTATAAAGAGAGAATTCAACAACATAGAGTCACAGTATTTGAGTTAGCAGGCGATGGCACTTTGAGGTGTCGAGGTAGATTATGTGTACCATACGTAAATGGGCTGAGACAACAGATTATGGCTGAGTCACATTGCTCTCGTTATTCAATCCATCCAGGATCTACAAAGATGTATCATGATCTTAAAAAGATTTACTGGTGGAATGACATGAAGAAAGATATAGCAGAGTATGTGGCACGGTGCTCCAATTGTCAGTTAGTGAAAGCCGAGCATCAGAGGCCCGGTGGCCTAGCTCAGACCTTCAGTATTCCAGTGTGGAAATGGGACGCTATCAATATGGATTTCGTCACAGGTTTACCTTCTTCTTATCGAAAACATGACTCCATTTGGGTAATAGTTGATCGTCTGACGAAGTCTGCCCATTTTCTTCCTGTTAAGACTACTAGCACAGCCGAGGATTATGCCAAGTTATATATAAAAGAGATTGTTCACCTACATGGGACCCCAATGTCCATTATTTCAGATAGAGGTGCCCAGTTTACAACACATTTTTGGAAATCATTCCAAAAGAGTTTGGGTACACAGGTGACAGGTGAATCTTAGCACTGCATTTCATCCGCAGACAGATGGCCAAGCCGAGCGCACAATTCAGACGCTCGAAGACATGCCGAGAGCATGCGTGCTGGACTTTAAAGGTAATTGGGATGATCATTTGCCTTTAATAGAATTTGCTTACAATAACAGCTAGCACTCCAGCATTGGTATGGCTCCATTCGAAGCTCTATATGGGAGAAGATGTCGATCGCCCATTGGTTGGTTCGAAGTAGGCGAGACTCAGGTGTTAGGACCAGATTTAGTCCATCAAGCCGTTGAGAAGGTTAAGTTGATACGAGAGCGGTTGAAAACTGCTCAGAGTAGGCAAAAGTCATATGCGGATGTGCGACGTAGAAATTTAGAATTTCAAATTGGCGATTTGGTATTCCTGAAGGTGTCGCCTATGAAAGGTGTTATGCGATTCGGAAAGAAGAGTAAATTGAGTCCCAGATATATTGGGCCTTACAGAGTTATTCGCAAAATTGGCCTTGTAGCCTACGAGTTAGAATTACCTCCAGAGTTAGCTGTCGTACATCCCGTCTTTCATGTGTCCATGCTACGTAAAATGCTTAGGAGAGTCTTCACACATTATTCCTACAGAGGGTATTGAGCTTGCGGAAGACTTGTCATTTGAGGAAGTCCCCGTGGCTATATTAGATCGGCAGGTAAGAAAATTAAGAACTAGGGACATAGTTTCAGTTAAAGTGCTTTGGAGGAACCAAGACATAGAAGAAGCCACTTGGGAATCAGAGGCAGCTATGAAAACTAAATACCCATACTTGTTCCAGGAACCATCAGAAGGTTCTTAAACTACTTGTTCCTTTACATGATCGTCAATTTCTACTATATTTTATTCTGTTAACATTTGATTCTTACCTGATGTGTTTAGGTACATGATGTGTGCCTATGATTCTTGAGATTTACATGGATACAGCGTACGGATATGGAGTATAAGGTAAATTGCATCATTGGTTATGACTTTTACTTGAGCTTAAGGCCAAGAGGAGCCTTGTGTATTATTTGTTGAGTTTAAGGCCAAACGGAGCCTCGTGTATTATCTGTTGAATATTATATGTGTTGTGACGCTCTGTGAAGCGTGTTTGGATATATTCTGGCTTGCTGACAGGTTCCCGATAGGCCTATTTACAAAGGAGACTCTGGCGAAATTTTTGGAAATTTGGAGAGTTAGCCAAATTTTGAGGCCTTATAATGGGGTAAAGTGAGACCGAAGTTGGATAAATGATCTTAGAGTTGTCTTGGATACTTGTGGAATGGGAATTAAGCTATAAGCATCATTCGAGGACGAATGATCCTAAGTGGGGGAGATTGTAACACCTCAGAAAATTTTTGAATTAAGGTGGCACTTTAAAACAGGTACAACTCCGAGTCTATAAAAAGAATTATGGTCTTTTAGTAAATGGTGAAGGGTAAATATATTATTATGTTAGTATAGGGCTGGTGGAAAAAGGGAAAAAATATTTTGTAAATGTTATTAACATTTGCTATACTTGGAAAGTGGGGACCACACTAGTTTCTTCTAGTATATTAAAAGTTAATTGGGGAAAAACATATAAAAACAAACAAATAGTACTTGTACCCGTAAAGGAAAGAAAATGGGGAAAATGTTCTTGGTTTAAATAAACCAAGAAGTAGGAGCAGTAGTACGTACTCCATGTTTTCTTTCCCTTGGCTCCATTTTTAAAGGCGTGAAGAAGGATCTTACTCAGTCCGTTAAGGATTGTTCACCTTAGAAGATTCTTGTGATAATTTTGAAAGAATCCTCAAAAAGTGATTTCAATATATTAAAGTTGGGATTGAACTTCACAAACAACTCATTTTTCTAAAAAATATTTTCTTTCCATGGACATCATTTTCCTTCGTACCGAACACACCCTTAATAAGTCCAAATATAATAGAACTATGTCCAACTAGATCATACCACTAGTAGTTCAGATTCAAATCAATCATCACTGATCAATCTTTTATTAACTCAATTTGACTTAAATAATAATATTCATGCTTCCTGAAGAAACAAATGCCACAACTCTTCAAATGACAATGAAGAATACGGCCACAGTGAATGCATACCAGTTTGCACCATCTTTTAGCCTAATAGTGTATATTAACCAATTTGGTAGGATATTAGATTTAGTTTTTAATATATGGTCTTATATCTAATAGATATGAATAAATATAAGATATACTACACATTTGAGTTTTAATTTAAAAATTCAAAGTTTCTAATCCAAAATTCATCCAAAATCTGAAATTTTAAGTCGAATTTAATAGTTTAAATAAAAATTCCAAAAAATAGACAATTTCCGTTTGGATTTGGATTTGCCCAAATTATGCCCACCCCAACATGCGACCCCCCCGGTCCAAAGTGCAAACAAGAGGCTAGGTCCTACTAAGAAGGTCTTTCTCGGCATGCCAGAGGCACATACATGAATTAAGGCGAAAATACGAAGGAATATTAACCTGTTTTTTAAATTAGTATTTAATTATTTGAACTGTATTACAAACTCATCCCCCTAGCCCTCTTATCCACTTGAGAGTTTTTCCTATAAATTCAGAATCATGCATCCCCAAATTCATCATCACTCAACTAATTAACTTTAGTTATAGAGAGACCAAAAAAAAAAAAAAAACTTAAAGCAATTAAGAGAGATGGAAGGTGGCTATTTTCTCACAGTTTTTCTTATTTTAGCTGCCTTGACCACTTCTTCTAATTATTTGGAATCAGTTTCAGCGGCAAGGCCAGCTGCGGGAGAAACAAATACGGAGTTTATAAGAACATCTTGTAAGTCAACAACTTATCCTAACCTCTGTTTCACCTCATTATCAAGCCGTGCAAGTGCTATTGGAGTTTCCCCTCAACTTCTAGCACATGAATCCCTCACCGTTAGCCTTGAAACAGCTCAATCAACATCCGCTATGATGTTGAAGTTGGCACACGGTCAAGGCATGACACCAAGAGAGGTCGGTGCCATGCATGACTGTGTGGAAGAATTAAGTGATACAGTCGCTGGACTGAGAAAGTCTTTAGGGGAAATGAAGCAACTGAGGGGAAAAGATTTTGATTTGAAAATAAATGATATTCAAACATGGGTGAGTGCTGCCTTGACGGATGAGGATACATGCACTGAGGGGTTCGATGGAAAAGTGATGAATGGGAAAGTTAAGACAGCTGTGAAGGGAAAGATTCTTCAAGTTGCACATTTGACGAGCAATGCTTTGGCTTTGATCAACAGCCTTGCTGCCCTTCACGGCTAAAGTAATCAAAAGGACAATTAGTTGTATACTACATGGTGTGTTAATTTTCTTTTAGAAAAAGTGTTCTTAATTCATGATTAGCTGAATGATGTGATATAAGATAATATATCTGTTTGAGGTGAATTTCTTAAATGAAAATGTTCCATATATGCATTTGTTAAAAAGTGACTCCAATTTACTGAATACACGGTGCATCAAGAGTATTATCTTTGAAGATCTATTCCTCCCTATGTTTTACTTTTATCTGAACTATAAGGAGTGAGTACTAGGCACTTAGACTGCACAACAAGGAGTGAGGGAGGGAGCAAATATCAAATAGAAAAAGGAGAGCTAAAAGTGAAAAAGTGCAGCCCAACGGCCAACACAAAGGATTAGGTTTGTACGGAGCCCTTAAAAATACATATTTTAATGGGATTCACCTATGAACTACTCCTTGCATTCCTTTTTATATGCTCCCTTCATTTTTCGTGAGTTAATTTAATTAAGTTTCAAAATTAAATTAGATTAGATTAATTTAAATTTTTAAAATTAAAATTTAGATATTTAAAAACTTTATGAAAAAGTACTATAAATTTCAATTTCCCCCTTTTCAATTTGATTGAGAAATACTTCTTAAAATATTGGTCAAAATTTGTATCGTTTGACTCTTAAAAAAAGGGAGCATATAAAAAAGAACGGAGGAGTAATAAATGAATTCAATGCGATGTAATTTACCTGATTCAATAGGTTATTTACATTATTTTGCAAGTTATTATCTATATTTATCTTTTAAGTAATTTGATAACATAAAATAGTTTAAAAAGTTATCTTTCATTATTTCAAATTGAAGTTAATAATCCCCGATTGCGATAGGCAACACCTTAAGCTTAAGATGTAGTTGTATGAATACTTTTTTACACCACTAGCTTATACTCTATTATTTATTCTTTTTGAAAACACTCTACTTTAAACTTCTACAACATCAAGTTTGAGATAATTTATACAATATGATAATTCCTTTATAACAGTCATTCTCTATAATAAAATTTCACTATAGCTCAAATTTTCTTTAACAATATCGATCATCATTATATCGATACACCAATTATAAAATTATCTATTTGTAATAGTTCTATTCAACCTCATGGTGTGAATACATTTTTTAAAAATTAACTTAAATAATCGACCCATCTAAAGGAGTAATCGATAAACATATAATATATAGTATTAATATATCTATAATATATTAAAAGTGTGAAGACCCTTAGAAAAGTGATTTAAACTTTTTGCCCTTCATTAAAAGTCTCCACTTTAGAAAAAATCGTCGTTCCACTATTTTTTATATTTAAAAAGTAATAATTTAATTATTTTCCCGATTTAGGACTTTGAAACCTATTGAAGTGTAAATTACTTTTTACCTTATTTAAAATATGCAATTTAGGACTTTCAACCCAACTAATATTGTGTATTAATTCTTTCCTTATTTAAGGACTTTTTATATATAGAGAGAGAAACTCAACATTAAAAAAAATTCAGTGAGATTTTGCTTCTTTAATCTCTTGATCACTTTTTTCTTTTCTTTAGTCGAGATACTCATTAATTTATTTTTGTTTTTGTAGGTTTCAAGCTCTTCTCTTAAATTTCCTTCAACTTGAGGCCGGTTATCTTTCCGTAAGTAGCTTGATATTCTTTGTACCTTTTATTTTAATAGTTTTTGTCTCGCTTTCCTCCGATGTTAATTAATAGGGAAAGCTTCTATCATAAAGTGATGGTTTATACTTTCGTATGTACATATAAGTCATAAATAAATATTGATTACGACATAGATTAATTCTATTTATCAAAGAGACGATAAATAAAATTCTTAGGTTTGTTGTATTTTTTAATTACTTTATTTGGACATAGTTCAGATCAAATTTTTATTTCACTACTGACTTATGGTCTTGCATTGAATTAAAGAAAAGAGTTTGCATAGATTTGATTTTTTTATATATATATTTGATAAAGCTCTTGATTTTAATCATTCAAATTTTAATTATTGTATTTGTTTATTTTTTGGATAAAGATTTTTTGAACAGAGTTGAAGTAGAATTGAGGTGTAATTTAAGGGTAAGTTTTTTCTTGATTTGGGTTGACTTGTGATTAATTCATATTTCATGATTATTATTATTATTTTCTGCATAGATTTGATTATTTTTTTATATATATATGATGAAGGTCTTAATCTTAATCATTCAAATTTTCATTATTGTAGTTGTTTATTTTTTTGAATAGAGTTAAAGTTTAACAGTAAGTTTTCCTTGATTTAGGTTGACTTGTGATTAATTTGTATTTCATGATTATTTTCCCCCCAAGATGATAAATTTCTGCTAAAGTTTTATGTATCAACCGGTTGATACATGAAACATGAACAGAAGGGAAGTAGTACGCAGAGATGTAGTGACTTATTTAATTGTTTCAATAGCCATATCTCTTTTGAACTTCTTCTAACAAAAGACGATAGATTAGAACTCAATCCTTGGTCTTGAGTCTTGATTAATATTTCCAGTTTTTGTTATCTTAGTCAAAGGAAGCAATAAGTAATTGCCTACAACTTGAAATTTCGTTCAATCATGTCCTGAAGGTCAATCAATTTCTATGTTGTATCTGACTTCTTATTATATTTAATTTTGATTAAATTCATTGCCAATAACTTGGGGTTTAATCCTTTTGCAGTTTTTCAATTTGGGAAAAGAAAAGCCTTTTGTTTGCTTTGATTTTGTTACTCCTTGGGTGAAGTTGGAGATCATTATAATTGAACAACCTTAGTTTTAAGCGTATAAAAATCAAACATACAAAGAGACGAGAGAAGCCCCCATTTACGTAGTTAATGAGGAAAATATTTTAATAAGGTAATGGTATATAGTATTTTCTGTATTTATTTTCGTATGATTTGTGTTTGTTTTTTAAGTTATTATTTTGGGGGGACACGGGTTGGGGATGATGAGTTTCTTTTTGCAGTTTAAGTTCAGGTTCTATGGGAAATAGTCTTTCTACCATTTGAGATAGGGCAAGGTCTACTATCCCAAAACCCTACTTTATGAGATTATATTGAATATATTATTATGTTTTTGTCTAGGATATCAATTTTGGACTCAAAAATCTATATAAAGTATTATTATATTCTACAATAATTACATGTTCCCTTTACTTCTTTTTTTTATTTTTAAAAAAAGTAAAAAAAATCTTTCATGCTTATTTTAAATCCTTTCTTCCTAACAACCTTCATAATTCTTTGTATTTTTTTCTCTTTTTTGTTTCTGTTCTTAACATTATTGAAAACGGTTAAATAAATGAAGGATTACTAAGGATATTACAAAGATGAAAGGATTCCAAGACAAAGTAGACATATATGAATATGGTGTGAAGAAAATCTAATATTTCTTTATTTAGAAGATGTTTTATGCAACTTTTAATTAAGAGATTAACTAATATACATTGACAGTGTAAGATTTTCTTTACACAATCAGATAATTTTAGAGTGTATTTTCAATAGTTTCTCAAGTATAGTTATTTTATAAATTTTTAAATAAGGAAATTAGTAGTATAAGGCAAATAGGACACTACATTTATTTGTTTACCAAAATTTTCATCCCTCTACCGTCTCTTATTTCTTTTCATCAATTGCAATTTTGCTGTCTTCAAACACCATTAAAGTAATTACAATCACCACTTGTTGCTCTTTATGCATCATTTCAGTTTCATATATACATTATATATTGACTTACATAGAGAGAATACAGTGTAGTGTAGAAAGTTTGTTCTTTTTAATTTTTTTTAGCTTAATCCAGAATTCTTTTAGCTTTTTCTAATATACACTATTTTTTTAGAAAAAATATAACCATTATAAACGAGAAAGCCGATTACTTGTGTTGGAATTAAAACTACGGGGCTGTTTCATGAAATCAATCACAGAAGAAAGGACTTTGCTTTGCAAAACTTGAGTTTAAATAAATTTCTGATTACTTTGGCCAAGTTAAAAGTATGATGCCATGGTGGAAGCCATAGATAAGAGAGATAGCATAAAAATAGAAGAGAAGAAGGTTAAAATATAAAAAATAAAATTAAGAAAATGGAAGAGTTAGAAGGGTACATAGAGAGAAAATTAAGGAGGCAATAGTTAAAAGAGGGGAAAAAAAACTTCAAAGGTTGGTAACCGGTAGTTGCAGGTAAAAATTGCCTGATTATGTAAAAAAAGTTATACACCGTCGGTGCATATTAGTTAAACTCTTTAATTAATAGTACTTTTTTCATTCATTTTTATTTGTCACATTTAGATTTTGTATGTCCATTAAAAAAAATGTTGACATGACTATTTTACCATATTATTTCTATTAATTGATGTTTATTATTAGTTCTTAAAAAATAAATTGGAAAATAAATAATTAGTGTTAGGATAAAACATGAAAATCATAATTGCCTTTTATTATTGATATGTTAAAAATGAAAATCACTTTTTTAAATAATAAACAAGTAAAAGTGAACGAATGGAGTATTTCAATTGCCTTGATTAGTATAATATTTAAGTTTATTGTTTTAAACAAACAAGTACGGAAAATAGCATGAAAAAGTCCTAAATATTTGGATTGCGCAAAAGTAACATCAAAAGAATTATAATTATGTTAAATTGTTCAAATTAAATGTGGAATCAATTGGATTTACTTCCTCCGTCCAAAAATACTTGTCCGCTATTGACTTGAGACACATGTTAAGAAATAATAAATAATAGGAGTAATTTTACTATACCACCCTTTGAATATAGTAAATTAAATGTCTTGAAAAATGCATTGAGTGAGGAATAATATTTAATAGGAAGGATTAAATGGGTAGAAAAGAGTAAATTATTTATTAATTTTTCAAACTGAACAAGTATTGGACATTTATTTTTAGTATAATGGACAAGTATTATTGGTTAGAGGAAGTAATAGCTCCTTTTGAAGTGGATTGAAACATGTGTATATGTGAATTTGAGGGAAGAAGAGAAAATAAAAAAAGTGTAAAGAATATTTAAGAGGTTTAAAATATGGATAATTGAGGAGACTATCAGTGTTATGAATGTTTATCAAATTCAATGTGGTTTACCGATTACAATGAAGGTTAGAAAATCAAAGGCCTCAAGACATTTTTTAGCTAATTTATTGAAACAAAAATTAAGGGAGAAATTATTTTTTTCAAAAAAAACAAAAAAACAAAACAAAAAAACATGAAGGTTGACATTTATAAAATTTGCATGACGCCATGAGTTTATAATACTTTCCAATTTTTATTTCTTTGAAATGAAATAGTGTCTTATACATAGGTTAAAGTTTCATAATTCATAGTCATAATAACCTACTTCCTTTACATAAAGGATCACGTTTTCTTTAAATAGTCACAACTATGCTAAAAAGTTCTTACTTCTTCGTAATGAAAAATCTCAAAAGGCGGCTAAAAAGACGAAGGGAGGTTGAGTTATAAGTTTTTCTACATGTAACTTAAGTATTACTCCTTGTCTAATAATATTTATCCACTATATTAAAAATAAATATTTAATAATACTTATTTAATTTAAAAAATTAATGGATAATTTAACTTTTTCTATCCATTTTACCCCTATTATTGAATACTCTCTCCATCCCAATTTATGTGATGTACTTTGACTTGACACGGAGTTTAAGAAAGAAAGGAAGACTTTTGAAACTTGTGGTTTAAAATAAGTCATAGATATTTGTGTGGTTGTAAATCATTTCATTAAGGATAAAGAGGGTATTTTAAAGTTAAATTGTTACTAAATATAGAAATGTTTCATTCTTTTTGGAACTGACTAAAAAGGAAAGTGTGTCACATAAATTGGGACAGAGAGAGTACTATTTATTACTCAATGCATTTCCCAATGCATTAAATTTATTATATTCAAATGTTAATATAGTATAATTATTCCTATTATATATTATTTCTTAACATGTGTGTCAAGTCACTAATGAATAAGTATTATCGAACGGAGGAAGTACATGAATTATTTTGTTTTTTAAAATTCACTTATATGTAACACCAAAACAAAATAGAAAATTTTCGTACATCAAAACAAATTTAGGAGTCCTTATTGTTTGTCATATAATTATAACCAAATAATGTTTTAATATTATTTGGAGAATAGATAACTAATACTGAGGGTAAAATATGAAAAAATAATTATTTTTTCTTGATATGTCAAAAATAACAAGTACTTCCTCTGTCCAATAATACTTGTCCACTATACTAAAAGTAGATGTCCAATCATACTTGTTCAGTTTGAAAAATCAATGTACAATTTATCATTTTCTATCCATTTTATCCTTACTATTAAATACTATTCATCACTCAATGCATTTTCCAACCCAGTAAATTTATTATAGTAAAATTATTCCTATTATTTATTATATCTTAACATGTGTGTTAAGTCAATAGCGGACAAGTATTATTGGACGGAGAGAGTAAAAATAAAAATTAATTTTAAAAATAAGCAACGAGTAAAAAAAATATGGAGGGAATACCTTATTTATCTACTTTCAATGTTTCGCCGTTTTATCTTGACATTCGTCTTCTTTTGTAGCACTAAATATGGTAATAAAGCACATACAATTTACACTTTTAAAGCAGCATATATATTTTCTCCATTCTTAAGTACTTGTCATTTTTATTTTGCATATTTTTTAAGTAAAACTTTAACTAAAGAGTAATTTGACTAAATTATCCTTATTTATTATTAGTTTCAATTTAATAAAATACTTTTTCCTTTTGCATCACATTAATATCTTTCCATATTTATGATGAAGGGCAAAGGTGGAAACAAACTAATGATATCTTAGTCTTCTAAAATGACAAGTACTTCTCTGTTCCTTTTTAGTTGTCATTATAAGACTTTACACAATCAATAAAAAAAATTAATTAGGAGTGTAATTTGACTCATATACTTCTTATTAATCTTTTCCTATTTATGTGTCTATTAATTCTAGAATAATTAATGCTAAGAGCAAATTTTGAAAAATATTAATTATTTCTTGATTTTTTAAATTGACCAGTATTTGTGAATAACAATTTACAGTATACATGACAATTAAAAGGAACAAAGAGCATATTGTGAACCATTCATTTTTAGTAAGGAAGACAATATCTAGAAATGGAAGGAGTATTAAGCAGCATAAAGATCGTTAGCAAAAAGAAGGTACTCGAAAAACTGTGATATTTAGTTGACAAATAAGTAATAATTCTTTTTATTCGTATTATCTTTTGCGTTATATTTTAAAAGTGTTGTACTTAATAATACAACGAACACATAACAATTTATTTTTTTCATGCGTTTATTACTATTGACGTTATATACACGTGCAACGTACGTATACTAAACTAGTAATATACATAAATGTATATTAGATAGTGACTATAAATATTTTTGATTTAAGTGAAAAATGGGTTAAGTTCCGTCTCTTTCTTTTTCCTCTTAAAACTTATCACAGCTCAACTTGCTGAGGTGGGCACATGTGCATGCCCTCTTGCACAATTATTAGTAGTTGATGGTAATGATATTCAGAAGGGGCCTTGCTGATTGGCCCATGTTGACAGTTCAACTGAATAGTGCATCCAATTAGGAAATGTATATCCACATAATGAACCAACCATTCATCATTCTCAACTGTCTATCCTCGTTCATGTATATATATGAACCGCTTGAGATTAGGTATGAACATAAGAATCGAAAAATCAAAAAATCAAAAAATTGAATTGAATTAGTTTTGATATTAATATTTTAAAACATGTATTGATATTCGGTCCTATTTTTTTGATTCTAGCGTGCCAATAATTTGGTAAACCAAAGCATCAAATTTTGTTTTTATATAAATACAAAAATTATATATATAATACTAGCTGATTTCCCAATCCCGGGCCCAAATTTTCCTCAGTAACGTGTAACCTGTCCCAGCCCCCGCCCATATTCTCCTAATTTTCCTAGCTTTATTCCCAAAACCCAATTATCAAGTCCCAAGACTCCTAACCCTAGCCTTTAGCCTTGCCCTAATTTCACATTCTAAGAGTCTGAAACTGACAGTTTGTTTAGATGGTTGTTATACATAGTCTTATAATGTATCACATGTTATGATATTGTATTGTTTAGACATATAATATCTAAATAGGTTTTTTCATTTTCTAGCGTTACATAATACCACATATCAATAATATAAGAATAAACTCACAATATTATAGAAAAAAGGGAATATGAGATAGAGTTATTATAAGAAAAAGAGGTACGATTAATCTTCTTTTAGAAAAAGTGTTCTTAATTCATGCTTAGTTGAATGATGTAATATAGATAATATATTTGTTGAGGTGAATTTTTTAAATGAAAATGTTCCACGTAGCATTTATGTTAAAAAGTGACTCCAATTTATGGATGACAAACGGTGCGTCAAGAGTACTATCTTTGAACATCGATTCCTCCCAATGTTATTCTATGTGATATAACTACTCCCCAATTGTTTCATTTTAAATATCTTGATTTGACTTGAGACTAATTTAAAAAAATAAGAAAAGTTTTTACATCTTTTTAAATCGAGTAAAAAGAAAAATAAAATATTTGAATTAAAACGGAGGGAGTACTATTTACAGGGTAAAATGAGCGTTTTTACCAAAGTTTTTGCAAATACTTTTTAATTATCTTGAAGTATAACTTATAGGTACTTTTTTTAATGTCTAAATAGGTAAATGTTATTTCAAATAACTTGTTTTTAAAAAAGAAGCTTATATGTATTAATTAATATATATTTCACACTTTGAACTATAAGGAGTGAGTAGTATTAGCCGGTTGGACTACACAACAAGGAGTGAAGGAGAGAGTGATATCAAGCGAAAAAAGGAGAGAATTTTACCCACTACAATAATTAATAAGAATTATATACAAGAATAACATATCTTTTTAAAAGTAACAAATATAGCATATTTTATAATTAATATAGCCTTTTATATTTTAAAAAGAAAAATATTTAATACAATAATAAACCTCATTTAAACGTTAGTAACCCCCTTCATTAATTATATTTCCATCAATACACTCTCTTTCATAACGTTCTCTCTCCGCCATAATTTTGTGATGTTTTTAATTCAAATTTCTTTTTGTGTTGAGTGGTGAAATTTTATTTTTAAAATTATTAATATATATATATTAATTGAAATATCTTGTGAAAAATGTTTTTTGTGATTTTAATGATATTTAAAATGTTTAGATACTGCATCCGCAAAAATAAATGTTTCATTTTACTTATAGATTATAGCAAATCAAGAGAGTTTTATTACTTTTTTTTCTTCATATTATTTTTAATATTAAATAATTATATAAAATAGTAGAAGACATATTTAGAATTCTAAAGCATCATTAATAAACTCAGTTTTATAAAATACAACTCTAATTGATTATACGAAATGGAGGGAGTATGAGGATTGAGGCATAGTGAAAGTTCACGTACAGATTCTGGTACAAAAGATGGAATTCTTTTCAAACACTTTATACACATAATACTCCCACTTGGCAACAATAATTTGAAATAATAAACTCTGGTCCCCAAAATCAACCCCACACAACTTGTTCAAATTGTTACCCATTTTAATTCGTTAATAGTTATCAACAAGCTAAGGCACATCTTAGCCGACATGGCTCTTCGATGCCGGTTGGCGGCTGGTGTGCCTTTCATCAACCTGTCTACTGGGAATTCTCCACTTTTCCCACTCTATATCATATTAAACAATAGTGAATATGATAGAGCTATTCCTCTAATTACTGAGAAAGTCAAAACATAAATTGACAGAGATAACAATAGTTAGAATC
Organism: Capsicum rhomboideum; assembly: GCA_031232105.1. Taxonomy (NCBI): domain Eukaryota; kingdom Viridiplantae; phylum Streptophyta; class Magnoliopsida; order Solanales; family Solanaceae; genus Capsicum; species Capsicum rhomboideum. The sequence goes on from CP124716.1 coordinate 33,762,078, forward strand.
CAATCGTGCCTTTAAGCTAGGTAGAAGTACTTGAAAATTTAATTTTTATCTTTGTCCACTTATGTACAAGTATCATAAAATATAAAGTGGAGTATCTAAGTAAACTCTCTGTAGTACAAATTAAAGTGCCACAGTTATCTTTACGGACCACATATAAGGTTTTTCATTATTGGTAATGGGGCTTCCATGCACATCACATGCGATGAAGCTAGCTCAAGTTTGATCCATGATTAGTACTTTGTATTATCCAGGACCCATCAGCAACAAAATATCTTTATTAAAGTTTAAACTTTAAACTCCATTTAAGACCATCAAATCAAATCCAAGTAGAGAGACAGACGTCTTCAACTGTAGTAGGTGCGTATAATTTTGCCATTTAGAAAAAGACTTCAACGGAACCAACAAACTCTATTCTTTTAATTTAGTTTTGCAAATGCAGATTTAGTCGGCAAAAACGTTTATCCTAATATAATAACGTGTTTACATTGGCTGCTAATTAATAAATTGTCAACTTATTCAGTTGAACTTTTCTGACTACAAACAACGTAACATCATGATTCATGCAAATTACAGAGTGGACCTACCACGAATTAATGTTCTTCAAACCCTACCATGTGTGGGAAAAGCGTGATAAAGCATCACCTGAATAATTAGTCTTAATTAATTAACACATCTATTTAAAGAAAATAAGTGAGTTTATTTGCTCCATTAATTTGAAGCACATGTTCTTCTTTTGTATTTGTTATCAATATTATAGGTTGATCCTTGATAAAAAAAATAGAACATATAATGCTCTGGTCCCCAAAAAACAAACCCACACAAATTGTTCGAATCGCTACCCATTTTAATTTGTTTAATAGTGATCACGAACATGAGATCTCTTGCTCTCTTATAATTTGAATAAACGAAAATCGTCTTTTTAGATATCTTATGTGTAAAAATGAAGATCTCTTGTAAAAATTAAGATTTCTTGTAAAAATGAGCATGAAACTAAAAAAAAATAAATTGTAAAGGGCTAGAAAATCATTTCTTCTGACCGACATGGTTTTTCGATTTCGATGCCGGTTGATGTGGCTTTCGTCAACTTGTCTACAAGGAATTTTCCTTATTGGGGCCTCCTTATGTGCACATCACATGCGTTTAAGCTCAAGTTTAGGGTGTGTTCGGTGTTTTGGAAAATGTTTTCCTATTTTCTCATGTCCGTTTGGCCAAAAGATTTGGAAAATATTTTTCCTAGGAAAATAAGTTTCTTCAAACTAAGGAAAATGCTTCCTTAATCAAAGTAGGGAAAACAAGTTGTTACTACTCTCAAAATCACTCACCCCCCCCCCCCCCCTCCAAGGGTGTCACAGCCCAAAAATCAGGACAGTGATGGCACCTATCCAACCCTCCGTGATATGTAAGCCAAAACCCAATCCCAAACATAACATCCAAAATGTATAGAAGCGAAAGAAGGTAAGAACAAAATAAAATCCGAATAATCTCCCAAGCATATTAACTGAGTAGTATAGTCGAAATATAGATAATCTCAGATTTGGTAGTCACTAATACAAGCCTCTAAATACAGAAATCAAAGAAAAGTCTGAGTATCTTAAAATGCGAAAAATGCATAAAGATAAGGGTGGAGGAGATTTTAGTAGTCTCTGAAATCAATAGCAGCTACCTCAAATCTCCAAAGATGCTAACACAAAAGAAACCATAGGAATCAATGCCCAGAGGTCGTCAGATCGGTACCTGCACGTAAGGTGCAGAAAAAGCAAGGGTGAGTACGGAACCACGTATACTCAGCAAGCATTATCGACTGACCCTAATTCAAAGTGGCAATGAGTGACACCACGTCAACCCTCTAAAACAGCCATACAACCTGCGCTCGGAGAGCCACCCTAATCCAACAGCATAATCAAGTCTAATAGTCATAGGGATATCATAAAACAATCCAAGAAATCCTCAACATAGTGAAATCAAGTAACAGGTATTCAAGTACTCAATAAATAGTACAAAATCAACAAAATACCTTACTCAATCTGAACGAGAAAAGAATGAATGCAATGCAATGCATATGTTGTATACATACCTATCGAGCAATGGCTTCAAGGTCAGGACCCATGGGGGACTCACAAGGTCCATGTACTGTGCAGGCGTGCACTCCGATCCCAATAAATATATTGTGTAGGCGTGCACTCCGACTCTAATAATAGATAATAATATGCAGGAGTGCACTCTGACCCCAATAATAGATAATAATGTGCAGGCGTACACTCCGACCCCATATGAAGTGCAAGGCATGATGTGCAGGCGTGCAACTCCTATCCCAAATCAATAATAAAATTAAGCAAAGCATTTCATGTCTTATGCCAGATAGATATCAATTCCAAAATCAACTCAACTTATCAAGCGGGAGTATTCTCATTAGCTAGCATTTTCAACAATTTATTTACAATAGCAAATCTGTCCAATCATGCTAGCAAATAGGGAAAACGGTTCAAAACAGGTCATTAACTGATTTTAACCCCTCAAATAACACCGGTACCCGCATAGATGCTCGTCACTTCATCTATAAGGGACCCCCATTTCCCATTACACATAACTAACACATAAGTACTTCGAAAAAAAGTCTAAGAAAGTCTCAACTTGCCTCAAATCGAAGCCCAAGCATCAATTTACAAACTTGCCCTTTCGTAAAGCTTTCGAATGATTAAAATCTGTTCAAACATAAAATCTCGAAAACCTGAGGCTAATGACACAGACGGTCAAGCCTAATACTAACCATGAAAACAGTACTCTGAATATGACTATATAGGCATCATTAACTTTACTCCAATATCATTATTACCTAATGATTATCAATCCTTACAAGAATCATTATATATAACCTTATTATAAAAGCCCCAGAAGTGATATAAGTAATAATTGGTTCCAAGGGAGAAACTTTCTACCATAAATAACTCCTACCCTAATTCTAATTTCACAAAATCAACTTACTCTCATGTCACTGTCCACGAATTGCTATCATTAATATCACTTTCTCATCATTAGGTAATAGTTAACTGATTATTTAATTCTACCTAATATATACTAACGCACCGACACTAAGTAGTACAATTGCAAAGTCATAATGTGACGGAGGACAATATATAAACCTATAATTCTTATTCATTCTCCAGAAACCACTACTATCATTTTCCCACAATTCCTTTCCTTTTCTTTCCAACATAACATATACAAGTAGGAGTACGTGTAGTCCATATAAGTAGAGAAAAATTCAGTACGCAAGAGGTGAAAACATAGTTAAACTAGTGATAAATAACTACACGACAAATCTACACAAAAGACACCACGCCTCCCATTCAATTATAATTAATGCCTAATGATTGGTAATCATTATACTATCATTATCTAAGACAAGATTACGCTAACCAATTCACCATTATTCCATCAATTCATCCTCACATCACTGTTATAGATATATCAGTAAGTTGATGTAGCAGTAGAAATAAATTCACGCGAATGACCAACCTTCAGCAATCGAGATTTTCCCTTTAAGCTACGATGAGATTTGAGAAACAGAAATTGCAACTTCGTACCCCCTCTTCCTACTGACTTTCTGATATTATTATTATTATTATTATTATTATTATTATTAATATTATTATTATTATTATTATTATTATTATTATTATTTCATTATTATTATTATTTTTATTATTATTTTTATTATTTTTATTATTTTTATTATTATTATTATTGTTATTGTTATTGTTATTATTATTGTTATTATTATTATTATTATTATTATTATTATTATTATCATTATTATTATTATTATTTTCATTATTATTATTATTTTTATTATTATTTTTATTATTTTTATTATTTTTATGATTATTATTTTTATTATTATTATTATTATTATTATTATTATTATTATTATTATTATTATTACTACTACTGTCAAACATTCCCACTTAAGTTTATTCTAGTACATGGGTCACATGAAATAAAAATGTGAATTTGGCCCTGTCACGCCCCGACTTCCAACGGGACGTGATTGGCACCCGAAGCCGATATGGCCCGAGAGAACCAATCTTTGCTCATGAACCTTCGTATGCATATTCTCGTATGGATCTCATTAAACTTTATGCACCTATGCGGAAGACAAGATCATGAAACATATGCTATATATATTTATATTAATGAAACTTGGCCGTTGGGGCCATTAAGTCAAAACGAACATTTATCTCTCTTACATCCACATACCCACATATGTCTACAAAAGCCTCTAACAGATGCATTTACTAGACCAACTAACAGTCGGGACAAGTCCCCGCTTTATACAATATTTACAATATCAAAACAAATATACAACTATGACTCAGGAGGCTCCGAACCAACTAGAGCTCACCAAAACTCTTCAAATGATCCACAGTTTACTGAGGAGGTCTACTAATGCCTGCACCTGCAACATGTAAGGTAAGTCCCCCGAGAGGGTCAGTACGAAGAATGTACTGAGTATGCAAGGCTCATAATAAATAGCATCATACATGAGAATATCAATAGAATAAAATATGAGAGAATAATCAATGTGGATCAAGATCATTTTATGTAACATCTTTTATAATTATAGTCCTTCAAGGAATTTACCTTTACTGAAGAGACTTGCCTCTAATAGGTTCTTCTATACCCAAGAGATTCGTTCTTGCTTCTCTATTCATTACCGCTATTGTTCATCTACTTGGTTAGTAGGTTATAACAGAATAACACTTCATCCACATACATCCACTCTAGTGGTGGGGGTAACAACATAACATACATCTACTCTCTTAACGTACATCCACTCTATTGGTGGTTTTAACCTACATCCACTCTCATGGTGTCGCAACATACATCCACTCTCATGGTGGGGTAACATACATCCACTCTCATGGTGGGAGAACATACATCCACTCTCATGGTGGGGTAACATACATCCACTCTCATGGTGGGAGAACACACATCCACTTTTTATGGTGGGAGAACATACATCCACTTCTCATGGTGGGAGAACATACATCCACTCTCATGGTGGGAGAACATACATCCACTCTCATGGTGGGAGAACATACATGGGAGAGATCGATATATCAACTTATGAGAGATTAATACATTAAGGATCATGACACTAATTGAAACACACAAATATGCTTTACCTCTCTCTTATACTTCATGAGATTAACACCTTATTTACCTCCCTTCACTAATCCTATGAGATCTTATTTAAGTAAGTATAATAATACCGGACCTCCAACCTTGGTGGGTTATAATAAATAACAAATTATAATCTAGGAATTATTCCATATTGAACTTATGCCCTCTAGAGTGTGACCCATACTCAATGAAACATATAGCAACTATGCGCATTACCTCTTTACAATCTTATACCTTCTACTTAGTTATGAGAATGACACGTAAAGGTCATGGCATTAAATCATACACTTATATACACATCTCACTTCACTCCTTTACTTTATGAGTTTGATATCCTTACTTATGAGGAATAATTATACTAGCTTGCACATCACCTCTCTTATTACTCTTATGAGATTGGTACTTCTACTTATGAAAGATTGGTACAAGGATAATCATCGTACTATAGGACTTTGGAACATGACATAATTGGAACATGCTTTTCAAGAATAAATAGATTCCCTTACATCTTACTCTCCTTGAGATAGTTCTTTTAGGAATTACAACTTCATGACATTTTCATGATCAAGAAATAAATGAACCATAAGTCATCTAAGAATAGGACACACATGAATAACAATATACGTCACCCTGAATTGATATACTTCAAGCCTCTCGGAATTGAAACAAGTCCAATGTCAATATGAACAACATGTTGCAGAAGGATACGAAAAAAGGAACCTCACATACCTTGTATTCTTAATACGAATACACAATCTTAGACGTGCATACAATATTCTTGCTCCTTCCTTATGTTTCGCTCTACAACACAAGTTCATAACGAAACCAACATTAACCACCAATTACCTTATAATGATATACAACAACAATAAGTCACATGTTTAGCTTTAACATGTCATTCCCCTTTGACAATACTATTTATGAAATCATTATACCAATAATTCCACAATATTCTATACATTGACCAACACATGATAACCAATAGCATGTCACACCAAACTCATGTTTTACACTTCTCCATCACCACCACATCACAATTATTCCATCAAATGACTTCAATACACCTCACAACAACAAATCGGCCAAACTCCCATAATTTACACTTATAGAAAATTAACAAGTTTGGGACCATAATAACATCATACATGTTGTTATTTTATCCATACCATGATTTTTCATCAAGACCACAAGTCATAATCCAAGTTACAATCCCATGGATTTCACATCTTTTACCAAAACACAAAACACCATATTCAACAATTCCAAGCATAACCAACATGATATACATAATCTCTCATGCTCATAATATGTTAAAGTACAAGAATAATCACTTACCCAGGCTTGGAAAATGGTGATCTTGCTCCAAAAATGACTTAGGGTTTGAGAGCCCAAAAGGGTGTTCTTGATAGTTCTAGAGAAAAAGATAGAAAAGCATGTGTGTTATTGTATAAAAAAATCTGATTTTTGCCTCCTTTTATGGACCTCTAAAGTCATGCTTAGCCACTCTTGGCATTTAAGGCTTAGTCAATGGAAGAATGGGTCATTTGACCCATTCTTGGCCCATGCATTCTTTCACATTTTGGGCCTTTTATGAGCCCAATTCACTTATCCCAATAAAATCAATAATTTCTCATGTTTAATTCATTCCATATGCATTACGAAAATATTCCCTCTCACGGGATTCACACTTGTAGCCTCAATTCCAAAAACAAACAATTCTAGCCACGTTTGGCTTATTTTGACCTTAAGGGCAAAACTGTCATTTTGACTCCAAATTCGTTCTCGAGTAATTTTATCATACCAATATAATATTTCACTTATTTCATGTATATTCTCATGGTTGTAGAAGAGACGTGGCAAAAATTAGCTCAATACGTCCCCGGGCACCCTTGGGACTTAAGAAAAATTCCAACTTTGAAAAGTGACCAATCCCAGCGTGACACGCCCTTGGGCGAGCTAGCTTGCTGCCTCTGGCCACAAAAATTTGGCCCAAAGCGGCATGGCACGCTCCCCATCGCGCCCCTACCTTAATTTTTTTTTTTTTTTTTTTTTACTCTCAAAACTAAGGTAAACATGTACGGGGTATTACAGGCCCATTAACCGCCAATTGAAATAATACCTAAAATAACCAAAACTTTAAATAGATCCTCAAAATTTATTCAAAACCTCGAGAAACAAACCAAATATGTAAATTGACTAAAAAGCATGTTCCGAACCTGTTGATAACATTAAAACACTAATCCAAGGTCGACTTGACCAAAGGTTGACTGCGATTAAGCTTAACTTTATTAAAACTCAAGAACCTAATTAATGACCTAAATCACTTTCGAACTCCTCGAGAATCAGCACTATCTATCCCCGTAAGTCATAAATCACATCTAAACACTATGAGGAGGGTTAAAATATGAAGAAGTCACAAAACGACTTGAAGGGTCGTTACATCATCCACCACTAAAACAAACATTTGTCCTCAAACGTAAAGAGAAAGAAGGTACCTGGACTATCAAAGAGATGAGGATATCTACGCCGCATGTTGGATTCAACCTCCCAAGTGGATTCAGCTATGGGACGATGCCTCCACTATACCTTCACTGATGCTATGTCCTTTGACCTTAACTTTCTAACCTGCCTATCCAGAATAGCTATAGGCTCTTCCTCAAAAGCCAGATTCTGATCCAAACTCACCGAGTCCCACTGAATCACATGTGAATCATCTGGATTGTACCTTTTCAACATAGAAATATGAAAAACTGGATGTACGGGTGAAAGACCCGGTGGTAAAGCCAACTTATAAGCAACTGGCCTAACACGCTGAAGAATCTCAAAAGGGCCAATAAACCTCGGAATGAGCTTTCATTTCTTTCCAAACCTCATCACACCCTTCATGGGTGATACCTTAAACAAGACTCGCTCACCCTGTATGAACTCTAAGTCACGAACCCTCCTATCCGCATAATTCTTCTGTCTACTCTGAGCCGCCAAAAGCCGATCCTGGATCAATCTCACTTGGTCCATTGAATCTCTCAATAAATCGGTACCCCAAGGACTAACCTCAAAAGAATTGAACTACCTAACTGGGGACCTACACCTCGTGCCGTACAATGCCTCGAATAGAGCCATCTGAATACTGGAATGATAGTTGTTATTATAGGAGAACTCTACCAAGGGTAAAAACTGATCCCAGTGACCCCCGAAATCCATCACACAAGGTCTCAATATATCCTCCAACACCTGAATAGTCCACTCCGACTGGCCATCTGTCTGTGGATGAAATGTTGTACTCATATCCAACGGAGTACCCAACTCCCGCTGCAAAGTACTCCAAAAGTTAGAAGTGGACTGAGTACCTCTAGAAATGATGGAAATGGGCACGCCATGTAATCGAACTATCTTATGAATGTAGATCTTGGCTAATTTCTCTGCATTATAGTTCATCTTCACAGGCATAAAATGGGCTAATTTGGTCAATTTGTCCATAATCACCCAAACAGAATCAAACTTTCCCAAGGTCTAAGTTAACCCAACTATGAAATCTAGTGATGCGCTCCCATTTGCACTCGAGAATGGGTATCCTCTGAAGCAAACCACATGGTCTCCAGTGCTCATATTTCACCTGCTGGCAAATCAAACACTTAGCCACAAATTCTATAATATCCCTCTTCATTCCACACCACCAATAATGCTGCTTTAGGTCATGATACATATTTTCTGCTCCTGGATGAATGGAATACCGCGAAAAATGGGCCTCATCCATAATAGATCTAGTCAAATCACCCACTCTAGGAACATATATTTGCTCCTTAATTCTTAAAACACCCTCCTGGTCCACAATCACCTCCTTAGCCTCATCTTACAACACCTTATCTTTGATAATACATAACTTGCCATCCTCGAACTGACGATCTCGAATGTGCTTCATCAACAAATACCTCGCCTCTACGTATGAAAGAATTCTACCTGACTCAGAGATATCGATACGCATGAAACTGTTAGCCAACTGTTGAACTTCCCTGGCTAATGGTCACTCCTCCACACTCAATAATGGAAGACTACCCATACTAACTGCCTTCCTACTCAAGGCATCTGCCACTACATTGGCCTTGCCTAAATGATATAGGATAGTCACATCATAATCTTTCAGCAACTCCAACCACCTATGTTGTCTCAAATTTAATTCCTTTTGCTTGAAGATATACTGAAGGCTGCGATGATCAATGTACACCTCACAATGAACCCCATACAAATAGTTTCGCCACAACTTCAGTACGAATACAACCACTGGTAGGGTAATTGCTCTCATGCAGTTTCAACTGCATCGAAGCATACGCTATCACCTTATTTTTTTGTATCAACACACCACCCATGCCAATATCGAAAGTATCACAAAACACAATAAAGCCCTCACCTTTCACAGGTAGAGTCAAGATAGAAGCTGAAGTCAATAAAGTCTTAAGCTTTTGAAAGTTCTCCTCACACTTATCTGACCACTGAAAAACCACATTCTTCTGAATCAATCGAGTCATAGGAGCTGCAATGGAAGAGAAACCCTGTATGAATCGCCTGTAATAGCCTACCAACCCAATAAAACTTATAATATCTGAAGGTGAAGTAGGCCGTGACCAATTTCAAACCGCCTCAACCTTGGTCGGATCGACCATATTACCATCCTTGGACACCACGTGTCCCAAGAATGCCACAGAACTAAGCCAAAATTAACACTTTAAAAACTTGGCATACAACTTCTCATCCCTCAACCTCTGGAGTACGATCCACAAATGCTTCACATGAGCTGCCTCGCTCCTAGAATACACCAAAATGTCATCGATGAACACAATAACAAATAAATCCAGATAAGGTCGAAACACATTATTCATCAACTCCATGAATGTTGTCGGGGCATTAGTCAACCCAGAGGACATAACCAAGAACTCATAGTGGCCATATCTAGTCCGAAAAGCTGTCTTAGGAGTGTTCGAAGCCCGAATCTTCAACTGATGATACCCCGAACTCAAGTCAATCTTCGAGAACACTGAAGCATCCTGAAGCTGATCAAAAAATTCATCAATATATGGTGGAGGATACTTATTCTTGATTGTCACCTTGTTCAACTGTCGATAATCTATGCACATCCTCATAGACCCATCTTTCTTCTTCACAAACAACACCGGAGCACCCCAAGGTGATACACTAGGTTGAATAAACCCCTTACTTAACAAATCCTGAAGTTGGTCTTTCAATTCCTTCAACTCTATAGGAGCCATTCTATAAGGAGGAATAGAAATGGGCTTAGTGCCCGGCTGTAAATCAATACCAAAATCAATGTCTCTATCAGGAGGGACACCAAGAAGATCGATAGAAAATACATCTATGAACTCTCTAACCACTCTTACTGACTCCATAGGAGGTGTCTCAATAATAGTATCACAAGCATAAGCCAAATATGATAAACACCCTTTCTCAACTAATCGCTAGGCGTGAATGTACGAAATCACCTCCTTAGGATACGAACTCTGAACACCCCTCCACTCCAACCTCGAACGATCCAGCATAGCCAAAGTAACCGTCTTGGCATGACAATCCAAGACAAAGTGATAGGGAGAAAGCCAATCCATTCCCAAAATCACATTAAAATCGACTATATCAAAGATAATCAAATCTACCCAGGTATCACACCCAAAAATAGAAATAACATAGGATTGGTACACCCGATCAACTACTAAAAAATCACCTACTGGGGTAGATACACGAATAGGAACAACAATAGACTCACATATCATATCAAGGCTGGAAGCAAAATATGCAGAAACATAAGAGAAGGTTGAACCAGGATCAAATAACACTGAAGCAGGTTGATGGCAAACTGAGACGATACCTGTAATGACTACATTAGAAGACTCTGCCTTAGCCTTCCTTGGGAAACCATAACAATGAGCTCTATCATCTATCGCCTAGGTCACTCCTCTACCACCTCCCCTACCAGCTGGTGGTGCACCTCTACCTCCCTGAGATCTGCCCCGACCCCTAGCCGGAGGCGCTGCTTCTCTAGTAGGGGCCTGATGAACGTGATGTGGACCCCTTTATTTGTACACTGGATAATCCCTCCTAAGATGATCCCAACTACCATACTCATAACAGGACTTGGGAGCCATCAACTGATGAGAGTGATCTAAATACCCGGTATGGCCATCACGACCTGAAACCGCTGAGATGAACCATGTGAAGCATGTCTCGAACCATAAGAACCCTGACCTAAATGTCCACCCTCTGATACCTGCATCGCTGCCTGAACTAGTCTACTATACTGAGGGTAAAAATCAAGTTTAAACGAACTCCTACCTCCAGATGAGGTACTACTAAATTGACCTGAAGTGCTAGACCTCTTGTCCCTTAGATCCCCATACTCATTCATGATGCATCAATTCAAACTCCTTTGCTAATTCAACTACCCTCTGAAGAGAAGCCCCAGACTGGACTACAACGAACACGACCTCTTTGATCCTGAGGGTCAAACCTCTCATAAACCTCTTGATCGTCTCAATCTAGTCTGTCAAGATCACTATAGCATAACGGGACAAGGCATAAAATTGAATCTCGTACTCAGCCACAGAAATACCCTCCTGTGTCAAATGCTCAAACTAGTGCCTATGCTCCTCCCTCAAGCTACGAGGGATGAATCTTTCAAGGAATGCCTGTGCAAACATAGCCCAAGTCATCGGTGGAGAACTTGTTGGCCTAGAATCAATATAGGAGCGCCACTACTGCTTGGCCGGACCACGCATCTGCAAGGCAGTATAATCAACCCGTGAGAGTCAACCAGTCCCAAACTCTGAAGTCTCTCATGGAAATTGACCAAAAATTCATAGGCATCCTCACGCTGATCACCCTAAAACTGCGGTGGGTCCATCTTTCTAAGCTTCTCAAACCGCCGCTGCTCATCATCAAACATAACTACCCTTAACCCATTGGTAGCTCCCACTCCCGGTTAAGGCATACCATCATACCTTAGTGTTGGCTGAACCACTGGACCTTAATAAATTGGAAAAGGCTGCTGATCTAGGGTATGGGCCCCCACCCTAGCATGTGAACCCTGTGGAGTACCTAATGATCCGCCTCCCTGAACTATACTCTCCAAAACTCCCAAAACCTGAATCAAGGTATCCTGAAGAACCGGTGTTGCAACAAATTCCGGTGGTGCCTGACCTGGGGCAACACCATCAACTGGAACCTGAATATTATCATCACCTGCCTCAAACAAAACCTCAAGAAACCCCAATCTATCAGGAATCTGAACGTCTCCCAGAGCTATCTCTCTACCATGACCTCTGCCCCTACCATGTCCGCGCGTCCCAGCATGGGCAGCCGGCTCAAGGGCTGGTACGGGCTCCTGACCATCGTCCTGAGATGCACGAGTCCTAGCCATCTATGAGAGAATAAGACAAGAATCTCTATATTTCAAATAAAAGGATCAATATTGCACGATAAAAATGAAGAAATGAATATTTTCTAAAGTCCCATAGCCTCTCGAAAATAGGTAACAGATGTCTCTGCACCGATCCGCGAGACTCTACTAGTCCAAACTTGTACTTGTGAGACCAATGAACCTGGGGCTCTGATACCATCTGTCATAGTCCAAAAATCAGAACCGTCATGGCACCTGTCCAACCCTCCGTAATAGGTAATCCAAAGCCCAATCTCAAACATAATATCAAAAATACATAGAAGTAAAAGAACGTAAAACAAAATAAAATCTGAATAATCTCCCAAGCATATTAACAGGGTAGCATAGTCGAAATATAGATAATCCCAGATCTGGTAGTCACTAATACAAGCCTCTAAATACATAAATCAAAGAAAAGTTTGAGTATCTTAAAATGCGAAAAATGCATAAAGATAAGGGTGGAGGAGATTTTAGTAGTCTCTGAAATTAATAGCAGCTACCTCGAATCTCCAAAGATGCTAACACAGAAGAAACCATAGGAATCAATGCCCAGAGGTTGTCGGATCGGTACCTGCACGTAAGGTGCAGAAAAAGCAAGGGTGAGTACGGAATCACGTGTACTCAGCAAGCATCATCGACCGACCCTTAGTCAAAGTGGCAACGAGTGATACCACGTCAACCCTCTAAAACAACCATACAACCTACACTCGGAAAGCCACCCTAATCCAACAGAATAATCAAGTCTAATAGTCATAAGGATATCATAACACAATCCAAGAAATCCTCAACATAGTGAAATCAAGTAACAGGTATCCAAGTACTCAATAAATAGTACAAAATCAACAAAACACCTTACTCAATCTGAAAGAGAAAAGAATGAATGCAATGCAATGCATATGCTATGTACATACCTACTGAGCAATGGCTTCAAGGTCAGGACCCATCGGGGACTCGCAAGGTCCATGTACTGTGCAGGCGTACACTCCGATCCCAATAAATATATTGTGTAGGCGTGCACTCTTATTCCAATAAATATATTGTGCAGGCGTGCACTCTGATCCCAATAATAGATAATAATGTGCAGGAGTGCACTCCGATCCCATATGAAGTGCAAGGCATGATGTGCAGGCGTGCAACTTCGATCCCAAATCAATAATAAATTAAGCAAAGCATTTCATGTCTTATGCCAGATAGACATCAATTCTAAAATCAACTCAACTTATCAAGCGGGAGTATTCTCATTAGCTAGCATTTTCAATAATTTATTTACAATAGCAAATTTCTCCAATCATGCTAGCAAATAGGGAAAATGGTTCAAAACAGACAATTAACTGATTTTAACCCCCTCAAATAACACAGGTACCCGCATAGATGCTCGTCACTTCATTGATACGGGACCCCCAATCCCCATTACTCCCATTACACATAACTAACACATAAGCACTTCGAAAAAGAGTCTAAGAAAGTCTTAACTTACCTCAAATCGAAGCCCAAACGTCAATTTACAAACTTGCCCTTTCATAAAGCTTTCGAATGATTAAAATCTGTTCAAACATAAAATCTCAAAAACCTGAGGCTAATGACACAGACGGTCAAACCTAATACTAACCATGAAAACAGTACTCTAAATATGACTATATAGGCATCATTAACTTTACTCCAATATCATTATTACCTAATGATTAACAACCCTTATAAGAATCATTATATATAACCTCATTATAGAAGCCCCAGAAGTGATATAAGTAATAATTGGTGCCAAGGGAGAAACTTTCTACCATAAATAACTCCTACCCGACTTCTAATTTCACAAAATCAACTTACTCTCATGTCACTGTCCACGAATTGCTATCATTAATAGCACTTTGTCATTATTAGGTAATAGTTAACTGATTATTTAATTATACCTAATATATACTAACGCACCGGCACTAAGTAGCACAATTGCAAAGTCATATTGTGAGGGAGGACAATATATAAGCCTATAATTCTTATTCATTCCTTAGAAACTACTACTACCATTTTGCCACAACTCCTTTTCTTTTCTTTCCAACACAACATATACTAGTAGGAGTACATGTAATCCAAATAAGTAGAGAAAAATTTAGTACGCAAGAGGTGAAAACATCGTTAAACTAGTGATAAATAACTACACGACAAATCTGCACAAAAGACACCACGCCTCCCATTCAATTATAACTAATGCCTAATGATTGGTAATCATTATACTATCATTATCTAAGACAAGGTTAAGCTAACCAATTCACCATTATTCCATCAATTCATCCTCACATCACTGTTATAGATATATCAGTAAGTTGATGTAGCAGTGGAAATTAATTCACGCGAATAATCTACCTTCAGCAATCGAGATTTCCCTTTCAACCTACAATGAGATTTGAGAAACAGAAACTGCAACTTCGTGCCCCCTTTTCCTACTAACTTTCTGATGATATTATTATTATTATTATTGTCAAACCCTCCCACTTAAGTTTATTCTAGTACATGGGTCACATGAAATAAAAATGTGAATTTGACCCATTAACCGCCAACTGAAATAATACTTAAAATAACCAAAACTTTGAATAGATCCTTAAAATTTATTCGGAACCTCGAGAAAAAAACCAAATATGTAAATTGACTAAAAAGCATGTTCCGAACCTGTTGGAAATATTAAAACACTAATTTGAGGTCGACTTGACCAAAGGTTGACCGCGATCAAGGTTAACTTTATTAAAACTCATGAACCTAATTAATGACCTAAATCACTTCCGAAAACCTCGAGAATCGGCACTATCTATCCCCGTAAGTCATAAATTACATCTAAACACTACGAGGAGGGTTAAAATAAGAAGAATTCCCAAAACGACTTGAAAGGTCGTTACAAGGGGCGGCTCTACAAGCCTACAAAAAAGGCAACCACCTTAGGTCCCCAAATTTAAGGGGCCTCATTTTTTTGTAGTAATAATATGTTATAGGTATTTTAAAAAAAAATATTGAGTATTATTTGTAGAAATGTAAACTTTTCATATAAAAGAAAAGAATTATAAGAGGAAATTTGAAACATCTAAAATATTATGTCTTGAAAAATATTCAATAGACTGATTATAATAAACTTCATAAAAAATTAAAATTTAAGGCCTCCATTAATCTTGAGCAGCCCCTGCCCCTGTCCCTACCACCCCTCTCCAAAAAATTATTTTAACTTATTTTTTTTTGTTAGATTTCAAATAAATTTTCTTACCCCCAACTCCTAATAGAAACCCCCCACACCCACCCCAAAAATGATTTTTTTCTCAATTTTTTTAAAAAATTTGTTTTGTAAAAAAATTCAAATTTTTTTCTTACACCACTCCCACCCCCACACCCCCTACGTCGACCCCCCACCCCAACCAGCCCCCCTACACCCCTCCCTCCAAAAAAAAAAATTAAAAAAATATATTTTATAAAATATTTCAAAAAAATTTTCTTACCCCACCACTACCTTCCACCTCCCACCCCACCAAAAAAAAGTTTCTTAAATAATATTGATATATAAATAAATAATATTTTTTGGAAAAACCGACCACGTGTGGTCGGTTTTGGAAAAGCTTCCACTGTTTTTCCGACCACACTTTGTGGTCGGTTTTTTGATCGGAAAAACAGGAAAACCGACCACTTGTGGTCGCTTTTGGTGGTCGATTTTCCTATTTATTTTAGTAGTGACTTATGCATGTTGCTAGAAATAGATGTCCAAAAATATTTATCCAGTTTAAATAATTAATTGATAATTTATCCATTTGTGTCCATTTTATTCTTGGTATTAAATACTATTTATCATCCAAAACATTTTCTAAAATGTTAAATTAATTATATTTAAAAGGTGATATAGTAAAATTACTCATATTATCTATTATTTCTTAAGATATGTGCTAGTTAATAATTAACAAATATTATTGGATGGAGGGAGTAGTATATTATTATCGACCTAAGCGACAACAGACGTGTATTTCTTCGTTAATTTTGAACTGGCGACCAAAGTGAGCCAAAATATGGACAAAGTGACACAAATAAGCCACTTTTTTAATATGTCACCAAAATAGACTTCGCGCAACTTTTTCTAACGTTTTATATAACTTGATTAACGAAACCGTTAACGGCTTAAGCATTTCAAAAAATTCAATAAAACGGAATAAAAAGTAACTATTTGTAAGTCATTATAAAAAGTAACGTTTTGTAAAAAAAAGTGAAAATTGGAAATTTAAGTAACGTTTTACAATTCGTCACTTTTTATTCCGTTTTAGTTAAATAAATCAAAAAAAATTTGGTAAAACGTAGGTTATTCTACTGTTTTGCAAAGAGGTTCCATTATCCCTGAGTTTTGAGAGTTGCGGTTGATATGTCTGGAAGTGAATACTTACTTATTACGGTCCTTTTATAGAGGATATTAAGAGTGTCTAAGTATATTACTTAGAGCCTCATATTTCAGTTTTAAGAATCTCTTTCTGAAGGACAAAACTGTTGGGTTCTAGTGATGAAATGTGAATGGAAAATGAAGGAAACAAATGGAGGAAAAAAGTGAATTGTGTTTTCACTTTAAAGAAGAGTGTTTCTCCCACATTGGTGGGAGAAAGTCGTCGTCGCTCGCTCGGCTCGACTTCGGCTTAGGCATAGACAAATGATCGAGAGACTATCTTTTTGGAAAAAATTTATTCGAAACTTGAGAGTTAATGATCCAAAAATTCAATCTGAAATTTCTCCATTTACGGACGCACATGAGGAAGTGCGAACGCATATCACAATGCACCTCAAAGTGACGTGACCCATCGAGGCACTATTTCAAAGACGAAACGTGACCTGCGCGGGCAGGTCGGCATCTACGGACGCAGATGGTCGGCGTAGGTCAAGCCAGACTCAGGCAGAACTTTCTGTTTTGTGTCGAAATGGTACCTGCAGACGCAGGTGGTCCTGACGGTCTGAAACAGTGCATTTTTCTGGAACCATTGCTTCCTTTCTGAAGCACCACCTTTTGAATATAAATACCTGAATTTTTCCTCAGGTATGGTGACGTTTTTAGTGAAAGAAAAACACTCTCTTCTTCTTGAAAAACTCAAGTGTGGTCATCAAATAGTTGAGTGAGCTCGTTGTTCGATAGAATTTGAGGTACCACTATTCTACTGAAGTAAATCATTTTATCCCGGCTACGGCGCCAAAAACTTATTGCCTCCAAACGCACACGTAAGTGTGCGCGGTCGTACATGTACTATATGATTGAGAGTTCAGATATCATACCCACAGGGACTTGTCGATTAACTATTCTTCTAAATTAAACTAATCCTTATTATTTATTCAAGCGGTGGATTTCAAGATATATTTATAAATTAACTAAACTAAAAATAAAAGTAAAATAACTAATGAATAATTAACCAAAAAAAGAACGGATTCTTACACAATCTATGGATGAATTGATCTAGGATTATGATTTTGCTAACAATCATGTTTAGTATCAATTTCATCAACTTATTTGATTATCTAGCTGTTGATTTACGGGGTTGATTTTATGATTCGGGAATGGTCATCCTCTAATCGTCTATTCAAACTAGTCTCACAACTACATCATTGAGCGGGGATGTGAGAAGCTAATTCAGACGCATTTATTTAGCTTCTCATTTTGTAACCAAGTAAGGTGACTAGGTATATTCCTATCCTAGCCACAAATCAATTCCTTATTTTACTAAAGAAGAGATCTTACTCCCTATATTCTTCTTTCTAACCCCCTCGTTCCCTTGGTCAGTTCACTCGTGCTCAAAGATTTATTTTAAAGGTCGCGAATCTTTAAAATAGTAAGAGCAAAAATATAATAACAACTATTATCATAATCAAAGAAATCAAATCAAGATTTACTAAACAATCATTTTATTAGCTATCATAATTCGAGAAGTTTAATTCTACATAGACATGAAACAATTACAGCAAATCATCTAAAGAATTCACGTAAAAATAAATAAATAAGGTGAAGAAAAGATGAAATCAAAATTCTTCGGCCTCCACGGCGGCTTCTTGCTCTCTCTAGGTCAAAAGTTATGTAAAAACTGATTTTTATAAAATATTTATAGGTGTAGAAAAGAAAACCCAAATAAAATAATTGAATCGAAAATGAATTGAGAAAAATTAAATTCGGACAACAACTTCCTCCGTGCCACGGAGCAATTGCGCACAACCACTGGAATGGTAGGCGGCGAAATTTTCAATTTCAACTAATGGTCACTTTTTAATATTTTAATTATTAAATATATTTCATTAAGCTGCCTGGTTGATTTCTTTCTATAGTATTCCGTCTTTAATTCATTTTAGCTCCAAATCTTTTCATCTTCACACCATTTTAATCCTACACATTAAAATATAATATTAAACATAATCCATAAAATTAATACTCAAAAAGGACAAATAAAAAATACTAAATGAAAAACAAATAATAACTAAAAATATATAATTTTAACCTTACATCAATATTCATCCAATCGATCGATAAAATTATTATCAAAAAAGTTCCTAGTAATAGAAGCATTAAGGTTTGAGAACAAACAAGTTCAAATACAATAAACTCATGTCACAACAAAAAGTATTACAATAGTCAAGTAGAAAAATAAACTTGAAAGGGTGTGTTCAGTGCGAAATGAAAATATTTTTTGAAAAATATTTTTTTATTTATCATGTTCGTTTGACTAAAAATTTTGAAAAATATTTTTCATAGAAAAATAACTTTCTTCAAACTAAGGAAAATGACTTCCTTAATCAAAACAGGAAAAACAAGTTATAATGTTTTAAATTTTTACACACCCCCTCCAAAAAGAAATTAAATTTGTTTTTTTTTTTAAAAATAAATAAATAAATTTCTTACCCTACCCCACCTCTACCCTTCCCGCCCCCCTTTCCGCACCCCCCTTCAAAAAAAAAATTATTTTTTTTCTTACCCAAATTTGTTTCTTAAAAAATTTAATTTTTTTTACTTAATCCACCCCTACCCGACCCCCCCCCCCCCCCAAAAAAAAATAATAATAACAAAAATTAAATTTGTTTTTTTTTTTTAAATTTTAATTTTTTTTCTTACCCCACCCCATACTCTATTCGTTCTCATTATTTTGTGTTAAATATATACAAATGCTTATAGAAAATATTTTTCTACTTGCATAACGAACACAAGAAAATAAGTAAGAAACAACTTGTTTTTCTAGAAAATATTTTCCATGGACATCATTTTCCTTCGTACCGAACACACCCTTGATAAGTCCAAATATAATAGAACTATGTCCAACTAGATCATACCACTAGTAGTTCAGACTCAAATCAATCATTACTGATCAATCTTTTATTAACTCAATTTGACTGAAATAATAATATTCATGCTTCCTGAAGAAACAAATGCCACAACTCTTCAAATGACAATGAAGAATACGGCCACAGTGAATGCATGCCAGTTTGCACCATCTTTTAGCCTAATAGTGTATATTAACCAATTTGGTAGGATATTAGATTTAGTTTTTAATATATGGGCTTATATCTAATAGATATGAATAAATATAAGATATACACATTTGAGTTTTAATTTAAAAATTCAAAGTTTCTAATCCAAAATTCATCCAAAATCTGAAATTTTAAGTCGAATTTAATAGTCTAAATAAAAATTCCAAAAAATAGAATTTCCGTTTGGATTTGGATTTGCCCAAATTATGCCCACCCCAACATGCGACCCCCCCGGTCCAAAGTGCAAACAAGAGGCTAGGTCCTACTAAGAAGGTCTTTCTCGGCATGCCAGAGGCACATACATGAATTAAGGCGAAAATACGGAGGAATATTAACCTGTTTTTTAAATTAGTATTTAATTATTTGAACTGTATTACAAACTCATCCCCCTAGCCCTCTTATCCACTTGAGAGTTTTTCCTATAAATTCAGAATCATGCATCCCCAAATTCATCATCACTCAACTAATTAACTTTAGTTATAGAGAGACCAAAAAAAAAAAAAAACTTAAAGCAATTAAAAGAGATGGAGGGTGGCTATTTTCTCACAGTTTTTCTTATTTTAGCTGCCTTGGCCACTTCTTCTAATTATTTGGAATCAGTTTCAGCGGCAAGGCCAGCTGCGGGAGAAATAAATACGGAGTTTATAAGAACATCTTGTAAGTCAACAACTTATCCTAACCTCTGTTTCACCTCATTATCAAGTCGTGCAAGTGCTATTGGAGTTTCCCCTCAACTTCTAGCACATGAATCCCTCACCGTTAGCCTTGAAACAGCTCAATCAACATCCGCTATGATGTTGAAGTTGGCACACGGTCAAGGCATGACACCAAGAGAGGTCGGTGCCATGCATGACTGTGTGGAAGAATTAAGTGATACAGTCGCTGGACTGAGAAAGTCTTTAGGGGAAATGAAGCAACTGAGGGGAAAAGATTTTGATTTGAAAATAAATGATATTCAAACATGGGTGAGTGCTGCCTTGACGGATGAGGATACATGCACTGAGGGGTTCGATGGAAAAGTGATGAATGGAAAAGTTAAGACAGATGTGAAGGGAAAGATTCTTGAAGTTGCACATTTGACGAGCAATGCTTTGGCTTTGATCAACAGCCTTGCTGCCCTTCACGGCTAAAGTAATCAAAAGGACAATTAGTTGTATACTACATGGTGTGTTAATTTTCTTTTAGAAAAAGTGTTCTTAATTCATGATTAGCTGAATGATGTGATATAAGATAATATATCTGTTTGAGGTGAATTTCTTAAATGAAAATGTTCCATATATGCATTTGTTAAAAAGTGACTCCAATTTACTGAATACACGGTGCATCAAGAGTATTATCTTTGAAGATCTATTCCTCCCTATGTTTTACTTTTATCTGAACTATAAGGAGTGAGTAGTAGGCACTTAGACTGCACAACAAGGAGTGAGTGAGGGAGCAAATATCAAATAGAAAAAGGAGAGCTAAAAGTGAAAAAGTGCAGCCCAACAAAAAGTATTTGGTTTGTACGGAGCCGTTATATTCATTAATCTTCTTTGTATCACATGTTAAAAAATAAAAGTTCAAAAGAAAAAACCTTATTTTAATAGGATTCAATTATCAACTAATAAATGAATTCAGTGCGGTATAATTGGATTCAGTAGGCTACTTACCACATTATTTTTCAAGTTATTATTTATATTTATCACTAGATAAGGGTGTCCGTGCTCCGCACGAGTGTCTAATCATTATTTTCTGATGATACATAAATAATTTTTGACCTGACAATTTTATAATATAATAAATGTAAATAATGATATCCAAGCAAAAGTGATAGAGATGAGTGGATCCACACTTATTAAAATGTATCATTTTGTGTCTATTTTACTTTTTTAAATTAAATATTATTAATTTTCTAATACTCAAACGACTTATAATAATTAATTAGGGGTGACATAGTAAAATCATGGGGTTGAAGCAGGTGGGATTTGGCGCCATAATTCATCATGTTGTATTTATTTACCTTTTTTAATTAAATATTATTAATTTTCTAATACTTAAATGAGTTAAAATAATTAATTAGGACCAATCCGTCCAATCAAAGGCCGTGGACGGCCGAGATCTTTTTGGTCATACGAAAGACCCACACTTATTAAAAGGAATGATTAAATATTATCAATTTTCTAATACTTAAATGACTTATAATAATTAATTAGGGGTGATATAGTAAAATCACCGGGTTGAAGCAGGTGGGTTTGTCCCTTAATTTATCATTTTGTATTTATTTACTTTTTTTAATTAAATATTATTAATTTTCTAATACCTAAATGAGTTAAAATAATTAATTAGGACTAAGAAGTGGAGGAACGGATAAGATCCGTCGGATCAAAGGGGGAGGTGGACGGCGAAGATCGTTAGCTGTTAATTATATTACTTTTTAACGTAATGTAATTTATCATTTTGTGTCTATTTTACTTTTTTTTAATTAAATATTATCAATTTTCTAATACTTAAACGACTTATAATAATTAATTAGGGGTGATATAGTAAAATCACCAGGTTGAAGTAGGTGGGTTCGTCCCTTAATTCATCATTTTGTACGTAATGTAATTTATCATTTTGTGTCTATTTTACTTTTTTTTTTAATTAAATATTATCAATTTTCTAATACTTAAACGACTCATAATAATTAATTAGGGGCTATATAGTAAAATCACGGGATTGAAGCAGGTGGATTCGTCCCTTAATTCATCATTTTGTATTTATTTACTCTTTTTAATTAAATATTATTAATTTTCTAATACCGAAATGAGCTAAAATAATTAATTAAGACCAAGAGGTGGAGGAACGGATTAGATCCGTCGGATGAAGGGGGCAGGTGGACGGTCAAGATCCGTTTGGTCGTCCAAACGGATCACCACTTATTATATCATTTTGTGTCTATTTTACTTTTTTTTAATTAAATATTATCAATTTTCTAATACTTAAACGACTCATAATAATTAATTAGGGGCGATATAGTAAAATCACGGGATTGAAGCAGGTGGATTCGTCCCTTAATTCATCATTTTGTATTTATTTACTCTTTTTAATTAAATATTATTAATTTTCTAATACCGAAATGAGCTAAAATAATTAATTAGGACCAAGAGGTGGAGGAACGGATTAGATCCGTCGGATGAAGGGGGCAGGTGGACGGTCGAGATCCGTTTGGTCGTTCAAACGGATCACCTAAGTTGATAGACAGTCGATCAACCTTTTGTATGATTTTAAAATATTCTAAGTTGTTGATTATTATGATTTATAGTACTAATTTTATGTCTTTCAAATAATATATATCACCGTTGTCCCAATTTATGCGACACCAATATAATTTTGAGAGTCAATCAAAATTTTTATGTTATTTAAATATTTGAAGCTGTTAATTATATTACTTTTTAACGTAATATAATTTATCATTTTGTGTCTATTTTACTTTTTTTCATTAAATATTATTATTAGGGGTGATATAGTAAAATCACGGGGTTGAAGTAGGTGGGTTGACCCCTTAATTTATCATGTTGTATTTATTTACCTTTTTTAATTAAATATTATTAATTTTCTAATACTTAAATGAGTTAAAATAATTAATTAAGACCAAGAGGTAGAGGAACGGATAAGATCCGTTCGATCACAGGCCGTGGACGGCCGAGATCTTTTTGGTCATACCAAAGACCCACACTTATTAAAAGGCATCATTTTGTGTCTATTTTACTTTTTTTTAATTAAATATTATCAATTTTTTAATACTCAAACGACTTATAATAATTAATTAGGAGTGATATAGTAAAATCACTAGGTTGAAGTAGGCGGGTTCGTCCCTTAATTCATTATTTTGTATTTATTTACCTTTTTTAATCAAATATTATTAATTTTCTAATACCGAAATGAGCTAAAATAATTAATTAGGACCAAGAGGTGGAGGAACGGATTAGATCCGTCGGATCAGGGGCACGTGGACGGTGGAGATCCGTTTGGTCGTCCAAACGGATCACCGCTTATTAATATTGATATATAATTATCTTTTAAGTAATTTGATAATATAAAAATAGTTTAACAAGTTATCTTTCGTGATTTCAAATTAGAGTTAATAGTCCCGGATTGCTTTAGACATTAGACAACACCTTAAGCTTAAGATGTAGTTGTATGAATACTTTTTTACACCGCTAGCTTATAATATTTAAAACTTTTTTTTTGGAAAAAAAACTCTACTTTAAACTTCTACAACATCAAGTTTGAGATAATTTATACAATCTGATAATCCATTTATAACAATCGTTCTCTATAATAATATTTTACTATAGCTCAAGTATTATCTTTGAAGATCTATTCCTACCTATGTTATTCTATGTGATATAACTACTCCCTAATTGTTTCATTTTAAATATCTTGATTTGACTTGAGACTAATTTAAAAAAATAAGAAAAGTATTTACATCTTTTTAGATCGAGTAAAAAGAAAAGTAAAATATTTGAATTAAAATGGAGGGAGTACTATTTACAGGGTAAAATGAGCGTTTTTACCAAAGTTTTTGCAAATACCTTTTAATTATCTTGAAGTATAACTTATAAGTACTTTTTTTAATGTCTAAATAGGTAAATGTTATTTCAAATAGCTTTTTTAAAAAAAAGAAGCTTATATGTATTAATTAATATATATTTCACACTTTGAACTATAAGGAGTGAGTAGTATTAGCCGGTTCGACTACACAACAAGGAGTGAAGGAGAGAGTGATATCAAGAGAAAAAAGGAGAGAATTTTACCCACTATAACAATTAATAGGAATTATATACAAGAATAACATATCTTTTTAAAAGTAATAAATATAGCCTTTTATATTTTGAAAAGAAAAATATTTAATACAATAATAAACCTTATTTAAACGTTAGTAACCCCCTTCATTAATTATATTTCCATCAATACACTCTCTTTCATAACGTTCTCTCTCCGCCATAATTTTGTGATGTTTTTAATTCAAATTTCTTTTTGTGTTGAGTGGTAAATTTTTTCTAAAAAAATTATTAATATATATATATATAATTCATACATTTATTATTTCAAATATACGAATTGAATATATACAATATAATATTAACTAAACAAAATTATTAAATATACTATTTAAATAAGAATAATATATTTAATATATATTGTGTTTATCACGTACATAACTAAAATAGATAAATACACAAGCACACCTAATCCAATTTATATATTAATATAATATTTATAAACAATTTATATATATATATATATATATATATATATATATATAATAAAAATAAAATTAAGAAAAGACACTAAAAAAGGAAAGCAATATTTTCAACATTCATTTATAGTGTTTTTTGGTTGAGAAAAAAAGGAGTTATTTACTAGGATGAGAGTTATCTTTTTTGTAAGATATTAATATTAATTATTAATCAAATTTTCTTTGATCAATTTTTGAAATATCAATTATTTGACTAAAAATATGTAATGTCTTTTTTATTGTTGTATAATTACGTAAAGTCCTAAAAAAAGGAGAGCTAAAAGTGAAAAAGTGCAGCCCAACAAAAAGTATTTGGTTTGTACGGAGCCGTTATATTCATTAATCTTCTTTGTATCACATGTTAAAAAATAAAAGTTCAAAAGAAAAAACCTTATTTTAATAGGATTCAATTATCAACTAATAAATGAATTCAGTGCGGTATACTTGGATTCAGTAGGCTACTTACCACATTATTTTTCAAGTTATTATTTATATTTATCATATATAATTATCTTTTAAGTAATTTGATAATATAAAAATAGTTTAACAAGTTATCTTTCGTGATTTCAAATTAGAGTTAATAGTCCCGGATTGCTTTAGACATTAGACAACACCTTAAGCTTAAGATGTAGTTGTATGAATACTTTTTTACACCGCTAGCTTATAATATTTAAAACTTTTTTTTTGGAAAAAAAACTCTACTTTAAACTTCTACAACATCAAGTTTGAGATAATTTATACAATCTGATAATCCATCTATAACAATCATTCTCTATAATAATATTTTACTATAGCTCAAGTTTTCTTTAACAACAATGATGATCATCATTATATCGATTCACTATTTATAAAATTATCTCTTTGTAATAGTTCTATTCAGGCTCATGATGTGAATCTATTTTTTGAAAATTAACTTAAAAAATCGGCCCATCCAAAGGAGTAGTCGATAAACATATAATATATATTATACATGTATGTATATTAGATAGTGACCATAAATATTTTTGATTTAAGAGCAAAATGGGTTAAGATCCGTCTCTTTTTACACAATTATTAATAGTTGTTGATAGTGATAGTAAGAAGGGGCATAGGTCCATGTGTACAGTTCAACTGAAAAGTGCATCTAATTAGGAAATGTATGTCCACATAATGAACCAACCATTCATCATGTGCCGCTTGAGGTTAGGTGTGAATCCTAACCCTAGCCTTTAGCCTTGCCTTAAATTTCATATTTCTGAGCGTCTGAAACTCTCAGTTTTTTGGATGGTTGTTATACATAGTCGTCTAATGTATCAAATGTTTTGATATTGTATTGTTTTGATACATATAATATCTGAATAGATTTTATCATTTTCTGTCATTACATAATATCACACATCAATAATCTGAAAATAAACTCACAACATTAATATAAAGAAAGTAAGATATGAGATAGAGTTGTATAAGAACAAAAAGGTGTAGTAAATGATAAAATAAGATTATTAATAGATAATAAGCGCAAGTCCGAATGCTAAAAAAGTGTCACTATATGAAATAGGTTTAGTCGTTGCATAACAACTAATTTAAGCTACAAAACAATAAAATATACGCAACAGTCAAAACAAATATTATATCTAGAAGAACAAAACATAATCTCTTCACTCAGTCATGGCTCTTTAGTCAGCAAGATATTTTTCACTTTTCATATACTCTATATTTTTTCCATGCTCGTCTCAATCTCTTAAACTCAGTCACTGTCTCCTTGTGACTTCGATGTGATACAATTGATGCTGACAACATGATCGATGCCAAGGCCGAGCAGTTCATCTATCAGTTTTACCAACAAGCCAACAAATGAGGCGTCAAAATATATAGTGATTCAATGAGCAATTAATTAGTTAAACATGACGTGCAAGGAAAAGGAAAAGCAAGCTGGTCAAATATAATAAATAAAGCTATAACGTAAGAGGAATTTTATGCAATGCATATTGTGTGTTGCATACCTTAATTGTCTGATCCCAATTTTACATGTTATATGAATGAAGAGCCCAATAATTAGAAACAAAATCTAAGAATCAAGCCGAACGGAACTAGGAAAACCGAATTAAACTTATTTCAGTTCATATTCGATATGCACCAATAAAGAATCGAAAATAAAAAAACCGAATGGCCAGGCATTATCAAAGCGGAACTTTATTCTTAATTCCTTTTAAAGCGAGTCAGACTAATTACTTAGCAGCCAATTTTTTTTTTAAAGTCATTGGATCAAGATCATTTTTGTAGTAAAGATACTTAATTCATATGGCAATTTGAAAACGTATGTTGGGCAGTAAACCAGAGTGGGAAAGCTCTACGAAGATAGTCATAATAAAAGTGATAGATTCTTGGTAATGGTAGAATACAAAAGATGCATTTCTTGTCAAGCACATGAAACAGAGTACTCCCATTTGGCTCTTGCTAGAGTTCAAAGTATTAATTTGTTTTCATGAAAATTGGGCAAAAGGTTTTAATTGAATTATCTTGTGAAAAATATTTTTTGAAAAATTATTCTTGTGATTTTAATGATATTGAAAATGTTTAGATACTGCATCCGTAAAAATAAATGTTTTATTTTACTTATCGATTATAGCAAATCAAGAGAGTTTTATCTTCTTTTTTTTTCATATTATTCTTAGTATTAAATAATTACATAAAGTAGTAGAAGTCATATTTAGAATTCTAAAGCATCATTAATAAAGTCAGTTTTATAAAATACAACTCTAATTGATTATACGAAATGGAGGGAGTATGAGGATTGAGGCATTGTGAAAGTTCACGTACAGATTCTGGTACAAAAGATGGAATTCTTTTCAAACACTTTATACACATAATACTCCCACTTGGCAACAATAATTTGAAATAATAAACTCTGGTCCCCAAAATCAACCCCACACAACTTGTTCAAATTGTTAACCATTTTAATTCGTTAATAGTTATCAACAAGCTAAGGCACATCTTAGCCGACATGGCTCTTCGATGCCGGTTGGCGGCTGGTGTGCCTTTCATCAACCTGTCTACTGGGAATTCTCCACTTTTCCCACTCTATATCATATTAAACAATAGTGAATATGATAGAGCTATTCCTCTAATTACTGAGAAAGTCAAAACATAAATTGACAGAGATAACAATAGTTAGAATCCAATCGTGCCTTTAAGCTAGGTAGAAGTACTTGAAAATTTAATTTTTAGCTTTGTCCACTTATGTACAAGCATCACAAAATATAAAGTGGAGTATATAAGTAAACTCTCTGTAGTACAAATTAAAGTGGCACAGTTATCTTTACGGACCACATATAAGGTTTTTCATTATTGGTACCTACGTAGTCAATTATGTTCATAATGGGGCTTCCATGCACATCACATGCGATGAAGCTAGCTCAAGTTTGATCCATGATTAGTACTTTGTATTATCCAGGACCCATCAGCAACAAAATATCTTTATTAAACTTTAAACTTTAAACTCCATTTAAGACCATCAAATCAAATCCAAGTAGAGAGACAGACATCTTCAACTGTAGTAGGTGCGTATAATTTTGCCATTTAGAAAAAAGACTTCAACGGAACCAACAAACTCTATTCTTTTAATTTAGTTTTGCAAATGCAGATTTAGTCGGCAAAAACGTTTATCCTAATATAATAACGTGTTTACATTGGCTGCTAATTAATAAATTGTCAACTTATTCAGTTGAACTTTTCTGACTACAAACAACGTAACATCATGATTCATGCAAATTACAGAGTGGACCTACCACGAATTAATGTTCTTCAAACCCTACCATGTGTGGGAAAAGCGTGATAAAGCATCACCTGAATAATTAGTCTTAATTAACACAGCCATTTAAACAAAATAAGTGAGTTTATTTGCTCCATTAATTTGAAGCACATGTTCTTCTTTTTGGCTCTGGGGAATGCACGTCTTTTTCCTGGTTTAAAAAAGTGACGACTACGGGTGTGTTTTCCTGGTTTAAAAAATCACTTATATTAACTTACCAATTATTAAATAATTTTGTATTTGTTATCAATATTATAGGTTGATCCTTGATAGAAAAATAGAACATATAATGCTCTGGTCCCCCCAAAACAAACAAACACAAATTGTTGGAATCGCTACCCATTTTAATTTGTTTAATAGTGATCACGAACATGAGATCTTTTGCTCTTTTACAATTTGAATAAACGAAAATCGCCTTTTTAGATATTTTATGTGTAAAAATGAAGATCTCTTACTTGTAAAAATTAAATTTTCTTGTAAAATGAGCATGAAACTAAAAAAAAAAAAAATTGTAAAGGGCTAGAAAATCATTTCTTCTGACCGACATGGTTTTTCGATTTCGATGCCGGTTGATGTGGCTTTCATCAACTTGTCTACAAGGAATTTTCCTTATTGGGCCTCCTTATGTGCACATCACATGCGTTTAAGCTCAAGTTTAGGGTGTGTTCGGTATGAAGGAAAATGTTTTCCTATTTTCTCATGTCCGTTTGGCCAAAAGATTTGAAAAATATTTTTTCTAGGAAATAAGTTTCTTCAAACTAAGGAAAATGACTTCTTTAATCAAAGTAGGGAAAACAAGTTGTTATCACTCTCAAAATCACTCACTCCCCTCCAAGGGTGTCACAACCCAAAAATCAGGACCGTGATGGCACCTATCCAACCCTCCGTGATATGTAAGCCAAAACCCAATCCCAAACATAACATCCAAAATGTACAGAAGCGAAAGAAGGTAAGAACAGAATAAAATCCAAAAAATCTCCCAAGCATATTAACAGAGTAGTATAGTCGAAATATAGATAATATCGGATCTGGTAGTCACTAATACAAGCCTCTAAATACAGAAATCAAAGAAAAGTATGAGTATCTTAAAATGCGAAAAATGCATAAAGATAAGGGTGGAGGAGATTTTAGTAGTCTCTGAAATCAATAGCAGCTACCTCGAATCTCCAAAGATGCCAACACAAAAGAAACGATAGGAATCAATGCCCAGAGGTCGTCAGACCGGTACCTGCACGTAAGGTGCAGAAAAAGCAAGGGTGAGTACAGAACCACGTATACTCAGCAAGCATTATCGACCGATCCTAATTCAAAGTGGCGACGAGTGACACCACGTCAACCCTCTAAAACAACCATACAACCTACACTCGGAAAACCACCCTAATCCAACAGCATAATCAAGTGTAACAGTCATAGGAATATCATAACACAATCCAAGAAATCCTCAACATAGTGAAATCAAGTAACAGGTATCCAAGTACTCAATAAATAGTACAAAGTCAACAAAATACCTTACTCAATCTGAACGAGAAAAGAATGAATGCAATGCAGTGCATATGTTGTGTACATACCTATCAAGAAATGGCTTCAAGGTCAGGACCCATGGGGGACTCACAAGGTCCATGTACTGTGCAGGTGTGCACTCCGATCCCAATAAATATATTGTGCAGGCGTGCACTCCGACCCCAATAATAGATAATAATGTGCAGGAGTGCACTCCGACCCCAATAATAGATAATAATGTGCAGGCGTGCACTCTGACTCCATATGAAGTGCAAGGCATGATGTGCAGGCGTGCAACTCCGATCCCAAATCAATAATAAAATTAAGCAAAACATTTCATGTCTTATGCCAGATAGATATCAATTCCAAAATCAACTCAACTTATCAAGCGGGAGTATTCTCATTAGCTAGCATTTTCAATAATTTATTTACAATAGCAAATTTCTCCAATCATGCTAGCAAATAGGGAAAATGGTTCAAAACAGACAATTAACTGATTTTAACCCCCTCAAATAACACCGGTACCCGCATAGATGCTCGTCACTTCATCTATACGGGACCCCCATTCCCCATTACTCCCATTACACATAGCTAACACATAAACACTTCGAAAAAAAAAAAGTCTAAGAAAGTCTAAACTTGCCTCAAATCGAAGCCCAAGCGTCAATTTACAAACTTGTCCTTTCGTAAAACTTTCGAATGATTAAAATCTGTTCAAACATAAAATCTCAAAAACCTGAGGCTAATGACACAGATGGTCAAACCTAATACTAACCATGAAAATAGTACTCTGAATATGACTATATAGGCATCATTAACTTTACTCCAATATCATTATTACCTAATGATTACTAATCCTTACAAGAATCATTATATATAACCTCATTATAAAAGCCCCAGAAGTGATATAAGTAATAATTGGTTCCCAGGGAGAAACTTTCTACCATAAATAACTCCTACCCTAATTCTAATTTCACAAAATCAACTTACTCTCATGTCACTGTCCACGAATTGCTATCATTAATATCATTTTGTCATCATTAGGTAATAGTTAATTGATTATTTAATTCTACCTAATATATACTAACGCACCGGCACTAAGTAGTACAATTGCAAAGTCATATTGTGAGGGAGGACAATATATAAACCTATAATTCTTATTCATTCTCAAGAAACCACTACTACCATTTTGCCACGATTCCTTTCCTTTTCTTTCCAACACAACATATACTAGTAGGAGTACATGTAGTCCATATAAGTAGAGAAAAATTCAGTACGCAAGAGGTGAAAACATAGTTAAACTAGTGATAAATAACTACATGATAAATCTGCACAAAAGACACCACGCCTCCCATTCAATTATAATTAATGCCTAATGATTGGTAATCATTATACTATCATTATCTAAGACAAGATTATGCTAACCAATTCACCA
Source organism: Capsicum rhomboideum (assembly GCA_031232105.1). NCBI lineage: Eukaryota > Viridiplantae > Streptophyta > Magnoliopsida > Solanales > Solanaceae > Capsicum > Capsicum rhomboideum. Next base: position 33,794,191 of record CP124716.1, read on the forward strand.
TTATTCCATCAATTCACCCTCACATCACTGTTATAGATATATCAGTAGAAATTAATTCACGCGAATGACCTACCTTCAGCAATCGAGATTTTCCCTTTAAGCTACGATGAGATTTGAGAAACAAAAATTGCAACACCGTACCCCCTCTTCCTACTGACTTTCTGATGATATTATTATTATTATTATTGTCAAACCCTCCCACTTAAGTTTATTCTAGTACATGGGTCACATGAAATAAAAATGTGAATTTGGCCCATTAACCGCCAACTGAAATAATACCTAAAATAACCAAAACTTTGAATAGATCCTCAAAATTTATTCGGAACCTCGAGAAAACCCCCCCAGATATGTAAGTTGTCTAAAAAGCACGTTCCGAACCTGTTGGAAACATTAAAAAACTAATCCGAGGTCGACTTGACCAAAGGTTGACCGGGATCAAGCTTACAACAACAACAACATACCCAACGTATTCCCACCAGGTGGGGTCTGGGGAGGGTAAAGTGTACGCAGTCCATACCACTACCTCAGATGAAGTAGAGAGGCTGTTTCTGATAGACCCCCGGGATCAAGCTTAACTTTATTAAAACTCAAGAACCTAATTAATGACCTAAATCACTTCCGAAAACCTCGAGAATCGGCACTATCTATCCCCGTAAGTCATAAATCACATCTAAACACTACGAGGAGGGTTAAAATAAGAAGAATTCCCAAAACGACTTGAAAGGTCGTTACAAGGGGTGGCTCTACAAGCCTACAAAAAAGGCAACCACCTTAGGCCCCCAAATTTAAGGGGCCTCAATTTTTTGTAGTAATAATATGTTGTAGGTATTTAAAAAAAAATATTGAGTATTATTTGTAGAAAATGTAAACTTTTCATATAAAAGAAAAGAATTATAAGAGGAAGTTTGACACATCTAAATTATTATGTCTCAAAAAATATTCAATGAACTGGTTATAATAAACTTCATAAAAAAATTAAAATTTAAGGCCTCCATTCAATTTTGTCTTTAGGCCACCATTGTTCTTGAGCAGCCCCTGCCCCCATCCCTACCAGCCCCCTCCAAAAAATTATTTTAATTTATTTTTTTTTGTTAGATTTCAAATAAATTTTCTTACCCCAACCCCTAATAGCCCCCCCCCCACTCCACCCCCACCCCCACCCCCCCAAAAAATGATTTTTTTTCTTAATTTTTTTTAAAATTTTGTTTTATAAAAAAATTCAATTTTTTTTTCTTACACCACTCCCGCCCCCACACCCCCTACGTCGACCCACCACCCCTACCCCTACCCCTACACTCCCTCCAAAAAAAAAAATTTAAAAAATATATTTTATAAAAAATTTCAAAAAACTTTTTTTACCTCACCCCTACCCTCCACCTCCCACCCCACCCAAAAAAAGTTTCTTAAAAAAAATATAAAATTTATTTTAAAAAAAAATATAAAATTTATTTTAAAAAAAAACTTCTTTACCTCACCCCACCCCTACCAGCCCCATCCCCCCATCCCCCAAAAAAGAAAATTCAAATTTTTTTCTTACCCCGACTCCTCACCCACCATCTACCCCCCCTCTTCCCAAAAAAAAAAAAAATTAAAAAAAATTTTAAATTTATTTTTTAAAAAGTTTCAAAAAAAAATTCTTCAGCCCCCCCCCCACCCAATTTTTTTTTTCTTTTAAATTTTCAAAAATTTATTTTTTTTAAAAAATTCAAACCTTTTTCTTACCCCACCCTGCTTACCCCATTCTTTCTCATTTTTTTTTGTGTTAAATATAAATGTTTTTACAAAATATTTTTCTACTTGCGTAACGAACACAAGAAAATAAGTAAGAAACAACTTGTTTTACTAGAAAATATTTTCTTGAAAAATATTTTCCTCCATACCTAACACACCCTTAATCCATGATCACTTTGCTGATGCAAGCCAAGATTTAGATATTTTGTTTCAAATACAGTTAATATATTTTTTTCGAGTACAGTTTGGTGTTTAAATATTTTGCACAGCTAATTATTTAAACTTACAAATTATCATTAAAAGAGAAAATAAGAAAAGCAACCTTTGGATGTTTCGTCAGTCTCATTAAGATTAAGAAACACGGTTCGATTTTTTATTTTTCAATATCCTATTTATCTTATTAAAAAATAATTTCACCATTTAATACAAGGAACTACCCAACTGGGCACATTTCGGTTTGAATCGCAAAAACTGATCGAACTGATTTTTTCAAATTTGATTTCATTTTTTCATCGGTTTCGATTTTAATTTTTAAAAATTTAGTTATTCAGTTCGAATTTGATTTCTTAAAATTCAAATTTGGTTAATCGAAAAGTCAAATTTTGGAGCTTCAAGTTTTTAACTTTTAACGATCTTATGAAATTTGTGATAATATTGTCAAAATTTTCGTCTTTATGTGATTTTGGAGCTTCAATTTTTTAACTTTAAATAGTTTTGTGAAATGAGTTTTGTTTTATTATTGCTAAATTTCTCGTATTTAGATATTTGGAGCTTCAACTTTTAAGAATTCTGTGAAATGATTTGTTGTATTTTTGTAAAATTTCTCACTTCTGTGCATGATATATGAAAGTTCAATCATACAAATTGTGTTTCTCCGATATGAATCATCGGCATCCACATCACTACATTTTAATATCACTTCTACCTAACAAATGTGAAATTGAGTTGATGGGGATTCATTTCTTTCTTCTTTACTGTTAAATGTTAACATTGATGGAGTTTACGTTTGTTTAAGAATGGTACTGTTTTACCATTTTTTTGAGCTTAACTTACTTAATTGATTGAATATTTGTGAAATCCGCTATCAAAAACTTAATTGTCAAAAATTGGTATAATTTCGTAAGCTCAATTATGGTAGAGAAATTAAAAGACTTAATACTATAATATCCAAATTGAATAATCGAACCAAAATAATAAAAACTAAACTGAATCAAAGTTATTTCAGTTTGACTTCCATTTTCATTCTTACCAATTCAAAAATCAAAAACCAAATCGAACCGATCAAATGCCGAGCCATAGTTATGTTATGAATGGTAAGAAAAAATACATCCCTTTTCATGAAGAATGATAGACTTGTGGGATTTTATATGCTTGATATTGATGTTGAATTTGCACGACAGGTATACACTAAACATGATCCTTTGTAATAGACAAGAGCTCTCACACAGTACTTGTCTATGGATAAATATATCCTAGACCTTTTAGGAATTTAACAATCAACTAGGCAACTATATAGAGAATCACAAGAAAATAATTAAAAATGGCAATAATTAAATAAATAAAATTAAATTAATGAATAAACTACATTTCAAACAATATAATTCTACTTATTACACCATATTGGAGTTCACATAAAAAATTAGGCATTTAATTATCCTTGTTCATGAATTAGTATATCATAGACTGCAATCGAACATGAAGGTATATTGAGAATCACAAGTAAATGGATAAAAAAGGCAGTAATTAAATAAATAAATAAAAATGAATGGGTAAACAACACTTCAAACATTGTAAAACTACTTATTACAACATATTATAGTCCACATAAATTGATTAGGGTGATCAAAAGGACTTTTGGATGAACAATGATGGTCTAAGCTCGATAAAATGGCTAAAAAGGCAATTATTAAATAAATAAAAAATGAATAGGTAAACATCACTTCAAACATTGTAATACTACTTTTTACGGCATATTTTAGTCCACATAAATTGGTTAGGGTGATCAAAAGGGCTTTTGGATGAACAATGACAATACATACCACTTCCTTATAACAATGTTATGCTTTGAGAACATCCTTATATCAATGTTATGGTTTGTAATGCCATTGGTCATCTAAAATTCCTTTTGATCACCCTAACCAATTTATGTGGACTATAATATGTTGTAATAAGTAGTATTACAATATTTGATGTGATGTTTACCCATTTTTTTATTTATTTAATTATTGCCGTTTTTAGTTATTTTACCTGGCTTAGACCACCATTACTCATCCAAAAAGCCCTTTTGATCACCCTAACCAATTTATTTGGACTATAATATGTTGTAATAAGTAGTATTACAATGTTTAAAGTGTTTTTTACCCATTCAGTTTTATTTATTGCATTTTTTTAGCCATTTACTTGTGATTCTCAATATACCCGCATGTTTGATTACGGTCTATAATATATTGATTCATGGACAAGGACAATTAAAGGTCTAGTTTTTTTAAAATTTAATAATTATCTTTTTTAGCCATTTACTTGTGATTATCAATATATCCTCATGCTCGATTGCAGTTTATGATATACTGATTCATAGAAAGGGACAATTAAAGATCTAATTTTATTTTATTTCTTTATAAGTATTGCCTGCTTTTTTAGCCTTTTACTTGTAATTCTCAATATGCTATCATGGTTTATTATTTAATATTACCAGGCGGGTTGATTGAAAGGTTTTATACAAATACAAACCTTTAGAGATTTGTATATGAGCCCCGAAATTTGCTTTGTATACAAATACAAACATATATAGAAAATACATATTTAGTTATTTAATCTAAAACTTAGCTGCAAATGATAGTTATTTTAAACATTAGCTACGTCATGTAATTACAACTTGAAGTTTTCTATGTCACGTAATTTTTTCTTTAAAAAATAATTAAGTTAAAATATGTACGAAGTGATACACGACTGCATCATGTCCTTTTTTAGGGGAAGCATAGTATTGAGTTTTGGAAGTTTAATATTATCTTTTAAGTATTTTTATCAATATTTTATCTTAATAAAACATGATTATTTTCTAGTTTAAGACAATTGATTTTTATATGGCACAAAAATTACTAGAGATGTCTTGAAAAAATTAATAACAAGAAAATAAAAATAAAAATTTCATACTTTATAGTTTATAGTACCAAAATTATACTTTCTCTATTCACTTTAACTTGTCACTTTTAATATATCAAGAAAAAGACAATTATTTTTAACTTGTTTTACTGTCGACGTTAATTTCTTATTTCCCAAATCAATTTTCAAAATAAAAGATTATACATCAATTAATATGTTTATAGTGATAAAATACTCATATTCATATTATTTTAAGGCACGTGCAAAGTTAAAAGTGAACAAATAAAAATGAACAAGGGAGTAACTAATAAGCATATATAAATATACATATTAGTAAACAATAAATCAAACTCAAAAAAAAAAAATGCTAGTACTCAATTACATACTAATAAAATCCTCACCGATAATTAGAAGTAAAAAAAATTATTTAGTAAATATAGCGTAGCTGGTGGATAGAACGAAAATTTACATTTTTGTTTTCCTCCAATTTTACCATCAATAAAAATTTAATCCCAATCTTGTAACATTTACCATCAATTTTATCATTGAATAACCTAAGATAAATCTCAATCTTTTAAAATTAACATGACACATGTTTCTAATTTAAACCTGCATTGACATTTACTGGAGCAAGGTTCAATGGAGCAGAGCCGCTCCTTTTTTATTTCATCTAAAAGTTTATTCTTCTCATTTTAATATCTTTTGTTGCATAGGAAAATCAAGTCTTTTGACTTGAATATCTCTTATTTTATCAAGAAAATCTAAAGAATAGAAAGAATACTCAAGCTTAGTTTAACAATGGAGATGAGAAATAAATGAATTTAGTGGACTCTAAAATCGGACGAATTTCAATTGAGGCGATTGAAATTGAGGCTAACAATCTTCCTAATATGTTAGCCTAACGTGCGCTATCCCATGAGAAAAAAGGCTAAAGCTATGCCTTTGACCGGAATTTGTTCGCCGGAGATAGGGGAAAACACACAAAGACGGGTGGAGGTCCGATTAAGAAGGGGGTGGGTACCCTGGAGAAAATGTAGCAGAGATAGCGAAGTTCAAATTCATCTCAAAATCACACTGATGGTTCCTGGTACTAGTGGAACTACCATGGCGAATGCTAGCTCGCCAACTTCTGCTACGAGTCCAGTGCGAAACCTCACGATGAAGGAGCAAGTGCACGTCGCAGAGTGGAGTCAAGCCATTGGGTTGAGTTTGGGGAAACTGTCCTGGGTGGATCAAGTGGAGCAGAGTGAAGATTCCAGTGCTACAAAGGTGCCTAATATTCAGCAACCTAAGGCTAGTGTGTGGGACAATTTTGATATTGCAAAAATCTCGAATGTTGGGTTCAAATTGCAGTTTGTGGATCCTAATTCTACAGGTGAAGAATGAATTGGGGAGATTGAAGAGGATGATATCTCATCTGAAATTGACTATTGGAGAAATTCTATTATGTGTTATGTGCTGGGGTCGCATCCACCATTTGTTGTGCTAAATTGTTTCATTCGGAGAATGTGGGGGGAATTATGGGATTAGTAAGATTGCAATGATGAAAAACGGAATTGTGTTGGTCCGATTTGATTCTGAGGAGGGAAAGATGGAAGTAATACAAGGAGGTATATATTACTTTGACAATTAACCAGTCGTAGTCAAAGCTTGGAGCCCAGACATGGAGTTTATCCTAGCAGAACTGCAATTAGTTCACATCTGGGTGAAACTTCCTGGTCTGGAATTTAAGTATTGGAGTGCTAAGGGTCTGAGTAAATTGGGAGTCTAGTAGGGAAGCCGCTTCTAGTGGATAATAACACAAAAAAGAAAAGAGGATTGAATTTTTCTCAATTATTAGTTGAGGTGCAGATTGATGCAAACCTGCCTAATAGGATTTACTTTAGAAATGAAAAGGGGAAGGTAATGGAACAAGAAGTTTTTTATGAGTGGAAGGCATCCATTTGTCAGTGTTGTCACAAATATGGACACACTGAGGATGTGTGTAGAAAGAAGAAGATTGAGGAAAAGCAGCCTAAAGCTCTAGCTGAAGGAGAAATTGATAAGGAGGAGGAAAGGTGCAAAGTCTCTATCCCACAAAGAAGAAAAATAATTCAACAGCCTAAGGATGCTCAGCAAAAATAGAAGAATAATAGGAAGTGTGTGGAGTGGAGAAATCAGAATCAAGGGAGGAGGTGGGGATTTCAACAGTATAATAAGGATCACAGATTGTATAGAAGGGATACTAGTTTGGTGAATTTTACAAACTCCTTCCAAGCACTTGGAAGGGAGGGGGATGAGCCAAGCACCTTACATGTTGAAATTGGAGGGGGTAGTAGTCCTACATTACCCCATCCTAGGGATGCCTAAGCCAATATGTTGGAATGCGTAAGGGGCATGAATGGCCCTAAAAAGCAGCAGAAAGCAAAACTCCTCTGCAATAAAGTAGATATAGGGTTAATGTGTTTGGTAGAAACAAGAATTAAGGAAAATAAACTCAATAGCATAGTCACCAATATGTTTGATGGTTGGGAATACAGAAACAACCACTTAGCCCATTACAATGGGAGGTTGGTGTTCATCTGGAGGCTTGATTGGTATGATATGAAAATAAAATGTGTCACAGCACAAGCCATGACCTATCTCATAACTTGTATCGCTAAAAACAAAGTTCCTAACTACTTTTGTATATGTTTTTAAACTGAAGGAGGACAAGAAAGAGCTTTGGGAGCATCTCAAACATGAAAGTTCATCTATCACAAAGACTTGGCTAGTGATAGGTAACTTTAACTCAATACTAAATCCTGATGACAAACTAGGGGTAACCCTGTAACTACTGCTGAGATTGTGGAATTTCAAGAGTGTGTGGATGAGTGTGGTCTAGAGGAATTGACAAAAAATAGGTATAGGTACACCTGGAATGATAAGCAGGAGGCCAGAATTTTTTCGAAGCTGGATTGGGCTTTTGTATATGGGGAATGGATTGACCAAATGCCAAACTATAAGGTTGAGATACTATCAGAGGGAAAAAGTGATCATTGTCCTTTTATAGTGAAGGAGGTACATACTAGGGGGAATAAGCAGAGATTTTTCAAATTTTGCAACACATGGAGTAAACATGCTGACTTTGGACAGATAGTAAGAGATGGATGGAATCGACAAACACAAGGGTGTGTGATATATCAAATAGTAAAAAAACTGAAACTGCTTAAAGGAAAGCTGAAGCAATTACACTATCCAAATTATAGTGGTGTGGTAAATGAGGCTCAGGCTGTAAGAATTGAAATGATACAAGCACAACAGGAATTATAGGTACATCCTTTGAATCCTACATATCATGAGGAAAAGAAAAAAGCCAGGTACAACTATGCACAAATTTCCATAGTAGCTGAAGAGTTCTTGTCTCAGAGGAGTAAAACAAATTGGGTTATATTGGGTGATGAAAATACCTAATATTTTTATTCAGTGCTAAAATAGAGGACACTAATGCATTCCATTTATCATATACAAGATGTTGAGGGGTCAACACAGGGTTGGAGTGATAAAGTGGCCCAAGTCTTAATAGATTACTACCAAAAATTACTAGGAGAGAGTGAGGGGCAAAGAACCAAAGCTTATGAAGATTTTTTCCTACAAGGGTACAGGCTGAGTACAAAACAACATTGAAGTGATAAAGAAATTAAGGATTTTGTGTCCAACATCAATTGCAATAAGAGCCCAGGCCCTAATGGGTATGGTAGTGGCTTCTACAGAGTAGCTTGGGATGTGATTTGGAAGGATATATGTGATGTAGTGCATGAGTTTTTTAGGAATGGAAAATTACTGAAGAAAATCAATGCAACTGTAGTGACACTGATTCTTAAAGTCAGCAGACCCATAGATGCTTCACAATTCAGGCCTATTTCCTGTTGTAATGTGATTAAGTGCATATCAAAAGTATTATGTGGTATACTAGCAAGTATATTACCTAATTTGGTGGATGATACACAAGCAACATTTGTTAAAGACAGGTCATTGGTACACAATATAGTTATGTGCCATGACATACTCAGGCACTATAATAGGAGGACTTCACCGAGGTGCCTCATGGAGATAGAGCTAAGAAAGGCATATGATATGATTGAGTGGGATTTCTTAGCTGAGATGTTGGAAGGGTACAATTTCCCTAGCAAATTCACTTAGTTAATCATGGCTTGTGTCACTACCACAAGGTTCTCTATCAAGGTGAATGGTGCTATTTATAGATATTTTGAGGGAAAGAGAGGGCTTAGACAAAGAGATCTTATCTATCTACTTTTGTTTGTCTTAGTAATGGGTATCTATCCACGGTTCTAGAGAAAATGAGTTATCTACCTAATTTTAGCTATCATCCAATCTGTAAAGAGGCTCAGTTGACACACTTGACATTTGTAGATGATCTCATGATCTTTTACAATGCCATACCTCAGGCAATAGGGAGAGTAATGAAGGCTTTGATACATTTCTTCTCAGTTACAGGGCTTAGTGCTAACAATGAAAAATCTAACATGTTTATTGCATGTGTAGGAGATGAAATAAAAGAGAGGTTACTGATGAAAACTAGATTTAGAGCTGGTTCTTTTCCAATGAGATACTTGGGGTTGGCAATGTCCCCAAAGAAGTAGAGTAAGGTTGATTGTCACCAACTTTGCTTGAAGATTACTGGGAAAATAAGAGCATTTTCTACCAGACATTTGTCATAAGAAGGTCGACTACAAGTTCTAAATTCTATTCTGTTTTCTATGTACAACTTTCGGGGTGTACTGTTCATATTACCTTAAAGTATGGCCAAAAAGGTGGACAAAAGGTGTAGAAGTTTCTTGTAGGGTGGCACAAATGAGAAATGAAAAGTACCATTAGTGGCTTGGGAAAATTTTGCAAACCTAGAAGGGATAGTGAACTAAACATAAAGAGTTGTCAACACTGGAATTTTGCTGTTGTTCGAAAATTCATTTGGCAATTGGCTATAAATAAAGAAGGTTTGTGGATAAGATGGGTACATGGGGTATATATGAAAGAAGGAGAAGATATATGGGAGCATGCTCCTACAACTGGGAGTAGCTGGTACTAGAAATAATTAAATAAGATCAAGTTAGGATTGAGGAACTGGTACAACAATGGTAGGTATACCCTCACAAAGTTTGGTAAATACTCTATGACTAGGAGCTACCAGGATATTGTGGGAAGAAGGGAGAGATGGAAATTAGGTAGGTATGGAATAGGGTAATGAAACCTAGATACATGTTTATCTTATGGCTGGCAACCCAAAGAAAACTACTTACAAAAGACAGAATAACAGGCATGGGGTTGAATTGTGAGGATGTTGAATGCAGTTTAGATGGTAGTGCTGACACTGAGGATCTACAACACTTACTTGTGGATTGTAGTTGGACAGTGTAGATAAGAATAGTTTATCACAGTGATGGGAATAAATCTTTATATTAGGGAGCTAGTCATCACCCTAAAATCAATTCAAAACAAACATTAGTGTGGTTTCAAGAAAGAGGTGGTAGCAACAATATATGGGGCAATGATCACTTTATATGGCAAAGCAGAAACTTAAAACTGTATAGGAATCAAAATATAACTACAGAGATTACAACATAGCAAAATAGAATATATAGTCAGAACACGAATGAATATGTATAGGGAGTTCAAGAAGATGAGAAATTGTATAGGATGGGTTGAGGCTTTATGTGGTTAGTTTCTTGATGAGTGATACTCTGTCCCTTGTGCTAAGGGACTAGTATTAGACATTATAAATATTGATTTTGTTTGTTGGTTGTGGTAATAATATTGACAGTTTATTGTCAAAAAAAAATCTTCCTAATTTTCTTCAATTAATTGGGCACAAATATATGAAATTTGAGTAGCATTTTCAAAAATTTGAGCTATGAAAATCATCATGGATGCTACTTTCATATATTCTTATCAAGAGCCCCAAAAATAAGAATTTTTGTTTTTAAAAAAGGATCAATATAGAGCTTAAAATATTTGAAATTAAAAGATAAAATATTTGAGGATGATGACCAGAGAGCTTCGAACATGGAAGAGGAAAAAATTGATTGGAGAGATTGAGAATTTGAAAGGGAAGAGAGTATATATAAGTTGAATCAATGAAGAGAGAGAAAGGGACTTGTGTTTATATTGGGAACTAGTTAGTGAACTTAGGTAAATTAAAAATGACTTTGAAGGGACCACGATAGAATTTATTAAAGCCCTGACCCTACCATTTTTTAATCTTTTTCACCCTAACCTAAAAATTAAATTAAAAAAATTAGGTGGCAACCTTTTCTCTCCTTTCTCTCTTCTCTCTGCTGGCTCTGTAACGTCTCTTTAAGTTTCACGTCTCTCCTATGCTCTATCTGGTGGAGCCATCAGGAGGGGACCAATCGGCATATATGGAGCAGGAAACCCCTCTCCTTCAAGGGGAAAACCAACCCCAAGAAGGAATCACAGTCAAAAGCTCACATGCCTCGACAATTACAGAGCCCTCTTCTATCAATTTGATGTCTACCTAAGAAGACTAAGAGAAAATCATTGCAAAGTAAACTACTTATAACAACATTCCAGCCGTGATTTTCAAAGTAAGTGATTTTTATGGTATAATGGCAGAGGATTGCAAATACACCCTGATCAAACAATTCTTAAAGTTCAGGCCTCAAATTGATAGAATCAGGTTAAGGTTTAAAGAAATGGTAAAATTTAAAGGCTCTGCAAAGATAAGATTTTATGACACTTACAATGTGTTTATTGATCTCGTCAAGTAAGAAGACTACCAAAATGTTTGGTTTCGAAGAGTTATCGATATAGATGGTATGCAAATGTGGTTCCAAAAGTGGTCTCCGAACTTTAAGCCGAAAAAGGACCTGCCAATTGCTCCGACACGGACTTTAGGAGACTTTAAGCCGAAAAAGGACCTGCCAATTGCTCCGGCATGGGCTTTATTATAAGGTTTGCCTTTTCATTTACACAATTGGCAAAACATAAAGCAAATCCTTAATTAAGTAGGTACACCTCTGACTCTTGATGCTGCTACAAATGCTAGAACTAAACCAAGCATGGCCAAAATTAAAGTAGAAGTGGATCTATTGAAGCTTTTACAGGATTGTGTGTGGGTTGGTCTTCAATGTGATAACTCTCATTTGAGAGGATATACGCAGAAAATTGAGTACGAAGGTATACAAAATTACTATAAGCATTGTCGAAAATTAGGTCATAATGATGTGAATTATAGGGTTCTTGAAAGAAAGAATCAATCCAAGAAAGATGAGGAACACAAAAACAATCAAACAAGTGAGAATGTTACTAGAAATGACAAGGAGAAGGTTACAGAAGAAGAGCAAAAATTCCAGAAATAGATTTTTGAGGAAAAGAAGAAAGACACAAAACATATTGATAGCACAAAAGGAAAATAAAATACTGAACAACTGCAAATGATTATTCCAGACTCTATCAAGAAAAACAAGAAGAAAAACAAAAAGAAGAAAATGCTAAAAAAGAGAAACATTGTATTGTGTAAACCTGCTATGACTATAAAAGTTCCTAATGGAAACAAGAAGAGCAAAAAACAATAACAATCCAGGAGAAAGGAGACTGATACCAAGAATAAAGAAGAAATTCAAAAAGTTATTGAAATTGGTAATGGTAATCATGACGTCCTGTCAGAAAGGCCTGCTAAGTTAATTCAGGAGGGTTAAACAGAAGAGAATACCACTTCTTAAAAGAATAGTCAACAAGAGATAGACCACATAGAAGATTAGCAAAATGATGATCATAGTAAGAATAACGAAGTTGTTCAAGATCAGTCCACCAGTTTACCTTCAGAGATCAAAAATCAAGAACTTATTGATTTAGTGGTGGATATAAATTGGAACATAAAAAATCAGGCTGATGTAATTGATGTACAGTAGGAGGGAAGTAGTCAGGAGAAATATCAGGACTCAATAGAGTCCAAATCCAACAGTAGCAACAATGAAGAAAGCCAAACCTACCATCAGGACCATAATCAAAAGTCTATCAATAATCAGGAGAAGGAGGAAGACTTCACAGAATCCAAAATCAACTCCAACAGTAGTAACAACACCAACATGAAAAATGTCAACAAGGACAACAATCAAAAGAGATCTAGAAGAAAAAATAGTAAAAAAATAATAATAACAACAAAATCAGGGAAAGGCACAAGTTAATTTCAAAAATAATTGCAACAGAAAAGATGTTGTACATGATAAGGAGGAAGAAGTATCATCTGTTGTTAGAGGGAGGAGCACAAACAAATAATTCGACAAACAAAGAAACAAAAAGAACTCCTCTTCTCTTAAAGAAAGAGGAAACACCAACAACCCCTCTCCTAGTGTCTAATGATTAGCACAATTTCTTGGAACATAAAGTGAGTGAGGTCTAAAAAGGCTATACACAAACTGAAATATCTTGCCAACATTAATAAAATGGTTTTTATAGTTATTCTTGAATCATTTGTTGATATGAGCAAGATTGAAGGCTATAGAAAGTTTCTTGGATTCTATTTTTGTTTGGCTAACATCAATGGGAAAATATGGTGTTAGTGGAATTATATGGATCATTATGATATTATGGAAGACAATGAGCAACACCTTACTCTCAAACTCAAAGATTCACCTACTTACTCCGGTACTTACATCACCTCAGTGTATGCAAAATACATGACTGGACAAAGAAAAAAGCTAAGGGATGACATTGAGAATATGAACAACAGTATTGATGGATCATGATGTATTGGAGGTGACTTCAATGTAATTATGAATCCCACTAAAAAGATTGGTGGTAGACCTCACATAGCCTACAAAAGTTTAAACTTCATCAGTACTGTGAAATCTTGTGGTTTTATAGACATTGGTTTCAATGGTTCTAAGTTTATACGGTGTAAAAATAAAAGACCAAGGAAAAATATTTAGAAGAGATTAGACAGGGTTCTTATTAATAATCAGTGGGCTCAATGTTTCTCGTACAATATGGTTAAACACCTTGACAAAACTGGCTCGGATCATAGACCTTTGCTCTTCAACTGTCACAACAATCATCATAATAGTATTAAGTACTTTAGATTCCTAAATTTCTGGGCAAAACAATCTGACTTCTTAGAGATTGTCCAAGATTCTTGGAACTCTAACATTGTTGGCAACCCAATGTGGATCATGCAGAGCAAGTGAAAATTATTATGCAGGAGGTTAAGTCAATGGTCTAGAGAAGAAATTGGTGACATTCATGACCAAGTTAACATATGGGAGGCCAAAATGCCCATTCTAGAAGATCTGGATCTCCAGAAAAATCGTGAATATGATAGAGAAGAATTGAATAAAGTACATGATGAGTATATCAAATGGCTTGGGTTACAAGAATCCATGCTTAGACAAAAAAACAAAAATTACTTAGTTCAAGGAAGGGGACTGCAATACCAAGTACTTCTATTTTTTTCTAAGGGATAAAAGAAGGAAACTTCAACTACATATAATCAAAATAGCAAAGACAAAGACAAATGGATTGAAGGAGATGACAAAATAGAAAAATCAGCTATAAGGCACTTCAAAAAATTCTTCAATTTGAATCTTCCCACTGTAAGTACCAATCCGATCACTTATACCCCTAGTATCATTACTAATGAAGATAATGTTTCTCTGTACTGGATACCAGAGAAAGAAGAAATTAAAGATGTTGTATTTAGTGTGAACACTAAGAGCTCTGCTGGTCCAGACGGCTTCAATGGTATGTTTTACCAAACATGCTGGAAAATTATCAGATATGATGTAAGTGCTTTTATAATTATCTTCTTCAAAGGTAAAATTCTACTAAATTTTTTACTCATACTTGCTTAGCTTTAATTCCAAAAGTGGACTCTCCATCTAGTTTTAATGACTTCAGGTCAATTTGTTTTAGTAAATTTTTTAATAAAATTATATCTAAGAGGCTCAACCCTTTGTTATCTAAAATTGTGCCAGAAAATCAAAGCGATTTTGTTACCGGTAGATTAATCACAAAAAATGTTATGCTTGCGCAGGAGATTGTTCATGATATTTATAATCCTAACCTTGGGGATAACATTGTTATGAAACTAGATATGGCAAAAGCATATGATAGGCTCTCTTGAACTTTTCTGATCAAAGTTTTAGATAAATTTGATATTAGCAAAAATTGGATTGATATGTTGTGGAGAATGATCTCCAATGAATGATATTCCATTATCATCAATGGACCAGACATGGATTTTTCTCTTCCTCTCAAGGTCTCAAATAATATCCTCTATCCCCTTCTCTCTTTGTAATTATTGCAGAGGTACTTTCTAGATCCCTTAACAACTTTAATCGCAATTATAATTTTAAACGTTTTTCTACAAATAGTAGAGTCCCTCAGATTAATTATCTTGCTTATGCTGAAGAAGTTTTCATTTTTTATTCTGGAAAATCTAAGTCTTAAATTGATTAGGAAGTAGATTAGGAATTATGAGAAGGTTTCGGGACAACTTATCAAGAGTTTTTTGTTGACCAACTCTAAAGCTAGTCCTTATAGAATTAACAGACTTAGATAATGCACAGATTTAATGGATAAACCTTTTCCTTTTGTGTATCTTGGTTGTCCAATTTATGCAGGTAGGAAAAAGATATACTAATTTGAAAGCATGGTTACAAAAGTGGTGAAGAGACTAAATGGTTGGCAAGGTAGAATGCTTACTCATGGAGGAAGATTGTAACAACCCATTTCGTCGTTACTAAATTATCCATGATAAATTCATGAAAATTCTTAATTTTCATTCCTCAATATTAACTTGAGTTCAAAATAGCCATCATTTTATTCATTATGTCACCTCAAGCTTTTCGTAAAAGATTTTAGCTTTTCGATGTGTCTAGATAGACTCAAGACCTATGAATTTAATTATTCACCAGTACTAATATCAATCCTTTAATTTTGAAGTTCTTTAGATATGAATTAAGATCGTACAATATCCCTAGCACAAAGTTAAGTTGAAAATATTTTTAACCGATAGAGTTTCGATATGGGTTTCTACTAAGGCCAACTTCAAACGATCGTATCTCCTAGAATATAAGGATTTATGGGGCCTAATACCCACCAAATCAAATATCTCTGACTCTTCTTTCCAATGCAATAAATCGTTCGTCAATCCAAGTTCGGAGTAAAAGGTTATGATCATTTTACCAAATACTGTCCGGGCTAAAATGGAAATTTCTCTATAGCGAGTATTTGGGTGGTATTTAAATCAGTTTTAGCCGATTTTCAGGTCTAAAACCCCAAAACTTCATTCCCCAACCCTAGAGAGGTGATTTCCCAAGGCTTAGGGTGAAAGTCCTTCGTGGAGGTAAGTTTTTCCATCTACTTCTTCGTCTTTTAATCCTTTAACATCCTAGAATCATTAGAAAGACCTTCAATGATGAAATATTGGGTTAGAACCTTTAATGGTGGATTTTTGGGAAAAATTTATTGGTGTTCTTAATATCACCTAGAACTAATTCTATATTATAAATTAATGATTTCTAGTATGGACTTGGTAAACTAGATTATGTATTTTGTTACGTTGAAAATCTTGAATTTCATAAAGATGAGATCTTTAGCATAAAAATTCCATTAATGGAGATGGGTTAAGCTTGAAAGAATTAGTTAATGGGTAATTTACGTTGGAGAATGATATAGACCTTGAATTAGGGTAGAATTAGTGGGTTTGAATTCTCAAAGTAATTTATTTGAAGAGTAATTGATTAATTACTCTTATGATTACTTGATTTTTAGATGATTGATCATTCCGAAGCATGAAGAAAGGGAAGGAGCATCCTTAATATGGCTTGTTGCTTCAAAAAGCTTGGCGTCCAGGTAGGCTAGGTTAGTGAGTAGAAGACTATGTTATTTCATATCTTCATAATTTAGAATTGATGGGAGAAAGCATGTCTAGGCCTGCGGACATGGAGTTAAGGTGGATAAAGACATAAGAACTTTACTTTAATCCCAAAAATTATGTTATTGATTGATTATGTGATATTTATTATATTATGTATTATGTGCCCGAAAGGGGATTGTTGTGAATTATGTATGTGGACATTATGTTTCTTAGTTGTTCTAGTGATGAACCTAACTGAGTTATAAAGGTAATAAGTTTTATATCGTGCCATGATAATGGTGAGGCCTAAGGGATAAATGACTTGAATCATTGTGAGCATTGTATTATGCGGAGAGAGGTAGAGAATAATGATAGGCTTGAATGTGCTAGTTATGGGTGGTGGTGTTAGAATCCAAGTTGTGGTATTTGAGAAGGTAGTGATAATTGACTAATCAATGAGTAATGATGGCCTCAATAGTGACTTATATGCTTAAGTGTTGCATTGTGATTTATTTTATGACATTCTTGATTTGATATTGATAAACATACTTTATCTATTGGATACCCATGAGAGGCTAAATTGGTGATAATGGTGATTTATTGAATACTACCTATGAGAGGCTTGTTCGATAATGATAACTCCTTGAATTGATGCCATGAATGGCTTGTTGATAATCATGATGAATTGTTAAAATAATGCCAGTGAGAGGTCAAAATGTTGATAAATGAAAGATCTTGATCCATAATGATAATGTGACTGAAAAGAATGCCTTGAGTAAAGAAGGCTTATGAGATACCTTCATACAGGTTGAAAAGTGAAAAATGAATATTTATCAAGAACTGAAAAGTGGAAAGATTGTTAGTAGCAATGTGGCCGATGCTAAATTTTGGTATTGCTGTAAGACATGATTGGATCGGGTGCCACGAGACAGCATGGTAATAATAATAATAAAGGAATTGATAATGAAGTGATCTAAAGTGATGAATCCAATGAATAATCCCAAAGAAACGATCCCGAAGTTCCAATAATTTAAATAATCCTTCTCCAAGAGTATTTATAAGGTTTGCTAATGAGACTTGAGTTCTCTTGTGTGTTTTACTGTGATGTTAGTTGACTTGTATTCCCTACTTGATTGTATCCTTGAGACTGATTGTGTGACATGTACTTAGAAAAGTGAAACTTCATGCTTACTTGCTATATGTTGGTCGACTTGCTTCATTTATACTTGTTGTAATTGTGGATTATCCTATTTGCTAGTTATTATTCTTTAATGTTATAAGATAGTGTTTGGTTGCTAGCCCGAGAGTTAAGTGTGAGCTGTCTATGATTACTGGGTTGATCCTATAGATGTGGGTAATGGAAGCGGTAATGCGAATAAAAGGGTGATAGTGATGGTTTAGTGTTGGATTATGGTGGATTGTGTGAATTAATGAGGCTAGATTATGCTAGTGGTGAATATAATCTCGTTCATAGAGTTGGAAAATTATAAATTATATTGGCAAAGTGTTATAATGATATTACAACCTTAGTAGAATTATACTCTATTTAAGATGTCATGATTTCTTTTCTTTGATTCTATTTTATGATTATGTGGACTAACACCGGTTGGTCGATGATGCCTACCAGTACGTATGTTTGTACTGACCCTACTCTTCTACAATTCTTTTTGGGGTGTAGACTGGATGCAGGTTAGTTTGTAGTTATTAGATGGATGGTGATATTCAGCACTAACTTTTGCACTTCCTTCCTGGCATATGTTGGAGTGTTTGTGTTATTTACTTTATTATCAGTCTATTCTATAATAGGTAGCTCTTGTACATGTTTGACTAGGTCTTGGGGTAGTAAAGGATAGTTGTAAGAAGTTTTTAAAAAGTTTATTTATTGATATTTAATTTACTTGGTTGTATTTAATACAGTATTCTATTAAAAAAAGAAGTCTTCCGCATATTTTTGGTTGGGTAATAAGGATTCTCCTAGCTACTTAGGATAGCGTAGGTACCCGCACTGTCCGTTAGTTTGGATCGTGACAGTTGGTATCAGAGCATTAGGTTCACTGGTCCCACACGTACAAGAGAAATATCAAGTAGAGTTCCGCAGATTGGTGTGTAGGGCCCCACACCCAATCTTTTGAAGGCTATAAGACATGTAGAAGTCGTTTCTTTTTTTTCCCTCTCTATTGTGGCGTACTATTCTTTGACTACTGGTTTGGATCCAATTGGTATCTAGATGATTTCAATTGGTAACTCAACAAAGATCAATTAGAATCCAGTTGATTTCAATTGATATCTTAGTGAGTTCGCTTTGGAATCTAGGAGATTTTAATTGGTATCTGTTAATAATGGCTAAGGGTTAATATCATGATATGAAGATGTATGAAAGTAGTGAACTTATTTGATTGCCTGTTGTTTGATATTTGGCTGAACTTGAATTGTTAAACTATATAAATTTTGTGAATTATTTTTGTTTGAATTGTGGTGAAATAAATTGACTAAGTTGCTTTTGTTGAAAATTGTAATGGAACTATGTGGTCTTGTTGTTGTGAAATTAATAAATTCTTTGGTGCTTCCTTGTTCTTGATACTATTGTTATGTTGATGAAATTGATGATATGAGAATTGAGAGGATGATATGAGGACATGATGTCAAGGAAAGATAATGAAAAAGATATAAACAAAAGACTGAGATGATATGTGTTTCCCTTAATAGCGGGCTCTTGCAATTGATATTGTGAATGAATTCAATTGTATGGTTTAGTTATTTGATATTGTGAATGGATCCTTGTGTGGTTCAGTTATTTGATATTATATATAGATCCTTATGTTGTCCGGTTATTGAGACTTTATTTGGATTCTTTTGCAATCCTATTATTTGAAATTTTAATTAGTTCCTTATGAGGACTGACTAAGTGATATTATCTTTGAGTTTCTTGTATGAACTGACTTTTAAGGTTTGACAAAATAATGAGTTTTAAATAAAAGTGGAAAAACTAGTGGAGGTTGTTGATACCTAAGGAATTTGATTGATAACTTATCTGAAATGTCATATTGGTAATAAGACTGTTAATGACCTGTAATTAGTGATGTTGTTTGACCTTGCTCGTATGCTTATTATATATGGATCAATCTCGAAGTGGTTAAGAGTTAGTGAAGCCTGTAGTAAAAATGTTATAAGGTAGAAATAAGAATAACATTGTATACCTTAGCTTGGTGTTGGTGATGGAAGGGTGATTGGGCTTGTCAATGAAGGTTTTGTCGTGTGATAAGTATTGAAGTTAGTGATTGCCTGGGAATAAGTTTTAGTTATGGATTGGTGAATTAAGGGAGGCCTTTAGTAGATAAGTTAATTGTGACTTGGTCTTGAGTTTGAATTGTGTGATTAGCATCCTATAGAATTGACTGATAGATGACAATTTTAGAGGGTAGTAATCCCCATGACGGTGTTAATGCAGAAATAAATGGCATAGTTACACCCATAGAATAATTAAGAATGGTCCTAAATTGAAAAATATAAGTGAATTATTAAATGGCATGATTGATCTTTCCTTGGGTGATACTTGGTGGATATTGCTTATTGAGTGATTAAGGTATGATGAATAGATGAGTATTAGTGATGTTGTGGAGGATAATGTGTTGTAGTCTCTAATTCTGTAGGATCTCTATGGCTAATAGTTGTAAGTTTGTGTAATGAGTGAGAGGTTGTGTTGTCACCTATGTATAGTAGTAAACCGTAAGCTTGAACCGTGGGTGATCTTAAGGTGAAAAGAATAGTGGTTGTGAAATGTTGAAGCTAGATTTATAGAATAAATCTAGTAGTCTTGATTAGGTGCATGCGAGTATCTAAGTTGTGTGACTTGTAAATGGAGTGGTGACTTAAATATGATCAAGATGTAGATTTTCCAGAGGGTATTCTTGGCTAGAAACTTACTCGGGTGTCTCAGGGTGAGCTTGTGTGTTGGGTGGATTAGATGTGACTTGTCTAGTATTGAAATTCGAGTAGTAGACTCATGTAGCATCCAGTAGCACTTTTCGGAATTGAATTCGGGGCTCTATAACTCTGATAATGATAATTATCATGATAGGCTTGCAATTTTATGTCCAAATATTGATTTTGTGTTGTAAAATAGAGGCATCTGGGGAGCTGGGCGGAGCTCACTAGTTTGGTCAAAGGAATTAGCATTGTGGGTCCGCTGTGGCGGTTAGCGCTGCAGCGACAATCGCACTGCCACAACGGTAAAAAATGCAGTTTTTCAGTTTTTATTTCGTTCTTCAGGGTTCATCCCCCATTCTTCCGTTGTAAGAAGAGAGAACGAACCTAGGGTGAAAAAGAGGTGATTTTGGGTGATTGTCTTCTTCAAGGTGAATCTTTTAACCCTCTTTATCTTGCTTTGACTCATAACACTCAAGTTTGAGACTTGGACCGTTGTAAGAAAATAAATGATTCGTGCGTAAATGTTTGGCTCGGCCTCTTCATGTTTTGAAAAACCTTGATAGAATGATTGAGTATAGAATGTGGGTTAGTTATTGATGATATCAAGTGAGTGAGATAGGGTTCAATATAAGAAACTCTATTAGTAAGGTCTCTCTAATTCCAATATTGTGCTTCTCTCCCCCGAATGCTCGTTCAGGGACGAACGAATGGTAAATTGGTATCTGATTGTAATGATCCATTTCATCGTTACTAAATTATCCATGATAAATTCATGAAAATTCTAAATTTTCATTCCTCAATATTAACTTGAGTCCAAAATAGCCATCATTTTGTTCATTGTGTCACCTCAAGCTTTGCGACGAAGATTTTAGCCTTTCGATATGTCAAGATAGACTCAAGCCCGATGAATTTAATTATTCATGAGTACTAATATCAATCCTTTAATTTTGAAATTGTTTAGATATGAATTAAGGTCGTACAATATCCCTAGCACAAAGTTAAGTTAAAAATATTTTTAACAGATAGAGTTTCGATATGGGTTTCTACTAGGGCCAACTTCAAATGCTCATATCTATTAGAATATAAAGATTTATGGGTCCTAATACCCACCAAATCAAATATCTCTGATTCTTTTTTCAACGCAATAAACCGTTCATCAATCCGAGTTCGTAGTAAAATGTTATGATCGTTTTACCAAATACTGTTAGGGATGAAACGGGAATTTCTCTGTAGCGAGAATTCTGGTGGTATTTAAATCAGTTTTAGCCGATTTTTGGGTCCAAAACTTCATTCCCCAACCCTAGAGAGGTGATTTCCCAACGTTTAGGGTGAAAGTCCTTCGTGGAGCTAAGTTTTTCCATCATTTTCTTCGTCTTTTAATCCTTTAACATCCTAGAATTATTAGAAAGACCTTCAATGGTGAAATTTTGGGTTAGAATCTTTAATGGTGGATTTTTGGGGAAAATTTATTGGTGTTCTTAATATCACCTAGAACTAATTCTAGATTATAAATTAATGATTTCTAGCATGAACTTGGTAAACTAGATTATGTATTTTGTTGGTTGAAAATCTTGAATTCCATAAAGATGAGACCTTTAGCATAAAAATTTCATTAATGGAGATGAGTTAAACTTGAAAGAATTAGTTAATGGTTAATTGACCTTGGGGAATGATATAGACCTTGAATTAGGGTAGAATTAGTGGGTTTGAATTCCCAAAGATATTTATTTGAAGAGTAATTGATTAATTACTCTTATGATTGCTTGATTTTTAGATGATAGATCATTCCGAAGCATGAAGAAATGGAAAGAGCATCCTTAATATGGCTTGTTTCTTCAAAAAGCTTGGCTTCCAGGTGGGCTAGGTCAGTGAGTAGAAGACTATGTTATTTCATATCTTTATAATTTAGAATTGATGGGAGAAAGCATGTTTAGGCTTGCGGACATGGAGTTAAGGTGGATAAAGACATAAGATCTTTACTTTATTCTCGAAAACTATGTTATTGATTGATTATGTGACATTTATTATATTATGTGTTATGTTCCCAAAAGGGGATTATTGTGAATGAAGTATGTGGACATGATGTTTCTTAGTTGTTCTAGTGATGAACTTAATTGAGTTATAAAGGTTATAAGTTGCATATTGTGCCATGATAATGGTGAAGCCTAAGGGATAGATGACTTGAATCATTGTGAGCATTGTATTATGCGGAGAGAGGTAGAGAATAATGATAGACTTGAATGTACTAGTTATGGGTGGTGGTGTTAGAACCCAAGTTGTGGTATTTGAGGAGGTAGTGATAATTGAATAATCAATGAGTAATGATGGCTCCAATAGTGACTTGTATGCTTAAGTGTTGTATTGTGATTTATTTTATGACATTCTTGATTTGATATTGATAAACATACTTCGTCTATTAGATGCCCATGAGAGGCTAAATTGGTGATAATGATGATTTATTGAATAATGCCTATAAGAGGCTTGTTTGATAATGATAACTCCTTGAATTGATTCCATGAATGGCTTGTTGATGATCATGATGAATTGTTGAAATAATGCCAGTGAGAGGTCAAAATATTGATAAATGAAAGATCTTGATCCGTAATGATAATGTGAATGAAAAGAATGCCTTGAGTAAAGAAGTTTGTGATATACCTTCATACAGGTTGAAAAGTGAAAGATGAATATTTATCAAGAACTGAAAAGTGGAAAGATTGTTAGTAGTAATGTGTCTGACGTTAAATTCCAGTATTGCTGCCTTATTGTTTTCTCAAGCAATGTGGCCGATGCTAAATTCCAGTATTGCTACCTTATTGATTTCTTAAGCAATGTGGCCGACGTTAAATTTCGGTATTGCTGTAAGACATGATTCGAGCCAGCATGGTAATATTAATAATAAAGGAATTGATAATGAAGTGATCTAAAGTGATGAATCCAATGAATAATCCCAAAGAAACGATCCCGAAGTTCCAATAATTTAAATAATCCTTCTCCAAGAGTATTTATAAGGTTTGCTAATGAGACTTGAATTCTCTTCTGTGATTTACTGAGATATTAGTTGACTTGTATTCCCTACTTGATTGTATCCTTGAGATTGATTGTGTGACATGTACTTAGAAAAGTGAAACTTCGTGCTTACTTGCTATATGTTGGTCGACTTGCTTCATTTATACCTGTTGTAATTGTGGCTTATCCGATTGGCTAGTTATTATTCTTTAATGTTATAAGAGAGTGTTTGGTTGCTGGCCCGAGAGTTAAGTGTGAGTTGTCTATGATTACTGGGTTGATCCTATAGATGTGGGTAATGGAAGCGGTAATGCGAATAAAAGGGTGATAGTGATGGTTTAGTGTTGGATTATGGTGGATTGTGTGAATTAATGAGGCTAGATTATGCTAGTGGTGAATATAATCTCGTTCATAGAGTTGGAAAATTATAAATTATATTGGCAAAGTGTTATAATGATATTACAACCTTAGTAGAATTATACTCTATTTAAGATGTCATGATTTCTTTTCTTTGATTCTATTTTATGATTATGTGGACTAACACCGGTTGGTCGATGATGCCTACCAGTACGTATGTTTGTACTGACCCTACTCTTCTACAATTCTTTTTGGGGTGTAGACTGGATGCAGGTTAGTTTGCAGTTATTAGATGGATGGTGATATTCAGCACTAACTTTTGCACTTCCTTCCTGGCATATGTTGGAGTGTTTGTGTTATTTACTTTATTATCAGTCTATTCTATAATAGGTAGCTCTTGTACATGTTTGACTAGGTCTTGGGGTAGTAAAGGATAGTTGTAAGAAGTTTTTAAAAAGTTTATTTATTGATATTTAATTTACTTGGTTGTATTTAATACAGTATTCTATTAAAAAAAGAAGTCTTCCGCATATTTTTGGTTGGGTAATAAGGATTCTCCTAGCTACTTAGGATAGCATAGGTGCCCTCCCGCACGGTCCGTTAGTTTGGGTCTTGACAGAGATAAGTTTTGATCAAAAGTGTAATCCAATCATTGTCTACTTATATCCTTACTGATCTAAACCCTCCTAAAGCTACCATGAATCTTATTGAAAAACACATGGCCAGATTCTTTTGGGGTTCAGCTGATGGAAAAAGGAAATACCATTGGATCTCAATGAAAAACTTGTGTATGCTTAAGAAGGAGGGTGGTATTGGTATTAAAACCATGGAAGCCATCTCTAACACCCTTGCAATTAAGAGATGTTAGAGATTCAAAATAAAATAATCTTTGTGGGAAAATTTCATGAAATCCAAATATTACTCTATGAAACATCAGGTTGATAAGAAGTGGATTGTTAGCAAATCTCAGGCATGGAAAAATCTAATCTGGACCCGAAGTAAAGCGGAGGTTCATATTAAATGGAAAATCAACTGTGGAGACATCAATTTTTGGTGGGATTCTTGGACAACTCTTGTCCATTAGCTCTTTTTTCTCTAATTCAGATAACTTGATATAAGGCTAAGGTCAAAGTTAGTGATTTCATTGAG
This sequence comes from Capsicum rhomboideum, assembly GCA_031232105.1. Taxonomy (NCBI): domain Eukaryota; kingdom Viridiplantae; phylum Streptophyta; class Magnoliopsida; order Solanales; family Solanaceae; genus Capsicum; species Capsicum rhomboideum. Next base: position 33,819,320 of record CP124716.1, read on the forward strand.
AATAAAGAATGGAACATCAATAAAATAGCTCAAATTATTCCCAGTCAGTACATTCACTACATTATTGACACTGAAATAGGCTCCTGCATGACAAACATTATGCTTTATGGGACATTATGAAGGATGGGCACTACACCAACAAATCTCCCAGAAATTTAATCAGATGTGCCAATCCAAAGAACCTTTTTCTGAGTAACTTGTGGCACGGAAATGTTTCTTTTAAAATTTCTTTTTTGACTTGGAGACTCATCCATAACAAACTCCCTTTTGATAAAGTGATTACTAGATTTGGCAATCAAATCACCTTTAGATGCCTCTGTTGCAGATCCCAGTCCATTGTTTCCATTCAGCACACCTTCTGTGAAGGATAGGCAACAACATATATATGGAAAGTAATAGGGGTACCACTGGGTATTTCCTACCAACCTTGACCAATAAAGATAATTATCAAGGAATGGTAGGACACTGACCCCAATACTAATGCTCACAAATTAATTTTGCAAGTGACTCCTATTCTAGTTTGTTGGGAAATATGAATTGTTTGGTCTGTGTGTAAATTTGGAGAAAGCGAGAAATTCTGTTATAGCAAAATGGAGCACCACATTCAGTCATGCGAAAAGCTTACCCTAGCTGTAAACTAGTAGGTTCTTGGCCTGTGATTTGTGAAACAATGAAAAAACTATATCCAGTGATGAATATTAGACATATTATATGGAGTATGCCAGACAGAGGACTTATGAAGCTAAATACAGACGGAAGCTATATTGAAAACGACAACATGACTGGTGTTGGATAGGTTCTCAGGAATGACAATGTCAATTTTACTATGGCCTTCTCGTTCCCTATTCAAAGTACTAGTAACAACTATTGTGAATCAGCAACTGCGAAAATTAAAAGTCAGTGGTGTATTTCTAATGGCTTCAACAATCTTCATATTGAGTTAAACTCAATTATCATTACCAACATGCTCATTGGTAAAGATTCTACTAATTTGAAGCTAAAAACTACCACCTATGATACCATCAAGATCCTTAGTAGTGCTAGTGTTCAATTCTCTCATTGTTTCAGAGACGCCAACAGTGTGGCAGACTATTTAGCCAAACTTGCTGCTGCTAGTGGAATTGGAACCTTCTACCTCTCTTATCAATAATTACCAAGAGAGGTTAAAAGGTTTAATTCAACTATATAAATGGCAATTAATTTTCTTGTTAGTTGATTTCTATCTTTTAGTATGAAAGGAATATATAGGATAATCCTTTCATCTCATTTTTGGTGTTACTACTTTCTTTTGTCCCTTAACAAGTTAGAGAAAAGGTCTATATCCCCCTCTAACCAATTGAATGTTTTTGGTGATATGAGTAGACATGGTAGGGGTCAAGCCTAACCCCCCACACCAAGGCTCACAACCATTGGTGATAGCTTAAATTAAAAAAAAATTAGGTGGCTATTCTTCAAAACAAGTTTTGAAGGTGGCTCTCTCCCCAAATTGTCTCAAGAAAAACGTCGCGCTATAAAAGTAATTAATATATACGTATCCATCAGCAACAAAATCAAATCCAAGTAAAAAAAATTATTGTTACAACTGAAATTTCTCTCTCAGTCGTCCAATCGCATCAAACTAACACAACACCTCAAGAGAACGCTCGCTAGTCAACCAATGGATATACTTTACAATAGAACCTTGTGGTCTGACCTTTTCCTGAGTCCCGTGCACAGCGGGAGCTTTAGTGAATCAAACTGCCCTTTTAGTCAGCAAATGGTTATACTTTGTCTTTTTACGACTATGGCTATGATATTTAATCTACAATTTATCTGCGTGCCCTCAAGGTTTAGATATGGGTTGTTCCAGGTTGGTCTGCAAGCTCAACAAATCTCTCTATGGATTAAATCAAATAAGTAGATAACGGTATGCTAAACTAATTGAAGCCCTGTCCACCGAAGGATATCATCATTCACATTGTGATTACTTCTTGTTCTATAAGAAGAATGGGTCACTGATGGTTTTTGTAACTGTTTATGGTGTTGATGATGTCATCCTAATTACAAGGGACAGACTCAGAAGAAACGACACTTCTTAAGCACTATCTGCATGACATTTGTAAGATCAAGGATCTTGGTCACTAAACTTTTTTTTGGGGCATGGAGATACTCAGTACAAAGGGATCGGAGGAGTCATCTCACAAAGAAAATTTACTATGGATCACCTCAAGGAATATAACTATTCTGATTATAGCCCCATGTCATCACCACTTGATCCTACTGTTAAGTTGAGAGCTAAAGAAGGAAATCCACCACCTGGTCCAACGTATTACAGAAAGCACATAGGCAAGTTGAATTTCCTTACTAATACCAGGTTGGATATAACATTTAGTGTGCAAAAATTGAGCCAGTGCATGCAGGATACAAGAACTCCTCATCTTAAGGTATCTTTCCATCTACTTAGATATCTGAAGAAGGATCCAACTCTTGGAGTTTACATGTTTATTGATCAATCTAAGATTGTACAGTGAAGGCTTTTTGTGACTCTGTAGGCCTCTTGTCCTGATTCAAGAAGTTCAGTCAGTGGTTACCTAGTATTGCTGGGAAACAGTCCTATCAGTTGGAAATTCAAGAAGCAAGACCCCATCCCCCTATCCTTTACAGAAGCAGAGTACAGGTCTCTAAGGAAGGTAGTAGGTGAACTATTTTGGCTTAACAGGTTATTTGCTGAGCTAAGTGTTCAAAGTTCATCTCCTATTGAGGTCTAATGTGATAGCCAATCAGCAATACACATAGGTGATAGCCAATCAGCAATACACATAGCTCAAAATTTTGTGCTTCATAAACGCACAAAGCATATTGAAGTTGATTGCCACTTTGTCAGGAATAAGGTTCAGGACGGGCTCTTCACTCTTCATTATATTGGCAGACATTCTTACTAAAGCCCTTACTGGGGTCAAACATTCAACTGTTTTCTCACAAGTTAGCAGTGAAGTCATCACCTCCAACTTGAGGAGGGGTATTTAAGTTAAAATTAATTAGTCAGCTTAGTTTAGATTAATTAAGGAACAATTGTATTAGTAGTCGATTCGGTTAGTTAGAGGTAGTTGTTTACTTATTTGTGTCCAGATGTCAAGCACCAATTGGTGTTGTATATAATGATCGGCAATGAGAAGAAAACACATGAGTTCTCATTTACACAATTCATTTTCTCTCTTCCGCTTTCTCTCCTTCTCTCCCATGGAGATTACTTCCTTATCAATTGAGTTCTCATTAATGGTGGTTGATTCTCAATAATATTATTAGTTTTAGTTTTTAATAAATGGTCTTATATCTAGCCAATAGATATGAATAAATATAATGTATAAAAAAATTTAAAAATTCAAAGTTTCTAATAGGTAATTTGGGCAAACCTAAATCTAAAATCTGAAATTTTAAGCCGAATCTAAAAGTCTAAATGCCCCCCCCCCCACTCCCACCCCCCACCCCCGGCGGTCCAAAGTGCAAACAAGAGGCTAGGTCCTCCAAAGGCTTGTCTTTCTCAGCACGCCAGAGGCACATACACAAATTAAGGCAAAAACACAGGAAAATTAACCTTTTTTTTAATTAGTATTTAATTATTTGAACTGTATTACAAGCTCACCCCACTATCCCTCTTATCCAATTGAGAGTTTTTCCTATAAATTCAGAATCCGGCATCCCCAAATTCATCAACAATCAACTAACTTTATTGGTTATTGATAGACAAAAAAAAACAAAAAAGCTTAGAGAAATTGAGAGAGATGGAAAGTGGCTATTTTCTCACTGTTTTTCTTATTTTAGTAGCATTGATAACTTCTTCTAATTATTTGGAGACAGTTTCAGCGGCAAGGCCAGCTACGGGAGAAACAAATACGGAGTTTATAAGAACATCTTGTAAGTCAACAACTTATCCTAACCTCTGTTTCACCTCATTATCAAGCCGTGCAAGTGCTATTGGAGTTTCCCCTCAACTTCTAGCACATGAATCCCTCACCGTTAGCCTTGAAACAGCTCAGTCAACATCCGCTATGATGTTGAAGTTGGCACACGGTCAAGGCATGACACCGAGAGAGGTCAGCTCCATGCATGATTGCGTGGAAGAATTAAGTGACACAGTCGCTGGACTGAGAAAGTCTTTAGGGGAAATGAAGCAACTGAGGGGAAAAGATTTTGATTTGAAAATAAATGATATTCAAACATGGGTGAGTGCTGCCTTGACGGATGAGGATACATGCACTGAGGGGTTCGATGGAAAAGTGATGAATGGGAAAGTTAAGACAGCTGTGAGGGGAAAGATTTTTGAAGTTGCACATTTGACGAGCAATGCTTTGGCTTTGATCAACAGCCTTGCTGCCCTTCACGGCTAAACTAATCAAAAGGACAATTAGTTGTCTACTAAATGATGTGTTAATCTTCTTTTAGAAAAAGTGTTCTTAATTCATGATTAGCTGAATGATGTAATATAGATAATATATCTATTTGAGGTGAATTTCTTAAATGAAAATGTTCCATATATGCATTTGTTAAAAAGTGACTCCAATTTACTGAATACGCGGTGCATCAAGAGTATTATCTTTGAAGATCTATTCCTCCCTATGTTTTACTTTTATCTGAACTATAAGGAGTGAGTAGTAGGCACTTAGACTGCACAACAAGGAGTGAGGGAGGGAGCAAATATCAAATAGAAAAAGGAGCGCTAAAAGTGAAAAAGTGCAGCGCAACGGCCAACACAAAGGATTAGGTTTGTACGGAGCCCTTAAAAGTACATATTTTAATGGGATTCACCTATGAACTACTCTTTCCATTTCTTTTTATATGCTCCCTTAGTTTTTCATGAGTTAATTTGATTAAGTTTCAAAGCTAAATTAGATTAGATTAGTTTTAATTTTTTAAAATTAAAATTTAGATATTCAAAAACTATATGAAAAAGTACTATAAATTTCAATTTTCCTTTTTTCAATTTGATTAAGAAATACATCTTAAAATGTTAGTCAAAGTTTGTATCGTCTGACTCTTTAAAAAAAAGGGAGCATATAAAAAGGAATGGGGAGTAATAAATGAATTCAATGCGATATAATTTACCTGATTCAGTAGGTTATTTACATTATTTTGCAAGTTATTATCTATATTTATCTTTTAAGTAATTTGATAACATAAAATAGTTTAACAAGTTATCTTTCATTATTTCAAATTGAAGTTAATAATCCCCGATTGCGATAGGCAACACCTTAAGCTTAAGATGTAGTTGTATGAATACTTTTTTACACCACTAGCTTATACTCTATTATTTATTCTTTTTGACAACACTCTACTTTAAACTTCTACAACATCAAGTTTCAGATAATTTATACAATATGATAATCCCTTTATAACAATCACTCTCTATAATAAAATTTCCCTATAGCTCAAATTTTCTTTAACAATAACGATCATCATTATATCCATACACCAATTATAAAATTATCTATTTATAATAGTTCTATTCAAGCTCAGGGTGTGAATACATTTTTTGAAAATTAACTTAAATAATCGGTCCATCTAAAGGAGTAATCGATAAACATATAATATCTAGTATTAATATATAATATACATATATGTATATTAGATGGTGACTAAAAATATTTTTGATTTAAGTGAAAAATGGGTTAAGATCCGTCTCTTTCTTTTTCCTCTTAAAACTTATCACAGCTCAACTTGCTGAGGTGGGCACATGTGCATGCCCTCTTGCACAATTATTAGTAGTTGATGGTAATGATATTCAGAAGGGGCCTTGCTGATTGGCCCACGTTGACAGTTCAACTGAATAGTGCATCCAATTAGGAAATGTATATCCACATAATGAACCAACCATTCATCATTCTCAACTGTCTATCCTCGTTCATGTATATATATGAACCGCTTGAGATTAGGTATGAACATAAGAATCGAAAAATCAAAAAATTGAATTGAATTAATTTTGATATTAAAATTTTAAAACATGTATTGATATTCGGTCCTATTTTTTTGATTCTAGTGTGCCAATAATTTGGTAAACCAAAGCATCAAATTTTGTTTTTATATAAATACAAAAATTATATATATAATACTAGCTGATTTCCCAATCCCGGGCCCAAATTTTCCTCAGTAACGTGTAACCTGTCCCAGCCCCCGCCCATATTCTCCTAATTTTCCTAGCTTTATTCCCAAAACCCAATTATCAAGTCCCAAGACTCCTAACCCTAGCCTTTAGCCTTGCCCTAATTTCACATTTCTAAGCGTCTGAAACTGACAGTTTGTTTAGATGGTTGTTATACATAGTCTTATAATGTATCACATGTTATGATATTGTATTGTTTAGACATATAATATCTAAATAGGTTTTATCATTTTCTATCGTTACATAATACCACATATCAATAATATAAGAATAAACTCACAATATTATAGAAAAAAGCGGGATATGAGATAGAGTTATTATAAGAAAAAAAAGGTATGATTAACGATAAAATAGGATTATTAATAAATAATAATTAAAAAAACAAAACAAAAAAAGTAAAGTCAATATAAAATAGAAATTTTATTTTTATATAACAATGAATCTAACATACAAATACAACAAAATCCAGGGGTAGCTACATCCTTACATAACAATGAATTTAACAATAATCATCGTCTCCTTGTGATTACCATGTGATTCTATTGTCGCTGACGACATGATCGATGGGAAAAACCGAGCATTCATCCTTGAGTTTACCAACAAATGAGACGTCAAAATAGTGACACAATGAACAATTAATTACTTAAACATGACGTGCAAGGAAAAGGAAAAGCAAGGTCAAATATAATAAATAAGGCTAGCCTAAGTTGAACTTTATTCTTATTTCCTTTAAAGCGAGTCAAACTATTACTTAGCAGCCATGTTTTTTTAAAGTCATTGGATCGGGATCGTATTTGTAGACTTAATTCATATGGCACCTTGAAAACGTATGTTCAGCAGTAAACCAGATTGGGAGAACTCTAAGAAGATGAGTCGTAATAAAAGGGATAGATTCTTGGTAATACAAAAGATGTCATCCTTGTCAAACACATGAAACATAGTACTCCCACTTGGTACATACTAGAGTCCAAAATATTTGTTTTTATAAAAATTGGGCAAAAGATTTTAATTGAAATATCTTATGAAAGATATTTTTGAAAAAATATTCTTGTGACTTTTAGACTATTTAAAATTCAATTGCTTTTCTACTGCCTCTTTCTTGTTAGAGAAGCATTTCAATAATGTGTAATATGTTTAGTTTGTGAATATTGATTCAAGGTAGAAATAGCTTGAAGGGTTTAGCAATCTTCAATTGTTGAGGTGAATGTCTTAGGGACACTTTCTTGTAGATTAATCTTGTAATCAATTTGGCTCATTGAAATAATAGCTAGATTTAAGGGTTAGTTAAATCCCACAGGGGTAAATTTTCACATTAAAAAGGGTTGTATGTTCTTTGCTTTTATGTTTTTTACTTACGGTTCAGTCATGTTTATTATAACACTACTGAACCTAGTTCATTGCAACAGTTCCAGACTTCCAGTAAATCATAAATATTAGCTTAAAAATTCATTACAATCCAATCAACCTCTAACTAAAGCTTTCTTAAGAGTGTATCAGGTCAACAACGAGCGAAGTAATATGAAACGGTGAGAGTATGAGGCATAGTAAAAGTTCACAGATTCTAGTACAAAAGATGAAGTTCTTGTTTAACACTTGATATACACAATACTCCCACTTGCCAACAATAATTTGAAATAATAGAGAAACTCTGGTCCCCCAAATCAAACCCACACAAATTGTTACCCAGTTTAATTCGTCAATAGTTATCATCAAGGTATCTTAGCCGACATGGCATCGAAATGCCGGTTGGTGTGCCTTTCGTCAACTTGTCTACTAGGAATTCTCCACTTTTCCCACTCTTATCATATTACACAATAGTGAACATGATAAGAATTTTTCCTCTTACTGAGAAAGTCAATACATAAATGATAGAGATAACAACAGTTAGAATCCAATCGTCCCTTCGGGGACATCCAATAAAATTGGAACGATACAGAAAAGATTAGCACGAGCCCTGTGCAAGGATGACATGTACAAATCGAGAAATGGTCCAATCGTGCCTTTAAGGTAGAAGTACTTCAAAAATTTATGCTTTGTCCACTTGTGTACAAGCATCATAAAATTTAAAGTAGAGTATATAAGTAAACTATCTGAAGTACAAAGTGCAACAGTTATCTTTAGGGGCCATATATATGGTTCTTCATTATTGGTAATCAATAACGTTCATAATGAGGTCTTCATGCATATCACATGCGTTGAAGCTCAAGTTTGATCCGTGATTAGTACGTTGTTGGTGCAGACCACTTTAGAGTTTAGATATTTTATTTCAAATACTGTTATGATAGTTTGTTTCGAATACAGTTTGGTGTTTAGATATTTTGCACAACATATTTAATCGTCAAAAGATATCATAACAAATAAGAAATAAGAAAAGTAACCCCTTTGGATATTTCGTCGTCTCATTAAGAAAAATGTTGTCCTATAAAAGTAATTAAATAGGTATATTATCCAGGACCCATCAGCAACAAAATATCTTTATTAAAGTTTAAACTTTAAACTCCATTTAAGATCATCAAATCAAATCCAAGTCGATAGACGTCTTCAACTGTACTAGGTACGTATAATTTTGCCATTTAGAAAAAGACTTCAACGGAACAAACAAACTCTATAGTTTTGTGAATGCAGATTTAGTCGGCAAAAACGTTTATCCTAATATAATACTTAACGTGTATACATTGGCCGCTAATTAATAAATTGTCTACTTATTCAGTTGAACTTTTATGACTACAAACAACGTAACATCATGATTCATGCAAATTAAGGAGTAGACCTACAACGAATTAATGTTCTTTAAACCCTACCATGTGTGGGAAAAGCGTGATAAAGCATCACCTGAATAATTAGTCTTAATTAATTAACACATCTATTTAAAGAAAATAAGTGAGTTTATTTGCTCCATTAATTTGGAGCACATGTTCTTCTTTTTGGCTCTGGGGAATGCACGTCTTTTTCCTGGTTTAAAAAAGTGACGAGCTACGGGTGTGTTTTCCTGGTTTAAAAAATCATTTATGTTAACTTACCAATCATTAAATAATTTTGTATTTATCATCAATATTATAGCTTGATCTGTGATAGAAAAATAGAACATATAATGATCTGCTTCCCCCAAAACAAACCCATACAAATTGTTCAAATCGCTACCCATTTTAATTTGTTTAGTGACCAGCATGAGGAAATGAGATCTCTTGCCTCTTACAATTTGAATAGAAGAAAATAACCTTTTCAGATCTCTTATTTGTAAAAATGAAGATCTCTTGCTTGTAAAAATTAAGATCTCTTTTAAAATGATCATAAAACTAAAAAACAAATTGTAAAGGGCTAGATTACCATTTCTCCTGGCCGACATGGTTCTTCGATTTCAATGCCGGTTGATGTGCCTTTCATCAACTTGTCTCCCTCTGTTTTGTTTTAGTTGGTCCTCTTGCTAAAAATATTTGTTTCAATTTAGTTATCTCATTTATGAAATCAAGAGAATTTATTATGTTTTTCCAATAATACCATATCATTAAATAACTACATAAAGTGCATATACTCAAATTTATATTTTCAAAATATAATTAATAAGGCTAATTTAATAAAATAAGCTCCTAATAAATATTTTCTTAAGGGATCTGCCGAGTCAACAAGGGTCAACTATATTTTTAAACGGAGGGCGTAGGAGTTATGCTTATTGGGGCCTCCTTATATGCACATCACATGCGTTTAACCTCAAGTTTAATCCGTGATCACTTTGCTGATGCAGTCCAAGAGTTTAGATATTTTTTACAAATACAGTTAATATATTTTGTTTCGAATACAGTTTAGTGTTTAGATATTTTGCACAACTAATTATTTAAACGTCAAAAACTATCATTAAAAGAGAAAATAAAAAAAAGCGATCTTTGGATGTAGAGGCATATTCAGGATTTCAACACCATGGAGGCATTATTATCTTCAAAATAGATATTTAATGCAATTATATAAAATTTATGGCAACAACAAGTTGAGGAACAACCTTCATAGTGCTATATTAACAAAAAAGTGTCATTCACTTTACAATTGTCCTCGACGAGTTTTCATATTTTGAAAATGATCAATAATAACATCATTACTTATATTTTTAAATATATTACGTTCTATATAGCAAACTAAACAACCATTCAAAAGATCTTCATTCATCCTATTACGTAGATCATTCTTTATGTACTTCATTGATGAAAATGCTCTTTCCACTCTTGCGGTAGCAACCGGTATAATCAAATTCAACTTCACAAGTAGATAAACAAGTGATCAAGTTTGATCTAATTTTGTCTCTATCGTCACTCTAGCAAGATCCTTGATTCTCGACAAGTTGAGAAACTTGCTATCACGCTTTTGAGCATAGACAATGAAATCATCAAGTTGAAAATCAAGTTCTCGAAGCTCTTTATCACCCAATTCACTTGGATAATACTCGGCCAATTTCATTATCCTATACTTGTAAAAATTAGCAAATGAATCAACCAAACTCAAACTAGCCATACTGAGGAGTAAGTAACTAGTTACTACATCAAAGCGATTATTAAGCTCTTGAAGTGCCAAATCAATGATGACATAAAATACTTTCACATGAAAGTGATGCAAATATGAAACTTCGGACCTCTTACGCTTCGACTTTTCATTCATGTAGTCGTCATCCATTTTGGGAATTGGAATATCATGTTTACCACAAAACGAGCAAATCTCATCCAACAAAGAGTTCCATTCATCTTCTCTCATCATTTGCAATCTTTTCTTTGAAAGATCAAGCAATTTCATAGCACTGACGATATCTTGGTCTTTCTTCTGTAAAATTTTATTCAACTCATTTGTCAATAGCAACACCTTAAACATCAAGTGCAACATAAAGACAAAATCAAATTCATGAATCTTGCTCAAAAAAATTTTCGCTGTAAATTTATCAAGATGATATGGACAATCACGTTTCATATCCTTAAGCACATTAATAATGGAAGGAAAAAGAATCAAGAAGTTGTCCAAGGTTTTAAAATGAGACCCCCAACGAGTATCACCCGTTCTTTGAAGGCCACGTTCTTGATTCAAACCTTGCCTTATATGAACTTCTCCAAATTTAAGCAACTCTTCCAACTTATCTACTTGATGTTGTCGAAGTGAATCCCAACGCTTAAATGAAGCTCCAATAGTATTCAAAACATTAGTAAGGACATAAAGGAAATTATCCACATTTTGATTCTTTTTAGAAAGACCTACAAGTGTCAGTTGCAATTGGTGAGCAAAACAATGAATAGAATATGCAGAAGAAGTATCTTGTAAAATTAAGGACTTGAGATCATTTATTTCCCCTTGCATATTACTAGCCCCATCATAACCTTGTTCATGTGTTTTGGATATACATAAAGAGTGATCCAAAAGCAAAGAATAAATTATTTTTTTAATGATTGAGAAGATGTATCTTTTACATGTCCAATACCCAAGAATCGTTCTATCACCATTCCGCTTTTGTTGACATATCTCAAAATTAAAGCCATTTGCTCCTTATGTGAGACATCCTTTGATTCATCAACTAATAGTCCAAAATAATCACCATCCAAGTCTTCAATGATAGTCTTAATTATTTCTTTAGCACAAGCCTCCACAATCTCTTTTTGAATTGTTGGGCAAACCATCATATCGTTTTGTGGAGCTTTACTTAATATTACTTTTCCCACATCAGTTTGTCTATCCCTATACCATCTCAAAAGTTCAAGAAAAACACCCTTATATTCAGAATCTTCACTTTCATCATGTCCACGGAATGGAAGTCCCGATCTTAAGAGAAATCTTGAAATATCAATTGAGGCATTTAAGCACATTCGATAATCACTTTTTGCTTTTTCACTTTGCTTGTCCAAAGAAGATTGGATCGATTGACGTTGGTTCATTAAATCTTGCATCCTATTGAAACACTTATGATGGATATTATTCACCTTACCAATATGTTTTTTGAATCTTTCTAAATCTTTGTTCCAACTCCTAAAATTCTCTCTTGTAAATGCATCTCCAGCATTTCCACGGCTTTCAAGTTCATTCTTGAACAAATAACAACACAAACAAAATGCGGCGTATGCTTTATGCTATATTAAAGCCAATGAGATCTTCTCTTAAACCAAGTAGGATTAAATTGACGCATTTTATCTCCAAACTTAATTTGAGGGAAGATATGATCAACAGGTTGACAAGGCTTTTTCTGAATATAATACCTTCTTACCCCATCTTGATCATTAGGATCATAAGCCGAAATAGGTCTTCTGTCCGTGAGATCCGCTTCAAGAGATTCCAAATCAAGCAGATTATCCACATTTCGACGAGGAAGAGAATTTATTTGTCTTTGAATTTCAGGGGAAACTTGTGAATTCACGAATGACCGACTAGAGCTAGAACTTGGTTGGCCTTCTTTTGGCTTTGGCAGCTTGATGAGAAATTTATCCATTTCAATGTAAGAATTATTTTACCTACAAAATTAAATGTTTACACTTCTATCCAATCTTATCAAAAATAAAATAATATAAATTAAATTTAGTCATTATCACAAGCTTACTAATAGAATAATCACAATTATTAGACAACTCCTTAAGAATTAAGAAGTTTTTATTTTAAAAAGAAGTGTAGCAGCTCGAAGGAAAAAATTTTAAATATACAAAAATATTTTGAAATTATGCTCATCTAAGTGTAACATATCCATCATTGTAAAGAAAAGATATAAGAAGTGAAAAACAATACCACTTGATAAGAAAATACTTAATTTAAAAAAATTAGTTAATCAAATAATATTCACCTCATAAATCAAGAAAAATGTATAGATCGATAAGTAAGATTGAGAAAGATGTTAAAGAGCATACTCATTTATTCACTTTCCAAGCTTGCAACAACTTCTCACAATTTCTCTATAGAGCTCTCTGCATAAGAGCCAACACAAAAAAATGAAATGTGTTTTACTTTTTTGGTTTGGGACTTTTGAAGTCAAAAGGAAAACCAATGAAAAAAAAAAAGACAAAAAAAATAGAAACAATAAATCAATAAAGAAGAAAAGGAGAAAAAAGTAACCAAAAGTACATGTACTTTTATTTAATATTGTATTATATTATAATATTAAGGACCAATTAAAAAAAATGCACAATTCTAAAAGCATGGATATTTAAACATTAAATTTATTTATAAATTAATTTTTTTAAAATTAAAAGTCACTTATGAGTTAAAAAAAAATAATGTGAATATTGGGAGTTGAACCCAAAATTGCAAGCAAAAAGGTGCACCCCTTTTATGTGCACATTTATCAATGAAGTAAAATATATATTTGACCATGGGTTTACCCAATACAAATCTTAAAAGTCAATAAGAAAATAGTAGTACTATACATAGATTAGGTAGGGGAAGATGTGTGCATGTGAACCTCCCCCCCACCATGTGCATACGCCCCTGTTTGGATGTTTCGTCCGTCTCATTAAGATTAAGAAACACATCGTGCAATAAAAGTAATTAATATATACGTACCCATCAGCAACAAAATATTTTTATCAAATTTTAAACCCCATTATGACCATCAAATCAAATCCAACTAAAAACCGTTACCGTTACAGCTGAAATATCTCTCTCTCTCTCTCTCTCTCTCCCAATCCAATCGCGCCGAGCTAATGCGCCACCTCAATAAGTACACTGCTAGGCTCTTCGCCGGTATGTATGAGAAATCTGAGTCTTATAAATATAATTTATAATAGATCCCTGTGATTGGAATTATTTTTGGACCCGCACATAGCGGAAGATTTAGTCAGTCAATGGATATACTTTATCTTTTTACGACTATATGGCTACAAGATTTAATGTAAAATTCATTTGCGTGCAACTTAGAAAGTTTCGGGCTCAAATTAGCCTGAGTATTTCAGATCTCATAGGAGCTTTAGTTAAGCTAGTTAAGTGAAAAATATTTTAAGACTCCAAAGAGGTGTTGCCTACCCCTATGCAGATGAGAATAAAATTGAGAAAACATGGACATTGTTCTTGATTTATCTGTACACTAGCTGTTGGGTTCTAAGTGTAATGTGAATGGAAAATGGAGGGACAGTGGAATGTGTGTTCACTTTATAAAAGGAGTGTTTTTCCCACATTGGTGGAAGAAAGAAACATCCTTGTGCTTAAGTATAGAAGCACTAGGAACATCCCTGTGCGTAAGTATAGAATCACTCATTCATGTGGATAGTGAGGAAACAAGAAGACAAATTTCGCACCGTCCTCGTTACTCGTTCGGGTTCGGCTTCGTATTTGTCAAATGACCGATACTAGATATGAGTTGTCTAGTGAAGGGTCTAAATGACCTTGGAAAGAAATGCCCTTAATAAAGTGAATCGAAGGCGTAGTAAACGTCAAAGGACATCTACTTCTTTCGGATCTGATTTTGTAACATTTCTTCTAGAAAATGAGCCTCAAACATTCAAAGAAGTCATGTCTTCTTCGAACTCATCCTTTTGGAAAGAGGCTGTCTATAGTGAGATTGATGCAATCTTGAACAACCATATATACTTGGGAGTTGGTTGATCTTCCTCCAGGAAATAAACTGTTAGGTTCTAAATGGATCTTCAAAAGGAAAATGAAAGTTGATGGAACTATTGACAAATACAAGGCAAGACTTGTCGTTAAAGGCTTTAGACAAAAAAAATTAATTATTTCGACACATACTCGCCAGTAACAAGGATTACGTCCATTCAAATTTTGGTTGCATTAGTTGCGGTATATGGTCTTAAAATTTATCAAATGGATGTGAAAACAACTATCTTAAATGGAGAATTAGAGGAGGAAATTTACATGAAACAACCCTAGAGTTTTGTAGTTCATGGTAATGAAAGAAAAATGTGCAAACTTGTTAAGTTACTCTATAGCTAAAACAAACACCCAAATAGTGACATGCAGAATTTGACCAAACCATATTGACAAATGAATTTAATATTAATGAGTGTGACAAATGTTCTTACATTAAAGACACTCCAAACCATAAAGTCATTGTTTGTTTGTATATTGATGACATGTTGATCATCAGTAGAGAAATTTCTGACATAAATGCTACTAAGCGAATGCTAGAAAATAAATTTGATATGAAAGACATTAGAGTTGCTGAGGTGATCTTAGGAATAAGAATTCATAAAACTTCACAAGGCTTAGCATTGTCACAGTGTCATTACATTCAAAAGGTACTTGACAAGTTCAACTATTTGGATTTCAATATTACCAAGACATCATTAGATGTGAGCTTTGCACTTCAAAAGAATAAATGTGAAAGTGACTCACAATTGGACTATACAAGAGTGTTGGAAAGTTTGATGTATATCATGAATTGTACGCGACCAGATATAGCATGTGCTATAAGTAAATTGAGTCGCTTCACAAGTAATCTCAACCAAACTCCTTGGATGGTAATGAAAAGCGTTTTGGGGTATCTAAAACCTACTCAAAACCATGCTTTACATTATAACAAATATCTAGCTGTAGTTGAAGGATATAGTGATGCAAATTGGATCACCAGGTCAAATGAAGTAAAATCCACGAGTGGATATGTACTTACTCTTGGTGGAGAAGCAGTCTCTTAGAAATCATCCCAACAGACATGTATTGCTCGCTCTATAATGGAATCTAAATTAATCGCTTTAGATAAGGCCAATGAAGAAGTTGAATGGCTTAGAAATTTCTTGAAAGATATTCCTTTCTTGCCCAAACATTTGGCACCAATATGCATACACTGTGATAGTCAAGCTGCAGTAGGTAGGGCAAAGAGCATGATGTATAATGATAAATCTCGTCATGTAAAATGGAGACATAATATTGTTAGAGAAATACTTTCTAGTGGAATTATCACAATTGACTATGTGAAGTCAAAGGATAATGTGACGGATCAACTTACAAAAGGCTTGACTAGAGAGGGAGTTGTGAGATCACCAAAGGGAATGGGTTTACCGCCTAGGACAAGTAATCACGATGGTAACTCTACCTAACAGACTGGATATCCCAAGAGTTAGGTTCAAGGAGATCAAAAAAAGTTATAACTGACGGTTCAATATTGTCACACCCCGAATCCCATTCGGGCCGGACATGGCACCCAAAGCCGTTGAGGCCCCGAGAGAACCATTCTTCATTCACGTACCTTCATATGCATACAATTACAAGAGCCACACTCTATCATATTTAGATACAAGTAACCATTAGCGGAAGTCATGGAAAACATGTACTATATATATATGAAACTTGGCCGATAGGGCCATCAAGTCAAACTGAACATGCATCTCTTACATTCCCCTTCCCACATATGTCTACAAAGCCTTTACAGATACATAAACATAGCCAAGCTAGGTTCGGGATAAGTCCCCGCTTTATACAACATGTACAATACCAAAATCAATGTACACAATGACTCGGAAAGCCCCGAACCAACTGGAGCTCACCAAAAATCTGCAAATGACCCGCACTCTACTGTGGAGGTCCACTAACACCTGTGCCTGCAGCAAGTAAGGTAAATTCCCCCAAGAGGGGTCAGTACGAAGAATGTACTGAGTATGCAGGGCTATAAGAGACTGTATGACACAATAATACTTCAACAAGATCAACATATAAGAGCATAGTCAATATGGATAAATCATTGTTCTGCATATGTGGAACCATGTACCTTATATTCATTTCTTTCTTTCTTTCTTTCTTTCTTTCTTTTGCTTCTATATTTTGTTCATCATTACTCATATCATATCGTACCCAGACCCCAACTGATCAGTGGGTCTTAATATATTGGGATCGGCTCGAGCTAGGCTTATGCCTCTAGAGCTACCACCCATAAATCAATATATTGGGTTCGGCTCGAGCTAGGTTATTACCTCTATAGCTGCCACCCATAAACCAACATATCAGGTTCGGCTCGAGCTAGGCTTATGCCTCTAGAGCTACCACCCATACTCAAACAACAACCATGTATGCATTACTTCATTCTTTACTCTTGAGATTGATTGTTACAATGATCGTCATAACATTATTGGAAACATAACATTATTGGAACCATAGGATCTTTGGAACATTAGTCAATGCATATGAGACATGTGAATGAAAATTGATCAATGCACAAGGAACATGTGATGAACCATAATTGATACTCGGAAATAGGATACCCTTGGCTTATGAGAGATTGATACTTTAGTAGCCATAACATTATTGGAAGTTTTGGAACCATAACCAATGAGCAAGAGACATGTAAATAAACATTATTGGAACTTGGAAACATTAGCCAATGACCATGAAACATATGAATCACCATTGACCCTATAAGGAATATGATATGACAACTTGAAATGAAATACCTTTGGACACTTCGGAATGAAACAAGTACCATGTCAATATGGACAATATGCTGCAGAAGGATACAGAAAGAGTAACCTTACATACCTTATGTTCTCAATATGAATACAAAAGCCAATATGTGAATACAATAATTCAGATCCCTCTTTACGTTTCACTCTACAACACAAGTGCATAACGGAACCAACATTAACCACAAGTTACATTCCAAGTGTATAAGACGACAATGAGTTACACAATTGCCCTAGAACATCATTTATCCATTTACAACACCATTAATGGAATTATCATACCAACAATACCATAGTACTCCATACATTAACCAAGACATCATAAACTAATAACATTTCACATCAAGTTTATCCTTTACACTTCCTCATTAACACTACGTTACCTTTTCTCCGTCAAGTCACTTGATAGCTTTCACAATAACACATGAACAATAATCCATGATTTATACCATTCAAAATACCTCCGGGATACTCCTTTAAAGTCATTCAAAAGGTACCATAAGTTGATAACTACATCCATGAAGGGTATAGGGGCTTTAGGTGGTCAAAGAGATGCAAAAACAACCAAAACAAACATCTGGGCTGACCTGCGAAGCCACCTGCGCCTGAAGGTGGATGAGGTACACCCGTAGGTGACCTTTGGAAGTAGACATAGGCACCTGCGTTGGCATCTGCGCCCGCAGGTGCCTTCGTCTGCGGGGGCGGATGCCCGTTTTGGCTAAAATGGGTCTCTTTTGGGTCTTTTCTTGCAATGAATGGTCCATGATCATAACTAAACTTCTCTTGACATATTTTAGATTATATTTAATGCCAACAATCATCCATGGTTTCACAACACACATGAACATCACCAAAACCACACTATTCCTTCAATACACCACCAAATCCATGCACAATTTTGCAATAACAATTCCAAACATTATGTAAAAGAATAAAACACGTTAAGGCTATAATCACATCTCACATGTCAATATTTAACTCATCAAATTCACTTCCTTCAATACCACAAGTCCATTTTCAAGGTTACAAGGCAAAAACCTTCACCGATTAAGCAAACATAAATTGTTTCACACATAGTGAACTTCTCACACTTCACCAACATAACCAACATGATATACACCATATTACATGCATATAATATATTAAACCATAATAATATACACTTACCAAAGCTTTCCAAAGGGTAATCTTGCCCAAAGAAGTGATGGTTGCCTTAGGGTTTGCAAGAGAGAATGTTGTAGAAAAGTCTAGAAATGAGACATGCCTTTTGTGGAATAAATCTGATTTTTGGTGACTTTTATAGCCACTTTATAGTCATCCTTATCCACTTTTAAGAAATAAATATCTTATGTTGACTTGGTCACAAGAATGGGTCATTTTCATTTGTTTTGGGCCATGTCTTTTATATGATTTTTGGGCCTCATTTGAGCCCAATTGCACATAATCCATTTAAGCCCACTAATTAATGCATAAATCACCAACACTCTCATGTCCAAATAATTCCATGAATGTTACGGTAATTAAATAGGTTCGAAAACATACTGGGTGTTACATTCTTCCCCCCTGGTAACATTCGTCCTCGAATGTTAATAACATCGTCTCATGTACATCCCATGCATCTCTATATTAACATACATATATACATATACACATAATGCTTATGGATCCTTCCTTGTTATCATTCCAATTCCACACCTTGAACTTTCTCCCCCGTTTGAAACAATTATGGGTACCTTGACTTCATCGTTTCTTTGGCTCCCCACGTGATTCCCTTTACTTGTTGATTTCTCCACTGTCCCTTTACCAAATCTACTTCTTTATTTCTTAATCTTTTCACTTATCCATCTAGAATAGCCATATATATTTCTTCATAAGTGAGATCCTCCCTAACTTATACACTTTCAATAAAAACAATGGATCTCGGCATATGACTTGTGTTAGCTTGTAGCTACTATTGTACCACCTTAACCTTCTCTATAGCTTAATGAACAAAATCTGACCCGAGCAAAGCAAATTTTATCAGCTGTAACCCATCCAATTAATGACCTATACTTTCTTTCATATAAAGCTTCGTAAGGGTGCCTTTTGATACTTTTATTGTAAGCAATTTTAATGAACGATAGATGTTCATCCCAACTACCTTTAAAGTCCAATATATAAACTCGTGGCATATCTTCAAATGTTCATATAATATGTTCTGTTTGTCCATCCATCTGAGGATGACAAGCCGTACTTACACCCACCTGTGTATCCATGCTTTACTGAAAAGACTTCCAACACTGTGTAATAAAGTGAGCTCTCCTGTTTGATATAATAGTGAGTAAAATCCCATGTAATCATACTATCTTCGTAACATACAACTTTGCATAATGTTCAGCTGTATCGGTGGTCCTAACTGGTAGGAAATACCCTGACTCGGTAAGCCTGTCAACTATTACCTATATGGAATCAACCTTCGCAGTGTACGAGGTAACCCTGTGATTAAGTTCATGTTATTCATGTTCCACTTCCAAACTGGAAGGGTAATACATTGCATAAAACATACAGATTTCTGATGCCATACTGTTAATCAGTGACCGCTGGGACATTGAGCTGCAAGTTCTACAATGTGTTTCTCATGTAACCTTACCAAAACATCTCTGTTACACCATGGTACATTTTAGTTGCTTCCGAATGAATAAAATACCGTGAACGATGTTCTTCTGTCATAATTCATTTCCTTAACTCATCTATACCTGGTACACACAATCTACATTGGCGCTAAAGTACTCCCCCATTGTGTTTCTCCAATACCTTTGTCGAACTTTGTTGTACATTCTTTTTCAATTGAACTAAAAATAGGATTTACATATTGCTTTTCCTTTATCTCAGATACCAATGAAAATTCGGCCACATTTGACACTATAATTCTTTCACCTGAAGTTTTATACAAGTAGTGGTGCTATCTGTTACAAGCAATTGTCACAACTGTTAACTTAAAATCATATGTGGGATAATTTCTCCTATGTGGACGCAATTGTCTTAACGCATATGCTATCACATTGTCGTGCTGCATGTATACACATCCCACACCAACTTTTAAAATATCACAATACATTGCATACTCTTATGTGCCTTTGGGAGGTACTAGTATAGGTGTAGGAGTCAATTTATCTTTCAACTCTTGCAAACTTTCTCACATACATCATTCCGCTGAAACTTGGTTACTTTGTGTGTTAGCTTTGTGAAGGGTAATAATAGAAAGCCCTTTTTAACAATTCTTCTGTAATAACTGGCCAACTCAAGGAAGCTACGAATTTTCGTAGGCGTCATAGGACTTGGCCACTCCTTTTGTGTATATTAATCCTGATTCCTTCATTCTATACAATGTGTCCTATGGACGATTCGGATTATGACCAAACTTGTATTTAAAGAATTTGCATATATCTTACGGTCACGAAGAATCCGTGACACCTGTCACAAGTGGTTAGCATGGTCCTTTTATGATCTTGAGTATTCTAGTATAGCATCTAAAATATTATCACAAATACGCTTAGCGATGGCTTAAGCACCCTAATTATCAAAACCCACTAACGCAGCTGGTGCATTTGTTAGCCCAAATGGCATAACTAAGAATTTATAACAACCATACCTTTATTTTGGGTTTCTCTATTTTCTCTGACCCTTACTTGATGATCTCCTGACCTTAAGTCAATCTTTAGGAAGAATTTGGCACCCTATGACCGATCAAATAAGTCATCAACTCCAGGAAGAAGACATGTATTCTTCATTGTCATCTTATTCGGTTGTCGATATTAAACACACATTCTCAATGTGCCCTTTTTTTTGTACTATGAACACTGATGCACCCTAAGGGATCGTACTAGGTCTTATGAATCCCTTGTTCATCACGTCTTTTTAAGTTCTCATTTCATTCCCGTAACTCTACCGGGGCCATGCTATATGAAGGAATAAAAATAGGCTGAGTACCTGTCATCACATTAATACCAGCTCATACATCGAGGAATTCATTTACCACCAGAACTGATTGAAGAGTTGGTGGCTTCACTTCAGTATCTTTCACTCTTACTAAGTGACATGTGTATCCCTTAGAGTATCCTTTTCTTTGCTTTAAGATGGGGAATAAAAAAATTTCCTCTTAGTGCCCCCACATTTCCCTGGCCATTCAAAAACATTCTTTTGGGGAAAACGACAATATAACTTCTTAGTTTGGCAATTTACTATGGCACAATCCCTTTATAACATTAAAATCCACTATTTCCAGCTCAACAAAATCAACCAGTGTCTCATGACCACAACCAATTACTATGCACTTATGATATACTCTTTTAACTACAATAGATTGACCAACTGATGTATAGACTTCATGTGACATAACTCGTAATTCTGATGTTCATTTGAATTTTCAACAATTAATGAAATAACATATGCTAGTGTCGAATATGGGTCAATCAATACGTATACGGTACCTGTAGCTACATCAGGAGAAGCCTCAGTTTGTGGCCCGACATACCACACCAATAACAAACATTCGGCCCCAACCAATATTCTCCTAGATGATAACTTTCGCAGCACTAACACGGCTGACGAGGAGACTTCAGTTGGTTCCTACTATCTACGCTCTTGTGCTTAATATCCCATTGCTCATAAATCCTGAATCTCACTTCTTTGCCCAAACCGATTGTCTCTAAACCCTTGGGATTGAGGTACAACATTTACTATAGACTAAGGAAATAATGGTCTAGGCGGTCTGTTACACACCCGAGACTTAAATTCTCCTTGGGACGCCACGAACTGTCCCATAGGTCTAGCCCTCTTTGACGACCCTTCTTCAAATATTTATGTCCTTTTCTGTTGTCTCTGATCCTCCATTATCTGTGCAAAAAGCCTACATTCTGGCTATATCCATATCTCTTTTCAAGGCCGTAATAGTACCATCCATCTGTCTACATACCGATGCACTCTATCGGTCATAATAGTTACCACATTTGGAGCATACCTAGCCAAAAATTTAATCGAAGACTGTACTTTCTGACATTCATAGTCCTTTGGCAAAGATTTAACAATTTGGTCCACATGAGTTTTTCAGACCTCATATGGGAGGTACTGGTCAAGAAATACCATTTAAAATTCCTCCCAACGAACTGGAAGTACATCAATACACAGTCACATGCATAACATCTAGAGCCCTTTTAATTTGGTCTATAAGGTCCTGTGGGTCTTCATTCAGATCCGACACAGTGAACATGGGAGGGTTTAATTTCAGAAAATCCTGTGTTCGATGACTAGCTGCCCTAGTCGCACCATCATCACTCGTCCTTGGGCCAGCTCGCCCGTGACATTATACAGCAACTATTTGAGTCAACATATACACTACATTTCTTAAATCCTATTCAATGGCATTTATAGGTGGTTCGGCGGGTACTTCTCTACCTTTTGGCTAAGAGAAACCCGTATTGCAAATTCCATGTTAGCCCCACCTTGACTAGCTTAGTCAGGTGGTGATTTACTCATTTCTTCTTCGACAGGAATATCCACCTGCTTACCTCTGCCCTTATTTTGTTTGATAATCAGCTTTTGACTATGCAAAAGAAAACAATTGTCAATGAGTACATATACGTCCACCTACAACTTTGGCTCTATTGCACGATCTAGAAGTGAAGAAGTGAAAAAACTCCTAAATGTCCCGTAGCCTCCTACTTATAAATGTGGCGCGCAACACATCGATAAGCAAGACTCTACTCAGACACGGCTTTGTAGACACCCTTAGGAAAACCTGCTCTGATACCACTTTTGTCACACCCCGAATCCCATTCGGGCCGGACATGGCACCCGAAGCCGTTAAGGCCCCGAGAGAACCATTATTCATTCACGTACCTTCATATGCATACAATTACAAGAGCCACATTCTATCATATTTAGATACAAGTAACCATTAGAGGAAGTCATGGAAAATATGTACTATATATATATAAAACTTGGCCGATAGGGCCATTAAGTCAAACTGAACATGCATTTCTTACATTCCCCTTCTCACATATGTCTACAAAGCCTTTACAGATACATAAACATAGCCAAGCTAGGTTCGGGATAAGTCCCCGCTTTATACAACATGTACAATACCAAAATCAATATACACAATGACTCGAAAAGCCCCGAACCAACTGGAGCTCACCAAAAATCTGCAAATGACCCGCACTCTACATTGGAGGTCCACTAACACCTGTGCCTGCAGCAAGTAAGGTAAATTCCCCCAAGAGGGGTCAGTACGAAGAATGTACTGAGTATGCAGGGCTATAAGAGACTGTATGACACAATAATACTTCAACGGGATCAACATATAAGAGCATAGTCAATATGGATAAATCATTGTTCTGCATATGTGGAACCATGTACCTTACATTCATTTCATTCTTTCTTTCTTTCTTTCTTTTGCTTCTATTTTTTGTTCATCATTACTCATATCATATCGTACCCAGGCCCCAACTGATCAGTGGGTCTTAACATATTGGGATCGGCTCGAGCTAGGCTTATGCCTCTAGAGCTACCACCCATAAATCAATTTATTGGGTTCGGCTCGAGCTAGGTTATTACCTCTAGAGCTACCACCCATAAACCAACATATCAGGTTCGGCTCGAGCTAGGCTTATGCCTCTAGAGCTACCCCCTGTCAGGATCGGTTAAGCCTCTAGGACTGCCCCCTGATCCAATAATCTCGGGATCTGCTTGAGCTAGGCTTTTCGCCCCCAAAGCTACCACCCATACTCAAACAACAACCATGTATGCATTACTTCATTATTTACTCTTGAGATTGATTGTTACAATGATCGTCCTAACATTATTGGAAACATATCATTATTGGAACCATAGGATCTTTGGAACATTATTTAATGCATATGAGACATGTGAATGACAATTGATCAATGCACAAGGAACATGTGATGAACCATAATTGATACTCGGAAATAGGATACCCTTGGCTTATGAGAGATTGATACTTTAGTAGCCATAACATTATTGGAAGTTTTGGAACCATAACCAATGAGCAAGAGACATGTAAATAAACATTATTGGAACTTGGAAACATTAGCCAATGACCATGAAACATGTGAATCACCATTGACCCTATAAGGAATATGATATGGCAACATGAAAGGAAATACCTTTGGATATTTCTGAATGAAACAAGTACCATGTCAATATGGACAACATGCTGCAGAAGGATACAGAAAGAGTAACCTTACATACCTTATGTTCTCAGTACGAATACAAAAGCCAATATGTGAATACAATAATTCAGATCCCTCTTTACGTTTCACTCTACAACACAAGTGCATAACGGAACCAACATCAACCACAACTTACATTCCAAGTGTATAAGACGACAATGAGTTACACAATTGCCCTAGAACATCATTTATTTATTTATAACACCATTCATGGCATTATCATACCAAAAATACCATAGTACTCCATACATTAACCAAGACATCATAAACCAATAACATTTCACACCAAGTTTATCCTTTACACTTTCTCATTAACACTACGTTACCTTTTCTCCGTCAAGTCACTTGATAGCTTTCACAATAACACATGAACAACAATCCATGATTTATACCATTCAAAATACCTCCGGGATACTCCTTTAAAGTCATTCAAAAGGTACCATAAGTTGATAATTACATCCATGAAGGGTATAGGGTCTTTGGGGGTCAAAGAGATGCGAAAACAACCGAAACAAACTTCTGGGCTGACCTGCGAAGCCACCTGCGCCTGCAGGTGGATGAGTTGCGCCCGCAGGTGACCTTTTGTAGTATCCAGAGGCACCTGCATTGGCATCTGCGCCCGCAGGTGCCTTCGTCTGCGGGGGCAGATGCCCGTTTTGGCCAAAATGGGTCTCTTTTGGGTCTTTTCATGCAATGAATGGTCCATGATCATAACTAAACTTCTCTTGAAATATTTTAGATCATCTTTAATGCCAAAAATCATCCATGGTTTCACAACACACATGAACATCACCAAAACCACACTATTCCTTCAATACACCACCAAATCCATGCACAATTTTGCAATAACAATTCCAAATATTATGTACAAGAATAAAACAAGTTAAGGATATAATCACATCTCACATGTCAATATTGAACCCATCAAATTCACTTCCTTCAAGACCACAAGTTTATTTTCAAGGTTACGAGGCAAAAACCTTCACTGATTAAGCAAACATAAATTGTTTCACACATAGTGAACTTCTCACACTTCACCAACATAACCAACATGATATACACCATATTCCATGAATATAATATATTAAACCATAATAATATACACTTACCAAATCTTTCCAAAGGGTAATCTTGCCCAAAGAAGTGATGGTTGCCTTAGGGTTTGCAAGAGAGAATGTTGTAGAAAAGTCTAGAAATGAGACATGCCTTTTGTGGAATAAATCTGATTTTTGGTGACTTTTATAGCCACTTTATAGTCATCCTTATCCACTTTTAAGAAATAAATATCTTATGTTGACTTGGTCAAAAGAATGGGTCATTTCCATTTGTTTTGGACCATGTCTTTTATATGATTTTTGGGCCTCATTTGAGCCCAATTGCACATAATCCATTTAAGCCCACTAATTAATGCATAAATCGCCAACACTCTCATGTCCAAATAATTCCATGAATATTACGGTAATTATATAGGTTCAGAAACATATAGGGTGTTACAAACATTGTCAAATAACTTAACTCATTCTCATGATGAAAACAATGTGCAGTAAACAAGGATGAGGCTTAAGGTTGAAGCTTTTTAATGGTTTCTAAGTTTTGAAGGTATGACCAAATATTTTATCTATAGGATTAAAAGTTTAGGAATCAACTATATGAGTATGAAGTGAAAGCCACTTTAAGGAGAATGATAGTAAAGGCATATTCTCTAAGCTCTCATGAAATCAGGTGGTGTTCATGGAAGAAACGAACAAAATCGTGAGAACCATAAACGTTAAAGGCTAGTTGTGTGACTTGTATTATCTATGTGTATAACAAAGTTCGACGATTTAAAGATATCGCATCTACCAATTGACCGTGTGCATCCGATATAAGTTCACTACGGAAAGTTCAAACGGAAACCTACTTAACCAAATGCAATTAGTATTTGCTTGTAAATCACGCACTTATTCATATATTTTTTTTATCATATAGTCATTCCCCATTCATGTCGGTAATTATTGGGTTCTAAGTGCAATGTGAATGGAAAATGAAGAGAAAGCGAAATGTATGTTCACTCGATAAAAGGAGTGTTTCCCCCACATTGGTGGGAGAAAGGAACATCCTTGTGCTTAATATAGAAGTGCTCCTTCATGTGGATAGTGAGGAAAGAAGAAGATAAACCTCGCATCGTCGCTCACTCGGCTTCGGCTTCAGATTCGGATTTGAATTTGTCAAATGATCGATCGAGAGATTATCTTTTTGGAAAAAAATTATTTGAAACTTGAGTGTTAATGATTTTTTTGGTTAAAACCAAAAATCCGATATAAATTTTTTTTTCCATTTACAAACGCACATGAGCATGTGCGGACGTATTTCACAATGCACATTAAAGGGATGCAATCCTTCAGTTTGCTATTTGAAAACAAAAATGGGAAATGTGGGCGCAATGCATGTCAGCCAAAATGTTTTATTTTGTGCAATGGATGACATACGGCAGCATCTCGCCATGTGCAGACGCACATTCGTCTATATATGGGCCCATCATTCCAAAAAAATACAACACGTCACGAACCATTGCTTCTTTTCTAAAGCAACATCTTTTAGCTATAAATATCTAATTTTTCCTCATGTATTGGTACTAAATGTTGAAGTTAAAAACACACTTCTTCTTGAAAAACTCAAGTGTGATTTGTTACCGTTGAGTGAGCTCGAAATTCAGTAAATTTGAGGTACCGCTATTTGGCTGAAGTAATTCATTTTATCTTGGGAGGATATGTTCCATAACCTCGGGTACTTGAGGGGAATAATTTTCTTAAGGACACACCGTGAATTCGGTGAACTTGAATAGTCATTCTATCTTCATCTCTTTCTTGTTGGTTTTTTTAATTTTTCAGAAAATAGTTTGAACTTCATTATTGTTCATAAGTTTTTGTGAACTTGTTGTTGAAGTTCTTGGTTTTAAATACAGATTTTATTTAACCCAAAAATTTAACAATTTTAAGGAAATTATTATATCTATATTTTAGTTTTTGGAGATTAAAATCTTTTGGTTTTCCACCCTGTTTGAATTTGATACTAATTTGAAGTCATAAAAACTTCATCAGATTTCAAAGTTCATTCGGTTGACGATTCGAAAAATATAAAAACTTCATCGTTAACTAAAAACAAGTTGAATAATGATTAAGTCATTTTGTTAGTATTCTAAATACTAAGTTGTTTGTCTAATTGTGAAACAAAAATAACTGAAAGTCAATGTCGAAACGGTGAATGTTGCAGCAACAACTACTGCATATTCAAGCCATTCAAGTGTTGCTCCTGCCATGGCACTGGCTGAAAAACCAGAAAACTTTTCTGGTGTAGATTTCAAGAGATGGTAGCAAAAGATGTTCTTCTACTTGGC
Organism: Capsicum rhomboideum; assembly: GCA_031232105.1. Lineage (NCBI taxonomy): Eukaryota > Viridiplantae > Streptophyta > Magnoliopsida > Solanales > Solanaceae > Capsicum > Capsicum rhomboideum. Next base: position 33,847,412 of record CP124716.1, read on the forward strand.
TAGTCTAAGTCTATAGAGGTTTATCAATGAGTGTGTTCCTGACTTGCCAAAATCAGCTTCGAATAAAGAACGCTTCTTAGTGACTGAAGCTTGGAAACACTCAGATTCTTTGTGTAAAAACTTCATTCTGAGTGGGCTTCAAGATGATTTGTACAGTGTGTACCTAAAAAGATTTTTGGGATGCTTTGTAAAAGAAGTACAAAATATAGGATGCCGGAATGAAGAAATTCATAGTTTTAAAATTTCTGAACTTCAAAATGGTAGACAGTAAAGTTGTTGTTACCCAAGTTCAGGAGTTGCAAGTCATAATCCATGATCTGACTGAAGGTATAAACTTAGATAATACCTTTGTTGAACACATTAAGTTTGTTCTTGATACTCACATAATCTTTGATGTAGTTTGGTTGTGAATGATGCATTTCAAGTGGCCGCTATAATTGAGAAGTTACCACCTTTGTGGAATGACTTTAACTTAAAACACAAATACAAGAAAATAACAGTCGAAGATCTCATTGTAGGATTGAGAATCGAAGAGGATAACAAGGCTACAGAAAACAGGTCACGTGGAAATTCAGCAATATTTGGAGCTAATATTATTGAGGATGATCCCACAAAGTCAAAGAAGAGAAAAAAAAAAGCATTTGGACAACAAATCAATCCACCTAAGAAGAAATTCAAAGGAAATTGCTTCAATTGTGGCAAAGTTGGTCACAAGACTCCTGATTATCAGGCCCAAAAGAAGGGCAAGAAAAAGAATCAAGCAAACATGGTTGAAACCAAAAAAGAAATGGACAATCTTTGTGCCAAGATTTCATAATGCAATCTGGTTGGTGCCAACAAAGAACTTTTTGTATCATATTCTCTGACTCAACCTGATGAGAAGATATTCATGGCAAACTCCGCTACTGTAAAAGTTGAAGAAATAAGCAAGATTTACTTGAAGATGACATCTAGAAAGGTGGTGACACTAAACAATGTCCTTCATGTTTCAGAGTTGAAAAAAAACTTAGTTTCAACGTCACTTCTGACTAAGAACGGATTCAAATATGTCTTTGTTTCCGACAAAGTTGTAATAAGTAAGAATGAAATTTATGTAGGTAAAGGTTACCTCACCGAGGGCCTTTCAGAAATATGTGTTCAAGCCTCAAAGCCCTCTACTAATGATTAGAAAATAATTTATAATATGAGGGAACTCACTATTAAGCTTTTCACAAATGAAATCCTCAACCCTAGTTTCAAACCGTCAATTTAATATACGTAAATACTAGATAAATTAATACTTTATAATAATAGTTGAAGTAGAGAGTGTTCAACATGCCTTTAGATGGAGAAAACTTGAGAAAAGCTTGACTTTTGGACATCTATGGAGTTGACTTGCTTCTTGACTTAGAGAGGAAGACAGGAGAACCTTTTTTTTTTATCGATCTAGGGTGAATAGGACTTAGTGAAAATGTAATAGAGTAATGGGGACGGTTTTCATGGTATAAGGACCAAAAAACCCTTAAAATATAGGGTTAAAATGAAGTCCCGCTAGGAAAAATAGGGGGGTCGCGATGCACACCTCAAGGCGGGGCCTCCCCCCGTGCGGCATGAGGCCCATCGCGGGGTCTAGCCTTTGCGGCGCGAGACTCAGTGCGGGTTAGAGGCAGTATGCCTTTGCATTACCCCGTGCATCGTAAGGCCAAGGTGTGGCCTCCTAGTGCACGATGCATGGTCCCCTTTCTCGTCCTAAAACTTCCCCAAAGTTTTCAAACTCATCCCAAAACGTTTTTGTCACGACCCATTTTCGGAGTCATAATGGCACCCACCATAACCCATCAGTAGGTAAACCAAACCGTAGCCCGGAATGATAAGTAATGGGCTAAAAGGCAGAAGATGAGACAAATACCAAAAAATAAGCACAAAATAAGATCGAAGGTGATATAAATATGAGTACGATCCTATAATAACAAACATAAAAGAGGAAGAACAAAAGAAATATCCCATGACCTAGTAAGGCCAGTACAAGAGCCACTAATCAAAAGAATAAGAGTACTAGTAGTATCAATAAAATATAGTCTCGAATGTAAACACTGTCCCAAAATCTAGGAAGGAGAGGGGATCATCTCCGGCTCTGAAAGCTCACCTTATCTCTGGATCCCGTAAGCAAGCTGGAAGGAATATCAGCAACGGTAACTAGTACTATGATCTACACCAGAAAAGCATACAGAAGTGCAGTATGAGTACCAATACAACGGGTACTCAGTAGGCATCATCGGCCGACTGAGCTAAATCATAATAAAAGCATAATAAAATGCGAGAATGTAAGCTAAGTCAAGGAGAAAGGGGCGAACCTGAGATCATACTCTAACACAGAAAAAAAAAAAAAATTAAACACGCGGTACCAAAATAAAAGTAAACTAATTATAACCTAACCAGGCCCCCATAAGCCTAGAAGGTGCAAACAAGAGAAAACTAACCCAAACGAGCCTCCATAAACCCAATGTATACAATCAAGAAGAGAGCTATAGACACTAAGCATGATATAACTAACCAATACTCCAATATTCGGGAAACCATTCGAACTGCGAAACACCAAACTCGAACCGGTCATTAACATCATAAACATATCATAGATGTTGGATTCGAACCGGTCTTTAATACCATAACCATATCATAGATACCGGACTCGATCCGGTATAACAAAGTAAAGTCACAGTAACTAGCCTAGCCCCGAACTAGGTGAATACTATATAGCCTAAGGTTCAAGATTAACTATAATGCTGCTAACGAAGGCCTCCTAAGTCTACAAGGAGCTAAAAGCGATTGCACAATCTAAAAAAGGGTCGACGGGGCCCGCTTCTAAACCCGAAAATCCATACTAAGGCGATTTCTACCAAAAAATGACTAAGTCTCCAAAATTCCGCTAAAAGTTATTAAATAAGTCTAAATAAAGCCAAAAAGCATCATTTGACCTAAAGAAAGGGTAAATGAGTCGATTCTACCCCCGAAACGACTCACAAATCGATCAAATAAATCAAACTTCACTAACAAAGCAACCAAACCATAATTTCCAACCCAAAACTAGCACAATATCATAATAATACCATGATAAAACTCAATCTATAAGTAAGGTAAGCCTAGCCTACCTGGACGCAGAAGAATGCTCGATAAAGTCCACTAATTTGGGGCTTTTTCCCTCCTGAGAAACCTCCACACGATGCCACGCTATCATAATAATGATATAATCTTTAATACGAGAATAATGATCCTCATATTACATATAAATGCTTTGGGTCTAAAATTGAGCTAAAAATCCCACGTGGGGCCCGCTTATGAAATCAAAAAATTGAAATCGTCAAAACGTCCCTCAAGGCTCAAGGATCATTTACCCTCAAGAATAGGTAAATTCAAAGCTCCAAAACATCAAAAATCAACCCATAAATGAATTAGAGATTTATACCTAAAACGAAGAATTTATAGAGAAATTAGACGGAACTTAGAAGGACTAAGACAAGAAAAAAGGTTTTGACGAACTCTCCAACCTCCCTTGATCTCCCAAGAATCGCCTCCCCTCTCTCACTATCTCTCTAGGGCTTTTAATGCCCAACACTTAGAGAATAATGAGAGAAAAATTAGTGAAAAGCAAATTAAATGCATTACAGGTACCGCTAAAGCGCCCATTTGACCGCTAAAGCGATCACCGCTAATGTGGCACACTACCGCTAAACCAGTCCATGGACCAGGCCGACCTCCACTAAAGAGAACCAAACATCGCTTAAGCGGCGTTCGCTAAAGCGGTAAGGTCTCTGGTTAAACAGACCACCTAGGACCAGTGCTAGCAGCTAAAGCAGCTTCCGCTTAAGCGATCGCACCAGCTAAAGCACCATCAGCATTTGGCAATATTTGCCAAGTTTCTAACGGGCCCTCGGGATTTGTTTGAAATCCCGTGAATGCAAACAAACTATGCTAACCTATCAAATTCGATATTCCAGACTCAATGGTGTAATAAAAATCTCCACCCGAGGTTGTTTCGACGAAAAATGGGTCCCACACCCAAATGGCCATTTTCATCACTTCCTACCCAATAGCCAAAAATGAGTCTGAAAGCTTCGGGACCCGTATAAAGGGTCCCGCTAGTCTAAAATTGATGCTCCAGAGCTGATGGAATGGTTAGAATTTGCATACGAGGTCGTTTACCTGAAGTTTAGGCCTGGTAGCCAAATTTGAATAGCGAAGACTTCAAAATAGGAAATTGGCTATAAAAAAACAAATGAACTTCCTGGTAACCGAACTGTCAGCACCAGCAAGTCATAACTGAGTTGAGGCAGCTATGGAAAAGCTCTAAACATCGAAATAATGTGGAAATGCAGAAAATGACCAGGAGGATCATTACAATATCCACTACTAAAAGGACTTAAGTCCGCAAAAGTAAAGGGTGAAGAAGTACCTGAAGGCTCAAAAAGGTGGGGATACTAGGTCCGCATCTCGTTCTTGATCTCCAAGGAAGCCTCCTGGACTGGACGGTGCCTCCACTAAACCTTAACCATAGGAATCTCTCTAGAGCGCAACTGTCTGACATCCCTGGCTAAAACAAGGACTGGCACCTTTACAAATGTCATCCTCTCGTCCAACTGAATCGAATCCCACCGAAGTACATGCGACTCATCCGGGATGTAACGCCGCAACATGGAGACATGAAAAATTGGATGAACAGCGGTGAAATCTGGGGGCAAGGCCAATTCATAAGCTACCTCTCCAATTGTCCGCAGTATCTCGAATGAACCAATATATCTGGGACTGAGCTTACCCTTCCTCCCGAACCTCATCACGCCCTTCATAGGAGATACACGGAGGAAAACCCAGTCACTAACTCCAAACTTCAAGGCACGAAGTCTAAGATCAGCGTAACTCTTCTACCTACTCTGGGCTGCCCTCAACCTGTCCTAAGTTACCCGCACCCTATCCAAGGACTCACGAAGTAAATTAGTACCATAAGGGCTAATCTCTGAAGTATCAAACTAGCCAATCGGAGACCCACAACACTACCATATAATGACTCAAAAGGTGTCATCTCAATGCTCAAATGGTAGCTATTATTATAAGCGAACTCCGCTAAGGCTAAGTGTTGCTCCCACTGATCTCCAAAGTCCATCACGCACGCACGGAGCATATCCTCGAGGACCTGAATAGTCCGCGCTGATTGACTGTCAGTCTGGGGATGGAATGCGGTGCTAAGATGAACTTGAGTGCCCAACTCCTCCTGAAAATTCCTCTAGACGCTAGAAGTGAACACTGAGCCCCTGTCTGAAATAATGGACACTGGTACTCTGTGAAGGCAAACTATCTCACGAACATAGATACGGGCTAACCTCTCAGCACTGACGAAAATTTGAATGGAGATGAAATGAGCAGATTTTGTCAACCGATCTACTACAACCCAAATATTATCGAAACCTCGGGAAGTATGAGGCAAACCAGTCACAAAGTCCATAGTAATGTGCTTTCAATTCCGCTCAGGAATAGATAGCCTCTGAAGTAATGCACTCGGTCGCTGGTGCTTGGCCTTTACCAGCTGACAACATAGGCAATGAGCTACAAAATCTGTAATATCTCTCTTCATGCCACTCTACCAATAAAGTTGTCTCAAGTTTGTATGCATTTTGGTTGTCCCAAGGTGAATAGAATATCTGGAGATATAAGCCTCTCACAATATCAACTGAATAAAGTCCCCAACCCTTGAAACACAAATGCGGCCATCAAATCTCAAAATATCCTCTAGATATAGGGTATCCCGACTTGACTCATCCCTCAGAATTTGGTCACGGTGGCCACAAAGTCTACTATCCTCAAACTAGCAACTCCAAATCTGCTCAAATAAGGTAGACCTAGCCTCAACACTCGCAAGGATCTTCCTGGAATCTGAAATATCGAGATGAACCATCAAGTTAGATAAGGACTGGATTTCTCAAGCCAATGACCGCTCTAAACTAAAATAGAAGCCAAGTTGCCCATACTCACCGCCTTCCAGCTCAAGGAGTCCGCTACCACGTTCGTCTTGCCCGAATGGTAAAGAATAGAGATGTCATAGTCCTTCAGCAACTCAATCCACCTACACTGTCTAGAATTAAGCTCCATCTGAGTCATAAGGTGTTGAAGACTACGATGGTCAGTGAAGATCTCACAATGAACACCATATAAGTAATGCCTCCAAATCTTAAGCGCGAAAACTACCGCCGCCAACTCCAAGTCATGTGTGGGGTAGTTGCGCTCATTAACATTAAGATGCCTCGATGCATAAGCGATAACTTGGCACTGCTGCATCAGTATGCAACTCAAATCAACACCGAAAGTATCACAATAAACTGTATACCCCTCGCCCTCAACAGGAAGAGTCAATATAGGAGTTGAAGTGAGTATCTCCCTGAGCTTCCGAAAGCTCAACTCACACTCAATGGACCACTAAAAAGGAACCTCCTTCCTAGTCAACCTGGTCATAGGCGCGATAATAGAAGCAAAATCCTCAACAAACAGTCTATAGTAACCTACCAAGACAATAAAGCTATGAACCTCGGTTGGAGATATAGGTCTGGCCCAATCACAAATAGCCTTTATCTTCACTAGATCCACCATAATACCATCCCTAGACACCACATGTCCTAGCAATATAAAAGAATTGAGCCAAAACTCACACTTTGAGAATTTGGCATAAAACCTGTGATCTCTCAAAGTCTGAAGCACAATTCTCAAATGTTGCTCGCGCTCCTCCCTACTCCTCGAATACACCAATATGTCATCAATGAAAACAATCACAAAGGATTCCAAATAGGGCCTGAAATCTTGATTCATCAAATCCATAAACGTTACTGGGGCATTGGTCAACCCAAAAGACATCACCAAGAACCCATAATGGCCATACCTAGTCCTGGAGGCTATCTTTGGGATGTCAATCTTAGAGAAAATTACCGTACCCTGAAGCTGGTCAAATAAATCATCAATGCAAGGCATAGGGTACTTATTTTTTACGGTCAACCTGTTCAGTTGCCTATAGTCGATACACATACGCATAGAACCATCTTTGTTCTTCACGAATAAAAAAGGAACACCTCATGGCGATACGCTCGGTCTAAAAACCCTTACCTAACAAATCCTGGAACTGAGAATTTAGCTCTTTGAGCTCAGCAGGAGCCATAGAAATAGGTCGGGTGCCCAGCTTAAGATCAATAGAAAACTCAATATCACGCTCAGGAGGAAGGCCAGGCAGGTCGGTAGGAAACACATCAGAAAACTCATAGATAATAGAAACAGAATCAAGCGAGGGACTCTCCGCATGGACAACACGAATATAAGCAAGATAAGACTCGCAATCCATCGACACCAATCTCCTAGCTCGAACATAAGAAATGATCCTCGTCGGTACGCCGCTAAAAGAACACTGCCACTCAATTGGGGGAATGCCAGGCATGGCTAAGGTAACGATCTTGGCAAAATAATTCAAGACTGCATGATAAGGGGATAACCAGTCCATGCCTAGAATCACGTCAAAGTCCACCATATCTAACACAATAAGATCAGCCCGAGTATCAAACTCTCATACGGTCATAACACATGATCTATAAATTCGATCCACTATTAAAGAATCACCCACGGGAGTAGATACACGCAATGGCACAGATAAAGGCTCCCAAGACAACTCTAACTGCGGTGTATAATAAGCAAAAACATATGAATAAGTGGATCTCGAATCAAATAAAACAACAGCCCACCGACGATACACTGAAATCGTACAACATATAAATAACCTCGCCATCCACCTGGATGGGCGTCTAACCTACCACCCATCCTACCTGCTTGAGAACCTTGGGGATCACCCCTACGACCCTGAACACCACCTCTAGCTGGAGGCGGCACTGATCTGATAGACTGAACACTCTGTGCTAGAGGATGAATTATCCCACACTGGGGACACTCCCTAGCGAAATGAACAATCACTCCACAAGTATAGCAAGGCCCAGGAACACCACTTTGTCCAGAAGGTCCGGCTATCCCGAAATAGCCACCTTGACTGAAATACCCAAAATGTGCACCTCTCAGAGACTAGTTGTTGCTCGAGCCATAGTAATCATTGAAGCTAGATTGACATCCATCAGTAATCTGGAGTGCTGCCTGAACGGGCCTACCAGACTAACCCAGGAGATGGAAAGACTGACGTGGAGGGTACCTACCCTGAGAACCTCTCATACTAGGTAGGCAAGTCTGGACAACTCGTGAAATCGTGCCTCATACTCGAGAACTGTCATAGAACCCTGTTATAAGCGGGTAAACTAATCTTTCAGGCGTTCACGAAGACTGCGAGGCACATACTTCTCCAAGAAGACCTTGGAGACTGAGTCCGTTCCATAGGGGAAGATCCAGCTGTCCTGGAATCAAGATAACCTCTCCACCAATGTCTAGCTGCCAAGTCCAACTGAAAAGTGGTGTATCAACCCCACGAGCCTCAACTAGGCCCAAATTAAGGAGCCTATCCTCGCAAGCAATCAAGAACTCAAATACATCCTCGCTCGGAGCCCCTGTAAACCTCAGTGGAGTCAATCTCAAAAATCTACCCAACATCTTTTGCTCCTCAACAGACATAGCAGACTGGGCGGCTACCGGTTGAGCAACTACCGATGCTGAAGGAATCTCAACTCTGGGAGCCACAGCTACAGGTTGTGCCCCTACATCTATACCACTCTGATCTGTAAACTGTGCACCATCAGACGGTGAACCACCAACTAATCCCAATAACTGGACCAAGGCATCTCTACGCAATGATGAAGAAATAAACCCTGGTGGCACCCGGGCTGCCCCCTAGCCCACCAATGGCTGGAGTAGCAGAAACTCTGGCTCAGGAGCAATAGCAGGATCTGGTGATAAATCCCTATCCTGACCTCTAATTGGAGCTGCAGCTCTAGCCTGGGTTCGACCTCTAAGTTGGCCACGTCCTCTGATGGTTTCCCTAGTCGCAGGCTCAAGATCCTCGTCATCGGTCGTAGTAGCACGCGTCCTGACCATCTGCGAAAGAGTGAAACAATGAGAACCTTAGAGACCAACACAGACTCAACGCAAGAGAAGAATAAAGAAAGTGAAGTCATCCTAAGAATGTCCAATAGCCTCCTGAAGATAAGACACGGACGTCATCGCTCCAATCCACAGGACTCTACTAGACACTTGCTCTTGTACCAACAATACCAGTGAACCTAGGCTCTGATACCAACTTATCACGACCCGTTTTCAGAGTCATGATGAAACCTACCATAACTCACCAGTAGGTAAGCCAAACCATAGCCTGGAATGACAAGTAATGGGCTAAAAGGTAGAAGATGGGATAAATACCCAAAAATAAGCATTAAAAAAAATCGAAGGTGATATAAATATGAGTACGATCCTATAATACCAAACATAGAAGAGGAAGAACAAAAGAAACATCCCACGACCTGATAAGGCCAGTACAAGAGCCACTAATCAAAAGAATAAGAGTACTAGTAGTATCAATATACAAATAGGCTCGAATGTAAAGACTGCCCCAAAATCTAGGAAGAAGAAGGGATCAGCTCCGGCTCTGAAAGATCACCCTATCTCCGGATCCCGTAAGCAAGTTGGTAGGAGTATCAGCAACGGTAACTAGTACTCGGATCTGCACCAGAAAAGCATACAAAAGTACAGTATGAGTACCAAAATAATGGGTACTGAATAGGCATCATCAGCCAAATGAGCTAAATCATAATAAAATCATAATAAAATGTGAGAATGTAAGCTAAGTCAAGGAGAAAGGGGCGAACCTGAAATCATGCTCCAACACAGGAAAATAAATAATTAAACACGCAGTACCAAAATTAAAGTAAACTAATTATAACCTAACTAGGCCCCCATAAGCCTAGAAGGTGCAAACAAGATAAGACTAACTCAAATGAGCCCCCATAAGCCCGATGGATACAATCAAGAGGAGAGCTATACACTAAGCATGATATAACCAACCAATACTCCCATATCCGTGAAACCATTCGTACTGCGAAACACCGAACTCGAACCGGTCTTTAACACCATAACCATAGCATAGATGCAGGACTCGAACCGAACTTTAATACCATAACCATGTCATAGATGTCGGACTCTAACTGGTCTTTAATACCATAACCATATCATAGATATCAGACTCTAACTGGTCTTTAATACCATAACCATATCATAGATGTCGGATTCGAATCTGTCTTTAATACTATAATCATATCATAGATGTCGGACTCGATCCGGTATAAGAGAGTAAAGTCACAATAGCTAGCCTAGCCCCGAACTAGGTGAATACTATATAACCTAAGGTTCAAGATTAACTATAATGCTGCGAACGAAGGCCTTCTAAGTCTACAAGGAGCTAAAATAGATTGCACAACCTAAAAGAAGGCCGACGGGGCCCGCTTCTAAACCCGAAAGTCCATACTAAGGCGATTTCTACCCGAAAATGAATAAGTCTCTAAAATTTCACTACAAGGTATTACATAAGTCTAAATAAATCCTAAAAGCATCATTTGACATAAAGGAAGGGTAAATGGATCGATTCTACCCCCGAAACGGCTCACAAATCGGCCAAATAAATCAAACTTCACTAACTAAGCAACCAAACCGTAATTTCCAACCCAAAACTAGCACAATATCATACTAATACCATAATAAAGCTCAATCTATAAGTAAGGTAAGCCTAGCCTACCTGGACGCCGAAGAATGCTCGATAAAGTCCACTAATTTGGGCTTTTTCCCTCCAGAGAAGCCTCAGCATGATGCCACGCTATTATAATAATAATCTATGCATTAATACGAGAATAATGATACTCATTTGCATATAAATGCTTTGGGTCCGAAATTGAGCTAAATATCCCATGTGGGACACGCTTACGAAATCATAAATCTGAAACCATCAAAACGTCTCTCAAGGCTTAAGGATCATTTATCCTCTAGAATGGTAAAATTCCAAGCTCCTAAACATCCAAAATCAACCCATAAATGAATTAGGAATTTAAACCTAAAACGAAGAATTTATCGAGAAATTAGACGGAACTTACAAGGATTAAGACGAGGAAAAAGGCTTTGAAGAACCCTCCAACCTCCCTTGATCGCCCAAAAATCGTCTTCCCTCACTCACTATCTCTCTAGGGCTTTTAATACCCAACACTTAGAGAATGATGAGAGAAAAATGGGTGAAAAGGGAATTAAATGCATTGCAGGTACCACTAAAGCGCCCACTTGACCGTTAAAACGGTCACCGCTAAAGCAGCACACCACCGCTAAAGCGGTCCATAGACCAGGCCGACCTCCACTAAAGCCAATCAAACGTCGTTTAAGCGGCGTCCGCTAAAGCGGTAAGGTCTCCGCTTAAACGAACCACCTGGGACCAGTGCTAGCTACTAAAGTGGTGCCCAAGCCGCTAAAGCAGCCAAATTCCTGCTTAAGCGGTCGCACCAGCTGAAGCAGCATCAGCACATGGCAATATTTGCCAAATTTCCAATAGGCCCTCGGAATTTGTTCGGAATCCCATGAATGCAAACAAACTATGCTACCCTATCAAATTCGACATTTCGAACTCAACAGAGCAATCAAAATCTCCACCTAGGGTCATTTCGATGAAAAGTGGATCCCACACCCAAATGGTCTTTTTCATCACTTCTTACCCAATAGCCCAAAATGAATCCGGAAGCCTCAGGACCCAAATCAAGGGTCCCCCTAGCCTAAAATCGACGCTCCGGAGCTGATGAAACTGTCAAAATTTGTATATGAGGTCGTTTACCAGAAGTTTAGGCCCGGTAGCCAAATTTGAACAGCGAAGACTTCAAAATAGGGAATTGGCACTAAAAACCAAATGAACTGCCTAGTAACCGAACTGTCAGCTCTAGTAAGTCATAAATGACTTGGGGAAGCTATGGGAAAGCTCTAAACGCTGGAATAATGTGAAAATGCAGAAAATGACCTGGAGGGTTATTACAGTTTTCTACTCATTCTAGGGGTCATATAGGTACATTTTTAGGCTCTAACAAGGCGTGCAAATGTACGGGGTGTTACACCAACGATGTCAGCCAAAACTTTCTTTTTTGTGCAATGGCTAACATGCAGCCGCATCTCGCCATGTGCAGACGCACATGGGTCCACATGTGGGCCCGTCGTTCTGAAAAAGTGCAACTCTTCACGAACCATTACTTCTTTTCTAAAGTAACACATTTTGGCTATAAATATCTGATGCTTCCTCAGGTATTGGTACGAAATTTTGAAGTTAAAAACACTCTTCTTCTTGAAAACTCAAGTGTGATTTGCTACCGTTGAGTGCGTTCGAAATTCAGTGAATTTGAGGTACCACTGTTCGGCTGAAGTGATTCATTTTATCCTGGGAGAATATATTTCATAACCTCGAGTACTTAAGGGGAATAATTTTCTTAAGGACACCGTGAATTCGATGGACTTGAATCTTCATTCTATCTTCATCAATTTCTTATTGATTTTTTTCTATTTTTCAGAAAATAGTTTGAACTTCCTTGTGTTCATAAGTTGTTGTGCACTTATTGTTGAAGTTCTTGATTTTAAATATAGATTTTGTTTAACCTAAAAATTTAGCTGTAGCTTCTTAGCATCTCCATAAATTCCAAAGTTACACAATATAAAAGGTTGTTGAAAAGTTAGTTTTAATCTTTCCGACTCATTCATGATCCTCCTATGTATAATGTATCCTCGATCCTTGGACCTTGAAGTTAGAAGCACGAGCAGGCATGATGACTAAACTGATCAGATTAAAAGGGTCAGCGTACTTGAATTTAAAAGTGAATGAGCATAATTTTTAAATTAAATAATATATTTAGCCACTTATAACAAGTTCCGTGACTTTTTAAAATTGAAAAAAAAAAAAAAAACCATCAGATTCAAGGTGTTAAATTTAAGGTGTATTTTTGAGTCAAAAAATATGTTAAGGAATATTTTTTAAGACTAATAGATGGATGATAAATATTTATGAGTCATTTTTCATACGTTAGGGTACTTTAGCCCTTATCTGTAAATTAAATATTTTGGGATCAAATGCATTGGAAATGACTCATTTGATTTTTCAAACAGAATAAATAAAAATGTACATTTATTTTTAATATAGTGAACAAATAAAAGTGAACGGGAGAGTATTTATCAACAAGGCATTTTTCTTGGCCAACATGGCTCTTCGACGCCGGCTGGTGTGGCTTTCATCAACTTGGAATTCTCCCCATTTCTCATATTAACAAAGGAAAATGCTCAAATATGTCAACGAACTTTGAGAAAAGGCTCATTTATATTATCCGTTAAAAGTTTGGCTCATTCATGTCATTTTTTTAATAACTTGGTTTGGTGGTTTTTTGTAAAATCATTTTGTACACATGACCAACAATGATTCATACACATCATTAATTAATAGCCTGTTTGGCCAAACTTATTTTTCCCCAAAAGTGCTTATTTTTTTTTCAAAAGTGATTATTTTAAAAAATTGAGGTGTTTGGTCAAGCTTATGGAAGAGAATAAGTGCTTCTGAGGAGTAAAAAAATAGTTTTTCATAAGCTAAAAAAAGTAGCTTCTCTCCAAAAGCACTTTTGAAAAAAGCACTTATGAGAAAAATATACTTAAAAGCATTTTAAAAAGCTTGGCCAAACACTAATTGCTGCTCAAAAGTGCTTTTTTAATTGTATTGGCCAAACACAAACTGCTTCTCACCAAAAGTACTTTTTTGAAAAGCACTTCTGAAAATAAGCTGATTTTAGAAGCTTGGTCAAACAGACTATAAATCAGCCAAAGAAAAAATCTAAAAAATTGAACTTTCTTCTAAAAGGTGAAATTGAAATTTTGTTTTCCACGACTCACAAATTTCTGAAACATCTGATTCTTCAAGTCATTAGAATCCCCAAATTTTAATTTTAAATTGATTTTGCTGAAATATTCTTTGTTTCTTTGCTTTAATTTCACCGATTATAGAACTCTTCTGATTTTTGCTTCAAGTACAATTTGAAAAATTGCTTCAACTACAATTTTTGAAAAATTATTTTTCAGTAACTAATTGATTTGTTGTTTGAAATAGTTGATGTCTATTTCGGGCTTGAATTAGCCTTGAGATTTGCAGAATTGTGTTCAGCGATTCCGAAGAAATTGAAAATCGATACACTCTTTACGGTACCTATAAAGGAGTTAGAATCTTACCTAAACTTTGATTTAATACTCAAATGAATGTTAATTGGCATCAAACATCCATTTTTCCATATTCTAGAAAGATCGGTTTCTCTATAAAATGCATAGAAATATTCTGGCCGGAAAAGTCGATATTTTCTTATTAGAATTTTTAAAATTTCTTTGGCTGATTTAATTAATGACCTGGACGAATCATTGTTCCACGTGTACAAAATGATTTTGCAAAAAATCACCAAACTGGACTGTTAAAAAAAATGGCATGAATGAGCCTTTTTTGTAACGGCAATGGCATGAATGAGACAAATTTTTAACGAATAACATAGATGAGCCTTTTCTCAAAGTTCGATGACATATTTGAGCATTTTCCCACAATGTGGGAACTTTATGCAACACAATAGTGAATATGATAGAGCTCTTCCTCTTTACTGAGAAAGTCAAAACATAAATTGACAGAGATGATAACAGGTAGAATCCAATCGTGCCTTTAAGGTAGAAGTACTTCAAAATTTTAAGCTTTGTCCACTTAAAAACAAGCATCATAAAATTTAGAGTATATAAGTAAATTATCTGAAGTACAAAGTGCCACAATTATCTTCAATATGGTTTTTCATATTGGTAATCAATCATGTTCATATAGGGACCTCCTTATATACACACCACATGCGTTGAGGCTCAAGTTAGATCCGTGATTACTTTGCTGATGCAGACCACTTTAGAGTTTAGATATTTTATTTCAAATACAATTTAGTGTTTAGATATTTGGCACAACTAATTATTCAAACGACAAAAAAGTATCATAAATAAATAGACAATAAGAAACACGTTTGTGCTATAAAAGTAATAAATGCGTACTATATTATCCACGATCCAGATCCTTCCACCAGCACTAAAATATCTTTTTTTATAGTGTAAACCTCATTTAAGATCATAAAATCAATGATTTATTTTCTAGGAATTTTTTTTTTAAGAAAACATTTTATATCAAACACACCATACATCCCGGTATTTACCAAATTACCATTGGATATATAGTTCCACAAGTTCCTAATGATCTAATTTTAAATCAATGTAATTAGATTTAACCACAACTTCAACTTTTTTGTCTAGACAATGAAAAAGCAGAGGTTCCAACTCTTCCTGAAAGTAAATTAATTTCTAATTAATTAATTATCCTTCTCTAATTTTGTATTTATCGGCATTGCTTTAACTATGATAGAGAAATAGAACTTGTTTTGTGTACAATTAAATGACACTGTACAAGCTCATTCCCCACCCTACCTGACAGTTTTTGCTATAAATGCAGAACCCTGCATTCCCATTTTCATCACACTCAACTATCTTTAGTAATTGAGAGATAAACAAACAAAAAACTTAGGGAAAAGAGAGATGGAAGGTTTTTGCAATAACCGTTGCCATTTTCTCACTGTCTTTCTTATTTTAATAGCCTTCACTACATTCATGGAGTCCGCTTCAGTAGCAAGGCCAGTTGCCAGACGTACTAATACAGAGTTTATAAGAACTTCTTGTAAGTCGACAACTTATCCTAACCTTTGTTTCAGCTCTTTATCAGGCCGTGCAAGTGCTATTGGAGTTTCTGCTCATCTTATGGCCCATGCTGCCCTCACCGTCAGCCTCGAGACAGCACAGTCAACATCTGCCATGATGATCAAGGTGGCACATGATCAAGGCATGACGCGGAGAGAGGTTGGCGCCATGCATGACTGTGTGGAGGAACTAAGTGACACAGTCAGTGAACTGACAAAGTCTTTAGGGGAAATGAAGCAACTAAGGGGGAGAGATTTTGACCTGAAAATGAATAATATTCAAACTTGGGTAAGTGCCGCCTTGACCAATGAGGACACCTGCACTGACGGCTTTGCCGGAAAAGTCATGAACGGGAAAGTTAAGACAGTAGTAAGGGGAAAGATTCTGGAAGTTGCACATATGACGAGCAATGCATTGGCTTTGATGAATAGCCTTGCTGCCCTTCATGGCTAAATCAAAAGGTCAATTACAACGTATATAGTGTTATTAATCTGCCTTTCACCAAGTGTACTTCATTAGTTCTTTCTTCGTTGATCCCTGCATAGCAGGGCCTCCGCTTTAGGTGATTGTGTTATGTTCGATATGCATTTACAGAAAACGTAATTGTTTGTGACGGTGCAACAAGAATATATAATCTTAGATATGTTGCAACAGGGAGTGAGACAGCGATCAATCAAAATGGTGATTTAAATTGCAAATGTGCCAATAGAATGATTAGACTGTGCGGTCAAATCTGATTAAATGCACAACAAGAGCTAAAAAGTAAATAAATCCGACTAATAGCGAGTATATAGATGTGGTAAACAGCATATTTTGATGAGTTTTTACAAACATTATAGAATTCTTCTTGTTTTGAAAAAAAAAAAAAAAACTCAAAAGAAATTTTAAACCAAGTTTCCAAATTTGTAAAGCAAAGGCTACCTTTAAGATTTGATTACTATTCTATTTTATAATTTAGACCCTTTTTAATAAACAATTTGAAAATTTTCTCGTACTTCACAAAAAATAATTCTCAACCAAACACCAAGAAAGAAAGGTGTTTCAGTTTTGTGTTGGAAAACTACATTCCAGTGTGTTCAGTTTTTGCAAAATTTGGAAAAAAAAATCTGCAAAAGAATATAAAAAATCAATTAGAACCCTTCATCTTATATTTGAAGGAAACGTCACTTTAACAGCACGGTGAGAAATTTATGCAGCAGTGAAATAATTGTGAAATGTTTAACGATGTAATAAGAACTCTAAACATGTTTCGGGCGTACTTCTTGTAGAATTTTTGACCTAAATAACTTAGTTATCTGTCCTATGGGATAGGGCCACATCTTAGGCATTTGTCGACCGTTAACTTGCTTTTTTAGTATTTAGGCACATGGATACCCATCTTCCAATAGCTTTCAAGAGAGGGCCCAGAGACAAAGAGTTGCATCAGCATTTTATGCCAACAGACTTTTGTTTACATTTGGGGGGAAGGTGTTTACTATTATATCACATGCTACACTAAATTTAGTTGTCGAATACCGTTTCTTAACTATAATCACTGTGTATGTGTAAACGCCCCATACCTAAGCACCATTTTGGTACGTTTGAAAATATTTTTTTGGAAAAATGAGTGATCTTTTTATTTATTTTCTTGTATTTGATATGTAAGCAAAAATATTGTCCCAAAAACATTTGTATGTAATCTAGCAAACATTATGAGGTAGGGGATGGAGAGTGAGGTGTGGGTGAGCAAGAGGCAATTAATGTGGAATTTATTTTTCTTAGTTCCTCTAGGAAAAGTGTCATTTTTAATAAACTCAGGATGTCACATGTCCGGGGTCAGGATGTCACCCCCCACCGGCAATAGGTACCATATAACTCTTTCCACCAAGGCTAGGACAGATGGAAAGAAATCACCTAGCGTTTTCATCTCTGTTGAGATTTGAACATGAGACCCCATCTCATGGTTCTCAACCCACTTCAAACCACTAGACCACACCCTTGGATGCCTCTTTGGTTCACTTTTGTTATATGTAAATATTGTATTAGATCTCACTTGATGAGTAAACAATGGTATTCAGGCAAATTCCATGCCCGGAAGCATGTGACATGATTCGGCAAATCAACTCAGTTACTTACAAATTTTTGATGGGACAATTGGACTAGTAAAGGTCCACTTGCTCATCTGGTTCCTGAAGGGACTGGGAACTCTAAACTATCTGTTAAGAGTTCATCCTTGAAGGAAAATAAGATCTGGCTAAATTAATTTATTTCTCCTTGATTTGAGATAGGAAATCAAGACGGAAGATCAAGTGCTTTGAGACCTCACATACAGTGGAAAGTACTCTAATAAAACAGTTTGGCCTCTAGTAAGAACTGACAGACCTAAACAACCTCTAATCAACAATATATGGCATTCTTTTATTCCTTTTAAAATGTCTTCTCTTACTTGGAGGTAGTGGAAGGAAATTTCCTTTTGAGGAATTCATATCCAAGTTTGGTAGAAATATAGGGATCCTAATTGTAACTGTTGCATAAACCCTGAAAATGGAACTACTAACATGTTTCCAGTGAAGGTCAGGCAGCCAGTTATATTTGGAATCTGTTTGGTGCACCTCTTGGTATTAAGCATATACAATATCCCATTAGATATTTGATAGACTCTTAGTGGCAGGAAAGAGCTGTAAATGTACATAAATTAATACCTCATATTACTCCTATTATTATATGTTGAACTCTTTGGAAAGAAACATGTCCTTGGAGGTATGGGAGGAAGAAAAGGTTTAGCATATATAAGATGGAACAACTAATAAGATGGACTGTACAAGTAAAAACAAGCTAAGCTTTTCCGAAATGCAAGCTAGAAATGCCATGGATAGTTTTCTGTGACAAGCTAGTGAGGCTGCAAACTATCCCCAAGATCATCACAGTGTATCAGCCGAGAGCAGGGAATTTCAAACTCAACACGGATGGGAGCTTCAACAATGGCAATGAAAAGGCTGGCCTAGGGGGAGCTCGAAGAGATGACGGGGGATTTTTTTTGTTTGTTTGAGAACTGACGGGATTTAATCATGGCTTACTCACTACCAATCCAATGCAACAGTCTTAATTCAGCAGAAGCTCAAGGAGCCTAGTTTGGACCAAATTGGTGCGCTCAGGATGACTTCTCTAATTTAACTGTAGAGTTGGACTCATTGCAGGTGACTAATATGCTGAGGGAAGGAAGGCTAACAGCTATAAGCTTGATTAAGCTAATAGATGATACTTCAAGCATGCTCATCCAGATTAATGCTCAGTATGCTCATTGCTATAGAGAGGCTAATCAACTTGCTGATTGCCTAGCCAAATTGGCTATGAATACTCAAACGAGCAACCTCTACTTCTCGGCCCAGCAGCTCCCAAATGGTGCCAAGGGACCCTTCCATACGGATAAAAACAATTTACCTAGTTTTAGGACCAAGTATGAGAAAACCAATTTATTTGCAAGTTAGTCTTTACTCCTTTTATAGGTGTGCTGGGCAATAATCCTTTTTGCTGATAGCTGGTTTAAAAAAAAAAAAAAATCGTTTTGCTGAAGCACATTTTTTGTAGGATAGTCTCTATCCATATGTTGGATTTGAACAGTTAAGGCTATACCTCCCTCTTGTACCAGTTCCCTACAAAATAAATGTAACATACCTAAACTGGGAAATTATTTTTAAAAACCATTAATTTCTGTATGTTCACTTGTTCAGGAGCTTCTCCAGTTGAGGAACCACCAAATGGCTTTTTGGTTTTGTATCTGTAGCTTCAATTTTATGTTTAAGGAAGGATCTGTAATGTATGTGTATACAAACTACACAAATTTAGCAGAATAATATGCTCAAAGTTAGATGTGACTGTGACAATTGATAATTTTATGAAAAAATTAGAAAGAAATTACATCTAAGTATGTGAATAACGTGCATGCTACTATGCTAGGGGGAATATATTTTAAAGACTACATACCTGATACCACTGTACCAGTGACACAATTTATGATCCAAAGGAGAACAAAGGATATTATATGAATAAGAAAATACTGCAAAGTAAAAGGTAAACAACAACATACCCAGAGTAATCTCACAAGTAGGGTCTGGAAAGTAGTGTAAAGAGTAAAACAATGGAAGCATAAACGGGGCAGGCTCTTTTCAGAAAGTTTACCTGTAGTATTTGTAATTAGCATTGTGAATTCACCCAATGCATAGCCTAGTATAGATAGACTAGCAAACAGTCTTTTATTTATTTATTTATTTATTTATTCAAAAATTGGGGTAGGGGAAGGGGAATGGGGGAGGGGATTACAATGTGGGGAATCGAACCCTCACCAACAAGGTGGGAGTTCAAGTAACTAACCAACTAAGCTACTAAGATTCGCCTAGCAAACAGTCCAAGATTTGCTGAGAAAGGAAAAAAAAAAACAAAGGCTAGGTACCACCGGGCTGATACACTAACAGGCTATGGTTGAAAACATTAAAAGCTCATGAGATAATGTTAAATCAGAAAAGCTGTCAGAAATTGCATCTATAAGGGCAACTTACAGCAGCATTATTGAAGCCGTAGCATATAGAACCCTCTTTAGACAGTCAAAGGCAGAGTTACAATAATAATCAAGAAGCCCTCTTAGGAGGAGCCATGTTATTAATAAGAGAAATGGTTGTACCAATAGCAAAAAGTTGTACCACAAATCCTGCAGAAGAAGGAAGTGTCAATACATCAATTGAATGCAGCATACGACGAACCAGCTTTGCAATACGAAGCTTACCTAGTAGGACAGCTGCAATCTTTAGAGTATCCAAACTCATAAAAATTTGGAAAGTCTACAAAATAACATCACTAGATTATTTTTGGTCAAGTAAAAAGATAGCAAAATATCAAAGAAAGAAGCGAATATACAATCACATTATTAGATTATTTTAATCAAGCCGAAATGATAGAATAAAATCAAAAAAAAAAAAAAAGAAGCAAATTCAAAAAAATCAAAAGAATGACCAACTTCTTGCAATTGAGAGAGGATCACTGCAAGTGATTGACTAGATCCGGGAGAATGAAAAAGTAGATAGGCTGTAAAGATGGTACTTCGTGGACTCCAAATAAGTTATCGTACTTGGTGCTTGATGGCATTCTTTTACTTCCATCTTTACCAATCAACCCCAAAGAAAGCTATTTGGAACACTACCATAGTAACTTCCCAACCTCATGGACATATCAATTTGTCATTTTGATACAATCCAAAATACGGAAACGAACACAAAGTACGGAAACCTAAAGATAACGAAGATACAGGCAATAAAATAGATAGACACAAGAAAAGGAACGTAGGCAAACCAAAGGTATATCAAACCATTGATCCTCAAACGTAATCCTAATACAAGTACCCAACTCCTATGTAGACCGAAAGGGTATCGTACACCCAATTAACCCTCGTTTCTAAGCAAACGTTCAACAAGAACTCTCCCATCACACTCTCAAGTGTTTGGTTCATATCAAAATAAGCTAATGAAAATATAACCTAGAAATTGCTATTTATAGTCTATTATAAAGGCCCAAAAGTCACCTTGGACAAATGTAGAAAGAAGCCCGATTCGGGAGTGGGCTGTTTGGGTGTGACGGTTTCAATGGTGGATCGTCACTGAGGTGACTAATCGCCAAGTGATCCGTCACTTTGAAGCAGTGTGCATCCTTCCTCAGCCCTTCTTGGCGGCTCATGGGACGGCCAGTCAGGGTGGTGACTGACCACCAACTGAGCCGTCACCCTTAAACAGAAAAAGGTCTTCAAGGCCTTCGTTTGGTGGCTCAAGTGACGGTTCTCCAACCTTGTGGTGGACCAGCACACCTTCCGTCACCGCAAGGCAGTGGGTGTTTCCTTTCCTTTGAGCTCCTAGTCCAATGCATCCCAAGCTCCAAGCTATCTTCCACACGAGGTATTGCTTTAGTGGGAGCTTCAAAAGGGTCCTCCAAGCACGCCCTTGTGTCCTTAAGACGATCATGGCTTGGATCCCCATATGTTGACCTCAGAACATAGGCCTCAAAGCGTCGACGCCGATTTGGGATGTATCATCCTCCCCTTCTTGAAAAGGATTCGACCTCGAATCCAAACCTGACAAAACCATAGGAAAAACAAGCAACGACAAGGTCCTCAAGGCATGAGGGTTAGTGTTAGCAAAATCAATCCAATCACCATGCCAAGATTGCACACACTTATCATATAACCAACTATCCTTCATTTCTAATGAAAATGAAAAAGGCTCATCATACAAGACCCAAAAGTGTTGGCTATAATAAGCATCATGAGACTCTTCCAAGGTGTTTCAGTTTACAAGATTACCAATATGCTCAAGTGAACTAGCAAGCAAGTCACCATATGTTGGAACAACCAAGGATAGAATCAAGTCATTAGGGTGCACATTATCCTTCCTTTCATAACAAACCATGTTTACACAAAATGCATTCTCAACACAAACATGGCTATCTTTATAAGCAGAGAGATAGAAATGAAGAAAGCTAAGATTACCACTCTCATTTAATGTGCTCTCAAAGACAAGAACACAAGAAGATAAGAAAAGGTAATTTAAGCACCTCACATTTCTTTGACTCAAACAACTTCCCAAAAGATGGGTGTTAGAATCCAATATTCATTAGAATATGTAAATATACAGGTAGCTTGATTTACTCCTATTATAGTTAGGTATTAATTAGATATTTATTTGTATTGATTAGATATTTATTTGTATTCATTTCCTTTCCTTTTAGGACATGTAAACTTAGCTATTTAAACCCCAATAGCTTGAGGGAATAATCAAGCTGAGTTTTCTCTTATTTCTCTTCCAATTCACATGGTATCAGAGCCTGGTTAAGGCCAACAAAATTGGAAGAGAAATTTTCAAACTCATATTTTTTTTCAGCAATTTTTGGCTGTCCGGACAGATCTCTATTTTCGGAGGTGTTGTGATAAAACCAACACCACCACGAGACTCGGACCACCGACTTGAGCAAAACCCAACCAGCTTTGCCACCACCAGCCATCTCATGCATCGATCGGAGTTGTCAAATTCCGGAAGACAGATCTGAATTTTTTTTCAGATTCCAGTAAACAACTGTCCAGTTGATTTTTTTTTCAGATTCCAGTCATTTGTTTGCTTCCAGCTTCCAGCAAATTGTGGAATTTTCAGATTTCGGTGACTGTTTAGGTTTTTCAGATTCCGTCCAGATTTGATTTTTCCGGCAACTGTTTCTGTTTTCCAGATTTCGACAACTGTTTGCTCCCAGCTTCCTGAAAATTGCAGAATTTCCAGATTCGGTAACATCTACATTATGTCCCTCACTTCATCTATTTTTAGTTCTAAACTTGTGGCTTCAAGTAACCCCAACCACTCCATCACCACTGAACCCTTGATAGGTAGTGCGAACTACTTATCTTGGTCTTCCTCTGTTCAGTTATGGTGCAAGGGACCAGGGGTTCAGGACCACTTGGTTAAACAGGCTAAGGATATTGATGAAAAAGAGAAGGGCGAATGGGAGAAGATTGATGCTCAATTGTGTAGTCTATTATGGAGATTTCTTGATTCGAAGTTGATGCCATTGTTCCGACCATTCTAAACCTACTTCTTGGTTTGGGAAAAGGCTCGTGGGCTATACACAAATGACATATTTCGGTATTATAATGTTATTTCTCGGTTGACTAATCTTAAAAAGCAGGATTCGAATATGTCTACCTATCTTGGACAGGTTCAGGCGGTTATAGAAGAGTTTACTGAGTTGATGCGCACTACCCCAAGTGTTGAAAAACAATTGGAGCAACGTGCGAAGATGTTTTTAGTTGTTACACTTGCTGGACTTCCATCTGATCTTGACTCGGTGCGAGATCAAATTTTGGCTAGCCCCGCTGTTCCTGCAATGGATGACCTATTCGCTCGATTGTTGCGACTGGCTGCACCACCTATGTCGTCTAGTTATCCAGTGATACCTGCAGAGTCTTCTGTTCTAGCATCTCAGACTGGAAATCGATATGGAGGCCGCTCTGGGAAACCTCGGCCAAGGTGTGGCTATTGTAACAAATTGGGTCATACCCGTGATGTGTGCTACTCTCTCCATGGTAAACCAAAGAATGCTCATGTTGCTCAGACTGAACCCACAGGTAATCCAACAAATCAACTTTTCTCTTTATCTGAAGTAGAATACAATGACTTTCTTCAGTATCAGGAGAGTAAGCAGACATCTCCATCAATAGCTTCCGCTGCTCAGACTGGTAATCCTGTTGCTTGTATCTCACAATCCACCACACTTGGCCCTTGGCTCATGGACTCAGGCGCTTCTGACCACATTTCTGGTAACAAATCTTTAATGACTAATATCATTTACTCTCGATCCCTTCTCACTGTAACGTTAGCTAATGGTTCTCAGACTAGGGCAATCGGAGTTGGTCATGCCAATCCCTTACTTCCCTTGACTCTGAATAATGTTCTTTTTGTCCCTAGTTGTCCCTTTACCTTCTGTCAATCAGTCGTTTGGCTAAGTCCTTAAATTGTTTCGTCTCATTTTTTAGTGACTTCTTTGTTATACAGGACCTCAGTACAGGAAGGATGATTGGCGAAGGGCGTGAGTTTAATGGGCTTTATCACCTCAATTGCCACAGGTCCACTACAGTTTGTTCGGTCTCCGACTCTCCAGATTTGATCCATAGACGATTAGGACATCCTAGTTTATCTAAACTTTATAAGATGGTACCTAGCTTGTCCAGATTGTCTGAGTTAGATTGTGAGTAGTGTCAACTAGGGAAGCATACCCGAGCTACTTTTCCACGTAGTCCTAATAATCGTGCAGAGTCTCTTTTTCATTTAGTTCATTCTGATATTTAGGGTCCTAGTAGGGTTAGTTCTACGTTGGGTTTTAAGTATTTTGTTACTTTCATTGATGATTACTCGAGGTGTACTTGGATTTTCTTAATGAAAGATCGTTCTGAATTATTTTCCATATTTCAAACTTTTTGTGCAGAAATACAAAATCAGTTTGGTGTTTCCATTCGCACTTTTCGTAGTGACAATGCACATGAATATTTATCCTCTCAATTTCAACAGTTTATGTCTTCTCATGGCATTCTTTATCAGACATCTTGTCCTTATACTGCTCAACAAAATGGGGTAGCAGAACAAAAAAATAGGCATATTGTTAAAACTGCACACACCCTTCTCATACAAACAAATGTTCCATTGCGTTTTTGAGGGGATGCAATGCTCACCTCTTGTTTTCTGATTAACCGTATGCCTTCCTTTGCTATTCAAAATCGGGTTCCACACTCTATTTTGTTTCCCAAGTCAACCTTGTTTTCATTTCCACCACGTGTCTTTGGGAGCACATGCTTTGTCCAAATCCTCACTCCAGGAAACGACAAATTAGCTCCTCGTGCTTTTAAATGTGTCTTTCTCGGTTATTCAAGGGTACAAAAGGGATATCAATGCTTCTCACCTCACCTCCAGCGATACCTTATGTCTGCTGATGTTACTTTCTTTGAAGGTCAACCCTACTTTACATCGTCTCCTATTGAACAATTAGGCATTTCTGAGGTTCTACCAGTTCCATCTTTTGGGGATCCTTCCATAGTCTATCCTTCCACATCACCTTCTACAACTCCATCTTCCACTATTGCACCTCCACCGCTATTGACTTATCATCGTCATTCACGTCCAGATGATTCACGTCCGGCACCAGAATTCTTGCCTGCTGAGGACTTGTCTACACAGAGTCCCATCGCCACTCGAAAAGGTAATCGCTCTATTCGTAACCCTCATCCTATCTATACTTGTTTGAGCTATCATCGTTTGTTACCAACCCATTCTGCTTTTGTATCATCACTATCATCTGTGTCTATTCCTAAGACTACAGGAAAAGCTCTTTCTCATCCAAGCTGGCAACAAGCTATGATTGAGGAGATGTTTGCCTTGCACTCTAGTGGTACTTGGGATCTTGTTCCTCTACCTCCAGGTAAGTCTACAGTTGGTTGTCATTGGATATATACAGTGAAGGTTGGCCCCGATGGACAGATTGATCGCCTAAAGGCTCGATTAGTGGCCAAGGGCTACACACAGATTTTTGGTCTTGACTATGGTGATACCTTCTCTCCTGTGGCTAAGATTGCTTCAGTTCGTCTCTTTTTATCCATGGTTGTTGTTCGCCATTGGCCTCTCTACCAGTTGGATATTAAAAATGTTTTTCTTCATGGAGATCTCGAAGATGAGGTATATATGGAGCAACCACCTGGCTTTATTGCTCAGGGGGAGTCTAGTAACATGGTGTGCAGACTACGACGAGCATTCTATGGCCTGAAACAATCTCCTCGAGCATGGTTATTCAGGAGTTTGGCATGGTACGAAGTGAAGCTGATCATTCTGTGTTTTATTATCACTCTGACCCAGGTTTGTGCATATATTTGATGGTGTACGTTGATGACATAGTTATCACAAGTAATGAAGATGAGGGAATTACCAAATTGAAACATCACCTTTTCCAACATTTTCAGACTAAGGATCTTGGTCGATTGAAGTACTTCTTGGGCATTGAGGTTGCTCAATCCAAATCAGGAATTGCTATCTCACAGAGGAAGTATGCACTTGATATTCTTGAGGAGACAGGGATGGCAGATTGTAGGCCTATTGATTCTCCAATGGATTCAAATGTTAAGCTCCTACCAGGTCAGGGGGGGCCTTTAAGCGATCCTGGAAGATCTAGAAGGCTGGTAGGAAAGTTGAATTATCTAACTGTGACTCGACCTGACATTACCTTCCCGGTTAGTGTTGTAAGTCAGTTCTTGAATTCTCCTTGTGATAGTGACTGGAATGCAGTTATTCGTATTCTTCGATATATAAAATCTACTCCAAGGAAAGGACTACTTTACGAAGACCGAGGACATGAGAAAATTATTGGATATTCAGATGCAGATTATGCAGGGTCACCCTCTAACAGACGATCCACTTCTGGATATTGTGTTCTAGTTGGGGGAAATTTGGTGTCTTGGAAAAGTAAGAAACAAAATGTGGTTGCTAGATCTAGTGCGGAAGCAGAATATCGAGCTATGGGGGCGGCAACATGTGAACTCATATGGATCAAGCAACTACTGAAGGAGTTGAAATTTGGAGATGCTAAAGAAATGGAACTCGTGTGCGATAAAGAAGTTGCACTTCACATTGCATCGAATCCGGTGTTTCACGAGAGGACCAAACACATAGAGATTGATTGTCATTTTGTTAGAAAAAAGTTACTCTCTGGAGACATCGTCACAAGGTTTGTGCGGTCAAGTGACCAGCTTGCAGACATATTCACCAAGTCCGTAGCTGGTCCTAGAACGAGTTATTTATGTAACAAGCTTGGTACATATAATTTGTATGCACCAGTTTGAGGGGAAGTGTTAGAAAAGAATATTCAATAGAATATGTATATATAGTAGGTAGCTTGATTTACTCCTATTATAAATAAATATTGATTTGTATTGATTAGGTATTTATTTGTATTCGTTTTCTTTCCTTTTAGGACATGTAAACTTAACTATTTAAACCCCAATAGCTTGAGGGAATAATCAAACTGAGTTTTCTCTTATTTCTCTTCCAATTCACAATGGGTATTCATTGGAGTAATCCATCCTATTGATTCAACCTGCCTACCCACATAAGTGTGACAAGGAATAGGATACAAGAGTTGTTTATCAAGTAAGTACCATGGACTTTTCTCAAAGCAACAAATAGATTGGGCATCCGGGTTGTGGAGGCCACACATTTTAAGCATAGCTATAACAAACCATGAAGTGTTTGAGAGACATCAACACTCTCTTGGTAGGACTTGAAGTCATACAACTTTAAGAATTTGCCTACCATATGCTAAATGTCATCATGACTCCAAGGATTGCTTGGAATAAGAAGGGGTAGGTACATACCTTTGGAACGAGGCTTTGAACTTGCTCTCGTCTTCCATACATGCACCATATGGGCCTTCCCTTCCATGCTTCAACTTGGACCAATAGGCTTGATCCTCTTGCCTCTTTATAGGAGTTTCCTTGGTAGGTAACTCCTTCTTTCGATCCATGGGGTTAGATGCTTCACCCCTTGCTAGCAAGTATCCATCAACCCATCGGAGTTTGCTTCGGAACCTCCTTTGAGTCAAACCTTCAACAACTTTGGAGTCCTTAGATAAGAACTCATCTAGGTCTTCATGTTTATGCTCGGGAGGAACTTTCTTTAGGCCCTCCTTTGAGAACATTTCCTCATGACCCTGCAAAAGAGAAGTGTTGGTACTAGGCAAAATGCCAGTACCATGGTTAGCAAACAACAAGGGTTTGGGGTGGACACAAAATGCCCTTTCTTGAGCCAAGTTCATTTCCTCCTCTTGGCTTGGATCTTCCAAGGCCTTACTACTCATCACTCACCTCATCATAAAGTTAAAATTCATTATATCTCCTTCTTGAGGCCAAACATCTTCGTGGGGAACCTTCATCATTATTCCATTAAGTACATTAATTTTCCCATAATTAGGATCTCCCGCAAGATCCTCATCATTATCAAAAGTCTCATCCTCTTGGCCTTCTTTCTCACCACCATCTTCTAGTGCCACCTCATTCCTAACAAAGTAAGCCTTACCCTCCACCATGACGATGTTTCTTCGGTTGGGACACTCATTTGCTTTATGACTCCAACCTTGACATTTAAACAAACAATACCTCCAAGAGTTAGGGTTCGGATACTTATTACCTTTAACCTTTGGTGGATATTTTGGAACATTCTTCTCAAAGGGCTTCTTCTCATAGGATTTGTTGAAGTCCTTGTCTTTGTTCCACCCGGATAATGCTTGAGCTACTTCTTTGGGCTTTACCCCAGAACTAGTAGGTGAGTAGCCTTTAGGATTGAAAGATCTCTTCTCCTTGTTGCTCTTCTCAACCTCAATAGCTGCTTTGACAAGTTCTTCTATGTCTTGAAACCTGTGGACAACTAGTTGAGAAGTAATGTCGTATTCCAACCCTCCTTTGAATTGAGCCATGCGATGGTTCGGTGTTTCATCAATCTCAAGTCGAAGGATCAAGTTTTGGAATTCTTCATAGTATTCTTCCACACCTTTCCCTCCTTGTTTCATGTTATATAGCTTGGTGAGTTGTTCTTGTTTGTACCTTGATGTCACATACTTGCCCCTCATAATGGCTTTCAATCGGTCCCAATCCGGAAGGTCGGGATTACCATCTCTTTCTCGTTGCATCCTTTGGGTTTCCCACCAAGTAGAAGCATACCCCTCGAATTGAGCAATGGCATGGGCGGCTTTCTTTTGTCCGGTTAAATCATTGAGTTGGAAAACCCTTTCATATTGTACCTCTCAATCGAGGTAGGCCAATGGATCACTAGTTCCTTTGAAAGTAGGAAGTGTGATCTTGATGGAGTTAAGACCCGTGTCTCGACCCACATTACCTCTTTGATCCCACTGACAATCTCCTTGATCTTGGGGTCGGTTTCCCAAGTTTCCTCTTCCATCGGGAACCGGACCAAATCTTACTCCTCGTCCTCTATGCCCTCCTCCTTGAGCTCTTCACATATTCTGTACAAATTTCGCAAATAGGGCCACTTCATCTAACTCTTCATTTCCTCCTTGAAGTCCCTCTCCCCCTATATTCTCGACTTGGACGGGTTGATTTTGGTAGGTGGTGGCTGAGGTGGTGGGTGAGGTGGTGGGTTTTGGTTTGGTGGTGCTCGGGGTAGACCTTGGTCTTGGGGCATTTGGTGAAGTGGGTCGTGGTTTTAGGGAACTTGTTGGTTGATTTGGTTGAATTGGGGTTAGAGTGGACAACGGGATTTCGGTTATTTGGATAAGTAGGGGTTTGGATGAGTGTTTTTGGGGAGATAGTAGTGGAGGTGTTTTGAGCATGCCCACTAGAGGTAGCATAATAGTTTTGGGGAGTGGAGAGGATGGAGTTTTGATGTTCTTTCAAGTTGGTCATATCTCCTTCTATTGATCCCAATCGGCTATCCATAGCATTAAGCTTCTCCATGATGGAAGCTAAAGTCATTTGAATGGTGGAATTGGTATCTCACCTTTCTCAGACATTGTACCTAACAAAAGAAACACTTAAACAAAAACAACAAACAAGTTAGCCTTAAGAAATCAACCTCACAATCTCTACACACCTTTGTATTGCCTCACACTTGGATCCGCAAATGTTGAAGGCTTGCTTATACTCCAATGGTAGACAAAGCGTCGATTGCTACCCTCAGCCGGAATAGATTCTTGTTTGAAGGACTCAAAGAATTGCTTATGGACTTGAGCCAAGAAATTACGACGAAATAAAAACTAGAAAACCACAAAAGAAATAGGACGGAGAAAGAAAACGAACTCAAGAACTAATCACAGCTAAGTAGGTTGATTACTAGTTGTTAATTAGTGTTAGAATCAAAGAAAAGATGATTAAGAATCAAGAAAATGAAACTAGGAATCTAAAATGAGCTTATGGAAACTTTTTCAATGTGACTGATCATGTGACTAACCGTCAGTGGAGTCGTCACTCCTTATCCAGAATGGGGTTCCAACTTTGTCTCAGCGACTGATCATGTGACTGACCGTCACAGGCGCGACTGACCGTCAGGCTTATCCAGAAGGTGGTCTCAGCTTTCCTCTTGGTGGCTGATCGTCACTAGGGTGTCTGATAGTCACAGGATCCGTCACTCTCTCCAGATGGGCATTCTTGTTGGCCCTTGTACTATCTTGAGAATATTCTTTAGCACAAACAAGTAAAACTCCTTTTTCTTTTTCCCTTTTGGATCAAACCCTTCCTTTTGAGCGTTCTTCTTCAACAAGATATAAAGATCATGAAGAACATTCAAAAATTAACCCTTAAACAAATGAACTCGGAATTCGATGAAATTCAAAACCCAAGCTCCTTTCAAGCTTCCGAACAAACCCCAAACATTTTTAAGCCCAAATTCTCAACCAAACTTTTCAGATTTTTGAACCCACTTCAAATTTCTTCAAACTCAAACTTCAACAATGGTGGGTTACTCAAATCTTATCGAAATAAGCTCAAATTTCAGATCTTGACTCACTAGATACTAGAGAACACGATTCTAGTATCGAAAACACAAACAAGACTCAAAATCGAAAACTCAAAAATTTCAAAAAGGACCAAAACGTTTTTGACTTTTTTTTTTTTTTGTAAGATTACAAACCCCAGATTGAATTTGTGGAAACGAACTCAAATACAATCCAAAATACGGAAAAGAACACAAAGTACGGAAATCTAAAGATAACGAAGATAAAGGTGATAAAATAAATAGACACAAGAAAAGGAACGTAGGCAAACCAAAGGTATATCAAACCATTGATCCTCAAACGTAATCCTAATACAAGCACCTAACTCCTACGTAAACCGAAAGGGTATCGTATACCCAATTAACCCTCGTTTCTAAGCAAACGTTCAACGAGAACTCTCCAATCACACTCTCAAGTGTTTGGTTCATCAATAATCAAAATAAGCTAATGAAAATATAACTTAGAAGTTTCTATTTATAGTCTATTACAAAGGCCCAAAAGTGACCTTGGACAAATGTAGACAGAAGCCCAATTCGTGTGTGGGTTATTTGGGTGTGACGGTTTCACTGGTGGATTCTCACTGAGGTGACTAATCGCCAAGTGATCCGTCACTTTGAGGCAATGTGCATCCTTCCGCAGCCCTTCTTGGCGGCTCATGGGACGGCCAGTCAGGGTGGTGCCTGACCACCAACTGAGCCGTCACCCTTAAACAGAAAAGGGTCTTAAAGGCCTTCGTTTGGTGGCTCAACTGACGGTTCCCCAACCTTGTGGTGGACTGTCACAACTTCCATCACCCCTAGGCAGTGGGTGTTTCCTTTCCTTTGAGCTCCTAGTCCAATGCATCCCAAGCTCCAAGCTATCTTCCACACGTGATATTGCTTTAGTGGGAGCTTCAAAAGGGTCCTTTAAGAACGCTCTTGTGTCCTTAAAACGATCATGGCTTGGATCCCCATATGTTGACCTCGAAACATAGGCCTCAAAGCATCGATGCCGATTTGGGATGTATCACATTTTGATGCTAAAAAGATATAACCATAGAGTGAAAGAGGGAACGACGAGACTGGTGAACACAGAGCAGGGGATCTTCAACAAAGGATACAAAGGGAATACCAGGTAGTGAGGGTAACAGTAAGAAGGGGCAGCAATAGAGTGATAAGGAGGAGCCAGAGACAAGTGGAACCTTTTCTCTTTTTCCTTTGGGCATAAATAGAGAAAGTTGAACCATAACAAGCTACCTTCCTTCAAACAAGAATTGCCACAAACAACCAGGATACACGGATGTTGGGAGCTTTTGGTCTCTCTATGGACTAGTGAGTAGGGTTATAGTCTTCTTAGAAAGGGGTTGTGCAGGAAGGATTAGCATTATCAACTTACTTATTTTGGACTACAATTAACAAGCAACTACCAGAAAGATGAGTATTAGTGGAATAAAATTAGCCACAATGTAAATGGAGAAAGTAGCTCTATCAATCAAGAGATCTCTTAAAAAGTTAAGACATAAAAGTAATGCTTTTTAACATTCCAAAGAGCCGTTTGTGCAACATTTGAAATTGAAGTTGGAAAAAAAATTTGAAGTTGAAATTAGAAAAAACAGTTGGTAAATATTGAATTTTTATTTTTTTTGAGAAGGAAAAAAAAATTGAAATTATGTTTTGCATACCTACAGTTTATTTTGGAAAAGAAGTTTATGGGAAGTCGAAACTTTGTGAGAGCAAGTTGAAGATTTAAAAAAAAAATCACTTCAAATACACCTTGAAACAACCATTTTGAAAGTCCTAAACTCGAAAATTTTTCTTCAACGTTTTTGCATGATAAAATGCAAACACTAACTTTAAGATATTATCTGCAAGTTAAAAGAACTAAAAAAACAAGTGCACCTAAAGATCATTCAAATAAATCTTTGTTCTCTAATTCTTTATTGAGTGTTGATATCTATATAAATATCGAAACCAAACTGTGATTCAAGTCCCACGAGCAAGTTAGAACATCAGTGCCGGTAGTATCTCCTAAAGTCAGATGCAAGTGCATTATTCTGCTATGCATGACAACTTATCATGCAGCAAAGGAAGTACCTAATGAAACATAAAGCATATGAGATAAACTGAACTCAATCCATGCGAAGTATGAATCCCTCTACATATAGCATTGTTGTGCCTACGATAACTTATGGATAAAGTAAAGACACCCTGACAGCAAGAAACATTGAGGGCATTTTTTCCACGTAATTATCTATTTTCTTCACAACATCACGTATTGAGTCTTCATACACAAGTTTGGTGTTTAGCTTGGAAAATATTCAGCAGCAAATAGACTTCTAAAATATGCTTGTTCAACAGCCTGTCATTGACTTCAGAGGAATAATGTAGAACACATTTTACACTACAATGATTCTTGAAATCCTCTTCATCAAAATGACATAAAGAAACAAATTAAGAACAAAGAGGAAGTATTTTTTTTTTGGAATAACTAAAGAGGAAGTATTTCAGGTACTTAAATATTATTATTAGATAAAACTAAGTTCTAAACTTAATTAACAAAAGATAATGAGAGAGAGAGAGACAATAGTAGTAATATTACTTTTCTTTCACTTGTATTAGTTATTGATGTATTCTTATTACAAGGAAGAGGCTATATATAGGCCAATTACTTGGCTATTACTCTTGCTATAGTAGCGGCTAAAGTACTTGAAAGTCAAGTTAATGACTTGGCCACTACTCATGCTACAGTGAAAGTAAAACACTTAGACACCAAGTTGTCCACTAAATTGGGTATCACGTTGCTTCCTTGGGCACAGGGCACCAAGAGATGTCACATGGACATTCATAATATGCATTTTACAACACTCCCCCTTGGATGTCCATGTAAAAGAAAAATTCTAGTGATAGAAAAAGTATACATAGTTGTTCATAATACTCCTTGCTTGTTGCCTCATTAAAAACCTTACCAAGAAAACCAACAACAACAACAACATACCCAGTGTATTCCCACAACGTGGGGTCTGGGGAGGCTAAAGTGTACGCAGTCCATACCACTACCTCAGATGAAGTATATAACAAGCAAAAAACATAAAAACAAACAACAAAAAAGGGGTAACACACCACTAGGTAAAAGAAACAAAACATCCACGGAGTAATGCTATGAACTATCAATCCGAAATCACACACATCACCAAAAACACCACAAACAAGAAACTACAAGACGCATGCATAACACTATGACTACAGGTACATCGACAAACAAAGCACTCCTCCCTACTAGTAAGGACACACTCCTACTCACTAACCCTCTAGCCTAATTCGCGTCCTCCACACTTTCCTATCAAGGGTCATGTCCTCTGTAAGCTGTAACTGCTCCATGTCATGCCTAATCACTTCCCTCCAGTATTTCTTCGGCCTACCTCTACCCAGTCTGAAACCATCCATAGTGAGCCTCTCACACCTCCGTACTGGAGCATCTGTGCACCGTCTCATCAAATGCCCAAACCATCTCAACCTCACTTCCTGCAACTTATCTTCCACCGAAGCTACTCCCACCTTCTCTTGAATAAAATCATTTCTAACCCTATCCCTCCTAGTAAGTCCGCACATCCATCTCAACATCCTCATTTCCGCCACCTTCAACTTCTGTATGTGGGAGTTCTTAACTGGCCAACTTACCAGGAAAACCCAATGGGATAAAACCTTGGTTAAGAAAAAAATAATATAGTTCGTATATTATTCCTCCTTGATGAAAACCTCGATTCAGATGGTTAAGTCTTCGCATTCCAATTTGTGTACCATCTTTTCAAAAGTTGAAGTTGGTAAGGATTTGGTGAATAAATCTGCTGGATTATCACTTGAATGGATTTGTTGTACATCAATATCACCATTCCTCTGGAAAACATGTAAAGGATAATTTTAGTGAGATGTGCTTCGTTCTGTCTCCTTTTATGAAG
Organism: Capsicum rhomboideum; assembly: GCA_031232105.1. Lineage (NCBI taxonomy): Eukaryota > Viridiplantae > Streptophyta > Magnoliopsida > Solanales > Solanaceae > Capsicum > Capsicum rhomboideum. Next base: position 33,882,135 of record CP124716.1, read on the forward strand.
CCTCCTTTTAATTGGGCTATGCATGCATCATTGTCTTCAAATAGGACTATGGTTACCTAAACATCATACTTCAAATAGTACTTTTCTTTTACATGAACATCCAAGGGGGAGTGTTGTAAAATGCATATTATAAATGTCCATGTGACATCTCTTGGTGTCAAGGAAGGCAACGTGACACCCAATTTAGGGGAAACTTGGTGTCCAAGTATTTTACTTCCACTGTAGCATGAGTAGTAGTCAAGTCATTGGCTAACTTTCAAGTACTTCAACCGCTACTGTAGCAAGAGTAATAGCCAAGTAATTGGCCTATATATAGCCTCTTCCTTGTAATAATAATACATCAAAAACTAATACAAAGTGAAAGAATAGTACTATTACTACTATTGTCTTTCTCTCGCACAAATATTTAGACTATTATAGATCCATCACCGATTAGGTGATCTATTTTTTCCTTCAGGGCGTTCAAAGAAATCTGCTACATCTAAATGCATAGGCTCAAGATTATCTTCAGAGATAAAGTTTGCTTCTGCACCATTATCCATCTTCTTCAGGGATGCTTGATAGAGGTCAACTAGATGCTTTGGCGTACGACAAGTACGTGACCAGTGCCCTTCTCCTCCACATCTATAGCATTTACTTTTTGAATTTTTCCATCGCACCGCTTCATGCTTTTCATCCTTATTTTTGCATTGTTGGTGATGAAGGTTATTATTTGGTACAAGACGACCACCATGATTAGCATTTCTCCCTCGACCCGGCCATGACCACGACTGGGGTCACGACCTTTTCCATGCTTAGATTGGTGAAAGTTTGTCGCATTCACTTCGGGGAATGGAGTAGAACCAGTAGGTCAACTTTCATGGTTTTTCATCAATAAATCATTATGTATTTCAGCAACAAGAAGATGTGAAATTAATTCAGAATATATTTTAAACCCCATTTCTTGGTATTGCTGCAGGAGCATACTAGAGGCAGGAAAGGTGGAGAATGTTTTCTCCAGCATATCATCATCAGTGATGTTTTCTCCACATAATTTTAACTATGAAATAATTCTAAAGATGGGAAGAATTATACTCTTACAGATTTAAAATCTTGTAACCTCTAATGGATCCACTCTTAATGTGTCTGTGGCAAAATGACCATCTTCAGGTGGTCATATATTTCTTTAAATTATTTCACAGTATAAGAGGATCTTTAACAGTGAGATATTCCATTTTTAAACCCTCATCGAGGTGATGATTGAGAAATATCATAGCCTTGACAGGGTCTTGATTTGATGCCTGATGATATGTCTGCCAGACCCATCGCATCGAGATGAATTTCGGCATCAAGCGCCCAGGATAGGTACATTGTGCCCGCTATATCCAGGGCAAGAAATTCAAGTTTAGAAAGGTTCGACATTAATTTAAGAAAAGAAAGTTCTTATCTTTAATACCTTTTAAAGATATTTGCTCGAGATAGCAGAGTCTCATACTGATAACGTATTATAAAATAGAAACTAAGCACTAAACTTAATTAACAAAAGATAATGCGAGAGAGAGACAATAGTAGTAATAGTACTTCTCTTTCACTTTGTATTAGTTCTTGATGTATTCTTACTACAAGAAAGAGGCTATTTATAGACCAATTACTTGGCTATTATTCTTGCTACAGTAGCGGCTGAAGTACTTGAAAGTCAAGTTAATGACTTGGCCACTACTCATGCTACAGTGAAAGTAAAATACTTGGACACCATGTTGTCCACTAAATTGGGCATCACGTTGCCTTCCTTGGGCACCAAGAGATGTCACATGGACATTCATAATATGCATTTTACAACAAATATGATTTTGTATCAACTAGCATTTGGAAAAAAACTAAAGGATATTACAATTTAGACACCTAGGTTTGAGTTCATGTCTTCTTTTCAGGAGCTATCGGGGAGCATGCAGTCTCTTTTGTATATTGCAGCCCCTTAGGTACAAGTCAGCATTCCCTTCATGCTATCTTTTGCTCCATTAAATAACTCATTATCCGAAAAGGAAAAGAAAAGGGGAAAAAAAAAAGAAGCAACAAAACTCAAGGATGACCGCAGAATGACAGTTGCAAAGATAGCACCACATAACATCTACATCTAGCATTGAGTGGGCATTGGTATTTGATATCATTACTACTATTCTTATTACTGTAGTTCATCTTCATTTAAACTGAAACCAAGAGTAACTTTAAAGGAGTCAACCCTCCCTACCGACAACTCGCGATTGAGTGAGGGTAACACAAGTGTCATAGTCCAACTTAAGAATTACAGGTTAAAATCATGAGCCGTCAATCAAGAAAAGGAGAGGCAAATTTGGAAGCTACAGGAGAGTTGAAAAAGTACAACTACTTCGTTCTTTTTTTGCAGAAATTATGATTTCAATTCAATTACGACAAATTAAGAAGTGAGAGGTCCCAATTCAACATAATTAAATAATAAGCAACAAGGTCGTGGATACCTTTCTGTCAATTACAATATCAGAAAACAATATCTAGCAGCATCATTTTTCTCATCAGAACGAATAAACACATAACCGTACCTCCAATGAGAGATTTCCCAAAGCAAGATATCCCACTGACAACAGGATTGACATCGACGACCCAAAGGCATAAAACTTCAAAAAGTTGGACCGGCTTCTCTTTCGACCTAATTATAACAAGAGAATATGTCCTATTAAAAGGTGAACCATCAAATTGATCAGCTCAAGAATGAGATTCAGTAGCAAACCTAGTTCCCCTGCCAGAATAGAGACAAAGCCAACTGCTAGGGAAGAAACGGAAACTCTATTGGGAGACTCCTTCTTTGATAATGAAACAAATACATTAGCTGCTATCATCAATTGAGTGACTACCTGCAGTACATGATGCAAGTTTATCAACAGAAAGATTGTACAGCTACATCAATGTGCTGAAACGTAATTATTCCAAAACATAATGTGTATTGTGTACAACCATCAAAAGGAGATAATAGTATAGTTAAGCCTCCATTCATCTTTATTCCCTTTAATTTTAATGATCAATATTCCAGTAAGAAAGAAATAACATAACATAGGAGTATAGAAACCCGTATCCTATTGGACTTTAAACTAAAATGGCAATTGATCAATTAGAGGGTGTGGAGGACGCAGATTAGGATAGAAGGGTAGCAGGTGGCAGTGTGTTTTCTTGTCATCCATTCATATTAGCAGTCGTAGTATTGCTCCAGTAGTTTCTTGTCCTTTGATTTTTGTTACTATTTGTTGTTTCTTGTACCTCGATTAAAAGGGTTGTCCGGTGCACTAAAGCTCCCGCTATGCGCAGGGTCCGGGGAAGTGCCCCACCACAAGGGTGTATTGTACGCAGCCTTACCTTGCATTACTGCCAGAGGCTGTTTCCAAGGATTGAACCCGTGACCTAATGGTCACATGGCAGCAACTTTACCAGTTACTCCAAGGCTCCCCTTCTTCTTGTACCTCGATTACTGTATTATTTTGTTGTAGTTTCTGTTCTGTTTAGCTGCTATTGTTGTTAGTGTTTGTTGTTTCTTGTACTTGTTTTACTTCATTTATCTGGACTGCTTTGGACTGTCTTCTTGAGCTAAGGGACTCTCTACTCTAAGGTAGAGGTAACTGGTAAGATGTGCATACATTCTACCTCCCCAAACCCCACTTTGTCGGACACTGAGATGCAGTTGCTGATGAATTAGTGGTGTCTTATGGAGCAACTAATTTAACACCATCTCAACACCGCCCAAAAATAACCAAATTCAGATAAAACTAGCAATGTTAAAAGTAATTAAGAAAACAAAATCAATGTACAAACCTGAGCGAAGATCAATTTGGCAAGACGAGACTTTGCCTTTGCAACTTTCGTGTATCCTAACAGAAAATAGCAGTAATTAAATTTCAGAAGATTGAAATGAAAAAAGAGAAGATGAAAGTGGGAGTTGGGGGAAATGAATGTTCCCAAGTGAGTACTGGAATCGACGACCATGCGGTAAGAGAAATCAGAGCCATCGGTTCCGGATGGCCTCCTCTGATTCATATTCTCTTCCCTTCTTCCCTTCTTTCTTCTGTTTTTCACCCTTTTTCTCAAATTCTCAACTTCCTCAAACTCGAATCCCACCAGGGTGTTAAGAGTGAATTCACTAAAATAGTCACTCATCAAAGTTTTGGGCAATTTTCTTGGAACATCACTTATTTTCATTTAGTAACACAATATCACTCAATTATTATTATTATTATTTTTTTTAAAAAATAAAATATCTTAAAAGTCTTTTTATCTCTAAGTTGACATGTCATATCATTAAAATCTCTCTTTTTTTAAAAAAAAAAAAAAACAATAATAAGATGTTTAATTCATCAAACTCATTTAAACCAAAATATAATTATATTCTTTTTTAAAAAAAAATATATATTAATTTATTAAGAAGAAATTTAAATACTTAAAAAAAATTATCGGTATTTAAACTTTACATATTTTTTTCAAGGGTTATTTTTTTGAATTGCCTACAAAAATCATGTTTTTAAGATAATAATATCACTCAATTATCACTATTTTTCTCAAAAAAAAATATTAAATATTTCAAACGTCTCTTTCTCTTCTAATTGGCATGCCATATCGTTAAATTATTTTTTAATAATAGACCTGTTTAACTCATCAAACTTATTTAGTTAAAATTATAGTCTTATTCTTTTTTAAAAAAAAACATTAGTTTATTTAGAAGGAATTTTCATACTTAGGAACCTTTTATCGGTACTTAAATTTTTTATTTTTTCTAAAGTTATTTTCTTAGATGGTCATCCATATTTTCAAAGTTGCCTACAAAAATCATTTTTGTTTTTGCTAAGACAATAATATTACGTAGCTATCAATATTTTTCTTAAAAAAAATACTAAATACCTCAAAAGTCTCATTCTCTTCTAATTGTCATGTCATATCAATAAATCATTATTTTTGTAATAATAAACCTATTAACTCATCAAACTCATTAACAAAATTATAATTTTTTATTGTTTTTAAATTACATTAGTTTATTAAGAAGAAATTCTCATACTTAGTTACTTGCACTCTTTTTTTAAGATTTATTTTCCTAGATGGTCATCATGTTTTCATATAAAATTGCCTGCAAAGATCACTTGTCTTTTAAAGACAATAACATCACTAAATTAAATAAGTTATCTAAGGATTTTAATTCGCATGTAAAATAATATGGTAAAGTTTAAGTGTGGTAATTAAGAATTCCTAAGCATGAAAAATAAACTAATGCATTTGCTTTTCAAAAAAAAAAATTATAATTTTGTTTAAATGAGTTTGATGAATTAAATGGTTTAGTATTTGAAAAAAATAAAATTTTAATGACATGACATGTCAACTAAGAGAGAAGAAGACTTTTGAAGTGTTTAATATTTTTTGAGGAAAATAGTGATAGTTGAGTGATATTGTGGTCCTAAATTAAACATAATTGATATTTGAAGGAAATTCTCAAAACTTAAGTGGCTATTTAGGGAATTTACTCTCGTATTAAGGAAAACATGCTAATTTTTGCCCAAAACCATACGCAGAATTCTTTTTTTAATTAAATCAACTTTTATTATTATTACTCTTATGTTATTTTTTTTGTAATTTTAGGAACTCCTAACTTTTAAGTGTTTGTGAAAGTGAGAAATTTTTTTCTAGATTTTTTTTAAAAAAATAAATTTTGTAAATTTTATGCTATTTTATAAGAAATCTTTATTTTATACATAAAATATCTTTATGGTTACTCATCAACGATCTAAAAATGTCATTTTTTTCTATTCAAATTGTGGGAAAAAAAAAGAGAGATCTCACTTTCTCCTGAATTAAACTAGAAGCAACATCATAGAATTGTTTTACAATGTAGTCAATATTTTCTACTATATGATAAAGGGCAATAAGCACACACCTGGTCGATATACCTGTTTGGAATTAAAGGATATTTCTGTCTTTTTAGCTTCTACCTTTACAACTACTACTCCACAGTCTCATCCATCCTCTTAGCCTACTACACCTCTCCCCGATCATTTTGTTTGCTAATCTTCTACTTCTCATCTCTTTCGTCATCCTTAGTATTCTGGCTATTTCTGCTTCTTTGTTAATTCCGCTTCTCCCCACTATAAATTTTAGAGGTGAATACCTTCTACTTTGTGTGTTCGTGTGTAATTTTGGTCTTTTTACAGGATTCTTCACTGAATTTAGGTTAGGAAGAAAAATCTCATTCTAAATCACACTATCGAGACACTCTTCTTCTTAGGTTTTCGTATTAGAAATTAGATTAGAATAAAGTTGCACTATTAAATTGTAGAAGAAAATATGAATACTCATTTTAGGACAAACTAGCAAGTATATTCAACCTCCTCACCATTTTTATTGTTGTGATTCTCCAACGAGCATGCTATATACATCTTGTGAGTATTCAAACTTCACAGCCTGCTCTAACTTTTTATCCCAGTAAATTCTCCTGTGCGTGGTAAGAAATGTGCATAGATATCTACAGATTTGAGTAGCACATGTCTTTATTTAATATAGTTCAAGAATCTGTTAGATTAATATGCTACAAAATATGTTTCAATTACTTCAAAGAGTAAATTACTAATCTAATCTCATCTACTACTCTACCAGGGAATTTTTGAATGAATATCCACATTTTGTTGTCGCTACTTGAAAAGAAATTTTGCGGAGATAGCAACAACAAATTGAAGGACGTTCAACTTCTCAAGATGGACAGATCTGATGTCTCTCCTTAGATAAGAAAACAGGTACAGTCATACGTATAACATAACATGAAAATCGCTTCCAATGAAAACTTAAATACTATATAAAGATCTAACTGTACTTAAAATTAACACAAAAGAATTCATTGCTTACTATTTTTTTTGGTAATTTTTTCATTTTATTTTTGACATTTCAAAGGCTGTGGATTTATGACCACTCTGAAATAGAGTTTTCATTGGTTTGGCATAAAGTTGAAATTGCTTGAAGGTGACTTTTGATATTGTGGACAGCTTATTATGTAAGTTGCAAGATTCTTGAGGCACTTGTGGTTCTTTTAATTAATCACCCTGTTTTTGCTCTGTCATATTAAAAGTGTTGTACCGACTACCGAATAATCATAAAATGACTATACTTTTTCTCTTTTTTGGCGTGTGCACTCAACCTTATTAAAAGCTTCATTGTCATGAAAATTGTGTAGAAAAATATCTTTCCGTTAAAGATTACTATGATAGTTCAGTGACTAAATGTAAAATAGCTATCATGTACAGACAAAAATGGTACATTAAGATTTAGCATGAAGAAGGTCTTGTATAGAAGGTCTTGTATGGAAGTTCTATTTTAGAAGATTATTGATTATGCTCATATATTTATGCAGTTGTTACTTCTGAAAAAAGCTTAGTTTGTGTTGGTCTGTAGCCCATATTCCAGCCAAAGTCTCATGGCCTAATCCTATTCTCTTTTGGTTTTCAATCCTATTTGGAAAAGGATTCAGATTTTCTATTCCTATTTGGAGTTGGTTTGACTTTAGAAAAAAACACCACTTATCATCTATAAATAGGACAATTTGAGTGAGAATTACTCATGCTCATTAGTTTTATTTTTGAGAGACATTAGCACATAAGAGAGGTTTTTGAGAAAGATTTCACCAAAGAGAGGAGAGAAAGAGAGTTTAGTTGCTGGAGTTTTTACTCTTCAATCAGCCAACTTCAGATCGCATTTACCAGCTCATTCACCGTTGGATTGGGCTAACATTTTGACTGAGTATTCCTAACATATTGTTGTTTGATTTGAACGGTTAAGATTAGATTTTGAGGACCGAAGCATCTGGTTTTGAGTACCGAACAGTAGCTCTGTTTCAGTTTATTTCTCTTGATTTACTTTTGTTGGTGTCGCTATTGTTTCTCCGTGTTTGGCACTTGTTGTGTAGCCATTTGGGAGAATATATGTAACCCTCTTATTGATATAGTGGATCTGTTTGGATCTCTGAGATCCCGTGGTTGTTATCTTCGATTTGAAGGATTTTTCCACGTTAAACTTGGTGTTCTTTACTTTCTTTGTTTTCTTATTTACCTCTTTCAGTCATAACAAGTGGTATCAGAGTCTTGGTTGTCTATCAAGGGTTTTTAGATGGAGGCGAATATGAGTAAGATGGTATGTTTAAATGGGAGCAATTACAACATATGGAAGAGCAAGATGAAATATCTTCTATTTGTGAAGAAGATGCATTTTTCCATTTTTGCTACTCATAAATCCAAGAATATAACTGATGAAAATTGGGATTTTGAGCACTAACAAGTATGTGTATATATAAGACAATGGGTTTAAGACAATGTTCGTAATCATATTGTGAATGAGACACATGCTAGAACATTATGGAAAAGTTGGAGACATTTTACGCTTCAAAAACAGGCAATAACAAGTTATTCCTACTAAAGCAATTGATGAATTTTAAATACAAGGAGGGAAGTCCTATTCTTGACCATATAAATAATTTTCAAGGTGTCCTTGATCAGTTTTTTGGAATGAGTGTTAATTTCGACGATGAGATACAAAGACTTTTGCTTCTGAATACTCTATCAAATTCTTGGGAAACTCTTCGTGTTTCTTTAACAAATTCAGCTCCTGGTGGCAAGGTGACTATGGAATTTGCCAAGAGTGGTGTTTTGAATGAAGAAGTAAGAAGTATCTCAGGGATCATCCTCACACTCAGATATTCTATTTATAGAAGACCGAGGGAGAGACAAAATAAGAAACACAAGGAATAGAAGTAAAAGCAGAAGCAAGTCAAGATCAGGGTATGAGAGTCGTTCGTGCTATCATTGTGGCAAGAAAGGACATATTAAAAGGAATTGGGCTGAAGCAAGAGGTTAGAGAAGGAAAGAAAGAGGAAAATAATGGAAACAATGTTGGTGTTGTTGTCCGAGATGACCTTCTCTTTGCTTGTGATAAAAATGTCATCAATTTTGTATCCCAAGATACTAGTTGGATAGTAGATTCTGGTGCTACATCTCATGCCACACCGAGGAAAGACTTATTTTCATCTTATACACATGTTAACTCTGGAGTGTTGAAGATGGGCAATGCCAGTGAGGTTAAAGTGTTTGGCTTTGGCATGATTTATTTGAAGACTAATATTGGTACAACATTAGTCCTTCAAAATGTCAATCATGCTCAAGACATCCCTCTAAACTTGATATCTGTAGGAAAACTAGATGATGATGGCTACCATAATGACTTATTCAATGGCCAATGGAAGCTCACCAAAGGCGCATTAGTTGTGGCTAGAGGAAGAAAGTATTCTAATCTATCAGTGACGCAGGGATCTATCCTCAGTAACTCAATAAATTTAGTGGAAAGTAACATTTTATCGGAGTTGTGGCACAAGAGGCTCAGTCATATAAGTGAGAGAGGGATCACTTGTTTGGCTAAGAAGAATTTTCTTGCTGGTGTGAAACAAGCAAAGGTAAAAAGATGTGTTCATTGCTTAGCCGAAAAACAAAAGAGAGTTTCTTTTCACATTCATTCTCCCTCAAGAAAATCTGAACTATTAGAGCTAGTACACTCTGATTTGTATGGTCCTTTTAAAGTGAAGTCACAAGGTGGTGAACTTTACTTTGTGACTTTTATAGATGATCATTCTCGCAAGCTGTGGGTATATCCTTTAAAATTCAGAGATCAAGTACTTGATGTATTTAAGGAATTTCAAACCTTATCCGAGAGACAAACTGGGAAGAAACTAAAATGCATTCGCACTGACAATGGCAGTGAATACATTGGTCCTTTTGATAACTATTGCAAATCACAAGGAATTCGTCATCAAAGAACTCCACCCAAGACGCCTCAATTGAATGGCTTGGCAGAAAGGATGAATAAAACTCTAGTTGAGAGAGTTAGATGTGTTCTTTCAAAGGCTAAACTTCCAAATTCCTTTTGGGCGGAAGCACTTAATGTTGTTGCTTATGTTATCAATTTATCTCCTGCAGTTGCTTTGGATGGTGATGTTCCAAATAGAGTTTGGTTTGCTAAGGATGTTTCCTATGATCACTTGAAAGTCTTTGGGTGTAAAGCTTGTGTGCATGTTTTAAAAAATGAGAGGTCAAAACTGGATATCAAAACTAAGCAGTGCATATTCATTGGTTATGGTCAAGATGAGTTTGGATATCACTTTTATGATTCCGTTGATAAGAAGCTTATTAGAAGTCATGATGCGGTGTTCTTTGAAGACCAAACTATTAAAGATATTGACAAAACTGAGAAAAAGGATTCTCAGATTAAGGAGAGTTTTGTTGATGTTGATCCAGTTCCTATTGTTGATGCATCTATTGCACATGAAGAAATCCAAGATTATAATGCAGATGATTATTAAGAGGGTGTAAAACCTATTGTCGGTTCGATTAATGATGTTGTGGTTGATCAACAACCAACTCCTGCTCAGGTAACTACTTCAGATATTCCTGAAACCTCTTGTAAAAGATCTTCTAGGGAGAAGCAAAAGTCAACTCGTTATTCTCTAAATAAGTATGTACTTTTGACTGACATGGGAGAACCTGGAGATTATGATGAATCCATGCAAGATACTCACAGAGATAAGTGGGTAGAAGCTATGGAAGATGAGATAAAGTCACTCCACGAGAATGACACATATGAGTTAGTGGAATTACCGAAAGGTAAGAAAGCTCTAACAAACAAATGGATCTTTAGAGTAAAGCAAGAGCAACAAAACTCTGCGCCTAGGTATAAGGCGATGTTAGTTGTCAAAGGCTTTGGCTAGAGAAAGGGAGTTGACTTTGATGAAATTTTCTCTCCTGTCGTGAAAATGTCTTCTATTCGTATGGTGCTAGGATTAGCTGCAAGTCTATATTTAGAGGTTGAGCAGATGGATGTTAAGATTGCTTTTCTTCATGGTGATTTAGATGAAGAGATTTACATGGAGCATCTTGAAGGTTTTGTAGTCAAAGGAAAATAAAATTATGTCTGCAAATTAAAAAAGAGCTTGTATGGCTTGAAACAAGCTCCAAGACAATGGTACTTGAAGTTTGAATCTGTCATGGAAAAATAGGGATACAAGAAAACTTCTTCAGATCACTGTGTATTCTTTCAGAAGTTCTCGAATGATGATTTCATTATTTTACTACTCTATGTGGATGATTTGCTGATTGTTGGCAAAAATAAATCTAGAATTGCAGTCCTTAAGAAGGAGTTGAGCAAATCATTTGTAATGAAGGACTTGGGGCCAACAAAGAAACTTTTAGGCATCCAAATACACAGAGAGAGATGTAAAAAAGAGTTATCATTATCCCAGACAGTACATTGAGAAGGTATTGAAGAGGCTCAATATGACAGAAGCAAAAGTGGTTAGTACTCCTCTTGCTAAACACTTCAAATTGAGTACGACTTAGAGTCCATCTACTAACGAAGAGAAGAAAGAGATGTATTATATTCCCTACTCCTATGCAGTTGGTAGTTTGATGTATGATGTGGTTTTCACTAGACCAGATATTGCACATGTCGTTGGTACTGTTAGCAGATTTCTTTCTAATCTTGGAAAGGAACATTGGGATGCTGTAAAATGGATACTAAGATATTTGAAGGGTACTGCAGATATGGAGTTGTGCTTTGGTAGTGGCAAGCCTGAACTTGTTTGCTACACAAACTCCGATTTGAGAGGTAATCTTGATAATTCAAGATCCACTTTTGGTTATTTGATCTCTTTTGTAGGGGGAGCTATTTCTTGGCAATAAAGACTACAGAAGTGCATAGCTCTATCCACCACAGAAGCCGAATGTATTGTTATCACTGAAGGTGCCAAAGAATTGCTTTGGATGAAGAAATTTATGAAAGATCTTGATTTTGAGCAGTCAAGGTTCATTTTATTATGTGATAATCAGAGTGCTATTTATCTCACCAAGAACTCCACATTTCATTCTAAGTCCAAGCATATTAGTAGAAAGTATCATTGGATTAGAATGGACATGGAAGAGAAATTATTTGAGGTTGATAAGATACACACTGATGACAATCCTTCAGATATGCTAATGAAAGTGGTGGTTGTAGAGAAACATGAGTATTGCAGAACTTTGGCAGGCATGAAGCCTGTCCTGAGTTCCTCCGCTTGAAGAACCATTTGGGCCCTTAGCTGGAGGGGGAGTTTGTTGGGATGTAGCCCATGTTCCATCCAAAGTCCCATGGCCTAATCCTATTCTCTTTTGGTTTCCAATCCTATTTGGAAAAGGATTCAGATTTTCTATTCCTAGTTGGAGTTGGTTTGACTTTAGGAAAAAGTACCACTCATCATCTATAAATAGGAAAATTTGAGAGAGAATTACTCATGCTCATTAGTTTTGTATTTGAGAGACATTAGCACATAAGAGAGGTTTTTGAGAGAGCTTTCACCAAAGAGAGAAAGAGAGTTTAGTTGCTGCAGTTTTTACTCTCTGACCAGCCAACTTCAGATCGCGTTTTCCAGCTCGTTCACCGTTGGATTAGGCTGAAATTTTGACTGAGTGTTCCTAACATCTTGGTGTTTGATTTGAATGGTGAAGATTGGATTTTGAGGTCCGAAGCATCTGGTTTTGAGTACCAAACAGTAACTCTATTTCGGGTGATTTCTCTTGATTTACTTTTGTTGGTGTCGCTATTATTTCTCCGTGTTTGGCACTTGTTGTGTAGCCATTTGGGAGAATTTTTGTAAATCTCTTATTGATATAGTGGATCTGTTTGGATCTCTGTGATCCCGTGATTGTTACCTTCGATTTGAAGGGGTTTTCCACGTTAAACTTGGTGTTCTTTACTTTCTTTGTTTTCTTATTTACCTCTTTCCGTCATAATGGTTTGACATCTTCAACTTGCAAATGGTCTCTTTATATTTGATCCATCCTATCATGGAAACATAGAAATCACCAGTATTTCATGTATAGAATTGGTATGAGGATTTGTCTGCGAGGGCAACTTCATCATCTGACGGATGCGCTATCGCGTGGAGCTGTTGTGAGCATCTATTGGTATTTACAGCATATTATGTAAGTTGCGAGATCCCCTATAGATTTCACCCTATCTATACCCGGATCCACTCCCCTAGCGGTTCTGCCACCACGCCTCAGAACTGGAGTGGAACCTTTTATTCTGGTGTAACAATGGTAAAATGTAACAAAATATTACGGTCGCCTAACTTTTAGTGCTAGCTAAACATAAAGTACCAAGTACACTGCTGCATATTGACTAAGATGAATCTTTGTTTTACAGTCTCGGACCCTACTCTACATAGTACATAGAGCTCAAATATCCCAGACCCTTCCAAAACAACTCCCAAGTTTGATATAACTAAAAAATATTTGCTTTTACTTTCTTTGTTTATTTTTTCTGAATTTCTTAACGTTACCCTTGATTGGTCCTTCTCATTGAAAGTAAAAACTTTTTCCCTATGAATGGCAGTCAATTTCAAGAACAGGATAAATTTACAAGTTAGCTGCTACTTTAAGAATGAAAGATGAACTTGAGCTTTTTCTTAGCATTCACAAGAATATGTGGAGACAAAGGTTTGAACTTCTTACAGCTTCTTCATCGGATACTAAAATTTTAACTTAATGGATCATTCATAATGATATACAACTTAAACGAACAAATGAGGATACAACATTCTCTCTATATCTCAAGCACTTCTTAGCACTAATCAACTTGTTTGTGATTGCATAGGCTTTGAGGTTTTAATACAACTGTGATCATCCTGACAATAACTGGAGTTTTGGAGTCTTAATACAGATTGCTGAACAACTGATAAAAGATACACATTCAGACAAAATCTGTTGTAATCAAAACAACCACCAGAGGGAAGTTCGTCTTTGTGGATTTATTGTAGAACTTCAGGCAAAAGATACGTAAAAGCTTTTTCAATCCCCTGTACACTGCTGATATAGACTTGCTATAATCATTTTTCTAAAAATTTGTATTCACCGTGTTGGCACGGGCGCTCCCCCATCTAGTAAATTAAATATAAAAGCCGTTTCCATTAATTGTACACACCAAAAGAAATATTTAAAAAAGTATTACAAAGTGTTTCATTTAAACATAATTTTTTTTTTGAGTTATTTTATAAGGGGAAATTTTATAATATAAGAACATCAACAGCACTAAGATAGTGCATTAGAAGTTTAATTTCTTGTTTAAGCTTAAACAATATTTTTAAACTATTACTACAATTTCTAAGGTAACCTTTCTTTTTTTACATTTTTTTGTCCGAAGGTTCTATAATTATGATCTAGAGTGTGTTTGGTATGAAAAATTTTATGATGTGAGAGACAAAACTAGTGTGAGCTGCCTCTCACATTTTGCTAAGTAGGATTTCAGGTCCCACTTTCATAAAAATGGGTCAAAGCGCGAGTAAATTCCGTAAATAGTTACTCAAGTTTGGGAATTTCCTTCAAATATCACTTATATTTCATTTAGAACCACAAAATCACTCAACTATCACTATTTTCTTCAAAAGATATTAAACAATTCAAAAGTCTTCTTCTCTCTTAGTTGGCATGTCATGTCATTAAAATCTCATTTTTTTTTTAAATACTAAACCATTTAATTCATCAAACTCATTTAATCAAAATTATAATTTTATTTTTTTTAAAAAAAATGCATTAGTTTATTTTTCATGCTTAGGAATTCTTAATTATCACACTTAAACTTTACCATATTATTTTACATGCGAATTAAAATCCTTAGATAACTTATTTAATTTAGTGATATTATTGTCTTTAAAAGACAAGTAATCTTTGTAGGCAATTATATATGAAAACATGATGACCATCTAGGAATAAACCTAAGTTTTAGAATTTCTTCTTAATAAACTAATGTAATTTTTTTAAAAAAAATAAAATAACAATTTTGTTAATGAGTTTGATGAGTTAATAGGTTTATTATTAAAAAAAGTAATGCTTTACTGATATGACATGACAATTAGAAGAGAGTGAGACTTTTGAGGTATTTAGTATTTTTTTTTTAAAGAAAAATATTGATAGCTGAGTGATATTATTGTCTTAGCAAAACAAAAGTGATTTTTGTAGGCAACTTCGGAAACATGGATGATCATCCAAGAAAATAACTTCAGAAAAAATAAAAATTATAAGTATTGGTAAAAGGTTTCTAAGCATGAAAATTCCTTCTTAATAAACTAATGTATTTTTTTTTTTAAAAAATAAGGATATAATTTTGACTAAATAAGTTTGATGAGTTAAATAGGTGTATTATTTGAAAAAATGGTTTAATGACATGGCATGCCAATTAGAAGAGAAAGGGACGTTTGAAATATTTAGTTTGTTTGTTTTTTTTTGAGAAAAATAGTGATAATTGAGTGATATTATTATCTAAAAAAACGTGATTTTTGTAGGCAATTCAAAAATATGAGTGATCATTCAAAAAAATAACCCTTGAAAAAAAAAGTGTAGAGTTTAAGTACCGATAATTTTTTTAAGCATTTAAATTTCTTCTTAATAAACGGATGCGTTTTTTTTTTAAAAAAAGAATATAATTATATTTTGGCTAAAATGAGTTTGATGAGTTAATTAGGTTTAATATTTTTTTTAAAAAAGGAGACGTTTTAATGACATGTCATGCCAACTAAGAGAGAAGAAGGCTTTTAAGGTATTTAGTATTTTTTGAGGAAAATAATAATAGTTAAATGATATTATGATGCTAAATGAAACATAAGTAATATTTTAAAGAAATTCCCAAAGTTTGAATGACTATTTAGGAAATTCACTCGTCAAAGTGCCAGCTGTGCTATTTCTCTCTCTCTATTCCTTTCCATTCTCATATTTTTTTGTCTAGCTTTCCAATTTATTTATCTTTTGATTTAAATAGATGTTTGATTTATTTACTCATACAAATTTGTTTCTTCCTTGCTGTAATATTTTTATTCACCGAAAGTGCTCAACTTCAAAGACGTGGATAGAAAAAGTAGTGGAGAGACAAAGAGAAGTTATAATGACGTGTAACCCATAAACAACACTTGTTAATTAATGAGACCCTCACACAAGTATGACATGGCATGCCGCCTACATAATAAATTTTTTCGTTTGGTATGAAGGAAATCATTTTCTAATTTTTTCATGTTTGGTTGGCTTAAATGTTTTGAACAATGTCTTCCAAGTGAACTTATTTTCCTCAAATTTAAGGAAAATGACTTTCCTTCAAAAAGTAAGAAAAACATTTTTGTCACAATCCAATTTCTCAGGTCATGATGCTACCTACTTCTACCCACCAGTAGGTAAGCCAAGCCATAATACGGAACAATAAGTAACGGGCTAACGAGTGAAAGATGAAAAGAAACAAGAAGGAAAACCAACAACGACAATAATATAAGCGGAAACGAAGAAAGTACACAAATATAATATGCCGTACAAGAGAAGGAAGAATACAAAATATACAAACCAATCCCTCCTAAGACCTAATGTAACACCCCGTACCTTCCTACCCCTACTTGATGATGTTGAGCAATGCTTACTTAGGTGTCGAGAGCCATACATACGTCTTTTGTAATGCTATTGATGAGATCATTGAATTTGGCCCTCGTATATGTGATTAAACCTTCATAGGAGGTGTTTTATGATTTTCGTGGAACATTTGTGGGGTTCAAAATGAGGCTAAGAGGACCCCTAAACAAAGTATATTAAGGTTAAGGACTTGAAGTATCTAACCAAACCTGCGAAGAGAAGTCGAAAAACGGAATTTTCAAAAAATCTAAGTATGGGGCGCGTTTGGGACCGTGCCACGCCTCTCTGGGATAAAAATTTTAGCCCAGAGGCAGTAAGTTGGTGCGCCCAGGGGAGTGCCACCTTGGGTTTTGCACTTTTTCGAAAGTTGGAAATTTCTAAGTCCCAAGGGTATCCGGGGACGTACCGAGCCGATTTTTGCCCCGTTTCTTCTACAACCATGGAAATATACATGAAGTGAGTGAAATATTATATTGGTATGATAAAATTACTCGAGAACGAATTTGGAGCCAAAATGACGATTTTACCCTTGTAGCCAAAATAAGCCATACGTGGCTAGAATTGCTTGTTTTCGAAATCGAGGCTACGAGTATGAATTTCATGAGTGGTAATATTGTTGTAATGCGTATGGAATGAATTAAACATGAAAAATTATTGATTTTATTGGATTAAGTGAATTGGGCCAAAAAGGGCCCAAAATGAGAAGGAAAACATGGGCCAAGAATGGGTCATTCTTCCATTGACTAAGCCTTAAATGCCAAGAGTGGCTAAGCATGACTTTATAGGTCTATAAAAGGAGGCAAAAATCAGATTTTTTTATACAATAACACACATGCCTTTCTATCTTTTTCTCTAGAACTATCAAGAACACCCTTTTGGGCTCTCAAACCCTAAGTCATTTTTGGAGCAAGATCACCATTTTCCAAGCTTGGGTAAGTGATTATTCTTGTACTTTAACATATTATGAGCATGAGATATTATGTATATCATGTTGGTTATGCTTGGAAGTGTTGAATATGGTGTTTTGTGTTTTGGTAAAAGATGTGAAATCCATGGGATTGTAACTTGGATTATGACTTGTGGTCTTGATGAAAAAGCATGGTATGGATAAAATAACAACATGTATGGTGTTATTATGGTCCCAAACTTGTTATTTTCCTATAAGTGTATATTGTGGGATTTTGGCCGATATGTGCTATGAGATGTATTATGGTAAGTTAATGGATTATTTGTGATGTGGTGTGGCTAAGAAAGGGTAAAGGAGAAGTGTTGTGGTGAGATGTATTGATTATCATGTATTGGTCAATGTTGTGAATATTGTGGGATTTTTGGTAAGATAATTTCATAAATGGTATTGTCAAGGGGAAATGACATGTTTAAAAGCAAACATGTAACTCATTGATCTTATGTAAAGTAATTGATGGTATAATTATGATGTTGTGATGGTGGAGAGTGGAAAGTATGAACTTGGTGTGACATACTAGTGGTTTATGATACTTTGGTCAATGTTGGGCATGTTGTGGTATTATTGATATGACCATGCCGTAAATGGTATCGTAGAGAAAGAAATAACATGTTAAATCCAAACATGTGACTTATTGTTATTGTATACAATTGTAAGGTAGTTGGTGGTTAATGTTGGTTCCATTATACTTGTGATGTAGAGTGAAACGTAAAGAAGGAGCGGAATTGTTGCGCTCACATATTTGGTTGTGTACTTACATTGGGAAGATAAGGTATGTAAGGTTACTCTTTTCGTATCCTTCTACAAGATACTGTTCTTATTGACATTGGGCTTGTTTCAATTCCGAGAGGCTTGAAGTATATCAATTCAGGGTGACGTATATTGTTATTCATATGTGCCCTATTCTTAGATGAATTATGATTCACTCATTTCTTATTCATTGATTGAAGTTCCAAAGATGTCATGACGTTGTAATTCGTAAAAGAACTATCCCAACGAGAGTAATGAGGTAAAGAGAGCTTGTTTAGTCTGAATAGCATTCTTCCGATCATGTATTGTTCCAAAGTCCTATAGTATGATGATTATCCTTGTGGCAATTGTTCATAAGTAAGAGGCCCAATCTCATACGAGTACGAAGAGAGATGATATGCAAATTAATATAAGTAGTCCTCATAAGTGAAATTGTAAATCTCATGAGGTAAAGGAGTAAAGTGAGATGTGCATATAAGTGCATGCTTAGTTAAGGTGATCTCATGAAGTATAAGAGTAAGGTGAAGCATATTGGTGTGTTTTAATTAGTGTCATGATCCAAAGTTCCAATAGAAGTTATACACATGTCTCTTGTTCATTGGTTATTGTCCAAATGGTTCCAATAGTGTTATGTTTCCATGACGGCTATGTTTCCAGAAATGTCATATTGCCAAGTTATTCATATGTCTCTTACTCATTGATTATTGATCCAAAGCTTCTAGTAAAGTTATGACTATCAAAAGTATCAATCTCTCACAAGTAAGGTACCAATCTCAAAAGTAAAGAAATAAAGTAAGAATGAAGTAATGCATATTGATTGTGTTCATGGGTGTTATCCATGGGGTACAAATGCCTGCATGATGATGATAGTTTATCCACGGGGTGCAAATACCCGCGTGATGATGGCCATTTATCCATGGGGTGCAAGAACACCCGCATGATGACATGATCCTATCCATGGGGTAAAAAGGATACCTGCATGATGATGATATTTTATCCATGGGGTGAAAAGATCACCTGCATGATGTATCCATGGGGTGAAATGAACACCTGTATGATGAGGGCCCTAACAGCATATGAGCAATGTAAAAGTAAAGTAAAGTAAAGGCAAGAGAAAGAAAGAACGTAATGTACATGGTTACCAAAAGTACTGAATATTGACTCATCTACATTGTGACTTACCTATATCGATTATGCATTTGAACTTGAGTTCGTGACATATTTTCATATGTTACAGTTTCATTTGAGCCTTACATACTCAGTACATTCTTCGTACTGACCCCCTCGGGGGATTTACCTTACTTGCTGCAGGCGCAGGTCGTCCTAGTAGGCCTTCACAGTAGATTGTCAGTGTTGCAGATCTTTGGTGAGCTCCAGTTAGTTCGGTGCCTCTCCGAGTCACTGTTGTACATGTGTTTTGATTTTGTACATGTTGTATAAAGCAGGGACTTATCCCGACTTTTAGTTCATTTGGTCAATGCATTTTGTTAGAGGCTTTTGTAGACGGATATGGGTGTATAAATGTGAAGGTACATGTCGTTTTGACTTAATGGCTCAAACGACCAAATTTTACATACATAGCTATGACTTATGTTTTCATGTCTATGACTTCCGTATAGTTGCACAAGGTGTAATAAGATTCATATGATATTATGTATGCGAATGTTCATGAGCAAAGGTTGGTTCTCTCAGGCCATATCGGCTTCGGGTGCCAATCATGCCTCATTGGGATTCGGGGCGTGACACCTGGTAAGGTTGATACAAGAGCCACTATGACCAAAATAAGAGTACTAGACAGTATCCAAAATATACATATACACCGTAGTCTCGGAATATAAAAGACTATAACTAAAATAGATGGAGGAGGATCAGCCTGGGACTCTAGAAAGCTCACCCTATCTCCGGATCAGTAGTTCAGACCGAGGATAACGTCAACGCTGGTGGCTTGTACTCGGATCTGCATCAGGAAAAAGATGCAGAAGTGCAGTATGAGTACCAAAGCAATGGGTACTCAGTAGACATCATCAGCCGACTGAGCTCAAATATAGTAAAAGCATAAATATAATGCGAGAGTGTAAGTTAAGTCAATAGTAGTAGGGGTAGTAATATAAGTATCTACAGTACTAGACATGCATAGAAGCGGAAGATAGATAACTCGAAAGTAAAAAAACAAGCTAACTACAACCTAATTGGGCCCCATAAGCCTAGAAGGCACACAAAAGAAGACAATTAACCTTACCGAGCCCCCATAAGTCGGCGGGTGCATACAAGCAATAACTAAAGTAGAAAGCATAAATAATTCGTTGCTGAACCGATCTCAGGTAACCATCTGATCCCAACACCATGATAAAATAATCCAGATGTGCACCGAGGTTGAACCGGCACCAATAGGTAATAACGAGAGGCCAGACGCCGAGCTCGAACTGGAAACAGTGGGTAGTAATGAGAGGCCACATGAATCATGTACAACAAAACTCAGTACCACTGTTAGAACTCACAACCGTAATAATGAACCAACACCGGACTCGAACCGAAACTCTTTGTAGCCATACCGTGACCAGAACCAATTAATCCCATAAGTAGCCAATCTCAATCGTAATTGATACAAAAACCATGTTGGGGCTCATACATAGTAACCATCACCATAACCCTATTCATAACCAGAACCCATAATAATAGTAACAATAAAGCATATGCCGGACTCGAACCAGAACTGAAATGCATTTATATAGGAATAAGCATAACTAGCTAACAAGAAGAAGTTTAAGGTTTCCATGCCTATCTCCAAACCATAATGTCACAAATACCAATCTCGGGCGGATAAGTCCTCTAAGGCAAGGCGAGTCCAAATGTTAGGTCAAGAGGTGCAGTACAGGATCAGTTACTACTTTAGCCGAAAGAAAAGGAGCTAAAATGGGCCAGGAACTAAGGCTAAGTCAACCCATCCTAAGGGAATAGCCTAAAAATGGTGGTCAAGAGTCTAACTGAGCCTAAAGGGTTTTTATACAATAATACATTATCTAACAAGGGCGGTGAGGCCCATTATAGGGTCTCGATTACCAAACCTAAACCAAAGCCTACCCGGATCTAGTCTAAGGCTTCCCTTTCCCATCCCAAGGTACTACAAGCACTAATTCTAGTCCTAAGGAAGATAGCACATTATACTAGGGGAGAACAGACTCGAAATCTACCAAAACGGGGTCCGAACCGGCTAAATAAGGTGTAAAAATGCCAAAATGGTACTCTGGATTAAACTACCTGCCCAAAACTAGCACAATAGCATAATAATACCATAGATAAGCTCAATCTAAAGATAGGATAAGCCTAGCCTACCTGGACGCCGCCGAACGCTCACTGAATCCTCTAAACCAGAGCTTTCCCCTTCCAAGAAGCCTCCGAGAGCTGCCACGCTATCAAAATAATGATCTATCCATCAACACAAGAAAAATGATACCCATATTGCGTAAAAACGCTCCAGGTTAGAAATCAGAGCAAAAGCGGGGCCCGCTTGCAGAATTGCAAAATTAAAACCGTCACAGCATCCCATGAAGCTCAAGGCTCAAAAGCCATAGGAATACTAGCTAAATTCGGGCTTAAAACAACCCCGAATCAGTCCCAACAACAACCCCAAAATGAACAATTGAAACGGAGAATTAATCAAAAAATTAAGAGAAAACTTACGGGGATTCGAAGGTATAAGGCCCACAAACACATTCCCAAGCTAATAACAGCTCAAAATATATGATTCTCCCATAGTTTATGAGCTCCAAGGGTCTAGAATGGCTTTTATACTTAGAAAAATATGAGGGAAAAATGAAGGAGATGATATATATACTGCCAGGGGTTTCCTCATCGCGGTCGCGAGGTCCCCTGGTCGTGGTCACGACATCCCACTAACGGGACCATCGCGATCGCGGTGGCGTAGCCATGCGGTCACGATGAACAAGCTGGCCCGACCCCACGACCTTCTTCATCGCGGTCGCAAGCCCTCAAGCCTCGCGATGGCAATGACTAAGTTCATGGACCCTCGCAATCGCGGAGGTCTTCATCGCGGTAACGATGAAGGAACTGGGCCTGAACCAGGTGCTGATGCACCAACTGTTGACACCCAATTTTGGCTCTCCTTTTTCCTAAAATATTTTCTCGATGCGTATGAGTCCTGAATATTCGTTTTCCTTATTGTTTAACATTAATTTCAATAAATTTAATGCCGATAGCAATTTTTTTATAATTGTTATTCTTATACCCAATCACTTATATCGTATGTTATAAAATTACCCTAAAAAAAAAAATTAATGATAATAATATATCTTAATTCATTATTTTCACTATTTTTTCTCTGAAAATATATATATATATATATAGCGTACTAACTTTTATTTCAAATACTCCAAATAATCTTCGCTAGACTATTATATTTTTACTTTTTATTTAATTTTAAACTATAGCTATACGTATTTAAAATATAACCCATATACGTATTTAAAATCGCGCACATGTGTATATGTACCTATATGTATAAGAATATATATGTATATACGTACACTTTTGAAAAATCAATTAGGACGAAATAAGCATCGTTAAATTAGTCAAGTGAAATTGATTTGGGAACAATCAGGTTATAATTTAATTAACTCAGCAGATTTGGGCCAATTTTGTACTTATTTGTGTCCCAAAACTAATCAACCCAACCCAATACTACCAACCTAACCCGGCCCAAACCCTTAATCCCAACTAAATCAGCCCCTCTACCCTTACCCTCACTTCTCTCATCCCATCTCAACCAAACCAGACCCAAAATCGCAGCCATCAACATCGACATCCCCTTATCCCCTCTTTGCCCAACACCGCTAGACCACCGGTTAATGGCGAAATTCGGTGGTCCTCAACCTCCCTTTTCAACCGCCCCTCCCCTATTCTATCACCTCGTAGCCCCCTATCAACTTTACATCTCCTCCATCACCTTTTTCTGAGGCAAATCAGCCTTGAAAATATGCTCCACTGCAGCTGCAGCTCCTAGGGAAGGAAAGGAGTTGACGAACTAATGGATTTGAGTTCACTGCCCCTTCAATCCGATAGGTTTAAGCTTTTCACCTCCGAGCCATCACTTCTCCCTTCAAATCAGCCTGAAAAGGTAAGCCACCCCCCTCTTCTTTCTTTCACTTCATCGCTGTTTCTCTGACTTAGCCTCCCAAGAATTCAAATTTTGAATTCTTGGAGCCTCCATGAAAGCCGTTGGAACACCCAACATCGGCTATAAAAGAAAAAGGGGGGGGGGGGGGGAATAGATCGGACATTGGAAAATAGGAGGAAAAAACAGAGAGAAAAACATACACTTGGGCACAAAAAACCTCACTCCAGTTTCTTCCCATTTCACTTATCTCTCTTAATTTCTTTTCTTCTCGGGATACTTCGGATCGGAATCGAAATAAGCTAGTTTGGAATTCGGCACTCAACTGCCTCAAGCGCTGCTCCAAACAAGCTCACACGGGCCAGCTTCAACTCCAGTTGGCGTAAATCCACATAGACATCCTCGAGTCACGGGTCAGCTTCAACCAGCTGGTCTGAATCCACCTAGCCTGTGGTCTCGATCTTTCTCCGCTTAAGGTATCAGTTATAGGCCAAGGAGGGGGTGAATTGCGAAAGGACAGATTTAAGCCCACATTCCTCGATTGAACTACCTTCATATGTTTTATTTTTCATTTTATTAGTTACTAATCCTTATCTTCTCTTGTCTCATGTGAGCTCGGGAGTTGGAGTTTCAATTGAAACTCCATTTTGACCCAAAGATCGGGTCAACCGTACTAGGATCGCAGTGCGTTGGAGTCTCGAAAACTAGAAGCTCAAACTTCATTAGGAGTCTAGTATCTCTTAGTTCCCTCTCTTTACTAAATATTTCCGTCATGTTGTTAGTCTTTTGAACTCAAAATGGTACTTAATTATTGTTGGTTATTTGAATTTTATTAATTGCTTATTGTGTTTATATTGCTTTAGTATTTGTGGATTCTATTTGAAGTAGATTAACGTCCGCACCTCTTCGCAAATTAACACATGATTAGTTAGACGAATTTTCCTTAAATAAAAGGGCCTAGCAACTTTAATGTTCGACTAACTTTTTAAACTAATTTCTCATTTCGAAAACATTTTTTTTAAGAATGAACAAAAGTCGCTACCTTGACATTTTCTTAAAAAAAACAAAACAAAGAGAGTTTTAATATTATATTGCGAATAGCTAAAACCCAAGTTTTTTCTTTGAAAGAAGTCAAATCATCAATCCCGACTTATTTTAACAAATTAAAATATACCAACATGTTTTACTTTACCTTCAATTGTTTTCGTCAACTTTTTTTTTTTTTTAAGATTTCTAAACTTTAAAAAGTTCAAAATGCAAGGTATATATGTATACACTACCATATGCAAATATTCTCATCACTATTCTTATCTATTTATTTATTCTTAAATGATTGTTATTATTATTCACACTTTATTTCAAGTATATATTTATATGTGTATTTTCACCATTACATTTATTATATTTCCTTTAAACCATTACCTTCATAATCTTTACAAAGTAAATAAATATTAGCATGATTTTTATATTAAATGTACGCAAGTCCATTTTACTCAAGAACTAACATATCACCGCATTTTAACATTTTTATAAATATCTTTATTTTGCGACAAACGCATTTTTTTTTAATAAACTCTTTTTTTTAAAAAATAAATTTAGTATTTCCCCATATACATGTTTTATTTATAATAAGTTCTCATATGTTTTCAAAATTCTATTTTTTTTATTTTGCACAAATTACGTTTTATGTACTTTACTTTGTATACATTAAACATTCTATCTTCTCTGCAAAATTATGAAACTTTATACTTTTTCATATTAAATTTTCTCTCTTCATTTTCATATTTTTGAAACATACAATAAACTATGTTACATTTTTTAGATATCGTAAGTGTATTTATATACCTTGTATGTTTTTCTTTGAATTTTAAACTGGATAAATTTCTATAGTTATCACTATTTTAGCAAGTAAAATAACAAATATTTTCCAAATACTTTTCCTAAACTGAGTTTAAGGACTATCTTCGGATAGACACTGAGGGATGCCTAACACCTTCCCCTCGAGTAACCAAAACCCTTACTAAGAATCTCACACGTTTTCAAAAGACCAAAAACAGAGTTTTTACATAAAAAATGGTTTTCCTAAGTTTTTCCTTAAAATTTAGGTGGCGACTCAAAAACAAACAATTTTCTTGAAACAGAGAGAGTCAACGACTACATTAATGTTGCGGTGCTATTTCGGACGGTTCGAAATGGGGCGCGACACCAACAACTTTGGCAAGTTGCAAATATCCCGATCGGGCCGTCGGGATTCGTTCAGAATTTTGTGAACGCAAACGAACTATGCTACCCTACCAAATTCGATATTCTGGACTCAACGGCGCCATCAAAATTTTCATGCGGTGTCATTTCGATAAAAAATAGGTCCCACACTCCCAAGGGCCATTTTAACCAAATTTTACCCAATAGCCCAAAGCGAGTTTGGAAGCCTCGAGACCCGGACCAAGGGTCTGCCTAGCCTAAAATCTATGTTTCAGAGCTTTTGAGACTGTCAGTAATGGTATCCGAGGTCGTTTACCTGAGGTTTAGGCCCGGGACCCATTTCTCAACTTCAGAAGCTCCAAAATAGGGAAATGGCTTTAAAAACCAAATGAACTGTCTGGTAACTAAACTATCAGTCCAGTAAGTCATAAATAACCTGGGGTAGCTATAGAAAGACTCAATCCAGATAACGCATGAAAATGAGGAAAATAACCCCAGGTTATTATAATTTTCCACCACTCTTTTTCAATCTCACACCCTAACTTTCCACCCTAACCCGAGTTTCAGGTACCGATTCTCGATATTAACTAGGTATTCGACACTTGACCTCGATTTACGACTCAACTCCCAACCCCAACACCCGATACCCAACTTCCAACCTCAATTTGAGACCCAACTCCCAACCCCGACACCCAATACCCGACTCCTGACCCGAGCCTTACTTTTAACCTTAATCAAGGACACAAGACTCGAGTTCCAACCTCGACTCGAGACCCGACTCCCAAACCTGACCTGGGTAGGGACTCTTGACCTCAACTCGGGACCCGAGACTCAACCCGGCCCTAAACCCAATTCGAGAATAACTCGCAACACTAATTTGGGATCCAACCTCAAGATGAGAGTTGGGTTGGGTCTCGGGTCGAGAGACGAGAACTAAGAGTCGAAAGTCGGGGTTGGGTGTTAGGGTTGGATATCGAATCTGGTATTGGGGTCGGATCTCAAGTCGAGAGTTGGGGTCAGGTGTTGGGGTCGAGTCTCGAGTAAGGAGTCTGGGTCGGGTCCTGAGTCAGTTGTTAAGGTTGGGTCTTGAGATAGAGTTTCGAATCGGGTCTCAGGTCAGAGTTGGGAGTAGGGTTGAAAATCGGGGTAAGGTGTCTGGGTCGAGTCTCAGGATCGGGTATTGGGTCGAGTCTCGAGTCTGAAGTTGAGGTCCGTTCTAGAGTTGGGTCCCAGTTCGAGAGACGGGGTCGTGTATCGAGTCGGGTGTCGAGGTCGGGTATTGGGTCGGGTGTCCGGGTCAGGTCTTAGGTTGGGAGTCTAGGGCGGGTGTCAGGGTCACATCTCAGGTCGAGTGTCTGGATCAAGTGTCGGATTCAGGTCTCGAGTAGGGAGTTGGGAATCAAGGTCGAGTCTCGAGTCTGGAGTAGAGAGTTGGATCCTGGGTAGGATGTCGGGGTCGTTTCCTGGTTCGGGAGTCGAGGTCAGGTTTTGGGTCAGGAGTCGAGGTTGAGTATCGGGTCAGGTCTCGGATCTGGAGTCGGGGTAGGTTCCTGGGTTCGGAGTCGGGGTTGGGTCTAGGGTGAGGAGTCGGGGTCGGGTCCCGGGTTAGTTGTCAAGGTCGGGTTGTGAATACTGTGTCAGGAGTTGGGGTCTCAGGTCATGGTCGGGTCTGGTGTCATTGGTATTTGCCTAGATTATAACTAGATGCTCTTAGGACAATATTTTCTTCATACTAATCAAAACCAGAAAATAAATAAGAAAACCTCTTATTTTCTAAGAAAATATTTTCTAGGAAAACATTCCCTTAAAAAACATTTTCCCTGAAAAACATTTTCCTTCGTACCAAACACACCCCTAATGTTTGTTTATTTTTTCAAAATGTGTCTCGTAGCCACAACCAATGAAAGAGCATTAATCAAACCTCATTGACGCGACGCTTTGGTTCATCAAAATAAATAAAGTAACATGTTTGTATAATAATAGACAATGTTTATAAGTGATAATATGATATTATGCCGAAAAAATATATTTGATAATATGAGATATATGCTACTATAGAATATCTAGTGGGACAAACATAGAAATGGTCTAAGTTAGAAAAGTAGTATGCAATCGAACTTGATAATTCTACAATATATTTCTTCAAGGGGAAAAGGGTCAAAATTACCCTTCTACTTTGATAAATTGGCTAAATTTGCCCCTTGTTATACTATTGGGCTAAATATACCTTTGCTATTATACTATAGGGCCAAATATACCCCTGTCATTAGCAAAGTTATCAAAAATACCCCTTTTTAACATTTTTCCATCATGGCAAAGTGTGAGCCACGTGGCGTGATATTTGGATGAGATGGATGCCACGTGGCATGCCATCTTAGCATCAAATTTTTTTCCTTCTTCATTTTAATTTTTTTGCTTCACATTTTAGTACTTAATTATTTATTTTATCATTTTTTTTAAAATAAAATAAAATATGTGAGTATTTAACACACAAAAAAAGACTAATTACTGATCACTAATCACTATCACTAGTAGTAAAATATCCATGGCGGTGTCAATTTTTCCTCGCATTTCACTAACCTTAAACTCTCATTTTTCCGACACCTCTTCGCCGGACTTTTCAAAATCCACCATCTTCTCCGGAAACTCAGTTCCCAAACTCGCCGCTTTTGCTCTTTACAGCTCGATATGTGGCATATCTTTTCCTTACGCCGCCTTTGGTGGTGGTTCTCTTCCGTTTGGTGAGGAAAGTTCAACGTTTATTAACAATGACGGTTATTTTATTTTAAATAAATAAAATATGTGAGTATTTAATTTATCAATTTTTGTAAATAATTAATAAAAACTGAAGCAAAAAGTTTAAAATGAAAAAGGAAAAAAAATTATATGCTGAGGTGGCATCCGCCTGACCCAAATGTCATACCACGTGGCTCTCACCTTGCCATGATGGAGAAATGTTAAAAAGAGGGGTATTTTTGATAACTTTGCTAATGGCAGGGGTATATTTGACCCTATAGTATAACACCAGGGGTATATTTGGTCCAATAGTATAACGAGAGGCAAATTTAGCCAATTTATCAAAGTAGAGGGGTATTTTTCACCCTTTTCCCTTTCTTCAACTTTTGCCCTTAAAGCATTCAGCGAGATCCAGGGACGAGTAAGAAGTGCATGCAGCCAATAAATCTTATGTGATTCCACAGATTACGAGTTCGAGCCATGGAAACACTCAGTAATGTTTGCATTAGGGTAGGCTTCCTACATCACACCCGAGCCTAGAGCCTGCTAACAAAGGAGCTTGTGTACCAGGCTGCCCTTTTATGCTATGGCCTAAGTATATTTCAAAAGAGTAGCAAAAACATATGGACAATGCGAATTTCAATCATGAAATATTAAATTCCTTGTATAGAAACACACAAGTAGTAATACAAATTTCACTGAAGAAAAATAATACAGTAATACAAATTTCATGAGTGAAAGATAAAATACAAAAAGATTATCGGACTCTATGCTTCTAAGTGCTAACCTTTCTTTCTGCCTGAAGTTCCAATAAGGTTCTATAATTTTGGCAAAATGAGAGAAGAATTTCAATAATATGTACATATTTGAGTTACCATCTCCACAAGTATTCAGGACTAGGGATGTGCTTTAAAATAAGCCAAGAGGCCAACAAGTGGTGCATTTACATATGTAGCTGGTTCTGACTGGGCAGAATTAGGTCTAGAATCAGCAAAATAATCTTTGAAATCAGGTCCTCCAACCACTGCCCCTATATGCAAGTTGGGATTTGGATTTTCACTGAGGAAATATTGTGTCCCATCTTTACATCCTATCTTTTCTGAATGTTGATCAATAGATGGCAATGAAGCCCCTCTGTGGTGTATTCTTTGAGGAAATTTTGTTCCAAATCCAACCATGTATGACATGTTCATTGGATTTCTCCCAAGAATATAGTTCACCTGTAGACATCATATAATATACCTCCATCAGTTTAATTTTTTTCAAAGTTGTCACATTTTCATTGTTATTCTAATATGTAACACTCACTACAATACCTGGCTTCTTGCAAAACGAATTAGCATCTTTTGAGTTACATTAATGTTGCCACAACGAATTACCCTGCTCTTCATGTAGCGTGCATAGGTAAGAAGCAGAAATGACAGAGCTGTTGGATTTTGCATATTGCAAATCCCTGATTTGTACATGAGTCCACCTACAAAAAGAATTGAGGATGAAAACAGTTACAATTATTTTTTGCTTTTGAAGTGGGAGATCAGGGGAAAAAACTATACCTGGAGTGTATCTGACTGTATTGGTGGGAGATTCAGGCAATACACTGCAGACGAATGTATCAGCGTATGGAAGGAAGGGGTTCTTATTTGAAGGATTACCAAGAACAAACTGCAATAGTATCCACAAAAGTGAAAGATGTAGGATTGAAACAAAGATAAAGAGAAGTAGTTATCTACTCAAAATAAATAAAAGTTTGGTTTGGCTAGTGAATAAACCTTGGAGATAAGCACATTGATACCAGCATGCTTGACATCCCATCCAAATTCTGATAAGCCACTTTCCATGTCTGATTTGAAGTTTATTATGTTTTGCTTAACGTAGCTCCAATACATAGGCTTTTTTGTAGCTCTGAGGAGCCACGCTGCAGCCCAAAGCAATTCATCCTGTTCCATTTAGATCATCCTGGTAAATTAGGACTTCAACAACATGCTGAATGACAACTATTTGAAGATTATTTGGCCTTCATGTATACTTACATTGTATCCATTGTAATCACAATAGAATGGGCACACCCAAGGTCCTACGCTGTCATTGTAAGATCCCCTGTATTTATCCGCAAATCCAAAAACCTGAAATCCTCACAAAAACAATAGCATCATTATCACCTCAACTGTTTGATAGTACCAAAAAGAAACACTAGTTATCTTATTAATAATACTTCCTCTGGTTCCAAACAAGAGTGGTTATGACAAGTAGCATATTGTTACCTGGACAGCTCTGTTGACAAGCAATTTGGAATATGCGGGATCAGTAGGCTTAAAAACCACGGAGGCAGCAGCTAGAGCAGCAGCAATCTCAGCAGAAACTTCAGAACCAGGAGCTTGAGCAGTAACTGCAAAAGCAGTACGAGGAGTGTCCATATCTTCAGGCCTTTCCCAGCAGTTGTGATCACCCTCCGCGTTACCTACTTGTGCATATACCACGTTGGGAATGTTCGTGGCCTTAAGGAAATAATCCGTGGACCACCTGATAGCCTCCATGGCATGTTGCAAGTCTGGTCCCATCGACTTTCTAAACTGCTCGACACTCCAAGATAACATGGTCGTTGTAAAAGCCATTGGAAAGTGGAACTTCATATTGTCACCAGCATCATAGTACCCACCTACCAAATCCACCTGAAAAAACAATCTTGTTTCTTCGACATTGGGGCAATATGTATTTGTACAAACAAGACTAAGAGCATGGCTGGGATATATTATACAACCCCTATCGGAGTTTAAGAAAATAAGAAAAGACTTCTAACTCTTGTGGCCTTAAACTAAAGACGTATATAATGCACCAAAATGTGTTTGAATAGTGTGTTCTTAAACATGCCAAGTAACTTGTTGGAATTAAAGAGTTATTACAGGGTAAATTTCACATATGGTAAGTTAACTATCATTTTTTTCCATAAAAGTAACTTAATTATTTTTTCTAACACAAAAATGAGTTAACTATCATTTTTTTCATCAAAGTAACTTAACTATTTTTTCTAACACAAAAATAACTTAACTTTGAGTAAACTAACACAGAAATCACATTGGCCGGAATATGTACTTTTCCGATCAATCCACTATTTTTCACTCTTTTTTTATTTTTAAATCTAATAAATAAATTTTAAAAAATATCCAACCACCCATTTGAAAAATATATTAAAAAAATAAAAAAATCATTATTCCCAAAGAAAAGAAAACACGGAAAGAGCAATGCATGATTATGTACAAGTTGTGTCGAAGAAGAAAAAAAAAAGTTATTTGTCTAAAATGTCTCGTCTTTTGTAAATGACATACATTATATGACACAATATATTGTGTCTATTTTTGTTTTTTATTGATGCACATTTTTCGTTGTTTATCTAAACTTTATGGTCTTGCACAATTTACTTTTGAAATATTATGAAAGAAAAAGATGATTATGAAGCGGACATGCTAATTATTTATCAAATGAAATAACCAGTAGTTTCATGTTTATTAGTCATAATAGTCACATCTCTTCTAAATTGTAGCTCAAAATAGATGTATAACGTGTGAACGCTAATTCTGATTAAGTTGATGCTAAAAAATTACCTTTTATTATATCAAATACCGCGTATACTCTGATTATGACATTAGCAGTAATTAAATAAAGATATTCACTTTTTCAAATGGATTTTTTGGTGGGGTGGGTCGGGTGTTTTTAAAAATTTATTTATTAGATTTAAAAATAAAAAAGAGTGAAAAATGGTGGATTGATCGGAAAAGTACATATTCCGACCAGTGTGATTTTTGTATTCGTTTACTCAAAGTTAAGTTATTTTTGTATTAGAAAAAACAGTTAAATTACTTTTGTGAAAAAAAATTATAGTTAACTTACCATCTGTGAAATTATCCAACTTATTACATATAGAAAGCGATACTTCTTTAAACAGACTAAAAAAAAAAAGCAAGCTGCATATATTGACATAGACGGAGTATTCATATATTATGTATACTTACACCCTTGTCAGCTCCATCAACAAGAGCAGAATCCTTTCTCCAAGTCATGCGCTGGTTAGGGGGTAATTTACCAGACCGTTGTCCCTCGAAGAAGAGAATACTCTTTGTTAAGGCATCAGCATAATTAGGATTTGGAACCTTAATTGCCACAACCGTTGCTGTCAAGCAAACAAATATTGCTGCTATTATTCTTAGCACTTGATAATTAATAGGATATTTTCCGCTACCAATCATCTTTCTCAATATTCGTCTTATTGTTCTAGGTACAATGTTTGTTTATTTGCCAGAAACTATTATTTGACATCATATATATACTTGTCCAAAAGAACATCTTCAATTCCTAGAATGCTTTTCCATAAAGATAGGAAAAAGCAAGCTTTGGAAATACAAGTTCATTCTACAAAAGCAGACTAATGATCTCCTATTGAAGTCTTCAGGGAATGGCAAAAATTTCTGTGGGTATATACATTACAAGCTAGTTTACCAACTTTTTGAACTATATTCATATATTAATGACATCTTTATGATATCGTACACAAACATCGGAATTATGGCGTATCTCAGATAATACGAAAGTATACATGAAGTTACCTTTATAAGCAAGAGGCTGGCACGCTAGCTAGGACATGGGTTAAATTTTTTTTTTATTTTTTTTTTTAATTTCATCAACTTGGTGAGGTTACGGATAGCAACTTGCATAGTACTAGCTCATGAACAATAATACATCATAATGTATACCCTCATTTTAAGTAATACTAGTGACAAAAGTTCATGCACGGGCCCAATATTTGTTCATAATTTTTTTTTTATGGTATTGATTAAATGATTTAAAATTTTTGATCTAAAAAAAGTTATATATATATTTGTGTGGTAGTAAATCATCTAAATAAGTGTAAAATGAATACTTGAGAAATATTATTAACATTGCTTAATTTTAAATGGTGTTGATAAATGATTTAAAATTTTTGATCTAAAATAAGTTAAATAAATTTGTGTGGTAGTAAATCATCTCATATTTTTTCTCGAAAACCTGATGTGCCGGGAGCCACTGAAATGTTCATAATTGAAGCATTTTTCTACATCGACTATCGAATTTTTACTCAAAGTAGTTAAAAAAAAATGCTTTTGATTACTCTAACGAATTTATTGAGATTCCAAATTGTCTAATTATCCACGAATAGGATTTGATGCATCGCTTGTTATGTATATTGTGTACATCAGTCGTGTAAATTTAATGTAATAATGGAATGAAAAATTAGAAGGGAAAATTTCAGACGATTTGACTAGAATATAATATGATTAATTAGAAGGAGAATTTGTTTCAACTCAAAGCATAAAGAGATGTAAAATCCAAATAGCTGACATCCTCCTTTTCAAGGATGCAAGTTCATTCCCAAGTGAAATTCCGTTTGACTTGACATGGTGTTTAGGAAAAAAAGGAATTTTTTTTGAAATTTGTGCTCTATAATGATCCTTGAATATTTGTCTAGTTATAAATAATTTTATTAAAGATAAAAGAAAAATTTAAAGTTAAATTATTACTAAATATTGAAAAAATTTATTCCTTTTTTAGACTGACTAACAAGAAAAAATGTGTCACTTAAACTAGGAGATAGAGTAATTTATTTCAATACTCCCTAGAGTAATTTATTTCAATACTCCCTCTATCGATCTTTACTTATCCACTATACTAAAAATAAATGTCAATTCCTTCATTTTGAAAATACCAAGCACATAGGGCGTAGACTGTCACTACATCATAGAACTAATTAAAGATCAGAGCTTTAACTTAAGGTATATATCCTCTAAAGATCAACTAGTTGATTTGTTCACAAAGTTGATATCAAGAAGTCAAAAGAATTATCTTTTGTCGAAACTCATCTTTGTGCTACACAACATTAGTTGGGGGAGGGTGATGACCATGCTTTGTTTAGCAACCTTATTTTAGTAATCTCCCTTTATGACTAATTGTCATTAGGCTAGTAAGCATAAGATAATTAAGGTTCTTTTCTTTGGATAAATACCTCCTATATCCTTTATTTTTTATTATTGAAACATGCTAAAATTCTTTCATTCCTAATTGTTCTGGGTCTCTCTCTTCAATTTTTCTTCTCCCTTTTACATTCTTCGCCTCCTCCTCCCTCGTTCAATTGCCTATACTGGTTGAAATTGAATAACTAATGTTCCATTGAGATTATATTGTATATATTCTTAAAAGTTTACATTGGTTTGGTTGGAGTTTGTTGAGCTTGAAAACAATTGCTCAAGAAGATAAAGTATACCTGTTGATTATTGAAGGTTAGGCTGGATATAACCATTAAAAACTATCTTTATTTGTATTATAAGTTGTAAACATATTAATTATCAGGCCTAATAAATCACACATGATATTTCATTGAAACAAGAAAAAGATAATAAAATTAATATTATTATATGATAGCACAGGCCAATCACTACTACTTTTTTCGATCTTCTTACAATTTGAAAACGAATGCATCCATCCTAAGATTTTATCAAATATGACCTTTAATTTGCAAACTTTCATTTTACATGGTTTCAAAACAAATGTCATTTTCTATATAACTTTTAAACTCTAATAACTTATACGGTATATTTAAGGCCATAAAATTTAATCACATTTGGATATATAATACATGTTTTTACCACATGATTCAAAAGTTTTTATTATCTTTTTAAACTTTATATTCTCTTAAATTAAAACACATACAATAAAACGTCAAAGTAACATGATATTTTAAGCAATAGGAAAATAACACAAAAATTATTTCTAAATAACACTCTTCTTTTAAATATAGTTATAATAATCTTTCTATCTTCATACAAAAATTATCACAAGATTTCATCAAATAAGACCCCTTTTAAGCATAATTATAACAATTTTTCAATCTCCTTAAAATAATCATCACAAGATTTCATTAAACATGACCCTTTTTAATTAACTTGAATTTAAAATTTGACGAACTAGGATCCCAATACAGTCCAATCTCATCATCAACACTCAATCCATGATCTGTAAATAAATCAACACAAACAAGTGCATAGTTCTCACTAGGCATCATTTGAACATATGCCCCTTCACAATTTTTAGGGTTGTTCTCTTCAGTAACATCCCATAAATCAACATATTTTTTGTACCCTGACGTTACAGATTTGACCATGTCCAACGTCCAGTATCGAAAAACATGCTCAAAAGTATCTGCAAATGGCAACACCAGTCTTCCGGCGAACTCCTCAAAATACGTGACAACCTTCTTGATCTGCCACGGATTCTGCGGGTCTATGATCGGGACAAAGTAAATGTCACGTATTTCTACTACGCTACGAGTCACTTGCCATGGGATGTTACTGTCTTTGCATGTTTCTTCTTCTTCTTTTGATGGGATAAAATTGTACATGAAAGTCTTCTTCATAATAATAATAATAAAAACATGTGTTTGAAGAATTTTTACAGTATTGAGCAAAATCAGGTAGGAATTTATAGGGATGTTTTAGTATTAAATTTGAAAGGTATATGACACTATAGATTATTTTCCTAATAAAACTTGGTTTAACATTTTTACTGTGAATAGAATTGCCTAATTAAGTGCAAATTTGTACACTAAAATAAATATTATTAGAAATTAATTTAATATCTTTTCAAACTGTGATTAGCCATATCTTAAATTTTTCTGATCATTTTCATACTACAGTTAGATTTGTACACCAAAATAAACATTATTAGGAATTAATTTACAGTATTCTCAAACTGTGATTAGTCATATTTTAAATTTTTTTGGTCTCTTTCCTACTATAGTTGGATTTGATGTATCCCGTACACAAACAGGTTATTAAATATGATTATAAGTGATTTTATTTAATAAAATCTATAGTAAATAATAACTAATTTGCCTATAATAAATTAAATTACACTAATGACTAATTATGTTTGATGTATCACATACACAAGCAAGTTACTAAAATGTAATTGGAGGTAATTTTATTTAATAATATTCTTTTTTGCTCTTAGTAGCCTTTTTATTAATAATAAAAAAACTTAAAAAGAATAAGTACATGTAAGGAAGGATTGGCCTTATCTTACAAATCTTAATGAGGTCAAACGCCTCTGCTATTACTAGCAAACATGTAAGAGATAAGAACTTGGAGAACCAAATACTCTATGATCATCAATGTGTTTATAACAAACTCTATCATGATATTACAAATGTGGATACTAATAAATTAATAAAATAAAACAAGAAAGAAAGTAGAGTGGAGCCCGCCCTTTCTTTTGTACTTGTGATGAATCCTAAAATCTATAGTCTTGTATTAATTTACTTCTTCTCTTTGTCTTCTTCCTCCAAGACTCCAACCTGTTCAAGAGTTCTTGAAAATATATTATTCTTCTTAGATTTGTTAGACCTTGTTCATGTAGTTGAATTGTATCACCTCCTACTTTACCCACTTTTATTGATAGTTGTCTAGGAACTAACTCCTCAGACATTTATCGTCTCACCTAAGATGTCCACCATGAATTTTATTTTTAATTTTAATTTTTTTCACCTTTTTGTTGTCTAGGAGAGATGTCGATGTCTGCAACAACCCTCACAGTTGTTTTTCTATTTTTATGCATATTGACCATTTTATTCTTTTTCAATAGTTATTTTATGGTATTTATGATCTGTGGGAATGGATGGCATGGCTCCTGAGGTGGATGGTTGAGTATTTGAGAGATTTTTATTTTAGTAGGATTTGGAGATGGAATGGTTGACTTTAGTCAACACCCATAGAATTTGAGCTCGTATCAAAATTACGTCAGTGCCATCAACTCTGGAACGTGATTTTTGAGTTAGTAGGAGCTTTGGTTTGAGTCTCGAGGTGTTTGAATGGATTTGGACTAGTTGGTTGAGAAGTTTGGAGTTTATGGCCCAGAGTTGACTTTGGTCAATATTCGTTGATAACGATCTCTATTCGCGAATTTGATGGCTTCATTGAGTTTGGAATGCCAATTTTTATTTAGTAGTTGGATTATTTTCATGGTGTTCCTAACAAATTTCGGGAACCCGTCAGGGAGTTTTTGGACTTGAAGGTTGTCTTCATGTTGCTGTTGCTGGTGCAGGAGGGTTCCTCCTTCACGTTTCCCTATCGTAATAGCGAAGGACACATCGCGATTGCGGTAGGCCAAGTCGCGATTACGAAGGGTAATCAGTCTAGGTCCGGATTAGAAAAAAATTTCATCACATTCCTAATTGATAGCTCGCAATTGTGAGGGTCGGGTCTGGGTAAGCATCGCAATCGTGATGCTCTGTCTGCGATCGCGATGAAGTAATTGTCTGAATAGTTTAAAACCCCTATTTTTCGACTCAAAACCCCATAACTCAATTTTTTGAAGCTTGAGAACTTATTTTGAGGAGATTCATTAGGTGATTTTCTATATTTATTCATTGGGTAAGTTTCTAAATCAATTTTTAATATTCCCCAATGATTATTTTTTGATTTAATCTTCAAATATTAATTTTTCAAATTAGAAATTTGAGGAACTTTGGGTAAAGTTAAAGAATTATAAATTGACGATTTCAAGGTTGATTTTAACTCTATTTTAGATAAAATTTCAGATTTGAACTCCTTAAGTTATGGGTAATTCAATTTTTCAATAAAATTCTAGTTTCGTCCTTGTGGTATCTAGGTTAACGTTTGAATTGACTTTTTAGACCCGAAATTTAAATATAATAACATGGGTGTCTATGGATTTATTTTCTATCTAGAGTACATATTTGACCAGATTTGACTTGTTCATATACTCTTTGGAAGGGCAACCTTTGATTTGACTTTGTGGATTTTCTTTTAAGGCAAGTTGAGGTTCCTTTGACTATTTTTCAAAGTATTTATGTGCTAGTTGAATGTATGGGAAGTGATGGGAATTTGGGGGTCCTATATAGATAAGATGACGAGCATCTATGCGGGTACCAGTGTTATGTGAAGGGCTAAAAGCAATAAATTGACTTGTTTGGACTGTTTTTCCCAATTAACTAGCATGATTATGATGTACTGTATTTAAAATTGAATTATCGAGCATGCTAGTTGGTGATTTTACTTCTATTTGAGAGTTTGAGTCAAATTATAGTGATATTTGGAGAAAGATTGAGATTTTTTCTATTTGAGCATTAAAAATAACGTCTATACCGATTGTGAATTTCGAAAGAGGTGAACTTAAACTGAAAGTTGAATTGATTTATGATATGAAATGACTTGCTTGATATTATATTTGTTATTTAGGGACCGTAGTAGCCGCCTGCACAACATACATTGTAAAGTTGAATTGAATTATGATATAAAATGCATTGCTTAATATTATACTAGTTATTTGGGGATCATAGTGGCGCTCATGCACATAATACATAGCATTTCATTAGGATCGGAGTTGCACGCCTGCATATTATATATTATATTAAATGAATCAGAGTTGCACGCCTACACA
Source organism: Capsicum rhomboideum (assembly GCA_031232105.1). Taxonomy (NCBI): domain Eukaryota; kingdom Viridiplantae; phylum Streptophyta; class Magnoliopsida; order Solanales; family Solanaceae; genus Capsicum; species Capsicum rhomboideum. The sequence continues at coordinate 33,920,890 of CP124716.1, forward strand.
ATATCATATGGATTGGAGTTGCACGCCTGCACAACATTATTGGAAATGGAGTGGCATGCCTACCTAGTACATGGACCTCGTGAGTTCTTCATGGGTCCCCGCTAGTGTTTTTAAAGGCGGGGGTGTAAGGCGAGACATTTTATATGGTACGGAGTGAGGTGTAAGCCTTGAGGAGATGGGGCGTCAGCCCCATGAATCGATCCTTTAATTTTTAATATTTTATAAATTAATATAATTAGAAATAAATATTTTAAAAGAGATAAATAACCCAAAAATGTAAAACTACATCAAAATTTTAAAAAATAAGTGAAAGATGTATCTAAAACTGCTTCAGCAAAAACAAAATAATTTAACCAAAGCCACACAATATAACCAATATATAAAGTCAAATTTTCATATAATAAACTATTATATGTCCTCAAAAACACATATTTATCTAAAAATATAGTACATAATTAATCAACCCTCGTCATTCTGTTACTTGATCAACATATGTATTCACTCATTTACCATATATTGTATTTTAAAAGAGATAAAAAAAAGTAAAAAACTTAAAAATTAGTTAGTATATGACTTGAAAAGAACTAAAAGAAAAGAAAAGAACTAGAAAGAAAAAAATATGTACCCAGTACCTTCTTGAGTAGCGGTGCCGTCGACACCCACGGAAAAATACATTTAAAAGTGTTACTTTTAAGTTTTTTTATTGCTTTTGATTTGAGTATTTAAGTATTTAACAATTAAATATTTTAGTATTAAGTTTAAATCAGAAACTTAATAGAAAAAAATTATTTTACTTTGTAAAGTTTTATGGGCTTACACCCCAATGTTTAGGCTAACACCTCAATGCTTAGGTAAATACCTCAAATAGTAAGGCGTAAATCTTTCAATACTTTTTCCTACGCATAATTCCCCGGTGAGTTTTGTCTATGCCTCACCCCGGGGCTCACCCTGAGGCTCGCCTCGTGAACGTTCAAAATACTGGTCCTAGCTATACAGAGCAACGGGTTTGTAGAGAACATATGTATTACATTCATCCATTCATTTCTCTTTACTCGGTCTGTGCAAGGTATTTTTTGATGAATACGTATTTACTTGTTCAAAAACATGGTAATTGGTTATCTGACCCTATTTGATAGTTGATTTTCTTGACTTGTATTGATATTGGATTTGGAAGTGTGTATAAGTGAGGTGATGCCTTATCTTGGTTGGACTGCTTTGAGATACTACTTGTACTGTGATATATATATATATATATATATATATATATATATATATCTTGGTGATTGTTTTTATCTGTTAGCCTAGGTGTGGCCTTCCTGCTTGTAGGTTCATATAGATTGTACTAAATAGTTGAGAGTTTGGGTGGTTCTCACCATCACTTTGAATTAGGAACGGCCGACGATGTTGTTGAATACATGTATTTTAGTACGTACACTTGTTTCTTCTGCACTTTTATGCCCAAGTTCTGATTCTGTAGCTCTGGGTCATTTATTTCCCTTCGTGCATAGATTCAATTTTTGAGATTCAAGGTAGCTACTGGCTGATCTGTGCTTTTCTAAATTTCTTCTATGTTTTCTTGTTACGTCATCTCTTTCTTGTATTTTGAGAATTTCAGACTCTCAATTGTATTTCTACTTCTATTATAGGCTTGTACTTTATGACTATCAGGTTTTTGAATGGTTGTTGTCTTTTTTTACCCATTTGTTTATGAAATTCAGTTTGAGATTTATCATTGTTTTACTTCTTCTATGTATTTAGTTATTTTTTGTCCTTATATGTTGGGTTGGCTTACCTATCACGGGGTGTGTGATAGGTTCTATCACGACTTGAGTTTTGGATCGTGATAAGTTGGTATCAGAGCACTAGGTTCATTGGTCTCACAAGTATAAGCCGAGTCTAGTAGAGTCTTGCGGATTGATGCAGAGACGTCTGTTATCTATCTTTGAAAGACTATAGGACTTTAGGAAATTCCATTTCTTGATTCATTCTGTTGTGATCTTGGTCCGGTCTAACTCTTAAAAATCTCCTTATTCCATTTTCTCACTTGTAGTGAATACAAGTTCTTGGATTCACACACTTACAGTTGCTGGTGACATTGTGTGGTGTTGTGCAAGACCTGGTACTAAGGTAGAAGTGGTAGACTAACGAGAAGGACGTGTAGTCATATTCTGACTATATTTGTGATTCAGAGATAGATTAAGTAAGGTTGTGGTTTAGATTATACAGATAGAGGATATGCGTATGGAAATGTGAACAATGGTTTGAAGAACTTCATGAATGTCTTATCTTTTATGGTTAGTTTTTAGCAGTTGGAAGAGTATGTATGTGTCATAGACGATATCTGAAACAGTGTTGACAATTAGGAATAGAATGTTTAGAGGAATAACCAGGTAATAAGTGTGGTGACGTTGAAGACTATAATCAAGGAAGTTTATCATAACAAGAATGAGTTGCTCAGTGTATGATGAAAACAAAGATGCTTCAACAGATATCAGAATTTCTACCACAGTCTTTGTAACGTCCTTCTTGGGAGGATGCTACCTCTGTAATCAAAATTAATAGTCCCTCCGTTTAAAAAAAAGACCTATTTTGACTTGACACGGAGTTTAAAAAAATAAAAAAGACTTGAGAATCTTCTGGTCATAACTTAAAGTTGTGTCAAATGTACCAAAATACCATTTAATCTTGTAGTCTTAAACATGCCAGGTGGAAAGTTGGAACTAAAGTATTGCCAAAAAAGGAAAGGGTCATTCTTTTTTAAACAGACTAAAAAAGAAAAGTAGGTCATTCCTTTAAAACGGAGGGAGTATAATACTCATAACGCTTAAAATAGCTTAATTTAAGACATGTTCATTATAATTTAATAGCAGAATTAGGCTCATTCAAAAAAAGTTAAAGGTACAATATTTTTCCACTTAGTAATTTATATAATCCCGAGTAAAAATAATGTAAGAGTTTCAATTATTGATGGTGGAACCTTTCAAAGAGAATCAAGTAAGTACCGTACAAAATTTCATTTTTCATTTCACGCCACTCTCAACTCATATTATAAATTATTACAAAACTTTAAAGTATCAAAAGATAACTAGTTCATCCTTCACACATAATTACAAAACAAAATGGAAATTTTTATTACAAGATTTGGATTTACACACCCTAAAATAGCCAAAAATGTTACCAAATTTAAGTTACATACTACGGTCTTACGATCAAACAAGCCTTCAAAATTTACATATATAGGGTCGGGTTTGGGGTTAAGGGCGAGGGGTAGTATGGTTAAGTGGGACAAGGGAGCCTCTCGGTTGAGAGTTGGTTCTTGGACCATAGGGACTCTTCAAGGTAAGTTCATAGAGCTCCTGGAGATTCTTAGGAAGAGGTGGATTAGTATAGCTTGCGTCCAAGAGACCAAATGGGTAGGTTCTAAGGTGAAGGATATGGACGGGTATAAGTTGTGGTACTCTGGTTGCGTGAGGCATAGGAATGGGGTAGGTATCTTAGTTGATGAAGAGCTTATGGGGCAGGTGGTAGAAGCTAAGTGGGTCAACGATAGGTTGATGCCGATTAAGTTGGTCATTGGAGGGTTTACATTGAACGTTATTAGTGCCTACACTCCGCAGGTAGGCTTGGACAAAGAGGAAAAGAAGGACTTTTGGGAGGTTTTGGATGAGGTTGTGAGAGGTTTTCCGAGCTCTGAGAAGCTTTTTATAGGTGGTGATTTCAATGGGCATATCGGTTCTCACTATAGAGAGAGATAAAGCAGTATGACAACAACGTGGTTTTATTTATTTTTATTTTTATTTTTTTGCAATGTGGCTTTACTTTCTGTATGAAGTTAAGGTTTACCTTCACATATTATTTTACAAGTGATATTAGATTCTCATTATTGGGGTAATCTAATGGTAAGGTGTTTAACTGATCGAACAATATTATGAGGTTTGAGTTAGTGTAATGACCCATTCCGTCGTTACAAAAAATATATGTAGTAAAGGTATAAGAATCTTATTTATCATAGGTGTTAGGATCAATTATTTTGTATGGGCGTGCATTAGATATGAATAAAGGTCATACAATACCCCTAACACAAAGTTAAGTTGGAAGTGTTCTAACCAATTGAGTTTTGGTCTAAGTTAAAACTAGGGTCAACTTCAAATGATACCTCCTCCTAGAATATTAAGAGTTATGGAGCCCAATATCCAACAAATTAAATATCTTTGAGTCTTCTTTCCAATGCTACCAACCGTTCATTAATCTGATTTTGAAATAAATAGTTATGGCTATTTTACTGAAGACTGTCCGTGCTGAAAAAATGAGGCCGCCGTAGCAAGACTAGGCCGCTATAGCAGGATTTGGGCAGCTATAGCAGGCCTCAGATAGTACTTATGCTTATTTTTAATGGGTTTGTGATTTTTAACTCAAAAACATTATTCCAAAGCCCTAGAGGGACGATTTTCCAAAGTCTAGGGTGAAAATTCTTCATTGAGGTAAGTTCTCCGTGATCTTCTTCATCTCTTAATCCATTAACATCTTAGAATCATTAGAATGATCTTTAATGGTGTAATTGTGGGTTAGAACCCTATGTTCATGAATTATTAGGAAACCTATGGGTATGTGTAATATAACCTAGAATTACTTCTAGATTCTAAACTAACTATTCCTAACATGAATTTGTTATTCGAAAACATAGATTTTGATAGTTGGGGACCTTGACTTCAATAAAGATGAGATCTTTAGCTTTAAAACTCCATTAATGGAGATAGGTTGAGTATGGTAGAACTAGTTAATGGTTAATTGACCCTTGGGTAATGTTATAGACCATGAATAAGGATAGAATTAGTGGGTTGAATTTTCAATGTATTTATTCAAAGAGTAATTGATTATTTAATCTTATAATTGCTTGATTTCTAGATGATTGGACTGACGAAGGCATGAAGGAAAGGAAAGAGCAGCCTTAGTGTGGCTTGCTTGTTCTAAGATCTTTGGTCTAGGTAGGTTATGGTTTATGAGTAGTAGACTATGGTTAGAAATCGTATCCGTAATATAGATTTAACGGGAGATATCATGCTTACGCATGCGTCCACGGAGTTTGGATGGATAAAACATGAAATTAATATAATTAAGATGGAATTAGGTATTGAACATTATGTTATTATATGGATTCCTTGATGCATGTTTTGTGTTTGTATGACTTACTTGATGTATTATAAGGTAAATATGTGAATGTGAGTATCCATGAAGGAATTGTGTGTCCTTGTATTAAACTCATCTTTAATATCTTAAAAAAGATGAATTCGATATTGTATGTGTTTGGAATATGGAATATTCTTGCTAAAAGATAGTTATGAGATTTGATTATGATAAGAGGAAATATGGTGGCATAACTTAAGAACCTAAAGTCAAGTTAGGCTAAGTGTTAGGAAGTAAGATGTGCAAAGGTGCATGACTAAAGCTAGAATAATATGGAAGTTAGGAAGTATAATGGGTCTAGTCTTAATAAGTAGTTGTGGTAGCGGAATACACATGTAGGTTGAGGAATAGTAGTGTTTGGTTAGGCTCGAATACTTGTTTTAATAAAGAAGCTTGTGAGGGAATTGCGTGTACCCCGGGGTGTTTATAAAAAAGAAGGACAACCTAAATTGATTGTGTGTATACTCACTTATTATATGTTGCTTGGTCCCCAGGCACTAGTGTCTGTTGAGTAGGTGATGCTTGAATTGGAGTTAAAGCTCAAGTGGATTGTATGTGTGTATGTTTAACTGATTGTTTATTTATTTAGTTGCAACACATGCTAACGAATGATGAACTTGTTAATCATTGAATGCAAGTTTGGAAATTGATAACCTAAAATAAGATTGGTAAAAAAGACCTTATTCGATAGACAAGTGTGATTGATTTATCTCATTATGTGATTGTACTTGTTTATGGTATTGTTTGTTATTATGAGATGAACCGGTAAAGGTTGATCATGATTGAATTGGTGGAATTAAGGGAAGATAAGGTTAGAGATGTTAAAATAATGGTGGTATAACACTTAGTTTGGGATAAGGATGACAAACACTAGTTTCTGAGATATTGGTACACGGGCTGAGCTAGACCCCTGTAGGTCATGGCTAGTGGGAAGTAATAAAACCCTTATCATGTGTGTACACCATGATATGGAGAGTTTGAAGATTTCTTAGGTGGATCGGGTTATGCATCATTATATTTGGATCCTTGGTGGTCCGATTATTTGACATTATATTTGGATCCTTGAGTGATCCAGTTATTTGACATTACATTTGAATCCTTGTATAGTCCAGTTACTTGGCATCATATTTGAATCCTTGTGTTGTCCGGTTATCTGATATTATACTTTGGTTCCTTGCATGGATCGATTACTTATAGATATTGTATAGTTCCTTATGTGGGCCAATCCTTGAGATGATAAATAGAATTGAAAGCTTACTTGATGACTTGAATGTCTACTTGATGATTGAAAGCTTAATTGATGATTGATGATCTGAAAACTTACTTGATGATTGAAATTCTAATTGATGACCATATATGTTTTAAATCGACAATCACATATTCTGGTTGTTGTACATAATCTCTATATTGTTGGGTTGCCTAGAGTTGTGGGTGAAAAATTATAATGCGTGTATAAAGTCGTTAGTTAATGGGAGTTGAACTACTGATTGGTAGCAATTAAGGTGTCAGTGAAATAGATCGACTAATAATCAAGTGAGAGTTATGATGGATGACATTTGATGTGAAGAGTGATGTATGATTAGTGAGATTAAGTGTAAATGGTATAAGGAGAATGTCAGTGGTACCAATTGCCTACTAGTAATGAATTGGGTGCAACTAAGTTAACGAGAATAAGAATGACAATACTCTTAGGTGATATGATAGAGAGAAAGATAACATAAGTGGGTGGAAGTGTTGTGAATTAAATTGCTATATAAGTTGTCATGCTTTATTTTTGTGATTTCTATATGATGTTTACATAATCTAACCCTGGTAGGCCAATAATACCTACTAGTATGTGTGGTGTTACTGATACTACTTTTACTATACCCTTTTTGGGGTATAGTCTGGTTATAGGATCATTTGATATTTCTTAGGTGACATAGATAGTGATCTTCAGTAACTTCTACTTATTTCATTCATACGGTGGAAGCTGTGTTTTTTTTTTCTTTTACTATATTAGATGCTCTTGTGCATGTATAGACTAGGTCCTCGAGAAATATGTTTTTATTCTTTGTATTTTGAAAATATGCTGTAATATTTGTTAGATTTTGAGATCTTAATGAAATTGTCTATAACTTTCACATGTTTTCTAAACTGTGTAGTAAGGGTTCTCCTATCTAGGTGGATTAGAGTAAGTGCTTGCATGATCCATCTAGTTGGTTCATGACAGTTGGTATCAGAGTGTAGGTTATCGATCTCATAAGTACAAGAGTAAATGTCGAGTAAAATCCTGCAGATTGGTGTGTAGAGGTCCACATCAAATCTTCAGCAAGCTATGAGGCATTTTAGGAATTGTTTCCCTTCTCTCTTTCATGTCATATTATTTCAGTCTATCGTCCACTGGGTCGTGTTCAATTGGTATCTAATCGATTCCAATTGGTGCCCGAATGAGTCTAATTATATCTAGCCAATTCCAATTGGTATCTTTGTGATTTCACAATTGGAATTTAGCTGATTCCAACTGGTATCTAATGATAAGAATCACTTTGACGTGTAAGTTACTAATTTTTGTGATTACTTGGTGTTAATTGATTGATTGTGACTTTGTGATGTTTGGTATTGCTTGTCGAGTCAATTGTAATATGGTGTGTGGATAGATAATAACATGAAAACTAGGTTATAGCTTTGAATTTTTATATTGATATTTTTTACATGAATTCTTTGATGAATGTTTGTAGTTGTGTGACTTGCTTGACAACTGTAACTTGAATTACGTGAATTGGATAATAATAAGAGAAGGCTGGTTGATAGGGTGGATATAGTAGCCCTTGGTACAAAAATTGAATAGTGTGTTGATAAGTTGGATGTCTGGTGTGGGCGTTACTATCTGTTTGAGGTAACATACATATTTAAATGTTGGACTTTATTTGACTTAGTGGTCTTGACTGTTGATTGAGTAAACTACGTGTATTGTGATAATAATATGTATTTGATGATTACATCATGAGATTACGGTGGAACTAGGTTCCCTTGTGTTTGTGAACCTAGTAATTGTGGTTGTCTATTGGTAAAACTAGTCACTCAGGTGTTGATTAACAAAATAACTTGTAATTGGCTGATTATGGCTTGACATTTCTTATATGCTTATTGTATGGGACTAATTATTGTTTAATAGCATCCCTTGAATGAGGTATAATTGAATTGCTAAGGCTTGTGAAATAACTGAGCTTGATTATGATTGATGATCCTTTGATGTAGGATCGACTGAGGAAGTAGAGTTGTTAGATGTGTTTATGCATATTCATATCCCTCTTGAATATGAATAACCATAAGCTAGTTGTGGGGCTAAATAAGTATAGCTTTTCCTTATGTGATAACTGATGAGCTGGTTTGTTTATGAAAGATTGATTGTCGTGGGTTGAATAGACTAATGTGAGTTATGGTGGAGAATTTATGTGTTAAGAAAATCCATACTAGTTTGTTGGTTGGTGGTACTACTCTAGATGAGTTATTCTTATATACTAATCATGGATTTGTGAAAAAAGAGACTTAAAATAGATATCCCACGGGAAAAACATTGTGTAGTGTTCGGTGGTGTTGTGTTCATTATAGCATTAGTTAGGGTATAAATGCCCAGGTAGAGTTTTTCTTAAGACGAGAGTTGATAAAATCTAAGGCTAGGGTGGGTTCCGAGAGAAATCCAGTGTTGTGTGGTTTAGGGATATTTGGTGTCTCAAGATGTAGTGTTTGATGAATTTAATCATGACAGGTGAGGGACATAGTAGCCCATAGAAACTTTCAAAATGGAATTTGGGTTGGTAGAACCTCGAATTTAGTGTTTGACGTAAAGGGGTTAGTTTGTAAGGTTGAATCTAGGAGTGTGTTGTAAAATTGGCAAAATTGGGAAGTGCCAAAGTTTCTACCTCGCCTACCCCACTGTAGCGGGAGGCAGGCCGCTACCACGGTCCCACTATAGCAGGAATTTTCTGTTATAGCGGAAGTCAACTTTGGTCAGCTCCGGTATAATGGGCAAATCCTACTATAGCAATGCTGCTATAGTGGGAATCAGGTCTCTATAGTGGGCTCGATGCAATAAATAGTTAGTTTTCTAAGTTTAGACGTCATGTCATCAAAACTCAAGGGTTCATCTTTAGATCACTATAAAAGAGTGATTCTCCTCTTGTTATTGCTGTATGATCTCTTGCTTAGGGCTGGATGGTACAAGCGCTGACATCCCACAAGGTCCATATTCTCTCATTTCTTGGTTCTTGATAGGAACTTACGTAGATATATTCTTTCCCAAGTTTGGAATCTTGAGAGAATGATCTGATTCATGCATAAATATTTGGCTCCGTATCTTCTTGTCTTGAAAAGTTTCAATGGAAAGGTAGAGTATAAAATGTGGTTTAGTTGATAAACGATAGTGTGTGGGTAAGCAAGGGTGCAATATAGGCAATTTTGAAAGTATTGTCCTTCTAATCTCGACCTCTTACTCCTCTACACCAATGTAAGTTCGAGGATGAACGGTTGGTAAATTGGTATCTAATGCAACGACCCATTCCATTGTTACTAAAAATTTCTGAGGTAAAGGTATAAGAATTTCATTTGTAATAGGTGTTAGGATCAATTCTTTAGTATAGGAGTGCATTAGATATGAATTAAGGTCATATAATACCCCTTGCACAAAGTTAAGCTTGAAGTGTTCTTACCAATTGAGTTTTGGTCTAAGTTAAAACTATGGTCAACTTCAAATGATCACTCCTCCTAGAATATGAAGAGTTATGGGGTTAAATACCAACCAAATTAAAGATCTTCGAGTTTTTTTCCAACACTACCGACCATTCATTAATCCGCTTCCAGAATAAAAAATTATGGCCATTTTATTGAAAACTGTCCGTGCTGAAAAGTTGAGGTTGCCGTAGCGGGACTAGGCCACTATAGCAGGATTCGAGCCTCTATAACAGCCTCATGCGGTACTTATGCTTATTTTGACGGGTTTGGTGTTTTTAACTCAAAAACTTCATTCCAAAGCCCTAGATGAGCCATTTTCCATGGTCTAGGGTGAAAATTCTTTTAATCTAATAACATCTTAAAATCATTAGAATGATCTTTAATGGTGGAATTGTGGGTTAAAACCCTAGGTTCATGAAATTATGGGGAAACCTATGGGTATGTGTAATATAACCTAGAATTGCTTCTCGATTCTAAACTAACGATTCCTAGCATGAATTTGTTATTCTCAAACATGGATTTTGATAGTTGGGGACCTTGAATTCAATAATGATAAGATCTTTAGCTCTAAAACTCCATTAATGGAGATGGATTGAGTATGATAGAATTAGTTAATGGTTAATTAACTCTTCAGTAATGTTATAGATCATGAATAAGGATAGAATTAGTGGGTTGAATTCCCAAAGGATTTATTCAAAGAGTAATTGATTATTTACTCTTATAATTGCTTGATTTCTAGATGATTGGACTAACAGAGGCACGAAGGAAAGGAGAGATCAACCTTGGTGTGGTTTGCTTGTTCCAAGATCTTTGATCGAGGTAGGTTATGGTTTATGAGTAGTAGATTATGGTTAGAAATCGTATTCATAATATAGATTTGACCGGAGAAATCATGCTTAGGCCTACAGGTACAAAGTTTGGATGGATAAAATATGGAATTAATGTAATTAAGATCAAATTGGGTGTTGTTATGTTATTGTGTGGATTCTTTGATGGGTGTTTTGTGTTTGTATGACTTACTTGATGTAATTCAAGGTAAATATATGAATGTGGGTAGCCATAGAGGAATTGTGTGAGCTTGTAATCTGTAAAACTCGTCTTTAATACCTTAAAAAGGATAAATTCGATATTGTGAGTGTTTGGAATATTGGATATTCTTGCTGAAAGATAGTTATGCGATTTCATTCTGATAAGAGGATGTGGTGGCATAACTTAAGAACCTAAAGTCAAGTTAGGCTAAGTGTTAGGAAGTAAGATATGTAAAGATGCATGACTAAAGCTAGAATAAGATGGAAGTTGGGAAGTAGAATGGGTCCAGTCTTAATAAGTGGTTGTGGTAGCGGAGTATGTATGGAGGTTGAGGAATAGTAGTATTTGGTTTGGGTCGAATGCTTGTTTAAAAGAAGAAGCTTGTGAGGGAATTGTGTGTACCCCTGGGTGTTTATAAAATAGAATTCCAACCTAAATTGATCGTGTGTATACTCACTTATTATATGTTACTTGGCCTCTGGGCACTAGTGTCTGTTGAGTAGGTGATGGTTGAATTGCAGTTAAAGCTCAAGTTGATTGCATGTGTGCATGTTTAATTGATTGTTTATTTATTTAGTTGCAACGTATGCTAATGAATGATGAACGTGTTAATTATTGAATGCATGTTTGGAAATTTATAACCTATAACGAGATTAGTAAAAAAGACCTTGTTTGATATACAAGTGTGCTTGATTTATCTCATTATGTGATTGTACTTGTTTGTGGTACTGTTTGTTATTGTGAGATGAACCGGTAAAGGTTGATCATGATTGAATTGGTGGAGTTCAGAGAGGATAAGGGTGATGACATTGTAATAAGAGTGGTACAACATTTGGTTTGGGATAAAGGTGGCAGGCACTAGTTGTCTGGGATATTGGTACATGAACTGAGCTATCGTCCCCTGCAAGTCATAGCTAGTGGGAGGTAATAAGACCCTTAGCATGCGTGTACACCATGATATGGAGAGTTTGATGGTTCCTTGAGTGGACCGGGTTATTTATCATTATATTTGGATCCTTTTGTGGTCCGATTATTTGACATTTTATTTGGATCCTTGGGTAGTCCGGTTATTTGACATTACATTTAGATCCTTATATGGTCCGGTTACTTGGCATCATATTTGGATCCTTGTGTTTTCTGGTTATTTGAAATTGTAATTTGGTTCCTTGTGTGGACCGGTTACTTGTAGATATTGTATGGTTACTTTTGCGGGCCAATCCTTTAGGTGATAAATAGAATTTAAAGCTTACTTGATGACTTTAATGTCTCCTTGATGATTGAAAGCTTACTTGATGACTTGAATGTCTACTTGATGATCTGAAAGTTTACTTGATGATTAAAATTCTAATTGATGACTATATATGTTTTAAATCGACAATTATATGTTCTAGCTGTTGTACATAATCCCTATATTTCTGGATTGCCTAGAGTTGTGGGTGAGGAATTATAATACATGACTTGTGATTATAAAGGCGTTAGTTAATGAGAGTTGAACTGTTGATTGGTAGCAATTGAGGTGCAAGTGAAACAAATCGACTAATAATAACTATTGGGGCTAAACAAGTGAGAGTTATGATGGGTCACATTTGATGAGAAAAGTGATGTATGATTAGTGAAATTAAGTGTGAATGGTATAAGGGAAATATCCGTAGTACATATTGCCTCCTAGTAATGAATTGGGTACAACTAAGTCAACGGTAATAAGAATGACAATACTCTTAGGTAATAAGAGAGAGAGAAATATAACATAAGTGGCTGAAAGTATTGTGAATTAAATTATTAGATAAGTTGTCATGCTTTATTTTTGTGATTTCTATACTATGTTTACGTGATCTAACCCTTGACGACCAATGATACCTACCAGTATGTGTGATTGTACTGATACTACTCTTACTATATCTTTTTTGGGGTAAAGTTTGGTTGCAGGATCAATTGATGTTTCTTAGGTGACGTGGATAGTGATTTTCAGTAGTTTCTACTTATTTCATTCCTACGGTGGGAGCTGTGTCTTTTGTTTAGTCTTTTACTGTATTAGAAGCTCTTGTACATGTTTAGACTAGGTCCTCGGGAAAGGTTTTTGTATTCCTTGTATTTTGAAAATAGGATGTAATATTTGTTAGATTTTGAGATCTTAATGAAATTGCTTTTACTTCCGCATGTTTTCTAAATTGGGTAGTAAGGGTTCTCCTGTCTAGGTGAATTAGAGTAGGTGCCTGTACGATCCGACTAGTTTAGTTACAACAATTACTAAATCCAATCAATATTTATGTCATTTAACTGATCAATTTTAGTACCCTATAGCTCACAAAAAATAAAAAGCAATAAGGTTTCTCACAAATTAAAGGTGTTGGACTTAATGAGTTTTGATGCTAGACAAAGTGCATTAGATCAAATAAATGGGTTGTACTAAATTAGAGCATGAAGCAAATGAATGAACCAGGTAAGCCAGTAACATGTTGTATTCAGAAGTTCAATGAAAGCAGGACTGCTGAAGAAAGAAGGATTCTGATGAAGTATAGAAGTACAAGATCTTGAAGTCTATAGACGAGAAAATACAAGGCAAGACAGATAGAGTTGCACTCTAAACGGGCAATAGTAACATACATGTAAAAGAGAATTAGTTTCCTCCATCTCAAACACTACTACAAGTCAAGTCTTATCCCGTAATGTGTTTATGATCAACTGAACATTCATCAAGTTCAAGTATATATGAGTAAGTTTTCTATGTAAGAAGGTTACACAAAAGATAGAACTTAAGCAAATGAGCTAGAGCATATTCAGAGAGGTTTATGACTTATTGTCCAACTGTTTCTGATATAAATAACCGAATTGAAGAACATGTTTCATGCTTAGGTGTTTTACAGTTTTCGAGTCCAGAATTCTTATATTAGGGGGTTAATAGAGTTGTGACCATTTTAGTTTTTTCAGAAACAATTGTTTAGGGATAAATAATATAGGAACTTAGCTTTAAGTTAAGGGTCACTTGAAGGACACAACGATATGTGTAGATTGTTATTTGAGGGATTGGAGTTAGTTTTGATAAAATTAAGCTAAGAAGATCTAAAATCCATGGCAGAAACCTTAAGAAAGGAAGAGGAACAGAGGAAAGAAAATGAATTGTATTTCTATGAAGAAAAAATCATGAATATACAAGCTTTCTTTGTAAGCTACTAATTCTTATATAGGCCACAATCACACCTCTAAGAATATCTTCTAATCTAGCCGACTAATGCCAACTCATATACAACTAAGACTAACTAACTTCAACTAATTGCAGAGTAAAAACTAACTACTTTAATGAAACAGTGAAAGTGGAAAATAGTAAAAACTGTATATTGGAACTCATATTTGAACACCCCCCTCAAGCTGCAGGGTGCAAAATATTAAGCACACCAAGCTTGCCTAACAAGTGTGTATATTGAGCATGTCCGAGACCTTTAGTCAACAAATAAGCTGTTTGTTGATGTGTAAAACATGTACTGTATAAACCAGACCAGATTTGATTTTGTTTCTAATTACATGACAATCAATCTCTATGTGTTAGGCCATATAAAGATTTGAGTAGTCTGCAAACTCTAGTGTCACCTTGTTGTTTAAAACCATCAGGTAATTCCATGTAGACTTCTTCATTTAGATCACCTTATAGGAAATCATTATAGACATCCATCTTATACAGAAACCAGCCTCTTGAGGCAGCTAAAGCAATGACACACCTGACTATCACCATCTTTGTAATAGGAAAAAAGGTGTCATGATAGTCTAATCCCTCTTGTTGACTATACCCCTTAGATACTAGCCTAGCTTTAAATCTTTCTACCTATCCATTGGACTGATATATGATCTTATACACCTATTTTGAACCAACAACATGCTTACCAGGAGACAGGTTCATTACTTCCCAAGTTTTGTTGGCTTCTAATACTTGAATCTCTAATTGCATAGCCTGAACCCATCTCTCATCATGCATGGCTTGCTTAAGGCTACGATGCTGAACAAGTGTGGAGAATTTGGCAAGAAAACTGTGATAGGATGGAGTAATTCCATCATAAGAAAGGCAACTTGCTAAAGGATATTTTCTTGTGGAGCCTCTGATGGGAGCTGCATAATATTTCACCCATACTGGTTTCTTGCTAATTTTGGATGTGTTTTTGAAAGGAGGCACAAACATACCATTATGTGATGAGGTTGTGGTATTTGGTGCATCAGTTGGTAAAGAAGCATCTGGGACTTCTTTGTCTTCATCTTCATTTGGGGCTGCAATGACTTCAACTGTCTATGAAGGTTCAAATGTAGACATATCTACTCTATTAGTTTCATGATGCTCGTCAACTGATTCTATAGGATGTTCTGAGAAATTATCTCCTTTAGGTATGACAACAACATAACATAAACACCTTACCACTTTGATATGAGATGATGAAGGTGACTTTCTATGAAGTATCTCATATGGACTCTTTCCTGACAAAGAAGAAGATGGAAACCTATTTATCAAATAAACTGTAGCCTTAATACAATGTCCCCAATAACTAATGGGCATATGTGTTTGAAATCTAATGGCTCTGGCAATATTAAGTATATGTCGGTTCTTTCTTTCTACTACACCATTTTGTTATGGTGTATGGACTCAACTACTCTGATGAATTATTCTCAAATCCTGAAATAGACCTTCACATTGAGTATTAAAAAACTCTATTCTATTATCAGATCTAACAGCCTTAAGATATGAGCCAAACTGAGTTTTGATCATTAAGAAAAAGTGCTTGATAGCTACAATGGACTCGATTTTCAGATGCAACAAATGTACCCATGTGAATCTACTACAATCTTCTACAACAGTAAGGGAATAATGCTTTTTGTCATAAGTTGAAGTCCTATAGGGGACCCCAAAAATCCATATGAACAATATCAAAAGGCTGAGCAGCTCTAGAAGTACTGAGAGGAAATGACAATCTTGTTTTCTTAGCTAATGGAAAAGCTGCATATTTGTTCAGAACCTCATCACTTGTGTTATTCTGCATTAATCGTAAAGACTTTAAGGCTTGGACTGAAGGATGTCTAAGTCTTTTATGCCAAAGCTTACAGTCTTGAAAAGAAGCACCTGCAACCGCCCCTCTTTATTCTTCACCCCTAGTTTATGTCCATCTTTGAATATGTAGAGACCTCCACTTTCTTTACCAATCCCCTTCACCCTGCCACTGTAAAGGTCCTGAAAGACACATAATTCAAGGTAGAAGAAAACAAAACAAGCTAATTGCCTGGTTGTCTTGGAAATAGATAAAAGATTAAATTTGAAGTCTGGTACAAACAACACACTCTTCATAGTCTCATTCTCAAAGATGGGCACTTCACCAACATGTGTGACATCAACTTTCTCTCCTGTAGGTAAATTTACTTTGTCTTTTTAGGATCTAGATGCACTGTTATACTTTGACATAATCTCTTTCTCTGCTGATATATTATGGGAAGCACCTGAATCTACTATCCATTCATGAGTCTTAAAATCAGTCATTAAACAAGTGGCCATAACTGTCATGTTGGCCTGTTTGGTATCCTGTGTATCTTTGTTTAGCATGTCCAGGATCTATTTATACTCATCTTCTGTAAATCCTGGTGCTTTAGCTAGGGGAGCATTGCCAGCTTCATGCCTAGTAGAAGGACCTGCTTCACAGTGACTTCCAAAAACATTATTTGTTGAGGTGGAAGCATGATGATTTTTACTGCTGTTGAATCGATTTACACCAAGTCCACGATTTCCCTGGTTAGTATTGCTAGTTAACTAGCTATATTATTACTCATTAACTATTTAGTTTGCTTATTCATATGTCTATTTGGTTTGAATGGTATCATGTCAAAAGTTATTTAGTTTTGTAGATTATTAGGATTTTTTTTTTGTGAATTTGAGACTTGATTAACAAGTAGTAACATCGTGTAATATTGTCTTGGAAATATTTATGTTATTAACATTTTAAAATTTAAATTAAGATTATAAAAATAATATTTTTAAAAAGTGAGATGGCCCGTGGAGGCCTGCAACCCACAGAGTAATGGGTTGGGCTTGCTATTTTCTGGCCCGTCATCTTAATGGGCCAGCCCAGCCTGACCCGTCAAAATTGAAAGTCCTTGTGGGCTGGGCCGGCCCGTATTGATAGCTCTAGATAGATCCTAACTCGATTCACCTTGTCAAACCTTTCCTTTAGATCCTGCCAAACAGCAAAAAGACTTGTAGCATACACAACTCCACTAAGCAAATCATCACTCACTGTACTCACTATCCAGGATAGTATGATTGCATTGCATGCCTCCCATTGCTCATAAAGTTCATCCCTGTATATTGCCCTTGTACATGCACCAGTAACAAAGCCATATTTTCTCTTCCCTATGAGTGAGATTCTCATCGATCTACTCCAAATTCCATAATTCTCCGATCCAGTCAATTTGATAGGAATCAATGTAGTCCTGAAGCATCTGATGGCCCAATGTACAGAGGAATATTTTAATCAATCTTAACTGGCGCCATTTCTACAAATTGTGACCTAAACAACAATCGACAACAAAATTCTAAAAAATTGAAGCGTGAAAAAGGAAATGCTAGATTATTCTACGCAGGACTCGTCATTCCCGCTCTGATCCCATGATAAAATTGAGCTAAAAAGCTCTAAAATTCATGGCAGAAACCTTAAGAAAGGAAGAGGAACAGAGGAAAGAAAATGAACTGTATTTCTGTGAAGAAAAAATCATGAATGTACAAGCTTTCTTTGTAAGCTATTAATCCTTATATAGGCCACAATCACACCTCCAAAAATATCTTCTAATCTAACTGACTTATGCCAACTCATATACAACTAAGGCTAACTAACTCTAACTAACTGCACAGTAAAAACTAACTACTTGAATGAAACAATGAAATGGAAAACAATAAAAACTGTATATTGGAACTCATATTTGAATTGGAACTCATATTTGAACAAGTTCCTAGGTTGTAACTCTTATAATTGAATTTTGTTGAGATTCACTTGTTTTAGTGAATTTGGGACAAATACTGAAAAGGTGTAGGTTGTGGTTTTTCACCCTTGTGAGTCAGATGTTTTTCACGTAAACACATTGTCTTACTTTACTGCACTTCATAACTCCATATTGTTGTAGAAAGGAACAAGTAAACTAAACCGGTCCATCACTTAGGCAAAATACTCCACTGCACAACCCAATGTAATTAGGACTGTACGAAAACTTCACAAGTTGATTAGAACACCATCGAATGGTTGGAGAACTAAGAACTTTTTCATCTAAATTATTTGGAATTTCACAACGAATTAAAGGAAAATGGCGTACGAAGAACTTAGGATCACATGGGCATCCCTTGAGAAATAGCTGTTTTGGCATCTGCCTAAGGGATTAAGGAGAATAGTAGCTAAGCTTCTTCCTTAAATTGCACATTATAATACTTGAGCATCAAGTTAAAGCATCACATGTACGGACCTCGAGACATGTTATTGGCTTTCTTTGTGTCCACTCTTTATATGTTAAATATACCCTCCAACAATCATCATTAACAAGTGGGAATAAATTGTACATCTTTGATCAATTCTTGTTTAGCGCCAATGAAATGTCGTAATTTGAATCTAAATTGAAATTGTAATGACGCATACGATCACGTTAAGCAACTCAACAAGGTCAACCTACATGGTTTAGAAGAATGAATATTTTACTTGAAAGGTTGTGGGATTTCATAATTGTGACATTAATTAAACCTCATGAATTCAGCGTAAAACAAGAGATAGCATTAGTCTCTATTTAAATATTGAGTGCATTTTTAGTGATCCATAAAACAAGGATCTCAAAATGAAGGAAGGACTCTAGTACTCCACTATTTTGAATATGAACTTTGATTTGATTTCTCATGATTTGGGAGGTTTCATTTTCTTTTAACTCTGAATTTGCCACCCAAAATATTTCACAAGCCAACTGTCATTTGACATTGCACTTCTCGTCCAATTTCTCTGCCTTTTCTATCTAGCTACTAGTATAAGAAGTCACTAAGTCTATCGACAGTTAAATGTTTTAATTTCCTAGTTTCTCTCGTTGCCTTAATAACACAATGTCAACTTATAAGTTCAATTATTTACTCCTTATGCTTTGTTCTCTTTCTCTGTTCCTACACCAATCCTTGTCTAATACCTATGATCAAGAAACAAGTGATCATGACATTACATGGTGGTGTAGCAAAACTCCTCATCCTGATCCATGTATTCACTTCATGTCCGGAGATGCCAACAGTTCCATACCCAAAAATAAATCCGAGTTTCGGACCATGACAGTCCAAGTGGCCATGGATCATGTCATTCAGGTGCAGAACCATGCAAAGAACGTAAGCCAAAATTGCAGGGGAAAACGCAAGAAGTTAGTGTGGATGGATTGTGAAAAGCTCATGGATGACACTATCCTCCAATTGAACCGTAGTCTCGATGGCATCAAATCGAATTCAAGTTCTTGTTCTGATTTTGATGCACAAACTTGGCTCAGTGCCTCGTTGACTAACATTGAAACATGTCTATCGGGGTCAAACGATCTCAATGTTTCCAACATCCTCCAGCCGAATTTATCCACTAACGTTTCTCAGCTTATTAGTAACTGTTTAGCTGTGAACGGGGAGTTCATGGACGCGGAAAATACAACACAAGTTGGTGGATTTCCAAATTGGCTTATGGCTAGTGAAAGAAAGTTGTTGCAAACCTCGTCGATAGATTTGATGGCTACGAAGGCCAATTATGTGGTGGCTAAAGATAAATCAGGTCAATTTCGGTCCATTCAGGCTGCAATAAATTATGCAGCGTCGAGGAGAGTTGGAAACCAGAGGATCGTAATATATATCAAAAGGGGTGTTTATAGGGAGAATATATTGGTAGGTCCTACAATGGGGAAGATCATGTTAGTTGGTGATGGCTTGAGATACACTATAATAACAGGCAGCCGCAGTGTAGCTGCTGGTTTCACAACTTATAGTACTGCAACTGTTGGTAATGACTCTCTAGCTCCCTCTCTGTTTCTTTTTGAGGTTTTTCAATTATTGAAGTAGATTAATGCATACTTAGAGAAGCATGATGCAACGAACTTATTAACAAGGTAGCAATTACTAAGGTTATAACTCATCTACTTCTAGTTCATTAACATTAATTAAGTAAAACTACAAAAAACAGAGGAATTCAATTTAGATTGACTAAAATTTTAGGAAATGTCTAGGGATTTTACTTCACTCCTTTTTTCTTTTTCTTTTTTTGGGTTGCAAAGGTCAGTTTCTTTTATTCAAATTGTAAAAAGTCAAGAGGTTTTATTTCTTCGTATATATTAGCTACTATTAGTAGTACATTGACTATGACTCTATGAGACTAATCTACTAGACTTCGTCCCATTTGTATTTTAATGCATATTGCTATAAAGCAATGTGAGTTAGTATTCCAAACTGACATAATTTTTCCAAATTTGGGGAGTGAACCAGTTCCCTAATACTGTTAAGCCAATTAAAAGGTCAACTGCTACTTTAGAGGGTCATTTAGTTGCATTCAATAATTGTCACGTGAATTCATTCTTTAGGGCTTGTTCGTGAGGGAACAATTTGATTTCAAACTATAAAAAATTCATGTCAGATTTTAATTTTTTATAGTAGTATCTTTCTGCTGTGAAAATGTTCGAGATTGAGTAGTGCAATAAGACTTTTAGATAGAATGCTAGTTAAATCCAAATTTGCATATTTTTTCCAAATATCAAAGAGAATTACCTCTTTCATATGTACCGGGTGGTTCATAATCTAATTAAAAAAAAAGAGTGGGTGGGGGTGGGGCTTGGGCTTTGGGGGGAGAGAGGGGGGGGGGGGGGGTAAAGCTAAATGTTAATGCTATTTTGGCGGATCATTTTGTTGCATTCAATTCCTTTCACGTGCAACAATTCTTAGGCTTGTTCTCAATGGGAACAGTCTGCATTTTCAAACTACTAAAATATACTGTAATTTGTCATGTCAGATCTTAGTTTTCCGAATGATGAAAAAAGGTATCCTTCTGCCATAGGAACATGTTCTCTGAGGTTGAGAAACAGGGTTGAATATTTACAACTAAAATAATAAGCATATGGAAGGGGATCCTTGGAGTAACTGGTAAAGTTGCTGCCATGTGACCAGGAGATCATGAGTTCAAGCCTTGAAAACAGCCCCTTACAGAAATGTAAGGTGAGGCTGCGTACAATAGATCCTTGTGGTCGGCCCTTCCCCGAACCCCTCGCATAGCGGAAGGTTAGTGCACCGGGCTGCCTTTTTTAAAAAAAATAATAATACTCATATGATAATAAGGTTTTTGCATTAGAAAATCTATGATAGTACTTCTCGCTAAAAAGATCAAATAGTGAAAAAGCATTACCTTTTTTAAGTTAAGCACTAATAGTTGTTTTGGGATTACGCTAACCACTAAATCAGTCACGAATCTAATTCCTCTATTAACAGTGTAACTTTTTGTTTTAGCATTATTAATAGTCAACTTCTAATAACATCAAGTTGGTTAGAGTCTTTTACAAGTTATCAGCCCGCTCTTACCAAAAGCCTTTATAGTTGATTTTGGAATAATTTGAAAAGACAATGTTTTAGGGGTGGATGGGATTGGATTCATCGCTCGAGGCATCACATTCCGAAACACGGCAGGACCACAAAACGGCCAAGCAGTAGCATTACGATCAGCATCCGATCTATCAGTGTTCTACGCTTGTGGTTTTGAAGGCTACCAAGATACCCTCTTTGTCCAATCTCAGCGGCAATTCTACAAATCATGTTATATCTACGGCACCATAGACTTCATTTTCGGCAACGCCGCAGTTGTTTTCCAGAATTGCATGATTTACGTCCGAAAACCCTTATGGGGTCAAGTGAACGTGATCACAGCACAAGGAAGAAACGATCCTTTTCAGAACACGGCAATTTCAATTCACAACTCTCGCATTATGGCAGCACCAGATCTTCGGCCGGTAATTGGGTCGTTTCAGACATATTTGGGACGTCCGTGGCAGCAATATTCGAGAACGGTTATCATGAAGACTTATTTAGACACTTTGGTGAATCGAGCAGGATGGTTGACTTGGTTAGATTCTAATTTTGCTTTAAGTACATTGTACTATGCCGAATATGGAAATATTGGACCAGCAGCTTCGACAAGGTATAGGGTGAAGTGGCCTGGTTATCATGTCATAACAACTGGGAGTGTTGCTTCCAAATATACTGTTGCAAGCCTTATAGCTGGCCGGGCGTGGTTGCCATCTACTGGTGTGCCATTCACTGCCGGGCTGTGAACAAAAGTTATTAGTATTACACTCCTTTATTTGCATTGTTATTTTTCTTCTTATTTTTTCATTGATTCTTCTTTTTGTACGTGTCATGTCATTATGACATATAAATGGATACTATTAATGATTCTTCCCCCAGCTTTTTTGGTGTACCTCCTTGTTTATTTGCAAGTATCAGTTCTAACTTCTAACCATCCTGTCCTAGAAGTAACGTTCATTAATCACTTTTCAGCTTTATCTTTTATTATAAAATTTTAAAATTTTATGATTGGAACTCCATGACTAACCCATGCCTTGAAATTTCACTTACGAAATTTAAAACACCAATAGCAATGGCTATTATGAAACTAAAAAGCAGTATCCACATGTAAATTTTACCCCGTCCCGGCAAACCACGAAAAGGGCTTAACTCAAGCTTTAGTGTTGGACCAAAGACTAAAGATGCGTGAGCTATACCTTCCTATTGAATTTGAAGGTCATATGTGAATTTGTGGGCTAGCTCAGGGGCGATTTAACAAGGGAAAGCTAAGTATCCGGATGCAAATTATTTACACACTCATATCCTTTTACTTTGTTACCCATCAAATTAAGTATCAGAAATGTCCTTCCTTTATAAATTTCAGGGCTTTTCGAGGCTCCACTCTAGCCCTTGAATAAGTAAGGCCATGTAAAGCCAGGATGTCATTAATTAGTTGTAGCCCATACTTTTCTTTTTAGTAGAATATAGAGCGTGCTTGGCATGAAAAAAAATATTTTCTGAAAAATGTTTTCCAATTTTCTCATGTTTGGTTGGATTAAATGTTTTGGAAAATATTCTCCAAATGAACTTATTTTCCTCAAATTTAAGAAAAATGACTTCCCTTCAAAAAGTAAGGAAAACACTTTTCAAACTCTCTTTCAACCTCACACCTCGACTTTTCACACTAACCCAAGTCTCAGGTATTGATTCCCGACACTAACCCGGGATCCGACTCCCGACCCTGACTATTGATTCTCAACTTGAAACCCGACTCACCTCGATTCGATACCCAACTCCCACTCCCGACCTGAGACCCGACTCTCAACTCTGATCCAAGAAACAAAGGCTGGAATCTAACCTTGACTCGAGACCCAACTCCCAAACCTGACTTGGATTTAGATGGCTGACCTCGACTCGAGACCCAGGATTCGACCCGACCCTGAACTCAATCCGAGAATAACTTTCGACATAAACTTGGGATCCAACATCAAGATGGGAATTAGGATTTGATCTCGACCCGACTCCCAACCTCCGACTCAGACTCCAACCCTAACTAGAAATCCGTCTCCCAACCCCAACCTTGATTTAAGTTCAATTCAAAAGTCAGGGTTATGTCCCGATTTTGGAGTCATGAGTCAGGGTAGGATCCCGGATTAAGTGTCAAGGTCAGGTCCCAGATCGGGAGTCAGAATAATGTCCCTAGTTAGGAGTCGAGAGTTGGGATCAGGTCTCGAGTTGGAAGTCAAGGTCGGTTATCTGGTCGAGTCTCGGGTTAGGAGTTGGGGTCGGGTATCAAGTTGGGTGCTGGCGTCGGCTCTCGAATATGGTTTCAGGGCTGGGTTTCAATTTAAGAGTCTGGTCTCGGTTTGAGTGTCGGGGTTGGGTTTCTAGTCAGGAGTCGGGGTCTGGTCCCGATTGGGTGTCGGGATAGGTGTTCGGTCCCAGGTTGAGAGTCGGGATAGGGTCCTGGTTCGGGTGTCGGGGTCGGGTTCCTAGTCGGGAGTTGGGGTCCTGTCCCGATCGGGTGTCGGGATAGGTGTTGGGTCCCAGGTTGAGAGTCAGGGTCGGGTCCTGATTCGGGTGTCGGGGTCGCGTCCTGGTTTGAGTGTCAGGGTATGGTTTGGATTTGGGTGTCGATATCGGTGTTGGGAATCGGTGTCGGGAGTCAGTCCCAGGTCAGGAGTCGGGGTCAGGTGTCGATGTTGGGAGTCGGGTCTCGATTCGGGTGTCGGTGTTGTTGTTGGGTCCCAGGTTGGGAGACGTAAATGGGTCCCCATTCAGGTGTAGGAGTGGGGTTCGGGTTGGGGGGTCGGGGTCGATGTCGGGTCTTAAAGACTGTTGTCATATTCTAAAAACAAAAAAAAGTCGGCAGGTGCTTAATACACTTAAATATTGGCTTCCAAATTAATCCAACACACACTAGCAGAAAATAGGCCTATGGGAACATACTTGCTAGTAACCATTTCAAAACCGTTGCTATAACTAGTCTAGTGCAACAGTTATGAATGTTGCCAAAAGGTTTGGTAGCTATTGACACAACTTAACCATATGACCGTTGCCATTGTAATATGACTGTTGCAATACTGCAATGGTTTTTTGAACCATTGTAGTAGAGTCATCTAAGTTAAGGGTTATCTAAAATTACCATGTATTGCATCGATTCATTAATCATCCACTTTCCCTCCACCATTTTCCCTCAATATTTTTCATCACCCGCCAATACCCTTATTTTTCTTTATTTCTCTTTATTTATTTTACAAACAAGATATAGAAACAAGTCCACTCTCTTAATTCATTTTAGCAAGTTCACTCACACAGTTCAGACCAAATACTCTCTCTTTTCTCTAAATTCTCTCTAAAGTTTTCTCCTCTTAAATCTAATGTGTCGCTGTAAATCTGAGCTAATGTTCTCAGATTTGCACTAATCTAAGCTCGTATTTGACTATTAGGAGCTAAAATTTGCAATCCCCTCTCATCTCTCTTTGAGGGTTTGTGTGATTTAGTTGGTGTTTTGGTAATTTAAGTTGGCGTTTTTAGCTACATCTCTCAGATCTATTGGTGTTTCTGTTTGTTACTGGAGCTAGATTGTATTTTCTTCAACAAGTTCGGTCTTTCAAGGTATTTTTTCTTTAATATCTTTTTTGCTCTTTAAGTTTTGAGCTACGAGGTTCGTGAAATAGTCAGATTTTATTGTTGCATGTTCTAGTAGGTTGCAACTGTGAGTGGTCTAATTTTGCTGGTAGTTGGTGCTATGTGTTGTAATTAATTTGTTGTTGTTAGGTGTGGTAAAATTGTTGATTTTTTCTATTGCATGTACTATTTAGTTGCATCTGTGTATTTGTGTTAATTTATTGTTGTTAGGTATGGTATATTTGTGGGATTTTATTGTTGTATATGCTATTAAATTAGCTACTATGTGTGGTCTTAATTTGTTGTTGTTAGTTATAGTATAACTATGGTATTTTGTTTTGTATATGCTATAGTAGATATTGTTTGTGGTCTTAATTTGTCGTTGTTAGAATCTTTTTTTGTAGATTGTTCAGTGTGACATTAATGTTGGATTTCCTATTGCATTAGGTTTAAATAAATCTGGTAGTGTGTTTTTACCCTATTTCTCTTTATCTTTTGACAATAGATTTGTGAAATTTGATCTGGTACTGTGAATCAGATTTTTTTTGCTGTTGATGTTGAATTTCTGAGGCATGATTGATTAGACAAGAATTTCTGAGGCATGATTTAAACCTGTATATTTTTATTTTATGATAATAATTTGTGTGACGATGTCGCCTTTCTTGAATGTTCATTAAGTTAGATAAAACCATAGCCTGTTTTTTTCTTTCCCTCAGCAAATCAAGTTTTCTTAGGCTCGTTCTTTTAAAGCAGTGAGATGATCACTATTTGTTCAAAAAACTTAATTGTGGAATCTGCTTACTTGAAGTGTCCAAGCACTGGCTAAGCTGTTGGTTTACTTAGTGTAACATCTCTTTTTTTATACTGGTTTTGGCTAAGGTATCAGTTTACTTATTGTGTCATATCTTTTATGTATGTTAATGATTTTGGCTAAGCTATTGGTTTACTTAATGTGTCATCTCTTTCATTACTGGTTTTGGTGACGTTGATTGTTTACTTAGTGTGTCATCTCTTTCATCTACTTAGTGTATCTACTTAAGTGTGAAATCTGTTATATTGAAGTGACGTCTCTTGTTAAGTTACTGATTTTGGCTATGCTTTGCTTAGGACAAATTGAAAAATAGTCTTTTATTAAAAAGAAACTGTTTGGTCCAGCATTCTCATGTTTGGTCTAATATTAACATGTTTATTAAAAAGGGATTGTTTGGTCCAATACTGCCATGTTTAAGTTGAATTGTTCTTGATTTTTTTGGTAAAGTTAAATTAAATTTGAAATGATTCTATTTGTTGAATGTAAATGAGTTTTTGATAAAGTAGTTGATGTGTGAATCATAACTGATTGTTGTTGTATGAATGTTAAACATAAAGTAATAGTAATAGTCCATCAAGTAGTAATTATAGCTTTCATTATTTTTTTAGTATGCCATTTCTTTCATCTACTTAGTGTGAAGTCCGTTATATTAAAGTGATGTCTATTGTTAAGTGTTGTTGTATGAGTGTTAAACATGAAGTTATTATCTTTCTACTTAGTATGTCTCCTTAGTGTCTCTCCTTAGTGTGTCTACTTAAGTGTGTGAATACTGGTTTGGGCTATGCTTTGCTCAGGACAAACTGAAAAATGGTCTTTTATTAAAAAGGGACTGTTTGGTCTAGCATTGTCTTGTTTGGTCCAGTATTCTCATATTTATTAAAAAGTAATTATTTGGTTTGGTATTCTCATGTTTAAGTTTGAACTGATCTTGATTTTTTGATAAAGTTAAATTAAATTTGAAATAATTCTATTTGTTGAACCTAAATGAGTAATTAGTTAAGTAGTGGATGTGTGAATCATACCTGATTTTTGTTGTATGAATGAGTGTTAAACATGAAGTAATAGTAATAGTCCATCAAGTAGTAGAATTAGCTTTCATTGTTTTTTTTATTTGAACCTGCTTTTGCTTTCAACTAAACAGTTATAAAAATATCTCACTTTACGCATCCTATAAAGGACATCAATGGTTCTTAGTTTTTGTTTTAGTAGTTAGGAGTATGTCTGAAATTATAACTACATGTTAGTCTGGCTAGTCTTTGGGTGATCATAAAGTAATACTGTGTACTGCTTGCTATTGTTCTTGCGTTAAATCTTAAACTGCATTGTGTTCATGTGTTGTTTGAGAAATTATTGTTCTGTTGGATTGTTCTGTTAGATTGATCAGTAGCAGAACATTGTTGTTTTTTATGTTTGTTACTTAATATTTTTTATTTCTTTCGTCACATAGATGTCAATGAGTAATTTAGATAGAAGTTGAATGAATCTAAGAAGAAGCAATGGTGAGTTTATCAATGGAATGAAGGATTTTCTTGATAAGGAATTTGAACGGGGTTCTAAAGGAAAAGATATTATGCCCATGTGATGTTTGGAAGAATCTCTATTGGCATTTTAGAAATGTTGTGGAGGATCACTTGTTTGCAAAACGATTTGTTGTAGGATATGACAAGTAAATTTCTCATGGGGAAAGGGTATCCACAAGTACACCCATCCAAGTAGTAATGACCATGAAGCTTGTAACAGTCATGATGATATTGGTGGACTACTTCATGAGGTATTTAGAAATATAAAAGGTGATGTAAGGCATGAAAAAGGGGTGAGAGAAGGACTATCTGAAGATGCAAAGAGGTTTTTTAGATTAGTTGAGGAAGGGAAGAAGTAGTTATATCCAGGGTGTGAGAACTTCAGCAAGTTCAGTGGTTGGGATTTCACACGAAAGTCTCAAAATAGTGGAGTGTCTTTAGCTGCGACAACTAATAGTTTTGCTAGTGCCTGGGATCAGAATCCCATTAATGGAGAGGTTATCAATTATGGTGATATTCAAGATATTATCGAACTCGATTATTATGGTCATTTTAGTATTGTACTATTTAGATGTGCTTGGTATCACAATGAAAAAGATGAATTTGGGTTAACCCATGTGTACTTCAAC
Source organism: Capsicum rhomboideum (assembly GCA_031232105.1). Classification (NCBI taxonomy): domain Eukaryota; kingdom Viridiplantae; phylum Streptophyta; class Magnoliopsida; order Solanales; family Solanaceae; genus Capsicum; species Capsicum rhomboideum. The sequence continues at coordinate 33,948,961 of CP124716.1, forward strand.
AGATTATGTAGTACAGATGGCTCTTTTGCATTGGCGTCTCAGGTGCATCAAGTGTTTTATGTGGAGGATCCAACTAAGATGTATTTTTATTATGCAAGAAATAAAGTCCCCATTGATTTGTATGACTTGGAGGAAGAAAACTGTCCTAACATAGGAGAGACATTTTGGAGGGAGCCTACTGAAGACATTGGTCCCTCGACCACAACATCTGATTTGACATTAGATGGTTAAGAGATGATATCCCCGTTTATGTTGTTGATATGCCACCTGATGCACAATTTTTAAAAGATACAGCTATGGAAACATCAAAAGAGGAGGATGATTATGATGATACTGATTGAGATTGGATGGAGGCGGATGATTAAAAAAAACTTAAGAACTTTTGTAGCTAGTTTGAACATTTGTGTAAATGCTAGCTGCCTAGTAAACTTGTTTAGCTATAATATTTTGGTGTTCTGTAATAGATATTTTTGTTGATTTTATTGGCTCATTGACTATTGATTAGGACCTTGTTTCTTGTACACTTTTGCTGATAGCATCAACCTGATGCTCTTTATTAATCCTATCTATGTAACTTAGAATTTTGATCATAGTTTATGTTATTTTGAGTGAGTGATAAAGGGATTTTGACAGTAATAGTTTGATTATGTTTCTTATTTATATCCTCATTATTTATTTTTTATCTATTCTTTTTCCTTATAATTTTATGTTGATCAGTTGCTTAATTTTTCAGGAGATTCAATATCTGATTTAGTGAATCATTGAAGGGATCGAAGGATCGGCTTCAATTCTGACTGACAAGCGTTACAGAAAGGTTGACACTACTACTTATTTGTTTTATTTGTATGAAAAATAAAATACTCTACTGTTTATGTTGAACTGTCTATTTTCTGAATTATAGAGGCCATGTTATTTATGTAGACATCCAGAAGATCATAATGAACTGCATCAGCCTTCTTTAATTTTGGTGTAAACAAGATATGTTGGGGGATATAGATGTGTTAGTTGATTTCATAGAAAAACTATAATACCTTAGATTATATTGGGTTTTTTTTTCTTGCAATGCCCTGAGGATTGTAACTAACCAAGTTATTATTATTGGATGATGCTTATCATGTGAATATAAATTTACCTTTATCAAAAAAATTATGTATTTGGTGATACTTTTCTATGCTACTCTATTAATTAGTAGTAGCTAGACTGACTGACATTTAAGCCATTTGTAAGGTGATGCGATGCTTACATGTAGTATTCTTTTGCTAGATTCAGCAGTCATGACTCCAAAGAAAAACAAAAATGTGAAAGTGAAGAAGTACATAGAGGCTAGAAGTTGTACATCCATGGCATGCAAACGGCTTTCGTCATTGAGAACAAAATCGATTGTTCACCATTTTTTGCCTCAAAACTCTTCTACTGATCTAGTAGTGCAAGCTATACAGGAACTGGTGCCTCAAAAGTCTTTCACTCAGAATGCACAAGCTATATAGAAATTACTACCTCGAATGTCTCCTCGAAAGTCTGCGAGTCTAAAACCACAAGTTACACAAGAACAAGTGCCTCAAAAGTCTGTGAGTCTGGCAGCACAAGGTATACAAAAACAAGTGCAACCAAATTATCAGAATTCTACTACTCCAAAAGCTCAAGCTGGGAAGGAACCAATTCCACAAGTGTCTCAAAAATCCTCAATTATTGAAGCACAGGCAAAGCAAGAACCAATTCAAAGGGTTACTCAGAATTCTACTTCTCTAAAAGCACAAGCTGGTCAGGTACAAGTGCAACAAGTGCGTACGAATTCTTCCACTGTTAGAACAGAAGTTGTAGAGGAATAAATGAAACAAGTTCCAAGAGATTCTTCCACTCTAGAAAGAGAAGATGTATAGGACCAAGTGCAGGAAGAACCACTAAATTTGAGGGAAAATGATTTATCTGAAGAACAAGGCAAGAATATATAAATATACTTGTACACTTGAATTAGTTTACATTATTGTTTAATATGTTGTTTAACGTTGTTTCGTATCATTGTAGGCCCTTTGAGTCAAAAGAAAAAGAGAGGAGGTACAATAATACAACATGTACATGCTCGAAAAGATCATAAAGTCATTGTTCTGAATAGGTACAAACAACTGATTGGTTCTACAAAAGAAGTAGTAGCAGAGCTGGGTAGCTTTCTTGGAACATTGACAAGAAATGCCATGCTTTGTCCTCTTCATATACACATGTGGAGTCATGTGGATACCGAAGAAGATCTGTGGGAATATACCCTAGTTTCCTTTCCTACTTTCATAATTTTAGTTAAGAATATTTTGTAGTTTTTATATTACTAACTCAAAGAACAAATTGTAGTAGAAGTACAAAATTCCTGAAGCTGGAAAAAATAGGTTTTGAAAGGAATTCAGTCTGCTCAGAGGAAGTACAAGAATAACCTATATAGGCACCATTATAAACCATTTACAACTGATGCTCGATTGGCAAATAAGCCCGATGAAGTTTCAGAATATGATTTCAAGGATCTTCTCAAGAATTGGGACACTGATGAATTCAAGGTTAGATATGAATCATGCACAATTTAAGTTGGTTTTGTTTCATGTATATCTTTCAATACAGTTTTATAATTGTAGGAACACTATTTTGTATGATCATTATAAAAGAAAAAACTAAGAAGCTGATCACTCGGATTATTTATATTCTCGGAGACTCGACTAACTCTTACGTTCTTGATTTCTTGTTTAAGTACATTTCATAGCTATATTATTTGCAGAAAATGAGTGAAATAAAGTCAAAGAATCGAAAAAAATTAAAGAATTTGCATACTACTGGTAAAATCAGTTTTGCTGTGATACGCGACAAATTGGTGTGTTCTCTTCTTAAATCATTAATTATGAATTTCCTATCATTAAAAGTTTATTGATACTAACTTTTATGTAATTAGAAAAAAGTGAAGAAAACCTCCGGTGATGTATCACTTAAGAAAATCTTTGTGGCAACAAGATTAAGGGAACCTGGTTGAACATACAAGGACACTGATAAGGATATGATTACTAAAATTGTATTAATCATCTTTATGTTTGATATTGTTTAGTTGTTATTATATAGGCTTAACTTGATTAACTTTAATTCTTTTCATCTGAACTTGATTTGTAGGCTGAAATAGAAAGAGTGCAAAGTAAACAAAGTGCAGAAGGTCAAGAATCTGTTGATGCTTTTGCCACTATGATAGGACCTGAACATCTAGGATTTATGAGATTGTATGACCGGGGAGTTACTAGAAAAACTCTGAAAGAGAAGGGAAGTGTTGAGTCCTCTGTATCTTCTACTAATGATGTGGTTTTGTTTTTGGTTGTGTACTAGTATATATTCAAATATTATGGTTTGGGTTTTGATTTTGGTTTTGGTATTCAAATGTAGTAGTTTTGATTTTTCGTTCATCATTTGATTTTGGCATTCAAATGATGTGGTTCTATTTTTTATTTTGGTACTGGTATATATTCAAATATTGTGGTTTGGATTTTGATTTTAACATTCAAATGATATGGTTCTGTTTTTTATTTTGGTATTTGTATGTATTCAAATTTTGTGGTTTGGATTTTGGTATTAAAATATAATGGTTTTGCTTTTGGTTTTATTTTTGGTTCATCATTTGGTTTTAGCATTCAAATGATGTGGTTCTGTTTTTGGTTTTGATGCTGGTATTCAAATATTGTGGTTTATGTTTTGGTTTTGGTATTCAAATGTTGTGGTATGTGTTTTGGTATTCAAATGATGTGGTTCTGTTTTTGGTTTTGGTATTGGTAATCAAATGATATGGTTTGACTTTTGGTTTTGGTACTGCTATTCAAATGATGTGGCTGGTTTGGGTTTTGGTATTGAAATGTTGTGGTTTTGGATTTGGCTCTCTGTATGTACGATTTTATTTAGAATCTATTTGGTTAATGTTATAGATATTAATAATTAGCAACCTAACGAGCTCCTTTAAATTTAAGAGTATAAGGTTAAGTTCAAAATGAAGACTTGGTAATGCATCTGGAAAATCAAAATCTAGTAATGCATCTGTTAAGTATTGAAGGAAAGATGATAGATTTAGTGAACATATGTTGTTGTGCACTTGTCCTTGACCTTGTAGTATGTTTTGGTATGTTTTGCACTTCACCTGACACTTCTAGTATATTGAAGTGCATCTGCTGGTATGTTCAATTTACATTGACACTTATGCTAAAACGTATTTGTTGGTATATTCAATTGACATTGATCCACTTGTAGTATGTTAAAATGCGTCTTTCTTGTGGTAAATGTTAATCTATCCTTGCCGATACTTGACATTGACACTTCTAATGTAATAACAATCTCACATTCTAACTTGTGGAGCTGTAATTGATATAAATGGGTTCTTAGTCAAGATGTTGGTAGAATTATATCTCAATGATGTTGTTACTTATAACATTCTAACTAGGCTTAATGTTTTCAGTAGCCTAGATGTTGATTTTCTTCTATCACCACGCTGCCTTGGATAAGACTTGGTAATGGATCAGTAGACTAGATGTTGGTTTTCTCATTTCACCTCACTGCCTTGTATAAGACTTTGTAATGCATCTATTAGCCTAGACTTGGTAGTGATGCTTTTATTTGCTGTAGGAAACTTATTGCGTTTCTCCTTTCACATCATGTCACTGCCTATCTTCAATTTGACTAAAATTAAAGTTCTAGCAGATAAATGATGAAAATTGGTTCATAACTTTTATTCATCGACTTTTGTAGGTGAAAAAAACAATCAGGGTGGTGATGATGAAAGCATGGATGAGGACGACATTTGAGATTTACTTGAAAGTGGTCGAAGCTTTTGTATGATGACCAGCTCTTTTGTTGATATAATTATGAAGTCTTATTTTGTTAACCAGGTGAAACATATGCCAACTGCTACATATTTTTACCTATGGATATTATTGTGACTGATTTTTTCCCCTATGATGGCGGATGCCATTATGACTTATACATTTTGCGCCTATATTGCGGGTGACACTATGACTCGCATATTTTGTATATATATTTTGCGCTTGTGGCAGATGTTGGTTTGACTGGAATATTTTGAATTAGAATCAATCAAATTCGTTTAGTAATTATCATCTGTTATGGTATTTACAATTTCATATTTCAAATATTTATAATTACAGCACAGGCTATTGAAATATATATGATCTGTTCTAATAGGTAAAATATACCTATTGCAATAGCATTTTCTAAACACAGGCTACCAATTGTAGGAACATATGAGAACTGTTACAATAGGTAACAAATAACCATTGCAGTAGCACTTTTGATCAATGTTAAAAATCTGTTGCCATAACAATAAAAACTGTCTTAATTGAGCTATCAAATCCGTTGCAACATATAGTAAAAAAAACTGTTGCAAAATTGTAATAACCGTTGCAATTGAACAAACAATTTCATTTCAAAATACACTAAATAACTGTTGCAAAATATCATTAAATGTTGTAATTGAGCTAACAAATCTGTTGCTACAAAGACAAGAGAACTGTTGCAAAACATCAAATGCAATGATTTTAACTGTTCCAATTGGCATATGAAATAGTCGTTTTTGAGGGATGAAAAACTATTGCAATAGGTGTGCCTTAAGAAACGATTTTTGAAACTGTTACAAGAACCGCTGCCATATAGCTATGGTAACGCGAGCTGGTGTGGCGGTCATGACCCCCGTTGCCATAACATGTGTGCAACAATTTTAGGGCCTACAACAATAATTTTTGTACTGTTGCCGTAGGTCCGTTTTCTGGTAGTGACCAGTAATATATGTTTACAAAATGTCTTGCACATCAAATATATCAAAAGTTGATTGAAGATATAAAGAAAGTGCAATATTTTTAATTCAAAACATGTAAAGACGGTTGACAAGTTTGTATAAACCTCACAATTAACCTATGTCAAAACCACTTTGTTTTGTGGAAGTTCACAAGTTACATACCAAAAACACTTTATATAATCCTCCCTATCTATAAGATTAATGCACAATCGTCATTCTACGTGCCATATTTTCAATATTTCTCGTAGCTCATCATTAGCACAACAACACGCTGTTGGTTTTTCTTGTCCATTCATCAATACATTCAGGCAGAAGAATAAAACAGGCCTTATAAATTGACCTATTAATGGGGAAGGCTTGGAACAATAGGTAAAAAGATCGAATGAATCATGACTCGCTAGCCAAGTATTTGGCTGAGTCACCAACTATTGTTGTCCCTACGATCACCACAACTTATACTTGCATTACTCATCCAGCAAATGTTGAACATGGCCGCAAAACAAACTTTGATAACTATCCTAAGGTCTGTGATCCTTTTTCTTTTCATAATTCTCTCGTCATAAACTATTTTCTCTATTTCAAACTCTGTTAAATTTCAAAAAAAAAAAAAAAAGTCTCGTTACTTCATGGTTTCTCCAATATTCTGCAAGCTTTTAGAAGTGCTTCAGCCTGAAGATCAGTAGCAATAAGGCAACTAGCTTAGTGCCAGTAATAGTCAAAGGTATGAGGTATTAATTAATCATATGTTCGCGTAAAATAGTAAGATAAATTAATACCTCATGCCAACAAGTAGCTCAATACCTCACATAAAGCCATCTAACTGTAAGTTTATTACACAAAAGTCATCAAACTTTAAAGTTATCACACAAAAGTCATTTTTTTTAATTGTCACATAAAGATATTTAATTTAGCACAAATTAATTAAAAAGTAAATGTAACCTGAAATTTTGTATTTTGCAGTGAAAATATGATATGACATTCCAAAATAAGGTGATAAAGACTTGCATGAAACGGCACATTGATTATTGACAACCATGACTGACCAATAAGATTTTCCTTGCTAAATCTGCTGCTTCATTTGAATTTGTGATCACTCGATACCCACGCTACCTGACTCTTCTACTAGTCGATGCTCCAGGATCAGTGTTCCTATATTCTCCGTAATGCAAAGTATTTAAAGTAAAATTACTATCCCACTCTAAGCAACTAGTAGGATCCACCAGCAGGATCCACCAACGAATCAAGGAACATTTTTAGAAAAATATTACACGAATATTGTTTCCATGGTCGTCCCAAATTGTACGCCTAGAATGTATCCAGCGCATTCTTAAGGTCAAATATTGCAGACATAATTCGCGAATTATGTATCAAAATTCCAGTGTTTTGGTTCGGATCAGTCTGTCCTTGAGCTGTTATAGTAATTTTATGTTTATCCTTAGGGCTTCTAGCAAAAATCGCGCAATTTTGGAAAATTACTACAGCATTACCAAAAAAAAAGTTCATTGTGCCATAGATATAATATTCTTTATAGAATTATCATTGTGAATGGGTGTAAAGAGTGTCTTGATACCCTTAAAATCTACAACGATAAGAAATTGATAGGTCAAATCTAGAACGTAGTGCAACTGCTTGATGGTTTTGCGAATCAACTGTGTTGCGGAATGTAATGTCTAATGGGTAAAATGTTAACTATATTACAGTAGTATTAAAATATAAATTACAAAAAGTGATCGATCTATTTTAGGTGTTATATTTTGTTGGACAAGAATGTCAAGATAGATTATTTCATTAACTTGTTTCATTAGACGTTGTTGTTGTTGTTTTCCAAAAAAGCGAGGACCTAAATATTTAGTAATATGAATCAAATAGCTCTAGGAAAGTTAATTAGGACAAAAAAAAAGTGAAGTGTCACGACTCAATTCGCGGATCGTGCGGGCACCTACCTAACACCTACCCTAGATAAGAGAACCCTTACTACCCAACCATTCATTTAATGAGGAAGTTCAACAATTCCTTTTCAATAACAAAATTTAGTTATAACTCATACATATATAATTTTGGTTTAATACATTTGATATGTAAGAGTAATGTGGAAAATAATCAATAATGAATCCTCAGAAACTAGCCTAAACCGGCAAGATCACTAGACAGAGAACGAGAAAGCCCATGACATAGCATCCATGCAGAATAGAGATAGCAGGAGCTGCTGTTGAGTGATTGATGTCACTGCTATAGAAACCCCAACTGAGCTGCACAATGACTATATCTCCGGTGGGAGATATAGTAAGTGTAGCATCAGTACAACCACACTGATAGGCATCATCGACCGACCATGGTTAGAAACAAATAACCTTAATAGCAAATAGGAAGAAATCATAGCATTAAATAAGGTTCCGATTTCTAATCCCCAAGTTATGAAATTATTAGTACCATACTCTTAGCATCTTTGTGACCTACCTGCCATTTAACATTTTCGTATATCTTTGTCCTTTGACAATCCACTCTAACTTACATTCCTTAATATTTTCCTCACTCATTACTTTGGTTTCTGCAATTCCTAGCCCACTCTAGACCGACTTCACGAAATTAGGACTTGAGGCTACCCATGATTTGACCAAACCTCATCGATATTCTACTAACACAATGCACTACGGGGTTTATAACTATTTAGACACTCATGATGTTGACAAATCCCCTATGGGAAGGGACACTATTGTATATCCCGCCTACAAAACCATGCATTCAGGGCAAATAAATATTAATACTTAAACTAGGTGTACCTCGTATTAATGATTTGCTACAGTACAGTATCAATACTACCAACAGGTTGGTCCACCCAAGGAACCCACAACGATATATATAACATAAATGAATGTTCAAGGCATATGAATGAATGTATGAATGCAAGGAGGGCGCATCACCTCTTTCTCTTCTCATTCTCATCAACATCACCATCATCATCAACTCCATGAATATCATGAGATATTTATCACCATTATCATCATCATCATCAACTCAACAACATCAATCATAAGCAATGTCTGAAATAATCACAATCACTAGTCCACATGGAATTACATAGAATCAATCCTATTACTGTACATATCCCTAGATACATACATTTATGTACTCGTGTACACCGTACCTTTGATGAAATTGCGATGGTTCTACCTAGTTACCATTGCTAAATCTCTCTCTCTCTCTCTCTCTATGTCCAACCCACACTCGTATTTCCAACCTCGCTCTCAACTCCTCTCTTAAATACTTCTATTGGAATTCTCACACTTAACCTTATCAAGCTTACCCTGCTTACTTTATGACTCTTAATAAACTTGCCTCTTCTGCCACTCACCCTGCCACTATGTTGTCCCCCAAACCGTCCTATCCCCTTAATTACACTCATAGGTCACCTAAAACTCTCTTAGGTTACTATAAACCTCTACTCCATATAACTTTTTGTAAACCTCCCCAAAGCGAGACGTAACTATCTAATTTACCAAGAGCGCCCTCTATCAACTCTAGTTCACTACTTACTCCCCCTTTTTATCATACTCAACTCACCCCACACCTTGAAACCACAACATTCAATCAGTTAGTCTAGATTCTCATAAACTTCAAGCTACTCCATGCTACGAATATCACATAAATGAAATACAACATCAATTAACCATATTATTAAAGCCTAACTGGATTTTTATCGTTTCTATCCTTTCAAATACCGTGCTTGAAGGTCTATTGTATGAGAACTCCCGATATTACTATATGAATCTAACCCAAGTCTAATCGCTATAAGAAAAACCATAACCTACCTCACGGATGAAATATGCTGCTATTGAGAGGAGAGAGTAGTCCCGCAAGTGCCAAACGTCTCCCCATCATCAATAAACATGAATACTCCTTTTTCTCTTCTATAAACATGAATACTCCTTCGAGCATAGTGGAGAAGTCATTAGGTAATTGGAGTTATAGACTAATGGTTGCAAGGGTATCATTTCAATATTACTGCTAGAGAATCCAAGTTCTAGTGATTGAGCAATATCTTGTAAATCCATAATTTGTTTGGAAGGCATAAAAAAATAGGTGATATATAGAAATTATCATCACAATATTTGCCAATCTCTACTTTCATCTTCAGTGTTTATTTCTTTTTGACGATGTCAGATGGATTAAAAATCAAGGAGATGGTAAATTTCATTCACAATGCTGTATCTTCCTATTACAAATAATTGAAATATAACATTTGGTCAAAAATAGTCATGCACTCTTGAATATTGTTGTTGTTGCTCCTTTTCTTTTTGGCTTCAGTAATGGAGGTAAGATGATAAAAAAGAGATATAGTCACAGTGATAATAGGTCAACCGAACCCTCTTGGTCGGAGAATTGGTAGATGTTGAATTCCCCTGGTTTCTTTGTGTGTTTATTTCTTTATTTTTTGAATTCTCTTGCTGAAAATCTTGATTCCATCAGTAAATTTGACATATGTAGAACTCAAAAGTACAAACCTAATAGTTTGACTTGCAACAACTGAAGTTCAAAGTCTAACTTCAACGACAAACTATAGCATTATCAACCAAGAAAATAGAATGCACTGTCAAATAGAAAGTTTTTAGTCAAGGTTTTCTTTTAAGTATTTCTTATGCTGCAGAAATACTGAAATAGAACACATAAAAACTATTCCTGGTGCATGTTTCTATTACATTTTCAGTCGTTGATTCAAGTGTTGTGGGATTTCATATTGTATGTTTCTTGGAAGTCTAGTAACAAAATAGAACTGATCAAAACATAGGCGAATACAGAATTTGAACTTTATGAGTTTCGATTTGAAATTCTACCACATCCGATGTAATTTACTGGACTCGTAATATATTATTTTTACTTATTAGTAAGTTTTTTAAACATATATACGGGTCTAAGCAAAAGCCACTAGGTTCAGTTAAATCCGTAGGCTATTCCCTACTACATCTGGCCTTGGATCAAGAATCTCTAAATAATTAAAATGGAGAGTTAATAACTCAAATAGTCACTTAATTATGGGAATGAAAATGGGCTAAAAGGATTTAGGGAATACCACTATGAGAAATGTTTCTTTGAGCACAACATGGAATTGTCAGTTCTATGTACATATATATGGCAAGTTCTTCACTCACTATTTTTATTTTTCAACACATGATTAGTGGTCTTCTTTTTCAGCAGCATATATATCTTGGTTTTCTTGTTCAGCAGCATCCAGAAGTTTTTTTTATCTCTTTTTCAAAGTTTCAACTCTGATGCTTAACCTTTTATACTTTTAAGTTAACATTTATTGATTATTTATTTACAGAAAATGTCTGAAACAAATATCGAGAATCGAAAGAAACTGGTGAATCCACACAATGTTAGCAAAATAAGTTTTGCTTTAATCCGTAATAAATTGGTGTGTTCTCTTATCTATTATAGACTTAATTTGTCGTCATTTCAAGCAATTTTTTATATCCATTTTCATATGACTAGAAAAAGGAGAAGGGAACTATGTCACTTCAGGATATGTTTGTGGCCACAAGAGCAAGAAAACCCAATCGTTCGTACAAGACCTCGAATGAAAACACAACCAGTAAAACTGTACGAACGTTATCTATTTTCTAGTTTTATTGGCATCAATATTTGTTCTTAGTTTTTATTTACTTGGATGTGATTTTTGTATATGCTTTATTAGGTTGACATGGAGGAAATTGAAACACATTATTCAGCTGTGGATGGTCAATCTGTTAATGCATTTTCATTAGTCATGAACATCTGGATCGTTGGAGACTGTACAGTGCGGGGATGAAAAAAACTTTTTTGAAAAAAATAGTTGGCGATTCTGAACCAACTTTAAATGCCACAAATGATGCAGTGCAACAAATGTAAGAAAAAAATACAAAACTTGGAGAAAGAAATTGAGGAACAAAAGAAAATGATGAGACAAGAAATCATGGCAGATTTAATCGAACAACTTCAAAAAGCAGGATTAATTGATTCTAACATACTAGCAACGTTGTCCATTCCTTCACCATAAGAATCTGCTTCTTCACAACCCGCTACAGGGAGAAACAAAGGTTAGTGTTGCTACTGACTATTTTTCTCGCTCTACCTCTTTATCTTTCTCCTCCTCTTCTTCTTCTTCTTCATCATCGTTTTCTATTATGAGTATTTTTCTCGTGTCTCTGTTGTGTCTATTTTTTTGCTTCTTAAAAGTGGAATTTGGTTACCTTTTAGCCATTGTTTGGTTAGTTCTTGAAAATATCTTTTGTTGTTGGTGGTGATGATCTTGTTGCTCTTATTGGTTGTTTTTTCTTTCTCTTTTCCTGATTCCACTGATCATCATGTTCTGAAAAGTGTGACACACATTGGTTATACTGTTTAATTGATTGGTTCTTGAATTGTTTGTTGAATACTTATAACCGCTTGTACTGATGTGCTGAGTGAGGAATCCAGTAAGACACAGTTAGAGATAAGTTGTTGTCCCCTGCTGGGATAGAGTGATATTGTCCTATTGAGTGAGGAGTCCTGTTGAGTGAGGAATCCGGTGACACAGTTACATATGGAATAGAGTCTTGTTGTCCCATGCTGAAATGATATATTTGATAAGATAGAGATAGGCATATATTTGGCTTTGATTAATATCTCTATTCTCTAAGGTCATATTGTTACAATATATCATCTGATACACTCACCTCTTAGTTTGATATATGTTGTATGGTTGATACTAAATGGGGGTTGAGTTACCATGACTTATGCATTCTTGGGTGCTTGCACCTAATTGACAGTATGAGGGAATCCTTTAGGCTCTTTAGGATTGTCTCCTACTTGTTCTACTATTTTCATGTATTGATGACAATGCACAATTTTAAGTGTGGGGTGGGAAATTTAATTACTTTTGTTTTTTATAAGGTTGCCCGAGTTTATTTTTGTGTTGAATTAAGAAACATAATCTTTTAAGTGACACTTAGGCTTAACTTAGGGTCCGTATACCTTTTGTTGTTATTGGTGCTGATTTGGTTGCTCTTGTTGGTTGTCTTTTCTTTCTTTTTTTCTGAGTTTGCCATTGATCATGTTCTGGGAAGTGTGATATGCATTGGACCTTTAGCCACTGTTTGGTTGGTTCTTGAATTGTTTGTTGTGATTTAAACTTTATGGAAGCACCAAGTCTCATATTGCTAGATGGCTAGAAATGCTTAATTTTTACCCAGCTTAGGGAGTACTGATATGAGTAGTTAGTTACATGGTATAACATAGTTTGATTCAGAGAATGACCGGAGAATGAACCATGTTGCTCATGGTATGACCTTGATTTCTAAAGACCTCGAATCTAGCTGTTAAAACACCATTTACACTATTAGGCTTGTGACATGAATGTTTCATGAACATTAGTCATTTGGAAATTTGAAGGTGGAGTCCCAAAAAAAATTGTTGAAGCTGAAGTTGGAATAAAATTATTGTCTAGATAACTGTACATACAAAATACCTCAGCTTTTGAGGATGTAGTTCACGAACAAACGTCTTTAGCTGAACAGATTACCCATTTCTTGAATTCATGTTATTATTTATCCTTGCTTCTTCAAAAAGACTCTGTTACTATTTTACATCTTACACTTTTAGATCACTTGATCTTGGGATGACATCAAATTGGAATCCCAATCTATAGGTGTTTCTTCTGCTATTATTGCCTCAAAATAGGTAATATCAAGAAAGATCTTAAACCAAGCAACTGAACCCGCAAAATAAATGTTTGTAATTTTCTTTGAGCTCTGTAATTAACTCCAAATTTGGTAATGAAAGTTTTTATGGTTGGCAATTATGGTTATTTATATAGGACTCGCAAGTTCTTATTAATTATTTTTTATTATCATTGTAGGTGATGACATTGAAGATGAGAATGAAAGCGATGAACTAGACCTGACCTAGGCCAGATAGATCAAATTGGGTTCATGCTACGTCATGTTGAAAATTTTGACTAAATTTCAAACATATTTTATTGTTGAACATTGAAACTTATGTGTTGCAATTTTTGAAGGCCCAAAAATATTTGGTTTTTGGTTGTAATGAATAGTTTCTACTCTTTGTCCAAAAATAATTGATTCTTGGTCTAAAAACTTGTGTTTTATGTTATGCTTAATTTATAAATATTTGCAATAGCTAGCCTAATAAATATAAATGTTGCAGTAGCCTATAAATAACTATTGTTATAACCTAATAAAGATTGTTGCAGTAGCCTTATAAACCATACCAATAGCCACAAAAGAGTAACGGTTGCAATCATAGCATTAGACAAACATAACTATCCCAACAGATGTACCATGTCCATAATTAAATAGAAATAAACATCACAATAGCATATTGACTACCATTGCATAAATTTCTTTTGGGACAGTTCATACCCGTTGCATAAAGTTTTATTGGGACGGTTCATAGCTGTTGCATAAAGTTCTATTGGGACTGTTCATAGTCGTTGCATAAAGATCTATTGGGATAGTTTGTAGCCGTTGCATAAAGATCTATTAGGACAGTTCACATCCGTTGCATAAAGATCTATTGGAACGGTTCGTACTCGTCCCAATAGATCTTTAGCCATCGCAAATATTGTGGAGTAGAAATCGTCCCAACATGCTCCCTTATGGCGACGGTTCTGAAAAAACCATCGCAATTGATCTATTGTCACGGGACCAGTTGTATCAGGTGGGTTAAACGTCGCCATATCTATATAGAGATGGTTTTGATATCTATGAGGATGATAATTGAACCGTTGCTATACGCCTTATTTCTAGTAATGTCAACATCCATTACATTTAGTTTGAAAAGACCCTCATTGAGGTAGCCCTTTCCTACATACATTTCATTCTTTCTTATTACAACTTTCTCTGAAATGAACCCACATTTAAACCCGTTTTTAATGAGAAGTGTTGTAAACACTAAGTTCTTCCTAATAATAGGAACATGGAGTACATTATTGAGAGTCAATACCTTGTCGAAGTCATTTTTTATTAATATTTTCCCACTTTCTTCAACCTTGGTTGTTGCAGTATTTCTCATGAAGATCACTTCTTTGGGACCAACGGCATCATAAGTAGCGAAAGCTTCTTTTTCCGGACAAACATGTCTAGTGGCTCCTAAATCAAGCCACCATTCATTTGGATTTCCAACTAGATTGCTTTCAGTGATCATTGCACACAGATTTTTAATCTTTCTAGTTGCTTCGACCATGTTTATTTGATTCCGTTTCTTGTTCTTCTTCAGAACTTGACAATTTAGAGCTTTGTGGCTAACTTCACTACAATTGTAGCACTTGCCTTTGAACCTTTTCTTGTTCTGCTCTTTCTTTTTTTCTAAAAGATTTCTTTCTCTTCTTATTATGTGTAGCATTATCTTTAACAAGATTTGCACCCATCATTTCCGATTTCTCACGCAACTTAATATCATCTTCTATCTTGAGATGAATCACAAGATCTTCCAAACCAGATAATTGGTTTTCAAACACTCCTTCTTCAGGAACATGAAGATCTTTACTTGTGAACTTTTGCATTTCAAGTTTGGTCAGCCAAAAGAACATCATTTGTTGCCATTCTTGGAAGTTCATACTAGAAAGATTTTTTTGGTTTTGCTATCGTTGCCATTTCTAGAGTAACATTTGAACGGTTTAATGATGCAACATTGGTTGTCGTTGGGACAACACCATTCACAACCGAATCAATTTGTTGTTTAGTTTCATTAGTCATTTTTCTATCAAGCCTTGACAATCAATTTAGTATTTCAGAATACTAACAATAAAGACTTAATCTTTAAACCACTTGTTTCTAGTCAACAATGTAGTTTTTATGTCTTCAAATCATCAACCGAATGAACTTTGAAACTTGACGAAGTTTTTATGTTTTTCAAATCAGAATCAAATTCAAACAAAGTGAAAACCCATAGGTTTTAAAACTCCAGAAACCAATACATAGAGTTCAATGAATCAGTGAATTTTTTATATTCTTCGAACGAAATTCCCAATCTGATTTCTCGGCAAAGTTTTTATCCGAGGGAGTAGAAATCAAAAGATTTAGTCTCCACAAAATCAGTCTCAATACACATCAACTAAGTACTTAATAATTTCCTTAAGATTGTTGTTTTTCGGGTTTAGTAAAATCTGTATTTTTCAACAAGAACTTCAAACACATGTTCAAACTAAAGCATGAAAAATCAAATGAAGTTAGAACTCTGTATTCACAACTTTGAACTTCAACAATAAGTTCAACCCAACTTATGAACTACAACACAATGAAGTTCAAACTATTTTCTGGAAAATAGCAAAACCAAACATATAGAAAGAGATGACGATTAGAAGATTCAAGTCCACCGAATTCACGGTGTGTCCTTAAGAAAATTATTCCCCTCAAGTACCCGAGGTTAGGGAATATATCCTCCCAAGATAAAATGAATCACTTCAACAGAATGATGGTATTTCAAACTCTGTCAAACAACAAACGCACTCAATAATTCATAAATCACACTTGAGTTTTTAGGAAGAAGAAAATGTTTTTCACTTCAAAATTTTGTCCATATACCTGAGGAAAAAACCAGGTATTTATAGCCAAAAGGTGGTGCTTTAGTAAGAAAATAATGGTTCTGAAAAATCACACTGCTTCGGACTGTCGGGCCACCTGCGAACCTATCTGCACGTGCAAATGGGTCACCTGCGGCCCCAGGTCGACTTTTGGCACAAATCAGAAATTTTCGTCCCACCTGCAAACCCCATCTGCATCCACAGATGGTGACCTGTGTCTGCAGGTCGCTTTTCCAGTTTCAAACAGTGCCTCGAAGGGTCGCTTCCCTTCGAGGTGCGTTGTGACATGTGTCCGCACATGTTCGGATACGTCCGTAAATGGAGAATATTTTCGTATCGAATTTTTGGATTAAACTCTCAAGTTTGAAATGAATTTTGTCGAAAAAGATAGTCTCTCAATCGATCATTGGACAAATCCAAATCCAAATCCAAATCCGAAGTCGAAGCCGAGCAAAGCGAGTGACAACCACGACGGCACGAGGCTTGACTCATTCTTGCCTCACTATCCTTATGAAGGCATGCTTCTATATTTAAGCATGAAGAAGTTTCTTTCTCCCACCAATGTGGGAGAAAACTTCTTTCCTTAAAGTGAAAACTCAATTCACTTTCCCTACATTTTCTTCCCTCCATTTTTCATTCATTTTTCATCACTTAGAACCCAACAAATAGTGACTGTGGAAATTTGTGCAGACTTTGATATCATAGCTATGAATCCACCTGATCCAAATTTTGTCACTCTTGTGAGCTAAGTCCTAATAGATTTTGGCAATTATAGCCTTGTTCCACATGTGGATGTTTATGAGTTTAAGTCACCTGTTGAGTAAGGCAAACATGCTCTGTCCCAAGCAACTAGAGCTCTTTTGGTAATAGTATTCACTCCTGATCATGTATGTATAGATTCTACACTAGGCTTCTATAACTTTAAGAACCTTAGGATAGCAAATAGCTGGGACTAATAAGCTTGAATCTCAAATAAGACTGATTGTATTAGTTGCACCCTTCCAGCATAAGAATGCTTCTTAGCAGTCCAGAAAGCTATCCTAACTGTGATCTTCTCTATCAAAAGAGCCTATTACAATATAGTTAACTTCTTTGTGGATAGAAAGATGCCCAAGTATTTGAAAGGAAGGTCTCCAAGTCTGAATCCAAACTGTTGTATCAATTTTGTCTTTTTACTATCAGTCATCCCTCCAAAATCGAAACTGTTTTTTCTATGTTTGCAGTTAGCCCTGATGCCTTAGAGAACTTTGGAAAACACTTGTATGGGGATGTGACTGATGGATGTAGAATTGTTGAGTTTTGTGAAGTATTTGATATGATCTTTGATCGTTATTGCCCCTTAAATACACAGTTGTTACTCAATTTTTTTTTGAATGTGTTCAAGTGAAGTTAGATCCGGAGTTAGAGCTAAAGGAATTAAAAATGAAAAAAATAATATTTTGCCGAGAATAGAGGGTCTATGCAATCGCGTGGCATGAAGCTTCAATCGTGTGGATGAGGCAGAATGTTGGCTAGCCACTGGAAGGCCCATGCGGTCAGCCGCGGGAACAAGCTTCCAGGCACGCGGCCGCGCGACTTTACTATAGGGAAGTTAAAATTAAGGTCTTTTCTAGATTTCACATACAATACTCTATGCTTTATAAGTTGAAACTTTTCCTAAGGATTAGGCTATGCAATTTTTGAGCAGCTAAGTCACAAAAGAACGAAGAACGAAGAAGGATACACTACTTTAATCTAAAATGAAAGTTGGGATTAAGAGTCAGTTGTAAGGTCTTCTAGCTTTTTCGATATTTTTGTGAACATGTTTATATCTATGGAGTAAATTATAAATAGAAAAAAGACGATATAATGTATGGTTGTTAATTTTGGTTTATACTTTTGTTCGTGTGCATAGAACCATGAATTAATTTTTATATTGGTGTTGTAAAGTTAATTATCTTTTGCATTTTAACCGAAAGAAAAGTACCTTGATTAATATCTTTGCATCTCATGATTTTATTCTTGATTGACAGTTGCACTAAGTAATCAAGAGCTTCTCGAAGAGCTTCCCTTCATTCATTACTAAGCCAAGGTCCCAGGTCTCCGAGTCAGCCTAAGAATTATCCTTAAGAATTGACGTTAAAAAGCATTCACAAGAAACTTTCCTTGAACTATTCCTTCGGTACTCTTTTGCACATTTTTAATCTATTCGTCAATACTAGACTATTGTAAATCAAATTCATTCGAACTAACTGTTTTACTTATTGATAAAATTTATAATCAATTTCTGTATTCGTAAGAAATAGAAATACTTATTTGTAAGCGAGAGTATAACCATAGGACTGCAATCTTACCACCATATTGTCTATCACCCTAATCTTTTAATTGATAATCAAATTTTGATATTCATTTCATGTTGTCATTTGGATAATGGTTACTAAAATACTTTACATCTTCAATTTAGTGGTTTCAACCACACATCATTCAAGATTTGATTCCTTGGGTAATATTAAACAAAATTGCATTGAATTGCAACTAAAATAAATCTCTGTTGAGACAATACTATACTATATTATCTTTTCAGTAGCGAAGCACTTAGAATTATTGTGTGTTTTGTACTTGTCAGAAACAGATGCCAAGTCATCTCTTGCAAATAATAAAAGGTCATCAGCGAAGCACTTTGATCATGAATTCGTACATGCATAGAGGCTTTAAGTTTTTTGAAATAAAATTTATATATTTGAAAACTACATAAAAAGAACTATAAATCACAATAATTATCAATGAAAAATACTTAGGATGCCTAATTTTCTGTGGAAGAAAGAAGAAGGTCCACTTTGAAAATTTGCTTAAGAATGTGATGAAAAGAATTATGTCCTAAAAAATAGGCTTATGCGTCTTTTGGAGGAAGGTATATACTAATATATATCCTACAATATATGTCTGTCTATCTACTTTTAGCTATGACCCCCATATAGTAATCATTATCAGCTCCATAAAATTTTTGCTAAAATCTTTTGAAGTAATACTATTGGGGTGAAAGGAAAACATTGGGTTACTTGAGATAAGTTGTGTCTCTCAAGAGAGGAAGGGGTTTGTATTCAAGACCACTTTATGATATATCATATACTTTCTTTGCTAAAATTTAGTGGAATTCCACAACATCATTATGGGGCTCTTATATTTGGAATAACTACAGCAAGAAGTTACACCCTATCATAGCTCAAGGCATAGGTGCTCCCATGTTTGTAGAAAAATGATTATAATCAAGAAAGAGGTTGAATATAACATTTGGTGGCAACTAAAGTCGAGCACTCCAATTTTCTGATTTGACAATTAAATCAGACAGTGAGCTTTACACTGTGAAAAGGGCCAGTACATGAGATGAATATATTGAAGTAAAGGAATTTATTACTAAAAGAGATTGGAACAAGCAAAAATTGCTGGAGAATATCTCTGAGGAGATGACACAGCATATTATGGAAAACATCAGCCCCACTCTTACAAATCACATCAATTATAGAGCTTGATGGATGAGTATCATTAAAAGCATCTTCACAGTGAAATCAACATGGGAGATGGTGAGACAAAAATATGAGAAAAGGGAAGTGTATGATCATATATAGGCAAAAGGTTTACCCTTCAATATTAATTTCTTTCTTCGGAGGGCATAGAAAGAAGGGATAGCCACAGATAATAATTTGATGAGAATGAAAATCAATACCGTATCAAGATGTTGGTGATGTGAAACACACAATCAATAAACAATATCCTATCTTCTTTTAACAACTCCTATATCTACCAAGCTATGAAAATAGTTTGCTTCATATGCAGGTGTCAATATAGATGGGTTGTATCTACAACAACTCATCATTTAGTGGCGGACCACAACTACAACGTTTAAATTACAGTCTATGTACAAAGCAATGCCTGCAATCATAATGTGGGAGCTATAAAAGATGAGGAATTCAAAAAAAACGTAGAGGGGATATAATATTCAGAAGGACGATTTATCAAATTCGGTTAACCATTCAACAATACAGAATGTCCTAGAAACTACCCATGGATAATAGGACAACCAATTGAGTGGCCTAATGTGATATGATAGTTGAGTTGTTGCAAACCTAAGTTACACTATTGCATAGTAAAATAGAGAATGCCAGATATGGGAAAAGTTAAGTGTAACACAGATGGAGAGAGTAAAGGCAATTCAAGTCACAATTCTTATGGTTTTTGCTTGAGAGATAACAGGGTTGATTTGATATATACCCAAGTATAAGAGATAGGGACATACAATACAGAATGTCCTATAAAGGTAAAGGTAAACATGACAAAGAATATGAGTCAAATAACTCTAGAAAAGTTAATTCATACAGTTTAAAAGACATAATGCAAGAGGTCTGAAAAGTACCTTGAGAGTTAGCTGAGCAAGTAGAGGAAATCAGAGCTATAATGTTAAGGATGGGAGCACAAATCAGTCACATTCAGAGAAGAAAATCAACTAACACCATGGTATACTTTAGTTTCACCCTTTATAAGAGGGGAAGATCCATGGTGCTCAAGAGAAAAAATTATCCAAAGGAGTAGGAAGAAGAGGCGGCGGTTCCGACGACAACCTTCGGCATCATCTTCAGGAGAGTTCTTATCGAACACAACAACACACAGATAGATATAGAGTATTTGGGCCGAATCTCTTTTTGGAAGAGACCTTTGTTGTTTTTCCTTTCTAGTTCTTTTTGCTTTTCGTTTGGGCCTTCCGTCCGACTTGTTATTGCTTTTGAACTATTAATTTAATAAAAAAAAAATTATGCAAAATGTCCATTGGCTTAAATCTTTACACAAAAATAATCCACTTTTTTTTTACTTTAAATGATCAGTTGGCCATTGTTTTTTCCTAATATAGCCAATCGGATAAATTATTTACAACAATAATGGCAGGATGCCTATTTCTACCTCCAACGCATCAATGTTGGCCATTTGACCATTTGGCTATTCTTTATAATTTTTTTAAAAAACTTTTTAATTATTATTTTTTTTGCAGCCCAATTTAAATAAATAAAAAAATTCATTGTTTAAATTTTTTTTGTTGCTCTTTTTTTAAAATCTTTTTTCTTTTCTAATTATTTAACTTCTTTGTGGAAAAAATAAATATTTATGTTATTTTATTATTTTTTATTTAGACTTTTATTTGTTAAGGTAGGAACGCATGATAGTTAAATAAATATCGATATCGATACATTACATTATCGTTTATATAATATCGATACACACTTACACACCATTTGTACAATGTCGATATATTATGTACCTGTTTATACCATATCGATACACATTTATACATACATGTTTATATATTATTTATACAATATTGATACACACTTATACACTATTTATACAATGTCGATACATTACATAACTATTTATACAATATCGATACACATTTTATACAGTATTTATACAATATTGATACATTACATATACACTACATAACTATTTGTCCAATATCGATCCATAAGGTATACTTTACATAACTATTTATACATCATATATACATGTTTATACATCATTCATATAATATCGATTCATTACATATACAACATAACTATTTATATACTATTAATGACCATTTATGTAATGAATGAAAAAAGAGAATGAATGGCAGGACCCCTCCATGGGCCACATCTAGGAGAATGTGCCCCATTACACTGTTTGAGGCGGTCGCATGGTGATCCACCAGCTATCACTATCCTTTCAGCTTTGTTGGGAAGATCAAGTATGTTGTTTTGACTACTTTTTCTGTAAATAAAAAGTAGGCTATTTTTATTGTAAATTTTTTACTTTTTTGTGTATAAATGAAATTATCTATTTTAATAAAAGGGTCTCCGGACCATAAATTCAATTTAAATAAAAAGTTTATATATAACATTATCCAAGGTAATGTATTGGTGACACATGGCTAACATCTTATTAACTTGAATTAATTGTTACAAGTTATAAATAATAATATTAATTTGTGAAGTTAAAATTTTCATGTCTTAAAAATACTACACTTAAAATATTAGTATAAAAAAAAAAAAAAAGGAATAAGGCAATACTTACTTTTTGTGTGTGTATGCATATACTTAAACCTTTTATTAAAATTTAGCTTCAAGCTACTGATTTTATTAAGATATGTTCTTACTTCAAACAAATGAATAACTAGAACAGGTTCATCAACATTTAACCGAAATTGCGTGGACTTCTTGGAAGTTCCTTTATATTTATTTTTAAAAAATTAGATCGAGAAGCTTAATAATTAAATCACATAAGAATGTTTGTTTTAGAATAATTTGTTGATGTGCAGTACAACTATTTGACAAGTAATTCTTTCATTTGATTGAATTGGATTGGCATGATATCATTTTAATATAGGTTCGCTAGAATTAGATATGATTAAATTCTATTAGGAAGAATTTTTTAAACATTAGTCAATGAAACATTTATACTTGTAAATAACAATATTGCATTTGACTTTGCTATACGTTGGAAATAATAATTCAAAGTTGGAGTAGGAATCCTTAATTGTTTAGGATTTAATATTTTTGGTATTTATTTAATTCATGTTTAATTAAGATTAGAATTTGTTTGTCCTAGTTTACATAGGAATATTTTTCCAGTCTTAGTTTAATTTGGTTTCTAGTATTATAAATAGATGTGCTCTGTCACATATTTTAATGTAAGGAGAATAAAAAGAATTTTTGAGTCATTGAATAAAATCTCCTACCTCTTGTCTCTTGTTTAATTAATTTCTTCTATTTACTGATTATTGGTCTTTCACTTGTGCTTATATTATTTCTTGAAATGTTGGTATTTGCCCTGATTTTTTTTATTTTTTTTACCATAATTGGGTTTTCCTTTTAGGAAAAGGAAAACATGAATTCTCCATATTTGGTTAATCCTTGTTCTTGTAAGAAAATGTTATCGACTCTATAAATATAGACTCATTTCTTCTAGCTTGATAACATCTATAATGTAGTCATAAGCGCTTTGAGAGTATTGTTTGGGGGAAGAATTTGTGAGACGCAAGTGTTGCGGTATCACTTGTGAAGACCTCCTTTTATTCTGAGTGAATTGTGTGAGGTTGTCTCTCTCAACATTTTGTACTCTCTTTTAGATAGTGGATTGCTCATCTCCTTTTGTGGATGTAGGTCGATTGACCGAACCACGTTAAATTATTGTGTCTTTTTTGGTATTTTCTCGCATGTCTTCTTATTTGGATCTTTCGAGGTTTGCTTTGTTAGCTTCCGCATGACACCTGGTTATTTTGGTCCTATAATTTGTCAATTATGTCCTTCGCAATCATGCTCATCACCACTTGTCAACTTATTTGTGCAACTATATAAACTAGTCGTCTTTGATAGTGGCATAAATGCTTGGTGCAAGAAAACCCCTTATCCCAATCAGTGCAAGTATTTCATGAGCCATGGCCCGTACCATTTTGCACCCAAACACAAGGCCGATTTCAAGAAAATGGCCATACACACTTCAAGCAGATACTTACACCAAAGGAATAGGCGTAGGAATGAACTCGAAAAGGCTGCTTGGTCCGATTGTGTGAAGCTCTACGAGAGCACAATTCTCCAACTCAATAAAACGCTCTTCGATACACAAACGTGGCTAAGTACAGCCATTACAAATCTCGAAACTTGTCGAACCGGGTTCATTGAGCTGGGAGTTAATTCAGACTACATTTTGCCTAGTCTCATGTCCAACAACGTGTCCGAATTAATTTGTAACACTTTGGCACTCAATAATAATAATAATGGCTCCAATTTGAAGCTAACTTATAAAGATGGTTTCCCAACTTGGGTATCTCCAGGTGAGAGAAAATTGTTACAGTTGTCCTCCATAAGGCCAAATCTTGTGGTGGCCGGCTCAAGATGGTACAGGGAATTTCCGGACGATTAAAGCAGCGTTAGATGCCGCGGCAAAAAGAAGTGAAAATATGGAAGGTTTGTTATGCATGTGAAGCGTGGGAAATTTTATTGCTAGTCAGTCTTGGTTGGCGGTTGCCATCAACCAATGTGCCATTTCGTGCAGGTCTCTAGTAACATGTGATTGTTTTATAATTGTTGTACTCGTCATTTTTTCTCTGCAAATCAATATTGTTTTGTTTTCCAATTTTCGAACCAATAAGTGTGTTCTTGTAAAAGATAATTAATTGTTTAAGTAACGTGTATAAATAATAAAGCATCAGTATTTGTGATAAAGAAATCTTGTGGCAATATCATTTTCTTCACAGTGAACTATACTTCTCTTTGGAAAAAGGGTAAATTTATTCCTTAATTTGTGATTTGGAGCTAATATACCTCTCATTAAAAAAAATATTTCATATATATCCTCATGCTCTAACAAATAGGGCATTATTTGCCTGTTTCAAACTCCCATTTACTCAATTAAAAAATCATTTATCTTATTTTTTAAATTTATAAATTGTCATATGACTTTTTAAAAGTCAGTCTACCCTTTAATTTCATGAACCTATACGAGGAAAAATTGACATAGAAAACATTCATACGTAGTTATATGGCCTAACTAAGGTTTGAAATAATTACAATTCGCAACTAAAGTTTAAATTAATAGCAAATGCATATGTATTTGATGCACGTATTTTTTATATGTATTGGATATGACTTATGTCATATGTATTATACATTTCATATGTATATGTATTTGATACATATTTCATATAGATTCAATTATATAGTTTAACTGTTTTCGTGGTCATATGTATATGTATTTGATGTCATGCGTATTTGTATATGTATTTACAAGGCGCGTTTGTATTTGTATGAACCGTATATGTATTAGTATTCATAAGCGAATTTTGAGAGCCAAATACATTTACTACCTAAAATGTAGCTACAACATGTAATTAGCCAAACGTCAGCGCTGGCAGCTGATTTTTTGCCTTAATATTAGTTGTTTTTGAAATTTTGCCCTTAAACAATCGGACTGGGCCTATGAACCAAGTTGGGCCGGAGCCACGCCCACTCTATCATGCCAATATACGTTTCATTAACAACAAAACACATTTTCTTGTATTACTTTTTCTTTGTTTGCGTCCTAATTAATAGCATTTAACTCATATATGAAGCAGAAAACTATAACGTTTCCACAAATTTACCAGATTGAAGGAGAAGATATAATGATTTGACTGTTCACAATTTTAACCCCTGATTTGTTATTGCTTCTTATTCATATTATTACAACAATAATTGTGAGCATAACTTTGAATAGGACTTGTAAACCAAAATGCAATCATATTATATCCTACAGTATAATCATACATGTTATTAGGTGATGAAATTCCTTTTTCTCTAAAAAGTAACTACCAGTGAATAACATTACCATAGTAATTGATATTTTAGCCATTGTCCCTATAAACAACTTTTCTAGCACCTACGTGTGAGTGCAAAAAGAGATTAATTATACACCTTTGACAAGCCTTCGCGGATTAATTATACTATCTTCCAAATAAATTGCAATCCTGTTGGGCAAGACAGTTTGGTGCAATAAAGCTTGTGTGGGGTTCGAGAAGGATCGAATTACAAGAATTTATTGTACGTAGCCTTATGTTGCATTTCTACAAGAGGTTGTTTCTACGACTTGAATCCATGACCTCCTAGTCACATAGGGACCACTTTACCAGTTACTCCAAGGCTCCTTTCAAATTGCAATCGTGTTGGAAAAAACAAAAACTATCTCCACAACATCTTACGCTTCACAAAGCAACAAAAAGTGCATTTAAATTCAATTTTGGTCTTGAAATTTATTTGATCCAACTTATATTAAAATTAAGTATAGGAAACATTCCCTTTATGTTTATTCTTTTCTTTTTCTTTTTCACTGGAGGCCGGCAAGCCTATCCAGAGAGAAAAGATGTTAAAATCCCGTTTGGATAGACTTATGACGTATGATTGACTTATTTTTGTTATTTTGATTAAAAAATACTTGTTTAAAGAATTTCTTTTATTTATCTTGCACAAATACTATAAAAGTGTTAAAAAGTTATTTTGATGTAAACCCACCTAAAATAAGCCAATTCAAACTGACTCTAAAGTTGTTAACATTGAAGAATTGAGAAGAATAAAGCAAAGAAATTGAGTCGGTTAGCTGAAGAACAGAAAGGGAAAGTTAGAGAGAGAAAGTTTTATTAACTGCTTTTGACTAACTGAATGAAAAATATCTCATGTGGGCTTATTTATAGCACCATCTGAATAATTACAATTGGGCAAGCCCGGTACAAGAAATGAATAAAACCCAGTATCAACAACTCAACTAATGCTAACAGGAAGACTGCCAAAGCTAACAATTACTGGCAGCTGTCTAACCAATTCCACTGACAACTGTAACTTCAACCCCCCCCCCCCTCAAATGGAGGGTGAGAGCACACCCAACTTGAAGAGATGAGAATGATGTGGCCCGCCGGAAAGAGGTTTAGTGAAACATTGGCAAGTTGAGTAGAGCTGGAAGTGTGGAGCAAAGTGACTAGTCCCTCTTGTAGTTTCCCTTTGACAAAATGGCAATTCAATTCAATATGTTTGGTCCTTTCATGAAAACAGGGTTCTTATCTATGTAAATAGTTGATTGACTATCACAATAAACAAGAATCTGTGAAGGAACCAGCACCCTAAAGTCTGAGAGAAGCCTGGACAACCAAGTGATCTCAGCAACAGCCTTACTCAAACTTCTGTATTTAGCCTCAGCGGAAGATAAGGATACAACTGGCTCTTTCTTGAACTTCCAACAATGAGACTACCTCCCACAAGAATACAAAAACCAGTCACTGATCTTCTACTATTAGGACATAAACCCCAGTCACTATCACAAAATACTTGAAAAGATAGAGCAGGTTGGTTATTGAGAAACAGACCAAAGTCAGATGTCCCTTTGAGATACCTGAGAAGGTGCAGAGCAGCCTGCATATGTGGAGTACAGGGGCTTTGCATGAACTGACTCAAGTGTTGTACAGCAAATGAGAGATCAGGTCTAGTGTGGGTGAGAAAATTAAGCTTCCCAATTAAGCTCCTGTAAACATCAGGTTTGGGAAGAGGAGTACCAATCTTGGCATATAATTTTTCATTCAACTCTAGGGGGCAGATAACTAGGGTGCAAACATCACAATGGAACTCCCTGAGTAGATCAGTAATGAACTTCTTTTGATGCAACAAAATACCAGAAGAAGTGTAAAGAACTTCAATGCCAAGAAAGTAGTTTAGAAGCCTCAAGTCCTTGATCTTGAATTTATCATGAAAAAAAGACTTGAAGGCAGATATTTCACCTAAACTAGTTCCAGTAAGCAAAATATCATCAACATAGACAACAGCAATGACTAAAGTGTCCCCAGAACCTCTAGTAAATAGGGAATAATCATTGAGAGAGTGGTGGTAACCTCTAGTTTCCAAAGACTGAGAAAGCTTGGCATACCATTACCCAGAAGCTTGTCTCAAACCATATAAACTTTTAGCTTACAAACTAAGGTACTGGAAGAAGAAGTAGGAATGGAAAGACCAGGAGTAAGTTTCAGGAAAACTTCCTCATCCAAATCACCATGCAAAAAAGCATTATTAATATCAAGTTGAAATAAGGGCCACTATTGCTTAATGGCCACTACAATAAGACATTTGACAGTGGACATCTTAACAACAGGGGAAAAAGTTTCATGAAAATAAACCCCTTCAACTTGGGTATCCCCTCTCACCACCAACCAAGCTTTGTACCACTCAATGATCCCATCATCCCTATACTTGACTTTATATACCCACTTACAACTAATAGGTTTCTTACCACTAGGTAGTTCTACAATGGACCAAGTGTCATTAGCTTCTAAGGCCTCAAACTCCTTACTCATAGCCTCTTGCCACTCAGGGAGAGGAGCAACTTGAGAGTAATCAACATGGTGCTTACTAAGATCAGAGAATTCAGAACTAGAGCAATCAACAGACCTGGAAGCATTACAGATATATTGTTGAAGATAAGAAGGCTTATGAGAGGGTCTTATAGATCTTCTAGGTGGAGGAGGAGCAGGTAAAGGGATCTCAGCAAGTGAAACTAAATTAGGAACAGATGAGGAAGGAGTATCAAAAGTAGGTGCAGTAGGTAAAGGGATGGAAGAAGCAGGATGAGAGAAAGGATTAAGAGCAGAAAATGAAGTAGGGGGAGGAACTGAAGAGAAAGAGGGAGGAGTAGGATCATCAAAAGAAAAAGAGAAAGGAAAAGGGCATAAAGGAGTGGACTTGGACGATTGAAGAAAAGGGAAAAGATGTTCATGAAAAACAACATCCCTAAATATAAAACATGACTTAGTTGTCAAATTGTATAGTTTGTAACCTTTTTTGGCAAAGGGATAACCAATCAATATGCAAGGAATAGCTCTAGGTTGAAATTTATCTCTATGTACTTTAGGAGTAGTGGAAAAACAAAGGCAACCAAATTATCTAAGATGGGAATATGAAGGTACATGACCATAAAGTAGCTCAACAGGACTTATTGTGGAGAAGGGGAGAAGAAACTCTATTAATGAGATAGGTGGCAGTAAGAATGCAATCTCCCCAGAATTGAATAGGGAGATGAGATTGAAAAAGCAGTGCTCTGGCAGTGTCAAGAAGATGCATGTGCTTCCTCTCTACACAAAAGCCTTTAAAATGTCAAAAGCATTACGTTTTGCACCAAGTAAGTGAGTCCATGTGGCTCTAGAATAATCATCTACAATTGTTAAAAAATATCTATTGGAATCATATAAGGGTGCATGATAGGGACCCCACGTGTCTACATGAATCAATTAGAATGGAGAAGTGCTAAGTATAGTGTTATCTGGAAAGGGTAACCTAGGTTGTTTAGCCAAAGGACAAATATGACATGTAAAAGACTGTTTGGAAGAAAATGAAGTCCCAAGTCCATCAATAAATTTCATTTTAGAAAAAGGCATGTGCCCAATTCTATAGTGCCAAACAGTGTCTACTTTATTGATATCAGCCAAGTGTGTATGAGTTA
This sequence comes from Capsicum rhomboideum, assembly GCA_031232105.1. Classification (NCBI taxonomy): domain Eukaryota; kingdom Viridiplantae; phylum Streptophyta; class Magnoliopsida; order Solanales; family Solanaceae; genus Capsicum; species Capsicum rhomboideum. Next base: position 33,978,345 of record CP124716.1, read on the forward strand.
CAACATCATGTTTAAAAGCAACATTCAAGAAAGGAGGAAAAACAGCAGTAGATACATCAGAAGAAATAGTAGAAGAGGAAAAAGAGTGTAAAATAGAGGAATTAGAGTCAACATGGGAAGGAAAATAGCATGGAACATGAGACAGCTTGTACAATCCAGACTCAGGTCTACCAAGAACCAATGGCTGCTTCATGGAAAGGCCTTGTAAAGTGCAGCCAGAGTTGGTGAACTGGACAATATTGTCAGAAAATTCAACAAGTTTGGAAACTGAGATGAGGTTATGGGTAAAACTAGGAATATAGAGGACATTGTGTAAGGTGAGGTTTGGAAGCAAAGTTAAAGAGCCAACATTAGACACTTTAAGTTTGTAACCATTAGGAAGTGAGACAAAACAAGGAATGGACAGAGTTTGAACATTAAAAAGCAAAGAAAGTTTAGATGTCATATGATCAGATGCTCCAGAATCAATAATCCAAACTGTATCATTAATCTTAGTAAGCAAACAATTCTTGAACAACACACTTTCAGGCAAGAGTTTACCTGTAAAGTTAGCAGATGCTAAGGATGCGGAGGAGACAGGTGAGATTGCTGCAGCTTGGACAGTAAGGTGGAATATTTCTCCTGAGTCAAGCCTTGAACAGTTGGTGGTATTCCATGGACATCAAACAAACTAGGATTCTCAGATAATGGAGGGACAACAACATGATATTGCATCAAAAACACTAGGAGTGTCTAGCTCAGCATGAGCAACAGTCTTTCTTGGTATTTTAGGAACACCACCTCCAGACTTATGGTGGATCTTGTAATGAGGAGGGTAACCAATAAACCTGTAACATTTCTCAATGTTGTGGTTAGTCTTTTTGCAATATCGACAAAATAGAGAAGATTGTGAGGGATCAAAAGAAACTTTCGGTGTGAATTATGGTTTGGAGAATCCAGCATGAAAGAAAGCATAGGTTGAACCAAATTGAGAAGGGGATGAAATATGTCTTTGTTTCTCTTCAACCAACAAGATACTGTAGACATTGCCCACATAAGGGAGTGGTTTCATCATTAAAATATTACTTCTGACTTGGAGATAAGTATCATTGAGTCCCAAGAGGAACTGATAGACCTTCTGTTCCTCCTCAATTTTCTTATGACCTCCACAAGTACAAACAGTGAGATGACTGACATAAATAGAGGATATCTCATCCCATAGTTGTTTGATCCTATTGAAAGATGCACCAATATCCAAAGATCCTTGAGAGTTCTTTCTTAAGCTCAAACAATCTAGCAACATCTGCCTTCCCGTATCTCTCTTCAAGTTCACTCCAAATTTTACTAGAAAGTTCAGAATACCGAATGCTACGAGAAATTCCTTTAGTGAGAGAGTTAATCAACCACAACACAACCAAATCATTACACCTCTGCCATTGTCTAGACATGGACGATCCATCAGGTGGCCTAGTAGAAGTATCGGTGATGAAATCTAATTTGTTGCGAACAGAATAAGCCACTAAAATCGTTCGTCTCCAACTACTATAGCATGAACCATCAAAAGGTTTAGAAACCAACGATACCCCCACTGCATCAGATGGATGAACATAAAGCAGGTGACATGGATGTGTATAATCCTCAGGGTGAAAAATAACACGAGAAGGAGGATTGGATGTTCCAGAAGAAGCCCCAACAAATTCAGTAGTCATTGCAAAGGCAAAAAATCGAATAAATCAAGAATTGTGAAAGAAAACAATGAATAATGGTAGTAGCATCAAAAAAATAGCAAAATGCTAACAAATTCATCACAAAATCAAGGAGCAAAACACTGTAGCAGAAGCAAAATAGTGAAAAATGGCAGAGAAAGTTTGAAAAATAGAACTTAGATAGAATCGATTCTAGTTGACTGAAGTGAGAATTCAACCCAGACTTTCATGTACCGGGAGCCTGATCATCGTGGAATCGTACAGACTAGCTATGCAGACTCTGATACCATGTTAACATTGAATAATTGACAAGCAAATAAATTGAGTCGGTTAACTGAAGAACAGAAAGGGAAAGTTAGAGAGAGAAAGTTTTATTAATTGCTTTTGACTAACTGAATGAAAAATATCTCATGTGGGCTTATTTATAGAACCACCTGAATAATTACAATTGGGCCAAGCTCGGTACAAGAAATGAATAAAACCCGATATCAACAACTCAACTAATGCTAACAGAAAGACTGCCTAAGCTAACAATTACTGGCAGCTGTCTAACCAATTCCACTGACAGCTGTAAATTCAACAAAAGTAGAAAGTAAATTAATGAGAAAGAATTTAAATGTAAAAAAGAAGCCATCAACCAAATACAAAATGTTAGCATGAGTGAATAATGGCTTATGAGAAAAATATCAAAGAAGGCACTTGATTAAAGCTAAAAGAAAGAGAAGTTTCTAGAACCAGACACACCTCCTAATCCAAATTGACAGGATTGTAGTTGTGCCTAGCACAATCTTCATATGCCCCATTTTGCATCATCATGTGACTCTCCAAACTAGTGGGATACTTTATCGACGGCTATACAGGGTAAAAAATTGATTAAAAAGATCAATAAATTTTGTTTACAATTAATGAAGATAAAACATAAATTAAGGGAAATATCAGAAAAAATAGTATTAGATGAAGTGTGAAGTAGAATTGAGAAAAAGAAGTTAGCTTGTATTCTCTAAAAACATATATAGAGTTATACATTTTGTTCAATTATAGATATGTATAACATTCATTTGATAGCAAAGCTTCTTGGAAGTTATAAGTGCTTATTATTATCACGAAGTGCTCATTTTAGAAAGTTGATGTGTTTGGTCGAACCTTTGAAGAGCATTAGAGGTTGTTCTTATAAGATAAAAACATACTTCATCCGTTTCAATTTGTTTGACCTATTTTGACTTGGCACGAAATTTAAGAAAATAAAGAAAGCTTTTGAATCTAGTGATTTTAATTAAAGATAAATGTATCAAAATATCCTTTAATCTTGTGGTTTTAAACATGTTATGTGGAAAGTTGAAATTAAAGAGTAGTCTTTTTTTAAAATAGATTGAAAAAGGAAAGTAGGTCAAATAAATTGAAATAGATGGAGTATTTTTTTCCTAAAAGTATTTTTGGAACATAGGCCAATCGCAAATGTTTGCCAATAAAAAAAGGTACAGTTAAATTTATGAGAGGTCAATGACACGCATCTCGGTTTAACTCTTAAGATTGAATTATAGACAATTGAATATCGATATTAAGGAAAGTAAATGCAAAGCTAAAGTAACAAAATGCGTAAATAGTGAGCTAGATGAGGCCATTGAGCTTTGTTGATAGATTCAAATGCTCGATCTAGAGATATAATCCTTGACTCTGAGGATAATGAAACAAAGGTTGTGTCAAAGCAAAGGTTGCTTAAAAATAAGGAAAACATGGAGAGAAATAATATGAATGTATAGGAAATAAACTATTTATAGGCTTTAAAAATGGGACACCAACCAGTCAAATAGCTTTAATCGAGCCCTAAAGTACTTCATTCAATGGGCTAATATTCCTCTGCTATGCTTAGGCCATTTGTACGATAATATTCAAATATCTGTCTTTTTTGTCCTTTTAGCCACGTCATAAGAAAACTTCCCCTTCTGTACTCATTACACTCCATGCCCTTTGAGTTATCTTGTTTTCCAATTTGTTGGCTTCAGATAATTTATCTAGGGTAGGCTTCATTGGTCATGCCTTTGGCGATTTTCACTCCTTGTGAGTTGTGACTACCTTGTTCCCGAACTTTTCTATTGTTATCTCATATCCTCGTCCTTCTTTGTCCAATTCAGTATTATTGTTACTTTCTACCCAATGCAGATAGTCCTTTAGCTTTTCGGGTACAACATCAGTTGTGATTGGATAACGAAATGTTCCTTCTTCATTTTGGCGATCAATCATACTTTAAGTATAATTATTGGCCCCACCATCTTAAATGCCTTGCCATACATAACTCTGCTACTGTATGAATAAAGGTGTGCCTCCTAAGACGATAGTGGCTTTCCTCTTTCATATCTATAGATTGGGGCCCTTCTGTTGATCTCGATTCACTACAAAAAAAGGCCTAATTTGCGGAGGTTTAATTGTGGGGGTCACTATTAACCTCCACAAATTATATCGAATTGCAGGGGTTTATATACCCCCCGTTAATTTTATTATAATTGGGGCGATGAAAACTCCCGCTACCCTTAAAAAAATAAAGCGCGCACATATCTGAATATTTCTCACCATTTTTGATATTTTCCTCACTTTTTCCGCCTACTCCTTTCTCACTCTCCTCCACTCTCAAAAGCCCTAATGGATTTTCCGTAATCTTTCCCTTTTCTCTAAAGGTCCTCTTTCCAATATTCCACAATCCTCCTCAGCTCCGTTGGCTCCCTTTCTCCTCCAATTGTTTTGCAGGTAAGAAAAAGTGGAGTACTTTTCTTCTGATTCTATTTCTTGTCAATGGGATTTACCCTTTGATTTCCCTTTCCTATTCTTTTTTTCATCTTGCATGTGAATTTAAATTTATGTTTTAACTTCACCGATTTTTGGATTTAATTTTTGTTTGGTTTGATTTAACTCGATAGTATTAAAATATTTTCTCCCTCCGGCAAAACTCCGACCAAAGCTACTACCTCTGATGTGAAATTCAAAGTGAATGTTCTGATGGGTACTTTAATTTTTTAGTAAATGGATGTTTTTAGTAAATAGGTGTTTGTACTTTTAATTAGTTGGTCATACTTGGGATTGGATGTATCATTGCCATCTTGTTTACTATTGTATTTGCTGAGACATGTCATTTAATTAGTTTGAGGAGAAGTGATATATAGTTCTATTGTTGACATAAGAACCACTTCCTTGTCAATTATTGTTGACTTGTCATCTTGTTTATGTTTTTTTCTTTAACAAAAACAATGTCTAATGTTTTCCTATAAATTCTACTTCAATATGCAAAATCGAATTTTTTCAATTAGGATTGGGGGTAGCAACATATATTCTTATATACATACTATTTATTTTAATAGTAGTGGTTGATTCAACTCGTCTTCGTTTGACTATCTTTTATCTCAAATATTGTATAATTCAGTTTATCAAGGCTCATCTCTAGGGATAGCAATAGGGCGGGTTAGGGCGGGTGAAGTCTTGCCCTACCACATATTCAACCCACCCTGCCCTGTCCCTTTTAACAATTTTTTTATTTTTCAATCCGCCCTGCCCCGCCCTATTTATCCCTGCCCCGCCTTGCCTTATATAGCTCTTTTATTTTTAGCTTAATAATGAGATTTATTCACGTTATAGAATGAAACAGAAGGAACAAATTGTGATTCACGTCAGAGAAACAAATTGTGATTCCTTTGTTACTATATTGCAAAGCCGCAAATCATATCACAAGATTCCATCAAAAGCTCTCTATAGAAGATGTGCAGTGTGATCTTTTCATAACATAAGTCTATTTTATTGCTCATCATGACGATATATTTGAAAAGATAGATGATGAAGATATATGTATTGCCATTCCTACTCATATCTCTCGCGTATAAGTTAAAAGAAATACAACGTCACAATCAGTTCAAAGAAATACTCATCATTGTTAAAAAGAAGAAAAAAATTAGTTTCATGACATATTGACATTTGCTAGCAAGATACGGTACCTACATGAATTCTTTTAGCTTTCGTTCTACTACTTGAAACAGTATGCCCACCTACATTATGTGCCATTGTCATTTACAAGTTTGTATCTGCTAAAGGTTTAAAACTCTTTATATAAAATTCTGGGCATATGCATTACAGAGGAACCTTCTGGAGATGGTAAATCTAACTTGATAGTTTATTTTACTCCTAGAATTACTTTTTTCCCCAAGTATGTCCTTGCTTTAATCAATATGATTTTATACATACATGATCATAAACATTTTTTTTGGCATTTGATTTTATCATACTTCTTGCTTGGTTGTTATTAAATGTTTTGTTAGATCTTAGTTCTTACCATTCCTCTCACGTATAAGTTAACTTTTTTTCAACCTAAATTTCACAAAGAAACCACAAATTGCACCTTTATCGAAGATTTATTTTTTACAGATTGAAATTAGCAATAGTGATAGGGCGTATGATGTTGTAGTGTGCATATCTAGCGAATATTAATGCATGCTGGTTTGTGTTACTAATGGATAATTTTTTGTTTTTGTTGGAAGATCCTTGAAACAAAGTCCAAATTACGATTTTTCACATTTATATAAGAAGATTCTAGCTTTTTGTATCAAGTTCAATCTCTATCTTTACATTTCATAATTAGTTTTGAAAGAACAAACTTAATCTCTTTGATAATTTGATTTTGCTTTATCACTTGCACTCTTGATTGTGTTCCAGATTAGTTCTTAATACCACGATGGTGGTAAGGCTCGTCGTACATTAAAGCAGAGATGTTAAGTGCAGTAGTTTATCAGACGGAGAGGTTGTACGACCGTAAGAAGAAGGCACGATCGTACATTATGATCATACAATGTCAATGAAAATAAACCTGCAGGAGTTAAGTGTGTCATGATCAGACGATGGATCACATGACCGTACAATCCCTGTCATGGGTTTTTTTTGGAGTTCAATTCAGCATCATTCTTTTCATGTAGCTTCCTGCATCCACAACAAACAATGCCCTATAAAAGTAAAGTACAAAAAACTTGGGTTGCTTCCCAGTAAGCGCTTGATTTAATGTCGTGGCACGACGAGGCTATGTTGGTTACTCAGACTTCACCAATAAGCCTATGGATTGCCTCCCAAAAAGCAACTAATTTAACGTCGCGGCACGACCCAGCTCCCTTGACTACTCAGACTTCATCAAGGTTGAGCTTCTCACACGTCCTTATTTCTTCTGTAGTTCCCACATAGTGCTTCACACGCTGACCATGTACCTTGAATAGGACATCGTCATCACCTCTCAGCTCAATTGCCCCATGCGGGAACACCCTAACCACAGTGAATGGTCCCGACCATTTGGACCTTATTTTTTTAGGAAACAAATGAATTCTAGAGTTATGGAGCAATACCATATCTCCCGGATGAAATTCTCTTCATTCAGTCTTCCGATCATGATATAACTTCATCTTCTCTTTATATACCGCTAAACTTTCATAAGCCCGGAGACAAAATTCATCCATCTCATTCATATTCTCTAATCTCAATTGAGCCGCTTCGCTGCATTCCTCATTCAACCTCTTTAATGCCCATAATACCTTATGTTCAAGTTAGACATGCAAATGGCACGATTTACCAAACACCAACTAATATGGAGATGCACCAACCGATGTTTTAAATGCAGTTCCATATGCCCATAATGCATCATTCAATATTTTTGCCCAATCAGTCCTATTGGCATTCACAGTCTTTGCCAAACTAGACTTAATCTAATGATTTGACACCTCAACTTGCTCGCTCGTCTGAAGATGGTAAGGTGTTACCACCTTATGTTTGACACCATATTTTTTAAGCAGGGCTTTGAACAACCGATTATAGAAGTGGGATCCTCCATCACTAATAATAACTTGGGGTGTACCAAATTGTGACAATATGTTCTTTTTCAAGAATGTCGTGACACTCATTCCTTCATTATTGGAAAGCGTAATTGCCTCCACCCACTTAGAAACATAGTCAACAGCTACCAAAATGTATTTCATCCCATGTGAGCTCACGAATGGACCCATAAAGTCAATACCCCACACACCAAACAATTCGAGCTCAAGGATAGTCGTCATTGGAAGCTCGTGTTTACACGAGATGTTCCCTTACCTTTGACATTGGTCACAATCTCGAGCATAGTCATGCATAACTTTATAAATGGTAGGCCAATAGTACCTACATTGTAAGATCTTATGAGCAGTTCGCGTACCTCCATGATGATCCCTAACTGGAGATGAATGACATGCTTCCAAAATACTCATCATCTCGACCTCCGGAATACACCTTCGAATCATACCATCCGCACACACCCTAAATAGATAAGGCTTATCCCAGAAGAATTTTCTCACTTCATGCATACATTTCTTCCTCTGCTGATACGACATATCTTTCGAGACTAGATCACTTGCCAAAAAGTTGGCAAAATCTGTAAACCAAGGGATTAAATCTTTTGATGCTGCCAACATTGCTCGTCTAGAAAAGTATCATCACTATCAATATCATTCCTCAATTTAAGCATGGCCTCCTCCTCAAGACGTGATAGATGTTATGAAACCCATTTCATGACCTCCTCCTCCTTTTCCTCAAAGGTTGAAAAAGAAAGCTGAAGAGCATAAATACCAAAAATGTATTTCAATGTTAAAGGAGTTATTGGTAAATATCCCTCTTGTCAAGGCTTTAGAGTAGATGCCAAGTTATGCAAAATTCATGAAAGATTTGGTGACGAAGAAGAGAACTGTCAGTTTTGAGCCGACAGATAATTTACACCATTGTAGTGCAATTGCTTCTCGTTCACTTGTCGAGAAAAAGAAAGATCCGAGAGCCTTCAAAATTCCTTGTACTATCAGGTCTTACAACTTTGCAAAGGCACGCTGTGATTTGGGTGCTAGCATTAACTTGATGCCACTAGTCGTGTTTAAATAATTAGGATTGGGAGCATCAAAATCAACTACGATGAGACTTCTTATGCTGATAGAACTGTGTAAAAGTCGCTTGGCATCTTATATGATGTTTTGGTAAAGGTGACATCTTTCATCTTTCCAGCTGACTTTGTAATTCTAGAATGTGAGGTTGATTTCAAAATTTTCATAATCTTAGGAAGACGATTCCTTGCCACCGGCCGTGTATTAGTCGACATAAAAACTGGGTAGATGAAGTTTAGGTTGAATGATAAGTAGGTTACCTTCAATGTTCACCATTCCATGAAGCAACCAAGAGACATGCGTGTAATTTTGGTGATTGATACAGCCGAAGAAGCATATTTGGCGGTTTCTATCGAAGAAAAGATGGGAGTTGAAGCCCTTGCTACCGTGATTATGAATTATGATAGTGATGGTATTGAGGAGTACGATGAGATGGTTGGTACACTTGCTGGTAGGGGATCATACACTTATGCTCCAAAGAAACTTGATCTTGATTTGAAGAATAGGGTGACCCCATCGACTCGTTCTTCTATTGAGGAGCCTCCAATTTTGGAGCTTAAGGTTCTTTCGGCTCACCTTCGCTATGCATTCTTAAGAGCCAACAACACCTTGCCGTTATTATTTCTGCTGAGTTGGTGGAGTGACAAGTAGAGGCTCTTGTTTCAGTGTTGAAAAGGTTTAAGAGGGCCATTGGTTGGTCCATTGCTGACATTATCGAGATTCCACCAGGCATTTGTACTCACAAAATTTAGCTTGATCCTGAGTGCATACCAAGTATTGAGCATCAACGTCGTCTGAACCCACCTATGAAAGAAGTTGTGAAGAAAGAAATCATTAAGTGGTTAGATGTGGGTGTGGTTTACCCCATTGCTGATAGCAAGTGGGTGAGCCCAGTTCAGTGTGTGCCAAAGAAGGGAGGAATCACTATGGTTCCAAACGATAAGAATGAGTTAATCCCAATGAGGCCGATTACTGGATGGAGAGTTTGTATGGATTATCGAAAGCTAAATTCTTGAACCGAAAAGGATCACTTTCCTAAGTCCTTCATGGATCAGATGTTAGACCGTATTGTTGGTAGAGGATGGTATTGTTTTCTTGACTGTTATTCGGGTATGTCTGATGAACTACTGCACTTGACATCTCTGCTTCAATGTACGACAGCCTAGGCACGATCGTGGTAAGGCTTGTGTAATGCCACTTTGGTCCAGTTTTATCTTTTTCCTCTCTAAGAGTCCTTCACAGCCTGCAAACACTTAACAAACACATTAAATCCACAAAAAAGTACCCTTCGACTAATAATTATTCCTTGTTTTAAGCATTTCAAGTGCTGCAAATTCACGGCACATCAACACCCTCAACTTAGAACATTTGCATGTCCTCGGGCAAACAAAATACTTAACCTAACTACGACGCTTAACCTAGAGCAACATCAAGATCAATAAGACAGTCGGCTTTTCAAAACACGCATGCAAACCATTTCAACACAGTTAAAACCCTCTAATTTTATCAAACCAATGCAGTGTATGTGCTCTGCAAGTACTAAAACACAATGGAATCAGGAGATGGCATTACATTGTATCTAGACAATCTGACTCATTGACCAATACACTTACTCAAACAAGCAACAAATAGACTACTGCCCTTATGCCCTTACAACAAAGAAGTCCCCACTTACTTAGTGTACGCAATAAAATCTCATATCGAGACTGAATCAAATCTCTCACTCTCAAAAGAAGTCTGGTTGTGTGCATTTGATACCATAAGCTTACCCTTATTTTCCACGCTTCAGCTTTCGGATTATTGGGTTAGGATCACTATAGGTCTTTCTAGGTTTGTAATGCGGGCTCGGTGATAGGTGTGGTACATTTAGGTACATTGACTTATTCCTTCTTGGAAATACACTACTTTTTGGCTCCTCTTTTCTTATTTTCCTGTGTTTTTCTTCCTTATCTCCATTTATTTCACTTTCTTTTCGGAATCTGGGTGCGGCTTATTTATAATCATTTTTTTACTATATATTTATTTTTTTACCGCACTCACTTCCTTTCTTCTCTCTTATCACTACTTGAAATTCATACCCAACTTTTATGCACTCCTACACAATAGCCACTCTCAACTTAAGCGATTTTTCTGAGTTGAGGTACATAGTGTCCAAGGAGGGACCAGGGCCAAAGAAGGTTCATTGTAAAATTAGAAAGGTGTTATGGGTAGTTCCAAGAAACGGTCTAAGGCTCAAAATTTTTGGGTTCAAGGGGTACATGATCATTTGGTAGGTCATTTTAGGCTAAGTGGGCTTAATTCAAAACACGGTCTATGTTCTTTTCCTAACCTTTAATCCTACGGCTTTTAGTGAGACTAACCGGGCAGGTTTTAGATCATATACACACACCAATTAGGTAAGACCTCACTTACTCGTGGCTCAGGGCTTTCATCTAGGTCGTGACCTATTTAGTTCATGCAAGGTCAGTCAAGTTATTCTAGTTACAATCCTAATTCCATATCTAGAACCTACATTGGTTTCAGCATAGCACATGCACACACCACATCACCAACATCATTATTTTTTTCAAAGGGACATTATTTTAAAATATTTTCAAAACAAAAATAGGTAAGCATGCTAAAATACTTACCCTGCACCAATTTCTCTTTTATTAGCCCAAGTTAAACTACAACATTTCAAAACACAAAAATAAAACAAACAACTAAGAAAAAATATGCCTAAACATGCCGGTTCTACTATGATAAAAAAAATCGAGGGAAAAGAAACACGGCAAAAAAAACCCTCAGTTGTGGTATACCCCCACCCTAACCATGAAATTATCCAATGTCCCCATTGCACGAAATCAGATAAGAAAATGAAACCAAAAGGGAAAGGGACATACCTGGGGTGCCCCAGGCACCGGTGGAAGGTGGGTCATGTAGGGGTAAGGCTGGGTCCCCCATAGCAACATCAGTAGTAGTGACCTCAATCATAGTCGAGGTGATTAAACTCTCGTAGGCCCCAATAGTGGAAAGGGCACTCAAATCAACATTGGCCCCAATGGTAATCGGGGCTCTCATAGTAACAAAAACAGGGGCTATCTCTAAACCCCTTCCAGTAGTCTGACCCTCCGGAATGACTGCCACGGGGGTATCCACAGTTGTTATCTCTCTTATTCTTCTCTTCTTTCTAGATTTCTTCATATAAGTCTCTCCAGATTCGCTAAACCTCGGCCTCTTCCTCTGCTCAAGGCCTCTGTCCTCCTCCTCATCAACTTCCTCCGATTGCTCAATAGGAGAAACATAGAATGGAGTAATAAGAGAGTCAATATCCTCCCTAAGTGATTCCACTGACGGCATAGATGATGGCAGAGGCAGAGTAGCCATATCAAGTCTGTCAGCAAGGGACTGAATGGCTGCCTTAAGCTCATTAATATCTGCCCGGATTGGTGTCATGTCATGTACTTGCACTATATCAAAGTGGGCTATGACCCGACACTCCATACTATCCATGCTTGTCTGTACCACCCGTACTGCCGCACAAATCTGATCATCAATGTGGGGCTTGACCCCAACATCCAAATTTTGGATTCGGCCATCGTGTAATTTCTGGTTTCAGAAAATATCTGCCAACTGGGCGGCTGAAATCAAATTATAACCAGCCTAAACTAATGGTGTAGGATGAGTAGTAGCTGATGGTGCTGAAGATTGGAAAGCCCTGGCGTCAGAAGTAGATGATATATCAGTTGGGGAATCCCACCTACCTTTGGGATCCCCAAATATCTAGCTGGAGCTGTTGGGTTGTTTGCATCTTTAATCATGTCCAAGTTTGCAGTCTTAGTGGGCTGAAGAAATTTGTCCACTAATGCTATCTGAGGCACCTCTGCATACTGCAATAGCTGAGTCACCAAACACAGAAACGGCAGAGTGGATCTACTCTCAATAACTCAGTCTCGGATCTCTTGTGCAATAATGTGTGGAACATTCATCGCCAATCTTGCTAGAAAAGAGGCAACCAGGCATGCATTCGTCGTACTCAGTGTGTTGTCATTTGCTGTGGGTGCTAAATGATGCCTCACAATGGACCACCACGCCTTGGCGATGAATTTCAGGCTCTTCTTTGTGATATAAGAACCATTTACCCAAGTAGCCTGTGTACCATCCTCTGCAATAATACCTGCCAACCAAGTGAAATACATGGTCTTGTCCGCAGCGGTCAACATTTTGACCTTTTTCAAATCGGTCATCCGATAATCAAAATCTGACATTTCTGCTTGAGGAGTAAAATCAACCCCAAATAAAACCCTGGAAATAGCTGCCTCAGAAATATCAACCACCATCCCCCAAACCATGATCATGTCCAAACAATGATGCTTATTCATGTCTCGATCTTTGCTAGAAGGAGTCGTGTTCTTTATGGTCGCGACATAATCCTCATAGAACTCCCTCGCTAACTCTCTACTATATTCTTGGAGTGGCCTAGTCATCCACCTAAGCAGGAACTGCTGAAATACCTGGGCCACCTCCTACATCTTCACCAAAGACACATTCAGAATGTGAGGTTCTTCTTGGATGCTCATTTGCACGTTACCATTTTTCTTGATGGCAACCAAGTCAAAGTAATACTGCTGGGCATTCAGAATGAGCTATCTCCTTGGACTAGGTCTCATCTGACAGGACTTTGTTGGAACATCACTGTTGGAAGTTTCCAAGTGTGACTCCTCGTCACCCTCCTCTGAAGAAGAAGCATCATCATCCTCACCCCCTCCTTCGTGGGTCTCCTCCGTTCCCTCTGTAAAATGGGGAGCATGGATAGGGGTAGCAGCCTCAACAATGGACTTGGAGGTTGAAGCCTCCTTGGCCTTCTTCTAGTTCCTAGTCTCCATTATGGTAGCCTGATCGGAAGAAGAGCTAATATCATACTCTTTCTCCGACTCGCTAGCACTAGACCCACTCTCCGAGCTACTTTGTGGGGCCCTCTTCTTTAAAATCTACTCGTGGAGAGCCTTCTCAGTAGTTGCCTTAGATTTGGGTGCCATAATACCTGTATTAGTAACACATTAGTTTATAGATTAAAATAGGCACAGGTTCAGTAAAACAATCAAACGATCACAACCTACGATCGTGCAATGATTGTACAATCGTACCTTCTGATCATAAGTTGTTATTTTAAAGTATGAAGTGCAGTATAACATTTAGACGATCACAACATACAATCATGCAATGAAGGTACGATCGTACCATCCGTTTGTAGGTTGTGTATCTGAAACCAGTCATTTTTAGTCACATCAGACAATCACATACCACGATCGTATAATGATATCACGATCATGGGTTGTGTTCGTCTGATGAGCTCCTGAGACTTAACATCCAGTTTCCTACAAAGATCCAAACTACAATCGTGTGTTGTGTCGTAATTTCACAAACACACCAGATTTAAAGATATTAACATTGGGACCCATAATTGACCCTTTTCTTTGACCCCACTTTTGAATATATTTATATATATATATATATACAGAAAGAATTTTACAAAAAATAGCACTACCGGGTACTCAGACTTCCCCTGTGCATGTTGAACCAAACAATCCCATTATATACTTCTCTTATGCAAAGTTAAACAAACCCACTTAAACAATAAAGGAAAAATCGTCCTTGTTAAGTTTCAAAGTTTAGGCAAACTTACTAGATGAATTAGAAGTGATGAGATCTTGAACAAATTTAGGGAATCTGACAAATCCTGGAGAACCGTAGTTTTTTTTTCCTTTGAAAGAGGTAGGGTTTGCTTTGAAAATGGTTTCAAAACATTTGGAGAATGAATAGGATGGTTTCAACATATATTTATACAATTTTAATTTATTTTGGGTCGGGTCGGGTCGCTATTTAAAATCTGGCGATCCCCTCAGACAAAGGGATTGCACGATCGAGGTTTAATGGCACGATCGAGGTTTAATGGCACGATCGTTCATTCCTTTCGTATATTAATGAAATCAGTAAACTTACCTGGGATCACACGATCAGAAGGTACGATTGTAGTTCCATCCACGATCGTGCCTTTGTATCGTATGTGTGGTGCCCAATTTTGGTGGTTTGTAGGAGTATTATCAGATGATGAGGAGACACGATCGTACTATCTCTGTACTATTGTGGTTCCCTATCGTGACATGAATCCTTGATTTCCACCTTGCAGGACTCCAACCAGAAGACTAAATCCACAAAAATACCTGAGCCACCTCCGGTATCTTCACCAAAGACACATTCAGAATGCGAGGTTCTTCTTGGATGCTCTTTTGCATATTACTGTTTTCCTTGATGGCAACCCAGTCCAAGTAATACTGCTGGGCATTCGAAATGATCCATCTCTTTGGACCAGGTCCCCTCTGACTAGACTCTGCTGGAATATCACTGTTGGAAGGTTCCAAGTGTGATTCCTCATCACCCTCCTCTGAAGTAGAAGCATCAGCATCCTCACCCCCCCTTCATGGGTCTCCTCTATTCTCTCTTCAGACTGGAGAACATGGATGGGGGTATCAGCCTCAACAATGGCCTTGGAGGTTGCAGCCTCTTTGGCCTTCTTCTGGTTCCTAGTCTCCATTATGGTAGCCTGATCGAAAGAAGAGCTAATATCACACTCTTCCTCAGACCTGCTAGCACTATACCCACTCTCCAAGCTACTTTATGGGGCCCTCTCCTTTGAAATCTACTCGCGGAGACCCTTCTCAGCTGCTGTCTTAGATTTGGGTGCCATAGTACCTGTATTAGTAACACATTAGTTTATAGATTAAAACAGGCACATGTGCAGTAAAACAATCAAACAATCACAACCTATGATCGTGCAATGATTGTATGATCATACCTTCAGATCATAGGATGTTCTCTTAAAGTATAACGTACAGTATAACATTCAGACGATCACAACCTATGATCGTGCAATGAAGGTATGATCTTACCATGGGGTCGTAGGTTGTGTATCTGAAACCAGTCATTTTTAGTCACATCAGACGATCACATACCATGATTGTATAATGATATCAATTGTGGGTTGTGTTCATCTTATAAGCTCCTGAGACTTAACGTCCAGTGTTCTACAATGATCCAACCTACAATCGTAGGTAGAACCCATGATCGTGTGTTGTTTCGTAATTTCACAAACACACCAGATTTGAAGATATTAACATTGGGACCCATAATTGACCCTTTTCTTTGACCCCACTTTTGACTATATATATATATATATATATATATATATATATATATATATATTGTGTGAAAAAAAAAGAATTTAACAAAAAAATAGCACTAACGGGTATTCAGGCTTCCCCTGTGCATGTTGAACCAAACAGTCCCATTACTTACTTCTCTTACGCAAAGTTAAACAAACCCACTTAAACAATAAAGGAAAAATCGTCCTTGTTAAGTTTCAAAGTTTAGGCAAACTTACTAGATGAATTAGAAGTGATGAGATCTTGAACAAATTTAGGAAATCTAACAAATCTTGGAGAACCGTAGTTTGTTTTGCCTTTGAAAGAGGTAGGGTTTTCTTTGAAAATGGTTTGAAAACGTTTGGATAATGAATAGGATGGTTTCAACATATATTTATACCCTTTCAATTTATTTTGGGCTCGGGTCGGGTAGCGATTTAAAATCTGTCGATCCTCTCAAATGAAAGGATTGTACGATCACAGTTTAATGGCATGATCATGCATTCCTTATGTACATTGATGAAACCAGTAAACTTACCTGGGAACACACGATCAGAAGGTAAGGTCGTATGTTCCATCCACGATTGTGTCTTTGTATCATATGTGTGGTGCCCAGTTTTGGTGGTTTGTAGGAGTATCATCAGACAATGAGGAGACACGATCGTACTATCCCTGTACGATCGTGGTTCCCAATCGTTAGATGAATCCTTGATTTCCACCTTGCAGGACTCCAACCAGAGAACTAAACCCACAAAAATACCCAAGCCACCCCCGACATCTTCACCAAAGACACATTCAGAATGTGAGATTCTTCTTGGATGCTCCTTTGTATGTTATCTCTTTCCTTGATGATAACCCATTCCAAGTAATACTGTTGGGCATTCGAAATGAGCCATCTCCTTGGACCAAGTCCCCTCTGACTAGACTCTGCCGGAACATCACTATTGGAAGGTTTCAAGTGTGACTTCTCGTCACCCTCCTATGAAGAAGAAGTATCAGCATCCTCACCCCCTCCTAAGTAAGTCTCCTACATTCCTTCTTCAGACTGGGGAACATGAATGGGGTAGCAGCCTAAACAATGGCCTTGGAGGTTGCAGCCTCCTTGGCCTTCTTCTGGTTCCTAATCTCTATTATGGTAGTTTGATCAGAAGAAAAGTTAATATCATACTCTTCCTTCGACCCGCTAGCACTAGACCCACTCTCTGAGCTACTTTGTGGGGCCTTCTCCTTTGAAATCTGCTCGCGGAGAGCCTTTTCAGCAGTTGCCTTAGATTTGGGTGCCATAGTACCTGTATTAGTAACACATTAGTTTATAGATTAAAACAGGCACAAGTGCAGTAAAACAATCAGACGATCACAACCTACGATCGTGAAATGATTGTACGATGGTACCTTCTGATCGTAGGTTGGTCTTTTAAAGTATGACTTACGGTATAACATTCAGACGATCACAATATATGATTGTGCAATGAAGGTACGATCATACCATCGGGTGTTAGGTTGTGTATCTGAAATTAGTCATTTTTAGTCACATCAGATGATCACATACCACGATCATATAATTATATCACGATCGTGGGTTGTGTTCGTCTGATGATATCCTGAGACTTAGCATCCAGTGTCCTACAACGATCCAACCTACAATTGTAGGTAGAATCCACGATCATGTATTCTGTCGTAATTTCACAAACACACCAGATTTGAAGATATTAACATTGGGACCCATGATTGACCCTTTTCTTTGACCCCACTTTAGACTATATATATATATATATATATATATATATATATATTATGCAAAAAAGAAAGAATTTTACAAAAAATAGCACTTCCGAGTACTCAGACTTCCCCTGTGCATGTTGAACCAAACAGTCCCATTACATACTTCTCTTACACAAAGTTAAACAAACCCACTTAAACAATAAAGGAAAAATTGTCCTTGTTGAGTTTCAAAGTTTAGGAAAACTTACTAGATGAATTAGAAATGATGAGATCTTGAACAAATTTAGGGAATTTGACAAATCTTGGAGAACCGTAGTTTGTTTTGCCTTTGAAAAAGGTAGGGTTTGCTTTGAAAATGGTTTGAAAACGTTTGGAGAATGAATGGGATGGTTTCAACATATATTTATACCCTTTTAATTTATTTTGGGTCGGGTCGGGTTGCGATTTAAAATATGTCGATCCTTTCAGACGAAGGGATTGCACGAACGTGGTTTAATGGTATGATCATGCATTCCTTTCGTACATCAATGAAACCAGTAAACTTACCTGGGAACACACGATCAGAAGGTACGATCGTATGTTCCATCCACGATCGTGCCTTTGTATCATATGTGTGGTGCCCAGTTTAGTGGTTTGCAGGAGTATCATCAGACGATGAGGAGACACGATCGTACTATCATTGTACAATCGTGGTTCCTAATCGTGAGATGAATCCTTGATTTCCACTTTGCAGAACTCCAACCAGACGACTAAACCCACGATCGTATAATGTTTGTACGACCGTATAATCCCTTTCGTGGGCTTTGTCTGGAGTTTAGTTCAACATCATTTATATCCTATAGCTTCCTGCATCCAGAACAAACAATACCCTATAAAAGTAAAGTACAAAAAATATGGGTTGCCTCCCAGTAAGGGTTTGATTTAACTTCGCAGCACGACGAGGCTATGTTGGTTACTCAGACTTCACCAATAAGCATATGGATTGCCTACCATAAAGCGCTTGATTTAACCTCACAGCACGACCCAGCTCCCTTGACTACTCAGACTTCATCAAGGCTGAACTTCTCACACGTTATTTTTTCTTCAGTAATTCCCATATAGTTCTTTACACGCTGACCATGTACCTTGAATAGAACATCGTCATCAACTCTCAGCTCAATTTTCCCATGCGGGAACACCCTAACCACAGTGAATGGTCCCAACCATTTGGACCTTAATTTTTTAGGAAACAAATGAAGTCTAGAGTTATAGAGCAATACCATGTCTCCCGGGTGAAATTCTCTTCGTTCAATCTTCCGATCATAATATAACTTCATGTTCTCTTTATACAACGCTAAACTTTCATAAGCTCGGAGACAAAATTCATCCATCTAATTCACCTGCTCTAGTCTTAATTTAGCCACTTTGCTCCATTCCAGATTCAACCTCTTCAGTGCCCATAATGCCTTATCTTCAAGTTTGACAGGGAAATGTCACGATTTACCAAACACCAACTGATATAGAGATACACCAATCGGTGTTTTGAATGTAGTTCGATATGCCCATAATGCATCATCCAATCTACTTGTCCAAACAGTCCTATTGGCATTCATAGTCTTTGCCAAAATAGACTTAATCTCACGATTTGACACCTCAACTTGCCCGCTCGTATGAGGATGGTAATGTGTTGCCACCTTATGTTTGACACCATATTTTTCAAGCATGGCTTTGAACAGCCGATTACAGAAATGGGATCCTTCATCACTATGATAACTTGGGATGTACCGAATAGTGAAAATATGTTCTTTTTCAAGAACGTCGTGACACTCTTTCCTTCATTATTGTGAAGTACAATTGCCTCCACCCACTTAGAAATATAGTCAACAGCTACCAAAATGTATTTCATCCCATGTGAGCTCACGAATGGGATCATAAAGTCAATACCCCACACATCAAACTATTCGAGCTCAAGGATAGTAGTCATTGGAAGCTCGTGTCTACGCGAGATGTTCCCTTGCCTTTGACATTGGTCATAAGCCCGAGCATAGTCATGCACATCTTAATAAATAGTGAGTCAATAGTACCCACATTGTAAGATCTGATGTGCAGTCCGTACACCTCCATGATGATCCTCAACTGGAGATGAATGACATGCTTCCAAAATACTCATCATCTCGATCTCCGAAATACACCTTCAAAGCATACCATCTGCACACACCCTAAATAGATAATTCTTATCCCAGAAGAATTTTCTTACCTCATGCATGAATCTCTTCATCTGCTGATGCGACATATCTTTTAGGACTAGATCACTTGCCAAAAAGTTGGCAAAATCTGCAAACCGAGGGATTAAATCTTGTGATGCTGCCAATACTTGCTCGTCTGGAAAAGTATCATCAATATCAAGATTATTCCTTAATTTAAGCATGGCCTCCTCCTCAAGGCGTGATAGATGGTCTGCAACCTGGTTCTTAGTCCCCTTTTGGTCCTTGACCTCAAAGTCAAATTCTTGCAATAGAAGTACCCACTAAATCAGTCTTGGCTTAGCGTCCTTTTTTAACATAATATATCTAATTATTGCATGGTCTGTATGCACAATCACCTTTGTGTCGATGAAGTAAGATCAAAATTTCTCAAAAGCAAAGACCACTGCTAACAACTTTTGCTCGGTCACAGTATAATTCTTCTGGGCTGGGTTAAGTGCTTTGCTAGTGTAATAAATCAGATATAGAATCTTCTCACCCCTTTGGCCAAGGACTGCACCTAAGGCCACACCGCTAGCATCACACATAACCTCAAATGGAATCATCCAATCTGGTGAAACAATGATAGGGTCTGAAATCAACTTCTCTTTCAGACACTCGAACGTTTTTAGACAAGCCTCATCAAACACAAACTTCACCTCCTTCTCTAAAAGCTTACATAATGGATGTGCAATCTTAGAGAAATCCTTGATGAATTTCTATAAAACCCTGCATGTCCCAAGAAACTTTGAATACCTTTCACCAAAATAAGTGGAGGTAGCTTTTCTATCACCTCAATCTTGGCTTTGTCAACTTCAATACCCTTCTTTGAGATTCAATGCCCCAATACGATACCCTCAATAACCATAAAGTGACATTTTTCCCAATTTAGCACCAAGTTGCACTCCTCGCATCTTTGCAACACATTAGCAAGGTGGGCCAAGCAGTCATCAAATTAGTCTCCCACAACAAAGAAATCATCCATAAAAACCTCAATAGTGTCTTCCACCATGTCAGAGAAAATGGACATCATGCAACGCTGAAAAGTGGTTGGTGTATTACATAAACCGAAAGGCATCCTTTTGAATACGAACGTCCCATATAGACAAGTAAAAGTGGTCTTCTCTTGGTTTTTGGGAGCAATGAAAATCTGATTATACCCTGAATAATCATTTAGAAAAATATACCATCCTCTACCAGCAAGACGGTCTAACATCTGATCTATGAAGGACTTAGGAAAGTGATTCTTTTTGTTCCAAGAATTTAACTTTCGATAATCCATACAAACTCTCCATCCAGTAACCAACCTCATTGGAATTAACTCATTCTGGTCATTTGGAACCACAGTGATTCCTCCCTTCTTTGGCACACACTGAACTGGGCTCACCCACTTGCTATCAGCAATGGGGTAAACCACACCCTCTTCTAACCACTTGATGATTTCTTTCTTCATAACTTCTTGCATAGGTGGGTTCAGACAAAGTTGATGCTCAATGCTTGGCATGCAGTTAGGATCAAGTTGAATTTTGTGAGTGTAAATGTCGAGTGGAATTTCGATACTGTCAGCAATGGACCAACCAATGGAACACTTAAACTTTTCAACACCGAAACAAGAGCCTCTACTTGCCACTCCACTAACTCAGCAGAAATAATAATGGGCAAGGTGTTGTTGGCTCCCAAGAGTGCATAGCGAAGGTGAGCCAGAAGAGCCTTAAGCTCTAAAACTGGAGGCTCCTCAATAGAAGGACGAGCCGGTGAGGTCACCCTATTCTTCAAATCAAGATCAAGTTTCTTTGGAGTATAAGTGTATGATCCCCTACCAGCAAGTGCACCAACCATCTTATCATACTTCTCAATACCATCACTATCAAAATTCATAATCACGGCAGCAAGGGCTTTAACTCCTAGCCTTTCTTCTATAGGAACCACCAAATCTGCTTCTTCGGTTGTATCAATCACTGAAATTACACGCATGTCTCTTGGTTGCTTCATGGAACGGTGAACATTGAAGGTAACCTGCTCGTCATTCAACTTGAAGTTTATCTACCCAGTTTCCATGTCAACTAATACACGGTCGGTGGCAAGGAATGGTCTTCCCAAGATTAGGGGAACCTCAAAATCAACCTCACAGTCTAGAATTACAAAGTCAGCCAGAAAGATGAAAGATACCACCTATACCAAAACATCATATAAGATGCCAACCGACTTTTTCACAGTTCTATCCTCCATAAAAAGTCTCATCAAAATCAATTTTGGTACTCCCAATCCTAACTGTTTAAACATGGCTAGTGGCATCAAGTTAATTTTAGCACCCAAATCACATAGTGCCTTTGCAAAGTTGTAAGACCCGATAGTACAAAAAATTGTGAAGGCGCCCGAATCTTTCTTCTTCTCGATAAGTGAATGAGAAGCAATTGCACTACAATGGTGTAAATTATTTGCCAGCTCAAAACTGATAGTTCTCTTCTTCGTCATTAAATCTTTCATGAATTTTACGTAACCTGGCATCTGCTCCAAAACCTCGACAAGAGGGATATTTACCGATAACTCCTTTAACATTGAAATAAATTTCTGGTATTTATGCTCTTCAGCTTTCTTTTTCAACCTTTGAGGAAAGGAAGGAGGAGGTCGTGGAATGGGTTTTAGAACTTGAGTAGCCTACTTCTCCTTTCTCTTTTCAGACTTAGTTTCCTTATCAATATTTTGGGGCTTGTTATCTGTGTTGCCATTAATCTCTGAACTTTTTGGCTCTATTTCAGCCACTTTATCAACTACCACATGCTTATCTTTCCTACCACTATCCACAGGCATAGATGGGTCAGTCGTGCACTTCCCGCTTCTAGTAGTAATGGCCAAAAAATGACTATTATTCTTTGGATTCTAGACGGTGTTTCTTAGAAGGGTGCTTGGTTGATGCTGGTTCAATGCCACCGATATCTGCCTGAACTGTTGCTCCAACTATTTTATGGCAGTCGAATGAGATTCTACCTTATGACTTACTCCTAAAATGCCCGACCTAATCCCCTTCAAGAAACTCTCCTGGCTCTCTGACCCCTTAACCAGTTTATTAAAAAGGGCTTCAATTCTTGAATTTCTGGAATCAGCGTCACGGTTCCCCGATGGAACATATGCACCACTCTTCTCTTTGTAATCATCCTTTTACCTCCAATCACCGTCACGATCTCTTTCTCTGTCTCTATATCCTGACTTATTGTAATTGTCTCCGTAGTAGTTCCGACCTTGATTCCCTTGCCTCGAGTTCTAAGAGTCTTTATTAGACCCTTGGCCCTTGGCTCGAAAACCCGCCACCTCTTGATCCAAGTACTTAGCCTCCTCATCACATTTATAATCATCATGTCTAGGTGTTTTACCTAGTGCACCTACGACATACACCTTCTCAACACCTCCAGCCGTAATCTGTTTGGCTAGAAAGCTAATTTCTATCCTCAACTGTGTGACTTCTTAAGCTACAAATTCATCCAAAGCACGTTGTACTGCCGAGGCTCCAATAACATATGTCCTAGCAGGTGTATCTACATCCCGAGAATGCCATCTTCGGTTGGTCTTAGTGATATGATCTAAAATCTCTGAAGATTGTTCCCATCTCAGACTCGTAAATACTCCGCCAGTGATAGTATTTGCTACAACATTGGTATTGGAATTGAATAATTTGTAGAAGATCTCAAGTAAATTTTGACCATTCATCCTATGGTTTGGAATATTTGCAACTTTTTCTTGAACCAAAGCCAATTCTCGTAAAGTGCTTCAGAATGTAGCTGTCTAAAAGTGTAAATCTCATCCTTCAACTGTAGCATCTTGGAGGGTGGGAAAAAGCTCTCCAAAAATTAATTTCTCAATTCTTGCCAAGTATCGATGGAACCTCGTGGTAACTCGACCAACTACAAAGTCGTTTCTCCTGTTAGAGAGAATGACAACAATCTTAACTGAATAGCCTCTTGGTCAACTCCAGGCAAACTATATGAAGTACAGACCCCCACAAAGTTCATCACATGCATGTTCAGATCATATGTAGGAAAACCGGCAAATACGCCTTTCAAGTTTAGCAGGTGGATCATGGAACTTGTAATGTCAAACTTAGTACCTTGAGGTAACTCTGGTGTAATAATGGCACCAATCTCAATCGGATCAAAATAAGCCACATCCTCTTCTTCGAGATTATCATAAATCGGTACTTAAGGTCTTTGTGGTGGTTGTTGTACCCTTAATCTTCTTTGTCTCTCTTCAAGTGCAGCAAGACGTTGTGTTGTTTTTTGCATTCCTTGATGATCTCTATTTGCTTGTCTAAGAGCTATTTGTCTTGCATTCTCCTCAGCCGTTAATCGAACAGTGATTTGTTCCACAGTTTCATGACCAATCGGATGAATTGGTGGCTGGTTATGAATACCTCCCATGACTGCGAGATCCTGAACTCCGTCGGTGTTCTCCATTCTTCGATTGCTCTCAGTGTTCTTTCTATATCAGTATCAAGTGGAATCAAGGGATTGTCTTGACTCCTAGTGTAGGGCATACACCGACGTGTCCCCTCAAAAGTATAGAAAAATAAAATCAATCAACTCCAACAAGAAAACTAATCAACTCCGTAACCGTATTCCCAGGCAATAACGCCAAAATTTGATGTCGCCCAAACTATACCTCCAGAAAAGTAAAATACGGTCATTGAATCAAATATAAAACCCAACTAGCTTGGGGTCGATCCCACAGAGAATAGGACAAAAGTCTGTCGAATGTTTGTCTGAGTAATTGGCAAGTAAAAAGAGGGGGGGTCTGTAAACAAATAGTAATTGTAATAATTGTTGATTGTCGGATTTGTAATCAATATAAGAAATACACTAAGACTGTGATCCCCGGTGATTCCTTAACTCCACCGGTTACTTGTGCTGGCAAACTTTCCCACTGCGTTGCATGTAAAATCTAACAAGATAGGTTCATCTAAATGTTTCTCGACCTTGGTTAGATGAATTTTACTCTTCTCCTCTCAGTCTTCAAGTGTTGCACTACTAACTAGTGTTCTGGATCTCAGATAATTGTCCATATTACGGTTCAAGTTATTAGATGAAGGTTGATAGCTTTAAATATATGTTTTTATTCCCTTTTCCCAATCTCTACCTCTCTCTAGAGCAAGTTTAGAATACAAGAGAGTTTCTAACGTTTGCAACCATTAGAAGATCAATTATAATGAAGGAAATAACAATACATGCAGTCACATCGGTTCAGAATTGCTTTGCACTTAACCCATTTCATTAATTCCTCATGGTTAACACAAACCTAGTTATGGGGTTTAGCTACTCATAATTGCAAGAACACAAGAAGAATTCATGGAAGAAAATGTAAATTGAATCATACAAAGATGAATAAACTCTGGAATCTCTACTTGAATTAAAACCGTAAAAGTAATACTTGTAAAATTCCAATAAAACTATCTTGGAATCCCACAGAACAATGAAACAGAATAATAATATTGTTTCCAACATATTATTGTTTCCAACATGTAAGAATAACCCTAAAGCAGTATTTATAGACTTAGAAATCCAAATCCTAACTAAAATAGGAAACTAATGTCGGCTGCTCCGGACGAGAGGATTGTATGGTCGTGTGTTGAACATACGACCGTGCCTTCCCTATCGTGCCTTCATACTAGATTTTTTTGCTTTTCATATCATCCATCCCACGATCACATTGTACGGTCGTGTGATCCATCATCTGAACATGGCATACTTAACTCCTGCAGGTTGATTTTCATTGACATTGTATGATCATAATGTACGATCGTGCCTTCTTCTTACGATTGTACAACTTCTCCATCTGATGAACTACTGTACTTGACATCTCTGCTTCAATGTACGACAACCTAGGCACTATTGTAGTGAGATTCCATGATCGTGGTATGGCTCGTCTGATGCCACTTTGGTCCAGTTTTCTCTTTTTCCTCTCTAGTCCTTCACAGCCTGCAAACACTTAACAAGCACATTAAATCCACAAAAAAGTACCCTTTGACTAATAATTATTCCTTGTTTTAAGCTTTTCAAGTTCCTCAAATTCACGGCACATCAAAAGCCCAGGAACACATCTGAATATAAGTGTGATTTGGATCAATTTCTAGACTTTACTTTTATGAATGCAGTTGTAAGAGATAAAATAAAATAATATAGATATATATCTACAACCCCTTATCAAGGAGTTGAATGAGTTGTGGTATGAAAGTGTGGAAACATTTGATTCATTAAAAAATGAAGTGTTTAGAATGAGGACAACACTTCTGTGGACAGTTAGTGACTTTCCTGGACTCGATATTTTATCTGGTTGGAACATGCATACTGGTTTGGCATTCCATCTTGTAATTTTGACGCAGAACCTTGTCAACTGCGTCATAGTAGAAAATTGTATTTTATTGGTCATCATCGAGTTTTGGCAAGAAATCATAAATTTAGATTGATGAGGCATCATTTTTTTGGAGATGTGGAGGAGAGGAACCCACCAAAAAAGTTATCTGGGTTAAATATTTTATAACAAGTGAAAGATATTGATGTTATATTTGGAAGACCAGCAGAACTAAATGATAGAAGGAGAAGAAATAGACAAAAGAGTCGTGGGGAAAATACAACTCAACAATGGAAAAAGAATAGCACATTCTTCCAGCTTCCATATTGGGAATTCAACCCGTTGCCCAATAATTTAGATGTCATGCACGTTGAAAAGAATGTGTTACTCAATGCTAAATGAAACAGGGAAATCAAAAGATCATGTAAAGGCTCGAAAAGACCTGCAAGATATGGGTATAAGACCTGATCTTGGGCCAGATGAGAAGGAAGAATGTCGGCTTGTCGCATTTATAATCCCTACCAAAAAGAGAGATGCCTTTCTCAAAACTCTTAATAATATCTCAGTGTCGGATGGTTATTCAAGTAATATTTTTCATTGTATTGATCTTGAACAAAAGCGAATATTCGGATTAAAAAGTCATGATTGTCACATCATTATGGAACAATTATTATCTATAGCAAATTGTAATGTGCTTCCAAACCATGTTTTTGCAGTTTTGGTAGAGCTTTCTTCCTGTTTTAGACTCCTCTGTATGAAGACCTTAAGCCTCTCAGACTTGGATAAGCTATAGGAGAGGATTGTTCTCACACTTTGCCATTTAGAGATGTTGTTCCCTCCATCTTTTTTCACTGTAATGGTTCATTTAGTTGTCCATATAGTGGATGAAGTAATACAAGGTGGTCCGGTACATTATCGTTGGTAGTATTTTGTTGAAAGATAAAATATTTCTTATTTAGAAACTCTTTAAATCGATCTTGTAATCGTGATTAAAAGTAAATGCTTGTTCTAATACTATTCTATCTTTTGATAGAATGTTAGGTCATTTCAAGTCTTTTGTGGGAAACAAATCACAGGCAGAAGGTTCCATAGCTGAAAGTTACATGATTGAAGAAGCTCTAACTTTTTGTTCCCATTATTTTGAGGATATTGAGTCAACGGTAAATAGGCCTAAACGGGTAAAAGATGAATCAAATCATAATAAGGCATCTAACAGGTCATTTATGTTCCCTCGACAAGGTAAATCTGTTGGAGGATCCTCAACATTCCCCTCGACTCCCTTAGAGAAGACTCAAGCTCACCGATATGTGTTACTTAATTGTGCAGCAGTGCAACCATTTATAGAGCAAGAGGTTAAATCGATTTAATATTTGACAAAAATTATAAAGTAAAGTGATTAAGTTTGATAGAGATAACTTCTTTGTAGTGAATTTAAGAATCACATAAGAAGAAGTTCAAGAGGTCGAAGACCTTCAACAATAGAGGTGGAGAAGAGAGTTAATAAGGAGTTTGCTGATTGGTTTCCAAAGTGAGTGAGTGAATGGTATTAGATGTTTATATATTCATAACTTTCTTTTTTACTTTATAATATCTAATGAAAATAATTTTGTTTATTTAGATTATGAATCCAGATATAGCAGACATGATCTCTACTGATCTGGATTTTTTAGCACGAGGTCCAAGCCCAAGTGCAAGAAGGTTCAGTGCTTATGACATTAATGGATTCAAATTTTGGACTTTATCTAGAGAACGAAGACTGAAAACTCAAAACAGTGGAGTTTTTCTTACATCTGACACCTCTTGTATTGCATCTAATGCTGATAGAAATACAAGGCAAGCAGAGTTGCCATATTATGAAAAGTTGAAAGATATTATTGAGCTTAATTATTATGGTCAGTTTAGGGTTGTGCTCTTCAAATGCCAGTGGGCTGATACTACTCACAATAGAGGGATCAAAAAAGATGTTTGAAATATTAATTGTGTCAATTTTTCTAAGTTGATTCACACTCGTGATCGTGAGAATCATGATCCTTATATTGAAGCATCTCAAGCAAATTTGGTCTATAATGTTGATGATGAAACTGATAAAGAATGGAGTGTGGCTGTACATCTAAAGCCAAGAGATCTGTTTGACATGGGTGAAGCTGATGAAGAAGAAATATACGAGAATGAGTCATACCAACAACAAGAATAAGAATGTTTTTTTATGATAATTATGAAAATGTTAAAATTGCAATAGAGGAGCATATGTCTAATAGGAATTAAGTGATTTTATCTGATATGAGAAAATTTAATTTTGATGAACTGCATATTACATTATCATAGTCAGATTCTTGGTAGAAATGAAATGATATTTTACTGAGATATTTTTTTTCTTATTTGTGTACTTGGGTGCTAAAAGTTATATAATTGCTATGATGGAGATATACTTATGGTAAGTGTCTTCAAGATGAAAACATTTTCTCTGGAGATGAGTTAATTCTTTTCTTCTTCAAGTTGCAGGTACAAAATATTTCTTTGATGTTCTAATACAATTTCTTTTGTTGATTATAGATATATTGAAGAGAAAGCGTGAACATAACATTATAAAGTCAGTTTAGTCAACACATACTTTAGAAGATGTACCATATCACAAGCAAATAAATCAAAACTACCATTAACATCATTTTTTCAATCGAAACCTCGAGTGACATGTTCAGTCTCAACCACATCGCAACTGAATGGATTAAATCAGGCCACAACACAAATGAATCCAATAGTTTGGGCCACGTCACAATCTGCTTCACCAGTTTAGCCCGTAGCACATCAGGCACCATCATAATTGACTTCATCAGTTCAGCCTCCAGCACATCAGGCACCATCAAAACTGACTTCGTCATTTCAGCCCGTAGCACAGCAGGTACCATTAAAGGCTACTCCATTAGTTCAGCCTGCAACACGTCAAGCACCATCACAATTGACTTCATCAGTTCAGCCTCCAGCACGTCGGGCACCATCAAAACTAACTTTGTCATTTTAGCCCCTAGCACAGGAGGTACCATCACAGGCTACTCCATCAGTTCAACCCGCAGCACGTCAGACACCATCACAGCTGACTTCATTATTTTAGCCCACAGCACAATAGGTACCATCACAACTAGATCCTTCAGTTCAGCCCACAGCATAGCAAGCACCATCACAACAGGCTTCATTATTTCAGGCCATAGTACAACAAGCACCACCCAAAAAGTAAACTAGTCATAAGTCAAATAGATATTGGATGGTAGATGCAATAGGTAGGATTGTACACTTCATTTAATTTGTTTGCATTCGATTTCTTTTTAACTTGGTAAGCTTCTTTAATTTTCTTACATCAGATTTCTTAAATAGGTTAGAGGAATTATATGTTGATGGTACTGTCATTTTGTAACTACCAAATTTTTCCCATCACTTAAATAAGCTATAGTCCTATTTCTGAGAAAATAATAGATGTTTAAAGTCTGACCTACTATGAAATTAAATTTATCCTTGATTGTCATATGTTTTAACTAAAAAATTAGACCTCAGTGGTTGCAATCTACTTGACAAAGACGTTAGTTATATCAATCAGTTTCCTTCTTCATATCAACTGAATTTGAGTATAAACAGGTTGTTTATGTTCATTATTTGCACATTCTTATTCATCCACTAAACATGCTTTATAGCAGAAACATATGTTTTTTTTTAAGATTCACATGGGGGCTGTGAAAAGACGATAACTAAAGGTTAGCGAAATGTTAAATTTATCCTATGAAAAATGTATAATTGTTGAATTTGATGAAGATGCACCAATGGAGAATCACAAGGCCTTCTTGTAGGTTTTTATGGGATTTTAGCAACTGATAACTCTATTTTTCCAATTGGCTTTGTGAAATGGAATGATTACCCGTGTCATACTTTAACCGCTGCTTTGGTCAAATTGTAAAGGTATAAACTCTATATTGTTATAACTATATCTATATATTATGTATTCATACTTTATATTGACATGTTATAAATAATCTAACCAATATTTCATTCCTAAAGCCTCGATTTTCTTTTGAAATAACCGAGTCAATTGCACGACGCTATGTCTATAATTCTATTTCAAAGAAGTGGGGTGCAAGGAGGCTAAAGTTGTGGGATAAGACCTCCAACCCGCTTAAGAGCAGAGCTGAACTAATGGCTAAAGTTCCAGGTGGAATTTCACCAGATCAATGGACTTCTTATGTTGATTACTGTTTGGACAAGAAAATGAAGGTGTCTTCTTAAATCCTTCAATTGGAATGTGTAATTATATGATTATTTGTTTGTATATTGAATTCAAGTATTTCTTTTCAAGAAAATGTGCAAGCAAAATGCTGAAAATTGAAAGAAATAATCAATTCCACACACTGGTGGCTCCAAATCTAACTCGAGAGGAGCTAAAATGGTGAAATATATTTGTTCACTATATTTTACTTTAGTTTATTAAACATGGAACTATCCTTAATTTGTTAAGTTAATTTTATTTGTAGATGGCTGAGACTGGACATAAACCTGGATGAGCAGAACTTTATCTTGCTACTCATAAGAAAGAAGATGGATCATAAGTTAATGAGGCGACAAAAGAGATTTGTGTAAGTACCTCTTTTGCGCATTTTTTTTTAATTCAAATAAAATATGTTTCTTCATTAACTTCTTAGTATGCGCACAAGTAGTGATTTATACTGCTTCATTAACTTCTTAGTAAGCACACAAGTAGTGATTTATACTGCTTCATTAAATTCTCAGTAAAAAAAAGTCATATGTTTCGTTAGATATAGAACAAGATGTAGGGGTTATCTCTTTATACCTGTTAATTACTTATTTTTTCTTTCATGTAGCAGTTTTGTATCTACTTAATCTCCCAACCTTAAAACTTAGTGAATTTAAGCACAAGAGAAACATCATATTCCTCATAACTAGCAGCTTCTAGTGTTACCTTGACATTGAGAATCATTTTGATCTTTCAAGAAGCTTGGTTGGCCTGTATGTTCCAAGTAGAACCACCTTTAATGTAGTAAGCATGGACTCATTTTATCCAGAACCTGTCCTTCTTTAAGCACAAATTCAGTGGTATTTACAAGTAGCAACTCTATTCCAATCAGTGAGGTCATGGGCCACCAGCAGTTTCAAAGCATTTTTGCTATGTCTTCTTCAACTTAAATAGAAATACCATAGAATAACATATGAAAGCCTGAAAAATAAATCTAACTATTTGTTGATTGATGCTTTGCGAGCTGATAAGTGATAAATCAAATTTATGAGGGTGTGTTTAAAGTACAAAAGCAGAAACTACCTCTTTTCTTTAAATAGTTTGTACTTTGAATACTCTAGTTGCAGATAATGTGAAAGTCAACTTTTTTGCTGTAAAACCAGCTAATGATTTTGTCCTTTAAATTCTAGACTTGTAAGTTTGTACCAACTCTAACACAAGAGATAGTTGTTGTATTTTAGTTGTTTCAAATTGGTGTTCAAACTGCTAGATAAACACCTATTTACATTTAGTTTAAATAGGACAAAAAGAGAAATAAAAATGTAGTTAAAACATGCTTGAAATCTAGTTTCAAGCATGGAGGGGAGGAGAGGTCAGTTTCTGTTAGCTCTTATTCAGCTTCTTCTTCCTCCTATATGTCATTGTACTTCTCTTAGTAGATAACAAGTTAGAAAATGAGGTTACAATATCTTTCTAGTTTGAAAGTTGCAGCATCCATCTCTTGCTTATTTTTTTTCTTATTTTTTTTTATTGTCAATAACTAATTGAAGTTATAAAATGATTTTTTTGTTGTACTATATTTAGGAAAAAATTAAACTCGCAGTGAGTCAAATCACCGTGGACTAGTATGAAGTTTCTCCAAATGATGTTGCTGGTAAGGTGCTAGGAAAAAAGCATTCTGGAAGGGTGAGGTGCTTGAGATTAGGAGTTTTTCCTAGTATATCCTTTAAACAAATATGACCTCATTTTGGTGGTATGAGTGCTTCAAGTAGCAACAGTGCAAGTCCATCCAATTTCCAAAAAAACTACACTCAAATGTTAGATGCTCACAAGCAAAGCCAAGAGAACTACAAAAAAAATGGTGAATTCTCACAATCTAATGATGAACGCTTTCAAAGTATATATGATAATGAAAGAAGGGACGATACCTAAACAGTTTGCAGGATTTTTCGCTTCTCCTATGGTAAATATTTTTCATGAATTACCTTTTTCATTTGAAAAAAATAATCAAGTTAATGTATTGTTATAAAATATTTAGCATTCAAAGACCTTACTATTTTTATTTTTACTTTTGTAGCCAAGTGATGCATCTACTGGACCTCTTTCATATGTGAACGGATGATCATCTGGTGATAGTTATTCTAGTGATAATCGTTGAAGTTTCTTGTAATTGTATTAGTAATTGTGACAATGTTATCGAATCGTTCGAGCAGTATTTTGTGTTTAAATTAATTTTTAAGACTAATGATCATACTTTGTGATACGTTTTTATGATCTAATATATTTTGATTTTTGTTGCTATTAAGATGTAACTTTTATTCCAACAGTGAATGATATATATGAAAACTATTAAATAATATTCAAATTCAAATATTGGTCATGAACACTATAATCATTTATTTAAAAAAATATCAAATGAATTGTAGGGTCTTGACCCCCGCAATTTAAAGATTAAAAAATTTAATAAATATATGGCAGAGGTTTTAACCGCCAGTATTTATTTAAAAATATTAGCTGGCAGTTGATTTAGTTTGCATATTATGGGGGTTAGCCGTCGTTAGTTAACTGCCACTAAACGATCGCGGCGGTCAATAAAAAACCTCCATAAAGTGATTGCGACGCTTGTAATTGCAGGGGTTTTGAAAACCGTTGTGCTGTCATTTTGTGGGGGTTACCGACTACCACAATCTGTAAATATACCCCCCCCCCTCCCAAAGTGAGCAATTTTTTGTAGTGATTCGTCCAGAAGTTCTCCGAGATCTAGAGCAGACTTTGTTTACAGAAAGAAATTTAATGGCAGAAAATTTGTTCCACTTCTTCCCCTAGAAAGCATATTCCATCTGGAGTCCCTGGTATATGGGCTCCCAGTACGTCATCTTATTATCCATCTAACTGTTCTGATCCTTACATATTGATTGAAACTTATTTGTCCTTGTTCATGATCCTTCTCGAAGGTGTTCGATTGTTTTATCAATTTTGAAAGAGGTTGAACTTCTTTCCAAACTCATTACGGGAACCAACTACTTGAAAGCTCTAGTTATACCTAAAAATTAGAGAAAAATGGCGAAGTTTGTTCCTCATGTATTCTTAATGAAAGCACACATGTTGGTGCTCAGGTACGTGAATTGCCTTTACTTCACCTTATCATTTTTTTATTTTTTTGCTTTGACTCTTTTTATTCCTGATTCTAAAATTTGTCGTCCCTTTTCAGGCTAGTATTTTAGTTGTAGATGGGCTCCAATGATTTCTCAAAGAGAAAATGAAACTGGAAAATAAGTGTGAACAACTTTAGAGGACTCTCATAACTGAATCAAGCCGTCTTGTAGTAGCATAAACCTTAACAATTCAAGGCTAAGAGGTCGAACCACTCAAAACAAAACTTGTTTCTAAGAAATGAACAAAGACACTTATAGTCGAGAAGCCAGTAATCTCTATGTAGAAGTGGGTATTTTGAAAAAGGAGATAGTTGACCTCGCAGGGTTTCACGAAGTCTTAGTGAAAAATGAGTCCAGACTTTAGGAGGAAGTCCGAGTCTTAAAAGAAGCTCTTTTCGAGAAGGTTGCTACATAAGTTGGGCCATCGCTTTCAGCCACTAAAGGGTCATCTTAGGGAACCATTTATTTTAAAGAAATGAAACATTACTTTAAGAAGAGCGGATCTCGATATGAGTTGAGGAAAAAAAACATGAGCAAGAAAGACAAGTTCGAGTTTTTTAGGGAGATATTTACCCTAGAACAGGAATGTGATGCTCAAACTATGTGCTAAAAATGTTAGAGGCCATTAAAGCCAAAACCATCGATATTTATAGGGATATTGGTGAGGCTCGTTCCCTACTTAAGCAGATTGATTTTCCCCAGCTGATCTCTGATTATTGTGTTAATTCTTTTGGTGAAGAATTCTTTAAGAATGGTTTATCGAGTGATGACTCTAATAACAAGACAGAGGACGAAACAGTCCCATTCGATCATTATTCCTTTATAACATGTGTATTTCTCTTATTTTCATGAATATACCGAATTCGTTAACCCAATATTATTCCAGGCCTTAGAGTGCCCTTTCTTGATCCATTTGCATCAAATTATTTCTATTATTTTAATATTTCTTCTATTATTTTTAAAGGATAATGAGGTGAAACCTCACCATTCAAAGAGAGATGAATGAAAAATACTTTTTACTTTTCTAAAGAGTCTCACCATTCTTTTGGCGGGAAAAGAAGAATCATTTCATATTCTACGAAAGGTCACATAATTTGTCAGAAAAAAACTTAACCAAACTCTTTGTGTTCTGTGAACAGTTGTGCCATGTCCTTTTGATTTTAATTCCATGGCCACATATCACTCTCTTGACATCTCATCTAATGCACTTCATTCTAAGAAATAATTATAATTTTACCTATAAATACTCCTTTTTCCATGCATTGACTCCTCATCTTTTGCCTCAGAAATTTTTCTTTTTCCAAATTCTTCCTCACGTTTCTTATAGTACGGAAGGGAGCCTTATCCCTTACCCCACCTTAGTTGTTTTTTACGGGGTTTTAAGTCTTTTATTTTAGACCAATTTGTTATCCATTCTTTAAAAAATATGAACATTTTTGGACCCGAGTTAAACCTTTGATTAGGAGTGTTTTAGCCTGCTTCTGGGTTTTTTCCATATTTCTTATCACGAAATCATTCAAGCTGATGTGGGGAGCTCGAGTGCACTGGCCTCTTAATCTCCTTTCTGTCATTGTCTCTTTTATTTTTTGAGGTTATTCCTATTGCTTATGATCTGCTTCTTCTTCAGCTTTATCCTCATTCATGGCCTCGTCTTCTTCTTCCTTTCTATCTTTGAGGACAAGATTGAGGATCAAATTAATAGTGATAATCGAACACTTCTCACTTATCCTCTTCATCAATCCTGGGGTTCTAGACGGTATCCTATTGTGACCTTATCTCCACAGCCCCAATACAGATGACATAATATAGAAGGATCCAATGCCCCAATACAGATGACATAATATAGAAGGAGCCAATGCCCCAATACAGATGACATAATATAGAAGGAGCCAATGTAGGCCTTAAGTGTACCACAATATTACTTATATCCAAAAGGCCTTCTTTTTCGAGATACGTACATTCATTCCTAAATTTTTGTATATGTAAACCTTATCGAGTTTTTATTTATGTAAATGTTTTAATGTATGTGGATATCCTAGGGCTTCTTGTATATGTAACCATTTTTGTATATATATGAATTATATTGGGTTTTTTATCTGTAACCCTTTTTGGGTGATTATATTAATGGAATGATATGTTTATTGGTTCAATTTCTGTATTCTTTGCATAATTTAAATATTATTTCTTATGTCCTTTGGATTATTTCTTCGTTAATGCAGCAAATTTGGTTGAAGCAATGACTTGAGAGGTGGAATATTATAGCAATATGTGTGCTCGTACAAAGGCTTCTCTTTTGAAGTTTAGATAATGACCGAAGATGGATACCAACCAGTTTCTTTTAATTTAAGTATCTCTTTCATGGTCGTTCTTTTATCTTATTTCTTTTCTATACTTGGAATTTGTAACTCTTGTCCATTAGGACTCCTCTATTTATAGGTGATTGATTCAACCAGAGCCCTTGTATAACTGGCGCATGCAAGTTATAAAGTCTCCCACTTATCTTAGGCATGCATATTTAGAGGAATTAGGTTCCTTTTTTATTAGACACTTCTTGCAAGAAACATTCTTTACGATGCTATCACTTCCCTTGTCATTGTTTAGTGATTGTGCCCAGATGATTACTTTCGAGGGGTCATCTCTAGTCTTTTCACTTAGTTTATATTAATCAAGACTTTGTCGT
Source organism: Capsicum rhomboideum (assembly GCA_031232105.1). Lineage (NCBI taxonomy): Eukaryota > Viridiplantae > Streptophyta > Magnoliopsida > Solanales > Solanaceae > Capsicum > Capsicum rhomboideum. The sequence goes on from CP124716.1 coordinate 34,014,480, forward strand.
TCAGTTCCTAGTCTCTCTCCCATTTTTTAGGTCTCTAGCATGACCGTCCATTTAGACTAGGGTTCATACAAAACCCTGAGGATCCAAAATTTAGATATTGCTTTTCAGGGGAAGGTCCCTTAAGTATTTGTGGTGAAACTCAGTGAACAGTTCAAAAGATCTAAAGAATCAAAATGTGTTCAACATAATCTTACCTTTTTTCCAACACATTCCCCTTTCAACATGAACTATCTGTGATTCATGGTTGTACCTGTGTTGCCATCGTATGTAGACAACTGGTTAGCCCTTACAAGAATGAAAATAATAAAGTAAAGAGAAAGAAACCAACTGAATTAGCCCTCACCGTTGGCAGGATCAACTTCGTTGTTAACAGGATCATCAGAAGTGGATTAGCGTTGATGGTGATTTGATCTTTGTTACCAGTCAATCATTGATTTAACTGATTGCTTTGCTCTAAAAAGAGAGAGTTTACTAGTGAATGAATTGACAAAAATTAAAACAACACCACGTTTGTCCTTAGCCTCGCGATAGGTGCCAAACTATTTACTTGTAAAAAAGGTACAATTGAGTGTATATGTGAGGTTTAAAGGATACGTGAATTAGATCGAGTAAGATGGTGAAATATATAAACAAATAAAGTTTTAAATAAGAAACGAACTAAGACAAGTTGAATAAATTGGATTATATTAAGCAAATATAGCTTGAGTCAACCTGATTAATTCCAATAATATCTTCGATGAAGGTATCCTTGATTGAGCCTTGACGAATGTATAAAACTGATGAACAATATGATGATTATATTCCATTACAATAGGATTCGATTCCATTACAATATGATGATTCTCTTGCTTTTATAAGGATGAAATCTCAGGGCCTGATTTGCTCAGAATTGTTTCCTCTTAGCTCACGTCAAATGATTTAATTACATTACATTTAAGAGTTAAAGAGTAACGCCCAGTGGTGTCTCTAGTTCGGTTACGTAACGACTAGTGTCCTTTGATGTCTTTCTCTCTGTGTGTCCAAGTGTTAGTCCGATGTTGGGCTTCAGTATGGTTCATTCTATTTCTTCGAGATGAGATATCGTTGGTGTTGACTTACTACTCTTTTGTCTTTCCACGTGTCATCACCTAACTGATCCATATGTCATGTCTATTTTAACCCGAAATATGTTTCAGTAAATTAGTCAAGTTGGGTTTAAATTGGGGTATAAATCATATATAGAAAAAATATATTTAAATTTTAATTATTTTTTTTGCAAAAAATATGGCCAATCTCAACTTTAACTCTAACTCCAACTTTGAAAATTTTAAATAAAGTGAATATTTTTTATTTTTATGGAAAAATAGCCACTTTATAACTAAACGTTGATTCTCAAATAAAGAAAAAAAATCAAAAAGAAAATTTGAATGGTACTAAAACACCAAACTAAATATCTAAAATCAATGCCAAATTGACCGGACGAACATCATAGTGCAAGTTGTATTTGCATTTTGGGTGCAAATAGTACTCCCTCTGTCCCAAGTTGCTTATCTTACTAAAAATAGTTGTCCTAGTCCACCTTGCTAAAATCAAGAGAGAATCAATCAATTTTTCCCATGTTACCCCTACAAATAATTTTTTTTAAAAAGTGTGAATACTTATTTGTAAAGTTCCAATTTTTTTTTTAATGGGTGAATTAGTAACACTATCTTCTTATTTATGGGTTCTTAATAGGGATAATTACCGCTAGTGGCCTCTCGATAAAGTTCCAAAAAGTTCTTCTTCTTCCTCCTCCTCTTCTTCCTCTTCCTCTTCTTCCTCTCCTCCTCCTCTTCCTCTCCTCCTCCTCCTCCTCCTCCTCTTCCTCCTCCTCTTCTTCTTCCTCTTCCTCTTCCTCCTCTTCCTCTTCTTCTTCCTCTTCTTCTTCCTCTTCTTCCTCTTCTTCCTCTTCTTCTTCCTCTTCCTCTTCTTCCTCTTCTTCCTCTTCCTCTTCCTCCTCCTCTTCCTCCTCTTCTTCCTCCTCTTCTTCTCCTTCTTCTCCTTCTTCTCCTTCTTCTTCTTCTCCTCCTCCTCATCTTTTTCTTCTTCTTCTTCTTGGTTGTTTTCCTTTTTTTTCTTCTTAAATTCGACGTACCGCAAACGTGAATCTTTTCAAACGAATTATATACCAAAAGATACAAAACATCTAGACGAGCTCATATCTAAAATTTGGGACTTTTTAATCACTTTCTTTCTGCATAATTGAATCCATTAGCAATTCTTCATCTATTACTTGGAAATATTAAGATTTTTGAATCTGATTCGCGGTCGAAGCTTCTCGTTCTGATCACTCCATTTACGCATGACTGGAACCATTAATCTCACTATCAATATGTGTGTTTGGAAATTCTGCATCTATTGATGATTTCTCTGTTATTATCACAATGTCTGGAAACTTTGATTTGTTTTTATCTCATTGATTGGAAAGGAAAAATGTAGAATGTGTTCTTTTTTGCTAAGCAGATATGTATCTTCCTTTTTCCATTGGTTTGCTTCTTTTGTTTTCTCTAATCTAAACCTCAAACTTTCTCACTTAGTCTTCGATTGGTTATTTGAGATTTGGGCATCTTTAGCAATTTCTTTTTCCAGGTTCATAACCTAAGGCTAATGGCTTTTGCTAACTTCATTTAGTTGGAAATTCTTGCATTCATATGATGTGTTTCATGTCTAAAAGAAGAAGATCGATACACGTTTATACATTATTTATACAATATCTATATATTACATAACTTTTATACAATATCGATATCCGTTTATATACTATTTCTATAATATTGATACACATTTATACATCATTTATACAATATCGATACATTACATAGACATTACATAACTATTTATACATTATTGATTTACGTCTATACACATTTATCCAATAACGATACATTAAATATACACTATATAACTATTTGTACAATATCGATACATTTCATATACATATACATACACACACACATTAAGAAATATTTAATTGTTACTGATGTAAATGATAAACTCACTCTTACAATTGTTATATGGGTTACCTCATATTGATGATAAACACTGCTTTACTTATGTTAATTACAGTGATCTTCAGAGCCGATATCTTTTCTCTTAAAATTTTCCATTCATCTCTTTGCAGCCATTTTGGAACGTGGCAGGCTGTTTTGTCAATAGTATTATTCCCGAAAAACAGAGAGTAGAATTATTAGCACTAAAGATAAGCCTAAGTCGCACATAAGTGATTATTTTTGTTATAATTTTTTTTTTGTGGCTAGTTTATTTTTGGGCTATATTTTTATATAAAAAAAAATGGCTATATTTTTTATAAACTAATTACTTTATTGTCTATATTTAAAATTATCCCTTTTTAATATGCACGTAAAAATAAAAATGAACAACTAATATGAGATGGGAGGAGTATCAGGCAAGAGCGAGAGAGGAAAATTAGAAGGTAAAAAGAAATTGGGAGGTGTAACGGGATGGGAAGGGACCCGCGAGAGAGTAGCGAGCTTAATGATAGTGGCTAGCCCACGCTAGACCGTAGGAGCCGCCACGTGAAATCATTTCACCCTTCACTTCTCTATCTGGGTCCCTCTTTCCACCCAATAGTCATTCCCCACTTTGCAGTTTGCTCATCTATCCTTTTTGGCTACCAGCTCAAGCCGGTCCATTGTTTACTTGGCTCAACTAGCCAGCCAGCAAACATATTTCTTTTTTAAAATCCAAATACTTAGGTCTTAATTAGAAAACCTAAAGAATATCATCAGAACACTATTCACATGAATTTATCCTGCAAATCACTTTGGGAAAAATGATTTTTCTAATTAATGTCAAACATTAGTCCAAACAACATTACTTATATAAAGCATTCTAAACTATATATGTTAAACATGATTCTCAAAATTTGTACTTTACAAGTTCAAATTTTCATCACAAAAATGTCAAACATATATAAATAGATGAAATTGTCTAACTTAACTAATGTCTTCCTTGTTTTTATCATAGCAATATGCCTCGTTTGTCCTATATCTTAATAGGCCGCCACCTTTGAGAGGGTTAAAATTAATTAAAGTGACTGAACACAATTTATTCGAAATGAAAAAACAAAGAGGTTATTCCTATAAATTTAGGGTAAAGTGAGGCAAAACAGAACGGGCAAAGGAACAGTTCGAACGGGCTTGAAGCTCCGTTTGACGACTCTCCATGAGCGGTGGAAATAGCCTCCGTTCCTTGACTCTTGTTGACTTGACACTCTCTTTAAGAAAATATTATTAGGGGCTTATTTTACTAAATTAGTCTTATTAATTATACTTTGAAAATATAAATTTGAGTATCATACACTTGATATAATCATTTAATGATAGAGGTAATATTGAAAGAACATGATAAACTTTGTTGATTTCATAAATTAGATAAGTAAATTGAAATAACTATTTTTAGTAAGAGGGCCAAGTAAAACGGAACGGAGGGAGTAAATATGTTTGTTTCAAATTAGTTGCCCATTTTACTTGGCCTTCTTTTTAAATATGTTTGTTTCAAATTAGTTGTCCATTTTCGCAAATCAAGAGTGTTTTATTACTTCTTTCCCATATTACCCCTATTATTAAATAACTAAAGAAAATAGTAATAGTTAGATTTAGTATTTCAAAACATAATTAATAGGGTTAATTTTGTAAAATACACTTAATTTTGTAAAATACACTTCTAATTAATGTTTTCTTAATGGGTGTGTCAAGTCAAAAAAAGTCAAGTAAAATGGAATCGAGAGAATATATACAAGTAAGTATATGTATAATGATGAGAGTATGAGAGTTGGTGGTGGTGTAGGAAGAGTATTCGTCAAGGGCAACAACAATCTCCAACACTTTAATCATGTTTTTGTACATTTATATATTTAACATGTGTTAATTCTACTTGGAAGTTGGAACCCAATATCTACCGCTTCTATTCTACTAATACTAGTTTCCTTTTTGAGTTTTCGTTTGCGTCCTTAAAGTCACATCGTTAATAGTTCTACAACCCAACATTAACCTGTACACCAAGTACCGTAAGTTTATTACTAGATGTACAAAAGATTTGAAGTTTAGAAGTTTCGATCTTACAACGACCTAGCTCAAGTAAATGTATAATAATTGTTGGGTTTCTAATCAAATATTTATAAATTTTTAATATATATATACAAGTTTATGCTAAAATTATTGAATTTCCGTGAAACCATATAGTACACTATATATTACCCTCCTTTAAGCCATAATTAGTAATCGCATTTCCTTAGAAAGATTCTTGAACATTTCTAAATGGACTTGCAATCTTAATTTTGTTGGTGCACTTTGATAATTATAACTAAAGATGATTTCTTTAGGAAGGTGGAATTCATTAGTAAATTAGTTGAGGTGGTTAATTAACTTCAAACATGGAAAAGGGAAAAAGAGAGGTTAAGTTCATAATTAGGAGATTCCCATCAATTAATTGTTATGATTCTTAATTTATCGGTTATTAAGTCGAATCATATTGTCTCTTCGTTCATACAACTATATCAATCTTCAACTTACTAACAAGAGAAAAGTCCTCAACCTTTACAATTGATCAGTTACAAAACCTCATCCACGAGAGAACCTTCTAAAGGTTAAAAAAGAGAAAAGTAAAGAAAATTCGAACATAGTGAAATGCACGTTGTTTAATTTTGTTACTGCTGTGAAATGATGCTTCATAGTTATGAACTCATGTATCTCTTAAATTAGAACAAGGGTGAATACAATGAATGTTAGCTCGTTGGTTCAGATGCTCCCAATTACTCCCTCTGTTTCATTTTATTTGGCTTATATACCAAAAATAGATATAGCCTTCATTTTTCTTATCCATTTTAGTAAATCAAGAAAATTTTACTTTTTTTTCTCACATCATTAGTATTAAATAATTGCATAAATAGTAGTAGTAGTAGTAATAATCAATTTAGAGTTCTAAAACATCATTGATAAGATTAGTTTAATAAAATAAATTTCTAATTCAAACTTTCTTAAGATGTGTATCATGTCAACCAACAATATAAAACAGGGGAGTAATTGTTGCAGAGAGTAGGGAGAATAACCATGGTCTGGACTGGTTGGTCCACCTTTATTTACCTCCTTTAGACAGGAGAATATTAGCCAATCCTATAATTCTTTGCCTCAATACTGTTTCATTACGTCACCACCTTAGTAAAAAAAAACAAGATAATTGCTTTTTTTATTCAGAATTCACTTTGTCTGATTAATTTAAAATTATATCGGAGTAAGATCATTAATAAGATAAACTGTTGCGTCCTGCTAAGGAAACACTGCTAGTTAAACATGGAAAATTTAAATTATTTCACCATACTCCGGGGTGATGGTAGTAACAAGATATGTAGAGCCCATTTGGATAGGCTGAAAAAAAAGTGACTTCTAAAAAGTACTTTTAAAGTACTGATATTTATTTTAAAAATAAGGTTACGTGTTTGAATAAAAATGTTGAAGCTAGAAACAAAGTGCAGTAGAAGATGAGTGATGACCCTTCTAGGGCAAACGAGGGTAATTTTGAAATATTTACGATTATTTATAAAGGACAAGAATGTAATTTATATGATCAAAGTTTAATGGCTCATAAGCCAAAAATAAAAAGTAGGAGATTACCAACTTTTCACTTATTTTTAAGCAATTTTTGGAGTTGCCAAACACTCCAAATATTTAAAAAAAGTTTAAAAGCAGATTTGACTAGCTTTTAAACCCATCCAAACACCCTCATAACGGTTTCACTATCATATACTCATTTAATTAATGAACTTGAATTTTTGTAGGGTCTATGGGGATATGGACCTGTTGAAATTAAATTAAGCTGTTGATTGGCTAGCTAGTGCGCTTTGACATCCCCCGTTTACCCTCCTTTCTTTATCATGAAATGGAACCGTTTTCATTATTTTCTCTCCTACTTTTTTTTATTATTATTATTGTGACACTGAAATAAAAAGCAAAATATTCTCATCCGATCTGTATATAACTAGTAATAAAAAAGAAGGAAGAAAATAAAAGGTAAAAGAAAGTCATAATCAATGGTGGGTGAGTGGAGGTAGCAGTTGCCCTTGCCCACACGCTCATGCTTATTTTTCTCAACCTTTATTCGCGCCCAAAAGCTTTCCCAACAATTCTGCTATGTCAACCAAAATATGACATCGTACAAATATATTTGATGAATTAAACTTTAAGCTCTACTATAGTATTACTTGTTCTATTTCAATTGCTCTCTTAATTTTATATGATATGAAACTTTAAAAGTATATATTTTAAAAAAAAATTGTGATGTTAAATCAAATAAGAATATACTATATAAATGATCTCCTAATTTTCTGATGCGAGTCAAACTTCTTAAATTTATATTTCAAACATGGGTTAATTATAGGAGTCCGGAGCCTAAAGGGCAATTTTTTTTCTTCAAAATTTCGGAAGGGCAAGGGGAAATTGAAAATAGCCAAGGGGGCAAAGGCGGGCTAGGAATCCCGCCTTACCTTTAACCATTTAACGGTGTCAGTTAAATGGTTAAAGGTAAGACGGGATGCCTTGCCCGCCTTATAAGGCGGGATAGGTAACCCGACTTATAAGGCGGTATCGGTAACCCGCCTTACAGGGTCCATCAATCTCACCTGCCAAAGCTGCAATTCTGTTCAAAGGAGAATAAATTCCCTGATGAAAGAGGAAAACGTCCTAGGGGAATAAATTTCCTGAAGATCTGGAAAAGTCATGAATGAGTTAGACAAGGCGCACAACACTTCCCGCCTTGTAAGTCGGTAAATGGTCCTTAGCTTCAATTCATTTTAACTTACGTGCATGGTCTTATAAGGAGTTCTGGTTCCTTGCAAGAATGATAAAAAACTTCGTTTAGAAATCAAAATATTTTTGAACATTACTCATTTATAACTTTAAGATGGATGATAATAAGGTAAGAGTTAATTTATATTGGGGTGGTGAGGTTTTGCATGATGGCGATTCTGTGCGATATAGTCGGCGGCCTATAGTGGTTCAATCGTTTCCTTTATCCCTCAAATATGATCGTTTGCAAAGGTTGTTTAAGAGTAAAATGGGTCTTACTAATCCGGAAGACGAAGTAATTATTTCTGGTCGATATCCAAATTATTTTTCATCCAATGGACAAGCAATATTTGGTGAAATCCCAATTTGGAATGATGATTCTTTATCTTTATTTCTTCGTAGTGTTGAAATTTTTGGTAATCGCCTTAATCTACAGACGCTTGACATGTATGCGTCAGTTGAGCGTTCCCCTATAATTCAAGAGCCCACACATGATGAGTTTGATCTTCAAGTTAGTCAAAATTCGTCGAATTTGAATATTAATTCTACAAGAGGAACAATGGAGCAACAATTTGATGGTGGGCTTGAAACACACTATCAAAACTCACCCAAACTTGTGAATAATTTTGATATGGGAGGACCTAGCAATGCGTTTTTGAATTTGGAAAATTTTAATTCAAGTGGTCCACAACATCCTTCTTTAGTGGAGGCAATTGATAGGTAATAAACAACTCATTTTATTTAATTAAATAGCTTTTTTATTTATAATTAATTAGATGATTTATCCATTTTGTAGATTTAATGATTCTGGAGGTATGCTCACTCAACTCACAGAAATTGTGAACAACAATGACGACATTCAAGTGGAGTTGGATAGTGATGAACCGTCACAATATGAATCGTTAAATGATGATCAAACTTCTGTTGCTGATTGTGATGGAAATGCTAACGGAGAATCAGCACCCACTGGTGATTATATCAGTAACCATTCTTCCATAGCAATTTCATAGTTGGAGCACACTGAAGAAAGCCCGGAAGAGTTTAGGTGCATGGTCAGCGACGATTGTGTTCGGACTCTACTTTGGAATCAAAATAATCCTGAATATATTAAGTCAGGTTAGTTTTTTAATACATACATTAAATTGAAATTTTTTAGTTGATGTTATTATTAATAATATTATTTTGTATCTGCATTTAGGTATGCTATTCATAAACAAAAAGCAAATGAAATCCGTTGTGAGAAAGTATAATCTTGTTAAAGGGACGGAGTTCCTTTGTGATCAATCTAAAGGAGACAGTTGGAAGGTTACTTGCAAACAATATATATCGGGGTGCGAATGGATGATACGCTTTAGAGCGGTTTTCGGTGGTATGTGGAAGGCAGGAAAAATGATTGAGCATACTTGTTATCCAGATAAATATAAGGAGGATCATTTTAATTTAAACAACGACTTGATTGCTACTTCATTGATTTCCTACATTATAAAGGACCCAAATATTAACATCAAGATGGTTCGCGAAATCATCAAAGGGTTGCACCATTATACCCCAGTTATCGAAAAGCTCAAAAAGGTCGAAGAAAGGCATTTAAGATGGTGTATGGTGATTTTGAAAGTTCTTTCAAGGCATTACCTGCATATATGACAACATTGCAATCTTTCAATCCAGGCTCTATTGTTGAGTGGGAACACCATTCAACAACAATGCATGGTGAGCAGATATTCAAATTTTTATTTTGGACTTTCAAGGCAAGCATTGATGGTTTTAAAAGTTGCAGGCCTGTCATTTCAATTGACGGCACTCATCTTTATGGCATGTATGATATTAAACTATTAATTGTCGTTGCAATTGATGTGAACGAAAATACTTTTCCACTCGCATATGCTATAGTGGCGCGTGAAAGTTTTGAGTCATGGTCATGATTTCTCACGTTATTATGGAGGCATGTTGTTGGTGAGAGAAAACACATTGGACTCATTTTAGACCGCCATCAAGGAATTTTGCAGTGTGTTCAATCTTACGCCTGGTTGCAACCATCAAGAACATACCACAGATTTTGTGTTTGACACTTGAAAGCCAATTTTAATAGAAATTTTTTAAATAGTGAACTCGAAAATCTAATGTGGTTGGCTGCTACAGAGCATCAGTAAAAGAAATTCTTTCAAAGGATGCAACAAATTGAAGCAGTGTCCCGTGAAGCATATAAATGGTTATGTAATCATCCTTTTGAAAAATGGACAATGTACATGGATGGCGGTCATAGATGGGGGGCTATGACAACCAATGTATCTGAGTCATACAATGGTTTGTTGAAGAAAGCTCGAGGCATTCCAGTGACTGCAATGGTTCGCATGACCTTCCATGCCTTAGTTGATCGTTTTGTTGAAAGAGATAACCTTGCTACTGCTTTATTAGAAAAAAAAAAGCTCGTTTCCCTCTTGGTGTAGAGACCAAGTTTTAAGAATATTGAAAAAGAGTTCAACTACACACTGATATGATGACCTATCAGAGTGGTGATGGTGTATTTGAGATTTTGACATTTGCAAAAAATGGTAAGGGTGGAAATGTCCACAAAGTTTCTGCCAAGGGTAAGAAATGTTCTTGTGGAAAATGGATAAGTTTCATATGCCATGCTCACATGCTATTAAATTTTGTGGACTTCGTGGGATTGAGCCGAAGGATTATGTCAGCAAGTACTATAGTACAAAGTATTACAAGCAAACGTATAGTGGAACCTTTACTCCCATGGGTGAGCAAGCGTATTGGCCACCAGATCCATTTTGTTTGGTTGCAAACACTGAGTATTTGTGGACATCTGATGTAGATTCAAGAACTCGACTGAAGAATGACATGGACATTGCTCCTGCTCGCATGACACGAAAATATAGTATTTGTAAGCAAACAGGTCATACTAAGACACGTTGTCCTCGGAGAAATTAGTAGTAAAATTTTTATATTTATGTATTGTTTGTAGTCAAAATTCTATATTTATATTTTGTTTGTAGCGAAAAGATTTTATTTTTATATTATGTCTGTATCTAATTTTATGCGCACTACAAAAAATCATTAATTGATATTTATTTATATATAAAAAAAAAAAAAAGTATAAAAAAATCTTAGGGTTATTGTAATGTATAAATATTTAACACTCCTCCCGTTTAAAAAAGACTAAAAGACATTTTGTTACATTTGACATAAATTTAATTTATGAAATGGAGGGAGTAGTTTTTCTGATGCCAAAATTAGGGTTGCACGGTGTGTGATGGTGCAACATAAAAGAAACTTAGGGTTATTGTAATGTAAGGCGGGTGGTGCTGCTAGCCTTGTAAGGCGGGTGGCGGTGCTCGACTTGTAAGGTGTTAAATAAAGCCTTTTAAAATTTTCATCAGTGTTATATCAAATCCGTCTGAAAAGTTATTAATATTCTTACATTGCATAAGAATCTTTTTAAGTTATTACTATTAGTTGACTACTGATAAGCTGCAGTGTTCTTTCATTTCATTTGAAGAGCCAAATATTGTGTTAAATTGATAGTTATATTAACTTTATTTAATATCGACTTATAAGTTAAATACGAGATACAAGAGTTTTTCTTAAAAAACAAACACAATACTTAAAATAAATCCTTAATGTCTTCTAGGGTTCGGTGGTGGTCGAGCGCAGGAACTCCTAAAACATGGTGTTGTTGGTATATGTGGCCTTGATGATCTTCGAGGGTTATCAATATCCTACAAAATTTGAATTTATTAATACGTCAAATTTTTTAAAATATGCATATAGAAAGTACGTAAATCAAGAAAATAATATCATACGAATGCCTGTGAAGACTCCTCAACAACATTGGGAACATGGGACATTGCTTCCTGTAATAATATGATAAATTTTAATATGTTATTTAATTATAAAATAAATATTAATAGAATAATCTAAAGTGTAGCATACTTACCTAAGAAAAATTCAATCTTCCAGTGAATGGAGAGTTATGTAAGGGAAATTCACGCATTGTGGAATTAACTTCAGAATTGTATCCGCTAAATTGCGCAAAACCACTAACCCCAATAGGTGGAGTTACAAAATCAGTACTTCGCTGATGAGAAACATTTGCCCCACTCGTCGAGGCTCCATCAAAGACAAATACGGGGTAATATGGCTCAACATTAGATGTAGCCATCGATAGATTGAAATTGCCTTCAAATTGTTCCCCACCATCACCCACATTATCTTCATCGATCAAATTATGCTCCTGTCACGCCCCGAATCCAATCGAGACATGATTGACACTCGTAGCCAATAAGGCCCGAGAGAACCAACCTTTGCCTATGTTCAATCATATGCATGCCATAAGAAACCCAAAAGCACATAACAGCTATAGAGACCAACAATGGAAGTCATGGAACATGATATATATATACATACGCGAAACTGGGCCGTTGAGGCCACCGAGTCAAGTACGACATATCCTTTTTACATTTATACACCCACACCTGTCTACAAAAGCCTCTAACAAAGCATTGACCAAAATGAACTAAAATTCGGGACAAGTCCCCACTTTATACAACATGTACAACACCAAAACATATATACACTCTGACTCGGAGAAGCCCCGAATTAGCTGGAGCTCACCAATGATCTGCAACGACTGGCAACCTACTGTGGAGGCCTACTAGTGCCTGCGCCTGCAACAAGTAAGGTAAATTCCCCAAGAGGGGTCAGTACGAAATAAGTACTGAGTATGCAAGGCTCAGATGAAACTGTACAACACATGAATATTTCAATGAACTCAAATACAAATGAACAATCAATGTGAGTAAGTCACCATGTCGCATTTTGGGAACCATGTGGATTGCTTTCATTACTTTCAATATTCACTTGTCATTACATGTGTCACAATGTACCCGGGCCCCTACTGATCAGTGGGTCTTTACATATCATATCATCATGTTGGGATCGAGTCGAGCTAGGCTTATGCCCCTAGACTTGCCACCCATACATCAATCCATCGGGATCGGGTCGAGCTAGGCTTATGCCCCTAGACCTGTCACCCATAAATCCATACCTCGGGATCGAGTCGAGCTAGGCTTACGCCCCTAGACTTGCCACCCGTACTTGATCATTGACCACATATGCATTACTTTGTTCATTACTTTGAGATTGATACTTTGATAGTCATAACATCACTCACTTTGAACTTTGGAACATAACATTGTTGGAAGCTTTGGATAATTAACCAATGAGTGAGATACATGTGAATAAACATCATGAAAAATATAACATTAGTAGCACCATGACACCATTGGAACCATTGGACAAGAATCCATGAACAAGGGACATAAGTAATATCACTATTGGAACATTGGATTTGAGCTTTTGGAACATTATCAATGAGTAGGAAATATATGACAATGACCATGGATAAGTGCATATGGGATACCTTAGTACGTTTCGGAATAGGACTAGTGAAATGTCAATGTGAATACTATTTGCCGTGTAGAAAGATACGGACAAAGTAACCTTACATACCTTGTATTCTCAATACGAATATACAACCTTAGATGCGTTTACAATAGTTCCGCTCCTTCCTTATGTGTCACTCTACAACACAATTACATAACGAAATTCATATTAACCGTCAATTACTTTACAAATGCATACAATGTCAATGAGTTACATGTGTGCCTTTAAACATGTCATTTCCCTTTGACAAAATTATTATTCCAAAAATTCCATAATATACCCAACATTTACCAATACATAATGGTTGATACATTTCACCACAACACTTCTCCTTTACACTTTCTTATCCATATCATATAGCAAATAACCCATCAAATGACCTTAATACAACTCATAACACATATCGGCCAAAATCCCACAATTTCCACTTATAGACAATAACAAGTTTAATACCAAAAATAACACCATACATGTTCATATTTTGTCCATGCCATGCTTTTTCATCAAAGGTACAAATCCTAATTCAAGTTCAAATTACCAAGATAGCACATCTTTCACCAAAAGCAAAAAGACACTATTCACCACCTTGCCAACACAACTATCACAATATACATAATCTCCCGTGCATATAATATGTTAATCCATGAGAATAAATACTTACCAAGGCTTGGAATAGGATGATCTTCTCCAAAAGTTGACTTAGGGTTTTGAGAGCTAAAGGGGTTCTCTTGTTATTTTCTAGAAAATCATAGAAATACATGTGTGTTTGTAATGGATAAACAATCAGATTTTTATCCCTTTATATAGGCCCTCAAGTGCCCTCCTTAGTCACTCTTTAGCATTAAATGTTATATCTAGAAGGTCAAATGGAAGAATGGGTCATTTGACCCATTTGGGCCATGTATTTCTTCCACTTTTGGGCCTTAATTTGGGTCCAATAATACATATCCATGTAACCCAATAAATTTCATGTATTATTCACCATATATCTCATGTTTACATAATTCCATAATGTCAAGACAATATTCCCTTATAAGATTCTCATTCGTCATTTCGATCACAAAAATAGGAATTCTAGTCGCCCTTGGCTTCATTGGACATTTTGGATCACTATTCACATTTCATGATTTGATCATGTAGGAGTATGTAGGAGTGTATTTAAGTGTTTGAAGCTTTAACAATGCTCAAATAACTCCAAAGAATCAAAAGAAACCATCCAAGAAGCGTCGTAGAATTGCGTTACAAAACGGGTCCGGAAAGGCACAAGATTTGTGCCTTGCGCCACTAGCTGCAAAGCAGGCTGTGGCGCAAGATCTCATCCTTCTCTGAATTTTCTGCATGCAGGTGGCTTGCGCCACACCCCTGAAATAGGGTAGTGGCGCAAGTTTCAGCACCTTGCTGAATTTTTCGGCCACTTCTCCGACACTTGCATATCGTCCAATACCTTATCAAAACTCTACAAAATACTTACTTAGTGATCTTAATCATTAAGTAAACATGACTCCAAGTCACCAAATGAGGTTAGAATGTGTACAGGGTATTACCCAATTTCTTCAAGAAATCACAAAACACCTCCTACAAGGTTTAATCGCACATATTAGGTCCGATATCAAATGTTTCAACAATGACACTATAAAACACCTACTCATGGCATCTCAACACCTATGTAGATATGACCCCAAGGTATCAAGTGAGGTTAGAAAAGTACGGGGTATTACAGCTCCATACGAGCTCCGCAGCGACGTTGTCCACCCCGCCTACCACCCTGATGCGCGCCTTCTCTTTGTGCATCTTGTCGTGCCTCTCTTGGTGCAGCTTGTCGTGTTCGGCGGCAAACTTGAACTGGCGGTGGTTGCTCATACTGATTCAGTGGTATGTACTCTGGATCAAAGGTTAAACGTGTTCCCAAATAGGCAGCAGTCAACGCCTGTCAGTTGGTCGATGCAACCTCCATTGCATATTCCCTCATCTCAATTGATTGATTATTATCATTAACAATCATCTGAGCCCTTCGATAAGACCTTTCAAGTCCCCTAGCCTAAAAAAAATAAAAAATAATATATCATTTAGTAAAAATAATATTACATGTTTTAAGAAAAAAGAATAGAATGTACACACCAATGCCTCGTGCCGGCCTGCCATGGGTTGGTATCCAACATCAACAGCATGTACCAGATTTTCAATAAATTGTCATGATTGAGATAAATACCAATAATTATAATCTCCATGGTTGACTATGTAATTGACTTGAAAAATATATTCGTCGCGACAATTCCACAACACTTCCGGTTTAATTAAGTATATTAATTAATTATTCTGTTATTCGACAGCGCTTATCATGCTCAAAATGATGTGGGTTATACGGAGGTGATTCAGGTATATGTTGAGGAAAGCCAAATTTTCGAACAACCCTGTCAACCAAGTGCCGTTCACGATAAACTCCACAGATAAGTGGCACCCGAACCATCCAAAAATTACGTCCTCGCCGACACCACTCGGGAAAATTATTTATAACTTGGTCTGAATATGGCTGCCAAATGAACTACAAAATAATAAAAATTATTACGCTTGATATGACATATTATGCATGTAAGAAAAGCATTATGCTTTCAAAAATAATAATATTTGAATGGGGTATCCAATAAATGCTACAATAAATAATACATTACGTGTTTGAATGGGGTATCTATATTTTAATGGGGTATCCAGTAATAATAATAGAAATTAATATACGTGTTTACCTGAACATCAGTTAGGGAGTCCAATACATCTCTAATTATGCTAAGCACATTACGAGCCTCATTTTGATGAAGTCTGTCTCGAGATCATTTACGTGCAAGTGTTGTCGGGGGCTCAGGATTTTCGTCACTTGGAAGCAACGAAAGTGGCTGCAGTGGGACAATATGCTCCCATGCCCATACCTACAAACAATATAATCAAGAATATTTATCCTCTAAATAAAACTAAGTAGTACATAACATATAAAAATTTAATAACATTCAAATACCTGCAATAAAGAAACAAAACCACAAATATCTGACATATCATTCATCGATGCCCGACATAGACAATTGTACAAATACGATAGAGAAGCGGCTCCCCAAGCTTGTGTTGACATTACGTTTAAGTCACGCATGTCAATCAAATAGTCTGAACTAAATTTAGCACAAGACTTGTCGGGAAATATTGTTCCACCACACAACCAAAAAAGGTATAACCTAACTCTTTGTTGGATCACTTGTTCCGGTGTCCCATCTGTAATTTCATTTAAATTTTCCATATATTGACTTAATTTATTTAAATAAATCTTGCTTCCTTGAAAATAAGAATCTGGGGGCAACCATCCTGTCAATTCCTCAAACATTTGTCGCCTTTCAGGAAGTCTCATCTGACTCGCGCCTTATTGAAGAACGGGAGTTCCATTTACGACCATTCCAAACATAACTTCAATGTCTTGTAAAGTTATGGTCGCTCCTCCCGTTGTTAGGTGAAAGGTATGCGTTTATGGCCGCCACCTTTCAATCAGTGCAGATATTAATTCATAATCACAAGGCACGTAGCCTACATCTATAACACCCCTAAATCCACAATCAGTAAAATGATTGAGGAGACGGGGATGAAACGGATGATTCTTTACATGTTGCCAAAATTCATAGTCATCACGCCACATAATTAAACATGCAGCCTCTCCCACTAACGTTCCTTTCCAAACTGCTTCTGATCTATGTTTATATTGTAGACTTAACAAATCATATTGTGATGGTCCAGGATGCGCAAATGTGGATTATTCATATCTGTACACAAACAAAATTAAAATTAGCTTTGACAAATATTTCTTGAACGATTATTTGAAATAACAATTATAAACCATGTCACTAGATTTCACAATTATCAAAAATAAGTTACTTATTAGGGATGAAATATATAAACATTAAAGAAAAAATTAGAAAAAAACCTTAACGATTATTCATTGCACCTTTCAGTAAATACTAAATTTTAAAAAAATGATACTATGGACCGAACCGAAAAAGAAAACACTTTTTTTTGTTTTGCAAATAGAAAATAGAAAAGAATTGAAAGTGTGGAGGAATTTGAAGAAACAAATAATTTTTTGTTACTTGCAAGTACTGAATATTCAGTGTGGAAACCCTTTTATCCACAAGGGGCAAGTTCAGACAAACACATTAAAATCAATCCATTAGCTCCCAACCACCATTGTGTAGTAAACTCTCCTAGGGAATGAAAGACATTTATATTCCCCTAGGACATTTTCCTCTTTCATCAGGGAATTTATTCTCCTTTGAACAAAATTGCAGCTTTGGCAGGTGAGATTGATGGACCCTCTAAGGCGGGTTACCGATACCGCCTTATAAGGCGGGTTACCTATCCCGCCTTATAAGGCGGGCAAGGCATCCCGCCTTACCTTTAACCATTTAACTGACACCGTTACATGGTTAAAGGTAAGGAGGGATTCCAAGCCCGCCTTTGCCCCTTTGGCCATTTTCAATTTCCCCTTGCCCTTTCGGAATTTTGAAGAAAAAAAATTGCCCTTTAGGCTCCGGACTCTTAATTATAGCACCAACTAAGTAAATAGGGGAAAGCGAAAAAAAATATTTTTTAAATTATCTATCATTGCTTTAATAGCATTTTTATAACCTGGTTTAGACCTATATACGCTAAGCCATAAAGAAATGTCGGCTATATAAGCTAAAATATTACAAACAAAAGAATAATAACTACCAGAAAATTCAACCGTAGCTACATAAAATTTTTACAAAAAATTAACAACATCATCAATTTTAACCCAATCTGAATCTTGTAACATAAGCCCAGGAAAAGAACTAGCAAATTTTTTTTTTTTTTTTTGGTGATTAAAAAACTAGCAAATTGGTTAAAAGTCATAATAATAGAAACTTTATAAATATTGCAAGTATTTAAGAAATCATAAGTAGAATTCCATCTAGTATCTACTTCTTCAGGCATTAATCTCGGTCTAAGGCTGCATTTGTTTTTATTAAGATTCAGACATCTGAATCTAAATACACATCTGAATGATTAAGATGTTGTCTCTAGATGTGAAAACTGAATTATTAAGGCTGTTTGTTTTTCAACATCTGAATGTGCAAAATTTATTTATTTATATATATAATAAAAAATACAATTCAAATAAAAAACTAATTATATATTAGAAAAATATTTAATTTAATACAACAAAATTATTATTTGATTGAAAAAAAAAGAAGAAACATTTATGTTTGTTAGTGATAGTAGAGATGGTTTGTAATGGTGGTGATGGTGGTGGAAATGATTCATGTTAGTGACTAGTAATGTTGGTGGTGATACTTATGATGGTAGAGATGGTTGGTACTGTAGTGACTGTTATGACGGTGGCATTGGTAGCGGTGGTGGTGGTTGTGATGTGAAGTTGGTTGATGTTAGTTATTGGTGGTGCTGATTGTGAGGGCTGAAAAATGAATGCATGATGGTTGACGATGTGTTGGTGGTAGTTGGAGACACTGTTAGCTGTGATAGTGGAGATGGTTGTTAGTAGAGATAGATTGTAGCGATGGTAGTGGTGGTAGAGGTGGGACACCTTTGACAATGGTGGTAGTGGTGGCCAAAGAATGTGTGGAGGTTGATGATGTGTTAGTGGTAGTTAACGGTGGTGCTAGTTGTGATAGATGAGTTGGTCAGTAGTAGGGATTGACTGGTAGTGGTTGATGATAGTGGTGGCATTGAAATTGGTGTTGGCATTGGCGGTGGATATAATTAGAATAATGGAGGTAGTAGGTATGGTAGCGGCTGACAATAGTGGTTGGTAGCGATATTGGTTGTCAATGATGGTTGTGATGGTAGTGGTTGGTGGTTGGTGGTGGTTGGTGGTTGACAATGGTGGTGGTGGCAGAGGTGGTTAGTGGTGGTGACTGGTGATTGTGGATAGAGTGGTGGTGAATATTATACAACACAAGAATACCTCTTAATGATATTAAGACTTGGTTCCAGATTTGAATGATTAAGACCTATTAAGAGCTAAAATCTTAATAAAAAACAAATGCACTTAATGGTCTGAAGTCTGAACCATTTAGATTCAGACCTCCATTAAGTGCAAACAAATGAGGCCTAAGTCCACTTTGCTGACATTTTCTTTTAAATTCTAAAAGCTAGCCTTTTTATTATTTCCTAGAATAAAGCCAACTGGATGCCTAATTTTTTCAATAAAAGACACAAAAAAGCAAGACCATCTTTTACAATTAAATTTTATCTATGGTAAACACACCTAACATGAAATATTTCTAGTAATGGTGGAGAAAGTTCAATTTTTAACAGGTCAATAGCAACAGTATTGTTAGATGAATTATCAATATATATATATATATATATATATATATATATATATATATAAAACTTTACGGTCAAGACCATAATATCTTACAACTTTTGAAATAGAATCAGAAATAAATTATGCAGTATGTCTACGGTCTTCATCATACAAAAATGCTAATTAAAATACGTTTTTGTATAACAAAATTACTATCTATCCAATGACAAGTAATTGTTAAATAATCATTTTTATTAACAGCACGATCAAGATCAGAAGTTAGAGCAACTCTACATGAAAGATTTTTTAATAATGCAGATAAATAGTAAACATATTGTACGTGGAGTCTAAAAATATCTGATCGACAAGTACTTCTAGGAATACCTCCAAACATAGAATTATAAATTGACTGAATATAATGAATAAAAGCTTCAGAAGAAGCAAAAGAGAAAAACAAACAACCTACAACTATTATTTTTGCTAATTCTTCACGATCCTTCATTTTATTATACGTCCCAACTAATTTATCGGATCTTGGGTTCAATCTAGTTTGAGATGGCCCCCCAACAGTCCCACCATCTTTTACCTGTTGTAGCTCTGCTAGGTGACTAACTTGCAAATCTCTCGTCAATTGATCTGTACCTCCTTTATTACCCCCGGTCTTATGCTCATATTTTTCTTGACAAATATTGCATTCAACCTTAGTAGTTCCTTCTATTCGAGTAAGAAAATGTCACACAATACTAGTTTTTTTCGAGATTTTACAGGCGGTCGGGAAGGAAGATTAACCGATTCAGATTGAACATTAGCATTATCGGGTCCAGGTGTAACATCAACATCATCATTTTCATCTACGTCTATAGGATCTACTTCATTCTCTTCTTTTATACCATAATTTTTTTGGGCCTCTAAATAATTCATGTTGTGAGCACCTACACGAACTTCATTCTCAAAGGGTTCATGAATTGGTACCAGAGGCACACAAGTATATCGACTATTTGAACTGCCCCTACCAGAAGTAATTTGTTTCTTACTACCACTAGCACTTCTGAGACACAAATTTTTAACACTTTTATTAACTTTTCTTAATTTATCCATTTTACAAATTAAACTAATAAATATTCAAAAAAAACAAAAACAATACAAATAAATATTCAACAAACAATACACTAATTAAAACTTAAAAGTAAGAGATGGAACGATAATACCAAATTATCGAAGTAACCGAAAGTTGATTAATTGAATACTTTTGGAAACTTCCACTTGATATTGTTAATTGCAAAATAATATAATATAATTGCTCATTTTATGAGATAATTAAAAAAATTGAGAGAGAATGAGATAGTTGTGAATTGTGAGAAATGAATTAAATTTGCACCTATTAACAGGGAAAAAATTGAAATTGAATTTTTTTTAAAAAAAATAAGCCTAAAAGGTTGTTTTTGCCGTTGGGCCAATGACATTATAGTCGTTAGGGTTCAACGGGCCAAAACAGTCCCTTTTCAGGCGGCCCAGCAGCTGTGTCAGTATAAAAAAAATGTATTTTTTAAATAATCGAGCCGATCCGGTGCACCGATGGTCCTGGTCCGATCTTTGGACTGAGCTGGTCTATTGGGCTGCCTGATCCGTCGGGCCCAGCCCCCTTACACTTCCCTTAGCCCATTAACCTTACCAGTTTCGGGTCGAGTGAGGTTTGGTTTCCTAGTGGACCGGTCTTACCAGGCCGACTCGACCCATTTGACAGTTTTATCTAAAAGACATATGGAAAAATGACATACAAAGAAAAACTCATTTAACTCTCAAAATTTGAAAGGTATCATATAAATTGAGATGGAGAGAGCAATACTAAATCTCCCTCTTTTTCAATTTGTTTGTCTGATTTTGGCTTGAGATGAATTTTAATTGTTTAAGAAAGAAAAGAAGATTTTTGAATCTTGTGATCGATCTTAAACTAAAGATATGCAAGAAAGTACCAAATGTACTTTAATAATATGTTCTTAAACATCCCAAATGGAAAGTCATAGATATTTGTGGCTATAAATTATTTTATTAAGTTTAAAATGGACATTTTAATGTTTAGTTGTTACGAAATATAAAAATGTGTCTTATTTTTTAGACTGACTAAAAATAAAAGTAAGTCATATAAAATAAATTGGGACAAGGGAGTACTAATTTTGTTCGAACAAACTAAAAAAGAAAACGAGGCATAAGTTGAAACATATGAAGTAAATATTTTATTTTTTTTAATTATACTTACTAATAGTATAACATTATCCTTCATCATTAGGGCTTTTCTCTGTGTGTGTTTGGTGGGGGTGACTTTATATAAGCATATTGGTTCATCGTTCTTCCATTCTCTTAGCCCTTTTCCATTTTCGTTCATCTTCACCTCGGAATCTGGTCCGACCGACCAGCAGGAGATCCACCACAGTTCCCGAGGATTCAACTTTGAGTTCTCTTTCCTTTTCTATTTTTAGTTTTTTTTGTCTTGTCTTGTCTCTTGCCTTTTACTTCTTCTTGGACCCCTTCTTTTGACTTGAAGATCTAGTTACCTTTTTCACATAAACCCTTATTCTTCTTTGCTCAAATTCGGCTTTATTCAGATCTCTGCGCTTGGAAATTAAGGTTTGCATGCTCCATCTCTGAGATCTTCCCCCTTCTCTCTATGCTTGTTTTTTTTTTTCCTTAACTACTTCCTCCGGACTACTTTACTTGTCATCCTTACTAAAATAGATGGTCACAATACTTGTCATTTTAGAAAATCAAAACATAATTAGTTGTTTGTTTCGTTTTTGCCCTTAGTCATAAACACGAAGAGATATTAATATGGTGCAAAACAAAGAAGTACTCCCTCCGTTCCTAATAAGTTGTCGTCCTTACTTAATTAGATGCTCCTTAATACATGTCATTTCACAAAACCTAGGCATAATTAGTTGTTTGTTTTCACTTTTATCCTTAGTAATAAATATGGAGAGATATTAATTATAGTGAAAAAAAGAGAAACATTAAATAAAGATGAGTAATAAATAAGGGTAATTTAGTCAAATTACCTTCTAGTTAATGCTTTTCTTAAGTGATTTGCAACTTAAAAAGGTGACAAGTAAATGGGAACGGAGGGAGTATTAAATTAAGAGTCGTAATAAATAAGGATAATTTAGTCAAATTATCATCTACTTAATGCTTTTCTTAAGGTTGTGTAAACCAAAAATGTGACAAGTAAAGTGGTCCGGAGGAAGTAATTTTATGCTCACGAGTCGAAGCAGATTAGGAATCTAAACATATTGAGTTTAGTTGAAACTGTAGAGCATAAGTTGCATCAGCCTCTACGCCTATGAATAATAAGTTAATTTGTTTCGCTAATGAGGTTATAAGTTGTAAAATAAGGTCACGACTTTGTATTTTTCGTGGTTTTTCTTAAGAGTTAATGCGCAATCACTATAGCAGTAATCGTGTGTAATGAAAATCACCCATTCTTTGTGATTTCTTTGATTTTCATGTGTCTCATTGATATTACATATATTACGTGGTAAATGATGACAACCATGAATCATGATGATACTCCAACACTATCATATGCTTCGTAATAATCTGTTTAGAGATAGGGGGTAAGCATTCATAGTTGTATTATTTTCTCTTTGGTTAATTAAATATAAGTGAGACAAGACTCTTGATCGGAAATGGATTTAGTTGAAGGATTACTGATCCTAGTATATGTTATCCTTTAAGAATAACACTAATCCTTCTATAGCATGAAACAAAGATTTTAATTAGTCATCTTTTTTATTCTTTTCCTGACCTGTTGAAGTAAAATAAAGTCAAAGGACAGTAATTGCTACTTAAATATGGACCTGAAATTCCCTGAATGCAAATAGTACTACTCCCTCCATCCCAATTTATGTGGCATAATTTGATCGGGCATGTAGTTTAAAAAATACTATAAGAGAAGATTTTGTTATGTTTACTAATATACCCTTATTAAAGTTACTTTAACACTACTTTTTAGTTGACTTTTCTTGTTAAATGGGACCCAATGAGAATTGTGTCATTAAATAGCTGCCAAATTATAAAGAAATTTGATAATTTTTTTGGGACAGACTAAAAAGAAAAGTATGCCACATAAATTGGGACGGAGGGAGTATCTCATTTCATGGGTTAGTTGGTTCAAGATTGAAGCAAATGGCTGGTTCCCTAATTGTTTAGCAAACTTTTATGCACCTCATGTATTTAACACATCCAGTCCTAAGAAATGCGTTGACGAAAAGTGTTATCTACCTTAGACCACTTCTTCTATAAATTAATACTTCATCAAAACAAGTTGCTCTATATATGTAAGCGTTATTATGTAGAAAAATTAAAATGAGATAAACTTCTTTGGCATTTACAGAGTTCAGAAAGTTCATCGAGACTAGATTTTCATTAGGCTAAATGTAACATTTGTGGTTTACAAAAGAAGTGAAAAGAAAGAGAGATGAAATTGATTTTGCCTCTTTTGGTGAAAAATCTGTCCTTCTCGTAATGTCCTTTATATGATCCTTGAGTAAGCAAAAGAGATGCCTTTTTATTTAGTTTTTGTTACATATATATAGAGTGGATATATAGGAGTTGAAGGGGAATAGCAATTTAACTAAATCAATCAACATCATCCTTTTCTTCCACCTACCTCTTTTGAGCAGGCCAAACATGATATAAATCATGACAAAACAAATTAAGGTTACGCTTTAGTGTTAATTAATGAGGTATAATAAATTTTTTGTTCATGAAATATGATTGGCAAGTCTTTTAATTGATCAATGGTTCTACATGAACTTTATTAGTTGCAAAATCCAAATGGGCCTATTTTTTTCTAATTGATCAATGATATTTATAGACAATTATATCTAATTAAGATCACTTCATAACATGGGCCTATTTTTTTCACAATTCTAAAGACATATAAACCGTACGTGTGGTATGTACAGGACTTGAATATGGTGATTAAACTTAGTTTTAAGGGATTTAATTTATTGTTTGCAAGCTCAAATTGGATGAATTCAAACAAACAAATTTTGTAGCTAGACAGTACTTCTCCAAGCATTGGGTCGATTCAAGAAACTAGATGCGCTTGTTTCGTGCTTTAATTACTATATAGATCATAATCTTGGAATTAATAAGAAAAAAGGTAGCTAGAAATTTCCAGTCTGCTGAAATTCTTCTATTTCTTATGGATATACAGGTCATATATATATACATTTGATAAGCACGATCATGAATTCATTTTCACATGTTCCTCCTGGATTTCGGTTCCACCCAACTGATGAAGAACTTGTAGATTATTATCTCAGGAAGAAAATAACTTCAAGAAGGATTTACCTAGATGCTATCAAAGAGGTGGACCTCTACAAGATTGAACCATGGGATCTTCAAGGTACTATTAAAATATACTAATTATGATCAGAAATTTCAAAAAAAACTCATAATATAATGGTTTGACGGGGAGAAAATGTATTTTTGGATAGAACTATGCAGAATAGGTACAGAAGAACAAAATGAATGGTACTTCTTCAGCCACAAAGACAAAAAATATCCGACTGGTACAAGAACCAATAGAGCTACAGCAGCCGGATTTTGGAAAGCAACAGGAAGAGACAAGGCTATTTATTCCAAACACGACTTGATTGGCATGAGGAAGACCTTGGTTTTCTACAAAGGAAGGGCTCCTCATGGTCTAAAATCTGACTGGATTATGCATGAATATCGACTTGAGAATGATCCTAATGGTGCCCCTCAGGCAAGTTGTTCACTAAACTTAACATGTTTGGCCAAACTTTTAAAATCTGCTTATTATCAAAGTGTTTTTGAAGGAATTAAAATATTATTTTGGAGAGTCATAGGTTGTGTTTGACTAATTAATTTGAAAAACACTTTTACCGTTATTAAAATAGTAATTTGTGTTTGACCAATGTCCCAAAAGCGCTTACTTTTGGTAAGTAGCTTTTGCTACTACTAAAAGCCCTTATTTTCCCCCTAAATTCTATTTATTATGAATATTTAATTTTTGTTACCTTTTCAATGACCACATGAGATGAGAAATAATACTATTATTTTTTGTTTAGACACTTCAACAAATTAAATTGAACTCACACTCCTTTTCTCAATTGAACTACTTATTGATTGTTGATAAACTAAAACAGGAAGAAGGATGGGTGGTGTGTAGAGTTTTCAAGAAGCGAATGGTAAGCACGAGGAAAGAAAGTGAGCAGGAGTCACCAATTTGGTACGATAATAATGATCAAGTTTCATTCATGCCAGACAATATTGACTCCCCAAAGCAACAGCAATCTCAGTCTAATTACCCTTGCAAGAAGGAACTACTGGATAATTTGCACTACCAAATCCCAATCCCACCATCTCATCATCATCAGCAATTTCTTCAGCTTCCTTTTTTAGAAAGTCCTAAGTTTCTTCCAACACCTCCATACACCTCAATTTCAGTATTTGGGGTTAACGTAAACAATAATAGTCACGGTAGCTCTAATTTGCAGCAGTGTGCCTCCGTGCTCACACGAGAAAATGTTCATGTGCACCGTCATCCCAACATTGGTACGAATGAACAAATTGGTGATCAAATGACCGATTGGCGAGTGCTCGACAAATTTGTAGCTTCTCAACTTAGCCAAGAGGAGGTGATCTCCAAGGAAATTGATTGCTCAAACACCTTTCCTACCGATGAATCGAATTTGATTGTTCAAGATTTGAACAAAAAAGAAACAGTCGCGGAAAATAACTCCACAGCGTCCTCCTGTTCTGAGATTGACCTGTGGAAGTGAAGTGAAATTCCTTAGAAGCACAGTAAATACTGAACATAGCGAAGTACAGTTCTTTAATTTGTACATAATAATAATACTACTAAGAAAAACTATATGACCTATACTATTAAGTTAAGAGGATGAATTAACTGCTTGATGATGGAAGCATAGGTGAATTATGCAGCAAGTTTTATCTGCTTGAGTTGTAATTGAAGCATTTTCATAATGTCAGGCAGGGCTATCGATGTTATGATATGATAGCTACTGCTTTGGTTATGTAAACCAGTGGATATTTCAAATGTATTTAAATGTTACATAATGTAGTGATAGAATATTAAAATAATAATGCGTGCTACTCCAATATCCATTTCAATTTATGTGACATAAGCTTTCCTTTTAGTCTGTCCCTAAGAGAATGTCAACTTTAAAATTCTCAATTTATCCTTAATAAAATGATCCATACTGTTCTTGGTTCCCTTAACCAAAATTACTGTATCCACAGCTAATTAAGGGGTACAAAAAGTGAGCAATTGAACTCCCATACCTTAATTCAGAAAAAACTTCATGTGTATGGGTATGAACTTAATTAACAATATGGTGTCAAAAGAACATCCCAGATATACTACCAAATAACAAGGACAATAATTAATATTGGTGAAACTGATAGAGGGCTCAAATTATCTAAGTCCTCGATTCGTTGTGTCAGCATATAAAAAGTGTACTCATGTTCTGGAACTGAGTAAATACTGAGGAAAAAAGAATGTTGCGATTATTTTTTGCGGTCCATCAGCAAAATTAAAATGCAGTATTACGTAACTTTGAAGGTGAGGGTTATCCAGTTGCTTTCATTAGTGTTACTCTTGGCACGTTGGACTGCATTGCTTTGCTTAAAGGCTTCTTGTTGTTCAGTCTTCAGAAAAGAAAAAAAATCTAAATATACTCATATTCAGAAATGTAATTACTTGAAACTAATAAGATCATCATGACTCCATGCATGACTCAAAATTCTCCTTCAAAACCTACACAACTTTATCAAATTAAAGAACAAAAATAAAAAACATTCTACTTCATATACTGACCGTAAACAGGAATTTTGCCAAGATTGTTTAATTTGAGATTTAATATATAGTTGACCTATATACATAATAGAATTTTCTATACAAAAAATATAATTTTTCATCAAAGGGAGTTCAATTGACCACCCTTTCACTTGATGTAGCTATGCAACTGCACAGACAATAATAGCGAATTACTTATCATTTTTGCCAAATTATCTATAAAGTATTAGTTTATATACATGGAGATTTACTTGTTATTGTAAATATTGTACATGTAACATAGTTACGTTGTGAACATAGAACTTAACAACAAGAAGAGCAGTAGAAGCTTTCGATCGTCTCATGAAACAAAAGGCGTTTCCTTTTCTCCTTCTACATATATTCCTTTTTCAGGAAGGACGACAAACAAAAAGATGTAACAAATTTGAGATGGTCTTTTTTCCAACATGTAGACATGCACATGTAAGAAAACTGAAACTTATATAATATTTGCTTAACTGTCAAAGAAAAAGAAAAAAAAACAATGGCCGGCATGCTAGTCTCCCTAGAGTTGAAATTTGATGAAAAACAAGCAGATTATAGAATATCAACTAGGATATTATACATATATATATATATATATATATATATATATTCTACAATTGGCTATCTCTACTACGTACTGTAGAGAACATTTTTAATTATTAATAATCTACCAAATTAAAGGGAAAAGAGCTTAAACTAAGATATAACTAATCCAAATTAATGATACTTACAAAAATCTTCTCTCAACACTGCATTAGCTAGAAATCCTCCAAAGTTGCTGATTGAAAATTTGAAGGGAATTGAAGTGAGAGTTGATTGTAGAGATTGAATCTTTTTAATTAAATACCATGAAAAGGCAGGCACCATTATTTCGAGCTTCGAATTCCTTTTCAAGCAAAGGTAAAAAAATTATTCCAAAAAGCATACTCATTGGGTACGTCTTTCCAACTCATAATTGACCTCAATCCTCGGACAATTAAGAAAAAGAAATTGATAAAACAAAGTTGTACTGCTTTATCTCCATCATACAATTTCCCTTTTAGTTTGTCCTAAAAAATAATAGTACTTAATTTAATTTTAAAAAAATTATTTTATTCTTAAATAAGATAATTTATTGGGTTATTCAAATGATATTTTAAGCCTTCTTGAAATAGAGGATTTGAAATCTTGAAAATTAGATAAGTTACTTGTTACAATAGATGAAAATGACCTAATAATACAACAATATTTACACCAATAATGTATATTACCCTTAATTTTCTCTCTTGAATTTGCTGTTTGCATCATATAAATTGAGAGGGAAAAAGTATCTTTTAATAGAATGGTATCCTAGGATGAAAAGAAGAATAAAGAAAGTCAATGAGTGTGAAAAATGTGCATAGGAGTAGTCAAAACATAGATATACGCATGACATGAGGATGATGAGCATCTGGGAATGATCATAATTAATTAGGGTTATGCTTGTGTGTGAATGAAGTTAACATCATTAACAACCTCCCATGTGACTGCTATTATGCTCTTCTATCCACTCCACAAAAATGAAAATTAACCAGATTTAAGGCCTTTTGGCATGCATTCATAATTTGATTCTGCTCTTTACTTAGGGATCAAAGATCCTTTTATTTTTATTTTCAACTCAACCTCTTTGTAAATTTGACATTTTGTCCTCTAGTGAAGGGAATTCTAAACAACAGTCGGAAATAATTAGAAACACAACTTGTGTAACTTTATTTGTAGAAATTGTTATCTTCACTTATAAAATAAAAAAACATATTTAGACATTGGATTTACTTGTTGTCTCTATTATATTAGAAGAATAGATATATAAAACACAATTGGTTTAGCTATAACATATTCCATAGTTCTGTCAAAGTCAGAAGTGTGCTCATAAGTTTCTCCTCAACGAACAATAGTAAATTTCACGAAGACATTGATAAAAGAGCAAGCAGACAAAAAAATCACACCTATTATTATTTGTTTGGAATTGTTGAATTTAGATGTGCAAACAAGTGTGAAGACATTTCACTATTTCAAAAATGGAAAAAGACTCAAAAGTATCTTTACATGTTAGAAATGACTAAAAACTTTCTTCCTTTCATATTGTATCACAAGGGGTCATTCACACAAAATGTCCTTATTTTGGAGAGGTATCTAATTTTTGCCCCTCAAAATCTCTGATCACTAATTTTAACCCTTCATAGCTTTGAGTTAGAAAATTGGCCGAAAATGCCCCCTGACAGCGAAAAACAAAAGAAAATCACAAGGCATGCAAGGCAAAAGTTCATAATGGTATAAGTTGCCTCGAGCAAAAATTCAATGACACAAGTTATGTTTCAGGGCATAAGTTTAGTGACACAAGTTATGCCTCAAGATAAAAACAAATAAAGTAAAGATACAAGTTATACCCCAAGGCATAAGTACAGTGGCACAAGTTATGCCACAAGGCATAAGTTCAGTGACAGAAGTTATGCATGCCCCAAGATATAAGTTCAACGATGACATAAGGCTAAGGTTCTCTAAAACTCTTACAGTAAGAATCAAAGTTCATGCCTTCAGGCAGAAGTTATGTCCTAAGGCAAAACATTCTCTAAAAAGTTTAACCTACAAAATTAGTAAAAAGAGCGATGGTTTTTATGGTAATAAAATTTTCATCCCTGTTTTTTACCGGTGCAATTTTAGGGATTTATTATCACTAGAATGCAGTATGTATACATTGCTTATATTTTATTTGTATACATTATTAGTATACATATCCATGGGTTTTTAATGAAAGAAATTTTACGGATGCATGTAGCATATTAATTTTTTTATGTGTACATTAACTGTATTGCTAATTAATTATTCTTGTATACATTTATTTAATGTGTTGTTTAGTTGATGTACACTTTTTTATTTGATTCAAAATTTATTGTATACATTATTTGTGATATGGTAAATAGTATACATACTTTACTTATATTTTATATTTTTACATTATTAGTATACATAAGTATATTGTGCAACTATTGATGTGTACGTCAAATAGATATATTATCTTCTGTCAAAACATTTTGATATATTAAATCAGGCTTGTATACATAATGCCAATAGTGTAACACCCCGTACTTTATCACCTCATTCGTCGCCTCGATCGCAAAAATTGGAATTCTAGTCACCCTTGGCTTCATTGAACATTTTGGATCACTATTACACCCACATCGGTCTACAAAAGCCTCTAACAAGAGCATTGACCAAAATGAACCATAAGTCGGGAAAAGTCCCCGCTTTACACATTATGTACAATACCAAAACATATATACACTCTGAATCGGAGAAGCCCCGAATGAGCTGGAGCTCACCAAAGAGCCGCTAACACTGGCAATCATAGGCAAAGGTTGGTTCTCTCGGGCCTTATCGGCTACGGGTGCCAATCATGTCTCGATGGGATTCGGGGCGTGACAAATAGTGTATATATAATACCTAATACGTATACATTCAATTTGAAGACGCATTGTTATAGAAATCTGCCTTAATGTATACGAATTAATGTTTTACATTAAATAAGAATCAATCTTTTCTTCGACTTGGATACTGAAGTGAGTTTGCATGTGTTGAAATCCATGTTGTAGGTGGAGAATCTTTAAAACCGCAATCACTGTCCCGATACTTGACAAGTTTCTTAGAAGAAACAACTCTTACCCATTGAGTTTAGAACAAAAAGGACACGAAATTTCTAGAAGCAGTTACTTAAAATTGAAAGTTAAATACCCCAAAAAAATTTGGGAAAATAACGGTTAATCAAGAGAGATTTTTTTTTTTTTTTGCCAAATTAGAGTTGCATAAAAACAAGTAATCATGGGTGTAATGGACTTCTCGTGGGAGAGTTATTTTAGGGAAAAAGAAGAAGAAAGAACTGTGTATAGGAAAAAATACGCGGATTGAATACTTATTATTTATTAATGGGATTCGATTTTTCAATGAGAATCATGAGTGTAATGGATATCTAACGGAAGAGATTTTCTTGGGAAAAAAGAAGAACAAAGTCATTGTTGGGAATATAGAGGGAGAATGAAGAGAGAGATGAAAGGCAAGTTTTTAGGAAAAGGAAGAAGAAAGATATGTAAAAATGATACAATTGAGAAAATTGAGAGAATAAAGGGAGAGATTAAATACTATATGAAATAATAAATATAAGCCCTTAATTATGACCCATAACAACAGTTAAAAATAACAACCCCAAGCAGCAACTGTATCAATATTTTAGGAGGGGCCGTCCTTACACTCTAATACATTCGGAAGATTATCAATTTCCTCCTTTCACGTCTTGTTTACCTTACCCATTCCTTTTTGAATTCTACTTCTCTCCTAGTACTTTTTCAATTTTTCGCCAATATATACACATCACCAAATTTTACACATGTAAACAATTTTTCTCTCAAAATCGTGTTTTTCATAAAATCAGGTAACCAACATTATCAGTTATTGGATGTTTTGTGTGTCAATTGTATAATATTTTCTTTTACACAAATATATTTTGGTTTTTTTGTATCAAATGTATTTACATTTCTATACAGCATCTTTGTATTGTATTTTATATAATTTGTATATGTTGAAGCAGTACATCTGCATACATAATTTAATTTGTATGTGTGTGTGTGTGTGTTGCGAGCCTGTCAGTTTATACATTTGTATCCTGTTTGTGGCAGATGTCCAGTCATTTGTATAATTTCAAGTTTATACAATTGTAGTTTTGTTTCCATTTGTATCAAATGTATTTCTAGTTCCATACAAAGTAGCACATCACTATGCACTTGTATATGTATTTATTTTTTATCCATATGTATCTGTAATGTAATTATATCATTTTTTGGTATAGCGTATTCGTTATGAAATATCCATGTATTTAACAGTTGTGACTCGTGTTTTTACTATACATAAATGCATTTAGCAAAACGTTCACAATCAATTTACTTGGTTAAGCATGTACCTGTATCAGCTCAGACGAATTAGGCAACTACGCTTTTATTTTTTCAAAAATGTATTTTGAATTAATTTGCATGATGAAATTTTTGCTTCTCAAAATTCTGTAATTCGATAATAGTTTTTCAAATTTTGGAAGAACGATTTTTTTGGTTTGAAGATTTGTTATTTGAGTTTCCTACTTGATAATGAAATATTCAATGCAGATTACATGCGTGATTTTAGGCTGCAGTAAAGATCCTTTCCATTTTTAACAGATTTAGTTACCCAAAATTTACTCCCCAGTCTCTAATTGTATTTGTATTTCTTTACTTAATCAGTTGTATATCTACCGAAATTATTGCTACGCGACTTAATTATAAAAATGACGCTATCGTCTCTTTTTTTTATGGTCTTATGTTTGTTGTTTCTGGAATTTCCTTTAAATAAATACACGCCCAAATCAAGGGAAAAAATTTAACAAACTATGAACTAACCCCCCCAAAAAAAAGTCTAAAAAGGCCACTATTAGCCAAAAAATTTTTACAACCCAAGCCATTATTTGCCATAAAAATATAACTCGGCTATCTAGTGCTTTAATTTTTCTCTATGTTGTCATGCAAATTGCTATGCCCTTTTTTTCAAAATAATCTAGCTATTCTAAAAGCTCAGTTGCTCGTTTTTAACAATGTGAACTACTTTAAGAATTTTGTAACTCAAAACTTTTTAAATGTAAAGGTTTAATCCGCATGAATCTTTGCCTAGTTTTGAACCTAAAAACATTTGAACCCTATAAATTATTCTTTGATTTTAAACTAACAAAGATTTGAATCGCATGAATCTATCATAGGTTTCGAACCCCATGAATCTTAAATTTACAAAGGTGTGAACCCCATAAATCCTTTCTTGGATTTGGAACTCCAACAATTTTTTAAATCCCGTGAATCATTTCTTATCTTTGAGCTAACAAAGATTGAACCCCATGAAGTTTTCCTTGTATTCCACTTGTTAATCCTTTAAATTCTAGTTTGGGAATATTTTCATTCAAAACTGTGTCAAGAGAATGCCTACATGTTAATAAAATTTAAAATAGTGGCTAATATTTGATAGCAAGATATTAAAAGTGGCTATTTACGTATTTCATACATCATATAGACACCTAGAATAGTGGTAACTTGTGTTTCTGGTTCAGGACTTCATTGCTTCACAGATGGGGTGTAAAGAAGCAAAGTAATTGGACTGATGCTCTTACAGATTGGGCAAGAACCACGGAAGGAATTTTTGCAATGATCCAATCCCTACATATTTTGCTAGCATGTTAATATAACTTAACAGTAGCAAGAGGCTGAAAATCTACCAGAAAATAACAAATGATTGGCATGTAATTCTATCTCAACAGATGGAAGAAACTAGAATTGGAAAAATGAACATAGAACAATTGATCCAAAAGTAGAGGATTAACGAGAATGGCCAGAAGGGTTAACCATCATCTCTATGCAGTAATTGAGACAGAATGATGGATCCCCCCGGTGAAATACTGTCAGTAAGTTGGCTTCACATAATGCACAATTTTAAGGGAACAAATGAAATAGACGGGACACTGTGCAATCTAATGTTAATTAACTTTCTCAAGGTAAATAAAAAAGAATAAGAAACACGAATCCTATCAGCTCGTCATCCTACAAGAAAGTGAATTCCCAGTTCCTGCTCTTTAAATACTTTCACCAACTGAAGTTGTACTCTAGAATAGAAAACTGATAACAGCGGAGAATACCAACAGCAATGTAAAATATAGCTCTGAGCTTCCAAATATGGTTGTCGCTGAAGATGCTTTCTGTTTCCTGAAATATATGTACGATTAAATTAGGGGTGCATTAAGAGTAAACCAAAACCATGTAATAGAAGAAGAGATGATATCATACTTTTGCTTAAATGCAAGGGCACCACAATAGAGAGCGTTTTCAGGCACTGGCATTTCTGTCTTGTTGCTGTGATCTTCAGGATTGATGATTCTCATATACGTTTCCTGCCCTAAATACCACCTGTCCAGGTTTTCTGCTCTGAGGTTCCACACCCCAACATTGTCGAGAGATACCAAAACTGCTGTCCATCCTCCAGGAAAAACCTAAACAAACAGGAACATGTAAATATATCCTACCCTGTTATAGGGAGCTTGCGAGTTCTCAAACTATATAAGGAAAGACGGCTGTACAAGACAAACCTGAGTTGTAGACCGGGAAATTGCATCCCACCTATTATAAGATCCCCTGTTGTTCTCTGTCCATTCACCTAAACCCATCCTGCAGCAAATAGGCAAATAATTACATTAACATTCACTCGGTGGGAAGATACATACAACTAGAATGATACTTTTTTACGCAGAAGTTATACCCAACAACAAAAAATGAGTAGCCATCCATGTGAAAGCTCTGGACTACCGTGTCATTGTTCTGCAATACGATTTCTATAAATCCCTTGTATGTGGCATTGATAATGGAAGTGTCCACCTTGGGTGGTCTATTCATTGGCTTGTTCGGGAAATCAAGCTTGTAGTCACCCTTCACATAGTATACATCAGCAAGCCTCATTGGAGTGGCAGGATTTTTAAATGAAATCCCATTAAAGGTAGCTCGAAGCTTTCCATCAATTGACACTGGTGGCACACTCTTTAGAAAATAAACATCTGTGACATTAATTTGACCATAATGGAAAGATCCTTGAGGATTCGGCCGAGCTCCACTTGCAGAAACATTTTGCCTACAGACATTGCATCAGATTATTCAATGGCATGAAACAGCAAAATTAGTCATCATAAGAACCATACCAATTTGTATTGCTTGAGATGCCTTAAGGAGTATTGCCAAATAAAAGAATTCAATGAGAACATAAATGGTGTCCCAAACTAAGTATAGCCCACAAATTCAGTTCTCCGATGTTGAAATAATTCCTTCTTTGTCATGGATATCCAATTTTTAGTTTCAACAAGCTAGTTTCCAAATTTTTAAGGAAGTATTCCCAATTCATTGAATGAAATAGTGAAATCAATAGGTATAAAAAGGAACCAGTAAAAGACCTGATGGACATGGCCTGATTCAGTGCATAAGATGTGTCATATACATCATTTGGAGGGTCTGGAAGTGGGCCAGCTGCCTTTCCTTTGGAGTTGGAATAATGCAAAATACCAACACCAGTTACTTTTTGCCAGATTGTTTGGTTTACAAACCTAGCACTCGCCACAATGTAGTAATCACTACTTGCATTCTGATCCATGGTAACCAGAAATGTGTAAGACTGCCCGACATGAATATCTACACTAGTATAATTCTGCTGTGAAGTGTAATATCCCTCCGTCTCCACCAAGAGTAAATTATGATTCTGAATCCTAAAATTCAAACAAGTAGAGACTCCAACATTGTGCACCCGAACCCGATAGGTTTTGCCTGCAGTACAACATATTATCACACACAGAGGGTTAAGATTTATGTCAAACAGCAGAAACATTCATATTACTTGCTTTCAAATAAGATGATAATTTAAAATAACAAGGTCAAAATTAGTAATCTAACAGCTTTTGCAGATCTGCTACTTTGCAATGTTTATATGCCACCAACCGCTCTTCAATTTTCTATAAGCTTGACAGAGCATGAATGTTGATATACAGGCTCAGAAGGACAACAAAAGTTGAATATAAAAGAAAACCAATAAAATTGTTATCACTTCCCTAATGTGAAATCTTTTGTGTTTTACTCAAGAATGCATAGGCTAAAGACAACTAAAGGTCATCAGAGAACAATTCCAAGTGGACAGATCAATTTGCTGAACATCATAAACAAACAGGCAACTTTCTGTCAAATCACCAGGAGAAGGACAACCAATCAATTATATCAAGTTGAGACTTTGTTAGCAAGTTTTGAAGAGCTTGACCTGGATCAACATTTATTGTATCGTGGTCAATCCCATCAGGTACAAGTGTCGTGTTGTATCTGTATGGGCCTTTTCCATTAATAAGTACTCCATCTGGCATCCCCAGTTGCTTCCCATCATCAAGGGCCCTCCTCAAATCCTATAATTTGAAAGTAAACAAGAGTTGGTATTAGAAAATTCATACGCCATACTGCTTGAAAGAGAAATAAAACTGAAAGAGACACTAACCTTATGGCTGCGAGTGTACCAATCGCCAATAATTATCACTATATCTCCATCAGGAGGGCTAAAGGGAATAGGGATAATATTACGGTTGGTGACAACTAAAGAACCGAAACCACCAGCTGCCCTCTGCAGGTTGATGGAAGGAAAATAGAAAAAACTACCAATCTGATCCTTTACTTGAAACTGGTAAGTGAAGTTCCATCCAGCAGGGATGGGGCAATTTGTACCAAGAACCCCATCTTGCCAGGAAGTGCGCCGCATCTGAATTCCAGACCTGCCATAATTCAAACAAAAATAAAAAGACAGAAGTGGGAGCACTTAATATCACATAATTCAACACTCACTCTTCCTATTAAGTTTAGCAACTACGCTTAAGATTATAACTTGAAACTTACCAAGTGACAAGAAGATCTTCATCCAATTTGTTCCTCACGTCCACCACAACGTTATAATTGGTTGTAACGTTAAGGACAGGACCTGGAAATTTCCCATTCACAGCTATAACCTGCAAAGATATGCCAAATCATTGATCTACTAACCAATATAATGGGAGTCCGCAGGCGGCAGAGCTGGGTAGGGCCGAGGGTTTCATCCGAGCCCCCTTCGATGGAAAATTACAAAATTTATAAATGGTTAGAATTATCTTTTATGTATATATAGTAAATGTTGATCCCCCTTTAACTTACTGTGTGTTTACTTTTTCATATTTTGAAACCCCCAGTTAAAATCCTGGCTCCGCCCTGATAACCCGCATCCAATTCATAATCACATAACTAATGTAGAAACTATCCAAGAAAATTGGGTTTACAATAAATCCCAGATAAGAAAGTAAACTAAGAAAATCAAAATAACTCTAAGCATTTTGATCTGAAAACAAAATTAATAATCAGCACATAGTAGAACTCAATTTACTAAAACAGGATTATCAAACATTAGGCAAAGGACTCCCAAAAAAGACCTAAATAGTGACCCTGAGTGGTCCCTTCCAACTTTTGCCCACTAAATCATACTACTGTCTAAAGAACAAAATCATAAAAAAGTATCAGGAAAAATTGAAATTGACATGTATCTCGAATAAGACCCTAATCCTTTTCATCTACTGAAGCATCAACATAACACTAAATTTTTAAATTAAACACACACACACACACACACACACACAACCCATAAGTTGAAACCCAATAGTCCAGGACCCAAAAAAAAAAAAAATTTAAATTCGATTGGGTTGCTGAAATAGGAAACATTCTGGGGAGGAGGAAAATGCTTCTTTTGTAAAAAAAAATGTTAGTTGCATTCAAATGAAAGATGTAGGGAAAAGAGTGGGTTAACCTGCTGAGGAAAGCCAAGAGGAGAAACAGTGATATAGGTGTACTCCAATTTAAAATCAGCAAATGGGTCAGCGGCGAAACAGACATTGCAAAGCAAAGCAATACAACAACACACGCGGTACAGCACAAGTAGGGAAGAAGAAGAAGCCATTGATGATTCAAAGGAAAAAACAGAATGGGGCAGAAAACTGAGGATTTTTTTTGGTACAGAGAAATTATTTGGTAACAGATTTCTTGTGTGTAAAAACACTTTTACATGAGAGTGGTATGGTGTGGGGATAACAGCAAAAATGGAAGACTCAAGAGAGAGAGTCACAGAGGGGAGAAAGAAGCAGCACAAAGTTTCTTTTTAAAACCTCTTCTGTCTTTTTGTTTATTCTGGTGGGGGTTATGTGTGTTTTGTAGGTTTTTTTACATTTCCTTTTCAAATGTTTGTAGTAGTATCCAAATGAGTAATTTAATTGGCTTAAAAAAATAGGTAGAGAAAAGGAAATGAGGGAGGATGGGTGAGTAAAGCCAAAAAAGGTAAAACGGTTGTGTATTGAGCTATACAAATATTTGGTGTAATGTGTGTTCATATTGCCTACTAAAATGGTGAAGCCTATTTTACATTAAGCGGGTGTTCTTTTATTGTGAAATTTTAAAAGATTTTTTTTTATTTTTAAAGTAAAAAAGTAATATTTAAAATTGGAGTTGTGTTTAACAATTAATACAAATTGGAGTTGTTTTAGAATTTTTGTGAAAAATATAAAGACAGTTTTTACTGTTTCTTAAATTCTTAAAAATTTCGAAATTCAACTCCAAACATATTTTTAGAAGTTTTAACTCCAAAAATAATGAAATTTTCATGGTCAAACGCGCTTAAAACTCTCTACGTATTAGTGGATTTCAATTGATACCTTCACTTGCTATTTTATTGGGCATATTTTCGTTTGTGTGGTTGTGGGGGAAATATATAAGGAAAAATAGGGTTCAATATTTTTTCCAATTTAGGTAGCAATTGTAATTATTATGTACCAAAAGTAACCTCAAACGCAATTTATCTTCACCAAATTTAGAAAACGTGGACTGATCCGAAAATCTTTTAGTCCCTGGCCGGTGAGACAAGTTAATTAGAAGCAAATGAATAGAAAAAAGGAAAATTACACTATGTGGCATTGAAATAAAATAATAATAATAATAATTATTATTATTATTATTATATTATTATTATTATTATTATTATTATTATTATTATTATTGCTTTGAAATAAAATTATTACATCCTTTATTAAAGTTTTTTATTTTTATCCAAAATAATCCAATATCTCAGTAAAGCAGTGGCTCCTCCATGGTGATTTTGATGTTTCTACGGAATTTATTTTTACTCTAGATGACTTATAGCCTGTTTGGGATTATTTTTTTCTCAAAAAAATTATTTTTTTTGAAAAGAAGGGTGTTTAGTAAACTTGCAAAAACGTTTTTAAAAAGAAGCAGAAGCAGTTTTTCTGTTGTTGGAAAGAAGCAGAAAATTTTTGTTTTTCAAAAAAAGCATAAGCAGAAGCAGAAAATTATTTTTTTCATGACAAAAATACAGTGGCAGACCCAGGATTTTGGGCTCGTGGGTGCTCAATCTATTTGAATGTATAGTTACTACTAATCATATAGTATAAGTGCACAATTATTTGATCATGACAAAGAAAAAATTTGATTAAAACTTTTCATATTTGTATTATGGACATCGTGAGCTTTGATGAAAAACGCAACCAACTAAAAAAAAAATTGTTTGGTTAAGTTCATGTTCAGGAGGGGTAAAAAAAAAAAAAATGTTCAAGAGGGATCAAACTTTGGAGTCTTTAATTCTTTATTTATGAAGTCGAATTTCTTTCTTTCTATGCTATGGTAAATTATGTGTAAGTAAAAAAGAAAAAAAAAAGAAGAGAAGAAGGCAACACAAAAATTGCAATGGGATTTGGGTCAAAACAGTGGCTACAAAAGAACTAAAAAAAAATGCCTAAAAGGACTCCACTGGGGTTCGAACTTACACAGGCTATCACTTAAAAGTTTCCAGCACCACTGTTAAACCAAAGCACCCAACCAGACTTTATGTTTGTGGGTGCTTTTTGGTTTATTATATCCTTTTTCTTCAATTTCTTATATAATTATACCTATTCCGAGACGAGGTCAATGGGTGCTCGAGCACCCATTTTTTACCTGTGGGTCCGCCCCTGCAAAAATATCTCTATCACTTACACATACACACACACACACATATATATATATATATATATCAAAATATCCCTTATTAATTAATTAGCATATCTTATAAGTTAGATTAAAGTTAGATTTTAAAATTTTATACTTCATATTTACATCATAATTCTTTATTTCATTCTATGATTTATATATTATTATTTTACTTTTTACTCATTTTTTCAAAATAAAATCAAAAATATCATTGATGATGATGATCGAAGAATATACAACTTTTTATTTTTTAATATTAATGATAATCAATGACAGATGCATCACGTTGCAAGATCAAATGATATTTTGACAGCACTTGTAAATATTTTTTCTCAAATATTTAATTTTAAATAAATAATTCATGAAAAGTGACGTATTTATTATTATGTAGTGTACATATATGATTGTTTATTCTTAGAAATTTTGACACAGTAAAAATATATCAAAAAAAAAGTAACAAATAACAAATAGAAATACAAGACAGATCTTCTACTTGTATGGAGACATTACGTGATAAAATTAGGGATGAAATCATTGAGAATTTTTGTGATGTATGAAGGACTTCTTATTTTTGTGGTGAATTTTTTCATATGTAGTGATTTAATTTATGGAATAATTTTTAAATTCATTTTTGTTTGATGTTTTTAAGTAATATTTAAATTATTTTAGTAATATTATATTATTATTTAATATTTTTTAATGTATCTATGTATATAAATATCGATTGAAAATTTTATGGTACTTACTTTTTAATTAAATAAAAATAAAATTTTAATTAAAAATATTATAATAGATATTTAAATAAATTTTCTCTATAAAATGATTTTAGTAATAAAAGTTTACTCATACATGTCCTTTTTGGTCA
Organism: Capsicum rhomboideum; assembly: GCA_031232105.1. Taxonomy (NCBI): domain Eukaryota; kingdom Viridiplantae; phylum Streptophyta; class Magnoliopsida; order Solanales; family Solanaceae; genus Capsicum; species Capsicum rhomboideum. Next base: position 34,055,446 of record CP124716.1, read on the forward strand.
TTTGTCTCTCAAAAAGACTTTTTGAAAAAGATTATTCAAACACAATCTGTTTATCAAAAATACTTTTCAAATGAATTTACCAAACACAAATTTCTTTTTTTCAAAAACACTTTTCTAAAAAGCTATTTTAAAAAAGTACTTCTCAAATAAGCAGTTTTCTACCAGCAATCCCAAACGGGCCCTTAATATTTCTTCTTCTTCCTTTCTTTTCCTTTTTCCTTTTTGTGTGGTGACCTTGATATTGAAGTGGAGATGTAGTGATGATTGGAATGTGTTCTCTAGTATAAATGCATATAATTTATGTTATACACATTTATACAGTGTATATACATTATTTAAATTATATATATATATATATGTGTGTGTGTCTGTGTGTCAATTATAACAATGTATAAAGTATATAACAATGTAAAAATGTGTATAAACACTTCTTATATATTATTATACACGTTAATACAAATTTATACATTACATATAGTAAATATATAATGTTGTATGCATAAATGCCAATATATATATATATATATATATATATATATATATGAACCGCGCGGATATAATGCAAAAACATAAATTATGTATATGTAATTTTTTAAAATTAAAAATATACATTTTTATAAAGATCCCATAGAAAACCCCCTTCTGCCAACGTTCATATTTTTTGCCAAATCGTCTAAAGGCCCCACTCATATGTGGTCCCACCCGCTCTATGTGGAAACCGAAACACACGCTCGTTTTGCACTTGTCTCGTGAAGAGAAAACAACCAAAATCTCACACTTTTGTCAAATTTTGCATGGTTTTGTTGTTTACTTGCTTTTGTTTCCTTTTTTCTTAATACGATTTTCAATAATTAATTTTGAAGATCAAAATTGCGTAGATTTAGACAAAAGAAATTGTCAAACTCGTCGTTCAACAAAATTATGAGTTTAGATATGTTTATTACTATGGCCAATTAAAGCCCTATCACTAAAAAAGTAGACTATATTTATGTAATGATTTATCCCGTCGTTACAGCATTGGCTAGGATGTAAGTGTTCGGGTAGAGTTTTTTTTAGGATGAGAGTTGTTAAAATCTCAGGCTAGGGTGGTTTCCAACGAAAATTCGATGTTGTATGGTTTAGAGATCGTTTGTGTCTCATTGTGTAGCGGTTGGTGGTTAGGTGGTTGTAATTATGATAGTAGAGGGGCATTATAGTCCATAGAAACTTTCAAAGTGAAAAACAAATTCGTAGGATTCCGATTATGGAATTTGCTCCAATAGGACAAATCTGGGTTGTCATATTTTCAGGTGAGTGTTGTGAAATAGGGGAAATCTGGAAGACGGTCTGCTGACCGTCATAGCGGGACCACTGTAGCGATTGGCGAGGAGCTAAGGAATGCTGCAGCGGACGGTCCTTAAAATTTAAATTTTCGATCTAAGGCTTAAGAGAGAAGATTTCATACCAACTGGGTGATTTCTATTGTTGAGGTAAGATTATTACACCCTTCTAACGTAAAATTAATTTGTTCAATTCGTAGAACCGTTCGAACATGGGTTATGGTGAAATTCTTTGGCTTAGGCCCTAAGTTGATGAATTGGTGAGAATTACCTATGGGTTGTCCTAAAAGTACTTGATAATGATTGTAGGTTGTTTGTTAGGTTATACTTTCTAGTGTAGAGTTTTTTCCCTTTAACATGAATTATGGGGAATTGGGGTAAATTAATGGGTGAAAGACCCGAACTTGATGGTTTAGGTTATGAACTAGGGTAAAATCAGTGGGTTTTAGTCCCTAATTTCTGGAATTGAAGAGTAAGTTATTAAATACTATTTATTTGTTGTTTGTTAGACCGAAAATGATCCGAAGCTTCGAGGAAGGGCAAGGCTCTTGTGGAGTAGTCACATTTGGATTCTTGGTTGAGGTAGGTTATGGCTTTTATTGGAGTTGTAGACTTGATTTAAACCTCATGCTTACTCCTAAATTGAATGTTTGTGAAATGGCCTTCGGGCATGCTTGTAAATTGTGAGTTGGTGGTTAATGCTTTAATGCATAAGTTAAATGGTAATGAAATTGACTAAGTCTATTATGATGAATGTGTACTTGTGATATTGATGCACTGTGATATCTCCTGAGTGATAGTGATTGCATTTTATGACAATATGATATTCGAGGGTCGGGTGTCGAGCCGATACGGATACTTTATTATTGATATTATAGAGGATTGAGTGCCACGCTGGTACGGTACATGAACGAAACTGGTCCCATGCAGGTCATGATTATAGGGAATAAATAAGTCTCCTTAGTGTGTGTGCACATATTTGAGTTGATACTTGTGATGACGTGATGTAGTGTGTACAAATGTGAGTTCATTGATTTATATATGACATGAATGATATGTTGTGGTGATCGAGGTGGCATTATACTACTCATGTGAGATTGACAACTTTATTAATTAAATCTTGATATTACAGTTGTAGGCTTTTAGTGGACTTAGGTCCCTAGTTAATTATATTGTGAATGTTGTGCATGTGGGGTATTGATAGTTGGGATGGTCTTACGTGGTTCAATTGTGGACGTTATTGGTTTGATTTTGTGAATTACTTGCTATGCGTTGAATGTCAGTTTACTTACTATTTGATTTATGTGTATCCTTGGGTTTGAGTTAAGTCGGTCTATGACACCTACCAGTACATAGGGTTTTGTATTGATACTACCATGTATTCTTCTTTTGTTGAGTGCATGCTGTGTTCCAGAGACTCCTATGAGACCTCACCTCTAGCGTGTGACCAACAATTTCTGATCCAAGTGTGAGCACTTATCTTCACGCTGTCATGGATCATCTCAGGAATCATGTCTATTTATTCGGATAATGATACTCTTTATATTTTATAAATTTTTGAATATTATTCTTAGACATTATTTTTATTAAGAAGTTCTTGTACAATGACTTTTGGGTCGTTGGAAATTGTAATAGGTAGTTTGATTATTCCTCGTTGATATCTATTTGTTGGTTTCATTGAAATATTATTCATTAGTATTGATTGGTTGATATTTCTATCTTAAAAATGGTTTAAGTATTTGGGCTAAGTTTTGAGCGAGATGTTTCTCTCACCGGAGGGTTAGTGTGGGTGTCACTCACAGCCATTTGGGTCGTAATAATTTAGGACCCATTTGGTCATGTGATATGAAGTCATCTGAGACGAAGTTGAAGTTTTGTTTGGATATGCAATTTGAATTTTTTAAGTTATATTTTTTTTCTAATAAACATAAAACCCCATAAGTTGTGAAAATTATCAAAATTTCTCTAATTCTTATACAGTCTTACCAAATAAGGAAAAGCTCAAAAACAAATTGGTAAAATATGTTTGGTACATATAAATATATCTACCAACTTATGAATTTTTTTGTACAAATTATAAATATAAATATATGTTCCATTTATAAACAAATATTTGCAATTACATACTTTCAAGTACACATAATTTATAAAGATTCACTAGTCAACAATATAATAATAACTAGTTATTCTTTTAATATAATCCTTTCACATGGTACAAACAACCTCTTCAGGCCAGCATGAGTCACTTTTTTTGTTTGCAAAAGTTAAAGTGATGACTTTTTTATATATAAAATATAAACTTATGGTTCAAACTTTGTATGTTAAAAAAAATAAAATCAAGATATGAAATTTCAGTTTCTCTCATTTTAATCTTTTTCAAATTAAAAACGGTCCTCTATTAAGCTATAGAAATATGTGCTTAATGTGTGTTCATATGTTACCCACTAATTGGTCAACCCTATTTTACAATAAGCAGGTGTTTAGCCTTATTTTATTGTGAAACTTTAAAAGAAAAAAAATCATGTTTTTTTGAGAATTTGAAATTCATCTCATAATTTGATATCATGAGATCATATGTTCAAATACTTATTTAAAATGGGAAATTTTTTCCTCCATAACTTGAAAATTAAATGTCCTTTTTATTCTCTTCACCTTTTACCAATTACACTCATTTTAATTTTTTTCGGCCAGAACAAATCTAATAAAAGGATAGTATACCACTATCAACGAATAATGTCATACGTAAGAGTGTCTCAATAAAATTAGTAGTCTAAAGTCAAATTTCAATAAGAGCCTTTAAATATATGCACATATGTATTACAAAACTAATAATAATTTAGAGTATGTTTTTTTGTTCTAACATGTTAATTATTTTTAGTGTAACATTTTTAAAAGACGCCAAGTCTTTAACTTCACATAATTTTATAATTATTTATAAAAGTAAGAATTAATTCTAGTTATTAAGTTGTTAGTCATTTGTTTGCAATATATTGTTTTAAATGTTGTTATAAAAGCTTTATTTATTAATATGAAGTTTGAGTTATTTAATTCAAAATTCTAAAATATTTATGATAAAAAGTAGATAGTTTTTTTTTATATATATAAATTTTGTACGTATTTTACATTTCAATATTATGTTAGGTAAAATTAAAATAATAAAATTCACTATTAAAGTTTTTTGGGGCCTCAAAATTTTGGGAGCTCAAAGCAAACGTTTTATCAGCCTCACCCTTGAGCCACCCTGGTGATACACTAAATGATAACAAATTACTATTGTAAACTCTATGTTTGGGCAAAATGTATATCGGCTAGGGGATAACAAAAATTTGGACAATGAACGATGATGGCTAGAGGGTTGGGGTTTAAGAGCTCAAAGAACTTTATCAGATTAGGGAGAGACAAGAGAAGACAAGGGTGGTCGCAAAAAATCTAGTATAATATAAAAAGCATCGATATTGATGATTCTCGGCTACTGATAGTCCAATTTGGCTATAACTTTTGAAGTTGAAACTTGAAATTTTGAATTTTAAAAGTTGTGATTTTTGAAATTCGAAGTTGTTCTTGGCCATGTATTTTTTATTTGAAAAAAATTAAAGTGAAATTTCTCCCAAAGGAGACCTAATCAAATTTTCTGGCCAAATTGAAAATAAATTTTTTAAAAATTGATCTAACATATTCGACTAAACACTATCTAAATATTTTCAATTGGAAAGATATTTAACAGAAGAGTACTATAAGCAGCATTGCCCGAGTCCCACCATAAGATTGGTGTCGACGAACAATCTATTCATCAAATTAACCCAATCCCACAACCCATTTACTGGCCTCTTTTATCTTGTTCATCAATTTTGTGTGAAAAATATATTTCTAGATCATTTCACATAGTTTATATTGACTTCCTACTGAAGTTCATCATTGAAATGATACACTTTATGAAGCTGAGGGTTTAAACTGTTAAGTAGGAAAGCTGTTAAATTAAAGTTAGGTAGTGAATTAGTCAGTTGGATTACAACTGTCATAGTTAGTTAGAATTGTTAGTAATAGTTAGTGCTAACTTGTTTATAAATAGCGTAGAATGTAAAGGTTATTTTGTTTTCCTCTCTCAATTCATTGAAAGGGATGAGAGTCACTTGAAAGATATTTTCATTATCTTCTTCTTCCTAGATGAGTTCGATTTCTTCTTCATTGATTAGTGAAAATGGAGGTTACATAATTCAATATGGTATCAGAGCATTAAGCAATCAAGATGAGTAGTTGAGCTTGGTCTTTGGTCGTCGTACGATTATAGGGGGTGAAATTCTCGACATTGAAAGTTAGGGTTTGTTATCTTCTTTCAGTACAGTGCGACAATGGCTTATGCAAAAAATGTAGGAGGTAGAGCTGCAGCAAGTGAGGAAATCACAATTGGAGTCAACCATCCGCTATATCTAAGGCCTTCAGAGAATCTAGCGGATGGTACAGAGAATTAAAATTTGTGGTATCGATTTATGTGAATAGCCCATTTTGCAAAGAATAAGATCGAATTTGTCGATAGAACATGCAAAAGAGACTCGTATGATGTATCTCTTTATGATCAGTAGGGTCAGTGCAATGCTTTTTTTTTTATTATGAATGTTATAGCAAGAGATCTGTATAGTAGTATTATTTATGGATCAAATACGACGAGTGTCTGGGGAGAGATTAAGGAGAGGTTTGAAAAAAGGAACATTTCAAGGATTTATAGGTTGCACCGGGATATTGTGAGTTAAACTCAAGGATTAGGATTTGTTTCTACTTATTTCTCTAAATTGCGAGATCGTTGGGGTGAATATGATGCCCTGATGCCTATTTCCTCCTGTGTTTGCCTTGAATCAAAGGTATCATAGAGTATCTTTAACAACATCGCTTGGTGCAGTTTTTGAGTGGTCTTAATAAGTCATTTGCGCAGGCAAAAAGTCAAATTATATTGATGATTTTGTAATAATCCATACCTCGACTTTTAGAATTTTTATTATTTTAACCATTTTACCCCTCTGTAGTTGCATTTTGATATTTATGAGGTACAGAAGTCGGTGGTCAGGTTCCCAAGGTATTTGGTTGAGAATTAAGGGAGTTTTTGGTTTTGGAAGGTTTTTAAGTTAGAATGGTTGACTTTGATCAACATTTGGAGATCCATGCATTTTATTAGAATTCCACCCGTTCAATCAACTCTGGTACATTGATTGTGGGTTAGTAGCATAGTTGATTCGGGTCCAGGGGTTTTTAGTGTGGTTTTGAACATTTAGATGAGATGTTAGAAGTTTAAGCTTAAGGGTTGAGTTTGATCAACATCTAACGTTAGCGACCTCCGTTGGAGATTTTGACCACACCATTGAGTTTGGAATGTCACATTTGGTCTAGTAGCATAGTTGGATTATGTTCATAAGATTTCAAACGTATTTACAAAGGTCCATCAGGGAAAAACTTGAATCTGTGGCATTGTTGTCAAACTTCGTCACTGGTGTATGCAGCCTTCATCGCGATCGCGGAGGATAAATTTCTCCTTCATTGCAATTGGGAAGGATCTATCACAAACGCGATGAAGAGTTTGAGTCGGGTCCAGAATTAACTTATCACAAACGCGATCGGGCCATCACAAACATTATGGAACTGGGTCGGTCAATGTCACGATCACAGAGGGTTAATCGTGATTGCGATGAAACTTTTCACTGACAACTTTAAAAAGCAATTTTTAGAACATAAATATTATTTTCACCATTTTTAGAGCTTGGGAGCTCGGATTGAAGAGATTTCAAGTGGAATTTCGAGATCTAAACCTTGGGTGTGTTTGTAAAGCTTGTTTTTATCATTTCTCACTAATTAGTTTATGATTTTAACTTCACATATTTGTTTTCAACCTTGAATTTTGGGGTTTTACCGTTAAAGATAAAATGTGATATTTTGGTGATTTCAAACTCGATTTCAACTCTATTTTCGATGAAATTTTAGATTTAGACTTCTTAAACTATGGGTAACATAAATTTTTGATAAAATTTCAGTTTTGTCCTTATGGGCTCGGGGTTGATTTTTGGATCCAGATGTGTAATATAGCATTATGGGTATCATTGGTTTCCCTTTCTCTTATAGAATTCATATTAGAATAGATTGGACTCGTTTAGAGACGATTCGAAAGGGAAAGACTTATATCTGATTCCACGAACCTCGATTTGACTTGCAGTTTCCTTTGTAAGGCAAGTTAAGACTTTTCTTGACTATATTTTGATGTGTTTATGTGGTAGTTACATGTAACAGGAGTAATGGGGATTTGGGGGTTCTGTATAGATGAGATGACGAGCATCTATACAGGTACGTATATAAATTTTAGGGCTAAAATGAATAGACGATTGTCTGATTGTCTTCTTTACTTGTGGATATATATATATGGTAAAATGTGTTGAAAAGTTGGCTTGTTAATCATGATAAGTGAGATTGAACATTTAATGAAAGTTTTTGACTTGTGTTTATCGATTTGGTGAGAGGTTTGGGATTCATAAGTTCTTAGAATATTAAAAGACGAGCACTATGAACCCAAATAAATAAAAGAGGGACTTCAGACTAATAATGAAATTAATGACTGTTGTACTATAATTACCCTGGGATTGAGCTATTGGTACATGTATTACTATATATCATGCGGGTGGCATGGGTTTTGACTTTATATCATGTGAGGTATGAAGTTACTGAGATCTGAGGTACTATTATTGTTTGTTCTGGACTAAACTTGTAGTGTTTCTCTATTGTATTCCATCATTTGATTTCCTTCTCCCTTCTTATATACATATTACCATGGTTCTATGGGAATTTTACTTGGCCTTCAGGCAGATAAAAAATTTGAGATTAATTGAGGTACTCGGATATTTGATTATTTGTTTGCTCTGCCATGCCAATATGGATCCATCATTACTTGCAGCTCATATGCAACTTCCATTATCACCTAAAGCAGATCCAAAAGACTCCTACAACATCTCATCACAAGCATTAGACCATACAACACACAAAGCACCTTAAAAACCACACAAGAACAAGTATAGCTTAGCCCGATTGAACTAGTTATCTCATCTAATCTACCTTGCCCATTTTGACTCTTGTCTTGATTCATTTACACCTTAAACTACCTAAACATGAGTCTTAGCACTTAATTACATAAATATCACTAAATATTCACATCAACACACTAAGTTATCCTCAAAATTAAGCTAAACGTACGTATATAGTGACACTTAAGTGTATAAATATGCCTAAGATCAACACAGGCAAAAAGTACAAAAGCAACACAGGAATGCATATGCAATGCAATAAAATGAAGATGGGATAATGATGAATGATTTGAAATCCATCATATGACTTTCTGTATACACTTTCCAAGCCTCAACACTCCCAAGATAGGACCCATGGGGGGTTCACAACCCGTATACCTGTGTGATAATCTCAATCCACTTCTCTAGCTAGTGTTCACGGATCAAGGTCTATAAATTGTTTTTTATATCTCAATCAATCCGACCGGCACATTCCTCGGTCTGGGCGTTTTAAAAAGTGTCCCATTTTCTTTCAAAATTAGTGTTTCTCAGTGGTACCCATGCTTCATGAAAATGTATGTATGAATTAAGGATGAAATGCTCACAACCAAACACTATGAAGATGAAAATCCATTCAATACATGTAAAAGTGAGCTCAGAATCTACTCAATTTATATCAATAATTAAAATCTCAATATCTTATTGGGCATCATCAAAAAATTAGCCATGTTGGACATTATTAATGTCATATCAAACCCCTAACTCGTCCATTCCCATCATAATAACGGCAACAATACTCAATAAGGCCTGTAATGTCTATTCAAGCCCCTACATGACATCACATTAAGAATAAGACATGTAAATACACAAATAAGGCCAACGATGTCAAATAAAGCCCCCACTCGGGCAACACAAAAATATACCATATCACCAATCAATAACAACAAGAATATAAGCCCCCACTCAAGAATCACGTACTATATAATAGCTCAAAAACCAAACCCATAGTTATTTTCCCCCAACCCATAGCATGCTTTACTTATTCATTAACTCGTCAGCCCAGTTTGAAGAAAGTTAAGCCATAACCTACCTCGAAGCGATGAAATCCAAGCCTAAAATCCTTCAACACGGAGCCTTACCCTTTCGAACGGCCTCAGAATCAACTAAAATATACAATTATAGCATCTACGCTTTAAAAGAAAGATAACAATATACATATTGATCATATTTAGGACGGGTCTAAAACGAACTAGAAAAATGAGTTTGAAAATGAAAGGGGTAAAACTAAAATTTTATTTTAGAAATATATTCCCCATGGTTATAGGAGTTTATTGTTGAAAATCCATGCGAAAATGAGTTGAAAAATGAGGTCCAAATCAAAGAAAAGCCATTTTTAGGCTTTACCGTAAAAATCCTCAAAATCCATTTTGAAATCAAGATTAAAAAGTGTTTTTAATTATATAATCAATGTAAAATAATGAAGATAAGGTTTTGGAGCTTACCCAAGCTCAAATGGTGATGGAAAACCTAAAAATCGCCCAAACTCGAAGCTCAAACGTCCAAAAATGGTGAAAAATTGTGAACCCCACTTCACAATCACGAGGGTGAATGTTGACTAGGCCACTAAATTGGCCTTCGTGTTCGCGGCCAAGGCTTCGCGTTCGCGAAGGTCCATGACCCAGACGATCGTGTTCGTGGCAGCCCTGTCGCGTTCGCAAAGAAGGGAATTACCCGACTCGACTACTCTTCGAGATTGAGGCCACCACCTTCGCGATCGTGATGAAGGATTAATTCCTTCTCCATATTCGGCCTGGGGCTCACGTTCATGAAGAAGGATTTCACTTGCACCAGCTATCAACAATTGCTGAGTCTTTGGCAAGTTGAAATATCTCCGAATGGACCCTTGAGATTTGTTTGGGACCCCACAAAAATAAATCATATATGCTACTAGGCTATTTTCGACGTTCTGGACTCAATGATGACGTCGGATTTTTGAAAAAAATTTTATTTTCAACAAATTAACTCCCCGGACCCTCCTAAGCTTATTTTACCTAGTTTCCATAACAAGGGTTGAAATGCCAAATAAAGGTCCCGAACCTGAACCAACCTCGTTACTAACCCAAACTCAACATTCCGAATCTAATGGAATTGTTTGAATCACCATCAGACACTCAAAACATCAAATGTTGACCAATGTCAACTGTAGAACTTTCAAAGCCTCAATAAAACTCAAACTCTCCCACAAGTCTCCCGAAGGCATTGGAAACTTTGCCAACCATCCCCATACCTCAAAATCAACATGTAGCAACTATGACGAAGGACAAAATGGTCAAATCACATAAAATTCAAACTTTCACATATTCGGTCATCGCAGTATCCATCACTATGACTTTAGTTCTTCCCCAAACTAAAAAGTGAAAGAAATACCTGATTCAGTAAAGAGTTGAGGGTAACTACTATACATGTTAGACTCAACCTCCAAAGTAGCCACCTCAACGAAATGGTGTCTCCACTGAACCTTAACCATAGGGATATCTCTAGAATGCAACCGTCCAACATCCTTGGCTATGATGGAAACTGACACCTCAACAAAGGTCAACCTCTCATCCAACTGAACCGAGTCCCAACGAATCCCATGAGACTCATCTAGGATATAACGTCGAAGCATAGATTCATGAAAAACTGGATGAACAACTGAAAAGTTTGGAGGTAAGGCCAACTCATAAGTAACCTCCCCAATTGTCCAAAGTATCTCAAAAGGTCCAATGTACATCGGGCTAAGCTTTCCCCTCTTTTCGAACCTCATCACACCCTTCATGGGCGACACACGAAGGAAAATTTGATCACCAACCCCAAACTTCAAGAAACAAAGCCTGCAGTCGGCATAATTCTTTTGACTACTTTGGACTGCCCGAAAGCCTATCCTGAATCACCCGAACTCTATCCAAAAACTCACAAAGCAAGTCGATACCACGGGGTCTAGCCTCAAAAGTCTCAGACCAACCAATCGAGGAATGACAACGCCTTGAAAGGTGCCATCTTAATACTAGAATGGTAGCTATTATTATAGGCAAACTCTGCTAAGGCTAAATGTTGCTACCACTGATCCCCCAAAGTACATAACACACGCGCAGAGCATATCCTCTAAAACCTGAATAGTCTGCTCCGACTGCTCATTGATCTGGGGGTGAAAAGTTATGCTAAGGTCAACCTGAGTACCCAATTCCTTCTAAAATATCTTCCAAAAGCTAGAAGTAAACACTGAGCCCGGATCGGAGATAATAGACACGGGTACTCCATGAAGACAAACTATCTCTCAAACATAGATATGAGCCAACCTCTCGGCACTAAAGGAAACTTGAATAGGAATGAAATGAGATGATTTGGTCAATCGATGCACGATGACCCAGATGATGTCAGAACCATGAGAAGTACGAGGCAACCCACTCACAAAATTCCTAGTGATTCGCTCCCACTTTTACTCAAGAATGGGTAATATCTGGAGTAAACCACCCGATCTCAAATGCTCGACCTTCACCTGCTGACAACACAAGCAACGAGCTACAAAGTTCTCTACATCCTTTTTTATACCAGCCCACCAGTAATGCTGCTTCAGATCACGATACATCTTGGTCACCCCTGGATAAATAGAATATCTGGAACAATGCGCCTCTTCTAAAATCAATCTCATCCATTCACCGGCTCTTGGCACATAAAATAGACCACCAATCCTCAAAACATTATCAGAATCAAGAGACGTCGCCTTAGCTTTGCCACTCAACACCTTATCTCGAATCGCCCTCAGGCTATCATCATCAAACTGGTGATCTCTAATATGCTCCATCAAAGAAGATCTAGCATTAACAAAGGCTAAAACACGCTCAGGTGTCAAAATTTCAAGCCTAACCATCTGGTTAGATAAAGAGTGAACCTCTAAGGCTAAAAGCCACTCTTGAGTCAAGAGATGAGCTAAACTCCCCATACTAGTTGAATTTTGACTCAAGGTAGCTGCAACTACGTTAGCCTTACCTGGATGATAGTGAATAGTGAGATCATAATCCTTAAGCAACTCAAGCCAACGTCACTGTCTTATATTAAGATCTCATGGGTGAAGAAGTACTGAAGGCTATGATGATCTGAGAAAATCTCTCAACAAACTCCATACAAGTAATGCCTCTAAAACTTCAACACAAACACAACCGCGACCAACTTTAAATCATGGGTAGGGTAGTTCTTCTAATGAGGCTTCAACTGAGGAGAAGCATAAGTAATCACCTTACCCTCCTGCATCAACACTGCACCCAAACCTACACCAGAAGCATCACAAAATATGGTAAATCCCCACGCCCTCCTTGGGTAAGGTCAAGATAGGAGCCGAAGTCAACAACTCCTTAAGCTTTTGAAAGGCTCTTCTCATAAGCATCCGACCACTGAGATACAATCTTTTTCTGAGTCAGCTTGGTCAAAGGAGCCGCAATACACGAGAAACCCTATACAAAATACAGATAATAACCTTTCAAACCAATAAAATTTTGAATCTTGATAGGACTAGTGGGCTTAGCCCAATCACGAATCACCACTATCTTGGTCGGATCAACCATAATACCATCCTTAGTAACGACATGACCCAAAAAAGAGATAAAATCCAACAAAAACTTGCACTTGGAGAACTTGACATACAACTTTTCATCACGCAATCTCTAAAGTACAGTTCTCAAGTGTCTCACATGATCAGCATCATTCTTGGAATAAACCAAGATATCATTTATAAATACAATAACAAAGGAGTTGAGATACAGTCAAAATGCTCGATTCATCAACTTCATAAATGCTACTTGGGCATTGGTCAACCCAAAAGACATGACCAAGAACTCATAATGACCATATCAAGTTTGAAAAGCCATCTTCGAGACATTCAAAGCTCTAATCTTCAACTGGTGATATCCAGATCTCAAATCAATCTTAGAAAACACGAAAGCACCCTGAAGTTGGTCAAACAAATCATCAATGTAAGGAAGAGGATACTTATTCTTAATCGTCACTTTGTTAAATTACCGATAGTCAATACACATACGCATAGAATCGTCTTTTTTCTTCACGAATAAGATACGAGCATGCAAAGAATATACACTAGGCCTAATGAACCCCTTACTCAACAAATCATGTAACTGCTCCTTCAACTCAGCTGGGGCCATTCTATAGGGGGAAATAGAAATGGGCTTGGTACCCGGTTCCACATCAATAGGAAAATCAATATCATAATATAGAGGCATACCAGGCAAATTCGTAGGAAACATATTCATGAACTCGCAGACAACTCGAACAAAATCCAAAGAAAGCGGTGAGGCAATACTAGTATCACGAACATAAGCCAAAAAATACAAGTACCCTCTTTCTACCATGCGATGAGCATGTAGAAAAGATATAACTCCTTTCGGGCCCGAATTAAGTATATCCTTCCAATCTAACCTTGGCACACCCGGCATAGCTAAGGTCACAGTCTTGGCATAATAGTCCAAACTAGCATGATAGGGAGCTAGCTAATCCATACCCAAGATAAGAACAAATCAACCATATCTAGGATGATCAAGTCTACCCAAGTCTCACGCCCCACGAAGATAACTACACATAATCGGTACACCCGATTCACCACTAAAGAATCTCCTATGGGGGTAGATACTTGAAGAGGCATAGCAAGGGGATCACATGCAGGATCAAAACCAGACGCAAAATATGTAGACACATAGGAGAAGGTATACCCAGGTTCAAATAACACAAAAGCAGTTCTATAGCAAACTCAGATGATACCTATAATAATTACATCAGAGGCCTTTGTCTTGGGTCTCTCATGTATAGCATAACACTGTCCGTGTCTACTCTCGAACTAAGCAACCCCACATCCACTACCATGAGCTCCTCTACCTCTACTTCGAGAACCTCAACCACTACCACTACCACTCTATGAACCACTTCTGACTGCAAAAATAAGAGTAGGGCAAAGCTGAAGTTAAGAACCCTGCTGGGCAGGACCAAACACAAGCCAAGGATAATCCTTGGCCAGATGACCAACCTCCTTACAAACAAAGCACCCTCTATGGCTTGACTCAATCTGAGGGGGCACAGATGAACTACAACGACCGCCCTGGGCCAAAGAACCAAAGTTGGAACGACCACTTGCATGACCCAATGCATGGCTACCTGAAACTACAGAACTAGAAGGAACACCACCCGATCCCTATAAAATTGACTGAACTGGCATACCATGATAACCATGGGAAACTTTACTAGAGAAATCTCTGCCTCGGGAGGCGCAACCACTAAACTCGCCCTGTCGGTGCACCTTCTTGGTGCCTCTCTGAGTAGCCTAGGTGATAGATTAGGTCAACTTGGCATACTCAATAATACTCTGAATAGAAGATCCTGAAATAACCACCTAGGAAGTAGCCAACTGATTGGAACCATCTAACCACTTAACAAACTTTCAAATCCTCTATGGCTTTGTGGAGATACTAGTGCCCGCATATCTGGATATTGCATGGAAATATGCCTCATACTCAGTAAAATACATGGAGCCCTATTCTAATTAATCAAACGCATTTTGCATCCGATCTCTCAAACTATACGGCATAAACCTCACCAAAAAGGACTAAAAAAACTAAGCCCAAGTCACGCACTATATAATAACTTGAAAACCAAACCCGTAGTTATTTTTCCCTAACCCATAGGATGCTTTACTTATTCATTAACTACCCAACCTAGTATGAAAAAAGTTAAGTCATAACCTACCTCAAAGCGACGAAATCCAAGCCTAAAGTCCTTCAATACGGAGCCTTCCCCTTCCGAACGGCCTCGAAATAAACTAAAATATGCAATTATAGCATCTACGCATTTAAATAAAGTTAATTAAACCCATATTGACCATATTTAAGATGGGTCCAAAACGAACTCGGAAAATGAGTTCAAAAATAAAAGAGGTAAAATCAAAATTTTATTTTAGAAATGCATTGCCCAAGGTTATAGGAGTCTATAGTTGAAAACCCATGTAAAAACGAGTTGAAAAATAAGGTCTAAATGAAGAAAAACCATTTTTAAGCTTTACCATAAAAATCCTCAAAAATTCATTTTGAAATCAAGATAAAAGTGTGTTTTTAATGATATAGTCAATGTAAAATAATAAAGATAAGGTTTTGTAGCTTACCCAAGATCAAATGGTGATGGAAACCCTAAAAATCACCCAAACCCGAAGCTTAAAGTCCAAAACTGATGAAAAATCATAAAATAAGGTATTTATACTGTTCTGTGAATAGTACCTCATGATCGGGGACCCCACCTTCCCAATCTCGAGGGTCAATATTGACCAGGACACTAAATTGGCCATCGAGTTTATGGCCAGGACTTCACGTTTGTGAAGGTCACCGACCCAGACCATTGCGTTCGTGACAACCCTGTTGCATTCATGGAGAAGGGAATTAGCCAACCCAACTACTCTTTGCGATTGCGGCCACCACCTTTGCGATCACAATGAAGAATTAATTCCTTCTCTGCCTTTAAATCTTGGGGCCCATATTTTTGGCAATTGCTGAGTTTTTGGCAAATTGAAATGTCTTCTACTAGGCTATTTTTGATGTTCCAGACACTATGGCAGTGCCAGATTTTTGAAAAAGGATCGTTTTCTATAAATTAACCCCTTGGATCCCCTTAAGCTTATTTTACCTAGTTTCTATAACAAGGGTTAAATAAAGGTCCAAAATCTGAACCAACCTCTAACCCAATTTCGATATTCCAGATCTAATGGAACTGTCCAAATCACCATCCGACACTCAGAACATCAAATATTGACCAAAATCAACTATAGAACTTTCAAAGCCTAAAAAAAACTCAAACTCTCCCCAAAGCCCCCCCGAAGGCATTGGAAACCATGACAATCTTCCCACACCTAAAAATCAACATGTAGCAACTACGGAAAAGGGAAAAATGGTCAAATCACATAAAATGTCAAATTTCACATATCCGATCATTACAAAAGATTTATAGTTAAAAGGGTCTAGCAAGGTATGAAAGACTATTAGGTGACCAAGATTTTTGGTTTGTTACTACACGGGTGATGTCGCCTAAATTACAACTCGCAATGATTTATAAAGCGGCCGTTGACTCAAAAATAGAACCCAACTGAAGTTGAGGTCAACGCTACTAGAAATATTATTAGAGCCTAGGTTGATGTGATTATTGGGGGTTTTAGTCGGTTATTTTCAAGGGGGGGGGGGGTTGTACCAAAGGTTAGTTTGTAAATTTCAAGTAACCAAGTAAATGATTATTAATTTGTTAATAGGAATATCAGAGAGAATGAACTAGAATTGTGTTTGTCATGACTTCATAAATTAGTCGGCATTGTGTACTAGTAATCTATCCTAGTGCTTGGTAAGATAGGTTTATCTAAATGGATGATTTCTTATAAAAATGACTATTCTCAATTACCGAGTAGGTCTCATGAGCTTTGCATATTAGACCTTACCTTTGATCCCATATTAGCTATTCCCAAACAAGGTCAAGCTATTAGATGAGGGTTGATACCCTCAAATCTCCGTTGTTAATTCTTTCTCCTATTCTCTACCTCTTTGGTCAAGCAAGTAAAGACTCAATGTGAGTTCTAACATTGGCATACGTTAAAAATTAATCAATACAAAGGAAAGAACAATACATATGCATAAACACCATTCAAGAATCACTAAGTACTTTAACCTACTTTGTTAATTCATCATGCTTTCCAAAATCCTAGTTGTGGGATTTAGCTACTCATGGCTGAAAAATCACAATTAAAAATTACTGACAAAATTATAATTATGAACTTACAAATTGAGTAGAGTAAATCCAAAATCTTGAATTCTCAAAGAAAGCTTAATAAATAAATAAATATAGAGAAGGAACTAATAAACCAATTTTCTCCAGCCTCCACGGCGGCTCCTCACTCTCTCTAGATCAAAAATTCTGTACAAATTATTTTTATGGGATATTTATAGGTGTAAAAAATGGTCCCACATAAAATAAATGAGTCCAAAATGGACTGAAAAATTAAATCCAGCTTGTTTGGGATTGTGCTGCACGCTAACCTTAATTGCTCGATCATTGTTCATTTAATCCTTTCCAAAATGCTGCCACATGCCCCTCACTTCAAATGGATAGTTTGTTGCATATATATATATACTAGCAAGGGAAGCCCGTGCGATGCACGGGCCGACATCAGATTTTGCAATGTGAGGAAAGGGGAATTTTTTTAGTTAACATCTTTGAGAACATCTAAAAAGTATTGTTTCTTAGAGAAAATCATTGGTAAGTACTTTCTAAGAATTGCCAAGGCATATCAAATTCTCATCACAAAAATAAACGACTATCTACATGAAATAACTAATGTATCAACGGTCTCGGAAAGAATGATCGTCTAAATATCTAAGGGCTACAATTTCAACTTTCACTTTAGAAAATCTTGACTTCTCGAGTACGAATGCTACATTTAAAGCGTTAATCTTGAAAGTAGGAAAACATAGAAGGATAAAAAGAAACCCAGTCATTATCAGAATTATATTTATAATTGAATGATAACATGTTTACATGAAATTATGTGGTCCTGTAGGAATGAAATAATAGAACATGTGAATAGACATTATGCATCTTAAAAAACTAATTTGTGCTGAAAATCAGAGAGAGAATAAGAGCAATTATCCCTTTTCAAATCGTCCCTGATCACTTCTGGGTTCTCATAATGAATAAGTAAGGAGAAAAGTACATGTAGCATACATAATTTGTTCATGATGAATGAGCACAAATATTATGCAATGCTGAGATAATTAACCTCAAGATCGAAAAGAGAGTAAAGATATTCTGGCCTTAACATTCATGAACATTTGAATAAACTTACTTGACTAGAAATGAAAATCTGAATTGTACTACTACAGTGGAAAAACCCATTTGCACTAATCAACAATAAAAATTCAGTATAAATCCATAAAACGGGGTTTGAAAAAGCTGGGCGCATGCAAACTTTACCTCTACCTCGGGACTTTACCCCTACCTCAAGAATATAAAGAATATAAGTAGTGAAATTTTATAACTATCTTAAGTGCAGAATAATTTTTTCAATAGTCGAAAATAGAAATACAAAATATTTCACCTATAAAGTAAGAAAATCAGCTTTGTCGTGGATTATACCTTTATGAGGATTTAAATGTAATGGTGTTTCAATTGTTGGTCCAACTCTACTATGAAGTTTAATTGAATGTTCAAAATAGCAGGGTGTTCCAATTGTTGGTCCAACTTTGCTATGAAGTTTGATTGAATGTTCAAAATTACAATTTCAAAATTCAGATTAGATTTTCTTAGTGAAATAATGAAGAAGAACTCAGTCATAAACAATGAATAAAGTGTAACACTAAAAATAACTAAAAAAAAGCACCTTAAAGTCATTTTTTATGCAAGAAGAACTTTCAGAACTTTTGCTTCCGGTTCAATGTCATTGCTTAATGTCAAATCGTCATCCCCATGGAAGCTTGACAATAATTTTGAGATGAATTGAAACCCAGGAAGTCGAGAAGGTTTTGGAAAAAATAAAAATTTATCTCTGGTATTTTTTGTCAATGGAATGAGCAATGGTGGAAAAAAGACATGGAGCTAAGATAGTCATTTACACTGCATGAATCATGATATTCAAAGCAAGGACACATGCACAAAGTAATTTTTAGAAAATGACTGAAGTATCCTTGTTTGTCTCACCATATTCGTAGTAGAAAGTACAACTTTTAGGAGCTGTGTTCGTCCCTCGCAGTCTTTTATATATAATAGGAATATATATAATGTTATATTCAGTTTAATCCATTAAGTTATCTGCTTGATTTCCTTATATAATTTCTCTTTTTTAATTCATTTCTGCTCCAAATTTCTTCAGCTTCATATCATTTTAATTCTCCACATAAAAATATAATATTAAGCATAATCCATAAAATCAATGCTCAAAAAGAATAAATAAAAATACTAAATATGAGGCAAATAATGACTAAATATATGTAATTTTGGCCTCACATCAACAGGTGGTTGGCTTAATTTGTATGAAAAGAATTTTTGTATCATGAAACACTCCTCGAATAGGCTTAAAGGAATTCATACCTGTGAGGGTAAAGGTGATTGGAAAAAGGAGATATGACATTTGAAAATAAGAATGGAGTATCTTCTTTTGATTTGGAAGGTTAGGGGTTCATATTCAAGCAATGGGACATGGGTTCAGAGTGATGTGGTTACTTGGGTCTTGTTCAGGTTATGTTAGTATTATCACATGTATTTCAGCTGGGTTATAAACTTCTGAGTATGCTTAGAGAGGAAAGTCTACATATATATAAGTCAAATTCATTGAAAAGTTTCATGGGGGTTTGAGTTAGGTAACTAATACGGTTTGGATTTTGAATGCCAAGTGTGGATAGGTCGGTGGAGGAATATATGGTAGGGTACTAAGATATGTGATAGTATGGCATCCATAGGTGCATGGTACGATCATTTTCATGGTTTGAATCGGAATTCAAATGCTTTGCAGCAAGGCTACATTTGTGATAATGGGTCATGTTAGGGTGTGGATAAGTGAGGTAAGAAATTTTGAATATGTCGGTTATAGTGTACTTGGAAGGACTTGTGCATAAAAAGGTACTTGTGTTGCAGAATTTAGTCTTTTGGGATGTGAAAAGGCATATGATATATTTTAATTGAAGATTTTAGGTTCAGAGTATGATGTATATGCCATGGGCCTTGTGTTGAAAGGTACAAAAGGGTATATGAATCAGAGGAAAAGAGTTGAGACTTGTATATGAGAAATTTCAGAGTATTTGGGGTTGTATCATGGCTATGAGTTGAGAATTTAAAATCCTAGCGGCCTCGTACGATCAGTACAATTTAAGAAATACAAAGTAATAAGGCTTTGTGGGTGAATCTTTGGTACAGAGTGAAAGATTTGTGTGAATTTCAGCTTTTAAGTTTAGAAGCGGCAACAATGGTTGGGGCATTCGTTAGTGGAAGATGGAATGAATTGGCATGGACTTATGAAGGGATCAATGATTTTTTTTTTTTGAGTATTCGATTTTGGTTTGGGTGACAGTCAGTGAAATATATGGAATTTCACTTCTATGACGGGTTAAGTTGTTCATGTTATAATGGGTTACTTTTGTGTGTACTATCGAAAGGGGTTTTTGTTCAACAGGTTTATTGAGGACTTTGAGTTGATTGATATTACTTATTTGAAGAAAGTTGTTTAGGCTATTGTGATGGGCTGCATGGAACAAAGAGTATATATTTGTGGTACAAAGAGATTTTTGGAGTGATCCGTGATTTTCTCTAAGGCTACGCTTTGGCATCTAATTGTTTGAAAGGTGGTTGAAGCATGGAATTTCAAGATTTGTATAAAATTGATATCATTTTTGACTTGGTAGTTTTAGCTTGTAGAAACAGTATTATCAGGCTTGGAACTTGTGCTATCAGCCTTGGATAAGGCCAATTCAGATAGAAAATGCTTAAAACGCGCTCAAAAATAGCAGAGGTTCTTTTGAGATAAAGTAAGGTATGGTTTAGAGCTGGGGAGAGTGGAAATGCGTTTCTATGGGTTCTTGGTATTTTGTAGGTACAGAGTCGACATTAGATTTTTTGTACTATTATCGGCTTGTGGTGACTATGATGGGTTTTTGTAAATCGGGTATGGTCAGGGCTATGGTTTTGATCTACTCTATTATTGCGTTCAGAGACAGCAAGTATATGGAGATCAGAGTAAAAAAAGGTTTGGTTTTGGACAAAAGGGGTTCAGTCATAAGAGTTCTTTTAGATAAAGGAATATTTTTTCAGTCAGGGTGAATAGGCGGTATAGACTATTGCTGACGTGTCTTTACTTGAAAGTGTGCTTGTGATGTCTTCTATGGATTTTTATAGTTGCTCGGCAATTCTGGTACCTTCCTTTTTCTTACATTTGAGGATGAACTTGTGTTTCAGTGGTGGATGATGTAATAACCTATACTTTGACTTTTGAAATATTTAGCATTTTTTACCATTTTATCCCTCTAGTAGTTGCATTTTTTATATTTATGGATTGTAAAAGTGGGCGATCAGCTTCCCAAGATGTTTGATTGAGAATTAAGTGAGTTTATAATTTTGGTAGGTTTTTAAGTTGGAATGCTTGACTTTGGACATCATTTGGAGATCCGTGCATCTTATTAGAATTCCATCAGTTTCATCAACTCCGAAATATTGATTTTGGGTTAATAGCATGGTTCGTTCGGGTCTAGAGGCTTTCGGTGTGGTATTAAGCATTTAGACAAGATGTTGAATGTTTAAGCTTATAGGTTGACTTTAGTCAACATTTAACATTAAAAACCTCTGTTGGAAATTCTGACTGCACCATTGAGTTTGGAATGTCAAATTTGGTGTAGTGGCATAGTTGGATTGTGTTCACGGGGTTTCGAACGCATTTCCAAGGGTTTGTCAGGGAAAAACTTTGAGTTGTGGCATTTTTGTCAAGCTTCAATCACTAGTTCATGCAGTCTTCATCGAGAACATGATGTCCTTGTCGCGATCGCAGAGGTGGAATTTCTCCTTCATCACGATCATGAAGGATCTGTCGTGAATGCAATAAAGAGTTCGAATTGGGTTGGGCCAAATCTAGAATTAACTCATCGCGAATGCAACCTGGCCATCATGAATGTGATGGACCTGGGTTGGTTAGCGTCTCAATTGAAAGGGTTGACCTCGATTACGATGGCATTTTACACTAGTAGTTTTAAAAATTAATGTTTCAAATGTATACCCCATTTTCACCATTTGTAGAGCTTGGGAGCTCGAATTGAAGCAATTTCAAGTGGGATTTCGAGATCTAAACCTTGGGTGAGTTTGTAAAGTTTTTTTTTTTTTTTAATCATTTCCCACTAATTAGTTCTTGATTTTAACTTCAAATTATTATTTTTCAACCATGAATTTTGGGGGTTTATCGGTAAAGCTAAAATGTGATATTTTGGTGATTTCAAATTCTATTTCAACTCTGTTTCAGATGAAATTTTAGATTTAGACTTCTTAAACTAGAGTAACATAAATATTTGATAAAATTCTAGTTTTTCTCTTGTGGGCTCGGGGTTGATTTTTGGATTGGGTTTTTGAACTCGGATTCATAATATATCTTTATGGGTATCGCTGCTTTCCTTTTTTCTTATAGAATTCATATTTGAATAGATTGAACTCATTCAAAGTTCAATAATCTAAAATTAGCAAATATAAATTTTTTAAAAAGAAAGGCCACACTAGGGATACATGTTAGAAACTGGTAGAATATCAAGAGGATTTCAAGATGAAGAAGAGAGCCTTTGGAACACACACAACAACTTCTGACAGAGTTCAGTTGGATGCCTCTATGACTTCAGATAAACAACAAGAGAACGAACAGGTAAATGTACGGAGGAACTATTTCACTGATGAACAGTATCAACAATTGTTATAGATGTTGTGTAAAAACATAGTCGCAAATAAAGTGGTTGCTCATGCCAAGGTGACAGGTATACCTCTATCAATTCTTAGACAAACTGAGAAGGATAGATAGATAATTGACCTGGGTCTACCAATGATATGGTGTCTAGTCTAGACATCTTTACTAAATGTTTGGAACTATCTGCTGATAATAGAAAAAAAGTACAGTTAACTACAGGAAAGCCTAGTAGGATCACTCATCTAGATTTATCTCATATTCTTGAAGTCCAAATAATCAAGGACGTGTTATATCTCCTAAGGTTAGATATAATCTACTATCAGTGTCTAAAATTACTAAGGAGGATGGTATGTTTGTCTCTTTCTTCCTAGATTGTTGTATATTCCAGGACATCTCAACTGGCAAGGTGAAAGGGATTGGTAGAGTGGAACATGATCTATATGTGCTACATTAAGTGAACAAGAAGTGTTTTACAAGGAAGATATTGACTGGTGATGCTTATTCTACTTTAGTTCTCCAAAAAGTGAGAGGTTCTTTTAATCGTGGGTGATGAAAGTTGGAAAGGGAAAAGAAAAGAAAATGAAACATATGAAATAGTGCCTTTTGATTCCCCTAAGGTTTGGGTCAGTTTGTGATTTGGTTGGATTGGGTTAGGTCGGTTTTGATTATGGGTTGGAATTGGGTAATAAATTTGATTGGGTAGGTCAGTACTAGGTTGGATTGTGATTGGGTAAAGATTGGATTGGCTTATTAATAAAAATATACAACTTAACTGGGCCTATTTAAGTTGACTAGCCGTCAGGTGCTCGATAGACCATCATACGAGCCGTTGTCCTTATTTAAAATGTTAGCTCTTTGTTCAACAAGGAACGGTTAAGGTGATGAGCTATCACCAGCTCGATAGTTCGTCATGGAAAACATCGTCCCTCTCTAGAATGTAACCCATTCCTACCAACAAGTGACAGTTAAGGTTGATGGGTTATCATGTGCCCAATGGTTCGTGGTTTTGCCCATTGCCCTTATCTTGAATTAAATCTTTTGGGTAGTGAGAATTGGCGATTGGATCGACAAAACGTCAGTTAATTGATGGACTATCATTTTAGCTGTATCTCCTATCCATCTTTCTTCCTCCCTTTTAAGGCCTATGCCTGTACACTTCAACACACACATCAACCATATCCAAAATATAAAGTTTAATGCAAAACCAAATTTTTAAACAACAATCATAGGGTTGCCTCCCAGTAGCATCTTATTTAACGTCGCGGCATGACTCAGGTACCTTGATTACTCAGATTTAATCAAGGTACATTATTTCCATCAGTTTTACCTCCTCAAGTACTCCAAAGTAATATTTCCCACGATGCATATCATTTTGAAACGTTCCCTTTTTTATTTTCAAGTTCAACAACTCCAGAAGGGAATACTTGTGTTACTATAAATGGACCGGACCATTTGGACCTGAGTTTGCCTGGAAAAAATTGGAGCTTCGAATTGAATAACAATACCAGGTCCCCTGGACTGAAGTCCCTCTTTTCAATCCTCTGATCATAGTATATCCTTATCTTTTCTTTATAGAGGGCTACCTTCTCATATACTCTTAGCCGAAACTCATCCATTTCATTCATTTGCTTAAGCCTCTAATTTGAGGCGTCACTCCAACTCAAGTTATGCTTCTTGAGTGCCCAGAAGGATTTATGCTCAAGCTCAAATGGCAAGTGATATGTCTTTTCGAAAAGTAGTTGGTAAGGTGATATCCCGATTGGTGGCTTAAATGCCGTCCTATATACCCATAGGGAATCATCAAGATTTTGAGCCCAGTCAGTTCTATTGGCATTCACACCGTCTTGGCATGAATAGTTTTGATTTCTTGATTTTAAACCTCCATTTGACTACTAGTTTGCGGATAATAAGGAGTAGCCACTTTGAGTTGCTTAATTCTATGCTCTTTTAGCAAAGCATGAAACACTTTATTGTAGAGGTGTGAAGCCCTATCGCTAATTATTCCTCTTGGAGTATCAAACCTTGAGAAGATGTTCCTATTCAGGAACATGGTCACACTCCTCCTCTCACTGTGTGAAAGTGCTACAGCTTTCACCCATTTTGAGACATAGTCCACTGCCACCAATATGTATTTCTAACTATAAGAACTCACGGAAGGGCCTATAAAATCTATTGCCCAAACATCAAATAATTCAACCTCAAGGACTGGGGTCATGGGAAACGCATGCCTTCAGGAATTAGCTCCTTGCCTTTGGTATTGGTCACATGCCTTTACAAAATCATAGGAATCCTGGTGGAGTGTGGGCCAGTATACCCACGTTGTTGTACTTTTTGAGCCATACGCGCATCTCCATGATGGCCTCATATGAGAAATGAGTGACATGCTTCCAGTATGCTCAACACCTCAACTTCCCGGAAACATATTCTTATCAAGCTATCAGTATAGATTTTGAAGAGATATGGCTCATCCCAGAACTACTTACTTACATCATGAAGAAATTTCTTCCTCTGGTGAAAGTTCAAGTCTTTTGGCATCATATCGCTACGAAGTATTTAGAAAAGTCAACAGGCAGCTTACTCCTGCTCATCTGGGAAGGAGTCATTAATATCTATATCATTTGTAGCTCTTCCCTCTTTCTCAAGTCTAGACAAATGGTTTGCCACTTGATTTTTGCAGCCCTTTTGATCCTTGACTTTAAAGTAAAATTCTTGCAGCAAGAGCACCCATCTAATAACCTTGGTTTAGCATCTTTCTTTTCCATGAGATATCTCAAGGTAGAATGATCAGTGTGCACCACGATTCTTGTACCGAGCAAGTATGGCCATAATTTCTCAAAGGCATACACAATTGCGAGCAACTCTTGCTCAGTCACAGTATAATTCTTTTTCTCCCTATTTAATGCCTTGATAGCATAGTAGATTAGGTGAAAGATATTCTCCCACTTTTGACCCATACATCCCCAAGTGAAACTCCACTCGTATCACATATCACCTCAAAAGGCGTTAACAAATTCAGAGCAATAATAATGGGAGTCAAAATTAACTTCTCTTTAAGCCATTCAAATAACTTCAAACAAGATTCATCGAAAACAAAATTCACTTTCTTCTCCAAAAACTTACACAGAGGATTAGCGATTTTGGAGGAATCCTTAATAAATCTCTAATAAAACCCATATGGCCAAGAAAACTTTAGATCCCCCTTACATATATTGGTGGAGGCAACTTAGCTATGAATTCTATTTTAGCTTGATCAACCTCGATACCCATTTTTGATATTTTGTGGCCCAATACAATTCCTTTTTTACCATGAAGTGACATTTCTACCAGTTTAAAATAAGATTGGTCTCTTCATACTGTTGAAGAACTTTTCCAAGCCTGGATAAGCACTCTTCAAATAAATTGCCGACCATGGGTAAATCATCCATGAAAACTTCCATCCTCCACCATAATGAAAAAGATCGACATCATACATCTCTAAAATATGGCAGGTGCATTGTATAACCCAAATGGCATGGGCTTGAAGGTAAATGTCTCCTAAGGACAAGTAAATGTAGTGTTTTCTTGATCTTTGCCGGTAATAGAAATCTGGTTGCACCCAGAATACCCATTAAAGAAATAATACCAACCTCTGCCTGCGAGCATGTCAAACATCTGGTCCATGAATGGCATTGGGAAATGATCTTAAAGTGTCTAAGAATTCAATTTAATGTAATCCATGCAGACACGCCAACCTGTGACTAGCCAAAGTAGGATCAACTCATTTCGCTCATTTGATGCCACAGTCATACCTCCCTTCTTGGGACACACTGCACCTGACTTACCCTTTTGTTATCCGTGATAGGATACATTACCAATGCATCTAACCACTTGATAATCTCTTTTGGTGGTTCTTTAATTGAAGGCTTAACTGGAGGAGTTAGTCTATTCTTCAAGTCCAAGTCCAACTTCTTTGGGGCATAAGTATAAGACCCTATCCTGATCAAGGCCCTTACTATCCCATCATAATCTTTAATGTTATCACCATCAGAGTTCGTCAAAAATGCAGCTAAAGTTTCAACTGCAAACCACTCCTCAATAGGTATCTCAAGAACCTCATCATCAATAATATCGATCATAGAGACAACACTCATATCTCTCGATTACTTTATGGACTGGCATACATTGAATACAACTTCTTCATTATTCAATCTAAACTTTATTTCACCTCTCTCCATATCAACCAAAGCTCTACCTATTGCTAAGAATGGTCATTCCAAGATTATGAGAACTTTAAAATCCACCTCGAATCTAAGATCTCAAAATCAGTAGGAAAAATAAAATTCTTCACCTTCACCAATATATCACATAAGATCCCCACAGGCCTCTTGACCGAATGGTCGACCATTAATAGTTGCATCATCATCAGTTTGGGGTCTCCCAAGCCCAATTAACTATAAAGAACAAGCGACATCAAATTGATGCTAGCTCCAAGGTCTCACAATGCCTTAGTAAAGTTGAATGCTCCTAAGGTGGATGGAATTGTAAAGACATCGAGATGTTCTTTATTCTGAACAAATGAGTATAAAGTAATAGCACTACAATGGTGTAAGTTTTTAGCCCTCTTCTTGGTGACCAAGTCTTTCATAAACTTGGCAAAGCCCGACATTTGTTTATGTGCCTCTACTAATGGAATATTCACCAATAATTGCTTGAGCATAGAAATAAACTTATGAAATTTGTTGTGTTCCATCTTCTTCTTCAATCTTAGCGGAAAAGGAGGTGGGGGTTCTAAGAAGTGGAGTCAAAGTGTAACACCCTAAAAATTTTAAGCTAAGATCTGAAGCACTCTTCATATGTGTATAGGACTAAATCTAATGAATTATAATTATAGATAGGTATTAATATCAATCATTTAGTGTGTGAAGAGATTTGGATATGAATTAAAGTCCTAAGGAAGCTCTAGCACAAAGTTAAGTAGAAAGCTTCTTTACCGATTGAGTTTCTGTATAAGATTTCACTAGGGTCAACTTCAAATGACCAATACTATTGGAATATGAAGAGTTATATGTCTCAGTATCCACCAAATCAAAAGTTTTCGTTCATCCTTGTGCCCAAGAACTTTGTTTCCTTAACAGATTTTATGAATTTAACAACTAGGGTTCATACCCAATTTTCATGATATTGATTTTCATGTTCCCTTGTGAACTTATTTACACTTTATTACTAGAATTCGTGGTTTATTTATAATTCATTCATATGCTTAACCTTATGATTTGATTTTAAACATCCTTGACATGAAATCCTTTGAGTTGGTAAATGTTGCTTGATTTTTGCATAATTTAGACCATTAAATATGAAATTCAAATTTTATGATCTCAAACTCATTATGAAATTCACGAATTGACTTATGGATATGACGTAGAAATAGAAGCATATTTGGTTTTTTAGACTTACAAACTAGTATGCTTATTTCATGATGAACCATATGTAATATGAGTAATAGTATGGTTTTGGGTGTAGTATTAAGCACCGAGAGGATGTGGGTTCAGCGTACCCAAAATTTTAACCTACCTGTCACTGTAGGTCATGGGGAGCTTCGTCAATTAAGAGTGTCTCCTACATCCTAAATGGACTTATGAGTAAATTCATGCCAATCATGGTTCTCTACCCCTAGCAAGGTATTGAAAACCAAACATGGGTTACAAGTTGGGCTCCCTGCTTGCTCAAATGGAGCATATCGATTAAGAGAATCTCCCACAGCAAATCAATTTTATAACTTAAGTGTGAATGGTTTATGGTAAATTATGTTTATACTATCTACATATATGATATTTAAGTTTCAACTTTATTTATGAAAATGGTGAGTCTTTATACACTTAACATACATATCTTTATCACATAATTTTCTATTATTTTTACATGTTGCACGTATCCCCCATATACTCAGTACATTCTATAAGTACTGACCACATACCTTTTGTACTCTACATCCTATCATTATGTAGTTTTTGTTACTCGCCCGCCCTCAACACCACAATTAGTTGTGATCATTAATGCCTATTCCCTTTCAGTTGGCGAGTTCTCATGTTCCAAGGACTATGATTATGCTTCTTAGTTTTGGTAGTTCAGATTTTCATTCGGTTCAGACTTTCATGTGTTGGGCAGCTGGGGGTCTGTCCCAGCGGCTCTTTAATATTTTAGAGGCTTATCTAGACTTAGTAGTATTTCTTCTTACTCTTGTGTTGGGATTGTTTTCAGTTAAATATTGAAAAAACTTCAGACTTGTTATTTCTTACCTATGCTATTATAAATAAAATTAGCTTACGCTCATGACTCTAAGTTATTTGAATTTGGTTTTGTACTCTGCTAGATGCCACGATTTTAGCTTTGGTCTAGTTATAGTCCTAAGCACCATTTCACATCCAGGGTGTACTCTCAGAGCGTGAAATACTTGGTATCAGAGCCTAAGGCTTAAGGTGTCCTAAGGTGTCTGATTAGTCACGTCACATAGTGTCTTATTCATGGATGTGAAGCGCATCACACTTATGTGGAAGAGGCTATGAGGCATTATTAGAAACTATCTCTTCTTTCATGATTCTTATCATGCAATAGAGTTTAACTCTATGTCTCCTTTTAACTCGTGCTTTATCCATAATAGAAATGCCTCTATGCAGAGCTAACGGTCATAGGAATGGAAACCAACATTAGATCTCTAATGTAGAGTTTTGTGATGCCATACAAATGTTGGCTCAAGATGTGACTGCCTAGTTAAACTAACAGAAGGCAGTCCCCACTAATCTATTTGGTGAAAAAGAGAAACTAAAGAAGAGAAAAATATGGGGTACCAGAGGTTGCACTTATCCATTTTCCAATGAGTATGGTAAATTCCATCTGGGTGAATGCTACCTAGGAATGGATGGGTTTTTCAAATATGGTAAGTTAGGTCACCAGATAAGGGATTGCGCGTCATGCAGGTAAAGCGACAGAGATACTCATGCTCTGGAATAATCTACCTCCTCAGCAGCTCCTCCAGGTCTCCCATCTCAGCAACAAGGATCTTCTTTCAGTATAGATGGAGGTCAGCTCTAGCATCAATTCTTTTCATTGTCCAGCCATTTGGGTCAGGATACTTTTCCTGAAGCTGAATCATGTATGTTGCTAGATTTCTTCCTAGATGCGTATGTAATTCCCAGATCCCTTTTCTAAGTGGGGTGATAAGGAAAAGTAGTAAGATAATAAAAGATGAAGGGCTTATAGATTGGAATTATATAGAAGGTGTGGTTAAAGTATATGGTTCTCGATGGATTAGTGTCTATATGGTCCCTACCCAATAGTTGAAGTTCCATATTATGTACGAAATGTTGTATGGCTGTCTATGATGAGTGTTAGTCTCTAAGTTTAAGTTGTGGTTGCTTAGTGAGATAATAATGGTGATTATATAGGGATGATTAAGCTAGTTTTATGGAGTTTATCCAGTAGGCTTAAAATAGTGTATGCAGGATTTCTTTTGGTTCATTAATTTACAATAAGTGTGATGGTGCAAGTATGATATAGATTTAATCTCAAGGTAGTATGTGGTTGACTGATATTCTAAGATTATTAAGTGTTGTGTGCTCTTAGCTAATCCTTAACTTTCAAGGTGTGAAGAAGCCTGAGTATAGTATGTATTATATGGATTTCTTAAGAGTTGAATTAAGAAATTAGAGATAAACGGTGATGAGTCTCTTAGTAAAGTTTTATTCTCTATTAATTTGGAGGGATATGAACCGAACCTAGAGGTGTGGTGTTAGAAGAATAACAAGAAAGATTAGATTATGAGGCGTTAGAGGAATTGGTTGTGCTTACTAGTAAGAGTTTAAGTTATAGAATGATGATTTTAGAAGCTAGAGGAAGTTAAGAGTGGTATATCTGAAGAGAATATCATAGAATGGAGCTAGTACCTTTCAAATATACTTTATCTAGGTAAGTTAATAGTTTATGTGTATAGTGATACCTCAACCATTAGGGTAAAGAAAATTTTGCTCAGTTTAGAGGATATGGAATAGACCACAAACTTAGAATGTCGGCCTAAATCTAAGGGGGAGATGATAGTGCGAAGAATCAAATCAAGTAATATGAATTAGATTGTGATACATTTTAGAAAGAGTTATGATGAGATAACAATTCATTTATACTCTAGAGTATTCATCAGATTTTAGTTATTATGACACCCTACTCGTGTCTTGCTTGTTAGCATTATGCCCATAACCCATACTCATAAGCTTCACACAGATTTACATCCATGCTTAGATTCTAGAATAAGAAGCAATAGCTTTAGATAATGACCCCCATATTACTCCACGAATCTATGACTTCCAGCTACATGATATGCAACTCACGATATATGCACTCCTATTTCATAGTATGCTCAGTCTTATGAACTCTTGATACGTCCTTAATGGCTAGTGGAACTCACGCTAAGTTATATCAGTTCTTAGATTAAATCTCTTAAATAATTTGTAATTATGATCTTTTTATCTAAGCCCTACATACGCCTACCTATGAAAGTGATAGATGGTTATGTCATGTCCATATCTAGAACAACTCTCCACTCATACTCCATGGGTTAATATATGAAGTATTCGTGCCTATGATACCTTACCTCATAGGTTCCATTTCTAAGTGTCAAGGTCCCAAAAAGTATAAGTTATAGCTGAGTAGTATCCCTCTTAGTTAAGATCCTCATGCTTTAATACTTTAGTGACATTGCTTAAGTTAAGATAGTGTCGATGAAAGAGGTTGAAAAATGGATTAGATGGGAGAGAGTAGATGTTCCTTATCATGGAAAATTTATTGTGTGGTTGTTCTATCTAAGGTTATAAATGCAGTGGTATATCAAGGCAAAGATTCGATATATGTAATAGTTAGTTGAGAAGTTTTGTGTGCTTTTTGGCTATAATTCATGAAATTATTATTGATAAAGGTATTAGAGGAGATGAGAAAATTCTCAGATGGTTTGGTTGCCTAGAAGTTCATAAGTGGTTATAATAATAAGCTTGAATGTCATGTTAGTATACAAGTGGATAAATGCATTGTGCACTAGTGAATGCTTGAATAAAGCTTGGAGTTAGTTGTTGAAGTGGTAAGGAGTATTATTCTTGAGATGAGAGCTCTGAAAAAAGACATAGGATATAGGATCTCGTAGTTTAGACTAGTATTTTTGCTTCATGTGTAGTGCCTTGTGATTCCGAGTTAGGCTTGAACATGATGAGAGCATGTAGTTTGACTCAGACTTTGGTAAAAGTAGTCACCTGAACCCCTGTGAAGGTTATAAGTTGCATCTAATGAAGTGTAGTATACAAGAGGAGAAACATAGTTTAGAAGTATTTCTAAGCTTAGAATTAATCAGTCGTATAACTTAAGGCATAGTATCCCTATTCTTACCTCATGCCCAGGGTACCCACGTTTCACGTTTCATGTCAAGTAGCTACAAATAGTGTGTGGCTTATGTTTGAAGCTATGTCATTCATACATTATGAACTTCTGTCATATGTCTCACATGAATCATGCCTATGATTCGTTACCTTGAAAGGTTATAAGAGTTCCCTTTCCAAGTCTTACGGAGGCTAATAGAGTCCAAGGTTACATTCATTATTTATTTCCTCCATGCCTATGCTAGTTCTTGCGCTACTAGCTCGTGCTTCTACATTTCTTAGTATCGATAGCTAGACCCCTATTGTTAGCACAGTTTAATTCATGCTAGTATATATGGCATAGATAGCCCAAAGAAATCTTGAATTACTCCATCTATATGTTCGCTCTAGCTTTGACCTTCATTCAAGGACGAATGATCCCAAGGGCGAGATATTGTAACACCCCAGAAATTTTAAGCTAAGATCTGAAGCATTCTTCGTATGTGTATGGGACTAAATCCAATGAATTATAATTATATATAGGTGATAATATCAATTATTTAGGGTGTGAATAGATTTGGATATGAATTAATGTCATAAGGAAGCTCTAGCACAAAGTTGAGTAAAAAAATTCTTTACCGATTGAGTTTCTGTATAAGATTTCACTAGGGTCAACTTCAAATGACCAATACTTCTAGAATATAAAGATTTATTTTTCCCATTACCCACCAAATTAAAGGTTTTTGAGTCTTTTTTCCAAAGCCACCGACTGTTCATCAATTTGGGTTTGGAGTAAAGAGTTATGGGCATTTTAGTGAGGCACTATCCAGGTGCGCGTTAAGTAGTGCGGGTCAGAACTAGTGTGAGAAAGCCACTGATTAGCCTCCACGTTGGAGTGTGCAGCCCAAAGCACCCCCTCTCAACCATAAAAATTCACTTTTCTCTTATTAAAATAGTGGTAAACTAGTCCTTTTACCCTATGTAACTTCCCTAATCCATTTTTAATTCCCAAAATCATTCTAAACCTATTAGAATCATCCCAAATCCCTTATTCCCCTTTTCTTCCAAAACTCAAGAACTCAAGAAGGATTTCTCAAACCCCAAAGCTTCAAAGCTCCCAAGTTCAAGATTTTCTCCAAGAATTCTCCAAATTCAAGTATGTGGGGTTTAGGATTTCCTTTTATCCTTATTCCCAAGAACTTGGTTTCTTTAAACGATTTTATGAATTTAACAACTAGGGTTCATACCCAATTTTTATAATAATGATTTTCATGTTCCCTTGTGAACTTATTTACACTTTCTTACTAGAATTCATGGTTTATTTATAATTCATTCATATGCTTAACCTTATAATTTGATTTTAAATATCCTTGACATGAAATCTTATGAGTTGGTAAATGTTGCATGATTTTAGCATAATTTAGACCATTAAATATGAATTCAAATATTATGATCTCAAACTCATTATGAAATTCACGAATTGACTTATGGCTATGACGTAGAAATATAAGCATATTTGGTTTTTCAGACTTACAAACTAGTGTGCTTATTTATGATGAACTTTATGTAATATGGGTAATAGTATGGTTTTGGGTGTAGTATTGAGCACCAAGAGGATGTGGGTTCAACGTATCGATAGATTCAACCCTTTGCAATACCTTAGCCAACATATATTTCCTCCTTGAACTCCCTACATTATTACTATTCTAATCACGACTTTCAGGAGGCACATATAAATCACTTCTATCTTTGCTCTTCTAGTTACCCTAATCTCTATCATTATAACCAGCCCTGTCATAATAGTTATCTTTCTGATAGTTCTGTCCCTGATTTCCTTGGGCATTGTCCTGAAAACCCCCCTGGTTGTTCAAATAATTGGCCTCCTCCATAAAATCGGAATTAAGCCCTTAATGTCTCGCTACTTTACTTTATGAACCAACGACGTCCACCTTTTAAAAACCACCTACAAGTAAATGTTTTATGAGCAAGTCCATTTGCATTTTTATGTGTGCCATGTCCTGATCTTGCTCTTCCTATTTACAGCACTGCTCAGCTGTCATATCTATAGAATGAGTACCTTGTGTGCCAAGCCATGTTGCTTTTAGTAACTCTATCTAATATTCCTATCGCATCAGTATAAGTATGTGACATGAACGATCCTCCAGTGATAGTTTCAGCTATCAGTTTGGTCCCACAGTTCAAGGACCCATAAAATGTGTCACACCTCAAATCCTATTGATATGGACAGGCATCCGATGCCCTAAAGACTCGAGAGAACCTACTTATAACCTGTGTTTGCCATGTGTATAACTATGACAGTCATGAAGCTTTGACAAATATATATAAGCTATAGTGATAATAAAATACCAACATAGAGATAGGCCCAAGACATATATACATGACTTGGCCGTTGAGGCCACAACTATTAGGAAACCAAACATAACTGCGATTTACACATTAGTCTACAAAGCCTATGTAGGATCGACAAACTTGGTTTAGGTTGGGATAGGCCCTGCCTTACCCTTAACTACTATATAATACCAAAATACATATACCAAAAACTAGATAAAGCTATGAATCAGTCTGGAGCTCACCAACCGCAACTGAGTGTCATGTGCTCCTACAGAGGAGGTTTAATAATTGGAGTACCTGAACCTGTGGCATGAAGCATAATGTCCCCCATGAGGGACGTCACTACGAAAGAATCTACTGAATAAGTAAGGCATAAAGTGACCATATATAAAATAAGAGATCAAATGAAATCAGATATCAATGTATAACTATATAGATACGGATTAAAACCACCTTTGCTTGCACGTGTGGGATCACGTACATTACATTCTTTTATTTACTTTTCTCTTCTTTTCTTTATAAACTTTGTAAGACATATGATACAAATGACTAGCTGATCTGTGGTAAAAGTGGATGACCCATGCTAGACATTTTAACCCTCTTTGATATGGTCCTCATAAATACATAAATTTGGATCGACCCATGCTAGGCTTTCATCCCTGTGATACCAACCATAAATACATAAATTGGGATCGACCCATGCTAAGCCTTGGTCCGACCCCTGAGATACCTCCCATAAGTGCACAGATTCATTTTACTTTGTTTCTTTAATCTTTGAGATTGTTTTAGGTGGTAATGACATTTTTTAGATATGGGACTAATCAGTAGTATACACACGTGGAAAATATACTTGAGGTAGTAATAATAATATAGGAAGCAAACATAACATAGACATAATATGTAGGAAATTATTTGACTAAATGTACCTTATTCGGCTTAGAGAATAATTCATGGAGCTTACTATTTAGAATACCTTAGTTATACTAGTACTTGGAAGCATAAACATACCAGTATAAGGATAATGAACACATATAGAAATACTTTTAACACATTTGAGAGACCATAGGCAGTAGGAGAAAGGCCATCTATGTGTCTATTACCATGAAAATCACTTGGACAGCTAACTTTATTGGTACACTAGTGTGAGACTTCATGCCAAGGAATATGAAATAGAGTAGTCTTACATACTTTGCTGTCCAACTCGGATATTACAATGGCTTAACGTTCTCCCCTTCGAATTATTAATCTACAATGAAATAAGTGGTAAAGCTATTATTAATAGCTAATCAACCAATTTACGCTATTTGATTTTACCAAAATAGTTTTCGAACAGTAAGCCTATAATTTATCAAATCAAGGTATTCTTTCCTTCCCTTTTCCTTTACTCACATCTATATACTATACAACCCTCTTATAAAGTCCTCTCCGATATTCCATGGGCTGCATAACACATATAACTTAATATACAAATGTGTGACTAGTAGTAAGCTCACGTAACACCCAATTAAGTGGTGTGTCACTACAACCTCCTTTTGCGCTTCAATATAACTACATACGACCATTCTATAATATTAGTCACTGCCTCCTAACAACAATACATATAAAATAGTTTATAATCAGTCCCAAAATCCTTCAGCATAATAGGAGAATTTTCCAATCACCATTTCATGAGTTCTTGAAAACAATACATACACATTTCTCCTCTAGGAAAGGGGCAAAAATGGACAGTAGCCTTACCTTAGTTTTTGTGATAATTTATTCTCTTAACTTGTATTTCTTCAAAATCTTGATTCCTTCACACACAAACTAAAGAAGAAGAGAAAAATCTCTTAATAACCAAGAAAATGGGACTGCCAAACTCATAGAGGGTTGTCTTACGATTTAAACATGAAAGCATAATTCCTATAGTCTTTTTAAGATAAGCTCATGATTTTTTCACTTACCTTTATCTTGGAAGGAAAGGAAATCCCAAGATCCATAATGGAATTTTAGGGTTGTTGTAGAAGCTTAGAGAGAGCAAAAGAGAAACTTGAGAATCTAATTTTTTTTTTCATGTTAAAATGGACTAAATGATCTGATCCTAAATCCTTTAAAAGGGACCTGCTTTGGATGACTTACCTGCCTATTTTTGGCCTTAAGTAGGTAATGCACCTACTTGGCCATTCAACTTGGGCCTTGATGGACTCAAACTTGTTGGGCCTTGGCTGCCCATTCTTCTCCTATTCTTTCACTTAGTTTGGACCAAAAAATTCAAGTAGGTGATGGATGTATTGGGTCTTATAAGCTGGTCAAAATAGTCTTAGTAGGTGATGCACCTACTTGGTTCTTAGGTTGGTCAATAAGTTAAAGTAGGTGATGCACCTATTTGTCACTTACTAGCTTAATTTAAGTCAAGCAAGAATCTCACTTATTTTATTGTATATTCAAAGTCTTAACCCCTTTAATTTAACTTAACACTTATATACACTTGGCCACTTTAAACCTTAAGGTAGAATACCACCTTACTATCTGGCATTTAAATACTTCTGTCGGAGTTAACTTGGTTGTATACATGCTGAAATGTTTGGGGTGTTATAATATCCTTTAAATCCATTTTAAACCATCATTAATCACTTAAGAAACTTGATCCCTTACCTATACAACAAGACTACCTCAAGTTTCATATAAATAGAATTAGTATAGGTAGAATACAGGGTGTTACAAAATGTCTCCATCAAATGTTCATCCCCTAACTTATGGTTGGTACATTGTTTTAGTTTCTTGTTGAAATGAAACCATGCTTCGTGCAATACTTCTCCGGGCAGTTACCTGAAGTTATTAATCTCATCCCTTAACTGCAACATTTTAAAAGGTGGAAAGAACCTTTCCAGGAGAGTAGTTTTTAACTCCCTCCAATTAGAGATGGAGTTGTGTGGAAGCTTATTTAATCACAAGGTTAATTCCTTGGACAATGATAGAGGTAAAAACCGCAATCAGATAACATTTTGGTTGACTCCAGGTAGCTCATATGACTTGTAGATCCCAAAAAAGTTCATCAAATGGAGGTTTGGATCATCTCCAGCCGCACCTCTAAATAACCCTTTCAAGTTCAATAACTGAATCACGATGCCTATGTTATTGAATTTAGCTCCAAGAGCTAGCGGTGGAGAGATGGTGGCCCCAGTAGAACCAATTCCATCCAAATCAGTGTCATCTTCATCATCGATATCATAAGGAATAACCTGATATCCCTTAGCTCTTTAGGGCTGACGAGGATGGTTTACAACTCCAACATTATCAACATTCTCCTCGTTGGCTTCATCACCAACCATTCCTATATTGTTATTATTACCTGCATTCAGATTATTGGCTCTAGCCTGAGCCTCAGCAAGTTATTGTAGCATTGCTTCTTCCATCTCTTGTGCATTCATCTTTCTTAAAGTACTTTCAAGTTCGAGCTCGCAAGGAATCAAAGGTTCACCTTGACTGCATGTAATGGGCACGCACTGACCTGTACCCTATAGAAAAAAGAAACAACGACAAAAGTAAATTTAGGAAATAAGACTAAGACTCAAATAAACACACTTGACTTAATCTACAACTGTATTCCCCGACAACAGCGCCAAAATTTGATACGCTCAAATTACAGCTATAAGTTGAAGTGTAAAGCAGTTGTTTTCAAATATAGAACCCAACTAGGTTGGGATCAAATCCCATAGGGAATAAGGTGAAAACTAAGTCTTATGTAGTTATTTCACTATTAGCCAATTATTTCCATAAAAGAGGTTTTTGTAAAATGTGGAGTTGATTCAATGTCAACTGTGAATAAGTAACAATGGTAATGTTTCAATAAAATGAATCCAATTAAGAGAGAGAACTAGGTTTATGTTCACCATGGTTTCATGACACAAACGAATCGCTAATAATGGTAGACTCTTCTAGTGCTATGCTTGCAAAGCTATTGATAATTTAATTCATCTAATTGTTTCTCAACCTACTCAGATGATTATCACTCAAATCCTCTCAGACTAAGAGTGATTGCAATACGAAACACAATAATTGCCCCAAGTTAGCCAATTTTATTACAACATTAACCATTAGATAAGGGTTAGAAACCTTGAATCCTAGTCTTTAACTTTTTTTTCTACTCCTTAACTTCTTTTCTCAAGCAAGTTAAACCTAAGGTGGGTTCTAATATTTGCGACCATTAGAAATCGTACAAGATGAAAGAATTAACGATATAAGCAATAGCACTATGCAAATCTACACTATTATTGACCATAACGATATTAATTCATCATGGCTCCCACAATCCTAGTTGTGGGGTTTAGCCACTGATAACTTTAGGAACAAACAAAGTCATAGAAATCATAAGATAAGAATAAACTTTCTTAAATGAAATCATAAGAACTCAATTTGTATTTCAAAACCTAAGTGAACTGCTAAAAAACATAAAATAACATAAGAGCACTTGTATTTTCTCTCCAAATTGGAAGATGAATAAAAGAAACCCTAACAATAGCTATTTATAGTTTAGGAAAATTTGAAATTTAATTAAACTCGAAAAAAGATTGCCTCGCGACTCACGGTTAAGTTGACGGTCTGTCGCCAGAGTGACGATCCATCGCCTTAACCGTCGCCTCTATCCAGTGAATATTGCTTGGAATCTTCTTAAGCTCTATGATCTGGTCGACGATCCATCGAGGCAGTGACAGTTCGTCAACTGCTTTATCACTTGTTGTCCTGCACTGATTAAATATTGGTTAAGTGCTATGGTTTGGGTGACGGTTCGTCAACTTGGCCGTCAACTTGCCAACACTTAACATTACATACTGTTTAAACACCACAATCTAAAGGAGAGTTCATCACAAGGTTGATGGCTCATCAAGGGGCCATCAAGTCTCTCTTTTCAGCATAATTCATACAGTTTCTTGACTTAACACATTCTCCTGCATATGATACATAAAAACGATCAAATCCAACAAAAGGTGCTCAAAAACTTGTATTTATTCATGGTTAAAAGCATCAAATATGTCATCAAATGCCAGCACATTAATGACATACTGGTAATAAGCAATGACGTTGATTTATTGCACAGACCAGAATAGATTTGTAGAATTGTTTCAAAATGAAGGACCTAGGAGAGCTTAAGTTCTTCCTTGGCATTGAGCTTGCTGAATCAGAAAAGGGGATTTATATGAGCCAAAGAAAGTATGCATTAGTGTTAATTGCAGAACTTGGCTTGGGAGATTCTAATCCATTCACTACCCCATTAGATGTGAACAAGAGATTAACATTTATTGAGTTTGATGAGGTAGTTGGAGCAACTGATAATGGACTAGAGGATCCAACACTGTCAAGTCCTGGACACTATCAAAGATTGATAGGCATGCTCTTGTATTTGACCATGACCCGACCAGATATCTCTTTGGTTGTTCAAACACTAAGTCAATATATGCATTCCCCTAAGTAATCTCACTTGGAAGCAACTATGAAGGTAGTAAGGTACATCAAATTAGCACCAGGACAGGGCATTTTGATGGCATCAGTAGGGGAAGCAGAATTATTGGCTTATTATGATGCTGACTAGGGTACTTGTCTTTAGGCCAGAAGATCTGTTATAGGCTATCTTGTTTTCTTTGGTAATGCTTTGATATCTTGGAAATCAAAGAAATAAGAGACAGTAGCAAGGAGTTCAACTGAGGCAGATTTTAGAACTAGAACAACAGAATAGTCTAGTTGAAGGGACTGTTTAGTGAACTTGGGGTTGCATTGAAGGAACCAGTTGAAATGTTGTGTGATAGTAAAGTTTTCATTCAGATAGCAACGTATCCAATCTTTCATGAACGAACAAAACATATTGACATAGATTTTCATTTCATTCGAGAAAAGATAAAGGATGAAACCATGCAAACTCTTAGACCTGTGACCAAGTCTGAGATGGTCTCATGGCTATCTGACAGGCAAAAAAAAAAAGGAACCATACAACCAATACATGTGAATACAAAGGATCAGTTGTCTGATATACTGACTAAGGGGTCGGGTAAAGCTCAACATCATCACCTACTATGTAAGCTTGGTGTGAAGAGCATATTCCTTCCCATCAGCTTGAGGAGGAGTATTGGACTTCCTATTGAAGATCATGGTTGAAATGATACACTCTATGAAGCTAAGGGATTAAATTGTTAAGTGAAAATGCTATTAAATTAAAGTTAGGTAGTGAATTAGACAGCTGATTACAGCTGTCATAGTTAGTCAGAGTTGTTAGTGATAGTTAGTGCTAACTTGTCTATAAGTAGCTAGCGTAGCTTACAGAATGTAAAGTTAATTTTGTTTTCCTTTCTCAATTCATTGAAAGGAATGAGAGTCAGGTGAAAGATATTTTCATTGTCTTCTTCTTCCTAGCTGAGTTCGATTTCTTCTCAATTGATCGGTGAAAATGGAGGTTACATAATTTAATAGTTTAGAGGTAAATTTAACTTGTTTTCCATTATAAATTTTAAATACATGATAAAAAATTAAACCATGCTAATCAAATTTTGTGGACAATGACGGAAAATATAACTCAGTTTTGTAGTGATAAGGGAAGATTCGACTCTAACCATTAACGAAGCGTATATCTAATACTCACTTTTGCTTCCAACCCATCTCTTGTCATGTTCATTTCTTTATTTTGAAATAAAATGTAATATGCTTTCCAATCCAAACGACAATGAAGTTTATATTTTTTCATAAATATGATTTATGAAGTACTACTCCAAAGAGGAGGGACCACCACAACCATCTGACCCTTCTCAGGTTGATGCATGTTTTCTCGTCGACTTATCCACTGTCCCTAGTGTCATTTTTTTTTTTTAGGTTTTATTAGTAATATTTTAATTAGTCATCTTCACACCACAAAAAGAAAAAAGAAAAAAAAGAACAGAGGAAGAAAAGGAGGATCTTGCAAAAAGTCCAAAGACTTAATGAGTAATTTGATGATGAAATGGCGTGATAGGTGGGCATATGATAGGAATGAGTAAGACATAGGAAGAGAATAACTTAATATGGTTGGTTATCCATTAATTTGGGCATATATTTCTTTTCCTAAATAAATTAAAGTGAGAGGGCCTAGCTGTTTACCAGTTAATGATAATAAACCAAATTCTACTATATTGAAAATGGAGAATACAAAATAGTCAATACTTTACCTGTTTTGTAAACTTGATCGACTTGTTTGGCTTACGGTGTGCATTTCTTTTTAGTTCACAAAAAAAAATATGTTAACTAATTTTGGATAAAAACTTGCCTGCATCGATTATTTACATCAGGCATATTATCACGTATTTGAATCTAAAGCTTTTTTAATTAATCATAATTAATTAATATATATTTTTATTTCATTGAATCACATATACATAAGATGAAATTTAGGGTTTAAATAAGTGTTAGACATTTCAAACAAGAAATTAACATTTGATGATGCTAGCGTTGGATTCGCCCACTAAAGCTTCACCCATGATCAATGAATGTTGACTTAAATTATTTTTATTTATTTGTCTCCACTTCAATATGTCTCTTTATTTAATACTAGTTTTCTTTCTTATATTTTATAATATATATTCGGTGGAAGGGATTGGTTGCAAATTCACATTCTTAGATTCCTCCATTTACTTTTACTTGTCCGTTATACTATAAAATAAATTTTTATATTTATTCATTTACTTTAGCATATCAAAAGAAAAACAATTTCTTTTTCTTATTACCCTTAGTATTAACTACTCATTTTAGATTATTTCTCATGTTCATTAAAAAACTATATACTAATTACTATTAGATATCATGATAATTTATGCGCTTTGTTTTTTATTTCTTAAGAAGTATGCAAAGTTCATTGTGAACAAGTAAAACGAACAAATAAAGTAGTATAAAGTTTTTCTTCCATGTGTTTATGGTTACGCATCATTATTTGAATCTAAAATAAGTAAATTATGAGGGGCTAGGCTATCATAGTTATATTTAACGCAATTTGAGCCGGATTTTATTATCTTGATTGAGACTCCCAAAACAAATGGATTATACAATAAAGTAGTAATTAGAATTATTGAGTGGTCCACTTATATGTCTTGTATGCTTTGTTTCATCCTCTTAATCTTGTTTTTAGGGGCTTGGGCCACTAGGTCAGTGTCATGGAACTTAACCAAAGTATAAATTTGTCGTCAATGGCACGTTTGCTGTTGTAGGTTAAGTGGGGCATTGGATCCAAGACTTCTAAAAGAGCGGGAA
The DNA here is from genome assembly GCA_031232105.1 of Capsicum rhomboideum. Taxonomy (NCBI): domain Eukaryota; kingdom Viridiplantae; phylum Streptophyta; class Magnoliopsida; order Solanales; family Solanaceae; genus Capsicum; species Capsicum rhomboideum. Next base: position 34,098,257 of record CP124716.1, read on the forward strand.
CGGAAGATTTGTTTCACGATTTGTTTGATATAATAGAAGTCATTTCTTTAAAATTATTTAATAATATTTGGTTATTGAAAAAATAAATTATCAAATTAAGGAAAATGATTTTCCTACTTATGGTCAGAATTCAATTTCATCGAATTTTTTGATCAGTTTTTTCTTTTTTAATCAAAGGTTACCTCACAGGGAATTTAATAAATAATTCTATTTTAAGTTTGTTTATGTTTGTTTGCAAGACAAGCCTTTAAGTGGTGCAATTCAACCTGTAGACGAGCCAGTGTCACTAAATAGTAGAAAAAGAAAAGTCACATGGCAAGCCAGCAATATATGGTAAAGTTGTTGTAACAAACTCTCTGTAACAATTTTTTTATATAATACTTAATATTTTATTGTAATAGTCAAAATTTTGTTGAAATTATAATTTTTATATTATGCTTTAACTGTTTTTTTACCTATACCAGCAACAATCATTTTTATAATAGTACATTCTTGGTAAAATTAATCTTTTATAATAGCTATTTTCCTTTTTGATAATATAATAATTAATTATTTTTATAGAAATAAAATCTCTAAGATTATCACTAATAGGTCAAGAGATTTTGATCAAAAAATTACATAAATCCTCAAACATCTGTATCATATTTATATATTCTCCCATTACTACACAATATCTCAATAACTCCAAATACGCGGATATGTGTTGTAACCATGAGGATACATGTTGTAACCCCTTAAATACATGCAGATACATGCGATTAAATCGGATACATGCAGATACATGTAATGTATATGAGACTAAATCATGTATACTATGTATCTGGACATCTTAACATGTATCTGCATGTATCTAGAGGGTTATTTGTCTACAATGTTTCCGTGACTAACCATGTATCATGACTACACAATGTATCCGCCTCACTTTTAAATGGGATATTATGTAATATTGAAAACTTATGGGAGATGGAATAATTTACCCATATTTTAATACTTAAAAAAATATTACATGAATATAATATATATATATATTCATCATTAAAAGATTTTTCTTTTTTATACAAAAGTGTGATTAAGCTTAGGATTTGTCATTAAAGTTCATACGACCCTAAAACTAAAAAATGAAAATCTATGTTTTATGCATCTTTTTTGGCTTATAACAACCGAATATTTATCGATATATAACATACAATCAGTCGAAATAGCAGCCAAAAAAATCGGTATCAAACGATGTAATTATAAAGAAATTTAATTGTATAATTCACTATCATAGATTGTGATGAGTGATAAATACCTTTTTATTCTTAGTAAGAGATCTAAAATTCAAAATCTGAAAGTGAAATCGCTATAAATTAATCGAATCCAAAAATAAGTTCTGATCATTGAATGAAAATCAAAAAAGAAAACCAACTATATAATTCCAATCCAGATCTTCAGTAACTAATTTTTTTTCTCCTCTCGTCCTTTCTCATATTCATATAATAAAATCATTTGGTAGGATGTATTAGATTATATATATATGATATCATTTAATTTTTTGTTTAGTAAATTTTTTAGCTTCTGTATAATTAATACTTAGCAAATCATGGTATTGACAATATATTGACTATTAATACATGAACAAGTATGGGTGAAGATAGAACCGCCCTTAATACATCAAATCAAATAGTGAATAGGAAATAGTCCCAACTAATCGCAATATTACTAATCTCAATTACGAATACATCAATATTCAGTTCTATCCTTATAAACTTTACCAAACAAGCCATAGTGATTACAATTGATGTTATGGTGTTTGGTATATAAAGAAATTAGTACTGGATAATAACTTGTCAGTGAATAATGCTATCAACTATAATTGATACCACTACACTACTCAAAGGATCAATTGTAAATGATCCAATAAGTCCATTTTCATCACACACACACACCCTCCACAACCCCGCTAAGGTAGGCTCTAATATTAGTACTTCTGATATGATAATGTTTTTATTATTAAAAGGTATGGTAAAATGAATTAGATTATTTCATCTTTACTCGGATTTAAGTTATAAGAATGAATTTTTTTTTTTGGTAGGAAACACTTTCCTCATTTATGAACTCTACGCAATGTAAACTCAAGAAATTTCACCGGATGACTTCTTTAAGAACTGATCTTTAACTTTTGGCCTTTTAAATTTTTTTTAACAAATATCAACATCAGACATAATTTATCACTAATAAAAACACGTATTTTTATGAAAGATAAAACTGGCAAATCATCGTCAGTAATAGGGAATTTTTTAGAAAAGATCGGTAGATGAAACTGTTGTTTTCCGGGTACAAAATCTATATTTACAACATAAATTTCAACAACAAGTTCAAGAACAACAAAGAAGTTCAAACTATTTTTCTGGAAAAACGAAAAAAATCATAAGAAAGAGATAAAGAAAGAAAGAATCAAGTCCACCGAATTCACGATGTGTCCTTAAGGAATTTATTCCCCACAAGTACCCGAGGTTAATGAAATATATCTTCCCAGGATAAAATGACTCAATTCACCAAATGGTGGTACCTCAAATTTGTTGAACCACGAATTCACTGAACGATTTATAATCACACTTAAGTTTTTCAAGAAAAAGAGAGTGTTTTTCACTTCAAAATTTCGGGTCTTTACCTGAGGAAAAAATCAGGTATTTATAGCCAAAAGGTGGTGCTTCAGAAAAGAAGCAATAGTTTATGAAAAATAGCACTATTTCGTACCGTCAGGACCACCTGCGCCCACAGATCGGCTTTTGTCCCAAAATAGAAACTTCAGGCTAACCTGCATTGGCATCTGCGTCCGCAGGTCCCCAGGTGCGCGCGCAGGTCTCCAGGTGCGCGAGCAGGTCGCCAGGTGCGCGCGTAGGTCACCCTTCCGTTATCAAACAATGCCTTAAAGGGTCGCGTCCCTTCAAAGTACGTTGTGACATGCGTCCGCAAATGGAGAAAATTTTCGTATTGGATTTTTGGATTAAAATATCACTAATTCTTAAGTTTCATATGAATTTTGTCCAAAAAGATAATATCTTGATCATTTGACAAATCCAAATCCAAATTCGAAGCCGAAGCCGAAGCTGAAGTCGAAGTCGAAGTCGAGCGAGCGACGACGACAACGGTGTGAGGCTTGTCTTCTTCTTGCCTCACTATCCACATGAAAGCATGCTTCTATATTTTAGCATGAAGAAGTTCCTTTTTCCCACCAATGTGGGAGAACACTTCTTTTCTTAAATTGAAAGTTCAATTCACTTTCCTCCATTTTCTTCTCTCCATTTTCCATTCACATTTCATTACATAGAACCTAACAATCTCCCACATGAATAGGAAATGGCTATTTTATCAAAAAATTTACAGACATGTGTGTGATCTACAAGCAAAGACTAATTGTATCTGGATAATTAAGTAGGTTTTCGTTTGAACTTGCATCTGATGCACTCGGTCAATCGGTAGATATGATATCTTTGAACCGTCGAACATTAATATACATCTAGACAATACAAGTCACACAACCAGCCTTTTACCGTTTATGGTTCTCACGGTTTTGTTCATTTCAGTCATGAACACAACTTAGTTTCATGAGAGCTTAGAGAACAGGTTTTTACTATCATACTTCTTGAGGTGGCTTCCACTTCACCCTCACATAGGTGATTCCTAAACGTTTTAATCCTATAGATCAAACTATTTGGTCATACCTACCAAACTTAGAAACCACTAAAAAGCTCCAATCCATAAGCCTTATCATTGTTTCCTGAACATTGTCTTCATCATGAGAATGGGTTTAGTTAATTGACAATGTTGAACCGTCAGTCACAATTTTGCTTTATCTCCTTGAACTAGCTCTGCTCTAGGTAGAGGTACTGCCGTGATGACTTGTCCTATGCCTTAAACCCATTCCCTTCGATGATCTCTCAACTCACTTTATAGATAGCTCTTTTGTGAGTGGATCTGACACATTATCCTTTGACCTCACATAGTCAATCGTGATAATTCCACTAGAGAATAGTTATCTAATGGTATTATATGTCTTTGTCTTGTATGACGAGATTTAAAGTTATATATCATGCTCCCTGGCCTTTCTCTTATAGCTTGACTATCACAGTGTATGCATACTGGTACCAAAGGTTTGGGCCAATAAGGAATACCTTCCAAGAAATTTCGGAGCCATTCAGCATCTTCACTGGCTTTATCTAACGCGATAAATTCAGATTCCATTGTAAAGCGGGCAATACATGTCTGTTTGGATGATTTCCATAAGGCTGCTCCTCCACCAAGAGTAAATACATATCCACTCATGGATTTTACTTCATTTGATCCGGTGATCCAATTTCCATCAGTATATCCCTCAATCGCCACAGGATATTTGTTATAATGCAAAGTGTAGTCTTGAGTATAGTTTAGATACCCCAAAACTCTTTTCATTTTCATCCAATGAGTTTGATTAGGATTACTCGTGTCCCGACTCAATTTACTAATAGCGCATGCTATATCTGGTAGCGTACAATTCATGATATACATCAAACTTCTCAACACTCTTATGTAGTCCAATTGTGAGTTACTTTCACCTTCATTCTTTTGAAGTGCAAAGCTCACGTCTAATGGAGTCTTAGCAATATTGAAATCCAAATACTTGAACTTGTCAGATACCTTTTCAATGTAATGAGACTGTGACAATGCCAATCCTTGTAGAGTTCTATGAATTTTTATCCCTGAGATCACATCAGCAACTCCAAGGTCTTTCATATCAAACTTTCTCTCAGGCATTCCTTTCGTAGCATTTATGTCAGAATATCTCTATTGATAATCAACATGTCATCCACATACAAACAAATAATGACTGTGATTTGGAGTGTCTTTAATATGAATACATTTATCACATTCATTTATCTTGAATCCATTTGCCAACATGGTCTGGTCAAACTTTGCATGCCATTGTTTGGGTGCTTGCTTTAGTCCATAAAGTGACTTAACAAGTTTGCACACTTTTCTTTCTTTACCAGGAACCACAAAACCCTCGGGTTGTTCTATGTAAATTTCTTCCTCAAATTCTCCATTTAAGAATGCAGTTTTCATATTTATTTGATGGATTTCAAGACCATATACCTCAACTAACACAACCAACATCCGGATGTATGTTATCCTTGATCTGGCGAGTATGTGTTGAAATAATCAAGGCCTTCTTTTTGTATAAAGTCTTTCATAACAAGTCTTGCCTTGTATTTGTCAATAGTACCATCAACTTTCATTTTCCTTATGAAGATCCATTTAGAACCTAAAGGTTTATTTCCTGGAGGAAGATCAACCAATTCCCAAATATGGTTACTCAAGATTGAATCAATCTCACTATTGACTGCCTCTTTCCAAAAGAATGAGTCCGTAGACGACATCGCTTCTTTGAATGTTTGACATTCATTTTCAAGAAGAAATGTTACAAAATATGATCCAAAAGAAGTTGATGTTCTTTGACGTTTACTACGCCTTGGATTCTCTTCATTAAGGACATTTTTCCTTGGTTCATCCCTAGGTCGTTTATACCCTTCACTAGACAACTCATGTCTAGTTTTATATGGATAAATATGTTCAAAGAACTCAACATTATCTGATTCAATTATCGTATTATCATGGATATTCGGATGTTTGGATTTATGAACCAAAAATTGGCATGTTTTACTATTTGTAGCATATCAGATAAAAATGCAGTCCGCAGTCTTTGGTCCTATTTTCACCCTTTTGGGTATAGAAACTTGGACTTTGGGTAGACAACCCCATACTTTAAAATATTTCAAGTTGGGTTTCCTTCTTTTTCATTTCTCATATGGAATAGATTATATCTTACTATGGGGAACTCGATTGAGTATTCGATTTGTTGTAAGGATAGCTTCCCCCTACAAGTTTTGTGGTAAGCCTGAACGTATAGTAAGACATTCATCATTTCCTTCAACGTTTGATTTTTCCTTTTCATAATTCCATTTGATTGAGGTGAGTACGAGGCAGTAGTTTGATTGACAATTCCATTTTCCAAATATATCTCTGCAAAAGGAGATTCATACTCTCCACCCCTATCACTTCTTATCATTTTAATCTTTTTATCCAATTGATTTTTGACTTCAGTTTTATACTTCCCAAATGCTTCTATTGCCTCATCCTTACAATTCAAAAAATAGGCCTAACAAAATCTAGTGCAATCATCAATAAATGTTATGAAATACTTTTTTCCACCACGAGATGGTGTTTTCATATCACAAATGTCTGTGTGAATTAAGTCTAAAGGATTGGAATTCCTTTCAACATACTTATACGGATGCTTAGCATACTTAGATTCAACACATGTTTGACACTTTGATTTACTGCACTCAAAGTTAGGCAAAACTTCCAAACTAATTAGTTTTTGCAAGGTTTTATAATTGACATGTCCTAAACGTTCATGCCATAAATCATTTGACTCAAGTAAGTAAGAAGAACTAGAACTTTTATTCATACCAAGAGTCATTACATTGATCTTAAAAAGGCCCTCGGTGAGGTAACCTTTCCTACATACACTTCATTCTTACTAATTACAACTTTGTTGGAAATAAATACACATTTGAATCCTTTCTTAGTCAGAAGTGAAGTAGAAACTAAGTTCTTTTGCAACTCTGAAACATGAAGGACATTGTTAAGTGTCACCACCTTGCCTGATTTCATCTTCAAGCAAATCTTGCTTGTTCCTTCAACCTTTTTCATAGCGGAGTTTGCCATAAATATCTTCTCATCATCTTGAGCTGGAGCATATGATGTAAATAGTTCTTTGTTGGCACACACATGGAGGAAGGCACCAGAATCCATCCACCATTCTCTAGGATTACCAACCAGATTGCATTCCAAAAGCATGACACAAAGATTGTCCATTTCCTCTTTAGATTCAGCCATGTTGGCTTGATCCTTTTTCTTGCCCTTCTTTGGAGCCCGACAATCAGCAGACTTGTGGCCAACTTTGCCACAATTAAAGCAATTTCCTTTGAATTTCTTCTTAGGAGGATTGCCTTGTTGTCCAGATGCTTTCTTTCTGTTCTTTGATTTATTGGGATCATCTTCAACAATATTTACTCCATTTATTGCTGAATTCCTACTAGACCTCTTTTTCGCTGTCTTATTATCCTCTTCAATCCTCAACCTCACAATGAGATCTTCGACATACATCTCTTTACGTTTATGCTTCAAGTAGTTTTTGAAGTCCTTCCAAAAAGGTGGTAACTTCTCGATTATTGCAGCTACTTGAAAAGCATCATTCACAATCAAATCTACAATCAAGGTTAAGTGAATATTTAGAACATTCTCAAAATGTATAACAAAGGTATTAAATGAAATTCTACCTTCGGCAAGGAGATCGTGGATGATTACTTGCAACTCTTGGAATTGGGTAACTACAGTTTTACTGTCTACCATCTTAAAGTCCAGAAATTTTGCAACAATGAATTTTTTCATTCCGGCATCCTCTGTTTTATACTTTTTCTCTAAAGCATCCCAAATTTCTTTCGAGTTCTTCATGTTGCTATACACATTGTACAAATCGTCTTGTAGGCCACTCAAAATGTAATTTTTACACAAAAAATTCGAGTGCTTCCAAGCTTCTGTCACAACGAAGCGATCTCTTTTCAAAGTTTCTTCTGGTAATTCAGGAACGCTTTCCGACATAAACCTTTGCAGACTCAAAGTAGTCAAATAAAATAACATCTTTTCTGGTTTTTTGGCCTGTGCCATGGCAAGAGTAACATTTGAATGGGTTGAAATAGCAATGTTAGTTGTTGCAGCATTCATCGTTCCACCATTGACTTGATTTTCATTAGTCATTTTTTCTGTCACAAATAGACAAACCACTTAGTATCACAAATACTAACAATAAAGTCTTAAACTTTTAAAAACTTAATTCTAGTTTAACGATGAAGTTTTTATATTCTTCAAATTGTCAACTGAATGAACTTTGACTCATGATGAAGTTTTTATATCTCCAAACCACTATCAATTTCAAACAGAGTAGAAAACCAAATGGTTTTAATCTCCAGAGACCAAAAAATACAGATTATAAATTCCTTAAAATTATTGTTATCCTGGTACAAAATCTGTATTTACAACATAAACTTCAAGAACAACTTCAAGAACAACATAGAAGTTCAAACTATTTTTCTAGAAAAACAGAAGAAACCATAAGAAAGAGATGAAGAAAGAAAGAATCAAATCCACCTAATTCACGGTGTGACCTTAAGGAATTTATTCCCCTCAAGTACCCGAAGTTAATGAAATATATCCTCCCAGGATAAAATGACTCACTTCAGCAAATGGTGGTACTTCAAATTTGTTGAACTACGAACTCACTCAATGATTTATAGATCACACTTGAGTTTTTCAAGAAGAAGAGAGTGTTTTTTACTTCAAAATTTTGTGCCTTTACCTGAGGAAAAAATTAGATATTTATAGCCAAAAGGTGGTGCTTTAGAAAGGAAGCAATGGTTCATGAAAAATCACACTATTTTGTACCGTCAGGACCACCTGTGCCCGCAGGTCGGCTTTTGTCCAAAAATAGAAACTTCAGACTGACCTGTGTTGGCACCTTCGAACATGTCTGCAGGTCACCAGGTGCGCGCGTAGGTCACCTTTTTGTTATCAAACACAGCCTGGAAGGGTTGCGTCACTTCGAGGTGCATTGTGACATGCGTCCACACATGCTTGGGTGTGTCTGCAAATGGAGAAAAATTTGTATCGGATTTTTGGATTAAAATATCACTAATTCTTAAGTTTCATTTAGCACACTAAGTCTTATCGGATAATCCCTCGATCGATCATTTGCCAAATTTAAAACGAAATCCAAATCCATATTGGATTTTCGGATAAAAATATCACTAATTCTTAAGTTTCATTTTGCACACTAATTCGTATCGGATAATCTCTCGATCGATCATTTGCCAAATCCGAAGTCGAAGCCGGCCGAGCGAGCGTCGTCGACGACGGCGTGAGGCTTGTCTTCTTCTTACCTCACTATCCACATGAAGGCATGTTTCTATATTTAAGCATGAAGAAGTTACTTTTTCCCACCAATGTGGGAGAACACTTCTTTCCTTAAAGTGAAAGTTTAATTCACTTTCTCTCTATTGTCTTCTCTCCATTTTTAATTCACATTTCATCACATAGAACCCAACAGGAGCTCTACCAGGAATAATCATGCTAGTATTATTGACGGACGGACATCATTAGAATATTTTGATAGACACTATCAAATAATTAAATTTAAAGTAACATGACATTTTCTGATAATCTAGTGAAAAAAAAATTAATTAATCGACTAATGTCGTCAATTTTGTAAAGTAAATAAGTAAACAAATAAACGATGGACATTTCTAGACCATAGTATTAACGAATGACATGTTTATTCAATAATTTGCGTGAGAACTAAAATATTGTTGGAATAATCACGATAATAAGCTTCATCCATAAGTGACCTAAAATCTTGAAGGCATTAGCCCCAACATGTAGAGTTCTAAAGCACTTTAAGGTCAGCGATTAGCATCTAAAAAGCCCTCAAATTTTGAGGCAAAAAGCTCTTGGCTCAAAAAGGACCTTATAATTAAGTACAAATAATTCTTTTGGTTTAACCCATGCCCATTCAAAATGGAAGTTTTAACAAAATAGAAAATCAAATCAGTGGACTATAGGAGATGTAGTTAAGTTTAGGATTTGAAACCAAAGCTATCACTTTTTAAGATATTTTCTGTTCATTTTTACATGTACATTTTGACTTGGCATGTCCACCAAGAAAATAATAATTGTTATGATTATTTTACTATACTATTCCTATTAATTGATGTTTAGTAGTATTAGGTATTGAAAAATAATTTGGAGAATAAGAAATTAACACTAAGGGTAAAACATGGGGAAAATAAATTGTTTTTTCTTGATATGCCAAAAGTGACAAATAAAAATGAATGGAGAGAGTATTAAGGTTTCTATATGTCAAGAGAATATATCACCAAAATGATCCAATTCCATAAAGGACTTTCTTGGCCATTTTCTCAAAGCCCTTAGGTATCCCAAAGGTATGTAAGACCCAAAAGAATCACCTAAGTTTAATTTCTCTCTTTCTTTCATCAATTTCCCATTTTGTGTTTGATTTTCGCTTTGAAGCCCAATTTATTCGAATTTGTGCAGGAACGTCCATTTTGGGGGGTAAAATACTCCCTATAGTAGATGCAAGTCTATCAACTTACTGAACATTGAAAACAACAAGACTCAACCGCAACTAATATCATAGGATTATAACAAACTGAAATGGAAAATATAATGATGAACCATAAGCATTACCGTAACACCTCGTATATTTCTGAGCCTAATTAAATTCCGTAACGTTCATGGAATTAAGTAAACATGGGAGTTTTGAGGAATTAGGCATGTAAAAATGTGGGCTTGAGCCATTGGGCTCAATTGAGGCCCAAAATATAGAGTAAAAAGACATGGCCCAATGGGGAAAAGTGACCCATTCTTCCATTTGACCAACCAAACCTTGCATTTAATGCTAAAAAGGGGATAAGAGTGACTTGAGGGGCTATATAAAGCAAGAAAATCATATTTTTAATTCATTTGGACTCTCATGCTTTTTCTAGAATATTCACAACATTTCCTTGCTCTCAAGAACCCTAAGCCCTCATTCCTTTGGCCAAGATCATCAACTTGCATGACTTGGTAAGTGTTTGTGCTCATGGTTTAATATATTATGTCCATGGTAGGGTGATTATATGATGTTGGTTATGTTGGTGATGTATTGAGAATTCACTATGTGTGTAATATTGCATGTTTGCTAAATCGGCAAGGGGTTTTGCCTTGTAAACTTGGACATAAACTTGTAGTCTTGAAGAAAGTGAACTTGATGGATTCAATATTAACATGTGAGATATGACTATGGCCTTAACTTTTTTTGTCCTTGTACTTAATCTTTGGAATTGTTACGGTGAATTTGTTCATGGAATAGATGACGAAGTGAAGGGAAAGTGTCGTATTGGTAATGTTTTTGTGCATGTGGAAATCATGGTTGTTCGTTGATGTTTAAGTGACCTAAAATATTCAAAGAGAAGCTTACTTATGGTTTTGGACCAATTGGACCATTTAGTACACAAAAAGACCCTAAAGAGAGCCTTTTCGGCAAAATCGGGCGTCCGCCCCTGCGTCTCGAGCACCTGCGGGCGCAGGTGGCTCCACAGCCCAGACCCGAATTTTTTTGTGTGTGTTTTTGCAACCCTTTGATTCCCCGAAGCCCCCGTACCCTTCATGGATGTAATTATCAACTTATGGGATCTCTTGAATGACTTTAAAGGAGTATCCCGACGATATTTTGGATAATACCAATGAGGGATTGTTGTTCATGTGTTGTTACGAAAAGTGTTGAGATGATTTGATGAAGTAATTGAGACGTAGTGATAATGTGAAAGTATAAGGGATCAATTTGATGAGAAATGACATTGATGTATGATATCTTGGTCAATATGTGGACTGTTATGGTGTTGTTGGTATGATAAGGCAGTGGGTCGTATTATAAAGAGTGAAATGATGTTATACGGCAGTCATATAGTTCATTGTCATCTTGTATACTTGTACGATAACTAGTGGTTAACGTAAGCTCCGTTATGTACTTGTATTGTAGAGTGAAATGTAAGGAAAGAGCTGGACTATTGTGTTCATATATAGGCTTGTGTATTCATACTTGGAAGTGAAGGTATGTAAGGTTACTCTGTCTGTATCCTTCTGCAGCACATAGTATTCACATTGACATTACACTTGTCCTATTTCGAAATGTGCTAAGGTATCCTATATTCGGTTATCAATTGTCATTATCACATGTTTCCTACTCATTGATCAATTGTGATTCACATGTCTCATATTCATTGACTAATGTTTCAAAAAGTCCAATAAGGTTGTGTTCCAAAGTTCCAATAGTGGCTATACACATGTCTCTTATTCATTGATTATTGTCCAATGGTTCTAATAATGTTATGACTATCCTGGTATCAATCTCAAAATTAAAGAATGAAGTAATGCATATGTGGTTAATGTTTGAGTATGGGTGGTAGCTTTGGGGGAGAAATGCCTAGCTCAAGCCGATCCCGAGATTATTGGATCAGGGGGCAGTCCTAGAGGCATAAGCCTAGCTCGGACAGATCCTGACAAGGGGTAGCTCTAGAGGTAATAACCTAGCTCGAGCCGAACCTGATATGTTGGTTTATGGGTGGAAGCTCTAGAGGTAAAAACCTAGCTCGAGTCTAGCCTGATATACTGATTCATGGGTGGTAGCTCTAGAGGCATAAGCCTAGCTCGAGCCGATCCCAACATAACGTTATGTTATGTAAAGACCCACTGATCAGTCGGGGCTCGGGTACACTATGACACAAGTGATGATGAATAAGCATGGAAGTAAGGAAACGAAGAAAGTAATGAAAGCAATACACATGGTTCCCAACATACAAAATAGTGACTTATCTATATTGGTTATTCATTTGAGTTCATTGACGTATTTGCATATCATACAGTTTCTTATAAGCCTTACATACTTAGTACATTCTTCGTACTGACGTCCTTTGTGGGACTTACCTTACTTGCTGCAGACGCAGGTGCTAGTAGGCCTCCACAGTAGGTTGCCAGTTGTCTGCGGATCATTGGTGAGCTCCAGTTAGTTCGGGGCTTCTCCGAGTCACATTTGTACATACGTTTTGGTATTGTACATGTTGTATAAAGCGGGGACTTGTACCGACTTTCAGTTAGTTTTGGTAAATGTATCTATTAGAGGCTTTTGTAGACGTATGTGGGTGTATGAATGTAAGAGGTGTATGTAAATTTTGACTTGATGGCCCTGTCGGCCAAGTTTCACATATGTATATATATCATATGTTCCATGAATCTCGTTATTAGCATTTTATGTTCTTACGTGATAGTGGTGTTTCTTATGGCATGCATATGAATGAACATAAGCAAAGTTTGGTTCTCTCGGGCCTTATCGGCTACGAGTGCCAATCCGCCTCAATGAGGTTTGGGGCGTGACAATTACCCACCAGACTAGGGACCAGGTGCTCGAATATTTTTTATAGAAAATAGCAATAAACACGAACAACCAAGTGTAGAAAATAAATGATACAAAATATTTACATGAAAAATCCCTTACTCAAGGGAGTAAAACCACGACCTACCTCATAGAATTTCTCAGCCACTTCACTATCTTTAAGCAATGTTGAATACAAACTCCGTAGTTGCAAGGATTAAACTCTTAATCCTTAAACATCTTGCAAAAACTCTATTACAAGACTCATTCATCAATAACTCTATTGTTGCAAGCTAAAATGACTAACTCTAGTTGATTCAATGCACAAACAAACTCTAGTCTTTGGATGTCAACTAACTCTAGCTAACATCATCACCAAGCATGAGAAAGAACATTACAAAAACACCTACAACAACTTTACTAGAAAGATTAGGTTTACACTTATAAGAAAAAGTTACAAAGACTCAAATACAACAAGAATTGATAACAAAACAAGTTTTATCGAGTAGGTCCCTGTTGTGGATGAGTCTATGTTGTGCTTTTGCAAGGAGAGATTGCCTTTGTGTTCCTATTGCAAAAACTACATTTTTTAACCATCCTTTTGCATATATATGACACATGAAAACCTAGAATCACTCTCATTAGTTGAGGTAAAAAGATTACAAAGCCTATGTTGTCGTGCCCACCAACTTTCTGTCAAAAGTATGAAATACAATTGTGATACTGACTGCCATGGTGTGCACGATCAGATCCTGAACTTGGTTCCTGGAAGGGTTTGTAATCATCATAGAACCGCATCTCTATAGAAACCAGGTCCCTACAATAGGTTGTCCATCATCAAAACTGAGAACTTAACAATTTCTCCTTTTTTGATGATGACAAACCTATATTCCAGTTTCCCTTGCCTACAGGCCTCTTACCACAATCACATAATGACATGTTTCCCCTGAGACTGTTGCCCCCCCTGAGACTCTTACTACTCCACCTATCTCACTAACTGTAAACTTGTTTCCCTGAATTGATGTTCACTATCCACTTGCAGTAAACTAACCTCCTCACTTAAGAAACTCATATTTTCCACCTTTTGGCATCATCAAAGAGGAAAAATAGTAAACCAATCAGAAAAGAAACACAGTACGTTAACTCATGGCCATTGAGGCAACATTGACATGTGTAAAAAGAAAAGAAGGGTGATAGCATCAAAACACTAGATATTCATTATCCATAAGCGAAGAAAGCATCATACAACAAACTTAATAAAAAGTAATAAAAACTAGTTAAAGAGTATGTGCCACACAAAAACACAGGGGAACAAAGGAAACAGGACCAGGGATAAAAAGAACCACGTAGACATGACTACAAATAAGGGACAGAGAATAGACGAAGAAGAAGAGTTATGCGCTCATTCTCTACAGCATAATTTCTTAAGAATTGTTGCTTCAGGTCCCTCTGCAGATGCCTTCTGCAGGGCATCCTTCAAGCTGGTAATTTCAGTATCCTTTTAGGACACTAGAATAATCATGTCCTTCAATTCACTTGTCAACCTAGTCTGTGCAGTGATTAGCTCAGAGATAGAAGATTTTGACTTCAACCCACCTTTCTGTTCAACACATTCGTAATCCTCTAATGTGGACAGAGTGAACATATGCTTGGAAGATCCTTCCTTTCTAATTGTACACGGAACCTTAAAGTATTCAAACACCCTATTCAACAAGAATCCATAAGCCAACCCGTGTTTTCCATATTTCACAGTCATCACCTTGTACATGTGCTCTATCATGATCACATGAAGGTTGACCTGTTTGAACTTGGTTAGAGATTCCATCAAGAAAAGATCAGTGTTGGACAGAGTAGATCATTTTTCAGTGCGAGTAAGGAGAGCTTTGATCACAAATTCAAACAACAACTGAAACTCCCCTTTAATAGATTTCTTGTTCATATTTTTGGTGTTCACATCATCTAAATTCTCAATATGCTTGAGGAATTTCTCGGACTACGACCCATCTTTCAGGGACTTGATCCCTTCAGTAGGTACCCTAAGAATCTCCCCAAGTACTTCTTCATCCAGAGAAATGTTAACATTATGTACTTGAGTAGTTAAGTACAAGGTGTCCTCAAAAAGTTTAACTCATGATGGAACAGTCGGACTTCTATCTTATAAAAAGTTGGAACTAGAGGCTCAAACAGATGACTCCATTTTTGAAAATTCACCATCTTGACCAGGTCCACCATTCCAGGGAGTTCAATAATATCAGGATCAAAGACACGCCCACACCACACATATTGCGTCTTTAAGATTTCCTGCCTTTTCTCTCTAGTAAGAACCTTGACAGCCTTTTAGGCTTGGAGGTTTTTGTATTGGGACCAGGTGTAATGACCCTCTAGGTTATTTTTTACATTTCCACATTATTTTTATGTTTAGAGCTTTTCCATAGATTTCCCAAGTCATTTATAAATCGTTGGTGCTGACAGTTTGATTACCGAGCAGTTCGTTTGATTTTTAGAGCCAATTCCCTGTTTTGAAGTCGACGTTTTTCAAATTTGGCTACCGGGCCTAAAATCCAAGTAAACAGTCTCGTATGCCAATTTAGACAGTTCCATCAGATCCAAACCGTTAATTTTAGGTTATAAGAACCTTTGGTTTGGCTCTCGAGGCTTTTGAACTCATTTTGGGCTATTGAGTAGAGAGTGATGAAAATGGCCATTTGGGTGTGGGACCTATATTCCATCAAAACCACTCCGGGTGGAAATTTTGATTACGCCATTGAGTCCGAAATGTAAAATTTCATAGGGTAGTATAGTTTATTTGCATTCACAGGGTTCCAAACGAATCTCGAGGGTCCTATCAGAAACTTAGCAATTGCCAAGTTTAGCTAATACAGCACCAACTGGTGCAGGCCAAGAATGGCCTTCGATTTCATGAGGCTTTGGCCGTGTACGTGAAGGCCAAGCCTTTAGGCCATCGCATTTATGAGGCGTTGTTGCATTCATGAGTCGGCCTTTGCATTCGCGAAGAGTCCTTCGCATTCGCGGTGGGGTCCCCACGTTCGCGAGGCAGTATAAATATATACCAAAACGCAATTTCTTCATTTTTCACAAGTCCCAAACACCATTAAATGCTCTAAAGAGCTAAGAGAGTGAGAGGGTTGGTATGTGGGTGTTCAGGTTGAGTTGGAGAGTGCGGGGGAGCATTTTCTCATCAATATTATCGTAAGTTTTCTTTAGTTTATCGGTAATTTTCCCAATTTAAAGTTTTAACCCTAGTGCATTGATGGGTTGATTTTGAATGTTATTGTACTTGAAATTTATCCATTATTAAGGGTAAATGATCCTTGAGGCTCGAGGGACGTTTTGACGGTTTCAAACTTGTGATTCCGTAAGCAAGCCCCACATGGGATTTTCAGCTCGATTTTGGACCCGATGTATTTATATACAATATGGGTATTGTTGTTCTTATATTGATGAGTAGATTGTTATTTTGATAGCGTGGCATCGTACGGAGGCTTCTCAGAAGGGAAAGGCTCCAATTTAGCGAATTTATCAAACTTTCTTCGGCGTCCAGGTAGGCTAGGCTTAGCCTTCTTATAGATTGAGCTTAATTATGGTATTAGGATAATATTATGCTAGTTTGGGGTTGGGGTTTATGGTTGGTTGCTTAGTTATTAAAAGTTAGGTTATTTGGTCGATTTGAAGGCCGTTTCAGAGGTAGAATCGATCCATTTTGCCCTTTTCTTAGGTAAATTGATGCTTGGGGGTTGGGGTATCACTCTTAGCTCCTTGTAGAGTTAGGAGGCCTTCTTTTGCAACATTATCCTTAAGCTTGAGCCTTAGACTACATAGTATATACCTAGTACGGGGCTAGGTTAATGATCTTGAGCTTATTTAAAGACTGATTCGAGTCCGGCACTTTCTATTGACTTATGGTATTTAAAGACCGATTTGAGTCCGGCACATTCTATTGATTTATGATATTTAAATATCGGTTCGAGTCCGACACATTCTATTGACTTATGGTATTTAAAAACCAATTTGAGTTCGGCATATTCTATTGATTTATGGTATTTAAAGAGCAGTTTGAGTCTGGTATATTCTATTGACTTATGTATTTAAAGACCGGTTCGAGTCTGGCACTTGTGGTGATTTATGAGGAGGGAAAATCCAGTTTGAGTCCGGTATCTATAGGTTATTTCATGGTATTATGGTACCGGTTCGAGTCTGATAAGTTGTGGTTCCGAAGGGATTCATAAGTATGGTAATGTTATATTCCTTGATTGTATCCATTGGGCTTATGGGGGTCCGTTTGGATTAGTCTTCTCTTGTTTGTACTCTCTGGGCTTGTGGAGGCCTAGTTGGGTTGTAATAGTTACTTTAATTTTAGTATCGCATGTTTCCTTATTTATTTACCTATCTCAGAGCACGTCCCCTCTCCCTTGACTTATTTTACATCCTCACATTTTATTATACTTTTATTATGTTTTTGCTCAGTCGACCGATGATGCCTACTGAGTACCCATTATTTTAGTACTCATACTATACTTCTGCATCTTTTCTGGTGCAGATCCGAGTACTAGCCGATGCCGTTGACATTCCAACCATATTTCTTATAGGATTCAAAAATAGGGTGAGCTTTCGGAGTCGAAGTTGATCCCCTCTCCTTCCTTTATTTTGGACAGTCTTTATATTTGAGGCTATTTATATATCGATACTACTCGTACTCTTATTCTTTTGTTAGTGGATCTTGTACTGGCCTTAATAGGTCGTGAGATATTCTTTTGCTCCCCCTATTTTATCTATGTATATGTTATTTTTTGGTAATTTCTTTATCTTCCGCCATTTAGCCTAATACTTGTCGTTCCGGGCTACGATTTGGCTTACCTACTGGTGGGACATAGTAGGTGTCATCATGAATTAGAAATTGGGTCGTGACACCAGGTGCCCTCGCATGAGACACAGAGCTTTTGGAGACTCTGGCAGACTTATGAGCAGGACTAGGTCCCACAACATCTTATGCACCTCCTCATTTATATTTGACCCTAGCAATAGGAATTTTCTTCTTAATCAGGACTCCCTTCCACACTCCTTTCTTAGAGGTGGTCGCAACACTAAATAGTGCCTTGGTGCGACGTTGAGAAACATCCCGAGCAACATCCTTATCCATAGCTTCCTCTACTTCAGCATTC
This sequence comes from Capsicum rhomboideum, assembly GCA_031232105.1. Taxonomy (NCBI): domain Eukaryota; kingdom Viridiplantae; phylum Streptophyta; class Magnoliopsida; order Solanales; family Solanaceae; genus Capsicum; species Capsicum rhomboideum. The sequence goes on from CP124716.1 coordinate 34,116,503, forward strand.
ATTTCATCCACATCAACCACTGCTTTATGTGGTATGTCAAACTCCACAACCGACCTTTTTCTCAGTATTTTCTTCCTTTTTATGTTGGACTTACTTTTGATCAAAGCAGCATCCATCATTCATTGAGAAGTCCTTCGTGTTCAATGGACTTTAACCTATTTGGATGATTCTTTTGAGGTTACAGATACTCTTTGTTTTTTTAACTTTCCATCGCAAGCGTCTGTTGTTACTGTCAGTTTTCTCTTCATCTACATCCGCCTCTTCCTCTGCATATTCCTCATTCTGACGCCTAGTCACAAGTGACCCTGGAGTGTTGTCCCATTGAGGATGAGGAAAGGGTGTTAGAGTTCCAAGCATGGGAGATGAAGACACTTGTTTGTTTCTACTACTCTTAGGCAAGTCTTCACTTAAAGTAGTCAAACCTTGTACTACCAGATCCTCACTAACTACTAAGATGTTGGACGAGGTACCCTGCTCATCAGGTAAGTCTCCATCAAACATATGTTCATCAATATATTGGCTTTCATGAGCGACTATTGTACCGGGTCCCTTGGAGCCAATACTTTCTTGTAGAATTTTCTTTGGTGTTTCGAAGGGACCAGGTTGAGAGACAGTAACAACATTTGATTTCAGATGAACAATATCAGAGATTGGGGTTAGAAGGGTTTCAATGGTTACACTTTTACTAGTAGAGGAGCAGAAGAAAAAGTGATTTCAGTCATCGAAGGTACTAAGACAACAACATTACTTGGCAAAGAATAGGAAGTGAGTTGGACATTTGAAAAGGGGTTGTAAAGATCAAGATCAATTGGAGACGGAGGAGAGGATTTAGAGCGTATCAAGGGGTCATTGAAGGATGGAAGAGGAGGGGATGATTAAGACATGATTGGTTCTTGACTCAAAGAGAATTTTTTAGAAGGAAGATAGAACTTCGAATGCGGTAGGGAATAGATAGAATTGCAAGGTTTTGAGAAATGTGAAGTGTGGAGTAAAGATGGATGTTTAAATAAAGAAGAAGGGGAACATTTTAGATTTGAATGGATGGGAGTAAAGTAACGTGTTCGGTCGGATGGACATGTCGATTGGACTGAAAGGGGGGTTTTCATCTTTTTGGATAGGCAGGAAAACACGTGGCAACACTCGACCAATTTTTAAATACTTTTCAAAAATAATGTATAATACTAACCTCAGAAGGGACCTAATCCCTTCATGGATTTGAACGCCAGTGCTTAAGTCTGTCCCATCTCTTTTTAGATCTTCTCCTCATTACCATGGGTGTATATCTGCAAAGATATGAGACTGAGTTTGACATAATGCATGTTCAATTTGCATGGATACCCACTTCACAAATCATAGCTAATACAGAGAGACAACAGAGTCCAAAGTAAGGATGCTTAGATCAATTTTTTGATTCCCAACTTCATGAGATTTCCTTCGAATTGGTCCCTACTAAGCGCTTTGGTGAAAATGTCTACAATTTGATCTTCAATTTTGCAAAAAAACATTTTGACCAACCTTTTTTCTACATTATCTCTTAGGAAATGATGTCTGATGTCAATGTGTTTGGTTCTCTTGTGTTGAACAGGATTCTTAGCCATGTTCACCTTACTAGTGTTGTTACAAAATAAGGGAACACACTCTGAATATATCCCGAAATCTTCTAGTTGTTGTTTGATTTGAAGGAGTTGGGCACAACATGATGCAGCTGCTACATACTCTGCTTCAGCCGTAGAGTGAGCCACTGAATTTTACTTCTTGGTGCCCCATGAGATCAAGGATGAGCCTAGAAAGTGATCCATTCCTGAGGTACACTTTCTATCGACCAGGTACCCTGTATAGTTCGTATCAGCTTATCTAACTTGTTCAAAGCTATCCCCAGTAGGATAGGAGAGGACCAGGTCTGGAGTTCCTCTGAGATATCTGAGGATTCTTTTGGCAGCCTCAAAATGGGATTCCTTTGGACATGCTTGAAACCTTGCACACATGCCTACACTGAATAGTATATCAGGTCTGTTGGCAGTCAAATAGAGCAAAGATCCGATAATTCCTCTATACATGGTTTTATTTACTGAAGGACTAGGTTCATCCATGTCTAATTTTGAAGAAGTTCTAATAGGAGTATCAATTGGCTTGGCTTCTTCCATATGAAATTTTTTCAACAGCTCCTTGATATACTTTTGCGGACAAATCGTATTACCATTTGGATCTTGTTTAATCTGCAGCCCAAGAAAGAAATTCAGCTCTCCCATCATACTCATTTTGAACTCACTTCCTATTAACTTAGAAAACTCATCACATAGGGAACTGGTTATAGCACCAAAGATAATATCATCCACATAGACTTGTACAATCAACAGATTTCTTCCTCTAGATTTCAAGAATAGAGTGTTATCAATCTTCCCTCTTTTAAATCTATTTTCCAGTAGGAACTTAGACAATCTCTCATACCAAGCTTTAGGGGCTTGCTTTAGTCCATAGAGAGCTTTACCAAGTTTGAACACATGCAGAGGATGATCAACATCTTCAAATCCAGTAGGCAACTTTACATACACCTCTTTTTTTAGAATCCCATTTAGAAAAACGTTTTTTACATCCATCTTGTTCAACTTGAACTTCATGTATGAGGTAAATGCAATGAGTATATTGATAGCTTCCATTCTAGCAACTGGTGCAAAAGTCTAATCATAGTTTATCCCTTCCTCTTGATTATAGCCCTATACCACAAGTCTTACCTTATTTCTGATATTATTTCCATGTCATCAGCCTTGTTCTTGTAAACCCACCTAATCCCAATAACAGTTTTGTTGATAGGCTTGGGACCAGGTACCACACCTTACTTCTCTCAAATTGATGAAGTTTTTCTTACATGGCATTCACCCAATACACATTCTTCAGAGCTTATTTCATATTTTTGGGTTTAATTTGAGATAGAAAAGTAGAGAAGGCACACAAGTTTCTGGCCTGATAGCTGGTTTTCATTCCTGAGTCTAATGGAGTAAGGAGATTATCTAGAGGATGAGAGGACTTGTGTTTCAAGTTTGACCTTTGCTAAGGTAGTTGTGATTGATAGGTACCAAATTCCTCTAATTTATCTCCTTGAAGGGACTGAAGCTTTCCAGAGATTACACTTTGGCCTGGAACAGTCTGAGAAACTTGAGGGGTACCAAGTCCCTGAGTATCTATAACATTATTTTTGTCTTCTTCTAGCTCTTCCTTGCTTACAGAGTTACATTGATTTTGAAGAATATCTTTCAGTTCAGCATCATCTTGAATCTTTTCTTCACTTGGGACTCCTGATTCATCAAAGATGACATGTACACTTTCCTCAACACATTATGTCTTTTTGTTAAAGATTTTGTAGGCTTTGCTGTTGGAGGAGTAGCCTACAAAGATTCCTTGATCACTTTTCAAATCGAATTTTCCAAGATCATCCTTTCCATTATTTAACACAAAACATTTGCATCTAAAATCTTTGAGAAAGCTTAGCTTAGGCTTTCTCTTGTTCAGTAGCTCATAAGGATTCTTTTCAAGAATGGGCCTGATAAGACACCTATTGATTACATAGCATGCAGTGTTGACAGCTTCTGCCCGAAAGCTCTTGGAAATTCCAGCATCAATTAACATAGTTCAAGTAATATCCACCAAGGTTTGATTTTTCCTTTCGACAACACCATTTTACTATGGGATTCTAGAAGCAGAAAAGTTATGATAAATCCCATGTTCATTGCAGAACTCATCAAACTTGGCATTCTCAAATTCTGTTCCATGGTCAGACCTGATCCCAGTTATTTTCTCATCCACTTTCATTTGAATTTGCTTGGAGAATGTCCCAAACATTGAAAAAGTTTCATCTTTGGTCCTTAAGAACATGTTCTAGGTGAATCTGGAATAGCCATCAACAACTACAAGAATGTACTTCTTTCCACCTCGGCTAGTAACTTTGACAGGTCCACATAAGTCTATATGGAGAAGTTCCAATGGCCTTGAAGTACTCACTTGCTTCTTTTGTTTGAATGAGGACTTGGTCTGTTTTTCTTTTGCACACGCACCACACACATTGTTGTTAGCTAACTTCAATTTAGGTATACCACGAACTAGGTCCTTAGAGACTAATTTATTGAGAAGAGAAGAACTTACATGTCCCAACCTTCTATGCCATAGATATGTAACATCATCTTGAGCTCTTAGACAAGTGAGATAATTTGCAGATGAGGATCCCAAATCAGCTAATATATGTTTCTGCTCCTATTCGCTATGAGAATTACTTCTCCATTCTCGAGACTTGTAACCATGCATTTGTCTGACAAGAATTTCACCTTATTTCATTTTTCACAGATTTGAGAGACACTGAGCAAACTATATTTGAGTCCATCCATGTAATGGACATCTTCAATTACGTGATCAAGATTTTTGTTCAATCTTTCCAATACCAAGAATGTACCCTTTCTTTCCATCACCAAAGGAGACACTCCCTCCTTCATAGGCATTGAGCGAGAGGAAATCTTTAATTCAACCAGTCATATGCTTAGCGCAGCGCAACCACTATCCATGAACCAGTGGTGACTACTTCCTCTTGCTCTTCCCTGAAAGCATAATCATTTGTTAGCTTTGGGAACCCATTTTAATCTGAGTTCCCAATAAGTAGACAAAGGCAGAATCAGGCTCTTTCTAGTCCACATGGGCAAACTAGTTCTTTTGAGCTTGGGACCAGGTACCCTGTTGTGACTTACAACCATAGGATATTCATCAAGTCTTTTGACAACAACAATTCTTGCTAGGCAAACATCTTTTACATGTCCATTTCTACCACAGTGAGTGAACAACAGGTTGTTAGCCACAGACACATACTTGCTATGAGGATTATATGGAGGGTTAGCATTTCGATAACCAAGACCAAGTCCACCGTTAGATCTTTGACTGGTGAGATTGTCAAGGACTTGAGAGGAAGTAGTCCACTTGAGAGATCTTTCAAGTTCAGCCTTTATCGGGACCAGGTCCTTCTCAAGTTTTGAGTTTCTCTCCAATGAGATAGTATGATCCAATTGAGACTTGTTTAGTTTTTCTTCAAGTTCAAATTGGATGCTACTACCTTCACCTTTTTCTTTATCACCAGATTAGGCTGTCTCTTTTAATTTCTTTTTCATGACATCATTTTCAGACGACACTAACTGATATTTCTCTTGAATTTCAGAAATTTGCAAAGTTAAGGCAATTTTCTCAGCTTTAAATTCATCAAGTTTTTTTGTTCAGACATTCTTTTTCACTTGTGAGATCACACACAGAGTTTATTAACACATTAGAAAGAAACTTCAATTCCTTAGGAGAGTAATCCTTGAGATTTTTCTTAATGTCCGAAAATATTAATTTGTCATCATTCTCGTCATCGATTAAGCCATGAGAGCAAAGAGAGAATCATAGATTTGGTCTTCATCTTCTATCACCATCATTGAGGCATCCTCAGGCTTTTCTGATGCTTTTGATTCACTGGATGAGTCTCCCCACGCAGCAAGAGCCTGCTTGACCACTTTATCTGCAACAGCTCTTCTGTTGAATCTTTCAGGGACTCGGTATTTCTTCTTTTCTCTGTCTCCACCAGCCTTGACATAATCTTTGTACTCAACTTTATGTTGAGGACAATCTTTGATAAAGTGACCAGGTTTACCACATTTGTGACACAAGTCATTTCCACCAGAATATTTGCTAGAGTTTCCTCTTCTTGGAAAGCCTTCATTTCTTCTAACAATCTTCGAAAATCTTCTGGTAATGTAAGTTGTATCCTCATCTTCCTCACTTGACTGTCCATTTATTGACTTCAATGCCAAACTTTTCTCCTTCTTTGGTTCATTTCTTCCCTTTTCCTGTTGTTTCTTGAGCTCGTGATTCTTCGGGTTTCCAATCAGCTCATCCATGGTGAGAGTTTTGAGATCTCTAGCTTCAGTAATGGCATCGACCTTGCTTTCCCAAGATTTAGGCAAGATACTGAGAATCTTCCAAACTAGTTTACTTGGGTTGATTACTTCACCAAGACAGTGTAATTCATTTGTAATAGCAGTGATCCTGGTATGCATCTCCTGAATTGGTTCACCTTTATTCATGCTAAAGGCTTCATGCTGAGTGGTCAGCATATCAACTTTGGATTCCTTAACCTGACTTGTTCCTTCATGAGTTGTTTGTAAGCAGTCCCACATCTCCTTAGCAGATTCACAGGCAAAAATCCTGTTATATTCATCAGGCCCAATACCACAAACAAGAAGCTTTTTCGCTTTATAGCTCTTTTCAATTTTCTTTGTCACCTTCTTCAAATTCCTTTCGAGTTTTAGGAACCATTGAAGTGACATCTCTAACCTTCACACACTTCATGGGAATACGTGGTCCATCACAAATTACATTCCATAATTCGCTATCCTCAACCATAATAAAGTCGTGCATGTGAGTCTTCCACCATCCATAATATTGTCCATTGAACCGGAGTGGTCTCGTAGTGGATTGATCTCCTTCTAGATTCGATAGTGCAGCCATTTGTGAAGATCCTTCCTAGGTGTTAACTGTTTAGGAAGCAGCCGCTCTGATATGATGAAACGTAAGCGTTACCCACCAGACTAGGGACAGGGTCCTCGAACACTTTTTACAGAAAATAACAATAAACACGAACAACCAAGTACAGAAAATAAATGACACAAGATGTTTACGTGAAAACCTCCTTGCTCAAGGGAGTAAAACCACGACTTACCTCGTAGGATTTCTCAACCACTTCACTATCTTCAAGCAACGTTGAATACAGACTCCATAGTTGCAAGGATTAAACTCTTAATCCTTAAACATCTTGCAACAACTCTATTACAAGACTCCTTCAACAATAACTCTATTGCTGCAAGTTAAAATGACTAACTCTAGTCGATTTAATGCACAGACTAACTCTAGTCTTAGGATGTCAACTAACTCGAGCTAACATCGTCACAAAGCATGAGAAAGAACATTACAAAAACACCTACAACAACTTTACTAGAAAGAGTAGGTTAACATTTTTAAGAACAATTTACAAAGACTCACATACAACAAGAACTGATAACAAAACAAGTTTGCTCGAGCAGGTCCCTATTGCGGATAAGGCTACGTTATGCTTTTGCAAGGAGAGATTGCCTTTGTGTTCCAATTGCAAAAACTAGATTTTCTTTGACCATCCTTTTGCATATATATGACACATGAAAACCTAGAACCACTATCATTGGTCGAGATAAAAAGGTTGCAAAGCCTCTGCTGCTGTGCCCACCAGCTTTCTGCCAAAAGTACGAAATACAGTTATGATACTGACTGTCAAGGTGTGCGTGAGCAGATCCTGAACCTGATCCCTGGAAGGGTTTGTAATCATTATAGAATCTGTATTGCATATCTATAGGGACCAGGTCCCTACAATAGATTGTGTCTCATCAAAACTGAGAACTTAACAGATAAAGTCAATGAAACTGCTCAAGTTAATGTCATAGAATAATAAATGGACAAGGAAGAAGCTATGTAAAGATTACGTAAAGCAATTAGCACGTCCTGCCAATTTATTCATTCAATAAGGATCCGTTTATGATACCAATAAACCTGTTTTCTTATTTAAATGCAAAATGAAAAGAAAAACAACTAATGCGAAAAGGAAAAGCAAAGAAGAATATTAAATAATACTATAGAATTTTATATAAAGTCGAGCCCAATTCGATTAAACGAGGAGAAGAATGGTCCAAACGGTTCTGTTAATTCTATATATTTTAATAATATATATTAGAGCTTTTCCTTTTTGTCTCTAATATTTTATTTTACTCTATTATAGAAGGGAATGTTTGAGGAATTTAGGGTCAAATTTTTTCAAAATTACAACTAAGCTCTTCAAGGCCCATCTATTATTATTTGAGAAGTTTTAAAAATGACAACTAAGCTCCTCAAAACTCCACTTATTACTGTTTTAGGACATCTTCTGAATTATTTATATTTATTTAAAATTTATGTAAAAAGTACTATAAATTATAATAATTAATTTTAAAATATTTAAAAGGAAATGTTTGAGGAGCTTAGGGTCAAGTTTTCAAAATGACAGCTAAGCTCCTCAAGGTCCCACTTATTACTATTTAAGGAATTTTAAAAATGACAATTAAGCTCCTCAAAGTCCCATTTATTACTATTTTAGGACTTCTCTAGAATTACTTATATTTATTAAAATTTACGTAAAAAAAATACTATAAATTATAATAATTAATTTTAAAATATTTAAAAGGCATAATTAAAAAAATGATTGATTCTCGAAATTCTATCGGTGCCGCATAAATTGGGACAATTATTTGAAAATTATATATAAAAAGTACTATAATAAATCATAATAATTAACAACTTAAAATATTTAAAAGACATAAAAAAAAATGGGAATGAGAGGAGCTTAGGGTCAACTTTCAAAAATTACAAATAAGCTCCTCAAAGTCCCGCTTATTACTATTTGAGAACCTTAGGATCAGTCTGCGAGATTATCATTTTGCCCTTCTACTTCTCCAGAATTACTTATATTTATTTAAAATTTACGTTAAAATAATAATGAAACACAATGATTAATTTTAAAATATTTAAAAGACATAATAAAAAAAATCAACTGATTCCTCGAAATTCTATCGGTGCCGCATAAATTGGGACAATTATTTTAAAGTGATATAAAAGTGCTATAAATTACAATAATTAATAATTTAAAATATTTAAAAGACATAAAATGTTCGGTTGGCTCTCGAAATTCTATCATAGTTACATAAATTGGGACATAAGAAGTAACATATATTATTTAAAAATTACGTAAAAAATACTATAAATCGCAATAATTAACAACATAAAATATTTAATAAGTGAGAACATAAAGTAGCTTAGGGTCGAAAAGCAAATTGACTCATTCTCCCTTCTATTTTTATTTTGTAGCTATATATAAAGTAGTAAATATTAGTGAAATCCAATTTATGTAACCGATAATTTTTCTCTTCATTATTAACTGCTCCTACTTTTTGAGATTTGTGTCTTTCAAAGATGTAAAGAGAAAATTAGATTATTTCATTCAACATGGTGTTTCTCTTTTACTCATCAAAAAAACAAAAACAAGAATCAAAGTTTTCAAATTCAAGTTTTTCCACAAAAATTAAATACTTCTATTAAATAAATAAAATAATTACGTAAAAAGTCATATAAATTACAATACTAAACAAATAAAAATATGTAAAAGGCATAAAAAATTGATTGACTCTTGAAATTCCATCAGTACCACGCGTAAAAGTACTATAAATCACAATAATTAACAACTTAATTATCTAAAAACTATAATAAAATTTAGTTGACTCTCTCGATTCTATCAGTGCCACATAAACTGGGACAGAGAGAGTATCATGTATTATCTGAAAATTATGTATTAAAAAAACTATAAATCACAATAATTAATAACTTAAAATACTTAAAAATTATACAAAAAATTTTGATCGACTCTTAAAATTCCATCTATGTAACATAAATTGGGACATAACAGAAATTATGTAAGAAATACAATAAATCATAATACTAATTAACAACTTGAAATATTTAAAATCATATAAAAAATTGATTAACCATCTAAATTTCATCTGTGTTGCATAAATTGGGACCAAGAAAGTAATATATTGGGTGTGTGCTGGCACGAACTCTCCATATCTAGTTATAAAATAGAATAAAACTTTTGATCATCAGTTTAAAACTTTTCAGTGTTTGACTACTTTAGATTAAGCGGGAAAGAAAACATTTATACTATACTATATAATATAATATAATATAATAAATTTTTTCTATTTGTCTTGTGTAGGATAGATAGTATTCTGAGTCACAGTCCACAAGATAGGCCCAACTTCATCCAAATAAACTGGGCCTGAACTTTGCTATTAGTTGGTGGCCTAATAATCTCTTCAAGGTAACGGGCTCCAAGTTGCTGGGCTAGTGCCTCGGATACTATTGGCACCATATCATAAACAATTAAAAAAAAAAGCATATATACTATAGGAATACATTACATGCACAACGACCATTATTTGTCACTTGTTTTCACTTTTTCATTCCTACTTTTCTCACAAAAATTGAAAAATAACTCCTATTTAAATTTATGGCCAAACATAAATCCAACTCCAACTCCAAAAAATTTGTGATTTTGATGACCAAACGCCTACTAAGTCTACAACTTTATCTATAGCTATCTATCTATATTATATTAAAAGTACGAAAACCATTAGAAAAGTGATTCAAACATTTTTCCCTCCATTAAAAACGTTGTAATAGACAAAATCGTCTTTTTACTATTTTTCTCAAATAAATATTATTTAATTATTATTTTAATATTTAAGACTTCAAAATTAATTAAAATACTTATTTAATTTAGATGAGAAATCATAATATTTAACAATTCTAAATTATTTAAAACTTTACCAAAAAAGGACGGTTGGCTAAATATATCACTCTTGGCCGACATAATTTGTGGAACAACATACTCCTGCGGCAACTTTGGGATTTTGTTCCATATGTTAAAATAGAGATAAATATTTTGTTATGATTAAAGTATAAGAATAATACACAAATATGGAAAATTAATGGAGTTTCTTGTTAGGTTTTTAAAAGGTGTGAATGAAAAATGAATAGGCGTTTTTCTGAAAAGACACCAACAGAAAGGATGTAATTTGAATAAACATTTTTTCACTTTGGATGGTTAAGACATTTTCAATGGGTTGTGACTTTTCTGAAAAGTTGCACCTTTTAAGATTAATGAATGTGACAAATGTGTGTACATTAAAGACACTCCAAATCATAAAGTCATTGTTTGTTTGTATGTTGATGACATGTTTATCATCAGTAGAGACATTTCTGACATAAATGCTACTAAGAGAATGCTAGCTAGCAAATTTGATATGAAATATCTTGGAGTTGGTGATGTGATCTTAGGAATAAGAATTCATAGAACTCCACAAGGTTTAGCGTTTTCAAGGTCTCATTACATTGAAAAGGTACTTGACAAGTTCAAGTATTTGGATTTCACTATTGCCAAGACACCAATAGATATGAGCTTTGCACTTCAAAAGAATGAAGGTGAAAGTGACTCACAATTGGATTATGCAGTATTGAAAAGTTTGATGTATATCATGAATTGTACGCGACCAAATATAGCATGTGCTATTAGTAAATTTAGTCGGTTTACAAGTAATCCCAATCAAATTCATCGAATGGCAATGAAAAGAGTTTTTGGGTATCTAAAACATACTCAAAATTATGCTTTGCATTATAACAAATATCCAGCTGTAATTGAAAAAGATAGTGATGCAAATTGGATCACCGGATTAAATGAAATAAAATCCTAAATCTTTGGCACCTGTATGCATACACTGTGATAGTCAAGCTGCAATAGGCAGGGCAGAAACACTATGTATAACGGAAAATCTCGTCATAGAAGACGAAGACATAATACTGTTAGACAACTACTCTCTAGTAAAATTATCACGATTGACTGTGTGAAGTCAAAGGATAATGTGTTGGATCAACTTACAAAAGGCCTAACTAGAGAAGGAGTTGAGAGATCATCAAAGGGAATGAGTTTAAGGCCTAGGACAAGTCAACATAGTGATAACTCTACATAGCAGACTGGAGATCCCAAGAGCTAGGTTCAAAGAGATCAAACAAAGTTGTGACTGACGGTTCAACATTGTCAAATAACTCAACTCATCCTCATGATGAAGACAATGTTTAGGAAACAAGGATAAAGCTTAAGGTTTATATTTTTTAATGGTTTCTAAATTTGACAGGTGTGACCAAATAGTTTATCTATAGGATTAAACGTTTAGGAATCACCTATGTGAGTGTGAAGTGGAAGTCGTTTCAAAGAGAATAATGGTAAAGGCCAATTCCCTAAGCTCTCCTGAAATCAAGTAGTGTTCATGGCTGAAACGAACAAAACTGTGAGAACCATAGACGATAAAAGGCTAGTTATGTGACTTATATTTTCTAGGTGTACAGCAAAGTTCGACGGTTCAAAGATATCGCATCTACCGGTTGACCGAGTGCATCCGATATAAGTTAACTATGGAAAGTTCAAAGGAAAATCTATTTATCCAGATGCAATTAGTCTTTGCTTGTAAATCAAATAATTTTTCGTATATTTATTTATCTTATAGCCGAATGTGGGGTATTGTTAGGTTTTTAAAAAGTGTGAAGGCAAAATGAATAGGTGTTTTTCTAAAAAAAAACACCAACAGAAATGACGCAATTTGAATAGGCACCTTTTTACTTTGGATGGTTATGACCTTTTCAATGGGTTGTGACTTTTCTGAAAAGGTGCACCTATTTTGAAGAGTTGCACCTTTTCGAAATGTTGCACCTTTATGAAGAGGTGCCCCTTTCTGAACCATTGCTTCTCTTTTGAAGCAACACCTTGATGGTTATAAATACCTATTGAATCCTAAGATTTTTCATACGAATTTTCTGAACTTCTACTCTTCTTCTTCTTGCACTTTTAAACTCTTCTTGTGTAATTTACTACCATTGAGTGAGTTCGATGTTCAACGACTTTAAGGTATCTCTATTCTGCTGAAGTGAATCATTCTATCCTGGGAGGATATATTCTATTAACCTCGGGTACTTTAGGGAAATAATTTTCTTAAGGACACATTATGAATTTGGTGGGTTTGATTCTTCTATATTCATCTCTTTCTTTATTTGTTTATTATTTTTTTCTAAAATAGTTTGAACTTCATTTTTGTTGTTCATAAGTTGGTTTGAACTTATTGTTAAAGTTCATATTTGAGAATACATAGTTAGAACTTCGTTTAGTTATTTATAATTTAGTTTGAACTTATTGTTGAAATTCACAACATTGAATATGAATTTTATTTAACAATCTTAAGAAAATACAAGTACTTATTTAATCTGTATTGTGTCTGATTTTGTGAAGACTAAAATCTTTTGATTTTCTACTCCCTCAGTTTGAAGAATATAAAAACTTCACCGAGTAAATCATTGCGTGTATTCAATTGCAAGAATTAAAAAAAAATTCATCGATTCACTATACTCTTTGTATTGATTTCTGAAGATTAAAACCTATGATTTTCTACTCCGTTTGAATTATATTCTGATTTGTAGAACATAAAAACTTCAGCAGAATTTAAAATTCATTTGGTTAACGATTTGAAGAACATAAAAATTTCGTCGCTGACTAGAAACATTGTGAATAAAGATTTAGTTTTTATTGTTAGTATTCTGAAATACTAAATTGTGTGTCAAAGATTGACAGAAAAATGATGAATGAAACTTAACAACAAATTAGTTCGGTTATGAATGATCCCAACAACAATCAATATTGTGTCATCAAGCCGTATAGATGTTGCTCCGGCAATGGCATCGATAGAGAAACCAGAGAAATTTTTTGGTGTGAACTTTAAAGGTTGCCAGGAAATGATGTTCTTTTGGCTGAACACTCTTGAAATGCAAAGGTTCACAAATAGAGATCCTCATGTTCCTGAAGAAGGAATACTTAAAAACCAATTTTCAGGTTTGGAAGATCTTGTGAGTCGTCTCAAGATAGAAGAGGACAATAAGTTGCATGAGAAATCAGCAATGATGGGTGCAAATATTGTTAAGGATGATGCTCCAAATAATAAGAAGAGGAAGAAATTTTTTGGACAAGAGAAAGAGCAGAATAAGAAAATGTTCTAAGGAAAGTGCTACAATTGTAGTAAAGTTGGCCACAAAGCTCCAAATTATCAAGTTTTGAAGAAGAACAAGGAAATGAATCAGATAAACATGGTGGAGGTAACTGAAGAGATTGAAAATCTGTGTGCTATCCTCACTGAATGCAATCTAGTTGGAAATTCAAATGAATGGTGGTTTGATTTAGAATCCACTCGGCATGTTTGTGTGATCAAAGAAGCTTTTGCTACTTATGATACCGCTGGTTCCGAAGAAGTGATCTTTATGAGAAATACTGCAACAGTCAAGGTTGAAGGAAGTGGGAAGATATTCCTAAAGATGACTTCCGGTAAGGTGTTGAATCTCAATAATGTTCTCCATATTCCTACTATTAGAAAATATTTAGTGTCTACAATACTTCTCGTTAAAAATTGATTTAAATGTGTATTCATTTTGGAAAAAGTTGTAATAAGCAAGAATGAAATATATGTAGGAAAGGGTTACCTCAATAAGGGACTTTTCAAACTTGATGTAATGGTTGTTGAAATGAATAAAGATAAGGCTTCTTCTTACTTACTTGAGTCTAATAATTTGTGGCATAATCGTTTAGTACATGTCAATTACAAAACCTTACGAAAACTGATTAGTTTAGAAGTTTTGCCTAACATTGAGTGCAGTAAATCAAAATGTCAAACATGTGTTGAATGTAAGTATGCTAAGCATCCTTATAAGTCTGTTGAACAGAATTCCAATCCCTTAGAATTGATTCAAACTGATATTTTTGATATGAAGTCAATACCATCTCATAGTGGAAAAAAGTATTTCATAACTTTTATTGATGATTGTACTAGATATTGTTATGTTTATTTACTGAATAGTGAGGATGAAGCAATAGAAATATTTAGGCAATATAAAACTAAAGTTGAAAGCAGTTGGATAAAAAGATTAAAATAATAAGGAGTGATTGGGGTGGAGAGTATGAATCTCCTTTTGCAGAAATATGTTTGAAAAATAGAATTGTCCATCAAACTATAGCCCCTTACTCACCTCAATCAAATGGGATTGCAAAAAGGAAAAACCAAATGTTGAAGGAAATGATGAATGTCTTACTTATAAGTTCAGGTTTATCGTAAAACTTGTGGGGGAAGCTATCCTTACAACAAATCGAATACTCTATAGAGTGCCATATAGCAAGACACAATCTATTCCATATGAGAAATGGAAAGGAAGAAAACCTAACTTGAAATATTTTAAAGTGTGGGGGTGTCTAGCCAAAGTCTAAGTTTCTATACCCAAAAGGGTGAAAATAGGACCAAAGACTGTGGATTGTGTTTTCATCAGATATGCTACAAACAGTAAAGCATGTTAATTTTTGGTTAACAAATTCGAACATCCGGATATCCATGGTAATACGGTAATTGAATCAGATAATACTGAGTTCTTTGAACACATTTATCCGTTTAAAACTAGACATGAGCTGTCTAGTGAAGGGTCTAAATGACCTAGGGAACAACCAAAGGAGAATATACTTAATAAAGAGAATCCAAGGTGTAGTAAACATCAAAGGACATCTACTTCCTTCGGATCATATTTCATAACATTTCTTCTTGAAAATGAGTCTCAAACATTCAAAGAAGCGATATATTTTGCGGACTCATCCTTTTGGAAAGAGGCTGTCAATAGTGAGATTAATACAATCTTCAACAACCATACTTGGGAGTTGGTTGATCTTTCTCTAGGAAATAAACTTTTAGGTTCAAAATGAATCATCAAGAAGAAAATAAAAGTTGACGGAACTATTGACAAATACAAGGCAAGACTTATTGTCAAAGGTTTTCGACAAAAAGAAGGTCTTGATTATTTTGACACATACTCGCCAGTAACAAGGATAACATCTATTCAGATGCTGGTTGCACTAGCGACGGTATATGATCTTGAAATCCATCAAATGAATGTGAAAATAACTTTTTTAAATGGAGATTGGAGGAATAAATTTACATGAAATAACCCGAGGGTTTTGTAGTTCCAGGTAAAGAAAGGAGGTGTGCAAACATATTAAGTCTCTAAATGGACTAAAACAAGCTTCCAAACAGTAGCATGCAAAATTAGACCAAACCATGTTGGTAAATGGATTTAATATTAATGAATGTGACAAATGTGTGTACATTAAATACACTCCAAATCATAAAGTCATTATTTGTTTGTATGTTGATGACATGTTTATCATCAGTAGAGACATTTCTGACATAAATGCTACCAAGAGAATGCTAGCTAGCAAATTTGATATGAAATATCTTGGAGTTGGTGATGTGATCTTAAAAATAAGAATTCCTAGAACTCCACAAGGTTTAGCATTGTCACAGTCTCATTACACTAAAAAGGTACTTGACAAGTTCAAGTATTTGGATTTTAATATTGCCAAGACACCAATAGATGTGAGCTTTGCACTTCAAAAGAATGAAGGTGAAAGTGACTCACAATTGGATTATGCAAGAGTAGTGAAAAGTTTGATATATATCATGAATTGTACGCGACCAAATATAGCATGTGCTATTAGGAAATTTAGTCGATTCACAATTAATCCCAATCAAACTCATCGAATGGCAATGAAAAGAGTTTTGGGGTATCTAAAACATACTCAAAATTATGCTTTGCATTATAACAAATATCAAGCTGTAATTGAAGGAGATAATAATGCAAATTGGATCACTGAGTCAAATGAAGTAAAATCCACAAATGGGTATGTATTTACTCTTAGTAGAGGAGCAGTTTCTTAGAAATCATCCAAACAGACATATATCTCTTGCTCTACAATGGAATCTAAATTTATCGCTTTAGATAAGGTCGGTGAAAAAGCTGAATGACTCCGAAATTTCTTGGAAGATATTTCTTTTTAGACCAAACCTTTGGCACCTATATGTATACATTGTGATAGTCAAGCTGTAATAGGTAGGGCAGAAATACTATGTATAACAGAAAATCTCGTCATATAAGACGAAGACATAATACTGTTAGACAACTACTCTATAGTAGAATTATCACGATTGACTGTGTGAAGTCAAAGGATAATGTATCGGATCCACTTACAAAAGGTCTAACTAGAGAAGGAGTTGAGAGATCATCAAAGGGAATGGTTTTAAGGCCTATGGAAAGTCATCATAGTGGTAACTCTACCTAGCGGACTGGAGATCTCAAGAGCTAGATTCAAACAGATAAAACAAAGTTGTTGCTGACGGTTCAACATTTCCAAATAACTCAACCCATTCTAATGATGAAAACAATGTTTAGGAAACAAGGATAAAGCTTAGGGTTTAAATTTTTTATTGGTTTCTAAATTTGATAGGTGTGATCAAATATTTTATCTATAGGATTTGTAACACCCCGTACATTTTCGAACTTATTTGACTACCTTAACATTTATGGAATTATTTAAACTTGAGCTA
Source organism: Capsicum rhomboideum (assembly GCA_031232105.1). Taxonomy (NCBI): domain Eukaryota; kingdom Viridiplantae; phylum Streptophyta; class Magnoliopsida; order Solanales; family Solanaceae; genus Capsicum; species Capsicum rhomboideum. Next base: position 34,133,644 of record CP124716.1, read on the forward strand.
GTTGATGTATTACCCACTAAATTTATTGGGCTGAATTAATATTATGTTTATGGACTTAATGGTGGCCCAAATTAAGTAAATAAGACATTGGCCCAAAAGGAGATGATCTATTTAAAAATGGACCAAGTGTACATATCATTATACTTGGACTTTTTGACCAAATAATTGGCTAAGGATGACCAAAGGAGAGGCGGTTTGGAGGGGATTTATAAGGCTGAAATTCAGCTCATTTTTCTACACAACACACTTGTAAAAATCAGATTTTCAGTCAAACATTTCTCCTCTCTCAAAACCCTAGCCACCCTAATTTTCCCTAAGGATTTTTGGACAAATCTTCCACTTGCAACCCTTGGTAAGTGTTTACCCTTATAGATTAATATATTATATGCATAAGAGGTTGTGTATATCATTTTGATTATGTTTAAAAAGTGTTGAGCGGTCCACTTATTGTGAAACCGTCCACTTTTGCTTAATCACTAAAGGATTTGCCCTCTATGTGGTTTAAACTTGAAAGGGGACTTAAGGTCTTGAAGGAATTGAATTAGATGGATGAAATTTCAGTATGTTTAAGTGTGGTTCTATACCAAACTCGTTACTCCTTGTGTATGACTTGTGTAAATGTTTATACGTAATTGTGCATGGAACGTTTGGCGTAGTGAAAAGAGAATACTTTCTTGTTATGTTAAAGTGAATTCTGAAACTGTGTGGACTATTTTTGGTATATTGTTGTGGAAGGTATTTATGTGACTTGATGGGATAAATATGTGAAGTTGTATTGAGGTAAAAATGTGAAGTATGCACTTGGTGGGAAATCTTGTCGGTTTGTGACGTCTATGTTGATGTGTGGACTGTTTTGGTATTGTTGGTGTTGTGGGGATGTAAATCATATTGTAGGAAGGTGGAATGAAGTTATATGGCAGTATAAAGGAAGGTGGAATGATATACCATGTGTTTGGGATGTTGGATAGTTTTTACTTCCCGTCAAGTAGCTAATTATCTCCTTGTGATCCTGTAATGTAATTGGCTTCTAATGTGAGCTCCATTATGTATTCATATTGTAGAGTAACGCCTTAAGGAAGAGGTGAATTGTTGTAGTCACATGTTGGAAATATAAGGTATGTAAGGTTACTTTTTTCCGTATCCTTTGGCCACACCTAGTGTTCACATCGTTACCAAACTTGTTTCCACTCCGAAATGTTTTAAAGTATCTCATTTTAGGTTTGTTAGCAATTGTTATTTACGTGTCTCTTATTTGTTGACTATTGTTCCAAAGCTCCAATAATGTTATGACCACCGATGTAACAATCTTACAAAAATTAAAGAAATGAAGTAATGCATATTTGGTTGAGTACGGGTGGTAGCTCTGGCGGCGAAAGCCTAGCTCGAGCCGATCCCGATTGATTATTGGATGCAGGGGGTAGCTCTGGGGGTAAAAAGCTAGCTCGATCCGAACCTGATTTATTGATTTATGGGTTGTAGCTTTGGGGGCATAAGCCTAGCTCGAGCCGATCCCAATGTTATTTACCACTGATCAGTTGGTCCCGGACATTGTGTGATGTATATTGATATGAAGATAAAAGGAAAGAAATGAATGTAATGTACATAGTTCCACATATACAGTACGGTGGTGTATCAGTATTATCTATTTACTTGTATTTGATTCCATTTGAGTTCCTATATTTCATACAGTTACTTATAGGCACAAGAGCTAGTAGACCTTCACAGTAGGGTACGGGTCACCTGCAGGCTATTGGTAAGCTCCAAGTTGATTCGGGGCTTTCCGAGTCAATTGTATATATTTTTGGTACTGTGTAGTAGTTGTATAAGGTGGGGACTTATCCCGACCTTAGTCATGGTTATGTAACTTTTAGAGGCTTTGTAGACATTGTAAAGTCAAACGTAGAAATGTCTTACCTTCTAGACGTTGTGGCCCCAACGGCCAAGTCTCGTATCTGTTTTGAACGTCTTTACATGACTTCCGTCATCGATATATTATATCCATATGTGGCAGAATTTCTGTTCACTTAATGACATGTATATGAATGAACATGATCATAGGTTTGTTCTCTCGGGTCTTACAGCTACGGGTGCCTATTCGCCCCAATGGAATTTGAGGTGTGACAAAAGTGGTATCAGAGTGGGTCATCCTAGGGTGTCTACAAAGTCGTGTCTAAGTAGAGTCTTGCTTATGGATGTGTTGTGCACCAAATGTATACGTAGGAGGCTACGGGATATTTAGGAGTTGTATCTTTTCTTCATTTCCTAGATCGTGCAATAGAGCCAAAGTTGTAGGTGGAGTCATATTTAACCACTGAATTTGTTTTATGTTTTTGTTTCCTCAGTATAGCAAAATGTCAATTACAAGAAGAGGTAGGGGTAAAGGTAAGAAGGGAGACATGGCTGCCGAAGTAAGAACCTGTAAATCACCACCTGAATGAGTTAGTCAAGGTGAAGCTGAAAATGAGTTTGCATCGCGGGCTTCTTCTACTCTTCCACCTCCAGGAGAGCCAAGAAGGAGAGGAGTAACCCCAGAACCACCTGTTAATGCTACTGAGCAGGATTTAAGGAATGTGGTGGAAATGTTGACTTGTATAGTTGCTGCACAAAATCAAGGACAAGCAGGTCCAACTACAAGTAATGACGGTGCGGATAGGGCAGCTAGTCGGTGGACATAGGATTTTCTTAAATTAGACCCTCCCACATTTATCGGGTTAGATCTTAATGAAGACCCATAAGACTTCATGGACCAAATTCAAAGGGCTTTAGATGTTATGCATGTATTTGGTACATAAACAGTTGAGCTTGCAGCATATAGATCAAAAGGAGAGGCTATATTATGGTACGAAGATTGGAAACGATCTAAGGGTGTTGGTGCACTTCCAGCTAGTTGGGAAGAATTTAAAGCGACACTCCTTGATCATTACCTTCCATTTGAGATCTGAAAGGCTCGTGCAGACCAGTTCTTAAATCTTCGCCAAGGTAATATGAGTGTGAGGGAGTACAGTCTTCGGTTTAACTCTTTGGCCAGATACGCTCCTAATGTAGTAGCTACTATGGACGATAGAGTTCATCGGTATGTAGATAGATTGGATCCATATTTGGTTAGGGATTGTACTATTGCTGCTTTGAATAGAGACATGGATATAGCCAGGATACAAGCTTTTGCATAGAAGATGGAGGATCAGAGGCAAAGGAGCAGAACGCAAGAATTTGAAAGAGGACCGTCAAAGAGGGCTAAACCTATGGGATAGTTCATGGCGTCCCAAGGAGAATTTAGTCCTCGGGTTTTTAATAGACCACCTAGACCATCATTTTCTTATTCTACAGCAGGTACTCCATCCCAATTTCGAGGGTTTAGAGGCAGTCAAGTTGGGCAAAGTAGCGGGATTCAAGGTTCACAGACAGCAGGGTATCAAGAACAAGGAAGAATGAGCCAATCGAGGTTTTCTCGCCAGCTGTGTCAGCACTGCAGAAAGCTTCATTTAGATGCATGTTGGCTTGGGACAGATGCTTGTTTCTGGTGTGGTATGTTGGGGTACATAATGAGAGAGTGCCCACGGAGGGGCACGGTTAGTATGGCGCGACCTACTGGATCAGCCGTTGCATCATCCTCGTCGAGTGTATAGCTTACTGGGTGTGGTAAAGGTGTTTGAATAGCAGCTAATTCTAGTGGAGTCCAGAATCGTACCTATGCTTTAGTGGACCGACAGAATTTGGAGGCTTCTCCTGATATGCTTACAGGTACATTATCCATCTTTTTACATAATGTATATGCATTGATTGATCCGGGCTCTACCCTATCATATGTCACTCCATTGATTGCTGAAAAATTTGAAAGAACACCAAAATTACTAGTCAAGCCATTTGAAGTATCTACACCAGTTGGTGAGTCTATTATAGCTAAGAGAGTCTATCGTAATTGTATAGTAACTGTTTGTGCTCATGATACGTTGGCTAATCTTATTGAGCTGTAAATGGTAGATTTTGATATTATAATGGGTATGGATTGGTTGGCTTCTTATTATACCATGGTAGATTGCCGAGTTAAGAAGGTACATTTCCATTTTCCACAAAAGACCGTCCTTGAATGGAGGAGTAATGTTGGAGCACTAAGAGGTAAATTTATTTCTTATCTTAAGGCAAAGAAAATGATATCCAAGGGGTACATATGCCATCTAGTAAGAGTGCAAGATACCGATGTGAAGCCACCAACTCTTCAATCGGTTCTGGTGGTAAATGAATTCCTCGATGTATTTCCTGAAGATCTTCCAGGTTTGCCTCCAAAATGAAAAGTAGATTTTGGTATTGATGTGATTCCAGGTACTCAGCCTATCTCTATTCCTCCGTATAGAATGGCCCTGGCAGAGTTACGAGAATTGAAGGAGCAATTAAAAGACTTGCTGGACAAGGGATTCATCGGGCCTAGTATGTCCCCGTGGGGTGCACTAGTGTTATTTGTACGCAAGAAAAATGGAACGTTGAGAATGTGTATTGATTACCGACAATTAACTAAGGTAACAGTCAAGAACAAATATCCCCTCCCCAGAATTGATAATTTATTTGATCAATTACAGGGTGTCAAATGTTTCTCAAAGATTGACTTGAGATCGGGTTATCATCAAGTAAGGGTCAGAGAAAAAGATATACCCAAGACAACTTTTCGAACACGGTATGGTCATTATGAGTTTTTAGTTATGTCATTTGGGCTAACAAATGCACCAACAGTTTTTATGGATTTGATGAATAGGGTGTTCAATCCATTCTTAGATGTGTTCGTGACAGTGTTTATAGATGATATTCTGGTTTATTCAAGATCAAAAGAGGACCATGCTAGTCACTTACTGCAGGTGTTACAGATTCTTCGTGATAGTAAGTTATATGCAAAGTTCTCAAAATGTGAATTTTGGTTAAAATTTGTAGCATTCTTGGGTCATATTGTGTCGGATGAAGGAATAAGGGTTGATACTCAAAAGATAGAAGCTGTGAAGAACTGGCTAAGACCTACAACGCCTATAGAGATTCATAGTTTCCTTGGGTTGGCAGGTTATTATAGAAGGTTTGTTGAAGGATTTTTTTCTATTATTGCACCTTTGACAAAGCTAACACACAAGGCAACCAAGTTTCAATAGAACGATGCATGTGAAAAGAGTTTCCAAGATCTGAAGAATAAATTGACTTCTACACCCGTATTGGTACTTCTAGAAGGCACAGATGGGTATGCAATGTATTGTAATGCTTCAGTAGTCGGCTTGGGATGTGTATTGATGCATCACGGTAATATGATAGCTTATGCCTCAAGACAATTGCGGCCACATGAGAAAAATTATCCAACACACGATCTTGAGCTAGCAGCGGTAGTATTTGCTTTAAAGATATATCACCACTACTTGTATGGGGTTCATGTTGACATATATACCGATCATAATAGTTTGCAATATATCTTTAAGTAGAAGGACCTAAATCTGAGGCAGCGGAGGTGGCTTGAACTATTAAAAGATTATGATATTGATATTTTATATCATCCGGGGAAACCAAATATGGTAGCTGATGCATTAAGTCGTAAGGCAATGGGGAGAACTCAAGGCCAGTCCACAGAAATACAAGGGATAATCAAAGATCTACATCAACTAGCTAGTTTGAGGGTTCGTCTTCTTAAAACTCCAAATGAAGGAATTATAGTGCAAAATGCGGCAGAATCTTCATTAGTAGCTGAAGTGAAGGAAAAACAGTATGCGGATCCTATTTTATTGCAGCTGAAAGAGAATGTACAACAAGGTTTGACAAAAGCATTTGATCTTACGCAAGAGGGAGTGTTTCAGTGCCAAAGTAGATTGTGTGTACCTGATGTATATGAGCTAAGGAGACGGATTATGACAGAGGCGCATCATTCACTGTATTCTATTCATCCGGCAGCCACCAAAATGTATCATGATTTTAAAGAAATGTATTGGTGGGGTAACATGAAAAAGAACATTACAGAATTCGTAGCCCAATGTCCAAATTGTCAACAAGTAAAAATAGAGCATCAGAAGCCTGGAGGTTATATACAATGTATGGATCTTCCAGTTTGGAAGTGGGACATGATTAACATAGATTTCATCACTGGTTTGCCTCGTACACTTCGAAAATTTGATTCCATATGGGTAATAGTTGACAGGCTTACCAAGTCAGCACACTTTCTATCGGTCAAGACCACCTACACAACGAAAGATTATGCGTTGTTGTATATTAAAGAGATAGTTCGATTGCACGAAATTCCAATCTCTATTATACCAAACAGGGGAGCTCAATTTACTGTAAATTTTTAGAAGTCTTTTCAGAGGAGTTTGGGTACACAAGTGAATTTAAGAACAACTTTTCACCTTCAGACGGATGGACAGGCAGAGCGTACCATACAAACACTTGAATATATGCTACGAGCTTGCATGTTGGACTTTAAAGGTAGTTGGGATGATCATTTATCTCTTATTGAATTCGCCTACAATAATAGTTATCATTCAAGTATCAAGATGGCGCCTTATGAAGCCTTATACGGGAGAAAATATAGGTCACCGATTGGGTGATTTGAAGTAGGTGAGACTGTTTTATTTGGACCAGCTCTTGTTCATCAAGCCATGGAAAAGTTTAAGGTAATACAACAACGGCTAGGAACAGCCCAAAGTCGACACAAATCATATGCCGATGTTAGAAGAAGGGGGCTAGAGTTTGCTATAGGTGATTGGGTATTCTTGAAAGTGTCACCAATGAAAGGGGTAATGAGATTTGGGAAGAAGGGAAAGCTGAGTCCACGTTATATAGAGCCGTATAAGATTGTCTGAAGATTTGGTCAAGTTGCATTTAAATTCGAACTACCCCAAGAACTTTCCACAGTTCATTCAGTTTTTCATGTTTCAATGCTTCGGAAGTACATAGGAGATCCATCTCATATTACTCCCACTAAAGATGTACAAGTTACTGAAGATCTCACCTATGAAGAAGTACCTATTGCTATTCTGGATCGACAAGTTAAGAGGTTAAGAAATAAAGAAGTAGCTTCTGTAAAAGTGCTTTGAAAAAATCAGCAATTTGAAGAAATCACAAGGGAAGCCGAGGAAATGATGAAGTCTAAGTACCCACATTTATTTCAAACTGAAGAGAAAGTTCAAGATGCGGAATTGGAGCAATAACAAGTAAGTATATATAATTATTATGTGTATATGATAATATGAAGAATGAACTTAGATTTGAACTTGTTTAGATTGGGTAATGTTACTAACATTCGAGGACGAATGTTCCTAAGGGGGGAAGGACATAACACCCCGTACATTTTTGAACTTATTTGACTACCTTAACATTTATGGAATTATTTAAACTTGAGATAGTTGGTATATTACCCACTAAATTTATTGGGCTGAATTAATATTATGTTTATGGACTTAATTGAGTCTCAAATTAAGTAAATAAGACATGGGCCCAAAAGGAAATGATCCATTAAAAAATGGACCAAGTGTACATATCATTATACTTGGACTTTTTGACCAAATAATTGGCTAAGGATGACCAAAGGAGGGGCAGTTTGGAGGGGCTTTATAAAGCTAAAATTCAGCTCATTTTTCTACACAACACACTTGTAAAAATCAGACTTTCAATCAAACATTTCTCCTCTCTCAAAACCCTAGCCACCCTAATTTTTCCTAAGGATTTTTGGATAAATCTTCCACTTGCAAGCCTTGGTAAGTGTTTACCCTTATAGATTAATATATTATATGCATAAGAGGTTGTGTATATCATGTTGGTTATGTTTAAAAAGTGTTGAGCAGTCCACTTATTGTGAAACAGTCCACTTTTGCTTAATCGCTAAAGGATTTGCCCTCTATGTGGTTTAAATTTGAAAAGGGACTTAAGGTATTGAAGGAATTGAATTAGATGGATAAAATTTAAGTATGTTTAAGTGTGGTACTGTACCTAATTCGTTACTCCTTGTGTATGACTTGTGAAAATATTTATACGTAATTGTGCATGAAACGTTTGGTGTAGTGAAAAGAGAATACTTTCTTGTTATGTTAAAGTGAATTCTGAAACTGTGTGGACTGTTTTTGGTATATTGTTGTTTAAGGTATTTATGTGACTTGATGGAATAAATATGTGGAGTTGTATTGAGGTAAAAATGTGAAGTATGCACTTGGTGGAAATCTTATCGGTTTGTGACGTCTATGTTGATGTGTGGACTGTTTTGGTATTGTTGGTGTTGTGGGGCGGTAAATTGTATTGTAGGGGGGTAGAATAAAGTTATATGGCAGTATAAAGTAAGGTGTAATGATATACCATGTGTTTGGGATGTTGGATAGTTTTAACTTCCCGTCAAGTAGCTAATTATCGCCTTGTGAACCTGTAATGTAATTGGCTTTTAATGTGAGCTTCATTATGTATTCATATTGTAGAGTAACGCCTTAAGGAAGAGCTGAATTGTTTTAGTTACATATTGTAAATATAAGGTATGTAAGTTTACTCTTTTCCGTATTCTTTGGCCACACCTAGTGTTCACATCGTTACCAAACTTGTTTCCACTCCGAAACATTTTAAAGTATCTCATTTCAGGTTTGTTAGCAATTGTTATTTATGTTTCTCTTATTTTTTGACTATTTTTCCAAAGCTCCAATAATATTATGACCACCGATGTAACAATCTTACAAAAATTAAAGAAATGAAGTAATGCATATTTGGTTGAGTATGGGTGGTAGCTCTGGGGGAAAAAGCCTAGCTTGAGCCGATTCTGATTGATTATTGGATGCAGGGGGTAGCTCTGGGGGTGAAAACCTAGCTCGATCCAAACCTGGTTTATTAATTTATGGGTGGTAGCTCTGGGGGCATAAGCCTAGCTCGAGCCGATCCCAATGCTATTTACCACTGATCAGTTAGTCCCGGGCATTGTGTGATGTATATTGATATGAAGATAAAAGGAAAGAAATGAATGTAATGTACATGGTTCCACATATACAGTACGGTGGTATATCAGTATTATCTATTCACTTGTATTTGATTCCATTTGAGTTCCTATATTTCATACAGTTACTTATAGCCTTACATACTCAGTACTTTCTTTCCTACTGACGTCCCTTGGGGGACCTTCCTTACTTACTGCAGGCACAGGAGCTAGTAGACCTTCACAGTAGGGTATGGGACACCTACAGGCTATTGGTGAGCTCCAGGTTTATTCAGGGCTTTCCGAGTCAATTGTATATATTTTTGGTACTGTGTAGTAGTTGTATAAGGCGGGGACTTGTCCCAACCTTAGTCATGGTTATGTATCTTTTAGCGACTTTGTAGACATTGTAAAGTCAAACGTAGAAGTGTCTTACCTTCTAGACTTTGTGGCCCCAACGGCCAAGTCTCGTATATATTTTGAACGTCTTTACATGACTTCTGTCATCGATATATTATATCTGTATGTAGCAAAATTTTTGTTCACTTAATGACATGCATATGAATGTACATGATCATAGGTTGGTTTTCTCAGGCCTTACGACTACGGGTGCCTGTCCGCCCCAATGGTATTTGAAGTGTGACAGGATTAAACGTTTAGGAATCACCTATGTGAGTGTGAAGTGGAAGCCGCTTCAAGGAGAAAAATGGTAAAGGCCAATTCTCTAAGCTCTCTTGAAATCAACTAGTGTTCATGGCTGAAACAAACAAAACTGTGAGAACCATACATGATAAAAGGCTAGTTATGTGACGTATATTGTCTAGGTGTACAACAAAGTTTGATGGTTCAAAGATATCTTATCTATCGGTTGACCGAGTACATCCGACATAAGTTCATTACGAAAAGTTCAAAGGAAAACCTACTTATCTAGATGCAATTAGTCTTTACTTTTAAATCACACAATTGTCCATATATTTATATATCTTATAGCCAAATGTGGGGGATTGTTAGGTTTTTTAAAAAGTGTGAATGAAAAATGAATAGAAAAAACACCAACAGAAAGGATGCAATTTGAATAGACACCTTTTCACTTTGGATGGTTATGACCTTTTCAATGGATTGTGACTTTTCTGAAAAGGTGCACTTTTTTAGAAGAGTTGCACCTTTTCGAAGAGTTGCACCTTTCTGAACCATTGCTTCTCTTCTGAAACAACACCTTGATGGCTATATATACATATTGAATCCTCAGATTTTTCATACAATTTTTTGAATTTCTACTCTTCTTCTTCTTGCACTTTTAAACTCTTATTGTGTGATTTACTACCGTTGAGTGAGTTCAAAGTTCAGCGAATTTGAGGTATCGTTATTTTGCTGAAGTGATCATTCTATCTTGGGAGGATAAAACTACAAGAAAATGGATTTTTAGTGGCGGATTATAGTAGCGACTCTATTAGTCGCCACAAATAGTAGGCATTTAGTCGCAACTTAAACATGTCGCCATAGAAAGATATATGTTATTGTGACGACACTAAAAGTCGCCACCAAAAATACGCTTTAGTAGTAACTTTTCCTCAGTCACAACAAATATGTGCAACGCTTGATCTAAATTTTACTTTCCCGCTGAGAAAATAATTTGGCTCCACAAACTTTTGCTGGGATATACAAATTACTACCATTATATAATAATTGGTGATAAATTGGTCGCCACTGAATATATTTTTTAATATTTATAAAATAAATTAAAATCAAACAATCAAAAAAAATAAAAGTTATCGTAGTTTTTAATTTTTTAAGAGGAAAATCTCTCACAAATACCTTAAGACTACTCAAAATAAACTCAAACCCACTTCCGCCAATATATCAAAATGGAAATTCTCTCTTCAGACAACCCTAAACATTGAAGAATTCAAAATTATAGAACTCAATCTTCACTCTACTGCGCTGACCAAAGGAGGAATCTTTTTTCTTTGCTCAGATTTTCATTGTTCGATTTTCTTGGTTACTATCAGAGAATTCTAGGTAGGCTATTTCTTCTCCATCAATTTAATTAACTTCTTGTCTTAGTTCCAAACTTTCTCCACTCATGAATTTAGGTACCAACCTATCTCATACTTTTGTTTGATTAATTACATAAAGGGGTTATTTTATTGTTAATGGTTGGATCTGTTATGCATTTTTCATTCTATTTTGATACATCCAAAGTTTGGTTGTTTGTGTTACTGTTAGGTTTAACTTGGATGCAAATTTCTTACTTGGTCATACTTCTAACCATTACCTAAAATGGGCATAATACCTGAAAATCAAAAAATCACACCGAATCGAATTTATTTGATATTTCAATTTTGGTACTACCGAAATACTGAAGTTATACTATTAAAAATTTAAAATTTTTAGTTTATACCCTTAACCGTAAATCAGAATTCATAATTAGATTTGTGTTCGTAATTTTCAAATTTAAGTTGTTGCTGAGCTGAATTTTAAATGTGTTATGGTGTTTGAATTTTGGGCTTATCGTTGCTGTAAATTTTAACTGAATTATACTGACTTGCTTTATCATTGGCTGCAAATTTTCACTGAATGTGTAAAGTTAACCTGCAGTTCCTACTATGCCTTATTGTTGGCTGGTAATGGTTGCTGCTTATGGTTGTTGTCATTGGCTGGCTGTTATTGTGTTTCTTTGCTGGCAGCAGCTACTGCTTAATGCTTGTTGCTTATGTATTATGTTGTTAAGTTGCTGCCTTGTTGTTTTGTAAGTTGTATCTTGTTGCTTTATTTTATTAAATATCGAACAACCAAATTAAAAAAATTGAACTAAACGAATTAAACTTTTGAAAACTGAATCGAACCAAATTAGTTGGTATAGTATTTGCTACATATATATTATTGAAAAAACTGAAATATCGAATGTCACCTCTACTTAATCATGACAACTCGGGGGTTCAACAAAATATACAAATTCTGTCAGGCAACTTCCTCACTAGAATTAATATTGCTTGACAGAAATGGCATTATTTGTTACTTGAACTCACTATCTATTGTTATAGACACACTTTATATTATGTGGAATATACTCTAATTTTGACGCCCTTAGAGCAAATCTCGAATTGTAACTTTTTAATACTCTAGTTGAGTGGTCATTTGAGAAATCTAACTTTGTATTTCATATAATTTACTTATAGTCTATCCCAATGAAGACATGATATTCTAAGTGGTCAAATTACACTTCATCGTCTATATATAGGTGCTAGTGGACACTTATTGAGTTATACTTTTTTCCCTCTGCTTGAACTGGTGGCAGGATAGTGTGCAAGATGCGAATTGGATATCTGTTATTTATGATAAGTTGGGAATCCAGGCTTCATTATTTGATTTAAATGAGAGGTTAAAATATTTTGTAGGTTTATATGATGTGCTTGAGATCATTTTTTCAGTAGTAGTAAATTAACTAACTTAACATATAAATAAAGTAAATAAACAAAGAACAACCTGACCTATTATTCTAAAACACAAACAGGTCAAGTCATGAAAAAAGTGAAAGATAGTTATACTAAAGAGCTCTAGAAGTATCAGTTACCATTGTTCACTTATGCTTAGTCTTCAAGAATTCTTTTATCTAGTTGAAACAATAGTTTCTAAAATTTTAATATTTGAATGATAACAGATTGTGTTTTGTGCAGTAACATTAGAAGTATCATATATCATGTTTGCCACTTGTGGTACGATATTCATTATACTTTTTTCATTTTTCCTTTTTGAATTTTCACATGTGTGAGAAATATCCCTTGTTTGTAGCATGAAAAATGAAATTAGTGTCAAATCGTAATGTAACAATAGTGTCTGCAACTATCTGCAATTAAAGCGAAAGAACTTTATTGTTGTGTATACTGTAATTAATAAATTTATATACAAATCATTCAATGCCATAATAACAAAGTAGCAATACACTCACAAGTAGATAAACAGAGCAAGTTTAGAAAATTCCTAAATATGCAAGAGTATATTAGAATTCTTATGGAAACATTTAATTGGACTTGAAAGAAGTGTCTGTCCCACTATATAGATAAGCCTTTCATTCATAATTTTTGATAAAGTGTTTCTTCTTCTTTTTCTTTGCAGTGTATTTATGACCAGACATGCGCTTTCTTATTCAAAACTTAAATATACAACGTGATTTTTTTCATTATTGAAGTCCTACTTATGTAGAATTACTGAGTGTTTGCTCGTAACTATTGATTTTCTTACATTTTAAATTTATTAAATGATTATTTTTTTGCTGTAGAAATAGAGATGGATAAAAGTTAGTTGAATATTAAAGGTAGATGTGATAGAAGATATATTAAAGAGAGTTCTCAACTTGTTTAAAGTTTGATTAACCGGATAGACTTGAGTAGATGAAACTTTCTCTGTTTTCTTAGTATTTGATCGGCCGGTTAGACTCGAGTAGCTAAAATTTTTTATGTTTTCTTAAAGTTTAATTGACCGGATAGACTCGAGTAGCTGGAGCTTTCTGTGTTGCATAAAGTTTAATTGGCTAGACAGACTCAAATAGTTAAAACTTTCTCTGTTTGATTAAAGTTTGATTGGCCAAATAGACTCGAGCATGGGCAGAGCCACCCTTACCCGAGGGGTGTCGAGCGACACCCCTTCGTCGGAAAATTATATTGTATATATAGATCAAATTTTAATTTTATAGGTATATATATTAGTATTGACACCTCTTGACACAAGGTGAAGTGATGGCGCAGTGGTTGAGGGGTATCAGGTTCGCGTTGTGGGCCAAGACGTTGGGTGTTCGATCCCAGCTCGCGCACAAATTTTGAAAGTTTTTATTTCAGTTTTTTTTTTAAAACTACAAACTTAAACTAATAATTATTATTTTATTAATTTCAAAATAAAGAAACGTACTCTACTTTAAAACTTAAACTAGCATTTATAGTGTTCACTTTATTTATTTAATATTTTATTTAAAAACAATATTTAATAAAACCAGGGATTAGCAATTCCCAATTCGGCTATTCCAATTTCCAAAACAGAACCGCAAAGACGAAACGTCTTTCTCTATTTCTCAGGCACTCGACCTTCTCACGCCTCCCTGCCTGTCACAACTCACCGTCGTCGTCGCTCATCGTCGCCGTAGGTCCGGTCGTTGCCGATTTGCAATGGTAAGTTTATGTTTCTTTTCGTCTTTATCCTCTAATCTCTATTTATATCTTTTTGTTGTTTCGATTTCTAAATTCTCTTTTTTGTTGCGAAATCAGTAATCAAAACATTAGTTAACAAATTTTAATTAGATATGTTTCCAACTTATATTTTTTCTCTCTATAATTCAGTCTCAAAAGTCACTGAAGAGGTATTTTTCCAAAGTACCAAAATCAAATTCGGTCTCTCATAATCAACCTATTCGGGAAGAAAATGTCAGTCAATTGGAAGTACCATTGCATTCTTCTCAAAGACAAGAAATTGATTTAGATTCTTTAGAGTTTGATCCGGCGAAAAGAAAATCAATCTTGGAATATCGTCCAAATGACCGTGATGTAATTAGAAGAACATACCTTCGAGAAGGTCCTTGTCAACCTGATAATCATATCTTTCCTCAAACAAATTTTTATGGAGATATGCATCGTTTTAATTCTGAATGGTTTAAAGAGTATCATGATTGGTTGGAGTATAGTGTAAGTAACGATGCAGCATATTGTTTGTATTGTTATTTATTTAAAGATGATAATGTTCATCAAGGAGGAGGTGAAGTATTCTCGACTATAGGGTTTAAGAGTTGGAATAAAAAGAGCAGTTTTAAACAACATATTGGTGGACCGAATAGCACTCATAATAAAGCAAAAAAGAAAAGTGAAGATTTGATGCGACAAAAACAGTCTATTGTATCTGCATTGGAAAGACAATCTGATCAAGTTAAGCATGAGTATTTTCTTCGCTTGTCTGCTTCAATCGATATAGTAAGACTTCTTTTGAATCAAGGATTTGCTTTTCGGGGTCATGATGAATCTATCACTTAATAGAGGTAATTTTCTTGAAATTCTCTCATGGTATGCGAAACACTGTGATAAAATTCATGATTATGTGTTGGGATGTGCTCCTCAGAATGACCAAATGACTTCTCCAATGATTCAAAAAGATATTGTGACCGCATGTAAGATAGAAACCATTAAAGCTATTATTGAGGAATTAAATGGTGATTATTTTGCTTTATTAGTTGATGAATCATTTGATGTGTCAAGTAAGGAGAAAATGGCTATTGTTTTACGATATGTTGATCGAATGGGATTTGTAATAGAGCGATTGATTGATATTGTTCATGTTCGAGATACTAGTGCTTTATCTTTGAAGAGCGCAATTGTCAATTTACTTGCTCAACATTCATTGAGTCTATCCTATGTGCGTGGGCAATGTTACGATGGGGCAAGTAATATGCAAGGTGAGATGAATGGCCTAAAAATGTTGATTAGGCAAGAAAGCGTCTCAGCTCATTCTATTCATTGTTTTGCTCATCAACTTCAACTAACTCTGGCTGCGGTTTCTAAAAAATGTATTCAAGTGGGGGAGCTTGTATTATTGGTTTCAAATGTTTTGAATGTGTTGGAGCTTCTTTTAAGCGTATGGATGAATTTCGAGATTCTCAAAAACAAAGAATTCAAGAGGCATTAGATATGGGTGAGCTTACAACCGGTACAGGCTTGCATCAAGAACTTGGTCTTATAAGAGCGGGTGATACTCGTTGGGGATCTCACTACAAATCTTTTAGCAATTTTATTCTTATGTTTGGCTCTATTGTTGATGTTCTTGATGCACTTGTTGTTGATGCATATTCTACAGATGAAAGAGCTAAGGCAACAGGATTTCTTGAAGCTTGTCAAACATTTAAGATTGCTTTTATGTTGCATTTAATGAGAGATATATTAGGAATCACAAATGAGCTTAATAAATCCTTACAAAAGAAAGAGCAAGACATTGCAAATGCTATGCTATTAGTTGAAGTAGCAAAGAGAAGGTTGCAAACACTAAGGGATGATGGATGGGATGCACTTATTAGTAAGGTATCTATATTTTGTAACAAGTATAACATTTTGATACCTAATTTTAATGAGTCATATGTTAACTCTGGAAGATCACGACGTAAGCCTGCTGATTATACAGTCCTACATCATTATCGTGTTGAAGTATTTTGTAAGATTATTGATTGGCAACTTCAAGAACTCAATGATCGTTTCAATGAGGTGACTACTGATTTGCTTCATGGAGTTGCTTGTTTGAATCCAATTGACTCATTTTCTAGTTTTTACATCAAGAAGATAATGAGAATGGCTAGATTATATCCTGATGACTTTGATGAATTTAGAATGGGTGCTCTTGAGAATCAACTTGCTACTTATATTATTGATGTTCGTGATATTGATGAAAGGTTCTCCAATCTGCATGGGCTTTGTGATCTCTCAAGAAAATTAGTTGAGACAAATAAGCACTTAAACTTTCCTCTTGTATTTCGCTTAGTGAAATTCGCTTTGCTTCTACCAGTTGCCACTGCATCTGTTGAAAGAGCTTTTTCGGCAATGAAGTTTATTAAGAATGCCTTGCGAAATTGGATGAACGATGAACTTTTGAGCGGTTGCTTGGTGCCTTATGTAGAAAAAGATGTATTTATTAATATTTCGAATGATGCTATTGTAAAAACATTTGAAGAGATGAAACCTCGTCGAGTACGGTTGTGATAATATAATTACGTTCTTTTTCATTAGTAAAGCTTTTTTTTTGTGTGTGTGTGTGCATACTTTTTTATAGTTTGACACCCCTCAATGAAAATCCTGACTCCGCCACTGGACTCGAGTAGATGAAACTTTCTCTGTTTGCTTACTATTTGATCGGCTGGTTATACAAGCTCTCTATTTGCTTAAAGTTTGATTGACCGAATAGACTCGACTAGATGAAACTTTCTTTGTTTGCTTAAAGTTTGATTGGCCAGATAGACGTGAATAACTGAAACTTTCTCTGTTTGCTTAAATTTTGATTGGCCAGCTAGACTAGAGTAGCTGAAACTTTATCTATTTGCTTGAAGTTAATTTGGCCGAATAGACTCGAGTAGCTGAAACTCTTTCTGTCACGTTTGTTCTCTAAAGATGGTTAATTGATGTCTATGGTGCTTTTTGATAGTTGTCGATGAGATTCTTATAAGATAGCTAATTTTTGTCATCCTATTTTTTTCTTTCTAATCCCCTGTTAAAGTTTTGAATATCAGAATGATCTACTTATTTATAGCATCTCTGTCTAGTTCTTTAAAGATCAAATCTATCACTAGTATTTTATTTAGCTACGATGTGTAGGAGAGATAAATGTGCTTGATTGTACTCTTGTTTAACTTTCCGAATCATTAATCTACATGAATTTGTTCCACTCTTTAAGGAAGCTATCTGGAATTCTCTTATTCCTAAGCAAGTATTTTATTTTATTTTTATAAGTTGTGTTTTTTGTAAAAATGGATTTACTTCGTTAGGTATTATAGCTGAAGACTAGTATATAATCTCTTGTTTGTCTCCCTTAGTTGTTATCTTTTAATTAAAGCTTGAGAGAGTTTTCTGTTTGGCTCCCTTAATTGGTGAAAAAGGTGTCTATCTTACTACATAGATATGCCTTCCTTGCATAATTTTTGATAAGATGTCTCTTTTTCTTTCTCTTTGTAGTTCACTTATGACCGATCAGGTGTTTTTTTATTCAAAGATCATATATATAACTTGATTTTTTTCCATTATTAATGTTCTAATCTTGTAAAATTACTATGTTCAACACTTGCTTATATAATTTGCTTGTTATTATTGAGGTTTTTTCATTTCAAATTTATATTGATTGGTAGCCTTTTTTATAGAAAGAAAGATGAAAAAGAGTTGGTTGGATATTAAGGATAGATGTGATAGAAGGTATATTAAAGGAGTAGATAACTTTATTGATTGGACATATAATCAAGAAAATGTGAGCACTATCATTTGATGTCCTTGTAAAGGGTGTAGAAATATTGTGTTTAAGTCGAGAATTCAAGTAAGAAGAGACTTATTAGGAAAAGGTTTTTGGGAGAGTTATAAAATGTGGGACTTGCATGGGAAAGTATTAATAAGAGTTGCTTATGATAATGTATGCAATGATGAAGAAGATAACACTAGTGTTGAAGAATATGATATTGTTGAAATGATGCATGATGCATGTGGATATAAAAATATGGAGAATATGAATAATATTCAAGAGGATAACGAAGAGCCAAATGTGCATGCGAAAAAATTCTACAAATTGTTGGAAGATGTTGAGATAGAACTTTATCCTGATTGTAAAAAAGCATCTAAGTTGTCTTTTATAATTAGACTACTTCACTTGAAGAGCCTTAATCATTGGACTAATAGATCGATGGATGCATTGTTGAAATTGTTCAAAGAAGTTCTTTCGGAGGGGTCATTCGTACCAGATTCTTTTCATGAAGCTAAGAAAGTGCTTCAAGACTTAGGCTTGGGATACACCAAAATAGATGCATGTGAGAATAATTGCATCTTATAGTAGGGTGAAAATGTCAATGCTGAATCATGTCCTAAGTACAGTAAGTCAAGATAGAAGTCGACAAAAATAGAGGCAAGAAAGTAGCTCAAAAGTCTTGTGATATTTTCCAATCAAACCAAGACTGCATATATTATATATAGCAAGAGAGACAGCCAAAAAAATGAGGTAGCACAAGGAGAAAAATATTGATGATGGTGTCTTGCGACATCCATCTGATGGCTTGGCATGGAAATCATTTGGCAAGCGACATCCCACTTTTTTAGCTGAATTAAGAAATGTTTGATTAGATTTAGCAAGTGATGGATTTCAACCTTTCGAAAACATGAGTATCAATCATAGTATTTGGCCAGTCATACTAGAACCCTGTAATTTGCCACTATGGGATTGCATGAAAGAGTCGTACTTCATGATGAAACTTCTTATTCCAGGTCCCAAGTCTCCAGAAATGATATAGATATATACTTACAACCAATGATTGAAGAGTTGAATGAATTATGGAATGGAGTTGAGACTAACAAAATTAAATTTTATGATGCATGTAGCTATCATATGGACGATTAATGACTTTTTTGCATATGGAAACCTTTCAGGGTGATCAATCAAAGGCAAAATTGCATGCCCTTGTTGTCATAAAGACACACATTTAATTTTCTTACATAATAAATTGTGTTATATGGGTCATCTTTGCTTTCTTCCAATAGACCATCCATGACATAAAAATAGAAGGTTATTTGATGGTAAAGTGGAGATTGGTGTTGTACCTATCCATTTAACTGGTGATGAAAAACTTATGTGATTACAAGGTTTGGTAAGTGTGACTTTTGATAAAGGACAAAAGCGAATGCGTGATGTTTCAAACAATGCTTACAATTGGAGAAAGAAAAGTATTTTTTTCAGTTTCCTTACTGGAATACTTATTTGTTATCAAATAATCTGGATGTGATACACGTAGAGGGAAATGTATCTGTCAATGTTATATCAACTGTGATGACTATGATTGAAAAGACAAAAGACACATTGAAAAAAAGATATGACTTGGTGGACTTTGAAATCAGGCAAGGATTGCTTCCAATTGAAGATGGGAACAATGTTTTGTTACCGACAGCATGCTATGCATTGTCCCCAGAAGAGAAGTTAAAGGTATGTAATTTCTTAGATAATTTAAAGGTTCTTGATGCCTTTTCATCAAACATTTCAAGGTGCGTCAATATAGAAGAAAAAAAGATACATGGACTAAAAAGTCATGATCACCATGTATTGTTGGAAGAAATTTTTCCAGTAGCTATTCATGGTGTGTTGCCTAAGGAAGTGTGTAAACCAATTATAGAATTAGGCAAATTTTTTAAGAATTTATGCTCTAAGTGCTTGACAATGAAAGATCTCAATAGGCTAGAGGCTGAAATCCCTATCATATTATGCAAACATGAAAGATTTTTCTTCCAGCATTCTTTGATGTCATGATTCATTTGCCAATTCACTTGGTGAAGAGGCAAAGCTTGGTGGACCAGTTCAATGTTGATGGATGTACCCTTTCGAGAGATAATGAATTGTTATATAATTTCAATACAACAGATTTAGAATGACCCTCATTATATTAGAGAATATCTTTGCTTATAGGTGTATCGAAAAATATAAGTTATATATTCGCTAAAAAAATCGTGCATAAGGTTCAATTGCAAAAGGTTATTTGGCAGAAGAAAGCCTCACTTTTTGCTCACGCTACTTGAAGAACATTCCTATCAAGTTCAACAGATCAACTAGGAATAATGATGAATCTGTGTCAAATGGTGATATGTCTATCTTTAAAGGGCGAACAAAAGGTGGTTCAAATGTCGCACCACTATCTCATGATGAGTTTAATCAAGCAATCATGTATGTGCTTCAAAATTGTGAAGAGGTTTGGTCAATCATGTAGTAAGTGTTCCATTAATTCTTAGATAGTTTCACATTAAATAGTTTAATGAGTTATCTGAACTAATTCTATTATTAAAATGTAGGAAATACACCAGAGATGTAGAAAGACAAAGCTCAATAAGAGATGGAAGGAATAACTATGAGTTTATTGATTGGTTTTGTGCACGTGTAGGTCTTTGACCATATATAATTTTGAATATTAATATAACTATCAAGTAAAATTATTAATTACGAGGGATTAATTTTTCTTTGTAGATCTTTCAACTATCCAGAGAAGAACATGCAAATGATGAGCTCATAAGCTTAGCAGTCGATCCTGGACCAGTGGTACATCGATATTCTATATTGATGGTGAATGAATTAAGAATTCAAATAAAAGATCTTGAATCGAGAAGAAAAATACAAAATAATGGTGTCATAGTGAGAGGGAATGATTCAGACCCAACAAAGGAATACTATGGTGTATTAGAGGATATCTACGAGTTGTCTTATGTGGGAAATAGAAAATTTTACCTCTTCAGGTGTCATTGGTGGGATGTGGCTCACTTAGGGAAAGGATACAAGATTGATAAGTATGGTTTCACAAGTGTGAATACTCGATGTACGTTGAATACTGTGTTGACATCTCAATCTGAACAAGTTTTCTACGTGGACGACATAATTGATAAAGATTGACTTGTTGTTTTGAATATAAGTCCTCGTGATCTTTTTAATGTTTTTGAAAAGGATGACAACAATATAGATGTTGAAGATGAAACATTAACTAATGGTGAAGCTTACCAACAAGAGGAAGTTGAATTTAATATGAAACGTATTGATAATCAAGAAAATGATATTTTGATGTCTTTACATAGCGATGACATTGAACCACAAAGCATAAATTGTAATCAAGCAAATGACCAAGCTGGAACAAGTGTGCGTAATGAAGAAGATGGTTTTCTGAATGACAATCATATATATATATATATATATATCAAAATGAAGAAAGCAAAGAAGAGTTACTTAATAATGATGATGAAGGAGAGGACATTTACACGGAAGACAGTGATATAGATTGATCAAATAACTTTGTTATTTTTAACTCTTTGCCATTAATTTGATTCTTGATTGGGGTACATATTTCTCTAAATCATGCTCAATTTTATTAAACAAATTAGTCAATTGTAGCGAATACGGTGTCTTAATTGTGATTTTATTTTAACTCTACATGATTGGGGCAAATCATCCATTATCATACCATTTTAGTTTATTTACTTTGTAATTCCTAATTTTTTTTCTTTTCTTTTTGAGTGAGTAAACATTGTCTATTTGTCTTTTACTAATGATAATTTATTATGTATATTACCTATATTGTTGCTTGTGATTTGACAATATATTCTAGGTGTTATCTGTTGAAACTCCATAGGCATCATTTCCTCTAAAACTTTTATATGATGTTGTAGGAATGTCAAGATTTGAACGAGGTAAAGGTGAGCGAGGTGAAAGGAGACGTGGATGTAGCAGTGTAGGAGTTCTAAATAATAGTTCTGGTGCCACGTCATCCTTTAGGCCTAATCCACAAACATCTCCCGAGATGGGTCAATCAATTAATCCTCATCAAGGACAATCTATTGACTCACTATGATCAAGGATTGTTCTAGATAATTCTCATCCCACTCCTGAGACTGAAAAAAGTGGTACAGGTTAGTTCTCTATGAAATGAAATAACTAGTTGTAAATCATATTCTATAAAGATGAATGAATTATGGATGTGGTTAGGAGATTCTTATACTACCTATTGAATAACTTAAGACCTGAATAATTGGTTGCTAAGAGTTAGAATGATAAAACCTACAGTTTTTTATTTAAAAAATTGTATTTGCTTGTAATCTAGTGTTTTAATAAGTTTGATCAAGTACATTAAAGTTTGTGCATCATTTTGATGCATGATCATATCTTATTTCAGTATTTTGTCGATTCTTACATTCCTAATGACTACTGCTTTTCTAATTTTTGTGAAGGTAACTTCTGTGAAAACAATGAAATTGAGAAAGGTAGAGGGAAATACAAATCTCTAGATGTGCAAAAGAAAACTAAGTATGGTGGTAAAATTTTCATTGTCATTCCAAATGACATTAAGAGAGTTGTAGGTCCAGGATCTAGGAATTTTATTAACTATTGTGGCTTGATTATGCGGAGCACAATCTCATTAAGAGATGGTGATTGAAATAAAATAATTAAATATGGAGAAGCAATGTGGTGAACGGTTAAGATAATAATTTACTTTCAATGTCATATTGAATTTACTCTAACGAATATTTATTTACTTTTCATAATTTACACATTTATTTTAGGATAAATTTAAAGCTAGAGATAAGCGAGAACACGTGTTGCAAGCTCATATGGTGAAGACTATGTAAAAACTTTTTAGAACATGGAAGACTCGATTGCACAAGGAATAATCTAAGCATACTACTGATGAAGAGAGACTGTCTAATAAGTTGGATGATGTTAAGTCAGAGGATTGGATATTTCTAGTTGGACATTTTGGAAATGAAAAATTCAAGGTAACTTGATAACAAAAAGACAGGATAAATTTCTATTTAAATAGTGATTCTTATGTATTTATTTAATTGCAAGTCTGTGAGTGAGAGCAACAAAATAAATAGGGGAAAGCAGATAACTAAGCATTCATGTGGCTCAAAATCATTTGCAGAAGTTGAGGAATCGACGATAAATGTATTTACTAGAATCATTATATAGTTATTTCTTATTCATTTATGTCATATTAAGTGTTTATAAATATATTTTTCTATTGTAATATATCATAGAGAGATCCTGAAAATGAAGAAAAAGTAGCACCCGATCGAGTTTGGGAGCTCCAGCACACTCATAAGAATGACAAAGGGGAGCGGGTGTGGTCAGATGCACAATCACAACACATTCGTGTAATTTCTTACTATCATTATCTTATTAGTTTATTGTTGCAACTTATAACAACTATTATTTTATTGAAATATTTTAATTTTCTAACAGCTAATATTTTGCTCCCTTCAACTTATTCTTCGACATGTTGGTAGGATAAAGACATATGAATATTGATTCTGATTGTGAATATCATTTTGGCCCATCTTATTAATTTTTACTCTCCAAAACACTCTATATTTTTTATATTATATTATAAATTGTCATTGCATAATTGCAGGTCCAACTTCAAGAACTTGTGACACAACAACAATCTGAAGAAAATGAACACCTGGTGAATTCAGATGAGATTTTAGCCACTGTACTAGGAGAACGATCTAGCTATGTTCATGGAAAAATTAATGAAAAGACGCCTACAAAAAAGTATCGTATACAGCAGGTAGACGTAGAGACAAGTATGTCTTCTGCAATGAATATTATGCATCAAGAAATGCAGGCGAAAATGATAGAAAAATGCAAGAAGAACGTGAACAAATGAATGCTGAGTTTCAAAGTAAACTAGAAGAGGAGCGTGCACACATGAGGTTACAAATCGACAAAACAATTAAAGACCAAATGGCTGCATGGATGATCACAATGCAAAGGGTAGTCATTAAATTATGCTTTTATTTGTGATTTTGTATGATGGAGAAGAAAAATAAATAGGATAAGGATTATAAGCATTGAGTTTGGAATGATTCTAGGGAAGAAAAAAGAATATGTCTTTAACATATGCTTACAGATAAAAGAGATCCAAATTTATAACAAGTTCATGCTTTGACATTGTTCTGCATTCTAGTTTAGTTAAATATTGTAAAGATTCAGACTAATGCTATACTTGTTCTTTACTGGTTGAGCTATCGTTTGAATGTAGTTATGGTACCTCATTTAATGATTTTTTATGATAATCTTTATTGATTTATTGTAGCTGTATATATTAATGATGTTCATTTTTTTAAAATAGCAAGGACAAAATGCTTCAAGAATGAGGAAGTGAAGTAGCTCAAGGAGTATTTTGAAGACATTCTTATGATTTTTTTGTTTATGGTAGAAATTATTAGAGTTTATTTGAAGACATTTTTTTTTATTGGTGTCTTGCAATGACACTACTATTCTGACTACTATTATTGCATAGAATTTTTTGTAAAAAAAAATTTCTATATAATTCTATTTTAAGAATTATTGTTTACCAGAATGATAACAGGTTGTATATTTTCTCTGCCATTAGTATAAATATTTATAATTTTATTTAACTATATTCAAATAGAAAAATTCTTTTGCGGTGACAATATATATTAGATGTTCCGAAAAGAAGAATTTGTGGTGATGCTTTGTTTCCACAAAAATTATAATTTATGTGGCGACGTTTTGGTGCCACAAAAACTATAGTTTTGGTGGAGATAACTTGTCGCCACTAAAAATAATCTAGTGGCAACATTGCAGTGTCACAAAAAGTTGGGATCAGTGGCGACACCAAATTGACACTAAAATATAATTAGTGGAGACAAATATAGCCACAAAATCTCTGGCAACCATGTTCTCTACCAATTCTCTACTGTGGCGAAGTAAGTCGCCACCAAAGCCTACTATTTAGTGGCGACGACATCTTTGAAGTGAGTTGTGGTGGCAATTTTAAAACACCATCAGTAGCAACATTTGTCGCCACGAAAAGTATTCGTTTGTGGCGACTTGCATGCGCCGCTACGAAAAAGTATTTGCCACTTAGTATAGCCAACGACCGTTCTGTCGCCAAGAAAGTTGTTTTAGTGGCGACATTTTGCTTTTCCGCGGCGACATTCGTCGCCACTAAAACATTATTTTCTTGTAATATTCCGTTAACCTCGGGTACTTGAGGGGAACAATTTTCTTAAGGACACATCGTGAATTCGGTGAGCTTGATTCTTCTATATTCATCTATTTCTTTATTTGTTTACTATTTTTTTCTGAAATAGTTTGAACTTTATTTTGTTGTTCATAAGTTGGTTTGAACTTAGTGTTAAAGTTCATATTTGTGAATACAGAGTTAGAACTTTGTTTGGTTGCTTATAATTTAGTTTGAACTTATTGTTGAAGTTCACAACATTGAATACAGATTTTATTTAACAAAAATAAAATTTCTTTGTCCTAAAAAATTTGAAAGTGCATAAAATATTATAATATTTATCACTTTAATCCAATTAGGATTTTACTTCATATTAAAAAAAAAATTACAATTCTATTTAAGTAATATTTTAATCAAACTCTATAAGAAAGCACTTCTTCTACTTTTCTTCTTATTTGATTTTGAATTGAATCAAATTGTCTTCTTGCATTCATCATCATCATTTTTTTTAAAATTACTTTTAGTTAATAAATTTAAAGTTTATATATGAATTCTACATAATCAACAATTGATAATTGATTCTTCCTTTTTGTTGATTTCTCATGTTTCTCTTTTAGTTAAAAAATTTCGATTGAAAAATTGAACGAATTGCATTCCATCTTAAAAAAGGTATGTTCTTCTTTGTGGGTAATTTGTGCTTCAATTTTCAACATTGTTATGTTTTTCTTTATATTTATATAATTTGTATTTGACATCAATTTATGATATCTTCTTCTCTTCTACTTCTACGTTTTGTTGTTATTTTGATTTTGATTCACGTTATCTTTTTGTATAATTGTTATTCTTTTGTCTTTCTTTATTTATTTTAGATTTTAAATTTAAAAATTTTATATGAATTATACATAATTAACAATTGACAGTAGATTCTCCCCTTTCGATAATTTCTTGTGTTTCATTTTTAGTTAATATTTTGTAATCAAAAGATTGGACGAAACAAGTATGTAGCCACCGAATGAAGTAGCTGAAAAAATTAAAAGTTAAATTGATTTTACATGGTATTTATTATCCTAATATTTGAAAACTATTAATTGTTATCCTAACATTTGGGTTCGTGTTAATCATTATATATTTGTTACTTATAAAAGGAAATAGTTAAGTATCGTCATCATTGAATAAAAAGTTAAAATTCACGGCTCTATATATTTTAGGCTTTAAGTTTTATTTGAAATTATAGGCCGAACTGTTCATGAACCTATGATCTTATTTTTTCAGAATTCCAGCCCCACCCCCTGGAAATTGACTCCAATTATTACTCTTTAATTATTTTTAATTTAATTGACGATCTGGCAAACACCGGGGAGACTGGTGGTGGAACGCAGAAGTGAAAAGGAAGGTGGAGACTAAGAAGGCGGCCTATGCTAAGTTGGTTGAGAGCAAGGATGACGAGGAGAGGCGGACGAGTAGGGAGGAGTATAAGCTAGCCAGAAAAGAGGCTAAGTTAGCGGTGATGGCGGCAAAGACATCAGCTTTTGAGAGTTTATATGCTGCCTTAGAGGAGAAAGGAGGGGATAAGAAGTTATATAGGTTGGCCAAGGCCAGGGAGCGGAGGGCCCGCGATCTTGACCAAGTGAGATGCATCAAGGGGGAGGATGGCGAAGTGTTGATGGAGGATGCCCTCATTAGGAGAAGGTGGCAGTCCTATTTTCATAAACTTTTGAATGACGAGGGGGACAGAAGTCTTGTGTTGGGGGACTTGGAACACGTAGAGAGGCGTCGCGATTACGGTTATTGTAGGCGTATCAAGGTGGAAGAGGTCAAGGGTGTTATTCGTAGGATGCGTAGAGGTAGGGCGACTGGGCCCGACGAGATCCCGGTGGATTTCTGGAAGTACACTGGCGGGCCAGGTATAGAGTGGCTGACAAGGTTGTTTAACATCATTTTCGGGGAAGCGAAGATGCCCGAATCTTGGAGATGGAGGACGATGATCCCGCTATATAAGAACAAGGGGGACATTCGGAGTTGCAACAACTATAGGGGTATCAAGTTGTTAAGCCACACTATGAAGGTTTGGGAGAGAGTGGTAGAATGGAGACTGAGGAGGGTAGTGACTATCTCAGAGAATCAGTTCGGTTTCATGCCAGGTCGCTCGACTACTGAGGCCATTCACCTGGTAAGGAGATTAGTGGAGCAGTTTAGGGAGAGGAAGAAGGATTTGCATATGGTGTTCATTGATCTTGAGAAGGCATATGACAAAGTCCCTAGGGAGATTCTATGGAGGTGTTTGGAGGCTAAAGGTGTGCCCGTGGCGTACACTAGGTCGATCCAGGACATGTACGAAGGTGCGAAAACGAGGGTGAGGACGGTAGGAGGGGATACAGAGCACTTTCCCGTGTTGACAGGGTTGCACCAGGGATCGACTCTTAGTCCGTTCTTATTTGCCTTGGTGATGGATGTTTTGACGCGACGTATTCAAGGGGAGGTGCCTTGGTGTATGCTGTTTGTTGATGATGTGGTACTGATTGACGAGACCCGGGGATGAGTGAATGATAAGTTGGAGGTTTGGAGACAGACCCTTGAGTCTAAAGGATTTAGGTTGAGCAGGACTAAGACGGAGTACCTGGAGTGTAAGTTTAGCGATTCGAGGCATGAAGCTGACGCGGTAGTGAAGCTGGACTCCCAGGCCATTCAGAAGAGGGAGAGTTTCAAGTATCTGGGGTCTATGATTCAGGGGAACGGCGAGATTGACGAGGATGTCACGCAGCGTATTGGTGCAGGGTGGAGGAAATGGAGGCTCGCTTCGGGAGTTTTGTGCGATAAGAAGGTGCCCCTGAAGCTTAAAGGTAAGTTTTACAGAGTGGCCGTCCGCCCGGCCATGTTATATGGAGCCGAGTGTTGGCCAGTTAAAAACTCCCACACCCAAAAGTTGAAGGTAGCGGAGATGAGGATGTTGCGAGGGATGTGTGGACTTACCAGGAGTGATAGAGTTAGAAATGAGATTATTCAAGAGAAGTTGGGAGTGGCGTCGGTGGTGGATAAGATGCGGGAAGTGAGGTTGCGATGGTTCGGACATGTGAAGAGGAGGTGCGCGGACGCCCCGGTACGGAGGTGTGAGAGGCTGGCGGGGGATGGTGTTAGGCGGGGTAGAGGTAGGCCGAAGAAATATTGGACGGAGGTGATTAGGCATGACATGGAGCAATTACAGCTTACAGAGGACATGACCCTTAATAGGAAGATGTGGAGGACGCGGATTAGGGTAGAGGAATAGTAGGTAGGAAGGTGGTCGTTTTTAGCAGGGAAGAGTGTTTGCTGGTATATTTAAGATCTCTGATTTATGAATTATGATTTATGATGTATGATTTACTATTTATGATTTTTACGATTTATGATTTGTGATTTATGATTTTTGTTTATGACTTTTACGATTCTTAGGATTTGTATGATTCTTATGATTTAGATTTATGATTTTTATGATTGTTTTATGACTCTCATGAGTTCTGATTTCTGTCTTATTTTTTAATAATTTTTGACTGTTATTGTTATCGGTTCTGAGCCGGGGGTCTATCGGAAACAGCCTCTCTACTTCTTCTGAGGTAGTGGTATGGACTGCGTACACTTTACCCCCCCCCTCCCAGACCCCACCTGATGAGAATACACTGGGTATAATGATGATGATGATCTTGAATATTGATCAAAATATTGCAGCAAATTTTGTTATTAATAATATATTTTGGTGGTACATACTGCATGCAGTGATGCAAACTAACCATGCCAAAATAGTACTCCCTCCATTTCAAAAAGAATAACCTACTTTTTTTTTAGTCCGTTTCAAAAAAAATGACTCTTTCCTTTTTTAGCAACACTTTAATTTCAACTTTCCACATGGCATGTTTAAGACCACAAGATTCAAGGGCATTTTGGTACATTTGTCATAACTTTAATTTAGGACCACAAGATTCAAAAGTCTTCTTTATTTTCTTAAACTCCGTATCAAGTCAAACTAGGTCATTCTTTTTGAAACGGAGGGAGTATATACTAACTTGCAACTTTGAATTATATAACTAATTTACCAAAAATGGTCTTGTTCATTTTTCATTGTCGAAATTAAAGAACAAAATATTGTATTTTGTTTAAAGTCAATTGCTATTTTTTAATAATTTATTCTTCTTTTATACATTTTATAGTAATTGACGGCTTGATGTGATGCACAAGTGCAACGTACGTACTCTAAACTAATTTTATTATAGGGGTCTAGAGTCCGTGGCGGACCCAGGATTTTGTTCAAGCGGATTCAAATTGCTATACAACACAATGATAGTCAACAACATACCCAGTGTATTCCCATAAAGTGGGGTCTGGAGAGCACAATGATAGTCGATAAAAATAAATTATATATATATATATTGTTTCGAGGTGGTGTTTAATTAAAAAGAAAATAAATAATTAGACATAAATATATCATTTCCTAACACAAATATATCAACTTTTTAACTACTTATAAAATTGAAATTTTTCATGTATCTTCAATTTAAAACATTAAGTATTACTCTTATAAAAAAACAACAAAAATGTAATAATTTTGAAAAAACATAAATTAAATAAGAAAATAATTTAGTTAAAATAAATAAATGAATAAAAATGCATTAACATAGCCTTCATGTATACCAAAGAAGAAAAGAAAAAATACACAGCTTTATAAATTACAAAAAAAAAATTAACTAATAGTATAATTAAAAACTATAAATATATAACCAAAATAATTATTAACAATTTAAACAATTTCAAATAGAGTAATAAACTTAAAAGAAAAAGTCCACTTGACTGCATCATTAATGAATGGACCCACACCAGCTATTGACATTAAAAGCTAAAAAGCTTAAAAAAATTGTCTGCCCCAAGACTCGCTCTTGGGCCTCGGGAGAGGCATAGAACTCACTTGACCCGCAAGCTATGCTTCACAATGGTGTTAAGTTGGTTCATTTTAATTAAATATACTATTATACAATGAATTCATATAGGTAAAGAGCAAAAAAATTTTGACAAAACAGATTCAGTTGAACCCGTTTAAACCAATTTAGGTCCGCCCCTGCCTAGAGCAATGTAGTGCCAAAACAACACGTCTTAATAATTAAATCTACTAAATATGTTAATAAAAGGTAAATTAAAAATTAATCATATCTCCAAATGTATTGATTATTCATATGAGTGAGGTAATTTAGAGTTGGAAATCAACTTAGTTCCTTGTACTATATAATTGGCATACATTAGAGGGAACATTAGCTTGCCGACAAAGTCTCAAGTAGAGAAAGGCCAATTTTTTTTTAAATAAAATGGCTGAGTGGTCATTTTTCGTAATTGTTTCTTAAAAAAATATCGTTGTTATGCAAGAATATACCTATATGTCAATTCCCCGCTCTGTTTTGACATGGCCATTTAACTTGTGTCTGTATTTTAAATTTCTTTCATTTGTACTATTTGGGTTAATTTCAACCATACAGTCTTAACAAAATCTAACTTCATATGATGAAAGTTCAGACACATATGATTGAAGTTCAATCATTTTTACCGTATTTCAATAATTTATGTTTACAGTTCACATATATATGGCTGAAGTTCAAATAAAAAATGACTGAATTTTGATTATATGGGGCTGAAATTTAATTTTATTAAGTCTAACTTTAGACACAGCACGTCCAAAATAAATACATCCATAAGAAATTTATAGTAAAAAGACGGATACAAGTTAAATGACATTATCAAAATAGATTGCCCTGTGAAACTTTTATATTTTTTGCACCTTCAATAGTAAGTGAAGGTCCAAACTGCCACTAAAAGAAAACAATGAATTAACGATGGACAAAATTTCGTAGCTAAACAACAAAAATTTCATGCTAATTTCATTTAGCTACGGATTAGCGACGAATTGTAAGAAAATTCAATTAGCTAAGAGCTATTTAGCGATGAACTAGCTAGAAATTATTGATAACTTTCGTAGCTAATTTCATGTTTTCTAGTAGTGTCCCAACAAACATGTCCATTACAAGTACTACAAATATCCTTTTCATGTTTCTTATTTTCATTTTATTGCACTCAGCATTTATATCAATTAAAAAAATTAATGCTAGGAGTTAAAATTTAAAGTGAAAATGCATATCATGACCATAATTACGTGATAAATATATGTATGGTCCTATGGAAGACATATTTTCCATTATTTGGTTTAATTACTTAATATGAACAACGGGTACAATAATTTTTTACATAGATATCAAGATAAGAGTCTTAGAAGAAAAGGAAATATAAAAAGATTAAAGTTCAAGATATTAGCTGCAAATGCGACATCTTCTACCAAAAAGAAACTCCATCTTTGAACATACAAGAATTAGGTCTAGCAGATAAACTTTAACAAGTCAATGTCGATATTCAAAAACCACTTAAACACAACATATAAGTATAAATATTAACATTATAATTATAGACGACGTGTAATACTTTAATATTGATCTATGATAAACAAACATGAAGTCTTTTCTTATATGCTGAGGATTACTATGCCCCAAATAGTCCAGTGGGCAGTGGACAATAATCATTTATTTGGTTTAGGTTTCCTTGGTGTCGTTCAAATAATTATTTATTTTATATTTCGTAAAATAAAAAAAGTAAAAGAATCAAGCATGCCAGCATGCTGTGTCGGTTTTGTAAGTGCATTCAGCAATATCAAACCCTCATCATCAATAAGAAGCCAATAAATTATTTGTACATATTTGCTGATTTTTCTTACTTTACATCGAATTCAAGTAGGAGCTATTGGGTTCCCGGAAACCCATATTATATGATAGATCCGCCCCTGCTGAAACTACTGGACCACAACTAAACCTAAGGTATGGAGAATAGCATAGGTCCAGTAGAAAAATAACTAAAATGGAGAATAAGTAGTAATAACACTACATATTCTAGCCTAATTTCCCACTCTTTATTGTCTCTCTTCCGTTTCTTGATGGGACGGTTAAATGACCTTCGAATGATAAAAGAATGAAGAAGATATGAATTACAATTTTTGCAAGGGGAAGGATCGAATATCAGCCGACTCTAGTGACCAAATCTTGAGGGAGGCAGTCACTCTAGCCCCTGTGGCATTGTTGAAAACGAAGAGTCGTGCTGCTCCATTGACGGCTTTTGTTGGGTAAATTCGCGATGTTATCACTGTTCTTCCTCCTTGACCAAAGCTCTCCACAATTGAGTGGTCCACCTAAATTCAGTTTATAAAACTTTTACTCAAATTGATCAACAAGAACAGATCATGCAAATGCCAACTACTTCAATTTGTATCATAATACATTTTTGTGAACCAACTACGCTAGAGAATTATTTCAACAAATTGAAAGAAATGACTCGAAGAATTGAATATAAGGGGATCATCACTTACCAATAATCTCATAGAATATTTTTCACCATCCAACTCTGGTACTGAACTACCATAAACTTGTTTAGCAACTCCCGGAGCCTCTGAGGATCTGCATCAGATCACAGCGCGCTACTTTATTATCCCCATTTTGACAAGGACTATTAAGACAAATTAATTATGCCAGATAGAGAAAGTCGAAGCAAACCTAGTTTGATCAGCACAGAAGTGAGTCTCAGCTTGGCCATCA
This sequence comes from Capsicum rhomboideum, assembly GCA_031232105.1. Classification (NCBI taxonomy): domain Eukaryota; kingdom Viridiplantae; phylum Streptophyta; class Magnoliopsida; order Solanales; family Solanaceae; genus Capsicum; species Capsicum rhomboideum. Next base: position 34,166,423 of record CP124716.1, read on the forward strand.
GCACCTTTAGAAATGTAGAAGTAAACTGGAGTCAACTCGGACAATGTTTGATCAGCAATTACAACGAGACCAAACGGTCCTAAAATGCCTCTGCTAGCAGCACCTCCACTAGTACCACAGTTGAAACCTACATCTGCTTCAATTATTCCCTCAAGTGTGACTTTGTCCACTTCAAATGAGGCTTCTATATCCAACTGCACCATTGCCAAACAAGTTTTAGGACAGCAGATTATGCGAAAAAGTTTGGAATTTTAAAGAATGTAACAGCAAACCTGTGCGGCTGAATCAACATGGATTAGCTCAATTGAGCCTGGTTGAAGATTGACCTCCTTCGCTATAGCATTACCTACTCTTAAGCTTTCAATTTCTTCAACTGGCCACTGAAGTAGATGTGTCCCTGTCTTCTTGTCAAAAAGCACTGTCCTTGGAATACTCTGTTATTAGTATAGGAAACCTATTAGAGACATCATAATTGTTTCTTCAGGGGAAATGGGTTTATGACATGGATCCATTTGAACCATTGAAGTATCAGAAACCTTTGGAGGCCCTAAAAGCCAGAATAGCTAAGGAAGGCTCCAAAGCTGTTTTTGCTCCTTTAATGGACCACTACATCTTGAGAAATCCTCACCGTGTAAGAGTTTACTATAACGGACAAAATCCAATTTTCTTCACCTACTGAAACATTTATATATTAGACTAACACTACTTTGCATACAACTTCAGGACGACCCTATTATTAAATTCTGGCTACGTGCCTAAAGTGTACTGGTGCACCACTAAATTGGATAAAGAAGGTGGATTATCATATAGTTGATAGTATGGGTATATATTATGAAATTAGAGTCCCAACTCCTGAGGTTCCTATAACCAGCATAACTACTTTAAGATTCAGGTGTAATTAATTGATCGATGGAAATAATTTGGCACGATTATTGTGATACAACTAGAAGATGTGTATGGTGCAAAGAAAACAACAAAACAATATGTTAATGGAAGTCCATACCTGTACAGATGCCCACCCCTTCTGCAGGTCAGCAGATTCACTGTCAGTTTCCCCAATCCATCCCCAAAGTACTCTTCTTTGTTCCTTTGGGTCATAAAATGTCTTTGATGCATAGTATTTCCCATAGTCCAGCCTCAACCCAATTCCACAATCCAATTCCGGGTTATCGGGTGTCCATTTGTTCTTTACCGGGTCATAGGTCCCAATAGCATAGTGATCTTGCTTATTGTCATCTAAACTTGCTTTTAGCACATGCTTTATACCCGGCCCGTTATGTGATGTGTCCAACCCATTTGACTCTACAGTCGATACCGGGTAAAAGTCCACACACTCCCACATACCCGTACCTGGAACTGCATGCAGAACTCCATCCAATAGCTTAAAGCTTGTGAAGTTGGAAGTTTCATAAACAAGTGCAATACCTGTCTTACCAACCTTGGACCCAATGGTTAGCAGCCACTCCCCATTTTGGAGTCCGGTCCAAGCAGTAGTCGGATCTCTAAAGTCCTTGACACCAATGCCGGGTGGGGGAACCAGGACCGGGTTGCCCTGGTACTTTACCCAGTCAAGGAGGAGAGGATCCGATAAGTTGGCAGGGTATGCAAGATTTTGCACTTGCACATAATCATCAGTGTCACCAGTGTAGAGCATCATGATCTTACCATCAGGTAGGATGGTAGCGGACCCGGTCCAAACACCGTTGATATCGTACCATTGATCAGGAACCATAGCGAAAGGCAAGTAGAGCCAGTGGATCAAGTCCTTGGATACTGCATGGCCCCATGTGATATTTCCCCAAATAGCAGAATCTGGATTGAATTGATAAAATAGATGATACCATCCCTTGTGGTACAATGGACCTATCAACCAATATATTCACGTACATCAGTTAAAATTTCAAAGTAATTATATTTTGTTACATGTTCTAGTTGTCAAGGTATGAGTTTCTTATGCAATTTGAATTGTAAAATACTCTACGAAATCTCAGTATGTTACGTACCAAAATTGCTATGTTTTTTTGCTGGGAAAAAGATGACGTTCGTTTACTTAAAACTTCACCACGAGTTTTTATTTTTGACTTTTGGCTATGATTATCTCCAACAACTACAAGCAAGCAAATTTAACTAGTGGCATGTCCTCCTCCCCCTAAAAATAAATAAATAAACAAACTTGTGAATTTTATGCTAATTTCTTTTTGTTCTCACCATGGGTTGAACTTGTGAATTTTATATTAGTTTTTTTATATATATATATAATATATGTTGAATTCTCTTTGATTTCTTCGTATACTTTTACTTTCTGTATTTTGAATTCTTAAAAAATCCCAATACAAATTTTCCCGAGCCTAACTGATGCTAATAGTTGCGGAGAGGCCAATAAAACCTACTCCATTTCAAAATAAATATAAAAATGAGAAAAAGACAAGTGGAAAGATGGATAAATAATTTAAGGGGCCCCAAACTCTTACATTGAGTATTACATTACTTCAAAAGGTGTGACCCACATAACGTGATAGTTGCCCAGACTTTGTATAAAACAGACTAATCATGTGACTTTTTTACCAGAAATTTTGCCCAAAAGCATTACTGCCACACGATGTCATGTTAATAATCCCAATTATATATTGGAACCACATGCCTAATTCATCAAGTTCACATATCTTTCACCCTCAAACATGTATGAATCTCTAGAAAGGTTGGAATATACTCCATCTCTCCTGTTTAACTTGTCGTGTTTATTAACAAAATTTATTTCAAAATAGTTATCACCTAAAAAGTTAAGAGGTTTTCAATTTTATTTTTAATCTAATAAATATGATGCGAAAAAAGAAGTCATATAATAAATTGAGATCAAAGAATGGTGTGATTAAATGATTTTGCTAGTTAGTGTTTTTTCAAGGGCAAAAGTTGAAAGCCACAAGTAAATGAAAATCAAGGGATATATACAAGCACCATCCATGCCACTATTGTTTGAATTCGGCTTCTCTCTATTTTTCTCAAGCTTCTACTCAGATGTATGACAATTGTCTTATTTAAGTATCTTGGTGCAGATTTTTAAATAATCTAAGTACCTTAATCATGCTTAAAAGAATATGTATTACAATTTAAATCTATCCAATTATAGCTTTAAAATAAAACATCTCACAAATTTTTGATACCACATTAAATAATTTTCGTTATCTATACTGAACTGGTTTTCCATTCACACACACACAAAAATGTTTCGTCATAGATTAAATTTCTATCAATTTAAAATCAACATGTAAATAAGTTGTTTTACGGAAAAAAACATTGTAAATCATAAAATAGAATTTTTGAAATTTAGATGTTAAATAAAAGTATTGAACTTTCCTAAAATATCAAAGAAATATAAACTGATATTTTTGTTAGATAAATTTTTAAAAAAATAGATAAAATCTTGTTTTAACAGTAATGTTTACACATCTTGATCGTTATTCAGTGTTGTAAAACTATTGAAAAACTCATTTGATATCAAAATTTTAAAGCAATAATTGAAGTAATTTCATCCGGTCCCAAATTTTGAAAGATGGATATTTTCTTATCAAAATTGAGAAACTTAAATAGCAACATCGATTTCTTCCTTTAATTATGATTAATTAGTATACTTTTTTGGTTAAAAAATTATTTTAGATCTTTGATATTTAAGTAACAAACATAGATGTCACATATCTAAGCACAAACTTGGAAAAAAAATAGATAGAAAAATGGAGAGAAATCGAATCCGTTAATGCTAAGAAACCGAAATGATGAAATTGGGAGTTCCTTCATTAGCCTAATGATTAGCTCAGCTATGTGTTACTGGGACTTACGCATTTAAATCTAAGAAAACCATAATCATCTCAAAGGTAGATGATGATACAATCATGACAAAATTAACAAAGCTGAGTGTTAAATGTCTTGTCATCAAACATTAACTTGTAGATTATTATGGTAACTATTACTACTTACTACTAACTATTTTATTGCCTTTTGAAATCTTTAACCAGTAGCCTAATGTTTTAATCATGGTTCGGGAATATAATCAAATAACAAAAAAAAAGTAATGATAATTACTACTACTAGTAACTAGTAATTAACTTTGAACTCACCATTAGGATCTGCAGCATATATAGCATCCATTCAGAATCCAAAAGATACCCCAACAGATCAATCGCCATAAGAATCATTAAGAAAAATAGTAATAATAATTAGTACTATTAATTAACTTCCAATTTTGAGATCAAATAGCACAGCCAAAGCTCCCGCTATACGTAGGATTCGAGGAAGAGCCAAATCGGGTTTATTTTACGCAACCTTACCTTACATTTCTGCAAGAGGCTGTTTCCACGGCTTGAAACTGTGACCTCGTGATCACATGACAACAAGGCAATAACTTTACCAGTTAATCCAAGACTCCCTTCTATCAAATAAAAGTGAAAATAAGAAAGTTAATTACCGTTCATCCAATTTTTTTGAGGTTGAAAATGATAAGCAGTTCTTTGCCAATTAAGCATAGCATTGGACCACGCGTACGAAACACCACTAGCACCTGAAACATCCTTAAAACTCTTCTCGGAGACTCCTTGAGAAACACCTCTTGACGGCGTCGCCGGCGTTAAAGTCTCTGCCGGCGACGGAGATTTATTTTGCAAGTTCGGAGATTGATTGTTGAGGATAACAAAGGCGGTTAAATAAAGCAAAAAGAAGGAGGAGAGTAAAATGACGGAGACGACTTTGACGGACTTCCGGTGATCGGAATCGGGTTGACCCGGGAGGAATGTGTAACGGGTCGTGGAGATTTCCGGGTCATAAGTGGAATGGTGGGTGGCCATAATATAATGGAAGATGGAGGAATGGGGAGGCTACTACTACTAGTCTATTGAGTAGTGCTGCTGTATATATATAGAAGAGATGAGCAGAGAAAATGGCTGAGTTGGGCCAAGTGAATTGAGTAGGAAAATGGTTGTATGATTTGGGGGTACACTTGGGAGGGATTTATAGGCTGATTTGGCTTTTCATTAAAATGCTTAGTTGGACTATTGTATTTCTTCTCTCTCAAATTATCTAAGTATATCGTATTTCTTTTTTATACGTGCTTTCGAAAATTTTAATGAGAAGATTTTATTAAATTATTTTATACTTATCTATATCTTCAATATAATCTACTTTTATTAAATATTTACTTTATTGTGTGTCATCACCCTATAATTGAAGTGATTCTAGTCTTCAAAAATAATTACTACTAAGGATAAAATAGAAAAAAATAATTAATTTTATCATAAGGTTCTAAAATGGAAAATAATTTACCATCAAAGGATGTGGTGCAGCGGATGGGGATACTCCTCCCTTAATCAGAGATCTCAATTTCAAGTCATATGTAAGGAAAAATCCTTGGCGGGGAGCGCTTTCTCTCGAATGGGCCTTATGCAGCGCAGATCCTAATTAGTCGGATTCCAATGGGTGTATCGAACATCTGATGAAAAATAAAAAAATAAAAATTTGAGATAATTATTTTCACAACAGATAATTTGAAAAGGATGAAATATTTACAAATTACTATGATAAATATTTCTCTTCCCCTTCCATTTTATGCCATGTTGTAACTAGGCAGGGAGTTTTTTTTAAAAAAAAATGAAACTTATAGTCTTAAACAAGTCATATACATATATTTGATTATATATCATTCCATTAAATGTAAAATGAGAAGTTAAATTTAAATTCTTTATAAATATTGAAAGATATTATTCTTTTCGAGATAGAACTAAAATGAAAGAGAGTCACATAAATTGAAAGTGCATTCATAGAAAAATTGGTAACCGACCATTTGTCATCACATGTTAAAATGCATTGATAGTAGAAAATGTGACCAGTCTATGAGTGTGTTTGGTATTAAGGAAAACATTTTCTGGAAAATGTTTTTCAAATGAACTTATTTTCCTTAAATTTAAGAAAAATGACTTTCCTTCAAAAAGTAAGAAAAATATTTTTCAAAACTCTCTTTCAACCTCACACCTCAACTTTCCACCCTAACCAAAGTCTCGGGTACCGATTTTCGACACTAACTCGGGATCCGACTTCTGACTCTGACTCCTGATTCTCGACTTGGGACCTAACTCCCAACATCGATTCGAGACCCAACACCCAACTCCCGACATGAGACTCGACTCTCAACCTTAATCAGGAGTTAGGGTCGGGTCTCGGATCGGGAGCCGGGGTCAAGTCTCGAGTTGGGTGCCAGGGTCGGATCTCGGGTTTGGAGTTGGGTGTCGGGGTCGGATCCCGAGTTGGGAATCGAGGTCGGTCTAGAGTCAGGTGTAGGGAGTTGTGGTTGGGTCCGATTTGGGTGTCGGGGTCGGGTTTCGGGCTTGGTGTCGGGTTAAATTTTGGGTTAGAATCGATGTCGAAGTCGGGTGTCGTGGTTGGTTGTCAGGGTCGGGAGTCGGGGTCGGATCCCGAGTTAGGAGTCGGGTTCATGTCTTGGGTTGAGTGTCGGGGTTGGGTCCCAGTTCAGGTGTCGGGGTTGAGTCCTAGATCGATCGTCGGGGTTGGTTCCCGGGTCAAAAACTCTTTTCCTAAAAAGTATTTTCTACTCTAGCCAAACACTAAAAGATATTTTCTGGAAAATATTTTTCATTCACTAATCAAACACTAGAAAATATTTTCCACCACCAACCAAACATGAGAAAATAAGTAAGAAACCAACGTGTTTTCCATGAAAGCATTTTCTAGGAAATCATTTTCCATGAAAACATTTTCCTTTGTACCAAACACACCCTATGTATACAAATTAAATCCAAAGTTTTAAAATGAGCATTAACCGATAATTTTTATAAAAAAAATTGTAATTGACCTATTATAATAATATTAAATTACATTTATCGTGTATTTTTTTTTTTATATTACTAGTGTATGGAAATTAAATGCTAGGATGAATAGGCAGCATATGAGTATATGTGATTATAAATTTGTTGCACTTTTCATTCACTCATGTGCAATTGCTATCTATCCCATTTTCATGGTAGATAATGTTGGCTGGAGAAGTCGTTGGCCATAAAACCAAGCTGAGCTTTGGAGCTTCCATCTGCAGGTCAACTATTGTACTATAATTTGACACGATTTCTAAACAAGAGTTATTTTTAATTAATATTTGTTAATCCTAAAACTGACGTGGGGTTATATTTTGATTTCATAAAAAAAATAATTGAAACATTAAAGTTTATAGCATAAGATAATGTATTATTAATATTTATAAATTTAAGGAAATGAAAATAGTTTAGGACAACCTAACTAGAGGTAGACGAGCATTTTGTGTATTCAGTTATCAGTATTATGTTTCTAATCTTCTATACATCAGTGAAGGAGCATTTATTTTTTTTTTTTCTGTTATGAAATTTTCATGTCCTTTTTTTTGCTACATTAAAAAATATTAAATAAAATTCTCAAAAATAAATTAACAAACTAGGTTGTTTAAATTTGTCGGGATCGAAATTCAATTTTAATTGTATCTTCCCATACTAGCAAATATTCTTCATATCTGTGGGATGTGGTCTTTTTTTTACCAAAATATCTGCACATTCATATGCCTCCTCCAAATGTATTATGAGTATAATCATGGTATTATTGGCTTTCAATAATTATTTGCAATCTTTAATAATAGAGACAAGAGTGGTATTTTATACATTTTTTACCTCAATATTTTCTTTTTGTATTTCATAGTGTCACTAACCAGTTTTTTTCTATATATAGTTATTGTAATTGAAATAATTATCCAAGAAGAAAAATAACTCTACCCTTTGCATATGTTCAAATTACGCATTCCGTTATTGTGCATTGTATGCGAATGATTTAATTCGATATGTTGAGGTGACTCTAAAAATTCAAATTCCACATACGTGCCTCGGTATATTTCCAAAAAGAAATTTAAAAATTGACTAATCTATGCTAATCTGTAACTTTTCAGCAATTTTGTTCTAACTGGTCCAATTCATCATAACAATAAATCGAACTCTTCAACTTAATTAGTTTCTCTTGTTTCTTGCTTTTTATTTAATGCAATAAAAAATATATTATTTTCATTTTTCATTGTTTGTTTTATAGATCTACGTGTTGACACCTCATATTGTATTATCCAAATCGGAACAGACCTCTCAACAAGGTAAATCCAAACACAAGCCGTCGTTCTCATAAATTCAAAAACAGCATTTTACAAGAGATTAAATTAAGGGATAATCTATACATTGCAGCATTTTTTTTTTTTTTTAAAAAACTCCAAATTTCTATTCTTTTTTTTTTTTCAGTGCCCAAGAAAAACGAAAATCTTTAGATTCAGTAATTAATCAATAGTTCAATTAGTTGTCTACCTGAATTTTCACCTTATTGGTGAAGGTTCGATTTTCACCTTGCAATTACCTCTCCATCCCTCTTTTCCCTACCCCGACTTTTAAAGCTGAAAGGGGGGTGGTGTGTGTGGGTGGGTGGGTGTGCGGGGGTGGGGGGAATTCACAATTAACAATGTAAACTTTTGAGGATTTTGTCTTATTAAGACTAGCGTGAAGTATTTAGTGTCCGTTTGAATTGACTTATTTTAGGTGCTTTTAAGCTAAAAATAGCTTTTAAGCACTTTTGAAGTGTTTAAGTAAATTTAAAAAGTGCTTATAAACACTTGATTTTTGGCTAAAATGCTTAAAATAAGTCAAAAGTCATAAGTTAAGAATTCTAACTTATGACTTTTGGCTTAAAATGCTAAAAAATAAGCCAAAAGTCATAAGTTAGGATTTCTAACTTATGACTTTTGACTTTTGATCCAAACGGGCACTTAGTTATTTCTCTTTTAACAAATACTACTATTATAATGAATTTGAGTATTTTTTTGACTAATACGCTTGATATAGATATATAATCATATTCTATAAGACTATAAATAATGATCTAATTTTAATTTACGTAAGACAAAAACATACGTATCTTATATCTTTGAATTGTATGAGTCGGCAAATAAAATAAACTAAACCACGTGGCATCACCTATATATCAAACTGATAATGATACTAATATTTTATCAAACCGTACTGCGTGGCATCACCTATATCATTCAATTGTGTTTCTGATCATGAGGATGGAGGGTCCTGTAATTCACTGTCAAGTGATTTCGATTTATCGCATAAGCAAGTATAATTAATAACTCCAGTAAAATGTTTTACATAATATATACTATAATAGTTAGAGGTTGTTTGGTAGCTGATTAGAGTTATGCAGGTATATATATAGTAATGTAGAGATCAGTTATAAGAAAATTTGTGTTATTTTAAGTAGATATTAGCTACGTAGGGTCTAGTTATTAGTGTATTAGTTATTTCATCTTCTGTCCTGCATAAAATTGTAAATAGATTCCTTCATAACTTATACATATATTAATTATGTGATGAGTTACTGAATTTCAAATCAAACACCGCATTAATTTCATACAGGATTAAACTTACCCCATGCATAACCAACTACTAAACGTGATATTACTTGTTGAAAAAATAATTAATTTAATATCTTAAAAAGAATATTGTTATTGATTCCACTCCTTAAATAGCCATATATTAGCTTTGATCAGTTGGTGGTTGATTATGAGAAAATATTAAAAGCTTCTCTAACGTTGTTTTGATAAAATTAATAGATCAATATTGTACTCTCTTTATAGCCTTTATTTATTCTTCACTCTTACTGACATGACTATTGTGTATTCGTAGAATTCTTTTTTCAGAAAGGACCAAAAGATGATATCTTCATCTATGTATATAGTGATGTCTTCTTCCTTATAGAAGATAGAGAGAACACATCATAAAGATAAATTTTTCCTCCCATACATGTATTCTATTGTGTTGGATTTTCTCTATCTTTGTTAGTTTGTGTGATCCTAGTTTTATATTGTAGTAGCTAATTGAATTCTAGAGGATACACCTATGCAGGATGAAAATGTCCTTAAGGAGAGTACTATGATTGACACGCCTCAAACTAGGATTTTTTTCTGCAGTTTTTGAGACCAAATAATTTCTGTAAGATTTCCAACATTAATAATACAGGATTTAATATCTCCATAACTTATATCCAAGCCATCTATCAAACGATCCCTTAGTTTACAACATAAAACTTTAATTAGAATATTAATCTACTTCTCCGCTTTGCGAATATTTATTTCTTCTCTGCATGATTAATTAATTGGGGATATTTTATTTTGTAGATAATTCTGTTGTAGCAATGCTACCTTTGGTTAACGATATTCAATTCTTAGTACTAATATTTACATAATTTACATGAACGTCAATAAATTACTTTATGCGAAATTAGGTGCAGGAAATAATATATATGTGGTTAGCAATATACGAATAAGAGTAACGTAATAATCCATGTATTAGCATTCAAGTAACAACAATTCTGAATTATTGTATTTATGAGTATAAAGCAATTCCTACATTGTTACTACTCCTACATAAATAGTACCTGCGAACCAAATCAACCCTAGGTGTGAGTACAGAAGAGAATGAATAACTAGCTAGACTTATTGATCCTTTCTTCTTCTTCTTCTTCTTTTTTTTAAAAAAAAATATTAAGTTTGGTATAAATAAAAAAATAAATAAATGTTTAACAGATTACAAGGACATTTTTTCACAGAAAAAATGCACAATTTATAAGTACAATTTAAAATCCTGTCAAAGTGTCATCTCTACTCTCATTTTTTCTTCTTTTTTTAAAAGAAAAAATAAGTATACACGTGAAAGTAGGAATGTCCCAACAGCTCATCAAACAAGCCAAGATAGCCTTTTTCTTTTTTGGTTAACCACCCGTGTTCGGTTCCCGCAATATTGGAGCTCGACTAAATTCGGTTTCGCACTGGGAAGTCCCCCATTGGGGGATAAAATGTTCCCTAGCAAAGGCGACTCCGTTTGTAGGAGGATTCGAACCCAAGACATCTGGTTAAGGATGAAGGAATACTTACCACTCCATCACAACTCTCGTTGGTAAGATAAGATAGCCTGTGAATATGATCATGAAGCAATTTTCAATTATTTCATAATTCTAACGTATGAAAATAACGCAATCGTAATAATAGAAATAATTTTGGGTCCCAATTCCATTTCCATATGTTTTGTTCAACATCCTTTTTTTTTTTTTTTTGAAAATAAATAAATAAAGCATTGGCCATTGGCCATAACTTTAACCAAAAACCTTTGCCGGGGAAAAACAACACATAAATAGTGAAGTTTGAATTAGTCTAATCACACTACAATCATGTTTTTAATACAATAATTGTTTGGTAGCTTTGGTTAGAGTTATGTAGTATTAGTAATATATAGATTAGTTATGAGGAAATTCATGAATTTTATACAAGGATTAATTATGTAGAGTTTAGTTATTTTATCTTCTATATATCCTACATAAATAACACATAGATTCTCTCGTAACTCATTCATATATTAACTATGTGGGTTTCTAAATTATAAATCAAACACCGTATTAATTTTATTCATAATAAATGAATGTTAGCAAACATGATAGTATTATTTTATGCAAGATTTAACATACGAATAATTTATCTCCTAACTAGGAACCACACGACCCCTAAATTAATAGCTGTCGTAATGGGATTTGCTTGGTTGAAAATGGTCAACTCAATTATTTAGGTTAAAAGAATTGCGGACACTGTAAATAAATGATTGAACACTTAAATCCACAAGGAAATCATGACTTCTCATATTATTTTCCATTTTCCATCCAAAACGAAGACATATTATATAATTTGTTAAGCTGATTTGTCAATGGACCCGACATCGTTAATCATTCATTTTTATGTCTCTCGGTTATCATTAGCGGTGATGCCAACACAATGTATTTCCATGCTCAATAGAAAATGAGGGTCAGCAGGAACTCTATTAGCTCAATATATATAGAAGATTGTGTTAAACTAACAGACCCATTGCACTGGATTCTAACTTAAAGGTGTTGTTAAGTCATGACCCAACACGCTGTAGCTTTGCGCCACTAGCTTTTCAATAAACCTTAGTTACATTTAGCTAGTATTGGTAAACTAATTAGTAAGAACCAATAAGCTGAAATATGAGTTATCTAGAATACATATGGTTTCTCTCTGATTCGGTCTAACTATGTTTTAGAAAAATGTTTATAGGTGACCTGTTAATGTAACAATTCTTTTACACTTCAATGTTTAATATTTGAGCTTCCTTTTTTTTTTTTTTTTTTTTTTAAAAAAAAGTTCATACCTCAAAATTTCTTAAACTTTCCATGTTTTATTAGTTTAATACTACTTAAACTATGAATAATGCTTTCCCTTAAACTATAATATTCTATATCTAAAAGCCCCTGCAGTGCCAAGTGGCATGGGAGTGAACTCACTCTTTTGTAGTGTGTAATTAGGCCAAAAAGATTAGTTATGAGACATTTTACATTCATTTTTTAAAATTAATTATTTTTTATTTATTTTTTTCTTCTGGTAGACTCATTTAAAAAGACATAACTTATGACGAGAATAAATTTATTTTAAGTTTATTTTAATATTCAAACTTTTCAATTAGGTTTATTGTTATTGAGTAAATTATGTTCTAATTTGCAATTAGGTTTATTGTTATTTATAATATTTTTATTTTACTGCTATTTTGAAATATGAGCTTTCAACTTAATTTATGAAATAAATTATTGAACTTTAAAGAATAAGAAAAATAAATCAGTAAATTTAAATAAGCCAAGAAGAAAACAAATAATTTCTTTTTATATTGCGCTTAACTATTAATTGTAGAATTTGTTTCTTTTTATTTTTGTTAATTTTTTTAATATTATTGTTATTTTAGAGGGTATTTTTTTAATTGAGTCCGTTGTTATGATAAAATTTGGTCGCAAGTTTTTTATTGGATTTTTCTTTAAATTATTTTATTTTTATGTTACTATTATTTTAAGGATATGGATTTCAATTAGTTTCCATCAGCAAATATTTGGAGATTTAAAAAAGAAAAAATGAATAAAACAAAATCAAATAAAAAATGATGTAAAATGCCACATGATTGTCTTTTTAACTTATTTTCTAGCTCCACACCCCACAAAAGAGTGAATCCACTCTTCAAATCACTTGACATTGTAGGGTTTTTTAGATAGAGAATGTTGTAGGTTAGGAGGTTTGATCAGTGATAGCACCCTATAATTTAAGTATTAAGTTGATAAAACGTGAATAATTTAGAGGAGTTATTAACCTTTTTAAAAAATATATATATATTTACTCTATGGGAATACTTTGAAATAAACAATTCTAAACCCTCAAACCTAAAAGAAAGGAAAATAAACCTTAAACGATTATTTGGATTAGAGTATCCGGAGCTAGCTTAAAGTCAGGGATTCATTCGAATCTTTTTTGGTGGAAAATTATATTATTTATACATGGTTAAAATTATTTTTTATGTATATATATAGTAGATGTAGAACCCCATTCGACTAGTTCGTGTGTTTACTTATTCAGATTTTGAACCTCCTAAATGAAAATTTTAGATCCATCTGTTGGTATAATATACCACAATAATTAAATTACAGTTGAAAAGTAAAATGAACAAAAATTGATAAATAAATATCTTCAGGTTGAGACAAGAATATCTCGCTCTCTTTAAGGAGATTCAAGCCCACTGTGGTTTAATCTACACCGATCTAGCAATATCACTCTTGACTTATCCCTTACAAGATACAACAGCCCATCACGATCTACAACTCAAGCAACTACAAATTAGTTGAAGAGTTCAAAGCTCCACCAAAAGAACACCTTCCTTAACATATTAAACTCTCTTTTGTGTAGTGAATATAATTGGAGACTTAGAATATTTTCTTTGTCTCAACTCTCTCTTTCACTAACTAACCTTAAAATATAGTGCAACATAATACTTATCATCTTTTCCCATTCTTTCATCTATTACAACACAAGGAAGAAAACATCCTTTATACAGGTGTATGATTTCTTCCACAAATAAATTTCTTCTTGACATTTATTTATCAATTTTTATTTATTTTACTTTTCAACTGTAATTTAATTATTGTGGCATATTACACCAACACTATCAACTATCAAGGTGCGTGAAGTCTAATGCCAACAGAGAACTTTCTGGTAGATTTCACTTTTGTTCATTAGACCCACCAAGTTTAAAACGTTGTCAAAGGTGGTCAGCAAAGAATGCGAGTGAAAAGCAAATAAAGGTGATCTTTAACTACCATGGTTCAAGTTCTGGAATCCAATTAGATTTAAGTTCCAATCCAAATTAATGATTTTTAACCTTTAAAATATGTGTTAGCTGTTCTGTTGTTTTGAACCTCGTGAGTATGTTCCTCTCATCTAGAAGATGCATGTTCATGTAGCCACTTTTTGCTTCATTTCTTTTCCTCTAAGTGGGCCAAATGGCAACGCATGGGCGTTAAGAGATAGATAGCTGAGTGGTGGCATCAAATGGTGGGTTGTGTTCAATTTGTGGGGATGAATTAAAATGAGTTGAGTTAAGGCCTTAGAGATTTTAAGACTTTCAGTACGTGTTAGGTGTAATATTTCACAAATTACAATATTATAGTTGAAAAAATAAAATGACAAAATTGAATAAAAAATATTCAGATTGAAGCACGGATATCTCGCTCTCTTTAAAAAGATTTAAGTTCACTGCGTCATAATCTACACCGATCCAACAATAGCTGTTATTTTTCGGGTTTAATAAATCTGTATTTTTTCAACAAGAACTTCAAACACATGTTCAAACTAAAGTATGAACAATCAAATGAAGTTGTAACTCTGTATTCACAACTTTGAACTTTAACAATAAGTTCAACCCAACATATGAACAACAAAAAATGAAGTTCAAACTGTTTTCTGGAAAATAGAAAAACCAAACGTTAAGAAAGAGATGAAGATTGGAAGATTCAAGCCCACCGAATTCTCGGTATGTCCTTAAGGAAATTATTCCCCTCAAGTACCCAAGGTTATGGAATATATCCTCCCAGGATAAAATGAATCACTTTGACAGAATAGTGGTACCACAAACTCTGTCGAACTACGAACTCACTCAACGATTTTAAATCACACTAGAGGTTTAGGAAGAAGAAGAGTTTTTCACTTCAAAATTTTGTGTCTATACCTGAGGAAAAAATCAGGTATTTATAGCCAAAAGGTGGTGCTTCATAAAAGACGCAATGGTCCTAAAAAATTGCACTGTTTGAACTGTGGGGCCCACCTGCGATAGAAGATGGGCCACATGCGGCCGTCGATCGCTTTTGTGCTATTACTTGATTTCAATTAGTATCTGACTTCTTTCATTCTTGTTCATGCAGATGGTAAGAACACGAGCAAATGGAGCAAGAGTTGAGGTGCTCGAACTGACTGCTGAGGCTGCAGTTCGTAGTAGAGGACAAGCGAGGGGAGGATGAGGTAGCGAAAGGAGAGCAGCACCAGCCAGGGGTAGGGTTCGATCTACGAGACCGGCTTAGGAGAGGTCAGTATCTCCTCCCCTACATGAGGATATGCATAAGATAGCAGAGGATAGAGCGATACCATTACAGGATGAGGGGATACCGGTTCATGATGGGGAAGCACCAGTTTAGAGAGGTGCAACTCCGATTTAGATGTCTTTCGATATGATTCAGCAGGTTCTGAGCTTCTTGAGTGGGTTGGCAGGAACCGGGACTATGCCGGTAGTACCCGCAATTCAGAGTTTAGGGTTGTAGCATGCTGCTGCTGTAGCTCCTCGAATGGAAGAGGTGTCAGGTTTGGGTGTTTTGCCAAGACAGGTAGTGGGCCCGATGATGACGGGAGATGAGCATGATATGTTTTGTAAGTTTATCAAGATGAAACCTCCTATTTTTTGTGGCACCGAGTCTGAGGATGCCTATGAGTTCATTATTGATTTCCATGAGAAAGTTCATAAGATTAGAGTGGTTGAGAGGTGTGGTGTGGAATTGGTCACTTTTCAGTTTTAGGGTAATGCCAAGATGTGGTGGAGAGCTTATATGGAGTGTAAGGCTGCAGGTTTGCCTTTATTGACTTGGACTCAGTTTTACTCAGTTTTTCTAGAGAAGTATGTGCCTCATATAGTGAAGGACAGGAAAAGGGATGAGTTCACTAATCTTGAGCAGGGGAGTATGTCAGTTGCGGCTTATGAGGCCAAATTTTATTCATTGTTTTGGTATTCATCTTAGCTGCTGCAAACTGAGGAGGAGAGGATCCGTCTCTTTGTGAAGGGTTTGAACTCAAGTTTGTAGATTTCTGCTCTTTAGATGGAATCTTCAGGTAAGTCTTTTCAGGAGATGGTTGATTTTATTAAGGAGGTGGAGGGTGTAAAGCAAGAGGGTTATGCCAAGGAGGCAGGAAAGAAGGCCCGCAAAGGGGGCAGTTTCAGTGGTTCTTATTCTAGGGGTCAGAGTTCACAGAGATACTCTGCCCGCCCCATTCAGTCACTGATGTCGGTTTCTGCTGGGGGTCTGTCAGGGGCTAGCCATCCGTCTTCAGACTTTGGTGGTTGCCTTACTTTATCTTCTTCAGCTCAGCGACCCACCTTGGATCGTACATGTTATGAGTGTGGTAGAGTTGGTCACATCCAAAGGCATTGTCCTAATTTCAGGCAGTATGGTCAGTCTGGCCAACAACAGGCTCCCCGAACTCCAATTCCAGCAGGTAGGAAAGGTGGTGGTAATGGTAGAGGTCGTCTACAAGGTGGGCGTGATGGTCACCAGGCAGGTAGGGGTGGTAATCAACCCTATCTAAGTGGTTCTCAGCTCGGCAGGGATGACACTCAGACTGGTGATAGGGCCTATTTCTATTCTTTTCCAGGCAGGCCCGAGGCAGAGGCATCAGATGCTGTTATTACAAGTACTATTCTTGCCTGTAACCGGATGGCCACTGTATTATTTGATCCTGGTTCTACTTTTTCATATGTGTCTGTCAGTTTTGCTGTGGGGTTGGACATGGTGTGTGATCTACTTGACTTTTTTATTCACGTGTCTACCCCTGTTGGTGATTCTGTTGTTTATAGGGTTTACCATTCTTATTCTGATATGTTTATGGGTTATCAAACTTGGGTAGATTTGGTGATTCTAGACATGGTAGATTTTGACATAATTCTGGGAATGGGTTGGTTGTTTTCATATCATGCTATATTAGACTTTCATGGTAAGATAGCGACTGTGGCTATGCTGGGGATGGATAGACTTGAGTGGGAGGGCGATTATAGTCCTACTCCAATGAAACTTATTTCTTTTATTCATGCCAAGAGGTTAATTGGGAGGGGGTGTTTAGCCTTCCTAGCACATCTTCAGGATACTACTACAAAGGTCTCATCTATTGAGTCAGTTCCTTTGGTGTGTGAGTTCAAGGAGGCGTTTCCTGCAGATTTTCTTGGCATGCCACCAGACCATGACATTGATTTCTGTTTTGATCTAGAGCTAGGTACTCGTCCTATTTCTATTCCGCCCTATAGGATAACTCTGGATGAGTTGAGAGAGCTAAAGGCTCAGTTATAGAATTTTTTAGGTAAGGAATTTATCCATCCGAGTGCGCCTCTGTGGGGTGCTCCTGTCTTATTTGTGAAAAAGAAGGATGGTAGTTTTCTTATGTGTATAGACTATAGGCAGTTGAACAAGGTTACAATCCGTAACAAGTATCCTTTACCCCGTATCGATAATTTGTTTAACCAGCTGTAAAGTGCATCCATCTTTTCCAAGATTGATTTGAGGTCTGAATATCATCAACTTAAGATTCGCGCAGACGATATTCCTAAGACTACATTCTGGACTAGGTATGGGCACTATGAGTTTCTTGTTATGTCTTTTGGGCTGACTAATGCCCCAACTGCTTTTATGAGTTTGATGAATGAGATATTTAAGCCCTAGTTGGATTCTTTTGTGATTGTCTTTATTGATGATATTCTTGTTTATTCTAAGAGTAAGGAGGAACATGAGGATCACTTAAGGATTGTTTTGGGTTTGTTAAAATAGAAGAAGTTTTATGTGAAGTTTTCTAAGTGTGAATTCTGGTTGGCTTCTGTATCCTTTTTGGGGCATGTGGTTTCGAAGGAAGAGTGTTGGTAGACCCATAGAATATTGAAGCGATTAAGAATTAGGCTAGGCCTACTTTAGTTATAGAGGTTCGTAGTTTTGTAGGGTTAGCCCGTTATTATCCCAGGTTCATGAAAGGGTATGCTTCTATTACTACTCATATAACACGGTTGACTCAGAAGGATGTACCTTTTATTTGGTCTGATGCGTGTGAGGAGAGATTTCAAAAGCTCAAGACCTTGTTGACTACCGCTCCTATTCTTGCCTTGCCTTTAGAGGGTAAGGATTTTATTATTTATTGTGATGCCTTATGTTCTAGTTTAAGTGTTGTAGTGATGCAGGAAAGGAATGTGATTTCTTACTTGGAGGCAATTAAAGCCTAATGAGAGGAATTATCCAACTCATGACTTGGAGTTGGCTGTTGTGGTTTTTGCTCTTAAGATATGGAGGCATTACTTGTATGGGTTTCGTTGTGAAGTGTTCATTGATCACCGCAGTTTACAACATGTGTTCATGTAGAGGGATTTGAAGTTGAGACAACATAGATGGATGTAGTTGCTTAAAGATTATGATATCACCATTTTATATCATTCGGGAAAGGCTAATGTGGTAGCCGATGCATTGAGAAGGAAGTCAGCAAGTATGGGTAGTTTGACTTATTTGAATGCTACCAGGCGTCCGTTGGCTAGAGAGATTTAAACTCTAACTAACAAGCTCATACTACTTGAGGTGTCTGAAAGAGGAGGACTTCTAGCTAGTGTAGAGGCAAGGTCTACATTTCTTTATCAAATTAAGGCAAAACAATTTGAGGATGCTAAGTTGAGAAAGATTTGTGATAAGGTTTTGCAGGGTGAGGCCAAGGAGGTCATTCTTGATGGTGAGGGTGTGTTGCGAATTAAGGGGCGAGTTTGTGTGCCCCGTGTTGATGATTTGATTCATACTATTCTAGTTAATGCTCATTATTTGAAGTATTCTATACATCCTGGTGCCATCCAGATGTACTGTGATTTGAGGCAGCATGACTCGTGAGGTCAGATGAAGTGAGACACAGTTGATTCTGTTGCTAAATGCCAGAGTTGCCAGCAGATAAAATATGAGCATCAGAAGCCTGGTGGTACTCTTCAGAGGATGCCCAGTCCTGAATGGAAATGGGCGAGGCTAGCTATGGATTTTGTTGTTGGTCTTCCCAAGACTTTGGGGAAAGTAGGATTCTATATAGGTTGTTGTGGATAGACTGATTAAGTCTGCACATTTCATTCCAGTTCAGGTAACTTACAATGCAGCAAGGTTAGCCAAGATTTATCTTAAGGAAATTGTTCCATTGCATGGGGTCCCCATTTCTATTATTTCAGCTAGGGGTACTCAGTTTACCTCTAACTTTTGGAAGAAGTTGCATGAGAAGTTGGGTACTAGGTTGGACCTCGGTAGAGATTTTCACCCTCAAATCGATTTTCTCCTATTATTTCTTATTTACCTGTTTGAGGACGAACAATTATTTAGTTGGTATCTGATGTAACGGCCTCTTAGTCTTTTAGTGAATTTTTTCATTTTAGCTCTCCCCATAGTCTGTATACGTGATTTATGACTTATGGGGATGGGTAGTATCAATTCTCGAGGTGTTTGAAAGTGATTTAATCATTAGTTGGGTTCTTGAGTTTAAATAAAGTTAAGCTTGATTATGGTCAACCTTCGGTCAAGACGACCCCGGATTAGTGTTTTAGTGATTCCAATAGGTTCTGAACATACTTTTTAGTCAATTTATATATTTGATTTATTTTTATGGGGTTCCGAACAAATTTCAAGAATTTATTAAAAGTTTTGGATATTTTAGATAAATAGTTTAATTAGTGGTTTAATGGGTCAAAATCACAATTATTTTTCTTCTCATGTGGCACATATCAATATAGATTAAAGCTTTTAAGGTTAACATATTCAGAAGACAATAGAAAAAAAGGGAAAAAACTTTCACGAACTCAAACTGTTGGCGTCGAGTTGGACTTCGAAGAAGAGATTCTTGGTCGACCTGCAGGTATGAAATTAGTAGGTTTGCTGCAACATGGGATTCATTATGGTGCTTGTAGACTTAATTACGTACTGATAATATGGAGTGAATTGCATTTATTACGGGTAAAGTTACAATTTATAAGCTATTGAAATTGGTGTGAATTATTAAATAATTAAGAGAATATGATGACAAGGTTGACATGGAAAGTTAGTGGCAGTGGTATAGGGTGGTGTTTAGGCGAGAAAACCATTTGTTTGGATGATTTTTGTAATGGTTTCTTATAACCCTTGGACATATAGAAGATTAGTGTTATAGTTACAGGTGAGTTGTAATTTTAGTGCTATTAAAAAATTAAGTGGGATTTAGGGAATTAATCACGACAATGATAAGGTAATGATTGTATAATCATGATGAAGGGAGGTCATATATAATGGAGACCTATTCATTTGAACTACTATAGTTACTGGATATTCTTTCATGCCTTGATTTTTCATTCAACTATCGATAGTTATGATTCCGAGATATTTAGGTGTTAGGTTTAGGATTTTTAGACTCAGAATTCTTAATTTAGGGGTCGAACAGTGATTCATTTTAGTTGAAATTTGGCGTACTAGTTCATAATCTTATGAGGATTATATATTTGAATAGATTTTGACCATTCGGAAGCTTTACCGAAGGTCAAGGCCCTTGCAAAGTAGCTTGCATTCGAATTCTTCGGTTGAGGTATGTTATGGTTTAATTAGAGTTTAGACTTGATTTTATTGTATGTATGCTCCTAAATTAGATGCTTGTTGATTGGTCTTCGGACATACTTGAATTTGATGTTATTTGGATTGTTGACACTTTTACGAATAATTATTGGAAATCGAACTTGATCGAATTGCCTTATGATTTTAAGTGCACTTGTAAATTTAGTATGTCGTATTGTATCCTGAGAGCTATTGTGAATTCGATACAATGTATATAATATAGTTATGGAGGATCGGGTACTACGTCGGCACAAATATGGATATTGAGATTATTAATTTATGAAGGATCGGGTACCACGCCGGTACGGTGCATGGACTTTAATTGTCCCTTGCAGGTCATGACTAGTTGGGCAGAAATAAGTCCCTTAGCATGTGTGTACATATTAGTGTTGATTTTGAGAGGTCGTGTGTTTTAATAAGCAGACAACGAGCTAATTGTTTTCTAATTGCGAAGTTGAGAAGGACATAGTTGTTATTTATGGTATTATTATTTATTTCGTGGTTGTTTATGGTATGGTTGATACTCTTGATGGTTACGTGACTTGTTTGTAAGCATTATTTGGCCCGTCATTGATGTATTTGTTGATTCAATAAATATTTGTTATGTGTTGATGCATGTCTACTTGTTATTTGATTTATGTTGTATACATGCTATTAAATTGAGTTGGCCTATGATACCTACCAGTACATAGTGGCTTGTACTAATACTACCTTGTACTCTTCTTTTGTTGAGTGTAGAAAGTGTTCCAGAGGGTCAAACACGACCTCATCCCTAGTGTTTGATAGCTGATTTCGATCCAAGGATGAGCACTTTACCTCCAGGCTGCCATGGATCATCATATTAATTCTTGTCCTTCTTTCCGGCAATGAGATACTCTTTATCTTTCTTTATTTTGGATATTTCTTTTAGACATGGTTTTTGTTTTAGAAGTTCTTGTATGACGACTTTCGAGTCATGGGGTTTTTAATAGGTAGTTTGTTTGATTTCTGCATTAATAATGATTAGTTTTGGATTTATTATCATTAAGTTGGTTTTTATGATAACCTCATCTTATTACTGACTAAATGATTGGTATGGTTCGGGTTAGATGGTTCTCCCACTAGAGGATTAGTGTGGGTGCCACTCATGGCTATTTGGGTTGTGCTAGTTTTATATTGCCTAAATGTTTCTATTGCTTCATTCTTACCATTTAAAAAATAAAAATAACAATATCTAGTGCAATCGTCAATAAAAGTTATGAAATATTTTTTCCCACCACGAGATGGTGTTGACTTCATATCATAAATGTCTATGTGAATTAAGTCTAAGGGATTGAAATTCCTTTCAACAGAATTAAACAGACGCTTAGCATACTTCGATTCAATACATGTTTGACACTTTGATTTTATGCACTCAAAGTTAGGCAAAACTTCCAAACTAATCAGCTTTCGCAATGTTTTGTAATTGACATGTCCTAAACGTTCATGCCATAATTCATTTTACTCATGCAAGTAAGAAGAAGCCTCAACTTCTTCATTTCAACAGCCATCACATTAAGTTTGAAAAGTCCCTCATTGAGGTAACCCTTTCCTACATACATTTCATTCATGCTTATTACAACTTTATCCAAAATAAACACACACTTAAACCCATTTTTAATGAGAAGTATTGTAGACACTAAGTTCTTCCTAATAGCAGGAACATAGAGAACATTGTTGAGAGTCAACACCTTGCCGGAAGTTATTTTGAGGAATATCTTCCCACTTCCTTCAACCTTGGTTGTTGCAGTATTACCCATGAAGATCACTTCTTTGGACCAGCGGTATCACAAGTAGCAAAAGGTTCTTTATCCGCACAAACATGTCTAGTGGCTCCTGAATCAAATCACCATTCATTTGGATTTCCAACTAGATTACATTTTGTGATCATAACACACAAAATTTTAATCTTTTCAGTTGCTTCCAACATGTTTATCTAATTTCGTTTATTGTTCTTCTTTAGAACTTGATAATTTAGAGTTTTGTGGTCAATTTCACTACAATTGTAGCACTTGCCTTTGAAACCTTTCTTGTTCTGCTCTTTCTCTTGTCCAGAAGACTTCTTCCTCTTGTTATTATGTGTAGCATCATCTTTAACAAGATTTGCACCCATCATTGCTTATTTCTCACGCAACTTATTGTCCTCTTCTATCTTGAAATGAATCACAAGATCTTCCAAACCAGACAATTGATTTTTAAATATTTCTTTTTCAGGAACAGGAGGATCTCTACTTGTGAACCTTTGCATTTTAAGTTTGGTGAGCCACAAGAACATTATTTGCTACTATTCTTTGAAGTTCACACTGTAGACACGTGATTTTTGACCCTCCCCGAGTTTTAACACATTTTTAGCTTTAAACATTTATTTTAAGGTTAATCTTTATTTCGAAAAATTGAGGGGGGAAAAAAAAAAGAATAGGATCACATTTTAGGATAAGTTTTGTTTTAAATTTTTGTGTAAAAAAAAAAAAAAAAAAAAAAGAGAAAATTTCAAAAAATATATTTTTCTTTTAATTTAGGTTTTAATAAATAAGCTAGTAATCTTAATATTCTCTTAATTATATTTTATTTTAGTCTAGTTATAAATTTTTCTTATATCCTCTTAGTATTAAAAAAAAAAAATAATTAATTAGTTAATATTTATTATTATTTTTTTATCTTTAAAAAAAAAAAATAAATAAAAAAAATGGAAGAAAACCTAATCTACCCAAACCACCCCATTTCCCCACTAACCTAAAACTCCCTCACATATGCCCCCCACAATCTGCACACACACACGCCCCACTGCCATGCACAACACACACTTTCACTCCCCCACTCCCTACATATACAAACACACACCCTACTATCTAGAGGATATAGAACACACTTAGAAAAGATAGAAAGGGGAGGGCAAAAGGAGTTAGAGAAAAAAGTAAAAAAAAAAAGCAACGGACAGAAAGGATTAAGAGAAAAAAAAAATCAGAAAGACACCAAAAAGGCAAACAGACAAATATCGAGAGTCGAAAGTTTGTTCATGGTTTCAAGTTCGTGGTTTCTGAGAGTTGGCTATTGAGCTTTTATTGTGAATTAATTTGCGCAAGAGGTAACCCTCGATCTACTCTTGTATAATTCAATTTCCAGATTATATGAGATTGATTCCAATATTAAGAAGTTATCAAGATTTCGTATGTGTTTAATGTTGATGTTATAATATCGAAATTTTTTTTTTTTTTTTTTTTTTTTGAAATTTTGTATCATTAAGGTGAAATTTGGTATGATATGTGACTATTTTTGCACGTTTAAGGATTCAAACTTTACCTCGTTTCAATTAACACCTGAAGTGATAGATTCATAGTTGTAAAATTAATTGATATGTATATTTGGGTGATATTTTTATTACGTTACTAAGTGAAGCTAATCTTAATTTTTTATTTTTTTTTTCACTGTGATCTCTTGTGAGAGAAAGTTATTTTTTCTTTTTTACCAACTATGATATTAAGAAAGTAGTAGTCATTAAAAATTAATTATAGGCAAAAAAGATTAACAAGACACTGCCTTATTAAAAATTAATTGTAGGCAAAAGATTAACATGACACTGCTTGTTTTTTTTATTTTTTCATATAAAAAAAAAGAGAAGAAGAAATTTTTTCAAAAAATATATATTTTTTTTTTGTTAATTTAGTTTTAATAAATAATCTAGTGACACTAATATTTTCTTAACTGTATTTTTTGGACTAGCTATTTATATTTTCTATATTTTTATTAGTTCAAAATAATAGCTAATATTTTTATTATTATATTTTTATTTATATCTTTAATGTAAGAAAAAATAAATAAATAAATAATAAAATCCTAACCTACCCATAACCCCACGTCCCCACCCCCTGTTCCACACAATACTCACAGCACCCCTCACGTCTGCATGCAACACAACCACACATGCACATTATATATGCACACACCCACACGAAAAATAAAATAAAAAATGGAACACACACACACACAGCAACACGAGAAAAAGAAAAGAAACTAGAAAGAAAGAAAAAGAGGAGAAAGAATAGAGAAGGAAAAGTTAAAAAAAAAAAAAAAAAAAACAGTAAGGAAAAGAGTAACGAAAACAGAAAAAAAAATAGAGAGGAAAATAGATAGATATACCCGGACAGAGAAAAAAAATGAGAGAAAAATTCATTTGTAAGGGAGCGGGTTGAGTTGCGGATTAATCCAAGACTCGATACAAATTTGAAAGAAAAGAGTGCAAAGGGAACACAAAAATTAATAATAAATAATGAATAAGAACATGGGTCTCGAATTTTTAAGAGACGAACAAACGCCTTTAACTCTAGATAAGCTTTAGGCACGATAAATTTGGTCTTGAGTAAGAATGCAATTATGCATCTTTCTCGTTACACTTAATAACAAATATGAAACTTAAGGATGCAAAATTGCACCTTGAAAAAGATCGTCTTATTAATTAATTAAAACTGAGACTTGTAGACAAAACCTCATAGATAGGGTGCATTCGAGTGAAGAAGAGTGTCTGTCAAGACTTAGAATGCAATTATGCATCTAAGTCGAGACTAACGAAAATTGGTACATTAAAAATGAGCGAACTAAGGCATACAAACACAATTTATCCAAAATAGTTTAAGTTAAGTATAAGTCAATAAAGCGACCGTGCTAGAACCACGGGACTTGAGGGATGCCTAATACCTTCCCCTCGGTCAATAGAATTCCTTACCCGGATTTCTAGTTCGCAGACCAATAATAAAAGAGTCAACTTCCTTTTGATTAGGGATTCGAAAAGGTGACTTGGAACACCATAACTCAATTCCAAGTGGCGACTCTGTAAATAAAAATAATCCCTATTCAAAACCGTCACTTTAATTGGAAAAACCCTTCTTCGACTTCGACATCGAACGGAAAAGGGGTGTGACATCTCTGGCGACTCTGCTGGGGATATTAACTAGAATTCGAGCTTTATGACATTGACTTATACTTGCTTAATTGTTTGGATATTGTGTTTTTGGCCTAACATGCTACTTGTCGCTCCTTTACCGCTTTGATATTGTTGAATTGTATTATAAACTGTCTTCTCTCGCGCACCCCTCTGAGTCTCTGAAATATAGGATAGAAGGAATGCAAAGCATGCATCCTACTTTCTTTTTGAGATAAAGCCAGAGTGTCAAGGCACCTGGTGAAGGATTATTAGTCACACATGTTAGGCGGGGTTTGGACCATCAACGAAGGCGGAGTAGCACTGCTACCGAACAAGTTGCCCCACCCCGACTCGAGAGTCCGCTCGGGTAAGCCAGTCTAGACACTTATCTCCATCAGGTTAAACCTAGCAGAACTGAAACTCAGACGTGGCTATCCCTATTAGGCTTCGCTTTATCTGCATCATGTGCATTTGACTTAGCGGGACTCAGCACAGGGGCCGGGTCCGTCTAGGACAGGTGTCCCTCTTTATATGACCAACATGTGCATCCTATGTGCTCTTTGATATTTATTTGGAAGGCCTATTCATTGTTGACCGGCTTTAGGCAACTTAATGAAATAGAAAAAGTATTTTTTTTTCCTCTAAACTTTTATAACTGTCTTCTTAAAATATATATATAATTTTTAGGAATAAAACAGAAAAAAGATCACCCATCGATTGAAGGTCATTTTGAAAATATGACTATTATTTTCTTATCCCCGGATTTATTATTTATATTTATATCTTAATAGCCCTGAACCTTTAGGGGTCTTGAGGCTAAGTTTTTTAAAAAAATAAATAAATAAATATATATATATATATATATATATATATATATATATATATATAAAGATATGTATATATATATATACATATATCCTAATAGCCCTGAACCTCTAGGGGTCGTGAGGCTGATTTTTTTACAAAATTTATATAACTTAATAGCCCTAAACCTTTAAGGGTCGTGAGTCTAAGTTTTTATAAAAATAAAA
Organism: Capsicum rhomboideum; assembly: GCA_031232105.1. NCBI lineage: Eukaryota > Viridiplantae > Streptophyta > Magnoliopsida > Solanales > Solanaceae > Capsicum > Capsicum rhomboideum. The sequence continues at coordinate 34,193,213 of CP124716.1, forward strand.
ATAAAAATAAAAAATAAAATAATAATAATAATAATAATAAAAAAAAAAAAAAAAAAAAAAGCTTGGTTGCATCTTATTCCCCCCCAAACTCCTCATTGAAATGATATAGAGGTCTATCTTTGGAAAATGTCCCTGTAAGGTTGGTATAGACAAGAATCAGTCCCTAAAAATAAACATAAATGTTGATATTTAGATTTTCCCCACCTCCCATTTTGAATAAAATTATTTTTTCATTGGAGTTTAATTTTTGCACTAACATTCACGAGTCAAGTCAAAATTTGAGAATTGAGTTCGTTAGGAGTTTAGACGTTTCCTAATCCCGTGTCTCTATCCATAGGTGCAACATGTCTCGTCCAGTTCGTGGGGAGTGTCAGAAGAGGAAAAGGGATGGGAATGTACCACTGCAAGTTGTGGATTGTGCCCCCTGACAACTTTGGACATGGTGGAATGAGATGGATTCTTCGGATCATGATGAGATATTCAAATATTTGGGTTTTCTGACAAAAATCATGACAATCAACCCTAGGAGGGATGTAATTGAAGCCTTGCAATCTTTTTGGGACCCATTGAACAATGTGTTTCGTTTCTCAGATTTTGAGTTGACTCCAACTTTAGAAGAGATAGCGGGTTATATCGGATATGGGAACATGCATCGTAAAAGACTTATAGCCCCAAGAATCATTTCAGTGAACAGATTCTGTGCACTTCTGAACATGCGCGTTCCAAAAGAGAAATCTCTGGAAAAAGGCTGGGTTTCCTTGCAATTTTTATATGAAAGGTATGGAAGGCAAGAGGGGTTTGAGCAGTTCGGAAAACAACTCGTTAACAAGGGAAATTTTGAAACCTGGAGAGAGCACAGGCGATTTGCATTCATGGTAGCCTTCTTGGGAACGATGGTTTTTCCAAGGAGGGAGAAAAAGATTAACATCCGTTTAGCTGGAGTGGTTCATGTCTTATCAAGAAAGAGGATCACACCCTGGTGCCGATGATCTTGGCAGACATATATCGCGCCCTAACTGTCTGTCAAAAGGGGAAAGGTTTCTTCGAAGGATGTAACATCTTACTGCAAATGTGGATTGTGGAACATCTTTACCAGCGTCCTGTGGCAGCAAGGTTTGTTCCTGAGCAAAATGACCACATCACGGACTATGAAAAGAGGATGAAAGGATATAAATGCCCATAAGGGGTTAGTTCTTGGGATGAGTGTTTTCACTCGCTGACAGCAGATAAGGTCACATGGAACCTTCCTTGGTTCCCTTGGAGGCAGGTCATACATAGGTCTATTAGTCGCCCTTTCTTGTTATTGATGGGTATTAGAGGTGTTCAGCCATATGCGCCATTGCGGGTTCTGCGTCAGCTAGGCAGGCGTCAAATAATACCTGTAACTGAAGACATGATAAGGTTTATGTTTGAGGTCAGACCAGAGATTCCCCTTCCAGAGGGGTTGGCCCAGCAGATTTGGGATGGTTGTCGTCTTATGGGAAATGAAACAATGGTGGTAGAACGCGATGATGGGGAAGTACACCCAGGTTACTCTGAATGGTTCAAGAAACAACCACCTCCGCCAGTCAGACCAGAAAGATCGGTTAAGGGGTCGATAGATCAAGAGGCTGCGATAAGAATAGGAATTGAGATGGCCATGCGAGATCATTATGCTGCCGATCAGGCTTTGAGAGCAGAGTTGGAACGTGCTAGGGCAGCGTTGACTCAACAACAAGCAGAGAGTGATGCAGTGAATGAGGCAAGAGTCAAGAAAGCTCGATTAGATGTGGAGAGAGATTATCAGTCTACTATTCAGGTATTGAATGCCGATTTGGAACGAGCTAGGGAAATGATCGAGGAACAACAAAGGGAATTCGCTGAAGAAAAGGCTAAGTTGGCTCAGATTGAGGTTACACTCCGGGGACAAATCAAGCTGGCAACAACCAGGGGGTCACATGTCGCAGAACTCGCTGCATCCCGCCGCCAACAATTGCAGGAATATGAAAAGAAAATGCAATCAGAGTTTGATCAAGAAAGGTCCCAGTGGATGCGTGAAAGAGGAATATTGAGAGAAAAGCTAGAGGAAGCTTCCACTCGAGAGCAGTGCGCAAAGGAGACGATTGTCTCCCGTAATCAGCAGATGCAGCGATGGGATCAAGCTTTTAGTTCTCTTCGTGGGAAGGTCCATCGTGTGGCCGAGCACACTGCTCAAATGGGCTTGGATTATCAAGAGTTAACTCACGAACAGTTTCTAGTGCAAGTACCAGCCTTTGCTCAACGTCTCACTACTTCATTACAAGATATATACTTGGGTTTGGGAGGTCATCTGAGCCCAAAATCTCCATGAGCAGACTGTTCGAGGCCAGAAAGATCACCAGTAGATCTCGGGACATTTAGAGACTACTTGTAGTGATGGACATTTATTTCCTTTTGTTGCATTGTTTCAGTTTAGTCTTTGAATCTTTTTTCAAAATTTATGTCTCTTAGTTAGTCTTGTCTATTTAAGTTTAGTTTCATTTTCAAGTGTCAGTTCGTAGGGCTTGTTGTTAGGTGTCTTTTCGCTTTTTCTGTCGTATCTGTGTTTGAAAAAAGAAAATTTAATGAAAGGTGAATGTGTTGGAAGCTTTCTACTTATCTTTTATATATATGTATATATTTTCACTTTTAGTCTTGAAAAATATATATAATAAAATAATAATAATAATAAATAAAAATAAAATAAAATAAATAAATAAAAAATAAATAAAATTTATTAGTTTTCTTCGAACTACGCAATGATCTGATTCATGTCCCGACATGATACGTAGGCAACCCTACAACGGGTTCGATCAAAGCTTTCCAAAAAAAAATAAAAAAAAAAATAAATAAATAAATAAATAAATAAAAATATATATATAAATAATAATAATAATAATAATAAATATATATGTTAGAAAATAAAATGCGCCTAGATGAGCCGGGATGAAACATAAGGCCTCCCACATTAAGATGGGAAATGCATTTAGATGTATAACATAAGATGTGTTATATAAATGTGCAACACTTACCCATTTGTCACTTGTTACAGAAAAGATTAAAATTTTGTAAGGTGGTTGGTTTGTGGTTACACTGGCATCTCATCCGTACAATACCAGATCCAAAGGAAAGGGCAAAATGACACTCAAAGAAGGGATAGAGTCTGACAGCGAAGATGACCACAATCAGTTGATTCAACAAGAATTTGCATCGATAGAAGAGAATAAGTTATTGAAACAGCAAATGGCAGAAATGTATCAAGCTTGGATAAATGGGAAAGCACCACCTTCCTCAATTCCTGGACTTTCGAACACGACTGTCCCAATTTCCACTCAGGCCCAAACCGACGATCCGTTTTACCCACCGGGATTCGGCCCATATACTAATGTGCCTAGCACAGTTGGGACCTCCACTGTGCGCCCCCCAAATCCATCTCTCACAAATAACCCGCTCTTCACTCCTGCAGTACCAACTACTATAGATCCTCAACCAAAGCTGATACCAAAGTTTGTGGGTGAGCTACCTCGGGATCAATTCTATTCCACTGGAGTAACCTTTAAGGTCCCAGAATCCTCCAATCCTACTTATCTGCACAACTCCCCTATAGTGATCGAAAAGACGACAAAGAATGAGGAACAAGAGGAGATGGAAAAAAAAATGAGAAGTTTGGAGCAAAGCATGAGGAACATGCAAGGACTGGGAAGGAACAAGAGTGTTTCTTACAAAGATTTGTGCATGTTCCCCGACGTCCACTTGCCTCTAGGTTTCAAAACCCCAAAGTTTGACAAGTACGATGGACATGGTGATCCGTTAGCTCATTTGAAAAGATTTTGTAATCAACTAAGGGGAGCAGGGGGAAAAGAAGAGCTACTTATGGCTTATTTTGGAGAGAGTTTGACGGGGATAGCTTCAGAATGGTTTATCGATCAGGATATCTCTCGTTGGCATGTTTGGGATGATTTGGCTCGGGATTTTGTCCAGCAATTTCAATACAATATTGACATAATTCCAGATCGCACCACACTAGCCAATCTGAGGAAAAAGACTACTGAGGGTTTCCGTGAATATGCTATTAGGTGGAGAGAGCAAGCTGCCAGAGTTAAGCCCGCAATTAAGGAGTCAGAGATGATTGATATTTTTCTTCAGGCATAGGAACCTGACTACTTCCATCACTTGCTTTCTGCTGTTGGAAAAACATTTGCTGAGGTTATTAAGGTTGGCGAAATGGTGGAAAATGGAATTAAGTCCGGAAAGATTATAAGCCAAGCTGCTTTAAAAGCTACGACACAGGCGATTCAAAATGGTTCGGGAGGTATTGGGGGAAAGAAAAGGAAGGAAGATGTGGCTACTATTGTGCCAGGGCCACGACAAACTCCAAGAGGTCCGCCTCACCAATACGCACAATCTCAACCCCAGATATATACCCAAGACCCATATAATCACCCACAACACTACCCACTATATTCCGTACCATCTCCTCAGTATCCCATTTATAATGCACAGCCATATGCCCAACCCTCTTCTTACCCGCAATGGCGTGCACCAGCCCCTCAAAATCATCCTCCACTCCCACAAGTTTACCAAGGCCCTTCTAAGCTTAATTTCCGACCTAGGGTAGCGTATAAAAGGGGTAACATAGCCAAAGATAATTTCACTCCTATTGGAGAATCGTATGCTAGCTTATTTCAGAGGCTGAGGGCCTTGAATGTTTTGAGCCCAATTAAGAGGAAAGTATCAAACCCTCCTCCAAAAAATGTGGATTATTCTCGAAGATGTGCATACTGTTCTGATGCCCCAGGGCACGATACAGAGAAATGTTGGTTCTTGAAAAAGGCCATCCAAGAGTTGATTGATACACAACAAATTGTGGTGCAAAACTCAGATGCTCCAAACATTAATCAAAACCCTCTGCCAACTCATACTGAAACAAATATGCTTGAGTTGATACATGGTGGTGAAGAATCCACAATTTCCTACAAGCCTATCATTAAGATCAAAAGTGATGAGGAAAAGACAACAAATGTGGTGGATTTGACGAAGGTAGTATCTTCAGGAGTGAATGAGACGCCCATAAAGCCCAAACAATCGAATACTCCCATGGTTATTGTGAAAGGAGCTTCAGAAAGTGTTGGGTCAAGTCAGATGATCCCAAAGTTGATTGCTCCAAGAATGCCTGCCAAGCCCCTCTTAATTGTGAAAGGAGCTCTCACAACTCCTATTATTATTAAGCCAGTGTCACAACTTCCAATGGTTAACAACAAAACAGTCCCTTGGAACTATAATCGTACAGCAGTGATATATAAGGGAAAAGAAGTCTTTGCAGAAGTGGATGGAATAGGGGGGTTGACTCGTTCAGGGAGATGTTTTACCCCAGAAGAGTTAAGAAAAGATAGAGACGACCAGAGGCCAGTCAAGAAATCGGTAACCGCGGAGGAGGCTGAGGAGTTCTTGAAAAAGATGAAGTTGCCAGAATATTCTATCATGGAACAGTTGAGAAAAACGCCAGCCCAAATCTCTTTGTTGTCTTTACTGATCCGCTCAGAAGAGCATCGCAAAGCTATAATAAAGATTCTGAATGAGGCACATGTACCCAGTGAGATTACAGTAAATCAATTGGAGAAAATTATTGGAAGAATCTTCGAGGTAAATAGGGTCACCTTCTCAGACGATGAACTACCCGTGGAAGGTACTGGGCATAACCACGGCCTCTATATTACTGTAAAATGTGAGCATTCTTATGTCACTCGAGTCTTGATTGATGGAGGATCTGGTGCTAATATTTGTCCTCTATCAACTCTGCAAAAATTGAATGTTAGTACCGAAAGGATCCGACCTAATAATGTTTGTGTCAGAGCTTTCGATGGAACAAAAACGAATGCCATGGGTGAGATAGAGCTTGTATTAACAATAGGGCCTGTTGATTTTACCATAGATTTTCAAGTCTTGAACATTGACGCCTCATACAATCTGTTATTGGGGAGGCCATGGGTTCATAGGGCTGGGGCAGTCCCATCCACATTGCATCAAATGATCAAGTTCGAACACAACAGAAAAGAAATAGTCGTTCACGGAGAAGGGGACTTGTCCATGTACAAAGAATCATCCATTTCCTTCATTGACACAGGAAATGTACATGGAGCGCTGATCTATCAGAATTTTGAGGTAGTGGTTGTTGAGCATATCCTCGAGGGGAATCTCATTCCGAGACCACAGTTGCCATCTGCATCTGTCATGGTGGTAAGTGAGATGTTAAAACATGGTTTCGAACCAGGAAAAGGATTAGGGATGTCTTTACAGGGTCGAGCTCATCTAATATGCCTTCGTGAGAACCTAGGTACCTTTGGTTTAGGGTATGAACCCACTTTTGAAGATATGAAGAAAGCTAAGAAGCAGAAAAAAGAGTTATGGTCACTTGTCAAGCCGATACCGCCACTCAACCAGTCTTTCATCAGAACCAGTGCTATTGGGTCCCTCATGTTACCAGTCTCAGAGCCAATGTTTGATGATGATACAGGGTTGATTGGACTTTTCCAAAACATGTTTTGTGAAGCTGATATGGTTGAAATTGGGGAAGGCACCAGTAATGCTGATGTGCAGTTTATTGGCCCTGATATCCAACTCAACAATTGGGAGGCCACTCCTCTTCCCACTAAGAAGGAGTCTTGGTAGTTTGTTTTATTTCCCTTTCTGTAATTTGAATTATTCCAGGGTTGTAATTCAGATCTTTATCTTGTTTGTTTTATGTTCAAACCCTCCTATCTTTATTTTCAATGAAATGCAGTTTCCCTTTTTTCTATTTTGAGTCTAATTTTTACTTATTTATTTCCTATTGCACAGTTCTTTCTATGCTGATTCTAGTGATATGACATGCATGCGGAATTTTCAGCCAGATCTTAAAACTCAAACTAATCATGAAATAATGAATGAAGAAGTTGAATATGATCAAGATGAAGTATTAGAGGAAATAAGCAAGGATTTCGAACAGTTTGAGAATAAGTCCAATCCCAATATGAGTGAAACGGAGTCAATCAATCTAGGAGATCATGAAAATATTAGGGAGACTAAGATAAGTGTACATGCGCAACCACAACAAAAGGAAGAAATAATCGAAGCCTTGCTCGATTATAAAGACATATTTGCTTGGTCTTACGATGATATGCCTGGTTTGAGCACTGATCTAGTAGTTCATAAGTTGCCAACAGATCCCGCCGTTCCTCCGGTCAAACAAAAGTTGAGGAAACTCAAAACTGATATGAGTGTAATAGTTAAAGAGGAAATCACAAAGCAACTTGAGGCTAAAGTCATTCGAGTCGCACAATATCCTACTTGGTTATCCAATATCGTCCCCGTGCCAAAGAAGGATGGCAAAGTTCGAATGTGTGTTGATTATCGGGATCTAAATAAAGCGAGTCCAAAAGATGACTTTCCGCTGCCTAACATCCATATCCTGCTGGACAATTGTGCCAAGCATGAACTTGCATCTTTTGTGGATTGTTACGCGTGATACCATTAGATCATCATGGATCATGAAGACGCAGAAAAGACATCATTTATCAGATCATGGGGGACATACTGTTATCGAGTCATGCCATTTGGGCTAAAGAATGCAGGGGCAACTTACATGAGGGCGATGACCACTATGTTTCACGACATGATGCATAAAGAGATCGAGGTTTATGTGGATGATGTGATAATTAAGTCAAGAAAGCAGTCATACCATGTCAAAGATCTGAGGAAATTCTTTGATAGGCTTCGCAGGTACAACCTCAAACTTAACCCAGCAAAATGCGTATTTGGGGTCCCGTCTGGAAAGCTTTTGGGGTTTATAGTCAGTCGGCGTGGTATTGAATTAGATCCTTCAAAGATAAAAGCTATTCAGGAATTGCCTCCACCAAAGAATAAAACCGAGGTGATGAGCTTGTTGGGAAGGTTGAATTATATCAGTAGATTCATTGCCCAACTCACGACAACATGCGAGCCCATTTTTAAATTATTGAAGAAGAACGCTGCAGTTGAATGGACTGAAGAATGTCAAGAGGCATTCGATAGAATCAAAAGATACTTATCAAATCCACCTGTGTTGGTCCCACCTGAGCCAGGCAGGCCCTTGATATTGTATATGTCTGTTCTGGATAACTCTTTTGGCTGTGTATTGGGTCAACATGATATCACAGGAAAAAAGGAGCAAGCCATCTACTACCTCAGCAAGAAATTTACCACTTATGAGGCTAAGTACACACTTCTCGAAAGGACATGTTGTGCCCTGACTTGGGTGGCACAAAAGTTGAAGCATTATCTTTCATCCTACACCACTTACCTCATCTCTCGCATGGATCCCTTAAAGTATATATTTCAAAAGCCCATGCCCACGGGCAGACTCGCAAAATGGCAGATATTGCTCACAGAATTTGATATTGTCTATGTGACGCGGACTGCAATGAAAACCCAAGCGCTAGCGGATCATTTGGCCGAAAACCCCGTTGATGAATGTTATGAGCCATTAAAGACTTATTTTCCTGACGAAGAGGTATCATGCGTCGACGAAGCTGTCTCTGATGATAGCCATCAAGGTTGGAGGTTGTTCTTTGATGGAGCTGCTAATGTGAAAGGAGTTGGAATCGGAGCAGTTCTTGTTTCAGAATCAGAACAATATTATCCCATAACAGCTCAACTTCGATTCTATTGTACCAATAATATGGCGGAATATGAAGCTTGTATCTTGGGTTTACGACTGGCTATCGACATGGGAATCCAAGAACTGTTGGTGCTAGGTGACTCAGACTTGTTAGTCCACCAGATCCAAGGAGATTGGGAGACTCGCGATTTGAAGCTTATACCATATCGAGATTGTTTGCAAGACCTTTGTCGACAATTCGTATTGGTAAAGTTTTGACACATTCCCAGAGTTCATAACGAGATTGCTGATGCCTTGGCAACCTTATCTTCGATGCTCCAACATCCCGACAAGACTCATATTGACCCCTTGCATATACGAATTCATGATCAGCATGCTTATTGCAATATGGTCGAAGAAGAACTTGATGGTGAACCGTGGTTCCATGATATCAAAAAATACATTCAATCTGGAGAATACCCAATACATGCCGATGGTAACCAAAAGAGAACTATTCGACGATTGGCTAGCGGATTTTTCTTAAGCGGAGGGATCTTGTACAAAAAGACTCCAGATTTAGGACTTTTAAGGTGTGTAGATGCCAGAGAAGCTTCCACTATCATGACTGAAATACATTCTGGGGTTTGTGGGCCGCATATGAATGGGTATGTATTGACAAAGAAAGTACTTCGGGCAGGTTATTATTGGCTTACCATGGAGCGAGATTCCATTCGATTCGTCCGTAAATGTCATGAATGCCAAGTGCACGGGGATTTGATACATTCTCCTCCTTCTGAGTTACATACAATGTCTGCTCCATGGCCCTTCGTGGCTTGGGGAATGGATGTGATTGGACCTATTGAACCGAAAGCATCAAATGGGCACAGGTTCATCTTGGTAGCAATTGATTATTTTACAAAGTGGGTGGAAGCAGCAACCTTCAAGTCGGTGACCAAAAAAGCTGTGGTGAATTTTGTTCACTTCAATATTATTTGCCGATTTGGTATCCCAAAGGTAATTATTACAGACAATGCCGCGAATCTCAATAGTCATCTGATGCGAGAGGTATGCCAACAATTTAAGATTACGCATCGAAATTCAACTCCATATCGCCCCAAGGCAAACGGTGCTGTAGAAGCTGCCAATAAGAACCTAAAGAAGATACTCCGAAAGATGGTGCAAGGTTCCCGACAATGGCATGAAAAGTTACCTTTCGCTCTATTGGGTTATCGTACTACAGTTCGTACTTCAATAGGTGCGACTCCCTACTCGCTAGTATATGGAACTGAAGCAGTTATACCTGCAGAAATTGAGATTCCATCTCTTCGAGTCATTGTAGAAGCTGAGATTGACGATGATCAGTGGGTCAAGAACCAATTGGAGCAACTGAGCTTGATTGATGAAAAAAGATTAACGTCAGTATGTCATGGTCAACTATACCAGAAGAGAATGGCACGAGCATATAATAGAAAAGTGCGGCCCAGACATTTTGAAGTGGGGCAGTTAGTATTAAGGCGCATCCTCCCCCATCAGGTTGAAGCTAAAGGCAAGTTTTCCCCGAACTGGCAAGGTCCATTCATGGTGAAGAAAGTGTTGCCCAATGGTGCATTATATCTGACCGATATAGAAGGCAAAATGGTAGAAGTGGCTATCAATGCCGATGCAGTTAAAAGATATTATGTATGATCTTTATTTATCGTTATTTCTATTTACATGTTTGGTTTTGGCATATTTAAAAGATTGATATGACGAAGGCATTTTATTCTACTATCCAAATATTGTGTCATCAGTTGTCTATCCCATTTGAGCTTAAGTTTTACTTTCTTTTGTACCCCTCGTTTGGAATCAAAATAGAATAAAAGAAAAATGATAAAAATGTCGAAAAAGAAAAATGGAGTCAGGAAAAAATCCAAAAGAGAGAAGTGTCAAGAAAAGGAAATTGAGTCAAAAAAAAAAAAAAAAAAATCAAGCAAAAGAACAAGTTGCCTGAACTACGTTTGACCTGATTCTTGCTACGACAAGATACGTAGGCAACCCTACTTTGGGGTTCGGTCCAACCAAATAAAAAGTTCAAGTTACCCAGTTTAAAAGAAACTGGGGCAAAAGTTATTTTCTTTGTGAGTCGATTCCAAAAGTTGTAAGTCTCACCCTATTTAAGTGTCTTTTGAGCCTCATGCCACCCTTTCTTTCTAACCCTAGCCAAAAGCCACGATACAACCAAAGAAAGACCTTCAGATCAATCTTTGAAAATGTCGAGGCTAAGCATGGTATGGTGACACGATGTTCTATATTTTGGGACGCACTTGTCTTTATCAGCATAAAGGAAATATGACAGAAATAAAAATGAGAGAGTCTTATTGGTGAAAACCCTCACGGGCACCATAAGGCGATGGTGAGATGAGAGAAACAAAAATAAGAGAGTCTTATTGGTGAAAACCCTCACGGGCACCATAAGGCGATGGTGAGATGAGAGAAAATGAAAATGAGAGAGGTTTGCTGGTGAAAACTCTTTGGGGCTTCGCTAGCCGGATGAGGCTTGTGGTTTAGAGGCGACAGGCTCAAAGCAAAACCCAGTTTTCAATTCAACAGGTTGGCAAAAGTTGATAAATGGTTGAGATTGGAAGGTCGGGTTGCTTGATCTCAAATGCATGTCATAATCACTAGAGCCGGCTATAACATTCAGATAAGTTTTCTGTCCTTCATTCTTTTGGAAATAGGGACGTTTGTTGCCTTTCTTTTTGTTCAATATTTCTATTACATTTTTTGTCTTTGTTATCAAAATGGGAAATCACCGTACTCATTGTTCTGTCATCTTTGAGTCAAGTCCATGACAAAACAAGTAAGAAAGGACTTCAAAACTTGCTACCAACTCCTTCAATGGTGCAAAGCAGGGGAAATGGCCAACACATAAAAGAAACATGATTCAAAGTGAAACAAAACACCTAAGAATGGTCATCATCTGACAGTTTCCGAATTCGTAAGTATACGAAGGGGCGACGAAAGTTAAAATTCAGAGGCGCCATGAAATGAAAATACGATTTGAGTTACAGTCATTGGGTAACCGAAGTTTTGAGGTCGATAGTACAACAAGTTAATGATACTCATCAATGGCTCAAAACAGAGCTGAACATGACAAGTGCAGGAGCAATCGCATCAAAAGTCAAATGCCATGAACCAACCACCATGTTGTTAAACTCATAATTTTTCTTTGTCTGAAACAGAGATAGGTGTTGCCTGCAAATCAAAGGCTTCGAAGCCTGGATATCAGAAAGGGGAAATTCTTCACTTCAGTGAATGCAAGAAGCAATATTGCGACATAAGCTTGCTAGATTACAGTCATAGTAAAAAATTATTATCTTTTACCTTTGCGAGTGGCATTTTCTGGAATGGGGCAGGGTTGGATTCACCCTCTTCATTTTTCCAATAGTTATGATTTCTCAAACTCATCAAAATTTTGGTACAAACTGGGGCAAAATTTTTGTTCGTGTATTTGATAGTTTACTTTCTGCTCAGGACCCTCCTGAATAATGGGACTTTTATTTTCTGCTCAGGACCCTCCTGAATAATGGGACTTTTATTCTCTGCTCAGGACCCTCCTGGAAAATGGGAGCAATAGGACCCTCCTGAATAATGGGACTTTACCTTTCTGCTCAGGACCCTCCTGAAAAATGGGATCAACAGGACCCTCCTGAAAAATGGGACTTTATTTTCTGCTCAGGACCCTCCTGAAAAATGGGACTTTATTTTCTGCTCAGGACCCTCCTGAAAAATGGGATTTTTATTTTCAACTCAGGACCCTCCTGGATAATGGGACTTTAATTTTCAGCTCAGGACCCTCCTGGAAAATGGGATCAACAGGACCCTCCTGAAAAATGGGACTTTACCTTTTAGCTCAGGACCCTCCTGGAAAATGGGATCAACAGGACCCTCCTGAAAAATGGTATTTTACTTTTCAGCTCAGGACCCTCCTGAAAAATGGGATTTACTTTTCTAGTTCACTATTTATTTTGAAGCTCAGGAGCCCGCCTGGAGAATAGGGCGAATTTTCAATTCAAGCTCAGGAGCCCGCTTGGAGAATAGGGTCAATTTTCAATTCAAGCTCAGGAGCCAGCCTGGAGAACATGGCGATTTTCGGATTCAAAGTCAGAAAAAGCAAGTGTCCGCGTGAAGAATAGGACCGATTTCAAGTTCATCTCCAATAACCGAAATCGACATGAAGAAAAGTTCACCGTCTAGTTCAACTCAAGAGGAGAGCAGACATATTATTACTTGAGGAAGCATGAAGATTCAAGTCAAGATTCAACAGAAGCAGAATAGATAGGATCTTGTACTTGAAGGATCATTTTTATTCTCGTCTTTTATTTTGATGTAAAAACAGGAGCCACGAACCGGAACCTCGACAGGACCTCACTCGATTCTCCATCTCAGAATGTTCCACTTCCCTTCTTATCCTTTGAGCTACACGTGACCTGATTCCCTTATAACCCGGGATATGTAGGCTGTCCAAAACCAGGACGCGGTCGCATCTTTTCCTCCTTTCCTTTTTCATTTCAAATAACAGTAGGGTCAAAACTTGTCTCGTTGTCTACTTCTTTGTCTGAAAACTCTTCGTGTTCTCAGACAAAGAGGGGCAAATGTAGACACGTGATTTTTGACCCTCCCCGAGTTTTAACACATTTTTAGCTTTAAACATTTATTTTAAGGTTAATCTTTATTTCGAAAAATTGAGGGGGAAAAAAAAAAAAGAATAGGATCACATTTTAGGATAAGTTTTGTTTTAAATTTTTGTGTAAAAAAAAAAAAAAAAAAAAAAAAAAATTTCAAAAAATATATTTTTCTTTTAATTTAGGTTTTAATAAACAAGCTAGTAATCTTAATATTCTCTTAATTATATTTTATTTTAGTCTAGTTATAAATTTTTCTTATATCCTCTTAGTATTAAAAAAAAAAAAAATTAATTAGTTAATATTTATTATTATTTTTTTATCTTTAAAAAAAAAAAAAAAAAAAAAAAATGGAAGAAAACCTAATCTACCCAAACCACCCCATTTCCCCACTAACCTAAAACTCCCTCACATATCCCCCCCCACAATCTGCACACACACACGCCCCACTGCCATGCACAACACACACTTTCACTCCCCCACTCCCTACATATAAAAACACACACCCTACTATCTAGAGGATATAGAACACACTTAGAAAAGATAGAAAGGGGAGGGCAAAAGGAGTTAGAGAAAAAAGTAAAAAAAAAAAGCAACGGACAGAAAGGATTAAGAGAAAAAAAAAATCAGAAAGACACCAAAAAGGCAAACAGACAAATATCGAGAGTCGAAAGTTTGTTCATGGTTTCAAGTTCGTGGTTTCTGAGAGTTGGCTATTGAGCTTTTATTGTGAATTAATTTGCGCAAGAGGTAACCCTCGATCTACTCTTGTATAATTCAATTTCCAGATTATATGAGATTGATTCCAATATTAAGAAGTTATCAAGATTTCGTATGTGTTTAATGTTGATGTTATAATATCGAATTTTTTTTATTTTTTATTTTTTTTTGAAATTTTGTATCATTAAGGTGAAATTTGGTATGATATGTGACTATTTTTGCACGTTTAAGGATTCAAACTTTACCTCGTTTCAATTAACACCTGAAGTGATAGATTCATAGTTGTAAAATTAATTGATATGTATATTTGGGTGATATTTTTATTACGTTACTAAGTGAAGCTAATCTTAATTTTTTATTTTTTTTTTCACTGTGATCTCTTGTGAGAGAAAGTTATTTTTTCTTTTTTACCAACTATGATATTAAGAAAGTAGTAGTCATTAAAAATTAATTATAGGCAAAAAAGATTAACAAGACACTGCCTTATTAAAAATTAATTGTAGGCAAAAGATTAACATGACACTGCTTGTTTTTTTTATTTTTTCATATAAAAAAAAAGAGAAGAAGAAATTTTTTCAAAAAATATATATTTTTTTTTTGTTAATTTAGTTTTAATAAATAATCTAGTGACACTAATATTTTCTTAACTGTATTTTTTGGACTAGCTATTTATATTTTCTATATTTTTATTAGTTCAAAATAATAGCTAATATTTTTATTATTATATTTTTATTTATATCTTTAATGTAAGAAAAAATAAATAAATAAATAATAAAATCCTAACCTACCCATAACCCCACGTCCCCACCCCCTGTTCCACACAATACTCACAGCACCCCTCACGTCTGCATGCAACACAACCACACATGCACATTATATATGCACACACCCACACGAAAAATAAAATAAAAAATGGAACACACACACACACAGCAACACGAGAAAAAGAAAAGAAACTAGAAAGAAAGAAAAAGAGGAGAAAGAATAGAGAAGGAAAAGTTAAAAAAAAAAAAAAAAAAAACAGTAAGGAAAAGAGTAACGAAAACAGAAAAAAAAATAGAGAGGAAAATAGATAGATATACCCGGACAGAGAAAAAAAATGAGAGAAAAATTCATTTGTAAGGGAGCGGGTTGAGTTGCGGATTAATCCAAGACTCGATACAAATTTGAAAGAAAAGAGTGCAAAGGGAACACAAAAATTAATAATAAATAATGAATAAGAACATGGGTCTCGAATTTTTAAGAGACGAACAAACGCCTTTAACTCTAGATAAGCTTTAGGCACGATAAATTTGGTCTTGAGTAAGAATGCAATTATGCATCTTTCTCGTTACACTTAATAACAAATATGAAACTTAAGGATGCAAAATTGCACCTTGAAAAAGATCGTCTTATTAATTAATTAAAACTGAGACTTGTAGACAAAACCTCATAGATAGGGTGCATTCGAGTGAAGAAGAGTGTCTGTCAAGACTTAGAATGCAATTATGCATCTAAGTCGAGACCAACGAAAATTGGTACATTAAAAATGAGCGAACTAAGGCATACAAACACAATTTATCCAAAATAGTTTAAGTTAAGTATAAGTCAATAAAGCGACCGTGCTAGAACCACGGGACTTGAGGGATGCCTAATACCTTCCCCTCGGTCAATAGAATTCCTTACCCGGATTTCTAGTTCGCAGACCAATAATAAAAGAGTCAACTTCCTTTTGATTAGGGATTCGAAAAGGTGACTTGGAACACCATAACTCAATTCCAAGTGGCGACTCTGTAAATAAAAATAATCCCTATTCAAAACCGTCACTTTAATTGGAAAAACCCTTCTTCGACTTCGACATCGAACGGAAAAGGGGTGTGACATCTCTGGCGACTCTGCTGGGGATATTAACTAGAATTCGAGCTTTATGACATTGACTTATACTTGCTTAATTGTTTGGATATTGTGTTTTTGGCCTAACATGCTACTTGTCGCTCCTTTACCGCTTTGATATTGTTGAATTGTATTATAAACTGTCTTCTCTCGCGCACCCCTCTGAGTCTCTGAAATATAGGATAGAAGGAATGCAAAGCATGCATCCTACTTTCTTTTTGAGATAAAGCCAGAGTGTCAAGGCACCTGGTGAAGGATTATTAGTCACACATGTTAGGCGGGGTTTGGACCATCAACGAAGGCGGAGTAGCACTGCTACCGAACAAGTTGCCCCACCCCGACTCGAGAGTCCGCTCGGGTAAGCCAGTCTAGACACTTATCTCCATCAGGTTAAACCTAGCAGAACTGAAACTCAGACGTGGCTATCCCTATTAGGCTTCGCTTTATCTGCATCATGTGCATTTGACTTAGCGGGACTCAGCACAGGGGCCGGGTCCGTCTAGGACAGGTGTCCCTCTTTATATGACCAACATGTGCATCCTATGTGCTCTTTGATATTTATTTGGAAGGCCTATTCATTGTTGACCGGCTTTAGGCAACTTAATGAAATAGAAAAAGTATTTTTTTTTCCTCTAAACTTTTATAACTGTCTTCTTAAAATATATATATAATTTTTAGGAATAAAACAGAAAAAAGATCACCCATCGATTGAAGGTCATTTTGAAAATATGACTATTATTTTCTTATCCCCGGATTTATTATTTATATTTATATCTTAATAGCCCTGAACCTTTAGGGGTCTTGAGGCTAAGTTTTTTAAAAAAATAAATAAATAAATATATATATATATATATATATATATATATATAAAGATATGTATATATATATATACATATATCCTAATAGCCCTGAACCTCTAGGGGTCGTGAGGCTGATTTTTTTACAAAATTTATATAACTTAATAGCCCTAAACCTTTAAGGGTCGTGAGTCTAAGTTTTTATAAAAATAAAAATAAAAATAAAAAATAAAATAATAATAATAATAATAATAAAAAAAAAAAAAAAAAAAAAAGCTTGGTTGCATCTTATTCCCCCCCAAACTCCTCATTGAAATGATATAGAGGTCTATCTTTGGAAAATGTCCCTGTAAGGTTGGTATAGACAAGAATCAGTCCCTAAAAATAAACATAAATGTTGATATTTAGATTTTCCCCACCTCCCATTTTGAATAAAATTATTTTTTCATTGGAGTTTAATTTTTGCACTAACATTCACGAGTCAAGTCAAAATTTGAGAATTGAGTTCGTTAGGAGTTTAGACGTTTCCTAATCCCGTGTCTCTATCCATAGGTGCAACATGTCTCGTCCAGTTCGTGGGGAGTGTCAGAAGAGGAAAAGGGATGGGAATGTACCACTGCAAGTTGTGGATTGTGCCCCCTGACAACTTTGGACATGGTGGAATGAGATGGATTCTTCGGATCATGATGAGATATTCAAATATTTGGGTTTTCTGACAAAAATCATGACAATCAACCCTAGGAGGGATGTAATTGAAGCCTTGCAATCTTTTTGGGACCCATTGAACAATGTGTTTCGTTTCTCAGATTTTGAGTTGACTCCAACTTTAGAAGAGATAGCGGGTTATATCGGATATGGGAACATGCATCGTAAAAGACTTATAGCCCCAAGAATCATTTCAGTGAACAGATTCTGTGCACTTCTGAACATGCGCGTTCCAAAAGAGAAATCTCTGGAAAAAGGCTGGGTTTCCTTGCAATTTTTATATGAAAGGTATGGAAGGCAAGAGGGGTTTGAGCAGTTCGGAAAACAACTCGTTAACAAGGGAAATTTTGAAACCTGGAGAGAGCACAGGCGATTTGCATTCATGGTAGCCTTCTTGGGAACGATGGTTTTTCCAAGGAGGGAGAAAAAGATTAACATCCGTTTAGCTGGAGTGGTTCATGTCTTATCAAGAAAGAGGATCACACCCTGGTGCCGATGATCTTGGCAGACATATATCGCGCCCTAACTGTCTGTCAAAAGGGGAAAGGTTTCTTCGAAGGATGTAACATCTTACTGCAAATGTGGATTGTGGAACATCTTTACCAGCGTCCTGTGGCAGCAAGGTTTGTTCCTGAGCAAAATGACCACATCACGGACTATGAAAAGAGGATGAAAGGATATAAATGCCCATAAGGGGTTAGTTCTTGGGATGAGTGTTTTCACTCGCTGACAGCAGATAAGGTCACATGGAACCTTCCTTGGTTCCCTTGGAGGCAGGTCATACATAGGTCTATTAGTCGCCCTTTCTTGTTATTGATGGGTATTAGAGGTGTTCAGCCATATGCGCCATTGCGGGTTCTGCGTCAGCTAGGCAGGCGTCAAATAATACCTGTAACTGAAGACATGATAAGGTTTATGTTTGAGGTCAGACCAGAGATTCCCCTTCCAGAGGGGTTGGCCCAGCAGATTTGGGATGGTTGTCGTCTTATGGGAAATGAAACAATGGTGGTAGAACGCGATGATGGGGAAGTACACCCAGGTTACTCTGAATGGTTCAAGAAACAACCACCTCCGCCAGTCAGACCAGAAAGATCGGTTAAGGGGTCGATAGATCAAGAGGCTGCGATAAGAATAGGAATTGAGATGGCCATGCGAGATCATTATGCTGCCGATCAGGCTTTGAGAGCAGAGTTGGAACGTGCTAGGGCAGCGTTGACTCAACAACAAGCAGAGAGTGATGCAGTGAATGAGGCAAGAGTCAAGAAAGCTCGATTAGATGTGGAGAGAGATTATCAGTCTACTATTCAGGTATTGAATGCCGATTTGGAACGAGCTAGGGAAATGATCGAGGAACAACAAAGGGAATTCGCTGAAGAAAAGGCTAAGTTGGCTCAGATTGAGGTTACACTCCGGGGACAAATCAAGCTGGCAACAACCAGGGGGTCACATGTCGCAGAACTCGCTGCATCCCGCCGCCAACAATTGCAGGAATATGAAAAGAAAATGCAATCAGAGTTTGATCAAGAAAGGTCCCAGTGGATGCGTGAAAGAGGAATATTGAGAGAAAAGCTAGAGGAAGCTTCCACTCGAGAGCAGTGCGCAAAGGAGACGATTGTCTCCCGTAATCAGCAGATGCAGCGATGGGATCAAGCTTTTAGTTCTCTTCGTGGGAAGGTCCATCGTGTGGCCGAGCACACTGCTCAAATGGGCTTGGATTATCAAGAGTTAACTCACGAACAGTTTCTAGTGCAAGTACCAGCCTTTGCTCAACGTCTCACTACTTCATTACAAGATATATACTTGGGTTTGGGAGGTCATCTGAGCCCAAAATCTCCATGAGCAGACTGTTCGAGGCCAGAAAGATCACCAGTAGATCTCGGGACATTTAGAGACTACTTGTAGTGATGGACATTTATTTCCTTTTGTTGCATTGTTTCAGTTTAGTCTTTGAATCTTTTTTCAAAATTTATGTCTCTTAGTTAGTCTTGTCTATTTAAGTTTAGTTTCATTTTCAAGTGTCAGTTCGTAGGGCTTGTTGTTAGGTGTCTTTTCGCTTTTTCTGTCGTATCTGTGTTTGAAAAAAGAAAATTTAATGAAAGGTGAATGTGTTGGAAGCTTTCTACTTATCTTTTATATATATGTATATATTTTCACTTTTAGTCTTGAAAAATATATATAATAAAATAATAATAATAATAAATAAAAATAAAATAAAATAAATAAATAAAAAATAAATAAAATTTATTAGTTTTCTTCGAACTACGCAATGATCTGATTCATGTCCCGACATGATACGTAGGCAACCCTATAACGGGTTCGATCAAAGCTTTCCAAAAAAAAATAAAAAAATAAAAAAATAAAAAAATAAATAAATAAATAAATAAATAAATAAATAAATAAATAAATAAAAATATATATATAAATAATAATAATAATAATAATAAATATATATGTTAGAAAATAAAATGCGCCTAGATGAGCCGGGATGAAACATAAGGCCTCCCACATTAAGATGGGAAATGCATTTAGATGTATAACATAAGATGTGTTATATAAATGTGCAACACTTACCCATTTGTCACTTGTTACAGAAAAGATTAAAATTTTGTAAGGTGGTTGGTTTGTGGTTACACTGGCATCTCATCCGTACAATACCAGATCCAAAGGAAAGGGCAAAATGACACTCAAAGAAGGGATAGAGTCTGACAGCGAAGATGACCACAATCAGTTGATTCAACAAGAATTTGCATCGATAGAAGAGAATAAGTTATTGAAACAGCAAATGGCAGAAATGTATCAAGCTTGGATAAATGGGAAAGCACCACCTTCCTCAATTCCTGGACTTTCGAACACGACTGTCCCAATTTCCACTCAGGCCCAAACCGACGATCCGTTTTACCCACCGGGATTCGGCCCATATACTAATGTGCCTAGCACAGTTGGGACCTCCACTGTGCGCCCCCCAAATCCATCTCTCACAAATAACCCGCTCTTCACTCCTGCAGTACCAACTACTATAGATCCTCAACCAAAGCTGATACCAAAGTTTGTGGGTGAGCTACCTCGGGATCAATTCTATTCCACTGGAGTAACCTTTAAGGTCCCAGAATCCTCCAATCCTACTTATCTGCACAACTCCCCTATAGTGATCGAAAAGACGACAAAGAATGAGGAACAAGAGGAGATGGAAAAAAAAATGAGAAGTTTGGAGCAAAGCATGAGGAACATGCAAGGACTGGGAAGGAACAAGAGTGTTTCTTACAAAGATTTGTGCATGTTCCCCGACGTCCACTTGCCTCTAGGTTTCAAAACCCCAAAGTTTGACAAGTACGATGGACATGGTGATCCGTTAGCTCATTTGAAAAGATTTTGTAATCAACTAAGGGGAGCAGGGGGAAAAGAAGAGCTACTTATGGCTTATTTTGGAGAGAGTTTGACGGGGATAGCTTCAGAATGGTTTATCGATCAGGATATCTCTCGTTGGCATGTTTGGGATGATTTGGCTCGGGATTTTGTCCAGCAATTTCAATACAATATTGACATAATTCCAGATCGCACCACACTAGCCAATCTGAGGAAAAAGACTACTGAGGGTTTCCGTGAATATGCTATTAGGTGGAGAGAGCAAGCTGCCAGAGTTAAGCCCGCAATTAAGGAGTCAGAGATGATTGATATTTTTCTTCAGGCATAGGAACCTGACTACTTCCATCACTTGCTTTCTGCTGTTGGAAAAACATTTGCTGAGGTTATTAAGGTTGGCGAAATGGTGGAAAATGGAATTAAGTCCGGAAAGATTATAAGCCAAGCTGCTTTAAAAGCTACGACACAGGCGATTCAAAATGGTTCGGGAGGTATTGGGGGAAAGAAAAGGAAGGAAGATGTGGCTACTATTGTGCCAGGGCCACGACAAACTCCAAGAGGTCCGCCTCACCAATACGCACAATCTCAACCCCAGATATATACCCAAGACCCATATAATCACCCACAACACTACCCACTATATTCCGTACCATCTCCTCAGTATCCCATTTATAATGCACAGCCATATGCCCAACCCTCTTCTTACCCGCAATGGCGTGCACCAGCCCCTCAAAATCATCCTCCACTCCCACAAGTTTACCAAGGCCCTTCTAAGCTTAATTTCCGACCTAGGGTAGCGTATAAAAGGGGTAACATAGCCAAAGATAATTTCACTCCTATTGGAGAATCGTATGCTAGCTTATTTCAGAGGCTGAGGGCCTTGAATGTTTTGAGCCCAATTAAGAGGAAAGTATCAAACCCTCCTCCAAAAAATGTGGATTATTCTCGAAGATGTGCATACTGTTCTGATGCCCCAGGGCACGATACAGAGAAATGTTGGTTCTTGAAAAAGGCCATCCAAGAGTTGATTGATACACAACAAATTGTGGTGCAAAACTCAGATGCTCCAAACATTAATCAAAACCCTCTGCCAACTCATACTGAAACAAATATGCTTGAGTTGATACATGGTGGTGAAGAATCCACAATTTCCTACAAGCCTATCATTAAGATCAAAAGTGATGAGGAAAAGACAACAAATGTGGTGGATTTGACGAAGGTAGTATCTTCAGGAGTGAATGAGACGCCCATAAAGCCCAAACAATCGAATACTCCCATGGTTATTGTGAAAGGAGCTTCAGAAAGTGTTGGGTCAAGTCAGATGATCCCAAAGTTGATTGCTCCAAGAATGCCTGCCAAGCCCCTCTTAATTGTGAAAGGAGCTCTCACAACTCCTATTATTATTAAGCCAGTGTCACAACTTCCAATGGTTAACAACAAAACAGTCCCTTGGAACTATAATCGTACAGCAGTGATATATAAGGGAAAAGAAGTCTTTGCAGAAGTGGATGGAATAGGGGGGTTGACTCGTTCAGGGAGATGTTTTACCCCAGAAGAGTTAAGAAAAGATAGAGACGACCAGAGGCCAGTCAAGAAATCGGTAACCGCGGAGGAGGCTGAGGAGTTCTTGAAAAAGATGAAGTTGCCAGAATATTCTATCATGGAACAGTTGAGAAAAACGCCAGCCCAAATCTCTTTGTTGTCTTTACTGATCCGCTCAGAAGAGCATCGCAAAGCTATAATAAAGATTCTGAATGAGGCACATGTACCCAGTGAGATTACAGTAAATCAATTGGAGAAAATTGTTGGAAGAATCTTCGAGGTAAATAGGGTCACCTTCTCAGACGATGAACTACCCGTGGAAGGTACTGGGCATAACCACGGCCTCTATATTACTGTAAAATGTGAGCATTCTTATGTCACTCGAGTCTTGATTGATGGAGGATCTGGTGCTAATATTTGTCCTCTATCAACTCTGCAAAAATTGAATGTTAGTACCGAAAGGATCCGACCTAATAATGTTTGTGTCAGAGCTTTCGATGGAACAAAAACGAATGCCATGGGTGAGATAGAGCTTGTATTAACAATAGGGCCTGTTGATTTTACCATAGATTTTCAAGTCTTGAACATTGACGCCTCATACAATCTGTTATTGGGGAGGCCATGGGTTCATAGGGCTGGGGCAGTCCCATCCACATTGCATCAAATGATCAAGTTCGAACACAACAGAAAAGAAATAGTCGTTCACGGAGAAGGGGACTTGTCCATGTACAAAGAATCATCCATTTCCTTCATTGACACAGGAAATGTACATGGAGCGCTGATCTATCAGAATTTTGAGGTAGTGGTTGTTGAGCATATCCTCGAGGGGAATCTCATTCCGAGACCACAGTTGCCATCTGCATCTGTCATGGTGGTAAGTGAGATGTTAAAACATGGTTTCGAACCAGGAAAAGGATTAGGGATGTCTTTACAGGGTCGAGCTCATCTAATATGCCTTCGTGAGAACCTAGGTACCTTTGGTTTAGGGTATGAACCCACTTTTGAAGATATGAAGAAAGCTAAGAAGCAGAAAAAAGAGTTATGGTCACTTGTCAAGCCGATACCGCCACTCAACCAGTCTTTCATCAGAACCAGTGCTATTGGGTCCCTCATGTTACCAGTCTCAGAGCCAATGTTTGATGATGATACAGGGTTGATTGGACTTTTCCAAAACATGTTTTGTGAAGCTGATATGGTTGAAATTGGGGAAGGCACCAGTAATGCTGATGTGCAGTTTATTGGCCCTGATATCCAACTCAACAATTGGGAGGCCACTCCTCTTCCCACTAAGAAGGAGTCTTGGTAGTTTGTTTTATTTCCCTTTCTGTAATTTGAATTATTCCAGGGTTGTAATTCAGATCTTTATCTTGTTTGTTTTATGTTCAAACCCTCCTATCTTTATTTTCAATGAAATGCAGTTTCCCTTTTTTCTATTTTGAGTCTAATTTTTACTTATTTATTTCCTATTGCACAGTTCTTTCTATGCTGATTCTAGTGATATGACATGCATGCGGAATTTTCAGCCAGATCTTAAAACTCAAACTAATCATGAAATAATGAATGAAGAAGTTGAATATGATCAAGATGAAGTATTAGAGGAAATAAGCAAGGATTTCGAACAGTTTGAGAATAAGTCCAATCCCAATATGAGTGAAACGGAGTCAATCAATCTAGGAGATCATGAAAATATTAGGGAGACTAAGATAAGTGTACATGCGCAACCACAACAAAAGGAAGAAATAATCGAAGCCTTGCTCGATTATAAAGACATATTTGCTTGGTCTTACGATGATATGCCTGGTTTGAGCACTGATCTAGTAGTTCATAAGTTGCCAACAGATCCCGCCGTTCCTCCGGTCAAACAAAAGTTGAGGAAACTCAAAACTGATATGAGTGTAATAGTTAAAGAGGAAATCACAAAGCAACTTGAGGCTAAAGTCATTCGAGTCGCACAATATCCTACTTGGTTATCCAATATCGTCCCCGTGCCAAAGAAGGATGGCAAAGTTCGAATGTGTGTTGATTATCGGGATCTAAATAAAGCGAGTCCAAAAGATGACTTTCCGCTGCCTAACATCCATATCCTGCTGGACAATTGTGCCAAGCATGAACTTGCATCTTTTGTGGATTGTTACGCGTGATACCATTAGATCATCATGGATCATGAAGACGCAGAAAAGACATCATTTATCAGATCATGGGGGACATACTGTTATCGAGTCATGCCATTTGGGCTAAAGAATGCAGGGGCAACTTACATGAGGGCGATGACCACTATGTTTCACGACATGATGCATAAAGAGATCGAGGTTTATGTGGATGATGTGATAATTAAGTCAAGAAAGCAGTCATACCATGTCAAAGATCTGAGGAAATTCTTTGATAGGCTTCGCAGGTACAACCTCAAACTTAACCCAGCAAAATGCGTATTTGGGGTCCCGTCTGGAAAGCTTTTGGGGTTTATAGTCAGTCGGCGTGGTATTGAATTAGATCCTTCAAAGATAAAAGCTATTCAGGAATTGCCTCCACCAAAGAATAAAACCGAGGTGATGAGCTTGTTGGGAAGGTTGAATTATATCAGTAGATTCATTGCCCAACTCACGACAACATGCGAGCCCATTTTTAAATTATTGAAGAAGAACGCTGCAGTTGAATGGACTGAAGAATGTCAAGAGGCATTCGATAGAATCAAAAGATACTTATCAAATCCACCTGTGTTGGTCCCACCTGAGCCAGGCAGGCCCTTGATATTGTATATGTCTGTTCTGGATAACTCTTTTGGCTGTGTATTGGGTCAACATGATATCACAGGAAAAAAGGAGCAAGCCATCTACTACCTCAGCAAGAAATTTACCACTTATGAGGCTAAGTACACACTTCTCGAAAGGACATGTTGTGCCCTGACTTGGGTGGCACAAAAGTTGAAGCATTATCTTTCATCCTACACCACTTACCTCATCTCTCGCATGGATCCCTTAAAGTATATATTTCAAAAGCCCATGCCCACGGGCAGACTCGCAAAATGGCAGATATTGCTCACAAAATTTGATATTGTCTATGTGACGCGGACTGCAATGAAAACCCAAGCGCTAGCGGATCATTTGGCCGAAAACCCCGTTGATGAATGTTATGAGCCATTAAAGACTTATTTTCCTGACGAAGAGGTATCATGCGTCGACGAAGCTGTCTCTGATGATAGCCATCAAGGTTGGAGGTTGTTCTTTGATGGAGCTGCTAATGTGAAAGGAGTTGGAATCGGAGCAGTTCTTGTTTCAGAATCAGAACAATATTATCCCATAACAGCTCAACTTCGATTCTATTGTACCAATAATATGGCGGAATATGAAGCTTGTATCTTGGGTTTACGACTGGCTATCGACATGGGAATCCAAGAACTGTTGGTGCTAGGTGACTCAGACTTGTTAGTCCACCAGATCCAAGGAGATTGGGAGACTCGCGATTTGAAGCTTATACCATATCGAGATTGTTTGCAAGACCTTTGTCGACAATTCGTATTGGTAAAGTTTTGACACATTCCCAGAGTTCATAACGAGATTGCTGATGCCTTGGCAACCTTATCTTCGATGCTCCAACATCCCGACAAGACTCATATTGACCCCTTGCATATACGAATTCATGATCAGCATGCTTATTGCAATATGGTCGAAGAAGAACTTGATGGTGAACCGTGGTTCCATGATATCAAAAAATACATTCAATCTGGAGAATACCCAATACATGCCGATGGTAACCAAAAGAGAACTATTCGACGATTGGCTAGCGGATTTTTCTTAAGCGGAGGGATCTTGTACAAAAGGACTCCAGATTTAGGACTTTTAAGGTGTGTAGATGCCAGAGAAGCTTCCACTATCATGACTGAAATACATTCTGGGGTTTGTGGGCCGCATATGAATGGGTATGTATTGACAAAGAAAGTACTTCGGGCAGGTTATTATTGGCTTACCATGGAGCGAGATTCCATTCGATTCGTCCATAAATGTCATGAATGCCAAGTGCACGGGGATTTGATACATTCTCCTCCTTCTGAGTTACATACAATGTCTGCTCCATGGCCCTTCGTGGCTTGGGGAATGGATGTGATTGGACCTATTGAACCGAAAGCATCAAATGGGCACAGGTTCATCTTGGTAGCAATTGATTATTTTACAAAGTGGGTGGAAGCAGCAACCTTCAAGTCGGTGACCAAAAAAGCTGTGGTGAATTTTGTTCACTTCAATATTATTTGCCGATTTGGTATCCCAAAGGTAATTATTACAGACAATGCCGCGAATCTCAATAGTCATCTGATGCGAGAGGTATGCCAACAATTTAAGATTACGCATCGAAATTCAACTCCATATCGCCCCAAGGCAAACGGTGCTGTAGAAGCTGCCAATAAGAACCTAAAGAAGATACTCCGAAAGATGGTGCAAGGTTCCCGACAATGGCATGAAAAGTTACCTTTTGCTCTATTGGGTTATCGTACTACAGTTCGTACTTCAATAGGTGCGACTCCCTACTCGCTAGTATATGGAACTGAAGCAGTTATACCTGCAGAAATTGAGATTCCATCTCTTCGAGTCATTGTAGAAGCTGAGATTGACGATGATCAGTGGGTCAAGAACCAATTGGAGCAACTGAGCTTGATTGATGAAAAAAGATTAACGTCAGTATGTCATGGTCAACTATACCAGAAGAGAATGGCACGAGCATATAATAGAAAAGTGCGGCCCAGACATTTTGAAGTGGGGCAGTTAGTATTAAGGCGCATCCTCCCCCATCAGGTTGAAGCTAAAGGCAAGTTTTCCCCGAACTGGCAAGGTCCATTCATGGTGAAGAAAGTGTTGCCCAATGGTGCATTATATCTGACCGATATAGAAGGCAAAATGGTAGAAGTGGCTATCAATGCCGATGCAGTTAAAAGATATTATGTATGATCTTTATTTATCGTTATTTCTATTTACATGTTTGGTTTTGGCATATTTAAAAGATTGATATGACGAAGGCATTTTATTCTACTATCCAAATATTGTGTCATCAGTTGTCTATCCCATTTGAGCTTAAGTTTTACTTTCTTTTGTACCCCTCGTTTGGAATCAAAATAGAATAAAAGAAAAATGATAAAAATGTCGAAAAAGAAAAATGGAGTCAGGAAAAAATCCAAAAGAGAGAAGTGTCAAGAAAAGGAAATTGAGTCAAAAAAAAAAAAAAAAAAAAATCAAGCAAAAGAACAAGTTGCCTGAACTACGTTTGACCTGATTCTTGCTACGACAAGATACGTAGGCAACCCTACTTTGGGGTTCGGTCCAACCAAATAAAAAGTTCAAGTTACCCAGTTTAAAAGAAACTGGGGCAAAAGTTATTTTCTTTGTGAGTCGATTCCAAAAGTTGTAAGTCTCACCCTATTTAAGTGTCTTTTGAGCCTCATGCCACCCTTTCTTTCTAACCCTAGCCAAAAGCCACGATACAACCAAAGAAAGACCTTCAGATCAATCTTTGAAAATGTCGAGGCTAAGCATGGTATGGTGACACGATGTTCTATATTTTGGGACGCACTTGTCTTTATCAGCATAAAGGAAATATGACAGAAATAAAAATGAGAGAGTCTTATTGGTGAAAACCCTCACGGGCACCATAAGGCGATGGTGAGATGAGAGAAACAAAAATAAGAGAGTCTTATTGGTGAAAACCCTCACGGGCACCATAAGGCGATGGTGAGATGAGAGAAAATGAAAATGAGAGAGGTTTGCTGGTGAAAACTCTTTGGGGCTTCGCTAGCCGGATGAGGCTTGTGGTTTAGAGGCGACAGGCTCAAAGCAAAACCCAGTTTTCAATTCAACAGGTTGGCAAAAGTTGATAAATGGTTGAGATTGGAAGGTCGGGTTGCTTGATCTCAAATGCATGTCATAATCACTAGAGCCGGCTATAACATTCAGATAAGTTTTCTGTCCTTCATTCTTTTGGAAATAGGGACGTTTGTTGCCTTTCTTTTTGTTCAATATTTCTATTACATTTTTTGTCTTTGTTATCAAAATGGGAAATCACCGTACTCATTGTTCTGTCATCTTTGAGTCAAGTCCATGACAAAACAAGTAAGAAAGGACTTCAAAACTTGCTACCAACTCCTTCAATGGTGCAAAGCAGGGGAAATGGCCAACACATAAAAGAAACATGATTCAAAGTGAAACAAAACACCTAAGAATGGTCATCATCTGACAGTTTCCGAATTCGTAAGTATACGAAGGGGCGACGAAAGTTAAAATTCAGAGGCGCCATGAAATGAAAATACGATTTGAGTTACAGTCATTGGGTAACCGAAGTTTTGAGGTCGATAGTACAACAAGTTAATGATACTCATCAATGGCTCAAAACAGAGCTGAACATGACAAGTGCAGGAGCAATCGCATCAAAAGTCAAATGCCATGAACCAACCACCATGTTGTTAAACTCATAATTTTTCTTTGTCTGAAACAGAGATAGGTGTTGCCTGCAAATCAAAGGCTTCGAAGCCTGGATATCAGAAAGGGGAAATTCTTCACTTCAGTGAATGCAAGAAGCAATATTGCGACATAAGCTTGCTAGATTACAGTCATAGTAAAAAATTATTATCTTTTACCTTTGCGAGTGGCATTTTCTGGAATGGGGCAGGGTTGGATTCACCCTCTTCATTTTTCCAATAGTTATGATTTCTCAAACTCATCAAAATTTTGGTACAAACTGGGGCAAAATTTTTGTTCGTGTATTTGATAGTTTACTTTCTGCTCAGGACCCTCCTGAATAATGGGACTTTTATTTTCTGCTCAGGACCCTCCTGAATAATGGGACTTTTATTCTCTGCTCAGGACCCTCCTGGAAAATGGGAGCAATAGGACCCTCCTGAATAATGGGACTTTACCTTTCTGCTCAGGACCCTCCTGAAAAATGGGATCAACAGGACCCTCCTGAAAAATGGGACTTTATTTTCTGCTCAGGACCCTCCTGAAAAATGGGACTTTATTTTCTGCTCAGGACCCTCCTGAAAAATGGGATTTTTATTTTCAACTCAGGACCCTCCTGGATAATGGGACTTTAATTTTCAGCTCAGGACCCTCCTGGAAAATGGGATCAACAGGACCCTCCTGAAAAATGGGACTTTACCTTTTAGCTCAGGACCCTCCTGGAAAATGGGATCAACAGGACCCTCCTGAAAAATGGTATTTTACTTTTCAGCTCAGGACCCTCCTGAAAAATGGGATTTACTTTTCTAGTTCACTATTTATTTTGAAGCTCAGGAGCCCGCCTGGAGAATAGGGCGAATTTTCAATTCAAGCTCAGGAGCCCGCTTGGAGAATAGGGTCAATTTTCAATTCAAGCTCAGGAGCCAGCCTGGAGAACATGGCGATTTTCGGATTCAAAGTCAGAAAAAGCAAGTGTCCGCGTGAAGAATAGGACCGATTTCAAGTTCATCTCCAATAACCGAAATCGACATGAAGAAAAGTTCACCGTCTAGTTCAACTCAAGAGGAGAGCAGACATATTATTACTTGAGGAAGCATGAAGATTCAAGTCAAGATTCAACAGAAGCAGAATAGATAGGATCTTGTACTTGAAGGATCATTTTTATTCTCGTCTTTTATTTTGATGTAAAAACAGGAGCCACGAACCGGAACCTCGACAGGACCTCACTCGATTCTCCATCTCAGAATGTTCCACTTCCCTTCTTATCCTTTGAGCTACACGTGACCTGATTCCCTTATAACCCGGGATATGTAGGCTGTCCAAAACCAGGACGCGGTCGCATCTTTTCCTCCTTTCCTTTTTCATTTCAAATAACAGTAGGGTCAAAACTTGTCTCGTTGTCTACTTCTTTGTCTGAAAACTCTTCGTGTTCTCAGACAAAGAGGGGCAAATGTAGACACGTGATTTTTGACCCTCCCCGAGTTTTAACACATTTTTAGCTTTAAACATTTATTTTAAGGTTAATCTTTATTTCGAAAAATTGAGGGGGAAAAAAAAAAAAAGAATAGGATCACATTTTAGGATAAGTTTTGTTTTAAATTTTTGTGTAAAAAAAAAAAAAAAAAAAAAAGAAAATTTCAAAAAATATATTTTTCTTTTAATTTAGGTTTTAATAAACAAGCTAGTAATCTTAATATTCTCTTAATTATATTTTATTTTAGTCTAGTTATAAATTTTTCTTATATCCTCTTAGTATTAAAAAAAAAAAAAATTAATTAGTTAATATTTATTATTATTTTTTTATCTTTAAAAAAAAAAAAAAAAAAAAAAAATGGAAGAAAACCTAATCTACCCAAACCACCCCATTTCCCCACTAACCTAAAACTCCCTCACATATCCCCCCCCACAATCTGCACACACACACGCCCCACTGCCATGCACAACACACACTTTCACTCCCCCACTCCCTACATATAAAAACACACACCCTACTATCTAGAGGATATAGAACACACTTAGAAAAGATAGAAAGGGGAGGGCAAAAGGAGTTAGAGAAAAAAGTAAAAAAAAAAAGCAACGGACAGAAAGGATTAAGAGAAAAAAAAAATCAGAAAGACACCAAAAAGGCAAACAGACAAATATCGAGAGTCGAAAGTTTGTTCATGGTTTCAAGTTCGTGGTTTCTGAGAGTTGGCTATTGAGCTTTTATTGTGAATTAATTTGCGCAAGAGGTAACCCTCGATCTACTCTTGTATAATTCAATTTCCAGATTATATGAGATTGATTCCAATATTAAGAAGTTATCAAGATTTCGTATGTGTTTAATGTTGATGTTATAATATCGAATTTTTTTTATTTTTTATTTTTTTTTGAAATTTTGTATCATTAAGGTGAAATTTGGTATGATATGTGACTATTTTTGCACGTTTAAGGATTCAAACTTTACCTCGTTTCAATTAACACCTGAAGTGATAGATTCATAGTTGTAAAATTAATTGATATGTATATTTGGGTGATATTTTTATTACGTTACTAAGTGAAGCTAATCTTAATTTTTTATTTTTTTTTTCACTGTGATCTCTTGTGAGAGAAAGTTATTTTTTCTTTTTTACCAACTATGATATTAAGAAAGTAGTAGTCATTAAAAATTAATTATAGGCAAAAAAGATTAACAAGACACTGCCTTATTAAAAATTAATTGTAGGCAAAAGATTAACATGACACTGCTTGTTTTTTTTATTTTTTCATATAAAAAAAAAGAGAAGAAGAAATTTTTTCAAAAAATATATATTTTTTTTTTGTTAATTTAGTTTTAATAAATAATCTAGTGACACTAATATTTTCTTAACTGTATTTTTTGGACTAGCTATTTATATTTTCTATATTTTTATTAGTTCAAAATAATAGCTAATATTTTTATTATTATATTTTTATTTATATCTTTAATGTAAGAAAAAATAAATAAATAAATAATAAAATCCTAACCTACCCATAACCCCACGTCCCCACCCCCTGTTCCACACAATACTCACAGCACCCCTCACGTCTGCATGCAACACAACCACACATGCACATTATATATGCACACACCCACACGAAAAATAAAATAAAAAATGGAACACACACACACACAGCAACACGAGAAAAAGAAAAGAAACTAGAAAGAAAGAAAAAGAGGAGAAAGAATAGAGAAGGAAAAGTTAAAAAAAAAAAAAAAAAAAACAGTAAGGAAAAGAGTAACGAAAACAGAAAAAAAAATAGAGAGGAAAATAGATAGATATACCCGGACAGAGAAAAAAAATGAGAGAAAAATTCATTTGTAAGGGAGCGGGTTGAGTTGCGGATTAATCCAAGACTCGATACAAATTTGAAAGAAAAGAGTGCAAAGGGAACACAAAAATTAATAATAAATAATGAATAAGAACATGGGTCTCGAATTTTTAAGAGACGAACAAACGCCTTTAACTCTAGATAAGCTTTAGGCACGATAAATTTGGTCTTGAGTAAGAATGCAATTATGCATCTTTCTCGTTACACTTAATAACAAATATGAAACTTAAGGATGCAAAATTGCACCTTGAAAAAGATCGTCTTATTAATTAATTAAAACTGAGACTTGTAGACAAAACCTCATAGATAGGGTACATTCGAGTGAAGAAGAGTGTCTGTCAAGACTTAGAATGCAATTATGCATCTAAGTCGAGACCAACGAAAATTGGTACATTAAAAATGAGCGAACTAAGGCATACAAACACAATTTATCCAAAATAGTTTAAGTTAAGTATAAGTCAATAAAGCGACCGTGCTAGAACCACGGGACTTGAGGGATGCCTAATACCTTCCCCTCGGTCAATAGAATTCCTTACCCGGATTTCTAGTTCGCAGACCAATAATAAAAGAGTCAACTTCCTTTTGATTAGGGATTCGAAAAGGTGACTTGGAACACCATAACTCAATTCCAAGTGGCGACTCTGTAAATAAAAATAATCCCTATTCAAAACCGTCACTTTAATTGGAAAAACCCTTCTTCGACTTCGACATCGAACGGAAAAGGGGTGTGACACACACTAAAAAAAATTTTGGGTTTCTTTGCCCGTGCCATTGCTAGAGCAATATTTGAATTACTTAATGATGCAACATTGGTTGCCGTTGGGATAACAAAACTCACAACCGAATCAATTTGTTATTCAGTTTCATTAGTCATTTTTCTGTCAAGCTTTGACAAATACTTTAGTATTTCAGAATACTAACAATAGATACTTAATCTTTAAAAAATTTGTTTCTAGGAAACGATGAAATTTTTATGTCTTCAAATCGTCAATCGAATTAACTTTGAAACCTGACAAAGTTTTTATGTTCTTCAAATCAGAATCAAATTCAAAGAGAGTGAAAATCCATAGGTTTTAAACTCCAGAAATCAATACATAGAGTTCAATAAATCGGTGAAGTTTTTATATTCTTCGAACGGAATTCCCAATCTAATTTCTCGACAAAGTTTTTATATTCTTTAAATCGAGGGAGTAGAAATAAAAAAAATTTAGTATCCATAAAATCAAACCCAGTATCGATTAATCAAGTACTTAATAATTCCCTTAAGATTGTTGTTTTTCGGGTTTACTAAATCTGTATTTTGTCAACAAGAACTTCAAACACTTATTCAAACTAAAGTATCAACAATCAAATAAAGTTTGTAACTTTATATTCACAACTTTGACCTTTAACAATAAGTTCAACCCAACTTATGAACAATAAAAATAAAGTTTAAAATATTTTCTGGAAAATAGCAAAATCAGATGTTAAGAAAGAGATGAAGATTGAATATTCAAGTCCACAGAATTCACAGTGTATCCTTAAGAAAATTATTTCCCTCAAGTACCCGAGGTTATGAAATATATCCTTCCAAGATAAAATAAGTCACTTCGATAGAATAGCGGTACCTCAAACTCTATCGAACTACGAACTCACTCAACGATTTGTATATCATACTAGAGTTTTTAGGAAGAAGAAGAGTTTTTCACTTCAAAATTTTGTGTCTATACCTCATGAAAAAATCAGATATTTATAGCCAAAAGGTGGTGCTTCAAAAAAGAAGCACTGGTTTTGAAAAATTGCACTGTTTTAGACAGTTTGGCCCACCTACAGCCGCAGATGGGCCACAAACGGCCGCAGATCGCTTTCGTTAAAAAATAAAAAGCACCAGTGAGGTGCGTTAGCATCTGCACTCGCAGATCGCTACATGCGCGTTCAGGTCGCGTCCCTTCAAGGTGCGTTGTGACATGTGTCAGCACATTCTCATGAGCATCCGTAAATAGATAATATTTTTGTATCGAATTTTTAAATTAAAATATTCACTAACTCTCAAGTTTCAAATGAATTTTGTCCATAAAGATAATCTCTTGATCATTTGACAAATCCGAAGCCAAAGTCGAGCGACGACGACGAAGACGCGAGGCTTGTCTTCTTCTTGCCTCACTATCCATATGAAGGAATGCTTCTATATTTAAGCATAAGAATGTTTCCTTCTCCCACCAATGTGGGAGAACACTCTTTTCATTAAAGTGAATACACATTTCACTTTCCCTTCATTTTTCTTCCTTCCATTTTCCATTCATATTTCATCACTTAAAACCCAACAATTTCACCCTAAACTTTTTTTCTCTAGGATACAATAACTCATGACAATGTCGTACAACTCAAACAACTCTGGATTAGTTTAAGAGTTCAAAGCTCCACTAAACGAACATATTACTTCAACATATAATTACTCTCTTTTGTATAGTGAATATAGTTGAAGACTTAGAATATTTTTTATGTCTCAACTCTCTCTTTCACTACTACGCTCTATAATATTTTTCCACACCTATCATCTTAAACACCATTATTTATAGGTGAGCCTTGTATTAAATAGGAAGAAGGTGGGTAGTAGAGTTGGTAGATAAATGGCCTGTAGGTTAAAAGAAATTAATGTCATGAGAGTCACAAGAAACTAATGGTCATATAAGCTACAAAAAATTAATAACCATGAGAGTTACAAGAACTAAAGGTCATATGAGTTTCAAGAATGTTATGTCACTTTGTCCACTTTATGTGTACTAATTATCATGTACTTTAATATAACAATTTTGTTATTAAAATGCACCAACAATAAGGCTATGTTTGCTACGATGGCTTGGAGAATACTGCTAAATTTCCAGTTACTTTTCTCCAGAATTTTAAAAATTAAATATTTTCAATTTGTTCTTTCATGAATGCTACAACTTCATTAGCGTCTTGGATTTAGAAAAGTATTATTTGGGATCGAGAATTGTTAGAAAAAGGGGTCGTTGGAGAGTTGATATTGGTCAGCAAGTTTATGTTTGGAAAGACCCCTGGATTTCAAATGCTACTGGATTCAAATCACATAGAACTGTGCTTGATCTAATTAACGTTGATTCTCAAACTTTGAAGATGAATGAACTGAATAGACTTTTTTGTTGGAATAATGTTAACGCTATTTTGACTATTCCTTTATCTATCACAGGTTCCAAGGATAAATTAGTTTGGCACTTTATAAAATGCGGTACTTATGAAGTTAGATCAGGTTATCACATAGCAAAAATTATCAGCAAGTTGGGGAATAGTAAGGGTAAATTGCTCAATCTAGTAATCATGCTTTTCCTAAAGCTTTTTGGAATTTTTTGGGAAATGAAACTAAAAAATAAACATAAATATTTTTTAAGAAGGTGTGTGCTTAATACCTTACTAGTAAACAATATTATCAAAAAGCTAATACATCATGTGTGTAGTTTTTGTAAAAGATGTGGTCTAAAAGAAAAAAATTGTGAAACACATGTTTTTTAAATGTCTCGATTCTCAAATAATTTAAAAAATGAGTCCTATTAATTAGAGTGATCTTGATAATATTTCCGACTTCTCGTTACGGTGGACTGACAAGGTTACTATGGAAAAAAATTATTCTAATTCTACTAGTGTTAGGAATGTGACGATAATGATAATGTGGCATATATTAAAGTCTAGAAATGCTTGGTGTTTTAATAATGAATTAACTGATCCTCCGGATATAGTGACAAAAACTTTATTTGAGTATAATGAATTTCTTGTAGCTTGTTAATTCTCCAAATAGTAACTCAAAAATGAATTATGAATATCAATTAACAGTATCTGAAGTTGGAATTTTATTTATTTGTTGATGCAGGGTTACAAGTTAAGTCGGAGAAGACAAACATTGATTTGGTTTCTATGAATAGCAAGGGTGTTTTGCTTCATGCCCATGAATCCCTGATTCAGTTTGTTAGGAAGTCTATGTGTGCTGAAGCTTTTGCAATGAAAAAAGTTGTGGAGAAAGCGATACAACATGAATGGAGGAAACTTTATATCTTCTCTGATGCGAAAGCTATTGTAGATATCTTGATGAAAAATGTCAAAGCCATATGGAACGTGGATGTAGCTTGTGAAGATAACTGGAACATGTCTTCATGTCTAGATTATGTTGTATTTTTATATATTCCTAGAAGTTTTAATGTTGTTGCTCGTAACTTGACTAAGGTAGCCATTTCCTTGTTGCGCGAATCTTCTTGGGATAGAATGTTCCCAAGTTGGTTAGTAAATGACGATGTATGCTCCTTTGGACATATTATGTCTTTCATGAAGTAATAGAGGACGGTTCGGTTGAAAAAAATGAGTTGAGTTAATAAATGGGTAAGTTATTGAATCTAGGCTTGTGCACAAATCGATTTGGTTCGATTTTGGCCATAATCAGTTTAAAATTTCATATTTCAATTTTCTAAAATTCACATCCAAACTCGATCTATCTAGGTCCAGTTCGATTCATTTTTTTATTATTTTGATCCGATTACACAAATTGATTTGTTCGATTTTGAAATTTAAACAAGTAACATTCTCATTTCAATTTTAGATAATCCTTAAAATTGCAGTCTTAAATATTCAAGACATTAACAAAAAAAAGTCACAAACTTGCAAGCATTAACTCTTTACTAAAATTATGTTGTCTTATACATTTTATAAAGGAAAAATTAAACAAAATATACGTTGGAATAAATTTCTTACACAAAAAATAGTCCACTTTAAAAAAGTCACCCATTTTATTACATTAATTGTCCATTCAACTATATTAATTTTCAACATTGGCCCTTCGTTGTTTTCCCTTCTTCATTTCTTATTTTCTTTTTTTTCTTCTTCTCTTCCATTAATGGTTTCTTCTCTAAATTAAACCTTCTTCTTTTGTCCTTCTTCTTCATTTTCCTTCTTTCTTCCTTCTTCTTATTCTTCTTTTTCTTCTTCCATGTTTAATAATTAAATCTTAAAATCTTAATTTTAAAGTTCAATACTACTTGCATCTCTTGGAATTGCATCGAAAGATAAAGTTAATGTTCATGAGATGTTGATCGTAACTGCTGATTATTTATTTGAAGATGGTGAAAAGGGGATTTTCTCTTCTATGCATATGATTCTCTGCAGAAAATCTGAAGAGTAATTGCTATAGAGATTGACCATGGAGGTTAATTTCACCCTCTTTTTTTCTTCTTAGGAGAATTTAATTTAATGTGGTTATTTTGTTTTCTTTTCTAGCTTTGAATATTTGGGTTATGATTATTGGTAGGTCTCTTTGTTTTTGCTTACTGTTCAAATAGAAAGGATCCATGTTTAGTTGTTAAAATTACTTGACTTAATTTCAAAATTATCGATAATTATGATTTCGTTTTCAATTTCCATGGTACTTAATTGTTTTGTGGGTTTGATCAAATGAGTTAGTTTTTTTAGTCTATGATTAGATAGCTTTAAGTGTTTGAATGAATTCTTTAGCTCTATGAAAGATTTTTCACTTGTCATGTTGATCAAAGATGGTTAGAATACTCAAATAAGCTTATTTATGCCTCATCTTATATTTAATCAATGAGTGAAAAGAGTGAAAATACTACATAGAATACATATGTACATATTGTTGATTCATAGTTATATATCATATATACACGATTTATAAACAATCGATACATTACATATACATGCGGCCATTTTTTATTGTATAATATTGATACATACATTATATGTCATATATACACGTTTATACACCATTTATACAATATTGATTCATTATATATACATTTATACAATATCTATACACTACATATATATTAAATATACTTGCGACACATATCGACACATTAAGTATACATTAAATATACATACAACTATTTTTGTTGAAATTTTAGTTTTTTATGTACAGTTATATATAAAACATCCCCGTTTATAAAATTGAATAAGACGAACACCATTTTTTAAATCAATTCACCAAAACAGTATGTTTTTTTAAACTTTACAAAAGTAGAATAAATTTGGAAGTAACGTATTAGCCTTTTATTTTATTAGAAAAATTTAGCAGATCAGAAAAAGTTGGCTATTAACGTTACTCTGAATAACGATTCTATCGAATCAAACCACGGGCCTTCAAAATGAGAATCTTGCTTATTTGATTTACCAATAAAACATTACTGTCAATTACGTTTTAAGTTTAAAATGTGACTGATAATAACAAGAAACTGCTAAAGTTTACCTCATACAACTGGCCACAGATTATTATAAGAAACATTGTTTGGATAGAATATTCAGCACATTCCAATAATTTTCAGCAAAGCTTCTTCTTGTACGCCCCATTGGTGAAATAACATTCACAAAATTTTAATAATTATGGCTAGTCAATATGTTGTAATGTATTAAGATTATTTTTCTATTTTAAATTTTTTAATACATATCTTATTTTTGCATGTAGGAGGAAAATGGCTAATATTGAAGATAATGTGATGGTTTCTTTACATTGGGGTGGTGAAATGATTACTGAAATGAACGGATTCAAATATAGGGAATGTACCAGAATGATTGTTAGCATATCTATTTTAACAAACTACGTTGAATTGATTGAACTGTTGCATGAGAAAATAGGGACAAATAGTGAAAATATTCAAAAGAATATTTCTGGAAAATATCGATGCTCATTTCAAGGTAACAATACAAGGTTCATTGACTTTAAAATTGAGAATGACCAGTCTTTACTATAATTTTTTCCATTCTCAAAAATTTTCAAATTGGATTGATATAAATCTTTTGGAGATGTATGTAAAGACTAACCCAAAAAATTAAGCTAATATATTTGAAATAAATGATTAGTATGGTTATCACATAATATTATTGGCTCAAAATTATGAATTTGGAACGATCAGTCAGCCTCATTTTGTATATAGTGCAACACCTGGTATCCATTAATCATTTGGTGCAGGCCTTAACGAGCATGGGTATCGGTCATTTGATGAAGGCTCGAGCAGTCAAAGACACATTGGAAGTAGACATAGAGAATATAAGATCAGGTAAAGTGCTCTTTTTTTTTTTTAAACTTAGTCTATTTAATAGCACGACTAATCTATTTTTTTCTACAGAGAAGATAAGGCCAACTTTGATTTGTGTAATGATGCACATGCTGAAATTAGTGATGAAAGCTCGGAGGAAGATGAACCTTCAGAAAATATAAAGAAAAGAGAGAAGACTGAGAGAAATTTTTCTG
Organism: Capsicum rhomboideum; assembly: GCA_031232105.1. Lineage (NCBI taxonomy): Eukaryota > Viridiplantae > Streptophyta > Magnoliopsida > Solanales > Solanaceae > Capsicum > Capsicum rhomboideum. The sequence goes on from CP124716.1 coordinate 34,232,494, forward strand.
TATTTCCTGCGTGTTTGATATGTACTTGTACATGTATTTATACAGAAGTATAAAAGAATCGAATCTCTGAGATATGTACAGTTGTCTAATATTCTATTGACTAATATATTAACAATCTACCTAAAATATAAAAGAAATATATATACAAAAACAGAAAAGTAAAAATAGAGGTGGTGGAACACAAAATAGGCCAACCGTTATTTGTCATTCTGTCTCCATCAAGTTTGCCACATGTACTCATAAAAAAATAGCCTTCACATGATCACCTAGACTTGTCTGAAATCAAACTTAGTTGAGTTTCATCCTCTTTCTCTTTCTCACCATTAGAGATGGTGAAAAAGCTATTAGGTTTAATACCTCCTTCAAGGTGAAGGGTTGCAAAGCAATGTCCAACTTGCCCAAAATAGATCTGTGATGTGGTCCATAAAGGGGCTTCGTAAATACATCTGCAATTTGAGAAAATGAAGACACAAAAGAGAGGGAAATGAGACCGGTAAGATAATATTGACAAACAAAATGACAAGCGAGGTCAATATGCTTGGTACATTCATGAAAGACAGGGTTTTTAGCGATATAGATGGTGGCTTAGCTATCTGATTGAAGATGAATTGGTAGAGATGAGAGGATGGAGAGATCATCAAGGATACGTACCAACCAAGTGAGTTCAGCAATCATCCGTCGCATAGAGTGATACTCAGCTTTAGCTGAAGAAAGAGAAACAAGAGATTGTTTCTTGGATTTCTAGGAAATAGGAGAAGGTACCTAAAGTGATAAAGTAACCACTGATAGGTTTTTGAGTTTCTGGGCAACGACCTCAATCAAAGTCATAAGAGGTGAGTACATCGAGTGAGGGATTGGAAGATAAGAAAATCCCTAAACCAGGATCCTGTAGCAAATATCAGATACATCTTAAAATGACATCAAAATGAGGGTGACAGGGTGTTTGCATAAACTGACTGAGGTATTGGATATCAAATAATAAGTCTGATCAAGTGTGAGTGAGAAAATTGAGTTTTCCCAAGATTTTGTGATAAATAGTAGACTCAGAGAGAAGATCACCATCCTCCATCATCAAATGACTAGTGGGATCAAGAGGAGAAGAAATAGGTTTGGAGTCTAAACATCCAAATTTAGAAATAAGATTCAAGGTAAATTTACATTGACTTACTATGATTCCCCGTGGTTCCCATATTATTTTCATACCCAAAAAATATTGTGCCTTTCCAAGATCTTTGATCTTAAATTCTTGATTGAGAAAAACCTTGATAGAATCTATCTCCACTGGATCATCACCTGTGAGTAATATGTCATTGACGTATACAATAATGATAATCACTCCAATGGCTGATTTCATTGAGAAAAGTGAGTAGTCATTTAATGAGTGTGAGTAACCAATAAAATCAAGAGCAATTGTAAGCCTAGAATACCATTGACGTGAAGCTTGTCATAAATCATAAACTGATTTTTTTTAGGAGATAAACATAAGTAGGGATAGGATGAGAGAGACCAACTGGTAACTTCATATAAACTTCTTCCTTTAATTCACCATGTAAAAAATCATTGTTCACATCCAATTGTGAAACATGATAGTTCTTTTTGACTTCCACACTCAATAAACATCATATTATAGTTATTTTAACAATAAGAGAATATGTTTTATTAAAGTCAACTCCTTCTTTTGTACATCACCTCGTATGACAGGATGAGCCTTGAATTTCTCCACTGTTCCATCTTATGTATATTTAACTTTGTACACCCATTTATTAGGCAAGGCTTTCCTTCCTTTAGCTAAAGCCACAATTTTCCATATTTGATTAGCTTCAACGGCTGCAAATTCTGTGTTCATTGCCTCTTTCCAACAAGGGAGAAAATAGGCTTGAGAATAGGATTATGGTTTAATAATATATAAAAGAGAGTTAAGTAGATTTTGATTTGAATGATATAGGCTATAAAATGAAAAATAGTAGCAAAAATAGAGGACTTAAAGCAACTAGAAGTTAGATCAGTGAATAAGACTTAATTGCATATGTAATCCTCTAAATAAAAAGGTAAATAGTAAGTCCTGGTAGATCTCCTGAGAGCAATTTCAGGGATTTCATTCAGGGATTTCAATAAGGGAGCCTTCAGAAGACGTAGCAGGGCTAAGTGGCAACATATCAAAAGATATAGGTGAGTGATTTTGAATAGAAGTAGGTGTGACTGGATGAGAAGGAATAAAAACATTATGAGGAGAGGAAGGTGGAGTTGGTAAAGAAGAATCAAAAGAGATAGGCAATGAGATGTGAGGTGAGTTTGGTAAAGTAGGAGAAGGGTGAGAAGATGGAATGAAAATAGGAAGACAGTTTCATGAAAAATCATATCTCTAGAGATAAAAACTTTGTGAGTTTCAGGGTTTAATAACTTATATCCTTTTTTATCATAAGGATATCCCCAAAAAATACTTAACAGATCCAGGATCTAATTTTGTCCTATGAGCAGGAATGGTAGAAGTAAAACAGATACAACCAAAATTTTTTAAGTAATCATAAAAAGGAAGATGACCGAACAGTAGTTCATATGGTATATTCATGTTTAAAACTGTGGAAGGAAACCTATTTATTAGAAAAGTAGAAGTAAGTTAACATTCTCCCCAAAATTTGAGGTAAATTCGACTAAAAGAGCAAAGGTCTGCAAGTTTCAAGGAGATGTTTGTGCTTTCGCTCAACAACACCATTTTATTGGGGGAGTAAGCACAAGAGATTTGATGAATAATACCCTTTGATTTTAGAAAGAGTGAATCTTAATTACTTCTTCCTAATTCAAGTGCATTATCTTATCTAAGGATCTTGAGTTTTGTATTAAATTGAGGTTTTGTCATTGTGAAAAATTGCTTGATGTTAGTAGAGAGGAGAAAAGTCATTGTTCCTCTACTATAGTCATCTACTTTAGTGAGGAAATATTTGAAACCATCATTAGTTGCAGTTTTATATGGTCTCCAAGTGTCCACGTGAATGAGATCAAAAATATGTTTAGATTCAATTGAGCTAGAAGGAAAAGACATCTTTGTTTGTCTAGCTTTCGCACAAATATCACAAGGAATAATGGAAGACACAGTAGAGCAAGGAATATAAGAAAGATTTTTCATATTAGATATGGGAATATGCCCCAATATCATGTGACATAGGCTCATAACGGAATAAATAGAATTAAAACAAAAGCTAAATTGACTAAAAGGTACTACTGTACTTTTATTGCAAATAGATTGGCTAAATGCCTTAAAGGCTTGACTTGAAGAGTAGAATCTGGCTGGAATAAGTAAATTTTGTGGATGACTTTACCAAGTGCCACTGGCCTTGTCACGCCCCGAATTCCAACGAGGCGTGATTGGCACCCGTAGCCGACAAGGCCCGAGAGAACCAAGCTGTGCTTCTATACATTCATATGCATGCCATAGGAACACCACTATCACACAAGAGCATGAACGACTAAAATCGGATGTTATGGAACATGTGACATATATAAATACACATTTGAGAAACTTGGCCGTTGAGGCCATCAAAACAAAACTCCATGTGACATCTTATATACATACACCCACATACGTCTACAAAAGCCTCTAACAAATGCACTGACCAATACCAACTGAAAGTCGGGACAAATCCCCTCTTTACACAACATGTACACCAGCAAAACACATATGCCACTGTGACTCGGAGAAGCCCCGAACTAGCTGGAGCTCACCAAAGAATCCGTACACACTGATAACCTACAGGGGAGGACTGCTAGTACCTGCGCCTGCAACATTTAAAGTATGTTCCCCAAAAGGGGTCAGTACGGAAAAAGTACTGAGTATGCAAGGCTATACGTAAATATATGAGATATAGGAACTTTGTTGAAAGTAAGTACAAGTGAACACCTCATGTGAATAAATTACCATAAGAATACATGTGGAATCATGTGCATTACTTTCTTTACTTCATTTCACTTTCCTTTACTTCTTCATGTGATCATCAATCATGTATGCCCGGGCCCAACTGATCAGTGGGAAATAACATTGGGATCGTCTCTAGCTAGGCTTATGCCCCTTTGAGCTGCCACCCATAAATCAATAAAGCAGGTTCGTCTCTAGCTAGGCTTACGCCCCTTTGAGCTGCCCCCTGTATCCAATAATCATTCGGGATCGCCCCTAGCTAGGCTTATGCCCCTTTGGGTTGCCACCCGTTCTCAACAAGTGTTCATTACTTTAATTCTTTACTTTTGAGATTGATACTTTTACTTGTGAGAGATTGGTACTTTTGCTTATGAGAGATTATTACAAAGAGGTTGGTACAATGATAGTTGTAACATCACTTTGAGCTTTGGAACATACCCTTGTTGGAACCATGGAATTCTGGGAAATAGTCAAAGTATGTGAGACATGTGAATGGCATTTGATAATAGCATAAAGAACATGTGAAGGAGCATAATTAAAACCCGGAAATAGGATACCCTTAGCTTATGAGAGATTGACACTTTTGTAGCTCTAACATGGTTGTAAACTTTGGAACAATAATCAACAAGTAAGAGACATGTAACTAAACATTATTGGAACTTTGAAACATTAACCAATGGCCATGAACCGTGAGAATCACCATTGACCCTATAAGGAATATGATATGGCAACTTGAATTGAAATCCCTTTGGACATTTCGAAAGGAAATATGTACCATGTCATTATAGACCATATGCTGCAGAAGGATACGAAAGAGTAACCTTACATACCTTATGTTCTCAATATGGATACGCAATCTTACTCTTGAATACAACACTTCAGCTTTCCCTTTACATCTATTCTACACACAAGTACACAATCGGAACTTACATTAGCAACTAGTCACGAAATAGGCGTACAAGACGACAACGAACTATGTGACCACCATATAACGTCACATCACCCCCTTACAATACCCTCCGCTGCATTTCCATATCAACAACACCATAACATTACACACATTGACCAAAATATCATACATTGATAGCCTTTCACCCATACTTACCTTTTACACATTTCTCTTTATCATTCCGTCACAATTATTCCTTTATAACAACATATGAACAATCATCCATACTTAACATAGTCCAACATACCTCCATACGACACTTTAAAGTCATTAAAATGACATTACAAGTGGATAATTACATCCCAAAAGGGTATCGGGGCTTTCGGGGATCAAAGGGATACGAAAGCAAACGAAACAAAATTCTGGGCTGACCTGCGCTTCCACCTGCGCACGCAGGTCACCCATCTGCGCACGCAGATGGCCCTTGGCAGCAGCCAGTGCCATCTGCGTTGGCATCTGCGCGCGCAGATGCCCTCGTCTGCGCGGGCGGATGCCCGTTTAGTCCGAAATGGCTCCGTTTTGGGTCTTTTAATGCCATGAATGGTCCATGATCATCACCAACTTCATTTTAACATATTTTTGATCATTTAACATGCCAACCACCAGCCATGATTTCACAACACACGTAACAACACCAAAACGACACTTTATGGTCAAAACATCACCAAAACCATAACCAATTTCACAATGGAAATTCCCAACATGATACACCATGACAAAACATGTCAAGACTATAATCACATATCACATGGCGATATTGAATCCATCAAGGTTATTTCCTTCAAGATCACAAATCCATGTTCAAGCTTTCAAGACAAAAATCATCTTCCGATTAGCACACACAAGTTGTTTTACACATAATGAATTTCTCATACTTCACCAACATAACCAACATCATCTACATAATATTCCATGACTATAATAAAGTAAACCATGAGAATATACACTTACCAATACTCACCAAGTGATGATCTTGCTCAAAACAAGTGTAGTTGCCTTTGCTTAGAGAAGGGTTTCTTTGTGGTCTCTTGGAATTGTCTAGATTTTTCAAGAAATGGCAAGGTGGAATGAATGATTAAAATCTGATTTTTGAGCATATATATAGAATCCTTATCCAACCACTTAATGGTTTACTTGGTCAATAAAAGAGAAATGAAAGAATGGGTCAAATTTCTCATTTGGGCCATGTCTTTGCAACATTATTGGGCCTTTATTGAGCCCAATAGCACAAGATTACTTTAGCCCACAAAAATTAATGTATAAGTCCTCAACAATCTCATGGTTAAATAATTCCATGCATGTTACGGGAATTAACTAGGTTCGGAAATATACGGGGTGTTACATTCTTCCCCCCTTAGAAACATACGTCCTCGAATGTTAGTAGCATTGTCTCATTGTAACCACTGTAAGTCTAGGATCATTCTTCATGTTATCACATATACACATAATGCTCATAGGTACTTACTTTTGATTTCCCCACTTTCACACCTTACACTTCTTCTTCTGCTTACAACAAATACGTGTACCTTAGATTTCATCAATCGTTCGGTTTCCCATGTGATTCCTTCTACGTGCTAATTCCTTCCATAGTGTCCTTATGGAAGCTACTTCTTTATTTCTCATTGCTTTCGTTTGTCGATCTAAAATAACAATTAGTGGCATGAAGTACCCCTTTCACATGTGAGATCCCCTGTAATGTGTACATTTTCGTACCTCTCCACTGACAATAATACGTGATAATCCCCTATACACTTTCAAGCATCGAATATCAAATACTGAATGAATTGGGAAGAGTTCTTGGACTAGTGTTAATAGATACGCAATTTGCCCGCATCTTTGTACAACTCCTCTTTCCTTCTGAATCTCAATATCTTTCTCCGTTGATGACACTGTCCAAAATACCAATTACCTATGGTAGCTGTTCATTCTTTTCTTCGAATATTGGCATGTAATTTGTATCGACTTTGGACCACGGGTAACTGTTGTCATATCATTTTTTTTTTACCTTTTCTATAGCTTGGTGAACAAACTCTAACCCGAACAAACAAATTTCATCGGCTGCAACCCATCCAATTGATGATCTACATTTTTTTTTTCATATAAAACTTCATAAGGTGCTTTTTGACGCTTTTACCGTAAACAATTTCAATAAACGGTAGATGGTCATCCCAACTACCTTTAAATTCCAATGTATTAACTTGTGGCATCACTTTAAATGTTCTTATAATATGTTCTGTTTGTTCATTCATCCGAGGATGACAAGCCGTACTTACATCTACCTGTGTACCCATGCTTTACTGAAAAGGCTCCCAACACTGTGCAATAAAGTGAGCTATCCTGTAGGATATAATAGTGAGTGGAATCCCATGTAATTGTACTATCCCTATAACATACAACTTTGTATAATGTTCAGCTGTATCGGTGGTCCTAACTAGTAGGAGATATGCTGGCTCGGTAAGTTTGTTAATTATCACTGCTATGGAATCAACCTTCACAGTATATGAGACAACCCTGTGATTTAATCCATATTATTCATGTTCCACTTCCAAGCTGGAAGGGTAATACGTTGCATAAAACATATAGATTTCCAATGCCATACTGTTAATCAGTGACCGTTTGGACATTGAGCTACAAGTTCTACAATGTGCTTTTCATGTAACCTTACTAAGACATCTTCGCTAAACCATGGTATATTTTGGTTGCTTCCGAATGAATAAAATACCGTGAACGATGTTCTTCTGTCATAATTCATTTCCTTAACTCGTCTATACCCAATATACACAATTTACATTGGCGTTAAAATACTCCCCCTTGTGTTTGTTCAAATATCTTTGTCGCACTCTGCTGTACATTCTTTTTTTTTTCTTTATTTCAGATGTCAATGAAAATCCCACCATATTTAACACTATACTTCTTTCATCAGGAGTTCCAAGAAAACAAAAACCCTTATTGCTTCATTGCTATAGATTTCTTAACTATACCTTTCTTCGCCGTGAGCTGACCATTCATACTTTCTACTGTTTTGCAGCATAATGTATTAACTATCCCATTTTATTTTATTTTTCCATATGACACAAGATACCATTGTTCTAATCTTTTAATAGTTCAAGCCACCTTCACTACCTCAGATTTTAAGTCCTTTGGCTTAAAATATCGTACATTTTCTTATGAACGGTATATATATCAGCATGAATCCCTTACAAATAGTGACACCATAACTGTAAAGCAATATCGCGGCTGCTAGTCCAGGGTCATGTGTTTGGTAATAATTTACTTTCTCACGTAGCCGCAACTGCCGTAAGGAATATGCTATTACCTTATCATGCTACATCAATACACATCCGAGGCCAACCCCGGAAGCACTACCATACATTGCATAACATCCTTTTGCCTTCGGGAGGCACTTAAAACTGGTGTGGAAGTTACTTTATCTTTCAACTCTTGGAAACTCTTCTCATATGCACCATTCTACTGGAACTTGATTGCTTTGCATATAAGCTTTGCTAAAGGCGTAGGGATAGAATAAAATACTTCCACAATTCTCCTGTAATAAGCAACCAACCCAAGAAAACGATGGATCTCTGTAAGTATCGTAGGCCTTAGCCAATTGTTCACCATTTCTATCTTTTGTATAACAACCTTTACCTCTTCCTCCTATACAATGCAAGGTCCTCTTGTGATCTTGAATACCATCACCAAACATGGTCACACTCACCCTGAACAGTGTTTTCAACACCCTATTCATTTCACCCATAACACCTATAGGTGCTTTCACTAGTCCAATTGACATACTAGGAATTCATAATAACCATGCCATATTTGTAATGTTGTCTTGGGTATATCATCATCATTCTTTCTTTTCTTTTTTTTTTCGTCGCCATTCGTTCATCACTTCACCATTCATTTCACCCCCTTTATCAAACAAATTGTCAACTCTGGGGAGGGAATATTCATTCGTAATTGTCATCTTATTCAGTTGCCAATAATACAATTATCACTGGTGCATCCCAAGGGAACATACTAGGTCGTATGAATCCCTTGTTCATCACGTCTTTTAATGTTTTTTTTTTTGGTCAATTCCCATAACTTTGTCGGGGCTATACCATATAAAGTAAAAATAGGCTAAGTACCAAATGTCACAGTAATATCAGCTTATACATCGAGGAATTCACTTACCACCGAAATCGGTTGAAGAGTTGGTGGTTCCACATTAGTATCCTTCACTATCACCACGTGACATATTACTTATGTACCCCTTTGGGTATCATTTTCCTTACTTTATAAGATAAGGAATAAAATTTTCTCTTGGTGCCCCCACATAACCCTTGCCATTCAAGAACACTCTTTTGGGGAAATGAAAGATACAACTTCTTAGCTCGGCAATCTACGATGGCACAATCTATTTGTAACCTCAAAATCCGCTATTTCCAGTTCAATAAGATCAACTAATGTCTCATGACCACAAACAATTTCTATCCACTGAAGATATATTCTGTTAACTATCACAGATTCACCGACTGATGTGTAGACTTCAAGTGACATAATTCAAAATTCTGGTGTTCATTTGTATTTTCAACAACTGATAATATAACATATGCTAGTGTCGAATATAGGTCAATCAATACGAGTACGGTACCTGTAACTATCTCAAGAGAAGCCTCATTTTGTGGCCCGACATACCACTCCAATAACAAATATTCAACCCAAACCGACATATTCTTTTCTGTTGCCTCTGAGCTTTCATTATCTGTGCAAAGCCTGCATTCTGACTATATCAATATATTTTATTTTTTTTTAAGATCGCAATGGTACCATCCATCTGTCCATATACCGATGCATTCTATCGGTCATAAGGGTTACCACTTTTGGAGTATACCTAACCACAGCATTAAATCGAAGATTGTACTTTCTGACACTCATAGGTTTTTTTTTTTTTGGAATGTTTTAGCAATTGATCCACATTCGGACCTCATATGAGAGGTACTAGTCAAGGAATACCGTTTTACATTCCTCTCAACTAGCTGGAATTACATCAATACCCGGTCACATGTATCACATCTAGAGCCTTTTTAATTTGGTCGATAAAGTCCTATGGGTCTTCATACAGATCCGATCCGGTGAACATATCATTATTCATCGTTGGGCCAGCTTGCCCATAACATTATACAACCACTCTCTGAGTCAACATATACTCTTCCTTACGTAATTTCCGTTCAGTGGCATTTATAGGTGGTTCTGCGGATACTTCTCGACCTTTTGGCTAAGAGAAACCCGTATAACAAATTCCATGTCAACCCCACCTTGACTAGCTTGGTCAGGTGTTCATTTACGTATTTCTTCCTCGACAGGCATATCAACCTACTTACCTTTGCCCTTATCTTGTCTGATAATCAGCTTTTGACTATGCAAAGAAATCAAATGTCAATGCAGACATATACGTCCACCTACAACTTTGGCTCTATTGCACGATCTAAAAGTGAAGAAGTGAAACAACTCCTAAATATCCCGTAGCCTCCTACTTATAAATGTGGCGCGCAACACATCGATAAGTAAGACTCTACTCGGACACGGCTTTGTAGACACCTTTAGGACGTACTGCTCTGATACCACTTTTGTCACGCCCCGAATTCCAACGAGGCGTGATTGGCACCCGTAGCTGACAAAGCCCGAGAGAACCAAGTTGTGCTTCTATACATTCATATGCATGCCATAGGAACACCACTATCACACAAGAGCATGAACGACTAAAATCGGATGTTATGGAACATGTGACATATATAAATACACATTTGAGAAACTTGGCCGTTGAGGCCATCAAAACAAAACTCCATGTGACATCTTATATACATACACCCACATACGTCTACAAAAGCCTCTAACAAATGCACTGACCAATACCAACTGAAAGTCGGGACAAATCCCCTCTTTACACAACATGTACACCAGCAAAACACATATGCCACTGTGACTCGGAGAAGCCCCGAACTAGCTGAAGCTCACCAAAGAATCCGTACACACTGATAACCTACAGGGGAGGACTGCTAGTACCTGCGCCTGCAACATTTAAAGTATGTTCCCCAAAAGGGGTCAGTACGGAAAAAGTACTGAGTATGCAAGGCTATACGTAAATATATGAGATATAGGAACTTTGTTGAAAGTAAGTACAAGTGAACACCTCATGTGAATAAATTACCATAAGAATACATGTGGAATCATGTGCATTACTTTCTTTACTTCATTTCACTTTCCTTTACTTCTTCATGTGATCATCAATCATGTATGCCCGGGCCCAACTGATCAGTGGGAAATAACATTGGGATCGTCTCTAGCTAGGCTTATGCCCCTTTGAGCTGCCACCCATAAATCAATAAAGCAGGTTCGTCTCTAGCTAGGCTTACGCCCCTTTGAGCTGCCCCCTGTATCCAATAATCATTCGGGATCGCCCCTAGCTAGGCTTATGCCCCTTTGGGTTGCCACCCGTTCTCAACAAGTGTTCATTACTTTAATTCTTTACTTTTGAGATTGATACTTTTACTTGTGAGAGATTGGTACTTTTGCTTATGAGAGATTATTACAAAGAGGTTGGTACAATGATAGTTGTAACATCACTTTGAGCTTTGGAACATACCCTTGTTGGAACCATGGAATTCTGGGAAATAGTCAAAGTATGTGAGACATGTGAATGGCATTTGATAATAGCATAAAGAACATGTGAAGGAGCATAATTAAAACCCGAAAATAGGATACCCTTAGCTTATGAGAGATTGACACTTTTGTAGCTCTAACATGGTTGTAAACTTTGGAACAATAATCAACAAGTAAGAGACATGTAACTAAACATTATTGGAACTTTGAAACATTAACCAATGGCCATGAACCGTGAGAATCACCATTGACCCTATAAGGAATATGATATGGCAACTTGAATTGAAATCCCTTTGGACATTTCGAAAGGAAATATGTACCATGTCATTATAGACCATATGCTGCAGAAGGATACGAAAGAGTAACCTTACATACCTTATGTTCTCAATATGGATACGCAATCTTACTCTTGAATACAACACTTCAGCTTTCCCTTTACATCTATTCTACACACAAGTACACAACCGGAACTTACATTAGCAACTAGTCACGAAATAGGCGTACAAGACGACAACGAACTATGTGACCACCATATAACGTCACATCACCCCCTTACAATACCCTCCGCTGCATTTCCATATCAACAACACCATAACATTACACACATTGACCAAAATATCATACATTGATAGCCTTTCACCCATACTTACCTTTTACACATTTCTCTTTATCATTCCGTCACAATTATTCCTTTATAACAACATATGAACAATCATCCATACTTAACATAGTCCAACATACCTCCATACTACACTTTAAAGTCATTAAAATGACATTACAAGTGGATAATTACATCCCAAAAGGGTATCGGGGCTTTCGGGGATCAAAGGGATACGAAAGCAAACGAAACAAAATTCTGGGCTGACCTGCGCTTCCACCTGTGCACGCAGGTCACCCATCTGCGCACGCAGATGGCCCTTGGCAGCAGCCAGTGCCATCTGCGTTGGCATCTGCGCGCGCAGATGCCCTCGTCTGCGCGGGCGGATGCCCGTTTAGTCCGAAATGGCTCCGTTTTGGGTCTTTTAATGCCATGAATGGTCCATGATCATCACCAACTTCATTTTAACATATTTTTGATCATTTAACATGCCAACCACCAGCCATGATTTCACAACACACGTAACAACACCAAAACGACACTTTACGGTCAAAACATCACCAAAACCATAACCAATTTCACAATGGAAATTCCCAACATGATACACCATGACAAAACATGTCAAGACTATAATCACATATCACATGGCGATATTGAATCCATCAAGGTTATTTCCTTCAAGATCACAAATCCATGTTCAAGCTTTCAAGACAAAAATCATCCTCCGATTAGCACACACAAGTTGTTTTACACATAATGAATTTCTCATACTTCACCAACATAACCAACATCATCTACATAATATTCCATGACTATAATAAAGTAAACCATGAGAATATACACTTACCAATACTCACCAAGTGATGATCTTGCTCAAAACAAGTGTAGTTGCCTTGGCTTAGAGAAGGGTTTCTTTGTGGTCTCTTGGAATTGTCTAGATTTTTCAAGAAATGGAAAGGTGGAATGAATGATTAAAATCTGATTTTTGAGCATATATATAGCATCCTTATCCAACCACTTAATGGTTTACTTGGTCAATAAAAGAGAAATGAAAGAATGGGTCAAATTTCTCATTTGGGCCATGTCTTTGCAACATTATTGGGCCTTTATTGAGCCCAATAGCACAAGATTACTTTAGCCCACAAAAATTAATGTATAAGTCCTCAACAATCTCATGGTTAAATAATTCCATGCATGTTACGGGAATTAACTAGGTTCGGAAATATACGGGGTGTTACAGGCCTCTTCACTGAAGGGCCCTGTAACATGGCAAAAAAAGAGGAAAAAGTTAGTATAGAATTGAATTGTACACACAACTTGTGGATAGACAACAAATTATATTTAAAACTAGGGACAAACAAAACATAGTTAAGGTTATATCTAGTAAATAAGGTAACTAATTCTGAATAGTGAACTAGAACCTTCAAAGAATTTGGCAACAAAACATAGACTGGTTTAGGTAGTCTTAATATTGAACATGAGATTAAGATTGGAAATCATATGCTTAGATGCCCCTGTATCTATAATCCAGGAAATGGAATTGAGAGACACACTAATATAATTCTAAGATGTTAGAAAAGAAGTTGGTGTACCTGCACAGTTGGCTGAGAAAATATTCTCGGTAGATTCACCCTTTTTGCCACTTTTAACCTCTTGCATCATTTGATAAAGGGAATGATATTAATTATGTGTCATGGGCTGATCTCCCAGAACAACTGAATGAATTCCAGTACCATCTGGAGTGAAAACTGCATTACTCTTTACTCCAGCAGTGTACCTCTTAGATATGGTAAACTTGAAATCAGGTGAAAATCTAATCAGTCTATAACAATTCTCACTAATGTGATTTTGCTTATTGCAATAGGTGCAAAGTAGTCCATTCTTATTTGCCTCTGTGTTTTCCCCTTTTCCAGTGAAGACTTTTTTCCTTCATAAAATGTCTGTCTAGAATGTTGCCCTACATATGAGAATTTTCCATCATTAGGCTTACTTGCTAGTAAAGCACTCTCTCCTGGATGATGAAACATCTATAGTTCTCTCTGTTTTTCATCTCTTATTAGTAAAGAATATGCATGATTCACTGAAGGTAAAGGTGATAACAAAAGCAGACTGTTTCTAGCACTGGCATAAGCATCATTCAGTCCCATTAGAAACTGAATGAGCCTCTCATCCTGCTGAGATTTGTGAAATTTAACCTTACCTCCACAACTACAATCATAAGAGCATTGTTGACAAACATCTAAACTATCAAGCTCATCCTAAATCCTTTTCAGTTTAGTGTAATATCTGGCAATATATGAGTTTGCTTGTGCTAAGTCACTGATTTCTTTTTGCAGTGATAAAGCCAAGGGCCATTGCTTTGGCCAAACCTCTTTTCTAATTACTCCTAGATTTTCCTGGTCGTCTTTGAATAGAGAAAACTCTTTAATATTTCTCTATCAAGAGAGTTCAACAGCCAGGAATTAATCATTTCGTTGCAACGAGACTAATATTTGAAGTGCTCAGAAATTGAATTGGGTTGAGCAATGTTCCATCAATAAAACCAACCTTGTTTTTAGCTGACAAAGTAATAAGTATCCCCCTTTTCCATCCACCATGCCCTTTTCCATCAAAAACTGAATTGACTAAGGTCATACCAGAGGAATCTGAAGGATGAATGTAGAAGGGGTGCAAAATATTGAAAACTGTATTAGGGTTACTGACCCCAACACTAGCATTAGATGTAGAACGTGAATATGCAAGAGGTATGGTTTCTCCATCCTGAATGTGAGAATCGGTTTGATTAACCATGATGACTTAGATATAGAAACAAGAATAAAAGAAATGAGTAAGGAACTTTACCCTAATGCTCTGATACCATAAATAAAAGAGAGAAGAATGAGAGAAACTTTTTTGTATTTCTTGAGTGTTCGATATGTACTTGTACATGTATATTTACAGAATTATAGAACAATCAAAACTTCTAAGATCTGTAAAGTTGTCTAATATTCTATTGACTAATATTAACAACCTACCTACAATATAAACCCTAAAATATATTAAAAAAATATATATAAAATAGAAATGTAAAAATAAAGGCGGTGGAATACAGAATAGGCCAGTTGTTTTTTGTCATTCTGCCTTTATCAAGTTTGTCATATATACACAAAAATAGCCTTCACATGATCACCTGGTCTTGTCTGAAATCAAACTCAGTTGACTTGTATCCTCTTTCTCTTTATCACCATTAGAGATGGTGAAAGAGCTATTAGGTTCAATAAGATGATAAAGAGAGTGAAACCATAGAAAGTGAATCTGATAAAGATATCAGTGACACTGGAGATTTACCTCAAAATGATATTGTGTAATTTCTCATAATCGATTTGGCTAGGGTGTGTCTGAAATGCAAAATCATGATATATCCTACTTTACAATATTAGAGAACGAGGAAGATATTTTTATCTCTACACGTGAATTTGAGATGCAATGTTGTTCTATTTGGTCCGAAGATACCAAAAAAGACTGAAAAAGGTATATCTTTTAGCAGCAAAGCTAAGCTAAAATGGGCTATGTCAATTTGGTGTTTGCGTAAGAATAAAGAATTCATTCAAGGTCGTACATCAAAAAAGAGTTTATGGGTTATGAGATGGAAGTTTTCTAATTTATTGGGTTGTCTATGATTCTTCAAGGCTGGAAGGTTGGAGATAAAATGTGGAAGATAGGAAGTATATTGATAATTATAGATGTGAGAATAAAGGGCTTACTACAGGTCACGCTAACCTAAATACCAGTTTGATTGCATCTTTGTTTCTAAATCAAATGTATAAATAACCCAAATTGTTAGTATTTGATGTCATTGCTAAGGTTCATGAGAAATTTGGTCATCAAGTGACACATAGAAAAGCATGGCTTGGCCGTCAATGCAAATTTAAATTGGTGTATGGTGATTTTCAAAAATCATTTAGTGAGCTTCCAAATTTTTTGCAGCTTTTCAGTAATTTAATCATGGAACAGTTATGGAATGGAAACATAAAGAGTCAATGAGTTCACTACAGGTAAAACTTTTCAAGTTTGTATTTTGGGCTTTCAAGCCATGCATTGATGGATTCCAAACTTGTCGTGTTGTTATTTCACTAGATGGAACTCATATGTATGGTATATATGACATCAAAGTATTAATTGTTGTTGATAGAAATGATAACATTATTCCTGTAGCATTTGCTATTGTTGACAGGGGAGTCGAAAGAGGCATGGAAAAGGTTATTTAGGAAACTGAGCGCACATGTAATAAAGGATAGAGAAGATATATGTATTATCTCTGATAGGGCAAAAGAAATCTTGACTAGTTTATCGGAGTTATGGCAATTCCAAGAGCCCGGGCCTTCCATCAATTTTGCCTAAGACATCTTCAGAGTAACTTTCAATCTCAATTTCCAAATAGGGACCTCAGTGATCTGATATGGAGGGCCGTGTTAGCCCAAAAAGTAAGGATGTTCGAAGATTTGATGTGGAAAGTTAAGGAAGAAAATCTAAAAGCTTGTGAATATCTCATGCAAATTCCATTGGATAAATGGACTGTTAGCCATGATGATGGAAAAAGATGGGGAGTGTTGACAACAAATCTTTCAGTCTTTCAATGAACTTCTGGAAAAAAAAAAATAGGCTTGCCTAGCACTGCCATGGCTAGGCTTTCAATTGAGCAAATTGTTGAACAGTATACATTTATATCTTAAACAACGCACCAATTTTTAGAGAAAAATGAACTTTGGACAATTAGTTTCAAAATAATGTGGGATAGGAACATTGAAAGTTCAAAAAGACACTTTGTTTTTTATTGAAATATACCCATTGGGGTATACAAGATTAGATCTATATAGGTTGATAGTACTGGTGGTAATCCTCACTGTGTTTCACTAAACGAAAGAAAATATGATTAAGCAAAATAGGCTACTTTGTACTTTCTGTGTTCACATGTTATGAAGGTTACTGATAGAATGGAAGGACTAGCAAGAAATTTTGTTAGCAATCATTTCACAGTAGAGAATTATGTTGCATCATATTCTGGATCATTCTCACTGATTGGTCACGAGGCGTATTGGCCATCTCCAAGTTTCAAAATAAGAAGTAATGAATTTTATCATCGTCCCATTACTATGGCGGAGCCAGAAATTTTGTCAAGGGTGTTCAAATTTTAAAGGAGTGAATAATTTTTTAAACCGAGTGGATGCACAAAATAATTTTTTTCTACTCATGAATAGGTGCACCCACAAGACTAGGCTGCGTGCGTGCATAATTTTTTTCTACTCACAATTTTTTTTCCAATAGAAATCAATCAATAAACAAGAAAAAAAAATTAAAATCTAGGGTGTGTTTAGTATGGAGAAAACATTTTTAGGAATTATTTTTCCTATTTTTCCATGTTTAGTTAGTCAAAATAATTTGGAAAATATTTTTTTTAGCAAAACAAGCTCCTTAAAAATGAGAAAAATTACTTTCTAATGAAAGTAGAAAAAACAAGCTCCATAAATAACTAAATCATATCAACACTTATAATTATAAAATAAAATAAAAAGATAGTAAAAGAATATCTTAATAAGTCTAAAATTAAAAGAATAATTGGTAGGGTGTAATTAGAAAAAGAATAGATATGTAGTATTTTAGTAAAATATGGCCCAACACGTGTGTCAGGCCCAACAATAAGTGAAGAACACAAAAGGAAAATATGCTATGCTAGGAGCAGGGATCGAACAGTAGACCTCTGCATTGCAAATGAACACGGCGCTGGACCGTCACCCTCGGTTGGTTATAAGGGTGTTCATTTTATATATATCCATATAAAACAGAATATTTTACTTATATACACAGTATAATTTTTCGGTGAAGGGTGTTCGGTTGACCACCCTTGCCCGGCTGTGGCTCCGCCCCTGCGTCCCAATTGACCAAGAACAACTAGAATGCCTAATGAAATGGATCGTAGTCCGTAATATATGGGTGAGCTTACGAATTGTGTAGGCAGACTAGACATGATAGGCATCAATTCCAACTCATAATCAAACATAAATGGGCAGTCTTTCAATTAGCTACAGTTGTGTAATTTGCTTTCAGTTAGCTATAGTTGTGTATTTTGCTTCCTTTCAATTAGCTACTGTAATGTATCGATTGTATGCTTTAGCTACTGCTTTAGCGCATTCTGTTTGAATGAATCAGGTCAATTCACTACATATACATATAGGCCTTCCGGACATCATTATAAGAGATGACATGTTTCAGATAATATACAGAATCTAATTGATACTTAAATTTAGCAAAATCTTATATTCAAAATTGTTATATCTAGCATTTGATATAATTTTTGCAACAAATCTCAATACATCATACAACTTTTGAGGGAAAATCAAAATATTAACGCCAACAACCATACTCTAAGATTTGAAGAATTCAGCAAGTAATTTTACTCTTGCTATTTAGAAGTTCACATAGATTCAAGTATAAACTTGCACTAATAAAACCACTACTAATTTGCCTTGTTTTTTCAAGAAAAGTCCAAGGTGTATATTGATACAAGCAGCTTGCAAAAGCTTTTGATCTTTCTTCATATATACTCTACCTAGTTGGCCGATATAGGGAGAGGAAGGCGTAAGCATTTCCAGATGCACCATCTGCAAGTCCCACCTTCTCAACCAACCCATTTTTCTACACTACCTTTCCACCTTCTATTGCAGCATCATGGAACTCACTATCATTTGACAAAATCTGCTGCAACAACAACAACGTAACAATAACATACCCTATGATAAACAAATCAACATATTTGATAAATCTGTGATTTACAATAAGAGAAGAAGGAGTTGATATCATACAGCAAACCAGACAGAAGGCCACATTAGTAGAACCAAAAATTCTAACATGGAATTTAGAAAAAAAGAGCAGTTAAGTGAAAAAAATAACCTTTGCTTACTGATAGTTAGCTATACAGATTGTCCATTATTTACCTTTGCTTTTTTTGGTTTTTCTTTTCTTTGTTTTGTTTTTTTTCTTTTTGGCGTGCTGGAAAACATAGTGACTCCCTGGCAAGCAAACGTAAATTTTTAATTGTTCAACTAAAAAAAGGTGCAGTTAAGTTTACAAAAATTATTAAAAGATGTTAAAATACTAGTCCCACAAAGCTTAGCAGTAATTGTACGCTTCTCCTTCATTATTGGTTCACCATGCTGAATAGTTATATCACCACCTTTACCTGCATCCTTTGGATCATTACCATTCACTTCATTGTTGGAATCATCCAACTCATTAACTTTCATCTCAGTGTTCAAGTCCTCTAAATTATTAATAGCATTAGGGATATCCATGGATATCGGTACATGTGATGAGGTAAGGTTTGGGGCTTTCTCATAATGTTGAGGCCGATAACTACCAAAGACATTTTCAAGTGATGAAAGACTTGAATCCCTTGATATTTGTGAAGTTTGTGGCATCATGTATGGCATAATCTCTATATGTGATGGTTGATATGTCATATCTGATGCGTGAGTGAATTTCTGAGCGCGACCCCGTGAAGTGGAACTAATATCATAATTAGTTGTTGCTTGATCATCTTCTGAAGCCGCTTGGGCATTTTGCATGGCCTGATCTACTTCATTCATTTAAATAGTCACTTTGGCTCTCAAAATAGCACGTTCCCTCCTAACAGCAACACCACCTTTTGCTCTTCTACAAAAAAAGGGCGTAACTAGTCAGGTTGTACCTCATCTCTTCTATAATTGGCTGATACATGTGTAATGATTCTTGTTGTGAATTTTAGTTTTTTATATGTTTTGACTATTTTACCCTTTCCATAGTTTCTATATGTCATTTATGAGTTGTGGAGATGGCTGACATGGTTCTCAAAGCATTCAAGAGTGGTTTGAGTGAGTTTGAGGTTTTTAGAGGCTTTGAAAGTGATTAGTTTGACTTTGGACAATATTTCATGGTCTCAGCATTAAATGGTGATTTTGTCAGTTCTATTAGATTTGGAATGTCGATTTTGGGTTAGTAGTATAGTTAGTTTGGGTTCTGAGTTTTTATATTTAGTTTTGACTCATTAGATGAGATACTAGTTAACATAGCTTAAAAGGGGTCTTGGGGTCCATTTGTTGATAACAACCTCCTTTGATAAATTCAATGGTTCTGTTGAGTCTGGAACATTTAAATTAGTCTAGTAGTATAATGGTATTATTTTTGTGGGGTTCCGAATGAATCTCGAGGATTCAATCGAGACTATTTTTCCAAGTCTAAAATTGTTGGTGCAGTTTTCTGGTGCCAAAAGTAATCTTTCTTTGCGCTCGTGGGTCCCTGGTTGCAATCACAAAGAAAGAAAATATTTTTCATCGCGAATGTGATGGTGGGACTGCATTTGCAAAGGGTCATCCTCTTTGTTCATCGCGATTGCGGGGTAATGGCCGCGTTCGTGAAGGGTTATTTGGTCCGGGTCAACCTTCATTGCAATCGCAATAGGTTGATCACGATTGCGGTACTCGGGTTGGGTTGGTCTTCGCGTTTGCGAGCTAGGGCTCGCGTTTGCAAAGAACAAATATTACCTGGGCAGAATTTAAATTGTTTTCTCATCCAAAATCCTATTTTCACCATTTTTAGACTTTGAGAGCTCGATTTTTGGCAATTTCAGTGAGAAACTTCATCAATCTTGTATAGGTAAACTCTAAACTCCTATTTTCACTATTTTTCATTGATTTCATCTTCAAAATGTTGATTTTAAACACGGATTTTTGGGGTTTCACCCGGTAAAGTGTAAAAATAGTTTTTCTTTAATTTCAACCCTTTTTCTTCCAGGGTCAATTTTTGAACTATTTTTAGACCCGAATTGAAAGTGGCTAATAGAGGTATCGTTAGAATCTCTTTACTTCTAGAATAAGTTTTTGATAGAGTTGGTTCGATCTGAGGCTGCACGAAAGGGAAAAGCTCTTTGTTGATGGGTCCAAGCTAGAGTTTTGACTTTTTGAGGTAGGTTAGGTCTTAACTTTCTTCAGACTGGGATGGGTAGTCAACCATTAATGTAAAGTATGCTATGGTTTAAGGAGTTATCATGAGATTTATATTTTGAGATAGTATTTTATTCGTGTTGCCCTTGTGGGGGCTTGTGTGATTATTATTTGTTATCATGATTCCCATGTGAGGGCTTATGTGAACATTATATTTGACTTGAGAAGTGTATATTATGATGATGATACCCAAGTATGGGTTGGTTTTAGTCTATTTTGAGCATTAAATACCTTATTTAAACATTATGATGCCCGAATTGAGGCTTTAAATAATATTATTAATGTCTTACATGACTATTCATTACTGTGGTACTATGTTATGATTTATATCATGATTTATTGAGATATTAAGGAGATTTGAGGTTATTTAATACTATCATTGAATTGAATATGTTACATGATATTGTCTTGGTCATGAGCAAGAATCCTTATTTCATTCATCTGTATATATGGATTTGGTACCATAGAGAAATACTGATTTTGAAAGAAAGTGAGACGTTTTATAAAAATCCTTAGCCGAAGAACATACTAGAAGGGTTGAGATGAGATATGAGGTTGAGATTGTAAGAGTATGTGGGTAGTGAACCCTCTATGTTGTCCTAACCTTGAAGCCTAAGCTCGAAAGGTGTATACTAAGTGATATTGAGACATTACCACATGGCAATTGCATTGCATTGCATCATTTGCATATATCTTATGTGTTTGATTTCGTGTACTTATCCTTCTTATATATATATATATATATATATATATATATTCATGTGTAATTTTAGCTTGATATTATATTGTAGTTATTGTTAGGAGATAGAGTTTGAGCCACTGTTGGAAACTTTTCTATATGCAGGTGGAAGTATGCTCATAGTAATCTTCACTTGTTTAGTTTTCTACTTTGCTCAGTCGGCTTATGATACCTATTGAGTACAAGTGGACCGTACTCATTCATACTTTTGTGCCCTTTCGGTGTAGATTACAGTATGAGTGCCACCCATGAAAGTTGATTTGTGCGGTTGAGAGCTGATTTGGAGTTCTGGTGAGCTCCCCTTCTAGAGCCTTGTTCTAGGCTCCATCTATCCTTTATGTATTCATTTGTATTTGGAGACAGTAATGTATTTATTGATTCAGTATTATCTTAGGTGCTCTTTATACTCATGGCACCAGGTTTTGGGATTCGATTGTGCTTGATTCTTATATTTAGGATTTTTATGACTATCATGGCTAGACTTTATTCTAGAAGTCTCGTATTGCTTCGTTTATGCTCTTTAGTATATCCCTAATATGTTGTGATTATTTGGCTTACCTACCAAGGTTGAGTCAGAGTAGGTGTTGTCATGACCTAAACCTTTGGATCGTGACAAATTGGTATCAAAGTGCTAGGTTCACCACTCTCATGAGTAAAAGCGCACGGTATCTAATAAAGTCTCGCAGATCGGTACATTGATGTACGTAACTATCTTCGAGAGGTTATGTGATATTCTTAGGAAAATTTCTCTAATTTGATGCCTCATAGTTCATATTGTTCATGCCCAATATTCTAAATATGTATTCCATTCTATCTTCGCAGATAGTGAGGACTAGATCTTGAGTTGTTGAGGATGTTGAGCCAGCACCCGCTGTTGGAGCTCTAGTCAGAGGGAAAGGTAGGGGTTGTGGCTGAGACAGAGGTAGAGGTTAGGTCTGAGGAGCAGCTCCAGCTAGAGGACATGCTAGAGTGGCTTCCTCTGTGCCTGAGATTGAGTGTAAGAAGGTAGCTAATCATCCAGAGGATATGGGACTAGCTTAGATTCCTCAAGGTATCATGGTTACCCCAGTATTACAGGCAGGATTTGTTGATCCATCTTTTGAGTCGTATAAATAGAATTCCCCAAACAGGTATTTTACCGTGTACATCGAATGGATCTCAGACTACAGGAGGTGTACAACCACCAGGATAGGCTACTACTCATGGATTTCAGAATCTAGAGGTGCAGCCAGCTTCTGTGGTGGCCCCATGCATTAAGACTTTGCCTTTAGGTATTCTTCTATAGCTCTGGGTACTGTTTTGTCTGCTGAGGAGCAAAAGAGATTCAAGAGGTTCATCAGTTTATCTCCTCCCAGGTTTAATAGTTCCGTAGGCGAGGATGCTTATGAGTTTTTGATTGATTGTTAGGAGAGGTTGCATAACCTTTGTTCACTTGTGTCTCACAGTGTTGCTTACACTACCTACTAGTTGACTGATATGGCTAGCCAGTAGTGTAGATCTCTTGTTAGTTGTAGACCCGTGGGTTACCCTCAGTTGTCATGGATCCAATTTTCTAAGGCTTTTCTGGAGCAATTTGTGCCCTTTAGCTTGAGGGATGAGTTTGATCATTTAGAGTAGGGCTCCATGACTATTGCTAAGTATGAGGCTCACTTTTATGCCTTGTCCAGATATGGCATTACTAGCATCTCCATAGAGCCTGAGAGGATCAAGAAGTTTATTAAGGGTTTAACCAGTTATTATTAGTTGGCGACAACTTAGTTAGTGGTTTTTGGTGATTCTTTTCAGAGTATAGTAGACCATGCTAAGTTGATCGAGTCTATTCGCCATGGTATACAGGGAGGTAGTGCTAAGAGAGTGCACCAATATGGCAATTTCAGCGGTCATCTATCTTAAGGTAGTGATTTCCCCTATAAAGGTTCTCATAGTCACCATGGCAGACCAGTTTAGGCATCTTTGCAGGGTTCAGATAGTAGGTCTATGGGTTTTGAGGCTTCGAGTAGTCAGAGATCGGTCATACAGGCAGAGGGTCTTATTCTAGTGTATCAAGTCATAGAGGGTATTCTGCTTTTTCTGGGCCCTCTCAACGTGATTATCTAGCAGAGGATGTTATATGTGTGATGAGTTTGGTCACTTAGTGAGGGATTGTCCCCGCCATGTGTTTGGTTCCCCCAGTAGGGATCTTAGCTTCAGCTTTGCCCGACTCTGGTTTCAGCAGTTAAAGGTGGTACACAGGGTAGTAGAGGTGGTTCTAGAGGTACTAGAGATGGGGCTTAGGGAGCTCGTAGTGGTGGATGTGGAGTCACTCAGTCTGGTATCGGACACGGTCAGTGTTATACTTTTTTGGGAGACCCGAGGCAGAGGCTTTGATGTAGTGATTACATGTATCGTCCCAGTTTGCAATCATTTCGCTACAGTACTATTTGATCCTAAGTCTATATTATTTTATATGTCTGCATACTTAGCTACGGGTAATAATGTTATGTGTGAGTCCTTTGCTTTGCCTATTTGTGCATCTACCCCCGTAGGTGATTTATTAGTGGTGGATCAGGTGTACTGATCATGCGTTGTGACCTTTTATGGGTGTGAGACTCCTCGATATGGTTGATTTTGATGTTATCTTGGGTATGGATTGGTTCTCCCCTTATCATGCGATTGTGGATTGTTTTGCCAAGACTATGACCTTAGCTACTTCTGGTATCCCAAGGTTAGAATGGAAGGGTACCCCTAGCTCGTGTCTGATGGGTGTTATATCTTTTCTACGTGCTCGTCGCATGGGAGAAAAGGGATGTCTTTTTTATTTGGCCTATATTCGTGATACTAGTGTTGATTCACCGCCTCCCTTGGATTCTGTGCGAGTTGTTAGAGAGTTCATGGATGTCTTTCCTACAGACTTGCCTAGTATGCCTCCGAACCAGGATATCAATTTTGCTACTGATGCTGAGCAGGCACCAAGCCTATTTCCATTCCTCCTTATAGGATGGCCCTGTCAGAGCTGAAGGACTTGAAGTAGCAATTGCAGGACTTGTTGGATAAGGGATTCATTAGACCAAGTGTATCTCCTTGGGGTGCTCCTATCTTGTTTGTGAAGAAGAAAGATGGATCCATGCACATGTGTATTGATTATCGGCAATTGAATAAGGTGACTGTCAAGAACAAGTATACTCTTCCTTGCATTGATGATTTGTTTGATCAGCTTAAGGTTGCTTCAGTGTTTTATAAAATTGACTTGAGATCTGGTTACCATCAGTTGAGGATAAGAGATTTGGATGTTCCAAAAACTGCTTTTTGAATGCGGTATGACTATTATGGGTTCTTAGTTATGGTTTTTGAGCTGACTAATTCCCTAGCAACATTTATGAAGATGATGAACAGAGTGTTCTGGCCTTATCTTAATTCTTTTGTGATTGTGTTCATCGATGATATCTTGGTTTATTCTAAGAATGAGGCTGACCATGTGAGATGTTTGAGGACTGTTCTTCAGATGTTAAGAGAGGAGAATTTGTATGTCAAGTTCTCTAAGTGCGAGTTTTGGTTGTATTCTATTTCTTTCTTGGGTCATGTAGTGACAAAGGATAGTATTATGGTCAATCCGGCTAAGATAAAGGTGGACCGTGATTGGGCTAGACCAACTTCTCCTATCGAGATTTGGATTTTTTTTTGGTTAGCAAGCTATTATAAGTACTTCATCCAGGGTTTCTCTTCTATCGCATCTCCTTTGACCAAGTTGACTCAGAAAAAGATAACCTTTCAATGGTTGGATGCCTGTGAAGAGAGCTTTCAAATGCTCAAGGAGTTGTTGACTTTGGCTCCTTGTAACGAACCAAACTATCGTTACGAGTAAAAACACCTTGAGAATAATCTACGATGAATAATGGGTTGAAATGGACATAGAAAAATTAAATTGAGGAGAAAAATTGAGGCCCGAGGGAATTGGGCCAAGAGGCCCAATAATGGACTGGTTCGAACTGTCGGTAACCACTACACCAATTGGAAAACCGCTGCAGAGGTTAATGACCGCTGTAGCGGTAAGAGGCTTCTACAGCGGTAAGAGGCAGTAGTATAGCCGAGGAATTTTTAAAAACCCTTTTTCTCTTTATTTCACCAGGTCGCCCCTTTCCTTCAAAAATATCTTAAAAAACCTTATCCCTCCAACCATGAGATTTCAAAGGCCAAGGTTCATGAGAGTGGTTTCGTGGAACACCCAAAGGGAACCCAACATGGGAATATGGTTAGGACAAGCGGGACAACTCGCTCTCCTCCGTAGCAGCGTATTTTTCCTAAGAGGTAAGTTATGGTTTACTTTGTAGCAACTAGACTTGGCGTAGATGCATCTAACGTTAATAGTGATGTCGGAAGTATTATGAATTAGGCCTTCGGACACGGAGTTGGATGGATGAACATGTTTAAAAATCCAGTTAGGCTCGAATAAGTGGAATTATTGTAAATTATATTAATGTTTTGATTTTGATAAGGGACGAATAGAATGGTGGAGTGAACATACATAGCTTAATATCTTCCAGGGCTTGAATATAGTGAAATGTTGTATGTGATAGCATGGAATAGTAAAAAGGGGAAATTAAGGGAACTTGTTTAATTCTAATGTCTTAACGGACAGATTGCACTATAAGAAGTGGCTAAAAGGTGAGGCATAGTAAGTCGAGATTAGTAATTCGCATAACCAATTCCTGTGACTGAGATGTGAACATAAATGAGAAATATTGTGAAGTAAAGAATAGAATTCCCATTAGAAGGAGTTAGGAAGGATTAGTAGGTAATGTGAAAAACTCAAAGTTGGGTTGCAGTTAGAGTGAAAGTGCGTGATAATGTGAACTTGGGTTACAGCAGCCCCGTTGGGGTGTATGATAAATCATGGTTGTGAATATATATGTGAAGACTAAGGTTATTGACTAAATAAATTAGATAGCTTATGTAACATTAGACTAGATTGACCCGTGTTGGGTTGTAGACTGAACATAGGTGATTATCTTTTGCATGAATTATGATTTATTGATTTCATGCACACATTCATACGCATTAGGATGAGATGGTATGATATGGGTTGGGTACTAAGCCGGTATAGTTATGATATCTTGAGATATGGGTCGAGTACCACGCCCGTATGGTTATGATATGATGCGATATGGGTCAGGTACCTCCCCGGTAAGATGTGATATGGTTGATGTTGATGAGATGGACGATAAGGAATAAGGAGAGATACTGTGCACATCTTGCATATATGCATTTAGGCATATGTTTTGAATGTACTTCTATTTTATTATGCTCTCTTGTGTGTTCTTATTGTGGTAGGTGGTGAAAAAGGGTACGAATGTACGTTAGGTCCCTAGTATGGACCGGGTTGGAGATGAGATTCTAAGGTCTCCTAAGGGGATCGATTACGGTAGAATACAATTGGTAGGATTCAAATTTTCATGGGATGTGGTACGGTGATGTCTGTGATAGTGAGTACTGAAAGGACTTGGGTGGATGTATATTAAGGAATGGTAGGTACCATAAGAATGAGTCGGTATTGGAGGAAAAGGTATAAGATGGAATAGGTGGTCAAAGGACAAAGATATACAAACATATTAAATAATAGGTAGGTCACAGAGATACTAAGTGTAGGTCACAGAGATGCTAAGTGTAGGTCACAGAGATGCTAAGTGCTTGTCACATAGATGCTAAGTGTAGGTAACAGAGATGCTAAGTGTAGGTCACAGAGATGCTAAGTGCAAGTTACAGAGATGCTAAGTGTAGGTCACAGAGATGCTAAGTGTAGGTTTCGGAGATGCTAAATGTGGGGTGCTAGGAGTTGCTGGAACTATACTTGATGTTATGGTTTATCCCTATTTATTATTGATATTATCTGTTTCTCACCTTGATCAACCGATGATGTTTACCAGTATGTGTAGTTGTACTGATGCTACACTTACTATATCTCCAATCGGGGGTATAGCCATAGTGCAGGTTTGTTGGAGTTTCTATAGCAGCGATGCTGATCACTCAGCAGCAGCTCCTATCATCTCTATTCTACATGGATGATGCCTCATGGATGTCCCTACTTCTTATCAAGTTCTCTTGTACCAGTTTTGGCTAGGTTCTGGGGAATCACTTGCAGTTATTTTCTGCATGTACTTTTCATATTTGATGTATTAAAATAAGTTATGGGATGAATTGATTGGGTAATTATACTTCAACTGTTGGTTAGTTATTTATATGGCAGACATAAAGTGACTAAGTGAATATTTTAGTAATTTCCGTATTGAGAGAATAGTGAGTTGTTCAGGGTTCTTCTATTTGGAGTAGGTTTAGGTAGGTGCCCAGCATGATCCGGTGAGTTGGTTCGTGACAATATGGTATCAGAGCCTAGGTTATAAGTCTTTCTGTATAAGAGCAAATATTGAGTAGAGTCCTAGGGATGTGTGTGTTAACGTCTACATCAAATCTGTTCTTCTTGTCTATCGTACCATCCCAATATCGTATCCCCGAGTTGAGTCTAATTGGTATCTAGTCGATTCCAATTGGTATCTCAATTGTCATAATTGGGACTAGTTGGCCCCAATTGGTATCTTTTAACGTGGAAAGGTTGGGATAAGACGCTCAACCAATAGAGGTCAATAAGAAACATAGGAAGTGTACTATTATGCTTTGTCTGATATGGTATTAAGTACTTGTGATAAGGCAATGATGTGTTAAAAATGTGTTGTGTATTATTATTGATGGAAGTTTATGGTAACTTGCTTTCTGATGTTTAAACTCTCGAATATGATTGTTGAGTGTGTGTGTGGTTGGATAGTAGGTAGCCAAGCAGACTGCTGGACGTAAGGATCGGATGTGATCTCGAGAGTGCCTTTATTTTTGCGACTTGAGCTACAACTTATATCTCTGTGATTTGGAGTACTACTTGTCTTCTATCCTATCCCATATGAACCACCCAGGTTCCTAGCTATTGGTGGCACACTATTGAGAATAATGAATTGAGTAAGTAAAAAGATTGGCGTAAGTGTAGTACTGTTAGTTTGACAAACGAGAATTGTATTGGTAGTAGTAGGAAATAAGGGGAAATGTGGAGTTGAGTTATAGTATGCATAAATAAAAGGTTATTATGTTACTGGAGCATGCATAAAAAGAGTGTTATGTAGAAAAAAAAGGGCCTGAGATGGGGTAATAAAAATGAAAATTCGAGCTACGGGAGGCTACCGCTGCAGTGGCTCCAGGTAGTGTCCTGCCAGGCATTTTCCCTATTTTTGTGATTTCACAATATTGCAAGGCAGTCCTATTTTTGAAGCAATAAAATGACAAAAATCAATCTGACCCGCATTATAAACAAGGATGGTTATTATTAAGGGGTTGGGGAGGAAAAATGTCTTAAAAGTACAAAAAATAAAAATAGTAATTTTTTGTTACATTCCCCAAACGGGGCAACCTAAATCCAAAAGTAGATAAAACATAAAAATGGGGGACTAGCTGGTGACGTCATCTACAAGCCATGCGGCATTCGATCCCTCCTTATCTACACCGTTGAGGAAGGAGAACTCCACGACGTCCTCCGCAGTTAGCTTTGGGAGCTCTTTATCTGGGAAGGTGCACACGAACATGACCCGCACAACCTTCTACATCCTCACTAGTATGTAGTCCTGGGAGTGACGTTTCTTCTTCTCCGCATCTAGCTCTCTTTGGAGCTCAGCATAGGCTTGGGCTGGGTCCAGGGTAGTAGGGCATGAAGGAGCCAACCCCGGCTAAGACATCTAGGTCCTCTCCATGTAGCCTTTCATAGAAACAAGTCCAACCACCCAGTCACCAGGAGGAACGGGTGTCCGGGAATGGGGGACATCTCCACTCCCACCAGCTCTGCTGCTCTCACCTTTCTCTGTTGTCTTCCTCTTCTTCTTGCCTCCACCTCTGGTACTTCTTCCTCATAGAGGGTTATACAATATGTCGCACTCCTCTAGGGTATCATGGTCCTCCCTAGGTACATCCACCCACTTGCACAGCTTCACAATTAGGGAAGGCAAGAACATATCCCTTACTGACCTCTCCCTAGCATAGAAGTACTGCCACTCGTCCATGATCTATTCCCCCACGTTCACCTCGATCCCCTTCATAATGCATGCCACTACCATAGCTCGGTGGAATACCATGTCTATAATATTTCTTGAAGGATAGATCCTCCGAGGCACCAGCTATAACCAGATCTTGGACTAGACCGAGAAGTATGCACTCTTGATCCCCCTCTGATTAGACCACTTCACCTCGTTAGCCTTGCCCTCTGGTGATAAATACCGAGCCGTCCATCTTAAGTCTAATTCCCAAATCTTTTCCTCGAAGGCTATATTAGAGGGGTTGGGATCCCTAAGACCTCATTGATGGTGGTGCCATCCACGGGCACATTCTTTCCCCAAATTCGGATGGTAAGAAGGGGCTGCCACTCTACCATAGGGAGTATAACATAGAATTTGCGGACCCAGGCCAAATTGCAGTCCGAAATTGGCTCAGCCAGCATCTCCCAACCAAGAACTTTAAGCTGATCACTGAAATCAGGCAGCCTGTCCTCTACCTCATCCATCACGAAGGCTCTCTCACAGAGGAAGTTCTTATTGTGTCGCCCCTCCTCGAACCGGTGTGGCTAGCATTGTACAAAAACTGGTGGTAGGTGGGTTGTTGGGCCATGATGATCCTGAAAATGCCACAAAAATAGTTTAGAACCCTATTAGAACACGAAGGGAAAGAAGGAGAGTTGAAAATTTCAAAAATTGCAAAAGCTGGGGACTTGCTGCCCAGTACCACAGCAGCGGTTAATTAACCGTTGTAGTGGTACCGCAGCGGTCGAACTTACCGTTGCAGCAATATCACTACAGTGGAAAATTACCACTGCAGTGGTTCATCGTCTTCAACCCGTCAACCTCTCCTCCCATGGCAAATTTTCAACTTTTCTCCATAATTCTTGAAAATTGAGTATAGATCGGGCTTGAAGAAGTGTGTGTGACCCTTTTTACACTAAAATAGGGGTGTGGAACACCTAAAATCATACCCAAAGTAAAGAAAATTATTGGAGAAGATGACCCTTCATCTTTCACTTTTCCCAGAGCCGAAATCTACCATGAATTTTGTTAGTCTTATGTCCCAAACGCTATTGGAGCGTTGAAATGTAAAAGAACTTAGCATGTCAACCAATATGCTTAAAAACACCACCAACTTCAAGTTCAATAAGTTACCCCCAAAACCACTCAAATTCCCTATATTCTAACGTGATCCTACGATTCAATAACGGGAAATACACAAAGTAAGTAGAAGAGATGATGAAAATACCTTGAATTCATCGTCAGAGAGGGATTTTGTAGAAAGAGTTGAGAGAGTTTTGCTAGTTTGGAGCGAAAATAGGGGAAAATGAAGTTTTCCCCATACTTAACTGTCGCGACCCGCTGTAGCACTAAACTTTTTCCAAAACCAACTTTGTCTCGACTTTTTGTGCATTGAGATGTCATATTACTTTCGGGCAGTTGCTTCAATAATTAATTGTGCACATAGACTCAGGAAAAACATGGAAATAACTGTTGGGCCTAGATTAGGTGGTGCTTTAGCGATCGCTCATCGAGGAGCATGGATGTGTAATGAGCTAGCATATATGACATAATTCTCCTAGCAGATTATTATAGTTAAAAATCCATCGAGTGCTCGTGTAATTGTCCAGACCTCACCCTTAGGTCCATTCAGGGATGAACAATGTGCAAATTGGTATCTAATGTAATGACCCAAATCGTCTTTATGTGTAAAAATACCCCACAAATAATCTACGATAAATAATAGGCTCAAATGGACCCAGGAAAAATTAAATAGGGGAGAAAAATTAGGGCGTGAGGGAATTAGGCTAAGAGGCCCAATAAAAGACTGGGTCAGACTCATGGTAATCACTGCAGTGGTAAGAAGCAGTAGACCAGCCAAGGTATTCTTAAAAACCCTCTTTCTCTTTAATTCCCGATGTTGTCCCTTTCCTCCAAAAATACTCTAAAAACCCTATCCCTCCAATCAGGAGATTTCAAAGGCTAATATTTATGAGAGTGGTTTCGAGGCACACCCAGGGGGAACCTGACATGGCAATATGCTTAGCACGCGCAGGATAGCTCGCTCCCCTCCGTAGTAGCATGTTTTACCTAAGAGGTAAGTTGAGGTTTACTTTGTAGCAACTAGAATTGGGATAGATACATTTAATGTTAATAGCGATGTCGGGAGTATCATACATTAGGCCTTCAGCATAAAGTTAGATAGATGGACACATTTAAAAATTTGGTTAGGCTCGAATACATGGAATTATTGTACATTATATTAATATTTTGATTGTGATAAGGGACAAATAGAATGGTGGAGTGAACATACGTAGCTTAATATAATTCAGGGCTTGAATATAGTGAAAGTTTGTATGAGATAGCGTGGAATAGTAAAAAGGGAAAATTAAGGGAACTTGTTTAATTCTAATGTCCTAATGGTCATATTGAACTATAAGAAGTGGCTAAAAGGTAAGGCATAGTAAGCCAAGATTAGTAATTTGCATAACTAATTCCTGTGACTGAGAAGTGAACATAAATAAAAAATATCATGAAGTAAAGAATAAAATTCCCCTTAGAAGTAGTTAGGGAAGATTATTAGGTAATATGAAAAACTCAAAGTTGGGTTGCGGTTAGAGAAAAAGTGCATGATAATGTGAACTTGGGTTACGACAACCCTGTTGGGGTGCATGGTAAATCATGATTATGAATATATATGTGAAGACTAAGGTCACTGACTAAATGAATTAGACGATTGATGTAACATTAGACTGGATTGACCCGTGTTGGGTTGTGGACTAAACATGCAATAAATCTTTTTCATGAATTATGATTTATCGATTTCATGCATACATTCATACGCATTGGGATGACATGGTGTGATATGGGTTGGGTACCACGCTAGTACAGTTATGATAACTTGTGATATGGGTTAGGTATCAAGCCAGTATGGATATGATATGTTATGATATAGGGCACACACCACGCCGTTATGATGTGATATGGTTGATGTTGATGATACGAATGAGAAGGGATAAGGAGAGATGATGCGCACATCTTGCATACATGCATTCATGCATATATTTTGAATGTAATTCTATTTTATTATATTATTTTGTATGTTCTTTTTGTTGTAGACTGGTAGGTGGTGAAAGAGGGTAAAAATATATGTTAGGTCCCTAGTGAGGGCTGGGTTGGAGATGAGATTCTACGGTCTCCCGAGGTGACCGATTATGGTAGAATATGATTGGTAGGATTCAGGTTTTCATGGGATGTGGTACTGTGATGTCTGTGATAGTGAGTACCGAAAGGACTTGGGTGGATGTAGATTAAGAAATAGTAGGTACCATAGGTATTGGATGGAATAGGTGGTCAAAGGACAAATATATACAAAAATATTAATTGACAGGTAGGTCACAGAGATTCTAAGTGTAAGTCAGAGATGCTAAGTGCAAGTAACAAAGATACTAAGTGTAGATCACAGAGATTCTAAGTGTAGGTCTCAGAGATACTAAACGTGGGGTGCTAGGAGTTGTTTAATATGGGAACTAAAACCAAAAATTTACTTGATGTTATGATTTCTCCCTATTTATTGTTGATGTTATTTATTTCTAACCCTGGTCTGTCGATGATGCTTACCAGTACGTGTGGTTGTACTAATGCTACACTTACTATATCTCCGAGTGGGGGTATAGTCGTGGTGCAGGTTAGTTGGAGTTTCTATATCAGTGATGCCGATCACTCAGCAGCAGCTCCAATCATCTTTATTCTGCGTGGATGTTGCGTCATGGATGTCTCTTCTTCTTGTCTAATGCTCTTGTACCAGTTTAGGCTAGGTTCTGCGGAATCACTTGCAATTATTTTCCATTTTTACTTTTCATATCTGATGTATTAAAAAAAGTTATGGGACGAATTCATTGGGTAAATATACTTCAACGGTTGGTTAGTTATTCATATGTCAGACATAAAGTGAGTAAGTGAATATTTTAGTAATTTCCACATTGAGTGAACGGTGAGTTGTTCAGGGTGGGTTCTCTTATCTTGTGTAGGTGTAGGTAGGTGTCCGGTACGATCCGGTGGATTGGATCATGACATACCTATCTTTACTTTGCCTGAGTAGGGCATGAGCTTCACGGTGTTTTGTGATGCTTTTTGATTTGGCTTGGGTGGTGTGTTGATGCAGAAGGGTAAGGCGATTGCTTATTCTTCTCAAAAGTTAAAGCCTCATGAGAAGAATTATCCTACTAATGATTTAGAGTTAGTCGCGGTTGTGTTTGTATTAAAGTTGTGGCCACACTATTTGTATGGATTCCATTATGAGATTTTCTTTAATCATCGTAGCCTTCAGTACTTCTTCACTCAGCGAGATCTTAATATGAGATAACATAGATGGATAAATTTGCTTAAGGATTATGATCTCAATATCCTTTATCATTTAGGTAAGGCTAATGTGGTAGCGGATGCCCTGAGTCAGAATGCGGCTAGTATGGAGAGTTTGGCTCATCTTTTGGTAGGGGAGCGTTCTTTATCCATAGATGTTCATTCCTTGGCAAACCAGTTGGTTTGACTTGATTTTTCGACACTGGGTGTGTTTTGGCCTATGTTGAGGCTAGGTCTTCATTGATGTATCAGATTCGAGCCCGCCAGTTTGATGATGAGAAGTTTAGGATGATTCATGATAAAGTGTTGAGTGGTGAAGTAAAGACTGCATCTCTTGATCCCAAGGGAATTTTGAGGATTAGTGGTCGTGTTTGCATACTAAAAGCTGGTGGATATATTAGACTAATTTTGAAGGAGGCTCATTATTCGAGATACTCTATCCATTTAGGAGTGGCAAATATGTATCATGATTTGAAGCAACACTATTGGTGGTGTGTATGAAGAAGGACATTATTGAGATTGCTGCCAAATGTTTGAATTGTCAGCAAGTGAAGTATGAGCATCAGCAAACGAGTGGTACTATGCAGAGGATACCAGTTCCTGAGTAGGATTGGGAGTGGATCACTACGTATTTTGTTGTTGGCCCACCCTTGACTTTGGAAAAGTTTGATTATATTTGGCGATTGTGGATAGGTTGACTAAATCATCACATTTTGTATCTGTGAAGATGAACTAGAATGCGGAGAAGTTGGCCAAGATCTACATTCGTGAGATTGTTCGATTGCATAAAGTGCCTATCTTTAATATTTCTGATAAAGGTATGCAGTTTACCTTAAATTTATGGAGTTCTATGAAGAGAGAGTTGGGTACTTAGGTTGATATGAGTACAACTTTTCACCCAAACACAGATGGCTAGTCAAAATGGACCATTCAGGTGTTTGAGGACATGCTTCGAGCATTTGTTATGGATTCTAATGGTCATTGGTACTAGTTTTTTCCCTTAGCAGAGTTTGCCTACAACAACAGTTACCATTCTAGCATTTAAATGGCACCTTTTATGGCTTTTTATTGGTGAGGTGTAGATCTCCTATGGGATGATTTGATTCACTTAAAGTTAGGCCTTCGGGCACCAACTTGTTGAGATATTCGATGGATTGAGTTAGATTGATTCAGCAAAGGCTCGTGGCTGCTTAGAGTAGGCAAAAGAGTTATGCCTACCGTCGAGT
The DNA here is from genome assembly GCA_031232105.1 of Capsicum rhomboideum. Lineage (NCBI taxonomy): Eukaryota > Viridiplantae > Streptophyta > Magnoliopsida > Solanales > Solanaceae > Capsicum > Capsicum rhomboideum. The sequence goes on from CP124716.1 coordinate 34,267,994, forward strand.
TCGTGATGTAGAATTCATACTTGGTGAGTGGGTTTTGTTGAAGGTATCATCCATGAAAGGTATGATGAGATTCGTGAAGAAAGGAAAGCTTAGCCCGAGATTTATTGGATCTTTTGATATTCTTGAAAAGTTAGGAAATATGGCGTATATGATAGCTTTGCCTTCACATATGTCAGTTGTTCATCCAGAATTCCATGTTTTCATGTTGAATAAATACCGTCCAGACGATTCTTATGTGATCCGGTGGGATTATATAGCATTTGATCATGATTTTTCCTTTGAGAAGAAGCCCATTACTGTCCTAGACAGGCAGACTAGGAAATTGTGGTTCAGGCATATTGATTCTGTGAAAGTTCAGTGGAGACATTGCCCTATTGAGGAGGCTACATGGGAGGTTGAGTCTGATATGAGGAGTATATACCCCCAGCTCTTTACCGATTCAGTTACTTTATTTACTTTTTCATTCGAGGACAAATGCGTGTTTTAGTATTGGATAATGTAACGATCCTTATTGTGAATTTTAGCCTTGTATTTGTTTTGACCATTTTACCTTTACCGTAGTTGTTACATGTCTTTTATGAGTTGTGGGGATGGTTGGCACGGTTCCTGAAGCATTCGGGAGTGGTTTGAGTGAGTTTGAGGTTTTTAGAAGTTTTAAAAGTGATTAGTTTGACTTTGATCAACATTTAATGATCCGAGCATCAGATGATGATTATTCCAGTTCCATTTGTTCCGACATGTGAATTTTGGGTTTGTAGCATAGTTAGTTTGGGTTTCGAGCCTTTATATTTATTTTTATCTCATTAGACGAGAAACTAGTTAAAATAGCATAAAAGGGGTCTCGGGGGTTAACTTATTCACAACAATCTCCTTTGATAAATCTAATGGTTCCATTAAGTTTGAAATGTAGAAATTAGCCTAGTAGCATAATCGGATTATTTCTGTGGGCTCTCGAATGAATCTCGAGGGTTTAATTGGGACTCTTTTTCAAGTCCCAAACTGTTGGTGCGGTTTTCTGGTGCCAAAAGTAATCCTTCTTTGCATTCGCGGGCCCCTGGTCGAGATCGTGGAGAAGAAAAAAATTCTTCATTACGAACGCGATGGTGGGATCGCGTTCGCGAAGGGTCGTCCTCATTGTTCATCGCGTCCTCGTTCTAAACTTCTATTTTCATCATTTTCCTTTGATTTCATCTTCAAAATGTTGATTTTAAACTTGAATTTTTGGGGTTTCACCCGGTAAAGTGTAAAAATAATTTTTTTCTTCGATTCTAAGCTCGATTTCAACATATTTTTTGATAGGTTTTCATATTAAGACTCCTCTAAGTATGGGAAACATGATTCTTAAATAAAAAATTCTACTTCTACCTTTTTTCTTTCGGGTCAATTTTTAAACTATTTTTAGACCCAATTTTAAAGTGGCCAATATAGGTATTGTTAGCCTCCTCTTGACCTCTAGATTATATTTTTGATAGAGTGGGTTTGATCTGAGGTCGCACAGGGGTCTAGGCTAGATTTTTGGCTTTTCGAGATAGGTTATGGCTTAACTTTCTTCAGACTAGACTGGATAGTTAACCATTCATGTAAAATATGCTATGGGTTAGGGAGTTATCATGAGATTCATATTTTGATATAGTATTTTATTCATGTTTCCCGTGTAGGGGCTTGTGTGATTATTATTTGTTGTCGTGTTGCCCGTGTGGGGGCTTATGTGAACATTATATTTGACTTGAGAGGTGTATATTGTGATGATACTCAAGTAGGGGTTGGTTTTGGTCTTGTTTGAGCATTAAATGCCTTATTTAAATATTATGATGCCCGAATGGAGGCTTAAAATGATATTATTGATGCCTTACACGACTATTCATTACTGTGACGTTATGTTATGATTTATATTATGATTTATTGAGATATTGAGAAGATTTGAGCACATTTAATACTATCATTTAATTGAATACCTTACATGATATTGTCTTGGTCATGAGCATGAATCCTCATTTCATATGAATTTGGTACCATAGAGAAATACTGATTTTGAAAGAAAAATGAGACATTTTATAAAATCCCTTGGCCGAAGGACATACCAGCAAGGTTAAGATGAAATATGAGGTTGAGGTTGTGAGAGTATATGGGTTGTGAACCCCCCTTTGGTGTCCTATCCTTGAATCTTAAGCTCCGAAGATGTATACTAAGTGATAATGAGACATTACCACATGGCCATTGCATTGCATTACCTTGCATCACTTGCGTATATCTTATGTGTTTGATTTCTTGTACTTAGCCTTCTTATACATACATATATATATATATATATAATATATATATAATATATATATAATATATATTATGTGTGTGTAGTTCTAGCTTGATATTATATTGTAGTTATTGTTAGGAGATACGGATTGAGCCACCGATGGAAACTTTTCTGTATGCAGGTGAAAGCATGCTCATTGTATCTCCTTTACTTGTTTAGTTTTCTACTTTGCTCAGTCGATCTATGATACCTACTGAGTACAAGTGGACCGTACTCACTCTTACTTTTATGCCCTTTCGATGCAGATCCCAGTATGAGTGCAACCCACGGCAGCTGATTTGTGTGGTTGAGAGCTGATTTGGAGTTCAGGTGAGCTCCCCATCTGGAGCCTTATTCCAGCCTCCATCTGTCTTTTATGTCTTCATTGGTGTTTGGAGACAATAATGTATTTTCAGATTCAGTATTGTCTTAGGTGCTCTTGATACTCATGACACTAGGTTTTGGGATTTGGTTGTACTTGATACTTATATTTTGGATTTTTATGATTATTATGGCCTAACTTCTTTCTTGAAGTCTCGTATTGCTTCGTTTATTCTCTTTAGTGTATCTCTTATGTGTTGTGATTTTTTGACTTACCTATCAAGGTTGGGTCAGGGTAGATGTTGTCTTGACCTAAACTTTTGGGTCGTGATAACTTAAATCCTGTCAGCCTCGTGCATATATCTCAAACAATCAGAACCTTGATCCCAAACCATTTTTCTAAACATGTATAAGTCCTCATATGATGGCATATCTCCAAGTTATTTACCTTCATCAACCATCGAATGAATATGACATGCATGTGCAAATTAAAGTGGAAGTCATTTAACTGTACAATATGAAAAAGACTAAAGAAAAGTAAAGTTCCTAATCTAGTGGTTCTGATTTATTATAAGCATATATATATATATATATATATATATATATATATATATATATTTCTCATCCATCGTAAAAATAGTCGGGAAGACTCTCAATTAAGTAAGAATATGGTTTCCAGATAAACTACATGAAAAAGGAAAAAGCAAATGAGTCTTTACATTTACTATCTACATAAAATCAAAATAAAACTAATACACATTTTACCTGATCCTCTGTCATAGAGTCAAGTACATCCCTACAAACTTTCAGCACATGCTTAGTAGTGTTCGTCCAATTAAAGTACCCAAATCATCTAGTAGCATGTGGACCCTAGGCGAACCAGCAGGAAAAATATTTTTTGTACCTCTTTGTCCTACTATCTGGGGCCTAAGGACAGTGATCCTCTCCCATGCCCAAACCTGATAATATATATAATTATAAACTAAAAGAAATATCAATCAATAATTTGTGCAATTATTAGGTATACCTGACGTAGTGGTAGGAATCCGGCTATCTCATTTTGGGTACTCTGTGAGGCTTTACAAAGAAAACGGTATAAGTAAGCTAATGTTGCACTACCCCAACTATAAGACCCAATTGCATTGATTTCCTCGAGCATAGGCAGGTATATAAGCTTCTAATAACCACCAGATGTATCTGCCATCATCATTCCTCCATTCATTCAGAACATGTAACATCTGGCCTTCTGATTGACCATATCCTGTGTTGCCATGTCAGGCAATTATAACTGGCCTAGAATGTCCGCATTAAGCATAGAGACCTTGAGGGAACTATTTTTGAAGTCTTCAAGAGATGGAATAAAACCTAATAATCTTTAACAAATGTTTTGCCAATCCCCTATGGTCCTCGTCGTCTCATTACCAAGTACTAGATCACTATTCTCGGATAATCCATACAACACCTCTACATCCTACAAGGTGATAGTTGCTTCACCTATTCTAAAGTGGAAAGTATGAGTTTCAGTACGCCATTGCTCAACTAGTGAAGTGATCAAACTGCGGTCGACAACAGGCCAAATAGATCTATAAACACATACAATCCAGATAATCTAATCACTTCTAAAACTCGTTGATGGATGGGATGTTTCTGTTGGTATTTGCCCAAATTTTCTTACCATAATTGGGTTTTCCTTTTAGGAAAAGGAAAACATGAATTCTCCATATTTGGCTAATCCTTGTTCTTGTAGGAAAAGGTTATAGACTCTATAAATAGAGACTCTTTTCTTCTAGTTTGGTAGCATCCACAATGTAGTCCTAGGGGTTTGAGAGTATTGTTTGGGGGGAGAATTTGTGAGACAAAAGCGTCATGCTTCCACTTGTGTGAACCTCTTTTTATTCTGAGTGAATTGTGTGAGGTTGTCTCTCTTGACATTTTGTACTCTCGTTTATATAGTGGATTGCTCATCTCCTTTTGTGGACGTCGGTCGATTGACCGAACCACGTTTAATTATTGTGTCTCTTTGGTGTATTTCTCGCATGTCTTCTTATGTGGCGTTTTTCGAGGTTTGCTTTTGCTAGCTTCCGCATGACACCTGATTATTTCGGTCCTAATAGTTTCTCTACGAGCTTTCAAAAATTTCCATCACCCCTTCTCGTATTAAGAATCATATTAGCATTTCCTTCCCATATATCCCGTCACCTATGGCTGAATTGTTCAGTTAATACAAACGGTTCAAGTGGATCCAGATCCAACTTGTATGAACTACTACCAACCATGAAAGAAGTACATGTACACAAGTGAATATTTTCAATATAATAAACAAATCAACCAGCCATAAAAGAAAAAAATAGTTCGCTTAAAACATGAACAAAGTCTACAAATAATTCTTTCTCCGTTAAAAAATATCCCAAAATTGAAAAGCAGTTTAAATTCATCTGTTCCAAAACCATAATTTAGAGTATAGTTGAATAAAATTTGAGGAATAAACAATTTTAAATAGAGAGTAAAGTTGAAGCAAGGGGAATACAGAGTAAATTTGTACCAAAAATAATACTAAAGAAGCACTCTTTCTATCAACTAATCCTCCAAATTAAGATTCTTCAATTGGCACTTGACACTAGGGTTTTGCAATCCGAAACACAGACGGATGAACAATCACTTCAGATGGATGGAATTGGGTTGGCAATTGAATCAGCCACTAGGCGATTGCAATTGCTTAAAAGTTACGCAGAGTTGGAAAATGAGAGACGAGAGGCGAGAGGCGAGAGTGTATTGAAATTGCAAAAATTTCTATAGCGAATAGATGGGTATTCTTTCAAAAATAGATGTCACTGGCAATGAAGTTCTACCCCTAAAAATATTTAAAGTGTAATTTTTTTGGGTAGAAAAAGGAGTTTAAGTAATACAGGCACCGACTTAATTTCTAATAAAATAACTGAGCACATAGTGTTTTTTAGTGTATCGAATTAATTATAAAATGTTACTATCAGTAAAGTTTTGTGGTCCGTTAAATGTGTACCCCATTAGTTTTGTCCGTTGAATTTTTTTAATAAAATAAAATAATAGGCTAATATGTTAATGGCAAGTACGTTTAATCTAGGTTTGTAAAGTTTCAAAAAAAATGGACTATTTTGATAAATTGATTTAAAAATAATTTATTTCGATCAAAAATTCCAAAAAAAATTAAATTGAAGAGAGGGAAGTGGTGACTAGTTAGTACGACCAATTTTTTTCCGATCTTTTGAAGGTTTAGATATGTGGATCTATTTTCATACCATGGTCCTAAACTATAAAGTATAAAGTAGAATCTTACTACATATTTATTTTTATTTACTACTATTTAGCGGTGTTAGTATATACACAATTTGATTTTTCGGTCGGCCTAATTTGCAAGTGTACACAATCATATGTGAACCAAAAAAAATCATAATATTTTATAATTCAATTTGTAAACTAATTTGCTGTGTATAATTCAAATTGTATCATCCGAATTGCTTCAAATTGATTCAAAAATTTGAGTTGAACCGCTTTGTGCATAGGCCTAATCGAATCACCCCAAAAGTTACTTGAACTAAAATTGGTTGCTTCGATATGGGCTAAAAATGGATTATAGCTCAACCAGCCAAATTCTTACTAAGTTTTAGAAAAAGGAAAGAATGCATTGTATAACCATCACCTAAAAAAAGGCCTAAAATAGCCTCATTTTAAGCAAATGAGCCGAAATAGTCATTAGGGCCAAAATAAAGACAAATTTAGCCAAACCCTACTTTATCCTTTATTTATTTCCAGATTTGTATAGAAACTATATAATTATTGTATATAATATGTATCCAATACCTAAAATCTCACACATACTTCCTCTTTCAGCCCCTTGAGACTCTTTTTGAAACTATTTTAAAATCTTTATTTTAAAATTGAAGGAATAACTTCAAATACGTAAAAACCGATACTCTGAAAATGTATTTTCAAACATGCTTGGATATATATGCAGAAAGCGAAATAAATTTTCGTTCATCTTTTAAGCGAAAAGCATGTTTGGATATATATGCAGAAAGCATTGAATAAACGTCCATTCATATTTTTTATGGAAGGTTTAGGTGTTTTTTTTTTTTTTTTTTTTTTTTTTTTTTTAGTTTAATGATCCTTGAGGTGGATCAGGGGCTGAGCAACACCCTCAGGCCTTATCATAAATAAAATAAAAGGAAATACATGGAGGGGGACATAAACCTTACCTCCGATCCTATGGTGGTTCAAAGTTAACTAGCCTACTAAGGCCGGTCGACTTATCCCCAATACTAGAATGGAAACCTAGATCTATGCACCTAGAAGAGAGGACTCCTCTCCGTACAATAGTATCTAGGTAAACATAAATAAGGGAGACTCTCCCCTTACAAAGTAAGAAGAAAATAAAAATAAAAACAACAATAAACCACTTCATAAAATTAGATGAAGAAGAATACTCAATCATGTAAAAACTTTGGTTTAGATACTTCTGAGGAATCTGCTCAATATACTTCTAAGGTGGTTTCTTGATGCGTTTCAACTTCCTTCTTCTAAACGTAGACATCCCCATTTTATCAAGTGTGAAACACCCTCTAGTCTCCGGAGGGAGCTGATGATAAGTATAGTAGTATTGAGTAGAATCCACCTCATGACTGTGCTTTGAGAGTGTATCTGCTGAAAAATTTGCTTCCCTGTATATATGAAAACATCTGAAACAATCAAGTAATTTAATGAGATCCTGAAGCTCCTCAATATATCTGCAAATGCTCCAAGGTGGTGTAATCTCCCGCTTAAGCCACTTAACTAAAAGTTCAGAATCAACTTCTAATATCACTCTGCTATACCCATGTTGTATACACCATGTAATACCAATAAGAGCTGCTTGAACCTCCGCTTGGTTGTTGGAACCCACTCCGAGGGGAGACGCAAAAGCAAAAATCAGCTTGCCTTTACTATCTCTCAGAATGCCACCGGCTCCAATCTTCCCCGGATTCTCTAATGCACTTCCATCTGTATTCAACTTTACCATGGACTGATGCGGCTTGATCCAACAAACTTGAATAACCTTCATGTCATGTTGACAATTCTCAACAGTAATAATCAAGTCTCTCCAATTAGTCGGCCAAGTAATATAAGGATAAACGGTTTGTAACAGCATATTTATGTCCTTAATGATAGAGAATTTAACTCTAGAAGAACTCGAAATCTTGCCCCCATATTTGCTTGCACATCTGTTCTTCCACAAATTCCAACAAATGAAGATAGGTGTAGCCTGAAGAATGAGTTTGTGAACCTCATTATCATAATTAGTAATCCACCACCTCATTAACCTGTTTCGCAAAGGAGTAATATCATACTGTATGCCCCAACAATCTGAAAAATGTTTCCATATATGTTTAGCAAAGTCGCCAGTGACAAATATGTGTTCCACTGTATCCAAACCAGCCCTGTAGCAACAAGAACAAGCTACAGGTTCACTCCCAAAAGTAACAATTTTGTCATTAGTAGGTAACTTTCGTCTGAGAGCTCTCCACAGTAAAAAGGACATCTTGAAAGGGATTTGTTTGTGCCAAATGAAAGAATCCGACCAAGTCTTATTGTTCTTGTCTCTCACCAGATTCCAGGCTGAAGAACAAGTGAATTTCCCACTAGTATTCAGCTTCCATATAGCTTGATCAGTTGCGCCTTCTTGATATTTGAACTCTGTGTTGAGGATTTTATGAACAAGTGCTGCAGGTGCATGTCTTCTAACCTTTCCTTCATCCCACATACCATCAACAAGGAAGTCCGAAACAGTAGAATGATCAAGCCTTGGTATATAGTTATTGTGCAAAGCAATAGGCCCTACTCCAAGCCAATCATCCCACCAAAAACTACAATTTCCAGCCTTCAAGTGCCACTGAATGTGATTTTCAGCCTTCACTTTGTTAATCATCATATGTTTCCAAGTAAGAGATTCACCTGTATCCCACTTTTTGCTAATAGGATTTGATCTTTGGCAATACTTCGCTCGTAGAAAATCACCCCACAAAGATTTTTTTGACCGAAAAATCCACCACTGTTTGTATCGTAAAGCTAGGCAAATATCATCAAGGTTTTTAACCCCAATACCTCCTTCTTCGCAAGGAAAGCTAAGTGTTTTCCAAGATGCCCAATGATACTTCTTCTTATCCTTCTCCCACCCCCAAAAGAAATCCGCAATCAAGCTCTTAATTTGCTTAAGAGTGGTAGAAGTAGGAGACACAGATGAAAGAATATGAATTGGGAGTGATTGAAGGACAGATTTCACCAAAGTAACTCTACCTCCATAACTCAACATCTTCGTTTGCCAACCTTTGATTTTTGCTATCACTTTCGCCACCATACCAGTGAAATAAATAATTCGCTGTCTCCCAATGTATAAAGGACAACCCAAATAAGTGATGGGACTTTCCTTGTGACTGAAACCCGTAATCATCTTCACCCTGTTAACATCATCAACTAAAGCTTTGGAAGGAATCATAAAACTACTCTTTTCTTTATTAATCAATTGCCCAGAAGTCTCTTCATAAGTCTGAAGCATTCTCATAATAAGCTGAAGAGAGTGTTTAGTGGTAGATGTAAATATAATTACATCATCTGCAAAACTCAAGTGATTCACCTGCGGCCCTTTCCTCTCCATATGAAAACCTTGATAAAGATAGTGATTATTCAGGTTGTTCAACAACCTACTCAACACCTCTGCACCAAGAATAAAGATTGACGGTGAAAGAGGATCTCCTTGCTTTAGACCTCTTGTAGAGTGAAAAAATCCATGCCTAGAACCATTAACGATGACGGAATACCAATTATTGGACATTATCCTCCATATCATATCAATAATCATCTCACCAAAACCGAACCTCCGCAAGACAAGGCAAATATAGGACCATGAAACCCGGTCATATGCTTTCGCCATGTCTAATTTAATAACCACATTGTCACCTTCCCTTGGTTTCTTAATATTGTGAATAATCTCTTGAGCAAGCATAATGTTCTCCGAAATACTTCTCCCTTTAACAAACCCGGACTGGTTGTCTGAAATAATTTGTGGCAAAATGGGAGCAAGTCTGAGGCAAATGAGCTTCGAAATAACCTTATTTGTGAAGTTGCTAGAGATATAGGCCTGAACTCTGACAAATTATTAGGATGCTCTACTTTAGGCAGAAGAACCAGGCAAGCATGAGAGAAATACTTAGGCATGGAATGACCGCAAAAGAAGTATTGCACCACCTCCAATAAATCCTCATTAATCACACCCCAACAATATTGAAAGAATTTTCCTGTCATACCATCAGGACCTGCAGCAGATGTAGGATTCATGGAGAATACAACAGTCTTCAACTCCTCCATTGTAGGCATCTCTTGTAACATCTGATTCTGATTTTCAGTAACTAATCTGGGAATACAAGTAAGCACCTCCTCATTTATCAATTTTTCCTCACCTGTAAAGATGCCTTCAAAATGTGAACAAGCAGCCTTGGCAATATTTTCATCTCCTTCAATACTATTACCTTGCTCGTCGCTGATTTTATGAATGAACAACCTCCTCCTTCTACCTCTAATAACTGCATGGAAATACTTGGAATTAGCATCTCCATCTTGGAACCAATGAAGCTGAGTCTTCTGCTTGAGGATTGATTGTTCAAGTTTAAGAAATCGTATGTATTCTGCCTGCACACAATTAAGCTTGGTTCTATTTTCACCAGTGTTGTCGTTCAAAATATCCTCTTCAGCAACTCTAACCTTTTCTTCAAATTCTTTGACAGCAGCAAAGATATCTCCATATTCACCTTTTGACCAATTGCTCAAAGTGTTGGAAACCCTTTTCAATTTCATATGAAAACACCACATAGGATTTCCTTCAACAGGTCTACTCCAGCAAGCTCTAACAGTGTCCAAAAAGTTGGGATTATCAACCCAACAATGCAGAAATTTGAAGTACCTGGTCACTGTTTCTTGCCTCTGAACAATCTCAAAAAGTAAAGGACAATGATCTGACCCCACAGTAGAAAGATGAGTAATAGTGGATTGAGGCATCTTCTCTAACCATAAATCATTTACCATAGCCCTGTCCAGCCTCTTCCATATTCTATTATCTCCCTCTCTATTGTTGCACCAAGTAAAATTCTGACCATGAAAACCCAAATCAGTGAGACCACAGGCTTCAATAACCCCAACAAATTCAAAGCTTTTATTCATGTTGTAAGGTTGACCACCCAACTTCTCATCCATGTCAGTAATCACATTGAAATCCCCCATAACACACCAAGGTTTAGTATTGCTGGAAAATTGAATCATCTTTTCCCATAATGGTCTTCTCAAATGATCTCTACACTTAGCATAAACAAAAGTGTTCAGATAAATGATAGGAAATGCCACATGCTGAATTTCACAAGTAAACTGTTGCTCATCTTGATCAAGTACCCTACACACCACATCTTGAGTCCAGAAAACCCAAATCTTCCCATTGCTATTACAAGAAGCATGATCCATCTGAAGCTTTACTTTGTAGAAATTAAGTTGAGAGTTGTCTGAAAATGGTTCAAGAATAATAATCATAGAAAGCTTATGAAGATTCTTGAGTTTGAGAAGTCTTTCTAAAGCACCCTGAGTATTAATACTCCTTGCATTCCAGCATATTGTATTAATCATCACTAACACTTTTAGATTGAGCCCTTGTTTTGATTCTATCAAAAGTGACAGAATTAGTAGTTGACTGCTTGGTAGTCTTTTTCTTCTGTTTTTGACCTCTTGGGGATAAACCTCCCTTCTCTGCAATTTTCTGTATATCATCTTGCAAATTATGATCCAAGGAAAAACCAAAATCTTTAAAAGATTGATCATTATTGCCTTCTTCTGGTTCATCCACTAAATGGGTATCAACTTCATCTTCTGAATGAATAACCCTGTATTCATCATTAACATCACCCGAAATAGCTCTTTTGTTAATAGTGCAAGTTTCCTGAGGACTAACATGATGTATAGGAGGAATATGAAGACCTGCTTGTTGCTGAACAAAAACAAAATTTTGTTGACCCAGCTGAACATCATTTTGCTGTTGTAGATCTTCTTTTTCCTGTCTTCTTTTAATAGCATTTCTCTTCTTTTGACTATGAGCTAACGTAGATTTGTTGTTGAGACCAAAACCAGTAGAACCATGAGCATCTGTAGTATAATCACTATCATCTGGATCAATCTCTTGAGTTTCCTGATTCAGCTGTATATTCTCTGTAGAGTCTTTCATTTTTTGAAGAATAGCATCTATTTTTTCATGAATCTTCTGACCAGTATCATGTTCTTGCCCAGTATTTGAACTAAAACCTGAACACAAATTACCCGCAGATCTTTCATTACACAATTGCTCAGTATTCTCAACCATATCCGACTCAATATTAGTAGCATTCTGTTGTTTCTGTAAAGTGGTAGCAGGAGTTTTGAGGTTTAACCCCCCACCCCTGGACACCCCTTCCTGCATGTTAGTTGTCTTCTCCTGAACATCATCCTCACCCCCATCTACTTCATCATCACCAGATAAAACATCAAAACTATTGGGGAGGGGTTGATGGAGCATTGAGTCAATACCTGATTTCCTTTTTGGAACTTTTCCAGAAGCATCATTTCTCTTGTGCTCAGAATTGAGTTTTTCCACACTTTGCATATTCAAATTAGAGGGGTGGGGTTGATGGAGCATTGAGTCAATACCTTGGGTCCTATTAAGGACATTTTCAGCATGCACAACACCTTGATTATCATTTTTTTCAGCACTTTTTTCAGCATGTAAAACACCACCAGTAGCCATTCTTTTGGACACCTGATTGCTAGCATTTATATTGGGATTGTGGGGGTTGGGATTAACAGTATTAATCATAGAAGCATGGGGATGGGGTTGTTGATTCTGGACTTCAGAATCAACATTACATTCTTTGGGATTTTGCGTATTAAGTTGAGAATTCATACCTGCTGACTGGTTTTGTTGTTTTTGCTGGTTTGCTGCATGGTTATTTTGAGGTGATCTAGGCCTGAATACCTGTTGTTGATTACCCATAGCTCTCTGCTGTTGCTGATTTTGCTGGTGATGGTGTTGTTGTAATTGTTGAGCATTTCTTTTACCTCTTCTTCTTTGATTCTGCCACTGCTCTTCATCAGAAACTTTGGTGTTCTCTTGTAACTGATCCCTATTAACTTGACTTGGATTTGTTAAATTCTCAGACTCATTTCTTTGTTTTTTGTTGTTGTCACCATCCATTTGCTGCACAGTACCATTTATTCCAGATTCTTCCATTTCCTTCCTTCTTTTAGTCTCATCATCTTTCCTTTTAATAGTACAAGCCATAACAAGATGCCCCTGATGTTTACAGTAACTACAATAATCCGGAATTCCCTCATATTGAACATTTTGCCACATACCTTCACCATTCGCATCTCTAGCATACCCCATCCATAAATGCGTAGGCCTATCTTTGGTAAGATCAACCTGGATTTTTACTTTAGCAACACTACCTCTAGTTTTTCTGTAAGTTGCTAAGTCAAGGAATAAAATTTTGCCAACAGGAGCTAGCAAAGGAGCCAGAATTTCCACACAATAACAATGCCAAGGTAATTCAGGTAAAACAGCCCAAATAGGAACTAAAGGAGTTTCAACCTCAGGTCTAAACGTAGGAGTCCAAAGTTGTAACCTCATCATTTGCCCTTCAATATACATTTTACCTTTAGACCACACAGTAGAATGATCATATTCGTTATCCAAATCAATATATAGGTGTCTAGCATTGAAATGAGCCAATTTAACACCGCCTCTAAGCTCAGTTTGTAATATAAATTGTTTCCTAATAATTTCCATCTTTGGCATAGTATTAGTAAACTTACCAATGAGGGTATACTTACATCTTTCAGCAATTTTTACCTTCCAATCTTCAGGTTTGAAAATAACTGCCGGAAACCCTTGTTTGGTAGAATATGTTGGAGGATCAATATCAATGATAGTCGCTTTCATGGCTTCTTGAGCTCTCAACTTAGTCACTAGGGCATGAGACACAACCGGAGCATTAGGATCCGGAACCTTGTGACTCCAAACATTATTTTGAGGCTGATTTCTGTTTACAACTTTAGGATTCGCCTCTATTCCTTTTGTCTTATCAGATTGTTCAACATTTTTGGGATCAACTCTATTACCCTTCCCAAAATTATTAGACACCTCCATAGGCTTGCTATTAGGCACATAAGGCACATGCTTATTCAAAGCAGTAGACTCATTAATACCAATTTTCTTCGCAGAATTCTCTTTATTAAGATCACTAGGCTTCACCTTATTGTGTCGACCTCCAGAATCAGTAGGATTAGAGGACTCACCTGAAACTTTATTCAATTTGGAGTTAAAACCACCATCATCAAGCTTAGATTGATCAGTATCTGCAGCACTTTCCTCCTCAGAGTCATGAACAGTAACAAATTCAACCGAAACCCTAGAATTAAAATTGTTTAAGTCTTTGGGATAATTTGAAGGGGCTTTTGCATAATTCACCTTCCCCGTGTCATTTTCAGGTGAAACCAATAGCCCAACCTGATTCATATTCCCCGGAACACCTTCTCCGGCCAAATTAGTAGATGTAGTAGCCTTAGAATCGAAATTGGATGATCTAGGAGTAGTTTCTGATGGGGATTTCGACATATCAGCATCCCCAATACCCTCTTCCATCAAACCATATTGTGAATTTTGCCTTAATTCCATTGAATTATCATTTTCCCCAAAATTCTGAACATTAGAGTTCGAAACCCTAATTTCTAAATTGGAACTGCTAGGAGCATTAAAAATTGGGGATTTTGATTGATACACATTCCTTACCTCCCCAGAAATCTTTTGGCATTGAGTTTGCTCAAAACCGCCGGCGAAATTTTGTCCGCCTGAATTCTGAGCTTTTCCGGCAGAGTTCCGCTCATCTTCGTTGCCTGAGATTTGGTTGAGGGGAACGCTTTGATTCACTCTATCACCCTCCATCATTGTTTCCTCACGAATTTGCTCAGATCTTGATTGAATTTGATTGCGCCGTTCTGCCGATCTTGACGGATTATTGTTGAAATCGCCCAAATCGGAATTCGCGATTGGCATATGAGAATCGCCTGAAATTACATCTGTAAATTGCCTTTTACGTGTAGAATCCCTTCCACCATTTGAAACAATTCCACTATTATCAGTATTGTCATTAGAAATAATGTTTTGCACCACCTCCCACTGTTCATCAGAAATGTCACCAACAATCGCTTTAATCTTTTGTAATTTCTGAGAGTTGTGAGAAGAATTTGTGAACGATTCCTTTTGAGATTGGTGCGCATCATCCTTACACTGTTTTTGAGACGGATCCGGTGGTCGGAAAATATCCACCGGCGGCTGTGGGGCCATGCCGGCAGAACAGTAATTGGAATTCTAGAGAGAAGTCAGAGAATTTTTTAGAGAGAGAAAAAAATCAGAAAAATGAAAAGCGATAAGGTTTAGGGTTTAGGATTTAAGGTTTAGGGTTTAGGGTTTAGGGTTTAGGGTTTGGGTTCAGGGTTTAGGGTTTAAGGTTTAGGGTTCAGGGTTCAGGGTTCAGGGTTCACCTAGGAGGAATCCAAATACTGGTGAAATCTACATTCAAAGAAGGAATAAACTGCCCAATTGTTATCAATCTATTAGATGAAAGATTCATAAATGCCAAAGAAGGCAATCTAGGTATAGTTGAAGGGAATTTGGCTTCCACCAAACTCTTATTTACCTATTACCCTAGGTATTGTATTTCACTCAAAGATACTGATTTCAATGATGCTTTGAGTT
Organism: Capsicum rhomboideum; assembly: GCA_031232105.1. Lineage (NCBI taxonomy): Eukaryota > Viridiplantae > Streptophyta > Magnoliopsida > Solanales > Solanaceae > Capsicum > Capsicum rhomboideum. Next base: position 34,283,437 of record CP124716.1, read on the forward strand.
TACATTTCTGGGTAAAAAGAAAAGACCTTTTTAAACCAGGTAACCATATAATGAATATTTATTACCAGGCTCTTTATACTGTTACCAATTAAAATTATGGAAACGTCTATAAAAATAAAAGTTTGATCAAAATATATCAAGAATGCGCAGGGATTACCAGAATTGTGGAATCAGCGATTCAACAAGCAGATAATCCTAATGAATATGAGATTCATTTTGGAAAAACACAGGACATAGGAAGTACAAGTTCCAATCCAAGATAAACTTTGGAATATAGGAGAAATTCCATAAGAAAAAGTATGTCTCAAATATCTCCCATGAGGATAGAAGGAAAAATTAAAAACATTCAAGTTGCCGGAAGATTCTACAACGGGAGTGATTGGAGCAAACAAAATATATTAATTCAAACAAGAACAACGGCAAATCACGTCAAAGAAGGTATTCTGGACGGATTAACCATATATGAAGGTACTCCCTATATCTATAACACCTTTGAAGGAAATAATTATAGTTGTAAAAGAATGGTAAAACTGCCAATACAGTTAGATAAGATTAGAATAACGGTCCCTTGTTTTGTGACTAATCACGAAAATGATTATAACATAATTTTGGGAGAACAGTTCCTAAATAGTCTAGAAGACTATAATATAGGAAAAGAAGGAATTGAAATTACTTGGGATGATAAAACTTGTTTTATTCCAAAAATAAATGCCTAAAGAAACATCTTTTAGAGTTTTTGTATTTATAGAATTCACCACATACGATACAAAATTGACAACCTGTGGTCAAATTGATAACAGATCTAAAGCCAGTTTGGTAAAATCCTTCCTCTTTAAAGATTGAAAAATAAATAATACCAACACTTCGGTCGTAGGAATTACTGGTGATAAAGAAAAAATAAAATATTCTAAAGAAAATGCGAAAATAATTTTAGGATCAAAAATTGTTTCTATAAAAAATGTATATGCTTATGATAAACTAGAAACTGATCTATTAATTGGAAATGATTTTATTCAGCAGTTTCAAGATTATCATCAGACCATCTACATGGTAAGTTTTAAAACCCCATGTAATTATTTTATTAAAATTTCAAGAAGACATAACCCGTATATCTTGATTAAAGAAAATGAGAATTTTAAAAGAAGATACTTGGAAAGTCCAAAAAATTATCCTTGCAATTGTCTTAACCTTGAACGGATTAAAGATAATTTGCAGAAATCCTATGGAGAGAACCCATTAGAAAAATGGGGGAAAAAATGAAGAAGCACCCTTGACGCTCAAAGATCCTAGTGTCATTATTAGAGTCAGATCAATGCTCTACAATGAAGAAGACAAGGCTGAATTCAAAACTCAAATTCGAGAATTAATAAATCTAGGCTTAATCAGATATAGTAGAAGTCCTCACAGTAGTCCAGCTTTTATGGTAAGGAATCATTCTGAGATAAAAAGAGGAAAAGCTCGAATGGTTATCAACTATAAAGAGCTTAGCAAAAATTATGTTTTTGACGGATATTCTATTCCTAATAAAAATAATTTAATTAACTTAGCCAAAGAAAAAACGTACTTTTCAAAATTCGACTGTAAAAGTGGATTTTGGAAGGTAAAATTAGCAAAGGAATCAATTCCTTTAACCACATTCATTACTCCCAATGGGCACTATGAATGGATAGTAATGTCATTTCGATTAAAAAATGCACCACAAATCTTTCAGAAAAAAATGGATAAAATATTTTCTGGAAAAGATTTTTTAATAGTCTATATTGATGATATCTTGGTATGTTCAAAATCTTATCAAGAAAATCTAACACATTTGAAAAAATTCTCTAAAATATGTGTTAAAAATGGTATTATTTTAAGCCAAAAGAAGGCTGAAATAAATAAAAACGAAATAGAATTCTTAGGAATGATTATTTCAAAAAATGGAATTGAGTTGCAGGCCCATATTTCCAAAAAAATTATGGAATTCCCTGATAAACTTGCAACCAGACAAGAAATTCAAAAATTTCTAGGTTGTTTGAACTATGCAGGTGAGTTTATCCTAGATCTAGCGAGGAAAAGAAATCTATTTCAGAAATTAATACGAAAGTCTAATAGGCTGGGATGGACTGAAGAATATACACAATATGTTAAAATCCTCAAAGAAGAATGTTCTAAGCTACCAAAGCTTAGATTACCTGAAGAAAATGACAATCTAGTTTTACAAACAGATGCATCCGACTATCACTGGGGAGCATTATTACAAACAGATTTAAATGAAATCTATAGATACACTAGTGGAACTTTTAATGAAGCAGAGGTAAAATACTCCATTAATGAAAAAGAAATTTTAGCCATTTTTAGGGGAATTAGAAAATTTTCAGGTCTCTTATTACCCAAACAATTCGTCATCAGAACCGATAACACACAAGTGTCAGGTTTGATATCTAATAAAATTCCTTCAGAACCACAATATAGGAGGTTACACAGATGGCAGGTATTGTTGTTATTTTATTCTTTCAAAATTGAAAATATTAAAGGAACTGATAATTCTTTTGTAGATTTCCTATCCAGAAACATTGAATATGGAAAATAGAACTCAGGTTCTCGTCAATAGAATCTATCAAAAAATGGAAAAAATTGAAGAAGCCATTAATGATAAAAGTTAGTAATTATTCGACATCAGAGATACAATGGCTGAAATAGCTGAAAAAACCAGAAAATTATAGTATGAGTTAAGCCAGCTCAATACTGACCAAGCAAAAAACATGATGGAGTTTCAATTCCTCTGTGAACATCTGGACACACGTTCTAAAGGGAATGTAATTCCCAACAAGGTGGCAGTAGATGTCCCACCAGCACCTAGTGCCAAAAACATCTCGACGGTAAGCTCGGAGATGCCGAAACACGAATCTTATGATAAGTGTAAAGGCCGAGCAGAGAGAAAGCACCCTGTAGATACTAAATCATCCAAGGATGAAAAAATCATCTCTGGAAATCCAAAGAAAAGAACTAACGAAGAGAAAAAGATTGTTTCTTTTCAGGTTGGAGCATCACATCCAAAGGAAGAAGAATATATCTCTTTAACAGAAATGATTTTTAGTCTCCCAGATGAAAGCAGAGAAACATTTGGAAGCTTGGAAAATAGCATATACCCAAGAATTTTGATATTTTTGGGCGGATCTGCAAAGTTTGTGGCCCAACTATTCGAATTTGGCTATCTGGACAGAATTTACAGTAGTCCAGATTTATCAGAATTAATGGAACTACCCCCTTAGTTGGTATCTTCCATAAAAACATATGCCGAAGGAGAAGGAGTCTATTGCAGATTCTTCAGCATTGCTCTTGAATTCCAAGATGATCAACTATATTTTCCTACTGTTAATTACATTTCAGTGGAAAAATTGAAGAAATTCAATATTAGTGTCACTGGAGTTGGTAAGAAATTACCATACTTAAACCAGAAATGGATTAGAACCAGAAGAGCTCTGGGAATGAAAGCCCTGTATCACATAATTACAAAATTTGTAAAAGACAATTACAAGGTTCTTAGTTGTGATACAGATTGGATCTTCATAACAAAAGGAAGAACCAAATCCAAACTCCTTATGGAAAAAGTCGTGGACTTTGAACTACATCGATTCATAGCAACGGATGAAACATGAAAAATGGCCTGTAAATTTCTTGGATATAATCATTCCACTCCAAGTGGAGAAACCAACAATGAAAATGAATCAGACCATATGTTCGAAAGCAGCTAAAAGATGTAACTGCAAAAAGATAAAAGAAATACGTAAGCACTTACGTCAAAAGACAACGACATCTTATCTATCCACAAAAAATCAGCAAACGTGGATGAAAAGAAAATAATCTTATCTCTTATCCTTTCACGCGTTGTCGGCAATGATTGAAGGACGAAGAGAAAATAAAACAATTTTTAGACACCCCTAAGAAACTAAAAATTGTATTGAGATCCTTCCTTGTACCTATAAAAGAAATGGTAATCTCTTTAGAAGGTAGACTATATCTTTTCACTAAAACGCCATTAGAGAGAATATGATAGATATCTTCCAAAAAAGAGATTAAACTACCTTCCCGCCAGGGAAAGGTTTCTTGTATAGTCATGAGTGTATGTAGACAGAAAATCTGAATAAGATTTTCTTTCTGTAATATTATTATGAAATAAAGAAGGTTGTTTCACATCCATCTTCTTCTTAGCATGGTTCAAATGAAAGTGTTGTGATTTTCAGCCTAGAGGAGGAACAGTAAGGTAATAGCCGATAGACAAGGAGGTTGCATAGCCTATAAAACAATTGTTCATTGCCGAAAAGGAAAACCGCTGCGGTGCTGATAAGATCATTCTAAGAAAAGGAAGGAAGGTAAAACATACTAATCTTTAGTTCATGATAATATTAGCTTAAAGAAGATACTATTTAGAAGTTTTGGACCACATATAAAAATAATTATCCTTGAAACCAAGTACCTATAGGGATCTATAAACATGATGAATTATATTCTCTAGTTTGATAGAACATGCTAAGTGAGGTACAGTATCACTTGCATCAAGTCAAGAAAAGAGCTTGGAAACATTTTTCCAATATAAAAAGTCTTGATAAATCAATAGAAGAATTAATAAAAGCCTACACCACTGTAGATCAATAGGCTAGCATAGGAAAAATTATCCATAAATTAGAAATGATTAGGGCACATGATATGAATGAACCCTGGCTAACGTTCATTCATATTTGTAAGTTTTAAAACCCTGGATAATGTTCTAAGTTCTAAATGTACAGACCTTGATAACGTTCATTCATATTTGTAAGTTTTAAAACCCCATGTAATTATTTTATTAAAATTTCAAGAAGACATAACCCGTATATCTTGATTAAAGAAAATGGGAATTTTAAAAGAAGATACTTGGAATGTCCAAAAAATTATTCTTGCAAATGTCTTAACCTTGAATGGATTAAAGATAATTTGCAGAAATCCAATGGAGAGAACCAATTAGAAAAATGGGAAAAAAACCATGAAGAAGCAACCTTGACGCTCAAAGATCCTAGTGTCATTATCAGAGTCAGACCAATGCTCTACAATGAAGAAGACAAGGCTGAATTCAAAACTCAGATTCGAGAGTCGTTGATTTAGGAAAGTGATTCTTATTCCAAAAGAGTCGTTGTTTGGGTCTTCTTTGGCGTATTCTTCTCTAAAATAACTGGCCCAGAAGACTGACAACTTTTGAAAGTATTTTTCATATATGGTCTCATGTCTTTCTTGCTATCAAAAATATTGTAATAATATTCTTCGAATTCGCAAGTATATTCTTGGATGAAGCTCATTTTGCAAATCTGGAGTTTTTCTAATAGTTCAGCAGCCTGTGCTCTTATGCTTTCTTTCCCCAATTCTCTACTTCCTTGATTTCCTAAGAACTCATATCCTAGGTATTTTAAAAGGCAATTAATTCCTTCATCCACTGAAATTTTGAAAAAGTTGGCTTAGCCTTTGATTTAGGAAAGTGATTCTTCTTCCTAAAGAGTCGTTGTTTGGGTCTTCTTTGGCGTATTCTTCACCTATTCTAAAGTGGAAAGTATTAGTTTCAGTACGCCATTGCTCAACTAGTGAAGTGATCAAACTACGGTCGACAACAGGCCGAATAGATCTATAAACACATACAATCCAGATAATCTAATCACTTCTAAAACTCGTTGACGGATGGGATGTTTCTCTACGAGCTTTCAAAGATTTCCATCACCCCATCTCGTATTAAGAATCATATTAGCATTTCCTTCCCATATATCCCGTCTCCCATGGGTGAATTGTTCAGTTAATACAAACGGTTCAAGTGGATCCGGATCCAACTTGTATGAACTACTACCAGCCATGAAAGAAGTACTTGTACACAAGTGAATATTTTCAGTATAATAAACAAATTAACCAGCCATAAAAGAAAAAAATAGTTCGCTTAAAACATGAACAAAGTCTACAAATAATTCTTTCTCCGTTAAAAAATATCCCAAAATTGAAAAGCAGTTTAAATTCATCTGTTCCAAAACCATAATTTAGAGTATAGTTGAATAAAATTTGAGGAATACACAAGTTTAAATAGAGAGTAAAGTTGAAGCAAGGGGAATAGAGAGTAAATTTGTACCAAAAATAATACTAAAAAAACACTCTTTCTATCAACTAATCCTCCAAATTAAGATTCTTCAATTGGCACTTGACGATAGGGTTTTGCAATCCGAAACACAGACGGATGAACAATCACTTCAGATGGATGGAATTGAATTGGAAATTGAATCAACCACTAGGTGATTGCAAATGCTTAAAAGTTAAGCAGAGTTGGAAAAGGAGAGACAAGAGGCAAGAGGCGAGAGGCGAGAGTGTATTGAAATTGTAAAAATTTCTATAGCGAATAGATGGGTATTCTTTCAAAAATAGATGCCACTGGCAATGAATTTCTACCCCTAAAAATATTTAAAGTGTAATTTTTTTGGGTAAAAAAAGGAGTTTAAGTAATACAGGCATCGACTTAATTTCTAATAAAATAACTGAGCACATAGTGTTTTTTAGTGTATCGAATTACTTATAAAATGTTACTATCAGTAAAGTTTTATGGTCCGTTAAATGTGTACCCCGTTAGTTTTGTCCGTTGAATTTTTTTAATTAAATAAAATAAAATAATAGGCTAATATGTTACTGGCAAGTACGTTTATTCTAGTTTTGTAAAGTTTCAAAAAAAATGGACTATTTTGGTAAATTGATTTAAAAATAATTTATTTCGATCAAAAATTCCAAAAAAAATTAAATTGAAGAGAGGGAAATGGTGACTAGTTAGTACGACCAATTTTTTTCTGATCTTTTAAAGGTTTAGATATGTGGATCTATTTTCATACCATGGTCCTCAAGTATAAAGTAGAATCTTACTACATATTTATTTTTATTTACTACTATTTAGCGGTGTTAGTATATACACAATTTGATTTTTCGGTGCCTAATTTTCAAATGTACACAATCATATGTGAACCAAAAAAAAATCATAATATTTTATAATTAAATTTGTAAACTAATTTGTTGTGTATAATTCAAATTGTATTATCCGAATTGCTTCAAATTGATTCAAAAATTTGAGTTGAACCGATTTGTGTCTAGGCCTAATCGAATCACCCCAAAAGTTACTTGAACTAAAATTGGTTGCTTCGATATGGGCTAAAAATGGATTATAACTCAACCAGCCAAATTCTTACTAAGTTTTAGAAAAAGGAAAGAAGACATGGTATAACCATCACCTAAAAAAAGGCCTAAAATAGCCTTATTTTAAGCAAATGAGCCGAAATAGTCATTAGGGCCAAAATAAAGACAAATTTAGCCAAACCCTACTTTATCCTTTATTTATTTCCAAATGTGTATAGAAACTATATAATTGTTGTATATAATATGTATCCAATACCTAAAATCTCACACATACTTCCTCTTTCAGCCCCTTTCTCTCTCGCTCTCTTTTGCTCGCCTCTCCCCCATCTCTCTCCCTCTCTCTGTCTACATCTTCTTCATGGTTTTTCTTCTTCTTTAATTTCATCTTACTCTTTTTTTTCATATAACGTGACAACTAAATATTGTATAGGATGTGTATAGAAACTGTATAATTATTTTACAAAGTATGTATTTGTATGAAAAATTTATGAAAACTATATATTTGTTGTATATGATATGTATCTGCATAGGATGTGAATAGAAATTATATCATTGTTGTATAAAAATATTTATATCACGACATTAAATGTATAAAAATGTATAAACGTATATGCTTCTTATATATTTCAGTTGAACTAGTACATCATCATTTATATGTTTTAAATAGATATTGTCTTAAATATGTGAATATGAAATTTATATGAAAAGTATGCTGATAAAAATGAACATAATTTAAATATATTATATAAAAAGTAAATATGAAATGTATAAGAAAAGAAGTTCACCTTAATTGTCGTGTACAAGAAAACAAGTTCAAAACAAGCCTCATTTGTCATATGTAAACATAAATACGAAGTTCAAAACAAGCCTCAACAATATATATCATGTTCTTGTTGCATACATTTGTTAAGTAAACTATATTTTGGTCATAAATTTGACAAAGATAATTATTCTAGCTTTTTTTCTCAAAATAAAGCAAATTGAAAAGTTGAAAAACATATATAGATTTCAAGACTCCCGAAAAATTTCATTATACTGGAATTTCAAGTATTATGTCATGTAAGATGTGTGTTTAGTTGTTCAACTTAATACAAGTTTAATCGTCTACTTGTGCATACCCAAAGTTGGAGCGCATAGATGTCAGCTTAGGCCAAGTTAAAGGACATATTTATGTAATATGCCTGTCACAACTCAACCGGTCATGATTGGCACCCACTCTAACCTATGGCTGGAGAACCATTCTAACCCAATCCTTACTAGATCAAGTGTCACTTTCACATTCAACTTCTATTAATCTCATTTTTAATCAAGTTCTAAAAAGGCTTCATCAAATATACATACATACATACATACATACATATATATATATATATATATATATATATATATAAGTAAACTATCAAACTGACATCAACATCCATAAACTAATAGAGTGCAAAAACCTCTATTTATTACATTTCTGGGACCTAAAGTCACCGTACAAGAACAACTAAGAATGTGTAAGTAGGAAACTGATAGAATATCCAAAATACTGAATAAAATGAAAGAGTATCTTAGTCCCAGAACAAGGGACATGAACAATAAACTGAGGATCCAAAGGTTGTCCGGTCATGGTGCTCACCCTTGAACCTGAATCTGGTACTGCTAGCTAAAGTCGAGGTCTTGTCTCAAACACCGGAATACGCTCTGTACTCAACAAAAAGAAGAACACAGGTAGCATCAGTACAACACAAAGTACTAGTAGGCATCATAGGTTGACTCAATCTGACGTCATACAAATAAGTAAATCAAATAAATTCAAAGCGATCATCACAGAACTTATAATCAAAGACAATTACACAATTATGAAACTTCACGTTAAGGGAATTACAAACGGACATTACACATGCTTACACTCAGCCATTTTCAACTACAAGTTGAATCACAACATATGATTATAAGAAATATTCAATGCATATGAATGAATATATGGATGCAAGATGTGCGCATTATCTCTTTCTCTTCTCAATCTCATCAACATCATCATGAACATCATGATTTCAACAACATCATCCACATCATCATCATCTTCACAACATTAATATGTATGAATATGCAATGGAGTCAATAATCACAAGTAGTGCTCGAAAGCAATCACAATTACTTAATTCACATATAAGCATAGAGGCAGGCAAGTCTAATTGTTATAAATAAACCTTAATCTACCTCAATTCCTTGTTCGACAAAACTTCTAGGCCACAAAATTTCCTTTTCTTTCCCTTTCAACTTGCTCTTGATCTATAACAATAAGATTATACACCCATTTTAATAAATTCATCCCTCTTTAACCAGTAGGAATTAACACTAACCATTTTAACCACAATATTGCATTTAATCATCATCTTAGGGTTTTTCCCCTTCTTAAACCTCATGAACCCTATATTAATTAGCATAAACAACAAAAATTATGTTCCCATTAGTATTTTCTAACACCCTAGGATCATGATCTAATGACATTATACTCATTCCCACCAATTAATATCAATACCATGAATTAGGGTTAAATCCCCAATACTGCGTGTTACCGATGCAGCGATTAAATTACCATTGCAGCGGTTTACAACTTAATACTGACTACCGCTGCGGCGGTGGATTTTCTTTTGCAGTGGTACCGCTGCAGTGGTCCCCTTTTTTGTTGCAGTGTTCTTGAGGAATAATATTGGGACCTCTCTTCAGTTATGCTCATTTTACCACACACTCTCTGAAATATGACATCACGAGCCAACCCCTCCATGAAAATTCTATATCGAAAGTTCTACAACTCTATTTCGGGTGCCAGAAGTTGCTACGACTTCTTAAACTCGTTATCCATCTAAATATCAAGTCAAACATCACCACCAACACTCACATTAATACCAGATTTTCCTAAAGTAGTACACCCCTAAATTTCGTCTAACACTATACTAGCCCAAAATTTCTCAAAAATTGCTTAAGACAATTAGCCCCAAATGACACTGTTAAGCAAGGGAAAGTACCTTCGGCAAGGAACAAGTGTAGATATTTCTTGCGCATGTCAGCCTCTATCTCCCATGTAGCTTCCTCAATAGTACAGTTCCTCCACTGAACCTTCACATATGGAATGACTCTAGTTCTCAATTTTCTCATGGCTTTACCCAATATAGCAATAGGTTCCTCTTCGTATGATAACTCTTTATCAAATAACTCGGGGTCCCAACAAATGATGTAGTTCCCATCTCCGTGGTATTTATTTAGTATAGATACGTGGAATACCAAGTAAATTCCAGAATACTAGGAGGTAAGTCCAGCTTGTACGCTACTGACCCTACTTCTTTCAACACCTCAAAGGGTCTAATGAACCTCAGAATCAATTTGCCCTTCTAATCAAAACGCATTACACCCTTCATGGATGACACCTTTAAGAGTACCTTCTCCCCCATTTCAAACTTCACATCTCTCACTTTATTGTTTGCATACTCTTTCTATCGGCTCTGAGCTGCTATGATATTTTCCTGTATGAACCTTACTTCCTCCATCGAATCCTTGAGCATGTCAGTGCCCAAAGTCCTTACTTCAAATGCATCAAACCACCCAATTGGAGTGGAGACCTGCACCTTATATCATATAAGACCTCAAAAGGGGTCATATCAATACTAGAGTGGTAGTTATTATTGTAGGCAAATTTACACAACGGTAAGTATTGTCCCTACTGACCTTCAAAGTCCGTAACACAAGCCTGAAGCATGTCCTCAAGCACTTGGATAGTTTGCTCTGACTGAGCGTCAGTCTGTGGATGGAAATTTGTACTTAGGTTCAATCTAGAACCCAACCGAAATAAAGAAACAATCAAAACTGGTACCCCATGTAGCCTTATAATCTACTTCACATAAATTTTAGCCAGTTTAACCGTATTATAATCCACTCTTACCAGAATAAAGTGAGCCAACTTAGTCAATCGATCAACAATGACCCATATAGAGTCGCACTTTCTCAAGGTCTTCAAGAGACCAACTACGAAGTCCATGGTTATCCTTCCCACTTTCATTCCGGAATGGGCATCCTTTGGAAGGTACCATCAAGCTTCCAATGTTCATACTTAACCTGCTGGTAATTTTGACACTTGGTCACAAAGTCTACAATATCCCATTTCATTCTTCACCACCAATAATGTTGTCTCAAGTCCCTAAACATCTTGGTGGCACCAGGATGTATAAAGTACTTAAAGTTGGAATTAGATTGCCCTCCCGGGGTACGCACAAGAATTCCTAAATTCTCAACACTCCATCATCATCAAGGACGGCCTCTCTAGCTTCACCCTACAATACGTTTTCTCTGAGGTTACTCAGTTTCTTATTCTTAAACTTCCTATTTTTGATTTGGTCAAAGAATGTGTACCTGACTTCCACATGTGCTAGTATTCTCCCTTCGCTAGTCTTCTGTAATCTCAGAAAATTGTTAGCCAAAGATTGTACCTCTCTTGCCAAAGGGTGCGTTAACACTTCTAGACATGCTAAGCTTCTCATACTCATGGGTTTCCAACTCAGAGCATCTGACACCATATTAGCCTTACCCTGGTGATATGGAATTAAGATGTCATAGTCTTTGATCAACTCCATCCACCTTCTTTATCTCAGATTTAGGTCTCTCTGAGTAAACACATATTGCAAGATGCAGTGGTCTGTGAACACTTCACATTTTACTCCATAGAGGTAGTGTCTCCAAATCTTCAAAGAAAACACCATGGCTGTCAATTCCAAGTCATGTGTGGGATAGTTTATCTCATAAGGCTTCAGTTGGCCTAAAGTATAAGCAATCACGTTCTTGTCCTACATCCAAACAACACCTAAACCAAACTGTGAGGCATCATAATATACAATGAAATCCTTACCTTCAATAGGCAATGTGAGAAATAGGGATGAGGTTAACAAGGTTTTGAGCTTTTGGAAACTCTCTTCACAAGTCTGCCAAGGCCTTAAACCCCATAAACATCACAGGATATACACAATACACCTGATCAACACATACAGACATTCCAACTGATATGGACACATACATAGGAGTATCAAGATATTTACAGTCTACATCCCAGCTATGTCAAATTTCATAAATACATAAAAGAAAGTGGAACCGAGATCAAACAATATAGAAGCCATACTATCACACACAAGAATAGTATCTGTGATCACAACATCAGAAGTTTCTGCTTCAAAATGAGTTAGAACAGCATAAAGATGAGCCTCATCCCCACCCTGACCGCCACCTCTACTAGCCTAATTCCCATTCCTACTGACCTATCCCCTACCTTGGTTGGCTTGGTTGCCACCCCTTCCTGTAGCCTGGCCATCATGCCCACCTTGTGGACAACCCCTATAGTTTCCTCCACCACCACAACCTGTCAAAAGTAGAGCAGTAGAAGCCGGTTGTTGAGTCAACTAACCTACAAACAAGCAATTAGGACAATACCTTCTGATGTGGCCCAAACTACTACACTCATGGCACCCAATGCCCAAAGCAGGCCTATGAACTGAAGAGGATGAAGATGTGCAGTTGCCTATTGATGAAGGCTAGTAACTGACCCTAGATGGGCTCCCTGCATACACTGGCATGGCCAAATTATAATGCCGAGAAGATCCACAACCATTCAAGAAAGTACCACTGAATTGGCCTAAGGTCCAGCCTTCATCTCATCCGCTTTTACCTCTCCCTATTTCTTAAGTGCCTCAGCCTTCTTGGTAAATTCAACTATCTCCTGAAAAGACTTACCGGACATAGCCACAGATAAGGCAATCAAATGAATCCCAGAATTCAAACCCTTCACAACGTACCTAATCCGCTCCTCCTCTGAGGTGAACAACTGTAGTGCATATCGACACAATGCATGAAATTTGGCCGCATTGGCCACCACAGACATGTTACACTGCTCCAACCTTAAGACCTAATCCTTTTTCTGATAACTACAGGTACGGGGAACATATTTCTCAAGGAATACATTCTGAAATTTTACCCAAGTGAGTGGAGGTAAGGCAGCCCTGCACTCTACAAATGACCTCCACCATTGCTTGTCGTAGGCCTGCAGTTGGAAAAAAAACAAACTCCACACCATACTTTTCAACAATACCCATCTTATGCAGATGTTCATGACAATCTATCAAGAATTCAAAAGTGTCCTCAGACTTTGTACCTTGGAATACTGAGGGCTTCATCTTCATGAACTTGTAGAATAATCCATATTCATCATCAGTTATAACTGGCCAAAGTACCTGTTGGGGATACAACCCTGTTTTAGAGCCTTCGTCCATACGGGTGCTACAACATCAGCGTATTATAAAGCTAGGGGCGGAAAGAGCGGAACAACTAAATTGTGGCCAATGCCAGCCAAGCTACTCAAGAATCCCAACATTTGCTGAATTACTTCTGTAGACAAAGGCATCGGGGCTACACCATTCGACGTTGGTGCCATATTCTCTAGAGCAACCATCTTCTCATCCTCAACTATCACTTCTTCATTCTTATCAAGGTCTGGGGCATCTTTTTGTGAGGCGGGATGGTGATCTCTGTCTTGTCGATCCCCTGGATGCTTAGCCTCCACCCCTAACAGGTACTGCCCTTCGTCTTCTAAACCTAGCTCTACCCCTAACTTGAGGTCTGCCACAGACAGCAGCCCCAACGGCCAGTGCGGGTGCTGTTACTGGAGTTTCTGTGGGTGCGGCTATTGCTGCTCTAGTGGAATGAGTATTCACTAGCTGTGAACAAGAGTGAATGAGTTAGATACTAATTTGGATCACTAGATACCAATTGGAATCAAGTATAGCATTAAAGAAAGAAAGGAATTCATTTCCTAAAGTCGGCTCACTTTATTCCTGTAAGAGTGGATTATAATGCGGCTAAGCTGGCCAAAATTTATGTGAAGGAGATTGTAAGGCTACTTGGGGTACCGATTTCGATTGTGTCAGACAGAGGTACCCAGTTTACCTCTAATGTTTTAGAGAAATTCCAGTCAGATAGGTCTTTAGGAAATGAATTCCTTTCTTTCTTTCTGGCTAAAAATTAGGTTACCGCTGCAGCGTCTCGCGACTTAATACTAGCTACCGCTGCGCAGTGGATTTTCCACTGTATCAACCCCCTTTTTCACTGCAAAAATCTCGAGGCAGAATCTCGAAACCTCTCTTAAGTTATACTTATTTTACAACACACTTTTTGATATATGACATCGCAATCCAACCCTTCCACGATAAATTCTATAATCGGAGTTATACAACTTCATATCGGGTGCTGAAAGTTGCTACGGATTCTTAAACTCATTACCTATCTAAATATCAAGTCAAACATCATCACCAACACTCACATTAATACCAAAGTTTACTAAAGTAGTACATCCTCAAATATTTTCCAACACTAGACTAGCCCTGAATTTCTCAAAAATTGCTTAAGGAAGGACTAGGTGCAAATTTTTATTCTCCTAACTCAGCGTAACGACAATTTGGGTCGTTACAATGCCTAATTTTTTTAAGTACCTAATGAAATTATTATTTTTCATTATTTCTACATAAAGCATAGGGAAAATTACATAGCATGACAAACATGTATGCATTTACTACACATAACTACACTTTAAAAACTTATTTTTTATAACTACACTTTACTTTTTATAGCACCTCTCTCCAATCTCGCTCAACTTTCTCCTCTCTCCCTCTCTTTCTCTCCTCTCACCCTCACTCCCCACACGAGCATACGATAATAATAAAGATTTTGAAATATAACTCCCATGACAAATTTCCCTAACCCATAGCATGCTTTACATGATCATTAACTATCCAGCCCAGTCTGAAGAAAGTTAAGTCATAACCTACCTCGAAAAGCCAAAAATCCAAGTCTAGACCCTTCAACGTGGAGCCTTTCCTTACGAACGGTCTCATAATAAGCTAAACCAATCAAAAATATAATCTTCACATCAAAAGGAAGCTAAAGATACCCATATTAGCTATAGTTAAATCGAGTCAAAAAATAGTTCAAAAACTAGGTTCAAAATCGAAATGGATAAAACCGGAATTTTATGTTAGAAACATATTCCCAATATCAAAAGGAGTCTATATTTGAAAACCCATATGAAAACGAGTCGAAATCAATGCTCAAATCGATGAAAAACCATTTTAAGAGTTAACCAAAAAAATTCCCAAATTCTAGCTTGAAAACAAGATTAAAAATTGTTTTTGAAGATATAATCAATATCAGTTAATGGAAATAAAAGTTTAGAGCTTACCCAAGAATGAATGATGAAGAAAACCCTAGAAATTGCCTTTTTCCAAAGCTCTCAAGTCCAAAAATGGTGGAAATTATGAGAAATGGAGTATTTATACTATTCTGTGAACAGTACCTCGTGATTTCGGTCCCCACCTTGTGATCTAGAGGGTCAACATTGACCGGCAATTAAGTCGGTCATAGCAATCACGGAGCTGAGCCTCGCGACCACGATGAGTCAACCTGACTAGGTCCATCGTATATCTCTTCGCAATAGCAGTACCCCATCTCGCGATCATATTGAGTCGCTTGATCAAGCGCCATGATCAAGAGATGTGGCCACACGATTGCGATGAGACCCCTGATGTTGTACTAGAAACTGCAAACCAGCAGTTGAGTTTTTGGAGAAATAGTTTGGATCGAACCCTAGGGATTTGTTAGGGACCCCACAGAAATAAATAAAATATTCTACTAGGTTTTTTCAATGTTTAGGACTCAATAACACCATTAGATTTTTTAAAAGAGGTCTTTTTAAAATTAGGCCCCGGGACCGTAAATAGCTTATTTTAACTAGTTTTTGAAAGAAGGGTTGAAATATAAAATAAAGGCTCAGGACCCAAACTAACTATGATTCTAATCTAAAATCGATGTTTCGGATCTAATGGAAATGTCCAAATCTCCATTCGGTACTCGAAACACAAAATATTGACTAAAGTCAAACTCATGGCTTTTAAAGCCTCTAAGAGTCTCAAACATTCCCAAATCACTGCCGAATGCATCAGGGACTGTGCCAACCATCCCCACATCTCAAAAAATAGTATATAACAACTACGGGGAAGGGAAAAATGATAAAAATATATAAAAAGGTAAAAAATCACAACTACGGTTGTTATATTATCCACCACTACAATACTAGTTTGTCCTCGAACTAAAAGCAAATAAAGTACCTGAAGCGGTAAAAAGCTGGGGGTATCTACGTCTCATATCTTACTTGACCTCCCAAGTAACCTCCTTAATAGGGCGATGCCTCCACTAGACCTTCACTAAATCAATATACTTAGACCTCAACTTCCTAGCCTGCCTGTTTAGAATAGCAATGGGCTCCTCCTTGAAGGATAAATCATGGTCTAATCCAATAGAATCCCACTGAATCACATGTGTATCATCTGGATGATATCTCTTCAACATGGAAATATGGAATACAGGATGAACAGTTGACAGATGTGGAGGCAAAGCTAGCCCATACACCACATCACCATACTTCTCAAGGAACTCGAAAAGGCCAATGAACCTCAGGCTGAGCTTCCATTTCTTTCCAAACCTCATCACACCCTTCAAGGGTAAAACCTTCAACAAAACCCGATCTCCAACCATTAAGTCGGCATAACTCTTCTGCCTACTCTGGGCAGCAACTAGCCTCTGTTGAATCAGTCACACACGATCTATCGAATCTCTCAACAAATCTGTACCCCAAGGCCTCACCTCAAATGAGTCAAACCATCCCACAGGGGATCTACACCTCTGCCCATATAAAGCCTCAAAATCGTCATCTGAATGTTAGAATGGTCACTGTTGTTGTAAGTAAACTCCGCTGAGGGCTAGAACTGGTCCCAATGACTACCAAAATCCAAAACACACGCTCGAAGCATGTCCTCTCAGACTAACCATCAGTCTGAGGATGAAAAGTCATGCTCAAATTAAGCTGAGTACCTAACTCACTCTGCATAGTACTCCAAATACTCGAGGTAAACTGAGTACCTCTATCATAAATAATCAATACCAGGACACCATGCAATCGAACAGTCTCTCTAATGTATATCTTGGCCAACTTCTCCGCATTATAATTCGCCCTCACAAGTACAAAATGTGCTGATTTGGTTAATCTATCTACAATCACCTAAATAGAATCAAACTTCCCCAAGGTTGGGGGTAGGCCAACTATGAAATCTATGGTGATGCGCTCCTACTTCTACTTGGGAATGGTCATCCTCTGCATCGTACCTCCCGATTGTTGATGCTCACACTTCACCCGCTGGCAATTTAGGCACTTAGCCACAAACTCAACAATATCCATCTTCATACCACCCCACCACTAATGTTGTTTTAGGTCATGATATATCTTAGCCGCTCATGGGTGAATGGAATATTCAGAACAATGAGCCTTCTCCAAGATAAGTCTGACCCATCCACCCACTCTCGGTGCACAAACTCGACCTCTAATCCTCAAAATCCCATCAGAATCAAGAGATGTTGCCCTTGCCTCGCCACTCAACACCCTATCACGAATCACCCTCAATTTATTATTGTTAAACTGATGAGCTCGAATCTGCTCCATCAAGGAAGACCAAATATCCACAAAGGCCAACACATACTCGGGTGCTGAAATATCAAGCCTAACCAACTAGTTAGCTAAAGACTGAACCTTTAAAGTCAAAGTCCACTTTTGGGTCAAAAGCTCAGCTAAAATCCCCTTACTCGTCATTTTCTGGATCAAGGCATCCGCCACTACATTATCCTTGTCGGATGATAAAGAATAGTGAGATCATAGTCCTTAATCAACTCAAGTCAACGTCGATGTCTCATGTCTCACTGGGTGAAGAAGTACTGAAGACTAGGATTATCGGAGAATATCTCACAATGGACTCCATAAAAGTAATGTCACCACAACTTCAACAAACAACCGTAGCCAACTTCAAGTCATGGGTAGGGTAATTCTTCTCATGAGGCTTCAATTGTCAAGAAGCATAAGCAATTATCTTACCCTCCTGCATCAGCACACCACCCAAGCTAACTCCAGGAGCATCACAAAATATGAACAAGGTCAAGATAGGAGTCGAATTCAACAACTCCTTGAGCTTTTGAAAACTCTCCTCACATGCATTCGACCACTAGAATACAATCTTCTTCTGAGTCAACATGGTCAAAGAAACCGCAATAAAAGAGAAATCCTACACGAAGCATCGATAATAACCTGCTAACCCTATAAAAATCCAAATCTCGATAGGAGAACTGGGTCTAGCCCAATTAGGAACTACAGTTATCTTGGATGGATCGACCATAATATCATCCTTAGTCACCACATGACCCAAGAAGGAAATAGAATCCAACCAAAACTCGTACTTGGAGAACTTAACATATAACCTCTCATCTCGTAATCTCTGAAGTACAGTCCTCAAGTGTCTCACATTGTCAGCCTCATTCTTGGAATAAACCAAGATATCATCGATGAAAACTATCACAAAGGAATCAAGATAAGGTCAAAATACTTGGTTCATCAATTCCATGAACGTTGTTGGGACATTGGTCAATCCAAATGACATGACCAAGAACTCATAATGACCATATCGAGTTTGAAAAGCCATCTTCAAAACATCCGAAGCTCAAATCGTCAACTGGTAATAATCGGATCTTAAGTCAATCTTAGAAAACACGGAAGCACCCTGAAGCTGGTTGAATAGATCATCAATGTGAGGAAGAGGACACTTGTTCTTAATGGTCATATTGTTCAATTGTCGATAGTTAATACACATGCGCATAGATACATCCTTATTCTTCACAAACAAGATAGGAGCACCCCAAGGAGGCGCACTAGGTCTAATAAAACCCTTACTAACCAAGTCCTGCAACTACTCCTTTAACTCAGCCAGGACCATCCTATAAAAAGGAATAGAAATGGTCTTAGTGCCCGGCCCAACATCAATAGAAAATCAACGTCCCAATCCAAAGGCATACACGACAAGTTCGTAGGAAACACATCCTGAAACTTTCCAAAAACCCTAATAGAATCCAAAGGAGGCAGTGAAGCAACACTAGTATCTGAATATAGGCAAAATAAGAAAGACACCCTTTCTCTACCATACAATGAGCACGTAGAAAAGATACAACTCCCTTCAGACCCGAACTAATCGTACCCTTCCACGCTAACCTAGGGAGACCCAAAGTAAGTCATGGTCTTGGCAAAACAATCCAAAATCGCATGATAGGGAGCTAACCAATCCATTCCCAAAATAACATCAAAATCAATCATATCTAGTATAATCAAGTCTACCAAGGTCTCACGCCCCATAAAGGTTACTACACAAATAGGTACACCTGATCCATCACTAAATAATCTCCTACTGGGGTAGAAACACAAATAACAACAGTAAGAGACTCATATGCAGCATCAAAACCAGTAGTAAAGTATGTAGACACAAAGAAGAATGTATATCCATGGTCAAATAATACGGAAGTGAAACGATGGCAAATCGGGATGATACTTGTGATAACTGCACCAGAGGCAACTGTCTTAGGTCTCCCAAGTATAGCATAGCACTGACCACACATGCCCCAAGACTGTGAAGCCCCACGTCCACTACTATGAGCTTTTTGAGCTCCACTAGTACTACCTCTGCCACTCAGTGAACCATCTCGGACTGCAGATATAGGAGTATGGCAAAGCTGAAGCTGAGAACTCTGCTGGGAAGGACCCAATGCTTGCTAAGGATAGTCTCTCACAATATGACCAAGCTCATCACAAATATAACAACCTTTGCTACCTGACTCACGCTGAGAAGGCCTAGAAGGGCCAGAATAACCTCTCTGCTTGAAGAAATAAAATTGAAGCCCCTACTAGCATAACTTGATCTTGGGCTTCTTGAAAAGCTCTAAAAACCATAAACCTACTATTCAAACCCCATAAGGCTGCTTGAACTGGTCTACCATGATAACCGTGAGCACCTCTGTCGAAGAAACCTTATCTTAAAATATGTATCTACTGAACTCACCCTGTTGATGTATCTTCTTAGCACTACCACCTTGGGCACTCTGATGAATCAACTCAATCATTTTAGCATGATCCATAATGCTCTGGAAGGAACCACCTGAAACCACAAGTTGAGTCGTCGCCAACTGATACTCACTTATAAAATCCTTAACAATCTTCCTGATCCTCTCAAGCTTGGTGGAGATACTGGTAGTGGCATATCTAGATAGGTCATGAAAATATGTGTCATACTCAATAATATCATAGATCCCTGCTCCAGGTGATCAAACTCATCTATCATCTGATCCCTAAAACTGTATAGCACAAACCTCTCCAGAAAAGCCTCAGAAAATTGGGTCCATGTCATAGTAGGTAAACCCAATGGTCTATAACTAGTAAGAGACCTCCACCATTATCTGACCATATCAGTCAACTAATAAGTCATATAGGCAACACCATGGTACTTAAGGGATCCGAGGTTATGTCACCTTTCCTAACAATCAAGCAAAAACTCTTAGGCATCCTCTCCAATGGCACCACTAAACTTAGGAGGAGCTAAGCGAATGAATCCCTCAAATCCCTTTTAATCATCAGAAGACATCACAAGACCCAAAGCAACTAGAGAAACAGTGAGTCTAGCAGGTAGTGAATCAACACGTGAGGATACCACAGAAGATGGATGTACCCCTGAAGTTGGAAACCCAAAAGTAGGAGCTTGTCCTGACGACAGAATACCTTCTGAAGTCTGATAAATACTCGGCACACTCAGTGGAACACCTATCTAGGGGACGCCATCCAAACGACCCAACATACGAATAAACAAATATTGTAACACCAGAGTAGCAACTGAACTCTGGAGAACTTAGGATGGCCCCACATCCTCTGTTAAATGCTCCTCATCATCATAATAACTCTTGAACTTGGGAGAGGTTGCCTTAGCCCATCCTTTGGTCGGAGCAGCTCTTCGTGTTTGACCTCTACCTCTAGCTCGGCCACGACTCCTGCCTCGTCTTCTTGTTGGGGCTCCAACAGCGGGTGCTGTCTCAACATCCTCAAAATATCTAGATCTAGTCCTCACCATCTGCGTAGAAAAGAATAGAAAACAATTTTTAGAATATTGGGTATGAATGACCTACACGATAAGGAATCAAATTAGAGAAGTTTTTCTAAAAGATATCATATACCCTCTCGAAGATAGATACGGACGTCAATGTATCGATCCACGAGACTCTACTAGACATCCTGCTCGTACACTTATGAGACAGGTAAACCTAGCTCTCTGATACTAATTTGTCACGACCCAAAAGTTGAGGTCATGATGGCATCAACCTCGACCCAACCTGGGTAGGTAAGCCAAAACTCGAAAAGAAAGTAAACACAATATGTGAAAGAGAAATGAATAAATACGAGACTTCTAGAATGGAGTCAGGCCACAATATGTAAATAACATAAGTATTCAAACAAAAACAATTACATAATCCCCAAGATACTGACGTCATGAGTATAAAAGCATCCAATACAAATCTAAAAACCTGAAATACATGAATCTGTCATCGAAAGTAAGTAAAGACAAACTAAGGTAAGAAGAGGTCTGGAATCCAGCCCAAACTCTAGAGCACACCAGTACCTCGAATATCAACGTCGAACAGCACAAGATCAGCCACCACAGGTCGCACGTAAACTGGGATCTGCACTGAAAAGGCACAGAAGTAGGAGTGAGTACGGTCCACTTATACTCAGCAGGTATCATAGGCCGACTGAGCAAAGTAGAAAACAAAACAAGTAAAAGAAATTATGAGCATGTCACCTGCATACAGAAAAGTTTCCAAATGGTAGCTCACACTGTCTCCACTAACAATTCTATAATATAATAAGGCAAAAAGGAAAACTGCACATGAAATAAATAAGTAAACTAAGTACACATCAATGAATACATAAAAGAAACACCAAAGATGCATATGCAATGCAATGATCGCGGTACAATGATAAAAGCCATCTCAAGACTTTCGTATATACTTTCCAAGCCTCGAAGCTTTGGATAAGACCCATCAGCGGTTCACAACTCATATACCTTTATAATCTCAATCTCATATCATAATCAACCTAATTTGCACATCCCTCGATATAGGCGTTTTGTAAAGTGTCTCATTTTTTATCAAAAATAAGTGTTTCCTAGTAGTACCAATCTCATGAATATGTATAGATGAAATGAGGATGTAATGCTCACAATCAATCAGTATGAAGATAATGATCAATTCAATACAGATATGAATGAGCTCAGAATCAACTCAAAATAATAATATTTCATGATAAAATTCATCGCATGGTACCACCGGTATAAATAGTCATGTTAGACATTAATAACATCAATTAAACCTCTCACTCAGGTATACTATGCTAATGAAGGCAAATAGTGCTCAAGTAAGGCCTATATTAATAAGTCAAGCCCCCACTCGGGCGAAACAATCATAAATAAGGCAACTTAATGTACAAATAACAATATCATATAAAGCCCCCACTCAGGCATCACAATAATCATATTCTCCCAAGTCAACAACAATATACAAATAAGCCCCCACACGGGCACACAATAATAATAAAGATTCTAAAATACAACTTCCATGACTAATTTCCCTAACCCGTAGCATGTTTTAGATGATCATTAACTACTCAGTCCAGTCTGAAGGAAATTAAGTCATAACCTACCTCAAAAAGCCAAAAACCCAAGCCTAAACCCTTCAACGCGGAGCCTTTCCTTTACAAACGGTCTCGGAATGAGCCAAACCTATCAAAGACATAATCTACGCATAAAAAGAAAGCTAATGATACCTATATTAGCTAAATTTAAATTGGATCCAAAAATAATTTGAAAAATAAGTTCAAAATTGAAAGGAGTAAAACTAAAATTTTATATTAGAAACATATTCCCCATATCAAAAGCAATCTATATTTTAAAATCCATGCGAAAACAAGTTAAAATAGATACTCAAATCAATGAAAAACCATTTTAAGAGTTTACCAAAAAAAAATCCAAATTCTAGTTTGAAAACAAGATTAAAAGGTTTTTTTAAAGATATAATCAATAGGAGTTAATGTAAATAAGAGTTTAGATCTTACCCAAGCACGAATGATGAAGAAAACCCCAAAATCGCCTTTTTCGAAGCTCCCAAGTCTAAAAATGGTGGAAATCACGAGAAATAGAGTATTTATACTGTTCTATGAACAGTACCTTGAAATTGATGTCCCCACCTCATAATCGCGAGGGTCAATATTGAATCGCGATCGCATAGCTAAGCCTCGCGACCACGATGAGTCAACCCTACCTGGTTCATCGTATAACTCTTCATGATCGCGGTACCCCACGTTGCGATCGAATTGAGTATCTTGATCAAGGACAGCGATCACGACACACGGCCACTCTATCGCGATGATACCCCTGATGTTGCACCAACAACTGCAAACCAGCAGTTGAGTTTTTGGAGAAATAGTCCGGATCGAACCCTCAAAATTTGTTCGGTACCCCACAAAAGTAAATCAAATATGTTACTAGGCTATTTTCAATGTTTTAGACTCAATGGAACCATCGTATTTTTAAAAAGAGATCGTTTACAACAAATTAGCCCCCTGGATCCTTAAAAGCTTATTTTAACTAGTTTTTGAAAGAAATGTCGAAATACAAAATAAAGGCTCGGGACCCAAAATAACTATGCTCCTAACCCAAAATCAATGTTCTGAATCTAATGAAGCTGTCCAAATCACCATCCAGTGCTTGAAGCACAAAATGTTGACCGAAGTCAAACTCATGGCTTTTAAAGCCTCTAAGAGTCTTAAACTGTCCCAAATCACTCCCGAATGCATCAGCGACCATCCCAGCCATCCCCACATCTCACAGATAGTATACAACATGGAGAAGGGAAAAATAGTCAAAATAATATAAAAGAGGGAAAATCACAACTACAGTTGTTACACAATCTCCCCTCCCCACCTCTCTCTCTCTCGTTATCTCTTATTTTTTCTCTTTCTCTCTTGACTTTTTTTAAAAAAATCTCCCCTCTCTTACCCTCTTTCTCTATCTTTCTTTTTTCTCTCTCTCTCGTTGTCTCTCCCTCATTCTCTTTCTCTTTTGGCTAATTTTTTTTAAAAAAACTATATATGCTTGGCTAATTTTAAAAAAAAAATTCTTCCATTACAGTATTTAAATTTTACATAGCTCTTTAGGATTCTAAATTTTACAAAAAATTATAATTGTGTTCATTGATACAAATTGTATTCTTTGATACAACTTGATATAATTGTACTCGTTGATACAATTGTATTTGTTGATACAATTGTATTTATTGATTCACTTGATATAGAGTGAATGCACAAGGAACAGATACAATTGATACAATTATATTTGTTGATACAAATACAAATGCATCATTTGTCTTTTGCTTGAATTTGTCATACGCAATATCAAATGTATCTGGATGGTTCTGCAGTGAGTATACACAAACTTATCATTTGTATTTGTATATACAAAAATATATGCATCATTTATATTTGCTTGAGTCTATCATATAGAAATACAAATGTATCATGCGTATATGGATGGTTCTGTAGTGAGTATATACAACTGCATCACTTGTATTTGTATATAAGAAAGTATATGCATAATTTGTATTTGCTTGAATTTATCATATTTTATTTAATACAAATATATCATTTGTATTTGGATGATTCTACAGTGAGTATATATAAACTTATCATATATGCATTATTTCTATTTAACTGAGTTTATCATATTCAAATACAAATGTATCATTTGTATTTGTATGTAAAAAAATTTATGCATCATTTATATTTCTGAGTCTATCATATACAAATACAAATAGTTCGTTTGATATAAATGTATCATTTATATTTGAAGGGTTCTGCAGAGAGTATATATAACTACATCATTTATATTTATATATAAACAAGTACATGCATCATTTGTATTTGCTTGAGTCTGTATTATGGTCCTGCAGTGAGTATATACAACTGTATCATTTGTATTTTGTATACACTCGATACAGAATGAATACATAGGAATGGATACACTTAATACAATTATATTCGTTAATATTATATTCACTAACACATATTGTATCCATTCATACAAAAGACTGATAGAGAGAGGTGAAAATATAAAACATAAAGAGGAAGAGAGAGAAGGAAAAATAGAGAGGGTGAAAATATAAAATACAAAGAGTGAGAAAAGAAGCGAGACAAAGAGAAAGAGAAAGAGAAAGAAAGAGAGAGAGAGTGATAATAAATATAAAGAGGGAGAGAGAGAAAGAGGAGAGACAGAGGGAAAGAGAAAGAGAGAAACATGAAGAGAGGCGAGGGAGAATTTTTTTTGCTTAGCATATCAAATAGTAGTTGTAAATACCCAAATTATAGCTCTAGATCTCTAATTAAGCCCAAACTATAGTCATTTTTTAAATTTCCTCTATAACATATCAAATAAAATAGGCAAAACTACATAAATAAGCAAACATAGGTAGTATAATTAGCTAGCATAGCTATAGTTATAAAAAATTACATAACCTAACAAGATTTCCTTTTTCCTAGCAGATTCACCCATAAAGATACACGCTCCTTTTAAAGTCTAAAATCATGCACCCTGTATCTATCATTTAGTTATACCCCTAACGCATATTTCTCCAAATTGTGCTCTCTCCCTTTCTGTTCTATCTCACAATTTTTTTCAGATCTCCTCTCAAATTTTTCTTTCACTTTGAAGAACATGAAAACAAGTAGAGATTGAGAAAAAGATTTAAATTTCAATGCATCAAGAAGAAAGTTTGAATTTTAAATTGAAAAGAAGTTGATAGTGATTTTGGTGCATTGAGAAGAGGACTGGAATTTTGGGTTGAAAATAAGTTGACAGTGATTCAGGTGCATTGGGAAGACGGTTTGAATTTCACATTGAATAATTGGTAATGATTGCAGTGTATTTAGAAAAAGGTTTGTATTTTAAATTGAAATGTATTAATCAGAGAATTGAGATGTGAGCATGAGCTTCCCATGAGAATCACCATTTGTTATTACTGTTAGGGTTTTCAAAAGAGGGGATAGGGAATATGAGTTCAAATGAAGAAGAAGACATATTTTTATGGGCCTTTTTCTTCTTCTTTTTCTAACTATGTATCTATGCACGGATACATGTATCTATGTGGGCTTCTTCTTCTTCTTCTTCTTCTTCTTTTAACTATGTAAATCTATGCACAGATATATGTATCCATGGGGGCTTCTTCTTCTAACTATACATCTACACACATATACATGTATATATGGGGGCTTCTTCTTCTTCTTCTAACTATGTATCTAAGCACAGATTACACTATATGAAATTGTTACTGTAAGCGTCTAAATTTCTTTCCTGAAAAATAGCAATTAAGCAAGAAAAATAGCGACAAACAAGAGTATTTTATATTAAATATGTATGGGGTTAGAATATTTATAAAATCTTAAATAAAAAAGATGTAATCCTCTGATTCTTCTCCACACGTTCTTCACCTTGTTCTTAAATCGGCGCGATATTTGTTTGGATTTCACCATGAATTACAGAGCTAAGCTTTGTTCACAATCGTGGAGGTGTGAAAACTTGCGGCTCACCACTTGGAGACGGAGACTTCTCTTTATGTGTTTATGTATTTGTGTCTCCCTTTTTTCTTTGGTCAAGACCCTTTTATATAGGTGTGAGCTAGGGCTTGGGGGTATTTGGTCTCCAAGTAACCCTAACGAACCTTGGACTTGAAGAGCATGAGTTGGGCTCGTCTTGTTAATTTAACAGACTGGCCCAAATGTAATTGGACTTCATTTAAGTTATATAATTTTAACTTAAAACTCAATTCAACTTTATTAACCAAGAATTTGACATGGTCAACACATCATGAATATAAGATTTAATCCAAATTTAATATGGATTTATCCATAAAATTTCACTGTCTACAAATGCCCCTGCTTCAAGGCTTGTTGAGGTGCATGACTTGTCGAACCTTTAAAGGCAAGAATTGAAGTATTCGTGAAATAAATTATTTTTTTCACGTGGTTGACTTCTTGTAAAATATATGAAACTACATAAGAAATGACTATGCCAACATGTTGAAGCTATCCAAGTTCATACATGTCAGTCTTTTTGATAGCATTCTCTAATTTGCAAAAGATCCGCTTGACTTCTGATCATTTGCCGGTTCATTTTTGTTTGAAGTGTTCCCATCTTGCGGAGGATTATTGCATAATATTCCTCTTTTATTTGACCGCTGGAAAAACCAAGTCTTGTACCAAAAGATGTTATCAAGACCCTAAAAGTATCAATTTTTTTGATTACCAACTATACGGACATGGCATTTTGAGAGCAAGAATTGCATCAACGATCTTGTCCTGATGATGCGGGTAGCTAATAATCGACCACAATGATGATAGACACTTTAATTTCTTTGAGTCACGATAATGTATAGCAACATATAAGGAATGATGCTTGCATTCATGCTAACGGTGACTTGGATGAAGCGAAATTTGAACAAATACTAACGAAAATTTTCCATATTTTGATTCCAATAGAAATTTTCCATAGTTTGATTCTATGAAAAAATTTCATAATTTAATGGAAACTTTTCATAACTAGATTCCAATGGAAACTTTCCATAATTTGGTTCCAATGGAAATTTTTCATAATTTGATTTCAGGAGAACTTTTCCATAATTTGGTTCTAATGGAAACTTTCCATAATTTGATTTCAAGAGAACTTTTTCATAATTTGGTTCCAATGAAACTTTCCATAACTATTATTTTCCATAATTTGTAGGAATTAAACTTATGTCAATGTCTTTTGACATCTATAAATGCTCATATTTCTACGGCGGTTCATTATGAATCTGTGGCATCGTCAAGCTCGTTCTCCATCTCTATCATGTAATTTTTTAAACTTTATTTTCGTCACTTTCTCCTCTGCTAAGCACACCTGTGGTAGAAAATTCATATCTTACCATAGAAATGGAAAAATCAAGATCCGTTTGATGTTCTAGAAATTAGACTCACAGATCTACAAGATATCCAAAAATAATCTAAACTCCATCTCAATTAACAACAATTAATTTTTGAAGTTGGTGATGAATCTGGTTGTTTGTTTTTTACATATTCGTACCGTCTCACCAAAACATCCCCGTCCTTGGAATGCTACAACATATCCAAAAATCAAGGAAAAATTCCTTTCATATGAGCCGCAATCAATTTTTGAAGTTGGCTATAAATCTGACCAGCTTGTTTGACAGATTTGTGTAGTTTCATCAAAATTTTTGTATCTTGGCATAGGAGTGTTCAAATAATGAAAGACTTAATTTCATAGAAACTATATTTGTAAGGCTATAACATATCGAAAAATCAAGACAAAACTCTTTCTGAATGGGCCGCAAATAATTTTTGATGTTGGCTATAAATCTGACTTTCTTGTTTGACAGATTTGTGCAGTTTCATGAGAACATTTGTATCTTGGCATAGGAGCATTCAACTTATGAGCGACTTAATTTCATAAAAACTAGACTCCAAAATTTACAACATAGCCAAAAATTAAGACAAAACTCCTTCTAAATTGGCCGCAATCAATTTTTGAAGTTGGCTCTAAATCTGGATTTTGATCTTACAATTTTGTACAGTCTTGGTGAAAAATTCAAATCTTGGGATTGGAGAGTTTAAATCAGGAGCCGTTTGATCCTCTTGTGACTTGGCACAAGAGAGACTTGCAGCAACCACATTCCATCTTTGGCAAGCAAATATGTTAAGCACCTCATTCTTCCGCAATTTTCTTTTGAGGAACCGCATCCCATCCATGGTGCCCAAGTATGTGTCCATCTCAACCTTGCAGCTTGATGAGAAAAAGGCTGGGAATATTTCTTCCCAATTTTGGCAGTGCAACATCCTTATCTTTGACTTGATGGAGAGCACACTTCAAAATTTCATTCTTGACGAGCGAAGCGCATGAAGTGTTCTTTTTTTTTAGTTCACCAAAGACATAGATGGTGAATTCTTGGTCCAAGATTTGGTAAAAAAGTAGATGAACCACTTTCTCCTTGCAGCTTTCCATAGATGAGGTGTCATCTTTCTGTCGCTCGACGAAGGAGAATTAGAAGCAAACCAAAGGTTGCATACTGATTTCCGCATTTAATGGAGATTTGTCCTCAACACCCAAATCAGAGAGCCTCTAAACTTTAAAGCAGTAGAACCGTATTTATCATAACGAAGTAAATCATATATGTACGAAAAAACTCTCATCATGCCGACTTGATGAATTGTGCCATTGGCAGCGTAGAATACATCACCCTCCTTTTTTTTGTTGTAAGTTTACAAGAGACAACCGCATGCTTGGCGAGGAACCACTTGGTGTATTTCCTTTCAACTCCAGCAAGCAAGTTCTTGGTGCATCTCCATAAAAAATATTTATTTTGATGTAGGAATGACAAAATTTAGATCCCCTTGATTTTGAGGAAATTAGAATCCAAAAGATGCAACATCTCAAAAACTAGACGAAAATATTTTTAAGATCAGCTTGAATTAAATTTTAAGTTGATCAAAAAATCTGTCGTAATGACTTTTCAGCTTTGGATGCTTCATCCTCAACATTTTTATCCCAAGTTAGGAGGATTCAACTGGAGGACTTATCTCATTTTCATAGAGATTTTTCAACTTGAAGACCGCTCTATTTTGAGGAGCTTTTGTTACTTGAAGACTTAAGTCGAATTTGAAGAGTTTTTTTTTAACTTGAAAATTTAGCACGAATTCAAGGATCTTTGTGAATTCAAGAATTTGGCTCGAACTTGAAGAGCTTTGTAACTTGAGAATTTGGCTCAAATTGAAGAGCTTTGACACTTGACGATTTATCTCATTTTAATAGAGCTTTAGTTAGCTTGAATTTGAAGATTTTGAAACTTGAAGACTTTGATCGAATTTGAAGAGATTTTCAGCTTGAAATTTATCTCGAATTTGAGGAGATTTGTGACTTGAAGTTAGCTGAAATTTGAAGATCTTTGAAACTTAAAGACTTTGCTCGAATTTGAAGAACCTTCGGTATCAATTTTGGATGAAAGTTTTCCCCCATCCTCAATATCATGAACTTTTTGTTCATAAGGCTCAAAGTTGGGCAGCCCATGGTCTCCACTTGTATCCATACTCAGTTCCATATCATGAGCACGAGTTGCTAGTTCTTCAAATATCTTAGGCTTTATCCCTTGTAATATGTAACGAAGATCCCAGTACATACCTTGGATGCATATTTCAATCCCAGAAGTTTCACTAAGGCAGTCTTTGCAGTTAAGGCTCAAGCTCCTCCATCGATCAATGAAGTCAATAGCTCACTTATCGATTCTTTGATGGGTGTTAGTAATATCATTCTCACAACAAGCCTCATGCTATAAAAATGATTGAAGAATTCTTGCTCCAACTGCTCCCAGCTATCGATGGAATCAGGTTCGAGATCTGTGTACCAATTGAATGCATTTCTTTTGAGGGATCGAATAAATTGTTTGAAAAGATGATCATAGTATGCTCCAGTATTATTGCAAGTTTTAACAAATTGTGCTACATGTTGATTCGGATTTTCCTTGCCGTTAAATTGATGCAACTTAGGAGGTTGATAGCCAACATGCATCCTTAAGTTATCAATCCTTTGCGTATACAACTTTATATATCTGAGAGAAGATTTGGATATGGACTCAGATTTATATTTGATCGCCTCCATGATGATGCCTTTCGATTGATCAACGAGAACCATACCTTCTATGGATACTTGAAACTCCTTGATCGTTGTTTCTTATTTTGTCAAGGACTCTCCTTTGTCTTGTGTCTCATGAAGCTTCACATGTGGTTGAGTGGATTCTCCTTTCTCCATGCTCTCCATCATATTCATTAACTTGGTAATTTAGGCTCTTGGCCTTTGACACACATCGATAGGCCTTCAACTGCTTTTATCAAATTTTTAAGTTGTTCTTCTATGGTGGAAACTTCAGTCACCATTGCTTGTACTACCACCATAAAGGATGAAGAATAGTACAAATCATCAGTTGGATAGAACTTGGATTGAGAAGTGACACAAGGTAACATTAGAGCAGATCTCGTGTTCAATACATCACCACCTTTCTGCATTAAGGGACTGATGGACTGGGGATGGAGTTCTCGTAAAATCCTTTGTCGAGCCAAAGTTCTTTCTACCATCTCAGCAATATTGTTCCCTTGTTCTAGTATATACGGCGAGGATCCCTCTTTTGGAGAAAATGAGCCAAAAACATGAGATGATTGGGATGGTATTTGAATCACCTTTTGTCCCAGTATTTTGGCTTTACTCTTAATTGGGCCACCAATTTCCATGGCAATTTTCAAGCCATTTGTGGAGTCAACATCCACAATAGCAATGAATTTAGGGTTGATATTCATTGCGGTCATATTAATACTGAACTTTGAAGAGAAGGGATGAGAGGTAAAGATTGTCATACAGGGCCTGCCAATTTGTAAGCGTCTAAATTTCTTTCCTGAAAATTAGCAATCAAGACAAGAAAAATAGAGACAAACAAGAGTATTTTATTTCAAAATATGTGTGGAGTTACAATCTTTATAAAATCTTAAATAAAAAAGATGTAATCCTCTGATTCTTCTCCTCACGTTCTTCACCTTATTCTTGAATCAACGCAATATTTGTTTGGATTTACCACGATTTGCGAAGCTAAGCTTTGTTCACAATCGTGGAGGTGAGGAAACTTGCGGCTCACCACTTGGAGACAAAGATTTCTTGATATGCGAAAGAATTGTGGATCACTAATGAAGAGGAGAGCTTCTCTTCATGTGTTTATATATTTGTGTCTCCCTTTTTTCTTTGGTCAAGATCTCTTTATATGGTGTGAGCTAGGGCTTGGGGTTATTTTGGTCTCCAAGTAACCCTAACGAACCTTGGGCTTGAAGAGCATGAGTTGGGCTCGTTTTGTTAACTTAACAGAATGGCCCAAATGTAATTGGACTTCATTTAAGTTATATAATTTTAACTTAAAACTCAATTCAACTTTATTAACCAATAATTTGACTTGGTCAATACATCATGAATATAAGATTTAATCCAAATTTAATATGGATTTGTCCATAAAATTTCACTGTCTACAGTTACGGAATACATCAAATTAATATTGGATACACTAGATGAAATTGATACTTGATACATCAAATTGCTACTTGATATACTAGATGAAATTGATTTTGGATACAGATGCACTGGATATAAACAGATATATGAAATTGTGAAACATAAATATATTGTAAAAATGGGTTGTAGTAATAAATGAGTAGATCAATAACCGGTTTAAACTTAAATGGATTAGAGAGTTATATTTTCATGAACTAATTTTGCCAGCTCTGAGTCAAATGCTCAAATTGACGCTTCTCTCACCGAAATTGGCATTCGATTCAGGCGATAACTCCGTTCGCTTTTTTCTCTCAGGCTTATCATGCTAGAGTATCTGTGAGAAATTATCTAGTTAAAGCTTTGGGTTTGTGGGAGATTTCAACGACGTTTTGTTAGATTTTGTATTTGTTAGGATTTTTTCATACCTTTTTTTTTTTGGAATATTCCGTGTCTAATTTCCTAGGATGAAGATGCTATATTTTCTAGGTGGTGTATCGATTTATGTTTGCAGATGAGTGAGATTGGTCGTATGAAAGTTGTGGTCTTTAAGTGGGTGTATATCCTTGTATATACTCTTGTATACTAGTATATCCTTTTATATATCAGGAATATCAGTGTGTATATTAGTGTATGATACACAATGATATATCAAATATACACACGTGATGTACATTATCGAGTTGATGTTCAGATCCGAGTTTAATTGAGATTTTAATAAGATTTTGTCACTTAATGGCAAGAAACAACTCTCTCCATTTCAATTTTTTTGCCTACTTTCTTTTTTATTCCATTTAAAAAAGAATGACCTATTTCCTTTTTAGCAACTCTTTAATTTCAAATTTTCACATAACATAATTAAGACCACAAGGTTAAAGCGCATTTTGATACATTTGACATATCTTTAATTTAAAGAATAAATACACAGCATAACCAACCTAAGCTCTTAATTATGACTCACAACAACACTTTAAAATAATTACCAAGCATAATATAAATAATAATATTTTAGTGGATTCCTTTGAATACATATAAGATAATATTCACCACAGTTTTCACTCCCCACATTTTAATTACTTCCCTTTTTATTTTTACCCCTATCTCTCTTACTTTACCCTCTACCTACTTTTCACGTCTCTCCTTTTTATCACTTCTTTTTCAGATTTACCTCTCTCCTACTTTACCTTTTTTTCTCCAATTTTTTAGTTTTCAATTTTTTTCACGATTTCAAGCGGTTTTTTCTCAAAAATTCTAGTGTTCCTCAAAATAAAGAAGGCAGTTGTTGTGTGGATGGTGTATGAAAATGCAGCGGCTTGGTGGTTAATGGTGAAGTGGGCGGCTGGCCAGAGTTTGGGGCGGTGGTGATAGTGTATTTTTTGGTGAAACTGGAATGGGGGAAAGTGTATTTGGCCTCTGTTTTTGGTGTGGAAATTGTGTTTGAGGGAGGTCTTTCTCTATTAATAAAAAATGGGTATCTTAATGGTGGATTTGGGTGGTGGTGATGAAGATGGATAAGGATAGTGAAGGTGGTGTTAATGATTGTCGATTAATTTTCTGTTCAAATGGGTGTTGGTGGTATTTTTCAGTGAGAATTTTGGAATTGTATTGAATGTTAATGGGGAGGTGTATGTGCAAGGGTGTATATGGTGTAGAAGGAGGAAGAAGGGAACTGTATTTGTTTTCTATTTGTAGTTGACTGTATATTGTATTTGTATTTGTAGTTTCATTCGTTTGTATTTGTATTATATTTTCGTTGATGGACTTGTATTTTAAAGAACTGTTTTTATATTTGTTTATGTAATTGACCGCATATTGTATTTTGTATTTTGTATTTGTAGTTTCATTTATTTCATTTCGTATTTGTTTTTGTATTTGTAGTTGATACAAATTGAACCACACAAAATATGCAATATATCTAGAGCTGTCAAAACGGGTTTGCCCAACCCAAGCCTCGCGGACCAAAGAGTTTGATGGGCTAGGACGGGTCGGCCCTTCATTTTAAAGGGCCCTAAAATGTATGGCCCAACCAAGCCCTAAAAAGAGTCGCGGGTTGGGGCGGGCTAGCCCTTCATTTTTACCGATTTTTTTTTAAATTAAAATATTTTTTTTCAATCTATATGTGAACTTATAGGTATGTCAATTTGTTAACATTCTAACATATGATTATATGAAAGTACATAATTCTACGATAACCTATAACATGTTCAATACCAATGCATCGTCAAACATATTTAAATTTATTGATAAAATTATCTTAATTAACATCACATTCATCTAAATTCATGTGCAAATTTAAAAATTTAAACATTATCAAAAAACTATATATCAAAAAATAATAATATTTAAATTCACTTAAAAATATTATCGCTTTGAATTTGGGTAAAGTCGTCGTGCAATCAATTTCAAGTAGCAACAAGTGTTTGAATATTTCATGATGGATGCAATCTTTATATTGGTGGTTAGAAATTTTAGTATTTGAGATTTAATGCTAAATGAATAGAATATTGTGTGAAATAGTAGTTAGAACTTATTCAGTAATCACTATTTATATTTTAAATTCTTTTTGTTCATAATTTTCTTTTAAATTTTAAATTTTACATTGAATAGAAATCATGAATGAAACTTCTATAATTGGTGATTAGTATTTGACACTAAATAAGTGAAATATTATATAAGATATTAAGACTAATTCAGTAAGTACTATTCTTAATTTTTACTTCTTTTTTCACAATCTTCATATTTTTAATTTAAATCACGGGTCAGCCCAGCCCAACCTCGGTCAAGCCTCAAGGGCTAGCGGGCTGAATTGGGCTGCGCTTATAAGCTCCAATTTTAAAAGGGCTCAAAAACCATAGCCCAACCCAACCCTAATAACGGGCTGGGTTAGGGCTGTGCAAATTTCGGGTCAAACCAATAACCCGAACCGATAATTTGGTTATCGGGTTAATGGTTTGGGTTATTGATTTGCCGGGTCGGGTGTCGGTTTATTTAATATTGCTATTGGTTAATCGGGTCGGGGCTCGGTTTTGCCATCATAATTATCGGTTAACCCGATAAATCGATAATTTCAGTACTACACTTCTAGGATTTTAATTGACAGAGTCAAAAGACCCATTGACATTCAGTCATTCACTGTTATTATGTGATGTTGGTTTGATTATTCGACTTTTCCACTGTCAACAAGATGAAATATTGTAATGTTATGCAATTGAAAGGTGATTCTCAATGGAATATTTTGCTTCTTTGATTTCTAGGTCCTTATCCATGTTTGGATTATTGTACCTGCAGATTCTTATTTTCTATTTTGAGTTTGAGGCTTTGAGCCCTGTGTGCGTGACATCTGTGGACTCCTCGATCAGTCCTCGATATGTTTTGAGTAGTTTGTGTGTATGTTAACTTTTTAATTTTCAATAGTGGAATTGATCACATTAAACTCTTGTAATTTTAACGGTTTAACCGAACCGATAACGATCGATAACCGATAAACCAAAAACCGATAAGCCGAAATCTTAATGGTTCTTTAACGATTTAGCTTATTTACAAACCGATAACCGATAAGGCAAACCGATAAACTTCAAAATCGAACCGAACCGAACCGACCGATACGCAGCCCTAGGCTGGGTAGAGGGCCAAGCCCATTTTGACGAATCTGAATGTATCATTTGATACAAATCTTTATATACAAATACAAATGATAAATTTGATATAATATGGAATGTATCATTTGATACAAATCTTTATATACAAATATAAATGATAAATTTGACATACAAATACAAATGATACATTGCATAATTGTATATAATAGACTCAAGCAAATACAAATATTGCATATACCTGTTTATATACAAATACAAATGAAAGCTAAAAAAAAAAAAAAGATTATAGAAGAGAAGGGGAGAGAGACAAGAGATTGAGGAGACAGAAAAAAAGAAAATCATCAACATTTAGAAAATGTTCAACATTTGTCTATGATTTGAATAACCTTTAGTGCAACATTATATTTGATAACATAATTTTTCAATAAAATCTCATGAATAATTTTAGCAACAATAAAAGATATTCTCCTTATTTAACTGAATCACTCCATGTTTAACTATTTGGATATATATTTCAACCAAAAAAACGCGCGACAAATACAACTCAATTTGTATTTGTCATTAAAAAATTTGCTACCGATTGAAATTACAATAATGGTGCTACCAAGTACCAACTACTTGATTATCTCTTATGGGCTGTTATTTCTGAAATTTCCTCTTAATTTCAGATCACAAGATCCGAAGATTTTGGTACATGGGGCAAGAAAAATACTCGTGAACACAAACTACCTAAATAAAGAAATTCAGTTTGTACTTGATGTATTAAGCAATTCAGGTGTTGGTACACTCTCCCTTGGGGAGAACTGGCAGCCAAAGTTAAAAAGAAAGAACATAAAACATGAAAAGGAAAAATAAAATAGGAAGATGACTATACATTTGGCCTAAGGGCATCCTTGATGCGGCAATTACGAAAAGGAATTTACAAAGAAAAGCTCTGAGCAGAAACACTGAATTAGAATCTTGTTACTGTCACTAGAAGCTTTCATTTAGCACCTCAGCTCCCTAAACCATCCGCAAGTAGTCATTAGATCTCCATATGAAATGAATTCAACAAAATGGGGTATATTTATTGAATAGTTAATTGTTACAAGCACTTGACTTCTTCCATGATACCAAGCAATTCAGGAATTCCATCACCTAAAACCACAGAAATGCAATCGGTCAGAATCTTATAGCAAAGAAGATAGGAATAAAGCAAAGCATGTTAGATGAAAACGCGAAACAACTTTAATTTCCTTCAATTATCAAACAAGGGTATACTATTAAGAAACGCTTTCATACCTCAGACGGATCCCTCAGAGAGTAGAATGCACTGCTTTCTTTGGGAGCAGAGGATACTAAGATTCCGTAACCTTTGTTTCCCTCTCTCAACACCTGTTAACAAGTGCATTTCACAATTTAGTAAAACATAGTTGGTGATCCCAGAAGGAAGTGCGTCTGTAATATAATATCCTATTTGTCTGCTCAACTTTACCTTAAATGCATCTTCATCTGTACGATCATCTCCTATATATATGGGAAGAACATCATCACAATTTTTCAACCCTAAAAAGGAAAAAAATATGCACTTCTGTTATTTTGGAACGATTCAACTGTTGGCACACCCTAAAACCTTCAGTAACTCGTTCCATAAAGCAGTCAAAGACATCACTCACCCAACGATTCAAGTAAGAACTCTACAGCTCTCCCCTTGTCCCAGTTAAGCACAGGCCTGACTTCTAAAACCTGAATAAGGTTGAGAGAAGCTAATTAGAGGAAGTAAAATATACCAAGGCAATAACTTTCCAACTGCCCTGCAAAATGCACTGCAAAAGCAAGCTCAGATGTGTACCTTCCGGCCATGTGTCAATCGCAGACGTGGATAGTGTTTTAACAATTCATCGACAGATTCTCCAATAGTTGACCAA
Organism: Capsicum rhomboideum; assembly: GCA_031232105.1. NCBI lineage: Eukaryota > Viridiplantae > Streptophyta > Magnoliopsida > Solanales > Solanaceae > Capsicum > Capsicum rhomboideum. The sequence continues at coordinate 34,321,270 of CP124716.1, forward strand.
CTCTGAAATAATTTAAGCAAGCACAATACAAGGGATAAGAACCTTATGTCTGGTTAAGAAAAGTAAGACAATCCTTTTTTTTTTTAATCAGTGCGAAAAGTAACAGTTATTTATATTGATTTTAACCAAAATTAACAATCCATACCTTCTCATCTACATTTCGATAGTGAACGGAAACACAGAATTTGTTGTTCTCAACCTTTGCTCCGGTGATGTCTTTTGTGAGCTCAACAAGAGATATAAGAACCTGCTTGAGCATATATTGAAAACACTGCTTAATACTGAGCACTTCCACAAATAGCAATAATAATCTTTTAGCAAAACTCTTATTTACCTCATCGATCATTGGTAAGAACTCACTAGCAGGTTGAAAAAGATTAACTTCCTTGCCCTGTGTTCACAGAAGTTGATTGATGTCAGTAGCTCATACGAGAAAAGATAGTTGGATGTCCTAATTTCTTCAATAAAGATCAGCTTTAGCATCATTACCTGCTTGTCAGTAGATCTAATACAACTATAGTCATCAGAAATGGATCGAACAGGGCTCATTATATCCATGCCATGACTACCAGCGTAGTAAAGTTCAGCCAGTCCGACAAAGTCATATACCTGGACACGAGAATATCCAATCAATAAGAGAAGAAACTTGAAAGCTTTTAACATAGTAACAACAAGATTTCCACGTAAAAAAGAAATCTTGTTCAAACACAGTTAAATGAAAGAACTGGTAAAAACCTTATCACGACTTCTCCCACTAATAATTGCTGTAGGAAGATATTTAGCCACATTCCTCACAGCAGCACGCATCTGAAAAAGAGTTGACTAGTGTTAAAAAGGAATCCTGCAAGTGTAGCAGAAACTTTCTAAAAAGTTACGATACTCACAGCACTAGACATGAAAGCTCGATCTGGATCATCTACAATCGGTGATAAAGTCCCATCATAGTCCAGAAAAAGTGCTATTCTTTTGCCTTTGGCATAATTTGTGATTTGCTCAAATGATGAAAGTGCTGAGGGATACTTGAGCTGCAAAAGCACAAAAAATATTACAACACTTCTGTTATATGCTTCCAGTCCCAGAAGTAGGATCCAGGCAGAATATTGAAAAAATTAAATTACAAAGAACATAAAGAGCATTACCATCCAGATGCGGTAGGCAAGATCATTTTCATTTGCTGCTACCTCTGCAGTGGAATCCTTACTTTTCTTTTTATGTGTAGGAGATGATGATTTCATGGCATCCAACCAAGTGTTTGATCTAACATCATCTAGAATTCCTGGCTTCTTCCTTGGGATAGTAAGGAAGAGTGTCGGAGAGAAAGTTGGCCCAGCCGGGGAGTATGGCATCAAAGCAGAGTGGATGCCCAATCTGGACTGAGTCATTGGGGCAGGATCAGTGACAACAGGGGATGTATTTGATTTCAGGTCCATTGCGCCCAATATATTTTTATGGCAGCAAACAAGATTAAAACTATGCAAACAGTTGCAACAGTTCGAGTAACGCTGCTCTTAAATTGTTTCACACACTTCTAACCAACCCTTTTATCAATGAAAAACCACCTCTTCAAAGTAACCTTATCACTGCAGCCAGGCGTTTGGTCCATCAAGCAAAAGAGCCCTGGAAACTGACAATCACCAGACAATAAGTGAGTGAAGGAAAGATGTCAATATCAAACTCATAATTCACAATCCAATGTAAATCTTACTTGCACATCTTCCCGTTTCTTAGACTCAGTTTTCTAGTCTTGTTGGTTAAATAAACTGCAAAATATGGGTGAGAAGGATATACGTTAAGCAGTTGTATGTCTCAATATCACAGACGCAATAAACAGATGAAAGGCTAAAGTGATGCAGCATCTAGAATGCAACAGAAGTCAAGAAATTTTGTAACATGGAGAGCACAGAAATCCATTTCTGCCTAGCCCAGCTTAAATATACTATCAACCAATTTGCATAATAAAATTGCCCAAAAAAGAAAGAAGCGTAGAACAAGACTTGAAGAATTCTATTTAAAAGAATCTCAATCAATAACCATACACAAAAAATGCAAATCAAGGTTTCCGGTGATTCCATATAGCATAAAAACTGGAATACTGCATGACTTGGTGTAAACATATTAAAGGCCTAACTACTAACAAAAACATATTAACATTAACGGGGCAGATACACTCTCAGATTACCTTTGAATGAATAAACAGCATGTTATCTGAGAGGTGTCATAAACAAATTAAAATACTGGTTTGCATACTAATATTTGGTAAGAAATTTGGCAATTGGCAGTAGGTAGCTGTTAACCTCCCCATAGCCCACAAATTGAGAGGGAAAAAACAGCAGATGCAACCACATATTATGGTCCTACAGAGAAGAATGGGGGGCATTAAATATGGACCCCCCTCATTAAATTCTAGTAATAGAACAAAACCATGACATTGAAGATAAACCAAGAATCATGATAAATACATATTTCTCCATATTATAGTTGCTTTCATACACCAACTTGGTGACCACCAGGAATAGAAACTTATGGACATAACTATTGCCTTTCGAACCTTTTATTTTCTGACCCCTTCTCATTTTGATACTACTTCCAAGAGCAATGTTTTTGCTTCAAAGATCAAAACATATCCATCAACTGTTGGATAAAAAAAGAGAGAATATTTTTTCCTAGAGTGTATTTGTGGATTAGATCTGTGAAAAAGATCAACAAATGTATTGACATAAGTCTTTCCTGATCATGTTATTACAGGAAGAATCTGGCAACAACCATTTTTAAATATAACCGTGGCGTCCAAGCCAGCTTGAGCACACCTCGACTAATTCCACGGGATACTTGTCACCTCCGACCAACAACAGGTACCAGGTAACTCTATGCACCAAGGCTAGGACAGATGGAAAGAAGCCACGATTTGAACTGAAAGCTCATGGTGCTCAACCACTTCATTGACCACAAGGCCACATCCTTGGGTGTAAGAATCTGGCAACAATTAATCGAGGTTTGAAAATGATTTTTAAAAAAGTTGATAGATGAACATGATATCTAAATGATATACATCACATCACATCACATCATGCAGCTCCATTACAAAAATAGTAACCTTATGGTAACAATATCTGCATTGTTGTTAGGGGAAAAACAAAAACAACCGAACTTATCAATTGCTTGAAGCAGCAGCACAGATTTACAATATAATATCTGACATAACCATTCAAACAAAAACAAATAACGATAATTACTTCAGCGAAGCAAGGTATTTCTAACGACTCTCAAGTCTCAATAGCAAAGTTCCTAATATTTCTTCTGTCCTCACATATGAACAACAACAACAACAAGAACAATATACCCATATTAACCTCACAGGTGGGGCCCTGTGAAGGGTGGAGCATACGCAGACCTTACCCTACCTCGTGGAGGTATAGAGGCTGTTTAAGAAAGCCATCACATATGAACGAACATGGGAAGAAAAATACAAACAAAAAATAGAAAAAAAGAAGATTTGCAGAAAGCAGAGGCAGAGGTCAAATGCCAACGGAATATAACACCTTAACACACAAAAAAAATTTTAAAAAAATACAAGCTTGTGGTTAAGAATGCTCCAAAAACAACGAAAAAATTAATTATCAAAATGATATTTTCTAATCACGGGACTAGGGATGAAGATTGAAATGCGACTGAAAATATGTGCTAAAATGAAAATGAAAATAAAATAAAAAGAGGAAAAAGGTGTAAGTGTTGGCGGCAGCGCACCTGATTTACAAGGGGAGATGAATAGAAACGTGTCAATGCAAGGAACACCTAAAAATGTAGTAGTGTTTTTCCAGAATGAATAGGGAAATCAAAACCTTCAAAATAGCAACAAAATGGCGACATACAAAACAGGCAATAGCATTGTTAACAGAGCCAACAAGCTCGAAGAACAAGACGATAGGTACTCAATTTTAACAATACCAAAAACAAAATGCAGGGAGATGACGTCAGCTTCCTCCTGCACAACAATAGGCAACAACGAAACCCTAGAAGAAGAAAATCACAGAGAACGAGGAACTGGAATTGACGGAAATTGGTTATTGTGGTTGTTGGTACAAAACGTGTAAAAAATAGAAGAAAAATGAGAGGGAAAAAAAAGAGAAAGAAGAGAAAGTGCGAGGGGAATGGGATTTATATAATGGTTTTTTTGAGGGTAGGAGAGACGTGGTGGAGAAGGCAAAAAAGAAGGAAGGCCACTCAAGTTGCCCGTCCGTTTGTATAGTTGAATTCCAACGAAACCAGAAAAACCAACTTTCTAGGAAATATTCAACCCCCTCCCTCCGCGCTTTGACCACGCTTTGCTTTTCCCCATGGCCTGCGTGACAGTTGAAACTTGAAAATACACCCCGCCACCCACCAAACATTTCCTTTTTCTCCTTGACATTTTAAATGCAATTTAATTTTTCTTTTCACTTTGTCCATGCGTTGATATTCATATTGGAGTCTGATTAATTTGGATATGGTCATAGTGTCATTTGGGTGTTAATCCTTTCAGTAATGTTTGAATTTAGTTATCATTTAATTTTAAAAAAAAAATGAAAACAAAAATTGGAGACTAGTTTTGGGAAATTTTTGTGCTTGGATTATCTCTAGAAAATAATCGATTAATATTTTAAGGGATACATTGAGGTTCATATTGAGGTCCTATAATAACCTAAAAATTGAAGTTTCTTGAACTTTCTTAATAAAAGTTAGGAAGAAACATAAAATGCCTCACGTAACACATTGTCCATTAGAATAATCTTAATTGTTGTTATTAGTCCCTATTAGCACGATTTTGACAATTTAAGATTCGGTTTAAAATAAGGGTTAGAATTGAAGCATGGAACATGAGACTTTCCCTACTTTAGACTAGCTTGCTTGGCCACTCAATTTAATTACTAAATCAATCGATAACTGAGGCTCCACCAACCCGCCATTATTTGAATTGACCATTAAGTACATATTTCCTTTTTTCCATAAATTAGAGTTCTCGGGTTTAAGTCATGGCTATAAAGAAAATCTTGTTGAAAGTGTCACTTCCAAAATGGGCACTATAATGAGTAATTTAAATTAGTCATGACTTCAATGCAGATATCGAACACCGAGTGAAAAACACAAAAAAGGCATTTTATATTTTCTATTGGAGAATTTTATAAGCACAACAACGTTGTAAACTGTCAACCTAACCAAGGGCCCCTACCATAGTCCACAAGCATGAAAATATTAGGACGAGAAAAAAACTTTTAAAAATGACACGTGGAAAAGAGACTTAAATGCCCAAGAAGGTGAAGGACACCTGTGATTGTGTCAGGAATGACGTGGCCACGTTAGTCGGGGGTCCCAATGACAGTGTTGGACGTATGTGGAGTTCAAGTGTGGTCATTTTCATGTCAGCTGGGCTCGCCTGCGGTTAAAACAAGTCAAGTATTGGCTGCAATTGTCCAAGGGACCCATCCTTTGTCCCGATCCATAAGTATCACACCCTGATGCCAAAATACTAGTACTCCTATTACTATCTCTCCAAGTAACATTTCAGTCATTCAGAATGTTTTTCATAAAAATTACTCCCTCTGTCCCAATTTATATGACACACTTTTCTTTTTAATCAGTCTCAAAAAGAATGACATATTTCTATATTTAGTAACAATTTAACTTTAAAATACCCATTTTACCCTTAATGAAATGATTTACAACCACACAAATATTTATGACTTATTTTAGACCACAAGTTTCAAAAGTCTTCCTTTCTTTCTTAAACTCAGTGTCAAGTCAAACTACATCACATAAATTGGGACGGAGGGAGTACTAGTTTTAAATGTTACAATGGTATAAATACATTGTATTGTATTTGTGATTTAGGGGTCGTTTGATAGAGTATATTGGGAGAAATAATATATGTATTAATTTTGTGTATTAATAATATCTTGTTTGGTACTATAATTTTTTAATATATGTATAACTAATTATTGCATTAGTTATACACTCAATTGCGTATTGAGGCATGTATTAGTAATACTATCTTTTTTCATGTATTAGTAATACCAAGGATTTCAACACATGCATTTAGGGGTGTTCATGAATCGGTTTGGATCGGTTATTGGTTAAAACCATAATCAAACCAATTTAGTCGGTTATTAAATTTTTAAAACTAAACCAAACTACAAAAAAAAAAAAAAAAAACTTCGGTTTGGTTCGATTTTTGCGATTTTTTCGGTTATGACTAGGGATTCGCTACTGCCTTAACCTTCCCACAACACTAGCCAAACTTGAATATAAAATTTCAGATCATACATACTTACTGATCATACAAACTGCAGGTCTTAACAAAACAGGAGGCTAATGGAAACCAAACCTGAGATAATGAAAAATATTTGTGAAAAGGATTTTTATTCCAAACGCAAGTTTTTATGTTAAGAATCCTAAAATATAAAGTAACATTAAGATTCTTAAATATTTCAAAATATATATTGGTTATGACTTAGGAGCTAGAGAAATTAACTACATATCATTGTAATTGTCTTCTCTATTTGTAGCCTCAAGTCAGTACTTATAACTAGCGGCTAAGATTGTAAAACTATTCCTTCTTCCATAAAAACTTTTGTTGATTGGCCTTAATTCAATACAAGCGCCAGAAAATATTTAAAGTTTTTACTTTTCAACCAATTGAACAGAGAAGACTTGTTCAATCTTCACTTACACTTTTCCTTGTGAAATGAAAATGAAGGTTTTTTGCTTTTTTACTTTGCTAAGAAGAAGAAGCTGGACGGAGAAGACCTGTTCAATCTTAATTTGCAGTAAAAATGTGAAGACGAGCTATCAAAAAAACGCAGAGAGAGAGTGAAGAAGCTGGATGGAGAAAACCAGCTAGGGTTTTTTCCTTTGCTTCTTTAAGAACTAAGAAGAAGAAGTTGTCCAGAAAGAGAGTGAAAATGTGAAATTTATGTAGGGTTGGGAGACTTGGGTAGTTGGGGTATTAATATATAGTAAAGGTTGAGTAATGTATTGTTGGGCTTGAGTTTGGGTAGTTGGGCTTAAAAAATAATCTGGTAAGTGCTAGAGTTAAAAGACTTAAATTTGTCTATGATTAAATTTAACAAAATATTTATATTTTTTGTGAATAATATATAAATTATTATAAAATTTATATATACAATTTATCGGTTCGGTTTGATTATTTTTCGGTTTTGTTTTTAGTAAAACCATAACCAAACCAAATAGTAACGGTTTTCAAAATTTAAAACCAAACCAAACCATATGTCGATTTTTTTAATCGGTTTGGTTCAATTTGCGGTTCGGTTTGATTTTTAACCAAAACCATGAACAGCCCTACATGAATTAACTTAATTAATGACAAAATTACCCCTCAATTTTCTTTAGATATTTCCAGTCCTTTTCCACTGGTTACTTTGCCCTTTTCCAGTCAAATTACCCCTCACTCTTCTCTGTATTTTGTCATGGCTGCAAGGGACATCTTCTCCAATTTTCTTCTTCCTTCAAACATTGTTGGATTTTCTCCACATCTTTAGTTATTGTTTGCTTTTTCTTTCGCTATTTCACAATTTGTGTGTGACTTAATCAATGATGAATTTCATTTTTATTTGTTGCAATTTTGCTCTCGGATTCACTATTTACTCCCATGTAAAGTTATACAAATAGCTTGATGGCACAATTAAGTACACGTTTGGCCATGAAAATTAAAAATTTTGGAGTTGGAGTTGGAGTTGAAGTGGAAGTGGAAGTTGGAGTTGGAGTTATGTTTGGCCATAAAAAAAATTAGAGTTCTTTTTGACTTTTTGTGAGAGAAATAAAAGTGAAAAAAGTGAAAACAAGAAAAACTTGTTTTCACTTTTCTGAAAATTTATTTCACTTTACATGGCCAAACACCTCTGTTTTTCACTAAAGTGAAATAAATTTCCGAAAAAAAGTAAAAAAAACTTATGGCCAAACGGGTCCTAAATTCTCAATTCTGCACTATAGATACAAACAGTGATTTTTATGAAAATGTCAAAAAAAAAATTATAAAATATACAGGTAGAGGATATTTTGCAAAAGAATTTTGTTACAAAGCAAGTGTACAAACTAAAAAGTGTAGAGGGTATTTTTGTAAACAAATATTTTTTTATAAAAATTATATTAAGACATATTATTTCTAATACATCAAACCAAATAGGGGTGGATATAAAAATTGGAGAACCGAAAAATCATACCGAACCGAGTTAATTCGGTTCTTCAGTTCAGTTTCGATTTTTTTTTGGTAGTTCGGTTCTTTGATTCGGTGTTCAGTTTAGGGGTAACGGTTCTTCGGTGCACCGAAGAACCGAAGTTTTATTAAAAGGTTTTTTAAGAAAAAATTCATTTAGCTCATGTTTGGCCCAAAACTTTTCAAGACCAAGCCTCAAAACCCATACTCAATTACCCCATCAACATTTACCTTCCATCCTTATTACTTTTACATTTTCCTAATGTTTAATTTTAATTCCTAATATACTTATGTTTCTAATTGTAATTCCTAAAAATTTTCACACAAATACTCCTAATTTCTAACTGTAATTCCTAAAAAATTTCACACAAATACTATCATCGTATTGTGATATGAAAAATGGAGTACTACAGTGATATTTAGTTGAAATTGTCTTTACTTGATAGTCCATTTACAATGTCTTAGATTTTTTTAGTGTCTTCTATTTTGATTCGATTCTCATTTTATTTTTTATTTTGCACCAAAAAATCGATTTAAAAACACCAAACTAAATTGAACCGAAGTTGAAAAATCGAAACTGAACCGAATTAGTTTGGTTCGGTGTTCGGTGCACACTTTTCCAAAATCGAAAACCGAAGAACCGAATCAAAATTTGATAAAACCGAACCGAAGAACCGAACGCCCACCCCTAAAATCAAATAGTGTATAAGAAATAATGTCAGCATAACTAATACAAGCATTACTAATACACATTATTCAGCATTATCTTTATACACTCTACCAAACGACCCCTTACGTATTTTTATAGCTTTCTGAAGAAAATTGTAATCGAGCAAATATATATAACTCATGTAGCCTAGTAATGTAGGCAACATGCAAATATCAAATTCATCTGAATACAATATTTTGTGTTGAGTGTGCGAATAAAAGTTTCACATTGATAGCTGAAAAAATTGATAAGCGACATATAAGGTATAAGATCTCTTAATAGTGTGAGGTCTTTTGGAGAAAATCATACAGGACATCACGCCATGTAAGGGTATTTTTGAATTGGCTTAACCCAATAACTAATATCAGAGCACAGATTCAGCGAGATAAGTATAGGGATGTGGCGGGATGATGAGGTATGGGGCTCGATTTGCTTATCTTACGAGTTTGAAGGTGCACACACAAGAAGGAGCTAATTTCGGGCTTCGATTGTCATAAAATACTCAGATGATGTTGGGTGACACACAATGAATCTAGGTGACCCGTTGACCGTGGCGATGGAACATGTGGAATTTAGTTCGAGGGGGAGGTTGTTGGGTGTGCGAACAAAAGTTCCACATTGGTAGCTGAAAAGACTGATCGAGAAGCTGTATATGGTGTAGAATCTCTTAATGATGTGACATATTTTAAAAAATATCGTGCAGGCTTGGCCAAAAGTGAACAATATCACACCATGTAAAAGTATCTTTGAGCTGACTGGGTTGAACTCATAATTTTACAAACATAATAGGTTAAATACTCAAATTCTTAAAAATTAAACTTATAAACTTTAAATTCTGGATCCGTCTTTGATGCAACTTGCAAGTAGTTTGCTGAAAAGTCCTGCAGCAGCTAGCAGACAACTTCTGAAAAATCTCGATACGACTTTCTAAAAGGCTTCACAACAATTTCATTTCTTCTATAAATAGAAAATTAGATTGATTCATTTTGTAAATCAATTTCAACAAAATAAAAATATCTCTCTCCCTTAACTTTTTTCTCTACATCTTGTTGCCTTGTATAGTTTTTTTTGTTTTTTTTATTTCATAGTTCATAATATATAATTAGTTGTTTTACTCTTTTTTTTCGTAACATATAGTGGGATCATGAAAATGGGAAACGGGAAGGTGAAAATGAAATTCTCACCGACATCATTAAAAGTTCAAAATAATAAAACCTCAGTTGTAACACATTTTCAAGAATGAACCACAAAATAATTTTACAGTGTAACACATTTTTAATTTCCTTTATATCAGATCCTTAATTGAAATCATCTCCATTTCTTCTAATACCCCATTAGTTTGCAAGTGGTTTGCCTTATTTAGATGGACAATGCCAGTATACTTTGTCCTCCCAATAAAACTCATATACTCTACTAGTTAAATGGGGGTAATCAATAAATATTTACTATTTATACCAAAATATGTGATATTCCCTCTTGTTGAATCTTGATTCCTCAAATATACTCATGGATGTGACACAAGTGCCGTCAAACTTTAGTTTTAAAATTAGATCAAAGTGACTTAAATAATTTTACCTAATTATGAGTTCTAAAGGAAGAAACAGACAAGCTAATTTCAATAAAATAACGCTCAATTGCCCAGAAAAGATGGTAATTTAAACGACAATATATGAGTTCAGATACAATGGGCTACATTACTATTATTGTCCCATCGAAACTTTTAAATTCCTTGTTAACATTGCAAAAAGAAAAGAAAATTGACACACTAGAAAGAGAACAATTTTTTGTATTCAAATAGCCAAGTAAATTGTGACACAAATACAGAGAGAAAATATGAAATATAATTCTAGTAACACTAATTGTGTGAAATTTTATTTGGATGAAAATCATTTACACCCCCAACTTTGACTTAAAAATCAAACTCCTTCCTCAACTTTGAGAAATAATCACTCTCCCCCTTTTATCTTATACAATGTCTATTTTACCATTGACATTTGCAATCCTCCATTTATATAATATTTTTTATTATTATTTATTATTTTATTGAGGTATTATTATCCTCCATTTTAGAAGGTTTTTAAGTTGGAATGGTTGACTTTGGTCAACGTTTGGAGATTCAAGCGTCATTTCAGAATTCAGTCAGTTCCATCATCTCCGTAACATTGATTTGGGGTTAGTAGCATGGTTGACTCAGGTCCCGAGGCTTTCGGTGTGAATTTGAGCGTTTAGATGAGATGTTGTAAAGTTATGACCTAAGATTGACTTTAGTCAACATTTGATGAAAACAACCTTCGCTGAAAATTCTGACGGCACCGTTGAGTCTGGAATGTCGGATTTGATTTAGTAGCATGGTTGATTTACTTTTGTGGGGTCCCGAACGAATCCCTAATGTCCGTTCAGAGATTTTGACTTTGACCTTTACTACTGATGTCTGGTGCACCAAACCCTTATTTGTGTTCATAAACTTCCATTGCATTAACGAAGAAAGGAGTATTTATGGTTATTGTGATCGCGTAGGTGGGTTCGCGATCGCGGAGAGTAAACAAGATCCGAATTGAAAATCTCCTTCGTGTTCGTATGGATAACGTCGCATTCTCAATGGGCTGGGCCGGGTTGGTCACGATCTCGACCAGGCCCTCGAGATCGCGTAGAAGGCAGTCTGTGGCAACTTTAAATAGTTCCTTTTTTGGGATTAAACCCCATTTTCACCATTTTTTAACTTAGGAGCTCGGATTTAAACATTTTTAAAGGTGATTTTCAAGATTTTAACATTGAGCCGTGACAATATCTCTCACTTCTCTTTTTTTTATGATATTAATATTTTCTATAGAAATTTTAAAAAATATCATGATTTTAAAGATGTAAAAATAAATAAATAAATGTTAATGTAAGGGTAGAATAGACATTTAAAAAAGTCAATAAGGAAAAGAGGGGGGACAATGACTATTTTACAAAGTTGAGGGGGGGGGGCGGGGGGGAGGAGTTTGATTTTTAAAGTAAAGTTGAGTGGTGTAAACGATTTTCACCCAATTTTATTTTGTCTCATAAGTTATAGCCCGTTTGGCCAAGCTTATTTTTTTCAGAAGTGCTTATTTTAAAAAATTAAGGTGTTTGACAAAGATTTTGGGAGAAAATAAGTGCTTCTGGGGAGTAGTAGAGACTGTTTTTCATAAGCTAAAAAAGTAGCTTCTCCCCAAAAGCACTTTTAAAAAAAATACTTTTGAGAAAAATACATTTAAAAACACTTTTAAAAATCTAGTCAAACACTAATTGTTGCTCAAAAATATTTTTTTAAAAATTTATTGGCCAAACACAAACTGCTTCTCACTAAAAATATTTTTTTAAAAATCACTTTTGAAAAAAGCACTTATCATAATAAGCTGATTTTATAAGTTTGGCCAAATAAGCTATTAAAATTGTGAATTTATAAGTGTAAACTAAAGCTTTTCCAACTTGAATGTTAATATGAGTTGGATTTGTCAATATTAGTCAATACTTTCCTAATTGCAAAAAAAGTAGTCTTTGAGCTTATTCCTTAAAAAAAGTTCTCATACTGTACCATGAAAGTGAAACATATTTTTATTAACTTACATTGATAAATAACTTGTAAAAAATGTAACTTTTTAGTACTTCTTCCATTTCAAAATTAATATTTCACATAATCAAAATAAAATTTTTACACTTACTTTAAAACCAAAAAAAAAGGTAAAACTACCACTCCCCAAAAAATAGATACACAGTTTTGTACTACCTTGTGCAGTTGTGCGTGATTACATGAACTTGGTCGTGATTGATTACTGGGGTTATTTGTGGGTCCCATCCGAGCTGGCAATGAGTAGTAAATAGAAACCTATGGTCAACTTACCAAATAGACGGTTAATATTAGAGCATCTCCAACCACCCTATAAACTCTATATTTGGAGAGTTCGCGATCAAAATAAGTTGTCAATCTAAAAAATGACATAAATATATCATGAATATAAAAAGTGACATAAATAGGCTTAATGTACTATTTTTGTGCGCTATATATTTTTTCTTTAACGGCACAACGCTAATAAAATCAAAGTTGTAGAAAAGTGGAGAGTGTACAAATTTAGTGCACTGACCATTTTTTTTAATATAATACACTAAACTTGTGCACTATCTATTTTTTTTTATTTTATATAGTGCATTAAATTTGTCCACTATCCATTTATTTTTTCTATATAGAACTAAATTTGTGCTTTGTCTGATTTGTTTTATATAATGCACTAAATTTGTGCTCTGTCCAATATTTTTTATATAATGGATAGACCACAATTAAAGCCTGAATGGTACTGTTGGTACTGTTCGTTCGGAACTATAGGCCCCTGAATGGTCCGATTTGCCTGCTCAAAAATCTTTTTAATATCACTAGCAAGATCAACTCCACACCGTCTATTCTCCGGGCTCTCCATCCATAGTAGCGCCTTTGCATGCAACTGTTGAAGGTCTCTACGTATCGCCTCATATGAAGGCACAATCGCCACGTACCTAGAATCTTTGCGAGTAGGGTTGCCCAATAGCAACCGACCGTGTTGCAATTATCATTGTATATAATTATCTAAGTTGGCATCGTCATGTGCCTCAACAACTCTAGGCTGCAAATGAATCCACATGCCAACAGAACAGTTATGCTCATCAATAAAATCCTCATTGATTTCAAATCGGTCATCATGTGCATAATGGCCAGGTAGCCATAGAGGAGCCTCTGGAATGTGTTGTGAACGCTCGAACAATGGCAACACTTTGTCTGCTGGTTGCCATTCTATGGCTTCTATACACAACATTGGCACCCACATCCGCCACAACGGCTCACTGATTGTGCAACAAAAAGGTAAAGTATGAAGGGTGTCACGATAAGGTGTCCATACAAACTAAATAAAAATAAAATAGTCAATCTCTATATAATAATAAAGCAAAATGTAGACAAGGTGATATGACACCTCTCTATGGCCTAAAAACACAATTATTATTTTTCTCCTTTTTTTGACATTTTCTTTCATTTCCTCTACATAATATATTTAATTAAATGAATTAACAAAAGTCGCAAGAATTAACTATTCATTTGCAATAACACCCATGTAGTAGCAATAGAAATCTGTGCAATAAATCTCAATTATTATCATACAAATCTTTCATATTCCTCATTGAAAACCACTAAAAACGGTTACTAATTATTCTGTTTAATGGTATTTATTTCACATCATTGTCTATATATATATATCTTCTAACATAGAAGTTGATAACTATATATATGGAGACGTTAATAACCTGAGGTTCATGGATTGTTCGACTCAAAAACAAGTCATCCAATCCAATTTTGGATATTCATGAGTTGTTTTAATGGATGATACAAATGCATGAGGTCAAGCCACTCCTAAAACAATTTTGTCCAAGAGGTTTGCTGCTTCTATGCCTTAACTAACTATTTTTTTACATTTTTTTCTTGGATTTTCTGGTAAATAAAAAAGCCTTTTTCATGTAATATTCACTCTTTTGAAATGTGTATGCATGTTTACTTGCATTTTCTGAAGGCATATTCATGCGGCTCTAATTGGTAAAAAAATTGATTTATTTATCTGTTTATGAATATAATTTAATGTTTATTTATCATTATCGTTGCAACCTTTGAGATTTTTTATTTATGGAGAAAAATCATAAAAAGTATATTCATTCCTGTAACTGGTAAACATTAATGCCCATTACTACCGTGCAGTCCTTCAGTCATTCCGTATAACCTTATTTATGAAAAAGCAATGGTCTCTCAACTTATCATTATATATTCATTCTAAGATCACAAATTATGTATATATTACTCATGTGTTATAGTGATTTAGTGAGAGTCGCAAATTCTCATGTTGATAGTTTCGGGACATAGCCATTTGAAGGCTTCGGGAATCGAAAGCCTTTTTAAGGTTACTTTCTGCATTTGAGACCTGTCCATCACTGTTATCTTCTTTTCGATTTGTGAGTTATTTTCTTTCTTAAAAATTAAAGTTTATGTTCATTCAATATGAAAGTAGTGAAACTATATTTTTGTCAAACATTGAATGAACCTTTCCGAAATGCTTCTTTCTATATATGTTGTTTTTCTTTGAAAATAAATCAATGTTCGCATCATATAGCCAACTAGAACGAAGACAGATTATCAAGTGTTCACAAAGCTTTCCATTTGCTTACTAATTAGGAGGGGGAAAAAGGAAAGAGGAGAGAAAATGGAAAGAGAAAAAAAAAATTAAGGAAAAGAGAGGGAAATCAAGGAAAAAAAAGAATCGGAAAGAAAATGAAAAGAGGAGGAAATAGCAAATTTGATTCATTCACTGATTATAATCCTATATGGACGAAATTGGTGTTTTTGTATTTCTTAAAACTTTTTACTTTTCTGATTACGATAAAATAAACTATGATATCAGAGTGATTATAGGATGGAAAAACTAAATTGTTTAGTTGCAAGTGATTTAAATTTTCATTCTCATCTAATGCCTAAAAGTGGAGTTTATAATATATGATTTCTTATTTCTTAATTTTCAGATGATAGCATGTGATTTTTGACTTATAATCATTGGCCTTCTCATAGAAGGCAGGAGGAGAGGTATTCTTTAGAGATTATGACGGTTCTCTAATCGTGACTTTTCAACATTTCTTACATTCCAATAATATTGTTGAGACTATCGCGGCAAATTTTGGACTTTAATAGTGCTATAAGATAATGAATTTCAAAACTTATCTTGATGCTTGATTTGTATAACCCGCGAAACGCGGATACATTTACTAGTGTAAAGGTAAGCATAAAGAAACAATAAATAGAATACAACTCCTGTTTTATGCTAGCTTTAAAGTTTATCATGTAACACACATTCGTAGAAAATAGAACTATTAAATTGTATATATTATTAGTTAAATATTTTTTGATTACTAAATAACTCTAAAACTATAAGTGTCTATCTTAAAGTTTTCTATCTCTTTACTATTATTTTAATAATTCATTTTTTTTGGTTAGCTAACTTCAAGTATTTTAATTGTTAGCTATCTTAAAGTTTTCTATCTCTTTTTATATAATTCATTTCACTTTGTAATTCTTATCAATACACCAATTTGCAGTTTTATTTAGTGGTGAATTAGTAGGTAACGTATGAGTAGTTTTTAGTTGCCTAAATGTCACTCCAAGTTTTCATTTTTCCTTCCTAATGCAATAAAAAAACCTTTTAAGTTTCCAGCAACACTAATTAGGAAATAAATTTAGAGTGAAGGCGTTTGTAGAAGCTAGGTTCATATTTGGTAAAATAATTATTATGCTCATGATCATTTTTGTTCTCTATTGTGCTCTATCCATTATATAAAAAATATTGGATAGAGCATAAATTTAGTACACTATATAAAATAAATCGGACAAAGCACAAATTTAATTCTATATTAAAAAAATGAATGGATAGTGCACAAATTTAGTGCATTATATGAAAAAAAATAGATAGTGCACTATATGAAAAAAAAAAGATAGTGCATTATATATATATAAAAAAAGAACAATGCACTAAATTTATGCACTATCTATTTTTCTACAATTTTCACGTCGTTATCGGTGTGCTGTTAAAGAAAAAATAGATAGTGCACAAAAATAGTGCACTAAATCTATTTATGTCACTTTTTATATCCATGACATATTTGTGTCATTTTTTTAGATTGACGGCCCATTTTTATTGAAGACTCATATTTGGAGGGTAATTTAGAGGGTGGTCATCTCCAACCACCCTCCATTTCACTCTCTAAACTCCATATTTGGAGGGGTGAATAGTGTTTCTCCAAATTTGGAGATGTACTATTCATCCCCTCTATTTTACTTTTTGATTATTATATTATTATTTATATTATATAACATTTTTAATTTAACATATTATAAATTATATAAGACCATTAATTAAGTCCCTAATATTTGTAATCATTTTTCTAATGTAATATCTTTATTATATTAATTTTAAATTTTATTAAATTAATTTCAGTATATACTATTTTTATTTAAGACATAAGTTAGTTCTATTATAATTTGTAGTTGTACAATAAATATGAGTTTTTATCTAGCTGACAGTATATATCCAAAATGGGCTATAATTATACAAACTATTTGTGAGCCACGTTCCCAAAAGAAGAAATATTTCGTGATGAAACAAGAATCGTATCGAAAAGATGTTGAATGTGCATTCCGAATTTTGCAATCACGTTTTGCAATTATCTCTGGGCCTTCATGTTTTTGGAGAAAAGAAGTGCTACATGATATAATGACTACATGTATTATACTGTACAACATAATAATCGAGGATGAACGTGATCTTAATGCATCAATTCAAGATACTTCGAAAGCTCCAACTCCAACTGTAGAAATGGTGGTAGATGAAAATTATCGATTTGAATAATTTTTAGCTAGACATAAAAAAATTAAGGATAAAAATGCTCATTTTGAACTTCGTAATGCATTAATAGAGCATTTATGAGATCAACGTTTTAATCTTGAAAGTTGAATATTTATGTAGATATTAAAATAAATTTTACCATGATGTAATATTTATTTAATTGTATTTCATCAATGATTTCACTTGTATTTGAATTGTCCATTAATATGAATAATATATAATATTTGCTTGCAATTTATGTTATTTAAAAATCTGGGTAAAAAATAATTTTGTATTACATGAAGATCTTGAAATAATATGAATTTTATAGGGTGATTATATATATAAAAAAGAAAAGATTTAAGTTATAAAATAAGAAAAAATAAATGAAATAAAAATAATAATACAATATTGAAGAGAGAGAAGAAGATTCTTTTTTAGAGTGTAAAATAGAGTTGTGGGTTGGAGTTGGTGTTCTCCAAATATAGAGATTCTCTATCTTTGGAGGGTAAAAAATAAAGTGTGGTTGAAGATGGTCTTAATACTCCACCCATTCTCCTTTTCAAATATCTTTCGTAATTTCTACAAATAGTTATTTTAAATTATTTATCATTTTAAAACTTCATGATACTTTTTCCATTTATTTTTATTAAATATTAATTCGATAACTTCTTAAAGAGCGATAAATAAAATGACCATTTTAGTATATTAACATTTGAATATAATAAATTTAGTGCTTTGAAAAATATTTTGAGAAATGACTATAATTAATAATAACGATAAATTAGGAACTAAGTAGTAAATTATCTCTTAATTTTTAAATTGAATAAATAAAAGCAGACATTTGTTTTTAATATTGAACAAGTAAAAGTGCACAAAGGAATAAAATTAATTATTTTCTTCTTACTAGTAATTATTTTTAAAGATTACAAATACCTCAACTATGAAGCCATGTAATATAAATAGAGTAAATAATCAATAAAAAAGATTATATCATAAGACATAAATATGAATAAAATAATTGAAACTTTTCTTAATAAATTTTTCTTTTCAAAGAATATATGTAAAAATGAATACGATAAATAATTTGAGACCGAGGAAGTAAGATAACTACTTAATAGAAAAGAAAAAGGCAAAAGAAACAAAAGGGTTAAGATTATGGAAAGTGAGATTTGGTATGCAAGTACATGTGGGGTCTTTCCAAAGATCCTTTGATGTTTGGTTCTTTTGGGAACAGACGACCCCAATCTTTTTTTGGTGATTTTGCGCCGATAGGCACTTTTGACTCCAACACATTACTACTTCCTTTCTCAAAACTCTCAGTAATTAAGAGATTATTTGGTCTTTGAACTAAAATGTTTTATGTAGCCCATGGTATCTGAACTCGTACGTTTAATCCGTTGAAAATTTTCGTTGAATGTTGAGTTAATTATCTAGAGGATTTAAGATCAATTTTCACTTGATATATTTTCTTTTAGTAATGCATCCGTATTGTACAAACCTTAGATTTGCTTCTGAATTGACCCACCAATTGTGAGAAATCACTTTTAAAATGATATATATTTACATGTATCACATGCAATGTTATTTATTGGTCAAAAGTTACAGAGGAAAACTGTATTGACTATACTAAATGTAGCATTCTAGAGGAAAGCTTTGAAAATTTTGCAAATGATTCCAAAGTTTTTGAACTAGAATCCAATATAGAGTTTCTGGTTCTGGAAGGAAGATTTAAAAGGGGAGAAGAAAATAAATGAAATTGCTTTGCTGTATCTATGTTGGAGACAAGTAAGAGTCCAAATCCAGTCAATGCATGCGTGTTGCCTACTTGGATACCGCAATGCTGAGTCTAGTCTGACTTGAGGCATATCACAAGCCTTTCTTCTGTTTGAACAAATCTAGAGTGTGTGTTTTATTATAGAAGGGAAATTAAAGCAAATTGAAAAAACTAGTCGATGATTTCTTACTACTCCGTATCTATAGTTTAAACTATTAGTAGACAATTATATTCTCTACATGTTGTTAGTGTTCCACGTCAGTGTGATATGAGGTTGTTTGTCACCTTATATAGTAGTACTTAGTAATATTGAACAATTATTACTTTATGAATCAACTTTTGGATTGAGTTCGATTTAATGAGATAAAGTGAATTTGACGAATAATCACTTTTCATTAGGTGAAATAACTATTATTCTAAAATTTTACCTGTGGAATTGAAATATCATAATAATGACTATTTTTCAAGAACAGTTATAAAAAGTATTCGATGGACGCTATTTCATATTTTTAACATGTTGTCAAAGGTAGTGATGAGAAAAGTCTACTGCACTATTTCATCTTTTTGACATGTTAATAGGGTTTGATTCATCTCAATTTCTGGTTTCCCAATATTAGGTTTCATAAATAAATATATTATTGTTCATGCTAAAAATCAAAATCAAAGGAGCGATTGGGGAAGGTGGACCAAACATTCTTAATTTAGGGAAGGTCGAACCAAACGAAGTACTGACGGTGGACCAAACATAATTTAGAGGACAAACACACAGGTATCAAGAAAGAGCCAGTGTGTACAAAGTATGATTTATATATTATACAATGAAAAGGAAATAATAAATGTGACAGGGATCCAACCTCTCAATCTGAATAATGAATCAACTACAGGTTATTATATATGGTCACTCTCCGAAGTGGTAGGGATTGATTATTTTTGGAATTTCTTTTATGAGTTGTCCAATTCTGTCACTGCTTTGGGCCATGACATTAAGGGGTCGTTTGGTGTGAGGGATTGGGATAAATAATCTCGGGATAAAATAGAGGATAGTTTTATCCGTCGTTTGGTGTGAGGGATTGAGATTTTTTATCCCACCACTTTTGCCTTAGTGATGGAATAAGTTATCCCACATACATGATGGAATAACTTATCCCGGGATAACTAATCCCGGGATAAGTTGTTTCCAACCAAACGACGCCTAAATATATAGATCTGGACATCGTTTACCAAGTTAGGAGGGGAGATATACACCACATAGATAAAATTATGGAAAATTACATAACACCACAACTTATTTTTAGTAAACTACATAAAAAAATTATCCTGTTTATTAATTATCTAAATCTCTCTTTTTTTTTAAAATAGTCGGATACATTCACAAACCCATAAATTTTCGAATACGTAATTTTAATTACGTATCTTTCTTTGGTCTAGTTAATGTATTATGTATCTCGACTAAATAGTTTCAGAAATTGATGTATCTCAAAAATCAAAATTATGAATCTCAACTTCAAAATTATGTACCCGAGCAAAAATTGAGTAATTAACTGTTACATTCTTAAGTTCAAAATTATATATCTCAACTTTAAAATTATGTATCTGGATGCTAATTATGTATCCAAAAATTGTAAAATAAGGAATTATTTGTAATTTAGCAAAAAGTAGGGATAAAAAGTAATTAGGGATAAACTTGTTCGGATTTATATAAGTTTTACTAAAATTAATATATCATGGTTTTGAGAAATGATGATTTACTTTTCTTGGAGTAAAAACCCTGCTTAACGTTTAACTCTAAATGATCTTTATTAACACTAAAAGTTGAACCTGAAACGTTTTTCTTCAATTAGTCAGGTGGAACCCACAGTTGGGGCAAAACGTTCAGTTGTGCACGTTTTCACCCTTTTGGTTTAATTTCCTTCAATATTCAGTGGTCGTTTTGAAAATTTTGATTCAAAAAATTATCTTTTAGGCTTCGGACTCAAACTACGATCCAAAGACCACCAACAAGTGAAATATCCAATTCCAAATACGGCTCACCCTTATGATACACTCTTATCATATAGTAATAATAATAATAATATGTCAACTACAGCTTCTAATTTGAACGACAATATTGTCAAGCTTCATATATTGAGATATAAATGATAAGCACTCTGCAAAATACATTAGGGGAGTCTCTCAAAAGCGCCTTTTAACACTGGGTGCTACAGTAAGATATATTATAGAAAACATATATATAACTTTATAAGAAATGATGTTTAATTTCTCCGGATATATCAAAATAAATGTACTCTAATTCCAATTTGAGCCAAACCTAGAGCAGAGTGTACTAAATATTCAAACAAAAAGCATATCACAGACGCATATATTGGAAATAAGATATAAACGAATAAAAATTACTCCCTCTATTTAATTTTACTTGACCTCTATTGTAAAAATAAATGTTTTATTTCACTTGTACATTTTAATAAACTAAGAGAGTTTTTATTACTTTTTTCATACTACACTTAGGGGTCGTTTGGTAGGGTGTATAAAAATAATGCAAAATATGATGTATTAGTAATGCTTGTGTTATCTATGCTTGCATTAGTTATACTTGCATTTTTCTTATACAGTGTTTGGTTTGATGTATTAAAAATAACATGAATTTCATAATTTCAAAAATAAAATAAAATTATTTACAAAAATATCCTCCATAAATATGGTGGGAAGGATGTGGAAAAGATTTTGAGAGATAATTGTGTCTTTAACCATGCTAATGTATGCATTAGATCCATTACATTACTAATACCATGAATATTGAGGTATTAGTAATGCATCCCCCAATACACAATAGAGTGTATAACTAATGCAAGCATTGGTTATGCATAGCCTAAAAAATATACCAAACAAGGTACTAGTTGTACACAAGTCTAATGCATGCATTATTTTTATTAATACACTCTACCAAACGACCCCTTAGTATTAAATAACTACATAAAGTAATACTAGTTACATTTAGAGTTTTAAAATATCATTAAAAAAGTTAGTTTAGTAAAATATACTTCTAATTGAAAAAAACTTTGTCAAGAGGTGTGTCAGCACAATACTACAATAGGATACTTAAAAAAGAAAATTACTCTTATGCACTTATAATTATTGTCATGCATGTGTAGCATAATTAGACAAGCATCTAAAGTCAATGCAGCCTTAGTATTCTACAGTAACACACTAATTAGTTACAAGGAAAATTTAATAAATTAACTTAGCGATATCACTGTATGAATTTTTTAGAAAAAATATAATGATATTGACTAGAATATTGTTTGTACTTCTATTTACATCCATTAATATTTTAAATTCAAACAAAAGAGTACTGTTACGTGCAATGCACACCGTCATATACGCAAACTAGTGGACAGCAATAAGACAGAACACAAATATAAAGCCAAAAACAAAGGGGTGGGGGAAAGAGAGACGAAGTTATATTTGCTGAAACTAGACGAAACTACCTAACCTAGCATTATTAAATAGGAAAAGGCTTACATATGTTATTGAATTATTAGAAATAATTTTTTTGTGTTATTCATTAAAAGTTTAGTTTATTTGTATTATTGCTATTACAGAAAAATATTTATTTATATCATTATTTTTTAACGGTGATTTTACAAAATCATTCTTACATGTAGCCTTAATAGAGGTAGATCCACGTCATCAAATCTAAATCAACCAATATTACTTAAAATCAAAATTAAAAATTGAACCCATTAAAATAAAATCCAAACCACACTCTACCCAACTAATGGATCTGGATTTTATTTTAATGAGTCCAATTTTTATTTCAACGGTATGGGTTGAGTTTTATTTTAATAGATTCGATTTTCAATTTTGATTTTAAGGATTGATTTAGATTTGGTGACGTGAGTTTCTAATAAGAGGTCATGTGCCATAAATAGTTTTGTAAAGCTACCGTTAAAAAATAATGACATGAATAAACTTTTTCTGTAACAATAATAACATAGATGAGCCAAATATTTAACGGTAGTAGCATAAATGAGTCTTTTCCCTTATTAAATTGAGCTGCTACAACCTTTCGAACAATTAAAATTACAAACATCAGCAAGTATTGCATTGCCATACACGTATATATCATTTGGCATATATGCAATTTCACTTGAAAAAGGAAGGCAACGTATATACAATTTAGAAATTCTATTGGAGACGTGTGCTAACCTATAAATTTCTAGTAACATATTGTACGTACTATAGTAATATCTTTAAAGAGTTTTAATTTTATATATGGAAAAAAAGCTTGTATCCTATCAAATTATCTAAAGAATAAATACGATTAAATCCTAATGATGAATGAATTAGTTATCATTTGATATAAGGAAGAGAAGAAAAGAAGTGAAGGAAAATTGACATAGATATATGGGTAACAAGACTATAACGCCCCTCCTATTAATGTATTTAGGGGTCGTTTGGTACGCGGAATAAAATTTACTACAGATTTTATCTAATATTTGATATGAGATATTAACTTATTCTGGGACTATATATTTTATTTCATCATTTATATTAAAATATTGAAATTACTACTCCAATATAAAATAAAATAATCTTATGTTATATCCCTACTTAATTATTCCGTCCCCTATAGCAAACGTGATGGGAGTATTAATATTTCACTTGCGCAACGTGTCTGCTGCTTAGAGTTTGTGAATTTGATAGGGAGTTAATAACTTAAATGATCATTCAACTATGAATTTTTATCTCAAAAAGTCACTCAACTTTGGTATTTATTCCAAAAGTCAGTCAATTTTGAATTTTTATCTTAGAAAGTCACACAAATTTGATCTTTTTCACTCAACTATCACATTCTTATTCAGAAAGTCACTCAACATATTTAATTATTTTTTTCCATAAATTTGTTTATGTGGAATTTCTATTAAAAAATATAATTTTGAAAAATAAAAAGTACCTTTAATGACTTTTTTATCCTTATTCTCCAAAATTAATATCTCTCCCTCCTCTTTCTCATTTTTCTTCTCCTTCTCACTTAATTCCCAAAATTTTTATAATCTAGGAAATTAACAATTATAATAGTACGAAATGGAATTGCTATCATATTTTATCTTTGCATTTTATTTTTATTTTGTCTTTGAAAAAGAAAAAAAGGAAAAACAAAAAAGAGGAACAAAGGAAGAGAAAATAAAATAAACTAAACTATCCTGCACTTCTCTTTTTTCTCCCTTTTTATACTTTATAATTTATTTTATTTCTCTTCTTTTGCCCTCTTTATTTTTTTTTCTTTTTTTCTTTTTAAGATAAAATAAAATAAAATGCAAATATAAAATATGATAGTAATTCCATTTCGTACAATTTTAATAGTTAATTTCTAGATTATAATGTGTGATTTATGGAAAAATTAATGGGAAGAAAGTGAAAAAAAGAAGAAAAATGACAAAGAGGAGGGAGAAATATTAATTTAGGGGAATAAAGATAAAAGGGTCATTAGAGGGATATTTTTTTATTTTTAGTTTTTAAATAGAAATTCCACATAATAAAATTCTATTTTAAAAAAATAATTAAATAGGTTGAGTGGTTTTCTGAGTAAAAATGTGATAATTGAATTACTATTGAAGTAAGACCAAAATTGAGTGACTTTCTGAGATAAAAATCCATAGTTGAATATCTTTTGAGATAAAGATCAAAGTTAAGTGACTGAGATAAAAATCCATAATTGAGTTACGATTTGAGTTATTACCTCATTTGATAGGCTGACCGCAGTTGAGACCTTGACCTTTAGTTCAAGCGAACATATTTTGACGTTCTTCTTAGTTGGTGCCAGGGCAGAGCAAATGCATTATATACGGAACGGTAGAATTTAGTAACTTTGAATTAAATAATGTATTTGTGTTAAGTTTTTTAATTAAACATCTATAAATAATTTATTCAAATAACATTTTTCTTTTCAGAACTCATAAACTAAAAATCATGATTTTGTACCTCAAAACTTGGTGCCAAGAAACTTGTTATTGGTTAAATTAAACTATTTCGTTTTTCTCATATTTACACTTCCGTCTTTTAGAATCATTTTTGCCAATTTTCTTAAGTTAAAATACACTGCATTCTTCGAAGTCGTGTTTTCCTATATCTAGATTCGTCAAAATGAGACATTAAAACAAGTATAATATTCCATGTTTTTTTGCGACTAGTTCGAAAATTATTATTTAATTAGCTTCCGGAATCAAATGAAGTTTATAAGAAGAAAGAGAAAGAGGTAGTTTTGATACAAGTCAAATTGGAAAGATTGAGGAAATCTCTTGGAACTAAAATACTAGGGTGAGAAGAAAGGTGTTGGCCCATATTCTGCTTGTTTTATTATTTTTATGAACTCATTGTGTACTTGTAGTAATAGTAGACTTGCACATCACGTTATAGTCGGCGCCTAACTACTGAACTATTGTTTGCTTCTTAGGACCGTTTGGATTGACTTATTTTAGGTGCTTTTAAGCTAAAAATAGCTTTTAAATATTTTTGAAGTGTTTGGGTAAATTTAAAAAATGCTTATAAGCATTTGATTTTTGGCTAAAATGTTTAAAATAGGCCAAAAACCATAAGTTAGGATTTCTAACTTATGACTTTTAAGCCAAAAGCCATCCAAACGGGCACTTAATTAATATGAATGTAGGGGAGACTTGAAGAAACTGGTAAAGTTATTGCCATGTGATTAGGAGGTCACGGATTCAAGCCGTGAAAAAGTCTCTTGTAGAAATGTAAGTTAAAACTATGTACAATTGATCCTTATAGTCCGGTTCTTTCCGAACCCAGCATATAACAGACGCTTAAATGCATCAGATTGCCCTTTTAATTATACGTATATACTCTATTAATTATGCATTCCGTGGAAGTTAGACACTAGAACAAGGAAATTATATAACCAAAAAAAAAAAGAAAATGCTAGAGAATATAAGGATGTGGCATTTTGAAACAGTTTGCAATTATTTAGTTATGACTTATGTGGCAAATACAAACTACTTTTTTGGTCTCAAATGATTTGGTTAAACACAATTTTTCAAAATGTTATTTGGAAAAACAATTTTTTGAAGCTAGCCCGAACATATCCTAATTAAGTTGGGTTTAAACTCGAAGCCCAATCCATTTGCCACCAGGCTTGGACCATCTCTACATTGAAATCATCCCAAAAGACTTCATTAAAGTGAAAAGGGAGATTTTTGTATATACGAAATTAGGCTCATATTTACGAAATGTAATAAGAACTTTCAATTTTTATATAACATAAACATGAATATTTTTTTTTAACAAAACATGTATGAACTGTTGCTCAAGGCTTGGAAAATTGACTCAAAATTACACTCAAGGCATAAAAATTTCACTCAAAATTTAATGTACGAAAACTGTATGAGAATATATATATCTCACTCAAGGCTTAAAATTTTGCTCACTTTTGTGTATAAAAAGTTGTATAGAATTGGTACGAAGTATGTATGTAACTGCATAAATTTTATATAAAGTTTATATTAGATTTTCGAAAATTTAATACAACTGCAACAATATTGCATTCAAATTACAATTTTCATACACGTTCATATAAATTTAATACAACTAAAACTACAAACAACATACAAAACTTAAAATACAATTTTCATCCAAACTTAGCATATAATTATCATACAACTTTAATACTACAATTTTCATATAATTATCATACAACTTTAATTCTACAATTTTCATACAGACTTAGCATATAATATACAACTTTAATATAATTTTGAATCTCACTTTAAAACTCTTGAATCTCAATCGAAATGAATTCTGTTTCGAGTTTCGACTAATTTTCAAATCGGGGAGCTGGTTCGTGAGAAATTGATATGAGACCATAAATTTAGGCTCTCTGTATTTGTTCCTAGTGAATGGCTAGAGAATAAAATCAGTATTTTTTTCGATGCCTGTAACAATGTATTCTAATGGAGACCACTGAAATAACAAACCCTCCTTAACACTATCAAACAAGATTGTATGAAAATTTATGATTAATTCATTCACATCAATTCCAAAGTCTGAAAACTAAAATAGGAAAAGGATGAACTTTAAAAATCAAGTCCATATTATAGGTTCACATCGGGCATGGTGGAGCTAAAGATTAGAGGAGAGGCTAAATATTGGTCGATGGTGGTTATTAGAGTGCAGGAACGGTGGTGTTTCTTTTAAAAGAAAACCAGAGATTAAATTTATTGTTTTATGTGTGGAGTTAAAGGGAAGAGGATGGATGGTAGATTCATTCTATTGTGATAATTGAGTTGCGGTGGGATTCAATGTAGGAAACACCGTTGCATGGTGTGTGGGGGTAAAATCCGCCTAAGGACACGTTGCACAATCACGAGAGGCAACTCAAGAATGGAAGCATCCTCTCGTAAGGTATAAGGACTCAGCCGTTTGCCTTCCCTAGTGACATAGCACAAGGGACATGCAGGAGACAAGAGTGCCAGACCGCTCAGGAGAGCAGGCAAACTCGTAGGGAGCTGAGCATCAAGGGAATATTAGTTGTCTCACTAACAAAGAGGACGCGTGGCATGCTAGCATAGGTCTTAGTTCTTTAGGGCTCTGTCGTTCAATCGTGATTGGCCATAGCCTAATGTTGTAACCTATAAATAGTTGTTATTCCTCACCTGTAATGCTCTCTCATTCTCTCACTCAATACAACAGTTTATACTTGGTGCCCAGCCAATTACCCTTGTTCTTGATTTTTGCGTAGCTAGTGTTAATCTTACCCAGCTAACGTCTCGGATAGCTCGGATTAGTTCTCGATTGCGCGCTCATACTCAGACGGAGCTCGCCTAGATTTGTTTGTTTTACTTTAATCATTTCGCATATTTCATACTTAAGTTGTTTTCCTTTTATCGCCTAATAATCAAACTGCTAGTAAATCAAACTTAAAATAAGATTAAATCATAACACGTGCTCTGACTTACCTACAAATTCAATTGTACCAAATCCACGGTAAACATGGTGTCTGGCCTTCTAGTGATATAATGAAGAAGATTAATGAACAATGAAAAGAAGGACGAAGGGTTGTGTAGAAAGAGAGGAGAAGGGGGATGCGCACAAAAGAAAGTTTTTTTTCACATCTGATATGTTTTGAAATATGCTTGTTATATTTTATGAATTAAAAAATATTCTCTCTATGTTTTTAATAATATAGTCTTATTTAGTTGTGGAGGGTGATTTTTCCAAGTGGAAATAGTCCAAAGAGAGAAACATGTAGCACCGAATAGACTAACAACAGACCAACTGACTAGCATAGGGCTGGAAATAGATAGGCGTCATATTGTGTACAAATATACGTTTGGCTGCTACTCCTTTAGTGATCGGTTATTTATGTCAGCTTCCCAATTGAAAAGGAAAGACGTTTTTCCGAACTTAGCTGGCCAAACCACTAAATTGTATGAAATAGACACAAATTAGTATTTCTTAAAAAGAAATTGATTCTGACCTAGCTTAACCCCAAAAGTTAACTAATGAAGGGAGGGTTGCACAAATACATATGGAGAAACAAACAAAAACCGTCTATGTATTGACCACTGGACTGCTAACCCCTCTTTAGAATTGGATCTGCCCAGGGCCAGCCCTTGGACTAGGGGCCCATATGTTAAGGAGTTGTTCTGGCTCAAGCCCGTTTACTCAGAATATCACTGGTATTGCAAAAGTGATGCATCTGAAAGACAATTGCTGGTCTGCTTACTACCTGCCTTGCCAGCTTTGGTGGTCTTAGCAGAGCAGGGAAGTACAAACAGCATGATAGCACACTAGTTAACAAAGCCCGACTTAGCTCATATCTGTGGAATATTTCTCAAAAAATACATCGTTTATCGTTATTTGGTTGCCAGAAATATTTTCTCAGGACAACATTTTCTACCAAAGATGGAATGATCTCCCTTGCATATTCAGAAGGGAAAAGCCAGAAGTACGCGGACAAGCAAATTCAACGGATGGTATCTATAGAGTTTCGACATTTGCTTCAAACCATTACCATGCCCCATTTACCTGAAGAAAAAAGGACCAAAATTCTGATACAAAATTACAGTGGCAAATAAGGTGATTCATATCCTTCTTGCCAACTCACGAATAATGTCTTTTCACTTCTAACCAACAGTCTACTCGTACATGCATGGCCAATAAGGTTGAGGTTAGGTATTGATGGTCTAAAAGCTTTTACCCGTAGCGTACCAGTTTTTGCAACCAGATCTTTTTGCTTACAACTTAGCTAAGTTGAAAGCAACTACACGACATTAGCAGTCCCAACTGAAATTTCAACAAGTCAAGGTCAAATTGAAATCACGATTCATGTTTTCCACATTATTAATAACACAGAGATGCTAGTGCACATTGTCGGAGCACAAGATCTACCTAACATGCTAGTGAAATGCATGTGATTTACAAAGGAAACATCAAGCATTACACTTGACATGATCACCTATGCATCAACGATATCCCTACAAGAGGGTGGAGTAAAGCCAAGTGAAAACTTCATACCAAAAGATGGAAGAAGATTACATACTAGCTCTGATCTCCATTATCCAGAATAAAAGAAAAGTTAACAACAGTAGTAGTAGCTTCATACCATAGTTGGTCTGGTCCTACTTAGAACATACAACATTAGTAAACCCCCGAGACCAGTGGAATCTCACATGTCATAGAATCATAGTAGACTCATAAGCATCCTTCAAAGGTTTCAGCAGCATTGGACTCGTCAAGCATTCGAACAACTTGAGCCACACCAGCTGCAAGTTCCTTCTGAATGGCACCATCTGGCATATCAAATGTTCTCCTCCTAGCAGCAGATAAAGGCCTCCCACCAGGTTGGGGGTCGATGACATCAAGCATTGCTTCTAACTCGTCCACCATACACTTCTTTGCAGCTCGGACCATCATATCCGCACCCTAATAAAAAAGTAAAGAATAAATGCATTTCTGAAACAAAAGGAAAATGCAAAAAAGGGTCAAGACAGTCAAAGATTTGCATAACACATTGCTAGTATAGAAAATATGTGATATATGCACACATTTTATGTTATGGACTATGTATACGGATTCTAACATAGAAAATAAAATTAAGTCAAAGACAACATTGCTGGTTGCAGTAGGCACTGTTTCATGCAAATCTATGAAAATACAGACCGAAAATACTATTTACGAAAGTGACAAAGCTGCTGAAGAGCTAGCTGGAGAACAGCAAATTTGTGTTTCCCCACCTCAATAAACAGTATCCTTCTGTTGCCTGTTTAGTTCGACAACTGCATCCAAATTTGTGCGTATAATTTTTTTCATTGTTCAGATCCAGACTTCCTATTAATGCCCCTCCTCTTTGATGAACTACATAAATTGTAGACCACACCCAAACCCAACAGTGAATGAAATAAATAAGAACAAAAAATAGAGAAGAATCACTAAAATGAGGGGATTGAAAGGCCAATTCCGGGAAGCAGATGATGCAACAACTACAAACATCCGAGAACTATAGATCGAAGAACTGATAGATGATACTTTACCTACGAAAGTAACATTTCCATGTAGCAAAGTTCTAGTACTCTATCCATTCCAATTTATACGCTTTCTTATTTTATTTTGGGACAACTCATAGTCTTTGGTAATACTATTTTGTACAATATTCATGACTTTCAAATATCCAAATCCATTTAACTAATCAAATCATAAATTTTGGTGTGCTGTTTTATAGTATTACTTTAATATTCTCTTCAACTACCACTTATATAATATACTAAGTGAAATTAGCATCTTAAACTCAAACACCATTATATCAATAAGTAATAGTATTAGAAAACTAAACTCAATAAGCAAATTGATACAAACAACTAGCAACATTACCATATTATAAGACCAACTACAGGAAAAAGCAAGAATGGATACTACTATGTCTACCTCAATGGCATCAACAGTGAGCAGCAGCACAATAATCTTCTCAGAGAACTTCTGGCGCTCCTCAGCATCACGGGCAACATGTCGTCGGTAAGTAAAGTTGTTGAAGAGAGACCTTAGCTCCTTCAACTTAGTCTTGGCAATGGCCAGCTCCCTCAGAGCACGCAGTGCCTGCGATCTCCTTATCAAGTAAGCCCTGAAGCTCATTTGAATAGCTAAAGCTGCATCTTGTGGTGACAGCTCCTTCCTCTTCCCCCTTCTCTTCTCCACCCTCTTCGCAAATACCTATACATCACAAATCCCATCGAACATAATTTCAAGATTTCTCGTTCCTAAAGAAGATAGTAACAATGTTACTCCCTCCGTTCACTTTTAATTGTCCGATATTCCAAAAATAGATTTTCACTTTTACTTGTCACTTTTAATATAGAAAACAACAATATTTTTTTTCCTGTTTTACCCTCAATATTAATTACTTATTTCTCAAATCATTTCCACCTATAACTGTACAACAATTAATATGGTTATTGTGGTAAAATATTAATAATAATCATTACCCCCACTGTCCCATTTTAGTTGGGCACGTTTCATTTTACACGGTGATTAAGAAATCATAAATGGAGTGATAGTTTATACTATTTTACTCTTTACCCATATTAATGATATTCATTGAGCATTAGAATGAACATTGAAATTGTAATTAATTATAGGAATAAAATGGAAAAAAATTAATTAATTTTATCTTACTTTAATAAGTGATCAACTAATATGAGACATTATTTTTAGTAAGATGACCAACTAAAATGAGAAGAAAGGAGTATTTCCTAGGAGACAAAAAGTTCAAAGTGGACAACTAAAAGTGATAGGAGTGAGCACTTCAAAGAACCTATGTCACTCAGAATCTTCAAAACTGTCGTTACATACGTGTGGGATCCTCTAAAATAGTGCATTTTAGGAGGATCCTGACACGGATGCAATAACATTTTCGGAGAGTTCGAGCAACGTAGCCAAGACCCAACATTCATTAAGAAAATCGAAACTGAACCTGTCTTAAAACAAGTGCTCCATGATGGGACGGCTCTTCAATCTCAACCAAACGTACAGATTTACCACTTTCACATTTCTTCTTCTTCTTCTCTTTTGTGTCACTTTCATCTCCGTCGCTGCTAGCATTTGATGCTTTAAAACTGTAACTACGTGAATCTTCACCTTTCCCTTTAATCTCAGCACTAAATTTGTAGTTTTTATCCAAACCACCTTTTTTCTTACCATCTTTCACCTCAGCAACCCACTTATACTTCCGATCAACACCGTCCTTCTCAGGACTCTTGATCTCAGCCGTCCACGTGTACTTCCTCTCACCAATTTTATTCTCCTTCTCCTTCTTCTTCTTCTTCTTCTCCAGTATTAGCCCCCGCTCGAGCGCGGTGACTCGGTCTGACAGACACTGTAACTCGTTACCGAGTCCGACCCGGTGGTGAACCCGGTGCCGAGTACTGGTGTAAAAAGGGGTTCTTTCGATTTGGATCAGATCGGTGATGGTATCAAAATCATTGAAGGGGGAGGTAAGATCGAGGAGGGTGGTGAGTGGGTAAGGCTTGGGGGAGAGGAGATCGAGAGTGCAGTCGAGTTCATCTTCAATGTGGAACGAAGGGGAGTAGTAGGGGTTTAGAAGGAGGGTTTTGGGTGTGAAAAATGAGGATTCTTTGAGGAAGAAAGAAGGGGAAGGTGAAAGGGAGTAGTCGATAAGGTCAAATCTCCTGAAACGGCTCATTTTCGCTTGAATCCAGCAAACAAATTGCAAAAAGATGTAAGCTTTGAAAAGAAAGAGAAGAGAAGATATGGTGAAAGAGTGATAAAAATGCAGAGGGGTATTGGGTGAAGAGATGGAGAAGAAGTCAAAAAAGGATAATAGGAGAGTGACAAGGGGTATTATTGGAATTTAATGGAGATTAGTGGGGTAACAACTTGTGCTTTTTTCTTTTTTAAAACAAAATCGTTACCTAACCAAATGAGCTTTGGGGGAGGGATTATGGCGAATTTATATATATATATATTTTTTATTTTATATCCAATGTCAGGGATTATGGCGAATCAAACCTCCTTAACAACTTAAAAATTGAGGTATCTAACTAAATAAGCTATTAAGTTTCTTTAGTGACACTTGACAATTAACTGAGTTACTCCCTCTGTTCATGTGTACTTATTTATATTCAATTTGACACATTCTTTGAAAATAATAAATAATAAATAATTTATTATAATATTC
Source organism: Capsicum rhomboideum (assembly GCA_031232105.1). Taxonomy (NCBI): domain Eukaryota; kingdom Viridiplantae; phylum Streptophyta; class Magnoliopsida; order Solanales; family Solanaceae; genus Capsicum; species Capsicum rhomboideum. The sequence continues at coordinate 34,354,570 of CP124716.1, forward strand.
ATATTAATCACAAATAATCTAATTGAATGAGTATTTTTTAATAACATGATTAAAATAGATATAAAATAAAAAGTTACCTATTAATTTTTTAAATCAAACAAATAATATTAAACATTATTTTTAGTATACGAGACAAATAAAAAATAAAGGAACCAGGAGTACTAGGATTTTCCGGTGGTTAACATTTAACAACTTATACTAAATGAGGACGCTAAGGGGTTATTTGGTAGAGCGTATAAGAACAATGTAAAATATGATGTATTAGTAATGCTTGTGTTAGCTATGTTTGCATTATTTATGCTTGTGTTTTTATAATGTAGTATTTGATTTAGTGTATTAAAAATAACATGAATTTCATAATTTCTAAAAAAATATTTTTTTACAAAAATACCCTCCATATATATATATAGTAGAAAGGATGTGGAAAAGATTTTGAGGGATAATTATGTCTTTAATCATGCTAATACATGCATTAGAATTCATTGCATTACTAATATAATGGATTTTGAGGTATTAATAATACACACCTCAATATACAATAGAGTGTATAACTAACCAAATAAGATATTACTAATACACAAAACTAATGAATGCATTATTCTTTTTAATACACTCTATCAAATGACCCCTTAGCTAATTGGTTAAAGCGGATATTAGGAGTGTCAAATAGGCGAGTTGGGTTGAAATTGAAGATATTAAATGAGTTAAGTTAAATATTGGGTTGGATCATGACCCGTCTAAATTTACTTTGGGTTGAAATGAGTTACAAATCTGGTTGGGTCTTGACCCGCCCAATTTGACCCGCTTAGTCTAAAGAATATTAACATATTAATATTACCACTTATAACCACAATTTGAATACCAACTCAAAAAATAAATTTGGTTGGGGGTGGGGGTGGGTAGGGAGTGGGGGGGTAGGGGGTGGGGTAAGAATTTTTTTTTAAGAAAAATTAAAATTTTTTGGGTAGCGATGTGGGGTAGGAGGGGGTGGGGGGATTTTGATTGAGGTAAGAACTTTTTTTTTAAAAAAAAAACATTTTTTTTTAAATAATTAATTTGTTTGGGGGAGGGGGGTATGCTGTATTGGGGGGGGGGGAGGGGGATTTGGGGGTGCAAAGGGGTTAGGGGGGATATAGGGGTTGGGGTAAGATTTTTTATTTTTTTTTAAAAAATGAAATTTAATTTTTTTGGGAAGGGGGTATACCTATCGGGGGTGGGGGGTTGCGGGAGTGGTGGGGGTGAGGGTGATATGGGAGTTGGGGTAAGATTTTTTTTTAAAAAAAAGAAATTTAACTTTTGGAGGAGGGGGGGTATGCCGTATGGGGGTGGGAGTGCAGGGGTGGGGTGTGGGGGGTGCAAAGGGGTTAGGAGGGATATGGGGTTGACGTAAGATTTTTTATTTTTTTTTAAATAATATTTTTTGGGAAAGGGGTATGTCGTATGTGGGAGGGAGGGGGGGAGGGGTTATGGGAGGGGGTAGAGGATATAGGGGTTGGGGTAAGAATTTTATTTTTTTAAGAAAAAAATTAATTTTTTTGGGGAAAGGGTATGCCATATGAGGGGTGGCAGGGGGTGTGGGGGTGCAAAGGGGTTAGTGGGGATGGGGGGGGGTGGACTAAGAATTTTTATTTTTTTTTAAAAAATATTATTTTTTTTTAGAAAGGGGTATGCCGTATGGGTTTTGGGGGGGGGGGGGAGGTTGCGGTAAGGGTTAGGGGGATATGAGGGTTGGAGTAAGAGTTTTTTTTTAAAAAAAACTTATCTCAATTTCTTAATTGAACAGAACAAAACTTCAATGTTTATCCCACGTGCGAGATCTTTATTGAAAACAGCCCATACTGATAAAACCATTTCAAAATTATGAGGGATTCACATGACTAACAAAACCAAAAGTTCCAAAAAACTAAGCCCCGTTTGGTCATGAATTTTTTTTATTTTTTTTTAAAATTTTATTTCATTTTAGTGAAAAAAGTCAAATTTGGTGGTGTTTGATCATAAAATTTTTTTTTAACTAAAATGAAATAAAATTTCAGAAAAATAAAAATAAGTTTTACTTATTTTCACTTTTTTTACTCTTACTTCTCTCTCAAAAAATTAAATTAATTTTCATGACCAAACATTACTCTAACTTTAATTTCAACTCTAAGAAATTTAATTGTCATGGTCAAACGTTAAAGCGTACTCCACTTAATTTTGTCTGCTGAAAAAAAAATCAATCAATCGGGTTGCCTTTTGAATTCAATTGAACAGCTATAGTGGCCCACAAAAGTCAGAACCCCACATGCTGCCCTTTAACCTCATCTTCATTCATACGGTCCCAATCTAAAGATTCTCTTGTCTATGACTTTTGTACGGCGCAAATTCCAGACCTTTTCAGGGCCATATTCGTAAAATAACATATCCCGTGCGCGGCGATAATATTCGCTAGGGGTGTCCAAATGAATCCAAATTGAGTTGATCCGTCTAATTCGTCCAAAATTTAATGGATTGAATTTAAGATAATTTGCTATTGGATAAATCTCAATCCATTAAATCTCAACTTATTTTTAAATTGGGTTCAATTGAGCCCAATTCAATCTTCATTTTAATCCGTTTAATAGGAAAATAATTTCTTTAATAAAAATAGGAAAAATAAGTAAGAATGTGTCTTATACCATTCTCAAAATCACCACCTCACCTCACCCCAAGCCCACCATACCTCCAACTTACCCCACCCCCACTAGCTTTCCTTAATTAAATTATTTTTAATTTTTAAAAAGCTTTATTTAAAAAAAAAATCTTGTCTCATCCCCACTATCCTACCCACCCCCCACCCCAACAACAAAATTTATTTATTTATTTATTTATTGAAAAAAAAAATTAAAATTTTTTCTTAACCCACGGTCCAATCCCACTCCTACCCCTCCACAAAAAAATTAATTTTTTAAAAAATAATATTTTCTTAAAAAAATTAAATTTGAATTTCCTCCGATCATCTGACATAGTTGAGCTGTTGAGGTATGCTGGTCGGCCCAATCTGAGATCTATCTTAGCGAACCCGCGATTAAAATGGGTCTTTCATATATTTAAAATATCAAAGTATGTCATGTATATAGAGTGATATCAAAATAAATTAAACTCACATATTTTGTGAGTTTTATCTCTTTTTTTAAACGGAATTATTGGCTACGGCGTCAACTTTACAAAAGGTATAAAACTGAAAAAATATGTGAGTTATTCATTTTTATTTTACAAAGCTCACATAATATTTGAGTTTTCTGTTTTTATTCTATAAAACTCAAATAATATCTGAGGTACGTTTTTTTATTTTATAAAGCTAACTATTTATGTGAGTTATCCATTTTTAATTTACAACGCTCACATAATATTTGAGTTTTCTGTTTTTATTCTATAAAACTCAAATAATATCTGAGGTACATTTTTTTATTTTATAAAGCTCACTATTTATGTGAGTTATCCATTTTTATTTTACAAAGCTCACATAATATTTGAATTTTTTGTTTTTATGTGATAAACAAAAAAAAACATGGATAACTCACATAAATAGTGAGCTTTATAAAATAAAAAAAACGTACCTCAGATATTATTTGAGCTTTATAGAATAAAAACAGAAAACTCAATATTATGTGAGCTTTGTAAAATAAAAATGGCTAACTCACATAAATAGTGAGCTTTATAAAATAAAAAGACGTACCTCAGATATTATTTGAGTTTTATAGAATAAAAACAGAAAACTCAATTATTATGTGAGCTTTGTAAAATAAAAATGGATAACTCAGATAAATAGTGAGCTTTATAAAATAAAAAAACGTACCTCAGATATTATTTGAGCTTTATAGAATAAAAATTGAAAACTCAAATATTATGTGAGCTTTGTAAAATAAAAATGAATAATTCATATATTTTTTTAGTTTTACACCTTTTGTAAAGTTAACGCCGTAGCCAATAGTTTCGTTAAAAAAAAGAGATAAAACTCACAAAATATGTGAGTTTAATCTATTTTGATATCACTCTATATACGTGACATACTTTGATATTTTAAATATATGGAGGACCCATTTTGGTATCACTCTAATTTCTAGTTATTAATGGAACACATTAATCTAAATTTATTAAATATAATATAGATAGCAAACGGAGAACTTACATAATCTTCGTTTAATGGAAGCAAAAGATTAGAACAAATCGTGATTGGAGTTATTTGTTGGTGGCAATTTATATCACGTTATGTTGGAACAACCTTCTATACCTAATCTAGCCTCAACCTTGAACATGAAAGAGAAGAAAGCATGTAAAAAAAGAAAATAATATTGCCTTGTTTGTTAACTGTACATTGTAGTGTACTTTATAGATAACTATTAAGGTTAACGAAAATTATTAAGATTATTATACTTAACCTGATGAGCTTTTAGAGCCCCCATATAAGTGGACTTTTATTCCCAACCATCTTATTATCAATTTGACACACATTAACCCATTCACAGACTTTAATTTTGGGAAAAAGACATCACATGACCCATCAAAAAATAAATGATCCATGTTTGGGCTATTGGACATGGAGTGATCAATCGACCCAAACTAATTTCAAAAAATGGCCAGTCGGCCCAAACTAATTCCAAAAATGGTCAGTCGAAACTGTATCAATATTGTATATGGGTTGTATCAATATGGTATGAGGAGTGTATTAATATGGTACAAAAACTGTATCAAAATGGTATAAAAATTGTATCAATATGGTATATGAACTATATATGCATATGTTTTTCTATATAAACTATATAAATGTGGCATGCAGATTGTATCATTATGGTATATGAACTGGAAAAAAAAAAAAGGCACTAGCAGTGACAAAAAGGCCTAAAATGGCTACCTTTTGGAATTGCAAAATCAATGGCTATTTCGTGGAAATAGTTTTGGGCAAAGTGACATTTATGTCCTTTCCACTTTAATTTTTTCCTGCTTTCTTTATTTTATTGGTTAGAGGTGTGTTAAGAAAATGAACTTTTTTTAGCCAACTCAACTTTAAAAATTAGTTGATCATAATGTAATTATATTATTGAAATCCTTAGAAGTAGATAATATCCACTAATTACCTCGTCTATGTGGAACACTATAAAAAGAGAATATTTTATTCATTGAGACAACGAACGCGAAATGAGTAATATTCCCTGAGAGGTTGTGAAGATGTTCTCAATTTGATGAGATGTCATACTAAATATTATAGAAAGTACAATGCTTTAATCATAATTATACTCTTTATTGCAGCTTAAGTAACTTCCTTTCATCAATTTAATTACAGAAACAAGCAAAACTTTTTGAGAAAATTGTTAATTTTTATGGTATACTAGGAGATATTAGTTGTGATTCGGATGATAATTGAACTTACACAAAGATGAGATGGACTCGTAGAGAAGAAATTTAGTGGCATCAAAATTCATTCAGATCACTTGTTTTTAATCAAAAAAAGAAATTTACCCCTCGTCATTTTAGTAATTCATTAATTTACACATAGTATTCCAATGATATGAAAATAATCAAAGAACTATTAGTAATTTTGAAAACTATGTGATTTACCATTACTCGTAGTGTTCTTAAACTTAGAATATTTTTTTTATTACTTAAGAACAAGAGTGTTCTCACTTTAAAATAAAACTAGTATACGTATCCGGCGCGATGCGTGGATAATATTAAAGTATATTTCTATTCATTTCAGATTATGTTGTTTTGTTCGAGCATATTAAATCATATTATTTCTCAATGAAATGTTTATCCCCCTTCCCACTTCTAACCAAATCTACATGAATAAAAATAATTATATAATTGTAATACAATTTTATGTTTCATATTTTTCTTTATTATATTGTTTACAATTTAAAGATATTAAGTTGTTCATATTGATTTTTTTATTTTAAATTTTTTATCCTATTGTTCACATCTCTTCCGTTTAAAATTTATGAATAGTATTGTGTATTATTTAATTACTTTATTAGATTCTCAAAATTAGTTCAAAATCTCCACCCCCCTCCCCCATGCAGGGCCGTCTTCAGCATGAAGCTAATGCTTTAGGCCTCCAATTTTTGGGGGTCCCATTTTTAGTAATTATAGGTTTATAGTTCTGCAGATTTTTTTCATTAAAAAATATTGAGTACTTTTTAATATTTTCCAGTCTCATTTTAATGTCGCTTTAGCTCAAAAAAATTATCACTTTAAGAATTCAATACTAACTAGATATGGGGAGCCCGTGCCAGCACGGGCCCAACATATGTTGTTTTCTTGATCCCAATTTATGCAACACAAATAAAATTTGGACGGTCAATCAATTTCTGTATGATTTTAAATATTTTAAGTTGTTAATTAGTATTATGATTTATTGTAAGACACAAATCTCAAAAAGTAGGTGTAACTAATAATGAAGAGAAAAATTATCGATTTCTTTGGTCAAATTACATGAATTGGATCACTAATATTTACTACTTTATATATAGCCACAAAATAAAAATAGAAGAGTGCACCAGTCAATTTATTTTCCGACCCAAAGCTACTTAATGTTCTCACGTATTAAATATTTATGTTGTTAATTATTGTGATTTATAGTACTTTTTACGTAATTTTCAAATAATATATGTTACTTCTTATGTCCCAATTTATGTAACTATGATAAAATTTCGAGTGTCAACCGAACATTTTATATCTTTTAAATATTTTAAATTGTAAATTATTGTAATTTATAACACTTTTTATACCACTTTCAAATAATTGTCCGAATTTATGCAGCACCGATAGAATTTCGGGAATCAGTCAATTTTTTTATTATGCATTTTTAATATTTTTAAAATTTATTATTGTGATTCATAGTTTTTTTTTACGTAAATTTCAAATAAATATAAGTATTCTGAGGAAGTAGATGGGCAAAATGGTCATTTCGCAGATTGACCCTAAGCTCCTCAAATAATAACAAGTGGGACTTTGAGGAGCTTATTTGTAATTTTTGAAAGTTGACCCTAAGCTCCTCTCATTTCCATTTTTTATGTCTTTTAAATATTTTAAGTTGTTAATCATTATGATTTATAGTACTTTTTATATCATTTTCAAATAATTGTCTCAATTTATGCGACACCGATAAAATTTCGAGAATCAATCATTTTTTTACTATGCATTATTGTAATTTGTAGCTTTTTTTACGTAAATTTTAAATAAATATAAGCAATTCTGGAGACGTCCTCAAATAGTAGTAAGAGGGACTTTGAGGAGCTTAATTGTTATTTTTGAAACACATCAAATAGCAATAAGTGAGACTTTGAGGAGCTTAATTGTCATTTTTGAAACTTGACCCTAAGTCCAATACATGTTACTTGTTTAAAAATATTTTAAGTTAATTATTGTGATTTATATTATTATTTTTTATAATTTTTAGATAAACGAAAAGAGTATTAAATACAAATAGAGGAAATTGAGCTCAATTTCCAATAATAAAGAGATAAATATGATATATTGTTAATTAGTACTTTTTACATATTTTTCAAATAATATATATTACTTCTTATGTCCCAATTTATGTAACTATGATAGAATTTCGAGAGCCAACTGAATATTTTATGTCTTTTAAATATTTTAACTTATTAATTATTGTAATTTATGACACTTTTTATATCACTTTAAAATAATTGTCCCAATTTATACGGCACTGATAGAATTTCGAGAAGAGAAAAATTATCGATTTCGTTGGTCAAATTACATGAATTGGATTTCACTAATACTTACTACTTTATATATAGCCACAAAATAAAAATAGAAGGGCGAATGAGTCAATTTGCTTTTTGATCCTATACTATTTTATGTTCTCACATATTAAATATTTTATGTTATTAATTATTGTGATTTATAGTACTTTTTACGTAATTTTTAAATAATATATGTTACTTCTTATGTCCCAATTTATGTAACTATGATAAAATTTCGAGAGCCAACCAAACATTTTGTGTCTTTTAAATATTTTAAATTGTTAATTAATATAATTTATATCACTTTGAGGAGCTTATTTGTAATTTTGTAAAGCTGACCCTAAGCTCCTCTCATTCCCATTTTTTATGTCTTTTAAATATTTTAAGTTGCTAATTATTATGATTTATAGTACTTTTCATATCATTTTCAAATAATTATCCCAATTTGTGCGGCACCGATAGAATTTCGAGAATCAATCATTTTTTTATTTTGCCCTTTAAATATTTCAAAATTAATTATTGTAATTTATAGTAATTTTTTAACGTGAATTTTAAATGAATATAAGAAATTCTGAAGAAATCCGCAAATAGTAATAAGTGGGACCAGTGATATCAAAGGCGCGCTTGAAGAGCGCTTAAGCCCTGAAGCGAGGCTCAAAACGTGTTGAGCGCTTCACCGCGCTTTATGTGCGTTTCACTATCGTCATCAAGTTTTTAAGACATACTTCTCCTTTCCAATAAGTCTCTTCTGAAGAGGCAACACTAAACAATTGATACTTCACTCTATCGTCATTGTTTTTCAATTTCTTTGTTCAACTATTTGTCATTCATGCTTATAATTATTAGTCTTGAACTAAATATAAATATTTATATTTTTTCTCCCTTTGCGCCTTTTTCATTGAAGCCCACGCTTTTATTTGCGCTTTGCGCTTTAAGCCCCAACAGACCTTAGAGCTTTTTTGCGCTTTTCACTTTTGATAACACTGAGTGGGACTTTGAGGAGCTTAGTTGTCATTTTTGGACGTCCTCAAATAGTAATAAGAGAGACTTTGAAGAGCTTAGTATCAAATAGTAATAAGTGAGACTTTGAGGAACTTAATTGTCATTGTTAAAACTTGACCCTAAGCCCAATATATGTTACTTGTTTAAAAATATTTTAATTTAATTATTGTGATTTATATTATTTTTTTTTTGTAATTTTCAGATAAACGGAAAGAGTATTAAATACAAATAGACTCAATTTTCAACAATAAAGAGATAAATATGATATATACAAATAATTATATGCAATAATACATATATAAAATTAAATAAAAATAGAAGGGTGAAGCAGTCAATTAGCTTTTCGACCCCAAGCTACTTTATGTTCTCACATATTAAATCTTTTATATTGTTAATTATTGTGATTTATAGTATTTTTTACGTATTTTTCAAATAATATATGTTACTGTACTTCTTATATCCCAATTTATGTAACTATGATAGAATTTCGAGAGCCAATCGAATATTGTATGTCTTTTAAATATTTTAACTTGTTAATTATTGTAATTTATAGCACTTTTTATATCATTTTAAAATAATTGTCCTAATTTATGCGGCATCGATAGAATTTCGAAAATCAGTCGATTTTTTTTATTATGTCTTTTAAATATTTTAAAATTAATTATTATGATTCATAGTATTTTTTTACGTAAATTTTAAATAAATATAAATAATTTTGAAAAAGTCCTTAAATAATAATAAGTGGGACTTTGAGGAACTTAGTGGTCATTTTGGAAACTTGACCCTAAGCTCCTCAAACATTCCCTCTTATTATATATAGTAATAGTAAAGTAAAATGATAGAATTTCGAGAGCCAATCGAATATTGTATGTCTTTTAAATATTTTAACTTGTTAATTATTGTAATTTATAGCACTTTTTATATCACTGTAAAATAATTGTCCTAATTTATGCGGCACCGATAGAATTTCGGGAATCAGTCAATTTTTTTTTATAATGCATTTTTAATATTTTTAAAATTTATTATTGTGATTCATAGTTTTTTTTACGTAAATTTCAAATAAATATAAGTAATTCTGAGGAAGTAGATGGGCAAAATGGTCATTTCGCAGATTGACCCTAAACTCCTCAAATAATAATAAGTGGGACTTTGAGGAGCTTATTTGTAACTTTTGAAAGTTGACCCTAAGCTCCTCTCGTTCCCTTTTTTTTAATAATTGTCCCAATTTATGCGACACCGGTAGAATTTTGAGAATCAATCATTTTTTTATTATGCCCTTTAAATATTTTAAAATTAATTATTGTAATTTGTAGCATTTTTTTTACGTAAATTTTAAATAAATATAAGTAATTCTGGCAACGTTCTCAAATAGTGGTAAGAGGGACTTTGAGGAGCTTAGTTGTTATTTTTGAAACTCATCAAATAGTAATAAGTGAGACTTTGAGGAGCTTAATTATCATTTTTGAAACTTGACCCTAAGCCCAATATATGTATATTATCATTATTTTGTAATTTTTAGATTAACGGAAAGAGTATTAAATACAAATAGAGGAAATTGAACTCAATTTCCAACAATAAAGATATAAATATGATATATACAGATAATTATATGCAATAATACATATATGAAATTAAATAAAAATAGAAGGGTGAACCAGTCAATTAGCTTTTCGACCCCAAACTACTTTATATTCTCACGTATTAAATCTTTTATATTGTTAATTATTGTGATTTATAGTACTTTTTACGTATTTTTTAAATAATATATGTTACTTCTTATTTCCCAATTTATGTAACTATGATAGAATTTCGAGAGCCAACCGAATATTTTATGTCTTTTAAATATTTTAACTTGTTAATTATTGTAATTTATAACACTTTTTATATTACTTTAAAATAATTGTCCCAATTTATGCGGCACCAATAGAATTTCGAGAATCAATCGATTTTTTTTATTATGTCTTTTGAATATTTTAAAATTAATTATTATGATTCATAGTATTTTTTTACGTAACTTTTAAATAAATATAAGTAATTCTGGAGAAGTCCTCAAATAATAATAAGTGAGACTTTGAGGAACTTAATTGTCATTTTGGAATGTTGACCCTAAGCTCATCAAACATCAGCTTAATTATCATTTTTGAAACTCCTCAAATAATAATAAGTAAAAGTTTGAGGAGCTTAGTGTCATTTTGAAAACTTGACCCTAAGCTCCTCATTCTGGATAAGTGTTCAAATGATTTTGTTGATGAAATAAATGACATGCTTATCAATCGATTCACAGGAAAAGAAAAAACATTTGTTGCCACCGATGAAGCTCTTGATTTTAGTAATCAAACACAATTTGAAGATCTGTTGCACACTCTAAATCCTCCAGGTTTGCCTCCTTATATATTACACTTGAAAGAGAATTGCCCAATTATATTATTACGAAATTTAAATCCATCTGAAGGTTTATGTAATGGCACACGATTGATTTGCTGTCATTTTAAAACTCATGTTATTAATGCTAAAATTGCTACAGGAGATTTCAAAAATACACACGTGTTTATTCCAAGAATACCATTATTGTCATCACAAGATGAAAAACTACCTGTTCAATTTAAAAGAACGCAATTTCCCATTAGATTGTGTTTTGCTATGACTATAAATAAAGCACAAGGTCAAACTTTGGATTTTGTTGGAATTTATCTACGAGAACCTGTATTTTCACATGGTCAACTCTATGTTGCCTTATCCAGAGCAAAGAGTTCAAATTGTATCAAATTACTCATTCGACCATCTACACCAACTAGCCAAGATGATCATTCTACATCTAACATAGTATATGATGAAATCATTCAGAAGGCTATCTCATAATATTTTTGCTGTACATTATCCCATTCCCTCATTCTAAATGTTACATCGATCTTATTGGTGCGTTTTCTTTTTTAAATTCATCTGGCATATCCTCCTTGTTATATTTGCTTTCGCCATTGAGACTAACAACTTTCAACTTTATCTCCAGAAAATTTAACATGACTAATTACTTTTCTTTTTCTTACTTTAACTTTATTCGTAGTACATGCTATTCGAGAAGTAGCATTACCTACGAAAAATGAAAGTTTGATGATCCTGCTACTTTAGTGAGCACTGACAACACAAGAACCAACACAAGTGATATATTCGGCCATTGAAAGTCCCGAATTTCACAACAAAACTCCTGATGAAATGAAGCATATAATTCTTCGAATTCAGGTATGCTCTTGATTGCTTGACCTTAGTTGTCTTGTTTTTATTTTTTGCCCCCCTTTCTTTGGCCCGCGAGGCTTGGGCTGGGTTGGGTTGGGCCAGCCCATTTTGACAACTCTTAGTTTAAGTGTCTACTTGTGTGCGCCCAAAATTAGAAGCCATTGATGATAATTGAGGTCAAGTTAAGTTACATTTTTATATATTATACCTTAAAACAATGTAAGCTTTAAATTCGAATATAAAAGTTGCTCATATAAATTCTATAGACAATAAAACAAACATGCAGTGATTTGGACCTCTATGGTTCTTATTCATAGACAAAGTTTATTTGATAATTCACCAATAATTCAATTTGATGATTGCCTGAATTTCAAATTTTCAATCAAACACTCAAAGGTACTACTACTACTCTTGAAGAGAACAATTATGTACAATTTGTGTCTATGACTCAATCCATGTCATACACAGTCATCTGAATTTAATTTGGTTGTATCACCTGTATATCTCTTTTCCACCCCCGAAATAGGCAACATAATCACTCACTGTTTTTCATTTCGAGTCAAGTGTAGTATCAGTTAGTATTTTTTGTTTGTTCTTATTTGATTGATGCAATGTTCTCGCTCTTTTGAATTATGTGTAGAGTTCGTTTGTTTAGCGATAAAGTTAGTTGGAGTCCTGGTGACAGGGAATGTATTGTTGTTCCTGTCCTTACCTTGTTGTTCAGATACACAAGAATTGGTTTTTGTTATTCTTTTTCCTCATCAGTTGCATCATGTTGTAGCTACTTATTTTTCTAATTTCCTTTTTCAGATTGCAATTCTCCTGTAATGCTTTTAGATTACGTGATAAATTAGATAGACTTCCTTTTAATGATCTTTGGTAATATTTCAACTGCAGGTTTCACAATATTCCCGAAATTGATTGAAAAGCTAATGATGTGTGGGATTCTCAACCATTTGAATGGGTGCGAATTTCCAGCATATGTCGGGGCAGATTTCAGGGCAGGTTTCAAATCAAAGTGGCACTTCTTTGCCTGGGCTACCCAAACAGAATGGAAATCCTTCTCCTATGCAGACGCTTGGACAAGATAAAACTTACATAAGTGAAACTGTATTCAATATCATCTTTCTACCTTTTGTCTTGTTGAATTTGTTTCTCTATAACTTCTCATATATTTTTTTGCAACACTATGAGTGAAATTACATTCTATCTGCCATCACTCTATTGGTACTCTTCAAATTGAAGTTTATAAAAGCAAACCTACATTGGCTTTACTTTAAATTGTGATGCCAAACTGCTCAGTTGTGTAAAAGGATAATTCTAACTATTTTTCTTATGTTTTTGCATCAACTGAGTTCTTGTTCCTTTTAAGTATTCTTTATACATTTCCGCGTCAATTCAACTACTTCCATAATTTGATAGGAATACAGTTTTAGATGATGATAATCATATTACTATTATTGAAGCCGTGATGTAAACTTCTTTGTGAACTCATGAATAACAAAAAAACCCAAAAAAATAATTGAAAAAGCTAAAATCTTGCAGTTTTTTTTTCCAGGTTTTTATTTTTATTTGGGTTAATTTAATTGGTGATTTGTTTTATATGGTTTGCAGGTGCTAATGTTCAAACTAATGAAGAGGTTGCTATTAAGCTGGTAAGTTTAAATTCTGTTCTTTTTTTTTGGTTCCTAACTTTTATAGTCTAAAGTTGTTATAGAAGTATAGTTTTGATTTTTCAATTGATAAAGCATATGGTTTGCTATGAAAAAAACTTAAGAATTTAGGTGATTCTTCCCATCTGTCGTAGCCTTGGTGGATATGGTGGACATAGTTACCTAATATCTGTTTCTGGTGGGAGGTGGCAGGAGGTATCCCATCGATTTAGTCGAGGTGCGCGCCAACAAATACAAAGAGAACAGTTAAATGTTGCTGATTTTCTTATTTCTTGTACTCAGGAAAATGTGAAAACAAAGCATCCTCAACTATTGCTCCAGATTTCATCTCTTCTCAGCTAAATTGATTCATTTCTTTGTCAATTGCTTCCTTTGAGCTCAAACACAGTGGTAGTATTTTATGTTGTTAATTATTGTGATTTATAGTACTTTTTACGTTATTTTTCAATAATATATGTTACTTCTTATATCCTAATTTATGTAACTATGATAGAATTTCGAGTGTCAACCGAACATTTTATGTCTATTAAATATTTTAAATTGTAAATTATTGTAATTTATAGCACTTTTTATACCACTTTCAAATAATTGTCCGAATTTATGCGGCACCGATAGAATTTCGGGAATCAGTAAAAAAAAATTATTATGCATTTTTAATATTTTTAAAATTTATTATTGTGATTCATAGTTTTTTTTACGTAAATTTCAAATAAATATAAGTAATTCTGAGGAAGTAGATGGGCAAAATGGTCATTTCACAGATTGACCGTAAGCTCCTCAAATAATAATAAGTAGGACTTTGAGGAGCTTATTTGTGATTTTTGAAAGTTCACCCTAAGCTCCTCTCATTCCCATTTTTTAATAATTGTCCCAATTTATGCGAAACCGATAGAATTTCGAGAATCAATCATTTTTTTTATTATGCCCTTTAAATATTTTAAAACTAATCATCGTAATTTGTAGCTTTTTTTTTTTACATAAATTTTAAATAAATATAAGTAATTCTGGAGACGTCCTCAAATAGTAATAAGAGAGACTTTGAAGAGCTTAGAAGTGAGACTTTGAGGAGCTTAATTGTCATTGTTAAAACTTGACCCTAAGCCCAATATATGTTACTTGTTTAAAAATATTTTAAGTTAATTATTGTGATTTATATTATTATTTTTTTGTAATTTTTAGATAAACGGCAAGAGTATTAAATACAAATAGACTCAATTTCCAATAATAAAGAGATAAATATGATATATACAAATAATTATATGCAATAATACATATGTAAAATTAAATAAAAATAGAAGGGTGAATCAGTCAATTAGCTTTTCGACCCCAAGCTAGTTTATGTTCTCACATATTAAATCTTTTATATAGTTAATTATTGTGATTTATAGTACTTTTTACGTATTTTTCAAATAATATATGTTACTGTACTTCTTATGTCCCAATTTATGTAACTATGATAGAATTTCGAGAGCCAATCGAATATTGTATGTCTTTTAAATATTTTAACTTGTTAATTATTGTAATTTATAGCACTTTTTATATCACTTTAAAATAATTGTCCTAATTTATGCGGCACCGATAGAATTTCAAAAATCAGTCGATTTTAATTATTATGATTCAAAGTATTTTTTTTACGTAAATTTTAAACAAATATAAATAATTTTTTAAAAAATCCTCATAGTTTTTTTTTACGTAAATTTTAAATAAATATAAATAATTTTGAAAAGATCCTTAAATAATAATAAGTGGGACTTTGAGGAGCTTAGTGGAATAATAATAAGTGGGACTTTGAGGAGCTTAGTGGTCATTTTGGAAACTTGACCCTAAGCTCCTCAAACATTCCCTCTTATTATATATATATATATATATATAAATATAAATATGGTAAAATTTATAGCACTTTTTATATCACTTTAAAATAATTGTCCTAATTTATGCGACACCGATAGAATTTCGAAAACCAGTCGATTTTTTTTAGTATGTCTTTTAAATATTTTAAAATTAATTATTATGATTCATAGTATTTTTTTTTACGTAAATAAATATGAAATAAATATAAATAATTTTGAAAATTTTAAATAAATATAAATAATTTTAAAAAAGTCCTTAAATAATAATAAGTGGGACTTTGAGGAGCTTAGTGGTCATTTTGAAAACTTGACCCTAAGCTCCTCAAACATTCCCTCTTATTATATATAGTAAAGTAAATTGACAATTGTTTCTAATTTTACCTTTAATATTAAAGTAGATTTTTTTTAATATTGCTCAAGATTTTAAAAAAATATTAATAAATAGGAATAACTTAGTAAACTATACCTTGTATTTATTATTTTGCTTAATGATCGTGAAAAAAATTAAAACAACTGTTAAAGTGGGACGGAGGGAGTAGAAAGGTAAGAAATATTTTAATAAGATATTTTTTTTTTCAAATGCATATATTGCCTATAGAGTTCCTATAACAATCCTCAGCCGAAAAAAGTTTTTAAAATTAAAATTGATAAATTCTTACTTAAAATCAACAACGTCTAAAGAGAAATTGAATGAATTAGGTATATTATCAATTGAAAAGAAATTATTTCGAGAAGAACATTAGAAAACAATTTTATTCAAAATTTTGAATCTCAAGAATTTCTAAAAATAGACTTCAAATAATATATATATAATTTTTTTTCCATGAAAAAATAAATTAAGGCCGCATTTTGAAATTTCGCTTTAGATCACCGGATATATTGAGTCGCCCTTGCCCCCATATAGGGAAAACACAATAAATAAACTCCAATAATAATATTAGCAGTATAACAATATATAATAATATTATTAGAACAATATGAAACAGCAATATTAGTAAGATTATAATACTTGAAAAATAAATATTACTACTATAATATTTATAATATAACATATAAATACTTAAGTCGTGTTGAGCACTGTCCTAAGAAACTATTTCAATGATATAAAATATTTCTCCAGAGTTAAACAAATCTTCCTTAAATAATTAGAGGATAAATGAATCAGCAAAATTATTAATACTAATGGCAGCAAGTTAATTAGAGAATTAAAATAAAATCAAAATAATTATTAATAATTATAGGAAATTATAGGAGAAGCCAAAGAGAGAGAGGACGTGAGGGAGAGAACAAGAAAGGAATAAGTTTGGTATTTCAATGTTTTGCTGTGGAATACCATTGCCTATTTATAGGCTAAAATTATTTGAATAAGACCATAGAAAGTTGCCAGTGTTTGCACGCTTGTCTTGCTAAATTCATGCAAGGTGACAACACATAAATAATATAAGGCTAAAATTAAGCCATCGCAATGTACTTGTTTGCTTGACAAGTGTCATAATTCTCAAAATATCTCTTGTGCAGCATATGTTTTTCCAAACAATATTATTGGCTTCTCATTTTTTCAAATATACTATAAACAAATTCTTTTGAAATAAATAATATTTACTTACAATCCTCACATTAATTCGAAAGAATTTATAGGAAAACGAATTTAACTTGCTGAATTTATACTACAAGAAAAAGGACTTATAACATTAACATTTAGCAGCGATCTTATTTGTTGTTATAAAAAATACATATATAGCGACGACAAGTGATGTCGCCACAGAAGAAAATATTTAGTGGCGAGTTATTTCATTTCGCTGCTAGTAGGCATTGCTAATTCTCAATTATTAATTCCCACTAAATCAAAATTTTGGCTCCATTTTTTTTAGTAGCGACAAATAAATAGTCACTTGTAAATGTCGTTTGCAGCGACAGTGTCGCTCCTAATAGCCAATTTTATTAAATATAAAATTAAAAAAAAAATAAAAAAAATATCTGATAGCATATACACATATACACTCTCTCTTTATCGAATTAGCTCTCACTCCTTTCTCTCTCAATTTTTTCACAAAATTCTTACTCTCAAATCTGTGAAATTGCTGTTCATATGGCAAAATGTGAGCAAATTTCACCACCATATCTTTACCCAAAAGCCCTAATCAGGTATATATGTGCTCGAATTCCTTTCGATTTTTCTCTCTCCAAATTTCACCTCCATTTCTTTAACCCATTTGAAAAATGTATAGAATCAGAAGTTTTTAGAAGTTTTGAAGTAGAAGGTTCTAAAAAATTTGTGTAAAGCAGAAGTTGTTCGAAGTTTTGAAGGTGAAGGTTCGTAGTTTGATAATCTTAGCTGAAGTTGAAGTTGTTCGAAGCATTGTTCAAAGTTTTGAAGCCGTTCAAAGGTTTGTAAGGTACAACTCATATTTAACCCTAAAATTATTTTTCGTATTTTGTCGATTTTTGATTTTCACTGTTCTTTTCGAGTTATCACTTTCGTTGGGTTAGCTGAAGGTTTATTTTTGAAATTCTAGTCCTTTAGATGGTGTTATTGTGATTGCATGTTCATATTTATGCAGAGAGAAGAGCTTTGTTTAGGTTAGAATTACATGGGTTTATGTTTTCACTATTCTGGGTTGGCTGAAGGTTCATATTTATCTAGAGAAAAAAGCTATTAAAAGATTTGTTTTAGACCTTTAGATGTTATTTTGATTGCATGTTCATATTTATGTAGAGAAAACATCTTTTCCTCTTAAATCCTATGACTGATGTGAATATAAGTTTAGGCCCTATTAAGAATCAATCTTAGGCACTTTTCAACATAATTTTGTTCTTTTTCATCACATTATGGTTCCTGATGAAATTTTTTTGTTTATGATTTATTACACCATTATCTTTCCTTAAAATATTTTTTTGATAACCGTGGTGTCCGGGACGCTTGTGCACACCTCGATTATACCTCTGACCAGTAACTTCAAGGCCCTACTAGTAGATTCTATTTTTTTAATTATATACATTATACTTTTGAAAACTATACGACCACTATCTTTAATAGGTACAGTGCACAAATAATCAGACTTCAATAAGTTGCTAGGTGAATCAACTTTGTACTTAATGAAATTTGAAAGAAATGTTCAATTTTTTCTCAACATTGCTGTTTCTTTTTAGTCATTTTTTCCGTAGAAAGGAATCAAAGACTTATCTTATCTGCTTGATACCCCTCATTGTGCATCAATTTCTATAGTTGTATTTGGGATATGGTGTAATTCTGCTATCTAATCTAGACATGACTAAAAATCACCTGATGAAATGTGTTACTATGATGGTATTAACTACTAGGTTACTTGAAACTTAACCTCTGTTTTCTAATAAGTATTAACAGTCTTTTTGGCTGTTGGAAACTTTTGGTTAACGTATGACTGATATTTTTGCCTGCTGGTTCTAGTGCTAGTATTTCGTAATTAGTTTTACTTGTGTTGATCAAGTTTATGTGTGTCAGTATTTTTATTTTGTTACACATTTTGGACACTCCACTATCTTATATTAGTTTTTGTTGTCCGGACGATATGCTTTATTTTGAGACATTTGTACTAGAAGCTCATGACTTGTAACTTGGATTGTGTCAACCTTGGCGCGTCGACTGTCTTGCTGTTTCTGTAGTTTTCCATTATTTCTTATTATCACTGATAATCCATCTATTTTTTTTTTTTGAAACTGGTAACTTTACTCTATATATCTACAAGGTATACTGCAGCCAAAAACATTGTAGTTCCCCTTCAAAAAAGTATTACAACTTACTGCATTTTAAGATTAACCAGCCTATAAGTAATCTAATACATCAAAGATGTCCTCTGTTTGAGATAAAACATGATGCTTACACCAAAAATAAAAAAGGCCTAAACAGTTCATTTTAATCTTCTATAAGTTGTTTTGCACATTTTCCAAGCATTTGTTGTTCCTTTCTCTCCATATTGTCCACCAAATATATGCCGGGACAATTTTCCATCTCTCCTCCTTCTTGGCAGCATTGCAATCCCTATTCCAACTGCTCAGAACACCTTTAATACTCCTAGGTTTCACCCATTTGATTCCTTTTAAACATATAAACATTCTCTAGAGTTATTCTGTCCACTTAAAATGCAAGAAAAGATGGTTAATTGTCTTAGCTTGCTCCCCACACAGAGAACAGTTGGAAGCCAACTGATATCCCCTCTTGTTCAGATTTCATGAGTCAGGAATGATTCTTTAATCAGTAACCATAAAAAGCAGTTGACTTTGTATGGTATCTTAGGTTTCTGGATCATACTCCATGGCCAATTAGTCTCCTGATGCATTGTCATATTCAAATCCTTATACACTGAAGCTACTGAGAATTGCTCTTGATTGTTTTTCTCCCATATCAACATGTCCTTCTTATCAGATAGGTTGGTGAAACTGGCTAATGAAGTCTGAAATTCTACCGCTTTCTCTACCTCCCAGTCACTTTGATAGGTAGTTTAGTCTTCCATATATGCTTTCATGGTCATTTGTCAATCATGGAGTTTCTTGAGCATAAGCTGTGATAGCGTACAAACTTGGGAATTCCTCACTCAAAGTTGTATCCCCTAACCATATGTCCTTCCAAATTTGATGCGAGATCCATTCCCCCACTTTAAAAGTGATATTCTCAGCAAAATCAGGTCAAAATTTACTGATGCTTTTCCATAGACCAACTCCATATGCATCTGCTGAAATTTTTATGCACCAGGGAGTGCACTCCCCATGTTTAGCTTTGATTCCCTCTTTCCGCTATTATTACATATGCATCTTTGTTATTGTTACAATTATTTGCTATATATATATATATATATATTTTAATTTCTTGTTGAACTATATTGTCGAGAAATCCTCTATCGGGAGAAAAGGACACACCAGATAAAGTCTGGGAGCTCCAACACACACGTAAGAATTCTAATGTAGAGCGTGTCTGGTTAGATCCGCAATCCCAACAGATTCATGTAATTTTCTAAAATCACTGCCTTATTATCTTTCTAACCTATAAGTTACTTTCAATATATTTGTTGGTGTAAATGGTTATGTGTTATTGCAGGGCCAGCTCCAACAAATTATTCATGAATAACAATCTAAAGAGATCGATCATCCCATGACTGGGGATGAGATCTTATCCTCGATTCTTGGTGAGAGATCAGGCTATGTTTGGGGAAAAGGATATGAAAAAAAGCCTCCTAGAAAGACTAAAATACAACAGGCAGACATAGAGGTTAGTGTGTCTTCAGTGATGAAAAGTATGCGTCAAGATATGCAAGACAATATACGACAAGAGATGCAAGTTGATATGGATCGAAAGTAGCAGGAAGAACGTGAACAAATGGCTGCAGATTTAAAAAAAAATATGGAAGAGGAGCTTGAGCTCATGAAAGAAGAAGTAGGAAAGATGTTCCAAGAACAAATGACTGCTTTGATGACTAAAGTGCAATAGGTACTTTCTCTTGCTCCTCCTTAACAATTCTCTCCTTTCTTTGATGTTTACATCAATTCTGTTTGTTTACATCACTTCTCTTTGTTTGATGTTTTGTTTTCTCGAGAAATCTGTTACTTCAAATTTTGTTACTTCCAAAAATCTGAGAATGTTGCCTGAGTAAGTTTCACTCTAAAGCTCTGTATAGCCATTTGAGATTATGTTTGAGTACGAGTCAAGCTTAAGGTATTTAAAATTATAGTTGATGATTTAAGTTCAAAGCTTATGTTTCATGGTAATGAAGTTTAAAAGTTGTAAAGTAACGGAATGAGGAAGCTTCTTTGCAGCTTATGTTTTAGTGACATGCTTTATAGTATTTGTGCTTCTATTTGTTATGCCAGTGACTGTGAAACTTATTATTCAATTTCCACCTGAAATATGTTCAATTGTACATAAGGTGAACTAAATTGGTTTACAAGTACAAAAGAAGGGAAACAAAATCTAGACTAAAGTAGCTCTGTTTTTTCTTTTGAGTAAATGGAGAGATGACATTAAATGTGTTTCTTTACCTTCTAGTTGTACAAGTAACATAAGAAGGAGAAGGATTTACTTCAATAAGTGGGTTGTTGGGGAAAAATTCAGAAAAAAAGTAATGCTGAAGGAATATATTATAGCTTTGGCATGGTTTGAACTTTAATTAATGACTGTAATTTGACATGTGTCTAAATAAATTCCAACATACAGTAGTAGAACCAGAGTGCGTCGAAGTAAGGGGCGCATGACACTTGTCTTTTTGATTGCTTTTCTGCATTCATGTCGTAGTTGTTTCACTGATAATTCAGCTAATAACTGAGAAAATAAAACATTTAAAAATTATCATTTGACATGGCTTACTTGTCAATTGATTGACATTCTTGATTTGTCTTTTTAGGGAACATTTTTTTTGATAACTAAAGTAATTTATTAATTACCAAAGAGCATTACAATCTACAACCAAGCTACATCACAGTTTGATGTTTTTCATTAAAAAAAAAATAAAGCAACTCAAGTACTACCTACACTAATCAAGACCAACAACTATTACAACTGAAAACAGTTGAAAAACAAGGCCTTGCAAGTAACTTCTCAGGTCTCTAGTGGCTCTCACTGTGAAGATACATGTCATTTCTCTGACCAAATCATCAGTTGTCCAGTCTACCTTGTCAAAAATTCTGGTGTTCCTCTCTGTCCATATAGTATAAAGTGTTTCAGTGCAGACTTGTTTCATCATCCTACCTCTTCTAGAATTTTCTCTAGTTGTCTGAATAAATCATTACTGAATCTATATATTGCCAAGAACTGATATCACTTGAAACCACTTAAAGACTCTCAATCAAAGCTGCTTTGTGAAAGTATATTCCCAAAATAAATGAGCACTAATTTCTGGGGAAGTCTTACAAAACACACATTTAGGATCAACATTAATGTCTCATTTTGCAAGCTTATCCACTGTGTTCAAATGGCCATGCAAATATCTACAAAGTAAAAACAGCCTTAGGCCTGACCATGTTTTTGCACATGAAGTGTTTCCATTCCTTTTTGGGTAAGTGCCCTAAAGACTGCTTGAAAAATTGTCTAATTAAGCTGGGCTTAGAGTGATCATCAACCTGTAGCTTCTTTGTATAATATTTAAGTTGCAATATGTTGAATATCACTTGCACTTCTAAATTTTTTTCTGCAATCACCTATTGTTCATTCATATTTGGACTTCTAAATTAAACTAGTCAGTCATTATCTTATAAATTCGGAGTACAAAGTGAAATAGTAAGGTATTTTTTAGATGAACTACAAGGTAAAAATTTATCCATGTGTTTGAAGAAGTATAGTAAATTACATTTTATGGTTTTTTTGGAATTTTTGTTTCTTGTTGGGGTATTAATTAACTTTCCGTTTCTTGTTTGTTATTGACTAAACAACTCTTCTATTTTTTAGTGTATGTATTATTCTGATAGATTAATGTAGTAACAAAGTACAATTTCTGATTCTATTTTTTACTCCAATTGTGAAAGTAAAAGATTGATATTTAAAGTCTTGTGTGCTCTATGTTACTCCTATTATTATATATAACTGGGTTATGAGAATTTTGAAATTAACTCGTATGTTTTCTAATAATAGGGGCAAGATTTTTAACAATGAATTCGAGAGGAAGCTTAACAGCAAGCAATGCATGAAAGTTTTTGTTTTTGTAATCATATGTATATGCATACAATGAAGGTTTTTGTTTTTTGAATCATATGTATATACATACAATAACAGCTAAAGTACTATGTAGTTGCTTTTCTAGTACTGAAAGTATTTATAATATTTGACTTGGAAATGCTTTTGCAATTTGTTAAATATATTAGTGGATGTTTTTAAGAGCTATCTATTAACTTTGGAGAATTTGATTGTCAATTATAGTATTTGTATCTAATAATTTAATATTTTGTGTAGTTACTCATTGACATCGAGGTGAATATTGCCACAAATATTGTATAGTTTATGCGGCTATTAATGTTACTACTAAAAAGTAATTTTCAGTAGCGAAATATCAGTTACCATTGATAGTTTGCAATTAATAAAAAAAATTTAGCAGCGACTTAAAGATTGCTACTGATTGTTTATGAACTTTTGTAGCGGCAGGAGTCGCTACAGAATTCAATTTTTAGTAGCGACAAAATGTTGCCACAGAAAGTTAATTAGTTTTGGGGCGATAAAGTCACCACTAAATGACTTCTTTTAGTGGCGACTAGGCCAATAAAGTTGTTGTAAAAATTTTTTTGGTGGCATAGTTGTTTACTTTCTGTGGCGGTAATCATTGCCACAAAAGCAAACTTATTATGGCTCCTAAAAACCTTTAGTGGCGACTTTATTGTATTTAGCGGCGACTTTTTTCGTAGCTATAAGTCAGATTTCTTGTAGGGTTTGCATGGAAAAATGCGATAGCCTTGGTATGTTTTGGACTATGAACCAAACTTAGATCTATAAAAATTTAACTTAGAGAAGTATTGGTGAAATAATTTTCTATGAACCAATAATTCTTATTGTCAGCTAGAGAATTTATCAATCACATTTTGACCGTAATTTTGCTGTTCAATGTGGTTTTGCGACTATAGGCCATACACATGCTTGGTATTCATGAGAGCTCTAGAGATTAGGCCAAAATTTCATAGGAACGGTCCCATTCCACTTCTCATATAGGTGAATTCATCAAGTGTATACTATTTTTAAATACACCATCCATAAGGACTATGAATTCATTAAGAGTTAATAACTCATCCCTCAGTTTTTGTAGCAGTTCAAGCACTCTCAATTAGTGCGCAGTGTCAACATCGACTTGTTATTATTCATATGAACCTACTTCATGGGATCTCCAATCACATAGGTTGGGTTACCATCTTTATTGACATTCATATTAGCCTTAACCCCATCTCTTTTGAGGTTTGAAGAGTTGATTTTCTTCCCACAGGTTTAGTCAGTTAATCGGCCGAATTCAATTCTGACTTCACATAGTCAATGGAAATTATTCCATCTTTCAGCAATTGCTTAATGGCGTCATGTCTCAATTTCACGTGTCTACTCTTACAATTATAAGATTTATTCTTCGCAATAGCAATTGCAGCTTGACAATCACAGTGAATAGACACAAGAGGCAATAAATCATCCTTACTTAAAGGGATATTCGCTAAGAAATTTCTTAGCCATTCAGCCTTATATCCAGCTAGATCCAGAGCTATAAATTCTGACTCCATAGTCGATCTAGGAATGATCATCTGCTTAGTTGATCTCCACGATATTGCACCCCACCAACGGTTAACACATAGCCACTAGTGGATTTCATTTCATCTGAATCAGAGATTCAATTTGCGTCACAATATCCTTCTAAAATAGAAGGAAATCTGCTATACAGGATACCATAATCCATAGTTCCTCTCAAATATTTCATCAGTCTCACTAATGCAGTCCAATGCTCTTTATTGGGATTATGAGTATATCTACTCAGTCTACATACAATATAGGCTATATCAGGTCTAGTAAAATTCATCAAAAGCATCAGACTCCCAATAACCTGTGCATATTTAGACTGAGCAACTGGGTCACCATTATTCTTATTCAATTGAGAGTTAGCATCATAAGGAGTGGCTACATGAGTTACCTCCCAACATTCAAACTTCTTAAGAAGCCTTTTCACATAATGTTCTTGTGACAACATTATACCATCTTCACTCCTTATAACTTTAACTCCCAATATCATATTCACTTCAACCAAATCTTTCATATCAAAGTTAGTAGATAAAAATAATTTGATATTTTCCACAATATTTAAGTTTGTACCAAATACAAGCATGTCATCAACATACAAGCATATTATCACATAATCATTGTCTGCCACTTTAGTATATACACATTTATCCACTTCAACAGATAAAAACTTTTCTTTCAATAAGACTTGATTAAAATTTTCATGCCACTGTTTAGGAGCTTTTTTAAGGCCATAAAGAGATTTAATTAATTTACAAACTTTATTTTCTTGTCCAGAAATAATACATCCTTCAGTTTGAACCATATAAATTTCTTCTTCTAAATCAACATTTAAGATATCTATTTTTACATCCATTTGATGAATAAAAAGTTTATGAATTGATGCTAAGGCAATTAATATTCGAATAGAACAAATTCTAGTCACTGGTGCAAATGTATCAAAATAATCAATGTTTTGCTTTTGAGAAAATCCTTTTGCTACTAACTGAGATTTATATTTATCTATAGATCCATCAGGATTAAGTTTCTTTTTGAAAATCCACTTACAACCAATAGGTTTTGCACCAGGAGGTAAATCAGTTAAAATCCATATATTATTTTTCATGATTGAATCAATTTCAATTTTTATTGCCTCTTTCCAAAATTTAGCATCAGAAGAAGATGTAGCTTCAAAATAATTTAATGGTTCACTATCGACAAGAAAAGTTCTAAAATTATTTTCATAAGAAAAATATTCTTTTCTAGGCCTTTTACTCCTTCTCAGTTCCTCAATATTAATTGAGACTCATTTTCTCTTTCAACAGGTGCATGAGAAACTTTATCACATAGTGAAATAATATGTTCAAAGAATTCAACATTTTTAATTAGTCTCAATAATGGTATTTCTATCAAGCACATCACTTTTTAAAATAAGAAATCTATATGCAACACTATATTCAGCATATCCTATAAGCATACAATCAACAGTTTTAGAACCTATTTTTCTCTTTTTAGGTTCAGGCAAAAGAACTTTAGCAAGGCAACCCCATACTTTTAAATATTTCAAATTAGGTTTATAACCTTTTCATAGTTCATAAGGAGTTTTGCCAGTTCTTTTATGAGGAATTCTATTTTGTAAGTGACACGCAGATAAAATAACTTCACCTCATAAATTATCAGGTGCATTAGAGCTAATTAACAAGGAGTTCATCATTTCTTTTAAAGTCCTATTTTTTTTTATTTCAGCTACACCATTAGACTCAGGTGAATAAGGAGGAGTTACTTCATGAATAATACCTTCTTTTTCACAAAAGGCATTTAGCGATAAATATTCTCCACCTCTATAGATCTTATTCTCTTGATTTTTCTACTAAGCTGATTTTCAACTTCATTTTTATAAGTAATAAAAGCATCAAATGCATCATCTTTATTTCTAAGCAAATATAACTTAGTAAATCTAGAAAAATCATCAATAAAGGTCACATAATATCTTTTTTCACCTCTAGTTATAGTTTGTTTTAAATCACCCAAATCAGTGTGAATCAAAGATAATAATTTAGTTTCTCTATTAACTGAAAAACATGTCTTTTTAGTAATTTTAGCTTCAGAACATATTTCACATTTATCAAAATTTATTTGAGTCTAAATTAGATATCAAACCAAGTAATTGCATTTTTTTTTAATATTTAATATTAACATGTCCTAATTTAGCCTGCCATAAAGAAATAGAGTCAACCATATAAGCAGAAGTTGATGCATTATTATTGATAATATGAAGTACATAAAGTCCATGGTTACAATAGCCTTTTCCCACAAACATATTATTTTTTGTTAATATAATCTTATTAGATTCAAAAGACACTTTCACTCCAGCTTTATTTAGTAATGCCACAGAAATCAGGTTTGCTCGCATTGTAGGAACATGTAGCACATCCACGAGGGCTAAAGTTTTTGCCTAAGTGAGTTTTAGGAGAACTTTGCCCTTGACCAAGACTTTAGCAGTTCTTGAGTCTCCAAGGTAGACCACTTCACTATCATCCCCTATTGATGTATAGGAGGCAAATACTTCTCGATTTGCACAAATATGTTGAGTAGCCCAGCGTCTACCGCCCATTCTTTTATATGTGCTACCATATTTAATTGAGAAATAATAGCTACAATTATTTCATCTCCTTCTGCTAAATTAGCTTTAGGAGGATTTCTCATTTCTTTGTCATTTCTCATTCTGTGCCTGCATTGTGCGACATGATGACATGGTTTTCTACAAGTAAAACAAGTGCCTTTCTTTTTCTTAAAATGGGGATTATTAGGCTTGTAACCTTGAAATTTATTACCATACCTTTTGTTATTGCTGCTTTGACCTTGTACTAAGTTCACCTTCAGTTCCACCTACTTAGCTTTAAATGATTCCTTTATGTTGGTGTCTTCAATTAAAATGTGAGTTATTATCTCCTCAATGGTGAAGTGTAATGACCCTCCAGGTCATTTTTTGCATTTCCACATTAATTCAGCATTTAGAGCTTTTCCATAGCTGCTAAATGACTTGTTGGAGCTGACAGTTCGGTTATCGGATAATTCGTTTGGGTTTTAGAGCCAATTCTCTATTTTGAAATCTTCAAATTTGGATACCGAGAATAAACTTCAGGTAAATGTCCTCGTATGCCAATTCTGACAGTTTGATCATCTCCAGAATGTCGATTTTAGGCTAGGTGGATCCTTGGTTCGGGTCCCGAAGCTTCCAGACTTGTTTTGGGCTATTGGGTGGAAAGTGATGAAAATAACCACTTGGGTGTGGAATCCACATTTCATCGAAACGACCCTAAATGGATATTTTGATTGCATCGTTGAGTCCAGAATATCGAATTTGATAGGCTAGCATAATTCATCTACGTTCACAGGATTTCGAATAAATCCCGAGGGTCCATTGGAAACTTGGCAAAATATTGCCAAGCGCTGATGCCTTAGCTGGTGCAGCCGCGTAAGCGGAAGCCGCTTTAGCGGTTAACACTGATCTCTGATGGATCGCTTAAGCGGAGACCTTACCGCTTTAGTGGACGCCGCTTGAGCAATGTTTGGTCCGCTATAGCAGAGTTTGGTCTGGTCCATGAACCGCTTTAGCGGTAGTGTCCCGCTTTAGTGGTCAAGTGGGCGCTTAAGCGGCACCTGCAGTGTATTTAATCCCCTTTTCACCCATTTTTCTCTCATTTTCTCTAAGTATTGAGAGCATTAAAGCCCTAGAGAGATAGTGAGAGAGGGGAGGCAATTCTTGGGTGATCAAGGGAGGTTGGAGAGTTCGTCAAAGCCTTTTTCCTTGTCTTAATCCTTGTAAGTTCTGTCTAATTTCTCGATAAATTCTTTGTTTTGGGTTTAAATTCGTAATTCATTTATGGGTTGATTTTGGATGTTTTGGAGCTTGGAATTTACCCATTCTTGAGGGTAATGATCCTTGAGCCTTGAGAGACGTTTTGACAGTTTCAAATTTATGATTCCGTAAGGGACTCCACATGGGATTTTTAGCTCAATTTTAGACCCAAAGCATTTATATGCAATACAGGTATCATTATTCTTATATTAATGAGTAGATTGTTATTTTGATAGCGTGGCATCGTGGGGAGGTTTCTCGAAAGGGCAAACCCCCAATTTAGCAGATTTTCTCCAGCATTCTTCGGCGTCCAGGTAGGCTAGGCTTACCTTACTTATAGATTGAGATTTATTATGGTGTTAATATGATATTATGATAGTTTTGGGTTGGAAATTATGGTTTGGTTGCTTAGTTAGTGAAGTTTGATTTATTTGGCCGATTTGTGAGCCGTTTCAGAGGTAGAATCGACCCATTTACCCTTTCTTTAAGTCAAATGATGCTTTTAGGCTTTATTTAGACTTATGTAATAGCTTGTAGTGGAATTTCGGAGACTTAATCATTTTTGGGTAGTAATCGCCTTAGTATGAACTTTTGAGTTTAGAAGCGGGCCCTGCCAACCCTCTTTTAGGATGTGCGATCTCTTTTAGCTCCTTATAGACTTAGGAGGACTTCGTTCGGAACATTATAATTAATCTTGAAATTTATTCTATATAGCTTTTTCCTAGTTCGGAGCAAGGCTAGTTATTGTGACTTTATCTTATTATACCGGTTCAAGTCCGACCTTCTACTGTTTATTTATGGTTATGGTGTTAAAGAATGATTCGATTCCGGCATCTATGATATGATTATGGTGTTAAAGACCGGTTCGAGTCCTGAAACTATGATATGGTTATGATGTTAATGATCGGTCCGAGTCTGACATCTATGATATGGTTATGCTGTTAAAGACCGGTTTGGGTTCGGCACTTTATGGTTCATCTATGATATTGTGAATCTGGTTCGAATCCGGTATTATATAGTACAAATGGTTTCATGGATATGGGATTATTGGTTGGTTATATCATGCTTAGTGTCAGTAGATCTCCTCTTGATTGTATCCCGTATATCATGCTTAGTGTCAATAGATCTCCTCTTGATTGTATCCATCGGGCTTATGGGGCCTCGTTTGGGTTAGTCTTCTCTTGTTTGCACCTTCTAGGCTTATGGGGGCCTAGTTATGTTATAATTAGTTTACTTTAATTTTGGTATCGCGTGTTTAATTATTTATTTTCTTGTGTTGGAGCATGATCTCTGGTTTTTCCCTTTCTCCTTGACTTAGCCTACATTCTAGTATTTTATTATGCTTTTATTATGATTTAGCTCAGTTGGTCGATGATGCCTACTGAGTACCCATTTTTTTGGTACTCATACTGCACTTCTACATCTTTTTATGATGCAGATCCGACTACTAGCTACTGTCGTTGATATTCCTTCCAGCTTGCTTACAGGATCGAGAGATACTGTGAGCTTTAAGAGCCAGAGCTGATCCCCTCTCCTTTCTTGATTTTTGACAGTCTTTACATTCGAGACTACCTGTATATTGATTCTACTAGTACTCTTATTCTTTTGAGTAATGGCTCTTATACTCTCCTTAATAGGTCCTGGGATGTTTCTTTTGTTCTTCCTTTTTTTGTTTGGTATTTTAGAATTGTATTCATATTTATATTGCCTTCGATCTTATTTTATGCTTATTTCCCGATATTTATCTTGTCTTCCGCTATTTAGCCCATTACTTATCATTTTGGGCTACAGTTTGGCTTACCTACTGGTGGGTTATGATAGGTCCCATCATGACTCCGAAAATGGGTCGTGACAAATTGATATCAAAGCCTAGGTTCACTAGTATTGTTGGTACAAGAGCAAGTGTCTAGTAGAGTCCCGCGGATCGGAACGATGACGTTCGTGTCTTATCGTCGGGAGGCTATAGGACATGCTTAGGATTATTTCACTTTCTTTATTCATCTCGTATACTGAGTCTGTGTTGGTCTCTAAGGTTCTTGTTGTTTCACTCTTTCACAGATGGTCAGGACGTACGCTACTACGCCCGTCGATGAGGATCCCGAACCTGCGACTAGGGCACCTGCCAGAAGATGTGGCCGACCTAGAGGTCGAGGCCAGGCTAGAGCTGCAGCCCCAGCTAAGGGTTAGGGTAGTGAGCCATCACCAAATCTTGCTATTGCTTCCGAGTCAGAGTTTCCACTACCTCAGCTATTGGTGGGCCAGGGGGCAGTCCAGGCACCACTGGGGTTTATTTCTTCTTTATTGCTTAGGGATGCCTTGGTCTAGTTATTGGGATGAGTTGGTGGTGCACCATCTGATGTTGACAGTTTGTGGATCAGATTGGTATGGACATAAGGGCGTAACTTATAGTTGTGGATCCCTCCAGCACCAGTAGTTGCTCAGCCGATAGCTGCGCAGCCTGCTATGTCTGTTGAAGAGTAGAAGATGTTGGGTATATTTCTGAGATTTATGCCACCGAGGTTTACAGGGGCTCCAAACGCGAATGCATTTGAGTTCTTGACTACTTCGAGGATAGACTCTGTAATTTGGGCCTAGTTATTGCTCGTGGGGTTGACTACATCACTTTTCAATTGGACTCGGTAGCTAGACATTGGTGGAGAGGTTATCTTGATTCTAGGCCAGCTAGATTTCCCCTATGATATGGACTCAGTTCTCCAAGTCTTTTTTAGAGAAGTATATGCCTCGCAGCCATCATGAGCGCCTGAGGGATCATTTCACCCACTTACAACAGTGTTCTTTTGTCAGTGGTTGAGTATGAGGAACGGTTCCACGAGTTGGCCATGCATGCTACTATGATCTTGCCTACCGATTATGAGAGGATTCAGTGTTATGTTAGGGGAATAAGACTTCCTCTTTGCATGGCTACTCAAAGTTTGGTTGCTACTAGTATGTCTTTTGTTGAGATTTCAGATTATTCCTAGACTATGGAGGAGATGCATCGCGAGGCCCAAGGGGGTAGTTTTAGTGAGAGCCATAGTGGCTCGCAGTTTAGAGGTAGAGTTTCTCAGGTTAGGAACCTTCCATGTCAGTCTTATTAGCAAGAAGATCAGTCTAGTAGGCCTGTTCAGGCAACACTCCAGATTACTGACGGAGGTCAGTCCAGCTTCAGTGATTATCCTGGCCCGAGTAGTGGTCAATATTCGAGGGGTGCATATTCTAGGTGTTCCATTCGAAGTGGCTATTCCAGGTAAGTCGAAACTTCTGGTTAGGGCGGAGTGCCCTGTTCTTTCTATAGTTGTGGGGTTGTTGGTCATTACTCCAGAGAGTGTCCCCGACATGGGATGATTTTGCCTGCAGTACAGTGTGTTCAGCCGATTAGATCAATGCTGCCTCCAGCTAGGGGTGGTGCTCAGGGTCATAGGGGTGGCCCCCAGGGTTCTTGAGCAGGTTCTCAAGTAGGTAGGACAGGCGGTCGGTCAGATGCCCTGCCTGGTGGCGGGTGAGGTCATTTATATGCTGTATCTGGTAGGCCAGAGGCAGAGTCCTCGGATACTGTTATTACTGGTATAATTTTAGTGTGCTGTCAGCCGGCTATTGCTTTATTTGATCTGGGATCCACTTATTCATATGTTTCTGCTTATTATGCACCACAGTTAGAATTGTTTTGGGAGCCTTTATCTGTGCCACTGCATATATCTACTCCCGTGGGTGATTCTTTAGTAGTGGATTGGGTTTATAGATCATGTGTTGTAACCGTTCGAGAGTTTGATACTTGGGCTGATCTTATTGTGTTAGACATGGTGGACTTTGATGTGATTCTGGGCATGGAATGGTTATCCCCTTATTATACAATCTTGGATTATTTCGCCAAGACCGTTACCTTGGCCATGCCTAGCGTACCCTCGATTGTGTGGCAGGGTTCCTTTAGCCGTGCACCAATGGGGATTATTTCTTATGCTCAGGCTAGGAGATTGGTATCGAGGGGTTGTGAGTCTTATCTTACTTATATTCGTGATGTCCGCGCGGAGAGTGCTTTGCTTGATTCTGTTCCTATAGTTTGTGAATTTTTTGATGTTTTCCCTACCGACCTACCTATCCTTCCTCCTAAGCATATTATTGAGTTCTTTATTGATCTTGAGTCGGGCACCCGACCTATTTCTATGGCACCTTACCGCATGGCTTTTGTTGAGATTAGGGAGCTAAATTCTCAACTTTAGAATTTGTTAGGTAAGGGTTTTATCAGACCGAGCGTATCGCCTTGGGGTGCTTCTGCTTTGTTCATGAAGAAAAAAGATGGTTCCATGCATTTGTGTATTGACTACAGACAGCTGAATAAGGTGACAATGAAGAATAAGTATCCTATGTCTCGTATTGATGATTTATTTGACCAACTTTAGGGTGCGGCGGTGTTCTCTAAGATTGACTTGAGATTCAGATATCATTAGTTGAGGATTCGGGCTGAAGACATCCCTAAGACAAACTTCAAGACTCGCTATGGCCATTATGAGTTTTTTGTGTTGTTTTTTCGGTTGACCAATGCCCCTGCAACATTTATGGATTTTATGAACCGTGTTTTTAGGCCATATTTGGACTCCTTCATGATTGTGTTTATTGATGACATATTGGTGTATTCGAGGGGTAGGGAGGAGCACAAGCAGCATGTAAGGGTTGTGCTTCAGACTTTGAGAGATCACAAGCTATTTGCCAAATTCTCAAAGTGTGAGTTTTGGCTCGATTCTGTTACATACCTAGGGCATGTGGTATCTAAGGATGGTAATATGGTGGATCCAGCGAAGATAGAGGCTATTCGTGATTGGGCCAGACATACATCTCCGATCGAGATTCGTAGCTTTATTGGTTTGGTAGGTTACTACAAACGATTTATTGAGGATTTTGCTTCTATTGCCGTGCCTATGAATAGGTTGACTAGGAAGGAGGTTTAAAGGTTCTTTGAGTGTGAGTCAAGCTTTCGAAAGCTCAAGGAGATGCTCACTTCAGCTCCTATATTGACTCTTCTTGTTGAGGGTGAGGGGTGTACGGTTTATTGTGATGCTTCCAGTGTTGTTTGGGTTGTGTTCGAATGTAGCAGGGCCGAGTTATTGCTTATGCATAGAGGCAGCTTGAGGTTCATGAGCGTAACTACCCCACCCATGACTGGAGTTGGCAGCAGTTGTTTTCGCGCTTAAGATTTGGAGGCATTACTTTTAAGGTGTTTATTGCAAGATCTACACTGACCATCGTAGTCTTCAACACCTTATGACTCAAAGGCAGCTAAATTCTAGATAGTGCAGATCGATTGAGTTGCTGAAGGACTATGACATCTCTATTCTTTACCATCCGGGCAAGTCAAATGTGGTAGCGTACACCTTGAGTCGGAAGGCGGTGAGTATGGGTAGTTAGGCCTCTATTTCAGTTTGAGAGCGGCCATTGTCTTGGGACATTCAGTCCTTAGCTAACTTGATGGTTCGATTTGATGTTTCGGACCCTAGGAAGATTCTTGCTAGTGTTAAGGCTAGATCTACCTTACTTGAGCAGATTTAAAGTCGCCAGTTTGAGGAGAGTATACTTTGTGGCCTCCGTGATCAGATTATGAGGGGTGAGTCCAGTCGGGCTATCCTAGATTCAAAAGGCATTCTAAGATTTGATAGCCGCATTTATGTTCCAAAGGTTGAAGGATTCATTCAGTTGATATTGCGGGAGGCTCATAGATCCCGATATACTATTCACCCTAGGACAACCAATATGTATAGAGACTTGAGACAACATTACTGGTAGAGTGGCCTAAAGATAGATGTAGCATACTTTGTAGCTCGTTGCCTATGCTATCAGCAGGTAAAGGCCGAGCATCAGGAATTAGGTGGATTACTCCAGAGGCTACCCATTTTTAGTGGAAATAGGAGCACATTACTATGTACTTTATGACTGGTTTGCCTCGTACCTCCAGTGGTTCCAATTATATTTGGGTCATAGTAGATCGGTTGACCAAATCGGCTCATTTCATCCTAATTCAGTTTTTTTTGTGCCGAGAGGTTAGCCCGTATCATTGTTCGTGAGATAGTTTGCCTTCATGGCGTACCAATGTCCATTATTTTAGACTGAGGCTCAGTGTTCACTTCTAGCTTCTGAAGGACTTTTCAGGAAGGGTTGCGTACTCAAGTTGATCTGAGCGCCATATTCCATCCCCAGACTGACGGTCAGTCAGAGTGGACTATTCAGGTTCTAGAGGATATACTTCACACTTGCGTGATAAACTTTGAAGGTCAGTGGGAGCAGCACTTAGCCTTAGCGGAGTTCGCTTATAATAATAGCTACCATTCGAGTATTGAGATGACACCATTTAAGGCATTATATGGTAGGCATTGTCGGTCTCTGATTGGCTGGTTTGAGATTTCAGAGATTAGCCCCTGTGGTTCTGACTACTTCGTGAGTCGTTGGATAGGGTGCGGGTGATTCAGGCTAGGTTGAGGGCAGCATAGAGTAGGCAGAAAAGCTCCACTGATCATAGCCTTTGTGCCTTGAAGTTTGGAGTTGGTGATCAGGTTTTCCTCCGTGTATCGCCCATGAAGGGCGTGATGAGGTTTGGGAGGAAGGGTAAGCTCTGCCCTAGGTATATTGGTCCATTCGAGATACTTCGAGCAGTTGGTGAGGTAATTTATGAGTTAGCCTTGCCCCCGAATTTCTCAGCTGTTCATCCAGTTTTCCATGTCTCTATGCTGCGGCATTACATCCCGGATGAGTCGCATGTACTTTGGTGGGATACGGTTCAGTTGGACGAGAGGTTGAAATTCGTGGAGGAGCCACTCCTCATTTTAGCTAGGGATGTCAGACTGTTGGGCTCTAGGGAGATTCCAGTGGTTAAGGTTTCGTGGAGGCACCGTCCAGTTGAGGAGGCTACCTGGGAGATTGAGAGTGAGATATGGACCTAGTATCCCCACCTGTTTGAGCCTTCAGGTACATCTTTACCTTTTACTTTTGCGGACGAAAGTCCTTTTAAAAATGGATACTGTAATGACCCTCCCGGTCATTTTCTATATTTTCACATTATTTCAGCACTTAGACCTTTCCCATAGCTGCCTCAAGTCATTTATGACTTGTTGGAGCTGACAGTTCAGTTACCGGGCAGTTCATTTGGTTTTTAGAGCCAATTCTCTATTTTAAAGGCTTCATTGTTCAATTTTGGATATCGGGCCTAAGCTTCAAGTAAACGACCTCGTATGCCAATTCTGACAGTTTCGTCATCTCTAAAACATTGATTTTAGGCTAGGCGGACCCTTGGTTCGGGTCCCAAGGCTTTCGAACTCATTTGGGTTATTGGTTGGAAAGTGATGAAAATGGGCATTTGGGTGTGGGACCCATATTTCATTGAAATGACCCCGGATGGTGATTTCGATTGCGCCGTTGAGTCCAGAATATCAAATTTGATAGGGTAGCATAGTTTATTTGCGTTCACGGAATTTCAAATAAATCCCGAGGGCTCGTTAGAAACTTGGCAAAATATTGCCAAGTTCTGATGCTGCTTCAGCTGGTGCAATCGGTTAAGTGGGCCTTTGGCTGCTTAAGCGGCTTATCACTGGCCCCCGATGGACCGCTTAAGCGGAGACCTTACCACTTAGCAGAAGCCGCTTAAGCGACGTTTGGTCCGCTATAGCAGAGTTCGGTCTGGTCCATGGATCGCTTTAGCGGTAGTGTCCCGCTTTAGCGGTCAATTGGGCGCTTAAGCGGCACCTGCAGTGTATTTAATCCCCTTTTCACCCATTTTTCTCTCATTTTCTCTAAGTATTGAGAGCATTAAAGCCCTAAAGAGATAGTGAGAGAGGGGAGGCGATTCTTGGGTGATCAAGGGAGGTTGGACAGTTTGTCAAAGCCTTTTTCCTTGTCTTAATCCTTGTAAGTTCTGTCTAATTTCTCGATAAATTCTTTGTTTTGGGTTTAAATTCGTAATTTATTTATGGGTTGATTTTGGATGTTTTGGAGCTTGAAATTTACCCATTCTTGAGGGTAAATAATCCTTGAGGGACATTTTTACGATTTTAAATTTATGATTTCGTAAGCGGGCCCCACATGGGATTTTTAGCTCAATTTTGGACCCAAAGCATTTATATGTAATACGGGTATCATTATTCTCATATTAATGAGTAGATTGTTATTTTGATAGCGTGGCATTGTGCGGAAGCTTCTAGAAAGGGAAAATCCCCAATTTAACGGACTTTCTCAAGCATTCTTCAACGTCTAGGTAGGCTAGACTTACCTTACTCTTAGATTGAGCTTTATTATGGTATTAGTGTGATATTGTGCTATTTTTGGTTTGAAAATTACGGTTTGGTTGCTTAGTTAGTGAAGTTTGATTTATTTGGCCGATTTGTGAGTCGTTTCTGAGGTAGAATCGACCCATTTACCCTTCTCTTAAGTCAAGTGATGCTTTTAGGCTTTATTTAGACTTATGTAATAGCTTGTAGTGGAATTTTGGAGACTTAGTTATTTTCGAATAGTAATCGCCTTATTATGAACTTTCGAGTTTAGAAGCGGGCCCTGTCTACTCTCATTTAGGTTACGCAATTTTTTTTAGCTCCTTGTAGACTTAGGAGGCCTTCGTTCATAACATTATAGTTAATTTTGAACCTTAGGCTATATAGCTTAGGCTATATAGCTTTTACCTAGTTCGGGGCTAGGCTAGTTATTGTGACTTTACCTTATTATACCGGTTCAAATCCAGTCTTCTACAATTTATTTATGGTTATGGTGTTAAAGACCGGTTTGAGTCCGGCATCTATGATATGGTTATGGTGTTAAAGACCGGTTAGAGTCTGACTTTTTATGGTTCATCTATGATATTGCGAATACGGTATTGCGTAGTACAAATGGTTTCATGGATATGGGATTATTGGTTGGTTATATCATGCTTAGTGTCAATAGATCTCCTCTTGATTGTATCCATCGGGCTTATGGGGGCTCGTTTGGGTTAGTCTTCTCTTGTTTGCACCTGCTAGGCTTATAAGGGACTAGTTAGGTTATAATTAGTTTACTTTAATTTCAGTATCGCGTGTTTAATTATTTATTTTCCTGTGTTGGAGCATGATCTCAGGTTTGCCTCTTTCTCCTTGACTTAGCTTACATTCTCGCATTTTATTATGCTTTTATTATGATTTAGCTCAGTCGACTGATGATGCCTACTGAGTACCCGTTATTTTGGTACTCATACTGTACTTCTGCAGCTTTTTCTGATACAGATCTGTGTACTAGTTGCCTTCGTTGATATTCCTTCCAGCTTGCTTATCGGATCCGGAGATAGGGTAAGCATTCAGAGCCGGAGCTGATACCTTCTCCTTCCTTGATTTTGGATAGTCTTTACATTTGAGACTACTTGTATATTGATACTACTAGTACTCTTATTCTTTTCATTAGTAGCTCTTGTACTGGCCTTACTAGGTCGTGGGATGTTTCTTTTGTTCTTTCTCTTTTCCTTTTGCTATTTTAGGATCGTATTCATATTTATATCGCCTTCGATCTTATTTTATGTTTATTTCTCGGTATTTATCCCGTCTTCTGCCATTTAGCCCATTACTTGTCGTTCCGGGCTACGGTTTGGCTTACCTACTGGTGGGTTATGGTAGGCGCCATCATGACTCCGAAAATGGGTCATGGCATGAAGTTTGCCTACTTATGTTTTAAATTATTTTTGTAATTTCGGCCAACTTCTCAATCAACACTCCAACGGTAAATTTTTCGAGTAAACAAATTCCCTCGGCCTTCAAGTGTTCAAGCAATTTTTGATATTCATTTATTTGAATTTTCATTTCCTTCACATCGCTCATTTTCCAATTGTAAAATTTTCCAATCACAAACTTTTGTTTGGTTGCATCTTCGGCAGTGAACTTCTTGATTAAAGCTTCCCAAATGATTTTTGCTTCCTTGTAACTGCAATACACTTCAAACAGTTCATTAGAAATTATTTGTAAAATAGTATGGCGACATACCTTATCGGAGTATTACCATGATTCCAAAATTTTGTTGTCAGCATTTGCAGCAGGTTGAGGATGTGACAAAGTATGTGCTATACCATGAACATCAAGTAGTGAAAAAACACGTTCTTGCCACCTTTTGAAATTTTCATTAACAAAAATTTCAATATTTGACATATCAGGAAATGACTTAGCATATGGTAGAACAACCGGACCTGGAGTATTATGAGTAGTATCGGTATTAGAAGTATCAGTAATGATTTCAGGAGTAGAATTACTTGC
Organism: Capsicum rhomboideum; assembly: GCA_031232105.1. Taxonomy (NCBI): domain Eukaryota; kingdom Viridiplantae; phylum Streptophyta; class Magnoliopsida; order Solanales; family Solanaceae; genus Capsicum; species Capsicum rhomboideum. Next base: position 34,393,349 of record CP124716.1, read on the forward strand.
CATAGTTTCTTAGATTGTAGGGAAAAAATAATAAATAAACTCCAATAATAATATTAGCAATATAATAATATATAATAATATTATTAGAAAAATATGAAATTGTAATATTAGTAAGATTACAGTACTTGAAAAATAAATATTACTACTATAGAATTTATAATATAATATAATATACAAATACTTGAGTCGTGCTGGGTACTGACCTAAGAAACTATTTCAACAGTATAAAATGTTTCCTCAGGATTAAAGAAGCCTTCCCTAAATAATTAGAGGATACAGGAATCAACAAAATTATTAATACTAATGCCAACAAGTTAATTAGAAAATTAAAACAAAATCAAAATAATAAATAATAATTATAGGAAATTATAGGAGAAGCCAAAGAGAGAGAAGACGTGAGGGAGAGAACAAGAAAGGAATTGTAATGACCCTCCCGGTCATTTCCCTCGTTTTCATGTGTTCTTGATGTTTAGAGCTTTTCTATAACTGTCCCAAGTTAATTATGACTTGCTGGGACTGACAATTTAATTTCCGGACAGTTCATTTGAGAATATTATTTATACCTAGCGTGTTGTGAAACATTTAAATTAAATTAGAATTTAGTAAAAAATATAGTTAACTACCTTTCTAATTTTTTTTTGATATTTATAAAATTCTTTAGTTATGATATATCTATATTACTTTATAATAGCTTTACAACTTATTAATATTTTAAGCGGAGATGGAAACTCTAGATATGTTAAATATTATTAATATATGATAGAGGCTTTGTTAGAAATAATTTTTTGTTAATTATGTTATGTTCAAAATGTTGTATTTATTTTACCATGAACCTATGCAATACCCGAGTGAACAACTTTTGTTGGCATTACCACTCCACTCCACGTGGAGGAAGAACTAGAGGACAACAAGTTCACTAAAAGGTTGGGTGGCAGTACATATTAATGACAAAACATTCAAGATTTAACAACAAGTAGTGAGTGGATTTACACACATATACATATATATTCCCATTTTACTTACATCTTGCATTTTTTTGTTTGCTGTGAGTGGCATAAGTGCTAAATCATTTTATATAGCTTATATGCTCCAATCACGTAATAAGAAAATTTGTGGAGAAAGATATTTTTGCGCGATATATTTGACTCTCGAAGGAAAATTAATTATCTACATCAAGTTATTCAAGCTCGGGGATCCCGTGGTTGATAGTATAGCATCTTTATATTGTAAGTTTTTCGGTTAATTTTAGCTTAAAGTCGCGTATTTGAATTGTTATTTGGTGGTATTGTTGTTGGTGTTTATTTAGAGCTTAATATGAGCTCGGATTGGATAGCATCTGTTGTGACTATTGGTCACAGATTTATTTGAGACACTATGACTGTTTCAGTTTCACGATTCCGCAAGCAGACCCAACGTGGATTGGTCGGACATTTTTTGAACTAATTCAATATGGGTATCAACAATCATGTTTTGACATGTAGTTTATTATTTTGGTAGCTTGGCAGCAGTCAGAGGCCTCTTGGAAGGGGAAAACTCCTGTATAGCTGGTTCTTTTGGCAGGCTAGCGGCGACGTCCAGGTAGGCTAGGTTTCCTTTACACTTAGATTTGGCTTATATGTGATATATGTATTCTATTGTGCTGGTTGTGGGCTGGTATTATAGGCTGGGTGGTGGGTTACTGTGATTTAGGCCTTCTTGGACGGATAGGGCTATTCAGACACATTCCAGGCCCGTTATCCTTATGGTACACCACAGATGGCCTATTTGGGATCAGATAGTATTGTTGTTGTTGATTGCTAGTTGAGGAATGTTATTGTTGGACCTTAGTCCAGGTTTAGACAGACTTAGCCCAGACTTAGACAGGTAAAACTAAACTTGGTATCCGAGACCCGATAGTGGGCTCTGTTACCCTTTTAGTCGACTTGTCAGAACTTTGACACCTTTGGGCTAAGTTAATCCCTAGTATGACCTGTTAGGCTTGTGACGGAATTGAGTCACCCTGATTATACCCGGATAGCCAGTTTAGCCTTTTAGTCCCTGATAGCACCGCACTTGATCGGGATTTCTGGCTCGCCTTGCCATGAGCTACTCTAGATACTCGGACTAACTTAGATATTACATGATAGTAGACTATGGACATAGGAGGACCCGGGGACTTACCTTGTAGCAGATGATGGGTTAGCTCCTTTACCTATACTTTGGCTTCTGCCTGGGACTATTATATTTCATGTTTATTGGTTATGATGTGATATTTGGCTCTGTTCTGGTTACTAACTATGATGAGTTCCAGTTCGATTCCGGCTACTGATTCAAGTATGATGATTTTGGTTATTGACTATTAGGTATCCCTTTTTGAGTCCGACCCCAAATTGTGGTACACTATGAGTTCTGATACTGGGTACCGTGGTTATGATACTGTTGTTCTCTGAGTTTCGATTCGAGTCCGACAAATATGATAGATATGTGGCCTATTGTTATTACCCACTGTGTCCGGTTCGATTCCGGCGTCTGGCCTCTTGTTATTATCCATTGGTGCCGGTTCAAGCCCGGTGCGCCCCGTTGGTTATTGTGATTACTGTTGCAACCCAACTATACACGCAAGTGTACGTGATCGTTCAAGTTATAAAATGGCTTCTTTAAAAGAGCCTGATATCGAACCCAAGGGACTTGTCGTATAACTATTCACTAGACTAAACTAGTTCTTGATTATTTAGTTAAGCGGTGTAATATAGAGATATGTTGGTTTTAAAGTATAAAATAACTATGAACTAAAATAACATAATTAACTTGGGGTGTAAACAATGGCAAGTTGAATTCCCATGGTCAAGGCATCGCGAACGTCATCTCGAGCGCATGAATATTAATGGTTTAAGCGAATTGAGCTGTCTATCGTGGTTATTGATCGCGAGGTTGATAATATGATTATATTCGTTTCTAAACTATAACCTTCTATTAGAAATTGGAAACCTAACTACATCATTGAGCGGGGATAGATTTAACCAATTCTAACGCCTTTAAGCTATCTTCCCGTATTTGAACAAACGCGGCAAATTAGGTACCTCTCGGTCCTAACCGCATATCAATCTCTTGGAATCACTTCCTCGAGTAAAGATCACGCTCCTCCTCTCAAGACAATAGATTTATTTCAATGGTAATTAAGCATTAAAATAGTAAAGCCAAGAATATAAGAATAACCACTAATTGATAAACTTCAGCAAAAACAAATAATTTCAACTCACGAGATTCATGTTCGTATCCTCAACCCCAAGAATTAGGGATTTTAGCCACTCATAGCTTTCTCTAACAACATAAATTGATAGAAAATTATAAAAAAGAAATAAAAATTAAAAAGAAAAAGAATAAAACCTAATTGGATGCCAAAATCACCCTAAAGTAGTCTAACAATGATGGAATTATTATGCCCCCTTGATACAATAACCCAAGAGCCCTATTTATAGGCTGAAATTCGGAGTCAAAAATTGGCAAAAAGAGGCCCGGCACGCTACAAAATGGGCCTGACGCTTAGCCAAATTTCTGCCTCTGAAAATTTGTGCAGAAGCAGCCCGGTATGCCGCAAATCGCTCCCGTCTGCTGTCCATACCAAAAAAATATTGTTCCAAAGCGGCCCGGCACGCCAGACCCAAAAATTCCGATTTTCATCATATTTTCGACCTTTCTTCGTGGATTCAGGTGGATTCTTCAAGTCCAAATCTTTGGCTTGTCTCTTATCTTTAAGATCCTTTGCTCATAGATCCTCCAAGCCTCGATTTCCACGCCAAAAATACTCCAAATAGTCGTAAATTCCACCTACAAGGGTCTAATCACATTTATTAGCACAATATCAAATATTCCATCAAAATAATACAAAATATGCACTTATTGCTCTAAAAACTAAGATAAACATGGGTCAACGTTGGCAATAAGGCATATAAATACGCCTTAGATCACCACCCCACACTTAAACCTTTGTTCGTCCTCGAACAAAAACGACAATCAACTCAAGGCGACTCTATAATTACTACTACAACTAAGACACTCAAGCTAGAACTACAAAGACCACATGAATAGCAAGCTCCACATTCAGAATATTATATTACAACTTGAAACACATGAATACTACTTCAAAACTTCCTAGCCTCAAGAATTACCTCTACCAAATTATCCAACACATGCACATTACTCAACAAGTGATCATATAAGTCACCTATCTATCTTCAAGCATGTACCCTCACCACAAGAGAGTCACCCACATTCACTCACAGATATGCAATTTATCATAATTATGGGTGTAAGAATCAAATTTCGCTCACTCTCACAAAGAATTCACATGTCACATAAGATGACCCGTAGGCTTGCCCTTAGTGTAGTACTCCACTAGTATCAGAATGTCAAAGCTTAAGATCAAGGAGGACTTTAAGGATTGTAATGTAGGCTAAGGGACGGGTAGGAACTATTTGTTCAAGAATAGTGACTATCTTCCCTAAGCGCTTTAATACACTATAATTTACATTAAGATCACCTCTAACAAACCTATTTTACACCATTTTTGTCTTCCCAACTCTCTTTTGTTTTTCCCCATCTCTTTAAGCTAGCTTACACATATTAGGCAAGGAGTATTTGCTATCAACACAAGATTCACTTCTTTTTGTCAATATTTTCTCTTTTCATTACATTACTCCCTACCAACAACACATAAACTTTTTCACACACCAAAAGCTATTTACTTGGGGTTTCAACTTCACTTTTTCCTTCTTCAATTTTTATACTCCTTAACATCTTAATTTCTCAACTAAAGCGCTTAGGATTTTTGGATCAAATTACGGTTAATTGAAAGAAAAGGATTAAGCTACATATAAGGCTACCAAAGAATAGGCTAAAGGCTCAACAGGGCTAACTAAGATCATGCAAAAAGGATAGATAAAGTAGGTATAAAATATGGCTATCAAAGAAATGCCTATATCATCTCCTAAACTCAACACCCTTTATTTCGCTTTGCAAACACACCAGACAAGTTCTAGACATCAATATGCACATGAAATAACACAAAAACCTCACTCACACATGGCACATGTCTAAATCAAGATGGATCCCTATAGACTCTCAACCAAGCAATAGCAAGAATTCAACATTAAGCCAACATCACAAAAATATCAAACAAATGAGCCTAGGTGTCTCAACAATAGTCATTCAATTCACTACACATGCTTCAACATTCAAAACCAACTTGCATCATGCAATCATGCGTAGCATCTGATTAGAGCATCTCTAAAATTTTAAAATTACTCCTAAAAATAGAAAAGATACTGGGTTCAAAGGGCTTCCCCTCGAAAAAGAACCGAAAAGAAAAACCGAGAGGTGGATGAAGTGTGCTCCTAAATAAAACTAAAAATTACTAAACGAAAATCTTTTTGTATTTTTTAAATTTTCAACAACATAAGCAAAAAGCAAATAACCAAAAGACTCCTATAGCACACTCCACCCTAACCAAATCGGAAGATTTCCCACCCCACACTTAAAATCATACTTTGTCCCCAAAGTATAACTCAAAGAATAAAGAAAGAGAAATACTCCCTGAGGCCTCTAGGCCTAGATAGTAGCATCTTATCCATCAAAGAGGTCTGGAGGACCCCACACTTAGTTTTTGCAATGCTCCTTAGCTTAGATTTTGGGTACTCAGACTTCCCCTAATCTGCAAAACAAAACAAACAAAAAACAAAAACAAAGGTGACACTAAAAAAAAAACACCAAGAAACAAACTACTTACTTAACGTTGGGGTGCCTCCCACAAGCGCCTAATTTAACGTCGCGGCACGACCCATCAACTTTTTCCTCCACCTTGAGGATATAAATTTCACCCCCAACATCGCATCCATCTTTTTGCTTCGCTCTTAGGGTGGTGGTGCACAAATGAAGGAACCAAGTGATGGATGGTGCATGTTAAATTGCTTGGCCTTGAGGTGAGGCATGTTGTTTTGTTGCTTGTCTGGTGCAAATTTAAGAATATAGGATTCTTGTTTCTCATCTACACAATCTTCCACTAGTTCAAATGACTCAAAATACATGTCATCATCTAAACATAATGTAGAAAAATGCTTTGAATGATATTCAATTCGTCCCACTTTTCCGCTTGCACTAGCTGCAACATGCTCACATTTATACTCCCTCTCAATGTCAGCCTCAATCAAAGAATGATAGTCGAATTGTTGACATTCTTCTTCTTTCTCCACAGAATGGCTAGTCTTTGCAACTATTGGTGATTGGACATCAGACATCTCAATCTTTTTCTTCAACTGAACATTCAAGTCACGGATATCTAAGCCAAATTGAGCTATCTCTGGAATAAGCTCATCTCTCCCCCCTTTTAATTGGTTTGCCATGGTTGTGAGACCATCCCGGAGATACTCATGAATTTTTAATTGATGTGCTTGCTCCATTAGCCATTCCTGGCTCACTATGTCTTCTTCATCACAACTTTCTTCTACTAGTGTCTCTCTTTCTTCATCAATCCGGGGTTCCTTTGATAAGACTGTAACTTGCCGATCAACACAAGTTTCAGCCCTAGCCTGTAACTTTGTGACTTGGGACTGTATCTTCTTGGTGTATTCCCTCATTCTCTTCATGTCTTTCATTTGTTGTGTATGCAGCTCCATTACTCGCTTCAGCATATCCATAGGGTGAGCCTCATGTTCTACCTCATTAGCTCCATTAGCCCTACCAACATTATAAACAACAGACTGATCATAATAGGGGTTCAGGGGATGGGAATAATAGTTTGGACAGTCACTCCAATGGCTATCCTGACCACCACATATCTGACATCTATTCAATTCAAAAGATTGGATAGGTGCGCACAACCCTCTCTCTTGAACATCCTGACAATTACCATCCAAGTGTGGTCCTCCATAAAAACAACACGAATTGTCATCATTCAATGACCATCTATCCCAGGTTGACTTATCAACAAGAGTGGTAGAAGAGGAAAACAAAAAATTTGTACAAAAATAAATTATATACAACTTAAACAAATAAAAAGAAAAAGTCCAATCTAGATAAACAATTAAAACCGAAGTCCCCGACAACGGCGCCAAAAACTTGTTGCGACCCAGCTATACACGCAAGTGTACATGATCGTTCAAGTTATAAAGTGGCTCCTTTAAAAGAGCCGGATATCGAACCCAAGGGACTTGCCGTTTAACTATTCACTAGACTAAACTAGTTCTTGATTATTTAGCTAAGCGGTGGAATATAGAGATATGATGGTTTAAAGTATAAAATAACTATGAACTAAACTAACATAATTAAATTGGGGTGTAAACAATGGCAAGTTTAATTCCCAGGGTCAAGGCATCCCGAACGTCATCTCGAGCGCATGAATATTAATGGTTTAAGAAAATTTAGCTGTCTATCATGTTTATTGATCACGAGGTTGATAATATGATTATATTCGTTTCCAAACTATAACCTTCTCTTAGAAATTGGAAACCTAACTACATCATTGAGCGAAGATAGATTTAACCAATTCTAACGCCTTTAAGCTATCTTCCCGTATTTGAACAAGTGAGGAAAATTAGGTACCTCTCGGTCCTAAGTGCATATCAATCTCTTGGAATCACTTCCTCGAGTAAAGATCACGCTCCTTATATTCCACGTTCTATCTCTCAATTTCTCTCTCGAGCTCCTCTCAAGACAATAGATTTATTTCAATGGTAATTAAGCATTAAAATAGTAAAGCCAAGAATATAAGAATAACCACTAAATTATAAACTTCAGCAAAAACAAATAATATTCAACTCACGAGATTCATATTCGTAACCTCAACTCCAAGAATTAGGGATTTTAGCCACTCATAGCTTGCTCTAACAACATAAATTGATAGAAAATTATAAAAAAGAAATAAAAATTAAAAAGAAGAAGAATAAAACCTAATTGGATGCCAAAATCACCCTAAAGTAGTCTAACAATGATGGAATTATTATGCCCCCTTGATACGATAACCCAAGAGCCCTATTTATAGGCTGAAATTCGGAGTCAAAAATTGGCAAAAAGAGGCCCGACACGCTACAAAATGGGCCTGACGCTTAGCCAAATTTCTGCCTCTGAAAATTTGTGCAGAAGCAGCCCGGTATACCGCAAATCGCTCCCGTCTGCTGTCCATACCAAAAAAATATTGTTCCAAAGCGGCCCGGCACGCCAGACCCAAAAATTTCGATTTTCATCATTTTTTCGACCTTTCTTCGTGGATTCAGGTGGATTCTTCAAGTCCAAATCTTTGGATTGTCTCTTATCTTTAAGATCCTTTGCTCATAGATCCTCCAAGCCTCGGTTTCCACGCCAAAAATACTCCAAATAGTCGTAAATTCCACCTACAAGGGTCTAATCACATTTATTAGCACAATATCAAATATTCCATCAAAATAATACAAAATATGCACTTATTTCTCTAAAAACTAAGATAAACATGGGTCAACGTCGGCAATAAGGCATATAAATACGCCTTAGATCAATTACTGGATGCTGGTACAGCTTCGAGACACTGGTGACTATGCAATTACTATTCTTGTGTGTCCCACCGATTTATGGGGGCCAGGATGGGTTAATATTTTCTTTCGTGTGCCTATCGGGTTTATGAGGGCCTAGATAGGTTATGTTTGACTTGTGTGTTTACTTATGCATTTATTTACTCATTTTTTGGTATCACATTTATTTATCTCTTGAGCATATCTATACGGCTCGACAATTACCTATGTATTTATTACTTATACCCTAGACTTAACATGCCCCCTCGCATTTTAGCCTACTTATATTACATTAGGCTCAGTCGATCGATGATGCCTACTGAGTACCCATTGCCTGGTACTCATACTGCACTTCTGCATCTTTTTCTTCGATGCAGATTCAAGCACTAGTCGACGGACGTGACTCTCTTCTCAGCACTGATTTTGGAGCAGGGTGGGCTTACTGAAGTCCGAGGCAGATACTACTTCATCTTCTACTGTATAGTCTTTTGCTCTCGAGACTATTGTACTTGTTATATATATTTGGTTTATTTCTCGTATTTTGGGTATGTCTAGTAGTGACTTTTGTACCGACCTCACCAGGTCTTGAGAGGAGTTCTTGACTTTATATACTATCTCTTCCTTCTCAGTCTTGGTATGTATATATATTTTTATTCTGTTTTTATATTTCTAGCATGTTTATTAGTATGATTACTTCCACCTCATCTTTGTTCTTCTGAGATTCTGCCCTTTAGCCCGTCGCTTGTCTTTTCGGGTTAGGGTTTGGCTTGCCTATTGATGGGTTACGGTAGGTGCCATTATGACTCAAAAATTGGGTCGTGATAGCTTGGTGTCAGAGCCTAGGTTATATGGTTAGTGTTAGTATATGTGCCAATATGTGGTAGAGTTCTGCGAATCGGTGCGGGGTCGCCTTTATTCTATCCTCGGGAGGCTACAAAGCATTCTTAGGGGAGTTTCTCATTTCCTTGACTCCTGTCCGTGCGTCGAGTCTATATTGGTTTTTGATCTTTATTTGGTTCACTCTTTACACAGATGGCTAGGACGCGTGGTGTGAGAGCCTAGGGTTGGGACCCAGAGCCTACAGTGAGGGCTCCAGTTAGAGGTCGAGATCGACCTAGAGGTCGGAGGCAGGGTAGAGCAACATCCCTTGGTCGAGATCATGCTAGGGACTAGTCACTCGATCCCGTTATAGCTCCAGACGCTCCGCCGCCACAGCAGCAGGTGGTCCAGGAAGCAGCCCAGGCTCTACGTGCTCTGAGATATTTTGGTGCAGTTGCTGGGAATAGTTGGAGGTCTGTCAACCAAGGGATCCCTGCTAGCAGTACAGGGAGTTGGTATTGGGGTGCAACCTGCAGTTGCGGCACCCAGAGTTGAGGTTTCTCCTGTATCGGTAGTACCACAGTCGATAGCAGTCCGGCCAGTTATGTCTGTCGAGGAGTAGAAGATTTTGACTCTTTCTTTGAGATTAGCTCCATCTAAATTTGTAGGTAATCTAGAATAGGACGCTTATGAGTTTTATCCAGCTGCGAGGAGAAGTTGAGAAATTTGGGATTAGTAATAACGAGTGGGGTAAATTTTGTTGCTTATCAGTTTGATACAGTCGCGAGGAGATGGTGGAGAGATTATCTTGATTCCAGGCCAGCTGGATCTCCACCCGTTACTTGGGCATAGTTCTCCGAGGTGTTCTTGGGGAAGTGCATGCCCCACAGCATGCGTGAGCATCTTCGAGATATATTTTCCAGGTTGAGGCAGGGGTGTATGACAGTAGTTGAGTATGAGGCTAGATTCCATGTCTTAGCCAGGCATGCTACGATTATCCTACCTGACGAGTATGAGAGGATCAACTGTTTTATTAGGGGATTGCAGTTAACACTTTGTAGAGCTGCACAGAGTTTAGTGACTTCGGGGAAGTCATTTGCTAAGATAACTGAACATGTTTATTCAATCGAGGAGATGGATTGCGAGGCGCAAAGGGGAAACAATAAAAGACCCTGATTCCAGGAAAGTTATAGTGGCAGGCACAACAACTCATAGTTCAGAGGCTGTGGGTTTTAGTGTAGGTACCCTCAGCAGCAGCTGAAGTCTTTTCAGCGACAGGGTCAGCCTAGTAGGCCCGTGCAGTCAGCCTTACAGATTTCTGATAGGGGTCAGCCCTCCTATAGTGGTTCTGGTAGTCAGCCTCAGGGACGTGGTCAGTGCAGTTCATCAACTAAAGGTGGTCATACTGGATCAACCGGATTTTCTAGGCCTAGCAGGGAGCCAGGAGCATGTTATCTTGTGGGGTTGTCGGTCATTTCACGCGTGAGTGTCCTTAGCCAGGGCGTTGAGCTTTCAGTTCAGATGGTACAACCCATCAGATCTATACCGTCAGCAGGCAGAGGTGGTGCACAGGGTTGTCGGGGTGGTTCCCAGGGTTCCCAAGGTGGAGCGCAAAGAGGTCGGACTGGTGGTCAGGTTGGTGCTCAGACTAGTGGTAGCCAACACCAGTTGTATGCCATGTCGGCTAGGTCAGAGGTTGAGGCTTCAGATGCGGTGATTACATGTACGATTTTCGTATGCCATCAACCAGCTTCTGTATTATTTGATCTCGGATCTACATTTTTTTTATGTATATACTTATTATGCACCAATATTGGGTTTATGTTCTAAGTTATTATCTGTGCCCTTACGTGTATCTACCCTCATTGGTGATTCCTTAGTAGTGGATCGGGTCTATAGATCTTATCTAGTGACTGTTCGGGAGTTTGAAACTCAGGTTGATTTTATTGTATTGGCCATGGTAGACTTTGATGTGATTCTGAGCATGGACTGGTTGTCTTTTTATCATGTAGTCTTGGATTGCTTTCCTAAAACCGCTACCTTAGCCATGCCTGGTGTACCCCCGATGGTGTGGCAGGGTTCTGTTAGCCGTACACCGACGGGGATCATTTCATATGTTCGAGCTCGTAGATTGATATTGAGAGGATGTGATTATTCCTTGCTTATGTTTGAGATGCTAGTATTAAGAGTCAATCACTTGACTCTGTCCCTGTTGTTCGTGAGGTTTTTGATGTATTCCGGACTGACCTACCTGGTCTTCCTCCTGAGCGTGACATAGAGTTTATTATTGACCTCGAGTCAGGCACCCAACCTATTTCCATAGCTCCTTACTGTATGGCCCCTGCTGAATTAAGGAAGTTGAGTAGCCAGCTTTAAGATCTTTTGGATAAGGGTTTTATCAGACAGAGTGTGTCGTCGTGGGGTGTTCCAGTTCTATTTATAAAGAAGAAAGATGGCTCCATGCGTGTGTGTATCGATTACAGGCAGTTGAATAAGGTAACAGTGAAGAATAAGTATCCTATGCCTCGTATCGATGACCTGTTTGATCAACTTCAGGGTGCAGCGGTAGTCTTGAAGATAGACTTGAGATATGGATATCATCAGTTGAGAGTTAGGGCCGAGGACATCCCAAAGACAACCTTCAGGAATCGGTATGACCATTATGAGTTCCTGGTGATTTCTTTTGGATTGACTAATGCCCCAACAACTTTCATGGACTTGATAAATTATGTATTCAGGCCGTACTCGGACTCCTTTGTGATTGTGCTCATCGACGACATCTTAATTTATTCGAGGAGTGATGTCACCCAAAATATACCTCCAGAAAAGTATAATGCGGTCGAGGTATCAAATATAGAACCCAACTAGGTTGGGGTCGATCCCATAGAGAATAGGACGAAAGTCTGTCGAATGCTAGTCTGAGTAATTGGCAAGTAAGTAAAACTGGGTTTTTTTTATAAGCAAGTAGTAACAGTAACGATTGTTGATTATTGGATTTGTTATTAAAATGAAAAATACACTAGGACTGTGATCCCCAATAATTCCTTAACTCTATCGGTTATTCGTGCTTGGAAAACTGTCCCGCTGCGCTGCATGAAAAATCTAACAAGATATATTTATCTAAACGTCTCTCGACCTTCGTTAGATGAATTTCACTCTTCTCCTCTCGATCTCAGAGTGTCGTACTGCTAACCCTTGTCTTGGATCTCAGATAACTATCCCTGTCACGGCACAAGTTATTAGATGAAGGTTGATAGCTTCAAATCTCTGTTGTTATCTCTTTTTCCCAATCTCTACCTCTCTCTCGAGCAAGTCTAGAATACAGGTGAGTTTCTAACGTTTGTGAATGCATATATTCTAGACTTGCTCGAGAGAGAGGTAGAGATTTGCAAAAGAAGATAACAACAGAGATTTGAAGCTATCAACCTTCATCTAATAACTTGAGCCTTAGCGGGAATAGTTATGTGAGATCCAGGACAAGGGTTAGTAGTGCGACACTCGGAGACCGAGAGGAGAAGGGTGAAATTCGTCTAACCAAGGTCGAGAGACGTTTAGATGAACATATCTTGTCAAATTTTGCATGCAACATAGCCGGACGGTTTTGTTAGCACAAATAACCGGTGGAATTAAGAAATTATTGGGGATCACAATCCTAGTGTACTTCTCATATTGACTACAAACTCTATAAGCAGAAATCGTTACCGTTATTGCTTACTTAACCCCCCCCCCCCCCCCCCCAGTTTTACTTACTCACTAATTACTCAGTCTAGTATTCTAAACAACTTCGACATATTCCCTGTGGGATTGACCCCAACCTAATTGGGTTCTATATTTGATACAACGACCGCTTTATACTTCTTAGGAGACATATTTTGGGCAACATCAAATTTTGGCGCCGTTGTCGGGGAATACGGTTACGGAGTTGATTAGTTTTGTTTTTACATACTTTTGAGGGTACACACCGGTGTATGCCCAATACTAGGAGTCAAGGCAATCCTCTGATTCCACTTGATCTTGAAATTGAAAGGACTGTGAGAGCTAATCGAAGAATGGTGAATATTGATGGAGTTTAGGATCCCACAGCTGCGGGAGACATTCATCACCAACCAATTCATCCAGTTTGTCATGAAACAACGGATCAAACTACTACTCGATTGACACGGCAAGAGCAAGCTAGGCAAGCTTCTCTTAGACAAGCAGAAAGAGATAATCGAGCTATGCAAGAGGCAACTCAGCGACTGGCTGAGGCTGAAGAGAGACAAAGAATATTGAGAGATCAACAATCACTTCAAAGACCGCATGTGCCAGTTTATGTTGATCCTGAGGAAGAAGACGTGGCCTACTTCGAGCCAATAGAGAATGGTGCCATTATTCCACCTGAGTTACCTCTGGGCACTAAGTTTGACATTACTAGTGCCATGATTCACCTGCTAAACCTGAAGGGTGTGTTTGCCGGTCTTCCTACTGATGATCTAAACATGCACGTGATGAATTTTGTGGGGGTCTGCACCTCTTATAATTTGCCTGGAGTTGACCAAGAGGCTATTCGATTGAGATTGTTTCCATTCTCTCTAACAGGAGAAACGACCTTGTGGTTGGCAGAATTACCACGAGGGCCCATCACTACTTGGCAAGAATCGAGAAATCAATTTCTGGAAAGGTTTTTCCCACCTTCCAAGATGCTGCAGTTGAAGGATGAGATCTATAACTTCAGAAAACTACATTCCGAAGCACTTTATGAGACATGGATAAAGTTCAAGAAGAAGCTGCAGAATGTGCCAAATCATAGGATGAGTGGTAGAAACTTACTTGAAATCTTCTACAGGGCTTTAAACATCAATACTAAAGCTGTAGCAGATACTATCACTGGTGGAGCATTTATGAGCCTGAGGTGGGAACAAACTTCAGAAGTATTGGATCACATCACTAAGACCAACCGAGGATGGCATACTTGGGAAGCAGATACCCGACTGACACATATTCTATTGGAGCCTCAGCAACACAACAGGCTTTGGACGAATCGGTAGCTCAAGAGGTTGCTCAGTTTAGGACAGAAATTGGTCTTCTGGCTAAACAGATTGCGGTTAGAGATGCTGATGCATGCTGTAGGAGCACAAGGCAAAACGCCTAGACATGATGATAGTGAATTTGATGATGAGGCTAAATACCTGAATGGTGAAGTGGTGGGTTTTTGAGCCAAGGGCCAAGGGTCTAATCAAGATGCTTGGAACTCGAGGCAAGGGAAGCAAGGTCGGAACTAGTATGGAGACAATTACAATAAATCAAGATATAGAGATAGAGAATGAGAACATGACAGTGATTGGAGGCAAAAGGATGATTATAGAGAGAAGAGTGGCCTTTATGTACCACCAGGAAGCCGTGATGATGAGTCTGGAAATTCAAGGATGGAGGCCCTTCTTAATAAACTGGTCAAAGGGTTAGAGAGCCAGGAAAATTACTTGAAGGAGATTAGGTCAGATATTTTGGGAATAAGTCAGAAAGTGGAGTCTCATTCAACTTCCATTAAACAGTTGGAGCTATAGTTCATGCAGATATCATTGGCACTGAATCAATGTCAGCCAGGCACCCTTCCAAGCAACACCGTCCAAAATTCGAAGAATGATAGCCATTGTCTAGCCATTACTACTGGAAGCGGGAAATGCACGACTGATCCACCTGCCGACAGTGGTAAGACCAATGAGCCAAAGGTTATTGATGTAGAAACTGAGTTAGAGCCGGATAATTCAAAGGGAAAAATAATTCCAGATCAACATGATACTAGCAAAAAGGCAAAATCTGAAAAGAGGTAGGAAAAGGAGGTACCACAAGTGCTGAAAACTCTCCCACGACCTCCTCCTCCCTTTTATTAAAGGTTGAAAAAGAAAGCTTAGGAAGGTAAATATGAGAAGTTTATTACAATGTTGAAAGAGCTATCGGTCAACATCTCTCTTGTTGAAGCATTGGAACAGATGCCAGGGTATGCTAAGTTCATGAAAGGCTTGGTGACAAAGAAGAGAACTGTCAGTTTTGAGCCAGCAGATAACTTACATCATTGTAGTACAGTTGCTTCGCATTCCCTAGTTGAAAAGAAGGAGGATCCAGGAGATTTCACAATTCCTTGTACTATCGGGTCCTATAACTTTGCTAAAACACTTTGTGATTTGGGTGCTAGCATTAACTTAATGCCGTTAGCCATTTTTAAGAAGTTGAGGTTGGGAGCACCAAAACCAACCTCTATAAGGCTTCTCATGGCCGATAGGAATGTGAAAAAGCCGGTGGGCATTCTGTATGATATTTTGGTAATGGTTGCCTCTTTCATCCTTCCTGCTGACTTTGTGATTCTGGATTGTGAAGTTGACATCGAGGTTCCTATCATACAGGGAAGACCATTTCTTGCCACTGGTCGTGCACTGGTCGACATGGAAATAGGGCAGATGAAATTCAGCTTAAATAATGAACAAGTCACTTTCCAACGTTTGTCGTTCCATGAAGCAACCAAGAGATAAGCATGTGATTTCGGTAATAGATGCAGTTGATGATAGTGATGTTGTTGTGTCCCTTGAAGAAAGGTTGGGGGTAGAAGCTCTTGCGGCCGTGATTATGAATTTCGATAGCAACAATATTGAGGAATATGATGAGATGGTTGGTGCACTCACTGGGAAGAGAGCATACACTTATGCTCCAAAGAAACTCGATCTCGATTTGAAGAATAGGGTGACCCCACCAGCTCGTCCATCTATTGAGGAGCCTCCAGTTTTGAAGCTTAAGGCTCTTTTGGCTCACCTTCGCTACACATTTTTAGGAGCCAATAACACCTTGCCTGTGATTATTTCTGCTAAATTAGAGGAGTGGCAAGTAGAGGCTATGGTTTTGGTATTGAGAATATTTAAGACGGCCATTGGTTGGTCCATTGCTGATATTATAGGAATTCCACCTGGTCTTTGCACTCACAAAATTCAACTTACTCCTGAGTGCATACCGAGCATTGAACATCAACGTCGTCTAAACCCACCAATGAGAGAAGTTATAAAGAAAGAGATCATCAAGTGGTTATATGCAGCAGTGGTTTACCCTATTGCTGATAGTAATTGGGTGAGTCCAGTTCAGTGTGTGCCGAAGAAGGGAGGAATCACTGTAGTTCCAAACGACAAGAATGAGTAAATCACAATGAGGCTGGTCACTGGATGGAGAGTTTGCATTGATTATCAAAAGCTAAATTCTTGGACAGAAAAAGATCATTTTCCAATGCTCTTCATGGATCAGATGTTAGACCGTCTTGCTGGTAGAGGATGGAACTATTTTCTTGATGGCTATTCGGGGTATAATCAGATCTTCATAGCCCCCGAAGACCAAGAGAAGACCACTTTCTCTTGTCCATACGGGACATTCACATTTAAAAGGATGCCTTTCGGTCTATGTAATGCACCGACCACTTTCCAACGTTGCATGATGTCTATTTTCTCCGACATGGTGGAGGTCACTATTGAGGTTTTTATGGATGATTTTTCTGTTGTGGGAGACTCATTTGAGGATTACTTATCACACCATGCTAATGTACTGCAAAGATGCGAGGAGTGCAACTTAGTGCTGAATTGGGAAAAATGTCACTTTATGGTCCATGAGGGTATCGTATTGGGGCATCAGATTTCAAAGAAAGGCATTGAAGTGGATAAGGTGAAGGTTGAGGTAATTGAGAAGCTACCTCCACCTATCTCCGTGAAAGGTATTCAAAGTTTATTAGGTCATTCTGACTTTTATATAAGATTCGTCAAGGATTTTTCTAAGATTGCACATCCGTTATGCAAACTTTTGGAGAAAGAGGTGAAGTTCGTGTTTGATGAGGCATGTCTAAAAGCATTTGAGTGTCTTAAAGAGAAGTTGGTTTCAACCCCTATTATTGTATCACCAGATTGGACGATGCCTTTTGAGGTTATGTGTGATGCTAGCAGAGTGGCTTTGGGTGCAGTCCTTGGCCAAAGACGTGAGAAGATGTTACATCCGATTAACTATGATAGCAAAGTGCTTAATCCAGCTCAAAAGAATATACTATGACTGAGCAGGAATTGTTGGCAGTGGTATTTTCTTTTGAGAAATTTAGATCTTACTTGATAGGTACGAAGTTGATTGTGCATACAGACCATGTAGCTCTTCGGTATCTTATGTCAAATAAAGATGCTAAGCTAAGATTGATTCGGTGGGTACTTCTATTGCAAGAATTTGACTTTGAAGTCAAGGATCGTAAGGGAATCGAAAATCAAGTTGCTGACCATCTATCACGTCTTGAGGATGAAGCCATGCTTAAATTAAGGGATGATCTTGAGATTGATGATACCTTTCCAGATGAGCTAGTACTGGCAGCATCTCAAGACTTAATCCCTTGGTTTGCTGATTTTGCCAACTTTTTGGCAAGTGATCTAGTTTCGAAAGATAGGTCATATCAGCATAGAAAGAATTCATGCATGAGGTAAGAAAATTCTTCTGGGATGAGCCATATTTATTTAGGGTGTGTGCAGATGGCATAATTCAAAAATGTGTTCCAGAGGTCAAGATGATGAGTATTTTGGAAGCGTGTCATTCATCTCCAGTTGGGGGTCATCATGGAGGTGCGCAGACTGCTCATAAGATCTTACAATGTGGGTACTACTGGCCTACCATTTATAAAGATGCCTATGACTATGCTCGAGCTAGTGACCAATGTCAAAGGCAAGGCAATATCTCACGCAGACATGAACTTTCTATGACAACTATACTTGAGCTTGAATTGTTTGACGTGTGGTGAATCGATTTTATGGGCCCTTTTGTGAGCTCGCATGGAATGGAATACATCTTGGTAGCTGTCGACTATGTTTCTAAGTGGGTGGAGGCAATTGTGCTTCCTAACAACAAAGGAAGAAATGTCACAGCGTTCTTGAAAAAGAACATATTTTCACGATTCGGTACACCTCGAGTTATTATTAGTGATGGAGGATACCACTTCTGCAATCGTCTGTTTAAGGGTCTTCTTGAAAAATATGGTGTTAAACATATAGTGGCAACACCTTACCATCCTCAAACAAGCGGGCAAGTTGAGGTGTCAAATCGTGAGATCAAGTCGATTTTGGCAAAAACAGTGAATGCCAATGGGACTGATTGGGCTTGAAGATTGGATGATGCATTATGGGCATATTGAAATGCTTTCAAAATGCCAATTGGTGCATCACCATATCAGTTGGTTTTTGGAAAATCTTGCCATTTGCCTGTTGAACTTGAACATAAGGCTTTATGGGCTTTGAAAAGGTTGAATTTCGACTGGAGTGAAGTGGATAAATTAAGACTTGAGCAGATGAATGAGATGGAGGAATTTCATCTCCGGGCTTATAAAGGTTCAGCTATATATAAAGAGAAGATGAGATTATATCATGATCGTCGCATTGAGAACCGAGAGTTTCACCCGGGAGATTTGGTGCTACTTTCTAACTCCAAGCTTTGCTTGTTTGCTGGAAAATTAAAGTCCAAATGGTACGGACCATTCACGGTGGTTAGGGTATTTCCACATGGCGCAATTGAGCTAAAAGGAGTTGATAATGTTCTATTCAAGGTCAATGGGCAGCGTGTCAAGCATTATGTGGGAATCAAGGAAGAAATAACGGCATGTGAGGGGCTTGAGCGTGATGAAGTCTAAGTAGTAAAGCTATCTATGTCGTGCCGCGATGTTAAATCAGGCGCTTTATGGGAGGAAGCCCATTGGGTAGTTGGTGAAAACTGAGTATCCAAGTTAGCCGTGTCGTGCCACGACGTTAAATCAGGCGCTTTATGGGAGGCAACCCATGGTCTTGTTATGTATGATCTGGTGAAGACTGAACAATGGAGGATAAGTTAACTAGAATCTGAAAGAGTGAACGGATTATGTTCAGTTCAACTCACGACACCTACTCACATGACATAGGTGGACCCACGTCAAGTGAGTGGTGTCGTGTAAATTAGAAGAAATGTTGGTATCTCTGAATTTTACCTACGAGATGATACCCATGTGACGTAGATAGACCCACGCCACGTGGGTTGTATCGTGAATACAGAAGAAACTTTCTGAATTCAGATTCTCATCTACAACAGAGGACCCACGTGATGTAAGTCAACCCACGTCACATGGGTGGTATCTTGAAAATCAAAAAACTCAGCTCACCCAAGACCCGACCCGATCCGAACCAACTTTTTCTTATAATACTCCTTCCCCTCATACCCGATTAAAACCCTTAAACCACATAAACCCTAATTTCCCAACTTTCTCTATATTCTCAAATGCAAAGCCACATCCTCATCTCATTCAAAACCCAAAAATTCAAAACCCAAATCCTCACCTTCTCCAAAACCCAACATCCAAAAAACCCCACCCTATAAAATCTGAACCGTACCTAAAAATCCGACCCAAACCCAAACCCTACATAAAAATCTGACCCAAACCCGACCCCACTACCTAAAAATCTGACCCAAACACGAACCCTACACAAAAATCTGACCCAAACCCTACCCTACTACCCAAAATCCAACCCAAACCCGATACCATGCCACCCAAATCAAACCCCAAAATTGACCACCTTGAGTCTTCATCCAGAATTTGCACCAAAAATCTGGAATTACCAACCCGTTTGCGTGATGAACCGACTGAATTCGAAAAATATGGGTCCGTGGAGGAGTTTGAGATTGGACATGATGATACTGCATTAGTAACTCGTACCACGAGGTTACAGACTCTGGCCCAAGCTGCTGCCCCGGCTGCCCTTCAGCCCATTCCACCGCCTGTAGCATCGGTTGTTCCGGATCAGTCTTCTAGTCCGCCCCCCAGTCTGAAGAGGGGGAGGATGATTCAGTTTCAGGCTCTGCGGATAATGTGACAGGACAGGGTACTTCAGCGGCTGAGGCTACATCATCTGTTTCAGGCACTAGTGAATAGAGTGCCCCGACTCCCTCACAGAGATGGGATATTCAGCGCTGGTATGTTGAGGGCATACGAGATTTTTATGACAGGGATGCTGAGCTAACGGAGCGGGGTGTATGTAGGAGGAGTCTTATGGATGAGCCCAGATATCGACTGGAGGAGTTGAAGGCATTGGCTGATATTTGGCCTGTGTTTGAGCGGTATGGATTTGGTTGGATGGCGGAGCCTCCTGGTCGCTATAGATCGGCATTGGTCCAAGAATTTTATGCCTCATATTCTGTGTCTGTTGATTTGAGTACACCTATTGGACAGCAGTTCTGGGATCAACCATTATTGATACACATTTTGGTTCGAGGTACCCGAGTTGATATATCAGAGCAGACCATCCACCGCTTCTTGTTTGGTGCAGATTATCCACTGCCAGCTACGACTACTGAGTTTGATCACCGTATGGACACTTTGAGAGATCGGATTAAGATGCGGGAAGCGAACCAAAAGTTGGAGCTGCTGAAGTGGATTATGGGGTATATAACGAAGGACGGTGTGGTTGCGAGTTGGGTGACTGGTAAGCTGGATATCAAGAAATCCACGCTACATTTTGTAGAAAGATTTTGGTGTTCAGTTGTTCGGCATCGGTTGGGTCCAACTAATGCTGACAATTCACTTACATTGGACCGGGCTGTGGTGGTAGCCAGCATCCTTACTGGTTATGATATTCATATTGCCTGATACATCATACAGGATATTCATGAGCAGGCCTTTCGAGATCATACCAGTATACCGTTCCCCTGCTTGATCCAAAATCTATGTAATAGGGTGGGTGTGGCTAGGCTACCTACCCTCGATCATTATATAGAGGTGACCTGTATAGCGGATATTGGTTTGATACAACAGCAGGGATCTAACCCCATTGTTCCCCGAGGGTCTCAACCTTCCACTTCGTCCGGAGCAGCCCTTTTTGATGGGTTTGGAGATAGAGATGAGCTGGGTAGTGCACCTATGCCTATTCCAGTGCCGATTAGGGTACTAGAGACTATTCATGTACCGGCTGAGGGCATTGGCCCTATTAATGATGCGATACCCGGTACTACAGCTCCACCGCCTCCCTCTGGTATGGTTTCAGTTTCAAGGGACTTTCTGTAGTAGTTGATTGATAGACAGATGCAAATGTTCGAACGGTAGACCCACACTGAGACCCAGATGGCTAAGTTGGTATCCCAGCTTAAAGCCATGGGTTAGGACCACGGTGGAGGCCCGAATGACTGGGATGATGGATTAGTTTATGAGGGGGCTGACTGGGAGGATTGATAGGTTTGAGGCACGGATGGCCTCCCCAATGAGTTTCGCACAGGGTTCTGCTATGACTGAATTTACACAGGAGGTGGCAGCATTGAGAGAGGAGGTTAGAGCATTGGCATCGATCAGCACTCCTGTAATCCCACCTATGTCTGTTCAGGCACCGATGCGACTAGACTTTGAGGTTGATCTGTTTACCGACGAGGAGCCTCCGATTGATAAAGGCAAGAGACCACGCAGTTCGGAGGACTAGGTTGACAGTGGTGACGAGTATGAGGGTGATATCTGGAGAGAGGGTAAGGCCTCTAGGCTGGAGTACCATACGAGTCAGATTGCACAGGAGCAGAGGGCACGAGGTGCCTTTTCTAGCCAGGCACTCCCTTCATCGGATGCACCTACCATAGAGCCCGCAGAGCAGACTGATGATCCCGCTGTGGGGCGTGCCAACTTTTGGTGCCTAGGGCGCCACAGGTATGTCTTTACTTCCTTGTATTTTATTGATATCTGTGCACTGAAGGCAGTGCACCATTGTTAGTTGGGGGTGGGGGTGTACCACCACTTGGGGATTTTTGTTGTCGTATTTCTTTTCCCCCGAGTGTACTATCATAGTAGAACCGGCATGTTTAGGGTGTTATTTATAGTATTTATGTGTTTCTTGCTGAATTAGGAGAGGGAACTGTTGTACTGTCTAGTTTTGAATATTTTTTTTTGAATGTTGAGGAGTCCCCTCCTGAAAAGTTTTTATTTTGTATGTGTGTGTAGCATGTTTATGTGTGACAGCTGTTGGATCTTGTTATGGCACTAGGATTATAGACAAAATAACTGTAGCTAGCATTGGATGAATCGGATAGGTAGTAGTTGATAATGTAACTCTGTGCTATGTGTGTGTGAGGTCATTACTTAGATAACTTTGTGTGTGCGATCCAGAACTTGCCCGGTTAGACTTGCCTAGGTTAGAGGAAAATGGTTAGGAATGGATCATAGACCATTTTTGATTAATTCCACTTTTAGCCTAAACGCCCGACCAAATGAAGTAAAAATTCCTTGATCCCGATTTTGAGCCTAAATTGACCAATTTCTTTCATTAGCCTATTCACCTTCCCATTTTAATTACAATGAACCTGTCTTAGCCCTGGTCCCTCCTTGGACACTGTGTACCTCAACTCAGGCAAATAGCCTAAGTTGAGGGTGGCTATTATAGGGGTGCATAGATTGATTTGGGTATGAAGGAGGACGTAATAAAAGAAAAAGTTGGTTCAGATTTGGGTGTGAAGAAAAACAAAAATAAAATAAAATATATAAAGTGAATTTTTTTTTTTAAAAAAAATTGTGTTGTAAAGTTTGAGAAAAATCACACCCGAAATCTGAAAATAAAAGAAAGGAGGAGAGTAAAAATTGGGAATGGTTGGAAGTTGGAACCAAAAATAGTGTAGTGTCAAGGAGGGTTGAGTCACCATATCCATATGTGCCATACCCGTCCCCAAGCCTACATTACAAGCCGAGTAAAGACCTATAGTGACCCTAATCCAACTGTCCAAAAAACTAAGGCATAGAAAATAAGGGCAAACGTATGGTATTTCATGCACACTATTTGAACTTCTTTGTAAGAGAGAGTGTTTTGACCAAGTCCCTAATTTGAGATTCATTAGCATACTGTGAGTGCAAGGGACTTCTTTGATTGTGAGAGTACATTGGTTGCATTATTAGCTGCTATTTGTTCGAATAATTTCATTTTCATATATGCTTAGTTGTTTGTTCATAATCTGGTGCCATCACTTGATCCCTTCTGTGTCATGATAATATGCTGCCTGTATACACACTATGGTGTTGATTTGCAAATAGGATATAACACCTTATAAGATTTCGAATTAAGTTGACACTTTAAAACAAGTACAACTCTGGGTCGATAAAATAATAATAATAATAAAAAATTATGTGCATTTACAAATATATATATATATATATATGTGTGTGTGTGTGTGTATGTATATATTAGTGGTTGTTGTTGGAAAAAAAAAGGTTTTGAAGCATTATTAAATTAATGCTTGTGTGTTTTAGATATGTAAGTTGTGGGGACCACTTTGGGTTTTTCCTAAAATGTGCTAAGACCAAGTGAATAAGCAAAGAGTATATTTTTGGTTGGTGGAAATGTTGGCAGCATTAGTGCATGAAATGGAAAAAAAAAACAAAAAGAAAGAAAAAGAGGGCAAAAGCTTGTTTAAAGAAAACACGAAACGTGCAGGGGTTAGTACTAGTACTAGTACTCCATTTCTTTCATTCTTTCGCATAACTCAGGGAAAAATCAAGGAGGAAGGGAGGAACTTTGTCCAATTTTTTTTAAGGATCGTACACGTTGGAAGACTTGTGGTAATTTTGAAAGGATTTTCAAGAAGTGACTTCAATAATCTAAAGTTGGGATTTAATTCCAAAAAGGTAATCTCTTCACTCCATACTCGAATTTAATTTTAAAATATATGTCGGGGGTGTAGTATCAGTTGTTGATTATGGTTTGATCTGAATTTCTCTCAAGTTCTTGAAATGGGTCTTTTAATTAGGGTTCATGAGAAAAGGGGAAAAGGTGAAGTTTTGATGAAAGTGGAGTTTTTAGGAATTCCTATCAATTGGGTGGATTTAATGTTAAATTCTATGAGTTAGAAACTAAAGAATTCATTTTGGGATTCTTATTAAGAAATTCGATTAATTTCCGGCATAAGTGATTATTATCGGGATAAATTGTTAAATGCACCTACGGGTCATTGATGGATGTATATGTTATCCTTGTAGTTAATTGATTGCCTATTGGATAGCGGAAACTAGTAGTTGGCAATATAAAGACTACACTTCCATGGGTTGAATTTTTTTGGGCTTGGAATACTATCGTAGATAGTAAAGCAGTAAGGTATGTAAAGCTAAACCTTCCCTCGCCACTAAGGCACCACCTACGTCATGTGCAATTTTTTATAAACATCAATATAGTTCTCTTAGGATATAAAGGTAGGATTTCAATTGTTTTATATATTATTCCCTCGTCCTACCATTAAGCCTATAAGCATCCACTTTTCTCTCTTTATGTTAAATCTTTACAATATTCCATATTATCGTAAGTTCCTTTACTTGAAGTTCTTAGGCCACATGGTATATATATATATATATATGTCATATGTTACGAATGGAAGTAAATATTCATAGTATAGTTACACTTGTATGTAGTAACTAAATGACCATTATCTTAATTCATATGTCATAGGCCTTTGAGACATTATTTGATAAATGTTGACGACGGGAGGGTACATAGATTTTACTTGGCATATGCGCTCGACGTGATTCTGTGCACAGGATCGAGACTAGACCATTATAGTGAGCCCGAGCGTTGGGGCGTACCTGCCTTTGTGGCATTATTTGTAGTTGGAGTCAGCTGAAACGTCATGCACTGGTTCCCCCTGACTCAAGCCAACATATGGCATATATGGCCTGCAGGCAGACCCTCATAGTGAGCACCTGGGGGGCGTACCTTGTATCAGACTACGCAGTTATACGTATAAATCATAGTCATATGTATTTGGGGCGACGTACACCTTATATGTGATTCAGATCATCTTCGGTAGGCCATCCTATGATTATTTATACCACATATAGTTTAAGTACATCAGCTAGGCAAAAATATAGGTTCTATATTATTGTAAATGCCCTTCTAGATATTATAAAACGAACTAATAAAGTTGGTACATAGGTTACAGTTTCATATCGTATATGTGTTACTTGTATGCTCATACTTCTTTCACTTTGGTATGTGATTCATATGAGCTTCCGCACTTGTTCAGCTGTTATTCTATCTGCTTTCATACCAGTACATATTGTATATGTACTGACATCTCCACATTGTCACATACTATTGATGCAGGCTCAGTTTCATAGGATAGCAGACGTCTACGTTAGGCTCTATTGCCATTTTCCGCTGATATTTTTGGTGAACTCCACATCTCTCTGGAGCCAGTATATGTCTAGTATTTTTGATTATATGTACAAGTTTCTAGTCGGGTATGTCAGGCCCTATGCCAACTAGTTATTCGTAGTATAGTATGTTAAATTAACTAGAGGCTCCATGGACATCATGCAGCAGTATATTGTACAATTTTTGATAGTATAACTCCTTCGTGTATACATATACAACTTATATTAGATATCCTGCTCGTTATTATCCCATAATCTCGTATATGTCATAGAGTGCTTGTAAAGTAGGTGTATACGATACATGTCCGTCCCTACCAATTTGGGGCGTGACATAGGAGGGGTCAAAAAAGTTTTTGTGCCAAAGGCGATGAGTTGACTGCCATAGGTCCCTTAGGTTTCTCTTAGTTAAGCATCGTATATATCTGTTTTCGTTTTGTTCGCCTGAGGACATGCAAACGTTCTAAGTTGAGGGTGTTGATGCGCCACGGTTACATGGCATTTTTGATGCTTAAAACAAGGAAAATATGCAATAACTTGGGTGTATTTGGTTGGTATGATGTGGTTTCTGTCTTACATTACTGGAAAACAGGTTTTGAAGGCAGCAAATGATCAAAAGGAAGAATCAAGCCCGAAAATGGAGTGTAGGAAGATGAGAGCTCAGATCTGCACCAGATAGGTGATTCACGATAGCACTCACGTGCCGTGAGGACCACTCACGTGACGTGAGTGGATGCCGTGAGTCGACTTCCAGAGGATCAAAAGCTGCCTGATTTCCACTCCAGGCAGTCACATGGTGTGACTCCACTTATGTGGCATGAAAGGGTAGCGTGAGTCAACTTCTAAAGATATCTAATTGAGCCTGATTTCCACGACACTCACCTACTTGGCGTGACTTGGTTCCATGACACCAAGTCACCACAACGTGGAAGTTTGCCGACTCTGTTCTCCTATTTTGATTAGGATAGGATTAGCCTTGTACCTATAAATACCCCTGTATTGTCCTATGTTCAGGAGTTAGTCAGTATATTATTTTGAGAGATATTTTCTATTGCTTCTGAGTTCATAAACATATTATTGGTTTTGTAATAAAAAACCCTCAATTTCTTTCTCTTTTCCCAGTTCCATTGCGAATGAGCCGTGAGCGAACGAAATCTCAGTATCCAATGAAAGAGGATCGAGCATGAGCCTTCGAGAGGACAAAGTATGTGATCAAAGGCACAGACATGAAACTTAGAGATCTTGATTTTAGTTTTTCTTCATTATTGTGAGTGTGCAATTATGTTTTCATCTTTGAATCCTTCTTGTGTTCTTGCAATTATGAGTATCTAAACTCATCAACTAGGGTTGTGTTAACCATGAGGAATTAACGAAACAGGTTAAGTGTAAAGCAACTCTGAACCGCTGTGAATGCATGTATTGGTATTTAATTCATTGAGATTGATCTTCTAACGGTTGCAAACATTAGAAACTTACCTGTATTCTAGACTTGCTCGAGAGAGAGGTAGAGATTGGGAAAAGGAGATAACAACAGAGATTTGAATCTATCAACCTTCATCTAATAACTTGAGCCTTAGCGGGAATAGTTATCTGAGATCCAGGACAAGGGTTAGTAGTGCGACACTGGAGACCGAGAGGAGAAAACCAAGGTCGAGAGACGTTTAGATGAACATATCTTGTCAGATTTTGCACGCAACATAGCGGGATGGTTTTGTTAGCACAAGTAACCGATGGAATTAAGGAATCATTGGGGATCACAATCCTAGTGTACTTCTCATATTGACTACAAACTCTATAATCAGAAATCGTTATCGTTATTGCTCACTTATAACGCCCCCCCCCACCCCCAGTTTTACTTACTCACCAATTACTCAGTCTAGTATTCTAAACAACTTCGACATATTCCCTGTGGGATCGAACCCAACCTAGCTGAGTTCTATATTTGATACAACGACCGCTTTATACTTCTTAGGAGGCATATTTTGGGCGACATCAATGATTATTCCTTTTTTTCCATTTTGCCTCCAAAAACCTATTCTCCGACAATATAGAACAGAAAACACATCATACCAACCAAACATACCAAAGTTATTGCATTTTTTCCTTGTTTTAAGAATCGAAAGTGCCATGAAACCAAGGCACATCAACACCCTCAACTTAGAATGTTTGCATGTCCTCAGGCAAATAAAACAAAATAAACACAATCGATGCTTAACTAAGAGAAACCTAAGAGACCTATGGCAGTCGACTCATTGCTTTTGCCACCAAAACTTTTCTGACCCCTCCTATTTGCAAATCAAAACCATGGTGTGTATACATGCAATATATTATTATGACACATAAGGGATCAAGTGATGGCATCATATTATGAACAAATAACTAAATATATAGGCAAATGACATTATCCAAACAAATAACAGCTAACAATGCAACCCATGTACTCTCAGAACAAAGAAGTCCCATGCACTCACAGTATACTACTGAATATCAAAGTAGGGACTGCGTCAAATCACTCTATCTCATAAAGAAGTTCAAACAATGTGCATGAAATACCATAGGCTTGCCCTTATTTTCTATATCTTAGTTTTTCAAACAGTTGGACTTGGATCACATTAGGACTTTCATCGGCTTGTAATTTAGGCTTGAGGACGGGTGTGGTACATATGGATATGGTGACTCAACCCTCCTTGACACTACACTATTTTTGGCTCCACTTTCCAACCATTCTTATTTTATTCTCCCTTATTATTTATTCTCCCTTATTCTCCTTCATTTTTTTTAGATTTTTGGGTGTGATTTTCTTCATACTCTCAAAACACAACTTTTCTTTTTCTTCTTTTTTTTCACTTTTTTTTTCTTTTTTTCTTTTTTTTTTCACACCCAAATCTGTCCTCTTTTTCTTTTACTAACCCTTTCTTCATACCCAAGTTTAACTACACACCACTTTAATAGCCACCCTTAACTTAGGCGATTTGCCTGAGTTGAGGTACACAATATCCAAGGATGGACTAGGGCTAAGACAGGTTCATTGTAAGTCAAAATAGGAAGGTGAATAGGCTAATGACAGAAATAAGTCAATTTAGGCTCAAAATCGAGATCAAGGGATACTTAATTCATTTGGTCGGACATTTAGGCCAAAAGTGGAATCATTCAAGAATGGCCTATGATCCTTTCCTAACCACTATCCTATAACCTAGGCAAGACTAATCGGTAACCTCACACAGAGATAGTACAGGGTTACACTATCAACTACTAGCTATCCAGTTCATGCATTGCTAGCTACCATCATTCTGCCTATAATACTAATGTCATAACAAGATCCAAAAGCTGTCACAAACTAACATGCTACACACACAATCCAAAATCAAATTTTCAGGAGGGGTGTCCTTTAAAAAATCAAAAAGCATCATTATCAAAAACTTGTTCAAAATTGGACTGCACTAAGGTTCCCCTATTTTTCTCCTAATTAAACATGAAAACACATAAATAATCTAAATAACTACCTAAACATTCCGGTTCTACTATGATAGCACACTTGGGGGAAAAGAAAACACAGCAACAAAAACCCCCAAGTGGTGGTATACCCCCACCCCAACTAAATAATGATGCACTGCCCTCAGTGCACATCTATCAATATGATAAGTGTAAGGGAGTGAAGACATACCTGCGGTGCCCTAAGCATCGGATGTGGGCCCGTCCACAAAAGGATCATTTGTATGCTCTCATCTAATCGATATCGAGGCTCCACAGTGATACTTTATCTACACACACCCCACTCTGTCGGCTTTACATCCCTATCATAAATGGCCTTCATACCCTGAACACACCAACTCTTATTTTCCATTCGTGCTGCAGTTGCGGCCCACTGTGCAACCATCTGTCTCTGTGAGAAAGTCGTGGAATCCTGAACACCAGTGCCTGAAATAGATGCTGTCTCATGAGGCTCACCACTACCACCGGACTCAGAATCATCCGCACCCTCAACAATCTCCTCGGTCCTAGGTGCATCAGCCTCATCTTCAGTACCACCGATTGTAGAAGCATCCACCTCCTCTTCATACTTGGGGGAGAAATCAAATGACTGAATAGGAGTCACCAATAAAAGCTGAGTCATGGACCGGGCTGTAGCCTGTGCCCTAGTTTGTTGTCTATTAGCGCAAGTCACAAGAGCAGAATCATCCCTAGTGAGCTCATAAACCTCTTCAGACCCACTTTTCTCTGGCTCTGAAGGCTCATCTCACAGCCTTATTGTGACTTCTGGGTTCTTGGTGCGGATTTGCGAAGAGGAACCCATATCTCCGTGTTTGGGGTTTCCTTTAGGCGATATTATTTGAAGTGGTTGGGTCTTTGGTAGATTCTGGTCGGGTCGGGTATGGGTTTTGGGTTAAGGTTTGGTGGTGTTTGGGGAATTTAGGGTGATGGGACTTGAAATTTATTACAATTGGAGTGGTGGGTGTATGAATTAGAGTGTTTGGTACTTGGGAAATTTAGTAAATGGAGGATTGGATGTATTAATTTTGATGAATTGTGGGAAAGAAATTGGGTATTTGGAAGTTTGGACGATCGATTTTAGGGTTTTCGAATGGGTAGTGTCGGATTTTATCAAAAGTAGGCTGAAATTTGGGTTGGGTCGGGTCAGATTTTCACATTCAGGGTGGGTCTGATTTTCATGAACCGACCCATGTCATGTGGATTGACCTACATCACGTGGGTACCTATCGTGGATTGGATTCTGCAGTCAAAAAATGCCTTCTGATTCTCACAATACCAACCCACGTCATATGGGTTGATCTACGTCATGTAGTCCCCTGTTGTGGGTTGGATTCCACAATCAAAAAATGTCCTCTGATTCTCACGATACCAACTCACGTCATGTAGGTTGACCTAAGTCATGTGGGTCCCCTATCGTGGGTTGGATTCCGCAATCAAAAAATGTCCTCTAATTTTCACGATACCAACACACGTCACGTAGGTTGACCTACATCACATGGGTTACCACCGTGGTTTAAGTTGTACACTTTTTAGATCATATCTTTATTTTAAACTCACAACTAGTATCAATCCTTGGGTTGCCTCCCAAGCAGCGCTTGATTTAACATCGCGGTACGATGTAGCTAGGTTGGTTAATCAGGCTTCACCAACCAGCAGATGGTTGCCTCCCACGAAGCACCTGATTTAACGTCGTGGCAAGACTCAACTTACTTGACTACTCAGACTTCATCAAGACTAAACTCCTCACATGTCTTTTTTCTTCCCTGGTTCTCACATAGTGCTTTACACGATGCCCATTGACCTTGAATATGACATTGTCATCACCTTTAAACTTAATTGCCCCATGCGGGAATACCCTAACCACCGTGAATAGTTCAGACCATTTGGACCTTAATTTTCCAGGAAACAAGCGAATGGAGTTATAAAGCAATACCAACTCTACTGGGTGAAACTCTCATCGTTCAATTTTTCGATCATGATATAATTTCATCTTCTCTTTTTACAGTGATGAACTTTTATAAGCCCAGAGATGAAATTCATCCATCTCATTCATCTGCTCTAGTCTCAATTTAGCCGCATCACTCCATTCCAGATTCAAACTCTTCAATGCCCATAATGCCTTATGTTCAAGTTCAACAGAAAAATGGCATGCTTTTCTAAACACCAGCTAATATGGAAATGCACCAATCGATGTCTTGAATGCAGTTCAATATGCGCATAATGCATCATCCAATCTTCTTGCCCAATTAGTCCTATTGGCATTCACTGTCTTTGCCAAAATTAACTTAATCTCACGATTTGACACCTCAACTTGCCCACTTGTCTAAGGATGGTAAAGTGTTGCCACCTTATGTTTGACACTATATTTTTCAAGCAGGGCTTTGAACAACCGATTACAGAAGTGGGATCCTCTATCACTAATGATAATTTGAGGTGTACCAAATCGTGAAAATATATTCTTTTTCAAGAATGACGTGACACTTCTTCCTTCATTATTGGGAAGCGCTATTGCCTCCATCCACTTAGAAACATAGTCAATAGCTACCAAAATGTATTTCATCCCATGTGAGCTCACAAATGGGCCCATAAAATTAATTCTCCATACGTCAAATAATTCAAGTTCAAGAATAGTTGTCATAGGAAGTTCGTGTCTGCACGAGATGTTTCCTTGTCTTTGGCATTGGTCACAAGCCCTAGCATAGTCATGAGCATAATTATAGATGGTGGGTCAATAATACCTACATTGTAAGATCTAATGAGCAGTCCGCGCACCTCCATGATGACCCCAAACTAGAAATGAATTACATGCTTCCAAAATACTCATCATCTCGACTTTTGGAATACACCTTTGAATTATGCCATCCGCACACACCCTAAATAAAAAAGGCTCATCCCAGAAGAACTCTCTCACCTCATGCATGAATCTCTTCCTCTGCTGATACGACATATCTTTCGGGACTAGATCACTTGCCAAAAAATTGGCAAACTCTGCAAACCAAGGGATTAATTCTTTTGATGCTGCCAACACCTGATCGTCTGGAAAAGTATTATCAATATCAAGATCATCCCTTAATCTAAGCATGGCCTCCTCCTCAGGGCGTGGTAGATGGTCTGCAACCTGATTTTCAGTCCTCTTTCGATCTTTGACCTTAGAATCAAATTTTTACAATAGAATACCCACCGAATCAGTCTTGGCTTGGCGTCCTTCTTTGAAATAAGATAACTAAGTGCTGCGTGGTCTGTATGTACAATCACTTTCTTACCAATCAAGTAAGATTGAAATTTCTTAAAAGTAAAGACCACTACTAGCAATTCTTGCTCGATTACAGTATAATTTTTTTGAGCTGGATTAAGTGCTTTTCTAGCATAATAAAGCGGATGTAGAATTTTCTCACGCCTTTGGCCAAGGACTGCACCTACGGTCACACCGCTAGCATCACACATAGCCTCAAATAGCATCGTCCAATCTGGTGAAACAATGATAGGGGCTGAAATCAACTTCTCTTTCAGACACTCGAACGCTTTTAGACAAGCCACATTAAACACAAACTTCACCTGCTTCTCTAAAATCTTGAATAATGAATGTGCAATCTTAGAGAAATCTTTGATTAATCTTCTATAGAACCCAACATGTCCCAAGAAACTTCAAATTCCTTTAACCGAAACAGGTGGAGGTAACTTTTCAATCACCTCTATCTTAGCTTTGTCAACTTCAATATCCTTCTTTGAAATTTGATGCCCCAATACGATACCCTCATTAATCATAAAGTGACATTTTTTCCAATTTAGCACTAAGTTGCACTCCTCCCATCTTTGTAACACATTAGCAAGATGGGCCAAGCAGTTATCAAATGAGTCTCCCACAATAGAATAAATCATCCATAAAACCCTTAATAGTGTCTTCCACCATGTTGGAGAAAATGGACATCATGCAATGCTAGAAAGTGGCTGGTGCATTACATAAATCGAAGGGCAACCTTTTAAACGCGAACGTCCCATATGGACAAGTAAAAGTGGTCTTCTCTTGGTCCTCAGGAATAATGAAAATCTGATTATACCCCAAATAATCATCAAGAAAACAATACCATCCTTTACCAGCAAGACGTTCTAACATCTGATCCATGAAGGACATAGAAAAGTGATCTTTTTTGGTCCAAGAATTCAACTTTCGATAATCCATGCAAACTCTCCATCCAGTAACTGGCCTCATTAGGATTAACTCATTCTTGTTTTTGGGACCAAAATGATTCCTTCATTCTTTGGCACACACTGAACTAGGCTCACCCACTTGCTATCAGCAATGGGGTAATCCATACCTGCATCTAACCACTTGATGATTTTTTTCTTTACAACTTCTTGCATAGGTAGGTTCAGATGACGTTGGTGCTCGATGCTTGGTATACACTCAGGATCAAGCTGAATTTTGTGAGTGAAAATATTAGGTGAAATCCCTATAATGTCAGCGATGGACCAACCAATGGCCCTATTAAACCTTTTCACACCGAAACAAGTGCCTATACTTGCCACTCTATCAACTTAGTAGAAATAATCAAGGGTAAGGTGTTATTGGCTCCCAAGAATACATAGCGAAGGTGAGACGGGAGAGCCTTAAGCTCCAAAACTGGAGGCTCTTCAATAGATGGTAGAGTCGGTGGGGTCACCCTATTCTTTAAATCGAGATCAAGTTGCTTAGGAGCATAAGTGTATGATCCCCCACCAACGAGTGCACCAACCATCTCATCGTATCCCTCAATACCATCGCTATCAAAATTCATAATCACGGCTACAAGAGCTTTTACCCCTAACCTTTCTTTAATAGGAATGACAATGTCACTCTCTTCAACTGTATCTATTACAGAAATCACCCGCATATATTTTAGTTGCTTCATGGAATGGCAAACATTGAAAGAGACATGTTTATTATTCAAACCGAATTTCATCTACCCAGTTTCCATGTCAACCAATGCACGACCAGTGGCAAAGAATGGTCTTCCCAAGATGATAGGAACCTCAAAATCAACTTCACAATCTAAAATCACAAAGTCAGCCGGAAAGATGAAAGATGCAACCTTCACCAAAACATCATACAAAATGCCCACCGACTTTTTCATAGTTCTATCCACCATAAGGAGTCTCATAGAAGTCAGTTTCGGTGCTCTCAATCCTAACTGCTTGAAAATGGCTAGCGGCATCAAGTTAATGCTAGCACCCAGGTCACACAGAGCTTTTGCAAAATTATAGGACCCAATAGTACAAGGAATTGTGAAGGCTCCTGAATCTTCTTTTTTCTCTACAAGTAAGCGAGAAACAATTGCACTACAATGGAGTAGATTATCTGCTGGCTCAAAATTGACAGTTCTATTCTTCTTCACCAAATAGTTCATGAATTTTGCGTAACCTGGCATCTGTTCTAAAGCCTCAATAAGAGAAATATTTACCAATAAGTCCTTTAACATTGAGATAAATTTATGATATTTATGGTTTTTAGCTTTCTTTTTCAACCTTTGAGGAAAGGGAGGGGAGGTCGAGGAATTTGTTTTTACACTTGAGGGACCTCCTTTTTCTTCCCATTATCAAATTTCACCTTACTATCAGCATCATGAGGGTTTTGAACTGCATCACCTTTTGAATTCTCTCGCTCTATCTTATTTTCTACATCAACTATCATCGACTCATCTTTTTTACCACTATCCACAGGTATGGATGGGTCAGTCGTGCACTTACTGCTTCTAGTAGTAATGGCCAAATAATGACTATCATTCTTCGAATTTTGGATGATGTTGCTCGGAAGGGTACCTGGTTGACTCTTGTTCAATGCCACCGATATCTGCCTGAACTATTGCTCCAACTGTTTAATGGTTGTCGAATGAGATTCTACTTTCTGAGTTATTCCTGAAATGTCTGACCTAATATCTTTCAAGAAACTCTCCTGACTCTCTGACCCTTTAACCATTTTATTGAGAAGAGCTTCCATTCTTGAATTTCCATAATCAACATCGGGATTCCCTAGTGGAACATATGCGCCACTCTTCTCTTTATAATCATCCTTTCGCCTCCAATCACCGTCAAGATCTCGTTCTCTGTATCTATATCCTGACTTGTTATAATTGTCTCCACAATTGTTTCGACCTTGATTCCCTTGACTTGACTTCCAAGAGTCTTGATTAGACCCTTGACCTTGGCTAAAAAACCTGCCACCTCTCGATCCATGTACTTAGCCTCCTCATCAAATTCATAATTGTCATGCCTAGGTGTTTTGCCTTGTGCACCTACCACATATACCTTTTCAGCACCTCCAGCCGTAATTTGTTTGGCTAGCAAGCCAATTTCTGTCCTTAACTGTACAACCTCTTGAGCTACAGATTCATCCAAAGCCTATTGTTCTGTCGAGGCTCCAATAGCATACGTCCCAGCAGGTGTATCAGCCTCCCGAGTATGCCACCCTCGGTTGGTCTTAGTGATACGATCTAAAATCTCTGATGTTTGTTCCCACCTCAGAATCATAAATGCTCCGCCAGTGATAGTATCTGCTATAACCTTTGTATTAACGTTTAAAGCCCTGTAGAAGATTTCAAGTAAACTCCTACCACTCATCCTATGATTTGGAACATTCTGCAGCTTCTTTTTAAACCTTAGCCATGTGTCGTAAAGTGCTTCAGAATGTAGTTGTCTGAAGTTGTAAATCTCATCCTTCAACTGTAGCAGCTTGGAGGGTGGGAAAAATATCTCCAGAAATTGATTTCTTAATTCTTGCCAAGTAGTGATGGAACCTCGTGGTAACTCAGCCAACCATAGAGTCGCTTCTCCTGTTAGAGAGAATGGAAACAATCTCAAATGAATAGCCTCTTGGTCAACTCCAGGCAAATTATATAAAGTGCAGACCCCAAAAGTTCATCTCATGAATGTTTGGATCGTCTGTAAGAAAATCGGCGAACACACCTTTCAAGTTTAGCAGGTGGATCATGACACTTGTAATGTCAAACTTAGTGTCCTGAGGTAACTCTGGTGGAATAATAACACCAGTCTCAATTGGCTCAAAATAAGCCAGATCCTCTTCTTCAGGATCATCACAAATCGGCACATATGATTTTTGAGGTGGTTATTGCACCCTCAGTCTTCTTTCTCTCTCTTTAAGTGCAGCAAGATGTTGTACTGCTTATTGCATTCCTTGATGATCTCTATCCACTTGTCTAAGAGCTGATTGCCTCGTATTTTCCTCAGCAGTCAATCGAGCAGTGATTTGTTTCGCAATCTCATGACCAACTGGCGGAATTGGTTGGTTATGAATATCTCCCGCGGCTGCGGGATTCTGAACTCCGTTGGTATTCACCATTCTTCTATTTGCTCTTAGTATTCATTCTATCTCAGTATCAAGTGGAATCAGGGGATTTCCTTGACTCCTAGTATTGGGAATACACCAATGTGTTCCCTTAAAAGTACAGAAAAATAAAACCAATCAACTCCAACAAGCAAATTAAACAACTCCGTAACCATACTCCCCGATAACGATGCCAAAATTTATTGTTGCCCAAAATATACCTCCAGAAAAGTATAATGCAATTGATGTATCAAATATAGAATCCAACTAGGTTGGGGTCGATCCCACAGGGAATAGGACGAAAGTCTGTCGAATGCTAGTCTGAGTAATTGAAAAGTAAGTAAAACTGGGGTTTTTTTTGTAAGCAAGTAGTAACAGTAATGATTGTTGATTATTGGATTTGTTATAAATATAAGAAATACATTAGGACTATGATCCCCAATGATTCCTTAATTCCACCGGTTACTTGTGCTAACAAAACCATCCCGCTATGTTGCATAGCAAAAACTGACAAGATATGCTCATCTAAACGTCTCTCGACCTTGGTTAGACGAATTTCACCCTTCTCCTCTCGGTCTCCGAGTGTCGCACTACTAACCCTTGTCCTGAATCTCAGATAACTATTCCCTCTAAGACTCAAGTTATTAGATGAAGGTTGATAGCTTCAAATCTCTGTTGTTATCTCTTTTTCCCAATCTCTACCTCTCTCTCGAGCAAGTCTAGAATACAGGTGAGTTTCTAACGTTTGCAACCGTTAGAAGATCAATCTCAACGAAGGAAATACCAATACATGCATTCACAGCAGTTCAAAATTGCTTTACACTTAACCCGTTTCGTTAATTCCACTTGGTTCACACAATCCTAGTTGATGGGTTTAGCTACTCTTGATTGCAAGAACACAAGACGAATTCATGATGAAAACATAATTGTAAACTCACAATAAGAATAAAACTCTGAAATCTCAATATGAATAAAAACCCTAGAATTGGTGTTCCAAGATTACAAAACCAATAATGTGTTTATGAACTCAAAATAATGAAAATATATCTCAAAACAATGAAATGACCAACCCCAAACATAGGACTATATAGGGGTATTTATAGCTACAAGGTGAATCCTATCCTAAACAAAATAGGAGAACAAAGTTGGCACTTTTCCACGGTACCATAACTTGGTGTCGTGGAACCAAGTCACATCACGTGGGTCCCTACCATGGAAATCAGGCCACTTCACAAACTTTTAGAAGTCGACCCACGACACCGACCTACATCACGTAGGTCAATTCACATGACGTAGGTCCTGCCATGAGTCACTCCTCTGGTGTGGACTTGGCTCTTTCATTTTCAAATACTTCATTCTCGTGCATGATTCTTCCTTTTTGTCCATTTTGCCTCCAAAAACCTATTCTTCTGCAATATAGAATAAAAAACACATCATACCAACCAAACATACCTAGGTTATTGCATTTTTTCCTTGTTTTAAGCATCAAAAGTTCCATGAAACCATGACACATCAAGGAGTAGTGAGGAGCACGAGCAACATTTGAGGATTGTGCTCCACACTTTGATAGATCATCGGCTTTATGCCAAGTTCTCAAAGTGTGAGTTCTGGCTTGAGTCTGTAGCTTTCTTGGGGAATGCTGTATCTAGACATGGTATCATGGTAGACCCAATGAAGATTGAGGCTATTCGAGGTTGGGCCAGGCCCACATCACCTACTGAGGTTCACAGTTTTATTGGATTGGTAGGGTACTATAGGTAGTTTGTTGAGGGCTTCTCATCTATTGCATCTCCTATGACCAGACTGACCAGAAAGTAGGTTTCGTTTCAGTGGTCTAAGGATTGTGAGGCGAGCTTTTTGAAGCTCAAGGATCTACTTTCTTCTGCCCCTGTATTGACTCTTCCAGTTAAGGGCAAGGGTTTTACCGTGTATTGTGATGTGTTCTGATGCAGTGGGTTCGTGTCATTGCTTACGCATCGAGGCAGCTGAAGGTGCACGAGCGTAACTACTATACTCATGATTTGGAGTTTACAGCGGTTGTGTTTGCACTGCGGCTTTGGATGTATTATCTCTATGGTGTTCATTGTGAGAGTTTTATAGACCACCGTAGTCTTCAACATATTATGACTCAGAGGGATCTTAATTCGAGGCAGCGTAGGTGGATTGAGTTGCTGAAGGACTATGATATCTCTATTCTCTATCATCCGAGCAAAGTGAATGTGGTAGCGGACGCCTTGAGCCGGAAGGCAGTGAGTATGATGAGCTTAACCTTTATTCCAGTCTCTCAGTGGTCGTTGGCTTTGGACATTTAGTCGCTAGCTAATTCAATGGTGCGTTTGGATATTTCTGACCCCGAGAGGGTTATCGCTTGTGTTGGTGCGAGATCTACTTTGCTGGAGAAGATTCAGAGTCGTCAGTTTGAGGATAGCGGTCTCCATAGCATTCGAGATCAGGTATTGAGGGGTGAGTCTGAGAGAGCTACCTTGGGTTTTGATGGTGTTCTGAGGTTGGACGACCGTATTTGTGTTTCGAGGGTTTGAGATTTAATTCAGTTGATTTTGCACGAGGCGTACAGTTTCAGATATTTTATTCACCTTGAGACAACTAAGATGTATCGAGATCTAAGGCAACACTATTGGTGGAGCGGTATGCGAAGAGATATCTCAAAGTTAGTGGCTCGATGCCTTTGTTGTCAGCAGGTAAAGGCCAAGACCATAGACCTGGTGGATTGCTTCAACAGTTGCCCATTCCCGGGTGGAAGTGGGAGCGGGTCACAATGGATTTCATTGGTAGGTTACCTCGCACTTCCCGCGATTTTGATAGTATATGGGTCGTTGTGGATCGGTTGACTAAGTCGACATATTTTATCCCTGTTCCACTTTCCTACAGTGCTGAGAGGTTAGCTTGTGTATATATTCAGGAGGTGGTTTGCCTACATGGAGTGCCAGTATCTATTATATTAGACCGAGGGTCTCAGTTTACCTCTAGTTTCTGGCAGACTTTCCAGGTGGAGTTGGGTACTCAGGTGGACCTCAGTACTACATTTCATCCTCAAACCGACGGGCAGTCGAAGTGGACGATTCAGGTATTGGAGAATATGCTCAGCGCTTGTGTGTTAGACTTTGGGGGTCAGTGGGATCAGTTCTTACCTTTAGTAAAGTTCACATATAACAATAGCTTCCACTCCAGCATTCAGATGTCTCCGTTTGAGGCTTTTTATGGTAGACGGTGCCGGTCTCCAGTTGATTGGTTTTAGACTTCAGAGGTCAGTCCTCGTGGCACAGATTTTCTCCGAGAGTCTTTGGACCGAGTTCAGGTGATTCAGGACAGGCTGCGGACAACTCAGAGGAGACAGAGGAGTTATGCTGACCGTATACGTCGTCCATTAAAATTAAGAGTTGGTGATAGGGTGAGTATCGCCCATGAAAGGAGTGATACGATTTGGTAGGAGGGGCAAGCTTAGCCCCAGATATATTGGACCCTTTAAGATTCTGCGGACAGTTGGAGAGGTGGCTTATGTGCTAGCTTTTCCACTGGAATTTTCAGCTATCCACCCAGTGTTTCATGTTTCTATGTTGCGACAGTACATTCCAGATGAGTCACATGTGCTTCAGTGGGACTTGGTTAAGTTATATGAGAAGTTAGCATTTGTGGAGGAGCCTGTGTCCATTTTAGCCAGAGATGTCAGACGATTGCGTTCCCGGGACATTCCAGTGGTTAAGGTACAGTGGCGTCACCGTCCGGTTGAGGAGGCCACTTCGGAACTTGAGCATGATATGCGAGCCCAATATCCCTACTTGTTCACATCTTCAGGTATGTGCTTACTCTTGACTTTCGTGGACGAAAGTCCTTTTAGTAGTGGATGTTGTAATGACCCTTTCGGTCATTTCCCTCGTTTTCGTGCATTCTCGATGTTTAGATCTTTTCTATAACTACCCCAAGTTAATTATGACTTGCTGGGACTGACAGTTCGGTTTTCGGACAGTTCGTTTGAGAATATTATTTATACCAAACGTATTGTGAAATATTTAAATTAAATTAGAATTTGGTAAAAAATATAGTTAACTACCTTTCTAAAATGTTTTTGATATTTATAAAATTCTTTAGTTATGATATATCTGTATTACGTTATAATAGCTTTGTAACTTATTAATATTTTAAGCGGAGATAGTAAATCTAGATATGTTAAAATATTATTATTATATGATAGAGGTTTTGTTAGAAATAATTTTCTGTTAATTATGTTATGTTCAAAATATTGTATTTATTTTACCATGAACCTATGTAATACCCGAGTGCATACATTAGATAAAAATAACTTTTGTTGGCATTACCACCCCACTCCACGTGGAGGAAGAAGTAGAGGACAACAAGTTCACTAAAAGGTTGGGTGGCAGTACATATTAATGACAAAGCATTCAAGATTTAACAAGTAGTGAGTATATTTACACATATATACATATATATACCCATTTTAATTACACCTTGCATTTTTTTGTTTGCTGTGAGCAGCATAAGTGTTAAATCATTTTATATAGCTTATATGCTCCAATCACGTAATAAGAAAATTTGTGGAGAAAGATATTTTTGTGCTATATATTTGACTCTTGAAAGAAAATTAATTATCTACATCAAGTTATTCAAGCATGGGGATCACATGGTTGATAGTATAACATCTTTATATTGTAAATTTCAGTTAATTTTAGCTTAAAGTCGCGTATTTGAATTGTTATTTGGTGGTATTGTTGTTGGTGCTTATTTAGAGCTTAATATGAGCTCGGATTGGATAGCATCTATTGTGACTATTGGTCACAGATTTATTTGAGACACTGTGACTGTTTCAATTTTGCGATTCCACAAGCGGACCCCACGTGGACTGTTCGAACATTTTTCGAACTAATGCAATATGAGTATCAATAGTCATGTTTTGACATGTAGTTTATTATTTTGATAGCTTGGCAGCAGCCAGAGGCCTCTAGGAAGGGGAAGACTTCTGTATAGCTAGTTCTTTTGGCAGGCTTGCGGCGGCATCCAGGTAGGCTAGGTTTCCTTTACACTTAGATTGGGCTTATATGTGATATATGTGTGTTATTATGCTGGTGTTGTGGTTTGGTATTATAGGCTTGGTGGTGGGTTGCTGTGATTTAGGCCTTTTAGGCCGGATAGAGCTATTCAGACACATTCCAGGCCCGTTATCCTCGTGGTACACCACAAATGACCAATTTGGGGTTGGATAGTATTGTTGTTGTTGATTACTGGTTGAGGAATGTTATTATTAGACCTTAGTCCAGTCTTAGACAGACTTAGCTCAGACTTAGACAGGTATAACTAGACTAGGTATCCGAGACCCGATAGTGGGCCCCGTTATCCTTTTAGTCGACTTGTCAGAACTTTGACATCTTTGGGCTTAGTTAAGCCCTAATATGACCTGTTAGGCTTGTGACGGAATTGAGTCACCCCGATTATATCCGGTTGGCTTGTTTAGCTTTTTAGTCCCTGAAAGCACCGCACTTGATCGGGATTGCTGGCCTTGGCTTAGAATTGATGCCTGCCTTGCCATGAGCTACTCTAGATACTTGGAATGACTTAGATATTGCATGATAGTAGACTATGGAACTAGGAGGACCCGGGGACTTACCTTGTAGCAGATGATGGGTTAGCTCCTTTACCTATACTTTGGCTTCGGCTGGGACTAGCATATTTCCCGTTTATTGGTTATGATGTGATATTTGACTCTGTTCTGGTTACTGACTATGATGTGTTCCAGTTCGATTTCGGCTACTGATTCATGTATGATGATTTTGGTTATTGACTATTGGGTGTCCCTGTTCGAGTTCGGCCCCAGATTGTGGTACACTATAAGTTCTGGTACTGGGTACCGTGGTAATGATACTTTTGTTCTATGAGTTCCGATTCGAGTTCAACAAGTATGATATATATGTGGCCTATTGTTATTACCCACTGTATCCGGTTCGATTCCGGCGTCTGGCCTCTTGTTATTATCCATTGGTGCCGGTTCAAGCCCGGTGCGCGCCATTTATTATTGTGATTACTGGATGCTGGTACAACTTTGAGACACTGGTGACTATGCAATTACTGTTCTTGTGTGTCCCGTCGATTTATGGGGGCTAGGTTGGATTATTATTTTCTTTCGTATGCCTATTGGGTTTATGGGGGCCCATATCGGTTATGTTTGACTTGTGTGTTTACTTACACATTTATTTACACGTTATTCGGTATCACATTTATTAATCTCCTTAGCATATCTATACGCCTCGACAGTTACTTATGTATTTATTACTTATACCCCGGACTTAGCATGCCCTCTCGCATTTTAGCCTACTTATATTATATTGGGCTCAGTCGGCAAATGATGCCTACTGAGTAACCCTTGCCTGGTGCTGATACTGCACTTTTGCATCTTTTTCTCCGATATAGATCCGAGCACTAGTCGACGGCTTTGACGTGACTCTCTTCTCAACACTGATTCCGGAGCAGGGTGGGCTTACTAACCTCCGAGGCAGATTTTACTCCATCTTCTACTGTATAGTCTTTTGCTCTCAAGATTATTGTACTTGTTATATATATTTGATTTATGTCTTGTATTTTGGGTATGTCTATTAGTGACTCTTGTACCGACCTCACCAGGTCTTGGGAGAGGTTCTTGACTTTATATACTGTCTCTTCCTTCTCAGTCTTGGTATGTATATATATTTTGATTTTGTTTTTATATTTCTAGCATGTTTATTAGTATGGTTACTTCCACCTCATCTCTGTTCTTCTGAGATTTCGTCCGTTAGCCCGTCGCTTGTCGCTCCGGAATAGAATTTGGCTTGCCTATTGGTGGGTTACGATAGGCGCCATCATGACTCAAAAATGGGATCGTGACAGGAATAAATTTGATATTTCTATGTTTTTCTGTGGAATACCATTGCCTATTTATAGGCTAAAATTATTTGAATAAGACCATAGTAAGTTGCCAAGTGTTTGCACATTTGTCTTGCTAAATTCATGCAGGGTGACAATACATAAATAACATAAGGCCAAAATTAAGCCACCACAATGTACTTGTTTGCTTGATAAGTGTCATAATCCTCAAAATATCTCTTGTTGCAGCACATATGTTTTCCCAAACAATATTATTGGCTTCTCATTTTTTCAAATATACTATAAACAATTTTTTTTGAAATAAATAATATTTACTTACACCCCACCTTATGTGTATATTTCTAATCTTATTTACTTGATAATATTAACTTTTTTTATTTTAGCAATTGTAAAATTTAAACCACGTTATACACAATAAAAGAAAATTTTCATCCACATTATTAAATAGAAAGGTATGAGTACTTCTCTTGATCTTAAGCTCATCCCA
This sequence comes from Capsicum rhomboideum, assembly GCA_031232105.1. Classification (NCBI taxonomy): domain Eukaryota; kingdom Viridiplantae; phylum Streptophyta; class Magnoliopsida; order Solanales; family Solanaceae; genus Capsicum; species Capsicum rhomboideum. Next base: position 34,437,028 of record CP124716.1, read on the forward strand.
CTATTACTTTCGTTTTTCTTGTGAATAATATTACTAATTTATTTTAAGTCCAACAGATTATTTTTAAAAAAAAATTAGGAATAGAAAGCCTTATAGTTTAACTTTTGAAAAGATTTTTTTTTCAGTTTTGAACATGAATAAAAAAGGATAAGAAATTTATGTCATGCAAAGTATTTCTTTGCATAAAAAATGCATCTTTTGATGAGAAAAAAAATATTGCAGTATGTTCAAGTCATAAGAATTAAGTTATATACTATTCCAGTTCATATGCAAAAGGTTAACATTTATCGAAATTCATATTATCAAATTGATAAAGATTAATAACATTTTCTAGCTTAATATTGAATGTATCTCCAATGAATTAAAGTTCTTCATATGTTTACGTGTGATATTTCTCATCAATTGTGTCTAGTAATTGATATAGAGAAATTGTATCAAATTAATAAAATCAAGAGAACAATACAACCAAATAGAAATCAACATTCAAGAGTAATCAAATTAGGTTTCAAGGCATTTTTTAATTTTATAGAACTTAATTATCTATAATATAATATGTTCATCAAATGTTATTAAGTGTTGAAAATATAAATTGATACCAAATTGTTAACTTCACAAACACATTCCTTGAACACTCTATCAACGGATGAAGCTTGAAGCTTCATTTTTGGCTGCCTGAGAAACTTTTGAACTTTTAGTTTACATTTTTTGTCTAAACTAAAATATTTAATTAAATTTTTATTTTTAAAATTGATAGTACTTGTGAAAGAATATTAAATTTTGAATTTGATTTTAATGTTGAAAGAGAATGGAAAGGTTGTAGAAGAAATTTGAATAAATATAAATTTAATAAAGTAAAAGAATGGAGACGAAAACTTGTATTTTACATGCTATAGAAAAGGAGTTTCTTCAACATGTTTTTTTAATTGAAATAAAATTTGGTAGAAAGAACTGAAGGAGCCTTAACGGTGCGTGTAGTTGGGAAGTTGGGGTAATAGACGTGGTTTTCTATGTTATTTTTATTTAGTTTATTCTCCTTTTTTTGGGGTTATTTTCCCTCTCTCTCTCTCTCTCTCTTTTTGTCTTATAGTTTTTTTAGTAATTGATAATTATTTCTTAGAATTATTAATTTATGGAGTTTGGGGAGGGTTCTAGGACTGATTTTGATTGTTTTCTAGTGCAAGGGGAGGGGGGGGGGGATTAAGTATTAAGTTAATAAGTTTTGATTATTAACAGTTATTTTAGCCTTGTATTTAGTTAATTCACTAATTTATTCATTAGATTGGTAGTTTTAGGTGAATTACGGTAGAAAAGCCCTAGAACGGGAAATGAATGATTATGAACTTGACTTAGGGGTTGGTTGTGAGTTATAATTCCCAACATGGTAGGTCATTTCATTAATTATGTGTTTATATGCGTGTTCTAGACCAAGAGCAAGCGAAAATTGCATGGGAGGGCAAAGCTTCGGCTTAGAGGAGTTGTGAAGGCTTGGTTCGAGGTAGGTGATGATATTGTAGTTTAATCCCATTTGTGCTATATGCATGTTAACTACTTTGTAGTGTCGCTTATTAGTGCATGTTGTTTGGTGTGGTCAATGCAAAGGATTTTACATTGCTGTATGATTTTGACCTACCTATCTGCTAAATGTGAAATGTTTCGGTATTTGGGATTGTAGACACGTGATTTTTGAACCTCCCCGAGTTTTAACTCATTGTTAGCTTTAAATAATTATTTTAAGTTTCATCTTTGTTTTAATTTTATTTCATTTATTTTTAGTAGGTTTCTTTGAAATTATGAAAAATGATTCAAAAATAGTCACATTTTAGAATAAATTTTATTTTTACTTTTCAAAAGAAAAGATAGTTTTAAAAAAAAATATTTTCTCTTAATTTAGATTTTTATAAATAAGCTAGTGATTTTAATATTTCTTAATTATATTTTTAGTTTTGCTATTTCACTTTTCATATGTTTTTGTAAGTTTCAAATATTCAAATGATATTATTATATTATATTATTAAAAGAAAAAAAAAGGTTCTTAACTTAAAACTACCCACCTGCACACCCCATAATCCCTCACGTGTCACACCATGTGCATAGACGACACAAACACACACCTGGACAATTATATAACACCTCACAAGCAAAAAAAAATAAAAGACTGAGAGAACATTTTAGAGAGATTAGATAGGAGAAAAGATAAGAGGGAAGAGAGAAAACATAAAACCAGAAAACAAAAAGAGAGGGGATAGAAAAAAACAACAATAATACTTAGAGAAAAAAAAAGGAGTTAGAAACGAAGAGAGAAAAACGATAGAGATAGGGAGAAAAAGACAAAAACGACAACTACACTTAGAAAAAAAAATAGAGCAAAAACAGAGAGAAACACAGTGATAGAATGAGTATTCTTAAACGTTCGGGAGTTAGAATTTGAGTTCTAATCTCCGTTTCGAGCTTCCGGTGACGGCGTCCTTGCTTCTATACTTGATTTAGTTTGTCGCACAGGTTCTTATCCAATCCTGTACTATTTATTTTTATAAGTTTTGTTGTGAATCAAAACATAAATGAAGTCGCCTAAAGGATTTCATGCCAACATGAACTTCATTGTATCATACTCATATATCTCTGAGAGCATTTCAATCTAGTTATTAAATAAGTTGTGTGCATAAATATTGTAGCGGCTTATAAAACGTTAACACTGATTAATGTTTAAATTGTTTTTTAATGAAATGTTTAGTTGATTCAATGTAATCCTTAAAAGTATAATTTAATTTTTTATTCAGTTTTTCTTTCTTTTCATTTCGTAGTGTATGTGTGTGATTGTTCTGTTAGTTAGAGTCTTTTCTTATTTTCATAGTGTATGTGTGTATTTTGTCAAGCTAGCATCTCTTTTCTATCTTTCACAGTATGTATGTTTTTTTTTGGAACCTATTAAGTAGCAGTGCATAAGTAGTGAAATGGATTGCATGAAAAATAGTGTATAAGTAGTATGAATAATGTGTGCATGGATTCTATGGAATTGGAGAATTGAGAATTATAATAGTGGGTCTAGTTCAAACAATTTTTTTTATCACTGCAATGCTATATTATTTTTTGCCCCTTTCTTTGCCCTTTGGTTCGCTAGCTGACTTGCCAGCGCTTGGATTCTCGAACGCGTAAAAGGATCCAATGAATTCGAATGAATTGAAGGAGTGGAATTGGGAATTAGCTTGGTGCTCTTACTGGCTTTCCTGCCATTCCTACTCACTATCTCGTAATAATTAATTGGAGTTAAAGTAGTACATTATTTTTAGTTTTATACTATATATCTGGAAAAGATGCATGTCGTTAAGTGTAATTTTGATTCGTTGGTTTTGGTTTAGTTTTACTTGACATAAATGATTCAAAATTTTGATGATCTTTAAAAGTCTCATATAGTTATTGTTTAGTATTCCCTTTTGTTAATGATCTTTAAATTGTAATAGTACGTGTTTAATTTTCCTTTTGCTAATGTCGAATCATCTCTAAATTCTCTTGGTCATGTTTTTCAAGTTTGTTCTTCACTGTTATACTTGAAGAAATGTGTAACACGAGATAATGACGTTCGTTTCTTAGGTTAGAAAATATTTTGTGGCCTCGATTGGTTTAAGGCCTGAACCAATTATGTGAGGATGAGCGAGGCAGATTGCGAATTTATTCAAGAACCATCGTAATAAAGAAAAGAAGAGAGAGGAAAAATCATTTGTAAGGGAGCGAGGCGAGTTGCGCATTAATCCAGGACTCGTTGAAAATTTAATAGAAAATAATGAAAAGAGAGTAAAATGTATAAGAAAATGGTCTCGAGTTTACAAGAGACGAACAAATGCCTATAACGGTAGATGAGCTTTAGGTACATTTAAAATGCTTGTCTCGATTAAGAATGCGGTTATGCATCTTTTCGAGACGTTTAAAAATAACTCAAGGATGCAGTCATGCACCTTGTAAAGATTGTCTTAATGATTATCTTTCACTAGCTTAACCCAAGAGGCGCAGACAAATATTATTGGTGCATTAAAAATGAGCAAATCATGGCCTATCACACATATATCCAAAATAGTTTAAGTTAAGTATAAGTTGATAAAAGCGACTGTGCTAGAACTACGGGACTCGAGGAGTGCCTCATACCTTCCCCTCGGTCAACAGAATTCCTTACTCGATCTTTTATTTTCTCAGACTAATAAAGAGTCATTTCCTTTTGATTAGGGATTCAAAAAGGTGACTTGGAACACCATAACTCAATTCCAAGTGACGACTCTGTAAATAAAATAATCCATATTCAATACTGTTACTTTAATTGGAAAAACCCTTCGACCCAAAAAAGGGGTATGACAGGGACATTCTCACGGGTTATTGGTGACACAAGGTTGGCAGACACTTATGTCTGAAGTTTTAGTACATGGACGAAAATTATCCCCTGCAGGTCATGGCTAGAGGGTGAATATAATACTCATAGAGTGTATATACTAGGGTTAGGTGAGTTTGAAGGTTCCTGAGTGAACCGGAAAATATATTTATATTCACACTTTAATTTTCCTGCTTTCTTTATTTTATTGGTTAGAGGTGTGTTAAGAAAATGTAACTTTTTTTAGCCAACTCAACTTTAAAAATTAGTTGATCATAATGTAATTACATTATTGAAATCTTTAAAAGTAGATTATATCCACTAATTACCTCGTCTATGTAGAACACTATAAAAAGAGAATATTTTATTCATTGAGACAACGAACGTGAAATGAGTAATATTCCTTGAGAGGTTGTGAAGATGTTCTCAATTTGATGAGATATCATATTAAAAATTGTAGAAAGTACAATGCCCTAATCGTAATTATACTCTTTATTGTAGCTTCAGTAACTTCCTTTAATCAATTTAATTACAGAAACAAGCAAAACTTTTTGAGAAAATTGTTAATTTTTATGGTATAGTAGGAGATGTTAGTTGTGATTCGGATGATAATTGAACTTACACAAAGATGAGATGAACTCGTAGAGAAGAAATTTAGTGGCATCAAAATTCATTCAGATCACTTGCTTTTAATCGAAAAAAGGAATTTACCCCTCGTCATTTTAGGAATTTATTAATTTGCACATAGTATTCCAGTGATATGAAAAATAATCAAAGAACTATTAGTAATTTTGAAAACCATGTGATTTACCATTACTCGTAGTGTTCTTAAACTTAGAATATTTTTTTTATTACTTAAGAACAAGAATGTTCTCAATTTAAAATAAAATTCAAATAAATAAATAAATAACAATGACAACGAATAGAAAAGTGGCAACTAGATAGGCAGTAGTGATTTTATCTACGTAGTTATCCTGCAATAATCCCTGAAACTTATTCCTTGTAACTCTATTGTGCATCATTTGTGTTGATTAAGTAAATATGAAATAACAGTCGTAGAACGTACAAATATTGGTTAAAACAATCAAGTGCTGCCTGCTGGTATATTTTATCCATGAGGGAACTAAATTAAAAGTTGAAATCTAGGGTGTGTTTGGTATGAAGGAAATTATATTTTCTTAAAAAAAATAATTAATTTCTTACTTATATTCTAGTGTTGATAAATTTAAAAAATACTATCCCAAAAGTATTTACATGTAAATATAGCAAAATATTGTGGGGATGGAATGTCGTGGGGAGTTGGGGTTTGGGGGGTGGGAATTGAAGGCGTTGCATGTGGTGGAGTGAGATGAGATGCAATGAACTTGAAATGTGGAACTTGTTTTTTCAACTACAAGAAAGTCATTTAACTTCTTTTTGTAGAGAAAATATTTTTCAAAATATTTTGACCAAAGACGAAAAGTATTTTCCTCCATACCAAGCACGTACACCGTAAATTGATCACTTGATTCTCAAAGGGTTAAACGAGCTTTAAAAGATCATGTAAGTACTAGTAGTATTTACACTTTAATTGACGGATAACATATTCTCTGCTGAAAAGAGACTATATTAGTTGGAATTGGTCATTAAAATACCAATTCTAGTTTAATCAACTATCAGACATTTCACTTGTAAACAAGTAGTAAAGTAAAAGCGGAGAAATTACATTGAGATCAAAAGTACACTACAAAACATTGAGTTTCAAGACTTCAGACTAAATTTAATTAACCAGAAGAAGAGGAAGGAAATGTGAAATCCAACCTAATTACAACTAATTCGAATACTCAACACAAAAATACTCAAGTATTATATAATCATCGATAATAAAATTACAGCGGCAACACTTAAACTATAGAATTGAAATGGAAAATACTAAAGTAACAAGTAATTAGGGATGTAAAAAAGAATGAGGATGAGAAACTTAGACTCTAGAAAGAGTTGAAAGGAACAGACATTTTATTCAATATTTATAACCCCTGAATTATAGACCACTACTCAATCTGAATCCCAAATTAATCTGGCCTTATTGCTTGTTCTCGGCTAAATATCTCTTGTGAATAACTACTTGTGTGACCTTGATATCCAAATTGGGTTGGATTTGGTTCATAACACTAATGCATTAGCATCTTTTTTTTTTTTTCTGGCTAAAACAATGATACAATTATATATACTTGTGCATCAGTACAAAATGTTGGTGGTGCTACATATATGATCATTCAAATTCAAAACACAAGTATCATTAGAAATTCTAACAAATAAGCAATAGTAATTTTAACAAAAGAAGATCCTAATTTGTGCAATCTTAAAACATATAACAGAGGAACAGATAATTAAGTAGGAACAAGAAAACCCGAAGGCTGAATAACAAGAAAACAATCATAAAACTTCACCATAACAAATCCCATGCAAACTGCTCCCATCATCATCCCACAGCCCAATATTCCAAAATACCTCCCACTATTATTACCTTTTTCCTCTCCATCAACTTCCTCAATATCCTCCACATGATCCTTAACATCAACAACAGGAGAATCCTCCTCCGGAACATCATAATTATTAACGATAGAATCACCAAAATCGCGCTCTACAGCCGCCTCTCCATCATCATTAAGACACGACTCACTACAAGAACATACCGAAGCAGCATCATGACCATTGACACTTCCATCTAATTGTTGCTGTGAGTGGAGAAAAGCGGCTTCGAGTTCGTTGAGTCTACGAGCGATGTGGTGCAAGTGACGCGGCTTCGAGGGGCACGAAGCGATCTCCGCAGCCAACAGATGATTCAAAAACTCCACTTGCTGTTCGATGGCGTGAGAGAGGATCTCGTGGGTCGCTGTGTCTGGTGCAAATGTGAAGAGCAAGTGGAGGTCCGATTCGAGTTTTTCGAGTTTCTTACGCAGTATTCCGTATCTCTTCGTCATTGCTGCACTTCCAGTGTGGTGTTGAGAGGGAGAGGTTTTTTTTTTTTTCTTTCTAAGTTCTAAATATTCATCATGGTTGCGACGGTTAGGAAAATGGTTAATTTGGAACCCACTCTCTCCCTCTAAAACTTCCACTTCAATTAAAACTAGGCAAAAAGCCCTATAACTAAGGATCATTTAATTCCCGCGTGATTCCTCTAAATTATTCCGGAAAAAAATGATTTATTCCCTCCGTTTAAAAAAGAATGTCTTATTTTGACTTGACACGGAGCTTAAGAAAATAAATAGAACTTTTAAATCTTCTGATCTTAAATTGAAGATACTCCTTTCGTCCCATATTAGTTGGTCATTTTTCTTATTACACGCATATTAAGAAATCATAAATAAGAAAGTAATTTTACTAATTCACCCCTTAAAAGACTTCTTGAAAACTTTACACATAAGTGTGAACACTTTCAAAAAGAATTAATTGAAAGGGTACTATGAGAAAAGTTTAATTAATGCTTTCTTGATTTAGTAAGGTGGCCAACTAATATGTGACAACTATTTTTAGTAAGATGACCAACTAATATGGAACGAAGGGAGTATGTCAAATGTACTAAAATGACTTTTAATCTGTGGTGTTAAATATGCTATGTGGAAAGTTGAAATTAAGGAGTTACCAAAAAAGGAAAAAGTCATTCTTTTTGAAATGAACTAAAAATGAAAGTATGTTATTATTTTTAAAACGGAGGGAGTAGTTTATTTTGGAGTCTAATTAGAGGTAGGCATGGTACAATATCGAACATTCAGGCTTGAGAATTTAGTATTTTTTTTTTTTAGAAATATCATGCTATTATCATATAAAATTAATTTGGTATAGATCAGTATTTTAAAATACAATTTTGGTATTCTGTGGTACGTTAAGTCGGTAATTGTAATTTGTTCGACGAAAATAATTTTCGCCTCTAACTTTGCTTTAAAAATCACCCCCTAACTCTGAACAATAGTCATACTCCCCCTTCCCTCTTATCCTATGTAATGCCCATTTTACCCTTGTTATTTCAATCATATGTTTATGTAATACCTTTTTATATTATATATCACTACTAGAAATTAGACCTATTGGAACAGATTACGCAGTAACAGTTTGAAAACTGTTGCTATAGAATATCTATTGCAACGATTTTAACCGTTGCTACAAGGTTTGGGTGCTATTGGTACAATTTAGCAATAAAACTGTTGCGATAGGTATACCCTATTACAACGGTTATCCAAACTGTTGCAATAAAGTCATCTATGGCAACACATTATAGAAAAAATTATCTAGTGGAATGAGCATTAATTCCCTCCACAGTTTCCCTCTATTATTTTTACTAAACCTGCCCATATACTTTTCATTTTATTTTATTTTTACTTTATTTCTTAAATTTAATTTTATATGTAGTTACATTCCATATATTTTCAGCCCTAACACTTAACATACATTTAGAGCCTGTTTGAAAAGAAGGGTGTTTGGTAAACTTGCAAAAGTGTTTTTAAAAAAAAGTAGAAGCAGTTTTTCTGCTGTTGGGAGAAAGCAGAAAATTTCTGCTTTTCAAAAAAAGCAGAAGCAGAAGATTATTTTTTTCATGACAAAAATATCCCTATCATTCTCTCTCTCTCTCTCTCACACACACACACACACACACACATCAAAATATCCCTTATTACTTAATTAGCATATATTATAAGTTTGGTTTTAAAATTTTATACTTATATTTACATCATAATTCTTTATTTCATTCTATTATTTATATATTATTATTTTATTTTTTACTCATTTTTTTAAAATAAAATCGAAAATATCATTGATGATGATGATTGAAGAGTATACAATTCTTTATTTTTTTACTATTAATGATAATAAATGACAGATGAATCACGTTGTAAGATCAAATGGTATTTCGACAGCACTTGTAAATATATTTTTTGAATATTTAATTTTAAATAAATAATTCATGAAAAGTGACATATTTGTTATCACGTAGTGTACATATATGATTGTTTGTTCTTAGTAAATTTTGACACAGTAAAAATATATTAAAAAAAAAGGTAACAAATAACAAATAGAAATACAAGCCAAATCTTCTACTAGTATGGAGACATTGCATGATAAAATTAGGGATAAAATCATTGAAATTTTTTGTGATGTATGAAAGACTTCTTATTTTTATGGTGAATTTTTTCATATGTATTGATTTAATTTATGGAATAATTTTTAAATTCATTTTTGTTTGATGTTTTTAAGTAATATTTAAATTATTTTAGTAATATTATATTATTATTTAATATTTTTTAATGTATCTATGTATATAAATATTGATTGCTTTTATGATACGTACTTTTTAATTAAATAAAAATAAAATTTTAATTTAAAATATTATACTTCCTCCGTCTCAATTTATGTGATGTATTTTGACTTGGCATGGAGTTTAAGAAAGAAAGGAAGACTTTTGAAATTTGTGGTCTAAAATGAGTCATAGATATTTGTGTGGTTGTAAATCATTTCATTAAGAGTAAAGTGAATATTTTAAAGTTAAATTGTTACCAAATATAGAAATGTGTCATTCTTTTTGCGATTGATTAAAAAGGAAAGTGTGTCATATAAATTGGTACAGAGGGAGTAATAGATATTTAAAATAGATTTTCTCTATAAAATAATTTTAGTAATAAAAATTTATTCATACATGTCTTTTTTGATCATTTGTCTCTCAAAAATATTTTTTTAAAAAAATTATCCAAACACTTTATCAAAAGTATTTTTCAAATAAATTTACCAAATATGAATTATTTTTTTCAAAAGCAATTTTTTGAAAAACTATTTTAAAAAAAATACTTTTCAAATAAGCAGTTTTCTACCAGAAATCAAATAAGCAGTTTTCTATCGGCAATGCCAAACGGGCCCTTATATTCCATTTCCCAAAGTTTCTTAAGGTTTCCTCCTGCATACGTTCCAATGATTTATTCCGCTAGTTTTGATGAACTTTCTCCGGTAGATTCCTCCGCCAGTTCTCTGGTAAGCTCCGCTTCTTGTTTTCTTCTTCCTCTTCTTCTGTCTCCGCCATTCATCTCAAGTAGGGTTTGGATATGACGACGTATTTGGCTTGATCTGAATCCCCTAAGTGGTGTTGATTTATAAACATGGATAGCTGGTATATTGCATTTTCCCCACTTTTTGGTAAATGGATTTGCTCATTTCTAGATCTATTTCATGGGTTGTGCGTAGCTCGCAAATATTGGAGGCATCAAATGTTGAGATTTAGCTCCAAAACAAGAAAACTGAACTAGCTTCTGTGTAAAATTTCAGCATAAGTAATCTCATTTGAGATTTTCTCAATCTCTTCGTCACCATTTTCAGGTACTTTTTTTTTCACTTCAAATCATGATTTTTATGTTCAGCACAAATAATCCCATTTTGGGAAAATACATTTTTGGCATAAATATGCAATCTTTATTCAATTGGGATGTGTTAATACTTTTAAACTACTTGTTTGTGATGTGTCAGTTTTCTCTGTTTAGCCTTGTCTTATTTATGTTCTTGGAAATTTATGTGTTGATAATTTTTTTTCAAATAAAATAATTTATAGAATGGTAAATGGGATTTTGCAACAATGAATATATTTATTACTTAGTCGATTATATTTAGAAGTGAAGGGTTGTTTGTAAATATTACTTACGTTCTAAATGGGGTGGCTAAAGGAGCAGGTAAGAAATTATTTTCCTTTTGTTTTCAAACTACGCTAGCATTTGACCATAGATTTTGAAAATTTATCTTCAGATAAAATTTTGATTTTTAAATATTTTCAAGTTTCCAAAAATCGGCTCGCACTGATTTTTGGATTTTTGGGACTTCCACTAACAAAACTTTAAAATTTTTCCTAGTAAAATGCATATCAAACCCAACTTGAAATTTCAAAAATCACGATTTCAAAAACTCAAATTTTCAAGTTTTAACTTCAAAATCTATGGCTAAACGGAAGCTAAGTTTATGAATGTGGAGATGTGTTTATTTTGATGCCATTGATGTGTTTGCAGTATGTCTGGATGGGAATCCACCAGCATATCATCATGACAATGGATTTGGTACAGGGGTTAACAGTTTGTTAATCTAAATGGAGGTTTGTTTCTCTATACACAATTTCCATGACTAGAGTTTACTTTAGAAACCTAGGCTTATTGATCGAAAAACTTCCGTGTGAAGGAAAGAACAGCCAAACTTTATTATTGTTGTAATTTTTTGGATCATATTTCTATCCACAACACAAATTATTTGGGTTTTCTCTTTCAATATTGTAGCAACTAAGTAGAGTTTTTGCCCCAGTGATTTATAAAAATCAAAAGGAGAAAATGATGCATGAATAATAGAAAGGAACACTTAAATTTTGATTACGCGGCTTTATGATCTAAACAACCAATGCATCTAGTTTGAATTGAGTTGATGTTGTTGTTATTGTTCTTAAAGTGACTAAAATTTGAAGCTTTCTCAGTGAGGCACAACTTAATCTGGTCGCTTAGTTGGATGTCTGACAAGGTTTTGGCCATGATCAGATGCTTACTTTCAGTTCCTGCATCCAGTCAAAATGAAACGGTTAGGTACCTTGCGATTGCCATGAATCACAGACAAGGTCTCCAAGACAGTTCAGGAATGCTTAAACCATGTCCATAACGTAGTTTATTCTTTATATATGAGTGTAGCTAAAATAACACATAAATAGTCTAATGATGTTTTTTTGTCAAGGGAGACAACTTATTGCCATCTGCTAACCACTTCTCAATAGTCATCCTTCCAAGTATCTGCCTATAAGAAGTCTCCACCGGGTCTTCCATGACATCTCCAGTAATTGGGCAATAAAATGACTGTAAAGGTTCTAATGGTTGCCTACCCAAAGAGTTTCTTTTAGTCAAATAATTTGTTTGTTTTTCTTCTGCAGTTATAAGCAACTCAGCCTTGCCAAGCAATAAAATGATCTCTTCTATCCGTAATGTCTCCATCAGGTTCTTCCCTTGTTCACTACTAGCAATTTCTTCCTTGAGTTTTCCAAATTCTTCCTTCAGTACTGATTGATCATTTGCTATTCCAACAGCTTTAGCAATACAAATGAGCAAATCATTTGCATAGGATCTATCAATATTCCTCTCTTGTATCCCTGATTCATTCTCCGAAACTTCTTCCTCTTCTTTAGAGACTTCATACTCAGTATCTAGCATGTTCTTGCATAGATCTTTAAGCTGGTCAGTAATTTTAGGTAAAACATTCATAGGTTCCGAAGTCATTAGCAACAAAGTCTGACTAATATCCCTCGTACTACTCCCAAAGTACTTGACGATTCTCCTATAATTTGGATTTGAACAAACAGGTGCAGGACTAGAAGGTTACCTTTGGTTTCGACCGAGCCCAACAGCTTTAGTCCAAACCTGTATTGTATTAAGAAATTCACTGAATATATATAAAATTAAATTCAGAACTCAATTAGTGACAAACACATGATACCTCTATCCTAGAATTTAAAACCCATAAAATTCAAATTCTGGCTTTCGCCACGGGCAACAACTTATTTTTCTCAAGCTTCCTAAAATGTCTTAACCACCCTACTAAAGAGAATTGCAGAATTTCTTTAGTAGGAAATATGATTTGATCCTCTTGATGAATACTCAAAAATCTCATTCTGTTTGTGCAAAATGCAATTGGGTTTTTGGACTTCATTTTATCCTCAAGGTATATACCCAACACTCTATTTGCATCCAGAATCAATAAGTAGAGACTAGCTAAACTTTGGGTCGTTTGGTATGCGGGATAGGATAGCAAGGATATCCCAAAAGATTATTTTATCCCATCTTCTATATGGATAGTAATCTCACCATTGTAGTACAGGATTAGTTAATACCTTATCAATTGTTCACATGCTTCACATTAAGTAACTTATATAGGGCAAAGCTAAGATATATCCTTTTTGTTGACCGAATTTTCTAAATTTCCTTAATATTCATGACTTTTCAGCATAAAAGTTACCAACTTACTCTATCTCTAAACCATATCTATCTAATTTGATTCATTAACAGTTCAAAGTAAATTAATTATTATGTCCTCTCTTTTGTTTCTTGAGTTGTAGAATTTTTCTCTCCATTAGGGTTACTTGATATATTTCCTTGTATGATCTCAACTTCTGTTTTTATTTATGTTTAGGTATGCAGTAGCCAGTAACGAAGTTATTGAAAAAATAAAACTTCCTGCATTGAAAAGTCTGTTGGTAAGTTCACCAGTCTAAAAAGATCACCTTTGAGTCAAAAGATTGTTGGTGTCCGTCACTTTGTTTGTGATGTGCATTTTGATATCGTCACGACATACTTTCTTTTAATTTTGAAATATTTTTAGGTATGAATATCAACCGGGCTTGCAGCTGCTTCTGCTGTAGTAAAAGTAACAGAAAAGTCAGAAAATGCTGAAAATCTTGTTGAGTTATTGTGGAAGTAAGTTGATATCACTCTTTGAGTGTCTCCTTAAAACTTTTGGATGCATATATATTATATACTGTTATACAAATTCCTTTGCTTAAGGATTATTCAGGCTCTTATCATTTATGATGAAATATGTAGAATCTACATTCTAGTTTTCAAAACAGAGGCCATCTAGTAAATCTCCATTAATTATATCAGCCATATGGTATTCTAATGTCCCTAGTCTCTTCATCTTGGCTTAGTGAAAAATGCACTCCTATGCTTCTAGGAACTAACTTGAGCTGAGTTTAAATTCCTGCATATGACATGTACTAGTAGAAGCATGGCAGCTTTGCATATAAAGGTACCTTAGAGGTTACAGTTGTATCATTAACCAAACTCATAGTGTGATGAGTTCTCTAAAAGCTAACAGATATTACCTATTCGGTTCTGTTTCTGGTGAAACTCATGTACATGATTATCATGAAAATGAAGACTATTATGTGGAGATATCATATACTAAAAGTCAAAATTTAGCCAAGGGTAGGGATAGAAAAACATGTTTTATAAGTATCATCTTTTGCATATTCTTGAGATATGCCTCTTGGCTTGGCTAGAAAACTATAGCAACGACCTTCTGATATAGCTGAATGTTCAGATGTGTTGTTGGTAATTTTCTATGTGATGCAACTTCGAAGGTATTCCCCTCAAGTTGTAAAAAAAATTAGTGACTTGAGGAGATTGTTGGCAAGTGAACACTTAAAATAGGGCTTATTAATGGAGAACAACCCTTCTTTCACTTAACTTGATATTTTAATAAATGAAGTCTGTTCTTTAAAATATTTACTTCTCGCTAAAGTTGATATTTGAATAAAGTAATTTTTTTGGCTTTCTTCTGTCTCCTTTGGTTTGGTTTACCATCAGTTTTTCTATGATCGTGCTTGTGATGAGAGTTTAAGGTATATGTCAAAGATGGTGCTGAGACTTTTTGTAAGAGGGTATCAAAACGTCAAAATGTGAAAATCAATTGAAATGCTTGGAGGATAAAGATTGGTGAGCTGTGTTGTTAAGCTTTCTCTTTTCATAATTTTACTGTACTGTCTTTGCTCATTTTTTATCTCTATTTTTTCAATGAACCGGACATTTGCTAAACCTTAAACAAGAAAATGAATATATGATGTGCTTGAGTTTCTCAACATTTATGTCTTTGATACCTTAATGCAAATTTTGCGAGTTAGTTAGTACTATGTTACAACGTCTAATTGTCATCTTAGCATTTAAGCGTATAATTTGTTAGACATCAGTTTGCTATCTTGGATAAGAGTCTTTGTTCGTAAGAAATTTTTCACAATTGAATTTTTGTTCTATCTAGACTTTTCTAAAACTTGTCATAATGGTTTGCGGTCTTTCAGTAAACTTATTATCTCTTTTACATCTTTTTTGCAGGTAAACCAATGAACAATGCAGATACGAAAGCAATGAATAATATAAATTAGAAATTTTGGACCATGTTTTTGTTCTTGAAAACTTTTATTTTGAACATATTGTCAATTTATGTAGCACTACTCTCTTGTATAATTTCTTTTATACACGGTTAATATAAATTAAAAATTTTGGATTATGATTTTGTAGATGAGTAGTTTCCTTTCGCAATTTATATAAATTTGAGTGTATTATATTATAAGCAAATTATTATAAATACAATATTCAAATAGTCGTTGCAATAGCTCCTTCATTAGGTGTTGCAATAGCTCCATAAAATTGTTGCCATAGCTCATTCATTAATCGTTGCTATAGAATAAAAGTGTTGTAATATCCTCAAAAATCGTTCCATAAATATGATATCGCAACGGTTGTGGACCGTACCTACAGACAATTTAATCGTTGCCATATATAAGGCAATAGCAACACTTCTATAACCGTTGCAATAGCAGGTCTATCGCAATGGTTTGATAACCGTTGCACAAAATCGTTGCGACAGACCTATTGTAATACGAGCTGGTGTGGTGGTTCCCTAAACCGTTACCAACAACAACAACAACAACAATTTAATCGTTGCCATATATAAGACAATTGCAACACTTCTATAACCGTTGCAATAGCAGGTCTATCGCAATGGTTTGATAACCGTTGCGATAGACCTATTGTAATACGAGCTGGTGTGGTGGTTCCCTAAACCGTTACAACAACAACAACAACAACAACAACAATATATGAATTGTATATATAACTATGTATTTTTGTATGATATTGGGTATTTCAATATTTTTCTTATTATGAATATTGAATACCAAATTGTTAGAAACGCATACTAAGTACCATAATACTAAAATGACGATATCAAAAATTTAATTTCGATATGATATTCAATATCTACCATACCCTGCCCACCTTTAGCTCTATTAAATATCTTAACATTGGACTTAATACTTTTTGAAGGTGCAATTCAAATTGTGTCCATCTTTTTTTTTATTTTTGGTTGAAAGGGAAATATTTTATTCTTTCAATAATATGCATCATAAGAAACAATAGTGGTTGCAATGATACTAGCACACAATTGTTTTGGCCTACTAATAGGATTACAACCCAAATAACATAAAGGCTTCTTATGCCGCACAAAATAAATTTCTTTCTTGTTTGCTTTCAAAGCATTTCAAATATTCACGCGGGAATTGTCCATTTCGCAAAAAGGTGCTTCATTTTCGATGTCTTCCCTTCTTTAGCTAGCCAACCAGTTATTAAGTTTTGCTTTTTGAACTCATGCCTGATTGGGGGTTCCCCACCTTGTGAAGCAGCTCCATGCAAGCATGTAAAATATTTTCGTTAGTATCATGTTTGATATGTAGCAGATTAGTACCTTTAGTGAATCAGTAACTATCTCCAATTGCTTGACCTGCTTATTATTAGCCAAGCACGGACCATATATTAAGAAGGCTAGTTTAGCAATTGTGGCTGATTTAAAATTTAACTTGGCACTATAACCTTTCACCCAATTCCCTTTATTTTCACGAAGTATGCCCCCGCTCTCTTTACTTTTCTATCATAATTAGTTTGGTTGCTGTTGGTAGGTCTTTCGTTGAGATTTTTGATTATGCCCAGACTATGGAGGAGATGCATCGCGAGGCCCAAAGGGCCAACGATAAGAGACCACGTCATCAGGGCAGTTTCAGTGGGAGCCAGAGAGGCTCACGGTTCAGAGGCAGAGGTTCTCAGGGTAGGTACCCTTCACGTCAGTCTTTCCAGCCCCTGGGTCAGTCTAGTAGGCCCGTTCAGGTAGCACTTCAGATTACTGACGAAGGTCAGTCCAGCTTCAGTGATTACCATGGCCCGAGTAGCGACAAGTCTCTGAGAGGTGCACATTCTGGGTCTTTCAGTTGAGGTGGCTATTCCGGGTTAGCCAGACCGTCTGGACAGAGTAGTGTTTTTGGGTCTTGCTACACTTGTGGAATGATTGGTCAATTTGCTAGGGAGTGTCCCCAACGTAGGATGATTCAGCTGGCAGTGCAGAGTGTTCAGGCGATCAGATCAGTGCCGCCTCCAGCTAGGGGTGGTGTTCAGGGTCACAAGGGTGGTCCCCAGGCTTCTCGAGGAGGTTCTCAAGCAGGTAGGATGGGTGGTAGGTCAGACGCCCAGCCAGGTGGCGGGCGAGGTCATTTTTATGCTATACCTAGTAGGCCAGAGGCAGAGTCTTCAGATGCTGTTATTACAGGTGCGATTTTGGTGTATCTTCAGCCGACTTGCTCAAGTTATTACATGAAGGTTGATAGCTTCAAATCTCTGTTGTTATCTCCTTTTCCCAATCTCTACCTCTCTCTCGAGCAAGTCTAGAATACAGGCGAGTTTCTAACGTTTGCAACCGTTAGAAGATCAATCACAACGAAGAAGATAGCAATACATGCATTCACAACGGTTCAGAGTTGCTTTGCACTTAACCTGCTTCGTTAATTCCTCATGGTTCACACAACCCTAGTTGATGAGTTTAGCTACTCATAATTGCAAGAACACAAGAAGAATTCAAAGATGAAAACATAATTGCACACTTACAATAATGAAGAAGAAATGAAATCTCAATTATCAATAAAACTCGAATTAGGGTTTGTGATTACAAAACCAAAAATATGCTTATAAGCTCAAAAACAATATGAAATATCTCTCAAAATAATGTAATGACTAACTCCCGCACATAGGACTATACAGGGGTATTTATAGATAGAAAGCTAATCCTATCCTAATCAGAACAGGGGAACAGAGTCGGCAACTTCCACGGTATAGTGACTTGGTGTCGTGGAACTAAGCCACGTCACGTGGGTCCCTATCGTGAGAATCAGGCAGCACCACACAATCTCTAAAACCTATTCACGGCACCCACTCACGTCACTTGAGTGGAGTCACACCACGTGGATGGATTTCGTGAAAATCAGACATCATTCAGTTTCTCTGAAGGTGACTTACGACAGCCACTCACGTGACGTGAGTGGACTCCACGACACGTGAGTGGTGTTGTGACCCCCTCTCTGGTGCAGATTCTTGTTCTTTCATCTTCAGACATTTCGTTTTCGGGCTTGATTCTTCCTTTTGGATCATTTTGCCTTCAAAACCTATTTTCCTGCAAAGTAGGACAGAAACCACATCATACCAACCAAATACACCCAAGTTATTGTATATTTTCCTTGTTTTAAGCATCGAAAGTGCCATGTAACCATGGCTCATCAGCAAGGCTCACCTTACTTATAGATTGAGCTTTATTATGGTACTTGTTTGATATTGTGCTAGTTTTGGTTTGGAAATTACGGTTTGTTTGCTTAGTTAGTAGAGTTTGATTTATTTGGCCAATTTGTGAGCCGTTTCGGGGGTAGAATCGACCCATTTACCCTTCCTTTAGGTCATTTATTTAGACTTATGTAATAACTTGTATTGGAATTTTGGAGTCTTAGTCATTTTCGGGTAGAAATCGCCTTAGTGTGGACTTTCGGGTTTAGAAGCGGCTCTGCCGATCCTCTTTTAGGTTGTGCAATCTCTTTTAGCTTCTTGTAGACTTTGGAGGCCTTCGTTCACAACATTATAGTTAATCTTGAACCTTAGGCTATATAGCATTCACCTAGTTTGGGGCTAGGCTAGTTATTGTGACTTTACTCTATTAAAGACCGGTTCGAGTTCGACATCTATGATATGGTTATGGTATTAAAGATCGATTCGAGTCTGGCATCTATGATATGGTTATGGTATTAAAGACCGGTTCGAGTTCGGCATCTATGATATGGTTACGGTATTAAAGACCGGTTCGAGTCCAGCATCTATGATATGGTTATGCTTTTAAAGACTGGTTCGAGTTCGACATCTATGATATGGTTATGCTGTTAAATACCTGTTTGAATCCGACACTTTATGGTTCATCTATGATATTGTGAATTCGGTTCGAGTCCGGTATTGCATAGTACGAATGGTTTCACGAATATGGGATTATTGGTTGGTTATATCATGCTTAGTGTCTATCGATCTCCTGTTGATTGTATCCATCGGGCTTATGGGTGCTCATTTGGGTTAGTCTTCTCTTGTTTGCACCTTTTAGGCTTATGGGGGCCTATTTAGGTTATAATTAGTTTACTTTAATTTCGATATCGCATGTTTAATTATTTATCTTTCCTGCGTTGGAGCATGATCTCGGGTTTTCCCCTTTCTCCTTGACTTAGCTTACATTGTCGCATTTTATTATGCTCTTATTATGATTTAGCTCAGTCGGCTGATGATACCTACTGAGTACCAATTATTTTGGTACTCATACTCCACTTCTGCATCCTTTTCTGGTGCAGATTCGAGTACTAGCTGCTGTTGCTGATATTCCTTCCAGCTTGCTTACAGGATCTGGAGATAGGGTGAGCTTTCAGAGCCGGAGCTGATCCCCTCTCCTTCCTTGATTTTTGGACAGTCTTTACATTTGAGACTACCTATATATTGATACTACTAGTACTCTTATTCTTTTGATTAGTGGCTCTTGTACTGGACTTATCAGGTTGTGGGATGTTTCTTTTGTTCTTCCTCTTTTCTGTTTGGTATTTTAGGATCGTACTCATATTTATATCACCTTCGATCTTGTTTTATGCTTATTTCTAGGTATTTATTCCAGTCTTCCGCCTTTTAGCCCATTACTTGTCGTTTCGGGCCACAGTTTGGCTTACCTACTAGTGGGTTATAGTAGGTGCCATCATGACTCCGAAAATAGGTCGTGACAAGTAGACACTTGAACTTGTATAAAGTTGAACAAGCAGACGCATGCTTCTTACATTGAATCCACGTAGATGCCACATAGGACGTGTGTGTCTACTTGTTCAAATTTATACAAGTTTAAGTGCCTACTTATGCATCCCCCAAAGTTGAAAGGCATAGATGCTAGCTGAAGCCAAGTTAAAAGGCTTGCTTATGTATTATGCTTTTACATTGTACGCACAATGGTTCTATGGTTTAGAAAAAATATTTTGTATCTCAAAAATAAATAAATATAATTTCTATATTATTTGTTATTATATCTTAATCATGAGCTTTGATTCATATTAATTGTCATTTATTTTGTGGTTAATGACACATAACTGTTAGCTTATGGCTAATTATGTTGACAATTGAATTCTTTATTATCATTACTATTAACCTCCTTTTATTAGCCCTTTAATTTTCTTTGATGACTACAACTACAATTACCTTTTGCCTTATCAGAACGTTGGAGTCTTTTTGAGGGTATATATTTTCCTTCAACTTTACTTTTTTGGAGAGTATTACACAAATATTATTTCTCTTATGACTTTAACTTTGCTGGGTTTTCTTTATTATAGAATCTTTGTTAGTTTCTGTGCTCCTAGTTATATACTAAAAGAGCTTGTTGAATCCTGGGGGTTATACCTACACCGGGTGAAATATCCTTAAAGACAGTGCCAATTGGCATGCCTCAAGCTATGAGAATTACCTAAAAGTATTCTTGTTCATGATGAAGTATTTTTCGTAAGATTTACAACAATCTTAAGGATAGTTTTTACTTTAATTTTATGAAAAATTAGCGGTAGAAATGACAATCGAGCTATGGTTAATGGGTGAAATTCAGTAGACCAGAAGCTATCTCACCAAAAGAACCCACTACAATTTGAATTGAAGAAAATTCATGAAATTAGAGACTACTGCTACATGCGGCCTTCAACAAATAGTAGTGGTACTAATGGAGAACCACAGTAGCGAAGAAAATATGGTGGCATGTGCCAATGGATTAAAAAAAATTGATGAAGAAGAGAAGAAAATTACTATGCAAAGTCAATATTTTGGAGGATAACTGAATTTTTTGTGACATGCTACCCAAATGGTCATAATTGACACCCACCCTAACACTATAGCAGGAGAACCATCTAACCCAACCCATACCAAGTCAGTCTGACACTTCACAAGTTATTTTCGTTAAAGTTGTTAATCTCAAGTTATTAACTCATCAATAGTCAATCAAATTGAAAATCAGACTAATCAAATATCACAATTAAGGTATAGAGTGAGGAATCTCTCTATTTACTATAATCCCGGGACCTGTCACTGTACAAGAACAACTAAAAATGTCCAAAACTATATCTAAGAATTATCTAGAATTATTAAAGAAATACAAAAATATCTTAGTCCCAAAACAAAGGACATGAATAAAAGTAAGAAGATTCAATGGCTGTCCGATCATGGTGCTCACCGTTGAACCGAAGTTTGGAACTGCTGGCAAAAGTCGACATCTCATCTCAAACATCGAAACATGCTTTGAACTCAATAAAAAGAAAAGCACATGTAGCATTAGTTTATCAACAATTACTGATAGGTATCATAGGCCGACTCAACTCAACACCATACAAATAGGTAAATCAAACATAGACAACAACAATCAAGACAAAGCTTACAATTAGAGACAACCAAATATCGATATGACACTTCACTTCAACAAGAGTACAAGTAGAAGATTTCACTTTCAACACTTATTTAAATTCTTCAACAAGTTTACTTCAACATAGATGTATAAATGTAGAATCAAATGCATAGGATGAATGCATGTATGCAAAGTGTACGTATCACCTCCTTCTCATCTCAACATCATCAATATCTCATTATCATCATTATCAATCTCAATCTCAATATTATCATCATCATGATCTCAAGATCATCAATTTCATTATCAATATCATTATCATCATGGTTTCACTACCATGATCCATATCATCAACTCATCTTCACAACACTATCATAATCATAATCAACATGTATGAATATGCAAATTCAGTCAATAATCACAAGTCGTGCCTGATGGAAATTATGAATACTAAATTTACATATTAGCACAGAGTCGAGCAAGTCTAATTGCTACAAATAAATGGTAACCTACCTCGATTCCCTGCTTGAAATCACCTTAAGGCCACAAGCTTTCCTTTCTTTTCCATTTTACTTCATTCTTGATCTATAACAATAAGTTTTTATACTCATTTCAATCATATCATCCTTTCTAACCATTAGGGATCGATAATCAACAATTTCAACCATAATTTGCCCTAGTTCATCATCCTAGAATTTTCTACCCTTTAAACTACGTGAATCCTATTATATTTAGCATGAACAACCATAATTCTACTCCAAATAGTATTTTCTAACAACCTAGGATCATTAACAACTGATTTTACACCCATTCCCATCAATTTGTGTTTAGTTTATAATTTAGGGTTAAACCTTAATTTCTATCATGAACATGATTATAGCCATCTCTAACAATTTAGAAGTAATTCGAGTTTAGAATAGTAAGGAATCTTACCTCCAAATGTGAAAACCCTAAAAAGTTGTAGAAAATTGCCTTCCCAGAGCCTTGGTTTGTTTTTTTTAAAAAAGTGAAATAAAAAATGTGTTTCTGGTTTTTAAAACTAGAAATTGCGTTTTACCTTTGCGGTGGTAAATTACCACTGCAGTGGTTTGCAGTGTCATTTAGGTCATCACTACAACAGTACCACTGCAGCGGTTCTTTAACTGCCATAGTGGTCCCAATGCAGAAACTTGGGGCTTCTTTGGTCACCACTGCAACGGTTCTTTAACACCCATAGTGGTCCCAAGGCAGAAACTCGAGGCCACTTTTCAAGCTAGTCCATTTTGCAACACACTCCTTGAAATACGACATCACAAACCAATCCTTTCATGGTAAACTATCACGACTCAAATGGTCATGATTGACACCCACCCTAAACTATGGTGGAAGAATCATACTTAACCCAACCCTCAATTAACCAAGTGTTACATTACATTCACTCTACTAACTTCATCATAACGAGTCCTTAAAACTCTATTAGTAAATTAATAAATAAAAATAACAACCAACAAAACCATTAAGTCACTAATAGAGTGCGGACCTCTATTTATTACATCCCCAGGACCTGAAGTCACCATTTAAGAACACTAAGAATACTCAAGTCTATAAATAAAAGATTTTTCACAATACTGAGTAAAACAGAAGAGTGTCTTAGTCCCAAAATAAGGGATATGAACAATAAATTAAAGATTCAAAGGCTACCTGGTTATGGTGTTCACCCTTAAATCAAAATTTGAAACTGCTAGCTAGAGTCGAGGTCTTGTCTCAGACGCTGGAACACGCTCTGCACTCAACATAAAGAAGAGCACAGGTAGTACATCAACAAGTACTGGAAGGCATCATAGGCCGACTCAACTCAACACCATACAAATAAATAAATCAAATAAATGCAACAATGATCATGACAAATCTTATAATCAAAGACATCAACACATTTATAACACTTCACTTTAGAGGGGATACATGCTCATATTTATATATGTTTGCAATTAGCCAATTTCAACAAGAAGTTGTACACCACAACATATGATTATAACTAAACAATCAATGCACATGAATGAATGCATGAATGCAAGATATGCACATCATCTCTTTGTCTTCCCAATCTCATCAATATCATCAATAACATCATGAACATCATCTTTGTATATCATCATCATCATCATCAACTCATCATCATTCATAACATCAACAATATCATGAACATCATGATTTTAATTTTATCATCATCGTCATCATCAATATGTATGAATATGGAAATGCAGTTAATAATCACAAGTACTGCTCAAAGGTAATTACAAATACTCAATTCACGTATAGGCACAGAGTCAAACAAGTCTAATTGCTACAATAAACTATAACCTACCTTGATTCCTTTCCCAAAATCAATTCTAGGCCACAATCTTGCCTTTTCTTTCCCTTTCAACTTGTTCTTGATCTATAACAACAAGATTACATACCCATTTCAATCAATTCATCCCTTTTTAACCACTAGGGATTAATAACTAACAATTTTAATCATAATATTGCCCTAATTCATCATCTTAGAGTTTCCTATTCCATAAACCTCTCCCATTAGTGTTTTCTAACGCCCTAGAGTCATTATTTATTGATTTTATACTCATTCCCACCAAATTACATCTAGTTCGTGAATAAGGGTTAAACCTCAATTTCCACCATTAATAAGTTTCTAATGATTTTTAGTGATTCTAAGAAGTAATTCAAGTTTAGAATGTAAGAAACTTACCTACAAAGATGAAAATTCTAAAACTCAGCAGAAAATCGCCTTCCCTAGTGCCTTGTTCATTTTTCAACGGTACCACTATAGCGACAAAGTTATCGCTACTGCGGTTCGTGACCATTATAGACTACGGCTATAGTGGTAGTTTTTCTGCTGTAGCAGTTCCCTTTTTCGCTGCAGCAGTCTCGAGACAGAATCTTGGGGCCTCTCCCTAATTGTGTCTATTTTACAATACATTCCTCAAAATATGATATTGTGAACCAACCCTTCCACGGTAATCTTTATAGCCGGAGTTCTATAACTCTATTTTATGTACTGAAAGTTGCTACGACTTTCTAAACTCATCATCTATATAAAAATCAAGTCAAAGACCCCAACCAATGCTCATATTAATACCAAATTTCCTTAGACTAGTACACCCTCAAAAATTGCCCAACACTAGGCTAGCCTTAAATTTTTTAAAAATTGTCTAAGAAAAGGCTTGACGAAAGTTTTACCTCTTATTTCAGCATAACGATGATTTATGTCATTACATTAAATACCAATTTACCACTCGTTCATCCCCAAATGACCAATAGTCTAAAATGACACAGCTAAGCAAGGGAAAAAGAATACCTAATTCAATGAACAAGTGCGGATATCATTTGCGCATGTCTACCTCTATTTTCCAAGTTGCTTCTTCAATTGTACGGTTCTTTCATTGAAACTTTACACACGGGATGACTCTGGCCCTCAACTTTATCACATCTCTATTTTATATAGCGATAGGTTCCTCTTTGTAAGACAACACTTTATCAAACAACTCGGGGTCTCAACGATTGATGTAATCACCATCCATGTAATACTTCTTTAACATGGATATGTGGAATATCAGGTGAACCCCAGACATGCTAGGAGGCTAGGCTAGATTGTATGCTACTGACCCCACTCCCTTCAAAATCTCAAAGGGTCCAAAGTATCTTAGACTCAATTTGCCCTTCTTGCTAAAAACACTACACCCTTCATGGGTGACCCTTTCAAGAGTACCTTTTCCCTCTTTTGAAACTGCACATCTCTCACCTTATTATCTGCATACTCTTTCTATTGGCTCTAAGCTGCTATGAGCTTTTCTTGTTTAAATCTCACCTTCTCCATCAAATCCTTGAGCATGTCAGTGCGCTAAGGCTTTACTTCGAATGTATCAAACCATCCAATTGGAGACCTACATCTTGTACCATATAAGGCTTCCAAAGGAGCCATGTCAATACTAGAATGGTAGCAGAAAAATTCACACAATAGTAGGTATTGGTCCCATTGACCCCCAAAGTCCATAACACAAGCCCGAAGTATGTCTTCAAGCACTTGAATAGTTCACTCTGACTAGCCGTTGATCTGTGGATGGAAAGTTGATACTTAGGTCCAATCTAGAACCCAACTTTGACTGAAATTTCTCCCAAAAATTAGAGGTGAATCGAGTTTCTCTGTCTGACACAATCAAAACAGGTACCCTATGTAGCCTTACAATCTCCTTCACATAAATTTTGGCCAACTTAGCCGCATTATAATCTACCCTTACTGGGATAAAGTGAGCCGACTTAGTCAACCGATTAACAATGACCCATATAGAGTTGTACTTCCTCAAGATCTTAAGAATACCAACCACAAAGTCCATGGTTATCCTTTCTCATTTACATTTCGTGAATGGGCATCCTTTGAAATGTACTACCAGGTTTTCGGTGTTCATAGTTAACCTACTGGCAATTTTGACACTTAGTCATAAAATCTACAATGTCCCACTTCACTTTTCGCCACCATTAATGTTGTAACACCCCGTACCTTCCCAACCCTACTTGATGATGTTGAATAATGTTTTCTTAGGTGTCGAGAGATATAAGTATGTATTTGGCAATGCTAATGACGAGAAAATTGAAATTTGGCCACATACATGCGATTAGACCTTCGTAGGAGGTGTTTTGTGATTTTGTGGAGCATTTGTGTAATAACCCGTAAACATTCCAACCTCATTTGGTGACTTGGAGTCATGGTTACTTGATGATTAAGATCACTAAGTAAGTATTTTGTAGTGGTTTGATAAGGTATTGGACGATATGCAAGTGTTGGAAAAGGGTGGCCGAAAAATTCAGCAAAGTACCAAGACTTGCGCCACTCCCTGTTTCAGGGGGTGTGGCGCAAGCCTATGATTCAGAGGGGTTTCATTTCCTGCGCCACTAGCTGCAAAAGGCACAATAAATGTGCCCTTCCGAGCTCGTTTCGCAACGCAATGCTACGTCGATTCGTATATGGTTTCTTTTGGTTCTTTGGAGTTATTTAAGCATTGTTAAGGTTTCAAATACATCAATACACTCCTACATGATCAAATCATGAAACACAAGAATTTATCAAAAATGTTCAATGAAGCCATGGGCGACTAGAATTTCTATTTTTGCGATGGAGACGACGAATGAGAATCTCGTAAGTGAATATCATCGAGACATTATGAAATTAATTACACATGAGATATATGGTGGATTATACATTGGATTTAGTGGGTTAAGTGGATATATGTTATTGGGCCCAATTTGAGGCCCAAAACAAAGCCAAAATGCTTAGGCCCAAGGGAAAAAATGATCCATTTTTCTACTTTGACCAAGCCAATATGGCATTTAATGCCAAAGTGTGGCTAAAGATGACTACAAGGCCTATATAAAGGCACCCAAATCATATTTTTATTCAAGGAACCACACATGACATTTCTAGATTTTTTTCTACAAAAGGGCTTTTTCTCTCAACTCACAAACCCTAAGGCAACCATTTCTTGGAGACAAGATCATCACTTTTCAAGCTTGGGTAAGTGTTTATTATTGTTATTTAATAGATTAAGTACATGGGAGAGTATGTAAATCATGTTGGTTATGCTTGGAAGTGTTGAATATGGTACTTTGTGTTTTTGTGAAAGATGTGATATCTTGGTGATTTGAACTTGAATTAGGATTTGTGCCTTTGATGAAAGAGCATGGTATGGACAAAATATGAACATGTATGGTGTTATTTTTGGTGTTAAACTTGTTATTGTCTATAAGTGGAAATTGTGGAATTTTGGCCGATATGTGTTATGAGTTGTATTAAGGTAAGTTGATGGATTATTTGTGATGTGGTATGGATAAGAAAGTGTAAAGGAGAAGTGTTGTGGTGAAATGTGTCAATTATCATGTATTGGTCAATGTTGGGAATATTATGGAATTTTTGGAATAATAATTTTATCAATGGTTTTGTCAAGGGGAAATGGCATGTTTAAAGGCAAACATGTAATTCATTGTTATTATATGCTATTGTAAGGTAATTGGTGGTTAATGTTGGTTCCGTATGTACTTGTGTTGTAGAGTGAAACATAAGGAGGGAGCGGGACTATTGTATGCACTTAAGATTGTAGAATCATATTGAGAATACAAGGTATGCAAGGTTACTTTGTCCGTATCTTTCTACGGCCAATAGTGTTCACATTGACATTTCACTAGTTCTATTCCGAAATGTACTAAGGTATCCCATATGCACTTATCCATGGTCATTGTCATATGTTTCCTACTCATTGAACAATTGTGAATCCCATTTCTCATATTCATGGTTAATGTTCCAATGTTTCAATAGTGACTATACTTATGTCTCTTGTTCATGGATTATTGTCCAATGGTTCCAATGGTATCATGGTGCTAGTAATGTTATATTTTTCATTGATATTTATTCACATGTCCTTCACTCATTGGTCAATGATTCAAAGTTTCCAACAATGTTATGTTCCAAAGTTCCAAAGTGATGTTATGACTATCAAAGTATCAATCTCAAAGTAATGAACAAAGTAATGCATATGTGG
This sequence comes from Capsicum rhomboideum, assembly GCA_031232105.1. Taxonomy (NCBI): domain Eukaryota; kingdom Viridiplantae; phylum Streptophyta; class Magnoliopsida; order Solanales; family Solanaceae; genus Capsicum; species Capsicum rhomboideum. Next base: position 34,465,243 of record CP124716.1, read on the forward strand.
TCAATGATCAAGTACGGGTGGCAGGTCTAGGGGCGTAAGCCTAGCTCGACTCGATCCCGAGGTATGGATTTATGGGTGGCAGGTCTAGGGGCATAAGCCTAGCTCGACCCGATCCCGATGCATTGATGTATGGGTGGCAAGTCTAGGGGCATAAGCCTAGCTCGACTCGATCCCAACACGATGATATGCTATGAAAAGACCCACTGATCAGTCGGGGCCCGGGTACATTGTGACATATGTAATGACAAGTGAGCATTGAATGTAAAGAAAGTAATGAAAGTAATGAAAGCAATCCACATGGTTTCCAAAATGCAAAATGGTGACTTATTCACATTGATTATTCATATGTTTTGAGTTTATTGAAATATTCATGTATTATACAGTTTCATCTGAGCCTTGCATACTCAGTACTTATTTCGTACTGACCCCTCTCGGGGAATTTACCTTACTTGCTGCAGACGCAGGTACTAGTAGGCCACCACAGTAGGTTGCCAGCTGTTTGCGGTTCATTGGTGATCTCCAGTTAGTTCGGGGCTTCTCCGAGTCACAGTGGTTCATATGTTTTGATATTGTACATTGCGTATAAAGCGGGGACTTGTCCCGACTTTCAGTTGGTTTTGGTCAATGCATCTGTTAGAGGCTTTTGTAGACGTATGTGGGTGTATGTGTATAAGATGATAGATGAAATCTTGACTTGATGGCCTCAACGGCCAAGTTTCTCATATGTATATACGTCATATGTTCTATGCTTTCCGATTTTAGCCCCTCATGTTTCTATGTGATAGTAGTGTTTCCTATGACATGTATATGAATAGAAGCAAAGATTGGTTCTCTCGGGCCTTGTCGGCTTCGGGTGCCAATCATGCCTCGTGGGAGTTCGGGGCGTGACAAATGTTGCCTCAAGTCTCTATACATCTTGGTGGCACCCGTATATATAGAGTACTTAGAGTTGTGAGCCTTTGGAAGAATAGTTAAAATAAAATTGCCATATAAGGTACACACAAGCGCCCCCAAATCTTCAGTACTCCTTCATCATCAAAGGTGGCCTCTCTAGCCTTACCTTGCAACACTTTCTCTTTAAGGTTGTTCAGCTTCTTGTCTTCAAACTTCCTACTTTTTATTTAGTTAAAGAATGTGGACCTAACTTCCACATGTGCTAAAACCCCTACTTCACTAGTCTCCTGCAATCTCAGAAAGTTATTAGCCAAAGACTGTATCTTTTCCATGCTCATTGGTTTTCGGCTCAATGCGTCCGCCACCACATTGGCCTTACTCGGGTGATATAGAGTTGAGACATCATAGTCTTTGATCAACTCCATCCACCTTCACTATCTTAGGTTTATGTCTCTCTAGGTAAACACATACTGCAAGCTGTGGTGGTTGGTGAACACCTCACACTTCACCCCATAAAGATAGTGCCTCTAAATCTTCAAAGCAAAGACCACAACCGCCAGCTCTAAGTCATGGGTGGGGTAATTTTTCTCATAAGGTTTCATTTTCCTCTAAGCATAAGCAATCACGTTCTGATCCTACATCAAAATATCACCTAAACCGAATCGTGAGGCATTATAAAATATAATGAAATTCTTATCTTCCACAAGCAAGGTGAGGATTGAGGCCGAAGTTTGCAAAGTTTTGAGCTTTTGGAAGCTATCCTCACACTTGTCAGCCCACACAAATGGAACTTCCTTCTGAGTAAGGCGGGTCATATAGGAAGCAATGACAGCAAACCCCTTAATAAACCGATGATAATAACTGGCCTACCCCACAAAACTATGAATTTCTATCACATTCATCAGTCTATCCCAATTCTTAATAGCTTCAACCTTCTGCGGGTGTACTATAACCCCTTACTTAGAAACCATGTGTCCCAAGAAGGACACTGAAGATAACCACAACTCATACTTGGAATATTTAGCATATAGTTGCTTCTCCTTAAGTAACCCCAATACTGTACGCAAATGAGGTTCATGCTCTTCTTCGCTCTTGGACTAGGATAGAATGTCATCAATAAAAATAATAATGAATGAATCCAAAAATGGATGAAAAACCCCATTCATAAGACTTATAAAACCAGCTGGGGAATTGGTTAAGCCAAAATACATGACTAGAAACTGTAATGCCCATAACAAGTTTGAAAAGCAATTTTTTGAGATGTCCTCTGCCTTAATCTTGAGCTGATGATAACCTGACCTCAAATCAATTTTGGAGAATACTGTAGCTCCCTGTAACTGGTCAAATAGGTCATCTATCCTAGGCAAGGGATATTTTTTACGAATGGTTACCTTATTCAACTGGTGGTAATCTACACACACCTCATACTACCATCCTTCTTTTTCACAAACAAAATGGGTGCACCCCAAGGAGAGATACTTAGGTGAATAAAACCATTTTCTAATAATTCCTATAACTGATATTTCAACTCTGTCAACTCTGCTAGTGTCATACGATTATGAGGGATAAAGAGAATGGTATGATAAAGAGACAACCAACTCATCAAGAATGGTATGATAAAGAGACAACCAACTCATCCCCAAAATAATATCAAACTCTTCCATGTCTAAAATAACTAAGTCTGCCAAGGTTTTTTACCCCATAAACATCACATGAAAAGCCCTATAAACCTGATTAACGTACACAGACACCCAACTGGTGCAGACACGTACATAGGAATACCAAGCCATTCACAGTCCAAATCCCAACCCAAAACAAATTTCACAGACACATAGGAGAAAGTAGAACTGGGATTAAACAATACAGAAGCCATTCGATCAAAAACAGGAATAGTACATGTGATCACAGCATTAGAAGCTTTCACTTCAGGGTGAGTCAGAACAACATAAAATTGGGCCCTATCACCACCCCGACTGCCGCCTCTACCATCATGAGAATCATTTCTACCGATCTATACTCCACCTCGGTTGCCTTGATTTCTACCATTCCTTGCAGCCTGGCCACCATGCCCACCTTATGGATGACCCCTACCATTTATTTCACCACCATAATCTATTGGAACTAGAACACTAGAAGGTGGTTGCTGAGTCAACTGACCTACAGATAAGAAGTTTGGACAATACTTTATGATGTGGCCCAAACCCTTACACTCATGACACCTGATGTACAAAGTCAGACTCTGAACTGAAGAGTATGAAGGTGCATAGCTGCCTATTTGTGAAGGCTGATAACTGACCCTAGACGGGCCCTCTGCAGACACAGGCATAGCTAAATTATAAGGCCAAGAAGAACCACTACCCTTTGAAAAAGTACCGTTGAACTAGCTTAAGGTCCGGGATTTCTTCTCTTCTATTTTTACTTCTCCCTATTTATTAAGTGGCTCAGCCTTCTTAAAAAACTCAGCTATATCCTAAAAGGACTTACGAGATGCAGCCTAATCTTAGGCGTATTTGTACTCCTAAGTGTTATTATCTATGCGATTTTAGCTTAGTTTAGAGGATAATTTGAGGTGATTGTGAGCTATAAAGAGTATATATGTGTATTTATGTGTTGAATTACATGTTTATGGTGTTAAATGGACATTGGAATCAAGTCAAGAGTCAAAATGATCAACTAGAACTTAGATGAGGAAACTAGTGTAGCTTGAGCTATGCTTGTTCTAGTGTCCTTTGATGTGTTCTATTGTGTTGTATGGACTTATGGTTGTGTTAAGATGTTGTCGGGGACCATTGGAGGATCTATGGAATATAAATCAAGCCTACAATCAAATCACAAGACGTTCTGGATCAAGGGACAAGAGCACGAGAAGATTGGACGCTAAATGCTAGAGCTTTGGACAAGAGGTGCGTCGCACCCTCCATCACCCGTATTAGGAGGTGCGTCTCACCCTCCCATACACATAATGAGGGGTGAGACACACATTTTTGGGTGAGTATCTACTGGTTTGAGCCCGTATTGATCTCACATTGGGCCTCTACTCCCACGCGATGAAGGAAGCGACGCACCAAGTCCCAAGCCCGTTCGAAATTGGTTTCTAATGTTGTTTTAAGTTGGGGTAAAGTTGTAATTGATTGGGATTAGACTTGGGCACATATTGGATGACTAAAATCCCTATAAAAGGAGTACTTTACCACAATTAAAAGGGGGATTCACCTTACACACGAATTGGAGAGCAAAGGAGAAGGCAAATAGCTCTACACTAGGGTTTTGTCCTCTTTATTTTTCATTCTTGTAATTTAAAGTAATGAACTTTATTTTGGATATTGTTTGTATTAACATGAGTGTCGAAACACCCTCATTTTGGGGTTATGGCTAGAACATGATTGTTTAGTAGTTTATTTCATTCAATAACAATTGTTTCTCATTCGATTATGCTTTTGTTCTTGTTTTTACTATTGTGATATTTGGCCAACATTATAATATATGTGTAATTCATGCATGAACTGACCATTGGATTGTATGAATAGGATGACGAACTTAAGGAATAAGATCATCTCTTTTGTTATGATTGATTTGCAATTAGGATAGACGTATACCTATGTGCCTTGTTTGGTTATGAACGAGTTGATAGAATAACACGGTTGAATTAGGTAATTGCATCCCCACTCAATGAAGGAGTTGTGTGACTAGTTTGAGTAGATGATTTAGAGGATGAAAATTCCCGAATCAACTCTAACCCCCAAAACCCATAATCTGAGAAATAAAGCTTATTGAATAGAATAACTACCACGCATGATTGTATCAATTGCCATAACCCTGGAACTCTCCATATATTGTTCACATCTCGAATTACTTATCTTTATTTCTTTTAGTATTTAGTTATAGTAAGAAATCTCAAACTCTCTTTTGGTTACAACTTACGCTTGTTTAAATTGAATAGTAATAATAGAAGTTAGATTGTTTGTTAAGAAAGTCCCTGTGGGTTCAATAATACTCATCTTATTCAGGCGTTCATAATAATCCAACAAACTCAAAAACATTTTTAGACTCTATACCCTGAAATACTAGGGGTTTCTTTTTCATGAACTTACAGAAAAGTTCATGTTCAGCATCAATTATTATCGATCTAAGTACCTATCGGGGATACACCCCTATATCTGAGCCCTCATCCATTTTGGGTGCCACGATAGCTACATGTTGTAAGGTTGGTGATGGGAATGATGGAGTAGTTGGGGTAGCATCAATGTCATCCAAAATGACTAAGTATCCTAACACTTGTTGAATCAGCCCTGCAGTTATAAGTACCTGGGATGCACCATTTTGTACAGGCACTACATTTTCAGGGACCACTACTTTTTCCTTCTTAATCACTATGTCCTCCTCCTAAGCTAACTCCAGAGCACCTTGGGTTGGGGGGAGGGGAGAGAGTCCTTTGTGTATCTAATCCTCTGTATGCCAGGGCTCCACTCATAATAGATGCCGCTCCTCTTCCTCTTCGCCTGACCCTGTCCCTCATGAGTGGTATCCCCCGAACTGCAGACTCAACTGCTAGTTCAGGCGCTGCTGCTGGTAGGCTGCTGCTGCTAGGTAGAAACGTGTGTTCACCATCTTCAAAACAAGAATAAAGGAGTTAGATACCAATTTGGATCACCAGATACCAATTGGAATCATGTAATAACACGAAATGAATAAAGAAAGGAATTTTGTTTCCTAAAACTATGTAGCCTCTCGAAGAAAAGTACAGACGTCTCCGTACCATTCCACAAGACTCTACTAGACCTATTCTTGTATGATGAGATCTACGTACCCAGTGCTCTAATACTATCTTTGTCACTATCTAAACGATCATGATTGGCACCCACCCTAAACTATGGAGGGAGAACTATAGTTAACCCAACCCTCAATTTACCAAGTGTTACATTCACATTAACTTTACTAACTTTATCATTAATGAGTCCTTAAAACTTTATTATTAAATTAATAAATAAAAATGTCAACCAACAAAATCATTAAGTCACTAATAGAGTGTGGAAATCCTTTATTTATTACATCCCCAGGACCTGAAGTCACCATATAAGAATACTAAGAATACTCAAGTCTATAACTAAAAGATTTTCCAAAATACTAAATAACATGAAAGAGTGTCATAGTCCCGAAACAAGGGCTATGAACAATAAATTGAAAATTCAAAGGCTGCCCGGTCATGGTGATCTTTCTTAAATCAAAATCTGGAACTACTGGCTAGAGCCGAGGTCTCGTCTCAGATTTTGGAACAAGCTCTTCACTTAACAAAAAGAAGAGCACATGTAGTATCAGTACATCAACAAGTACTGGTAGGTAGGCCGACTCAACTCAACACCATACAAATAAGCAAACCAAATAAATGCAACAATGATCATGATAAAACTTATAATCAAAGACATCAACACATTTATAACACTTCACTTTAGAGGAAATACATGCTTATATTTATATATGGTTGCACTTAGACAATTTCAACAACAAGTTGTACCACAATATATGATTATAACTAAACATTCAATTCACATGAATGAGTGCATGAATGCAAGATATGCACATCATCTCTTTCTCTTCCTAATCTCATTACCATCATCAACAACATCATGAACATCATGCTTTGTATATCATCATCATCAACAACACATCATCATTCATATCATCAACAATATCATGAACATCATGATTTCAATTTCATTATCATCGTCATTATCAATATGTATGAATATGCAAATGCAATTAATAATTAAAAGTAGTGCTTGAAGGTAATTACAAATACTCAATTCAAGTATAGGCACAGAGTCAAACAAGTCTAATTGCTACAATAAACTATAACCTACCTCGATTCCTTTCCCAAAATCAATTCTAGGCCACAATCTTGCCTTTTCTTTTCCTTTCAACTTGTTCTTGATCTATAACAACAAGATTACCCACCCATTTTAATCAATTCATACTTTTTAACCACTAGGGATTAATAACTAACAGTTTTAATCATAATATTACCCTAATTCATCATCTTAGAGTTTTCTATTCCATAAACCTCATGAACCACACTTTATTTAGCATGAACAATTATGATTCTAGTCCCATTAGTGTTTTCTAACACCCTAGAATCATTATCTATTCATTTTATACTCATTCCCACCAAATTACATCAAGTTCATGAATTAGAGTTAAACCCTAATTTCCACCATTAATAAGTTTCTAATGATTTTCAGTGATTCTAAGAAGTAATTTAAGTTTAGAATGTAAGAAACTTACTTACAAAGATGAAAACTTCTAAAACTCTACAAAAAATCGCCTTCCTTAGTGCCTTGGTTCATTTTTCAGAAAATGGGGAATGAAATTTTTTTTCTGGTTTAAAAACTGTGAAAACACTGCGTGTTACCACTACAACGGTCAAGTTACCATTATAGCTGTTCACGAGCATTTTAGACTACCGCTGCAGTGGTACTTTTTCCGCTGTAGCGGTACCACTACAGTGGTCCCAAGATAGAATCTCAAGGCCTCTACCTAATTATGTTCATTTTACAATACTTTCCTTAAAATATGATATCGCGAACCAACCCTTCCATGATAAACTCTATAATCGGAGTTATATAACTATGTTTTATATATCGGAAGTTGCTACGGCTTCCTAAACTCGTCATCTATCTAAAAATCATGTCAAACACCCCCACCAACACTTATATTAGTACCAAATTTCCTTAGACTAGTATACCCTCAAAAATTGCCCAATAGTAGACTGGCCCTGAATTTCTTAAAAATTATCTAAGGAAAAACTTGGCTAAAGTTTTACCTATTATTTTAGCGTAATGATGATTTGGGTCATTACATAAACTCTATATCTATAGTACTATTAATCCATAGGAAGTTGCTACGACTTTCTAAACTCATCCTTTATCTTCAAATCAAGTCAAACAACCCCATCAATTTTCATATTAATACCAGATTTCCTTAGATTGTTACACCTTCAAAATTCACCTAATACTAGGCTAGCCTTGAATTTCTTAAAAATTGTCAAAGGAAAAATTTAGCAAAGGTTCTATTCTTTATTTTAGTGTAACGCCGTATTGGGTCATTACATTAGATACCAATTACCACACATTCGTCCCCAAATGATAATTGGCTTGAAATAGCACAATTAAAGTAAGAGTATTTACTTGAGTCTATGAACAAGAGCGGGTATCGCTTGCGCATGCCCTCCTCTGTCTCCCAAGTTGCTTTTTCAACTGTACAGTTCCTCTGTTGAACCTTTATCAATGGAATGACTCTGGTTCTCAATTTCCTCACATCCCGTACCAATATGTCAATTGGTTCTTTTTCATAGGTTAACTCTTTATCAAACATCTCGGAGTCCCAATGGATGATGTAGTCCCCATCTCCAAGGTACTTCTTTAGCATAGATACGTGGAATACTGGATGAGCTCCAGACATGTTAGGAGGCAAAGCTAATTTATAGGCTACTGACCCCACCCCCTTCAAAATCTCAAAGGGTCTGATGTACCTTGGGTTAAACTTGCATTTCTTACGAAAATGCATTACCCCCTTCATAGGTAACACCTTCAAAAGTGCCTTCTTACCTGTATTAATCTTTACATCCTTTATCTTATTGTCTACATACTGTTTCTGTTGGCTCTAAGCTGCTACTAACTTTTCTCATATAAGCCTTACCTTCTCCATTGAATCCTTAAGCATGTCAGTTCCCCAAGGCTTCACCTCAAAAGCATCAAACCATCTGATCGGAGACCTACATATCCTACCATATAAGGCTTCAAAAAGAGCCATGTCAATACTGGAGTTCTAACTATTGTTGTAGGAAAACTCACACAAGGGTAAGTACTCATCCCATTGACCCCCGAAATCCATTATGCACTCCCAAAGCATATCCTGAATAACTTGAATCATTTGTTTTGATTTCTTATTGATTTGTGGATGGAAGGCTGTGCTTAGGTCCAATCTCGAACCGAACTCTGAATTAAACTTCTCCCAAAAGTTAGAGGTAAACTGAGTACCTCGGTTTGACACAATAGAAATAGGTACCTCATGGAGCCTTACAATCTCCTTTATATAAATCCTAGCCAATTTTGCTACATCATAAGCTACCTTATCGGAATTAAATGAGCCAACTTGGTCAATTAGTCGACAATAACCCACATAGAGTCATACTTCCTCAAGGTCTTTTGAAGACCCACCACAAAGTCCATAGTTATTTTTTCCCACTTCCACTCCGAAATGGGCATCCTTGGAAATGTGTCACCAGGTTTTGGATGCTCATACTTAACCTTTTGACAATTCTGACACTTGGTCATAAAATCTACGATGTCACATTTCATCCTTCTCTACCAGTAATGTTGCCTCAAGTCTCTATACATCTTGGAGTAAACCAGAATGTCATCAATGAAGAAGATGATAAAATAATCTAGAAATGACTTAAAACCCCCATTCATAAGACTCATAATAGAAGTTGGGGCATTGGTCAAATTGAAAGACATAACTAGAAACTCGTAGTGCCCATAACGAGTTTGGAAAGTAGTCTATGGGATGTAATTTGCCCTAATCTTAAGCTGATGATTACCTGACCTCAAATCAATTTTGGAGAACACTGCCACTCCTTGTAACTGGTCGAACAGATCATTTATCCTAGGCAAAGGATATTTACTGCGAATGGTCACCTTGTTCAACTGACGATAGTCTCTGCACATTCACATGGCTACCATCCTTCTTTTTCATAAACAAAATGAGAGCACCCCAAGGAGAAACACTTGGGCAAATAAATCCCTTTTCTAACGATTCTTACAACTGAAACTTCAATTCCCTTAATTCTGCCGGTGCCATACGATAAAGAGGGTAGAGGTGAGGCGAGTTCCCAACTCTAAGTCTATAAAAAATTCAAATTCATGGTCCGGAGGCACACCAGAAAGGTCATCAGGAAAGACCTCTAAAAATTCACACATAAATAGAATCAAAGCTATAGGAGAAACTGCAGAACTTTCTTCCCGAAGATGGGCTAAAAATGCCTTATACCCCCTCTTAACTAACTTCTAGGCACTAATGACTAATATAATTCTCAAGGGGAGCAGGATTAAAGTACTCTCCCACTCTAAATTTTCCATCCCGTGCATTTCTATAGTGACAGTCTTAACATAACAATAAAGAATGACACGATGAGGAGACAACCAACTCATTCCCAAGATAATATCGAACTCCTCCTTGTCTAAACCTACTAAGTCTGCCAAAGTTTTATACCCTATAAACATCATAGAAAACACCAATAAACCTGATCAATACATACAGACACCCCAACTAGTGTAAGCACATACATAGGGGTATCATACAATTTATAGTCTAAGTCTCAACCCAAAGCAAATTTCGCAAACATATAGGAAAATGTAATGCCCCCGCGACTACCCCCTAGACATCACATGGTGCTTAGGCCCATAAGCATCCTGAGCTAACTTGTGGTATCTTGCATAACACTAAACTCATATTCTAGTTCTGTTAAAGTCATAAAAGAAAGCTACAAATTCATACGTCTGAATTGAAAAAGATAAAACAAACCCAATACTGTCAATGTCAACTGAAAATCATCTGAAACATAATAATGAACTGAACACATCTACTAAGTCTATAGAAGCCTCTAAACATACTGAAGAGTCACTAGGATAGACCCCCAGCCAACCCAAAATCATGAAGTATGAAATAAATATAAACTGAACTACTGAAAGCAAGAATTAAATCCAAGCCCTCAAAACATGAGGACTCACCAATTGATAGGAGTAGGTAAAGGTGACCGTGGCTAGTCATGACACTAAGGGAGAACACCAGAACCTACATCATGATAGAATACAGAGCATAAAAAATATGTGGTCAGTATTTCTGGAATATACTGAGTATATGCGGGATGCGTACAACATGTAAATATGATAGAAATCATGTAATAAAGACATGCATGTTATATAAAGACTCACCATTTTCATGAATAAAATTGGAAACAAAAATGTCATATACATATAGGGTACCAAAACATAAATTATGCTTAAGTTGTAAAACTGATCCACTATGGGAGATTCGCTTAATCGACATAAACTACGTGATAAAACATGGATTTTGATGTATATTCCTTATCGATAGGACCCAATATACCTTGTCAGGGCATAAAGACATGGCTAAAGTGGAATCCAACGTATATACCCTATTAGGAGGACCCAATATACCTTTTCCAATGATATAAAGGAATGATTATTATGGATCCATTAATGCAAGGCCAAAAAGGCTAGGTGAACCTATGGTGGAACGTAGTTTTAGGACTTGGGTATGCTAAACCCCTGTTCGCTCGGTACTTAATACTACTCCCAAAATACTAAATCTCATACTGTATAAACTTTATCATAAAATAAGCATAACCAATTTGTAAGTATGAAAGTCAATTATGATTCTGTTTCTATTCATGTATGTAAACTAACTCATGTCACTCGTACAAGTTTGAGATTATGGGATTTAATCATGTCAAATGGTTTAAATCATGCTGAAATTATGTAATGACTGATAACTCATATCATTTCATATCAAAATTAACAAATGCTAAAGTATGAGTTCAAACAAGTAAACCATGAAGTTCATGAATTTAGTATGATTGTATAAACTATTTCATAAGGAAGCATAAAATTTGAGTTCATGAGAAATTGGATTTTGAACCCTAGTTGCTAGATTAGTAAATTGTTCAAGAAAAATACATTTTTAGGCACAAGGGTGAAAGGAACTCCTTGTTGAAACACCACATACCCGGTCTTATTAATTTCTTGAAAAAAATCTTGAATTGGAGCCTTGAAAGTTGATTTTTTTTTGGAGAAAACCCATTATTTAGTTTCTTGAGGGTTGGAAAGAGGAGAAGAATAATTTAATTTAACATGATTTGAAGGAAATAGGGTTATATTCAGTTATAGGAGTGTTTGGGAATCAAAATACCCATTTACCCTTGCAAAATGTAGGAACACCAAAGTTGGGAAGCCTAGGGGAGGGGGGCTAGTGTTGCACGGGACCATTGCAGAGCTTAAACTCCATGGTACGGGGGCTATCGCAGAGCCTGAGCTCCATGGCATGAACATATAGCAGACCCGTACTATTTTGGGGTCCTCAACTTATTCCATGGGATGTGGCATGGACCCTCTCTAGTAAGTTAGTCATAACATTTTACTCCGGTATTGGATTGATGAACTATTAATGGCATTAGAAACCAGACTCAAAGACCTTTAATTTGGTGGTTCTTGAGCTACAAAAATATTTATATGTTTGGAGTAATTCTCATTTGAAGTTGACCTTGGTAAAATCTCATGATAAAACTCAATCGTTATGGAAGCTTTCAACTCAACTTTGAGCTAGGGGTTCCTTATGAACTTGATACATATCCAAAGCTCTTCACACACTAAGGAATTGATTTGTACCCCATGTATAATTAAATATAATTAGATTCGGGTATATACATATTCGATGAATGGGATGGATCTTAGCTCAAAAATTTGAGGTGTTACAATATCTCTCCCTTGGGATCATTCATCCTAGAATAGAGGTTAAAGATATAATGAGCGCGAGCCATTAGCGCAAGAACTAGCATAGGCATGAAATACATAAATAAGGACATTAACATGGCCTCTATTACCCTTCTTAAGGCTAGAAAAGGGAACTCTTATAGTATTTCCAGGGAAGGAATCATAGGCATGATTCATGTGAGACATATGACATAAGTTCATAAAGTATGAACAATATAGTTTCAAACATAGGCCACACACTATTTGTAGCTACTTAACATGAAATATGGGCACCCTGGGCATGAGGTAAGAATAGGGCTGCTATGCCTTAAGCTACATGATTGATGAATTCTAAGCTTAGCAATATTTCTCAACTATGTTTCTCCTCTTGAATACTACATTTCATTACATGCAACTTATTACCTTCACAAGGGTACAGGTGACTACTTTTTCCAAAGTTTGAGTCAAACTACTTGCTCTCACCATGTTCAAGCCTAACTCAGAGTCACAAGGTACTACATATGAAGCAATAATACTAGTCTACAATATGAGATACTATATGCTATGTCTTTTCAGAGCTCTCATCTCAAGAATAATACTCCCTACAACTTCAACAACAACTTCGAGCTCTAATCAAGAATTCACTAGTGCACAATACATTCATCCACTTGTATACCAACATGACATTCAAGCCTATCATATAACCACATATGAACTTTTACGCAACCAAATCATCTAAGAATTTTCCCATCTTCTCTAATACCTCTTTCAATAATAATTTCATGAGTTATCGCCAAAGAGGCACACCAAAACTTCTCAACTAACTATTACATATACCAAAACTTTGCCTCGATCTCCCTCCACACATATAACCTTAGATAGAACAAGAACACACTAATTTTCCATAATAACAAACATCTACTCTCTCCCATATAAACCATTATTCAACCATTTTCATTACCACTATCTTAATATAAGGGGTGTCACTGAAGGACAAAAGAATGAGGATCTCAAATAAGAGGGATACTTCTCATCTATGAATTATACTTATTGGGACCTTTGCACTTAGAAATGGAACCTGTGAGGTAAGGTTTCATAGGCACAAATAATTCAATATATTAACTCAAGGAGTGTGAGTACAGTGTTGTTCTGGATATGGACATGACATAAACATCCTTCATTTTCATAGGTAGGCGTATGCAGGGCGTAGAGAAAAGATCATAAGTATGAATTATTCAAGATATCTTATTTGAGAATGTACATGATGTAATGTAACTTCCACTAGCCATTAAGGACGTATCATGAGTTCATAAGACTGAGCATACTATGAAATAGAAGTACATATATCATGAGTTACATATCATAAAGATGGAAGTCATAGATCTGTGGAGTAATATGGGGGTCATTGTTCTAAAGCTATTGCTTCTTATTTTAGAACCTAAGCATGGATGTGTGCAACACCCTAAAATCTAAGCTAAGATCAAAACTGCACTTCAAGTACATATAGAACCAAACTTAATGATTTGGTAGCATGAGAAGTGATTTAGATATGAATTAAGGCCATATGTAACCCCTAGCTCATAGTTAAGTTGAAACCTTTCTTACCGATTGAATTCTTGTATAGAATCTTTCTAGAGTCAACTTCAAACGAGCATAACTCCTAGATTATCAAGAGTTTTAAGGCTCAAAACCCACCAAATGAAAGGTATTCAAGTCTTCTTTCCAATGTGTATGATTTCTTGTAGTTGCAGAGCTAACAAAAGCACTGTCCAGTAGTGAGATACGACGACCAAACCAACGACCATTAGTAGATACGAAGACCGTCCTATGTCCCTGTCTGTATGAACCAGCCCCAAATACTGTAAGTTGACAAAAATATCTCCTAGTCATGAAATAAACCAATGACCGTTAGTGGAACAAACGATCGTTGGCGGCAATCGTGGTTCCAAGGTTGGCTTGGCTTGGACATCAATGTCCAACCAAGGAATGATTGTTGGAGGCTCGAATGAGTCGCACCTTGGCTTGTCTGATGGAGTCCGACAAGCCATCAAAATTAGCTCTCAACTAAGGAGCCAATCAATGATCGTTGGTAGATCCAATGACCATTGAAAGGTTCTTCCATCACGATACTCAAATTTTTTAGTTACATTTTATGAGGGGTATTCCAATCTTCTTCCATTATTTAAATTCCTAAAATACACCATTTTAACTATCCTTAGGCTGATTCTTAATTCTAAAATTACCCTAAACCCTCATTAACTCAAAATCAAGTGACACTTAGCAAATTTTAGAGCAACAAGCGATTTTCTCTTCTTCAAAGAGGGAAACTAAGGTTCATCAATCTTCAAGCACCAAGCCCAAGATCTTCACTTCCAGGTATGTGGGATTTCATCAATGTATATCCTTTCACCCATTGAGTCCCTAAGTAAACTAAAATCCTTTATTTAATTCATTCCTCAAGTTAGGGTTTTCCATGAAATATAGGAATTCTCTTATGTTTTAGTTCCTTATTATGATCAAGCCATGAATTCTTGTTTTCCCTATGAATTTTAGTAACTTTACATACCTATAATTATGAACCCTCAATATATTGATTAATTTATGTTTCTGGATTTGTGTTATGTAATCTCATACCCTATTCAGACTATAGAAACTATAATAAATAGTTACATTCTTCTGAGATAGCAGGCTAAGAACATCCGATGACTTAGGCTCTCATGCATTTATAGTTGAATGTTCAGTCCTCAGTTACTCATGTTTGACAATGCTTTTAAATAAAGTGTCTATTATCCAGTCTCAGATATAAGTACTATGAGCTTGTCAGTTATTCAGTATAATTTAGTTGGAAGTAGTACTTAGCACTGAGTGGATGTAGGAATGAAGGCTCACCCATCAGTTAGGCTGAGACCTTTAGTAGAAGTCCCTAAGTCTTAGAACTGTGGCGCCACCATTGGTTCTAAAACGTCACCCGTTAGGCCAGGATTGACACCTTAGTCTTTTTGGGACACCAGTAAGTTGATCTATGCCAGTCAGTGTTCAAACCCTTGGCAAAATATAGAGCACCTTTCCAGTTGGGGTTAAAGGCTTAACCCCATTTAGCTCAGAGGGGTATGTCGATTAATAGTTGCTCCTACAATTCAGACTCAGATATTGCATGACCTTGTATTCAATTTATTCAGTATTTTATTATTCAATTAAATGTTTATTTACTTGGTCATTGCATCAGTTTACATGCCTCAGTCCCAGGTTGAGTTTATCCTCTTATGTTCATCATAGGTTGTTTAGTGCATATCTCACATGCTCAGTACATTCAAAGTATTTCATAGGTCAATCCACATAGTAATCCAGCAGCGGCTAGAGTTTGAGATTTCACTCCAATGAATCCTCTCGAGTTTCATAGTTATATGGCTGATGAGGATCCACAAGACTTCATTGATGTCATTCAAAATGTCACTTAGATCATGGGTGTCACTCATGTTGAGAGTACAAATTTAGCTGCTTACCAGTTAAAAGGAGTGGATCATACTTGGTGTGAGAAATGGAAGGAAGATAGGGGTGTGGATGGAGGTCCAGTAGATTAAGATGAGTTCATGACTGTATTTCTGGATTAGTTCTTCTCACTTGAGTTAAGGGAAGCCAAGGTTCAGGAGTTTATTAACTTGAAACATGCATGTGAAGGAGTATTCTCTCATGTTTACTCAGCTTTCTAAGTATGCTCCGACAATGGTGGTTAATTCTAGGGCCCATATGAGTAAGTTCGTATTGGTTGTTTTTAAGGATGTGGTTAAAAAGTGTAAAATAACTATGTTGGTCAAGAAGATGGACATCTCCAGGTTGATGTCTCATACGTAATAGATTGAGGAGAAAAAGATAATGGAGAAGGAAAGAGAGAATAAGATGGGTAAAATAAGAAGTTTTAACTTTTCTCAACACAGGTTAGATGGTGGTAATCATTCTAAGTTTTGTCAAAAGTTCTCAACTCCATCTCCATCCTCTGCTAGTGCCCAGTGCCTAAGTTCAGATCAGAGTATCGGGATAGGGCACCAGGCTCTAAGTTCAGGTCAGTTTTACTAGTGGACGTACTCATCCAGTTTGCAAAAAGTATAGTAAGAACCACCAAGACAAGTGTATGGTTGGCAATGGTAATTGTTTTGCGTGTTGTAAGCTAAGACATAGATTGGGGGAGTGCCTAGTAGCCTCACAGAGAAGCAAGTATGCTCATCAGCGGAATTAGTCTAACTCTCCAACAGCTTTAGTAGGTTGCTCAACTCAAGAGGTGCCTCATCTAGTACAGGTAGCGATCAACGCCAAAACATATTTTATGTATTTTAGACTCGACAGGATCAGGAGGGTTCCTCTAATATAGTCATTGGTATGTTGCAGGTATTTCATATAAATATCTATGCCTTGTCAGATCCCGGAGCCACACTTTATTTCATGATTCCTTATATAGTAGTAGACTTTGGTGTCAGTCCCAAAATCCTCTTAGAATCTTTATAAGTCTCTACTCCTATTGATGATTCAGTCATAGCCAAATGAGTATACAGAAATTACCCTGTCACAGTTTCCCAGAAAGTCACCTCAGTTGATTTTTTAGAGTTAGATATGATTGATTTTAATGTCATTCTTGGCATAGATAGATATATTCTTGTTATACCTCAGTTAATTGTAGAAACAGGATAGTCTAGTTTCAGTTTCCAAATGAACCAGTCTTAGAATGGAAGGGTAGTACCTTGGTGCCTATAAGTCAGTTTGTCTCTTACCTTAAGGACAGGAAAATGATTTACAAAGGGTGTATCTATCATCTTGTTTGGGTTAAGGATTCAAAGTCTGAGACCCCAACTCTTCAGTCAGTTCTAGTGGTTAATGAGTTCTTAGAAGTGTTCCCAGAAGATCTGTCCAAAGTTTCTCCCGAGCGAAAAGTTGAATTCAGAATAGATCTCCATCCAGATATCCAGCCTATTTAAATTCTACCTTATAAAATGGTTCCAGCTGAGTTTACGAAATTAAAGGAATAGTTGAAAGATCATTTGGATAAAAGTTTTATCAGGCCCAATATCTCTCCATGGGGTGCTCCAGTTTTTTTTGTGTCTAAAAGAGACAGTTCTTTCAGAATGTGCATCGATTACCATTAGTTGAACATAGTCACAATCAAGAATTCGTATCCCATTCCTAAAATTGATGAATTGTTCGACCAATTTCTGGGTGCCAGTTGCTTTTCTAAGATAGACCTCAGATCCGACTATCATCAGCTCAGAGTCAGAGAACGTGACATTCTGAAGACAGACTTCAGAACTCGGTATGGTCACTTTGAATTTATTGTTATTTATTTTAGACTAATGAATGCTCCTGCAGCTTTTATGGACTTGATCAACATGTGTCAAGAATTACTTGGACATGTTCGTCATTGTCTTTATTGATGACATCCTTGTTTATTCTCGAAGTGAGGATAAATATGCAGACCATTTGAGAATTGTTTTGAAGACACTTAAAGATCGTCGATTATTTGCTAAGTTTAGCAAATGTGAATTCAGGTTGAAATCAGTAGCATTCCTTGGTCATATCATTTTTGGTAAGAGCCTTCAAGTTGATCCTCAAAAGACTGAAGCAGTTAGTAATTGGCCTAGACCAATCTCTCCATCAAATATAAAGAATTTCTTGGGTTTAGCTGGTTACTACAGAAGGTTTATTAAAGGATTTTCATCCATTGCTTCTCCTATGTCCATATTGACCCAGAAGAAAGTCAAGTTTCAGTGGTTCGATTCTTGTGAGAAGAGTTTTCAGGAATTGAAAACTCGACTTACCTTCGCTCTAGTTTTGACTCTACCAGAGGGTTCAGATACATTTGTGGTGTATTATGATTCTTCTAGAGTTGGTCTTAGTTGTGTGTTGATGCAGCATGGTAAGGTTATATCATATGAATCTAGATAGCTCAATACTAATGAGAAGAATTACCCGACTCATGATCTTGAGTTGACAACAGTTATTTTTGACTTAAAGATTTAAAGGCATTATCTTTATGGGGATCATGTAGACATGTTCACAGATCACAAAAGCCTTCATTATGTGTTCAACCAGAAGGATCTGAATTTTTTCCAAAAAAGATGGCTAGAGTTATTAAAGGATTATGATATGAGTGTCTTATACCATCCAGGTAAATCCAATGTTGTGGCTGACACTCTTAGCAGGTTGTCTATGGGAAGTGTCACTCATGTAGAGGATTAGAAGAAAGAGTTAGTTTATGTAGTTTACAGACTTGCTAGATTAGGAGTTTGGTTGGTTGATTCAGCCGAAGGTAGTATCTTAGTTTAGAATCTTCTTTAATAGCCAAGATAAAAGAAAAGAAAGATAGTGATCCTATTTTGCTTAAGCTGAAAGAATCTTTCCAAAGTCAAAAAGTTGAGGTTTTCTCCCAAAAGGGAGATGATGTTCTTCATTATCAGGACAAACTTTGTGTTCCATATGTGGATAAATTGAGGCAACGAATACTAAAAAAAGCTCACAATTCATGGTGTTCTATTCACCGAGGAGCCACTAAGATGTACCGTGCTCTACGGGAAGTCTATTAGTGGAATGGCATGGAGAAAGATATCGGAAAATTTATGGCTAAGTATCCAAATTGCCAGCAGGCTAAGGTTGAGCATCAGAGATCTTGTGGTATGATGCAGGATATTATTTTTCCTACTTGGAAGTAAGAAGTGGTGAACATAGACTTCATTACAGGGTTGCCTAGTACTCGTCAACAGTATGATTCTATTTGGGTTATCGTGGACCATATGACTAAGTCAACACATTTCCTGCCAGTTAACACTTCAGATTCAACCAAGGATTATGCTAGACTCTATTTTAGGGAGTTGGTGAAATTGCACAGAGTTCCTTTAACCATCATCTTCGATAGGGGTACTCAATTTACTTCTCAGTTCTAATAAACCTTTCAGAAGGGGCTTGGTACCCAATTTTATCTCATCACAACTTTTCATCCACAGATAAATGGTCAGGCAGAGCAGACCATTCTGATATCAGAGGACATGTTGAGAGATTAGGTGATAAATTTTAAGGGTAGTTGGATGATCACTTTCCTTTGATTAAGTTTGCCCATAACAATAACTATCATTCTAGTATTCAGATGGCCCCGTTCGAAGCACTTTATAGTAGGAGGTGTAGATCTCTTATAGGTTGGTTTGAGATTGGTGAAGCTAATTTGATAGGGCCTAATTCTGTCCATGAGGCTATGGAAAATTTTTAACTGATTAGAGAAAGGATGAAGACAGCACAGAGTCGCCAAAAGTCCTATACAGATATGAGGAGAAGGGAGTTCGCAATTGTTGATATGGTTTACTTGAAAGTTTTGCCCATAAAACAGGTAAAGATATTTTGCAAGAAAGGGAAACTCAATCCTTGTTATGTTGGCCCTTATAATATTTTGAGTCACATTGGCAGTTTGGCTTGTGAGTTAGACTTGCCTGCAGACTTAGCATCAGTGCATCTATATTTTCATGTGTCTTTATTGAATAAATGCACCGGTGATCCAACCTCAGTTGTATCTTAGAGAGTGTGGGCATAAAAAATAGTCTCTCTTTCAAGAAGGTCCTAGTTGAGATTCTTGACCGTTAGGTTTGCAAGTTGAGAAATAAGAAAGTTAATTCACTGAGGATTCCTAGGTAGAATCCCCTAGTTGAAGGAGATACTTGGGAAGCAGGAGAAACTACGATGACCAAGTACCCCCATCTTTTCTCTTTGAATTCAGTTCCAGCTTGAGGTAATAATTTCCTCCTTATCACTTCTCTCAGTCTTATGTCACTCAGTTAATCCCATGTCATAGCATGCATTTATAAGTTCATTTCTTTCCATATTTTAGTTATAGATTTAGTTATCATGTCAGTATTCAATTCTTAAAATTCAGTATTGGGATTTCAGCTTTTTCCCTACCCTCTCAGCTTAGTTAGTTTTCATTCAAGGACGAATGCCCCAAAGAGGGAGATATTGTAACACCTAAAAAATCCAAGCTAAGATCATACCATACTTCAAGTACATATAGAACCAAACTTAATGATTTGGTAGCATGAGAAGTTCTTTAGATATAAATTAAGGCCATATGTAACCCCTAGCTCATAGTTAAGTTGAAACCTTTCTTACCGATTGAATTCTTGTATAGAATCTTTCTAGAGTCAACTCCAAATGATCATAAATCCTAGATTATTAAGATTTTTAAGGCTCAAGACCCACCAAATGAAAGGTATTCAAGTCTTCTTTCCAACACATTTGATTGCTTGTAATCCACTTTTGGAGCTAAGATATATGGCTATTTTTTTGAAGCATTGTCCAGTAGTGAGATACGACGACCGAACCAACGACCGTTGGTAGATAGGCCAACCGTCCTATGTCTTTGTATGTATGAAATTGCCCCAAATCTTTCAAGTTGGCAAAAATATCTCCTAGGCACAAAAGAAACCAATGACCGTTGGTGAAACAAATGATCGTTGGTGACAATCCTGGTTCCAAGGTTGGCTTGGCTTGGACATCAATGTCCAACCAAGGAACGATTGTTGGAGGCTCGAATGATTCGTCCCTTGTCTCATCTCATGGAGTCCTACAAGCCATCAAAATCAGCTCTCAACCAACTTGCCAACCAATTATCATTGTTAGATCCAATGACCATTGGAAGGTTAGTCCGTCACGATACTCAGATTTTTTAGTTACATTTTATGAGGGGTATTCCAATCTTTTTTCATTATTTAAACTCCTAAACTACATCATTTTAACTATCCTTAAGCTGATTCTTAAGTCTAAAACTACCCTAAACCCTCATTAACTCAAAATCAAGTGACACTTAGCAAATTGTAGAGCAACAGGCGATTTCCTCTTCTCCTAAGAGGGAAACTAGGGTTCGTCAATCTTCAAGCACCAACCCCAAGATCTTCACTTCCAGGTATGTGGGATTTCATCAATGGGTATACTTTCACCCATTGAGTCTCTAAGTAAACTAAAATCCTTTATTTAATTCATTTCTCAAGTTAGGGTTTTCCGTGAAAGATATGAATTCCCTTATGTTTCAGTTCCTTATTATGATCAAGCCATGAATTCATGTTTTTCCATGAATTTTAGTATATCTTTACATACCTATAATTATGAACCCTCAGTATATTGATTAATTTATGAATCTGGATTTGTGTTATGTAATGTCATACCCTATTCAGACTATAGAAACTATTATGAATAGTTACATTCTTCTGACATGGCAGGTTATGAACATCCGATGACTTAGGCTCTCATGCATTTATAGTTGAATGTTCCGTCCTCAGTTACTCATGTTTGAGGATGCTTTCAGATAAAGTGTATTATCTCAGTCTCTGATATCAGTACTATGAGCTTGTCAGTTATTCAGTATAATTTAGTTAGAAGTAGTACTTAGCGCTGAGTGGACATAGGGATAAAGGCTCACCCGTCAGTTAGGCTGAAACCTTTAGTAGATGTCCCTAAGTCCTAGAACTATGGCACCACCATAGGTTCTAAAAGGTCACCCGTCAAGCCAGACTTGACACCTTAGTCTTTTTGGGATACCAGTTAGTTGATCTACGTAGTTAGTGTTCAAACCCTTGGCAATGCACAGAGCACCTTTCCAGCTGGGGTTACAGGTTGAGCCCCATTTAGCTCAGATGGGGTATGTCGATTAATAGTAGCTCCCACAGTTCAGACTCAGATATTGTATGACGTTGTATTAAATTTATTCAGCATTTTATTATTCAATTACATTTTTATTTACTTGTTCATTGCATCAGTTTACATGCCTCAGTCCCATGTTCAGTTTATCCTCTCATGTTCATCATAAGTTGTGTAGTGTATATCTCACAAGCTCAGTACATTCAATGTACTGACCACATACTTTCTTTTACACTATATTTTATTATAATATTGGTTTGGACTTTCAGCATCCAACTCATGATTAACACGATCCCGCATTATCCCAACAACAGTGTTTGGAGAGTCCTCATTATTCGAGGACTTCTTTTTAATATCATTATCTCTTTATTATTTTAGTTTCAGACACTTAGAGTTAGCTGGGGGCTTATCCCAGCAGCTCATCTTAGTAGATGCTTTCAGACAGCAAATCAGTATTTTCAACTTTTTTTTTTTTATTAAATTATTTTCATTTAACTTCAGGATTGGGATTTATTTTGGTATTATTATATCTTTCAGTTTTATCTTCCGCTAAGTGATTATAAGTTTTATACAACATTTTTAGTGTTATTTCAGCTCATGGGTTAGCTTAGGGTCACTTGTGACTCTAAGCACCGTGTTACGACTAGGGGGTTATTTTGGGTCATGACAATATGTATCTGTGTGAAGTGTATGAGTCTGGGTTATGGGCATGATGCTAACAAGCAAGACATGAGTAGGGTGTCATAATGACTGAAATCTGAGGAATACTCTATAGTAGAAATGAATTGCTATCTCATCATAACTCTTTCTGAAATGTACCGCAATCTAATTCACAAGACTTGATTTGGTTCATCGTCCTACCATCTCCCCCTTAGATTGAGGCCGACATTTTAAGACTGTGGGTCTATTCCATATCCTCTAAATTGGGTAAAAATTTCTTTACCCTAACAGTCGAGGTATCACAATATACATGAACTATTAACTTACCTAGATAAACTATATTTGAAAGGTACTAGCTCCATTATAGGATATTCCCTTCAAAGATACCACTCTTAACTTCCTCTAGCTTCTAAAATTATCATTCTATAATTTAAACTCTTATTAGTGAACATAACCAATCCCAGATACCTTATAATATGATATTTCTTGTTATTCTTCTAACACCACACCTCTAGGTTCAGTTCATATCCCTCCGAAATAATGGAGAATAAAATTTTACTAAGAGACTCACAACCATTTAACTCTAATTTCTTTATTAAGCTCTTAATAACACCATATAATACATACTATACTTAGTTTTATCCATACCTAGAAACTTAAGAATGCTAACTAGGAGCAACCAACACTTAATAGTCTTTGAATATCATACAACCACATACTACCTTGGTTCGCTTCTATCTTCCTAATGTTTAAGGATCTTCTTTATATAATGACTTAGTCATCATTCATTGTCTCACCTAGGGATAACATCTATATTATACCAGCACCATCTCTTTTATTGGAAATTTATGAACTTAAATTCCTTCAGACCAGATTTCAAGCCTACTATATCAATTTTTATAAAACTAGAAACACTAATCCCAAACTATCATATATTTCCACCTTGGTGATCATTCATAATTCTAACTTAGTGTTTAGCACCAAACATGCATAAAAACATAACTTCACATACTATCTTGGCTTAGCAATTACTAGATAAAAATTGAGAAACGCTAGTCCACTAAAACTTCATGATAATAATAGTCGATCTTAATCTTACAGTCTATCTGCTTACAGTACATTTTCATATCCTTCCTTCATACATCACTGCTACTTATCCATCCATACGTCGAAACTCCCTTTATGACTCTATAAGCATCAGCAGTCCCTTTTAAAAATCTCAAAGTATACCCTAGATCTATCAATCCTTAACCACTTTATAATTTCATTAATGACCTTTACTTTTCTAACAAAAGGACACACTATCATAAACTCCTTTCCTAGTTCAAGTATAATGTAAGTCATCTAAGCCAATAGCTCCTTCTCTACCTTCTACCGTGAATCTACACCACACTTACTACCCCTTGGTTAACACCGAAAGGTATATCACCTCGATTATAACCTAATGGATATATAAATTCAATATATACATATATACTATACTTTAATAATTCACTATCCCCACCTTTCTGTGTACTACATATTTGGATTCATACTTCTAATTTTAGGGTTAGTCTACTACTTATAAATCATAACATTAAAAAATTACACTATCTCTTGGGTGATAATACTAACCAAGAATCCAGACACATACTTTCTCCTTTCATAGGCAACATCTGTAGCCAAGGGTTAGAGAAGAATCTGAATGTATCCTGACCCAACAACATGATTCACTTAAATATGGATGTAAACTTTTGAATTGATGAACTAAAATGCAATAATGGGCTCCTCTCAAGCCTTTTATGTAGTTTCTAAAATTTATACTAGTTCTATCTGAGAGCACCATGTTAGTAGGAACTAAGCTTTACTACTTCTATCACCTCCAATGTGAGGTATAACTGGAGGAATTTTGAGCAATGAACAAATCTACATAAATTTCTTAAGGGACTGCTCTATTAAACGATAAAGATCATTCAAGTAGGGATAATTCCTAATAACATCTCGTAGCCTCTTACTCATAAGTGTGGTGGACTTTATACCTATGAACAAGATTCTACTTTATGCAGCTTGTCAGACACTCTAGGACACCTTAAACAACCTAGCTCTGATACCTGATTTGTGATGCCTCGAAACTACCCCTTGGATGTCACATGATGCTTAGGCCTATAAGCAGCCTGAGCTAACCCATGGAATCTGACATAACACTGAACTCATGTTCTAATTATGTTAAAGTCATAAGCGAAAGCTGTAAATTCATAAGTCTGAACTGAAATAGATAAAACAAACCCAATACTGTCAATGTCAACTGAAAATCATCTGAAAGATACTAATAAATTGAATGCATCTACTAAGTCTAGACAAGCCTCTAAACATACAGAACAGTCACTAGGATAGACCCCCAGCTGACCCAAAATTATGAAGTATGAAATGAACATAAATTGAACAACTGAAAGCAAGAATCATAATCCAAGTCCTCGAAACACGAGGACTCACCAACTGATGGGAGTAGGTAAAGGTGACCGCAACTAGTCATGACACTGAGGGCAAACACCAGAACCTACATCATGATAGGATGCAGAGCACAAAAAATATATGGTCAGTACTTCTGGAATATACTGAGTATATGCAGGATGCGTGAACTATGAAAAGATGATAGAAATCATGTAATAAAGATATGCATGTTAAGTGTATAAAGAGTCACCATTTTCATGAATAAAACTGGCAACTAAAATGTCATATACATATAGGGTACCAAAACATAAATTGATAAATTTAGTGAGTTGTCTACACTTAAGTTCTAAAACTGATTCAGTGTGGGAGATTCTCTTAACCAACATAAACCATGTGAGCTAATATGGAGTCTGATGTATATGCCCCATCGAGAGGACCTAATATACCTTGCCAGGGCATAGTGGCATGACTAAAGTGGAATCCAATTTATACACCTCATTGGGAGGAACCCATATACCTTTTCCAAAGGTATAAAGGCATGACTGTCATGGATTTATTAACACAATGCCAAAAAGGATAGGTCAACCTACAGTGGCATGTAGTTCTAGGACTTGGTATGCTAAACCCCTATCCGCTCGGTGCTGAATACTACTTCCAAAATACTAAAGCTTATACTGTATAAACTTTATCATGAAATAAGCATAACCAATTTGTAAGTCTGAAAGGCAATTCTGCTTCTGTTTCTATTCATGTCTGTAAACTAACTCATTTCATTCATCCAAGTCTGAGATCATGGGATTTAATCACGTCAAATAATTTAAATCATGCTAAAATCATGTAATGACTGATAACTCACAGGATTTCTTATCAAAACTAACAAATGGTAAATTATGAGTTCAAACAAGTTAATAGAGTCAAAATTAAACCAAAAATTTCATGAATTTAGTAATATTCTATAAACTATTTTGTAAGGAAGCATAAAATTTGAGTTCATAAGAAATTAGGTTTTGAACCCTAGTTGCTAGATTCATAAATAATTCAAGAAAACTATATTTTTGGGCACAAGGACGAAAGAAAATCCTTGTTGAAACCCCACATTCTTGGTCTTGTTGATTTCTTGAAGGAAAGCTTGAATTGGAGCCTTGGAAGTTGAATTTTTGGGAGAAAACCCTTGCTTTAGTTTCTTGAGGGTTGGAAAGAGGAGAAAAATAATTTAATTTAACAAGAGTTGATGGAAATAGGGTTATATTCTGTTATAGGAGTGTTTGGGGGTCAAAATACCTATTTATCCTTGTAAAAACGAAGGAAAACCTATCACAACCCGAGACTACCCCTAGTCGTAACACGGTACTTAAAGTCTCAAGGGACCCCAAGCAAAGCCATGGCCTGAAATGACTCTAAGAATACTTTATAAAGTGAGATTCACTGAGCGGCAGCTAAAATCTAAATAATATAATAATGTTTAAAATGAATTTCAATACTGAAGTCAAAATGGAAATCATCTAATAAATCATAAAGCTGAACACACTAGTCTGTCTGTCTGAAATCCTCTACAAAGATGAGTTACTGGGAAAATCACCCATCTAACTAAACTATCTGAAAACTAAATGACTAAAATAATGAAAGTAAACATAAGTCTTGTCCTCAAAAGATGAGGACTCACCACACTCTGCTACCGAGGTGATATGGGATCGTGCTAACTGCGAGCTAGATGCTGAGCGTCTGAACCTATATTATGATATAATATAGCGTAAAATAAAGTATGCGGTCAGTACTTTGAATGTACTGAGCATGTGAGATATGCACTATTCTATATGGAACTCAACATGCTAAACATTCAAGACTGAACTGAACATGGGCTTGAGAAAAGTAACCTGATGTAATGACCAAGTAAATAAATGTATAACCGATCAATACTGTACTAGATAAACTGAATACAAGGTCAATAAAATATATAAGTCTAAAATGTTGGAGATACTATTAACTGACATAGACCATGTGAGCAATATGAAATCCAACCTGCAACCCAAGTTGGGAGGGTGTTCAACACCTTGCCAGGGGTAGAGAACCATGATTTTGCATGATCACTCATGAGCCCATTGGGGCAAAACATAATATCATACCTATAGTGGAACGTAGTTTTGGGACTTGGATTTTCTTAACCTTAGTCCAACTCGATGCTAAGTATTACTCCCAACTGAATATAATTGATAGCTCTAGGAAATATTGTTCATAATCATGGATGCCATACCTGACTGCCATACTACTAGTGAACTTTGCTATTATAAGAAAATTGATCCACAATCATTGATGACATATCTGTATGTCATGTATCTTACTGTTATGAGTCAAAGCTCCTGATCATGATATTAGAACATATATATATATATATATATATATAGGCATCATGTATTTATGAACATTGTGACTTGTAAGTTTATGGGAGACCTGAGATGGATGGAGTAAAATGCATAAGATAACATATGAGGGCTAAGTTTTAGAATGACTCTACAAGGCTGGACGTAAATCCTAATTCTTGACTCATGAGATACTAATAGTTTAATAGTATGTATTATCTGAAAATGCTTTTTAGAATATAGTTTATCGAAAATCACTATGAGGGTCTATAAAACTGATAATGTTGTTCACTGATTCTGATGTATGAGACTAAACTCTTTATCAGAATGAATCCGAAAACATATGAAACTTAAGGACAGAATATTTAATTATCAATGCGTAAAGTCCTAAGTCATTGGGTGTTCATAATCCACTATCTCTGAAATGTGCAACTACTCATGACAATTTCTATGATATGAATAAGACATGGAATTTCATAAAAAGCAACTCCCAAAATGAAGAATTTGATAAATATAATGAGTGTTCACAATAATAACTCTATAATAACACTAAAATTTTGAAAGGGACATGTATTCGTGGATTATTCTTGATGAGAAGCTGAAGTACAACAAAACTCATATTTTTGATAAAACCCTAGCTCTGAAGAATGAATTTAATTGAGGAAATTTAGTTCACTTAGGAACTCAATGTGTGAAAGGAACCCATTGATGGAATCTCACATACTTGAACTTTGATTTCTTGAAGGAAAACTTGAGTTTGGAGCCTTGGAAGTTGTACTTGTAAGGAAACCCTAATTTCATTTTTCTTGAGAGTGGAAAGGGGAATGAGTGATGAATTTTGCTGATGATCGATTAAATAACATTTATTTTGTGATTAAAGTCGTGGGGGAAGGTTTTGGCATAAGAACAGGACCAAATTACCCCTAAGAAAACTAAAAAAAATTGCAAAACATTCCTGTCTGATGACTCGTCAACTCGTTGATGTCCCATCGATCATCTCATCAACTTTAGGCCATTTTTCAAGCTTAATTGTTAAGGTTGATGACCTCACTTGATGGGTCATCAACCAAGTGACGGCTCATCACTCAGGTCGTCAGCCAAGTGACAGCTCGTCAGTCTCTGGCAGATAGACACCCTCAAGTAAAATAAGCATAACTTTTAACTCAGAAATTAGATTGACAAATAGTCAGCGGCATTGGAAAGAAGACTCATATAACTTTCATTTTGTGGGTCTTGAGATACAAAACTATTTATATGCTAGAATTAATACTCGGTTGAAGTTGACCATAGAAAGATTCTACACAAGAATTCAATCGATAAGGAAGCTTTCAACTTGTCTATGAACTAGAGTTACTTGTGGCCTTAATACATCTCTAAACCACTCTTCATACTATAGAAACATAAAGTTTGGTTCTACATGTGCTTGAATATTTCTTCTAATCTTTGCTTGATTTTTAAGGGTGTTGCAATATCTCCCCCTTGGGGTCATTCGTCCCCGAATGAACACTACCAAGCTGAAAGAATAGGGAAAGAGCTGCAATACTAACACTGAGTTTTAAGAGCTGAATACTATCATGATAACTAAGTCTATAACTAAAACATGGACTAGACTGAATTCATGGATACATGCTATGACATGAGAGTAACTGGGTGACTTGGGATTGAGAGAAGTAATATAAAGGAAACTATTATTCTGAACTGATTGTAGGATGGGATGAGACTCCATATTATTTACACACATCAAGAATGCACGTAAAATCTCACAGGGAATCAACACAAACATGGACTTAGAAGAGTATGATTAGAAGGAAAGAGAGAATGTCACTAGTATTATTCGTCTGGTCTTTGAACTGAACTGCTGGCTATTTGGACTGATCCATACTGAGAGTTTTAGAACTCACAAAATTATTCAAGACTAAAACGTACACATGGAACTACGAAGCAATGAATACTGGTATGAAGTTTCTGATAGTCATTGAGAAATGAACTTTGTTTCTCCTATGCTCTTCGTTAGGAATTCTAGTTGCATCTAGGGAAATGAATCATGAGTATAATCTGAGTGATACATCCGACTGTGGAAATTTGTACATGGTCTGATCATACTGGTCTGCTGATCTGAGTTCATAGGAAAATAGGAATGATGTAGATTTAACCATGAGTCACCTTTTCTCTGAAATTTTATAGCATGAATAAAGAGTATCTTAGGCCAATAAGATTAATAGGAATACTATGCTTTTTCTGCAGGATGACTAATAACTTTTAACTTAGCATCACTTCTTCACTACTGTCCTTCTTATGAAACAACACACCCAACCTATGGGCTTTAATTAAATTCTCTCTAAGGTACACTATCCAAGGCTGCTAAGGGATAAGTTTTTCACTATGCTCTCCTCATGTTTGAGCATAACCCAAAACACTAGGTACTGCTCACAGAATGAACGTGCTAGTATTAAGTGTGAGATTCTGAATTCTATACTTACTAAGGTCAAATTTTGCACCACCAAATCTAAGTTCTAATCAAGGGTTTACTATCCACCCAACAACAAAATCTACAAGGTACATCCCTGAAATATCTAAGCCTACCAATCAGTTGTCACCAACCCCACTACCATAGTATACTAAAAGTCACAGAGACTCTAATAAGAAGATTTAGAGTAAACAGTATACTATAAAATTATGACTTCAAGAATTTTATAATTTTGACAGTCAACTGGGGTCAGAGGGTACCATATAGTACGCACGTGTTTGTTCAAAAAGGTTGGTCTGAGGACATCTCTAACGTATTATGATTTCACTAATCACCAAGAACGCATTATGAGTACACGAGATTGAGAGTGTTGAGAAATCATGGGTGCATGAGTCATAAGCTGAATGGTATGGATTCATGGAGCATGATTTGGATTTATGAGTAAGACTATTACATCTTATACTAGGAACTGTGAATAGACATACATCTGTATGAAGTGCGTATATTAAAATTATGATTTTTGCATTGTCATAAAAGGTAGAAGTAAAGTGTTGTAATGACCTAAGTATATTGAAGAGACTATGATGAGAATGGGTGTTTACCTTCCCCTAGCTCTGTTATAAAATCTGCTAACACTACTATTTGAATCTCCATAACCTGATAGGTTCTACACTCTAACATCTCCCCCTTATATCAAAGTCACCACACTAAGTCTGCAAGTTTCAGCCTTAACCTTCCTTTTTTAAGGGCTGAAGTAGGCTACATTCATGGTTTTCCACCTATCTCTTATGATAACCTATCAAGCCTACAAGGATCTACTGCCCATAATTCTTTTTCTATTTTTTGCCATACCACTACTCTTCACCGTCTCTACTTCATTCTAAATTATGAATTTTCACCACTATTGGATAATAAAGGCCTGAGGTCTATAAATGCATGAAGCAGAAAATCAAGAAACATACCGACTCGACCTTAGAAGAACCATCCTAATCCGTTTGGCTGGAAGATGAATGGGATTGATTTAAATAATGACCATAACCTGCACTAGAAGAGGCACCCTGCTGATTTGGACGACCTGAAGGGGCTGTTGCGAAGTAGGTTGGGCTTGCTAGAAAACCTACCCACCCTTCGCTAAAGCTACCAGATAATCTCTCAACCTGTGCCCTAGCTTGCCATAGCCAAAACAACCTTCACGGCCTGCCATACACTCTCGTATGTGGCTCTTGCCACACTGGTTGCAAGTGGGGTGGTGTTTTCCCCTTACAACATTTTTTTGAGGATGAGAGCTAGATGCTCCCTCCTTCTGATTATATCGAGGTTTGAAGCCAAGAGAAGAAGTGTTAGATAATGATAGTGATGGACCTGATTACCTTTGTGGAAAATAAGATCGATCTCCATTAGAAATCTCCTAAGGGTTAGAGTTACCATTTCCTGGTATGGCCCTCTTTCTCTCCCTTCTTCTTTAGAATTTGCAGGGACTGATACCTGTTGATTTAATTAAGCTCTCATATCTCAGGCTAATAGTTGGATAGCATCATGAAATTCTGCATTAGAGATATCAACACTTGTAGGTTGATCTACTGGTGCGAAAGGGTTACCATTCTGATCACTTTTCTGACTGGTCTCTTTTTGAGGAGACATATTCTAAAAAACGTAAGGCACGAGTTAGAAGGATGAATAGATTTAAAATCCATCGCATGATATGATAATGAAAGAAGTGAAACTTTTTCTAAAACATTTCATAGCCTCTCATTCATAAGTGCGGCTCGCTTCACACCTATGAATAAGATTCTACTTAATGCAACTTCCAGATACCCTAGGAAACCTTAAACTTGATGCTCTAATACAAAGTTTATCACAACCCAAGACTACACCCTAGTCATAACCTGGTACTTAGAGTCACAAGTGACCCCAAGTTAACCCATATCCTGGTATGACACTAAGAATACTGTATAAAATGAGATTCACTAAGCAAAAGATGAAATCTAAATAATATAATAATGTTTAAGATGAATTTCAATACTGAAGTCAAAATGGAAATCATCTAATAAACCAGAGAACTAAACATACTAGTCTATCTATCTGAAAGCCTATACTAAAATGAGTTGTTGGGATGAATCCCCAGCTAACTCTAACTATCTGAAAACTGAATGACTAAAATAAAGAAATTAAACATAAGTCTTATCCTCAAAAGATGAGGACTCACCATACTCTGCTATTGAGGTGATACAAAATCGTGCTAACTGCGAGCTGGATACTGAGCGTATGAACCTATATTATGATACAATATAGCACCAAAGAAAGTACGCGGTCAATACTTTGAATGTATTAAGCACGTAAGATATGCACTATTCTATATTGAACTCAACATGCTAAACATACAAGACTGAACTGAACATGCTATTGACGAATGTAAGCTGATGTAATGACCAAGTAAATAAACATGTTACTGATTAATACTGTACTGAATAAATTTAATACAAGGCCAATACAAGATATGAGTCTGAAATATGGGAGATACTATTAACCGACCTAGACCATGTGAGCAATATAGAATCCAACCTATAACCCAAGTTAGGAGGGTGTTAATACCTTTACAGGTGTATAGAACTATGATTTTGGCATGATCACTCATGATCCCAGTGGGGTAAAACATAATATCATGCCTACAGTGGCACGTAGTTCTGGGACTTGGGTTTTGCTGAACCTTAGTCTAAATCGGTGCTAAGCATTACTCCTAACTAAACATAACTGATAGCTCTTGGAAATGTTGTTCATAATCATAGATGCCATACCTGACTGTCATACTACTAGTTAACTTTGTTCTTATAAGAAAATTGATCCACGATCATTGATGGCATTCTGGATACCATACTAATTGGGAACTTACTTTTGGGAAAGAGTGTTCAAGAGCATTGATGACATATCTGTATGTCATACATGTAATGTATCTTACTATTATGAGTCGAAGCTCCTGATCAGGATACTAGAACGTATATATGTATATATATATATATATGCATCATGTATTTCTGAACATTGTGACTTGTAAATTTATGGGAAACCTGAGATGGCTGGAGTAAAATGCATAAGATAACATATGAGGGCTAAGTTTTAGAATGACTCTACAAGGCTGGACCTAAATCCTAATTCTTGACTCATGAAGATGCTAATAGCTTAGTAGTATGTATTATCTGAAAGTACTGTTTAGAATATACTTTATCAAAAATCACTATGAGGGTCTGCAAAACTAATAATATTAGAGTTCACTAATTTTGATGTGTGAGACTATATGAGAGGCACTTCATCTAAAACCATCCTAAAACATATGAAACTTAAGGACTAAATATTTAATTATCAATGCATGAAGTCATAAGTCATCGAGTGTTTACAACCCCATCTCTGAAGAGTGCACCTACTCATGACAATTTCTATGTTATGAATAAGACATGAAATTTCATAAAAAGTAACTCCCAAAACCAATAATTTGATAAATATAATGAGGGTTCACAATGATAACTCTATAATAACACTAAATTTTTGAGAGGGTCATGTATTCATGGATTACTCTTGATGAGAAACTGAAATACAACAAAACCCATATTTTTCATGAAACCCTAGCTCTGAAGAATGAATTTAATTGAGTAAATTTAGTTCACTTAGGGACTTAATGGGTAAAAGTAACCCATTTATGAAATCCCACATACCTGAACTTTGATTTCTTGAAGGAGAACTTGAGTTTGGAGCCTTGGAAGTTGAACTTGTGAAGAAACCCTAATTTCGTTTTTCTTAAAACTGGAGAGGGGAATGAGCGATGAATTTTGCTGATGATTGAGTAAATAAAGTTTTATTGGGTGATAAAAGTCGTGGGGAAAGGTTTTTGGGATAAGGAAAGGACCAAACTACTTGCAGAAAATTACCGTCTAACAACTTGCTGTCACGCCTCGAATTCCAACGGGGCGGACTGGCACCCGAAGCCGTTGAGGCCGAGAGAACCAATCTTTACTCATGTACATTCATGTGCATGTCTCTGAATGAATATTATTCTGTCTCATGTAACTTATAAAATACCAATGGCGGAAGTCATGGAAAACATATGCTATATATGAAACTTGGCCGTTAGGGCCATCAAGTCAAATGGACATACATCTCTTACATTCTTCTTCCCACATACGTCTACAAAGCATCTAACAAATATATGTACATAACCAACGTACAGTCAGGACAAGTCCCCGCTTTATACAAACTTTACAATACCAAAACAAATATACACATGTGACTCGAAAAGCCCCGGACCAACTGGAGTTCACCAATGTTTGGCAAAAGATCCGCAACCTACTGTGCAGGTCTACTAGCACCTGTGTCTGTAGCAAGTAAGGTAAGTCCCCTAAGGGACGTCAGTACGAAGAATTTACTGAGTATGTAAGGCTGTAAGAAACTGTATGATACATAAGTACTTTAATGGAATCCCAACAAGTGAGAAATCAATATGGATAAACCTCTATTCTGTATATGTGGAACCATGTACATTGCTTTCGTTATGTTCATTTTCGATCATTCATGTTCATTTTTGATCATTCATTCATATCATTATCATTCATTCATATATACTTCCTTCAAGTGATATACTTTCATTCAAGTGCTTTACTTTCTTTGATCTTACCTTCATCCTTATTATCATTCATCCAGCTGATCAGTGGGCCATATATATCATTCATCCAGCTGGTCAGTGGGCTATAGTACAATCATCCACCTTATCAGTGGTTCATAACATAATATAATGTAAAATATCAACAATCATCCATCTTATCGGTGGACCATAATATAATATCAACAATCATCCACCTTATCGGTGGGCCATAATATAATATCAACAATCATCCACCTTATCGGTGGGCTATAATATAATATCAATAATCATCCACCTTATCGGTGGGCCATAATATAATATCTATATATATATATATATATATATCTTTCTTCATTCTTTTACTTATGAGAGATTGATACCTTTACTTTGAGAGATTGATACCTTTACTTGTGAGAGATTAATACCTTTACTTGTGTGAGATTGATACATTGGTGGTTGAAACATTATTGGAACTTTGGCACATAACGTTATTGGAACTTTGGAACCATGTCCACAATTATGTGACACATGAATAACAATTGATCAATGAATAAGGAACATATGCATAACAATAGATGACAACCTGAAATGAGATACCTTTGAACATTTCAGAATAGAACAAGTACAATGTCAATGTGAACAATATGTGTTGCAGAAGGATACGGAAAGAGTAACCTTACAAACCTTATCTTCTCAATATGAATACACAGTCCTATATGTGATTACGATAATCCAGCTCCTTCCTTACGTTTTACTCTACAACACAAGTACATAACGGAACTCAAGTTAACAATTAACTACATTACTAGTGCATAAGACGACAATGAGCTACGTGACTGCTATATAGCGTCATTTCGTCCTTCTTCAATACAACTCACTGCATTATCATACCAACAACACCACAACATTCCACACATTGACCAAGACCTCATAAACCAATAGCATTTCACACCAAGTTCGTACTTTACATTTCCCCTTCAATACAATGTCACAATTACCTCACTACATCACGTAAACACCTTTCACAACAACACATGAAAGAAAATCCATAATTTATACCACTCAAAATACCTCTGGGATACTCCTTTAAAGTCATTCAAAAGGTACCATAAGTTGATAATTGCATCAAAGAAGGTATAGGGGTTTCGGGGGTCAAAGAGAGACAAAAACATACAAAACGAAGTTCTGGGCTGACCTCCGAAGCCAACTGCGCCCGCAGGTGGTTGAGGTGCGTCCACAAGTGACCATTGGCCTGGTCCAGGGTCACCTGCGTTGGCATCTGCGCCTGCATGTGCCCCACCCACGAGGGCGGATGCCCGTTTCAGCCTATTTTAGGATCCTTTTTTGCAATGAATGGTCCATGATCATAACTAAGCTTCTCTTAAAATATTTTAGATTATGTTAGATGCTAAAGAACATCCATGGTTTCACAACTCACATAAACATCACCAAAACTACATTTTCCTTTCAATACGCCACCGGTTCCATGTATAATTTCACAACAACAATTCCAAATGTTACACACAAAGAGAAAGAAAGTTAAGGGCATAAACACATATTAAATTTTGATATTTAATCCATCAAAGTCACTTCCTTCAAGACCACAAGTCCACTTCCAAGTTTACAAGGCAAAACCCTTTACCGATTAAGCAAAAGTACACTGTTTTACACATAGTGAGCTATCCAACACTTTGCTAACATAACCAACATGATTTATACACCATCTTAAGCATATAATATATTGAACCATAAGATTAAACACTTACCCAAACTCGCAAAGGAGTGATCTTGTCCAAGGAGATAGTTGTCTTAGGGTTTGGAAGAGAAGAGAAATATCTTGTGGAAATTTCTAGATTTGCATGTGTGTCTAAATGAATAAAAATCTGATTTTTTCACCTTATATAGTCATTTTAAATCTTATCCTTAGCCACACTTTATCAATAATTGATAGGTTTACTTAGTCAAAGAAAGAATGGATCTTTTTTTTTCCATTTTGGGCCATGTCTTTCTTGTAAATTTTGGACCTCAAATTGAGCCCATGAACACATGTGAATTCAGCCCAACCAAATTAATGTGTAAAACCCCCAACAAATCTCATGTTTAAATAATTCCATAAATTTTACGGTAATAACGTAGGTTAAAAAATGTATGGGGTGTTACACTTGCTTGACGACTCATCAACCCGTTGATGTCTCGTCAACCATCTCATCAACTTTGGGCCATTTTTCAAGCTTATTGGTTAAGGTTGATGACCTCAATTTATGGGTAGTCAACCAAGTGATGGCTAATCACTCAGGTCATTAACCAAGTGACAACTCATCACTCAGGTCGTCAGTTTCTGGCAGACAGACACCCTAAGGTAAAGTGAGCATAACTTGTTACTCAAAAATTGGATTGACAAACGGTTGGCAGCGTTGGAAAGAAAACTCAAAGAAATTTCAATTGGTGAGTCTTGAGATACAAATTTTTTTATATGCTAGGATATATACTCGTTTGAAGTTGACTATAGAAAGATCCTACACTATAATTCAATCGGTAAGAATGCTTTTAACTTGTCTTTGAGCTAGGAAGTTACTTGTGGCCTAATAAATATCTAATAAACTCCTCATACTATCAAAACATGAGGTTTGGTTCTACAAGTACTTGAATTATGGTTCTAATCTTAGCTTAGATTTTCGAGGTGTTACAAAACCAAAGTTGGGACCCTTGGGGGCCCCTAGCGTTGCACGAGACCATCATAAAGATTAAAATCCATGGAACGGGGGCCTTCGTGGAGCATATTATATGTGGCATGGACATATAATGGACCCCTACTGTTTTGGGGTCAGCCTATGCCACGAGATGTGACACAGGCACTCTCTGGTAAATTGTTCATAACTTTTTACTCCAGTATTGGATTAACAAATGTTTGGTGGAATTGTAAAGAAGACCCATAGACCTTTAATTTTGTAGGTCTTGGTCTAGAAAAATCTTTATATTTTAGGAGTAATGCTGATTTGAAGTTGACCTAGCAAAATCTCATACTAAAACTCAATCGTTATGGAAGCTATCAACTCAACTTTGTGCTAGAGGTTCCTTGTGACCTTAATTCATATCCAAAGCTCTTCACACACACACTAAGGAATTGATATTAACACCTATGTATAATTAAAAGTAATTAGATTTGGGTCTATACACATTCAATGAATGGGTCTGATCTTAGCTTAGAAATTCTAGGTGTTACAAAAAAGTGAAACCAAGATCAAATAATACAGAAGCCATACGATCATAGACAAGAATAGTACCTATGATCACAGTATCAGAAGCTTCTGCTTCAGATAAAAAAACATAAAGTTGGGCTCTATCACTACCCTAACTGCCACCTTTACCAGCCTGAGCACCACCTCTACAAATCTATCCTCCACCTTGGTTGGCTTGGTAGCCACCCCTCCCTGTAGCCTGGCCAAAATACCCATCTTGGAGATGATATCTACCATTTTCTCTACCACCACTACCAACTGTAACTAGAGCACCAGAAGTAGGTTGTTGAGTCAACTGACCAGCAGATAAGAAATTAGGACAATACATCCTTATGTGGCCCAAACCTCCACACTTATGGCACCTAATGCCTAGTGCAAGTCTTTGAACTGAAGAGGACGAAGGTATATAACTGACTGTCCGTGAAGGCTGATTACTGACCCCAGATGGGTCCACTATAGACACAGGCATGGCTGAATAATAAGGTCAACAAGAATGAACCTGAGAATTACAATCTTTCAAATATATTCCACTAAACTACCTCGATGTACGGGCCTTCTTTTCCTCAACCTTCACCTCCCCTTGTTTCCTAATTGGTTCAACCTTCATGGCAAACTCAACTACCTCCTGGAAAGACTTTCCCGAAGCCATCACTGACAAGGTAACTATCTAAATCCCTGAATTCAAGCCTTTTACAAAGTGTCTGATCCATTTCTCCTCTGTAGTAATCAATTGTAGTGCATAATGGGATAATAAATAAAGCTTGGCCTCATAGGCCTCCACAGTCATATCACCCTACTTTAACCTCAAAAACTTATCCTTATTCTGATCGCGGTGAGTGTGGGGAACATATTTCTCCAGGAACACATTATGAAATTATGCCCAAGTAAGTGGAGGTAAGGAAACCCTACACTCAACAAAGGACCTCCACCATTGCTTGGCTTTGGCCTGAAGCTGAATGAAACAAAATCTACACCATACCTTTCAACTATACCCATCTTATGCAGACGTCCCTGACAATCTATCAAAAACTCAAAAGTATCCTCATACTTTATGCACTAAAATACTGGACATTTTATCTTCATAAACTTGCACAATAGCTATGCTCATCATCAGTCATCACCGGTCCCAATACCTGCCAGGGAAACACTTCGGTCTCAAAGCCCTCATCTATTGTAGGTGCCATAGCAGTTGTATATTGTAAGGCTAGAGGCAAAAATATAAGAACAACAGGAGTAGTACCGGTGCCAGCCAAGCTGCTCAGAAACTCCAACCTCTATTAAATCAATTCAACAGACATGGACACTTGGGCTGCGTCATTTTGCATAGGGACCATATTTTCAGGGATCACCGTTTCTTCTTTCTCAACCACCACATCTTTATCCTTAACCAATTCTAGAGCATCCTGCTGAAGGAGAGTGGATGGTGTTCTCTGTCTAGCCAGTCCTCTGGCTTTCCAGGCTCGCAAGTACTACCTCCTTTCTCCTCTATTTGCCCTTCAGTTATTGCTGCTAGTGGTGTTGTGGGTACGAGTGCTACTGCTATGGAAGAATGAGTATTCACATCTACAAAACAAAAGTGAATGGTTATATACTAATTTGGATCACCAAATACCAATTTGAATCAAGTAATAGCACGAAAAGAAGAAAGAAAGGAATTTTGTTTCCTAAAGCCCAGTACCCTTTCGAAGAAAACTACAAACATCTACATATCATTACATAAAACTCTACTAGACCTGTTCTTGCATGATGAGATCTATGAATTCAGAGTTTTGATACCATCTTTGTTAAGACCCAAATGGCCATGTTTGGCACCCACCCTAACACTATGGTGGGAGATTTATCTAATCCAAGCCATACCAAGTCAGTTTGACACTTCACAAGTTATTTTCATTCTTAATTTAAAGTTGCTAATACATCAATAGTCAATCAAATTTAAAACAAACTACTCAAATATCACAACTAATTTATAGAGTGCAAAATCTATCTATTTATTGCAACCCTGGGACCTGAAGTCACCATACAAGAACAACTAAAAATGTT
This sequence comes from Capsicum rhomboideum, assembly GCA_031232105.1. Classification (NCBI taxonomy): domain Eukaryota; kingdom Viridiplantae; phylum Streptophyta; class Magnoliopsida; order Solanales; family Solanaceae; genus Capsicum; species Capsicum rhomboideum. The sequence continues at coordinate 34,505,166 of CP124716.1, forward strand.
CAAAACTATATCAAAGAATTATCCATAATTATTAAAGAAATACAAAAATGTCTTAGTCCTGAAAAAAGGACATGAATAAAAGTAAGAAGATTCAATGGTTGTCCGATATTAGTGCTCACCCTTGAACCAAAGTTTGGAATTGCTGGCTAAAGTTGAGGTCTCATCTCAAATGTCAGAAGACTATCTACACTCGACAAAAAGAAGAGCATAGATAGCATCAGTAAATCAACAAGTACTGGTAGGCATTATAGGCCAAATCAACTCAACACCATACCAATAGGTAAATCAAACATAGGGAATAGCAATCAAGACAAAGCTTATAATTAGAGACTACCAAATATAGATATGACTTTCTACTTCAACAAGAGTGCAAGTACAAGATTTCACTTTCAACACTTAGTTAAATTCTTCAACAATTTCACTTCAACATTTTAGTTAAATTCTTCAACAAGTTCACTTCAACATAGATGTATAAATGTAGAATCAAATGCATAGGATGAATGCATGTGTACAAGGTGTTTGTATAACCTCCTTCTCATCTCAACATCATAAACATCTCATCATCATTATCATCAATATCAATCTCAACATTATCATCATCATGATCTCAAGATCATCAATTTCATTATCAATATCATCGTCATTGTCTCATTACCATAATCCATATCATCAACTCATTTTCACAACACCATCACAATCATTATCAACATGTATGAATATACAAATACAGTCAATAATCACAAGTTGTGCTCGATGACAATTATGAATACTCAATTTACATATAAGTGCAGAGTCAAAAAAGTCTAATTGCTGTAAATAAAGTGTCTCCTACCTCGATTCCCAAAATCACCTTTAGGCCATAAGCTTGCCTTTCCTTTTTTTTGTTTTTTCATTTTGTTCTTGATATATAACAACAAGTTTACATACCCATTTAAATCATTTCATCTTTTCTAACCATTAGGGATAGATAATCAATAATTTCAATCTTAATTTGCTCTAGTTCATCACCCTAGCCATAATTCTACTCCAAATAATATTTGTAATACCCTAGGATCATTAACAACTAATTTTACACCCATTCCTATCAATTTGTCAGTTTATAATTTAGGGTTAAACCCCAATTTCTAGCATGAACATGAATTTTGCGATTTCTAACAATTTTAGAAGTAATTCGAGTTTAGAATGTTAAGGAATCTTACCTCCAAAGATGAAAACCCTAAAAAGTTGCAGAAAATCGCTTTCCCTAATGCCTTGTTTCATTTTTTTAAAAAAATATGGAATGAAAAGCGTTTTTTTGGTTTTTAAAACTGGAAACTGCATTTTACTACTGCAGTGGTAAAGCTATCATTACCGTGGTTCACAGTGTCATTGAGGTCACCGCTGCAGTGGTATCTTTTACCGCTGTAGTGGTTCTTTTACCGCCACAACAGTATTAAGGAAGAAACTTAGGGGATTTTTTCAAACTAGTCTATTTTACAACACACTTCTCAAAATACAACATCGTGAACTAACCCTTTCACGATAAACTCTATATACAGAGTTCTATTGATTCATTTTACGTGCCGAAAGTTGCTACAACTTTCTAAACTCGTCCTTTATTTAACAATCAAGTCAAATACCCCAACCAATACTTACCTTAATACCAAATTTACTTAGACTATTATATCCTCAAAATTCACCTAATACTAGGCCAATCTTGAATTTCTTAAAAATTTTCTATGGGAAAACTAAGCGAAGGTTCTACTCCTTTTTTTAGCATAACGACGAATTGGGCCATTACAGCTAATAAGGTATGTTATGATAATATATGTATATATTATAAATAGATTTGTATGTGAAAAATTGAACCAATATACCCCTTTAATGTAGAAGAACATTCAGAGAAATGATAATCCCACTAAGCAAAAACAAATTTAATTAAGTGGATGATATAATTGTTGTAGTCATTTCTAATCAAGCAAATCTTATGATGAATATGTGAAAGATTAGGTGTTAGACTTTGGTTCTACTAAGCATATTTGTTCTAACAAAGTTAGTTTTGAGTCTTTATACCCAAGTTGAAGAAGAAGATCATTTTTTTATATATTTGTAATTCTAGAACTGCTCAAGTTCTTACAATAACAAAGTTCTTTATATTAAACTCACATATGGAATATTTTAAAATTAATTAAGGTTGTATAGAGGTGATAATATTTGAACCAACTTGATGTTTATGAGATCATTTTAAAAAGTTTGGTAAAAATTTGATTTGAGATTAATAAAGATCTTAACAAGTATAACTTTTTTGTAGGAGATGAGTTTGTAGCCATAATTTTTTTTGTTTTTATATTCTTTAAGTGATAGATAGAAATGTTAGTGCTTACATTTACTTGGTTGACACATATGATTGTGATATATTAGAATTTTGATTATATGTTAATAAATGTTGTCATGTTTTTGAGTTATAGAAATATTATCACTCTACTTTAAATTTTTTTGAAAATGTAGGGGTTATAGTATTTTACTAGAGTGATCTTGCGAGATTTTCTTTCTAAAAGAAAAGAAAAATTCCTTGGTCTTGATATTCAAATAATTTCTTTAGATACATAAACGTATATTTGTTATAAAAATAAAGTTTTGATATATTTTTAATGTATAAATGTGTATGTTATCTACATAATTGAAGAACTTTGTGAATGGTTCAGAAGTTATTCTCCTTATTTTGAATATTTGAGAGTGTAGGGGTACTACTAGATTTAGGAGAAAAACAAAATTTGTTGAGTTTGTTGAAGTAACATTTTTCTTTTGACGAGTGATTATATTTCTCATACTAGTTTTGGTGATGGTTTGAACTTATCTTGTTGAAAATGATGTTGTTTCTTGATGCATTATTTTGGAAATAAGTCATTAATGATATATGAGAGGTACTAAAATTTTGGTACTAAATCAAGTGAATTATATATTTATTGTACTAGTACGGTACAATAAAGTGGATCTCAAAATCTGCCGATAACTTATTGATTTGGAGTTGGTTGGTAATTAATGAGGCTAGAGGGTTAAGAGACCACTTAGTGAGTATTGAGGTTGAAATAATATTGTGGTTGTCAAGTAGCATTAGCTATAGAGAGAATAAACTTTTCAATAGTAATAAAACACATGTGTTTGAGACATAATATGATAAAACAACTGTTGTGAGATGAAATTATTTACGTACAAAAATTATGTATAGTTTGAGGTGAATTTGATCAATTCACAGACTAAAAGAAACATCGAGGGGAGTGAGGCTTTTTTCATTTGAGAAGATTAACAATGATGGTAACCCAACCTATGTTATTGGAAATCCAATGAATTAGGTTCATATGGGTAATAACAAGTCATTAGTTGACCAAAAGTGCACTGTTAAATTTTTTCCTCCTATGATGTATGAATATAGTGTAGTGCGGCAAGGTAAATTAAGGATTGGACCTATATGAGTGTGGAATGGTGTTGCTCCTATGAAATTATGAAAAATTTCTAGAGCTCATGAATACTAGGACACGTCCATGACCTCTTAGCACAAAACTATGATAATGACAAAGATTGTGCGAGTATAATGTGATAGAATAAGACCCTAAGATTATAAATAATTATTAGTTCATAAAAGTTCTAAACTTCACCAATTGTTCTATCAACTTAATTTTATTTATCTAGGTCTGGTTCATAGTCTATAGACGCCAGATTCAATGCATTGTACTAATATGTGAAAATCCAGTAAACTTCTTATTCCGTGTGTCATATTCCTTAATGCTATTTTTGAGATATATAAGGGATTGTTAGAAAAATTATTTTGTATCTAAAAAATAATAAATATAGTTTCTATATTATTTGTTAATATATCTTAATCATGAGCTTTGACTCATATGACTTGTCAGTTATTTTGTGGTTAATGACACATAACTGTTAGCTTATGGCTAATTATGTTGGCAATTGAATTCGTTATTATCATTATCATTAACCTCATTTTATTAGCCCTTTAATTTCCTTTGATGACTACAACTACAATTACCTTTTTGCTTATTAGAATGTTAGAGTCTTTTTAAGGGTATATATATTTCCTTCAACTTCACTTTTGTGGAGAGTATTACAGAGATACTATTTCTCTTATGATTTTAACTTTGTTGCATTTTATTTATCATAGAATATTTATTAGTTTCTGTGCTTCTGGTTATATACTAGAAGAGCTTGTTGAATCCTGAGGGATACACCTACACCAGATGAAATATTCTTACGGACAGTGCCAATATGCATGCCTCAATCTATGGGAATTACCTACAAGTATTCGTGTTTGTGAAAAAAATGCTCTCTACTAACCCTTCCCATATTATCCATAATCCTAGCCGTTACATCTTCATAAATGGCCGGTCCAGCCACTAGTTAGTCAACCAGGGATGGCCAGGTCATCTCACTCACATCCTCTGAATCTTTCCCTAAACTTTATCACCTTAACGCTTCAAAATATCCTTGTTCTCCTATTGATCCTAGTAATTTTCCTACTGAAGTTTCGTGTGATCAAGTACATGTAGAAGGAGTGATGATAATCCCAAAGTTAAATTTGCGGATTTAATGAAACCCAATGTTATGAACCAACAAATTAGAAGACCCCAGGTTGACCCTATATTTATCAAACCAGTGCTATATATTAATGGAATCCCTCTTGTAACGTGGACAGAGAAAGAAGTACAAAAGATGAACATCTTGGAGGATCTGCAATTTGCTGTGGTGGGTAAATTCTCATATGGCTGGCCTGAAATGGACGAGCTCTAATGTCAAATTCCAAAGCAATGCAATGTAAAAGGAGAATGCAAAATTGAGTTACTTAGAAGTAGATACGTATTACTGAGGTTTAATTTAATGGAGGATTTTGTGAATATGACGTCTAAAAATATGTATTGCATCACTGCTAAGGATGGCGTAGCATATCAAATGTGACCTTTGATCTACGATGCCAAATTTAAACCTGATAAACAGACTACTCAAGCAATAGCGTGGATATCTTTCCCCAATCTATTGCCAATATTTTGTGGGAAAGAATCAATCTTTTCACTTTCTTTAGCAGTTGTAAGCCTATTCATCTCGACATGGCTATGATTAACAAAACCATTCCTAGTTGTGCTCAGATGAAGTTGCAACTAGATTTGGCTACAGACTTACCTAAGCATATTGAATTGTAGGTGGTGAATTTCAAGACCAAGGATACAAGAATAGAATCTGTCAAAGTTCAATACGACCTGCTCCCTAAGTATTGCAAAACATGCAAACTCTAAGGCCACAAAAAAGTTGATTATAAGACTTTACATCTAGAGTGGAGAATGAATGAGGCTGATAGAGAACAAGAAAGTGATGAAGAGAACAAAGATGAGCAGCCAGCAGTACAAAAACAAAAGTTTAACAAGAAAGGAAAATCAATTATTGCAAGATGACATCCCACAAACAGGAGGTACAAAGTAATGAAGGACTCAAAAAATTTTCTGAGTGATGAACCTATGGAGGCTTCTCTTCCTAACAATGGTGTTAGCACAAGGAATGCCTTTGATATATTGCAGGAGAATGGAAAGGAAATCACAAAAATTCAAGAAGAAAATTCTAATGTAAAGAGGAGCAACATGCAGGATACAGAGGGTAGAGATGATAGAAAAAAATAGGCAAACAATGAATCAAAGGTGAAAGAAAGTCATCAACAGTTCTCACCAAAGCAAAAGCAAGGGGTTAACCTATGAATAATGGAGATAGATGATAGAACTTCAAGTTAGCTGCAACAACAAAATTCACTAGATGTATTAGATTAGCAAAGCAACATCGATGAAGTCAAGGACTAAAGGTAGTCATTAGAGTTTGATAAGTCAGTTCAAAAGCAATAGGAAGGATCGAATAGTTTTGAAAGTAAATTGGAAGCAGGAATAGTAGATCACTGATGTCGCCCAAAATATACCTTCAAAAAAATATAATACGGTCGCTGTATCAAATATAGAACCCAACTAGGTTGGGGTCGATCCCACAAGGAACATGACAAAATTATGTAGAATGCTAGTCTGAGTAACTGTCGAATAAGTAAAACTGGGGTTTTTTTTGTGAATAACTGGTAAAAGTAACAATTGATGATTTTCAGATTTGTAAAAAATATGTGAAATACACTAGGACTGTGATCCCCAATGATTCCTTAACTTCACCGGTTATTCATGCTTGGCAAAACTCTCCCATTGCGTTACATGCAAAATCTAACAAAATATGTTCAGCTAAACGTCTCTTGACCTTGGTTAGAAGAATTTCACTCTTCTCCTCTCGATCTTCGAGTGTCGCACTACTAACCCTTATCCTGGATCTCAGATAACTATCCCTGTTACGGGTCAAGTTATTAGATGAAGGTTGATAGCTTTAAATCTCTGTTGTTATTCCCTTTTCCCAATCTTTACCTCTCTCTCGAGCAAGTCTAGAATACAGGCAAGTATCTAACGTTTGCAACAGTTAGAAGATCAATCATAACAAAGGTAATAACAATACATGCATTCACAATGGTTCAGAATTGCTTTGCACTTAACCCGTTTTGTTAATTTCTCATAGTTCACACACTCCTAGTTAATGGGTTTAGCTGCTCATTAGTGCAAGAACACAAGAATAATTCAAAGATGAAAACATAATTGTAAACTCATGATAATGAAGAAAACTCTAAAATCTCAATATTAATAAAAATCCCAGAATTGGTAATCCAATATTACAAAAATAATGTGTCAAAATACTAGAAATATGTCTCAAAATAATATACTGACTAACTCCTGAACATAGGACAATACAAGGGTATTTATAGATACAAGATGAATTCTATCCTAAGCAAAATAGGAAAACAGAGTCGACAACTTTCCATGGTATCGTGACTTGGTGTCGTGGAACCAAGTGACGCCATGCAGGTCAGTTTCGTGGAAATCAGGCAACATTGGATATCTCTGAAGTTGACTCATGACACCCATTCACGTCATGTGGGTGGACTCACGGCATGTGAGTCTTATCGTGAGTCACATCTCTGGTGCAGGACCTGGTTCTTTCATCTTCAGATACTCTATTTTCAAGCATGATTCTTCCTTATTGATCATTTTGCCTCCGAAAACCTATTCTCCTGCAATATAGAACAGAAAACACATCATACCTACCAAAAATACCCAAGTTATTGCATATTTTCTTTGTTTAAGCATCGAAAATGCCATGTAATCATGGCGCATCAACACCCTCAACTTAGAACGTTTGCATGTCCTCAGGCGAACAAAGCAAAAATGAAAATGATAATGCTTAACTACAAGAAACCTAAGGGACCTACGACAGTCGACTCATTACTTTTGACCTAAAAACTTTTCTGACCCCTCCTACTTGCAAATCTATACCACAGTGTGTATATATGCAACATATTGTCATGACATAGAAGGGATCAAGTGATGGTATCAGATTATGAACAAACAACTAAGCATATATGCAAATGACATTATCTGAACAAATAGCAGCTATTAATGCAACCCAATGTACTCTCACAACAAAGAAGTCCCATATACTCATAGTATACTAATGAATGTCAAAGCAAGGACTGGGTCTAAACACTTTCTCTCACAAAGAAGTTCAAACAATATGTGTGAAATACCATAGGCTTGCCCTTATTTTCTATACCTTAGTTTTTCAGACAGTTGGACAAGGATCACTACAGGACTTTCATCGGCTTGTAATATAGGCTTGAGGACGGGTGTGGTACATATGGATATAATGACTCAACCCTCCTTGACACTACACTATTTTTGGCTCCTCTTTTCAACCCAGCTTATTTATTCTCCTTCATTTATTTTCAGATTTTCAGGTGTGATTTTCTTCATTCTTTCAAAACACAGCTCTTTTTTTTTAAAATCTTTTTACACTTTCTATTTGTTTCACTCATCATTTTTTTTTCACACCCAAATCTGTTCTCTTTTTCTTTTACTAACCCGTTCTTCATACCCAAGTCAAACTACGCAACCCTATGATAGCCAACCTCAACTTAGGCGATTTGCCTGAGTTGAGGTACATAGTGTCCAAGGAGGGACCAGGGCCAAGACAGGTTCATTGTAAGTCAAAATGGGAAGGTGAGTAGGCTAACGAAAGAAATAGGTTAATTAAGGCTCAAACTCAAGATCAAGGGATGCTTAATTCATTTGGTCAGGCATTTAGGCTAAAAGTGAACTTGTTCAAAAATGACTTATGATCCTTTCCAAACCACTATCCTATAACCTAGGCACGACTAACCGGGCAAGTTCTAGATCGTACACACATAGTGAACTAGGTAATAACCTCACACACACATAGCACAGGGTTACACTATCAACTAATTCCTATTCAGTTTATTCAATGCTAGCTACAATTATTCTGCCGATAATACTAACGCCATAACAAGATCCAATAGCTATCACAAACTAACATGCTACGCACACACTTGTAAAACAAAATTTTCAGGAGGTGTGTCCTTTAAACAATCAAGAAACACAATTTGTTCAAAACTGGACTGCACTAAGGTTCCCCTATTTTTCTCCTAATTAATCATGCAAATTCATAAATACTTATAAATAACAACCTAAAAACCTAAACATGCTGATTCTACTATGATAGCACACTTGGAGGAAAAGAAACACGACAACAAAAACCTCTAAGTGGTGGTATACCCCCACCCCCAACTAAATAATGGTGCACTTTCCCCAGTGTACAACTAGCAATATCATAAGTGTAAGGGAGTGAAGACATACCTGTGGCATCCTAGGCACCGAATGTGGGCCTGCCCAATGCGGGATCATCAACATTCTCTCTAGGCTCTCTGTTAGGTACGTCCAGTGAAGGGGGTGCCTGACTAGAGGATGCACCCCATGCCCTCTCCTCCTGAACAATCTGACTGGCATGGTACTCCACTCTAGAGGCCTTAACCGCTCTCCGAAAATCACCGTCGAACTCGTCACCACTATCAACCTAATCCTCCGGACTATGTGATCTCTCGCCTATATCAATTGGAGGTTACTCATCAGCAAACAAATACACCTTAAAAGCCGACCTCATCGAGGATGGAACAGGCATAGGTGGAATAATATGAGTGCTGCTCGGTGCCATAGCTCTCACATCCTCTCTCAATATAGCCACCTCTAGTATCAATCCTTCTATATCAGGAATCTGTGCCAAAATCATCAGTGTGGCCATCCGTGTCTCAAAGCTATCAATCCTCCCATGCAGCTCTCTCATAAATCTATCCATAGTTGCAGTCATTCGGGCCTCCACTCTAGCCTCTGCATCCTCTATCGTGGTCCTAACCCTTGGCTTAAGCTGGGATACAAACTTAGCCATATGGGCCTCAGTGTGAGCCTACCTCTCAAACATCTGCATCTGCCGATCCACCAACTACTGCAGGAAGTCCCTCAAAACTGAAACCATACCAGAGGGGGGCCGGTAGTGCTGTAGAGCCTGTAACCTCATCGTCAATCACTGAGCCTGTGCCCTCAACAAGTGTATGCACTATATCAGGTATACTCACTGGTGATGGCGTACTAACTAGCTTCTCTTTATCTCCAGGACCTTCAAAAAGGGCTGCTCCTGATGACATACGAGGTTAGGACCTCTGCGGAAAAACTGGGTGAGATCCCCGCTGCTGTATCAACCCAATATCTACAATGCAGGTCACCTCGATATAATGATCTAATGCAGGCATCTTAACCACACCAACACTATCACATAGACCCTGAATCAGACAAGGGAAAGGGATGCTGGTAAAATCTCTAAAAGCGCGCTCATGGATATCCCTAATAATGTAACGGGTGATGTGGATAACATATCCAGCGATGATGCTCGCTACCAAAATAGCTCGATCCAAAGTAAGTGATTTATCAGCATTAGTGGGACCCAATCGGTGCCTAACAACCGACCACCAAAACTAGCCCATAAAGTGGAGCGTGGACTTCTTGATATCCAGCTTCCCAGTTACCCAACTAGCATCTACACCATCCTCTGCTATATACCCAATAATCCACCGTAGTAACTCCAACCACTGATCGACGTCCCTTATTTTAGTCCTATTTCTGACAGTCTCCATATGGTGATCAAACTCAGCAGTTGTGGCTGGAAATAGACGTTCAGCCCCAAACAAGAATCTATGGATGGTCTACTCAGAGATATCTACTCTGGTCTCCCAAACCAAAGTGTGAGTCAATGGTGGTTGGTCCTGAAGCCGCTACTCAATAGGTGCGATCAACTCATTAGAAGCAACATAGGAAGCATAAAACTCGTGGACCAACCCTGCGCTATAGTGACCAGGAGGCTCCATCATCCATCCAAATCTATAATGATCATACACTGCCTTAATATCGGGTAGTGCTTTTAACTCCTCTAGTTGATACCGGGGATCCTTAGTAATACTGCATCTACACACACCCGACTCAGTAAGTTCAGTATCCCTATCATAAAAGTCCCTCATACCCTGAACACACCATCGCTGGTTTTCCCTTTTTTGGGAGAACGTCGTGGAATTTTGCCCCCAGTGCCAGAAATAGATGTTGTCACCTCAACCACAGAATCATCAGGTCCTTCAGTATTTTCCTCAAATCCAGATACATCAACCTTCTATTCATCATCGATTTTCAAAGCATTCTCCCCCTCTTCAGACTTGGGGGTGGAATCAAAAGACTAATTAGGAGTAGCCGGCTTGACAGGTTGTAGGATAGGTTGAAGCATGACTCAGGCAGTAGCTTGGGCCCTAGTTTGTATCCTTATGGTATGAGGTACCGTGCAGCATCCTCGGTAGAAAGTTTGTATACTTCTTCGGATCCACTTTTATCTGACACCGAAGGTTCATCACGCAACCTAGTTGTAAATTCGGTATTTTTGGTATGGATTCTTGAGGAGGAATCCATGTCTCCATGTTTCAGGTTTGATTTTGGTCGGGTGGGTTGGAATTTGGGTCGGGTGGGTCAGATTTTGGGAATTGTGGGGTTTAGGTAGTTAAGATTTTATGAATTTTGAAATTGGTATGTGGGAATTTGAGAATTTAGGATTTGGTATATGAGAATTTGGTGAATTATGGAAAATAGGGTTTATGTTAGGATTTGGATTTGAGAAGGTTGAGTTTGGATTTGAGGAGTATATCGATATATATATATATATATATATATATAGTTTGGGACGAGTCGGGTCAGATATTGGGTAATTTTAATTTCCTGATTCTCACGGTACCACCCACATGATATGGATTGACCTATGTCATGTGGGTCCCCTGACGTGGGTATGGTTCTGAAGGTGTTAAATGGTCTCTGATTCTTATGGCACCACCCACATGACGTGGGTTGACCTACGTCACGTGGGTCACTGCGTAGGTCGAGTTCAGCAGGCATATAATTTCCTTTGACTTCTACGGTACCAACCCATGTTACGTGGATGAACTTACGTTGCGTGAAATAGTTTCGTGGGTTGTATTGAACATATTCAGTTTCAAGATTGTAAGTTCCAGCTAGCTTATCCTCCAATGATAAGATAGCAACCAACTCAGACCTTGGGTTGCCTCCCAAGCATTGCCTGATTTAACCTTACGGCACGACATGGCTAGGTTGGCTATTCAGACTTCACCAACCAGCCCATGGGTTGCCTCCCATGAAGCGCCTAATTTAACGTCATAGCATGACCTAGCTAGCTTGACTACTCAGACTTCATCAAGACTAAGCTCTTCACTCTTTTTTACTTCTTTCGCTGTTCCCAAATAAAGCTTCACACACTGACCATTGACCTTAAAAAGGACATCCCTATCAATTTTTAACTCAATTGCTCCATACGGGAACACTCTTATAACCATGAATGGTCCAGACCATTTAGACCACAGTTTTCCAGGAAAAAGGCAAAGCCTGGAGTTATAGAGTAGCACTAAATCTCCTGGATTAAACTCTCTTCGTTCAGTTTTTCGGTCATGATACAGTTTCTTCTTTTCTTTATAAAGTGCTGAACTTTCATAAGTCTGTAGATGAAATTCATCCATCTCATTCATCTGATCTAGCCTCAATTTAGCCGCGTCACTCCAATCCAGATTCAACCTCTTTAATGCCCATAATGCTTTATGTTCTAGTTCGATAGGCAGATGGCACGATTTACAAAAAACCAGTTGATATGGAGATGCACCAATAGGTGTCTTGAATGCAGTTCGATAAGCTCATAAAGCATCATCTAATACTCTCGCCCAATCAATTCTATTGCCATTCACCATCTTTGCCAAAATAGACTTAATCTCATGATTTGACACTTCAACTTGCCCGCTCGTCTGAGGATGGTAGGGTGTTGCAACCTTATGTTTGACACCATATTTTTTAAGTAAGGCCTTGAACAGCCGATTGCAGAAGTGGGATCCTCCTTCACTAATGATTACTTGGGGTGTACCAAATCATGAAAATATGTTCTTTTTTAAGAATGTCGTGATACTTCTTCCTTCATTATTGGGAAGTGCATCACCTCCACCCATATAGAAATATAGTCAACAGCTACCAAATTGTATTTCATCCCATGTGAGCTCATAGGGGGGCCTATAAAATCAATTCCCCATACATCAAACAATTCGAGCTCAAAGGTAGTTGTCATAGGAAGTTCATGTCTGCGTGAGATATTCCCTTGTCTTTGACATTGGTCGCAGGACCGAGCATAGTCATGAGAATCTTTATAGATGGTAGGCCAATAATAGCCGCATTGTAAGATCTTGTGCGCAGTCCACGTACCACCATGATGACCCCCAACTGGAGATGAATGACATGCTTCCAAGATACTCATCATTTCAGCCTCTAGGATACACCTTCGAATTATAACGTTGGCACATACTCTAAACAGGTAAGGCTCATCCCAAAATAATTTTCTCACCTCATGCATGAATCTCTTCTATTGCTGGTACGACATATTTTTGGGGACTAAGTCACTTGCCAAAAAGTTGGCAAAATCTCAAACCATGGGATTAAGTCTTGTGATGCTACTAGCACTTGCTCATATGAAAAAGTATCATCAATATCAAGATCATCCCTTAATTTAATCATGACCTCCTCCTCAAGGCGTGATAGATGGTCAACAATCTGATTCTTGGTTTCCTTTTGGTTCTTGACTTCAAAATCAAATTCTTGCAGTAGAAGCACCCACCGAATCAATCTTGGCTTAGCATCCTTCTTCGACATAAGATACCGAAGTGCTGCATGGTCTGTATGCACAATTACCTTTGTGCTAATCAAGTAAGAATGAAATTTCTAAAAAATGAAGACCACTTCCAACAACTCTTGTTCAGTCACAGTGTAGTTATTTTGAGATGGATTAAGTGCTTTGCTAGCGTAGTAAATTAGATGTAAAATATTTTCATATCTTTGGCCAAGGACTGCACCCAAAGCTGCTCCACTAGCATCACACATAACCTCAAATGGCATCGTCCAGTCTGGTGAGACAATAATGAGGGCTTGAGTCAATTTCCCTTTTAGACACTCGAAAGTTTTTAGGCATGCCCCATCAAACACGAACTTTACCTCTTTCTCCAAAATTTTGCATAACGGATGTGCAATCTTAGAGAAATCCTTGATGAATCTTCTATAAAAACCAACATGACCTAAAAAACTTCAAATCCCTTTCACAGAAATGGGTGGGGGTAATTTTTCAATCACCTCAATCTTTGCTTTGTCTACTTTGATACCCTTCTTTGAGATTTGATGACCCAACTCAATACCTCCTTTGACCAAAAAGTGACATTTCTCCCAATTTAGCACCAAATTGCACTCCTCGCATCTTTGCAATACCTTAGCAAGGTGGGCCAAGAAATCATTAAAAGAGTCTCCTACAATCGAAAAATCATCCATAAATACCTCAATAGTGTCTTCTACCATGTCATAAAAAATGGACATCATGCAACGTTGAAAAGTTATCAGTGCATTACATAATCCGAAAGGCATCCTCTTGAACGCAAACGTCCCATATGAACAAGTGAAAGTGGTCTTATCGTGGTCTTTGGGAGCAATAAAAATTTGATTATAACTCGTATAACCGTCAAGGAAACAATACCATCCTCTACCACCAAGGTGATCTAACATCTGCTCCATGAAGGGCATGGGAAAATGGTCCTTCTCGATCTAAGAATTCAGCTTTTGATAATCCATGCAAACTCTCCATCCGGTGAATGGCCTCCTTGGGATTAACTCATTCTTGTCATTTGGAACCACAGTGATTCCTCCCTTCTTTGGCACACACTGAACTGGGCTTACCTACTTGGTATCTACAATGGGGTAAACCACACTTGCATCTAACCACTTGATGATTTTTTTCTTCACAACTTCCTACATAGGTGGGTTCAGACGACGTTGGTGCTCAATGCTTGGTATACACTCAGGAACAAGCTGGATCTTATGAGTGTAACTGTCGGGTGGAATCCCTATAATATCAACAATGGACCAACCAATGGCCCTCTTAAATTTCTTCAATACCAAAACCAGAGATTCTACCTTCCATCCTACTAACTCAGTAGAAATAATTACGGGCAAGGTTTCATTGGTTCCCAAAAATGAGTAGTGAAGGTGAGAAGGAAGAGCCTTAAGCTCTAAGACTGGAGGCTCCTTAATAGAAGGGAGAGCCTCTGGGGTCACCCTATTCTTCAAATCGAGATCAAGTTTCTTCGGAGCATAAGTGTAGGATTCCCTACCAGCAAGCACTCCTACCATCTCATCGTATTCTTCAATACCATCACTGTCAAAATTCATAACCTCGGCCGTAAGAGCTTCTACCCCTAACCTTTCTTCAATCAAAATGATTATGGCACTCTCATCAAGCGTATCAATTATAGAAATTACCTGCATATCTTTCGATTACTTTATGGAATGAAAAACATTGAAAGTAACTTATTCATCATTTAACCTGGATTTCATCTGCCCAATTTCTATGTCAACCAAAGCACGGCTAGTGGCAAGGAATGGTCTCCCCAAGATGATAGGAACATCGAAGTCAACTTCACAATCTAGAATTGCAAAGTTAGCTGGAAAGATGAAAGATGCAACTTTCACCAAAACATCATACCGAATGCCCATCGGTTTTTTCACAGTTCTATCTGCCATGATAAGCCTCATAGAAGTCGGTTTTGGTGCTCCCAACCCCAACTGCTTGAAAATAGTTAGTGGCATTAAGTTAATGCTAGCACCCAAATCACACAGTGCCTTTGCAAAGTTGTAAGACCCGATAGTACAAGGGATTGTGAAAGCTCCTGGATCCTCTTTCTTTTCAACTAGGGAAAGCGAAATAACTGCACTACAATGATGCAAGTTATCTCCCGGCTAAAAACTGACAGTTCTCTTCTTCGTCACTAAGTCTTTCATGAACTTCACGTAATTGGGCATCTTCTCCAAAGCCTCAAAAAGAGGGATATTTACTGATAGCTCTTTCAACGTTGTAATAAACTTCTGGTACTTGCCTTCCTCAACCTTCTTTTTTAACCTTTGAGGAAAGGAAGGAGAAGGTCGTGGGATAGTTTTTAAAACTTGTGGAACCTCCTTTTTTGCCTCTTTTCAGATTCTACTTTTAAATTATTACTATTGTTCGCTGCTAAATTTTTTGGCTCCATCTCAACCTCTTCATCGACCACCACTAGCTCATCTTTCTTATCATTACCCGCAATACCAGATGGGTTGGTCGTGCTCTTTTTGCTTCTTGTAGTGATGGCTAAACAATGACCGTTATTTTTTGGATTTTGAATGGTGTTTCTTGGAAGAGTGCCTGGTTGACGTTGGTTCAATGCCACCGATGTCTGCCCGAACTATTGCTCCAACTGTTTTATGGAAGTTGAGTGAGATTCAACCTTCTGACTTATTCCCGAAATGTCCGCCCTAATTTCCTTCAAGCAATTTTCTTGGTTTTATGATCCTTTAACCAATTTGGTAAGAAGGGTTTCCATTCGTGGATTTTCGTAGTCAGTATCACGGTTCCCTGGTGGAACATAAGCAATGCTCTTCTTCTTGTAATTATCTTTTCGTCTCTAATATCCATCACGATCTCTCTCTCTGTCTCTATACCCTGACCTATTTTAATTATCTCCATAATAGTTCCAACCTTGATTTCCATGCCTCGAGTTCCAAGATTCTTGATTAGACCCTTGTCCCTTGGCTTGGAAACCCGTCACTTCTCGATCCAAGTACTTAGATCCCTCATCAGATTCATAATCATCATGCTTAGGTGATTTACCCTGTGCACTTACGGCATGCACTTTTTCAGCATCTCTAGCCGCAATCTGTTTGGCTAGCAAACCAATTTCTGTTCTCAATTGTGCAACCTCATGAGCTACAGATTCATCCAAAGCCTGTTGTGCTGCTGATGCTCCAATAGTGTATGTACCAGACGGTGTCTCTGCCTCCCGAGTATGCCATCCTCGGTTAGTCTTAGTAATACGATCCAAGATCTCTGAAGCTCGTTCCCACCTCAGACTCATAAATGCTCCTCCAGTGATAGTTTCTGCTACAGCCTTAGTAGTTGCATTCAAAGCCCTGTAGAAGATTTCAAGTAGACTTGTACCACTCATCTTATGATTTGGCACATTCTGAAGCTTCTTCTTGAACCTTAGCCATGTTTCGTAAAGTGCTTCAGAATGTAGTTATCTGAAGTTGTAAATCTCATCCTTCAACTATAGCATCTTGGAGGGTGGAAAAAAATCTCTCCAGAAATTAATTTCTCAACTCTTTTCAAGTAGTAATGGAGCCCGTGGTAACTCTTCCAACCAAAAAGTTGCTTCTCCTGTTAACGAGAATGGAAACAATCTTAACAGAATAGCCTCTTGGTCCACTCTGGGCAAATTATTTGAAGTACAAACCCCCTATAAAGTTCATCATATGCATATTGGGATCATCTGTAGAAAGACCCGCGAATACACCTTTCAAGTTAAGTAGGTGGATCATGGCACTTGTAATGTCAAACTTTGTGCCCTGAGGTAACTCTGGTGGAATAATGGCACCAGTCTCAATCAACTCGAAATAAGCCACATCTTCTTCTTCTTCTTCAGGATCATCATAAACTGGTACGTGAGGTCTTTGAGGTGTTTGGTGTACCCTCATTCTTCTTTGTCTTTATTCAACATCAGCCAGACACTGTGCTGCTTCTTGCATAGCACGATTATCTCTATCTGCTTGTCTAAGAGCAGCTTGCCTAGCTTGCTCTTCCCGTGTCAATCGAGCGGTATTTTGGTTCGCTGTTTCATGACCAACTGGCTGAATTGGTTGGTTATGAATGTCTCCCGCAGCTGCCGGATCCTGAACTCCGTCGGTATTCACCATTCTTCGATTAGCTCTCAGAGTTCTTTCTATTTCAGGATCAAGTGGAATCAGGGGATTGTCTTGACTCCTAGTATTGGGCATACACCGACGTGTGCCTTTAAAAGTATAATGAAATAAAACCAATCAAATCCAACAAGCAAAATACTCAACTCCGTAACCGTATCCCTCGGCAACGACGCAAAAATTTGATGTAGCCCAAAATATACCTTCAGAAAAGTATAATGCGGTCTCTGTATCAAATATAGAACCCAACTAGGATGGGGTCGATCCCACAGGGAACATGACAAAATTATGTAGAATGCTATTCTGAGTAATTGTCGAATACGTAAAACTAGGTTTTTTTTTGTGAATAATTGGTAACAGTAACAATTGCTGATTTTTGGATTTGTAAACAATATGAGAAATACACTAGGACTGTGATCCCCAATGATTCCTTAACTTCACCGGTTATTCGTGCTTGGAAAAACTGTCCCGTTGCGTTGCATGCAAAATCTAACAAGATATGTTCATCTAAGCGTCTCTCAACCTTGGTTAGACGATTTCACTCTTCTCCTTTGTCTCCGATTGTTGCACTACTAACCCTTATCCTGAATCTCAGATAACTATCCCTGTTATGACTCAAGTTATTAGATGAAGGTTGATAGCTTCAAATCTCTATTGTTATTCCCTTTTCCCAATCTTTACCTCTCTCTCGAGCAAGTCTAGAATACAGACGAGTATCTAACATTTGCAACTATTAGAAGATCAATTATAAAGAAGGTAATAACAATACATGCATTCACAATGGTTCAGAATTGCTTTGCACTTAACCCATTTTGTTAATTTCTCATGGTTCACACACCCCTACTTAATTGGTTTAGCTGCTCATTATTGCAAGAACACAAGAAGAATTCAAAGATGAAAACATAATTTTAAACTCACGATAATGAAGAAAACTCTGAAATCTCAGTATTAATAAAAATCCCAGAACTGGTAATCCAAGATTACAAAAATAATGCATCAAAATACTGGAAATATGTCTCAAAATAATGTACTGACTAACTCCTGAACATAGGACAATACATGGGTATTTAGAGATATAAGATTAATCTTATCCTAAACAAAATAGGAAAACAGAGTCGGCAACTTTCCACGGTATAGTGACTTGGTGTCGTGGAACCAAGTCATGCCACGTAGGTCAGTTTCGTTGAAATCAGGCAACATTGGACATATCTGAAGTTGACTCATGACTCCCACTCATGTCACGTGGGTGGACTCACGGTACGTGAGTCCTGTTGTGAGTCACATCTCTGGTGCAGGACCTGGTTCTTTCATCTTCAGATACTCCGTTTTCAAGCATGATTCTTCCTTATTGATCATTTTTCCTCTAAAAACCTATTCTCCTATAATATAGAACAGAAAACACATCATACCTACCAAACATACCTAATTTATTGCATATTTTCTTTGTTTTAAGCATCGAAAGTGTCATGTAACCATGGCGCATCAATCACCAATATAAAGAGGTCCATACCTCTGGGGCGGAAGATGATATGGTAATTGAGGGATCAAAGCTTAGGTCTGATGCTATTGATGTGCAGGGTAACAAGAGCATGGTGGTGAAGGAGCATCCAGTAGATTTGGACCATCTATGTCAAGAAAATACTGAAATCAATCTTTATTAAGAAGACAAAGCAACAAAGGATCTTATAAATAAATCACAAAATCATGAAAATAATAGTAAAAATAATGTGGTGCAGCACAATTCATAAACAGATTCTAGCTTGGCAGTAATGGAACTTTCCACAATATTTGAAATGGATGAGACTCAATATCAGCTGGAAAAATAGAGTCTCATAATAAGGTCTTGCATAATATTTTAACCCATAACACAAAAGAGGTGTCAGAAGGATTAGAAAAGCATGAAGATGAATGGAATATGCAATATGAAGATCAGATTTTAAAGAAGCAGACCTATATCCAAGAGTGGTTAATGTAGTGAAATCTGCTAGAAAAGGCAAAAAACAAGGCAATGGGGATGCTACTCAACCAGTCAGGGTTCAACAAAGAGGAAAGTGATATCCAACCAAGTTAATAAATGTTGAAAGCTATTATTTGGAATATAAGGTCAGACAAATCACAAAAAGTATTCAACGAGTGCAAATGTTGCACAATTTTCATAAGTTTGATTTTGTGGATTTACTGGAGCCTTTTCAACATGTCAGAACCATCAATAAATACAGAAATAGATTAACGATGCCACAAGGTCTGTACAATAGTAATGGCAAGATATGGGTGTTTATTAATCATGGGTATGATATTAATGTGATAAGCTATAACGACCCAAAAGTTATGGTCATGATGGCACCTACCCTAATCCAACCTTGGTAGGTAAGCCGAAAATCCCACGTCTGATATGAAATACAATAAGAAAGAGACAAAGTAAAAAATGAGACTCTTAGAATAAAGTCAGACCATAATCATAAATCTGAAATGCCTGAAAGAAACTACAACTAAATCCCAAAACCTGGTATCATAAGGGTAAAGAACATCTAAGACAGTACTGAAAATCTCAATATACATCAATGTCTCTGAAATGCAAGTAATACCATAAAATATAGAGGGAGACTGGAACAAGGCTCCAGATGGAGCGCTCACCAGATCTCTGAATCAACTCTCACTACACGATTCAGCTACCGTGAGTCACCCTCGTATTGGGATCTGTGCCGAAAGGGAAAAAAAGTAGGAGTGAGTATGGTCTACTTGTACTCAGTAGGTATTATAGGCCAACTGAGCAAAGCAGAAACCTAAACAAGTAAAGGATACTATAAGCATACTTCCACCTACATACAAAAAAGTTCCCAAATGGTAGCTCATACTATATCTCCTAACAATTCTACAAGTATAATAACTGTATAAGAACAAATACACACGTATATATAAGAAGGACTAAACACACGACAACTAACACATAAGTAGAATACAAATGATGCAAGGCAATACAATGATTATAGGATGATAATAATATAAGCCATCACATGACCTCGTATACACCTTCCTAGCTAAAGCTTCTAGGACAGGACATATAGGGGGTTTGCAACACACATAATTTCACAATCTCAATCAACCTTGCCGGCAAAGACCTCGATCAAGGATTCTACAAAGTTTTAAATCAACCTTGCTAGCAAAGACCTCGGTCAAGAATTTTACAAATTAAAGTGTTTCCTGTTATTTCAAAATTAGAGTTTCTTAGTAGTACAAATCTCATGAATATGTATGGATGAAATAAGGATGTAATGCTCATAATCAAATCAGTATGAAGATTATAATCAATTTAATAATGGTATAAATGAGCTCAAAAATCAACTCAATAAGACAGTAATTCATGATATAAGCCATCACATGGCACCACCAAAATAAATAGTCATGTAAGACATTAAAAATATCAATTCAAGCCCCTCTCTCGGGGATAACAATAATTATAGAGGTAGATAATGCTCAAATAAGTCCAATAATATAAAGTCAAGCCCCCACAAGTGAAACACAATTATAATAAGGCAATCAATGCACAAATTAAGCCTATGATTTCAAATCATGACCCCACACGTGCATCACAACAAATATAATCTCTCAAGTCCACAATAATATGCTTATAATCCCCTACATGGTCAACATGATATTGCTAATAATCTTGAAATACAAATCTTATAGCTAACCCCCCAACCTATAGCATGCTATACATGATTGGTTAACTACCCAGCCCAGTCTAAAGAAAGTTATGCTATAACCTACCTTAAATAACCTAAACTATAGCCTACACCCTTCAATGCGGAGCCTATCCTTCAAGAGCAGTCCTAGAACCGACTAAATCTATTAAAAATATAATCTACACATCAAAAGAGTCCAATGATACTCATATTAGCTATATTTGTTCTGAGCCCAAAAAAAATTCAAAAATCATCTCAAAACTAAAAAGGGTAAATCTGGAATTTTAGTTACGAATCATGTTCCCCAAATCAAGAGGAGTCTAAATCTAAAAATCCAACTAAAAATGAGTTAAAATCGGACGTGAAATCGAAGAAAAACCAATTTTATAATTTACCGGGTGAAAACCCAAAAATCAAAGTTTGAAATCATTATTTTAAAGCTATTTTGAGGATGAAATCAATGAAAAATGATGGAAGTATGAATTTGGCACTTACCCACACAGTTTTGAAGAAAATCTCATTTGAAATCACCACTACCTGAGGTCTTAAAGATGAAAAATAGAGAAAAATCGTGAAATGGAAGAGATACACTTTTCTGATGAACAGTACCTCGTGAACATGGTCAAACTTATACGTTCACGAGGGTCAGCATTGACCAAGACATTAAAATGCTCTTCACAAATATGGTCTACCTCACGAGAGTCAGCCTGGACGTGAATGCAAAGAGATTGGACCCGACCCATCCCATGTTTACTCTATGTGAACGCAACCTCTACCACACATTCGTGATGCACAATGAAACCACCTTCATAAATACGGTCCCTCCATCATGTTTGTGATGAATAAAATATTCCTTCCTACAAATGCAACCTGAGGCCCACGAACGCGAAGAAGGCACCTGATATCAGTAAATTGCTGCAACATAAGTCTAGAATTGTCTCTGAATGGACCCTTAGGATCCATTTGGGACCCTACAAAAATAATCTGAATATGCTATTAGGCTAATTTTGACATTTTCGACTCAGTAGAACACCCAGATTTTTGAAAAGAGATCATTTACAACAAATTAGCCCCTAAGACCCCTTTTAAGTTATTTCCACTAATTTTTGTCCAAATTCTCAAAATATGATATAAAGGCTCGGGACCCAAACTAACTTTACCACCAACCTAAAGTTGACATTCCAGATCTAATAGAATAGACCAAATCACTATTCGATGCTCGGATCACAAAATGTTGACTGAAGTTAAACTAACCACCTTTAAAGTCTCCAAGGACCTCAAACTCACTCAAATCACTCTTGAACATTCTAGGGACGGTTCCAACCAACCCCACAACTCATAAATAATATATAGCAACTACGAGGAAGGGCAAAATAGTTAAAGCATATCAAAAACTAAAAATCACAACTGTAGTTGGTACATGAGCAATTTAGAGCAACAACTTACCATCAAATTCCAGCTACTTCTATGTCATTTATTGTAACTCTGGTCTATGCTAAGTGTGGTATTCTATAGAGATTGAAACTGTGGGAGGACATTTTTTCTGTAGATCAAGGAATTAACTATCCTTAGATCCTTGGAGGTGATTTCAATGTAGTTTTGAATGGTGAAGAAAAAATAGGAGGCCTTTCAATTATTGATGCTGGTATAGAGGATTTTAGGACTTGTATAGAATCTTGTGATTTATTGCAGGTTCAATTATAGGGTAGTCCTTTTGCTTGGTGGAATGGGAGAGCAGGAGATGATTGTATTTTCAGAGGCTGATAGGGTTTTGATTAGTACTCAATTTTAGAGTTTGTTCTCATAGACTAAAGTTGAACATCTACCTAGGAATAGGTCATATAATGCTCCTTTGCTGCTTGCTTGTGAAATCATCTCTGTTAATTTTAAGAAACCGATCAGATTTCTTAATTTTCGAATACATCATGAGGATTTTTTGAATGTTGTAATTATAATCCATTCTTGGATTTTAAAAGAAAGATAAAAAAGATCTAGAAGGTTCTTATTGCGTGGAATAGGGTTACTTATGGTGACATCTTCCAACAACTGATCATTAGAGAGGAGATTACTAAAATCAAGGAAAAATAATTTGAGGATGATCCCACAGTGAAGAATCGAGTTGTGATGCAAAAAACAAAGGTAGAATATACATTAATATTTTCATCTGGAAGAATGTTTCTGGAAACAAAAGGCAAGATATGAATGGTTTGTAGATGGGGATAGGAATATTAGTTTTTTATAGTATGGTCAAGGGGAGAAGGCAGAAGTTGATGGTAATGAAGATTCAGAATTCCAGTGGTTGTTGGTTAGAGGAACAAGAGGAGATTGTAGAAGAAGCTATTCAATTCTATAAGAGACAATTTAGGCAAGATAGGGATGCTTTTGAATTTTCTCTACTACATCATATTACTGAATTGATTACCAGTGAAGAAAATTCATCATCAAGGGCTATTCTCAATAGTGATGAGGTGAAAAAAGCTATTTTTCAACTTAATGGAGACAACTCAAATGGACCAAATGGGTTATCATGTAGGTTTTTTCAATTAAGCTGGGATATTGTGGGTGCTGACATTGTTAGAATGGTACATGATTTCTTTGCTGATAATTCCTTTCCTAACTCAATTACTATACTAACTTGGTTCTTATTCCTAATTAGGCCAATGTTCAAACCTTTTCTGAAATGAGACTAATTAGTTTGAGTAATTTTTTTAATAAGGTTTTGTTAAGGATTATTCATGGTAGATTGGAAGATATATTGCCTAAACTTATATCAACTAATCAATCTGGATTTGTCAAAGGGAGAAGTATCATAGAGAATGTATTTCTTATTCAGGAATTGGTTTCTAACATTAGTAAGAGAGGAAAGCCATCAACTGTTGTTATAAAGCTTGACATGGAGAAAGCTTATGACAGGGTTTCTTGGTTCTTTCTAATGAAGGTTCTAAGAAAGATGGGTATTTCTAACACATTTTTTTATATGATTTGGAGATTGATCTCTAATAATTATTATCCTTTGCTGCTAAATAGGCAGTTCTATTTCATTCCACTAGAGGAGTGAAAAAAGGTGACCCTCTTTCTCGAGCTCTCTTCATCCTATCAGCAGAGCTACTTTTTAGGGCTCTTACTGAATTATTTTAAGATTATATGTATGTGGGATATGGTATACCTAAGTGGACTTCTAATCTAAATAATCAAGAATAGACAAATGATACTATCACTTTTTCTTCTACTGATGTGTATTCCCTAGAAAACATTATGGTCACTTTAAAGGATTATGTGAATCAATCTGGTCAAAGAGTTAACATAGAGAAGAGTTTCTATTACCTCCATCAAAATGTTATAGGGAATACTTCCTTTCAAATAGGGCAGATCATAGGTATGACAAAGGGATCTTTTACTATGAAATATTTGGGTTGTACCATTACCCAAAGAGGGAAACGAAAAGAAGATTATGCTAAATTAATTCATAGAATGAAAGGCAAGCTTCAATCATGGAAAGGGAAGATGCTCTCCTATGGTGGTAAGAAAGTTCTACTCACTAGTGTTCTTCAAAGTGTCCCAATTAATGTCCTATCAGCTATTGTTCCTCCAATTTGTGTAGGTAAAGAGCTTCACAGGATCTTTGCTAAGTTCTTTTGGAGTAACAAAGACTCAAGAAACAGTAAACACTGGTCAACATGGAACAAAGCTTGTCTTCCTAAGCAAGAAGGGGGATTAGGCTTCAGGTCTATATTTGATGTGCCTAAGGCTATGTATGCTAAATTGTGGTAGAGGTTTAGTACACAAAACAACCTATGGAATAATTATGTATAGAACAAGTATTGTAAATAGCAGATTTTGTCTCTTGTTGTCACGACCCAACTAACAGGATCATGAGGGCACCTACTCTAATCCACCTAGATAGGAGAACCCTTACCACCCTTTTTGAAAATACATGCAGAAGTCAATAAAAACTTGAAATACTCTATTGAATACAATTAATTTAGACAACTTCTAATTACAACTGAAAATATTTCCCAAGGAACTAGTCTAAACTGGTATAAGAGCTATTAAGAGGGAGTACAAAACAAAAGACACAACCTCTACCGTGGGAACAATAAGAGAAGCTGTTGGAGATCTTTACCATGTAAAGCATGAAACACCTATTGATCCTGCAACCAGACTATATTTCAAAGAGGGTATAACAAGAGTAGTATCAGTACAAACCACACGTACTGGTTAGCATCATCGGTTGACCCGAATTAAATCACATAAGCATTACAAAAACTTTGGAAGAAGAATACAACTTAAAAGTTATTAGACAAACAATGTCCGTTATCACATCTCCTCAACACCCTTATCCTTTACTAGCTCTATCATGTTTATGCAACCTTGCTTCACCATATCTACTATGTCATTAAGTTAGACCATATACAGTATATTACCAGTGAGTTCTACGATATTCGACCCCCAAGGTTCCTTATACTTAACAATTAAACTATTAAAACCCTGTTCTACAAGTTTGGTTATACCTAAACATTCTAGCACCTTTAGATTTATTTACGTCTGTGTCCCATATTGCCACAGTGAGACCACTGTGGCGAATGACCAACCGCTGTAGTAGGCTTTGGCAGATAAAATGCCTGAAGACAAAAATTTAGTCTTATTTTATCCCTAACATCAAAACTTTGAGCAAGGGCTTGTGTGGGATGATTTCCTCTATTGCTATGGCAATTTATATTGTTGAGGTAAGATTTTTACACCCTTTTAACATAGGATTTCTCAATTTAATCCCTAGAATCGCTAGAATTAGCGTTCTTAGTGAGTTTTGGGGGTTTAACCTAAAGTTGATGGAATTGGGAGAAATTGTTGTGGGTAACCTTAAAAATGGGTAATTTGATTCTAGGATGCTAGTTTGTACTTCCTAACAGATAATTTCCTCTCTATAACATAAATTGTGGGGAATTGGGGTAGATTAATGGGTGAAAAACCCTGAATTGGTGGTTAAGGCTATGAGCTAGGGTGAAATCGATGGCTTTTAGTTTCATATGACTAGAAAAAATAATTTATTAATTAATCTATGTTTGCTATTTTTAGATGAAGAACAATCCGAAGCTTTCATAAAAGGCAAAGCTTTAGCGAATTAGAACATTTAGTCTCACGTTTGAGGTTGGTTATGGCTTAAATTGAAGTAGTTAGACGTGATTTGGGTTTCATGCTTACTCATGAGTTAAGTGTGTGTGAATTATCATTCGGTCGTACTTGTGATTGGTGAATTGAATTATAATGGTTGAAATCATAAAATGATGCACCTTGAATTTGACTAAGTGTATTGATATTTGTGTATTTTTGCATATTGATGTATTGCATTATATTCTAGTTGATATTTATGGGCATGTTCATATATTATGATGTTCAAAGGGTCGGATACCACGTTAGTACGTGCTGTTAAATAATTGATATTTGGAGGGTCGGGTACCACGCTACATGGACGAAGCTAGTCCCCTGCAGGTCATAACTATTGGGCATATAAGTTCTCTTAGTATGTAAGTACATTGTTGTTAAAAATTATGATAGTTTCATTGCATTTCTGCATATTCCTATCCATTTGATTTATTTGTTTTTATTCAATTAAGTGTTGTATTGAAACTAAGATAACATAATACTACTCTCATGAATGGTTAAGTGACAGGTGATCTTGATGTTATTGCATTGTGGTAACTTAGAGAAGTCACAGACCCCTCCTTTGCTTTGAACGTTAACTTAAGATCATAGTTGTGAATTCCCTAAAGGATATGATTGTTTGGTTGAAGGTGTTGGCTTTTCCTTGAGATAATTTGTGGATAGTCTTTATTGTGTGAAATTTCTTGTTATGCTTGATAGCTAATTAGTGTTTGTAGTGATACTACATGTGCTCTTCTTTTTGTTGAGAGTACATAGTGTTTCGAGGACTGAGGCGAGACCTCGTATCTAGCGTTGACCAACAACTTTCAATCCAAGGGTGAGCATCTATCTCCAGACAACCATGGATCATCTTGTTAGATCATGTCCATTTCTTTCGGATCGTGATACTCTATTATATAGTTTTGTTTTTGGATATTTATATTAGACTTCATAACTATTTTTAGAATTATTATATGGTGACTTTCGGCTCCTCAGGAATATGTAATAGTTTGTTGACCTGTTTTATGCATTCTTAATTATTTTATTTATTGATGTATCTTATTTATTAATGAATTATTGACCATTATATCTTTAGAATATCTAAGTGTTGGTTTGAGTTTTGGATGGATTAGATGGTTCTTCCACTGGAGGGTTAGTGTGGGTGCCACTCATGACCATTTGGGTCGTGACAAGCACGATTTATCTTGATAATGAAAATGATATTTAAATTTTGGCTTATTATGCTAGTATATTTTGTATGTATTGAATAGACTAGGTCAAGATAAGTATTTTATGCTGAATTAAAAATATAATCTCCAGTCCATTAAATGTATTTATACTCTTAGTTCTTAAATAATTATTATTAATTGTGTATATTATTTAATTTTCTTAAAGATGAGATTCTGTTGGCCAATATGCCTAACAAGTAAGATCATAATAATATACATAGATGAAGTAATAGTTAGTTCATGGAAGCCACGTCTTCGTCTAAAGATTGATGGTAAACCTTTATAAAAGTTTATAAGTTTTCATGTGTAAACATTGCAGGTGAATTTTATATTCGACACTTGAAATATGTTAAGTGAAAGCCTAAAAATTAGCAATAAATTAAATTGTTAGTAATTTAGTTTGATTGATTAGTATCTTAATCTTAACATGGACAGTTAAATAAGGTTAAATGGAAAAATTTTAAAATTGAACTGAGGAATGTAATTACAAATTTTTAGTAGAATAATTTGAAATTTGTTATTATAGGATTAATCTCAGATATTTCAAAATAATTTTATAATAGGAAGGCTCGTTAATTAAATTTGATGGTTCCTGTAGTGTCTGAATAATTAATAATTAAATGGGATCTTATTTGTTGGTAAAAAAGGAAAGGCTACTAGATTTGAGAAAGAGTTTTAAATCTAAAATTCTATGGCTTTATAAAGGGTCTTATTCTCAAGGAGGCAATGATTTTTACATAAGTTGTCTACATATTTTTTCATACATATTTGCTCGCATAAATTTTGTAGATTTTGATTACACAATAGAAGATCGTGGAATGAGTGGTGATCGTGAATTGGTGATTGCAATGCTAATACACAATGAAATTCGTTGTGATTCATTGAAACTAGAGACCAATTCTATTGATGAGTTGTGTTCATGTTTTTAGAAGTAATACATTTATCTTTGTAGGCGCTAATTATTTACATTACATGCAAGTTAGATTTTAGTTATTTGCTTCCGCTATTTATGGATATATTTCAATAATAGGACTCATGGTTTCACCATTTTTTTCTTTTTGATCTCTTTACATTTTTTCTCCGTTCTATTATAAAATCACTGAAATAATTATTTTGTTCAATGGTAATAAATGATTTACACAATTATGTTTATTTGGTTTAAAATTTTATTACTACTAAGGGGAATTAAAATTACTAAATGATTTAGGGGGTTCTGAATAAAATACACTAACTTAAGTGGTGTTCTGCCAAACAAAAATGTCATGTTAAGGACTAAAATTTACTCAATTCATGTGATTTATCAACTAATTTTCTTGATAATAAAGCAATGCATCAGTGCCAAATAAATAAATAAAATAAAACACTTAGTATACATTCTAATGCATTTAAAATCTAAATAAAAGCTGAGTTATCTCAAAACCCACCTCTCTGTAACGACCCTTTCTGTCATTACAGGTAAGTCTAACGTATAAAAATTTGGGTTAAGTTTTTCCCCGAATTGGGAATTAGAAATTTTAGGCTAGACTAGTCTTGGGTGAAATCCGAGCGAGGTATGATCTAGGAAAATCTGAAAATGGATTGGGTAAATATAATAAAGTTTAGCATGTTTTTATATTAGTTAAGACGATAAGGAATCAGTAGGATTTTTTAGAAGTGAATTTGGGTATGTAAAACTCGCGATATCAAACTTGACGTAAAGGGGTCATTCCGGAAGGTCATGGTTTGAGGGGGCATTGTGAAAAAGGAAAACCTGGGAGCAATCCTGAGTTTCTGCCTCGTCACACTCACTATAGTGGGTGGAAATCCGCTATAGTAGAGAAATTCCAGCTATAACGAGAGTCAAAATCGGTCAATTCCGTCATAGCGGGCGGATTCTGCTATAGTGATGCTGCTATAGGGGGATACGACTGCTATAGCGGGATATATGTGGATTTATGTAG
Organism: Capsicum rhomboideum; assembly: GCA_031232105.1. NCBI lineage: Eukaryota > Viridiplantae > Streptophyta > Magnoliopsida > Solanales > Solanaceae > Capsicum > Capsicum rhomboideum. The sequence continues at coordinate 34,534,469 of CP124716.1, forward strand.
AAAATTACCCCAAAGCAGTTTATTATTTCTAAACTCATTTTAGGAAGGGCTTAGGCGATATTGGGCGATTTTCACCAATTTTCCACTAAATGTTTTTGTAAAGGTAAGTTAATAGCTCCCATTAGCTAGTTTTTCTATTTATAAACCTTAGAATCACTAGTTTACATATTTTGGAGAGGATTTAGCTTAACCTAGCTGATTTTTCTAGTGTAATAGGGTAAATTAGATGTAAAACCTTTGGGTTTTGATTAAAAGTTGATACTTTACTCTTGAATGACTATAATTAACTAAGGTAACCATGAAATTGGTAGGATTAAGGTAAAAGTATGGTAGAAAAACCCTAGAATGGGGGAAATGATTATGAAATTTATGTTGGGGTTTTGGATTAGATGGTAATCCTCGATATTGTAGGTCATTTGTTTGATTATGTGTTATATTCCTATTTTTAGAGCAATCAAGTCGAGGATGAAAGGAAAGGAAAAGCTCAAGTTTGCTAGAGCATTTCAGGCTTGGATTGAGGTAGGTGATGGTTTAATGTAGTTGAAACCCAATTTGTTTTATGTGTGCATGATAACTATTCCTTCATATTGCTTGTACAATGCATATTCAAGGATAGTGAATGATTGTTGATATCCTAAGTGTTAATCACATGCAATGAACTTATATAAAAACTTGTTGGTTGTTACAAGTGTTGTTTCTATTATCATTGTGGTTGTGATAGCTGTCATTATTATAGGGTGCACAGATATTTGGACATCTTTATGTAATTGGTTGGTTTAAGGTTGGCAGACACTTGATGTTTGGAATTTGGTACATGGAAAAGAGCTTATCCCCTACAGGTCATGGCTAGAGGGTGACCATATAGCATGTATATACAAGGTACAAGTGAGTGTGATGATTCCTTGAGTGAACTGGGATTATGTACTTACTGTTATATTGGTTCCTTGAGTGAACCAGGATTAAGTGTTGACTTGTTATATTGGTTCCTTGAGTGAACTGGGTTTATGTGCGTAATTGCTAAAGATGGTTTCTTTATGTAAGTTGAGTTACATGATAATTGCCATTTTTGTTGTTCTTATGGATCCTTGAGTGGTCAAGGCTAATTGTAAGTTGTGTCATAACTCTATGCTGTCTATTTACTTGTGTAATTTGGACATGGTTGAAATAATTTTTTGAGTCATGGTTGTTGACTTGGAGTCTTGTTGGTAGTAATAGCTTTGACTTGGCTTGTTATCTATGTTGACTTATAATGACTAAAATTCATAATGTTATTGAATAAGGTTAAGTGTTATGAACTTGAGGTAAGGCTACATGGTAGGTATTCATGGTTATCTTGTTTTACTAAGTTTTGGTTATGTGTTCAAATTTCTCATTTTGGGTTGACCGATGACCCTACCAGTACACGGTTATTTCTTTTGTACTGATACTACACGTACTCTTCTTTTTATTGAGTGCAGAGCATATTACGACAATTGTTTCAAGACCTCAGATGTGATTTGAATTATGTTCAAAGTCAAGGGTGAGCTACATCTTTCGAGTTTCCATAAGTTCGTCATTCAGTTTCTGGTCCATTGCTTCAGACTTAGACATATTTCAGTTGTTTTGGGTTAAGCCCATTTATTGACAATATAGTAGGTTTGGTACAATGACTTTTAGGTTCTAGGGGATTTGTTTAGGTTTCGTTTAATTTCTGCATTGATTATCATTTAGAATATCAGAGACATTGTTTTATTTAATGAAAAACATTTAGTTGCCTTATTTTGGCTAAGTGTTGGATTGATGGTTTGGGGTTAGTTAGTTTTTCCAATCGGGGAGTTAGTGTGGATGCCACTCACGATGGGTTTGGGTCATGACAAAGTTGGTATTAGAACCTTAGATTTTGATCTAATTGTACCAAAATGAGTCTAATAGAGTTTTGCGAAATGACACGGAGATGTCTGTTCTTTTCTTTGAGAGGCTATAGGACTTTAGAAAACCACCATTTCTTTTTTCTTTAGTGCTATGACTTGATTCCAATTGGTATCTTGTGATACAAATTGGTATCTGGCCTTCTTCATTCTTTTGTTCAGAGATGGTGAATACTAGAGCGAATTGAGACAGAGTTGCAGCCCCTACACTAGTAGATCTAGCTATGAAATTGGTTGTCTGGTGATGAGGACGCGGGAAGGGGTAGGGGTAGGGGAGGATGGAGAGCCACGCTCGTCAGGGGTGGATCTCGGGCAACAACTGATCAGCCTCGTCAGAGGTCAGTGACATGTTGTGGAGTAGAGGAGATGGCACCAGTTGGAGGTGCAACACTTCCCCCTATGTCTTCTGAGATGATTCAATAAGTGCTTTCTTTTCTGAGTTGATTGGTCGGTACTGGGGCCACTCCTGCTATGCCTGCTTACCATTTTCCAGGTGTTTAGCCTACTACTACAGTTTCTCTTAGAATGGGTGAGGCATTGGGGACTGAGATTTTCCCTTACCTGGTGTTAGGTCCTGTCATGACTGGAACTTAGCATGATATGCTAACCAAGTTACTGAAGATGAAAGCTCCTACTTTTATTGGCCCTGAGACAGAGAATACATTTGAGTTCATTGTTGATTGTTACAAAAGGCTGAATAAAATGAGTATTATGGATCAGCACGGTGTTGAGTTTGTTACTTTCCAGTTGCAAGGTAATGCCAAGCAGTGGTAGAGGGCATATGTGGAGTGTTGGTCACCAACTTTTCCTTTATTGATATGGGCACGGTTTCATACCCTATTTTTGGAGAAGTATGTACCCCATACTCTTCGTGATTGCAAAAAAGGATGAGTTTTTGGCCCTTGAGCAGGGTAATATGTCTGTTGCGGCCTATGAGGCCAAGTTTCATGTTTTGTCTCATTATGCTACTCATTTATTTGGTAAAGAAGAGGAGAGGATTTGGTTTTTTGTGATACTGATTTACAGGTGTTGTCTGTGCATATGATTTCTGCAGGAAAGTCCTTCAATGATGTGGCTGATTATGTGAAAAAGGTAGAAGGGGTGAAGCAAGTTGGTTAGGCGAAAGTGTTAATTAAGAAGTCCCGAAATACAAGTAATTTTGGTGGTTCTTACTCCAGGGGTCATAGCCAGCAGACTTATTTGGCTTGCCCTATTCAATCAGCTCTGCCAGCTTCTGCAGGTGGTCATTCAGAGGCTATTCTGGAGCCCTCAGTTGCTAGAGGCCAATGGGCTTCTTATTCTTTGGCTAACAGGCTTTCTCTTGAGCGAGGTTGTTATGCTTGTGATGCTATGTGGCACTTCAAGAGAGTGTCCTCAGAGACAGGCTGGGTTACAGGTCCAGTAGTAGGCTACGGCTATGGTTCCTGCTGGTAGAGGTGGTAGAGGTAGTAGTAATGGTAAGGGTTGTCCATAGGGTGGGTGGGTTACTAATCAAGGAGGTCGTGGTGGAAACTGAGTTAATGGTAATGCAGGAAAGGGTGGACCACATCCTCCTAGGGAGGTTGCCCAGCTTGATGATAGAGCTCATTGTTATGCCTTCCCAAGCAAGACTGAGGCCAAGGCTTCTGATGCCATCATTATAAGTACTATTACTGTTTTGATTTATCTGGGTTCCACTTACTCTTATGTATCTATTAGATTTGACTTGGGATTGGAATTGATTTGTGGTATACTTGACTCTCATGTTTATGTGTCTACTCCAATTGGAGACTCTATGGTAGTGACTCATGTGTATCATGCATGTTCTGTTTTGTTCAAAGGTTTTCAGACTTAGGTAGATTTGATAATCTTGGGTATGATTGACTTTGACGTTATCCTGGGTATGACTTGATTATCTCCATATCTTGTTGTTCTAAATTATAATTCTAAGATAGTGACTTTAGAGATGTCCGGAATGGATAAGTTACAGTGGGAAGGTGTTTATAAGCCTAAGCCTATGAAAATTATATCTTTTATTCTGGATAAGAAGTTAATTGGGGGAGGGTGTTCGACTTTTCTAGCACATCTCCAGGATGTTAGTTCAGAATCTCCTTCTATCGAGTTCGTTCTCATGGTGTCAGAGCTTTAGGAGGTGTCTCCCATAAATTTGCTTAGTATGCCTATAGACCAAGACATTAACTTCTGTATTAATTTGGAGCCGGGCACTCGCCCCATTTCTATTCCTCCCTATCGAATGGCTCCGACTGAGTTGAGGGAACTCAAGAATTAGTTGTAGGAGTTACTTGATAAGGGATTTATTCACCCCCAGTGCTTCTCCTTGGGTGCTCCAGTGTTTATCTTTAAGAAAAAAGATAATAGCCTAAGAATGTGTATTAATTACAGGTAGTTGAATAAAGTTACCATCAGGAATAAGCATCCCTTGCCTCAAATAGATGATCTTCTTAACCAGTTGTAGGGTACTTCCATTTTCTCCAAGATAGACTTAAGATCAGGTTATCACCAGTTAAATATTTGACCTAATGATATACCTAAGATAACCTTCAGAATTCGGTGTGGGCATTATGAGTTCTTGGTAATATTATTCGGGTTGACTAATGTGTCGGCTGCTTTCATGAGTTTGATGAACGATATCTTTAAGTCTTTCTTGGATTCTTTTATGATTGTCTTTATTGATGATATTCTAGTTTGCTCCAACAGTATGGAGGAACATGCAGGTCAACTTTGTATTGTGTTGGGGATTTTGAAGGAGAAACAGTTATTTGCTAAGTTCTCAAAATGCAAACTTTATTTGTCTTTAATTTTATTTATAGGGCATGTTATTTTGGAAAAAGGGGTAATGGTAGAACCCCAGAAGATTGAGGCAGTTAAGAGTTGGGTTCGTTCTAACTCTGTGACGGAGGTTAAAAGTTTAGTATGTCTTGCGAGCTACTATCGCAGGTTTGTCAAATTTTTTGCATCTATTGCTATGCACTTGACAAGGTTGACCCGAAAAGAGGTGCCATTTGTTTGGTCAAATAATTGTGAGGAGAGCTTTCAAAAGCTCAAGATGCTCTTTACCATAGCTCCTATTCTTTCTCTGCCAGTTAAAGGTATGGATTTCATAGTATTTTGTGATGCTTCACTCTCTGATTTGGGTGCTATGTTAATGCAAGACAGGAATGTGATTGCCTATGATTTAAGAAAATTAAGCCTCATGAGAAGAATTACCCAACTCATGACTTAGAGTTGGTAGCGGTGGTGTTCGCACTCAAGATTTGGAGACACTATCTCTATGGTATCAACTGTGAGGTGTTTACAGTCCATCGTAGTTTGCAGCTTGTGTTCATACAAAGGGACTTGAATTTGAGATAGAGAAGGTGGATGCAATTGTTGAAAGGCTATGATGTGACCATCCAGGATCATTCGGGTAAGGACAATGTGATGGCAGACGCATTGAGATGGAAAGCGGTAAGTATTGGTAATTTGGCCTTTTTGAGAGTGTCGAGGTGACCTCTAGCTAAGGAGTTTCGAACTCTGGCATCTCAGTTCATACAATTTAGTATGTCTAAAAGGGGTGGAGTATAATCCAGAGTTGAGGTAAGGTCGACATTCCTTGATCAACTCAAGGCCAAACAGTTCAAAGAGGAGAAGTTGAACAAACTTTGGAACAAGGTAGTATGTGGTAAAGCTTCTGATGCCACACTTGGTGCATTTGGGATGTTGATGGTAAGGGAACACATGTGTGTGCCTTGGGTTGGTGATTTGATTTCTTATTTGCTTGCAGAAGCTCATGGTTCTTGATACTCTATTCATCCGGGTGCGACCAAGATGTACCATGACTTGAGACAGCTCTATTAGTGGTCTGGGATGAAAAGGGATATAATGGAGTATGTGCCTAAATGACACAATTATCAGTAGGTGAAGTATGAGCATCAATGGCCGGCAATTTTACCTCAGAGGATGCCCATTCTCGAGTGTAAATAGGAAACGATAGCTATGGACTTTGTGGTGGGTCTTCCTAAGACTTTGGGGCATCGTTATTCAATTTGGGTCATAGTAGATAGGCTGACCAAGTCAGCTCACTTTATCCCAGTTAGGGTGGATTATAGTTTGAAATAGTTAGCCAATATTTATGTCAAGGAGATATTGAGGCTACATGGGGTGCCAATTTCCATTATTTTTTATAGAGGTACGCAGTTCACCCCTAAGTTTTAGGACATGCTACATGAAGAGTTGGGCACTAAGTTTGACTTCAGGACTGCTCTTCATCCTCAGACTGACGAGCAGTTAGAGAGGACTATCCAAGTGCTTGATGATATGCTAAGGGACTATGTGATTTATTTTGGTGGTCATTGGGATAACTTTTTGTCGTTGTGTGAGTTTTCATTCAACAATAGCTATCATTCTACCATTGATATGGCTCCATTTGAAGCACTCTATGGGAGGAGGTGTAAATCACCCATATGATAGTTTGAAGTTGGTGATGTGAAGCTTTTGGGCACAAATTTCGTGATGGAAGCTCAGGAAAAGGTGAGGTTTATCCAAACCAAGTTGTTGGCAGCCCAGAGTAGGCAAACGGAGTATGTCGACCATAAGGTAAGGGGTATGTCATTAAAGGTTGGGGAATAAGTTTTATTGAAGGTGTCTCCTATAAAGGGAGTCATGAGGTTTAGTAAGAAGGGCAAGCTTACCCCTCGATATATCGGTTCGTCTGAGGTTCTTGATGATATAGGTCCGGTAGCATACAGGTTGACATTGCTACCAAGTTTGTCGGGGGTCCATCTTGTGTTCCACGTATCCATACTTAAAAGATATCACGGGGATGAGGATTATATTATTAAGTAGGATTCAATTTTACTCGATAAGGATCTTTCTTAGGAGGAGGAGCCGGTGGCTACTCTCGATCGGGATGTACGGAAGTTGAGGATAAAGCAAATTTGATCGGTGAAGGTCTAATAGAAGCATCGTCAGGTTGAGGAAGCTACTTGGTAAACTGAGAAGGACATGCGTGTCACGACCTAAATCCCATTCGGGCCGGACTGGCACCCGGAGCCGATAAGGCCCGAGAGAATCAATCTTTTCTCATGTACTCTCATATGCATGTTCGCGTATGAATATCATTTTATCTCATGTAATTAAATATCAATATCGAAAGTCAAGACAACATATGCAATATATGAAACTTGGCCGTTAGGGCCATTGCGTCAAAATGAACGTACATCTTTTACTTTCATGATACCCCACATATGTCTACAAAGCCTCTAATATATACATGACCATGCTTATACAACATTTGTAAAATGCCAAAACCTAATGAACACATGTGACTTAGGAAGCCCCGAAGCAACTGGAGCTCACCAGCAATCTGCGGATGTCTCGTCACCTATTGCAGAGATCTACTAACACCTGTGCCTGCAGCATGTAAGGTAAGTCCCCCAAGAGGGGTCAGTACGAAGAAAGTACTGAGTATGTAAGGCCATATGAAACTAGAATAATACATAAGTATTTCCAGGAAATTAAACGTATGAGAAAGAATCAATGTGAATAGACCTTCAACCTGAGTATGTGGAACCATGTTCATTACGTCTATTATTTCATTACTTGGTCAATCAGTCTTACCATCCTCCTTCTTATACTAATCTTCAAGTTTATATACATCTAACCACGCAAGGGATATATTCTCATCTCTTTACAACTATCTTCATTAGTGTTCACTCAACTAATTAGTACCGGGCCTCCACCTTTGGTGGGCTTAAAATAAATAAGTATATAGTACCGGGCATCCACCTTTAGTGGGCTATCATATATAAATAATATATATACCGGGCATCCACCTTTAGTGGGCTATAATATATAATAATATATACCGGGCATCCACCTTTAGTGGGCTATAATATATAATAATATATACCGGGCATCCACCTTTAGTGGGCTATCATATATAAATATATACCGGGCATCCACCTTTAGTGGGCTATCATATATAACATAGCATGATATTGGGATTGTTCCATCTTGAACTTACACCCTTTAGATTTTGATCCATACTCATTGTAACATATAGTAACCATATGTACATTACTCCTCTACAAATCTTATACCCTTTACATAGTTATGAGAGTAACACCTTAAAGATCATGACCTAAAGCTCATACTTATATACACATCTCACCTCACTATCTTACTTCATGAGATTGACATCTTCACTTAGGAGGGATAATTATACTAACTTGTACATCACCTCTCTTATTACTCTTATGAGATTGAGACCCTTACTTGTGAGAGATTAACACCTTCACTTATAAGAGATTGATACTTTTACTTGTGAGAGGATGATACATTGATGATTATGACAACATTAGAACACACATATATGCCTTACCTCACTTCCTTACCCTTAAGAGAGTGACACGCTCCATTGTGAGGCAATAGGTATATTAGTTTGCACTTTACCTCCTTCACTACTCTTATGAGATTGGTACAAAGATAATCGTAATAATATTGGACTTCAGAGCATGACAAGAATAACTAGATTCTCTTATATCTAACTTTCTTTGAGGTAGTTCTTTTAGAAGTTTCAACGTTATGGAAACTTTCCTTAAAGTTTTGGATCATTAACCAATGGGTGAGAGACATAAGAATAACTTGGCAACACAACATTATTAGAACCATAACACCATGGGAACCATTGGACAATAATCCATGAACAAGAGACATAAGTATAATCACTATTGGAACATTGGAACATTAACCATGAACATGAGACATGAGATTCACAAATGATCAATAAGTAGGAAATATAGGACAATGACCCTTGATAACCGAATATGGGATACCTTAGTACATTTCGGGATTGGACTAGTGAAATGCCAATATGAATACCGTTTGCCGCAGAAACATACGGACAAAGTAACCTTACATACCTTATCTTTCCAATGTAAGTACACAATCCAATATGTGAGCACAACAATTCCACTCCTTCCTTATTTTCCACTCTACATCACAAATACATAACGGAACCAACATTAACCACCAACTACCTTACAAATGCATATAATAACAACAAGTCACATGTTTGACTTTACCATGTCATTTCCCCCTTGACAATACCATTTATGAAATTATTATTCCAAAAATCCCACAATATTCCCAACATTGACCAATACATGATAATCAATACATTTCACCATAACACTTCTCCTTTACACTTTCTTATCCACACCACATCACAAATAATCCATCAATTCACCTTAATACACTTCATAGCACATATCTGCCAAAATCCCACAATTTACACTTATAGAAAAATAACAAGTTTAATAACAAAATCACACCATACATGTTCATATCTTATCCATACCATCCTTTTTCATCAAAGGCACAAGTCATAATTCAAACTACAATCCCATGGATAACACATCTTTTTCACAAAAACCAAAAGTGCCATGTCCAACACTTCCAACCATAACCAACATGATATACATAATATATCATGCTTATAATATGTTGAAGTACAATAATAATCACTTACCCAAGCTTGGAAGAGGATGATCTTGTCCAAAAATGCCTTAGGGTTTGAAGAGAAATATCTTGCTTTGGCTTCTTGGAAAAGTCTAGAAATGCTTGTGTCTTTGGGTGAATTAAAATATGATTTTTATTTTCCTTTTAAATACCTTTAAAGTCATCCTTAGCCACTTTTCTCAATCATTGACAAGTCAAGGCAAGAATGGGTCATTTGACCCATTTTTGGCCCATGACTTTTGCCTCATTTTTGGGCCTCTTTTGAGCCCAATTCACTTGATCCAACAAAATCAATAATTTCTCATGTTTAATTCATTTCATATGCGTCACAACAATATTCCCACTCACGGGATTTATATTTGTAGCCTCAATCCCAAAAACAAGCGATTCCAGCCACGTATGGCCTATTTTGACCAAAAGGGTAAAATCGTCATTTTGATGCCAAATTCATTCTCGAGTAATTTTATCTTACCAATATATTATTTCACTCATTTCATGTATATCCTCATGGTTGTAGAAGAAACGTGGTAAAAATCGGCTCAATACGTCCCCGGGCACCCTTGGGACTTAAGAAAAATTCAAATTTTGACAAGTGGCCAAAACCAGCGTGGCACGCTCTTGGGCGCGCCCGCTTACTGCCTCTGGACTAAAAATTTTAGCCCAGAGCGGTGTGGTACGCTCTCTGGCGCGCCCCTCCCTTAAATTTTTTTTTTTTTTTTTACTTGTTGCTCTCAAAACTAAGGTACACATGTACGGGGTGTTACATTCTTCCCCCTTGGAAACATTCGTCCTCGAATGTTAGAAACATTGTCTCATTGTAACACTTAAGTCGAAGTGAATCCTTCAATTATCATATACACATAGAGTACTTGTAAATACTTACTTATTCTGACTCCAATTCCATATTCTGTACTTTGCTTTCATTTCCAAAACTTACGATTACTTTAGATTTCACTATTTCTTTGGTCTCCCTTGTGACTTCTTCCATGTGTTCGTTACTCCTACTGTGCTTTTACGGAAGCTCCTTCTTTATATCATATTACTTTCGTTTATCAAGCTAGAACAGTAAGACGTACTTCGTCACATATGAGATTTTTTTTTTTCGTATCTGGTGGATTTCCACTGGGAGCAACACCGGATAATCTCCTAGACACTTTCAAAGCCTCGCATATGAGATACTGAATGAACTATAAAGAGTTCTTGGGATACTTCAAAGTCATATATGACTTTACCACATCTTCGAACCATCTTAGAACGTACGCTATATAGAACTAATGTCTCATGCTTATACAGTACGATTTGCTTGTTCCTCTGTTTGAAGACGAAACTATGCTTATATTCACTTGGGTTAAAATATTTCTACAACTGTGTTAACTTGGTAAGCCTATCAATTATTACCCATATGGCATCACATCTATTTCTTAATCATGGTACTTATTGAGTACTCCCTACTAAATAGCATATCGTGAGTGGTGTGCGTTACCATAATGCATTTCTTTAGCTCATATATATACCGATACATCCAATCTTCCTGACACTTCAATCCGTTGCCTATAATTAATACACACTCTCGACGTGTCATCCCTCGTCGATATAATTTACACTGGGACACCCTACGGGGTAGACTAGTATCTTTCACATTAGTAGCTTTACCATTCTGACCAAATGACATATGTACCCTTCCATCCAAGGAAATTCTTTTTGGAAAATGAAAATAAAATTTATTTGCTCGGCAATCTATTGTGGCCTAACAAGAAGCCAACCAAGTCATACCCATGGTAACATTAAAATCTATCATGTCCATCTCAGTAAGATTAGTCAATGTAACATGATCACAACATTTACTATACGATTGCGACATACTCTTCTAGCTATAATAAATTCACCAACTGGTGTGGACACCCCAACTGACTTGACTATTAACTCTAGCATTCCTTCCAATTTCCTCGCAGTCAATAGAGTGACATATGATAGGGTAGAACCGGAATCGATTGATGCATATTCATTAGGTAAACATATAGATAACGTACCTGTCACTATATCAAGGTGAGCCTCTGAATTCTACTGACCTCGTAGGTCGTGCCGTACTACTCATGCCTTTCTGTGGACACTCTTTCATTTTATGCCCCGCTGTACCACACCAAAAGCAAAGATTTGTCCCCAACCGACATTCACCCAAATGATATCTTCTGCAGCGCTGACACGGCTGTCGGGGAGATTTTGATTGGTTCCTACTTCCTTGTTCTTGATACCCCATTGTTCGTGAATCCTGAATCTCGCTTCTTTGCCCAAACTGGGTGCCTCTAACCCCTTGGGATAGAGGTAGCACATTTACTGTAGGACGAGAAAATAGTGGCCTAGACGGTCTGTTAAAAATCTGAGGCCTAAATTCTCCTCGAGACGCCATGGACTGTCCCCTAAATCTAGCCCTCTTAGACGGCCCTCTTTCCAATGCCATTCCCCTTTGCATTTGACTACCCCTCTTTTGTGCAAAGGCTGGACTGACTTGTCCTTGATTTTGTGCAACGACTATCTGAGTCAACAAGTGCACTGCATTTCTTATATCCTGATCAGTTGCATTTACAGGAGGTTCTTCCAGTACTTCTTTACCTCTCAGCTCTTCAGGAAATGGAAGAGTAGGAGAAGACCGTGAAGCAATTTCAGTGTCAGCCCCACCTTGACTAGCTGGGTCAGGTGGTGATTTACTCATTTCTGTTCCGGCAGGCATATCTACTTGTTGTTTACCTTTGTCCATACCTTGTCTTGTAATTGGCAGTCTTACTATATCAAAGAAAACCAATTACAATGGTCAGATATAATCCCACCTATGACAATGGCTCTATTGCACAATCTAGAATGAAGAAATGAAACAACTCCTAAATGTCCCGTAGCCTCCTACTTATAAATGTGGCGCGCAATACATCCATAAGCAAGACTCTACTCAGACACGGCTTTGTAGACACCCTTAGAACGACCTGCTCTGATACCACTTTTGTCACGACCCAAATCCCATTCGGGCCGGACTGGCACCCGGAGCCGATAAGGCCCGAGAGAACCAATCTTTTCTCATGTACTCTCGTATGCATGTTCGCGTATGAATATCATTTTATCTCATGTAATTAAATATCAATATCGAAAGTCACGGCAATAAATGCAATATATGAAACTTGGCCGTTAGGGCCATTGCGTCAAAATGAACGTACATCTTTTACTTTCATGATACCCCACATATGTCTACAAAGCCTCTAATATATACATGAACATGCTTATACAACAGTTGTAAAATGCCAAAACCTAATGAACACATGTGACTTGGGAAGCCCCGAAGCAACTGGAGCTCACCAACAATCTGCGGATGTCTCGTCACCTATTGCAGAGATCTACTAACACCTGTGCCTGCAGCATGTAAGGTAAGTCCCCCAAGAGGGGTCAGTACGAAGAAAGTACTGAGTATGTAAGGCCATATGAAACTAGAATAATACATAAGTACTTCCAAAAAATTAAACGTATGAGAAAGAATCAATGTGAATAGACCTTCAACCTGAGTATGTGGAACCATGTTCATTACGTCTATTATTTCATTACTTGGTCCATCAGTCTTGCCATCCTCCTTCTTATACTAATCTTCATGTTTATACACATCTGACCACGCAAGGGATATATTCTCATCTCTTTACAACTATCTTCATTAGTGTTCACTCAACTAATTAGTACCGGGCCTCCACCTTTGGTGGGCTTAAAATAAATAAGTATATAGTACCGGGCATCCACCTTTAGTGGGCTATCATATATAAATAATATATATACCGGGCATCCACCTTTAGTGGGCTATAATATATAATAATATATACCGGGCATCCACCTTTAGTGGGCTATAATATATAATAATATATACCGGGCATCCATCTTTAGTGGGCTATAATATATAATAATATATACCGGGCATCCACCTTTAGTGGGCTATCATATATAAATATATACCGGACATCCACCTTTAGTAGGCTATCATATATAACATAGCATGATATTGGGATTGTTCCATCTTGAACTTACACCCTTTAGATTTTGATCCATACTCATTGTAACATATAGTAACCATATGTACATTACTCCTCTACAAATCTTATACCCTTTACATAGTTATGAGAGTAACACCTTAACGATCATGACCTAAAGCTCATACTTATATTCACATCTCACCTCACTATCTTACTTCATGAGATTGACATCTTCACTTAGGAGGGATAATTATACTAACTTGTACATCACCTCTCTTATTACTCTTATGAGATTGAGACCCTTACTTGTGAGAGATTAACACCTTCACTTATAAGAGATTGATACTTTTACTTGTGAGAGGATGATACATTGACGATTATGACAACATTAGAACACACATATATGCCTTACCTCACTTCCTTACCCTCAAGAGAGTGACACGCTCCATTGTGAGGCAATAGGTATATTAGTTTGCACTTTACCTCCTTCACTACTCTTATGAGATTGGTACAAAGATAATCGTAATAATATTGGACTTCAGAGCATGACAAGAATAACTAGATTCTCTTATATCTAACTTTCTTTGAGGTAGTTCTTTTAGAAGTTTCAACGTTATGGCAACTTTCCTTAAAGTTTTGGATCATTAACCAATGGGTGAGAGACATAAGAATAACTTGGCAACACAACATTATTAGAACCATAACACCATGGGAACCATTGGACAATAATCCATGAACAAGAGACATAAGTATAATCACTATTGGAACATTGGAACATTAACCATGAACATGAGACATGAGATTCACAAATGATCAATAAGTAGGAAATATAGGACAATGACCCTTGATAACCGAATATGGGATACCTTAGTACATTTCGGGATAGGACTAGTGAAATGCCAATGTGAATACCGTTTGCCGCAGAAACATACGGACAAAGTAACCTTACATACCTTATCTTTCCAATATAAGTACACAATCCAATATGTGAGCACAACAATTCCGCTCCTTCCTTATTTTCCACTCTACATCACAAATGCATAACGGAACCAACATTAACCACCAACTACCTTACAAATGCATATAATAACAACAAGTCACATGTTTGGCTTTACCATGTCATTTCCCCCTTGACAATACCATTTATGAAATTATTATTCCAAAAATCCCACAATATTCCCAACATTGACCAATACATGATAATCAATACATTTCACCATAACACTTCTCCTTTACACTTTCTTATCCACACCACATCACAAATAATCCATCAATTCACCTTAATACACTTCATAGCACATATCAGCCAAAATCCCACAATTTACACTTATAGAAAAATAACAAGTTTAATAACAAAATCACACCATACATGTTCATATCTTATCCATACCATCCTTTTTCATCAAAGGCACAAGTCATAATTCAAACTACAATCCCATGGATAACACATCTTTTTCACAAAAACCAAAAGTGCCATGTCCAACACTTCCAACCATAACCAACATGATATACATAATATATCATGCTTATAATATGTTGAAGTACAATAATAATCACTTACCCAAGCTTGGAAGAGGATGATCTTGTCCAAAAATGCCTTAGGGTTTGAAGAGAAATATCTTGCTTTGGCTTCTTGGAAAAGTCTAGAAATGCTTGTGTCTTTGGGTGAATTAAAATATGATTTTTCTTTGCCTTTTAAATACCTTTAAAGTCATCCTTAGCCACTTTTCTCAATCATTGACAAGTCAAGGCAAGAATGGGTCATTTGACCCATTTTTGGCCCATGACTTTTGCCTCATTTTTGGGCCTCTTTTGAGCCCAATTCACTTGATCCAACAAAATCAATAATTTCTCATGTTTAATTCATTTCATATGCGTCACAACAATATTCCCACTCACGGGATTTATATTTGTAGCCTCAATCCCAAAAACAAGCGATTCCAGCCACGTATGGCCTATTTTGACCAAAAGGGTAAAATCGTCATTTTGATGCCAAATTCATTCTCGAGTAATTTTATCTTACCAATATATTATTTCACTCATTTCATGTATATCCTCATGGTTGTAGAATAAACGTGGTAAAAATCGGCTCAATACGTCCCCGGGCACCCTTGCGACTTAAGAAAAATTCAAATTTTGACAAGTGGCCAAAACCAGCGTGGCACGCTCTTGGGCGCGCCCGCTTACTGCCTCTGGACTAAAAATTTTAGCCCAGAGCGGCGTGGTACGCTCTCTGGCGCGCCCCTCCCCTAAATTTTTTTTTTTTTTTTTTTTACTTATTGCTCTCAAAACTAAGGTACACATGTACGGGGTGTTACATTCTTCCCCCTTGGAAACATTCGTCCTCGAATGTTAGAAACATTGTCTCATTGTAACACTTAATTCGAAGTGAATCCTTCAATTATCATATACACATAGAGTACTTGTAAATACTTACTTATTCTGACTCCAATTCCATATTCTGTACTTTGCTTTCATTTCCAAAACTTACGATTACTTTAGATTTCACTATTTCTTTGGTCTCCCTTGTGACTTCTTCCATGTGTTCGTTACTCCTACTGTGCTTTTACGGAAGCTCCTTCTTTATATCATATTACTTTCGTTTATCAAGCTAGAATAGTAAGCCGTACTTCGTCACATATGAGATTTTTTTTTTTTTTTGTATCTGGTGGATTTCCACTGGGAGCAACACCGGATAATCTCCTAGACACTTTCAAAGCCTCGCATATGAGATACTGAATGAACTATAAAGAGTTCTTGGGATACTTCAAAGTCATATATGACTTGACCACATCTTCGAACCATCTTAGAACGTACGCTATATAGAACTAATTTCTCATGCTTATACAGTACGATTTGCTTGTTCCTCTGTTTGAAGACGAAACTATGCTTACATTCACTTGGGTTAAAACATTTCTACAACTGTGTTAACTTGGTAAGCCTATCAATTATTACCCATATGGCATCACATCTATTTCTTAATCATGGTACTTATTGAGTACTCCCTACTAAATAGCATATCGTGAGTGGTGTGCGTTACCATAATGCATTTCTTTAGCTCATATATATACCGATACATCCAATCTTTCTGACACTTCAATCTGTTGCCTATAATTAATACACACTCTCGACGTGTCATCCCTCGTCGATACAATTTACACTGGGACACCCTACGGGGTAGACTAGTATCTTTCACATTAGTAGCTTTACCATTCTGACCAAATGACATATGTACCCTTCCATCCAAGGAAATTCTTTTTGGAAAATGAAAATAAAATTTATTTGGTCGGCAATCTATTGTGGCCTAACAAGAAGCCAACCAAGTCATACCCATGGTAACATTAAAATCTATCATGTCCATCTCAGTAAGATTAGTCAATGTAACATGATCACAACATTTACTATACGATTGCGACATACTCTTCTAGCTATAATAAATTCACCAACTGGTGTGGACACCCCAACTGACTTGACTATTGACTCTAGCATTCCTTCCAATTTCCTCGCAGTCAATAGAGTAACATATGATAGGGTAGAACCCGAATCGATTGATGCATATTCATTAGGTAAACATATAGATAACGTACCTGTCACTATATCAAGGTGAGCCTCTGAATTCTGCTGACCTCGTAGGTCGTGCCGTACTACTCATGCCTTTCTGTGGACACTCTTTAATTTTATGCCCCGCTGTACCACACCAAAAGCAAAGATTTGTCCCCAACCGACATTCACCCAAATGATATCTTCTGCAGCGCTGACACGGCTGTCGGGGAGATTTTGATTGGTTCCTACTTCCTTGTTCTTGATACCCCATTGTTCGTGAATCCTGAATCTCGCTTCTTTGCCCAAACTGGGTGCCTCTAACCCCTTGGGATAGAGGTAGCACATTTACTGTAGGACGAGAAAATAGTGGCCTAGACGGTCTGTTAAAAATCTGAGGCCTAAATTCTCCTCGAGATGCCATGGACTGTCTCCTAAATCTAGCCCTCTTAGATGGCCCTCTTTCCAATGCCATTCCCCTTTGCATTTGACTACCCCTCTTTTGTGCAAAGGCTGGACTGACTTGTCCTTGATTTTGTGCAACGACTATCTGAGTCAACAAGTGCACTGCATTTCTTATATCCTGATCAGTTGCATTTACAGGAGGTTCTGCCAGTACTTCTTTACCTCTCAGCTCTTCAGGAAATGGAAGAGTAGGAGAAGACCGTGAAGCAATTTCAGTGTCAGCCCCACCTTGACTAGCTGGGTTAGGTGGTGATTTACTCATTTCTGTTCCGGAAGGCATATCTACTTGTTGTTTACCTTTGTCCATACCTTGTCTTGTAATTGGCAGTCTTACTATAGCAAAGAAAACCAATTACAATGGTCAGATATAATCCCACCTATGACAATGGCTCTATTGCACAATCTAGAATGAAGAAATGAAACAACTCCTAAATGTACCGTAGCCTCCTACTTATAAATGTGGCGTGCAACACATCCATAAGCAAGACTCTACTCAGACACGGCTTTGTAGACACCCTTAGAACGACCTGCTCTGATACCACTTTTGTCACGACCCAAATCCCATTCGGGCCGGACTGGCACCCGGAGCCGATAAGGCCCGAGAGAACCAATCTTTTCTCATGTACTCTCGTATGCATGTTCGCGTATGAATATCATTTTATCTCATGTAATTAAATATCAATATCGAAAGTCACGGCAATATATGCAATATATGAAACTTGGCCGTTAGGGCCATTGCGTCAAAATGAACGTACATCTTTTACTTTCATGATACCCCACATATGTCTACAAAGCCTCTAATATATACATGAACATGCTTATACAACAGTTGTAAAATGCCAAAACCTAATGAACACATGTGACTTGGGAAGCCCCGAAGCAACTGGAGCTCACCAACAATCTGCGGATGTCTCGTCACCTATTGCAGAGATCTACTAACACCTGTGCCTGCAGCATGTAAGGTAAGTCCCCCAAGAGGGGTCAGTACGAAGAAAGTACTGAGTATGTAAGGCCATATGAAACTAGAATAATACATAAGTACTTCCAAAAAATTAAACGTATGAGAAAGAATCAATGTGAATAGACCTTCAACCTGAGTATGTGGAACCATGTTCATTACGTCTATTATTTCATTACTTGGTCCATCAGTCTTGCCATCCTCCTTCTTATACCAATCTTCATGTTTATATACATCTAACCACGCAAGGGATATATTCTCATCTCTTTACAACTATCTTCATTAGTGTTCACTCAACTAATTAGTACCGGGCCTCCACCTTTGGTGGGCTTAAAATAAATAAGTATATAGTACCGGGCATCAACCTTTAGTGGGCTATCATATATAAATAATATATATACCGGGCATCCACCTTTAGTGGGCTATAATATATAATAATATATACCGGGCATCCACCTTCAGTGGGCTATAATATATAATAATATATACCGGGCATCCATCTTTAGTGGGCTATAATATATAATAATATATACCGGGCATCCACCTTTATTGGGCTATCATATATAAATATATACCGGACATCCACCTTTAGTAGGCTATCATATATAACATAGCATGATATTGGGATTGTTCCATCTTGAACTTACACCCTTTAGATTTTGATCCATACTCATTGTAACATATAGTAACCATATGTACATTACTCCTCTACAAATCTTATACCCTTTACATAGTTATGAGAGTAACACCTTAAAGATCATGACCTAAAGCTCAAACTTATATTCACATCTCACCTCACTATCTTACTTCATTAGATTGACATCTTCACTTAGGAGGGATAATTATACTAACTTGTACATCACCTCTCTTATTACTCTTATGAGATTGAGACCCTTACTTGTGAGAGATTAACACCTTCACTTATAAGAGATTGATACTTTTACTTGTGAGAGGATGATACATTGATGATTATGACAACATTAGAACACACATATATGCCTTACCTCACTTCCTTACCCTCAAGAGAGTGACACGCTCCATTGTGAGGCAATAGGTATATTAGTTTGCACTTTACCTCCTTCACTACTCTTATGAGATTGGTACAAAGATAATCGTAATAATATTGGACTTCAGAGCATGACAGGAATAACTAGATTCTCTTATATCTAACTTTCTTTGAGGTAGTTCTTTTAGAAGTTTCAACGTTATGGAAACTTTCCGTAAAGTTTTGGATCATTAACCAATGGGTGAGAGACATAAGAATAACTTGGCAACACAACATTATTAGAACCATAACACCATGGTAACCATTGGACAATATTCCATGAACAAGAGACATAAGTATAATCACTATTGGAACATTGGAACATTAACCATGAACATGAGACATGAGATTCACAAATGATCAATAAGTAGGAAATATAGGACAATGACCCTTGATAACCGAATATGGGATACCTTAGTACATTTCGGGATTGGACTAGTGAAATGCCAATGTGAATACCGTTTGCAGCAGAAACATACGGACAAAGTAACCTTACATACCTTATCTTTCCAATGTAAGTACACAATCCAATATGTGAGCACAAAAATTCCGCTCCTTCCTTACTTTCCACTCTACATCACAAATACATAACGGAACCAACATTAACCACCAACTACCTTACAAATGCATATAACAACAACAAGTCACATGTTTGGCTTTACCATGTCATTTCCTCCTTGACAATACCATTTATGAAATTATTATTCCGAAAATCCCACAATATTCCCAACATTGACCAATACATGATAATCAATACATTTCACCATAACACTTCTCCTTTACACTTTCTTATCCACACCACATCACAAATAATCCATCAATTCACCTTAATACACTTCATAGCACATATCAGCCAAAATCCCACAATTTACACTTATAGAAAAATAACAAGTTTAATAACAAAATCACACCATACATGTTCATATCTTATCCATACCATCCTTTTTCATCAAAGGCACAAGTCATAATTCAAACTACAATCCCATGGATAACACATCTTTTTCACAAAAACCAAAAGTGCCATGTCCAACACTTCCAACCATAACCAACATGATATACATAATATATCATGCTTATAATATGTTGAAGTACAATAATAATCACTTACCCAAGCTTGGAAGAGGATGAACTTGTCCAAAAATGCCTTAGGGTTTGAAGAGAAATATCTTGCTTTGGCTTCTTGGAAAAGTCTAGAAATGCTTGAGTCTTTGGGTGAATTAAAATATGATTTTTCTTTTCCTTTTAAAGACCTTTTAAGTCATCATTAGTCACTTTTCTCAATCATTGACAAGTCAAGGAGAGAATGGGTCATTTGACCCATTTTTGGCCCATGACTTTTGCCTCATTTTTGGGCCTCTTTTGAGCCCAATTCACTTGATCCAACAAAATCAATAATCTCTCATGTTTAATTCATTTCATACATGTCACAACAATATTCCCACTCACGGTATTTATATTTGTAGCCTCAATCTCAAAAACAAGCGATTCCAGCCACGTATGGCCTATTTTGACCAAAAGGGTAAAATCGTCATTTTGATGCCAAATTCATTCTCGAGTAATTTTATCATACCAATTTATTATTTCACTCATTTCATGTATATCCTCATGGTTGTAGAATAAACGTGGTAAAAATCGGCTCAATACGTCCCCGGGCACCCTTGCGACTTAAGAAAAATTCAAATTTTGACAAGTGGCCAAAACCAGCGTGGCACGCTCTTGGGCGCGTCCGCTTACTGCCTCTAGACTAAAAAATTTAGCCCAGAGCGGCGTGGTACGCTCTCTGGCGCGCCCCTCCCTTAAAATTTTTTTTTTTTTTTTTTTACTTATTGCTCTCAAAACTAAGGTACACATGTACGGGGTGTTACATTCTTCCCCCTTGGAAACATTCGTCCTCGAATGTTAGAAACATTGTCTCATTGTAACACTTAAGTCGAAGTGAATCCTTCAATTATCATATACACATAGAGTACTTGTAAATACTTATTTATTCTGACTCCAATTCCATATTCAGTACTTTGCTTTCATTTCCAAAACTTACGATTACTTTAGATTTCACTATTTATTTGGTCTCCCTTGTGACTTCTTCCATGTGTTCGTTACTCCTACTGTGCTTTTACGGAAGCTCCTTCTTTATATCTTATTACTTTCATTTATCAAGCTAGAATAGTAAGCCGTACTTCGTCACATATGAGATTTTTTATTTTTTTTTTCGTATCTGGTGGATTTCCACTGGGAGCAACACCGGATAATCTCCTAGACACTTTCAAAGCCTCGCATATGAGATACTGAATGAACTATAAAGAGTTCTTGGGATACTTCAAAGTCATATATGACTTGACCACATCTTCGAACCATCTTAGAAGGTACGTTATATAGAACTAACTTCTCATGCTTATACAGTACGATTTGCTTGTTCCTCTGTTTGAAGACGAAACTATGCTTACATTCACTTGGGTTAAAACATTTCTACAACTGTGTTAACTTGGTAAGCCTATCAATTATTACCCATATGGCATCACATCTATTTCTTAATCATGGTACTTATTGAGTACTCCCTACTAAATAGCATATCGTGAGTGGTGTGCGTTACCATAATGCATTTCTTTAGCTCATATATATACCGATACATCCAATCTTCCTGACACTTCAATTCGTTGCCTATAATTAATACACACTCTCGACGTGTCATCCCTCGTCGATACAATTTACACTGGGACACCCTACGGGGTAGACTAGTATCTTTCACATTAGTAGCTTTACCATTCTGACCAAATGACATATGTACCCTTCCATCCAAGGAAATTCTTTTTGGAAAATGAAAATAAAATTTATTTGGTCGGCAATCTATTGTGGCCTAACAAGAAGCCAACCAAGTCATACCCATGGTAACATTAAAATCTATCATGTCCATCTCAGTAAGATTAGTCAATGTAACATGATCACAACATTTACTATACGATTGCGACATACTCTTCTAGCTATAATAAATTCACCAACTGGTGTGGACACCCCAACTGACTTGACTATTAACTCTAGCATTCCTTCCAATTTCCTCGCAGTCAATAGAGTAACATATGATAGGGTAGAACCCGAATCGATTGATGCATATTCATTAGGTAAACATATAGATAACGTACCTGTCACTATATCAAGGTGAGCCTCTGAATTCTGCTGACCTCGTAGGTCGTGCCGTACTACTCATGCCTTTCTGTGGACACTCTTTCATTTTATGCCCCGCTGTACCACACCAAAAGCAAAGATTTGTCCCCAACTGACATTCACCCAAATGATATCTTCTGCAGCGCTGACACAGCTGTCGGGGAGATTTTGATTGGTTCCTACTTCCTTGTTCTTGATACCCCATTGTTCGTGAATCCTGAATCTCGCCTCTTTGCCCAAACTGGGTGCCTCTAACCCCTTGGGATAGAGGTAGCAAATTTACTGTAGGACGAGAAAATAGTGGCCTAGACGGTCTGTTAAAAATCTGAGGCCTAAATTCTCCTCGAGACGCCATGGACTGTCCCCTAAATCTAGCCCTCTTAGACGGCCCTCTTTCCAATGTCATTCCCCTTTGCATTTGACTACCCCTCTTTTGTGCAAAGGCTGGACTGAATTGTCCTTGATTTTGTGCAACGACTATCTGAGTCAACAAGTGCACTGCATTTCTTATATCCTGATCAGTTGCATTTACAGGAGGTTCTGCCAGTACTTCTTTACCTCTCTGCTTTTCAGGAAATGGAAGAGTAGGAGAAGACCGTGAAGCAATTTCAGTGTCAGCCCCACCTTGACTAGCTGGGTCAGGTGGTGATTTACTCATTTCTGTTCCGGCAGGCATATCTACTTGTTGTTTACCTTTGTCCATACCTTGTCTTGTAATTGGCAGTCTTACTATATCAAAGAAAACCAATTACAATGGTCAGATATAATTCCACCTATGACAATGGCTCTATTGCACAATCTAGAATGAAGAAATGAAAAAACTCCTAAATGTCCCGTAGCCTCCTACTTATAAATGTGGCGCGCAACACATCCATAAGCAAGAATCTACTCTGACACGGCTTTGTAGACACCCTTAGAACGACCTGCTCTGATACCACTTTTGTCACGACCCAAATCCCATTCGGGCCGGACTGGCACCCAGAGCCGATAAGGCCCGAGAGAACCAATCTTTTCTCATGTACTCTCGTATGTATGTTCGCATATGAATATCATTTTATATCATGTAATTAAATATCAATATCGAAAGTCACGGCAATATATGCAATATATGAAACTTGGCCGTTAGGGCCATTGCGTCAAAATGAACGTACATCTTTTACTTTCATGATACCCCATATATGTCTACAAAGCCTCTAATATATACATGAACATGCTTATACAACAGTTGTAAAATGCCAAAACCTAATGAACACATGTGACTTGGGAAGCCCCGAAGCAACTGGAGCTCACCAACAATCTGAGGATGTCTCGTCATCTATTGCAGAGATCTACTAATACCTGTGGCTGCAGCATGTAAGGCAAGTCCCCCAAGAGGGGTCAGTACGAAGAAAGTACTGAGTATGTAAGGCCATATGAAACTAGAATAATACATAAGTACTTCCAAAAAATTAAACGTATGAGAAAGAATCAATGTGAATAGACCTTCAACCTGAGTATGTGGAACCATGTTCATTACGTCTATTATTTCATTACTTGGTCCATCAGTCTTGCCATCCTCCTTCTTATACTAATCTTCATGTTTATATACATCTAACCACGCAAGGGATATATTCTCATCTCTTTACAACTATCTTCATTAGTGTTCACTCAACTAATTAGTACCGGGCCTCCACCTTTGGTGGGCTTAAAATAAATAAGTATATAATACCGGGCATCCACCTTTAGTGGGCTATCATATATAAATAATATATATACCGGGCATCCACCTTTAGTGGGCTATAATATATAATAATATATACCGGGCATCCACCTTTAGTGGGCTATAATATATAATAATATATACCGGGCATCCATCTTTAGTGGGCTATAATATATAATAATATATACCGGGCATCCACCTTTAGTGGGCTATCATATATAAATATATACCGGACATCCACCTTTAGTAGGCTATCATATATAACATAGCATGATATTGGGATTGTTCCATCTTGAACTTACACCCTTTAGATTTTGATCCATACTCATTGTAACATATAGTAACCATATGTACATTACTCCTCTACAAATCTTATACCCTTTACATAGTTATGAGAGTAACACCTTAAAGATCATGACCTAAAGCTCATACTTATATTCACATCTCACCTCACTATCTTACTTCATGAGATTGACATCTTCACTTAGGAGGGATAATTATACTAACTTGTACATCACCTCTCTTATTACTCTTATGAGATTGAGACCCTTACTTGTGAGAGATTAACACCTTCACTTATAAGAGATTGATACTTTTACTTGTGAGAGGATGATACATTGATGATTATGACAACATTAGAACACACATATATGCCTTACCTCACTTCCTTACCCTCAAGAGAGTGACACGCTCCATTGTGAGGCATTAGGTATATTAGTTCGCACTTTACCTCCTTCACTACTCTTATGAGATTGGTACAAAGATAATCGTAATAATATTGGACTTCAGAGCATGACAAGAATAACTAGATTCTCTTATATCTAACTTTCTTTGAGGTAGTTCTTTTAGAAGTTTCAACGTTATGGCAACTTTCCTTAAAGTTTTGGATCATTAACCAATGGGTGAGAGACATAAGAATAACTTGGCAACACAACATTATTAGAACCATAACACCATGGGAACCATTGGACAATAATCCATGAACAAGAGACATAAGTATAATCACTATTGGAACATTGGAACATTAACCATGAACATGAGACATGAGATTCACAAATGATCAATAAGTAGTAAATATAGGACAATGACCCTTGATAACCGAATATGGGATACCTTAGTACATTTCGGGATTGGACTAGTGAAATGCCAATGTGAATACCGTTTGCCGCAGAAACATACGGACAAAGTAACCTTACATACCTTATCTTTCCAATGTAAGTACACAATCCAATATGTGAGCACAACAATTCCGCTCCTTCCTTACTTTCCACTCTACATCACAAATACATAACGGAACCAACATTAACCACCAACTACCTTACAAATGCATATAATAACAACAAGTCACATGTTTGGCTTTACCATGTCATTTCCCCCTTGACAATACCATTTATGAAATTATTATTCCAAAAATCCCACAATATTCCCAACATTGACCAATACATGATAATCAATACATTTCACCATAACACTTCTCCTTTACACTTTCTTATCCACACCACATCACAAATAATCCATCAATTCACCTTAATACACTTCATAGCACATATCGGCCAAAATCCCACAATTTACACTTATAGAAAAATAACAAGTTTAATAACAAAATCACACCATACATGTTCATATCTTATCCATACCATCCTTTTTCATCAAAGGCACAAGTCATAATTCAAACTACAATCCCATGGATAACACATCTTTTTCACAAAAACCAAAAGTGCCATGTCCAACACTTCCAACCATAACCAACATGATATACATAATATATCATGCTTATAATATGTTGAAGTACAATAATAATCACTTACCCAAGCTTGTAAGAGGATGATCTTGTCCAAAAATGCCTTAGGGTTTGAAGAGAAATATCTTGCTTTGGCTTCTTGGAAAAGTCTAGAAATGCTTGTGTCTTTGGGTGAATTAAAATATGATTTTTCTTTGCCTTTTAAAGACCTTTTAAGTCATTCTTAGCCACTTTTCTCAATCATTGACAAGTCAAGGCAAGAATGGGTCATTTGACCCATTTTTGGCCCATGACTTTTGCCTCATTTTTGGGCCTCTTTTGAGCCCAATTCACTTGATCCAACAAAATCAATAATTTCTCATGTTTAATTCATTTCATACGCGTCACAACAATATTCCCACTCACGGTATTTATATTTGTAGCCTCAATCCCAAAAACAAGCGGTTCCAGCCACGTATGGCCTATTTTGACCAAAAGGGTAAAATCGTCATTTTGATGCCAAATTCATTCTCGAGTAATTTTCTCATACCAATATATTATTTCACTCATTTCATGTATATCCTCATGGTTGTAGAATAAACGTGGTAAAAATCGGCTCAATACGTCCCCGGGCACCCTTGCGACTTAAGAAAAATTCAAATTTTGACAAGTGGCCAAAACCAGCGTGGCACGCTCTTGGGCGCGCCCGCTTACTGCCTATGGACTAAAAATTTTAGCCCAGAGCGGCGTGGTATGCTCTCTGGCGCGCCCCTCCCTTAAATTTTTTTTTTTTTTTCTTACTTATTGCTCTCAAAACTAAGGTACACATGTACGGGGTGTTACATTCTTCCCCCTTGGAAACATTCGTCCTCGAATGTTAGAAACATTGTCTCATTGTAACACTTAAGTTGAAGTGAATCCTTCAATTATCATATACACATAGAGTACTTGTAAATACTTACTTATTCTGACTCCAATTCCATATTCTGTACTTTGCTTTCATTTTCAAAACTTACGATTACTTTAGATTTCACTATTTATTTGGTCTCCCTTGTGACTTCTTCCATGTGTTCGTTACTCCTACTGTGCTTTTACGGAAGCTCCTTCTTTATATCTTATTACTTTCGTTTATCAAGCTAGAATTGTAAGCCGTACTTCGTCACATATGAGATTTTTTTTTTTTTTCATATCTGGTGGATTTCCACTGGGAGCAACACCGGATAATCTCCTAGACACTTTCAAAGCCTCGCATATGAGATACTGAATGAACTATAAAGAGTTCTTGGGATACTTCAAAGTCATATATGACTTGACCACATCTTCGAACCATCTTAGAAGGTACGTTATATAGAACTAACTTCTCATGCTTATACAGTACGATTTGCTTGTTCCTCTGTTTGAAGACGAAACTATGCTTACATTCACTTGGGTTAAAACATTTCTACAACTGTGTTAACTTGGTAAGCCTATCAATTATTACCCATATGGCATCACATCTATTTCTTAATCATGGTACTTATTGAGTACTCCCTACTAAATAGCATATCGTGAGTGGTGTGCGTTACCATAATGCATTTCTTTAGCTCATATATATACCGATACATCCAATCTTCCTGACACTTCAATTCGTTGCCTATAATTAATACACACTCTCGACGTGTCATCCCTCGTCGATACAATTTACACTGGGACACCCTACGGGGTAGACTAGTATCTTTCACATTAGTAGCTTTACCATTCTGACCAAATGACATATGTACCCTTCCATCCAAGGAAATTCTTTTTGGAAAATGAAAATAAAATTTATTTGGTCGGCAATCTATTGTGGCCTAACAAGAAGCCAACCAAGTCATACCCATGGTAACATTAAAATCTATCATGTCCATCTCAGTAAGATTAGTCAATGTAACATGATCACAACATTTACTATACGATTGCGACATACTCTTCTAGCTATAATAAATTCACCAACTGGTGTGGACACCCCAACTGACTTGACTATTAACTCTAGCATTCCTTCCAATTTCCTCGCAGTCAATAGAGTAACATATGATAGGGTAGAACCCGAATCGATTGATGCATATTCATTAGGTAAACATATAGATAACGTACCTGTCACTATATCAAGGTGAGCCTCTGAATTCTGCTGACCTAGTAGGTCGTGCCGTACTACTCATGCCTTTCTGTGGACACTCTTTCATTTTATGCCCCGCTGTACCACACCAAAAACAAAGATTTGTCCCCAACGGACATTCACCCAAATGATATCTTCTGCAGCGCTGACACGGCTGTCGGGGAGATTTTGATTGGTTCCTACTTCCTTGTTCTTGATACCCCATTGTTCGTGAATCCTGAATCTCGCTTCTTTGCCCAAACTGGGTGCCTCTAACCCCTTGGGATAGAGGTAGCACATTTACTGTAGGATGAGAAAATAGTGGCCTAGACGGTCTGTTAAAAATCTGAGGCCTAAATTCTCCTCGAGACACCATGGACTGTCCCCTAAATCTAGCCCTCTTAGACGGCCCTCTTTCCAATGCCATTCCCCTTTGCATTTGACTACCCCTCTTTTGTGCAAAGGCTGGACTGAATTGTCCTTGATTTTGTGCAACGACTATCTGAGTCAACAAGTGCACTGCATTTCTTATATCCTGATCAGTTGCATTTACAGGAGGTTCTGCCAGTACTTCTTTACCTCTCAGCTCTTCAGGAAATGGAAGAGTAGGAGAAGACCGTGAAGCAATTTCAGTGTCAGCCCCACCTTGACTAGCTGGGTCAGGTGGTGATATACTCATTTCTGTTCCGGCAGGCATATCTACTTGTTGCTTACCTTTGTCCATACCTTGTCTTGTAATTGGCAGTCTTACTATATCAAAGAAAACCAATTACAATGGTCAGATATAATCCCACCTATGACAATGGCTCTATTGCACAATCTAGAATGAAGAAATGAAACAACTCCTAAATGTCCCGTAGCCTCCTACTTATAAATGTGGTGCGCAACACATCCATAAGCAAGACTCTACTCAGACACGGCTTTGTAGACACCCTTAGAACGACCTGCTCTGATACCACTTTTGTCACGACCCAAATCCCATTCGGGCCGGACTGGCACCCGGAGCCGATAAGGCCCGAGAGAACCAATCTTTTCTCATGTACTCTCGTATGCATGTTCGCGTATGAATATCATTTTATCTCATGTAATTAAATATCAATATCGAAAGTCACAGCAATATATGCAATATATGAAACTTGGCCGTTAGGGCCATTGCGTCAAAATGAACGTACATCTTTTACTTTCATGATACCCCATATATGTCTACAAAGCCTCTAATATATACATGAACATGCTTATACAACAGTTGTAAAATGCCAAAACCTAATGAACACATGTGACTTGGGAAGCCCCGAAGCAACTGGAGCTCACCAACAATCTGCGGATGTCTCATCACCTATTGCAGAGATCTACTAACACCTGTGCCTGCAGCATGTAAGGTAAGTCCCCCAAGAGGGGTCAGTACGAAGAAAGTACTGAGTATGTAAGGCCATATGAAACTAGAATAATACATAAGTACTTCCAAAAAATTAAACGTATGAGAAAGAATCAATGTGAATAGACCTTCAACCTGAGTATGTGGAACCATGTTCATTACGTCTATTATTTCATTACTTGGTCCATCAGTCTTGCCATCCTCCTTCTTATACTAATCTTCATGTTTATATACATCTAACCACGCAAGGGATATATTCTCATCTCTTTACAACTATCTTCATTAGTGTTCACTCAACTAATTAGTACCGGGCCTCCACCTTTGGTGGGCTTAAAATAAATAAGTATATAGTACCGGGCATCCACCTTTAGTGGGCTATCATATATAAATAATATATATACCGGGCATCCACCTTTAGTGGGCTATAATATATAATAATATATACCGGGCATCCACCTTTAGTGGGCTATAATATATAATAATATATACCGGGCATCCATCTTTAGTGGGCTATAATATATAATAATATATACCGGGCATCCACCTTTATTGGGCTATCATATATAAATATATACCGGACATCCACCTTTAGTAGGCTATCATATATAACATAGCATGATATTGGGATTGTTCCATCTTGAACTTACACCCTTTAGATTTTGATCCATACTCATTGTAACATATAGTAACCATATGTACATTACTCCTCTACAAATCTTATACCCTTTACATAGTTATGAGAGTAACACCTTAAAGATCATGACCTAAAGCTCATACTTATATTCACATCTCACCTCACTATCTTACTTCATGAGATTGACATCTTCACTTAGGAGGGATAATTATACTAACTTGTACATCACCTCTCTTATTACTCTTATGAGATTGAGACCCTTACTTGTGAGAGATTAACACCTTCACTTATAAGAGATTGATACTTTTACTTGTGAGAGGATGATACATTGATGATTATGACAACATTAGAACACACATATATGCCTTACCTCACTTCCTTACCCTCAAGAGAGTGACATGCTCCATTGTGAGGCAATAGGTATATTAGTTCGCACTTTACCTCCTTCACTACTCTTATGAGATTGGTACAAAGATAATAGTAATAATATTGGACTTCAGAGCATGACAAGAATAACTAGATTCTCTTATATCTAACTTTCTTTGAGGTAGTTCTTTTAGAAGTTTCAACGTTATGGCAACTTTCCTTAAAGTTTTGGATCATTAACCAATGGGTGAGAGACATAAGAATAACTTGGCAACACAACATTATTAGAACCATAACACCATGGGAACCATTGGACAATAATCCATGAACAAGAGACATAAGTATAATCACTATTGGAACATTGGAACATTAACCATGAACATGAGACATGAGATTCACAAATGATCAATAAGTTGGAAATATAGGACAATAACCCTTGATAACCGAATATGGGATACCTTAGTATATTTCGGGATAGGACTAGTGAAATGCCAATGTGAATACCGTTTGCAGCAGAAACATACGGACAAAGTAACCTTACATACCTTATCTTTCCAATGTAAGTACACAATCCAATATGTGAGCACAATAATTCCGCTCCTTCCTTACTTTCCACTCTACATCACAAATACATAACGGAACCAACATTAACCACCAACTACCTTACAAATGCATATAATAACAACAAGTCACATGTTTGGCTTTACCATGTCATTTCCCCCTTGACAATACCATTTATGAAATTATTATTCCAAAAATCCCACAATATTCCCAACATTGACCAATACATGATAATCAATACATTTCACCATAACACTTCTCCTTTACACTTTCTTATCCATACCACATCACAAATAATCCATCAATTCACCTTAATACACTTCATAGCACATATCGGCCAAAATCCCACAATTTACACTTATAGAAAAATAACAAGTTTAATAACAAAATCACACCATACATGTTCATATCTTATCCATACCATCCTTTTTCATCAAAGGCACAAGTCATAATTCAAACTACAATCCCATGGATAACACATCTTTTTCACAAAAACCAAAAGTGCCATGTCCAACACTTCCAACCATAACCAACATGATATACATAATATATCATGCTTATAATATGTTGAAGTACAATAATAATCACTTACCCAAGCTTGGAAGAGGATGATCTTGTCCAAAAATGCCTTAGGGTTTGAAGAGAAATATCTTGCTTTGGCTTCTTGGAAAAGTCTAGAAATGCTTGTGTCTTTGGGTGAATTAAAATCTGATTTTTCTTTGCCTTTTATAGACCTTTTAAGTCATCCTTAGCCACTTTTCTCAATCATTGACAAGTCAAGGCAAGAATGGGTCATTTGACCTTTGCCTCATTTTTGGGCCTCTTTTGAGCCCAATTCACTTGATCCAACAAAATCAATAATTTCTCATGTTTAATTCATTTCATACGCTTCACAACAATATTCCCACTCACGGGATTTATATTTGTAGCCTCAATCCCAAAAACAAGCGATTCCAGCCACGTATGGCCTATTTTGACCAAAAGGGTAAAACCATCATTTTGATGCCAAATTCATTCTCGAGTAATTTTATCATAACAATATATTATTTCACACATTTCATGTATATCCTCATGGTTGTAGAAGAAACGTGGCAAAAATTGGCTCAATACGTCCCCGGGCACCCTTGGTACTTACGAAAAATTCAAATTTTGACAAGTGGCCAAAACCAGCGTGGCACACTCTTGGGCGCACCCGCTTACTGCCTCTGGACTAAAAATTTTAGCCTAGAGCGGCGTGGCACGCCCCTCCCTTAAATTCTTTTTTTTTTTTTTTTTTACTTATTGCTCTCAAACTAAGGTACACATGTACGGGGTGTTACAATGCGGGACAAGTACCCTCACTTATTTAATGATACATATACTCTTTCTTTTCTTGACTTGGATTATTTTCCTTATTTGATCGTTCGGGGATGAACGATGGGTAAATTGGTATCTGGTGTAATAAACTTTTTCATCTTTACAGGTAAGTCTAACATGTGAAAATTCGGGTTAAGTTTTTCCCCGAATTGGGAGTTAGAAATGTCAGGCTTGGCTAGTCTTGGATAAAATCCAAGCGAGGTATGGTCAACAAAAATCTAGGAATGGATTGGGTAAATGTAATAAAGATTAGCATATTTTTATGTTAGTTATGACGATAAGGAATCCATAGGATTTTTCGGAAGTGAATTCGGGTAGTAGAACTCCCGATATCAAACTTGATGTAAATGGGTTACTTCAAAATGTCATGGTTTAAACGCATATTGCAAAAAAGACAAAACTGGGAGCAATCTCGAGTTTTTGCCTTGACCCCGGATGGAAATTACAATGGTGTTGTTGAGTCCAAAATGTTGAATTTGGTAGCGTAGCATAGTCCATTTTCATTCACGAGATTCCAAACGGATCTCGAGGTTCAAGTCGAAATATTTACAACTTGGTGGAATTGGTGGTGCATCAACTCCTGGTGCAAGCCCAGTTCCTTTATCGCAACCTTAATGAGGACCCCTGCAATCGCAAGGGTCCATGATATTAGTCATTGCAATCGCGAAGCTTGAGGGCTCGCGATCGTGATGAAAGAGGTCGGTGGGCCAGACCATCTTATTCTTTACGACCGCATGGCTAGGCCATCGCAATCACGATGGTCCCGTTAGGCGGATGTCGTGATTACAAACAGGTGACCTCGCGACAGTATTAAGGAAACCCCTGGCAGTATATATACTCCCTTCTTCATTTTTCACCATACTTTCTAAGTACCAAGCACCATTATAGGTACCTTGAGCTCTGAAATTAAGGGAAAATTTTATAGTTGAGCTGGGATTAGCTTAGGAACGTGTTTGCGGGCCCTATATCTTTGAATTCCCATAAGCTTTCACTTAATTTCTTGGTTAATTCCCTATTTTTGTTATTTATTTTTGGATTGTTGTTAGGACTGGTTCAGAACTATTTTGAGCTCGGAATTGGCTACATTTTTATGGCTTTTGATCCTTAAGATGTGTGGGATGTTGTGACGGTTTTAATTTTGTGATTCTGTAAGCAGGCCCCACATGAGATTTTTAGTCTGATTTCTGACCTGGAGCATTTATATGTAATATGGGTATCATTTTACTCATCTTGATGCATAAATCATTATTTTGGTAGCGTGGCAGCTCTCAGATGTTTCTCAAAAGGGGAAAGCTCCTGTTTAGAGGATTCAGCGAGCGTTCGGTGGCATCCAAGTAGGCTAGGCTTACCCTACTTATAGATGGAGCTTAGTTATGGTATTAGTATGCTATTGTGCTAGTTTTGGGTAGGAGTTTTAGCTCGGTACTATTTTAGTACTTTTTCACTTTTTTTAGCTGGTTAGGGCTCCATTTTGATAGATTTTGGTCCTGTTCTCCACTAGTATAGTGTGCTATAATCCTTAGGACTAGAATTAGTGCTTTTAGTACCTTGCGATGGGATGGGGAAGCCCTAGACTAGACTCGGGTAGGTTCTTGGTTAGATTTGGTTATCAGGACCTTGGAATGGGCCCCAATGCCTTTCTTAGATAGTGTATTTTGACATAAAGTTCCATTAGGCTCAGTTAGACTTCTGGATACTGCTTTAGGCTATTACCTTGGGTTGGGTTTGACTTAGATTTTGTTTTTAGCCTGTTTTAGTTCTTTTTTCCTGGGTAGAATAGTAACTGATCCTGTACCATACCTCTTGACCTAGTAGTTAGGATGTAACACCCCGTACCAACTACACCCTACATGACGAAGTTGAACCATGGTTACGCAAGTGTCGAGAGTCAAAGTATAAATTTTGTAATGTTATTAATGAGACAATTGATATTGGGCCTGGTACATGGGATTAGACCTTTGTAGGAGGTGTAACACCCGTATGTTGTCAAACCGCTACGACTACGTGTACATTTATGGAATTAGTAAAACATGGGAGAATTGATGAATTTTGTATTTAATTGTGGGCATGTAAAGGCTTATACAATTGGGCCCTAAATGAGGCCCAAATATATGAGAAAGACATGGCCCAAAAAGGGGGTCTTGACCCATTCTTCCAATTTTGGTCCTATTGACCAAAACAACATAGCATTAAATGCTAATTAAAAGATAAGGGAGACATGAGGGCCTATATAAAGAGGAAAAATCAGAATTTTAAGGCATTTGAACTCTCATGCCTTTTCTAGATTTTTCCACATATTTCTTATTTGACTCTCAAGAACCCTAAGGCATTTTCTTGGCCAAGATCATCCTTGTAGACAGCTTGGTAAGTGTTTATTATGATGAATTAATATATGATATGCATGGAAGATGGTTTATATCATGTTGGTTATGTTGGTGAAGAGTGAGAAGGCCACTATGTGAAAAACACTTTGTGTTTGCTAAATCGGAGGATGATTTTTGTCTTGAAAGCTTGAATATGGACATGTGATATGTGATCATAGTCTTGACTTGTCTTGGCATGATGTATAATGTTTGGAATTTCTATTGTGAAATTGGTTATGGTTTTGGTGGTGGATTGGCCGTAAAGTGTCGTTTTGGTGATTTTATGTGTGTTGTGAGACCATGGCTGGTTGTTGACATGTTAGATGATCAAAAATATGTTAAAATGAGTTTGGTTATGATCATGGACCATTCATGGCATTCAAAGACCCAAAAAGAAGCCATTTCGGACCAAACGGGCATCCGCCCCCGCAGACGGAGGCACCTGCGGGCGCAGATGCCAACGCAGATGCCTCTGGCTGCTGCCAGAGGGCACCTGCGCACGTACCTTTCCACCTTCGGGCACAGGTGGCAGCGCAGGTCAGTCCCAGATTTTGGTTTTGTGTGTTTTCGTCCCTAGTTGATCCCCGAAGGCCCTGATACCCTTTTTGGATGAAATTATGAACTTGTGATGTCATTTTAATGACTTTAAAGTGTCGTATGAAGGCATGTTGGACTTTATTAAGTTTGGATTAATGTTCACATGTTGTTATGAAAGAGTAATAGCGACGGAATAACAATGAAGGGACATAAAGGGTAAGTGTGATGCGAAATGCTATTGTTGTATGAAATCTTGGTCCATGAGTGTAATGTTATGGTATTATTGACATGATGATGCAGTGAGTTGTATTGTAAGGAGTGAAATGAAGTTATATAGCAGTCATATGGTTCATTGTCGTTTTGTACACTTGTACGGTAAATAATTGTTAACGAGAGTTCCATTGTGGATTTGTATTGTAGAGTGAAACATAAGGAAGAAGCTGGACTGTTGTGTTCATATATAGACTTGTGTACTCATACTTGGAAGTAAAGGTATGTAAGGTTACTCTTCTCTATCCTTCTGCAGCATGTGGCGTTCACATTTGTCATAGTACTCTTTCGCTTCCGAAATGCTGATGGTTAGTGTTACTCACATGGTACTTACTCATTGGTAATTGGTGAATCATATGACTCATGTCCATACGTTGAATTGTGATCATTGACTAGTATGTGAAAAAGTTCTATAAGTTTCTAAGGTATCGCATTTCTAGTTGGTAAGCAGTGTCTACTCCCATGTGCCTTATTCATTGTTCACTATCCTAAGGTTCCACAAGTGTTACATTCCAAGAGAGGTCTATAGTATTCACATGTCTCATATGCATTGATAATGTTCCGAAAGCAAATAGTGGTTATGCTCATGCGTCTTATTTAGTGCTCATTGTCGTAAGGTTCCAAAAGTGTTCTATTTCAAAGGGGTTCTATAGCATTCCAACTAAGGTTGATATATATTGTTATTCATATGTGTTTTACTCCTAGACGAATCATGATCCACCTAGTTCTTATTTATGGGCGGAAGTTCTTAAGTGTCATATGTTGTAGATCCTAAGAGAATTATCCCAACAAGAGCAATGAGGTAAAGAGAGCTTGTTTAGTTGACTAGTATTGTTTCAATCATGTTATGAGTCCAAGTTCCATTAGCGTTATATACATGTCTCATATTCATTAGCAATGTTTCAAATGTCCAATGAGGTATGTTCCAAGGTTTCAATAGTGGTTGTACTCATGTATTTTGTTCATTGATCATTGTCCAATGGTTCCAACAGTGTTATATTTCCATGAAGGCTATGTTTCCAAAAATGCTTACTCACATGTTTCTCACTCATTAATTATTGATCCAAAGCTTCAAATAAAGTTGTGACTATCATTGTATTAATCTCTCATAAGAAAAAGTATCAATCTCTCTCAAGTGAATGAATCAATCTCCTAAAAGCGAATGTACTAATCTCAAAGTAATGAAATAAAGGAAGCAATGTTATGTAATGTTTACCCACAACAAAGTGGATGCCCACCAAGAGTGGATTACTACCCACAACAAAGTGGATGGCCACCAAGAGTGGATGACTACCCACAACAAAGTGGATGCCCACCAAAGAGTGGATGACCACCCACAATAAAGTGGATGCCCACCCAAGGGTGGATGACTACCCACAATGAAGTGGATGCCCACCAAAAGGTGGATGATCATAATAAACCACCAATAAGGTGGACGACTAATAAAGATGACAAATGGAAGTAAGGAAAATACTAAATGTAATGTACATGGTTTCCCACATACAGAAACAGAGTTTATTCACATTGCTATTTCTCTTATATTGATTTCATGGTTGTTTGTATTATGTACGAATCATTGGAGATAGTCATAAAGAAAGAAAGGTACATAAGTCCACACATAGAGTTTTTCTTATAATTATTTCGATTGAAGTTCTTATGTATTGATGCATTGATGTCATTTTCTTAAGGACTTACATACTCAGTACATTCTTCGTACTGACCCCTCTTGGGGACTTACCTTACATGTGCAGGTGCAGGTATTAGTAGACCTCGTCAGTAGGCTGCGGATCACATACAGGTCCTTGGTGAGCTCCAGTTGCTTCGGGGCTTCCAAAGTCACACATGGATACTAGGTTTTGATATTGTGTAAACATTGTATAAACATGGTCATGTACCTATTAGACGTTTTGTAGACATATGTGGGAAGATGAAAGTAAAAGATGTACACTCATTTCGACGTAATGGCCCTAACGGCCAAGTTTCATATATTGCACCTATTGCCATGACTTGATATTGAATTACGTGAAATAAAATGACATGCATACACGGATATACACATGAGAGTGCATGAGCAACGATTGGTTCTCTCGGGCCATAACGGCTTCGGGTGCCAATCACGCCTCGATGGAAGTTGGGGCGTGACATAGGACCCACCTTAACTTAGTGGACTTATCCACCTGGGATTTGTATTCATGACCTTTATGGCTTGGAAATATGCTCAAAACTCTTGAATTTTCCTCCCATTTGCTAGTTACATTTATGTTTACGTAAATACATTTTTGTTCCGGTTCGAGTCTGGCATATGCTTTATTGCTATTACTATTATGGGTTCTGGCACGATACTGGCATTGCTTATGGTAACTATTTATGAGCTCTGGTATGAGTCTGATACCATTTATAGTTAGGGTTGACTACTTATGGGATCACTTGTTTTCAGTTATGGTAGGGTTACTATGAGTTTCGATTTGAGTCCGACATTTATTTATGACATGGTGTGATGTTCAGGAGTGGTTTACAGTTGTTACTGGGAGTATTTGTAGTGGTACTGAGTTCTGTTGTACATGATTTATGTGGCCTCTCATTATTACCTACTATTTCTGATTCGAGCCCGGCGTCTGGCCTTTCGTTACTACCCATTAGTGTTGGTTCAAGCCTGGTGCACATCTAGATATTTTTATCTTGGATTTGGGATCAGAAGGTTACCTGAGATTGGTTCAGCTATGGGTTACTTATGCTTCTTATTTTAGTTACTTCTTGTCCGCACTCGCCAGCTTATGGGGGCTCGGTAAGGTTAATTGTTTTCTTGTATGTGCCTTCTGGGCTTATAGGGGTCCAGATAGGTTATAGTTCGCTCGTATTTCTTACTTTTGAGTTATTTATTTCCATTACTATACTTGCTAGTACAATAGATATTTACATTTTACATTTCTGTATTGTATTATATTTATGCTTTTACTATATTTGAGCTCAGTCTGCAGATCATGTCTACTGAGTACCAGTTGCTTTGGTAATCATACCGCACTTCTGCATTTTTTCCTAATGCAGATCCGAGTACGAGCCACCAACGCTGATGTTATCCTCAGACCCATCTACTGATCCGGAGACGGGGTGAGCCTTCTAGAGTTCGAGGCTGATCCTTCTCCATCTATCTCAATTATAGTCTTTTGCATTCCTAGTCTACTGTACATATGTATATTTTGGATACTGCCTAGTACTCTTCTTTTATTGTACTGGCTCTAGTACCGATCTTACCAGGTCTAGACTACCATGAAACTTTGTCACATGTTGCTAAGATGGTAATAGTGAGATGTGCCATTTCTCTGGTTGTGTCCAAAGACTAGAATTTATTCCAAATGGATGTCTATAATGCATTCCTTCAAGGAGATCTAGATGAGGAGGTGTATATGGCTATGCCTGAAGGCTTTGAGAAACTAGGAGAGACCAAATTCTATAAAATACTTAAGTTTTTGTATGGTCTGAAGCAAGCTTCCAGACAATCGAACATAAAACTTACTTTTACCTTGTTGACTACTAGTTTTACCCAAAGTGCTCATGCTTACTCCTTATTCACCTTGAAAAGGGATGCAGTTATAGTGATTGTGCTAGTCTATGTTGATGATCTTCTCATTACTAGTAGATATGACCTGTTGATTAATGCAGCAAAGGAGGT
Source organism: Capsicum rhomboideum (assembly GCA_031232105.1). Taxonomy (NCBI): domain Eukaryota; kingdom Viridiplantae; phylum Streptophyta; class Magnoliopsida; order Solanales; family Solanaceae; genus Capsicum; species Capsicum rhomboideum. Next base: position 34,573,705 of record CP124716.1, read on the forward strand.
ACTACATCAACAACTCAAGCTCAAAGATTTAGGCTAGCTCAAGTATTTCTTGGGCATTGAAAGTTTTGATATCAATTGAAGGTGTTGTTCTGAATCAAAGGTAATATATTTTAGAGCTCATACATGACACAGGTCTTAGTGGTTCAAAGATTGTTTCTACCCCTTTAGAGTCCAACTTGAAATTGACTTTAGTGGACTATGATAGAGTTGTTGGTTTAACTAGTGATGTTCTGTTACATGATGTCACTTCTTATCAAAAGTTGATTGGTAAGCTGTTATATGCTACTATTACTAGACCAGATATTAGTTATGCAATACAAACTCTCAGTCAATTCATGCAAACTCCTAAGAAGTCACATTGGGAGGCAGCTATAAGAGTGGTCAGTTATTTGAAAGGCACAGTTGGTCAAGGAGTTTGGTTGCAGGCCAAACCTTTCACTATGTTAACTTGTTGGTTTGACTCAGATTGGGTTGCTTACCCAAACATAAGAAGGTCCATCACAGGGTATGTCGTCAATTTTAGAGAGTTCCTAGTGTCTTGGAAATCCAAGAAGAAACAGGTTGTTTCCAAAAGCTCAGTTGAATCTGAATACAGGAGTATGGCATCTGCAGTAGCTGAGGTGACTTGGCTACTAGGTTTGTTTACTGAGTTAGGAGAACATATCAAAATGCATGTCACTATCTTAAGTGACGGCAAGTCAGTTATTCAACTAGAAGCTAATCCAGTTTTACACGAGAGGATCAAGCATATAGAGATAGACTGTCATTTTATCAGGGACAAGATCAAGGCAGGGTTCATTAATGTTGTTTATGTACACACTCAGCAATAAGTAGCTGATCTGCTGACTAAGGATCTGGGACAAGCTCAACACTCACATCTCTTAAGTAAGCTTGCTGTGCTTAATATCTTGCCCCCTGCAGCTAGAGGAGTTGTGTTGAAGTATATTCCCTCACAATCACTGATTAGTTACTATTCCATTAGCTACTTTCACCTCTTAGTCATTAGTGTGTGTTAGTGGATGGTTAGATGAGGATGATGATCTGTCAAGAAGCTTCTAGAATCAGTTTTTAGATATTTTTAGGATATAGATATTTTATATCAGAGTTGTCTACATAAATCAGTGTATAGTCCTCATTGTACTAGATCAATTCAAGCATTTTTCATTAAATTCTCTCTGTATTCTTTCTTCCTGTGTTTTCTCAGCTGTATCAATAGGGTCCTGAGTGTGAATTCTAGAATTTAATCAGGTAACATAGCTAAATTTTGTCCTAGTGTCAAATCCAACCAGAATATTCAAGTTAAGGAATTTATTCAGGAAGGTAAATTCTTTTTATAAATGGGCTCTATGCCCGGTTTTAATTTAAAAAAATAATAATTCAGGAAGGTATATGAAAAAGTGAGCACACTTAGAAGAATTCTTCGCACACCTGTTACAACACATAATTGATTTACCAATAGGTAATCAAGACATCAAGCTAAGGATCAAGCTTACTAGGAACTCACTGAGAATGGTAAATACTCCGACAAATCTATATAAAAATTATTTAGAGAACACAATACTAAGGATTCATTCCTTAGCAAGGTATCACATAACAACATCACTTTTAAATTTTCCTTCCTATGTTATAGATTGTGGCTCAAAAACATCCATTTGATGATACTATTTCTAACTTTGGTAGACAAATTACTTCTAATTATGCTTATGTTGCACTAACAATTCTTGCAATGAGACTATGCAACATGTTTTTGTTGAAAAGTGTTGCAGTTAGGTACATATTAAGAATCATGGGATCACCTTTAGGCATCAACACCTCTCTAATGCCAATTAGAATATATGGATGATCATTTATTGGACATATAAAAGAATTCCATAAACAGGCCATTAATTCTGATTACCCTTATCATTATCTGCTAGGAAATCTGGAAGAGAATATGTGTATGTAAATATGATGATCAAAAGAAGTTCAACCTTTTCAAGATAAGGCAACAAATTGAATGGAAAATTAGAGCTGCTATCAGCAAACATTTTCCAAAGTGCAATTTACCCTGGAATTGGTTCAAATTCTGTGAGATAGTTCAAAAACTTCACCACGTCCAAGTTTTCCCAATTGTTTACTGGCACAAGCCTGCTGTTGGTGATTAATTGTTAGTGATATTAAGTTAAGCAGAGATTTCAGAGATCTTAAGGATAGTGACAAGGCTGGTATTGGTGGTGTGTTACGAGACCATAAGGGTGATCTCATCTATGCTTTCTTAAAATCTGCGCAATGTAGTAGGAGCATTCAATGGTTTTACTGCCTTCACTTGTGAAATGGACTCTATATATATTGCTCACAAACATGTTCCGACAAAACAAATCTATATGCTACAACCTGAACCACATAGTAGATGAAATCTCACAATTGATGAACCAATACATGATGAATGCCTCTCATTGTCTCAGAGAAGCCAATCAAGTGGAGACCTTATCAACTGCCTCTCAAGCTTATTTTCCTTTTTTCAACTTTCTAATGGTGCCAAGGGACCTTTCTAATTAGACAAGGAGCAACTTCCTAGTATTAGTTTGAAGTATGACATATCTAAATTTTTCGTGAGCAAACTTTGAGTTTAGTTATTTTTCCTATCAGGCTGTTTTTTGTGGCACCTTGATTAGGACCTTTTGAAGGATATCTTATCCTTGTGTTGTATTTTCAGTAGGCCAGACTTACACCCCCTTCCATTTGGCTGTTTTTGTAACAATAATTGAAATACAACACCCCCAGTTCCACTGGGAAATTATATTAAGAAAAAGTTCAAAAGTTTCCTGAAAAAATTATTCAAATTGATTGGGCGACTTTCTAGGTGAAATACCAATAGTTGAGCGACTTTATAAGTGAACTACCTAAGTTGAGCACTGATTTTTGAGTTATAAAAACAAAGTTATAGACTTTATAAGTGAAATACCTAAGTGACTTTTAAGTTATAAAACAAAGTCGAGTAATTTTCTAAGTGAACTATCCTAAGTTGAGTGAGCGTGTGAGGTATTATCTCATTGATTTAACATGAAAGTAGAAAAGAGAGTACATAATAGTATCAGTTTAATTTTTCGAAAGGATAGACAGGAAATAAACACAACTTTTAATTATTGATATATTATTTCTGTAACATAAGGAGATCACACACGACAGACTTAGACCGTTAACACTGTACTAGGTAAACTTGCATATGCGAAGTTCACTTATTCGAACTTAAAAAGGTCGTGCACAGTTTCATAATTAATAAGCACGACGAGAACTTTATTAATATAGTAGATATTATGAAGAAGTTGCTGCTCAACAAATGAAGCCAGTAGGAGGGTGCCTTCCACAGCTGTTGAGAATGACGCTTATAGCGACTGGCACATTCAAAGTTATAATTCCCAGCACGTTTGCTTTTATGGCAGTGCACAAGCAAACCGCTGCCTCTAGATCTACCAGTCCCTGGATCAAACTGCAGCATGGCAAAGTTGGCGGAGACCCCACCTCTAAATTCACCAAATTAAGTATATTAGCACATACCCTAAGTTTCAAAGCATCTATTGGGCACGTTTCATGTCCTTCCCCACCACCTCCGCCAGTACAGTTTCCGGTTACAAGAGCAAAGAAGAGGAGATTCAGTGTTACAAAAAGGGTAACCGAGGACTGAGTTGTTTTGGAAGCCATGTTAATTAAGTTAAAATGTAGCGAATACGAAGGAGCTTTTAATTCTGAAGATGATGGATGAATATAATTGTGCTACTAACGATGGGTATTTATACTAATAGGCGAACTGTTGCACGTAAAACCATTGTGAACGTACGATATATATTACAACCTCAAATATAATTAATTCAATTATTGTGTGCTGTTGATTAATTGCTAATGCATGAATTGTGTACTGGTGTTGAAAATGTTAAGGAAGCATTGGCATGATCAGATTACTTAGTACTAGCTATTACCAGCTTACTACTAGTAGCTTACATCTCTATAATATAGCTGTTGGAAATTGAATTGCCTTTAGCCTCCATTAGGATTAAATATTCCCGTGATCCAAGAAATTTCTACGGAATGTTTGAACCTCTGTTTAATTCTTTAGAACACTTCCCATGCCTTGAGCATCCTCCCTCCATCTCATACTATTTGGCATGTTTGCCTTTTGCACAACTTTTAAGGAAAAATTAATAAGGGGTGCAAATTGACTAATATGACTCTATTAAACTCACATTAAATATTGTCATTACCTATTGGAGTTAATTACTCTTCCATTAAAATACTAAGGGTAAAGTTGGAAAAAGGTGTCCAATTATCTCTTGATTATTTAAACATGCTAATTATTTTAAGACAAATATTTTTACCAAACATGCCAAGTAATATGAGACGGAGGGAGTACATACTAGTAGTTTCTTGGAACATATGTTGTACGTGTACGCCGAATTACGTATTATATGATCTTGTAATATAACATCAATATAATTACTAAAACAAAGTTTTAATAGTAAATCATTATACATGAAATAACAAAGTATAAGTTTCTAAGAATCGTTGTATAATGACTTGTTTGTCTAAGTCCACATAATTATATATTGTCCGAAACTAGCTATACAAAACCAAAAGTAAACAAATTTTGATTAGATATTATTTTTTACCCTTCCACAGGAGCTCTCACATTTTCTTTTTCCTTGGTAACTCAAACTCATAACCTTAGGGTTAGAAGTGAGGAGTGCTTACTTACCGAGCAACTTCCTCTTGTCAAGTTTAATTAATTAGACAATTATAATTTTTTAATTTTTTTTACCTATTTTAATTATATGCTTGATATTTCCTTTTATCCATTTTAAATCTGTCATGATGCATGGACAACATAACTCTTTACGATTATTGAAGAAAACAACTTGTAAAGATCTCTTTTATGTTCTATTTTCAAATATTTTACATGTAAAAATAAATATCTCTCAGGAGAATTAACATAAAACTAAAAAAAATAGTATTATCATCTACAAAACTATTGACCCCTTTTAGCAGACTTTTATTGGTGCTAATTATACCGTCCATATGGTACTTCTTTGTATGTTTTGGGAGAATGGTTTTCTACTCTTTATAAACTTTTTTAAATTTTATGTCTTTTTTACACGAGATCTTCATTTTTACACATATTTATTTTTACACATAAGAGATCTGAAATAATTTTTTTTATTTTCAAATTATAAGAGGCCAAGAGATCACATTTCCTCGTATGATTTTGGTGATGATAAAAGAAGTTGAGTACATGTCCCGCCTCTATAACGAGCTTAACATTGTTCGCATATTCTCAAAATAGGGGTAGCTTAACATAATTGGACTCCTATAGCGAATCTTTATTTAGAGGCCTAAAACTTAAATAAACTTCGTATATATTTTATTTGAAATCTATTTTTTAAACTATTTTCGGAATACAAAATTATTACTTAATAACTTCTTTATGATAGATTTCTTCAAATATATTTTTCAATTGTTAGTTTGAGGTAAGATTTTATCAATTTCAATATTGAAAAACATTATTCCATTGGGGCAATCATTATACGAACTGTTGAAAAAATTCTACAAGCAATAAGTTGACAAATATTAGATAAAACTAATAGAGTTAGAACGATAGAATGTGTTTCAAGAAGTTGATAACTTGTTATGCCCCACTTTAATATGCTCGCTGCAATGCTTGAAACCTAAAAAGAAACAAAAAAAATATTACAACTATACTTTTTTCAACACCTTTCTACTATTGGCTCTTATTTTTGGCAAAGTATTACTCTAAGGGATCGTTTGGTTCGCGTTATAAAGTGGGATATTCCATGGTTAAGTTTGATACAAAATTTATACCGTATTTGGTTGATGATATAAATTCATCCCGGGACTAATTTATATCATCAACCAAATATGATAAATCTAATATCAAACTTAGTCTTGGAATATCCCATTTTATCGGAATTTTGTCCCATCCAACATGAGATTATTTTATACCACTTCTCATATGACATAAATTAGACCAGAAATTATAATTTCAGGACTATAATACTGAAATAATTTAGTCTAGTATCAAATGACCCCTAACTTATTAGAGATTTGAAGAAAGAAAGTACAAAATGAGTTAACGAGGATAAAATAATGTGAGTATTTTAAAATATAAGAAGGCAAAACAAATTTGGAAGCCTACCTCTTCCCCACCTCCCTTTCCAAATTTGGAAGCCTAAGGCATATGGCTTACTGGCCTAGCTTTAGAGCTGGCTCAGTCTCAAACTGAGTTGCATGTTTTTTCTACATTAGCATTATAGAATAGTAAATTGATGAATATTTTATAAGAACTCGTCCAAAGTTGAAAATTGGATTGTAAATTCATGAATCATAGTTGCAGGTTATACTTCTGCCACCTTTACTTTCTAGCTAGCAACCTATGAAGGAAAAGTTCCATTTGTTAGGTATTTTATAATAGTCTGATGTAACTTATATTTTGTAGATGAATTATGTCTGTATTAAATTATTCAAATGATCATTTAGTCCACATTGAGTTATTCGCTGTAATTCTTCGAATTCTCATAATATTTCAAAACAACAAAGGAAACATTCACTAATTTTAGTCTAATTAATGTGTCGACTTGTGAACACATAATTTATTTATTTTGTTGGAATTGAAATTGATATAGTTGATAAAGTTCAACGTGCAACCATGGAAAAAGAGAGAACTCAAGCTTTTGCAACAATAGAGCTTCACAATCAAACGAAAATTAGAGACAAACATAATGAGATGTTAAATTCTCTGATAGTCCACACTTCAAGTGGCTGAACAAATGGAAACTTTACAACCCTTGGATCAAGAAATATACATTTTAATCCTGACGATCCAAGCTCATTTAGAAGAGCTGATTTGGCAGCTGATTTGGAAAAACAGCAAGGAGCCACGGAGGCAGAAATGAGGAAACATAAATTTCAAATTTTCCTTGACAGATTTATTCAAATTTTGTACAAAATAGTACATAAATAGCTATAAATAATTGGCTTGGAGTGTGTAGCCAATCAGATTGCATACACATATAAGATTCTTTTGTTTTCTTCTCTTTAGGTATTTTGTATATATACATTAAAGCAGAATGAATACACAGCAAGGAAAATTTTCCCATTCTTTGTCTTTGATTTTCTACATGGTATCAGAGCAACCTTGAGAATCTAGTCTCTTTGTTGCCTCTTTTTCCCTTTTTCTCCCTCCCTAATCTCTATTTCTCAGTTCAACAATGGTGACAACAACAGATCTCACTTCTGGTAGCTCTACAAGCGCTTGAAATACCACCAACTCTGGAACTGATCACACTCATCCTTACTTTCTTCATGCTTCAGATTCTCCAGGAATGAACCTTGTTAACTCACCCTTTAATTAAAAGGTTACAGTGGATGGAGAAAATCAATCTTGATAGTTCTTTCCATAAAAAATAAGGTTGGGTTCATTGATGGTACTAACAAAGAACCAACTTCAGTAGCACCAGATTTTAAATTTTGGAGCAGATGCAATGACACGGTTCTTTTATGGTTGCTCAACTCTCTTTCAAAAGAGATAGCTGACAGTGTTATCTACTCCAAGACAGCCAAGGATCTGTGGAAAGAACTTGAGGATAGATTTGGTAAGTCTAATAGAGCACAACTCTATCATCTGCAAAAGGAGTTGAGTGACTTGATGAAGGTTTCAAATGACATTACTGGCTATTTCACAAAAATCAAAAGTCTTTGGGATGAGCTTGATGCCTTGAACAGCTCTGACAACTGCTCATGTGACTGTCATTGTGGTGGAAAAGAAAAAATGGCTAAGTCTCTTCAAGATGAGTGATTGATCCAATTTCTGATGGGTTTGAATGATGCTTATGCTGTTGGAAAGAGTAACATATTGATGCTCTCACTTTTACCCACTGTGAATTATGTTTACTCACCAGGAAACTTTACTTCTCTCTTGGCCACAAATCAAAACATTCTTGGTCAAAACTCTGGATATTATGAGTCTAAGGGAAAGAAAATCACATTGATTTGTTTTCACTGTAAGAAACTTAGGCATAATGTGGATAAATGCTATAGAATAATAGGTTTTCCAAGCGATTTCAAGTTTACAAAGACTAAGAGGTTCCAGGAAAATGCAAAGAGCAATGATGTTTACATGGAAGGAACACAAAGACATAGTGGAGGACATGGACAACATTTCACCCAGGATCAGTACTCACAACTGATTCAAATGCTTCAGAAGGTGAGGGTGAATCAATTAGATGGTTCAGCAGGATATGCTTCAACCAAAGCAGTGACCTATGCTGGTAAGGTTTTCAATAAATCACCTTATAAAGTTATTCATTTCAATCAAAAAACCTGGTTATTGGATTCAGGTGCTACTCAACATATGTGTTTTGATTCAAAGATCTTCTTAGAGATTAGTACTCTTAAAACCCCTGTATTTGTTGACCTTCCTGATTCTCATAGGGTCAAGGTTACTCAAATTGAAAGTTTCCCTTTACATACTAACCTCATTTTGAAAGATTTCTTATTTATTCCATGTTTCAAATATAATCTCATTTCAGTCTATAAGTTGTGTAAACAATTAAGTTGCTTACTCATTTTTTCCTCATTTGGTTATTTCTTGCAAGGCCCTTCAATGAAGAGGCCTCTAGCATTTGGTGAAGCAAAAACAGGGCTATATCTCCTAGAGTCAAGTTTTCAGTATCTTAAGAGTTTTGTCGACACATTAGTTAATTTCTGCAATCAAGAAAAATCTAATTGTCTTTCTGTTTCAAGAACTTTTTCTATTCCTGTAAAGAATGCTATGTAAGGTTGTGGCACCTTAGATTGGGGCATATTCCATTTCAATCAATGAAGAATATTTGTTCAGTTCTTGTTTCTCCTCTTCATTTTAATTCTGATTGCAATGTATGTCCCTTAGCTAGACAATCCAAGCAACCTTTTCAATCTAGTAATATTAGTACAAAGAAGATCTTTGAATTAATCCATATCAACACTTGGAGGCCATACAAAATTCTTTCACAAGATGGAAACAAATATTTTTTAACTTTAGTGGATGACTATAGCAGAGCAACTTGGACTTATCTTCTGAAAACAAAGAGTAATGACTTCACTATCTTAAAGTATTTTTTGGTAATGGTTGAAAGACAATTCAATGTCAAAGTTAAGATAATCAGGTCAGAGAATGCATTGAAATTAGGTGGGAGCAATCTGTCCACTGAATTTTTCGCTTCACAAGGAATCCTTCATCAAATCAATTGTGCTCATACTCCACAACAAAATGGTGTTGTGGAGAGAAAACATAGGCATCTTCTTGAGGTATCAAGGGCACTACTTCATCAAATCAAAATTGCCTATTTTATACTGGGGAGAGTGTGTACTGACTGCTACATACTTCATAAATAGATACCCCTCTAAAGTCCTTAAAATTAGAACTCCATATGAGGTTCTTTTTTGAAGTCCTCCTAATTACTCCCATCTTAGTAGTTTTAGTTGTCTATGCTATGCTAGCAATGTTTCACACGATAGGGGAAAGTTTGAGCCTAGATCTATTCCTTATGTTTTCGTAGGCTATCCTTATGGAAAGAAAGGATATAGGTTGTTTGTTTTGAACATTAGAAAGATAATAGTCTCTAGGAATGTTAGATTTCATGAAGATATTTACCCCTTCTCCACTATCTCAAATTGACAACCCTCATTCTCAACTCCTATATTTACCACTGATCATTCTATCTCACAAACTGATCTTCTGCCAAACATTGAACTAGATATTTTTTTCACCTCAAAATCATGAACCTGATAGTATCAATAAGGTGCCTAACACATCACATTTAGAAACAAAATTTGAATCACAACTTGTTAATACAGGGAGCTCAGAAGAAGGATTTGATGTTTTTCCTTTGCATGAGACACATGACATTTCACCTTCCACAATCACACAAAGAAAGTCAAAAATAACACACAAGAAACCAGCCTACTTAGAAGAATATGTATGCAATGTAGTTTTTTTTGACAGATTTAAACAATACTTATTTCAATCAGCCTATTATCCCCAAAAGTTATTCTTTTGCTAGCTTATCCAGAACAAATGAACTAGTCTTGAACTCTATTTCAAATATCACAGAACTAACTTCTTATGCCCAAGCAGAATTACATCCAGGATGGAAATTGGCTATGGAAGATGAAATTAGAGCACTGATTGAGAATAAAACCTGGAAAGTGGTGAAATTACCAAAAGGAAGGAGGGTATTACCATGTAAATGGGTCTACAAGATCAAACATAATTCTGATGGAAGTATAGAGAGGCTAAAAGCAATATTGGTTATTAGAGAAGATATTCAAAAGGAAGGAATTGATTTTAATGAGACTTTTCACCGGTTGTCAAAATGACAGCTATTAAATGTTTATTGACTATAGCCGTGAAGCAAGAATGGAAAATTTCACAATTAGATTGTGAATAATGCATTTTTGCATGGAAAAATTGATGAGAAGGTTTTCATGAAATTTCCAACAGGAATGTAATTACCTAGTTCACAACATGTTTGCAAACTCAAGAAGTCTTTATATAGACTTAGACAAGCATCAAGACAATGGTACTCAAACTTGGCAGAAGCTTTAAATTTTAAACGTTCTTGCTCATCACTCAATGACTATCTACTTTTCTTCAAGAAATCAGGATCTAATATCTCTATTCTAGCGGTGTATATAGATGATATTATTCTAACAAGAAACAATCAAGCAAAATTAATGCAGCTGAAAGAGTTCTTGCATTTAGAATTTAAGCTCAAATATTTGGGAGATATACACTACTTTCTGGGACTTGAAATCCTTTGGGAACCAACAGGAATGATAGTAACTCAAAGGAAATCTACTCTAGAACTTTTAAATGAGTTTAGTTGTGATCATTTACCTCTAGTATCTTCTCCACTTGATCCATCTTCAAAATTGGATTTTTCCATATGTGAACTATTGATTGATCCAACTTCCTATTGGAGACTGCTTGGAAAAATGAATTATCTCACCCATACTAGGCCAGATCTCTCTTTTACAGTTCATCATCTCAGTCAGTACATGCAACAACTAAGAGGACCTTATTTTACTGCTACATCAAGAGTGCTTCTATATCTTAGGTCGAATCCAAGCCAAGGAATTTTCTATTTGTTGATCCTTCATTCAAATTACTTGCTTTCTGCGATATAAAGTGGAGTTCTTGCCTCAACACTCGTAGGTCGATCAGTGGGTTCTTTATCAGCCCGGAAGGGTCTCTAATCTCATGGAAATAAAAAAAACAAGCTTCCGTCTCTTTGTCCTTCAATGAAGCAGAGTATAGATCCATGAGAAGAGTGGTTTCAGATATCACATGGCTCACTCGATTGCTCATAGATCTTGGAGCTACTCCTTCAGCTCAAATTCCACTTCACTCTGATAGTCTATCTGCAATCCACATTGGTCGTAACCCCATTTTTCATGAACGAACCAAACATGTAGAAATTGATTGCCATTTTGTCCAACAACAATTTCTTTCCAATTTGATTTCTCTTTAATTCGTTCCCTCTTCCTCTCAACTTGCAAACTTGTTCACTAAACCTTTATGGGACCATCTCATCGTTCAATTTTCGGCAAGTTGGGCCTCGCTTCACTCCCCTCCAACTTGAGGGAGGGGTGGGGTGTTGGAATTGAAATTGCTAAAGTTGATAAAGTTCAACGTGCAACCATTGAAAAAGAGAGAACTCAAGTTTTTGCTGCAATAGAGCTTCACAATCAAACGAAAAATAGAGACAAATACAATGAGATGTTCAATTCTCTGATAGTCCACACTTCAAGTGGCTCAACAAATGGAAACTTTACAACCCTTGGATCAAGAAATATAATTTCTAATCCTGATCATCCAAGCTCATTTAGAAGAACTGATTTGGAAAAACAACAAGGGACCACGTGGAAGCAGAAATAAGGCAACATATATTCCAAATTTTCCTTGACAGACTTTTTCAAATTTTGTACAAAATAGTACATACATAGCTGTAAAGAATTGGCTTGTAGTGTGTAGCCAATCAGATTGCATACACACATAGGATTCTTTTGTTTTCTTCTCTTTAGGTATTTTGTATATTATATATTACAGCAGAATGAATTCACAACAAGAAAATTTTTTCATTCTTTGACTCTGATTTTCTACAATTTAGTTGGCATTATAGCCCATCAACTTTATACGATTATTTTTTTCAATTTTTAAATTTGAGGCTTATAGTAAAAAAAACCTATATGATCGAGGTAATTTTTTAAAAAAAGTTGATCGCACTATGTTAGAGGCCCCAACACAATTTTGAGTTTCATTAAAAGCAGATGATTAAGGTAATTTTTTTTATAAGTGACAAAATTTTGTTCGCTCGATTGCAAACACATCTAATATTTCTTTCACATCTAATATTTATTTTCAATGTACATATGTTTACTAATTCTTGGTGCTTTTTTTGTTTTTTTTGGTTGTTCGCTCGATTGCAAACATATCTAATCTTTCTTTCATTATGCATATATTTACTAATTCTTGGTGCTTTCTTTTATTTATTTGTACCTCGTTTAAACTTATGTTAAAAAAAAAATTGAATTATAAAATAATTATCAATGTGTAGAAAAAGTGAAAATCCCCTTATATTTCGACATCTCTTTGCATAACTTTATAACTTTATCCCCAATATAGTGATAAACAACTATGTTTTACAATTTAAAGGAAAAAAAATATAAGATAATACATTTAAATAAAGTTTATAGAAGTAAAAAAGGAAAATTACATCAAATTAAATATAAAATTGAAAGAAGAAGAATGAAAGATTTGATTTCACACCAATTGTTCTGAAGGCTCATAATAATGCTTAGGGTATGTTTGGAAATCCACCTGGTAATTAAAATTGGTGTAATTACTAAGGTAGTAATTACTAACTTAGTAATTATATGACCTGTTTGTTTGCCACATTTTAATTACAAGTGTATTGTTTGGTTGCATAAGTGTAATTACATGCTTATATTAAATTTTTAAAATAATAGTTAATTAGCAAAAACTAAAAATTTATATTAGACAAATATGGCCTTTATAAATGATATTAAATTAAATATTTAAGATATATATATTGTCGTTTGAAAATATGTTAATTAATTAACATATGCTCTTAACTAATATTATAAAAAAATATTCGATTTATATTTTTCAAATTAGCATATTTTAATTAAATTAATCATAAAAATTAAAAGTACATGATTTTTAAGAACATCATGAAATGCATGTTTGACCAAAAAAAATTAATATTATAAATATAATGTCATAAAACTATTAAAATATTTGACCAAAAGATAATCTATCAATTCTAACTAAAAAATGAATGACTTGCAATGTGAAATATCAAGTCAATATTAGTAAAATAAATAAATTGGAACTGAAAATATAACATAAGTTAAAAATTCAAAACAAAAAAGTTAACATAATACTCTTATGTCAAATTTCAACATAATGTATATAAATATGATTCAAAAGAAAAAAAAACCCGTAAGTCTATAACCTTATTCAACAATGAATTATACTTTAATTTAAAATTTAGAATACTAACAGAATTATGCTAAATGAAAAGAATAAACCATAAAAAAAAGTGATAATATGAACAATTGCATGGAATCACAAGAAGTAAAGGACGGGAAATGGGAAGGAAATGAAATATAAATATTATAAAATAAAAAATGTATATTTTAAAAATATTAGAATAATAAAAATAAAAGAGAATTTAAAATAATAGAAATAAAAAAATAAATTAAAACGAAAAAATAAAAATAGAAATAAAAGGAAGAAATTAAAAGTAACCAGCTTGTAATTATACCATATAATTACCAACAATTCACACCTTTTCCCTGTGAATTGGAGTGTATAATTATCCCTGCCAATTACACTTAATTACCTATTGACCAAGTAATTATCTGGCCAACCAAACATGCCAAAGTGTGTAATTACACCAAATCTAATTTTTAGGGTGATTTTCCAAACATGACCTTAAAGTTTCAGAATTCAATTTTGAGTAGATCAAAGTTGCAAATGAATAATAAAGTTATAAATAGGAAAATTTACATAAATAGCATAAATATATAGTCTTATTTACCAACTATAGTACATTTTTATTCTTACAATTGATAGCATAACTTTTTTTTTTAACATAAAACTACTAAATGCATATATAATACATTTTTAGCACAGTTTTAATATAGTAACATATAAATTAATTTAAATAATATTTAAATATTTGAAATTCAGTTATAATATGTTTTTAACATCATTGATAAGAGGAAAAAAATAAATAACAACTACAATATATTTTGAATTCAATATATTATACGTATTATAGACGTATTTCAATATATGAGGTGAATATATATAACTAAAATATTTTTAATACAAATGTATTATAAGTATGATATGTGAATTTCAAACATTCCATTTTAATTTAAACTAGTTTACGTTGTATAGAAGTGTATTATATTTGTTATGAAATAACAACTATCAAATTCATAACAAAGTATAATATTGTATTCAAATTGTATTACAATGCTCATTTATGTTTAATACAATTTTAATACAGCTTTTAGAAACTTCACCTCTTCTTCTTCGGTGAATCACCATAACCAGACCACCGTCGGATTCACCATCCCCAATCAAACCATCCACAAAACAACCATTCAACCCACCAGAAAATCACCACAACCTCTGACAGAACAAATAAAACACACAACGCCGCCTCCACCACCCTTCTCCTCGTTTTTCAGGGTGAAACATCATCTCTGGTGAAGTCAAACTCTGTCCAAGCAGTGGTGGAACGGTGGTTTGATGGGTTTGATTCATCACAGTTTATGCCGATTTCATGACTCCACTATACTTCACCATTGAAGAACTCATTTTTACACACAGTGAGAGACCTTCTACTTCAATTACACTGGGACACAATTAAAAGCTCCTTTACTTCACCATTGAAATACCCAACAAGAAATCTCCTCCTTCAACTAATCGGCCAGCTAACACCACTTGCCGACCACCCTTCACCGGCCAGCCACCATCACCACAAACACCTTCAGTCGCCACTCCACATCCGACCATTAACATACCCTCCATTTCAATTTATTACTCTACCCATTAACAATCAGAGGACTCATCCTCACCGTCCCATCTCCTCTCCACAGAGAAAAGCTGACCCTCCTCTCCATAAACACCATATCCCCAATTTCAATTTCATCAAATAAAAAAAAAATAGACCCAAACTCTGCTCGTTTGTTTTCCAAATTGAAATCCAGAAAAATAGAGAAAAGGAGATGGATGGGATGGTTGTTTCTTGTTTGTGGCAGGAGGTGAAGTTTTTCCGACGTGGTGGCTATTGCAGTGGGAGCTCCGGTGTGAAGCCAAAATGTGAAATTGGGGGAAGCAATGACAGTGAAGTGAAGAGGAAGATGAGATAATGAATCAGATTAATTAGGCTATAATTAGCTATTAAAGGTAAAAGTAGGCTATAATTCATAAAAAAATAAAAATTGTACTATATAGAGTAATAATAAATTTATATAATATCATTTATGTAATTCTTCCTTATAAATAATAGTAAAAATTTTGTAATGGAGAAATGTCTGAGGCCTTTTACATTCTGAAAATAAATAAACTCATTGTTTAGAATGAACATATCTTCATTAGATTATTTGTTATATATGATGTCGTTCTCCACCTTTAAATTTACTTTTTTTTTTCTTTTTCTTCATTTGCAAACGTTCCATTTTCTTCTTTCTCAAATTGAATTGAAATTTTTTCATCAATGGGTTATATTCTCCTTTGTACGTTGGCTCCTAAATAGTAGTGGTGAAAATTGTATTCTTATATCACTCTTTGTATGGGGTAAAATCAGCTTGAGGACATGTGGCATAATCAGGGGAGGCATCTAAGAGGTTTGACGCGACAACAAAAGCAGAGACTAAGAAAGAATCCCTCTCGAGCTAACAATAGTAGAAGTATTTTTTTCGTAAAGGATAAGGACCCAACTGCTCACCTACCTCAATGGCGTGGCACAAGAGCCAAATAGGAGATAGACTGCTCAGAAGTGCGGACGAGTTTTTATGGAGCTAAGGATCAAAGGAATATTAGCTAGCTGTATAATGGACTGGACACATGGCGCATCCTCATAGATTGTAGTCCTTTAGGTCACTATTTTTGAATTATGATCGACCAAAGCCCAAAGTTGTAAACTATAAATAGTTGTTTGTACTCACTTATAAAGGCATATGCTCCCTCATTTTCTTACTCAATACAATAGTTTTTACTTGGTCTCTAAACATTTTTTCTTTTGTTCTAAATTTATTTGCTAGTATTGGTTCGGCCTTGTAGACATCTCGTGAGCTTGGATTCATTCTCATTTGCACATATATATGCACCAGGCTTGCTTGGATTTCTTTGCTTTTGTAACACCCCATACATCCCCGATCCTGATTTGATGGATTGGTGACCTAGGGTGTAGTTATAAACGTTAGCTTCGAGAGCACTCAGTACGTGTGTTGCATTGGTTTGGATGGAATATTTGATATCGTACTAGTCAATGTGACTAGACTCTTGTAGGAAGAGTTTCAAACTTTTTGGAACATTTTAGGAGAGATAAATGAAGCTTGAATGACTCGTAAATAAAGGTTCTTAAATACAAGAGGCAAGCCAAGGAGTTGAACTTGAAGTATCTAACCAAATCCTCAAAGAAAAGTCGAAGAAATGAAAAATTACAAAAAATAAGGGAGGGGCGCGCCCAGGGGCGTACCAGGCCACTCTGGGCTGAAATTTTCAGCCCACAGGCAGCAAGGGGGCACTCCAGGCAGCGTGCCAGGTCGCCCCTGCACACCCTTCAAAGGCTGAAATTTTTTCTAAGTCCCAGGGGCGCTCGGGGCCGTGCCGGGGTGCTTTTTGCCAAATTTTTTCGCCAACCACGATCCTATAAATGTGATTCTTGGGTTATTATATAATTTTTCCATCTTGGTAAGACTACACTTGGACGGAGTTAGTATCCAAATTACGTTTTTACCCTTTTACGTTCAATTAAGCCATAAGTGACTAGAATGTCTTAATTGGAGATTGAAGCTACGAATATGAGTCTCGTGAGTTGAATATTGTCATGACGCTTATGGAATTATTTAAACATGAGATATATGATGGATTACACATTGAATTTGGTGGGCTAAGTTAATATGGGTTAATGGGCTCAAAGGAAGGCCCAAAATGAATTAAAAAACATGGCCCAATGGGTCAAATAACCCATTCCCCCTTTGACTAATCAATTATTGACCCAAGTGGATAGAGATAACCATTAAATGGAGGCTATATGGACAAAATCAGATTTTTTATTCACAAAACCTCTCATGACATTTCTAGAATTTTCTCTCTATTTCCAAACCCTAAGACAATCAACTCTTGGGCAAGATCATCATCTTCCAAGCTTGGGTAAGTGATTATTCTTGTACTTTAATATATTATAAGCATGAGAGATTATGTAGATCATGTTGTTTATGCTTGCAAGTGTTGAGTAGTGCACCTTTGTTATTGTTATAAAAAGATACATCATCCATGTGATTTGAACTTGAAAGAGGACTTGATGTTTTGATGAAAGTGAATGGTGTGGATGAGATCTCAACATGTATGGTGTGGTTATGCCTCTAACTTGTTATTTTGCTACATGTGGAAATTGTGGAATTTTGGTCATGAAATATATTAAAGTGACTTGGTGGATTAAGTGTGATGTAATGTTAATGAAGAGGCGTAAAAGGTGAACTTGATGTGAAATGCTATTGGTTTATGATGTTGTGGTCAATGTGTAGAATGCGGTGGTATTGGTGGTATGTTAATGCCGTGAATTGTATTGTAAAGGGTGAAATGACGTTATAGGGCAAGTATGAAACTCATTGATATCTTATGCACTTCCCATGTAGTTGGTTGTTGACGTGAATTCCGTTATGTACTTGTGATGTAGAGTAACTCGTAAGGAAAGAGCTGAATTATTGTATTCACATATTGGATTGTGTGTTCATATTGAGGACATAAGGTATGTAAGGTTACTCTTTCCGTATCCTTCTGCAGCTCATAGTATTCACATTGATGTTGTACTAGTTCATTTCGAAATGTCCAAAGGTATCTCATCTCAGGTTGTTATCTATTGTTAAGTCACATATTCCTCAGTCATTGTTGCTCATGCGTTACATAATTATGGACATGGTTCCAAAGTCCCAATAATATTATGTTCCAAAGCTTCCAATAAGGTTATGACTACAAAAGTATCAATCTCTTACAACAAAAGTATCACTCTCATAAGTGAATGTATTAATCTCTCACAAGAAAAGGTATCAATCTCATGAAATTAAAGGAAATGAAGTAATGTATATATGTGTTCCCAATAATGTTTCAATCACCAATATATCACTCTCATAACAATGAAAAGGAAAGAAGTATGCAAAGAAGTAATGTACCCATGGTTACCTTATGTTTCTGTGAGTATGGATCAATAAAAAGGGCATAAGCTCGGATGGAACAATCCCAATAATATGCTATGTTATTATTATTATATATACGACTATGGCCCATTGATCAGCTGGATGTCCGGTATTATTATTCTTATATTATGGCCCACTGATCAGCTGGATGTCCGATTTATATTATAGCCCACTGATCAGCAGGGTGTCCGATATTATTATTCTTATATTATGGCCCACTGATCAGCTGGATGTATGGTTTATATTATAGCCCACTGATCAGCTGGATGTACGGTATTATTATTATTATTATATATACGACTTTAGCCCACTGATCAGCTGGATGTACGATTTATATTATAGCCCACTGGTCAGCTGGATTTCTGATATTATATGAGTGATGTTATGCAAAAGATAATGATAAGGTGGATGATCCATAATATACTATGAACCACTAACTAGTTGGATGAACAGTAATGAAGATAGTTGTAAAAGAAATGAAAGTATATCTCTTGCATGAATATATAAATATGAAGGTTATTATAAGAATGACGATGATAAGAGTGAATGATCAAGTAATAAAAATAATAGAAGAAATGAACATGGTTCCACATATTCAGAACGGAGGTCTATCCATATTGACTATTCTCTTACGCTTAATTTCTTGGAAGTACTTAGGTATTATACAGTTTTATATGGCCTTACATACTCAGTACTTTCTTCGTACTGACCCCTCTTGGGGGACTTACCTTACTTGCTGCAGGTACAGGTGCTAGTAGACCTCCTCGGTAGGCTACGAGACATCCGCAGATTATTGGTGAGCTCCAGTTGGTTCGGGGCTTTCCGGATTGTTATGTACATTTGTTCTTGCTTATGGCTATGTATCTGTAGAGGCTTTCTAGACGTATGTGGAAATGTGAATGTAAGAGATGTATGATCATTTTGACGGCCAAGTTTCATATATAACATGTTTTCCATGACTTCCGCATTGTTGCATGAGACATAATGATGTTCATACGAGGATATGCATACGAATGTACATGAGCAAAGATTGGTTCTCTCGGGCCATATCGGCTTCGGGTGCCAGTCCGTTCCGAATGGGATTCGGGGTGTGACAAAAGTGGTATCAGAGCAGGTCGTTCTAAGGGTGTCTACAAAGCCGTGTCTGAGTAGAGTCTTACTTATCGATTTGTTGCGCGTCACATTTATAAGTAGGAGGCTACGGGACATTTAGGTGTTGTTTCTTTTCTTCACTTCTAGATCGTGCAATAGAGCCATTGTTGTAGGTGGAATTATATCTGACCATTGTAACTAGTTTTCTTTGATATAGTAAAATGCCGATGACAAGACAAGATAGGGGCAAAGATAAGCAGGTAGATATGCCTGCCAGAGAAGGAACGAGTAAATCACCACCTGACCAAGCTAGTCAAGGTGGGACTGAAACTGAATTTACATCGAGAGTTTCCCCTACTTTTCCAGCTCCAGAAGAGCTGAGAGGGAGAGAAGAACCTGCCAACACACCTGTTAGTGATACTGAGCAGAATCTAAGAAATACAGTACAAATGTTAACTCATATAGTTACTAGTATAGTTGATGTATTGAATCAAAGACAAGTAGGTCCAATGACAAGTAGTGATGGTGCGGATAGGGCAGATAGTCGACGGATACAGGATTTTCTAAAAGTAGACCCTCCCACTTTCACTGGTTCAGATGTGAATGAAGATCCACAGGATTTCGTGGACCAAATTCAAAGGGCTCTAGAGGTTATGCATGTGACCGGTATAGAAACAGTGGAACTTGCGGCCTATAGATTGAAAGGAGAAGCTATATTGTGGTATGAAGATTGGAAACGATCGAGGGGTATTGGCACAAATCTAGCTAATTGGGAGGAATTTAAAACATCATTTCTTGATCATTATCTCCCATATGAGATCCGAGAGGCTCGTGCGGATCAATTTTTAAATCTCCATCAGGGGGACATGAGTGTTAGAGAATACAGTCTCCAGTTTAATTCTTTGGCTCGATATGCTCCAAATGTAGTAGCCACAATGGCAGACAGAGTCCATCGATATGTGGACAGATTAGAGCAATATTTAGTGAGGGACTGTACCATTGCTGCGTTGAACAAAGACATGGACATAGCCAGAATACAGGCCTTTCCACAAAAGATGGAATACCAGAGGCAACGAAGAAGGATACAAGAATTTGAAGAAGGGACATCAAAGAGGGCGAGATCTGTGGGACAGTTCAGGGCGTCCCAAGGAGAATTTAGGCCCCGAATTTTTCCTAGACCGCCTAGACCATCAATTTCTTATCCTACAGTAGGTACTTCATCTCAATTTCAAGGGTTTAGAGGCGGTCAAGCCGGGCAAAATGATGGAACTCAGGGATCACAGACAGTGGGGTATCGAGAACAATTAAATCTGAGCCAATCAAGGTCTTTTCGTCAGCGGTGCCAGTACTGCGGGAAGTTTCATCCAGGTGACTGCTGGTTTGATGCGGATGTTTGCTTTTGGTGTCGTAGGTCAGGGCACGTAAAGAGAGAGTGCCCACATAGGGCCACGGGTAGTATAACACGACCTACGGGATCAGCCGTTGCTTTATCATTGTCAGGTGTACAACCTGCTGGTTGTGGAAGAGGTGCAAGAGGAGCAATTAATTTTAGTAGGATTTAGGAATGTACCTTGGCCGCTGCAGACCGATAGAATTTGGAGACTCCTCCTGATGGGGGTACAGATATAATATCTGTCTTTTCACAGAATGTATCTGCATTGATTAATTCAGGCTCTACCTTATCATATGTTATTCCATTGTTTGCTGCGAAGTGTGAAAAAAAACACACTAGAATTATGGGTTAAGCCAATTGAAATATTTATACTAGTTGGTGAATTTATTATACAAAAAAAAAAAAAAGTAGATCGTAATGGTATGGTAAATGTTTGTGATCATGTTACGGTAGCTGATCTTATCGGGATAAAAATGATAGATTTTCATGTTGTAATGGGTATGAATTGGTTGGTTGGTTATCATAGGAGAATAATTGAAAATTTTTCTTCTATTCCTGCACCCTTAACGAAGCCTACACACAAGGCAATCAAGTTCCAGTGGAATGAGGCATGTGAAAAAAAAAATTCAAGAGTTGCAAGATAAATGAACTTCCACACCAGTTATAAGTACCACCCGAGGGCATAGAATGTTATACAGTATATTATGATGCTTCTGGGGTTGGCCTAGGATGCGCATTGATGTAGCAGGGTAAGGTAATAGCGTATGCCTCACGACAGTTGCGATCACATGAGAGATATTTCCAACCACATGACCCTGAACTGGTAGCAGTACTATTTGCTTTAAAGAAATAGTGTCACTAATTGTAAGGGATTCATGTAGGCATATATACTGAGCATGAGAGTTTGCAATATATCCTTAAGCCGAAGGACTTAAATCTAAGGTAGCGAAGGTGGCTTGAACCATTAAAATATTATGACGTTGGTATCTTGTAACATCCAGGAAGAGCAAACGTGGTAGCTGATTCATTAAGTTGCAAAGCAGTAGGAAGTACTAATGGCCAGCTCGCAGAAAAGAAAGATGTAGCCAAGAAATCTACATCAATTGACCAGTATGGGGTTTCATCTTCTGGATACCCCAAATGAAAGAATTATAGTGAACAATGCGGCAAAATATTCATTTGTAGCTGAGAGAAGGAAAAGCAACATGCACATCTTATTTTCTATCAGTTGAAAAAGAATGTACAATGAAGTTCGGCAAAAAGGTACGTGAGCCTACATAAGGGAAGAATACTTCAATATCAAACTAGATTATGTATACCAAATATATTTGAGTTAAGAAAATGAATTATGACCAAAGCACATCATTTATGGTATTTTGTTTATTCGGGAGCAATCAAAATGTACCATGGCATGAAAGAAATGTGTTGGTGAAGCAATATAAAGAAAAAGAATATTACAGAATTGGTAGCTCATTGTCCGAGTTGTCAACAGGTAATAGTAGAGCATCAGAAATCTAGTGGTTATATGCCGATACTGGAAGGAAAGAATTAGAATTCGCCATAAGAAATAGAGATATAACCTTCGTAAAATACCTTGGAGGAATTAGAAAGTAGACGGAATCACTGGGGAAACCGAAGGAATGATGAAATATAAAGTACTCGTGTTTGTTGTGAATAAAGGATAAGTTCAAGGTACGAAATTAGAATAATAATAAGTAAGTTGTTATACGTATATGTGTATATGATAACATGGAGGATTCACTTCTATTGAAATCTGTGCCAATAAGCTAATGTTACTAACATTCGAGGACGAATGTTTCTAAGGGGGGAAGAATGTAATACCCCGTACATCCCCGATCCTGATTTTATGGATTGGTGAACTAGGGTGTAGTTATAAACCTTAGCTTCGAGAGCACTCAGTACGTGTGTTGCATTGGTTTGGATGGAATATTTGATATCGTACTAGTCAATGTGACTAGACTCTTGTAGGAAGAGTTTCAAACTTTTTGGAACATTTTAGGAGCGATAAATGAAGCTTGAATGACTCCTAAATAAAGGTTCTTAAATACAAGAGGCAAGCCAAGGAGTTGAACTTGAAGTATCTAACCAAATCCGCTAAGAAAAGTCGAAGAAATGAAAAATTACAAAAAATAAGGGAGGGGCGCGCCCAGGGGCATGCCAGGCCGCTATGGGCTGAAATTTTCAGCCCACAGGCAGCAAAGGGGCGCGCCAGGCAGCGTGCCAGGCCGCCCCTGCACACCCTTCAAAGGCTGAAATTTTTTCTAAGTCCCAGGGGAGCCCGAGGCCGTGCCGGGGTGCATTTTGCCAAATTTTTTCGCCAACCACGATCCTATAAATGTGATCTTGGGTTATTATATAATTGTTCCATCTTGGTAAGACTACACTTGGACGGAGTTAGTATCCAAATTATGTTTTTACCCTTTTACGTTCAATTAAGCCATAAGTGACTAGAATGTCTTAATTGGAGATTGAAGCTACGAATATGAGTCTCGTGAGTTGAATATTGTCGTGACGCTTATTGAATTATTTAAACATGAGATATATGATGGATTACACATTGAATTTGGTGGGCTAAGTTAATATGGGTTAATGGGCTCAAAGAAAGGCCCAAAATGAATTAAAAGACATGGCCCAATGGGTCAAATAACCCATTCCCCCTTTGACTAATCAATTATTGACCCAAGTGGATAGAGATAACCATTAAATGGAGGCTATATAAGGAAAAAATCAGATTTTTTATTCACAAAACCACTCATGACATTTCTAGAATTTTCTCTCTATTTCCAAACCCTAAGACAATCAACTCTTGGGCAAGATCATCATCTTCCAAGCTTGGGTAAGTGATTATTCTTGTACTTTAACATATTATAAGCATGAGAGATTATGTATATCATGTTGGTTATGCTTGCAAGTGTTGAGTAGTGTACCTTTGTTATTGTTATAAAAAGATACATCATCCATGTGATTTGAACTTGAAAGAGGACTTGATGTTTTGATGAAAGTGAATGGTGTGGATGAGATCTCAACATGTATGGTGTGGTTATGCCTCTAACTTTTTATTTTGCTACATGTGTAAATTATGGAATTTTGGTCATGAAATATATTAAAGTGACTTGGTGGATTAAGTGTGATGTAATGTTAATGAAGAGGCGTAAAAGGTGAACTTGATGTGAAATGCTATTGGTTTATGATGTTGTGGTCAATGTGTAGAATGAGGTGGTATTGGTGGTATGTTAATGCCATGAATTGTATTATAAAGGGTGAAATGACGTTATAGGGCAAGTATGTAACTCATTGATATCTTATGCACTTCCCATGTAGTTGGTTGTTGACGTGAGTTCTGTTATGTACTTGTGATGTAGAGTAACTCGTAAGGAAAGAGCTGAATTGTTGTATTCACATATTGGATTATGTGTTCATATTGAGGACATAAGGTATATAAGGTTACTCTTTTCGTATCCTTCTGCAGCTCATAGTATTCACATTGATGTTGTACTAGTTCATTCCGAAATGTCCAAAGGTATCTCATCTCAGGTTGTTATCTATTGTTAAGTCACATATTCCTCAGTCATTAGTCATTGTTGCTCATGCGTTACATAATTATGGACGTGGTTCCAAAGTCCCAATAATATTATGTTCCAAAGCTTCCAATAAGGTTATGACTACAAAAGTATCAATCTCTTACAACAAAAGTATCACTCTCATAAGTGAATGTATTAATCTCTCACAAGAAAAGGTATCAATCTCATGAAATTAAAGGAAATGAAGTAATGTATATATGTGTTCCCAATAATGTTTCAATCACCAATATATCACTCTCATAACAATGAAAAGGAAAGAAGTATGCAAAGAAGTAATGTACCCATGGTTACCTTATGTTTCTGTGAGTATGGATCAATAAAAAGGGCATAATCTCGGATGGAACAATCCCAATAATATGCTATGTTATTATTATTACATGTACGACTATGGCCCACTTGTAACACCCCGTACTTGTCTAACCTCACTTGATGCCTTGGGATCATACCTACATAGGTGTTGAGATGCCATGCATATGTGTTTTATAGTGTCATTGGTAAAACATTTGATATCGGACTTAACATGTGCGATTAGATCTTCGTAGGAGGTGTGTTGTTATTTCGTGGAGCATTTGGGTAAGAACTCGTACATATTCTAACCTCATTTGGTGACTTTAAGTCATGTTTACTTGATGGTTAAGATCACTAAGTAAGCATTTTGTAGTGTTTTGATAAGGGATTGAACGATACGTAAACATTGGACAAGTGGCCGGAAATTTCAGCAAAGTGCTGAAACTTGCGCCATTACCCTATTTTAGGGGTGTGGCGCAAGCCACCAGCCTGCAGAAAATTCAGAGAAGGCCCAAAACTTGCGCCACTACCCTGTTTCAGGGGGTGTGGCGCAAGGCACAAAAGTATGCCCTTTCCGGCGTCGTTTCGTAATGCAATTCTACGACGATTTCTCGATGGTTTCTTTTGGTTCTTTGGAGTTAATTGAGCATTGTTAAAGCTTCAAACACTTCAATACACTCCTACATACTCCTACATGATCAAATCATAAAATGTGAATAGTGATCCAAAATGTTCAATGAAGCCAAGGGTGACTAGAATTCCAATTTTTGCGATCGAGGCGACGAATGAGAATCTTTTAAGAGGATGTTGTCGTGACATTATAGAAATATGTAAACATGATATATATGGTGAATAATACATGAAATTTTTTGGGTTGCATGGATATGTATTATTGGGCCCAAAATTAGGCCCAAATGGGATTAAAAGACTTGGCCCAAAGAGGAAATGACCCATTCTTGCAATAATTGACCAATTGAACATATCCCTTAATGCCACATGGAACTAAGAATGACCTTGGGTCTATATAAATTCCCCAACATCAGATTTTATTATCAAAAGCTCTCATAACTTTTGGATATTTTCTTAAAACATTTCTCTCTTTTCCAAACCCTAAGGCAAATAATCCCTTTGGACTCCTTGGACAAGATCAACATATTCCAAGCCTTGGTAAGTATTTATCCTCATGGATTAACATATTATATGCATGGGAGATTATGTATATTATGCTAGTGGTGTTGGCAAAGTGATGAATAGTATATTTTGCTTTTGGTGTAAGATATACTATCTTGGTGAATTGAACTTGAATTAGGCCTTGTGCCTTTGATGAAAAAGCATGGTATGGACAAAATATGAACATGTATGGTGTTATTTTTGGCATTAAATTTGTTCTTGTCAAAAAGTGGAAATTATGGGATTTTGGCCGATATGTGTGATGAGTTGAATTAAGGTGCTTTGATGGATTATTTGTGATGTGTTATGGACAAGAAAGTGTAAAGGAGAAGTATTGTGGTGGAATGTATTGATTTTTATGTATTGGTCAATGTTGGGAATATTATGGAATATTTGGAATAATAGTATGATCAATGGTTTTGTCAAGGGGAAATGACATGTTTAAAGCCAAACATGTAATTCATTGACATGGTATGCATTTGTAAAGTAATTGGTGGTTAATGTGAATTTCGTTATATATTTGTAGAGTGACACATAAAGAAGGAGCGGGCTTATTGTATACGCATCTAAAGTTGTATATTCGTATTGCGAATCCAAGGTATGTAAGGTTACTTTGTCCGTATCTTTCTGCGGCAAATAGTGTCCATATTGACATGTCACTAGTTCTATCCCGAAATGTGCTAAGGTATCTGATATCCGTTTATCACTAGCCATTGTCATATATTTTCTACTCATGGATCATTTGTGAATCTCATGTCTCATATTCATGGTTAATGTTCCGAAAGCTCAAATAAAGTTACGTACCAATATTCCAATAGTGCCTATGCTTGTGTCTCTTGTTCATGGATTATTGCCCAATGGTTCCAATGGTATCATGGTGCTAGGAATGTTATATTTCTCATTGATATTTATTCATATGTCTCTTTCTTACTCATTGGTCAATGATTCAAAGTTTCCAATAATGTGATGTTCAAAAGTTCCAAAGTGACGTTATTACTATCAAAGTAACAATCTCAAAGTAAAGATCAAAGTAATGCAAATGTGGTCAATGATCAAGTACGGGTGGCAAGTCTAGGGGCGTAAGCCTAGCTCGACTCGATCCCGAGATATGGATTTATGGGTGGCAAGTCTAGGGGCGTAAGCCTAGCTCGACTCGATCCCGAGGGTGGCAAGTCTAGGGGCATAAGCCTAGCTCGACTCGATCCCTATATGATGATATGAAAGACCCACTGATCAGTCGGGGCCCGGGTACATTGTGACATATGTGATAACAAATGAGTATTGAATATAAAGAAAGCAATGAAAGTAATGAAAGCAATCCACATGGTTTCCAAAATGCAACATGGTGACTTATTCACATTGATTATTCATATGTTTTGAGTTCATTGGCATGTTCATTGACATATTCATGTGTTGTACAATTTCATCTGAGCCTTGCATACTCAGTACTTATTTCGTACTGACCCCTCTCGGGGAATTTACCTTACTTGCTGCAGGCGTAGGTCCCAGTAGGCCTCCTCAGTAGATTGCCAGTGTTAGCGGTTCTTTGGTGAGCTCCAGCTTATTCGGGGCTTCTCCGAGTCAGGATGTTTATATGTTTTGGTATTGTACATAATGTGTAAAGCGGGGACTTGTCCCGACTTTTGGTTTGTTTTGGTCAATGCTCTTGTTAGAGGCTTTTGTAGACAGATGTGGGTGTATCAGTGTCAAGGACATATGTTGTGTTGACTGGATGGCCTCAACGGCCAAGTTTCATATGTATGTATTATGTTCCATGGTTTCCTTTATTCGTCTTTCATAATATTATGCAATGGTGGTTATGAATATTAAATGCATATGATTGAGCATAGGCAAAGGTTGGTTCTCTCGGGCCTTACCGTCTACAAGTGCCAATCATGTCTCGATGGGAATCGGGGCGTGACACCACTGATCAGCTGGATGTCCGGTATTTTTATTCTTGTATTATGGCCCACTGATCAGCTGGATGTCCGGTATTATTATTCTTGAATTATGGCCCACTGATCAGCTGGATGTCTGGTTTATATTATAGTCCACTGATCAGCTGGATGTCCGGTATTATTATTCTTATATTATGGCCCACTGATCAGCTGGATGTCCGGTTTATATTATAGCCCACTGATCATCTGGATGTCCGTTATTATTATTATTATTATTATATATACGACTTTAGCCCACTGATCAGCTGGATGTCCGATTTATATTATAGCCCACTGGTCAGCTGGATGTCTGATATTATATGAGTGATGTTATGCAAAAGATAATGATAAGGTGGATGATCCATAATATACTATGAACCACTAACTAGTTGGATAAACAGTAATGAAGACAGTTGTAAAAGAAATGAGAGTATATCCCTTGCATGAATATATAAATATGAAGGTTATTATAAGAATGACGATGATACGAGTGAATGATCAAGTAATAAAATAATAGAAGAAATGAACATGGTTCCACATATTCAAAACGGAGGTTTATCCATATTGACTATTCTCCTACGCTTAATTTCCTGGAAGTACTTAGGTATTATATAGTTTTATATGGCTTTACATACTCAGTACTTTCTTCATACTGACCCCTCTTGGGGGACTTACCTTACTTGCTGCAGGCACAGGTGCTAGTAGACCTCCTCGGTAGGCTACGAGACATCCACAGATTATTGGTGAGCTCCAGTTGGTTCGGGGCTTTCCGGGTTGTTATGTACAATTGTTTTGGCTTTGTATATGTCTATAGAGTGGGGTGTTGTCCCGAATCTAGGTTGGTTATGGCTATGTATCTGTAGAGGCTTTGTTGACGTATGTGGGAATGTGAATGTAAGAAATGTATGATCATTTTGACTTGATGGCCCTGACGGCCAAGTTTCATATATAACATGTTTTTCATGACTTCCGCATAGTTCCATGAGACATAATGATGTTCATACGAGGATATGCTTACGAATGTACATGAGCAAAGATTGGTTCTCGTGGGCCATATCGGCTTCGGGTGCCAGTCTGTTTCGAATGGGATTCAGGGTGTGACAGCTTTACTTTACTTACTCTGCCTATTCCATAATAAATATCTTTTATTTATCAACTAGTAATCGAACTTCTAGTAAATCAAATATAAGAAAAGGTTAGATTGTAAACGTGCTCTTGAATCACCTACAAATTTAACCATACCAAATCCATGATAAACAGTTTGGCGCTCACTGTGGGGCCAAAGCAACTGTATGGGTTTAATCTTATTTGTTATTTATTATCTTGCTTGTGTTTCATTCTGCAGATTTATAAATAGTCATGGCTAATGACGGAGAATGGGCTGAGGATGTGCTTGCTACTAAGGAGATGGGAAGGATTCAATCTCCGAATTTGATTGACTCTAGCAGGCAAACAGCTCATCGAGGTGATGAGAGTCCGCTCTTTAACGTGGACTTGAAGAATGTGAATACTCAAGAAAGGATCCATGAGACTATGAATGAGGATGAAGGAATCGAGGGAAGAGCAGTTGATTTACAGGATCTACGGAAGATCTTCAAAGTCTTTGCTGATATTCAGAATGTGCTGGTGTCAAAGATAGAGGCTCAGTGAAGGAGTATGGATGAACTTCAGAATGGTTCGATCCTTGGGAATCTGAAGTCATTCAAAGAAAATGAGGAGGAAAAGGATGAGGCTTTTATTGACTGGTTTAAATGACGTAGAGCTGGGAAAGCAGGAGATGGACATGAAGCCTGAACCCCTTCATTAGCGACCATGATGGAGGTACTAGAGGGGAAATGAAGGCATAATGCACAGGGCTTCAGTCTCGCATGAGCCATATTTTGGAAGTTCCTCTTATCTTCAATGGGACATACTCAAAAAGCTATGCTAAAGTTCCTTACATGGCTAGTGCAGTGACCAGGCCTATTCCAAAAAGGTTTGAGATGCCGGACAATCCCAAATATGATGGGACTTTGGACCCCCATAGGAGCATATATTATTCTCACAATGATTGTGAATGGTAACGACATGACGTTGGAGGAGGTTTAGTGAGCTCTAGTCAGATTACCTGAAAATACTATTGATTCTTTTAACATGTTAGCAGACAGTTTTCTTAGGGCTCATTCTAGGTCCATGAACGTCCAACCCCGTAGGGGGAATATCTTCAATATAGAATAGGGGGATACAGAGCTTCTTCTGGAGTTTGTCGTAAGATTCCAGAAGGAAAGAATGCAGCTGCTAGAAAAATGGAATGCTGAAACTTTTACTAAGGGACTGAATCCCAAAAGCTCAGTTGCCTTATTCAAGATGAAAGAAACCCTAATGGATTTTGAAACCACGATCGGGCAGATATTCATAGTCAGTATGAATCCAAGATTCGAATTAAAGATGATTTCATAAGGGTCGTGATTAAAACTCCTCAAACATGGGGTTAGGTTAATATCGAGAAAAGTCTATGGCACGACAACAGACCAACCAGGAACGTCTCATGATGGGGTGGTCCAAGACCTCATACCAAGACAGATACATGCCTTACACAGTAGATTCAAGAACTGGTATGAGCCGACACAGCGACCCTCACTAATTCTCAGTGGAGGGGTCTACAGGATAAGGAAGCCCAAAAGCCCTTAGTATACGCCATTGAAAATATTCCTCCACTTTCTGAATATTGCTTCACTATTAGTCCAAAAGAGTTAGTCTCGGCTATTCGGGATATCAAAGGTGCTAAGCTACCAAAGCCCGTTCGTTCTAGCCCTAATCCAAGAAATAGGAACTCATGGTGTAAGTTCCACGGGTCGCATGGTCACGACATCAGGGACTGCCAACACCATAGGGAAGCAATGGGAGAGTTACTTAAACATGGTTACCTAAAGAAGTTCCTGAGAGACCGCGCCAAAGGAAACTCCAAAAAGGGTGCCAAGGGAAGCAAGCAACTAGTTTACTCGAGCAAACCTCTAAAGACAATAAATTGAGTGCCATCTTTTTTGTCATTTCTTTTTAATTATTGTTAACTGCTTGATTTCTCTCCTTCCAAGGTGTTAAAAGTTTTAGGAATAGGTTTTCTTGCCATCAGATGGGAGAATAACCCTTAGTCGGAGCTACGATCTAGATGCCTACGGTCTGCAAAGGGAGCCTAGCTCTTCAGCTGGGAAACAAGCCCAAATGCCCAGAAAGACACGCTACACTCTTTGTTCAGATTTTATCCTCAAGAGGGTTTTTGCTGGCAAGGCTTTTAATGAGGTGTTAGTAGGAACTTCTGTGAGGAGTTTAGGATAAGCATTCTAAATTCATGTAATTTACTGAATGGTCTCAAAAATGCAACAACTTGAAAACAAGATTTTTTAGAAGATTTAAGTCTATATATTTTGCAAAAATAGAGTTCTCTAAAATTCATAACTTGGGAAAATAAACTCATGATTATGAGAGCGCCTAGCTGTGAGAACTCAATTATAAATCCCAGAACTAACAGGATGGGATCACTCTCTAGCATACAAAGGAAAATGGTCCAATGTTAGGGACTTTTGATCCCAACATTCCAGCCATCCAAAACCATGAACATTAAGGATAAGCCGACACCTCGAATTTCTCAAATCACTAAAAAAACACTAGGGAGTGCTGAAGAGGTCACGAAATGGCTTTAAATTTAATGAACTCGGGACACGGCATCTAGTCAAGATGATGCAACACTGTCACCTTATTGGAAGGTCAAAATTCACACATAATACACAACCGACAGGTCATCTAATAGCGTAAAATAGAGGAAGTATTATCATGCCCTTAGGGACAACTCAAACATGAGAAACCCTCAAAACACAGTGAAAATCTAAAGTTCTGTCTAAGAAGTCCAATTTCAAAAACTGACTAAGAGAGAATTCCTCTCTAATAAACTACACTCTATAGTACCTCACAGACGTCCGAAAAGAGCAGCTCAATAAAAAAAAATACAAGGATTCCTCTTCAAACTACAATGTTTGATAGTAAAATCAAACTAAAATACTCTTCAGTCAGACTAAAAGCCAAATAGACACCACCGAGTTAACAAGTTTTTCATGCTAATTAAAAAGGAATACAAAACAATGATTTTGTATACTGACATGGAATACACATTGCCCATAAAGAAAAAATGTAAAAAAAGAAAGGAGGCCATACAAAAACATGAAAGCATTATAAAAATTCCTTCTTTATTACACCCGAAAATGGGTTACAAAGTTACATATTACAAAGTCCAAAAAAGGGTCTAGTACAAACATAATATATGAACCCGAGCTGCAAACTATAAGATGCACATACTCAGGTTGGACTGCGTGTTGTCTTGAAGATATATCTCGATTTTGATCAAGTGGTCCCGACTGCTGAATAACTCTTGATCGAGATGGAGCTAATTCTTCAGCAAGCTTAATCTATCAGCGTAACTTCACGACTAGTCCACGATAGAAGTATCTCTGAAGAAAAGAATGCAGGCTTCGGGGAAGATCTACAAGGTAGGAGCCTCAATAGAGGAAATAGAAACCTACATGAAAATGGGTTGTATCCTATTTCTTAGAAGGATCTCAAAGGACATGCCCCAATCTGGAATTCCCCTGGTTAAGAAAGCACTATCAAGCTCGATCAGGAGCTCAAAGGGACTACCTCTGGCCAAACGTCGCCCTTTATAGAGTCTTGGAGAGGTTTGTAGCAACTCTCAACCCGTTCGTGAAATGCTTCAGGTTGGAGAAGCTCGAAACCAAGAACTCCTGAGGAAGAAAACAGCACGGTGAACCGTCTCAAGCCACTTTCGTCCTTAGCCTCACCTATAACTTTTACCTTACCTTTGTCGACAACCTCAGTGGCATGACCTCAGGCTTTATGCTAGGATCAAAGATAACGGTAAGGCAAAAATTGTAGAAGAGACAAAGCAAAAAGCTAGGATACCAAAAGAAATAAAGAAAAAGCTCCATAAAGAAAAGATTTTTTTCTCTCTCAGTGTTGAAGAAGATAGTTTCTGAATGGAATGATAAGCACAGGCCAGAAAGGCAACTACTTATAGTATAAAATTCATTTAATGTGTGTAAGACAAAAGGTGATGGATGGTTACCACGTGGACAATGCCAATTAATGTGTTCAGATCTCGAATGGACGGTTCCTAGAATAAGAGGAACCTAGGCCGGTTCACCTCTCTTTAGGCCTGACAGTTCAGGTCTTGAAGAAAAAAGTCCTTTCAACTTTCCTTCCTCCAAAAAAGAGAGACAAGAAAGCAAGGAGTCAAAATTTCTTATTTTTCAAAATTGATTCTAACTACAGAGGGTCACCGTCGAGGTTTCGAGTGTGGAACCCCAGGAGTAAAACAAACATACAAAGTGTACATAGGAAAATAACCCAAAATATCCTACTAAGCTCTAGTCTTTGAGATCCCAACTGAGCTACCTTTGGACATTTTATCTGACGGAACCTCCCCCTCTAAAAAAGAGCAGGCGTCCCTCTCCATCTAAGGCTAGCCGGTTAGCAAGATCGCCCATGGCCTGGGACTCACCAAGCTATTTGTCAGAACCTTCCGCGTGAGTGTCTTTGAGATTTCTAAGTAGAGCGATCTGAGTATCTCAAGCTTTCATTAAATTAAGAGTTATTTTTTAAGCTTGGATTTCTTGGTCAAAGTGCTGATTTTCTTTCTCAATCGATGAATCTTAACCTGGGATGACTCCCAGAAGAGGAAGTTGTGGTCTAGAGGCACAACCTTGTATTCACCAAATGGATGTTTACGACGTGTTCTCATGCTGCATGTTTTCTATATCTTCAAACTAACGAAGTACATCCTAGTTGTATCCTTCTTTCTCATTTTGAACCACGTCCTTCTTGATTCTCAATGCCTCTAGTTCAAAAACCCATCGAGCAAGAGTCTAAACTGGGTCAGACTTGTCTTGCACAATGGCTAGAGTCTTCATAAGATGGGTGCATTTTGAAAGAAGATTTTCTCTCTATCTCTTTCAAGATCTGTTTAAGTCCCTCCACCGCTAGAACACTCGCCTATAGTACGTAACATAAACTTTTCATCAAAATGAAAAGGATGCATGCAAAGAAAGATAACTAGGGCTTATGAACTATTTACCTTAGCAGTGGCATGAGCATAATTATTAATCAAACACTTTGTGGATACCACGTCCATCTTTCAACTATCATTGGTAGAAACTACGGGATTTAGGTAGTTAACTACCTCCGCCGGCCACGATGAGAAGCTGATTTCATTAGGAATATTTACAACACTGTCGATCGATGTTTTGTCGGGCCCTATGGTGAATAATAAAATGAGTCAGGGGTGGCAGGAGGACTTACAGAAGTCGTCAGTGCGTGAACCCTAAAGGCATCAAGCTAATAGGTTTTAGAATCCAAAGATCAATTGAGACCTTCAAGATGGATTGAAGAGTGATAGTAAATTTCTTTTTTATGGACCATTTAAGGCCCCTCCTCAGTAGGCATCACAAGGGCCAAGCTTCACACTTTTCTTTCTCAACACTTTCTAGCTCTTGGAATAAACGCGAGGTCTAGGAGCAAGTCTTGATAGGGGCATCCGCTACCCAGACTGGTGATGCACCCCTATACTCCTCAGAATCTTCATATGAGGTGAGGGCCTTAGAAGTGAATGTCCTCTTTGGCATACTTTTCCTTCTTCTCCCTTCGAAAGGGTGAAGCACAACCTCAGAGGAATGATATATTGCAGCATCAACAAAGGTGTAAAATTGACTCCAAGGTTCTTGATCCATCAGATTGAGAGTAACGGTCCAAGGTGATAGAATCACTAGACAAGATGTTAAGCCTGAAAAGAGGAGATTCTGAGGAAAATGGGTCTGAAAGTTAGCTTCTAATGTAAAATGATAAAAATACCATGGTTCTTGGCTTTCCTGCTAAAACAGTTAGATAATTGCGCCTAGGAGAGGCTGGAGGTTATAGAGGCACTCAAAATATTCTCAACCCACGAGCAAAATTTTTTGATCAGGACGCAAACTTAAGGAGTTCAAATATGAAATTTCATTTAAAAAAATAAGTTAAATTCGACCTTGAGATCATCAAAATACATTTCTTAACTTTACTAGCAAAACTCTAAATTTTCAAGTTGAAAACCTAAGATATGAAGGTGAAATCATGAAATAATCATTGGAGAATGTGTAAAAATAGTATAAGAAACTTACCCAATGAAGAAATCTCAAAAGTCCCCTTTTGAATCACCCAGAATCGAGTTCTAATGCATCAAAAATTGGGTTATGGGGTTTTGAGTTGAAAATAGCATTTTAAATCTATCCAGTTGTGTTACTTTTTGCAATCGAGACACTATGCTGACCCAAACCCAGAACTGCTATAAGAGCCCTTCGCTATTGCAGAGGAAGCCACACGATCACGATGCATAGACCCTCAACACTTTGTGACCGTGGCACCCTCCACGCAATAATAATGAACAAAGTATCCTGGCTTCGTGATCGCAATGAGCAAAAATGTTTCACAAATGTCGGGACTCAAAATCCAAGGTCATGATGGGACCTACCCAGATCCAACCTTGGTAGGTAAGCCCAATACCAAAAGAGAATAATAATGGAAAGAAGGTAAATAAGTAAGTAAAATACTATAACAAACGTAAATATCTGAAATACAACTCATTATCTAAAATAAATACAACTCTAAACCCCAAAGATCTAGTGTCATGAGTAAAGAGCGTTATAAATCCAACATAGAATACGAATACATAATATTTGTCTCTGAAAACAAAATAAAGACATAGGGTGCTAGATGAAGCCGAGCATAAACTCTGGAATAGGGAGCTCACCCTGACTTTGAAATGCTCAAACTGCACAAACTCATGATCCACGGGTCGCACTCGAACTGGGATCTGCACCAAAAGGGTACATAAAGTAGGAGTGCGTACGGTCCACTTATACTCAATAGGCATCATAGGTCGACCAAGCAATGTAGATAACTGAACATATAAAGGAAACTATGAGCAATGCTTCCATCTACATACAGAAAAGTTCCCAATGACGGCTCAAGTCGTACAGCTCCTAACAGTATAAATAATACAACTATAATAACAGTATAAGGGTAACTACACGATAGATATACATAAAAGGAAGACTAAATTATGTAATATCAGTAACATAAGAGAGATACAAATGATGCAATGTAATGTAATGATAAGGATGCAATGTTCCAATGTCATCTCGTATACACCATCCGAGCATAAGCATCCAAGAGAGGACCCATGGGGGGGGGGGGGGGGGGCAACCCATATACTATCACAATCTCATCAATCATCCTTACTGACACATCCCTTGACTAAGGCATTTCATAAAATGTCTCATTTTCTTTCAAATATATCATTTCTCAGTGGTACCAGTTCTATGAATATGGATGAATGGATGAGGATGCATGCTCATAACCAGTTCAACAACATATAATGAATTAACTCAATAATGGTATAAATGAGCTCAATTCCCCTCAAATCTCAATAGATCGTAATAAAAACCCTCTCATGGCAACACAATAGTAAAGAATCATGTGAAACATCAATAATATCAATTCAAGTCCCCCGCACGGGCACCACAATAATAATAATAACAAATAATGCTCAAACAAGACTAATATCATCCCTCGTACGGACTTCTCAATGATAATAGTTTCTCAAGTCAATAATAAGATCCACACATATCCCCACTCGAGAAACACTATAAAACAATGATCTCAAAAGATGGATACCACAATAAAATTCCCAACCCATAACATACTTTACATGAATGGTTATCTACCCAGCCTAGTCCGAAGAAAGTTAAGCTATAATCTACCTCAAAAGCTAAAAACACGAGTCTGGTCCCCTTAAGAAGAAGCCTTCCCCCTTCCGAGCGGCTTTAGAATGCACCCAATCTATCAAAGATAAATTTTATACGAGATTAAGAGTCTATTGATACCCATATTAGCATACCTTGGTTTCAGGTCCAAAATCACTACAAAAATCAACCTAAAAAATAAAAGAGTAGAATCAAAATTTTAATAAGGAATCATGTTATCCATACTTTAAGGGTTCTAAATATGAAAACCCATCAAAAATACAAGTTGAAATCATTGAAAAAACCATTTTCTCACTTTATCGGGTAAAACTCAAAATCCAAGTTTTAAAGATATTTTTGCAAGATAATCAATTGGTAATCATAGAAATTAGGTTTAGAAGCTTATCCAAATAGTTTTGAAGAAAACCCCTCTTTGAAATCATTTATCCCGGGTCTCAAAGCTCAAAAATGGTGAAAATAGAGTTGGAATCGCGAAAATAGGTTTTTTTTAATAGCGATCACTTGCTAGGCGGTCAAATAAATTGCCTAAGCAGCCAAACTACCGCTAAGGTGGTAGTTACTTTCCACACGGTGCTTCGCTTAGGCAGTCATTTAGCTGCTAAGGTGGCTAATCCATCGCTTAGGTGATGGTTGCCAGATCGATCAGCTTCCGCTAAGGCGGTCCTTTTTCTGCCTAGACGGTACCGTTCAGGCGACCAAAGGCCCGTTTAAGTGATCGCACTAGAAACTTATGTACAGCTGCAACCAAAAATGGCTCTGAATGGACCCTCAGGATTCGATCGAGAGCCCATAAAAACAAACCAACAATGCTACTAGGCTAATTTCGACGTTCCAGACTCAATGAAATCATCAGATTTATCAAAAGAGGTCGTTATCAACAAGTTACCCCCCGGGAATTCCTTTTGGCTAAAATAACTAGTTTCTCATCTAAACACTCAAAACTCAAAATAAAGTCTCAGAACCCGAACCAAGCATGCTAATAACCCAAAATCAACATTTCGAATCTAATGGAACTGACAAAATTATCATCCGACAGTCGAATCACAAAATGATAAACCGAAGTCAAAGATATCAATTTAAAGGCTACTCAAAACCTCAAACTCACATAAATCACTCCCAAATGATTCGGGATCGTGCCAACCATCTCCACAACTCATAAAAGATATAAAACAACTACGGGAAAGGAAAAAACTATCAAAACACAGAAAAAGCTAAAAATTAGCATGAGGATTGTTACAACCATATAGCAGTTAAACCAACAACTTCTCAAGTCCAATAACTCTTCGATGGATCCTCGGAAATTATTCGAAACCACCTGTGAACACAAATCGACTATTCTATTAGACTAAAATTGACATTTCGTGCTCAATTAAATCATCTGAATCGCAAACGAAGTCGTTATCAATGGATGTTAACCGAAGTCAAAACTAGGCCATAAAAATCCAACTTTCCAACCAGTGACTCAAACTACACCCGAACGCCTCGGGACCCGAATCAAAGGTGCTGCTAACCCAAAAATGACATTCATGAGATAAAAGAACTGACAAATTCTCATACAAAGTAAAAATCACCAAATGTTGACTGAAATCAACCCTATTAATTTCAAAACCTTCCAAAATTAAAATCTAAGCTCGCATAATACACAACCAACCACCTTGAAAACCGTGTCACTCACTCCCACAAACAACGGATACCATAATACAACTACGGAAGGGATAAAGCGGTCAAAACACATAAAATCCAAATATACGGGTTGTTACAATCCCACTTCAATATACTTGTCGTTGTGCTTGAAAATCTAAGAAGAAACAAAACAAATTGCAATTATACTTTGTTCAACACTTTTCTACTATTGGCTCTTATTTTTGACGAAGTATTACGCTTACTTATAAAAGATTTGAAGAAAGAAAGTAGAAAATGAGTTAATGAGAATAGAATAAAATGAGTTAATGAGAATAGAATAAAGTGTGTATTTTAAAATATAAGAAGGCAAAACAATATTTTCTTGATTTCTTCTATTTGAAAAACTTAAAGAAAATAAAATCATAAAAATTTATAAACATATTATATATTTTTTTTAATCATAAATAGTCAATTTTCGTTAAGGAAAAATTAACATACAATTTATTCTTGATAGAATTTGCCCTACCCTAGAATTTGCCCTACCCTACCCTCCCTCCCTTTCCAAATTTGAAAGCATAAGGTATATGGCTTATTGGCCTAGCTACAGAGCTGGCCCAGTCTCAAAATGAGCTGCATGTTTCTTCTACACTAGCATTATAGAATAGTAATTATGTTAAATACTTCCTCGAACCCAATTTATGTGAGGTAGTTTGACTTGAGACGGAGTTTAAGAAAGAAAAGAAGACTTTTTAAAACTTCTGGCCTAAAATAAATCATAGATGTTTGTGTGGCTATTAATCATTTCATCATTAAGGGTAAAATGTACATTTTAAAGTTACATTATTACTGAATATAGAAACGTATCACTTTTTTTAGACTGATTAAAAATGAAAGTGAACCATATAAATTGAGACAGAGGGAGTAATAGGTAAATTGATGTATATTTTATAAGAACTCGTCCAAAGTCGAAGACTGGATTGTAAATTCATGAATCATAGTCGCAGGTTATACTTCTTGCACCTTTACTTTCTAGGAGTATTTTAAATTATGAATATATTTTACTAAATTAACATGGTGAAGATATTTTCGAAGTCTAAATTTAACGTTTATTACTTCAAGTTATTGAATATTAAAGGTAGCTGGAAAGGCAAAAACATAACAAAATTCTCTTGATTTATTAAATTAGATACATCAACAACAATATATTTAGTGAAATCCACAAGTGGGGTCTAAAAAGGATAAAGTATATGTAGACCTTGTCACTACCTCGAGAAGGTAGAGAGATTGGTTTCAAAAAACTCATGGCTCAATTGTAGTAAATGCATTTACAAAGCATAAGGGAATAGTGCAAGAAATATAGTAACTAACAAGGGAAGATTATATTGGATAAGTAAATTAAAATAATTATTTTTCGTATAGAGATCAAGTACTAAAATGAAACGAAGAGAATATATAATATAATGACTTTCTCTCTCTGTCAGTCATAGTAGCTAGCAACCGACGAAGGAAAAGTCTCATTTCTTAGGCATTTTTATAATAGTCAGTTGTAACTTGTATTTAGTAGATGAATTACGTCTGTATTAAATTATTCAAATGATCATTTCGTCCACATTGAGTTATTCGTTGCAATTCTTCAAATTCTCATGATTTTTCAGAACAACAAAGGAAACATTCATTAATTTTAGTTTAGTTAATGTATCAACTTGTGAATACATCATTTATTTATATTCAGAGAGTAGTATAGAACTTCAACTTTCAATATTTTAATTTGGATCTTATAAAAAAAGAATCTATTTGATCGAGGTAATTTCTAAAAGTCAATATATCACACTGTTACAAACCCACAGTTTCGAGTTTCATTGAAAAACAGATGATAGACGCAATATTTTTTTGAAGTAACAGAATTTTGTTCGCTTGTTTGCAAACATATCTGATCTTTCGCTTGATTATGCATATATTTACTAATTCTTACTGCTTCCTTTTATTTAAACTGTACCTCTTTTAAACTGTCTTATGTAATAGTCAAGATTAGTGATTTCTATACATATAGTTTAATTATTTTACCATCTTTTTCTTGCAAAGATACCTTTTTTCACCAGTAATGTTTTCTTTGTTTCTTGAAAAATATATCTAGCAGAATTTTGAACATTTAAATCAGAGAATTCTATCATGTGAGACATATTTTTGGGTATTGATGGTGGACAATATAATTGTGCCACCATACAGGGGATTAAAGAGCGAGCAAAAGACGTAAAAGCACTATAAAAAGAAAACGAAGTTGCATAAAAATATAGTTAAAAACGACAAAACTTTAATAGCCTTTCTTTACATAAATCTTGATAAAAATAAATATTTCTCCGCGAAAGAATCAAATAGCATGATTGTAATCTTGGGGTAAGATGAAACCTGAACAAAATAAAAAAAAATAAAAAATGGGCTAAATTTCATAAACAACTACTCCCTCCATTCCAATTTATGTGAGTTAATTGGGGCACTTTACAAAAGAGACTATCTCAACACTTATTTTGACAAAAAGACACAAGTTTCAAAAATTAGGAAAAGACACTTTTTGAAAAGGACTTTAAAAAAGGACAACCCTAGCACTGAAGTTTTAAGATACACGGTTTAACTCCTGACCCGACCACAGACTCTAACTCTTAAAAAATACAAATCAGTCCATTTCACAATTTTATAAAACCAGATTTTTAAATAATAAAGAATACAAAAATCACCAAATTCCTCAAGAAGCTAGCTCGATCAGGGATTTTTATCGGCTAACATCGAAAAATTACACCACCACTGCTATAATCCTCCCATTTTCATCCATTGTAACCACTTCTCCACTGATTTTTTCCTCCATTGTTGCCAATAAAGCTTTCAAATCAATCCACTTTTTCGAAAGAGATCCTAGCTTCATTAGCTCGATTCCAACACATTCCAACACTCCAGGTGTTCTTCTAAAGCTATAATTCGTTACATTATTCCATTTATCATCGGAAAAGCAACTAGGTCCGGTCTTTCCATCACTGTACAAAGATCTCGTCAGTCCTCGACAAGTATAGTCTAGGCAGTCTAGCCATCGATCGGTTATAAACCAGTAAGTTAGTCTATTATAGATTATCATCTAGGTCTACAATGTCTATTGCAAAAATTGTTGTTGTTGGTGTTGATATCATAGGTCATTGGGAGGAGACCACTAAATGTTGGAACTGGAAATTTGTGAGAAAGGAGACAGTTCCCATTGCCCTTCATCGCAACGGTTCATATGACGACATGATCGCAAGCATAATGGATAACGGGGACTCAAGTTGCGATCCAAGCGACTTGGTTATTAACTACTTAATGAATGAAAGGGGGAAAATACATCCAACATTTATAAAGAATAATTGGTACGTGGGATTCTACATGCTTGTTGTTGGCCTCGATGGTTCTAGGCCTATTTTGAGAGTTAGTGTAGTTGAAAGGCCTCGAGAGGAGGCTTCGACATCTGCCCCACCCCCACCACCGGCCCCGTTTGTTGATGATAATTATGTGAAAGATGAGGGCATGGTGGGTGATCATGCAATGGATATGGACGTGGAATATCATCCAAATGTCGAAAAAGAAGAAAAAGAGTGTGGTGGTGGTGGTGAGAGGAAGTCCAGCCACTCCTTTGATGACGGAATCAATTTTCATATCAGACAAACATTCCTGAACAAGAAAACGTTGAAGATGTTGGTGCAGAAGGCCTCAGTGAAGAAGTGTTTTCATTTTTCTACGATTAAGACTTGTAAAAGATTCTACAAGTTGAAGTGTATAGATTCTTCTTGTAAGTGGATGGTGCGGACGAGTAGATATGAAAGCACGAATAGGTTTTGCATCTACAAGTATATCGGCAAGCACACTTGTTGTGTTGAACATAGCACAGACAATCATAAAAACGTCGCAGCCGGCGTCATTACCTCTGTTTGTATGAACAAATTTATTGACAACAAGGGTCCAAGCCTGAAAGAGATCGAGAAGATCATTTTTAGGGAGCTCCATTGCAGCCCGAGTTATTGGAAGTGTTGGATGGGAGGCGTCATAGCCAAGAACTTAATTCGAGGGATACCATAGCATAGGTATGTTGACTTGCCCGCTTTTTCGTGCATGTTCGAATCCCTCAACTCTGGTTTTATAAGCACCATCATGGTCGAGAAGGATTCGAACAAGTTCAAATGCTACTTCATCGCCTTCAAGGCTTTCATCCGTGGATATGACCACATGAGGAAGGTCGTTGCCATTGATGGCACATATCTTTATGGAAAGTACCAGGGAGTTTTGTTGTCCGTTGTTGTACAAGATACAGAGAATCATATCTACCCTATTGCATATTATGTGGTGGACAAGGAAAATGATGCATCTTGGAGCTTCTTCTTTGAGAAGTTGAAATCTATTGTGGTGGATGAACCAGACCTATGAATCATCTCCGATCGACATAGAAGCATAGCCAATGGGATCGCAATACATTATTCGCATGCCCACCTCGGACTTTGCATGAGGCATCTTAGCAAAAATATTCAAAAAAACTACCGCTATTCAACTTATCTCCATGTGTACTACAACACAGCCAATACGTACAGTTTGGAAGAGATTATCGATTACTTCACGGAGTTCCAAGATAAATTCCCCGAGGTAGCAACTTTTCTTAAGTATGATGTTGCATTTTATAAGTGAAGTAGGGCACACTTTTCGGCAAACAGATTCAATGTCATGACCATGAACATTGTCGAGTCTTTTAACTCAATATTGAGAGATGAAAGGGAGTAACCCATGGATACTGTCTTCAATTCGATTACTCAGAGATTTGACAAAAAATTCAAAAAGTATTATGTAAAGGTGAGCAAGGGTAGTAATACTTTTGTGCCTGTTGCTGAAAAGATTATTAGGGAGAACATGACCGAGGGCGACGCATTATATGTGACCAACATAAACAGGAGCTACAAAGAATTCACCGTATTGGGCATGGTCGTACCACCAAAGTCAATCTATTGGAGAGGTCATGTTCTTATAGACGTTATGACTTGGAAAAAATACCATGCCCTCATGGGATGGCAGCCTTGCGAATGAAGAATGGCAATGGGTATGACTTAAGTATCTACAGCTACTCTTCGTCGATCTATGAGAAAAGATCGTACCTCCTTGCATACAAATGACCTATTTATGTAGTCCCTCTGGAGGATGACTGGAATGTGCCATCAAAAATTTTAGACTTGAAGGTTCTTTTGCCCGACTACGATCCAAAACTAAGGAGGAAGAGGGTGCTTCGCGTCAAGGGTGTCTCCGAATCGTTGAAGTCCACCAAAAGGAGGAACAAATTCTCCTTATGCAAAAGGCCAGGCCATAAGAGAATAATTTGTAGCTTAAATGCAAAATAGGAAGCCACTGTATGTTTATTTTGTTGAAGCCATTTTAATGTTTTGAAACGTTAATGCCAATTCAGTTTTAATCGGCTTTACTT
The DNA here is from genome assembly GCA_031232105.1 of Capsicum rhomboideum. Taxonomy (NCBI): domain Eukaryota; kingdom Viridiplantae; phylum Streptophyta; class Magnoliopsida; order Solanales; family Solanaceae; genus Capsicum; species Capsicum rhomboideum. Next base: position 34,617,681 of record CP124716.1, read on the forward strand.
AGTTTTTATCATCAAATTCTATTGGTTGCTTCTAAACTATGCATTAGGTCTATGCTAAATTGTGTTCCATCAACTGTTCACATATAATAGACTGTCGTCATGGTCTATTTCAAAAACCCTATCCTAAGCAAATTCAACTGCTAAATTGTAATCATAACGCTTGGATAATTGTGCAGAAATAAAACGACACAACTGACCACTCGACTAACGTGGCCTTTGATTTCTACATGCCACCTACTTAACTGACACACACACACACGCGCGTCGATCAATGATTGGATGATAGAACACCCCCTTGATCTATTTAAGCGACGTAGCGGTCTATTTTATACTCCATTTTCCTCAACAAGACAATTTCACTCCCAAAATCAAAATGGCAAGGAGGGTGTACAACTTGAGAAATCTGAGGAGGATGTAGCACACTAGGAACCACAATTTTCTCCAGCTGAGGAACGACTTCAACTTTCTGTTCCAAGGGCTCGACATCAATCAACGCTGGCTGAGGGGGCAGCTCCGATGAATGGACCAATTTCTACAAGCCATAGTAGCGGAGAGGCTCAGTTTGAATCCCAATGAACTCATAATCTACCCCACCATGCCATCCCCACAGTTTAAGTTTTTATGTATTTTGTTTTGAATGTAGTTCATTGTGGATGTTGTCATGGTAGTTGCGTGGAATGAGAGCTTTCTTTTTTGTTGTTTTTGCTGGTTTTTGTCCATCATTCTTGATGTAGAATGCAATGAACTATCATGATGAATATAAAAGTTTAAATTTTTGTACCAATCTTTCCTTTTGTTGTTGTTTATATTTTGAATTTTACACATTGGTATTACACAATGGATAATATATCTAAATGATAATATTACCTAATCCCTAAGAATTTATCATAGCCTAGAACATTGTATGTCTAAAAGAAGCAGCAATTAAATTAACAGGTTCATAGCTGAATAGTTTGACTAAAAGGATCTCAAATCCATATCATCGATTAACATATTCCTCTATACTAAACTATTGCAAAAGTGTATAATAACCCTTGGTGTTTATCATAGATCTGGATACTGGGCTACACTAGATTGCTGCCAAGGTGTATAATCAAGTCGTCGAATATATTAAGAAGGGATATAATGACTAAAAAAATGAGAAATTAAATTAAATTAAATTAAAGTAGTGTAATTAACGCCCTCCAAACATTGTAAAGCTACTTGGTTACATCAATTGTGAGTCCATATCAATTTAGAGATGATCAAATGAGTATTAGGACATGCAATGCTCCTAAATCATTAAAATATAACCAAAAAAAGGTGAAAAATAAATAAAATACAATAATGAGATTAAAAAAAAACCTTATTATGGACCTTTATAGTAGGGCAAAGAATGTGAAAATATGTGGGGGGAAATTATACTACCAGGAAAGTTGAAAGATATAAATAATTATTACCTCGGAAAATTATACCAGGGAGTGATAACTAAGGTAATTTACAATGTCATAGCTAAACATTATTGCATCTCTCTTTGATTAATCAATGTGTGATATTTCGAATCATCATTATTAATAGAATTCAAATGCTCTCTGAATTGATAGAAGATCGAGATTGTGAATAATATTAGAAATAATCTATATATAATAATAAAGGAGGAACATAGATAAGGTGATGTGGCACCTCTCTATTGCCCTTCATTCCTATTTATCTTTTTTTTCCTTTTTTTCTTTTGACTTTTTCTCCTAAATTTTCTGCTTAACTCACTTTTGAAAATCTAATAGTGAGTAGATACATTACTTAACTAGGGGAAGACGTTTAGGAAGAAGAAGGTTGAGAAGACTCGGGTCTCTTCTCCAAAAGTATAACAACTTCACTTTTCATCTTTCAATATAAATGCTATTCTTTAATGATAAATAATTCCTCCAACTGAGATAAACTGCTTCACTTTTCATCTTTCACTATAAATGCTATTCTTTAATAATAAAAATATTTAATTACGGATATTTATGGCATCAAACCTTTTCATTGTCTATATATTTACTATATGAGATCTCTGGAGTGCAAAGCTTTTCCATTGTCCAATTTTTACTACGTCAATTTTTCTTCATCTTAGGCGTATTTTTTATTATCTATATGCATAGAATGACTCATAGAATGATTCAGTTAGATGCACCACATATGTGGATTCTTTCATTCCAAGGAGATATTTCACAATTAACATTAAAATATATTGTGCTTAATTCGAGAGTTATTAACCTTCCTCTATTATTTATTGTTCTTTTTATATTTCATTCTTTAATTTATTCTTTATCTTTAATTTACAGGAAAACAGGATGTAATGACCTTCCCGGTCATTTTTCTCTTTTTCGTGTGTTCTCGGTGTTTAGAGCTTTTCTATAACTGCCCCAAGTTATTTATGACTTGCTGGGACTGACAGTTCGGTTCCCGGGTAGTTCGTTTGAGAATATTATTTAGACCGAGCACGTTGTAAAATATTAAATTAAATTTGAATTTGGCAAAATGACATAGTTAATTACCTTTCGAAAATGTTTTTGAAATTTATAAAATTCTTTAGTTATGATATATCTATACTATTTTATAATAGTTTTATAATCTATTAACAATTTAAGCGGAGATAGTGAATTTAAATATGTTAAAATAATATTATTATTCTATAGAGGTTTTATTCGAAATAATTTTCTATTATTTATGGTGTATTCACAATATTGTATTTATTTTACCACGAACCACTGCAATACCCGAATACACGCGTAAGGAGAACAATATGTTCTTGTATTATAACCCCACGTAGCAACAACTTTATATAGGTGCCACTTATAACTTCTAGGGTATTGACACCTAGATAGTGATTCATATAAACTATAAAAGTTTTAACAATTGTCATGTTATAATTGCATTGACAGTTGCATATGTATCTAAAGTACAATCCACATATATTGTTTAAAGTGACATTTGCATTCATTTTGTTCATTCACATCACTTACCAAATGAAGACCATTGGATCTGCATATGTATATCTACATATACTTTGATAAGAGAATTCCAGATAAAAATATTTTTGATGTTTCATTTAATCCATTAAAGGAAATTAATTACCTACATCAAGTTATTCAAGCTTGGGTTCTAGTGGGAAAGTGTTTGTGGACGTGTAATAATCGTTATTTTGGTAAGTTTTATTTTATTTACGATAGTTTTCTTATACGTGGTATTGTTGTTGGTGCTTATTTAGAGCTTAATATGAGCTCGGATTGGATAGCATCTTTTGTGATTATTGGTCACTGAGTTAATTGGGACGCTGTGACGGTTTCAATTTTACGATACCGCAAGTGGGCCCCACGTGGACTGTTCGGACATTTTTTGAACTAATGCAATATGGGTATCAATGGTCGTGTTTTGACATGTAGTTTATTATTTTGGTAGCTTGGCAGCGGTCAGAGGCCTCTCGAAAGGGGAAGGCTCCTATATAACTGGCTTTAGCAGGCGTTCGGCGGCGTCCAGGTAGGCTAGGTTTACCTTCCTTTGCACTTAGATTGAACTTATGTGTGATATATGTATGCTATTGTGCTGATGTTGTGGGCTGGTATTAGAAACTTGGTGGTGGTAGTTTGCTGTGATTTAGGCCGGATAGGGCTATTCGGATATATTCCAGGCCCGTTATCCTCGTGGTACACCACAGATGACCTATTTAGGGTCAGATAATATTGTTGTTGTTGTTGCCAGTTTGGGAATGTTATTATGGGACCTTAGTCCAGGCTTAGGCAGACTTAGCCCAGACTTAGCCCAGACTTAGACAGGTATAACCAGACCTAGTTTTTGGGACCCGATAGCGGGCCCCGTTACCCTTTTGGTCGACCTGTCATAACTTTGACATCTTTAGGCTTATTAAGCCCTATATGACCTGTTAGGGTTGTGACGAAACTGAGTCACCCAATTATACCCGGTTGGCCTGTTTAGCCTTGTTAGTCCCTAATAGCACCGTATTTGATCGGGGTCGTCTAGTTTGACTTAGAACGCTGACCCGTCTTTCCATGACTTATAATGTATACCTAGACTTGTATATACATATTGTTTATAGTAGATAGTGACCTAGAAGGACCCCGAGATTTACTTGTAGCATGTTGTGGGATTAGCTTCGGTACTTATATATTAGTATTGACTTGGTACTAGGGCGTTCCCCGTTTATATGATATGATATGACATTATATGATGAATCCGATTTGAGTTCGGCTACTGATTCAGGTATGATGATTCTGGTTATTGACTATTGGGTGTTCCGGTTCGAGTCCGGCCCCGGATTGTGGTACACTATGAGTTCTGGTACTGGGTACCAAGATTATGATACTATTGCTCTCTGAGTTTCGGTTCGAGTCCGGCCACTGATTATTATGAGTTCCAGTTTGAGTCCGACCACTGATTATTATGAGTTCCGGTTCGAGTCCGGCATCTGGTTATGATATAATTGGAGAGGTTTGGTACTGGGTACCGTGGTAACTGGATACCGATACAGCTTCGAGACACTAGTGACTATGCATTTACTTTTCTTGTGTGTCCCGCTGGTTTAGGGGGCCAGACTGGGTTATTGTTTGACTTGTGTGTTTACTTACGCATTTATTTACTCGATTATTCGGTATCACATTTATTTTATTCCCTAAGCATATTTACACGCCTCGGCAATTACTTATGTATTTATTACTTATGTATTTATTACTTATACCCGGACTTAGCATGCCCCCCTGCACTTTAGCTTGCTTATAATATATTGAGCTCAGTCGGTCGATGATGCCTACTGAGTACCCGTTGCCCCGGTACTCATACTGCACTTCTGCATCTTTTTTCCCGATGCAGATCTAGGCACTAGTCGACGGTGTTGACGTGACTCTTTTCTCAGCATTGACTCCGGAGCAGGGTGAGCTTACTGACGTTCGGGGCAGATCCTACTCCATCTTCTACTGTATAGTCTTTTGCTCTCGAGACTGTTGTACTTGTTATATATATTTGGTTTCTGTCTTGTGTTCTAGATATGTCTAGTAGTGGCTCTTGTACCGACCTCACCAGGTCTTGGGAAGGGTTCTTGACTTTATATACTGTCCTCTTCCTTCTCAGTCTTGGCATATATACATATTCTGATTCTATCTTTAGCGTTATAGCATGTTTATAAATATGGTTACTTCAACTTCTTCTCTGTTTTATGAGATTCCGCCCGTTAGCCCGTCGCTTGTCGCTCCGGGCTAGGGTTTGGCTTGCCTATTGGTGGGTTAGGATAGGCGCCATCATGACTCAAATATTGGGTCGTGACACAGGATAAGGGAAATCAAGAAATTACAACGAGAAGAAATTAAGAAGTAACGGCTTCAAAGCAACCAAATGCAAGGCTCTTCGAGATTCTTGACAAGGGATATGTTGTGTGATTTATCTTGATAAAAAAGAGAAACAAATCGAGTTTAACTTGATGAAAGTAATTAGTTGCATATTAAAAGATCTTTTGAACTTTATAGGTTCAATATTATGATTTGATTTTGTCAAGTGACTTTAGTTTTTTTTTTCTTCTTCTTTTAATTTTGGGATAGCGTGTGAGGTATTATCTCATTGATTTAACATGAAAGTAGAAAAGAGAGTACATAATAGGATCAGTTTAATTTTACGAAAGGATAGACAAGAAATAAACACAACTTTTAATTATTGATACTCCCTCCGTCCCATTTTATGTGACCTAATTTGACTGGGCACGGAGTTTTAGAAATAAGCTTTGACTTGATAATGTTTACCATATTATCCTTTAAAAAATAAAAGGTAATATACTCACTTTTTAATTAAGTGGGACCAATAAGGGTAAAAGAGTAATTGTGCCTTCAAAAAGTTACCAAATAAGGAAATGTGACATTCTTTTTGGGACGGACCAAAAAGGAAAGTAGGTCACATAAAATGGGACGGAGGGAGTATATTATTTCTGTAACATAAGGAGATCACACACGACAGACTTAGACCGTTAACACTGTACTAGGTAAACTTGCATATGCGAAGTTCACTTATTCGAACTTAAAAAGGTCATGCACAGTTTCATAATTAATAAGCACGACGAGAACTTTATTAATATAGTAGATATTATGAAGAAGTTGCTGCTCAACAAATGAAGCCAGTAGGAGGGTGCCTTCCACAGCTGTTGAGAATGACGCTTATAGCGACTGGCACATTCAAAGTTATAATTCCCAGCACGTTTGCTTTTATGGCAGTGCACAAGCAAACCGCTGCCTCTAGATCTACCAGTCCCTGGATCAAACTGCAGCATGGCAAAGTTGGCGGAGACCCCACCTCTAAATTCACCAAATTAAGTATATTAGCACATACCCTAAGTTTCAAAGCATCTATTGGGCACGTTTCATGTCCTTCCCCACCACCTCCGCCAGTACAGTTTCCGGTTACAAGAGCAAAGAAGAGGAGATTCAGTGTTACAAAAAGGGTAACCGAGGACTGAGTTGTTTTGGAAGCCATGTTAATTAAGTTAAAATGTAGCGAATACGAAGGAGCTTTTAATTCTGAAGATGATGGATGAATATAATTGTGCTACTAACGATGGGTATTTATACTAATAGGCGAACTGTTGCACGTAAAACCATTGTGAACGTACGATATATATTACAACCTCAAATATAATTAATTCAATTATTGTGTGCTGTTGATTAATTGCTAATGCATGAATTGTGTACTGGTGTTGAAAATGTTAAGGAAGCATTGGCATGATCAGATTACTTAGTACTAGCTATTACCAGCTTACTACTAGTAGCTTACATCTCTATAATATAGCTGTTGGAAATTGAATTGCCTTTAGCCTCCATTAGGATTAAATATTCCCGTGATCCAAGAAATTTCTACGGAATGTTTGAACCTCTGTTTAATTCTTTAGAACACTTCCCATGCCTTGAGCATCCTCCCTCCATCTCATACTATTTGGCATGTTTGCCTTTTGCACAACTTTTAAGGAAAAATTAATAAGGGGTGCAAATTGACTAATATGACTCTATTGAATTCACATTAAATATTGTCATTACCTATTGGAGTTAATTACTCTTCCATTAAAATACTAAGGGTAAAGTTGGAAAAAGGTGTCCAATTATCTCTTGATTATTTAAACATGCCAACTATTATAAGACAAATTTTTTTACCAAACATTCCAAGTAATATGAGACGAAGGGAGTACATATTAGTAGTTTCTTGAAACATATGTCGTACGTGTACGCCGAATTACATATTATATGATCTTGTAAAATAACATCAATATAATTACTAAAACAAAGTTTTAATAGTAATCATTATACATGAAATAACAAAGTATAAGTTTCTATGAATCGTTGTATAATGACTTGTTTGTCTAAGTCCACGTAATTATATATTGTCCGAAACTAGCTATACAAAACTAAAAGTAAACAAAGTTTAATTAGATTTTTTTTTTTTTTACACTTCCATAGGAGCTCTCACATTTTCTTCTCCCTTGGTGACTCAAACTCATAACCTTAGGGTTAGAAATAAGGAGTGCTTACTTACCGAACAACTTCCTCTTGTCAAGTTTAATTAATTAGACAATTATAATTTATTTATTTTTACCTATTTTAATTATATGCTTGATATTTCTTTTTATCCATTTTAAATCTGTCATGATGCATGGACAACATAACTCTTTACGATTCGAATCGAAGAAAACAACTTGTAAAGATCTCTTTTATGTTCTATTTTCAAATATTTTACATGTAAAAATAAATATCTCTCAGGAGAATTAACATAAAACTAAAAAAAAATAGTATTATCATCTACAAAATTATTGACCCCTTTTAGCAGACTTTTATTGATGTTAATTATACCGTCCATATGGTACTTCTTTGTATGTTTTGGGAGAATGGTTTTCTACTCTTTATAAACTTTTTTTAAATTTTATGTCTTTTTTACACAAGATCTTCATTTTTACACATATTTATTTTTATATATAAAATATCTGAAATAATTTTTATTTTATTTTCAAATTATAAGAGGGTAAGAAATCACATTTCCTCATATGATTTTGGTGATGATAAAAGAAATTGAGTACATGTCCCGCCTCTATAATGAGCTTAACATTGTTCGCATATTCTCAAAATAGGGGTAGCTTAATATAATTGGACTCCTATAGCGAAACTTTATTTAGAGGCCTAAAATTTAAATAAACTTTGTATATATTTTATTTGAAATCTATTTTTAAAACTTTTTTCGGAATACAAAATTATTACTTAATAATTTCATTATGATAGATTTCTTCAAATATATTTTTTCAATTGTTAGTTTGAGGTAAGATTTTATCAATTTCAATATTGAAAAACATTATTCCATTGGGGCAATCATTATACGAACGGTTGAAAAAATTTTATAAGCAATAAGTTGATAAATATTAGATAAAACTAATAGAGTTAGAACGATAGAATCAGTGGCGGAGCTAGCTTAGGCTCAGGTGATTCATCCGAACTTCCTTTGGTGAAAAATTACACTATTTATATATGGTTAAAATTATTTTTTATGTATATGTTATAGATGTTGAACCCCCTTCGACTAGTCTGTGTGTACACTTTGAACCCCCTGAATGAAAATCTTGGCTAATAGAATGTGTTTCAAGAAGTTGATAACTTGGTATGCCCCACTTTAATATGCTCGCTGCAATGCTTGAAACCTAAAAAGAAACAAAAAAATATTACAACTATACTTTTTTCAACACTTTTCTACTATTGACTCTTATTTTTGGCAAAGTATTACTCTAAGGGATCGTTTGGTTCTCGTTATAAAGTGGGATATCCCATGGTTAAGTTTGATACAAAATTTATACCATATTTGGTTGATGATATAAATTCAATCCGGGACTATTTTATATCATCAACCAAACATGATATAAATCTAATATCAAACTTAATCTTAAGATATCCCATTTTAACGGAATTTTATCCCATCCAACATAAGATTATTTTATACCACTTCTCATATGACATAAATAAGACCAGAAATTATAATCTCAGGACTATAATCCTGGGATAATTTAGTCTAGTATCAAATGACCCCTAACTTATTAGGGATTTGAAGAAAGAAAGTACAAAATGAGTTAACGAGGATAAAATAATGTGAGTATTTTTAAATATAAGAAGGCAAAACAATGTTTTCTTGATTTCTTCTATCTGAAAAAGCTTAAAGAAAATAAACTCAAATTCATTAAAAAAATATTATATTTTTTTAAAATCATAATTAACTAATTTTCTTTTAAGGAAAATTAATATATAATTTATTCTTGATAGAATTTGCCCTACCCTAGCCTCCCTCTTCCCCACTTCCCTTTCCAAATTTGGAAGCCTAAGGCATATGGCTTACTGGCCTAGCTTTAGAGCTGGCTCAGTCTCAAACTGAGTTGCATGTTTTTTCTACATTAGCATTATAGAATAGTAAATTGATGAATATTTTATAAGAACTCGTCCAAAGTTGAAAATTGGATTGTAAATTCATGAATCATAGTTGCAGGTTATACTTCTGCCACCTTTACTTTCTAGCTACCAACCTACGAAGGAAAAGTCTCATTTGTTAGGTATTTTATAATAGTCAGATGTAACTTATACTTTGGAGATGAATTATGTGTGTACTAAATTATTCAAATGATCATTTAGTTCACATTGAGTTATTCGCTGTAATTCTTCGAATTCTCATAATTTTTCAAAACAACAAAGGAAACACTCACTACTTTTAGTCTAATTAATGTATCGACTTGTGAACACATAATTTATTTATTTTGTCGGAATTGAAATTGATAAAGTTCAACGTGCAGCCATGGAAAAAGAGAGAACTCAAGCTTTTGCTGCAATAGAGCTTCACAATCAAACGAAAATTAGAGACAAACACAATGAGATGTTAAATTCTCAAATAGTCCACACTTCAAGTGGCTCAACAGATGGAAACTTTACAACCCTTGGATCAAGAAATATACGTTTTAATCCTGACCATCCAAGCTCATTTAGAAGAGCTGATTTGGCAGTTGATTTGGGAAAACAGGAAGGAGCCACGTGAAAGAAGAAATAAGGCAACATAAATTTCAAATTTTCCTTGACAGATTTATTCAAATTTTGTACAAAAAAGTACGTAAATAGCTATAAAGAATTGGCTTGTAGTGTGTAGCCAATCAGATTGCATACACATATAGGATTCTTTTATTTTCTTCTTTTTAGGTATTTTGTATATATACATTACAGCAGAATGAATACACGACAAGAAAAAATTTCCCATTCTTTGTCTCTGATTTTCTACATGGTATCAGAGCAACCTTGAGAATCTAGTCTCTTTGTTGCCTCTTTTTCCCTTTTTCTCCCTCCCTAATCTCTATTTCTCATTTTAAGAATGGTGACAACAATAGATCTCACTTCTGGTAGCTCTACAGGCACTGAAAATACCACCAACTCTGACACTAATCACACTCATCCTTACTTTCTTCATGCTTCAGATTCTCCAGGAATGAACCTTGTTAACTCACCCTTTAATTAAAAAGGTTACGGTGGATGGAGAAGATCAATCTTGATGGTTCTTTCCGCAAAAAATAAGGTTGGGTTCATTGATGGTACTCACAAAGAACCAGCTTCAGTATCACCAGATTTTAAATTTTGGAGCAGATGTAATGACATGGTTCTGTCATAGCTGCTCAACTCTCTTTTAAAAGAGATAGCTGACAGTGTTATCTACTCCAAGACAGCTAAGGATCTGTGGAAAGAACTTAAGGATAGATTTGGTCAGTCCAATGGAGCACAACTCTATCACATGCAAAAAGAGTTGAGGGACTTAGTGAAGGGTTCAAATGATATTGCTGGCTATTTCACAAAAACCAAAAGTATTTGGGATGAGCTTGATGCCTTGAACAGCTCTGACAACTGCTCATGTGACTGTCATTGTGGTGGAAAAGAAAAAATGGCTAAGTCTCTTCAAGATGAGTGGTTGATCCAATTTCTGATGGGTTTGAATGATGTCTATGCTGCTGGAAAGAGTAACATACTGATGCTCTCACTTTTACCCTCTGTGAATCATGCTTATTCACTCCTAGTACACGATGAAAAGCAAAAGGAGGTGTTCATAAGCACAAACTATCTAGGAAACTCTGCTTCTCTCTTGGCCACAAATCAAAACATTCTTGGTCAAAACTCTGGATATTATGAGTCTAAGGGAAAGGAAACCACATTGATTTGTTTTCACGGTAAGAAACTTAGGCATTGTGTGGATAAATGCTATAAAATAATAGATTTTCCAAGCGATTTCAAGTTTACAAAGACTAAGAGGTTCCAGGGAAATACAAAGAGTAATGATGTTTACATGGAAGGAACAGAAGGACAAAGTGGAGGACAAGGATAACATTTCACCCAAGATCAGTACTCACAACTGATTCAAATGCTTCAAAATGTGAGGGTGGATCAATTAGATGGTTCAGCAGGTTATGCTTCAGCCAAAGCAGTGACCTGTGCTGGTAAGGTTTTCAATAAATCACCTTATAAAGTTATTCATTTCAATCAAAGAACCTGGTTATTAGATTCAGGTGCTACTCAACATATGTGTTTTGATTCAAAGATCTTCATAGAGATTAGTACTCTTAAAACCCCTGGATTTGTTGATCTTCCTGATTCTCATAGGGTCAAGGTTACTCAAATTGAAAGTGTCCCTTTACATACTAACCTCATTTTGAAAGATTTCTTATTTATTCCATGTTTCAAATATAACCTCATTTCAGTCTATAAGATGTGTAAACAGTTAAATTGCTTACTCATTTTTTCCTCGTTTGGTTATTTCTTGCAAGGCCCTTCAATGAAGAGGTCTCTAGCATTTGGTAAAGCAAGAACAGGGCTATATCTCCTAGAGTCAAGTTTTCAATATCTTAAGAGTTTTGTTGGCACATCAGTTAATTTCTGCAATCAAGAAAAATCTAATTGTCTTTCTGTTTCAAGAAGTTTTTCTATTCCTGTAAAGAATGCTTTTGATGTAAGGTTGTGGCACCTTAGATTGGGGCATATTCCATTTTAATCAATGAAGAATATTTGTTTAGGTCTTGTTTCTCCTCTTCATTTTAATTCGAATTGCAATGTATGTCCCTTAGCTATACAATCCAAGCTACCTTTTCACACCACAAAAAAATCTATGTTTGGCGACGGCTCAATTCCGTCGCTAAACAGTCTATTTCCGTCGCTAAAATAGCTTAGCGACGGATCAGCGACGGATCACAGTTGGTTGCGAAAATGCTCGTAGCTAAGCACTTGGCGACGGAATAATTTATTCCGTCGCAAAAATAGCGACAAAATAGCGATGGAAATATTATCCGTTGCCAGTTGTAGCAACAGAAATATCCGTCGCGATTTAAGCTATTTTGTCGCTAGACTTCATTATAGAATTCGTCGTTGGTTCTTTGTAGCAACGAAAGCATCCATCGCTAATTTTTTTTAGCGCTTAATTTCAGTGACAAAAATATTTTGTAGCAAATTCGTTTCTAGATTTAATTTTACATATTTACTTTAGCAAAGAAAAAATATTCGTCGACGGTTTATTTTTGATACTTTCCTTTTTAATAAAATGCACTGCACAAGAGATCTAATACACTGCAAAAGACAACACAATGGCTTCAAAATTATAAAATACACTTCATTGGAATAATACGCCTAAATTAATGTTTCAACATCCACAATACATAGCTGAATAAAATAGTATCATCCCGATTAGCAATCGGTGTACAAGCTAGCTACAAAACATCATCAGAACTATATTGTGGAGGCAAAAACACGCACAAAAAAAGACAATAAAGTCCAAACATATAACAAGCTAACTAGTTTGAGGTTGGAGAGTTATATATGATCACCATCAGAACTCGAGGGATCAACCTCATTGTTTCCAGTAGCGGGACCAGCAGGAACTGTTGGTGTTGAAATTAATCCACTCACCCTCTCAGCCAATAGAGGCAACATATATTCTGTCAGTGCAGGAACCAATTGAGCCATGAACTCACTCAGATTACCAACCAATCCAGGAAGCACATTTGAAGCTATTGTTGAAGGTGAAGCATCAGATGCAGAGGAGTTAAAAGTATTTGGTGGATAGTAGCTTTTTGATTGAGATCCAAGACCAAATACTTTGCTTTTATGTTCTCCTCCCGCAGCTTCATAATACGCCTGAAGCTGATCAATATCAGACTGACTTTCTTTTTGCTGTTGTAATATTTCTTTATATTTTTCCTGTAAAAAAGTGAAAAAGTTAGTGAAAGCTATGTAATTAAACCAAATAAGGATAGTTTGATGTCTAGCATTTTTTCATCAAAAGTAGGTGTAAAAGATGCATCATTCTATCAATTTTTTATCAAAATAAAATGTCAGTTCTTATCTTTTGTTTACTGATAGTTCTAGCATACAAATCTTATTTAGCATACAAGTTTTTATTTAGTTATTATCAATGCATCCTTTTATGTATCATACAGTAGGTGAAGACTGCTGAGGGTTAACATAAACTTCGCCCCTTTTATCATTGCAAGCTCATGTGATTCCTAAACACAACGTGGGATTGATTTCATAACCACCAGCAGCAAGTCCAACAACAACAACAACAAGTCTAAAGACCCAAATCTCCACAGGTTCCAACAATTGAGAAGTTTTAAAGTCAACATCTACACGCAAAAGGTTCAAAAAAATGCATGATCCTCCTATTATGTGTACTGATATGTGGAGAAGGAGATAGTGGTGTCGGTTTCTCCAGTAGTTAGTACTGATCAAGGGGTGAGGAGAGGGTGCTGCAGGGTCAAGAGGTGCATGTAACTCCTTATGTTACTGCTTTTGGTACCAATGTTGCACCCCCTTTTGCTGAAGCTTTAGTTGGGAATTAGGCCTTACCTAGACCAACAGATACATAGAGGAAAAGAGGCAAAAATAACAACTACCACCAGCAGCAAGTCCATCAACAACAACAAGTATACAGACCCAAATCTCCATAGGTTCCAACAATTGAGAAGTTTTAAAGTCAACATCTACACGCAAAAGGTTCAAAAAAAATGCATGATCCTCCTATTATGTGTACTAATATGTAGAGAAGGAGAGAGTGGTGTCGGCTTCTCCAGTATACAGACACAAATCTCCTTATGTTACTACTTTTGGTACCGATGTTGTACCCTCTTTTGCTGAACATCAAAGTAGGGGGTCTCTTGACAAGTTTGCCATGCTAACATCTAAAGGTAAAAAGCAAAGAGCTTGAAAGCTAATTGAACTTCAAATGTTGAAGTGATGACTTACATGAACAATTCGGGATCGCGCATCAACAAAAGATTTTCCATCGCGACCATGTGTATGGACGTGTAAATGTAGCTCACTTGGTGTTGGATCTCGGCCTTTTTCAATAGCCTATATAAAAGTTATTATTTTGAAACATCAATTCAATATTGTGGATATAGTTAAATAAGTGTTAGAAACTAGTACAACAACAACAAGAAGAGATACCACAACGCTAGCTAACAAAAGAAGTAAGACACCCACAGAGTCGCACTAAAGAAACTCAATTTCCCTTTCTAGGGACTGAAATAACACAAGACGCAAGCTGATACTCCATGAATTTCATTTGGTAGCAGAAGTTGTAACAAGTTTTCTTTTTAATTTTAGGGACCATAACATATTTCTGATAATTAAATAAAATGGTACAATTGGTGTAATATCCAATCTCTGGACATGAAGATATGCCCAATCACAAGCAAACCCAAACAAAACACAAGACATGAAGGTATAGCCAATCAGTAATAAACTCCCAAAAACACAGAAAAGGGGAAATCTATATATAATCAATACACCCACCAATGACCATCCCTCCTCTCATTCAAGTTGAAATTTTAGGCAAAACACACCATATGCCAGCTACAACTTCACACCAAAAGAATCGATGAGTAACCCAGTAATTGAAAACCATTGGCAGATACTTTATCAGTGCCACCAAAAATTATCAGCTTCTTTGAATAGACAGTTTGTTAGGAAGAAAAGATTGCATAATGAAGGAGAAATTTGCCTATTCCCCTCAATTTTGGCTCGAGATATTATAGTGATTACATATGTTATAGTTTTTCTAAAAAACTGATCCTATGCATGATTACATACCTAATATTTGCATAAATATGATATGCATATCAAGTTAAATCAAATCTAAACAATCCAAATATATGTAAACCATATAACAATCATAACACTCCTCAAACTGGACTAATTTGATATTACAAAAAAACTTCTGAACCCAACTGCTGTGAGGTCACAATGGTATGATGAATTATTTTAGAACTGTCCGATAGACAACTCTCCCGGATAGTGGAGATACCCAAAAAATCATTTCAAGATCAAACAAAAGGAATAGGAAAAGTATGAGCTACAAACCTTGCCTTCAGAAACCTCCAACAGATCATGATTAACCTCGTTGGCATAACAGTTAGCAGTGAAAGGAATGAATCCAAGCAGACAAAAAATCCAACATCAATAATTTTAAGAAGGCATTTGAGAAATACATTTAAATCAACTCATCTAGGATTGTCCAGACTCTTTAAAAACTGCAAGTATAGATGGTTGATTTACAGTTCAGTCTTCACAGTGTTGTGTTGGGATATGGTTTTGTAAATTGGTCCTTTGGTGATTAATAGACATGATTGATTACCAAAAATATTTTTTTTTTAACCATCTAGCATCTGATATCTAACAATACAATTGATTCTGATATCTACCTGCTTATCCACTTCATACTTCCCCAAAATCTCAAACACAAAATATAAAATACACTTACAAATCTCTTGCGATGTTCTCCGATAGTGATAGAGCCGCCCGTGTGAGTCCCACTGGCAGGTTCGTCTCTCCCACGACGACGATTTTTTGCATTTATTTCAGACTTTTCAACACACTTAGGATCTGCCCAAAGTGTCTTCCAACTGCTCATCACATCCTCTGGAACATCCACCTTCACTTTTCCTGTTTTTATTTTGGAAATAAAATCACGGTACCTTTCTGCTGCCTTACTCTCCCACTCTTTCCTCACAATAGTATCAATTGAGGAATCCCAGTAGAATGCCTTCTGAAATATTTTTATAAAGTAATAATAACATTAGTCCTATACATAAAAGTAAATACAGATTCTAATTCAATTGTGATGGATTGTACCTTAAATTCTCCAAAAAAAAAGTCTTTCATCTCGTCTGAGAGACTTTTCCAATTGATTCCTTTAGGATCAAATTCATGCTTGAAAGAACGACATATGTAAGTAGAGCATTTTTCAGAAGGTTCTAGCCTGGACAATTTAGAATACAATATTTAAAGACATACCATATATCAATGACAATAAAAAAATAATAGGACGAGCATGGACTAACCCTGTGGGAGAAACAGTGACAAGCGTCCGTTGTCGATTAGTACTGCTGCATTCAACTTGATCACCTATTATGTTCCTGCTAGAATATGTTCCCCTACCTATTGTGTTGCTTTGGTTTGGGATAATCGGAGATGGTTCCAAATGACTGGGTAAGGTACTACTATGAGCTGATGCTTGAATAGGTATCATTGGTGGCGTATGACTGGGTAAGGTGCTACCATGAGCTGGTGCTTGAATAGGTATCACTGGTGGCGTACTACCCTGACCTGATGTTTGAATTTGGTTGCTGTCATTTGGTCCTTTTGAGGAACTCACGCCACCCAGTTGAGGACTACTAGAGGGGATAGGAATTGAAGGCATATTTCCACGAGTAGCATAATTACCCCTGCCTGAGGATTTTCCTATGCAACCTTTACTAGCTCGACCTCTGCCGCGAGTCATATCTATACAAAAAAAAAAAACTAGATCAGTTTAATAACAAAATAGTCTATGATTCTAGGATTGCTGAAAAATGACAAGCATGATTAGCTAGAATCAAGTACAGAAGTCCCAAAGTGCTTATCAGTATGCAATCAGTCAGAAGCATCACAGATTTTTTAGCAAGAAATAAGCAGTTAGAAACACATAGTAAAATATAATAGCTAGATACTCCTCTCCATGTTCTGAAGAGATCCTAAAGGGTAATAATACTGAAATTTCACTTCAAGATACAATGAAGATAAAATAACACAATTTTCATCAAGCACTAGTCACTATCTGTGTCGTCTTCGAACTCTTCTTCAGTTTCAGACTCTTCTTCAGTTTCAAACTCTTCTTCAGTTTCATAATCTTCTTCTGTAGATTCATCTTGAATTTCTTGATGCTCTGACAATAATCCTTCATCAATTGGTTCATCTATTTCAATCACATCTCCATCTGGATCATGTAAGGGTATATTCTCATCAACAGAAACATTCATGTCTATCTCATGAACTTCAACTTCTTCAACTTGGAATGGAATATTCAGTTCTAGAGTTAACCTGACTTCCTCATCAGGTAATTCAACAATATTTCGAGGTTTGACCTTCAATACAGCCATCCAATCATCCTTGTCTTTTTTCTTGCTAGGATAAGGCACATAACACACTTGAGTTGCTTGCATCGCAAGAATAAAAGGTTCATATTTTTTATACCGACGACGATGGTTAACATCCACCAACTTGTACTGATTATGATTTTTAACACCGACATCCATAGTTGGGTCAAACCATTCACATTTGAATAGTACAGTTTGCTTTAAAGGTTCTTCACGGTATTCCACGAGTATAATCTCTTTTATCCGTCCATAGTAGTCACCAAAATTTGGATCCGAGATACACACTCCACTGTTCATTGTTGATCTTGCACTACCATGACATTCTGTGTGAAATTTGTATCCATTAACAAAATACATCGAATGACATGTAGCATCTCTTAATGGTCCATGAGATAGACAACGCAAGAATTCATTCTCAATATGATTGTGTCGGACCTATTTAAAAAATTATAAGACTTGGTTAAATATCACAAGCCAATAAAAGTACATCACTGTATGAAAGATAATGATTATTGGAGACTTACGTATTCCTTTAACCATACAGAGAAATACATTTCAAGGCTCTCATCGATATGATCTTGAGATAGATCTGGACATTCTTCTTGCAAACGTTGCACGTACATACTTCATTGCAACAATAATAAGTTAAATAGGAGCTCATGATATGTGCATATATTTAACAATATTAAGAGAGTACAACTTTCAAATGTTACCTCACAAATGGCTCAACCTCTTTACAATTCAGTAAAATGTAAGTTTGGGCAGCCTGAATTTCTTCAAGAGATAAAATTCTTGTTTTTGGTTCTCCCCATAGTCTACCTGGATGGGTGAATATTGATAAATTTCCTTCAAGTTCTTTCACAACACCACCATCATCATTACGGTCCACATTATGATTGTGTGTCATGACATGTGGTTCAAAATAATGAGAAAACAACTGTGTTGACTCGGTCATCAAGTATGCTTCACAAATGGAACCCTCAACACTTGCTTTATTCCCAATCATTCTTTTAAGAGTTCCAAGATACCTAAATAGATAAACAGATGGACCATTATATTAGTAAAGTTATGTATAACATATGTCACAATTTGGATAATAAGGTTTCACATTTACCTTTCAAAAGGATACATCCATCGATATTGCACAGGTCCAGCAATCCTTGCTTCATATGGAAGATGAACGGGCAAATGTTCCATTGAGTCAAAGAATCCAAGAGGAAAAATACGTTCTAACTTACACAAGATTTGTGGGATGTCTGCCTCTAATCTCTTCATGTCATCCACTCTTAGAGTAGTAGAAGTAAGATCTTTAAAAAATAAGCTCAATTCTGTAAGTGCTTGCCACACATTACTAGGAAGTAGCTCACGAAAGGCAATAGGCATTAGTCGTTGCATGAACACATGGCAATCATGACTTTTCATGCCAAATAACCTTTTCATGTTAGTGTCTGGACATCGACCCAAATTTGAAACATAACCATCTGGAAACTTCAAACCTTTTACCCAATTGAACAAGATAGCTCTTGCTTCCTTGTCTATTGTATATACAGCTTTGGGATAGTTTCCAGAAACATCTTTTGCCAATTGAGGTCGGTCACAATAATTTACCATATCTAGACGTGATTGTGGATTGTCTTTGGTTTTGCCATCAATATTAAGAACTGTATTGAATACATTATCAAAGACATTTTTTTCAATATGCATGACGTCAAGATTATGTCGAATCATGTTAGAACTCCAATAAGGCAAATCCCAAAAGATGCTTCGCTTTTTCCATCCACAAGACTTACATATTCTCCGATTAAATTCTTCTGCATCTAATTCTGTTACTTTTCTTATGCCCAGTTCACAAATTTGATTCAAAATCTCCTCTCCTGTTCTAAAGGGTGGTGGTGGTCTTTTGACAATTTTACCTTTAAGAAAGTTTTTACGATCTTTCCTAAAAGGATGATGTTGGTCAAGGAACATTCTATGACTGTCAAACCAAGATGTTTTCCTGCCACGTTGTAATCTAATGGATTGTGCTTCTTCCATACAATAAGGACAAGCTAACTTACCTGCAGTACTCCATCCTGATAACATAGAATAAGCTGGAAAGTCACTAATTGTCCATATCAAAGCTGCCCTTAATTGAAAATTTTGCTTCTTTGATATGTCAAATGCTTCTACACCTGTCTCCCACAATAAGGTCAATTCTTTTATTAGAGGTTGCAGATAAACATCAATTTTTTGTTTGGGATTGGTTGGCCCTGGAACAATGACAGTTAAAAACATATACTCCTCCTTCATGCACATCCCCGGAGGTAAATTATATGGAGTGACAATCACTGGCCATGAAGAGTATGACCTCCCAGATTGACCAAATGGTTGAAAACCATCTGTACATAACCCCAATCTTACATTCCTTGGTTCTGCTGCAAAAAAAGAATGAGTTTCATTGAAGTGCTTCCAAGCCTCAGAATCTGATGGATGACGCATTACTCCATCCTCTTGTATATGTTCATGATGCCATCTCATGTCAGCAGCTGTAGCATGGGATGCATATAATCTCCGTAATCTGGGAATTAAAGGAAAATAATACATCCTCTTGTAAGGGACCAATTTCCTCTTACGAGAACCGACACAACGCTTATACCTTGGATGACCACAAAAGTTACAAGATGTAAGGTGGCCATCATCACCCCAATACAACATACATCCTGAATCACAACAATCAATCTTTTCAACCGGCAAACCCAAGCTACGCACTAGCTTTTTGGTATGATAATAGCTATCAAGCACAATGTTATCTTCAGGTAAAGCCTCTTTGAACAATTGCATCATTTGGTTATAACCTCTTTGTGACAGATTATTCTCCATTTTAATATTTAACATCCTGGCGACTACTTCTAGGTGAGAGATGGAAGAACCACGATACAATTCAGCATCAGCGGCTTGTAGCAAATCATAAAATCTTTGAGACTCAGGATTAGGATCCTCCTCCATTGAAGGATTAGGATCCTCCTCTCCTGAAGGTTCATAAGAATGAGGCATTTCAACTTCAATATTGCTATATGTTTGCCCACTCGAACCATGCTCAAAGTTGGGTCCAGCTGCATCCAAGACCATTTGTCGATATGGATTCTCATATCCCATTTCTGATTGAGCACCACCATGCAAATCACCACTACAGGACATCTCACTGATACCATTTGTTTCCCCTTGATACTTCCAAATGAAATAGTCCTCAACAAATCCATGCCGATAAAGGTGACATTTAACTGTTTCAACATCCATGTATTTAATATTTTGACATTTGCTACATGGACATCTAACATTGTCACCACTCATGCGATGGCGCTGAGAACAAGCAAACTTAATAAACTTACTCACACCGGTTATGAAACTGGGAATAACAGCCCCTCTACCATCCAACCTTTCATACATCCAACAACGCTCCAGATTATTCATGTTCCTATTTAATATTAGATGATGAAGTTTTTAATAAAATAGTTAGAACACCACCAAAAGGGAATAACAAGTTGGGTTTAAGATAATAATTTGGTACGACAGAGAAACAATGTAGCTTCTGTTGAAAAAGATCTCTGTTGAGTTCTATCATCTGTTCCCTAGAAGTGTCAACAATTTCTTTCAATTTTGATTAGGATTTATCTTTAATTTTTAGTTCTGAAGCCCATTCAATATGTTGCACTTTGCTGCCTAAATCAATATAGGTTCTAAGAATGTAAATTAACTTTTTAAATTGCAAGACAGATTCTGCTGCTTCCATTACAAAGTTTTCTGAGATGTTGGAAAAAGATGAAATGGTCAGACAATTTTTGGATTAATTAAGACTTCAATCTGTGAAGGTAAAAAAAATGCATTATATGGACAGTCAAAGTATTTGAAAATTGGTGGAATGCAGATTACTTTACATCTATAATTAACAAAGTTTAACAAAGATTTCATTTCTAATTATAGCAGTCACTTAAGCTTATTTCAAATATTTGTGTATACAGTATGCTAACTCATAAGAAAAATTCTAACAAAATGATTATTACCTTTAGCAAACGTAATTTCTTACCTGCTTCAGCTATCAGTTTCCAAATATAATGAAGCAATTATGTTTCAGATAAGAACCAGAACTAAAAGAAAACAAAAAAGATGAAATGAGATTGAATCAGTTGGTAACATCTGCTAAATTAATAACCGAAAGATAAAGCCAGCGCTTACTATTCAAATCGGTGGAAAAGCTATTTGGATCTTCTTAGAGAATTTTCTTCTGAGCCTAACACATATGCAGGGGAATAAACAGAGAGGAAATTGATCAGAAATTAGCTCAGTTTTAACAAGCAGTAAAATGAGCAACAACTTAAAAATTTAAATTAAAGTTACCACAATACATATGAATACACATGAATAAACACAGAAAAAAACACAAAAGAGTAAGAAATTACTGTCAAATCTTCCGACTTTATATTAGAATTCTCTCAAAAGTGCTAATACTAGATCTACATATAAAATATCAAATTTGTAAAGAAAATTATACTAGATCTGAACAAATAATTATGCATGCACTGAAAAAATAAAAAAAAATTATCAAAAAAAATCTTCAATGGCTTCACCTAGGAATTTCCTCGAAGAGATACAACCAAATCTTTAAATAAAATACCAAATTTCTGAAGAAGATTATACTAGATCTGAACAAATAACTATGCATGCACTGAAAAAGTAGAAAAAATTACCTTTTAATGAAGAGATGAAGGGGATTAGCAGCTAGATGATGGATTTAGCAGAGAAAGGAGATTTTATCAGCTAGGGGATTTTGGTTAAAGAAAGCTAAAGTTAGCATTTTCCGTAGAGAGAATTCACCGGAGAGAGGAGTCACCGGAGAGGAAGCCCCATTTGGAAATTCACGGAGAGACCCATTTGGGAATTTGGGAGAGCTTTCACCAGTGTGTTGAGAGAACTTTCTAAATTGGTATTGCTACATAACATCAGCTGAATGTGTATATCCCAAAATGTGTATATATGATATTATTTTATTAAATATTATTTTATTATTTAATAATCTAGCGACGGATTATTGCGACGGATTTTAAACAATAGCGACGGGTGATTTGATAGCAAATATACGTAAAGGAATTTGATAAATATAATTAGACTAGCGACGGAAATTTTGTCGCCATTCTGTCGCAAGAAAAATATATTTATGGCGGGCAAATTTAGCGCCAATTTTCAACTACGAATTTGAGATTCCGTCGCTAATCCGTCGCTATATTATATGTTAATTTACTTTTGGATTTTTCAGCGACCCAATTGTAAACTCCGTAGCTAATCCGTCGCTAATTAGCAATGAAAATCGGTTCGTCGCTAAAATCTGTCGCTAAACGCTGGTTTTTTTGTAGTGTCAATCTAGTAATATTAGTACTAAGAAGATCTTTGAATTAATCCATATCGACACTTGGAGGCCATACAAAATTCTTTGAAACGATGGAAACAAATATTTTTTAACTTTAGTGGATGACTATAGTAGAGCAACTTGGACATATCTTCTGAAAACAAAGAGTAATGACTTCACTATCTTAAAGTATTTTTTGGTAATAGTTGAAAGACAATTCAATGTCAAAGTTAAGATAATCAGGTCAGACAATGCATTGGAATTAGGTGGGAGCAATCTGTCCGCTGAATTTTTTGTTTCACAAGGAATCATTCATCAAATCAATTGTGCTTATACTCTACAACAAAATGATGTTGTGGAGAGAAAATATAAGCATCTTCTTAAGGTATCAAGGGCACTACTTCATCAAATCCAAATTGCCTATTTCATACTGGGGAGAGTGTGTACTGACTGTTATATACCTTATAAATAGATATCTCTCTAAAGTCCTTAAAAATAGAACTCCATATGAGGTTCTTTTTGAAGTCCTCCGAATTACTGCCATCATAGGAGTTTTGGTTGTCTATGCTATGCTCGCATTGTTTCACATGAGGGGAAAGTTTGAGCCTAGATCAATTCCTTATGTTTTCATAGGCTATCCTTATGGAAAGAAAGGATATAGGCTACTTGTTTTGAATATTAGAAAGATAATAGTCCCTAGGAATGTTAGTTTTCATGAAGATATTCACCCCTTCTCCACTATCTCAAATTGGCAACCCTCATTCTCAACTCCTATATTTACCACTGATCATTCTATCTCACAAACTGATCTTCTGGCAAACATTGAACTAGATCTTTTTTTTCACCTCAAAATCATGAACCTGATAGTATCAATAAGGTGCCTAACACATCACATTTAGAAACAAAATTTGAATCACAACTTGTTGATATAGGGAGCTCAGAAGAAAGACTTGATGTTTTTCCCTTGCAGAATCACACAAAGAAAGTCAGAAATAACACATAAGAAACCACCCTACTTAGAAGAATATGTATGCAATGCAGTTTTTTTGACAAATTTAACCAATACTTATTTCAATCAGCCTATTATCCCTAAAAGCAATTCTTCTGCTAGCTTATCAAGAACAAATGAACTAGTCTTGAACTCTATTTCAAACATCACAGAACTAACTTCTTATGCCCAGGCAGAATTACATCCAGGATAGAAATTGGCTATAGAAGATGAAATTAGAGCACTGATTGAGAATCAAACCTGGGAAGTGGTGGGATTACCAAGAGGAAGGAGGGTATTATCGTGTAAATGGGTCTACAAGATCAAACATAATTCTGATGGAAGTATAGAGAGGCTAAAAGCAAGATTGGTGATTGGAGAAGATATTCAAAAGGAAGGAATTGATTTTAATGAGACTTTTCATGGGTTGTCAAAATGACAACTATTAGATGTTTATTGACTATAGCCATGAAGCAAGAATAGAAAATTTCACAATTAGATGTGACTAATGCATTTTTGCATGGAGAAATTGATGAGGAGGTTTTCATGAAATTTCCAATAGGAAT
Organism: Capsicum rhomboideum; assembly: GCA_031232105.1. Lineage (NCBI taxonomy): Eukaryota > Viridiplantae > Streptophyta > Magnoliopsida > Solanales > Solanaceae > Capsicum > Capsicum rhomboideum. Next base: position 34,642,085 of record CP124716.1, read on the forward strand.
GAAATTACCTAGTTCACAACATGTTTGCAAACTCAAGAAGTCTTTATATGGACTTAGACAAGCATCAAAGCAATGGTACTCAAAATTGATAGAAGCTTTAAATTTCAAAGGTTTTTGCTCATCACTCAATGATTATTCACTTTTCTTCAAGAAATCAGGATCTAATATCTCTATTTTAGCGGTCTATATAGATGATATTATTCTAACAGGAAACAATCAAGCAAAATTAATGCAGCTGAAAGAGTTCTTGCATTTAGAATTTAAGCTCAAAGATTTGGGAGATTTACACTACTTTCTGGGACTTGAAATCCTTAGGGAACCAATAGGAATGATAATAACTGAAAGGAAATTTACTCTAGAACTTTTAAATGAGTTGAATTGTGATCATTTACCTCTAGTATCTTCTCCACTTGGTAGGTATCATGACCTACCCCGATCCAACCTTGGTAGGTTAGTCCAATACCAAAAGAGAATAATTATGGAAAGAAGGTAAATAAGTAAGTAAAATACTATAACAAACGTAAATATTTGAAATACAACTCAGTATCTGAAATAAGTACAACTCTAAACCCCAAAGATCTAGTGTCATGAATAAAGAGCTTTATAAATCCAACATAGAATAAGAATACATAATATTTGTCTCTGAAAATAAAATAAAGACATAGGGTGCTAGATGAAGCCGAGCACAAACTCTGGAATAGGAAGCTCACCCTGACTTTAAAATGCTCAAACTGCACAAACTCACGATCCATGGTTCGCACTCGAACTGGGATCTGCACCAAAAAGGTACATAAAGTAGGAGTAAGTATGGTCTACTTATACTAAATAGCCATCATAGGTCAAATATAAAGGAAACTATGAGCAACACTTCCATTACATACAGAAAAGTTCCCAACGGCGGCTCAAGTCATACAACTCCTAACAGTATAAGGGTAACTACACGACAGATATACATAAAAGGAAGACTAAATGATGCAATATCAGTCACATAAGAGATATGCAAGTGATGCAATGTAATATAATAATAAGGATGCAATGTTCCAATGTCATCTCGTATACACCTTCCGAGCATAAGCATCCATGGGGGGGGGGGGGGAGGGGTTTTGCAACCCATATACTATCACAATCTCATCAATCATCCTTACTGACACATCCCTTGACTAAGACATTTCATAAAATGTCTCATTTTCTTTCAAATATAGTATTTCTCAGTGGTACCAGTTCTATGAATATGGATGAATGAATGAGGATGCATCCTCATAACTAGTTCAACAACATATAATGAATTAACTCAATAATGGTATAAATGAGCTCAAGTCCCCGCGAATCTCAATAGATCATAATAAAAACCCTCTCATGGCAACACAATAGTAAAGAATCATGTGAAACATCAATAATATCAATTCAAGTACCCCGCACGGGAACCACAATAAGAATAATAACAAATAATGCTCAAATAAGACTAATATCATCCCTCGTAAGGACTTCTCAATGATAATAGTTTCTCAAGTCAATAATAAGATCCACACATATCCCCACTCGAGCAACACGATAAAATAATGATCTCAAAAGATAAATACCACGATAAAATCACCAACCCACAGCATACTTTACATGAATGGTTATCCACCCAGCCTGATCTGAAGAACGTGAAGTCATAATCTACGTCGAAAGCTGAAAACACGAGCCTGGTCTCTGATTTATTAAAATTTTAATTTTACCCTTTTATTTTTTAGGTTGATTTTTGAAGTAATTTTGGACCAGGAACCAAGGTATGCTAATATGGGTATCAGAGAAGTCTATCATGTGAGACATATTTTTGGGTATTGATGGTGGACAATATAATTGTGCCACCATACAGGGGATTAAAGAGCGAGCAACAGACGTAAAAGCACTATTAAAAGAAAACGAAGTTGCATAAAAATATAGTTAAAACGACAAAACTTTAATAGCCTTTCTTTACATAAATCTTGATAAAAATAAATATTTCTCCGCGAAAGAATCAAATAGCATGATTGTAATCTTGGGGTAAGATGAAACCTGAACAAAATAGAAAAAAAAAAATAGGCTAAATTTCATAAACAACTACTCCCTCCATTCCAATTTATGTGAGTTAATTGGGGCACTTTACAAAAGAGACTATCTCAACACTTACTTTGACAAAAAGACACAAGTTTTCAAATATTAGGAAAAGACACTCTTTAGAAAAGACTTAAAAAAAGACAACCCTAGCACTAAAGTTTTAAAATACACGGTTTAACTCCTGACCCCACCTCAGACCCTAACTTTTAGAAAATACAAATCAGTCCATTCCACAATTTTATAAAATCAGATTTTTAAATTAAAAAAAAAACAAAAATCACCAAATCCCTCAAGAAGCTAGCTCGATCAGCACTATTTTTGCTCCATTTTTTGCAATTTCGGGAGCTTCGCCGGCTATTTTTTTGGCTACCATCGAAAAATTACACCAACACTGCTATAATCCTCCCATTTTCATCCATTGTTAACCACTTCTCCACTGATTTCTCCCTCCATTGTTGCCCATAAAACTTTCTAATCAATCCATTTTTCCGAAAGAGATCCTAGCTCCATTCCAACACATTCTAACACTCCAGGTGTTCTTCCAAAGCTATAACCGTTATATTATTCCATTTGTCATTGGAAAAGCAACCAGGTCCGATCTTTCCATCACTGTACGAAGATCTCGTCAGTCCTCGACAAGTATAGTCTAGGCAGTCTAGCCATCGATCGGTTATAAACCAGTAAGTTAGTCTATTGTAGATTATCATCTAGGTCTACAATGTCTATTGCAAAAATTGTTTATTGTTGGTGTTGATATCATAGGTCATTGGGAGGAGACCCCTAAATGTTGGAACTGTAAATTTGTAAGAAAGGAGACAGTTTCCATTGCCCTTCATCGCAACGGTTCATATGACGACATGATCGCAAACATAATGGATAGCGGGGACTTAAGTTGCGATCCAAGCGACTTGGTTATTAGCTACTTAATGAATGGAAGAGGGAAAATGCATCCAACATTTATAAAGAATAATCGGCACGTGGGATTCTACATGCTTGTTGTTGGCCTCGATTGTTCTAGGCCTATTTTGAGAGTTAGTGTAGTCGAAAGGCCTCAGGAGGAGGCTTCGACATCTGCCCCACCCACACCACCAGCCCCATTTTTCGATGATAATTATGTGGAAGATGAGGGTATGGTGGGTGATCATGCAATGGATATGGAAATGGAATATCATCCAAATGTCAAAAAAGAAGAAGAAGAGTGTGGTGGTGGTGTCGAGGGGTAGTCCAGCCACTCCTTCGATGACGGAATCAATTTGCATATCGGACAAACATTCCTGAACAAGAAAACGTTGAAGATGTTAGTGCAGAAGGCCTCGGTGAAGAAGTGTTTTCATTTTACTACGATTAAGACTTGTGAAAGATTCTACAAGTTGAAGTGTATAGATTCTTCTTGTAAGTGGATGGTGCGGACGAGTAGATATGAAAGCACGAATAGGTTTTGCATCTACAAGTATATCGACAAGCATACTTGTGGTGTTGAACATATCACGGAAAATCATAAGAACATCACTGCCGACGTCATTCCCTCTATTTGTATGAACTGATTTATTGACAACAAAGGTCCAAGCCTGAAAGAGATCGAGAAGATCATTTTTAGGGAGCTTCGTTGCAGCCCGGGTTATTGGAAGTGTTGGATGGGAGGCGTCATTGCCAAGAACTTAATTCGAGGGACACCATAGCTTGGGTATGCTGTCTTGCCCGCTTTTTCGTACATGTTCGAATCCCTCAACTCTGGTTTTATAAGCACCATCATGGTCAAGAAGGATTCGAACAAGTTTAAATGCTACTTCATCGCCTTCGAGGCTTCCATCCGTGGATATTCCCACATGAGGAAGGTCGTTGTCATTGATGGCACATATCTTTATGGCAAGTACTAGGGAGTTTTGTTGTCCGTGGTTGTACTAGATACGGAGAACCATATCTACCCTATTACATATTGTGTGGTGGACAAGGAGAATAATGCATCTTGGAGCTTCTTCTTTGAGAAGTTGAAGGTTGTTGTGGTTGATGAACCAGACCTATGCATCATCTCCGATTGACATAGAAGCATAGCCAACGGGATCACAATACATTATTCACATTCCCACCACGTACTTTGTACGAGGCATCTTAGCAAAAATATTCAAAAAATTACCACTATTCAACTTATCTCCATATGTACTACAGCGCAGCCAATACGTATAGTTCCGAAGAGATTACCGATTACTTCACAGAGTTTCAAGACAAATGCCCCGAGGTAGCAGCTTTGCGTAAGTATGATGTTGGATTTGATAAGTGAAGCAGGGCACACTTTTCGGCAAATAGATTCAATTTCATGACCACGAACATTGTCGAGTCTCTTAACTCAATATTGAGAGATGAAAGGGAGTAACCCGTGGCTACCGTATTCAATTCGATTACTCAGAGATTTTCCAAAAAATTCAAAAAGTATTATGTAAAGGTGAGTAAGGGTAGTAATACTTTCTGTCCTGTTGCTGAAAAGATCATTACAGAGAACATGACCGAGGGCAACGCATTATATGTGACCAACATAAACGGGAGAGACGAAGACTTCACCGTAATTGGGCATAGTCGCACCACCTAAGTCAATTTGTTTCAGAGGTCATGTTCTTGTAGACGTTATGACTTGGAGAAAATACCATGCCCTCATGGGATGGCAGCCTTGCAATTGAAGTATGGCAATGGGTATGGCTTTAGTATCTACGACTACTCTTCGTTGTTCTATGAGAAAATATCGTACTTCCTTGCATACAAATGACCTATTTATGTAGTCCCTCTGGAGGATGACTGGAATGTGCTGTCCAAAATTTTAGACTAAGGAGGAAGAGGGTGTTTTGCGTCAAGGGCATCTCCAAATCGTTAAAGTCCACCAAAAAGAGGAACAAATTCTCCTTATGCTAAAGGCCAGGCCATAACAGAACAATTTGTAGCTTAAATGCAAAATAGGATGCCACTGTATCTTTGTTTTGTTGCAGCCATTGTAATGTTTTGAAATGTTAATTCCAATTCAGTTTTAATCGGCTTTACTTAGTTTTTATCATCGAATTCTATTGGTTGCTTCTAAACTATACATTATCTCTATGCTAAATTATGCTCCATCAACCGTTCATATATAATAGACTGTCATCATGGTCTATTTCAAAAACCCTATCCTAAGCAAATTTAACAGCTAAATTGTAATCATAACGCTTGGATAATTGTGCAAAAATAAAACGATGAGACTGACCACTCGACTGACGTGGCCTTTGATTTCTACATGCCACCTTCTTAACTGACACACATACAAAAGTGTGTGTCAATTAATGATTGGATGATAGAACACTCCCTTGGTCTATTTAAGCGACGTAGCGGTCTATTTTACACTCCATTTTCCTCAACAAGACAATTTCACTCCCAAAATCAAAATGGCAAGGAGGATGTACAACTTGAGAAATCTGAGGAGGATGTAGGACACTAGGAACCACGATCTTCTCCAGCTGAGGAACGACTTCAACTTTCTGTTCCAAGGCCTCGGCGTCGATCAACGCTGGCCGCGGGGGCAGATCCGACGGATGGACCAATTTCTACGAGCCATATTAGTGGAGAGGCTCCGTATAAATCCCGATGAACTTATAATCCACCCCACCATCCCTACAGTTTAAGTTTTTATGTATTTTGTTTTGAATGTAGTTCATTGTGGAAGCTGTCATGATAGGTTTCGTGGAATGAGAGCTTTCTTTTTTGTTGTTTTTGATGGTTTTGGTCCATCTTTCTTGATGTAGAATGCAATGAACTATCATGATGAATATAAGAGTTTAAATTTTTGTATCAATTTTTTCTTTTGTTGTTGTTTATTTTTTGGATTTTACACACCGGTATTACACATTTGATAATAGATCTAAATGATAATATTGCCTAATCCCTAAGAATTTATCATAGACTAGAACACTGTATGTCTAAAAGAAGCGGCAATTAAGTTAACAAGTTCATAGCTGAATAGTTTGACAAAGAGGATCTCAAATCCATATCATCGATTAACATATTCCTCTATACTAAACTATTGCAAAAGTGTATAACAACCCTTGGTGTTTATCATAGATCTGGATATTGGGCTACACTGGATTGTTTCCAAGGTGTATAATCAAGTCGTCGAATATATTAAGAAGGGATAAAATGACAAAAAATGGAAAATTAAATAAAATAAAATTAAAGTAGTGTAATTAACACCCTCCAAACATTTTAAAGCTACTTGGTTACATCAATTGTGAGTCCATGTCAATTTACACATGATCAAATGAATATTAGGACATGCAATGCTCCTAAATCATTAAAATATAACCAAAAAAGGTGAAAAATAAATAAAATACAATAATGAGATTAAAAAAACCCTTATTGTGAACCTTTATAGTAGGGTAAAGAATGTGAAAATATGTGGGGGGAAATTATACTACCAGGGAAGTTGAAAGATATAAATAATTAGTACCTCGGAAAAATTATTCCAGGGAGTGATAACTAAGGTAATTTACAATGTCATAACTAAATGTTATTGCATCTCTCTTTGATTAATCAATGTGTGATATTTTGAATCGTCATTATTAATAGAATTCAAATGATCTTTGAATTGATTAGAAGATCAAGATTGTGTATAATACTATAAATAATCTATATATAATAATAAAGGAGGAACATAGATAAGGTGATGTGACACCTCTCTATTACCTTCATTCCTAGTTATCTTTTTTCTCTTCTTTTTTTGACCTTTTCTCCTAAATTTTCTGTTTAACTCACTTTTGAAAATCTAATAGTGAGTAGATACATTACTTAACTATGGGAAGACGTTTATGAAAAAGGAGGTTGAGAAGACTCGGGTCTCTTCTCGAAAAGTGTAACAACTTCACTTTTCATCTTTCACTATAAATGCTATTCTTTAATAATAAAAATATTTAATTATGGATATTTATGGCATCAAACCTTTTTCATAGTCTATATATTTACTATATGGATTTTCTGGAGTGCAAAGCTTTTCCATTGTCCAATTTTACTACGTCAATTTTCCTCATCTTAGGCATATTCTTTATTTTCTGTATGCATAGAATGACTCATAGAAATAGAATGATTCTGTTACATGCACCACATATGTGGATTCTTTCATTCCAAGGAGATATTTCACAATTAACATTAAAATATATTATGCTCAATTCGAGAGTTGTTGACCTTCCTCTGTTATTTATTGTTCTTTTTATATTTCATTCTTTAATTGATTCTTTATCTTTAATTTACAGAAAAGCAGGATAAGGGAAATCAATAAATTACAACGAGAAGAAATTAAGAAGTAACGGCTTCAAAGCAACCAAATGCAAGGCTCTTCGAGATTCTTGACAAAGGATATGTTGTGTGATTTATCTTGATAAAAAAGAGAAACAAATCGAGTTTAACTTGATGAAAGTAATTAGTTGCATATTAAAACATCTTTCGAACTTTATAGGTTCAATATTATGATTTGATTTTGTCAAGTGACTTTAGTTATTTTTTTTTTCTTCTTTTAATTTTGGGATACTAAATATTAGGTTATTGGTAACTTTTGGTTTCGTAATGAGAATAGTCAAGATCTTCTTATCTTATAGGGGAAAAAAGTAGCTTAACCTATAGTAATTTGTGTATTAGATATCTCAAAATTCATTTATAATAATTATGTGCTCTTTGTTTTGAAAAAAATATAGTTAAGTTCTGATTTTACTTTACGTTAGTTTGAAAAGTTCAAATTTTGCAGACTATCTTTGGGTTGGAATAGCAAACTTGAGATCTCAATGTATGTTTTGATTTCAAATGATAATTTAAAGATACTAATTTTTTTTATGAAGATTAGAATAAGGTTTTGGAGTTCACTAAATTGGAATTCACCTATATGCACCATCTTAATTGGTAGAGTAGTATTTATAATAGAACACTACGTGTGACGATGGGAATTGAAAACATATTTTGAAAACACTAAATTGGAATTCACTTATGTGCACCATCTTAATTGGTAGAGTAGTATTATATAATAGAACAATTGACGTGAATTAAGAGAGATGGTATGCCATGCCTCTAAAACCAACAAATCTATTTATCTTTTATTTCTCTTTCTTGACATTCTTTTTGTTATTTTTTATTTCATTTTGCGTATTTATTTACCTAATAAATTAAATTAAATTTGAGTACCAAAAACTTGACTCTTTGCACTTGATCATCCATTTTATCTGTCTAACCTTTTGAATTCTCAATTTAAAGGATAAACTAAAAAAGTGGAAGAAATAAAGACAATTTTTTCATAATTAATACTCCTATGACATTTCACTTTTCAATTTCTCAATTCTAGAGTTAAAGTTTTTATGGTACTCATAAAATTATAAGTCGAATGTTATCAAAGTTATATTTCGTATCAGAGGATTTCAGAAGTATTGGAAGGGATATTGCGCAACTTTTACCTCCAAGAAAATACAGTAAAAATAACCTTTATTTCTGTTCATTTGGAAATTAAAGTATTAAATTTAATTTATTTAAATTAGAAAATTAAGAGAAATTTGAACACATTCTTTACATTTGAATATTAGAAAATTTTACATATTTAATAAAGTATTTATTATCCGTTTCCCTAGTTTGCAAATAATTGAAGGAATTTATAGTATCATAACTAACGAATTAAAGTGACTAAAAGAAAGTCCAACCATTTGCCTTTACATTTATTATTGTGCTCCCACGTCCCCTTACTTTTTTATTTTCTTTTAAATTGTATTAAATTATTTATTTGTTTATAGAATGTATAATTAAGTACTTTTTTGCACTTAAATGTTCTTAAATTGGTGGTTGATTTGAAGGCAAAATAGTTGTTGTTCTTTTGATGGTTATTTTGATCTATTAACTTCTTACTTTAGAGTTTTCCATTTATAATAATGAATAATGATTGTAGATGTGTGTGCTACTTATCACTTAGCCGAACTGCACGTGAAGATAAAACATAATCTAGATATTGTAATGACTGCTTAGTCTTAATTAGAGTTTTACTTTATTATCCTCTTCGTGTGCATCTCTGCATTTCAAATGGAAACACAAGTAAAACGAAACAAAACAAGCTCATCTCTTTTAAAGGATACTCGCATGGACATCAACTTTTACTTGAGATTTCTAATTAATAAAAATTCACTGATGATGTTTGTTTTTTTTCTTTTTGAGCTGTAATAAGTGAAAATCAACTTAGGTCCATTAATATAAAGCCTAAGCGATGGCCATCAAACATCACTTGTTGTCATAACAATTCCATTAAATAGTCGAGTATAATAGGAGAAAACAACATTAATTAGGTTCGATTGGATTGTGACCTCCACTAAATGTTTTTCTTTTGACATGGATTATCAACCACTAGGAGATTAATGAGTACGTATCAATTCCTCTAAAGAATCAAAGTTCTAAAATAAAACTAGGAGCCTTAGAATCACGGGAGGTGGTTGTTGTATGAATCTATTTTAGGCAAGTAATCCGGTCATGTGAAGTATTAGTTTATTAGTCTTATCAAAATAGACACCATTATTGTCTAGCATTTTTTTATTTGCTTGAACATGAAGTTTAATTTAATACATTCTAAAGTCAGAGAATTTTCTCTCGCGCGCTTGAGTCTAGCTAGAAGATTGATGATTATCAAAAGTCAGAAGATGAATTTATTGTCCATTAATGAAGAGGAAACACTGTTTGAATGGTTGTTATGTATTGTTTCATACTGTATTAGATTATATTGTATTGTATGGTATTGTATTATTATTTTAATTAATATAATATTTTGGTAGATTGTATCATTTTTATGTCGTTATATAATGTCACACATCAAAAAATTGAAAAATAAATCTACAAAAGCAAAGAGAGTAGAATACGAGTAGAATTACTATAAAAAATTTAGAATAAAAAATAAAATATGATTATTAGATAAAGTAATATAAAATGAGAAAGAAAACAAAAGGTTACAACTCGATTACATCAAATCAATTGTTAAATAAAATGAGAATTTTTGTCGTTATGTGACAATGAATTTCATGTTACGATATTATAAATAATTAAACAATTATTACAATAATACAATAGGTAGCAAGCATCCGAGCAAGCTGTAAGACTAATGGAATGTTGGGTAAATTTTCAAGCTATATAGTCATTACATCATTACAAATAAGCTGTAAGACTAATGGAATGTTGGGTAAATTTTCAAGCTATATAATCATTACAAATTCTAGGAATATTAAATTTTATAGAAGTCTATATGCTTGATTATGTTTTGCTTTTATCTGTACGGTAAAAAGCATTGAATATGTGGCTAAGTTATTTCCATCTCTTACTATTACTATTACTACTACTATTATTATTACTATATTATTATTATTATTATTATTATTATTATTATTATTATTATTATTATTATACCAAACAATTAAAAAATTTAAAAAATCAATTTCTGAAACATTCCCATTTGGGAAGGTTGAATTCTTCAGAAATATTTATTCTTACCGGAGATCCCGAACAAAAGTCAATGGTTGTTCTATTCATTTAAACCAGTAGAAAAATGCATTTCAGAGGCCGTAGGATCCTCGTCATTGACAGGAACCGCAATATTATTTTTATCAATCTGAATATTATTAACTCTATTATCATCCTTTATTTGAGAGGTAGAAGCTCTTGAGGGATAATCCACAGGAGAAACATAAGAAGGAATAGATCTAGTAAATCGGGATACCGAATTAGATCTACTAAGTTTAGAAAATAAGCTGTTATTATCAGTAATAAGATTAGGTTCTGAAAATCTAATTTTTACCGTACCATCAGGAGCTTGTTCGATTTCAGTAATCTCACTGTTCGAACTAGCTTGTGGAGAGGCAGCCTCCTTCATAACCCATTCTTTTGGGAAGTCAATTTCATCCTATTTGATAGGTCATCTGGTAGTAACTTTAGATCTATCAAAATTGGTTTCTATTAAAATAGTCTCATTCTTAAAATTCATGATTTTACACATAGGATTCAAGGTATAAAGTGGTTTATAGTAAATCCTATAACAGATACACATAACTTCTGTACCTGGTGCATAATCATAACCATGCAACTTGACACTTAATATTAAAGCGTTTAACAAATTTTCATCATTCATAGATATCTGTAAGTTTGGATAAGCATTAAAATAAACTGGGCCATAAGCCAAACTGGTTTGAATCGTCCCTATCAGGGATTTCTTTCAGTTCAGATTTCTTCCATCCCTTAAAGCTGCTATGAAGCTTTCGGGTAAGCCTCTCAAAGTGAGTGGCTTAAAGGCGACTTGGATCAACCCAATATGCATGAATTTATGCGTTTTCCTATAAGGAGCCAAATCATTATCAGATAATAATCTAAAAGTAGCATGATCACTATCAACCGTTAAGGTTTCTTCAGTTATTTTAACAATTTGTTTTAACCCTAATTTTTCAAAAGTACCCATTTGGTATATAACCTTGGGTTGAATTTTTGGAATACTCCATTTATTAAGAAGATCTAATTATTGGGGCATATCATATTCTTCTTTTCTACTATTTTTAATAGTAGAATGTCTTTTTATGATATTCATCAAGAGAAAAGTGTTGAACTAGTCATACTTGTAACTATTATAGAACATGGCTCTAATACCAAACAAACGGATCTTTAACGAAAGTGAAAACTCAGGAAAGTCTACAGACTTAGAAAATCTCGATCGAGGTGATACAGTAAACCACAGTCCCAACACATCCCTTAACATCATCCTCGGCTAAGGGGGCAAAATAGGACTACCGTTACGATTTTCACCATAACACTGAACCCCCTGACTAAGATTTAAAGCCTTACCCAATTAACACCAAAGCTCAAGATTCGTTTGTTCATTTCATGAGCATCCTCTATAATAGCCTAGTATGGCATAGTTCAACACTTAAGGAAATTAGCCTTTCATTTAGGCTAAATAATTTTATCAGAAAATAAAATAAAGATTACCAAAATTTAAATTACCTTAAAGTAAGGTTGTCACCAGAGGGAGGGGAGTATACCGAAAATTTTTGACTTTTATTCGAAGAAGATTTATACAAGAGAGAGAGAGAGAGAGAGAGAGAGAGAGAGAGAGAGAGAGCTAAAGAGAGAGGAGGTTCTAAAACTTGCCTCCTACTAAAGAAAAATGAATCCTTATATAATGGATCGTTGAAACTATACAACAAAATAAAAAAGTAAGTAGGCCCAAGCGTGACCGACAAAATAAAAGTAGACAAAAAAAAATAGAGTCATCGGATCCTAGTACTTTTAAAAAGTAGGGAATTTACTTTATTAAAGTAAAGTTGTTTGTCCTTCTTCAATAATAGAGGACTGGGGTCGACACTCCTTTATTCCTGGTGCATATCCTCTTTACTGGTGGATGATTCTCCTGTTTGTTAGAATTGACGTAAAAATTATTCTATGTTTGAGATATCAATATCTCCAGTGCTATGAATACTCTGCGACTCTCCTGCTAGGTACTGGTCATCGTCTTCTTCAATATAACTCACTAAAGCCATGAAAACATCATCTGATATTTCAATAGCTAGATTCTTCAATAAATACTTTTTTACTTCTTCCTTATATGAAGCTAGAATCTCTGATTTGGTCATAGCCCCTTTTTTCATCTGGAGCTTCCTTGTGATGTGTTTGAACGAACTATTATAATTGTTCTTAGTTGTAGGCTTGCAATTGGCCATAGCTGCTTGGATCGAATCTATAGTTCCTTACCCATTGATTTGTCCATTATTATCTTTTTACAGCATCTTATTTCAGAACTTAGTATAAAAAGTCTTTTCTAAACAAGGAGATTTCCCTGAAGTGTTTACTTCCACTAACCATTTCATAATCCATGGGATTGAAAATTCTATAAAGAAACACATCAGTGGCATTTCTTTAAAAAAGATATTATCATTTTGAAGATTCATGAGTTTTGGGGATACATCAACCTATTCAGTATATAATTTTTTGTATTCATCTGGAAGGATGTTGACAAAAGGATCGAGTAAAGTCCATATTTACAAAATCAATTTGGAATTTCTTGGGCAAATACATGCGAACATATTTTTATGAACCAAGAGTGTTTTCTATTAGAATTTTCATACAAGCGGGTTTTATTAAATCCTTCCACATAATCCCAGTAATTATATTTTACTGCTATCTTATGTTCTGGGTGAATATAATCACGTTCTTGGGACGGGTTAAGCCCCCAATCTTCTAGTGCCATTACCTTTTTTATGTCAATTTTTGAGAAACTATAAACTTCTCTGGTGGTCGTAGGATAGAAGTGCTGAATTTCAGCTGATCCTATTGATGAAATTAGTCTTATAGTGCATTCTGAAGTTATACGTAGTAGTAGCATATGATGATATCTTAACGTACCTGGTCATGATATGTCAAGGATCCTCCTTCCATTTTAAATCGGTATTTTCAATGAGAAGTATAACTTCTCTTTTTTCTTTTTGATTATAAACCTCAGTATTCTCATGACTATCTGCAGTTATAACCGAAGAATATGATGGCAGAGATTTTTACTCTCCTTGTTTGGATTTTATAAAATCCATAAATTCTTTGTACATAGGGTGATCTGTATTAAGATCTAATGTACTCACAATATTTGAATCTATTAGCTTTTGATTTCTGATTTGTGCCAATACTGGTTGTTCCCTTCCTCGGCCTCTTCCACTTCCTCTATGAGAGGGAGGTTGGTAAGTGGGTCTCTGCCCTGGAATTATCCTATAAAACATACAAATAATTTTATTAATTTAAATGTTCTCTAGTGAGAAAATCAGGAAGACTATTAGTCGATCCTTTAAGATAATGTATTTCAAAATCAAACGGAGCCAATAAATCTTGCCATCTTGCAAACATTTATTTGGAAACATCATGTTTAATATCCTTATTAAAGATAAATTTGGCTGCTTGGCAGTCTGTTCTTATAAAGAACTTCTGATTATATAAATCACCTTGAAATTTAATAACACTTTTTACTATAGCAAGAATTTATTTTGCTATGGTGGCATAATTCTTTTGACTATTAGTCCATTTATCAGAATACAATTGAATAAGGTATTCTTGTTTATCATTTGGGTAATGTTGTATAAAGATGCCTCCATAGCCGATATCCGAAGCATCAGTTTGGACTATCTTAGTCCAACTTGGATTGGCTAAAGTTAGGCATAGCAGGTTATGAATTTTTGCCTTAATATTTTTTGACTGCTTGAGTATGATCATCAGTCCAGGATTTAGGATTTTTCTTAAGCCTTTCATATAAGAGGCAGTGTCATTTAACAAATTCTTTATAAAAGGAGAGATGTAATTTAAGCTTCCCTAAAATCTTTGAAGTTGGGTCTTATCGATAATAATATTAGGGAATTTTGAAGTAAATTCAATGCTTCTGTTAATAGGAATGATTTTTTCCCTTTTCAATAGAATGACCTAGAAATCGGACTTTTTTCTGAAAGAGAAACATTTTTGGCTTAGATATTACTAGGCCATTTTGGATTATGATTTTTTAAAATAAATCTAAATGTCTAAAATGGATTTTAACAGTCTTAGAATAGACTAGGATATCATCAATACAAACAATTATGAAATTATTGAAAGGTATGAAAATATCATTCATAATCCTCTGAAATTCAGAAGGAGCATTTTTTAGTCCGAAGGGCATAACATTCTATTCGAATTGCCCTATTGGAACATTAAAAGCAGTTTCGTATCTATCCTTTTCAGAAATCTAAATTTGCCAATATCCTGATTTTAAATTGAATTTTGAAAAGATAACGGCATTATGGAGCCTATCCAATAAATTCTTTTTATTAGGGATTGGATAGTGAATCCATTTCAAAGTTTTATTAAGGTTTATAATTAATAACAAGTTTGGGAACCCCACATTCTTGTTCTTCTTGTTTATTAATATAAAAAGTAGTGCAGGACCATGGAGATTTTGATGGCCATATAAGACCTTTATGAAGAAGAGATTGAATTTCATCTTTACAAAGTTGTAAATAATCAGAATTCATTTGGCAAGGTCTATCCTTAGTAGGGATATTATCTTCTAAGAAATCTTCTTCATATGGAAGACTGACCACATGCTTTTTTCTTTCCCAAAATATATTGGGATGGTCACCACAAATTTGTAAAGTAAACTGATTTTGTAAGGTATCAATTTTCTCCTTTAATTTAGGAGTTTGTAAAATTCCTTCTACAGAGAGGTTGTTTGTCACGCCCCGAATCCCAACGAGGCGTGATTGGCACCCGAAGCCGATGAGGCTCGAGAGAGCCAATCTTTGCTCATGTCTATTCCCATATGTATGTTCGTGTATGAATATCATTCTATCTCATGTAATTAAATATTAATGGCGGAAGTCATGGCAACATATGCAATATATGAAACTTGGCCGTTAGGGCCATTGCGTCACAATGAATGTATACATCTTACATTCAGCTTCCCACATACGTCTACAAAAGCCTCTAACAGATGCTTATACAAGACCAACTAAAAGTCGGGACAAGTTCCCGCCTTTATACAACATTATCAACATCAAAACAACTGTACAACTATGAATCGGAAAGTCCCGAATCAACTGGGGCTCACCCACTATCTGCAAATACTGTCAACCTACTGCGGAGGTCTACTAGTGCCCTGCACCTGCAACATGTAAGATAAGTCCCCCGAGGGGGTCAGTACGAAGAATGTACTGCGTATGTAAGGCCATATGAAACTAGAACAATAGAACAATACATAAGTACTTCCAAGAAATTTAACGTACGAGAAATAATCAATGTGAATAGACCTTCAACCTGAGTGTGGAACCATGTTCATTTCTTCTATTATTTCATTACTCGGTCATTCAATTGCACCACCTTCATCATTATCATAACCTTTATATTTATGCAAGGAATATAGTCTCATCTCTTTTACAACTATCTTTATTATTGTGCACTCAACTAGTTAGTACCGGGCCTCCACCTTTGGTGGGCTGTATAAATATAATACCGTACATCCACCTTTAGTGGGCTAGCATAGATAAATATAATACCGGACATCCACCTTTAGTGGGCTATCATATATAAATATAATACCGGACATCCACCTTTAGTGGGCTATCATATATAAATATAATACCGGACATCCACCTTTAGTGGGCTATCATAGATAAATATAATACCGGACATCCACCTTTAGTGGGCTATCATATATAAATATAATACCGGACATCCACCTTTAGTGGGCTATCATATATAAATATAATACCGGACATCTACCTTTAGTGGGCTATCATATATAAATATAATACCGGACATCCACCTTTAGTGGGCTATCATATATAAATATAATATACTATTGGGATTATTCCATCTTGAACTTATACCTTTTTGATTGTAATCCATTCTCAATGAAACATATAGTAACCATACGTACATTACCTCTCTACAAATCTTGTATCCTTTCCATAGTTAGGAGAGTAACACCTTAAAGATCATGACACTAAAGCTCCTACTTATATACACATCTCACCTCACTATCTTACTTCATGGGATTGACATCTTCACTTATGAGGAATAATTCTATTCACTTGCACATTACCTCTCTTATTACTCTTATGAGATTGGTACTAAGATAATCCTCATACTATAGGAATTTGGAACATGACATAGTTGGAAAATGCTTTTTAAGCATAACTAGATTCTCTTACATCTAACTTTCTTTGAGGTAGTTCTTTTAGAAACTTCAACGTTATGGCAATTTTCCTTGAAGCTTTGGATCATTAACCAAAGAGTGAGAGACATGAGAATAATTTGGCAACATAACATTGTTAGAACCATAACACCATGGGAATCATTGGACAATAAACCATGAACAAGAGACATAAGTATAGTCACTATTGGAACATTGGAACATAACCTTATTGGACGTTTTGGAATATTACTAATGAATATGGAACATGTGTATAACTCTATTAGAACTTGAACTCCTACATGAGTGGGTCATGATTCGTCTAGGAGTAAAACACATATGAATAACAATATATCAACCTTCATCGGAATCCTATAGAACCCCCTTGGAATAGTACACCTTTGGAATCTTCGTATATTGACCACTAAATACAATACATGTGGATATCAACTATTTGCCAACTTGAGATGCAATACCTTAGAACATTTGGAACATTTGACATGTTAGCCAATGACCATGAGTCAACCAATGGGCATGAGTCAACCAATGAACATGAGTCATATGAATCACAATTGATCAATGAATAAGTAACATATGAGTAACCCTATCCAATTCTCGGATACGGAATACCTTAGGGTATTTCGGAATCGAATGAGTACTATGACAATGTGAACATCATATGTCGTAGACAGATACGGAAAGAGTAACCTTACATACCTTGTCTTCCCAATGTAAGTACACAATCAAATATGTGAGAGCAACAATTCCGCTCCTTCTTTACGTTTCACTCTACATCACAAATACATAATAGAACCAACATTAACCAAAATATCATTTATGAATTTATTCTCCCAATAATCACACAATATGACATACATTGACCAATACATGATAGCCAAGATCATGTCACACCAAGTTCATACTTTACACTTCTCCATCACCACAACATCACAATTATGCCATCAAATTACTTCAATACATCTCACAACAACAAATCGGCCAAAATCCCATAATTTACACTTTTATGGAAATAACAAGTTTAATACCAAAAATAACACCATACATGTTCATATTTTGTCCATACCATGCTCTTTCATCAA
This sequence comes from Capsicum rhomboideum, assembly GCA_031232105.1. Classification (NCBI taxonomy): domain Eukaryota; kingdom Viridiplantae; phylum Streptophyta; class Magnoliopsida; order Solanales; family Solanaceae; genus Capsicum; species Capsicum rhomboideum. The sequence continues at coordinate 34,659,968 of CP124716.1, forward strand.
AACAACAAGTCATAATTCAAGTTACAATCCCATGGATAACATATCTTTTTAACAAAACCAAAAATGCCATGTCCAACACTTCCAAGCATAACCAACATGACCTACATAATTTCTAATGCTCATAATATGTTAAAGTACAAGAATACTCACTTACCCAAGCTTGGAAGATGATGATCTTGCTCCAAAAGTGCCTTAGGGTTTGAAGAGCTAAAAGAGCTCTCTTGAAAATTCTAGAAAATGAGAGAAAGTGATGTGTGTGGCTAATGAATTAAATCTGATTTTTGGCCACCTTTTATAACCCCTTAAAGTCATCCTTAGCTATTAACTTCCATCATTGACAAGTCAAAGCAAGAATGGGTCATTTTGACCCATTGGGCCTTTCATGTTTTGTTCATTTTTGGTCTCTAATTAGGCCCAATAACCCATATCATCTTGACCCACTAACATCAATGTATAATTCACAATATATATCATGTTTAAATAATTCCTTATGTCACGATAATATTCTCTTACGAAATTCTCATTCGTCGTCTCGATCGCAAAAATAGAAATTCTGGTCGTCCATGGCTTCATGGAACATTGTGGATCACTATTCACATTTCATGATTTGGTCATGTAGGAGTATATTGAAGTGTTTGAAGCCTTAACAATGCTCAAAGAACTCCAAAGAACCAAAAGAAACCATCTAAGAATCGTCGTAGAATTGCGTCGCGAAACAAACTCGGGAAGGCAAAATGTTTGTTCCTTGCGCCACTGCTGCAAAACAAGCCAGTGGCGCAAGAAATGCATCCTCTCTGATCTCAGGGGCTTGCGCCACACCCCCTGAAACAGGGCAGTGGCGCAAGTTTCCATGTCTTGCTGAATTTTTCGGCAATTTTTCCAACACTTGCGTATCGTCCAATACCTTATCAAAATACTATAAAATACTTACTTAGTGACCTTATTCATCAATTAAACATGACTCCAAGTCACCAAATGAGGTTAAAATGTGTACGGGGTATGACATAAACGCTTCAAGAAGTCACAAAACACTTCCTATGAAAGGCTCGTCACATGTACACAACCAAATTTTAATTTTTTTCTCATCTTTACCATTTCCAAATACATACTTATGACTCTCGACACTTAAGTAAACATTATTCACTATCATCAAGTAGGGTTGGGAAGGTACGGGGTGTTACATTGTTTATTTCATTTTTTCAGAAATCTACCTGTCTGATTTTTGAGAAAATTCTTTCTTTTATTTGATTTAAAAATTTATCAAAAGATTGGGTTATAAAATTCAATTTGATTTCTTTATCATCATACGTCCCCGTGATACAAGTATGATCCCATCTGCTAATAGAAAAAATATGGATAGAGAAAGGTACACTTAAATAACTTCATCTGAAATATCTTTTACTAATACAAAAGCTTCAGGCATACAAACCTTATTACGACAAATATAAATTTTTGATAGCTTAAAATCAATTTTCATTTTATTTCCACGAGCATTTCGGAGACTATGAGTAGTTTTATGAAAATATTTGGAAGGTATAAGTCCTTCTTGTATACAATTCAAATCTATTCCTCTATCAACTAGAGCAGTAAACTCCTTTTTAAAATTATAATCAATTAAAAGAGTAATTTTAGTATAAAATTTTTGAGAAGTTATCCACTCAAGAATTTGGAGAAATTCCTCCTTATCTTTCTTCTTTAGGGAGCCTAAGAACATATCCTTGTCCTTGGAGGTTTCAGCTTCATCAATGATGTTTTCCAACTCATTCTGGAAATCTGTAACCAAATTACAATCTTCAATGTTTGAAATCTCAAGATTTGAAATTCTCTCATCTACAACCTTACTGTTCTTTTTGAGGTGCTCAATTTCTCTCTTGAGATTATCCACTTCTTTTATCAAGTCTTGTATAGTGGTTGGAGTATGTTCAACCTGATTTTTAGCCTTTAGCATTTTCTTCAATTCCGTCATAGTGTAGGTTCCTTCTTGGGACTGATCCTATCGTTGCTTATTAGTAGCACTAGTAGATGGAACCTCCATTTTGTCGATAATTTGTTACCTGAGTTCAGGATCTTTGATAATAATTAAAAGCTCTATAAGCTTATCATCCTGGAGCACATTAATATTCAATTCCTTAAACTGAGAATAAATACCATAGAATTCATCAATTTTCCATCTGTTATCACAAGGTTGACCTAATTGGCAAGGAATACAATCTTCTTCGAAAGAGAATGGAATATAATCATCATCTTGGAGAACTTTTAATTCTCTGAGGGCTCTTAATTCTTCTTCTGTTGAAGAGTCCTCAAATTCACTCTGATCTAGACTATTTTCTAGAGAGGAATTTAGAAGAATCTTGCATAAAGAATCCTTCATCTTGTCATCTATGTCAAGGAGTTTAATTTTCTCGTTTACTTTGCAATCTTTGGCATAATAGCCAAATTTACCATATCTATAGCAGGCGTTAGGCTTATCAGAGAATTTTACAGAATCCTTTCATTCTTTAAAGGTTTTTTTTCTTTTAGCCCTTTTCTCCTGAGGCTTATAATACTTCTCAGGATTGTAGTATTCCTTTTTTGAGGAATGCTTCTCTTTTTTCCTTCTATGATCTCTTGACTTCTTATGAGTTTTCTTTGCAATATCCATTCCAAATTGTTCGCAAAACTCACCTAGTTGTTTTCTTTCATTAAGACTCTACTACTTTATTTGCTGATTAAGCTTGATCTCATTGCATAGAGATAGACCTTCTTGAGTGCAAATATTAATCAGTTTTTCGTATGAGAAGCTATCATAATTTATGCTAGAGGCTCCTGCCCTAAGGGTCTTTCTGATCCTTTCAGCAAAAAGCATAGGTAATTCATCTATAAATTTGGATTTTCAATGTGAGCTATTACATTCAGGTAATTTCATAACTCTGGATAAGAAGGTATCTTTGTACCATCTGAAGGATGAGAGTGTTTTACATCGCAGATTTTGGAGTAAGGTCCAAATGGTCTCGCTATCATCTGACCATCTGCTCGAGAAATGTTCAATAATGTTAAGAACTAAGGTATAAACCGCATTTTGAACTATTATACCATTTTCTTGCTTAACCCCTGTAAGGAATCCCCCACGTTGCTATGTGGTAAGGTGGTTATCCCACCAACCTTTCAATTGGCCAGTAAACCCTATTATTATCATCTCTGCAATACCCTTATCCTTATTCTCATTTTGTTTGCAGATAGTAATATACATTTGCATCCTATGGACCAATGTATAAATTTGTCTCTCAGTTTATCCATCTATGTTCCATTCATAGATATATTTACCATTATAACTGTTGGAGATGACCAATTCTTATTCCTCTAACAAAACATCCTGAGGGGTTGGTCTAGGATAGTAGTACATCCTTTATACAGGCTTCCGAGCAAACCTTTCATAAATCTTATTAATAGTATCAAGGGTCTTCCCTACATAATCTTCAGTATTAGGACTGAAATCATTAGTCAAAGGGGCCAGCTTGAGGTCATTAAACATGGCTTCTATGACCCTTTCCAATTTCGTAACATTTTTTAACTTAAAATCCTTAATATCAGGGGGAGGTTGAATACAAACCGAAGCAATAACGGCCTTAGGGTTCTTATCCTTGGTAGGACCGATATCCTTGATATCTTTAATAACTCTGTCAATTTTTTCATGCAGAGAAATAATATGTTCTCCTAGCACACTCATATATATATTTGCAAAATTCTGCTGCTTACACATATTATTAATATGCTTAGCAGTTATGGAAGCCGTGTCATCCTCTAATAATTTAGAGAAAGCTGAAAAATGGACAATCTTATCATCTTTTTTTATTTGAAAAGATTGTTGGGGAGGTAATACAGATCTAGTAGTCTCTGTGCTACTAAGTCTGTAATCCCTTTCCAACATCGAAATATATTTATCTACATATTTAGACATAAACCAAGGGATAAAAGCAATGATTTTATTAAATCTTGAGAGGTCTTTATAAAAGTCTTTTTGAAAATAATTTATTTCTTCCTTATTAAATTTTTTTAAAAAAAGGTAATGGTACCAGAAGATTGGGGGCTTAACCCGGCCCAAGAAAATGATTATATTTACCCAGAACATAAAATAACAGAAAAATATAATTACTGGGATTATGTGGAAGGATTTAATAAAACTTTCTTGTACGAAAATCCTAATAGGAAACACTCTTGGTTCATAAAAATATGTTCGCATGTATTTGTCCAAGAAATTCCAAATTGATTTTGTAAATGATGGACTTTATACGGTCCTTCTGTCAACCTCCTTTCAGATGAATACAAAAAATTATATACTGAATGGGTTGGTTTATTATTATTATTATTATTATTATTATTATTATTATTATTATTATTATTATCAATATTATTATCATTATTATTATTATTATTATTATTATTATTATTATTATTATTATTATTATTATTATTATTATTATTATTATTATTATTATTATTATTATTACAACACATAGGCGAGAGTGAACTTTTTTTAAAATTTATTTATTAAACCAGCATAATGGTGGGGTTAGGCTAGTTCCGACTTTGTATTGATTCAATTTTGAGTTATATGAAAAATGAAAAGCTCATCGTTGTTCCAAAAATATTCCCACAACTTTTATTCCTGGGCCTAAGCCATAGAGCTGAGCATCCAAATGGATCCATATTAAGAGTGTTTTACCAAAAAATGATACAGTTAAATTTATTGCGAGGTCAAAGATAGTGAATTAATTTAACTCGTTGATTGATTATTTGACAAGTAAATTTATTACTAAATGACCTTAATGAAAAGGTGATGTGATAAATAAGCAAAGATAGTAGTTGGGCTTAGTTGTTCGTCTATCCAGCTTAATTCAAAATGACAGAATAAGTGACGACATTCAGAATGACAGAAGAAGTTACTACATTCAGAATGACAGAATGAGTTGTTTCTTGAGAATTGAGACTTAACAATTAAAGTAAATGCGATAAGAAACATAGAACACAAGAATATAAGTTGTATTGCTTGGTATTGCCAAAAACATTAGCCGCTACAAATGAGTGAAAACTTGTGTTTATGAGTGACAAAGTTAATAATATACTAGCCAATAAGAAAGCTCACTCGAACATTAAAGTATTATGCCCAATGGAGGCGTACCACCAGTGAATATCGTTACGCGTCCCAACTAGTATTCATCTGTCACTTACAGTATCCCGTATAAATATATCTGACATATCTATCCTTTAATTTTGTCTTTTTATTCTTTCTTCGGACCACGAGACCATTTCTAGGAATATTCGGTGAATTTTCAAGCTATATAACCATTACTAATTCTAGGCATATTAAATTCTCTAGAAATTTGTATGCTTGACTATGTTTTTCTTCAATCAGTTTAGTGAAAAATATTGAACATGTGGATAAGTTATTTCCATCTCTGATTACACATAGGCGAGAATGGACTTTTTTTAAAAAAAAATTATTTGTTAAACCACCATAATGGTGGGGTTTGGCTAGTACCTATTTGTTATTTTCGTTAAATAAAATTTGTATTCAATATTGTGAACTTCAACAATAAGTTCAAACTAAATTATGAACAACTAAACGAAGTTCTAACTCTGTATTCACAAATATGAACTTTAACAATAAGTTTAAACCAACTTATGAACAACAAAATTGAAGTTCAAACTATTTCAAAAGAAATAAAGAAAGAGATGAATATAGAAGAATCAAGCTCACCAAATTCACAGTGTGTCCTTAATTAAGAAAATTATTTCCCTCAAGTACCCGAGGTTAATGGAATATGTTCTCCTAGGATAGAATGATTTACTTCAGTAGAATAGCGGTACCTTAAATTCGCTGAACTTCGAACTTAGTACTCAACGATAGTAAATCACACAAGAAGAGTATAAAAGTGCAAGAAGAAGAAGAGTAGAAATTCAGAAAATTCGTATGGAAAATCTGAGGATTCAACAGGTATATATCGCCATCAAGGTATTGCCTCTGAAGAGAAGCAATGGTTCAGAAAGGTGCACCTCCTCATAAAGATGCAACTCTTCAAAAAAGTCCCAACCCATCAGAAAGGTCATAACCATCCAAAGTGAAAAGGTGCCTATTCAAATTGCATCCTTTTTCTTGGTGTCTTTTTGAAAAAACACCTATTCATTTTTCATTCACACCTTTTAAAAAATCTAATAATCCCCCACATGAATGGAGAATGACTATAAGATAAGCAAATATACGGACAATTGTGTGATTTACAAGCAACGACTAATTGCATTTGGATAAGTAGGTTTCCCTTTGAATTTTTCGTAGTGAACTTATATCGGATGCACTCGGTCAATCGGTAGATGCGATATCTTTGAACCGTCGAATTTTATTATACACCTAGACAATACAAGTCATACAACTAGCCTTTTACCTAACCTGTCAAATGGGTCGGGTCGATCCGGTTCTGACCTGATAAGACCGGCCCACTAGGAGATCGAACCGGAGTGGACCCAGATCGGGTAAGACATGCGGGCTAGGGGTTTTTAGGGGGCTGGGCTGGACATGGTAGGTAGCCCAATAGAATGGCCGACCCAGATGAAAGACCGAACCAGGCCCACGGGTGTACCAGATCAAATCGACCCGGTAAGGAAAAAAAATTATAATACTGTTGTTGTCAACCTGGGCCGCCTGAAAAGGCTGCTTTGGACCGTTGAAGCCCTAACAACTATAATGTCGTTGATCCAATGGCCATATCAGAAAGGCTGATTTTTTAAAATAAAATAAAATTAAATTAAATTTTTTTCCTATAAATACATGTCATTTCAAACCATTTTTTCACAATTCACAACTATCATATTCTCTCAAAACTCAATTTCTCTCAATTATTCTAATTATCTCATAAAGTGCTCAATTATATTATATTATTTTGCAATTAAAAATATCAAGTGGAAGTTTCCAAAAGTACTCAATTGATCAACTTTCGAGTACTTCGGCAATTTGGTATTATCGTTCTATATCTTACTTTTAATTTTTAATTAGTGTATTGTTTGTTGAATAATTATTTGTATTGTTTTTGTGTTTTTTAAATATTTGTTAGTTTAATTTATAATGTAGATAAATTAAGAAAATTGGTAAAAGTGTTAGAAATTTGTGTCCCAAAAGTGGTAGTGGTAGTAAAAAATAAATTAGTTTTGATTCCGATAGAGGTAGTTCAAATACTCAATATACTCGTGTGCCTCCGGTACCAATTAGCGAATCCTTTGAGAATGAAGTAGGTGTAGGTGCTCACGATATGAATTAGTTAGAGCCCAAGAAAATTATGGTATAAAAGAAGAGAATGAAGTAGAACCTGTTGTTGTAGAGGAAAATGATGATGATGTTGATGTTACACCCGGATCTGGTAATGTTAATGTTCAATCTAAATTGGTTAATCTTCCTCCCCGGCCCACTGTAAGATCTCCAAAAAAAAGTATTGTGTGAAATTTTTATACTCGAATAGAAAAAACTACTCAAGTTGAATGCAATATTTGTCAGGCAAAATATGAGCATAAGATCGGGGGTAATAAAAGAGGTATGGATCAGTTGATGAGACATTTACAAAGTCTTCACAAAAAAGAGCTAGAAGAGGTGAATGATGGTAGGACTGTTGGGGGGCCAACTCAAACTAGACTGAACCTAAAAATCGATAAATTAGTTCAGAATTATAATAAAATGAAGGATCGTGAAGAATTATCAAAAATGATAGTTGTGGGTTGTTTGCCTTTCTCTTTTGCTTCTTCTGAAGCTTGTATTCATTATATTCAGGCAATTTATAATCCTATGTTTGAGGGTATTCCTAGAAGTACTTGTCGGTCCAATATTTTTAGACTCCATGCACAATATGTCTACGATTTATCTGCATTATTAAAAAATCTTTCATGTAGAGTCTCTCTAACTTTTGATCTTGGTCGTGCTGTTAATAAAAATGATTATTTAACAATTACTTGTCAGTGGGTAGATAGTAATTTTGTTATGCAAAAATGTATTTTAGCATTCTTGTATGATGAAGGCCGTAGACATACTGTTTCTTTTATTTCTGAATCTATTACAAAAGTTGCAAGATATTATGATATTGACTGTAAAGTTTTATGTATATATTTTGATAATGCATCTAACAACAATGCTGCTATTGACCTATTAAAAATTAAACTTTCTCCACCGTTATCCAAAATATTTCATGTTAAATGTGCTTGCCATATATATAATTTAATTGTAAAAGATGGTCTTGCTTTTTTTGAGCCTACTATTGAAAAAGTTAGGCTTACAGTTGACTTTATTCAAGGAAATAATAGAAAAACTAAACTTACCGAATTTAAAAAAAAATGTAAGAAAAATGGACTTAGGCCGAAATTAATGCCTGAAGAAATAGATGTTAGATGGAATTCTACTTATGAATTCTTAAATGCTTGCAATATTTATAAAGTTCCTATTACAATGACTTTTAACCAATTTGCTAGTGCTTTTTCCGAGAGTATGTTATAAGATTCAGATTGGGCTAAAATTGATGATGTTGTTAATTCTTTGTAAAAGTCTTAAGTAGGTACGGTTGAATTTTATGGTGCTTATTATCCTACTGTTTGTAATATTTAGCTTATTTAGCTGACATTTCTTTATTGCTTAACAAATATAAGTCTAAACCAGGTTACAAAAATGCAATTGATGCAATGATTGAAAAATTTTAAAAATATTTTTTTTCGCTTCTCCCTATTTACTTAGTTTGTGTTATAATAAATTCATATATGAAACATGATTCTATGTCCGAATTTGCTTCTCTTATTTATTCTGCTTTAGAAATAAAATTTGATGAAGAACCTTCTTTGTTTACGGCTATGTCTAATGCGAATAGTTACATGGAAAAATAATACTTTCATTATATTGATTTACTTGACAATGCTTTACAGTGACATATTACTCCCGCTTCTCGTCCTTCCGATGAACCATCATCTTTCAAAAGACAGGCACATAGTATGCTTGCTTATTGTGTTTCTGATTTATCTATTTGGTCTAGATTGCAACCTTCATCACAAAGAACCTTAAATCGAGAAGATCTTACTTATTATCTTCGACAACCTACTGAGGATCCTAGAGCACGAATCAACACGCTGGATTGGAGAAAAAATAATGAAAGATAATATCATGTACTTGCAAGATTAGACCGTTACATCAGAGAACACTTTTAGTCAAGGACGACAGTAGATTGGAGACATCGACACTCATTGGGAGGCAATGCCATGAATGTTCTAGTTTGCCTTAGAGATTGGATTAGAGCGGAATGAAGAAATCAAGAAATGTTCGTGGAGCCGAAAGACGAAGAAGATCTTGAAGAAATGCTGACTTAAAGAGAGAATTCAGTATAATCAAGTCCAATGCATGGTAGCTTTGATTCCATTAATTTTGACAATCCACAACCAATTTCCGTTAATGTTAACATGGGTGAATTGAAAAAAACGATGAAAAATTTGTAGGATTTGCAATTAATCTATTGAATTTTTATTTTTCAATTTAAGTTTGTGAAATTAGTGAAATGTAATTGCAACCTTATAACTTGTAAGTTTTGAAATATTTTGCAATCAATCAATTATAAGATTCATTTACTCTTTACATATTTTTTCCATCTTAATTGAATATCTTGTATGAATTAAATATTTTTAATATATTATTATCAAACTTTACATAAACATAAAAAACATATATTGAAAAATAATGTTAGCAAATATTACTTAAACAAGTATTGACATATAAAAATTCTATATAAGTTTAACTTTTAAGTAGTATATGTCAATACTTAAATATATTTAAGTATTATTCTTTTATGTTCCTTTAAGAAGTATATATGTATGTATATTTTTTAAAGTAGTATATGTAATGTATATATGTGGTATGTATATTCAAGTAGTATTTTAAGACTTAAGTAGTATAGATTGAATGTATACATGTATGTATATTTTTTGCGTATTTTTTTAAATAGTATATGTTCCATGTATATAATATATATGAATGTATATATTCTCTAAAGTAGTATATGTTGAATATGCAAATTCAAATTTCAAGTTGTTAACACTACACTACCAATTTCAAATTCAAATTAAAACATACAAACTTAGATAAATTGGTAAAATTACATGCTTAGAAATTCATAAACATACAAACTTAAATTGATAACATTACATAATTGGAAACTCAAAAACATACAAACTTAAAATCTTAAATTGATAAAATTACATAAATAGAAATTAAAACAACAAACTAAGTTGTCCTAAGAACTACATCTTCATGTTCCCTCCTCAAATGCCTAATCAAAGTACCCGTACCACAATTATTAAACATACGATCACATAAGTTACATTAAAAACTTCTATCATCTAATCGATTAAAATAAATCCATATCGTACTTGTTCTATGACGTTGTTGGGGTGCCGGTGGAGGTGGAAGAGGATTATTATTATCCATGGAAGATGATAGTTGAAACTTGAAATTTAATCTTGTTTACTAGACAAGAACTTAATAGAAAATATGGATAAAAATTAGAGAAAGAATGAGGATTGTATGAAAATTTAGAGGAATATAGTGGTAGTATCTATAGATTGATAAATGTGAACATTTAGATTTTGGGAAAGATGAAAAATTTTAAAATTTGAATTTCAAATTTCAAACTTGAATTGGCTCCAAGTTGAAAACCTTGAATTGACTCCAAGTTGAAAGTTGAAAATTTAATGGTCCCCTTGAATAGTTGAGCGTTGAGAAGTGAGATTGAAATTGAAATTTTAAATTTGCAATTTCAAGTTTCAAATTAAATTCAAAATTTTAAATTTTAAAATTATAAATTCCAATTTTAAAAATTTAATTTAAAATGTCAATTTCAAAAAACCTTCGAAAATCAAATTACTATAATTTCTTTTGAACTGGGCCCGATTTTGGCTCAATAAGGTCGATCTGTTGACGTAACCCGGACCGACCCAGTTAGACTGGCCCAAAATTGCTTAAGGGGCGTGGGCTGGCCCGTCAAAAAATATTTTACTGTTGGGCCAGGCACGGACCGGCCCAATTATGCCCAAACCGGACCGGACCCAGACCCGAGATCGGTAAGAAAAATAGAACCTTGGCCTGGTTGACCGAACTGGCCCAGTTGACAGGTTTACTTTTACCGTCTATGATTCTCACAATTTTGTTCGTTTCAGCCATGAACACTTTTTGATTTCATGAGAGCTTAGAGAATCAGCCTTTAACATTATTCTCCTTGAAGCGGCTTTCACTTCACGCTCACATAGGTGATTCCTAAATGTTTAATCCTATAGATAAACTATTTGGTCATACCTACCAAACTTAGAAATTATTAAAAAGCTTCAAACTTTAAGTCTTATCCTTGTTTCCTGAACATTGTCTTCATCATGAGAATAGATTGAGTTATTTGACAATGGTGAACCATTAGTCACAACTTTGTTTGATCTCTTTGAACCTAGCTCTTGCGATCTCCAGTCTGCTAGGTAGAGAGTTACCGCCATGATAACTTGTCCTAGGCCTTAAACCTATTCTCTTTGATGATCTCTCAACTCCCTCTCTAGTTAGGCCTTTTGTAAGTGGATCCGACACAATATCTATTGACTTCACATAGTCAATTGTGATAATTCCACTAGAGAGTAATTGTTTAACGGTATTATGTTTCCATCTTATATGACGAGATTTTCCATTATGCATAGTGCTCCCTGCCCTACCTATTGCAGCTTGACTATCACAGCGTATACATATAGGTGCTGTGACACCCCTATTTTTTGCCCCGCTAAGAGTTTTAAGGGTTTTTTCAATTAAAGTGACGTTTTGAAAAGGAATTATTTATTTTACAGAGTCGCCACTTGGAATTGAGTTTTGATGTTCCAAGTCACCTTATTGAATCCCTAATCAAAAGGAATGACTCTTTATTATCGATCTGTGAACTAGAAATTCGGGTAAGAAATTCTATTAACCGAAGGGAAGGTGTGAGGCACCCCTCGAGTCCCGCGGTTCTAACACAGTCGCTTTAATGACTTATGTTTGGCTTAAATTAACTTTTGAATAAATTATGTTAATTAGCCTAAAATTACTTATGTCCTGCTTTTGTTTATTCTAGACCTATTTAAAACTGTCTTATTTTATTAATGTGTGGCGTTTGGTAGCAGTGCTTTCCAACTTTACCACGAATTGTTTCTTTTTATTATATCTCGCGCCTAAAATTTGTTGAACACTCGATGGATTCTAATATTTTTGATGCGTAAAAAATATTTTTAAGCTCCAACATTCTTTTCCTAAGATCCACACCTTGTGACCAAATTAATCAAATCAAACTTATGAATAGAGATTTCATTATTTCTCGACCTCAAAAATATATGATTAATACTTAATAATCGGTTCCCATTAGTTATATCATCACGAAGATCTCATAACCAAAATTAATACTTTAATAATAAACTAACTATGTCTTTCCAAACATGTGAGAAATAATCATTCATAATACCAATTTCACTTTAAATTTAATGATGTTGAAATATAAGCATGCCTAACGTCAAAGAATAACACAACAACAACATACCCAGTTTATTCCCATAAAGTGGGGTCTGGGGAGGGTAAGATGTATGCAGTCCATACCACTACCTCGGACGAATAATAACATATTAAATATATAAGCAACTTCATAACATTGGAATAAGATTTCATATAATCGCGAAATTCAATCATACAAACAAAGATTGAGGGTTATCTCATGCGAAGATTGATTGAAAAAGAAACTAACTTTCAAAAGCCCCAAACTTGAAATCGCGAACGAAACCTCGAGATATATATTTTTCTCTCTCTCGTGCTCTCTCTGTTTCTTTGTTTTTCATGTGTATTGTATGTTGTGTTTTGCTGGATTTTTACGTGAGGGAGTAAAAATTTAGGGGTTTTACGTGAGGGAGTAAATATAATATTGGGGGGTTTTGGGTTAGAATAGTTGCTGCACGTGAGGGAGTATATTGTCTAGGTAGTAGTATATTGTTGGTTGTATTTTTTTAACGTGAGGAAGTAGTTGTTTTTGCTGGTTATATGGAGTATTAGGTGGGTAGTTTTTGCTGGTTATATGGGTAGTATATGTGTGGGCATATATAGGTGTATGTTGGGTAGTAGGTCGGTGGAGTGGGGGTGTTTGGGTAGGATTAGGTTCTTTATGCGGTTTAGGGTAGTTTAGGTAGATCAAAACATTTTTTAAAAAAAATTTGGATGAGGAATATTTTTTTTTGGTTAATTATTATTTTTTCATAGGAAACAAAGACTTTGCTTTTTTTTTTTTTTTTTTTGATTTATTAGAAAAGGAATACCGGACCCAAAAGTGCTGCCTACGTATCTCATTGAAGTGAGAATTAGGTGTACGTAGTTCGTGAAGCTTGAAATATGAATTAAATAGAGAATTTTTTTGATAATGAGAAAAAGGTTTCATGTTTTTTTTTGAACAAGGATAAAAACTTCTTTTTTTAAAATTTTATTTGAATAAGGATCACCGAACTAGAGTAAGGCTGCTTACATATCTCATCAATGTGAGAATTATGTGTGCGTAGTTCGCTAAACTCAAAATATGAATAAGGAATTTCTTTTTCTTTTAAATTTTGAGTAGATATTAAAAGCTTTTCAAAATTTATTTTAAACTTAGATCATCGAACACGAGGTTTGCCTACATATCTCATCAAATGTGAGAATTAGGTGCGCGTAGTTCGTACAGATTGGGGTAAATTTTTTTTTTTTTTTTTGAAAGCAAACATAACAACTCATTTGGATTTTGATAAAGAATGGGTATTAGAGGACAATTCTCACCCTCTCTTACGTCAATAGATTCATACTAAAGTCGGTCAACATTCAAAACAGCCTAGTAGGTAATGTAACTAGTAGCACAGAAAATGAATAGTTTTAAAAGAGAGTACTTTTTAGACAGACTCAGACCTTTGTCGATCCTCCACTAAGTCAAATGCAGGTGATGCAAAAAAGTGGGTCCTATTACGGATAGTCATTGTTTGAAGCTTGTTCTACTAGGTTTAACATCTTGATAGAATAGGTGTCTAGATAGACTGTAAAACGAGCGGTCAACTCGAGTTGGGCAGGGACAGCTTATCGGTATCAGTACTTTTCGGCCTCACTGTTGGTCTTTACCATCCTAAAACATGTGTTACAATATAAGCCTTCCTAGGAGCGTCGCCACATCTCTCGTATGTCAAGGCTCGGGAGCGTACACTGCATCTCCGAATGTAAAGTATATTTCAGAAGACATAGATGGGTGCGTGAAAGAAGACAATTTATATTGCAATTCAAATATTATCAAAGCGGTAAACAAGCAAGCAAGTAGCATACAAGGCAAACAAGTGTAATACATATATCCAAGAAATAAAGAAAGCAAAACATGAGTCAATATACAAAGCTCGAATTCTAGTTATCCCCCAGCAGAGTCGCCATCTGTCACAACCCTATTTTTTACCTGTCCCGTTAAGAGTGGTTTTAAAAGGTTTTTCAGTTAAAGTGATGTTTTGAAAAGGGATTATTTATTTATTCAAAGCCGCCACTTGAAATTGAGTTTTGGTGTTTCAAGTCACCTTATTTTATATCCCTAATCAAAAGGAAAGTTTGACTCTTTAATAGTGGTCTGCAAACTAGAAATCCGGATACGGAATTCTATTGACTGAGGGGAAGGTGTGAGGCACCCCTCGAGTCCCGTGGTTCTAGCACGGTCGTCGCTTTAATGACTTATCTTTGGCTTAATTCAATTCTTGGATGTATTGCTTACGAGCTTGAAATGATTATTGCCCGCCTTCTTTGATTTATTTTAAACTTGTTCAAACTATCTTATTAATGTGTGACTTACCGATAGCAGTGCTTTCCAGCCTTAGCACAAATTTTGATATGTTTCTCGCGCCTTTGAGGCATTTATGGACTGTTCCCTTCTTTCTTGAGCCTAAGTTAAAATAAGTATCTAGCATTCTTAAAGTCTGTCCAAACCAATTAAATCGACTTAAAAACAGGAAAAGTTAATTTTGTTAAACGACTGGCCGACAACAGTGCTTTCCGACTTCATCGTTAATCATCACTTAGATTAAACTTCTAACTTTATTTCAGTTAACACCTAACAAAAATATTATTTTCTAAGTATTTTATCAATAACCTGAATAAATATTAACTTGAAGAAAAATATGGATTTTCTATATTACAATTTAGTTCCTAAGTGAACTTTATCAAATATAAATTTTTACCCGTTCGAACATCTGTTTCTTTAACTCATATTTCTTTTCAAATCAAATGCAATAAAATTCTTGCCGTTAACTACAATACTAATAGCTAAAAGTAACAATTTCATCCGTGTACCCCAATGGTAAGAAACATGGAACAAATTAATATATTAATATCAAGGTAAAAGTTGGATCTTTAAGCATGAACGAAATAATCACATGTTATCCAAATCTTATTTTAGATTTAATGATGCAAGAATCTGAACATATTCGTAGAGTACAAAAACAATAATAAATAATAGCACGTTAATCACATGCGTAATTTGGGAAACTTCACAATATTGGGATCAAGTCTCGCATAATTGCGATATTAACCATACAAGGGAGATTGAGGATTGCCTATTGAGAAGGTTAATTCATAACAATAAAGCCACTACAATCTACTGATTTTCACAGTTAACAAATAACTAACTTTCAAGAACTACGAATTCGGAACCATCAACAAACCTCAAAATAGGACGTGAGGGATTTTGGTTGCTGGGTTGCTGGGAACGTGAGGGAGTATATTGTTTGATTGCTAGGATGTAGGTTGTTTTGGTTGTGTTTTTCACGTGAGGGAGTAATTTAGTTATTAGGGTGTTTTTTTTTGTAAAGGAATGGATGGCTGCTGGTAGGATGGTTGTTGTTTGTTTGGTTGCTGTATGTTGTTTGTGTTATAGTAGTATGTAGTATGTTGTAGTTGTCCGTTTAGGGCGGGATTGTTCTAGGTTAATTGTTGGGTTAGTTGTTACGTGTTGGAATAATGCATGTTGGGGTTAATAGGATTGTAGGGTTTGGTTAGATTTGGCTTGTTTTAGGGTGCTAGGCGGTGGGGAGTGTTAGGGTAGGATTAGGATTTAATTTCGGGTAGAATTAGGATGGGTTTAGGTTCTTAAAAAAAATCAACTACAATAATAATAAAATATTAAATAATTAGTTTAAGAGTAATAAAATTACAAATGTTTAAAGGGTGAAAATCATTTTTACCCCCCAACTTTGCTTTAAAAATCAAACTCCCCCCTCGACTTTAAACAATAATCAAACTCCCCCCTTTATCCTATGTAATGTCCATTTTACCCTTGTTACATTAAATATATTTATGTAATACCTCTTTATATTATATATAATTTATTTTTTTAACCTACATATTTATAACTTTTTATTTAAGTTCATTAACATTATATGTATTATAATACTACTTTTATGAATTTGTCACAAAATTTTATGTTATTTTTATGACCGTTATTTCAATACTATATGCATTAAGCGTGTGTAAATGTATGTACATGCATGTGCGTATATTTTTGTCTTTCTCCACTCTCTTACCTCCATGCGCTTCATATTACTTGACCCTTCTTGATATGACACACCCCTTAAGAAATTTTTAATTAGAGGTGTATTTTACTAAACTAATCTTATTAATAATGCTTTAAAACTTTAAATTTGACTACTACTACTTTATGCAGTTATTTAATACTAAGGGTACAAATAAAAAAAATATTAAGAATTTCTCATTGGACAAGTAAATTAAAACAACTACTTTTAGTATGAGGGTCAAGTAATATGAAATTGCAGGGGTAATCTCTATTGTCTAAACAAGTTTTGATTGTCATTAATGGAGTATTACATAAATTATAATTTAAAATAATTTAATATCTAAATAAATACAATCTTTAAAAATTTGATAATTTAATTAATTATTTTATATTTTCTGCATCAAAATATATTTTTATAGTTATTATTACCTGCTATTTTCACATGTATAAGAAAAAATTAGAGTTTTGATTATTATTAATAAAACTAATTTTCTCATTATGCTATTTTACTTCATTATAAAACATCACTAGCTTATATATTTAATTAACATTTCTCACTTTTTTCATCCAAAAGATAATGTTTATGTTCTTATAAAAAAATTGTTACATGAATTTAAAAAAATTAAAATATCATAATTTTTTAAGAAGTAAAAAAAAGAAGTTGATAATGAAAGGGCATAATAGGTATTTTAAAGATTTAAATAGGATAAAGGTGGGAGTTTGATTATTGTTCAAAGTTGAGGGGAGAGTTTGATTTTTAAAGCAAAGTTGAGGGGTGAAAATGATTTTTACCTAATGTTTAAATAGCTAGTCCAATAATAAAAATAAAATATTAAAATCACTAGCTTATTTATTAAAAACCAAATTAAAATAAAACATTTTTTTTTTGTAAATTTCCTTTTTCTTTCGAAAAATAAACAAAAACTCATCCTAAAATGTGACTCTATTTTTTATAACTTCGGATGCTTTAAAAATGACATAAAGGTCAAAATATCTAATTAAAACCTAAAAGAAATATTTTGAATGCTAGAATGATGTATAACCTTAGGTTCAATCAAAAATTAGGTGTTCACAAAATGTCCCTCTTTGCTTGGGAACACGGAGAGTTTTCAAGCAAAGAAGTGAACAACGGGACTGATTTTTTACCTAACCATTTAAAAGCAAACAAAAAAATAAATGAAGGAAGGAGGTGTGACCGATCCCTGTCTTTGGGCAACCTACATATCTCGAGTTATAAGAGGATCAGGTCACGTGTAGTTCAAGTGGGTGTAGGATGAAAGTATGAGTTAGAGAGTCAAGTGAGGTCCCGTCGAAGTTCTGGTTCGTGGCTCCTGTTATTACATCAGAAATAGTGAAACTATAAAGGAAAAAAATGCAAGATCCTATCTACTCTACTTGTCTTGATTTTCTGCCTTCAGATCTTCCTTTTGGATTTTCAGTTATCGCCTCACCTTCTTCTGGTGGGTACGTTAATCTCAAAATTTGATCTTGAAATTAGGATTTGAGACTTGAACTTGTAACTTGGATTGGGTCATTGATGCTCTTCCCAAGGTCAGTTCACAGAATACTCCTGGATGCTTGTTTTCTTAGTCAAAAGCTAAAAAGGTGAATCTTGAGATGCCAAACCACTGCATATGTTAAACCTGTCAAGTGGACCGAATCGTCCCGGTTCCGACCCGGTTAGACCGGCCCAATAGGAGACCAGATTGGAACCGACCCGGAACCAGTATGGAAGTGGGCTAGGGGGTATTTAGGGGGCTGGGCCGAACAAGGTAACGAGCCCTGTAGATCGGCCCAGTTAAAAAACCGGACCAGGTCCACCGGTGCACCGAACCAGTTATTAATTTTTTTTAAAAATTAATGGGGTCAGGGGCTATCAGCTAGTGGGCTGTTTTGGACCGTTGAGGCCCTAAAGGCTATAATGTCGTTGGCCCAACGGCCATAACAGCCTTTTAGGCTATTTTTTTTCCCTATAAATACATGTCATTTCAAAAATATTTTCTTACAATCTCATTCTCTCTCAAATTTGCTAAAATTATCTCATAAAGTGTTCTATTATAGTTTATTATTTTGTAATTACAAATACTAAGTGGAAGTTTCCAAAAGTACTCAATTGATCAACTTTCGGATACTTCAGAAATTCGGTATTATTGTTTCATCTCTTACTTTCAATTTTTAATTAGTGTATTATTTGTTGAATATTTATTTGTATTGTTTTTCTGTTTTTTTGAATAATTGTTAGTTTAATTTATAATATGGATAAATTAAGAAAAGTCGGTAAAAGTGTTAGAAAATTTTGTCCCGGAAGTGGTAGTAGTAGTAAGAAACAAATTGGTTCCAATATAGGTAGTTCAAATACTTGATATACTCGTGTGCCTTCGGTACCGATTAGCGAACCCTTTGAGAATGAAATATGTGTAGGTGCTCACAATATGAATTATTTAGAGTCCCAAGAAAATTATGGTATAGAAGAAGAGAATGAAGTAGACCATGTTGATGTAGATGAAAATGATGATGATGTTGATGTTACACCCGAATTAGATAATGTTACTGTTCAATCTAAATCGGTTAATCTTCCTCCCTGGCCCCCTATAAGATCTCGAAAAAAAACTAGTACTGTGTGAATTTTTTAACTCAAATAGAAGGAACTACTCACGTTGAATGAGATCTTTGTCAGTTAAAATACGAGCATAAGACCGAGGGTAATAAAGGAGGTACGATTCAGTTGACGAGACATTTGCGGGAAAAACACCCAATAGAGCTAGCTCATGTAACTGGTGGTGGAACAGTTGGGGGCCCAACACAAACTAGATTGAACCCAAAAACCGGTAAATTAATTAAGGATTATAATAAAATGAAGGACCGTGAAGAATTAACAAAAATGATAGCTATGGGTTGTTTGTCTTTCTCTTTTGCTTCTTCTGAAGATTTTATTCATTATATTCAGGCAATTTATAATCCTATGTTTGAGGGTATTCCTAGAAGTACTTGTCGGTCCGATATTTTTAGACTCTATGCACAATATGTTTACTATTTATCTGCATTATTAAAAAATCTTCCATGTAGAGTTGCTTTAACTTTTGATCTTGGTCGTGCTATTAATAAAAATAATTATTTAACAATTACTTGTCATTGGGTAGATAGTAATTTTGTTATGCAAAAATGTATTTTAGCATTTTTGTATGATGAAGACCGTAGATACACAACGAAATTTATTTCTGAATCTATTACAAAATTTGCAAGATATTGTGGTATTGACAGTAAAGTTTTATGTATATCTTTTGATAATTCATCTAACAACAACACTGCTATTGACTTGTTAAAAATTGAACTTTCTCCACCGTTACCCGAAATATTTCATGTTAAGTGTGCTTGTCATATATATAATTTAATTGTAAAAGATGGTCTTGCTTTTTTTGAGCCTGCTATTGAAAAAGTTAAACTTGCAGTTGGCTTTGTTCAAGGAAATAATAGAAAAATTAGAATTATCGAATTTAAAAGAAAATGGACTTAGATCGAGATTAATGCCTGAAGAAATAGATGTTAGATGGAATTCTACATATGATTTATTAAATACTTGCAATATTTATAAAGTTCCTTTTACTATTACTTTTAACCAATTTGCTAGTGCTTTTCCCGATAGTATGTTACAAAATTCAGATTGGGAAAAAATTGATGATATTGTTAATTTTTTGCAAAAATTTTATCTAGTTACGTTTGAATTTTCTGGTGCTTATTATCCTACTGTTTGTAATATTTTAGCTTATTTACCCGACATTTCTTTATTGCTTAACGAATATAAGTCTAAACCAGGTTACAAAAATGCTATTGATGCAATGATTGATAAATTTAAAAAATATTTTTTTACGCTTCCCCCTATTTACTTAGTTGGTGCTATAATAAATCCATGTATGAAATATAATACTATGTCTGAATTTACTTCTCTTATTTATTTTTCTTTAGAAGTAAAAGCTAATGAAGAACCTTCTTTGTTTACGGTTATGTCTGATGCGAATAGTTACATGAACACATTATACAATCATTATGCTGATTTACTTGACGATGCTTTACCGTCACATATTACACCGGCCCCTGCTCCCCATCGTTCTGAGGAACCATCATCTTCTAAAAGACAGGCACATAATATGCCTGCTTATTGTGTTTCTGATCTATCTGTTTGGAATAAATTACAGCCTTCATCGCAAAGAACCGTAAGTCGGGAAGAGCTTAAGTATTATCTTATGCAGCCTACCGAGGATCCTAGAGATAGAATCAACACGTTGGAATGGTGGAAGAATAATGAAAGACAATATCTTGTACTTTCAAGATTAGCTAGAGATATATTAAATGTTCCAATGTCAACCGTTGCATCAGAGAGCGCTTTTAGTCAAAGAAGGCAGCAGATTGGAGACAACCGACACTCATTGGGAGGCAATGCCATGAATGTTTTAGTTTTCCTTAGATACTAGATTAGAGCGGAACGAAGAAATCAGGGAATGTTCGTGGAGCCGGAAGACGAAGAAGATCTTGAAGAAATAATGACTTCAAGAGAGAATTCAGCACAATTAAGTCCAATGCATGACTTTGGTGCCATTGATTTTGACAATCCACAACCAATTCCCGTTAATGTTAACATGGATGAATTGGAAAAAATGATGAAAAATTTGTAGAATTTACAATTAATCAATTGAATTTTCATTTTTTAATTTAACTTTGTGAAATTAGTGAAATGTAATTGCAACCTTGTAACTTGTAAGTTTTGAAACATTTTGAAATCAATCAAATATTAGGTTCATTTACTCTTTACATATTTTTTCCATTTAAAATTTAAATTGAATATCTTGTATGAATTCAATACTTTTAATCTATTAGTATCAGAATTTACATAAAATTAATACATATTGAAAAATAATATTAGCAAATATTACTTAAACAAGTATTGACATATAAAAATTCTATATAAGTTTAACACTTAAATAGTATATGTCAAATACTTAAATGTATTGAAGTATTATTCTTTTAAGAAGTATATGTTGTTGAATATTGTATGCATATTCTTTTAAATAGTTGTTTATGTTGTTGAATATATTTTATATATATTATTTTAAGTAGTAGTATATGTTGTTGAATATATTGTATATATATATATATGTATGTATGTATGTATGTATATTTTATCAAGTAGTAGCATATGTTGTTGAATATATTAAATGTATATTCGTTAAGTAGTATATATTGAATGTACATATGTATGTATATTTTTAAAGTGGTATATATTGAATGTACATACATATGTATATTCTTTAAAGTAGTATATATTGAATGTATATTCTTCAACATGTTTAGGGTCATTTGGGACTGTGGTTTACTGCATATTCTAGTCTGAGGGTTTTATGCCTGTAAAGTGGTTCCCAGTACTATTGCCTGCTGTTATCCTTGTAAAAAGGTCCTGCGTGTTTGGTATCAGACCCATGTTCTATAGTTGTTTTAGGTAAGTCTAGTCTAACACTTCTCTGCTAGATGAATATCATCAAGAGAAGATCTACTGCGAAGAACAGTAAAAAAGAGGAATATGATATGCCTCAACACCAAGATCTCCTAAATAGATGGAGCATCCCTAGGATTCAACCTAAGGTAATATACCAATTAGGTACTTTTGAAAAACTCGGTTTAAAACAAATTGTTAAAACAACCGAAGAAACTTTGATTGTTGATAGTGACCATGCTACTTATAGGTTATTATCGGAAAATAACTTAGACCCTTATAGGGAGACGCATAAGTTTATGCATATAGGTCTTATTCAAGTGGCCTTTAAACCTTTAACTTTAAGAGGTTTACCTGAAAGCTTTATAGCAACTTTAAGAGATGGTAGAAATCAGAATTGGTGAAAATCTCTCATAGGGACTATTCAGACTAGTCTAGCATATGGACCTGTCTATTTTAATGCATATCCTAATTTATAAATTTCTTTGTCAGATGACAATTCTTTGAATGCTCTAATGTTAAATATTAAACTACAAGGTTATGATTATGCACCAAGTACTGAAGTTACTGATGTTATGTGTATCTGTTATAGGATTTATTATAAACCTTTATATACTCTGAATCATATGTGCAAAATCATGGATTACAAAAATGAAACTATTCTTATAGAAACAACTTTTGGTAAATCAAAAGTTACTACTCGTAGACCCATTAAATGGGATGAAATTGATTTTCAAAAGAATGGGTAATTGAGGAAGTTGCCCCTCCTAGATCTGATTCAACTAGTGAAATCACTGAAGTTGAACAGTCTGCAGATGGCACTGTAAAAATTAAATTTACGGACCCAATTTCGGAAACTAATAATATCAAATTTTTGCATAAAATAAATGGATCTAATTCTTTGACTAGATCTGTGCCTTCATATATTTCCCCTATCGATTATATTGTTGATTATCCTTCTAGGGCTTCAACTTCTTAAATAAGAGAAGAGAACATGGTTAATAATATTTTAATTGGAAAAAATAATATTGCTGTTCCGGTTAATGAAGAGGATCCTACAGCCTCTGAAATAAATTTTTCAACTGGTTTAAATGACTAGTACAAAGATTGATTTTAGACCGGGTTCACCAGCAAGAAAAAAGATTTCTGAAGAATTTAAATTGCCCAGATGGGAGCACTTCAGAAATTGGTTTTTTGATAGTTTTAATGATCAAGAAAGAAATTACTTTCAAAATGATTTTAATAATGATCTTTCAGGCTTTAATAAAGTCATTTTGTTTGTCCCATGGTTTATGGCCAAGTATGTGGACAAATATCTTTCTGTGTTGGAAAAGGAATACAGGCTTAGTAGTACTGAAACTACCAAATCTGTCCTCCCACCCCAACAATCATTTCAAATAAAGAAAGATGACAAAATTATCTATTTTTCAACTTTTTCAAAACTATTTGAAGATGAAACTGATGAAATAACGGCCAAGCATGTAAATATAATGCTTAAACAGCAAAATTATGCTAATGTTTATATGAGTGTGCTAGGAGAACATATTTTATCCTTGCATGACAAAATTGATAAGGTCAGAAAATATATTATCGACCTTCGACTTAAGAGAGATGGAGACTCTTCATTCATCATAGCAGCCTCTAGTATTCAACCTCCTCCAGAAGTTAAGAATTTCAAATTGAAAAATATTTTTGATTTGAAAAAAGTTATAGAAGCTAAGTTAAAGATCTTAAGCTTACACCTTTGGCTAAAGATTTTAGTTTCAAGGAGGAAAACAGTAAAATCAATAAGATTGATCGCAAATTTGTGAATAAGCCTGTCCGGAGGATGTACTATTATCCCAAACCTACTCCCCAAGATGTTTTAGTAGAAGAACAGGAGTATGTTATAGCTAATAGTTATAATGGGAAGAATATCTATGAATGAAACATAGATGGCTTTACAAAAAGACAAATCTATACTTTAGTTCATCGTATGATGATGTATAGCACGATTTGCAAGCAGGCTGCCAATACTGATAAAAATATTGCTCAGATGATGATATCTGGCTTTACAGGTCAACTTAAAGGTTGGTGGGATAATTATCTCACAGGTGAGCAAAGAACAATAATTCTCACCAATGTAAAAATGAAATAGGAGCAGTAAGCGAGAATGTTGTCTACACTCTCATTTGTAATATTATTGAATATTTTACAGGAAGATGATCTGATGATAGTGAAACTACCAGAACCCTACTTCAAAATTTGAGGTGCAAGACTTTATCATCTTTCAGGTGGTATAAAGACACAATTCTGTCAAGAGTTATGGAATTGCCTGAATGCAATAGTCCACATTGGAAATCCAAGTTCATAGATGGATTACTAGTATTGGAAATCCAAGTCTAAATCGTCTGGACCATTCACGGTTGTTAGGGTATTCCCGCAAGGAGCAATCAAGCTGAAAGGTGAAGATAATGTGTTATTCAAGGTCAATGGGCAGCGTGAAAGTACTATGTGGGAATCACGGAAGAGATAAGGACTTGTGAGGAGCTTAGTCTTGATGAAGTCTGAGTAGTCAAGATAGCCATGTCGTGCCGCGAAGTTAAATCAGGTGCTTCATGGGAGGAAACCCATGGGCTGGTTGGTGAAGTCTGAGTATCTAATTTAGCCATGTCATGCCGCGACGTTAAATCATGTGCTTCATGGGAGGCAACTCAAGTTCTAATTTGGTTGTGATCTGATCATTGGAGGATAAGTTAGCTGGAATTTACAATATGGAACTGAATATATTTAGTAAAACCCATGACAGGGACCCACGTGACGTAGGTCAACCCAAATCACGTGGGTTGGTACCGTAGAAGTCAGAGAAAATTTTACACTTGCAGAACCCGATCCACGACAAGGACCTACGTGAAGTAGGTCAACCCACACCACGTGGGTTGGTGCCGTGGAAATTAGAGAAAAATTTAAACCTGCAGAACTCGATCTACGCCAGTGACCCACATGACGTTGGTTAACCCACGTCACATGGGTAGGTACCGTGAAAATTAGAAACCCATTTAAAACGCAAGATCCGACCCGACCCAACCCAACTTTATTTATTTTTGGTATATCCCCTCAAAACTGACCCGACCTCAAATCCAAACTAAACACCCTCAAATCTCAACTTAAACCCTCTCAAAACCATATCCTAACATAAACCCTATTTTCAAGAATTTATCAAATCGCCCACTTGCAATCACTCTCCTCTCAAATTCCCATATACCAAATCCAAAATTCATCAAATCCTAACCACCATTTAGCCCAAAATCCTAAACCCTACAGTCCCTAAATTTTCAAAACCCTAGCTCCCAAATTCGACCCAAAACCAACCCAATTGTTCTGACATGCCGCCCAAATCAAACCCCAAACATGGAGACATGGGTTCTTCGTCAAGAATCCACACTAAAACCCTCAAATTTATGACTAGGTAGCGTAATGAACCTTTGAGATCAAATAAAAATGGGTTCGAAGAAGTATACGAGCTTGCTACTGATGATTCTGCATTGGTACCTCGTACCATGAGGCTACAAACTAGGGCACAAGCTGCTGCTCGGGCTGTACATCATCCTACTTCACAACCCTCAAAACCTGCCAAATCGGTGGCTCCTGTTCAGTCTTTTGATTCCTTTCCCCAGTCTGAAGAGGTGAAGGATGCTTTGGCAATCGGTGATGAACAAGAGGTTGATGTATCTGGGTCTGAGGAGAATGTTGAAGGTATAGATGATGCTGAGGTTGATGTATCTGGGTCTGAGGAACATGCTGAAGGTTCAGATGATTCTTCGATTGAGGTGACAACATCTATTTCTGGCACTGTGGTCAAAACTACACGACTTCCTCACAGAGACAGGTGGCTGCATAGCGGGCTGCAGCTATGGTTTGAAGGGGAAACAAGAAATGGTGTTCTCATGGTATGAGGTCCATTTATGATAGGGATGCCAAACTTAATAAGCGGGGTGTATGTAGACTGAGTATCACTGAGGAGCCCTGGTATCGGCTAGATGAGTTAAAGGCACTACCCGAGATTAAGGCAGTATTTGATCATTATGGATTCGGGTGGATGACGGAGCCTCCTGGCACTATAGCTCAGAGTTGGTCCGTGAGTTTTATGCTTCCTATGTTGCTTCTACTGAATTGATCACACCCAATGAGCAGCGATATCGAGACCAACCACTATTGACTCACACTTTGGTGTGGGAGACCAAAGTAGACATCTCTGAGTAGACTATCCACAGGTTTTTTTTTGGTGCTGAACGTCCATTTCCAGCTAGCACTGCAGAATTTGATCACCATATGGAGACTGTGAGAAATAGGGCTAAAATGAGGTACGCCAATCAGCGCTTGGAGCTACTATGGTGGATTGTGGGATATATAGCGGAGGATGGTATGGATGCTGGTTGGGTATCTAGGAATTTGGACATTAAGAAGTCCTCGATTCACTTTGTTGGATGATTTTCATAGTCTGTTATGAGGCATCGTCTGGGTCCCATAAATTCTGATAATTCACTTACTCTTGATTGGGTTGTTCTTGTAGCGAGCATCATAGCCGGATATGACATCAATATCGCCCGCTACATCATTAGAGAAATTCATGAGCGCACCTTTAGAGATTTTACCAACATCCCTTTTCTCTGTCTGATTCATGGCTTATGCGTTAGTGCTGGTGTGTTCACGACGCCTGTAGTAGATCATCATATTGAAGTGACCCGCATTGCTGATATAGGGTTAATATAGCAGCAGGGAGCTCACCCAGTTCTTTCGCAGAGGTCTCAACCTTTCGTGTCATCAGGAGCAGCCCTTTTTGAAGGGCTTGGAGATAGAGAGGTGTCGGTTAGTACTCCAGCACTGGTGAGTGTACCTGAGACTATTCGTGTACCTGTTGAGGGCACAGGCCTGGTGATTAATGATGCGGTACCAACCATTACAGCACCACGACCCTTCTCTGGTATGGTTTCAGTTTTAAGGGACTTTCTGCAGCAGTTGGTTGATAGGCAGACATAAATGTTTGAGAGGCAGGCTCACACAGAGGCCCAGATGGCTAAGTTGGTATCCCATCTTAAGCCATGGGTTTGGACCACAGTAGAGGCTTCAGAAGTTAAAGTGGAGGCCCGGATGACTGTGGCTATGGATAGATTTATGAGAGAGTTGCATGGGCAGATTGATAGTTTTGAGACATGGATGGCTACCTGGATGAGTTTGGAAAAGATTCCTGATATGGTAGGATTGACACAAGAGGTGGTTGTATTGAGAGAGAAGGTTAGAGCTTTGGCA
The DNA here is from genome assembly GCA_031232105.1 of Capsicum rhomboideum. Taxonomy (NCBI): domain Eukaryota; kingdom Viridiplantae; phylum Streptophyta; class Magnoliopsida; order Solanales; family Solanaceae; genus Capsicum; species Capsicum rhomboideum. The sequence goes on from CP124716.1 coordinate 34,687,340, forward strand.
CCGAGTAGCACTCCTATCATTCCACTTATGCCCGTTCCGACCCCGATGAGGGTAGCTTTTAAGGTGGATTTATTTGCTGACGAGGAGCCTCCTATTAATAGAGGCAAACGACCACGTAGTCCAGAGGATCAAGCTGATAGTGGTGACGAGTTCGAGGGTGATTTTCGTAGAGCGATCAAAGGCCTCTAGAGTAGAGTACCATGCTAGTCAGATTGCTCAGGAGCAGAGGGCACGAGGTGCATCCTCGAGTCAGGTAACCCCTGCGCAGAACGTACCTAGCAGCGAGCCCAGAGAGAATGCAGATGATCCTACTGTGGATGGGCCCACATCTAGGGCACCGCAGGTATGTCTTCACTCCCTTACACTTACTCTATAGATAGTTGTGTACTAGGGGCAGTGCACCATCATTTAGTTGGAGGTGGGGGTATACCACCACTTCAATGTTTTTGTTGTCGTGTTTTCTTTTCCCCCAAGTGTGCTATCACAGTAGAATCGGCATGTTTAGGTTTTTATTTATATTATTATGTGTATTCGTGTTTAAATAGGAGAAAAATAAGGGAACCTTAGTGTAGTCCAGTTTTGAACAAGTTGTGCTTTTTTATTGTTTAAAGGACACCCCTCCTGAAAATTTTATTTTAAAATGTGTGCGTAGTATGTTAGTTTGTGTCACCTATTGGATCTTGTTATGACTTTAGTATTATAGGCAACATGGCTGTAGCTAGCAATCCATGAGCTGGATAGGTAGTAGTTGATAGTGTAACCCTGTGCTATATGTGTGTGAGTCATTACCTAGTTCACTTTGTGTGTGTGATCCAGAACTTGCCCGATTAGTCTTTCCTAGGTTATAGGATAGTGGTTAGGAAAGGATCATCGGACGTTATTGAATGAGTCCACTTTTAGCCTAAATGCCTGACCAAATGAAGTTAATATCCCTTGATCCCGAATTTGAGCTTTAATTGCCTTATTTCTTTCATTAGCCTATTCACCTTTCCATTTCGACATACAATGATCCTGTCTTGGACCTGGTCCCTCCTTGGTCATTGTGTACCTCAACTCAGGCAAATCGCCTAAGTTGAGGGTGGCTATTATAGGGGTGCGTAGCTTAACTTGGGTATGAAGAAGGGGCTAATAAAAGAAAAAGAGAAGAGATTTGGTGTGAAGAAAAAGAAAAAGAAAAAGAAAATGAGTGAATTAAATAGAAATTACAAAAAGAAAAAAGAAAAAAAGTGTGTTTTAAAAGTATGAAGAAAATCACATCCAAAATCTAAAAATAAATGAAGGAGAATAAGGGAGAATAAAATGAGAATGGTTGGAAAGTGGAGCCAAAAATAGTGTAGTGTCAAGGAGGGTTGAGTCACCATATCCATATGTATCATACCTATCCCCAATCCTACATTACAAGCCGATGAAAGTCCTATAGTGATCCTAGTCCAACTGTTCGAAAAACTAAGGCATAGAAAATAAGGGCAAGCCTATGGTATTTCACGCACATTGGTTGAACTTCTTTGCGAGAGAGAGAATTTTGACCTAGTCCTTACTCTAATATTCATTGGTGTACTGTGAGTGCATGGGACTTCTTTGTTGTAAGAGTACATGGGTTGTATTATTAGTTGCTAGTTGTTCAGCTAATTTCATTTGCATATATGCTTAGTTGTGTGTTCATAATTTGATGCCATCACTTGATCCCTTCTGTCTCATTGATAATATGCTGCATGTATACACATGGTGGTTTTGATTTGCAAATAGGAGGGATAGGAAAAGTTTTGGTGCCAAGAGCAATAAGTGGATTGCCGTAGGTCTTTTAGGTTTCTCTTACTTAAGTATCGTATGTGTTTGTTTTATTTTGTCTGCCTGAGGACATGCAAATGTTCTAAGTTGAGGGTGTTGATGTGTCATGATCTCATGACACTTTCGATGCTTAAAATAAGGAAAATATGCAATAACTTGGGTATGTTTTGTTGGTATGATGTGTTTTCTATCTTACTTTACAGAGAAATAGATTTTTGGAGGCAAAATGATCAACAAGGAAGAATCATGCTCGAAAATAGAGTATCTGAAGATGAAAGAACCAGGTCCTGCACCAGAGAAGTGACCCACGGTAGGACCCACGTCACGTGAGTCAACCTATGTGGCATGGGTCTGTGCCGTAGGTCGACTCCTATAAGTTTGTGAAGTGGCCTGACTTTCATGATGGGACCCACGTGATGTGACTTAGTTCCACGACACCAAGTCACGGTACCGTGGAAAGTTGCCGACTCTGTTTTCCTATTTTGATTAGGATAGAATTCATCTTGTATTTATAAATATCATTTTATTTTCCTATGTTCAGGTTTAGTCAGTACATTGTTTTGAGAGATATTTTTCTATTGTTTTTAAGTTCATAAACATATTATTGATTTTGTAATCTTGGAACATCGATTCTAGGGTTTTATTCATATTGAGATTTTAGAGTTTTCTTCTTATTGTGAGTTTACAATTATGTTTTCATTATTGAATTCTTCTTGGGTTCTTACAATCATGAGTGGCTAAACCCATCAACTAGGGTTGTGTGAACCATGAGGAATTAACAAAATGGGTTAAGTGCAAAGCAAATCTGAACCATTGGGAATTCATGTATTGTTATTACCTTCATTATAATTGATCTTCTAACGGTTGCAAATGTTAGAAACTCGTCTGTATTCTAGACTTGCTCGAGAGAGAGGTAGAGATTGGGATCAAGGAATAATAACAGAGATTTAAAGCTATCAACCTTCTTCTAATAACTTGAGCCGTAACAGGAGTAGTTATCTGAGATCCAGGACAAGGGTTAGTAGTGCGACACTCGGAGACCGAGAGGAGAAGAGTGAAATTCATCTAACCAAGGTCGAGACGTTTAGATGAACATATCTTGTTAGATTTTGCATGCAACACAACAGGACAGTTTTGCTAGCACAAGTAACCGGTGGAGTTAAGGAATCATTGGGGATCACAGTCCTAGTGTATTTCTTATATTGTTTGCAAATCTGTAAACCAGCAATCGTTACTGTTATCTCTTATTCACAACCCCCCCCCCCAGTTTTACTTACTTGCCAATTGCTTAGACTAGCATTCTATATAATTCTGTCCTATTCCCTGTGGGATCGACCCCAACCTAGTTGGGTTCTATATTTGATACATCGACTGCATTATACTTTTCTGGAGGTATATTTTAGGCGATATCAACATACTACTGTTCTTCTACTAAAACATCTTGGGGATTAGGTCTGGGATAATAATACATCCTCTGGACAGGCTTATTCACAAATTTGCGATCAATCTTATTGATTTTACTGTATTCCTCCTTGAAACTAAAATCTTTAGTCAAATGTGTAAGCTTAAGATCTTTAAACTTAGCTTCTATAACCTTTTCCAGATCAAAAATATTTTTCGATTTGAAATTCTTAACTTCTGGAGGAGGTTGAATACTAGGGGCTGCTATGATGAATGAAGAGTCTCCATCTCTCTTAAGTTGAAGGTCGATAATATCTTTTCTGACCTTATCAATTTTGTCATGCAAGGATAAAATATGTTCTACTATCACACTCATATAAACATTAGCATAATTTTTTTGTTTAAGAATTATATTTACATGGTTAGCCGTTATTGCAGCAGTTTCATTTTCAAATAGTTTTCAAAAAGCTGAAAAATAGACAATTTTGTCATCTTTCTTTATTTGAAATGATTGTTGGGGTGGGAGGGCAGATTTGGTAGTTTCAGTACTACTAAGCCTGTATTCCTTTTCCAACACAGAAAGATATTTAACCACATACTTGGCCATAAATCATGGGACAAACGAAATGACTTTATTAAAGCCTGAAAGATCACTATAAAAATTATTTTGAAAGTAATTTCTTTCTTGATCATTAAAACTATCAAAAAACCAATTTCTAAAGTGCTCCCATCTGGGCAATTTAAATTCTTCAAAAATCTTTTTTCTTGCCGATGAATGATGTCGCCCAAAATATACCTCCAGAAAAGTATAATGCGGTCGCTGTATCAAATATAGAACCCAACCAAGGTTGGGGTCGATCCCACAGGGAATAGGTCGAAGTATGAGTAGACTACTGGAAGGAATAACTGGCAAGTAACTAAAACTGGGGGTTTTGCTAGTAAATAGTAATGATGGCGATTTCTGATTAATATCGAGTTTGTAAATAATAAGAGAAGTTCATTAGGACTGTGATCCCCAATGATTCCTTAACTCCACCGGTGACTGGAGCTTAACAAGAGTGCCCCACTGCGCTGCATGCAAAATCTAACAAGTTAGGTTCATCTAACTGTCTCTCGACTGTCATTAGACGAATTTCACTCTTCTCCTCTCGGTCTCCAAGTGTCGCACTACTAACCCTTGTCTTGGACTTCAGGTAACCTTTCCTGCTAAGGCTCTGGTTATTAGATGAAGGTTGATAGCTTTAAATCTCTGTTGTTATCTCCTTTTCCCAATCTCTATCTCTCTCTCAAGCAAGTCTAAAATACAGGCAAGGTTCTAACGTTTGCAACCGTTAGAAGGCAATCAATACGAAGGAGACAACAATACATGCATACACAGCAGTACAAAGTTGTTTTGCACTTCACCGGTTTCGTTAATTCTTCATGGTTCACACAACCCTAGTTGATGGGTTTAGCTACTCATAGTTGCAAGAACACAAGAATAATCCAAAGATGAAAGCATAGTTATGATTTCACAAGAATGAAGGAAAACCCAAAATTTCAATTATCAATCAACTTCCCAATTAGGGTTTTTGAATACAAAACCAATATATATCTCAAACAATGTAAAATAACTCCCAAAATAGTAAATTGTCCAACTCCCGCACTTAGGACTACCTAGGGGTATTTATAGATACAAAACTAGTCCTATCCAAAACAAAATAGGAGAACAGAGTCGGCAGCTTTCACGGTGTCGTGACTTGGTGTTGTGGAACCAAGTCACGGCACGTGACTCGTATCGTGGGAATCAGGCCCTTTTATTGGATCTCTGAAGTGAAATCACGGCAGGCTTCCACGCCACGTGGGTGTCAGTCACCCCACGTGACCCCTGCCGTGGAAATCAGGCTGGAATTTTCTGTTTCTGGACTTAGTCACGATAGCCACTCACGTGGCATGAGTGACTTCCACGCCACGTGACTTGTGGCGTGAGTGGTCCTCTTTTGCAGGCTCTTGTTCTTTCTTCATTCGACACTTCGTTCTCGGGCTTGATTCTTCCTCTTTTGCTCATTTTGCCTTTAAAGCCAGTTTTTCTGCAAATTAGGACAGAAACCACATCATACCAACAAAACACACCCAAGTTATTGCATCTTTTCCTTGTTTTAAGCATCGAAAGTGCCATATAACCATGGCACATCAACACCCTCAACTTAGAACGTTTGCATGTCCTCAGGCGAACACATAAGACTACACCAACGCAATGCTTAACTAAGAGAAACCTAAGGGACTTATGGCAGTCAACTTGTTGATTTTTGCTACATAAACTTTTCCGACCCCTCCTATTTTCAAAGTGTGTATGTAAACAATGCCGAATCATGACATAGCAGGGATCACATGATGGCACCAAATTATGCACAAACAACTATGCGTATAAGCAATTGACACTTCCAGAACAACTAGCAGCTAATTAAACAACCCATGTGCCCTTACAATCAAAGAAGTCCCATGCACTCTCAATATACCAATGAGTATCAACATAGGGACGAGGTCAAAACACTCACGCTCAAAAAAAAGTTAAGACAGTGTGCGTTAAATACCATAGGCTTGCCCTTATTTTCTACGCCTTAGTTTTCAGACAAATGGACTAGGATCACTATAGGACTTTACTTGGCTTATAATGTAGGCTTAGGGACAGGTATGGTGTATATGGATATAGTGACTCAACCCTCCTTGACACCACACTATTTTTGGCTCCTACTTCTAACCTTTTTCATTTTTATTCTCCCTTGTTCTTCATTCCTTATTCTCAGATTTTGGGTGTGGTTTTCCTTCTCAACACACATATATATATATAAATATATATATATATATATTTATTTATTATTAATTTTTTTTACCCAGATCTGTTTTCTCTTCTTCTTCTTTTATTAACCCTTCTTCACACCCAACTCAATCTACGCACCCCTATAATAGCCACCCTCAACTTAGGCGATTTGCCTGAGTTGAGGTACACAGTGTCCAAGGAGGGACCAGGGCCAAGACAGGTTCATTGTGATTAAAAATGGGAAGGTGAATAGGTTAATGAAAGAAATAGGACAATTACGGCTCAAGAGTTGGGATCAAGGGATACTTATTCTTTTGGTTTGGCATTTAGGCTAATAGTGGGCTATTTCAACAACGGCCTATGATCCATTCCTAATCCTTATCTTCTAACTTAGGCAAGACTAACCAGGCAAGTTCTGGATCGCACACACACAGCTAACTAAGTAGTGACCTCACACGCACATAGCACAGGGTTACCTTACCAACTACTACCTATCCGTTCATGCAATGCTAGCTATGGTTGTTTGCCTATAGGTCTAGTGCCATAACAAGATCCAATCAGCAGTCACACACAAAGCATGTCAATTTCAAAACCAAAATTTTAGGAGGGGTATCCTTAGCAATGAAAACACATAAGAAATTTCTCAAAACTGAACTGCACTAAAGTTCCCTCATCTTTCTCCTAATATAGCAGGAAACATAAAAAAAAAAAAACATCAACAATATCATCCTACACATGCCGGTTCTACTATGATAGCACACTCGGGAGAAAAGAAACACGGCAACAAACCCCCCCAAGTGGTGGTACACCCCCACCCCCAACTAAGCATGGTGCAATGCCCTCAATGCACCGATATCATATCCAAAATAAGGGAGTGAAGACATACCTGTGGCGCTCTAAGAGCCGAAAGTGGGACCGCCAGCCGCGGGATCATCAGACTGTGCAGTGGTCACATTCGGTGGGGGAATAGGCTGACTGGAAGATGCACCACGCGCCCTCTGCTCTGATTCAATCTGGTTCGCGTGGTACTCTATCCGGGAGGCTTTAACAGCCCTCCTCAGATCACTATCGAACTCATCATCACTCGCACCCCCATCCGCCGGACTACGAGGTCTCTTTCCTCTATCCATCTCCGACTCCTCATCAGCGAACAAATCTACCTCAAAGGCTGGTCGTACGGAGGTCGGGACAGGCATAGGTGGTATAATTGGTATGCTAGACGATGCCAGTGCCCGAACCTCCTCTCTCAATGTAGCAACCTCCTGGGTCAAATCGGCCAAGTCAGGGCTCAGTGCAGCACTCAAGCGGGAGGCCATACATGGCTCGAAATTGTCAATCCGCCCATGCAGGCACCGTATAAACTGGTCCATAGCTGCAGTCATCCGAGCCTCCACCCTAGTCTCTGTAGCCTCAACTGTAGATCGAACCCAAGGCTTAAGCTGGGATACCAGCTTAGCCATCTGAGTCTCAGTATGAGTCTGGCGCTCAAACATCTCTGTCTGCCTATCAACTAGCTGCTGTAGAAAGTCTCGAGAGACGGGCACCATCCCAGAAGGGGTCGGTGGGGCACTAGTACTAGGTATGCTCTCATCAACAGGGCCAGTGCCCTCAGTCTGCACCGATAGCCGAACTGGTGCAAGAGTATGCAAAGGTACACCACTCACCTCATCCATGGCAGCACCAGATTCCTCAGACGGCTGCGACCCTCGGGGAAGCATGGGGTGCAAACCCCTCTGCTGCATCATCGCAATATCTGCCAAGCGGGTCACCTCTATAGAATTATCGATAGCAGGTATTCTGGTAACCCCAGCTCTATCACACAGACCCTGAATCAGACATGGGAAAGGGATACTTGTGTGATCTCGGAATGCTCGCTCATGGATTTCTTGGATGATGTATCTTGCAAAATGGATCTCATAACCATCCAAGATGCTGGCTACTACTACCGCCCTGTCCAGTGTGAGAGAGTTATCAGCATTGGTTGGACCCAACCTATGACGAACCACTGACCACCAGAAACGACCAGCGAAATGGAGCGTGGACTTTTTGATGTCCAGCTTCCCAGTCACCCAACTAGCCGCTACACCCTCCTCGGCTATGTAACCTGCAATCCATTTGATTAACTCTAACTTTTGCTCGGCATCTTTCATCCTAACTCTGTCTCTGACCGTGGCCAGCCTGTGATCAAATTCAGCTATCGAAACCGAAATTGGACGGTCAGGCCCAAACAGGAAGCGGTGAATGGTCTCTTCTGAAATGTCAACTCGGGTACCGCGCACCATAACCTGAGTCAACACTGGCTGCAAAATATATCGCTGCCCAACTGGAGCGCTCAAACCAATCAATGCAGCATAAGAAGCATAAAATTCTCGGACCACTTTTGAGCTATACCTGCCAGACGGCTGCGCTATCCAACTCAAGCCATATCGCTCAAACAGAGGCCAAATATCCGGCAATGACCTCAGTTCCTCCATTCTATACCGGGGATCCTCCATAATGCTTCTCTGACACACACCACGCTCTGTCAGTTCAGCATCTCGATCATAAATAGCACGCATGCCCTGTACACACCACCTTTGAATCCCCCTATCCTGCGTAGTAGTCGGGGCACTCTCAGCACTAGTACCGGAAGGAGAGGCTGTGGCCTCTGCCATAGATGTATCCTGACCCGTAGCCTCATCTGCAGACGTACCCTGACCGGTAGCATCAGCCGCAGACCCTGACTCAGAACCCTCCTCCCCCTCTTCAGACTGGGGGGCTGACTCAGATGACTCAGCCGGAATAACTGGCGTAGCGGGTGGTGGGATCGGCTGACTAGCCGCTCGAGCCCGCATCTGTAACCTCATAGCCCGCGGGACTAAGGCTGTGTCATCCTGACTAATCTCAAATTCTTCCACGGACCCACTTGGTTCAGATTCAGTGGGTTCATCCCTCAGATGTGTTGGTAAGTCCGGGTTTTTAGTCCGTATGCGGGATGATGCCTCAAGGTGGTCACTTTTGGGATTGGATTTTGGAGGCATGGTAACGGGTTTTGAACTAATTTTTTGGGTATGGGGTTGGATATGGGTCGGGTTTGGTATGGTTGTTTCAGATTTTTTGGACCTCCTTTGTAATGGGGTTTAGATTTCCGAATAGGGAACGGATTTGGTCAGTGTTTGGGCTATGGTTTTCGGATTTTTGGAGTTTGGGGGAGAAGGGGTTCAGATTTAATGGGGAAAAGTAAAGAAGATTAGAGTTTTAGGGTTTAAGATGAAAGAAATTAAAGTGGGGAAGAAAGGGTTTTAGGCGGATAGAAATCGGGTGAAGAAGAAGAAGAGTCGGATTTATTTTAGAAAAACTGGGCTCGGGTCAGGTCGGATTTTTATTTTCGGTGGTTTTATGATTCACGATACGAGTCACACCACGTGACTGACACCCACATGACGTGAAGTCTGTCATGATTTGTGTTCTGTAACTGGACTGGGTGTTCTGAGTTTAACGACATCAGTCACGTGGCGTGTATCCCATCCACGTCATGTGATTGCTTCCGTAGAACTGATTCAGAGCCTGGAAATTTTTCTCTGAGGTTGACGAAGTCATACACGTGGCGTAGAACCTCCTCACGTTGCGTGAGTTATGTCGTGGATTAAATTTACCCCCTTCTCATAGATTTTGTGATTTTCAACTAACTGCTACTCAATAATCCGATCTCCTCATAACAAAAGCTTGGGTTGCCTCCCACTTAGCGCTTGATTTAACGTCGCGGAACGACGTGGCTAACTTGGATACTCAGACTTCCCCAAGTTGCCCATGGGTTGCCTCCCATGAAGCGCCTGATTTAACGTCGCGGCACAACGTGGCTAACTTGAATACTCAGACTTCATCAAGTTCAAGTTCTTCAATCGTCCTTATCTCTTCCGGAACTCCTACATAGTGCTTAACACGTTGTCCATTGACTTTGAATAGGACATTATTTGCTCCTTTCAACTCAATAGCACTATGTGAGAATACCCGAACTACCGTGAATGGGCCAGACCATTTGGACTTTAATTTTCCAGCAAACATGCGAAGCTTGAAGTTATACAGCAGCACCATATCTCCCGGATGAAACTCTCGATTCTCAATTCGACGATCATGACACAATTTCATCTTTTCTTTATACAATGCTGAACTCTCATAAGCCTGGAGACGAAATTCATTCATCTGTTCCAGTCTCATTTCAGCCGCTTCATTCCAGTTTAAATTCAACTTCTTCAATGGCCACAATGCTTTATGTTCCATTTCGACGGGTAAATGGAAAGCTTTTCCAAAAACCAACTGTTATGTTGAAGCGCCAATTGGTGTTTTAAAAGCTCTTCGATATGCCCATAAGACATCATCCAATCTACGAGCCCAATCAGTCCTATTAGCATTGACTGTTTTTGCTAAGATAGACTTGATTTCACGATTTGATACCTCAACCTGTCCACTTGTCTGCGGATGGTAAGGTGTCGCAACCTTATGCTTAACACCGTATTTTCAAGAAGAGCTTTAAACAGCCGGTTGCAAAAATGGGATCCACCATAACTAATAATAACTCGAGGTGTCCCAAATCGTGAGAAAATGTTCTTTTTCAAGAAAGCTGTGACACTTCTTCCTTCGTTATTGGGAAGCGCAATTGCCTCCACCTATTTAGAAACATAGTCAACAGCCACCAAGATATACTTCATTCCATGCGAGCTCACAAATGGTCCCATAAAGTCAACTCCCCACACATTAAATAATTCAAGTTCAAGAATCGTAGTCATGGGAAGTTCGTGTCTGCGTGAAATATTACCTTGTCTTTGACACCGGTCACAAGCGCGGGCATAGTCATGAGCATCCTTGTAAATGCTGGTCCAATAGTACCCACATTGCAAGATTTTATGGGCAGTCCTTGCACCTCCATGATGACCCCCAACTGGAGATGAGTGACATGCCTCCAAAATACTCATCATTTTGACCTATGGTATGCATCTTCGAATAATGCCATCAGCACATACTCTGAACAAATATGGCTCATCCCAAAAGAATTTTCTTACCTCATGCATGAACTTTCTTCTCTGCTGATATGTCATATCCTCCGGGACTAGATTACTTGCCAAAAAGTTGGCAAAATCAGCAAACCACGGGATTAAATCTTGGGATGCTGCAAGCACTTGCTCGTCTGGAAAAGTATCATGTATTTCAAGATCATCTTTCAATTTAAGCATAGCCTCCTCCTCAAGGCGCGAAAGATAGTCAGCCACTTGATTTTCGGTCCCCTTTCGATCTTTGACTTCAAAGTCAAATTCTTGCAACAGCAGTACCCATCTAATCAGTCTTGGCTTAACATCCTTTTTTGACATAAGATACCGAAGAGCCACATGATCTATGTGCACAATCACCTTAGTGCCAATCAAGTACGATCTAAATTTCTCGAAAGCAAAGACTACTGCTAACAACTCCTGCTCAGTCACAGTGTAATTCTTTTGAGCTGGATTAAGCACTTTGCTAGCGTAGTAGATTGGATGTAATATCTTCTCAAGTCTCTGCCCCAGAACTGCTCTCAAAGCCACTCCACTAGCATCGCACATAACCTCAAAAGGCTACGTCCAATCCGATGACACAATGATATGAGCCGACACCAACTTCTCTTTCAGACACTCAAACGCTTTAAGAAATGCTTCATCAAACACGAACTTCACCTCTTTCTCTAAAATTTTGCACAAGGTATGAGCAATCTTGGAGAAGTCTTTGATGAACCTTCTGTAAAAACCAGTATGACCCAGAAAACTCTGAATGCCTTTTACAGAGATAGGTGGCGGCTGCTTCTCAATTACTTCGATTTTTGCCTTATCCACCTCCATGCCGTTCTTCGAAATCTGATGCCCCAATACGATACCTTCATTGACCATAAAGTGACACTTTTCCCAATCCAGCACTAGGTTGCACTCCTCGCATCTTTGCAGCACATTAGCAAGGTGTGCCAAACAGCCCTCAAATGAGTCACCTACTACAGAAAAATCATCCATAACACCTTGATGGTGTATTCCACCATGTCGGAGAAAATAGACATCATACAGCGTTGGAAGGTGGCCGGTGCATTACACAAACCGAAGGGCATCCTCTTGAATACGAACGTTCCATATGGGCAAGTGAAAGTGGTCTTTTCTTGGTCTTCGGGGGCAATAAAGATCTGGTTATACCCTGAATACCCATCAAGAAAATAATACCATCCTCTTCCAGCAAGACGGTCTAACATCTGGTCCATGAAGGGCATAGGAAAATGATCCTTTTCAGTCCACGAATTTTGCTTCCGATAGTCCATGCAAACTCTCCATCCCGTCATTGGCCTCATTGGAATCAACTCATTTTTGTCATTAGGAACCACCGTGATTCCTCCCTTTTTTGGCACACACTGAACCGGGCTCACCCACTTGCTATCAGCAATAGGGTAAACCACTCTTGCATCCAACCACTTGATGATCTCTTTCTTTACGACCTCTTGCATAGGTGGGTTTAGACGACGCTGGTGTTCAATGCTAGGGACGCATTCTGGTACCAGCTGAATTTTATGAGTGCAAATGCCGGGTGGAATACCTATGATATCTGCAATGGACCAACCGACGGCCCTCTTGAATCGTCTCAAAATCGAAACCAAAGCCGCTACTTGCCATTTTGCCAACTTAGCAGAAATAATCACTGGCAAGGTATTATTGGCTCCCAAGAATATATAGCAAAGGTTGGCCGGAAGAGCCTTAAGCTCTAACACTGGAGGCTCCTCTATAGATGGGCGAGCTGGTGGAGTTACCCTATTCTTTAAATCAAGATCCAGTTTCTTGGGCGCATAAGTATACGCTCCATTACCAGCTAGCGCACCTACCATCTCGTCATAGTCTTCTATACCATCGTCTTCAAAGTTCATTATCACTGCAGCCAGAGGTTCTACTCCCAACCTTTCTTCAATGGGCACGGCAACTTCAATATCATCGATCGCATCTATCACTGAAATGACTCTTTTATCTTTTGGCTGCTTCATTGATCGAAAGACATTGAAAGTAACCTGCTCATCATTCAATCTAAATTGCAACTGCCCGATTTCCATGTCAACCAGTGCGCGACCAGTGGCAAGGAATGGTCTCCCCAGTATGATGGAAACCTCAAAGTCAACCTCACAATCGAGGATCATAAAATCAGTCGGAAATATGAAAGAAGCAACCTTCACCAAAACATCGTACAGAATGCCCACCGGCTTTTTCACAGTTCTATCAGCCATGAGAAGTCTCATGGAGGTTGGTTTTGGTGCACCCAACCCCAACTGCTTAAACACGGCTAATGGCATTAGGTTGATGCTAGCACCCAAATCGCATAGTGCTTTAGCAAAATCGTATGACCCAATAGTACACGGGATTGTGAACGCTCCTGGATCCTCTTTTTTTCAACTAAGGACCGTGACGCAATTGCACTACAATGGTGAATGTTATCTGCGGGCTCAAAACTGACCGTTCTCTTCTTAGTCACCAAGTCTTTCATGAACTTGGCATAGACTGGCATCTGTTCTAATGCTTCTACAAGAGGGATGTTAACTGACAGCTCCTTCAATATGGTGATGAACTTCTGATACTTTCCTTCCTCCACCTTTTTCTTCAACCTTTGAGGATAGGGAGGAGGAGGTCGCGGAATAGTTTTGAGTACTTTTGGTACCTCATTCTCCTTCCTCTTCTCAGATTTTACATTGTCGCTATCATCCTGCTAATTTGGAACCTTGCTACCCTTTGCATTATCTGACTGTAACTCAACTTCAATAGCGATAACCACTGAATCCTTAGGCATACTACTGTCGGCAGGCATAAGTGGATCTATCATGCACTTTCCGCTTCTAGTAGTGATGGCGAGACAATGACTATCATTTTTAGGATTTTGGACGGTATTACTTGGAAGGGTGCCTGGCTGATGTTGATTCAGTACCACTGAAATTTGCCCAAACTGTTGCTCCAACTGTTTGATGGCGGTTGAGTGAGACTCCACTTTCTGACTTATGCCCGAGATGTCAGTTCTAATTTCTTTCAAGCAATTCTCCTGACTTTCTGCTCCTTTCACCAATTTATTTAGAAGTGCCTCCATCCTTGAGTTTCCAGACTCCTCATCACGTCTTCCAGGCGGTACATAAGTGTCATTCTTTTCTCTATGATCATCTTTCCGCCTCCAATCACTATCACGGTCCCGTTCACGATCTCTGTATCCCGATTTGTTGTAGCTGTCTCCATAATAGTTTCGACCTTGATTCCCTTGCCTTGAGTTCCAAGAGTCTTGATTAGACCCTTGGCCCTTGGCTCGGAAACCCGTCACTTCATGATCTAGATACTTTGCCTCTTCATCTGACTCACTATCATCATGTCTAACTGATTTGCTTTGTGCACCAACAACATGCACTTTTTCCGCATCTTTAGCAGCTATCTGTTTGTCCAGAAGACCAATCTCTGTCCTCAACTGAGCAACCTCTTGCGCCACAGATTCATCCAATGCCCTTTGAGCTGCTGAAGCTCCAATAGCATATGTCCCAGCCGGCATATCTGCCTCCCGAGTATGCCATCCTCGGTTGGTCTTAGTGACATGATCCAATATCTCAGAAGCTTGGTTCCATCCCAGACTCATGAATGCTCTACCAGTGATAGTATCCGCTACCCCCTTTGTGTTGAGATTCAAAGCTCTGTAGAAGATTTAAAGTAAATTTCGACCACTCATCCTATGATTAGGCACGTTCTGCAACTTTTTCTTGAACCTCAGCCATGTTTCATAGAGTGCTTCCGAATGAAGCTGTCGGAAATTGTAGATCTCATCCTTTAACTGCAGTATCTTGGATGGTGGGAAAAATCTTTCCAAGAATTGATTTCTCAATTCCTGCCAGGTAGTGATAGAACCTCGTGGTAACTCAGCCAACCACAACGTGGCTTCTCCTATAAGAGAAAATGGAAACAACCTCAACTGAATCGCCTCTTGGTTAACCCCAGGCAGATTGTATGACGTGCAGACCCCCACAAAGTTCATAACATGCATGTTTGGATCGTCAGTAGGAAGACCCGCGAACACACCTTTCAAGTTCAGCAGATGGATCATGGCACTAGTAATGTCAAACTTAGTGCCTGGAGGTAACTCAGGTGGAACAATAACACCATTCTCAATCGGCTCAAAATAGGCCACATATTCATCTTCAGGATCATCATAAATAGGCACACGTTGTCTTGGTTGTTCTCTTAATTGTCTTTGTCGCTCTTCAGCATCAGCCAGATGCTGTGCTACTTCCTGCATAGCTCGATTGTCTCTTTCTGCTTGTATAAGAGCAGCTTGTCTAGCATGCTCTTCTCGGGTCAATCGAGCAGTAGTTTGCTCCGCTGTTTCCTGACCAGCCGAATGCATTGGCTGATTGTGAACATCCCCCGCAGCTGCGGGATCCTGGACTCCTTCAGTATTCACTATTCTCCGATTAGCTCTTAAAGTCCTTTCGATTTCAAGGTCAAGTGGAATCAGGGAATTGCCTTGACTCCTAGTATTTGGCATACACCGGCGTATGCCCTTGTGAGTATGTACAAACACACCCAATCACCTCCAACCAATAATGTTCAACTTCGTAACCGTATTCCCCGGCAACGGCGCTAAAATTTGATGTCGCCCAAAATATACCTCCAGAAAAGTATAATGCGGTCGCTGTATCAAATATAGAACCCAACCAAGGTTGGGGTCGATTCCACAGGGAATAGGTCAAAGTATGAGTAGACTACTGGAAGGAATAACTGGCAAGTAACTAAAACTGGGGGTTTTGCTAGTAAATAGTAATGATGGCGATTTCTGATTAATATCGAGTTTGTAAATAATAAGAGAAGTTCATTAGGACTGTGATCCCCAATGATTCCTTAACTCCACCGGTGACTGGAGCTTAACTGTCATTAGACGAATTTCACTCTTCTCCTCTCGGTCTCCAAGTGTCGCACTACTAACCCTTGTCCTGGACTTCAGGTAACCTTTCCCGCTAAGGCTCCGGTTATTAGATGAAGGTTGATAGCTTCAAATCTCTGTTGTTATCTCCTTTTCCCAATCTCTACCTCTCTCTCAAGCAAGTCTAAAATACAGGCAAGGTTCTAACGTTTGCAACCGTTAGAAGGCAATCAATACGAAGGAGACAACAATACATGCATACACAGCAGTACAAAGTTGTTTTGCACTTCACCGGTTTCGTTAATTCTTCATGGTTCACACAACCCTAGTTGATGGGTTTAGCTACTCATAGTTGCAAGAACACAAGAATAATCCAAAGATGAAAGCATAGTTATGATTTCACAAGAATGAAGGAAAACCCAAAATTTCAATTATCAATCAACTTCCCAATTAGGGTTTTTGAATACAAAACCAATATATATCTCAAACAATGTAAAATAACTCCCAAAATAGTAAATTGTCCAACTCCCGCACTTAGGACTACCTAGGGGTATTTATAGATACAAAACTAGTCCTATCCAAAACAAAATAGGAGAACAGAGTCGACAGCTTTCACGGTGTCGTGACTTGGTGTCGTGGAACCAAGTCACGGCACGTGACTCGTATCGTGGGAATCATGCCCTTTTATTGGATCTCTGAAGTGAACTCACGGCAGGCTTCCACGCCACGTGGGTGTCAGTCATGCCACGTGACCCCTGCCGTGGAAATCAGGTTGGAATTTTCTGTTTCTGGACTTAGTCACGATAGCCACTCACGTGGCGTGAGTGGCTTCCACGCCACGTGACTTGTGGCGTGAGTGGTCCTCTTTTGCAGGCTCTTGTTCTTTCTTCATTCGACACTTCGTTCTCGGGCTTGATTCTTCCTCTTTTGCTCATTTTGCCTTTAAAGCCTGTTTTCCTGCAAATTAGGATAGAAACCACATCATACCAACAAAACACACCCAAGTTATTGCATCTTTTCCTTGTTTTAAGCATCGAAAGTGCCATATAACCGTGGCACATCAGTGAACCCGGTCTAAAATCAATCTTCGTACTAGTCATTTAAACCAGTTGGAAAATTCATTTCAGAGAGTGTAGGATCCTCTTCATTAATATGAACAACAATATTATTTTTCCCAATTAAAATATTATTAACCCTGTTCTCTTCTCTTATTTGAGAAGTTGAAGCCCTAAAGGATAATCAACAATATAATTAATAGGGAAAATATATGAAGGAACTGATCTAGTCAAGGAATTAGATCTATTTATTTTATGCAAAAATCTGATATTATCAGTTTCCAAAATTGGGTCCGTAAATTTAATTTTTACAGTACCATCTACAGATTGTTCAACTTCAGTGATTTACTAGTTGAATCAGATCTAGGAGGGGTAGCTTCCTCAATTACCCATTCTTTTGGAAAATCAATTCATCCCATTTAATAGGTATATGAGTAGTAACTTTTGATTTACCAAAATTTGTTTCTATAAGAATAGTTTAATTTTTGAAATCCATCATTTCGCACATAGGATTCAGAGTATATAAAGGTTTATAATAAATCCTATAACAGATACGCATAACTTCAGTACCTGGTGCATAATCATAACCATGTAGTTTAATATTTAACATTAGAGCATTCAAAGAATTGTCATCTGACAAAGAAATTTACAAATTAGGATATGCATTAAAATAGACAGGTCCATGTGCTAGACTAGTCTGAATAGTCCCTATGAGAGATTTTCTCCAATTCGGATTTCTACCATCTCTTAAAGCTGCTATAAAGCTTTCAGTTAAACCTCTTAAAGTTAAAGGTTTAAAGGCGACTTGAATCAGACCTATATGCATAAACTTATGAGTCTCCCTATAAGGGTCTAAGTCATTTTTCGATAATAACCTATAAGTAGCATGGTCACTATCAACAGTCAAAGTTTCTTCGGTTGTTTTAACAATTTGTTTTAAATCGAGTTTTTCAAAAGTACCTAACTGGTATATTACCTTAGGTTGAATCTTAGGGATGCTCCATCTATTTAGGAGATCTAGGTGTTGAGTCATATCATATTCCTCTTTTTTACTGTTTTTCACAATAGATCTTCTCTTGATGATATAATATGTATGAATATTCTTTAAAGTAGTATATATTGAATGTATATATGTATGTATATTCTTTAAAATAGTATATATTGAATGTATATATGTATGTATATTCTTTAAAATAGTATATATTTAATGTACATATGTATGTATATTCTTTAAAGTAGTATATATTGAATGTATATATGTATGTATATTCCTTAAAATAGTATATATTGAATGTATACTATGTATGAATATTCTTTAAAGTATGTATATTCTATAAAGTAGTATATATAAAATGTATATATGTATATATATTCTTTAAAGTAGTATATATTGAAAGTATATACGTATGTATATTCTTTAAAGTCGTTTTAAGTAGTATATATTGAATGTATATTAAAAACAATCAAATTTCAAAATACTATTATTTTTTTTAGTCGGGACCCGATAAACCGGCCCATTAAGATGGACCGGTTGACTAACCCGAACCGGCCCTTAAAGACCAGTCATATATATTAAAGGGGTTGGGGTTCGGCCGTTGGAGAATTGTTACTACTGGGCCCGACATGGACCGGCCCAGTAAGAGTCACGACCGGACTTGACCCGGACCGAACCCGGTAAAAATTACTAAACCAAGGCCAGGTTGACTTGACCCGACCCAATTAACAGGTCTAGCATATGTCAAAGCTAACTCTAACCACCTTCGAGAATAAACATTCTTCACCGCTCTAACTGAGGATATGATTCCATTCTTGATCACCACATCTGTGCTTTGTGGGAGAACCAGCAAGCAATCAAAGACAAATAAACAACGACAAAAACGAACAAAATTTTCTGTCCCAGTTTACACTAGGAAAAATTTGTGAGTTATTAGTAAAGCTGCAAACTAATTACTTAAATAAACATGAAGAATATGATAGAAACTAAAGATAAGTATGAATAAAATAAGATTCTTGTTCTCAATAATGTAACCAAGGGATGTTGTACCTTGTAAAAGCATGGAAATGAATTAGGATCTTTGCCTCCTAAAATGCGATATGAGAATGTCGTACCTTGTGAGAGCATGAAAGAAAAAAAAATAGGAGTTTTTGTTACCTATAATGGCAACCAAGGAATGTCGTACCCTAAGAAGACATCAAAAAAGAAAAATATAGCAGAAGAAGTGGAAGAAAGAAAAGAAAATAGAGCTTTCGTTCGCTAAAATGAAATCAGGGAATGTTGTACCCGTGGAGATTGAAAGAATAAAAATAGGGCGTTTTGTTCCCTAAAAAGGCAACCAGGGGATGTCGTACCTTGTGAAGACTTAAAAAAAATAGGGAGTCTTGTCGTACCCTGTGAGGACATGAAAATGCAAAACAAAGGGTATTGTTCCCTATAGAGACAACCAGGGGATGTCGTATCTTGTGAAGACTTAAAAAAGGAAAATAGGGGGTTTTGTTTCCTATAAAGGCAACCAGGGGATGTCGTATCCTGTGAAGACTTAAAGAAGGAAAATAGGGGATTTCATTCCCTATAAAGGCAGCCAGGGAATGTCGTACCCTGTGAAGATTTCAAGAAGGAAAATAGGGGTTTTTGTTCCCAATAAAGGCAGCCAGGGGATATCAACCATCACTACAACATTTTAGTCTTTTGTCCACCCTTGTAAAGTGTGGCCTAAAGTAGCAAAAAAAGTGGCCTTTGATCAAAGGCTACGCTTTTCTGGGGGTGGACTAAAAAGGCGTAACCATTAACTTTAGACCACGCTTTTTAAGTGTGGCCATAGCAGCTACGCTTAAAAAGAGTGGCCTATGAGTTACAAAGGCCACGCTTTGTAGCGTATCATTGGCAATAATTTTATTTGATAATTCTACACTTAGAAAGCGTGGCCTTAGCTTTATTACTGACCACGCTTTAAAAGTGCAGCCTTTTATACCTCTTCTACACCAATACTTATAAAGTGTAACCTTTTCTTATGTACATGACACAATTTATAAGCAATAATCCACACAATTAACATCCCTATAACCACACTTTTGAAGTGTGGTAACATTCTCTAGAATTTTATAGCCACAATTTCTAATTAGAAAATAATAATTTTGGTTTGTATAAGTTCACTAATCACTTTATTATAAATGATCTCAAGCACAAAATTAGCTAATAAATAATTCAAATGTATAGATTTGCAATAAACTTCAAAAATAACATGTCTTGTACTACACATACTTAGAAAGCAATATTTTAAAGATCTGTACTAGAAATAAATTCGACACAATAAAATGTATTCAAACTTATATCATAATAGTTCAAAAACTCTTTATCGTTCACTTCAATAGATCAAATTGACTTGTGACCACCATTCAAATTTGATCACCCACATTTCCCTACACATTCAAAATGAAATTAACAGTTAGCACAAAATCACGTTCAACGCTAGTCATGGTTAAATCATTTTATGAGAACAAAATACTTCAATGCAACAAGACCAACTATGTCATCCATAGGTAATTTGGTAGTGATACATAGTGAAATTCTCATGCCAGATGCAAAATGGAGATTATCTCCAGGATATAGAATATTAAAGCAGATGCAATCTACTGCTGCAACATTTACAACTACAACACTATAAAATACAAATACAAAAGCATTATATATCCATGACGTAGTCTAACGAATCAGAAATATATTTCACGACGAAAAAAAGAAAATAATTCTCATGCCAGATAAACGAAGATTTTTAAACTTCTTTTCTTCATAAGATTCCAAAATTTACTACTATCCATAAACAAAACACCACCTAATTAACCATAAAATCATGCAATACTTTCAGAAATCTGCACTACAATCTCAGTTCTCAAATACTCCTGCATCTATAGATTGATCAAACTCACTTATGTAGAATTTAATACCAGCAAACAAATTCACTTCAATGAAGAATGATACGCGAGCAGTCAATAGAGAACTACCAAATAGAGCAACAAAATAAGTTGAACAAGCAAACCGAATCAATTAAAGGTCAGCAGCAGAAGCATAGTCCAAATAGAGAGTAAAATGATAACTTGAATCAATAACTCTGTAATGCTGCAGAACTACCTAATGGTTCAAATCTTACAATTATAAAATTTGTGTGTATGAAATAGATTGTATATATGGATCTTGGCAATGACATAAAAAGCAATCACAGAAGTAGAGACAAGGTGGAGAAAGAAAGTTAGTGGACCACATCACAAGAACGTTATAGAGAATGACTATGTTATATGTCAAATTCATCCACTCCGATGCCTTTGTCTTATGAAGAGAGTAGCACATTCAGGTAGAACCTGGTAATCTTCGGATATGAGACTCGCTACTTGCCATGACGCTTAATCAACACACCAATTAGTTTAGACTAATTACTATAGTTCAGTTACTGGTCTGCCAACAAAGCTATCATTTCATTCAAACAAGTGGTCAACTTTTGAATCTAAGTAGATTATCATACTGCACAAAAAATAAAGTAACATATATAAAATAGTAGTTACTAAGTCATACAAGTAATCAAGGAAAGGACATATATCTGTGACAACAAACTTTCCAGCTAACCACCAACAGTACAACAAACTAAGAAATCACCAGTAGTGTTGGAAATAGGCTAAATTGGTATGTTAAGGATTACTTAATTGAAGCACCAACAATACATTCTTTAAATAGGTGTCAAATTAAGAGTCAAACAATATTCTTGCACCCTCTTTCACATTTAAAAGTTCAGTATTTAAGTTTCTTGTGAATGTGAAATATAAAATACCTTTTCAAAAATCGAAGGATGAGTTGATTCGAAAGAATTTGGTAGATTTTTCCCTCTTACAGCTCGTGCACTGCTTGCATCAACATGTGAGGAAAGGTTAGATCTGACACATTATTCCTGGGCCAAATATTACATATGTCGGAATAAATTAGACGTTGTCAATCTTATCTCTAGAACACATTGTTCCTAGGCCAAATAATCAGAACAATCTACTTATAGATGCTAGGCAATTTTTCAAGAGTTGTCTAGAAAGTCTCATGTTCCACAATAATTCAGAAATATAATTCAGCAAAATTCAATCAAACCACATACAAAATCATGGTAAGAATCAATGCATCAAAATTAAGGCATCGATTACAGTGAAATTCAAGTAGACTCATAACATTATAGCCTATAGACCTTTTGTCCTTGTTTGGTTAAGTATTAGGCAGTACAAAATTAGAAAATTAGAAAGTTTGGATACTCAAATACAAAATTTTCTAATTCGATGCATTTTCATCATAAATGTACAACAGAAATAGAAAAACACATCAAACTGTAGCAAAAAACTAACAAAATACGCATTGATTAAAAACATGCCAAATTATAGCAGAACATTTGAGATAAAGGAGAGATAATGGGAACAACTAGCCAGAGAAGTAATATATACATATAACGTATGAGCTATAGGGGCTTGTTACAATAGCTCTTGTTAAGTGACTTAGCTGCATATTGATGGTACTGATATGTTAGGACTATGTCCAACAACTAGATAATTTGTACATATTTACCATAGAAAATCAGTATAACTAACAAATAGGCGAAATAACAGTAACAAAATCCCCAAGAGAACCAAACAACTACTCCTGACGGCCTCCTCCTTCTATTGATAAACAACATTTTCCAAGGGAAAAGCATACTAAAAAAACAAGGCTAAAGGGGCTTTTAATTATACCTAGTTATATCATGACTTGACCTATTTAGGGCATTTAGAATAGAAATGTGACCCGAACCTTAGTCTAGAATACTCGTTATGGTTGTAGGATCCTATTTTACTTGATTATGGACTTCTTTAACCATAGATTGACCTGAAGGATTCCTTAGTATCAAACTTACCAAATTACTTAGTGAATTAGACGATATTCCCTGAATTAGCTCCTTCTAGTAGCTTTATGCCATGTTTACCTTAGTATCCTGATTTATGGTACTAGTATCTTATTGAGTTATATATATATATTGTTGGGCCGGAGGCCGTGGTTACGATACCAGTTGGACACCAGGTTAGTATTTTATCCATTAAAAGGATATGGTTGTAGTTCATAAGACACTTGGATGCTTACGGTGGTAGTATTTGGATACTGGTGATGGCATACCTATAGTTAGGTGCATTTATATTTATTTAGTGGTACGATTCCATCTAAAACCTTGATTTTCTACTATTTTCTAAAAAGAGATTTATTCCCACTTTTTCACTTTTAAAATCGATTCTTTTATAGCGGAAGTCGTACCACCCTTATTATTGGATTATGATATTTTAAATAAACATATTACTTTGGAAATTAGACCGAGGTTGATTCTGGTCCATTATTGATCCACTCATTTTACCACTACTTATTCACTTCTATTGAGGGAGATTCCGATCCTTTCTACATGATTATACCATTTTAGTCCCGAATTCGATCTCGGGCAATAGATTTTCAGAGTTATACTTATTTATCCTCGATTTAAGTCCTAGCACTTATTATACTTTATATATATCTCCGATTATGGATGGAGTAGATTTATTATGATGGATCATGAAAGTTCTAGTTTGGGACCAGGTAGTGTATACAGATATCCCGAGTCGCTTATGGGCCCCTTCGTCTCATGAGCCATAGTACCGGAGAAGGATGGTTACCGTAGGTCCTGCCTTTGTGAGCTACTGAACTGGAGGAGGTGTATACACTTGGTACGTACTGGCACTTTATTGGTTAATAGTACTGGTTTATCTTGCATCACCTGGATCTTTTCATGGATTTCATTCATTCATATGCATTGTCTATCACCAGTATAATTGTTTGGCGCTTGTATCTATCGGTCTTATAGGGGGATGTATAGTTACAAGTTATGGTTGTTATTTGTTGATTGCTTGCTTGTGCCTTTCTGGGCTTATGGGGGGTTATTATTTATCTGGGCTATCTGGTTACTTATTGTTTGGTTATTATTGTATAGCTCGTGACAGGTTGGGTATGGATTGGTACCCGAGGTTGTTGGTATGTTTCTGATTCCTTTTCTCATATTATAGTGAGGTTTATTATTATTAGATCATCTTATGATTATGCATATTACGATTAGAGACCCTGATTATGTTAGAGATAGCTCCCATATCACTTATGATTCTTGAGATATTAGACTAACTCCCTCATAGTAGTATCTTCGAGTTTGGTTGTCGGCATAGTGTTGATATATATATATATACACACACACACACACACACACACACACACACACACACGTACACACTCTTCACTAGCTAAGATTTTTATATCCCTTCCTTCCTTCCTACTACTATTATACACTGTATATACATTTCTTCACTCTAATATAGTATATGGTATATCTCTTTCTTCACTTTACTACCGTTTATTGGCTAGTTACTTATGGTATTGTGCTTTGTCCCGCATTATTGGTAGCTCATGATAAGTTATCCTTATCACTTCATTAGTATTATTATGCTTAATTTTGCAGATAATTGCCTGTAATTTATATTCCTACTTTACATGTTATTTATACTTGCATTATCTTTGGAGATTAGTCGGCCGATGCCTACTAAGTACCACATGTTTGATACTCATACTACACTTCTACATATTGCAGATCATAGTACGAGTTCTCACCGTTGATATGTGCATCGAATGGAGCAACCATGGATCACGATTGGTGTGAGCTCCTGACGATCGGAGTTGTTCCTGCTCTCCCTCTTATTATTAGACTGATCTTTATTTTTGTACTTCAGAGACGACCTTAGGTCTTCTAGCATGGTGATTGGATGGACAAAAATGATAAATGATAAAAACTCAGTTAGGATTTAATATTATGATTAATCATTATTGCACTCCATTTATGTTGTATTCGTGGTGTGAAATGGGTTAAATTTTATGGGAATCGTGACTAGCTAAGTAAATATTACAGCTTGTAAGTAGGGTGTAAGTTAAGAATGGTAAAAATGGGGAGTAGTATTAAGCTAGGGTGTGATAGAGGATGCCCTTTGTAAACTTGATGGTTACATCTTGTATTGAAGAAGGTTAAACAAATATAATTGAGTATTAGGGGTTGAGAGTAAACTAAGAGAGTTTAAGAGACCTATGAGCGGACTTAAGAAGGTAAGGCCAACTTTGAGAGTTTCAAAAGAAGTATTTAGGAAGGAGTGTGAGTAATAGATTGGGGACATAAACGAGAGTCATGAATAAATAGAGTGGGTAACTGCATCTAGGTGGAAACTTTCACTTGGATAAAAGGTGTAGAGTGAAAAATGTAATGATGTTTATACCTAAACACATGTATAGAACTAATATTAATATCCTTATTAATGTATGTGAATGTGTTGCTTTTCAAGCAATGCTCATGATTATGGGTTGCATTACATGTTCATTCATTTGGTGTTGTGGAGGTAAGATGATGAGGATGCTGATGTTATTATTGAAATCATGATGTTCATGATATTTTTGTTGTTGAGTTGATGGTGATGGTGATGATATTGATATGTAACCCATGATGTTCATGGGGTTGGTAATGATTGTGATGTTGATGAGGTTTAGAAGGGGAAGAGATAACACACACATCTTACATACATGTATTCATTCATATGCCTTGACACTCTATTATAATCTATGTATTGTTGTTGATTTCTTGAGCGGTTAGGTCGGTTAGTAGAACTGATGGAATGTAGTAACATCCCGTGAACCTAAGGTAGGTCCTAATTCAGATCTAATGTTAATTGTCTGAGTATATAAATTTAGGAGTATATTGTACGATATTGTCCCTCCTCGTAGGGGCTGTCAGGTCATAAGTGTCATAGTGGCTGTAAACCCTGTAATACGTTATGTTAGCAGAGTATCGAGACAGTTCAGTTCAATCGTGGTTGTATTAAGTTGTAATTTTGTGAGCTTTGTAGATCTGATCCAGAGGGAGTTATGATTAGTGGAAATCCGGTTAATAGATTAACTATATGCCAAGAGGGCGTGAGTAAAAGCGGGTGATTAAAGGATAAGATATACAAAAATATTAAATGGCAAGTAAGTCACAGAGATATTGTAATTGTGGTGTTAATGAATTCATAATCAGGGATTTAGAAACCACAATCTTACTTAATGTTATGATTTCTCTCTATTTATTTTTAATATTATTTATTTCTAACTTTGGTTAGATGATGATGCCTACCAGTACGTGTGGTTGTACTGATGCTACACTTACTATATAGCCAATCGGGGATAGAGTCATGGTGCAAGTCAGTTGGAGTTTTTATAGCAGTGATGGTGATCATGGAGCAGCAGCTCCTACCCTCTCTGTTCTACATGGATGCTGTGTTATGGACTCGCATGTTCCTTGTCTAGTACTCTTGTACCATTTTAGGCTAGTTTATGAGGATTCATTATTGATTATTTTCCACATCACTTTTACTTATCAAATGTATTAAACCAGAATGAATTATGTATGATTTAACTGAATTATGTTCTTCAAAATGAATTGTTTTAACTTCTGCATTAAATGATTGGTTGGGTGGTAAGGGTCTCCTATCTGGAGTAGGTGTTAGATAGGTTCCTGCACGATCTGTGGGTTAGGTCGTGACAGTTTTAGTCCATAGAGTGACTTAACAATTTTACACACTTTCCTTTCTTTACCAGGAATTACAAAACCTTCAGGTTGTTCCATGTAAATTTCTTCCTCCAATTGTCTATTTATGAAAGCTGTTTTCACATCCATTTGATAGATTTCAAAACCATATACCACAGCTAATGCAACCAACATCCGAATGGATGTAATCCTTATTACAGGCGAGTATGTGTCGAAATAATCAAGACGTTCTTTTTGTCTAAAGCCTTTAATGACAAGTCTTGCCTTGTATTTGTGAATAGTTCCATCAACTTTCATTTTCCTTTTGAAGATCCATTTTGAACCTAAAGGTTTATTTTTTGGAGGAAGATCAACCAACTCTCAAGTATGGTTGTTCAAGATTGAATCAATCTCACTATTTACAACCTCTTTCTAAAAGGATGAGTCCGCAGAAGACATGACTTATTTGAATGTTTAAGTCTCATTTTCAAGAAGAAATGTTATAAAATCTGATCCGAAGGAAGTAGACGTCCTTTGATGTTTACTACACCTTGGATTTCTTCATTAAGTACATTTTCCTTTGGTTCTTCCTGAGGTAGTTTAGACTCTTTATTAGACAATTCATAACTAATTTTAGACGGATAAATGTGTTCAAAGAACTTAGTATTATCTGATTCAATTACCGTATTGTCATGAATATCTAGATGTTCGAAATTGTGAATCAAAAATAGACATGCTTTACTATTTGTAACATATCTAATGAAAATACAATCGACAATATTTGGTCCTATTTCAACCATTTTGGGTATAGGAACCAGGACTTTGGCTAGACACCCCCACACTTTAAAATATTTCAAGTTGGGTTTTCTTCCTTTTCATTTTTCATATGAAATTGATTGTGTTTTGCTATTGTACACTCTATTGAGTATTCGATTTGCTGTAAGAATAGCTTTCCCCCATAAGTTTTGCGGTAAACCTGAACTTATAAGTAAAACATTCATCATTTTCTTCAATGCTCGATTTTTCCTTTCCACAATTCCATTTGATTGAGGTGAGTAAGGGGCAGTAGTTTGATGTAAAATTTCATTTTCCAAATATATCTCTGCAAAAGGAGATTCATACTCTTTATCCCTATCACTTCTTATCATTTTTATCTTCTTATCCAGCTGATTTTCAACTTCAGTTTTATATTGCCTAAATGCTTCTATTGCTTCATCCTTACTATTCAGTAAATAAACATAACAATATCTAGTGTAATCATCAATAAAAGTTATGAAATACTTTTTTCCACCACGAGATGGTGTTGACTTCACATCACAAATATCAGTGCGAATAAATTCTAAGAGATAGGAATTCCTTTCAACAGATTTATAAGGATGCTTAACATACTTAGATTCAACACATGTTTGACATTTTAATTTATTGCACTCAAAATTAGGCAAAACTTTTAAACTAATCAGTTTTTGCAAAGTTTTGTAATTGACATGTCCTAAACGACCATGCCACAAATCATTAGACTCAAGAAAGTAAGAAGAAGCCTTAACTTTATTCATTTCAACAACTATTACATCAAGTTTGAAAAGTCCCTCATTGAGGTAACCCTTTCCTGCATACATTTTATTCTTGCTTATTACAAATTTCTTTGAAACAAATACACACTTAAATGCGTTTTTAACGAGAAGTGTTGTAGACACTAAGTTCTTCCTAATAGTAGGAATATGGAGAACATTATTGAGAGTCAACATCTTGCCAGAAGTCATCTTTAGGAATATCTTCCCACTTCCTTCAACCTTGATTGCTGCAGTATTTTTCATGAAGATCACTTTCTTGGGATCAGCGGTATTATAAATAGCAAAAGCTTCTTTGTCCGCACAAATATGTCTAGTGGCTCCTGAATCAAACCACCATTCATTTGGATTTCCAACTAGATTGCATTCAGTGATCATAGAATATAGATTTTCAATCTCTTCAGTTGCTTCCACCATGTTTATCTGATTTTTCTTGTTCTTCTTTAGAACTGGACAATTCGGAGCTTTGTGACCAACTTTACTACAATTGTAGCACTTGTCTTTGAACCTTTTTTTGTTCTGCTCTTTCTCTTGTCCAGAAGACTTCCTCCTCTTCTTATTATGTGTAGAATCATCTTTAACAAGATTTGCACCCATCATTGCTGATTTCTCACACAACTTATTGTCCTATTCTATCTTGAGACGAATCACAAGATCTTCCAAACCAGAAAATTAGTTTTCCAGCATTCCTTTTTCAAGAACATGAGGATCTCCATTTGAGAACTTTTGCATTTCAAGTGTGATCAGCCAAAAGAACATCATTTTCTACCAAGCTTTGAAGTTCACATCAAAAAATTTATCTTGTTTTTCTGCCAATGCTATTGCCGGAGCAACATCTGAATGGCTTGATGACGCAATATTAGTTGTTGTTGGGACAACAATTTCACAATCGAATTAATTTGTTGTTCAGTTTCATTCATCATTTTCCTATCAATCTTTGACAATCAATTTAGTATTTCAGAATACTAACAATAAAGACAATCTTGAAACAACCTATTTCTAGTCAATGATGAAGTTTTTAAGTTCTTTAAATCGTAAACCGAATAAACTTTGAAATCTGATGAAGTTTTTATGTTCTTCAAATCAGAATTAAATTCAAACAGAGTATAAAAACAAAAGGTTTTAATCTCCAAAAACCGATACAAAGAGTTCAATGGATCGGTGAAGTTTTTATATTCTTCAAACCAAATTCTCAATGATTTCAGGTCAAAGATTTTATATTCTATAAATCGAGAGAGTAGAAAATCATAAAATTTTAATCTCCACAAAATCAGACGCAATACAGACTAAACAAGTACTTGATAATTTCCTTAAGATTGTTATTTTCATTAAATAAAATCTATATTCAATGTTGTGAACTTAAACAATAAGTTTAAAATAAATTATGAACAAACAAATGAAGTTCTAACTCTGTATTCTCAAATATTATCTTTAACAATAAGTTCAAACCAACTTATGAACAACAAAATTGAAGTTTAAACTATTTTAGAAGAAATAGTAAAAAAATAAAGAAAGAGATGAATATAGAAAAATCAAGTCCACCGAATTCACGGTGTATCCTTAAGGAACTTATTCCCTTCAAGTACCCGAGGTTAATGGAATATATCCTCCCAGGATAGAATGATTCACTTCAGCATAATAGAGGTACCTCAAATTAGCTGAACGTTGAACTCAGTACCCAACGCCAGAGGCGGAGCCAGCATTTGAGGTCTGGGGGTTCTGAATTATAAGACAAAACAACGATCTCAAGCTAATATATATAAATCGCCAAACTAACCAGCAAGTACCGATGTTTAATATATTTAAAAAGCCACAAACTATTTAATCACTATATAAAAATAAGTGTTTATGTTTTTTTTCAAAAAATATCTTTAAAAAAAATGTACATAATTTTGTTCTAGAGTAAAGACGTAGCTTTTTTTCTTTTTTCAATTATAAGCTTTGTGCTTTTTGAAAAAATTTAAAAAAATGTACTTTTGTTTTAAAAGAAGACATTGCTTTTTTTACTTTTTTCAATTATATAAGTTTTATGTTTTTTCATCAAAATACAAAAAATCTATATATTGAGAAAATGGAAATCACTTGAGAATGAGAAACATGATGCAAACTTGCAAAGTGAGTAAGAGAGTAAAAAACAAAAGTACTTAAAATGAGGCTGCAGCCGGGTTTCGAACCCCCAAATCTCGGGGACACAGGCCTTTGATACCCACGCAAAGACCACTGAACCATCTGCCTGTATTTAGATGTAGGTTCGAGCTAAATAACTATATTTATTTGCATGATTTTTCAGTACAAATACACAGGTCTACGCAAAAGCTACTGGGTTCGTCCGAACCCCCATATTACACTGTAGCTCCGCCTCTGCCCAACGGTAGTAAATCACACAAGAAGAGATTAAAAGTGCAAAAAGAAGAAGAGTAGAAATTCAGAAAATTTGTATGGAAAATCTGAGGATTCAACACGTATATAGCCATCAAGGTGTTGCTTTAGAAGAGAAGCAATGATTCAGAAAGGTGCACCTCCTCATAAAGGTGCAACTCTTCGAAAAAGTCACAACCCATTGAAAAGGTCATAATCATCCAAAGTAAAATGATGTCTATTCAAATTGCATCCTTTCTCTTGGTGCCTTTTCGAAAAAACAACTATTCATTTTTCATTCACTATCTTTTAAAAATCTAACACTATTTGTATTGATTAGAGAGAAAAAAACATACAGCCGGTGAATTGGATATTTATCTAATTGACTTTGACTTGCATAAAAAATGAAAATCTCATCCTTGTATAAAATATTTCCACAACTTTTATGCATGGGGCTAAGCTATAGAATTGGACATCTAAATGGATCTAGAGAGAGAATTATACATTCGCTAAAGAAATAACATCAAGATAAGTTAATCATTATCTAGGGATGAATTTTGGATAAGAAGTGTGAATTCTCATAAATTCATTAATTTTGTTCGAACCTTTTAATTATTTGAAAGTTCATTAAGAATATAACTAATTTCTAATTAGGAACTCAATATAAAAATGGATTGTTAGTTAGCAACAAAGGTGGAACCCAGCTAAGTTTTGTTGCATCCTCTTGACAAGGGTTAGAATTCTTTAGGCATCATAATTAACCTTTTTTGCTCTTTCTTTTTACAAAAAAAAAAAGTCAAACGAATCTTCATTTTTTATTTTTATTTTTCAATTTAAAATCATTAACAACATATAAACTTTAAATCCTAGATCTGCCTTTGTCATTATTAAAATAATTTTTCTGAGCTCTTATTCTAAAAGTGAGAGTTTCATACATCATTCTTCAATTATTATTTACTCCCATGGGGAGAATTAAATTGTGTGTGAAGAATAAGCTATGCTTCTTCTTCTTTTATTTCTTTTTTTTTTTTTTTGAAAAAGAAGCTATGTTTGTTGTTTTCCCCCAAGTTTGCTAAGTAATCTTTCATATTGTTGACTTCTCTCTAGAAATGTTAAATGTAAAGTTGCCTTAATTTTTATAACAATGATTTGCCTTAAGAGATGTATGATCTATCCGTTAATATTATTATGATCATTATCATACTAATGATGAGTAGTGAATCAAGTTTAACATTGACATTATAATAATTATTGGTGATACACTACTTAATCCCTATGAAGATGACCTTAGATTCTGCTATACTATTAGAGAAGTCTCCAAATTGAAGTTTTATGTATATATCATAATTCGGTGGCCTATTCATCTCTAGAATCCTTACTCCTCCTACAATACATGAATTTCGTTTGCCTCATTTACCAGTATGCAACTTAAATTTATTAGAACTAGGCTTACTCCATCTGAAACATTTAATATTGATTCTATTATAGTATTAGATTCTGCTATATTACTCTATCTTGAGGATGATCCCCTAGATTATACTATATTATTAAAGCAGTCTTCAGAGTATTCTGCATCTGTCATATAATAAAGTGGCCCTTGTCATCTCCAAGAACCCTTGCTTCTTCTGCGCTACCTAAATTTTCGTTGCCACTTCCATCAATATTCAACATAAATTTTTTAGCACCAGACTTACTTCTTCTAAGACATTCAATATTTATTCTGCAATATTATTAGATTCGATCTGTTATATTACTCCATCTAGGATGCCTTTAGATTCTAATATATTATTAGAATATTCTTCAAAGTATTCTACATATGTCATAATCAGGTGGCCCCCATCATCTCTAATAATCCTTGCTCCTCCCGCACTACCTAAATTGCTTTGGTGCCTCCATCAATATTCAACTTAAATTTATCGGAACTAGACTTACTCCATCTGAGATATTTGATACTAATTTTAAATTTCAGCCAAATGATATGAAAAGAGATGTTGTTTTCCTGCTGCATAAGATGAACTTTAAGGAAATGAACTGAGAGTAACATTTAAATATGGATACACAATTGAAATTATAGCTAATTTTAATATTTGTTTCAGTCATATATGACTAAAATTCAATTTAGACATATGGAATTTTTTTTTTAAAAGGATGATAAATGAGTTTGTTCGATTTGTTGATTAATTATTTGACAAATAAGTATGTTAATAAATGAGCTTATTGAGAAGGATAATGTAATAAAACAAGAAAAGAAATTAGTTGAGCTTAGCTGCTCGTCCTTTCAGTTTAATTCCGTAGACAGTCAGGTGTAATCGGTTATGACACAGAGGATGGCGGAATGGGTTGTTCCTTGATAGTTGAGACTTGAGAGTTAATAATTAAAGCTAATGCGATAAGAAACAAAGAGAACAATAATATAAGTAGTGTTGCTTGGTGTTTTAAAAAAATTCAGTCCCTAAATGAGTGAAAACTACTATTTATGGGTAACAAAGGTGATATACTAGCAATAAGAAAGCTCAACTTGAGCTCTAAAGTATTATGTCCAATGAAAGCATTCCACCTATAAATATTGATACATGTGTCAGCTAATATTTATGTCACATGCAGGATCTCATAGGATTATAGTTTGCATATATGCCCTTTAATTTTGCTTATTTATTTTTCTTTGAAAAAATAACCAAAAGTTCCCAACCTATTATCCAATTATCAATTACATACTTATACTTCATGGGAGTTCTATTACCCGCCTCAACTATTTAAAATCAAAATTATTACCTCCTTAAGAAATCACAACTACATCTATGTTGATCGTGTGAATTGTAATTTTTTTTAAAACTTTTCTAATCCTTTTTCCTTATTGATTTAGTCTTTTCTTTTCTTTTCTTTCTTTTCTATTTTATTTTTGATTTTTTTTTCTTTCCTTTCTCTTCCCCTTCTTTCCATCTCCAGAATGTGAGAACTGTACCCACTTTCTCATATATATATATATATATATATATTCTTTCCTTTTTCTTTTTTATTACTCAATTTTAAATGATTATTGAGTTTATTTTTAAGCAAGAAGACCTAGGTGCATAAATAAATTCACTGTTAATATAAAAACTCGGCGTAAATATTCTGCACAATGCCTGAAAAAAGAATTTTTTGGTCAGAATTTTCTTTGATGAGAGTTTTTTGAAAAAAATTCAGAGATCTCTACCATTATTAAGTTATTTGCATAAATTTTCTTTAAAAAAAAAAGCTTATTACAATAACTTCAAAGTGATACTTTAATGGTGTTTTAGTAACTAACTGTTGATTTTGAAATATAAAGTAATCTTTTTAAGAACTCATACGTTGAATTTTGGATTTTATGTATTTTGATCATTTTATTCCTTTTTATAGTTGTATTTTGGTATTTGTGCTCTATGGGAGTGCTGGCACGATTATCGAGGAATTTGATTGTGTTTTGTATGAATTTTTTATTTTAGAAGGTTCTGAAATTGATAAGATTGACTTTGATCAACATTTGGTGATTTTGACATCATATGAGAATTTCATCAGTTCTGATAGCTCTGGATTGTCATTTTTTGGTTAGTAGCAACTTTGGTTCAGATTTAGAGGAGTTCGGATGCACTTTGAGTCGTTGGTTGGAATGTTGGAAGTTTATGGCCTAGAGTTGAATTCAATCAACATTCGTATATCACAACCTCCACTCACGATTCTGATGATTCTAATAAGTCTGGAATGTCAATTTTAGTCTAGTAGTATATTTTGTTTTGTGTTCACGGGGTTTCAAATGAGTTTTGAGGGTCTGCTAGAAAGCACAGAAAGAAAGCATGGCAACTTGTATAACAGTTTAATTTCCAATTCACAATTCATATGTCCATCCATCACCTTCTTAGGTGCTTCTAATTATATTTCATTAGGTTAAATGACCCATTTAACTAAAATTCAATGGTCAATTCAAGTTTCGTCTAATAACCGTGCCTCTTCACTAAATCTGTTATCCAACTAGTCAACTCCTCATAATTTCCAACTCAAATATTAATATCAGGTTCTTTACTATTGACACCACACACACACGACGAGTACTAACTCTATAATTAACTCTATGAGCTGGGCTAGTAGTCACTATCCTTCTAACTTCTTATTAATGCAACGTCACAACAAATATCAAGGCGTGGGAGTCACACAACATGTAAAATATCTCAAATTACAAATAAGCACTACCACACTTAACATAAATTAAATAGACATGCAAGTCATCAAGTAAGCTTTCACAATGCTCATATCAATAATCTCACATAACGGTAAATTACACCTATTTTAGCTTTCCATTTAGGACGTCAAGGATTTCATATCATATTATCACATCAAGTATTAGCCCATACAAGGAACCACAGTATATCACAAAACATAAATCGGTTCACACAAGGAACCATAAAATACCTTATCACCATAACCGGTCCACACAAGGAATCATAATATCTCATAAAATAACCGATCCACACAAGGAATCATCAAACTCTCCAATACCGTATACACACATGCTAAGGGTCTTATATATGCCTACTAGTGATGACCTGCAGGGGACGAGCTCAGTCCATGTATCAAATAACCCAAACGACTAGTGTCTAACCCCTTATCCCAAACTAAGTGATATACTACCCTTATTCCAACATCCCCACCCTTATACTCCCTGAAATCTACCAATTTCATGATGATCAACCTTTGTCGGTTCATCTCACAATATCAAACAGTACCATAATATGTACAATCACATAATGATATAATTCAACCACACTTGCATATCAAAACAAGTCCGTTTTGCATAATTTTACTACAGGTGATCAAATACTAACTTGTAAATACATCCAACAATTTTAATATTCAATAACATGCATTAAAACAAGTAGACAAATATCCAATTAACATACACACATAAATCAACTTGAGTTTTAAATCCAATTCAACCATCACCTACTCAATAAACATTAGTGCTCGGGGGCCAAGCAACATATAATAAGTGAGTATACACACAATCGATTTAGGTTGACCTTTAATTTATAAACACTTAGGGGTACACACAATTTCTTTACAAGCCTCTTCTTTTAAACAAGCATTTGACCCTAACCAAATACTATTATTCCTTACCCTCTATGCGTATTCTTCTACCACGACAACTTATTAAGACTAGACCTGTTCTACTTCCCAACTTCCATCTTATTCTAGCTTTAGTCATGCACCTTAACACATTTTACTTTCTAACACTTAGCCTAATTTGACTTTAGGTTCTTAAGTTATATCACCGCCTCCTCTTATCATAATCAATTCCCATAACTATTTTTTACCAAGAATATTCCATATTCCAAACACACACAATATCGAATTCACCCTTTTTAAGGTATTAAAGATGAGTTTTATAGATTAGAAGCTCACATAATTCCTCTATGTTCACTCACATTCACATATTTACCTTGTAATTCATCAAGTAAGTCATAAAAAGATGAACATCCATCAAAGGATCCACACAAAAACATAACAACACACAATTAGATCTTTATTACATTAAATCTATGTTTTGTCCATCCTAACTCCGTGCCTGCAGGCCTAAGCATGATTTCTCTTGTCAAATCTAATTATAAATATGATTTCTAACTATAGTCTACTATTCACAAACCATAACCTACCTCAACCGAATATCTTGAAACAAGAAAGCCACATTACAGATGGTCATTCCCTTCTTTCAAGCCTTAGAATGCTCAATCATCTAACAAATAAGTAGTTATAAGAGTAATTAATCAATTACTCATCAAATAAATACTTTGGGAATTCAAACCCACTAATTTTATCTTTAATATCATCAACCAATGGTTAATTAATAATTAACTAGTTCTATCATACTCAACCCATCTCCTTTAATTGTGTTTTAAAGCTAAAGATCTCATCTTTATTGAATTCAAGGTCCCTAACTATCAAAAGTCATGTTTTAGAATAATAAATTCATGCTAGGAATTGTTAGTTTATAATCTAAAAGCAATTTCAGGTGAAAATACACATACTCATAGGCTTTTACCATAATTTTATGAACCAAGGATTCTAACCCCCAAGAATTTTCCCATAATTTCCAATTCTAATGATTCTAGAAGAAGAACAGATTAATCGATGTTAAAAGGGAGTAAAAATCTTACCTCAACGAAAAGTTTTCATCTCAACCTTGAGAAAATTGCCCTTTTAGGGCTTTGGAACAAAGTTTTTGAGTTTATGACCTAAAATTCAGCCAAAATAGGCTTATACACTATCCTTATCCCGCTATAGCAGTTTGAGTCCCGCTATAGCAGCCTCAGCATTTCAGAACAGATAGTTTTCAGTAAAATGGCCATAACCTTGTATTTCGAAGGCGTATTAATGAACGGTTAGTGGCATTGGAAAGTAGACTCAAAGATATTTATTTTGGTTAGTATTGGGTCCATAGCTCTTCATATTCTAGGAGGAGTGACTATTTGAAGTTGATCCTAGTTTAAACCTAGATTGAAACTCAATCGATAAGGACACTTCCAACTTAACTTTGTGCTAGGGGTATCGTATGACCTTAATTAATATCTAATTCACTCTTATACTAAAGAATTGATCCTAACACCTATGATAAATGAAATTCTTATGCCTTTACTGCAGATATTTTCAGTAACAATAGAATGGGTCATTACATATCTGGTGCCTTCTCTGCAAATGAAAAAGGTACCGCTTTCACAAGATGTGTTGTGGGTTGGTTGGCCTTCGTATTCTCTACAGGCAGGTCACATTTGGGAAGATATAATCCAGGTCCGGGTCAAGACATTGCTCATTGCATTCGCAATGGTAGGCTCACATTTGCGATGGGTTATGGGCCAGGTCAATCACATTCGTGACAAGCCCGCAGCGTTTTCAAAGAATAATTAGACTTGGACAAATTTAAATCACCATATTCAAATATAAACCCTATAATTTAATTTTTGAAGCTTGAAAACTCATTTTTGGGAGATTCAAAAGGGAATTTTTGATATTTTTTCATTTGGTAAGTTTCTTATACTATTTTTACATATTTCTAAATGATTATTTTATGATTTTACCTTCAAATCTTGGTTTTTCAACTTAAAAATTTTGAGTTCTTCCGGTGAAGTTATGAAATGGTATTTTGATAATTTCAAGGTTGATTTTAACTCTATTTTGATAAAATATCATATTTGAACTCCTCAAGTTATGGTAAATTAATTTTCTGATAAAATTCTAATTTTTACCCTGGGTGCTCAGAGTTGACTCTTAGACTGGATTTTTTGACCCAGAATAGAAGTATATCAATATGAGTATCAATGGAATTGTATTTATGCATAGATCTTATTATTGATAGATTAAGAGCCATTCTGAAGTCATTCAGAATAGAAAGGTTACTTCGTGACATTTGATGCCTTGTGATTTGGCTTTGAGGTAGGTTACGACTTAACTTTCTTAGAATTTACTTGAGTGGGGACTTATCGTGTAAAGAATACTATGGTTTGGGAGACTTAGTGATTTATAGTGATAATTGAGATAGGTTGTTATTGTGATGACTAGAATGGGGCTTATACCGTGCTAGTGATGTGGAATTAGGATTTTTGCTTGATATTGAGGCTTGTATTCCGTATTCATGAGTTGATTGATATCTTAAAATATTATACATATATGATGTATTTGGATTCATCATATTATTTTAACCATGCATTTTCATTCATCTTATGGATCACTGGATTGTACTATTGAGAAAACACTAATTTCTGAAAGAAAATAAACCACCATTTATTTGATTCGAGTTAATAGTTCGGACATAGATATGTGATATTTTTTTAGTCCGAGGTATAATTTTGGATAGAGGTTTACGACACCTAGTTCATTCGAGATTACATTCTGTGTGGGGTATATGAACCTCGCGAGTCCCCTATGGATCTCACCACATAACACATGACTGGAAGGGGTGTATACCGGTAGGAATTGACCAATGTATATCACCCCATATCATTGCGTTACATTATTCTCTGATTATTGTTTTGTTTGAGATGATCTGTGATACTTTGTGTTATTGAAGCGCTGGAAATTTTCTGCATGCAAAGTTATTTTAGTATTCTTTATTCACTCCTACTTTTCTACATCCTTCTAATGCAGATCCTGGTATGAGTAGTCCTTGCAGTTCATGATCATACATTCTGGTGATACCCGAGACTTTGGTCAGCTCTCCTAGTCGGAGATCATCTCAGTTTCATCTATCTTTATTTCTTTCCTATCTTTTTTTCTCAGACAGTTTTGTATTTGATTTGATATTCTATATTAGAGTCACTCTTGTACTTATGATTTTTTTAGTCTTGGGATTTCAAATTACATTATTTAGTTTCATTTGAGGATGTTAGAGATATTATTATTAGATATATATGTAAGGAGTCTATACTATTGCCTTTACTTTGAGTATTCTGAGTTATCGAGTTAGGCTTACCTACTATAACAACCCTTATCTTGATTTTTGGTTTTTGTTGTATTTTGACCATTTTACCCCTTCTCGCAGTTATGTTTTGGTGTTTGTGGTCTGCGAGAGTAGGTGGAATAATTCTTGAGGTATTTACTTGAGATTTAAGTGAGATTTTTAGTTTTGAAGGCTTTAGAGTTTTAATGGTTGACTTTGATCAACTCTTTGAGATTCGAGCATCATATGCGAATTTTGAGTTCCATCAGCTCTAGAACATTAATTTTGGGTTAGTAGTATGGTTGGTTCGAGTCTCGGGCTTTCAGAGTGATTTTGAGCATTTAGACGAGATGTTGGAAAGTTAAGGCCTAGGGTTGACTTCAGTCAAAATCTATTGATGATGACCTCTGTTGGAAATTTTGGTCATTCCATTGAGTCCAGAATATTGATTTTGGTCTATAGAATAATTGGATTCTATTTATGGGGTTTCAAAACACATTTCGAGGGTCCAATTAGATAGTTTTTGAACCAACTCTCCTATTGGTTTAGCTATTTTAGTGCAGCCGTTTTATTGAGCCTTGTGCCGCTTTTACAGACATGCACCAGTGGACCAAGCTACGCTCCAGCAAAGTTGGATCAGCTGGAATGATTCCACTTCGGTGATGGTTCTCCCATACTTGTGGCATTGCATTTATGAAACCAGGTTTGCTTCAGCGATGCTCCGCATGGCAAGTGACTTTCGCTTATGCAAAAGTCCAGTCACTTTTGCAACCTCGCGCGTGCAATCAAAACTCCGCTTTTGCGGAGATCACTGAATGACATCAGTGGGATTTATCCCTTTTTCATTCTATTTTTCATTACCCCATTTTGAATCTTGGGAACTCAGTTTTAAGAGATTTCAAAGGTGTTTTGCAAGATTTTGATACTGGGTAAGTTTCTAAACTATTATTCTATTCAATTCCCAATGATTATTATTTTATGATTCTACCTTCAAATCTTAGTTTTCTAACTTAAAAATTTAGGGTTTTCTCGGTAAAGTTAAAGTTTGATAAATTAATGATTTCAAGGTCAATTTCAACTCCATTTTTGATGAAATTTAAGATATGAACTGCTTAAATTTATGGGTAACGTGATTTTCAAATAAATTCTAGTTTTTCCCTTGTGTGTTTTGGTATTGACTCTTGGGTTGAGTTTTTAGACCTGGATTTAAAGTATATATGTGTGTCCTTAGTTTTGTATTCTTATAAAAAGTTTATATTTGACTAGATTGAGCATGTTCAGAGGCGATTCAGAAGGAAAAGACTTTGATTTGATTCTTTGGGATTCTTTATGAAAAGTTGAGACTTTCGTTGATTCTTTTTTGATGTGTTATATGGTAGTTGTGTGTAAAGAGAGTAATGGGGATGTTAGGGGTCCTGCATAGATGAAATGACAAGCATATGCGGGTTCGGTATATTTGTGGAGGAAATAAAATTAATAAAATTAAATATTTGGACTAGGTTTCTAAAATATGTCATAGATATGCTATATTTGCCAGTGATTTAGTTGTTGGTGCCCTGTTTCACTTATTTACATATAGGTATCATGAGTTTCTGATTGCATATTATTGGGGGATATGTGATATGAAGAATTGTTATTGATAGTCCTGGTTTGGACAGATACTGTTACCTATTGTATTTTATCATCCTTTCCTACTTCATATACATATTATCATGGTTCTACTGGATATTTGTCCTTGGCCTTCGAGTGGATTAGGAGGTTTAAGATTTGTTAAGGCATCAGGACATTTGGAAATTCTTTCTGTGGCCCTATGGACGGATCTAGATTGAGCTGATATTTATTATTTAGTCTGTGGCCCTAGAGGCGGATCTAGAGGGTGTATATAGACTTAGAGAGTCTCCTATGAGTCCCAACTGGCTTTATTAATGTAGAGGGTGTATTCAGGTATACGTACATCATATACATCATTATCATTTTCCCATTAGTTTGCATGATATGCATCATACTTATCATATCCATTTGATTGATTGATCTGGTGTGGTAAGTGGATATTGAATTGTAGCACTGATTATTATTCTCTTGTTATGAATTGTTGTACTGGTTGACTTGAATCTTTATGCCTGGCTGATTAGTTGTGATGAACCACACTCTGACTATTATTGGATATATATATATATATATATATATATATATACACACACACACACACACACTAGGGTAGCTTTCTTGAGTGTATGTTATTTGGTTATTTTAGATGGTTGGTTATTGATTCTCGTCATTGCATTGAATTAGGATCGGTCGATGATGTTGTGGAGTACATAATGTTGGTACTGATGCTTGTTATTTTTTGCACCTTGCATACAGGTACTGAGTTGATGGTCTTCAAACGGTGATCGATGCTGTGTTATTGATTATTTGTGGAGATTCTTGAGGTAGTGGTTGTTGATTCCAATCGACTTGGACTCTCCTTCTATCCCTATCTATGCTTTATTATTCATTCAAAATTTTTGTACCGTGACTACCAGACTTGGGATTGAGATTGGTTCTTATACTTTCCCTTTTTGTTTGCGTTGGAGAATTATTTTGGATTTGGTTTATCATCTTACATACTTCTACTTTAATTTAATAAAGTATCTCTGTTGGGTTAGATTTTTGTCTTACTTATTATGGTGGGTATGATAGGTGCTATCATATTCCCAGTTTTTTATTATGACACCTACCATGGCTGGGTTGGGGTAGGTTCTATCACAATTCTTGGAATTTTGGGTGGGTCGTGATAAGTTTGTATCAGAGCGCTAGATCCACTAGTCTCATGAGTACAAAATCTAGTGTCTAGTAGAGTCTCACAGATTGATACGATGACGTCCGTATCTATCTTCGGAAGGCTATGGGATATTCGCAGTAAAATTCTATTTTTTGATTTTTTATCATGCGAATTTGTTCACTTCTTAAATTCTAACCTTGGAATTTTATTCTCTCAACAGATAGTGAGGTTGAGATTAACTGATACTGAGTGTGATATACTTGCACCCGCCGATTGGGCTCCAGCTAAGGGTTGAGAGCAAGGTCTTAGCTGTGGCAGAGGTAGAGCACGAGGTACAACACCATCCAATAGACGAGCCAGGATGGCATCTCCTGAGCCAGAGATAGATTTTAAGGATGTGGCTTACCAACTAGAGGGACTCAGGCCAGCCTAGGTTCTATAAGGTTTTGTAGCTACCCTAGTTTTACAAGATATTATGGTTTGGATTTTGAGTTTTTTAGAGGGCATGACTCAAACAGGACCTCTACCTTCCACTCTTGATAGATCTCAGACTAGGGATGGAGTTCAGCCTCTGGAGTGGGTACTATTTAGGGTTTTTAGACTCCTAAGGAACAACCATCTACTATTGTGAAACCACATATTAATGCTTTTCCAGTTAGACTTGAGTCGGACCGCATCGTAACTCATCCATTTGCCTAGCTTGAGCATCCACCTTTTCTATCAGTGTCTTCTGTCATTCATAAAAACTTTTACAGAGTTGTTGGAGGCTTTTTAGGTCAATCATTCCTCCTTTCATTTCTTCCTCCTCATCATCAAGGAGTTTGCGCCCCCTCTTTTAAGTGTTCATATTCATGAGATCTATGTTTATATGTAGGCTCTCCTCATCACGATAGGTCATTTGGCTACTGGAGTCATTCGATCTTGGGGGTTAAGTTCTTGTTGTTTCTTGTGCTGCAAGCACCCCTTCAGTCTGCTCTCCGTTATTGGCCATTATTCTAGCGTAGATCTGTAAGAACACAAAACAAACAAGCTAACAATGAACAATCAATATTAAACCCACAGAGTTGCTCTGGCCCCATGATGGGCAGCAAATTATTTGTCTTGGATTTGGTACAGTTAAATTTATATGTGAGTTAAGAGTATGCATTATGATTCGATCTTTCTATGGGTTAAATTTGTTAACGATAAGAGCATTTAATGATAAAGAGAAACTAACAATGTCAAAGAAAAAAAAGTGAGCAAGCAAAGCAAATAAATTAGAGCGAGCCAAGGTCTTCCACGAGAGCTACCGAAAGCTAAAATTATTCAATCAGTGAGACTTAAATAAACTAGGAAAAATATTAAACAATCCAGAAAGGTAAAGAAAGCTTAGAGTCCAAGTTACTAATATCGTATTGATTCAGAGTATGAGGGAGAGGAAAAGAGATATTCCTTTACAAGGGAGTAAGGACGACTATTTATATTGTACACGCTTAGGTATTAGCCATATCATAGTCTGGCGGCAACGTTCTAAAGTTTCTCCAAGTATATATGAATGCAATATGTCTGATTAGTTAGTGGGTTGACTAATATTCTACTGAGGCATTGTTCTGTAGGGGATCTTCCATGCTTCTGAGAAACCTGACACACTTGTTCTATGCCTATGTGCGAATGCTATCTGTCTGATTAGTTAGTGGGCTGACTAATATTCTCCTGAGGATCTATTTTTTAAGGGCTCATCCGCGCTTTTAAGGAACCTGACACGCTTGTCCCATGCTTGTCATTTTGTGCCATGTCACTTATGGTGACAAGTGAAAATTTCCTTCTTACATCGGGAGGACTCTCTGCCATAGTTTCTCCAAGTGTATCCTTTCATTTTGACTATTTTATCCCTCTCCATAGTTGTATTTTGGTATTTGTGTTCTGTGAGAGTGGTGGCACAATTTCTGAGGAGGTTGGTTGTATTTTGTGTGATTTTTTTATTTTAGAAGGTTTTTAAGTTGATAAAATTCGCTTTGGTCAATATTTGGTGATATTGATATTATAAGAGAATTTTGTTAGTTTTGTTAGCTCTAGAATGTCATTTTTGGGTTAGTAGAACCTTTGGTTACAGATTTCGAGGAGTTCTGATGCACTTTAAGTTGTTGGTTAGAATGTTGGAAATTTATGGCCTAGAGTTGACTTCAACCAACATTTCTTGATAACAAACTCCGTTCACGAATTTGATGGTTCCATTAAGTCTACAATGCCAATTTCAATCTAGTAGCACAGTTGATTTGTGTTCACGGGATTTTGGATGCATTTTGTGGGTCCGTTAGGGTAAATTTAGAAGTTTTTGATCTGTTGTCAGGTGATATCTGGTGCCTTCTTCGCGAATGCGAAGAGGCACCGGTTTCATGACTATGTTGTGGGTTGGACTTCGCGTTTACTAAAGGATGGTCGCATTCATGAAGAGATAATCTGGGTTCGGGTTGAGACATTACTCATCGCGTTTGCAATGGTGGACTCGTGCTCTTGATGGGTTGTTGGCTAAGTTGGCCACATTCCTGACAAACCCACCGCATTTCCGAAGAACAATTATAACTGGATAGCTTTAAATCACCATGTTCGAATATAAACCCTATAACTCACTTTTTGA
The DNA here is from genome assembly GCA_031232105.1 of Capsicum rhomboideum. Classification (NCBI taxonomy): domain Eukaryota; kingdom Viridiplantae; phylum Streptophyta; class Magnoliopsida; order Solanales; family Solanaceae; genus Capsicum; species Capsicum rhomboideum. The sequence goes on from CP124716.1 coordinate 34,731,657, forward strand.
ATCGTGGGAACTCATTTTTGGGAGATTCAGAAAGGGGATTTTCGAGATTTTTTCATTTGGTAAGTTTCGCATACTATTTTTACACATTTCTCAATGATTATTTCATACTTTCACCTTCAAATCTTGGTTTTTCAACTTGAAAATTTGAATTTTTTTGGTAAAGTTAAGAAATAGTATTTTGATAACTTCAAGGTTGATTTTAACTCTATTTTGATTAAACTTCAGATTTGAACTCCTTAAGTTATGGTAAATTAATTTTCTGATAAAATTTTGGTTTTACCTTGGGGAGCTCGGAGTTGACTTTTGGATTAAAGATTAAGACCTAGAATAGAAGTATAACAATATGGATATTAATGGAATCGTATTTATGCATAGATCTTATTCTTGATAGATTAGGAGCATTATGAAGCATTTAGAATAAAAAGACTAGTTTGTGACATTTGGTGTCTTGTGGTTTGGCTTTGAGATAGGTTACAGATTAACCTTTTTTAGACTTTACTTATGTGGGGATTTATCATGTAAATCATGCTATGGATTGGGAGATTTAGTGATTTATAGTGATAATTGAGAGAGGTTGTTATTGTGGTGCCTAGAATGGGGCCTATACCATGCTAGTGATGTTGAATTAGGATTTCTAGTTGATTTTGAGGCTTGTAGCCCGTGTTCATGAGTTGATTGATATCTTAAGATATTATGCATATCTAATGAATTTGGATTCATCATATCATTTTAAGCATGCATATTCATTCATCTCACGAATCAATGGATTGTACTGTTAAGAAAACACTATTTTTTGAAAGAAAATAAATTACCTTTCATTGATTTGATCCGAGTTAATATTTTGAATAGAGATATGTGATATTTATTTAGTTCGAGGTTAAATTTTGGACAGAGATTTATGATACTGATTTGATCCGAGATAAGAATCTAGGTGGGGTATATGGACATCATGAGTCCCTTATAGATCTGACATCACAACACATGATTGGAGGGGGTGTATATCAGTAGGAATTGACCATTGCATATCTTTCCATATCATTGCATTGCATCATTCTCTGATTATTGTTTTGTTTAAGATGATCTGTGATACATGTTGTTATTGAAGCGTTGGAACTTTTCTGCGTGCAGGGTTATTTTAGTATCCTTTATTCTTTATAGTATCCGCTTAAGCTCAGTCGGCCTATGATGCCTACTGAGTACTAGTGGTTGTACTCACTCCTACTTTTCTACATCTTTCTAATAGATATCTTAGTACAAGTGGTCCTTGCAGTTTGTGATCGTGCATTCTGGTGATACCCGAGGTTGTGGTCAGCTCTTCTAATTGAAAATTATCTCAGTTTCATCTATCTTTATTTCTTTCTTACCTTGTTTTCTCAGATAATTTTGTATTTGATTTGACATTCTGTATTAGAGTCGTTCTTATACTTATAATTTTTTGAGTTTTGGGATTTTGAATTACATTATTCAGTTTCATTTGAGGATGTTAGATATATCATTATTAGATATTTGTATGGATTCTATATTGTTGACTTTACTTTGAGTATTCTGGGCTGTCGATTTAGGATTACCTACTATAACGACTCTTACCTTGATTTTTGGCTTTTGGTGTGTTTTGACCATTTTACCGTTGTATTGCATCCATCTTCCCCACTTTGCTATCAAATTTCACTAAGAGTATACCATCCTTCATCATCACAATATTATTGATCCTGTTCCTCCTCCAAATTCCCTGGATATACCCATTTAGTACAGTAAAAAGAGAATGTACACCCAACACATAACACACCACAATGTTTTGCTAGAACTCAATCTCAGAGCTAGTATCATCTGCCTCAATTTTCCCAATTAGTTGGTCTCTGATACATTCAGGGTTCACAAATTCAAGCTTACATCCAACATTAGAAACCTTGTATATGTCAAATTTATCCCAAATAGTGAGAGTAGCACCAGTATTCTTACAAATATTCTTCTCATGTTGCTTGACTTCATCTTACCCAGAACTATGATGGTCTAGCTAGTCTCGTGTGAGTAGCCTTGTCCATTCCTCAACCCTTGTCTTCATTGATGTTTCTTATGTTAATTTTGAGAACGTTTTTATTTTTGGTGACTGAGTTAGCACCACCACTTATCTTTCAACTATTGAAGTTGCGACAAATATTTTCCTCATTCAACTATGTATCAGATTGTTGACCTAATTTTCTACTGGACACATTGACGCCAATCTATTTAGTCCCTCCTTGGGTTTTCCACAAATTCCTCTAATTAAGTGCCACTATTGGTACCATTGGTTGTCCCTCATATTCTCCTATCAGAATTTTAGCTGGAGCTGTTAGTTTTGGCCTCCTCCCTAGGGTGGTAGCACCATAAGACTAACATGTTGTCATGATCCAAATTACAGATTGTGCAGGCATCTACCCAACTCTACTCTAGATAGGAGAACCCTTACCATTCAATTATTGCTGAAGACATTATTAAACCTTAAGCATAAATAAATCCATGAATAAACAACCTTATGTTTAAAATAAAACTTTATTATAAAAATACATTGGGGATTCTACTAAATAATTTCCCATAACCTAATCTAAACTTGTACAAGAGCACTAAATAAATAGAGGAATGACTTGAGACACAACATCCATGTATGAGTAGGATGACAGGAGCTGCTGAAGAATAAACATCGTTGTACCTATAGAAACTCCAACTAACTTGCAACATGGCTATATCCCCAGATAGAGATATAGTAAGTGTAGTATCAGTACAACCACATATACTGATAGGTATCATCGTCCGACTAGGGTTAGAAACATATAGCAAATAAGAAGAGATTATGACAAGCATACAGGTTAATATATGAACATACTTAACTTACTTTACCTTCCAACGTTACCACCTTTCTTTCATTTAAGAAATATTACTTTACCCTTAGGGCTTGATTAACTAACTATATTTTATGGATTAATCTTACCCACAATTCTTACGAACTTACCTTATTGTAACAACTCTATATACTTCTCTCTCTCCCTTTCACATTAATCCTTTTTTGTGAAAATCCTCACTCCCTATTATACTACCATTAACCATCGAAATTACAACAACCAAGATAATCGATAACATCAACAACTTTACAAGTAAGGGCACTACAATATACATCACGTATATAACTATATACACAGAGAAATAAGATTTATACACAATCTAGAACATACTTTGTATTCTCTCTTTGCTGCAATGCACAATCACAAACATTAACATAACCGGTCCACTCAAGGAACCATAATATCTCATTAAATAATCGGTCCACACAAGGAACCATGATATATCATCAACATAACTCAGTCCACTCAAGGAACCATCAACAACAAATAAATATAAATGTACATTCAAATGCATATGATGAATGTATGTATGAAAGATGTATGTATCATCTCTTCTCTTCTCAATCTCATCATCATTAATATCATTCTCAAAATCATGAACATCATGATCTCAATATCATTATCAATATCATCAACTCATCATTTCATCAATATCAATCAATATTATCAACTCATCATCATCAATATCATCTCAACATCATGAACATTATGATCTCAATATCATTATCAATATCATTATAAATGCAAGATGTAGTTAATAATTATAAGTAATGCCTGAAGGCAAATCGTAAACACCTAATCAAAATCAGATGCAAGCAACAGCGAGAAACAAAATTTACAATCAATGACAACCAAGTAAATACAGTCAATAATCACAAGTTCATCATTCCAAGTAACAACTAATATCCACCAACAGATGAAATCACAAGTATGATCGAAAGACAATTCACCACTTGCTCAATTGAGCATTATCAAACTCAATCATCAATCACAAATATGTCCGAAGACCAATCAGTCAAGTATCTATTTTAGGAGTTCACATTCCACCAAGATTGATTTCTACACTCTAAATCATCATCCTATTTCATTCACCAATCTAACCCTCTTCTATTCATATTAACATAGGTAAATTTAGTTACTAATTACTAACCTTACACTCAAGTCATCACTAAGTTCAAGACACTATCCCCTTTAGTTAATCATTCAAGCGCTAGGCTCTATTCAACTTACAATTCTAGCTAGAGTCATACATCTTTACACATCTTAATTCCTAGCACTTAGCCAAACTTGACTTAGGTTCGTAAATTATAACATCACATCCTCTTATCACAATCAATCTTCCTAACTATCTTCTAGCAAGAATATATCATACTTCAAATATACACAATATCGGGTTCACCCTTTTTAAGGTATTAAAGACTAGTTCTATAGATTATAAGGTCACCTAATCCTTCTATTATTATTCACATTCACATATTAAACTCTATAAATCATCAAGCAAGTCATACAAACACAAACACCAATCAAGGGTTCCACACTAAACACAATAAAAAACAATTATATCATTATTACATTATTTCCATATTTTATCTATCCAAACTCCGTGCCTGTAGGTCTAGACATGCAATCTCCCATCAACTACAGTTATTACATGCAACTAATCCAAGCCTACTACACAAAATAACTATAACCTACCTCTACCGAATATTTTGGAACAAGCAAGCCGCACCAAGGTTGCTCTTTCCTTTCCTTCATGCCTCCATTAGCCCAATAATCTAGAAATCAAACAATTATGAGAGTAATTAATCAATTACTCTTTGAACAACCACTTTAGAAATTCAACCCATTAATTCTATCCTTATTCAGGGTATAAAATATTATCCAAGGTCAATTAACCTTTAACTAGTTCTATCATACTCAACCCATCTCCATTAATGGAGTTTTGAAGCTAAAGATTCTATTTTTATTGAATTCAAGGTTCCTAAGAATCAAATTTCATGTTTTAGAAACACTAATTCATGCTAGGGATTGTTAATTAACAATCTAGAACAAATTCTAGGTGATATCAACCAATTCATAGGTTTTCCCCAAAATCCCATGAACTTAGGATTCAAATCCCCAATAATTTCACCACTAAAGATCGTTCTAATGATTCTAAAGATGTTAAAGGATTGAAATACGAAGAAGATGACGGAAGAACTTACCTCAATGAAGAATTTTCATCCAAGAAGTTGGAAAATCTCCCCCCTAGGGCTTTGAAACAAAGTTTTGAGTTAAAACCCAAACACTCATCCAAAACTGACTTAAAAGCTACCCAGTTACCGCTGCGGCGGTTAATTTTTCAGCTCAGACAGTGTTCAATAAAACAGTCATAACTTTTTACTCTAAAAACGGTATAACAAATGGTTGGATGAGTTGGAAAGAAGACTCAAATATATTTCATTTGGTGCATATTGGGATCCATAACTCTTTATATTCTAGTAAATATGCTCATTTAAAATTGACCATAGTTTAAACTTAGCTCGAAACTCAATCAATAGGAACACTTCCAACTTAACTTTGTGTTAGGAGTATTGTATGACCTTAGTTTATGTCTAATGCACTTTCATTTTAAAGAATTGGTCCTATAACTTATGATGAATAAGGCTAGTATGCTTTTACCGTAGATATTTTTAGTGACAACAGAACGGATCGTTACATATGCATCAAGAGAGCTTCAGCCAACAAACCCTGAATACCTGCTAGATTATAAAGTTGAATAAATGGATCCATATTGATAGAGATATAATCATACAATACCTAGAAACAAAAACAACAACATCAAGATACATAAATTATTATCCAGGTAAGAATTTAGGATATAAGGTGTGAAATCTCAAAAATTCATCAACTTTTGCTTGGACCTTGTAATTACATTGAAACTTTACTAATCATATAACTAACATATTATTGAAAATTCAATATAAAAATTGGTTGTTGGTTAGAAGAAAAGGTGGAACCCAATTAAGTTTTGTTGCGCCCTCTTAACAATGGTTCGAATTCCCTAGATATCATAATTAATCATTTCTTTGCTCTTTCTTTCAATAAATACCAAATAAGCTTTTGTTTTATCTATTTTTCTTTTTAATTTGAAATTTTTATAAATGTATAAACTTCAGATCTTGTATTATAACAATTCTCATTGTGATTTTTGACTTTTGGTGCATTTTGACCATTTTACCTCTCTATGTAGTTGTTTTATGGAGTTTATGGTCTTCGAGTGCGGGTGGCTTGGTTCTCAAGGTGATTGATTGGGTATTATCTAAGTTTTTTATTTTGGAAAGTTTTGAAGTTGGTGTGGTTGATTTTGGTCAATATTTGAAGATTTTGAGGTCGTATGAGAATCCTGTCAGTTTCATTAGTTCAAAATAATATCTTTGGGTTGGTAGGACTTTTGATTCGGGTTCTGAGGTGTTTGGATAAATTTTGAGTAGTTGGTTGGACATTTAGAAGTTTAAGACATAAAGTTGAGTTTTATTAATATCCATCGAAAACAACCTCCATTAGATGATTGAACAATTTCACTGAGTCCGAAATATCAATTTTAGTCTAGTATCATAGTTGATTTGTGTTCACGGGGTTCTGAAAAAAGTTCGAGGGTCCATCGGAGAATTTTTAAACTTGAACTTTCTGCTAGTTTTGCTGATATATGGTGAATGGCTAATCCTTCATCGCATTTGCGACGCCCTTGTAGCAATTGTAGGGACCTGATCCCCATTGTGAAGAAGGGTTTTAGTTAGGTTGAGGCCAGTTCTATTTTTCTCTATGTGAATGCAACTGGACCCTCACAATCATGCTTGTTTCGGGTCGGGCAGCTTCACTAATACGACAGGGGTCTCGCGCTTATGAAGAAGAAGATTTTTCTACAGTTCTAAAATCCCATTTTCGATCTAAAACCCTATAATATGATTTTTGAAGTTTTGGAACTTAATTTTGAGAGATTCAATAGCTGATTTTGAGGATTCTTCTTTGGGTATGATTCTTATACTATATTTTTACACATTTCCTAATGCTTTATTTATGGTTTCATCTTCAAATCTTAATTTTTCAACTTAGAAATTTGGAGATTCTGGTGTAAAGTTAAGAAATTATATTTTGACGATTTCAAGGTCGATTTAACTCCATTTTCAATTAAATTTATGAACTCCTTAAGTTATGGGCAACTTAATTTTCTATTAAAATTTCAGTTTTCCCCGTATTGCCTAGGGGCTGACATTTGAGTTAATTTTTTGAATCTGAGATTGAAGTATAGCAATATGAGTGTCTATAACTTTATTTTCTTATGCAGAATATGCATTTGATTGGATTTAGCTCATTTGGAGGCTCATCGGGAGGGTAAAGTCTTGGTTTGACTTTGCAGGTCTTTTTTTAGAAAGGTTTGGGTTTCTTTTACTCTCTTTTTTTAAAGTGTTTATGTGTTAGTTGTTTGTATGGAGAGTAATGGGATTTGGAGATCCCGTATAGATGAGATGATAAGCATCTATGTGGATACCAGTGTCATATGAAGGGTCAAAAGTATTTAATTGACTTGTTTGGGCTATTTTCCTATTTGTTAGCAGAGTTGTTGTGACTTGTGGTTGGAAAAGACTTATGCATCATGCTAGTTGATGATTGTACCCTTATTTGGAAACTTGAGTCGGTATGTAGTGCTATTTTGTGGGGAAAAAAAAGATTTTGGGTTACTTAAGATGCGAAAAGAGAGCCCATGTGACTGTGAAAGCTGAAAGAAGTGATTCTTGAGATGATAATTGATTTGACTTGTGATATAAAATATTTTTTTCAAATTATACTTGTTGTTTATGGGATCAGAGTTGTACGCCTGCACGACATGCATTGCACTTCATATGGATCGGAGGACATGTCTGTCTAGTATTATATGGGTCAGAGAACACACTTGCCCATTATTATTATTATTATTATTATTATTATTATTATTATTATTATTATTATTATTATTATTATTATTATTATTATTATTATTATTATTATTATTATTATTATTATTATTATTATTATTATTATTATTATTATTATTATTATTATTATTATTATTATTATTATTATTATTATTATTATTATTATTATTATTATTATTATTATTATTATTATTATTATTATTATTATTATTATTATTATTATTATTATTATTATTATTATTATTATTATTATTATTATTATTATTATTATTATTATTATTATTATTATTATTATTATTATTATTATTATTATTGTTATTATTATTATTATTATTATTATTGTTATTATTATTATTATTATTATTATTATTATTATTATTATTATTATTATTATTATTATTATTATTATTATTATTATTATTATTATTATTATTATTATGCAAGGGACCTGTCGAGATCTAATACATATTCTTAATGAGCTCGTGTATCTGGAGGTTCTAACCGGTAAAAGGTCGCCCTTTTTCATCAACTTTAACGGGCTATTAGACCGGCTTACCAGACGTAGTCACTAAGACAAATCCCCTAAGAATAGTATCAGATCTGACTGTATCACCATCTCAGAACCAAGTCAAAACTTATACAAGAATTACATTATATTGTGATAAAGCCAGATCTTTAAGGCTAAAATGTAAGAGAAGTTAGATATTCAACATAGATGAGATGTCTAACCGGACATAGTCACGGCACTAAGAAGAGAAATGAGGGGTGTCACCTTTTAGACCCGGCGGCAAGGGTCAGTGCCCAGAAGCAAGAGCGTAGGCCGAATAAGCAAGGCCAAGTATTTTTGCCCAAAAGATGGACGTTTTCTGATTTTTATTATTCACAAAATTGGAAAATACAAACTGAGTACAAGAGAAGAAGCTAGAGAGAAGGAGGAGAGAAAGAAAAACTAGAGAGAGGGGGTTCTAAAACCTGCCTCTGAACTAAACAAATGAAACGTTTAAATAGAAAAGAAAAAAGAATCTACCTACAGTATTGTACAGTAAAAATGGGACCCATGTGTCCCCTCAACAGTGAATCTACTGTGAATATAGTGATTTTACTGTGTGTACAGTGAATCTACTGTGTGTATATAGTGAATCTACTGTGTAGTTACTATTTAAACAGTAAATTTCCTATTTATTGTTTCTTCTTGCCTTGAGCTTTATCTTCTGCTCTTATGCGTTGAATAAACGCTTCAGTGCTTTCTATCTCCTATTCTGTCATCACAGTTTATGGTTCAGGAGGTTGTGCATCAGTAAAGCTATCATCATCTATATTACTTCCACTGTGAATGGATGAATCTGTCTCCATTTGTAGAAGGGAATCCAGTAAATTTCTTTTCATTTCGTCCAAATATGCTTGGACCAAAGTGTCTTTGTCACCATCTTGGTACATAATTTTGCGAGCAAGATGTTTGACCGTGGGGTCGTCTAATTTACATTGCTTGGTTGCTGACTCATAGGTCTCAACTGTTGATCCGATCTGATCTAGTAGAGCTTGTCCTTTAAGGATTTTTGTAATGGTGTCATGTTTGAGTAGTCCATCCCAAAAATTACAGAAAAATGTCCTGTATAAACATGGTATCTGATTATCGGTATAACCGACTTCTGAAATCCATTTATGAATCCATGGAATTGAAAATTCTAAAAAGAAATAAATTTGATCAATCTGATCGGGGTAGCAGAGATGATCTGCTTTATATAAGTTTTCCAAATCTGGAGAAACAACTTTCCATTTTTGGTATAAAATGTAATATGGTTCTGGTAAAATCTTTACCGTTGGGCCATGATATGACCACCAGTTTAGAAACCAATTTGGTATTACGCCTTCGAAAATCTTCGAACAAATTTTTATAAACCAAGTATGTTTTTGCTTGGTATTATTATAATATAATGCTTTTGAAAAGGCTTGGACATAGTCCCAAAATGTTACATTCATCGTAACATTGTTAAAGCTAATCTTCTTTTCGCGCATGGTGGTTATCCCCCAATTTTCAACAGAGTATATCTGTTTAATGACAATTTTTGAGTAACTATATTCTTTCTGATTGACAGGGAAGTGAGAAATCTCGGCACTACCTGTTTCTGTTAGTATGGCTTCATAGTAAGCTCGAGTCTTATAAGACTCACCAGGAAAATATAATCCCTGAATCAAGTAACGGTCAAATATTGCCCATGGGGTGTTACTCCGCAATATCTCGGAGTTATCAAGAATGAATATCATTTCTTGTTTTTTCAATTTTTCATAAGGTTTACGAGCATCTTCGTTTTCCTTAATTATGGAAGCAAAAGAATCTTTTTGCTTTTGACAGGCCAAATATGCCTGCATCTGTTCATGCAGAGGGTGATCAGCTGAAATATCATCCAGATGAATAGCACTCCCTGAAGAAGATTCTCCTTGGGATATTTTGGCATTTATTAATGTCCTTCTTCCCATCTGTATCACAGGGGAGTTTGATGAAGATCCTTGACTATAAGTCCTAGATGGAGACGAGGGAAATCTCCCCCTTCCTCTGCCTCGACCACGATAGTGGCCACGGCCTTGGGTAATATGAGTCCAAGAAGACTCAACCATCCTGCAAATATTCACGAGATAAAAAGTCAGGCAAGGAATTATCAATTCCTTTTTTATATTGAATTTCAAAATCAAAAGGAGCCAATTGGGCTTGCCACCTAGCAAATATCATTTTTGAGGCATCATGTTTAAAATCTTTATTAAACATAAATTTAACAGACTGAGCATCTGTTTTAATCAAGAATCGTTGATTATATAAATCGTCTTGAAATTTCAAAACACATTTCAAAATTGTCAACATTTCATGAGCCACAGTAGCATATTTTTTCTGGGCTTCGGTCCATTTACCTGAGTGATATCGAATCAGATATTCACATTTATCATTGGGGTTTATCTGTTTCAGTATTCCACCAAAACCTATGTTAGACGCATCGGTCTCAACAATTTTTTCCCAAGCAGGATTAACAAGAGTTAAAACAGGAAGAGCCTTAACTTGCTTTTTAATTTGTTGAACCAAGGCGGTGTGTTTGGTTGACCAAGGTTCCTTATAATTCTTTTTTAGCCTATCATATAAAGGGGCTAAATCACGAGAAAGATTTTTATAAAATGGGGCAATATAATTTAAGCTGCCTAAAAATCTTTGTAACTGAGTTCTATCAGTAATTATATCAGGAAATTTATCAGCAAAATTAATTGCTCGTTGAATAGGGGTAATCTTCCCTTGGCAAATAGTATGTCCGAGAAAACGGACATTGGTCTGAAAAAGACTCATTTTAGGTTTAGAAATAACCAAACCATTTTGAATAACAATTTTTTTGAAAATGTCAAGATGTTTAATATGAATTTCTAAGGTTTTAGAAAATACCAAAATGTCATCAATATAGACAATAATGAAATTCATATAAGGATTGAAGATATCATTCATGATTTTCTGAAATTCAGAAGGGGCATTTTTTAACCCGAATGGCATAACATTCCATTCATATTATCCAAATGGGACATTAAAAGCAGTACGATAAGTATGTTCTTTTGAAATTTGTATTTTCCAATAACCTGATTTTAGATCAAATTTTGAAAAGATATTGGCATCATATAATCGAGACAATAAATCCCGTTTATTTGGAATCGGATACCGAATCCATTTTAAAAACTTATTTAAAGGTTTATAGTTAATGACCAATCTGGGCACTCCTCTTTCCTTTTCTGCTGCATTGTTAACATAAAAAGCAGTGCAGGACCAAGAGGATTTAGAAGGCTTTATCAAACCCTTTTGCAAAAGAGTATCAATTTCCTTTTTGCAATATTCTACTAATTCAGAATTCATTTGACAGGGCCTTGATTTTGTAGGAATATTATCTTCCAAAAAATCATCCTCATAGGGAAGCGTGACAATATGCTTTTTTCGATTCCAGAAAGCACTGGGATGGTCAGCACAGACATCAATTGCAAGCTATTCAGAAATTAATTTAATTTTTTCTTGAACCTTCGGAGATTGCAATGTATCATTTATGGTCATGCTTAATATTTCCAATTGTAAAGAATCGACATGCTTTTGTTTCATATTGATTAAAGCATTGATATCTTTTGCTACGGGATCTGTAACAAATGCATAGCTAATTTGTTTATTATCATAATTAGCCTTGAAACCTGTAGCATCGACATGTGTAAAAGGATAAATAGCATTAATAAAAGGAGTCCCAAGTATAATTGGGGGGTAAAGTTGATTTTTTACCAAAAAAAAGAAATGGGGAATGCACACTTTATTTTGGCAAATATGTGTATTTGGTAATTTATAATCTATATCAAGAGCATGTCCGGATGCAGACTTGACCATATGGGTCTTTTTTGAAAATATTTGGAAGGTACTAATCTTTCTTGAATACAGCTAACATCAGCACCACTGTCAATCATAGCAATGTTAGTGACATAAAACTGATTATCAATCAAAATAGTACACTTAATATGCCACCTATGAGCAGTTACTATTTGCATCATTCCTAAAAACATATCAGTTTTTGGACTAGATGTATTAATCATGTCAGATAATTGAGGATCATCCTCGTTAGGTAAATCATCGATCTTTGTCTTTCCTTTCGGATCAGTCGTAAGAAAGTTTTCAACTTGAGCGATCCTATGGTCTGAAATCATTTGATTTTGTTTAAGGAGCTTAATCTCTCCCTTTAAATTTTCAATTTCAATTTTCAAATCTGAAAAAGAAGTATCCCTGGAAGGAGCATGTTTTAGCTGAAGTCTTCGTTGAACTTCAGATAAAGATTAAGGACTAGAATATTTGAAATCAGTCATAGGACTGGGTTTTTTAACAGCAGTGGTAGTGGTATCTGAACTAGTACCAGTTGCTAAATTAATAATTTTTTCACGAAGCTTACTATCCGTAACTTCCTTTAAAAGTTCAATTACGTTTTCAGAAGTAATAGTCTGAACATTTAAATCTTGAAATTGAGATTGTAGTTGATAGAAAATATCATTTTCACAAACACAAGTATCACCTGGGCATTTATTACAAGCAGAAATATGTTCGGCTTCGTTATCGGAAAAATCAAGTAAATCTACTTCTTCACCTTCAGAATCAGAAGGTTCATTTTCATAATCTATGTCAGAACCAGAGGTGTAAAGCATGCTATGAATTTTTTCATGCAAATCATTATCTAGTTCTAAAGCTTTAAGCTTGTCTAATTTACAATTAGGAGCTATATGACCAAAGTTACCACATCGGTAGCACTTAACTTTGGCTAAGTCTCTCTTAGACCTATGTTTGGTAAATCTGGAGGATTTTCTATGAGCTTTCCTAGATTCACGATCTTCTTTCGATTTATACCTATACCTCCGTTTCTTATAGGAATAGGACCCATCGGGGTTATAAGACTTAATATGCCTAGTCTTGGATCTCTTATGAGGTAGATCAGGTTGAGGCATGCCAAATTGAGCACAGAAATCTCCTAATTGGGATTTTTCTTGAAGGTTTTCCCTCTTAAGCTGTCGACTTAATTTAAGATCATTAAACAAGCTTAATCCTTCTTGTGTGCAGACTCCTATCAGATTACCATAGGAATAATCACTATAAGGAATTTCACTAAGATTCCCTCGAAGAGTTCTTCGGACTCTTTCAGTAAATAAGGGGGGAAGCCCATCAACAAACTTGGCTTTCCAATGTTCACTATGGTCGCTGATGGGTAATTCGAAAACCTGACTTAAAAAGGTGTCTTTATACCACCTAAATTCACCTAAATTTCGGCATCTTAACCCGTTAAGAAGAGTTCTTACGGTCTCATAATTACTGGTAAATCTAGCACTGAAATGTTCAAGAATAGTCATAACAAAAGTATAGACTGCATCTTCTCTACCTGGTTTTAAAGGGTGTCCTAAATTATCTACACCCGCTTCCATATTTACTGCATTAAGAATGGTATTCTTATGTTCTAAGGACACATAATTATCCCACCAACCACGCAGTTGACTAGTAAAACCAGCAATAATCATTTTCCAAATAGTTTTATCCAAATTCTTCGGGCTACCATCCTCATTCTTAGGGGTAGTTACTTTCACAATAGTGGCGTACATCATCATCCTATGTACTTGAATGGTCATTTGCCTATCAGTCAAACCATCTATATTCCATTCATAGATTTCATGACCACTAAAAGAGGTATTAATTTGATTCCAATCTCGTTCTTCTATAAGAACATCTTGAGGGGTAGGCCTAGGGTAATAGGTAGCCTTCATCCTAGGTTTACTTGCAAAATTTGGATGCTTAGTCGTATGTCTAAGCTTATTGAATTCAGACAAAATACTATCATGAGGATTAGAAGAATGTTCTAACGTATCCAAAAATTGGGTTGACAAGTCAATAGGCTTAATATTTAAAGCCGCAAACTTTTTCTCTAGCAAATCTTCTAGATTATCAAAAGTTTTAATAGTAAATTCTGAAATATCGGGAGGACGTTGAATAGAGCTAGTAACAATGCGAGGAATAGGAGGATTGGTGGAAGTACTAGCTGAAGTTGCTTCCTTATCACTCGTATTCTGCGGATTAGTACTAATCTCATCAAGTTTTTTTAAAACTTGTCTAATTTGACATTGTCATTTATATTGACAGTATTGATAAAGCGAACAGACGTAATTAATTCATCTAATTTTTTATCAAGAGAAACAATCTGTTCTCCTAAAACTTTAACATATAAACCAAATAATTATTTTGAGCAATAAGATTATTAATCTCAGCAATAGTAACCTTTCCAACATCATTATCAATAAATTGTTGAAAAGCAGTAAATGTTAAGCCAGTATTATTAGGCATGATAAATGAAGTTTGAGGAGGAAACACAGATTTAATAGTGGTTCCATTACTATCTTTGTAAGTTCGTTCAATAACCTTTACATATAAAGGCAAATAAGTGGTTATAAACCAAGGAACAAAATACATAATATGATTATGTAATGCACAAGTTTCATAAAACTCTTGAGAAATATTATACTGATCATCACGGCTATAAGCAGTGAAAAACCAAGTTCTAAAATGGTTACATTTTTTATCAAAAAATTCTTTTTGAATAAATTGTCGTGCCGGAGAACCCGGACCAAAATCAATAAGGTGTGGAATCATTAAATCCGATTAAGGTCAAAATCCATTTCGGATGCAGAAGGAATATCCTTGTCAGAGCTATCATCACATGCCTGAACTATATTAGTTCGAGGATCTATTTTTAATTTTGTAATCGGACTAGAAGTCGACGGAATAGTATGCAAAGAAGCAAGTTTATTAACTCGAGCTGGGCCGTATGTGGGCTCAACTGGAGCTATCAAAGAAGGCACAAAAGTTAATCTACTTCTACTACCAGAAAAGGACTGTCTGTTATATACAGAAGTCTTGTCATCAAATTGAATACAGATTTGACCATCCTCGGTCTGGGAGATATGAGAATAATCATCATTAGTGACTTTATCAGCCAGTTGTTGTTGAGGAACAACAGATTCTAAAACCCAAGTATTAGGAAAATTCATTTCTTCCCATCGAATAGGTCTTCGAGTAGTAATTTTTTATTTTAAAAAATTAGTTTCAAACAAAATCGTTTGATCAGATGTATCAAATAGTTTACATCTAGGGTTTAAAGAAGTTAAAAATTTACAATTATCTTTGACTGATGTAAATATTTTAGATGCATTAACTCTAAGCATAAAAACTTATTATTATTTGTTCCTTTAGGTCAGACGTATGTTCTAAATCTTTCGCGAATTGAGCAGATAAATCTAAAGGCTTGATATTTAAATCGGCAAACTTCTTTTCTAAAAGAGTTTCTAGAGCATCATGGGTTTGAATATGAAAATCCGTGATCTCGGCCGGACATTTAATGGAGCTGGTAACAATTTTAGGAATTGTTGTAGGGACTTGAGATTGGGAAGAACTTCCAATTTCGGAAGTTGTTCCTTTTTCTCCTTTATCTTTTCCCTTTAGCTCATCGAGCTTAGAACAGACCTTATCGAGTTTAACTTGATTGATAAAACGAACCGAAGTAGTTAAATCATCAAGTTTTTTATCGAGAGAAACAATATGTTCTCCTAGGACTTTTACATAAAGACCTAAATAATTGTTTTGGGAAATTAATTTATTAATTTCAGCAATAGTGACAGTACCGACTTCATTATCAATGAATTGTTGAAAAGCATTAAAGGTAATGCCAGTATTGTTTGGCATAACAAACGGAGACTGTGGAGGAAACTGAGAATTGATTAGCTTTCCACTAGTGTCTTTATAAGAACGTTCAAGAACTTTTACATACAAAGGCAAATAAGTGGCCATAAACCAGGGTACAAAAAACATAATTTTATTATGTAAAGTACAGGTTTCATAGAACTCTTGAGAAATATTATTCTGGTCCATAATTTGAGAAAAACCATTCTCGAAATTTAGACCATTTCGATCCAAAAAAATCCTTTTGAATATGTTTTCTTGCCAGTGAACCTGGACTAAAATCTATAAGGTGTGGAATCATTAAATAGTATTTGGGTTAAAATCCATTTCGGATGCGGAAGGAATATCCTTATCAGAACTATCATCACAACCTTGTACTATATTAGTACGTGGGTCTATTTTTATTTTAGACGGGCTAGAGGTTGACGGAATAGTATGTAAAGAAGCAAGTTTATTTACTCTAGCAGGACCATATGTTGGTTCTACTGGAGCAATCAAAGATGGGGCAGATGATAATCTGCGACTACCAGTAAAAGACTGTCGGTTATATACTGAGGTCTTATCTTCAAATTGAATACAGATCTGACCATCTGTGGTCTGAGTTATGTGAGAAAATTCATCATTAGTAACTCGATCTGCTAATTGATTCGGAGGAATTATAGAATTCAATAAGTTAAGATATAAACATATGCAACCCAGGTTTGCTCGCAAGCCAGTTATGCAAACCGCTTATTACCCTACACCAACTCCACAAGACGTTCTAATAGAAGAACGCGATTGGAACTTACAAAATGCCTCATTTGAAGGAAATGCCATTTATGAATGGAACATTGATGGCCTTACTGATAGGCAAATGTCTATGCAAATACATCGAATGATGATGTACGCAACCATTTGTAAATCAACAAGAACCACAGATGGTACTCCAAAAAATTCTGATAAAACCATCTGTAAAATAATTATTGCAGGATTTACCGGGCAACTTCGAGGATGGTGGGATAATTTCCTCACTACTGTAGATAAACAAACCATTATTGATATGGTCAATACAGAACCAAGCTTTGATATTCTAGGTAATAGGTTAGACGCCAATAGAGAAGATGTCGTCTATACTTTGGTTATGACAATTCTCGAACATTTTGGTGGTAGATTTACCAATAACTATGAGTCTGTTAGAACCCTTTTAAATGGTTTACGATGTAAACATTTAGGAGAATTTCGATGGTATAAAGATACCTTCCTAAGCCGAGTCTTAGAATTACCATCTGAAGATCATACTGATCATTGGAAAGCCAAATTTGTAGATGGCCTTCCCCCTTTATTTGCAGAACGAATTAGGAGAACCCTTCGTGGTAATGGTAGTACTATTCCCTATGAAAACCACACTTATGGGTCTATTATATCTATTTGTACACAAGAAGGATTAAACTTGTGTAATGACTTGAATTTGAGTCATCAGCTTTAAATGGAAAAGCTGAAAGAAAAAACCCAATTAGGTGATTTTTGTGCCCAATTTGGCATGCCTCAGCCCTCTAGCAGTAAGGGAAAATCCCGATATAGATCCAATCCAGATAAGGAATATAGTCCTGATAAGAGATATAAAAAACACCGTAGATCTAAATATAGGTCTCAAAAATATAGGGAAGAACATGCAACCAAAAGAGCTCATCAGAAATCTACCAGATTTACCAAAAATAGATCCAAACGAGATTTAGCAAAGATTAAGTGCTATCGTTGTGGAAATTATGGACATATTGCTCCGAATTGTAAGCTAGAAAAACTGAAAGCCTTAGAGGATATTGAACTTCGTGATAAGATATATACTATGCTATAAACTTCAGGATCCGATGATGATTATGACAATCCTCCTTCCGATAGTGAAAATGAGGAAGAATTGGTTGATTTTTCAGATAGTGAAAACCATGAAACTTCCAATGATATTGGTTGTACTAACTGCCTAGGGAATAACTGTATTTGTGATAACAATGTGTTTTATCAATTGCAGTCACAATTTCAAGATTTGAATGTACAAACTATTTCTTCTGACAATGTCATAGAATTATTAAAGGAAGTTACTGCTAATAACCTTCGCGAAAAAATTATTAATCTGTCAGATAGAAGCTCTGCTTCTACTTCAAACTCTTGTTTAAAACCAACCAAACCAAATGGTGGTAATACGGACATCAAAAATCTCAGTCCGTATACAATTACCGAAGTTCAGAGAAGACTGTTACATAAACAGGCCCCTTCTCGAAGATCCTTTCTTGATGATTTAAAAATCCACATTGAGAATTTGAAAAATGAAATTCGCATTCTCAAACAAAATCAGATGATATCTGATCATCGAATTACCCAGATAGAAGAAGTAAATTCAATACATGATCCTCATGGAAAGAGAAAAGTCGAAAATCCACCTATGGATTTACCTATAGAGGACGATGATCCCCAACTATCCGGAGAGATTGAAACACCTCTTCCCAAAAGAGATGTTTTTTTGGGTTTGATGCAAATTGTCACTGCTCACAAATGGTATATAAAATGTACCATACTAATCAATAATCAATACACTATTTCTAATATTGCTATGATTGATAGTGGCGCCGATGTAAGCTGCATTCAGGAAGGATTAGTACCTTCAAAGTATTTTCATAAAACCACTCACATGGTTAAGTCCGCATCAGGACATGCTTTAGATATTGATTATAAATTGCCAAATGCGCATATTTGCCAAAATAAAGTTTGTATTCCTCATTTTTTCTTTTTAGTTAAGAATCAACTTAATCCTCCAATTATACTTGGAACTCCTTTCATCAATGCTATTTATCCATACACTCATGTAGATGCACAAGGATTTAGTGCTACATATGCTAATAAACCAATTAGCTATGAATTTATTACTGAGCCTATTTCTAGAGATATAAATGATTTAATTGATATGAAACAAAAGCATGTTGATTCTCTTCAACTAGAAATATTTAGTCTACATATAGAAAATATTTTACAAACTCCTAAAGTTCAGGAAAAGATTAAATTAATCTCTGAACAATTTGCTGTTGATATATGTGTTGATCATCCCAGTGCTTTCTGGAGTAGGAAAAAGCATGTGATTACTCTTCCATATGAAGATAACTTTTCAGAAGATAATATTCCTACAAAATCTCGACCCTGTCAAATGAATACAGAGTTAGTAGATTATTGTAAAAAAGAAATAGATAATTTGTTGCAAAAGGGTTTAATTAAACCTTCTAAGTCCCCATGGTCTTGCATGGCTTTTTATGTCAATAATGCCGCTGAAAAAGAAAGAGGTATACCTAGACTAGTTATTAACTACAAACCTCTTAATAAAGTTTTAAAATGGATTCGGTATCCGATTCCAAATAAAAAGGATCTTTTATCACGACTTTATGATGCAAATCTGTTTTCAAAATTTGATTTAAAGTCAGGATATTGGTAAATTCAAGTTTTGAAAGAACATACTTACCGAACCGCTTTTAATGTTCCATTTGGACAATATGAATGAAATGTCATGCTATTTGGATTGAAAAATGCACCTTCTGAATTTCAGAAAATCATGAATGACATTTTTAATCCTTATATGGATTTCATAATTGTCTATATTGATGACATTTTAGTATTTTCCAAAACTTTGGATTTACATATAAAACATCTTGATATTTTCAAGAAAATTATTATTCAAAATGGTTTGGTGATTTCTAAGCCTAAAATGAGTCTTTTTCAGACTAGTGTCAGATTTTTAGGACATACTATTGGCCAAGGAAGAATTACCCCTGTACAACGAGCAATTATTTTTGCTGATAAATTTCCTGATATTATCACCGATCGAACTCAGCTTCAAAGATTTTTGGGAAGCCTCAATTATATTGCACCATTCTACAAAAATTTGTCTAGGGATGTTGCTCCATTATATGATCGACTGAAAAAGAATCATAAGCAACCGTGGAACAATGAACTCACGACTATCGTTCAAAAAGTCAAAAAATAGGTTAAAGCTTTACCAGTTTTAACTCTTGCTAACCCTGCTTGGCAAAAAATTGTAGAGACCGATGCGTCTAATATTGGTTTTGGTGGAATATTGAAGCAAATTAATCCCACTGATAAATGTGAATATCTGATACGATATCACTCAGGTAAATGGACCAAAGCCCAGAAGAAATATGCTACTGTGGCCCATGAAATGCTTTCTATTGTTAAATGTGTCTTGAAATTTCAGGATGATTTATATAATCAAAAAATTTTAATTCAAACTGATGCTCAATCAGTACAGTATATGTTTAATAAAGATTTTAAACATGATGCTTCTAAACTAATATTTGCTCGATGGCAAGCCCAATTGGCTCCATTCGATTTTGAGATAAAATATAAAAAAGGAATTGATAATTCCCTACCTGACTTTTTATCTCGTGAATATTTACAGGATGGCTGAGTCCTCTTGGACTCATATTACCCAAGGCCGAGGCCGTGAAAGAGGTCGAGGCAGAGGAAGAGGGAGATTACCCTTTTCTCAAACCAGGACTTACAGTCAAGAAGCATCTTCTTCAAATTCACCAGTCATACAACTGGGAAAAAAGACATTGATAAATGCCAAAATTACACAAGAAAGTTCCTCTGGAACTTCAATCCATCTGAATGATATTCTAGAAGGACACCCGCTCCATGAGCACATGAAGGCATATTTAGCCTCACAACAGCAAACAGATTCATTTGCTTCAGTTACAAAGGAAAGAGACGATGTTCTCCGACCTTATGAAAGAGTACCGAAAAAAGAGATGATATTCATCCTTGAAAACTCCGAGATACTGCGGAGTCATTTACCTTGGAAATTTTTTGAAAGGTATTTAATACAGGGATTATATTTTCCCGGCGAATCATATAAGACTCGCTCATACTATGAAACTATTTTAACTCAAACAGAATGTGCAGAGATTTCTCACTTTCCTGTTGGACAAAAAGAACATGGATATTCCAAAATAATTATTAAACGGATTATTTCTGTTGAAGATTGGGGGATTTCCACCATGAGAGAAAGACAAATTATTGTCAATAACATTTCTATGAATGTGACTTTTGGGGACTATGTCCAAGCATTTTCTAAAGTGCTTTATTATAATAATACCAGACAAAAACATACTTGGTTCATCAAAATATGTACCAAAGTTTTTGAAGGAATAATTCCAAATTGGTTTGTGGACTGGTGGTCATACCATGGTCCTACGGTAAAGATTTTACCAGATAATTATTTTCAGTTATATCAAAAATGGAAAATAGTTTCTCCTGATTTGGAAAACCTTTATAAAGCAGATCATTTATGCTATCCGGATCAAATTGATCAAATATATTTCTTCTTAGAATTCTCTATCCCATGGATTCACAAATGGATCCCAGAATTCGGATATACTGATAATCAGATACCGTGTCTATACCGTACCTTCTACAACAATTTCTGGGAAGGACTCTTAAAAATTGACAAAGAAACTAAGGTTCTTAAAGGACAAGCACTTCTAGACCAGATTCAGTCCACTATTGAGACTTATGAGACTCATCAAGAACAAATAAAATTAGACGATCCTAATCTCAAAAAGATGGCTCGTAAAATCATGTTCCAAAGTGGAGATAAAGCCACTCTCATTCAGGCCTATGTCGATGAAATGAAGAAAAATTTATTGGACTCTCTCCTACACATGGAAACAGATTCCTCTGTTCATAGCGGGAGTATGCAAGATGATGAAAGTTTCACCGATGCTCAGCCACCGGAACCTGAACGGAAAATGACCGACCAGGAATTAGAAAGTACTGAAGCGTTTATTGCACGCCTCAACGCCGCAGATAAAGCAGCTGCAAAAAAGGCCCAAGGGAAAAAGAAAGCATTATGATGCAGCACTATGGAAGATATTTCCAGCCGCCAGCACAGTACTAAACAGTAGATTCACTGTTGACACAGTATATTCACTGTTAGTACAGTAGATTCACTGTACATTTAGGGACCCAGTTGGGACCCATTTTACTGTGTAAAGATTCTTTTTCTTTTCTTTAAATAGGTTGTCATTTTAGTTAGAAGGCAGAGTTTTAGACTCCCCTTCTCTCTCTCCTAGCCTCCTCCTCCTCCTTCTCTCTAAGTTTAAAGTTTGTAAAGTTTTATATTTTGTAAATCAATAAAAATCAGAAAACGTCCATATTTTGGACACAAATATTGGCCTTGCTTATACGGCCCCTCTTTCTTAAAGCCCTTGCTTCCGGGCACTAACCCTTGCCACCGGGTCTCATAAGGTGACACCCCTTCTCTCCTTATTTATCTAAGCCCAGACTATGTCTGGCTAAATTCCTTTCTATGTTGACCACATGATCTTTCTGTATTTTAACCCTTAGAATCTGGCTTTATTAAAATATGAGAGATATTTTCTTATATCACTCTGACTTGGTTTCTGGATGGAGATACAGTCATGTCCACTATGATTAGTCTGGTAAGCCGGTGAAAAGGTAACAGCCTGATATAAAGGAAGAAAAGGGGCGCATCCTTGTTCCGGTTAGAACCTCTAGATAAAATCATACTGGTATTGACAGGTCCCATGTCTGAATGATAGGCCCAACTGCCTCCCATACAGTTAAGTGATATATTTAAAATCTCCTATATTTCAATTTTTATACAAAGTATAAAGATGCTATTTTAGCTAGATCTGTCTGACCGCGCGGATTACCGCCCGTCTTTATTATTATTATTATTATTATTATTATTATTATTATTATTATTATTATTATTATTATATGGATTGGAGGGCATGCCTGCTCAGTATTATGGTTATATGGATCAGAAGGGGCCTCCTATATATATATATATATATACACTCATTCATACATTCATACTCATTTTACCTGGTTTGATATTTGATATGATTGAGTTTGGTTGAGTTGTTGCGATTGGACTGATTTGAGGTGTTCAAGTGCTATTGAGCTGCATTATATTCTTGCTATTGTGATTTAATTATTAGTTTAGGTGTGGTCTTCCTGTTTGCAGGTTTATTGAATTATGTGGGTTTTGATAGTTCTTTGATGGTTTTTGCCATCACTTTGAATTAGGACCAGTCGATGATGTTTTCGAGTACACGTGTTTTCTTACTCACACTTGTTTATTTCTATTCTTTACATGTAGGTATTGAGTCGGCTGCCCAGTATGTTAATTTAGCTTTCATGCCAGAGTTTGTGATTCGAAATTTGACGTTGCTGCTGGTTGATCTCTAGCTGCATCGGATTTCTTCTATCATTACCTAGTGACTATCGAATTTTGGAGATGTTGTTGTCTTTTGTACTTGTTTATCAAGTTATTTATGTTATTTCATTTGAGACTATCTTTATTTACTTATTTCGCGATTTCTTCTATTTATTTATCTTGAATTTTGGGTTGGCTCACCTATTATGGGAAGGTGAAATGGGTTCCATCACGACTCTAGTTTTGGATCGTGACATGTATCTTCCTCTGTCATTATAATAACCTTGGTGATAGACGACTGAATCTTTAGAAGGATGACCGTAAATTCTACTATATT
Source organism: Capsicum rhomboideum (assembly GCA_031232105.1). Classification (NCBI taxonomy): domain Eukaryota; kingdom Viridiplantae; phylum Streptophyta; class Magnoliopsida; order Solanales; family Solanaceae; genus Capsicum; species Capsicum rhomboideum. The sequence goes on from CP124716.1 coordinate 34,755,310, forward strand.
ATTTAGCAGTCTCCAAAGTGTTACGTATATGCCATAATCAGGTGACCCTTTGTCATCTCTAGCAATCCTTTCTCTTCCTGCACTACTTGAATTTCCTTTGCCGAATTCATAATATTCAACTTAAATTTGTCAGAACTAGGCTTATTCCATCTGAGATATTTGAAATTGATTCTATGTTATGCTATATTACTCCATCTTGAGGATGATCCCTTAGATTCAACTATATTATTAAAGCAGTCTCTAAAGTATTCTACATGTGCCATATAATCAGGTAGTCCTTGTCATCTCTAAAACCCCTTGTTCCTCCACTATTTAAATTTACTTTGCTGCATCTATCCGTATTCAACTTAAATTTGTCAAGACTACTTCATCAAATTGATATTGATTCTGCTCTATTATTAGTTATTGTTATACTACTCCATTTTGAGGATGACCTTAGATTCTGCTATATTATTAGAGTAGTCTCTAAAGTATTCTACGTATGTTATAATCAGGTGGTCCTTTTCATCTCCAAGAGCCTTTAGTCCTCCCGCTTTACCTAAATTCGCTTGGTGTATACATCAATATTCAACTTAAATTTATTAAAGATTAGACTTACTCCATCTGATACATCTTATATTGATTCTAAGTTTCAAACTTTCAATATGAAAAGAAATGTCGTTCCATTGTTGCATTAGATGAACTTTAAATGAACTGAGAGTAACATCTTCATGTAACGTGCACTGCTGAAACTTTAGCCTAATTTAACATGTGTAATTATCATGTATGACTGAAATTCAATTCAGGCATACATAAAAAAAACTAAAATAATGCTAAATGGCTTTGTTAGATTTGTTGAAATTTTGATAAACTAATGATTGGAGTTTGTTAGTTATGATAAATGAAACTTATGTTTCAAATTTGAGTTTATTTGTCGTAGATTTAGGTGTTGTTAAAATTTGAACAAGAAAATTTAGCAAACCAAATTCAAACACACTTGATTTGAGATTTAAGTCAATTTGTACGAGCACTTCAATCATGTATGACGGAATTCATACACGAATTTTCAATCTTTTTTTTATTTTTTTTATAATGGGGGTAGGAAAAATGGGAAGGGGATTACAATATGGGGAATCGAACCCTCACCAACAAGGTGAAAGTTCAAGTATCTAACCAACTAATCTACTTAGATTCCCCTACACAAATTTTCAATCATAATCATGTATGTCTTTTTATTAAGAAAAAAAAGTTTAAATTTTACTATCAACAAAAGTAATCAGCGAGATGACAGGACACCTCAGCCCTTATAGGGGTTTCCTCTACTATGATATAGCTTACAAAAGGAGAACTAGAACAAATGTTGACTCTGGTAATATAACACAGATTCATCATATGTTCATATCCTAATTAGCGTATTCCCTTCTTTTTCCTAAACTTGGAATTATCCATCCACACTATCCAATCGGTATGCGCGAAAAGCAGTTTTAGGTAAGCTTTGAGGGTTCAAAAATACACTACTTAGGCCCTGCATAGATCCCTGTTTAGAGAGTATATCAGCAACTGAGTTAGCCTATCTATAGCAGTGCCTAATAGTGCCTCCAGTCTTGTTAATCTTCTCTTGGATGTCTTCAATCGGGTGTGCTGAAATCCCCATGATGGTTTTTTGAAGTCCATTTCGAGGATGATATAGTTCAATCCCACTGTAATACTGTAGTTCAGACCAATATTAGCAACCTTGATTTCTGCTATAATCCCACTGTAATACTGTAGTTCAGACCAATAGTAGCAACCTTGATTTCTGCTATACAACATTCCAGAGATTTTGAGAAGGCTAGAATCATTTTTCCCTCACAGTTTCTGATTATCCCTCCTGCTCCTCCATTCTTTATACCACAAATGGAGCTACCATCAGTGTTGATCTTGTACTGGTTCATACTTGGTTTATTCCACACTACCGAGACACTGCTAATAGGAGCATTATATTTATCTGCAAGAACACAAATTTCTCTCCAAGAAAAGTAAAGGTTAATCTCTGAAAAATATTTGTACAAAAGTATTTTGATATGAAATTTAACATGATTAGTAATATTGTAAAAGGTGTAAGTTTTGTGTTCATACCTACTGTCACTTCTCCGTTTCCATAATTCCCAATTGATGAGTTGAGAGAGTATCATACAAATAGTCTTGTGCAATGCATTTGTGCAATTATAAGCCCACCAGTTCCACATGAGGAGTTTGATAGGTCCATACTTCAACTTAACAACCAACGGGTTTGCATAGAAGCTCATACTTTCCTTGCTAACTCTCCTTCCACAAATATATGATCAAAAGTTTCAGGTTGAGGGTTCTTACAATAGTTGCATCTAGTTATAACCTGATGTCCAAACTTAGTGATAACATCATCCAGAGGGATCTTTCTTTTAAGCATTCTCCAGTTTAGAAAATCTATTTTGAAAAGGGATCCTTTGTGCCATAAATTCTTGTATCATTTTTATTTTCCTGTTTCTTGTGATCTCTCTGGCTGATGACCAAGTAAAGACATCATTACTGTTAGGAATTCATATACATCTGTCTGTTAAGTTTTCATCTGCAATGTAGATGTTTTCAATATATTTAACGAGACTTGAAGGAACTATTTCATTCAGCTTGTTACTGTCCCATTTCCTTCCATCAATGAACTCCCTCTTCAAGCCATTTTCAGGCCTATTTTTAGATTGTAATAGCATTGCAAGAGGGCCGAGCCCTGTCCAATTATCCCACCAAAACTAGGATGAATAGCATATGGGGTTCAATAATGGTCCTGCAATTCAGAAGTTCTTTTCAGCTCTGTGACTGGCCAGAGCTCTAGCTCCTAGCTACACAGTTAACTCTAATACAGCATTTAGAATTTAGATAATCGGCCCACAAGTTTCTTTGGGTTCTATATCTCCACCATCTTTTGATGATAAAAGAGTTTTGAATATCGGACAGAGATTTAAAACCGAGTCCCTCTTTTTCTTTTGGATAACACAAATTGCTCCAAGCACTCCAATAGTACTTAATTTTTCCATCTTTAATACCCCAAAAGAAATTAGCCAAATACTTTTCAATCTGAGTTAAGACAGTTTTAGGGGGGGATATAGCTGCAAGTAAGTGAATGGTCTGAGATTGTAATACCTGTTCAATGATATAATAGCTTTACCTCCATGAGAAAGTAAGTTTCCTTTCCATCACCCAATCTTTTTCAAGATTTTGGTTGTGATGTTTGAATAGTGAGTGATCCTCATTCTGCCAGTGTAGATGGGGAATCCAAGATAGGTGAAAGGGAATTCTCCTTTCTTAAATCTTGTAGCCTCATTTATTCTCTTGACAATACCACTTGAGGCATGGGCCGCTGTGAGAAACATGCTTTTATCTTTGATGATTTTTTGACCTGACACTTTCTCGTATTTCCTCAGTTGTCTCAAAATCATTTGAAGGGAGTTCTCATCCCAAGAGGTGAGCAAGATGATATCATCCGCATAAACAAGATGATTGATCCTGGGTCCGTGAAAGTTCATGTTGTAACCAATATATTTATCCCTGTCAAAAAACTTGTTAAGCAATTAAAATAAAAAGAGATGGAGATACGGGGTCTCCCTGTTTTAAACCTCTATAGTGTGAAAGAAACCTTTCCTCTCACCATTTACAATGATGGACTGTCAAACATCTGATAGGAGTCTCCAAACAAGATCAATAAAGAATTCAGAGAAACCAAATCTTCTAAGCATGAAAATAACATATAGCCGAGAGACTCTATTACAAGCTTTTTCCATATCCAAATTAAAGATCAGATTTGACTTTTTTCCTTTGTTAATACCATGTAATCTCCTGAGTATGTAATATGTTTTCAATTATGAGTCTACTACTGATAAACCCAATTGATTATCAGATACTAACTTGGGGAGCAAAATATTAAGTCTAGAAGCCATGATTTTAGAAATGATTTTATTAGAAAAGTTGGTGAGACTGATAGGTTTAAGTTGAGAGAAACTAGAGGGTTTATCTACGATAGGGATAAGAACTAAAAAAGTATGAGCAAAGTATCTAGTTAGACTTTTACCACAGTAGAAACTATGCACAAAATTTACTAAATCTTTTTTAATGATACTCCAGCATTATTGGAAAAAGTAGCCATTGAAGCCATCAGGACTAGCAGTACTGTTGGGACTTAGATCCATGATGGTCTGTCTGATCTCTTCTTCCTCAGGGAAACTGTTCAACTTATTGTTGTTATCCTTAGAAATCAGGTTCTCGATGTGATTAAGGACACCAAAGTCAGGAATGTTTTCACTTTCTGTGAAAAGCTTTTGGAAATGTTGTACTGCAACATCTCTCATAGTCTCATTGCCTTTCATCCAATCTCCTATATTATTTTTCATTCTCTATATAGAAGCTCTCCTCCTTTTCTGTTTGATGGTACTGAAGAAGTATTTGGTATAGAAATCTCCTTCCACATTCTATTGAATATTGGCATTTTGTTGTAGAAAGTTATCCTGTGTATTGACCCATTTGATGTACTCAGCATTTAATCTATTGATTTCTTGTCTGTTATACTCAGAGTCATCATATCCATTCTCTGTTCAGCATCCAGAATCAGTTCCTCAGACTTCTTAACATTAGCAAAAATGTTTCCTATGGTTTCCTTTGACCAAAGAATCAATCTCTTTGCCATTCTCTTCAATTTTTCTTGTAAAATCTACATTGGGCTTCCTTGTACTTCTTCTTCCCAGGAGCTTTGTACCACCTGATGAAAGTCTAGTTGTTTTGTCCAGAAGTTTAGAAACGTGAAATATTTCACAAAATTGCTAGTATGTTCTTTACAGTTAAATAAAATAAGGTTGTGATATGATCCTGTTCTGTCTTAGTGCTTAACCAGAATATCACCCATGCTGTCACTCCATTCTTTATTGTACAAGATTCTATCCAATCTTTTACAAATCCTTTTACCTCCTTTTCTCCCATTGGTCTAAGTGAATGTGTTAACACTGTAACCAGCATCAGCAAATTACAATCATCCAAGCATCAAATGAAATTCATATATTGACTCATTCTATGAGGTCTGCCACCTCTTTTCTCATTAGGAGCCATAATAACATTAAAATCGCCAAAAGCTGCCCATGGTCCATTAATTTCGGCCATCGCGTATGTCTGAATTGTTCCCAATAGGCTAACTTATAAGAAATATGAAATGGGCACAAATTAAAATGACAACTCCAAAAATGGGTATTAGACTATTAGTGCACACTTAGATGGGAATACATAGGATGGAACGTCTTTAAAAAGATGGATCATAGTTGGACCAATTTCCTACCGGTGGAAGTATTTTAGACGAAAATTAAAAGGAAAAGAACATACATGCCCATCAAAAGTAAAATAATTAGGCGAAACCCATCGGCAGCCCCTAAAGTTGGCACAACTTTTCACTTAGGCACCTCAAATAAGCCTTGTACATTTTGAAAACCTAAAGTAAGTCTGGACTATTTCATTTTGACAGTTTTCGCCGACTTGTGTAATTTCACTTCAAGGAGGCACGTGTAGAGCCAAAAAACCCATATTTTTTGTTTTTTTATTCTTTTTATTTCCTTCTTCTTCATCATCGTCTTTCTTCTTCTTTATTCTTTATTCTTTTTTCTCTTCCTTCTCCATTTAATATTCTTCCATTAACAAATCCTCCACCGTTGTTTTCTTGTTCACCGAAAAAAATGAAGACCACTACCATTCGCTAAGAACATGTGACACTTACTTTTGTGTAAAATCAAAATCAAAAACGATTTTTAAGTTCTTAAAAAAATTCATCCCAAAAGAATTCTTGTGAAACTCCATTTTTTGTTCAAGATTTTATCCCAACATGTTGCTTTGTCAATGTAATTGAAAATATCACCTATTAATCAAAGTTGACAGAAACAAAAGAAAGGAAAAGAAGTTCATAAAGAGAAGAAATGGAACCTGATTTCAAGAAATTTCTGACAAACACTCTATTTTTTCCGGCAACAATCATACTAATTTATTGATCAAATAATCCATTTCATTTGCAAAAATAAAAATCGACAATTTTAGTTCCTTACTTTCAGATTTTACTCATTCATTTTGTTTTTTCATTGCAATTTTTTGGTTAGCAACTATTAGCATTTGTGATGTATAATGTAGAGAAGCTCTCCTCCTTATTTTGAATTATTATTCTACACCCAAATGCCATATGTCATCTTTTAATTTGTCATCATGCCACGTCACCCGAGTGTAATACACACACTTTGTAATTTTAGTTGATTGTAAAAAAAGTGTTTAAAAACTCAAATTTTAAGCGGTTTAAATGTTCAAAAGGTACAAAGTTTATTTGAGGTATCTAAGTGAAAAATCATGTCAACTTCAAAAGGCTATCGATGTGTTCCGCCAAATAATTACCCTTGCTTACCCATTTACTTCTCTATCCATCACAATTAGACGGAGAAACAATTCACATCCTGTAACACCCCGTACATTGCTACGTCTCGCTAACAAACCGAAACACTTATGGAAATATGACAACATGGGAGATTTAATGAATTAGGTAAAGAATTGTGGGCCTTTAAAAGTCTTAGACAATTGGGCCCTTAAATGAGGCCCAAAAATACAAAGAAGACATGGCCCAATAAGGGACTTTTTGACCCATTCTTCCAAGTTGATCCATTTGACTAATCCACCCTTGCATTAAATGACTAAGGAGAGGATAAGGGAGACATGAGGTACTATATAAGGAAAAAAAATCAGATTTTTATTCACTTTAACTCTCATCACATCTCTAGAAATTTCCAACAATTTCTCTTTTGCTCTCAAGAATCCCAAGTCACTCTTTTGGCCAAAATCATCCATTGGTAAGTCTTGGTAAGTGTTTATTATGATGGATTAATATATATTATGCATGGTATATGGTGTATATTGTGTTGGTTATGTTGGTGGAATCTTGAGGAGTTCACAAAAAGTGAAGTGTTCATGTTTGCTAAATTGAAGGGTGGTTTGTCTTGTAAACTTGATTTTGGACTTGTGGTTTTGAAGAGAGTGAACTTGGTGGAGTAAATATTGACATGTGAGATGTTATTATGGTCTTACCTTGTTTGAGTTATGTGCATAACATATGGAATGGTTATTGGGAAACCGATTGTGGTTATTGTGCCGTATTGGCCGTGAAATGAGGTTTTGAGTGTCGTTATGTGTGTTGTGAGGATATGGCTGATTGTTGATGTTTAATATGATCAAGAATATGTTCAAATATGTTTGATTGTGATCATGGACCATTCATGGCATTAAAAGACCCAAAAAAAGTCATTTCGGACCAAAACGGGCATCCGCCCCCGCAGACGAGGCATCTGCGTCGCAGAAGGCCCTAGAATTTTCCAGGAGCCATCTGCGCGCGCATCTCACCACCTGCGTGCACAGGTGGCAGCGCAGGTCCCTCCAGATTTTTCGTTTGTTTGTTTTCGTACCCCGTTGATCCCCGAAAGCCCCGATACCCTTTTGGGATGTAATTATCACCTTGTGATGACATTTTAATGACTTTAAAGTGTCGTATGGAGGTGTGTTGAACTATGTTAAGTATGGATGGTTGTTTATATCTTGTTATGAAGGAATAACTATGACGGAATTACAAAGGGAACGACGTAAAGGGTAAGTATGGTGTGAAATGCTTTCGGTGGATGATCTTTTGGTCAATGTGGGTGATGTTACGGTGTTGTTGATATGTAAATGCATTGGACTGTATGGTGAGAGAGTGACATGACATTATATGGTAGCCACAAAATTCATTGTCGTCTTGTACGCCTATATAGTGGCTAGTTGCTAATGTAAGTTCCGTTATGAACTTGTATTGTAGAGTAAGACGTAAGGAGGAAGCGGGACTATTGTGTTCATACATAGGCTTGCGTATTCATACTTGGAAGTAAAGGTATGTAAGGTTACTTTGACCGTATCTTTCTGCGGCAAATAATGTTCACATTGACATGTCATTAGTCCTATCCCGAAACGTGCTAAGGTATTCCATATCCGGTTAGCAATGGTCATTGTTATAAATTTCCTACTCTGTGATCATTTGTGAATCTCATGTCTCATCTTCATGGTTAATGTTCCAAAAGCTCAAATAAGGTTATGTTCCAATGTTCTAATAGTGACTATACTTGTGTCTCTTGTTCATGGATTATTGTCCAATGGTTCCAATGGTATCATGGTGCGAGTAATGTTATATTTCTCATGATGTTTATTCACATGTCTTTCACTCATTGGTTAATGATTCAAAGCTTCCAACAATGTTATGTTCCAAAGTTTAAGTGATGTTATGACTATCAAAATATCAATCTCAAAGTAATGCAAATGTGGTCAATGATCAAGTATGGGTGGCAAGTCTAGGGGCATAAGCCTAGCTCGACTCGATCCCGATGTATGGATTTATGGGTAGCAAGTCTAGGGGCGTAAGCCTAGATCGACTCGATCCCTGGGTGGCAGGTCTAGGGGCATAAGCCTAGCTCGACCCTATCCCGTATGTTATGAAAAGACCCACTGATCAGTCGGGGCCCGGGTACATTGTGATATGTAATGACAAGTGAGCATTGAATGTAAAAAAAAAAAAAAGCAACGAAAGCAATGAAAGCAATCCACATGGTTCCCAAAATGCATCATGGTGACTTATTCTCATTGATAGTCATTTGTAATTGAGTTCATTGAAATATTCATGTGTTGTACAGTTTCATCTGAGCCTTGCATACTCAGTACTTATTTCGTACTGACCCCTCTTGGGGGATTTACCTTACTTGATGCAGGCGCAGGTACCAGTAGGCCTCCCCAGTAGATTGCCAGTGTTAGCAGTTCTTGGTGAGCTCCAGCTCATTCGGGGCTTCTCCGAGTCCGACTGTAAATATGTTTTGGTGATGTACATATTGTGTAAAGTGGGGACTTGTCCCGACTTATGGTTCCGTTTGGTCAATGCTCTTGTTAGAGGCTTTTGTAGACGGATGTGGGTGTATCAATGTAAAAGACATATGTTGTTTTGACTGGATGGCCTCAACGGCCAAGTTTCATATGTATGTATAAATATGTCCCATGTTTTCCTTTATTCGTCTTTCATGTTCTTTCGCAATGGTGGTTAGGATTATGATATGCATATGATTGAACATAGGCAAAGGTTGGTTCTCTCGGGCCTTATCGGCTACGGGTGCCAATCATGTCTCGATTGGATTCGGGGCGTGACACATCCATTTTCCTTAAATTTACTAAGAAAAAAGTGGAGTCGCTACGCAAATTGTGAAGGGAGTTTAGGTTACCTACATTGTTAGTATAAAAAGCTACTATTACACCTTCGTTACGAAAAGGATAAATTTAGGCAAGTTTATTTTAAAAAATGTGAAATGTATAATTTTAAAAATAAGATATATTACCTAAAAATTTCTTATATTGCCAACAGGGGCAGATCTATTAAGGCCCGTGAGGGTGCCACGCCACCAGCAAGTTTCAACGAAAACTCCAATATATATAGGTAAATATATACAGTATGTAGATAAATAATAAACGTGCCACCCTGAGTATCAAAGTACTCCTTGGTGCTAGTAGCAAATGGTCCATTTTTTCCCCGAAGGGCGTGGTTCGAATCCCGTTGACCAATTTTATTATGTAAGTTTATTGATTCAATCAATTGCATCCAGCTATCCTCCATTATAAGTATATTCCTTTTATTTGTTTTTAATTATTGTTGACTCATATTAATTAATAATTATTTTTGATTAATTTAATTTATTGTAGTCTTTGACTTTTCTTTTATTTCTTATTAATTAGTATTTGTTCAATATAAAATTAAAAGATGAATAAGTTTTTTCTCTTTCTTTATATCATCAATTTTTTTAAAAAAAACTTGTCCCTTCTTCTCCGTAAACTGACTCTGCCAACCTCATCGTACTTCTTGCTTCTTCTCCAATTCTCGACTTCGTCGGGTTTCTTTGTCAGTCACCCGTCGCAGCCCCATAATTATGAGGCCCTACGCAATTGTCTAAGTGGCCTAATGGACTAGACTCCCCGGAGTTTAGTTTTCTATATGCCACTAAACTTGTTGCTTTAATTTTTTATTTTTTTAAAAAAACTAACTCTATTTCTATTTTAATTCTCTGACTCTATTTCAAAATCTAAATTGTAAATTTTCACTGTATAATAATTTTTAATTCTTGATAATTATAAAAATAATTGTACATAAAATTGAGGTCAAATAATGTTAAAAGGGACAGTCTTTAAGAAAAATAAATAAGTAAGAAGTTGAAGCATTCCTTCTTATAATTACATCCTATCATGTTGAGATAGAAGTGGGGCGAAATCAAAATTTTTACTAAGGGGGTTTAAAATCGAAAGAAGTAAACACACAAACTAGTAACGAAAACCAACATCTAATATATATACTTAAAAAATAATTTTAACTATGTATAAATAGTATAATTTTCCGACGAAGTCGGTTATAATTTTAACTATGTATAATTTTTCGACGAAGTCGGTTCAAATGAACTATAGCCATAAGTTGGCTCCTCCCCTGAAAGCAGATCCGGGATTTGGAGTCTCCAGTTGATTTAACAATAAGTCAACTTGGCACCCGAAGACTCTAAATCCTGGATCCGCCTTTGTGACAATATATATTATCTTCGTTTCATAATCATTGTCACATTTCCCTTCCGAGAGCCAATTTAGAGTAACTTTCAAAGCAAATTAGATAGATTAATACGATATTATAAAAGTAAAATTTGAATATTTTAAAAACTATACGAAAAGTAGTATAAGTTGCAAGTTTTCTTAGATCAATATGATGAAAAAATACATATTAAAATATTGATCAAAGTCCATATCATTTGACTCTCAAAAAAGATTTGTGACAAACATTTTGAAATGAAGGGAGTATTATTGAGTATAATTTGTGAATTAGTGAAAAACAGAAAGGAGCTAGCATAGCCTAAATATGTCCTTCAGATTCCAAGTCACGGGCATATATTACTATAGCTCTGAAGCTGTAATCCATAGAAAGTGTTGACCTAATAATTTCCTTCTATGATAAAACTCTATTTCCAGCAACTGTTCATTCTTTCTAGCAGTATAAATACCCTGCCTTAGTACCATTTGTTCAATCATCTTTGCAAGTAATATATACTTTCTGCTTTAGCTTCCTTGCAATAACATGGCTTCCATAACTAGAGCCTCATTAGTTACCCTTTTTCTCTCGTTCAATCTCCTTTTCTTTGCTATAGTCAGTGGAACTACTGATTGTCTATCCTGTTCTTATCCTCCTAGTAACGGTAGTGGTGGCCATAAGGGTGGCGGCTCTGGTAATGGCGGCGGTTCAGGCAATGGAGGTGGCGGCTCTGGTAATGGCGGAGGTTCGGGCAAAGGAGGTGGCGGCTCTGGTAATGGCGGAGGTTCGGGCAAAGGAGGTGGAGGCTCTGGTAATGGCGGAGGTTCGGGCAACGGAGGTGGTAACGGGAATGGTGGCGGCAACGGAGGTGGTAACGGGAATGGTGGAGGCAACGGAGGTGGTAACGGAAATGGTGGAGGCAACGGAGGTGGTAACGGCAATAGTGGAGGCAACGGAGGTGGTAACGGAAATGGTGGCGGTAACGGAGGTGGTAACGGAAGGTGCCCAAGAGATGCACTGAAACTTGGGGTATGTGCTAATATACTTAATTTGGTGAATGTGGTAGTGGGGTCTCCGCCAACTTTGCCATGTTGCAGTTTGATCCAGGGCCTGGCTAATCTAGAGGTGGCAGCATGCTTGTGCACAGCCATAAGAGGAAACATACTGGGGCTAAATCTCAACGTGCCACTCACTCTTAGCCTCATCCTCAATAACTGTGGAATGAACAATACTGGCTTCACTTGCTAAGCGGACGTGTGCAACTTATTAATTTTTCCCCATTATGCTCTTTGTTATATATGATTTCTATCATTTTGTGTTAGCATGAATAATTCCTTGTGTGTTGTGTTGTACTATTATATTGTTGTAAATAAGCGAACCTGCAACATGTAATTAAGCAGGTTCGTGAATCAGTTGATTTTATATTTGCATGTACTCAAAGGTTTACTATTATATATGGAGTGTCTTCTTTCTTTCGTAAGTCATAAGTTAATTGGCTGGCATAGCCTAATTATTTCACTAGAAAAAAGCTGAAAAAGAAAAGAAATACAATAAAAAAAATGGTAACGAATGAAATTTTTCTAACTTCTCGTATCTTTTTTCTTTGGGGGCTTAAAACTTAAAAACGCCCAACTCCACCTTGAGCCTTAACTCTGTACCTTATATAGCTTGAGCTTACTCAATCCATTACAAAATGATAGTTAGAATCTTCTATGTTAGTGAAAACTTACATCAGTGCGGAAGCGAACCAAAGAAAGCAATGGAAAACCCTAGTTATGGAGGGAGGAAAATGAAAGAGAAAGCATTCTCATTTCTGCATAAGCAAAGTCAAAATGCCAAAACTATTATCAGTTACAAGACTTGTTGTTTATATACAAGGTGAACCGACTCAAATAATAAATGGGCTGACTATACAAAAGCCCAATATTAAAACATAAGAAAACTAGTCTAAGGCGGAGGCCCAATCTCATTCCTAACATCCCCCCTCAAGTTGGAGCCCAAACCCAGCTTGGACAAAAGGCTTCGATGGTGAATACCAGTCAAAGGCTTAGTGAGCAGGTCAGCCAATTGTTGTGCTGTGGGAATATACTGCAAAGACACCAAGCCATCCTTTAACTTTTCACGCACAAAATGGCAGTCGATCTCGATGTGTTTGGTGCGTTCGTGGAAGACCAGATTCTTGGCAATATGCAAAGCAGCTTGATTGTCACAAAACACCTGTACAAGAGTCAAATTAAAAACACCAAAATCAGCAAATAATCGAACCAACCAAGAAACTTCTGTGACAATCTTTCGCAAAGCTCTATATTCAACCTCAGCTGAAGATAAAGCGATGGTGGGTTGCTTTTTGGATTACCAAGATACAGGGGAACCACCAAGCAAGAGAAAGAAACCCGTAACAGAACGTCGTGATTGAATGCAACCAGCCCAATCGGAGTCACAATACCCAGTCAAGGAAAAATCATCAGTATCATTGAGAAAAATACCCATTCCAGGAGAACCAGCCAAATATTGCAAAACATGAAGACCAACCTCTAAATGAGGTACACGAGGGCAATGCAAAAATTGACTGAGGTGTTGTACAGCAAATGAGATATCAGGACGAGTGTGTTGTAAGAAATTCAGTTTGCCAACCAATTTACGATATACACTAGGATCAGGGCAAGGATCACCTATATCAGCAGACAATTTGTTGTAAAGTTCCAAGGGACAAGCCACAGGAGTGACATCTGAACAAGAAAAATCAGCCAAAAGATCTGCAGTAAACTTATGTTGGGTAACCAACAAACCCGAAGATTGTTTACCAATTTCCAAACCAAGGAAATAATGGGCCTCCCCCAAGTCCTTGATTTTAAAAAAATCGTCAAGGAACTGCTTAAGAGAGGCAATCTGAGCAGAATCATTACCAACAAGTAGTATATCATCTACATATACGGCCACAATAGTAATAAGATCACCAGTAACCTTAGTAAAGAGTGAGTAGTCGTTAAGACTGGAAACAAAATCCATGGACTGTAAGGCTTCAGATAATTTTGCATACCACTGGTGAGAGGCTTGTTTCAGGCCATAAAGTGATTTTTTCAGCTTGCAAACAAGAGAGTGAGATGGATCAGGGGATGAGACATCAAGACCTTGAGGAATTTTCATATACACCTCTTCCAAGAGATCCCCATGGAGGAAAGCGTTATTGACATCAAGTTGATAAACTTTCCAATGACGCTTAACTGCCACAGCTAGAAGACACTTAATTGTATACATTTTAACAACCGGGGAAAAAGTTTCATTATAGTCAACCCCCTCTTGTTGACTATCCCCTTGAATAACTAGGCGGGCTTTATACCTCTCAATAGACCCATCAGCTCGTTGCTTGATTTTATACCCATTTAGAAGGTATTGCTCTTTTACCGGGGGGTAAAGGGACAATCTCCCAAGTTTGATTAGCCTCAAGTGCATGGAATTCCTGCAGCATGGTAGCCTGCTAAGCAGGATGAGCATCTGCTTGTTGATAATATTGAGGTTCAAGCAAACCAGCCCCAACAGAAGTACAACAAACCTTGGATGGAGAAACAGACAAGCACACATAATCTGAGAGATAGGTAGGAGTAGAAGAAGACCTGGTAGACCTTCTAGGTGGACAAGGTGGTACAGGAGAGGGTGTAGAAATAGGAATGTCAATAACAGGAGGAGGGGTTGAAGGAAATAAAGAAACAGGAGAAGAAGAATCATAGGGAAAAATAGATTCATGAAAAATAACATCCCTAGAATAGAACACCTTGTGAGTGGAGAGAGACAACAACTTGTAACCCTTCTTGCTAGTACAGTAACCAAGAAAAACTGAAGAGATTGACCTAGACTAAAATTTATCCCTTTGAGGGATAGGGACAGAGTCATAACAGAGACACCCAAATGATCTAAGGTGCGAATAAGATGGAATTGAACCATGAAGGAGTTCAAAAGGAGTTTTATTGTGTAATAATGGAGAGGGAAACCTATTTATTAGAAAAGTGGCAGTGAATACACAATCCCCCCAATACTTCACTGGTAACTTAGACCAAAAAAGTAGTGCCCTGGAAGTTTCTAGCAAGTGTTTGTGTTTTCTCTCCACTACCCCATTTTGTTGAGGTGTGTGGGGACAAGAGGTTTGATGGAAAATCCCATGAGAAGAGAAAAATTTGATAGCATCAGAACTAAAACCAAGTTCAAATGCATTATCTGACCTAATAGTTTGGATGTTGAGCTTGAACTGATTTTGAATGTAAAAGAAGAAGGTTTTGATCATGGGAAAAGCATTGGACTTCGTAGACAATAGATGAGTCCAAGTACACCTAGTATAGTCATCTACAATAGTCAAAAAATACTTACAACCATTGTAAGTTTGAGTGTGATAAAGTCCTCAAAGATCAATATGGACCAATTGGAAAGGTTGAGTGGAGTGAATTGTACTTTCAGGAAAAGGCATTCTTTGTTGTCTTGCCATTGGACATATAGAACAGTGAAAGTGTTGCTTAGGGGGCAAAATGGATCTAAGGTAAGGAATTGTTTTCATTTTGACAAAAGGCATATGCCCTAATCTTTGGTGCCAAGTGTCACGCCCCGAATCCCAACGAGGCGTGATTGGCACCCGAAGCCGATAAGACCCGAGAGAACCAATCTTTGCTCATGTACATTCGCATACATAACCTCATATAAATCTTATTACACCTTATGCAACTATGCGGAAGTCATAGACATGAAAAACATGTGTCATAGCTATATATGTAAAACTTGGCCGTTTGAGCCATCAAGTCAAAACGATATGTACCTTCACATTTATACACCCACATCCGTCTACAAAAGCCTCTAACAAAATGCATTGACCAAAATGAACTAAAAGTAGGGACAAGTCCCCGCTTTATACAACATGTACAAAATCAAAACACATGTACAACAGTGACTCGGAGAAGCCCCGAACTAACTGGAGCTCACCAAAGATCTGCAACACTGACAATCTACTGTGGAGGCCTACTAGGACCTGCGCCTGCAGCAAGAAAGGTAAATTCCCCAAGAGGGGTCAGTACGAGGAATGTACTGAGTATGTAAGGCTCAAATGAAACTGTAAGATATGAAAATATGTCAAGAACTCAAGTTCAAATGCATAACCAATATAGATAAGTCACAATGTAGATGAGTCACTATTCTGTACTTTTGGAAACCATGTACATTACGTTCTTTCTTTCTCTTGCCTTTACTTTAATTTACTTTTACATCATTCCTAAACTTTCTAGGCCCACATCATGCAGGTGTTCTTTTCACCCCATGGATAACATATCATCGTCATGCAGGTATTCTTTTTACCCCATGGATAAGATCATATCGTCATGCGGGTGTTCTTGCACCCTATGGATAAATGGCCATCATCACGCGGGCGTTTGCGCCCCATGGATAAACTATCATCATCATGTGGGTATTTTTACCCCATGGATAACACCCATGAACACAATCAACATACATTACTTTATTCTTACTTCATTTCTTTACCTTTGAGATTGATACCTTTACTTGTGGGAGATTGGTACATTCACTTGTACATTACTTCTTTCATTACTTTTGAGAGATTGATACTATGATAAGAATAACTTTACTTGAAGCTTTGGATCAATAAACAATGAGTGAGAGACATATGAATAACTTGACAATATAACATTCTTGGAAACATAGCCTTCATGGAAACATAACACTATTGGGCCCATTGGACAATGATTATTGACCAAGATACATGAGTCTAACCGTTATTGAAACTTTGAAACACAACCTTTCTATATATTTTTTTTTGACTGTTACCTCATCCAGTTGCCGATCATTAATACGCATTCTCAATGTGCCATTTATCTTTTGTGCAAATAACACTGGTGCACCCTACAGGGACATACTAAGTCTTACCAACTGACATGTATATACCTTTGACATAGCTTTCCTTACGTCAGGTTAGGAAAAAATTTACCTTTCCGTTCAAGGACGGTCTTTTGTGGAAGAAAAATAGAAATATACTTTCGTAGCTTGACAATCTTTGTGACATACAAGAAGTCAACCACTTCATACCCATTA
Source organism: Capsicum rhomboideum (assembly GCA_031232105.1). Classification (NCBI taxonomy): domain Eukaryota; kingdom Viridiplantae; phylum Streptophyta; class Magnoliopsida; order Solanales; family Solanaceae; genus Capsicum; species Capsicum rhomboideum. The sequence goes on from CP124716.1 coordinate 34,772,018, forward strand.
CAACACTAAAACTCTTTCATTTCCATCTCCATAAAAGCAACCATCATAACATGATCACAAACATTTACTATACCATTATGATAGGTTCTTTTATCTATACTATATTCACCGACAGGTGGAGACATTTCCTTTGATTTAACTAATAACTCCAGTGCCCATTATATTCGAATTATAGTAGACGATGGAATAACATACGATAGCGTAGAGCTCAAATCAGTCAATACATATACATCATGTAACAATATGGTAATATACCTAAATACCTGTATCGTCATCAGGAGATGTTCCCTCATTCTGCCGATCCACTAAAGCATAAGTGCGATTCTGGACCCCACTAGTACTGGCTGCTTCTCCGGTACCTCTGCCACGACCAACCGACTGCACACCTCGGTCTAAAGAAGGAACCGATGCTGATGATGCCACAGTGGACCCTGTAGGTCGTACCATACTACCCAAGCCTCGTCGTGGGCAGTCTCTCATTATGTGACCCGGCATACCACACCAATAACAAGCATTCACCCCCCTCCAACATTCACCTATATGAAATCGTCTGCAAAACTGGCACAGTGGGCGAGAAGACCCTGTTGTCTGTGAATCTGGCATCCTACCACTCTGCCCAATATGACTATCCCTGAATCCTCGAGAGTGAGATGGAGCACCTGTTGTGGAATAAGAGAATGAAGGTCTAGGCGGTAACATTTGAGATCCAGATCCTTCTGGGGACACTATAGACTGCCCGATGGATCTTGCCCGTTTTACTGGCCCTTCCTCAGATTTCTATATCCTCTTTCTTTGCCTTTGGTCTTCCATTTTCTGCGCGAAGGCCTGAATTCTCGCTATATCCATATCTCGATTTAAGGCAGCGATAGTACAGTCCCGTACCAAATAAGGCTCCAATCTGTCCACATATCTATGTACTCTATCTTCCATCGTGGCCACCACATTTGGAGCATATCGTCCCAAGGAATTAAACTGCAAACTGTATTCTCTAACACTCATATTTTCTTGACGTAAATTTAAAAAATGATCCGCACGAGCCTCACGGATCACATAGGGAAGATAGTGATCCAGAAATGCCGCTCTAAATTCTTCCCACGTAGGTGGGTTTGCACCAATACCTCGATCTTTCTTCTAGTCCGTATACCACAATATGGCCTCACCCTTCAATCTATAAGCTGCTAATTCAACTGTTTCTACACCTGTTACGTGCATCACCTCTAGTGCTCTTTGAACTTGGTCCACAAAATCCTGTGGATCCGCTTTTAGGTCTGACCTAGTAAATATAGGAGGGTCCAATTTTAGAAAGTCTTGAGTACGCCGACTAGCTGCCCTAGCCGTGTCATATTCATTTACCATTGGACCAGTTCGTCCTTGTGCTTGCACAGCTACTAACTAAGTCAACATATGTACTGAATTTCGTAAATCCTGATCAGTGGTATTCATAGGTGGTTCCGCAGGTACTTCTCTACCTCTTGGCTCTTCTGGAGCTGGAAAAGTAGAGGAAGACTGCGATGCAATTTCAGCATTTGCTCCACCTTGACTAGCTTGGTCAGGTGGTAGCCTACTCATTCCTTCTTCAGCAGGCACATCTACCTGCTTCCCTTTACCTTTACCTCTCCTCGTGTTTGGCATTTTGACTATACCAAAGAAAGACAAGTAACATGGTCAGATACAATTCACTTTACAATACTGGCTCTATTGCACGATCTAGAATAAAGAAAAGAAACAACATCCTAAATGCCCCGTATCCTCCTACTTATAAATGTGGTGCACAACACATCGATAAGTAAGACTCTACTCAGACACGACTTTGTAGACACCCTTAGAACGAACTGCTCTGATACCACTTTTGTCAACCCAAGTTTATACTTTCCACTCTCCACCATCACAACATCATAATTATACCATCAATTACTTTACAAATGCATATAATATCAATGAGTTACATGTTTGCTTTTAAACATGACATTTCCCCTTGACAAAACCATTGATGAAATTATTATTCCAAAAATCCCCTAATATTCCATACATTGACCAATACATGAGAATCAATACATTTCACCACAACACTTCTCCTTTACACTTTCTTATCCATATCACATCACAAATAATCCATCAAATTACCTTAATACACCTCATAGCACATATCGGCCAAAATCCCACGATTTACACTTTTAAAAAAATAACAAGTTTAATAACAAAATTACACCATACATGTTCATATTTTATCCATACCATGCTCTTTCATTAAGACATCAAGTCTCTGTTCAAGTTCAAATCACCAAGATAGCACATCTTTCACCAAAAGCAAAAATACACTATTCACCACCTTGCCAACATAACTATCATGATATACATAATCTTCCATGCATATAATATGTGAATACATGAAAATAAATACTTACCAAGTCTTGGAATAGTGATGATCTTCTCCAAAAGTTGACTTACGGTTTTGAGAGCAAAAGAGGTTTTCTTGGAAATGTCTAGAAAAAGATATAAAGCATGTGTGTTTGTAATGAATAACAAATCAGATTTTTGGCCCTTTATATAAGCCCCCAAGTCCATCCGTAGCCACTTCTTTGCATTTAATACAATGTTTACTTGGTCAACCTTGGAAGAATGGGTCATTTCCTATTTGGGCCCATGTATTTTGGTTCATTTTTGGGCCTCAAATTGGCCCATTAACACAACTTAACTTAGCCTACCAATTTTCATGTATGACCCATCATATATCTCATGTTCAAATAATTCCATAATGTCACGACAATATTCTCTTACGAGATTCTCATTCGTCGTCTCGATTGCAAAAATAGGAATTCTAGTCACCCATGGCGTCATTAGACATTTTGGATCACTATTAATGTTTCATGATTTGATCATGTAGGAGTATGTAGGAGTGTATTGAAGTGTTTGAAGCTTTAACAATGCTCAAATAACTCCAAAGAACCAAAAGAAACCATCTAAGAATCGTCGTAGAATTGCGTTGCGAAACGAGTCCCGAAGGGCACATTATTTGTGTCTTGCGCCACTAGTTGCAAAGAAAGCTGTGGCGCAAGAAATGACCCCCCTATGAATCAGGTGGATTGCGCCACACCCCCTGAAACAGGGAGTGGCGCAAGTTTCCATGTCTTGCTGAATTTTTCGGCAATTTTTCCAACACTTGCATATCGTCCAATATCTTATCCAAACACTACAAAATACTTACTTAGTGATCTTAATCATCAAGTAAACATGACTCCAAGTCACAAAATGAGGTTAGAATGTGTATGGGGTATTACACAAATGCTCCACGAAATCACAAAACCCTTCCTATGAAAGTCTAATTGCATGTACGTGGCCAAATTTCAATTTTCTCATCATTAGCATTACCAAATACATACTTATATCTCTCGACACCTAAGCAACCATTATTCAAAATCATCAAGTAGGGTTGGTAAGGTACGGGTGTTACACCAAGTAAGAGCAAGACTGAGATTATCAGCAATAGGGTTAGGAGAAAGCAAATCATGTTGAACAGGGAAAAAATTAGCATGAAGGGAATTAGAAAGTGAAGGGTTAACATGCAAATCTGAAACCATTTTATTAGAAAACAGTGAAGATACATCTTGCTGTTCATCAACATTTAAATTGGAAGTAGCAGAAAAAGAAGAACTAGGAAAAGACATAGTGGAAATAGTGACATCATTAATATTCGAAGAAAGGAAACTAGACATAGCAGCAGATTTGGCAGTTGATGTAAGTGATCTGGGAGCTGCAATAGTGTAGGGAATACAGTTTGAGAGAGTGGAGCCATTCAGCTGAAGAATATAAAGTCCATTGGAGAGTTTACCAACTTTCAGTGGCCTCTTCAGAGAATGGACCTGCAACACACAAGAAGTGGCAGTAAAATGAGCAGAACAATTGAACTGTAAAAGAAGTTGATGTAAAGAAATCAAATTATATTGAAAACTGGGAACTAGTAAGACATGATGCAGAACTAGATCAGAATACAAAGGCAAGGAACTAGTACATGTTACTTCACTTTGTAACCATTTGGAAGGGAAATCAAATAAGGTGATGTTAAAGGTTTAATGTTGATAAGAAGGTGTTTGTGAGGAATCATGTGGTTTGTGGCCCCTGAATCTAGTATCCAAGGATTATCAAACATCTGAGAGAGGTGGCAAGCAAAGAAACAACAAATATTATAAGCTGAAATACTAGTCACACCTGCAAAATTGGCTGAAGCACATAAACCAGAATCTTGCAACCTACTTTGATGCAGTAAGGACAAGAGATGGTCATGTTGTTCCTGGCTAAACCCATGAAGATTATTTGGAGTAGTATGGGATTGAGAAGAAACTGAAATTTGAGCCTGTGTGAGAGGAGAACCCCCTTGGGGAATAATATCATCATTCCGAACACAAGCAACAACTTTCTGATCTCTGGGAAACTGCTGATATTCAGAGGTATAACCATGCAACTTTCGACATTTACTAATGGAGTGTCCTGGTTTCTTACAGTATTTGCAAAAGAGGCCTTGACCCCTATTTTGTGAGAAATTTGGCTTTCTACCATCAGAGTACAGATGAGGCTTACGACTATCAAAGTTGACCTTCTGAGGATAAGGCTCACGAGCACCAATGGCCGAAAAAGACATAGTGTCATACGCAAAGGATGAAAGAGAAGACTGCAACTCAGACTGTTGTTCATCATGAATTAGCATAGAATACACACTATCTATAGCTGGAAGTGGCTTAATCATTAGTATATTTCTCCTAATTCCACTGTAAGAATCATTCAGACCAGCTAAAAACTGGTGGACTCATTGTTCACCCTCCAATTTAGTCCATTCAGTTTTACAATTACAAGTGCATGGAGGATAGGTAATAGAAACAGTTAGTTCATCCCGTAATTTCTTTATACGATTAAAATAGGATGCTATACTAGAAGAGCCCTGAGAAATGGAGGAAATATCTTTGCGAAGTTGAAAAACTTTAGTTCCACTAGGTTGCCCATAACGTTTTTCAATTTCTTTCCAAATTAAATCAGCAGTTTCCGTATGAATAACGGTTTCAGCAATTTCCTTATCTAAGCTATTGAGAATCCAGGCGATAACCATGTTATTGCACATAACCCAGGCATCATGAAGTGAATCAGTAGCAGGAGGTCGAGCCTGCGTACCATCAATAAAACCTATCTTGCGCTTAGCAGATAGAGAAATCAGCATCCCACGCCTCCAGCTACCATATCCAGACCCATTGAAAGGTGTGGAAACAAGTACCATACCAGGGTACTCAGAAGGATGTAAGTAAAGAGGATGCGTAGGAGCTAGTGGTGCAGGTGACGATGTACTTGAAGACATTTTGTACAACCACAAAAAAAACTAAATCACAGAAACAAAACCCCAGAATCGGAGAACACAAGAGAAGAAATACACTGTTACCACTCTTCTTCACAACTTGAAGAAGCAAGAGCCTTGTTCAACAATGGCAGAAATGGCACAACCACAGAAAAAATCTTCTCGAAAAAAAAAAAACCTCCGAATCAAAGAAACCTCCAAATTCCAACTTCAAAACTCAACGAGAAGCTTCACGGGTACCATCGCTCGAAAGAGAAAGAGCAGATCTAGCTGGATCGGTTGCTCTGATACCATGAAAACTTACATCAGTGCGTAAGCAAACCAAAGAAAGCAATGGAAAACCCTAGTTATGGAGGGAGGAAAATGAAAGAGAAAGCATTCTCATTTCTGCATAAGCAAAGTCAAAATGCCAAAACTATTATCAGTTACAAGACCTATTGTTTATATACAAGGTGAACCGGCACAAATAATAAATGGGCTAACTATACAAAAGCCCAATATTAAAACATAAGAAAACTAGTCTAAGGCGGAGGCCCAATCTCATTCCTAACAGTTAGCTCCCATAATTCATTTAAGTGAGACCGGTAAATTGTCACTACATGTTTTTAGTGGCGATTTTAATTTGGAGTTGTTAGTACTTCTGAAACTGAATGTTATTTTGTGGCAATATATGATATTTTTGCCACAAAATATACACGCATTGTAGCGACTAAACTTGCCACAAACACTAAACATCTCAAAGAAAATTTACAAATAAAATACACGCATTGTCATCTCAAAGAGTTATGACAAGGGAAACCAATAAAATACAAGTTTAGCAAATTTAGAAGGCCAACAAAGAAAATGATGAAACGAAGTAGGCATTCACATATTTTATAACATTATTCTTTGAATACTGTAACTAAATCATTGAATAAAATGATAGTGTAGAGAAGATACTTCCATCGCCATTATGTACGTGATCAGAAGATAATCTAGTAATTACAACAGTAGAAACTTCTTGATCGGATCTTCAAACTAAATTTTGAGAAAAACAAAATAATTTTCTTTCAGTGTTAGGAATAATGAACACTTATAGGTCCTCCAGAACTTGAGAAATGCTAAGACCAAAGTTGGTGCAGCCATAATCCAATTTAATTCTTGAGTATTGTAGCCAATTTATTTATTTATATTGAAATAGCTCGTCTTGTTTCATCTCGTAGTTTCACATAAACAACGTTTAATTTGTTTTCGTTCACTCAAAAAATCAAAGTAGAAAAAGAAGCTAAACATAATCAAAGTCGGCTCAATGATACTTGTGGCCTAAAGCGAAATTTCAATAGACGCCTTAGAATTTTCACCAGAGAAGAGAAAATTCATATATAATTTTATCTGACATTAATTTCTTGAGGATAGATATTCATTTTCTCACCAACTTCTTCTTCTTCATGCATCCTACGTGGAAAATTCCGTGAAGTGCACGCCTCCTACATGTCAAATCACGTGAGATTTGCCACGTAGGACGTGAATGTCCACTTGTTCAACTTTATGATAGTTTAAGTGACTACTTATATACATCAAAAATTAGATGACATAAATGCTAGCTAAGGCCATGTTTACGAATTATGCCAAAATAATATGAGTCATACTTAAGATATTCGGCGGAGATTCCGAAAAATACTACTCCCTCCGTCTCATTTCATATGACACACTTTTCTTTTTATTCAGTCCCAAAAAGAATGTCACCTTACTATAATTAGAAAAAAAATACTTTAAAATTTTCCTTTCACCCTTAATGAAATGATTTACAACCACACAAATATTCAAGAATTATTTTAGACCACAAGTTTCAAAAGTCTGCCATTTTTTCTTAAATATTGTGTCAAGTCAAAGGATGCCACATAAAATAGAACGGAGAGAGTATTTTACTTCTCAATTTATCTCAACAGTACCATCATCCCTTTTTTTTCAAATGAAAATCGTATATAGTTACATCTTTTTTAAAATAACAAGGTGTACCTATTAAGTTAGATGAAATTTTGAGGCCCCTACAGAGATGAGGCCTGAAACAGTTGCTTGGGCTGCTTTACCATAAGACCGGCCCTGCATAATCATCTCGGGGCAAGTGGGAGATACCATGCAACGAGTTAATTTGTTTGGACCATTTCATCACAAATTGTTGGGCAAGTTAGGAGTTCATCCTCGGGCCTCCCACTCTTAGAGGGGAGGCGGGAGGGATGAGAGTTAGCTCACACTGCAAATGGACAGAATACACGATGAAGAAATGAAAGTAGTAGAGTCTCTTCCGGAAACGTATTAGTTGAGCCATCACACTAAATGCTTGGGCCGTTATTGGATAAATTACACAAACCACCAAACTTAAGGACCATTATTACCAAAAATCCCATATCTTTTAAAATATTTCATAAAATACCACATTTATTCATTTCCCCTTGATACATATCTTCATCTCCCCTCAACCGCTTACCACTCCGCATATGCTGCCCCAAATCTCGTCATTCCATTTTCAAAATTTTTCACTCCAAAATCATTGGTAACTTCTCTCCAAAATTGAGTTTCAATTACTTTATCTTCAATCTCCATCTACTGCCCACATCGGTTAAGTCAAATTGATTTCAATAGTTTTCTGATTTTTTCGAGAGATGAGTTGATTGTTGAAGTAGATTTTAAGAAAAAATTTTCCTCTTAGTTTCAAAATACATCTTATTGTGTTGTTGCTTTTCTTTTTTGGTCCTTTTTGATGGCTTCTGGTGATTTACCCTCATTTCAGTTTAGGTGTTACCCAAATTGAAAACAACATTGTTGGTTCTGCAATTGATGAAGTTGTAGATTTTATTCCGAGTATTTTTGATAACATTTCTGATGATTTTCACGAAAATAGATCAAAACACCGCAATGACCCCCTAAAGATGAAGAAGGTTAGTGAGATTATGTTGTTCAAACTGACACCACAGACATGCAAATGACTGATCAGGACGAAATAGGGGATATGCACAATTCCCCCTCAAACATGGTAAAAAATCATCAATTTTTTCTTTTGATACATATGACATTTTGTTAAGTTCTTGATACATTTGGTTTGTGCACCTTTGATACATTTGTTTGATACATTTCATACCACATCTTTACTGGTAGGTGTAATACTGATATATACTTTGATACATTTGACATATATATATATCAATCAGTATATGTATCAACATAATTGTTTTATACATTTGATACATATCAGAACATAGTTTAAAGTTGTGTGTCCAGCCTAACCTATTAACCTTGTTGGATATGTAAGTTAAATTGATACATATGTCGTTTAATTCTACAGAACATTAGCTTGGTGGCCAAAAAGCGGCCTTTACATAATTTTAAGATATGGTCTTACATAAGTGTTTTACATTACATAACATATATATACTTATATATTTTCAGGGATTGTGGACTATTTGTAGCGGCATATGCTGAATTTTTAAGTGATGAAATTGAAATACCTTCTTCATATTTTAATTCTCAGTTTCATCGAATCCGATGCACGTCACTCTTATGGAATTATGAATTTGACAAGACAGTTGATGGATATGGTATGACAATTAAGACCGGCCCAAGCCTAAACTTACATACATTTCATCAGATGATCAAGAGATGATAGATGTTGAGTAGTTGTTGTCTGGTTATTATTGTTTGGTAGTTTGCCTTATTGTGTGCTAGTTTTTTTGTTTTTTGGATAATACAAAATTTATGTTTTGCCATGTGTTGACTTTCGAGATAGAAATTTATCTTTTAAGTTAATGACATGAAGTTTTCCCTTTGTTTTACTGTTTTTATCAGATTTGTTATTGTGTTAGAGACAAATATCAAATATGCATAAGTCTTATAAATATTTTTAAAAATATATAGCAGACTTATGTATAAGTCGTATTTCTGTTAAAATTCTGATTTATACATAATTTTAAGTTAAACATTTCTCAGATGTATCAAATATATGTAGCATACATATATGAATCATAATAACGTATCACCAGTAAGTGCAAGCAACATAGATTACTCATACATCTATATCAAACATATGGTTACATGTGTAAGCAAATAAATTTATACATATTACTGATGCATATTAGTAAACTGAAATTCTAATACATATAATATATACATATTACGTGCATATAATAGTGATACATATTTATGATGCATTTAAGTGATACATGTAACTACTACAAAACAGTTAGCATCGAAATATTTGTTGAACATCGCACAAAATAACATGCTATTGCAAACAACTTTAAAATATCAGATAATATTTTATTGAAGTCAGAGTATTCATAACTTGAAATTTTCTAAAAAATGTCAAAATATGTTTCAAAATAAGAAATCACATCTCCTTTGGGAAGTAGTTGCAGGTGCGTCGATTATGACCTTTACGTCTACACTTTTCGCAACAATTTGAGTTTGACTAAAATATTTCACTAATTTTTTTGTGCCTCCCTTTCTTTGATCTTTCTGGTGGTCTTTTATATTTTGGGGGCAAAATCACTTCTTTCAAAACTTTTGTTGGTACATGTAAACCCTGTTTGTTGGGCATCAGACGAATAGAAATTTTATATTTCTTGACAAGAGTTTTTATTTTTTTTTTATTTTTTTTTTAATAGTAATCAGAACAATATGACTTCATTTTCGTTATATGTTTGCTTTTCAACACAGCAATAGCATGCACACAAGGTATCTCATGAAGTTGGAATCTACCACAGTTGTATGTGCTATTATCCAGATGGACTATGTATCGTCTTCCTTCTTTGTAGACACTGTAGATGTAGTTCGATGACGCCTTAACCTGAATAATAGAAATCAATTAACAGAAATTAACCGTCAAACTCAGTAACAGTAATCATCCAGTTAAAAAATATGTATCATTAGTTCATTCTGTTGTAGTTCGCTATTGTAGATGTATCTTTGTGATACATATCAGAGAAATAAACATCTGAATCATTCCCAATTTTGCTGATATGTATCTCCTAATTCAAAACACAACTACATTGATATAAATGAATCACAATTATGTATCTCCTAAATCGAAACACAACTACACTGACCTAAATGAATCACAATTATTTATCTCCTAAATCGAAACACTACTACACTGACATGAATGAACATAATTATGTATATCCCAATTAAAAATAAATCTAAACTGAAAAAATGAATCACAAATATGTATTTTTTTAGTGCAAAAATAAAATGCATAGACAAAAAAGAATCACAATTATGTATCTCCTTAATTTAAAAACACAATTGCCCGATATAAATGAATCACTTATTAAAAATAACTCTGAACTGAAAAAATCAAAACACAACTATCAATCTCCTAATTTTTCTCGAAACACAACTCGAAAAATAACTTCACGTCCATATCATTATGAATCTCCATTGCAGTTAAATTTTCTTGAACAATGTATTTCGCATGAATTTTTCACTAATTCATCAATTTTCAGTTGAATTGAAATATGTTGGTGAAATTACAGAAAATTACAATTGAAAAATACAAAAGAAATGAAGAAAATACAATAATATTCTTCTTGGCTGAGGCGCGGATATCTCGCTCTCTTTAAGGAGATTCAAGCCCACTGCAGCAAATATTTTCACCGGTCCAGCAGTAAACTTCTTGACTTGTCCCCTCCAGGATACAACAGCCTTCTCACAAAGTACAACTCAACAAACTCTGGACAAGAGTTGAGTTCAAAGTTCCACAAAAAAGAACACCTCCCTTCAACTAATAAATTCTCTTTTTTACTAACTTTTGTGAACTCTATGTTATCTTGTACCTTTAAAAATATGCAAGACCATCACTATTTATAGGTGAGAAAATCTTCCATGCAATGAATATGAATGAATGAGGGCTAGTAAAGATGGAAGATCAATGGTCTTTAGGTTACAAAAGTTACAAGTCATAAAGTGATAGAAAGTGGATGAATAAAGAGTTGGATGTTACATGTATTTCAATTGAATATGATGGCCAAATATAGCCACCATAAACTAAGAACAAATGCCCCTCAATGCAGCAAAACAGCACGTCTCTTTGTCTTAAAAAAGCCATTAAGAGCAATTGGCATATAATGCCATTAATATAAAGTAATGGAGACATTGGCATGAAGTGTCAACAATGAATGGGAGTATTACTGCTACAAACGGCTGGAGTAATAGGTTACATACAAAAAGAATTGTAACTTAAAAGTCACTAACTCCCAAAGAAATAATGCATCAACTTTATGGTCACTTACTCCATAGTAATGGGACATTAAAAAGTATTATTTTAATATTAAAAATGCCCATAAAACTAACAGTCCCTCACTCATTTTAATATTAATAAGAGAGTCTACTAGCTGAAGGAAGACTACCATGCATAATGAAGGTGTGCTCTGCATTGAACCTCCACTTAGTAAAACAATAATTTTTACTCCAGAGTCGTAGTGGTCTCAGACTTGAACTACGACTGCTTAAGGGAAATAAAATATCACTGCTTACACATAATAGTCAAGGTGTTGACATGAGCTTTATAGCCAGCACATTACGTCTTTGTGCTATCCCAGTTTCATGAGTGCCTTTGAGAATGAGCCTAGTTCTCATAGGAAGCGGCCTACTTCCACACTCACATAGGTGAAATCTGTCGAGAGTGTTCCTGTAAATTTAGCACCCTACTCATACGAACTACAGAATTTCATTAAGAGGTTTTTAAAACTCAACCTCACAAAACATTACAGGAAGAATGCACTCACATCATAGGGAGGGATAAAAAAAAATAGTGCATTTTTTCACAACAGATCATTATGTGATTCGTTTTTCCCATTGAACCTGGTTATAGGATCTCTAGTCCCCAGGTTGGGTTTCCTCACATATGACTTAGGAATTTGTAGGCTTCAATCCCATCCCCCTCGATGTGCTCCAGACCTTTTCTCTTGCTAAGGCCTTAGTCAATGGATCTGCAAGATTATCACAAGATTTGACATAATCAACATTAATGGTACCATTTGTCAAATATGATCTCACATTACTGTGTTTTCTACTTATAGGTCTGGATTTACCATTGTAATAACGGTTTTGAACTCTACCAATTGCAGCGGTGCTATCACAATGAATTAAGATAGGAGGAATTGGTTTTTCAAAATAAGGTATTTGAAATAACAAATCTCTCAACCAATTCGCTTCCTCACTAGCTGAAGCTAAAGCAATTAGTTCAGCCTCCATGGTAGAGTTAGCAATAATAGTTTGTTTTTTAGATTTCCAACAAATAGCACCACCACCCAAAGTAAATACATAACCAGTAGTAGATAAGGAATCACCTGATAAAGTATTCCAATCCGCGTCACAAAAGCCTTCAAGTACAGTAGGATATTTTTTATAGAACAAACCACAATTTTTTGTTCCTATTAAATATCTCATTACTCTCGTTATAGCATGCCAATGTTCATTACCTGGCTTGCTAGTAAACCTGCTAAGTACTCCTACTGCATACACAATATCAGGCCTAGTGCAATCAGTCACATATCTCAAACTTCCGATTATGCTAGGATATTCCTTTTGATTTATAACATCATTTTCACTTTCAACAGGTAACAAGTGAACACTAGAATCAAAAGGAGTTACAACATGCTTGCAATCAAGAAAATTATATTTTTTCAAAATTTTCTCAACATAATGTGACTGGTCAAGAAAAATTCCATCACATGTTCTAGTAATTTTTATTCCTAGAATTATATTTGCCTCACCAAGATCTTTCATATCAAAATGGCTTTTAAGAATATTTTTAGTCTCTCTAATAACATTCATGTTAGAGCCAAAGATCAATAAGTCATCAACATATAGGCAAATAATAACATGTGAATTATTCCAAGACTTATGATATATGCACTTATCACACTCATTTGTTTTAAAATCATTATCAATCATGCAGGAATCAAACTTTTCATGCCATTTCTTAGGTGCTTGTTTCAAGCCATATAGGGATTTAGTAAGTTTACACACTTTGCTTTCTTGGCCAACTTCAACAAAACACTCGGGTTGTTCCATGTAAATCTCCTCATTTAGGTCTCCATTTAAAAAAGCAGTTTTTACATCCACTTGATGAATTTGCAAATCAAAAATTGCAGCAATAGCAATTAAAAGTCTAATGGATGTAATTCTAGTTACCGGAGAAAAAGTATCAAAAAATTCTAGGCCTTCTAGTTGCTTAAAACCTTTAGCCACTAGTCTAGCCTTATATTTATCAACGGATCCATCCGGTTTTAACTTTTTTCGTAAGACCCATTTACATCCAATTGTTTTACAACCAGGTGGTAAATCAACTAGCTTCCAAGTTTTATTGAAAATTAGTGATTCCATTTCATCATTTACAGCCTCTTTCCAAAAAATAGCATCATGTGAAGATAAAGCTTCTTTTAAAGTGAGAGGGTCATCTCCAATATTAAAAACATAATAGTCAGGACCAAAATCTTTTTCTACTCTAGCCCTTTTACTTCTTCTTAACTCAAAATCATCATTTCCTTTATTTTTCAAAATAGAAGTAGAAGAACTAGGTAGTTGCAAAATATTTTCTTGAATCCTTTGACCCCCACTATTTTTAGAATCAAAAGGGAATTTATTTTCATGAAAAATAACATCACCAGATTCTATTATAATACTATCTTCAAAATTAAAAAATCTATAGGCTGTACTATTTGAAGCATAACCAAGAAAAGCACAAGTAGTAACTTTTTTACCCAACTTAGAGATTTTAGGATCCATTAACCTTACATAGGCTAAGCAACCCCAAACTCTTAGATATCCCAAATTTGGCTTATGACCTTTCCACAACTCAAAAGGTGTCAATTTAGTTTTTTTATGAGGTACACGATTCAACACATAACAAGCAGTCAAAAGAGCTTGACCCCAAAAATTTAAAGGTGCACTAGACTCAATTAACATGGCATTTGTTAACTCAACCAAAGTTCTATTTTTCCTTTTCGCTACACCGTTAGATGCAGGCAAATAAGGAGGAGTAGTTTCATGAATTATACCCAATGATCTAACAAAAGAATTAAATTCATCAGACTCGTATTCACGACCTCTATCACTTCTTATTCTTTTTATTTTTCTATTAAACTGATTTTCAACTTCATGGAGAAAAGTTTTAAAATTCTCAAAAGCATCACTTTTATTTTTCATTAAGTAAACATATGTAAACTTTGAAAAATCATCAATGAAAGTGATAAAATATCTATTTCCTCCACGAGTTAAAATTCCTCCAAGTTCACAAATATCAGTATGAACTAATTCTAATAAATCAGTTTTTCTTTCAACTTGAAAATGAGGTCTTTTTGTGATTTTGGATTTACTACAAGCCTCACATTTTTCAAAATTCTTTTTGATCATTGGAATTAATCTTAAACTACTCATGATTCCCACATAACGATTATTAATATGACACAAACGAGCATGCCAAAAATTAGTAGAAGAAAGCATGTAAACAGAAGTAGAAGTTTTATTCATTTCAACATTCAACTTGAACATCCCATCACATGCATAGCCCTTACCCACAAAAATACTATTTTTCACAATTACATATTGGTCAGATTCAATAATCTGTTTGAAGCCTGCTTTATTAAGAAGAAAACTAGACATCAAATTTTTTCTCATGGAAGGAGTATAAAGTACATCTTTTAAAATTAATATCCTTCCAGAAGTAAAACTCAACTCGACATCTCCCGTTCCAAGCACTTGAGTGGTATGAGAATCACCAAGCATGATGGTTTTGGGTTCCTCAAAAGGAGTATATTTTTTAAACCAGTCTTTGTCATAACAGGCATGACGGTTTGCACCAGAGTCAGCCCACCATCCATCAACATTCTCCACCATGTTTATGTCTGTTATCACCGCCACAAATGATTCTTCGGTAACGTTTGCCTGAGGTGTAGGCCCACGTTTCCGAAATTTGTAAAATCGAGCAATATGCCCACTCTTGCCACAGACAAAGCACGGTCCCTTTTCTTGAACATGTTGATTTTTTGCTTGGTTATTTCCACCATTATTGTCCTTGGGATGTCTACCATTATTTTTCTTGAATTTTTTCTTCTTAGGCTTCAAATGAGTATTTTTGTTAGTTTCAGGGTTAGCATTATTTGAAGTAGTTAAATTTACCTTCGGTGTGATGTTGTTCTCTTCTGTTTGGAAAAGTGCATCTTGGCCCCTTGCCCCTTCTTTCATGCGGATTTTCATTATCAACGTCTCAAGAGAAGTTTTCTTTTGTTTGTGGCGCATGGTTTTTTGAAATTCCTTCCATGAAGGAGGAAGTTTATCCACTATGCCACAAACAATAAGATTATCTCCAATTTTGACCTCCTCAGACCTAAGCTCTCCAACAATCATTATAAAGTCTTGAGCCTGGTCTGCTACTGATTTGTTGTCCACCATTTGGAAACGAAAAAATCTGCTAGCGGCATATTTTTTCGCTCCTGCCTCCTCGGTATCATACTTACTCTGCAATGCTTTCCAAATTTTCTTTGCACTAGAGTAAGTTCTATCATAATAATCATAAAAGTTATCAGATAGACAATTAAGTAAAAAATACCGACACTTGTAGGAGTCAACATCGTACTTTTCAACTTTCTCTTGAAGAGAAACAAGTTCATCATCATTCATGGAAGAGTTATCTACTTTGTTTGGATTCTTCTCAGTTAACACATAAGAAACATTGAGAAGGCTTAAGTAGAAAAGTACTTTACCCTTCCACCTCTTGAAATGAGTACCGTTGAACCGGAATGGCTTTAGATCTCCTATCTTGACATCCGCGGATTTTTCAATTGTTGCCATTGAATCTCCTTAAAATTATTGGTGAAATTATAGAAAATTACAATTGAAAAATACAAAAGAAATGAAGAAAATACAATAATATTCTTCTTGGCTGAGGCGCGGATATCTCGCTCTCTTTAAGGAGATTCAAGCCCACTGCAGCAAATGTTTTCACCGATCCAGCTGTAAACTTCTTGACTTGTCCCCTCCAGGATACAATAGCCTTCTCACAAAGTACAACTCAACAAACTCTGGACAAGAGTTGAGTTCAAAGCTCCACAAAAAAGAACACCTCCCTTCAACTAATAAACTCTCTTTTTTACTAACTTTTGTGAACTCTATGTTATCTTGTACCTTTAAAAATATGCAAGACCATCACTATTTATAGGTGAGAAAATCTTCCATGCAATGAATATGAATGAATGAGGGCTAGTAAAGATGGAAGATCAATGGTCTTTAGGTTACAAAAGTTACATGTCATAAAGTGATAGAAAGTGGATGAATAAAGAGTTGGATATTACATGTATTTCAATTGAATATGATGGCCAAATACAGCCACCATAAACTAAGAACAAATGCCCGTCAATGCAGCAAAACAACACGTCTCTTTGTCTTAAAAAAGCCATTAAGAGCAATTGGTATATAATGCCATTAATATAAAGTAATGGAGACATTGGCATGAAGTGTCAACAATGAATGGGAGTATTACTGCTACAAACGGCTGGAGTAATAGGTTACATACAAAAAGAATTGTAACTTAAAAGTCACTAACTCCCAAAGAAATAATGCATCAACTTTATGGTCACTTACTCCATAGTAATGGGACATTAAAAAGTATTATTTTAATATTAAAAATGCCCATAAAACTAACAAAATAACATTCATTAAATCTCGTTAAGAAGCTTTTTTGTAGATCACAATTTCGTCAATTCTATATGAGTCGTACCTGGTCTCAGAAATCCAAACTCCCGAATGCCTCAGCAACACCAAAACATTCGACATCGATGATAGTTGAAATTTGTGAAAAAAGAGATGGAATATATTGTGTGAGATGGAAAATAGAAATCGATATAATTGATTGAAAATTGAAATTTGATTATATTATTCTGTTTTGAATATCACAGAGATTCATTCATAAACGTATTTTGCGTGATTTACTCCCCTTAATAAATGCAATTCTGTTACTTCCTTATTTATCTAACAGATTAGTTTAAAATGTATCACAAACAATATGTATCAAGACTTAAAATATGTATAAAAAAATGTGAAATCTAGTATTTTATGTAATTAGGTAAAGTTGTGGTAAAAAATGATATTAGCTCCTTAACTTATGGGATTTATGTAAGTTACCCTTAATTATTTAGGTTTGGACCAATGAGGCATGCTGTTTGTTGTTGGGCCACTTATTGTGCTTACACATCTGTGATCTGTCCGGCCGACTCATGTTACCAGTTTGTTGTTGTACATATTTGAATTACACAATTGTATTAGCAGTCTACTTAGAGTCTTGATTAGGAGTCTTAATCTTCAGTGTACAATTATATATATAAGGCAGGTGATCTGGGTAATACGAAATACACAAGAAAACGAGAAAGTTTTTTCTCTCAAATTCCGTCTCGTCTTTTCCTTTGGAAGTAGGTCACTTCAATGCCCATGAAATAAATATTTTGGAAGCTTGTAAATCATATGATAAAAGTTCTTTACAGTGTCGTGAGCAATAGCACTCAAAAGGGTCAAATTTCTTTCTATATTATTTAAAATTGATCAACTTTATATTTGTTAAACTTTTGATCTAATTACACCATATCTTTAGAAAAACATTTTGTTGGTGCCCATGAAACCTTAGTAGAGTTCCAACGTGAGTGTAACTTAAACCATAGTTATAGATTGGGTAAATTTGGACTTATTTTGAAATATTTATAGATGCTCACCTATTTTTTATTAGAGTTCTGTAATTAATGGTAAAGACAAATATGAGACTTTTCTAGTAAATAGACTAAGGGGTTGTCTGGTATTAGAGATGGGATAAATAAAGTAATTCCATAAATTAGTTTTTATATCATATTTTTGAGGTAACTTATTCCATCACTATGATATAAACAATGGAAAAAATAATCTTAGACTAACTAATATATTTAATCAAACGCAAAATAAAATAATCTCAAAATTATTATCCTTTATTCATCCTACCAAACGACTCCTAAGAGTGAAAGAAATGATAAAATTGAGCAATTTTGAAAGTAGGTCACTTCAAAGGTTACGGAGATATTAAACTACTAATGCGTGTGCTACGTGCTGTTGAAATAAAAAAAGTTTCTCAAGAAAGGAAATCACTTTTATTGTTTACAGCTCTTCTGCAATCTAGCTAATGGAACCTTCTACTATTATAGCGATGGCCGTGGCTTAACTGGAATCTGCATGACATATTTTAAGCAGTGCCCCTTTCCTTATTTCCCACTAATTAAGAAGAATTAACCTCCACATTAGGACAACGTTCAATGCCAACATATATATATATATATATGTATTCTACTTAATAATAAGTGGCAATAAGCACACAGCAGGTCGACATGCCTGCTGTGGCATCTAGCGGGCAGTTTGGTCATTTCATTTAAATTGAAGTAATATGATTGGTTACCAATAAATACCACCGTATCTGCTTTGTAAATTTAAAGTGTGCTCTTGACTAATTTGCCCATGACCTGGAATAACATCTTCTGCACGTGGGTCCCACAGCAGCTATTTCAGTTTTCACAACTTTGAGGTAGTACAAATTGTCAGTCCTACATTACAATTGGGAAGAGTTGACGAAAATAATGTATTATTTAAATTATTTCACCAAAGTAATATATTTTTTGAAAACTTTATAAAATTAGTATAAATATTATTGGCAGTAACGTTTTAGGTTTTAAAAAAATTTAACGGACCAGAAGGAATAGTAGACGACGTTAAAGTAGGAAACGTTACTGACAGTAACGTTTTTGGCTTAAAACGTTACCGACAGTAACGAGACTCTACAACTCTGTCACATCGAATCTTTGTACAAATATGACGTTAAATTCGTCATTCTGAATTACGTTTAAGACTAAAACGTTACTTTGAGAGACGATATTATCATATCGAATCAGAACTCTATCGCCACAAAATCGTTGTACGTTTGCCTTAAAACGTGATTCCTAATAACGATTTAATGTCAAATTTCGTACAAAGATTCTGTGGCGACAGAGTTCTGATTCGATTTGATAGTATTGTCTCTCATAGTAACGTTTTAGTCTTAAAACGTAATTCAGAATAACGAATTTAACGTCATATTTGTACAAAGATTCGATGTGACAGAGTTGCAGAGTCTTGTTACTGTCGGTAACGTTTTAAGCCAAAAACGTTACTGTCAGTAACGTTTCCTACTTTAACACCGCCTACTGTTCCTTCTGGTCCGTTAAATTTTTTTAAAACCTAAAACGTTACTGCCAACAACGTTTATACTAGTTTTGTAAAATTTTCAAAAAATATACTACTTTGATGAAATAATTTAAATAATAGATTATTTTGGTCAACTCTTCCAATTGGCTATTTACTATTTACTTTGCCAGACCACAAGCTCTCAACATCTTTACAACTTCCTGCTTCAACAATTTTATTTCCATCTGTTTCCATTCTTATTTCGATTTTCACCAAATATATTATTGTGTTAATTACTTAGTAATTTATTTGATATTTGATTTTTGTAATAATCATTGGACAAATCTCAATCTTCACTTTAAAAATAAATAGTTAGTTTTAATACTTAGAGGATTAAAGTCATGAGATCTTTAGGAAGAAAAAATAGAAAATTCAAAAGAAAAAAAGTTTTCCTTAGAACTTCGCAATATACTTCCTCCTTTTTATTTTAGATGGTCTCCTTACTAAAATTTGTTGTTTCAATTTACCTGTACAATTTATGAAACTAAGATAATGTCATCATTTTTTTGATACTACATGTATCATTAAATGGCTACATAAAATATTTGTAGTCAATTCAAAGTATAATTAATAATATTAATTTAATAAAATAAATCTACAATAAAATTTTTTAAAAGAGAATATGAAGTCAACATGAGCCAAGTTAACTGAAATGGAGGGAGTATTTGTATCGATGAAAGGTAAATCAAGTAAAAAAGATTAGAAGAGTTGTCATCCATGCTTGAATATTAAGGGCTATTTCTCATTGATGTCAATTTATGTGAATCTGTCTAATTTGATACAGAATTTTAAATATTAGATAGTCAAGTTATTAAAACTAGCAATGTTAAATATGTTATAACATCACATCAAATAAAATAGAGAAAATTCACTATAACATAATTTTCATGTCCCAAATTATGTGGCACTTTTAGTTTTTCGAGAGTCAAACAGTTTAAGTTTGATCGTGAATTTAGGTATGAAATTTTCATGTTTTTTTAAAAATAAAATTTATAAATATGAAAACTACGTAAAAAAATATTATAAGTCACAATAATTGATAATTTAAAGTATTTAAAAGATATATGAAAAAATTCTGGTCAAAGATAAACTTCATTGAATCTCAAAATTTATAAAGTGATACATAAATTGAGACGGAAGGAGTAAATTGTTGGGCCCGTGCTAGCATCTAGTGTATATATATATATATATATGGCAACCCCAATTGTATATTACTCCTCACATTGGCTTCACAACTAACGTATCAGAAGATATTAATTTTTTTATTTATTCCTTTTTTTTTTTTTAACTACATATCTATCTTAGTATAATTTAAGAAGGAAAGAGAATTGGCTTGTGTTTTCTTCTTCTCTTTTGGTTTACTTTACTGTTTTACATTAGAACAGCTTTGGCAACGTCCAATTCAAACCGTTCATACTTTATTCTTTTTCAATGAAGACAATCTTATAGTAATATGGTAAACGAGTCTATGTTAAATAAATCAAACATGCATCATTATCTGATTACAAAAATTTCTCCATGCATTTGAAGTCCACACACCCACGAGTAATATGAGATGGGAAATAACTTAGCCACATATTCAATGTGTACACGAATTTATCGATTAAAGCAAAACATAGTCTAGCATATAGACTTCCTGAAAATTAACATCTATAGAATTTGGTAAAGATTATTTAGATTGAAAATTTACCCAACATTTCATTACTGATCTTAGCTAGCCTCTGAATAGTACTACTCACATCACATGTGCACATTCAACATAATTGGAGGTTGTAGATCAAACAGGGATTTCAATAGTAATTCATCTATGAACCGCTTGCACACTGCTGACTTTAGATAATCATCAAACTTCTAGACTCAAGCGAGAAAAATATTCACAAGCATATTCTCTGACTTTAGGATATCTCAAATTTCAAACCCTCAAGCAAAAAGAGAGAGAGAGAATAACGGTGTAGATATAATCTATTAATCTATTTTAATATGACAATTACTAAACTAATATACTTCACTTTATGACCTGCAGGAGTAATTAACGTAATTAGCTAGGTTAACGCAACAACCACATCCCGTGACTCGAAGGCTCCTACTCATATTTCAAAGCTTTGATCCTTTATAAAAAATGATGAGTGGTAGTTGATATTCCATATTAAAAGAAAGAACAACTTACTAGAGACGACAATTGATCCAATCGAACCTATAATATTGTTTTCTCCTTTTTATACTCAACTATTGAATGGAACCCTTAGAAAGCAAGAAACGACAATGGGTGAGGTTTTATATTAGGTCTCAAGAATTAATAGTGATGTCCATCATATAGAGGCGAATCCGGAAATTGAATATGAGGGGAGCGCCACTATCTTTAACACAACCATGTCAATTACTAGCTATAAAACTTGGGGTGCAAATCTAGCGGGTCTTTTAAGGTAAGGTAGTAGGGACTGCAACACCACCTACACACCTAGGTCGATATTTTATGTATGTGTGTGTATGAAAAAACCGTAAATGGAACTGAAGTAGCAAATAAATTGAAAAACTGCCTTAGGTGCAATCGGCAAAGGGCTATATGTTTTACCAAAAGTTTCAAGATCAAATGATGCTTGCCACAGATTTTAGAAGTGTTTTCTTTGTTTAGGTTGTTTTCAACCATAAAATTTGTTCAACTCAAAACCTACAAAATTAGGTGCACCAAATGCAGGCACATGGAATCAAACCCAGATAACAAAAGACGGAGGCAAAATCCTTGACCAGTGCATCTTGGACGTTCTTCTTTCAGAAGCTGAAGTCTATAGTGGTCGATGGACCAGATTTGTGCTTTATCTCCGATAGGTACAAGAGCATCGCCAACCACTACAAGAGAAATGGTCTATAGCGAGGGGAAATTTGGTCGTAAAAAGATCAAAACCGGTCGTTATAAGTCGATAACGAACGGCTAAAAAATGGTCATCACCGGTCGTTAAAAGCTCCGTCGTTAAATATCATTTAGCGACAACCATTAATCCGGTCGTCACTTAAAAACAACAACCAAATTCCCCTTCGTTAATGGTCATCTGGTCGTTATTAATCCGGTCATCACGTAATTACAACGACCAAATTCCCCTTTGTTGATGGTCATCCGGTCGTTAGAACCTTGAAACAAAACAACAAATTTCAGTCGTTACAAGTACTTTCAGCGGCTGAAATTCCTTTCGTTGATTACAATACTTTTATCGACCAAATTTCCTTTCTCAAATTTTGATGTAAATTAAATAATTACACAATTTTTTTTCCCAGCAATTCCAAAGTAGTACTCCCTCCGTCCCATTTTATGTGACCTATTTTGATCGGGCACGGAATTTAATAAATAAGGGAAGACTTAGTGATATTTACTAAATTGCCCTTTTATTAAAAATGTACTACTATTATTTTTAATTAAGTGGGACCAATAAGGATAAAAGGGTAATTGTGCTTTTAAAAAGTTACCAAATAAGGAAATGTGACATTCTTTTTGGGGCGGACCAAAAAGGAAAGTAGGTCACATAAAATGGGACGGAGGGAGTATTATTTTATATCCTTTTCGCGTACAGTAAAAAATATACCAAATAATTGATCTTCATATATAATTTCATTGTTAACAAAGAATTGAAACATCACATTAATTACTACTTGGAAACATAGATGTTCGACATAATATCTAAACAAACATACATGTTCAACATAATATCATAAAACATACATGTTCGACATCTATCAAATCCTAAATATTGAGAAAATGAAATTGTAGCATAGGTACAAATGTCTCTGCACCACCAACAGATGGCTCTGCAATTCTTCAACATCATGTTCTTTAAACTTTAGATTCTTGATCTGTTAACACAATAATTTCATGTTAATTAGTAAGAATGCCTGATAACTGATAACTTAGTTTTAAAACATAAATCAATAATTTAATCACCAAATTAGCAAAATAATTAAAATAGATAAATCATGCATTTAGCTTGATACGATGAAAATGTACGACATCAATTACATATTCTTCGATTGTAGTTTTGCTAGGTGGATGCTGACTACAAGAACAGAATAAATGATATTATAAAGCAAAAGAATGAATATACTAGTAGTTGGAGATTCATGTGTTAGTTAATGGTACTGAGATATACATATATGTGTATATATACTTCGTGAAACTATTATTTAAGAATATGGGAATCAGTTAGTATGGTAACAGTTATATTAGTTGGTGTTGTTATGGAGTGTCTATGCGGAGAACTATAAGAAGTTTTTGTTTATAAGGTGGGAAATGAACTTAGAATTTTTTTCTGGAAAGACCACAAGATTGGCCTGGAGACCTTGATGATTTCCTTTCCTGATTAATTCATCCTTAACACTAATACAGATGTAAAGGTAAATGAGGTATGTCTCCCCAAGGGTGGAATTTGAGCTTTATAAGGCTACTAAATGACTGGGAGATTGGAAGGTTTGTAGAGCTACTTCAAGCACTAAATGGTTTTCAAGGTACAAATTTAGAAGCTGATGCAATGAAATTGAAACATAATATTGATGCGATCCTATCAGTTAACAGGTTATATAATAGGAAAGTGAAGGAGTTTAATGGGGGAGTGGCTGGTCCTTGGGAAAGGTATGGAAAAATGGGGTTCCAACTAGGGTGAGATGCTTTGCTTGGTTGGTGCCCAGAAGGTCATGCCTAACACATGAGAAGCTGCAAAGGAGAGGTTTTCCATATAGCCTCCTGGTGCTCTTTGTGTAATGAAACAAATGAGACTAGCAGTCATTTGTTTCTCCATTGCAAATTCGCTAACAAATTTGGGCTTTCTTCCTAGATCTCTCACACTTTTTTGGACCATGTCAGAACATACAGATGATTTACTTAGCTGTTGGATTAGAAGAGGAGGGAGCAAAATTCAGAATAAATGGTGGAACATGATCCCCTCTTGTATATGGTGGTTAGTATGGAGAGAAAGAAACAAGAGGTGCTTGGAAAACACTGCTGAAACTGTTCAGAGAGTCAAGTGGAATTGTATGAAAACTTTCTATTTTTGGTGTAAAGAAGAGGGTATAGAAGATGTTAGATAGATTGTTGTAACACCCCGTACCTTCCCAACCCTACTTGACGACGTTGAACAATGTATACCTGAGTGTCGAGAGCCACACGAAGGTATTTTGTAATGTTATTGAAAAGAAAACTGAAATTTGGCCTCGTACATGTGATTAGCCCTTCGTAGGAGGTGTTTTGTGATTTTCATAGAGCATTTGTGGGGTCCAAAACGAGGCTAAGAGAACCTTTAAACAAAGGATATTAAGGTTAAGAAGTAAGTTAAAGAATAGGATTTGAAGTATCTAACCAAACCCGCGAAGAAAAGTCGAAAAATAAATTTTCGAAAAATTTAAGGGAAGGGCGCGTTGGGTAGCATGCCACGCCGCTCTGGGCTGAAATTTTCAGTCCAGAGGCAGTAAAGGGGTGCGCCAGGCAGCGTGCCACGCCGCCCCTGCGCACCTTTCAAAAGTTGAAAATTTTGTTTAAGTCCCAAGGGTTCTCGGGGACGTATTGAGCCGATTTTTGCCACGATTCTTCCACAACCATGAGAATATACATGAAATAAATGACATATTATATTTGTATGATAAATTAACTCGAGAACGAAATTGGGGTCAAAATGATGATTTTACCCTTTTGGGCAAAATAGGCCATACGTGGCTAGAATCGCTTGTGTTTGGAATTGAGGTTACGGATATGAATGACATGAGTAGGAATATTGTCGTAACACGTATGAGATGATGAAACCACGAGAAATTATTGATTTTATTGGGTTAAGTAAATTGGGCCCAAAAAGGACCCAAAAATGGAAAGAAGACATGGCCCATATGGGAAAATTTGACCCATTCTTGTAAAAACTTCTAGAACACCACATGGCATGATATAGAGTGGCTAAGCATGGACTTGAGAGCCTATATAAAGGGAAAAAATGCTGATTTTATTCAATTGGAAAGCACATGCCTTTGTAGATATTTTTTTCAACCCTTTCTTTTTCTCTCAAACCCTAAGAGGTCAAAGCTAACCTTTGGAGCAAGATCAACATCTTCCAAGCCTAGGTAAGTGATTATTGTCATGGATTAATATATTATATGCATGGGAGAGTATGTGAATCTTGTTGGTTATGCTTGAAAGAGTTGAACATAGTACTTTGGGTTTTTGTACAAGATGTGCCATCCATGAGATTTGAACTTGAATTAGAACTTGTGCCTTTGATGAAAGATCATGGTATGGATAAAATATGAACGTCTATGGTGTTATTTTTGTTGTTAACCTTGTTCTTGTCTATAAGTGTAAATTGTGGGATTTTGGCCGATATGTGCTATGAAGTGTATTAAAGTGAATTGATGGATTATTTGTGATGTGGTATGGATAAGGAGGTGTAAAAGAGAATTGTTATGGTGAAATGCAATGATTATTATGTATTGGTCAATGTTGGGAATATTGGAGGATTTTTGGAATAATGATGCTATCAATGGTTTTGTCAAGGGGAAATGACATGTTTCAAAGCAAACATGTACCCCATTGATGTTATATGCATTTGTGAAGTAGTTGTGGTTAATGTGAATTACGTTATGTATTTGTGTTGTAGTGTGACACATAAAGAAGGAGCGGGACTATTGTATGCACATCTAGGACTGCATATCCGTATTGAGAGTACAAGGTATGTAAGGTTACTCTGTCCGTATCTTTTTGTGGCAAATAGTATCCACATTGCTAATTCATTAGTCCTATCCCGAATTGTGCCAAGGTATCCTATATCCGTTTATCAATAGTCATTGTCATATCTTTCCTACTCATGGATCATTTGTGAGTCTTATGTCTCATTATCATGGTTAATGTTCCAAAAACTCAAACAAGGTTATGTTCCAATGTTCCAATAGTGGTTATGCTCATGTATCTTGTTATGAATGATTGTCCAATGGTTCCAATGGTGTCATGTTTCCAATAATGTTTATTCACATGTCTTCTATTTTGATTATGGTTCCAAGTTTCCAAACATGCTATGTCACATGAATATGTCAATCTCTCACAAATGAATGTACCAATTTCATATGTCTCTCACTCATTGGCTAATGATCCAAAGTTTCAAGTGATGTTATGACTATCAAAATACCAATCTCAAAGTAAAGAACAAAGTAATGCAAATGTGGTCAATGATCAAGTATGGGTGGCAAGTCTAGGGGCATAAGCCTAGCTCGACTCGATCCCGATGTGTTGATTTATGGGTGGCAAGTCTAGGGGCGTAAGCCTAGCTCAACTCGATCTCGATGTATGATTTATGGGTGGCAGGTCTAGGGGCATAAGCCTAGCTCGACCCGATCCCTGGGTGGCAGGTCTAGGGGCATAAGCCTAGCTCGACCCGATCCCAACATGACGATAAGTCATGTAAAGACCCACTGATCAGTAGGGGCCCGGGTACATTGTGACATATGTAATGACATTGAAGTAAAGAAGCATGAAAGCGATGAAATCAATGAAAGTAATACACATGGGTTCCAAAGTGCAAAATGGTTACCTATTCATCTGATTATGCATATGCATTTGAGTTTCATTGAGTTCATTGAACTATTCATGTGTTGTATAGTTTCATCTGAGCCTTACATACTCAGTACATTCTTCGTACTGACCCCTTTTGGGGAACTTACATTACATGCTGCAGGCACAGGAGTTAGTAGATCTCCTCAGTAAGTGGCGAGATTTCCGCAGATTGTTGGTGAGCTCCAGTTGCTTCGGGGCTTCCCAAGTCACATGTGTATAGTAGATGTTGGCATTTGTAAATATTGTATAGACATGGTCATGTATCTATTAGAGGCTTTGTAGACATATGTGGGGTATCATGAGGTAAAAGATGTACGTGCATTCTGACGAAATGGCCCTAACGGCTAAATTGCATATATATTACATATGTTGTCATGCCTTCCGCTATTGATATTTAATTACATGAAAGAAGATGATATTCATACGCGAACATACATATGAGAGTACATTATCAAGAGCAAAGATTGGTTCTCTCGGGCCTTATCGGCTTTGGGTGCCAATCACGTCCCGATGGGAATTCGGGTCGTGACAATTGTAGATTTTATAGGTTCTTTAATTTATAGCTTTTTAGCAGATTTTCCTTTTTGTTTTTCTGGATAGACCTGATGTAAATTTCTTTTAGAGGTTTCCAGCATAGCCTTAATGTTGAGGAATACAACATTACCGTTATCAAAAAATAAATAAATATATATATGGCTAAAGGAAGCTTTGTGGATCTTTCTTTTAATACAGGGCTCTCACTTCAATTAGATTATGGAAGACATGAAAACAAGCTACCCGTATACTGAAATGCCACAAATTCAAAGTCACCTGGACATACAAGATCATATATTATTTCAGGACTATAACAGAGTAAAGAATTTAACACCCAACACATAGGTTCAGACTTGATACTAAAATAATGGTTGATATATTCAAGTATCACTTAAGATTTTTTTCCTGGAATTCACTTTAGTTAGAATCCAATCCAAGATCATTATGGAACACATTGGTTTTAGAATAAATTCTCATAATTAAGATATAGAGAACATGCTGAAAAAGAACTCAGCTCGGAACAAAGAAATACATCCCCACTGAAACAGAGATATGCATAATCTAAAAGCACGTAGTTACGTTCGTAATGTAAATTAGTAAAACTAAATTCATTGAAAAATGCACATCATGTAATAGGTAATAGAAAGTTTACTAACCCGATTAAGGTGATGGAGATGATGGAGGTAATGGAGGCTGACGAACCACTATACTTTCAAGGCGTTCATATTTACTCTCTAGAATATCCATGCGCTTTTGTAGTGATTCCTTCTCTTTTCTAGTTGCTTTCAGCTCTTCCAACAATGCAGCCTTTGAGGTGGTACCGCCTTTCAACTCCTTAGTGGTTATCCCACCACCAAATCCAACTGCATTACTTTTGCATTGAGGTCCAAAGCACCTTTCCACTACCTCAATATTCGTAAGAGATGGTTCAGATTGTACCAGCTCTTGGATTTCAGCCTATAAAAGACTAGAATGTTAAAACATTGTGATGCATAAAGAGAAGGATGTTAAATGAAATTTATTGATAAACATACATATTTTTCAATGGTTTCAGGTTCAACAAGCTCATTGCCCTTCTTACGAGTCTCAAAGAAAATAGTTGCCATGTCTGGTGGAGTACCATCTTTACCTCCCTTCACAATTAAAAAAGTAAGTCAAAAGTCACATAGATCTGGAGGTGTCTTTGTAGGGTTGCACGATTTACTTACCAGTTTGTAAATAATCTCTCTAATAGGCTTGCTACCCGTACGATGAGGCATACACAACATAGACCTATTGACTGAGTTTCTTATACTTGCTTCCTGCATTAACAACACAAAACCAAAATTATTAGAAGCTTGTTTAATGATTTTAATTTTCATGTTAACTTTTAAGATGGAAAAGAAGAGAGTAAAAAGAGAAAATAGAAGTATAAAAACACCATTGTAATTTTATTTTGTGGGTCCAGTGGAAAGAAGACATAGAAAATGCTCCAGAAGAAAAACTTAATTTGATCAGGCTATAAATCTTTTTGGATAACTAACTGATTTCATTAACAAGTATAAAAATTACAACGTAAGGAAACAAAACTCCAGATCCGGACAGATACCAGATCCATCTATAGACTCTTTTGCTCTACTTACAGGCGCTGCATATTTAGTCATAGGCCTAAGGGTAGAAATTGAGTTCCAATAGGCTCTTCTACAACCTCGGTTTAGAATTCCCACGACAATGTTTTTCTTGGACAATCAACTTTAATACACCATCAAAAGTAGACTACTAAAGGACAGTCCGGTGCACTAAAGTTCCCGCTATGCGCAGGGTCCGGGGAAGGGCCCCACCACAAAAGTAGACTACTGTTGCTGTAATATACGTAAATCTATCCCTCCAAATCCAACACACTCCACATGCTAGGTATAGTCTAAAAAGATTAGCATTAGTCGAGTTTCCTTGCTCATGCTCACGCGTCCAGTCAACCTCATCTTTCCACTCCATGGTGTTCCTTCCAATCCCTTGCCACCTTAGCATTCTGTTCCAAATACTATAAGAAATCTCACACTTGAAGAAAAGGTTACTGATGAACTCCTCTTCCCTGCTACATAATGGGCACACAGAGTCATCACCATAACTCCACTTTGCTAACCTATCTCTGGTCATTAACTTCTTGACCGGAGCTAAGTACAGAATAAAATTTCATCTTGGAGAGCCCAATTAGTTGTTGAAATAAGCCTTCTCCATTGTACTTTTTAATGGTGTCCCTCAGTTTGACATAGAGTCCTCTCACTGAGCATTTCTCCAGCCTGATAACATCCCTTTTCTCCATAATCATTTCCTCAAAGTACAGTTTTGCCAGCAGAATACTTTTGACGAGCCATGAAGCCTGTTTAGCCTCAACATCCCAAATATCTCATGCTTTATATAGAAGCTATGGATCCATTGGACCCAAAGCATATCTCTTATTTCGCACACATGCCAAAGTAGTATATACATGGCGACTTTGTTCCACACGTTGACATCTAATAAAAGTTTAAGTCCACATGCATTTAACTTTTTTCAAAAAAGTATTCATATGTCACATAAAACAAAATGATATTAGTTAGTAGCTATGAAGTCATACCTTAAATTTATCAGATAAAAAATGCTCTTTGACCAACCATTCCCAATCACTCTCGTCTACTCCACTCGACGCTTTTTTTAGAACCTCATGCAATGAATTCGATTTAACATTATTGTGCAATGATCCCCTCCAATTAGTCCAAAGCTTTCTCATATGTTGCAAAACATTGTCTCTTTGATCATTCATGTCATCACTCTCAAATTTTTCTTGAAAGAGTAGTGAAACAGGTAAGAAAGTTGCACCTTTTTCTCTTCAAAGTTGACTTTTTGTTAAAATTAAATCAAGAAAGTAATGCTATAATCCTTACGGTAACAACCGCCCACATGTGCTCAAGCTTATGCTCTTCTATGTCTACCCATGAGTGCACCTGCAGAGGTCACACATTATGATCACAAACTAGAAAACCCAAGTGTCTCGTAAATGAGGTGTGATTCTGCCCAACGACTCGATTTTGATAGAAAGTGACTCTTAACTTTTCTCCAGGTCTCAGTTGCAAAACATTCTTATAAATGTTTGTTCCCCTCACTTTCTTTGCCTCTTCAGATTCACATGGACCTGCAAAAAATTTATGCAAGTCAAACTAAACAAGAAGTTTAAGGCCACTAACGACAAGAAAGTATGAAACAAAAGAAAAAAAAATACTAGTTTCACTTGTCTGAGCATCTCGAGTCACTTCAACCACCTTTTTTGCCTTTTTAGATTCAAATGGAACTGCAAAATTTAATGTAAGTCTAACAAAATAAAATATTCAAGCCCATCAACAACAAAAGGAGTAGATAAAAAAAATAATAGTATCACCTCTCTCAGTATCTTGAGTTGTTTCAGCCACTTTTTTTGTCTTTCCGGATTCAAATGGACCTGTAGAATTTTAATTAAATCAAACAAAACAAAAATTTCAAGCCCCGTAGCAACAAAACATATTACACATAAGAAAATAAATACCAGTTTCATTTCTCCGAGAATCTCGAGCCACTTCAATAACTTTTTTTGCCTTTTTAGATTTAAATAGACCTGCAAATTATTATATAAGTCAAACAAAACAAAATTTTAAGCCCCACTAACAACAAGAGAAAGTTACACAGAAGAAAATAAATTACTAGTAGCACTTCTCTGTGCATTTCGAGACACTTCAGTCACTTGTTTTGCCTTTTCATATTCAAATGGACCTGCAAATTTTGATGCAAGTCAAACAAAATAAAATTTTCATGCATGTTAATAACAAAAAGAATGTGCAAAAAACTAAAATAGTCGTATCACTTCTCTCAACATCTTTAGTTTTTCCAGCCATTTTTTTTGCCTTTTCAGATTCAAATGGACCTACAAATTTTTAATTATGTCAAATGAAACAAAAATTTAAGCCCTCTAACAACAAGAACATATTACATAGAAGTAAATAAATTACTAATTTCATTTCTCCAAGCATCTCGAGCTACTTCAGCCACCTTTTTTGCCCTTTAGATTCAACTGGAGCTGCAAATTTAAATGTAAGTCAAACAAAATAAAACTTCTTGTTATACAAAATAGCTAAATTGATAAGGAAAGATACTCTCAGCGCATGACTAAAGCACTCTGCTAACATGCACAAGACCTATTTCAATGGAGAAACATGGCTGTGGGAGGCTGAGAAGACAATCACGAGAGTAGAGGAAGACAAGAATGAGCTGTCTATGGAAACTACAAACAAAACCCCCAATTCGGAGAGAAGAACGACGCCAACAATGATGCAGTAGAATAAGAGTACAGAACCTTCAGAGTCAGGGATAGGTAAAACATAGATGACAACGGCAAATACAGTTGTTGAGAACCTGAATTCGGAACTTGAGGAACGAACTGAAGTTGCTAAGAGGAAAATGGATATGGGAAATGATAAAATCAGAGAGGTAGAAGCTTTGAAGTAATGGACTGGTCTACTTGTCTAGATTACTACTATGGTCTGACATCCTTTATTCTCCTTGGAACTGGGATATGATGCACCTGCGGATACTATAAAAAAATACAGGCAAGACCCAAATGGCCAGGATGGTCAAAAAGATGTATACAGAATTCATCCGTCAAAATATGGAATGAGAAACAAAAGAATCTTTGTATGTCACTTCCTATACTTCAACTATTACTGAAACATGCCTTCCCCAACTCCAACAACCTCCTATAACTGGGTGTGTTTCTTTTGTGTAATTTTTTGGCTATCAATAGTATAACTCATGTTAAGATCAAAAACAACAAAAAATAACATACCAGTATTGTTTCTCTGAGCATCTCGAGTCACTTCCGCTTCTGAATAGAGGGCATCATTTCCTTCCATCTGACAAAAATAAGGAGGCAGGGCAATACTTTTCTTTGCTGGCTTAATTAGATTAGAAGTTGTTGCCGTACTACTTCTATTTTTGCCGATCAGAGTCCTTTTTTCAGCATTAACCCCTAAGCTTGTTCCTCGACCCCTTGCATCACTTGTCAAAGCGTCTGAGTCACTTCAGCTTCTTGATAGAGGGGAGCATTGTCTTCCATTTCATCAAAACAAGGATGCAGAAGGAAATTTTTATCTGCTAGCTTATTCAACTTAGAAGTTGTTGTATTATAACTTCTATTTTTGACAGTCAGAGTCCTTTGTTCAGCATTAACTCTTAAAGTGCCCATAACTTTTAAACTTTACCCTCGTCCCTTTGCTAACGCACCAGGTGGAATGAGTTCACGCGTAGAAATTTTTGAAGCTAATCCCATTTCACACTTTTGAATTTTTGAGGGGTTCATTTCAACCTAATTAAAAAAAGATAATAATAATAAGAGCAATGTTTTTCAAACAAAAGATAGAATAGGCTAGGGAGTTGTCAATAAGAAGAAATGTAACTTGAGAACAACATTCAGAATAAAGACACAATGTACATATAACATTTGCATGAACCATTACTACAATGTAAGATCAACGTAATATTCAACACCAAATTCGTTAAATCAAATTTCATGAAAAATACTATAAAGAATCATTACCATAAAAAAATCAATAAAGTAAAAACAAGCATGATAAATCTCCAAACCTGCATGAGTTCTTTTCCTTTTCATTTGTGTAGAGTTATCTAACTCTTCTAAGTCATTATCCATTTCTTGCAAAATATCAAAAGAATCACGAGGTTGTACCTTTTGTACAATATGCCAACCTTTATTGGAATGATCGATAGCATAAAATACTTGTGATGCTTGGTTGGCTAATGCGAAAGGCTCATTTGTTCTCAAAAATCGCCGATGGTTAACACTTACAAAGCCATATTCATCCATTTTAACTCCCTTTTCTTGATCATACACATCAAAGTGCACCGAAATAAAGTCACTCTTTTTTCTCCAACAAATTATAATTCAAGAACCTCGGTTAACTCGCCATAGTAATCTATATGATTTTTCTCTTCAGCAGTCTTACCTACTACAACCACCCCACAATTCTGAGTTTTCAAACCTATATCATACTCTTGCACATGAAACCGATATCCATTAACAATGTGGCCTTTGAATCTTGTCACATATGGCAGAGGACCACGAGACAATGAGAGCAAATCTGCCATTCTCTCACTATCATCGTGTTTGTGTAATTCTGCCACCTAATAACATCAAGTACATATTTAGAAAACTCTATTTACATACTTGATCTAAGATATATGATAAATTAATACTCGCCTTTTTTTGTAACCAACTAATGAATTGTCTATTCATTCCACATCTGATATTTGTTGAGAGGTATTACTATGAATTTGTGAAAAATCTCTACAAAGAATTGGCGTGTAACTACGTGTTAGTTTAAACGAAAAATATGAAAAAAGTATAAGTAAATTATTAGATAAAATCATTACTTACTCGAGAAATGGGTTGAATTTCATCACAGTTCTTCAAAATATAAATATGTGCCTCCTCCCTTTCATTTGAATCAAGTTTGTCCGGTGTGCTACCCATTAACTTTTTCCCGGTTGACAAAATATCGTCAAACCACCATCAGATTCAACACCACCATCATCATAATTTCTCTCAAGACAATTAAATTTTGTTTTCATTGTATTCAAATATCTTGAACATAAAGTCATACATTCAGTTGCTAAATATCCCTCTGCAATCGAACCTTCAGGATGAGCCATATTACCAATAAAAGACTTCAAAAAATATAGGTATCACTCTATTGGATACAACCATCGATATTGAACTGGTCCGCCAATCATAGCTTAATTAGGTAAATGAACTGACAAGTGCAACATGATATCAAAAAATGTAGGAGGGAACACAGTTTCTAACTTGCACAAAGTTTTTGGTATTTGTGCTTCTATTTGTTCCAATTCATCTACTCTCAAACATTTTGTTCCGAGCACTTTGAAAAATAAAGACAACTCAATAAGTGGTTCATACACAGATTTATAGAGCATACCACGCATGGCAAGTGGGAGTAAATGTTGTAGAATAACATGACAATCATGACTCTTTAATCCTGAAATTTTGCGATCTAAAGATTGACACACTGAGAAATATTTGAGGAAAATCCATCGGGAACCTTTAGATTTTTCAAGAAACTGCAAAATTTTTGCTTATCTTCAACAGATAATGTGTAAGATGCTGGCGGCAACTCATATGTATCTCCATTTTGTATTGGATGCAACTCTTCTTGTATTTTCATTTCTTGTAAATCCAACCGAGTATTCAAGGTGTCTTTTGTTTTACCTTTGATATTTAAGATTATCCCCAAAATATAATCGCATATATTTTTTTCAATGTGCATCACATCTAGATTATATCGCAACAATAATGTTTTTCCAATATGAAAGATCAAAGAATATACTCTTCTTATTCCAATTATCACCCCTTCTCTCATGTGATATTTTAATCTTCTTCTTTGGATCCTTTGTTAATGGCCCATTTAAATCAGCAACCTGATCAAGTATATCATCACCAGACCACATTTTTGGTGGTAGTCTATGCTTCTTAGTTCCATCAAATGACGCTTCATCGTTCCTCCATTTGTGATTAAGAGGAAGAAAGCGTCTGTGGCCCATATAACACTCTATTTTTTTCATTTTTAAGCCTTGCAGATATAGTTTCTTTATTTCAACATGGGCAAGCAAATTTTCCTTTTGTACTCCATCCAGATAAATTTACATATGCTGGAAAGTCATTGATGATCCACAATAAAGATGCATATAATGTAAAATTCTTTCTAGTCGATGTATCAAATGTCTCCACTCCAGTTTCCCATAATTCATTCAACTCCTCTATCAAAGGTTACAGATAGACATCAATTGCATCGCCAGGACTCTCAAGACCAGATATAAGCATTGACAAAATAAAATTCTCTTGCTTCATGCAAAGCCAAGGTGGTAAATTATAAGGAACAAGTACCACGGGCCAAATGTTGTATGGAGTTTTGGACATTCCAAATGGTTGAAAGCCATCACTAGAAAGTCCAAGTCGTACATTACGAGGCTCAGCGGCAAAAGATGGGTAAAGTTCATCAAATTTTTTCCATGCCACTAAATCAGCTGGGTGCCTCATTATTCCATCATCAACTCTTTTGTCATGATGCCATGAAATCATAGGAGATGTTTTTGAGCACATAAATAATCTTTGAAGTCTTGGCTTTAAAGGAAAATAACGCAAAATCTTGCATGGTATCTTTTTTCCATTTTTCAATTTGGTTTCTCCACTATGGTTATTCTCCTTCCATCTGGATGCACCACAAACTTTGCAAGACTGAAGAGAATTATCATCCTTCAATATAACATGCAATCATTCTTACATGCATCAATCTTCTTATAAGAAAGTCCAAGATCCCGAATTACCTTCTTTGCCTCGTAATATGAATTCAAAACGTTTGTTCCATCGAGCAATAACTCTTCTTTCAAAAACTTCAATAACATCGTAAATGACTCATCACTCCAATGACCTGTACTTTTAATGTGAAGAAATTTAATCAAAGTATAAAGTTTAGAAACTTTTGCACTTTCATATAATGGTAGATCAAAATCTTTCAATAGCCTGTAAAATCTTTTTGCTTCAGCATTTGGTTCCTCCCCGAGAAAATCATCACAGCTATTATTCATATTATCCCCGTCAAAATTGGGGTACAAATCTCTGAGCATCCCACGTATTTGATCCTCATCATCACCCTCTGCAATGTCATCATCATCACCTTCTTCAATGTAATCATCATAACCCTCTTCAATGTCATTATCATCTACAAGTTCAAAATCTGATTCTGCTTCACCTGATCTCTCTCCATGGTGATACCAAAATGTATAACTTGGTATTATTCCATGTACTATTAAATGTGATCTAACAACCTGACGTATTCTAGAAGTTGCATTACCACAATTCATGCATGGACAACGTGTCAATTTTGGTTCTCCCAATTTTGTGAAAGCATAATCCAAAAATTTCTTCACCCCATCTTTATAAGCTTTACTAAGTCTATCTTTAATAAGTTTCATCCATTGCTTCTTAGGCGCCATAATCTTGGTGCATGTAAAATAGATATAAAAAATATATTAATATAACAATTAAGGAGTAAGAATTAGACATTTACTTTAAGAGTTACAGATTCATGCGCAGTAGATACATATAGTTACATAAGTATTACAACCAAAAAAATAAAACAAGAAGCAAACATTTAACCTACTGCATCCATTGGTATTTGCACCTGAAGGTGAGAAACGACAAATTTTTTATTTTGATAATAGTATAAATTTTAACATCAATGCCAATACAAATATGGTAATGAAAAGGTTACACAAACTAGTCTTGTTGAAAGTACATGACAAAAAAATCTAGCAATTCAAGATCATCCAACATATTAATAACAAAGACTCAATTTTTCAAAATAATAAATTTTGAACCTACATTCTTACATCAGTTCTCTATTGGCTGATCATATATAGGGAAATCATTTAGTACAAGTCTACTAAATGAGAAAATAAGAAGTTGAATATAATCAAGGATATTTGTATATGCTTGCAATATCCTTGATAATCCAGTTACTTGGATAAAGAAGTATCAAGATCTTATTTCATCAATGTTTTATTTATTACATATGATGTTTGAACAGAGTGAAATCACATCCATTCACTTGAAAGAAGCATCAAAGTCTTTTACCCTGGTCCCTACCTTTTATACAATAGGAGCAGTAAGCTAACTATTTGATGAAACTTTGGAAAAAAGAGTAGATAATTGAGCAAAAGGAACAATAATAATGAAGTGGCTGTTGGATCTATGAAACTATAATAAATTGGTCATACATAATAAAATTATCTACAATAAGACAACCCAGGCAGAGAAAGTATTGTTACAAAAAAATGGCCAAGTCAAGTAACATGAAAAGAGGATTCGTAAAACTAAAAGGAGATAGTAAGAAGAGAAGGAACTCCAGGTTTTGAGCAGAAGATTTAAGATGATTTGAAGGACAATATATTTGTGCATCATGTGGAACCAGGAAATTGGACAAGATAGACTAATTTAAACTTAAAAGAACATGGATTCAACTCTAGGCATAAGACTATAGTATAGTCAACTTTGAAAGAGTATATTATAAGACAAGTTTACTTTAGTTAACTCAAAATTAAGAGTGAAATGGTACTACCACTATACAACTACAAACAAGTTGATGCATTTCACTAATTGAAGATTAGGCGGGAGTAGAGCTACTGAGGATCTACCTCAGCTTTGTAATAGTTAGCTTGTTTAATATATTATTTTTTACTACCAAAAAAATATTTAGAATTAAAATTCAGGTTGGATGAGTTTAGGTTGGGCTTTAATACCATATTATTGAATCTCAGAGAAATGTATATTATCTTTTACTACCAAAAAAACATTTAGAATTAAAATTCAGGTTGGATGAGTTTAGGTTAGGCTTTAATACCATATTATTGAAGCTCAAATAAATGTATCATGTCCTAACACAACTTTAAACTTGTTTATTAAGAAAACTTTTCACATATTATAGAGCAACCATGTGCTGAGCTTATCATAGTAGATCTAAATTCATTCTCTCAGGACTTTGGTTCAATAGCAAAAGGCAGTAAAATGGGGGATGTGTGGATTGAGATCCAGCTCTTACCTAATTTACATCTAATAAGTACTTAATAGTAGGTTGTTAATTTGTCACTGTGATTGTTACTTAGCTTTTAGGAGAGAGATGGCTTTGTGCACAACAAATCCAACTTAGACTGAACGTCTCATCTTGGTCTCCAAAACATGTTGAAGTAGTCTAGATACCAGCCAAGGGATAGGGAAGTTTAATGAAGAGAAAATGATTCTGAAATTGGGGAGTTAAAGAGAACATGCTGGACATTTGTAATTTTTCTTAAACAAAAACATATAATAGTCAAGATTCTGCTTCATTGTAGTCCCTCCTTTTGTAATTATTGAGTTCACGCATATACTCTTATCTCATGGAATAACAAATTTGTTCTTCTCATCAATTTTTCTTAGTGTTCTATCATCAATTTTTCATAGTGTTCACGTTGATTCTTAAACACACTGATTTGTAGCACCAATGACCAGTAAAGTCAGACAGAAAAACTAATCAATCGACACGAAACATTGAAACACATAATGTATTTGCATTCATAAAAGAAGGATGAAGAACACTAACTAAATCGAAAGACTGTACTTGCAAAATGTAAACTATATTTGGTTCGAGGGATGGAAGTCTAATGAAGGAACTTATTATTCCCCTTATCTTGTTCACCACAACTAGCAGGGTAAGTACATGATATTTACATTCTCCTAGTACATGATATTTACATTCTCCGTTGTCCACCTTTAGAAGGGTTAAAAATACTAACATGGAACTGCATACTATTCCTCCACTTATGGTTGTTGCCATTCTCTTTTAAGTCCCCTTACTAGAATATTTTCTTCCCATCCCATCTAAATATAGTGTGATACTCAGTACACTAAACAGAATTAGATAAAACAAACAACTTATTGCACGACAATACAGATTTCCCCTCGCAAGAATCAATTAACCTCACCTCAACAGTCTTCCTAATTTGTTGTAATTATTTTTATGGTTGCCATCACTAAAGATATCATACTACAAAACAAGACAGACCAACCAATAATGTGCCACATTGAAATTAAAATCATTCCTATTTTGATTCTATAAAATTCAAGTTTTATTTTTTGGGTCCTATAATTTACCACATTAAGATAACCATGTATTTGCCTTTTAAAGATGTTTTTCTGTTGTTGCATCATATGGCAATGCACAAAACATTAAGCCACATCCCATGACAAAACAATAAAGACCAATCCACCATAAAAGATTCTTATAATTAATATTCAGTTTTAGAGTAATAGCTCAAGATGAATGTTATAATTCATTTTTTAAGAGGAATTTCCTAGAGGCTGGTGGATTTTTCACGAAGGTGATACACGTCTTCATATCTTTGACGAACACTAATGTATAAGTGATCAAAAAGTATTATTACGTAACAAATAAGTTCTTCCATATTTGCTATATAAGCATTTCAATTGTACAATTTATTTTCGAATAAGATTGGCTGGTGTTAGTTGCTGAAATACTGCTTATAGGTGCAATATTTTCACGTTTAGCACTTAAAACAAAAGAGCTGCATTTAGCTTTTAAGAATTTCCTCTCCCAGGAGGAAAAATAAAGCAGATAAATCAGGGATCTCAGTTTTAAATTATTTGTCATGCTTTAATTAAAAAAAGTATCAGAAATTATTTATCATATGCTCAAGACATGGTTGAACACACTTGAGAAAAATCTAATAGCCTACAAACAAGAAGCTGCAAACTTAATTTGGACGCAACTGAATAAACTTAAAAGGAGAAATTCAACAGAACTGGCAAATGATAAGCTAAGGAAGTACAAGCAATAAGCCAATAACGAAGATATGTCTACAATATCTAATAAATAATATACATAAGTACATGTACAGACAAAAAAAGGAGGGGGGGGGGGCAGAAACACTCTAGGTGAACCATAAAGCATAAACAGAATTGGGCAAAATCAGGGTTTCCATAAAACAATTCATACTCAAAACAACAAAAACTTACTTCGAAGAGAAAGGAACTCCACGAATATGTCCAGATAATATCACTTGCAACAAAGATTAGTAAAAATCAAGTAAAACGAGAAAACTGAGTTCTGCGATGAAAAAGAAAGCATAAAAATCAAGTAAGAAGAGAAAGTTGAGTTCTGTGATGAAAAAGAAACCTATTTATTTCCTTTTTAAAGAGATAGAATAGAGACGTATGGCTTAATTTCAGTTAACAAACCTGGAGATCAGGAGACGCATAACGTTAGCATAACATTAATTTCATTTGCTGATTTTTCTCCGTACATGTAGATATTGTAATATCCCGTACATTTCCGACCTTATTTGATGCCTTTGATACATGTTTACCTTAGTATTAAGTACAAAAAGTATGTATCTTGGATGGTATCGGAGGGTAGGCTAGTATTTGCAAAGACCGAAAAAACTTCAGAGAAGCAGAAAATCTCGCGCCACCCCTTGCTTTAGGTGGTGTGGCGTGAGCCTCCAGGTTCAGAGGGGCTGCAAATCTCGCGCCACTGCCCTGCTTTGCAGCAGTGGCGCAGGGCTCAAGTGTTTTGATCTTTCCGAGCTCGTTTTGCGACGTAATGCAATGTCGATTCTTCCATGGTTTCTTTTGGTTCTTTGGTGTTTCTTTACTCCTTATTAAGGCTCCAAGTACCTTAATACACTCCTACATGATCAAACCATGAAACACAAGAATTTACCAAAAATGTTCAATTAAGCCATGGACGGCTAGAATGTCTAGTTTTGCGATTGAGGCTACGAAAGGGAATCTCATGAGTGAATATTGTCGTGACATTATGGAATTATTTAAACATGAGATATATGATGGATTATACATTTAATTTAGTGGGCTAAGCTAATATGTGTTATTGGGCCCAAATTGAGGCCCAAAACAAGGCTAAAATAAAAAGCCCAAAGGAAAATGACCCATTCTTGTTGACTATAGAGACATGGCATTTAATGCCTAATGAAGTGGCTAAGGATAACTTATGAGGCTATAAAAGACAAGGAAAAATCAGATTTTATTCATTACACACTCTCATAACTTTTTGATATTTTTTCAAACATTTCTCTCTTTGCCAAAACCCTAAGGCAACTATTCCCTTTGAACACTTTGGACAAGATCATCACTTTCAAAGTAACTCAAAGATAAGAGAATAGACAATATAGATAAACCAACATTCCATACGTGTGGAATCATGTACATTACATTCTTTATTTCCTTTATCATCTCAATATCAACAATAATCATATCATGCCCGGGACCAACTGATTAGTGGTAAAAGAGGATGACCCATGCTAGGCATTTTAACCCCTGGGATACGGTCCTCATCAATATATATATCGGGATCGACCCATGCTAGGCTTTCCTTTCACCCCTGGGATACCACCCGTAATATTGGGATCGACCCATGCTAGGTGTTCCTTCCACCCCTGGGATACCATCCAAGAACACATAACTTATCTTTACAACAATACTTTAATCTTTAGTTATGAAATTGAAACATTGTTGGTTATCGCATTATTGGAATTTTGGGACAATGTTCAATGTACAAGAGACACAGGAATAAATATATATATATATAGGTAACCAACCTGACATGAGATACTTTGGAACATTTCGACATAGGTACAAGTACAATGGCAAAGGGAGCAATATGTGCTACAGAAAGATACGGACAAAAATAACCTTACATACCTTAGCCTCTCAATAAGAATCCACAATCCTAATGAATATAATGATCCAGCCCCTTACTCTACAATACAAGTACATAATGGAGTTTACGTCAACATCTAACCACCTTACAAGTGCAAAAGAGGACAAAAGTTACATAATTGTCTATAACGTCATTTCCCCCTTTACAATGAAATTTCGGCATGACCATTCCAAAAATACTACAACATGCCATCATTGACCAAACATCATAACCAATAGCATTTCGCATCAAAGCTTCTTCTTTACACTTTCTCATTCACACCATATCACAAAGAATCCATCAAGTCACCTTAATACACCTCATAGCACATATCGGCCAAAATCCCATACTTTACACTTATGGAAAATAACAAGTTTAGAAATATAATCACACCATACATGTTGGTATTTCATCCATACCATGCACTTTCATCAAAACCACAAGTCACTTTTCAAGTTTAATTCACAAAATGGCACATCT
Organism: Capsicum rhomboideum; assembly: GCA_031232105.1. Classification (NCBI taxonomy): domain Eukaryota; kingdom Viridiplantae; phylum Streptophyta; class Magnoliopsida; order Solanales; family Solanaceae; genus Capsicum; species Capsicum rhomboideum. The sequence continues at coordinate 34,814,553 of CP124716.1, forward strand.
TTTATCAAAGGGCAAAAGTGTCCTATTCAACCTTTCCAACACAACCATCATGATCTACACAATACTTCATGCATATAATATGCTAAATCACAAGAATAAATACTTACCCAAGCTTCTTATTTCTATTTGTGGTGGTGATGACTATTGCGAGGTCTGTGTATGGGTGTTTAGGGATGAAGATTGGTTCTCTCGGGCCTCATCGGCTTCGGGTGCCATGTCCGTCCCGTTGGAACTCGGGGCATGACAAAAGTGGTATCAGAGCGGGTCGTCCTAAGGGTGTCTACAAAGCCGTGTCTAAGTAGAGTCTTACTTATCGATGTGTTGTGCACCACATTTATAAGTAGGAGGCTACGGGACATTTAGGGGTTGTTTCTTTCCTTCATTTCTAGATCGTGCAATAGAGCTATTGGTGTAAGTGGAATCGTATCTAACCATTAGAATTGGTTTTCTTGTGTTATAGAAAATGCCGATTGCGAGGAAAGGCAAAGGCAAAAGTAAAAGAATAGACAGGATTGCTGTAGAGGGAACTAGTAGACCACCACCAGAACAAGTTAATCAAGGTGGTGTTGAACAGGAGTTTGCGTCGCGGGCTTCTTCTACTTTACCCGCAGAGCCGCCTATGAATGCTACTAATTAGGATTTGAGAAATGCAGTGCATATGTTGACGCAGATAGTTGCTGCACAAACGCAGGGATGGGTTAATCCAATGACAAATGAAGATGATGCAACTAGAATAGCAAGCCGCAGAACACAGGATTTTCTGAAATTAGACCCTCCTACATTCACTGGGTCAGACCCACAGGCAGATCCATAGGACTTCGTGGACCAAATCCAAAGGGCCCTAGATGTTATGCACGTGACTGGTGTAGAAACGGTAGAACTTGTGGCCTACAGGTTGAAAGGTGAAGCGATATTGTGGTATGAGGACTGGAAACGGTCGAGGGGCATTGGTGCAAATCCACCCAGTTGGGACGAATTTAAAACAGCATTCCTTGACCACTATCTTCCCTATGAGATCAGAGAGGCACGTGCAGATCAGTTTCTAAACCTTCGACAAGGGAATATGAGTGTTCGAGAATACAGTTTTCAGTTTAATTCTTTGGCTCGATATGCTCCGAATGTAGTGGCTACAATGACGGACAGAATCCATCGATATGTGGACAGATTGGAGCCGTATTTGGTAAGGGACTGTACTATTGCTGCTTTGAACAGGGACATGGATATTGCCAGGATCCAGGCCTTTGCACAAAAGATGGAGGTTCAGAGGCAACGGAGGAGGACACAGGAATCTAAAAGAGGGCCATCAAAGCGGGCTAGACCTATGGGGCAGTCTATGGTGTCCCAAGGAGAGTTTAGGCCTCGAACGTTTCCTAGACCATCTAGACCATTATTTTCTCATTCCATAGCAGGCGCTTCCTCCCAGTTTCGAGGGTCTAGGGGCGGTTATGTTGGGCAAAGCAGTAGGGTTCAAGGCTCGCAGACAGCAGGATTTTCTCGCCCACCGTGTCAGCACTGCAGAAGGCATCATCTGGGTGAATGTCGGATGGGGTCTCCGGTTTGCTATTGGTGTGGTATGACAGGGCACCTAATGAGAGAATGCCCGCGGAGGAGCACGGGAGGTGTAGCTCGACCTACGGGATCGGCCATTGCATCATCATCCTCGGTTCCTTCCCTAGGTAGAGGTGTACAGCCTGTTAGTCGAGGTAGAGGTACCAGAGGAGCAGCTAGTTCCAGTGGAGCTCAGAATTGCACTTATGCTCTAGTGGACCGACAGAATTCAGAGGCATCCCCTGATGTGGTCACAGGTATATTGTCTATATTTTCACATGGTGTATATGCATTGATAGATCCGAGCTCTACTTTATCATATGTTACTCCGTTGATTGCTGCAAAATTTGAAAGAACACCAGAATTCTTAGATAAGTCTATTGAAGTGTCTACACCGGTTGGTGAATCTATTGTTGCAAAAAGAGTATATTGTAATTGTGTGGTAATTGTGTGTGGTCATGATACACTAGCGGATCTTATTGAACTTGATATGGTGGATTTTGATGTCATAATGGGGATGGATTGGTTGGCTTCTTGTTATGCTACGGTGGATTGCCGAGCTAAGGAGGTACATTTTCGCTTTCCACAAAAGAATATTCTTGAGTAGAAGGGTAATGTGGGGGCACCGAGAGGCAAATTTATTTCCTATCTTAAAGCTAGGAAAATGATAGCTAAAGGATATATATGCCATTTGGTAAGAGTGCAAGATCTCGACGTGGAACCACTAACTCCTCAATCGGTACCAGTGGTTAATGAATTTCTCGACGTATTTCCTGATGATCTTCCAGGTTTACCTCCAGAACGAGAAGTGGAGTTTGGCATTGATGTGATTCCAGGCACTCAGCCGATCTCTATTCCTCCGTATAGAATGGCTCCAGCAGAATTACGAGAATTGAAGGAGCAATTGAAAGACTTGCTGGACAAGGGCTTCATCAGGCCTAGTATGTCCCCGTGGGGCGCGTCGGTATTATTTGTGAGGAAGAAAGATGGCACATTGAGAATGTGCATCGACTATCGGCAATTGAATAAGGCAACGATCAAGAACAAATATCCCCTCCCTAGAATTGATGATTTGTTTGATCAGTTACAGGGTGCCAAGTGCTTTTCAAAGATCGACTTGAGGTCGGGTTACCATCAAGTCAGAGTGAGAGAAGAAGATGTACCCAAGACATCTTTCCGAACACGGTATGGCCATTATGAGTTTTTAGTTATGTCATTTGGACTAACAAATGCTCCAGCTGTGTTCATGGATTTGATGAATAGGGTGTTTAAGCCATTTCTGGACGTGTTCGTCACGGTGTTTATAGATGACATCCTAGTTTATTCAAGATCACAGGAGGACCATGCCAATCACTTACGACAGGTGTTGCAAATTCTCCGAGATCGTAAGTTGTATGCGAAGTTCTCTAAATGTGACTTTTGGTTAAAATCCGTAGCATTCTTGGGTCACATTGTGTCAGATAAAGGAATTCGGGTCGATACTCAAAAGATTGAAGCGGTGAAAAATTGGCCAAGACCTACGACGCCTACAGAGATTCGTAGTTTTCTTGGTTTGGCAGGTTATTACAAAAGATTTGTGGAAGGATTTTCTTCTATTGCGGCACCATTGACGAAGCTAACACACAAGGCAATTAAGTTTCAGTGGAACGACGCATGTGAGACAAGTTTCCAAGAACTGAAAGATAAATTAACTTCCACGCCAGTTTTGGTACTTCCCGAAGGCACAGAAGGTTATGCAGTATATTGTGATGCTTTCGGGGTTGGCCTCGGATGTGTATTGATGCAGCATGGTAAGTTGATAGCGTATGCCTCACGACAGTTGCGACCACATGAGACAAATTACCCAACAATGATCTTGAATTAGCCGCGGTGGTCTTTGCTTTACAGATATGGCGTAATTATTTATATGGAGTTCATGTTGATATCTATACGGATCACAAAAGTTTGCAATATCTCTTTAAGCAGAAGGAACTCAATCTGAGGCAACGAAGTTGGTTAGAGCTCTTAAAAGACTATGATATTGATATTCTTTATCATCCAGGCAAGGCAAATGTGGTAGCTGATGCATTGAGCCGCAAGGCAGTAGAAAGCTCTAGTGGCCAGTTGACTGAAAAGCGAGCGATAATCAAAGATTTACACCAACTAGCCAGCTTTGGAGTTCGCCTTATTGAATCTCCCGAGGAAGGGGTTATTGTGCAGAATGCGGCAGAATCTTCTTTAATAGCTGAGGTAAAGGAGAAACAGTATGCGGATCCTAGTTTATTACAGCTAAAGGAAAATGTGCAGCAGAATTTGACCAAGGCATTTGATATTACACCGGAAGGGGTGCTTCAATGTCAAGGGAGGTTATGTGTACCGGACGTAGATGAACTGAGGACACGAATAATGACAGAGGCGCACCATTCGCGCTATTCCATTCACCCGGGTGCTACTAAAATGTACCATGAATTGAAAGAAGTGTATTGGTGGAGCAACATGAAAAAGAACATTGCAGAATTTGTCGTGCAGTGCCCAAATTGTCAACAAGTGAAAGTGGAACATCAGAAATCAGGAGGTTACATGCAATGTATCAATCTTCCAGTTTGGAAGTGGGATATGATTAATATGGATTTTATTACGGGCTTGCCTCGTACATTGCGGAAGTTTGATTCCATATGGGTCATAGTGGACCGACTTACCAAGTCAGCTCATTTTCTACCGGTCAAGACGACCTATACAGCTGAGGATTATGCGAAGTTGTATGTGAAAGAGATAGTACTATTGCATGGTATCCCACTTTCTATCATATCAGACAGAGGAGCACAGTTTACAGCACACTTTTGGAAATCTTTTCAGCGGAGTTTGGGTACTCAGGTGAATTTGAGTACGGCTTTCCATCCTCAGACTGATGGACAAGAAGAACGTACTATTCAGACACTTGAAGATATGCTACGAGCATGTACGTTAGATTTCCAGGGTAGTTGGGATGACCATTTGCCTCTTATTGAATTTGCTTATAACAATAGCTATCATTCAAGTATAAAAATGGCACCTTATGAAGCTTTGTATGGAAGAAAATGTAGATCACCAATTGGATGGTTTGAAGCGGGTGAAACTGCTTTACTGGGGCCAGATATTGTTCATCAGGCTATGGAAAAATTTAAGGTGATCCAAGAGCGGTTACAAACGGCTCAAAGTCATCACAAGTCATATGCCGATGTGAGAAAAAGAGGGCTTGAATTTGCCATAGGTGATTGGGTCTTTTTAAAGGTGTCACCGATGAAAGGGGTAATGCGGTTCGGAAAGAAAGGGAAATTGAGCCCACGTTACATAGGCCCATATGAGATCATTAGAAAATTTGGGCAAGTTGCGTATGAGTTGGCACTACCTCAAGAACTTTCCTCAGTCCATCCGGTATTTCATGTTTCAATGCTTCAAAAATGCATAGGAGATCCTTCTCGTATTGTTCCCGTAGAGGATGTTCAAGTTACAGAGGATCTTACTTACGAAGAGGTACCCATTGCTATTCTGGATAGGCAAGTGAAGAGGCTAAGAAATAAAGACGTTGCTTCCGTAAAGGTACTTTGGAGAAATCAACAAGTAGAAGAAATCACGTGGGAAGCGGAAGAAATGATGAAATCCAAGTATCCCCATTTATTTCAAATGGACTAAGAAGTACACAGTGCGGAGGTGGAGCCATAACAAGTAAGTATTTACAAGTATTGCGTGTATGTGTATATATGTGTTAAGATAGGTAGGTTGCGGATCATTTGCGGACATTTGGTAAGCTCCAGTTGGTTCGGGGCTTTCCGAGTCTTATATGTACATTTGTTTTGGTCTTGTGTATATGTATAGAGCGGGGTGTGTCCCGACTCTAGGATGGTTTTGGTTGTGCATCTGTAAAGGCTTTGTAGATATTGTGGGTCAAATGAAAGGAGTGTAATGGACATATGTTTTGTCTTGATGACCCTAACGGTCAAGTTTCATATTTCTTATATATTTTTCATAACTTCCACTATTGGCTTCTTATTTCTATTTGTGGTGGTGATGACTATTGCGAGGTCTGTGTATGGGTGTTTAGGGATGAAGATTGGTTCTCTCGGGCCTCATCGGCTTCGGGTACCATGTCCGTCCAGTTGGAACTCGGGGCATGACAGATATCTCCATTTTGGATTGCTTCTGTGTAATGTTGAGTAGAGATATCTCTGCACATAGTATGTATCGATCTCTCTTTTCTTTCGGAGGGGTGGGGGAAATGGGTGGGTGGAGAGAGTACGTGGTGTGAAAATAAAAGAGGGAAAATATAACACCCTTTTTTTATTAATCAGTAACGACTGGGTAATAGTATTTTTAAGGTCGAGATATCATCCCTTGCTAAGATTAAATTAAAATTGCCTTATAATGACTGGAAAAAATTTTTGTCATAATAAATACACTTTTAGCGACCGAATTTATACCCCTTCACTAAGATTTGGTCGTTAAAAAGGCTATTTTCTTGTAGTGAATGGCATCGCAAGGGTTTACAATCATGCTCATCACGCACTTCGGTGAAAATCTATGGGTAAATCACCAATGTGGAGATTACCTATATCTATTCTACCACGCGACAAGGGAGTATTCTTTTGAGGAGTTTAGTGATCATTTTACAGAATTCAAGAACTATTGTCCCGAGGTAGCCTTTGTCCTCGAGCATGAACTTGGTTTTGAGAAGTGGTGCAGGGTACATTTTTTCGGGAATAGGAATGATGTGATGACCATAAATATTGTCGAGTCGCTCAACGCTATGTTGATAGATTAAAGGGAGTACCTCGTGGCATCCATATTCAATTCAATTGCTAGGAGGTTTGGTGAGAAGTTCAAGGAGAGGCATGCATATTCCCTCAGCAATAAGGAGAACAAAATGGTGCATGCCACCGAAAAGATCGCAAGGGACAATATGAGCGATACTTTCAAGACCAAGAGGAGGAACAGGTGTTTACTGTGTAAGAGACCCGGACACAAGAGAACGACATGTAATAACAAAAAATCCTAGATAGGCTTGTCCAACTTTGTTTTTGTAACTCCAGCTAATGTATGTATTTTCAGTCCCCTGCAGTTTGGTCTAATTAATGTCACATCAATTTTATCGACTTTGCTCTCTTTCTATAATCGATCGACCAAAATATAGCATATTTGTGCATACTGCCTATTCGGTTTATTTACTATTTACTATATAATGTATTATCGATTATGTTGTGAGTCTATTGGAAAACCCTAATGTTAAATCGATGAGATGGACTGTTGGGTAATTATTACATTTCAAAATATCTGTTGCACGTCAACTCACAACTACTTCAATTGGGTATACGCTACTTACTCAACTTCCGCTCCTCCACATGTCGACCAACCATTGGGTGGGAATATCAAAGGACTTATATATGGTCTATATAACCATCCCTCTACTCCACCAAAATTCAATATTTTCATCTTCTTCAACACTCAATTTCAAAAAACAGCAGAAATACCGCCTAGAAGGATACGTACCCAGTGCCATTATGACCTCCTCCTCCACCTCAATGACCTGGACCTTGTTTTCTACGGTCTGGGTGAGGTCCGCGAACACCTGAATCGGTAACTCTAAAGTATCTCCCTTTTTTACGGGCAATCGTGGAGAGGTTGAATCTGGATCCCAGCAACTACATCCCCCCCCCCCCAACCATCTCCTTAGTTTAGATTTTATTTTTATGTTTGGTAGTTCTAGTTTTAGTTCATTGCAAAGAAGCTTTCATGCTTAAGGATTTTGTTAGATGAAAGCTTATTCCTTTTGCCTTTTTTGTCCAAGTTGGTGTCTATATTATGTTAAATATGTAGCAATGAACAAATAAATAGAACCAATTTCAGTTTCCTACATATTGTTGCCATTTTATTGTTTTTGAATTCTGTTTTGAAGATGAATACAACATTTGATAACTTCAATATGTATACATATATATATATATATAAATTCATATATTGTCATAGATAATGAATCTGGTCTAACATCGATTAGATGGATTTATACTAAACAAATTGAATGGTTTATAGGGTCTACGCTTGACTGAGATCATTAGCCATGCTAGATAGTCTATATAATCGATGGATTCCAGTGTATGGGTTGGTGCAATGGTCGAAAAACATTAGTATATAAAAAAAAAGGTAAATAACTAAATAAATTATATTATATTGAGGACCATCGATTGTGTCCAGTGTAAATCCTAGACTACACGCTTTGTTAATAATATACCGGATGAGTTCATAACCCTTACTAGCATATTATCAAAAAAGAAATAATTAATTAATAGAAAATAAATTATTGAAATTTACACCACTAAATGACCTTTTACAAGTCATGTGATCATAGAAGAGTCCAGGTAAATTGGGGATAGTGATCAAAGACGTGTGAGGATGGGTAGTGGTTATACAATCAACATCCTCAGACTAATGTTTGAGAAAGCATAAGTATGTTGTGAGGATTTAATTTGTTCAACCACAACTCATCCTCTCACATATTTGATCACCGTCCCTAATTTATGTAGACTTTTATATGATCATATCACTTGTTTAAACTCCTTTAGTTGTGTAAATTTCAATTAATTAATTTATTATTAATTAATTATTACTATTTTTTAAAATTCTACTAGTTTTGGTTTATAAACATGTATCCTATTCTATTAGGTACTACATCGATGTATTGTAGTCTTTCCTATATTAAGGCCTTCCTCTATAATGCACCTAATAGAAATTGATACATATTGATAGACCATAACTAATAGAATTGTAAAAAAAAGAATAAGTAATTATAATTAATCCATTATAAATTGATTAATGAGAATTTACACAATTAAGTGAGTTTAAACAAGTGATATGATCATATAAGAGTCCACATAAATTGGGGACGCTGATCAAAGATGTGAGAGGGTGAGTTGTGGTTGGACAAATGAAATCGTCACAACATACTTATACTTTGCCAAACATTAGTCTGAGGATGTTAATTATATAACCACTACCCATCCTCACATATCTTTGATCACCATCCTCAATTTACGTGGACTCTTATATGATTACATGACTTGTTTAAGCTCATTTAATGTTGTAAATTTCAATAATTTATTTTTTTATTAATTAATTATTCCTTTTTAGTCAATATGCTAGTAAGGGCTATAAACTCATCCGGTATATTATTGACAAAGAGTGTAGTCTAGGATTTACACTGGACACAATCGATGATCCTCAATATAATATAATTTATTTAGTTATTTACTTGTTTTGTTATATACTAATGTTTTTCGACCATTGCACCAACCAGCATATACCTTACAAATAATAGAGTATCGATCTAGATGGTCTAGGATCTTCTTCTCACATAGGAAAGCATAGATTATATTTATGGTCTATGAATTATTTCCAACAGTAACAAAATTTAAATATCCAACAATTCCAATGGTAACAAAGTACAAGGTGTACTTTTCCAACGGTAACATATAATTTTTTTTTTTGTATAAATGGAAGACAATCCTCTCATTCTTTTTTGAACTCCTCCATTTTTAAACAACTACAATGTCTCAAGCATGTAAAACATCCAATGCAAAAAAGTCTTACATTTGTCATTGTGGTAATCCAGCGATTCGAATCCAAGTCGACAATTTTTTAACTATGCAATTGGGAGGGTAAGTGCTTATATATATGTGATTTATTGTTTTTTGTTTATCTAAGAAAATTCATCTATTTATTTTTTTTGGTCTGGGATAATGACAGATGCTCTTTTTTTAAGTGGCTTGTAGATGATGAATCATGATGCGCTATGGTTACATGGCACTTTCGATGCTTAAAACAAGGGAAATATGCAATAACTTGGGTGTATTTGGTTGGTATGATGCGGTTTATGTCCTACTTTGCAGTAAAATAGGTTTTTGAAGGCAAAATTATCAAAAAGGAAGAATCAGCCCCGAGAACGAAGTGTATGAAGATGAAAGAACAAAAATCCGCATCAGAGAGGGAGTCAAGACACCACTCACGGCACTCACATGCCGTGAGTGGTGCCTTGGGTCACCTTCCAGTGTGAAAAATTGCCTGATTTCCACGCCAGGCATCCATGTGGCGTGGGTATACCTACGAGGCGTGACTAGGTGGCGTGACTCAACTTCTGAAGACATCTAATTTAGCCTGATTTCCACGACACCAACCTACATGGCGTGACTTGGTTTCACGACACCAAGTCACGATACCGTGGAAGTTGCCGACTCTATTCTCCTATTTTGATTTGGATAGGATTAGCTTTGTATCTATAAATACCCCTGTATAGTCCTATGTGCGGGAGAGAGTCATTAAATTGTTTTGAGAGCTATTTCATATGGTTTTTGAGCTTATAAACATATTCTTGGTTTTGTAGTCACAAACCCTAATTCGAGTTTAATTGATAATTGAGATTTACATTCTTCTTCATTATTGTGAGTGTGCAATTATGTTTTCATCTCTGAATTCTTCTTGTGTTCTTAAAATTATGAGTAGCTAAACTCATCAACTAGGGTTGTGTGAACCATGAGGAATTAACGAAACCAGTTAAGTGCAAAGCAATTCTGTACCGCTGTGAATGCATGTATTGTTGTTTCCTTCGTTGTGATTGCTCTTTTAATGGTTGCAAATGTAAGAAACTCGTCTGTATTCTAGACTTGCTCAAGAGAGAGGTAGGTATTGGGAAAAGGAGATAACAACAGAGATTTGAAGCTATCAACCTTCATCTAATAACTTGATCCTTAGCGGGAATGGTTATCTGAGATCCAGGACAAGGGTTAGTAGTCCGACACTCGAAGACTGAGAGGAGAAGAGTGAAATTCATCTAACCAAGGTCGATAGATGTTTAGATGGACATATCTTGTCAGATTTTGCATGCCACATAGCGGGACGGTTTTTTTAGCACAAGTAACTGGTGGAGTTAAGGAATCATTGGGGATCACAGTCCTAGTGTATTTTTCTCATTGTCTACAAACTCGATATAACCAGCAATTGTTACTGTCACTTTTTATTTACAAACCCCCCCCCCCCAGTTTTACTTACTTTCCAATTATTCCATCTCGTATTGTAAACAGACTTCTACCTATTCCCTGTGGGATCAACCCCAACCTAGTTGGGTTCTATATTTGACAGCGACCGCTTTATACTTTTCTGGAGGTATATTTTGGGCGACATTAAATTTTGGCGCCGTTGCCGGGGATTACGATTATGGAGTTGATTATTATTGGTTGGAGTTGATTGGTTTTGTTTTTACATACTTTTGAGGGCATACGCCGGTGTATGCCAAATACTAGGAGTCAAAGCAATCCCCTGATTCCACTTGATCTTGAAATTGAAAGGACTCTAAGAGCTAATCAAAGAATAATGAATACCGACGGAGTTCAGGATCCCACAGATGCGGGAGACATTCATAACCAACCAATTCAGCTAGTTGGTAATAAAACAGCGGAACAAACTACCACTCGATTGACGCGTAAAGAACAGGCTAGGCAAGCTACTCTTAGGCAAGCAAAAAGAGATAATCGAACAATGCAAGAAGCAGCACAATGACTGGCTAAGGCTGAAAAGAGACAAAGACAACTGAGAGCACAACCGAAACCATATGTGCCTATTTATGATGATCCTGAAGATGAGGATGTGGATTATTTCAAGCTAATCGAGACCGGTGCCATCATTCCACCTGAGTTACCTCCAGGCACTAAGTTTGACATTACCAGTGCCATGATTCACCTGCTAAACTTAAAGGGTGTGTTTGCGGGCCTTCCTTCAGATGATCCAAACATGCATATGATGAATTTCGTGGGGGTATGCACTTCCTATAATCTACCTGAAGTTAACCAGGAGGCAATTCAGTTAAGATTGTTCCCATTCTCCCTAACAGGAGAAGCAACATTGTGGTTGGTAGAATTACCACGACGTTCTATCACTACTTGGCAAGACTTGAGGAATCAATTTCTAGAAAGATTTTTCCCACCATATAAGATATTGCAGTTGAAGGATGAGATTTATAATTTTAGACAACTACATTATGAAGCACTTTATGAGACATGACTCAGATTCAAGAAGAAGCTGCAGAATATGTTGAATCATAGGATGAGTGGTAGAAATTTGCTTGAAATTTTCTACAGGGCTTTGAATGGAAACACTAAGGCCGTAACAGATACTATCACTAGTAGAGAATTCATGAGTCTGAGATGGGAGAAAGCTTCAAAGATATTAGATCATATCACTAAGACCAACCGAAGGTGGCATACTCGGGAGGAAAATACGTCAGCTGGCACATATGCTATTGGAACCTCAACAGCACAATGGGCTTTGGAAGAATCTGTGGCTCAAGAGGTCGCTCAGTTGAGGAAAAAAATTGGTCTTCTGGCTAACCAGATAGCAGCTAGAGATACTGAAAAGGTGCATGCTGTAGGTGCACAAGGTAAATCGTCTAGACATGATGACAGTGAGTCTGATGAAGAGGCTAAGTACCTAGATCGAGAAGTGGCGAGTTTTCGAGCCAAGGGCTAAGGGTTTAATCAAGACTCTTGGAACTCAAGGCAAGGGAATAAAGGTCAAAACTACTATGGAGATAGTTACAACAAGTTGGGATATAGAGATAGAGACCGGGATCGTGACGGTGATTGGAGGAGAAAGGATGATTATAGAGAAAAGAATGGTCTTTACATACCCCCAGGTAGCCGCGATGCTGAGTCTGGAAACTCAAAGATTGAAGACCTTCTGAATAAACTGGTTACGAGGTCAGAAAGCCAAGAAAACTGTCTAAAAGAGATCAAGACAGATATTTTGGGAATAAGTCAGAAGGTAGATTCCCATTCGACTGCCATTAAACAGTTGGAGCAATAGTTTGGGCAGATATCATTGGCACTAAATCAATGTCAGCCAGGCACCCTTCCAAGCAATACCGTCCAGAATCCGAAGAATGATGCTCATTGTATGGCTATCATAATAAGAAGTGGAATGACTCTCATTGAGGCACCCAATCAAGTTGAGGGTGTTCATGCTCCACTGGAAGAGCAAACGAATGCCACGAAAAAGGTAAAGGAATCCCTATAGAAGTATGTTCCATTTCCAAAAACTCCTCCACCTTTCCCTCAACGTCTCAAGAGAAAGGTGGATGAAAATAAAATTGTTAGTAGGAAGATCATGAAAGAGGTGGAAAAGCCTCAAACTGATGAGAATGTGGTGAATGCTGAAAACGAGAAAGAGAAGGAAGCCCCATAAGTGCTAACCCCCATTCCTAGGCCTCCACCTCCATTCCCTCAGCGATTGAAGAAGAAGAAAGAGGATGGAAAATTTCAGAAGTTCATGTCCATCTTGAAGCATCTTTTTATAAACATTCCTCTTGTTGAGGCGTTGGAGCAGATGCCAGGTTATGCGAAGTTCATGAAGGACTTGGTCACAAAGAAGAGAACTGTTAGTTATGAGTCTGTTGATAATTTGCACCATTGTAGTGCAATTGAATCCCGTTCTCTTGTGCAAAAGAAAGATGATCTTGGTGCCTTCACAATTCCATGCACATTTGGGTCGATTCACTTTGCCAGAGCTTTGTGTGACCTAGGTGCGAGCATTAACTTGATGCCACTGGTAGTATTTGAGAAATTAGGTTTGGGAGCCCCCGAGTCAACAAAGATGCGGTTATTGATGGCGGATCATACGATTAAGAAGCCTGTGGGCATAATATGTGATGTTTTGGTCAAGGTTGAAAACTTCATCTTTCCTACTGACTTTGTTGTCTTGGACTATGAGGTCGATTTTAAGATGCCCATAATTTTGGGGAGACCATTTTTAGCCACCGACAAAGCGTTGGTAGATATGGAGCGGGGTGAGCTAAAATTCAGGCTGGATAAGAAGGAAGTCACATTCAATGTTTGCATAACTATGAAGCAGCCAAAGGACATGAGGGTGGTTTTGGAAATAAATATTTTCGATGACCCTAGAGGACAACCCAGTGGGGATCTTGATGAAGTCTACGTAATCAAGATACCCGCGTCGTGCACGACGTTAAATCAAGCGCTTCTTGGGAGGCAACCCAAGGTGTCTTACTATTCCCACATTTGCTTCGATTTTTGAATTTGATTGACATCAGACCCATGCACCTAGGGTGCCACAGGTATGTTCCTAACTCTCTTGTTTTATTTTATCTATTGCATTGGGGACAATTCATGCTTACAAGTTGAGGGTGTGAGGTACTTGTGGGTCTATATGTCCTCTTGGGGTTTTTTGTTGCCGTGTTTCTTTTCCCTCAAGTGTTATTTTAGTAGAACCGACATGTTTAGGATGTTATTTATAGTGTTTATGTGTTTCTTGCTAAATTAGGAGATATAAGGGAACTGTAGTACAGTCCAGTTTAGAAAAATTTTATGCTTTTTGAATGTTAAGGATACCCCTCCTGAAAAATTATATTTGTGAAGTATGTGTGTGTAGCATGTTTATGTGGGACAACTGTTGGATCTTGTTATGGAGCTAGGATTATAGGCAAATAATTGTAGCTAGCATTGCATAAGCCGGATAGGTAGTAGTTGATAATACAACCCCGTGCTATATGTGTGTGAGGTCACTACTAAGTTCACTTTGTGTGTGCAATCCAGAACTTGCCCGGTTTATCTTGCCTAGGTTAGAGGATAGGGATTAGGAAAGGATCATAGGCCATTTTTGAATAAGTCTACTTTTAGCCTAAATGCCAAACCAAATGAATAAGTATCCCTTGATCCCGACTTTGAGCCTTAATTGACCTATTTCTTTCATTAGCCTATTCACCTTCCCATTTTAATTACAATGAACCTGTCTTGGCCCTGGTCCCTTCTTGGACACTATGTACCTCAACTCAGGCAAATCGCCTAATTTGAGGGTGGCTATTATAGGGGTACGTAGATTGAGTTGGGTATGAAGAAATGGTTAATAAAAGAAAAAGGGAAAACAGGTTTGGGTGTGAAGAAAAAGAAAGAAAAAAAAATAGAGTAAAAATAAGAGAAATTGCAAAGGAAAAAAAAGAGAGAAAGTTTTGTTTTGAAAGTGAAGAAAATCACACCCAAAATCTGAAAATAAAAGAAAGGAGAATAAGGGAGGATAAAAATGAGAAAGGTTGAAAGTTGGAGCCAAAAATAGTGCAGTGTCAAGGAGGCTTGAGTCACCATATCCATATGTACCATACCCGTCCCTAAGACTACATTACAAGCCGAGTAAGGTCCTATAGTGATCCTAGTCCAACTGTCCGAAAAACTAAGGTGTAGAAAATAAGGGCAAGCCTATGGTATTTCATGCACACAGTTTGAACTTCTTTGTGAGAGTGAGTGTTTTGACAGAGTCCCTAATTGGATATTTATTACCATACTGTGAGTGCATGGGAATTCTTTGATTGTGAGAGTACATGGGTTGTATTATTAGTTGCTATTTGTTCGCCTAATGTTATTTGGATATATGCTTAGTTATTTGTGCATAATCTGGTGCCATCACTTGATCCCTGCTGTATCATGATAATATGCTAACTGTATACACACTGTGGTCTTGATTTGTAAATAGGAGGGGTCACAAAAGTTTTGTGCCAAAAACAATGAGTCGATTGCCATAGGTTCTCTTGATCAAACATCGTATATGTGTGTTTTTGTTTTGTTCGCCTGAGGACATGCAAACATTCTAAGTTGAGGGTGTTGATGCACCATGGTTACATGGCACTTTCGATGCTTAAAACAAGGGAAATATGCAATAACTTGGGTGTATTTGGTAGGTATGATGTGGTTTCTGTCCTACTTTGCAGTAAAATAGGTTTTTGAAGGCAAAATGATCAAAAAGGAAGAATCAAGCCCGAGAACGAAGTGTCTGAATATGAAAGAACAAAAATCCGCACCAGAGAGGGAGTCAAGACACCACTCACGTGACGTGAGTGGTGCCGTGGGTCTCTTTCCAGTGTGAAAAATTGCCTGATTTCCACGCCAGGCATCCATGTGGCGTGGGTAAACCTACGAGGCATGACTAGGTGGCGTGACTCAACTTCTGAATACGTCTAATTGAGCCTGATTTCCACGACACCAACCTATATGGCGTGACTTGGTTCCATGACACCAAGTCACGATACTGTGGAAGTTGCCGACTCGGTTCTCCTATTTTGATTTGGATATGATTAGCTTTGTATCTATAAATACCCCTGTATAGTCCTATGTGCGGGAGAGAGTCATTATATTGTTTTGAGAGCTATTTCATATGGTTTTTGAGCTTATAAACATATTCTTGGTTTTGTAGTCACAAACCCTAATTCGAATTTTATTGATAATTGAGATTTCCGTTCTTCTTCATTATTGTGAGTGTGCAATTATGTTTTCATCTCTGAATTCTTCGTGTGTTCTTACAATTATGAGTAGCTAAACTCATCAACTAGGGTTGAGTGAACCATGAGGAATTAAAGAAACCGGTTAAGTGCAAAGCAATTCTGCACTGCTGTGAATGCATGTATTGTTGTTTCCTTCGTTGTGATTGCTATTTTAACGGTTGGAAACGTTAGAAACTCGACTGTATTCTAGACTTGCTCGAGAGAGAGGTAGATATTGGGAAAAGGATATAACAACAGAGATTTGAAGCTATCAACCTTCATCTAATAACTTGATCCTTAGCAGGAATGGTTATCTGAGATCCAGGACAAGGGTTAGTAGTGCGACACTCGGAGACCGACAGGAGAAGAGTGAAATTCATCTAACCAAGATCAAGAGACGTTTAGATGAACATATCTTGTCAGATTTTACATGCCACATAGCAGGACGGTTTTGTTAGCACAAGTAACCGGTGGAGTTAAGGAATCATTGGGGATCACAGTTCTAGTGTATTTTTCTCATTGTCTACAAACTCGATATAACCAGCAATTGTTACTGTCACTTTTTATTTACAACCCCCCCCCCCCCCCAGTTTTACTTACTTTCCAATTATTCCATCTAGTATTCTAAACAGACTTCTACCTATTCCCTGTTGGATCGATCCCAACCTAGTTGGGTTCTATATTTGACAATGACCGCTTTATACTTTTCTGGAGGTATATTTCGGGCAATATCAAATCACCGACGAGTAACCGTTCAACATCAAATTTTCAAGGCGTTGTCAAGTTTCAAATAATATAAAGGCATCAGAAATCCAAAAAAATAGGGAGCTGCTCATGACATTATTCAAAGAAGCCGAAGAGTAAATGGATCACTTGAAAGGATTGCTAAAAGAAACTGAAATAGAGAGGAATAAACTAAAATAAAGATTGATTTTGGCTGAACAAAAAGAGAAAGGACTTAAAAATTTGTTGTATGATTTGTTGTTGGTGTTGACTTTTTAGAAAGCTGTAATAGGAATGTAGTGGGGTTGAGTAAATAAAAGTATTTCTCTTAAATTTATTTATCTTAAATTCTAACTCTTTTATATTGCTCATCAACATGTAGTTCATAATCAACAATGGTAGTAGTCTATAAATAATGGAGAATGACTTCTATAATATTAACCATCGACCTCTGTAATCTATGACAACAACTGAATTGGTAACACAATGCAACATATAATAGTAAACATCAACTTGAAGTTGATAATTTACAATGGTGGAAGTCTATAAATAATTAAAAAGGCCTTCTATAAGATAAGCCATCAGTAATAGAATCTATAAGATATTGCAGTAAAACAACAACACAATTCTATGAGTAAACAGATTCACAATGAATCCAGAAAATTTTCATAAAGAGAAAAATTGTTTGTCATCATTGAGTTATCAAATATATGTTTTCCATTTATCCATAAAAAACCATACCATTAAAAACAACAAATCATTAAAATTTTTTTTGTCTCAAGTTACCAAATACATGTTATTAATTGTTTTGGCTGACACCACTTTCATTATTGAGTTCCTCAACAATATCCATTACATCCACTTTATTTTCATCACTTTCTTTTTCTTCTTTTTCTTCATCTTTCTTCTCCTCTTCTGTCACATTAGTGGCCAAGTCTTCTTCTTTTGTGCTTTTTTCTTCTTCTTTTGATTTCTTCTCATGTTCTTTCTCTTCTTCTACTTCTTTATTCTAATTTTCTTTCTCTTCTTCTCTTCTTCTATCTTCTACACCTCCTGTTCATTCTCTTCTTCTTCATCAGTTGCCCTATCTTTTTTCTTTTCTTCTTCTTCTGATGGTTTCTTCTCACCATCTTCTTCTGATTTCTCCTCCTTTTCTTCCTCTTCATCAGCTGCCATCTCCTCATTTTTTTTCTTATTTTTCTTATCTTCTTCATCATTTGCTACCTTCTCCTCTTTTTTTTTTCTTCTTTTTTCTTCTCTTCTTCCATTTCTTCTTCTACTGCTGCAAGGTCTACGACTGTAAGTTCTTTGAGGTTTACTTGACGTCGGATACAAGAGGGACTGTCAACATGCACTGTATTGTTTTACAAGGATTAGAAAAATTATACAAGTAAATTAATTAGGAAGAACAAAAAATAAACTAGTTTACCTTGCTCTTATTGCTTCTTCTTGTTCTTCTCAATTCTTCTCAGCCTCTCCTCTCTAACATAAGAAGCAATATCTAGCACAGTTTGCTCGAGTAAAGCAACACATTCACGTAGATATCCATCATTATAAGTGCCCAGTATAATTTTTTGTCCACTAGAACCAGCATGATCATAAGCACGTGCTTGACCTGGGAGATGATTGTGACCACCCAAATCTTCATCGTTGTCCACGACCTCTACTGATGAAGTAAGGACAGCCACGCCTTTCAACTCCGCCTTCAAAGCATCGATAAACGTGTTCTTAACTTCATCCGTGTATAACTTAAATGTTTTCATGTAGGTCTGCTTCATCTCACGAACAGTAGGGGTAAGGTATGGGTGTATAATCTATTAAAAAAAAAGAAAAAATACAGAAATTACACGACATTCACTAGTTTAAAAATATTATTATATAATAACAAATAAATTTTTACCTGTGTACTGTTTCCTCTATACTCAAATGGATTACCTTTTATTATGTTGTCGCTCTTCGACGTGTGCCATTTAAGTAAATGGGGAATGGGCAAAGGAGAATTCAGTAATTTTTTGGCATACTTTCCAAGATGAGGAAAAACCTCATATATCCAAACCTACAATCAATAGAAGAATAAATAAATCTATATAGTCTATGTATTACTGCATAAATAGGTAAAAGTCTATAATAAATTGACAAGATGGTAGATAATAAGTACCAGGAAAGCCCAGGAAAAGCCGTATAAAGCGTATGATGCATTATTCTTCTTATTGAAAGCTTCTTTCTGCTTTCTCAAATTAATCTTCTTCTTCAAATAGCTCAACGTTATCCCAAACGACTCTTTCCCCCATGGATAACTCTCAAAGAAATCTAAATCATCCATCATCTTGATGTGGTTTGAATCCACCTTCTTCGACGAATCCTTACTAGAAGCATCGAGTGCACGAACCAAACTAAAGAACACTTCAACTTTTGCTCCTTACTTAACTGATTACCTTTGATCAAGTTTATCAACCTTGTAGCAGTGATGTTCCTGTTCTTGGTCACCTTGAAATGAAAACTTTCACCATTTTGGAGGACTTTGCTCCTTTTTGATTCACGGGGGTATGCTGAACAATTCAACCCCGTAATCAAAATAAATTCCTTTAAGTTGAAATAAGTTGGCTTATCGTTCACACAAAACCAAATTTCATGCAACGTTTTATTATTCTTGACATATTGCAGCAACATATAATGGACCACCTGTCCATTGAATTTAAAATGCTCTGGAAAATGTCTCAAGTGTCCAAAACAGGTTTTCTTAAAATCAACATAGAGCTTTTGCTCAACTAGAGTTTTACTAAAGTCCCAATAAAATGCCATCATTGCTATTACAGAAATCTTCGCTGGAAAAGAGCCTAAATCATCCATCCACGTAGTTAGGTCATACAACTCAACAAAGATATCTCTTGCACAAATTGGCAAGGATAGGGGATCATCATCCCCATCTCCGCTATCTCTCTTGTTCTCATCTTCACCACTATCACTTTTTCCTTCACTAGTGTCACGACCCAATTTTTGAGTCATGATGGTGCCTACCGTAATCCACCAATAGGAAAGTCAAACCCTATCCCAGAGTGGCAAGCGATGGGCTAACGGGCGGAATCTCAGGAGAACAGAGATGAAGTGGAAGTAACCATACTAGTAAACATGCTAGAAATATAAAAACAAAATCAAAATATATATACATACCAAGATTGGGAAGGAAGAGGACAAAATATAAAGTCAAGAACCCTTCCCAAGACCTGGTGGGGTTGTTACAAGAGCCACGATTAGACATGCCTAAAGTACAAGAACATAAACCAAATATATACAACAAGTACCACAGTCTCGAGTACAAAAAATTATACAGTAGAGATGGAGTAGGATCTGCCTCGGACATCAGTAAGCTCATCCTGCTCCAGAGTCAGTGCTGAGAATTGAGTCACGTCAAACTCGTCGGCTAGTACCTAGAT
Source organism: Capsicum rhomboideum (assembly GCA_031232105.1). Lineage (NCBI taxonomy): Eukaryota > Viridiplantae > Streptophyta > Magnoliopsida > Solanales > Solanaceae > Capsicum > Capsicum rhomboideum. The sequence continues at coordinate 34,834,578 of CP124716.1, forward strand.
CTGCATCGGGGAAAAAGATGCAGAAATGCAGTATGTGTACCAGACAATGGGTACTCAGTAGGCATCATCGGCCGACTGAGCGTAATGTAATATAAATCGGCTAAAGTATGAGGGTGCATGCTAAGTTTGGGGTATAAATAATAAATACCTAAGTAACTGTCGAGACATATAGGCATACTCAAGAGATAATTAAATGTGATACTGAAAGTAAATAAATGCGTAAGTGGACACATAAGTCAAACATAACCTATCTGGGCCCCCATAAACCCGATAGGCACACACAAAAAAACAATAACCCAGCCTGGCCCCCATAAATCAACGGGACATACAAGAATAGTAAATGCATAATCACCACTGTCTCAAAGCCGTACCAGTATCTAGTAATCACAACAACCAACGGGGCGCACCAGGCTAGAACCGGCACCAATGGATAATAACAAGAGGCCAGAGGTCGAAATCGAACTGGAAACAGTGGGTAATAACAATAGGCCACATATATATCATATCTGCTGGACTCAAACAGAAACTCAAAGAACAATAGTATCATAATCACGGTACCCAATACCAGAACTCATAGTGTACCATAATCTAGGGCCGAACTCGAACTGGGACACCCAATAGTCAATAAAAAAAATCATCATACCTAAATCAATAGCCGGTAACCAGAACAGAGCCAAATGTCACATCATAACCAATAAACGGGGAACATGCTAGTCCCGGGCCAAAGCCGAAGTATAGGTAAAGGAGTTAACCCATCATCTGCTACAAGGTAATTCCCCGGGTCCTCGTAGGTCCATAGTCTACTATCATGCAATATCTAATTCAGTCCGACTATCTAGTGTGGCTTATGGCAAGGCGGGTCCCAATTCTAAGCCAAGGCTAACAATCCCAATCAAGTACGATGCTATCAGGGACTAAAAGGCTAAACAGGCCAACCAGGTATAATCGGGGGGTGACTTAATCCCATCACAATCCTAACAGGGCATACTAGGGCTTAACTAAGCCCAAAGATGTCAAAGTTCTGACGAGTCAACAAAAAGGGTAATGAGGCCCACTATTGGGTCCCGGAGACCAGGTCTAGCTATACTTGTCTAAGTCTGGGCTAAGTCTATCTAAGCCTAGAATAATGTCCAATAATAACATTTCCCAACCAGCAACAACAACAACAATTCTATCCGACCCCAAATAGGTCATTTGTGGTTTACCAAGAAGATAACGGGCCTGGAATGTGTCCGAATAGCCCTATCCGGCCTAGAAGGCCTAAATCACAGCAACCCACCACCAAGTATATAATACTAGACCACAACGCCAACACAATACCATACATATATCACACATAAGCCCAATCTAAGTGTAAAGGAAACCTAGCCTACCTGGACTCCGCCACAAGCCTGCTAAGAAGACCAGCTATACAGGAGCCTTCCCCTTCCAAGAGGCCTCTGACTGCTGCCAAGATACCAAAATAATAAACTACAAGTCAAAACATGACTATTGATACCCATATTGCATTAGTTCAAAAAACTTTCGAATAGTCCATGTGGGGCCAGCTTGCGGTATCGCGAAATTGAAATCGTCACAACGTCCCAAATAAATCAGTGATAAATAGTCACAAGAGACATCATTATAACCAAACTCAAACTTAGCTCTAAGTCAGTACCAATAACAAAACCACCAACAATATCCAAAAATATAACGTAAAACGACGAAACTCACAGAAATAACGACAATTACACGTCCACAAACACTTTCCACTAGAACCCGAGCTTGAATAACTTGATGTAGATAATTGATTTTCTTTCGGATATCGAGTATAACATTAAAATTATTCATTCCACCAAGACCCTCTTAGCGTGAATGAGTAGTAATATATATATACATAGAAAGAGGGTAAAAAAATATAACTGTATAAGACATAATTTCACTAAAATTTTATTTCTACGTGAGTGAACAGTTATATGTTAACCAAAGATGTCACTTTTGAATAGTGTTTATATATATTTGAAACCTTAAATGGTAGTTCTAAAAAGAAAATAGTGGGTGACTTTTAATTGTGTTAAAAGGCAAGGTTATCTACATTTGTACAACACTTGTCCATTATGTAGCAAGGCTACTCATTAAGGGTGTTTGCAAGACACACCCTCCATTTCCACATGGAGCGGAGGTGTCCTCACTTTAATTATTTCTCATATTTCATATATACTCGGGTATTGCGTAGGTTCATGGTAAAATAAATACAATATTTTAAATATACCATAACTAATAGGAAATTATTTTGAACAAAACCTCTATAAAACAAAAATATTATTTTAACATATTTAGATTTACTATCTCCGTTTAAAAATATTAATAAATTATAGAAATTTTATAAAGTAGTATAGATATATCATTTTACCAAATTCTAATTTAATTTAAATATTTCGCAACGTGCTTGATAAAAATAATATTCTCAAACGAACTATCTGGAAATCGAATTGTAAGTCCCAACAAGTTATAAATAACTTGGGGCGGTTATAGAAAAGCTCTAAAAGTCGAGAACGCACGAAAATGAGGGAAATGACCGGGAGGGTCATTACAACTAGACTCAACATCATCACTCTCTTGTGCACTACTACCCTTGTTGACACCTAATTTTTTCCCTCCCAAGTCCGAATTAGTTTTGAGCTTCTTCAATTTTAAAACGATTTTTGAAATAATTGTTGATAAAATTAAAATATTTTCAAAATTAATGTTAAGCTAATTTTATCATTCCCAAGTAAAATATATGATTCTATATTTGAATATATGAAATTTCTATGACTTTTATTTGAGGTAATATTTTAAGAGGCGATTTCATTAAAAGCGTCATTCAATTTGATTTTGCCTTAGAACCGACTAAATTGGGAATTTAGTTGATTTTATTTTCAAAATAAATCAAAAGTGGTGTCAAGATGATTTTTCATTAATTATTGAAATTAAGAAGCTTGAGAAATTAATTGGGATTTAATTTATTTTAATTTTATTAATATTTAAGCCATTTTAAATCAAGCAGCCGTATTACCCATTAAGTCAATCCAAGAATGGAAAAACTTCAGCCCAACACACTCCAAACCTAACCCGGCCCATACCTCATAACCTTTTTAACCCTTCTCCTTCTTTAACCTATCAAAAACAACAAATACAATACCAAACCAACATCAACAAATGATATCAGCTGCTACAACAAACAACCCCTCGCCTCTCCACTTCGATTTCCTCTCAAACTCGTACAATTAAGCATGCTATGAATGAGCTTGGGGGATACGTAGAAGGTTTCAGATTTTTTCCAATTGATTATCCTCCGATTTCCCAATTTCCACTTGGATTTTTTCTCAAAAATTCGTACAAAGAGTGTATGATTCCAGCTCACACCCTTATCCTCAAGAAAAATCCCTGAAATGCCCTCGAAATCCCTCGTCCCACATCGCCAATTCTCTCAAATCTCACCCCAAATCGATTCTATAAATACCTTCTCATTTTTTACTATTCACCAGCGGAAGAAGAAGGATTTTTTTTTAGGTGCAAGAATAGTGTTCTTACAAAATTAGACTCACGAAAGTCTAACCTTAAATTTGACCTCTTTCGTTCAAAAGGTTTTCACGCCCAAGAAGGGGAAAATCTTCAATATTCTGAGTCTTTGGAATAATTCTAAGGAACCGAAATTTTTAGTTCAATTTGTTCGATTCTGAAGAGGAATCGAGAGAGTTTTTTGCAACTAAAAACATCCCATAAGACTCCCTGAGCTCGGACTTCTGGCAAGAAAACTTGAAATCCATCGGCGGTGGCAATGACGATTCCGACGACGGCTAGAGTCCCAGTTAGCTGCCTAGAAAAAGGTAAACCCCTTTTTAATTTTTTAATTATTGATTAGTCATTTTTCCTTCATGTTAGTACTGTTGTTAATTAGAATCTCATAAAGTGAGAATTAGGATTATATGCTGTAGAAACCTATAGGATTTTCGTGCAATGAAATGGTGGTTGTTATGTTGTTATGTTAAACTAGTATTCTTGCCTTGGTTCTTTATTTCCCTGTTTAGCTTCATATTTTAGCCTTGTGAATTCATTGTTTCATCTTGACGTTATTCGTTAACTTTTAATAGATGGTGTTCTTCTAATCTGAATTGATATTTGTTGTGGTTTAATCCACTGTTTTCTTTAATGTTTCTTGCTTCTGTTTTCTTTTCTTTTTTTAGTCCACTGTCTTGGTTCAATGTTTCTTGTTAAGCTTTTAGTCTATTGTTTTAGCTGAAGTGTTTGCTTGGTTGTTTTTTTTGGGTAATCACTTGATTATGCATGTTTGTACGGGCTACTAACAATGTGTTAATGTCTCATCTTCCTGTTTGAGCTTTAAATTTGTCAAATTAGGTATTTAAGTTCATGTTTTCTTAAATCAAATCTTCTAGAAACCTCTCTTTCGCTATATTTATTGGATTTCCTTCTCCAATAAGCTGCTAAAAGGTCTGCATAACATTTGAAAATAGCTATATTCCGGTCTTTATGAGATTAACGTTATAAAACAGTAATCGTCTGATAATCAAAATGTGAGTTTTTCTTTGGTTGCTTTGCAAGGATCTCAACATCGAGTCTTATTTTTCACTCTTTGTGTTCAAGCGTGTTTATAGCTACAGTACCATTTTGATTAGAAGTATATCTTAATGCAACCAATTTTTAGTGTCCAAATTTAGAGTAAGCAATGTGTTTTTACTATATATTTTCTATAGCTTACCAATGTTGTGATTGAAATTAATTCTTTCTTTTTTTTTTGTTCAATGCATGTGACACTAATTTGAGTCCATTTTGACTCTTCCTTGCATTCTGTTGGTCTTGGAGGCGAACACTTATTCATTGAGTCAATCCAAAGAGCTATGTACTGGTTCTGTAAAAATGGAAAATGGATATGAATCCATTGGAAGACAAGTGTACAGGCTGAAAAGAATGAGAAATGGGCAAAAGAAACCCGACCAACTCCGAAGTAGCAACACATTATATGAGTCAATTAAACCCATAAATGACAAAGGAACAATGTTGAGGCTCAAAGTCCATATGTGAATCTGTAAGCAGTGATAAAGGGGTTAAAACTCATGAGTAGAGACATAGCAGTGAGGCAGCATCCTAAAAGGCTGAAGATCACATCCTTTTTCGGACTTAAGAATGTCCAGAAAGATAGTAGTAGAATTATTCATATCTTCTTGGTGCTTTATTTTTTGAGCTAACTTTATTCCTTTTAACTTAGTTGAATCTCCTAATGAGAAGTCTTTGTATATAGCCAAATCAAAATTTCTCTTTTTATTTTTCAAATCCATCTAAGTTTAACTTCTCTAAATAAACTGCACACTTTTCAAATGAATGATACTTTCTCCAAGTTGGATAAACCAAGGTTCTCAATCAATTTTCTACTTGAACGAGTTTAAACATATCATAGCTTTTTCTTTAAAAACAGGTTTAAGTTTGGTTTTATTATTTGATAGCCTCTTTTTTGAAAACTCAATAAAATAAATTGCCACCCTTTCTTTAAAATTAGTCAAAAGAGTTAGTTTTTAAACAGAACAGACAACCTCGAGTTAGCTGATACTTTTGGTTCCTTAACGCCCTTCCAAGAGTATTAATAGGAACCACTTACCCGAATTTCTTGATTTTTAAAGATTTTTTCTGTTTTAAGTCCTTAGAGATTTCTCCTTAGGTTTTCTTGATTTTTCCTAAATAAATTAAGTGGCTACTCTGTTTTAAATTGAGTTTGAAACCTTTTTCTAAGTTTTCGAATTCAAACAAGTCTTAGTAAGTTTCCCGCAAAATAGAAATGGTGACTCTGCTGGGGAATCAACTAGGTTCTAACCATATGTTTGAAACTGAATTTTATTTGACTAACTATTCGAAGTTGTAATAAAATTTTTTATTGCTTTATTTACTTATTTGTTTAAATTCTTGTAATTATAAATTGTTGTATTCATGACATATTTGTCACGACCCGAAATCCCATTTGGGCCGGACTGACACCAGAAGCCGATATGGCCCGAGAGAACCAATCTTTACTCGTGAACCTTAGCATGCATATCCTCGTGTGAATCTTCTTATACCTCATGCAACTATGCGGAAGTCATGAATCTGGTAACATATGCCATATATATATATATATATATATATAAATAAATAAATAAATAAAACTTGGCCGTTGGGGCCATTACGTCGAACTGAATGTACATCTTACATCCATATACCCACATATATCTACAAAGCCTCTAACAGATATATCTATAAGACCAACTTAAAGTCGGGACAAGTCCCTGCCTTATACTACCTTTACAACATCAAAATGAATATACAACTATGACCCAGAAAGCTCCGAACCAAGTGGAGCTCACCAAAACTCTGCAAATGATCCACAGTCTACTGAGGAGGTTTACTAATGCCTGCACCTGCAACATGTAAGGTAAGTTCCCCCGATGGGGGTCAGTACGAAGAATGTACTGAGTATGTAAGGCTATAAGAAACTGTAATAATACATAAATACTTCATGAAATCGAGCGTAAGAGAATAGTCACTATGGATAGACCTCCGTTCTGAAATATGTGGAACCATGTTCAGTACTTCCATTATCCTTATTACTAAATCATTCACTCTTATCATCATCATTCTTATAACAACCTTCATAATTATACATTCATGCAAGGAATACACTATCATTTCTTTTTCAACTATCTTCACTACTGTTCATCTAACTAGTTAGTGGTTCATAATATAATATCGGATATCTAGCTGATCAGTGGGCTATAATATAAATCGGACATCCAGCTGATCAGTGGGCCATACTAAATAAATAGAATAATAATACCGGACATCCAGCTGATCGGTGGGCTCTAATATAAATCGGACATCCAGCCGATCAGTGTGCAATACTAAATAAATAGAATAATAAAAATACCGGACATCCAGCTGATCGGTGGGCTCTAATATAAACCGGACATCCAGCTGATCAGTGGGCCATACTAAATAAATAGAATAGTAATAATACCGGACATCCAGCTGATCGGTGGGCTCTAATATAAATCGGACATCCAGCCGCTCAGTGGGCAATACTAAATAAATAGAATAATAATAATACCGGACATCCAGCTGATTAGTGGGCTCTAATATAAACTGGACATCCAGCTGATCAGTGGGCCATACTAAATAAATAGAATAGTAATACCATAGCATGATATTGGGATTTTCCCATCCGAGCTTATGCCCTTTTGATTAGATCCATAGTCAATGAAACATAAAGAAACCATGCATACATTACTACTAGGCATACATCTTTCCCTTTCATTATTAGGAGAGTGATACATTGATGATTGAAACATTATTGGGAACACATAAATATATGACTTCATTCTTTTACTTTCATGAGATTGATTCAATGATAGTCATAACATTATTAGAACTTGGAACCAACAAATATACGTTACTTACTTCCTTTCTTTTTAGAGATTGGTACTTTTGCTCTTGAGAGATTGGTACAAACATAATCATAATATTATTAGACTTTGGAACATAACATTCTCGGAACTTGGATTTATAATATATACACACTTTTATGACACATTAAGGATCGCGATGCTATTGGAAACACACATATATGCTTTACCTCATTTTTCTACTTCCAAGAGATTGGCACTTTTACTAATTCTTATGAGATCTTTTATAAGTAAGTATATAATACCGGGCCTCCACCTTTGGTGGGATATAGTAAATAACATAAAATAGTATTGGGATTATTCCATCTAGAACTTATACCCTTTACTAGGTTATAAGAATGACACGTTAAAGATCCTGACATTAAAGCACACACTTATATACACATCTCACTTCACTCCTTTACTTCATGAGTTTGACATCCTTACTTATGAGGACTAATTATACTAGCTTGCACATCACCTCTCTTATTACTCTTATGAGATTGGTACTTCTACTTATTAAAGATTGGTACAAGGATAATCATCATACTATAGGGCTTTGGAACATGACATGATTGGAAAATTCTTTTCAAGAATAAATAGATTCTCTTACATTATTACCCTCTTGAGATAGTTCTTTTAGGAATTACAACGTCATGACATCTATGGAACTTCAATCAATGAATAAGAGATTAGTGAATCATAATTCATCTAAGAATAGGGCACATATGAATAAAAATATACGTCACCCTGAATTGATATACTTCAAGCCTCTCGGAATTGAAACAAGCCCAATGTCAATAGGAACAATATGTTGTAGAAGGATACAGAAAGAGTAACCTTACATACCTTGTATTTTCAATATGATTCTACAATCTTAAGTGTGCATACAATAGTCCCGCTCTGTCCTTATGTTTCACTCTACAACACAAGTACATAACGGAACCAACATTAACCACCAACTACCTTACAATGGCATACAATAACAATAAGTCACATGTTTGGCTTTAACATGTCATTTCCCCCTTGACAATACCATTGATGAAATATTATACCAATAATCCCACAATATTCCATACATTGACCAACACATGATAACCAATAGCATATCACACCAAGTTCATACTTTACACTTCTCCATCACCACCACATCACAATTATTCCATCAAACTACTTCAATACACCTCACAACAACAAATCGGCCAAAATCTCATAATTTACACTTATAGAAAAATAACAAGTTTAGGACCATAATCACACCATAAATGGTAATATTTTATCCATACCATTCTCTTTCATCAAGACAACAAGTCATATTTCAAGTTACAATCCCATGGATTTCACATCTTTCACAAAAACACAAAGTGTCATATCCAACACTCCCAAGCATAAACAACATGATTTACATACTCTTCCATGCATATAATATGTTAAATTACAATAATAATCACTTACCTAAGCTTGGAAGATGATGATCTTGTCCAAAGATGGCTTAGGGTTTGAAGAGTCACAAAGAGGTCTCTTGAAAATTCTAGAAAATAAGAGAATGTGATGTGTGTGTCTAATGAATTGAAAATCTGATTTTTCCCCCTTTATATAAGCCTTGTGTCCATGCTTATCTAGTCTCACATGTGTGTTTACTAGTCAATGGAAGAATGGGTCTTTTGACCCATTTTTGGCCCATGTGTTTTTCTCATTTTGGGCCCTTTTTGAGCCCAATTCACTTAACCCAATAAAATCAATAATTCCTCATGTTTAACTCATTTAATATGTGTTACAATGATATTCTCACTCACGGGATTTATACTTGTGGCCTCAATCCCCAAAACAAGCAATTCTAGCCACGTATGGCCTATTTTGACCATAAGGGTAAAGTCGTCATTTTGATGCCAAATTCGTTCTCGAGTAATTTTATCATACCAATATAATACTTTAATCATTTCATGTATATTCTCATGGTTGTATAATAAACATGGCAAAAGTCGGCTCAATACGTCCCCGGGCACCCTTAGGACTTAAGAAAATTTCCAATTTTGAAAAGTGGCCAAAACCAGCGTGGCATGCCCTTGGGCGCGCCATCTTGCTGCCTCTGGACTAAAAAATTTAGCCCAGAGCGGCGTGGCACACCCTCTGGCGTGCCCCAGCCTTACAATTTTCAAAAATTTTGTTTTTCGACCTTTCTTCACTGGTTTGGTTAGATACTTCAAGTCCTATTCTTTAACTTACTTCTTACCCTTAATATCCTTTGTTTGGAGGTCCTCTTAGCCTCATTTTGAACCCCACAAATTCTCCACAAAAATCACAAAATACTTCCTACGAAGGGCTAATCATATGTACGAAGCCAAATTCTAATATTTTTTCTCATCACTAACTTTACAAATTACTTACTCATGGCATCTCGACACCTAAGTAACCATTGTTCAACGTCGTCACACAGGGTTGGGAGTATACGGGGTGTTACATTCTCCCCCCCTTAGGAACATTCATCCTCGAATGTTAGCAACATCGTCTCATGTACAACCAATGCATCTTTACGTTATACATATACACTTAATGTACTTATATCTTTGTCCACTTCCGTACTTTTGAATTTTTCTTCCGTTTGAAAAAAATATAGGTACTTTGATTTCATCATTTCTTCAAATTCCCATATGATCTCTTCGACTTGTTGTTTGTTTCCAAATCTCATTACCCCTTTCATTAGTGACACTTCCATGAATACTCAGTCATCTATGACAAACTCTAATTCTCTTCTCCTAATATCGACCTATAAGTAACTACATCATACATAAAAATATCAATGGAATAAAATATGAGAGAATAGCCCAATTGACATACGAAGAACTCATAATAACCATACTATGTTTGTAATGCTGTCCTGGGTATATCAACATCATTCATTTCCTCATCCAATCATCATTCATTTCATTGTTTCATTCATTTTTGTTCTTCTAACCCCGTAACTGATTTAACAAATCGTCAATTCTGGGGAGGGAATATTTACTCTTAATTGTCACCTCATTCAGTTGCCGATAGCCGACACACATTCTCAACGTACGTGCCATCTTACTTTGTACAAACAACACTGGTGTATCCCCACGGGGACACTCGAAGTCTTACAAGGTGACATATGTACTCTTTGAACATTATTTCCTTACCTCAAAATAGAGAATAAATTTAACCTTCAATACTCCAACACTCTCATTTCCATCTCAATAAAATCAACCAACATAACATGATCACAAACACTCACTATACCATTACTATCTATCCTTTTTTTTTTTTCTAACTCTAATAAATTCACCAACTAGCGTAAATACTTTAAGTGGCTTAACTAGTAAGAATTATTTCAAAACATATGATAAGGTACAACTTGAATTACTCAATGCAGATACATTCTGTCAAAAGACAGATATTATACCTGTACCCACGTCAGGAGAAATCTCCAAATTCTTTCGGTCGACGGGTGCATAGGTGCGATTCTGTGCTCCACTGGAACTAGTTTCCCCTCTAGCACCTCTGCCATGACCAACAGGTTGTACACCTAACAATGATAACACCATGGCAGATTCCGTAGGTCGTGTTATACTACCCGTGGCCCTCAGTGGGCAATCCCTCTTTACGTGCTCGGACCTACGACACCAAAAGCAAACATCCGCACCAAACCAGCAGTCACCTGAATGAAACTTCCCGCAGCGCTGGCACCGCTGACGAAAAGACCTCGATTGGCTCAGATTTACTTGTTCTCTATACCCCATTGTTTGTGATCCCTGAGTCCCATCATATTGCCCGGCTTGACCGCCTCTAAACCCTTGAAATTGAGATGAAGCACCTGCTGTAGGATAAGAAATTGATAGTCTAGGCGGTCTAGGAAAAATTTGAGGCCTAAATTCTCCTTGGGAAGCCATGAACTGTCCCACAGATCTCGCCCTCTTTGATGGCCCTTCTTCAAATTCTTGTATCCTTCCCTTTTGCCTTTGATCCTCCATCTTTTGCGCGAAGTCTTGTATTCTGGATATATCCATATCTTTATTTAACGCAGCAATAGTACAGTCCCTTACCAAGTATGGCTCCAATCTGTCTACATACCGATGTACTCTATCGGCCATAGTCGCTACCATATTAGGAGCGTATCTAGCCAAGGAATTAAACCGAAGACTGTACTCCCTGACGCTCATATTTCCTTGACAAAGATTGAGAAATTGGTCTACACGTGCCTCCCGGATCTCATATGGAAGGTAGTGGTCAAGAAAAGCTGTTTTAAATTCCTCCCAACTTGCTGGAAGTGCACCGATACCCCTGGATCTTTTCCAATCTTCGTACCATAATACAGCCTCTCCTTTTAATCTATAAGCCGTAAGTTCAACCGTTTCTACACCATTCACGTGCATAACTTCTAGAGCTCTTTGAATTTGATCTATAAAGTCTTGCGGATCTTCATTAAGATTTGATCCGGTAAATGTGGGAGGATCCAATTTCAGGAAATCCGGTGTCCGCCGGCTAGCTACCCTAGCTGCACCATCATCACTTGTCATTGGACCAGCTCGTCCCTGAGTTTGTGCAGCCACTATCTGAGTCAACATATGCACTGCATTTTTCAATTCCTATAACTCTTGCTTCATAACATTAACAGGTGATTCTGGGGACTCAGTTTCAGCCCCATAATGTCTAGCTGGGTCGGGTGGTGATTTTCCACTTCCTTCTCCTGCCAGCATGTCTACCTACTTATCTTTGCCCTTATCTTGTCTTGTCATCAACATTTTACTATACAAAGGAAAACCAACGTCAATGATCAGATATGATTTCACTTATAATATTGACTCTATTGCACTATCTAGAAATGAAGAAATGAAACAACTCCTAAATGTCCCGTAGCCTCCTACTTATAAATGTGGCGCACAACACATCCATAAGCAAGATTCTACTCAGAAACGGCTTTGTAGACACCCTTAGAATGACCTGCTCTAATACCACTTTTGTCACCACCCGAAATCCCATTTGGGCCGGACTGGCACCCGAAGCCAATATGGCCCGAGAGAACCAATATTTACTCATGAACCTTAGTATGCATATCCTCGTGTGAATCTTCTTATACCTCATGCAACTATGCGGAAGTCATGAATCTGGTAACATATGCCACATATATATATATATATATATATAAATAAAACTTGGCCGTTGGGGCCATTACGTCGAACTGAACGTACATCTTACATCCATATACCCACATATATCTACAAAGCCTCTAACAGATATATCTATAATACCAACTTAAAGTCGGGACAAGTCCCCGCTTTATACTACCTTTACAACATCAAAATGAATATACAACTATGACCCAGAAAGCTCCGAACCAAGTGGAGCTCACCAAAACTCTGCAAATGATCCACAGTCTACTGAGGAGGTTTACTAATGCCTACACCTGCAACATGTAAGGTAAGTTCCCCCGATGGGAGTCAGTACGAAGAATGTACTGAGTATGTAAGGCTATAAGAAACTGTAATAATACATAAATACTTCATGAAATCGAGCGTAAGAGAATAGTCAATATGCATAGACCTCCGTTCTAAAATATGTGGAACCATGTTCAGTACTTCCATTATCCTTATTACTAAATCATTCACTCTCATCATCATCATTCTTATAACAACCTTCATAATTATACATTCATGCAAGGAATATACTATCATTTCTTTTTCAGCTATCTTCACTACTGTTCATCTAACTAGTTAGTGGTTCATAATATAATATCGGATATCTAGCTGATCAGTGGGCTATAATATAAATCGGACATCCAGCTGATCAGTGGGCCATACTAAATAAATAGAATAATAATACCGGACATCCAGCTGATCGGTGGGCTCTAATATAAATCGGACATCCAGCCGATCAGTGTGCAATACTAAATAAATAGAATAATAAAAATACCGGACATCCAGCTGATCGGTGGGCTCTAATATAAACCGGACATCCAGCTGATCAGTGGGCCATACTAAATAAATAGAATAGTAATAATACCGGACATCCAGCTGATCGGTGGGCTCTAATATAAATCGTACATCCAGCCGATCAGTGGGCAATACTAAATAAATAGAATAATAATAATACCGGACATCCAGCTGATTAGTGGGCTCTAATATAAACTGGACATCCAGCTGATCAGTGGGCCATACTAAATAAATAGGATAGTAATACCATAGCATGATATTGGGATTTTCCCATCCGAGCTTATGCCCTTTTGATTAGATCCATACTCAATGAAACATAAAGAAACCATGCATACATTACTACTAGGCATACTTCTTTCCCTTTTATTATTAGGAGAGTGATACATTGATTATTGAAACATTATTGGGAACACATAAATATATGAATTCATTCTTTTACTTTCATGAGATTGATTCAATGATAGTCATAACATTATTAGAACTTGGAACCAACAAATATACGTTACTTACTTCCTTTCTTTTTAGAGATTGGTACTTTTGCTCTTGAGAAATTGGTACAAACATAATCATAATATTATTAGACTTTGGAACATAACATTCTCGGAACTTGGAGTTATAATATATACACACTTTTATGACACATTGAGGATCGCGATGCTATTGGAAACACACATATATGCTTTACCTCATTTTTCTACTTCCAAGAGATTGACACTTTTACTAATTCTTATGAGATCTTTTATAAGTAAGTATATAATACCGAGCCTCCACCTTTGGTGGGCTATAGTAAATAACATAAAATAGTATTGGGATTATTCCATCTAGAACTTATACCCTTTACTAGGTTATAAGAATGACACGTTAAAGATCCTGACATTGAAGCACACACTTATATACACATCTCACTTCACTCCTTTACTTTATTAGTTTGACATCCTTACTTATGAGGACAAATTATACTAGCTTGTACATCACCTCTCTTATTACTCTTATGAGATTGGTACTTCTACTTATGAAAGATTGGTACAAGGATAATCATCATACTATAGGGCTTTGGAACATGACATGATTGGAAAATTCTTTTCAAGAATAAATAGATTCTCTTACATTATTACCCTCTTGAGATAGTTCTTTTAGGAATTACAACGTCATGACATCTATGGAACTTCAATCAATGAATAAGAGATTAGTGAATCATAATTCATCTAAGAATAGGGTACATATGAATAAAAATATACGTCACCCTGAATTGATATACTTCAAGCCTCTCGGAATTGAAACAAGCCCAATGTCAATAGGAACAATATGTTGTAGAAGGATACGGAAAGAGTAACCTTACATACCTTGTATTTTCAATACGATTCTACAATCTTAAGTGTGCATACAATAGTCCCGCTCCATCCTTATGTTTCACTCTACAACACAAGTACATAATGGAACCAACATTAACCACCAACTACCTTACAATGGCATACAATAACAATAAGTCACATGTTTGGCTTTAACATGTCGTTTCCCCCTTGACAATACCATTCATGAAATATTATACCAATAATCCCACAATATTCCATACATTGACCAACACATGATAACCAATAGCATGTCACACCAAGTTCATACTTTACACTTCTCCATCACCACCACATCACAATTATTCCATCAAACTACTTCAATACACCTCACAACAACAAATCGGCCAAAATCTCATAATTTACACTTATAGAAAAATAAAAAATTTAGGACCATAATCACACCATAAATGGTCATATTTTATCCATACCATTCTCTTTCATCAAGACAACAAGTCATATTTCAAGTTACAATCCCATGGATTTCACATCTTTCACAAAAACACAAAGTGTCATATCCAACACTCCCAAGCATAAACAACATGATTTACATACTCTTCCATGCATATAATATGTTAAATTACAATAATAATCACTTACCCAAGCTTGGAAGATGATGATCTTGTCCAAAGATGGCTTAGGGTTTGAAGAGTCACAAAGAGGTCTCTTGAAAATTCTAGAAAATAAGAGAATGTGATGTGTGTGTCTAATGAATTAAAAATATGTTTTTCCCCCTTTATATAAGCCTTGTGTACATGCGTATCTAGTCTCACATGTGTGTTTACTATTCAATGGAAGAATGGGTCTTTTGACCCATTTTTGGCCCATGTGTTTTTCTCATTTTGGGCCCTTTTTGAGCCCAATTCACTTAACCCAATAAAATCAATAATTACTCATGTTTAAATCATTTAATACGCGTTACGATGATATTCTCACTCACGGGATTTATACTTGTGGCCTCAATCCCCAAAACAAGCAATTCTAGCCACGTATGGCCTATTTTGACCATAAGGGTAAAATCGTCATTTTGATGCTAAATTCGTTCTCGAGTAATTTTATCATACCAATATAATAATTTACTCATTTCATGTATATGCTCATGGTTGTAGAATAAACATGGCAAAAGTCAGCTCAGTACGTCCCCGGGCACCCTTAGGACTTAAGAAAATTTCCAATTTTGAAAAGTGGCCGAAACCAGCGTGGCACGCCCTTGGGCGTGCCAGCTTGCTGCCTCTGGACTAAAAATTTTATCCCAGAGAGGCGTGGCATGCCCTCTGGCCCGCCCCAGCCTTAAAATTTTTGAAAATTTCATTTTTTGACTTTTCTTCGCAGGTTTGGTTAGATACTTCAAGTCCTATTCTTTAACTTACTTCTTACCCTTAATATCCTTTGTTTGGAGGTCCTCTTAGCCTCATTTTGAACCCCACAAATGCTCCACAAAAATCACAAAATACTTCCTACGAAGGGCTAATCATATGTACGAAGCCAAATTTCAATTTTTTTTCTCATCACTAACTTTACAAATTACTTACTCATGGCATCTCGACACCTAAGTAACCATTGTTCAACGTCGTCACACAGGGTTGGGAGTATATGGGGTGTTACAATATTTCTCCACTCCTGGCAAGTCATTAGGCATTAGGAAAAAAGATGGTTATGTGGGTATCTACACCCACCCTTCCATATAACACCTTAACTTTATTTGAACTGCTAAGTGAAGTAGTTGATTCGAGTCGTTCAGCAGTCACTTGGTGTGTTACCCCGATAAGTCCATTTCAGGTTCTTAGTCAATTTGAACAAACCACTCTAGTTACTAGGATAGAGCGAAACCAAATCCTATTGAATAGGCATTCTGACCTAGCTAATCCGATACCCAAGGTGTATTGGGTCTATTAGTGAGACCATCTTGTGTTGAAAAGGGCCTCCGATCCGAAAAGACAATCATCTCTTATTTGTTTAGTTGAAGGATATGATACCAGTGTGTATGGACGATTGTCCCTTGGGGTTAGGTGTCACGCCCCGAATCCCATCGAGACATGATTGGCACCCGTAGCCGATAAGGCCTGAGAGAACCAACCTTTGCCTATGCTCAATCATATTCATAACCACCATTGCATAATATTACGAAATACGAAAAAAAGAGAACATGGGACATATTTAGGCATACATATGAAACTTGGCCGTTGAGGCCATCCAGTCAAAACAACATGTGTCTTTTACACTATTACACCCACATCGGTCTACAAAAGCCTCTAACAAGAGCATTGACCAAAATGAACCATAAGTCGGGACAAGTCCCCGCTTTACACATTATGTACAATACCAAAACATATATACACTCTGACTCGGAGAAGCCCCGAATGAGCTGGAGCTCACCAAAGAGCCGCTAACACTGGCAATCTACTGAGGAGGCCTACTGGGACCTGCGCCTGCAGCAAGTAAGGTAAATTCCCCGAGAGGGGTCAGTACGAAATAAGTACTGAGTATGCAAGGCTCAGATGAAACTGTACAACACATGAATATTTCAATGAACTCAAAATATATGAATAATCAATGTGAATAAGTCACCATGGTACGCTTTGGAAACCATGTGGATTGCTTTCATTATTTTCATTACTTTCTTTATCTCAATGCTCACATGTCATTACATATCACAATGTACCCGGGCCCCGACTGATCAGTGGGTCTTTCATATCATCATATAGGGATCGAGTCGATCTAGGCTTATGCCCCTAGACTTGCCACCCTCGGGATCGAGTCGAGCTAGGCTTACGCCCCTAGACTTGCCACCCATAAATCCAAATCTCGGGATCGAGTCGAGCTAGGCTTACGCCCCTAGACTTGCCACCCGTACTTGATCATTGACCACATTTGCATTACTTTGATCTTTACTTTGAGATTGTTACTTTGATAGTCATAACATCACTTGGAACTTTGGAACATCATTGTTGGAAACTTTGAATCATTGACCAATAAGGGACAAGTGAATAAATATCAATGAAACATATAACATTACTAGCACCATGATACCATTGGAACCATTGGACAATAATCCATGAACAAGAGACACAAGTAGAGTCACTATTGAAATATTTGAACATAACCTTATTTGAACTTTCAGAAAATTAACCATGAATATGAGGCATGAGAGTCACAAATGATCCATGAGTAGAAAATATATGACAATGACTAGTGATATACGGATATCGGATACCTTAGTACATTTCGGGATAGGACTAGTAATATATCAATGTGAACACTATTTGCCGTAGGAAGATACGGACAAAGTAACCTTACATACCTTGGATTCGCAATACGAATCTACAACCTTAGATGCGTAGACAATAATCCCTCTCCTTCTTTATGTGTCACTCTACAAATACATAACGAAATTCACATTAACCACCAATTACTTTACAAATGCATACCATGTCAATGAATTACATGTTTGGCTTTAAACATGTCATTTCCCCTTGACAAAACCATTGATCATACTATTATTCCAAAAATTCCATAATATTCCCAACATTGACCAATACATGAAAATCAATACATTTCACCACAATACTTCTTCTTTACACTCTCTTATCCATAACACATCCCAAATAATCCATCAAAGCACCTTAATTCAACTCATAACACATATCGGCCAAAATCCCATAATTTCCACTTTTAGCCAAGAACAAATTTAATGCCAAAAATAACACCATACATGTTCATATTTTGTCCATACCATGCTTTTTCATCAAAGGCACAAGGCCTAATTCACACTTGAATTCCATATACCACAAATCTCATACAAAATCACCAAGTATCATGACCAACTTTTCCAAGCACAACCAACATGATATACATATTCTTTTATGCATATAATATATTAATCCATGAAAATAAATACTTACCAAGGCTTGGAATATGTTGATCTTGTCCAAGGAGTCCCAAGGAATTGTTTTGCTTTAGGGTTTGGAAATGAGAAATGTTTGTGAAAAATATCCAAAAGGCATGTGAGGCTTTGATGATAAAAAATCTGATCTTGGGGCCTTTATATAGACCCCAAGTCAAGCTTAGCCTTTTATTTGGCATTTAATATGGTCAAAGTGGAAGAATGGATATTTTTGCCCTTTGGGCCAATTCTTTCATTTCCATTTTGGGCCTAACTTTGGGCCCAAGAACTCATATCCATGCAACCCATACAATTTCATGTATTAATCACCATATCTCTCATGTTTACATAATTCCCTAATGTCACGACAATATTCTTTTAAACAATTCTCATTCGTCCTTTCGATCGCAAAAATTGGAATTCTAGTCGCCCTTGGTTTCATTGGACATTTTGGATCACTATTCACCTTTCGTGATTTGATCATGTAGGAGTATGTAGGAGTGTATTGAAGTGTTTGACTCTTTAAAAATTCTCAAATAACTCCAAAGAATCAAAAGAAACCATCTAGGAATCGTCGTAGAATTGCGTTACGAAACGACGCCGGAAAGGCATAGTTTTTGTTCCTTGCGCCACACCCCCTGAAACAGGGTAGTGGCGCAAGAATTGGGCCTGCTCTGAAGTTTATGCAGGCTGGTGGCTTGCGCCACACCCCTGAAACAGGGTAGTGGCGCAAGTTTCAGCATTTTGCTGAAATTTCCGGCCACTAATCCGACGTTTACGTATCGTCCAATCCTTTATCAAAACACTACAAAATACTTACTTAGTGATCTTAACCATCAAGTAAACATGACTTAAAGTCACCAAATGAGGTTAGAATATGTACGAGTTCTTACCCAAATGCTCCATGACATCACAACACACCTCCTACGAAGATCTAATCGCACATGTTAAGTCCGATATCAAATGTCTCACCAATAACACTATAAAACACATATGCATGGCATCTCAACACCTATGTAGATATGATCCCAAGGTATCAAGTGAGGTTATAAAGTACGGTGTGTTACATTCTTCCCCCCTTAGAAACATTCGTCCTCGAATGTTAACAACAGTGTCTTATATACAACAAATACATCTTTACTTTAACATACCTATACACATTCACATAATGCTTTTAAATACTTACTTGTTATTGTTCCACCTCCGCACTGCGAACTTCTTGGTCCATTTGGAATAAGTGGGGATACTTGAATTTCATCATTTCTTCCGCTTCCCATGTGATCTCCTCTACTTGTTGATTTCTCCACAGGACTTTTACGGATGCTATGTCTTTATTTCTCAATCTCTTTACTTGTCGATCTAGGATAGCAATGGGCACCTCTTCATAAGTGAGATCCTCTGCCACTTGAACATCTTCTACGGGCACAATACGTGAAGGATCTCCTATGCATTTCCGGAGCATCGACACATGAAATACCGGATGGACTGACGAAAGGTCCTGGGGTAGTGCCAACTCATACGCAACTTGCCCAAATCTTCTAATAATTTCATATGGGCCTATGTAACGTGGACTCAATTTTCCTTTCTTTCCGAATCGCATTACCCCTTTCATCGGTGACACCTTTAAAAATACCCAATCACCTATGGCAAATTCAAGCCCTCTTCTTCTCACATCGGCATATGACTTGTGACGACTTTGAGCCGTTTGTAACCGTTGTTGGATAACTTTAACTTTCTCCATGGCTTAGTGAACAATATCTGGCCCAAGTAAAGCAGTTTCTCCTGCTTCAAACCACCCAATTGGTGATCTACATTTTCTTCCATACAAGGCTTCATAAGGTGCCATTTTAATACTTGAATGATAGCTATTGTTATATGCAAATTCAATAAGAGGCAAATGGTCATCCCAACTACCTTGAAAATCCAACGTACATGCTCGTAGCATATCTTCAAGTGTCTGAATAGTACGTTCGGCTTGTCCATCAGTCTGAGGATGGAAAGCCGTACTCAAATTCACCTGAGTACCCAAACTCCGCTGAAAAGATTTCCAAAAGTGTGCTGTGAACTGTGCTCCTCTGTCTGATATAATAGAAAGTGGAATACCATGCAATCGTACTATCTCCTTTACATACAACTTTGCATAATCCTCAGCTGTATAGGTCGTCTTGACCGGTAGAAAATGCGCTGATTTAGTAAGTCGGTCCACTATGACCCATATGGAATCAAACTTCCGCAATGTACGAGGCAAACCCGTAATAAAATCCATATTAATCATATCCCACTTCCAGACTGGAAGATTGATACATTGCATGTAACCTCCTGGTTTCTGATGTTCCACTTTCACTTGTTGACAATTTGGGCACCGCGAGACAAATTCTGCAATGTTCTTTTTCATGTTGCCCCACCAGTACACCTCTTTCAATTCATGGTACATTTTAGTAGCACCCGGATGAATGGAATAGCGCGAATGGTGCGCCTCTGTCATTATTCGTGCCCTCAGTTCATCTACGTCCGGTACACATAGTCTCCCTTGACATTGAAGCACCCCTTCCGATGTAATATCAAATGCCTTGGTCAAATTCTGCTGCACATTCTCCTTTAGCTGTAATAAAATAGAATCCGCATACTGTTTCTCTTTCACTTCAGCTATCAAGGAGGATTCTGCTGCATTCTGCACCATAACTCTATCATCGGAGGATTCAATAAGTGAACTCCCAAGCTGGCTAATTGATTCAAATCTTTGATTATCTCACGCTTTTCATTCAACTGACCACTAGTGCTTTCGACTGCCTTACGGCTCAATGCATCAGCTACGACATTTGCTTTGCCTGGGTGTAAAGAATATCAATGTCATAATCTTTTAAAAGCTCCAACCACCTTCGTTGCCTCAAATTGAGTTCCTTTTGCTTAAAAAGTTATTGCAAGCTTTTATGATCCGTATAGATGTCAACATGAACCCCATATAAATAATGACGCCATATCTTTAAAGCAAAAACTACCGCTGCCAATTCAAGATCATGTGTGGGATAGTTTTTCTCATGTGGCCACAACTGTCGTGAGGCATATGCTATCACCCTACCATGCTGCATCAACACACATCCGAGAACAATCCCGGAAGCATCACAATACACTGCATAGCCCTCTGTGCCTTCAGGAAGAACTAACACTGGTGTGGAAGTCAACTTATCTTTCAATTTTTGGAAACCTCTTTCACATGCGTCATTCCATTGAAATTTAATTGCCTTATGAGTTAACTTTGTCAATGGTGCTGCAATAGACGCAAACCCTTCTACAAATCTTCGGTAATAACCTGCCAGACCCAGAAAACTGCCAATCTCTGTGGGTGTCGTAGGTCTTGGACAGTTTTTCACTGCTTCGATCTTTTGGGTATCAACCTGTATACCTTCATCTGATACAATGTGACCCAAGAACGCGACTGATTTCAACCAAAACTCACATTTGGAGAATTTTGCATACAACTTACGGTCACAGAGAATTTGCAACACTTGCCGTAAGTGATAAGCATGGTCTTCTGGTGATCTTGAATAAATAAGGATGTCATCTATAAATACTGTCACGAACACGTCTAGGAATGGCTTGAACACTCTGTTCATCAAATCCATAAACACAGCCGGTGCATTTGTTAGCCCAAATGACATAACCAAAAATTCATAATGGCCATACCGTGTTCGGAAAGCTGTCTTGGGTACATCTTCCTCTCTAACTCTGACCTGATGGTAACCCGACCTCAAGTCAATTTTCGAAAAACACCTGGCACCCTGTAACTGATCAAACAAATCATCAATACGAGGGAGGGGATATTTGTTCTTGATCGTTACTTTATTCAGTTGCCGATAGTCGATGCACATTCTCAAGGTGCCATCTTTCTTTCGCACAAATAATACCGGTGCACCCCAAGGGGACATACTAGGCCTAATGAAGCCTTTATCCAGCAAATCTTTCAACTGCTCCTTCAATTCACGCAGTTCCGCTGGAGCCATTCTATATGGAGGAATAGAAATAGGCTGAGTGTCTGGAATCACATCAATGCCAAATTCTACTTCCCGTTCTAGGGGTAAACCTGGGAGATCCTCTGGGAATACATCTAGAAATTCATTGACTACCGGTACGGACTGTGGAGTTAATGGTTCCACATCATTATCTTTCACTCGTACCAAGTGACATATGTACCCCTTAGCAATCATTTTTCTGGCTTTCAAATAAGAAATAAATCTTCCTCGTGGTGCCCCTATATTTCCCTGCCATTCAAGAACATTTTCTTGTGGAAAACAAAATTGCACCTTCTTGGCCAGCAATCTACCGTAGCATAACAAGAAGCCAACCAATCCATCCCCATTATGACATCAAAATCCACCATGTCCAATTCAATGAGATCGGCCAACGTATCATGACCACACACAGTTATCACACAGTTACGATACACTCTTTTTGCAACAATATAGTCACCAACCGGTGTAGACACTTCAATTGATTTAATTAATAATTCCGGTGCCTTTGCAAATTTGGCAGCAACCAATGGAGTAACATAGGAAAATGTAGAACCTGGGTCAATTAGTGCATATACATTATGTGAGAATATGGACAATGTACCTGTGACAACATCAGGGGAAGCCTCTGAATTCTGGCGGTCCACCAAAGCATAAGTGCGATTCTGGACCCCGCTAGTACTGGCTCCTCCTCTGGCACCTCTACCACGACTAATAGGCTGCACCCCTCGGCCCTGTGAAGGAACCGATGCTGAAGACGCAACAGCCGACCCAGCTGGTCGTGCTATACCACCCATGCTCCGCTGTGGACACTCTCTCGCTATATGTCCCGGCATACCACACCAAAAGCAGGCATTCGTCCCTGTTCGACATGTACCTGTGTGCATACGCCCGCAGTGCTGACACTGCTGACGAGGGAAACCTGCTGCCTGTGATCCATGAACCCCACTACTTTGCCCTGCTGAACCACCTCGAAACCCTCGAGACTGCGAATAAGCACCACCTGTGGAATAAGAGAACGACGGTCTAGGTGGTCTAGGAAACATGCGGGGCCTATATCCTCCTTGGGACATCATAGGTGGTCCCATAGGTCTAGCCCTTTTGGACTGTCCCCTATCAAATTCATGTACCCTGCGTCTTTGTCTCTGATCCTCCATTTTTTAGGCGAAGGCTTGTATGCGAGCAATGTCCATATCCCTATTCAAGGCCGCAATAGTGCAATCTCTTACCAAATATGGCTCTAGTCTGTCCACGTATCTATGGACCCTGTCTGTCATCGTAGCCACAACATTTGGCGCATATCGAGCCAAGGACTTAAATTGCAAGCTATATTCTCTGACACTCAAATTTCCTTGACGGAGATTTAGGAACTGATCCGCATGTGCCTCACGGATCTCATAGGGCAAGTAATGATCAAGGAAAGCCACTTTAAACTCTTCCCACGTAGGTGGATCTGCACCAATGTCACGGGATTTCTTCCAATCCTCATACCACAGTATTGCCTCTCCTTTCAACCTGTACGCAGCAAGTTCCACTGTCTCTACCCCTGTCACATGCATAACTTCCAAGGCCCTCTGAATTTGATCCACGAAGTCCTGTGGATCAGCTTTTGGATCTGCCCCTGTGAAAATAGGAGGGTCCAGTTTCAAGAAATCCTGTGTTCTGCGACTTGCCATTCTAGCCTCATCATCATCATGTGCCATAGCACCAGCTCTTCCCTGGCTTTGTGCCGCCACTAACTGTGTCAACATCTGTACAGCATTCCTAAGATCCTGATCTGTGGCATTTGTCGGTGGTTCCACAGGCACTTCCCTTCTTCTCGGCTCTTCTGGAGCTGAAGAAGTAGAAGAAGCTCGCGTTGCGAACTCAGTTTCAGCCCCACCTTGATCAACTTGTTCAGGTGGTGGTCTACTTGCTCCTTCACCAGCAATTCTATCTATCAGCTTACTTTTACCTTTTCCTCTTCCTCTTCTAGTATTCGGCATTTTGACTATACCAAAGAAAAACAATTACCAATATCAGATACAATGCAACTGACAACATTGGCTCTATTGCACGATCTAGAATGAAGGAAAGAAACAACATCCTAAATGTCTCGTAGCCTCCTACGTATAAATGTGGTGCACAACACATCGATACGTAAGACTCTACTCAGACACGGCTTTGTAGACATCCTTAGACCGACTGCTCTGATACCACTTTTGTCACTCCCCGAATCCCATCGAGACATGATTGGCACCCGTAGCCGATAAGGCCCGAGAGAACCAACCTTTGCCTATGCTCAATCATATTCATAACCACCATTGCATAATATTACGAAATATGAAAAAAAGAGAACATGGGACATATTTAGGCATACATATGAAACTTGGCCGTTGAGGCCATCCAGTCAAAACAACATGTGTCTTTTACACTATTACACCCACATCGGTCTACAAAAGCCTCTAACAAGAGCATTGACCAAAATGAACCATAAGTCGGGACAAGTCCCCGCTTTACACATTATGTTCAATACCAAAACATATATACACTCTGACTCGGAGAAGCCCCGAATGAGCTGGAGCTCACCAAAGAGCCGCTAACACTGGCAATCTACTGAGGAGGCCTACTGGGACCTGCGCCTGCAGCAAGTAAGGTAAATTCCCCGAGAGGGGTCAGTACGAAATAAGTACTGAGTATGCAAGGCTCAGATGAAACTGTACAACACATGAATATTTCAATGAACTCAAAATATATGAATAATCAATGTGAATAAGTCACCATGGTACGCTTTGGAAACCATGTGGATTGCTTTCATTATTTTCATTACTTTCTTTATCTCAATGCTCACATGTCATTACATATCACAATGTACCCGGGCCCCGACTGATCAGTGGGTCTTTCATATCATCATATAGGGATCGAGTCGATCTAGGCTTATGCCCCTAGACTTGCCACCCTCGGGATCGAGTCGAGCTAGGCTTACGCCCCTAGACTTGCCACCCATAAATCCAAATCTCGGGATCGAGTCGAGCTAGGCTTACGCCCCTAGACTTGCCACCCGTACTTGATCATTGACCACATTTGCATTACTTTGATCTTTACTTTGAGATTGTTACTTTGATAGTCATAACATCACTTGGAACTTTGGAACATCATTGTTGGAAACTTTGAATCATTGACCAATAAGGGACAAGTGAATAAATATCAATGAAACATATAACATTACTAGCACCATGATACCATTGGAACCATTGGACAATAATCCATGAACAAGAGACACAAGTAGAGTCACTATTGAAATATTTGAACATAACCTTATTTGAACTTTCAGAACATTAACCATGAATATGAGGCATGAGAGTCACAAATGATCCATGAGTAGAAAATATATGACAATGACTAGTGATATACGGATATCGGATACCTTAGTACATTTCGGGATAGGACTAGTAATATATCAATGTGAACACTATTTGCCGTAGGAAGATACGGACAAAGTAACCTTACATACCTTGGATTCGCAATACGAATCTACAACCTTAGATGCGTAGACAATAATCCCTCTCCTTCTTTATGTGTCACTCTACAAATACATAACGAAATTCACATTAACCACCAATTACTTTACAAATGCATACCATGTCAATGAATTACATGTTTGGCTTTAAACATGTCATTTCCCCTTGACAAAACCATTGATCATACTATTATTCCAAAAATTCCATAATATTCCCAACATTGACCAATACATGAAAATCAATACATTTCACCACAATACTTCTTCTTTACACTCTCTTATCCATAACACATCCCAAATAATCCATCAAAGCACCTTAATTCAACTCATAACACATATCGGCCAAAATCCCATAATTTCCACTTTTAGCCAAGAACAAATTTAATGCCAAAAATAACACCATACATGTTCATATTTTGTCCATACCATGCTTTTTCATCAAAGGCACAAGGCCTAATTCACACTTGAATTCCATATACCACAAATCTCATACAAAATCACCAAGTATCATGACCAACTTTTCCAAGCACAACCAACATGATATACATATTCTTTTATGCATATAATATATTAATCCATGAAAATAAATACTTACCAAGGCTTGGAATATGTTGATCTTGTCCAAGGAGTCCCAAGGAATTGTTTTGCTTTAGGGTTTGGAAATGAGAAATGTTTGTGAAAAATATCCAAAAGGCATGTGAGGCTTTGATGATAAAAAATCTGATCTTGGGGCCTTTATATAGACCCCAAGTCAAGCTTAGCCTTTTATTTGGCATTTAATATGGTCAAAGTGGAAGAATGGATATTTTTGCCCTTTGGGCCAATTCTTTCATTTCCATTTTGGGCCTAACTTTGGGCCCAAGAACTCATATCCATGCAACCCATACAATTTCATGTATTAATCACCATATCTCTCATGTTTACATAATTCCCTAATGTCACGACAATATTCTTTTAAACAATTCTCATTCGTCCTTTCGATCGCAAAAATTGGAATTCTAGTCGCCCTTGGTTTCATTGGACATTTTGGATCACTATTCACCTTTCGTGATTTGATCATGTAGGAGTATGTAGGAGTGTATTGAAGTGTTTGACTCTTTAAAAATTCTCAAATAACTCCAAAGAATTAAAAGAAACCATCTAGGAATCGTCGTAGAATTGCGTTACGAAACGACGCCGGAAAGGCATAGTTTTTGTTCCTTGCGCCACACCCCCTGAAACAGGGTAGTGGCGCAAGAATTGGGCCTGCTCTGAAGTTTATGCAGGCTGGTGGCTTGCGCCACACCCCTGAAACAGGGTAGTGGCGCAAGTTTCAGCATTTTGCTGAAATTTCCGGCCACTAATCCGACGTTTACGTATCGTCCAATCCTTTATCAAAACACTACAAAATACTTACTTAGTGATCTTAACCATCAAGTAAACATGACTTAAAGTCACCAAATGAGGTTAGAATATGTACGAGTTCTTACCCAAATGCTCCATGACATCACAACACACCTCCTACGAAGATCTAATCGCACATGTTAAGTCCGATATCAAATGTCTCACCAATAACACTATAAAACACATATGCATGGCATCTCAACACCTATGTAGATATGATCCCAAGGTATCAAGTGAGGTTATAAAGTACGGTGTGTTACATTAGGAAATATTTAGGTAGTTGCTTGGTTTAAATATCTTCATCTTAAAGGCGTTCGGAGTTCCAAGAAGTCTGAGATTGAAGAACTTTCCATGGTGGCCTAGTTTAGGATTCTACCCCTGCGTGGGGATGGTATTTATTTTATACATTCCCTTCACTCATTTTATATCCCCATTTGGTTTATTCATAAATTTGTATAAATATGTTTTTGCGGCAATGAAATGTTTCACAAACGGCATACGCATCCTTCAATCGTTAGGCCTACCTTTGACTCAAAAGGTCACATGTATGCTAGGATGCGTCATATGCTATTCATATGATATGATATATAGTTTTATTTATCCATGCTTGTGTGATTGCATATTTAATGTACATGTTTTACTTGACTTGTCCAAAGTTCTAAAACATCGTTGAGCAAATAAACTCAAAATGAGAGTCTTCCTAATACACATTTCAAAAGTTCATCCTTAAATCAGTTTCTACTTCATGACATTTCAAAAAGAGGGTCATCGTACAATTCATATTGATCATATCAATGTTTTCAAATATTCAATCATGGTCAATTAACCAAATGTCCATCACTTTTAAGTGATTTTTCAATAGATACAAATCAGAAAGTCAGTTTGTGTTCTATCTTCCAGTCTTTATGCTTTTGTTCAAACACATGATACATTTTGCTTCTTATGACAAAAGTTCCAAAACCAGTAAAAAAGGTCACAATCGTGTCCATTTAGCGACCTTTTTGAGGTGCCTCTTTGTTCCAATTTTGGATAAGTCTACCGTTTAAAGCAAAACAAATATTTTATGCTTTATATTATCTTGGGTTAATTATTGTGATCAACAAACTAACATTTTACCTTTTGAGTTATTCTTCTTTATTAGAGAGGCTGATTTGTGTTGGTGATCAACGATCGAGGAAAAACAGTTTCAACAAACCATTTCAACATGAAAGCCAGTTCAATCAACACCATCTCTAATGTGCCTGTCGCAATCGACTCTACCACTTCAACAAAATCAAAATCATACTTGGAAGCCAATACCCGTCTTAAAAAGCAAGTGGTTGAATTAAGGTCCATGATAACGCAAAACAATACATCTTCACATCTCCCACCAAGCATGAATACAGTTCTTGATGTTCATCAAGAAGGGGCTATGCCTCTTTCAAATGAAGTTGACAAGGGAAATCACTTCACCACTCCTCCACAAATTCAAGATACTCTTCTCATTCATGCTCCCCTTGTGAAAGCATTTGCTTCCCTAAATGGTCAGAATGTATCAATGAAACACCATGTTCCACTTGTGCATACTTATGTTGCTGTACGGATTCAACGACTGAGCTGTCTAGATACGGATCCTTATGGTGAGACTGAAAGATATGTCGAAATTAGTGATAATGAGTTAATGGACAGAAAGCTCAAAAAATTAGAAGATATGGTAAAAGGTGATTCTGAGGTCAATAACAATCAGAATGTGAAGTATGAAGAGCGGTGTGAGCATCCCAAATCAAAGTTACCAATGGGCTACAAAATTCCAGAGTTCAAAAAATTTGATGGATCAGGGAACCCTTACTTTCATTTAGAAGCTTATTGTGGGAAATTGATTAGTGCTGGGGAGAACGAAAGGATAAGAATCAAATTGTTCAGTCAAAGCTGTAACACCCCGTAAGTTTCGGAGTCGGATTAATTCCTATAGCATTTATGGAAATAAAGAAACATGAGAACTTTGAGGATTTTTGCTTTTAAAATGTTGGGCTTAAGTCAATGGGCCTTAAATAGAACCCAAAAATAATGAGAAGACATGGCCCAATTATGGAAATGACCCATTCTTCCATCTTTTGACCCATTCAACATAAAAATAAAGGATAAGCAAGACTTAAGGGGCCTATATATATGGGTAACCATCAGATTTTTATTCATTTTGTGCCACCCATTCCATTTCTAGAATTTTCTCACACATTTCCTTCAACAATACAAACCCTAACTCTTCATCTATTGGACCAAAGCATCATCTTGCAAGACTTGGTAAGTATATACTATCATGGTTTAATATATATTATGCATGGAAGATAGTTTATATCATGTTGGTTATGTTGGTGAAGTGGGAGAAGTTCCCTATGTGCAAAACAATTTGTGTTTGCTAAATCGGAGGATGATTTATGGCTTGAAAACTTAAACATGGGCTTGTGATCTTGAAGAAAATAAACTTTATGGATTAAATATTGATATATAAGATGTGATTATAGTCTTAACTTGTTTTATACTTGTGCATAGTGTTTGGAATTTTTTTTGAGAAATTGGTTATGGTTTTGATGGCATGTTGGCCGTAAAGTATCGTTTTGGTGATGTTATGTGTGTTGTGAAATCATGGATGGTGGTTGACATGTTAAATGATCAAAAATATGTTAAAATTAAGTTGGTTATGATCATGGATCATTCATGGCATTAAAAGACCCAAAACGGAGCCATTTCGGACCAAACGGGCATCCGCCCCCGCAGACGAGGGCATCTGCGGGCGCAGATGCCAACGCAGATGGCACTGGCTGCTGCCAATGGCCATATGTGTGCGCATATGGATGACCTGCGTGCGCAGGTGCAGCGCAGGTCAGTCCAGAATTTAGTTTTGGTTGTTTTCGACTCCCTTTGATCCCCGAAAGCCCCGATACCCTTTTGGGATATAATAATCAACTTGTAATGTCATTCTAATGACTTTGAAGTGTCGTATGGAGGTGTTTTGGACTATGTTAAGTATGTATGGTTGTTTTTATGTTGTTATAAAGGCATAATTACGACGGAATGATAAAGGGAAAAAGCATAAAGGGTAAGTATGGTGTGAAATGCTATCGATGTGTGATCTCTTGGTCAATGTGTGTAATGTCATGGTGTTGTTGGTATGGAAATGCAGTGGATTGTATTGGGAGGGGGTGACATGACATTATATGGTAGCCACATAGTTCATTGTCATCTTGTACGCTTATATAGGGACTAGTTGCTAATGTAAGTCCGGTATGACCTTGTATTGTAGACTAAGAAGTAAAGAAGGAGCTGGACCACTGTATTCATACATAGATTCGTGTATTCATACTTGGAAGTACAGGTATGTAAGGTTACTCTTTCCGTGTCCTTCTACATCATATTGTTCCTACTGACGTTGATCATGTTTCACTTCCAAAAGGCATAAAGCATATCAATTCAGGTTGACGTATATTATTATTCATATGTAACCTAATGGCTTGTTCTATTTCTAACGGTTGTGAAGTACCTCAATTCAGGTTGACATATATTGTTATCCATATATGCCCTATTCTTAGATGAACGAACTATGATTTACTTATCTCATATCCATTGGCTATTCATTGACTGAAATCCCAAAGATGTCAGAATGTGGTGAGTCCTAAAAAGACGATATCAAGAGAGAGTAAGGTATAACGTGAATCTATTAATGCTTGCTTAGCATGTCCAAAATATGTCATGATCCCAAAGTCTCATAGTTTGATGATTGTTGTTCTTGTACCCATCTTTCATAGGTAGAAGTCTTATAAAAGCAATGAAGGAAGTAGGATGTGAGCTAATTTAACCCTCCCTCATAAGTTAAGGTATCAATCTCATGACGTAGAGAAGTGAGGTAATATATATAGGTGTGTTTCAAATAGTGTCTTGATCCTTAGTATGTAAATTCTCAATAGATAAAGTATGTATCTCTCTCATAAGAAGATGTGTGCTAGTGATCTCATGAAGTGAAGGAGTGGAGTGAAATGTGTATATTCTCATAACCTAGTGAAGGGCATAAGATTGTAAAGGAGTAATGCGCGTGGTTGTTATATGTTGCATTAAGTATGGATCACATTCTGAAGGGGTAGAAGTTTAATATAGAACATCTCTATATTGTGCTATGTTAGTTCTTGTTATAGAAGATCTCATAAGAAGTAGCAAAAGTGTTAATCTCTTGGAAGTAGAGAAACAAGGTAAAGTATATACATGTGTGTTGCCAATAGCATCGTGATCCTTAATAGGTCGTACAAGTGTGTAGATATGCTAACTCTAAGTTCTGAGAATGTGATGTTCTAAAATGTAATAATGTTATGATTATGTTTGTACCAAGCTGGTAAAAGTTGAGGTATATATATCATCCATGGGGTGCAAAGAACACCTGCATGACAGTTCTCTATGTATATCATCCATGGGGTGCAAAGAACACCTACATGACGGTTCTCTATATATCATCCATGGGGTGCAATGAACACCTGCATGACGGTCCTATATATATATCATCCATGGGGTGACATGAACACCTGCATGACGGTTCTCTATACATTATCCATGGGGTGACATGAACACCTGCATGACGGTTCTCTATGAATTTCCCACTGATCAGTTGGGCCCGGGCAGTATATGATTAATAAGTTATTGAGTGAAGTAAGCTAAGGTAGAAAAGCAAGTAGAGTGGATGTATGATACCCCTACCATAGAGTGGTTGTAGGTTATATTATTCATCCACCAAGAGAGTGGATGTGTATGAATGAATGTTATTCTTTTGTAATTTACTCACCAAGTAGTAGAACCATAGTGATAATGAACATAGAAGCTGGAAAGAATCTCTTGAGTGTAAATACGTATGAAAGATATTCTAAGATTGGTAAGGATAAAAAAAATGAATGTCCTAAAATGTTCATAACGAAAGTAGTGTACAAGTTTCCAGTTAGAACGATGGTTTAACCATATTAAATAATCTCTCCTATTTATTTCATTGACATTATCCTATTTATTTCATTGACATTCTCATGTATGATGTAATTTCTCTAGCCTTACATATTCAGTACATTCTCGTGCTGACCCCCTCGGGGGACTTACCTTACATGTGCAGGTGCAGGCATTAGTAGACCTCATCTGTAGACTGGGGATCATTTGCAGAGTTTTGGTGAGCTCCACTTGGTTCGGGGCTTTCCGAGTCATAGTGTACATTGTTTTGATATTGTAAATATTGTATAGACATGGTCATGTATTTGTTAGAGGCTTTCGTAGACCTATGTGGGCATGTGAATGAAAGAAGTGTACGTTCAGTTCTACGTAATGGCTCCAACGGCCAAGTTTTATATATATGTTTATGGCATAAGTTTCCATGTTTATGATTTCTACATAGTTGCATAATAAAGAATAAGACGCATATGAGGGCATGCATGTGAAGGTTCATGAGCAAAGATTGGTTCTCTCGGGCCATATCGGCTTCGGGTGCCAATCACGTCCCGATGGGATTCGGGGCGTGACAAAAGTGGTATCAGAGCAGTTCATTCTAAGGGTCTCTACAAAGCCGTGTCTGAGTAGAGTCTTGCTTATGGATGTGTAGCGCGCCACATTTCTAAGTTGGAGGCTACGGGACATTTAGGAGTTGTTTCATTTCTTCATTCTAGATCGTGCAATAGAGCCATTGTCATAGGTGGGATTATATCTGACCAGGTTAATTGGTTTTCTTTGATATAGTAAAATGCCGATTACAAGACGAGGCATGGATAAAGGAAAGGAGGTATACATGCCTACCGGGGAAAGAACATGTCAATCACCACTCGATCCAGTTAGTCAATGCGGGGGTGAAACTGAGTCCCCAGAATCACCTGTTAATGTTACGAAACAAGAGTTACGGGATTTGAGAAATGCAGTACAAATGTTGACTTAGATAGTTGTTGCACAGAATCAAGGACAATTTGGTCCAACGGTAAGGAATGATGATACAGATAGGGCGGCTAGTCGGAGGACACAGGATTTTCTGAAATTGGATCCTCCCATATTTACCGGGTCTGATCTTAATGAGGATCCGCAAGACTTTATAGATCAAATTCAGAGGGCCTTAGAGGTTATGCATGTAACTGGTATAGAAACAGTAGAGCTTGCAGCATATAGACTAAAAGGCGAGGCTATACTATGGTACGAGGATTGGAGACGATCTAGGGGTGCCGGTGCACTTCCAGCTAGTTGGGAGGAATTTAAGACAGCATTCCTTGATCATTATCTTCCCTATGAGGTTCGCGAGGCTCGTACGGATCAGTTTTTACATCTGCGTCAAGGAAATATGAGCGTCAGGGAGTACAGTCTCTGGTTTAACTCTTTGGCTAGATATGCTCCAAATGTAGTAGCCACTATGGCCGATAGAGTTCATCGGTATGTAGACAGATTGGAGCCATACTTGGTAAGGGATTGTACTATTGCTGCATTGAATAAAGACATGAACATAGCCAGAATACAAGCCTTCGCGCAAAAGATGGAGGATCAAAGGCAAAGGGAAAGGATAAAAGAATTTGAGACAGGGCCGTCAAAACGGGCTCAACCCATGGGACAGTTTATGACATCCCAAGGTGGGGTTAGGCCTTGGATTTTCCCAAGTTCACCTAGACCATCATTTTCTCACCCTACAGCAGGTACTTCCTCTCACTTTCGAGGGTCTAGCGGTTTAAATCAGGCCTGGAAAAGTAGCGGGGATCGTGGTTCAAGTTCACAGATGACAGGATCTTTTCGCCCACTGTGTCAGTATTGTAGACGCTTTCATTCAGGTGAATTCCGGCGGGGAACTACTAGTTGTTATTGGTGTGGCATAGAGGGTCACTTAATAAGAGAATGCCCACAAAGGGATTCGAGTGGTGTAGTACGACCTACAGGATCAACCGCGGTATCATCAGCATCTGTTCCTTTTCCAGGCAGAGGCGTTCAACCTATTGGCCGTGGTAGAGATATGAGGGGAGTAGTGGGTCGGCAGAATGAGGAAACATCTCCTGATGACGGTACAGGTACCTTACCATATATTCACATGATGCATATGTATTGATTGTTTCAAGCTTTACCTTATCACATGCTACTCCATCAATTACTTTCCACCAGTTGGTGAATTTATTATAGCTAAAAGGGTATGTCGAACTTGTATAGTACATGTTGTGATCACGTTATAGTGACTAATTTTACTGAGATGGATATGATAGATCTTAATGTTACCATGGGTATGACTGGATTGACTTTTTGTTAGGCCACAATAGATTGCCGAGTAAAGAAATTACATTTTCACTTTCCACAAAGAATTTTCTTGCATGGAAGGGTACATATGTCGTTAGCCAGAGTGAAGGATACCAAAATTAAAGTTACTAATGTGAAAGCTACTAGTCTACACCCGTAGGGTGTCCCAGCGTAAATTGTATCGACAAGGGATGACACGTAGAGGCAACGGATTGAGGTGTCAGGACGATTGAGGTATTAGGAAGATTTTACGCATCGGATATATAGATGAGCTAAAGAAATGCATTAGGGTAAAGCACATCATTCACGATATGCTATTTAGTAGCGAGTAAACAATATGTACCATGATTTGGAAGCGACTTATTGATGAGATTACATGAAAAGAATAATGCGGAATTAGAAGTGATAACCAGTAAAGGTAAAGTGTTTGGAATCAGAATGTTATAGACTATGTAGACATTCTTTTTTTTTAGTTAGACATAGATGTGATTCCATATGGGTTATACTTGATGGGCTTACCAAGTTAACACAGTTATAGAAATGTTTTTGGGAACCCAAGTGAACGTAAGCATGGCTATACATCTTCATACAGAGGAACAAGCAAACGGGAGTGGATAGAGAGACATTGTTACGCATGAGACGACGTTGTTAACATTCAAGGATGAATGTTCCTAAGAGGGAAAGAATGTAACACCCCGTAAGTTTTGGAGTCGGATTAATTCCTATAGCATTTATGGAAATAAAGAAACATGAGAACTTTGAGGATTTTTGCTTTTAAAATGTTGGGCTTAAGTCATTGGGCCTTAAATAGAACCCAAAAATAATGAGAAGACATGGCCCAATTATGGAAATGACCCATTCTTCCATCTTTTGACCCATTCAACATAAAAATAAAGGATAAGCAAGACTTAAGGGGCCTATATATATGGGTAACCATCAGATTTTTATTCATTTTGTGCCACCCATGCCATTTCTAGAATTTTCTCACACATTTCCTTCAACAATACAAACCCTAACTCTTCATCTATTGGACCAAAGCATCATCTTGCAAGACTTGGTAAGTATATACTATCATGGTTTAATATATATTATGCATGGAAGATAGTTTATATAATGTTGGTTATGTTGGTGAAGTGGGAGAAGTTCCCTATGTGCAAAACAATTTGTGTTTGCTAAATCGGAGGATGATTTATGGCTTGAAAACTTAAACATGGGCTTGTGATCTTGAAGAAAATGAACTTGATGGATTCAATATTGATATATGAGACGTGATTATAGTCTTAACTTGTTTTATACTTGTGCATAGTGTTTGGAATTTTTTTTGAGAAATTGGTTATGGTTTTGATGGCATGTTGGCCGTAAAGTGTCGTTTTGGTGATGTTATGTGTGTTGTGAAATCATGGCTGGTGTTTGACATGTTAAATGATCAAAAATATGTTAAAATTAAGTTGGTTATGATCATGGACCATTCATGGCATTAAAAGACCCAAAATGGAGCCATTTCGGACCAAACGGGCATCCGCCCCCGCAGACGAGGGCATCTGCGGGCGCAGATGCCAATGCAGATGGCACTGGCTGCTGCCAATGGCCATATGAGTGTGTATATGGATGACCTGCGTGCGCAGGTGGCAGCGCAGGTCAGTCCAGAATTTAATTTTGGTTGTTTTCGACTCCCTTTGATCCCCGAAAGCCCCGATACCCTTTTGGGATGTAATAATCAACTTGTAATGTCATTCTAATGACTTTGAAGTGTCGTATGGAGGTGTTTTGGACTATGTTAAGTATGGATGGTTGTTTGTATGTTGTTATAAAGGCATAATTACGACGGAATGATAAAGGGAAAAAGCATAAAGGGTAAGTATGGTGTGAAATGCTATCGATGTGTGATCTCTTGGTCAATGTGTGTAATGTCATGGTGTTGTTGGTATGGAAATGCAGTGGATTGTATTGGGAGGGGGTGACATGACATTATATGGTAGCCACATAGTTCATTGTCGTCTTGTACGCTTATATAGGGACTAGTTGCTAATGTAAGTCCGGTATGACCTTGTATTGTAGACTAAGAAGTAAAGAAGGAGCTGGACCACTGTATTCATACATAGATTCGTGTATTCATACTTGGAAGTACAGGTATGTAAGGTTACTCTTTCCGTGTCCTTCTACATCATATTGTTCCTACTGATGTTGATCATGTTTCACTTCCAAAAGGCATAAAGCATATCAATTCAGGTTGACGTATATTATTATTCATATGTAACCTATTGGCTTGTTCTATTTCTAACGGTTGTGAAGTACCTCAATTCAGGTTGACATATATTGTTATGCATATATGCCCTATTCTTAGATGAACGAACTATGATTTACTTATCTCATATCCATTGGCTATTCATTGACTGAAATCCCAAAGATGTCAGAATGTGGTGAGTCCTAAAAAGACGATATCAAGAGAGAGTAAGGTATAACGTGAATCTATTAATGCTTGCTTAGCATGTCCAAAATATGTCATGATCCCAAAGTCTCATAGTTTGATGATTGTTGTTCTTGTACCCATCTTTCATAGGTAGAAGTCTTATAAAAGCAATGAAGGAAGTAGGATGTGAGCTAATTTAACCCTCCCTCATAAGTTAAGGTATCAATCTCATGACGTAGAGAAGTGAGGTAATATATATAGGTGTGTTTCAAATAGTGTCTTGATCCTTAGTATGTAAATTCTCAATATATAAAGTATGTATCTCTCTCATAAGAAGATGTGTGCTAGTGATCTCATGAAGTGAAGGAGTGGAGTGAAATGTGTATATTCTCATAACCTAGTGAAGGGCATAAGATTGTAAAGGAGTAATGCGCGTGGTTGTTATATGTTGCATTAAGTATGGATCACATTCTGAAGGGGTAGAAGTTTAATATAGAACATCTCTATATTGTGCTATGTTAGTTCTTGTTATAGAAGATCTCATAAGAAGTAGCAAAAGTGTTAATCTCTTGGAAGTAGAGAAACAAGGTAAAGTATATACATGTGTGTTGCCAATAGCATCGTGATCCTTAATAGGTCGTACAAGTGTGTAGATATGCTAACTCTAAGTTCTGAGAATGTGATGTTCTAAAATGTAATAATGTT
This sequence comes from Capsicum rhomboideum, assembly GCA_031232105.1. Classification (NCBI taxonomy): domain Eukaryota; kingdom Viridiplantae; phylum Streptophyta; class Magnoliopsida; order Solanales; family Solanaceae; genus Capsicum; species Capsicum rhomboideum. The sequence continues at coordinate 34,872,461 of CP124716.1, forward strand.
ATGATTATGTTTGTACCAAGCTGGTAAAAGTTGAGGTATATATATCATCCATGGGGTGCAAAGAACACCTGCATGACAGTTCTCTATGTATATCATCCATGGGGTGCAAAGAACACCTGCATGACGGTTCTCTATATATCATCCATGGGGTGCAATGAACACCTGCATGACGGTCCTATATATATATCATCCATGGGGTGACATGAACACCTGCATGACGGTTCTCTATACATTATCCATGGGGTGACATGAACACCTGCATGACGGTTCTCTATGAATTTCCCACTGATCAGTTGGGTCCGGGCAGTATATGATTAATAAGTTATTGAGTGAAGTAAGCTAAGGTAGAGAAGCAAGTAGAGTGGATGTATGATACCCCTACCATAGAGTGGTTGTAGGTTATATTATTCATCCACCAAGAGAGTGGATGTGTATGAATGAATGTTATTCTTTTGTAATTTACTCACCAAGTAGTAGAACCATAGTGATAATGAACATAGAAGCTGGAAAGAATCTCTTGAGTGTAAATACGTATGAAAGATATTCTAAGATTGGTAAGGATAAAAAAAATGAATGTCCTAAAATGTTCATAACGGAAGTAGTGTACAAGTTTCCAGTTAGAACGATGGTTTAACCATATTAAATAATCTCTCCTATTTATTTCATTGACATTATCCTATTTATTTCATTGACATTCTCATGTATGATGTAATTTCTCTAGCCTTACATATTCAGTACATTCTCGTGCTGACCCCCTCGGGGGACTTACCTTACATGTGCAGGTGCAGGCATTAGTAGACCTCATCTGTAGACTGGGGATCATTTGCAGAGTTTTGGTGAGCTCCACTTGGTTCGGGGCTTTCCGAGTCATAGTGTACATTGTTTTGATATTGTAAATATTGTATAGACATGGTCATGTATTTGTTAGAGGCTTTCGTAGACCTATGTGGGTATGTGAATGAAAGAAGTGTACGTTCAGTTCTACGTAATGGCTCCAACGGCCAAGTTTTATATATATGTTTATGGCATAAGTTTCCATGTTTATGATTTCTACATAGTTGCATAATAAAGAATAAGACGCATATGAGGGCATGCATGTGAAGGTTCATGAGCAAAGATTGGTTCTCTCGGGCCATATCGGCTTCGGGTGCCAATCACGTCCCGATGGGATTCGGGGCATGACAAAAGCTTAAGTGGAAAAGCATTAGAGTGGTATTCTAAGCAAGATGTGACCAAATGACATACATGGGATAATTTGGCAAAAGCTTTTATGGACCAACACAGGTTTCATGCTGAGATCACACATGATGGAATCTCAATCAGGAAGCTCAAGAAAAATACCTTTGAACTCTTTCGAGAATATGCTATATGATGGAGGAAAGAAACTTATAAGGTGCACTCGCCAATGGATGAACAAAAGATGATCACCCACTTCATTCAAGCACAAGACTCAGATTACTTCGAAACAATGGTTGTAATGGATGCAGAAAGTTTCAACAAAGTTATCAAGGTGTGGGAAAGAATCGAAGATGGCGTCAAGACTGGAAAAATAACAAGCCTAGCAACATTACAATACCCTGAAAAGACCTTTCAAGTTGGATCTCTCGAGAATAAAAAGGGAAAAGAGAAAGAGATCATGGGATTGATGACTATAGGAGGCACATCATTTCATAAATGGTCATCATAGTACCAACCCAATGTTCAAAAAATGCAATTTTCTCCACACCCTCATTACCCTATTTCGCCACTGTCTCAACCTCAAATGATGTGCCCTGTCTATGGACCATATCCAACATATCATTCTTTGGATTTATCACAAAAACCTCGAAATAGTGTGCCTCATCCCAGCTTTGAAAGAAAGACTCCCAAAGTATTCACTCCACTAGAATAGCCATTGGCTCAACTTTATGAAAAGCTGAAAGTAACAGGGATTCTGCATCCTGTAAAAGCAAAGTCTGTGAATACTTTAGATAAGTGATATGATCCGAACAAATTATGTGCCTACCATTCAGGAGTAGTTGGGCATGATACCGAGAAATGTGTCACCCTCATAAATAAAGTGCAAGACTTAATTGACAACAAGGTGATAACTCTTATGACATCTTCGCCAAGTTTGAACAACAACCCATAACCCGACCATAGAAGTAGGCCTTTGGTATAACTGGTTGCGAAGAAGAATGAAGCTTTCTGGAAGTCGCACTTTTGGCATCTTTCAATATTATGATTATAGATTTCTTTGCTTGTAGTGGAATTTTATTGCTTTCTTTCCATGTAATCGCACTTCATAGTCTTTATTTCTTTAGAATCACACATTATGGTTTAATTTCCTTGTAATCACAATCTTACTTTACCTGAACTACGTTTGTCGTGAATTCTCAAGAATGAGATACATAGGAGGCCTATGTCGGCTTCGGTCATATTCCCCGTAAGATTTTCATTTCCTTTGATAAATGAAAACTGGGGACAAATTTTTTGAGAAGATCTCAAAAATTCCACAATAAACGATATTTTCTACAAGGTAGAATACAGGAACTTGTTGAATATTGGACATAGGAAGAGTTTATGAGAAGATCTCAAAAGTTCCATACAAGCAACAATGTCCAAGGGTTCCTTGGAATTCTAAACAGGGGCAGAATTTTTGAGGAAGATCCTCAAAAATTCAACCAAGGTTACGCTTCAAGGTCAGAACATTTTGCAAGCCAAACACTGGAAGGAGCAACTGAGTAGCAAGGCGAAGCCAACACAATCAGTCTCTCAAACTAAGAATTTTTCTTTGAATGCAGGGTTCAAGGAAAGCCGCTCTTTTTCCTTTTACAGGAGCATTATGCAAATGAAGAGAGCTAAAATCTCAACCCCTTACCTAGACTAAGATATTTTCTTTGGATGCAGAAAAAACAATATCATCCTAGGAACTCGCTGGAGAATCACAAGGATCTCCTATTTGATGAATCTTGGCCGAAGCCTAAGTTTAATTCCTTTTTTGATTTTATAAATCTAAGAAGGATTTTAATGTTTTTCCTTCTAATTTTTGCAGGATGAGATCCCTGGGTGTCATGGAAGGTGATATTTTCTCTCGAATTTGGCAAGACAACAATATTTAGTTGGAAAAAATAATCAAGGTAGTCTTTGACTACACCCATCCATTCTGTTATTTTATGACTTCCCTAATTTCACTCCGTTTTTATCTCTTTACAGGAAGGTCGTCCTCGATAATGGTCGAGGACGGTCACCACAATATATGATTTTCGCAGATGTTCGAGAAATCTCATATTCTCCTAAAATATTCTGAGAGAAAGTACCAACAATAGGTGGTTTTCATAAATAATCATGGAACCATACTTATACAAACCAACAACAAGTGTCCTCACGGATAATGGAGAAGCCACCATAATGTCGTTACTCAAAATAATGGATGACAATCAGAAGAATGAATGGTCCCCACAAGATAATTACGAGACCGTAATAATCCTTGTAAATGATCGGTAGACACCTTCCGACTGAAGACATCAAGCTTAGAAGGCACCACTCTGAGTTTGTCTATATCTTTGCATTTCTTTTATGCATATATTTTATTATATCTGAAAAAACTATGAACACCTGATTCTCATCCTTTGGAGTGAGATACATAGGCAGCCCTCCTTGGGTTCGGTACTTTTTATTCAAAAAAAAAAAATTATTAATCAAAATTTTTAAGATTATGTCTTTGACCTGGTTGGTACGAACATGGTTAGGAATATTCATGTGAAAAAGAAAAATAATTGATTTGATAGAGAGGACTCACTTCATGGTGAACCATAGATTTTATTGGTACTTCTCATCATACTTCTTGTGACACTTGAAATGTTCCTTGCATGCATCCAAGATAAAAATAAAATCGATCTTATCGCTTTATGTGCATTATGTGGTGAGGTTTTAGATTTAATTCAATTGCATTGCATTGTTGATCTAGAACATGGCCTGAATATTTGTTGAGGCAAAATCCTGGGTAGTGCTTGGTTTGGGAAAGGATCATAGGCCTTCTTTGACTCGATTGTACCTTTCAATACCCACCAAATGACATTAATTCCTAGAATGTCCCACTTTGAGACTGAATGTCACACCCTGAGTTCCAACGAGGCGGACTAGCACCCGAAGCTGTTAAGGCCTGAGAGAACCAATCTTCATCCATGTACACTCATATGCATGTTTTCGTATGAATATCATTCTATACCCTGTACTAATAAATACTAATGGCGGAAGTCATGGAAAACTTATACAATATATGAAACTTGGCCGTTAGGGCCATCAAGTCAGAATGAACACACATCTCTTACATTCACCTTCCCACATACGTCTACAAAGCCTCTAACCGATACATGAACATAAAAAACCTATAGTCGGGACAATTCCCCACTTTATATAATAATTACAATAGCAAAACAATGTACACATGTGACTCGAAAAGCCCCGAACCAACTGGAGCTCACCAATGATCCGCTGACGACTCGTAGCCTATTGTGGAGGTCTACTAACACCTGTGCCTGCAACAAGTAAAGTAAGTCCCCCAAAGGGGTCAGTACGAAGAATGTACTGAGTATGCAAGGCTATAAGAAACTTCATGAAACTTAAAAACCTCAATGAACTCAATTGCAAGAGAATAGTCAATGTGGATAAATCATCAGTTTGAATGTGTGGAACCATGTACATTACATTCGTTACTTTCTTTGCCTTTAAGTCCATTACCGTCAATATTTATAGATAAATATATATCGTCAGTAGATATAACTGTCAATAATATATATATATATATATATATAACCATCAATATATAACCCGAGCCCAACTGATCAATGGGATAATAATATAATATATCATAAATAAATAAAGCAGGTTCAGCCCTTAGGGCTACCCCCTGTCAGGTTCTCCATCAAGTTAGGCTTTTGCCCCACTGAGCTTCCCCCCTGCTATCACTCGAAAATCAGTGAAGCAGGTTCGGCATCAAGTTTGGCTTTTGCTTCACTGAGCTTTCCCCCTGATCCCATAATATCGGGATTGGCTTGAGTTAGGCTTGCGCCCCCACAAAGCTATCACCCGTACTCAAAGAATCATAAATAAAGTATAAATTAATCATATAGAAAGTATAGAGTAACCATAGGGAAATTATAAAGGAACCATATGGGAATTACTTCTTTCATTACTTCATTGCATTACTTCTTTCCTTTACTTTTGAGAGATTGATACATTGGGTACCATGACATTATTGGAAACACATAGATGCATTACTCCATTATTTTACGTTCATGAGATTGATACTTTGTAGTTGTAACATTATTGGAACTTTAGAACGTAACATTATTGGAACCTTGGAATGATGTCCACAATTATGTGACTCATGAATGACAATCGATCAATGAATAAGAAACATGTGAATAAGAATAGATTACAACCTGAAATGATATACCTTTGAATATTTTGGAATAGCACAAGTACAATGACAATGTGAACAATATGTGCTGCAGAAGGATACAGAAAGAGTAACCTTACATACCTTATTTTCCCAATATGAATACACAATCCTATATGTGATTACAATAATCCAGCTCCTTCCTTACATCTTACTCTACAACACAAATACATACCGGAGCTTACATCAACAACTAGTTACCATACAAGTGTACAAGACGACAATGAGCTATATGATTGCCATATAACGTTATTTCACCCTTTACAATACCATTTACGGCATTGTCATACCAACATTACCACAACATACTCAACATTGACCAAAATATCACAATCCAATAGAATTTCATACCAAGTTCATTCTTTACATTTCTTCATTAACACAACGTCACAATTACTCCTTCAAATCACCTCAATATACCTCATAACAACATATCGGCCAAAATCCCATAATTTACACTTATAAAAAAATAACAAGTTAAAGAACATAATCACACCATACATGTTGATATCTCACCCACACCATTCACTTTCATTCAAACCTCAAGTCTCCTTTCCATTTTAAATCACAAGGATGACACATCTTTTAGCAAAACCCAAAAGTGCACTATTCAACATCTTGCCAACATAACCATCATGATATATATACCATATTTAGCATATAATATATTAAATCACAATAATAAAAACTTACCCAAGCTTGAGAGATGATGATCTTGTCCACAAGAGGTGATTGCCTTAGGGTTTGAGAGTAGAGAGAAAAGATATTTTTTTTAGAAAAGTCTAGAAATGTTATGTGTGTTTTGTGGATTAAAATCTGATTTTGTGCTCCTTTTATAGTGCTTCAACTCATCCTTAGCCACACTTGGTCCAATAATAACATGTTTACTTGGTCAATGGCAAGAATGGGTTATTTTTCCCATTTGGTTTGGCTTAAGTTTGGGCTTTAAATTGAGCCCAATAACACATGTTATCTTAGCCCACCAAATTCAATGTGTAATCCATCATTTATCTCATGTTTAACGAATTCCATAAATGTTGCGACAATATTCAACTCACGCGATTCATGGTCGTAGCTTCAATCTCAAAGATAGAAATTCTAGTCGTCCATGGCTTATTTGAACATAATTTGTTAAAATACTTGTGACGAAGAATTAACCCCAACTCGAATGCTAAACGCGCTTAAGAATAGTCCTACTATGATGGAGTAATGATACCATGAATCAAAGGTCTTATATACATCATAATAGTCGAAGAAAATATTTGGCGAAAACCACCCCGGTACGCCGCTTGGCGCGCCCCTTTGCTACCTGTGGAAACAAAAATTTGGGCCAGAGCATCCTGGCACGCCCTCTGCAGCGCCCCATGCCAAATTTTTTATTTTGACTTTTCTTTGCGGATTTGGTTGAATCTTTCAAGTCCCAACCTTTTGTTTACCTCTTAGCTTTAAGATTCTTTGCTTGGATGTCCCTTAAACCTCAATTTTTCACCCCACAAATGCTCCACAAAGTCACAAACGCCACCCACTACAAAGGTCTAACCACATGTACTAGTCCCAATATCAAATATTTCATCCATGACACTACAAGATACATACCTATGGCTCTCTACACCTAAGTAAACATTGTTCAAAGTCGTCAAGTAGGGTCGGGAAGGTATGGGGTGTTACAACTATCAAATGTTCCGTCTAGGGTCGGAAATGTACGAGGTGTTACACTGAAGCCTATTCTTTGGACAAACACATCTTAGCCTATACCCTTCTGAGTGCTTACATGCACTAACCATCTCTTGGCCCAATCTCCTTGAGCATGTTACAAATATACAAATTATAGACGAAGATCAGGTTTGAAGTTGTCAAAAGAAAAAGATGCAAAGTCCCTGAAGTCAAGAATGCAAAAACGACTTCAAAATAAAAGGAAAAGAGACAAAAGTTCCCACAAAACATGGAGAAGTCTCAATGAAAAAAAAAAAAAGCACTCCAAGGAAGAACCTTCAAAAGAAGAAGGAAAAACTCCTCGAAATGAAAGGAGAAAAGGCTCAAGTAAGAGAAATTCAAAAGAAGTTAGAACAACATACAAAAAGAAAAGGGACAACAAAGAAGAACGAGCATCAAAGGTGTACAAACGTCAAAAGCACCAAAATCAGTGCAACGTTCAAGGAGGAATTAAGTCACTCTTATCCCAAATGAATATCCTACCCTAAGCCTACATTACAAGCCGATGAAAAACCCTACATGATCTCGTTCCAGGAGTTCTCACATTAGTGGAGACTTACATAAAGACCAAGTATATGGTATCACAACTGTATTCTTTGAACATTCTTCTGAGTGTGAGAGCACTTTGCAAAAGTCCTCAAATCGAATACTTTAAATGAGTGTGGAATAGGACATTCTTTGTAGTGAGGGCATTTGAAGAATGAGGATAGGTATAGTTCAAAACCTTTGTTTGAAGCAAGGCAAACAAATCTTGTCGATACTTAGGTGTGTTTTAGGTACCACTCGAAGCTATTGGAATTATCTTGAAGCAGTCTCAGCTAAAAGAGAAGTTAATGAGAAGAATTCCTATGCAATACTAACAGTTGGTGCCAATTGCAGTCGAGATTTGATTCTCTTCCCTTAATTTTTGAAAATGGGCAGACGCCCACCTTTGATATCTGTCAAAGTAACTTGTTATTCCCTAAAAAAGTTGCATTTCTTTTATTTGGGTTGTCCATCCTAAGAACGTGAACAATAGATAAATCTTGTTAATATCCTTTTTGGGATTCATGTTTATATCACATTGGCTACTAATAGTTTCATTTAAGGTTTTACACCAGAAATTTGGAACTACATCTGACCCAATTCCTAGCTCAACAGGATACATTGGCGCCGTAATGGTTCAGTCATATTCCCCAGAAGATTTCTGTTTCTCTTTGTAACAGAAACTAGGGAAGAATTTTTTAGGAGATCTCAAAAATTCACAAGAAGATATTTTCTCCAGAAAGCCAAGGTTCGATATCACGATAAAATATTCTCAACCAGAGTGCCAAGTTTACAGAAAGCCTAGAAATGGAACAAGATGTCAATTTTTCCCCATCAACAATGTGTAACTTGCTTGGAAGAAGGTAACTGGGGCAGAATTTTTTAGGAAAACCTTAAAAATTTCACTAGACATTGTCCTTCTGATGGACTAACACATCCATAATGATCCCCCCAAAGGGGAAATTTTTTTCTAAAGTTCTGTCTTTAGTTTTGACTAAAGTCGCTAGCTAAAACAACAATATGTCTGCTAACCATGTGTTCCAAGTCCAGGTACACACAAATCATTGCATATTTACTTTTGCCGAGAGGGCCATTGCATTCATACCACCGAGAGGGCCATTACATTCATACCGCCGAAAGGGCCATGATATCTTCATTACGTCAAGGATGACGTTAAAAGAGATATCCATAAGTTAAGTTGAAATCAGAGAAGGCTGAAGCACAACCCCCAAAATGGCCATGATATCTTCATTACGTCAAGGATGACATCAAAAGAGATATCCATAAGTTGAGTCAAAATTAGAGGAGGCTGATGCGCAACCCCCGAAAGGGAATGATACCTTCATTACGTTAAGGATGACGTCAAACAAATATCCATAAGTCGCGTCAAAATAAAAGTAGGTTGATGCGCAACTCCTGAAAGGGCCATGATATCTTCATTACGTCAAAGATGACGTCAAAAAGAGATATCCATAAATCGCGTCAAAATCAGAGGAGGCTGATGCGCAACCGCCGAGAGGGCCATTGCATATTCATATCATTACCGAGAGGGCCATTGCATTGCATATTCATACATATTTATATCATGGACGAGAGGGTCATTGCATATTTATATCATTGCCGAGAGGGACATTGCATTGCATATTTATACATTTCATATCATTGTTGAGAAGGCTATTGCATATTCATACATTTCATATCATTGTCGAGAGGGCCATTGCATATTCATTGCATATACTGTGCATATTTATTACATATACTTTGCATATTCAAAATCATATCCATATTCATTACATGTTCATTGCATGTTCATACTCATATCCATATTCATTACCTATTCATCACATATTCATTGAATATCATTTCTAAGAAGGCCATTAGGCCGTCCACCCCTTATATATGGACAGGCCTAAGGATGTCTATAAGCCGCCTTTTATCCAAAGTCGGATGATGCCCGAGACTTTCCCAATGTTATATGATTAAATAGTCCTAGGGACCATTCTATTCAGAATGTCATCGGTGTCTAAGAGGGCCACCCCATTTTAAAAATGTTCAATTGCCAAAGGCTATCATATTCAATGAATTCTTGTTTCCACATCATTATGGATAATCTAGATGGTTACCATATCAAATAGAAGATCATACGATTGTAGGGACTGTCCTACTTAAAATGTCATCGGTGTCCAAAAGAGTCACTCCATTTTAAAAAATTATTTAATCATCAAAGGGACCATCCTACTCAAAATATCGTTGGTGTCCAAAAGGGTCACCCCATTTTTAAAAAAAATTGTTTAATCGTCAAAGGGACTATCCTAGCCAACAATCAAGAAGCTTGTTGTGTCCACTTTTGTGAAAGTTGTTATCTTTTAAAATAGGTACAGGAGAAGATTATATTACTTTTTCAGAAATCAACCCATGCGAAGGTATGATGAATGAACTATCTACCCTTCATGAATTGCTTTTTCTACAAATACTCTTGTTTTAAATTTTGTCGAGAAACATCCAAGAGGATGAAATTATCAAACCAAAATCACAGGTTTATCCCCAAGAAAAACTGTCTGAGAGGAAGAAGAGAATAAACAAAGTTATCAAAGAAAGTGTCATACGCATAGTATGATGAAAGTTGCGCCAAAAAGGATGCAACAAAATGCGGAGTTGAGGTGAAGACAATATCTCTCCACGTGAATTAATTTTATTACTAACAATCTTGTTTCAAGATATTTTTGAGAGCATCCGAGAAGGATGAAAATCTCAAACCAAAACCACAGGTGCGGACGACTCCAAAAAGGACGCAACACAACGTGGAACTTTTTCTTAGCAGCAAACTGGGATGTAGTTCGGAGAGGAATATCAAACTCTTTGGACACAAGCTAAAGGAAATTTCCACCACTATCAAACCAGACCCCTACCATAAATAATATGGGTATTTTGGAATGTTTTGGTTTCAGTTTTAATTTCGGAGTATTTCTAAACCACACCGAAGGTAGATTTTCCTTTCCTTCAAATTGGAGTGACAATACACCTCAAGATTTGGAGACCACGTCCAGGTAAAATCTTGCCAAAGAATGTAAAAGCCTTACATTTTGTATTGGGATAATTACAAGTCTTTTCTCCCTAGCTCAACTGTTCATCACCCATCCTGAGCCAAAGGTCGTTTTAGCATAAAAAGACTATCTTTTCTACCGGTCGAGTCAAACTGCAAGTAGTCTGATTCCCTGAATCTCGGGGATATGTAGGCTGGGCTCTTTTTTTTTTTTTTTTTAAAACTTGATTGCATTCCAAACTCCCCCTCCCCCCCCCCCCCCAATTCTCTTATTCCCTAGCTTTCCGATCTCTTTAAAACGCAAAATCGGGATAACTTGTGAAATTCTTTGAAAATCATGCTTGAAATCAAGCGTTTTTTAACTACAAGTGACCTGAATTATCATGTAACCAAACATATGTAGGAAACCCAATACTAGGATTCGACCATAATTCCCAGAAATTCGTGCGAAAACCAACTGCCTACAAGAAATAAATCGGTGGTCGGACAAACTTAGGACCATCAAAATCCCTTTGCCCAGGGTTACTTGCATCCATACTACTCAAAGGGAGGGGGCAGTTGTTGACACCTAATTTTTGCCCTCCCAAGTCTGAATTGGTTTTGAGCTTCTTCAATTTTAAAATAATTTTTGAAATAATTGTCTTGATAAAATTAAAATATTTTCAAAATTAATGCTAAGCTACATTGATCATTTCCAAGTAAAATATATGATTTTGTATTTGAGTATATGGAATTTCTATGACATTCAATTTGATTTTGCTTTAGAACCAACTGAATTGGGAATTTAGTTGATTTTTTTTAAAAAATAAATCAAAAGTGGTGTCAAGATGATTTTTCATTAATTATTGAAATTAAGAAGCTTGAGAAATTAATTGGGATTTAATTTATTTTAATTTTATTTAATATTTAAGCCATTTTAAATCAAGCAGGCAAATTACCTATTAAGTCAATCCAAGAATGGACCAACTTCAGCCCAACACACTCGAAACCTAACCCGGCCCATACCTCATAACCTTTTTAACCCTTCTCCTTCTTTAACCCATCAACAACAACAAATACAATACCAAACCAACATCAACAAATGATATCAGCTGCTACAACAAACAACCCCTCGCCTTTCCACTTCGATTTCCTCTCAAACTCATACAATTAAGCATGTTATGAATGAGCTTGGGGGACACGTAGAAGGTTTCAGATTTTTTCCAATTGATTAATTTTGTAATTGTTGATTAGTCATTTTTCCATTATGTTAGTAGTGTTGTTAATTAGAATCTCATGAAGTGAGAATTGGGATTATATGCTGTAGAAACCTATAGGATTTTCGTGCAATGAAATGGTGGTTGTTATGTTGTTATGTTAAACTAGTATTCTTGCCTTAGTTCTTTATTTCCCTGTTTAGCTTTATATTTTAGCCTTGTGAATTCATTGTTTCATCTTGACATTGTTCATTACCTTTTAATCAATGGTTTTCTTCTAATCTGAATTGATATTTGTTGTGGTTTAATCCACTGTTTTCTTTAATGTTTCTTGCTTTCGTTTTCTTTTCTTTTTTTAGTCCACTGTCTTGGCTCAATGTTTCTTGTTAAGGTTTTAGTTTATTTCAGCACAAGTGTTTGCTTGGTTTTTTTTTTTGGGTAATCACGTGATTATGCATGTTTGTTTGGGTTGCTAATAATGTGTTAATGTCTCATCTTCCTGTTTGACCTTTAAATTTGTCAAATTAGGTATTTAAGTTCATATTTTCTTAAATCAAATCTTCCAGATACCTCTTTTTCGTTATTTTTATTGGATTTTCTGCTTCAATAAGCTGCTAAAAGAGTCTGCATAACGTTTGAAAATAGATATATTCCTGTCTTTATGGGATTAATGTTATAAAATAGTAATCCTTTAGCCTAGAAAATTTCTCTATTCTGTCCGTTCTGTTTGATTAGTATAGACAATTATTTTAGCCTTGTTTTTCAATATTCACTAGCATAGTTGGTTTTAATAGTGTGAACTCGTGGTAGACGTGTTTTTGCAATCATCAGGACATAATAGTAGTCCTACTATCATCACTACCTTTCATTTAAATTTTGCACTACTCTTGTGAGTGTTTATCTTTCAGTTATTAGCTTAAAACTCAATTCTCTTTCTATTTTCATATGTTTTAAGGCTTTATCCTAATTCTCTTACTCTCTGATAATCAAAATGTGAGTTTTTCCTTGGTTAGTTTGCAAGGATCTCAACATCGAGTCTTATTTTTCACTTTTTGTGTTCAAGGGTGTTTATAGCTACAGTACCATTTTGATTAGAAGTATATCTTAATGCAACCAATTTTTAGTGTCCAAATTTAGGTTAAGCAATGTGTTTTTACTATCTATTTTCTATAGCATACCAATGTTGTGATTGAAATTAATTCTTTCTTTTCTTTTGTTCGATGCATGTGACACTAATTTGAGTCCATTTGAACTCTTCCTCGTATTCCGTTGGGCCTGGAGGACAACACTTCTTTATCGAGTCAACCCAAAGAGCTATGTACCGGTTCTGTAAAAAGGAAAAATGGATATGAATCCATTGGAAGACAGGTGTACAAGCTGAAGAGAACGAGAAATGGGTAAAAGAAACCCAACCCATAGCAATACATTAAATGAGTCAATTAAACCCATAAATGATGAAGGAAGAATGTTGAGGCTCAAAGTCCAAATATGAATCTGCAAGCAATGATAAAGGGGTTAAAACCCATGAGTAGAGACATAGCAGCGAGGCAGCAGCCTAAAAGGCTGAAGATCACATCTTTTTTCGAACTTAAAAAAGTCCAGAAACATAGTAGTAGAATTATTCATATATTCTTGGTGCTTTATTTGTTGAGCTAACTTTATTCCTTTTAACTTAGTTGAATCTCCTAACGAGAAGTCTTTGTTTATATCCAAATCAAAATTGCTCTTTTTATTTTTCAAATCCATCTAAGTTTAACTTCTCTAAATAAATTTCACACTTTTCAAATGAATGATACTTTCTCCAAGTTGGATAAACCAAGGTTCTCAATCAATTTTCCACTTGAAAAAGTTTAAACATATCATAGCTTTTTCTTTAAAAGCAGGTTTAATTTTGGTTTTTTTATTTGATAGCCTCTTTTTTGAACACTCAATAAAATAAATTGCCACCCTTTCTTTAAAATTAGTCAAAAGAGTTAGTTTTTAAACAGACCGGATAACCGCGAGTTAGAAAATACTTTTGGTGCCTTAACACCATTCCAAGAGTATTAATAGGAACCACTTACCTGAGTTTCTTGATTTTTAAAGATTTTTTCTATTTTAAGTCTTTAAAGATTTCTCCAAAGGTTTTCTTGATTTTTCCTAAATAAATTAAGTGGCGACTCTGTTCTAAATTGAGTTTGAAACCTTTTCCATGTTTTTGAATTCAAACAAGGCTTAGTCATTTTCCCGCAAAACAACCCTCATATTCATCAATCTCAGCCATAGTTTCTGATTCCATTTCAGATTCTGTTTCGTCGTTTACAACTTTTTTTCTCTTTGAAGTTTTGGAAACTTCTTCGGCTTTTCGCTTCCTACTACTAGAAGCAGTAAAAGCAGTAGAAGCAGCCTCTTTAATTGCTCTTTTAACTTTACCCATTTATGATCTACAAGCAAAAATAAATTTGTAGTGGTCAATCTATCGACCACTGGTTTATTAACAGAAACAGAGAAATGCTCAAATCAAACATGCAAAATAAGTACCAATTGTTCCAGAAATCAACTATGCAAATGACAGCAACACTAACACCATTAAAGTCGACCAAAATGCAGTAAGAAAATTCAAAATTGATAGGCAATATAAACATAAAAATTTTAAAAAGTTCTAGCCATTATCCAAAGCAAAATGCAATTAAAGATGCGGAATCAAGCGCATGAACTAAAAACATATCATATTTTGACTAATTTAATCAAGAACAATTGAATTTTTGTAAAAACTCAAAATTTACTACACTAAAAAGCAACAAAAAAATATAGTAAAACAGAGCTAAAACTGATCGGGGAAGAAGATTAAACTTGCTTGAGCACAAGAGGATGAAGCTTTTGACTTGGGGAAGAAGATTGAAGAAAAAAAATGTTTCAACTCCTTGATGCTCTCAAGAAAATCAAGAAGAAGACAGGTCGAGGAGAGAGAGGAAAGTGGTTGGATTATTAAATGAATTTAAAAAAATGTGGAATATTTAATAAATATAAAAAGTAACTTTGTTGTATTTTTATAAACTTGTATTTTATCCCCAAGTTTTTAAAATGCTAAAGAGGCCCATGACCCCACAACCCTACCCCACTTTTTTCTTTTTTCATACCCTAACTCTAGAAAATAAATGGAAACGAAAATTAAGTGAGTATCCCCTTCATTAAGTTTTAAAAGTGGGTACCATTCTAAATCTTCTCATTGTGTTCGAGGGTTCCTATGAAATAATATAGATGTTATTTTGGTCTATACACTTATATGTATAGAATATTTTTCTAGATTAACCGGCACCCCCCTACGTTCCATGTAGGCCCAACTCTGTGTCCATGAATATCCATTTAATAATTTCAAAAAAACATTGAGCTCATTTTGTTCCAATTTACATGCCATTTGATAATAAAGTAAGATCAATTCATTTATAGTTGGAGTATATCGTGATAAAGTTTGTCATGACATGCAATTATATTCAAAGAGTTCAAATTTTGAGTTCTCATATATATTGAACCTAAATGTGAGGATCACGGTTGACACAAATGCATAACTAAGGGTTTGAAATGCAAAAGAAGAAAGTTTAACTTATAAGCGGTTAAGTTTGTTGTTTAGCTGTGTAGCCAGCTGTAACTGGCCAGCTGTCAAGTTCGTTAGGATGATTAGTGGAGGTTATCTAGTAGATGTCTATATATAATGTAGCTTGAATTAATTGTAGAAGCTAAGTGAGAAAGAAGATGTTTTCAATTTCAGTTGTAATTATGATTAGTGCAACTCTACTTCAATTCTATGATCATCAATGGAGATTACTTGAATTTAATATGATATCAGAACTTAGGCGATCAAGCTGAGATGTTGAGCTCGGTCCTTGATTGTTGTTCGGTTCGAATTTTTTGTTCTTTGTTCGAAGAGTTAGGGTTTGTTGTGTTTGATCAATATCTTTGTGAAAATGGTCGTTACTAAAATCGGAGATATTAGAGCTACCGGCGGAAGCACTAGAGCTATTGGTGGTGATGGAATCGATATAGGCGTTAATCATCTGTTGTATTTGCGACCTTCAGATTCGCCAGGGGAACATTTGATTGAATTCAAGCTCACCAAAATAGAGAACTATAAATTATGGTCTCGATCAATGAGAATCACACTATTTGTGAAGAATAAGATTGGTTTTGTGGATGGAACAAGTAGAAGAAATTTTTATGATGCTTCTCTTCATGATCAGTGGGATCGGTGCAATGCCTTTGTTCTCTCATGGATAATGAATGTTGTCGCGAAGGATCTGTATAGCAGTGTGGTTGATGGATTGAATGTGGCGAGTGTGTGGAGTGTACTTAAAGAACAGTTTGACAAGAGGAATATCTCGAGAATCTATAAGCTGCATCAGGAAATTATAGATCTTGATGTGAGGTCAAAAATGCATATATTTAGTCATTATTTACCTCATATTTAGTATTTTTATTTGTCCTTTTTGAGCATTGATTCTATGGATTATGCTTAATATTATATTTTAATTTGTAGGATAAAATTGCGCCGGGCTTTCCTTTTTTTTTTTTGTAGAATAAAATTGGTGTGAAGATGAAGAAGTTTGGAGCAAAAACAAAAGTAAAATCAAGAAATTATATAAGGAAATCAAGCAGACACCTTAATGAATTAAATTGAATATAATATTATGAATATATATGCATGTAGAAAAGGAAAGAAAACAAATTTACAGTTGAAAGCTTACCTGCCACGTGGCAGCAACCAATCGAAGGCTAATGAATGTTGAGGCGGCCACTGTTTGACGCGGACAGTGCTAAATTTGACTGGTTTTTATTTTCCAGTTCATTTTAGACTCAGTTATTTTATTTTGGTTTTTTTTTACACCTACAAATATTTCACAAAAATAGTTTTTATGTAACTTTGATAACTTTTGAAAATTATTAGAACATTGAAACTTTGGAGAGGTAACTTGTAAACTTTTTATTGAGAGGAAGCTTGGAGCCGCCATGGAGGCCGAAGAAAATTGATTTATTCTTTTTTTTTCTCTATCCTTATAAATTTTTTTGAGAATTCAAGATTCCGTATTTATTCTACTCAATTTGTAAGTTCATAATTACGATTTTGTCTATGATTTCTAATTGTGATTTTCAAGCCATGAGTAGCTAAATCCCACAACTAGGATTGTTGGAACCAAGATGAATTAATGAAGTAGGATAAAATACATAGTAATTCTTGAACGTATTTATGCATATATTATTGTTTCTTTGGAATTGATTGCTTTCTGACGGTGCGCAACATTAGAACTCATCCTATCTCTACTCTGGACTGTAGCAAGGGTATTCGGATAGGACTAGCGAATCAAAAACAAGACTTGGAGTCATCTTCATTTAATTAGCTTTGAGCTGTGATACGGGAAAGACTATATTGGGATCATAGATAGGGGTCAACAATGCAGCACTCATGACACATTAACCTTTGTGTTTGGGGATAGTCATCTACAAGGGGCATAACATAGTCGGTTAGATGATACATAACCTATCAATTCTACATGCTAAGCACCGAGATAGATCGCTAGTACAAACCTACGGAGTTATGAAATCATGGGAAACACAAGCCTAGTTCATCATTCTCATTGATTTTTCTTGATATAAATTAATATTTGTTTACTTGTTACTTCAAACTAAAAATTGTTTACTTGTTCTTTTAAATCCCCCCATTGAAAATAAAAGACTAAAAGCTTAAATAACCGCATTGATCTAGGTCCTAACCATAATCCTCGTGGGATCGACCTCAACCTTGGTTGGATTCTATATTTGACAGGGACTGCTTTATACTTCATTGCGAGGTGTAATTTGGGCGACATCAAATTTTTACGCCGTTGTCGGGGAATACGGTTTAGGGTTAGATCAGTTGTGTTTATTTGACTATTAGTCCTTATTTCTTGTATATATATATTATTTATCTTTTTATTTGTATTTTTATTTTTTATTTTTAAATATATTACTACTCTTCTTGAAATGACATCTTTCCAAGATAAAGTGTGGCGTGATGAAGACTCCTATTTTATGATATTTTTCCTTTTGATATAGTGCATTATTATAGGAGTGTGATAGATATATTGCGGGATCACAATGAAAGCATGATCGAGACGCTAACACTCCTTGCAGTAGAAAAACGTGAGTTCATGAAAGAAGTTGATAGGTTTGGTTTTGATATTCACAACTTAAAAGAAGATTTGAATGCAAAGGTTGATGCATGTAACGTCCAACACTTTAGTTATGAGTTGTGTGAGGCTAAAGAAATTCTTCTAAGCCAAATTGAGGAGCTAAAATTTGAGGCCAAATACTTGATCATACTTTTATTGATGTTGTCACTGTTGAGAAGATTACACTAGAGTTATGTGAGGAAGTAGATAATATTATTTTTAAAAACTCTATTGCGTTAAAATATGAAGATGTAAATAGTAATGTAATTCATGAGTTAGGGCATATTGGACCTCATTCTAATCATTTTTCCACATTATGTTTGGATAGTAAGATACTAATCAAGCCATCTGTGCTTATGGAAGAGTGTAAAGAGGAGGAAAAATATGTCTATATTCTTGAATTTTTTGTGCCAAAGCCAAAAATTTACATTCCTCACTTAAGGACCAAAAAATGCATGATACGACATCTATTGCTTAGTTCCTTTATTTTTATATCACCGCCTCTTGAGCATAGTAGAAAATTAGAAAAGAAGTTAGGCGTACAATTCTTAAGTTCAAAGTGGAAGGTAACTCAACTAGTAGTATAACTTCTTATTTTTTAATTATTTTTTTTAAACGTCACATTTTCTTTTTCTGTTTTTGTTTTGTTTTGTTTTGTTTTTTGTGTTTTTCTTATTTTGTTTTGTTTTTACAGATTTAGGAAAAGTCTGAGTATCCAAATTTAAAGCTAAGGAGCATGTTTGAACTAAAGTGTGGGGTGCGCATGACCTTTGATGAAAATTGAAGAAACATGTTGCTAGCAAAGCCCTAGAGGGTCTCAGGAAGTATCTTTAACCCTCATTTTATTTTGTTTATTTCTTTGTGGACAACACATAATTTTAAATGTCGGGTGGGATATCTTTCAATATTTGTTAAGGATAAAGTATGCTATAATTTTTTATTTATTTATTTACTTATAGTTAAAAAAAACAAAAAAAACCTTTTTTTTTTGAAAAAATCCAAACGATACAAAAAGATTTTACTTTTATTCTTTAGATTACAATAGTTTTAGTTTTTAGTTTTTTTTTATATATCTTTAGTTGAGCATACTTCGCTCACCCCTTGGTTTTTTTTTCGGTTCTTTTCCGAGGGGGGGTGGTGGCTCCTTTGAACCGTATTATTTTTTAGGAATTAATTTATTTTTTTTAATTTGTAGGAGTATTTTTGTGTGTGTGTGTGAAAAGAAAAAAATATTTTTTTTTTTGTTGATACTAGCAATTTAGACCTAATTTAGAGTAGTATTTTTCTGTAAGTGTTTGAGTATGAATAAAATAAATAAACTTTTTGATACCTAGGCTCATGGTTGTGACTCTTTATATATTTTATTCTTATTTTGCAGTTTGCTATGACCCTGTCTGTCTGAGAAGTGGAATTGATCCATCTTGATTGATACTTGTGCCATGTGTGGTGAGGATTTTTCGACCACATTCTATATTTTGCATCTTAGTCTAGAACTTGCCCTGCATTTTATTGAAGAGAAATAAAGCATATTGCTTTGTTTAGAATATGATAATAGGCTTTCTTTAATATGTATTGTAAATTTTAACCTTTTCAGATATTATATCACTAATTAACCCCTTTGAGCCTGTAGTCTTTTCTTTTTTGTAGCCATATTTTTACCTTATTCCATTTTTTTTGAATTCCTAATTTTTGCACCCTACTTTCTTGAGCACTGTAGCATAGATTGTGTTGAAATTGTTAAATCTGAAAAAAGGGATGATTGAGTGTAAAAGGTGACCAATGATGAAAAAGCCCTCTTTGAAAGAATGTGACATGAAAAAAAAATATTTGAAAAAAAAAATGATTGAAATATTCTTGATAAGATGAGAATTACTTGTGAAAATAATTGATGAAGAGAGGGTTGAAAAAAAAGTGCTGAAATAATGGGTGATGAAATTTAAAAAGGGAAAAGTGCTTAGGGAAGTGTAAGTCACTATTATATAGTTTTCCTACCCATCCCCTAGCCAACATTACAACCCGTTAAAGTCCTATTTGATTCTATTAGAGCATGCCTAATTAGTGGAAATGTACATAATGGGCAAGCCTATGGTTCTTTGTGTATACATGTGAATTCTTTGTGAGTGTGAGAGTTGTTCTTTGATGTTAAGTCCTTAAATTATATTCGATCTTTTGAATTGAGTGTGTGGACTGTTTCTTCTTGTGAGGGCACTTGTTTCGTGATAGATAGGTGATGTTATTAGCTTTCTTTGACAAGAATAGGTAAGTGAACTTAAATTTGATGAGTTCGAGTCTATCTTTGAGGTTAGGAGGTTAGAGGTTTGTTGTTTGTTTATACTTTTTGCATAGTGATCGGAAAGTGTTATTGATGTTGTTAAATGTTATATGGTCTAATTGTTTATATCAACCAAAGTGGTGGCATTCCTAGATTTAATTTATTGAGGTTAGCTTTTGTAACATCCCGTACATTTTCGAACTTATTTGACTACCTTAACATTTATGGAATTATTTAAACTTGAGATAGTTGGTGTATTACCCACTAAATTTATTGGGCAGAATTAATATTATACTAATGGGCTTAATTGAGGCCTAAAATTAAGTAAATAAGACATGGGCCCAAAAGGAGATGATCCATTTAAAAGTGGACCAAGTATACACATCATCTACTTGGACTTTTTGACCAAATAATTGGCTAAGGATGACCATGAGAGAGGCGGTTTGGAGGGGCTATTTAAGGCTGAAATTCAGCTCATTTTTCTACACAATACACTTGTAAAAATCAGATTTTCAATCAAATACTTTCTCCTTTCTCAAACCCTAGCCGCCCTAATTTTTCCTAAGGATTTCTGGACAAATCTTCCACTTGCAAGCCTTGGTAAGTGTTTACCCTTATAGATTAATATATTATATGCATAATAGGTTGTGTATATCATGTTGGTTATGTTTAAAAATTGTTGAGCAGTCGACTTATTGTAAAACAGTCCACTTTTGCTTAATCGCTAAAGGATTTGCCTTCTATGTGGTTTAAACTTTAAAGGGGACTTAAGGTCTTGAAGGAATTGCATTAGATGGATGAAATTTCAGTATGTTTAAGTGTGGTGCTGTCCCTAATTCTTTACTCCTTGTGTATTACTTGTGGAAATGTTTATACGTAATTGTGCATGGAACGTGTGGTGTAGTGGAAAGAGAATATTTTCTTGTGATATTGATGCAAATTTTGAAACCATTGTGGACTGTTTTTGGTGTTTTGTGCTGAAAGGTATTTAGGTGACTTGATGGAATAAATATGTGACATGGTATTGAGGTGGAAATGTAAAGTATAAACTTGGTGTGAAATCCTATCGGTTTGTGATGCCTATGTTGATGTGTGGACTGTTTTGGTATTGTTGGTGTTGTGAGACAGTAAATTGTAGTGTAGGAGGGTGGAATGAATTTATATGGCAGTATAATTGAAGGTGGAATGATATACCATGTGTTTGGGATGTTGGATAGTTTTTACTTCCCGTCAAGTAGCTAATTATTGTCTTGTGAACTTGTAGTGTAATTGGCTTTTAATGTGAGCTCCATTATGTATTCATATTGTAGAGTAAATCTTTAAGGAAGAGCTGAATTTTTGTAGTCACATGTTGAAAAGATAAGTTATGTAAGGTTACTCTTTTTCGTATCCTTTGGACGCACCTATTGTTCACATCGTTTCCAAACTTGTTTCCACTCCGAAATGTTTTAAAGTATCTAATTTCAGGTTTGTTAACAACTTTTATTTACGTGTATCTTATTTGTTGATTATTATTCCAAAGCTCCAATAATTTTATGACCACCGATGTAACAATCTCACAAAAATTAAAGAAATGAAGTAATGCATATTTGGTTGAGTACGGGTGGTAGCTGGTTAGATACAGGGGGTAGCTCTGGGGGTGAAAACCTAGCTCGAGCTGAACCTGATTTATTGGTTTATGGGTGGTAGCTCTGGGGGCATAAGCCTAGCTCGAGCCGATCCCAATGTTATTTACCACTGATTAGTTAGTCCCAGGCATTATGATGTATATTGATATGAAGGTAAAAGGAAAGAAATGAATGTAATGTACATGGTTCCACATATACAGTACGGTGGTATATCAGTATTATCTATTCACTTCTATTTGATTCCATTTGAGTTCCTATATTTCATACAGTTACTTATAGCCTTACATACTCAGTACATTTTTTTGTACTGACGTCCCTTGGGGGACCTGCCTTACTTGTTGCAGGCACAGGAGCTAGTAGACCTTCACAGTAGTGTACGGGTCATCTGCAGGCTATTAGTAAGCTCCAGGTTGATTCGGGGCTTTTCGAGTCATTTGTATATATTTTTGGTACTATGTAGTAGTTGTATAAGGTGGGGACTTGTCCCAACCTTAGTCATGGTTATTTATCTTTTAGAGGCTTTGTAGACATTGTAAAGTCAAACGTAGAAGTTTCTTACCTTTTAGACGTTATGGCCCGAAGGCCAAGTCTCCTATCTATTTTGAATGTCTTTACATGACTTCCATCATCGATACACTATATCTGCATATGGCAGAATTTTTGTTCACTTAATGACATGCATATGAATGTACACGATCATCGGTTGGTTCTGTGGGGCCTTAACGGCTATGGGTGCCTGTCCGCCCCAATGGGATTTGAGGCGTGACAAAAGTGGTATCAGAGCAGCTTGTCCTAGGGTATCTATAAAGTCGTGTCTGAGTAGGGTCTTGCTTATGAATGTGTTGTGCACCATATTTATCAGTAGGAGGCTATGAGACATTTAGGATTTGTTTCTATTCTTCATTTCCTAGGTCGTTCAATTGAGCCAAAGTTATAGGTGGAGTCATATTTAATCACTAAATTTGTTTTATATTTTGTTTCCTAAGTATAGCAAAATGCCGTTTACAAGGAGAAACAAGGGTAAAAGTAAGAAGGTAGACATGATTTTCGGAGAAGGGACCAGTAAATTACCACCTAAACAAGCTAATCAAGGTGCGGCTGAAAATGAGTTTGCATCACGGACTTCTTCTACTCTTCCATTTCCAGGAGAGCCGAGAAGGAGAGGAGTACCTTCAAAACCACCTGTTAAGGCTACTGAGTAGGATTTAAGGAATGCAGTGCAAATGTTGACTATAGTAGCTGCACAAAATCAAGGACAAGCTGGTCCAACTACAAGTAATGACGGTGCAGATAGGGCAGCTAGTCGGCGGACACAGAATTTTCTTAAATTAGATCCTCCCACATTCACCGAGTTAGATCTTAATGAAGACCCGTAAGACTTCATGGAACAAATTCAAAGGGCTTTAGATGTTATGCATGTATCTGGTACAGAAACAGTTGAGCTTGCAGCATATAGATTAAAAGAAGAGACTATATTATAGTATGAAGATTGGAAACGATCTAAGGGTATCGGTGCACTTCGAGCTAGTTGGGAAGAATTCAAAGCGGCATTCCTTGATCATTACCTTCCATATGAGATTCGAGAGGCTCGTGCAGACCAGTTCTTAAATCTTCATCAAGGTAATATAAGCGTCAGAGAGTACAGTCTTTGGTTTAACTCTTTGGGCAGGTACTCTCCTAATGTAGTAGCTACTATAGACGATAGAGTTCATCGGTATGTAGATAGATTGGATCCATATTTTGTTAGGGATTGTACTATTGTTGCTTTGAATAGAGACATGAATATAGCTAGGATACAAGCTTTTGCACAGAAGATGGAGGATCAGAGGCAAAGGAGAAGAACACAAGAATTTGAAAAAGAACGTCAAAGAGGGCTAAACCTATAGTACAATTCATGGTGTCCCAAGGAGAATTTAGGCCTCGGGTTTTTAATAGACCGCCTAAACTATCATTTTCTTATTCTACAGGAGGTACTCCATCCCGATTTCGAGGTTTAGAGGCAGTCAAGTTGGGTAAAGTAGTAGGATTCAAGGTTCACTGATAGCAGGGTATCAAGAATAAGGAAGAATAAGCCAATCGAAGTTTTCTCGTCATCCGTGTCATCACTGTGGAAAGCTTCACTTAGGTGCATGTTGGCTTGGGACAGATACTTGTTTTTGGTATGGTATGCCAGGGCACATAATGAGAGAGTACCCACGGAGGGGCACGGGTAGTATGGCGCGACCTATTGGATCAGCCGTTGTATCATCCTCGTCGGGTGTACAGCCTACTGAGCGTGGTAGAGGTGTTCAGGGAGCAGCTAATTCTAGTGGAGTCCAGAACCGTACCTATGCTTTAGCGGATCGACAGAATTTGGAGGCCTCTCCTGATATGGTTACAGGTACATTATTCTTCTTTTTACATAATGTATATGCATTGATTGATCCGGGATCTACCCTATCATATGTCACTCTATTGATTGTTGAAAGATTCGAAAGAATACCGAAATTACTAGTCAAGCCATTTGAAGTATCTACACAAGTTGGTGAATCTATTATAGCTAAAAGAGTCTATCATAATTGCATAGTAACTATTTGTGATCACGATACATTGGCTGATCTTATAAAGCTAGAAATGGTAGATTTTGATGTTATAATAGGTATGGATTAGTTGGCTTCTTGTTATACCACGGTAGATTGTCGAGCTAAGAAGGTACATTTCCATTTTCCACAAAAGATCATCCTTGAATGGACAAGTAATGTTGGAGCACCGAGAGGTAGATTTATTTCTTATCTTAAGGCAAAGAAAATGATATCCAAGGGGTACATATGCCATCTAGTAAGAGTGCAAGATATTGATGTGAAGCCACCAACTCTTCAATCGGTTCCAGTGGTGAATGAATTCCTTGATGTATTTCCTGAAGATCTTCCAGGTTTGCCTCCAGAAGAGAAGTAGAGTTTGGTATTGATGTGGTCCCAGGTACTCATCCTATCTCTATTCCTCCGTATAGAATGGCCCCGACAGAATTACGAGAATTGAAGGAGTAATTAAAAGACTTGCTAGAAAAGGGATTCATAAGGCCTAGTATGTCCCCGTGGGGTGCACCAATGTTATTTGTACGCAAGAAGGATGGCACATTGAGAATGTGTATTGATTACCGGCAATTAAATAAGGTAACAGTCAAGAACAAATATCCCCTCCCTAGAATTGATGATTTGTTTGATCAATTACAGGGTGCCAAATGCTTCTCAAAGATTGACTTGAGATTGGGTTATCATCAAGTAAGGGTTAGAGAAAAAAGATGTACCCAAGACAACTTTTCAAACACGGTATGGTCATTATGAGTTTTTAGTTATGTCATTTGGGCTAACAAATACACTAGCAATTTTTATCGATTTGATGAATAGTGTGTTCAAGCCATTCTTAGATGTGTTCGTGTAGTGTTTATAGATGATATTTTGGCTTATTCAAGATCAAAAGAAGACCATGCTAATCACTTACGGCAGGTGTTACAGATTCTTCGTGATCGGAAGTTATATGCAAAGTTCTCTAAATGTGAATTTTGATTAAAATCTCTAGCATTCTTGGTTCATATTGTGTCCGATGAAGGAATAAGGGTTGATACTTAAAAGATAGAAGCTGTGAAAAATTGGCCAAGACCTACAACACCTATAGAGATTTGTAGTTTTCTCAGGTTGGTAGGTTATTATAGAAGATTTGTTGAAGGGTTTTCTTCCATTTCGGCACCTTTAACAAAGCTAACACACAAGGCAACTAAGTTTCAGTGGAATAATGCTTGTGAGAAGAGCTTCCAAGATTTGAAGGATAAGTTGACTTCTGAACCTGTATTGGTACTTCCAGAAGGCACAGAAGGGTATGCGGTATATTGTGATGCTTCAGGAGTTGGCTTAGGATGTGTATTGATGCAGCACGATAATGTAATAGCTTATGCCTCAAGACAGTTGCGGC
The DNA here is from genome assembly GCA_031232105.1 of Capsicum rhomboideum. Lineage (NCBI taxonomy): Eukaryota > Viridiplantae > Streptophyta > Magnoliopsida > Solanales > Solanaceae > Capsicum > Capsicum rhomboideum. Next base: position 34,898,411 of record CP124716.1, read on the forward strand.
CACATAAGAGAAATTATCCGACACATGATCTTGAACTAGCAGCTGTGATATTTGCTTTAAAGCTATGGTACCACTACTTGTATGGGCTTCATGTTGACATATATACCAACCATAAGAGTTTACAATATATCTTTAAGCAGAAGGACCTTAATTTGAGGCAGCGGAGGTGGGTTGAACTATTAAAATATTATGACATTGATATTTTATATCATCCAGGGAAAGCAAATGTGGTAGCCGATGCATTAAGACGCAAAGCAATAGGAAGCACTGATGGCCAGCTCACGAAAAAGTAAGGTATAGTCAAGGATCTACATCTACTAGCCAACTTGGGGGTTCGTCTTCTTGAAACTCTAAATGAAGGAATTATAGTGCAAAATGCGGCAGAATCTTCATTAGTAGCTGAAGTGAAGGAAAAATAGTACGCGGATCCTATTTTATTGCAGCTGAAAGAGAATGTACAACAAGGTTTGACAAAGGCATTTGATCTTACGCAAGAGGGAGTGCTTCAGTGCCAAAGTATATTGTGTGTACCTGATGTAGATGAGCTAAGGAGACGAATTAGGACAGAGGCACATCATTCATAATATTCTATTCATCCGGGAGCCACAAAAATGTATCATGATTTGAAAGAAATGTATTGGTGGGGTAATATGAAAAAGAACATTGCAAAATTCGTAGCCCAATGTCCAAATTATCAACAAGTAAAAGTAGAGCATCAGAAGCCTGGAAGTTATATGCAATGTATGAATCTTCTAGTTTGGAGGTGGGACATGATTAACATGAATTTCATTACTGGTTTGCCTCGTACATTTAGGAAATTTGATTCCATATGGATGATAGTTGACAGACTTACCAAATCAGCACACTTCCTATTGGTTAAGACTACTTACACAGCTGAAGAGTATGTGATATTGTATATTAAAGAGATAGTTCGATTGCATGGAATTTCAATATCTATTATATCGGACATGGGTGCTCAATTTACTACAAATTTTTGGACGTCTTTTTAGATGAGTTTGGGTACAAAAGTGAATTTAAGTACAGCTTTTCACCCTATGACGGATGGACAGGCAGAGCGTACCATACAAACACTTTGTCATGCCCCGAATTCCAATGAAGCGGACTGGCACCTGAAGCCGTTGAGGCCCGAGAGAACCAATCTTTACTCATGTACATTCATATGCATGTCTCTGTATGGATGTCACTCTATCTCATGTAACTACATACCAATGGCGGAAGTCATGGAAAACATATGCTATATATGAAACTTGGCCGTTAGGGCCATCAAATCAAAATGGACATACATCTCTTATATTCATCTTCCCACATACGTCTATAAAGCCTCTAACAGATACATGTACATAACCAACCTAAAGTCAGGACAATTCTCCGCTTTATACAAAACCACAATACCAAAACATATGTACATAGTGACTCGGAAATCCCCGAACCAACAGGAGCTCACCAAAGATCTGCAAATGACCGGCAACCTACTGTGGAGGTCTACTAGCACCTGTGCCTGTAGTAAGTAAGGTAAGTCCTCCAAGGGGTGTCAGTACGAAGAATGTACTGAGTATGTAAGGCCATAAGAAACTATATGATACATAAATATTTCAATGGAATCAATATAAGAAAATAGTCAGTATGGATAAACCCATCGTTCTGTATATGGAAGCATGTACTTTACTTTCGTTATTTTCGATATTCGATCATTCATTCTTATCATTATCATTCATACAGTAACATTCATATATACTTTCATTTAAGTGATATACTTTCTTTGCTTTTGTGATCTTTCTCATTATCATTCATCCAGCTGATCAGTGGGCTATAGTACAATCATCCACCTTATCGGCGGGCCATAAAATAATATAACGTATATATCAACAATCATCGGGATCGTCTCTTTGAGCTACCACCCGGCCTCTAAGAAATACATATACATCACTTCATTCTTTTAATTGAGAGAGATTGATACATTTGTGGTTATAACATCATTATTGGAATTTGAGAACATAATATTATTGGAACTTTGGAACAATATCCCCAATTATGTGACACATGAATAAAAATTGGTCAATGAATGAGAAACATGTGAATAACAATATATGATAACCTAAAATGAGATACCTTAGAACATTTCGGAATGGAACAAGTACAATGACGATGTGAACAATATGTGTTGCAGAAGGATACGGGAAGAGTAATCTTACATACCTTATTTTCCCAATACGAATACACAGTCCTATATGTGAATAAAATAGTCCATCTCCTTCCTTATGTTTTACTCTACAACACAAGTACATAACGGAGCTCACGTTAACAACCAACTACCTTACAAGTGCATAAGACGACAACGAGTTACATGATTGCCTTATAACATCATTTCCCCCTTTACAATACAATTCACGATATTGTCATACCAACAATACCACAACATTCCACATATTGACCAAGAAATCATAAACCAATAGTATCTCACATCAAGTTTATCCCTTACGCTTCTTCATTAACACTATATCACAATTATTCCATCAAGTCACCTCAATACGTTTCATAACAACAATCCCACAAGTTATACATATAGAAAAAAAACAAGTTAAGAAACATAACCACATCATACATGTTGATATTTCATACATACCACTCACTTTCATCAAAACCTCAAGTCTCCTTTCAAGTTCAAAATCACAAAGATGACACATCTTTTAGCAAAAAGCAAAAGTGCACTACTTAACACTTTGCCAACATATCCATCATGATATACACACCATCTTAAGAATATAATATATTAATCCATGAGAGTATACACTTACCAAGGATTGCCAAGTGATGATCTTGTCCAAAGAAAATGGTTGCCTTAGGGTTTGTAAGATGAGAGATGTGTTTAGAAATATCTACAAAGGCATGAGAGTTATAATGTATTAAAAATCAGATTTTGTGCCTTTATATAGTCCCTAAAGTCATCCTTAGCCAATTCTTGGCATTAAATGCCATGTTGGCTTGGTCAACATGGAAGAATGGTTCATTTGCCCTTTTGGGCCATGTCTTTTACTCCATTTTGGGCCTTAAATTGAGCCCATTAACACATGTTAACTTAGCACACCAAATTCGATGTGTAATACCCCAAAAATCTCTTGTTTAAATAATTTCATAAATGTTAAGACAATATTCAACTCACGAGATTCATGTTCGTAGCCTCAATCCCAAGAATAAGCGATTTTTGTCACTCATGGCTTAATTTAGCATAATTTGATAAAATACTTATAAAGAAGAACTAACCCCAAATCGGATGTCAAACTCACCCAAGAGTAGTCCTACTAAGATGGAATAATGATACCATAACCCAAGAGTCCTATTTATAGACTAATGGTCGGAGAAGAAATTTGGCAAAAAGCAATCCGGCATGCCCCCGGGCGCCTCTGAGACTTAGAAAAATTTCAACACCTGAAAAGGTGAGCATGAGAGGCCTGTAACGCCCCCTGCCATTCCCCTCTTCTGTCCATGCCATAAAAATTTGCGGCCCGGCACGCTGCCTGGCGCGCCTGACCCAAAATTTTTGATTTCTTCCTTTCTTCGACTTTTCTTTGAGGATTTGGTTGGATTCTTCAAGTCCAAATCTTTAGCTTTCCTCTTATCTTTAATATCCTTTGCTTGGAATTCCTTCAAACCTCACTTCTCACTCCAAAAATGCTCCAAAAAGTCGTAAACTCGTCTTACAAGCACAATATCAAATGTTCCATTCATAACAATACAAAATACGTACTTATTGCTCTCGAAACTAAGGTTTATAAAGATGACCTAGATCACCAATCAAGTAGGGTTGTAAATGTATGGGGTTTTACATCCGTCCCCCCTTAGAAACATTCGTCTGCAAATGTTAATAACATCTTCCCATTTATAACAAATGCACCTTTATGTTAACATATATACATATACACATAATAATTATAGATACTTACTTGTTATTTCTCTCCTTCCGCACTTTGATCTTTTTCTTCCGTGTGAAACAAATACGGGTACTTTGACTTCATCATTTCTTCAGCTTCCCATGTGATCTCTTCTACTTGCTTATTCCTCCAAAGTACCTTTACGGAAGCTATGTCTTTATTCCTTAACCTCTTCACTTGTCTATCCAGAATAGCAATAGGTATCACTTCATAGGTGAGATTCTCCGTAACTTGTACATCTTCAATGGGAGTTATATAATATGGATCTCCTATGCACTTTCGAAGCATCAAAACATGAAATATTGGATGAACTGTGAAGAGTTCTTGGGGTAGTTTCAATTCATACTCAATCTGCCCAAATCTTCTGATAATTTCATATGGACCTATATAATGTGGACTCAACTTTCCTTTCTTTCCAAATGGCATTTCCCCTTTCATCAGTGACACCTTCAAGAATACCCAATCACCTATGGAAAATTCGAGCCCTCTTTTTCTAACATCAGTATATGACTTGTGTCGACTTTGGGCCGTTTGTAGTCGCTGTTGTATCACCTTAACTTTATCCATAGTGTGATGAACAAGATCTGGCCCAAGGAAAGCAGTTTTATCCGCTTCAAACCATCCAATTGGTGATCTACATTTTCTTCCGTATAAAGCTTCATAAGGTGCCATTTTGATACTTGAATGATAGCTATTGTTGTAAGCAAATTCAATAAGAGGTAGATGATCATCCCAACTACCTTTAAAATCCAATGTGCAAGCTCGTAGGATATATTCAAGTGTTTAGATAGTACGTTCTTCTTGTCCATCTGTTTGAGGATGAAGAGCCGTACTCAAATTCACTTGTGTACCCAAACTCTTCTGAAAAGATCTCCAAAAATGTGCGGTAAATTAAGCTCCTCTGTCTGATATGATGGAGATTGGAATCCCATGTAATCGTACTATCTCTTTAACATACAAGCTTGCGTAATCCCCAGATGTATAGGTGGTCTTGACTGGTAGAAAATGCGCTGACTTGGTAAGCCTGTCAACTATTACCCATATGGAATCAAATTTCCGCAGTGTATGAGGCAAACCTGTGATAAAATCCATTTTAATCATGTCCCACTTCCAGACTGGAAGATTCATATATTGCATATAACCTCCAGGTTTCTGATGCTCTACTTTTACTTGTTGACAATTCGGACATTGAGCTACAAATTCTACAATGTTCTTTTTCATGTTACCCACCAATACATTTCTTTCAAATCATGATACATTTTGGTGGATCCCGTATGAATAGAATTACGTAAAGTGAGCATTACAGTACTCCCTCTTGTGTAAGACCAAATGCATTTGTCAGGCCCTGTCATACATTCTCTTTCAGTTGCAATAACATAAAATCCGCATACTGCTTTTCTTTCACCTCAGCTACAAATGAAGACTCTGCTGCATTTTACACTATAATTCTTTCATCTGGAGTTTCAAAAAGATGAACCCCCCAATTTGTCTAATTGACATAGATCCTTAATAATACCATGCCTTTTTGTAAGTTGACCACCCAGAAATGCTTCCCAACATTTTACGTCTTAACACATCGGCTACCACGTTTGCTTTTTCCGGATGGCATAAAATATCACTATCATCATCTTTGAGTAATTCCAACCACCTTTGATGTCTTCAGTGTAGGTCCTTTTGCTTAAAAATTATATTTCAAACTCTTATAATCAATATATATATATATATATATATATATATATATATATATATATATATATATATATATATATATCTTTAAAGCAAATATCACAACTGCTAACTCAAGATCATGTGTGGGATAATTTCTCTCATGTGGACGTAATTGTCTTGAGGCATACGCTATTACGTTACCGTGCTACATCAATACACATCCTATACAATGTGACCCAAGGACGATACAGATTTTAACCAAAAATCACGTTTAGAGAATTTTGCATATAGCTTACGGTCACGAAGAATCCATAACACTTGTCGCAAGTGATTAGCATGGCTCTCTTGTGATCTTGAATATCATCTCTAAACATGGTCTCGAACACATCTAACAATGCCTTGAACACCCCATTCATCAAACCTATAAAAACTACTGGTGCATTCGTTAGCCCAATTGACATAACTAAAAATTCGTAATAACCATACTGTGTTCGTAAAGCTGTCTTGGTTATCTCATTTTTTTTTCTAACCCTTACCTGGTGATATCTCGATCTCAAGTCAACCTTTGAGAAATCTTTGGCACCCTGTAATTGGTCAAATAAATAATCAATTCTGGGGAGGGGATATTTATTCCTAATTGTCATATTATTCAGTTGCTGATAAGCAATACACATTCTCAATGTGCCATCTTTTGTTTTTCGTACAAATAACACTAATGCACCCCAAAAAAGACATACTAGACCTTATGAATCCCTTTCCAGCAAATCTTCTAATTGCTCCGTTACTTCCCGTATTTTACTGAGACCATTTTATACGGAGGAATAGAGATAGACTGAGTACCTAGCATTACCTCACTACTAACACTACTTCCCGTCCTAGAGGTAAACCTGGAAGATCTTCAGGAAACGCCTCAAGAATTTCATTTACCACCGGAACTGATTGAAGAGTTGGTGGCTTCACATCAGTATCTTTCACTCTTACTAAGTGACATATGTATCCCTTTGGGTATCATTTTCTTTGCCTTAAGATGAGAAATAACTTTACCTCTCGGTACTCCCACATTACCCTTCTATTCAAGAACATTCTTTTTTGGAAAACGAAAATGTAACTTCTTAGCTACACAATATAACGTAGCATAACAAGAAGCCAACCAATCCATACCCATGATAACATCAAAATCTACCATTTCCAGTTCAGTAAGATCAGCCAGTGTGTCATAACCACAAACAATTACTATACAATTATGATATACTCTTTTAGCTACAATAGATTCACAACTAGTGTAGATACTTTAAATGGCTTACCTAGTAATTCTGGTGTTCCATCAAATTTTTTTTCCGCAATCAATGGAGTAACATATAATAGTGTAGCATACGGGTCAATCAATGCATATACCTTATGTAAAAATATGAATATTGTACCTGTATCTACAACAGGAGAAGCCTCCAATTCCTACCGATCCGTTATAGTATAGGTACGATTCTGGGTTCCACTAGCACCAATTGTCCCTTTAGAACCTTCGCACCAACCAGCAGGTTGTACACCTGACGATGATAATGCAACGGTTGATCCCGTAGGCCGTGTCATACTACCCGTGGCCCTCTGTGGGTACACTCTCATCATGTATCCTGACTTACTACACCAAAAGAAAACATTCATTCCAAACCAGCATTCACCTAAATGAAACTTCCCGTAGCGCTGGTACAGCTGACGCAAAGACCTCGATTGGCCCTTACTTCCTTGTTCTCGATACCCCACTGTCTGTGAACCCTGAGTCCCACTACTTTGCCCAGCTCGGCCGCCTCTAAACCCTCAAAATTGAGATGGAGTACCTGCTGTAGGATAAGAAAATGATGGTCTAGGAAAAACCCAAGGCCTAAATTCTCCTTGGGACGCCATAAACTATCCCATAGGTCTAGCCCTCTTTTACGGACTTCTTTCAACTTCGTGCGCCCTCTCCTTTGCCTTTGATCCTCCATTTTCTGTGCAAAGGCTTGTATTCTGGCTATATCCATATCTCTATTCAAAGCAGCAATGGTACAATCCCGAACCAAGTATGGATCTAATCTATCCATGTACTGATGAACTCGGTCGGCTATAGTGACTTCTACATTTGGAGCATATCTAGACAAAGAGTTAAACCAAAGACTGTAATCCCTGACGCTCATATTCCCTTGATGAATATTTAAAAAATGATCCGCACGAGCCTCTCAGATATCATATGGGAGATAATGATCAAGGAATGTCGTTTTGAATTCCTCCCAACTAGCTGGAAGTGCACCTATACCCCTAGATCATTTCCAATCTTCGTACCAGAATATAGCCTCGCCTTTTAATCTATATGCTATAAGTTCCACTATTTCTATCCCAGTCACATGCATAAACCTTAGTTTCGAGAGTAATAAGTACGTATTTTGTATTGTTATGGATGAAACATTTGATATTGTGCTTGTAGGAGGAGTTTGTGACTCTTTGGAGCATTTTTGGAGTGAGAAGTGAGGCTTGAAGGACTTCCAAAAAAATTATATTAAAGATAAGAGGAAATATAAAGATTTGGACTTGAAGGATCCAACCAAATCCGCAAAGAAAAGTCGAAGAAAGGAAGAAATCAAAAATTTTGGGTCAGGCGCGCCAGGCAGCGTGCCGGGCCGCTTTTGGCCAAAATTTTTATGGCATGGATAGAAGAGGGGAATGCCAGGGGGCGTTACAGGCCTCTCATGCTCACCTTTTCAGGTGTCGAAATTTTTCTAAGTCTTAGAGGCGCCCGGGGGCATGCCGGGTTGCTTTTTGCCAAATTTCTTCTCCGACCATTAGTCTATAAATAGGACTCTTGGGTTATGGTATCATTATTCCATATTAGTAGGACTACTCTTGGGCGAGTTTGACATCCGATTTGGGGTTAGTTCTTCTTTATAAGTATTTTATCAAATTATGCTAAATTAAGCCATGAGTGACAAAAATCGCTTATTCTTGGGATTGAGGCTACGAACATGAATCTCGTGAGTTGAATATTGTCTTAACATTTATGAAATTATTTAAACAAGAGATTTTTGGGGTATTACACATCGAATTTGGTGTGCTAAGTTAACATGTGTTAATGGGCTCAATTTAAGGCCCAAAATGGAGTAAAAGACATGGCCCAAAAGGGCAAATGAACCATTCTTCCATGTTGACCAAGCCAACATGGCATTTAATGCCAAGAATTGGCTAAGGATGACTTTAGGGACTATATAAAGGCACAAAATCTGATTTTTAATTCATTATAACTCTCATGCCTTTCTAGATATTTCTAAACACATCTCTCATCTTACAAACCCTAAGGCAACCATTTTCTTTGGACAAGATCATCACTTGGCAATCCTTGGTAAGTGTCTACTCTCATGGATTAATATATTATATTCTTAAGATGGTGTGTATATCATGATGGATATGTTGGCAAAGTGTTAAGTAGTGCACTTTTGCTTTTTGCTAAAAGATGTGTCATCTTTGTGATTTTGAACTTGAAAGGAGACTTGAGGTTTTGATGAAAGTGAGTGGTATGTATGAAATATCAACATGTATGATGTGGTTATGTTTCTTAACTTGTTTTTTTTCTATATGTATAACTTGTGGGATTGTTGTTATGAAACGTATTGAGGTGACTTGATGGAATAATTGTGATATAGTGTTAATGAAGAAGCGTAAGGGATAAACTTGATGTGAGATACTATTGGTTTATGATTTCTTGGTCAATATGTGGAATGTTGTGGTATTGTTGGTATGACAATATCGTGAATTGTATTGTAAAGGGGGAAATGATGTTATAAGGCAATCATGTAACTCGTTGTCGTCTTATGCACTTGTAAGGTAGTTGGTTGTTAACGTGAGCTCCATTATGTACTTGTGTTGTAGAGTAAAACATAAGGAAGGAGATGGACTATTTTATTCACATATAGGACTGTGTATTCGTATTGGGAAAATAAGGTATGCAAGATTACTCTTCCCGTATCCTTCTGCAACACATATTGTTCATATCGTCATTGTACTTGTTCCATTCCGAAATGTTCTAAGGTATCTCATTTTAGGTTATCATATATTGTTATTCACATGTTTCTCATTCATTGACCAATTTTTATTCATGTGTCACATAATTGGGGATATTGTTCCAAAGTTCCAATAATATTATGTTCTCAAATTCCAATAATGATGTTATAACCACAAATGTATCAATCTCTCTCAAGTAAAAGAATGAAGTGATGTATATATATTTCTTAGAGGCCGGGTGGTAGCTCAAAGAGACGATCCCGATGATTGTTGATATATACGTTATATTATGTTATGGCCCATCGATAAGGTGGATGATTGTACAATAGGCCACTAATCAGCTGGATGAATGATATATGGCCCACTGATCAGCTGGATGAATGATAATGAGAATGATCGCAAAAGCAAAGAAAGTATATCACTTGAATGAAAGTATATATGAATGTTATTGTATGAATGATAATGATAAGAATGAATGATCAAATACCGAAAATAACGAAAGTAAAGTACATGGTTCCATATACAGAACGATGGGTTTATCCATATTGACTATTTTCTTACATTGATTCCATTGAAATATTTATGAATCATACAGTTTATTATGGCATTACATACTCAGTGCATTCTTCGTGCTGACACCCCTTGGGGGACTTACCTTATTTGTTGCAGGCACAGGTGCTAGTAGACCTCCACAGTAGGTGGTAGGTCATTTGCAAATCTTTGGTGAGCTCATGTTGGTTAGGGGCTTTCCGAGTCACTATGTACATAGGTTTTGGTATTGTGGTTTTGTATGAAGCGGGGACTTATCTTGACTTTAGGTTGGTTATGTACATGTATCTGTTAGAGGCTTTGTAGACATATGTGGGAAGATGAATGTAAGATATGTATGTCCATTTTGACTTGATGGCCCTAACAGCCAAGTTTCATATATAACATATGTTGTCCATGACTTCCGCCATTGGTATCTAGTTACATGAGATAGAATGACATCCATACAGAGACATGCATATGAATGTACATGAGTAAAGATTGGTTCTCTCGGGACTCAACGGCTTTGGGTGCCAGTCCGCCCCATTGGAATTCTGGGTGTGACAAAAGTGGTATCAAAGCAGGTCGTCCTAAGGGTGTCTACAAAGCCGTGTTTGAGTAGAGTCTTTCTTATGGATGTATTGTGCACCACATTTATAAGTAGGAGGCTACGGGACATTTAAGAGTCGTTTCTTTTCTTCATTTATTAGATCGCGCATTAGAGCCAATGTTGTAGGTGGACTCAAATCTGACCATTGCACTTGGCTTTCTTCTGTATAGTAACATGCCGATTACAAGACAAGATAGGGGAAAAGATAAGAAGGTAGTGATGCTTGCCAGGGAAGGAACTAGTAAATCACCACCTGACTAAGCTAGTCAAGGTGGGACTGACACTGAATTTGCATCGCGGGCTTCTTCTACTTTTCCAGCTCCAGAAGAGCTGAGAGGGAGAGAAGAACCTGTTGAAACACCTATTAATGATACTGAGTAGAATCTAAGAAATGCAGTGCAAATGTTAACTTATATAGTTGCTCGTATAGTTGCTTCACTAAATCAAGGACAAGTAGGTCTAATGATAAGTAATGATGGTGCGGATAGGGCAGCTAGTCAGCGGACACAAGATTTTCTAAAATTAGACCCTCCCACGTTCACTGGGTCAAATCTGAATGAGGATCCACAGGACTTCGTGGACCAAGGGCTCTAGATGTTATGCATGTGACTGGTATAGAAACAGTGGAACTTGCAGCATATAGACTAAAAGGCGAGGCTATATTATGGTACGACGATTGGATAAAGACGCCCTAGATCACCAATCAAGTAGGGTCAGAAATTTACGGGGTGTTACACACTTGAAGATATGCTACGAGCTTGTGTGTTGGACTTTAAAGGTAGTTGGGATGATCATTTACTCTTATTGAATTTGCCTACAATAATAGCTATTTTCAAGTATCAAAATGGCACCTTACGAAGCTTTATATGGAAGAAAGTGTAGATCACCAATTGGATGGTTTGAAGCGGGTGAAACTGCCTTATTTGGGCTAGATCTTGTTCATCAAGCTATGGAGAAGGTTAAGGTGATACAATAGTAGCTACAAAGGGCCCAAAGTCGGCACAAGTCATATGCCGATGTTAGAAGAAGGGGGCTAGAATTTGCCATAGGTGATTGGGTATTCTTGAAAGTATCACCAATGAAAGGGGTAATGGGATTTGGGAAAAAAGGAAAGCTGAGTCCATGTTATATAGGGCCGTATAAAATTGTCCAAAGATTTGGTCAAGTTGCGTATGAATTAGAACTACCCCAAGAACTCTCCATAGTTCATCCAGTGTTTCATGTTTCAATGCTTCGAAAGTGCATAGGAGATCCATCTCATATTACTCCCACTAAAGATGTACAAGTTACAGAAGATCTCACCTATGAAGAAGTACCTATTGCTATTCTGGATCGACAAGTTAAGAGGTTAAGAAATAAAAAAGTAGCTTCTGTAAAAGTGCTTTGGAAAAATCAGCAAGTAGAAAAAATCACATGGTAAGCCGAGGAAATGTTGAAGTCTAAGTACCCACATTTATTTCAAACTGAAGAGAAGGTTCAAGATGTGGAATTGGATCAATAACAAGTAAGTATATATAAGTATTATGTGTATATGATAATATGATCGATGAACTTATACTTGAACTTGTTTAGATTGGATAATGTTACAAACATTCGAGGACGAATGTTCCTGAGGGGGGAAGGATGTAACACCCCGTACGTTTTCGAACTTATTTGACTACCTTAACATTTATGGAATTATTTAAACTTGAGATAGTTGGTGTATTACCTACTAAATTTATTGGGCTGAATTAATATTATGCTAATGGTCTCAATTGAGGCCCAAAATTAAGTAAATAAGATATGGGTCCAAAAGGAGATGATCCATTTAAAAGTGGACCAAGTATACACATCATCTACTTAGACTTTTTGACCAAATAATTGGCTAAGGATGACCATGAGAGAGGCGGTTTGGAGGGGCTATTTAAGTCTGAAATTCGACTCATTTTTCTACATAATACACTTGTAAAAATCAGATCTTCAATCAAATACTTTCTCCTCTCTCAAACCCTAGCCGCCCTAATTTTCCCTAAGGATTTTTGGACAAATCTTCCACTTGCAAGACTTGGTAAGTGTTTACCCTTATAGATTAATATATTATATGCATAAGAGGTTGTGTATATCATGTTGGTTATGTTTAAAAATTGTTGAGCAGTCCACTTATTGTAAAACAGTCCACTTTTGCTTAATCGCTAAAGGATTTGCCTTCTATGTGGTTTAAACTTGAAAGGGGAATTAAGGTCTTGAAGGAATTGAATTAGATGGATGAAATTTCAGTATGCTTAAGTGTGGTTCTGTCCCTAATTTGTTACTCCTTGTGTATGACTTGTGGAAATGTTTATACGTAATTGCGCATGGAACGTGTGGTGTAGTGGAAAGAGAATATTTTCTTGTGCTACTGATGCGAATTTTGAAACCATTGTGGACTATTTTTGGTGTGTTTTTGTGAAAGGTATTTAGGTGACTTGATGGAATAAATATGTGACGTGGTATTGAGGTGGAAATGTAAAGTATAAACTTGGTATGAAATCCTATCGGTTTGTGATACCTATTGCTCACATCGTTACCAAACTTTTTTCCACTCCAAAATGTTTTAAAGTATCTCATTTCAGGTTTGTTAGCAATTGTTATTTACGTGTCTCTTATTTGTTGACTATTATTACAAAGCTCCAATAATGTTATGACCACCGATGTAACAATCTTACAAAAATTAAAGAAATGAAGTAATGCATATTTGGTTGAGTACGGGTGGCAGCTCTGGGGGCGAAAGCCTAGCTCGAGACGATACCGATGGATTATTGGATATAGGGGGTAAATCTGGGGGTGAAAACCTAGCTTGAGCCAAACCTAATTTATTGATTTATGGGTGGTAGCTCTAGGGGCATAAGCCTAGCTTTAGCCGATCCTAATGTTATTTACCACTGATTAGTTGGTCCCGGGCATTGTATGATGTATATTGATATGAAGGTAAAAGGAAAGAAATGAATGTAATGTACATGGTTCCACATATACAGTACGGTGGTATATCAGTATTATCTATTCACTTCTATTTGATTCCATTTGAGTTCCTATATTTCATACAGTTACTTATAGCCTTACATACTCAGTACATTCTTTTGTACTGACGTCCCTTGGGGGACCTGCCTTACTTGCTGCAGGCACAGGAGCTAGTAGACCTTCACAGTAGGGTACGGGTCATCTGCTGGCTATTGGTAAGCTCCAGGTTGATTCGGGGCTTTTCGAGTCATTTGTATATAGTTTTGGTACTATGTAGTAGTTGTATAAGGTGGGGACTTGTCCCAACCTTAGTCATGGTTATTTATCTTTTAGAGGCTTTGTAGACATTGTAAAGTCAAACGTAGAAGTGTCTTACCTTTTAGACGTTATGGCCCCAACGACCAAGTCTCCTATCTATTTTGAATGTCTTTACATGACTTCCATCATCGATACACTATATTTGCATGTGGCAGAATTTTTGTTCACTTAATGACATGCATATGAATGTACACGATCATAGGTTGGTTCTCTCGGGCCTTTCCGGCTACGGGTGTCTATCCGCCCCAATGCGATTTGAGGCGTGACAGCTTTAATGCTTGCTCGAGGAAGAACAAGAGTCTAAGTGTGGGGTGTTGATGTGAGGCCAAAAATTCATATATTTAGTCATTATTTACCTCATATTTTGTATTTTTATTTGTCCTTTTTGAGCATTAATTTTATGGATTATGCTTAATATTATATTTTTATTTGTAGGATAAAATTGGTGTGAAGATGAAGAAGTTTGGAGAAAAAATAAAATTAAAACCAAGAAATTATATAAGGAAATCAAGCAGACAGCTTAATGGATTAAATTGAATATAATATAATGAATATATATGCACACAGAGAAGGAAAGAAAACAAATTGAAAGTTGAAAGCTTACCTGCCACGTGTCTGCAACCAATCGAAGACTATAGAATGTTGAGGCGGCCACTGTTTGATAGGACAATCCTAAATTGGACTGATTTTATTTTTGAGTCAATTTGGGACTCAGTTATTTTATTTTGGGTTTTTTTTACACTTATAAATATTTCACAAAAATAGATTTTATGTAACTTTGATAACTTTTTATCATTATTAGGACAAAGAAACTTTGAAGAGGTAACTTGTAAACTTCTTATTGAGAGAAATCTTGGAGCCGCCGTGGAGGTTGGAGAAAATTGGTTTATTCTTTTCTTGTCCATATTTATAAATTTTTCTTTGAGCATTCAAGATTCCATCAAGCCATGAGTAGCTAAATCCCACAACTAGGATTGTGGGAACCATGATGAATTAAGGAAGTAGGATAAAGTACATGGTAATTCTAGAACGTATTTATGCACCTATTGTTGTTTCTTTGGAATTGATTGTTTTCTGACGGTGCGCAATGTTAGAACTCATCCTATCTCTACTCTGAACTGTAGCAAGGGTATTCAGATAGGACTAGTGAATCATCAACAAGACTTAGATTTATCTTCATTTAATTAGCTTTGAGCTGTGATATGAGAAAGGCTATATTGGGATCATAGATAGGGGTCAACAAGGCAACACTCATGACATATTAACCTTTGTGTTTGGGGATAGTCATCTACAAGGGGCGTAACATAGTTGGTTAGATGGTACATAACCTACCTATTCTGCATGTTAAGCACCGAGATAGATCGCTAGTACCTAGAAACTACGGAGTTATGAAATCATGGAAAACACAGTCCTAGTTCATCATTCTCATTGATTTTTCTCGATATAAATTAATATTTGTTTACCTGTTACTTCAAACTAAAAATTGTTTACTTGTTATTTTAAATCCCCCCATTGAAAATAAACGACTAAAAGCTTAAATAACCGTATTGTTCTAGGTCCTAACCATATTCCTCGTGGGATCGACCTCAACCTTGGTTGGGTTCTATATTTGACAGCGACCGCTTTATACTTCATTGCGAGGTATAATTTGAGCGACATCAAATTTTGGCGTCGTTGTCGGGGAATACGGTTTAGGGTTAGATCAGTTGTGTTTATTTGACTATTAGTCCATATTTCTTGTGTGTGTGTGTATATATATATATATATATATATATATATGTATATATATATTATTTATCTTTTTATTTGTATTTTTATTTTTTATTTTTGAATATTTTACTACTCTTCTTGATATGACATCTTTCCAAGATAAAGTGTGGAGTGATGAGGACTCCTATTTTATTGATCCTTTTCCTTTTGATATAGTGAATTATTATAGGAGTGTGATAGATATATTGTGGGATCCTAATGAGAGCATGATACAGATGCTAACACTCTTTGTAGTAGAAAAACGTGAGTTCATGAAAGAGGTTGATAGGTTTGGTTTGGATATTCACAACTTAAAAGAAGATTTGAATGCAAAGGTTGATGCATGTAACGTCCAACAATTTAGTTATGAGTTGTGTGAGGCTAAAAAAATTCTTATAAGCCAAATTGAGGAGCTAAAATTTGAGGCCAAATACTTGATCATACTTTTATTGATGTTGTCACTGTTGAGAAGAGTACACTAGAGTTCTGTGAGGAAGCAGATAATATTATTTTTAAAAACTCTAATGCGTTTAAATATGAAGATGTAAATAGTAATGCAATTCATGAGTTAGGGCATATTGGACCTCATTCTAATCATTTTTCCACATTATGTTTGGATAGTAAGATATTAATCGAGTCATTTGAGCCTATGGAATAGTGTAAAGAGGAGGAAAAATATGTCTATATTCTTGAATTTGTTGTGCCAAAGCCAAAAATTTACATTTCTCACTTATGGACCAAAAAATGCATGGTACGACATCTATTGCTTGGTTCCTTTATTTTTATACAACCGCCTCTTGAGCATAGTAGAAAATTGAAAAAGTTATGGGTGCAATTCATAAGTTCAAAGTGGAAGGAAAAGTGGGAGGTAACCCAACTAGTAGTATAACTTCTTATTTTTTATTATTTTTTTAAATGTCACATTTTCTTTTTCTATTTTTTTTGTGTGTGTGTTTTTCTTGTTTTGTTTTGTTTTTCAAGACTTAGGGGAAGTCTGAGTATCCAAATTTAAAGCAAAGGAGCATGTATGAACTTAAGTGTGGGGTATGCGCGACCCTTGATGAAAATTGAAGAAACATATTGCTAGCTAGGCCCTAGAGGGTCTCAGGAAGTATCTTTAACCCTTGTTTTATTGTTTATTTCTTTGGGGACAACATATGATTTTAAATGTAGGGTAAGATATCTTCCAATATTTGTTAAGGGTAAAGTATGCTAAAGTTTGTTTTATTTTTCAATTTATTTATTTATTTTTAGTTATAAAAAATAAAAGAGAAATTTATTTTTTTTTGAAAAAATCCAAAAGATACAAAAAGATTTTACTTTTATTCTTTAGATTAAAATAGTTTTAGTTTCTAGTTTTTTTTTTTATATATCTTTAGTTGAGTATACTTTGCCCACCCCTTGGTTTTTCTTTTCGGTTCTTTTTTTTTTTGGTTGATACTAGCAATTTAGACCTAATTTTGAGTAGTACTTTTCTGTGAGTGTTTGAGTATGAATAAAATAATATACTTTTTGACACCTAGGCTCATGGTTGTGACTCTTTGTATAGTTTATTCTAATTTTGCAGTTTGCTATGACCCTGTCTGTCTTAGAAGTGGAGTTGATCCATCTTGATTGATACTTGTGCCATGAGTGGTGAGGATTTTTTTCCCACACTCCATGTTTTGCATCTTAGTCTAGAACTTGCCCTTCACGTTATTGAAGAGAAATAAAACGTATTGCTTTGTTTAGAATAATAATAGGCTTTCTTTGATATGTCTTGTAAATTTTAACCTTTTCAGATATTATATCACTAATTAACCCCTTTAAGTCAGTAGCCTTTTTTTTGTAGCCATAGTTTTACCTTATTCCATTTTTTTTTTGAATTCCTAATTTTTGCACCCTGCTTCCTTGAGCACTGTAGCATAGACTGTGTTGAAATTGTTAAATCTGAAGAAAAGGGATGATTGAGTGTAAAAGGTGACCAATGATACATACAAAGTGATGAAAAGCCCTCTTTGAAAGAATGTGACATGAAAAAAAAATGTTCGAAAAAAAAAATGATTGAAATATTCTTGATAAGATGAGAATTATTTGTGAAAATAATTGATGAAGAGAGGGTTTAAAAAAAAAAGTCATGAAATAATGGGTGATGAAGTTTAAAAAGGCAAAAGTGTTTAGGGAAGTGTAAGTCACTATTATATAGTTTTCCTACCCGTCCCCTAGCTAACATTACAACCCATTAAAGTCCTATTTGATTCTATTCGAGCATGCCTAATTAGTGGAGATGTACATAATGGGAAAGCCTATGGTTCTTTGTGCATACATGTGAATTGTTTGTGAGTGTGAGAGTTGTTCTTTGATGTTAAGTCCTTAAATTATATTCGATCTTTTGAATTGAGTGTGCGTACGATTTCTTCTTGTGAGGGCACTTGTTTCATGATAGATAGGTGATCTGATTAGCTTTCTTTGACAAGAATAGGTAAGTGAACTCAAATTTGATGAGTTAGAGTCCATCTTTGAGGTTAGTAGGTTAGAGGTTTGTTGTTTGTTTATACTTTTTGCATAATGATCGGAAAGTGTACTTGATGTTGTGAAATGTTAGATGGTCTAAATGTTTATATCAACCAAAGTAGTGGCATGCAATGCCCCGTAAATTTCTGACCTCACTTGAACTTGGAGTCATGTTTACTTAGTGTTGAGAGCAATAAGTAAGTATTTTGTAGTGCTTTGATGGGGTGTTGGATGATATACTAGTGTGTGCAAAAAGGGAATTTTTTTTTCAGAGAACCAGTAAAACTTGTGCCACTCCCTGTTTTTAAGGGGGTGTGGCGCAAGCCACCTGATTCAGAGGGCAGCAAGATCTTGCGCCACTACTTGTTTTGCAGCAAGTGGCGCAAGGCACAAAAACTTGGCCCATCCGTGCTCATTTTGCAACGCAATGCCACGTCAATTCTTCCTTGATTTCTTTTGGTTCTTTGGTGTTCCGTTACTCCTTGTTACGGCTTCAAATACCTCAACACACTCCAACATGATCAAATCATGAAACACAAGTATTTACCAAAAATGTTCAATGAAGCCATGAGCGACTAGAATTTCTATTTTTGCGATTGAGGCTACGAACGTGAATCTCGTAAGTGAATATTGTCGTGACGTTATGGAATTATTTAAACATGAGATATATTTTGGATTATACATTGGATTTGGTGGGCTAAGTGGATATATGTTATTGGGCTCAATTTAAGGCCTAAAAAGGATTAAAAGACAAGGCCCAAAAGGGCAAAATGACCCATTCTTCCATGTTGACTATATAGACATGGAATTTAATGCCAAGGAGTGGATAAGTATGAATTAAGAGGTTATATAAAGGCCAAAAATCAGATTTTATTCACAAAAACTCTCTTACCTTTTTGGATATTTCTCAAACATTTCTCTATTTTCCAAACCCTAAGGCAACCATTTTCTTTGGACACTTTGGACAAGATCGTCACTTTGCAAGCTTGGGTAAGTGTTTATTCTTGTGATTTAATATATTATATGCATGAGATATTGTGTAGATCATGATGATTATGTTTTCAAGGTTGAATAGGACACTTTTTCCCTTTGGTAAAAGATGTGTCATCTTTGTGAATTAAACTTGAAAGGTGACTTGTGGTTTTAGTGAAAGTGCATGGTATGGATGAAATATCAACATGTATGGTGTGATTATGTTTCTAAACTTGTTATTTTTCTATAAGTGTAAATTATGGGATTTTGGCCGATATGTTGTTATGAGGTGTATTGAGGTGATTTGATGGAGTAATTGTGACGTCGTGTTAATGAAGAAATGTAAAGAATGAATTTGGTATGAAATGCTATTGGGTTGTGATATTTTGGTCAATGTTGGGTATGTTGTGGTATTGTTGGTATGACAATGCCATAAATGGTATTGTAAAGGGGGAAATGACATTTTAAGGCAAACATGTAACTCATTGTCGTCTTATACACTTGGAAGGTAGTTGATTGTTAATGTAAGCTCCGTTATGTACTTGTGTTGTAGAGTGAAACATAAGGAAGGAGCTGGACTATTGTATTCACGTATAGGGTTGTGTATTCATATTGGAAGTATAAGGTATGTAAGGTTACTCTATCTGTATCCTTCTGCAGCACATAGTATTCACATTGACATTATACTTGTTCCATTCTGACGTGTTCTAAGGTACCCTAATTCCGGGTATCAATTATTGTTCATCACATGTTTCCTACTCATTGATCAATTGTGATTCATGTCCCATGTTCATTGACTAATGTTCCAAAGATTCCATGGTTCCAATAATGCAATGTTTCCAATAATGTTATGACTATCATAGTATTAATCTCAAAAGTAAAGAATGAAGTAGTGCATATATGGTTAATGATTGAGTATGGGTGGTAGCTTTGGGGGCGAAAGCCTAGCTCAAGCCGATCCCGAGATTATTGGATCAGGGGGTAGTCCTAGAGGCATAAGCCTAGCTCGGGCCGATCCTGACAGGTGGTAGTTCTAGAGGTAATAACCTAGCTCGAGCCGAACCTGATATGTTGGTTTATGGGTGGCAGCTCTAGAGGTAATAACCTAGATCAAGCCGAGCCCGATATATTGATTTATGGGTGGTATCTCTAGAGGCATATGCCTAGCTCGAGCCGATCCCAACATAACATTATGTTATGTTAAGACCCACTGATCAGTTGGGGCCTGGGTACAGTATAGCACAGATAAAGATGAATATGCATAGAACAAAAAAAGCAAAGAAAGTATTGAAAGCAAAGTACATGATTCCACACATAGAGTGATGGTTTATCCATATTGACGATTCTCTTATATATTGATTTCATTGAAGTATCTATGTCACTTACAATTTCATATGGCCTTACATACTCAGTACATGCTTTGTACTGACCTCCCTTAGGGGGGCTTACCTTGCTTGCTACAGGCGCAGGTGCTAGTAGACCTCCACAGTAGGCTGCGGATCATCTACTGATCTTTGGTGAGCTCCAGTTGGTTCGGGGCTTTTCGAGTCACAGGTGTACATGTGCTTTGGTATTGTAAATGTTGTATAAAGCGGGGACTTGTCCCGACTTTCAGTTGGTCTTGTAAATACATCTACTAGAGGCTTTTGTAGACGTATGTGGGTATGTGAATGTAATAGACGTATGTCCATTTTGAATTGATGGCTCTGACGGCCAAGTTTCACATATGTATGTATCACATGTTCCATAATCTCCGCTAGTAGCATTTTATTTCCTTACATGATGGTAATGTTCTTATGGTATGCATATGAATAGACATGAGCAAAGATTGGTTCTCTCGGGCCTTATCGGCTTCGGGTGCCAGTCCTCCTCAATGGGATTTGGGGTGTGACAAAAGTGGTATCCGAGCAGGTTGTCCTAAGGGTGTCTACCAAGCCATGTCTGAGTAGAGATTTACTTATCGATGTGTTGTGCACCACATTTATAAGTAGGAGGCTATGGGACATTTAGGAGTTGTTTCATTCCTTCATTTCTAGATCGTGCATTAGAGCCGAAGTTATAAGTGGACTTGTTTCTGACCATAGAAATTGTTGTTCTTGTATATTATAGCAAAATGCCGATGACAAGAAGGGGTCGAGGTAAAAGTAAGAGGATAGACAGAATTGCTGGAGAAGGAACTAGTAGAGCCCCGCCTGAACCAGTTAATCAAGGCGGCGCTGAACCAGAGATGGCATCACAGGCTTCTTTTACTCTTCTATTTTTCGAGGAGTCAAGAAGAAGAGAAGTACCTGCAGAACCACCATTAAATACTACTGATCAGGACTTAAAGAATGCAGTGCATATGTTGACGTAGATAGTTACAGCACAAACTCAAGGACGAGCTGGTCCAATGACAAATGAGGATGATGCGGCTAGAATAGTGAGTCGCAGAACACAGGACTTTCTGAAATTAGACCCTCCTATATTCACTGGGTCAGATCCGAAAGCGGATCCACAGGACTTCGTGGATCAAATCCAAAGGGCTCTAGATGTTATGCACGTGACTGGTGCTGAAACAGTTGAACTTGCGGCCTATAGATTGAAAGGTAAAGCTATATTGTGGTATGAAGACTGGAAAAGATCGAGGGGTATTAATGCACTTCTAGCGGGTTAGGAAGAATTTAAAATGGCCTTTCTTGATCATTACCTCCCATATGAGATCCGAGAGGCACGTACAGATCATTTTCTAAATCTACATCAAGGGAACCTGAGTGTTAGAGAATATAGTCTTCAGTTTAATTCCTTGGCTCGATATGCTCCAAATATAGTGGCCACAATGACAGACAGAGTCAATCGATATGTGGATAGACTAGAGCCATATTTGGTGAGGGACTGCACCATTGCTGCTTTGAACCGAGACATGGATATAGCCAGAATTTAGGCTTTTGCACAAAATATGGAATATCAAAGGCAATGAAGAAGGGTGCATGAATCTGACAGAGGATAGTCCAAAAGAGCTAGACCTATGGGACAGTCTATGGCTTCCTAAGGAGAACCTAGGTCTTGGATGTTTCCTAGACCACCTAGACCCTCATTCTCTTATTCGACAGCGGGCACTCAAGCTCAATTCCGAGGGTTTAGAGGTAGTCAATCCGGGCAGAGTAGTGGTCATGGATCACAGGCAACAAAATTTCCTCATAAGCAGTGTCAGCACTGCGGGCGTACTCATTCAGGTACATACCAGTTAGGGATGCATGGTTGCTTTTGGTGCGGTATGATGGGACACATGATGAGAGAGTGTCCACAGAGGACCATGGGTGGTATAGCACGATCGACGGGATCAACTGTTATGTCATTATCATCGATTCCTTCTTTAGGCCGAGGTGTGCAGACTGTTGGCCATGGTAGAGGTACCAGAGGAGAAGCCAGTACTAGTGGGGTCCAGAATCGTACTTATGCTCTAGTGGGCCGATAGAATTCAGAGGCTTCTCCTGATGTCGTCACAAGTACATTATCCATCTTTTCGTATAATGTATATGCATTGATTGACCCGGGTTCTACATTATCATATGTTACTCCATTGATCGCCGTAAAATTTAAAAGAATGCCAAAATTATTAGCTAAGTCATTTGAAGTAGCTACACCAGTTGGTGCGTATATTGTTGAAAAAAGAGTATATCGTAATTACGTGGTAACTGTGTGTAGTCATGATACACTGGCCGATCTCATTGAACTAGACATGGTGGATTTTGATGTGATAATGGGAATGGATTGGATGACTTCTTGCTATGCCACGGTAGATTGCCGGGCCAAGAAGGTACATTTTTGTTTTTCGCAAGAAAATATTCTGAATGGCAGGGTAATGTGGGGGCACCAAGAGGAAAATTTATTTCCTATCTGAAAGCAAGGAAAATGATAGCCAAGGGATATACATTCCATTTAGTAAGAGTGCAAGATGTTGATATGGAACCACCAATTCCTCAAACGGTTTTGGTGGTCAATGAATTCCTTGATGTATTTCCCGATGATCTTCCAGGCCTACCCCCAGAACGGGAAGTATACTATGGCATTGATGTGATTTTAGGCACTCAGCCTATATCTATTCCCCCATATAGAATGGCTCTAGCAGAATTGCGTGAATTGAAGGAGCAGTTGAAAGATTTGTTGGATAAGGGCTTCATCAGGCCTAGTATGTCCCCGTGGGGTGCACCGGTATTATTTTTATGGAAGAAAGATGGCATATTGAGAATGTGTATCAACTATCGGCAATTGAATAAGGTAACGATCAAGAACAAATATCCCCTCCCCAGAATTGATGAATTATTTGATCAGTTACAGGGTGCCAAATGTTTTTCAAAGATTGAATTGAGGTCGGGTTACCATCAAGTCAGGGTTAGAGAAAAAGATGTACCCAAGATAGCCTTCCGAACACGGTATAGCCATTATGAATTTTTAGTTATGTCATTTGGACTAACAAATGCACCAGCTGTGTTCATGGATTTGATGAATAGGGTGTTTAAGCCATTTCTAGTCGTGTTCATGACGGTGTTTATAGATGATATTCTAGTTTATTCACGATCACCAGAGGACCATGCTAATCACTTACGGCAGGTGTTACAAATTCTCCGTAATCGTAAGTTGTATGCAAAGTTCTCCAAGTGTGAATTTTGGTTAAAATCCGTCGCATTCTTGGGTCACATTGTGTCAGATGAAGGGATACAGGTTGATACACAGAAGATTGAAGCGGTGAAAAATTGGCCAAGACCTACGACACCTACAGAGATTCGTAGTTTTCTTGGATTTGTAGGTTATTACAGAAGATTCGTGGAAGATTTTTCCTCCATTGCGGCACCGTTAACAAAGCTTACACATAAGAAAGTTAAATTTCAGTGGAATGATGCATGTGAGAAAAGCTTCCAAGAATTGAAAGATAAATTAACCTCCACACCAGTTTTAGTACTTCCCAAAAGCACAGAAGGTTATGCAGTGTATTGTGATGCTTCCGGGGTTGGCCTCGGATGTGTATTGATACAGCATGGTAATGTCATAGCATATGCCTCACGACAGTTGCGGCCACATGAGAGAAATTATCCCACACATGATCTTGAATTAGCAGCGGTGGTATTTGCTTTAAAGATATGGCGTCATTATTCGTATGGAGTTCATGTTGACATCTATACTGATCACAAAAGTTTACAGTATATCTTTAAGCAAAAAGAACTCAACTTGAGGCAACGAAGGTGGTTAGAGCTCTTAAAAGACTATGATATTGATATTCTCTATCATCCAGGAAAAGCAAATGTGGTAGCTGATGCATTGAGCCACAAGACAATAGGAAGCATTAGTGGCCAGTTGACGGAAAATCAAGATATAATCAAAGATCTACATCAACTATCTAGCTTGGGAGTTCGCCTTATTAAATCTCCAGATAAAGGGGTTATTGTACAAAATGCGGCAGAATATTTATTAATAGCTGAAGTAAAAGAGAAATAGTATGCAGATCCTACTTTATTGCAGTTGAAAGAGAACGTGTAGCAAGAGTTGACAAAGGCATTTGATCTTACACAAGAAAGAGTACTACAATGCCAAGGAAGATTATGTGTACCGGATATAGATGAGCTGAAGAGATGAATTATGACAGAGGCACATCACTCATGGTATTCTATTCATCTGAGAGATACAAAAATGTATCATGATTTGAAAGACATGTATTGGTGGGGAAATATGAAAAGAAACATTGTGGAATTTGTAGCTCAATGCCCAAATTGTCAACAATTTAAAGTAGAGCATCAGAAACCTGGAGGTTATATGCAGTGTATCAATCTTCCAGTATGGAAATAGGACATGATCAATATGGATTTCATCACAGGTTTGCCTCGTACACTGTGGAAATTTGATTCTATATGGGTGATAGTTGACAGACTTACCAAATCAGCGCATTTTCTACCAGTCAGGACCACTTATGCAGCTAAAGATTATGACTGACTGTATGTTAAAGAGATAGTACGATTCATAGGATTCCAATCTCCATTATATCAGATAGAGAAGCTCAATTTACCACACATTTCTGGAAATCCTTTCAGAAGAGCTTGGGTACACAGGTAAATTTAAGTACGACTTTCCATCCTCAGACAGATGGACAAGCAGGGCCTATTATCCAAACGCTTGAAGATATGCTACGAGCTTGCACACTGGACTTTAAAGGTAGTTGGGATAAACATCTACCTCTCATTGAATTTGCTTACAACAATAGCTATCATTCAAGTATTAAAATGGCACCTTATGAAGCTTTATATGGAAGAAAATGTCGATCACCAATTGGATGGTTTGAAGTAGGTGAAACTAATTTACTTGGTCCAGGTCTTGTTCACCAAGCCATGGAGAAAGTTAAAGTGATCCAAAAATGGCTACAAACGGCCCAAAGTCGACATAAGTCATATGCTGACGTTAGAAGGAGAGGGATTGAATTTGCCATAGGTGATTAGGTATTCTTGAAGGTGTCACCGATGAAAGGGGTCAAGAGATTTGGAAGGAAAGGGAAATTGAGTCCCCGTTATATAGGCCCATATGAAATTATCAGAAGATTTGGGCAAGTCGCATATGAATTGAAATTACCCCAAGAACTCTCCTCAGTCCATCCATTCTTCCATGTTTCGATGCTTCAAAAATGCATAGGAGATCCATCTTGTATTGCTCCCGTTGACGATGTTCCAGTCACGGAGGATCTCACTTATGAGGAGGTACCCATTGCTATTCTAGATCAACAGGTAAAAAGGTTGAGGAATAAAGACGTAGCATCCGTAAAGGTACTTTGGAGGAATCAACAAATGGAGGAGATCACATGGGAAGCTGAGGAAATGATGAATTTCAAATACCCTCTTCTATTTCAAATGAAATAAAAAGTTCACAGTGCGGAGGTGGAGCAATAACAAGTAAGTATCTAAGAGAATTATGTGTATATGTATATGTATGTTAATATAGAGATACATTTGTTGTACATGAGACGATGATGTTAACATTCGAGGACAAATGTTTCTAAGGGGGGAAGAATGTAATACCCCATACATTTCTGAGCTCATTTGATAATTTGGAGTCATGATTACTTAGTGTTGAGAGCAATAAGTAAGTATTTTGTAGTGCTTTGATGGGGTATTGGATGATATGCTAGTGTGTGCAAAAAGGGAAAAAAATTCAGAGAACCAGTGAAACTTGCACCACTCCCTATTTCAGGGGGTGTGGCGTAAGACACCTGATTCAGAGGGCAGTAAGATCTTGACTGCTTGCTTTGCAGCAAGTGGCGCAAGGCACAAAAACTTGGCCCTTCCATGCTCGTTTTGCAACGCAATGCCACGTCGATTCTTCCTTGGTTTCTTTTGGTTCTTTGGTGTTCCTTTACTCCTTGTTAAGGCTTCAAATACCTCAATACACTCCTACATGATCAAATCATGAAACACAAGTATTTACCAAAAATGTTCAATGAAGCCATGAGCGACTAAAATTTCTATTTTTGCGATTGAGGCTACGAACGTGAATCTCGTAAGTAAATATTGTCGTGACGTTATGGAATTATTTAAACATGAGATATATGGTGGATTATACATTGGATTTGGTGGGCTAAGTGGATATATGTTATTAGGCTCAATTTAAGGCCCAAAAAGGATTAAAAGACAAGGCCCAAAAGGGCAAAATGACCCATTCTTCCATGTTGACTATATAGACATGGAATTTAACGCCAAGGAGTGGATAAGTATGAATTAAGAGGCTATATAAAGGCAAAAAATCAGATTTTATTCACAAAAACTCTCATACCTTTTTGGATATTTCTCAAACATTTCTCTATTTTCCAAACCCTAAGGCAACCATTTTCTTTGGACACTTTGGACAAGATCATCACTTTGCAAGCTTGGGTAAGTGTTTATTCTTATGATTTAATATATTATATGCATGAGATATTGTGTAGATCATGATGGTTATGTTTTCAAGGTTGAATAGGACACTTTTGCCCTTTGGTAAAAGATGTGTCATCTTTGTGAATTAAAATTTAAAGGTGACTTGTGGTTTTGGTGAAAGTGCATGGTATGGATGAAATATCAACATGTATGGTGTGATTATGTTTCTAAACTTGTTATTTTTCTATAAGTTTAAATTATGGGATTTTGGCCGATATGTTGTTATGAGGTGTATTGAGGTGATTTGATGGAGTAATTGTGACGTCGTGTTAATGAAGAAATGTAAAGAATGAACTTGGTATGCAATGTTATTGGGTTGTGATATTTTGTTCAATGTTGGGCATGTTGTGGTATTGTTGGTATGATAATGCCGTAAATGGTATTGTAAAGGGGGAAATGACATTTTAAGGCAAACATGTAACTCATTGTCGTCAATACACTTGGAAGGTAGTTGATTGTTAATGTAAGCTCCGTTATGTACTTGTGTTGTAGAGTGAAACATAAGGAAGGAGCTGGACTATTGTATTCACGTATAGGGTTGTGTATTCATATTGGAAGTATAAGGTATGTAAGGTTACTCTATCCGCATCCTTCTGCAGCACATAGTATTCACATTGACATTGTACTTGTTCCATTCCGACGTGTTCTAAGGTACCCTGATTTCGGGTATCAATTATTGTTCATCACATGTTTCCTACTCATTGATCAACTGTGATTCATGTCTCATGTTCATTGACTAATTGTCACGCCCCGAATCCCATCGAGACATGATTGGTACCCGTAGCCGATAAGGCCCGAGAGAACCAAGCTATGCTTCTATACATTCATATGCATAACCTCGAATGAATAACATACTATCTCATGTAACTGATGAAATGTAAAATGCCATACATATACATATATAAAACTTGGCCGTTTGGGCCATCACGTCGCACTGTACGTACATATCTTACATCCATACCCACACATGTCTACAAAAGCCTCTAAATACATACACGACCAATGCATAACATCTACAACATCAAATCCAATGTACAACTATGACTCGGAAAGTCCCGAACCAACTAGGGCTCACCTAAGATCTGCAAATACTGTCACTCTACTGTGGAGGTCTACTAATGCCTGCACCTGCAACATGTAAGGTAAGTCCCCAAAAGGGGTCAGTACGAAGAATGTACTGAGTATGTAAGGCCATGTGTAAGGCCATAAGAAAAACTGAGTTAGTGCATAAGAACTTCAATGGAAATAATTATAAGAGAAACTCAATGTGTGGAATCATGTACCTTTCCTTCATTATTATCATCTCCAATGATACATACATAATGAAAATAACCATGGAATTAACATAAGAGAAATAGCAAATGTGAACAAACTCTCTTTCTGTATGTGGGATACCATGTACATTACGTTCTTTCTTTCCCTTGCCTTTACTTTACTTTACTTTTACATTGCTCATATACTGTTAGGGCCCTCATCATGCAGGTGTTCATTTCACCCCATGGATACATCATGCAGGTGTGTTCTTTCACCCCATGGATACATCATGCAGGTATTCTTTTTACCCCATGGATAAGATCATGTTATCATGCAGGTGTTCTTGCACCCCATGGATAAATGGCCATCATCATGCAGGTATTCTTTTTACCCCATGGATAAGATCATGTCATCATGCAGGTGTTTGCACCCCATGGATAAAATAACATCATCATTATACATTGCTTTGCTCTTACTTTATTTCATTACTTTGAGATTGATACTTCAACTTGTGAGAGATTGATACTTTGATAGTCATAATATTGTTGGAAGCTTTGGAACAATAACCAATGAGCTAGAGACATGTATATAAACATTCTTGGAAACATAGCCTTCATAGAAACATAATACTGTTGGAACCGTTGAACAATGATCAATGAACAAGATACATGAGTATAATCACTATTGTACCCTTGGAACATAACCTCATTTGACTTTTGGAACATTACTAATGGATATGAGACATGTGTAGAACTCTATTGGAACTTTGGATCATGTCACTAATTGGAACACACCCATATACTTTACCTTACTCTTGTACTTTATGAGATTAACACCTTAGCCAAACACGTACTTACATGCACATCTCACTTCACCCCTTTATCTCATGAGATTGACAATTTCACTTATGAAGTATAATTATACTAACTTGCACATCACCTCTCTTATTACTCTTATGAGATTGGTACTCTTACAATTGGCACAAGGATAATCATCATACCATAGGACTTATAACATGATTGGAACAATGATATTCAACTAAACAAGCTCTCTTTACCTCATGCTCTTATTGGGATAATTCTCTTAGGATCTACAACATATGACAACTTAAGAACTTCTGCCCATAAATAAGAACTAAGTGATTCATAATTCGTATAGGAGTAAAACACATATGACTATCAATATATCAACCCTAGTTGGAATACTATAGAACCCCCTTGGTATAGTACACTTTTGGAACCTTAACATAATGATCACTAAATATGATACATTTGGAACTTTTGACATATTAGCCAATGAACGTGAGTCAACCAATGGACATGAGTCAATCAATAAACATGAGTTATACGATTCACCATTGACCAATAAATAAGGAACATATGAGTAACTCTAGCCAACTATCGAATATGAAATACCTTAGAGTATTTCGGAATCAAGTGAGTGCTATGACAGTGTGAACATAATATGTTGCAGAAGAATATAAAAGTAACCTTACATACCTTGTCCTCTCAATGTAAGTACACAATCAAATATGTGAGCGCAAAAATTTCACTCCTTCTTTACGTTTCACTCTACATCACAAGTACATAATGGAACCAACATTAACCACCAACTACCTTACAAATGCATAAAATAACAAGAAGTCACATGTTTGGCTTTAGCATGTTATTTCTTTCTCTACAATACCATTTATGGCATGATCGTATCAACAATACCACAACATGCCCAACATTGACCAAAGTATCATAAACCCCTAGTATGTCACACCAAGTTCATACTTTCCACTTTCCATCATTACAACATCATAATTACACCATCAATTACTTTACAAAAGCGTAGAACATCAATGAGTTACATGTTTGCCTTTAAACATGCCATCCCCTTGACAAAACCATTGATAAAATGATTATTCCAAAAATCCCCCAATATTCCATACATTGACCAATACATGAAAATCAATATATTCTACCACAACACTCCTCCTTTACCCTTTCTTATCCATATCACATCACACAGAAGCCATCAAACCATCTTAATACACCTCATAGCATATATCGGCCAAAATTCCAAAATTTCCACTTATAGACAAGAACAAATTTAATACCAAAAATAACACCATACGTTTTCATATTTTGTCCATACCATGCTTTTTCATCAAAGGCACAAGGCCTAATTCAAATTCAAAATACCAGGATAGCACATCTTTCACCAAAAGCACAAATACATTATTCACCTCTTTGCCAACATAAATATCATGATATACATAATCTCCCATGCATATAATATGTTAATCCATAACAATAAGCACTTACCTAAGCTTGGATGATGATAATCTTTCTCCAAAGAGTGCCTTAGGGTTTTGAGAGCAAAAGAGGCTTTCTTGAGAATTCTAGAAAAAAGAGAGAAAAGCATGTGTGTGTAATGAATAATAAATCAGATTTTTGGCCCTTTTTATAAGCCCTCAATCCCATCCTTAGACATTTCATGGCATTAAATATCATGTTCTAGAAGGTCAAATGGGAGAATGGGTCATTTGACCCATTTGGGCCATGTATTTTTTTTCCATTTTTGGGCCTTAATTTGGGCCCAACAAGACATATCCATTTAACCCATAAACTTCCATGTCTTAGTCACCATATATCTCATGTTTACATAATTCCATAGTTTCATGACAATATTCTCTTACGAGTTTCTCATTCGTCGCCTTGATCGCAAAAGTAAGAATTCTAATCGCCCTTGGCTTCATTGGACATTGTGGATCACTATTCACATTTCATGATTTGGTAATGTAGCAGTATGTAGGAGTATATTGAAGTGTTTGAAGCCTTAACAATGCTCAAAGAACTCCAAATAACCAAAAGAAACCATCTAAGAATTGTCGTAGAATTGCGTCGCGAAACGAGCTCAGGAAGGCAAAATGTTTGTTCCTTGCGCCACTGCTGCAAAACAAGCCACTGGCACAAGAAATGCACCCTCTCTGATCTCAGGGGCTTGAGCCACACCCCCTGAAACAGGGCAGTGGCGCAAGTTTCCATGTCTTGCTGAATTTTTCGACAATTTTTCCAACACTTGCGTATCGTCCAATACCTTATCAAAACACTATAAAATACTTACTTAGTGACCTTAATCATCAAGTAAACATGACTCCAAGTCACCAAATGAGTGTCACTCCCCGAATTCCATCGAGGCGTGATTGGCACCCGAAGCCGAGGAGGCTCGAGAGAACTAATCTTTGCTCAAGTATTCTCATAAGTATGCTCGCGTATGCATATCATTTTGTTTCATGTAATTAAATATCAATGGCGGAAGTCATGGCAATATGTGCAATATGTGAAATTTGGCCGTTAGGGCCATTATGTCAAAATGAATGTACATCTTTTACTTTCACTTTCCCACCTATGTCTACAAAGCCTCTAATAGATACATGACCATAACCATATCTCTACAATATTTACAAATGACAAAACCTAATGAACATGTGCAACTTGGGAAGCCCCGAAGCAACTGGAGCTCACCAATAATCCGTGGATACCTCGTCACCTACTGCGGAGATCTACCAACACCTGGGCCTGCAGCATGTAAGGTAAGTCCCCCAAAGGGGGTCAGTACGAAAAATGTACTGAGTATGTAAGGCCTTAGGAAAATGACATCAATGCATCAATACATAAGAATTTCAATGGAAATAATTATAAGAAAAATTCTATGTGCGGACTTATGTACCTTTATTTCTTTATGACTATCTCCAAGGATCCGTGCATAATAACAACCATGAAATCAATATAAGAGAAATAGCAATGTGAATAAACTCTTTTTCTGTATGTGGGAAACCATGTACCTTACTTTTATTATTTTCCTTACTTACCTTCGTCATCTTTATTAGTCGTTCACCTTATTGGTGGGTTATTATGATCATCCACCTTTTGGTGGGCATCCACTTTATTGTGGGTAGTCATCCACCCTTGGGTGGGCATCCACTTTATTGTGGGTAGTCATCCACTCTTGGTGGGCATCCACTTTGTTGTGGGTAGTCATCCACTCTTGGTGGGCATCCACTTTATTGTGGGTAGTCATCCACTCTTGGTAGGCATCCACTTTATTGTGGGTCAACATTACATACATTGGTTCCTTTACTTCATTACTTTGAGATTAGTACATTTGCTTGTGGGAGATTGATTCATTCACTTGAGAGAGATTGATACCTTGAGGATCATGACATGATTTGAAAGATTTAGAACATAACATTATTTGAACCTTGGAACCATGAGCCATAATTATGTAACACATGAATAATAATAAATCAAGAATGAGGTATATATGATTGGCACTAGATGATAACGTGAAAATTGATGCCTTAGGACCTTATTGAAACACACATCTATGTCACTCTTTAACTTCATGAGATTCGCACCTTAACTAGTGAGGGATAGATATAGTAGCTCGCACTTCACCTCCTTCACTATTCCTATGAGATCTTATATAAGTAAGCATGATACCGGGCCTCCACCTTTGGTGGGCTATAATGAATGACATAGCAAAATCTTAGGACTATAAGGCAACCACGTATTACTCCTTTCCAATCTCACACACTTTACATAATTATGAGAATGACACGTTAAAGATCATGACATTAAAGCACACACTTATATACACATCTCACTTCACTCCTTTACCTCATGAGATTGACATCTTCACTCATGAGGAATAAGTATACTAACTTACACGTCACCTCTCTTATTACTCTTACGAGATTGGTACTATTACTTATAAACAATAGGCACCAGGATAATCATCATACTATAGGACTTTGGAACAAGACATGATTGGAATCATGCTATTCAAACTATACAAGCTCTTTTTACCTCATTACTCTCGTTGAGATAGTTCTCTTAGAATCTACCACGTTATGACATCTTTGGAACTTCAGTCAATAAATAAAAGATAAGGGAATCATCATTCGTCTAAGAATAAGGCACATATGAATAACAATATATGTCACCCTGAATTGAAATACTTCAAACCTCCCAGAATTGGAAACAAGCCCAATGTCAATAGGAGCAATATGTTGTAGAAGAATACGGAAAGAGGAACCTTACATACCTTGGATTCGCAATACGAACATATAATCCTAGGGGTGCATACAATAGTCCCGCTCCCTCTTTATGTGTCACTCTACAACACAAATGCATAACGAAATTCACATTAACCACCAATTACTTTACAAATGCATACCATGTCAAAGAGTTACATGTTTGCCTTTTAACATGCCATTTCCCCTTGACAAAACCATGGATCATACTATTATTCCAAAAATTCCATAATATTCCCAACATTGACCAATACATGATAATTGATACATTTCATCACAACACTTCTCCTTTACACTTTCTTATCCACACCACATCACAATTAATCCATCAATTCACTTTAATACACTTCATAGCACAAATCGGTCAAAATCCCATAATTTGCACTTATAGAAAAATAACAAATTTAATAACAAAATAACACCATAGATGTTCATATTTTATCCACATCATGATCTTTCATCAAAGGCACAAGTCCTTATTCAAGTTCAAATCCCATGGATCACAAATCTTATACAAAAGCACAAAGTGCCATGTCCAACATTTCCAACCATAACCAACATGATATACATATTCTATCATGCTTATAATATGTTAAAGTACAATAATATTCACTTACCCAAGATTGGAATATGATGATCTTGCTCCAAGAAGTGCCTTAGGGTTTTGAAAGCCAAAGGGGTTTTCTCTTGAAATTTCTAGAAAATACAAGAAAAGCATGTGTGTTGTTGTGGATTACTATTCTGATTTTTACATGATTATATAGGCCCTCAAGTCTCATACTTATCCCCACTTGGTCAATAATTGAGTGCCTTCTTTGGGTCAAACAAGAATGGATCATTTCTTTCTTGTTGGGCCATGTATCCATGCTAATATTTGGGCCTCATTTGAGCCCAATGGAACAAAATTAATTTAGCCCAACTAATTACATGTATAATACCCCCACAACCTCATGTTTAAATAATTCCATAATGTCACGACATTATTCTCTTGCGAGATGCTCATTCGTCGCCTCGATCACAAAAATAGGAATTCTAGTCGTCTTTGGCTTCCTTGGACATTTTGGATCACTATTCACATTTCATGATTTGGTCATGTAGAAGTATTTAGGAGTATATTGAAGTGTTTGAAGCTTTAACAATGCTCAAATAAATCCAAAGAACCAAAAGAAACCATCCAAGAAGCGTCGTAGAATTGCGTTGCGAAACGAGCTCGGGAAGGCCAAATGTTTGTGCCTTGCGCCACTTCTGCAAAACAAGGCAGTGGCGCAAGTTTGGAGACCCCTATGAATCAGGTGGCTTGCACCACACCCCCTGAAACAGGGTAGTGGCGCAAGTTTTGATGCTTTGCTGAATTTTTCGGCCATTTTTCCAACACTTGCGTATCGTCCAATACCTTATCAAAACACTACAAAATACACACTTAGTGATCTTAATCATCAAGTAAACATGACTCTAAGTCACCAAATGAGGTTAAAATGTGTACGGGGTATGACATAAACGCTTCAAGAAGTCACAAAACACTTCCTATGAAAGGCTCGTCACATGTACACGGCCAAATTTTAATTTTTTTCTCATCTTTACCATTTCCAAATACATACTTATAACTCTCGACACTTAAGTAAACATTATTCAATGTCATCAAGTAGAGTTGGGAAGGTACGGGGTGTTACAATGAGGCTATAATGTGTATGGGGTATTACATAAATGCTTCAAGAAGTCACAAAACACTTCCTATGAAAGGCTCGTCACATGTACAAGGCCAAATTTCAATTTTTCTCATCTTTAACATTTCCAAATACATACTTATAACTCTCAACACCTAAGTAAACATTATTCAATGTCATCAAGTAGGGTTGGGAAGGTATGGGGTGTTACACTAATGTTCCAAAGATTCCATGGTTCCAATAATGCAATGTTTCCAATAATGTTATGACTATCATTGTATCAATCTCAAAAGTAAAGAATGAAGTAATGCATATATGGTTAATGATTGAGTATGGGTGGTAGCTTTGGGGGCGAAAGAATAGCTCAGGCCGATCCCGAGATTATTGGATCAAGGGGTAGTCCTAGAGGCATAAGCCTAGCTCGGGCCGATCCTGACAGGTGGTAGCTCTAGAGGTAATAACCTAGCTCGAGATGAGCCTGATGTCACGCCCCGAATACCATCGGGAAGGATTGGCACTCGTAGCCGACAAGGCCCGAGAGAACCAAGCTTTTCCTCTGTTCAATCATATGCATGCCATAAGAAACCTATAATCACATAATAGCTTTAGATACCAACAATGGAATTCATGGAACATGATATATATATACATATGCAGAACTTGGCCGTTGAGGCCACCAAGTCAAGAACGACATATCCTTTTTACATTTATACACCCCACATCCGTCTACAAAAGCCTCTAACATATACATTGACCAAAATGAACTAAAAGTCAGGACATGTCCCCTCTTTATACAACATGTACAACACCAAAACTTATGTAAAACTGTGACTCAGAGAAGCCCCGAACTAACTGGAGCTCACCAAAGATCTGCAACACTGGCAACCTACTGTGGAGGCCTACTAGTACCGGCACCTGCACCAAGTAAGGTAAATTCCCCAGAAGGGGTCAGTACGAAGAAAGTACTAAGTATGTAAGGTTGTGTCAATACATAAGAACTTTAACGAAAAATACATTACAAGAGAATGCCCAATTATGGATAAGCCATCAATCTATATATTTGGAACTGCGTGCATTACTTTCGATACATAATTCACTTTGTACCTCTCCTTACTTGCTTGCCAGTCATTTGTTAGATATTGCCAGGGCCCAACTTATCAGTGGGAAAAATAATATCGTCATGCAGGTGTTCATGTCACCCAATGGATACACCCATAATGTTGGGATAGTCATCATGCAGGTGTTTCTTTCACCCCATGGATATCATCATGCAGGTGTTTATTACACCCCATGGATACACTCACTCATAAAAGATTATCACATTAAGGATTATGAAATTTTTGGAAGCACACATATATGCATTTCGTTATCCTTCACTTCATGAGATTGATACTTTTGATAATTGTAACATTATTGAAAGCTTTGAAACACAACATTATTGGAACTTGGAATCATGTTTATAAGTAGGTTATACATGAATGACAATAGATCAAGAATAAGATATATATGATCAACACTAGATGATAACATGAAATGAGATGCCTTAGGACATTTCGGGAATGAGTAGGTACCATAACAAGGTGTACACTATATGCTGCAGAAGGATACGAAAAGAGGAACCTGACATACCTTGTATTCTCAATATGAATATACAATCCTAGAGGTGCATACAATAGTCCCGCTCCTTCTTTATGTGTCACTCTACAACACAAATATATAACGGGATTCACATTAACCATCAACTACTTTACAAATGCATATAACATCAATGAGTTACATGTTTGCCTTTAAACATGCCATTTCCCCTTGACAAAACCATTAATGAAATTATTATTCCAAAAATCCCCCAATATTCCATACATTGACCAATACATGAGAATTAATACATTTCACCACAACACTTCTCCTTTACACTTTCTTATCCACACCACATCACAAATAATCCATCATATTACCTTAATACACCTCATAGCACATATCGACCAAAATCCCACAATTTACACTTATAGAAAAACAACAAGTTTAATAACAAAATCTCACCATACATGTTCATATTTTATCCATACAATGCTCTTCCATCAAAGTCACAAGTCATAATTCAAGCTTAATCTCATGGATCACAAATCTTATATAAAAACACAAAGTACCATGTCCACCATTTCCAAGTATAACCAACATGATATACATAATATCCCATGCATATAATATGTTAAACCATAATAATAAACACGTACCCAAGCTTGAAAAATGATTATCTTCTCCAAAAGTTGACTTAGGGTTTTGAGAGCTAAAGGGGTTCTCTTGAAATGTTTTAGAAAAACATAAAAATACATGTGTGTTTGTAATGGATAAAAATAAGATTTTTACCCCTTTATATAGGCCCTCAATTTCCATCCTTAGCCACTTTTTGGCATTAAATGTTGGGTCTAGAAGGTCAAATGAAAGAATGGGTCATTTGACCCATTTGGGCCATGCATTTTATTCCATTTTTGGGCCTCAATTTGGGCCCAATAACACATTTCAACTTAGCCCACCAATATTCATGCATAATCTATCATATATATCGTGTTTAAATAAGTCCATAATGTCACGACAATATTCTCTTACAAGATTCTCATTCGTCGTCTCAATCGCAAAAATAGAAATTCTAGTCATCCATGGCTTCCTTGAACATTTATGTTACCTACTTGTGTTTCATGATTTGATCATGTAGGGGTATGTAGAAGTGTATTGAGGTATTTGAATCTTTAACAACACTCAAAGAACTATAAGGAACAAAAAGAAACCATATAAGAATCGACGTAGAATTGCGTTGCAAAACAGGCGCGGAATAGCCATACTATTTGTGCCTTGCGCCACTGCTGCAAAGCAAGGCAGTGGCGCAAGAATGGGAAGCCCTCTGAATCAGGGGCTTGTGCCACACCCCCTGAAATAGGGAGTGGCGCAAGTTTCCATGCTTTGCTGAATTTTTCGGCCATTTTTCCAACACTTGCATATCGTCCAATACCCTATCAAAACACTACAAAATACTTACTTAGTGACCTTAATCATAAATTAAACATGACTCCATGTCACCAAATGAGGTTGGACTATGTACGGGGTATTACAAAAATGCTCCATGAAATCACAAAACACCTCCTACGAAGGTCTAATCGCACATATTAGGTCCGATATCAAATATTTCACCAATGACTCCATAAAACACATACCCATGGAATCTCAACACCTAGGTAGATATGACCCCATGGTATCAAATGAGTTTAGAAAAGTACGGGGTGTTACACCTAATATGTTGGTTTATGGGTGGCAGCTCTAGAGGTAATAACCTAGCTTGAGACGAGCCCGATATATTGATTTATGGGTGGTAGCTCTAGAGGTATAAGCCTAGCTCGAGCCGAGCCCAACATAACGTTATGTTATGTTTAGACCCACTGATCAGTTGGGGCCCAGGTACAGTATAACACAGATAAAGATGAATAAGCATAGAAGAAAAGAAGCAAAGAAAGTATTTAAAGAAAAGTACATGATTCCACACATAGAGTGATGGTTTATCCATATTGAAGATTCTATTATATATTGATTTCATTGAAGTATCTATATCACTTAAAGTTTCATATGGCCTTACATACTCAGTACATACTTCGTACTGACCTCCCTTAGGGGGGTTTACCTTACTTGCTGCAGGCGCAGGTGCTAGTAGACCTCCACAGTAAGCTGTGGGTCATCTACTAATCTTTGGTGAGCTCCAGTTGGTTCGGGGCTTTCCGAGTCACAGTTGTACATGTTCTTTGGTATTGTAAATGTTGTATAAAGCGGGGTCTTGTCCCGACTTTCAGTTGGTCTTGTAAATGCATCTGCTAGAGGCTTTTGTAGACGTATGTGGGTATGTGAATGTAATAGATGTATGTCCATTTTGAATTGATTGCTCTGACGTCCAAGTTTCACATATGTATATATCACATGTTCCATAATCTCCGCTAGTAGCATTTTATTTCCTTACATGATGGTGATGTTCTTATGGTATGCATATGAATGAACATGAGCAAAGATTGGTTCTCTCGGGCCTTATCGGCTTCGGGTGTCAGTCCGCCTCAATGGGATTTGGGGTGTGACATGGCATTCCCATATTTGATTAGTTGAGGTGAGCTTTAATGCTTTCTCGAAGACGAACAAGAGTCTAAGTGTGGGTTGTTGATGTGAGGCCAAAAATACATATATTTAATCATTATTTACCTCATATTTAGTATTTTTATTTGTATTTTTTGAGCATTGATTTTATGGATTATGCTTAATATTATATTTTTATATGTAGGATAAAATTGGTGTGAAGATGAAGAAGTTTGGAGCAAAAATGAAATTAAAATCAAGAAATTATATAAGGAAATCAAGCAGACGACTTAATGGATTAAATTGAATCTATTATAACGAATATATATGCATGAAGAGAAGGAAATAAAACAAATTGGAAGTTGAAATCTTTCCTTCCATGTGGCAACAACCAATCGAAGATAACAGAATGTTGAGGCGGCCACTGTTTGGCTCGGACAGTCCTAAATTGGACTAGTTTTATTTTGTAGTTCATTTTGGACTCAGTTATTTTATTTTGGAGTTTTTTTACACTTATAAATATTTCACAAAAATAGTTTTTATGTAACTTTGATAACTTTTGATAATTATTAGAACATTGAAACTTTGGAGAGGTAACTTGTAAACTTTTTATTGAGAGAAAGCTTGGAGCCGCCGTGGAGGCCGGAGAAAATTGGTTAATTCTTTTCTTCTCCATTATTATAAATCTTTCTTTGAGAATTCAGGATTCCGGATGTATTCTTTTCAATTTGTAAGTTCATAATTACAATTTTTTCTATGATTTCTAATTGTGATTTTCAAGCCATGAGTAGCTAAATCCTACAACTAGGATTGTGGGAACTGCAACACCCCGTATACTCCCAACCCAATGTGACGACGATAAACAATGGGTCCTTCGGTGTCGAGAAGCCATAAGTATGTATTTGGTAATGTTAACAATGAGCAATTTGAAATTTGGCTTCGTACATGTGATTAGCCTTTCATAAGAGGTGTTTTTGTGGCGCATTCGTGGGGTTCAAAATGAGGCCAAGAGGACCTCTAAACAAAGTATATTAAGGTTAAGAATTGAGTTAAAGAATAGGACTTGAAGTATCTAACCGAACCCGCGAAGAAAAGTCAAAAACAAAAATTTTGGAAAAAAATAAGGAGGGGCGCGCCCAGGGGAGTGCCACGCCGCTATGGGCTGAAATTTTCAGTCCATAGGCAGTAAAGGGGCGCGCCAGGCAGCGTGCCACGCCGCCCCTGCGCACCTTTCAAAAGTTGGAAATTTTGTTTAAGTCCCAAGGGTGCCCGGGGACGTATCAAGCCAATTTTTTCCACGTTTCTTTTACAATCATGATCATATACATGAAATGAGTAAATTATCACATTGGTATGATAAAATTACTCGAGAACGAATTTGGGGTCAAAATGACGATTTTGCCCTTTTGGTCAAAATGGGCCATACGTGGCTAGAATCGCTTTCTTTTGGAATTGAGGCTACGAGTTTGAATTACATGAGTAGGAATATCGTCATAACGCATATGAAATGAGTTAAACATGATAAAATTTTGATTCCATTGGGTTGAGTGAATTGGGCTCAAAAAGGGGGCCCAAAATGAGAAAGAAAGCATGGGCCAAGAATGGGTCAAATGACCCATTCTTCAATTGACCAAGCATTAAATGCCAAGAGTGGATAAAGATGGAATTGAGGAACTATAAAAAGGGACCAAAACCTGATTTTTATTATGAAAAACACACATGCTTTTCTCTCTTTTTCTAGAAAATTCCCAAGAACACTTCTTTGGCTCTCAAACCCTAAGGCACTTATTGAAGCAAGATCATCATATTCCAAGCTTGGGTAAGTTATTATTATTGTACTTTACCATATTATAAGCATGAGAAAATATTTATATCAT
This sequence comes from Capsicum rhomboideum, assembly GCA_031232105.1. Taxonomy (NCBI): domain Eukaryota; kingdom Viridiplantae; phylum Streptophyta; class Magnoliopsida; order Solanales; family Solanaceae; genus Capsicum; species Capsicum rhomboideum. The sequence goes on from CP124716.1 coordinate 34,939,614, forward strand.
GTTGGTGATGGTTGAAAATGTTGGACGTGGCACTTTTGGCTTTTGTGAAAGATGTGAAATCCATGGGATTGTACCTTGAATTATGACTTATGACTTTGATGAAAGTGCATGATATGGATGAAATAACAACATGTATGGTGTTATTATGGTCTTAAACATGTTATTTTTCTATAAGTATAAATTATGGGATTTTGGCCGATTTGTTGTTATGAGGTGTATTGAAGTAATTGATGGAAGAATTGTGATGTGGTGGTGATGGAAAAGTATAAAATATGAGCTTGGTGTAACATGCCATTGGTTATCATGTGTTGGTCAATGTATGGAATATTGTGGAATTCTTGGTATGATGATTTTATAAATGGTGTTGTCAAGGGGGAAATGACATGTTCGAGTTGAACATGTGACTTATTATTGTTGTATGCCATTATAAGGTTATTGGTGGTTAATGTTGGTTCCGTCATGTATTTATGTTGTAGAACAAAACATAAGGACGTAGCGGGACTATCGTATGCACGTCTAAGATTGTGTATTCGTAAGTACGAATACAAGGTATGTAAGGTTACTCTTTCCTTATCCTTCTACAATATATTGTTCCTATTGACATTGGGCTTGTTTCAATTCCGAGAGGCTTGAAGTATATCAATTCAGGGTAACGTATATTTTTATATGCCCTATTCTTAGATGACTTATGATTCACTTATCTCTTGTTCCTTGATTGAAGTTCCGAAGATGTCATGACGTTCTAATTCATAAAAGAACTATCTCAAGAGGGTAATAATATAAATGAATCTATGTATTCTTGAAAAGTATTTTTCCAATCATGTCATGCTCTAAATCCTATATTATGAGGATCATCTTAGTACCATTCTCATAAGAGTAATAAGAGAGATGATGTGCAAGGAAGATGTCAATCTCATGAGTTAAATGCGTGAAGTGAAATGTGCATATAAGTGTGTGCTTTACTGTCATTATCTCTAGTGTGTCACTTTCCTAGCTAGACAAAAGGGGTATAAGATTGTAAAGAAGTAAGGCGCTTGAGTACTAGATGTTTCATTAGGTATGGATCACATTCTAAAGGTTATAAGTTCTAGATGGAATAATTCCAATACTATTCTATGTTAGTCCCTATAGACCACCAAAGGTGGGGGGCCGGTACTATACGCTTACTTATATAAGATCTCATAAGAAGTAGTAAAAGTTTCCAATAGCATTGTGATCCTCAATAGGTCATACAAGTGTGTATATTCTACCTCCAAGTTTCGGGAATGTGATTTGCTAAAGTCTAGTAATGTTATGATTATGTTTGTACCAATCTGGTAAAAGTTGAGGTATAATTAAGACATTATCCATGGGGTGAAATGAACACCTGCATGATGGTTCTCTATACATTATCCATGGGGTGAAATGAACACCTGCATGATGGTTCTTTATACATTATCCATGGGGTGAAATGAACACCTGCATGATGGTTCTTTATACATTATCCATGGGGTGAAATAAACACCTGCATGATGGTTCTCTACACATTATCCATGGGGTGCAATGTACACCTGCATGATGGGTCTATGAATTTCCCATTGATCAGTTGGGCCTGGGCAGTATATGATTACTAAGTGATTAAGTGAAGATGTATGATACCCCACCCATAGAGTAGATGTAGGTTATATTATTAATTCACCAAGAGAGTGGGTGTGTGTGGATGAATGTTATTCTTTCGTAATTTACGAACCGAGTAGTAAAACAATAATGGTAATGAGCATAGAAGAAAGAAATAAATCTCTTGCATAGAGAAGAGTCTCATGAATAGAGGAGAAGTCTCTGGAGTGTAGATGTATAGGACAGATATTCGATGAATAGTAAGGATAAAAATGAATGTCCTAAAATGTTCATAACGAAATCAATAGACAAGTTTCCAATTAGAATGATGGTTTACCCATATTGAAAATTCTCTCATATTTATTTCATTGACATTCTCATGTATGATGTAATTTCTCTAGCCTTACATACTCAGTACATTTATCTTACTGACCCCCTCGGGGGACTTACCTTACATGTTGCAGGTGCAGGTATTAGTAGACCTCCTCAGTAGACTGTGGATCAGTTGCAGAAGTTTTGGTGAGCTCCACTTGATTCGGAGCTTTCTGGGTCATAGTTGTATATTCATTTTGATGTTGTAAAGGTGGTATAAATAGATGTATCTGTTAGAGGCTTTGTAGACATATGTGGGTATGTGAACGGAAGATGTATGTTCAATTCGATGTAATGGCTCCAACGACCAAGTTTGATATTTCTATGTATGAAATATGTTTCCAAACTCATGTCTTCCACATAGTTGCATGAGGTATAATAAGATTCATACGCAGATATACATATGAAGATTCTTGAGCAAAGATTGGTTCTCTCGTGCCATATCGGCTTCGGGTGTCAGTCCGGTCCGAATGGGATTTCGGGTCGTGACAAAAGTGGTATCAGAGCAGTTCATTCTAAGGGTGTCTACAAAACCGTGTCTGAGTAGAGTCTTGCTTATGGATGTGTTGTGCGCCACATTTATAAGTAGGAGGCTACGGGACATTTAGGATATGTTTCATTTCTTCACTCTAGATCGTGCAATAGAGCCATTGTCATAGGTTGGATTACATCTGACCATTGTAACTGGTTTTATTTAATATAGTAAAATGTCAATGACAAGACAAGATAAGGGCAAAGATAAGCAGGTAGACATGCTTTCTAGAGAAGGAATGAGTAACTCACCACCCAACCCAGCTAGACAATATGAGGCTGAAACTGAATCCCCAAAATCACCTGTTAATGTTATGAAGCAAGAGTTACAGGAATTGAAAAATGCAGTGCATATGTTTACTTAAATAGTGGTTGCACAAGCTCAGGGACGAGCTGGTCCAATGACAAATGATGACGGTGCGACTAGGATAGCTAGTCAGCAGACACAGGATTTTCTGAAATTGGATCCTCCCACATTTACCGGGTCCGATCTTACTGAGGATCCGCAAGAATTTATAGATCAAATTCAAAGAGCTCTCGATGTTATGCACGTGACGGGTGTAGAAACAGTGGAGCTTGTAGCTTATAGACTGAAAGGAGAGGCTATATTATGGTACGAAGATTGGAAACGATCCGGAGGTATCGGTGCAAATCCATCTGGTTGGGAGGAATTCAAGGCAGCATTCCTTGATCACTATCTTCCATATGAGGCGAGGCTCGTGCGGATCAATTTTTAAATTTACGTCAAGGCAATATGAGTGTCAGGGAGTACAGTCTTCAATTTAATTCGTTGGCTAGATATACACCTAATATGGTAGCGACTATGGCCGATAGAGTTCATCGGTATGTAGACAGATTGGAGTCATATTTGGTAAGGGACTGTACCATTGCTGCGTTAAATAAAGATATGGATATAGCTAGAATACAGGCCTTTGCACAGAAAATGGAAGATCAGAGGCAACAAAGAAGAGCACAAGGGTTTGAAGAAGGGTTGTCTAAGAGGGCTAGATCCAAGGGACAGTCTATGGCGTCCCAAGCAGAGTCCAGGCCTTGGAGTTTTAATAGACCGCCTAGGCCTTCATTTTCTTATTCCCCGACAGGCACTTCCTCTCACTTCCAAGGGTCTAGAAGTTTAAATCACGCCAGGCAAAGTAGCGGGGGTCGTGGTTCAGGTTCATAGACGACGGGATCTTTTCGCCCGTTGTGTCAGTATTGTAGACGATTTCATTCAAGTGAATGCCGGCGGGGGACGAATAGTTGTTATTGGTGCGGTATGACAGGGCATATGATGAGAGACTGCCCACGACGAGACTTGGATAATGTGGCGCAACCTGCGGGATCGACTGTTGTATCACCACCATCGATCCCTTCCCTAGGCAGAGGTGTTCAGCCTATTGGTCATGGTGGAGATATTAGAGGAGCAGCTAGCTCCAGTGGGACCCAAAATCGCACCTATGCTCTAGTAAACTGGCAGAATGCGGAGGCATTTTCTGATGACGTTACAGGTAAATGACCATATTTTCACATGATGTATATGTCTTGATTGATCCGGATTCTATCCTATCGTATGTTATTCCATCGACTACTACAAATCTAATGGGACATGGGAGGTTATTAGTTCAGTAACACGAACGAATCTCTATCTGTCAGGAAATTGAGTATAGTTAAAGGCACATAGTGTAATGGTATATGAGATGGTTGTGATTCTAGATGATTAAGTCCTCTTAAGAATAAAAAAAAAATAAACTAAAATAAAAATTGACCCTATACAACATGCCATGTGATATTGTTGAAAGTGTTTGTTTCCATGGGAAATATACAAAGTTTGGGGGATTTCACTAGAAACAGATAGCGATGGCTATTCTAAACCGACAAGTGAGAAAGTTAATAAATAAAGACGTACATTTTGTAAGAATCCTTTGGAGAAATCAGCAAGTCGAAGGGATCTCATGAGAAGTTGAGAAAACAAAATATAATGAAATCAACGTATCCACATTCGTGTAAAATGGAAGAAAAGGTTCAAAATGTGGACGTGGACCAATACTAAGTAAGTATCCATGAGCCTTCAGTGTTTATGTGTACGTATGCTAATATAGAGATGCATTTGTTATAATTGAAGCGACATCGTTAACATTCGAGGATGAATGTTCCTAAGGGGGGAAGAATGTAACACCCCATATACTCCCAACCCAATGTGACGACGATAAACAATGGGTCCTTCGGTGTCGAGAAGCCATAAGTATGTATTTGGTAATGTTAACAATGAGCAATTTGAAATTTGGCTTCGTACATGTGATTAGCCTTTAATTAGAGGTGTTTTTGTGGAGCATTCGTGGGGTTCAAAATGAGGCCAAGAGGACCTCTAAACAAAGTATATTAAGGTTAATAATTGAGTTAAAGAATAGGACTTGAAGTATCTAACTGAACCCGCGAAGAAAAGTCGAAAACAAAAATTTTGGAAAAAAATAAGGAGGGGCGCGCCCAGGGGAGTGCCACGCCGCTATGGGCTGAAATTTTCAGTCCATAGGCAGTAAAGGGGCGCTCCAGGCAGCGTGCCACGCCGCCCCTGCGCACCTTTCAAAAGTTGGAAATTTTGTTTAAGTCCCAAGGGTGCCCGGGGACGTAACAAGCCAATTTTTGCCACGTTTCTTTTACAATCATGATCATATACATGAAATGAGTAAATTATCACATTGGTATGATAAAATTACTCGAGAACGAATTTGGGGTCAAAATGACGATTTTGCCCTTTTGGTCAAAATGGGCCATACGTGGCTAGAATCGCTTTCTTTTGGAATTGAGGCTACGAGTATGAATTACATGAGTAGGAATATCGTCATAACGCATATGAAATGATTTAAACATGATAAAATTTTGATTCCATTGGGTTGAGTGAATTGGGCTCAAAAAGGGGGCCCAAAATGAGAAAGAAAGCATGGGCCAAGAATGGGTCAAATGACCCATTCTTCAATTGACCAAGCATTAAATGCCAAGAGTGGATAAATATGGAATTGAGGAACTATAAAAAGGGACCAAAACCTGATTTTTATTATGAAAAACACACATGCTTTTCTCTCTTTTTCTAGAAAATTCCCAAGAACACTTCTTTGGCTCTCAAACCCTAAGGCATTTATTGAAGCAAGATCATCATATTCCAAGCTTGGGTAAGTTATTATTATTGTACTTTACCATATTATAAGCATGAGAAAATATTTATATCATGTTGGTGATGGTTGAAAATGTTGGACGTGGCACTTTTGGCTTTTGTGAAAGATGTGAAATCCATGGGATTGTACCTTGAATTATGACTTATGACTTTGATGAAAGTGCATGATATGGATGAAATAACAACATGTATGGTGTTATTATGGTCTTAAACATGTTATTTTTCTATAAGTATAAATTATGGGATTTTGGCCGATTTGTTGTTATGAGGTGTATTGAAGTAATTGATGGAAGAATTGTGATGTGGTGGTGATGGAAAAGTATAAAATATGAGCTTGGTGTAACATGCCATTGGTTATCATGTGTTGGTCAATGTATGGAATATTGTGGAATTCTTGGTATGATGATTTTATAAATGGTGTTGTCAAGGGGGAAATGACATGTTCGAGTTGAACATGTGACTTATTATTGTTGTATGCCATTATAAGGTTATTGGTGGTTAATGTTGGTTCCTTCATGTATTTATGTTGTAGAACAAAACATAAGGACGTAGCGGGACTATCGTATGCACGTCTAAGATTGTGTATTCGTAAGTACGAATACAAGGTATGTAAGGTTACTCTTTCCTTATCCTTCTACAATATATTGTTCCTATTGACATTGGGCTTGTTTCAATTCCGAGAGGCTTAAAGTATATCAATTCAGGGTGACGTATAATTTTATTCATATGTGCCCTATTCTTAGATGACTTATGATTCACTTATCTCTTGTTCCTTGATTGAAGTTTCGAAGATGTCATGACGTTCTAATTCCTAAAAGAACTATCTCAAAAGGGTAATAATATAAATGAATCTATGTATTCTTGAAAAGCATTTTTCCAATCATGTCATGCTCCAAATCCTATATTATGAGGATCATCTTACTACCATTCTCATAAGAGTAATAAGAGAGATGATGTGCAAGGAAGATGTCAATCTCATGAGTTAAATGCGTGAAGTGAAATGTGCATATAAGTGTGTGCTTTACTGTCATTATCTCTAGTGTGTCACTTTCCTAGCTAGACAAAAGGGGTATAAGATTGTAAAGAAGTAAGGCGCTTGAGTACTAGATGTTTCATTAGGTATGGATCACATTCTAAAGGTTATAAGTTCTAGATGGAATAATTCCAATACTATTCTATGTTAGTCCCTATAGACCACCAAAGGTGGAGGGCCGGTACTATACGCTTACTTATATAAGATCTCATAAGAAGTAGTAAAAGTTTCCAATAGCATCGTGATCCTCAATAGGTCATACAAGTGTGTATATTCTACCTCCAAGTTCCGGGAATGTGATGTGCTAAAGTCTAGTAATGTTATGATTATGTTTGTACCAATCTGGTAAAAGTTGAGGTATAATTATGACATTATCCATGGGGTGAAATGAACACCTGCATGATGGTTCTTTATACATTATCCATGGGGTGAAATGAACACCTGCATGATGGTTCTTTATACATTATCCATGGGGTGAAATAAACACCTGCATGATGGTTCTCTATACATTATCCATGGGGTGCAATGTACACCTGCATGATGGGTCTATGAATTTCCCATTGATCAGTTAGGCCTGGGCAGTATATGATTAGTAATTGATTAAGTGAAGATGTATTATACCCCACCCATAGAGTGGATGTAGGTTATATTATGTAACATCCCGTACCTTTTCGACCTATGTGATGATGTTGAACAATGGTTACTTAAGTTTCGAGACGCTATGAGTATGTATTTTGTAAGGTTGGTGATGAAAAAAAAAATTAATTAATTCGAGCCTCGTACATGTGATTAGATTTTAGTCGGAGATGTCTTCTGTAATACCCCATACATTTCCAACCTCATTTGGTACCTTGGAGTCATGTTTACTTGATGATTAAGGTCACTACGTAAGTATTTTGTAGTGTTTTGATAGGGTATTGGATGATATGCAAGTGTTAGAAAAAAATGGCTGAAAAATCCAGCAGGCCACTGATTCAGAGAACCTTCAATTCCTGCGCCACTGCTGCAAAGCAAGGCAGTGGCGCAAGGCACAACATAATTGGCCTTTCCGAGCTCGTTTTGCGACGAAATGCAACGACGATTCTTCCATGGTTTCTTTTGATTCCTTGGAGTTCCTTTAGCATTGTTAAGGCTTCAAATACCTCGATACACTACTACATACTCCTACATGATCAAACCATGGAATACAAGAATTTACCAAAATGTTCAAAGAAGCCATAGGTGACTAGAATTCCTATTTTTGCGATTGAGGCTACGAATGAAAATCTCATAAGTAAATATTGTCGTGGCATTATGAAATTATTTAAACATGAGATATATGATGGATTATACATGAGAATTGGTGGGCTAGGATAATATGTGTTAATGGGCCAATTTGAGGCCCAAAATGGGATAAAATGCAAGGCCCAAAGGGGAAACAAAAGACCCATTCTTCCATTGACCAAATGGACATGGAATTTAATTCCAAAGAAGACTTGAGGGCCTATATATATGTGGAAGAATCAGATTTTTATTCCAAAAGACACACATCACTTTTCTAGAATTTTCAAGATAATTCCCTTTTGGCTTTGCAAACCCTAAGTCATCTTTTGGACAAGATCAACATATTCCAAGCCTTGGTAAGTATTTATTTTCATGGATTAATATCTTATATGCATAAAAGAATATGTATATCATGTTGGTTGTGCTTGGAAAAGTTGGTCATAGAACTTGGTGAGTTTGTATGAGATTTGTGGTATATGGAATTCAAGTGTGAATTAGGCCTTGTGCCTTTGATGAAAAAGCATGGTATGGACAAAATATGAACATGTATGGTGTTATATTTGGTATAAAACTTGTTCTTTTCTAAAAGTGGGAATTTTGGGATTTTGGCCGATATGTGTTATGAGTTGAATTAAGGTGCTTTGATGGATTATTTGTGATGTGTTATGGATAAGAAAGTGTAAAGGAGAAGTATTGTGGTGAAATGTATTGATTTTCATGTATTGGTCAATGTTGGGAATATTATGGAATTTTTGGAATAATAGTATGATCAATGGTTTTGTCAAAGGGAAATGACATGTTGAAAGCCAAACATGTAATTCATTGACATGGTATGCATTTGTAAAGTAATTGGTGGTTAATATGAATTTCGTTATGTATTTGTAGACACATAAAGAAGGAGTGGGATTATTGTCTACGCATCTAAGGTTGTAGATTCGTATTGCGAATCCAAGGTATGCAAGGTTATTTTGTCCGTATCTTTCTACGGCCAATAGTGTTCACAATTGACATTTCTTTAGTTCTATTCCGAAATGTACCAAGGTATCCCATATGCACTTATTTATGGTCATTGTCATATATTTCCTACTCATTGATCAATTGTGAATCTCATTTCTCATATTCATGATTAATGTTCCGAAAGTTCAAAGAAGGCTATGTTCCAATATTCCAATAGTGCCTATACTTGTGTCTCTTGTTCATGGCTTCTTGTCCAATGGTTCCAATAGTATCATGGTGCTAGTGATGTTATATTTCTCATTGATATTTGTTCACATGTTCTTCACTTATTGGTCAATGATGCAAAGTTTCCAACAATGTTGTGTTCCAAAGTTCCAAAGTGATGTTATGATTATCAAAGTATCAATCTCAAAGTAATGATCAAAGTAATGCAAATGTGGTCAATGATCAAGTACGGGTGGCAAGTCTAGGGGCGTAAGCCTAGCTCGACTCGATCCCGAGATATGGATTTATGGGTGGCAAGTCTAGGGGCGTAAGCCTAGCTCGACTCGATCCCAAGGGTGGCAAGTCTAGGGGCATAAGCCTAGCTCGACTCGATCCCTATATGATGATATGAAAGACCCACTGATCAGTCGGGGCCCGGGTACATTGTGATATATGTGATAACAAGTGAGCATTGAGATAAAGAAAGTAATGAAAGCAATGAAAGCAATCCACATGGTTTCCAAAATGCAACATGGTGACTTATTCACATTGAGTATCCATATGTTTTGAGTTCATTGACATATTCCTTGACATATTCATGTGTTGTATAGTTTCATCTGAGCCTTGCATACTCAGTACTTATTTCGTACTGACCCCTCTCGGGGAATTTACCTTACTTGCTGCAGGCGCAGGTCCCAGTAGGCCTCCTCAGTAGATTGCCAGTGTTAGCGGCTCTTTGGTGAGCTCCAGCTCATTCGGGGCTTCTCCGAGTCAAAGTATATATGTTTTGGTATTGTACATGTTGTATAAAGCGGGGACTTGTCCCAACTTATGGTTCATTTTGGTCAATGCTCTTGTTAGAGGCTTTTGTAGACCGACGTGGGTGTACTAGTGTAAATGACACATGTTGTTTTGACTGGATGGCCTCAACGGCCAAGTTTCATATGTATGCCTAAATATGTCCCTTGTTCTCCTTTATTCGTATTTCATAATATTATGCAATGGTGGTTATGAATATTATATGCATATAATTGAGCATAGGCAAAGGTTGGTTCTCTCGGGCCTTATCGGCTACGGGTGCCAATCATGTCTCGATGGGATTCGAGGCGTGACATATTATCAGTGGTATCAGAGCAGTCGGTCTAAGGATGTCTACAAAGCCGTGTCTGAGTAGAGTCTTACGTATTGATGTGTTGTGCACCACATTTATACGTAGGAGGCTACGAGACATTTAGGATGTTGTTTCCTTTCCTTCATTCTAGATCGTGCAATAGAGCCAATGTTGTCAGTTGCATTATATCTGATCTTGGTAATTGTTTTTCTTTGGTATAGTCAAAATGCCGAACACTAGAAGAGGAAGAGGAAAAGGTAAAAGTAAGCTGCTAGATAGAATTGCTGGTGAAGGAGCAAGTAGACCACCACCTGAGCAAGTTGATCAAGGTGGGGCTGAAACTGAGTTTGCAACGCGAGCTTCTTCTACTTCTTCATCTCCAGAAGAGACGAGAAGAAGGGAAGTGCCCGTGGAACCACCGACAAATGCCACAGATCAGGATCTTAGGAATGCTGTACAGATGTTGACACAGTTAGTGGCGGCACAAAGCCAGGGAAGAGCTGGTGCAATGGCACATGATGATGATGCGGCTAGAATGGCAAGTCGCAGAACACAGGATTTCTTGAAACTGGACCCTCCTATATTCACAGGGGCAGATCCAAAAGCAGATCCACAGGACTTCGTGGATCAAATTCAGAGGGCATTGGAAGTTATGCATGTGACAGGGATAGAAACAGTGGAACTTGCCGCGTACAGGTTGAAAGGAGAAGCAATATTGTGGTACGAGGATTGGAAGAAATCCCGTGATATTGATGCAACCCCACCTACTTGGGAAGAGTTTAAAGTGGCCTTCCTCGATCATTATCTTCCATATGAGGTTCGGGAAGCACGTGCAGACCAGTTCCTGAACTTGCGTCAAGGGAATATGAGTGTTCGGGAATATAGCTTGCAATTTAATTCCTTGGCTCGATATGCGCCAAATGTTGTGGCTACGATGACAGACAGGGTCCATAGATACGTGGACAGACTAGAGCCATATTTGGTAAGAGATTGCACTATTGCGGCCTTGAATAGGGACATGGACATTGCTCGCATACAAGCCTTCGCCCAGAAAATGGAGGATCAGAGACAGAGACGCAGGGTACATGAATTTGATAGGGGACAGTCCAAAAGGGCTAGACCTATGGGACCACCTATGATGTCCCAAGGAGGAACTAGGCCCCGTATGTTTCCTAGACCACCTAGACCGTCGTTCTCTTATTCCACAGGGAGTGCTTATCCTCAGTCTCGAGGGTTTCGAGGTGGTTCAGTTGGACAGAGTAGTGGGGGTCATGGATCACAGTCAGCAGGTTTCCCTCGTCAGCAGTGTCAGCACTGCGGGCGTATGCACACAGGTCCATGTCGGACAGGGATGAATGTCTGCTTTTGGTGTGGTATACCGGGACATATAGCGAGAGAATGTCCACAGCGGAGCATGGGTGGTATAGCACGACCAGCTGGGTCGGCTGTTGCGTCTTCAGCCTCGGTTCCTTCACAGGGCCGAGGGGTGCAGCCTATTGGTCGAGGTAGAGGTGCCAGAGGAGGAGCCAGTACTAGCGGGGTCCAGAATCGCACTTATGCTTTGGTGGACCGCCAGAATTCAGAGGTTTCCCCTGATGTCGTCACAGGTACATTATCCATATTCTCACATACTGTATATGCACTGATTGATCCAGGTTCTACATTTTCCTATGTTACCCCATTGGTTGCTGCAAGATTTGCAAAGGCCCCAGAATTATTAATTAAATCAATTGAAGTGTCTACACCGGTTGGTGAATATATTGTTGCAAAAAGAGTATATCGTAACTGTGTGGTAACTGTGTGTGGTCATGATACGCTGGCCGATCTCATTGAATTGAACATGGTGGATTTTGATGTAATTATGGGCATGGATTGGTTGGCCTCTTGTTATGCTACGGTAGATTGCCGGGCCAAGAAGGTACAATTCTGTTTTCCGCAGGAAAATGTTCTCGAATGGCAGGGTAATGTAGGGGCACCACGAGGGAGATTTATTTCTTATTTGAAAGCCAGAAAAATGATTGCCAAGGGGTACGTATGTCATTTGGTACGAGTGAAAGATAATGATGTGGAACCATTAACTCCACAGTCAGTACCGGTAGTTAATGAATTTCGAGATGTATTCCCAGAGGATCTCCCAGGTTTACCCCCAGAACGGGAAGTAGAATTTGGCATTGATGTGATTCCAGGCACTCAGCCTATTTCTATTCCTCCATATAGAATGGCTCCAGCGGAACTGCGTGAATTGAAGGAGCAATTGAAAGATTTGCTGGATAAAGGCTTCATTAGGCCTAGTATGTCCCCGTGGGGTGCACCGGTATTATTTGTGCGAAAGAAGGATGGCACCTTGAGAATGTGCATCGACTATCGTCAACTGAATAAAGTAACGATCAAGAACAAATATCCCCTCCCTCGCATTGATGATTTGTTTGATCAGTTACAGGGTGCCAGGTGTTTTTCAAAGATTGACTTGAGGTCGGGTTACCATCAAGTCAGAGTTAGAGAAGAAGATGTACCCAAGACAGCTTTCCGAACACGGTATGGCCATTATGAATTTTTGGTTATGTCATTTGGGCTAACAAATGCGCCGGCTGTGTTTATGGATTTGATGAACAGAGTATTCAAGCCATTCCTAGACGTGTTCGTGACAGTATTTATCGATGACATCCTTGTTTATTCAAGATCACCAGAAGACCATGCTTATCACTTACGGCAAGTGTTGCAAATTCTCCGTGAGCGTAAGTTGTATGCAAAATTCTCCAAATGTGAGTTTTGGTTAAAATCAGTCGCGTTCTTGGGTCACATTGTATCAGATGAAGGCATACAGGTTGATACCCAAAAGATTGAAGCAGTGAAGAATTGGCCAAGACCTACAACACCCACAGAGATTCGCAGTTTTCTGGGTTTGGCAGGTTATTACCGAAGATTTGTAGAAGGTTTTGCTTCTATTGCGGCACCATTGACAAAGTTAACTCACAAGGCAATTAAATTTCAATGGAATGATGCATGTGAAAGAGGGTTTCAAAACCTGAAAGACAAGTTGACTTCTACACCAGTGTTAGTTCTTCCTGAGGGCACAGAGGGCTATGCAGTGTATTGTGATGCTTCCGGGATTGGTCTCGGATGTGTGTTGATGCAGCATGGGAGGGTGATAGCATATGCCTCACGACAGTTGCGGCCACATGAGAAAAACTATCCCACACATGATCTTGAATTGGCAGCGGTAGTTTTTGCTTTAAAGATATGGCGTCATTATTTATATGGTGTTCATGTTGACATCTATACGGATCACAAAAGTTTGCAATATCTTTTTAAGCAAAAGGAACTCAATTTGAGGCAACGAAGGTGGTTAGAGCTTTTAAAAGACTATGACATTGATATTCTTTATCACCCAGGCAAAGCAAATGTAGTAGCTGATGCATTGAGCCGTAAGGCAGTAGAAAGCACTAGTGGTCAGTTGAATGAGAAGCGTGAGATAATCAAAGATGTGAATCAATTAGCCAGCTTGGGAGTTCGCCTTATTGAAACGTCAGATGATAGAGTTATGGTGCAAAATGCAGCAGAATCCTCCTTGATAGCTGAAGTGAAAGAAAAGCAATTTGCGGATTCTATTTTATTACAGCTAAAGGAAAATGTGCAGCAGAATTTGACCAAGGCATTTGATATTACACCGGAAGGGGTACTTCAATGTCAAGGGAGGTTATGTGTACCGGACGTAGATGAACTGAGGACACGAATAATGACAGAAGCGCACCATTCGCGTTATTCCATTCACCCGGGTGCTACTAAAATGTACCATGAATTGAAAGAAGTGTATTGGTGGGGCAACATGAAAAAGAACATTGCAGAATTTGTCGCGCAGTGCCCAAATTGTCAACAAGTGAAAGTGGAACATCAGAAACCGGGAGGTTACATGCAGTGTATCAATCTTCCAGTTTGGAAATGGGATATGATTAATATGGATTTTATTACGGGCTTGCCTCGTACATTGCGGAAGTTTGATTCCATATGGGTCATAGTGGACCGACTTACCAAGTCGGCGCATTTTCTACCTGTCAAGATGACCTATACAGCTGAGGATTATGCGAAATTGTATGTAAAAGAGATAGTACGATATTCCACTTTCTATTATATCAGACAGAGGAGCACAGTTCACAGCACACTTTTGGAAATCTTTTCAGCGGAGTTTGGGTACTCAGGTGAATTTGAGTACGGCTTTCCATCCTCAGACGGATGGCCAAGCAGAGCGTACTATTCAGACACTTGAAGATATGCTACGAGCATGTACGTTGGATTTTCAAGGTAGTTGGGATGACCATTTGCCTCTTATTGAATTTGCGTATAACAATAGCTATCATTCAAGTATTAAAATGGCACCTTATGAAGCCTTGTATGGAAGGAAATGTAGATCACCAATCGGATGGTTTGAAGCAGGTGAAACTGCTTTACTTGGGCCAGATATTGTGCACCAAGCCATGGAGAAAGTTAAAGTTATCCAACAACGGTTACAAACGGCTCAAAGTCGTCACAAGTCATATGCCGATGTTAGAAGAAGAGGGCTTGAATTTGCCATAGGTGATTGGGTGTTTTTAAAGGTGTCACCGATGAAAGGGGTAATACGGTTCGGAAAGAAAGGGAAATTGAGTCCACGTTACATAGGCCCCTATGAAGTTATTATAAGATTTGGGCAAGTCGCATATGAATTAGCCTTACCTCAAGAACTTTCCTCCGTCCATCCGGTATTTCATGTGTCGATGCTTTGGAAATGCATAGGAGATCCGTCTCGTATTGTTCCCGTAGAGGATGTTCAAGTTACAGAGGATCTCACTTATGAAGAGGTGCCCATTGCTATCCTAGATCGACAAGTAAAGAGATTGAGAAATAAAGACATAGCATCCGTAAAAGTCCTTTGGAGAAATCAACAAGTAGAGGAGATCACATGGGAAGCGGAAGAAATGATGAAATCCAAGTATCCCCACTTATTTCAAATGGACCAAGAAGTTCACAGTACGGAGGTGGAATAATAACAAGTAAGTCTTTAATAGCATTATGTCTATTGGTATGTTAAAGTAAAGATACATTTGTTGTGTATAAAACATGTTGTTAACATTCGAGGACGAATGTTCCTAAGGGGGGAAGAATGTAACATCCCGTACCTTTTCGACCTATGTGATGATGTTGAACAATGGTTACTTAAGTTTCGAGACGCTATGAGTATGTATTTTGTAAGGTTGGTGATGAAAAAAAAAATTAATTAATTCGAGCCTCGTACATGTGATTAGATTTTAGTCGGAGATGTCTTCTGTAATACCCCATACATTTCCAACCTCATTTGGTACCTTGGAGTCATGTTTACTTGATGATTAAGGTCACTACGTAAGTATTTTGTAGTGTTTTGATAGGGTATTGGATGATATGCAAGTGTTAGAAAAAAATGGCTGAAAAATCCAGCAGGCCACTGATTCAGAGAACCTTCAATTCCTGCGCCACTGCTGCAAAGCAAGGCAGTGGCGCAAGGCACAACATAATTGGCCTTTCCGAGCTCGTTTTGCGACGAAATGCAACGACGATTCTTCCATGGTTTCTTTTGATTCCTTGGAGTTCCTTTAGCATTGTTAAGGCTTCAAATACCTCGATACACTACTACATACTCCTACATGATCAAACCATGGAATACAAGAATTTACCAAAATGTTCAAAGAAGCCATAGGTGACTAGAATTCCTATTTTTGCGATTGAGGCTACGAATGAAAATCTCATAAGTAAATATTGTCGTGGCATTATGAAATTATTTAAACATGAGATATATGATGGATTATACATGAGAATTGGTGGGCTAGGATAATATGTGTTAATGGGCCAATTTGAGGCCCAAAATGGGATAAAATGCAAGGCCCAAAGGGGAAACAAAAGACCCATTCTTCCATTGACCAAATGGACATGGAATTTAATTCCAAAGAAGACTTGAGGGCCTATATATATGTGGAAGAATCAGATTTTTATTCCAAAAGACACACATCACTTTTCTAGAATTTTCAAGATAATTCCCTTTTGGCTTTGCAAACCCTAAGTCATCTTTTGGACAAGATCAACATATTCCAAGCCTTGGTAAGTATTTATTTTCATGGATTAATATCTTATATGCATAAAAGAATATGTATATCATGTTGGTTGTGCTTGGAAAAGTTGGTCATAGAACTTGGTGAGTTTGTATGAGATTTGTGGTATATGGAATTCAAGTGTGAATTAGGCCTTGTGCCTTTGATGAAAAAGCATGGTATGGACAAAATATGAACATGTATGGTGTTATATTTGGTATAAAACTTGTTCTTTTCTAAAAGTGGGAATTTTGGGATTTTGGCCGATATGTGTTATGAGTTGAATTAAGGTGCTTTGATGGATTATTTGTGATGTGTTATGGATAAGAAAGTGTAAAGGAGAAGTATTGTGGTGAAATGTATTGATTTTCATGTATTGGTCAATGTTGGGAATATTATGGAATTTTTGGAATAATAGTATGATCAATGGTTTTGTCAAAGGGAAATGACATGTTGAAAGCCAAACATGTAATTCATTGACATGGTATGCATTTGTAAAGTAATTGGTGGTTAATATGAATTTCGTTATGTATTTGTAGACACATAAAGAAGGAGTGGGATTATTGTCTACGCATCTAAGGTTGTAGATTCGTATTGCGAATCCAAGGTATGCAAGGTTATTTTGTCCGTATCTTTCTACGGCCAATAGTGTTCACAATTGACATTTCTTTAGTTCTATTCCGAAATGTACCAAGGTATCCCATATGCACTTATTTATGGTCATTGTCATATATTTCCTACTCATTGATCAATTGTGAATCTCATTTCTCATATTCATGATTAATGTTCCGAAAGTTCAAAGAAGGCTATGTTCCAATATTCCAATAGTGCCTATACTTGTGTCTCTTGTTCATGGCTTCTTGTCCAATGGTTCCAATAGTATCATGGTGCTAGTGATGTTATATTTCTCATTGATATTTGTTCACATGTTCTTCACTTATTGGTCAATGATGCAAAGTTTCCAACAATGTTGTGTTCCAAAGTTCCAAAGTGATGTTATGATTATCAAAGTATCAATCTCAAAGTAATGATCAAAGTAATGCAAATGTGGTCAATGATCAAGTACGGGTGGCAAGTCTAGGGGCGTAAGCCTAGCTCGACTCGATCCCGAGATATGGATTTATGGGTGGCAAGTCTAGGGGCGTAAGCCTAGCTCGACTCGATCCCAAGGGTGGCAAGTCTAGGGGCATAAGCCTAGCTCGACTCGATCCCTATATGATGATATGAAAGACCCACTGATCAGTCGGGGCCCGGGTACATTGTGATATATGTGATAACAAGTGAGCATTGAGATAAAGAAAGTAATGAAAGCAATGAAAGCAATCCACATGGTTTCCAAAATGCAACATGGTGACTTATTCACATTGAGTATCCATATGTTTTGAGTTCATTGACATATTCCTTGACATATTCATGTGTTGTATAGTTTCATCTGAGCCTTGCATACTCAGTACTTATTTCGTACTGACCCCTCTCGGGGAATTTACCTTACTTGCTGCAGGCGCAGGTCCCAGTAGGCCTCCTCAGTAGATTGCCAGTGTTAGCGGCTCTTTGGTGAGCTCCAGCTCATTCGGGGCTTCTCCGAGTCAAAGTATATATGTTTTGGTATTGTACATGTTGTATAAAGCGGGGACTTGTCCCGACTTATGGTTCATTTTGGTCAATGCTCTTGTTAGAGGCTTTTGTAGACCGACGTGGGTGTACTAGTGTAAATGACACATGTTGTTTTGACTGGATGGCCTCAACGGCCAAGTTTCATATGTATGCCTAAATATGTCCCTTGTTCTCCTTTATTCGTATTTCATAATATTATGCAATGGTGGTTATGAATATTATATGCATATAATTGAGCATAGGCAAAGGTTGGTTCTCTCGGGCCTTATCGGCTACGGGTGCCAATCATGTCTCGATGGGATTCGAGGCGTGACATATTATTAATTCACCAAGAGAGTGGGTGTGTGTTGATGAATGTTATACTTTCGTAATTTACGAACCGAGTAGTAAAACAATAGTGGTAATGAGCATAGAAGCAAGAAATAAATGCATAGAGAAGAGTCTCATGAATAGAGGAGAAGTCTCTGGAGTGTAGATGTATAGGACAGATATTCGATGAATAGTAAGGATAAAAATGAATGTCCTAAAATGTTCATAACGAAATCAATAGACAAGTTTCCAATTAGAATGATGGTTTACCCATATTGAAAATTCTCTCATATTTATTTCATTGACATTCTCATGTATGATGTAATTTCTCTAGCCTTACATACTCAGTACACTTCTCTTACTGACCCCCTCGGGGGACTTACCTTACATGTTGCAGGTGCAGGTATTAGTAGACCTCCTCAGTAGACTGTGGATCAGTTGCAGAAGTTTTGGTGAGCTCCACTTGATTCGGAGCTTTCTGGGTCATAGTTGTATATTCATTTTGATGTTGTAAAGGTGGTATAAATAGATGTATCTGTTAGAGGCTTTGTAGACATATGTGGGTATGTGAACGGAAGATGTATGTTCAATTCGATGTAATGGCTCCAACGACCAAGTTTGATATTTCTATGTATGAAATATGTTTCCAAACTCATGTCTTCCACATAGTTGCATGAGGTATAATAAGATTCATACGCAGATATACATATGAAGATTCTTGAGCAAAGATTGGTTCTCTCGGGCCATATCGGCTTCGGGTGTCAGTCCGGTCCGAATGGGATTTCGGGTCGTGACAGGAACCATGATGAATTAATGAAGTAGGATAAAGTCCATAGTAATTCTTGAATGTTTATATACATGTATTGTTGTTTCTTTGGAATTGATTGCTTTCTAATGGTGCACAACGTTAGAACTCATCTTATCTCTACTCTGGACTGTAGCAAGGGTATTCGGATAGGACTAGCGAATCAACAACAAGACTTGGAGTTATCTTCATTTAATTAGCTTTGAGCCGTGATACGGAAAAGGCTATATTGAGATCATAGATTGGGGTCAACATAACCTGTCGATTCTTCATTCTAAGCACCGAGATAAATCGCTTGTACCTAGAACCTACGGAGTTATGAAATCATGGGAAACACAATCCTAGTTCATCATTATCATTGACTTTTCTCGATATAAATTAACATTTTTTTACTTTTTACTTCCAACAAAAATTAGTTACTTGTTCTTTTAAATCCCCCCTTTGAAAATAAATGATTAAAAGCTTAAATAACCGTATTGATCTAGGTCCTAACCATATTCCTAGTGGGATCGACCTCAACCCTTGTTGGGTTCTATATTTGACAGCGGTCGCTTTATACTTCATTGCGAGGTGTAATTTGGGTGACATCATATCTCACACGAGGATTAGGCTCTGTCTCCATTTATTACTCTAAGCTTTGAGATCTGTGGGGTGAATATAATGCTATGATTGCTACTCCATCTTGTGCTTGTCCTGAATCAAAGGTGTTTACAGAATATCTTTAACAACATCGTTTGGTACAATTCCTTAGTGGCCTTAATGAGTCCTTTGTTTAGGCTAAAATTTAGATCATGGTGATGATTCTGACACCTACTATCAATGAAGCCTATGAGATGATAATCCAGGAAGAGACTCAACATGGTAAAATGATTACCCCACAACCTTTGGAGATAGGAGCTTCGGCAATGGCTTATAAGGAAAATCATAGTGGTGGAACTAGTTATTCACAAGGTAAAGGATCTGGTTACTTGCAAGGCTTTTGTTATTCCCAGGCATCAGGAGAAAACTATAAAGAACAATCATCCAAAACCAGCAGGTGTGATTTTGTATGAAAAAGGGTCGTACTAAGGACTCATGCTGGAAGTTAGTAGGATATCTTGACAAAAGAAAGTCATTTGGGGTCCCTACAACTGTATCTAACAATGTGCACTTGGATATCTCAAGGTAACCACTAGAAGCTGATCATAAGTCTAAACCTGTGCCTATGCAGGGAAATTACTTCACTGATGAACAATATCAATAGCTGCTGCAACTGTTGTCCAAACCCTTTACGTCACATGAAGTAGCTGCACACACCAAAGTCACAGGTATACCTATTTCACTCTTAAGTCGTATTAAAAAGACTAAATGACTAATTGACTAAGGTGCCACCAATCACATGATCTCAAGTTTAGACATGCTCACTAGCTTTGTGCAATTAGCTGAAGTTGACATAAGAAAAGTACATTTACCAATAGAAGAGACAAGTAACATTACTCATATAGGATCATCACAGGTTTTGGGGGGCCTAGTTATCAAGGATGTGTTGTATTTCCCTAAGTTTTAAAATAATCTATTGTCACTATCTAAACTCACCAAAGAGACTGGTTTCTCTGTTTCCTTCTTTCCTGATTATTGTATCTTCTAGGACATCTTGGCTGGCAAGGTGAAGGGAATTGGTAAAGTGGACTATGGTCTTTATGTGCTAGAGTTGGATCAACTCAACTTTAAAGTCCTGCCAGGACAAAAGTTGTTAGCTAATACTGCTGCTTCTACTTTAGATTAGAATAATAGCATTGCTGCATCTACTTTAGCTCAAAGTACTATGAATAACCAGCTGTGGCATAGAAGGTTAGGGCATACTCCCATGGACACATTAAAAAAACTTTCTATTTTTACTGATAATAAGGTTGTAGATATGTCTGAACACTGTACTGCTTGTCCCATGGCAAAACAGACCAGATTATCATTTCCAATTAGTATGAATAAAAGTGTTCAATTTGCTGAACTTATCCATTATGATGTTTGGGGCCCTTTTAAAGTGTCTACACATGATATTTTCTTACTTTGGTTGATGATTATAGTAGATACATTTAGGCATGTTTGATGAATTTAAAAGATGAGTCTATTGTTGCGCTAAGATACTTCATTTCTATGCTTAAAAACAAATTCTCCTACTCCATTAAAACACTTAGGACAGATAATGGTGGGGAATTTATGAATCATTCCATACATGAGCTCTTAGGCTCAACTGAGATTATACATCAGTCTTTATGTCCTTACACTCCATAATAGAATGGATAGTGGAGAGAAGATATAGGTACATCTTAAATACTGTTGGGTCTATCAGATTCCAGGCAGGATTGCTATTGAAGTTTTGGGGTGAGTGCATCTTGGGAGCAGTCTACTTGATCAGCAAGCTTCCTTCAAGAACCTTGAGTGGTAAATGTCCTTTTGAGATGGTTTATCACAAATAACCATCACTTGATCACCTTAGAGTGATAGGATGCTTATGTTATGCTGCTAACCTGAAGAAGGAGTACAAATTCTCATCTAGGATAATCCTTGTTGTCCTCTTGGGTTATTCCTTGCTTCAGAAAGGGTACAAGTTATATGAACTTGCTAATCATTGTTGTTTTATTAGTATGGATGTCCTCTTCAAAGAAAATGTATTTCCTTTCCAGGACAAATCCTTTTCTCAGCCTAGTCCTTCTACCACTCATGATGTTTCCAGTACTGTTGATGTAGAAGAAAAGGACATTTTGTTTTTTCCCTCTCTTCGTTTGATGGATACTGGTTCATCTCCAGTAGTTCCATCCACTCCACCTATTCCACAAGGGGGAGATATTGATCCAGTAATGTAGGGTTCACCACCAGTAATACCTGGTTCTTCACCACCTTAGGTTCCTGCTGTAGTCACAAGAAAATCTAGCAGGATTACTAAGGCTCTGTCTTGGCTGAATAATTATGTGGTTCAACAACCTTCATCTTCTTTCTGCCTATATCCTATTTCAATTTCATTATGTTACCAGTCCTTGAATCCTACTTATAGATCATGCTTTGTAGCTTACTCAACTGAGGTGGAACCTCATTCATACAAGGAAACTGCTAAACATCCTAAATGGATCAAGCCAATGCATGAAGAGATACTTGCTATAGAAGAAAACAAAACTTGGAGGTTAGTTCCATTACAACCTGATAAGCATCCTATTGTTTATAAATAGGTGTTCAAAATCAAATATAAAGCTACTGGGGAGGTTGAAAGATATAAAGCTAGGTTGGTTGCTAAGGGATACATACAACAAAATGGGTTGGATTACACTGATAATTTTTCACCTATTGCTAAATTGGTGACTGTCAGGTCCATTATTGTTGTAGCTGGCTCTCATGATTGTCACATCTTTCAGATGGGAGTATGCTTTCTTACAAGGAGATCTTGTTGAAGAAGTATACATGACTATACCTCCTGGTTTCTCTCACTAGCCTACAAGGTAGGGGGAGATGCTAGCATGAAGGTTGTCCTTATATAGAATAAAACAAACATCAAGACAATGTAACCTTAAGATTAATCAAGCACTTCAGAAGCTGGGCTTCACACAAAGTCACTATGACTACTCATTTTTTAGGAAAAGGGAAGGTGAGAAACTGATTTTGGTACTCATATATGTGGATGATCTATTGGTGATAGGGAATGACAATGATCTGATTATCAAGACTAGAGCTGATTTACAGACTTGTTTCAAGATGAAAGACTTAGAGAATTAAATTTTTTCCTTGGCATTGAGTTTGCTAGATCACATAAGGGCATATACATGAACCAGAGAAAGTATGGTTTGGAGTTAATTACAGAGCTTGGGTTAGGTGGTTCCAGACCTTCTACTACTCCATTGGAGATAAACAAAAAATTGACATCTGCTGAGTTTGAGAAAGTCATTGGAAAAGGGAATGTTTGTCAAGATAATGCAACATTGGAAAATCCTAAGGTATATCAGAGGTTGATAAGAAGACTGTTGTATTTGATCATGACCAGACCAGATATCTCATTTGCAGTACAGAATCTTAGTCAATATATGCATGACCCTAAGCAATCTCATTTGGATACTACTATGAAGATGGTGAGATAATCCAAAGCAGCACTAGGACAAGGGGTACTGATGCCATATACAGGATAAGCAAAGCTTATGGCATATTGTGATGCTGATTGGGGTGCCTGCTTGTGTCACGCCCCGAATCCCATCGAGACATGATTGGCACCCGTAGCCGATAAGGCCCGAGAGAACCAACCTTTGCCTATGTTCAATCATATGCATATCATAATCATAACCACCAATGCGTAAGAACATGAAAGACGAATAAAGGAAAACATGGGACATATTTATACATACATATGAAACTTGGCCGTTGAGGCCATCCAGTCAAAACAACATGTATCATCTTACATCCATACACCCACAAACGTCTACAAAAGCCTCTATCATAGACATTGACCAAAATCAACTGAAAGTCGGGACAAGCCCCCGCTTTATACAATTGGTACAACGCCACCAAAATCAATGTACAACTTGGACACGAAAAGCCCCGAGCCAACTGGAGCTCACCAAAGATCCGCAGAAGTCCTGTATCCTACTGGGGAGGTCTACTAGTACCTGTGCCTGCAGCAAGTAAGGTAAATTCCCCAAGAGGGGTCAGTACGAATAAAGTACTGAGTATGTAAGTCCAGAAGAAACAGTATATTACACCGACACTTCAATGGGATCAACTGCAAGTGAGTAACCAATGTGGATAAGTCATCATTTTGTATATATAGACGTATGTACATTACGTTCATTGCATTGATTGTATTTACATCCATTAACCATCATCTATTCGTATCAAGCCCGGGCCCCTACTGATTAGTGGGAAAATGACATACTATTGGGATCGTTCCAGCCAGGCTTATGCCCCTTAGATTGCGATCCATCATAGCATAATTTTAGGATCGTTCCAGCCAGGCTTATGCCCCTTAGATTGCGATCCATTCCAATAAAACAGGTTCGTTCCGACCAGGGTGTTCACCCCTATGGATTGCCCCCTGTGCTCAACAACAACCAATTAAGCATTATTTAATTCTTTTACTTTTGTTTGAGAGTGATACGTTGGAGATGGTACATTATTGGAATTTTGGAACATTAACCAATGAATATGAATCATGAGAAGCACCAATGACCAATGAATGAGGAACATATGAGTAAATCGAAAATAGAAGACCTTAGAGCATTTCGAAATCGAATAAGTATAATGACTATGTGATACTATGTGCTGCAGAAAGACTATGGAAAGAGTAACCTTACATACCTTGTATTCTCAATACCAACACACAATCTTAAATGCGTATACAATCGTTCCGTTCCTTCCTTATGTTCCACTCTACAACAAAAATACACAACGGAGCCAACATTAACCACCAACTACTTAATGCATATAATAAGTAACATTCACATGTTTGCCTTTAAACATGCCATGTCCCACTTGACACAACCATTCATGAAAGTATTATTCCCAAAATCCCACAATATTCCCAACATTGACCAACACATGAGAACTAATAGCATGTCATGCCAAGTTCACACTTTCCACTCTCCATTATCACCACATCATACTTATGCCATCAATTCACCTTAATACACTTCATAGCACATATTGGCCAAATTCCCACAATTTAAACTTATAGACAAGAACAAGTTTAACAACAAAAATAACACCATAGACGTTCATATTTTATCCATACCATGATCTTTCATCAAAGGCACAAGTCATAAATCAAGTTACAATCCCATGGATTTCACACATCTTTTTCACAAAACCAAAAGTGCCATGTCCAACACTTTCAACCATAACCAACATGATATACATAATATCTCATGCTTATAATATGTTATTCCATAAGAATACTTACTTACCTAAGCTTGAAAATTGATGATTTTGCTCCAAGAAGTTGGCTTAGGGTTCTTGAGTGTTGAGAGAAATTTTGGGAAATTTCTAGAGATATGTTGGGAGTTCCTTTGAATAAAATCAGATTTTTCCATGTATATATAGTCCCTCAAGTCTCCTTGGCATTAAATGCCATGTTACTTGGTCAAAGGATGAAAAATGGGTCCTTTTTGGCCTACTTGGGCCATATCTTTTATCTCATTTTGGGCTTGCATCGAGCCCAATGCAACTAACACGATAATATCTTACGTTTAAAGCATTTCATTCGCGCTATGATGATATTCCCACTCATGTGATTCATATTCGTAGCCTCAATCCCAAAACCAAGTGATTCTAGCTACGTATGGCCCATTTGGACCAAAAGGGTAAAATCGTCATTTTGACGCCAAATTCATTCTCGAGTAATTTTATCATACCAATATAATATGTCATTCATTTCATGTATATACTCATGGTTGTAGAAGAAACGTGGCAAAAATCGGCTCAATACGACCCCGGATACCCTTGGGACTTAGAAATTTCCAACTTTCGAAAAAGTGGGATTTCCAGCGTGGCACGCCCCTTGGCGCGCTAGATCTCTGCCTCTGGACTAAAATTTTTAGTCCAGAGCGGCGTGGCACGCTGCCCATCGCGCCCCTGCCTAAATTTTTGACAAAATTCATTTTTCGACTTTCCTTCGCGGGTTTGGTTCGACATTTCAAATCCTATCCTTTCACTTACTTATTAACCTTAATATCCTTCATTTATAGGTCCTCTTAGCCTCATTTTGAACCCCACAATTGCGCCATGAAAATCACAAAACAACTCTTACGAAGGTTTTAGCATATATACGAGGCCAAATTCAATTTTGCTCATCCTTAACATTATCAAATATATACTCATAGGTCTCTACACCTAAGTAAACAT
This sequence comes from Capsicum rhomboideum, assembly GCA_031232105.1. Classification (NCBI taxonomy): domain Eukaryota; kingdom Viridiplantae; phylum Streptophyta; class Magnoliopsida; order Solanales; family Solanaceae; genus Capsicum; species Capsicum rhomboideum. The sequence continues at coordinate 34,965,525 of CP124716.1, forward strand.
TAGTCAATGTCGTCAAGTAGGGTTAGGAAAGTACGGGGTGTTACAGCTTGCAGACAAGAAGAACAGTAATAGGGTACTTGGCTTTCTTTGGTGACCCATTTGATGTACTCAGCATTTAATCTATTGAGTTCTTGTTTGTTATACTTAGAGTCATCATTATCCGTTCTCTGTTCAGCATCCAGAATCAGTTCCTCATACTTCATAACATTAGCAAAAATGTTTCCTTTGACCAAAGACTCAATCTCTTTGCCATTCTCTTCAATTTTTCTTGTAAAATCTACATTGGGTTTCCTTGTATTTCTTCTTCCTAGGAGCTTTGTACCACCTGATGAAAGTTTAGTTGTTTTGTTCAGAAGTTTAGAAACGTGAAATATTTCACAAAATTATTAGTATGTTCTTTACAGTTAAATAAAATAAGGTTGTGATATGATCCTATTTTGTTTTTGTGCTTAACCAGAATATCACCCATGCTGTCACTCTATTCTTTATTGTACAAGATTCTATCCAATCTTTTACAAATCCTTTTACCTCATTTTCTCCCATTGGTCTAAGTGAATGTGTTACCACTGTAACCAGCATCAGCAAATTACAATCATCCAAGCATCAAATGAAATTCATACTTTGACTCATTCTATGAGGTCTGCCACCTTTTTTCTCATTAGGAGCCATAATAACATTAGAATTGCCTAAAGCTGCCCATGGTCTATTAATTTCGGCCATCGGACATCGTCTTTCATGTCGAAGACACGGGTTCGATTCCCGTAAGGGATAGATACTCATTCCCGGCCGCTGTATGTCTGGATTGTTCCCAATAGGTTAACTTATAAGAACCATATGAAATGGGCACAAGTTAAAATGACAACTCCAAAAATGGGTATTAGACTATTCGTGCACACTTAGATAGGAATACATAGGATAAAGATAGGATCATATTTGGACCAATTTCCTACCAGTGAAAGTATTTTAGACGAAAATTAAAAGGAAAAGAACATACATTCCCATCAAAAGTAAAATAATTAGGCGAAATCCATCGGCAACCCCTAAAGTTGGCACAAATTTTCACTTAGGCACCTCAAGTAAGCCTTGTACATTTTGAAAACCTAAAATAAGGCTGAACTGTTTCATTTTGACACTTTATGTAATTTCACTTCAAGGAGGCGCGTGTAGAGCCAAAAAACCCAGATTTTTTATTCTTTTTATTTCCTTCTTCTTCGTCATCATTTTTCTTCTTCTTTCTTCTTTATTTTTTTTCTCTTTCTTCTCCATTTAATATTCTTCCATTAACATATCCTCCACCATTATTTTCTTGTTCACCAAAAAAATGAAGACCACAACCATTCGCTAAGAACATGTGACACTTGCGTTTGTGTAAAATCAAAATCAAAAATAATTTTTAAGTTCTTAAAAAAAATCATCCAAAAAGAATTCCTGTGAAACTCCATTTTTCGTTCATGATTTTATCCTAATATATTACTTTATCAATGTAATTGAAAATCTCACCTATTAATTAAAGTTGACAGAAACAAAGGAAAGGAAAAGAAGTTCATAAAGAGAAGAAATAAAACCTTATTTCAAGAAATTTCTGACAAACACTCTATTTTTTCCGGCAACAATCATACAAATTTATTGATCTAATAATCCATTTCATTCTCAAAAATAAAAACCGACAATTTTATAAGTTCCTTGCTTTCAGGTTTTACTCATTCATTTTGTTTTTTCATTGCAATTTTTTGGTTACCAACTATTAGCATTTATGATGTATAATGTAGTTTGTCCCTCTTGTTCTTGAATTCTTCCTATGAAGCTTATTTGCGCCCCCCCCCCCCCCCCCCAAAAAAAAAAAAAAAGAAGGTAAAAAGGTGCAGTAATGGCTATGGCGGGGAAGTCTGGGGAAGGAGGGATTGGGTAGGTTGGGGTGGGTTTAGAAATTAACTTTTTTTATTTATTTTTTTTTGATGAAAAATAGTTTTTCTTTTACTTTTTTTAGAACTTATTTTTAATTATTTTTCTACACCCAAATGCCACATGTCATCTTTTAATTTGTCATCATGCCACGTCACCCGAGTGTAATACACACACTTTGCAATTTTAGGTGATTGTAAAAAAAGTGTTTTAAGCGGTTTAAATGTTCAAAGGTACAAAGTTTACTTGAGGTGTCTAAGTGAAAAGTCATGCCAACTTCAAGGGGCTATCGATGTGTTCCGCCAAATAATTACCCTTGCTTACCCATTTACTTCTCTATCCATCAATTCACATCCATTTTCATTAAATTTACTAAGAAAAAAGTGGAGTCGCTACGCAAATTGTGAAGGGAGTTTAGGTGACCTACATTGTTAGTATAAAAATTTACTATTACACCTTCGTTACCAAAAGGATAAATTTAGGCAAGTTTGTTTTAAAAAATGTGAAATGTATAATTTTAAAAATAAGATATATTACCTAAAAATTTTAGACTAACTTTCAAAGCAAATTAGATAGATTAATACGATATTATAAAAGTAAAATTTGAATATTTAAAAATTATACGAAAAGTAGTATAAGTTGCATGTTTTCTTAGATCAATTTGATGAAGAAATATATATTAAAATATTGATTAAAGTTCGTATCATTTGACTCTTAAAAAAGATTTGTAACAAACATTTTGAAATGGAGGGAGTATTATTTAAACTGTTCACCTTTTTGTGAAGATACGTTGAGGAATTGGGTTACCATTAAATAGGTAGACATGGAATTTGTCCTACTATGGAGTATAATTTGTGAATTAGTAAAAATCAGAAAGGAGCTAGCATAGACTAAATATGTCCTTCAGATTCCAAGTCACGGGCATATATTACTATAGCTCTGACGCTGTAATCCATAAAAGGTGTTAACCTAATAATTTTCTTCCATGATAAAACTCTTATCTCCAGCTAACTGTTCATTCTTTCTAGCAGTATAAATACCCTGCTTTAGTACCATTTGTTCAATCATCTTTGCAAGTAATATACACTTTCTGCTTTATCTTCCTTGCAATAACATGGCTTCCATAACTAGAGCCTCATTAGTTACCCTTTTGCTCTCGTTCAATCTCCTTTTCTTTGCTGTAGTCAGTGGAACTACTGATTGTCTCTCCTGTTCTTATCCTCCTAGTAACGGTAGTGGTGGCCATAAGAATGGCCGCTCTGGTAATGGTGGAGGCTCTGGTAATGGCGGCGGTTCAGGCAATGGAGGTGGCGGCTCTGGTAATGGCGGAGGTTCAGGAAAAGGAGGTGGCGGCTCTGGTAATGGCGGAGGTTCGGGCAAAGGAGGTGGAGGCTCTGGTAATGGCGGAAGTTCGGGCAACGGAGGTGGTAACGGGAATGGTGGAGGCAACGGAGGTGGTAACGGAAATGGTGGCAGCAACGGAGGTGGTAACGGAAATGGTGGAGGCAACGGAGGTGGTAACGGAAATGGTGGAGGCAACGGAGGTGGTAACGGAAATGGTGGCGGTAACGGAGGTGGTAACGGAAATGGTGGAGGCAACGGAGGTGGTAACGGAAATGGTGGCGGTAACGGAAGGTGCCCAAGAGATGCACTGAAACTTGGGGTATGTGCTAATATACTTAATTTGGTGAATGTGGTAGTGGGGTCTCCGCCAACTTTGCCATGTTGCAGTTTGATCCAGGGCCTGGCTAATCTAGAGGTGGCAGCATGCTTGTGCACAGCCATAAGAGGAAACATACTGGGGCTAAATCTCAACGTGCCACTCACTCTTAGCCTCATCCTCAATAATTGTGGAATGAACAATACTGGCTTCACTTGCTAAGCGGACGTGTGCAACTTATTAATTTTTCCCCATTATGCTCTTTGTTATATATGATTTCTATCATTTTGTGTTAGCATGAATAATTCCTTGTGTGTTGTGTTGTACTATTATATTGTTGTAAATAAGCGAACCTGCAACATGTAATTAAGCAGGTTCGTGAAGCAGTTGATTTTATATTTGCATGTACTCAAAGGTTTACTATTATATATGGAGTGTCTTCTTTCTTTCGTAAGAGTAAGTTAATTGGCTGGCATAGCCTAATTATTTCACTAGAAAAAAGCTGAAAAAGAAAAGAAATACAATAAAGAAAATGGTAACGAATGAAAATTTTCTAACTTCTCGTATCTTTTTTCTTTGGGGGCTTAAAACTTAAAAACGCCCAACTCCACCTTGAGCCTTAACTCTGTACCTAATATAGCTTGAGCTTACTCAATCCATTACAAAATGATAGTTAGAATCTTCTATGTTAGCTCCCATAATTCATTGAAGTGAGACCGGTAAATTGTCACTACATGTTTTTAGTGGCGATTTTGGAGTTGTTAGTACTTCCGAAACTAAATGTAATTTTGTGGCAATACATGATATTATTGCCACAAAATGTACACACATTGTAGCGACTAAACTCACCACAAAAAGTAAACATCTCAAAGAAAATTTACAAATAAAATACATGCATTGTCATCTCAAAGAGTTATGTCACGACCCGAAATCCCATTCGGGCCGGACTGGCACCCGAAGCCGATATTGTAACACCCCGTACATTCCCGACCCTAATTTGATTGATTGGTGACCTAAGGTGTAACGCCCCGTAAATTTTAGAACGTATGCGACTACGTGACGAAATGAAGTGAACGTGTAATAAAGGGTATATAATACATGCAAAGTGTTGGACTTTATTTCTTTGGGTTGATGGGCTCAAAAGTGGCCCAAAATAACAAGAAAACATGGCCCAAAAAGGAATAAATTTGACCCATTCTTGATCCAAGCCTTAATGACCAAGGGGACACCTCATCTTTGACTAAATATTGGCTAAGGATGATATAAATGAGGGCAAAAATCAGATTTTAATCAAACACCACCTTGCCATTTCTTACATTTTCTAGAGAATTCCAAGAAACCAAAAGAAACCCTTTTCAAGCCTAAGGCAACTACACTTGCTTTGGACAAGATCATCCCCTTGTAAGTGTTGGTAAGTGTTTATTCTTGTGATTTAATATGTTATGTGCATGATAAATTGTATGGGTTGTGATGGTTGTGTCAAGAAGTGTTGTTTGATGCACTTTTGTTATGTGCTACTAGAGTTGTTATTTTTGGTGACTTGAACTTGAAAGTGGCCTTGTGGTCTTGAAGGAAGTGAGTTGATGGATTGAACATCAACATGTATGTTGTGGTTATGTCCCTAAATTGATTTCTCTTTGTATGTCATTTTTGGAAATTGTTGTTATGGAAAAAGTGCTTGGAATTGGTGACGTATTGAGAGGAAAATGTGACTTTGATTCGTTGTTGTTACTTGTGTCTGGGGATTATGGATGTTTAGTCAGTTAAGGGAGTTATGGCAACATAAGAATCAAGCACCACTAAAATTGGCTACGAGTTATCGGTAGTAGGCTGTTGTGTTATAGTTGTAACGGTTGGTTGAGCAGAAGTAGGGGCAAGTAAGATTGTGGAGGTTGCAGTTCATTTAGTTCTGATTTTCTGTATTCATTATCATGTTATTATGGTAGACATCTGCTGAGCTTATGGATGCCCAGGTAGACTGTTGGTTTATTGGCTATTAATACTAGCTTTACCACTTATCTCATTATAGATTAACATCTAAAAAGGGAGGTCCATGTAAGTAAAATACGTTTTGAAATTGTACAGTGTTTAGTAAACATAGCATATCTTTTTGTGTAGAGATCCGTTTTAAGTACAAAAATATATTTTGTAAAGATAACACATAGATTTACAACTTATATTCATATGTCAAAAGCTGGTTTCTCTGTTAGGGATCCGAAATAGTGGACGCAAGAGAGGACAAGTTCTGTCCAGCTTTCCAATTTAGAAATCCCCTATGTGCTATTGTTAGTATTTTAATAATATCTTTTTGTACAAAATGTATTTTTCAGTGATTCTAGTCTCTTTGTAAACCCAAGACATATACCTACAACTTTTATGAAGGCTATAAAGCTTGGTTCTACCGTTTACATACTTAAAACTAAGCTACAATACTAGACAGTGGGGCTGTCCAGATTTATTGTTTTGAGGATTTAGTGGAATTTGCACAAATTAGGTTTACTTTTGATGCTAAGTATGATACATCAACAATATGGAATTACTGTAAGTTCAAGAGGTATTTAATTGTGTGTCAAGGTTGTGCATACTCATGCATATACTGAGGGACCCGAAAACGAACCCCGGTGGCCGAAAATGGGCACCCGCCCGCGCAGGGGAGGCACCTGCGGGCGCAGGTGACTCTGGATCTGGCCAGCATGTCACCTGCAGCTGCATATCAGCACCTGCGTGCGCAGGTGACACTTCCAGCCCCCCCCAGGGTCCCGTTTTGCATGTTTTTGTTCCGTAATGATCCCCGAAACCCCTCTAACCTTCTTGGATGCAATTACTAACTTATGAATGACCTTAGAGGAGTACGTTGGAGGTATGGTGAATTATATCAAGTATGGATTGGCTTTAATGTGTTGTTGTGAGAGACGTTTATCCAACGTAATGACGTAAACGTGACTTAATATTGAAGGGGAAGTGTAAAGTATAATCTTGGTGTGAAATGTTAGTGATTTATCATATCGTGGGTAATGTGTGACATGTTTTAGTGATGGTAATGCATTACATGATATTGTAAGAGGGTGAATGACGTTGTATGACAATTGTGTAACTTATTGTCATGTTATACACTTGAAATGTAGTTAGTGGTTAATGTAAGCTTCGTTATGTACTTGTGTGTAGAGTAGACGTAAAGGAAAGTTGAAGCGTTGTATTCACGAGTAAGACTGTGTGTCCATATTGGGGAATTAAGGTATGTAAGGTTACTCTTTCCGTATCCTTCTGCAGCACAAAGTGTCACATTGTCATTATACTTGTTCCATTCCGAAGTGTCCAAAGGTATTCCATTTCCGGTTATTAACCATTGTTACTCACATGTTCCTTATTCATTGATCAATTGTGAATCACATGACTCATGTTCATTGGCTAATATTCAAAAGTATGTTTCAAAGTTCCAACAATGTTATAATTAATGTATCAATTTCTCACAATCTCTCCCAAGTAAAGAAATAAAGATGTTACAACTATCAATGGATCAATCTCACAAAAGTAAAGGAATGAAGTAATGTATACATGTTTTCCCAATAATGTTTCAATCACCAATGTATCACTCTCATAACAAATGTAAAGAAAGGAAGATTGCAAAGATGTAATGCACACATGGCTACTTTATGTTTCATTGAATATGGATCACAAAGCTAGAGGGCATAAGCTCGGATGGCACAATCCCAATATATATATATATATATATAATATATATTATGACTTTATTATATATTATTGACCCACCAAGAGTGGATGTACGTTATATTATTGACCCACCAAGAGTGGATGTACGTTACATTATTGACCCACCAAGAGTGGATGCATGTTATATTATTGACCCACCAAGAGTGGATATACGTTATATTATTGACCCACCAAGAGTGGATGTATGTTATATTATTGACCCACCAAGAGTGGATGTACGTTACATTATTGACCCACCAAGAGTGGATGCATGTTATATTATTGACCCACCAAAGAGTGGATGTACGTTATATATATTATTGACCCACCAAAGAGTGGATGTATGTTATATTATAGCCCACCTATGGTGGAGGCCCGGTACTACTATATGAGCAATGGTGACATGAATGAATGATCAAAGATGGAAGTAACGAATGTAATGTACATGATTCCACATATACAGAACGAAGAATTATCCTAATGATTACTCACTTGTTATGACTTCTGTAAAGTAAAATAATGAACGTAAGGTACATGGTTCCCCACATGCAGAATGGTAACTGATCTAAAATGTTTATTCACATGTATTTGATTCCATTTGAGATCCTATGGTTCATACAGTTTCTTATAGCTTTACATACTCAGTACATTCTTCGTACTGACCCCCTTGGGGGAACTTACCTTACTTGCTGCAGGCACAGGTACTAGTAGACCTCCACAGTAGGTTGCGGATCATTTGCGGATCTTTGGTGAGCTCCAGTTTGGTTCGGGGCTTTCCGAGTCACTTGCTTACACTTGTTTGATATTGTACATGATGTAAATATTGCATAGAGCGGGGATTTGTCCCGACCATAAGTTGGTTATGTTACATGTATCTCTTAGAGGCTTTGTAGACGTATGTGGGAATGTAAAGGTAAGGGTTGTAAGTCCATTTTGACATGATGACCCTAACGGTAAAATTTCGTATATATAGCACATATTTTCCATGATTTCCGCGTAGTGGCATGAGACTTAATGATGTAATATGAGTTTATGCATATGAATGTACACGAGCAAAGATTGGTTCTCTCGGGCCTTATCGGTTTCGGGTGCCAGTCCGCTCTGAACGGGGTTCGGGGCGTGACAAAAGTGGTATCAGAGCGGGTCGTCCTAAGGGTGTCTACAAAGCCGTGTCTGAGTAGAGTCTTACTTATGGATGTGTTGCGCGCCACATTTATAAGTAGGAGGCTACGGGACATTTAGGAGTTATTTCTTTTCTTCATTTCTAGATCGTGCAATAGAGCCAATGTGGTAGGTGGAATTGTATCTGACCATTGTAATTGGTTTCTTTGATATAGTAAAATGCCGATCACAAGACGAGGTATGGATAAAGATAAGAAGGTAGACATGCTTGCCGGAGAAGGAAGTAGTAAATCATCACCTGACCCAGTTAGTCAATACGGGGCTGAAACTGAGTCCCCAGGATCACCTGTTAATGTTATGAAGCAGGAGTTACAGGATTTGAAAAATGCAGTGCATATGTTGACTCAAATAGTGGTTGCACAAACTCAGGGACGAGCTGTTCCAATGACAAGTGATGATGGTGCGGCTAGGGTAGCTAGCCGCCGGACACAGGATTTTCTAAAATTGAATCCTCCCACATTTACTGGATCAGATCTTAATGAGGATCCGCAAGATTTTATAGAGCAAATTCAAAGGGTTCTAGATGTTATGCATGTGACTGGTGTAGAAACAGTGGAGCTTGCAGCATATAGACTGAAAGGAGAGGCTATATTATGGTACGAAGATTGGAAACTATCCAGAAGTACTGGTGCAAATTCAGCTAGTTGGGAGGAATTCAAGGTTGCATTCCTTGATCATTATCTTCCCTATGAGGTCCGCGAGGCTCGTGCGGATCAGTTTTTAAATCTTCGTCAAGAAAATATGAGTGTCAGGGAGTATAGTCTTCGGTTTAATTCGTTGGCTAGATACGCTCCTAATATGGTGGCGTCTATGGCCGATAGAGTTCATCGGTATGTAGACAGATTAGAGCCATACTTGGTAAGGGACTGTACTATTGCTGCGTTAAATAAAGATATGGATATAGCCAGAATACAAGCCTTCGCGCAAAAGATGGAGGATCAAAGACAAAGGGGAAGGATACAAGAATCTGAGGCAGGGCCGTCAAAGCGGGCTAAACCCATGGGACAGTCTGTGGCATCCCAAGGAGAATCTAGGCCTCGGATGTTTTCTAGACCACCTAGACCATCCTTCTCATATTTCACAGCAGGCACACACTCTCAATTTCGAGGGTTTAGAGGTAGTCAATCTGGGCAGAGTAGTGGAATTCACGGATCACAGGTAGCAAGATTTTCTCGTCAGCGGTGCCAGCGCTGCGGGAGGTTTCATTCAGGTGAATGCTGGTTTGACACGAATGTTTGCTTTCGGTGTAGTAGGCCAGGACACACAATGAGAGAGTGCCCACAGAGGCCCACGGATAGTATGACACGACCTACGGGATCAGCCGTTGCGTTATCATTGTCAGGTGTACAACCTGCTGGTCATGGCAGAGGTGCTAGAGGAGCAGCTGGTTCTAGTGGAATACAGGACCGTACCTATGCCTTCACATATCGATAGAATTCGGAGGCTTCTCCTGAGGTAGACACAGGTACAACATTCATATTTTATTTTATTTTATTTTATTTTACATAAGGTATATGCATTAATTGACCCGTATCCTATATTATCATGTGCTACTCCATGGATTGCGGGGAAAAAAAAAAAGAGAGATGAATGAAAGGACGCCAGAAATACTAGTTATGCCATTTGAAGTATTTACACCAAATGATGAACCTATTGTAGCTAAAAGAGTATATTATAATTGTATAGTGGATATTGGTAATCACGATACACTGGTTGACCTTATTGAATAGGACATGGTAGAGTTTGACGTTATAATGGGTACTGATTGGCTGGCTTCTTGTTAGGCCATAGTAGAATGCCGAGCTAAGAAGATACATTTTCATTTTTTTCCACAAAAAGAATGTTCTTGAATGGAAGGGTAATGTTGGAGCATCTAAAGGTCAAGTTAATTCCTATTTAAAGGCAAGGAAAATGATATCCAAAGGGTACATATGTCACTGAGTCAGAGTGAAAGATACTAGTCTGTTTTCGTAGGGTGCACCAGTGTTAATTGTACGAAAGAAAGATGGTACGTTGAGAATGTGTGTCGACTGTAGGCAACTGAATAAGGTGAAAGTTAAGAATAAATATTCCCTCCCCAGAGTTGACGATTTGTTCGATCAGTGACGGGGTTAGAAAAAAAATGAGATGAATGAATGAGTGAATGATGAAATGAATGATGGTGAAATGGAAAAACTGAATGATACCCAAGATAGCATTACGAACACGATATGGTTATTACGAATTCCTAGTATGCTCGAGCCATTGTTCGGTGTGTTCAAGATCATGTTTAGAGATAATATTCAAGATCACGAGAAAACCATGCTAATCACTTGCGACAAGTGTTACTGATTCTTTGTGACCGTAAGCGATATGCGAAGTTCTCTAAATGTGAGGATGGTTAAAAATCGGTAGCATTCTTGGGGTTATATTGTAACAGATGAAGGAATAAATGTTAGAATGATGCATGTGAAAAGGTATTTATTGTTACCTATTGTTATTCTAGATCGATAAGTGAAGGGATTAAGAAATGAAGAAGTAGCATTAGTAAAGGTACTATTGGAGGATCAACAAGTAGAGGAAATGACATGGGAAACCGAAGGAATAAGGCAATCTAAAGTACTCGTAATTGTTGTAGACAGAAGAAAAAGTTCAAAGTACAGAGTTGGAGTAAAAATAAGTAAGTTTTATACGTATACGTGTATATGATAACATGAAGGATTCACTTCGACTTAGATTTGTTTCAATGAGATAATGTTACTAACATTCGAGGACGAATGTTTCTAAGGGGGGAAGAATGTAACACCCCGTACATTCCCGACCCTAATTTGATTGATTGGTGACCTAAGGTGTAACGCCCCGTAAATTTTAGAACGTATGCGACTACGTGACGAAATGAAGTGAACGTGTAATAAAGGGTATATAATACATGCAAAGTGTTGGACTTTATTTCTTTGGGTTGATGGGCTCAAAAGTGGCCCAAAATAACAAGAAAACATGGCCCAAAAAGGAATAAATTTGACCCATTCTTGATCCAAGCCTTAATGACCAAGGGGACACCTCATCTTTGACTAAATATTGGCTAAGGATGATATAAATGAGGGCAAAAATCAGATTTTAATCAAACACCACCTTGCCATTTCTTACATTTTCTAGAGAATTCCAAGAAACCAAAAGAAACCCTTTTCAAGCCTAAGGCAACTACACTTGCTTTGGACAAGATCATCCCCTTGTAAGTGTTGGTAAGTGTTTATTCTTGTGATTTAATATGTTATGTGCATGATAAATTGTATGGGTTGTGATGGTTGTGTCAAGAAGTGTTGTTTGATGCACTTTTGTTATGTGCTACTAGAGTTGTTATTTTTGGTGACTTGAACTTGAAAGTGGCCTTGTGGTCTTGAAGGAAGTGAGTTGATGGATTGAACATCAACATGTATGTTGTGGTTATGTCCCTAAATTGATTTCTCTTTGTATGTCATTTTTGGAAATTGTTGTTATGGAAAAAGTGCTTGGAATTGGTGACGTATTGAGAGGAAAATGTGACTTTGATTCGTTGTTGTTACTTGTGTCTGGGGATTATGGATGTTTAGTCAGTTAAGGGAGTTATGGCAACATAAGAATCAAGCACCACTAAAATTGGCTACGAGTTATCGGTAGTAGGCTGTTGTGTTATAGTTGTAACGGTTGGTTGAGCAGAAGTAGGGGCAAGTAAGATTGTGGAGGTTGCAGTTCATTTAGTTCTGATTTTCTGTATTCATTATCATGTTATTATGGTAGACATCTGCTGAGCTTATGGATGCCCAGGTAGACTGTTGGTTTATTGGCTATTAATACTAGCTTTACCACTTATCTCATTATAGATTAACATCTAAAAAGGGAGGTCCATGTAAGTAAAATACGTTTTGAAATTGTACAGTGTTTAGTAAACATAGCATATCTTTTTGTGTAGAGATCCGTTTTAAGTACAAAAATATATTTTGTAAAGATAACACATAGATTTACAACTTATATTCATATGTCAAAAGCTGGTTTCTCTGTTAGGGATCCGAAATAGTGGACGCAAGAGAGGACAAGTTCTGTCCAGCTTTCCAATTTAGAAATCCCCTATGTGCTATTGTTAGTATTTTAATAATATCTTTTTGTACAAAATGTATTTTTCAGTGATTCTAGTCTCTTTGTAAACCCAAGACATATACCTACAACTTTTATGAAGGCTATAAAGCTTGGTTCTACCGTTTACATACTTAAAACTAAGCTACAATACTAGACAGTGGGGCTGTCCAGATTTATTGTTTTGAGGATTTAGTGGAATTTGCACAAATTAGGTTTACTTTTGATGCTAAGTATGATACATATCAACAATATGGAATTACTGTAAGTTCAAGAGGTATTTAATTGTGTGTCAAGGTTGTGCATACTCATGCATATACTGAGGGACCCGAAAACGAACCCCGGTGGCCGAAAATGGGCACCCGCCCGCGCAGGGGAGGCACCTGCGGGCGCAGGTGACTCTGGATCTGGCCAGCATGTCACCTGCAGCTGCATATCAGCACCTGCGTGCGCAGGTGACACTTCCAGCCCCCCCCAGGGTCCCGTTTTGCATGTTTTTGTTCCGTAATGATCCCCGAAACCCCTCTAACCTTCTTGGATGCAATTACTAACTTATGAATGACCTTAGAGGAGTACGTTGGAGGTATGGTGAATTATATCAAGTATGGATTGGCTTTAATGTGTTGTTGTGAGAGACGTTTATCCAACGTAATGACGTAAACGTGACTTAATATTGAAGGGGAAGTGTAAAGTATAATCTTGGTGTGAAATGTTAGTGATTTATGATATCGTGGGTAATGTGTGACATGTTTTAGTGATGGTAATGCATTACATGATATTGTAAGAGGGTGAATGACGTTGTATGACAATTGTGTAACTTATTGTCATGTTATACACTTGAAATGTAGTTAGTGGTTAATGTAAGCTTCGTTATGTACTTGTGTGTAGAGTAGACGTAAAGGAAAGTTGAAGCGTTGTATTCACGAGTAAGACTGTGTGTCCATATTGGGGAATTAAGGTATGTAAGGTTACTCTTTCCGTATCCTTCTGCAGCACAAAGTGTCACATTGTCATTATACTTGTTCCATTCCGAAGTGTCCAAAGGTATTCCATTTCCGGTTATTAACCATTGTTACTCACATGTTCCTTATTCATTGATCAATTGTGAATCACATGACTCATGTTCATTGGCTAATATTCAAAAGTATGTTTCAAAGTTCCAACAATGTTATAATTAATGTATCACTTTCTCACAATCTCTCCCAAGTAAAGAAATAAAGATGTTACAACTATCAATGGATCAATCTCACAAAAGTAAAGGAATGAAGTAATGTATACATGTTTTCCCAATAATGTTTCAATCACCAATGTATCACTCTCATAACAAATGTAAAGAAAGGAAGATTGCAAAGATGTAATGCACACATGGCTACTTTATGTTTCATTGAATATGGATCACAAAGCTAGAGGGCATAAGCTCGGATGGCACAATCCCAATATATATATATATATATAATATATATTATGACTTTATTATATATTATTGACCCACCAAGAGTGGATGTACGTTATATTATTGACCCACCAAGAGTGGATGTACGTTACATTATTGACCCACCAAGAGTGGATGCATGTTATATTATTGACCCACCAAGAGTGGATATACGTTATATTATTGACCCACCAAGAGTGGATGTATGTTATATTATTGACCCACCAAGAGTGGATGTACGTTACATTATTGACCCACCAAGAGTGGATGCATGTTATATTATTGACCCACCAAAGAGTGGATGTACGTTATATATATTATTGACCCACCAAAGAGTGGATGTATGTTATATTATAGCCCACCTATGGTGGAGGCCCGGTACTACTATATGAGCAATGGTGACATGAATGAATGATCAAAGATGGAAGTAACGAATGTAATGTACATGATTCCACATATACAGAACGAAGAATTATCCTAATGATTACTCACTTGTTATGACTTCTGTAAAGTAAAATAATGAACGTAAGGTACATGGTTCCCCACATGCAGAATGGTAACTGATCTAAAATGTTTATTCACATGTATTTGATTCCATTTGAGATCCTATGGTTCATACAGTTTCTTATAGCTTTACATACTCAGTACATTCTTCGTACTGACCCCCTTGGGGGAACTTACCTTACTTGCTGCAGGCACAGGTACTAGTAGACCTCCACAGTAGGTTGCGGATCATTTGCGGATCTTTGGTGAGCTCCAGTTTGGTTCGGGGCTTTCCGAGTCACTTGCTTACACTTGTTTGATATTGTACATGATGTAAATATTGCATAGAGCGGGGATTTGTCCCGACCATAAGTTGGTTATGTTACATGTATCTCTTAGAGGCTTTGTAGACGTATGTGGGAATGTAAAGGTAAGGGTTGTAAGTCCATTTTGACATGATGACCCTAACGGTAAAATTTCGTATATATAGCACATATTTTCCATGATTTCCGCGTAGTGGCATGAGACTTAATGATGTAATATGAGTTTATGCATATGAATGTACACGAGCAAAGATTGGTTCTCTCGGGCCTTATCGGTTTCGGGTGCCAGTCCGCTCTGAACGGGGTTCGGGGCGTGACAGATATGGCCCGAGAGAACCAATCTTTGCTCCTATTCACTCGCAAGCATATTTCAGTATGCATCTTATTATACTTCGTACAACTAGGCGGAAGTCATGGAAAACTTAACAATATATGAAACTTGGCCGTTAGGGCCGTCAAGTCAAACAGAATACACATCTCTTACATTAACCTTCCCACATATGTCTACAAAGCCTCTAACCGATACATGAACACAACAACCTGTAGTCGGGACAAGTCCCCGCTTTATACAATAATTACAAAACCAAAACAATATACACATGTGACTCGGAAAGCCCCGAACCAACTGGGAGCTCACCAATGATCCGCGGATAACCCATAGCCTATTATGGAGGTCTACTAACACCTGTGCCTGCAGCAAATAAAGTAAGTCCCCCAAAGAGGTCAGTACGAAGAATGTACTGAGTATGCAAGGCTATAAGAAACTTCATGAAACTTAAAAACCTCGATGAACTCGATTTCAAGAGAATAGTCAATGTGGATCAATCATCTTTTAGTATGTGTGGAAAATAGGTACTTTATGTTCATTACTCCATTTGTCTTTATGCCCGTTAACGTTAACAGTTAGAACTGTCAATAATGTATAACCATCAATATGCAACCGTCAATATGCAACCGTCTCAAGTTCGGCATCAAGATAGGCTTTTCCCCCACTGAGCTTCCCCCCTGCTACCACCCGGAAAACAAGGAAGCAGGTTCGGCATCAAGTTTGGCTTTTACCTCACTGAGCTTCCCCCTTGATCCAGTGAATATAATAAAGTTCGGCGTCAAGCTTGGCTTTTGCCCCACTGAGCTTTCCCCCTGCTACCACCCGAAAAACAAGGAAGCAGGTTCGGCATCAAGTTTGGATTTTTCCCCCAAAGCTATCACCCGCACTCAAAGAACCATAAAGTAACCATAAATTAATGATAAAGAAATTTTTAAGTAATTAGCAAGCAATTATAAAGTAACCATAAAGAAAATTATAAAGTAACCATGAGGGAAAAATATAAAGTAACCATAAGGAAAATTATAAAGTCACCATACGGGAATTACTTCTTCCATTACTTCATTGAATTACTTCTCTCTTTTACTTTTATGAGACTGATACATTGGGGGAATCATAACCTTTTTTGGAAACACATAAGTGCATTACTTCGATCTTTTATGTTCATGAGATTGATACTTTTGAAGTTGTAACGTTATTGGAAGCCTTGGAACATAATATTATTGGAGCTTGTAATCATGTCCATAATTATGTGATACATGAGAATGGTAACGTATGACAACTTGAAATGAGATACCTTTTAGCATTTCGGAATGGAACAAGGACAATGACAACATGAACAATATGTGTTGTAGAAGGATACGGACAGAGTAACCTTACATACCTTATCGTCTCAATATGAACACTCAATTCTATACGTGAATACAATCGTCCCGCTCCTTCCTTATGTTTCACTCTACAACAAAAATATACAATGGAGTTTACATTAACCACCAACTACCTTACAAATGCATACAACAACAATGAGTTACATGTTTGGCTTTAACATGTCATTTCCCTCTTGATTATACCATGTGTGAAACTATCACACCAACAATACCATTTACAAAACCATCATACCAATAATCCCACAATATTCTCAACATTGACCAATATCATAAACCACTAGCATGTCACACCAAATTCATACTTTACACTTCTACATCACCACAACATCACAATGGTTCCATCAATTCACTTCAATACACCTCACAACAACAAATCGGCCAAAATCCCATAATTTACACTTATGGAAAAATAACAAGTTTAGGACCATAATCACACCATACATGTTGATATTTTATCCATACCATGCACTTTCATCAAGACAAAAAGTCATTTATCGAGTTTAAATTCCATAAATGGCACATCCTTTACAAAAACACAAAGTGCCAACGTTCAACACTTCCAAACATAACCAACATGATATACATACTCTCCCATGTATATAATATGTTAATACATAAGAAAAATGTAACACCCCGTACCTTCCCAACCCTACTTGACGACGTTGGATAATGTTTGCTTAGGTGTCAAGAGATATAAGTATGTATTTGGTAATGCTAATGATGAGAAAATTGAAATTTGGGCATGGGCACATACATGCGAGTAGACCTTCGTAGGAGGTGTTTTGTGCTTTCGTGGAGCATTTGGGTAATACCCCGTACACATTCTAACCTCATTTGGTGACTTGGAGTCATGGTTACTGGATGATTAAGATCACTAAGTAAGTATTTTGTAGTGTCTTGATAAGGTATTGGACGATATGCAAGTGTTGGAAAAAGTGGCCGAAAAATTCAGCAAAGTACCAAGACTTGCGCCACTCCCTGTTTCAGGGGGTGTGGCGCAAGCCACCTGATTCAGAGGGGCCTCATTTCTTGTGCCACAGCTTGCTTTGCAGCTAGTGGCGCAAGGCACAAACATTATGCCTTTCCGGGCTCGTTTTGTAACGCAATTCTACGACGATTCTTGGATGGTTTCTTTTGGTTCTTTGGAGTTCTTTGAGCATTGTTAAAGCTTCAAAAACTTCAATATACTCCTACATACTTCTACATGACCGAATCATGAAAAGTGAATAGTGATCCAAAATGTCCAATGAAGCCAAGGGCGACTAGAATTCCTATTTTTGCGATCGAAACGACGAATGAGAATATTGTAAGAGGATGTTGTCGTGACATTATGGAATTATGCAAACATGAGATATATGGTGAATAATACATGAAATTTTATGGATTACATGGATATGTGTTATTGGGCCCAAAGTTAGGCCCAAAATGGAATTAAAAGAATTGGCCCAAAGGACAAATTGACCCATTCTTCCACTTTGACCCATTAAATGCCAAAGGAATGGCTAAGTATGACTTGGGGTCTATATAAAGGCCCCAAGATCAGATTTTTTATCATCAAAAGATCTCATTCCTTTGTGATATTTTCTCAAATATTTCTTTACGCTCTAAAGCTCCAAACCCTAAAGCAAAATATTCCTTTGGACTCCTTGGACAAGATCAACATATTCCAAGCCTTGGTAAGTCTTTATTCTCATGGATTAACTTATTATATGCATGGGAGATTATGTATATTATGCTAGTTGTGTTGGCAAGGTGGTAAATAGTGTATTTTTGCTTTTGATGAAAGATGTGCCATCTTGGTAATTTGAACTTGAATTAGGACTTGTGCCTTTGATGAAAGAGCATGATATGGACAAAATATGAACGTGTATGGTGTTATTTTTGGTATTAAACTTGTTCTTGCCTATAAGTGGAAATTGTGGGATTTTGGCCGATATGTGTTATGAGTTGTATTAAGGTAAAGTGATGGATTATTTGTGAGGTGGTATGGATAAGAAAGTGTAAAGGAGAAGTGTTGTGGTGCAATGTATTGCTTTTCATGTCTTGGTCAATGTATGGAATATTGGGGGATTTTTGGAATAATAATTTTATCAATTGTTTTGTCAAGGGGAAATGGCATGTTTAAGGACAAATATGTGACTCATTGATGTTACATGCATTTGAAGATTAGTTGGTGGTTAATGTGAATTTTGTTATGCATTTGTGTTGTAGAGTGACACATAAAGAAGGAGCGGGACTATTGTATGCACCTCTAGGATTATATATTCGTATTGCGAATCCAAGGTATGTAAGGTTACTTTGACCGTATCTTTCTGCGGCAAATAGTATTCACATTGACATGTCATTAGTCCTAGCCCAAAATGTGCTAAGGTCTTCCATATCCGGTTAGCAATGGTCATTGTTATAAATTTCCTACTCTTTGATCATTTGTGAATCTCATGTCTCATCTTCATGATTGATGTTCCAAAAGCTCAAACAAGGTTATGTTCCAATGTTCCAATAGTGACTATACTTGTGTCTCTTGTTCATGGATTATTGTCCAATGGTTCCAATGGTATCATGGTGCTAGTAATGTTATATTTCTCATGATGTTTATTCACATATCTTTCACTTATTGGTTAATGATTCAAAGCTTCCAACAGTGTTATGTTCCAAAGTTCAAGTGATGTTATGACTATCAAAGTATCAATCTCAAAGTAATGAACAAAGTAATGCATATGTGGTCAATGATCAAGTACGGCTGGCAGGTCTAGGGGCGTAAGCCTAGCTCGACTCGATCCTGAGGTATAGATTTATGGGTGGCAGGTCTAGGGGCATAAGCCTAGCTCGACCCGATCCCGATGCATTGATGTATGGGTGGCAAGTCTAGGGGCATAAGCCTAGCTCGACTCGATCCCAACATGATTATATGATATGAAAAGACCCACTGATCAGTCGGGGCCCGGGTACATTGTGACATATGTAATGACAAGTGAGCATTGAATGTAAAGAAAGTAATGAAAGCAATCCACATGGTTTCCAAAATGCAACATGGTGACTTATTCACATTGATTATTCACATGTTTTGAGTTCATTGAAATATTCATGTATTGTACAGTTTCATCTGAGCCTTGCATACTCAGTACTTATTTTGTACTGACCCCTCTCGGGGAATTTACCTTACTTGCTGCAGGTGCAGGTACTAGTAGGAGGCCACAGTAGGTTGCCAGCTGTTTTCGATTCATTGGTGAGCTCCAGTTAGTTCGGGGCTTCTCCGAGTCACGGTGGTTCATATGTTTTGATATTGTACATTGCGTATAAAGCGGGGACTTGTCGCGACTTTCAGTTGGTTCTGGTCAATGCATCTGTTAGAGGCTTTTGTAGACGTATGTGGGTGTATGTGTATAAGATGATAGATGAAATCTTGACTTGATGGCCTCAACGGCCAAGTTTCTCATATGTATATACGTCATATGTTCTATGCTTTCCGATTTTAGCCCCTCATGTTTCTATGTGATAGTAGTGTTTCCTATGACATGTCTATGACATGTATATGAATGAATAGAAGCAAAGATTGGTTCTCTCGGGCCTTGTCGGCTACGGGTGCCAATCACGCCTCGTGGGAGTTCGGGGCGTGACAAAAGTGGTATCAGAGCAGGTCGTTCTAAGGGTGTCTACAAAGCCGTGTCTGAGTAGAGTCTTGCTTATGGATGTGTTGCGCGCCACATTGATAAGCAGGAGGCTACGAGACATTTAGGAGTTGTTTCTTTTCTTCACTTCTAGATCGTGCAGTAGAGCCAAAGTTGTAGGTGGACACATATGTACGTATTGACATTGGTTTTCTTTTGTACAGTTAAATGCTGAGTATCAGACAAGATAAAGACAAAGGTGAGCAGGTTGATATGCCTGCCGAATTAGAAATGAGTAAACCACCACTTGACCAAGGTAGTCAAGGTGGAGCTGACATGGAATTTGTTATACGAGTTTCTTTTATCCAAAAGATAGAGAAGTATCCTCAGAACCATCTATAAATGCCACTGAACGGGATGTAAGAAATGTAGTGGATATGTTGACTCAGATAGTTGTTGTATAATGTCATGGGCAAGCTGGCCCAATAACGAGTGATGATGGCGCGGCTAGGGCAGCTAGTCGCCGCACATAAGATTTTTTGAAAAATTAAACTCCCCTCCCATGTCCACCAAGTCGGATATGAATGAAGACCCGCAGGACCTTATAAATCACATTAAAAGAGATGTTATGCATGTGACAAGTGCAGTGATGTACTTTCAGCTAGTTGGGAGGAACTTTAAACGATAATCTTTGACTAGTGTCTTCCATATGGGGTCCGAAAAGCTTATGCGGACCAATTGCTAAATCTTTGCTAACGGATTATGAGTATCAGAAAGTACAGTCTTCGATTTAAGATAGGTATGCCCCAAAAGTTATAACCATTATGACCGATAGAATCCATCGGTATATAGACAAATGGATTGCACCATTGCGACCTTGAAAAGAGATATGGATATAGTCCGAATATAGGCATTTTGCACAGATAATGAAAGAACAGAGGCAACAGAAAAGGACACAACTGTTTGAAGAAGGGTCGCCAAAGAGGGCTAGACCTATGGGACAGTTTACGGCGTCCCAGGGAGAAGTTAGGTCTCGAGTGTTTAACAGACCGCCTAGATCATTATTCCCTTAGTCGATAGTAAATGTTTTACCTCGATTCCAAGGGTTTAGAGACAATCGAATTGGCAAAGAAGTGAGATTCAGGATTCATTAAGGACAAGCACGTAGAAATATTAACCAACCGAAGTCTCTTTGTCAGCCGTGTTAGTTCTGCGGAAGTTATCATCTAGGTGAAATGTTGGGTGGGGCCAAATGTTGTTATTGGTGTGATATGTCGGGCCATAAAATTAGGCTTATCCTGATGAAGCTGTAGGTACCGTATATGTATTGATTGACCCATATTCGACAATTGTATATGTTATTTCATTAATGGTTGAAAATTCAAACGAGCACCAGAATTACTAGTTATGTCATATGAGGTCTATACATCAGTCGGAGAATCTATATATCTTAAGTGCATCAGAATTGTTTGTGGTCATGAGACACCGGGTGATCTTATTAAGCTGGGAATAGTGGATTTTAATGTTATAACGGGACTGTGCCATAGTAGATTGACGAACGAAGAAGTTATATTGGCGTTTGCCCCAAAAGAAGAAATGTGGGGGCACTAAGAGGAAAAATATTGTTCCCCATAGTAAAGCAAGTAAAAAGGTACTCTAAGGGATACACATGTCACTTGGTAAGAGACCACCAACTCTTCAAAGCAGTTCTGGTGGTAAACGAATTCCTCGATGTATGAGCTGGTATTACTGCGATGTCAAGTACTTAGACTATTTTTTATTTCTTCATATAGTATGTCCCGGTAAAGTTATAGGAATTGGGGAAACAAACAGAAAACGTTGAAAGACGGGGTGAACGAGGGATTCATAAGACCTAGTATGTTCCTTTGGGGGTGCACCAGTGATAGTTGTACAAAAGAAAGACAGTACGCTGAGAATGTGTGTCGATTATCGACAACTGAATAAGATGACAATTACGAATAAATATTCCCTCCCCAGAGGGGATGATTTGTTTGGATAGTTATGGGGTTAGAAAAAAAGGGTGAAATGAATGGTGAAATGATGAAATAAATGAAGATGACAAAAAAAAAAAATATCAATGAATGATGATGATTATTATGAATTCTTGGTATGTCAATTGGGCTAGTGAATGCACCTATAGTTGTTATGGGTGAAATGAATAGGGTGTTTAAAACACTTTTCAGGGTGTGTGTGACCATGTTTGGTGATGGTATTCAAAATCACAAGAGGACCATGCATTGTATAGGATGAAGAGATGAAAGTTATTACACAAAAGATAGAAATGGTGAATAATTGGCTAAGGCGTACGATGCTTACAGAGGTCCATCGATTTCTTGGGTTGGTTGATCATTATATGAGAATTGTAGAAGGATCTTCTTCTATCCCTACACCCTTAACAAAGCCTATACACAAGGCAATCAAGTTCCAGTAAAATGATGCATGTGAGAAAAGTGTCCAAGAGTATAAAGATAAAGTAACTTTCACACCAATTGTCAGTGCCTTCCGAAGGCATAAGAATGTTATGCAATGTATGGTAATGCTTTCGGGGTTGGCCTCAGATGTATATTGATGTAGCATGGTAAATTAATAGCATATGCGTCACGACAATTGCGGCCACATGAGAACACAAATTATTACCAAACACATAACCCTAAACTAGCGGCTGCGATATTTGCTTAAAGTTATGGTGTCACTATTTGTAAGGGATTCGTGTTGACATATACTGGTCATAAGAAAATGGAATATATTTATACACCAACGGACTTAAGTCCGAGGTAGCGAAGGTGGCCTGAACTATTGAAAGATTAGTACATTGCTATCTTGTATCATTTGGGAAAAGTAGATGGGGTAGTTGATACATTAAGCTGCAAGGCAGTAGAGAGTATGAATGGCCAGCTCACAGAAAAAAAAGATATAGTCAGGAAATCTATATTAATGAGGCAATATGGGGTTTTATTTATTGAAACTCTAGATGAAAGAAAATTTGGTAGGATTTTCATTGATATTGGAGATAAAGGGAAAAGCAATATGTAAATTCCATGTTTTAGTTCAATTGAAAAAAATATGTACAGCAAAGTCGACGAGAGTATTTGAGCAAACACAAGAGGGAGTACTTTAACGCCAATGTAGATTGTGTGCACTGGGTATAGATGAGTTAAGAAAATGAATTACGACAGAGGAACATCATTCACAGTATTTCATTCACTCGGAATCAACCAAAATGTACCATGGTAAAGCAGACAGGTGTTGGGAAGGATACTTGAGAAGCACATTGTAGAACTTGTAGCTCAAGGTCCACGCTGTCACTAATTGACAGTATAGCATCAGAATTCTGTATGGTTTATGCTATATTACCCTTCCAGTTTGGAAGTGGAACATGAATCATATGGATTTAATCACAGGGTTGTCTCATACACTGCGAAGGTTGAATCCATATCAGTGATAGTTAACAGACTTACCGAGTCAGTGTATTTCCTACCAGTTAAGACCACTGATACAGCTGAACATTATGCAACGTTGTATGTTACGGAGATAGTACAATTACATGGGATTCCACTCACTACTATATCAAATAGGAGAGCTTACTGTGCAAGTCCTTTTAGTAAAGCATGGGTACACAGGTAGATGTAAGTGCGGCTTGTCATCCTCAGATGGATGGACAAACAGAACATATTATACGAACATTTGAAGATATGTCACGAGTTTGTACATTGGACTTTAAAGGTAGTTGGGATGAACATCTATGGTTTATTGAAATTGCTTACAATAAAAGTATCAAAAGGCACCTTACGAAGCTTTATGTAAAAAAAAAATATATATATATAGATCATCAATTGGATGGGTTACAGTTGACGCAATTTACTTTGCTCGGGTCAGATTTTGTTCATCAAGCTATAGAGAAAGTGAAGGTGATATAACAGCAGCTACAAATGGGCCAAAGTCAATAGAAATTATATGCCGACATTGGGAGAAGGGAATTAAAGTGTGCCATAGGTGATTAGGTATTGTTGACAGTGTGACCAATGAAAAGGAAAGAAATAATGAGAATCGGAAAGAAAGGGAAATTGTCCAAAGAGTTGGGCGAATTGCGTGTCTATTAGCACTAGTCCAGGAACTTTTCACAGTTCATTCAGTATCTTATATGCGATGCTTTGAACGTGTATAGGCAATTATCTTATATCGTTGCCAGTGGAAATGTACAAATTACAGGGGATTTCACATGTGAAAAAGGTACTTATTGTTACTTATTGTTATGATAAATCGATAAGTGAAAGAATTACGAGATGCGGGAGTAATTTCCGTAAAGGCCCTATTGGAAAAGTTAGCACGTAAAAGGAGTCACAAGGGAGACCCATGAAATAATGAAATTTTAAAGTATTTATCATTGTTATGATCGGAAGAAAAAGATCAAGATACGGAAGTGGAGTCATAATAAGTAAGTCTTTACAAGTGTTATATGTGTATACGATAATGTGAAGGATTCACCTCGACTTAAGTTGTTACAATTAGACTATGTTACTAACATTCGAGGACGAATGTTTCTAAGGGGGGAAGAATGTAACACACCTTACCTTCCCAACCCTACTTTATGACGTTGGATAATGTTTGCTTAGGTGTCGAGAGGTATAAGTATGTATTTGGTAATGCTAATGATGAAAAAATTGAAATTTGGGCACATACATGCGAGTAGACCTTCGTAGGAGGTATTTTGTGCTTTCATGGAGCATTTGGGTAATACCCCGTACACATTCTAACCTCATTTGGTGACTTGGAGTCATGGTTACTTGATTATTAAGATCACTAAGTATTTTGTAGTGTTTTGATAAGGTTTTGGACGATATGCAAGTGTTGGAAAAAGTGGCCGAAAAATTCAGCAAAGTACCAAGACTTGCGCCACTCCCTGTTTCAGGGGGTGTGGCGCAATCCACCTGATTTAGAGGGGCCTCATTTCTTGCACCACAGCTTGCTTTGCAGCTACTGGCGCAAGGCACAAACATTATGCCTTTCCGGGCTCGTTTTGTAACGCAATTCTACGACGATTCTTGGATGGTTTCTTTTAGTTCTTTGGAGTTCTTTGAGCATTGTTAAAGCTTCAAACACTTTAATATACTCCTACATACTTCTACATGACCGAATCATGAAAAGTGAATAGTGATCCAAAATGTCCAATGAAGCCAAGGGCGACTAGAATTCCTATTTTTGCGATCGAAACGACGAATGAGAATCTTGTAAGAGAATATTGTCGTGACATTATGGAATTATGCAAACATGAGATATATGGTGAATAATACATGAAATTTTATGGATTACATGGATATATGTTATTGGGCCCAAAGTTAGGCCCAAAATGGAATTAAAAGAATTGGCCCAAAGGGCAAATTGACCCATTCTTCCACTTTGACCCATTAAATGCCAAAGGAATGGCTAAGTATGACTTGGGGTCTATATAAAGGCCCCAATATCAGATTTTTTATCATCAAAAGATCTCATGCCTTTGTGATATTTTCTCAAATATTTCTTTAAGCTCCAAACCCTAAAGCAAAATATTCCTTTGGACTCCTTGGACAATACAACATATTCCAAGCCTTGGTAAGTCTTTATTCTCATGGATTAACTTATTATATGCATGGGAGATTATGTATATTATGCTAGTTGTGTTGGCAAGGTGGTGAATAGTGTATTTTTGCTTTTGATGAAAGATGTGCCATCTTGGTAATTTGAACTTGAATTAGGACTTGTGCCTT
Organism: Capsicum rhomboideum; assembly: GCA_031232105.1. Taxonomy (NCBI): domain Eukaryota; kingdom Viridiplantae; phylum Streptophyta; class Magnoliopsida; order Solanales; family Solanaceae; genus Capsicum; species Capsicum rhomboideum. The sequence goes on from CP124716.1 coordinate 34,991,393, forward strand.
TGATGAAAGAGCATGATATGGACAAAATATAAACGTGTATGGTGTTATTTTTGGTATTAAACTTGTTCTTGTCTATAAGTGGAAATTGTGGGATTTTGGCCAATATGTGTTATGAGTTGTATTAAGGTAAAGTGATGGATTATTTGTGAGGTGGTATGGATAAGAAAGTGTAAAGGAGAAGTGTTGTGGTGCAATGTATTGCTTTTCATGTCTTGGTCAATGTATGGAATATTGGGGGATTTTTGGAATAATAATTTTATCAATTGTTTTGTCAAGGGGAAATGGCATGTTTAAGGACAAATATGTGACTCATTGATGTTACATGCATTTGAAGATTAGTTGGTGGTTAATGTGAATTTTGTTATGCATTTGTGTTGTAGAGTGACACATAAAGAAGGAGCGGGACTATTGTATGCACCTCTAGGATTATATATTCGTATTGCGAATCCAAGGTATGTAAGGTTACTTTGACCGTATCTTTCTGCGGCAAATAGTGTTCACATTGACATGTCATTAGTCCTAGCCCAAAATGTGCTAAGGTCTTCCATATCCGGTTAGCAATGGTCATTGTTATAAATTTCCTACTCTTTGATCATTTGTGAATCTCATGTCTCATCTTCATGATTGATGTTCCAAAAGCTCAAACAAGGTTATGTTCCAATGTTCCAATAGTGACTATACTTGTGTCTCTTGTTCATGGATTATTGTCCAATGGTTCCAATGGTATCATGGTGCTAGTAATGTTATATTTCTCATGATGTTTATTCACATGTCTTTCACTCATTGGTTAATGATTCAAAGCTTCCAACAGTGTTATGTTCCAAAGTTCAAGTGATGTTATGACTATCAAAGTATCAATCTCAAAGTAATGAACAAAGTAATACATATGTGGTCAATGATCAAGTACGGGTGGCAGGTCTAGGGGCGTAAGTCTAGCTCGACTCGATCCCGAGGTATGGATTTATGGGTGGCAGGTCTAGGGGCATAAGCCTATCTCGACCCGATCCCGAAGCATTGATGTATGGGTGGCAAGTCTAGGGGAATAAGCCTAGCTCGACTCGATCCCAACACGATGATATGATATGAAAAGACCCACTGATCAGTCGGGGCTCGGGTACATTGTGACATATGTAATGACAAGTGAGCATTGAATGTAAAGAAAGTAATGAAAGCAATCCACATGGTTTCCAAAATGCAACATGGTGACTTATTCACATTGATTATTCACATGTTTTGAGTTCATTGAAATATTCATGTATTGTACAGTTTCATCTGAGCCTTGCATACTCAGTACTTATTTCGTACTGACCCCTCTCGGGGAATTTACCTTACTTGCTGCAGGTGTAGGTACTAGTAGGCCACCACAGTAGGTTGCCAGCTATTTGCAGTTCATTGGTGATCTCCAGTTAGTTCGGGGCTTCTCCGAGTCACGGTGGTTCATATGTTTTGATATTGTACATTGCGTATAAAGCGGGGACTTGTCCCGACTTTCAGTTGGTTCTGGTCAATGCATCTGTTAGAGGCTTTTGTAGATGTATGTGGGTGTATGTGTATAAGATGATAGATGAAATCTTGACTTGATGGCCTCAACGGCCAAGTTTCTCATATGTATATACGTCATATGTTCTATGCTTTCTGATTTTAGCCCCTCATGTTTCTATGTGATAGTAGTGTTTCCTATGACATGTCTATGACATGTATATGAATGAATAGAAGCAAAGATTGGTTCTCTCGGGCCTGTCGGCTTCGGGAGCCAATCACGCCTCGTGGGAGTTCGGGGCGTGACAAATGAACACTTACGTAAGCTTGGAATATGATGATCTTGATCCAAAGGTGGCTTAGGGTTTGAGAGCCCAAAAAAGAGCTTTCTTGAGAATTCTAGAAAAAGAGATAAAAAGCATGTGTGTTTGTAATATTAAAATATGAATTGTGTGCCCCTTTTATAATGCCACCAACTCATCCTTAGACTCTCTTTATAGTATTAATTACTATATCTAGAAGGTCAAGGGAAGAATGGGTCTTTTGACCCATTTTGGCCCATGTTTTCTTCTCATTTTGGGCCTCTTGTTGGGCCCAATTCACTTAACCCAATAAAATCAATAATTTCTTGTGTTTAAATCATCTCGTACGCACATTCCCACTCACGGGATTCATATTCGTAGCCTCGATACCAAAAACAAACAATTCTAGCCATGTATGACTTACTTGACTCTAAGGGCAAAATCGTCATTTTGACGCCAAATTCGTTCTTGAGTAATTTTATCATACCAATATAATACTTTAATTATTTCATGTATATGCTTATAATTGTAGAAGAAACATGGCAAGAATCGGCTCAGTACTGTCACGCCCCGAATCCCATCGAGACATGATTGGCACCTGTAGCCGATAAGGCCCGAGAGAACCAACCTTTTCCTATGTTCACTCATATTCATAACATAAGCATCACCACCATTACGTAAGAACTTGAAATACGAATAACAGAAAACATGGTACATATATATATACATATGAAACTTGGCCGTTGAGGCCATCCAGTCAAAACAACATATGCCTTTTACACTGATACACCCACATCCGTCTACAAAAGCCTCTAACAAGAGCATTGACCAAAATTAACTATAAGTAGGATAAGTTCCCGCTTTACACAATATGTACATCACCAAATCATATATACACTCTGACTCAGAGAAGCCCCGAATTAGCTGGAGCTCACCAATGATCTGCAACGACTGGCAACCTACTGTGGAGGCCTACTAGTGCCTGCGCCTGCAGCAAGTAAGGTAAATTCCCCCAAGAGGGGTCAGTACGGAATAAGTACTGAGTATGTAAGGCTCAAATGAAACAATATAACACATGAACATATCAATGAACTCAATACAAATGACTAATCAATGTGAGTAAGTCACCACTCTACATTTTGGAAACCATGTGTATTGCTTTCATTACTTTCATTACAGTAACACCCCGTATATTTTCGAACCTAGCTAATTCCCATAACATGCATGGAATTAATTGAACATGAGATTTTTGAGGAATTATGCATTTACTTGTTGGGATTAAACAAAGCATGTGTCATTGGGCCCTTAAATGAGGCCCATATACATATTGAGAAAGACATGGCCCAAAAGGATTTTATTTTGACCCATTCTTCCAATTTAATCCAATTGACCAAATAAACACTGCATTAAATTCCAAGTAAAAGATAAGGGAGACATGAGGGATTATATAAAGGAAAAATCAGATTTTGTACCATTGGACTCTCATAACAGTTCTAAAATTTTCCAACATTTTCCCTATTGCTCTCAAGAACCCTAAATCACTCTTTGGGTCAAGATCATCAATTGGCAAGACTTGGTAAGTGTTTATTATGATGCAGTAATATATTTTATGCATAATACATGATTTATATTATGTTGGTTATGTTGGTGGAGCATGGAGAAGTTCACAATAAGTGAAGAGTACATGTTGCTAAATCGGAGGGTGATTTGTCTTGTAAACTTGTATATGATCTTGTGGTATTGAAGGGGAAGAACTTGGTGGAATGAATATTTACATGTGAGGTGTGTTTATGGTATTACTTTGTTTAACCCTTGTGTATAACATTTGAAATTGTTATTGCAAAATTGGTTATGGTTTTGGTGCCGTATTGGCCGTGAAATGTAGTTTTGGGTGTTTTTATGTGTGTTGTGAGACCATGGCTGAATGTTGGTGTTTAATATGATCACAAATATGTTCAAATATGTTTGGTGGTGATCATGGACCATTCATGGCATTAAAAGACCCAAAAAAAGTCATTTCAGACCAAAATGGGCATCTGCCCCCGCAGACGAGGGCATCTGCGGGCGCAGATGCCAACGCAGATGGCACTAGCTTCTGCCAAAGGCCATCTGCGAGCGCAGGTGGCTGACCTTCGGGCGCAGATGGCTGTGCGGTTCAGCCCTTAATTTTGTTTCGTTTGTTTTCGTTTCCCTTTAAAGTATCGTATGGAGGTGTGTTGGACTATGTTAAGTATGTATGATTGTTCATATGAAGTTATAAAGGAATAATTATGACGGAATGATAACGGGAAAGGCGAAAAGGGTAAGTATGGTGTGAAATGCTATCGATGTATGATCTTTTGGTCACTTTTGTCACGCCCCGAATCCCATCGAGACATGATTGGCACCCGTAGCCGATAAGTCCCGAGAGAACCATCTTTTGCCTATGTTCAATCATATGCATGCCATAAGAAACCCATAAGCACATAACAGCTATAGAGACCAACAAGGGAAATCATGGAACATGATATATATATACATACGTGAAACTGGGCCGTTTAGTCCACCGAGGCAAGTACGACATATCCCTTTTACATTTATACACCCACACCTGTCTACAAAAGCCTCTAACAAAGAATTGACCAAAATGAACTAAAAGTCGGGACAAGTCCCCGCTTTATACGCAATGTACAATATCAAAACATATGAACCACCGTGACTCGGAGAAGCCCCGAACTAACTGGAGATCACCAATGAACAGCAAATAGCTGGCAACCTACTGTGGCGGCCTACTAGTACCTGCGCCTGCAACAAGTAAGGTAAATTCCCCAAAAAGGGTCAGTACGAAATAAGTACTGAGTATGCAAGGCTCATATGAAACTGTACAATCCATGAATATTTCAATGAACTCAAAACATATGAATAATCAATGTGAATAAGTCACCATTTGGTATTTTGGGAAACCATGTGGATTGCTTTCATTACTTTCTTTGCTTTCTTTATCTCAAAGCTCAATGATAACAATGTACCCGGGCCCCTACTGATCAGTGGGTCTTTTCATATCATAACATCATGTTGGGATCGAGTCGAGCTAGGCTTATGCCCCTAGACTTGCCACCCATAAATCAATACATCGGGATCGAGTCGAGCTAGGCTTACGCCCCTAGACTTGCCACCCATAAATCAATACATAGGGATCGAGTCGAGCTAGGCTTATGCCCCTAGACTTCCCACCCATACTTGATCATTGACCACATTTGCATTACTTTGTTCATTACTTTGAGATTGATACTTGATAGTCATAACATCACTTTGGAAATTTGGAACATAACATTGTTGGAAGCTTTGAATCATAACCAATGAGTGAAGGACATGTGAATAAACATCATGAGAAATATAAAATTACGAGCACCTTGAAACCATTGGAACCATTGGACAATAATCCATGAACAAGAGACACAAGTATAGGCACTATTGGAACATTGGAACATGGGAACATAACTTTATTTGAGCTTTTGGAACATTAACCATGAAGATGAAACATGAGATTCACAAATGATCAAAGAGTAGGAAATTTATAACAATGACCATTGCTAACCGGATATGGAATACCTTCGGACATTTTGGGATAGGACTAGTGACATGTCAATGTGGACACTATTAAGATACGGAAAAGTAACCTTACATACCTTGGATTCGCAATACGAATATACAACCTTCGATGCGTAGACAATAATCCCTCGCCTTCTTTATGTGTCACTCTACAGCATAAATACATAACGAAATTCACATTAACCACCAATTACTTTACAAAGGCATACAATGTCAATGAGTTACATGTTTGTCTTTAAACATGTCATTTCCCCTCGACAAAACCATTGATCATACTATTATTCCAAAAATTCCATAATATTCCCAAAATTGACCAATACATGATAATTGATATATTTTAACACAACACTTCTCCTTTACACTTTCTTATCCATCACACATCACAAATAACCCATCAAATGACCTTAATACAACTCATAACACATATCGGCCAAAATCCCACAATTTCCACTTATAGACAAGAACAAGTTTAATACCAAAAATAACACCATACATGTTCATATTTTATCCATACCATTCTTTTTCATCAAAGGCACGAGTCCTAATTCAAGTTCAAATCACCAAGATAGCACATCTTTCACCAAAGGCAAAAAGACACTATTCACCATCTTGCCAACACAACTATCATAATATACATACTCCCCCATGCATATAATATGTTAATACATGAGGATAAATACTTACCAAGGCTTGGAATATGTTGATCTTTTCCAAGGAGTCCAAAGAAAGTATTTGCCTTAGGGTTTGGAAATGAAAGAAATGTTTGTGAAAAATATCCAAAAGTTATGAGAGTCTTGTATGATTAAAAATCTGATTTTGGTGGATTTTTATGTACTTCAAGTCATCCTTAGCCACACTTGGCACTAAATGATATGTTCACTTGGTCAAATATTGGAAGAATGGATCACTTTGCCTTTGGGCCCATGTATTTTATTCCATTTTGGGCCTCAAATTGGGCCCAATAACACCTATACATGTAACCCATAAAATTTCATGTATTAATCACCATATCTCTCATGTTTACATAATTCCATAATGTCACGACAATATTCTCTTAAACAATTCTCATTCGTCCTTTCGATCGCAAAAATAGACATTCTAGTCGCCCTTGGTTTCATTGGACATTTTGGATCACTATTCAGATTTCATGATTTGATCATGTAGGAGTATGTAGGAGTATATTGAAGTGTTTGAATCTTGAACAATGCTCAAATAACCCCAAAGAACCAAAAGAAACCATCCAAGAAGCGTCGTAGGATTGCGTTACGAAACGACTCCGGAAGGGCATAATTGTTGTGCCTTGCGCCACACACCCCTGAAACAGGGTAGTGGCACAAGTTTTCAGCCTCCTCTGAACTTCTTGGCTGCAGGTGGCTTGCGCCACACCCCTGAAACAGGGTAGTGGCGCAAGTTTCAGCACTTTGCTGAAATTTTTGGCCACTTATCCAATGTTTACGTATCGTCCAATCCCTTATCAAAACACTACAAAATACTTACTTAGAGATCTTAACCATCAAGTAAACATGACTTAAAGTCACCAAATGAGGTTAGAATGTTTTACGATTTCTTACCCAAATGCTCCACGAAATCACAGCACACCTCCTACGAAGATCTAATCGCACATGTTAAGTCCGATATCAAATGTTTCACCAATGACACTATAAAACACATATGCATGGCATATCAACACCTATGTAGATATGATACCAAGGTATCAAGAGAGGTTATAAAAGTACGGGGTGTTACACAATGTATGTAATGTTATGGTGTTGTTGATATGGAAATGCAGTGGATTGAATTGTGAGGGGGTTGACATGACATTATATGGTAGCCACATAGTTCATTGTCGTCTTGTACATTTATATAGTGACTAGTTGCTAATGTAAGTTCCGGTATGAACTTGTATTGTAGAGTAAGACTTAAGGAAGAAGCGGGACTATTGTGTTCATACATAGGCTTGCGTATTTCGTACTTGGAAGTGAAGGTATGTAAGGTTACTCTTCTATATCCTTCGGAAACATAAGATATTTTACATTGTCATAGCACTCATTTGATTTTGAAACGTCCTAAGGTACTCCATATCCGATAGTTGACTAGTATTACTCGTAAGTTCCTTATTCATTGATTCATTGTGATTCTCATGTATCATGTTCATGAATAGTGTTCCAAAGGGCCAATAAGGTTACATTCCAAAGTTCCAATAGTGGTTATATTCATGTATCTTACTCATTGATTATTGTCCAATAGTTCCAATTGCGTTATTTTTCCATGAAGGCTATGTTTCCAATAATGTTACTCATATGTCTCTCACTCATTGGGTAATGATCCAAAGTTTCAAATAAAGATATGGCTATCATTGTATCAATCTTATTGTATCAATCTCAAAGTAAAGATCAAAGTAATGCAAATATGGTTAATGAGTGATTTACGGGTGGCAAGTCTAGGGGCATAAGCCTAGCTCGACTCGATCCCGATGTAGTGATTTATGGGTGGAAAGTCTAGGGGAATTGTCATGCCCCGAATCCCATCGAGACATGATTGGCACCCATAGCCGATAAGGCCCGAGAGAACCAACCTTTGTCTATGCTCAATCATATGCATATAATATTCATAACCACCATTGCATAATATTATGACATACGAATAAAGGAGAACATGGGACATATTTAGGCATACATATGAAACTTGGCCGTTGAGGCCATCCAATCAAAACAACATGTGTCTTTTACACTATTACACCCATATCGGTCTACAAAAGCCTCTAACAAGAGCATTGACCAGAATGAACCATAAGTCGGGACAAGTCCCCGCTTTACACATTATGTACAATACCAAAACATATATACATTCTGACTCGGAGAAGCCCCGAATGAGCTGGAGCTCACCAATGAACCGCTAACACTGGCAATCTACTGAGGAGGCCTACTGGGACCTGCGCCTGCAGCAAGTAAGGTAAATTCCCCGAGAGGGGTCAGTACGAAATAAGTACTGAGTATGCAAGGCTCAGATGAAACTATACAACACGTGAATATTTCAATGAATATGTCAATGAACTCAAAACATATGAATACTCAATGTGAATAAGTCACCATGTTATTCTTTGGAAACCATGTGGATTTCTTTCATTATTTTCATTACTTTATTTATCTCAATGCTCACATGTCATTACATATCACAATGTACCCGGGCCCCGACTGATCAGTGGGTCTTTCATATCATCATATAGGGATCGAGTCGAGCTAGGCTTATGCCCCTAGACTTGCCACCCTTGGGATCGAGTCGAGCTAGGCTTACGCCCCTAGACTTGCCACCCATAAATCCAAACCTCGGGATCGAGTCGAGCTAGGCTTACGCCCCTAGACTTGCCACCCGTACTTGATCATTGACCACATTTGCATTACTTTGTTCATTACTTTGAGATTGATACTTTGATAATCATACCATCACTTTGGAACTTTTGAACATCACATTGTTGGAAACTTTGACGCATTGACCAATGAGTAAGAAAGAGACATATGAATAAATATCAATGAGAAATATAACATTACTAGCACCATGATACCATTGGAACCATTGGGCAATAAGCCATGAACAAGAGACACAAGTATAGGCACTATTAGAATATTGGTACGTAACTTTATTTGAGCTTTCGGAACATTAACCATGAATATGAGACATGAGATTCACAAATGATCCATGAGTAGAAAATATATGACAATGGCTAGTGGTATACGGATATCGGATACCTTAGCACATTTCGGGATAGGACTAGTGACATGTCAATGTGAACACTATTTGCCGCAGAAAGATACGGACAAAGTAACCTTACATACCTTGGATTCGCAATACGAATATACAACTTTAGATGCGTATACAATAAGCCCGCTCCTTCTTTATGTGTGTCACTCTACAAATATATAACGAAATTCACATTAACCACCAATTACTTTACAAATGCATACCATGTCAATGAATTACATGTTTGGCTTTAGACATGTCATATCCCCTTGACAAAACCATTGATCATACTATTATTCCAAAAATTCCATAATATTCCCAACATTGACCAATACATAAAAATCAACACATTTCACCACAATACTTCTCCTTTACACTTTCTTATCCTTAACACATCCCAAATAAGCCATCAAAGCACCTTAATTCAACTCATAACACATATCGGCCAAAATCCCATAATTTCCACCTTTTGACAAGAACAAATTTAATGCCAAAAATAACACCATACATGTTCATATTTTATCCATACCATGCTTTTTCATCAAAGGCACAAGGCCTAATTCAAGTTCAATTCACCAAGATAGTATATCTTACACCAAAAGCAAAATACACTATTCATCACTTTGCCAACACCACTAGCATAATATACATAATATCCCATGCATATAATATGTTAATCCATGAGGAGAAATACTTACCAAGGCTTGGAATATGTTGATCTTGTCCAAGGAGTCCAAAGGGATTATTTGCCTTAGGGTTTGGAAAAGAGAGAAATGTTTTAAGAAAATATCCAAAAGTTATGAGAGCTTTTGATAATAAAATCTGATGTTGGGGACTTTATATAGACCCAAGGTCATTCTTAGTTCCATGTGGCATTAAGGGATATGTGCAATTGGTCCATTATTGCAAGAATGGGTCATTTCCTCTTTGGGCCAAGTCTTTTAATCCCATTTGGGCCTAATTTTGGGCCCAATCATACATATCCATGCAACCCAAAGATTTCATGTATTATTCACCATATATCTCATGTTTACATATTTCTATAATGTCACGACAACATCCTCTTAAAAGATTCTCATTCGTCGCCTCGATCGCAAAAATTGGAATTCTAGTCACCCTTGGCTTCATTGAACATTTTGGATCACTATTCACATTTTATGATTTGATCATGTAGGAGTATGTAGGAGTGTATTGAAGTGTTTGACTCTTATGCTCCATGAAATCACAACACACCTCCTACGACGATCTAATCGCACATGTTACGTCCGATATCAAATGTTTCCCCAATGACACTATAAAACACATATGCATGGCATCTCAACACCTATGTAGATATGATCCCAAGGTATCAAGTGAGGTTATAAAGTACGGGGTGTTACAGGAATAAGCCTAGCTCGACTCGATCCCGATGCAGTGATTTATGGGTGGAAAGTCTAGGGGCATAAGCCTAGATCAACTCATCCCGATGTATTGATTTATGGGTGGCAGGTCTAGGGGCATAAGCCTAGCTCGACCCGATCCCAACATGACGATAAGTCATGTAAAGACCCACTGATCAGTAGGGGCTCGGGTACATTGTGACACATGTATTGACAAGCAAGCATTGAAGTAAAGAAAACAAAGAATGTAATGAAAGCAATACACAAGGTTTCCAAGATGCACAATGGTGATTTATTCATATTGATTATTCTTTTGTATTGGAGTTCACTGAAATACTCACATGTTATATAATTTCATCTGAGCCTTACATACTCAGTACTTTTTCCGTACTGACCCCTTTCGGGGAACATACTTTAAATGTTGCAGGCGCAGGTACTAGCAGGCCTCCCCTGTAGGTTATCAATTGTGTGCGGATTCTTTGGTGAACTCCAGCTAGTTCGGGGCTTCTCCGAGTCACAGTGGTATATGTGTCCTGGTGGTGTACATGTTGTATAAAGCAGGGACTTGTCCCGACTTGCAGTGGGCATTGTTCAATGCATTTGTTAGAGGCTCTTGTAGACGTATGTGGGTGTATGTACATAAGATGTCACATGAAGTCTAGTTTTGATGGCCTCAACGGCCAAGTTTCTCAAATGTATGTATATATATATGTCACATGTTCCATAATTTTCGATTTTAGTCTTTCATGCTCTTGTGTGATAGTGGTGTTCCTATGACATGCATATGAATGTATAGAAGCATAGCTTGGTTCTCTCGGGCCTTATCGGCTATGGGTGCCAATCATGCCTTGTTGGGATTCGGGGCATGATAAAAGTGGTATCAGAGAAGGTTGTCCAAAGGGTGTCTACAAAGCCGTGTGCGAGTAGAGTCTTACTTATCGATGTGTTGCGCGCCACATTTATAAGTAGGAGGCTACGGGACATTTAGGAGTTGTTTCACTTGTTCACTTTTAGATCGTGAAATAGACCCAAAGTTGTAGGTGGGCGTATATGTCTGCATTGACATTTGATTTCTTTGCATAGTCAAAAGCTGATTATCAGACAAGGTAAGTGCAAAGGTAAGCAGGTTGATATGCTTGCCGAGGAAGAAATGAGTAAATGACCACCTGACCAAGCTAGTCAAGGTGGGGTTGGCATGGAATTTGTTATATGGGTTTTTCTTAACCAAAAAGTAGAGAAGTATCCACAGAACCACCTATAAATGCCACTGAACGGAAATTAAGCAATGGAGAATATATGTTGACTCAGAGAGTTGTTGTATAATGTTATGGGCAAGTTGGCCCAATGATGAGTAATGATATGTTTACCGGATCGAATCTGTATGAACACCCATAGGGATTTATAGACCAAATCAAAAAGGCTCTAGATGTTATACATGTGACTGTGTATTGATGTATTTCCAGCTAGTTGGGAGGAATGTAAAACGGTATTCCTTGACTAGTACATCTCATATGAGGTCCGAAAAGCTTATGTGGATCAATTGCTAAAGCATTGCTAAAGAACTATGAGTGTTCGAAAGTACAATCTTTGGTTTAATTCTGTGGTTAGGTATACTCCAAAAGTGGTAACCATTATGACCGATAGAATGCATTGGTATAGGGACAGATGGATTGTACCATTGCGATCTTGAAAAAAAAAAAGATACTGATATCGTCAGATATAGGCTTTTTGCACAGATAATGAAAGCTCAGAGGCACTAGAAAAGAATATGTCGGTTTGGGTTGAAAGTTTGTTATTGGAGTGGTATGTCGGGCCATAAAATGAGGCTTCTCTTGAGCTAGTTACAGGTACCGTACCCGTATTGATTGACCCATATTCGACACTAGCATAGGTTATTTTATTAAGTGCTGACAATTCAAATGAACACCAGAATTACTAGTTATATCACTTGAAGTTTATACATCAGTTGGTGTTAACAGAGTATATCTTAAGTGCATAGAAATTGTTTGTGGTCATGAGACACTGGTTGATTTTATTGAGCTAGAAATAGTCGAGTTTAATGTTATAAAGGGATTGTGCCATAATAGATTGCCGAACTAAGTAGTATATTGTCGTTTTTCCCAAAAGAAGAAGTAGGGGCACTAAGAGGAAAAAAAAATTATTCCCCATAGTAAAGCAAGTAAAAGGATACTCTAAGGGATACACATGTCACTCGGTAAGAGTGAAAGATACGGATGTGAAGCCACCAACTCTTCAATCAGTTCTGATGGTAAATGAATTCCTCGATGTATGAGCTGGTATTACTGTGACATCAGATACTTAGCCTATTTTTACTTCTTCATATAGTATGGCCCCGACAAAGTTATGGGAATTGAAAAAAAAAAACGTTAAAAGACGTGATGAACAAGGGATTCATACTACCTAGTATATTCCCTTGGGGTGCACCAGTGTTAATTGTACAAAAGGAATATAGTACGTTGAGAATGTGTGTCAATTATTGCCAACTGAATAAGATGACAATTACGACTAAATATTCCCTTCCCAGAGTTGATAATTTGTTTGAGTAGTTATGGGAATAGAAAAAAAATGATGAAGTGAATGGTGAAATGATGAAATGATGAAACGAATGACGGCGAAATGGAAAAAAAAAAAAGAAAAAAAAAGAATGAGGATGATATACCTAAGAGAACATGACAAAAATGGTATGGTTATTATGAATTCCTAGTATGTCAATTGGGCTAGTGAAAGCACCTATAGTTATGGGTGAAATGTATAAGGTGTTCAAAACACTTTTCAGGGTGTGTGTGACCATGTTTGGTGATGGTATTCAAAATCACAAGAGGACCATGCATGGTATAGGATGAAGAGATAAAGGTTGTTATACAAAAGATATAAAGAGTGAACAATTGGCTAAGGCCTACGATGCTTACAGAGATCCATCATTTTCTTGGGTTGGTTGATTATTATAGGAGAATTGTTGAAGGGTTTTATTCTATCCCTACACTCTTAGCAAAGCTTATATACAAGGCAATCAAGTTCCAGTAGAATGATACATATGAGAAGAGTTTCCAAGAGTTGAAAGATAAAGTAACTTCCACACCAGTTTTAAGTGCCTCCCAAAGGCAAAAGAATGTTCTGCAATGTATGGTAGTGCTTCCGGGGTTGGCCTCGGATGTGTATTGATGTAGCATGATAAGGTAATAGCATATGTCTTATGGCAGTTGCGGCTACATGAGAATTACCAGACACATGACCCTGAACTAGTGACCGCGATATTGCTTTACAGTTATGGTGTCACTATTTGTAAGGGATTCAATGCTGACATATATACGGTTCATAAGAAAATGTACTATATTTTAAGCCGAAGGACTTAAATCTGAGGTATCGAAGATGGCTTGAACTATTAAAAGATTAGAACAATGGTATCTTGTGTCATTTGGAAAAAGCAATGGGATAGTTAATACATTAAGCTGTAAGGCAGTAGGAAGTATAAATGGACAACTCACGGCAAAGAAAGGTGTAGTTAAGAAAGCTATATCAATGAAGCAATAGGGTTTTTTGTTGTCTGGGAACTCCTGATGAAAGAATTATAGTGTCAAATATGGCGGGATTTTCATTGACATATGCAATAAAGGGGAAAGCAATATGTAAGTTATAGTTTTAGTTCAATTGAAAAACGAATGTACAGTAGAGTGCGACAAAGATATTTGAACCAACGCAAGGGGAAGTATTTTAACGCTAATGTAAACTGTGTATATTGGGTATAGACGAGTTAAGGAAATGAATTATGACAGAAGAACATCGTTCACGGTATTTTATTCATTCGGAAGCAACCAAAATATACCATGGTTTAGCAGAGACGTCTTAGCAAGGTTACATGAAAAGCACATTGTGGAACTTATAGCTCAATGTCCAAAGTAGTCACAGATTAACAGTATGGCATCAGAGGTCTGTATGTTTTATTCAATGTATTACCCTTTCAGATTAGAAGTGGAACATGAGTGACGTAGATTTAATCACAAGGTTACCTCGTACACTACGAAAGTTGATTCCATATTGGTAATAGTTGACAGGCTCACCGAGCCAGCGTATTTCCTACTAGTTAGGACCACCGATCCAGCTGAACATTATACAAAGTTGTATGTTACAGAGATAGTACGATTACATGGGATTCCACTCACTATTTTATCCTACAAGAGAGCTCACTTTATTGCACAGTGTCGGGAGTCTTTTCAGTAAAGCATGGGTACACAGGTAGATGTAAGTACGGCTTGTCATCCTCAGATGGATGAGCAAACAGAACGTATTATATGAACATTTAAAGTTATGCCACGAGTTTGTACATTGGACTTTAAAGGTAGTTGGGATGAACATCTACCGTTCATTGAAATTGTTTACAGTAAAAGCATCAAAAGGCACCTTACGAAGTTTTATATGAAAAAAAATAGTAATAGTATAGATCATCAATTGGATGGGTTACAACTGATGAAATTTACTTTACACGGGTTAGATTTTGTTCACCAAGTTATAGAAAAGGTGAAGGTGATATAACAACAGCTACACATGGTCCGAGGTCGATACAAATTATATGCCAATATTCGAGGAAAAGAATGGAAATGTGTCATAGGTGATTAGAGATTTTAGACAGTGTCACCAATGGAGAAGGATATTGAGATTTGAAAAGAAAGAGGAGTTGTCCAAAGACGAGGGCAAATTGAGTATCTATTAACACCAGTCCAAGAACTCTTCCCAGTTCATTCAGTATTTTATATTCGATGCTTTGAAAGTGTATGGGAGATTATCACGTATTAGTGCCAGTGGAAAGGTACACATTATAGGGGATCTCACATGCGAAAGTAGATTGGCAAGTGGCGGAATTAAGAGATGTGGGAGTAGCTTCCGTAAAGGCACTATTGGAGACATTAGTACATAGAGGAATTTCAAGGGAAATCGAAGAACGAATGAAATCTAAAGTACCCGTAATTGTTTAAAATAGAAGGAAAAGTTCAAAGTACGGGGTTAAAGCAATATTAAGTGATTATATATGAGCATTATGTGTATATATGATAACACAAAGAATGATCCTAGACTTACAGTTGTTACGATGAGACAATGCTACTAACATTCGAGGACGAATGTTTCTAAGGGGGGAAGAATGTAACACCACGTATATTTACGAACCTAGTTAATTCCCATAACATGCATGGAATTAATTGAACATGAGATTTTTGAGGAATTATGCATTTACTTGTTGGTATTAAACAAAGCATGTGTCATTGGGCCCTTAAATGAGGCCCATATACATATTGAGAAAGACATGGCCCAAAAGGATTTTATTTTGACCCATTCTTCCAATTTAATCCAATTGACCAAATCAACATTGCATTAAATGCCAAGTAAAAGAAAAGGGATACATGAGGGATTATATAAAGGAAAAATCAGATTTTGTACCATTGGACTCTCATAACATTTCTAAAATTTTCCAACATTTTCCCTATTGCTCTCAAGAACCCTAAATCACTCTTTGGGTCAAGATCATCAATTGGCAAGACTTGGTAAGTGTTTATTATGATGGATTAATATATTTTATGCATAATACATGGTGTATATTATGTTGGTTATGTTGGTGGAGCATGGAGAAGTCCACAATAAGTGAAGAGTACATGTTGCTAAATCGGAGGGTGATTTGTCTTGTAAACTTGTATATGATCTTGTGGTCTTAAAGGGGAAGAACTTGGTGGAATGAATTTGACATTTGAGGTGTGTTTATGTTATTACTTTGTTTAACCCTTGTGTATAACGTTTGAAATTGTTATTGCAAAATTGGTTATGGTTTTGGTGCCGTATTAGTCGTGAAATATGATTTTGGGTGTTGTTATGTGTGTTTTGAGACCATGGCTGAATGTTGGTGTTTAATATGATCAAAAATATGTTCAAATATGTTTGGTGGTGATCATGGACCATTCATGGCATTAAAAGACCCAAAAAAAGTCATTTCGGACCAAAATGGGCATCCGCCCCCGCAGACGAGGGCATCTGCGGGCGCATATGCCAACACAGATGGCACTGGCTTCTGCCAAAGGCCATCTGCGGGCACAGGTGGCTGACCTTCGGGCGCAGATGGCTGCGCAGTTCAGCCCAGAATTTTGTTTCGTTTGTTTTCGTTTCCCTTTGATCCCCGAAAGCCCCGATACCCTTTTGGGATGTAATTATCAACTTGTGATGTCGTTTTAATGACATTAAAGTATTGTATGGAGGTGTGTTGGAATATGTTAAGTATGGATGATTGTTCATATGTTGTTATAAAGGAATAATTACGACGGAATGATAACGAGAAAGGCGAAAAGGGTAAGTATGGTGTGAAATGCTATCGATGTATGATATTTTGGTCAATGTATGTAATGTTATGGTGTTGTTGATATGGAAATGCAGTGGATTGAATTGTGAGGGGGTTGACATGACATTATATGGTAGCCACATAGTTCGTTGTCATCTTGTACGTTTATATAGTGACTAGTTGCTAATGTAAGTTCCGGTATGAACTTGTATTGTAGAGTAAGACGTAAGGAAGAAGCGGGACAATTGTGTTCATACATAGGCTTGCGTATTTCGTACTTGGAAGTGAAGGTATGTAAGGTTACTCTTCTATATCCTTCGGAAACATAAGATATTTTACATTGTCATAACGCTCATTTGATTCCGAAACGTCCTAAGGTACTCCATATCCGATAGTTGACTAGTATTACTCGTAAGTTCCTTATTCATTGATTCATTGTGATTCTCATGTATCATGTTCATGAATAGTGTTCCAAAGGGCCAATAAGGTTACATTCCAAAGTTCCAATAGTGGTTATATTCATGTATCTTACTCATTGATTATTGTCCAATAGTTCCAATTGCGTTATGTTTCCATGAAGGCTATGTTTCCAATAATGTTACTCATATGTCTCTCACTCATTGGGTAATGATCCAAAGTTTCAAATAAAGATATGGCTATCATTGTATCAATCTCATTGTATCAATCTCAAAGTAAAGATCAAAGTAATGCAAATGTGGTTAATGAGTGATTTATGGGTGGCAAGTCTAGGGGCATAAGCCTAGCTCGACTCGATCCTGATGCAGTGATTTATGGGTGGCAAGTCTAGGGGCATAAGCCTAGCTCGACTCGATCCCGATGCAGTGATTTATGGGTGGAAAGTCTTGGGGCATAAGCCTAGCTCAACTCGATCCCGATGCATTAATTTATGGGTGGCAGATCTAGGGGCATAAGCCTAGCTCGACCCGATCCCAACATGACGATAAGTCATGTAAAGACCCACTGATCAGTAGGGGCCCGGGTACATTGTGACACATGTATTGACAAGCAAGCATTGAAGTAAAGAAAACAAAGAAAGTAACGAAAGCAATACACAAGGTTTCCAAGATGCACAATGGTGATTTATTCATATTGATTATTATTTTGTATTGGAGTTCAATGAAATACTCACATGTTATATAATTTCATCTGAGCCTTACATACTCAATACTTTTTCCGTACTGACCCCTTTTGGGGAACATACTTTAAATGTTGCAGGCGCAGGTACTAGCAGGCCTCCCCTGTAGGTTATCAATTGTGTGCGGATTCTTTGGTGAGCTCCAGCTAGTTCGGGGCTTCTCCGAGTCACAGTGGTATATGTGTCCTGGTGGTGTACATGTTGTATAAAGCAGGGACTTGTCCCGACTTTCAGTGGGCATTGTTCAATGCATTTGTTAGAGGCTCTTGTAGACGTATGTGGGTGTATGTATATAAGATGTCACATGAAGTCTCGTTTTGATGGCCTCAACGGCCAAGTTTCTCAAATGTATATATATATATAGGTCACATGTTCCATAATTTCGATTTTAGTCGTTCATGCTCTTGTGTGATAGTGGTGTTCCTATGGCATGCATATGAATGTATAGAAGCATAGCTTGGTTCTCTCGAGCCTTATCGGATACGGGTGCCAATCATGCCTCGTTGGGATTTGGGGCGTGACAATTACTTTCTTTGCATTCAACGCTTGCTTGTCAATACATATGTCACAATGTACCCGGGCCCCGACTGATCAGTGGGTCTTTACATAACGTATCATCATGTTGGGATTGGGTCGAGCTAGTCTTATGCCCCTAGACCTGCCACCCATAAATCAATGTATCGTGATCGGGTCGAGCTAGGCTTATGCCCCTAGACCTGCCACCCATAAATCAACATATCAGGTTCGGCTCGAGCTAGGTTTTCACCCCTAGAGCTGCCCCCAGTCAGGTTCGGCTTGAGCTAGGCTTTCGCCCTCAAAGCTGCCCCCTGATACAATAATCTCGGGATCGGCTTGAGCTAAGCATTTTTCCCCCAAAGCTGTCACCCGTACTTAAACATTCACATTTGCATTACTTTATTCATTACTTTGAGATTGTTACTTTGATAGTCATAACATCACTTTGAACTTTGGAACATAACTTTGTTGGAAACTTTGAATCATTAACCAATGAGTGAGAGATATGTGAATAAACATCATGAGAAACATAACATTATTAGCACCATGACACCATTGGAACCATTGGACAATAATCCATGAATACAAGACATAAGAATCACAATCGATCAATGAGTAGGGAATATATGACAATGACCATGGATAACCGGATATGGAATTCCTTAGCACATTTTGGAATAGGACAAACGTAAAGTCAATATGAATACTATTTGCAGCAGAATGATACGGATAGAGTAACCTTACATACCTTGGATTCGCAATACGAATATATAATCCTAGAGTCGTATACAATAGTCCCTCTCCTTCTTTATGTGTCACTCTACAACACAAATATATAACGGGATTCACATTAACCATCAACTATTCTACAAATACATATAACATCAATGAATTACATGTTTGCCCTTAAACATGCCATTTCCCCCTGACAAAACCATTGATAAAATTATTATTCCAAAAATCCCCCAATATTCCATACATTGACCAATACATGATAATCAATACATTTCACCACAACACTTCTCCTTTACACTTTCTTATCCATATCACATCACAAATAATCCATCAAATTACCTTAATACACCTCATAGCACATATCGGCCAAAATCCCACAATATACACTTTTAGAAAAATAAAAAGTTTAATAACAAAATCCCACCATACATGTTCATATTTTATCCATACCATGCTCTTTCATTAAGACATCAAGTCCTAATTCAAGTTCAAATCACCAAGATAGCACATCTTTCACCAAAAGAAAAAATATACTATTCACCACCTTGCCAACACAACTATAATAATATACATAATCTCCCATGCATATAATATGTTAATCCATGAGAATAAATACTTACCAAGGCTTGGAATAGGATGATCTTGTCCAAAGAGTCCCAAGGAATTATTTTGCTTTAGGGTTTGGAACTAGAGAAATGTTTGAGAAAATATTTTAAAGGCATGAGAGTTTTGGATGATTAAAATCTGATTTTGGGGCCTTTATATAGACCCCAAGTCATACTTAGCCATTCTTTTGGCATTAAATGTGGTCAAAGTGGAAGAATGGGTCATTTTGCCCTTTGGGCCATGTCTTTTAATTCCATTTTGGGCCTAAATTTGGACCCAATAACACATATCCATTTAACCCATCAACTTTCATGTATTATTCACCATATATCTCATGTTTACATAATTCCATAATGTCAAGACAATATTCTCTTACGAGATTCTCATTCGTCGTCTCGATCGCAAAAATAGGAATTCTAGTCGCCGATGGCTTCATTAGACATTTTGGATAACTATTCATGTTTCATGATTTGATCATGTAGGAGTATGTAGGAGTGTATTGAAGTATTTGAAGCTTTAACAATGCTCAAAGAACTCCAAAGAACCAAAAGAAACCATATAAGAATCGACGTAGAATTGCATTGCGAAACGAGCGCGTGAAGGGCACATTTTTTGTGCCTTGCGCCACTGCTGCAAAGCAAGGCAGTGGCGCAAGAAATACACCCTCTCTGAATTCAGGGGCTTGCGCCACACCCCCTGAAACAGAGTAGTGGCCCAAGTTTCAGCACCTTGCTGAATTTTTCGGCCATTTCTTCAATACTTGTATATCGTCCAATACCTTATCAAAACACTACAAAATACTTACTTAGTGATCTTAATCATCAAGTAAACAGGACTCCAAGTCACCAAATGAGGTTAGAATGTGCACGGGGTATTACCCAAATGCTCCACGAAATCACAAAACACTTCCTATGAAAGGCTAGTCACATGTACAAGGCCAAATTTCAATTTTTCTCATCTTTCACACTACCAAATACATACTTCTAGCCCTCGACACTTAAGTAAGCATTATTCAATGTCATCACGTAGGGTTGGGAATGTACGGGGTGTTACAAGTACGTCCCCGGGCACCCTTGGGACTTAGAAAAATTCCAACTTTTGAAAAAATGGGCAAAACCACCCTGGCACGCCCTTGGGCGCGCCCCAACACTGCCTGTGGACTGAAAATTTCGGCCAGAAGAGGCCCGGCAAGCCCTCAGGCGCGCCTGACCCTTAAATTTTTTATTTTTTGCTCTCAAAACTAAGGTAAACATGTATCGGGTGTTACAAGTTATGACAAGGGAAACCAATAAAATACAAGTTTAGCAAATTTAGAAGGCCAACAAAGAAAATGATGAAATGAAGTAGGCATTCACATATTGTATAACATTATTCTTTGAATACTGTAACTAAATCATTGAATAAAATGATAGTGTAGAGAAGATACTTCCATCTCCATTGTGTACGTCAGAAGATAATCTAGTAATTACAACAGTAGAAACTTCTTGGTCAGATCTTAAACTAAATTTTGAGAAAAACAAAATAATTTTCTTTCAGTGTTAGGAATAATGAACACTTATAGGGTTCTCCAGAACTTGAGAAATGATAAGACCAAAGTTGGTGAAGCTATAATCCAATTTAATTCTTGAGTACTATAGCCAATTTATTTATATATATTGAAATAGCTCGTCTTGTTTCATCTCGTAGTTTCACCTAAACAACATTTAATTTGTTTTGGTTCACTCAAAAAATCAAAGTAGAAAAAGAAGCTAAACATAATCATCTCGTGGCAAGTGGGAGAAACCATGCAACGAGTTAATTTGTTCGGACCATTTCATCACAAATTGTTGGGCAAGTTAGGAGTTCATCCTCGGGCCTCCCACTCTTAGAGTGGGGGGGGGGGGGGGGGAGGAGGAGGAGGAGGGGGGAACTGGGAAGGGATGAAGAAATGAAGGCAGTAGAGCCTCTTCCGGAAACGTATTAGTTGAGCCATCACACTAAATGCTTGGGCCGTTTAATTATTTTGGTTTGGACCAATGAGGCATGCTGTTTGTTGTTGGGCAACTTATTGTGCTTACACATCTGTGATCTGTCCGGCCGACTCATGTTACCAGTTTGTTGTTGTACATATTAGAATTACACAATTGTATTAGCAGTCTACTTATAGAGTCTTGATTAGGAGTCTTAATCTTCAGTGTGTACAATTATAAGGCAGGTGATCTGGGTAATACGAAATACACAAGAAAACGAGAAAGTTTTTTCACTCAAATTCCGTCTCGTCTTTTGCTTTGGAAGTAGGTCACTTCAATGCCCATGAAATAAATATTTTGGAAACTTGTAAACCATATGATAAAAGTTCTTTACAGTGTCGTGAGCAATAGCACTCAAAAGGGTCAAATTTCTTTCTATATAATTATTTATAATTGATCAAATTTATATTTGTTAAACTTTTGATCTAATATCACCATATCTTTAGAAAAACATTTTGTTGGTGCTCATGAAACCTTAGTAGAGTTCCAACGTGAGTGTAACTTAAACCATATTTATAGATTGGGTAAATTTGGACTTATTTTGAAATATTTAGAGATGCTCACCTATTTTATATTAGAGTTCTGTAATTAATGGTAAAGACAAATATGAGACTTTTCTAGTAAATAGACTAAGGGGTTGTCTGGTATTAGAGATGGGATAAATAAAGTTATCCCATAAATTGGTTTTCACATCATATTTTTGAGATAATTTATCACATTACTATGATATAAAGGATGGAAAAAATAATCCTGGACTAACTAATACATCTAACCAAACGCAGAATAAAATAATCTTGGAATTATTGTCCTTTATTCATCCTACCAGAGGACTCCTAAGAGTGAAAGAAATGACAAAATTGAGCAATTTTGAAAGTAGGTCACTTCAAAGGTTACGGAGATATTAAACTACTAATGCGTGTGCTGCGTGCTGTTGAAATAAAAGAGTTTCTCAAGAAAGGAAATCACTTTTATTGTTTACAGCTCTTCTGCTATCTAGCTAATGGAACCTTCTACTATTATAGTGATGCCCGTGACTTAATTGGAATCTGCATGACATATTTTAAGCAATGCCCCTTTCGTTATTTCCCACTAATTAACAAGAATTAACCTCCACATTAGGACAACGTTCAATGCCAACACACACATATATATGGCAATCCCAATTGTATATTACTCCTCACATTGGCTTCACAACTAACGTATCAGAAGATATTACTCCCTCCGTTTAAAAAAGAATGACCTAGTTTGACTTAACACGGAGTTTAAGAAAATAAAGAAGACTTTTAAATTTTGTGGTCCTAAATTAAAATTATGCCAAATGTACCAAAATGTTCTTTAATCTTGTGGTCTTAAACATGCCATGTGGAAAGTTAGAATTAAAGGGTTGCCAAAAAAGGAAAGGGTCATTCTTTTTTAAACGGACTAAAAAGGAAAGTAGGTCATTCTTTTTGAAATGGAGGGAGTAATTTTTTATTTATTCCTTTTTTTTAACTACATATCTATCTTAGTAGGGGTGGACATTCGGTCTTTCGGTTTGGTTTTGTATTATTCGATTTCAGTTTTTCGGTTTTGAAAATGTGCAACTCAATCCGAACCATAATAAATTTGATTCGGTTCGGTTTTTTCTCTTTTCGGTTTGGTTTTTTCCGTTCGGTATTCGGTTATGTCAATAGTTAATAGCATAATCAAAGTTATATTTGCATGCTAGAATTGATGGAACTGCTCCAAGAGTAGAGTTAGAACTTGAAGCTTGTGTTATAGTTCTACAAGCATCAGCAGATTTCTGTTGTTCCATCTTGATTATATTCATCCATATTGATGAATTTGAACGTGTATTGCACGTTTGTCCCAAAATACTTGGTACAAGATTAATCTAGTGATGATAAATTTTAAATGTTATACATATTTGAACTTTCTTTAAAAGATTAACAACTTGAAGTTATATAATTTTTTAATAGACATTATACTCCCCAAAACATTATAGAATCATATACAACGGAATAAAATTACAAAAAATAAATTACTGATCTGTAATAGTGAAAGAACCGATAAGAACCCGTCAAGGCCGAAGTTATTTTTCAATGGCTAAAACCTCAAAACATGTCAAAGTTACTGAAGCGTTCATGCCAGTCAATGAAAAGCTCTCATCAACATTAACTATGACACTAGATATAGTAGCAACGCTAGTTTTTACTTGCTCCAATTTGCTAGTGTCATTGTCACTACTATCCATAGCATAGTTACTACTCGTAATTGGCAACCAATCAGTCCCTCACTCCCTCTATCCTCTAACCAACCTCCATTCCCAGTCGAGGAAGCACATAGACAACTTTAACCTGCTGGACGATCATGCCTCGCAGAAAATACGTCGATAAATATACAAAGCAGTGAGAATAAAATGGGGACAAGAAATGCAGGTGCAACACGAAGTAATAATATTGATAAATATACTTTCTAATATAAGTTACGTATTAAGGTAATAATTAAATGGACTGAAATTGTATACTCAAACCCCAATTCTAAACTTAAATATTATATATGTAATATATGTATATATATATATATATATATATATATATATATATATATATATAATTCGATTTTTTTGGTTTTTCGATTTTTATTCTTCTAAATCCGAAATCGAACCAAAAAACCAAAAAAAATAAAATCTCAATCCGAAACCAAACAAAAAAAACAAAAACACCAATCCAAATTAAAATTCGATTTGATTTGGTTTGATTTTTCCGTTTAATCCAAATAATGCCCACCCCTATATCTTAGTATAATTTCAGAAGGAAAGAGAATTGGCTTGTGTTTTCTTCTTCTCTTTTGGTGTACTTTACTGTTTTACATTAGTACAGCTTTGGGAACGTCCAATTCAAACCGTTCATACTTTATTTTTTTTTCAATGAAGACAATCTTATAGTAATATGGTAAACGAGTCCATGTTAAATAAATCAAACATGCATCATTAGCTGATTACAAAAATTTCTCCATGCATTTGAAGTCCACACACCCACATGTAATATGAGATGGGAAATAACTTAGCCACATATTCAATGTGTACACTAATTTATCGATTAAAGCAAAACATAGTCTCGCATATAGACTTCCTGAAAATTAACATCTATTGAATTTGGTAAAGATTATTTAGATTGAAAATTTACCCAACATTTCATTACTGATCTTAGCTAGCCTCTGAATAGTACTACTCACATCACATGTGCACATTCAACATAATTGGAGGTTGTAGATCAAACAGGGATTTCAATAGTAATTCATCTATGAACCGCTTGCACACCTGCTGACTTTAGATAATCATCAAACTTCTACACTCAAGCGAGAAAAATATTCACAAGCATATTCTCTGACTTTAGGATGTCTCAAATTTCAAACCCTCACGCCAAAAGAGAGAGAGAGAGAGAGTAACGGTGCAGATATAATCTATTAATATATTTTAATATGACAATTACTAAACTAATAGACTTCACATTATGACCTGCAGGAGTAATTAACGTAATTAGGTTAACGCAACAACCACATCCCGTGACTCGAAGGCTCCTACTCATATTTCAAAGCTTTGATCCTTTATAAAAATTGATGAGTAGTAGTTGATATTCCATATTAAAAGAAAGAAAAACTTACTAGAGACGACAATTGATTCAATCGAACCAATAATATTGTTTTCTCCTTTTTATACTCAACTATTGAATGGAACCCTTAGAAAGCAAGTAACGACAACGGGTGAGGTTTTATATTAGGTCTCAAGAATTAATAGTGATGTCCATCATATAGAGGCGAACCCGGAAATTGAATATGAGGGAGCGCCACTATCTTTAACACAACCATGTCAATTACTAGCTATAAAAGTTGGGGTGCAAATCTAGCGGGTCTTTTAAGGTAAGGTAGTAGGGACTGCAAACACCACCTACACACCTAGGTCGATATTTTATGTATGTGTGTATGAAAAAACCGTAAATGGAACTGAAGTAGCAAATAAATTGAAAAACTGCCTCAGATGCAATCGGCAAAGGGCTATATGTTTTACCAAAATTTTCAAGATCAAATGATGCGTGCCACAGATTTTATAAGTGTTTTCTTTGTTTAGGTTGTTTTCAACCATAAAATTTGTTCAACTCAAAACCTACAAAATTAGGTGCACCAATTGCAGGCGCATGGAATCAAACCCAGCTAACAAAAGACGGAGGCAAAATCCTTGACCAGTGCATCTTGGACGTTCTTCTTTCAAAAGCTGAAGTCTATAGTGGTCGATGGACCAGATTTGTGCTTTATCTTTGATAGGCACAAGAGCATCGCCAACGGCATTGCGCGGGTTTACAATCACGCTCATCACGAGTACTGCATAAGGCACTTCAGTGAAAATATCCGGGTAAATCACCAATGTGGAGATTACCTCTATCTTTTCTACCTCGTGGCAAGGGCATATTCTTTGAGGAGTTTAGCGATCATTTTGCGGAATTCAAGAACTATTGTCCCTAGGTAGCCTTTTTCCTCGAGCATGAACTTGGTTTTGAGAAGTGGGGCAGGGCACATTTCCCCGGCAATAGGTATGATGTGATAACCACAAATATTGCCGAGTCTCTCAACGCTATATTGACAGACGAAAGGGAGTACCCCATGGCATCCATAGTCAATTCAATTGCTAGGAGGTTTGCTGAGAAGTTCAAGGAGAGGCATGCATATGACCTCAACAATAAGGAGAACAAAATGGTGCCTACCACCGAATAGATCGCAAGGGACAATATGAGCGAGACTTTCAAGACCAAGAGGAGGAACAATTGTTCACTGTGCAAGAGACCCGGACACAAAAGAACCACATGTAATAACAACAAATCCTAGATAGGCTTGTTCCACTTTGTTTTTGTAACTCCAGATAATGTATGTATTTTGAGATCCCTGCAGTTTGGTCTAATTAATGTCATGTCAGTTTTATCGACTTTGTTCTCTTTCTATAATCGATCGACCAAAATATAGCATACATTGTGCATATTGTCTATTCAGTTTATTTACTATTTACTACATAATGTATTATCGATTACGTTGTGAGTCTATTGGAAAAACTTACATGTTCAATCGATGAGATGGACCGACGGGTAATTATTACGCTTCAAAAAAGTTGTTGCACGTTAACTTACAACTACGTCAATTAGGTATACGCTACCTACTCAACTTCCATTCCTCCACGCACCGACCAATCATTGGGTGGGTGTCACGACCCGAAATCCCATTTGGGCCGGACTTGCACCCGAAGCCGATATGGCCCGAGAGAACCAATCTTTGCACATGAACCTTCGTATACGTATTCTCGTATGAATCTTATTATACCTCATGCAACTATGCGGAAGACATGAATCATGGAAACATATGCCATATATATATATATACATAAATAAAACTTGGCCGTTGGGGCCATTACGTCGAACTGACCGTACATATCTTACATTCGTATACCCACATATGTCTACAAAAGCCTCTACCAGATGTATCAACAAGGTTAACTTAAAGTCGGGACAAGTCTCCGCTTTATACAATATTTACAATGTCAAAAAAAATATACAACTATGACCTAGAAAGCTCCGAACCAAGTGGAGCTCACCAAAACTCTGTAAATGATCCACAGTCTACTGAGGAGGTCTACTAATGCCTGCACCTGCAACATGTAAGGTAAGTCCCCCAAGGGGGTCAGTACGAAGAATGTACTGAGTGTGTAAGGCTCATAAGAAATAACATCATACATGAGAATGTCAATAGAATAAAATATGAAAGAATAGTCAATGTGGATAAACCATCATTTCAGATAATATCTTTTATAATTTCTCTACTTCAAGGGAAATTACCTTCACCCAAGAGATTTGCCTCCAATAGATTCTTCTATATGCAAGAGATTCTTTCATGCTTCTATGCTCATTACCACTATTATTCATCTACTTGGTTAGTAGGTTGTAAAAGAATAACATTCATCTACACACATCCACTTTAGTGATGGGGTAACAATATAATATACATCTATTCTATCGGTGGTTTAATAATATAATGTACATCCACTCTATTAACGTACATCCACTGTATTGGTGGTTTAACCTACATCTACTCTCATGGTGGGTTAGCATACATCTACTCTATGGTGGTTTACCGTACATCCACTCTCATGGTGGGTTAACATACATCCACTCTCATGGTGGGTGTAACGACCCGTACGTTTCGGAGTCTAGTCGGTTATCGAAATATTGACGGACATAATGAAACATGAGAAGTTTGGTGAATTAATGCATTAAATGTGGGTCTTAAATGAGTCTTGAATCATTTGGGCCAAATGAGGCCCAATAATTAAGAGAAAGACATGGCCCAAAAGGGGTTTTGACCCATTCTTGCATTTTCCATCCATGGACCAAGTAATCCACCAAGTGTGTGGCTAAGAACCACTTAAAAAGGGACTATATAAACCCAAAAAAATCAGATTTTTATCCAAAAGAACTCCCATGCCTTTGTTAACATTTTCCACATTTTTCTCTCAAGAAGCCAAAACCTAAGGCAACTACTTGTTGGGCCAAGATCACACTTTGGTAAGTATTTATTTTCATGGTTCAGTATATAATATGTGTAAGATGATGTATAAATTATGTTGGTGGTGTTGACACAGTCTTGGACAGTGTGCTATGTGAAAAACTGTCTATTTTTGCGATCGGAGAGTGATTTTGTCTTGTAAACTTGTATATGGCCTTGTGGCTTTGTAGGAAATGAACTTGATGGAATACATGTTGACATGGGAGGTGTGATTACAGTCTTACCTTGTTTTATACTTGTTCATGATGTTTGGAATTGTTAGGGTAAACATTGGTTATGGATTGGATGGCGTATTGGCCGAGAAGTGTCGTTTTGAGCGTCGTTTGCGCGTATTGTGAGACCATGGCTGCTTGTTGGCATTCACATGATTAAAAATGTGTTCAAATATGTTTGGTTATGATCATGGAACATTTATGGCATAAAAAGACCCAAAAAAAGCCATTTCGGACCAAAACGAACACTGGCTCCGCAGACGGAGGCATCTGCGCGCGCAGATGCCAATGCAGATGCTCCTGGAATCTGCCAGGAGTCACCTGCGCGAGCATCTCACCACCTGCGGGCGCAGGTGGCAGCGCATCCCACTTCCAGAACTCGTTTCGTGTGTTTCCGACACTAGTTGATCCCCGAAAGCCCCGATACCCTTTATGGATGTAAATATCGACTTTTGGTGTTGTTGTAATGACTTTAAAGTGTCGTATGAGGACATAATGGACTGTATTAAGTATGGATTGACTTCAATATGTTGTTGTGAAAGACGTTTGGGCGACGTAATGACATAAATGTAGCATAGTAGTGAAAAGGAAGTGTAAAGCATGCTTTTGGTGTGAAATGCTAGTGATGTGTGAGACCATAGGTGTTATGTGACTTATTATGGTAATGGTGACTTGTTATGGTAATGGTAAAGCTATACATGATATTGTACGAAGGTGAAATGGCGTTGTGTGACAACTATGTGACTTATTTCCATGGCATACACTTGAAATGAAGTAAGTGGTTAACGTAAGCTTTGTTATACTTGTGTGTAGAGTAAACATAAAGGGAAAGCTAAAGTGTTGTATTCGCGAGTAAGATTGTGTATCCTTATTGAGGAATTAAGGTATGTAAGGTTCTCCTTTCCGTATCTTTCTGCAGCATCTAGTGTACACCTTGATAGGGTACTTACTCATTTCCGAATTGTCCCAAGGTATTTCATTTTGAGTTATCATTTATTGTTAATCACATATCAATCACATATCTCTCATTCTTGGTTTATTACCAATCATATGTCATATAATCATAAACATGGTTCCAAGTTCCTATAATGTTATTCAAAAGTCCCAAAAGGGAAGTAACCATTAATTGAGCTAATCCAAGATTAAAGAGGTGAGGTTATAAAGAAGAGAGATTGTTTCATGGGTGGTATCCCAGGGGTTAAATAACCTAGCATGGGTCGATCCCAATATTTACGGATGGTATCCCAGGGGTGAGAAGAACACCTAGCATGGGTCGATTCCGCTACGGGTAGTATCCCAGGGTCAAGGAAAAGCCTAGCATGGGTCGATCTCGATTACTATTGATTACCCACTGATCAGCTTGGGGCCCGGGCATTATATGAATGGATGAATGAGTGATGGATAAAGGAATGAGTGAATGAGCTTATGAGCTTAAAAGTAAAGAAAGTAATCCATAATGTTCATATCTCTTATATACAGACTGATGACTTGTCCTTATATTGAGTACTCATTGATACTTGATTTTATTGAAGCCTTGTGTATCATATAGTTTCATGCAGCCTTACATATTCAGTACATTATTCGTGCTGACCCCTCTTGGGGGCTTTACCTTGCTTGCTGCAGGTGCAGG
Organism: Capsicum rhomboideum; assembly: GCA_031232105.1. NCBI lineage: Eukaryota > Viridiplantae > Streptophyta > Magnoliopsida > Solanales > Solanaceae > Capsicum > Capsicum rhomboideum. Next base: position 35,021,668 of record CP124716.1, read on the forward strand.
CACTAGTAGACCTCCCCAGTGAGCTGCAGGAATCCTACTGACTGTTGGTGAGCTCCAGTTGATTCGGGGCTACCGTGTCACAGCTGTACATGTATTTTGATGTTGTAAATGTTATGTAAAGCGGGGCTTGGCCCGAATTTAAGTTGGTCACGTATGTATTCTTACTAGAGGCTTTTGTAGGCGTACGTGGGTATGTAAAGTAATGTAAAAGGGAAAAGAGATGTGTTGTTTGACTTGATGGCTATGTCGGCCAAGTTTCTCATATGTCTATAACATATCTATCTTCATGATCCATGGTTTCCGATGTGAGTCTGTTATACTCTATGGTGTTGATGGTGTTTCTTATGGCATGTTTACGTGTGAAGGTAAGTAGAGCTTGGTTCTCTCTAGCCTTGTCGGCTTCGGGTGCCAATCACGCTTCGATGGGATTCGGGGCGTGACAAAGTGGTATCAGAGCGAGTCGGTTTACGGGTGTCTACAAAGCCGTGTCTGAGTAGAGTCTTACTTATCGATGTGTTGTGCACCACATGTATAAGTAGGAGGCTACGGGACATTTAGGATGTTGTTTCTGTTCCTTCATTCTAAATCGTGCAATAGAGCCAATGTTGTCAGTTGCATTGTATCTGATCTTGGTAGTTGTTTGTTTTTGGTACAGTTAAAATGCCGAACACTAGAAGAGGAAGAGGAAGAGGAAAAGGTAAAAGTAAGCTGATAGATAGAATTGTTGGTAAAGGAGCAAGTAGACCACCACCTGAACAAGTTGATCAAGGTGGGGCTGAAACTGAGTTTGCAACGCGAGCTTCTTCTACTTCTTCAGCTCCAGAAGAGTCGAGAAGAAGGGATGTGCCTGTGGAACCACCGACGAATGCCACAGACCAGGATCTTAGAAATGCTGTACAGATGTTGACACAGTTAGTGGCGGCACAAAGCCAGGGAAGAGCTGGTGCAATGGCACATGATGATGATGCGGCTAGAGTAGCAAGTCGTAGAACACAGGATTTCCTCAAATTGGACCCTCCTACCTTCACAGGGGCAGATCCAAAAGCAGATCCACAGGACTTCATGGATCAAATTCAAAGGGCCTTGGAAGTTATGCATGTGACAGGAATAGAAACAGTGGAACTTGCTGCGTATAGGTTGAAAGGAGAGGCAATATTGTGGTACGAGGATTGGAAGAAATCCCGTGATATTGATGCAACCCCACCTACTTGGGAAGAGTTTAAAGTGGCTTTTCTTGATCATTATTTGCCCTATGAGATCCGTGAGGCACGTGCGGATCAGTTCCTAAATCTCCGTCAAGGAAATTTGAGTGTCAGAGAATACAGCTTGCAATTTAATTCCTTGGCTCGATATGCGCCAAATGTTGTGGCTACGATGACAGACAGGGTCCATAGATACGTGGACAGACTAGAGCCATACTTGGTGAGAGATTGCACTATTGCGGCCTTGAACAGGGACATGGACATTGCTCGAATACAAGCCTTCGCCCAGAAAATGGAGGATCAAAGACAGACAAGAAGGGTACAGGAATCGGATCGAGGACAGTCCAAAAGAGCTAGACCTATGGGACAGTTTGTGGCATCCCAAACAGAGTTTAGGCCTCGGAGTTTTAGTAGACCACCTAGACCTTCATTCTCACATTCCACAGCAGGCTCACAATCCCAATTCCGAGGATTCAGAGGTAGCAATGTTGGACAGAGTAGCGGGGTTCGAGGTTCACAGACTGCTGGGTTTTCTCGTCCACCATGTCAACAATGTGGACGGTTTCATTTAGGTGAATGCCGAGTTGGGTCAAATGCTTGCTTTTGGTGCGGTATGACAGGACATCTGATGAGAGAATGCCCACGAAGGGGCTTGGGTAATGTGGCACGACCGGCAGGATCGACTGTTGCGTCATCATCATCGGTTCCTTCTTTAGGCCGAGATATGCAGTCTATCGGTCGTGGTAGAGGTGTCAGAGGAGCAGCCAGCACTAGCGGGGTCCAGAATCGCACTTATGCTCTAGTGGACCGACAGAATTCAGAGGCGTCCCCTGATGTTGTCACAGGTACCTTATCCATATTCTCGTATACTGTATATGCATTGATTGACCCTGGTTCTACCTTTTCCTATGTTACTCCATTGGTTGCTGCGAAATTTGCAAGAGCACCAGAATTATTGCTTAAGTCAATTGAAGTGTCTACACCGGTGGGTGAAAATATTATTGCAAGGAGAGTGTACCAAAATTGTGTGGTAACAGTGTGTGGTCATGATACACTGGCTGATCTCATTGAACTAGACATGGTAGATTTTGACGTAATTATGGGAATGGATTGGTTGGCCTCTTGTTATGCTACGGTAGATTGCCGAGCCAAGAAGGTGCAACTTTGTTTTCCGCAGGAACACGTTGTAGAATGGCAGGGTAATGTAGGGGCACCACGAGGAAGATTTATTTCTTATCTGAAAGCAAGGAAAATGATTGCTAAGGGGTACACATGTCACTTAGTTCGAGTGAAAGATAATGATGTGGAACCACTAACGCCACAGTCAGTTCCAGTAGTCAATGAATTTCTGGATGTATTTCCAGAAGACCTTCCAGGCTTACCCCCAGAACGGGAAGTAGAGTTTGGCATTGATGTGATTCCAGGCACTCAGCCTATCTCTATTCCTCCTTATAGGATGGCTCCAGCTGAATTATGTGAATTGAAGGAGCAGTTGAAAGATTTGCTGGACAAGGGTTTTATTAGGCCTAGCATGTCCCCGTGGGGTGCACCGGTATTGTTTGTACGGAAGAAAGATGGCACTTTGAGAATGTGCATAGACTACCGGCAATTGAATAAGGTAACGATCAAGAATAAATATCCCCTCCCTCGCATTGATGATTTGTTTGATCAGTTACAAGGTGCTAGGTGTTTTTCGAAGATCGACTTGAGGTCAGGTTATCATCAAGTCAGAGTTAGAGAAGAAGATGTGCCCAAAACAGCCTTTTGAACACGGTATGGCCATTATGAATTTTTAGTTATGTCATTTGGACTAACAAATGCACCAGCTGTGTTCATGGATTTGATGAATAGGGTGTTTAAGCCCTTCCTCGATGTGTTTGTGACGGTATTCATAGATGATATCTTGGTTTATTCAAAATCACCAGAGGACCATGCTAATCATTTACGGCGGGTGTTGCAGATTCTCCGCGAGCGTAAGTTGTATGCAAAATTCTCCAAATGTGAGTTTTGGTTAAAATCCGTCGCATTCTTGGGTCACATTGTGTCAGGTGAAGGAATACAGGTTGATACACAGAAAATTGAGGCGGTGAAAAATTGGCCAAGACCCACGACGCCCACAGAGATTCGCAGTTTTCTCGGGTTGGCCGGTTATTACAGAAGATTTGTGGAAGGATTTTCTTCTATTGCTGCGCCACTAACGAAGTTGACTCACAAGGCAATTAAGTTTCAATGGAATGATGCATGTGAAGGAAGTTTCCAAAAGTTGAAAGATAAGTTAACTTCCACACCAGTGTTAGTACTTCCCGAAGGCACGGAAGGTTATGCGGTGTATTGTGATGCTTCCGGGATTGGTCTCGGATGTGTGTTGATGCAACATGGCAAGGTTATAGCATATGCCTCAAGACAGTTGCGGCCACATGAGAAAAATTATCCTACGCATGATCTTGAATTAGCAGCGGTGGTCTTTGCTTTAAAGATATGGCGTCATTATTTGTATGGAATTCATGTTGATATCTATACGGATCACAAAAGTTTACAATATATCTTTAAGCAAAAGGAACTCAATTTGAGGCAACGAAGGTGGCTTGAGCTATTGAAGGATTATGATGTTGACATTTTATACCATCCAGGAAAAGCGAATGTGGTAGCTGACGCATTGAGCCGCAAGACAACGAAGGTCACTACCGACCAGTTGACGGGACAGAAAGAATTAGCCAAAGATCTTTATCAATTAGCCAGTTTGGGGGTTCGTCTTCTTGAATCCTCAGACGAAGGGGTTATCGTCCGAAATGCAGCTGAATCCTTATTGATAACTGAAGTGAAAGAGAAGCAGTTTGCAGATCCTATATTGTTGCAGCTAAAGGAAAATGTACAGCAGAATTTGACAAAGGCATTTAATCTTACACAGGAAGGGGTACTCCAATGCCAAGGTAGGTTATGTGTACCGGATGTAGATGAGCTGAGAAGACGTATTATGACAGAGGCGCATCATTCGCGCTATTCTATTCATCCGGGTACTACTAAGATGTACCATGATCTGAAAGAAGTGTATTGGTGGGGAAAGATGAAGAAGAACATTGCAGAATTTGTTGCTCAATGCCCAAATTGTCAACAGATAAAGGTAGAACATCAGAAACCAGGAGGTTACATGCAATGTATTAATCTTCCGGTCTGGAAATGGGATATGATTAATATGGACTTCATCACAGGTTTGCCTCGTACGCTACGGAAATTTGATTCTATATGGGTTATCGTGGATAGGCTTACCAAATCTGCACATTTCTTACCAGTCAAGACCACTTATACAGCAGAGGATTATGCAAAGTTGTATGTGAAAGAGATAGTACGGTTACATGGAATTCCGCTCTCCATTATATCAGATAGAGGGGCTCAATTTACTGCGCATTTCTGGAAGTCTTTTCAGCAGAGTTTGGGTACGCAGGTGAACTTGAGTACGGCTTTCCATCCACAAACAGACGGACAAGCAGAACGTACGATTCAAACACTTGAAGATATGCTGTGAGCATGTGCATTAGATTTTCAAGGCAGTTGGGATGACCATTTGCCTCTTATTGAATTTGCTTATAACAATGGCTATCATTCAAGTATTAAAATGGCACCTTATGAAGCTTTATACGGAAGAAAATGTAGATCACCAATTGGGTGGTTTGAAGCAGGTGAAACTGCTTTACTTGGACCGGATATGGTGCATCAGGCTGTAGAAAAAGTTAAAGTGATTCAACAACGATTACAGACGGCTCAGAGTCGACACAAGTCCTATGCTGATAGTAGAAGAAGAGGACTTGAATTCGCCATAGGAGATTGGGTATTCCTGAAAGTGTCCCTAATGAAAGGAGTAATGCGATTCGGAAAGAAAGGCAAGTTGAGTCCACGGTATATAGGTCCATATGAAATTATTAGAAGATTTGGACAAGTTGCCTATGAGTTGGCACTACCCCAAGAACTTTCCTCAGTCCACCCGGTATTTCATGTATCAATGCTTCGAAAGTGCATAGGAGATCCATCATATTTTACGCCTATTAAAGATGTCCAAGTTACAGAGAATCTTACCTATGAGGAGATACCTATTGCCATCTTGGATAGACAAGTGAAGAGACTGAGAAATAAGGACGTAGCGTCAGTAAAGGTACTTTGGAGAAATCAGCAAAAAGAAGAAGTTACATGGGAAGCTGAGGAGATGATGAAATCCAAGTACCCTCATTTGTTTCAAAGGGAAGAATGACAAGTAAGTGTTTATAACCTTTGAGTGTATTTCTATATGATGACATGAATAATATTCTTCTACTTGTAATTGTTTACTTCGGGTAATAACATTAACATTCGAGGACGAATGTTTCTAAGGGGGGAAGAATGTAACGACCCGTACGTTTCGGAGTCTAGTCGGTTATCGAAATATTGACATACATAATGAAACATGAGAAGTTTGGTGAATTAATGCATTAAATGTGGGTCTTAAATGAGTCTTGAATCATTTGGGCCAAATGAGGCCCAATAATTAAGAGAAAGACATGGCCCAAAAGGGGTTTTGACCCATTCTTGCATTTTCCATCCATGGACCAAGTAATCCACCAAGTGTGTGGCTAAGAACCACTTAAAAAGGGACTATATAAACCCAAAAAAATCAGATTTTTATCCAAAAGAACTCCCATGCCTTTGTAAACATTTTCCACATTTTTCTCTCAAGAAGCCAAAACCTAAGGCAACTACTTGTTGGGCCAAGATCACACTTTGGTAAGTATTTATTTTCATGGTTCAGTATATAATATGTGTAAGATGATGTATAAATTATGTTGGTGGTGTTGACACAGTCTTGGACAGTGTGCTATGTGAAAAACTGTCTATTTTTGCGATCGGAGAGTGATTTTGTCTTGTAAACTTGTATATGGCCTTGTGGCTTTGTAGGAAATGAACTTGATGGAATACATGTTGAAATGGGAGGTGTGATTACAGTCTTACCTTGTTTTATACTTGTTCATGATGTTTGGAATTGTTAGGGTAAACATTGGTTATGGATTGGATGGCGTATTGGCCGAGAAGTGTCGTTTTGAGCGTCGTTTGCGCGTATTGTGAGACCATGGCTGCTTGTTGGCATTCAAATGATTAAAAATGTGTTCAAATATGTTTGGTTATGATCATGGAACATTTATGGCATAAAAAGACCCAAAAAAAGCCATTTCGGACCAAAACGGACACTGGCTCCGCAGACGGAGGCATCTGCGCGCGCAGATGCCAACGCAGATGCTCCTGGAATCTGCCAGGAGTCACCTGCGCGAGCATCTCACCACCTGCGGGCGCATGTGGCAGCGCATCCTACTTCTAGAACTCGTTTCGTGTGTTTCCGACACTAGTTGATCCCCGAAAGCCCCGATACCCTTTATGGATGTAAATATCGACTTTTGGTGTTGTTGTAATGACTTTAAAGTGTCGTATGAGGACATAATGGACTGTATTAAGTATGGATTGACTTCAATATGTTGTTGTGAAAGACGTTTGGGCGACGTAATGACATAAATGTAGCATAGTAATGAAAAGGAAGTGTAAAGCATGCTTTTGGTGTGAAATGCTAGTGATGTGTGAGACCATAGGTGTTATGTGACTTATTATGGTAATGGTGACTTGTTATGGTAATGGTAAAGCTATACATGATATTGTACGAAGGTGAAATGGCGTTGTGTGACAACTATGTGACTTATTTCCATGGCATACACTTGAAATGAAGTAAGTGGTTAACGTAAGCTTTGTTATACTTGTGTGTAGAGTAAACATAAAGGGAAAGCTAAAGTGTTGTATTCACGAGTAAGATTATGTATCCTTATTGAGAAATTAAGGTATGTAAGGTTCTCCTTTCCGTATCTTTCTGCAGCATCTAGTGTACACCTTGATAGGGTACTTACTCATTTCCGAATTGTCCCAAGGTATTTCATTTTGAGTTATCATTTATTGTTAATCACATATCAATCACATATCTCTCATTCTTGGTTTATTACCAATCATATGTCATATAATCATAAACATGGTTCCAAGTTCCTATAATGTTATTCAAAAGTCCCAAAAGGGAAGTAACCATTAATTGAGCTAATCCAAGATTAAAGAGGTGAGGTTATAAAGAAGAGAGATTGTTTCATGGGTGGTATCCCAGGGGTTAAATAACCTAGCATGGGTCGATCCCAATATTTACGGATGGTATCCCAGGGGTGAGAAGAACACCTAGCATGGGTCGATTCCGCTACGGGTGGTATCCCAGGGGCAAGGAAAAGCCTAGCATGGGTCGATCCCGATTACTATTGATTACCCACTGATCAGCTTGGGGCCCGGGCATTATATGAATGGATGAATGAGTGATGGATAAAGGAATGAGTGAATGAGCTTATGAGCTTAAAAGTAAAGAAAGTAATCCATAATGTTCATATCTCTTATATACAGACTGATGACTTGTCCTTATATTGAGTACTCATTGATACTTGATTTTATTGAAGCCTTGTGTATCATATAGTTTCATGCAGCCTTACATATTCAGTACATTATTCGTGCTGACCCCTCTTGGGGGCTTTACCTTGCTTGCTGCAGGTGCAGGCACTAGTAGACCTCCCCAGTGAGCTGCAGGAATCCTACTGACTGTTGGTGAGCTCCAGTTGATTCGGGGCTACCGTGTCACAGCTGTACATGTATTTTGATGTTGTAAATGTTATGTAAAGCGGGGCTTGGCCCGAATTTAAGTTGGTCACGTATGTATTCTTACTAGAGGCTTTTGTAGGCGTACGTGGGTATGTAAAGTAATGTAAAAGGGAAAAGAGATGTGTTGTTTGACTTGATGGCTATGTCGGCCAAGTTTCTCATATGTCTATAACATATCTATCTTCATGATCCATGGTTTCCGATGTGAGTCTGTTATACTCTATGGTGTTGATGGTGTTTCTTATGGCATGTTTACGTGTGAAGGTAAGTAGAGCTTGGTTCTCTCGAGCCTTGTCGGCTTCGGGTGCCAATCACGCTTCGATGGGATTCGGGGCGTGACAGTGGGTTAACATACATCCACTCTCATGGTGGGTTAACATACATCCACTCTCAGTAGTGGGTTAGCATACATCCACTCTATGGTGGGTTAACATAAATCCACTCTCATGGTGGGTTAGTATACATCCACTCTATGGTGGGTTAATGTACATCCACTCTCATGGTGGGTTAGCATACATCCATCTTTATTCACTTCTTATTTCGGAGATATTGATTTATTCACTTATGAGAGATTGATATATTGAAGATCATGACACTATTTGAACACACAAAAAATGCTTTACCTCACTCTTATACTTCATGAGATTAACACCTTAACCTGTGAGGGATAGATATATTAGCTCGCACTTTACCTCCTTCACTACTCTTATGAGATCTTATATAAGGAAGTATATGATACCGGACCTCCACCTTTGGTGGGCTATAATAAATAACAAAGCATAATATTGGGATTATTCCATATTGAACTTATACCCTCTAGAATGTGATCCATACTCACTAAAACATATAGTAACCATGCACATTATCTCTTTACAATCTTATACCCTTTACATAGTTATGAGAGTGATATGTTAAAGATTATGGCATTAAAGCACATACTTATATACACATCTCACTTCACTCCTTTCCTTCATGAGATTGACATCTTCACTTATGAGGAATAATTATACTAACTTGCACATCACCTCTCTTATTACTATTATGAGATTGGTACTTTTATTTATGAAAGATTGGTACAAGGATAATCATCATACTATAGGACTTTGGAACATGACATGATTGGAAAAATGCTTCTCAAGAATAAATAGATTTTCTTACATCCTACTCTCTTTGAGGAAATTACAACGTCATGACAACTTGGGAACTTCCGTCAATGAATAAAAGATAAGTGAATCATCATTCATCTAAGAATAGGACAAATATGAATAACAATATACGCCAACCCTCTCGGAATTGAAACAAGTCCAATGTCAATGTGAACAATATGTCGCAGAAGGATACGGAAAAAGGAATCTTACATACCTTGTATTCTCAATGCGATTCTACAATCTTAAGTGTGCATACAATAGGCCCGCTTTGTCCTTATGTTTCACTCTACAACACAAGTACATAACGGAACCAACATTAACCACCAATTACCTTACAATGGCATATAATAACAATGAGTCACATGTTTGGCTTTAAAATGTTATTTCTTTCTCTACAATACCATTTACGGCATGGTCATATCAATAATACCACAACATGCCCAATATTGACCAAAATATCATAAACCACTAGTATGTCACACCAAGTTCATACTTTCCACTCTCCATCATCTCAACATCATAATTATACCATCAATTTACTTCAATACACCTCACAACAACAAATCGGCCAAAATCCCATAATTTACACTTATATGAAAATAACAAGTTTAATAACATAATCACCCCATATATGTTTTTATTTCATCCATACCATGCTCTTTCATCAAAATCACAAGTCATATTTCAAGTGTAAATCCCATGGATAACACATCTTTCACAAAAACACAAAGTTCCATATCCAACACTTCCAAGCATAACCAATATGATTTACATACTCTCCCATGCATATAATATATTATTCCATAATAATAATCACTTACCTAAGCTAGAGAAAGGATGATCTTTCTCCAATAAGTGCCTTAGGGTTTTGAGAGCCAAAGAGGTGTTCTTGGGAATTTTCTAGAAAAAGATAGAAAAGCATGTGTGTTTCTCATGAATAAAATCAGATTTTTGCCTATTTATATAGGCCCTCAATTTCCATCCTTATCCACTCTTATGGCATTAAATATTGTGTCTATAAGGTTAAGGCAAGAATGGGTCATTTGACCCATTTTTGGCCCATGTCTTCTTTTCATTTTGTTCCCTTTTTGAGCCCAATTCACTCAACCCAATAAAATCAATAATTTCTCGTGTTTAAATCATTTCATACACATTACGACAATATTCCCACTCACGGGATTCATACTCGTAGCCTCAATTCCAAAAACAAGCAATTCTAGCCACGTATGACTTATTTTGACCATAAGGGTAAAATCGTCATTTTGACACCAAATTCGTTCACGAGTAATTTTATCATACCAATATAATACTTCACTAATTCCATGTATATTCTCATTATTGTAAAAGAAACGTGATAAAAATCGGCCCGGTACATCCCCGGGCACCCTTGGGACTTAGAAAAATTCCAACTTTTAAAAAAATGGGCAAAACCACCCTGGCACGCCCTTGGCCGCGCCAGCTTGCTGCCTCTGGTCTAAAAATTTTGGCCCAGAGCGGCCTGGCTCCCCCTCTGGCGCGCCCCACCCTTAAATTTTTTGAAAATTTTATTTTTCAACTTTTCTTCGCGGGTTTGGTTAGATACTTCAAGTCCTATTCTTTCACTTACTTATTACCTTTAATATCCTTTGTTTAGAGGCCCTCCAGGCCTCGTTTTTTTTTTAACCCCACAAATGCTCCAGAAAAATCACAAAACACCTCCTACGAAGGGCTAATCACATGTACGAGGCCAAATTTTAATTTTCTCATCACTAACATTACAAATTACATACTCATGGCATCTCGATACCTAAGTAACCATTGTTCAACGTCATCACATAGGGTTGGGAAGGTACGGGGTGTTACAGTGGGCATATCAAAGGACTTCTATATGGTCTATATAACCATCCCTATACTCCACGAAAATCCAAAATTTTCATCTTCTTTAACACTTAATTTCAAAAAACAGCAACAATGCCGCCTAGAAGGATGCATACACAGTGCCACCATGACCTCCTCCTCCTCCTCAATGACCTGGACCATCTTTTCTATGGTCTGGGTGAGGACAGTGAACACCTGAATCGGGAACTCTGGTGTATCGCCCATTTTTTACGGGCAATTGTGGAGAGGCTGAATCTGGAGCCCAACAACTACATCAACCCCCCCCCCCACCATCTCCTTAGTTTAGATTTTATTTTTATGTTTGGTAGTTCTAGTTTTAGTTCATTGCAAAGAAGCTTTCATACTTAGGGATTTTGTTAGATGAAAGCTTATTCCTTTTTCCCTTTTTGCCCACGTTGGTGTCGATATTATGTTATATATGTAGCAATGAACAAATGAATAGAACCAATTTCAATTTCCTACATATTGTTTCCATTTTATTGTTTTTGAATTTTGCAATTTTGTTTTGAAGATGAATGCAACAGTTGACAACTTCAACATATATATATATATATATATATATATATATATATATATATATATATATATATATATATAATGAATCTAGTCTAACATCAATTAGATGGATTTATACTAAACAAATTAAACGGTCTATAGGGTCAACGCTTGACTTAGACCATTAGCCATGCTAGATAGTCTACATAATCGATGGATTCCAGTGTATAGGTTGGTGCAATGGTCGAAAAATATTAGTAAATAACATAAACGGTAATAACTAAATAAATTATATTACATTGAGGACCATTGATTGTGTCCAGTGTAAATCCTAGACTACACATTTTGTCAATAATATACTGGATGAGTTTATAGCCCTTACTAGCATATTATCAAAAAAGAAATAATTAATTAATAAAAAAATAAATTATTGAAATTTACATCATTACATGAGCTTAAATAAGTCATGTGATCATATAAGAGTCCACATAAATTAGGGACGGTGAACAAAGACGTGTGAGGATGGGTAGTGGCTATACAATCAACATCCTCAGACTAATGATTGGCAAAGCATAAGTATGTTGTGAGGATTTCATTTGTTCAACCACAACTCATCCGATCACATCTTTGATCACCGTCCCCAATTTATGTGGACTCTTATATGTTCATATCACTTGTTTAAACTCATTTAGTTGTGCAAATTCTAATTAATTAATTTATTATTAATTAATTATTACTTTTTTTTAAAATTCTACTAGTTTTGGTCTATAAACATGTATCCTATTCTATTAGGTACTGCATCGATGTATTGTAGTCTTTCCTATATTAAGGCCTTCCTCTATAATGCGCCTAATAGAAATTGATACATATTGATAGACCATAACTAATAGAATTGTCAAAAAAAGAATAATTAATTATAATTAATCCATTATAGATTGATTAATGAGAATTTACACAATTAAGTGAGTTTAAACAAGTGATATGATCATATAAGAGTCCACGTAAATTGGGAACGGTGATCAATGATATGAGAGGATGAGTTGTGGTTAAACAAATAAAATCCTCACAACATACTTATGCTTTGCCAAACATTAGTCTGAGGATGTTGATTGTATAACCACTACCCATCCTCACGTATCTTTGCTCACCGTCGTCAATTTACGTGGACTCTTATATGATTACATGACTTGTTTAAGCTCATTTAATGGTGTAAATTTCAATAATTTTTTTTATTAATTAATTATTCCTTCTTTGTCAATATGCTAGTAAGGGATATAAACTCATCCGGTATATTATTGAAAAAGCGTGCAGTCTAGGATTTACACTGGACACAATCGATGGTCCTCAATATAATATAATTTATTTAGTTATTTACTTTTTTTGTTAAATACTATTGTTTTTCTACCATTGCACCAACCCGCATATACCTTACAAATGATAGAGATAGATCTAGATGGTCTAGGATCTACTTCTCACATAGGAAAACATAGATTATATTTATGGTCTATGAATTATGTCCAACAGTAACAAAATTTAACTATCCAACAATTCCAACGGTAACAAAGTACAAGTTGTACTTTTCCAATGGTAACATATAATTTTTTTGGTATAAATGGAAGACAATCCTCACATTCCTTTTTTAACTCCTCCATTTTTAAACAGCTACAATGTCTCAAGTATCTCAAACGTCCAATGCAAGAAAGTCTTACATTTGTCATTGTGGTAATTCAGCTATTTTGAGGACGTCACATTTCGATTCGAATCCAGGTCGACAATTCTTTAACTGTGCAGTTGGGGGGTAAGTGCTTATATATGTGATTTCTGTTTTTTTGTTTATCTAAGCAAATTTCATCTAATTTTTTTTTTTGGTCTAGGATAATGGCGGATGCTCTTTTTTTAAGTGTCTTGTATATGATGAATCACCGACGAGTAGCCCTTCAACATCAAATTAAGGCGTTGCTAAGTTTCAAATAATACAAAGGCTTCAAAAATTCGAAAAAATAGGGAGCTGCTTATGACATTATTCAAAGAAGCCGAAGAGTAAAGAGATCACTTGAAAGGATTTCTAAAAGAAACCGAAATAGAGAGGAATCAACTAAAACAAAGATTGATTTTGGCCGAAGAAAAAGAGAAAAGACCTTAAAAATTTGTTGTATGTTTTGTTGTTGGTGTTGGATTTTTAGAAAGGTGTAATAGGAATGTAGTGGGGTTGAATAAATAAAAGTATTTCTCTTAAATTCTAACTCTTTTATATTGCTAATCAATATGTAGTTCATAATCATCAATGGTAGGAGTCTATAAATAATAGAGAATGACTTCTATAATATTAACCATCGACCTCTGTAATCTATGACAACAACTGAATTGGTGACACAATGCAACATATAATAGTAAACATCAACTTAAAGTTGATAATTTACAATGGTAGCAGTCTATAAATAATTAAAAAGGTCTTCTATAATAGAAGCCACCAATAATATAATCTATAAGACATTGTGGTAAAACAACACCACAATTTCATGAGTAAACAAATTCACAATGAATTCAGAAAATTTTCATAAAGAGCAAAATTGTTTTTCATCATTGAGTTATCAATTATATGTTCTCTATTTATCCATAAAAAACCAAACCATTAAAAAAGTTGTTTTTCTCAAGTTACCAAATACATGTTATCAATTGTTTTGGCTGACACCACTCTCATCGTAGATTTCCCCAACAATACCCATCACATTCACTTCCTTTTCATCATTGTCTTTTTATTCATTTTCTTCATCTTTCTTCTCCTCTTCTGTCACATCAGTGGCCAAGTCTTCTTCTTTTGTGTTTTCTTCTTTTTCTTTTTTTTTTTTGATTTCTTCTCCTATTCTTTCTCTTCTTCTACTTCTTTATTCTCATTTTCTTCTTCTATCTTCTCCTCCTCCTGTTCATTCTCTTCTTCATCATCAATTGCCTTCTCTTTTTTCTCTTCTTCTTCTTCTTTTGATTTCTTCTCACCATCTTCTTCTGATTTCACCTCCTTTTCTTCTTCTTCATCAGTTGTCATCTCCTCATTTTTTTTATTCTTTTTTTCCTTATCTTCATCATTTTCTACCTTCTCCTTTCTTTTTTTTCTTCTTCTTTCTTCTCTTCTTCCATTTCTTCATCTACTACTGCAAGGTTAGTCACTACGACTGTGAATTCTTTGATGTTTACTTGCACTATATTGTTTTGCAAGGATTAGAAAAATTATCTAAGTAAATTAATTAAGAATCGTAAAAAATAAAATAGTTTACCTTACTCTTTATTCCTTCTTCTTTTTCTTCTCAATTCTCATCAACCCCTCCTCTCTAACATAAGAAGCAATATCCAGCACAGTTTTAGAAGTGCTCAGTACAATTTTCTATCCACTAGAGCTAGCATGATCATAAGCACGCGCTGGAGTTGGTACATCATTGTGACCATCCAAATCTTTATCGTTGTCCACGACCTCTACTGATGAAGTGAGGACAGTCACACCTTTCAACTCCGCCTTCAAAGCATCGATGAACGTGTAACACCCCGTACATTTTCGAATCTAGTTGACTACCGTAACATTAATGGAATTAATTACATGGAAGTTTTGAGGAATTATACATTAAATTGGATGGGCCACAATTAATCTTGAACTATTGGGCTCAATGGAGGCCCAAAGAGACAAGCAAGACATGGCCCAAAAGGGGTATTTGACCTATTCTTGACCCATTCTTGCAAGACCAAGTTGCTATATCATGATTGGACCAAGTGTTTGGTAAATAAAGGACCATTAGGGTACTATATAAGGGGGACAAATCAGATTTTATTGAACAAAAACACTCATGCCAATTCTAGAAATTTCTATAACATTTTTCTCTCAACTCAAACGCTAAGCCCTTATCCCCTTGGTCAAGACCATCATCTTGCAATCTTTGGTAAGTATTTATTATCATGGTTTAATATATGATATGCATGTAATATGGTGTATATCATGTTGGTTATGTTGGTGAAGTGTGAGAAGTTCACTATGCGTAACACAATTTATGTTTGCTTAATCGGTGAAGGGTTTTTCCTTGTAAACTTGAAAATGGACTTGTAGTATTGAAGAAAGTGGACTTTATGGATTTAATATTGACATGTGAGATGTTATTATAGACTCAACTTGTTTTATTCTTGTACATAATGTTTGGAATTTTTATTTCGAAATTAGGCATGGAATTGGTGACGTATTGAAAGAAACATGTAGTTTGGTTATGTTTATGTGCGTTGTGAAGCCATGGATATAAGTTGTCATCTAATATGATCTAAAATATGTTATGAGAAACTTAATTATGATCATGGATCATTCATGGGAAAAAAGGACCCTAAAATGACCCCCGGAGGCTGAAACGGGCATTCGCCCTCGAGACTGGAGCACCTGTGGGCGCAGGTGCCAATGTAGGTGCCTCTGGATACTTCCAAAGGGCATATGTGGATGCAGTTCATCCACCTTCAGGAGCATGTGGCTTATCAGGTCGGCCCAGAACTCCGAATTTATTGTTTTTGCATCCCTTAGACCCCCCGAAACCCTTATACCCTTCATGGATGTAATTATCAACTTGTGATACCTTTTAAATGTCTATAAAGGAGTATCCCGGAGGTATTTTGAATGGTATAAAATATTTATTGTTGTTAAAGTGTTATTGTGAAAGCTATCGAGTGACTTGACGGAGAAAAGGTAACGTAGTGTTAATGAGGAAGTGTAAAGGGTAAACTTGGTGTGAAATGTTATTGGTTTATGATGTATTGGTTAATGTATGGATTACTATGGTATTGTTGGCATGATAATGCCATGAATGGTGTTTTAAAGGGAGAAATGATGTTCTAGGGCAATTATGTAACTCATTGTCGTCTTATGCACTTGGAATGTAGCTTATGGTTAATGTTGGTTCCGTTATGTACTTGTGTTGTAAAGTGAAATATAAGGAAGGAGCTGGATTATTGTATTCACATATAGGACTGTGTATTCGTATTGAGACCATAAGGTATGTAAGGTTACTTTGTCTGTATCTTTGTGCAGCATATAGTATTCACCTTGTTATGGTATTTACTCAATTCCAAATTGTCCTAAGGCATCTCATTTCATGTCATCATCTATTGATAATCATATATACCTTATTCTTGATCTATGGTCATTCATGTATCACATAATTATGGACATGGTTCCAAGTTCCAATAGCGTTATGTTCCAAAGCTTCCAATAATGTTACAACTTCAAAAGTACCAATCTCATGAACATAAAAGACTGAAGTAATGCATTTATGTGTTTCCAATAAGGTTATGATACCCAATGTATCAATGTCATAAAAGTAAAAGAGAGAAGTAATGCAATGAAGTAATGAAAGAAGTAATTCACGTATGGGTACTTTATATTTTCCTTATGGTTACTTTATACTATCTTTATACTTATTGAGTACGGGTGATAGCTTTGTGGGGGCGCAAGCCTAACTCAAGCCGATCCCGATATTGTTGGATCAGGGGGAAAGCTCAGTGAAGCAAAAGCCAAACTTGATGCCGAACCTGCTTCACCGATTTTCGGGTGATAGTAGTGGGGAAGCTCAGTGGGGCAAAAGCCTAACTTGATGCCGAACCTGACAGGGGGTAGCCCTAACGGCCGAACTTGCTGCATAAATATATTATATTGACGGTATTATATTGACGGTATTATTAACGGTATTATATTGACGGTTATATATCTATATATCTATTGACGGTTCTAACTACTAACAGTAGCGGACATAAAGGAAAATGGAATAATGAACGTAAGGTACATATTTCCACATATTGAACGATGATTTATCCACATTGACTATTCTCTTGCAAGTAAGTTCATCGAGGTTTTTATGTTTCGTGAAGCTTCTTATAGCCTTGCATACTCAGTACATTCTTCGTACTGACCCCTTTGGGGGACTTACTTTATTTGTTGCAGGCACAGGTGGTAGTAGACCTCCACAATAGGCTACGAGTCATTGCAGATCATTGGTGAGCTCCAGTTGGTTCGGGGCTTTCTGAGTCACATGTGTACATTATTTTGGTATTGTCATTATTGTATAAAGCGGGGACTTATCCTGACTATAGGTTATTGTGTTCATGTATCGGTTAGAGGCTTTGTAGACATATGTGGGAAGGTGAATGTAAGAGATGTATGTTCTGTTTGACTTGATGGCTCTAACGGCCAAGTTTCATATATTGTATAAGTTTTCCATAACTTCCGCATAATTGCATGAGGTGTATTAAGATTCATACGAGGTCATGTATACGAATATTCATGAGCAAAGATTGGTTCTCTCGGGCCATATCGGCTTCGGGTGCCAGTCCGCCTCGTTAGGATATGGGGTGTGACAAAAGTGGTATCAGAGCAGGTCGTTCTAAGGGTGTCTACAAAGCCGTGTTTGAGTAGAGTCTTTCTTATGGATGTGTAGCGTGCCACATTTATAAGTTGGAGGCTACGGGACATTTAGGAGTTCTTTCATTTCTTCATTTCTAGATCGTGCAAGTAGAGCCAAAGTTGTAGGTGGAATCATATCTGACCATTGACATTGGTTTTTCTTTGTATAGTAAACTGTCGATTACAAGACAAGGTATGGGAAAAGATAAGAAGGTAGACATGCTTGTTGGAGAAGGAAGTAGTAAATCACCACCTGACCCAGATAGTCAATACGGGGCTGAAACTGAGCCCCCAGAATCACCTGTTAATGTGATGAAGCAGGAGTTACAGGATTTGAAAAATGCGGTGCACTTGTTGACTCAGATAGTCGTTGCACAAAATCAAGGACAAGTTGGTCCAGCCTTTGCACAAAAGAGGGGTAATCAAATGCAAAGGGGAATGGCACAACCATTTGAAAGAGGGCCGTCTAAGAGGGCTAGATTTGGGGGACATTCCATGGCGGCCCAAGGAGGATTTGGGCCTTAGATTTTTATCAGACCGTATTTTCTCACTCTACGATAAATGCTCTACCTCAATCCTAAGGGGTTAGAGGCAACCAGTTTGGGCAAAGAAGTAAGCTTCAGGGTTCACGAATAGAGGGGTATCAAGCACAAGAAAGTATAAGGCTATCAAAATCTCCCCGGCAGCCGTGTCAGCGCTGCAAAAGGTATCATTTGGGTAAATTTCGGTTGGGGACAAATCTTTGCTTTTGGTGTGGTACAGCCGGGCACAAAATGAAAGAGTGTCCACAGAAAGGCATGAGTAGTATGGCACGACCTACAGGATTAGCCGTGGGATCCTCCTCATTAGGTGTACAGTCTATGGGACATGGCAGAGGATCTAGAGGAGCAACTAGCTCTAGCGGAGACCCGACTTGCACCAATGCTCCAGTAGACCAGAAAAATCTAGAGGCTTCTCCTGATGTAATGACAGGTACATTATCTGTCTTTCCACATAATGTATATGCATTGATTGATTCAGGCTCTATTCTATCATATGTTACTCTATCGACTGCTGGGAAATTTGAAAGAACACCAGAATTTCTAGTTATGCCATTTGAAGTATTTACACCAAATGATGAATATATTGTGTATATCGTAATTGTATAGTGAATGTGGTGATCATGATACATTGGTTGACCTTATTGAATAGGACATGGTAGAGTTTGACGTTATAATGGGTACGGATTGGGTGGCTTCTTGTTAGGCCACAGTAGAGTGCCGAGCTAAGAAGTTACAATTTCATTTTCCCACAAAGAATGTTCTTGAATAGAAGGATAATGTCGGAGCATCGAGAGGCAACTTTACTACCTATCTGAAGGCAAAGAAAATGGTACTCTACGGGATACATGTGCCACTTAGTAAAAGTGAAAAGATACTAATGATTGAAATGAATGAATGAGTGAATGATGAAATGAACTATGAAATGAAAAAAATGAATGATGATGATATACCCAAGACAGCATTACGAACGCAGTATGGTTATTACGAATTCTTAGTATGTCAATTTGGCTAGCAAATGCACCTGTAGTTTTTATGGATTTGATGAATAGAATGAAGCCATTCTTAGACAAGTTCGTGACAAAGTTTACGGATGCTATGGTGGTTTACTCAAAAACCATAAGGGACCCATGCTAACTAGTTACAACAAATGTCATAGATTCTTCGTGACCGTACGATATAGACACAATTCTCTAAGTGTGAATTTTAGGTAAAATCCGTAGCATTCTTTGGTCACATGGTATCAGATAGGGGAATAAGGGACTATATACCAAAGATTGAAGCTGGGAAGAATTGGCTAAAAACCTACAACGCCTACAACGATTCGTGGTTTTCTTGGGTTTGGACGGCTAGTACAGAAAGTTTGCTGGAGAGCTTATCTTTCATTCCAATACCCCTACCAAGTTAACACAAAACAACCACGTTTTAAGGAAACAATGCATGTGAGAAGAGTTTCCAACAGTTGAAGGAATTATAGTATAAAATACAGTAAAGTCTTCGCTTGTGGCTACGGTGAGGAAAAAGCAATATGCAAATCCTGTGTTATTCAGTTGAAAAAGACTGTACAGTAAAGTTTGACAAAGGTGTTTGAGCTTACATAAGAGGGGAGTACTTCAATACCAAGGAAGATTTTATATATCTGATATATATTTGAGCTAAAGAAATGCATTATGGTAAAAGCACATCATTCACTGTATTCTATTTAGTAGGGAGTAATCAATATGTACCATGGTTTGGAAGCAACGTATTCATAAGATTACACGAAAAGAACATTGCGAAATTTATAATTCAGTGACCGAGGTGACAACAAGTAAAGGTAAACTGTTTGAAATCTAAAGGGCATAGGCTATGTAGAGATTTTTCCAGTTGGAAATGGAACATGATTAATATGGATCATTGATTCCATATGGGTAATCATTGACCTGACGAGTTTACCAAGTTTAGACATTTGTGGAAGTCTTTTCAGAAGTCTTTTTATTTCGAAATTAGGCATGGAATTGGTGACGTATTGAAAGAAACATGTAGTTTGGTTATGTTTATGTGCGTTGTGAAGCCATGGATATAAGTTGGCATCTAATATGATCTAAAATATGTTATGAGAAACTTAATTATGATCATGGATCATTCATGGGAAAAAAGGACCCTAAAATGACCCCCGGAGGCTGAAACGGGCATCCACCCTCGAGACTGGAGCACCTGTGGGCGCAGTTGCCAATGAAGGTGCCTCTGTCTACTTCCAAAGGGAACCTTAGGATTTAGTTCAGCCACCTGATGGCGCAGGTGGCTTAGCAGGTCGGCCCAGAACTCCGAATTTATTGTTTTTGCATCCCTTTGACCCCCCGAAACCCCTATACCCTTCATGTATGTAATTATCAACTTGTGATAACTTTTAAATGACTATAAAGGAGTATACCAGAGGTATTTTTAATGGTATAAAATATGTATTGTTGTTAAAGTGTTATTGTGAAAGCTATCGAGTGACTTGACGGAGAAAAGGTAACGTAGTGTTAATGAAGAAGTGTAAAGGGTTAACTTGGTGTGAAATGTTATTGGTTTATGTTGTATTGGTTAATGTATGGAGTAATATGGTATTGTTGGTATGATAATTCCATGAATGGTGTTGTAAAGGGATAAATGATGTTCTAGGGCAATTGTGTAACTCATTGTCGTCTAATGTACTTGGAATGTAGCGTATGGTTAATGTTGGTTCCGTTATGTACTTGTGTTGTAGAGTGAAATATAAGGAAGGAGCTGGATTATTGTATTCACATATAGGACTGTGTATTCGTATTGAGACCATAAGGTATGTAAGGTTACTCTGTCCGAATCTTTCTGCAGCATATAGTATTCACCTTGTTATGGTATTTACTCAATTCCAAATTGTCCTAAGGCATCTCATTTCATGTCATCATCTATTTCTAATCATATATACCTTATTCTCTATCTATGGTTATTCATGTATCACATAATTATGGACATGGTTCCAAGTTCCAATAACGTTATGTTTCAAAGCTTCCAATAATGTTACAACTTCAAAAGTATCAATCTCATGAACATAAAAGACTGAAGTAATGCATTTATGTGTTTCAAATAAGGTTATGATCCCCAATGTATCAATCTCATAAAAGTAAAATAGAGAAGTAATTCAATGAAGTAATGAAAGAAGTAATTCCCGTATGGGTACTTTGTATTTTCCTTATGGTTACTTTATACTATCTTTATACTTATTGAGTACGGGTGATAGCTTTGTGGGGGCGCAAGCCTAACTCAAGCCGTTCCCGATATTTTTGGATCAGGGGGAAAGCTCAGTGAAGCAAAAGCCAAACTTGATGCCGAACCTTCTTCACCGATTTTCGGGTGATAGTAGGGTGGAAGCTCAGTGGGGCAAAAGCCTAACTTGATGCCGAACCTGACAGGGGGTAGCCCTAAGGGCCGAACCTGCTGCATATATATATATATATTATATTGACGGTTATATATCTATATATATATTGACGGTTCTAACTACTAACGGTAACGGACATAAAGGCAAATGGAATAATGAACGTAAGGTACATATTTCCAAATATTGAATGATGATTTATCCACATTGACTATTCTCTTGCAAGTAAGTTCATCGAGGTTTTTAAGTTTTGTGAAGCTTCTTATAGCCTTGCATACTCAGTACATTCTTCGTACTGATCCCTTTGGGGGACTTACTTTATTTGTTGCAGACACAGGTGGTAGTAGACCTCCACAATAGGCTACGAGTCATCTGCAGATCATTGGTGAGCTCCAGCTGGTTTGGGGATTTCTGAGTCATATGTGTACATTGTTTTGGTATTGTAATTATTGTATAAAGTGGGGACTTATGCCGACTATAGGTTGTTGTGTTCAAGTATCGGTTAGAGGCTTTGTAGACATATGTGGGAAGGTGAATGTAAGATATGTATGTTCTGTTTGACTTGATGGCTCTAACGGCCAAGTTTCATATATTGTATAAGTTTTCCATAACTTCCGCATAATTGCATGAGGTGTATTAAGATTCATACGAGGTCATGTATACGAATATTCATGAGCAAAGATTGGTTCTCTCGGGCCATATCGGCTTCGGGTGCCAGTCCGCCTCGTTGGGATACGGGGTGTGACAGAACATGTCCTTAACTTTATCTGTGTATAGCTTAAATATTTTCACGTAGGTATGCTTCATATCATGAACAGTAGGGGTAAGGTATGGGTACACAATCTATTAAAAAGGAAAAAATATAGAAATTACACGACATTCACTAGTTTAAAAATATTATTATATAATAACAAATAAATTTTTACCTGTGTACTATTTTCTCTATATTCAAATGGGTCACCTTCTATTATGTTGTCGCTCTTCGATGTGTGCCATTTAAGTAAACGGTGAATGGGCATAGGAGAATCGAGTGACTTTCCGGCATACTTTCCAAGATGAGGAAAAACCTCATATATCCAAACCTATAATCAATAGAAGCATAAATAAATCTATATAGTCTATGTATTACTACATAAATAGGTAAGTGTCTATAATAAATCAATAAGATGGTAGCTAATAAGTTCCAGGAAAGCCATATAAAGCATACGATACATTATTCTTCTTATTAAAAGCTTCTTTCTGCTTGCTCAAATCAATCTTCTTCTTCAAATAGCTCAACGTTAGCCCAAGAGACTCTTTCCCCTATGAATAAATCTCGAAGAAATCTAAATCAGCCGTCATGTTAATGTGGTTTGAATCAACCTTCTTCGACAGATCCTTTACCAGCAGCATCGAATGCACAAACCAAACTAAAGAAATCTTTAATTTTTTCTCCCTATTCAACCGATTACCTTTGATCAAGCTTATCAACCTTGCAACAATGATGTTCTAGTTCTTGGTCACCTTGAAATGAAAACTTTCACCATTTTGGAGGACTCTGCTTCTTTTTAATTCACGAGGGTATTCTGAATAATTCATCCCCATAATTAGAGCAAATTCCTTTAAGCCGAAACAAGCTGGCTTATCGTTCACACAGAACCAAATTTCATACAACTTTTTATTATTCTTGACACGTTGCAGCAACATATAATGGACCATATGTCCATTGAATTTAAAATGCTTTGGCAAATATCTCAGGTATCTAAAATAGGTTTGCTTAAATCAGCATAGATCTTTTGCTCAACTAGAGTTTTTCTAAAGTCCCGATAAAATGCCATCTTTGCTCTTACAGAAATCTTCGCTGGAAAAGAGCCTAAATTATCCATCCACGTAGCTAGGTCATACAACTCAATGGAGATATCTCTTGCACAAATTTGTAAGGATAGGGTATCATCATCCCCATCTCCACTATCTCTCCTATTCTCATCCTCACCACTATTACTTTTCCCTTCACTTTCTCCTTCACTAGACTCAACATCATCACTCTCTTGTGCACTATTGTCCTCATATTCATCAAACTCGGTCATAATTTTTGATTCCATTTCCGACTCGGGTTCTTTGATTATAACTTTTTTTCTCTTCGAAGTTTTGAAAACTTCTTCGGCTTTTCGCTTCCTACTGCTAGAAGCAGTAGAATCAGCCTTTTTAATTGCTTTTTTAACTTTACCTATTTATGATCTACAAGCAAAAATAAATTTGTAGTGGTTAATCTATCGACCACTGGCCTATTAACAGAAATAGAGAAATGCTCAAATCAAACATGCAAAATAAGTACCAATTGTTCCAAAAATCAACTATGCAATTGGCAGCAACACTAACACCATTAAAGTTGACCAAAATGCAGTAAAAAAATTCAAAATCGATAGGCAATATAAGCATAAAAATTCAAAAAAATTCTAGCCATTATCCAAAGCAAAACGCAATTAAAGATGCGGAATCAAGAAAATGAACTAAAAACATGTCATATTTTGACTAATTTAATCAAGAACAATTGAATTTTCATAAAACTCAAAATTTACTACACTAAAACGCAACAAAAAATATATTAAAACAGAGCTAAAATTGATCGGGGAAGAAGATTAAACTTATCTGAGCACAAGAGGATGAAGGTTTCGACTTGGGGAAGAAGATTAAAGAAAAAAAATGTTTCAAATCCTTGATGCTCTCAAGAAAATTGAGAAGAAGAGAGGTTGAGGAGAGAGAGGAAAGTGGTTGGATTATTAAATAAATTTAAAAAAGGGTGAAATATTTAATAAATATAAAAAGGGACTTTGTTGTATTTTTATAAACTTGTATTTTATCCCCAAGTTTTTAAAATACTAAAAAGGCCATGACCCCACAACCCTACCCCACATTTTTCTTTTTTCATACCCTAACTCTAGAAAATAAATGAAAAAGAAATTAAGTGGGTATGCCCTTCATTAAGTTTTAAAAGTGGGTACCATTCTAAATCTTCTCATTTGTGTTCGAGAGTTCCTATGAAATATATAGATGTTATTTTGGAATATACACTTGTATGTATAGAATTTTTTCCTAGATTAATCGGCACCCCCTACAGTCCATGTAGGCCCAACTTTGTGTCCATGAATATCCATTTAATAATTTTGAAAAAAACATTGAGCTCATTTTGTTCCAATTTACATGCCATTTGATAATAAAGTAAGATCAAGTCATTCATAATTGGAGTATATAGTGATAAAGTTTGTCATGACATGCAATTATATTCAAAGAATTTGAATTTTGAGTTCTCATATATATTGAACCTATATGTGAGGATCACGGTTGACACAAATGCAGAACTAAAGGACTGGCTGGCATGCAAAAGAATGAAGTTTAACTTATAAGCGGTTAAGTTTGTTGTTTAACTGTGTAGCCAGTTGTCACTGGCTAGTTGTCAAGTTAGTTAGGATGATTAGTGGAGGTTAGCTAGTAGATGTTTATATATAGTGTAGATTGAATGAATTGCAGATGCTAAGAGAGAAAGAATATATTTTAAGTTTCAGTTATAATTGTTATTAGTGCAATTCTACTTCTTCTTTTTCATAGTTTTCACATATTTTCTCCTTCAATTTTGTGATCATCAATGGAGATTACTTGAATTTAATATGGTATCAGAGCTTAGGCGATCAAGCTGAGATGTTGAGCTTGGTCCTTGATTGTTATTCAATTCGAAGAGTTATGGTTTTTTGTGTTTGATCAATATCTTTATGATAGTGGCCGCTACTGAGATCGAAGATACTGGAGCTACCGGAAGAAGCACTAGAGCTACTGGTGGTGATGGAATCGATATAGATGTCAATCATCTATTGTATTTGCCACTTTTAGATTCGCCAGGGGAACATTTGATTTAATTCAAGATCACCGAATAGAGAACTACAATTTATGGTCTTGATCGATGAAAATCACACTATTTAAGAAGAATAAGATCGGTTTTGAGAATGGAACAAGTAGAAGAAATTCTTATGATGCTTCTCTTCATGATCAGTGGGATAAGTGCAATGCCTTTGTTCTCTCATGGATAATGAATGTTGTCACGAAGGATCTGTATAGCAGTATCGTTTATGGATTGAATGGGACGAGTGTGTGGAGTGAACTTAAAGAATAGTTTGACAAGAGGAATATCTCGAGAATCTATAAGCTGCATCAGGAAATTATAGATCTTGATGTGAGGCCAAAAATGCATATATTTAGTTATTATTTACCTCATATTTAGTATTTTTATTTGTCCTTTTTGAGCATTGATTCTATGGATTATGCTTAATATTATATTTTTCTTTGTAGGGTAAAATTGCACCGGACTGCCCTTTTTTTTTTGGAGGATAAAATTGGTGTGAAGATGAAGAAGTTTGGAGCAAAAACAAAATTAAAATCAAGAAATTATATAAGGAAATCAAGCAGGCAGCTTAATGGATTAAATTGAATATAATATTATGAATATATGCATGCAGAGAAGGAAAGAAAACAAATTGAAAGTTGAAAGCTCACCTGCCACGTGGAAGCAACCAATCGAAGACTATAGAATGTTGAGACGGCCACTGTTTGACGCGGACAGTCCTAAATTGGACTGGTTTTTATTTCCCAGTCCATTTTAGACTCAGTTATTTTATTTTGGGGTTTTTTTTACACCTATAAATATTTCACAAAAATAGTTTTTATGTAGCTTTGATAACTTTTGATAATTATTAGAACATTGAAACTTTGAAGAGGTAATTTGTAAACTTTTTATTGAGAGGAAGCTTGGAGCCGCCATGGAGGCCGGAGAAAATTGGTGTATTCTTTTCTTCTCCATCTTTATAAATTTTTCTTTGAGAATTCAAGATTTTGTATTTATTAAACTCAATTTGTAAGTTTATAATTAAAATTTTTGTATGATTTCTAATTGTGATTTTCAAGCCATGAGTAGCTAAATCCCCCAACTAGGATTGTGGGAACCATTATGAATTAATGAAGTAGGATAAAGTACATAGTAATTCTTGAACGTATTTATGCATGTATTGTTGTTTCTTTGGAATTGATTGCTTTCTAACGGTGCACAACGTTAGAACTCATTCTGTCTCTACTCTGGACTGTAGCAAGAGTATTTGGATAGGACTAGCGAATCAATAACAAGACTTGGAGTTATCCTTATTTAATTAACTTTGAGTCGTGATACGGGAAAGTCTATATTGGGATCATAGATAGGGGGCAACAATGCAACACTCATGACACATTAACCTTTGTGTTTGGGGATAGTCATCTACAAGGGGCGTAACATAGTCAGTTAGATGATACATAACCTATCGATTCTACATGCTAAGCACCAAGATAGATCGCTAGTACCTAGAACCTACAAAGTTATGAAATCATGGGAAACACAATCCTAGTTCGTCATTCTCATTGATTTTTCTCGATATAAATTAATATTTGTTTACTTGTTACTTCAAACTAAAAATTATTTACTTGTTCTTTTAAATCCCCCCATTGAAAATAAATTACTAAAAGCTTAAATAACCATATTGATCTTGGTCCTAACCATATTCCTCGTGGGATCGACCTCAACCTTGGTTGGGTTCTATATTTGACAGCGACCTTTTTATACTTCATTGCGAGGTGTAATTTGGGCGACATCAAATTTTGGTGCCGTTGTCGGGGAATACAGTTTAGGGTTAGATCAGATGTGTTTATTTGACTATTAGTTCTTATTTCTTGTATATATATTTTATTTATCTTGTTATTTTTATTTTTATTTTTTATTTTTGAATATTTTACTACTCTTCTTGATATGACTTCTTTCCAAGATAAAGTATGGAGTGATGAAGACTCCTATTTTATTGATCCTTTTTCTTTTGATCTAGTACATTATTATAAGAGTGTGATAGATATATTGCGGGATCACAATGAGAGCATGATAGAGATGCTAACACTCCTTGCAGTAGAAAAACGTGAGTTCATAAAATAGGTTGATAGGTTTGGTTTGGATATTCACAACTTAAAAGAAGATTTCAATGCAAAGGTTGATGGGTGTAACGTCCAACAATTTAGTTATGAGTTATGTGAGGCTGGAAAAAAAAAATTTAAGCAAAATTGAGGAGCTAAAATTGGAGGTCAAATACTTGATTATACTTTCATTGATGTTGTCACTATTGAGAAGAGTACACTAGAGTTATGTGAGGAAGTAGATAATATTATTTTTTTAAAACTCTAGTGCGTTTAAATATGAGGATGTAGATAGTAATGCAATTCACGAGTTAGGGCATATTAGACCTCATCCTAATCGTTTTTTCACATTATGTTTGGATAGTAAGATATTAATCGAGCCATCTGAGCATGTGAAAGAGTGTAAAGAGGAGGAAAAATATGTCTATATTCTTGAATTTATTGTGCCAAAGCCAAAAATTAACATTCCTCACTTAAAGACCAAAAAATGCATGATACGACATCTATTGCTTGGTTCCTTTATTTTTATACCACCGCCTCTTGAGCATAGTAGAAAATTGGAAAAGAAGTTAGGGGTCCAATTCATAAGTTCAAAGTGGAGGGAAAAGTGGGAGGTAACCCAACTATAACTTCTTATTTTTTTTAAATGTCACATTTTCTTTTTCTGTTTTTTTTTTTTTTGTGTGTGTGTGTGTGTGTTTTTGTTTTTTTTTCTTTTTGTGTTTTTCTTGTTTTGAATTGTTTTTGCAGATTTAAGGGAAGTTTGAGTACCCAAATTTAAAGTAAAGGAGCATGTTTGAACTTAAGTGTGGGGTGCGTGCGACCCTAGAGGGTCTCAGGAAGTATCTTTAACCCTCGTTTTATTTTGTTTATTGCTTTAGGGACAATGCATGATTTTAAATGTGGGGTGGGATATCTTCCAATATTTGTTAAGGGTAAAGTATGCTATAGTTTTTTTTTAAAATTTATTTTTAGCTAAAAAAAAGAGAATTTCTTTTTTGAAAAAATCCAAAAGGTACAAAAGATTTAAAAAGATTTTACTTTTATTCTTTAGATTAAAATAGTTTTTGTTTTTATATATATTTAGTTGAGCATACTTTTCCCACCCACTGGTTTTTCTTTTCGGTTCTTTTCTGCGTGTGTGTGTGTGTGTGTGTGTGTGTGTGTGTGTGTGGTGGTTTGAACCGTATTATTTTTTTCGGAATAATTTTTTTTATTTGTAGGAGTATTTTTTTTGGAGTAAAAAAAACTATTATTTTGATTTGGTTGATACTAGAAATTTAGACCTAATTTTGAGTAGTGCTTTTCTGTGAGTGTTAGAGTATGAATAAAATAATAACTTTTTGACACATACGCTCATGGTTGTGACTCTTTATATAGATTATTCTTATTTTGTAGTTTGCTATGACCCTGTCTGTCTTAGAAGTGGAATTGATCCATCTTGATTGATACTTGTGCCATGTGTGGTGAGGATTTTTGCACACATTTCATATTTTGCATCTTAGTCTAGAACTTGCCCTGCATGTTATTGAACCAAAATAAAAAGTATTACTTTATTTAGAATATGATAATATGCTTTCTTTGATATGTGTTGTAAATTTTAGCCTTTTAGGATATTATATCAATAATTAACCCCTTTGAGTCTGTAGCCTTTTTTTTTTTGTAGCCGTATTTTTACTTTATTCCATTTTTTTTTGGATTCCTAATTTTTGCACCCAGCCTCCTTGATCTATGTAGCATACACTGTGTTGAAATTGTTAAATCTGAAGAAAAGGGATGGTTGAGTGTAAAAGGTGACCAATGGTAGCTACGAAGTGGTGAAAAGGCCCTCTTTGAAAGAATGTGACATGCAAAAAAAAAATGATCGAAATATTCTTGATAAGATGAGAATTACTTGTCAAAATAAGAGAGGGTTGAAAAAAAAAGTGATGAAATAATGGGTGATGAAGTTTAAAAAGGGCAAAGTTCTTAGGGAAGTGTAAGTCACTATTATATAGTTTTCCTACCAGTCCCCTAGCCAACATTACAACTCGTTAAAGTCCTTTTTGATTCTATTCGAGCATGCCTAATTAGTGGAGATGTACATAATGGGCAAGCCTATGATTCTTTGTGCATACATGTGAATTCTTTGTGAGTGTGAGAGTTGTTCTTTGATGTTAAGTCCTTAAATTATATTCGATCTTTTGAATTGAGTGTATGGACTATTTCTTCTTGAGAGGGCACTTGTTTCGTGATAGATAGGTGATGTTATTAGCTTTCTTTGAAAAAAATGTATAAGTGAACTTAAATTTGATGAGTTAGAGTTCATCTTTGAGGTTAGGAGGTTAGAGGTTTGTTGTTTGTTTATACTTCTTGCGTAATGATCAGAAAGTGTACTTGATGTTGTGAAATGTTTTATGGTCTAATTGTTTATATCAGCCAAAGTGGTGGCATTCCTAGATTTGATTACTTGAGTTGAGCTTTAATGCTTGCTCGAGGACGAACAAGAGCCTAAGTGTGGGGTGTTGATGTGAGGCCAAAAATGCATATATATATATATATATATTTAGTCATTATTTACCTCATATTTAGTATTTTTATTTGTCCTTTTTGAGCATTGATTTTATGGATTATGCTTAATAGTATATTTTTATTTGTAGGATAAAATTAGTGTGAAGATGAAGAAGTTTGGAGCAAAAACGTAATTAAAATCAAGAAATTATATAAGGAAATCAAACAAACAGCTCAATGGATTAAATTGAATATAATATTATAATGAATATATATGCATCCAGAGAAGGAAAGAAAACAAATTGAAAGTTGAGAGCTTACCTGCCATGTGGCAGCAACCAATCGAAGACTACAAATTGTTGAGGTAGACACTGTTTGGCGCGGACAGTCCTAAATTGGACTGATTTTTATTTTTAGTCCATTTTGGACTCAGTTATTTTATTTTGGGGGGGGGGGGGGTTTACACCTATAAATATTTCACAAAAATAGTTTTTATGTAACTTTGATAACTTTTGATAATTATTAGAACATTGAAACTTTGGAGAGGTAACTTGTAAACTTTTTATTGAGAGAAAGCTTGGAGCCGCCTTGGAGGCTGGAGAAAATTGATTTATTCTTTTCTGTTCCATCTTTATAAATTTTTCTTTGAAAATTCAAGATTCCATATTTATTCTACTCAATTTGTAAGTTCATAATTAGGATTTTTTGTATGATTTCTAATTGTGATTTTCAAGCCATGAGTTGCTAAATCCCCCAACTAGGATTGTGGGAACCATGATGAATTAACGAAGTAGGATAAAGTATATAGTAATTCTTGAATGTGTTTATGCATGTATTGTTGTTTCTTTGGAATTGATTGCTTTCTGATGGTGCGCAATGTTAGAACTCATCCTATCTCTACTCTGGACTGTAGCAAGGGTATTCGAGTAGGACTAGCGAATCAACAACAAGATTTGAAGTTATCTTCATTTAATTAACTTTGAGTCATGATATGGGAAAGGCTATATTGGGATCATAGATAGGGGTCAACAATGCAACACTCATGACACATTAACCTTTGTGCTTGGGGATAGTCATCTACAAGGGGCGTAACATAGTCGGTTAGATGATACATAACCTATCGATTCTGCATGCTAAGCACCGAGATAAATCACTAGTATCTACAACCTATGGAGTTATGAAATCATGGAAAACACAATCCTAGTTCATCATTCTCATTGATTTTTCTCGATATAAATTAATATTTGTTTACTTGTTACTTCAAACTAAAAATTGTTTACTTATTCTTTTAAATCCCCCTATTGAAAATAAATGACTAAAAGCTTAAATAACCGTATTGATCTAGGTCTTAACCATATTCCTCGTGGGATCGACCTCAACCTTGGTTGGGTTCTATATTTGACAGCGACTACTTTATACTTCATTGCAAGGTGTAATTTGGGTGACATCAGATCTCACACAAGAATTAGGCTCTGTCTCCATTTATTACTCCATGCTTTGAGATTTGTGGGGTGAATATGATGCTATGGTTCATACTCCATCTTGTGCTTATCCTGAATCAAAGGTGTTTGCAGAATATCTTCAATAACATCATTTGGTACAATTCCTTAGTGGCCTTAATGAGTCCTTTGCTCAGGCTAAAAGTCAGATCATTCTGATGATTTCGACACCTACTATTAATGAATCCTATGTGATGATAATCCAGGAAGAGACTCAATGTGGTAAAATGATTGCCTCACAACCTTTGGAGATAGGAACTTCGACAATGGCTTATAAGGAAAATCATAGTGGTGGAACTAGTTATTCACAAGGGCAATGATCTGGTTACTTGCAAGGCTTTGGTTATTCCCAAGCATCAGGAGGAAACTATAGAGGACAATCATCCAAAAATAACAGGTGTGATTTCTATATGAAAAAGGGCCATACTAAGGACTCATGCTGGAAGTCAGTAGGATATCCTGACAAGAGAAAGTAATTTGGGGTCCCTACAGCTGTATCTAACAATTTGCACTTGGATATCTCAAGGCAACCACTAGCAGCTGATCAAGAGTCAAAACCTGTGCCTATGCAGGGAAATTACTTCACCGATGAACAATATCAATAGTTGCTGCAACTGTTGTCGAAACCCTCCACGTGCACACACCAAAGTCACAGGTATACCTATTTCACTCTTAAGTCGTATTGAAAAGACTAAATGGCTAGTTGACTCAGGTACCACCAATTACTTGATCTCAAGTTTAGACATGTTTACTAGCTTTGTGCAATTAACTGAAGTTGACACAAGGAAAGTACATTTACCAATAGGAGAGACAAGTAACATTACTTATATAGGATCATCACAGGTTTTGGGGGGCCAAGTTATCAAGGATGTGTTGTATGTACGTAAGTTTTAATACAATCTTTTGTCAGTTCTAACTAAAGGGACTGGTTGCTTTGTTTCCTTCTTTCCTGATTGTTGTATCTTTCAGGATATCTTAACTGGCAAGGTGAAGGGGATTGGTAAAGTGGAGTATGGTCTTTATGTGCTAGAGTTGGATCAACTCAACTTTAAAGGCCTGCCAGGACAAAATTTGTTAGCTAATACTGTTGCTTCTACTTTAGATTAGAATAACGGTATTGTTGCTTTACTTTAAATCCACGTACTGTGAATAGCCAGCTGTGGCACAAAAGGTTAGGGCATGCTCCCATGGACACATTAAAAAAGTTTTCTATTTTTACTGATAAGAAGGTTGTAGATATGTCTGAACACTGTACTGCTTGTCCCATGGCGAAACAGACCAGATTATCATTTCCAATTAGCATGAATAAATGTGTTCAACTTGCTGAACTTATCCATTATGATATTTGGGGACCTTTTAAAGTGCTTACACATGATAACAAGAAATATTATCTTACTTTGGTTGATGAATTCAAAAGACGAGTCTATTCTTGTGCTAAGGTACTTCATTTCTATGCTTAAAAACAAATTCTCCTGGTCTATTAAAACACTTAGGACAGATAATGGTGGGGAATTTATGAATCATTCCATACATATAGAGATACTTGCTCTGGAAGAAAACAACACTTGGAGTTTAGTTCCACAACCACCTGATAAGCATCCTATTGGTTGTAAATAGGTGTTTAAAATCAAATATAAAGCTACTAGGGAGGTTGAAAGATATAAAGCTAGGTTGGTTGCTAAGGGATACACACAACAAGAGGGGTTGGATTACACTGATACTTTTTCACCTGCTGCTAAAATGGTAACTGTCAGATCCATTATTGTTGTAGCTACCTCTCATGATTGTCACATCTTTCAGATGGAAGTATGCTTTCTTACAAGAAGATCTTGTTGAAGAAGTATACATGACTATAGCTCCTGGTTTCTCTCACCATCCTGCAAGGCAGGGGGAGATGCTAGCATGCAAGCTTCATAAGTACTTATATGGAATGAAACAAACATCAAGACAATGTAACCTTAAGATTAATCAAGCACTTCAGAAGCTGGGCTTCACACAAAGTCACTATGACTACTCATTTTTTAGGAAAAGGGAAGGTGAGAAACTGATTTTGGTACTCATATATGTGGATGATCTATTGGTGATAGGGAATGACAATGATCTGATTATCAAGACTAGAGCTGATTTACAGACTTGTTTCAAGATGAAAGACTTAGAGAATTAAATTTTTTCCTTGGCATTGAGTTTGCTAGATCACAGAAGGGCATATACATGAACCAGAGAAAGTATACTTTGGAGTTAATTACAGAGCTTGGGTTAGGTGGTTCCAGAGCTTCTACTACTCTATTGGAGATAAATAAAAAATTGACATCTGCTGAGTTTGACAAAGTCATTGGAAAAGGGAATGCTTGTCAAGATGATGCAACAATGGAAAATCCTGAGGTATATCAGAGGTTGATAGGAAGACTATTGTATTTGACCATGACCAGGCCAGATATCTCATTTGTAGTACAGTCTCTTAGTCAATATATGTATGACCCTAAATAATCTCATCTGGATACTGCTATGAAGGTGGTGAGATACATCAAAGCAACACTAGGACAAGGGGTACTGATGCCATCTACTGGACAAGCAAAGCTCATGGCATATTGTGATGTTGATTGGGGTGCCTGCTTGCAGATAAGGAGATCAGCAATAGGGTACTTGGTTTTCTATAGTGATGCATTAATATCATAGAAGTCAAAGAAGCAGGAGGCATTCTCCAGAAGCTTAGCAGAAGTTAAATTTAGAAGCATGGCTTCCACAACTACTGAGATAGTGTGGCTTATTGTCGTCATGTGGTCAACAATCTTTAAGTCTTTCCATTTTTAGACGTGTTTCCTTTAGAAATGTGTCAATTAAATGAATCTAATGTTTTTTCTTTGCTTTAATCGTATACATCAATACAATATTAATCACAAAGTAATATAATTTATACTTTCTTTTTTTAAAGCGAATTTATACCACTGGACAATGTGTCTAGTGACAATTTATTAATAATAAAAATTAACCTCAAAAGGAAAAATTTAAGAAAGGATGGCTAGAACTTACTTTACCATTCCTAATAAGGTGAGAAACCTCTACTAATTAACAAGCGTGCAAAAAATAAGAGTTAAAAAGGAATAGATATTGCAGGATCATCATAGAGTTTATACCACACTCTATTATGATATTAGAAAGAAGGAAGCTTAAGTAATGAAAAATATAAAAATCAAGGAGATGTTTGAGTTATCAACCTCAAACTCCCTTTTAAGAAACATATGAACTAAAAAGGAATGTTGAGTAAATTGATATATTCTATCCTTGTCTTCTTTTTCAAAGCTGTTTAAAGTCACTTGAAAAATCATCACTTCTTCTTAGATTTATTGGATCTTATTGAAGTTATTGACACTGTCATATGATTCTGTTTTGTCAGTCGCATCGGAAGGAGTCCTGGAACAAACTCCTGTATCACCTTACCATTTCTATCATGATATTTTTTTATTTTTCTACTTGTTTGTTGCCTAGGAGAAATATCGACATCCCTAGTTGCATTTATAAAGCATATATCCACTACACCAAATGAGACTTTTAGTGGCAATTAATTTCTCTTTTAGCGGCAATAGTTATTGCCGCAAATACATTTACCGGTAATTAAGTAAATGTCATGGGATCTAATGTCACTAAAGCTTTTAGCGGTATTTATTTTGAATGCTGGTAAAAATCCATATCATTGCCGCTAAAAGTAATTACTTTTAGCGGAACTTGTTTAGTAGTAGCAGCAATTACTATTGTCGGTAAAGGTGATATGTTAATTACTTTAGCAACACTTGCTTAATAATAGTAGCAATTACTAATGTCGATAAAGGTAATATATTTCAATGGCAATTCACTTAAATCCACATATTTAACCAATCACTCTTTCATAGCATCAAAAGTAAAATCACAAGAGAAATAAATTTAAATGTAGTAAAAAAAGAATTATCAAACTCAGAATACCATTCATTTAAAAACAAGACGAATCAAACTCAATACATATGTTTTTTCCCTTAGAAAAACTAGTAGATTCTCATATCATATCAATGAAATTACCAAGAAACCAAAAGGAAGAGGATAAACTTCACTGCTCAACCTTAAAATCAACTTCAGCTCATCAGTTATCGACCTTGATGCTCTCTCCAGCTAACGAAGATATTTTCATCCAAGGTGCAGTATAGTCCACAGTTTTCACCATCCTTACACTTTGTTGATTAAGTAAAAAAGTAGATCCAGCACATGTCGTTTCAGTAAAAATCCTGTCGTTCTTGTTACTTCCATGTATAATGGGTATATCCTAAAAATTCTTGGAACATACTGTGTGAAAATAAAAATCACCAACTGTTCTCTTATCACCAGAGAAATGGGACAATTCATGTTAGGAGCGGCCTATCAGTGTCCTTTTCAAGCATCTTAATTTATATCCACGTGTTATTCTTTCTATCCAGTAGCTACAATTCCACAAAATGGAAGAGTTAACAACCAAATATAGGATGACACCAACAATCTACCCGATAGTAAACAACTTAGTTTTTAACTAATGACATGTTTTAGTCTCACACCATAAAAAAACTTGCAAAATAATACCGGTGAATACACAAGAATGTGCAATTACTGCATCCGCTCAGGCTACTAATGACATAAACTGTAACGACCGATTTCATTGTTACTGAAAATATCTGCGGTAAAAGCATGTGCTTCTCATTCATCATAAGTGTTAGGATTAATTAATTAGTATGGTAGTATATTTGATATGTACTAAAGTCATACAATATCCTTAGAACAAAGTTAAGTTGGAAGTGTCCTTACCTATTTAGTTTTCGTCTAAGATTAAACTAGGGTCAAATTTAAATGAGCATTTCTCCTAAACTATAAAGATTTAGGGGTCCCAATACCAACCAAACTAAAGATCTCTTAGTCTTCTTTCCAACACAATCAACTGTTTGTTAATCCGCTTCGTGAGTAAAATGTTATGATTATTTTACTAAAGATTGTCCGTGCTGAAAAGCTGAGGGCGCCGTAGCGAGTTCAAGTCGCTATAGCGACATGCATATTGCTATAGCAGTTTATAACCTAATTTTGATTTGTTTCATCCCCCAAACTCCAAAATTTCATTCTTAATCCCTAGAGGGTAGATTTTCTCTTGATTTGGAAGGGAAATCCTTCGTTGAGGTAAGATTTTTACTTCTTTTTAACATTGATTAGTTTGTTCATCTTCTAGAATCACTAGAATGGGGAATTTATGGTGAAATTCTTGTGGTTTAGAACCCTAGGTTCATGAAATTATGGGGAAAACCCATGGGTACATGTATTTTCACCTAGAATTGACTTTAGTTTGTGAATTAACTCTTCCTAGTATGAAACTATGGTTCAAGAACATAAAAGTTGATAGTTGGGGACCTTGAATTCAATAAAGGTGGGACCTTTAGCTTTAAAACTCCATTAATGGAGTTGGGTTGAGCTTGATAGAACTAATTTGATGATTATTGACCCTTAGGTAAATTTGTAGGCTGTGAATAAGGGTAAAATTAGTGGGTTTCAATTCCAAAAGTATTTGTTTGAAGAATAGTTTATTAATTGCTCTTGTAATTATTGTTTATTAGATGATTTAGCCTTCAAAAACGTGAAGTAGAAGGAAGACCATCCATGGTATAGCTTATTTTTTACAGCAGCTTGGTGCCCAAGTAGGTTGTGGTTTATGAGTAGTAGACTATGGTTAGTAATAGTATCCATAAAGTAGATTTGAAGGGAGAAATGATGCTTGGGCCTGCGTGCATGGAGTTGTATGGATAAAACATATATTTAATGTAATAAAGACCTAATTGTGTGTTATTATATTAATGTATGAATCCTCAATGGGTGTTTTGTGTTTGTATGACTCCATGGTGGATTGAAATGTGAATTATGTAAATATAGGTGATAAGGAGATTGTGTGATCTTATAATTTAGTGATTTAGCCTAATTACCATAAAGAGGATGAACTTAGTTTTATGTGTGTTGGAATATGTGATAATCTTTCTTAAAGTTAGTGATGAGAACTGATTATGTTACAAGGTGGCAGGGACATAACATAAGTGCCTAAAGTCAAGTTAGGTTAAGGGTTAGGAAGTAAAACATATAAAGGTGTATGACTGAAACTAAACTATAAGTTGAATAGAGTTGAATGATTGGCTAATGGGGTAGTTCTTGAACCTAGTAATGACTTAAATATAAGGGTTGCTAGATAATAGCAGAATATCGGGTCTCGGTATAGATGAGGAGGATTGGATTAGTGAATGAATTTATGAATGTTGGACTAGAGTTTAGACTCCTTTGGGTTGAATGTGCACTCTAAGATGAATAGTTGAATTTGATAAATATGGCTTGATAATACTTGAATAAGTCGTAGATTGGTCTTTGGACATGCTGTAATTTATGAAACCAATGAATCATATCTACTTGTGAATTGGTGTGTTAAAGAATGATTGTCGTTTACATGTAATGATTAGCTCGAGTTGACCAATTGTTAATCACATAGAATGAAGATATATTAAAAGCTTGTTGACTGTACAAGTATGATTGCTTATTCTCATTGTGGTTGTGATTGTTGTGATATTTGATATTATTGTGGGATGTAATGATAATTGGACATCTTCATAAGATTGGTTGATATTATGATTTGTTGGTTGGCTCGGGTACCAAACCAGTATAGTATATGTATAAGAGCTCGTCCCCTGCAGGTCATGGATAGTGGGTGACCATAAGACCCTCAGCCTGTGTGTACAAAGTGTTTATGAGTGTGACTATTCCTTGAGTGGACCGGATATATGATTATTGTTATTGTTGTTGTTCATCTTGGTTCCATGAGTGAATCCGATCTATGTGCTTAATTGCTAAAGGTGGTTTCTCGTGTAAATCCAAAATGTATGTTAATTTCCATTATTGTTTATTTATGGATCCTTGAGTTGATCCGGGTTAAATTGACAAATGCTTAGCATATTTGCTATTGTTATTGTCGTGTTTGAATTGTGGTATGGATATTGTTAGAGTCATGGATTGTTGACTTGAATATTGTTGTTGAGTCATAGTTGTGGACTGGGTTAATGATTGATAATCAGGGTCTTGACTTAATTTAATGTCTTTATTGACTGTACTTGACTGAACTATTGGGTGTTGTTTGAGAAAGGATAAATGGTATATATAATTAAAGTAATTGTTAAGTGTTTATGGTTGTACTTCTTGTCGCGCCCCATTTTTCTCGCGAAAAGCGAGATTCGACATGACAACTCTTTTTGGAATTAATTTGAGTGAAGAGTCGCCACCTAACGAATTAAGGTGCGTTAGGGCACCATTCTAGACTAATTACGAACTTATTTTAATTTATTAGTCTATGTCAACCAGAAATTCGGATAAGGGTTCAGATTACCTCGAAAGGAAGGTATTAGGCACCTTTCGAGGTCCACAAATGTGGGTCCCGGCCAAATTCATATATTACGTGAGGGATTTACATGATATGCAAAGGTCAATTATTTTTTTTAACTTAATATTGACTAAATGTTTAGACATGAAGATAATAAATAAACTAAACATGCAACTCAGTTATTAGTAATTATCTAAGTGATAAAGTAGTAAAATATATAAACAGACTGTTAATCGGATAAGCGAGAAAATAGAAGAGACACAATGATATAATCGAAAGATTCATTTAAATGGTAAGCCTAAACTACCCCAAATAATTAAAACACTCAAAAATAAAGAAAAGCAAAGACGATTTAGAAGACTAGGACAAGGAGTTAATTTTATCCTATTCGGATCAGCGCCCTTCTTAGTAACGAATGACAATGTCCCATATCGCATTGTCGAATTCTGCTCGGATAAACTTCCATCATGTCGATAGTTCTACCCACCCCACCTAATTGGTTATTAAGCCTAAAATCGTTCTAAAGAAAACGATAAAACTAGCGTTCCCTAAAAATGCCTACCCGTCCCTACTTAATGTCCAAGAGGCGTTGGACGACCTATTTTGGGTAAGGATCTAGACGCAAAGAAAATCTTAGGCTTCCTAATTAGACTCAAAATTTACATCAATCAAAACAAACAAGACTAGCATTTAGCACGTAACGGTTTCAAATATGCCTCTTATTTAATTAAAGTCGATTAGGGTGATTAGCATGCTTAAAAAGACAATTTATTCATTTTTACGTAATTGAAACCTATATGCATGATTTCTAGGTGAGAAACATTAATCAAGGAGCCAGAAATTAGTCTAATGCGTTAGATATTAAATTAAGAATGCCGGAAATTAATTTAAATATGCAGAAAATTTAATCAGATATGCAAGAAATCAATTCAGTAGTGCAGGAAGTTGATTTAAATGGTCAGGAAGTAAATTTAAATATGCAGAAAATTTAATTAAACATGCAGGAAATTAATTTAAAGTGTGCAGGAAGTTAGTTAAAAGATGCTGAAATTAATTTTAAAATGCTGCAAATTACTTATTATATTCTAGAAATTAAATAGACATGTTGAAAGTTAATTATTATATGCTGTAAAATTATTTAGTATGCTGAAAATCAATTAGAGAGCTTGAAAATTTAGTTAAACAATTGCTGGAAATTCAATATAAGTGCTGAAAATTATTTTTTACATTCTGAAAATTATTTTATTTATGCCAAAAGTTCATTAAACATATTTAATTTGAATTAGCACACTCGAAATTAATCTAATGCATCAAAAGTTAGTTAATGAACCTAAAAATATGATTTCTAAGTGATAAAACAATTAATGACCCTAGAATGTTTGCCTAAGTGATAAAATAATTTAATTAATACATGAATTTATTAGATAATCTTATAGGCATGATATCTAGGTGATAAAATATTCAAACATAGAATCCCCGCCCCCGTAGCAGTCCCCATTAATTATATAAATTATGTTCACAATTATTACATGCCAAACAAAGGAGTAAATAAAATACAGAATGAAGCCTAGAACTTCCAATGAACAACCTATCGTTTTCTCGCTCCGGACAACTCTTCAAACGATCCCAAATTCAAGTTTATGCCCCCTGTTCACACAAAATAGACACCCACACATACGCATAGACAACATATAAATTGCCCAAAGGGGCACCCTAATATAACTAACAATTTGAACATAGCCTAAGTTTCAAACACATGAACAAAGAAACACTTCCAGGCACTTCATATGGACAGATTTCAAACAAAATATTAGTGGTCTGCACATAGTCACAATAACAAAAGGATAACCAAAAATTAATAGAGGCCTTGAGTACAAATAGATCAACTAGAGACTCGTTTATGCTCATTTATATATAAAGAACTGAAACACATATCGGTTAAGAGAATGTACCGGTTTGCATTCCATATAATGCTCACGGCATCCAAGATTTCCAATATTCATAACTTTGGCAGAAAATAAGACTACAACAAACTAACACATTAGGAATTGAAGTTACTTCGATGGAAGACTAACCGGTTAACAACAAAAGCAATAAGAGAACTTAGAAACTATCCCTCCTTTCCCACGTAATATGAAAGCTTTTAAATGTAAACAGAGAGGAGAATAATGCTAGCCAAAGCGTGTAAAAGTTTTTTGACCAAAGGTCTGTGTGTCAAGTCTGTGTAAAAGAGAAGTGGAAGTGTGAACAATCCCTGAGAAAATAGTGAAGGGAGGTCTTGTTTAAATACTGAATAGAAGGCAACTAAAGAAAAGAGAATAAATCAAGCTAATCCTTTTCCCTTAATTAACACGCAGAATCATCTAAGTGTAAATAGATGACTATAATTACCGTAAATAGCCAAATAAAGAATCTTTCAAACCAAAGAGATGGACAAATCAGTAAACAGGAGGAGTTTACCATAAATAATCAAGTACCAAGGTTGTCCAAATAAGGAAGAGATCAATCAGCAGCTAGAGTCAATCATAATTGACCAAAATATCCAAGTACTAAAGATATCACCTTGAGAGAGAGCATGAATTGTAGAAGATTTCTCTTAACTAATTTAGCATAAAATTAATCATTGCTTAACAGAAATAATTCGCAAAGTTGTCACATGTTTTGAAAGCCAATTATACAAGAATGAAATTCAAGTTACCGGTAATACTGGACAAGTAAAGGTTGCCATAATTTGAACTTTACATTGAGGGGGAAACAAACACTCATCTATCAAAGTTTTGTTAAAATAGACATGCATCAAAGCTTTTCACATGATTTTGAATATTATACATGCAGTAAAATCTTATAATTGTCATATTTAATCACACACAAAAGGCAATTGTGCATCAATTTCTAAAAAAGAGAAAAAACAGATTAATCAAATCACTAACAAAACTAACTTGACTTGGAGAAAAATCATAATCGAAGTGTCAAACCGAATCCAAAACAAAGCAAAATGAGAAGGAACATCATACAGTGCACCAACTTGAAAAAATGGAAATAATATGAACATGTAGAGTAATCCACAGTCGAACCAAGCGATAAAACAATGTTAAAGACGATTTACGTAGCACAGAGGAGAGTAAATGAACAAGAATCAATTACAACTCCAACATTGAATTCATCCAGGAAAGAATATAATTGCAAGAACATGGATTATGCTAAAAGACTCATAACAACACCCCTCTAAACACATTCACAAAAATCAATATCAAAGCAGGAGAATTAGGATTAAACAAGACTTGTAAAAATTGGGGGTTTTCAACTATGATGGTCTAAAGGGATAAAGGAACACCAACTTGAAAGGTTTGAGTAAAAAAAAATCACAACCAATCTACCAATTTCAAATCGAAGAATCTGATTCAAGGTAGCAAAAGAGAATCATACCAGGGACGGATCCGCACGAATCCGTCATAAACCTTGCAAACCTCGAAATTAGACAACCTTTTATTTGTCAAAATTCTCTCTGTAATTCAATGGAGAAGAGAGAGAGGAAAGGGAGAGGCAAGGTAGAGTGAGGCGGCGACTATGTGGATTGACGGCGGCTAAGGTTGACCTGTCAGAAATGGAGCGTTAGCGATGAAGGTGGCGTTGAATGGCGTCCATGGTGGCTCTCTTACCAGAGTTAGGTTCTGCGGTGGCCAAAAAAAGGAGGAGATTGAAGGCTGTTTCTTTACTTGACGGTGGGGGGCCGCTAGTGATGGGGTTTCAGAGGTTCGCCGATCGATGATAATTTGGGATGGTGGACACTGATGGGAGGCTGCTGATGTGGGGTTTTGCCGGAGTAGGTGATGCGTCAAAAGAGATTTGAGAGGAGGGAAGGAGGTCGGCGGCTGGTAGGTGTTGGGTTGTCGGTGGAAAGTTTTCATCGGCTATGGTAGCTGGTGGCGGTGGGGTGATGCAGCGTGAGAACAAGAGAGAGAGGTGACTGTAGGGGTAACGGCTGGTTGATGAAAAAAATGATTAGGGTTTTGGGGTTAGTTTGATTAAAAGAGAAAGAAAAGGGACCTGATCTGAGCTGTTGGATCATATTTGATCAACGACTGAGATTAATATTAGAATACGGGTCGGATCTGGGTCAAAATAATGGGTCAATTGGAAATAGGTTTAATTGAAATTAAATTGGGGATTAAAATTGAGTAAAATTGGACTCAATTTAAGCTAGAATTGACATCAATCGAACACAAAATGGCTAGAATTTAAATAAATCGGGGACATTAAAAATAGAATTAGGCTGCTATTTAATAAATATAATTCGACAAATATATAATCGTGAAATAAATAAATAAATATAATACTATAAATAAAAATGTTATTTTGGAATTAATAAAGTACAAAAATTGTGAAAAGTTACATTTCGAAATAAGACATTAGTCAACTAAAGTATGTATATATGACTTGTGTATGAAATTAATAGCAATAATAAATAATACTCTTTAAGATTCATCAAGATAATAAGATGTGTGACTAATTATATAAATAATTACATAAAAGAATTTAAATTTTTTAAAAAGATCTAAAAAACATTATTTAGTCAAATAGCAACCCGAGTTGGGTACTGGGAGGTAAAAATTGAGTGCCAACAACTGCCCCTTTGTTGCTTGGGAATGATGGAAGAATTGTCTAGCAATGAACGTTGACATTGTAGCTAATTTTGTCCGACCGAGAGGATGGTTCGCTGAAAAGAAAGAGAGGGTTATTAAAATGGTGTGGCCGAGACTTTAGTTTCAAGTCACCTACATATCTTTAGTTTTACGAGAATCATGTCATGTGTAGTACTAGATTAGAGACAAATGAGATTCCTAAAGAGAATTGATGAATTTGATTGATGATAGCATGATTCGACAAGATTGGAGCATGAGTAATGTAAAAGATGATGCACAAATATGATTTAGGTCATGTTGCGAGATATAGGAATAAAGAATTA
Source organism: Capsicum rhomboideum (assembly GCA_031232105.1). Taxonomy (NCBI): domain Eukaryota; kingdom Viridiplantae; phylum Streptophyta; class Magnoliopsida; order Solanales; family Solanaceae; genus Capsicum; species Capsicum rhomboideum. The sequence continues at coordinate 35,065,729 of CP124716.1, forward strand.
TGTTTCCAAAGAGGAGAGAGAGAATTGTTTAGTCGTCTCGCATTTGCCGATAAACTCAGTAGTAACTTGTTTTAAGGTCCGGCAGGGAACCTAATAGAGCTTATTTTAAGGTTCGGTGAGGAACCCAATGCCATTTTAAGGTCCTTTTGAGGAACCCAATGTCGTTTTAAGGTCCGTTTGAGGAAACCAATGTCGTTTTATGGTCTGTTTGAGGAACCCAATGCTAAGTTGATGCCAAAATGTTAATGCAATGTATTGTTGATTTCAATGTCCTCAAAGTTAAAGAGATAGAGAGACTTCACTTCTTTTCCAGATTGAGGATGTAGTTTGGGTTTTCTTTAATGATGTTGCAAGGTAGTGGCTGCATTTGTACCTGCTATCTGCACTCAAAGAAAAATTGTAAGTCAAAAAGTAAGGTTTACCCATAACTTTGCTTGGTTTGGCTACTTGTTGTTGTTTCATGGACGGATTGGGACTTGGAGTCCATCATAGTGAAATTTTTTAGGAATCCTCAAAAATTTCTACCCTAGTTTAGGATAAAAGATACCTTTCGTACGTCCTTATGAATCGATATACTGCTTCCTTGTGGAATTTTTGAGGTTTCCTAAAAAATTTTGCCCCAGTTTTCACTTATGGAGTCTTATATTCCTGCTTCACTCAAAGAAAAATATTAGTTCAAAAGAAATAGTTGCCTTATATTTGAACATCGTGATCTTAATTTGAATCTATCTTTATATGCTCAAGAGTCGGGCCTATTAGCTCGATATTTCAAACTTGGATTTGAGTGAAGTGTTTTGAATTAGATATGGAGAAAAAGAAATTTTATATTAGATTGAGACCGGTCCTAATAATAGGCTGCCTACGTATCCAAATGGAAATCAGGTCAAACGTAGTTCATGAGTACAAAGAAATATAAAGAAAATAGAAATATTTATTGGCTGTAGGGAGGACGAATGGAGAGTGATGACGATCTTTTCCCTATCACTTCATGTGTTGTGTTTTACACTTCTTTCGCGAACCTCTTGGAAATATTTTTGTTGGATCACCTTGAACAATGATTTCTCTTACAGTGATGGGTCGTAGATGTTGCTTATTGGGCCTCGCTACACTTTTATCTCCCCCTTTTCAATCAGATTCTGAATTTTGTACCTTAGTGCTGAACATTCCTCAATATCATGTCCTTGTATATTTGAGTGATAAGCACAATTTTTTGATGGGTCAAAGTTAGAAGATGGATTCTCAGGAATCCATCCCCTTCTTGGTTGCACAATACCTTAGGCCCTCAATCTTTCAAATATGCTCGCCGATGGCTCAGTCAAAGGAGTAAAAGTATGAGGCCTTATTCTTTTTGGCTGATAAAAATCACCTTGTATTGGATAAGACTGATGTTGAAAGTTGGATTACGTATGATAAACCTCATTTTGATAATCTTACTAGAAAGAGTAGGGTTGGATCTGATAAGCCTCATGTTGAGAATCTTGTGAGTCATAAGGTTCTAGATGCTCATGACGGGAATCAAACACAACATAGACTTCTTCATTATTCTGGTAACATTGTGTCTAAGGTACGAAGGGTGATAAATCCTCTTTCCTTTCCTCGGATAGACTCTTTGGTGCTTGGAAAGTGGTTGGCATTTCAAACACATCCATAATTCTCCCTGTTCTGATACCATATTCTAACTTTTTCCAATTGAAATAAAACTCTCGAAACTGTGACTTCTCAAGAAGCATAATTTTTGGTAGTATATTCCATCCAGCGACCTGATGAAAGTTTGGACAACACTTCTTTAGGCACAAAAGGACTTATCTTTGAAGCTTCCAATCTCTATCGTATTGCCTATTCCTCAAAAGATTCATGAGTCATTCTCTTTACTTTGAGTAAATCCCACATTGTAGGATCAACCTTGATGTTAAACTTATATTTCCCAATGAAGTCTTGAGCCATGTCTTCCCATGTATACCATTTGTCAAAGTCTTGTTTGATGAACCAGGTGAGTGCTATCCCTGACAAACTTTGAATAAACAATCTCATTAGGAGAGCCTAATTATGCCCCATGCCAACTAATCTACCGCAATAGTCCTTTAGATGTGTGATTGGGTCTCCATGCCCATCAAACATACTGAACTTTAGGACTTTGTATCCTGGAGGTAAATCAACCCTTGGATGTAGACATAGTTTCTCATACCTCAGGTCATAAATGCCTTTGGAACGTATACATTCATCCAATCTCTTTTCTAAGTCATGAAGCTTTTGTTGTGGTGCATCAAATAAACTCTCTCACTTTCAAGAGTGGTGTGCGCTGAAGGCAACTGTTAAGAAGGTATGTGAGTAAAATAGGAATAAGGAGATACACCAGGATATATAGAAAGAACATTAGTAGGATTAGTAAAATTATGGTTACATAATATAACAGAAGAAAGTAGGACAGTATTAAGAAATAACAAAAAACAGTGGTTTGCATTGGGCGAGAAGAAAGAAGGCTGGAATTTTTCTGGATATTGAGCATATTTGTCGTATTGTAGATTTTCAATTGAGTCGATGTTCAAATGCTAGACAACCTGTAAATAAAAATAATAAATCGAACAAAATAAGAGTCAGTGTACCCAATAAGAAAAGAGATAGTATGAAAATATGAATCATCTTGGCAAAGAGGACTTTCGGACCAATGGGTGGGCTAGAACATAAACTTGAGAAGTGAATCAATGTCAAAAGGTAGAAGATAGGTTCTAAGACCGAAATACTAGGCTGATTAGGTGAACAAGTAAATAGTGATAAGATATTTAAAAGATAGACATAGAATATTTAAAGGCATTTTATTTTGAAAAAGCAGGAGGGTGAAAAATTTGAAAAGTTTTTAAAGAGTTATCTTAACAGAGACATTTAGCATAAAACATTTGAGAATTTAAAAAAAAATTGTGAAAATCATTTGAATAACCTAAAAAATATTCTAGCTTTCACCCTTATTAGGAAAAGATGAAAGAAAGGGAGAATATAAGATTTGATTGAAAAATTATTTGAATGATAAAGATTGTTCACACTTTTAAAATACGGGGATATTTTGTAAAGAGTGGAAAAAGGAGGACCGCATCCTTATAAAGGATTCCCTACATATCTTGTTGGACAAGAATCAGGTAAGACGTAGTTCAAAATATGAGAGTTATAGAAATTCGAATAGTGGATGAAAATGTATGATGGATAAAATTCTTAAGGAGAGTAGTCAAGTACAAATATAAAAAATATTTGAAGAAATAAAAAATTAGGCATATGCACATAAATTATGAAAGCATTCTTTTCGAGATTATGAAATCTCTTAGAACTTAGGCAATGTTTTCTTAACAAGGTATCCTAGGATTTGAGATGCATATTCCTTAGTAAAGGAATAGACGGTTAGGATCTAGGAATAAGAGTGGGTTTTTTACATGGTTCCCTCAAGTGGACAACTTGAGAGTGGAAAAGCTCATGACTGTCGACGCACCGCTGATCGATCGATTCACAAGACATTTCCCATAAGGTGTTTTAGAATATGAACGTCCGTGCAACCACACAATCGTTCTTAAAAAAAAAGTAAAAGAGGTTCCAAGTGGAGGAATATATGAGCGAAATGCCAGTTATACATAAAGCAGTAACATATAACATATAATGAAAAATAACAACATATTGAACGATATATATAAAAAAATAAAAAAAATTAAGGAAAATAAATAAATTCGCAGTTAAAATAATATTTGGAAATTAAGAACAACATATAGACAAGCAAAAGAGAAATAGATGAACGTGAATAAATATAGACATTGTTTAGACAAACAATGTAACAACCCGTACATTTTCGAACTTATTTGACTACCTTAACATTTATGGAATTATTTAAACTTGAGATAGTTGGTGTATTACCCACTAAATTTATTGGGCTGAATTAATATTATGTTTATGGACTTAATTGAGGCCCAAAATTAAGTAAAAAAAAGATATGGACAAATCACTTGCAAATTGTGGCTAAAATTGGACTTGAGAGAGAGGGTTAAGAGGGGCCTATTTAATCTGAAATTCAGCTCATTTTCAACACATTTCACTTGCAAAAAAATCAATTTTTTCAATCAAATATTTTTCCTCTCTCAAACCCTAGCCACCCTAATTTTCCCAAGGACTTTTTGGACAAATCTTCCACTTGCAAGCCTTGTTAAGTGTTTACCCTTATAGATTAATATATTATATGCATAATAGGTTGTGTCAATAATGTTGGTTAAGTTTAAAAAGTGTTGAGCAGTCTACTTATTGTGAAACAGTCCACTTTTTCTTAATCGGTAAAGGATTTGCCTTCTATGTGGTTTAAACTTGAAAAGGGACTTAAGGTCTTGAAGGAATTGAATTAGATGGATGAAATTTCAGTATGTTTAAGTGTGGTTCTGCCCCTAATCATTCCCCTTGTGTATGGCTTGATGGAAATGTTTATACATGTTTGTATATGGAACGTTTGACGTAGTGAAAAGAGAATACTTTCTTGTTATGTTAAAGTGAAATCTGAAACTATGTGGACTATTTTTGGTATATTTTTGTGGAAAGTATTTATGTGACTTGATGGAATAAATATGTGGAGTTGCATTGAGGTAAAAATGTGAAGTATGCACTTGGTGGGAATCCTATCGGTTTGTGATGTCTATGTTGGTTTATGGATTGTTTTGGCGTTGTGGGTGTTGTGAGGTATTAAATTTTATACCATGTGTTTGGGATGTTGGATAGTTTTTAGGTCCCGTTAAGTGACTAATTACCGTCTTGTAAACTTGTAATGTAGTTAGTTGTTAATGTTAGCTCCGTTATGTACTTGTGTTGTAGAGTAACACATAAGGAAGGAGCTAAATTGTTGTATTCACATTTTGGAACCCGTATCCTTTGGCAGCACCTATTGTTCACATCGTTACCGAACTTATTTCCACTCCGCAATGTTTTAAAGTATCTCATTTCAGGTTTATTAGCAACTGTTATTTAAGTGTCTCTTATTCATTGACTATTGTTCCAAAGCTCCAATAATGTTATGACCACCAATGTAACAATCTCACAATAATTAAAAAAATAAAGTAATGCATATGTGATTGAGTACGGGTGGTAGATTTAAGGGAGAAAGCCTAGCTCAAGCCGATCCCGATTGATTAATGGATACAGGCGGTAGCTCTGGGGGCGAAAGCCTAGCTCGAGACAAACCTGATTTATTGATTTATGGGTGGTAGCTCTAGGGGCATAAGCCTAGCTCGAGTCGATCCCAATGTTATTTACCACTGATCAGTTAGTCCCGGGCATTGTATGATGTATATTGATATAAAGGAAAAAGTAAAGAAATGAATGTAATGTACATGGTTCCACATATACAGTATGGTGGTATATCAGTATTATCTATTCACTTGTATTTGATACCATTGAGTTCCTATATTTCATACAGTTACTTATAGCCTTACATACTCAATACATTCTTTTGTACTGACGTCCCTTGGGGGACCTACCTTACTTGCAGCAGGCACAGGAGCTAGTAAACCTTCACAGTAGGGTTTGGGTCATCTGCAGGCTATTGGTGAGCTCCAGGTTGATTCGGGGCTTTCTAAGTCATTTGTATATATTTTTGGTACTGTGTAGTAGTTGTATAAGGAGGGGAATTGTCTGGACCTTAGTCATGGTTATGTATTTCATTTAGAGTCTTTGTAGACCATTGTAAAGTCAAACGTAGAAGTGCCGTACCTTTTTGGCGTTGTGTCCCCAACGGCCAAGTTTCGTATCTATTTTGAACGTCTTTACATGATTTTCATTGTCAATATATTGTATCTGCTTGTGGCAGAATTTTATTGCATTTAGTGACATGCATATGAATGTACATAATCATAGGTTGGTTCTCTCAGGCCTTACGGCTATGGGTGCCATGTCCTCCCCAATAGGATTTGAGGCGTGACAAAAGTGGTATCAGAGTGGGTTATCCTGGGGTGTCTACAAAGCCGTGTCTGAATAGAATCTTGCTTATGGATGTGTTGTACACCACATATATACGTAGGAGGCTACGGGAAATTTAGGATTTGTTTCTTTCCTTCATTTCCTAGATCGTACAATAAAGCCAAAGTTGTAGGTGGAGTCATATTTACCCAATGAATTTTTTTTATGTTTTTATTTCCTCAGTATAGCAAAATGCGGATTACAAGAAGAGGTAGGGGCAGAAGTAAGAAGCTAGACAGGATTTTCTGAGAAGGAACCAGTAAATCACCACCTAAACAAGCTAATCAAGGTGAAACTAAAAATGAGTTTGCATCGTGGGCTTCTTCTCCTCTTCTACTTCCCGGAGAGCCAAGAAGGAGAGGAGTACCCCCATAACCACCTGTTAATGCTACTGAGCAAGATTTAAGGAATTCGATGCAAATGTTGACTCATATAGTTGCTGCAAAAACTCAAGGACAAACTGGTCCAACTATAAGTAATGACGATGCAGATAAGGCAGCTAGTCGGCGGACACAGGATTTCCTTAAATTAGACCCTTCCACATTCACCGGATCAGATCTTAATGAAGACCCACAAGACTTCATGGACCAAATTCAAAGGGATTTAGATTTTATGAATGTATCTGGTACAGAAACAGTTGAGCTTGCAACATATAGATTAAAAGTAGAGGCTATATTATGGTATGAAGATTGGAAACGGTCTAGGGGTATCGGTGTACTTCCAGCTAGTTGGGAAGAATTCAAATTGGCATTCCTTGATCATTACCTTCCATATGAGATCCGAGAGGCTCGTGTAGACCAGTTCTTAAATCTTTGTCAAGGTAATATGAACGTCAGAGAGTACAATCTTTGGTTTAACTCTTTGGCCAGGTACGCTCCTAATGTAGTAACTATTATGGATGATAGAGTTCATCGGTATGTGGATAGATTGGATCCATATTTGGTTAGGGATTGTACTATTGTTGCTTTGAATAGAGACATGAATATAGCTAGGATACAAGCTTTTGCATAGAAGATGGAGGATCAGAGGCAAAGGAGAAGAACACAAGAATTTGAAAGAGGACCGTCAAAGAGGGCTAAACCTATGGGACATTTCATAGCGTCCCAAGGAGAATTTAGGCCTCGGGTTTTTAATAGACCACCTAGACCATCATTTTCTTATTCTACAGCAGGTACGCCATCCCAATTTTGAGGGTTTAGAGGCAGTCAAGTTGGGCAAAGTAGTGGGATTCAAGGTTCACAAACAGCAAGGTATCAAGAATAAGGAAGAATGAGCCAATCGAGGTTTTTTCATCATCCGTGTCAGCAGTGCAAAAAGCTTTATTTAGGTGCATGTCTGCTTGGGATGGATGGTTGCTTTTGGTGTGGTATGTCGAGGCACATAATGAGAGAGTGTCCACGGAGGGGCACGGGTAGTATGGAGCGACCTACTGGATCAGCCGTTGCATCATCCTCATCGGGTGTACAGCCTACTGGGCGTGGTAGAGGTGTTCGAGGAGCAGCTAATTCTAGTGGAGTCCAGGTAGAGGTGTTTGAGGAGCAGCTAATTCTAGTGGAGTTCAGAACCGTACCTATGCTTTAACGGATCGGCAGAATTTGGAGGCTTCTCCTGATGTGGTTACAAGTACATTATCCGTCTTTTCACATAATGTATATGCATTGATTTATCCGAGCTCTACCCTATCATATGTCACTCCATTGATTGTTGAAAAATTTAAAAGAATACCAAAATTACTAGTCAAGCCATTTGAAGTATCTACACCCGTTAGTGAGTCTATTATAACTAAGAGAGTATATCGTAATTGCATAGTGACTGTTTGTGATCATGATACATTGTCTGATCTTATTGAGCTGGAAATGGTAGATTTTGATGTTATAATGGGTATGGATTGGTTGGCTTCTTGTTATGCCATGGTAGATTGCCGAGCTAAGAAGGTACATTTCCATTTTCCACAAAAAACCGTCCTTGAATGGAGGGGTAATGTTGGAGCACCGAGAGGTAAATTTATTTCTTATCTTAAGGCAAAGAAAATGATATCCAAGGGGTACATATTCCATCTAGTAAGAGTGCAAGATACCGATGTGAAGCCACCAACTCTTCAATCAGTTCCGGTGGTAAATGAGTTCCTTGATGTATTTCCTGAAGATCTTCCAAGTTTGCCTCCAGAACGGGAAGTAGAGTTTGGTATTGATGTGATTCCAGGTACTCAGCCTATCTCTATTCCTCCGTATAGAATGGCCCCGGCAGAATTACGGGAATTGAAAGAGCAATTACAAGATTTGCTAGAAAAGGAATTCATAAGGCCTAGTATGTCCCCGTGGGGTGCACCAGTGTTATTTATACGAAAGAAAGATGGCACATTGATAATGTGTATTAATTATCAGCAACTAAATAAGGTAACAGTCAAGAACAAATATCCCCTTCCCATTTGATGATTTGTTTGATCAATTACAGGGTGCCAAATGCTTCTCAAAGATTGACTTGAGATTGGGTTATCATCAAGTAAGGGTTAGAGAAAAAGATATACCCAAGACAACTTTCCAAAAATGGTATGGTCATTATGAGTTTTTAGTTATGTCATTTGGGCTAACAAATGCACCAGCAATTTTTATGGATTTGATGAATAAGGTGTTCAAGCCATTCTTGGATGTGTTCGTGACAGTGTTTATAGATGATATTTTAGTTTATTCAAGATCAAAATAATGCCATGCTAATCACTTATGACAGGTGTTACAGATTCTTCGTGATCGCAAGTTATATGGAAAGTTCTCTAAATGTGAATTTTGGTTAAAATCTGTAGCATTCTTGGGTCATATTGTGCCGGATGAAGGAATAAGGATTGATACTCAAAAGATAGAAGCTGTGAAGAATTGGCCAAGACCTACAATGCCTACAGAGATTCGTAGTTTCCTCGGGTTGGCAGGTTATTATAGAAGATTTGTTGAAGGGTTTTCTTCCATTTCGGCACCTTTAATAAAGCTAACACACAAGGCGACCAAGTTTCAGTGGAATGATGCACGCGAGAAGAGTTTCCAAGATCAGAAGGATAAGTTGACTTCTGCACCTGTATTGGTACTTCCAGAAGATACAGATTGGTATGCGGTATATTGTGATGCTTCAGGAGTCGGCTTAGGATGTGTATTAATGCATGATGCGCCATGGTTACATGGAACTTTCGATGCTTAAAATAAGGAAAATATGCAATAACTTGGGTGTATTTGGTTGGTATGATGTGGTTTCTGTCCTACATTGCTGGAAAACAGGTTTTGAAGGCAACTAATGATCAAAAGGAAGAATCAAGCCCAAAAACAAAGTGTCTGAAGATGAAAGAACAAGAATCTACACCAGAGAGGGAGTCACGACACCACTCACCTGCCGTGAAGTCTACTCACATGATGTGAGTGGCTGTCATGAGTCTACTTCAGAGATTAGTAAATGTTGTCTAATTTCCACAATAGGACTGATGTGGCATGAGTCCACCTACGTGGCGTGAGTTAACTTCTGAAGATGTCTAATTGAGCCTGATTTCCACGACAATCACCTACGTGGCATGACTTGGTTCCACGATACCAAGTCACGATACCGTGGAAGTTGTCGACTCCGTTCTCCTGTTCTGATTAGGATATGATTAGCTTTGTATCTATAAATACCCCTGTATAGTCCTATGTGCGAGAGTTAGTCAGTACATTATTTTGAGAGGTATTTTTTACTGTTTCTGAGTTTATAAACATATTATTGGTTTTGTAATCAAAAACCCTAATTCGAGTTTTATTGATAATTGAGATTTCAGTTCTTCTTCATTATTGTGAGTGTGCAATTATGTTTTCATCTTTGAATTTTTCTTGCGTTCTTATAATTATGAGTAGCTAAGCTCATCAACTAGGGTTGTGTGAACCATGAGGAATTAACGAAGCAGGTTAAGTGCAAAGTAATTCTGAACCATTGTGAATGCATGTATTGTTATCTCCTAAGTTGTGATTGATCTTCTAACGGTTGCAAACATTAGAAACTCGCCTGTATTCTAGACCTTCTTGAGAGAGAGGTAGAGATTGGGAAAAGGAGATAACCACAGAGATTTGAAGCTATCAACCTTCATCTAATAACTTAAGCCTTAGCGGGAATAGTTATCTGAGATCCAGGACAAGGGTTAGTAGTGCGACACTCGGAGACCCAGAGGAGAAGAGTGAAATATCATCTAACCAAGGTCGAGAGACGTTTAGATGAACATATCTTGTCAGATTTTGCATGCCACATAGCGAGACAGTTTTGTTAGCACAAGTAACCAGTGAAGTTAAGGAATCATTGGGGATCACAGTGCTAGTGTATTTCCCTTATTGTCTACAAACTCGATACAATCAGCAATCGTTACTGTCACTATTTATTCACAAAACCCCCCTAGTTTTACTTACTTTCCAATTATTCCATCTCGTATTCTAAACAAACTTCGACCTATTCCCTGTGGGATCGACCCCAACCTAGTTGGGTTCTATATTTGACAGTGATCGCATTATACTTTTCTGGAGGTATATTTTGGGCGACATCAAATTTTGGTGTCGTTGCCGGGGAATACGGTTACGTAGTTGATTAGTACTGGTTGGAGTTGATTGGTTTTGTTTTTATATACTTTTGAGGGTACATGTCGGTGTATGCCCAATACTAGGAGTCAAGGCAATCCACTGATTCCACTTGATCTTGAAATTGAAAGGACTTTGAGAGCTAATTAAAGAATGGTGAATACCGATGGAGTTCAGGATCCCGCCTCCGCGAGAGACATTCATAACCAACCAATTCAACCATTTGGTCATAAAACAGCAGATCAAACTACCGCTCGATTGACACGAGAAAAGTAGGCTAGGCAAGCAAAAAGAGATAATCGAGTGATGCAAGAAGCTGTACAGCAACTGGCTGAGGCTGAAGAGCAAAAAAGATGACTGAGAGTGCAACCGAGACCATATGTACCTGTTTATGATGATCCTGAAGAAGAGGATGTGGCTTACTTCGAGCCAATAGAGACCGGTGCCATGATTCCACCTTAGTTACCTCCGGGCACTAAGTTTGACATTACCAGTGCCATGATTCACCTGCTAAACTTAAAGGGTATGTTTTTCAGTCTTCCTACTAATGATCCAAACATGAACGTGATGAATTTTGTAGGGGTATGCACATCATATAATCTGCCTGGAGTTGACCCAGAGGCTATTCGATTGAGACTGTTTCCATTCTCTCTAACAGGAGAAGCGACTTTGTGGTTGGCATAATTACCACGAGGATCCATCACTACTCGGCAAGAATTGAGAAATCAATTTCTGGAGAGGTTTTTCCCACCTTCCAAGATGCTACAGCTGAAGGATGAGATCTACAACTTCAGACAACTACATTTCGAAGCACTTTATGAGACATGGATAAGGTTCAAGAAGAAGCTGCAGAATGTGCCAAATCATAGGATGAGTGGTAGAAACTTACTTGAAATCTTCTATAGGGCGTTAAACGTCAATACTAAGGCTGTAGCAGATACCATCACTGGTGGAGCATTTATAAGAATGAGGTGGGAACAAGCTTCAGAAATATTAGATCGTATCACTAAGACCAACCGAGGATGGCATACTCGGACGCAAATACGTCGGCTGGCACATATGCTATTGGAGCCTTAGCAGCACAACGATATTTGGACGAATATGTAGCTCAAGAGGTAATTCAGTTGAGGACAGAAATTGGTCTTCTGGCTAAATAGATAGCGGCCAGAGATACTAAAAAGGTGCATACTATAGGTGCACAAGGTAAATCATCTAAACATGAAGATTATGAATCCGATGAAAAGGTAAAGTATCTGGATTGAGAAGTGGCGGGTTTTTGAGCCAAGGGACAAGGGTCTAACCAACTCTCTTGGAACTCGAGACAAGGGAATCAAGGTCGGAACTACTATGGAGACAATTACAACAAATCAGGGTATAGAGATAGAGAATGAGATCGTGATGGTGATTGGAGGAGGAAAGATGATTATAGAGAGAAGAGTGGCGTATATGTTCCACCTGGGAACCGTGATGCTGACTCTGGAAATTCAAGAATGGAATCCCTTCTAAAGAAACTGGTAAAAGGGGTAGAGAGTCAAGAACAATGCCTGAAGGAGATTATGTTAGACATCTCAGGAATAAGTCAGAAAGTGGAATCTCATTCAATTGCCATTAAAAAGTTGTAGCAACAGTTTGGGAAGATATCATTGGTAATAAATCAACGTTAGCCAGGCACCCTTCCAAGCAATACCATCCAAAATCCAAAGAATGATAGCTATTGTCTAGCCATTACTACTAGAAGCGGGAAATACACGACAGATCCACCTATACCTACCGACAGTGGTAAGACTAATGAGCCAATGGTTATTGATGTAGAAACTGAGTTAGGGCTGAATAATTCAAAGGGCAAAATGATTCCATATCATCATGCTACTAGCAAAAAGGCAAAATCTGAAAAGAGGCAGGAAAAGGAGGTACCACAGGTGCTGAAAACTATCCCACAACCTCCTCCTCCCTTTCCTCAAAGGTTGAAAAAGAAGGCTGAGAAAGGTAAATATCACAAGTTTATTACAATGTTGAAGGAGGTGTCAGTAAACATCCCTCTTGTTGAGGTATTGGAGTAGATGTCAGGTTATGCGAAGTTCATGAAAGACTTGGTGATAAAGAAGAGAACTGTCAGTTTTGAGCCAGCATATAACTTACATCATTGTAGTGCAGTTGCTTTGCTTTCCCTAGTTGAAAAAAAAGAGGATCCACGAGCTTTCACAATTCCTTGTACTATCGGGGTCCTTCAACTTTGCTAAAGCGCTTTATGATTTGGGTGCTAGCATTAACTTAATGTTGTTAGCCATGTTCAAACAGTTGGGGTTGGGATCACCAAAACCAACCTCTATGAGACTTTTCATGGATGATAGGACTGTGAAAAAGCCGGTGGAAATTCTGTATGATGTTTTGGTAAAGGTTGCATCTTTCATATTTCTGGATGACTTTGTAATCCTAGATTGTGAAGTTGAATTTGAGGTTTCCATCATATTGGGAAGACCATTCCTTGCCACTGGTCGTGCACTGGTCAACATGGAAACAGGGCAGATGAAATTTAGGTTAAATGAAGAACAATTCACTTTCAATGCTTGTCGTTCCATGAAGCAACAAAGAGATAAAAGGGTGATTTCAGTGATAGATGCAATTGATGATAGTGATGTTGTTGTGTCTCTTGAAGAAAGGTTGGGGGTAGAAGTTCTTGCGGCCGTGATTATGAATTTTGATAGCAATAGTAATGAGAAATATGATGAGATGGTTGGTGCACTCGCTGGTAAAGGAGCATACACTTATGCTCCAAAGAAATTTGATCTCGATTTGAAGAATAGGGTAACCCCACCAGCTCGTCCGTCTATTTAGGAGCCTCTAGTTTTAGAGCTTAAGGCTCTTCCGGCTCACCTTCGCTACATATTTTTAGGAGCCAACAATACCTTGCCTGTGATTATTTCTGCTAAATTGGTGGAGTGGAAAGTAGAGGCTCTGGTTTCAGTATTGAGAAGATTTAAGAGGTCCATTGGTTGGTCCATTGCTGATATTATAGGAATTCCACCAGACATTTGCACTCACAAAATTCAACTTACTCCTGAGTGAATACCGAGCTTTGAGCATCAATGTCGTATAAACCTACTAGTGCAAGAGGTTGTGAAGAAAGAGATCATCAAGTGGTTAGATGCAGGAGTGGTTTACCCTATTGCTGATAGCAAGTGGGTGAGCCCAGTTCAGTGTGTGCCAAAGAAGGGAGGAATCGCTGTGGTTCCAAATGACAAAAATGAGTTAATTCCAATGAGGATGGTTACTGGATGGAGAGTTTGCATGGATTATCGAAAGATGAATTCTTGGACAGAAAAAGATCATTTTCCTATGCCCTTCATGGATCAGATGTTAGACCGTCTTGCTGGTAGAGGATGGTATTGTTTTCTTGATGGTTATTCGGGGTATAATCAGATTTTTATTGCCCCAGACCACTTTCACTTGTCCATACGGGACATTCGTATTTAAAAGGATGCCCTTCGGTTTGTGTAATACACCGGCCACTTTCCAATGCTGCATGATGTCTATTTTCTCCGACATGGTGGAATACACTATTGAGGTTTTTATGGATGATTTTTCTATTGTGGGAGACTCATTTTATGGTTGTTTGGCACACCTTACTAATATGCTGCAAAGATGCGAGGAGTGCAACTTAATGCTGAATTGGGAAAAATGTCACTTTATGGTCAATGAGGGTATCGTATTGGGGCATCAGATTTCAAAGAATGGCATCGAAGTGGATAAGGAAAAGATTGAGGTAATTGAGAAGCTACCTCCACCTATATCCGTGAAAGGTATTCAAAGTTTTTTAGGTCATGCTAGTTTTTATAGAAGATTCATCAAGGATTTCTCTAAGATTGCACATCCTTTATGCAAACTTTTGGAGAAAGAGGTGAAGTTCGTGTTCAATGAGGCATGTATAAAATCATTTGAGTGTCTTAAGGAGAATTTGGTTTCAACCCCTATTATTGTGTCACCAGTTTGAACGATGCCTTTTGAGGTTATGTGTGATTCTAGCGGAGTGGCTTTGGGTGCAGTCCTTGGCCAAAGACGTGAAAAGATGTTATATCTAATTTACTATGCGAGCAAAATGCTTAATCCAGCTCAAAAGAATTATACTGTGACTGAGCAAGAATTGTTGGCAGTGGTCTTTGCTTTTGAGAAATTCAGATCTTACTTGATAGGTATGAAGGTGATTATGTATACAGACCATGCAGCTCTTCGGTATCTTATGTCAAAAAAGGATGCTAAGCCAAGATTGATTTGGTGGGTACTTCTATTGCAAGAATTTGACTTTGAAGTCAAAGATCGTAAGGGAACCAAAAATCAAGTTGCTGACCATCTATCACGCCTTGAGGAGGAGGCCATGCTTAAATTAAGGGATGATCTTGAGATTGATGATACTTTTCCAAATGAGCAAGTACTAGCAGCATCTCAAGACTTAATCCCTTGGTTTACTGATTTTGCCAACTTTTTGGCAAGTGATCTTATTTCGAAAGATATGTCGTATCAGCAGAGAAAGAAATTCATGCATGAGGTAAGAAAATTCTTATGGGATGAGCCATATTTATTTAGGGTGTGTGCTGATGGCATAATTCGAAGATGTGTTCCAGAGGTCGAGATGATGAATATTTTGGAAGCATGTCATTCATCTCCAGTTGGGGGTCATCATGGAGGTGCGCGGACTGCCCATAAAATCTTGCAATGTGGGTACTACTGGCCCAGTATTTACAAAGATGCTCATGTTTATGCTAGCACTTGTGACCAATGTCAAAGGCAAGGGAATATTTCACGCAGACAGAACTTCCTATGACAACTATACTTGAGCTTGAATTGTTCGATATGTGGGGAATTGACTTTATGGGCCCTTTTGTGAGCTCGTATGGAATGAAATACATCTTGGTAGATGTTGACTATGTTTCTAAGTGGGTGGAGGCAATCACGCTTCCTAATAACGAAGGAAGAAGTGTCACAGCATTCTTGAAAAAGAACATATTTTCACGATTCGGTACACCCCGAGTTATTATTAGTGATGGAGGATCCCACTTATGCAATCGTCTGTTCAAGTCCCTGCTTGAAAAATATGGTGTTAAACATAATGTGGCAACACCTTACCATCCTCAGACAAGCGGGAAAGTTGAGGTGTCAAATCGTGAGATCAAGTCTATTTTGGCAAAAATAGTGAATGCCAATAGGACTGATTGGGCTCAAAGATTGGATGATGCGTTATGGGCATATCAAACTGCCTTCAAAACGCCAATTGGTGCATCACCATATCAGTTGATTTTTGGAAAATCTTGCCATTTGCCTGTCGAACTTGAACATAAGGCTTTGTAGGCTTTAAAAAGGTTGAATTTAGACTGGAGTGAAATGGCTAAATTAAGACTTGAGCAGATAAATGAGATGGATGAATTTCATATCCAAGCTTATGAGAGTTCAGCAATATATAAAGAAAATATGAAATTATATCATGATCGTCCAAATGAGAACCGAGAGTTTCACCCGGGAGATTTGGTGCTACTTTATAACTCCAAGCTTCGCTTGTTTGCTGGAAAATTAAAGTCCAAATGGTCTGGACCATTCACGGTAATTAGGGTATTCCCTCATGGAGAAATTGAGCTAAAAGGAATGGATAATGTTCTATTCAAGGTCAATGGGCAGCGTGTTAAGCATTATGTGGGAACCATAGAAGAAATAAGGACATGTGAGGAACTTAAGCTTAATGAAGTCTAAGTAGTCAAGCTAGCTATGTCGTGTTGCGATGTTAAATCAGGTGCTTCATGGGAGGCAACCCATGGGCTAGTTGGTGAAGTCTGAGTATTAAAGTTAGTTGTGTTGTGCTGCAAAGTTAAATCAGCCGCTTTATGGGAGGATTGACAGCTTTGAGGCACAGATGGCCACCCGATTGAGTACCGTACAGGGTCCTGATATGATCGTATTAACACAGGAGGTGGCATTATTGAAAGAGGAGGTTAGAGCTTTGGCTTCGACCATCACTCATGTTATCCCACCTATGCCTGCTCAGGCATCAATGCGACCAGCCTTTGAGGTATATCTGTTTTCTGACGAGGAGCCTCTGATGGATAGAGGCAAGAGACCATGCATTCCCGAGTACCAGGTAGATAGTGATGATGAGTATGAGAGTAATCTTCGGAGAGCGGTTAAAGCCTCCAGGGTGGAGTACCATACGAGCCAGATTGCAGAGGAGCAGAGGGTGCGTGGTGCATCCGCTAGTCAGGCCACCCCTCCATCGGATGCACCTACCAGAGAGCCCACAGAGCAGACTGATGATCCCATTGTGGGCAGTCCTGCTTCTGGCACTTAGGGTGCCACATATATGTCTTCACTCCCTTGTATTTTATTGATATCTATGCATTGAGCGCAGTGCACCATTTTTAGTTGGGGGTAGGGGTGTACCACCACTTGGGGGGTTTTGTTGTCGTGTTTCTTTTCCCCCCAAGTGTGCTATCATAGTAGAACTGGCATGTTTAGGGTGTTATTTATAGTATTTCTGTGTTTTTATGTTTAATTAGGAGAAAAATAGGGGAACCTTAGTGCAGTCCAATTTTGAAGTTGATGCTTTTTGATTATCTAAAGGATACCCCTCCTGAAAATTTTGGTTTTGAATTGTGTGTGTAGCATGTTTATGTGTGATAGTTGTTGGATCTTGTTATGTCACTAGGATTATAGACAAAATAACTATACCCAGCATTGCATGAATCGGATAGGTAGTAACTGATAATACAACCCTGTGCTATGTGTGTGTGAGGTCATTACTTAGTTGACTTTGTGTATGCAATCCAGAACTTGCCCGGTAGTCTTGCCTAGGATTAGAGGATAGGGGGCTAGGAAAGGATCATAGGCCATTTTTGAATAAGTCCACTTTTAGCCTAAATGCCAGACCAAATAAATAAGTATCCCTTGATCCCGATTTTGAGCCTTAATTGACTTATTTCTTTCATTAGCCTATTCACCTTCCCATTTTAATTACAATGAATCTATCTTGGCCCTGGTCCCTTCTTGTACACTGTGTACCTCAACTCAGGCAAATAGTCTAAGTTAAGGGTGGCTATTATAGGGGTGCGTAGATTGATTTGGGTATGAAGAAGGGGGTAATAAAAGAAAAAAGAGAAAATAGATTTTGGTGTGAAGAAAAAGAAAAAAAATATAAAGTAAAAAGAAAAAGAGAAAAAAAAAGAGGTTGTGTTGTGAGGTTTGAGGAAAAGGACACCCAAAATCTGAAAATAAAAGAAAGGAGAAGAAGGTAGAATAAAAAAGAGAAAGGTTGGAAGTTGGAGCCAAAAATAGTGTAGTGTAAAGGAGGGTTGAGTCACCATATCTATATGTACCATACCCTTCCCCAAGCCTATATTACAAGCCGAGTAAAGTCCCATAGTGATCCTAGTCCAACTGTCTAAAAATTAAGGCATAGAAAATAAGGGCAAGCATATGGTATTTCATGCACACTGTTTGAACTTCTTTGTGAGAGAGAGTGTTTTGACCGAGTTCCTAATTTGAGATTCATTAGCATACTGTGATTGCATGGGACTTCTTTGATTGTGAGAGTACATGGGTTGCATTGTTAGCGGCTATTTGTTCAAATAATGTCATTTGTATATATATTTAGTTGTTTGTTCGTAATCTGGTGCCATCACTTGATCCCTTATGTGTCATGATAATATGCTGCCTGTATACACACTATGGTTTTGATTTGCAAATAGGAGGGGTCGGCAAAGTTTTTGTGCCAAAGGTAATGATTTAACTGTCATAGGTCCCTTAGGTTTCTCTTAGTTAAGCATCGTATATATCTGTTTTTGTTTTGTTCGCCTGAGGACATGCAAACATTCTAAGTTGAGGGTGTTGATGCGCCATGGTTACATGGCACTTTCGATGCTTAAAATAAGTAAAATATGCAATAACTTGGGTGTATTTGGTTGGTATGATGTGGTTTCTATCCTACATTACAGGAAAATAGGTTTTAAAGGAAACTAATGATCAAAAGGAAGAATCAAGCCAGAAAACAAAGCGTCTGAAGATGAAAGAACAAGAATCTGCACCAGAGAGGGAGTCACGACACCACTCACGTGTCGTGAAGTCCACTCACGTGACGTGAGTGGTTGTCGTGAGTCTACTTCAGAGATTAGTAAATGTTGTCTGATTTCCACGACAGGACTATCGTGGTGTGAGTCCACCTACGTGGCGTGAAAGTGTGGCGTGAGTCAACTTCTGAAGATGTCTAATTGAGCCTGATTTCCACGACACTCACCTATGTGGCGTGACTTGGTTCCACGACACCAAGTCATGATATCGTTGAAGTTGCCGACTGTTCTTCTGTTCTGATTAGGATAGGACTAACTTTGTATCTATAAATACCCCTATATAGTCCTATATGCGAGAGTTAGTCAGTACATTGTTTTGAGAGGTATTTATTTTACTGTTTCTGAGTTCATAAACATATTCTTGGTTTTGTAATAAAAAAAACTAATTCGAGTTTTATTGATAATTGAGATTTTAGTTCTTCTTCATTATTGTGAGTGTGCAATTATGTTTTCATCTTTGAATTCTTCTTGCGTTCTTGCAATTATGAGTAGCTAAGCTCATCAACTAGGATTGTGTGAACCATGAGGAATTAACGAAGCAGGTTAAGTGCAAAGAAATTCTAAACCATTGTAAATGCATGTATTGTTATCTCCTTAGTTGTGATTGATCTTCTAACGGTTACAAACATTAGAAACTCGCCTTTATTCTAGACCTACTCGAGAGAGAGGTAGAGATTGGGAAAAGGAGATAACAACAGATATTTGAAGCTATCAACCTTCATCTAATAACTTGAGCCTTAGTGGGAATAGTTATCTGAGATCCAGGACAAGGGTTAGTAGTGCGACACTCGGAGACCGAGAGGAGAAGAGTGAAATATCATCTAACCAAGGTCGAGAGACGTTTAGATGAACATATCTTGTCAGATTTTGCATGCCACATAGCAGGACAGTTTTGTTAGCACAAGTAACCATTGAAGTTAAGGAATCATTGGGGATCACAGTCCTAGTGTATTTCCCTTATTGTCTACAAACTCAATACAATCAATAATTGTTACTGTCATTGTTTATTTGCAACTTCCCCCCCCCCCAGTTTTACTTACTTTCCAATTATTCCATCTCGTATTTTAAACAAACTTTGACCTATTCCCTGTGGGATCGACCCCAACCTAGTTAGGTTATATATTTGACAGCTACCGCATTATACTTTTTCGGAGGTATATTTTGGGCTACATCAATACAACACGGTAATGTAATAGCTTATGCCTCGAGACAGTTGTGACCACATGAGAGAAATTATCCAACACATGATCTTGAGCTAGCAGCTGTGATATTTGCTTTAAAGATATGGCGCCACTATTTGTATGGGGTTCATGTTGACATATATACCGACCATAAGAGTTTGCAATATATCTTTAAACAGAAGGACTTAAATCTGAGGTAGCGGAGGTATCTTGAACTATTAAAAGATTATGATATTGATATCTTATATCATTCGGGGAAAGCAAATATAGTAGCCGATGCATTAAGCCGCAAAGCAATAGAAAGCACTAATGGCCAGCTTATGGAAAACCAAGGTATTGTCAAGGATCAACATCAACTAGCCAGCTTGGGGGTTCATCTTCTTGAAACTCCAAATGAAGGAATTATGGTGCAAAATGCGGCAGAGTCTTCATTAGTAGCTGAAGTGAAGGAAAAACACTATGCGGATCCTATTTTATTGCAGCTGAAAGAGAATGTACAACAAGGTTTGACAAAGGCATTTGATCTTACGCAAGAGGGAGTGATTCAGTGCAAAAGTAGATTATGTATACCTGATGTAGATGAGCTAAGGAGATGGATTATGACAGAGGCACATCATTCACGGTATTCCATTCATCCGGGAGCCACTAAAATGTATCATGATTTGAAAGAAATGTATTGGTAGGGTAACATGAAAAAGAACATTGCAGAATTTATAGCTCATTGTCCAAATTGTCAACAAGTAAAAGTAGAGCATCAGAAGCCTGGAGGTTATATGCAATGTATAAATCTTCCAATCTGAAAGTTGGACATGATCAACATGGATTTTATCACAGGTTTGCCTCGTACACTTTGGAAATTAGATTCCGTATGGGTAATAATTGACAGGCTTACCAAATCGGCACACTTTCTACCCGTCAAGACCACCTACACAACTGAAGGTTATGTGAGGTTGTATATTAAAGAGATAGTTCGACTACACAGAATTCCTATCTCTATTATATCAGACAGGGAAGCTCAATTTACTGCACACTTTTGGAAGTTTTTCAGAAGAGTTTGGGAACCCAAGTGAATTTAAGTATGGCTTTTCATCCTCAAACAGATGGACAAGCAGAACGTACTATACAAACACTGGAAGATATACTACAAGCTTGCACATTGGACTTTAAAGGTAGTTGGGATGATCATTTATCTCTTATTGAATTTGCCTACAATAATAGCTATCATTCAAGTATCAAAATGACGTCTTATGAAGCTTTATATGGAAGAAAGTGTAGATCACCAATTGGATGGTTTGAAGCAGGTGAAACTGCCTTATTTCGGCCAGATCTTGTTCATCAAGGTTTGGATAAGGTTAAGGTGATACAACAACGGCTACAAACAGCCCAAAGTTGGCACAAGTCATATGCCGATGTTAGAAGAAGGGGGCTAGAATTGGCCATAGGTGATTGGGTATTCTTGAAAGTGTCACCAATGAAAGAGGTAATGAGATTTGGGAAGAAGGGAAAGCTGATTCCACGTTATATAGGGGCGTATAAGATTGTCCGAAGATTTGGTAAAGTTGCTTATGAATTAGAACTACCCCAAGAACTCTCCACAGTTCATCCAGTGTTTCATGTTTCAATGCTTCGTAAGTGCATAGGAGATCTATCTCGTATTGCTCCCACTGAAGATGTACAAGTTACAGAAGATCTCACCAATGAAGAAGTGCCTAGTACTATTTTGGATCGACAAGTTAAGAGGTTAATAAATAAAGAAGTAGCTTCTATAAAAGTGATTTGGAAAAATCAGCAAGTAGAAGAAATCACATGGGAAGTCGAGGAAATGATGAAGTCTAAGTACCCGCATTTATTTCAAACTAAAGAGAAAGTTCAAGATGCAGAATTGGAGCAATAACAAGTAAGTATATAAGTATTATGTGTATGTGATAATATGAAGAATGAATTTAGACTTGAACTTGTTTAGATTGGCTAATGTTACTAACATTTGAGGACGAATGTTCCTAAGGGGGGAAGGATGTAACACCCCATACATTTCTGAACTTATTTGACTACCTTAACATTTATGGAATTATTTAAACTTGAGATAGTTAGTGTATTGCCCACTAAATTTATTGGGCTGAATTAATATTATGTTTATGGACTTAATTGAGGCCCAAAATTAAGTAAAAAAAAGACATGGGCCCAAAAAGGAGATGATCTATTTAAAAATGGACCAAGTAAATAAACCATCTACTTGGACTTTTTGACCCAAATTGTGGATAAAATTGGACTTGAGAGAGAGGGTTAAGAGGGGTCTATTTAAGCTGAAATTAAGCTCATTTTCAACACATTTCACTTGCAAAAAAATAAAAATTTTCAGTCAAATATTTTTCCTCTCTCAAACCCTACCCACCCTAATTTTCCTAAGGACTTTTTGGACAAATCTTCCACTTCCAATCCTTGTTAAGTGTTTACCCTTATAGATTAATATATTATATGCATAAGAGGTTGTGTAAATCATGTTGGTTATGTTAAAAAAGTGTTGAGCAGTCCACTTATTGTGAAACAGTCCACTTTTGCTTAATCGGTAAAGGATTTGCCTTCTATGTGGTTAAAACTTGAAAACGGACTTAAGGTCTTGAAGGAATTGAATTAGATGGATGAAATTTCAATATTTTTAAGTTTGGCTCTTCCCCTAATTCTTTCCCTTTGTGTATGGTTTGATGGAAATGTTTATACGTGTTTGTATATGGAACGTTTGGCGTAGTGAAAAGAGAATACTTTCTTGTTATGTTAAAGTGAAATCTGAAACTGTGTATATTGTTGTGGAAGTTATTTATGTGACTTGATGGAATAAATATGTGGAGTTGCATTGAGGTAAAAATGTGAAGTATGCACTTGGTGGGAAATCCTATCGGTTTGTGATGTCTATGTTGGTTTGTGTACTGTTTTGGTGTTTTGGGTGGTGTGAGGCAGTAAATTATATTTTAGGAGGGTGGAATGAAGTTATGTGGTATTAGGAAAGAAGGTGGAATTATATACTATTTGTTTGGGATGTTGGACAGTTTTTACTTCCCGTTAAGTTACTAATCACCGTCTTGTGAACTTGTAATGTAGTTAGTTGTTAATGTTAGCTCCGTTATGTACTTGTGTTGTAGAGTAACACATAAGGAAGGAGCTGAATTTTTGTATTCACATTTTGGAAAGATAAGGTATGTAAGGTTACTCCTTTCCGTATCCTTTGGCAGCACCTATTGTTCACATCGTTACCGAACTTATTTCCACTCCACAATGTTTTAAAGTATCTCATTTCAGGTTTATTAGCAACTGTTATTTAAGTGTCTCTTATTCATTGACTATTGTTCTAAAGCTCCAATAATGTTATGACCACCAATGTAACAATCTCACAAAAATTAAAGAAATGAAGTAATGCATATGTGATTGAGTACGGGTGGTAGCTTTAGGGGCGAAAGCCTCAAGTCGATCCC
The DNA here is from genome assembly GCA_031232105.1 of Capsicum rhomboideum. NCBI lineage: Eukaryota > Viridiplantae > Streptophyta > Magnoliopsida > Solanales > Solanaceae > Capsicum > Capsicum rhomboideum. The sequence continues at coordinate 35,089,026 of CP124716.1, forward strand.
AATTGATTATTGGATACAGGGGTTAGCTCTGGGGGTGAAAGCCTAGCTCTAGCCAAACCTGATTTATTGATTTATGGGTGGTAGCTCTGGGGGCATAAGCCTAGCTCAAGCCGATCCCAATGTTATTTACCACTGATCAGTTGGTCCCGGGCATTGTATGATGTATATTGATATAAAGTAAAAAGTAAAAAAATGAATGTAATGTGCATGGTTCCACATATACAGTATGGTGGTATATCAGTATTATCTATTCACTTGTATTTGATTCCATTGAGTTCCTATATTTCATACAGTTACTTATAACCTTACATACTCAGTACATTCTTTCGTACTGACGTCCCTTGGGGGACCTACCTTACCTGTTGCAAGGCACAGGAGCTAGTAGACCTTCACAGTAGGGTTCGGGTCATCTACAGGCTATTGGTGAGCTCCAAGTTGATTCGGGGCTTTCCGAGTCATTTGTATATATTTTTTGTACTGTGTAGTAGTTGTATAAGGCGGGGACTTGTCCCGACCTTAGTCATGGTTATGTATATCTTTTATAGGCTTTGTAGACCATTGTAAAGTCAAACGTAGAAGTGTCTTACCTTTTTTATGTTGTGGCCCCAACGGCCAAGTTTCATATCTATTTTGAACGTCTTTACATGATTTTTGTCGTCAATATATTGTATCTGGTTGTGGAAGAATTTTAGTGCATTTAGTGACATGCATATGAATATACATGATCATAGGTTGGTTCTCTCAGGCCTTGCGGCTACAGGTGCCATGTCCGCCCCAATAGGATTTGAGGCGTGACAAACAAATAGAGGAAAATGGAAGGAAATTAACATGGAAGCAAATAATTAATTTAACACACAAATAAAGTTAAAAATCCCACATAACATACAAATTCATAATGATTAGAACCTAAATATTCCCAGTAGAGTCGTCATGCTGTCGCACCACATTTTTCTGACGAAAAGTGAGATTCGACGTGACAACTCTTTTTGGAATGATTTAGAGTGAAGAGTCGCCACCTAACGAATTAAGGTGCTTTAGGGAACCATTTTAGACTAATTACGAACATATTTTAATTTATTTTTCTACGTCAACCAGAAATTCTAGTAAGGGTTTAGATTACCTCAAAAGAAAGGTGTTAGGTACCTTTCGAGGTCCACAAATGTGGGTCCCGTCCAAACTCATATATTACGTGGGGGATTTACGTGATAAGCAAAGGTCAATTATTTTTATTAACTTAATATTGACTAAATGTTTAAACATGAAAATAATAAATAAACTAAACATGCAACTCAGTTATTAGCAACTATCTAAGTGATAAAGCAGTAAAATATATAAACAGACTGTTAATCGGATAAGCAAGAAGATAGAAGAGACACAATGATATAACCAAAGATTCATTTAAATGGTAAGCCTAAACTACCCCAAATAATTAAAACACTCAAACATAAAGAAAAGTAAAGAAGATTTAGAAGACTAGGACAAGGAGTTAATTTTATCTTATTCAGATCAACGCTCGGCTTATTAATAGATGATAATCTCACATATCGCATTGTCAGATTCTACTCGGGTCAACTTCCATCATGTCCGATAGTTCTACCTACCCCACCTAATTTGTTATTAAGCCTAAAAGTATTCTAAAGAAAACGACAAAACTAGCATTCCCTAAAAATGCCTACCCGTCCCTACTTAATGTCCAAGAGGCGTTGGATGACCTATTTTGGGTAAGGATCTAGACGCAAAGAAAATCTTAGGCTTCCTAATTAGACTCAGAATTTACGTCAATCAAAACAAACAAGACTAACATGTAGCACGTAATGGTTTCAAATATGCCTCTTATTTAATTAAAGTCGATTAGGGTGATTAACATAGTTAAAAAGATAATTTATTCATTTTTATGTAATTGAAACCTATAGGCATGATTTCTAGGCGAGGAGCATTAATCAAGGTGCCAGAAATTAGTCTAATGCGTTAGATATTAAATTAGGAATGTTGGAAATTAATTTAAATATGCAAAAATATATTTAATTAGATATACAGGAAATCAATTTAGTAGTGCAGGAAGTTGATTTAAATGGGAAGAAAGTAAATTTAAATATGCAGAAAATTTAATTAAACATGCAGGAAATTAATTTAAAGTGTGCAGGAAGTTAGTTAAAAGATGCTGAAATTAATTTTAAAATGCTGCAAATTACTTATTATATTCTAGAAATTAAATAGACATGTTGAAAGTTAATTATTATATGCTGTAAAATTATTTAGTACGCTGAAAATCAATTAGAGAGCTTGAAAATTTAGTTAAACAATTGCTGGAAATTCAATATAAGTGCTGAAAATTATTTTTTACATTCTGAAAATTATATAAAAAATTCTGAAAATTATTTTATTTATGCCAAAAGTTCATTAAACATATTTAATTTGAATTAGCACACTCGAAATTAATCTAATGCATCAAAAGTTAGTTAATGAACCTAAAAATATGATTTCTAAGTGATAAAACAATTAATGACCCTAGAATGTTTGCCTAAGTGATAAAATAATTTAATTAATACATAAATTCTATTAGATAATCTTATAGGCATGATATCTAGGTGATAAAATATTCAAACATAGAATCTCCACACCCGTAGCAGTCCCCATTAATTATATAAATTATGTTCACAATTATTACATGCCAAGCAAAGGAGTAAATAAAATACAGAATGAAGCCTAGAACTTCCAATGAACAGCCTATCGTTTTCTCGCTCCGGAAAACTCTTCAAATGGTCCCAAATTCAAGCTTAGCTTATGCCCCTTGTTCACACAAAATAGACACCCACACATACGCATGGACAACATATAAATTGCCCAAAGGGGCACCCTAATATAACTAACAATTTGCACATAGCCTAAGTTTCAAACACATGAAAAAAGGAACACTTCCAGGCACTTCATATGGACAGATTTCAAACAAAATATTAGTGGTCTGCACATAGTCACAATAAGAAAAGGATAACCAAAAATTAACAGAGACCTTGAGTACAAATAGATCAACTAGAGACTCGTTTATGCTCATTTATATATAAAGAACTGAAACACATATCGGTTAAGAGAATGTACCTGTTTGCATTCCATATAATGCTCACGGCATCCAAGATTTCCAATATTCATAACTTTGGCAGAAAATAAGACCACAACAAACTAACACATTAGGAATTGAAGTTACTTCGATGGAAGTCTAACCGGTTAACAACAAAAGCAATAACAGAACTTAGAAACCATCCCTCCTTTCCCACGTAATATGAAAGCTTTTAAATGTAAACAAAGAGGAGAATAATGCTAGCCAAAGCGTGTAAAAGTTTTTTGACCAAAGGTCTGTGTGTCAAGTCTGTGTAAAAGAGAAGTGGGAGTGTGAACAATCCCTGAGAAAATAGTGAAGGGAGGTCTCGTTTAAATACTGAATTGAAGGAAACTAAAGAAAAGAGAATAAATCAAGGCAATCCTCTTCCCTTAATTAACACTCAGAATCAATTAAGTGTAAATAGATGACTATAATTATCGTAAATAGCCAAATAAAGAATCTTTAAAACCAAAGAGATGGACAAATCAGTAAACATAAGGAGTTTACCTTAAATAGTCAAGTACCAAGGTTGTCCAAATAAGGAAGAGATCAATCAGCAGCTAGAGTCAATCATAATTTACCAATATATCCAAGTACTAAAGATATCACCTTGAGAGAGAGTATAAATTGTAGAAGATTTTTCTTAACCAATTTAGCATAAAATTAATCATTGCTTAACAGAAATAATTCGCAAAGTTATCACATGTTTTAAAAGCCAATTATACAAGAATGAAATCCAAGTTACCGGTAATACTAGACAAGTAAAGGCTACCATAATTTGAACTTTACACTGAGGGGGAAACAAACACTCATCTATCAAAGATTCGTTAAAATAGACAAGCATCAAAGCTTTTCACATGATTTTGAATATTATACATGCAGTAGAATCTTATAATTGTCATATTTAATCAAACACAAAAGGCTATTGTACATCAATTTCTAAAAAAGAGAAAAAACAGATTAATCAAATCACTAAGAACACTAGTTTGACTTGGAGAAAAATCATAATCAAACTTGACTTGGAGAAAAATCATAATCAAAGTGTCAAAACTGAATCCAAAACAAAGCAAAATGAGAAGGAACATCATACAGTGCACCAACTTGAAAAAATTGAAATAATATGAACATGTAGAGTAATCCGCAGTCGAACCAAGCGACAAAACAATGTTAAAGACAATTTACGTAGCACAGAGGAGTGTAAATGAACAAGAATCAATTACAACTCCAACATTGAATTCGTCCGAGAAAGAATATAATTGCAAGAACATGTATTACGCTAAAAGACTCATAACAACACCCCTCTAAACATATTCACAAAAATCAATACCAAAGTAGGAGAATTAGGATTAAAAAAGACTTGTAAGAATTGGGGTGTTTCAACTATGATGGTCTAAACGGATAAAGGAACACCAAATTGAAAGGTTTGAGTAAAAAAAAATTCACAACCAATCTACCAATTTCAAATAAAAGAATCTGATTCAAGATAGCAAAAAAGAATCATACCAGGGACGGATCCGCACGGATCCGTCATAAACCTTGCAAACCTCAAAATTAGACAGCCTTCTATTTGCCAAAAGTCTCTCTGTAATTCAATGGAGAAGAGAGAGAGGAGATGGAGAGGCGAGGTAGAGTGAGGCGGCGGCTATGTGGATTGATGACGGCTGGGGTTTACCGGTCGGAGATGGAGCAGTTAGTGATAAGGATGGCATTGAATGGCGTCCATGGTGGCTCTCTGGCCGGAGTTGGGTTCCGTGGCAGCCAAAAAAGGGAGGAGATTGAAGGCTATTTCTTTACTTGATGGTTGGGGGCCGCTAGTGATGGGATTTTGGAGGTTCACCGGTCGATGATGATCCGCGACGGTGGACAGTAACTGGAGGCGACTTTTGTGGGGGTTTGTCAGAGCAGGTGATGTGGCAAAAAAGATTTGAGAGGAGGGAGGTCGACGGCTGGTAGGTCTTGGTTTGCCGGTGGACAGAGTTCATCGGCCATGGTAGCTGGCGGCGGTGGTGTGATGGAGCGTGAGAGAGAGAGAGAGGTGGTTGTAAGGGTGGCGGCTGGTTGATGAAAAAAATGATTAAGATTTTGGGGTTAGTTTGATTAAAAAGGGAAAGAAAGGGGACCTAATCTGACACGTTGGATCATATTTGATCAACGACTGAGATTAATATTAAAATACGGGTCGGATCTGGGTCAAAATGATGGGTCAATTGGAAATGGGTTTAATTGAAATTAAATTGGGGATTAAAATTGAGTAAAATTGGACTCAACTTAGGCTAGAATTGACATCAATCGAATACAAAATGGATAGAATTTAAATAAATTGGGGACATTAAAAATAGAATTAGGCTGCTATTTAATAAATATAATACCATAAATATAATTTTACAAATAAATAATAGTAATATAAATAAAAATGCTATTTTGGAATTAATAAAGTACAAAAATTGTGAAAAGTTACATTTCAAAATAAGACATTATTCAACTAAAGTATGTATATATGACTTGTGTATGAAATTAATAGCAATAATAAATAATACACTTTAAGATGCGTCAAGATAATAAGATGTGTGACTAATTGTATAAATAATTACATAAAAGAATTTAACTTTTTGAAAAATATCTAAAAGACATTACTTAGTCAAATAGCAGCCCGAGTTGGGTACTGGGAGGTCAAAATTGGGTGTCAACACTTCTTACAAGGTTATGGTTACTGTGCTAATTTATTATTAAGGTTAATAAAAATAGATTGTCTTATAATTACTCTTGGGATTAAATGAGTGATGTTGCCCAAATTAAACCTCCAGGAAAGTATAACGCGGTCGTTGAATCAAATATAGATCCCAACTAGGTTGGGGTCGATCCCATATGGAATAGGACAAATTTCTGTCTAGTGTTTGTCCGAGTAATTGACAAGTGAGTAAAAAAGAGGGGGTTTTGTAAACAATTAGTAACAGTAACAATTGTTAATTGTCGGATTTCTGATCAATACGAGAAAAGGCACTAGGACTGTGATCCCCAAAATTCCTTAAATCCATCGGGTACTTGTGCTGGCAAACTGTCCCACTACGTTGCATGCAAAATCTAAAGGTTCATCTAAACGTCTCTCGACCTTGGTTAGATAAATTTCACTCTTCTCCTCTCGGTCTTCAAGTGTCGCGCTACTAACCCTTGTTGTTGATCTCAGATAACTATCCCTGTTACTGCTCAAGTTGTTAGATGAAGGTTGATAGCTTCAAATCTCTGTTGTTATTCCCTTTTCCTAATCTCTACCTCTCTCTAGAGCAAGTCTAGAATACAGGGGAGTTTCCAACATTTGCAACCGTTAGAATATCAATTATAACGGAGGAAATACCAATACATACAGTCACACCGGTTTAGAATTACTTCGCACTTAACCCATTTCATTAATTCATCATGGTTCACACAACCCTAGTTGAGAGATTTAGCTACTCATGATTGCAAGAACACAAGAAGAATTCAATGATGAAAACATAATTATGAACTAACAAGAAGAATAAAACTCTGAAATCTCAATATAAATCAAAACCCTAGAATCGATGTTTGATATTACAAGACCAATGTGTTTATGAACCTCAAAACAATGTAATAGAATCCAAAACAATGTAATAGACCACTCAAATAATGTAATAATAGCTTCCTTAACATAGGAAAACATAGGAGTATTTATAGATACAAAACGAATCCTATCCTAACACATGTAGGAGAAAAAAGTCAGCAACTTCCCATGGATTGTGACTAGAGGTCGTGGACTCAACCCACGGACCGGGGGTCCAGATTATAGGAATCAGGCCTCCATGCACAACTGCAGAAGTTGACTCACGGACTTGACCTATGGTCCGTAGGTCCACCAACGGTCCGTGAGTCACTATCGTGGGTCACTTCTGTGAAATTCAACTCCACTCTTTTGTCTTCAAAAAATTCATTCCAGTGCATGCTACTTCTCGTCTTCTCTATTTATCCTCCAAACCCTATTTTCCTGCAAGATAGAACAGAAAACACATCATACCTACCAAACATTCCAAAGTTATTACTTATTTCCGTTGTTTTAAGCATCGAAAGTACGATGAAATCATGGCACATCAACACCCTCAACTTAGAGCATTTGCATGTCCTCAGGTGAACAAAACAAAACAAACACACTCGATACTTAACTTAGAGAAACCTAAGAGACCTATAGCAGTCAACTCATTTCTTTCAGTTCCAAAAATTTTGACTCCCTCCTATTCACAAGTCAAAACCACTGTGCGTATACATGCTTCATATTATCACGACACAGAAGGGATCAAGTGATGGTATCAGATTATGAACAAACAACTAGGCATATATACAAATGAAATTATGTGAACAAATAGCAGCTAAAAATGCAACCCATGTACTCTCACAACAAAGAAGTATCATACACTCACAGTATACTAATGAATATCAAAGTATGGACTGGGTCAAAACACTCTTTCTTACAAAAGAAGTTTAAACGGTGTGCGTGAACTACCATAGGCTTGCCCTTATTTTCTATGCCTTAATTTTTTGGACAGTCAGACTAGGAACACTCTAAGACTTTCATAGGCTTGTAATGTAGGCTTGGGGACGGGTGTGGTACATATGGATACGGTGACTCAACCCTCCTTGACACTATACTATTTTTGGCTCCACTTTCCAAACATACTCATTTTGTTCTCCCTTATTCTCCTTCATTTGTTTTCAGATTTTGGGTGTAATTTTCTTTAAGATTTCAATATTCTTTTTTTTTTTCTTTTCCTTTTTTAAAAAATTTATTTTTCACTTCTTTTCTTTCTTTTTCTCACCCAAACTTGTTCTCCTTTTTTTTACTAACCCCTTCTTTATACCCATATCAAGTTACGCACCCCTATGGTAGCCACCCTCAACTTAGGCGATTTGCCTGAGTTGAGGTACACAATGTCCAAAGAGGGACTAGGTCTAAGACAGGTTCATTATAAGTTGAAATAGGAAGGTGAATAGGCTAATGAAAGAAAAAACTCAATTCAGGCTTAAACTCGGGATCAAGGGATACTTACATCATTTGGTCAGGCATTTAGGCTAAAAGTGGACTTATTCAAAAATGGACTATGATCCTTTCCTAACCATTATCTTATAACCTAAAAAAGACTAACCGAGCAAGTTATAGATCGTACACACAAAGTAAAATAGGTAATGACCTCACACATACGTAGCACAGGGTTACACTATCAACTACTACCTATCCAATTTATGCATCGCTAAGCTACAGTCATTCTTCCTATAATCCTAATGCCATAACAAGACCCAATAGCTATCACAAACTAACATAACTACACACACAGTCCAAAACAAAAATTTCAGGAGGGGTATCCTTTAAACACATAAAAAACATCATCACACTTTCAAAACTTGTTCAACACTGGACTGCACTAAGGTTCCCCTAGTTTCCTCCTACTTAAACATGAAAACACAGAATAATATAAATAACAACCTAACATGTCGGTTCTACTATGATAGCACTTTGAGGGAAAAGAAACACGACAACAAAAAACCCCAAGAAGTTGTATACCCCCACCCCAAACTAAATAATGGTGCACTGCCCTCAGTGCACAAATATAAATATGATAAGTGTAAGGGAGTGAAAAACATACTTGTGGTGCCCTAGGCGCCAGATGTGGGCCTGCCCACAGCTGGATCATCTGTATGCTCTTTGGGCTCCACGTTGGGTGCTGACAGTGGATGGGGTGGCTGACTAGAGGATGCACCTAGGGCTCTCTGCACCTAGGCAATCTGGATAACGTGGAACTCTGCCTGAAAAGCCTTAGTCGCCCTCCTTATATCACTCTCAAACTCGTCTCCACTTGCACTCTAGCCATCGGGACTCTATGGCCTCTTGCCTCTAGCAATAGGAGGCTCCTCATCAGCAAACAAATCAACCACAAATGTCGATGTTGTCGGGACCAGTTTTATCATAGATGAAATGATAAGAGTGTGGCTGACTGCTAAATCTCCAACCTCTGCCATCAAAAAAGCCACCTTCTGTGTCAAACTCGTCAAGTCTGGAATATGGGTCTCGCATAAATCTATCCATAAAAGCCAGCATGAGGGCCTCGAATCTCGCCTTTCATTTCTCAATCGAATATCGGACCCATTTCTTAAGTTAAATCACCAATGTAGCCATCAGGGCCTCTGTGCGAGTCTGCTGCTCAATTACCTATGTTTGTCTATCCACCAGCTGCTACAGAAAGTCTTTTGAGACTGAAACCATGCCATACGGGGGTGGTGGTACAGTAATGCCTACTTTCCCCTCATCAATCACAGGGGCCCATGCCCTCAGTAGGTACTTTTACAGCCTCGAGCTCACTAACCAATGCTGGGGTGCCAGCCGGCTTCTCTCGATCCACATTCCCATCAAAAAGGGTCGCTCCTAATGAAGTGGAGGGCTGAGACCTCCTCTGGGAAATCAGGTTGGCTCGATGTTGTATTTACCCTACATCAGCTACTCAGGTTACCTCAATATAGTGATCAACCCCAGGTAGCATGACCACACCAGCAATATTACATAAACCCTGAATCAGACATGGGAAAGAAATACTGGTGAAATCTCGAAAAGCTTTCTCGTGAATCTCATCAATAATATAGAGGGTAAAGTTTATGTCATAACCTGCCATAATTCTCGCCACTAGAACTGCTTGGTCATGCGTAAGAGAATTATCACCACCTGTGGAATCGAGATGGTTTCGTACAGATAACCTCCAAAACTTGCCGAAAAAGTGGAGTGAGGACTTCTTAATGTCTGAATTCTCAGTACCCATCTAGCATCTACCCCATCCTTAGTGATATAACTCATAATCCTCTATAATAGCTCCAATTGCTAATTTGCATCCTTCATTTTGTTCATATTCTTCACTGTCTCCATGAGGTGATCAAACTCAACTGTATTTATCAGAACTTCACGGCCAGCACTGAACAAGAACCTCTGTATTATCTGGTCATATATATCAACTCATGTACCACAAACCAAGGTGTGAGTCAACAGTGGTTGGTCCCAAGCTCGTTGTTCCCGAGGTGTGACCAAATCAACTAAAGTAGTATACGAGGCATAAAACATATAGTCCAACTCTGAACTATAACTACCACAAATCTCTGTCATCCACCCGAAGCCATATCTATAAAACAGTGTCTAATCTTGGGCATATCATTCAAATCATCTATCCTAAACCGGGGCTCCTCAGTGATATTTCTCTTAAACGAACCCCGCTCAGCAGGATCCACGTCCCTATCATAGATGGACTTCAAATACTAAACACACCACCTTATGTTCTCCCATCGTACTGCCGATGCAGCCCGCTGTGCAGCCAAGTGTCTCTGTGAGTAGGTCGTCGAATCCTGGATGCCAGTACCTGAAATAGAAGTTGTCTCAGCGTCATCACCACTATCACCCAACTCCAAAGCATTCTTACCTTTGTCATTCTCATTGGTCATAGGTGCATCCACCCCATTGCCATTCTCACTGATCACAAAAGCAACCTTCTCCTCCTCAGACTGGGGGGAAGAATCAGATGACTGAGTAAGAGTCACCGGTGTAGTAGATGGTGGGGGCTGTGTAGTAGGCTGAGGTGTGGCCTGGGCTGCAGAATGTGCCCTAGCTCGTTACCTCGTGGTGTAAGGCATACTAGTAGTATTACCTCACTCAATCTCATAAACCTTTTCAAACCCACTTTTCTCTGGTTCCAAAGGCTTATCTCAAAGCCTTGACTTGATTTTGGGGTTTTTTGTTCTGATTTTCGATGAAGAACCCATATGTCCTCACTTGGGATTCCTTTTTGGTGGTATTTTTGAGTGGTTTGGATCTTGGGGGATGATGGGTAGGGTTGGATTTTGGGTTTTGGGGTAGTGGATCGGGTCAAATTTAGGATTTTGGTTGAAAATTATTTTTGAATTGTTGTTATAGAGAGATTAGGATTTTTAATTTTAGGATAGTATAGGATGAAGATTGTGAAATTTGGATTATTTATGGGATTTGGTATTTGGAAATAGGGTATTGATGAAAATTTAATTAGGGTTTCAAGGGTTTTGATGGGTTTGGGGTTGGTTTAATAGGATTTTAGATAGTGGGTTAAGTTAGGGTTTATGTGGGTGGGTTGGGTTATCAATTTTGGGCCATTTGGTTTTCACAGACCCAACCCAAGGTCCGTAGGTTGACCTACGATCCATAGGAGTCACGCGTGGGTTGGAATCCACAAACTGAAAATTGGGTCTGATTCTCACAAACCTGACCCATGGACCGTAGGTGGTCGGCGTGGGTGAGTATCTGCAAGCTAAAAATTTGTCTGATTTCCATGGTCTCTACCCACGGTCTGTAGGTTGACCTACAGCATGTAGGTCACCATCATGGGATGAGTTGCACACTTTAGTTCACATTTTTATTCTCAACTCAACTGTCCTCTTCACCCTATAATGAACAAATCCAAAATAATATCAGTCCTTGGGTTGCCTCCCAAGCAACGCTTGATTTAACATCGCGGCACGACGTGGTTAAGTTGGTTAATCAGACTTTACCAACCAGCCCTGGGTTTCCTCCCATGAAGCGCCTAATTTAATGTCGCGGCATGACCTAACTCCCTTGACTACTCGGACTTCATCAAGGCTAAACTTCTCACACGTCCTTATTTCTTCCGTAGTTCCCACATAGTGCTTCACACCCTGACCATTGACCTTGAATAGGACATCATCATCACCTTTTAGCTCAATTGCCCCATGTACGAACACCCTAACCACAGTGAATGGTCCAGACCATTTGAACCTTAGTTTTCTAGGAAACAGGTAAAGTCTGGAGTTATAGAGCAAAACCAAGTCTCCCGAGTGAAATTCTCTTTGCTCAATCTTCCGATCATCATATAACTTCATTTTCTCTTTATACAGCACTGAACTTTCATAAGCACGTAGACAAAATTCATCCATCTCATTTATCTACTCTAATCTCAATTTAACCTCTTCTCTCTATTCCAGATTCAACCTCTTCAATGCCCATAATGTCTTATGTTCAAGTTCAACAGGCAAATGGCATGATTTGCAAAACACCAACTGATATGGAGATGCACCAATCAGCGTCTTGAACGCAGTTCAATATGCCCATAATGCATCATCCAATCTTCTCTCCCAATCAGTCTTATTGACATTCGCAGTCTTCGCCAAAATAGACTTAATATCACAATTTGAAACCTCAACTTGCTCTCTCTTCTGAGGATAATAAGGTGTTGCCACCTTGTGTTTAACACCATATTTTTCAAGCAGGTCTTTGAATAGTTGATTACAGAAGTGGGATCCTCCATCACTAATGATAACTAGGGATGTTCTAAACCGTGAGAATATGTTCTTTTTCAAGAATGTCGTGACACTCCTTCCTTCATTATATGGAAGCACAATTGCCTCCATCTATTTAGGAACATAGTCAACAGCTACCATAATGTTCTTCATCCTATGTGAGCGCACGAATAAGCCCATAAATTCAATACCCCACACATCAAATAGCTAGAGCTCAAGGATAGTCATCATTGGAAGTTCGTGTCTACGCAAAATGTTCCCTTGCCTTTGACATTGGTCACAGGACCGAGCATAGTCATGATCATCTTTATAAATGGTGGGCCAATAGTACCCATATTGTAAGATCTTATGAGTAGTCCGTGCACCTCTATGATGACCCCCAACTAGAGATGAATGACATACTTCAAATATACTCATCATCTCAACCTCTTGAATACACAGTCGAATCACACCATCCGTGCACACCATAAATAAATAAGGCTCAACCTAGAAGAATTTTCTCACCTCATGCATGAATCTCTTCCTCTGCTGATACGACATATATTCTGGGACTAGATCACTTTCCAAAAAGTTGGCAAAATCTGCAAACCAAGGGATTAACTCTTGTGATGCTGCCAACACTTGTATTCTAGAAAAGTATCATTCTCTTCCTCAAGGCATGATAGATGGTTTCCAACCTGATTCTCAGTCCCCTTTCAGTCCTTGACCTCAAAGTCAAATTCTTACAATAGAAGCACCCACCGAATCAGTCTTGGCTTGACGTCCTTTTTTGACATAAGATATCTAATTGCTACGTGGTCTGTGTGCACAATCACCTTTATGCCAATCAAGTAAGATCAAAATTTCTCAAAAGCAAATACCACCACTAACAGCTCTTACTCTGTCACAGTATAATTCTTCTAGGCTGGGTTAAGTGTTTTGCTAGCGTAGTAAATCGAATGTAGAATCTTTTCATGCCTTCGGCCAAGGACTGCACCCAAGACCAATCTGCTAGCATCACACATAACCTCAAATGACATTGACCAATCTGGCGAGACAATAATAGGGGCTAAAACCAACTTCTCTTTCAGACACTCGAACGCTTTTAGGCATGCCTAATCTAACACAAACTTCACCTCCTTCTCTAAAAGCTTCCATAATGGATGTGCAATCTTAGAGAAATCCTTGATGAATCTTCTATAGAAACCTGCATGACCTAAGAAACTTCGAATCCCTTTCACAAAAATAGGTGGAGGTAACTTTTCAATCACCTCAATCTTTGCTTTGTTGACTTCAATGCCCTTCTTTGAGATTCGATTTCCCAACACGATACCCTCTTTCACCATAAACTGACACTTTTCCCAATTCAGCACTAAGTTGTACTCTTCACATCTTTGTAACATATTAGCAAGGTGGGCCAAACAGTCATCAAAAGAGTCTCCCTCTACAGCAAAATCATCCATAAAAACCTCAATAGTGTCCTCCTTCATGTCAGAGAAAATAGACATCATGCAATGCTGAAAAGTGGTTAGTGCATTACATAAACCGAAGGACATCCTTTTGAACTCAAACGTCCCATACGGACAAGTGAAAGTGGTCTTCTCTTAGTCCTCGAGGGCAAGAAAATCTTATTATATCCCAAATAACTGTCAAGAAAATAATACCATCCTTTGCCAGCATATTGGTCTAACATCTGGTCCATGAAGGGCATAGGAAATTGATCCTTTTCGGTTCAAGAATTTAGCTTTTGATAATCCATGCAAACTCTCCATCCTGTCACCGACCTCATTGGGATTAACTCGTTCTTCTTATTTGGAAGTACCGTGATTCCACCCTTTTTTGACACACACTGAACTGGGCTAACCCACTTACTATCAGCGATGAGGTAAACCATACCCGCATCTAACCACTTGATAATTTCTTTATTCATAACTTCTTGCATTGGAGGGTTCAGATGATGTTGATGCTCAATGCTTGGTAGGTACTCGAGATCAAGCAGAATTTTGTGAGTGAAAATTTTAGGTGGAATCCCGATAATGTCGGTAATGGACCAACCAATGGCCCTTTTAAACCTTGTTAACACCGAAACAAGAGCCTCTACTTTCCACTCCACTAACTAAAAAAAAATCACAGGAAAGGTTTTGTTGGCTCCCAAGAATTCATAGTGAAGGTGAGATGAGAGATCCTTAAGCTCCAAAACTGTAGGCTCCTTAATAGAAGGAATAGCCAGTGGGGTCACCCTATTCTTTAAATCAAGATCATGTTTTTTCGGAGTATAAGTATATGATCCCCTACCAGCAAGTGCACCAACCATCTCATCTCATAATCCCGGTAGCAAGAACTTTAACCCCCAACCTTTTTTCGATAAGAATAGCCAAATCTGCTTCTTCGGCTGTGTCAATCACCATAATTACACATATGTCTTTTGGTTGCTTTTTAGAATGACAAACATTGAAGGTAACCTGCCCGTCATTCAACCTGAACTTCATCTTCCTAATTTTTATGTCAACTAATTCACGAGCGGTGGCAAGAAATGGTCTTCCCAAGATTATAGGAACCTCAAAATTACCCTCGCAGTCTAGAATCACAAATCCAGCAAGAAAGATGAAAGATGTAACCTTCGCCAAAATATCATACAAAATACCCACCGGCTTTTCAAAGTTCTATCCGCCATAAGAAGTTTCATCAAAGTCAATTTTGGTGCTCCCAATCCTAACTATTTAAACACTGCTAGAGGCATTAAGTCAATGCTAGCAACCAAATCGCACAGTGCCTTTACAAAGTTGTAAGACCCGATAGTATAAGGAATTGTGAAGGCTCCTGGATCATCCTTCTTTTCAACAAGGGAACGCGAAGAAACTACACTACAATGGTGCAAATTATCAGCTGGCTCAAAACTGACAGTTCTCTTCTTCATCACCAAATCTTTCATGAACTTTGCATAACCTGGCATCTTCTCCAAAGCCTCGATAAGAGGGATATTTACTGATAATTCCTTCAACATTGAAATAAATTTTTGGTATTTACCCTCTTCAGCTTTTTTTTTCAACCTTTAAGAAAAGGGAGGAAGAGGTCGTGGAATGGGTTTTAGAACTTGAGTAACCTCCTTCTCCATCCCTTTTTCAGACTTAGCTTCCTTATAAACATTTTGGGGTTTGTGAGCTGCATCGCCATCAACCTCTAAATGCTCTGGCTCTATCTTGGTCTCTTTATTAACTACCACCAGCTTATTTTTCTTACCACTATCCACAGGCATAGATGGGTCAGTCGTGCTCTTCCCGCTTCTAGTAGTAATTGCCAAGTAATAACCATCATTCTTTAGATTTTGAATGGTGTTGCTTGGAAGAGTTCCTAGTTGACGCTGGTTCAATGCCACTTATATCTACCCAAACTATTGCTCCAACTATTTTATGGCAGTCGATTGAGATTCTACCTTCTGACTTATTCTCGAAATGTCTACCCTAATCTCCTTCAAGCAACTCTCCTAGCTCTCTGATCCCTTAACCAGTTTATTAAGAAGGGATTTCATTCGTGAATTTCCTGAATCAGCATCACGGTTCCCCAATAGAACATATGCACCACTCTTCTCTTTGTAATCATCCTTTCGCCTCTAATCACCATCATGATCCTGGTCTCTGTCTCTATATCCTGACTTGTTGTAATTATCTCTATAGTAGTTTTGACCTTGATTTCCTTGCCTCTAGTTCTAGGAGTCTTGATTAGACCCTTGTCCCTTGGCTCAAAAATCAACCACCTCTCGATCCAAGTAGTTATCCTCCTCATCAAATTTAGAATCGGCATGCCTAGGAATTTTTCCTTGTGCACCTACGACATGCACCTTCTCAACACTCTCAGTCGCAATCTATTTGGCTAGCAAGCCAATTTTCATCCTCAACTGTGCGACCTCTTGAGATACAGATTCATCCAAAGCCAGTTGTGCTACCGAGGCTCCAATAACATACGTCCCAGCTGGTGTGTCTGCCTATCGAGTATGCCATCCTCGATTGGTCTTAGTTATATGATCTAAAATCTCTGAAGCTTGTTCCCATACCAGACTTATAAATGCTCCGCCAGTGATAGTATCTGCTACAGCCTTGGTATTAGCATTTAATGCTCTGTAGAAGATCTCAAGTAGATTTTGACCATTTATCCTATGATTTGGAACATTTTGCAACTTCTTCTTGAACCACAACCAAGTCTCATAAAGAGCTTCAGAATGTAACTGTCTGAAAGTATAAATCTCATCCTTCAGTTGCAATATTTGGGAAGGTGAAAAAACTCATTCAAGAAACTGATTCCTCAACGCTTGCCAAGTAGTGATAGAACCTCATGGTAACTCAGCCAACGACAAAGTTGCCTCCCCCATAAGGAAGAACAAAAATATCCTTAATTAATTTGCTTCTTGACTCACTCCTGGCAGATTATACGAGGTGCATATCCCTACAAACTTCATCATATGCATGTTTACATCATCAATCGAAAGGCCGAACACCCTTTTTAAGTTCAACAGGTGGATCATAGAACTTGTAATGTCGAATTTAGTTCCTTTAGGTAACTCTAGTGGAATAATGGCACCAGTCTCAACCGACTCTAAATAGGACACATCCTCTTCTTTGGGATCATCATAAATCAGCACATATGGTATTTGTGGGGGTTTTTGTACCCTTGGTCTTCTTTGTCTCTCTTCAAGTGCAATATGATGTTGTGTTGCCTCTTATATTGCTCGATGATCTCTATCCGTTAATCGAGCAGTGATTTGCTCAGCAGTTTCATGACCAGGAGCCGAATGAATTTATAGATGGTTATGAATATCCGCACTGGCAGCGAAGTCCTGAACTCCATCATTATTCACCATTCTTCGGTAATTCCTTAGCGTTCTTTCAATTTCTTTATCAAGTGGAATCAGGGAATTGCCTTGACTCCTAGTATTGGGTATACACCGGCGTACACCTTACGAATAGTAGGAAAATAACAATTTCAATGAAATCAACACTTGAATAAACTCGATCAATCAACTTTGTAACCGTATTCCCCGGCAACGGTGCCAAAATTTGATGTCACCCAAACTATACCTCCAAAAAAGTATAACGCGGTTGTTGAGTCAAATATAAAACCCAACTAGGTTTGGGTCGATTCCACAGCGAATAGGATAAAATTCTATCGAGTGTTTGTCTGAGTAATTGGAAAGTAAGTAAAAGGAGGGGGGATTGTAAACAAATAGTAATAATAACAATTGTTGAGTACTTGTGTTAGCAAACTGTCCCATGGCATTACATGCAAAATCTAACAAGATAGGTTCATCTAAACATCTACCGACCTTGGTTAGATGAATTTCACTCTTCTCCTCTCATTCTCCAAGTGTCGTGCTACTAACCCTTATTCTTGATCTCAGATAACTATCCCTGTTATGGCTCAAGTAATTAGATGAAGGTTGATAGCTTCAAATCTCTATTGTTATTCCCTTTTCCTAATCTCTACCTCTCTCTCGAGCAAGTCTAGAATACAGGAAAGTTTCCAACATTTGCAACCGTTAGAAGATCAATTATAATAAAGGAAATACCAATAAATGCAGTCACACTAGTTCAGAATTGCTTCGCACTTAACCCGTTTTGTTTATTCCTCTTGGTTCACACAACCCTAGTTGATAGATTTACCTACTCATGATTGTAAGAACACAAGAAGAATTCAATGATGAAAACATAATTATGAACTCACAAGAAGAATAAAACTCTGAAATCTCAATATAAATCAAAACCCTAGTTTGAGATTACAAGATCAATGTGTTTATGAACCTCAAAACAATGTAATAGACCACTCAAATAATGTAATAATAGCCTCCTTAACATAGGACAACATAGGAGTATTTATAGATATAAAATGAATCCTATCCTAAAATATGTAGGAGGAAAAAATTGGCAACTTTCCACGAATCGTGACTGGAGTTTGTGGACTCAACCGACGAACCGTGGGTCCAGATCATAGGAATCAAGCCTCGATGTACAACTGCATAAGCTAACTTACGGACTTGACCTGCGGTCCATGAGTAACAATCGTGGGTCATTTCTATGAAATTCAACTTCGCTTTTTTGTCTTCAAAAACTTCATTCCAGTGCATGCTACTTCCCGTCTTCTCTATTTTGGCTCCAAAACCTATTTTCCTGCAAGATAGAATACAAAACACATTATACCTACCAAACATACCCAAGTTATTGCATATTTTTCTTATTTAAAGCATCAAAAGTCCCATGATATCCTGGCACATCAATAAGTAAGAGTTATGATGGAAGACATTTAATGTGAAGGGTGACATATGATTAGTGAGATTAAGTACGATGGGTATAAGGGGAATGTCATTGACTACTAACAATGGATTAGATATAACTAAGTCAGCAGGAATAAGAATGGAATACTCTTAGGTAACACAAGTAGATAAAAGTGATGGGGATTAAATTATTATATAAGTTGTCATGTTTGCTTTCTGTGATTTCTATATTATGTTTACGTGATCTAACCCTGGCCGGTCGATGATACCTACTAGTACGTGTTGTTTGTACTGATACTACTCTTGATATACCCTTTTTGGGGTGTAGTCTAGTTGCAGGATCAATTGATATTTCTCAGGTGAGGCAGATAGTGTTCTCCATCAGCTTCTATCCCTCTCATTCTATGGTGGAAGTTGTGTCATGTTTTTATATTCCATTTGATTAGAATGCTCCTGTACATGTTAGACTAGGTCCTTGGGAAGGTTTTTCATTGTATTTTAAGTTTGTAAATCTATTGTAATAAAGAAAAGTCTTATTATTTTACTTGATGCCGTTTGCATATATCTTAAAGAGATGGTAAGTGGTTCTCTTATCTGGGTGGATCAGAGTAGATTCCCTCACGATTCGATAATTTAGGTCGTGATAACTTGGTATCATAGACTAGGTTACTGGTCTCTGAGTACAAAAGCAAATGTCGAGTAGAGTCCTACAAATTGGTAGTTTGACGTCCACATCTAATCTTTGGGGAGCTATGAGGCATTCTAGGAAATTATTGTACTTCTTTCTTTCCTCTCGTACGATTTGTATAGTTGCTTATTTGGGTTGAATCCAATTGTTGTCTCTCGATTCCAATTGGTATCTCTATAGTCATAATTAGAATCTAGTTGATTCCAATTGGTATCTTAAGGAGTTCGCAATTGGAACCTAGTTGTTTCCAATTGGTATCTGTCCATAAGGGCTGGAACTTATGATTGTCATATGAATTATGATAAAATTGGTTGGTTGTAACTTTATTGGTGTAATATAAGATGTGATTGTGATTTTGAGTTGGTTGGTTAAATTTGAACCTTGATAGGTAAGAATTGAAACTTGTTGTACAGTTAGTGGTGTGTGAAGGAATTTGAGTAGGTCTGTTGATTGTCTTGTTGGTACTATTATGAAGTTTTGATTTTGTGTTTATGTTTGACAAAGTTGATGCTTATATTAGTTGTAGTTGATTGACTTGTGTGAATTCTAGAAATTGTGAAAGGTGGTAACCTAGTTATATGTTGATGGTTAAATGAAATAACTTGCTATGCGGTTTAATGAAAATGGTATGCTAAATACTGGACATGATCTTATCAGTAGTAAAATGGTAAGGTAAAAATGGTATATGATTGTGGAAACTTATGTTTCAAGTGGTTCGTATGTGAATAAGTGACATGGACAAAGGGCTATTGTTTCTTGATAACAGGAATTATGGTAGGAAAATTTTTGTGGTAATTCATGATTGCGACATAAGAAAATTTTCTTTTGGTTTTGAATTTTGTGATAACTTAAAGATTTAATTGATGATTGAATTGTCGGTTAAGCGAATGAAAGGGTGGATATAGTAGCCCTTGGCATGAAGTTAAATATTTGATGTCGGTTTGAGGTAACATATATATTTGACTTGGTGATTTTTACTATTAATTGAGTAACTACTTGCATTGTGATAATAATGTGTAGTTGATGAGGAAGTCATGAGATTATGGTGGGACCAATTTCCCTGGTATGTGTTAAACAATGATTAGGGTTGTCTATTGGTAGAAATAGTCACCCATGTATTGATTAATAAAATGACTTTTCATTGACCGATTATTGTTTGACATTGCTCATATGATAATTATATGACAATAATTATCGATATAGTATCCCTTGGGAATGGTATAATTGAATTGCAAGGGTCCTTTCCAGGAGATAACTTGATTATGATTAATGATCCTTAGTTGAGGATCGAATAGACTAATGTAGGTGATGGTGGAGAAACAATGTGTTAATGAAACCCATAGTGGTGTGTTGGTTAGTGGTTGTACTCTAGATGATCTATTCTTGTGTGTTGATTATGGAGGTTTAAAAAAGAGTCATACAGTAGATGTACCGAGGAAAAAACATGGTATAAGTGTTTGGTAATGATGTGTTCGCTATAGCATTAGTTAGGGTGTAAGTGTCCGGGTAGAGTTTCCCTAGGATGAGAATTGTTAAAATCTCAGGCTAGGGTGGGTTTTGATGAAAATTTGTTGTGTGTTTTAGAGATATTTGGTGTCTCGAGGTGAAGTGGTTGATTAAATTAAGGTTATATCATTATATATGAGGGACATAGTATCCCATAGAAACTTTCGGAATGTAGTTCGGATTAGTAGAACTTTGGGTATAGTGTTTAACGTAAAGGGGTTAGTTTGGATGTCAAAAATATGATGTTTTATATGGTGAAAAAGGCAAATCTGGGAGGACTCCCAACATTCTGCCTCACCTAAGTGGCTATAGCGACGTGCTCCAAAGTAAAAAAAAAGTCCCACTATTGCGACGGTCAAACCAGGTCAAAGTCGCTATAGCGACGTATGTCACTATAGTGTGGTAAATCGCTATTTTATCAGAATTTTTCCCAAAACATTTCATTATTTCAAAGACCCTTTTTAAGGAAAGGCAAAAGCGATTTTGGGTGATTTGGTTGATAAATGATAGTGAGTGGGTAAGTAAGGTGCTGCATAAGAAACTCTAAAAGTAGTGTCTTTCTAATTTTGACCTCGTGCTTCTCTTCATTCAATGCCCGTTCGGGGACGAACGAATGGTAAATTGGTATTTGTTGTAATAACCGATTCGGTGGTTACTGAAAATATTTGCGGTAAAGGCATGTGCTTCTCATTCGTCATAAGTATTAGAATTAATTCTTTAGTATGGGAGTGTATTAGATATGTACTATGGTATTACAATGCCCCTAACACAAAGTTAAGTTGGAAGTGTCCTTATCGATTTAGTTTTGGGCTAAGATTAAACTAGGATCAACTTCAAATGAGCATTTTTCCTAGAATATAAAGAGTTAGTAGGTCCAATACCCACCAAACTAAGGATCTCTGAGTCTTCTTTCAAACACAACTGACCATTTGTTATTCTGCTTCCTGAGTAAAATGATATAACTATTTTACTGAAGATTGTCCATGCTGAAAAATTGAGGGCGTTGTAGCCACGAAAGAGTAGTTTATAACCTAATTTTGACGTGTTTCAGACCCCAAACTCCAAAATTTCATTCCAAAACCCTAGATAGGCGATTTTCTCTTAGTTTGGGTGGAAATCCTTCGTTGAGGTAAGATTTTTACTTCTTTATAACATTGATTAATCCATTTATCTTTTAGAATCACTAGAATGGGGAATTTATGGTGAAATTCTTGTGGTTTAGAACCCTATGTTCATGAAATTGTGGGAAAACCCCATGGGTACATGTATTTTCACCTAGAATTGACTTTAGTTTGTTAATTAACTCTTCCTAGTGTGAAATTATGGTTCAAGAACATGAAAGTTGATAGTTGGGGACCTTGAATTCAATTAAGGTGGGACCTTTAGCTTTAAAACTCCATTAATAGAGTTGGGTTGAGCTTGATAGAACTAAGTTGACGATTAATTGACCCTTAGGTAAATTTGTAGGCCGTGAATAAGGGTAAAATTAGTGGGTTTGAATTCCAAAGGTATTTGTTTGAAGAGTGGTTTATCAATTGCTCTTGTAATTGTTGTTTCTTAGATGATTTAGCCTTCGAAAATGTGTAGTAGAAGGAAGTCCATCCATGGTATAGCTTATTTTTTGCAACAGCTTGAAGCCCAGGTAGGTTATGATTTATGAGTAGTAAACTGTGGCTAGTAATCGTATCCATAATGTAGATTTGAAGGGAGAAATCATGCTTAGGCCTGCGTGCATGGATTTTGTATGGATAAAACATAGATTTAATGTAATAAAGACCTAATTATGTGTTATTATATTAATGTATGAATCCTCGATGGGTGTTTTGTGTTTGTATGACTCCATGGTGGATTGTAATGTGAATTACGTAAATATAGGTGATAAGGAGATTGTGTGATATTATAATTTAGTGATTTAGCTTAATTACCATAAAGAGGATGAACTTGGTTTTATGTGTGTTGGAATATGTGATAATCTTGCTTAAATTTAGTGATAAGAACTGATTATGTTACAAGGTGGCAGGGACATAACATAAGAGACTAAAGTCAAGTTAGGTTAAGGTTACGAAGTAAAAGGTATAAATATGTATGACTGAAACTAGACTGTAAGTTGAATAGAGTTGAATGATTAGCGAATGGGGTAGGTCTTGAACCTAGTAATGACTTAAATGTAAGGGTTTCTAGATAATAGCGGAATCTCGAGTCTCGGAATAGATGGGGAGGATTGAATTAGTGAATGAATTTATGAATGTTGAACTAGAGTTTAGACTCCTTTGGGTTGAATGTGCACTCCTAAGATGAATACTTGAATTTGATGAATATGGCTTGATAATACTTGAATAAGTCGTGGATTGGTCTTTGGACATGCTGTAACATATGAAACCAATGAATCATATCTACTTGTGAATTGGTGTGTTAAAGAATGACTGTCGTTTACATGAAATGATTAGCTCGGGTTGACCAAGTGTTATTAGCTCGGGTTGACCAAGTGTTATTAGCTCGGGTTGACCAAGTGTTAATCACATAGAATGAAGATATATTAAAAGCTTGTTGACTGTACAAGTATGATTGCTTATTCTTATTATGGTTGTGATTGTTATGATATCTGTTATTATTGTGGGATGTACCGGTAGTTGGACATCTTAACAGGATTGGTTGATAGTATGATTCATTTGTTGGCTCGGGTACCACACCTGTACAGTACATTTATAAGAGTTCATCCCCTGCAGGTTATGGCTAGTGGACGACCATAAGACCCTTAGACTGTGTGTAAAAGGTATTTATGAGTGTAATGGTTCCTTGAGTGGACCGGGTTTATGATTATTGTTATTGTTGTTGTTCACCTTAGTTTCATGAGTGAATCGAGTCTATGTGCTTAATTACTAAAGGTGGTTTCTCATGTAAATCCAGAATGTATGTTAATTGCCATTATTATTTATTTATGGATCCTTGAGTTGATCCGGCTTATATTGACAAATGCTTAGCATATTTGCTATTGTTATTCTCATGTTTGAATTGAGGTATGGATATTGTTAGAGTCATGGATTGTTGACTTGGATATTGTTGTTGAGTCACGGTTGTGGACTAGGTTAATGATTGATAGTCAGGGTCTTGACTTAATTTAATGTCTTTATTGATTGCACTTGACTGAACTATTGGGTGTTGTTTGACAAAGGCTAAATGGTATATATAATTGAAGTAATTGTTAAGTGTTCATGTTTGTACTTGTTACAAGGTTATGGTTATTATGCTAATTTATTACTAAGGTTAATCAAAATAGATTGTCTTATAATTACTCTTGGGATTAAATGAGTAAAAGTTATGATGGATGACATTTAATGTGAAAGGTGATGTATGATTAGTGAGATTAAGTGTGAAGGGTACAAGGGGAATGTCAATGGTATATATTGACTACTAGCGATGGATTAGATATAACTAAGTCAGCAGGAATAAGAATGGAATACTCTAATGTAACACAAGTAGATGAATGTGATGGGGATTAAATTGTTATATAAGTTGTCATATTTTCTTTTGGTGATTTCTATATTCTGCTTACTTGATCTAACCCTGGTTGACCGATGATACCTACCAGTATGTATTGTTTGTGCTGATACTACTCTGTGTCATTTTTTTATATTCCAATTGATTAGAACGCTTTTGTACCTATTTAGACTAGGTCCTTGGGGAGGTTTTTCATTGTATTTTAAGTTTGTATTCTATGGAGAAAGTTTTGTCATGTTTTTATATTACTTGATGACTTCTGCATATATCTTAAAGGGATGGTAGGTGGTTCTCCTATCTAGATGGATTAGAGTAGGTTCCCTCACAATCCGGTAATTTTGGTCGTGACATAAATATATATTGTTTTATGGAAGCTTTGCTCATTTTGGTAATTAGTAAGTCATTTACTACTACAGAACTTATTCAATTTCTTACAATGTGGTTGAAGTTTTATAATTTCATCTCATCCCTCAGACCAATTGTTAGTACTAAAAGAATTTCCAAATCTATAACTATGCCTTAGTTTCAAAAGAAATGTCTGAAAAAGTATTGTAGCTTACTTTGAATGTTGAATTAACTAGTAGAACACAAACAACCAGATGCTCAGTCATTCAAGTAGAAACAAAGATTAACCAAATTATTCCAATTTCCTCGCTATTTGGCTTTAGTAGATACTCTTTGAAGATGTAATAACAGATTAAAAAAAGAAAGTTAGCTCCATTATATTAAGTAAGTTCTCTCTAACAAAAGATTAGGGAGATAACATATTCCAAAAGATGATCACTATTTTTAAGTATGTTTCTCATGCATTCTACTTTAATCAGCTATTCAAGACAAAGGATTATCGTGCCCTCCATAAAAGCAGATCACCTAACATTTCTCAAAGGTATAAATCATTCTAGAGAAGATAAAATAAGACAATTTATTTACCCTAAATAACTGGGCAGAAGTTAACTTTCTATGATGATTCTATCTCAAATTCTCTTAAGGTTAAACTGCCATGATAAATCACCAGGGATATATGATGAAATAGTAGAGATAGCAGAAGTAGCCTCGGTACATGTGAAAATGCATACAAAAGTAACTTTGAGAAGTAAATACCTGCAGTAGGGAACATTCATATTGTCCATGTATCACTGTTCTACAAAACCTCCTTGTCATTTAAATAAAATGATTTTTAACAAGATCAAAGATTTTTATGTGGTTTTCATTAGCATAGATGGATGTGTCCAGGCACATTCGGTTGAATTCTACATGAATTTATCATGTGTCGGCAAATATCAGGCATGCCAATTGACAAATACTATAGTACAATTTCTTGGGAAGCATAAGAATAACCTTCAGTTAGATACTATCTGATCCCTCAAACCTAGGCCCAGTTGACAATAAATTCCTTAACCCCTTTCCTTTATTAAGTTTGACTCTTGGAGAAGATGATCCAAGAGTGTCGGCATTGGGCTTTTTTCTGAAAGGAATACAACAAAAGAAAGAACCACCCAGATCTTGAAGAAATTGAAAATTACCTGATAGCACGTCCATTCGATAGATAAAATAACAGGGACAGCCAATGTATTTGTGAACTTCTAGTGAATGTCTAATTTGGACAACAACCTTCTAGCCTATTAGATCTCAAATCCAGCAACTGCATTAGCACTAATAGAGACTAAATTGAATGAATAATCGGATAATGTCATATCATGATCAACCCAAACACTAAGGACCCCAAGATAGTGAAGAGAAAAGGCCTTCCATTATTGCAATAATAGGAACAGACCTCTGTATCATTCACCATGTGTACATACATAATGAAGTGATCATATGTATTGTGTAAGGAAAAATATTATTGGAATCTCAAAAGAACTCGCCAACTACCCCAAGCTGAAGTTATAACTTCTATTGCACCATAAGAGTCTAATATATAAAGGATACATAATTTTAGTACTATGAGGAAACAACCAAGAATTGAGAATGAACACTATGAACAATAGACAAGAAAAATTTGAAAAATATAAATGTAGGAAGAATAAACAAGCAACACTATGAAGCTCTGTCTACAACACTATACATCCAATATATGCATTTCGGTCAGCACAACATCAAATCAAATAAGTATTTATTCAGGTCATATTCTTAATATTTACATTAATTAGTGCCGAATTCTACTTTAGATAATCAAAAGGAATACATCCATATAGTATACAAAAAAAATTATCTGTCTTTGCATGATATCTACTTAATTTCTAATAGTTACTACTAATATTTACCTTAAATTTTGTATCAAGAAGGCCGCATATGCCTAAGAGGGGAGAAGAACTCACAGTAGCAGCAGTCAGAGGAAATTTATAACTCAAAAACAAAAACAGTTACACATCAAATGAAAATCTTTCAAGTAAGATAAAACGAAGCAAATCAAAGTACATTATTAACTTCTCAAAATCATCAAAAATGACTGTATCTGTAAGGATCTCACTATGACTTGCTACAATATTCAATTCAGTACTCAAACCTGAAATCATCAGAAAAAATTAATCGATTTCCACAAGTGTAAATGTTGAAGACATAAAATAGTCGAAAAGCTATAAAAATCTAAAGCCATCGGAAGTGATGATAAGTTTAAAAAAGGGAGAAAGGTCCATCCTTTATTGACACTTTGTTAAAGTCTCCGATGAACGAAATCATCAGAGGTGTCGTCGAACCCTAATTATACATGACTTCCAGAGACACTTCTTTGTTACAGTCTCTAGCGAATGAAATTATCAAAGGTGTTGTTGGAACCCTAAGTCTCCAGCGAACAAAATCATTAGAAGTATCATCAAAACCCTAATTATACTTCACTTCCAGAGATAGGAATTGAATGAATAGAGTACTGGAAATAGCTAGGGCAGAATTTGAGAAACTAATTCTATTGAACGAGAGAAGCAGAGGGAGTGTTTTTTATTCTTTTATTTTAAAAAGAATTGAACACAAGTAATTTTCCATCTTTTACCTATAAAATTTCAATTGTCGCAAACAACTTGAAAATATAAATTTAGCGGCATTTAGCTTATTGCCCCTAATTAATTGCAACTAAAACCTTATTTTGGTATAGAGATCCAACATATCTTCTTCCTCGCCTTCCTCAACTATTTCATTTCCTCGGAGGTTGCCAAAGCTCTTCGAAGACAAAGTATCACTTCCCACTAATTATTTGGATTGTGTGTTAGTATTAATTGGAGAAAGGGAAATTAATACACTACCTGATGTTTGTTTGCAACCTAATGAATTATTAGGAATTAGACCTATTTGAGATAAAAATTAGAGCTTGAGCATTGAGTTTGTTTTTTTTATAGCTAAGTTATTTTATTAATCACCAAATGAAACCTGACAGATCCACAACATAGTTACAACCCAACTAGCTGTCACAGAACAAAACTACTCTAAAACAAAGGAAAACTCATCTATCTCTAAATAGAAGAGACTAAAGCACTATCAACTACTACCTGTCACGAACCAAGCCCTTCAAAAAATACATAGTTGTAGTAGACTTCAAACTCCAGGTGATTCTTTAGCATTACAGATAAAGGCGACCTACTTGGTAATGTCCATTAACGATCTATTCTTTTTTAAAACACTCAGTTATTCCTCTTTATCCATATGGCATAGATGACTTCTGCATATACTGTCCTGAAGATGTGAGCAGCTTTAGATCTGCCTCTCGAATGTGACGGAGTCCAAGCTAGGTGCATACTTCAGTTAGTTGTAGTGTACAGTTGTCTTCTCAACCAAGCCTAAATATTGTCCCAAAGTTCTCTAGCAAAGGGGAAAATTACAAACAAATGATCCTTGGTTTCCATTAGAGCTTGTCAAAACACACATTTAGGTTCTATATCCATCTCCCATGTAATTAGCTTTTCATAATTGAGTAGTTTAGATTATAGATAAAGCCACATTGTAAAAATGGCTTTGGCTCTAGCTTCAGTATAGAACATGAGACATTTCCATAGCACTCTTTTTTAGGGTGGGAGTAACTTGAGGTAGGTGTGTCTGATGTTGTTCTTGCCCTGTAATCTAGGTATCTAAATCTGATTCTACATAGACTTAGCATTCAAAATCTTTTTCACTAACCAGTAGACCTATTTTAGAGTTTGTAATAACTTTATTTGTGTAATGATACTTTTTGTCATTACTGGTGAGTCAATCATGCAAAAATTTGGGATAAGTTTTTTCCCATAAATGAAAGTTAAAAATTTCAGGCTAGGCTAGGCTTGGGTAAAATTTGAGTGAGGTATGGTCTAGGGTAATTAAGGAATATATTGGGTAAAGTTAATAAAGTTTATCTTGATTTTATTCTAGCTAACTTGATTAGGAATCTATAGGACTTTTTGGAAGTAAATTCGGGTCAGTAGAACTCTCGATATTGAACTTGACACAAAGGGGTTAGTCTACGATGTTATGGTTTAAGGGTACATTGCGAAAAAGAAAAACTAGGAGCTTTTTCTAGTTTCTACCTCGCCACACCCACTATAGCAGGTGGCAAGCTGCTATAAGGCTACCACTATAGAGGTGAAATTTCCATTATAGTGGGATTCAAAAATGGTCAATCCTACTATAGCAAGTGGATTCTGCTATAGTGATGCCGCTATAACGGGATTGGATCGCTATAGTAGGGTAAATCGCTATTAATACAAAAATTTCCCCAAAAATAGTTCATTTTTCTAAACTCATTTTTGGGGAAGGGCTAAGGCAATTTCGATGATTTTCATCAGCTTTCCATTGATTTTCTTCTTAAAGGTAAGTAATTTATCCTCATTAACTAGTTTTATGGTTAATTAACCTTAGAATTACTATTTTATGGGCTTTGGGGCGGGTTTAAGCTTGACTTAGAAGATTTTCTGGGGCAAAAGGGTAAATTAGGTATAAAACCTTTGGCTTTTAGTTGTTAATCATTAAATTACTATTGCATGACAATAATTCACTTTGATAACCATGAAATTGGCAGGTTTAAGGTGAATTATGGTATAAAAACCCTAGAATTGGGGGGAGGGGGAATAATCATGAAATTGGCCTTGGGGTTTGAGAATAGGTTATAATCCTCGACATTGTAGGTCATGTGGTTGATTATATGTTGTATTCATGTTTTTAGACCACAATCAAGTTGAGGTAGCAAGAAAAGGGAAAGCTCAAGTTTTTTAGAGTATTTCGGGCTTGGATTGAGGTAGGTGATGGTTTTAATATAGTTGAAACCCAATTTGTGTTATGTGTGTATGATAACTAATTCTTAGTATTGCTTGTACAATGCATGTTTAAGGAAGGTGAATAACTGTTTGATATCCTAAGTGTTAATCGCATGCAATGAACTTCTATGAAAGCTTGTTGGATTTTACAAGTGTTATTTCTGTTATTATTGTGGTTGTGATTGTTGTGATATCTACCATTTTTATGGGATGTATTGGTATTTAGACATCTTCACGAGATTATTTATAAGGTTGACAGGTATTTGATGACTGGGATTTGGTACATGGACCAAAACTTGTCCCCTGCAGGTCATGACTAGTTGGAGCACACATAAGACCCTTAGCATGTGTGTACAAGGTACAGATGAGTGTGATGATCCCTTGAATGAACCAGGGATTATGTTTTTTCTTGATTAGATTGGTTTCTTGAGTGAACCGGGATTAAGTGTTGTCATTAGATGTTGGTTCCTTGAGTGAACCGGGTTTATGTGCTTAATTGCTAAAGGTGGTTTATTTATGTAAAATGGAATGCATGATGTTTTCCATTGTGTTGTATTTGGGGATCCTTGAGTGATCCGGCTTAATTGCAAGTTGTGACATAACTTTTTGTTGTCTATTACTTGTGTAATCAGATCATGAATTATATGATAGTTGTGTCATGGGTGTTAACTTGGAGTCTTGTTTGTGGTCATAGTTGACTTGACTTGTTATCCTCGTTGACTCATGTTGACTAAACTTCATGTTTTACTTTTTTACAAGGTTAAGTGTTATGAACTTGAAATAGAGTTGCATGATAAGGTTCGTCTTGTTGTACTATGTTTTGGTTGTGTTCATATTTCTAATTTTGGGTTGGCCGATGACCCTACTGACACACAGTTGTTTCTTGTATGCTGATACTATATGTGCTATTCTTT
The DNA here is from genome assembly GCA_031232105.1 of Capsicum rhomboideum. NCBI lineage: Eukaryota > Viridiplantae > Streptophyta > Magnoliopsida > Solanales > Solanaceae > Capsicum > Capsicum rhomboideum. Next base: position 35,119,507 of record CP124716.1, read on the forward strand.
TATTGAGTGCAAAGTATTTTCCAGTGACTGTTTTAAGACCTCAGTTGTGATTCGGACCATATTCAAACTCAAGGGTGAGTTACATTATTTGGGCTGCCATAGGTTCTTTTATTGTTTTTTGGTCCACTTGTTCAAACTTGGTTATTACTTTGGTTTTTACGGTTGCATCCCCTTTTTTGACATTAATTAGAGTTTTGGTACAATGACTTTCAGGTTCTAGGAGATTATTTCGGTTTCATATTTCAACATTTTATATTCGTTGAGATGTTGAACACTGGTTAGTTACAAGATTGGTTTAGTTACCTATTTTCCACTAAGTGTTGAGTTGATGGTTTGGGTTTGTTAGTTATCCCAATTGGATAGTTAGTGTGGGTGTCAGTCACGACGGGTTGAATTGTCACTAAGTTGGTATCAGAGCCCTAGGTTCGTTGATCTATTTGTACAAAAATGGGTCCCATAGAATTTTATGGAAAGATACGAAGATGGCTTTTTTTGAGAGACTATAGGACTTTAGGAAACTATCCTTTCTTTCTTATTTTATGTTGTAACTTGATCCCAATTGGTATATGGTAATCCAAATTGGTATCTGACCTTATTAATTCTTTTGTCCGCAGATGGTGAATACTTGATTGAATGGAGCACAACTAGTAGCCCCAGCACCAGCAGCTCCAGCTGTGGAACTAGCTGTTTGGGAATGAGGATGAGGTAGGGGAAGGGGAAGAGGGAGAGCAACACTATCCAGGGGTGGAGCTCAAGTAGCAGCTGAACAGGCCCGTCAGAGGTCAGTATCACCTCCCCCACCTCAGGATCATTTTGAGGAGGTTGAGGAAGTGGATGAGGATGGTTTGGAATCGGAGGTGGCGACATCAGCTGGAGGTGTATCCCTTCCTCCAGTGTCTTCTGAGGTTAGTCTGCAAGTTTTGGCTTTTCTGAGTGGATTGACTGGTACTGGAGCCACTCCCACTATGCTGATTTTTCAGGCTTTGGGTACGTATCCCACTACCACTTTAGCTACCAGAGTGTATGAGGCTTTGGGGATGGATGTATTCCCCCACACTATGTTAGGTCCCATTGTGATTGTTACCAAACATGAGTTGCTGACTGAGTTTTTGAAAATAAAGCCTCCTTTATTTCATGGTGCTGAGACTGAGGATGCATTCGAGTTTATCATTGATTGCTATGAAAGGTTACACATATTAGGGATTTTACAACAACATGTTGTAGAGTTTGTGACTTTCCAACTGCAAGAGAATGCCAAGTAGTGGTGGAGATGTTATATTGAGTGTCGGTCACCAGCCCTACCTCCATTGACTTGGGCTCAGTTTCATACCCTATTTTTAGAGAAATATTTGCCTCGAACCCTTTGTGACCGTAAGAAAAATAAGTTTCTGGATCTTGAGAAGGGAAATATGCCAGTTGTAGACTATGAGGCTAAGTTCCATGCCTTGTCTTGCTCTACTACCCCGATATTGGGGACTGAGGATGAAAGGATCTAGTTATTTGTTAAAGATTTAAATACTGACCTTCAAGTATTGTCGGTTCATATAACTTCTACAGAAAAGGATTTCAATGATGTGGTTAATTATGTGAAGAAGCTTGAGGAATCAAGCAGGTTGGTCAGGTTAAGGAATTAGCCAAGAAGACTCGGAATATGGGTAACTTTAGTAGTTTTTATTCTAGGGGTCATAGTCAGCTGTCACGCCCCGAATCCCATCGGGACGGATTGGCACTCGTAGCCGACAAGGCCCGAGAGAACCAAGCTTTGTCTCTATCCAATCATGTACATGCCATAAGAAACCCACAATCACACCATAGCTTTAAATACCAACAATGGAATTCATGGAACATGATATATATAAACATATGCGAAACTTGGCCGTTGAGGCCACCAAGTCAAGAACGACATGTACCATTTACATTTATACACCCACAACTGTCTACAAAAGCCTCTAGCAAAAGCATTGACCAAAATGAACTAAAAGTCGGGACAAGTCCCCGTTTTATACAACATGTACAACACCAAAACATATGTACTACAGTGACTCGGAGAAGCCCCGAACTAATTAGAGCTCACTAAAGATCTGCAACAACTGGCAACCTACTGTGGAGGAGTACTAGTACCTGCGCCTGCAACAAGTAAGGTAAATCCCCCAAGAGGGGTCAGTACGAAGAATGTACTGAGTATGTAAGGCCATAAGAAACTTGCACGATATGTAAGTATGTCAAAGAACTCAAGTTCAAATGCATAACCAATATAGATAAGTCACAATGTAGATGAGTCACTATTCTGTACTTTGGAGACCATGTATATAGCTTTCGGTACTTTCTTTGTATCTTAAGGTTCAATGATTATTCATCTTTGCCTTTGACCTGTGATACCCGGGCCCCGACTGAACAGTGGGTTTTAAACATAACATCATGTTATGTTGGTATCTGTTCGAGCTAGGCTTATTCCCCTAGAGCTGTCACCCTATGAATCAATGTATATATCGGGATTGGCTCGATCTTGGTTAGTACCTCTAGCGCTGCCACCCATACAACATTTCAGGTTCGGCTCGAGCTAGGTTATTACCCCTAGAGCTTCCCCCTGTTAGGATCGGTCCGAGCTAGGCTTATGCCCCTAGGACTGCCCCCTGATTTGGGATCGGCTTGAGCTAGGCATTTTGCCCCCAAAGCTGCCACCCTTACTTGATCATTGACCACATATGCATTACTTTGTTTATTACTTTGAGATTGAAACCATGATATTCACAACTTGATATGAAGCTTTGGATCATTAAACAATAAATGAGAAACACATGAATAAACATTGTTGGAAACATATCACCATTGGAACCATTAGACAATAATCAATGAACAAGATATATGAGTATAACCACTATTGGAACTTTGGAACATAACATTGTTGAGCTTTTGGAACCTTATTCTTGAATATGAAACATGAGATTCACCAATGATCAATGAGTAGGAATTATATGACAATGACCATGGATAACCGGATATGGGATACCTTAACATATTTCGGGATGGAACAATCGTAATGTCAATATGATTACTATTTGCCGCAGAAAGATACGGACAGAGTAACCTTACATACCTTGTAGTCTCAATACGAATAAACAACTTTAGACGTGCACACAATAGTCCCGCTCCTTCTTTATGTGTCACTCTACATCACAAATACATAACGGAATTGACATTAACCATCAACTACTTTACAAATGCATACAATGTCAACGAGTTACATGTTTGCCTTTAAACATGTCATTTCCCCTTGACAAAACTATTGATAAAATTATTATTCCAAAAATCCCCCAATATTCCCAACATTGACCAATACATGATAATCAATACATTTCACCACAACACTTCTCCTTTACACTTCCTTATCCAAACCACATCACAAATAGTCCATCAATTCACCTTAATAAACTTCATAGCACATATCGGCCAAAATCCCACAATTTACACTTATAGAAATATAACAAGTTTAATAACAAAATAACACCCTACACGTTCATATTTTATCCATACCATGATCTTTCTTCAAAGGCACAAGTCATAATTCAAGCTTGAATCCCATGGATCACAAATCTTGTACAAAAACACCAAGTATCATGTCCAACATGATTTATATACTCTTTCATTCATAGAATAGATTAATCCATAATAATAATCACTTACCCAAGCTTGAAAAGTGATGATTTTGCTCCAAAATTGCCTTTGAGTTCTTTAGGGTTTGAGAGAATGTTGGAGAATGTTGGAGAAAATATCTAGAAACACATGAGAGTTACAATTGAATAAAATCTGATTTTTGGGTCTATTTATAGTCCTTGGGACATCCTTAGTCATCCTTGGCATTTAATGCTTCATTTGACTTAGTCAATAGAAGATTGGATCATGTGACCCATGTATTTTGCCTTATTTTGGGCTTTTATTGAGCCCAAATCACAACCCAATAAAATCAATAATTTCTCGTGTTTAAGTCATCTTATACGTATTACAATAATATTCCCACTCATTCTACTCATATCCGTAGCCTCAATCCCAAAAACAAGTGATTCTGGCCACGTTTGGCTTATTTTGACCTTAAGGGCAAAACTCTCATTTTGACTCCAAATTCGTTCTCGAGTAATTTTATCATACCAATATAATATGTCATTCATTTCATGTATATACACGTGTTTGTAGAATAAACGTGGCAAAAATCAGCTCGGTACAACCCCGGATACCCTTGGGACTTAGAAATTTCCAACTTTCGAAAAAGTGGAAAAACTAGCGTGGCACGCCCTTGGGCGCGCCAACTTGCTGCCTATGGACTAAAAATTTTAGCCCAGAGCGGCGTGGCACGGTCCCAAATGCGCCCCACACTTAGTTTTTTCAAAAAATTCATTTTTCGACTTTTCTTCGCGGGTTTGGTTAGATACTTCAAGTCCCATTCTTTAACTTACTTCTTATCCTTAATATACTCTGTTTAAAGGTCCTCTTAGCCTCATTTTGAACCCCACAAATGTTCCACGAAAATCATAAAACATCTCCTATGAAGGTTTAATCACATTTACAAGGGTCAAATTCAATTTTCTCCTTATTAACATTACCAAATACATGTTTGTAGCTCTTGACACCTAAGTAAACATTATTCAATGTCATCAAGTAGGGTTAGAAATGTACGGGGTGTTACATTCTTCCCCCTTAGGAACATTCTTCCTCGAATGTTAACAATATCGTTTCAATTACAACAATTGCATCTCTACAGTAGCATACATATACATAAACACTTAAGGCTCATGGAGACTTACTTGTTATTGCTCCGCGTCCGCACTTTGAACTTCTTGGTCCATTTGAAATAGATGGGGATATTTGTATTTCATCATCTCTTCCGCTTCCCATGTGACCTCCTCTACTTGTTGATTTTGCCAAAGAACTTTCACGGAAGCTATGTCTTTATTCCTCAATCTTTTTACTTGTCGATCTAGGATAGCAACGGGTACCTCTTCATAAGTAAGATCCTCCGTAACTTGTACATCTTCCATTGGAATAATATGAGATGGATCTCCTATGCATTTTCGAAGTATCGAAACATGAAATACCGGGTGGACTGAGGAAAGTTCTTGAGGTAGTGCTAATTCATAAGCAACTTCTCCAAATATTCTAATGATTTCATATGGGCCTATGTAACGTGGACTTAATTTCCCTTTCTTTCCGAACCGCATTACCCCTTTCATCGGTGACACCTTTAAAAACACCCAATCACCTATGGTGAATTCAAGCCCTCTTCTTCTAACATTGGTATATGACTTGTGGCGACTTTGGGCCGTTTGTAACCGCTGTTGGATCACTTTAACTTTCTCCATAGCATGGTGAACAATATCGTACCCAAGTAAAGCAGTTTCACCCGCTTCAAACCATCCAATTGGTGATCTATATTTTCTTCCGTACAAGGCTTCATAAGGTGCCATTTTAATACTTGAATGATAGCTATTGTTGTAAGTAAATTCAATAAGAGGCAAATGGTCATCCCAACTGCCTTGAAAATCTAACGTGCAAGCTTGTAGCATGTCTTCAAGTGTCTGAATAGTACGTTCTGCTTGTCCATCAGTCTGAGGATGGAAAGCCATACTCAAATTCACCCGTGTACCCAAACTCTGCTGGAAAGATCTCCAAAAGTACACTGTGAACTGTGATCCTCTGTATGATATAATGGAAAGTAGAATACCATGCAATCGTACTATCTCTTTCACATACAACTTCGCATAATCCTCAGCTGTATAGGTCCTCTTGACCGGTAGAAAATGCGCTGACTTGGTAAGCCTGTCCACTATAGCCCATATAGAATCAAACTTCCGCAATGTATAAGGCAAACCTGTAATGAAGTCCATGTTAATCATATCCCATTTCCAGACTGGAAGATTGATACATTGCATGTAACCTCCCGGTTTCTGATGCTCTACTTTCACTTGTTGACAATTCGGGCATGGAACGACAAACTCTGCAATGTTCTTTTTCATATTTCCCCACCAATACACTTCCTTTAATTCATGGTACATTTTTGTAGCACCCGGATGAATAGAATAGCGCGAATGATGCAGCTCTGTCATAATTCGGGTCCTCAGCTCATCTACATCCGATACACATAATCTGTCTTGACATTGAATTACTCCTTCCTGTGTAAGATCAAATGCCTTTGTCAAATTCTGCTGTACATTTTCCTTTAGCTGCAACAACATAGAATCCACAAACTGTTTCTCTTTCACTTCAGCTATTAAGGAGGATTCTGCTGCATTCTGCACAATAACTCTATCATCTGAGGATTCAATAAGGCGAACTCCCAAGCTGGCTAATTGATTCAAATCTTTGATTATTTCATGCTTTTCATTCAACTGGCCACTAGTGCTTTCTACTGCCTTACGGCTCAATGCATCAGCTACTACATTTGCTTTGCCTGGGTGATAAAGAATATCAATGTCATAGTCTTTTAAGCGCTCTAACCACCTTCGTTGCCTCAAATTGAGTTCCTTTTGCTTAAAGAGATATTGTAAACTTTTGTGGTCCGTATAGATATCAACATGGACTCCATACAAATAATGACGCCATATTTTTAGAGCAAAGACCACCGCTGCTAATTCGAGATCATGTGTGGGATAATTTTTCTCATGTGGTCGCAACTATCGTGAGGCATATGCTATGACATTACCGTGTTGCATCAACACACATCCGAGGCCAACCCCGTAAGCATCACAATACACTACATAACCTTCGGTACCTTCGGGAAGCACTAAAACTGGTGTGGAAGTTAATTTATCTTTCAACTTTTGGAAGCTTTTCTCACACGCATCATTCCACTGAAATTTTACTGCCTTATGTGTAAGCTTTGTTAACGGTGCAGCAATGGAGGAAAACCTTCCACAAATCTTCTGTAATAACCTGCCAGTCCAAGAAAACTACGAATTTCTGTGGGTGTCGTAGGTCTTGGCCAATTTTTCACTGATTCAATCTTTTGTGTATCAACCTGTATGCCTTCATCTGACACAATGTGACCCAAGAATGCAACTGATTTTAACCAAAACTCACACTTGGAGAACTTTGCATACAGCTTACGCTCACGGAGAATCTGTAACACTTTCCGTAAGTGATTAGCATAGTCCTCCGGTGACCTTGAATAAACCAGGATGTCATCTATAAATACTGTGACGAACACGTCCAGAAATGGCTTAAACACCTTATTCATCAAATCCATGAACACAGCTGGAGCATTTGTTAGGCCAAATGACATAACTAAAAATTCATAATGACCATACCGTGTTCGGAAAGCTGTCTTGGGCACATATTCTTCTCTAACTCTGACTTGATGGTAACCCGACCTCAAGTCGATCTTTGAAAAACACTTGGCACCCTGTAACTGATCGAACAAATCATCAATTCGAGGGAGGGGATATTTGTTCTTGATCGTTACCTTATTCAATTGCCGATAGTCAATGCACATTCTCAAAGTCCATCTTTCTTTCGTACAAATAATACTGGCGCACCCCACGGGGACATACTATGCCTAATGAAGCCCTTGTCTAGTAAATCTTTCAATTGCTCCTTCAATTCACGCAATTCTGCGGGAGCCATTCTATATGGAGGAATAGAAATAGGCTGAGTGCCTGGAATCACATCAATGCCAAATTCGACTTCCCGTTCTGGGGGTAAACCTGGAAGATCCTCTGGAAAGACATCCATAAATTCATTGACCACTGGAACCAACTACGGAGTTAGTGGTTCCGCTTCAGTATCTTTCACCCGTACTAAATGACATATATAACCCTTGGCAATCATTTTTCTGGCTTTCAAATAGGAAATAAATCTCCCTCGTGGTGCCCCTACATTACCCTGCCATTCAAGAACATTTTCTTACAGAAAACAAAATTTCACCTTCTTGGCCCGGCAATCTACCGTGGCATAACAAGAGGCCAACCAATCCATTCCCGTGATCACATCAAAATCCACCATGTCCAATTCAATGAGATCGACCAACGTATCATGACCACACACAGTTACCACACAGTCACGATATACTCTCTTTGCAATAATATATTCACCAACCGGTGTAGACACTTCAATTGATTTAATTAATAATTCTGGTGCCTTTGCAAATTTTGCAGCAACCAATGGAGTAACATAGGAAAATGTAGAACCAGGGTCAATCAATGCATATACATTATATGAGGATATGAGTAATGTACCTGTGACAACATCAGGGGAAGCCTCTGAATTCTGTCGGTCCACTAAAGCATAAGTGTGATTCTGGACCCCACTAGTACTGGCTGCTCCTCTGGCACCTCTACCCCTACCAACAGACTAAACACCTTGGCCCAAAGAAGGGACCGATGCTGATGACGCAATGGCCGATCCGGCTGGTCGTGCTACACCTCCCATACTCCTCTGGGAACACTCTCTCATCATGTGTCATGTCATGCTGCACCAGAAACAACTATTTGTCCCCACTCTACATGTACCTGCATGAATACGCCCGCAGTACTGACACTACTGACGAGAGAAACCTGCTGCCTGTGATCCGTGAACCCCGCTACTCTGCCCAGATGGACCACCCCTAGACCCTCGAAACTGTGAGTGAGCACCCCCTGTGGAATAAGAGAACGACAGTCTAGGTGGTCTCGAAAACATACGGGGCCTAGATCCTCCTTGGGACATCATACGTGGTCCCATAGGTCTAGCCTATTTGGACTGTGTCCTGTCAAATTCATGTACCCTTCGTCTATGTCTTTGATCTTCCATTTTCTGGGCGAAGGCCTGAATTCTCTCTATATCCATGTCTTTGTTCAAGGCAGCAATGGTGCAATCCCTTACCAAACATGGCTCTAGTCTGTCCACGTATCTATGGACCCTGTCTGTCATCGTAGCCACAACATTTGGCGCATATCGAGCCAAGGAATTAAATTGCAAGCTATATTCCCTGACGCTTAGATGTCCCTGATGGAGATTTAGGAATTGATCCGCACGTGCCTCGCGGATATCATAAGGAAGATAATGATCTAGGAAAGCCACTTTAAATTCTTCCCAAGTAAGTGGATTTGCACCAATGTCACGAGATTTCTTCCAATCCTCATACCACACTTTCAACCTGTACGCAGCAAGTTCAACTGTCTCTACCCCCGTCACGTGCATAACTTCCAAGGCTCTCTGAATTTGATCCACGAAGTCCTGTGGATCTGCTTTTGGATCTAACCCTGTGAAGATAGGAGGGTCCAGTTTCAAGAAATCCTGTGTTCTGCGACTTACCATTCTAGCCACATCATCATCATGTGTCATTGGGCCAGCTCGTCCGTGACTCTGGGCTGCCACTAACTGTGTCAACATCTGAACTGCATTTCTAAGATCCTAATCTATGGCATTGACTGGTGGTTCGACAGGTACACTTCTCCTACTCGACTCTTCTGGTACAGAGGGAGTGGAGGAAGCTCGTGACACAAATTCATGCTCAGTATCGCCTTGATTAACTTGATCAGGTGGTGGTATACTGGTTCCTTCACCAGTAATTCTATCTATTCTCTTACTTTTTCCTCGACCTTTTCTTGTCATCGGCATTTTCTATATCAAATAGAAACCAATCACCATGGTCAGATATGATTTAACTTACAACACTGGCTCTATTGCACGATCTAGAAGTGAAGAAAAGAAACAACATCCTAAATGTCCCGTAGCCTCCTACTTATCAATATGGTGCACAACACATTGATAAGTAAGACTCTACTCAGACACGGCTTTGTAGACACCCTTAGAACAACCTGGCTCTGATACCACTTTTGTCACACCCCGAATCCCATCGGGACAGATTGGCACTTGTAGCCAACAAGGCCTGAGAGAACCAAGCTTTGCCTCTATCCAATCATGTACATGCCATAAGAAACCCACAATCACACCATAGCTTTAAATACCAACAATGGAATTCATGGAACATGATATATATATACATATGCGAAACTTGGCCGTTGAGGCCACTAAGTCAAGAACGACATGTACCATTTACATTTATACACCCACAACCATCTACAAAAGCCTCTAGCAAAATCAATTACCAAAATGAACTAAAAGTCGGGACAAGTTCCCGTTTTATACAACATGTACAACACCAAAACATATGTACTACAGTGACTCGGAGAAGCCCCAAACTAACTGGAGCTCACCAAAGATCTGCAATAACTGGCAACCTACTGTGGAGGCATACTAGTACCTGCGCCTGCAGCAAGTAAGGTAAATCCCCCAAGAGGGGTCAGTACGAAGAATGTATTGAGTATGTAAGGCCATAAGAAACTTGCACGATATGTAAGTATGTCAAAGAACTCAAGTTCAAATGTATAACTAATATAGATAAGTCACAATGTAGATGAGTCACTATTCTGTACTTTGGAGACCATGTATATAGCTTTCGGTACTTTCTTTGTATCTTAAGGTTCAATGATTATTCATCTTTGCCTTTGACCTGTGATACCCGGGCCCCGACTGAACAGTGGGTTTTAAACATAACATCATGTTATGTTGGGATCGTCTCGAGCTAGGCTTATGCCCCTAGAGCTGCCACCCTATGAATCAATGTATATATCGGGATTGGCTCGAGCTTGGTTAGTACCTCTAGAGCTGCCACCCATACAACATTTCAGGTTCGGCTCGAGCTAGGTTATTACCCCTAGAGCTTCCCCCTGTTAGGATCGGTCCGAGCTAGGCTTATGCCCCTAGGACTGCCCCCTGATTTGGGATCGGCTTGAGCTAGGCATTTTGCCCCCAAAGCTGCCACCCTTACTTGATCATTGACCACATATGCATTACTTTGTTTATTACTTTGAGATTGAAACCATGATATTCACAACTTGATATGAAGCTTTGGATCATTAAACAATAAATGAGAAACACATGAATAAACATTGTTGGAAACATATCACCATTGGAACCATTAGACAATAATCAATGAACAAGATATATGAGTATAACCACTATTGGAACTTTGGAACATAACATTGTTGAGCTTTTGGAACCTTATTCTTGAATATGAAACATGAGATTCACCAATGATCAATGAGTAGGAATTATATGACAATGACCATGGATAACCGGATATGGGATACCTTAACATATTTCGGGATGGAACAATCGTAATGTCAATATGAATACTATTTGCCGCAGAAAGATACGGACAGAGTAACCTTACATACCTTGTAGTCTCAATACGAATAAACAACTTTAGACGTGCACACAATAGTCCCGCTCCTTCTTTATGTGTCACTCTACATCACAAATACATAACGGAATTGACATTAACCATCAACTACTTTACAAATGCATACAATGTCAACGAGTTACATGTTTGCCTTTAAACATGTCATTTCCCCTTGACAAAACCATTGATAAAATTATTATTCCAAAAATCCCCCAATATTCCCAACATTGACCAATACATGATAATCAATACATTTCACCACAACACTTCTCCTTTACACTTCCTTATCCAAACCACATCACAAATAGTCCATCAATTCACCTTAATAAACTTCATAGCACATATCGACCAAAATCCCACAATTTACACTTATAGAAATATAACAAGTTTAATAACAAAATAACACCTTACACGTTCATATTTTATCCATACCATGATCTTTCTTCAAAGGCACAAGTCATAATTCAAGCTTGAATCCCATGGATCACAAATCTTGTACAAAAACACCAAGTATCATGTCCAACATGATTTATATACTCTTTCATTCATATAATAGATTAATCCATAATAATAATCACTTACCCAAGCTTGAAAAGTGATGATTTTGCTCCAAAATTGCCTTTGAGTTCTTTAGGGTTTGAGAGAATGTTGGAGAATGTTGGAGAAAATATCTAGAAACACATGAGAGTTACAATTGAATAAAATCTGATTTTTGGGTCTATTTATAGTCCTTGGGACATCCTTAGTCATCCTTGGCATTTAATGCTTCATTTGACTTAGTCAATAGAAGATTGGATCATGTGACCCATGTATTTTGCCTTATTTTGGGCTTTTATTGAGCCCAAATTACTTAACCCAATAAAATCAATAATTTATCGTGTTTAAGTCATCTTATACGTATTACAATAATATTCCCACTCATGCTACTCATATCCGTAGCCTCAATCCCAAAAACAAGTGATTCTGGCCACGTTTGGCTTATTTTGACCTTAAAGGCAAAACTGTCATTTTGACTCCAAATTCGTTCTCGAGTAATTTTCTCATACCAATATACTATGTCATTCATTTCATGTATATACTCGTGGTTGTAGAAGAAACGTGGAAAAAATAAGCTCGATACGACCCCGGATACCCTTGGGACTTAGAAATTTCCAACTTTCGAAAAAGTGGAAAAACCAGCGTGGAACGCCCTTGGGCACGCCAACTTGCTGCCTCTGGACTAAAAATTTTATCCCAGATCGGCGTGGCAAGGTCCCAAACGCGCCCTACGCTTAGTTTTTTTGAAAAATTCATTTTTCGACTTTTCTTTGCGGGTTTGGTTAGATACTTCACGTCCCATTCTTTAACTCACTTCTTATCCTTAATATACTTTGTTTAAAGGTCCTCTGAGCCTCATTTTGGACCCCACAAATTTTTCACAAAAATCATAAAACATCTCCTATGAAGGTTTAATCATATTTACGAGGGCCAAATTCAATTTTCTCCTCATTAACATTACCAAATACATGCTTGTAGCTCTCGAAACCTAAGTAAACATTATTCAATATCGTCAAGTAGGGTTAGTAAGGTACAGGGTGTTACACCAGCAGGCTTATCCGACTTGCCCAATTCAGTCAGCTTTGCCAGCCTCTACAGGTGGTCATTTAGGGGCTATTCAGTAGCCCTCAGTTCCTAAAGGCCAAGAGGCTTCTTATTCTTTAGGCAACAGGCCTTCTCTTGAGAAAGGTTGTTATTATTGTGGTGTTTTAGGGCACTTTAAGAGAGAGTGTCCTTTGAGGTAGGCGGTCCGTTGAGGTAGGCGGGTAATTAGGCATAGCAGCAGAATAGGGATGTGGGTCCTGTAGGTAGAGATGGATGTGGTAACGGTAAGGGTCATCTACAAGGTGGATGGGAAAATAATTAGGGAGGTCTTGGTTGAAACAAAGGTAATGGTAATGTAGGGAAGGGTGGAGCATAGCCAGCTAGAGAGGTTGCCTATCTTGATGATAAAACACATTGTTATGCCTTTCCATGCAAGACCACGGCTGAGGCATCTAACGTTATTATTACAGGTACTATTCTCATCTATGACAAGATGGCTTCTATTTTGTTTGATCTATGTTCCACTTACTCTTATGTATCTGTTAGATTTACTTTGTTTTTGGTTTTGGTATGATATACTCGATTCTCCTGTGTATGTTTCTGCTTAGGTTGGAGATTCTGTGGTGGTGACCTATGTGTATTGTGCATGTTCTATATTGTTTTTGGGTTTTTATACCTAGGTAGACTTGATCATTTTAGACATGCTTGATTTTGATATTATTTTGGGTATGACTTGGTTATCTCCTCATCATTCTGTCTTGAACTGTAATGCTAAGACAGTGACTCTAGAAATACTTGGGAGGGAAAAACTAGAGTGGGACGGAGTGTAGTCTTCCTGACTCATCTTTAGGATGCTAGTGGGGAGTCCCCTTCTATTGAGTCTATTCTTGTGGTTTCTAAGTTTCAGGAGATATTTCCTACAGATTTGCCTAGTATGCCTCCAAACAGGGATATTGATTTTTGTATTGATTTGGAGCTGGTCACTTGCCCAATTTCTATTCCCCCTTATTGTATGGCTCCAGCAAAGTTGAGGAAACTCAAAACTAAATTACATGAACTCCTTGATCAGGGATTTATTCATCTTAGAAATTTATCTTGGGGTGATCCAGTGTTGTTTGTTAAAAGAAAGATGGTAGCATAAGGATGTGCATTGATTAAAGGCAGTTGAATAAGGTTACCATTAGGAATAAGTATCCCTTGACTCATATAGATGATCTTTTTGACCTGCTTCAAGGTGCTTCGGTATTCTTCAAGATTGACTTGAGGTCGGGTTACCATCAGCTAAAAATTTGGTGTGAGGATAAACCTAAGACATCTTTTAGGACTCGATATGGGCATTACACGTTCTTAGTGATGTCTTTTGGATTGACTGATGCGCCGACAGCTTTTATGAGCTTGGATTCTTTTGTGATAGTTTTTATTGATGACATTTTGGTTTACTACAAGAGCATGGAGGAACATAAAGGTCATCTTCGCATTGTTTTGGGAATTTTGTAGGAGAAGCAGTTGTACGCAAAGTTTCAAAATGTGAATTCTCATTGTCTTCTATTGCCTTCTTAGGGCATGTGGATTTGGAAAAGGGGGTGCTGGTAGATCCCCAGAAGATTGAGGTGGTTAAGAGTTGGGTTCGGCCTAGCTCTGTAGCTGAGGTTAGGAGCTTTGTGGGTCTTGCTAGTTACTATTGCAGGTTTGTCAAGAATTTTATTTCTATTGCTACTCACTTGACAAGGTTGACTCAGACGGAGGTGCCATTTATATGGTCGGATAAGTGTGATAAGAGCTTTCAACTGCTCAAAATATTTTTGACTATAGCTCATATTCTTTCATTTCCAGTTGAAGGTAAGGATTTTGTTTTATTTTGTGATTCTTCACTCTTGGGTTTGGGTGCTGTGTTGGTGCGGTATAGGAATCCCATTGCTTATGATTCAAGGCAATGAAAGCCTCATGAAAAGAATTACCCAACTCACCACTGGGAGTTGGCAGTGGTGGTGTTGGCACTTAAGATATAGAGACATTACCTTTATAGTGTCAAGTGTGAGGTATTCCTAGACCACCGTATCCTACAGCATGAATTCACGTAAAGGGATCTAAATTTGTGATATAGGAGATGGATGGAATTATTAAAAGACTATGATGTGACCATCCAATATCATCCAAGAAAGGCCAATGTGGTGGTAGATGCATTGAGCCGAAAAGCGATAAGTATGGGTAGTTTGGCCTATTTGAGGGTGTCAAGGAAACCCTTGGCTAAGGAGTTTCAAGCTCTAGCATCTCAGTTCATGCAGTTTGGTGTTTCAGAAAGGGGTGGAGTGTTGGCTAGTGTTGAGTTCAAGTCAACATTCCTTGATGAAATCAAGGCCAAACTTTTGAGGATGGAAAATTGAATAAACTCCAAAACAAGGTTGTGACGTGAGAGGCTTCAGATGCTACACTTAACACTTGTGGAGTGTTGTGGTTCAGAGGGCGAGTATGTGTTCCTCGTGTTGGTGATTTGATTCAGAATGTGCTTGCAAAAGCTCATGGTTCACGATATTCTATTCATCCAGGTGTAACCAAGATGTACTGTGATTTGAGACAGCTTTATTGGTTGTCTGGGATGAAGAGGGACATAGTGGAGTATGCATCTAAATGTCATAACAATTACAATGTAAAGTATAAGCATCAAAGGCCTGCGGGTTTACTCCATAGCTTACCCATTTCAAACTGGAAGTGGGAAAGATTGCTATGGATTTCGTGCTAGGTCTTCCTAAGACCTTGGGGAGCATGACTCGATTTAGGTTATAATGGATAGGCTGATTAAATCAGCCTATATTATTCCAGTTAGAGTGGATTTTAGCTTTGAACAGTTGGCCAAGATCTACATCAAGGTAATAGTGAGACTGCATAGGGTTCCCCTTTCCATGATTTCAGTTAGAGGCACACAATTCACTGCTAAATTTTGGGATAGGTTGCATAAAGAGTTGGGCACCCAACTTAGCTTTTATTCCTTAGAATGATGGATAGTCAGAGAGGATGATTCAGGTGCTTGAGGAGATGTTGAGAGCATGTATGATCGACTTCAGTGGCCATTAGGATAAGTTCTTTTGTTGTGTGAGTTTTCATACAACAACAGTTATCAATTTAGCATTGAATCAGACGAAGAATATGACTGAAAAAGAAATACAAATACTTAAACATGAAGAACACCAAGATGAAAAATCTTCAGACCAAAAAATAATATTTGATGATAATGTATTTGAACAAATAAAAGGAAAAGAATTAGACTTAAGTATAAACAAAATCTTAGAAGTACCTGTAGTAAAACACTGGTTTAAGAAACAAAAAGAAGAATACTATGTAATTAGCCAAAAAGAACATATAATAGACTGTAGATACACTAAAGGAAAAGCTAAAATACCGATAATCAGTAAAAAATTAGTAAATAAAGAAATACAAGAGATAAGATCAAAAACACCAATTAAATATGTACATCTAGGAGGAACAGAAATATTAATAAAAGCATGTTTCAGAGAAGGAATAGATACCCCTATATAAATATATTTAGCAGATGATAGAATCATACATCCTATAGAAAAAAAATGTTATAAGTGCAGTTAAAGGAAATTTAATATACCAAAAATTTAAATTTATAATAAGTGCAAATTATTCAGTAGCAGTAACTGATACAAATATAGATAAATCATTAGTATTATACTGGAAAATGTCAGGAATAGAATTAGCACCATGAAGTAAAATACTTACAGCAAGATGTAAAAACCTGTATATCTACACTACGAAACATAACATAACAGCAAAAAACAAAATAGATAAAATCAAGATCGAAAATCCTTTTGAAAAAATAGTCACAGTCATAGATAATAATGAATACAGCTATCAAGAACTAGACATAGAAGAAGATTTGGAAATAGTAAAAGAAAGACTAAATACATCAAAAAGAATAACTAATGAAACGCCTACATCATCATCAAGGATGAGTACATCAAGAAGAATAGATTATGCACCACAAAATTTAATAGAACATAAAATGGAAGAAATAAAACCATATCATTACTACATAACAGGAATAATGGACCAAAGAAAATACTTAATATTAATAAATACCGGACAAGAGGAAAATTATATTACAAGAGAACTAGTACAGGAAAAAGAAATAATAACAAATGAACAACTATGTCCAGAACTACCAAAAGCATTAACGAATACTGAAGAAATAACAGAGAAAGAATTAATCATTGGAGGTATAGCAATATTAATAAAATTTAAAATCTACCAAGGAGATAAGAATATTACATTAGGAATAAAATGGTTAGAAAAAGTAAAATCATATAACCTAGAAGATAAACAACTAACGATAACTTACGAAAATAAAAGGATACTAATAAAACGAACACTAATATGATAAAATGATAAAAACATAAATATGCGAGTATACATACTTGCAAAAATAATAGTAGAAGGGTATTATAACAGATATTATACACCTATGATAGACACAGGAGCAGAAGCTAACCTATGTAAACATAACTGTCCACCAGAACATAAATGGGAAAATTAACAACACCTATAGTAATATGAGGATTTAATGATGAAGGAAGTATGATAACACATAAAGCAAAAAATATAAAAATGCAATTATGGGATAAAATATTAACCATTAAAGAAATGTATAGCTATGAATTTACAAATAAAGATATATTGCTAGGAATGTCATTCTTAGATAACCTATACCCACATATATTAACAAAAACACATTGGTGGTTTACTACCCCATGTAAACAAAAAGTAGGAGCTAAAAGAGTAAATAATAAAACAAGAAAAATAACACCATGGATTAAAGGAAGTGAAAAAATTACCCAAAAACTAAAAAATATAAAACAAAGTGATCATAAGATAGAAATGATTATATTCACAATAGACAAAATAAAAATACTTCAAGATAAGTTAGAATTACTATATAATGACAACCCCTTACAAGGATGGAAAAAACATAAAACGAAAATAAAAATTGAACTAATAGATGAAAACAGTCTAATAACACAAAATCCTTTAAGATATAATTTTGCTGATTTAACAGAATTTAAAATGCATATAAAAGAATTATTAGACAGCAATTATATACAAGAAAGTAATAGCAAACACACTAGCCCAGCATTTATAGTAAATAAACATAGTGAACAAAAAAGAGAAAAAAGTAGGATGGTTATTGATTATAGAAATTTAAATGCAAAAACAAAAACATATAATATCCCAATACCAAACAAAATATTAAAAATAAGACAAATACAAGGATATAACTATTTTAGCAAATTTGATTGTAAATCAGGATTTTACCATTTAAAACTCGAAGATAATTCTAAAAAATTAACAACATTCACTGTACCCCAAGGATTTTACGAATGAAATGTATTATCTTTTGGATATAAAAATGCACCACGTAGATATCAACACTTTATGGATAATTATTTTAATCAATTAGAAAATTGTATAGTATACATATATGATATACTATTATACTCTAGAACCCAAGAAGAACACATAAAATTATTAGAAAAATTTATACATATAATCGAAACATCAGGAATTAGCTTAAGTAGAAAAAAGGCAGAAATAATGAAAAATCAAATAGAATTCTTAGGGATACAAATAGATAAAAATGGAATAAAAATGCAAACCCATATAGTACAAAAAATAATAAATTCAGATGAAATACTAGATACAAAGAACAAATTACAATCATTCTTAGGACTAGTTAATCAGGTAAGAGAATACGTACCTAAACTAGCAGAAAATCTAAAAACTTTGCAGAAAAAATTAAAGAAAGATACTGAATATCATTTTGATGAAAAAGATAAAACATACATATAAAAAATTAAGACTATGTGTCAGGATTTTACCAAAATTATATTTTCCAGATGAAAATAGACAATTTATATACATATTAGAAACAGACTCTAGTGATCATAGTTATGGAGGAGTTCTTAAATATAAATATGACAATGACAAAATCGAGCATCATTGTAGATACTATTCAGGATCATATACGGAACCACAATTAAAATGGGAAATAAATAGAAAAGAACTATTTGCATTATATAAATGTTTATTAGCATTTGAACCATATATTGTATATAACAAATTCATTGTAAGAACAGATAATACACAAGTAAAATGGTGGATAACACAGAAGATACACGATTCAGTAACAACAAAAGAAATACGGAGATTAGTATTAAATATACAAAATTTTACATTTGCAATTGAGTTAGTTAAATCTAATAAAAATGTCATTGCAGATTACTTATCAAGACAAAGCTACTCAAACTGAGCCAGATAGTACAATGGAAGATATACTCAAAGCTCTAACTACACTTTGTGTAAAAGTGGACAGTATAGACTTTGAAGTACAAAAGCTAAAGATTGATGAAGCTAAGCTAAAATCTAAAGCTAGTACAAGTCAACCGCATGACTATAAATATGCTGAGATAAGTCGATCGGAAGACTCTAAAATTCCAGAGGTAGAAGGAGACGTTGGGAAACTCCGAAAAACCCATGACAACTTTGCTAATGTTGCAGGTACAAGTGGACCAGCTACCCAGAAACCATATACAAATACCAATCTAAATAGTACATTTGCAAAGCCATTTACACCAAAAATACAAAAGCCACAAAATACCACACAACCTCAAACCTCCACATATGCAGACAGTTTAAACCAAGATAAAAAGATATACAACCACATCTCCCAAAACTATATCAGAAATATCCAAAAAATCCAAACATATTTAAATCTCAACCCCAGATCTACTACAACCCAAGACTACATAACCCAAAAATTACAAGGATACAACAAGTTAATAGCACAATCAAAAACCAGTGCTAACCTAGTCAAAACATGTTATTATTATGGATTACTAAATACTGTATATACATACGACGGCGAAGAGCTAACAGGAATACCCGAAGTACATAGAGCATTACTAACATACAAAAGAATTACAAAAGGAAATTTACTTTATGTAAAGTTCTATACAGCACCAGCAGAGATACTATACAACGAGGTAAAACCTATCATACAAGTAGTAAAAATAGGATTAACCCGAGAAATGATAATCCCAGAAGAGATAGTACAACAACCCGAGATACCAGAGATAGAGATACCAGGTTTTTATGCCAACAAAAGAATCATTGGCATATCAACTATTATCCAAGAGCTGACAAACAATTATTTAAATGGCAATGTCATATGGAGTTATTATTCAAGAGACCAGTTAATGATTTATGCAAATTCACGCCGTTTTCTTATCACTGAATCTCCTCTTCTTTGCTCTTGTAACTGTAAATGGTGGTGGCTCTGGCAATGGAGGTGGTTCAGCCAATGGTTGTGGGGGAGGACAAATGAGTTGTCCAAGTGACGCTTTGAAACTTGGGGTATGCGCTAATTTACTTAATTTGGTGGATGTAGTAGTGGGGTCTCCTCCAAATTTGCCAAGCTGCAGTTTGATCCAGGGACTGGCGGACCTAGAGGCGGCGGTTTGCTCATGCACAGCCATAAAAGCAAACGTATTGGGAATAAATTTGAATGTGCCTCTCTCTCTAAGCCTCGTTCTCAACAACTGTGGAAGAAATGCTCCTACTTGGCTTCACTTGTTGAGTAGCAATTTCTTCTCTCTGCTATGTGATTGATATCTTGTTAGTGTGATCATATATATATATATGTTTGGCAATGGCTAGCTCAGACGTCAGTTAATTTGTATTTGCGTTTTTGGAATAAGTGAGCTTTGCATATATATGCAGCTTCATCACTTGTGTTTATGTACGAGTAGTTTTCTGTTATGTGGTCAACTGTCCAAGTCTTAATGTTTGTGGGCCTGTTTCCTTTATAAACGTGTCAATTCAATCAATCGAATGTTATAATTCTTCTCTTTGCCGTGAGTTCAATTTGTTTGTTCAGTTTTTATTTATTTAGATTTTTAAGCGTAAATAAAAAATTTAAATTTTCTAATTTTTAAACTAAAAATATATAAAATGTACCAAAATATTCTTTAATCTTGTCCCCTTAAGTATGTCATATGGAAAATTAAAATTATAGAGTTTTCAAAAAAATAAATAAATAAGATATTTCTTTTTAAAATGAACTAAAAGGGACAGTATGACAAATTAATTGAAGCACAGGGAGTAACATTTAAAAAGGGTACTCCTATAATATTTCTATAGTTGAAAAATCTTTAATTTTTACTACAATTATATCGTGCTAGCTACGTACTTAATTCGATTTGCTCTTTGTAGGTAATAGCTTGTGTTTTATCTCAATTTTATGTAGCATATTTATTTCTTATAATTATTCTGAGAAGGTAGACATTATTATCTTTTTATTGGATGTGAGATAATAATATTATTTATATAATAAATGATCTTTAGTTTATTTTTAAAAAAAATAATTATATGACAATCCTTTTTTAGTCCATTTCAATAAGAAGTACTTGTCTTTTTATATATTTAATGGAGAAGGGTAAAACATGCTTTTAACATTTGTGATTTGTCTCATGTTTATCCTTTGTTAACCTATCAGCTCATAAAAATTTTTAATGTTATTTTTTATCTTAAATATACCCTGAACAATTAAAAAAAGTCAAAATTATACTTCCTGCACTAATAGTGTAAGCCACATTATGACATATTTGAATATTTTTAATTCTTCAAAGATATATTTAAGTTGGACAGATTCAATTTTCAAGTGCATACTTGAAAGGATAACAACACCTATGAAAAATAATGAGAACTGAAAGGATTTTTTGTTGAGTAAATATTATTAATATTTCAAAAGAACAAGAAAATCATATTTTAGAAATTCTCTAATATTTGCTATTAATTTTGGTCAAAAGAATTAATTATATGTTTATTAGCCTTCATGGCAACATTTATGCTTTTTAATTTTGGTCAAAACATTACTGATTGCCAATATTCTCAAATTGAATTTGGTAGAATGAATTGTCTTTATGAACAATTATTATCCTTTATCACCTTTATTGCTATTATTAACTTCTTTTTTAAACGTTGGTAAAGAGATTTTTGACAAGAGGATTTCCTATATAAATATTTAGGCACGTGTGTGAGGAAGATAGACTAAAAACAGTGTGGAAAAATAAAGAGTACTTTCTTCCTTTTCTTAACTTCTTTGTTTGGTTTCCAACTATTTAAAAATGGGAAAAGGCTCAAATATGTCATCGAACTATTGAAAATGGCTTATTTATGTCATCCGTTAAAAGTTTGGCTCATTTATGCCATCGCCGTCACAAAAAAGACTCATTCATGCTATTTTTTTAACGGTGGTTTTTTAAAAAGGAAAAAGGCTCAAATATGTCATCGAACTATTGGAAATGACTCATTGATGTCATCCGTTAAAAGTTTGGCTCATTTATGCCATCGTCGTTACAAAAAAGGCTCATTCATGCCAATTTTTTTAACAGTCCTGTCTGGTGGTTTTTTGCAAAACCATTTTGTACACGTGGCCAACAATAATTCGTCCACATCATTAGTTAACGGAAAAAGACTCAAATATGCCATTAAACTTTGAAAAAAGGCTCATCTATGTCATCCGTTAAAAGTTTGGCTCATTCATGCCATTTTTTTTAACAGTCCAATTTGGGGGGGTTTTGCAAAACCATTTTATACACGTGAACAACAATAATTCTTCCACATCATTAATTAAATCAACAAAAGAAATTTTAAAATTCCTAATAAGAAAATATCGATTTCTCCGGCCAAAATATTTTTATGCATTTTGTAACTCCTTTATAGGCACTGTAAAGAGTTCATCCATTTTCAATTTCTTCGGAATCGCTAAACACAATTCTGCAAATCTCAAGACCAATTCAAGCCCAAAACAAACATCAACTATTTCAAACAAAGAATCAATTAGTTACCGAAACACAATTTTTTAAATTCTTAAAAAATTGTACTTGAAGTAAAAATCAGAAAAATTCTATAATCGGTGAATTTTTTACTTCAAGTACAATTTTTTAAGAATTTAAAAAATTGTGTTTCGGTAACTAATTGATTCGTTGTTTGAAATAGTTGATGTCTGTTTCGGGCTTGAATTGGTCTTGAGATTTGCAGAATTGTGTTCAGCGATTTCGAAGAAATTGAAAATAGATGAACTCTTTACAGTGCCTATAAAGGAGTTACAAAATGCATATAAATATTTTTGCCGGAGAAATCGATATTTTCTTATTAGGAATTTTAAAATTTCTTTGGTTGATTTAATTAATGATGTGGAAGAATTATTGTTGGTCATGTGTACAAAGTGGTTTTGCAAAAACCCCCCAAATTGGACTGTTAAAAACAATGGCATGAATGAGCCAAACTTCTAACGGATGACATAGATGAGCCTTTTTTCAAAGTTTGATGGCATATTTGAGTCTTTTTCCTTTAATTAATGATGTGGACGAATTATTGTTGGCCACATGTACAAAATGGTTTTGCAAAAAACCACCAAACAGGACTGTTAAAAAAAATTGGCATGAATGAGCCTTTTTTGTAACGATGATGGCATAAATAAGCCAAACTTTTAACGGATGACATAAATGAGTCATTTCCAATAGTTCGATGGCATATTTGAGCCTTTTTCCTTTTTAAAAAACCACCGTTAAAAAAAATGGCATGAATGAGCCTTTTTTATGATGGCGATGTCATAAATGAGCCAAACTTTTAACGGATGGCATAAATGAGCCATTTTCAATAGTTCGATGGCATATTTGAGCCTTTTCCCTTTAAAAATCTTTGTTAGTTTCTAGTTCCTAGTTTATTACTAGAAGAGCTTGTCGAATCTTGAGGGATACACTTTAACCCGTGAAATATCCTTAAGGACAGTGGTGCTATACACAAGCCTCAAGCTAGAGAATTTTGGTGATTTCAATTTTTACAACAATCTTAAATATATTTCTTATGAATCACGGGAATAGGAAGAGGAATTATTATCTATCCAAGAAGAAGAAGAGGAGTCGGATCAAAGATTGACATGATTTTTGGTCCATTCAGAGGTATATTGTGCAATTTATGTTTCAATATCAATTGAATTTCTGTCATAAGGTATGTCGACATATTATAATACTTCTTTATTATTTTTATGAGGAAAATTAGTGTTACATGAGCAAGGGTATAATAAAATCTTTGAGAAAAGAGTTGGGAAAATTGATGATCCTGCTAAGTCAAAATTAATTTGAATGAAGCAGATGACACTATTGTTGCGGTCATTTTCAAATAAATGTTGTGGCCAGTGTGAGTAACCGGACGATAAGTTATATTCTACTAGAAATATTCGTGTGGATAAATATTTTGTAGCTTACACCCAAATCAATAGAGGAGAAGAATTTATTTATCTTTGTGACTGAATAACTACTCAAGTTCTTAGAAAAAGAAAAGACCTTCTCAAGATCACATCTGAAAATATTGCCTTTAAATGAGATTGCATGTTCTTAATATTTGAACCAATTTGTTTGATGTGATATTACTAGAAAATATTGGAGTAAAGTTTGTTTTGAGAATTTTATGAGTTTTTTTTCAACTAAGCATGATTATTGTTTGACAAAAGGACTATTGCAACCATGATTTAGTATGTTAATATAATTTTTATCTTCACAAATTTTAAAAAGTTTTACTATGAATTATATGTTGACATGAAATTTACTTAGTGTTTAAGGTATATGCTTTTAAGAAATATTTTATGAGAAATTGGTGGAACTTGCAATGAGTTATATTATTATCTTACTTTATATTGTTGAAAATATGGTAAAAGTGCCTTACAAAAGTTATTATACTTATTTTGAAATGTTTTCAAGTATGGGGTTGCTTGTTAAGTTTATGCTACTTGATTTTTGAAAGAAGCAAAATGAAAGGTGTAATAGTTTTGTTTGTATGTTTATGCTAATTATAAGTGTTACATATAAATGTTGTGTTTATTAAGAATGATGTGATTGATTTTGTGAACAACGTTATAACAAAGAAAAAGAATTTTGAGAATTTATTTATATTGAAAAGTGATATCTTACTTGGTCTTGTTGTTCAATGATATTGAAAAAGAGGATTTGAGAAAAAGGATAGAAAATTTTTTGGTGAAAATTTTATAATTATCTTATTGACGTAAGTGATCTTGAAATATATTATGCTCTTACTTTTCTCTTGATGCATTATTTTAAAAAGATGTAACTGATGGTAAAGTGTTAGTAAATTAATATTTATTGAACTAGATGGGTACAAATGATGCCAAGTACATATCATAATCCATCTATGGTATTGAGTTGACCCTTTGTGGTGTGAAATAGCTTGATATCAGCCAAATAGACTATTACTAGATTAATTATTAAATCTGATTTTTTGAATTTGGAGTTGGCTAATAATGAGATTAAGAAACTTAGTTAGTATTGTGGTTGAAATAAAATCAAAATGACTATATATTGTAGTTGCCAAGCAGCGTTATCTATAGAGAAAATGAAAAAAAAAAAAATTCAGTGGCAAGAGAATACATGTATTAAAAACATAATGTGGTAAAGTAGCTACTATGAGATGAAATTATTTTCACAAATTATGTGAAGTCAGAATTGAATTTGGCCAATTCTCTGACTACTTTCTTGGAAAAAATATTTATAAGTGAAGCTTCAATGAGAATGGGACGTTTGTCAAGTTGTATATCGAACATGATGGTAAGCAAACCTATGTGATTGGAGATTCTGTCACGACCCGAAATCCCATTCGGGTAGGACTGGCACCCGAAGCCGATATGGCTCGAGAGAACCAATCTTTGCTCCTAGTCACTCGCAAGCATATTTTAGTATGAATCTTATTATACTTCGTACAACTAGGCGGAAGTCATGGAAAACTTAACAATGTATGAAACTTGGCCGTTAGGGCCGTCAAGTCAAACAGAATACACATCTCTTACATTAACCTTCCCACATATGTCTACAAAGACTCTAACCGATACATGAACACAACAACCTGTAGTCGGGACAAGTCCCCGCTTTATACAATAATTACAAAACCAAAACAATATACACATGTGACTCGGAAAGCCCCGAACCAAATGGGAGCTCACCAATGATCCGCGGATAACCCGTAGCCTATTGTGGAGGTCTACTAACACCTGTGCCTGCAGCAAATAAAGTAAGTCCCCCAAAGGGGTCAGTACGAAGAATGTACTGAGTATGCAAGGCTATAAGAAACTTCATGAAACTTAAACACTTCAATGAACTTGATTTCAAGAGAATAGTCAATGTGGATCAATCATCTTTTAGTATGTGTGGAAATAGGTACCTTACGTTCATTATTACATTTATCCTTATGTCCGTTACCGTTAATAGTTAGAACCGTCAATAATGGATAACCGTTAATATGCAACCGTCAATATGCAATGCATCCGTCAATATGCAACCGTCAATATGCAATGCATCCGTCAATATGCAACCGTCACAAGTTCGGCATCAAGCTAGGCTTTTGCTCTACTGAGCTTCCCCCCTGCTACCACCCGGAAAACAAGGAAGCAGGTTCGACATCAAGTTTGGCTTTTACCTCACTGAGCTTCCCCCTTGATCCAGTGAATATAATAAAGTTCGGCGTCAAGCTTGGCTTTTGCCCCACTGAGCTTTCCCCCTGCTACCACCCGGAAAACAAGGAAGCAGGTTCGGCATCAAGTTTAGCTTTTTCCCCCAAAGCTATCACCCGCACTCAAAGAACCATAAAGTAATTATAAAGTAGTGATAAAGTAATTATAAAGTAATATTAAAATAATGCTAAAATAACCATAAGGAAAATTATAAAGTAACCATGAGGGAAAGTATATAAAGTAACCATGAGGGAATTACTTCTTCCATTACTTCATTGCATTACTTCTCTCTTTTACTTTTATGAGATTGATACATTGGGGGATCATAACCTTATTGGAAATACATAAATGCATTACTTCATTCTTTAATGTTCATGAGATTGGTACTTGGTAGTAATTATAACATTATGGAAGCTTTGGAATTTCGATCAATGATTAAGAGACATTTGAGTCATGATTGGTCCATGATTAAGGAACATGAGATTAATAACATATGACAACCCGGAATGAGATACCTTTCAATATTTCGGAATGGAACAAGGACAATGACAACATCAACAATATGCTGCAGGAGGATACGAAAAGATTAACCTTACATACCTAATCGTCTCAATATGAACACTCAATTCTATACGTGAATATAATCGTCTCGCTCCTTCCTTAAGTTTCACTCTACAACACAAATATACAATGGAGTTTACATTAACCACCAACTACCTTACAAATGCATACAACGACAATGAGTTACATGTTTGGCTTTAACATCATTTCCCTCTTGATTATACCATGTGTGAAACTAACACCCCAACAATACCATTTACAAAGCTATCATACCAAGAATCCCACAATATTCTCAACATTGACCAATATCATAAACCACTAGCATGTCACACCAAATTCATACTTTACACTTCTACATCACCACAACATCACAATGGTTCCATCAATTCACTTCAATACACCTCACAACAATAATTCGGCCAAAATCCCATAATTTACACTTATGGAAAAATAACAAGTTTAGGACCATAATCACACCATACATGTTGATATTTTATCCATATCATGCTCTTTCATCAAAACCACAAGTCATAGTCCAAGTTTAAATTCCATAGATGGCACATCTTTTACAAAAACACAAAGTGCCATGTTCAACACTTCCAAGCATAAACAACATGATATACATACTCTCCCATGCATATAATATGTTAATTCGTAAGAATAAACACTTACCTAAGCTTGGAAGATGATGATCTTGCTCCAAAGATGACTTAGGGTTTGAGAGCCCCAAAGAAACTTTCTTGAGAATTCTAGAAAAAAGAGAGAAAAAGCATGTGTGTTTTTGTGTATTAATAATCAGATTTTATGCCCCTTTTATAGGCCTTTGAGTCCTTTGCTCAATTATTGCTTGGTCAAAAGAAGAACGGGTCATTCTTGGCCCATGTTTTTCTTCTTCATTTTTGGGCTTTAGTGAGCCCAAATCACTTAACACAATAAAATCAATAATTTCTCATGTTTAATTCATTTCATATGCGTTACGAAAATATTCCCACTCATGGGATTCATACTCGTAACCTCAATTCCAAAAACAAATAATTCTAGCCATGTATGGCCTATTTTGACCAAAAGGGTAAAATCGTCATTTTGATGCCGAATTCGTTCCCGAGTAATTTTATCATACCAATATAATACTTTACTTATTTCATGTATATTCTCATGGTTGTAGAAGAAACGTATCAAAAATCGGCTCAATACGTCCCCGGACACCCTTGGGACTTAAGAAAAATTCCAACTTTGAAAACTGGCCAAAACCAGCGTGGCACGCCCTTGGGCGCGCCAGCTTGCTGTCTCTAGACTAAAATTTTTATCCCAAAGCGGCGTGGCACGCTCCCTAGCGCGCCCCAGACTTAATTTTTTTGAAAATTTTGTTTTTTGACTTTTCTTCGCGGGTTTGGTTAGATACTTCAAATCCTATTCTTTAACTTACTTCTTACCCTTAATATCCTTTGTTTAGAGGTCCTCTTAGCCTCATTTTGAACCCCACAAATGCTCCATGAAAATCACAAAACACCTCCTACGCAAGGTTAATCACACATTTTAGGTCCGATATCAAATATTTCACCCATGACACTATAAAACACATACTCATGGCATCTCAAAACTTAAGTAAACATTGTTCCACGTCGTCAAATAGGGTTGGGAAGGTACGGGGTGTTACATTCTCCCCCCCTTAGAAACATTCGTCCTCGAATGTTAACGATGTCGCTTCAATTATAATAAATGCATCCCGATATTAGCATATGTAGACATAGACGCTTAATACTCATAGATACTTACTTGTTATTGGTCCACTTCCGCATGTTGAACCTTTTCTTCCATTTGAAACAATTATAGGTACCTTGGTCTCATCATTTTTCTAGCTTACCGTGTGATCTCCTCTACTTGTTGTTTTCTCCAAAGGACTTTTACAAAAAGTGCGTCTTTATTTATTAACCTTCACACTTTTCGGTTTAGAATAGCCATAGCTGTCTTTCCCTAGTGAGGTCCTCCATACGTTGTATATTTCCAATGGGAACAATATGTAAGGAGACTCTTATATACTTTCAATAATTTCACATGGCATGTTGTATAGGGTTACTTTTCCCTTCTTTCGGAATTCCATTATACTTTTCATGAGTGATGCTTTTAAGAGTACTTAATCATCTATGAGTGCAAATACCTACTATACTATTTCGATATATACTAAATTTTCTGACAGATAGAAATATTACATTGACTTAACTAATAACTCCGGTGTCCCATTAGATTCATAGTAACTGATGGAGTAACATACGATAGAGTAGAGTTTGGATTAGTCCATATATATACATCATGTAAAATATGGTAATATACCTAACTACCGGTACCGTCATCAGGAATTGCCTCTTCATTTTGTCGGTCCACTAGAGCATAAGTACGATCCTGTATCCCACTAGTGTTGACTGCTCCTCTAGTGTCGTTACCACGACCAACCGGCTGCTCATCCTGGCCTAAGAAAGGAACCGATGATGACTGTACAACGATTGATCCCGTAGGTCGCATCATAATGCCCGTGCCCCTTATTGGGCAATCTCTCCCCATGTGTCCAGACATACCGCACCAAAAGCAAATATTGGTCCCAAACCGGCATTCTTTTAAATGAAGCTTTCCACAGTGTGGACACGGTTGGCGAGGAAACCCCGATTGGTTCATACTTCCTTGCTCTAACTCCACTGGTTGTGAACCTCGAATTCCACTACTTTGCCCAATTTGACTGCCTATAGGATGAGAAAGTGATGGTCTCGGCGGTCTACTACAATCCCGAGGCCCAAATTCTCCTTGGGACACCATGTACTATCCCATAGGTCTAGCTTTCTTTGACGGCCCCTATTCTGCTTTGTGCATCTTTCTTCTCTCCCTCTGATCCTCCATCTTTTTTGCAAAAGCCTGTATTATGGCTATATCCATATCTTTATTCAGAGCAGCAATGGTACAGTCTCTGACCAATGATGGATCCAATCGATCCACATACCGATGAACTCTATCAGCCATAGTGGCTACCATAAAGGAATTAAACTGAAGACTGTACTCCCGAACGCTCATATTCCCTTGGCGAAGATTTAGAAACTGATCTGCGCGTGCCTCCCAAATCTCATATGGAAGGTAGTGTGATCTAGGAATGCTATTTTAAATTCTTCCCAACTAGCCGGGGGTGCACCAACTCCCCTAGCTCGCTTCCAATCTTCATACCATAATATAGCCTTCCCTTTCAATCTATACGCCTCGAGTTCAACTGTTTCTACACCAAATATGTGCATAACATCCAAAGCCCTTTTTATTTGATCAATAAAATCCTGCAGTTCCTCATTAAGATCCGATCCAGTGAATATAGGAGGGTCTAATTTTAGAAAATCCTACGTCCTTCGACTAGCTGCCCTAGCCTCACTGTCATTACTTGTCAGGGGACCAGTTTGTCCTTGATTCTGTGCTGCAATTAGCTGAATCAACATATATACTGCATTTCTTAAATACTGGTCAGTGACATTAACAAGTGGCTCAACAGGTTCTTCTCTCCTTCTCGGCTCTTCTGGAGCTGGAAAAGTAGAAGAAGCCCGCGATGCAAACTCACTCTCAGCTTTATCTTGTTCAACCCATTCAGGTGGTAAGTTACTAGTTCCTTCTCCACCAATCCTGTCTAGCTTCTTAGTCTTACCCTTGCCTCTTCTTGTAATCGGCATTTCTTACTATACCAAACAAAAATAATTCCCATGGTCAGATACAATTCAACTTACAACACTGGCTCTATTGCACGATCTAGAAGTGAAGAAATGAAACAACTCCTAAATGCCCCATAGCTTCCTGCTCATAAATGTGGTGCACAACACATCCATGAACAAGACTCTACTCGGACACGGCTTTGTAGACACCCTTAGAACGACCTGCTCTGATACCACTTATGTCACGACCCGAAATCCCATTCGGGTAGGACTGGCACCCGAAGCCGATATGGCTCGAGAGAACCAATCTTTGCTCCTAGTCACTCGCAAGCATATTTTAGTATGAATCTTATTATACTTCGTACAACTAGGCGAAAGTCATGGAAAACTTAACAATGTATGAAACTTGGCCGTTAGGGCCGTCAAGTCAAACAGAATACACATCTCTTACATTAACCTTCCCACATATGTCTACAAAGACTCTAACCGATACATGAACACAATAACTTGTAGTCGGGACAAGTCCCCGCTTTATACAATAATTACAAAACCAAAACAATATACACATGTGAATCGAAAAGCCCCGAACCAACTGGGAGCTCACCAATGATCCACGAATAACCCGTAGCCTATTGTGGAGGTCTACTAACACCTGTGCCTACAACAAATAAAGTAAGTCCCCCAAAGGGGTCAGTTCGAAGAATGTACTGAGTATGCAAGGCTATAAGAAACTTCATGAAACTTAAACACTTCAATGAACTTGATTTCAAGAGAATAGTCAATGTGGATCAATCATCTTTTAGTATGTGTGGAAATAGGTACCTTATGTTCATTATTCCATTTACCCTTATGTCCGTTACCGTTAATAGTTAGAACCGTCAATAATGGATAACCGTTAATATGCAACCGTCAATATGCAATGCATCCGTCAATATGCAACCGTCAATATGCAATGCATCCGTCAATATGCAACCGTCAATATGCATCCGTCAAAAGAGTAACCTTACATACCTTATCGTCTCAATATGAACACTCAATTCTATATGTGAATACAATCGTCTCGCTCCTTCCTTAAGTTTCACTCTACAACACAAATATACAATGGAGTTTACATTAACCACCAACTACCTTACAAATGCATACAACGACAATGAGTTACATGTTTGGCTTTAACATGTCATTTCCCTCTTGATTATATATACCATGTGTGAAACTAACACACCAACAATACCATTTACAAAGCTATCATACCAAGAATCCCACAATATTCTCAACATTGAC
This sequence comes from Capsicum rhomboideum, assembly GCA_031232105.1. Taxonomy (NCBI): domain Eukaryota; kingdom Viridiplantae; phylum Streptophyta; class Magnoliopsida; order Solanales; family Solanaceae; genus Capsicum; species Capsicum rhomboideum. The sequence continues at coordinate 35,151,416 of CP124716.1, forward strand.
CAATATCATAAACCACTAGCATGTCACACCAAATTCATACTTTACACTTCTACATCACCACAACATCACAATGGTTCCATCAATTCACTTCAATACACCTCACAACAACAATTCGGCCAAAATCCCATAATTTACACTTATGGAAAAATAACAAGTTTAGGACCATAATCACACTATACATGTTGATATTTTATCCAATATCATGCTCTTTCATCAAAACCACAAGTCATAGTCCAAGTTTAAATTCCATAGATGGCACATCTTTTACAAAAACACAAAGTGCCATGTTCAACACTTCCAAGAATAACCAACATGATATACAAACTCTCCTATGCATATAATATGTTAATCTGTAAGAATAAACACTTACCTAAGCTTGGAAGATGATGATCTTGCTCCAAAGATGACTTAGGGTTTGAGGGGCCCAAAGAAACTTTCTTGAGAATTCTAGAAAAAAGAGAGAAAAAGCATGTGTATTTTTGTGTATTAATAATCAGATTTTATGCCCCTTTTATAGGCCTTTGAGTCCTTTGCTCAATTATTGCTTGGTCAAAAGAAGAACGGGTCATTCTTCGCCCATGTTTTTCTTCTTCATTTTTGGGTTTTAGTGAGCCCAAATCACTTAACCCAATAAAATTAATAATTTCTCATGTTTAATTTATTTCATACGTGTTACAACAATATTCCCACTCACGAGATTCATACTCGTAGCCTCAATTCCAAAAACAAGCAATTCTAGCCATGTATGGCCTGTTTTGACCAAAAGGGTAAAATCGTCATTTTGATGCCGAATTCGTTCACAAGTAATTTTATCATACCAATATAATATTTTACTTATTTCATGTATATTCTCATGGTTGTAGAAGAAACGTATCAAAAATCGGCTTAATACATCCCCGAACACCCTTGGGACTTAAGAAAAATTCCAACTTTGAAAACTGGCCAAAACCAGCGTGGCACGCCCTTGGGCATGCCATCTTGCTTTCTCTGGACTAAAAATTTTAGCCCAAAGCGGCGTGGCACACTCCCTAGCGCACCCCAGACTTAATTTTTTTGAAAATTTTATTTTTTGACTTTTCTTCGCGGGTTTGGTTAGATACTTCAAATCCTATTCTTTAACTTACTTCTTACCCTTAATATCCTTTATTTAGATGTCCTCTTAGCCTCATTTTGAACCCCACAAATGCTCCATGAAAATCGCAAAATACCTCCTACGCAAGGTTAATCACACATTTTAGGTCCGATATCAAATGTTTCACCCATGACACTATAAAACACATACTCATGGCATCTCGAAACTTAAGTAAACATTGTTCCACGTTGTCAAATAGGGTTGGAAAGGTATGGGGTGTTACAGATTCCATGAAATAGGTTCATATGGGTAGTAAAAAATCATTGTTTGATCTTGTGACCTATAAATATGTCCCTTCTATGATTTATTATGTTGTACATATAGTGCAAATCTGCAAGGAAAGTGAGGTTGAGTTGTAAACTCTTAATCCATTCCATATTCTTTATAGGTATTGTATTGCTCAACATAATACACTTGATGGATGGACCTATATGAATGTGAATGTAACGACCCTTTTCGTTGTTAAGGGTAATTCAATCCTTCAAAAATTTGGGTTAAGATTTTCCCTAGATTGAAAGTTAAAAATTTCAGGCTAGGCTAGCCTTGGACGAAATCTGAGCGAGGTATGGCCTAGGTAAATCTGGGAATGTATTAGATAAATTTAATTTACTTTAGCATGATTTTATATTACCTAAGATGATAAGGAACCCTTAAGATTTTTCAAAAGTAAATTCGGGTGAGTAGAACTCCCGATATTGAACTTGACGCAAAAGGGCTAATCCGAAATGTCATGGTTTGAGGGTGCATTGCAAAAAACGTAAAACTAGGAGAAATCCTAAGTTTCTGCCTCACCACACCCACTATAGCAGGTGGCAGGCCGCTATGGGGCTACCACTATAGCGGAGAAATTCCCGCTATAATGGGAGTCAAAGCCGGTCAATCCCGCTATAGCAGGTGGATTTCGCTATAGCGATGCTGCTATAGCAGGATCGGATTGCTATAGCGGGGTAAATCTTATTTAATACAAAAAAATTTTAAAACTGATTTATTATTCTAAACTCATTTTTGGGAAAAGCTTGGGCAATTTTCACCTATTTTCTATCAGAATTCTTCGTAAAGGTAAGTTATTTATCTACATTAAATAGTTTTTCGATTCCTGAGCCTTAGAATTATTATTTTACGGGTCTTGGAAGGGTTTAACTTGATCTAGCTGAATTTTCTGGTGTAAGTGGGTAAATTGGGTGTAAAACTTTTGGGTTTTAGTTTAAAATTAATTATTTACTCTTGCATGTCTATAATTCACTAATGTAATCATGAAAATTGGTAGTTTTAAGATGAATTGACGGTGAAAAAATCCTAGAATTGAGGGAATGATCATGAATTGGCCTTGACGTTTGCGATTAGGTTATAATCCGCGATACTGTAGGTCATTTAGTTGATTATGTGTTATATTCCTATTTTTAGAACACAATCAAGTTGAGGTTGTAAGAAAAGGGAAAGCTCAAATTCTTTAGAGCAATTCAGGCATGGGTTGAGGTAGGTGATGGTTTAATGTAGTTGAAATCCAACTTGTTCTATGTGTGCCTGATAACTATTCCTTAGTATTGCTTGTACAATGCATGTTCAAGGAAAGTGAATGATTTTTTGATATCCTAAGTGTTAATCGCATGCAATGAACTTATTTGATAGCTTGTTGGTTTTTACAAGTGTTTTTTCTATTATGATTGTGGTTGTGATTGTTGTGATATTTGTCATTATTGTGGGATGTACCGGTATTTGGACATCTTCACAGGATTTGGTTGGTATAAGATTGGCAGACACTTGATGTCTGAGATTTGGTACATGGACAAGAGCTTGTCCCCTGTAGGTCATGGCTAGTGGGCGACCATAAGACCCTTAGCATGTATGTATAAGGTATGAGTGAGTGTAATAGTTCTTTGAGTGAACTAGGGATTATGTATTTTCTTGATTATATTGGTTCCTTGAGTGAGTCGGGGTTAAATGTTGTCATTATTATATTGCTTCCTTGAGTGAACCGGGTTTATGTGCTTAGTTGCTAAAGGTGATTTCTTTATTTAAAATGGGATGCAGGATAATAGCTTTAGTTGTTATTTTATGGACCCTTGACTGGTCCAGGCTAGTTACAAGTTGTAGAATAACTCTATGTTGTTTGTTTACTTGTGTAACTGGGACATGGTTGGTGTAACTATTGAGTCATGGATTGTTGACTTGGAGTCTTGTTGGTTGTCATAGTTGATTTGACTTGTTATCCATGTTGACTCATATTGACTAAACTCCATGATGTTGATAATTAAGGTTAAGTGTTATGAACTTGAATTAAGGTTGCATGATAGGTGTTTATGGTTGTCTTATTGTACTATGTTATGGTTATATGTTCATATTTCTCATTTTGGGTTGGATGATGACCCTACCAGTACAACGTTGTTTTATTGTATATTGATACTACTCGTGCTCTTATTTTTATTGAGTGCAGAGCATATTTTGGCGACTGTTTCGAGACCTCAGCTGTGATTCTGATAGTGCTCGAACTCAAGTGTGAGCTACATCTACCAAGTTTCCATGGGTTCTTCATTCTATTTCTGGTCCATTGTTTTGGACTTAGACATGTTTTAGTTGTTTTGGGTTGGCCTGGTTTGTTGATACTTATTAGTGTTTTAGTACAATAACTTTCAGATTTTAGGAAATTGTTAGATTTTCTGCATTATTATTTTGGTTTAGTTGCCTAATTTTTGGCTAAGTGTTGGATGGTTTATTGGGTTACTTGGATCCCCTACCAGAGGGTTAGTGTGGGTGTCACTCAAGACGATTTGGGTTATGACAAAGTTAGTATCAGAGCCCTAGGTTCGTTGATCTCGTAGTACCAAAATGGGTCCAGTAGAGTCTTGCAAAATGGTACATAGACGTCTGTACTTTTCTTGGAGAGGGTATGGGACTTTAGAAAACTATCGTTTCTTTTTTCTATTGTGTTATAACTTGATTCCAATTGGTATCTGACTCTTTTCATTATTTTGTCCGCATATGGTAAACACTAGAGTGAATGGAGCAAGAACAGCATCCCCAGCACCAGCAGCTCTAGCTGCGAAATCGGTTGTTCAAAGATGAGGATGAGGTAGAGGTAGGAGAAGGGGAAAAGGGTGAGCAACACCCGCCAGGGGTGGATCTAAGGCAGCAGCTGACCAGGCCCGACAGAGGTCAGTATCACCTCCCCCACCCAAGGATCATTTTGAGGAGGTTAAGGCAGTGGACTAGGATGGTGTCGAATTAGAGGTGGCGTCACCAGCTGGAGATACAGGCCTTCCTCCAGTATCTTCTGAGGTTATTCAGCGGGTCTACTGGATAGGGCGAGCTGGAAAGGCCTACTAGCCCTTAGAATAGGATCCACTGAAATTCCCAACATTCTGAGACTTCTTGGCTAACATCTTAGCCTGTCCAGCCTATGCCACACCTTCTAACTTCTTCACATAATTTGACACATCATTAAACCCCTTTCCCGCAGAAGTCATATAAACAGTCAACACCTGAAGGTCATAGTTCATCCCCTTAACAAAGAGACAAATCCTTTCTTTCTGCATAGTCAACAGCGGAGCGGCATAACGAGAGAAGGCATAAAACTTAGCCTCATCAGCTGCAACTGATAAATCACCCTGCTCCAAAGCCAAGAACTCATCTTTCTTGCTATCACGGAGGGAAAGAGGTACATATTTATCTAAAAATAGAGCATGAAATTGCTCCCAAGTTAAAGGAGGCAAAACAGGTGACCGACACTCAACATATTCTCTCCACCACTATTTAGCATCCTTCTCCAGTAGAAAGGTCACAAATTCAACCCTATGCTGCTTCACAATACCTATCTGTAGCAGCCTTCCATAGAAATCAATAATAAACTCGAAAGCATCCTCAGATTCTGTACCCTGAAATGTAGGAGGTTTCATCTTCAGGAACTTAGTCAGCAGGTCATGTTCAATACTAGTCATCACAAAACCCAAAATTGGATGAGAAAAAACATCTGTGCCCGAAGTTTTATCCATCTTAGGAGCCATAGAAACAATACAGTGCACAACTGGAGCCTGATAAGCCAGAACAGTAGGGGTGGCTCTAGTCCCAGCCAACTCGCTCAGAAAATCCAACACTTGCTGAATTACCTCAGCAGACATGAGAGGTAGAGTTGTAACCCCAATTGGTGTTTCCACCTTGGGCTCCATCTCCTACTCCTCTACTACTTCTCTCTCCTCAAAATGATCCTGGGGTGGGGGAGAGGATATTGCCCTCACATTAGCCTGACCCGTAGCTGCTTGAGCTCCATACCCTCCCACCCTGGAGTGTGTGGCTCATCCCCGTACTCTCCTTCCTCTCCCTCTCACTCGTCCTCTTTCCCTCACAGTTGGCTCCTCAACTGGAGCGATCGATACTGGGGCTTCTATTTGGGTTTGTACGACCTAGTATTCACCATCTGCGGATAAAGAGTGAAGGATCAGATACTAATTTGGATCACCAGATACCAATTGGAATCAAGTCATAGCACAAAAGAAACTAGAAAGACAGATTTTTTTCCTAAAGTCCTATAGCTTCCCGAAGAAATGTACAGACGTCTCTGTACTATTCTGCGAGACTCTACTAGACCCATTTTGGTACAACGAGATCGACGAATCCTGGGCTCTAATACCAACTTTTTCATGTCCCAACCCCGTCATGAGTGGCACCCACGCTACTCATCCGGTGAGAGAACCAATTACCCCGAAGACCATCAATAGAATAATATCCATCCTAAACCAAAAATCGTAAGTACAACTTAAAGCAGAAAATATACTTAGCAAAACATCCCTAGGACTCGAAAGTCGTCTGTAACAAAATATCTATGAATATCAAGAAAGGGATGCAACCCCAAAACTAAAATAATCATAAGTCCATAAATAGAGAATTATTCTAAGAGAGAGTTTCCATAGTAGCCCGGATAAGTTGCTCGCTGATGTTACCCAAAATATACCTCCGAGAAAGTACAATGCGGTCTCTGAATCAAATATAGAACCCAACTAGGTTGGGGTCGATCCCACAGGGAATAGGTCGAAGTGTGAGTAGACTACCAGATGGAATAATTGGAAAGTAAATAAAACGGGGGGGTTTTGCTAGTGAATTGTAACAATGACGAATGTTGGTTGTATTGAGTTTGTAAACAATAAGAGAAATTCACTAGGACTGTGATCCCCAATGATTCCTTAACTCCACCGGTTACTTGTGCTTAACAAGATTACCTCACTGCGCTGCATGCAAAATCTAACAAGTTAGGTTCATCTAACTGTCTCTCAACCTTCATTATACGAATTTCACTCTTTTCCTCTCGGACTTCGAGTGTCGCACTACTAACCCTTGTCCTGGATCTCAGATAACGATTACCGCTAAAGCTCCGGTTATTAGATGAAGGTTGATAGCTTCAAATCTCTGTTGTTATCTCCTTTTACCAATCTCTACCTCTCTCTCGAGCAAGTATAGAATACAGGCGAGTTTCTAACGTTTGCAACCGTTAGAAAAGCAATCACAACGAAGGAAACAACAATACATGCATAAACAGCAGTACAAAGTTGCTTTGCACTTAACCGGTTTCGTTAATTTCTCATGGTTCACACAACCCTAGTTGATGGGTTTAGCTGCTTATAATTGCAAGAACACAAGAATAATCCAAAGATGAAAGCATAATTATGATCTCACAAGAATGAAGAAAAACCAAAATTTCAATTATCAATCAACCTCAAAATTAGGGTTTGTGAATACAAAACCAAATATATGTCTGAAATAGTGTGAAATAACTCTCAAAGTAGTAAATTGTCCAACTCTCGCACTTAGGACTACATAGGAGTATTTATAGATACAAAACTAGTCCTATCCAAAACCAAATAGGAGAACAGAGTCGGCAACTTCCACGGTATCGTGACTTGGTGTAGTGGAACCAAGTCACGCCACGTGGGTTAATGTCATGGGAATCAGGATCAACTTGTGGTCTTCAGAAGTTGGATCACGGCCGGCTTCCACGTCACGTGGGTGTCAGTCACGCCACGTGACCCCTGCCGTGGAAATCAGGCCCTGTTTCTTCACTCTGATGTTGAGTCATGATAGCCACTCACGTGGAGTGAGTGGCTTCCATGCCACGTGACTTGTGGCGTGAGTGGCTCTGTTCTGCAGCCTCTTGTTCTTTCTTCGTCCGACACTTCGTTCTGGGGCTCGATTCTTCCTCCTTTGCTTATTTTGCCTTTAAAGCCTATTTTCCTGCAATTTAGGACAGAAACCACATCATACCAACAAAACACACCCAAGTTATTGCATATTTTCCTTGTTTTAAGCATCAACAGTGCCATGTAACCATGACACATCAACACCCTCAACTTAGAACGTTTGTATGTCCTCAGGCGAACAAAATAAAAATACGCAAACACAATGCTTCACTAAGAGAAACCTAAGGGACCTATGGCAGTCAACTTGTTTCTTTTGACACAAAACCTTTTCGACCCCTCCTATTTTCAAAGTAAAACCAAAACGTGTATGTAAGCAGCATAGGATCATGACACAGAAGGGATCAAGTGATGGCACTAAATTATGCACAAACAACTAAGCGTATATACAATTTGATATTTCCCGAACAACTAGCAGCTAATTATACAACCCATGTGCCCTCACAATCAAAGAAGTCTCATGCACTCTCAGTATACTAATGGATATCAACATAGGGACGAGGTGAAAACACTCACGCTCACAAAGAAGTTAAGACAATGTGCATTAAATACCATAGGCTTGCCCTTATTTTCTACGCCTTCATTTTCGGACAGTCGGACTAGGATCACTATAGGACTTTACTCGGCTTGTAATGTAGGCTTAGGGACGGGTATGGTGTATATGGGTATAGTGACTCAGCCCTCCTTGATACTACACACTTTTTGTCTCCAACTTCTAACCTTTTTCCATTTTTTATTCTCCCTTATTCTCCATTCTTTTATTTTCAGATTTTGGGTGTGATTTTTCTTCCCAAACTTTAAACACATATATTTTTTTATTATTATTTTTTTTTTCTTCACACCCAAATCTGTTTTCTCTTTTTCATTTATTAACCCTTCTTCATACCCAACTCAATCTACGCACCCCTATAATAGCCACCCTCAACTTAGGCGATTTGCTTGAGTTGAGGTACACAGTGTCCAAGGAGGGACCAGGGCCAAGACAGGTTCATTGTGATTAACTGGGAAGGTGAATAGGCTAAATGAAAGAAATAGGACAATTATTTCTCAAAGTCGGGATCAAGGGATACTTTTTTTTTTGGTTTGGCATTTAGGCTAAAAGTGGACTTTATTCAAAAACGGCCGATTATCCTTTCCTAATCCCTATCCTTTAACTTAGGCAAGACTAACCGGGCAAGTTCTGGATCGCACACACACAGCTAACTAAGTAGTGACCTCACACACACATAGCACAGGGTTGTATTACCAACTACTACCTATCCGTTCATGCAATGCTAGCTACGGTTATTTACTTATAATTCTACTGCCATAACAAGATCCAACAGCAGTCACACACAAAGCATGCTATTTACACAACCAAAATTTCAGGAGGGGTATCCTTAACAGTCAAAACACATAAAAATATCTTTCAAAATTGGACTGCACTAAAGTTCCCTCATTTTTCTCCTAATATAGCAAGAAACATAAAAACATCAATAATAAAATCCTAAACATTCTGGTTATACTATGATAGCACACTCGGGGGAAAAGAAACACGGCAACAAAAACCCCCAAGTGGTGGTACACCCCCACCCCCAACTAAACATGGTGCAATGCCCTCAATGCACTAATATCAACTAAATACAAGGGAGTGAAGACATACTTGTGGCACTCTAAGTGTCGGAAGTGGGCCCGCCAGCAGTGAGATCATCAGACTGTGTAGTAGTCGTATCCGATGGGAGGATATCCTGACTGGCAGATGCACCACGCACCCTCTGCTCTGCCTCAATTTGGCTCACATGGTACTCTACCCGGGAGGCTTTAACAGCCCTCCTCAGATCACTCTCGTACTCAGCATCACTCGCACCCCCATCCACCGGACTGCAGGGTATCTTTCCTCTATCCATCGTAGGCTCCTCATCAACAAACAAATCAACCTCAAAGGTTGGTCTCACGGAGGTCGGGGTAGGCATAGGTGGTATATTGGGAGTGCTACTCGATGCCAATGCCCGAACCTCCTCTTTTAACGTAGCAACCTCCTGGGTCAGGCCGGCCATATTAGGGCTCGGTGCAGCACTCAATCGAGAGGCCATACGTGCCTTGAAACTATCAATCCACCCATGCAAGCCCCGCATAAACTGGTCCATAGCTGCATTCATCCGAGGCTCCACCCTAGTCTCTGCAGCCTCTACTGTAGATCGAACCCACGGCTTAAGATGGGATACCAACTTAGCCATCTGAGTCTCAGATTGAGCCTGACGCTCAAACATCTCCGTCTGCCTGTCAACCAGCTGCTGCAGAAAGTCTCGTGATACTGAAACCATCCCAGCAGGAGTCGGTGGGGCACTAGCACTGGGTACTCCCTCATCAATAGGGCAGCGTCCTCAGTCTGTATAGGTACCCTAACTGGTGCAGGAACAGGCAAAGGGGCACTACTCGGCTCATCCAGGGCAGCACCCGCCGACTCAGACGGCTGTGACTCTCGTAGAAGCACGGGGCGTGAACCCCTTTGCGCTGCATCAGTTCAATGTCTGCAATGCGGGTCACCTCTATATAATGGTCTAGGGCAGGTATCCTGGCCACCCCTGCCCTATCACACAACCCCTGGATTAAGTATGGAAAGGGGATACTTGTGTGATCTCTAAACGCCTGCTCGTGAATCTCCCGGACTATGTATCTAGCAAAAGGAATCTCATAACCATCTAAGATGCTGGCTACCACTACTGCCCGCTCCAACGTGAGTGAATTGTCAGCATTAGTTGGACCCAACTGATGCCGAACCACGGACCACCAGAATTTACCAGCAAAATAAAGCGTGGACTTTTTGATGTCCCGCTTCCCAGTTACCCAACTAGCCGCCACACCATCTTCGACTATGTACCCTACAATCCATTTTAGCAAATCCAACTTCTGCTCCGCATCTCTCATCTTTACCCTATCTCTGACAGTGTCCATCCTATGATCATATTCAGCAGTCGACGCAGGAAGTGGACGGTCAGCTCCAAATAAGAAGCGGTGAATGGTCTGCTCTGAAATATCCACACGGGTACCACGAACCATGACATGGGTCAAAAATGGTTGTAATATAAATTTCTTCCCAACAGGAGTGCCCAAATCTACTGACGCAACGTACGAGGCATAAAACTCTCAGACTAACTCCGAGCTATATCGACCAGAAGGATGCACCATCTACCCCAGACCGTATCTCTCAAAAATAGGCCATATATCAGTTAAGGTCCTCAATTCATCCACCCGATACCTTGGCTCCTCCATAATGCTCCTCCGACACACCCCTCTCTCAGTCAATTCAGCGTCTCTATCATAAAAGGCACGCATGCCCTGCACACACCAACGCTGAATCTCAGTACTCTGCGTGGGAGTCGAAGCACTCTGGGCACCAGAACCTAAAACAGAAGCCGTAGCCTCCGCTGCAGACGTACCCTGACCCATAGCATCATCAGTCGAGCCTGACGCAGAACCATCCTCCCCCTCTTCAGACTGGGGGACGGACTCAGAAGACTCAGTCGGAACGACTGGCTCAACAGATGGTGGGGTCGGCTGACGTGCTGCCCGGGCAGCCGCTCGGGTTCGTGTTTGTAACCTCGTAGCCCTAGGAACTAAAGCAGTATTGTCATGGCTAATGTCGAATTCCTCCATAGAACCACTTGGCTCAGATTCAGTTGGTTCATCCCGCAGACGGGTCGGTAAATCCAGATTTTTGGTCCAAATTCGGGATGAGGCATCAAGGTGGTCACTCTTGGGGTTGGATTTTGGAGGCATGGAAACGGGTTTGGATCCAATTTTTGGGTATAGAGTAGGATTTGGATCGGGTTTGGTGTGGTGGATTCGGATTTTATGGATTTGGAGGTGTGTGGGTCAGAATTTTGAATGATTGGGTCGGACTTGGGGAGTTTGGGCAAAAGAATTTATGATATTTGGTGTTTGAGAAGGAAGGTGTTCGGATTTAATGGGAAGATGAAGAGAAATTTGGAATTTTAGGGTTTTAGTTTAAGGATTTGAAAGTGGGGAAAGAAGAACATGGATCGGACTATATATCGGGTAAGGAAGAAAGGATTCAGATTTATTTTGGGAAAATTTGGATCGGGTCGGGTCGGATTTGGGTTGCTGAAGTTTTTACTTTTCACGGCACGACCCACGCCACGTGGGTGTGACCTATGTGACATGAGGTCTGTCGTGGCTGATATTCTGAGACCTGAGTTTCTGATTTCCACAACACCACTCACGTGGCGTGGATCCCATCCACGTGATGTGGATGCATTCCGTGGAATAGATTCAGAACTTGGAAATTTTCCTCTAATTTTGACGATACCAATCACGTGGCGTAGTATACCCTCACATGACGTGTGTCATGTCGTGGATGAGATTTCCCCCAGCCAGGTAAATTCTATGATTGTCAGCTAACTGTTCCTCAATAATCCGATATTCACATAACAAAACTTAGGTTGCCTCCCAATCAGCGCTTGATTTAATGTCGCGGCACGACATGGCTAACTTGGATACTCAGACTTCCCTAACTAGCCCATGGATTGCCTCCTATAAAGCACCTAATTTAACATCGCGGTACGACATGGCTGACTTGACTACTCAGACTTCATCAAGTTCAAGTTCTTCAATCGCCCTTATCTCTTCCGAAACTCCTACATAATGCTTAACACGCTGTCCATTAACTTTGAATAGGACATTATCAGCTCCTTTTAGCTCAATAGCACCATGTGAGAATACCCTAACGACAGTGAATGGGCCAGACCATTTGGATTTTAGTTTTTTCCAGCAAACAGGTGAATCTTAGAATTATACAATAAAACGAAATCGCTCGGGTGAAATTCACGGTTCTTAATTCGACGATCATGGTACAGTTTCATTTTCTCCTTATACAATGCTGAACTTTCATAAGCCCGGAGATGAAATTCATCCATCTCATTCATCTGCTCAAGTCACAATTTGGCCGCTTCGCTCCAGTCTAAATTCACCCTTTTCAAGGCCCACAAAGCTTTATGTTCTAGTTCAATGGGCAAATGGCAAGACTTCCCAAATACCAACTGATATGGTGATGCACCAATTGGTGTTTTGAAAGCCGTCTGATATGCCCATAATGCATCATCCAGTCGTCGAGCCCAATCAGTCCTACTTGCATTAACTGTTTTTGCCAGAATGGACTTAATCTCGCAATTTGACACCTCCACCTGCCCACTAGTCTGAGGATGGTAAGGTGTTGCCACCTTATGTTTGACACCATATTTTTCAAGCAAGGCTTTGAACAAACGGTTGCAAAAGTGGGATCCTCCATCACTAATAATAACTCGGGGTGTCCCAAAAAGTGAGAATATGTTCTTTTTCAAGAAAGTTGTGACACTTCTCCCTTTGTTATTAGGAAGCGCAATTGCCTCCACCCACTTAGACACGTAGTCTACGGCTATCAAGATGTATTTCATTCCATGTGAGCTCACAAAAGGACCCATAAAGTCAACTCCCCACACATCGAACTATTCAAGCTCAAGTATGGTTGTCATGGGAAGTTCTTGTCTGCGTGAAATATTACCTTGCCTTTGACATCGATCACAAGCGTGGGCATAGTCATGAGCATCTTTGTAAATACTGGGCCAGTAGTACCCACATTGCAAGATTTTATGGTCAGTCCATGCACCTCCATGATGACCCCCAACTGGAGATGAGTGACACGCCTCCAGAATACTTATCATTTCGGACTCTGGGACACATCTTCGAATTATGCCATCAGCACACACCCTAAACAAATACGGATCATCCCAGAAGAACTTTCTTACCTCATGCATGAATCTCTTTCTCTGTTGATATGTCATATCTTTACAGACTAGATCACTTGCCAAAAAGTTGGCAAAATTAGCAAACTACGGGATCAAGTCTTGAGATGCTGCCAGTACTTGTTCATCCGGAAAAGTATCATCAATCTCAAGATTATCCTTCAATTTCATCATGGCCTCCTTCTCAAGGCGTGAAAGATGGTCAGCCACTTGATTTTCGGTCCCCTTACAATCCTTGAATTCAAAGTCAAATTCTTGCAACAGAAGTACCTACCAAATTAGTCTTGGCTCAGCATCCTTTTTCGACATAAGATACCGAAGGGCTGCATGATCTGTATGCATAATCACCTTCTTACCAATCAAATAAGATCTGAATTTCTCAAAAGCGAATACTACGGCCAACAACTCTTGCTCAGTCACAGTGTAATTCTTTTGAGCTGGGTTAAGCACTTTGCTAGCATAGTATATCGGGTGTAATATCTTCTCACGTCTTTGGCCAAATACTGCACCCAAAGCCACTCCACTAGCATCACACATAACCTCAAAAGGCTTAGTCCAATCCGGTGACACAATAATAGGGGCTGACACCAACTTCTCTTTAAGACACTCAAACGCTTTAAGACATGCGTCATCAAACACAAACTTCACCTCTTTCTCTAAAAGTTTGCACAAGCGATGAGCAATCTTGGAGAAGTCCTTGATGAATCTTCTATAAAAACCAGCATGACCTAGAAAACTTTGAATACCTTTTATAGAGATAGGTGGGGGCAGCTTCTCAATTACTTCAATTTTCGTCTTATCCACCTCAATGTCGTTCTTCAAAATCTGATGCCCCAATACAAAACCTTCATTGACCATACAGTGATATTTTTCCCAATTCAGCACTAGGTTGCACTCCTCACATCTTTGTAGCACATTAGCAAGGTGTGACAAACAGCCTCGAATGAGTCACCCATAACAGAGAAATCATCCATAAAAACCTCGATTGTGTCTTCCACCATGTCGAAGAAAATAGACATCATACAGCATTGGAAGGTGTCCGGTGCGTTACACAAATCGAACGGCATCCTCTTGAATGCGAACGTCCCATATGGACAAGTAAAAGTGGTATTCTCTTGGTCTTCGGGGGCAATAAAAATCTGATTATACCCCAAGTACCCCTCAAGAAAACAATACCATCCTCTACTTGCAAGACGGTCTAACATCTGGTCCATCAAAAGGCATAGGAAAATGATCCTTTTCAGTCCATGAATTCAGCTTCCGATAGTCCATGCAAACTCTCCACCCAGTCAACAGCCTCATTGGAATCAACTTATTTTTGTCGTTAGGAACCACTGTCATTCCTCTCTTTTTTGGCACACACTGAACCGGGCTCACCCACTTGCTATCCGCAATGGGGTAAACCACTCCTGTATCCAACCACTTGATAATCTATTTCTTCACAACCTCTTACATAGGTGGGTTCAGACGATGCTGGTGCTCAATGTTAGGTATGCACTCAGGAACCAGCTGGATCTTATGAGTGCAAATGCCGGGTGGAATACCTATGATATCCGCAATGGACCAACCAATGGCCCTCTTAAATTTTCTCAAAACTGAAACCAAAGCCTCTACTTGCCAATCCATCAACTTAGCAGAAATAATCACTGGCAAGGAATTGTTGGCTCCCAAGAAAGTGTAGCGAAGGTGGGCCGGAAGAGCCTTAAGCTCTAACACTGGAGGCTCTTCAATAGATGGACGAGCTGGTGTGGTCACCCTATTCTTCAAATCAAGATCCAGTTTCTTGGGCGCATAAGTGTACGCTCCTTTACCAGTTAGTTCCCCCACCATCTCATCATAGTCTTCTATACTATCGTCTTCAAAATTCATGATCACGGTAGCCAGAGGCTCTACTCCCAACCTTTCATCAATGGACACAACAACCTCACTATCATCAACAGCATCTATCACTGAAATCACTCGTTTATCTCTTGGCTGCTTCATAGACCGACAGACATTGAAAGTAACCTGTTCATCAGTCAATCTAAATTTCAGCTGCCCAGTTTCCATATCAACCAATGTGCAACCCGTGGAAAGGAATGGTCTTCCCATTATGATGGGAACCTCAAAGTCAACTTCACAATCGAGAATCACAAAATCGGCCAGAAATATGAAAGAGGCCACCTTCACCAAAACATCGTACAGAATGCCAATCGACTTTTTCACAGTTCTATTAGCCATGAGAAGTCTCATGGAGGTTGGTTTTTGTGCTCCCAACCCCAATTGCTTGAGCACAGCTAATGGCATTAGGTTGATGCTAGCACCCAAATCGCACAGTGCTTTAGCAAAATCGTAGGACCCAATAGTACACGGGATTGTGAAAGCTCCTGGATCCTCCTTCTTTTCAACTAAGGACCATGAAGCAACTGCACTACAATGATGAATGTTATCTGCTGGCTCAAAGCTGACCGTTCTCTTCTTTGTCACTAAGTCTTTCATGAACTTGGCATAACCTGGCTTCTGCTCCAATACCTCTACAAGAGGGATGTTAACTGATAGCTCCTTCAACATGGTGATGAACTACTGATATTTTCCTTCCTCCGCCTTCTTCTTCAACCTTTGAGGATAGGGAGAAGAAGGTTGTGGGATAGTTTTGAGCACGTTTGGTACCTCTTTCTCCTTCCTCTTCTCAGATTTTGCATTGTCGCTATCATCATGCTGATTTGGAACCATGTCACCCTTTGCATTATCCAACTCTACTTCAACTTCAACATCGATAACCACTGGATCATTAGGCACACTACTGTTAGTAGGCATAGGTGGATCTGTCGTGCACTTCCCGCTTCTAGTAGTGATGGCGAGGCAGTGACTGTCATTTTTAGGATTCTGGACGGTATTACTTGGAAGGGTGCCTGGATGACGTTAATTCAGTGCCAATGAAATCTGCCCAAACTGTTGCTCCAACTGTTTAATGGCAGTTGAATAGGACTCCACTTTCTGACTTATGCTGGAAATGTCAGTCCCAATCTCTTTCAAGCAATTTTCCTAGCTTTCGGCTCCTTCGATCAATTTATTTAGGAGTGCCTCCATTCTTGAATTTCCAGACTCCTCATCACGCCTTCCAAGTGGTACATATATGTCATTCTTTTCTCGATTATCATCCTTCCGCCTCCAATCACCATCACGGTCTTATTCTCGATCTCTGTATCCCAATTTGTTGTAGCTGTCTCCATAATAGTTCCGACCTTGATTCCCTTGCCTTGAGTTCCAAGAGTATTGATTAGACCCTTGGCCCTTGGATCGAAAACCCGCCACTTCACGATCTAGATACTTCGCCTCTTCATCAGACTCACTATCATCATGTCTAGCCGATTTACTTTGTGCACCAATAGCATACACTTTCTCCGCATCTCTGGCCACTATCTGTTTAGCCAGAAGACCAATTTCTATCCTCAACTGAGCAACCTCTTGCGCCACAGATTCATCCAATGCCCTTTAAGCTGCTGAAGCTCCAATAGCATATGTTCCAGCCGGCGTATCTGCCTCCCGAGTATGCCATCCTCGGTTGGTCTTAGTGACACGATTTAATATCTCAGAAGCTTGGTCCCATCTCAAACTCATGAATGCTCCACCAGTGATAGTATTTGCTACTGCTTTTGTGTTGACATTCAAAGCTCTGTAGAAGATTTCAAGTAAGTTCCTGCCGCTCATCCTATGATTTGGCACCATCTGCAGCTTCTTTTTAAATCTCAGCCAAGTAGAGTGCTTCCGAGTGAAGCTGTCTGAAATTATAGATCTCGTCTTTCAACTGCAGTATTTTGGACGGTGGGAAAATCTTTCCAAGAATTGATTTCTCAACTCCTGCCAAGTAGTGATAGAACCTCGAGGCAGCTCAGCCAACCACAACGTGGCTTCTCCTATAAGAGAGAATGGGAACAACCTCAACCGTATCACCTCTTGGTCAACCCTAGGCAGATTGTATGACGTGCAGACCCCCACAAAATTCATTACATGTATGTTTGGATCATCAGTAGGAAGACCCGTAAACACGCCATTCAAGTTCAGCAGATGGATCATGGCACTAGTGATGTCAAACTTAGTGCCTGGAGGTAACTCAGGTGGAACAATGGCACCGTTCTCGATTGGCTCAAAATAGGCCACATATTCATCTTCAGGATAATCATAAACAGGAACATGTTGTCTCGGTTGTTCCCTTAATCGTCTTTGTCACTCTTCAGCATCAGCCAGACGTTGTGTTGCTTCTTGCATAGCTCAATTATCTCTTTCTGCTTGTCTAAGAGCAGTTTGTCTAATATGCTCTTCTCGTATCAATTGAGCAGTAGTTTGTTCCACTATTTTTGGACCAGCCGGATGAAGTGGCTGGTTGTGAATGTCTCCCGCATCTGCGGGATTCTGGACTCCTTCAGTATTCACCATTCTCCGATTAGCTCTTAAAGTCCTTTCGATTTCAAGATCAAGTGGAATCAGGGGATTGCCTTGACTTCTAGTATTTGGCATACACCGGTGTATGCCCTAGAAAGTATGTAAGAACACACCCAATCAACTCCAACCAGTAATGTTCGACTTCGTAACCGTATTCCCAGGCAACGGCGCCAAAATTTAATGTCGCCTAAAATATACCTTCGAGGAAGTACAATGCGGTCGCTGAATCAAATATAGAACCCAACTAGGTTGGGGTCGATCCCACAGGGAATAGGTCGAAGTGTGAGTAGACTACCAGATGGAATAATTGGAAAGTAAATAAAACTGGGGGATTTTGCTAGTGAATAGTAACAATGACGAATGCTGGTTGTATTGAGTTTGTAAACAATAAGAGAAATTCACTAGGACTGTGATCCCCAATGATTCCTTAACTCCATCGGTTACTTGTGCTTAACAAGATTGCCTCGCTGCGCTACTAACCCTTGTCCTGGATCTCAGATTACCATTCCCACTAAGGCTCCGGTTATTAGATGAAGGTTGATAGCTTCAAATCTCTGTTGTTATCTCCTTTTACCAATCTCTACCTCTCTCTCGAGCAAGTATAGAATACAGGCGAGTTTCTAACGTTTGCAACCGTTAGAAAAGCAATCACAACGAAGAAAACAACAATACATGCATACACAACAGTACAAAGGTGCTTTGCACTTAACCGGTTTCGTTAATTTCTCATGGTTCACACAACCCTAGTTGATGGGTTTAGCTGCTTATAATTGCAAGAACACAAGAATAATCCAAAGATGAAAGCATAATTATGATCTCACAAGAATGAAGAAAAACCAAAATTTTAATTATCAATCAACCTCAAAATTAGGGTTTGTGAATACAAAACCAAATATATGTCTGAAAAAGTGTGAAATAACTCTCAAAGTAGTAAATTGTCCAGCTCTCGCACTTAGGACTACATAGGAATATTTATAGATACAAAACTAGTCCTATCCAAAACCGAATAGGAGAACAGAGTCGGCAACTTCCACGGTATCGTGACTTGGTGTCGTGGAACCAAGTCACGCCACGTGGGTTTATGTCGTGGGAATCAGGCTCAACTTGTGGTCTTCAGAAGTTGGATCACGGTAGGCTTCCATGTCACGTGGCTGTCAGTCATGCCACGCGACCCTTGTCGTGGAAATCAGTCCCTGTTTCTTCACTCTGATGTTGAGTCACGATAGCCACTCACGTGGAGTGAGTGGCTTCCACGCCACGTGACTTGTGGCGTGAGTGGCTCTCTTCTACAACCTCTTATTCTTTCTTCATCCGACACTTCGTTCTCAGGATCGATTCTTCCTCCTTCGCTTATTTTGCCTTTAAAGTCTGTTTTCCTACAATTTAGGATAGAAACCACATCATACAACAAAACATACCCAAGTTATTGCATATTTTCCTTGTTTTAAGCATCAACAGTGCCATGTAACCATGACACATCACTCACCCTGAAATCTGGAATCAATGGCAGGAATCACAAGTGAAGTCTTGTAGGAGCGGTTGGAATATGCATTGTACTCACAAAAGTAAATACAAGTGTAGTATCAACACACAAGAAAAACAGTGTACTAGTAAGTTCATTTGGCCAACCCAAGATGAAAAAATGGACACTTAACCAAATGATAGTATAAATGATACTAAAACCTCAGACATAAGTGTATATCAACCTTATTTCACCAATAACACGTGAGAACGTCCCAACTACCAAAACATTCCACATTTTAAAAATAAGGGAGATGATACAATCCAAGATACGAAGACGAGAATTCAATGACGATAAACAAAGGGAAACAAAGTGATAAAGAAAAGATAGATAAGACGACACAAGATGATATAAGATAATGGAACTAAAGAGTATATTAAACTCTAAAACCCGAATTACAGCTAATCAACAAGCACCAATATTCTTGCGTGGACCAAGAGGGCGTCTAGACGACCTTGAAACCTTCATGTTTAAGCAACGATTCAACACAAACCTTCCCAATCTCTCTCAAAGGAGAAGTATTCATCAAAATTCAAAAGATAGCTGAGCTAAAATGAAACCCTAATTAACTATTATAGTCTTATTACAAAGGCCCAAAAGTGACCTTTACTTAAAAAGGAAGAAAGGCCCATAACATGATTCTGCCTCAAGTTGGAGGCATTCTTGACAGCCCTTCACGTCCTTGACAGTCCTTCACAAACCAGTAGGTGGTTTTCAAGGGGCCTCCTTAGAGGTCTTCTTGACGGTCCTTCAAGACCTTGGAGGTCCTCCACTAATGGCGCCACCACCAACCAGTAGATGGTCTTCAAGGGGCCTCCTTGGAGGTCTTCTTGACGGTCCTTCAAGACCTTGGCGGTCCTCCACCAATGGCATCACCTTCAAGTAGTGATCATCTTCGTTCGAGTGAGCTTTCAAATCAACCTTCAATATGTGTTAACCCTTGGATGGCATCAATACAAGCTCTAATACCTCACCTTTCATGAACAATGCTTGAGCTCTTTAAAGTTCTCTCGCTTGACTCCTTGTGAATGGTTGTGAGGAGATACGAATTGTATCATTCTCTTCATCTTGAAGAGAATTTGTCCTCAAATTCATGGACTCTTCATTCTCAAGCACTTCAAAAGGCGAAAGATCACACATATTAAAGGTATTGTGCACTTTATACTCCGGTGGGAGGTCAATCTTGTAGGCATTGTCATTCAACCTTTCTAGCACTTGAAATGGGACATCACCTCGAGGCATCAACTTGATCTTCCTTTGGGCTAAAAAATGATCTTTTTGGAGGTGTTCCTACACCCCATCACCCAGTTCAAGCACAAGTCGCCTTCGACCTTTGTTAACTTTTCCTTCCACTTCTTGGCTCTTCTTCTCTAGGCGTAACCTCACCTTCTCATGTAGTTTCTTTATGGCATCCGTACTTTGGTTTCCATCTAGTCTAATCACAACATTACTATACAAAGGAGTGAGATCTAAGGGGGTAAGGGGGTTAAAACTATAGACACACTTAAAGGGAGTCATACCAATAGTCGAGTGAATAACTCTATTGTAAGCAAATTCGACCAAGGGTAAGTGATCTTCCTAAGAGGCCATATTCCCATTAACCATGGCACGTAACATAGAACCTAAAGTCTTATTCATAACCTTGGTTTGGCCATCATTTTGTTGGTGGCAAGACGTGGACAAAAGTAATTTAGTACCAAGCTTACCCCACAAGGACCTCCAAAAGTGACTAAGGAACATAGAGTCCCTATCACTCACAATGGTCTTAGGAATCCCATGGATCCTCACAACATGTTCTATGAACAAGGTTACGACATTTGAAGCATTGTCACTCTTGTGACATGGGATGAACTGAGCTATTTTTGAAAACCTATCAACTACAACAAAGATACTATTTTTTACCTTCCTTGTCCTAGGCAAACCCAATAAGAATCCATAGATATATCGAGCCAAGGACGTAAGGGAGTGGGGAGTAGAGTATACAATCCTTGAGGAAGAAGTCGCGACTTTGTACTCCGATAATCTATATATTGACCACAAAGTTGAGCAACATCATGACGCATCTTGGGACAATAGAATTGTTCCTTTAGGATTCTAAGGGTCTTGTCAATTCCAAAATGACCCATCAAGCCCCCATTGTGAGCCTCTCTAAAAAAAACCTCTCTATAAGAGCTTGAGGGCACACACAATCTCTTTCCTTTGAATAGAAAACCATCAAACTTGGAAAAAGGTATAGATGACCTATCTCTAATCCACCATTCCCTTTCCCATTCCTCACAATCCTTAAAGATTGGAGCAAAGTAGGGGTCCTCGGGATAAAAAGTATTCAAATGTTCAAACCTAATAAATTTAGAAGACAATGTATTAAGCAAAACATGTTTTCTAGATAAGGCATCGGCCACAACATTGTCCTTCCCCTTTTTGTATTAGATTACATAAGGGAAAGTTTCCAAGAATTCAATCCATTTGGAATGTCATTTGCTTAATTTTTCTTGGACCCTAAGGTGTTTCAAAGATTCATGGTCGGTTCGAATCACAAACTCCCTTAACCTAATGCTCAATTTCACCCTTGCAACAGCAAACATACCAAAATCCGCCTTAAAACCCTCCCCAAACTTCATAATTTACTCCTTCTAAGGACTAAGAATTAATTACAAGTTAAAGGGAGTAAATTCCTTACCTTAACGAAGTTAAACGGAGGTAAATCGGTGATTTTTGCTCTAAATTGCCTCCCTCTTGCCCCAAAATGAGTTTATAAAATAATAAACTATTTTGGGGTTTAATCCCTTTAATTTGCTATTTCTACCACTATAGCGGTACCTGACCGCTATAACGGTACCTGACTGCTATAACGGTACCGCTATAGCAGTAGGCCACTGTTATAACATTCATGGAAATATTGAAACATGAGAGATTTGATGAATTTTACATTAAATTGTTGGACTTAATTTATCTTGGTGAATGGGCTTGAAAATTGTCCCAAATTAACAAGAAGACATAGCCCAACATGGAAATTTGACCCATTCTTCCAATATTTGTCCATTTGACCAATCAAACTTTGCATTTAATGCTAAGAAAGGGATAAGAGTGACTTGAGGGGCTATATAAAGCAAGAAAATCAGATTTTTAATTCATTTGTACTCTCATGCTTTCTCTAGAATATTCACAATATTTCCTTGCTCTCAAGAACCCTAAGCCCTCATTCCTTTGGCCAAGATCAGCAACTTGCAAGACTTGGTAAGTTTTTGTGCTCATGGTTTAATATATTATGTGCATGGGAGGTTGCTTATATGATGTTGGTTATGTTGGTGATGTATTGAGAATTCACTATATGTGTAAAAAATGCATGGTTGCTAAATCGGCAAGGGGTTTTGCCTTGTAAACTTGGAAATAAACTTGTAGTCTTCAT
Source organism: Capsicum rhomboideum (assembly GCA_031232105.1). Classification (NCBI taxonomy): domain Eukaryota; kingdom Viridiplantae; phylum Streptophyta; class Magnoliopsida; order Solanales; family Solanaceae; genus Capsicum; species Capsicum rhomboideum. The sequence goes on from CP124716.1 coordinate 35,173,863, forward strand.
GAAAGTGAACTTGATGGATTAAATATTGATATGTGAGATGTTACTATGGCCTTAACTTGTTTTTTCCTTGTACTTAATGTTTGGAATTGTTACGGTGAATTTGTTCATGGAATAGGTGACGTAAGTGAAGAAAGAGTATCGTATTGGTGATGTTTTTGTGTGTGTAGAAACCATGGTTGTTCGTTGATGTTTAAGTGACCTAAAATATGTTAAGATAAGCTTACTTATGGCCTTTGATCATTTAGTACACAAAAAGACCCAAAAACGAACCCCGGTGATCGAATTTGGGTATCCGCCCACGCAGACGGGTACCTGCGGGCGCAGATACCAATGCAGGTGGCCCTGGAAGTGTCTAGAAGGGCACCTGCAGCCGCAGGTGGCCCCTCCAGACCCCCCAGGGTCCCGTTTTGCATGTTTTTATCCCCTAATGATCCCCGAAACCCCTCTAACCTTTCTTGGATGCAATTGTTAACTTATGAATGACCTTAAAGAAGTACGTTGGAGGTATGGTGAATTATATCAAGTATGGATTGACTTTAATGTGTTTTTGTGAAAGACGTTTATGCGATGTAATGACGTAAATGTAATATAGTATTGAAGGGAAAGTGTAAAAGTACGATCTTAGTGTGGAATGTTAGTGATTTATGATATCATGGGTGATGTGTGACTTGTTTTGATGATGGTAAAGTAATTCATGATATTGTACTAAGGTGAAATGGCGTTGTGTGATACTTATGTAATTTATTGTCGTGTTATACAATTGGAGTGAAGTAAGCGGCTAATGTAAGCTTCGTTATGTACTAGTGTGTAGAGTAGATATAAAGGGAAAGCTGAAGTGTTGTATTCGTGAGGAAGATTGTGTATTAATATTGGAGAATTAAGGTATGTAAGGTTATTCTTCCCATATCTTTCTGCAGCATATAGTGTATACCTTGTCATTGTACTTGCTCAGTTTCGAAGTGTCCTAAGGCCTCTCATTTCTGGTTATCGTCTATTGTTAATCATACATACCTTATTCTTGATCTATTGTCATTTATGTGTCACATAGTTATGAACATGGTTCTAAGTTCCAAAAATGTTACACTTAAAAGTTCCAATAATAACATAATCATCGAATGAATTATTTCTAAGATTGAGGAAGTGAGGTAATGAAGTCTCTATTCCTGGGGGGTATCCCATGGGGTTAAAATACCTCACATGGGTCGATCCCAATATCTACCAGTGGTATCCCAGGGGTAAAAAGGACACCTAGCATGGGTCGATCCAGCTACTACGGGTGGTATCCCAGGGAAAAAGAAAACCCTAGCATGGGTCGATCCCAAAAACTATTGATTACCCACTGATCAGCTTGGGGCCCGGGCATTATAAGAATGGAAGAATGAATTGTGAATGAAGAGGTGAATGATGAAGGATCGAATGAGTGTAAAATAAAAGAAGTAATCCATCTAATGCACATATTTCCATACGTATAGAGTGATGACTTATCCATGTTGGTTCTTTACTTACATTTGATTCCATTGAAGTATTGATGTATCATATAGTCTATTATGGCCTTACATACTCAGTACATTCGTCGTACTGACCCCTTTGGGGAAATTTACCTTACTTGCTGCAGGCACAGGTACTAGTAGACCCCCACAGTAGGTTGCGGATCTTTTGCCGATCTTTGGTGAGCTCCAGTCGGTTCGGGGCTTTCTGGGTCTCATATGTACATTTATTTTGGTACTGTAGTGTTGTATAAAGCGGGGACTTGTCCCGAGTTTAAGACGTTTATGTGTGTACTCTTGTTAGAGGCTTTTGTAGACCGATGTGGGTATATGAACGAAGAGTTGTATGTCCACCTTGACTTGATGGCCTCGACGGCCAAGTTTCACATATGTATGTATATATATATATATATATATATATATAACACATGTTCCATGATTTCCATTAATGGCCTCTTATGTTCTCATGTGGTAGTGGTGTTTTCCATGGCATGCATATGAATGAATAGAAGCAAAGCTTGGTTCTCTCGGGCCTTATCGGCTACAGGGGGCAATCACACCTCAATAGGATTTGGGGTGTGACAAAAGTGGTATCAGAGCGGGTTGTCCTAGGGTGTCTACAAAGTCGTGTCTGAGTAGAGTCTTACTTATCGATGTGTTGTGCACCACATTTATAAGTAGGAGGCTACGGGACATTTAGGAGTTGTTTCATTCCTTTATTTCTAGATCGTGCATTAGAGCCGAAGTTATAGGTGGAATCATTTCTAACTATTGAACTTGTTTTTTCTTATATTATAGTAAGATGCCGATGGCAAGAAGAGGACGAGGTAAAAGTAAGAGGATAGACAGGATTGCTGGAGAAGGAACTAGTAGAGTCCCGCCTGAACCAGTTAATCAAGGCGGCGCCAAACAGGAGTTTGCATCACAGGCTTCTTCCACTCTTCCATTGTCAGAAGAGTCAAGAGGAAGAGAAGTACCTGCAGAACCACCAGTAAATACTACTGACCAGGATTTAAAGAATGCAGTGTAAATGTTGACTCGAATAGTTACTGTACAAGTTCAGGGACAAGGTGGTCCAACGACAAGTGATGATAGTGCAGCGAGAGCAGCTAGTCGACGGACCCAGGATTTCTTAAAATTAGATCCTCCTACATTCACTGGATCAGATCTGAATTAAGATCCACAAGATTTTATAGATCAGAGTCAAAGGGCCTTAGATGTTATGCATATAACCGGGATAGAAACAGTTGAACTTGTTGCATACAGATTGAAAGGAGAGGCAATATTGTGGTATGAAGATTGGAAGAAATCTCGGGGTGTCAGTGCAAATCCACCTAATTGGGAAGAATTTAAAGTGGCTTTCCTTGATCACTACCTTCCTTATGAGATCCGTGAGGCTCGTGCGGATCAATTCTTGAATCTGTGTTAAGGGAATCTTAGTGTCAGAGAATACAGTCTGCAATTTAACTCTTTGGCCCGATATGCTCCCAATGTAGTGGCTACGATAACAGATAGAGTCCATAGATATGTGAACAGGTTGGAGCCATATTTCGTACGAGATTGCACTATTGCTGCCTTAAACAAAGATATGGATATAGCGAGAATTCAATCCTTCGCTTAGAAAATGGAGGACCAAAGACATAGGAGAAGGGTACATGAATCTAAACGAGGACAGTCCAAAAGAGCTAGACCTATGGGACAGTCTATGGTGTCCCAAGGAGAATCTAGACCTCGAATGTTTCCTAGACTGCCGAGACCAACATTTTCTTATTCTGCAGCAGGCACTCAACCTCAGTTCTGAGGGTATAGAGCTAGTAATGTGGGGCAGAGTAGTGGGATTTGAGGTTCGCAGACTACGGGATTTTCTCGTCAGCAATGTGGACGGTTTCACTTAGGCGAATGCCGGTGTGGGTCAAATATTTGTTTTTGGTACGGTATGACGGGGCACATGATGAGAGACTGACCAAGAAGAGGCTTGGGTAATGTAGCACGACCTGCGGGATCAGCTGTTGCATCATCATCATCGGTTCCTTCTTTGGTCCGAGGTGTACAGTCAGCAGGTCATAGGCGAGGTGCCAGAGGAGCAGCCAGTACTAGTGGGACTCAGAATCGAACTTATGCTCTGGTAGACCGGCAGAATTCAGAGGCGTCTCCTGACGTAGTCACAGGTACATTATCCATATTTTCGTATAATGTATATGCATTGATTGACACGGGTTCTACATTGTCTTATATTACTCCATTTATTGTTGCGAAGTTTGCAAAGGCACCAGAATTATTAATTAAATCAATTGAAGTGTATACATCGGTTGGTGAAAATATTATTGCAAAAAAGAGTGTATCGTAATTGTGTGGTGACTGTGTGTGGTCATGATACACTGCCGATCTCATCGAACTAGACATTATAGATTTTGATGTTATCATGGGAATGGATTGGTTAGCCTCTTGTTATACCACGGTGGATTGCCAAGCCAAGAAGGTGTATTTTTGTTTTCCGCAAGAAAATGTTCTCGAATGGCAAGGTAATGTAAGGGCACTAAGAGGAAAATTTATTTCCTATTTGAAAGCAAGGAAAATGATTGCCAAGGGGTACATATGTCACTTGGTACGAGTGAAGGATAATGATGTGGAACCATTAACTCCGCAGTCGATTCCAGTAGTCAGTGAATTTCTTGATGTATTTCCAGAGGATCTTCCAGGCTTACCCCCAGAACGGGAAGTAGAGTTTGGCATTGATGTGATTCCAGGCACTCAGCCTATCTCTATTCCTCCATATAGAATGGCTCCAGCAGAATTGCATAAATTGAAGGAGCAATTGAAAGATTTGCTGGACAAGGGCTTCATTAGGCCTAGTATGTCCCCGTGGGGTGCACCGGTATTATTTGTACTGAAGAAAGATGGCACGTTGAGAATGTGCATTGACTATCGGCAATTGAATAAGGTAACGATCAAGAGCAAATATCCCCTTCCCCAAATTGATGATTTATTTGATCAGTTACAGGGTGCTAAATGTTTTTCAAAGATTGATTTAAGATCAGGTTATCATCAAGTAAGGGTTAGAGAACAAGACATACCTAAGACAGCTTTCCGAACACGGTATGGCCATTATGAATTTTTAGTTATGTCATTTGGACTAACAAATGCACCAACTGTGTTTATGGATTTGATGAATAGGGTGTTTAAGCCATTTCTGGACGTGTTCGTCACGGTATTTATAGATGACATCTTGGTTTATTCAAGATCACCAGAGGACCATGCTAATCACTTACGGCAAGTGTTATAGATTCTCCATGAGCATAAGTTGTATGCAAAGTTCTCTAAGTGTGAGTTTTGGTTAAAATCAGTTGCATTCTTGGGTCACATTGTGTCAGATGAAGGGATACAGGTGGATACACAGAATATTGAAGCAGTGAAAAATTGGCCAAGACCTACGACACCCATAGAGATTCGTAGTTTTCTTGGATTGGCAGGTTATTACCGAAGATTTGTGGAAGGTTTTTCCTCCATTGTTGCACCGTTAACAAAACTTACACATAAGGCAGTTAAATTTCAGTGGAATTATGCATATGAGAAAAGCTTCCAAGAGTTGAAAGATAAATTAACCTCTACACTAGTTTTAGTACTTCCTGAAGGTACTGAAGGATATGCAGTGTATTGTGATGCCGCCGGGGTTGGCCTAGGATGTGTATTGATGCAGCGTGGTAATGTCATAGCATATGCCTCATAACAGTTGCGGCCACATGAGAAAAATTATCCCACACATGATCTTAAATTAGTAGTTGCGGTCTTTGCTTTAAAGATATGGCGTCATTATTTGTATGGAGTTCATGTTGATATCTATACCGATCACAAAAGTTTGCAATATATCTTTAAACAAAAGGAACTCAATTTGAGGCAAAGAAGGTGGCTTGAGTTATTAAAGGATTATGATATTGATATTCTATACCATCCAGGGATGGCAAATGTGGTAGCGGATGCATTGAGCCGCAAGGCAGTAGAAAGCACTAGTGGTCAGTTGACCAAAAAGAAAGAGATAATCAAAGACCTACATCAGTTAAACAGCTTGGGGGTTCGTCTTCTCGAATCCTCAGATAAAGGAGTTATCGTAAAAAATGCAGCTGAATCTTTGTTAATAGCTGAAGTGAAAGAAAAGTAGTTTGCAGATCCTATGTTGTTGCAGCTAAAGGAAAATGTACAACAGAATTTGACAAAGGCATTTGCTCTTACACAGGAAGGGGTACTTCAATGCCAAGGTAGGTTATGTGTACCAGATATAGATGACCTGAGAAAACAAAATATGACAGAGGCGCATCATTCGCGCTATTCTATTCATCCGGGTGCTACTACAATGTACCACGATTTGAAAGAAGTATATTGGTGGGGAAATATGAAGAAGAACATTGCAGAATTTGTCGCTCAATGCCCAAATTTTCAACAAATAAAAGTAGAGCATTAGAAACCAGGGGGTTACATGCAATGTATCAATCTTCCAGCCTGGAAATGGGATATGATTAATATGGACTTCATCACAGGTTTGCCTCGTACACTGCGGAAATTTGATTCTATATGGGTTGTAGTGGACAGGCTTACCAAGTCTGTGCATTTCCTACCAGTCAAGACCACCATACAGCAGAGGATTATGCAAAATTGTGTGTAAAAGAGATAGTACGATTACATGGGATTCCGATCTCCAGCATATCAGCTAGAGGGGCACAGTTTACTATGCATTTTTGGAGATCTTTTCAGCAGAATTTGTGTACACAGGTGAATTTGAGTACGACTTTCCATCCTCAGACTGATGGACAAGCAGAACGTACTATCCAAACACTTGAAGATATGCTACGAGCATGCACGTTAGATTTTCAGGGCAGTTGGGATGACCATTTGCCTCTTATTGTATTTGTTTACAACAATAGCTATCATTCAAGTATTAAGATTGCACCTTATGAAGCCTTGTATGGAAGAAAATGTAGATCACCAATCGGATGGTTTGAAGCAGGTGAAACTGCTTTACTTGGGCCAAACCTTGTTCATCAGTCTATGGAGAAAGTTAAAGTGATTCAACAGCGATTACGAACGGCCCAGAGTCGACACAAGTCCTATGCTGATATTAGAACAAGAGGGCTTGAATTCGCCATAGGTGATTGGGTATTTTTAAAGGTGTCACCGATGAAAGGGGTAATACGATTCGGAAAGAAAGGAAAATTGATTCCACGGTATATAGGCCCATATGAAATTATTAGAAGATTTGGGCAAGTTGCATATGGGTTGGCGCTGCCCCAAGAAATCTCCATAGTTCATCCAGTATTCCATGTTTCGATGCTTCGAAAATGCATAGGAGGTCCATCTCGTTTTACTCCTATTGATGATGTACAGGTTACAGAGGATCTTACCTATGAGGAGATACCTATTGCCATTTTGGATAGACAAGTGAAGAGGTTGAGAAACAAAGATGTCGCTTCTGTAAAGGTACTTTGGAGAAATCAGCAAATAGAAGAGGTAAAATGGGAAGCTAAAGAAATGATGAAATCCAAATACCCTCATTTGTTCCAAGGGGAAGAACAAGCTCACGATATAAGATCAGAACAATGACAGTAAATATTTATAAGCTTTGAGTATATATATCTATACGATGACATGAAGAATGCTCTTAAATTTGTACTTGTCTAATGTGAATCATGTTACTAACATTCGAGGACGAATGTTTCTAAAGGGGGAAGAATGTAACACGCCGTATGTTTCCTAACCTAACCTAGGTAATTCTCGCAACATTCATGGAAATATTGAAACATGAGAGATTTGATGAATTTTACATTAAATTGTTGGACTTAATTTATCTTGGTAAATGGGCTTGAAAATTGGCCCAAATTAACAAGAAGACATGGCCCAACATAAAAATTTGACCCATTCTTCCAATATTTGTCCATTTGACCAATCAAACTTTGCATTTAATGCTAAGAAAGGGATAAGAGTGACTTGAGGGGCTATATAAAGCAAGAAAATCAGATTTTTAATTCATTTGTACTCTCATGCTTTCTCTAGAATATTCACAATATTTCCTTGCTCTCAAGAACCCTAAGCCCTCATTCCTTTGGCCAAGATCAGCAACTTGCAAGACTTGGTAAGTTTTTGTGCTCATGGTTTAATATATTATGTGCATGGTAGGTTTCTTATATGATGTTGGTTATGTTGGTGATGTATTGAGAATTCACTATGTGTGTAAAAATTGCATGGTTGCTAAATCGGCAAGGGGTATTGCCTTGTAAACTTGGAAATAAACTTGTAGTCTTGATGAAAGTGAACTTGATGGATTCAATATTGACATGTGAGATGTGACCATGGCCTTAACTTGTTTTTTCCTTGTACTTAATGTTTGGAATTGTTACGGTGAATTTGTTCATGGAATAGGTGACGTAAGTGAAGGGAAAGTGTCGTATTGGTGATGTTTTTGTGTGTGTAGAAAACATGGTTGTTAGTTGATGTTTAAGTGACCTAAAATATGTTAAGAGAAGCTTACTTATGGCCTTGGATCATTTAGTACACAAAAACGAACCCCGGTGATCGAATTTGGGCATCCGCCCACGCAGACGGGCACCTGTGGGCGCAGATACCAATGCAGGTGGCCCTGGAAGTGTCTAGAAGGGCACCTGCAGCCGCAGGTGGCCCCTCCAGACCCCCCAGGGTCCCGTTTTGCATGTTTTTATCCCATAATGATCCCCGAAACCCCTCTAACCTTCTTGGATGCAATTGTTAACTTATGAATGACCTTAAAGGAGTACATTGGAGGTATGGTGAATTATATCAAGTATGGATTGACTTTAATGTGTTGTTGTGAAAGACGTTTATGCGATGTAATGACGTAAACGTAACATAGTATTGAAGGGGAAGTGTAAAGTACGATCTTGGTGTGGAATGTTAGTGATTTAGGATATCATGGGTGATGTGTGACTTGTTTTGGTGATGGTAAAGTAATACATGATATTGTACGAAGGTGAAATGGCGTTGTGTTATACTTATGTAATTTATTGTCGTGTTATACACTTGGAGTGAAGTAAGCGGTTAATGTAAGCTTCGTTATGTACTTGTGTGTAGAGTAGATATAAAGGGAAATCTAAAGTGTTGTATTCGTGAGTAAGATTGTGTATTCATATTGGAGAATTAAGGTATGTAAGGTATTCTGCAGTATATAGTGTATACCTTGTCATTGTACTTGCTCAGTTTCGAAGTGTCTAAGGCCTCTCATTTCTGGTTATCATCTATTGTTAATCACACATACCTTATTCCTGATCTATTGTCATTTATGTTTCACATAGATATGAACATGGTTCCAAGTTCCAAAAATGTTACATTTAAAAGTTCCAATAATAACATAATCATCGAATGAATTATTTCTAAGATTGAGGAAGTGAGGTAATGAAGTCTCTATTCCTGAGGGGTATTCCATGGGGTTAAAATACCTCGCATGGGTCGATCCCAATATCTACCGGTGGTATCTCAGGGGTAAAAAGGACACCTAGCATGGGTCGATCCCGCTACTACGGGTGGTATCCCAGGGGTAAAAGAAAACCCTAGCATGGGTCGATCTCGAAAACTGTTGATTACCCACTGATCAGCTTGGGGCCTGGGCATTGTAAGAATGGAAGAATGAATTGTGAATGTAGAGGTGAATGATGAAGGATCGAATGAGTGTAAAGATAAAAGAAGTAATCCATCTAATGTACATATTTCCATACGTATAGAGTGATGACTTATCCATGTTGGTTCTTTACTTATATTTGATTCCATTGAAGTATTGATGTATCATATAGTCTATTATGGCCTTACATACTCAGTACATTCTTCGCACTGACCCGTTTGGGAAAATTTACCTTACTTGCTGCAGGCACAGGTACTAGTAGACCCCCACAGTAGGTTGCGGATCTTTTGCCGATCTTTGGTGAGCTCCAGTCGGTTCGGGGCTTTCCGGGTCTCATATGTACATTTATTTTGGTACTGTAGTGTTGTGTAAAGCGAGGACTTGTCCCGAGTTTAAGAAGTTTATGTGTGTACTCTTGTTAGAGGATTTTGTAGACCGATGTGGGTATATGAACGAAGAGTTGTATGTCCACCTTGACTTGATGGCCTTGACGGCCAAGTTTCACATATGTGTATATATATATATATATATATATATATATATATATATATATATAACACATGTTCCATGATTTCCGTTATTGGCCTCTTATGTACTCATGTGATAGTGGTGTTTTCCATGGCATGCATATGAATGAATAGAAGCAAAGCTTGGTTCTCTCGGGCCTTATCGGCTACGGGTGTCAATCTCGCCTCAATGGGATTTGGGGTGTGACATACCCCTCGCTCTGAAACGGAGCGAAACTAGCCTAGCCTGAAATTTGTAACTTCCAAACTGAAAGGAATTTAGACACAACATTTAGAACGTAAGACTTTTATAGGAAATTCAATGGTGCAAAAATTTGAGTTAAGATTTTTTCCGGATTTGAAGTTAAAAATTTCAGGCTAGGCTAGTCTTGGATGAAATCTGAGCGAGGTATGGTCTTGGGAAATCCTAGAATAGATTGGATAAATGGATAAAGTTTAGCATGATTTATATTATCTAATATTATAAGGAACCCGTAGAATTTTTCAAAAGTGAATTCGGATGAGTCCCGATATCGAACTTGACGTAAATGGGTTAGTCCGTAATGTCATTTTTTGAGGGTGCATTGTGGAAAACACAAAACTGGGAGCAATCCCGAGTTTATACCTTGCCACACCCACTATAGCGGGTGGCAGGCCACTATAGCAGGACTCAAAGCAGGACAATCCCGCTATAGTGGGCAGATTTTTCTATAGTGATGTTGCTATAGCGGGATCGGGTCGCTGTAGCAGGGTAAATCATTGTTCAATACAAAAACAACAACAACAACAACATACCCAGTATATTCCCACCACATGGGGTCTGGGGGGTGGGGGGGTAAGTGTACGCAGTCCATACCACTACCTCAAAGGTGAGATAGAGATGTTGTTTCCGAAAGACCCCCGGAATTTTGGGAAAAGCTTAGATGATTTGGGGCAATTTTCACCTATTTTCTATCAGAATTCTTAGTAAAGGTAAGTTATTTATCCCCATTAACTAGTTTTTTTATTCCTGAGCCTTAGAATCATTATTTTACAGGTCTTGAGGAGGGTTTAACTTGATCTAGCTGAATTTTCTGGTGCAAGGAGGTAAATTGAATGTAAAACCATTGGATTTTAGTTAAAAATTGATTATTTACTCTTGCATGTCCATAATTCACTAATGTAACCATGAAATTGGTAGTTTTAAGGTGAATTTATGGTGGGAAAACCCTAGAATTGACGGAATGATCATGAATTTGGCCTTAGGGTTCGAGATTAGGTTATAATCTGCGATATTGTAGGTCATTTGATTGATTGTGTTATATTCCTATTTTTAGAGCACAATCAAGCCGAGGTTGCAAGGAAAGGAAAAGCTCAAATTTGTTAGAGCATTTCAGGCTTGGATTGAGGTAGGTGATGGTTTAATGTAATTGAAACTCAACTTTTTTTATGTGTGGATGACAACTGTTCCTTAGTATTGCTTGTACAATGCATATTAAAGAAAATTGAATGATTGTTTGATATCCTAAGTGTTAATCGCATGCAATGAACCTATTTGAAAGCTTATTGGTTTTTACAAGTGTTTTTTCTGTTATCATTGTGGTTGTGATATTTGTCATTATTGTGGGATGTACCGGTATTTGGACATTTTCACGGGATTTGGTTGGTATAAGGTTGGCAGGAACTTAATATCTGGGATTTGTTATATGGACAAGAGCTCATCCCCTGTAGGTCATGGCTAGTGGGTGACCATAAGACCCTTAGCATGTATGTATAAGGTACAGGTGAGTGTGACGGATCCTTGAGTGAACCGGGGATTATACGTTTTCTTGATTAAATTGGTTCCTAGAGTGAGTTAGGCTTAAGTGTTGTCATTATTATGTTGGTTACTTAAGTGAACCGGGTTTATATGCTTAATTGCTAAAGGTGATTTTGTCACGACCCGAAATCCCATTCGAGGCGGACTGGCACTAGAAGCCGATATGGCCCGAGAGAACCAATCTTTGCTCATGAACCTTCGTATATGTATCCTCGTATGAATCTTATTCTACCTCATGCAACTATGCGGAAGACATGAATCATGGAAACATATGCTATACATATATATTTAGGAAACTTGGCAGTTGGGGCCATCAAGTCAAAACGGACATTCATCTTTTACATGTTCGTCTCTTACATCCATATACCCATATATGTCTACAATGCATCAACAAGACCAACTTAAAGTCGGTACAAGTCCCCGCTTTATACTACATTTACAACATCAAAACGAATATACAACTATGACTCAGAAAGCTCCGAACTAAGTGGAGCTCACCAAAACTCTACAAATTATCCCCAGTCTACAGAGGAGGTCTACTAATGCCTGCACCTACAACATGTAAGGTAAGTTCCCCCGAGGTGGGTCAGTACGAAGAATGTACTGAGTATGTAAGGCTCATAAGAAATAGCATCATACATGAGAATGTCAATAGAATAAAATATGAGAGAATAGTCAATGTGGATAAACCATCATTTTATATAATATCTTTTATAATTACTTTCCTTTACCTTCACTTAAGCGACTTGCCTTTACTAGAGTCTTCTATATGCAAGAGATTCTTTCTAGCTTCTATGTTCATTACCACTATTGTTCATCTACTTGGTTAGTAGGTTGTAAAAGAATAACACTCATCCACATACATCCACTCTAGTGGTGGGGTAATAATATAACATACACCTACTCTATTAACGTACATCCACTCTATTGGTGGTTTAACTTACTTCCACTCTCATGGTGGGTTAGCATACATCCACTTTTTGGTGGGTTAACATACATCCACTCTTTTGGTGGGTTAACATACACCCACTCTCATGGTGGGTTACCATACATCCACGCTCATGGTGGGTTAACATACATCTACTCTCATGGTGGGTTACCATACATCCACGCTCATGGTGGGTTACCATACATCCACGCTCATTGTGGGTTACCATACATCCACGCTCATGGTGGGTTAACATACATCCACTCTCATGGTGGGTTACTATACATCCACGCTCATGGTGGGTTAACATACATCCACTCTCATGGTGGGTTAACATACAAAGGAGAGGTTGATTTATTCACTATGAGAGATTGATATATTGAGGATCATGACACTATTATGATTTACCTCGCTCTTATACTTCATGAGATTAACACCTTAACTTGTGAGGGACAGGTATATTAGCTCGCACTTTACCTCCTTCACTATTCTTATAAGATCTTATAAGTAAGTATATGATACCGGGCCTCCACCTTTGGTGGGCTATAATAAATAACGTAGCATAATATTGGGATTATTCCATATTGAACTTATACCCTCTAGAATGTGATCCATACTCAATGAAACATATAGTAACCATGCGCATTACTTCTTTACAGTCTTATACCCTTTACCTAGCTATGAGAGTGACACGTTAAAGATCATGACATTAAAGCACACACTTATATATACTACTTCACTCCTTTACCTCATGAGATTTACATCTTCACTTATAAGGAATAGATATACTAACTTGCGCATCACCTCTCTTACTACTCTTATGAGATTGGTACTTTTACTTATGAAAGATTGGTACAAGGATAATCATCATACTATAGGACTTTGGAACATGACATGATTGGAAAAAAAATGTTTTTCAAGAATAAATATATCCTCTTACATCTTACTTTCTTTAGATAGTTCTTTTAGGAATTATAACGTTATGATATCCTTGGAACTTCAGTCAATGAATAAGAGATGAGTGAATCATCATTCATCTAAGAATAGGACACATATGAATAACAATAGATGTCAACCTGAATTACTATACTTCAAGGCCCCTCGGAATTGAAACAAGCCCAATGTCAGTATGAACAATATGTTGCAGAAGGATACGGAAAGAGGAACCTTACATACCTTGTATTCTCAATACGAATATACAATCTTAATTTGCATAAAATAGCCCCGCTCCTTCCTTATGTTTCACTCTACAACACAAATACATAACGGAGTTTACATTAACCACCAACTACCTTACAAATGCTTATAACGATAATTAGTTTCATATTTGCCTTTAAACATGCCATTTCCCCCTTGACAAAACCATTGATGAAAGTATCATACCAATAATTCCCCAATATTCCATACATTTACCAATACATGATAATCAATAAAATTTCACCAAAAAACTTCTCCTTTACACTTTGTCATCCACACCACATCACAAATAATCCATCAAGTCACCTTAATACACCTCATAGCACATATCGGCCAAAATTCCATAATTTACACTTATAGAAAAATAACAAGTTTAGGACCATAATCACACCATACATGTTGATATTTCATCCATACCATGCACTTTCATCAAGACAACAAGTCATCTTTCAAGTTTAAATTCCATAGATGACAAATCTTTTACAAAAACACAAAGTGTCATATTCAACACTTCCAAGCATAAACAACATGATTTACATACTCTCTCATGCATATAATATATTAATCCATAAGAATAATCACTTACCCAAGCTTGAAAAATGATGATCTTGCTCCAAAAGTTGGCTTTGAACTCTTAGGGTTTGAGAGAAAATAAGTTGAGAAATATCTAGAAAACATGAGAGTTTTCAAGTGAATAAAATCAGATTTTTGCCCCTTTTTATAGGCCTTTAATTCCATCCTTATCCACTCTTGTGGCATTTAATGTTGTGTCTAGAAGGTCAAGGCAAGAATGGGTCATTTGACCCATTTTTGGCCCATGTCTTTTTCTCATTTTGGGCCCTTTTTTAGCCCAATTCTCTTACCCAATAAAATCAAAAATTTCTCATAGTCAACTCATTTCATACGCTTTACGATGATATTCCCACTCACGAGATTTATATTCGTGGCCTCAATCCCAAAAACAAGCAATTCTAGCCACGTATGGCCTATTTTGACCAAAAGGGTAAAATCGTCATTTTGATGCCAAATTCGTTGACGAGTAATTTTATCATACCAATATAATACTTTACTTATTTCATGTATATGCTCGTGGTTGTAGAAGAAACGTGGCAGAAATCGGCTCGGTACGTCCCCGAGCACCCTTGGGACTTAAGAAATTTCCAACTTTTGAAAAAGTGGCAAAACCAGCATGGCACGCCCTTGGGAGCGCCACCTTGCTGCCTGTGGAGCTTTGGGAAAAGTCTAATTTACTTTACTTTTACTAGTAGTACGACCACTATTGGACCTTTGGAACACAACCTTATTTGAGCTTTTGAAACATTAACCATGAATATGAGACATGAGATCCACCAATGATCAATGAGTAGAAAATATATGACAATGTCCATAAATAACCGGATATGGGATACCTTAGCACATTTCGGGATGAAACAAGCGTAATGTCAATGTAACTACCATTTGCCGCAGAAAGATACGGACAGAGTAACCTTACATACCTTATCTTTCCAATGTAAGTACACAATCCAATATGTGAGCGCAACAATTCCGCTCCTTCTTTACGTTTCACTCTACATCACAAGTACATAATGGAACCAACATTAACCACCAACTACCTTACAATTGCATACAATAACAATAAATCACATGTTTGGCTTTAACATGTTATTTCTATCTCTACAATACCATTTACGGCATGGTCATATCAATAATACCACAACATGCCCAACATTGACCAAAGTATCATAAACCACTAGTATGTCACAACAAGTTCATACTTTCCACTCTCCATCATCACAACATCATAATTATACCATCAATTACTTTACAAATGCATATAATATCAATGAGTTACATTTTTGCTTTTAAACATGCCATTTCCTCTTGACAAAACCATTGATGAAATTATTATTCCAAAAATCCCCCAATATTCCATACATTGACCAATACATGAGAATCAATATATTTCACCACAACACTTCTCCTTTACACTTTCTTATCCATATCACATCACAAATAATCCATCAAATTACCTTAATACACCTCATAGCACATATCGGCCAAAATCCTACAATTTACACTTTTAGAAAAATAACATGTTTAATAACAAAATCACACCATACATGTTCATATTTTATCCATACCATGCTCTTTCATTAAGACATCAAGTCTCTTTTCAAGTTCAATTCACCTAGATAGCACATCTTTCACCAAAAGCAAAAACACACTATTCACCACCTTGCCAACATAACTATCATGATATACATAATCTCCCATGCATATAATATGTGAATCCATGAAAATAAATACTTACCAAGTCTTGGAATAGAATGATCTTGCCCAAAGAGTCCCAAGGAATTATTTGCTTTAGGGTTTGGAACTAAAGAAATGTTTGAGAAATATCTTAAAAGGCATGAGAGTGTTCTATGATTAAAAATCTGATTTTGGGGCCTTTATATAGACCCCAATTCATACTTAGTCATTTCCTTGGCATTAAATGTGGTCAAAGTGGAAGAATGGATCTTTTTGCCCTTTGGGCCATGTCTTTTAATCCCATTTTGGGCCTAAATTTGGGCCCAATAACACATATCCATTTAACTTATCAACTTTCATGTATAATTCACCATATATCTCATGTTTAAATAATTCCATAACATCACAACAATATTCTCTTACGAGGTTCTCATTCGTCG
Source organism: Capsicum rhomboideum (assembly GCA_031232105.1). Lineage (NCBI taxonomy): Eukaryota > Viridiplantae > Streptophyta > Magnoliopsida > Solanales > Solanaceae > Capsicum > Capsicum rhomboideum. Next base: position 35,190,105 of record CP124716.1, read on the forward strand.
TCTCAATCGCAAAAATAGGAATTCTAGTCGCCCATGGCTTCCTTGCACGTTTTTGATAATTACTTGTGTTTCATGGTTTGATCATGTAGAAGTATGTAGGAGTGTATTGAGGTATTTGAAGCTTTAACAACACTCAAAGAACTCCAAAGAACCAAAAGAAACCATTTAAGAATCGTCGTAGAATTGCGTTGCGAAACGAGCCTGGGAAGGAAAAATCTTTGTGCAGCAGTGGCGCAAGTTTTCCTTGCCCTCTGAATCAGGGGGTTGCGCCACACCCCCTGAAACAGGGTAGTGGCACAAGTTTCAGCACCTTGCTGAATTTTTCGGCCACTTCTTCAATACTTGCATATCGTCCAATACCTTATCAAAACACTACAAAATACTTACTTAGTGATCTTAATCATCAAGTAAACATGACTCCAAGTCACCAAATGAGGTTAGAATGTGTACGAGGTATTACACAAATGCTCCACGAAATCACCAAACACTTCCTATGAAAGGCTAGTCACATGTACAAGGCCAAATTTCAATTTTTCTCATCTTGAACATTACCAAATACATACTTATAACTCTCGACACCTAAGTAAACATTATTCAATGTCATCAAGTAGGGTTGAGAAGGTACGGGGTGTTACAGTATGTTTCATAGTCTACGAGATACCAGATTCGACGCATTATTCTTATTTATAAAACCACCAAAATTGTTTTATTTTTACTATTTTATATGTTAATATTATTTTTGAAATATATGGGAGATTGTTGTGTAAATATTACTAATATTTCAAAAAGAATAAGAAAATCATATTTTAGAAGTTCTCTAATATTTGCTATTAATTTTGTTAAAAAAAATTAATTATATGTTTATTAGCCTTCATGGCAACATTTCATATGCCCTTTAATTTTGGTCAAAACATTACTGATTGCCAATATTCTCTAATTGAATTTGGCAGAATGAATTGTCTTTATGAATAATTATTATCCTTTATCACCTTTATTGCTATTATTAACTTCTTTTTAAAACGTTGGTAAAGAGAATTTTTTGACAAGAGGCTTTCCGATATAAATACTTCTGCAAGTGTGTGAGGAAGAGAGACTAAAAATAGTGTAGAAAAACAAAGAGTATTTTCTTCCTTTTCTTACTTCTTTGCTGGGTTTCCAACTATTTTAAATCTTTGTTAGTTTTTGGCTCCTAGCCTATTACTAAAAGAGCTTGTTGAATCCTTGAGGATACACTTTAACCGATGAAATATCCTTAAGGACAGTGGTGCTATGCACACGCCTCAAGCTAGAGAATTTCCGTGATTTCAATTTTTACAACATTTTTTTACTTTTTAATTTGACTGTCATCAAAGTCTAGCGTAAAGCGACAGAAAACTTAAATAGCATAGCATGTTGTAGCACAATACTCAATGCAGGTGCGGATCTATGTAGAAGGATTGTGGTGCCATGGCACCCAGACGTTTTGGTTGAAACCTTGTATATTTATGTGTATATCTGTATGTATGTATGTATAAATAAATGTATAAAAATTGAGCCTGGCACCCACAATAACAAAGGAGCAATGGTGCCAATTGGGGGTGGCAATTGGGCGGGTTGACTTAAATTTGGGCGGGTCAAGACCCAACCCGACCCAAATTTATTTGGGTAAAAATGGATTAGGCCAAAATGGATTATAACCCAACCCCACCCAATCCTTACTAAGTTTTAATTTTTTTATTTGTTCTTTTATAAATTTTTAGTACCGAATAAAATTATTTTTTTCTTTATTATGATTATGCATAACATATCAAATAAAAAAAGTCTTTTTAAAATATTTTAACAGGATTTCTCAAAAAATCAATTCGGGTTACATATCAACCCAAATTTTAACAGGTTGAAACGGGTTGGGTTGACTTGTGTTGAGCTAATAAATGGGCGGGTCAATAACCCACCCAAACTTAAACGGGTTGGGTTCGATTTTGCCACCTCTAGTGCCAGTGGTTGAAGCTCGGGTTTTACCCCCAACAACGCAAGTTCGATTCCCGCTGATAGCTTTTTTTAGAATGATTTTAGCACTATTTTCTGTTTTCTCTTAAAAAATTGTGGCTATGGCGAATAGAACCCTTGACCACTTCTAACAAAATACTAAGCAACACCAACTAGGCAAGTATTTATATTGCCTTTGTATTGTTGATCAGTGTTTTCAAAAACGTTTTCGGGGCGAGTCCCAAGGTGAGTCCGGGGGCGGGGCGTACCAAAAACGCTCTGGGCCGCGAATGAAAAACGCAGATCCATAGGGCGTAAGTCCTAGAATTTGGGGCGTAAGTTCTAGACGTAAAAACGTAAGTCCCGGGCATAAAAGTGTATGTCTGGGCGTTAATTTTGATTTTTTTTTATTTTAAAAGTATTTTTGCTATAAATCATATTTTTTTAATTATTGGTGTAATGATATTTATACTTTATGCTAGCATTTTTTTCATATTTTAGTTGATTTTTTCTAATTCTAAATATAAATAAAGAAAATAAAGCAACTTTCTTAGAAAGTAATTATAATATTTTTTCCTATATTATTGATGATTTATTTAAATTTATTTAGAAATTATTGAAAATCTTACGTTTGCTTAGTTTTTTAGTAATAAAATTATAAAATTGAAGATATATAAGATACGCCCCGTAGATCCATGGGACTTACGCCCCGTGTTTCGAGGCTTACGCCTCGCCCAACGCCCCCGTCTTTTAAAACACTGTTGTTGATAAATTTTAATTATAGTTTTACTCTGTGAACATTGACTTCACTTTCCTAAAATATCGTATACTTTATTGTTCAAAGCAGTGTGGCACTTGGAGCTTCCAAATCCTGGATTCGCCTCTGACTAAATGGATTATGGATTATCAATCAAAATGTAAGTACTAAGATCCCCTCTTACACGTTTTTACTTTCTAGATGTTATATATTGCGCCGCAATCAAGTTAATTTGATCATGAAATAAAAACAAAATGACCCTAAGAACAACTTAAAATGCAACTATATATATAATATATGTACTATGATTTTTGTGGAGCCAAGTACATACGTAGATGAATGAAAACATCTCAACGAAAGCTATGAACTTAATTATTGAGGTAGGCTACTACAGAAGAGTTAAAGTACTGTTCACTGTTCAGTAGTCATGCTCTAATAGTATATATGCAGGAAACAAATAAATATGGAAATTTGATGAGTTGTATTAATTGTGAATGGGTGATTTACGGTGTGGTGGGTCGTAATCCATCTCTACAATGTCTCCATATAAATTCTTCTTATTCCCAATCTGGGAAGCCACATGTATATCGTGGGTTGTTGACCTTCTTGCACCCTACATAAACAAAAATGTTGAATAACAAGTCATGTTACCTCAATAGTTTTCGCATTCAACGTCATCGAACAATGATAAGCACGAAATATTATTCCAAAAATTATTTTATTTCACCTAAATTAGTTCAAGAATTATAATTTCAGGATAATAATTCCATAATAATTTGATCCACGAAACAAACGATGCCTTACATTATAAGAGCAATTTAATATACCGTGGTGTCCGGGAAGAAATCATCTATTGTTTTTTGTCATTATTGAAGTTTGAACCTGAAACCTCATGATTCTCAACCCACTAAGCCACACCCTTAGGTGCAACCGTACAAGTTACCATTTTTTTTTTCAAATTATCAATCAAAATTAATTAAAATGGCTTATCTGCATGTAATTGTCTATTAAGTAATATAATTATGCAAATATGATTTTTTTTATTTTATTTTTTTCGTGCATAGAATTTAAAATTCATAATAAACAAGATAAGGAGCTTGCTTACACAGGCGTAGTACTGCTAGTTGATTCTTTTGCTTATAAGTAGGGTCAAAAATTCCATGCATCACACATTTTTTGTAACTGAACAAACGTTGATGAAATGTGGTGTCCACCTTGATTCAGGAGATATCAAAAAATTAGTGGTGATAAATTAACCCATGAAAATACTCTTTTCTGTTCCATATTACTTATCCACTTTCCCTTTACAATCCCCTTACTAGGGAAAACAAGGATACTGAATCTTCTCTCCCAATAAAACTCAACGGTCCGTTTGGATATATAATTTCAAATTATGATTTAAAGTTTTATCTTTGGAGAATTTGGAGTTTAAAATCATAATTTGAAAATGAAGTTAAAAGTTTTATTCTCATTTTCTAAACAAACTCTAATTTCAAATCAAAACTTTAAATTTAAACCCAAGTTTTATGACGAAACGACTAATAATTACTTCAAAGTGCCCACTGTGGTATTTTGGAGAAAAGAACGATGCATGCCTCACTTGTCATTCTCAGTTGAGACATGAGGAATGGGACTACTCCCTCTGCCGTACACAAGTTAGGAGCCAAGAACATATGGCAACCTCAGAATCAATTAAACTAAAAGGGTCGTCTGGTTGAGAATTAAATGATGAAGGGATTGTAATATATAGAGATAAATAATTAATGTAGGAATTAGTAATGCAGGAATTTTGATGTAAAAACTATTTTTTGGACATTTAATTTAAGATAACTTAAACTTGTGTTTGGTTTAAAATTGTACAAGGGCTTCAAAAATGGTTTAGTTAAGGAGACCCTCAGGGATAATTTTACCCATTCTGGATTTTATTCATGTAAAAATAATTTAATTATGTATTGCTTAAACCACAATACAATGATCTTGGAGTAAGATAATTAATACAGGAATTGGCATATAAGTTATATATGCATTAACCATACTGTAATTGAAGTTTGCTTCCAAATATTAAATAAAATATGTATATAATCTATATCATGGTTATATATTTTGTCCAATACATGATCTAACCAAATGTGCCCAAATTTTAAAAGCACTTTCTTGAAATACCTTTGCTTTTGTTGCCTCGAGCAAACGTGTGTGGGGAAAAGATGATGGAGAAGATTCAGAACCAATCAGTTCACGATCTGCATGTCTAATTCCATCAATAACGTAACATGCAAATCATACATATACTAAGGGAACAAACAGTAGAAAAGAAAGCAAGGCCAAATTATTCTACATTTATATTCCACTTTCTGTCTTGGACAAGACTTTTAGAGTTTGTTTGGAAAGCCACCTGGTAATTGAAATTGGTATAATTAGTAAGGTAGTAATTACTAGCTCAGTAATTACACAGCCTAGTAATTATGATGACATGTTTGTTTGCCACAATGTAATTACAGTGTAATTACAAGTGTACTGTTTGGTTGTGCAAGTGTAATTACATGATTAGATTAAATTTTTAAAAGAAAAGTTAATTATCAAAAACTAAAAATTTATATTAGACAAATAAGGGCCTTTATAAATGATATTAAATTATATATATATATATATATATATGTGTGTGTGTGTGTGTGTGTGTGTGTGTGTGTGTATGTATGTATTGTCTTTCGAAATATATTGATTAATAAACATATGTTCTTATAAAAAATAATTGATTTATATTTTTCAAAGTAGTATATTTTAATTAAATTAATCATAAAAACTTAAAGTACATGATTTTTAAGAACATCATGAAATGCATGTTTGACAAAAAGATCAATATTATAAATATAATGTTATAAAATTATTAAATCATTTGACAAAAATATAAGCTATCAATTCTAACTAAAAAATGAATGACTTCGAATGTGAAATATCAAGTCAATACTAGTAAAACAAATAAATTAAAATGAAAATATAACATAAGTTCAAAATTCAAAAATAAAATAAAATAATACTCTTATGTCAAATTTCAACATAACGTACATAATTATAATTCGAAAGAAAAGAAAAACCTAGGTCTATAACCTTATTCAACAATGAATTCTACTTAATTTAAAAATTAGAATACTAACTAAATTGTGCTAAATAAAAAAAATAAACATAAAATAAATAAAAAATAGATAATACGAAAAATTGTATAGAATCACAAGAAGTAAAGGTTGGGAAATGAAATATAAATAATACGGAGTATAAAATAAAAATATTTTTTAAAAACTATTAGAATAATAAAAAAAAAGAATTTAAAATAATAGAAATTAAAAATAAATTAAAACAAAAAAATAAAAATAAAAGGAAGAAATTAAAAAGTAATTAGCTTGTAATTACACCATGTAATTACTAGTAATTCACAGCTCCCCCCTGTGAATTGGAGAGTGTAGCTACCCCCACTAATTACACCCAATTACCTGCTGATCAAGCAATTAGCTGGCCAACAAAACATGTCAGACAGTGTAATTACACTCAATTACACCAAATTCAATTACCAGGGTGGCTTTCCAAATAGGCCCTTAAGAAACAAATAGATAGAGGAGAAAAATAGAAAAGAATCTCAAATCTCAAAACTTCATAAAATTGTCAATTATCTACCACTACAGTCCAGGATAACTAATGAAACTATTCAAGTAGGAAATTAATAAATAGGATAGAAGCATTGAATCAAGGACGTGCACGTAAGCTTAGCACAAAATGAAGTCGTCAGATGTGAAATAATTTTTATTACCAAATGTGTAATAGAACAATGTAATTTGGCTCAACACGAAATTTAAGGCAAAAAAAGGAACAATTTGAAACTTATGATGAAGCCATCCCATTTTGTAGGGAAAACCTTTTACATTTATTATGTCTGTAATCTTGTTTCTTGCTTGCTAGTTCTGTGACCCTCGCCTTAACTGTGGTATCAGAGCCATGTGTGTAAACTAAAATATGTCCTAATATTCATATCACTATAAGCTTTTTGAACAGGCTAATAATAAAATAGTATCATATAAATAACGGAAAAAGGCCAAAACTACCCCTGAACTATTCGAAATAGAGCAAAAATACCCTCTGTTTGTTTTTTGGCTCAAAAATACCCCTCCATTTATTTTTTGGTTCAAAAATGTCCCTCATTTTAATGGAGTGCCAAAAAGGGCCAAAACTAACCCTGAACTATCCGAAATGGATCAAAAATACCCCTCCATTTATTTTTTGGCTCAAAAATACCCCTCACATTAATGGAGTGCCACCAAGCACACCACGTGAAAAAAAATTGTCACATGGTTAGTCCACGTCAGCGTCCCATTTAATACCCAACCAGCCCACTTAACCATATTCCAACTTACAGTCATTTAATATCCGTACCCGACCCATCTTAAAAAAAAAATCCGACCCATCCTCATAAGTAAATGGTAAAGATAGATCTATCCTTCATTTCACTTAAACTCTCCAAAAAAAAAAAAAATCGATGCAGACTAGGGATTCTGAGGAAAAAGAAAGCTCTTAGTACACGGGTTGATTTTTTTCCTAAGGGCATTCTTACTCCTTCTTGTAATCGACATCTCTACTATAATGAGGAAAAAAACAAATTCAAAGGTTAAATATGACTCCACCTACAACTTTGGCTCTATTGCACGATCTAAGATATGAAGAAAAAGAGACAACTCCAATTGTGCTCAATTTTAGGGCATGTGATCATTGAGCTATGAGATACTTTTTGGTGGGTAAAATTTCTGAATTCCATTAGCAGGTCCCATAGGCCTATTTTCAACCTGATGTGTTGGCTAGCCCATGTGATTTTTTCCCTAAGGGCTTTCTTTTCCCTCAGAATCCCTAGTCTGCATCGATTTTTTTTTTTGGAGAGTTCAAGTGAAATGAAGGGTGGATCTATCTTTACCATTTACTTATGAGGACGGGTCGGGTTTTTTTTAAGATGGGTCGGGTAAGGATATTAAATGGCTGTTAAGTTGGAATATGGTTAAGTGGACTGGTTGAATATTAAATGGGACACTGACGTGGACTAGCCATGTGACAATTTTTTTTCACGTGGTGTGCTTGGTGACACTCCATTAATGTGAGGGGTATTTTTGTGTCAAAAAAAAATGGAGGGGTATTTTTGCTCCATTTCGGATAGTTCAGGGGTAGTTTTGGCCCTTTTTGGCACTCCATTAAAATGAGGGGCATTTTTTAGCCAAAAAATAAATGGAGGGGTATTTTTGAGCCAAAAAACAGACGGAGGGGTATTTTTGAGCCAAAAAACAAACGGAGGATTTTTTTGCTCTATTTCGGAGAGTTCAGGGATAGTTTTAACCCTTTTCCGTATAAATAATAAAGAACAAACGAAGAGTAAGAGAGCACCTGAAAACGTGACTTCATTATCATTCTTTTCCTTGTAAAAGTCTTGTATTGATCTGTTGGCGATTCCTTTAGGACCATTTTGTCCACGAGACGAATCAATGCTAATATAAACCTCCTCTAATACAGTCTGCTGCATGCGCATAATTTTGCAAGTAAATAATATTCATTCCATAAAATAACTAAATAAATAAAGACATAGCTAGCTTGTACTTAAGTTGAATTGTACCTTGTTAGCTAGTGACTTGCGAGCAATACATGGATGGTTGGAAAAGTAAATGATGATGAAAATTAAGAAGAAGGAAAGATTATAAGATGAAGATGAAAACAAAAGGGCCATCATGATTGATATTAGTTATTTTTTCAAAGAATTGGTTCATGAGGAGGTATGTCTCAAGTTTTAGCAAATTTATAATGGAGAAGAAATGGACAATGAGTAGTTAGAAACTATGAAAAGGAACGTGGATATTTCAATTTTTGATGAGACGTATGAACAAGTTATATAAAGTTAAGGTGGCCTACCTTTTGTCTGCTCGCCACCTTTCCCTAATTACTCCAAGACGATAGGAATTCGAAAAACAAATTTTTTGACGGTATTATTTGCAAAGTAAGATTCTTTTCCGTTTTTTAGCATTTCAAATTTGCTATCTTATATAACATCAATATTATTCAGAGAGTAGAATGACTTCTTAATTGATTAACCTTTCATATTTCGAATACCATCTTTTTATTTAGTTTTGTGTTTTGTTTTGGGGGATACAAAATATTTTTTATATTAATTCATCCACTTAAACTTTCATCTCCGGTGATAGTGGAGAGTTGGACATAGATCCTTATACCCCATATATATAAGTTAGAAAATCAAATCTATATATATAATAAAAGAGAGTATTCAGCCTAAAATTATGTCAAGTGACATCTTGAGAACTAGCAACTTGAAATTTTGGCAACAAAAAACTATTTTGTTGATTATTTCATTATTTAATATTATTTCATATCTATCTATCTATCTATATATATATAATAAAGGAGAGTAGTTAGCCTAAAATTAAGCCAAGTGGCATCTTGAGAATTAGCCACTTGACATTTTACAACAAAAAAACTATTTTGTTGATTATTTAATTATTTAATATTATTTCATATTGTCGTAAAAAATAATTAATATTATTGCATATCTATATATATATAATAAAGGAGAGTAGTTAGCCTAAAATTATGCCAAGTGGCAACTTGAAATTTTGGCAACAAAAAACTATTTTGTTGATTATTTTATTATTTAATATTATTTCATATCTATCTATCTATCTATATATATATATATATATATATATATATATATATATATATATATATATATATGTATAATAAAGGAGAGTAATTAGCCTAAAATTAAGTCAAGTGGCATCTTGAGAACTAGCCACTTGGCATTTTACAACAAAAAACAATCATTTTACGACAAAAAAACTATTTTGTTGATTATTTAATTATTTAATATTATTTCATATTGTCGTAAAAAATAATTAATATTATTTCGTATTGAGATAAAAAAAATAATTAAGTTTGACTCCTATTGGATGAACACTATTATAATTGTTCAATTATTTCATATTTAGATTAGTATATAATTAAATAATTTTATTTCATATTTTGTTAAAATTATGATATTTTATTCTACCGAAAATCAATTAATATTGACTAACTTTCACATAATTAGTGGTGTGGGTGTAATACACATATTACTATGACAATATAAATGATAGTATTAAAATAAAATAATTATTTATGATTTTATTACAATTGAGTAAATAAAAAATATATTACAAGAAAAATCAATTAAGAGAATAACCAAGTAATAACTAGTAACCAAGAAATTTATATAGAAAAGATTATAGTCATCCCAAAATAAAAAATATTGAAAATGTTATCCCCTCAAAATATGTAACTAATATAAATATTAATATTATATAAAAAATATTTAATATTTTATTACAATTGAGTAAATTAAGAAAGTATTACAAGAAAAAATTGTAAGTGAATAATTAATTAGTAAGCAACTTACGTGGAAAAAGTTTAATTTGCATTTTTAAAAGCAAAAAATTTCAACTTTAATTGCAATTAAGATTGACCTATTTTTGTAAAACAATAAATGAATAAATATAAGAAAATCCGTAATTAGGGAAAAAATAATTGTTACCTTATTTGAGTTTTTACCAAAATCATAGAGATAATTAAATAATCAATCTACATCTATATATATATATATATATATATATATATATATATATATATATATATAGCCTCTTACAAGGAGAATAGTCTTGTATGAGGTTATACCAAGTGGCATCTTAAGAACTAGCCTCTTACAATAAAATAAATTTTGTAGATTATTAATTATTTAATATTTATTCCATATTTATTATATATATATATATATATATATATATATATATATATATATATATATATATATATATATCATATCTATATCATATCTATATATATAATAAAGGAGTATGGTCTAGACTATAATTAAGCCAATTATTTCATAAGATTATTTTATATTTTGTTGATTATTTAATTATTTTATATTATTGTAAAAAACAACTAAATTTGACTACTATTGGATGAAAACTACAATATTTTATCTCCTAATTTCCCTAAATATATTCGTTTGTAATTTTGCCAAAAATTATGCGAAGATTAATTTTTTACTTTCACATAATTTGTATGTTTAAAATAAGTATTTACTATTAATATTATTGAAGGACATTAACAAAATGAAATTTAAGGAAAAGTTATGAAATAATAGGATTTCAATCAATGATACATAATTACATAACACTTATTTTCGTGCAAACTATTAAGAAAAAAATGAATTCAAATTTTGAAAGTTCAAATTAATATGCACTGATACATAATTACATAAGATTTATTTTCGTGCAAACTATTAAGGAAAAAATGAATTCAAATTTTGAAAGTTCAAATTATTATGCACTTACCTATTTTAATAGGATGTAATCTTGAATAGAATCCCACATTTAATAGGAGTAATTGTAGAACTTTAACATATTTTATACTTTTTAAAAAAGCTTTAGTGATTAAAAAATATAATGCCACATAATTTCTTAAATTCAATTTATTTGACACATTTCAAAATTCTGTTTATCTATTTTTTATTTTTGTTCAAAATTTCATTTATCTCATTTTTATATATTTAAGTAGAAGTAACAATGGATTATTAATTTACAATCTCTATGGGTTTCCTCTCTTTCATACCTATTTCAATAATTTATATGATCAAAAATAAGATTTAATGTTGTATCAATAAATTAACAAAAGGTAGTAATAAAGTGTCACGATCCAATATTTGAGTCATGATGGCGCCTACCGTAACCCACCAATAGGCAAGCCAAACCCTTGCCCGGAGCGACAAGCGACGGGCTAACAGGCGGAATCTCAGAAGAACAGAGATGAAATGGAAGTAACCGTACTAATAAGCATGCTAAAAATAATAATTAAAAAAAAAACAGACTCAAATATACCCATACCGAGACTGAGAAGGAAGAGGACAATATATATAAAGTCAAGAACCCCTCCCAAGACCTGTGAGGTCGGTACAAGAGCCACTACTAGATATGTCCAGAATACAAGGCAGAAACCAAATATATATAACAAGTAAAATAGTCTTGAGTGCAAAAGACTACAGAATAGAGATGGAGTAGGATCTGCCTCGAACGTCAGTAAGCTCACCCTGCTTCGGAGTCAGTGTTGAGAAGAGAGTCACGTTAAAACTCGCCGGCTAGTGCCCGGATCTGCATCAGAAAAAAAGATGCAAAAGTGCAGTATGAGTACCGGGGCAACAGGTACTCAGTAGGCATCATCGGCCGACTGAGCTCAATGTAATATAAGCAAGCTAAAATACAAGGGTGCATGCTAAGTCCAGGATATAAGTAATACATATATAAGTAACTGCCGAGGCGTGTAGATATGCTTAAGAAATAAATAAATGTGACACCGAATAATCGAGTAAATAAATATGTAATTAAACACACAAGTCAAACATAACCTATCTGGGCCCCTATAAACCTGATAGGCACACGAAAGAAAACAATAACCCAGTCTGGCCCCCATAAATCGGCGGAACACACAAGAATAGTAAATGCATAGTCACCAGTGTCTAGAAGCTGTATCAGTATCCAGTAACCATAATGACCAACAAGAGTGCACCGGGCTTGAACCGGCACCAATGGGTAATAACAAGAGGCCAGACGCCGGAATCGAACCGAACGCAGTGGGTAATAACAATAGGCCACGTATATATCATATATGCCGGACTCGAACCGAAACTCAAAGAACAACAGTATCATATCCACGGTACCCAGTACCAGAACTCATAGTGTACTACAATTCGGGGCCGGACTCAAACCAGAACACCCAATAGTCAATAACCAAAATCATCATACCTGAATCAGTAGCCGGACTCGAACCGGAACTCATCATAGCCAGTAACCAGAACATAATCAAATGTCATATTATATCAGATAAACGGGAAACGCCCTAGTCCCAAGTCAATACTAGTATATAAGTATAGAAGCTAATCCCACAAGGTGCTACAAGTAAATCTCAGGGTCCTTCTAGGTCACTATCTACTATAAACAATATGTATATACAAGTCTTGGTATACATTATAAGTCATGGAAAGGAGGGTCAGCGTTCTAAGTCAAACTAGCCGACCCCGGTCAAATACGGTGCTATCAGGAACTAACAAGGCTAAACAGGCCAACCGGGTACAATCGGGGTGACTCAATCCCATCACAACCCTAACTGTCATATAGGGATTATCTAAGCCCAAAGATGTCAAAGTTCTGACAAGTCGACAAAAAGGATAACGGGGCTCGCTATCGGCTCCCAAAAACCAGGTCTGGTTATACTTGTCTAAGTCTTTGTTAAGTCTGTCTAAGCCTGGACTAAGGTCAAACAATAACATTCCCAAACTGTCAACAACAACAACAATGCTATCCGACCCAAATAGGTCATCTGTGGTGTACCACGAGGATTGTCATGCCCTATTTTTCACCAAGGTTAAAACAAGCACGACTTATGGACTCTAAATGAATTGAATTTGTTCAGAGTCGCCACCTAATTTTTAAGAAAAATAAGGAAACCTATTTAATTACTGACATGTATGACTTGTGTTTTAATCTGCGATAACCAGTTTAGATTCTAGGTAAGGGTTCAAATTATTCTGAAGGGAAGGTGTTAGACACCCTTCAGAATCCACAAATGTGGTACCCGACTAGACTAAATTTATCAAAGAGGAAGGAGGTAAAATCATTTTTTTGAAATAAAGTATGAATAATTAAAATATGCAAAAAATGCATGTATAAAATATGATATGTCAATGCATATATAGATTTTATTTTTGTAATATATATGTATAGAAATAAGCAAAGTATATTGTATAACATGTGTATAAAAATGTATATGTGAAAAAAAAATGTTCTTTTATGAAAGGAAATTATTTTTGTGTGTAATGTATGAAAATAAAAGTAATTTTTTTTGTATTATACTAAAGAAAAAGTATTCAAGTAATATTTTGGTTTTGACAAGAATTAATGGGAGGAAAGATTAAATAAAGTGAATGTTTATTTTGATAGAAAAGATTGCACAATACTTTCTAATGAAAAAAGTGTGAATTAATTGATTAAATATCCAAATTAGTTTGATTCTTTTATATGAATATTAACGGCCTAAGTTTTGCCTAAGCGCTTGTAATAAATATGTAAGTAAAGGATAATCCCACCCGACGCCCCAAAAGTAAAGTTTTCACTATGATCAATATTTGTACAATTGTAAGAATATAAAATACAAACATAAAATTTAAACTCCTTTTTCTAATGTCCTTTTCCGAACAGCATCCTCGAGAACCTGTGTAAACACTTGTTAGAAATATTAGTAACGAACAAATAATTATAAGAACATGTATGCATATATGTATATATAAAAAATAATGTTTTATTATATAGTGGGCTCGGATGAAGTTTTAGATACGCCATGGCTACGAAGTGGTTGCTCGAATCACCGGCCATCCTAAATCGCCTTGCCAAGATACTAATCATAAAACTTTTGTGTTGTCGTGTTAATATAAAGATTTCGTCATCGCCCATATTTATTTATTTATTGTCACGTATTTGTATACGTAATGTCCGTCTTTTTATTTGCGGAGGCCTCAAAAATCGACTGAAATTTTTTCATTGGCCATGTATTGATACTTGATATAAAATAAGTAAACTTGAGAAAATAAAATCAGTCTTTTGTTATGGGGAAGGCCTCGAAAATCCAACGGAGAGATATTGTCATTGGCCATGTATGTAGTATTTGCTCATTACTAATTTAATAAAATGTTACGAAAAAAAACGTGATCCAAAAAATTCATTATAGACAAACAGAGTAGCATAAAAAAAAATTAGGACAACAAACAAGCATCGTTAGAGTTGTAAAAAAAAAACATAATTAGCACAAAAATTAGTAGCTAGAAGAAAGTCATAGCAAAACACATGCTTTTGCTCAAAAGATAAGCAAGATTAGCGAGAAAAATTGGCCGTTGGAGACCTACAAAAACTTGGACAAAGATTGCAATATCAACAGCAAAACAATAACAAGCAAGATTCAATAAAACATGTATACATAAAAATGGTCACAGTCATGAAGTGGGGTTTATTGAAGTTGGATAGTAGTCCACTGTAGAAGAAAGACAAGGATTATGAGAGGAGAAATAATTGTGAGCCTAAGAGTAAAAGAAAGAGCTCTAAAAAATGAACAATAGTATTTTTGCTTCTTTAAAGAAAAAATGATGGAGAAAGAGGGGAGCATTAAGAGAATAAAAAGGGAGGGAAAAATGAGAGAGGGTTATTGTGGTGTTGGTGGTGTTGGTTGGTGTGATGAAGAGAAGAGAGAAAAAAAAAAAAAAAAAGAGGAAGAAGGGAGAGCAAAGGAAGATGAGGGAGATTTTCTTGTTACCCCTCTCAAGAGTAAAAAAAAAGAAGAAGAGAGTTTCATTTAAAAGGAGATAAAATCTCAATAAATATTTTTTCTTCCAACACATCCCTTGAACTAGGGAGAGTAGATAAGGAAAAAGTCAAAAAGATAAAAATAATGGGGCCTACTAAAGAAAAAGATAGAGAAGAAATATAAAGAAAAAATCTTACTTTTCCTTCTTTTTGTACATATGTGTGTGTAAAAGTTTAGAATCAAAAATAGTTGTTGGAAAATTCCCAAATTTAAGGGATGTGCTTTTTCTTAGTGGAGTAAAATAAGAAATATGATTGGACAAGATGATAATATACATTGTGTAATATTATTCTCGAATAATTTACACAGTGTGAATTTTGAAATATCGATGAATGTGTTTGCTGTGTATGAAAAAATTTAACTAATGTATATATAATTTTTAAAATATAAGTATAAGTATAAATAATGTAAAAATAAATGTATTGTGTGGTAAAGAATAAAAATTATATTGCTCGTATTGTGTATGCGCAGATGACTGTTAAGAATTAAAATGACAATAAATTGATAAAAATCCTAATATTTATGAAATTAAGGATAATTATCAATAAATTGTGAAAAGTTAAAATATGACAATAAATTGGTAAAAATCCCTAAATAAGGATAATTATAAATAAATTATAAAATGTGTAAAAATTATATTTTGTGCTCTTTAACGATCAGGAAGCCTGAAGACGTTAATTTTAAGCACGGAGAGCCAAAATTGGGTGTCAACAAGGATAACGAGCCTGAAATATATCCGAATAGCCCTATCCGGCCTAGAAGGCCTAAATCACAGCAAACCACCACTGCCAAGTTTATAATACCAGCCCACAACACCAGCACAATAGCATACATATATTACACATAAGCCCAATCTAAGTGTAAAGGAAGGTAAGCCTAGCCTACCTAGACGCCGTTGTAAGCCTGCCAAGAAAATCAGCTAAATAGAAGCCTTTCTCTTCCGAGAGGTCTCAGACTGCTACCATGCTACCAAAATAATAAACTACATGTCAAAATACGACCATTGATACCCATATTGCATTAGTTCGGAAAATGTTCGAAAATCCCACGTGGAGCCCACTTGCAAAATCGTAAAATTGAAATCGTCACAGCGTCCCAAATTACCCCGTAATCAATATTCAACTAGCACCGCTCAATTTGAGCTCAAAATGTAGCTCAAACTTCAATATCAATCCCAAAATATACTATCGTGAACGAAAATTACCATAAAAATAAGAAAACGTACCGTAGAAAAGACGAGAGCGAGTCCACGGACTCAAATATATAACCCCTAAGCTCAAACCTGAATGGATTAACTCAATATTGAGCTAATATGATCAAAAATGGTGGAGGAATTAAATGAAAACAGAGGAAAACGTTATGTTATATGTTATATTCAAAACATAACTTATGCATATATATATATATTCCATTTGCTATTATGCCAAGTGGCTGCCACCGCTTGCGAAAATCAATATGTGTGCCCCTCCTCACTTTCCACGTGGTGGTGGAGGTGGCACCCTAATGTAATATTTATCCCATTATATATATATATTCGGGTATTGCATAGGTCCGTGGTAAAATAAATACAATATTTTGAATATACCATAATTAATAGAAAATTATTTCTAACAAAACCTCTATAAAATAAAAATATTATTTTAACATATTTAAATTCCCTATCTCCGCTTAAATTATTAATAGGTTATAAAACTATTATAAAGTAGTATAGATATATCATAACTAAAGAATTTTATAAATATCAAAAATATTTTCGAAAGGTAATTAACTGTCTTTTTATCAAATTCAAATTTAATTTAATATTTTACAACGTGCTCGATCTAAATAATATTCTCAAACGAACTGCCCGGGAACCGAATTGTCAGTCCCAGCAAGTCATAAATAACTTGGGACAGTTACAGAAAAGCTCTAAACACCGAGAACGCACGAAAATGAGGAAAATGACCGGGAAGGTCATTCTATAAAGATTTATTTCAAATTTCAATGAAGCAACGTAACATTCATATGGAAATGTTAGATTTCAAAAAAGTAAATATTCCAAATTTCACAATTTAAGTAATTCACATTTTGAAGATAAATATTAATATGGAAAAGTTAATTCATAATTTAGGTTCCATGTTTATTAGATAGAAATAAATAACTGATTACCAATAAGAGAATTATCAATTAGTAATCAAGCAATATATATGAAAAAAAATAATCAAGAGTCATAACTAAGAATATAAAGAATACTATATATTTGGAATAAGAATCTTTTGAAATAAAGTTATGACTATATTTAGAAAAATATTGAATTATACTAATGTCATATAAGGAATAAAATTATATGAAAAAATTATGATTTTATTCAAATTAAATAAATCAAGGAAGTATGACAAAGCTTATATATAATTAAGGACGATAAGAGGCTTGGTTGAGAGTAAAATAAAATGATGCTTTCTAAACTATATAATTTTCTTTTGTTGAATTTTCTTTTGTTATATTATATTGCCTATCATCAACATAATCATTAAATTTATCCATATTAGTTGTCTTCTCTTCTTTGTTATTTTATCTCTACTAATCGATTGGCCATTAAAATTTCTTCTTTAGGTATCAAGTTAGTGGACATGAGAAAATTGAAATGAAATACAAGATTACGAGCAAAGGGAATTCACCAAAAATGTCAAGTGGTAAAAATATTTGTAATGATATAGTCTCTTTTAGAAGCATACATAATTGCTACATCATTTCATGTAGATTTTTTCTTAAGTTATTGTATCTAGCTATTTCATTTATACTTTTCTTTAATACAGGTCATAGCAAACTACTTAGTCTTTTTTAAAGTATGCATAAAAACTCAATTAGATTATTTCATTTAAATTCCTTCAAGAAAATAAACATTAGTAGTTGGTTCCTTCAAGAACTCATATTTTTGTAGTAAAAAATGAAGATAAAGAAAGAGAAAAAAAGACTTTCAAGACTGAGTCTTAAGGTATACTTTTACTTTATCGTGATGAATATGTTCTAATTCGGTATTGATTTGATTCAATTGTATGTGAAATGTTGATAGTAATATTATGTTGATATCTGCATTTTTAAAATTGTTTGTGAATTTGTAATTTAAGAAATTTCATCAATTGAATATAATACTAAAATTTAGGCATAATACATCTCAACATATAAGTAGTTTTTTTCATTATCGTACAAACTTCTACAAGGGATAAACTATTCAAAATTTCATGGTTGAACTTTATTGTTATCGTTATTATTGTTTTATTGATATTTACAATTAATGTTTCATTTATCTTTTGTTATAGATTTAATTAACGAATCCGGCGTTTTTATAGATATGATGTATATAATATGTCACAAATGCTAATGAATATTTGAGAAATGAACAAGTAAGATTGAAAATAAAAATATATAAAAGAGACTTACTAAATTATCAAGGTATATATATAGTCAGGCTTGATTTAATTTCTGTATTATTATTATTATTATTATTATTATTATTATTTTATTTTTATAACTAACATTATATTTATCTTTTGTCATAGATTTAACCAAGGAATATGAAGTTTTTAGAGATATAATGTGTGTGTGTGTATATATATATCTTCCAAATGCGAAATAAATATTTTAAAAAATGAACAATTCAGATGGAGAAATGAAACATATAACGATGTTTTACCAAATAATCCACCCAATGAATATATATATATATATATATATATATAACACAAGAGCTTTTATTTGGCATTATTCTATATCATGGGCTTGTGCATACAAAAAATTATTTTGTATTATATATTTTTTATTATTTATAACTAATATTACATTTATCTTTTGTGAAGATTTAACTAAGGAATCTTAAATTTATAGATATACGATGTATATAAATATCTCCCAAATATGAAATGAATATTTAAAAAATAAATAATTAAAATGGGGAAACAAAATACATAACGATGTTTTACCAAATCATCCATCCAATGAATATAAAAGAGTGTTTTTTTAATTGCTTTGATATACTAACTTATATGGTATTAGTATTGTATGTATGTCTTTTAATTTTATATAGAAATATATAAATTAACATTTTAAAATTAAATTGTATTTATTATTTTGAAAATAAGTAAACTAAATTAATAAATAAAAATAAAAAAGAAAAGAGAAAAGAAATTGGATACAATTGAAACATATTGAATTGATAGTGGTAAGAAAATATATTTTATTAAAATTAATCAATGAAAAGATTTTCAAATAGTAAATTTAGATTATAAAAAGAAAGAAGTTTATTTTTCTTGTATGTACATTTTATTTTCATATAATTAGATTTAAGTACTTCAAAAAAATAGATAAAAATTAAGTAACATTGATTTTACCCTATATTAAAAAGATGGAAGTATGTATTGTGGTTAAGCTAAGTAACATCTTAAAAACTAGCAATTTAGTATTTTTACTACAAATAACATTTTAAATTTAATCAATTAACATTTTCTCATATTTTGGCAAAACAGTAAGTCATTTGAATAAATAAGTAAACATAGGTAAATCTATAATTAGAATAAAAAAATAATTGCTACCTTATTTAGTCTTTACCGAAATTATCGAGGTACTTAAATATAATCAAACTATAAAATTAGGAGATATTTATGAGAAATAAATTCTATAAATATGTAATGATATAATAAATATTTTATTATATCAAAAAAATACGATAATAATTATTTATGATTTATTTCTTTAATATCAGCCGCGCACCGCGCGGGTACTAATACTAATATATATAATAAAGGAGAGTAGTTAACCTAAAATTATGCCAAGTGTCATATTGAGAACTAGCAACTTGAAATTTTGGCAACAAAAAACTATCATTTTACAACAAAAATTTTTTTTGTTGATTATTTTATTATTTAATATTATTTCATATTGTGGTAAAAAATAATTAATATTATTTTATATCTATATATATATAATAAAGGAGAGTAGTTAGCCTAAAATTATGTCAAGTGGCATCTTGAGAACTAGCAACTTGAAATTTTGGCAACAAAAAACTATCATTTTACGACAAAAAAATTATTTTGTTGACTATTTCATTATTAAATATTATTTCATATTATGATAAAAAATAATTAATATTATTTATATTTAAATAGAAAGTATTAGATATCTGAGTAAATATAATTATGATATATTTATTTTTGTGTAAATTTTAATTAATTTCTATTTTAAGTTCCATATTATTTTTATATAGAAGTGAATAATTGATTGACAATCAAGAGACATATAAAAAAATTAATTAAGTTTGACTCCTATTGGAAGAACACTATTATAATTATTCAATTATTTCATATTAAATTTGAAATATAATTAAATAATTTTATTTCTTATTTTGCTGATTATTTAATTGTTTCATATTAAATTGTTTCATTTATATTAATATATATATATAAAGGTGGATAGTCTACCCTGTAATTAAGCAATTATTTAATTATTTCATATTTATTTCATATTGTGATTAAAAAAATAACTAACTTAACTCCTATTGGATGAAAAATATTAAGATTGACACCTATTGGATAAATACAACTTTGATTTTTTCTTAAAATTGTCTTTTGGAATTATATATATTTAAATAATGATATTACTTGAGTTTTTATCAAATTATAGAGACAATTAAATAATCAATTAACTATAATCAAATTATAAAATTAGGAGGATATTAGAGAAAATAGCCCAATGCCCCCTCAACCTATTACCGAATTCCCAACTACACACCTATATTTCACGGGGAGGGGGGGGGGGGGGTCTTATTACCCCCTTGAACTATTTTAAAGTGAAATTAATTCGACCCTAAAAAGACACAACCAGTCATGTGTTTTATGGTGAAACACGCGCGCTTGACACATGTATTTCACCAATTATTTTTTATTTTTTTTTTTAAAAATCTCTTTTTTCTTGTTCCTTTCTTCCTCGGTTATTTTTCTGCACTAATCACTGGCAAAAATCATTTTTGAACTCAAAAAAATTCTATGTGTCTACCAACCCCTTTTTCTTCTCTTCTGCATCCTCCCTTTTTTTGTGATTCTCTTCTTAATTTTCTTAGTTATGTATACGTGCTTGCAAGCTTGAACATTTTTTTTTTTTTGGGTATGGCTTGAAATAACCGATAAAGCCTATAGTTAGATAATTTTTTTGGTTAATTATATGTTTGGATGTATTTTCTTGTAGTGAAAACTGGTGCCATGAACTGATTTCCCCCGTTTCTTGATTAATTAGAAGCTAAAAAATATAATCTTTCCAAGCTTCTATTTGTTGTCGCTTTCATCTGCAAGGGCAAAATTTTACACCAAGCATAGACATTGGAATCTCCATATGCTACAATGATTTGCAGAAGAGTTGTAAGGTCTATGTTTTATGAATATTTCTTTAATTTATAGATTAAATTGTATCTAAATTGAGATTTCGTAGGAAACCGAAATGATACTAAATTAATTAGATGTATTCTAAATAAGTTTATTGAAGAATTATTTGTTTATAAAATTTATTAATTATGTAATTTTCATACATTGATGAAGCTTCAACAATGATAATGGTGGAGGAGACGAGAAAGAGTGAGAAAGAGAAAAGAAAAAGAAAAAGAGAAGGAAAGAAAATAAATAAAATATATAAGAAAAAATAACATTAAGGGTTTATTTATTCTATTTTAAAGTAGTCCAGAGGGGTGATAGGACATCCGTGAAGTATAAGTGTATAGTTGAGAATTTGGTAATAGATTGGGGAGGCATTTGACTATTTTCTCGAGGATATAATAAAAGTAATATTTATGATAGTCATCCCAATAATATTTATGATATTACAAAAAAATATTACGGCAATACCCAATTAATAAATAGTAATCAAACAACTTATATAGAAAAGATTATAGTCATCCCAAAATAAAAAATATTGAAAAAAGATATCATTCATCAAAATATGTAAATAATATAAATAATGATATTATATAAAAAATATATCTATGATTTCATTAATTGAGTAAAAGAAAGTATTACAAGAAAAATTTATAAGCGAATAATCAATTAGTACTCAAACAAATTATATGGAAAAAGTTTAATTGGCATTTTATAATAAAAATATTTCAACTTTAATTGTAATTAAGATTGATCTATTTTTTTAAAACAATAAATGAATAAATTTAAGAAAATCCGTAATTAGGGAAAAAATAATTGTTACAAGCAATTTATACAACAACAACAACATACCCAGTGTATTCCCACCAGGTGGGATCTGGAAAGGGTAAAGTGTACGCAGTCCTTAAAAGTGTTACAAGAAATTTATATTTAAAAAAATATGCATTCATATTTATTGGAAGGATTTTCATTCAATATAATTCAAATAATCGATATTTTAAAAAATATACATTCATATTTAATGAAAGAATGTCAATAATTAAGGACAATTATCAATAAGTAATTATACTATCTTTTTATACTAGGAAAAGAATAAATGATCATGTTAAATTTAAAAGGAGGATAGATTGAAAATCAATTACGTACTGAAATCTTTTTGAAATAAATATTGTCACATAAAGAAAGATTGGATAATGTTTATTGAAAATAACTACAAATTAAACAACATATATGGAAAAAAAAAATATTATGATTAAGAGCCATTTTAAAATTGCATAATATTT
Organism: Capsicum rhomboideum; assembly: GCA_031232105.1. Lineage (NCBI taxonomy): Eukaryota > Viridiplantae > Streptophyta > Magnoliopsida > Solanales > Solanaceae > Capsicum > Capsicum rhomboideum. Next base: position 35,212,985 of record CP124716.1, read on the forward strand.
ATTGAAAATAACTACAAATTAAGCAACATATATGAAAAAAAAAATATTATGATTAAGAGCCATCTTAAAATTACATAATCCTAATTAATATTTAGGAAAAAAAAAATTATGATTAAGAGCCAACTTAAAATTACAACTCAATCTAGCTTGCCATTACTTGATAAATATATTATAATAACTTCTTTGCTCTCAAAATGAATTTGGAATAAAAATTTCTTAATAATAAAAAATCATCAATATTTTTTAATAATTTTTATATGATTAAATATAGTTCTAAGTAACTAATAAATTAGAATATATGCAGCTAAAGTATTATCATAAAAAGAATATTATATAAAACAAAAGAATATTCATGATTCTATTTATGCTAACTAAATTATGAAAACATGACAAGGTTGATTGAGAAATATAAATAGAAAATGAATAATCAAAATACATATATGGCAAATAATATTGAATAATATTATTGTTATATAAGGAATGAAATTATATGACAAAATAAATCATGATTTTATTTAAATTGAGTAAATCAAGGAAGAATGACAAAACTTATATATAAGGAGGATAAGAGGCTTGGATTGAGATTAAAAAAAAAGTGATTTCTAAACTATACAGTTTTCTTGTGAATTCCCTTTTGTTATATTGTATTGCATATCATCAACATAAACATTAAATTTATGCATATTAGTTATCTTCCTTCTTTGTTATTTATCTCTTTAAATCGATTGATCATTACCATTTTTTCTTTAGGTGTCAAGTTAGTGAACATGAAAGAATTGAAATGAAATACAGGATTACAAGTAAAGTGAATACATAAAAAATGTTCAGGTAAAAATATTTGTAATGATAAAGTCTTTTTTAGAAGCATACATAATTGCTATATCATTTCATATAGATTTTTTTTTTTTTTTTAGTTATTGTATCTTAACTATTTCATTTATGCTTTTCTTCAATACAAATAATAGCAAACTACTTAGTCTCTTTTTAAAGTATGTATAAAAAAATCAATTGAATTATTTCATTTTAATTTCTTTAAGAAAATAAACATTAGTTAATTTCATCATTTTCTGAAAAAATTAATTAAGATATAGAAGAACTCATATTTTTGCAGTCAAAAAAATAAAAAAATAAAAATAAAGAAAGAGAAAAACAGATTTCAAAGAGTAAGGATTTATTTGTGCATGTTTGAGGGTCACAATATGTATACGCACAAATTTTTCATGTATAGTGCATATAAGAAGCGTTATATTATATTGCTGAAAATTGTTGAAAACAATTCAATGTTTTTTCTCCCTTTCCCCTGTTATTTCTTCATTAGTTTTTTCACAACATAATTAATACGAATTTAAGAAAAAACTATGGCTTGCATTGTGAAAGCTTTTGAAAATACAAATAATATCATTGTAATATTAGTAATAGATAGATAGGCAGTTATGTATTGTGAATATTTTAAAAAATTTATCAATAATACTTACATATTTTATTGATAAATAGGTTTTGCTACTGCAAATATCTTAGTAATGAGTTTATAATTTTACGTGTATTTTCTTTTCATTTTGAAAAATACTACATAATATTTTTGGTCGATAACAAAAATTTGCTACATATTATATTGGGTTACATATGACAATTTGAACATTAATAATTTTCTTTAATATTGTCTGCGCATCGCGTGGGTACTAATACTAGTATTACAAAAAGGAGGGGAAACTAAGGACCCATTTGGCCATGAATATTATTCACTTTATTCCGAAATATTTATTCACTTTATTTCGGAATACTTGTTCGGTCAAAAAAATAACAAATACAACTTGAAGTAGTATTTAGGATCACTTTACTTGGTTTCACATTTTAAACTTTTTAATTTTTTTCAGAAAAATCATAAATTTTTTATTTTCATAAAATAATCCTATTTAAATTATGTTCCATGTTCAAATCATATTTTAAAAAATACACTTGAATTCTAAATATTAACTGCAAAAACTAGCGTCAAACACAACTCCAACTCCAACTTTAAAATAAAGGGATTTTTTAAATTTTTTTTTGGCCAAAAGCGTACTAAGTATATAGTTTGATACCCGTCTTGGCAAGATAAAAGGGAACGTAGAATGGGAAACGTTTGTGTTTACTCTAGTACTGTAAATTAATTTATTAAAGTAAGTAACTGTATTATTTTTATTGTAAGTTAATTTAATCTAATAGTAATACTATAAAGTATTTATATATTGATTGTTTACAAAATTTAACTACTAAGTAGGCCTTTGGCCATAAATATTATTCATAATATTTCGAAATACATTTTCACTTTATTCCGTAATATTTTTTTGGCCATGAAAACCAAACACGTATTTCGAAATACGCTTTCACAATTTTTGATTTTTTGAAAAATACCTTTTGAGGTGTTTTCATTTTTTTTGCACTCAATTTTTTCTATCACTTTATAAAAAAACACATCCAAATTCTAAGATATTTTTGAAAATACTATAATCAAACACAACTTCAACTCTATTTTCAACTTCAAGAATATCAAATAAAATGAGTACTTTTTTTTTTATGGTCAAACAGATCCTAAGGCTTAGGCTACTCGATATGATCGGATCGACACAATAAGCTGTCACGTCAACAGTGTAAACAAACAGTCACACCGGTTCCTCCATAGCCAAGCTAGCGTCTCGACATTTTCATTTCATGGAAAACCATGTACTACAAAATCTAGAAACAATTTATGTATTGACTGATTTTATTTGAAAATAATTACATCAAATGTTCTACTAAAACAAAGACATTACAGTTTGCAACCATTGCTGTTAGGCAATATTATAATGGTATAAAAATCACTGAATATTCTCTTTCCTAGAATAAGACTTAATTACAGATTATGTAGTTATAATAATATATATTCTTTCGTAAAATAGAACTCTAATCTTACAGTTGTATAGCTATAAGTATTTCATATTGTATTATTGAATAATAATAAGAGACTATTCAAAAAATCTTTGTTTCTCTATCATGATATCAAGAGCCATCGTCTAATTAGTTTTTTTTTTGTGCTCTTTGTTTTCTCTGCACAGGTACTTTGCTACCTTCTTGAATTCCTTTTGTGCTCTCTGGTTTTCCTACATAGGCACCCTGTACCTTTTTTTCCCCTCTTTTATAATTGGTCGATCAATGGATTCACAAACATCCTCGCACTATTTTCTCTCCACAAAATTGGATGGTTTCAATTTTGCTCTATGGGAATTTCACTTTGAAATCTTTGTTCAAGCTAAGGCCCTTTTTGGGTGGTTAGATTGTTCTGCTGTCTGCCAACAGATACAAAAGAGTTGAATCTCTGAAAATTGAATAATGAGAAGGTAATCGCTTGGATGTTGAATTCAGTACATACTGACATTACTATGGGGCTTAAAACTTTTAGTTTTTCTTATGAGATGTGGATCCATCTTCGTACAGTCTATCAACAAAGCAATCTTGCAAAATACACACAGGGGGACAAAAATGTTCACTCCTTTTACGCTGGCTTCCAGTTGCTATAGTCGGAACAAGATCAAATTCTTGGGCGAAATATGTCTACGATAGGGCTCAAAGAGGTATTGGGAGAATGGAAGAAGACAAGGGTGGTGCAGTTCTTAATGAAACCCCAGCCTGAATTCGAGTCGATTCGTGGTAGTTTGTTGATCAGAGAAGTGAAGTCACACCTACTCTTGACGTTGAGTTGGCAGCTGTCTTGCGTGAAGAGACTAGACTTGAAACTCAGGCTGCCAGGAGTCTATGCAATTACCTTCTATTGCATTACTTGCAGAAAAATAAATAGTCGTTACTTCAATAGAAAATACTAAGAGAAGTATCCAGTGCTATGAATGCCAAGACTTTTGTCACATCGCAACCAATTGTCCCAAGAAGAAAAAATATTGTGCTTATTACAAGATTATTAGCCATTATATTTTAGGTTGTTGTTGTCGCCCAAATCGTTCGTGAGCTGCTCACCAAGCTTCCTAGATGAACGTCACTACATCATCTAGTTCCTTCCCTGCTAGTCACGATTTTGAAAGACTAATTTGAGATTCTATTGCATCTGCCCTTTCCAGAGCCATCTTAAGTGCACTCTCGGCATCCTCTGCAGGTACAAGTAATTCAATTTAATCTACTTGGCATCTAGATTCAGGGGCTTCCAATCATATGACGGGAGATTTGTCCCAATTCTCTTCATTGTCTGATGATGTCTCTAAACATGTTACTCATTCATCAAACAGGCCCACATTACCCACGTCGGGTATTGGTTCTGTTGAAAATCTTTCTAATGTTTTTATGTACCAAATTTGAAGGCTAATTTTGTTTCAGTTGGTCAACTAGTTGATCAGAACTGTGTTGTAAAATTCTCACCCAATGACTGTGTTGTTCAGAATCTCAAAATCAGGATGATCATGGCCATGGAATGTAGAGTTGGCAAAATATATTTACTAGAGTCGGTTTACCGTCACTTGCATCATTATTTTCTTTTAGTTTCTGCAGCGAATTTTACTCGCTCGAATAAGTTGCTCACTTTTTGGCATAATATGATGTGTAATCCTCATTCTTCTCGGCTTCATCACATGCTTAAATCATATCTTTCAGCAGCACATCACATCCATTCCAGTCTCCCTTTGACATGTTCAAATTTTACTGGTTCAAAAGTCACAAGCTCCTTTTCCCATTCAGTTCATCTGTTTATGATGATTCATATGATTTAGTGCATAGTGATGTTTGGGGTCCTTCTCCGATTTTTTCAAGAATGATATATAAGTACTTTGTGTTATTTATTTATCATGTATCTAGATACGCATGGGTGTTTTTTTATTAGAAATAAATCTGAGGTTCTGACTCTTATTATAAATTTTGGTGAATATGTTCGTACACAATTTCTTAAAACTATAAAGATATTTCGTTTTGATTCTGGAGGACAGTACACTAAGATTAATCTCGTTGAATTTTTCAAAAATAAAGAAATTATTGCCCAACATACTTGTCCTTCTGCTCCGAAATAAAATGAAGTCGTAGAAACGAAGAATCAGCATGTATTGAAAATTACATTGGTTTTGTTGGTTACGTAGAATATGCTAAAGAATTTCTAGCCCGAAGAAGTACATACTTCTGTATATTTGATCAATAGACAAACTTTCCCGGTCATTGACAATGAGGCGCTGTACTTCAAATTATTTCATAGTAAGCCTGATTATTCCCACTTGTGAGTTTTTGAATAGGTTTACTTTTTCCATCTTCCTGCACATGAATGACATAAGCTTTCGGCAAAGGCCGCACAATATATTTTTGTGGGCTATAACAATACACAAAATGATATCTCTGTTATGATGCTTCTTATCGTCATCTCCAAATATCTAGACATGTTATTTTCTTTGAGGGTCAGTTTTCTTACAAATACAATTCTAAACATACTTCAGAATCTCATTATTTTCTATATAAATTTGATGATGATGTGGGAGCTACTGACCCTCCGCTTGACTCTCTGAAACAACCCATGAACTATGATAATGATGATATCCATCCCTTAACTCCTTTCAGTATTGAACCTCCGCTTGACTCTCCAAAATAGCTTATGAACTATGATAATGATTCTCTCTAGCCCTTCTCTCCTTTCGGTATTGACTCTACATCATTATTCTCATTTTTGGAAGAGGGATCATACCATCCAGCTACTCCTAACATTGGTCTGGTAGGATAAATTGCCATGCTCCTGAACAACTTGGTTACTTTCTAGGGAGATTTGGTAAATCCCATGTCATACATACCACACTACATTCTGTTGAGGTACCTACATCTTACTTTCGTTCTTCTACACAAACCTGTTGGAAAGAGGCAATGTTAGAAGAGCTTTGTGCACTGAATGAAAACTCTACTTGGGACTTTGTTGATAAACCAATCGATGAAGTTCTCTGTAAAGACTACATCTGGCATTACTGGGAAATGCCTCGATGTTAGTGTGGAGTACAGATATAATTAGGATTTCATTAGTAAACTTATGTGAGGCCACATGTGTTAAAATTTTAGAATTAAAAGATGTTGGATCGGGCTAACGTCAGCTGCTATAGCTGGATTTATTTTGCTATAGCGGTGCGCATGCCACTATAACAGGATGACGCAGACCAAAATAGACACTTAAACATGTTTTAATTCTTTTCTCTACTTAAGTTAAGATAAATGACGTGGGAGGCTTTAAAAACCCTAAGGGTTGCATCCCATATCTTGGAACCATGGAGAAGAGGAGAAAGAGGTGCGGATGGGTGCAAACCCATGGATTTTCAAGGGTTAACGTGTCCGTGATCTTGGTAAGTTTGGAATTCACATTCGTTTGCTATTCCTACAGCTGGTTGACATCCAGGTAAGCTAAGGTTAATTGAGTAGCATAGAACTGGGTTAGAGAGCATGAATGTAACGTAGATGGATAGGAAACTGCATGTCTAGGCCTTTGGACACGGAGTCAGGATGGCAAAAATCAATTAACGTTTGGGTAGTGTACGAGTATGGGTTGTCCGTATACCTTATTATGGTACGTATGGTTATGCTATGATTTGATAGTTCATTATTGTAAACCCGTGTTTGGGATAGTGAAAAGGGCAAATTACTTATCATTAGTCAAACCTTAAAAGGAAGAAATAATACCATGTGAGGGTGAAGAGTCTCTGAATGTTTTGGGATGGTGAACCTTATCATAGTTTTCAGAACGTAGCAGTGTAGATGTGTCATGATCAAGGCCCTGACTGGTAGTGTATGATTTTGACCTATCTTATTTTTAAATGTGGAATGTTTCGATAATTGGGACACTTTCACGGGTTATTAGTGAAACAAGGTTGGCAGACATTTGTGCCTGGGTTTAGTACATGGACGGAAATTATCCCCTACAGGTTATGTCTAGAGGGTGTATACATCACCCATAGCTTGTATGTACGAGGGTTGGGTGAGCTTAACTATTCCTTGAGTGAACTGGGGAATATACTTATATATTTGTTATATATTTGGGGTCTTTGTGTGGCCCAGTTACTTGTTGTTGACTTGATCATGGTTTGACTTGACTTGTTATCTCTTGACTTGTCCTGACGTAGCCTGAATGAACTTGACTTGGTGATAATTTGTTGACTTGTTGATTGAATATCCTAAACTGCCTATTTGATTCTTGATATGCTAGGTGTATGTTAGATTTGAGTATGGATTAACTTGTGGCACTATATTTTAGTTAAGTGTGGCCTGTTTACAACATAAGCATTAATTCTTATCGTGTTTTGACTTGAGATATTGCCACAGGTAGTGGAATGGCCAAGGAGGTTAGGATTGAGTAAAGAGTCCTAAGTCAGCAGGATAGGAAAAAGGTTGGGTGTGAGTTATGGGTTAAATCTGATCCAATGGTCGGGGGGCCTTGTGAACAGGTTACATATCCGAATTGGTCTTCTCCAGGTATGCGAAGTGACTTATTAGGTTCTTGACTTAGGTTTAGGGCTTTTCCCTAGTTTTAGTGGTCTTTAGAAATATGTTGACCCTCGAGTAAGGCATACTTAAAGGTTTGGGGTGGTAGAGTCGTATAAAGAAGAGCGATGTATCAGAATTCATAACCGGAGGTTAGTAAGAGGGTGGAAGGGAACATTTGAAGTTGGGTTTGAGTCTAAAAGAATGCATGTTTTCTTTTGAATATTTATGTTATATTTGTGTAATCAAATTTTGGTCAACCGATAAGGCTTACCAGTACGTGTGGTTTGTACTGATGCTACTCTTACTATACCCTTTTTAGGGTGTAGTCTTTTACAATAATCAATGTTGGTCTCTTGACTGTTGTGGTAGTTAGCCTTCAACATCTCCCACTTTTCTCACTCATGGTGGAAGCTGTGTCATGTTTTATCTTCCTTTAGTAGCTCTTGTACCTGTTTAGACTAGATCCTAGGGTAGTTATATTTCCATACTATTTTTACAAGGGTTATTCTATAATAAAGTTGGTTTCATTATTTTAATTAAGATTCATTATTTTAATTAAGACTTCCGCATACTTTTCTTCAAGGGTGGTAAGGGGTTCTCCTATCTAGGTGGATTAGAATAGGTGCCCTCACGACTCTATAGTTCAGGTCATGACAATTTGGTATCAGTGCCTAGGTTACCTGTCTCCCAGTACAAGAGCAGGTGTCAAGTAGAGTCCTGAGAATTAGTGTGTTGGCATCCACATCTAATCTTCGGGAAGCTATGAGGCAGTTTAGGAAAATTATTTCACTTCTTTCTTCTCCCTCGTGCAGTTTTTCAGTTGTTGTATGGGTTGAGACCAACTGGTATCTCGACTAGGCCAGTGGATGTCCCTTAAATCTGTTTGGAAGGGTACAAGTAATGAAAATTAGAATCAGGAAGGTTTCAATTGGTATCTAGCCGTAAGGGCTGTGTATAATATGTTAGATAACCGACTTAGGGTCATCAAGTACGTGAGTAGAAGTTATGTTAATGAGACATGAAAAAATGATATTTATTTTCATTTCCCTTATTTCATATGTTATGATTGTAGTTGCCTGATTTGCTTGAACTATGCTATGTGAATGTTGCGAGTTTCCTTGTGCTGTGTGGTGTTAGGTAAAACTTGACTATGACTTTACTGTTGGTTGATGATAGTATAAAGGTTTAAATCGGTGCTTAAAACTAAGGGAGTTGGGTACTCGTGTGAAATCATACCTGTTTGAATAATTATAAAGAGGTGCAATTATATGGAGTCTGATTTGTTGTTGTTGTTGCTTAAAAATCAAAAATCTGTGCTACGCCTAGTTGGACGCATGGAACTTGCGTGGTTGTTTTGTTATTGTAAAGGCTAAATTGTATGCCAGGAAAACTAGGCTTGAATCCACAATAGTAGGGGTAATTTGAAAAGGAATTCATTCTGTAACTATGTTTTCTTGAAACTTTATGTGTATAAAGTGGTGTTAGCGTTCGGTTACAAAGCGGTTGAACTCGTTTCTGGGAATTATCAAGGTTTAAGCATTTCTGGGTTTGCATTGCGGGTATAAAAGGGCTTGGGGAAGAGACATAGCAAAAATAATAAGATCTGGGCAGCCACTGTTCTGGCCACCATAGCGGCGTGAAGTGCCACCATAGCTGCAATGCTACTATAGCAGGATTTTCTCTGCTATAGCGGGATGCACGTTGCTATAGCGACACAGGCGAGGCAGTAACCATGACCTATTTTCTTCTGTTTTTGACTTTCGTGTTTGCTTGTTTATTCGACATTTTGAGTACGAGGCATTGCATGAATATAAAAATCATATAAATACCATAAAAGCAGGTTTTGTATTTATTAATATAGAAAGGAAAGATTAGCATACATGTGCGGGAAAATAAAGGAAAGTGAAATGTCTAGTACATACTTCAAACGGGGGAAACCCACCAATCAATCATCAAATAAAGGGGGGAAAGGTAAAAAGGAACCTAGTTGGATGCCCTGTCAGTAGCGGGATGCTGGGGCCAGTTCGTCTCCTTCCGCATCACTCAGGAAGGAAAACTCGCTCAAGTCCTCCAGCTCCAACTGGGGAAGCTCTTGGTTGGGTGCCATGCACCCGAACATGACCTTCATGGTCTTCCATATTTGGGCAAGCAAGCGATACCAGGAGTGCCTCTTCTTCCTCTTCTCATCGAGATCTCGACGAAGTAAAAAATGTCCTGGGCAGTGGAAAGGGTTGTAGAACTAGATGGACCCTGATCTATGTATCTTTTAACCGCGGCCAAATCTGCCTCCAACTGGCTGCTAGGGATTGGGGGCTGGGACTGGAAGGGAGGGGCATCATCATCATCCTCGTCTGCCTCAAAGACCTCTTCACTGCTCTGCTACTCCCCGCCCCACCTGCCTTCCTCTTCTTCCTTCTGGGCCAAAGACGCTCTCACCAAGAGAGGGTGAAAGGGAATATCCATCTCTACCACCATATCCTCTGGCTCCTCGTGTACTCCATACCACCTGCACAACTCTGATACTAACCCAGGAAGGAAGGGATCCTTCTTGGTGCCCTGATAGAAGTCCTTCCACTCCATCACTATCTAGTCCCCTACATTCAGTCAAATTCCCTGAATAGCACAGGCCACTACCAGAGCTCGAGGGTAGGTCACGTCAGTAGTGCTGTTTGACAGACGAATCCTCTGGGTCACCAGGTTCAGCCACCTCCTAGCATCGGCTGAAAGGTAAACACTGGTAACACCCTCGGTGAAAGGCCAATAGATCTGCTCTCTAAACATCTTCAAAACTAGAGTGTCCCATATCCATATCATGTTTATCTCTCGGGCCTTGGCCACGTAGTCAGTATTGGAAATGGGGGGCACCCAGAGCATCTCATTGACTGTACAGATGTCAATCAGGACATCCACTCTCTAAATATGGATGGTGGGGTTAGGGGAATCCCAAAGCATGATAGGGAGTATAACATAGAACTCCCTTACCCAAGTTGCGACTCTGTCAGGGGGAGCTACCACCAGTGGGCCCCAACCAAACTCCTGCAGTCGGTTATAGAATTTTTGTGCCTTCTTCTCCACCCTCCCCATGTCAAAGCCATGATCATAGCAAAGCCCCATCCACCAATATTTACAGTATCATTCCCGACTAGCTTTATTGGGAAATCTTTCATAGGCAGGGGCATTAGCTTAGTTTTTGACCAGTGTAGATGTTTAACCTGTAAAATTCGACAAGGTAACTCATTAGAAATCATCAAGCTTCAAGAAAGGATTGAATTAAAAAGTTTAAAATTTTTTCGCTTTTAGTTGGAAGGCTACTGCCTACAACCTTCTGCTATAGCGGCAGGCATGTCTCTATAGATATGCAGTTATAACGGTGACGCTATAGTGACTTTCATTGTCCCCAGCAGTCAGGGACAAGACCCAAAAATCAAAACTTGAAAACCCAACTCAAACCTCTCTTTATTCAACTTAATTCTAGCCTAATACATGTAATTCGCGAGTAATGAAGTAATAAAGAGTAAGATAGTCACATGTTACCTTGTTTTGATGGGGGGAGGGGGAGAGTGTTTTTTCGAGTAAGATGAGAGAATGGGAAATGAACCTATTTCTCCCCTTTTCAAACTGCTTCAGGCCATTATAACGGCATGCACTGCTATAGCGATACTGCTATGGCGGGATAAATGCTGCTATAGTGGGGTCCCTCCTCAGGTTTTGCAAAATTTAGAGTTTTAATTTTTTACCACTCCATTCGATGTTCGTGGTTTGGCGAGTTTCTGGGTATCTCAGGCATTTGGAGATAGGGTTTTAATATTAGCGGTTAAGTGATTGGGGTTTAGGCATTCGTATTTCTATAAATTTTCCAGGTATTTCAATTTCAGAATTAGGATCCTGGTATAGGTAATCAGTTGCTTACGATCTCGCAGAGAGGGTGTGAAGTTTAAAAATCTAGACTCAGATCGTTCCTTCCTTTTGATCATTCAGGGATGAACGATAGGTAAGTTGGTATCTATTGTAATGACTAAATCTGTCATTACTAGAAAACTTCTCGATATTAGTGCGGAGTATGGATATTATCAAGATTTCATTAGTAAACTTACGTGAGTCCACGTGTGTTAAAATTTTAGAATTAAAAGATTTTTGTTCGGGCTGACGTCAACCACTATAGCGGTGCAAAGGATGACGCAGACTAGAATATCCACTTAAGCAGGTTTAAATTCTTTACTCCACTTAAGTTAAGATAAATGACATAGGAGGCTCCAAAAACCCTAAGGGTTTTCTCCCATGTCTTGGAATTATGAAAAAGAGGAGAAAAGGGTGCAAATGGGCACAAACCCATGGATTTTCAAGGGTTAACGTGTCTGCGATCTTGGCAAGATTGTAATTCGTATTCGTTCGCTCTTTCTACAGCTGGTTGACATCCAGGTAAGCTAAGGTTAATTAAGTAGCATAAACCTGAGTTGAAGAGCATAAATGTAACATAGATGGATGAGAGACTACATGTCTAGGCCTTCAGGCACGGAGTCAGGATGGCTAAAATTAGTTAAAAGTTTAGGTAGTATACGAGTATGGGATATCTGTATACCTTATTATGATATGTATGGTTATGCTATGATTTGATAGTTCACTATTGTAGACCTGTGTTTGGGATAGTGAAATGGGCAAATTATCGGTTATTAGTCAAACCTTAAAAGAAAAAGAGATAATACCATGTGAAGGTGGAGAGTTTTTGAATGTTCTAGGGAAGTGATCCTTATCATAGTTTTTGGATCATAGCATTATGGATGTGTCGTGATCAAGGCCCTAACCAGTAGTGTAGGTGGAGGTATTGTAGCTTAATTCAATTTATGCTATATGTGCATGTTAACTTCTTTACAGTGTGGGCTATTAGTGCATGTTGTTTGGTGTGGTCGATGCAAAGGATTTTACATTGTTGTATGATTTTGACCTACCTTATTTCTAAATATGGAATGTTTTGGTAATTGGGACGTTCTCATGGGTTATTGGTGAAACAAGGTTGGCAGACAATTGTGTCTGGGGTTTAGTACATAGATGAAAATTATCTCCTGCAGGTCATGTCTAGAGGGTGGATGCATCACCCATAGCATGTATGTACGAGGGTTAGGTGAGTTGGACGGTTCCTTGAGTGAATCGGAGAATGTACTTATATGCTTGTTATATATTTGGGGTCTTTGTGTAGCCCGATTACTTGTCATATGTTCTTGTTATTAGAGTCATGGTATGTTATCTTGGATATTGCTAGAAGTTAGGGTTGTTGACTTGACTTGTTTTCTCTTGACTTGTCCTGACGTAGCCTGACTGAACTTGACTTGATGATAATTTGTTGACTTGTTGATTAAATATCCTAAACTGACTATTTGATTCTTGATGTGCTAGGTGTATGTTAGATTTGAGTATGGATTAACTTGTGTCACTATATTTTAGTTAAGTATGTCCTTCATACAATGTAAGCATTAATTCTTATCGTGTTTTGGCTCATGATATTGCCTCGAGTGGTGGAATGGATAAGGAGGTTAGGGTTGAGTGAAGTGTCCTAAATCAGCGGGATAGAAAGAAGGCCGGGTATGAGTTATGGGTTAAATCTGATCTAATGTTCGGGGGGCCTGGTGAACAGGTTACATATCCGAATAGGTCTTCTCCAGGTATGCTAGGTGACTTATTAGGTTCTTGACTTAGGTTTAGGTATTTTCCCCGGTTGTAGTGGTCTTCAGAAGTATGCTGACCCTCGAGTAAGGCTAGACTTAGAGGTTTAGGGTTGTAGAGTAGTATAAAGAAGAGCGGTGTCTCAGAATTCATAACCGGAGGTTAGTAAGAGGGTGGAAAGGAACATTTGAGGTTGGGTTTGATTATAAAAGAATGCATGTTTTCTTTTGATTATTTATGTTATATTTGTGTAATCAAATTCGGGTCAAATGACCAGGCTTACCAGTAAGTGTGGTTTGTACTGATGCTACTCTTGCTATACCTTTTTTGGGGTATAGTCTTTTGCAGGAATCCATGTTGGTTTCTTGACTGTTGTGGAAGTGATCCTTTAGCAGGTCTCACTTTCCTCACTCATGGTGGAAGTTGTGTCCAGTTTTGTCTTCCTTTAGCAGTTTTTGTATCTGTTTAGATTAGATCCTAGGGTAGTTATATTTCCATACTGTTTCTACAAGGGTTATTTTGTAATAAAGTTGGTTTCATTATTTTAAGTAATACTTCCTCATACTTTTCTTAAAGGGTGGTAAGGGTTTCTCCTATCTAGGTGGATTAGAATAGGTGCCCTCACGGCCCGGTAGTTTGGTCGTGACATTCTCTTTGGAAGTAAGCTGGTGTATTCCATTAAAATAAAGACAGATGGTACAATTGATCTCTACAAATCTCAGTTGGTTGCTTAAGGGTACAAGCAGAGGTATAGGGTAGATTATGAGGAGATTTTTCACCTGTTGCTAAGATGACAACGATTTAGACATTATTGGTCGTGGCTTCAATAAAAGGTTGGACCTTACATCAGTTGGATGTGAAAAATATGTTTCTTCATGGCGACCTGAAAGAAGTTGTATCTATGAAACCACCACCTGGGTGTGTTTTTCCAATATCAAATGTAATTTGTCGTCTTTGTAAATCTCTTTATGACTTAAAACAGGCTCCCCGAGTTTGATTTGATAAATTTTGATCCACGCTTCAAATTGTGGGCTTCTCTCAAAGTTCTTCAGATCATTTCTTATTTCTCCGTATTTCTCTAGTAGGTATCATAGTACTTATCATCTATGTTGATGATATCATTATCATATAAAATGATCTAGAGAGTATTACTAAGTTAAAAGAATTCTTGCATACCTCATTTAAGATGAAGGACTTGGGACGACTGACATGCTTTCTTGGACTTGAGGTTCTATACTTGCTGATCTTAGGCATATTTATACACCTAAGTGTCATTATCTACGTGTGTTTAAATTAGTTTTGACTATAACATGGTGTGATTAATTAAGTTTAAAGTGTTCTTTATGTATTTGTGTGCTAATTTACATGTTTAGACTGTTTAAGGTGCATTTGAAACAAGTCAAGAGTCAAAATGATCAATTAGATCTTAGACGAGAAAACTAGTGTTGCTATCTACTCGTGTTTAGCTTAGTTTTGAGGATAACTTTGTGTGATTAATGAAGTTTAAAGTGTTCTTTGTGTATTTTTGTGCTAAGTTACATGTTTAGACTATTTAAGTTGCATTTGAAACAAGTCAAGAGTCAAAATGATCAATTAGAGCTTAGACGAGAAAACTAGTGTTGCTAGCTTGAGCTATGCTTGTTCTAGTGTACTTTGATAAGCTCTATTATGTTGTATGGACTAATGTTTGTTATGATTTGTTGTAGGAGACCAATGGAGGAGCTATGGAAGCTAAATGAAGCCTACAAAAAATCCACAAGGAGTGGGGAAACAAGGAACAAGGAGACGAGATGCGTAGAACAAAGATTGAACGAAAATCTCGCATTGTGCTTTGGCCATGCCTCTCACCCCCCTAGGCCTTTATTTGGCCATGACTCACACCCCCAAGGCTTGGTTCTTCTGTTTTGGCCACGTGATGGCCATGCGGCGCACCCCCCTCCCCCCCAGTATGTCTAAAAGTTGGTTTTTGCTTGGTTTAAGTTATAGGCAAGTTGGTAAATGCATATATTTCGTTTGAGGCAGCCTATGGATGACCTAAATCACTATATAAGGAGTAATTAGCCACATTTACAATGATCTTGGGGAATACACACGATTTGGAGAGGAGGAGAAGGCAACGAAGGCTCTACGTTAGGGTTTTTCTTCTTTTACTTCTTGTTTTCTTGTAGTTTACTTATGAATTCATTAATAGTGATTCTTTGAATGACTATGAGTGGCTAAACACTCTCTTTTGAGGGTTGAGGCGACAACATGATTGCTTAATTATTGTTTTATAGTTGGTTTATATGTTTATCAAGTTATGTGATTATTCTTGCGTTCTTGTTTTACTATTCTAAAGCGTCATGAACTTTAAGACAAATCTAAGTCTCCAAACGAATTGACCATAGGAGTGGAGATATGGAATAAAGAACGTAGGGAGTGTGGATCATGTCTTTAATTGTTATATACTAATTGTTAAAGGATGATTTACGGTTAGGATAAAGATATACCTAAATGCCCCACTTGGTTAATGAAACGGGGATAGTTTAATACATCCGAAATAAAGACTCACATCCCCGCTCAACGAAGTAGTTGTGAGATTAATTTTGGTAGATGACTTAAAGGATGACCATTCCCAAGTTGTAATATCAATCCCACAAATCAATAATCATGTTAAACACCAACACCAGAAGGAAACCATAGTTATGCATGAATATGAAGTAAATGCCTCAACACTGGAACTCTCCATCTATTGTTTACATTCCTAATTTCACACTGTTGTTATTTTTTTTACTTTGTTTATAAAAAAAAAACTCAAACTCATCTTGGTTACAAATCACATTTGTTTATCTTGAATAGTAATATTTGAATTGGATCGTTTGCTAAACATCAAGTACCTGTGGAATCGATAGTCGGCTCGAAAGAGCCACTTTATTACTTGCACGATCACATACACTTGCGTGTGCAGATGGAAGCAACAGGTTTTTGATCATGCTTACACAATAAAAGTATGTTAGTGGTCTTGTTGCAATAAAAGCATGTTAGTGGTCTTGTTGCAACGGCTGGTCTTACTGATGACAAGTTTGTATACACCCGGATGGAGATTAATACGAAGTACAAAGAGGCCGATGGCTAATCATTCAGTGATCCAACATTGTAGCGGAAGTTGGTGGGATCATTTACTTATCTCACTATGACAAGGTTGGACATCTCATATGCGATACAAGTTCTAAGTCAGTTTGTGGCTAGCCCTTATCATATATATCACACTGCATTACTTCATGTCATTAGGTATGTTCGTGGTTCTATGAATTAAGGTGTTCTTTTCCATTCTGATTCTCCTATACATCTTATAGGATATACTAATGCAGATTGGCTGGTTGTCCTGATTCTCGTTGTTCCGGTACTTGTTGGTACATGTTTCTTGACACATCCTTGATGTCTTGGAAATGTAAGAAACAATCTCGTACGTCTAAATCATCTATGGATGCTGAGTTTCGGGATATGTCTGCAACAAATTCGGAAATTGTTTGGCTATGACGTCTATTATCTGAGCTTGGTGTTGCTATTATATCTCCTAAGGTGTTACATTCTGATAACAGTGGTGCGATTAAAATAGCTACAAACCCTTTGCAACATGAATTCAAAAGGCATATAGAGGTGGACTGCCATTACATTCGGGAATTAGTTGTTGATCGTCTCTTCACTCTACAACACATTTCTTCTCATGATCAGCTTGCCGATTTGTTTACAAAGGCTATGACACTCACACGACATCACTATCTTATCTCCAAATTATTATTGTATGATCACCGATATTAATTTGAGGGGTAATGTTAGGCAATATTATTATTGTATAGAAATCACAGAATATTCTCTTTCCTAGAATAGGACTTAATTACATATTGTGTAGTTACAACAATATATACTCTTTCCTAAAATAAAACTCTAACCTTAGAGTTGTATAGCTACAAGTATTTTATATTGTATTATTGAATAAAAATAAGAGACTATTCAGAAAATCTTTGTTTCTCTATCTCGTTTCTCTATCAATTATAAAACAAAGAAATTACATTTTGCAACCATTATTTTGCAGAAAATGACTGATTAAGCCCAGTTTATATAAATGATTCAACCAATAATATCAGGGAATATTCACAAATTACCTATTTGAATTTATTTAGTTATGTTTTTTATCTATATATTTATTAATTACTCGAATTATCTATGAACTTCAAAATAATTGCGTGTGCTATGTCCATCATCCTTCTCTATGATGATGCAAAGTCCAAATTGACACTCTAATTGGGTCCACATTTTCCTCTGTGTTGTGTCAATTCAACCCAAACCCATCAATTCTAACCTATGAACTTAACCTAGTTCATTATTCTAGGGTTTTCTACCCTTTAATCTCTTTAAATTCTCCATATTTTGTGCTTACAAGGTAAAAAATCTACCCTAGGATGTGTTTTCTAACAATCTTGGATAAAATAATGACTGGATTCAAGTCATTTCCAACTAATTCCCACCAGTTCATGAATCTAGGGCTAAATTTCTATTTTTAACCATGGTTATGATTCTTACAATTCTAAGAATCTAGAGTAAATTTAAGTTTGAATGGTAAAGAAACCTTACCTCAAAGATGGAAAACCCCCAAGTTTGGTGAAAATCGCCCTCTCATAGCCCTTGAATGAATTTTGGAAAAATGGGAACAAAAAATGTCATTTTTCTATTTTAAATTGTAAATCTGCATTTTCTTGACTGCAACGATGGATTCATTACTGCAACAAAAACAGTTTCTACCAGTCTCTCAGCCTACATTACAACCCATAAAGTTTGACTTGATCTTGAGCTTTGATATTCTTATATTAGTAGAGTATTACACTAAGGTAAAGCTTATGGTTCATCTTATGTGATATGCAAATTCTTTGTGAGAGTGAGCGGAATTTGATTCTTACACCCATTCTTGTGATTAATTGCATATTTGTGAGTGAATATGAGTGACTCTCTTATGGTGAGGGTTCATGTTTAATGATGGATACGTGACTTATACGATCTCTTTGTTGACTAACATGAGTTTGCCAACTTGGTAGAGTCAGTTCTTGAGGCTAGAAAGTCTTTAAGTAGTATTCATGTGGGTTCAATTGTAATATGCCATGCTTAAAGTAGAATTTGCTATTCATGTAGTCGTTGTAGTTCTAGCTTGAGTGTCTTAGTTGTAGTAGTAATGTTAGAGTCTTCTTTGATTTTAAAGAGTTGTTCAAGGATGAACAAGGCTTTAAGTGTGGGGTGATGATCTTAGGCGTATTTATACACCTAAGTGTCATTATCTACGTACGTTTAGCTTAGTTTTGAGGATAACTTGGTGTGATTAATGAAGTTTAAAGTGTTATTTGTGTATTTATGTTCTAATTTACATGTTTATAGTGTTTAAGGTTCATTTGAAACAAGTCAAGAGTCAAAATCATCAATTAGAGCTTAGATGAGAAAACTAGTGTTGCTAGCTTGAGCTATGCTTGTTCGAGTGTACTTTGAAGAGCTCTATTATGTTGTATGGACTAATGTTTATTATGAGTTGTTGTAGGAGACCAATGGAGGAACTATGAAATCTAAATTAAGCCTACAAATAAGCCACAAGGACTGGGGAAATAAGGAACAAGGAGAAGAGATGCGTAGAACAAAGATTGAATGAAAATCTTGCATTGTGCTTTGTCCATCCTCGTACACCCTTAGGCCGTGATTTGGCCATTCCTCTCACCCCCCTAGAAAGTTATTTGGCCATGAATTTCACCCCCAAGGCGTGGGTCTACTATTTTGGCCACGCAATGGCCATGCGCCGCACACCAAGGGGCCATATGATGGCCATGCGGCGCACCCCCCCTCCATTCAGTACATCTAAAAGTTGGGTTTTGCTTGGTTTAAGTTGGGCCAAGTTGGTAAATGCATATATTTTATTTGGTTAAGCCGATGGTCAACCTAAATCACTATATAAGGAGTACTTAGCCACATTTACAATGATCGTGGAGAATACACACGATTTGGAGAGGAGTCGAAGGCAACGAAGGCTCTATATTAGGGTTTTTCTTCTTTTACTTCTAGTTTTCTTGTAGTTTACTTTTGAATTAATTAATGGTGATTCTTTGTATGACTATGAGTGGCTAAAAATTCTCTTTCTAGGGTTGAGGCTACAACATGATTGCTTAATTATGATTTTATAGTTGGTTTATATGTTTATCAAGTTATGTGATTATTCTTGCGTTCTTGTTTTACTATTCTAAAGCAGCATGAACTTTAGATAAATCTAAGTCTCAAAATGAATTGACCATAGGAGTGGAGAGATGGAATGAAGAACATAGGAGTGTGGATCATGTCTTTAATTGTCATATACTAATTGTTAAAGGATGATTTGCGGTTAGGATAGAGATATACCTAAACGCCCCACTTGGTTAATGAAACAGGAAGATAGTTTAATGCATCCAAATTAAAGACTCACATCCCCGCCCAATGATGTAGTTGTGATATTAATTTGGGTATATGACTTAGAGGATGACCATTCCCAAGTTGTAATAGCAACCCCATAAATCAATAATCACGATAAACACCAACACCGGCTAGAAACCATAGTTATGCATGAATGTGAAGTAAATGCCTCGACCCTGGAACTCTCCATATATTGTTTACAATCCTAATTTCATACCGTTGTTATTTTTGTTACTTAGTTTATAAAAACAAACTCAAACTTATCTTGGTTATAAATCACATTTGTTTAACTTGAATAGTAATATTTTTATTGGATCGTTTGCTAAACAACAAGTCCCTGTGGGATCAATATTCATCTTGAAAGAGACACTTTATTACTTGCACGACCACGTACACTTGCATGTACAGTTGGAAGCAATAAGTTTTTGGTACCGTTGTTGGGGTCTTGAAAATTTAGCAACCTTCTAATTTTTAGTTTTACTATTATGTTTGAAAAGTGTTTACAACTTGGTCTTAGCTACTTATATTGCAGGTACAGGTTTGTGAAGCTAGTAAGCTGGCAAGGTATAAAAATTTGGTCCAACCAGATCCTGACACTGACTGTGGCTCACACTGATTGAGAAGAGAAGCAACACTTCTCTACCTAATACCACAGGTTGAGCAGGATCAATAGGTCGAGGTTGTTACTGAAGTCATGGCAGTACTAAGGACAGTGTTCGATGTGGAAATCCCACTCGTAACATTACCTTTGCCATCCGTAAACCAGAACCTGAAGGTAGAATTGAGCTAAAACAGAATATGGTGCAATTGTTGCACTCGAGTGGACAGTTCACTGGTCAGATTCATGAGGACCCACAGATCCATCTTTAGAATTTCTTAGAGATCAATGACACATTCATTCCTGCAGGGTTCTCCACTGATTATGTGAGGCTTAAACTTTTTCCATTCTCCCTTTTGGGAGAAGCGAAGAAGTGCTTAAATAGAGAGCTTGTAAATTTCATCACCTCATGGAACAATCTTGAAAGAAAGTTCCTCATTTGATTCTTCCCATCTGGTAAGATTGGGAAATAGAGGAGTGAAATAGTGGGTTTCACTCAGAATCCCGAAGAAAATATTGACCAGGCTTGGAAGCGATTCAAGGGCCTTCTGAGAGACTGCCCTCATCATTAGCAGTCTAATGAAGTGTTAGCTCACACTTTTTTTGAAAGTCTTGACCCAGATACTAAAATTTTGTTAGATTCAATTGCA
Organism: Capsicum rhomboideum; assembly: GCA_031232105.1. Classification (NCBI taxonomy): domain Eukaryota; kingdom Viridiplantae; phylum Streptophyta; class Magnoliopsida; order Solanales; family Solanaceae; genus Capsicum; species Capsicum rhomboideum. The sequence goes on from CP124716.1 coordinate 35,233,805, forward strand.
GGTGGTCAAGCTTTGGAGAAAATTTATGATGAGTGATGTGTCATGGTTTCATGACACTTTCGATGCTTAAAATAAGGAAAATATGTAATAACTTGGGTGTGTTTGGTTGGTATGATGTGTTTTCTATTCTACATTACATGAGAATAGGTTTTGGATGCAAAATGGACAAAAAGGAAGAATCATTCTTGAAAACGAAGTATCTGAAGATGAAAGAACCAGGATCTGCACCAGAGAGGTGACTCACGACAGGACTCACGTGACATGAGTGGATGGTGTGAGTCAACTTCTGAGGATGTCCCATGTGCCTGATTTCCACGGCACTAACCTACGTGGCGTTAATTGGTTTCACGACACCAAATCATGATATCGTGGAAAGTTGCCGACTCTATTTTTCTGTTTTATTTAGGATAAGATTCATCTTGTATCTATAAATACCCATGTATTGTCCTATGTTTAAGAGGGAGACAGTACATTGTTTTGAGAAATATTTTCCATTATTTTGAGTTGGAGAACATCTTATTGATTTTGTAATCTTGGAACATCAATTCTAGGGTTATTTATTCATAATTGAGTTTTCAGATTTTCTTCTTTATTGTTTACATCTATGTATTCATCCTTGAATTCTAATTGTATTCTTGCAATCATGAGTATCTAAACTCATTAACTAGAGTTGTGTAAACCTTGAGGAATTAACAAAACCGGTTAAGTGCAAAGCAATTCTGAACCGTTGGGAATGCATGTATTGTTATTACCTTCATTATAATTGATCTTCTAACGGTTGCAAATGTTAGAAACTTGCTTGTATTCTAGACTTGCTCGAGAGAGAGGTAGAGATTGGGAAAAGGGAATAACAATAGAGATTTGAAGATATCAAGCTTCATCTAATAACTTGAGCCGTAACAGGGATAGTCATCTGAAATCCAGGACAAGGGTTAGTAGTGCGAAACTCGGAGATCGAGAAGAGAAGAGTGAAATTTGTCTAACCAAGGTCGAGAGACGTTTAGATGAACATATCTTGTTAGATTTTGCATGCAACAAAGTGGGATAGTTTTGCCAGCACAAGTAACTGGTGGAGTTAAGAAATCATTAGGGATCACAGTCCTAGTGTATTTCTCATACTGTTTACAAACCCTATATTCAACAATCATTACTGTTACCATTTATTTATAACCCCCCCCCCAAGTTTTACTTACTTGCTAGTTACTCAGACTAGCTTTCTATATAACTTCGATCTATTTCCTGTGGGATCGACCCCAACCTAGTTGGGTTCTATATTTGATACATCGACAACATTATACTTTTCTGGAGGTATATTTTGGGCAACATCAAATTTTAGTGCCGTTGCCAGGGAACTACGGTTATGGAGTTGAGTATTTTGCTTGTTGGAGTTGATTGGTTTTATTTTCTTATACTTTTAAAGGCACACGCTGGTTTATGCCCAATACTAGGAGTCAAGGTAATCCCCTAATTCCACTTGATCTTAAAATAGGCAGAATTTTGAGAGTTAATCGAAGAATGGTGAATACCGACGAAGTTCAGGATCCTGCAGCCGCGGGAGACATTCATAACCAACCAATCCAATCGGTTGGTCATGAAACAACGGACCAAACTACTATTCGGTTAACACAGGAAGAGCAAGCTAGACAAGCTACTCTTAGGAAAGTAGATAGAGATAATCAAGCTATGCAAGAAGTAGCATAACATCTGGCTGATGCTGAAGAAAGACAAAGAAGACTGACGGCACACCAACCACCTCAAAGACTGCATGTACCAGTTTATGATGATCCTGAGGAAGAAGATGTGGATTATTTTGAACCGATAGAGACTGGTGCCATTATTCCACCAGAATTACCTCAGGGCACTAAGTTTGACATTACAAGTACCATGATCCACCTGCTTAACTTGAAAGGTATATTTGCGGGTCTTCCTACAGATGATCCAAACATGCATGTGATGAACTTTGTGGGGGTTTGCACTTCTTATAATTTGCCTGGAGTAGACCAAGAGGTTATTCGATTAAGATTGTTTCTGTTCTTTTTAACAGGAGAAACGACAGTGTGGCTGGCCGAATTACCACGAGGTTCCATTACTACTTGGCAATAGCTGAGAAATTAATTTCTGGAAAGATTTTTTCCACCATCCAAGATGCTACAGTTGAAAGATGAGATTTATAACTTCAGACAACTACACTCTGAAACCCTTTACGAGACATGGCTAAGGTTCAAGAAGAAGCTGCAGAATGTGCCAAATCATAAGATGAGTGGTAGGAGTCTACTGGAAATCTTCTACAGGGCTTTGAATGCAAATACTAAGGTTGTAGCATATACTATCACTGGCGGAGCATTTATGAGTCTGAGGTGGGAACAAGCTTCAGAGATTTTAGATCGTGTCACTAAGACCAACCGAGGATGGAATAATCGGGAGACAGATTCACCTGCTGGCATATATGCTATTAGAGCCTCGGCAGCACAATGGGCTTTGGATAAATCTGTAGCTCAAGAGATAGCACAACTGAGGATAGAAATTAGTTTGTTAGATAAACAGATTGCGGCAAGAGATGCTGAGAAGGTGCATGCTCCGTAGTGCACAAGGAAAAACACCTAGGTATGATGATGGTGAATCTGATGAAGAGGCTAAGTACCTGGATTGAGAGGTGACGGGTTTTCGATCCAAGGGCCAGGGGTCTAATCAAGACTCTTGGAAATCAAGGCAAGGTAATCAAGGTTGGAACTACTCTGGATACAATTATAACAAGTCGGGATATAGAGATAAAGAATGAGATCGTGATGGTGATTGGAGGCGAAAGGATAATTATAGAGAGAAGAGTGGCTTATATGTACCACCAAGGAACCATAATGATGAGTCTGGAAATTCAAGGATTGAAGACCTTCTTAATAAACTGGTCAAGAGGTTAGAGAGCCAAGAAAACTGTTTAAAAGAGATTAGGGCAGATATTTAGGGAATAAGTCAAAAGGTTGAGTCTCACTCAACAGCTATCAATCAGATGGAGCAACAATTCGGGCAGATATCGATGACATTGAACTAGCATCAACTAGGTACACTTTCGAGCAACACCATCCCGAACCCAAAAATTGATGCTCATTGTATGGCTATCACAATAAGAAGTCGAAAGACTCTCATTGAGGCACCCAAATGAGTTGAGGGTGATCATGCTACACTGGAAGAGCAGAAGAATGCCACAAAAAAGGTAAAGGAAACTTTAAAGAAGTATGTTCCATTCCCAAAACTTCCTCCACCTTTCCCTCAACGTCACAAGAAAAAGATGGATGAAAATAAAATTGTTAGTGGGGAGATCATGAAAGAAGTTGAAAAGCCTTAGACTGATGAAAATAAGATAAATGTGGAAAATGAGAAAGAAAAGGAGGCCTCCCAAATGCACAACCCCATTCCTAAGCCACCACCTCCATTCCCTCAACGCTTGAAGAAGAAAAAGAAGGATGAAAAATTTATAAGTTTCTATCTATATTGAAGCAACTTTCTATAAATATTCCATTGGTGGAGGCACTGGAACAAATGTCGGGAGATGAAAAGTTCATGAAAGAATTGGTCACAAAGAAGAGAACTGTCAGTTTTGAGCCGACAGATAACTTACACCATTGCAGTGCAATTGCATCCCGTTCTCTTGTGCAAAAGAAAGATGATCCCGATGCTTTCACAATTCCATGCACAATTGGATCAGTTAACTTCGCCAGAGCTTTGTGTGACCTCTGTGAAAGCATTAACTTGATGTCGCTGGCAGTATTCAAGAAATTAGGCTTGGGAACCCTTGAGCCAACAAATATACGGTTGTTGATGGTGGATCATACGATCAAGAAGCCTGTAGGCATATTATTTGATGTTTTGGTCAAGGTTGAAAACTTCATCTTTCTTGATGACTTTGTTGTCTTGGATTGTGAGATCAATTTTGAGATGCCCATAATTTTGGGGAGACCATTTTTAGCCACCGGCAGAGCATTGGTAGATATGGAGCAGGGTCAGCTAAAATTCAAGTTGAATAATAAGAAAGTCACATTCAATGTTTGCAGAACTATGAAGCAACCAAAGGACATGAAGGTGGTTTCGGAAATAAATATTTTAGATGACCATGGAGGCAAACCCAAGGGAATATCTTGATGAAGTTTGAGTAATCAAGACACCCGTGTTGTGCCGCGACGTTAAATCAGGCGCTGCTTGGGAGGCAACCCAAGGTGTCTTGCTATTCCTACATTTGCTTTGATTTTTGTTATTTTGATCAACATTAGACCCACGCACTTAGGTTGCCACAGGTATGTTCCTAACTCCCTTATTTTACTTTGGTCTAGTGGATTGGGGACAATGCATGCTTATAAGTTGAGGGTGTGAAGTACTTGTGGGTTTTGATGTCCTCTTGGGGTTTTTTGTTGCCGTGTTTCTTTTCCCTCAAGTGCTATCATAGTAGAACTGGCATGTTTAGGTTTTTATTTATATTATTATGTGTTTTCATATTTAATTAGGAGAAAAATAAGGGAACCTTCGTGCAGTGCAGTTTTGAACATGTTTTTGATGTTGTTTGTGATTGTCTAAAGGATACCTCTTCGAAAATTTTTTGTTTTGAATTGTGTGTGTAGTATGTTAGTTTGTAATAACTGTTGGATCTTGTTATTGCATTAGTATTATAGACATAATAACTGTAGCTAGCATTGCATTAACTGGATAGGTAGTAGTTGATAGTGTAACCCTGTGCAATGTGTGCGTGAGGTCATTACTTAGTTCACTTTGTGGGTGCGATCCAGAACTTGCCCGGTTAGTATTGCCTAGGTTATAGGACAGTGGTTAGGAAAGGATCATAGGGACTTTTTGAATAAGTCCACCTTTAGCCTAAATGCCTAACCAAAAATGAAATAAATATCCCTTGATCCCGATTTTGAGCCTTAATTGACCTATTCCTTTCATTAGCCTATTCACCTTTCCATTTTGACTTATAATGAACCTGTCTTGGCCCTGGTCTCTCCTTGGACATCGTGTACCTCAACTCAGGCAAATTGCCTAAGTTGAGGGTGGCTATTATAGGGGTGCGTAGATTGATTTGGGTATGAAGAAGGGGTTAGTAAAAAAAAAAAAGAACAGATTTGGGTGAAGAAAAGAAAAACAAAGAATAAAAAGAAAGAGGAAAAGAAAAAAAAAGAAAAAAAAGATGTGTTTTGAAAGAATGAAGAAAATCACACCCAAAATATGAAAATAAATGAAGGAGAATAAGGGAGAATAATTAAGCATGGTTGAAAAGTGGAGGCAAAAATAGTGTAGAGTCAAGGAGGGTTGAGTCACCATATCCATATGTACCATACCCGTCCCCAAGCCTATATTACAAGCCGATGAAAGTCCTATAGTGATCCTAGTCCAACTATCCAAAAAACTAAAGGCATAGAAAATAAGGGCAAGCCTATGGTATTTTATGTGCACTGTTCGTACTTCTTTGTGAGAGAGAATGATTTGACCTAGTCCCTACTTTGATATTCATTAGTATATTGTGAGTGTATGGGACTTCTTTACTGTGAGAGTACATGGGTTGCATTGTTAGCCGCTATTTGTTCGGATAGTGTCATTAGCATATATACTTAGTTGCTTGTTCATAATCTCATGCCATCATTTGATCCCTTCTGTGTCATTATAATATGCTGTATGTAGACACACAGTGGTTTTGATTTGCAAATAGGAGGGGTCAGAAAAGTTTTTTTTTTTTGATGCCAAAAGCAATGAGTCAACTGCCATAGGTCTGTTAGGTTTTTCTTAGTTAAGCATCGATTGTGTTTATTTTGTTTTGTTCACCTGAGGACATACAAACGTTCTAAGTTGAGGGTGTTGATGTGTCATGGTTTCATGACACTTTCGATGCTTAAAACAAGGAAAATATGTAATAACTTGGGTGTGTTTGGTTGGTATGATGTGTTTTCTGTTCTACATTGCAGGAGAATAGGTTTTGGTGGCTAAATGGACAAAAAAGAAGAATCATGCTTGAAAACAGAGTATCTAAAAATGAAAGAACCAGGATCTGCACCAGAGAGGTGACTCACGACAGGACTCACGTGACGTGAGTCCACTCATGTGACGTGAATGGCTGTCGCGAGTCAACATCTGAGAATGTACTATGTGCCTAATTTCCATGGGACTGACCTACGTGGTGTGACTTGGTTCCATGACACTAAGTCACGATACCGTGGAAAGTTGCCGACTCTGTTTTCCTGTTTTGTTTAGGATAAGATTCATCTTGTATCTATAAATACCCTTGTATTGTCCTATGTTTAGGAGGGAGAAAGTACATTGTTTTGAGAAATATTTTCCATTATTTTGAGTTGGAGAACATATTATTGATTTTGTAATTTTGGAACATCAATTCTAGGGTTATTTATTCATAATTGAGATTTCAGAGTTTCTTCTTTTTTGTGAGTTTACAACTATGTCTTCATCCTTGAATTCTTATTGTGTTTTTGCAATCATGAGTAACTAAACTCATTAACTAGGGTTGTGTGAACCATGAGGAATTAACAAAATTGATTAAGTACAAAGCAATTCTGAACCGTTGGGAATGCATGTATTGTTATTACCTTCATTATAATTTATCTTCTAACGGTTGCAAACGTTAGAAACTTGCCTGTATTCTAGACTTGCTCAAGAGAGAGGTAGAGATTGGGAAAAGGGAATAACAACAGAGATTTAAAGCTATCAACCTTCATCTAATAACTTGAGCCGTAAAAGGGATAGTTATCTGAGATCCAGGACAAGGGTTAGTAGAGCGACACTCGGAGACTGAGAGGAGAAGAGTGAAATTTGTCTAACCAAGGTCGAGAGATATTTAGATGAACATATCTTGTTAGCTTTTGCATGCAACGCAGCAGGACAATTTTTCCAGCACAAGTAACCGGTGGTGTTAAGAAATCATTGGGGATCACAGTCCTAGTGTATTTCTCATATTGTTATTCAATAGTTGTTACTGTTACCATTTATTCACAAAAGCCCCCCAGTTTTACTTGCTAATTACTCAGACTAGCTTTCTACATAACTTCGACCTATTCCCTGTGGGATCGATCCCAACCTAGTTGGGTTCTATATTTGATACAACAACCGCATTATACTTTTCTGGAGGTATATTTTGGGTAATATCAATGAGCTTTACATTTCATTGGACAGACTTATGCAGAGTAAACCAAATTGGCATAGTAATGCTTACAGAGCTGCAGTGAAGCATGTTTCAAGTACATCAAAAAGCGATGCCATCAGAACATTGACTGCACAAGTGGCTAGCATGCAAAATCAGATGATGATTTGGTTGAATAAATTAATTATGGCTCAGGGCCAAGCTCCATCTAATGTTATGCAATCAGTGCAGTAGGTTCAGCAAGCTCAGATTTGGTGTCAACTCTGTGGAGAAAGTGATCATTATGCAGAACCTTTGCGGTGCTAATCTGGAGTCAGTAAATTTTATAGGCAATACATAAAAAATTAATCAAAACTGTGGTAATGCCTACAATCTTAACTGGAAGAGTCACCAACTACTCTTGAGGAAATAATCAGGTTCAACTTCAGCATTTTCAGCAGCAGGAAGGTATTCAAAACAATACTCAGGCCAGCAATATAGAAGAGACTTTAAAAAATATTTTGGCCAATCAAGAAAAAATGACTTCAGATATAAGAAATTAGCAAATGGGTCAAAATAACTTAGTGATGTAGGTGGGTCAGTTAGCTCAGGCACAAAACATAAGACCTCAAAAGTGTTTGCCTAGTGATACAGAAAATCTAAAGCAAGTGATGGCAATCACCTTGAGGAGTGTTAGAGGTTTGCTTGATACGCCTCCAAAGAAAAATCATGAGGTACAAACAAAATTTAGCACACCTAAGCAACCGAAAAAGCAAGTTAAATCTAAAGAAACTGGCAAAAAGAGGAAGTTTGAGTACCCAAATGAAAAGTCGATTGAACAAACCCAAACCAGACCACCACCACTATTCCCTGAAAAGCTCAACCTTCCTTTGTTAGATGTTTTGCAAGAAATGCCCAAGTATGCTAAGTACTTGAAGGATGTAGTGGACAGAAAAAAGAGGCTTGGTGATATTGAGACTGTAACACTCATAGAAGAGTGCAGTTCTGTGGTTATGAGCAAGATGCTCAAAAAGCTCAAGGTCCCTGGGAGTTTCACCCTCCCCATACAAATTGATGAAAGCGATGTTGTTCAAGATTTGAGTTATTTAGGGGAAAACATCAACTTGATACCCCTTTCTATGTTTAATTCTCTTGGATTAGAGAAGCCAAGGCCTGCATCAGTTGTGCTCCAGATGGCGGAAAGAACTAGAGTGGTCCCCAAAGAAATTATAGAAAATGTTCTCATTAAGGTTGGTAAGTTCATTATTCCTATTGATTTTATTATTCTTGACTATGATTCAGATGATAGGGTACCAATAATATTGGGACGTCCATTCTTGGCTACTGGTGGAACATTGATAAATGTTAGAGAGGGCACACTTAAAATGAGATTGAATAATGAAGAGGTAGCCTTCAGAGTGTACAAATCACTCAACACTCCAACACAATATAGAGATTTATACATGATCACATCAATAAAAGTGGATGAGTGTGGGGTGGAGGAGAGAAAACCTCCCATTGCTTCTTCAGAATCTCTCATAGAGTTTCCCAAATGGATAAATAAGCCAGATCTAGGAAAAATTAAAGGAAATCCTAAAAAGGTGAATGTAAGAGAATATACAAACCTTGAGTGTAAGCACTCAAGAGTTCATAAGAGGAGGAGAAAATGGGCCCCAAAAGAAAGAAAAATGATGAGAGAATATGGATGATAGTTTTGATGTGAGTCATGCTGCGACAATAAATCAGGAGCTGCTTGGGAGGCAACCCAAGTTAAGGTAGTTTGTTTTCAATTCTTTATTTCTTTGGTATCACCTTTGGTTTTTATTATTGTTTTGTGTTTATAGGTTGAGCAGAAATTAGAGTACCCAAAATCTAAGCTAAGGAGCATGATGAAAGTATAAGTGTGGGATCCGTAAGTCCTCCGTACCCCTTCATGGAAAAAGTGGAAATTGATATGCTACTAGCTAGGACTAGAGGCCTCAGGGAGTATTTTTATCCTTGCTTTGATTTATACCTTGGGGACAAAGTATGATTTTAAGTGTGGGGTGGGGAATTTTCTGATTTGTTTAGGATAAATAGAGATGCTCTTGCTAGGTTCAACACATGACTACTTGATGCAAGTTGGTGTTGAATTCTAAGGCACGTTGTGAAAAATTGAATGACTTCAGTGAGACACTTAGGCTCTTTTATTTGACTTTTGTGTGATGTTGGCTTAAATTTGAATTCTTGCAATTGCTTGGTTGAGATTCTATAGGGAACCTTCTTGATTTTAACATGTGCCAAGTGTGAGTGAGGTTTTTGTTGTACTCTATGTTTGCATATTGATGTCTAGAACTTACCCAGTGTGTTTACAAAGTGAAATAAAGAATGTTGAGTTTAGGAGATAATATAGGCATTTCTTTGATAGCCATGTTTTATACCTGCTCTGTCTACCCTTTCTGCATGACCTTAGTTAGCCCTGTTGAGCCTTTAGCCTATTCTTTGGTAGCCTCATATGTAGCTTATTCCCTTTCTTTCAATTGACTATAATTTGATCCAAGACTCCTAAGCGCTTTAGGGGATTTATATGATCTCTTTATTGAGTAATATGCATGAGTTTTCCAATTTGGTAGTGTCATTTCTTGAGTCTAGGAAGTCTTGAAGTAGTATTCATGTGGGTTCAATTGTAATATGCCATGCCTAAAGTAGAATTTGCTATTTATGTAGTCATTGTAGTTCTAGCTTAAGTGTCTTAGTTGTATTAGTAATGTTAGAATCTTCTTTGATTGTAAAGAGTTGTTCAAGGACGAACAAGGCTTTAAGTGTGGGGTGGTGATCTTAGACGTATTTATACACCTAAGTGTCATTATCTACGCATGTTTAGCTTAGTTTTGAGGATAACTTGGTGTGATTAATGAATTTTAAACTGTTGTTTGTGTATTTATGTGCTAATTTACATGTTTGGAGTGTTTAAGGTGCATTTGAAACAATTCAAGAGTCAAAATGATCAATTAGAGCTTAGACGAGAAAACTAGTGTTGCTAGCTTGAGCTATGCTTGTTCTAGTGTACTTTGATGAGCTCTTTTATGTTGTATGGACTAATTTTTGTTATGATTTATTGTAGGATACCAATGGAGGAGATATGGAAGCTAAATTAAGCCTACAAACAAGCTACAAAGAGTGGGGAAATAAGGAACAAGGAGACAAGATGCGTAGAACAAAGATTGAACGAAAATATCACATTGTGCTTTGGCCATCCTTGCACCCCCCTTAGGCCATGCTGTGGCCATGCCTCGCACCCAAAAGGTGTGGGTCTACTGTTTTGTCCATGCTATTACCATGCGCTGCACACCAAGGGTCCATACAATGGCCATGCGGTGCACCCCCCTCTCCCCAGTACATGTAAAAAGTTGGTTTTTGCTTGGTTTAAGTTGGGGGAAAGTTGGTTAATGCATATATTTCGTTTGGGAAGCCTATGTACAACCTAAAGCACTATATAAGGAGTAATTATTCACATTTACAATGATCTTGGGGAATACACACGATTTGGAGAGGAGGAGAAGGTAACGAAAGTTCTATGTTAGGGTTTTTCTTCGTTTACTTCTAGTTTCTTGTAGTTTACTTATGAATTCATTAATGGTGATTCTTTGTATGACTATGTGTGGCTAAAAACTCTATTTCTAGGGTTAAAGCTACAATATGATTTCTTAATTATGGTTTTATAGTTGGTTTATATGTTTATCAAGTTATGTGATTATTCTTGCGTTCTTGTTTTACTATTCTGAAACGTCATGAACTTTAAGATAAATCTAAGTCTCGAAACAAATAGACTATAGGAGTAGAGAGATGAAATGAAGAACTTATGGAGAGTGGATCATGTCTTTAATTGTTATATACTAATTGATAAAGGATGATTTGCGGTTAGGATAGAGATATACCTAAATGCTCCACTTGGTTAATGAAACGGGAAAATAGTTTAATGCATACTAGTTAAAGACACATCCTCGCTGAATGATGTAGTTGTGAGATTAATTTGGATAGATGACTTAGATGATTACCATTCCCAAGTTGTAATATCAATCCCATAAATCAATAATCACGATAAACACCAACACTGGTTAGAAACCATAGTTATGCATGAATGTGAAGTAAATGCCGCAACCCTGGAACTATCCATTTATTGTTTACAATCCTAATTTCATACCTTTGTTATTTTTATTAATTAGTTTATAAAAACAAACACAAACTCATTTTGGTTACAAATCGCATTTGCTTAACTTGAGTAGTAATATTTGAATTGGATCGTTTGCTAAACACCAAGTCCCTGTGGGATCGATATTCGGTTCGAAAGGGCCACTTTATTACTTGAACAACCACGTACACTTGCGTGTGAAGATGGAAGAAACAGGTTTTTGATCATGCTTACACAATAAAAGTATGTTAGTGGTCTTGTTGCAACAACTGGTCTTACTGATGACAAGGTTGTCTACACCCGGATGGAGATTAATACGAAGTACAAGGAGGCCGACGGCTAATCATTCAGTGATCCAACATTGTAGCGGCAGTTAGTGGGATCATTAGCTTATCTCACCATGACAAGGTTGGACATCTCATATGCGATACAAGTTCTAAGTCAGTTTGTGGCTAACCCTTATCATATACATCACACAGCATTACTTCGTGCCATTAGGTATGTTCGTGGTTGTATGAATTAAGGTGTTCTTTTCCATTGTAATTCTCCTATACATCTTATAGGATATACTAGTTCAGATTGGTTGGTTGTCCTGATTCTCGTTGTTCCGGTACTTGTTGATACATGTTTCTTGACACATCCTTGATATCTTGGAAACGTAAGAAACAATCTCGTACGTCTAAATCATCTATGGATGTTGAGTATCGGGATATGTCTGCAAAATATTTGGTAATTGTTTGGCTATGACATCTATTATCTGAGCTTGGTGTTGCTATTATATCTCCTACGGTGTTACATGCTGATAACAGTGGTGTGATTAAAATAGCCACATATCCTGTGCAACATGAATACACAAAGCATATAGAGGTGGACTGCCATTACATTCGAAAATTTGTTGTTGATCGTCTCTTCACTCTACAACACATTTTTTCTCATGGTCAACTTGCTGATTTGTTTACAAAGGCTATGACACTCGCACGACATCACTATCTTATCTCCAAATTATTATTGTATGATCACCAATATTAAATTGAGGGGGAATGTTAGGCAATATTATTATTGCATAGAAATCACAGAATATTCTCTTTCCTAGAATAGGACTTAATTACATATTGTGTAGTTACAACAATATATACTCTTTCCTAAAATAGAACTCTAACCTTAGAGTTTTATAGCTACAAGTATTTCATATTGTATTATTGAATAAAAATAAGAGACTATTCAGAAAATCTTTGTTTCTCTATCTCGTTTCTCTATCAATTATAAAACAAAGAAATTACATTTTGCAACCATTATTTTACAGAAAATGACTGATTAAGCCCAGTTTATATAAGTGATTCAACCAATAATATCAGGGAATATTCACAAATTACCTATTTGAATTTATTTAATTATGTTTTTTTATCTATATATTTATTACTCGAATTATCTATAAACTTCAAAATAATTGTCTGTGCTAGGTCCATCATCCTTCTCTAAGATGATGCAAAGTCCAGATTGACACTCTAATTGGGTCCACATTTTTCTCTGTGTTGTGTCAATTCCCACGTCCCCTATTCTATTTGGGAAAATTACTTCACACTTCAATTGGAGATAAGGTCATTTCTTTCTTATTTTATATTATGTATGACGATAGCCAATTAATATTAAATATTAGGATAAAGAATTAAATAATAAGTATCAAAAATTAGTTGGATAAATAGTAGGATAGTTTATCTTCATTTCATTATTTTTGTCCTTTGGTCTATTTGCATATTCTCTTTTTTTCTTTTTAAAGATATAGTAAAATACAAAGATAAAAATATTAGCTAACTATTTAATAAATAAATAGTTACTCGAGAAAAAAAATTATTAACAAAAAAATTCACTAAATTATTTATTAAAACATAAATTGATAGAAAATATATTTAAAAAATCATTTACAAATGAAAACAAACTTTTATGTAAAACACGACTCTATTTAATTGTACCTTTTTTCATATAAAACTTACTAAAATAATATAAAAATTCAAATATCAAATTAAGCCAAAACTTTAATTTTTTGTATTCTTTTATAATCATTTTTTCTTTTGAAGGAATAGGCTTGTCCTCTATGATACTCTGTTAGCAAGGGCGGAGCCACCTAAGGCGAAGGGTGGTCTTGTACACACCCTTCGCCACATGTACAAAGGTTAACTATCAGCTATTATGAATGTATGTTTAATTTCACACATATTTAACGCAACTGAGAAAAAAATTTGCACATCCTTCGCCAAATTTCTGGCTCCGCCACTGTAACTGTTAGTATACAATATATACAATGTCCACATATTTTTTGAAGGATTGAATTTATCATCTATGATTCCTTGTTAGTGTATCATTTATATCAGGTTGGTATCCTAGAGAACTAAGCTCTTTTATGAAGGAATGAACCAGTCCTCTATGACTCTCTCTCTCTCTCTCTCTCCCTATATATATATATATATATATATATTCTCTCTCTCTCTCTCCCAATCAGTCATGAGTCACACTCACCCTAACTCTGCGGTAGGAGAACCATTCAACCCAACCCTTATCCACTAAAAGGAAACTCACATTCATCCCTAAATAAACACCTTTTATCATACTTAACTCATTTAAGCTAAATAATTCAACTAAATATCCATTAATACCAAAGCAACTAAAAGTACGAAAATGTCTCTATTTATTATATCCCGCGGGACCCGAAATTCACCATACAAGAACTCTAAATATCCAAAATAAGATCTAAAACATAATCCAAAATACTAAACAAAAAAAGGAAATGTCATTGTCCAAAGCAAAGGACATGAACTAATAGAGATGATTCAACGGTTGCCCAAACATGATGCTCACCCTTAAATCAAAGTTAGAATCACGATCTAGAGCCGAGGTCTCGTCTCAAGCGTTGGAACACGCTCTACACTCAACAAAAATAAGAGTACAAGTAGTATTAGTACAACAACTACGTACTGGTTGGTATCATCGACCGACTTAACCCAACAACATACAAATAAACAAGTTTAATGCAAGTAAGAAGCAATAATGACACAACTCATAATCAGTTGACAATCAAATGTACAGTCATAAACACTTTAAATCAAGAAATCAACAACAATTCTCTTCATATAATCATTGTTCAATTTATACAAGCACATCATTTACACTTAGGCAAACTCAGACAACAATAGTCAAAGACAATGTATGTGCAAATGTAATAATGATTGCATGCATGGAAAGTATACACACATACTAGGGTTAGCAGGGACCCTCAACTATGACTTGCAGGGGACGAGCTCAGTCTATGTACTTGTGTCTGCATGACACCCAATTCAATAACAGTGTCGGTGTGACACCCAATCCAATAACAGTGTTGGTGTGACATTCAATTTCAATATCATCTCAAATGTATAATCTCAAACCCAATGCTTAATGCATGATGATAATCAACAATTAAAAGTAATGCCCGAAGGATAATCACAAACATTCAGCTTACATATAAGCACAGAGTCAAATCAGGTCTATAACTACATTTAAACCATAGCCTACCTTAATTCCTCATCTGAAAGCACTATTTGGCCCAACTCTTGCCTTTTCTTTAGATTTCAGTTCATTCTTGATCTATAAACAACAAATAAGCATATTTCAAAAAAAAAACATTCCACACTTCTAAGCATAATAAACTTAAACCCATCAATTCTGGCCTATGAACTTAACCTAGTTCATTATTCTAGGGTTTTTTGCCCTTTAATCTCTTTGAATTCTTCATATTTTGTGCTTACAAGGAAAAAAAGCTATCCTAGGAAGTGTTTTCTAACAATCTAGGATAAAAAATAACTGGATTCAAGTCATTTCCAATCAATTCCCACCAGTTCATGAATTTAGGACTAAATTCCAATTTTTAACCATGGTTATGATTCTTACAATTTTAAGAATCTAAAGGAGTAAATTTAAGTCTAAATGGTAAAGAAACCTTACCTCAAAGATGGAAAAACCCCAAGTTTGGTGAAAATTGCCCTCTCATAGAGCTTGAATGAATTTTAGAATAATGGGGATAAAAAAATGTCATTTTTATGTTTTAAATTGTAAATTTGCATTTTCGTCGCTGCAACGATGGATTTATCACATCAACAACATTGTTGCAGTGACAGATTTATCACAACAGTGACACTTAAGCTAAAATAGCTTATCATTGTGGTGACACTTCTGCCGTTATGGCAACATCACTACATCAACGGATCTATCGCTGCAGTGATGCCAAAATAGTAGCTCGGTATCCATTTCCATCTTTGTACATTTCGCAATACACTTCTCAAATTTTGACATTATGAACTGACTCTTTCACGGTAATCTCTATAACCTGAGTTCTACTAGCCCATTTTACTAACCATAATCTTCTACTACTACCTAAACTCACCATAGAACACATTATTAACTCGAATCCACCAATCAACATACTAATAACTACCAGATTTTCTAGACCACACCAGACTCAAAATACACCTAAAACTAGGCTAGCCGTGCATTTCACAAAATTGGTCTATGGAAAGACTAAGCTGAGGTTTTACTCTATATTTCAGTGTAACGACATTTTGGGTCATTACATAAGATACCAATTTACCACTCGTTCGTCCCCAAGTTACAATTAGCAAGAAAAAATAAACAAAATAAGCAAGAAGTTACCTGGCTTAATGAACAAGTGAGGATAGTGCTTGCGCATATCCGCCTCAGTCTCCCACGTGGCTTCATCAACAAGACGGTTCCTCCACTGGACTTTCATGGATGGTATCACCTTGGTTTTCAACTTTCTCATAGCTCTATCTAAAATAATGATTGGTTTATTTTCATAAGAAAGCTCTTTGTCAAATAAATCTGAATACCAATGAATGATATAATCATAATCTCTCTAGTATTTCTTAAGCATCGATACATGGAACAATAGATGGACACCCAACAAACTAGGACGTAGATACAACCTATAAGCCACTGACCCTCCTCCATTGAATATCTCAAATGGCCAAATGTACCTCAGACTCAACTTACCTTTCTTTCCAAACCGCATTGCACCCTTCATGGGTGAAACTTTTAGCAAAACCTTGTCACTCTTGTTAAAGTGAACATCCCTTACTTTACAATTCACATACTCTTTTTGTCTATTTTGAGCTAGTACCAACTTCTCTCGGATGAACCTTGCTGTATCTATTGACTCTTTTAACATATCTGTGCCCCAAGGTCTCACCTCAAAGGCATCAAACCACCCAATTGGTGATTTCCACCTTCTTCGTACAAAACATTAGAAGAAGCTATATCAATGCTTGAGTGGTAGTTGTTATCGTATGCAAATTTCACACAAAGGAAAGAATTTGTCCCACTGACCACTAAAATTCATTACATAAGCCCGGAACATATCCTCAAGTACCTGGATTATTCGTTCTGACTGCTCATCAATCTGCGGAAGAAAGGCTGTACTTAGGTCCGACCTAGTACCCAACTCTGCTTGAAACATTTCTAAAAAGTTGGAGGTAAATTATGTACCTTTATCTGATACTATGGAAATTGGCACCCTATGAAGTCTCAAAATCTCTTTCATATAAATATTAGACAACTTGGCTACATTATAGTCCACCTGCATCGAAATAAAGTGTGCAAAATTGGTCAATCGATCAATGATTACCCAAATGGAATCATATTTCTTTAGGGTTGTAGGAAGACCAACAGGAAAGTTCATAGTTATTCTTTCCTACTTCCACTCCAAAATAGGCATTCTCTAGAAAGTGCCACCAGGTTTTTGATGCTCATACTTAACCTGCTGACAGTTTTGACACTTAGTCACAAAGTATACAATGTCTCTCTTCATCCTGCGCCACCAATGTTGCTGCCTTAAGTCTCTATACATTTTTGTTGCACATAGATTTATAGAGTACTTAGAATTGTGAATATATGCAAGATAGTTGGAATCAAGTTGCCCACTCGAGGCATGCATACATGTCCTCAAATCCTCAATACTCCCTCGTCATAAATAATGTCCTCCTCACCTTGTAACACCTTCTCCATAATATTATTAGGCTTCTTATCCTCAAACTATTTTTCTTTAGTCTTCTCAAGGAAGGTGAACTTATCCTCAACATGGGCTAAAACTTCTCCCTTGTTGGTCACCTGCAACCTCATCAAACTGTTAGTCAAACTCTGTACCTCTCTAGCCAACGTGACGTTGCAACACCTCTAACCATGCCAAACTTTCCATGCTTTCTGGCTTCTAGATCAATGCGCCTGCTACCATATTGGTCTTACCTAAATGATAAAAAATTGAAATATCATAATCTTTGATCAACTCCATCTATCTTCATTGTCTAAAATTCAAATCCCACTGAGTAAATACATGTTACAAACTATGGTGGTTCGTGAATACCTCACACTTCACCCTATAGAGGTAATGTCTCCATATATTTAGAGCAAACACCACCATTGCCAGTTTCAAATCGTGGGTGGGGTAGTTCTTCTCATACGACTTCAGCTGCCTCAAAACATTAGCAATTACATTCGGATCTTGCATTAAAATAACACCTAAACTAGACCATGAAGCATCATAATCCATAATGAAATCCTTACCTTCAATAGGTAAGATAAGAGTGGGAGCTGAAGTTAGCAAAATCTTGAGATTTTGAAAGCTCTTCTCACATTCATCAATCCATAAAAAAGTACCTCCTTCTGAGTCAGATGAGTCATATGTGAAGCAATAGAGGCGAACCTCTTCACAAACCGACAGTAATAATTGGCCAACCCCATGAAATTATGAACCTCTGTCATATTGGTAGGCCTGACCCAATTCTTAACAGCTTTAACCTTTTATGGGTATACCATAACCCCATCTTTAGATACCATGTACCCCAAGAAGGAGACTGAAGACAACCAAAATTCACATTTCGAATACTTAGCATAAAGTTACTTCACCTTAAGCAACCCCAACACTGCACACAAGTGAGCTTCATGCTCCTCCTTTTACTTAGAGTAAACCAGTATATCATCTAAGAAAATAATTATGAACGAATCCAAATAAGGCTTGAATACTCCATTCATTAAGCACATAAAATTTATAACAACCCAAATCATCATTACACTGAAATAGAAAGTAGAACTTTCACTTAATCTTTCCTTAGACAAAAATTTAAAAATGTTGGGTGTACCTAGTCTTAGGCGTATTTTGAGAGTGTGGTGGTCTTGGGAAATATGGTAGTGATTTGAGAATTTATTGGTGTTTTTTATTTGATTTTGTGTTATAGGATGAGTTTAGGAAGTTTTAGCAACTTTCGGTACATAAATCGGGTTAATAGAACTCTGATTATAGCGATTATCGTGAAAGAGCTAGTTCATGATGTCAGACTGTAAGAGGTTTATTATGAAATGGCCTAAATTGGGACCAATTTTTGAGTTACTGGTTTAGGGTAGCTGCAACAGACAGAAGTACCACCGCCACAACAACCCAATTTGGCCTATGGGCAGCTACAGTGGCATATTCACCCACTGCAGTGGTAAAAATATAGGATTTTGTTTTTAAAAACCAAAAACTTGCTTTTATTCCCGATTTTTCCAAAAACATGTAAGGTCTTAGCAAAGGGTGATTTTCTGCAAATTTTCGGGTTTTCATCTTTGGAGGTAAGGTTTCTTTTCTTTCTAAACTTGAATTACTTCTTTAAATTCTTAGAAATAGCTAGAATCTTGTACATGGTATAAATTGGAGTCTACCCCTAAATTATGAACTAAAGGAAAATTGGTGGGGAATTCATTTATTTTAGTTGTTATTGATGATAGGGTGTTAGAAAACACTTATTATGGTAGAATTCTTGTTGATAATGCTAAATTATGTAGAATTCATGAGGTTTAAAGGGTAGGAAACTCCAAGATGATGAACTAAGGAAATTCCTTTGGTTAAGTTGGCAAATTTAAGTTCTTAATGGTTAGGAAAGGTGAATTATTGAAATGGGTGTTGTATAATTGTTGTTTATAGATCATGAACGGGATAAATGAGATTGAAAGAAAGGGCAAGTTTATGGCTAAATAGTGTTTTCAAGCAAGCAATCACGGTAGATTATGGTTTGATTGTAGCAAAGACTTGCTTAACTCTATGCTTATATGTAAATTTGGTGTTTGTGATTGCTTTTGGGTACTGCTTGCGATTATTGATTGTATCTTGCATTTACATTGATGTTGATGATGAATATTGAGATGTTATGGAGATGATGTTCGAGATGATATTGAGATCATGTTGAGATAATATTGAGAATGACATTAAAATGATGATGTGATGATATTGAGATCATGATGAGATGATATTGATGATAATGTTGAGATGAGAATGAGATAATATGTACATCTTGCATGCATACATTCATCATATGCATTTGAATGTATATTTACAAATATCAGTTGTGGTGAACCTTGTTGAAGAATCTACTTAAGTGTAAATGGTGTAATTGTGTACTTGTATTCCTGATGATGTGAAGTGTTATACCTATACTTGGTTGTCATTAATTTTAAGTTTTTTTTTGATCGTTGTTACTTGCATTTGATTCACCTATTTGTATAATGTTGAGTTGATTCGCTCTATGATGCCTACCAGTACTTGGTTGATGTATTGATACTACTTGTACTCTTTATTTTGTTGAGTGCAGAGCGTGTTCCAGTGTTTGAAATGAGACTTTGACTCTAGCCAATGATTTCAGACTTCAGTTCAAGGGTCAGCACCATGACCAGGCAGCCACTGAATCTTTCTTATGATTGTTCTGTCCTTTGTTCAGGATTGAGAATTTTCCTTGTTATTTCACATTTGGATGTATGCATGCAAGATGTACATCCGCATATTAGAGGTGGGTGCCAATCATAACTATTTGAGTCATGACAAAAGCGGTTGGGACATTGGTCAAACCAAAAGATATAACCAAGAACTCATAATAACCATAACGAGTCCAAAAGATAGTCTTTGGGATATCCTCTGCCTGAATCTTAAGTGGGTGATAACTCGACCTTAAATCAATCTTTGAGAACACCGCGGCTCCCTGCAACTGGTTGAATAAGTTATCTATCCTAGGCGAAGGATACTTGGTACTAATGGTCACCTTATTCACCTGTCAATATTCTATGCACATTCGCATATTACCATCTTTCTTTTTCACAAAAAGAAAAGGAACACCCTAAGAAGAAGTGCTCGGACGAATAAAACCCTTCCCTTACAACTCCTGCAATTAGGATTTTTATTCTCTTAACTCTGTCGTGCCATTCTATAAGGAAGGATGGATATAGGACAGGTACCCGACTCTAAGTCTATACAAAATTTAAAATCATGGTCAGGTGGTATACCAGAGAGATCATCAAGGAACACCTCTATGAATCCACACACTACTAAAACTGAAGCAATAAGAGGGACTGTTAAACTATCATCCTGAAGATGAGCTAGGAACACCCTACACCCCCTTTTAACAAGGTTTTAGGCACAAATAGCAGTAATAATTCTCAAAGGGGCAGGCTTATGAGTGCCTTCCACTCTAATCTCTCCATCCCGGGCATAACTACAGTAACAGTCTTAGTATAATAATCAAGAATGGAACGATAGGGAGACAACCTGCTTATTCCCAAAATAATATCAAACTCCTCCATATCTAAAATTACTAGATCCACCAAAGTTCTATAGCCCATAAACATTACAGGACATGCCCAATAAACCTGATCAACACACACAGAAACCCCAACTGGTGTAGACATATACATAGGTGCATCAAGGAATTCACATTTTAAGTCCCATCCTAAAGCAAATTTCATAGACACATAAGAGAAAGTAGACCCCGGATCAAATAACACAAAAGTCATATGATCACAGATAAGAATAGTACCTATGATCACATCATCAGAAGCTTCAACTTCAGGATAACCCAGAATAGTACACAGATGAGACTTATCACCAATCTAACCACCACCTCTACGAGTCTGCAAGCCACCCTAACCAACCTGTCTAACTCTACAGTTGACTTAGGAGCTGCCCCTCCCTACAGTATGACCACCACGCCTACCATGTGGATGACCTCTACCATATCCTCTCCCATCATGGCTTGTTAAAACTAAAGTACTAGAAGCTGGTTGCTAAGTCAAATGACCTGTGGATAATAAGTTTGGACAAAACCTTTGAATATGACCTACCCCTCTACACTTATGGCACCTGAACTCTAAGGCAAGTCGATGGACTGAAGATGCTAAAAGTGTATAACTATCTATCCGAGAGGGCTGATAACTGACACCTGACAAGCTCCTACAGACACATTCATAACTGAATAGAATGACCAAAAAGAGTAACCCTGCAAACAACGACCCCTCAAATAAGTACCATTGAATTGACCAAATTTTCTAGATTTCTTTTCCTTTACTTACACATCCCCTTGTTTCTTCACCCCTTCCACTTTCTTCATAAATTTCACCACTTCCTGGAAAGTATTTCAAGATAAAGCCACTTGTAGTGCAGCCACCTGAAGACCCATGTTCAAACCTTACACAAAATATCTAATCCTTTCCTCCTCTGAAGTAATCAAAGTCAATGCATAACAAGACAAGACATGAAATTTGGCCTTATAGGCCACCACAGATATATCACCCTTCTCAAGCTTAAGAATTCATCGTTCTTTATATCTTGATAGGTACAAGGAACATACTTCTCAAGGAACACATTCTAAAACTTACACCAAGTGAGTGGAGTTAAAGCAGCCCTACACTCAACAAAGGACCTCCACCATTGTTTGGCCTCTCCCTGTAACTGAAAAGTCACAAACGCCACACCATATCTCTCTATAATGCCTATTTTATGCAGACACTCACGAAAGTCAATTAGAAACTCAAATGTATCCTCTAACTCATCCCCTTGAAACATTGGAGGTTTCATCTTTATGTACTTACAAAATAACCAATGCTCATCATCGGTCAAAACTGGACCCAATACCTATCGAGAGAAAACTCATGTCTTAGAACCCTCGATTATCCAAGGTACTACAACAGCAACATGTAGCAAGGCTAGGGTTTGGAAAGCAGGAAATGCTAGAGTACTACAGGTGCCAGCTAAACTACTCAAAAATTCCAACACCTGCTGAATCAACTGTGCGAACATTGGCACCTGAGCTGCACCATCCTGTACTGACACCACATTCTTTGGAACTAGATTTTCTTCCTCCTCAACTACCATCTAGTTATTCTGTACTAAGCCTAGATCAGCCTACTGTAGGGGAAAGATGGTGATCTCTGCCTAGTCGATCTTCCGGCTACCTGGGCTCCCCCTCTGATAGGTGATGCCCTTTTTTCTCCCCTTCTCACCCTGCCTCTAACCCAAGATCTTCCCCAAACTGCGGCCCCAATAATTGGTTTTGATGTTTCTTATGGTGTTGCTACTGTGGCTACTGCTGCTCTAGTAGAATGAGTGTTCACCATCTATAAGAAAAGAGTGAAGGAGGCTAGATACATGTAACACCCCGTACCTTCCCGACCCTACTTAATAACCTTGAGCCATTTTTACCCTAAGTTCGAGAGCAATAAGTATGTATTTTGCATTGTCATCGATGGAACATTTGATATTGTGCTAGAAAATGTGATTAGACTTTTGTAGTGGGTGGTGTTTGTGACTTTGTGGAGTATTTGTGGGGAGAAAAATTGAGGTTTAAGGGACACCCAAGCAAAGAATCTTAAAGCTAAGAGGTAAGCAAAAGGTTGGGACTTGAAAGATCCAACCAAATCCGCATAGAAAAGCCAAAATCAAAAATTTGGCATAGGGCGCTGCAGAGGGCGTGCCAGGCTGCTCTGGCCCAAATTTTTGTTTCCACAGGCAGAAAAGGGGAGCATCAAGCGGCGTGCCGGGGTGGTTTTTGCCTAAATTTTTCTTCGACTATTATGATGTATATAAGACTTTTGAGTCATGGTATCATTACTCCATCATAGTAGGACTATTCTTAAGCGCGTTTAGCATCCGAGTTGGGGTTAATTCTTTGTCACAAGTATTTTAACAAATTTTAACAAATTATGTTCAAATAAGCCATGAGCGACTCTCGAATTCGAAGATGTAACACAAATAATGACTCTCTTCATCGGGATGTCAGCAGGTTAGGCAGCTCTAAGGTTTTTCAGCGACTGGGGACCCGGTCTTCATTAGCAATTTATGGCATGAGCTCTTTCGTTTACAAGGGACACAATTTAACATGAGTACTGTCTATTTTTGCGATTGAGGCTACGATCAGGAATCTCTTAAGTGAATATTGTCGTGACAATTATGGAATTAATTAAACATGAGATATATGATAGATTACACATTGATTTTTGTGGGCTAAGATAATATGTGTTAATGGGCTCAAAGGAAGGCCCAAAATAAATTAAAAGACATGGCCCAATGGGTCAAATGACCCATTCTTGCTTTGACAAGTCAAGTATTGACTTAAGTGGCTAAGGATGAGTTAAAAGGGCTATAAAAGGGCAAGAAAATTAGATTTTATTCATGAGAAGGCACATGTATTTCTAGACTTTTCCAAGAAACCAAAAAGAGACATTTTCTCTCAAATTCTCAAACCCTAAGTCATTTCCTTGAGCAAGATCATCATTCTACAAGCTTGGGTAAGTGTTTATTCTTATGAATTAATATATTATGTACATGAGAGATTATGTATATCATGGTGGTTATGTTGGCAAGGTGTTGAATAGTGCACCTTGGCTTTTTGCTAAAAGATGTGCATTCTTGTGAATTAAACTTGAAAAAGGACTTGATGTTTTGATGAAAGTGAATGGTGTGGATGATATCTCAACATGTATGGTGTGGTTATGTCCATAACTTGTTATTTTTCTCTATGAGTAAATTGTGGAATTTTGGTTATAAAATATATTGGAGTGATTTGATGGATTCATTGTGATGTGGTGTTAATGAGAACATGTAAAGGAGGAATTTGGTGTGAAAAGCTATTGGTTTATGATGTTTTGGTCAATGTATAGAATGTTATGGTATTGTTGGTATGAAAAGACCATGAATGGGATTATAAAGGGTGAAATAATGTTATAGGGCAATCATGTAACTCATGGTCGTCTTATACACTTAGAATGTAGCTTGTGGTTAATGTTGGTTCCGTTATGTACTTGTGATGTAGAGTGAAACGTAAGAAAGGAGCGGAATTGTTGTACTCATATATTGGATTGTATATTCATATTGGGAAGACAAGGTATGTAAGGTTACTCTTTCCGTATCCTTCTGCAGCTCCTAGTATTCACATTGATGTTGTACTAGTTCATTCCAAAATATCCTAAGGTATCCTATATCCGGTTACCAATTGTTATTATCACATGTTTCCCACTCATTGATCAATTGTGATTCACATGTCTCATGTTCATTGAATAATGTTCCAAAGGTCCAATAATGTTATGTTCCAAAGTTCCAATAATGTTTATTCACATGACTCTCACTCATTGATTATTGATCCAAAGCTTCAAATAATGTTATGACTATCCTTGTATCAATCTCAAAGGTAAAGAATAAAGTAATGAATATTTGGTTAATGATGGAGTACGGGTGGTAGCTTTGGGGGCAAAAGTCTAGCTCAAGCCGATTCCGAGATTATTGGATCAGGGGGTATTCCTAGAGGCATACGCCTAGCTCAGACCAAACCTGACAGGTGGTAGCTCTAGAGGTAATAACCTAGCTCGAGCCGAACCTGATATGTTGGTTTATGGGTGGCAGCTCTAGAGGTAATAACCTAGCTCGAGCCGATCCCGATATATTGATTTATGGGTGGTAGCTCTAGAGGCATAAGCCTAGCTCGAGCCGATCCCAACATAACGTTATGTTATGTAAAGACCCACTGATCAGTTGGGGCCCGGGTACGATATAGCACAGGTGACGATGAGTGAATACAGAAGCAAAGAAAGTAATGAATGTAAAGTACATAGTTCCAAACATACAAAATGATGGGTTATTCATAATGAATGTAAGGTACATGATTCCACATATGTAGAATGGTGATTTATCCATATTGATTACTCACTTATATTGGATTACATTGAAGTATTTATGTGTCATACAGTTTCATATGTCCTTGCATACTCAGTACATTCTTCGTACTGACCCCCTTGGGGGAATTTACCTTACTTGCTGCAGGCACAAGTACTAGTAGACCTCCACAGTACAGTGCGGGTCATTTACAGATTTTTGGTGAGCTCCAGTTGATCCGGGGATTTTCGAGTCATAGTGTACATTGATTTTGGCATTGTAAATGTTGTATAAAGCGGGGATTTGTCCGGACTCTAGCTTGGATGTGTATATGTATCTGTAGAGGCTTTGTAGACATATGTGGGATGAGAAATGTAAGAGATGTATGTCCATGTTGACTCGATGGCTCTAACGACCAAGTTTCTTATATGCATATATCACATGTTTCCATAACTTCCGCTATTGAAATTTTATACCTCTATGTGATGGTGTTGCTGATTGAGTGACATGTATATGACTAGACATGAGCAAAGATTGGTTCTCTTGGGCCTTATCGACTTCGGGTGCCAGTCCGCCCCGTTGAAATTCGGGCCATGACAATACCAATTTGGATCACCTAAAACCAATTACAATCAAGTACTAGCATGAAATCAGGAAAGAAGCAAAAAATATTCCTAAAGTCCTGTAGCCTCACGAAGAAAAGTGCAAACGTCTCCGAACCACAGCGCAAGACTCTGCTAGACCTTTTCTTGTATGATGAGATCGATAAATCCAGTGCTCTAATACCATCTTTATCACGACCCAAATGGTCATGAGTGGAACCCACCCTAACTCTACGGTGGGATAAATATTCAACCCATCCCTTAGCCACTAATATGAAGCTCACATTCATCCTCTTTCTAAATTAAACACCATTTATCATACTTAAATCATTTAAGAAAAATAATTCAACTAAATATCCATTAATACCAAAATAAGTTCTAAAACATAATCCAAAATACTAAACCAAAAATAGGAAATGTCATTGTCCAGAGCAAAGGATATGAACTAATAGGGAGGATTCAACAGCTTCCTGAACATAGTACTCACCCTTGAATCAAAGCTGGAATCAAGAACTACAACTGAGTCTCATCTCAAGTGCTAGAACACGCTCTGCACTCAACAAAAATAAACATACACGAAGTACCAGTACAACAACTACGTACTGGTAGGCATTATCGACCGACTTACCCAACACCATACAAATAAGCAAGTTAAATACAAGTTAGAAGCAATCAGGACACAACTCATAATCAGTTGACAATTAAATATACAGTCATAAATACTTCAACTCAATAAATCAACAACCATTCTCTTCATATAATCAGTTTTACAAGCACATTATTTACACTTAGGCAGATTTGGTCAATAAAAGTCAAAGACAATGTATGTGCAAATATAATAATGATTGCATGCATATAAAGTGTACACACATACTAGGGTCAGCAGGGACCCTCGACCATGACCTGCAAGGGACGAGCTCAGTCCATGTACTAGTGTCTGTGTGACACCTAATTTAATAACAGAGTCGGTGTGACACCTAATCCAATAAGAGTGTCGGTGTGACACCAGATCTCAATATCATCTCAAATGTATAATCTCAATACCAATGTTCAATGCATGAGGATAATCAATAATTACAAGTAATTCCCAAAGGATAATCATAAAAATTCAGCTTACATATAAGCATAGAGTCAAATCAAGTCTATAACTACATTTAAACCATATCCTACCTCAATTCCTCATCTAAAAGCACAAATAAACACACTTCAAAACAACATTCCTTTCTTCTAAGAATAATAAACCCAAACCTATCAATTCCAACCTATGAACTTAACCTAGCTCATCATTCTAGGGTTTTCTATCCTTTAATCTCTTTGAATTCTCTATATTTCATGATTAGAAGTGTAACACCCCGTAAGTTTCTGAGTCTAGTCA
The DNA here is from genome assembly GCA_031232105.1 of Capsicum rhomboideum. Lineage (NCBI taxonomy): Eukaryota > Viridiplantae > Streptophyta > Magnoliopsida > Solanales > Solanaceae > Capsicum > Capsicum rhomboideum. The sequence continues at coordinate 35,261,051 of CP124716.1, forward strand.
ATTCCCGTAAAAGTTATGGAAATAATGAAACATGAGAGAGTTGGTGAATTTATACATTAATTTGTGGGCTAAGTTAATTTTGTGATTTGGGCCCCAAATGAGGCCTAAAATGAAGAAGAAGATATGGGCCAAATAGGTAAATGACCCATTCTTCCTTTTGACCAAGAAAGCCATTAATTATTGATTTATTTGGTTGGCTAAGGATGACCTTTGAGTCTTTATATAAGGTGGAAAATCTGATTTTTATTCATTCAAAACACACATGCTAATTCTAGACTTTTCCAAGAAACAAGATATTTTTTTTCTGTTTCAAACCCTAAGCCCTCATCTCCTTGGTCAAGACAATCATCTTGCAAGCTTGGTAAGTGTTTATTATAATGGTTTAATAGATGATATTCATGGAATATGGTGTATATGATGTTGGTTATGTTGATAAAGCATTGAGAAATTCACTATGTGCAAAATAGTCTATTTTTGCTAAATCGATAAAGGGTTTTGTCTTGTAACTTGAAAGGAGACTTGTGATCTTGAAGGAAGTGAATTTGATGGATTAAATAAAAATATGTAACATGTTTTTATGTCCTTAACTTGTTTTATTCTTATGCATGATGTTTGGAGTTGTTATTGCAAAATTGTGCATGGATTTGGTGGTGTATTGAAGGAAAAGTGTGGTTTTGGTGATGTTCATGTGTATTGTAAAACCATGGATGATTTTTGGCATATAAGATGATCTAAAATATTTTAAGAGGAGTTTATTTATGATCATGGACCATTCATTGCATAAAAAGACCCAAAAGAGACCCTTTTTGGCCGAAACGGGCACCCGCCCTCGCAGACGAAGCATCTGCGGGCACAGGTGCCAATGCAGGTGCCTATGTCTACTGACAAAGGTCACCTACGTATGCAGGTCAGCCACCTATGGGCGCAGGTGGCTTAGCCGGTCGGCCCAGAACTCCGAATTGCTTGTTTATGCATCCCTTTGGCCCCCCGAAACCCCTATACCCTTCATGGATGTAATTATCAACTTATGATACCTTTTAAATGACTTTAAAGGAGTATACCGGAGGTATTTTATATGGTATCAATTATGTATTATTGTTGATGTGTTGTTACGAAAGGTATTGAGATGACTTGAAGGAGTAATTGTGACGTAGTGTTAATATGGGAGTATAAAGGGTAAAGTTGGTGTGAAATGTTATTGGTTTGTGATGACTTGGTCTATGTGTGACATGTTATGGTATTGTTGGTTTGGTGATGCAATAATGGTAATTTAAGAGGGCGAAATGACGTTATATGGTAGTCATGTAATCCATTGTCGTTTTATGCACTAGTAACATGGTTAATGGTTGACTTGAGGTCCGATATGTACTTGTATTCTAGAGTAAGACTTAAAGAAGAAGCTGGACTATTGTGTTCATATATAGACTCGTATACTCATACTTGGAAGTGAAGGTATGTAAGGTTACTCTTTCCGTATCCTTCTGCAGCATGTATGTTCACATTGTCATAGTACTTATTCGATTCCAAAATGCTCTAAGGTATTCCATATCCGGTAGTTGACTAGTGTTCCTCATGTGTTCCTTACTTATTGGTCAATGGTGATTCATATAACTCGTTTCCATTGGTTGACTCATGTTCATTGGCTAATATGTCAAAAGTCTCAAAGTGTTATATTCCAAAGGGGTTCTATAGTGTTCCAACTAGGGTTGACATATATTGTTATTCATATGTGTCCTACTCTTAGACGAATTATGACCCACTTATCTCTTATTTACTGATGGAAGTTCCTAAGTTGTCATGATGTGGTAGATTCTGAGAGAACTATCTCAAGAGAGAGTCAAGATGTAAAGAGAGTCTATTTATTTGCATAAGCATTTTGTTCCAAATCATGTCATGTTCCAAAGTCTTATGAATATGTTTGTACCAATCTCTCCCAAGTGTAAAGGTGCTCATCTCATAAGATCTCATACGAATAATGAAGAGGTAATGTGTGAGTTAATATATCCATCTCTCACAATTAAGGGTGTCACTCTCCTGAAAGTAAGGAAGTGAAGTAAGGCATAGATGTATGTTTCCAATACTATCATGATCCTCAATGTGTCAATATCATTAAGTAAAGGAGTGAAGTGAAATGTGTATATAAGTGTTTGCTTCAATTAGTGTCATGATATCTAATGTGTCACTTTCATAACTATGTAAAGGAAAGGGTATTGTAGAGAAATAATGTGCATATGGTTACTTTATGCTTTGTTGAGTGTGGATCACAATCTAAAGGTTATAGTTCAAAATGGTATAATTCCAATATCATGCTATGGTATTATTACGGTATATATTATTATCCACCTATAAGGTGATGAGCGGTATATATTATTATCCACATATAAGGTGATGAGCGGTACATATTATTATACACCTATAAGGTGATGAGCGGTATATATTATTATCCACCTATAAGGTGATGAGCAGTATATATTATTATCCACCTATAAGGTGATGAGCGGTATATATTATTATCCACCTATAAGGTGATGAGCGGTATTATATTATTATTCCCCTATAAGGTGATGATCGGTGTTATATTAAAATCCACATAATAAAGATAGTTGTAAAAGCAAGTAAGGTATATCCCTTGCATAAATTTAGAGCTAAAGGTAAAGGTTAGTATAAGACTGATGACGGTAAGACTGAATGACCAAGTAATGAAGTAATAGAGGTAAGGATCATGGCTCCACATATTCAGGACGGAGGTATATCCATATTGAATATTCTCTTATGCTTAATTTCTTGAAAGTACTTATGTATTATGATAGTTTCATATGGCCTTACATACTCAGTACTTTCTTCGTACTGACCCCTCTTGGGGGACTTACCTTACATGTTGCAGGCACAGGTGCTAGTAGATCTCCTCACTAGGCTACGAGATATCCACAGATTGTTGGTGAGCTCCAGTTGGTTCGGGGCTTTTTTGAGTCATTATGCATATTGGTTTGAGATTGTATATGAGTATAAAGCGGGGTGTGTCCTGACTCTAGATTTGTTATAGTCATGTATCTGTAGAGGCTTTGTAGACTTATGTGGGAAGAGTAATGTAAGATATGTACGTTCATTTTGACATGATGGCCCCAACGGCCAAGTTTTCTAATATATATAGCATATGTTTCCATGTTCATGTTTTCCGCATAGTTGCATGAGGAATAATACGAATCACACGAGAATATGCATACGAAGGTTCATGAGCAAAGATTGGTTCTCTCGGGCCATATCGGCTTCGGATGCCAGTCCGGCCCGAATGGGATTTCGGGTTGTGACAAAAGTGGTATCAGATTAGGTCGGTCTAAGGGTGTCTACAAAGTCGTTTCTGAGTAGAGTCTTGCGTATGGATGTGTTGCGCGCCACATTTATAAGTAGGAGGCTACGGGACATTTAGGAGTTGTTTTATTTCTTCATTCTAGATCGTGCAATAGAGCCATTGTCATAGGTGGGTTTACATCTGACCATTGTAATTGGTTTTCTTTGATATAGTACAATGCCGATTACAAGACAAGGTATGGGCAAAGATAAGCAGGTAGATATGCATGCGGGAGAAGGAATTAGGAAATCACCACCTAACCCAGCTAGTCAATATGGGGTTGAAACTGAGTTTACATCACGGGCACCTTCTCCTCCCCTTTCTCCAGGGATGCCACAAAGGAGGGAAGTATCCCCAGAATCGCCTGTTAATGTTACTAGGCAGGAGTTACAGGACTTGAGAAATGCGGTGCAAATGTTAACTTAGATAGTTGTTGCCCAGAGTCAAGGATGAGTTGGTCCATTGACAAGTGATGATGGTGCGGCTAGGATAGCTAGTCGGCGGACACAGGATTTCCTGAAATTGGATCCTCCCACATTTATCGGGTCCGATCTTAATGAAGATCCGCAAGACTTTATCGATCAAATTCAAAAGGCTCTAGATGTTATGCATGTGACTGGTGTAGAAACAGTGGAGATTGCAGCATATAGACTGAAAGGAGAGGCTATACTATGGTATGAAGATTGGAAACGATCCAGAGGTATCTGTGCAAATCCAGCTAGTTGGGAGGAATTCAAGGTGGCATTCCTTGATCATTATCTTCCTTATAAGGTCCGCGAGGCTCGTGCGGATCAGTTTTTAAATCTTCGTCAAGAAAATATGAGTGTCAGAGAGTACAGTCCTCGGTTTAATTCATTGGCTAGATACGCTCCTAATATGTTAGCGATTATGGCCGATAGGGTTCATCGGTATGTGGACAGATTGGAGCCATACTTGGTAAGGGACTGTACTATTGCTGCATTAAATAAAGATATGGATATAGCTAGAATACAAGCCTTCGCACAAAAGATGGAGGATCAAAGGCAAAGGAGAAAGATACAAGAATTGGAAGAAGGGCCATCAAAGAGGGCGAGATCTATGGGACAGTTCATGGCGTCCCAAGGAGGATTTAGGCCCCAAACTTTTCCTAGACCACCCAGACCATCAGTTTCTTACCAGATAGTAGGTAATTCATCTCAATTTTGCGGGTTGAGAAACGGTCAAGCCGGGCAAAGTAGTGAGACTCGGGGTTCACAAATAGTAGGGTATCGAGAACAAGGAAGTATGGGCCAATCAAGGTTTTCTCGTCAGCTGTGCCAGCGCTGCGGAAAGTTTCATTCAGGAGAATGTTTGCTTGAAACGAATGTTTGCTTCTGGTGTGGTAAGCCAGGGCATCTGAAGAGAGAATGTCCACAGAGGGCCACGGGTGGTATGACACGACCTACGGGGTCAGCAGAATTTGGAGGCTTTCCTTGATATAGTGACAGGTACGTTATCTATATTTTTACCTAATGAATATGCATCAATTGATCCGGGTTCTACCCAATCATATGTTACTCCATTGACTGTGGGAAGATTTGAAGGGACACTAGGATTGATAGTCAAGTCATTTGAGGTGTCCATACCAGTTGGTGAATTCATTATAGCTAAAAGAGTATGTCGCAATTGTACAGTAAATGTTGTGATCACGTTACATTGACTAATCTTATTGAGATGGACATGATATATTTTAATGTTACAATGGTTATGACTTGGTTGGATTTTTGTTAGGCCACAATAGATTGTCGAGCGAGCAAAGAAATTTCATTTTCATTGGAAAGAATTTCTTGAATGGAAGGGCACATATGTCGTTTAGTCAGAGTGAAGGATACCAAAGTTAAAGCTACTAATGTGAAAGATACTAGTCTACCCCCGTAGGGTGTACCAGTGTAAATTGTATCGACGAGGGATGACACGTCGATAATGTGCATTAATTATAGGCAACAGATTGAAGTGTCAGGAAAATTTTATGTATCGAATATATATATATGAGCTAAAGAAATACATTATGGTAAATCACATCATTCACGATATGCTATTTAGTAGGGAGTAATCAATATGTACCATGATTTGGAAGCGACTTATTGATAAGATTACATGAAAAGAATATTACGAAATTTATACTTCAGTAATCGAAGTGATAATGAATAAAGGTAAAGTGTTTGGAATCTGAAGGTTATAGGCTATGTAGAGATTCTTTTTTGTTAGAAACAGATGTGATTCCATATGGGTAATAGTTGATAGGCTTACCAAGTCAACACATTTGTGGAAATCTTTTCAAAAGAAATTGGGGACTCAAGTGAATATAAGCATGGCTTTTCGTCTTAATACAGAGGAACAAGCAAATAGGAGTGGAGAAAGACTAAGTAAGTATCTATATGAGTATATGTATAGAGATGCTCATATAAATATGCAATTGTGGTACATGAGACGTTGTTGCCAACATTCGAGGACGAATGTTCCTAAGGGGGGAAGAATGTAACACCCCATAAGTTTCTGAGTCTAGTTAATTCCCGTAACAGTTATGTAAATAATGAAACATGAGAGAGTTGGTGAATTTATACATTAATTTGTGGGCTAAGTTAATTTTGTGATTTGGGCCCCAAAGGAGGCCCAAAATAAAGAAGAAGACATGGGCCAAATGGGTAAATGACCCATTCTTCCTTTTGACCAAGAAAGCCATTAATTATTGATTTATTTGGTTGGATAAGGATGACCTTTGAGGCTTTATATAAGGTGTAAAATATGATTTTTATTCATTCAAAACACACATGCTAATTCTAGACTTTTCCAAGAAACAAGATATTTTCTTTCTCTTTCAAACCCTAAGCCCTCATCTCCTTGGTCAAGACACTCATCTTGCAAGCTTGGTAAGTGTTTATTATCATGGTTTAATATATTATATTCATGGAATATGGTGTATATGATGTTGGTTATGTTGATAAAGCATTGAGAAATTCACTATGTACAAAATAGTCTATTTTTGCTAAATCGATAAAGGGTTTTGTCTTGTAACTTGAAAGGAGACTTGTGATATTGAAGGAAGTGAATTTTATGGATTAAATAGCAATATTTAACATGTGGTTATGTCCTTAACTTGTTTTATTCTTGTGCATGATGTTTGGAGTTGTTATTGCAAAATTGTGCATGGATTTGGTGGTGTATTGAAGGAAAAGTGTGGTTAAGGTGATGTTCATGTGTAATGTAAAACCATGGCTGATTGTTGGCATATAATATCATCTAAAATATGTTAAGAGGAGTTTATTTATTATCATGGATCATTCATTGCATAAAAAGACCCACAAGAGACCCTTTTTGGCCGAAACGGGCACCCGCCCTCGCAGACGAAGCATCTGCGGGCACAGGTGCCAATGCAAGTGCCTATGGATACTTCCAAAGGTCACCTGTGGACACAGGTAATCCACCTGCGGTGGCTTAGAAGGTCATCCCAGAACTCCAAATTGCTTGTTTTTGCATCCCTTTGGCGCCCCGAAACCCCTATGACTTTCATGGATGTAATTATCAACTTGTGATACCTTTTAAATGACTTTAAAGGAGTATACCGGAGGTATTTTGGATGGTATCAATTATGTATTATTGTTCATGTGTTGTTACAGAAGGTATTGAGATGACTTAAAGGAGTACTTTTGACGTAGTGTTAATATGGGAGTATAAAGGGTAAAGTTGGTGTGAAATGTTATTGGTTTGTGATGCCTTGGTTGATGTGTGACATGTTATGATATTTTTGGTTTGTTGATGCAATAATGGTAATTTAAGAGGGCGAAATGACGTTATATGTTAGTCATGTAATCCATTGTCGTTTTATGCACTTGTAACATGGCTAATGGTTGACTTGAGGTCCGATATGTACTTGTATTGTAGAGTAAGATGTAAAGAAGAAGCTGGACTGTTGTGTTCATATATAGACTCGTGTACTCATACTTGGAAGTGAAGGTATGTAAGGTTACTCTTTTCGTATCCTTCTGCAGCATGTATGTTCACATTGTCATAGTACTTATTCGATTCCGAAATGCTCTAAGGTATTCCATATACGGTAGTTGACTAGTGTTCCTCATGTGTTCCTTACTTATTGGTCAATGGTGATTCATATAACTCGTTTCCATTGGTTGACTCATGTTCATTGGCTAATATGTCAAAAATCTCAAAGTGTTATATTCCAAAGGGGTTCTATAGTGTTCCAACTAGGGTTGACATATATTGTTATTCATATGTGTCCTACTCTTAGACGAATTATGACCCATTTATCTATTATTTGCTGATGGAATTTCCTAAGTTGTCATGATGTGGTAGATTCTGAGAGAACTATCTCAAGAGAGAGTCAAGATGTAAAGAGAGTCTATTTATTTACATAAGCATTTTGTTCCAAATCATGTCATGTTCCAAAGTCTAATAACATTATGAATATGTTTGTACCAATCTCTCCCAAGTGTAAAAGGTGCTCATCTCATAAGATCTCATACAAATAATGAAGAGGTAATGTGTGAGTTAATATATCCATCCCTCACAATTAAGGGTGTCACTCTCCTGAAAGTAAGGAAGTGAAGTAAGGCATAGATGTATGTTTCCAATACTATGATGATCCTCAATGTGTCAATATCATTAAGTAAAGGAGTGAAGTGAAATGTGTATATAAGTGTTTGCTTCAATTAGTGTCATGATCTCTAATGTGTCACTTTCATAACTATGTAAAGGAAAGGGTATTGTAGAGAAATAATGTGCATATGGTTACTTTATGCTTTGTTGAGTGTGGATCACAATCTAAAGGTTATAGTTCAAGATGGTATAATTCCAATATCATGCTATGGTATTATTACGGTATATATTATTATCCACCTATAAGGTGATGAGCGGTATAGATTATTATCCACATATAAGGTGATGAGCGGTATATATTATTATCCACCTATAAGGTGATGAGCAGTATTATATTATTATTCCCCTATAAGGTGATGATCGGTGTTATATTAAAATCCACATAATAAAGATAGTTGTAAAAGCAAGTAAGGTATATCCCTTGCATAAATTTAGAGCTAAAGGTAAAGGTTAGTATAAGACTGATGACGGTAAGACTGAATGACCAAGTAATGAAGTAATAGAGGTAAGGATCATGGCTCCACATATTCAGGACGGAGGTATATCCATATTGAATATTCTCTTATGCTTAATTTCTTGGAAGTACTTATGTATTATGATAGTTTCATAAGGCCTTACATACTCAGTACTTTCTTCGTACTGACCCCTCTTGGGGGACTTACCTTACATGCTGCAGGCACAGGTGCTAGTAGATCTCCTCACTAGGCTACGAGATATCCGCAGATTGTTGGTGAGCTCCAGTTGGTTCAGGGCTTTTTCGAGTCATTATGCATATTGGTTTGAGATTGTATATGAGTATAGAGCGGGATGTGTCCCGACTCTAGGTTTGTTATAGTCATGTATCTGTAGAGGCTTTGTAGATTTATGTGGGAAGAGTAATGTAAGATATGTAAGTTCATTTTGACATGATGGCCCCAACGGCCAAGTTTCCTAATATATATAACATATGTTTCCATGCTCATGTTTTCCACATAGTTACATGAGGAATAATACTAATCACACAAGAATATGCATACGAAGGTTCATGAGCAAAGATTGGTTCTCTCGGGCCATATCAGCTTCGGGTGCCAGTCCGGCCCGAATGGGATTTTGGGTTGTGACAAGAAGAAAGAATTCTATCATAGAAAGTGTTTTCTAACAACCTAGGATAAAAATCAACTGAATTCAAGTTATTCTCCATTAAGTACCACCAGTTCATGAATCTAAGGCTAAATCCCAATTTTCAACCATTGTTATGAATGAAGATTTTAACGCTATGGAATGCCTAAATGGAGTTCTTATTTGAATCATCTAGTTGATGATGATGATACTATCATATTTTATTCTGTTGATTTGAAATCTTCGCAAATGATTATGAGTAATTTAGGGGAATATAAAAGACAATCTGGTCAATAAGTCAACAAAGAAAAAAAAGTTTTTTCTATGTCTATCATAAGACTGTTAGACATATTATTCAACAAGTCAAATATTTCATTGGATTTCAAAAAGGAAAGTTTCCATTCACTTATTTGGGTTTTCCTATTAGTCATGCAAGGAAGAGGAAAGCTTATTTTTCAAAACTTATTAAGAAGGTGAGAAATAAACTACATGCCTATGAAGGAAGACTTTTATCTTTTGGTGGTAAGGTTGTCCTTATTTATAATGTTTTACAGGGAATTCTAATTTGTTTGTTATCTTCTATCCCCCCCTCCCCCCTTAAATTTGTTATTCATGAAGTTCACAAGTTGTTTGCTAGATTTTTTTGGAGTAACAATTAAGGGTAAAGACATAAACATTGGGTCTCATGGACCAATATGTATTTTCCCAAGGAAGAAGGTGGGCTTGGTTTCAAATCATTATTTGATGTGTTCAAATATTTATTTACTAAGCTGTGGTGGACTTTCAGAACTAAGAAATCCATGTGGACCAACTTTGTGTGGCACAAATACTGCAAAAGTTTAAGGCCTCAAGTAGTAGAATGGAAGAGAGGTTCACAATTGTGGAAATATATGCTTGAGGCTAGAGATAATTTTGGTTAGATGATTTAGTGAGAGACTAAGCGTGGGCATTCAAGTGTTTGGTATGATAACTGGACTAAAATAGGTGCTTTACATTATGTCCTTCCTCTATCTAACAACTGGGATTTATCTGTGGAAGATGTTAGTGAACTTATGGAAGATGGCAATTGGAAGAATGATAGGTTGTAGCAACTTTTCCCTCAGCAGATTATTGAACAGATTCATAGTGACTTGTTTTGTTTAGAAGTTACTGAAAAATAGGATAAACCATGGTGGATGCTTTCAAATTTTGGTAAATTCATTGTTAGCAGTGCATGGGAAGAGGTAAGGCCTAAAAATGAGGTTCAGGTATATATTCTCATATTTAGACTAAAGGATTGCCTTTTAAGGTATCCTTTTATTTTTGGAGAATAATAAGGCAAAGAATTCCTATTGGGGAGGTTGTTATTAGGATAAAGGTGGTGGAAGAAGCTCTTTGTTATTTCTGTGACAATCAACAATCGGAAACTATTGATCATGTTTTCTTTACTTCACTTTTTGCTAAAAAAGTTTGGAATTTCTTTGCTAGTGTTATTGGCACCCTGACTACTGGATCCCAATTGAAGGTCTTTATTATTAATTGGTGGAATATGGAGGCTCCTTCTAAGTGTAGGTCTATTTTAAATGCAGTGCCTGCTTATATTGTCTGGCAGTTATGGAAAAGGAGGAATACCCTTAAGCATGGGGAAAAGATGTCTTTCTATAGGATATTAGAGAAGATTAGTAAGAAACTTTGGTTTTTGTCAAGAGAAAAGTATCACTAGCTACAAAATCTACCCTTAACTAGCCACTTCTATTGAAATTTTTGGAGGATTATATCCCCATTATTGTGACTAAAATGGTGCATTGTAAGAAACTTGATATTGGTTACTACAAGTGTAACACAGATGGGGCTTCAAAAGGTAATCATGGACCTAGTGCAAGGGGTTTTGTGTGAGAGATTCAGATGGAAATTTCATATATGCATAATCTGCTGGACTGCCACAGGGGCTAATTTAGTAGCTGAAGCTAAAGCATTGATTACTAGTTTGGAGTTCTGCATTAATAAACATTACACTCCTTTAGTGATGAAGATAGATTCATTGATTTTGAAAAAGATTCTTGATGGTATATGGGAGGTCCCATGGGAGATAATCTTGGAAGTGAAGTGATTTAACTTGATAAGAAATAAAGATATAATACTGGTGGAGCATGTCTTTAGGGAAGGGAATCAGCTATCGAATTTTTTTGCTAACCTGGGTGTTCATTTTGCAGGTTCATTAAGATTTCATAACCACAAGGAAAAAAGATTATTAATATGGAGAAAATGCAAATTCCAAATATTAGAATGCATAAGTTTCAAAATACATGTTATGGATGTAACAACGCAAGCAGGCAAACAATTAATAAAGTAGGGTCAACAACAATCATAATAGCAGAACCAACAAATATGATTTCAATCACTAGTCAAATAGATATCGACATCAGGCTTCCAGTGCAGGATTATGTCTAACTACAAGAGCTAAAGTGTCGGAGTAAGGATTACCAACAAAGGAATGATGATACTTCTCTAAAAATCAATGTGGTAGCTATAATTCTTCTCTGAACAGTGGTATTAGTGACGTTTCGAGGCTCAATCTGTTGGAAAAGATGAATAATTATCATACCACTTTCCAAAGAAGTCTCAAGATCTAGTTTGAATTAGCAATTGTCATTACCTTATAAATGCAGATCTAGCTTGAAATCTAACAAAGAGCTGAAGAAGTCTTCCTTGGTAGTGATTTCATAGCACTTGTGAGACTTGTAAGTGTCTTGGGTGAAATCTCTCCAAGCTCTTTGAGCTGTTTTTGATGCCAACTGTTATGGCTAAAGGTACTGGTGTCTTTTGTGTTCCTTCAACGTCTTGGCATCATGAAGTTGGCTCACTCATCACTTTTGATCATCTTCTCCGATGGGAAAGTTCAGACAGTTCCTTTCCTAATCAAGTTGTTGTCCCTTTGTGAAGAATGTTCTTATTTTTCTCCTTTGATTTTTTGTTTTTGTTTTTGTTATTTTGGGCTTTGGGGCCTTGTTGGGTTAGTTTATCAGGCAATTGGCCTGGTAGATTTTATTGCACGTGATTTTTATTTAATCCATGGTGACCTGCCACCCTTCAATATTTTTTAAAAACCATGGTTATGATTCTTACAATTCTAAGAATCTAAAAGAGTAAATTCAGTTTGAATGGTAAAGAAAACTTACCTCAAAGATGGAAAACCCCCAAGTTTGGTGAAAATCTCACTCTCTTAGCCCTTGAACAACTTTTGGAACAATAGGAATAAAAAACGTCATTTTTCTATTTTAAACTCTTAATTTGCATTCTCTTGCTGCATCGATGAATCCATCGCTGCAGCGACACTCAAGTAAAAGGGCTTAACACTGTGGTGACACTTTTGTCATTGTGGTAACATTGCTGCAGTGACGGATTTGTCGCTGCAGTAACGCCAAAATAGTAGCTCAAGTCGTTTCTAGCTCTTTCCATTTCACAACACACTTTTCAAATTTTGGCATTACGAATTGACCCTTTCACGATAAGCATTATACCAGAGTTTTACTATCCTATTTTATGCATTGGAAGCTTCTACAATTTTCTAAACTCGCCATTTAACAGATTATTAACTCAAATCCACTAATCAACACACTAATGACTACTAGATTTTCCTAGACCACACCACACTCAAAATCCACCTAAAACTAGGCTAGCCCTAAATTTCACAAAATTGGTCTAGGGAACAACTAAGATGAGATTTTTCTCTCTATTTTAGCATAACGACATTTTGGGTCATTGAATTAGATACCAATTTACCACTCATTCATCCCCAAATGACAACTAGCAAGAAAAGATGAACAAAATAAGCAAAATGTTACCTGACTTAATAAACAAATGACGATAGCTCTTATGCATATTTGCCTTAGTGTCCCATGGGGTCTCCTCAATAGAACGATTACACTATTAGACTTTCATGGATGGAATCACCTTACTTCTGAACTTTCTCACATCTCTATCTAAAATAGCGATTGACTCCACTTCATAAGAGAGCTTTGTGTCAAACAACTCTGAATCCCAACGGATGATATAATTCCCATCTCTATGGTACTTATTAAGCATCGATACATGGAACAATATATGGACTCCCAACAAACTAGGAGGTAGAGTCAACCTATAAGCCCCTAACCCTACTCCATTCAATATCTCAAATAGTCCAACGTACCTCAGACCCAACTTACATTTCTTCCCAAACCACATTATACTTTTCATGGGTGACACTTTTAGCAAAACTTTGTCACCATTATCGAAGTGAACATCCCGTAACTTATTATCCGCATACTATTTTTGTCTATTCTGAGCTGCTGCCAACTTCTGTTGGATGAACCTCACTTTCTCCATTGACTCCTTTAACATATTTGTGCCCTAAGGTTTCACCTCAAAGGTATCAAACTATCTAATTGATGATCTACACTTTCTTCTATACAAAGCTTTAAAAATAGCGATTTCGATGCTTGGGTGGTAGCTATTATTGTATGCAAATTCACACAAAGGAAGAATTGGTCCCACTGACCACTAAAATCCATCATAAGCTCGAAGCATATCCTCAAGTACTTATATTATCCATTCTGATTGCCCGTCAGACTTCGGATAAATTATACTTAGGTCTGACCAAGTGCCCAACTTTGGTCAACACTTTTTCCAAAAGTTAGAGGAAAATTACGTACTTCTATCTGATACTATGGAAATAGGCACCCCGTGAAGTCTCACAATCATTTTAATATAAATCTTAGCCAACTTTTCTGCATTATAGTCCACCCGCACTGGAATAAAGTGTGCAAACTTGGTCAATCAATCAATGATTACCCTAGTCACATTTCCTTAGGGTCTTAGGAGGTCTAACAACAAAGTCTATAGTTATTCTTTCCCACTTCCACTCTAGAATGGGCATTCTCTGGAAAGTGCCACCAATTTTTTGATGCTCAAACTTAACCTGTTGACAGTTTTGACATTTAGTCACAAAGTCTATAATGTCTCGCTTCACCCCATGCCACCAATAGTGCTTCCTTAAGTCTCTATACATTTTGGTTGCAAATGGATGTATAGAGTACTTAGAATTATGAACCTCTACAAAGATAATAGGAATCAATTTTCTCACTCGAGGCACACATACACATCCTCAAATACTTAACACTCCCTCTTCATAAAGAATGGCCAACTTTGCCTCACCTTGTAACACTTTCTCACTAATGTTGTTCAGCTTCTTATCCTCAAACTGTCTTTCTTTAATATTCTCAAGGAAAGTGGACTTTGCCTTAACATAGGCTAAAATTCCTCCCTTGATATTCACCTGCAACCTCATAAAACCGTTATTTAAAGTCTGTAGATCTCTAGCCAATAGACGTCGCAACACTCCAACCATGCCAAACTTCCCATACTTTCCAACTTCTGGCTCAATGCTTCTGCCACCACATTAGGCTTACTCGGATGATAAAAATCAAAATATCATAATCTTTAATCAACTCCATCCATTTTTGTTGTCTCAAATTCAAATCCCATTGAGTAAATCATGTTGCAAACTATGTTGGTCCGTGAAAACCTTACACTTTACCCCATAGAGGTAATATATCCATATCTTTAGAGCATACACCACCACTGCCAATTCCAAATTGTGGGTGGGGTAATTCTTCTCATACAACTTTAGCTACCTAGAAGAACAAGTAATTATAATCTGATTCTGCATCAAAACAACACCTAAACTAGACCGTGAAGCATCACAATACACAATGAAATCCTTACCCTACATAGGCAAGGTAAGAATAAGAGTTGAAGTTAGCAAAGCCTTGATCTTTCAAAAGCTCTCCTCACATTCATCATTCCATAAAAAAAGGTACCTCCTTCTAAGTCAAATGAGTCATATACGAAGCAATAGAGGTAAACCCCTTCACAAATCAGCAGTAATACCTGGCCAACCCTATAAAACTACAAACCTTTGTCATATTGGATGGACTGGCCCAATTTTTAATAGCTTTAACCTTTTGCGAGTCTACCATAGCCCTATCTTTAGATACCATGTGCCCTAAAAAGGACACTGAAGACAACCAAAATTCACATTTTGAATACTTAGTATAAAGTTGCTTTTCCTTAAGCAACCTCAATACACTTAGAGTAAACCAATATATCATCTATGAAAACAATTAATGAATTCAAATATGGATTGAATACTTCATTCATCAAACTCATAAAAGCGGTTGGGGCATTGGTCAAACCAAAAGACATAACCAAGAGCTATGTTTTGTGATGTTACTAATTATAATTTCAGGGTTTCGTGATGACTTAATATGTCTATTTTGTGACTTATATGTCCTTGACTATTTCACTTTGATATGTCTAGATATTTGCTTACTACCTATTGTTGTGGTATATTTAATTTCATGGGTTGTTGGGGGAACTTGAACTACGTGAATATGCTTTTAATTAGTTAACTAAGTCATTAATTAGTTCCTTGTCTTTTGAGATTAAATGTATGTACTAATGTGCCTTGTTTCTAGGTGGATTTGGATTGTAGGTGAGGAATCTTTAATAGGCGATAGGAGACTTGAGAGTAATATTTGATGATAGTTAAACTGCTAGGTATGATAATAGGCGAGAATAATCTTGATGACTCTAATTGGTAGTAACTGTGTTAGTGGTTGTCGAACTTATCGCAAGTGAAATAGTATGCTTAGTAATATTTACTAGGATCTGACCGAAATAATAAAGATAATTCAAAATCTTGAGATTTGTTGAGAAAGCGTAATAATTGGTGTAAATATAAGATATAAAGTTGTTCCACAAGATTTCCTGCTGATTTTGTTGATTTATACATGGTGTTGCGTGAACTAATTTTAGTCGACCGATGATGTCTACGTGTGGTGTACTGATACTACTCTTGCTACACTCTTTTGGGGTGTAGGTGTGTTATAGGTTGATTAAAGTTTCTTGATTAAAGTGGTGAGTACCCATCATCAACTTTTTCATACCTCATTCTCAGGTGAAAGTTGTGTCTTTTATTTTCTTGTCACTGCTCTGTATTAGAATCTCCTGTACATGTCTAGACTAGGTCCTTGTGAAATGTTATGTTTTGTTGAATTAAAAACTTGTATTGTTTTAAATATATTAAATATGATTATGACTTCTCAATTGAATTGATTATTATAATGATGTTGTTTATAAATAATTCTGTTTAATAATGATTGGGTAGTAATGGATTGTTCTATTAAGTTAGAATCAAATAGCTGCCCACACAATCTCAAAATTTGGATTGTGACACAGTCCCTTCTTAGCTCCGACAAGAGCCCTAATGAAACTGTCTTCCATCATATTACAAGAACAATAAATTTTTAGGTAAAAGGGAATACCAAATTAGAGAGAGTTTCTCAAAATTTGTTCACTATTATGGATTTGGCCTCTTTCCTCATCTAGTCATTGCCGTTCACGGACGTTGTTAAGAAAATCAAATATTCCTGAGGGTTCGAAGTTGGATAATATTTGGGAATGTTAGGCATCTTGAACCGGTTTGAAGTTCGATCATATTTGGGAATGTTGGGCATCTTGAACCTCTTCGGGATAGGCTTTGTCACTGTGTTGGCCATGTAGGGTACCTTGGTATAACTCTTTATGTCCGGGCCTTTGATGATATGATGATCTCCTTGGATATAATTTATGCGAGACTAAAGTTCCGCCTATTGGGATTTCATCTCCTTCATTAGCCACTTTAGCATGGCTGCCGCGCGGGGTCATAGGGGTTTCAATCTTGGATTCTACTTTCTAAGCTTCACATTTTTCTGATCTACCATCAAGTTCCTCTTCATCGAGAGCATTTCACTCATTTCCTCTTGAAGTGTTTGGTGTCTATTGGGCCAGACCGCCCTGAAGTTTGTATATTTTTTACCTTGAGCCTCCATCTTGGCTATCAACTCCTTCTGAGGTCAGCAAATCTTTTGAGGATCTTCTGTAGCCCTTCCACTCTTTCCTCTATTTCATCCTCCTAGCCAAGAAGCCTACAACCCTTTTTGGAGTATTCACATTCTTTATGTCCAAATTAAAGGGTAAGTCTTTCTCATTCTGGTGGGTCATTTATTCATTGGAATCTATAAAGCCAGGAAGCAATCTATAAAGGCAGGAAGCAACTCTCGTTGCCTCTTCAGTTGCGGCCATGTTCTTTGTTTATTCATCGTCATTAGCCATACTCTATTACCTGCAAAGAAAAACACAAACAAGCTAGCAAGGAAAAAATAAGATTAAAACCACATAGTTGCTCAGGCCCCATGGTGGGTACCAACTATTTATCATGAATTTGTAGATAGGTCAAGAACACACGTTATGATTTAACCTTATTTTTGGTCTGATTTACTAGTGGTTTAATAGGTAACAAATGATAAATATAGTCAAAATATAACATAAATGAAATAAACAAGGGAAAGAAAACAAATCCAGACATATCAATCTGAAGCAAGTGACAATGGTCCTGAGATCAGCTCCCAGCTATCAAAGGCTATTCTCTAAGTAGGATAGAGTATAAACTAAAAATGCTTAGAGACCAAGAAAGCTATTGTATTCACTAGAACAATTGGAGTTAGGATTCCTTTATAAGTGAAGAGGAGAAACTATTTATAAGATATAATATTGGGCTTTGACTAATTAGAATATGCCACTAGATCTCTAAAGTACTATAACCCATGACTTTGTACCACATGTTTAATCTATTGGAGGGTGTGTGATGCGAGGCTAAATGTTATACTATTTTTCTATCATTCGCCTCACAGTTGTTTTTTTTTTATTATCATTTTGAGTTTAAATGTTGGGAATTACCCATGTGTGTTTTGTTATATATTTATTAGTAAATATGAGTAACTCTCTTTGCATGAGGGCATATGGTAGACAAAAGGTAGGTGAAGTGTTTGATCTCTTGGTTAGGTAACGTGTATGAGTTTGCTAATATCGTGGAGTCTGCTTTTGAGGCTAGGAGGTTTTGGAGAAGTTATTCATTAGTTTTAATTGTGAATGAAACATGTACAATAAAAACTTGCTATCGTTTTCTGTGTTCGTGGTAGCCTTAGTCTGAGTAGAACTATTCATTGGTATAGTCTTGAGTGTCATGTCTAAGTCATGAGTATATAGCTTACTCGAGGAAGAGCAAGGGTTTAAGTGTTGGGTGTTGATGTGAGGCTAAATTTTATACTATTTTACTATCATTCGCCTCACATTTGTTCTCTTTTAGGATCATTTTGAGCATAAATGTTGGGAATTACACTTGTGTTTCATGTTTTGTATTTTTAGGAGCGTATTGAGGGATATGGAGAGCAAACAATGGAAGAATAGGCAAGAACACCATAAAGCACCATGTAGGAAACCAAGGAAGTGGCCAAACTATACCAAGTCTTGTGCCAATGCCTCGCCTTGTAGCTGTGGAGCGGAGAAGACATGCTTGCGAAATTTTGCTGAATACCCCTACACCACTCCTTTATTTAAGGCAGTGGCGTGAGTTACACATTGCTTCAGAACTTTCTGTGCCACACTTTGCTTCAGGCAGTGGTGTGAGTTTGTGAAACTCTTAGAAGTTTAGTTTGCCTATTGCGCCACTGGCTTGTTTTTTGCCAGTAGCATGAGAAAGGGATTTCCTTGTCCGAGTTGGAGATGGCCTTATTTTATTCCCACGCACCCTAAACTCTATAAATACTAATTTTTTCCATAAAAAATAAGGTGGACATTATTTTAGAGCCTGGATCTAGAGCAAAAGAGTTTTATCTTCTGGTTTGTTTTATTTTCTTAAATTCTTCTAAATTTCTTTCGTACTTCTCATGAATTTTTGGATATATTTGCGAATCATAAGTAGCTAAATACTTTGTTCTAGGGTTTTGGCATAAAAATGATGGTTGAAGTTTGAATATGGTTCAATTATATTAAGTTTTCCATCTTCAAGTTATTTATTTCTTCTTGATTTGAATTATTTATTTGCTTGATTACCTTACGAATATCATATATAGCTTGTTTGTTGTACTTGAAAAAGGGAACTACAGGTGTAAAAATAAGAAATAGTGCTAGTTCATGAACCTTATAGGGAAAGGGAATCGATTCTTCATTGAGGATAGAAATATACCCTGTGAGCTAGCTTAGTTGATACAAACAACGTCTTAATGCACTTCACTATTGATCGATGACCATAGAAATATAGGCATTAGGGGTAGTCGAGTAGTCTTAGAGTTGTTGGAAAAATGCTCGATAAGGGATTTAAACATACAACTAATGACTCTGGAAAACCAATAGACGTGATGATAGGAAGACTAAAGATTGTTGGAATCGCCAAGACCCTGGACTTCCCTCTAAAATTGTCTCGAAACCAGAATATCTACAAAGCTTGAACCATATTTTTAAGACTTTCTAGTTAATCATAGCGTAGTTAAATCTCAAATAATTACTTGTTTCTTTTCTCGAATGGTAAAATAAGAATTTGAATTAGATGAGTGAACTTCCAAGTCTCTGTGGGTACGATATATGGACTTAAAGTCCTATACTACTTGTAAGGCCATGTGTACTTGCATGCGCGTTTGGACTCAACAAGTTTTTGGCGCCATTTCTGAGGACTTGTGAAAGATTATTTTTTGATTCAAGTTTAAATTCACACTATTCAAATCTTATTGGTTTCATTATTTCTGTGCATCTCAGATGATAGACACAATGTATGCCAAACACTAGGAGTCAAGGTAATCCCTTGGTTCCTCTTGATCCAAAAATCAAAAGAACGTTGAGAGCACGAAGATGAATGGGTGATCACAATATTAATCCTAACCCCGTCGTCGATGTAGAAGCTCGATAAGATTCGGAAGCAACCTCAAAAAGGGTCCCAGTGTTGAAATTTGCCAGGCCTAACCTAGAAAATGCATCCAAAGCTATCATGAAGCTTGACATCAATGGGAATTTTGAGCTAAAAGAAGGAACAATATGACTGGTGCAGAATAAGTGTGTCACAACCCAATTTCATAGGTCATGATGGCACCTACTATAACCCACCATTAGGTAAGCCAACCCGTAGTCCAAAACAGCTAGTAACGGACTACCAAAAGAAATAAAGGAAACAACAGAATAAATATAATAACCAAGCTAATATAAACCCAAAACCTGGTGGAGCCAGTACAAGAGCTTCTAATACATCAGGAGTACAAGTGAAATACAGGAAAAATGTATGTATACAAGCCATCTCCGACACAACATAGAGAATAGTCTAACAATAAGAGGGAGAGTAAGAATACTCCAAAATGTCGGGAGCTCACCCCATATCTCCGATCCATAGCTGCTCCGCACGACATACACACATCAACGGCGATAACTCACACTATGACCTGCAGGCTGTAGAAGTGTAGTATGAGTACCAAACACGTGGTACTCAGTAGGCAACGACCGATTGAGCTTCAGAAATAATGTAAGCATAAATAACATGAAGGCATAAAAGTAACTACATGCAACTATCCACGAAACTAGTCATAACAATATTCTGGGGCAATAGAGATAACTATCCTATCCTGACAACATTCAGGAACTAAAGTGCAATACCATATATCACTGGCCAATATACCAATGAAGAATGAAAGAAGGATATATAATAGTATTACAAGGCCAAAAGATGCATATACATTGTAAATAGATAAGGAAAGAGAGGGATATACGGTGATACTATACATATAAGTATACATATAGGGCTAACTCAAAGGTAACTACTTGAAGGAGTCAACCTAACATCTTAAGGTCCATAGCCAAGTAAAAGAGCCAACACTAGCCTCATCAAGCCTATACCCAAAGGGTGACAAATCCTGGGGTAAACCAACCATAATATAATCTACCGAAAGGATAAAGGAATCAGAAACGTACCTCTAATCTCAAGTACCAGTACGCAACCAACCTGCCATGAACTAACCATAATAAACAATAATAAAGTAACCAGCTAGTCCGGGCAAACAAGTACCTAACCGGACCCCCATAAGCCTGGAAGGTTCACAGAAACATTCAACAAACAGCAACCATAACCCGTACCTATACAGCCCCCCATAAGACCAATAGATAAAGGCGCCAAACAACTATACTGGTGACAGGGAATGCATATGAATGGATATATGCAACATAAACTGAAATGCTATAACCATGTCGGGGGCACCAAACTCGAACTGGTTCCACAATCTCAAAGCATACCAGGGACACCGACCTACGGCAACCAGGCTTCTCCGGTACGACGTCTCTTGGACGAAGGGGACCCCTAGGGGATTCGGGAAAATCCATATACACTGCCTGGTCCCGATCCAGGACTTCCAATAACCATCATAATCCATCTACTCCGTCCAGTATCGGAGATATATATATATATATATATATATATATATATATATATATATATATATATAAAATCAGTGCACGAACTCGAATCGTGGCTAAAAGGATATAAATCTGTAAATCCATTGCTTAAGATCATGCTCGGGACTAAATCATCATAATCATGTACAAAGGGTCGGAATAACCCTCGACCAAATTAAATAGTAGTGGTAAGATGAGTGGATAAATAATGGACCGAAATCATCCTCGGTAGGAGTTCTAAAACATCATTTTCAGTTCCAAAAGCTCGTAATCCAGTAAATAAGGTGGTACGATTCCTGTTATAAAATAACCCTTTTGAAAAGTGAAAAGTGGGAATAAATATCCTTTTTGGAAACAGTAGTAAAATCAAGGTTTTGGTTAGAATCGTACCACTAAATGAGCATGAATGCACCAGATAGTATGCATGCTATCACCAGTATCCAGACAACATAACCATAAGCGCCTCAGCGTCTATAAATGATAATCTTTCCCTTGCTAAGGGCAGAATATTCACCAAAGTCCAACTAGCCTCATAATCATAGTCTCGGGCCCAATACCATATAACCAATATAGCAAGGTCTCATAACCCGGGCAACCACAATAATCAAGGGCATAAAGCCACCACAAGGATCTAATCGGGGAAAAACCTCTCGAATCGCTAAGAAAAATGGTAAGTCTCATACCAAGGGATCCTTAATCATCAGCTGGGGTTAACATGCTTATCTTTAAGGGCGATAGGGCTTTATGGACATAACAAATGTTTATACTAGGGCTCGGGTCACATCCCTACCACAAATTCCATAAAATAGTCTAAGTCATGCTATACTAGACATAATCCTATCCTATATTCCCTACCTAGAATGTAGTCTTTAATATACACAATCTCATAGAGAAAAGTAGACCGAAGCCTACCTTGATTTCGAACCGCAATCCTTGAAGTTTCCACCAATCTCTCAACCTTGCTCCACGATCCCGAATCGACGTCACACTATCAAAATAGTAACCTACACATCATTACGAGTAAAATGATACCCATATTTTAATATAAAACTCCGAGCCCAAAATTGGGTCAATAATGGGCTCGTGGGGCCCATTAATAGAATCCCAAAATTGAATTCGTCACGAGGCCCCTCGAACGTTAAAGAATATGTGCTCAAAATTTGAACACAAATGGAGCATAAATTGGGGCTCAAATCAGTCCTCCAAAGATTAGGATTTCAAAGACCTAATTTCTAAGAATTTACAATGAAATGGGATGGAAATCAACGGTTAAAATTTATGGATAATGACCAAGGAGTGATGAGCTAACTTACCTTAGCTTCAATGGGGGAATCCCCACTCTTTCTCACTCCTCATGCTCTCAACAATAGGGGAAAAGGGTAGAGAAAATGAGAGAAACTCAGGTGAAAGAGGAGATTTATCAGCCCTCAGGTGCCGCTAAAGAGGACACCTGGGCGCTTAAGCGCCTACTGCTAAAGCGGTACATGACCACTAAAGTGGTCGGGCAAGGAAAGGCTGAGGCCGCTTAAGCGGGTCTTGGCCGCTAAAGCAACGTCCGCTTAAGCAGACCTTGACCGCTAAAGTGGACCTCAGCCAAATAGCTAAGGTCGCTAAAGCGGCTCATAGTCACTAAAGCGACTCTTTGAACGCTTTACCGGTCAAGCCAGCTATCAGCTACCAGATTTTGCTAAGTCTAAAATGGATTCCGACCGGGTGCTCGGGATTCGTTCGAAACCCCGTGACCGGAAACAAACTATGCTACCATACCAAATTCGACATTCTGGACTCAATAAACCTATCAAAATTTCCATCCGAATTCATTTTGATTAAATGTGGGTCCCACACCTATAGTTCCATTTTAACCAATTTCCAATCAATAGCCCAAAATGAGTCTGAAAGCCTTGGGACCTGAACCAAGGGTCCCCCTAGCCTAAAATTAGAGTTCTAGAGCTGATGGCACTGTCATAATTTCCATCTGATGTCTCCTACTAGGATTTTTGGTCTGAAACCAAATCCTTAACAGCGAAGGTTCCAAAATAGGGAAATGGGTCTAAAACCCAAACGGACTATCTGATAACCAAACCGACAGTTCTGGAAAGTCATAAATGACATGTCGCTGCTACGGGAAGGCTCAAAATTCCAAAATGCATGGAAATCGAGGAAATAGCCTGGAGGGTCATTACAACATGCCAGTATTAGAGTAGGCCTCATGAAGACCCATATAAGCACCTTATGACATTCATTGAGCTGAATGAAAATTTCCATTATCAAAATATCTCAGACGAGTATATGAAATTGGACTAATTTTCATTTTATTTGATCTGTAAAGCTAATGAATAGTTGTAGATTCAATATGCCAGTTCTATAACTTCATGGCAGATCTTGTTTGATAAATTTCTTAATAGGTTTTTCTCATCTAGACGGACAAAAAAGTTAAGAGGAAAGATATTTGGATTTATATAGAAAGATGGTGAATAGCTGTCTCAAGCATGGGAGAGGTATAAGGGCTATTTTTGAGATTGCCCTCATCATAAGCAACCAAATGAGATCATCGAACATAATTTTATAGAGGGATTGAAGCTGGATTCTAAAGCACTGCTAGAAGCCACTTCTCAATGACAAATTTTGTCTAAGAGCTATGATGAGATTAAGGCACTTCTTAATTTAATATCGTCAGGCAACAGAGATTTTCAGGAATCGAGTCGAGTCTTTGGCACATAAAAAACTCTGGGTGAGCTAGAAGTAGATAGTGTTGCTTCTATACTATCAGACATCTCTTAATTGGTAAATATAATAAAAAATTTGGTCACCAACCAGAGTGCTATCCAGGTTCCATAGGTCTAACAAGTGCAGCCGATGCAACCAGTATGTGAGTTTTGCAGAGAAAATCATGTGAATTTTTGATATCCTCTGAATCCCAAATTTATTTATTATGTTGGCCAATAGAATCGTGGTGGTGTTTTCAGGGAAATAACTATGATCAAAATTTTATAAATCATCCTAACTTCTCTTGGGGTGGTAACCAGTAGAAACCACAATAAAACTTCCAAAAACCTCATGCTCCACAACCAAGCAATTCCTTAGAAGAGACAATGAAACAGTTTATGAGGAAACAAACTCAGATTGTTAACAAAATGCAAAAGTCCATTCATGAGCTTGAGGACAAGTAGGACTACTAGATATATCACAGAACATCATTCCACCTATGGCACTCCCGAGTAACTCTAAAAAGAACCCGAAAGAGAATATTAGTGCAGTTAGTCTGAGAAAAGGAAAAGAACTTGATGAGGTACCACCGAAAGAAAGGATGTATATTTTACAAGTGAGCAGATTTCAGGGCTAGTAAAGGAGGTCGATGAACAAGTTATGAAATAGCCAGAGGTGGTGCCAGCTTAACCACCTTGACCATTTTTGCAGCGATTTCAAAAAGAAAAGTTGACTCAACTTGTAGGAAATTTCTTAATATCTTGAAGCAGGTACATATTAACATTCCGCTGGAGGAGTTATTTAACAAAGTTCCTAAATATGCTAAGTATCTGAAGGATATTATGGCTAATAAAAGTCATTTGACGGATTTTGAAACTCTATCACTTACTGAGAAGTGTAGTTTTAGGTTAAAAAGCAAGATACCCCAAAAGCTGAAAGATCTAAGTAGCTTCACCATACCTGTTTTCATAGGTGACTGAGAGGTTGGGTTGGCACTGTGTGATTTGGGTGCAAGCATAAATCAGATGCCAACTTTGGTGTTTAAAATATTAGGTTTATGTGAGCCAAGGCCGATAATTATCACACTGCAGCTAGCGAATAGATATCTAGCATATCTAGATGGAATCATTAAAGACATGCTAATAAAAGTGGGACCATTCATTCTGCTAGTGGATTTTATTATTCTTGATTATGAGGCCAAAGAAATGATACCTATTATTCTTGGTAGGGGTTTCTTAGCCACTGCAGATTCCATGATTAGAGTCAAGTTAGGAAAAAATGTCCATGACTGTAAATGGTAAAGAGGTTGTGTTCGACGGTTTCAAAGACACAAAATTTCATGCCCATTATGAGGTTAAAAACTATCACTGTGATGGAACCACAAAACATGGATGCAGAGCCTGATTACTTCCTCACTTATAAGGACCATTAGAAAGACCTTTCATGCCCATTATGATAGAGTTACAGCTTCAATAAATTATTGGGAAAGAAAAAACAACGAGCTTTTGTTCTTAATTTGAATGATTTCCTATCTAATTAGACGTTAAAAATTATTAGTGCCTGATGTAGGAAGGGTTTTAACTTTTCTATCTTCTCATTCATTCCCTATGTTTCCTTCTTCCCCTAATTCTTCCCATTCTACCAAAAAATTCTCTATAAGAATTCATTAATCTAGATCGGCTAATTGTCCTCGGCTAGCACCTGCAACAGTAAAGATTTCTTGATTGGGAAAAGTATCAAAACCCTGGGTAGTAAACAAAAAGTGGGATGTTATATTTCCAAGATTGGATTTCATATTTGAATAAACCTTGTGAAGAAGTGGAAGAATGTTTTCACATACTTGATGTAACTTATGCGTATGTGAGAGGAGACACCCCATTCAAGGAGCTTGAAAGATCAGCGACATGGAAGAAGCCAAATCCTTCCATTGAGGAGGCTTCGGTTCTTGAGCTAAAACATTTGCCATCGTATTTACGTTATGTATTTTTGGGTAGTAATGACACACTTCCCATAATCCTTCTTCATTATTTTCTGATGCACAGGTTGAAAGAGTGCTCAAAGTTCTAAGAGATAGAATTAAGACCATTGGTTGGATCATAACTGATATTTGTGGAATCAATGGTTTGAAATTATCAAAAAAGAAGTCATAAAGTGGCTTGATGCATGCATTATATACCCTATTTCGGACAGTCATTGGGTAAGCGCAATCTATTGTGACCCAAAAAAGGTGTAATCACAGTGGTGAAGAATGATAATGATGAACTAGTGCCACAAAAACTGTGATCGAGTGGCAGATTTGCATTGACTACCGTAAACTGATCACTGTGACCCAAAAAGATCATTATCCCTTGCCTTTTTAGATCAGATATTGTCACACCCCAAACCCCATTGGGGCGGACTGGTAACCGAAGCCGTTAAGGCTTGAGAGAACCAACCTTCATTCATGTACACTCATATGCATGTCACTAAATGAACAACACTCTATCATATATAGATACAAGATACCAATGGCGGAAGTCATGGAGAAACAATCAATAGATATGAAACTTGGTCGTTGGGGCCATCAAGTCAAAATGGACATACATTTCTTCATTCGTCTTACAAGGTCTACAAAGCCTCTAATAGATACATAACCAACCAAAAGTCGGGACAAATCCCCGCTTTATGCAACATTTACATAGTACCAAAACAAATGTACACATGTGACTTGGAAAGCCCCGAATCAACCTGGAGCTCACCAACAGTCGGCAGATAACTTGTATCCTACTGTGGAGGTCTACTAGCTCCTGTGCCTACAGCAAATAAGGTAAGTCCCCAAAGGGACGTCAGTACGAAGAATGTACTGAGTATGTAAGGCTATAAGAAACTGCATGAAACATAGGAACTTCAATGGAATCAAATACAAGTGAATAGTCAATATAGATAAACCACCGTTCTGTGTATGTGGAACCATGCATTACATTCATTACTTTACTTTATCCTTCTTTGCATTAAGAAATTTTAAAGCATATAATAAACAAATGACCAACTGATCAGTGGTAAAAGAGGATGACCCATGCTAGGTATTTTAACCCCTGTGATACGATCCTCATAAATACACAAATCGGGATCGACCCATGCTAGGATTTTCTTTTCACCCCTGGGATACCACCCGTGATATTGGGATCGACCCATCATAGGTGTTCCTTTCACCCCTGGGATACCACCCAAGAATACACAGATTCTGTTTACATCATTTCTTTCTTTGAGATAGTTCTTTTGGTGGTCATAACATTATGGGATCTTTGGAACTTCTGTCAATGAATAAGAGACACGTGAATGACAACATATGACAACTTGAAATGAGATACTTTGAGATATTTTAAAATAAGAACAAGTCGGTAACAATGAAAACAAGATATGCTGTCAAAGGATACTGAAAGAGTAACCTTACATAACTTATCTTCCCAGTATGAATACACAATCCTATGTGTGAATACAATAATCCCGCTTCTTCCTTACGTGTTACTCTACAACACAAGTACATAGCAGAGCTCACGTTAACAACTAACTACATTACTAGTGCATAAGACGACAATGAGCTACGTGACTACCATATAACATCATTTCATTCTTCTACAATACAACTCACTGCATTACCATACCAACAACACCAAAACATTCCACACATTAACCAAGATATCATAAAGCGATAGCATTTCACACCAAAGTTATACTTTACATTTCCCCTTCAATACTACGTCACCTTTACTCTATCAAGTCACTTAAATACCTTTCACAATAACACATTAACAACAATACATAATTGATATAATCCAATATGCCTCTGAACGACCCCTTAAATCCATTCAAAAGGTACCATAAGTTGATAATTGCATCCAAAAAGGGTATAGGGGCCTTGGGGGGTAAAATAGATTCAAAAACAATTGAAACAAAGTTCTGGAGGGAACTGCGAAGCCACCTACGTATAGGGGCCTTGGGGGGGCAAAGAGATGCAAAAACAATCGAAACGAAGTTCTGGAGGGAACTGCGAAGCCACCTGCACCCACAGGTGGGTGAGGTGCAGCCGCAGGTGCCCATTGTCCTTGTCCAGGGCCACCTACATTGGCATCTGCGCCCGCAGGTGCCCCATCCGCGAAGGCAGATGCCTGGTTCGACCAAAATAGGTCTCTTTTGGGTCCTTTTTTGTAATAAATGGTCCATGGACATAATTAAGATTCTCTTTTCATATTTTAAGTTATCTTGGATTCCAATGAACAATCATGGTTTCACAACGCACATGAACATCACAAAACTACATTTTCCTTTCAATACACCACGAATTCCATGCACAATTTCACATCAACAATTCCAACGGTTGTACAAAAAGAGAAAGAAAGTTAGGGACATAACCACATCTTACATGTTGACATTTAATCCATCAAATTCACTTCCTTCAAGACCTCAAGTCCACTTTTAATTTTAGAAGGCAAAACCCTTTACCGATTAGCAAAAGTAGATTGTTTTACACATAGTGGATTGTCCAACACTTTGCCAACATAACCAACATGATTTATACACCATCTCATGCACATAATATATTAAAACATAAGATTAAATACTTACAAAATCTTACAAGAGGATGATCTTGTCCAAGGGAATGATAGCTTAGGGTTTGAAAGAGAAATGAAATATTGTTGGAAAATTCTAGGAATGTGCATGTGTCTTTTGGTGAATAAAATCTAATTTTTGTGCCTTTTATAGGCCCTCATGGCCATCCTTAGCCACACACTTAGTCATAAATGTTATGTTTACTTGGTCAAAGTTAGAATGGATCATTTCTCCATTTGGGCCATGTCTTATGGCTTAATTTTGTGCCTTTATTGAGCCCATTAGCACATGTTAATTCAGCCCACTAAAATTAATGTGGATTATGCCAACCATCTCATGTTTAAATAATTCCAAAAATGTTACGGTAATCAAATAGGTTTGGAAATGTACGGGGTATTATAGATATTGAATAGATTGGTTGGCCATGACTACTATTTCTTCCTCGATGGTTACTCGAGCTACAATCAGATTATGATAGCACCTAAGAACTAAGAGAAGACCACGTTTACATGTCCCTATGGAACTTTTGAATTTAGGAGGATGTCATTTGGATTGTGCAATGCTCTAGGAACCTTTCAGAGATGCATGATGTCTATTTTCATAGACAAGGTGGAATGGTATGTTGTGGTATTCATGGATGATTTTTTAGTATTCAAGGACTCTTTTGATGAGTGTTTAGAATACTAAGATGATCTGTTGGCGAGATGTGTAGAGACGAACCTAGTTTTGAATTGGTAAAAATATCATTTCATGGTTTAGAAAGGAATCATGCTTGGGAAAGAGATTTCAAAAGCAAGAATTGAGGTTGATAGAGCTAAAATAGAGGCGATCAAACAATTACCACCACCATTATCAGTAAAAGAAGTGCAAAGCTTCCTAGGGCATGATGGTTTATATTGCAAGTTCATCAAAGATTTTTCAAAGATTACGACTCTTATGTGCAAGCTACTAGAAAAAGATGTTAATTTCTTATTTGATGAGTTCTGCTACTGGGATTTTAAGGAGTTGAAGAAGAAATTGGTTGCTGCTCTAATCATTATTGCGTCGAATTGGTCTCTACTATTTATATTGATGTGTGATGTAAGTGATTTTATTGTTGGGGTTGTTGTTGGGTAGAACAGAGATAAGATGCTTCACCGTATTTACTATGCAAGCAAGACATTGGATACGACTAAAAAAAATTACACAGTTACAGAGAAGGAATTACTAGCAGTGGTTTACGCTTTTGACAAGTTCAGATCTTACTTGGTGGGCACAAAGTTAATTGAGTATACTGATCATATAGTAGTTCGGTATTTATTTGCAAAGAAATATGCAAAATTGAGACTCGTTTGGTAGATATTACTACTTTAGGAGTTTGATATAAAAGTTTGAGATAGAAAAGGTAGTGTGAACCAGGTTGCGGACCATTTGTTGAGATTAGAGGTCAGAAAACATGTTGATGATGGTATTGAGATCACTAAAAATTTTCTAGATAAAAAATTGTTTGCCATAGACGCACAGGAGTTGTCATGGTATGTTGACAAGGTAAGCTTTATAGTAAGCGATATGTATCCTCCTGGTGCAAATAAAGAAAGCAAGAGGCACCTCCACCATGATACCAGATTCTTTATATGGGATGAACCATATCTGTACAAGTTGGGGTCTGATCAACTAGTAAGAAGGTGTGTTACCCAAGAGGAGGCAAGACCAATAATTGATAGCTACCATTTTTCCCCACATAATGGCCATCACAATGGTGCCAGAATGGTGGGTAAAATATTGCTGTTGGATTTTTATTGGCCCACTTTGTTCAAAGATATGCACGCATTTGTCAGAGCTTGCGATAATTGCCAACAGAGAGGGAAAATATCTAAAACATCATGAGATGCCTTTGAATGGGATTATGGAGATTGAGCTACTTGATTATTGGGGCATTGATTACATGGGACCCTCTACTTCATACAAATGAAAGATGTACCTTCTAGTTGTGGTTGATTATGTGTCTATGTGTGTGGAAGCAGTCGCACTTCCTACAAATAATGCAACTGTAGTGGACAAGTTTTTGAAAAAAATATCTAAGGGTACTTAGTGGATCT
Organism: Capsicum rhomboideum; assembly: GCA_031232105.1. Lineage (NCBI taxonomy): Eukaryota > Viridiplantae > Streptophyta > Magnoliopsida > Solanales > Solanaceae > Capsicum > Capsicum rhomboideum. Next base: position 35,291,831 of record CP124716.1, read on the forward strand.
CTACACCACTTTCTTTCTATTCTATAACGGAGGGTCCATCCCATCCTTGAGAGCAAGGCCCAAAAAACGTCAATAAAATCAAGCATGAGACAAAGTAAATAAAAGATCGCAAGCAAGCCAAAAAGGATCAGAAATGAAAAGAAAAACTGTCTGCCATTTCTCATAATTTTACCTTCAATCCAATCTGATTCTGATTTCGCGGAAAGTCTTTCAAGTTCGGATACGATCACCCAATAGAACCCTCCTTAATTGCCCTAGACAGCACTTGCTTAGTCTTTTTCTAGCTTGATTGCGAAGCATAGTTTGGAAAGGTCAGCTGAAAGACGGTATATATCAACATTCAAACCTATTCCTTTGTGGCTGGCCCCAGTGCTTAACGTCAGGTTCCCTCTACATACATATGAAAAGTAAGCCAGCCGTACTAGCTCATCAACTCGCCTTAACGCACCCCTCACTAAATAGGTGCGGACTTGTGTACGATATCACTTGCCTAACAGCTGCCAAAAGTGGAAGCTTCAATGTTGACGGGCTTATTGTCTCTTTTCTTATCTTAAAAAAAGGGAAAATAAGAGAGGGATCACTCCTCGGGCAGTCGCTAACCGTTACGCCTTCCCTTCTGCTTACACCATTTCTTTGTGAATGCTCCACTTTGCTCTTTGTCGCGCTACTTCCACTAGCAACCGGCTTCGGATTCTCCTTAAGGCACTGTGTTGAGTAGGGATTTGAATAGAAACTCTATTTTGGGGCTCAATGTTGCTGGACTCTACTCCTCTCCCCGGGCTTGCTCCGCTCTATGCCCAGAACTTTAACTCAATCACTTGAGACTTCTGGTCTTATGTCCTCCACACAGGCCTTGAATGTTTCTTCTTATAATGAAGTCGAGTTATGGCATCGTAGATTAGGGCATCTTCATGTGTCAAAGATGCGAGACTTAGTTCCTAGTTTATCTGAATCAGGTGTGTCTTGGGGGTTTCAAAGGCCTTCAAAGAAATAAAGAACTTCACTCAAACTTTCTATTCTATCTCGAACCCTGAGAAAGTATCAGGAAATAAGAAGATTCAAGAGGCAAGAAAGGGATTGGATAAAGACTGGTTCCAGTAGGGGATGTTTATGTCATTACTACATCTCCCTCGTTACGAACAAAAAAGTGGAATGAAATCCCAATTATACACTCCCTTCGTTCTACGAACCCTTGTTAATTCTGAACTTCGTTCGCGAAGGAACCGGACTTTTGATGGGCCAGCCTTTTTATATGCGCCGCTTTACCCTGAAAGGAAAATGAGCTTTGCTCCTCTGGGCGCTAGGCGCTCCCGTGGTTCGCGAGAAGGAAAAAGGATGTTGCATCTGGCACGAGATGATAAAGAGAGAGCTTCGTCTATCGATGAACAGCGAATTGACGGAGCTCTTGGCATTGCTTTGTTTTTCTCTCCTTTCCTATCAGCGAGTTCCAACCCTTTTGTTCGAAATTTCTTCATTTTTAGTGGAAATGCCATAAAGCGTGACCCACGATCCATGATACGAAAACCAAAATCAGAATAACGAATAAAAAGGCGCCAAAGTCTTTTCGAGACGTGCGTAGGATGATAACCTAATTGATTATTCTGAAGAAAGGGCCTGCTATCTTCCAGAATTAGACGTTCCTCCGTTCGACCTAAGAAAAGTGCGGTCAGATTTAGAATCCCCAATGTCTTATTCTTTACCTTCGCTTCGAGGGACAAGCACCGCATATAAGTAAGCGGCATCTAATTTGAATTGATTCACCGGATCTTCCATCTACAAAAATGGAAGAGATGTCTGTTATGGTCGGCTTCATGAAAGCATGAAAGGAAGTAAGGCCATGAGCACTAACGCTCAGAAAGTTACCAACAGACTAAAGACAGAATCCTGAGCGAGCTGAGTGCGTATCCCCAGAGTACAATGCCCTAGAGCTATTGCCAGGGACCGTGGAGGGAGTCTCAATCAATCTTTTCTAGGATTCCTTATCACGCCACACATGGAGATCTTTCCATTGATAGATCAGAGGGTCCTCCCTTGAACAAATTCTTGAAGGTTAGGTTACTACCTGCTTTTACCCATTTGGAACTTCGAGAGTCATCATAAGTGATGAAGATACACACTTCTACAATAGCCTTTTTAATAAACTGTTAGCCAAATATAATGTGAAGTATAAGGTAGCTACCGCGTATCACCCCCAAATGAGCAGTCAAGTTGAGATGTCAAATCAGTATATCAAGAGTATTATCAAGAAAACTATTAGCATAAATAGAAAAGATTGGTCCATGAAATTGAACGATTCTTTATGGGCTTACAGGACAGCCTACAAGACCCCTATTGGAATTTATACGTATAGGTTGGTTTTTAATAAGGCATGTCATTGACCGGTGGAACTGGAGCATAAATCCTACTGGGCCATCAAGCGATTGAATATGGAAATGAATGTTGCGGGGGAGAAAAGATTGCTACAATTAGATGAGTTAGATGAGTTTTGTTCCTATGTGCATGAAAATGAAAAGTTGTATAAAAAAAGAACTAATAGATAGCATGATAAGCACATTAAGAGTCAAACTTTTGAGCTGGGTCAACAAGTGTTGTTGTATAATTCAAGACAGAAGCTATTCAACGGAAAGTTGAAGTACAAGTGGTTAGGACTATTTGAGGTAGCTCTAATAACAACATATGACATGGTAGAATTGAAACCAATAGAGTCGAATAAGACATTCTTAGTGAATGGTCAAATGGTAAAAAAATTACTATGGAGGTGTCATTGAGTGTAAACGAACCTCTATTATTCTCAAGAGTGATTGAGAGGGCATGTGTCATGCCACAATGTTAAATCAGGCGCTGCCTGGGAGGCAACCCATGATTTGTAATAGAATAGAAAAAGAAAAAAAAATTGTGCCACGATCTTAAATAAGGCACTCATTGGGAGGCAACCCAATTTAATTTTCTCCTTAACTTTGTGTATTTTATATTTTTGTAGGACTTGAAATGGATCTGATACGGGGCAAGTGAAAAAAAGAAGAAGCAATTAGATTGCAATCTTGCGCCAGTCTTTCAGAGAAAGGAAGCTGAGATTCAGACAGATCTCAAATCTCGCACCACTACTTGTTTTTGCAAGTGTGGAGCAGAGAAGGTTGTTACAACTGCTCAGCCGAAGCTTGAAAAAGTTGAAAAATTCATGCCACTACTTGCTTTTGCAAGTGTAGTGCAAGACAAGTTAAAAATGTCCATAATTTAAAACACACCAAACCGCACCCCTTTTCCAACTTTTCACATCTTCACTCTTGCAAAACATAAACCTCTCCAAAACCCTTCACAAATGTAAAAGAATTTTTCAACTTGCTTCATTTTTAACAGATCAAGGATACAAGTAAGTGATTTCTCACCCTTTTTTAACCAAAATTATGAGAAGGTTTTATGATTTTCCATTACCCTCTTCCTAAAACTCATATGTTATTGAACTTTAAGTGTACGTTGAAGATTTAGGGCGTGTGAAGGGTGGGTTTTAGTAAATTGTTATTGTGCTGGATTGCATAGGAATAGAACTATAAGTCCTTATGAAATAGAGAGGGTTTCACACTATTCATTCTTCTTGAAAGAAAGAATTAAGTTCTATAACGTCCCATTCCATCGTTACTGAAAATATTTGTTGTAACAGCATGAGAACCTCTTTCATCAAAAGTTATAGGAGCAATTTTTTAGTACAGGAGTGTATTGGACATGTACTAAGGTCATAACTAGCACAAAGTTAAGTTGGAAGTGTTCTTACAAATTGAGTTTCAAGCTAAGTTTAAACTAGGGTCAACTTCAAATGAGAAGATCTCCTAGAATATAAAGTGTTATGGAGCCAAATGCCCACCAAATGAAAGATATTTGAGTTTTATTTTAAACGCATCCAACCGTTTGTTAATACTCCTTAGGAGTAAAAGGTTATGGCCATTTTATTGAATATTGTACGGGCTGAGAAACTAACCACCACAGTGGTACCACTGCAGTGGTAATTTTACCACCGCAACAATAAATTTACTACTACAGCAGTAATTGGGTAGTTTATAACTTTGTTTTTGATGGGTTTTTGAGTTTTAACTCAAAAATTTTGTCCAAAGCCCTAGGGGGCAATTTTCCAACTTCTTGAATGAAAATTCTTCGTTGAGGTAACCTCTTCCATCACCTTCTTTATATTTTAATCCTTTAACATCTTAAAATCATTAGAACGATCTTTAATGGTGGAATTCTTGGGGATTTAAACCCTAAGTTCATGCGATTTTGGGGAAAACCTATGGGTTGGGCTAATATCACCTAGAATTACTTCTAGATTATTAATTAACGATTCCAAGAATGAATTAGTGGTTCTAAAATATGAAATTTAATTCTTGGTAACCTTGAATTCTTTAAAAAATGGAATCTTTAGCCTTAAAACTCCATTAATGGAGATGTGTTGAATATGATAGAGCTAGAGAATGCATAATTGACCCTTGGATAATATTTTAGAGCATGAATAAGGGTAGAATTAGTGGGTTGAATTCCCAGAGTAGTTATTCGATTAATTACTCTTATAATTGTTTGATTACTAGATTATTGGGCTAATGGAAGCATGAAGAAAAGGATAGAGCAACCTTGGTGCGGTTTGCTTGTTCCAATATCTTTGGTCGAGGTAGGTTATGGTTTAATGTGAAGCAGACTTGGATTAGTTACATGTAATAACTGTACTTAATAGGAGATTTCATATCTAGGCTTACGAGCACGGAGTTTGGATAGGTAAAACATGTCATTAATGTAATAATGATATACTTGTGTGTTATTATGTTTTGTATGGATTGCTTGATGGGTGGTTGTATTTGAATGACTTACTTGATGATTTATAAGATTTAATATGTGAATGTGAATAATAATAATAGAAGGATTAGGTGACCTTGAAATCTATAGAACTAGTCTTTAATACCTTAGAAAGAGTGAACCCGATAGTGTGTATGTTTGAAGTATGAGATATTTTTTCTAGAAGATAGGTAGGAGGATTGATTGTGATCAGAGGATGTGGTGATATAATTTAAGAACCTAAAGTCAAGTTTGTCTAAGTGGTAGAAAGTAAGATGTGTAAAGGTGTATGACTCTAGCTAGAATTGTAAGCTAAATAGAGTCGGTTGGTTAAATGATTGTTTAAAAGAGACAGTGCCTTGAACTTAGTGGTGACTTGAGTGTAAGAGCTACTAATTGGTAATTGAATTTACATATTTCAATATGAATAAAAGAGGGTTAGATTGGTGAATGAAATAGAATGATGATTTAAAGTGTAGATATCAACCTTGGTGGAATGTGAACTCCTAAATGGATACTTGATTGGTCTTCGGACCTATTGTGATTGATGATTGGGTTTGATAATACTCAATTAAATTAGTGGTGAATTGGCCTTCGGGCATACTTGTGATTTCATGTGTTAGTAGATATTCGTTGTTATCTGAAATGATGAACTTGTGATTATTGACTGCATTTACTTGGTTGTCATTAATTGTAAGTTCTATTTTGATTTGTTACTCTCATCTGATCGTTCAGGCATTACTTATGATTATTGACTGCATCTTGCATTTACATTGATGGTATTGATGATGATATTGATATTATGATGTTCATGATGTGAAGATGATATTGATGATGATGAGTTGATGCTATTGATGATGATATTGAGATCATGATGTTCATGATGTTGAGAATGATATTGATGATAATGATGGGATGATATTAAGATCATGATAAAATGATAGATGATGATGATGTTGAGATGAGAATGAGTTAATACGTACATCTTGCATGCATACATTCATCACATGCATTTTTTTAAAATTAAAGATGGCCTAACAGGACATTCATTGCATGCATTTGGATGTACATTTATATTTATATATTGTTGATGGTTCCTTGAGTGGACCGAGTTATGTGGATGATATATCATGGTTCCTTGTATGGACTGATTATTTGATGAGATACTAAGGTTTCTTGAGTGGACCAATTATATTGATGGTTGTGATTATGCATTGTAGCAAATTGTGAATATAAGGTATGTTCTGGATTATGTATAAATATCATTCTCCTATTTATATTATTATATATGCTATTATATTGTAGTGTCCCTTCTTGCAAGGTTGTTAATGCTATCAATTATCTTGGTTGTTGCAATTTCGATAGTTAATAATAGTATAATAGGGAGCGAGGGTTGTGATCAAAGATAATTCATAAGAGAGAGAGAAGTATAGAGTTGTTATCACAAGGTGAGGGCGTAAGAACTGTGGGTTAAATTAATTCATGGAACATAGTTAGTTAATCACTCCCTTAGGATAAAGTAATATTTCTTTAGATAAAAGAAAGGCAGTAAGGTTAGAAGTTAAAGTAAGTTAAGTATATCCAAATATCAACATGTATGCTTGTCATAATCTCTTCTTGTTTGATATATGTTTTCATATGTTTCTAACCCTAGTCGGCTAATGATACCTACCAGTATGTGTGGTCGTACTGATACACTTACTATATCTCCATTTTGGTATATAGCCATATTGTAGGTCAGGAGTTTCTATAGGTGCAACAACAATTGTACTTTAGCAGCTCCTGTCGTTCTACTCTTACAAATATGTTTTGTCTTAAGTCGTTCTTCCAATTGTGTAGTGCTCTTGTATCGGTTTAGACTAGGTTCTGAAAAATTGTTTAATTTACTTCTATAATGTATGAATGTAATAAGTGTGTTTACAATTTATATAATAGTTTATACTGAGTTTATTTAAATGTCTTCCATAATAATTGAATGGTTGGGTGGTAAGGTTCTCCTATCTAGAATAGATTAGGTAGGTGCCCATACGATCTGTGATTTGGGTCGTGATAATATGGTATTAGAGTCCAGGCTATCGATCTCCCTGTACAAAAGGAAATGTCGAGTAGATTCCTGTATTGGTGTGTTGATGTCCACATTAAATCTGTAGAAAGCTACAAGGCATCTAGGAATCTATTTCACTTTCTGCTCTCCTATCATGCTATCTTAGAGTTGTTTCCCCGAATTTAGTCCAATTAGTATCTAGCAGATTTTAATTGGTATCTCAACCATCACAATTGGGATTTGTTTGTCCCAATTGGTATCTCGATAATATTTGGAAGGTTGGAATAGTGTTATTCTAACCGGCAGAGTTCAATAAGAAGCATAAGACTTGTATTCTAATGTTGTGAATTATATTTTGCATGAGTTATACGTGCGCCTTTTAGGTGGATATGTTGTTTGATGTAGTGAGTATTGTAGTTTTCAGTGTCATTGGTAAGTGTAACTCTTTTGTTAATTGATTGATTATGCTTAAAGGAAAAATACTTGTGTTTAAAATATTTTTGTTGTGATATGATAGAATGCTACATCTGTTACTTATATGTATGGTTATTGTTTTGATCATAGTATTACATAGGTGTTTAATAGTCAAACTTTTTAAGTGCAAATAATCATTATGAGTGATATGAGATAAGTTGTTACAAAAGAATATTTGTAAATCGTAAAGGTTGGATGTGATTTTGAGGTATGTCTTGATTTTTATTTGGTCTTTGACAATATACTCAGGATCCTTGCCCGGTATGAACTTTGATGATTATAATTGGGATCCTTGTGTGGTCCAAACTTTTATGATTATAATTGGGATCCTTGAATGATCCAAACATTGATGTTTATAAATAGGATTCTTGTTTGGTCCGACCTTTGGTGACTATATCCCAGTCTGAAATGATATTGGGTCATCTTTGTATGAATAATCCAGTTAATGAGTTGATTCGTTGTTGATGCCTTAGTAAGTAATTGGTTAAACTAAGATGAACTTAGTTATTTTGCACAACCTTGGTGACTTGAACGTGAGTGTAACAACCTAAATTATCGTTACGCTCAAATAGGAGGTAAAATTTGCACCTAGACTTCCCTTGGTTAATTTTTGAGAAATTCAGGGCTAGTCTAGGATTGGGTTATTTTTGAGGATGTGGTAGTCAAACGAAATTTGGTACTAATATGGTTAGAGGTAGCAGAGTTTGATGTGATAATTAGATAGGCAATGAGTATAGGAGGCCGTAGCAACTTCTGACACCTGAAGTGGAGTTATAGAACTCTGGTTATAGAATTTATCATAGAGGGGTTGGTTCACGATGTTATGATTCGAGGTGTGTGTTGTAAAGTGAGCAAAAATGAGGAGACGACCCAAGTTTCTACCTTGGACTGCTGCAGCAGAAAAAGTAACTGCTGCAGTAATAACAAAAACTGCAGCAGCGACCTCCGTGAAAAGAGCACGAACCGCTGCAGCGGAACTTCAACTGCTACAATGATAATTATCTGCTACAGCGGTAGTGCATAGTAAAATTACAGTTTTAAAAACAAGAAAACATTTTCATTCATCGCTTTTTCAAAAAAATGCAAAAGAGCTCTAGGAAAGGCGGTTTTCAGAGAGTTTTCAAAGTTTTTTATCTTTGGAGGTAAGTAATTACATTTTAGACTTGAATTTACTTTGTTTAACCTTAGAAAATCACTAGAAATGGATTAATGGTGGGAATTGGGGTTTAAACCTAGTTCATAGAGATTGATGAAAAGTGGTAGGAATGTGTATAATTTCAATATACAATGATCCTAGGGTGTTAGAAAATACTAATGAGACAAGAATTACGATTGTTTATGCTAATTCAAGTAAAATCCATGAGGTTTAAGAAACAAAATCCCTAATATTGTCACGACCCGAAATCCCATTCAGGCCGGACTAGCACCCGGAGCCGATAAGGCCCGAGAGAACCAATTTTTACTCATGCCCAATCGTATGCATACCGTAAGACTCATCACCAACTCGTAAAGACATAGTGCGGAAATCATGGAACATTATGTATATAAGAGACTTGGCCGTTAGGGCCATCAAACCAAAATGAGCATACATATCTTACATTCTATTCCCACATAAGTCTACAAAGCCTCTACAGATACATAGCTATGACAAACCTAGAGTCGGAACAACACCCCGCTCTATACTTATATACAATACCAAAATACATGTACATAGCAACTCAAAAAGGCCCGAACCAACTGGAGCTCACCAAAAGTCAACAAAAGGCATGCAACCTACTGTGGAGGTCTACTAGTACCTGCGCCTGCAGCATGTAAGGGAAATCCCCCAAGAGGGGTCAGTACGGAGAATATACTGAGTATGTAAGGCCATATGAAACTGTCATAAATACATCAATAGAATCAAAATGTAATAGGATAGTCAATATGAATAACCCATCGATTTGTATATGTGGAACCATGTAACTTACATAAATTAAGTTCTTCTATTTATGGTTTATTCCTCATCGCTCATACCATAACGTACCCGAGCCCCAACTGATCAGTGGGTCTTAACGTAACATAACGTTATGTTGGGATCGGCTCGAGCTAGGACTTTGCCTCTAGAGCTGCCACCCATAAATCAATATACATTGGGATCGGTTCGAGCTAGGCTTATGCCTCTAGAGCTGCCACCCACACCAACATATCAGGTTCGGATCGAGCTAGGTTATTACCTTTAGAGCTGCCCCCCGTCAGGATTGGTCCGATCTAGGCTTATGCCCCTAGGACTGCCCCCTGATCCAACAATTTTGGGATCGGCTTGAGCTAGGCATTTTTCCCCCAAAGCTACCACCCATACTTGATCATTGACCACCAACAGTTATGAATTACTTTATTTCTTACTTTTGAGAGATTGAGCCATCCACGTATGAGAGATTGATATATTGAGGATCATGATAGTATATAATATCGGGCCTCCACCTTTTGTGGGTTATAAATGACATAGCATAATATTGAGATTTTTCCATATTGAACTTATACCCTTTTCATAGTTATGAAAGATTAATGTATATAATTGCAGCCACAACATTATTGGAAGCTTACACAACATTATTGGGACTTTTGGAGCATGTCCATAATTATGCAACTCATGAAAAACCATGACTAATGAATGAAGAATAGGTGACTTAACAATAGATAACATTATTGAAACCATTAGACACAAGTCAATGAACAAGAGGTATGTGTATAACCACTATTGGCACTTTGGAAAATAACCTTTTTGGGATTTTGGAACATTGACCAACGAATATGAGACATACAATTCCCAATTGATCAATGCGTAGGAAATATGTGATAATAACCATTGCTAACCGGATATAGAATACCTTAGCACATTTCGGTATGGTACAAATGTAATGTCAATGTGAATACTATTCACCGCAGAAAGATACGGACAGAGTAACCTTACATACCTTTACTTCCACGTATAAGTACACAAGTCTATATATGAACACAGTCCATCTTCTTCCTTATGTTTCACTCTACAACACAAGCACATAATGGAACCAATATTAACCACCAACTACTTTACAATGGCATATAACGACAATAAGTTACATGTTTGCCTTTAAAATGCCATTTCCCCCTTGACAATACCATTGATGAAATTATCATACCAATAATTCCACAATATTACCAACATTGACCAATACATGATAATCAATACATTTCACCACAAAACTTCTCCTTTACACTTTCTTATCCACACCACATCACAAATTACCTTAATACACCTCATAGCACATATCGGCCAAAATCCCACAAATTACACTTTTAGAAAAATAACAAGTTTAATAACAAAACCACACCATAAATGTTCATATTTTATCCATACCATGCTCTTCCATCAAAGTCACAAGTCATAATTCAAGCTTGAATCTCATGGATCACAAATCTTATATAAAAACACAAGGTACCATGTCCACCATTTCCAAGCATAACCAACATGATATACATAATCTACCATGCATATAATATGTTAAACCATAATAATAAATACTTACCCAAGCTTGAAAAATGATGATCTTTTTCCAAAAGTTGTCTTTAAGCTTTTAGGGTTTGAGAGAAAATAAGTTGAGAAATATCAAAAAAAGGCATGAGATTTCCAAATGACCAAAAATCAGATTTTTGGACCTTTATATAGGCTCTCCAATCCATACTTAGCCACTCTTTAGCATTTAATGTAATGTTCTAGAAAGTCAAGGCAAGAATGGGTCTTTTGACCCATTTTGGCCCATGCTTTCTTTATCATTTTGGCCCATTTATTGAGCCCAATTCACTTAACCCAATAAAATCAATAATTTCTCATGTTTAAATTATCTCATACATTTTACAATAATATTCCCACTCACGCTATTCATACTCGTAGCCTCAATTCCAAAAACAAGCGATTCTAGCCACGTATGGCTCATTTTGACCACAAGGGTAAAACCGTCATTTTGATGCCAAATTCGTTCACTAGTAATTTCACCATACCAATATAATACTTCATTTATTTTATGTATATACTCGTGTTTGTAGAAGAAACATGGCAAAAATCGGCCCGGTACGTCCCGGGGCACCCTTGGACACTTCGATAAATTTTGGAGGCATTGCTGGTTTGGCCGCCCCAGCCAGCGCCTGGCGCCCACCAGGGCACTAAGCTTTAAAATCTTGCTGGTTTGGGCGCCAGAACCGGTGCCTGGCACCTCCTATGGCACTGAAATTTTTTGTGCTTCTACTTTTCTTTGCGGATTTGGTTAGATACTTCAAATTCTATTCTTTAACTTACTTCTTACCTTTAATACTCTTTGTTTGGAGGTCCTCCAAACCTCGTTTTTAATCCCACAAATGTTCCACGAAGTCACAAAACACCTCCTACAAAGGTTTAATCACATATACGAGGTCCAAATTCACTTATCTCATCAATAACATTACAAAATACATGTGTATGGCTCTCGACGGGAAGGTACAGGGTGTTACATTCTTCCCCCCTTCGAAACATTCATCCTCAAATGTTAATAATATCATCCCATGCACCTCCATCTCAACCTACCTATGCATATACACATAATACTTATGGATACTTCCTTGTTATTGTCCTAACTCCATACCTTTAATTTTTTCCCCCGTTTGAAGTAGTCACGGGTACTTTGACTTCCTCAGTACTTTGGCTCCCTACGTGATTCGGTTCCTCCACTGTACTTTTACCAAAGATATATATTTTTCTTTCCACTTATCCACATAGAATGGCAATATATCACTTCATACGACATCCCGCATAGCTTATACATTTAATAAAAAAAATGAATCTCAGCATGTGACTTGTTTTAACTTGTAGTTACTGTAGTACCCCCTTAACCTTCTCTATAGCGTAGTGCACAAAATCTAGCCCCAAATAAGGTAGTTCCACTCGGTTTAAAGCACCCAATTGATGATTTAAACTTTCTTCTATATAAACCTTTGTAAGATCCCATTTTGATACTTGTCCAATAGCTATTATGATGAGCACAAAGGGGTAGATGATCACCCCAACACCCTTTTAAGTCTCTCATACAGGCTCATAGTATACCTTCAAGTGTTTGGATAGTATACTCTGTTTATCCGTTCGTCTGAGGGTGAAAAGCTGTACTCACTGTCACTTATGTACCCAACCTTTTTCTGAAAAGACAGTTCAGAGAAAATGTGTAGCAACTCGCGCACTCCTTCCTAATGTAATAGAGTTCGGAACTCCGTATGGTTGTACTTCCTTTTGAATATACAACCTTGCATATTCTTCCGCCATGTAGGTGGTCTTGAAAGGTAACATATGTGATGTATAGGTAAACCTATCAGCTATCCCTCATGTGGAATCAAATTCCTAAAATATATGAGACAACCCTTATGTGTATGAGGCAAACTTGCGATAAAATTCATGTTAACCATGTCTTATTTTCAACTGGTAAATGTATACACGGCATATAACCTCCAGGTGTCTGAATCTCTGCTATTACCTATCGACAAGTTGGTCAAGGAACTACAAATTCTATAATGTTCTTCTTCTTAATATTGCCTCACCCATGCCTTCTTACCAAACCATGGTACATTTTTGGTCTCTCCCGAATAAAATAGAATACCGTGAATGATGTGCTTTGGTTATAATTCATTTCCTTAGTTCATCTATATTTGGTATACCCTATTCACCTTGATATTGAAATATTCCCCCTTGCGTAAGGTCAAATTTCATCGAACCTTGTGGTACGTTCTTTTTGCCGAACTAAAATAGGATTTACATGTTGCTTTTCCTTCACCTCTACGAATGAAGACTTTATCGCATTTTGCGTTATAACCCTTCGGTCTGGAGTTTCAAGTAAATGCACTACCAACCTATTTAATCAATATGTAGATCCTCAACTATACCTTGTTTCCCCATGAACCGACCATTAGTACTTCCTAGTACTTTGCGGCTTAACACATCGACCACCCCATTTTCTCTTCCCGAATGTGATCTCAGTATCTTATGTTAATCTCTTACTAATTTGAGTCATCTTCCCTACCTCAGATTTAAGTCCTTCTACTTTAAGATATATGCAAACTCTTATGATCGATATTTATATATCAATATGAACCCTAAGTAGTGGTGTCGTATCTTTCAAATAACTACCACAACTTGTTATCTCAAAATCACGTGTCAGATAATCTCTCTCATATGGCTGCAACTGTTGTGAGGCATACACTGTTATCTTATCATGCTGCATTAACCCCATATTCGAGGTCAATACCGGGAGCATCACAATACAATTGCATAACTTTTGTGCCTTCGAGAAATACTAAAACTGGTGTAGGAATTAATTTATCTTTCAGCTCTTGGAAACTTTACTCACATGCATCGTCCTACTGAAACTTAATTGTCTTATGTGTAAACTCTCTCCCTTTTTTTTTTCTTTTTTTTTTCTTTTTTTTTTTTCACCGTTTCTGTCTGTTGCATACCAACCTATATTCCTTCATCCTATACAATGTAACCCAAGAACGCTATGGATATAACCAAAATTCATATTTAGAAACCTTCTATAACACTTGTTGCACATGATTAGCGTGATCCTATTGTGGTCTCGAATAAACCAGAATATTATCCCTGAACATGGTCACAAATACATCCAAGAATAGGTTGAACACCCTATTCATCCAATCCATAACAACAGTTGGTACCTTTGTTAGTCCCAATAACACAACTAAGAATTCATAATAGTCATATCGTATTTAGAAGGCTGTCTTGAGTATATCTTTATTTCTAACTCCGACTTGGTGATAAACCGATCTCAAGTCACTCTTGTTTCAGGGAAATTGGTGCAAGAAAGAGTGGATACAATCCTTTTAATTTAATAGAAAAAAAAACTTGGCACCCTGTAACTGATCAAACAAATCGTCAATTCTTAGGAGGGAATTTTTGCTCTTGATCGTTACTTTGTGCAGTTGCCAAAAATCAATACACGTTCTCAAGCACCATTTCATTTTTTTTCACACTCACACAGATGCACCCCGAAGGCATACTAGATCTTATGTACCCTTTGTCCACCAAACCTTTTACGTGTTCTCTCTTTTTTTTTTCCATAACTCTGCTAGAGCCATTTTATACTGAAGAAGAGAGCTAGGCGGAATGCCCGGAATCACATCAATGCTAAACTCTACTTCCCGTTCTGGGGGTAAGCCTGTAAATGCATCAGGAAATATATCAAGCAATTCATTGACCACTGGAACCTATTGAGGACTTGGTGGTTTCACTTCAGTATCTTACTCTCAGACTAACTGACATACATACCCCTTGACTATCAATTTCGTCGCTTTAAGATAGAAAATAAAATTTTCCTCTTGGTGCCCCCATATTACCCTTCCACTCAGGAACATGTTCTTATGGATAATGAAAATATACCTTCTTAGCCCGGCAATTCACCGTGGCATAACAAGAAACCAACCAATACATCCCCATTATAATAGCAATATCTACCATTTTCAATTCAATAAGATCAACCAATGCATCATGACTACACACGGTTACCACACAATCATGATGCCCTCTTCTAGCTACCATAAATTCACCTTCTGGTGTAGATGCCCCAAATAGGTTAACTAAAAATTCTAGTGTCCTTTCACAAAATTTTACTCTTCAACCATCAATGGAGTAACATATGATAGGGTAAAACCCAAATCAATCAATGTAAATACGTTACGTGAAAAGACAGATAATATACCTGTCACGTCATCAGGAGAAGCCTCAAATTTCTGCCGATTCACCACGGTATGGGTACAACCCTGAATGTCACTAGAACTAGCTTCTCCTCTAGCACCTTTGCCATGACCAACAGCTTGCACATATGATGATGATAACGCAACGGTGGCTACCGTAGGTCGTATCATACCACCTACGACTCTTTGTGGGCACTCTCTCACCATGTGCCCTGGCATGCCACACCAAAAGCAAACATATGTTCCCAATCGGCATTCACCTAAATGATACTTCCTACAGCGCTGACACTGTTAAAACCAACATTCACCTAAATGGTACTTCCCGCAATGCTGACACTGCTGACGAGGAGGCCTCGATTGAATCATACGTCCTCGTGCTCGATATCCCACTGTACGTAAACCTTGAATCTCACCTCCTTGCCCAAACTGGTTGCTTCTAAACCCTTGGAATAGAGGGGGAATATTTGTTGTGGAATGGGGAAATAATGGCCTGGGCGGTTTGTGAAAAACCTGAGGCCCAAATCCTTCTTTGGATGCCATAACCTGTCACATGGGTTTAGCTCTTTTTGACGATCCTACTTCCAATTCCTGCATCTTTCTCCTTTGTCTCTGTCCCTCCTTTTACTGCACAAGAGCTTGTCTTTGAGCTTGTGCAGCAACCACACAGGTCAATATTTGCACCGCACTCATCAAATCCTGCTCAATAGTATTATCGGGCAGTTCCGCAGAAAGATACGGACAGAGTAACCTTACATACCTTTACTTCCACGTATAAGTACACAAGTATATATATGAACACAATCCAGCTTCTTCCTTATGTTTCACTCTACAACACAAGCACATAACGGAACCAACATTAACCACCAACTACTTTACAATGGCATATAACGACAATAAGTTACATGTTTGCCTTTAAAATGCCATTTCCCCCTTGACAATACCATTGATGAAATTATCATACCAATAATTCCACAATATTATCAACATTGACCAATACATGATAATCAATACATTTCACCACAACACTTCTCGTTTACACTTTCTTATCCACACCACATCACAAGTAACCCATCAAATTACCTTAATACACCTCATAGCACATATCAGCCAAAATCCCACAAATTACACTTTTAGAAAAATAACAAGTTTAATAACAAAACCACACCATACATGTTCATATTTTATCCATACCATGCTCTTCCATCAAAGTCACAAGTCATAATTCAAGCTTGAATCTCATGGATCACAAATCTTATATAAAAACACAAGGTACCATGTCCACCATATCCAAGCATAACCAACGTGTTATACATAATCTCCCATGCATATAATATGTTAAATCATAATAATAAATACTTACCCAAGCTTGAAAAATGATGATCTTTTTCCAAAAGTTGTCTTTAAGCTTTTAGGGTTTGAGAGAAAATAAGTTGAGAAATATCAAAAAAAGGCATGAGATTTTCAAATGACCAAAAATCAGATTTTTGGACCTTTATATAGGCTCTCCAATCCA
Source organism: Capsicum rhomboideum (assembly GCA_031232105.1). Taxonomy (NCBI): domain Eukaryota; kingdom Viridiplantae; phylum Streptophyta; class Magnoliopsida; order Solanales; family Solanaceae; genus Capsicum; species Capsicum rhomboideum. The sequence continues at coordinate 35,308,420 of CP124716.1, forward strand.
TACTTAGCCACTCTTTAGCATTTAATGTAATGTTCTAGAAAGTCAAGGCAAGAATGGGTCTTTTGACCCATTTTGGCCCATGCTTTCTTTATCATTTTGGCCCATTTATTGAGCCCAATTCACTTAACCCAATAAAATCAATAATTTCTCATGTTTAAATCATCTCATATGTTTTACAATAATATTCCCACTCACTCTATTCATACTCGCAGCCTCAATTCCAAAAACAAGCGATTCTAGCCACGTATGGCTCATTTTGACCACAAGGGTAAAATCGTCATTTTGATGCCAAATTCGTTCACGAGTAATTTTACCATACCAATATAATACTTCATTTATTTTATGTATATACTCGTGGTTGTAGAAGAAAATGGCAAAAATCGGCCCAGTACATCCTCGGGCACCCTTGGACACTTAGACAAATTTTGGAGGCATTGCTGGTTTGGCCGCCCCAGCCAGCGCCTGGCGCCCACCAAGGTACTGAGCTTTAAAATCTTGCTGGTTTGGGTGCCAGAACCAGCGCCTGTCACCTCTTGTGGCACTGAAATTTTTTGTGCTTCTACTTTTCTTTGCGGATTTGGTTAGATACTTCAAATTCTATTCTTTAACTTGCTTCGTACCTTTAATACTCTTTGTTTGGAGGTCCTCCAAACCTCGTTTTTAATCCCACAAATGTTCCACGAAGTCACAAAATACCTCCTACGAAGGTTTAATCACATATACGAGGTCCAAATTCACTTATCTCATCAATAACATTACAAAATACATGTGTATGGCTCTCGATGAGAAGGTACGGGGTGTTACAAATATGATGAAATTGGGTGAGTTTAGGGCTAAAATCAGTGATTTTTGATTCCTAATAGTTAAGAGGGGGTGACTTATTAAAATGATTATATGTTGTTATAGATCAAGAACAAGATCAAATGGCAAAAGTGTGATTAAAGGTGACTTTGAGCAAAGAAATTGAGGTAGCTTATGGTTTTGTTGTAGCACTTATACTTTCTTGGCCTTGTCCTTGTTTGTAAACTAAACTTTTATGATTGACTTCTATCATGACTTGTTATTTATGGATTGCATTTCATTTCATATGCATTGTGATGGTGTTGGATGATGAAGGTTCGGGTACCACGCCAGTGCGATTATGATATAATTGTGATAAAGGGTAGGGTACTATACGGTATGCGATATGATGGTGATAAAGGGTCTGGTACCACACCGGTATGATATGATGTTTTTGATGATGAGGAGAAGAATAGGAGATAGTGAACACATATTTCATACATGCACTCATTCATATGCATTGGGTGTCTTATGATTATATATGGTGATGTGTGGTTGATGAAAGTGACTAAGTATAAATGCCTGTGAAAGTAGATTTTGAATTATGCTTATCTGATGCATTCAGTTGATTATGAGTTTTGTTATGATCTCTTTTATACGTATCAAGATTTCTTACTTGTACATGGTTGAGTTAGTCGGCCTATGATGTTTACCAGTACTTGTTGATGTACTGATGCTACATGTACTCTTCTTTTGTTGAGTGCAGAACATCTTCCAGTGGCTGACATGCGACCTCGGCTCTAGTTAATGGTTCAGAATTAATTTAAGAGTGAGCACCATGACAGGGCAACCTTCAAATCTTCTTATTGATGTTGAAGTCCCTTGTTTTGGGACTAATATGATTTCCTGTTATTTATGTTTTTTACTACTCTTGATAGTTTCAGTGTTAGTTTATACTTAGATGTTCTTATACGGTGACTTTAGATCTCGGGGTTATAATAAGTAGCATTTTTTGCACTTTATTATTTTGAATATTGGTGTTAGTTGACGGGTGACTTAAATTATTGAATAACTTCCTTGTGCATTAATTTATAAACTGGGAATTCATATATGTGAATATAAGAATAACTCTTGAGTTAGTAAGGGTGAGACTAGTATGGTTCTCCTGTCATAGGTTAGGGTGGGTGCCAATATCATGACCGATTAGGTCGTGACAGAGATGGTATCAGAGCACTGGATTTGTAGATCTCATTGTACAAGAACAGGTCTAGTAGAGTCCTACGGAATCGTAAGGGCCGTAATTTGGGGTAGACCTTGAGATAGGGGGCAGAGCTATATGGGAAGGAAGAACGGAATCACCTGTTAGAAGTAGAGCCAATGCATCCAAAAGAACAATAATACAAATATCACCGTCCCCTTCCCCATAATAGGATGCCTCAGACAATGCTCAAAATAAAAAGGAGGTAGTTGAGAAAGAGGAGATGGTAGCTCCAGAGAATGTGGTGCCAACACTAACTAGTACATCTCAGGTGCCTTTGTCTGTGGAGTTGATTCAACAAGTGTCGGTATTATTGGGTAGCTTGGCTGGCACTAGCTACACTCTAGTTGTCCTGACTGTTCCGCCCAAAGCATTGCAACATGCCGCTGCTGTAGCACCAAGGATGGATGCAGCATCTAAAACAGGGGTGTATCCTTAATAGGTACTTGGACCAGTGATGACTAATGATGAACATGGGTTATTCTTCCAGTTCATGAAAATAAAAACCCCAGTATTCCAAGGTGCAGAGTCTGAGGATGTATTTGAGTTCTTGATAGATTATCATGAATGTCTGCATAAGATGGGTATTGTAGAGAGGTATAATGTGGGTTTGTTTCTTTTCAGCTACAAGCCGAAGCCAAGCAATGGTGGAGGTCATTTGTAGATTGTAGGCTTGCTTTACCTCCACTCACTTAGTCTCAATTTCAAAATGTATTCTTTGAGAAATATGTTCCCCGCACTTATCATATTCAGAAGAAGAATGAACTTTTGAGGTTGGAGAAGCGTAATATGTTTGTGGCAGCCTATAAGGCCAAGTTTTATTCCTTGTCCCGCTATGCACTATAGTCGATTACCTCAGAAGAGGAGCGGATTAGGTACTTCATGAAGGATCTAAACTCTGGGATTCAGTTGGATACTTTATCTGTGGCTGTGTCTGGTAAGTCTTTTTAGGATGTTTTTGAATTTTTCAAGAAGGTTGAGTCTTTTGAAAACTAGGGAGAGGTAAAGGTGGAAGTGAAAAAGGCACGTACCTCAGGCCAATTTAGTGGTACCTTCTTGATGGGGCGTAGCTTTCTAAGTCTTACCATTCGTCCATGTCGGTGTTTACAAGGGGCCCGTCTGGGGTTAGTTATCAACTTTCCCAAGCTGGCAGCTATACGCCTTCATCCTCTTCAGTTTAGAGGCCTACTTTAGGACCCAAATGCTTTAAGGGTGGGGGTTTGGGACACGTCAGAAGGTATTGTCTTAAATTCTTGTCTGCAGGTTAGTTAACTCAGCAACTGGCTTCTATTGCTCTAGTTCTGGCAGGTCATAGTGGTGGAGAAAATGGTAGGGGTCGCCCACAAAAGGGACATGGTGGTCAGGCTAGGGGTGGCAACCACGCCAATCAAAGTGCAGGACAAGTTGATATAAATGGAGCTCGGGATGGTAGAGGAGGCGGTCAAAGTGGTGATAAGGCACAACTTTACTCAGTTCTGGCACGTCCTGAGGCAGAAGCTTCTGATGTTGTGACATAGGTACTATTCTTATCTATGATCATATGGCTTCTGTATTATTTGATCTCACTTCTACCTTCTCTTATGTGTCTATAAAAAAATTTATGGGTTGGGACTTAGATTGTGAATATCTTGATACTCTTATGTATGTGTCTACACCATTTAGGGTGTCTGTATGTATTGATCAGGTGTATCGTATGTGTCCTGTGATGTTCATGGGGTTTAAGACCCTGGCAGATTTAGTGATTCTAGACATGGAGGAATTTGATATCATTTCGGGGATGAGTTGGTTGTCTCCTTATCATGCCATTCTTGATTGTTATGCTAAAGTTGTCATGGAAGCGATGCTTGGGAGAGAAAAGTTATAATGAGAGGGTACTTTCATGCCTAATCTTGAGAGGGTTGTGTCCGTAATTCATGCCCAGAAATAAGTAAAGAAGGGGTGTAGGGCATTTTTAGCCCATTTTTGGAAAGATAAATCTGTATTCCCTCCTATAGCATCAGTTCCAGTGGTATGTGAATTCGTAGAAGTATTTTTGGATGATCATCTGGGTATGCCTCCAGATCGAGAGGTTGACTTTTGTATAGATTTAGAGCTATGAACTACACCCATTTCTATCCCTGCATACCGTATGGCACCAGCAGATTTGAGAGAGTTGAAGTATCAATTGCAAGAGTTGTTGGAAAAGGGCTTTATTCTCCCAAGTGTTTCTCCTTAGGGTGCACCTATGTTGTTCATGAAAAATAAATATGGTAGCATGAGGATGTGCATAGACTACCGCCAGCTAAATATGGTGACCATTCATAACAAATATCCCTTGCCTAGAATAGATGACATGTTTGACTAGCTACAGAAAGCTGCAATATTCTCTAAGATTGATTTGAGGTTGGGTTATCATGAACTCAAAATCAAGGTAAGAGGACAACCCAAAGACTATTTTTCGATCTCGTTATGGGCACTACGAGTTTTTGGTTTTGTCTTTTGGCCTGACCAACCCCCTAGCTGCTTTTATGAGCTTAATGAACGGGGTGTTCAAGTCATTTTTGGATTCATTTGTTATTGTGTTCATCGATGATATACTTGTTATTATAAAAACAAAGAAGAGCATGAAGCTCATTTGCATACTATATTGAAGTTATTGAGGGAGAAGCAGTTGTATGCGAAGTATTCTAATGTGAATTCTGGCTTTCTTCAGTGCCCTTCTTGGGGTATAAGGATTTTACGAAAGGAGTTATGGTAGACCCGCAGAAGGTTGAAGCCGTTAGGAATTGGGATATACCGACAAATGTAACAAAAATTTAGAGTTTTGCAGGGTTGGCTAGTTATTACCTTCGATTTGTTAAAAGGTTTGTTGTTATTGCTTCACATATGACCCGCCTTACTTAAAAGGAAGTCCCGTTTGTGTGGGCTGACAAGTCTGAGGAGAGCTTCCAAAAGCTCAAAACCTTATTGACCTCAGCCCCGATTCTCAAGTTGCCCATTAAGGGTAAATATTTTATTATATATTGTGATGCCTCACGGTTGGATTTAGGTGTTGTTTTGATGCAGGATCGGAACGTGATTGCTTATTGTTCCAGGTAAATGAAACATTATGAGAAAAACTATCCTACACATGATTTATAATTGATAGCTATGGTGTTTGCTTTAAAAATTTGGAGGAACTATCTCTATGGAGTAAAGTGTGAGGTGTTCACGGACCACCGTAGCCTACAACATGTGTTCACCCAGAAGGATCTGAATCTAAGACAGAGAAGATGGATAGAGCTGATGAAAGACTATGATATCTCAATCCTATATCACCCAGGTAAAGCTAATGTTGTGGAAGATGTACTAATCCAGAAACCAGTGAGCATGGGAAGTTTAACATTGAGGGAAGTGTCCAGGCGCCCATTGGCAAGAGAGGTATAGTCTTCGGCTAACGGTTTTCTGAGGTTGAAGAAGACTAGTGAAGGAAAGGTGTTAGCACATGTGTAGGTTAGGTCCATATTTTATGACCAAATTAAATGTAGACAGTTTGAGGAAAAGAAGTTAAGCAACCTCAGAGAGAAAGTATTACAGGGTGAAGCAAGAGAGGCCATTCTTGATAATGAGGGAGCATTGAGGATTCGAGGGCGGTTATGTGTAACACCCCAAAATTCCAAGATAAGATTAGAACAACGCTTAAAGTATATGTTAAATCAAACTTCATTTTTTGGTATCATGAGAAATAATTTAGACATGTATTAAGGCCACAAGTAACTCCTAACTCATAGCCAAGTTGAAACCTCTCTTATGAATTGATTTCTTGTGAAGAATCTTGCTATAGTCAACTTCAAACGAGCATAACTAAAGCACTATCAAAGCTGTCAGTGACATCAGGAGGCACAACGGGTAGTGGGATGGTCCCAGGGGTTGTGGGATGGTTTCACTGGCCGTGGGGTGGCTCATCTCCACTACTGAGGGAAGGACAAATGAATTCCTAGGCGACGACTCAGGCCACGACCAGTGGCCAAGTCCCACGGGTCGTCACATGAGTCATCGAGACTAACTCCAACAACTTTCCACATGATTTTAAAAGGGTTATTTGATCCTAATATTACCCTAAGTCCTTCATTCCTCCTAATACAATCGATACTTAGCAAAAACACCGAGAAAGAGGCAATTTTCTTTTCCCAAGGCAGAACTAGGGTTCTTCAACTTCAGTCCCCAAGTTCAAAGATTTCTTCAAGATTCTTGTCTCAAGGTATGTGGGATTTCATCAATGGGTACCCTTTCACCCATTGAGTCCCAAAGTTATAATTCTTTCCTCAAAGCCTAGGGGTCATGAATATTGTGAGTTCTTTGATAATTCAATCCATTGTTATCATTGAGATATAAACCCATATTTTACCATGAAATTTAGTATCATTTCATATCTATAATTTAAATCCCACATTATATTATGTAAACCATGATTCTCAAACTTGAGTTTTAAAATCCCTTATTTTATTCAGTTTATGGGAATTGTCATAGTAGTTGCATTCTTCAGAGATGATGGGTTATGTATACTCGATGACCTAGGATTTAATGCATATATTTATGAATATTAAATCCTTCAGTTTTCATGATTTGAATGCTTTCATATAAAGTACTTATTTTCAGTCTTCAGAATTTTAATATTATTGAGCATTCTAGTTCTGAATTGTTATTCAATTGGGAGTAGTACTTAGCACCGAGCGGAATCAGGGATGAAGGCTCACCCGTCAGTTAGGCTGAGACCTTTAGTAGAAGTACCTAAGTCCCAAAACTATGGTGCCACTGTAGGTTCTAAAGGGTCAAACCAGTCTTTACACCTTAGTCCTTTTGGATATCAGTTTAGTGGACCCACGTTAGTTAGTGTTCATACCTTTGGTAAGGTATTGAACACCCTTCCAGCTGAGGTTATAGGTTGTACCCCGGTTAGCTAAGGTTGGGGTATGCCGATTAATGTTAGCTTCCATGATTTAGAATTAGATATACGTATGACCTTGTATTCAGTTTGTTTAGCTCTCTATACCACTATATGTTTATTACTTGGTCATTGTATCAATTTGCATGTCTCAGCTTCATGTTCAGTTTACCATGTTACCTCCAGCATATTTAGCTTATATTAAATCATGTATATCTCACATGCTCAGTACATTCAAAGTACTGACCCCATACTTCTTTGGGCTATATTTTCTTATAATATAGGTTCTGATGTCCAGTATCCCACTCGAGGCTAGTACGATTCTGCACCATATTAGCATCATTTTTTGGTAGTCCTCATCATTTGAGGGCCAGTTATCAATATTTTTTTTCATATTATTTTAGTTTCAGATAGTTAGAGTTAGTTGGGGGCTTATCCCAATAACTCATCTTATTTAGAGGCTTTCAGATAGTCAGCTAGATTATGTTTTCAGCTTAATGGGTCTTATTCAGATATTTCCACTTGGGCTTATTGCCAAACTTATTATTCAGATTGTTAATTTCTGCATCAGTGATTTCAAGTCTATTTCAGTAGTCATAGTATCATGTCAGTCTATGGGTTAGCTTGGGGTCACTTGTGACTCTAAGAATCGTGTTACGACTAGGGGTAGTCCTGGGTTTTCACATTATATGTGCCCCAAGTAGGCAATTTGATCCTGAATATTCTAGGGGAGGCTCATAATTCTAAGTATTCTATACATTCAAGTGTCAACAAGATGTATAAGGACTTGAGACAACACTATTGGTGGCGAAGGATGAAATGGGATATTGTGGATTTCGTAACTAAGTGTCAAAACTACCAATAGGTTAAGTACAAACATCGAAAGTCGGGTGGTACATTTTAGAGAATGCTCATTCCAGAGTGGAAGTGGGAAAGGATAATAATGGATTTTGTAGTTGGTCTTCCGAAAATATTGAGGAGGTGAAATTCTATATGGATCATTGTAGATCGATTGACTAAGTTGGCTCATTTTATCTCGATAAGGGTAAACTATAATGTGGCTAAGTTGTCCAAGATTTATGTGAAGGAGATGTACGGTTACATGGGGTACCAATTTTGATAATGTTAGACAGAGGTACACAGTTCACTTTTAATTTTTGGGAGAAATTCTAGTCAGAGTTGGGTCCAGATTGGACCTAAGTACATCCATCCATCCATAAACCGATGGTCAGTCAGAGTGAACTATCCAAGTACTTAAGGACATGCTTCAGGCTTATGTTATGGACTTTGGGGGTCAATGGGACCAATACTTACCATTGTGTGAATTTTCCTACAACAACAGTTACCACTCTAGTATTGACATGACCCCTTTTGACACCTTGTATAGTGGGAGGTATAGGTCTTCAATTGGGTGGTTTGATGCATTTGAGATGAGGCCTTGGGGTACTGATATGCTTAAAGATTAAATGGAGAAAGTGAGGTTTATTTAGGAAAAGCTCATAGCCACTCAGAGTCAGCAAAATGAATACGCAGACAATAAAGTGAGAGAGGTGAAGTTTACAGAAGAAAAAAAGGTGTTTCTAAAGTTATCACTCATGAAGGGTGTAATGCGTCTTGGTAAAAAGGGAAAGTTGAGCCCAAGATATATTGGACCATTTGAAATTTTAAAGGAGTGGGATCAGTGGTGTACAAACTAGCCTTGCCCCTTAGTTTGTCTGGGGTTCACCCAGTATTCAACGTGTCCATGCTAAATAAGTATCATAGGGATGGTGATTAGATCATCCCCCAAATTATTGATAAGAAGTTGTCTTATGAAAAGGAACCAATTGCTATATTATCTAAGAATGTGAGAAAGTTGAGGACCTGAGTCATTCCTTGTGTGAATGTTCAATGGAGGAACCATACTATTAAAGAAGCTACTTGGGAGACGGAGGTGAACATGTGCAAGAGGTATCCACACTTGTTCATTGACCTAGGTACTTTCCTTTATCTCTTAATATCTTTTGGGGCTAATGGTTGTTCAGGGAAGAACGAGGGGTAAATTGGTATCTAATGTGATGACCCAAATTGCCATTTCACTGAAATAGGAGGTAAAATTTACACCCAGACTTCCCTTAGTTAATTTTTAAGAAATTCAGGGCTAGTCTAGGATTGGGTTATTTTTGAGGATGTGGTAGTCAAATAAAATATATTGCTAGTGTGGTTAGTGGTAGTGGAGTTTTATGTGATAATTAGATAGCCAAAGTGTATAGGAGGTTGTAGCTACTTTCGGCACCTAAAACAGAGTTGTAGAACTCCGATTATAGTATTTATCATGGAGGGGTTGGTTCATGATGTTATGATTCAGGGTGTGTGTTGTAAAGTGAGAAAAAAAGAGGAGATGTCCTAAGTTTCTTCCTCAGACCACTGCAGTGGAACCGCAACAGCGATACCGCTGTAACGGTAATGGAAACTAGTAGCGACCTCCATGAAAAGGGCGTGAACTGCTGCAGCGGAACTTTAATACCGCTGTAGTGGTAACGCGCAGTAAAATTACAGTTTTAAAAACCACAAAACAATTTCATTTTACACTTTTTTTGAAAAATACAAAAGAGCTTAGAGAAGGCTATTTTCAGAGGATTTTTGAAGTTTTTCATCTTTAGAGATAAGTAATTACATTCTAGACTTGAATTTACTTCATTTAACCTTATAAAATCACTGGAAATGAATTAATGTTAGGAATTGGGATTTAACCCTAGTTCATGAAGATTGATGAAAAGTGATGGAAATGTGTATAATTTCAGTATATAATGATCCTAGGGTTTTAGAAAACACTAATGGGACTAGAATTAAGGTTGTTTATACTAACTCAAGTAAAATTCATGAGGTTTAAGAAATAGAAAATCCTAAGATGATGAAATAGGGTGAGTTTAGGGCTAAAATCAGTGATTTTTGATTCCTAATAGTTAAGAGGGGATGAATTATTGAAATGAGTATATATTCTTATTGTTATAGATCAAGAACAAGATCAAAAGGGCAAAAGTGTGGTTTAAAGGTGACTTTGAGCAAAGGAATTGAGGTAGGCTATGGTTTTATTGTAGCACTTAGACTTTCTTGGCCTTGTGCTTATTTGTAAACTAAACATCTATGATTACCTTTTAGCATGACTTGTGATTTATGGACTGCATTTCATTCCATATGCATTTTGATAGTGTTGGATAATGAAGGGTCGTCTACCACATTGGTACAATTATGATATGATTATGATAAAAGGTCAGGTACCACGCCGATACGATTATGATATGATTTTGATAAAGGATCGGGTACCATGTCGGTACGATAAGATTGTCGATGATGAGGAGAAGAATAGTAGATGGTGCACATATCTTGCATACATTCACTCATTCATATGCATTGGGTGTCTTTATGATAATTATATATGGTGATAAGAGGTTGATGAAAGTGACTAAGTATAAATGCTCAAGAAATTAGATTGTGAACTATGTTTATATGATGCATTCAGTTGATGGTGTCTTTGATTATTAGTTTTGTTATGATCTGTTTTATACTTGTCTGGCTTTCTTACTTGTACATGGTTGAGTTAATCGGACTATGAAGCTTACCAATACTTGTTGATGTAATGATGCTACTTGTACTCTTCTTTTGTTGAGTGCAGAGTATTTTTCAGCGGCTGATACACGACCTCGGCTCTAGTTAGTAGTTCAGACTTGATTTGAGGGTGAGCACCATGATCGGGCAACCTTTGGATCTTCTTATTTATGTTGAAGTCCCATGTTTTGGGTCTAAGATGATTTCCTGTTATTTATGTTTTTGGATATTCTTGTTGGTTTCAAACTTAGTTTATTCTTAGATGTTCTGGTACGGTGACTTCAGGTTTCGGGGTTGTAATAAGTTAAATTTTTTGCACTCTATTGTTTTAAATATTGGTGTTAGTTGAAGGCATTATTGAATGACTTTGTTTTGCATTTGTTTAAAAACTAGGAATTGATATTCGTGAATACAAGAGTAACACTTGAGTTAGTAAGGGTGAGACTAGGATAATTCTCCTATCATAGGTTAGGGTGAGTGCCAACCATGACCGGTTGGGTCGTGATAGTGATGTAAGTGGTATAGTTAATATCACTAATGCAAGATAACTTGATTAGTGTATAAAATTGGTCTTTTCCTTTAATATGATAAGGGGAGATGGTAATAATGGTTTTCCTTGATATTGGTAAGTTGAACCTTAACTGTGTGATTGACAATTAAGTAGTTTATTTGGCTAGTGACTTGAATGATTTTAGAAAGTTAAAGATGTTGAGGTCCTAAAGGTAGACTAACCAGTTGTACAAAACCCACGATGACTATAAATGAATAAAATGGGTTAAGTTTTAAGGATGTAAATAGAGTGACAGTTGAATAATGTTCATAGACTTAGTGAGGAGGCGGGGATACTATACTGACCCTGTATTTGTCTTATTATGGTTTGATATTGCATAAATGCTTAGTGTATGGTAATAATTATCGATTAATAGTATCTCTTGAGTATGGTGTAGTTGAGTTGATAAGGTTGGTGAAATAAGTTTGCTTGATTTTGGTTGATGGTCTGTAGTATAGGATCAATCGAGGGAGTAGATCTATTAGATGTATGTTGAAATATTCATATCCCTCTCATTATTACTTGATATTACTTGGTTGGTATTACCCCTTGAGTGGCTGAGGTATGTTGGGGTCGAATAGACTAATGTGAGTGGTGGTGGATAATTTATGCGTCAATGAAAACCCATAGTGGTGTGATTGGTGGAGGTGTGGTGTTATAGCATTGGTTAGGGTATAAGTACCCCACTAAACTTTTTCCTAGTGTAAGGATGACAACCTTGGAGTAGTGTGGTATTGGTTAAAAATCTAATGTTGTATGGATTAGTGTTGAATGGTGAATCATGATATGTTTATTGGTGGATTTTAGTGGTTACTATGTTAGAGGACAAGTTTAGGAAGATGTAGAAACTTTCAGTGCGTAAAACGAGTTGGTACAACTCCGTTTATAGCAATTACCGTAAAAGAGTAAGTTCATAATGTCGAATTTCGAGAGATGTGTTGTGAAATGGACTGAACTGGGACAAGGTCCCGAGTTACTATCTCAGGATCACTCCAATGGTAAAAGTACCACTATAATGATACCTCTACAATGGTAAAAGTACCACTGTAATGATACCTCTACAATGGTAAAAGTACCATTTCAGTAGTAACCTCAATAGGCCTACAATCCGCTGTAGAGGTAACTTTACTGCCGCAGCGGTAAAAATACAAATTTCAGTTTTTCATTCCCCATTATTTCCATTATCGCCCCAAATTTTCATTCTTTGTAATATCACATGGTGTTCCGGGTATTTTAGATTGCCCGTACATAAATTTTATTATGGATCATAATGCTTGGGTTATAAAGATCATGCTTTGTGCCTAGAGCTTAGTGGTCTGTGGTGTGTAGGTTGGTTGGTGTTATTATGGGATGGCGGTTTGGTAAAAGTTATCAATTTTATTAGAAGTTGATGGAAGTTTGCATTAGTTTTGTAACCATTGTGTATGCTGAACTTCAAGAATCATGCTAAAAACTCTCCTCTTCACCAATGACCGTTTGGGGACGAGCGGTAAATTGGTATCTAATGTAACGACCCATTTCGTCGTTACAAAAAATATTTGTTGTAAAAGCATGAGAACCTATTTCACCATACGTTATAGGACCAATTCATTAGTATGGGAGTGCATTGGATATGTATTGAAGGTCATACAATACCCCTAGCACAAAGTTAAGTTGGAAGTGTTCTAATTGATTGAGTTTAGAGCTAAGTTTAAACTAGGGTCAACTTCAAACAAGCATATCTCCTAGAATATAAAGAGTTATGAAGCCAAATACCTATTAAATGAAAGATCTTTGAGTCTTCTTTACAACGCATCTAATCGTTCGTTAATCCGCCTTCAAAGTAAAATGTTATGGCTATTTTACTAAACACTATCCGGGCTAAGAAATTAAATGCTACCTCTGCAGCGGAACTAGGCAGTTTATAACCTTTTTTGAAAGGTTTTTGAGTTTTAACTCTAAAACTTTGTCTCAAAACCCTAGGTTGCAATTTTCCAACTTCTTGGGTGAAAATTCTTCGTTGAGGCATGTAATGATCCTCCAGCTTATTTTCTAGATTTTCTTGCATTTTTGATGTTTTGTGCCTTCCCACAGCAGCATAGGTCATTTATGACTTGCTGGAACCATCGGTTTAATTTTTGTGCCTTTCCATAGCGGCTATAGGTCATTTATTACTTACTGGAACCATCGATTTAATTTTTGAGCAGTTCGTTTGGGTTTTAAGCCTATTTCTTTATTTTAGAGCTTTTAAAGTTGAGAAATTGGTATCAGACCAAAACTCCTTGTAAGCAGCTTCGGATGAGAATTTTGACAGCGCTATTAGCTCCGAAACATTGATTTTAGGATAAAGGGACCCTTGGTCCGGGTCCCAAGGCTTCCATACTAGTTTTGGGCTATTGCGTGGATTTGATGAAAAATGGAACTATGGCTGTGGGGCCCATATTTAATCAAAACGACCTCGAATAGAAATTTAAATAGTTATTTTGAGTCCGAAATATCAAATTTGGTATGGTAGCATATTTCTTTTGTGTGCACGGGGTTTTGAATGAATCCCGAGCATTCGGTCGGAGTCCATTGGGACTTAACCACTTTGCTGGTTTACAGCAGCTGGTGCATGCATATTTTGCTCGTCGCATTTGTGAGGAGATGACCGCGTTTGTAAAGGTTCAAATCCTTGACCTTCGCATTCGAAAGCCCTCACATCACGTTCACGATGAAGGGTCAGTCTGACCCGATCCATTTCCCTCTTCGCGATCACGGCTAGTTGCCCACGTTTGCGATGGTCTATCTTGCTAAGCCTTCTCGTTAGCGGCCCTACGCCTGTGTTCACAAAGGGAATTTTTGTTGTTTCTCACGATCGCGACCAGGAGGCCTCGCGTTCGCAATGAGTAACCCCCTGGTAGTATATAACTCCCTCTTCCCCGATTTTTCATTCATATCCAACCCTTTTTCCGTCATTAGAGGCCCTTGGAGCTTTGAAATTATTGGGATTTCATCCCATTGAGCTCAGGTACGTTAACCTATCTATCCTTGGTTATTTTCCCTTTTTGTTCTTGTGTTATTTCGTCCCAAACTCCGTTTAATTCTTGGTTTTAGGGTTAGTTTCTTTGAGTTTGCTGGGATTATTTGGGCTCCTATTTGTGCTCAAATTTTGAGCATGCATTCCTTGTCCTTCAAGGGACCTTGTAACTGATTCAATTTTGAAATCCTATTTACGGGCCCCACTGGCCCGTTCTTGACCCAATTTTTGGTCCAGAGATTTATATTATAATGTGGGTCTCATTTTACTCGTATTAATGCATAGGTTATAAATTTGATAATGCGGTCATATTTTCAGATCATGGAGTGAAGACAGGTGGTTCGTGGATGGTTTGAGATTGCGATTCAACTTCGAGGTAGGCTCCGGTCTACTCTTCTCTATGAGATTGTGTATTGTATAGATTGCATGCTTGGTAGGTGTTATAGGATAGGTTTATACCTAGATGTATTATGACTTGTCCTATTTAGGAGATTTAGGATAGAAATGTGACCCGAATAATAGCCTAGAATACTCGTTATCGTTGTAGGAGCCTATTTCACTTGATTATAGACTTGTTTAACCATAGATTGACATGAAGGACCTTTAGTATAAGGCCTACCATATTACTTTGTGAATTGAATGATATCTCCCTATTAGATCCTTCTAGTAGCTTTATGCCCTTGTTTACCAAAATTCCTGGATTATGGTGCTAATATCCTGTTAATTTATATATTATTAGACCTGAGGTCGTGGTTACGATATCAGTTGGACACCAGGTTAGTACTCTATCCTTTGAAAAGGATGTGGTTCTAGTTTATAGATGTTTAGATGCTTACTGTTGTGTTGCTTAGATATTGGTGATGTCATGCATACATATAGACGCATCTACACTTATTTAGTGGGACAATTCTGGTTAAAACTTTGGTTTTACTACTGCTTTCTAAAAAGGGATTTATTCCCAATTTTCTTTACTTTAAAATTGATTCTTTGAAAATAGAAGTCGTACCACCCTTATTATTGAATTATGATATTTTAAACTAAACATATTACTTTTGAAATTAGATCGAGGCTATCCACTCTATTTTACCACTACTTACTCACTTTGATTGAGAGAGATTCCGACCCTTTCTATATTATTCTACTATTTTAGTCTCGAATTCAATCTCGGGCAATGGATTTATAGACTTATACTTATTTAGTCTCCGTTTGATTCTGAGCACTTATTATACTCTTATATCTCTCTGGTACTGGATGGAGTAGATTTGTTATGATGGATTATAAAAGTCCTTATTCGGGACCATGCAGTGTATACAAATATCTGAGTTCTTTATAGGGCCCCTTCGTCTGATAAGCCACAATATAGGAGAAGAATGGTCGTTGTAGGTCCTGCCTTTGCGAGCTACTGAGTTGGAGGAAGTGTATACACTTGGTACGTTATGGCACTCGATTGGTTGATGGTACTGGATTATACTTGCATTCATTCATTAATATGTATTGCCTATCACCAGTATAATTGTTTGGCATCTGTATCTATTGGTCTTATGGGGGGGTCGTATAGGTACAGGTTATGATTGTTGTTTGTTGAGTGTTTGCTTGTGCCTCTCTGGTCTTATGGGGTCCCGATTGGGTTATTGATTGTTCGGGCTAGCCAGTTACTTTATTGTTTGGTTGTTATTATTATATAGTTCATGGCAGGGCTGATTACGGATTGGTACCTGAGGTTGTAGGTATGTTTTCAAGTCCCCTTAGTCTTTACTATGGTAAGATTGGATTATCATTAGACTACCCTATGATTACGCATATTACGATTAGGGACCCTGATTATGTTAGCGATAGCTCTCATATTACTTATGATCCTTGAGATATTAGACTAGCTCCCTTAGAGTAGTATCGTCGGGTTTGGTTGTCGGTATAACATTGATATATCACACACACTATTCCCTAGTCATGATTTGTATATCATTTCCTTCTTTCCTACTACTATTATACATGGTATATACATTTCTTCACTCTACTATTGTATATGGTATATCTTCTTCTTCACTTTAGTACCATATATGGGCTAATTACTTATGTTATAGTGCTTTGTCCTAGATTATTGGTAGTTCATGATAGGTTATCTTTATCACTTCATTAGTATTATTATGCTTAGTTTTGTAGATAGTTGTATGTAATTTATATTCCTGCTTTACATGTTATTTATACTTGCATTATCTTTGGAGCTCAGTCGGTCGATGTCTACTGAGTATCACGTGTTTGGTACTCATACTACACTTCTGTAGCATGCAGATCATAGTATGAGTTCTCGCCGTTGATGTGTGCATCGTGCGGAGCAGCCATGGATCGGAGATTGAGGATGAGCTCCTGACGTTCAGAGTTGTTCCTGCTCTCCCTCTTATTATTAGATTGATCTCTATTTTTGTATTTCAAAGACGATTTTGTATATATTTACTTTATATTTCACTTTGTACTCCTGTTGTATTAGAAGCTCTTGTACTGACTTCACCAGGTTTTGGTGATATATTTACTTTCTTCTTTCCTTCTTTCTCTTTGTTATTTAGTTTTACTTCCGCCTTTCTTATTAGTCTGTTACTAGTTGTTCTGGACTATGGTTTGGCTCACCTACTGGCGAGTTATGGAAGGAGCCATCATAACCTGAGAAATATGGTTGTGAAATTCTTGGGATTTGAACCCTAAGTTCAAGAGATTTTGGAGAAAAACAATGGGTTGGGTTAATATCACCTAGAATTACTTCTAGATTGTTAACTAATAATTCCAAGCATGAATTAGTGGTTCTAAAACATGAATTTTGATTCTTGGGAACCTTGAGTTCTTTAAAAATGGAACCTTTAGCCTTGAAACTCCACTAATGGAGATGGGTTGAATATGATAGAGCTAGTTGATGCGTAATTGACCCTTGGGTAATTTTTTTAGACCATGAATAAGGGTAGAATTAGTGGGTTGAATTTCCAAAGTATTTATTTGAAGAGTAATTGACTTATTACTCGTATAATTATTTGATTTCTGGATTATTGGGCTAATGGAAGCATGAAGGAAAGGAAAGAGCAACCTTGGTGCGGCTTGTTTGTTCCAATATCTTCTGTCGAAGTAGGTTATGATTTAATGTGTAGTAAACTTGGATTATTTACTTGTAATAACTGTAGTTGACGGGATATTTTATGTCTAGGCCTACAGGCAAGGAGAGTTTGGATGAGTAAAACATGTAATTAATGTAATAATAATATAATTGTGTGTTATTGTGTTTTATGTGGATCCCTTGATGGGTGTTTGTATTTTTATGGCTTACTTAATGATTTATAGGGTTTAATTTGTGAATGTTAATAATAATAGAAGGACTAGGTAATCTTGTAATTTATAGAACTAGATTTTAATACCTTAAAAGAGTGAATCCGATAGTGTGTATGTTTGAAGTATGAGATATGCTTTCTAGAAGATAGTTAGGAGGATTGATTGTGATAAGAGGATATGGTGATATAACTTAAGAACCTAAAGTCAAGTTTGGCTAAGTGGTAAAAAGAAAAATGTGTAACGGTATATGACTCTAGCTAGAATTTTAAGTTTAATAGAGTCGATTGGTTGAATGATCGATTAAAAGAGACAGTGCCATGAACTTAGTGATGAATTGAGTGTAAGGGTTACGAAATAGTAATTGAATTTACATATTTCAATACGAATAGAAAAGTGTTAGATTGGTGAATGAAATAGGATGATGATATAGAGTGTAGATATCAACCTTGGTGGAATGTGAACTCCTAAATGGATACTTGATTGGTCTTTGGACCTATTGTGATTGATGATTGGGTTTGATAATACTCGATTGAATTAGTGGTGAATTGGGATTCGGGCATACTTGTGATTTCATGTGTTAGTGGATATTTGTTGTTATCTGGAATGATGAACTTGTGATTATTGACTGCATTTACTTGGTTGTCATTAATTGTAAGTTCTATTTTGATCGTTGTTGCTTGCATCTGATCATTGAGGCATTACTTATGATTATTGACTGCATCTTGCATTTACATTGATAGTATTGATGATGATATTGATATCATGACGTTCATGATGTGGAGATGATATTGATGATGATGAGTTGATGCTATTGATGATGATATTGAGATCATGATGTTGAGAATGATATTGATGATAATGATAGGATGATATTGAGATCATGATGAAATGATAGATGATGATGATGTTGAGATGAGAATCAAATAATGCATACATCTTGCATGCATACATCCATCACATGCATTTTTTTTAAATTAAAGATAGCCTAACAGTCCATTTATCGCATGCATTTGGATGTACATTTATATTTATATATTGTTGGTGGTTCCTTGAGTTGACCAAGTTATTTGGATGATATATCATGGTTCCTTGTGTGGACCGATTATTTGATGAGATACTAAGGTTCGTTGAGTGGACCAGTTATATTGATGGTTGTGATTGTGCATTGTAGCAAAGTATGAATATAAGGTACGTCCTGGATTATGTATAAATATTATTCTCCTATGTATATTATTGTATATGTGATTATATTATAGTGTCCCTTCTTGCAAGGTTGTCAATACTATCAATTGTCTTGGTTGTTACAATCCCGATGGTTAATGTTAGTATAATAGAGAACAAGGGTTGTCAAGAAAGATAATTAATAAGAGAGAGAGAAGTATAGAGATGTTATCACAAGGTGAGGGCGTCAGAGATGAGGGTTAAATTAATTCATGGAACATAGTTAGTTAATCACTCCCTAAGGATAAAGTAATATTACTTAGATAAAAAAATGAGGTAAGGTTGGAAGTTAAAATAAGTATATCCAAATATCAACATGTATGTTTGTCATGATCTCTTCTTGTTTTCTATATGTTGTCATATGTTTCTAACCCTGGTAAGTCTATGATACCTACTAGTATGTATGGTTGTATGGATACACTTACTATATCTCCATTTGGGGATATAGCCATATTGTAGGTCAGTTAGAGTTTCTATAGGTGCAGCAACAATTATTCTTCAGCAGCTCCTGTCGTTCTACTTTTACAAAAATGTTGTGTCTTGAGTCGTTCTTCCAATTGTGTAGTGCTCTTGTATCGATTTACACTAGGTTCTGGAAAATTATTTAATTTACTTCCGCAATGTATTAATGTAATAAGTGTGTTTTAAACAGAAGGTTTATATAATATTTTATATTTGAGGTTATTTTAAATGTCTTCCGCTATAATTGAATGGTTGGGTTGTAAGGGCTATCCTATCTAAGATAGATTGGGTAAGTGCCCGAATGATCCTTGATTTGATCGTGACAAGTTCTATGCCCACAAGGTGTTCGATAAAAAGTCTTGGCCTAATTTTGTCGTGTCTTTGTGAATTCTTGAGTAGAAACCACTCATTGTTAATTGTTGAACCCTTAGACATTCAATAAAACCAAGAAATTGCAAGAAATTAAAGAAAATAGTTCTTTGGCCCAACTTGACGCACTCTACTGCCGACGTCGGCAGTTGGCTACCACACGTGCAATTCAAGTTCTAGTTTTCTTTCATCTATTTTGTTTACTTCTCATAGCTAGTTTATATGTAGTTATCTTAGTTTAGTAGACTACTTAGGCCTATGTTTGGGGTCATTTAGACCCACATTCTTTGTTGACGACATGAGTATTAATGTTGATAATTTCTCTTATGTTATAGGTACCATGGGTCGAACAAATAACATGAATGTGGCCTCTTCTTCTCCCCAACCTCTAAGTAAAAGAAGCAGAGAATCTACACCCCCCACTGTCAAAAGAAGAACTGCCAAAGGTGGTAGTTAGAATTTGGTGATCCCCATCCCAAAACCTTGAGTAAAGACCACTTATGGTCTTCGTTGCGTCAAACAGTGGGGGAAAACATGGTATAAGGAGTTCGAACTTTCCGATTATACTCATGAAAAGGCCATTTTGCTCCTGGATCTGAACTTATATGTTTATCTTATAGAATTTACTATAAGTTATTATCTACTTTGAATCCTAGATGTAAATTAATTGATACATCTAATCAAACTATTTTGTTTGAAACAAATTTTATAAAATCAAAAATTACGACTAGAAGACCTATTAGGTGGGAAGAAATTAATTTTTCGTCTACTTGGGTTTTAAATTCTGTTATATCACCAAGTCAGATAGCTGAAAAAATTACCAATTCTAACTTTTCTCATGTGACACAAACTCCAGATGGGCAAGTTTGTATCCAATTTGAGGATAATTCTTCGGTTTATAACAGGCAGTCATTTTCTGGCAACAGTAGCAATAGATTATTGCCTAGAAGTCATAGTCATAGGTTAATGCCCCCTATGCCTTCGCTCATAGCTCCGGTTGATCCAACATATGGTCCGGCTAGAAATTGTGTTGCATCTTTGCATACTATTCCTTCGATTAATAGTCATATAGATCAATTAAAAATTGATCCAACAACTAATGTTGTGCGTGCTAATAATGACGATATTTCTGATAAGGATAGTCCTTCTGCATCCGAAATGGATTTTGACACAAATCATATTTAATGATTCCACATAAAATCGATTTTAGTCCAGGCTCACTGTCAAGAAAACATATTCAAAAAGATTTTTAAGATGTTAAACGAAACCAATTTCGAACTTGGTTTTTTAAAGCTTATAGCAAAGAAGATATGAATAATATCTCTCAAGAGTTTTATTAAACTTGTGCATTGCATAATCAAATTATGTATTCTGTACCCTGGTTTATAACCACTAATTTGCCTTTATATATCAAGGCTATTGAACCCACTTATAAAGATAGTAGTGGAAACCTTATAACTACAGTGTTTCCTCCACAATCTTCTTTTGTTATGCCTAATAATACAGGTATAACTCTTAACGCTTTTCAATAATTTATTGATTATGAAGTTGGCAAAGTCAGTATTTCTGAAATTAATAAATTACATAATGGCTCAAAACAACTATTTGGGTTTATATGTTAAAGTTTTGGGAGAACATATTGTTTCTCTTGAAAAAAAAATTGGATGATTTATCTATCCTTGTACGATTTTTAAATAATGTCAAATTAGACAAAGTTTTAAATAAACTTGATGATCTTAGTGATACTACTGAGAAAAGCGATGTTGACAAAAAGGTTGTGGATTCCACAGCTAGTACTTCAAAAACAACATCTACTGCTTGTATTATTGCTAATCCTATTCAACGACCTCTCGAGATTACGGATTTTAAAATCAAAACTTTTGATGGTCTCGAGGATTTACTTGAACAAAAATTTTCTAAATTAAATATTAGTCCTCTGGACTTATCTGCTCAATTTGCTGATAATATCGCCAGTTCTTCTAATTTTAAAGAAGACTTAACTTCCGAGTTTAATAAGCTTAGGGGTTCTGCTAGGCATCTTCTTTATGCTTCTAAACCTAATTTAAAAACATTTTACTATCCTCGTCCTACTCCCCAGGATGTTCTTATTGAGGAAAGGGATTGGAATGAGACTAATACGTCTTATAGTGGCAATCAAATATATGAGTGGAATATAGATGGTTTGACTGATAGGCAGATGACAATTCAGATGCATCAAATGATGATGTATGCTACTATTTGCAAGGTCACTGCTCCTAAAAATACGTCTGATAAGACTATCTGCAAAATGATTATTGCAGGATTTACCGGTCAACTTAGAGGCTGGTGGGATAATTATATGCCCTTAGATGTTAAAACATCTATTATAGAAGCTAAGAATATGGAAGAGATACTCTAGGTCATAAGCTTGAAGCAGGCCGAGAAGATGCGGTCTATGTATTAGTAATGACCATTTTAGAACATTTCAGTGATAGATTTACCAGTAACTTCGAGTCTCTTAGAACTCTGTTAAATGGCCTACGATGTAGACATTTAGGTGAATTTTGGTGGTATAAAGACACCTTCCTTAGTAGGGTCTTAGAATTACCCAAAAATAATAGTGAACATTGGAAAGCCAAGTTTATAGATGGCCTCCCTCAATTATTTGTTGAAAGAGTTAGAAAAGCTCTTCGGGGAAACCATATCGAAATCCCTTATGCAACTTATACTTATGGAAACCTTATAGGTATTTGTACACAAGAAGGATTAAACTTGTGTAATGAGTTAAAACTCTCCCAACAGCTTAAGATGGATAGGCTTAAAGAAAAATTCCAACTAGGAGATTTTTGTACTCAATTTGGTATGTCTCAACCTTATACTCATAGTAAGAAGAAAAAGGATAGGTATGTTAAGACCTCTAATCCTGATGGTTCTTATTCTTATCATAGAAAGAAATCTAGAAGATATAGATCGAACGAAGAACATGATGCTAGAAAGGCTCACCGTAAGTCTACTAGATTTACAAAATATAGATCTAAGAGAGACTTAGCCAAGAGTAAGTGCTATAGATGTGGAAATTTTGGCCACATAGCTCCAAATTGTAAATTAGAAAAGTTTAAAGCTTTAGAATTAGACAATGATCTTCATGATAAGATTTATGGTATGTTATACACTTCAGGGTCTGAATATAATTATGAGCCTACAAAATCCGATTCTGAAGTTGAAGTAGATTTACTCGATTTCTCTGATGAAGAAATAGGGAATGATATTCCTGCTTGTACTACTTGTACGGGTGATATTTGTGTTTGTGAAAATGATGCATTTTATCAATTGCAATCTCAATTTCAAGATTTGAATATTCGGACAATCACTTCCGAAAATGTTATTGAACTTTTAAAGGAGGTTACTAATAATAACCTTTGTGAAAAAATTATTAATTTGGCAGCTAGTTCTACTTCTAATTCTAGTTCTAGTTCTAGTTCAAAGATTCCAAAAGATGAATTTAAATATTCTTCTCCTTATTCTTTATCTGAAGTCCAGCGAAGACTTTTGCAAAAACATACCCCTTCTAGGGAAACTTCTTTTGACGATTTAAAAATCGAAATTGAAAGTTTGAAACAAGAGATTAAATCTCTTAAACAAAATCAAATGATTTATGATCATAGGATTACACAAATAGAGAATTATAATTCTTTTGTTGATAATCCTACTCCTAAACCTAATGGTAAAGAAAAAATTGTTTCTGACCATTCTAATGATAATGTTGAGACTTCAAAACAGCTTGATTTAAGTTCTAATTTGAGTCCTAATCATGATATGTTTTTAGGTATGATGTAAATTGTCACAACTCATAAATGGTACATTAAATGTACAATTTTGATTGATAATCATTATTATGTAAATGACATTGCTATGATTGATAGTGGTGCGGATGTTAGCTGCATTCAAGAAAGTTTAATACCTTCAAAATATTTTCAAAAAACTACCCATATGGTAAGATCTGCATCCGGACATGCTTTGGATATATAGTATAAATTATCAAATGTGCATATTTGCCAGTCCAAAGTTTGTATACGGCATTTCTTCTTTTTGGTTAAAAACCAGTTATCTCCTCCAATTATACTCGAAACACCTTTTATAAATGCTATTTATCCTTATACTCATATTGATGCTAAAGGATTTAAAGCTACCTTTAATAATAAGGAAGTAAGTTATACTTTTGTCACAGATCCAGCGACTAGAGATATTAATGCTTTAATTGATATGAAACAAAAACATGTTGATTCTTTACAGCTAGAGATATTTAGCATGAATATTAATGATACATTAAAATCTCCAAAGGTTCAGGAAAAAATCAAATTGATTTCTGAACAACTTGCTATTGATATTTGTGTTGACCATCCCAGTGCTTTCTGGAACAGGAAAAAGCATATTGTCACCCTTCCATACGAAGATGATTTTTCTGAGGATAATATTCCTACGAAATCAAGACCATGTCAGATGAATTCCGAATTAGTAGAATTTTGCAAAAAAGAAATTGATAATTTATTGCAAAAAGGTTTGATAAAACCGTCCAAGTCTCCTTGGTCGTGTACAACGTTTTATGTTAATAACGCAGCTGAAAAAGAAAGAGGTGTGCCCAGATTGGTCATTAATTATAAGCCTCTTAATAAGTTTTTAAAATGGATTCGGTATCCGATTCCTAACAAGAAAGATTTATTATCAAGATTATATGATGCCAATATCTTTTCAAAATTTGATTTAAAATCAGGTTATTGGCAAATACAGATTTTTAAAGAGCATACTTATAGAACAACTTTTAATGTCCCTTTTGGACAATACAAATGGAACGTTATGCCTTTTGGTTTGAAAAACGCTCCTTTTGAATTTCAGAAAATTATGAATGATATTTCAATCCTTATTTGGAATTTATAATTATTTATATTGATGACATATTAGTCTATTTTAAAACATTTGAAATGCATATTAAGCATTTAGACATTTTAAAGAAAATTGTCATTCAAAATGGTTTAGTTATATCTAAACCTAAAATGAGTTTATTTCAAACAAATGTCCGCTTTTTAGGACATAATATTTGTCAGGGGAAGATTACTCCCATTCAACGTTCTATTGATTTTACATCAAAATTTCCTGATGTTATTACTGATAGAACTCAATTAGAGATATTTTTAGGAAGCTTGAATTATATTGCTCCTTTTTATAAAAATCTTTCTCGAGATTTAGCCCCATTATATGACAGGCTGAAAAAGAATTACAAAGGGCCTTGGACTGATAAACATACGGCTCTTGTTAAAGATATTAAAAAATGAGTTATATCTCTGCCTTGTTTAACTTTAGCTAATCCAGCTTGGAAAAGGATAATTGAGATAGATGCGTCTAATGTCGGTTTTGATGGAATAATGAAACAAATTAATCCTAATGATAATTGTGAATATCTTATTCGCTTTCATTCAGGAAAATGGACAGAGGCACAGAAAAAATATGCTATTGTGGCTCATGAAATGCTTACCATTGTTAAATGTGTCTTGAAATTCCAAGATGATTTATATAACCAAAAATTTTTGGTAAAGACTGATGCTCAATCAGTAAAATACATGTTTAATAAAGATTTTAAACATGATGCCTCTAAAATGATATTTGCAAGATGGCAGGCTCAATTAGCCCCTTTTGATTTTGAAATTCAATATAAAAAGGGAATTGATAATTCTTTGCTAAACTTCTTATCTCGTGAATATTTGCAGGATGGATCATTCTTGGAATAATGTGGTTCGAGGTAGAGGACGTGGCAGAGGGAGATTACCCTATTCGCCAGGAAGATCACAGGCTTATAGCCAAGGATCAGCATCCTCATATGGATCTTCAACCAATTCCCCGATAATTCAATGAGGAAAAAAAAGTTTAATAAACTCTAAAATCACACAAGGAGAATCATCCTCATCTGTAAAAAATTCTTTGCATCTGGAAGATATTCCAGAAGATCATTCGCTTTATGCACAAATGCAAGCATATTTGACTTCTCAAAAGCAAAGTGATATTTTTGCTTCAATTACTAAAGAGGGAAATGATGATATCAAAACCTCGAAAAAATTATCCAAACAAGAAATGATATTTCTTGTCGAAACTACTGAAATATCCAGGCAACACGACCCTTGGCAGATATTCCAAAGGTATTTACTTCAGGGATTATATTTCCCCAGTGAGTCTTATAAGACTTGGTCATATTATGAAGCCATTCTTAAGGAAACAGGTAGTGCTGATATTCAGCATTTCCCTGAGGGACAAATAATTTTTAGTTTCTCTAAAATAATTATTAAAAAGATTATATTTGTTGAAGATTGGGGTATACACACCATGCGAGAGAGGCAGATAAGCTTCAACAATGCTAAAATGAATCTCACATAGTGGGACTATGTCAAGGCTTTTACTCAAGTCCTTTATTATAATAATGATAAACAAAAACACACTTGATTTATCAAAATATGTTCAAAGATTTTTGACAAATCCATACCAAATTGGTTTCTAAACTGGTGGTCATACCACGGGACGACGGTAAAAATTTTACCCGGACCATTTTTGTTTTATATCAAAAATGGAAAATGGTCTCTCCCGATTTAAATAATTTATATCGAGAGGATCATATTTGTTACCCAGGTCAGATTGACCAAATATATTTCTTTATTGAATTTTCTATTCCTTGGATCCATAAATGGGCTCCAAAATTGGGATATACTGATGAACAAATCCCATGTTTATATCGAACATTTTTGAACAATTTTTGGGATCGATTGATGAAATATGATTCCAAAACAAAAATTCTACATGGCCAAGCACTCATGGATCAGATTGCATCCACAATTTAAGAATATGAGACAACTGCTGAGCAGGGAAAGATGGATGACCTATCCATTCTGCATATTGCCAGAAAAATTATGTTTCAAGATGGCGACAAAGAGGCCATGGTCCATAATTATTTGGAAGAAATGAAGTGTAATTTTCTTCATTCACTACAATAAATTGAATCTGACTCCTCTATGAAGAGTGGAGGTAATAACGATGATGATATTACTGATTCACAGCCTATTGAGCCAGAAGTAATACTTTCTGCAGCCGACATTGATAATGCCGAAATTTTTGTCCAACGAATGAAAGAATTGGACAAGAAACAAGAAAAAAGAAAAAAATAATCGGAGATAGCCGCCCGAGACCCACATGAACAGTGAAGCCATCGGAGACCACAGCAACAGTGAATTCACTGTTTAGGGGACAGATAGGTCCCACTTTTATTATTTATTGGGACTCATTTTACTGTGTAACGATTCTTTTCTTTTCTATTTATAGGCGAGTAGTTTTTCAGAAAGAGGCAGAGTTTAGACTCTCATTCTCTCTCTCTTCTTTGTTTTCTCCTCCTTATCTCTTGTTTCTTTCTTACTTAGATTGTACTAAGTTTTTCAATTTTGTGAATAATAAAAAAATCAGAAAACATCCAACCTTTGGACACAAATTAGCCCTTGCATTTCCAGGCACTGACCCTTGCATCCGGGTCTGACCCTTGCCACCGGGTCCTTAAGGTGACACCTTTTTCCCTTCTCTTTCTATCTGTCGTGACTATGTCCGGCTAAATTCCATATCTATGTTGAATAACTAACTTCTCTTACATATTATTATATTAGATCTGGCTTTATTAAAATATAAAAAAAATTATTGTATAACAATAAGGTTTAGTTCTGAGATGGTGGTACAGTCGGGTTCATTACTATTCATATTGACTTTGTATTAGTGACTACGTCTGGTAAAGCCGGTCTACTATCCCGTTATTGATGTTGAAAAGGGCGATCTTTTTCGGTTAGAATCTCCAGACACACGGGCTCAATATGAATAACTAGTGGATTTCAGACAGACCCCTTGCTTAGATAATAGGATAAATCCTTCCATACAGTCTGTTGTTATATAAAAATTTCCTTATATTTCAATTCTTATGTCCCAGCATAAGGGTGTTTGAATAGCTTGATCTATCTTGCTGCGTGGACTACCGCCCGCCTTTGCCGATCCTGCTAATCTGTAGAATCTCCAGACACACAGGCTCAATATGAATAACTAGTGAATTTTAGACAGACCCCATGCTTAGATAATAGGATAAATCCTTTCTTACAGCCTGTTGTTATATAAAAATTTCCTTATATTTCAATTCTTATATCCCAGCATAAGGGTGCTTGAATAGCTAGATCTATCTGGTCGCGCGGACTACCACCCGTCTTTACCTATCTGGTCGCGCGGACTATCGCCCGCCTTTGCTGATCCTGCTAATCTTGTATCAGAGCCATGTATCTTTTATAATAATTGTGTAATAGATATGAAGTGTTCAACATAGATAGTTCGTAAATATGAAAATGGGAGAATCCCATGTTAAGTGTGATAGATTAGAAGAGGTGGATGTACCTCAAAATTTAGATTTAATAAATAAATGGACTATTCCAAAAATTTCTATAAAAACCATTTATGATTATGGTTGGTTTGATAAACTATCTTCAAGACAATTAATTAAAACTACAGAGCAATCTTTTGCTTTAAATTCTTCTGAACAAACTATTCATTTATTAAATAAACGAGATATTGATGTTTATAAAGGTCAGTATAATTTTGTGCATATTGCCATGGTTCAAATCGTTTTTAAACCATTAACTCTTAAAGGGTTACCTGAAACATTTTTAGCAGCTTCACGTGATGCAAATAATTTAAATTTTAGACAATCTTTGATGGTAGAATCTACAGTGGCCTATGGTCCAGTTTATTTGAATACTCAGCCAAATCTGCAACTTTCTTTGACTGATGTAAACATTTTAGATGCATTAACATTAAATGTTAAAATACATGGTTATAATTATGCTCCTAGATCTGAACTTATATGTTTATCTTATAGAATTTACTATAAGTTATTATCTACTTTGAATCCTAGATGTAAATTAATTGATACATCTAATCAAACTATTTTGTTAGAAACAAATTTTAGAAAATCAAAAAATACGACTAGAAGACCTATTAGGTGGGAAGAAATTAATTTTTCGTCTACTTGGGTTTTAAATTCTGTTATATCACCAAGTCCGATAGCTGAAAAAATTACCAATTCTGACTTTTCTCATGTGACACAAACTCCAGATGGGTAACTTTGTATCCTATTTGAAGATAATTCTTCTTTTTATAACAGGAAGTCATTTTCTGGCAACAGTAGCAATAGATTATTGCCTAGAAGTCATAGTCATAGTTAATGCCCCATATGCCTTCGCTCATAGCTCCGGTTGAACCAACATATGTTCTGGCTAGAAATCGTGTTGCATCTTTGCATACTATTCCTCCGATTAATAGTCATATAGATCAATTAAAAATTGATCCAACAACTAATGTTGTGCGTGCTAATAATGACGATATTTCTGATAAGGATAGTCCTTCTGCATCCGAAATGGATTTTGACACAAATCATATTTAATGATTCCACACAAAATCGATTTTAGTCCAGGCTCACTGGCAAGAAAACATATTCAAAAAGATTTCTATGATGCTAAATGGAACCAATTTCGAACTTGGTTTTTTAAAGCTTATAGCAAAGAAGATATGAATAATATCTCTCAAGAGTTTTATGAAACTTGTGCATTGCATAATCAAATTATGTATTTTGTACCCTGGTTTATAATCACTTATTTGCCTTTATATATCAAGGCTATTTAACGCACCTATAAAGATAGTAGTGGAAACCTTATAACTACAGTGTTTCCTCCACAATCTTCTTTTGTTATGCCTAATAATACAGGTATAACTTTTAATGCTTTTTAACAATTTATTGATAATGAAGTTGGAAAAGTCAGTATTTCTGAAATTAATAAATTAATGGCTCTGATATTAGATTAGCAGGATTGGCAAAGGTGGGCGGTAGTTCGCGCGGCCAGATAGATCTAGCTATTCAAGCACCCTTATGTTGGGACATAAGAATTAAAATATAAGGGAATTTTTATATAACAATAGGTTGTATGGAAGGATTTATCCTATTATCTAAGTAAGGGGTCTGTCTGAAATCCACTAGTTATTTATATTTAGCCCGTGTGTCTGGAGATTCTAACCAGTAAAGATCGCCCTTTTCAACATCAATAACGGGCTAGTAGACCGGCTTTACCAGAGGTAGTCACTAACACAAAGCCGATATGAATAGTAATGAACCCGACTGTACCACCATCTCAGAACCAAACCTTATTGTTATACAATAATTTCTTTATATTTAATAAAGTCAGATCTAATATAATAATATGTAAGAGAAGTTAGTTATTCAACATAGATATGGAATTTAGCCAGACATAGTCACGGCAGATAGAAAGAGAAGGGAAAGAGGTGTCACCTTAAGGACCCGATGGCAAGGGTCGGACCCGATGGCAAGGGTCAGACCCGGATGCAAGGGTCAGTGCCCGAAAATGCAAGGGCTAATTTGTGTCCAAAGGTTGGACATTTTTTGATTTTTTAATTATTCCCAAAATTGAAAAACTTATTACAATCTAAGCAAGAAAGAAATAAGAGAGAAGGAGGAGAAAACAAAGAAGAGAGAGAGAGGGAGTCTAAACTCTGCCTCTTTCTGAAAAACTACATGCCTATAAATAAAAAAGAAAAGAATATTTACACAGTAAAATGGGTCCCAAGTGGGTCCCAATAAATAGTAAAAGTGGGACCTATCTGTCCCCTAAACAGTGAATTTACTGTTGTTGTGGTCTCCGGTGGCTTCACTGTTCATGTGGGTCTCGGGCGGCTATATCCGATTATTTTTTTATTTTTTCTTGTATCTTGTCCAATTCTTTCATTCGTTGGACAAAACTTTTGGCATTATCAATGTCGGCTGCAGAAAGTATTACTTCTGGCTCAATAGGCTGTGATTCAGTAATATCATCATCGTTATTACTTCCACTCTTCATAGAGGAGTCAGATTCAATTTATTGTAGTGAATGAAGCAAATTACACTTCATTTCTTCCAAATAATTATGGACAATGGCCTCTTTGTCGCTATCTTGAAACATAATTTTTCTGGCAATATGCCGAATGGATGGGTCATCAATCTTTCCCTGCTCAGCAGTTGTCTCATATTCTTGAATTGTGGATGCAATCTAATCCATGAGTGCTTGGCCATGTAGAATTTTTGTTTTGGAATCATATTTCATCAATCGATCCCAAAAACTGTTCGAAAATGTTCGATATAAACATGGAATTCGTTCATCAGTATATCCCAATTCTGGAGCTCATTTATGGATTCAAGGAATAGAAAATTCAATAAATAAATATATTTGGTCAATCTAACCTGGGTAACAAATATGATCCTCTCGATATAAATTATTTAAATCGGGAGAGACCATTTTCCATTTTTGATATAAAACAAAAAATGGTTCGGGTAAAAATTTTACCGTCGGCCCGTGGTATGACCACCAGTTTAGAAACCAATTTGATATGGATTTGTCAAAAATATTTGAACATATTTTGATAAACCAAGTGTGTTTTTGTTTATCATTATTATAATAAAGGACTTGAGTAAAAGCCTTGACATAGTCCCAATATGTGAGATTCATTTTAGCATTGTTGAAGCTTATTTGCCTCTCTCGCATGGTGTGTATACCCCAATCTTCAACAGATATAACCTATTTAATAATTATTTTAGAGAAACTAAAAATTGTTTGTCCCTCAAGAAAATGTTGAATATCAGCACTACCTGTTTCCTTAAGAATGGCTTCATAATATAACCGAGTCTTATAAGACTCACTGGGGAAATATAATCCCTGAAGTAAATACCTTTGGAATATCTGCCAAGGGTCGTGTTACCTGGATATTTCAGTATTTTCGACAAGAAATATCATGTCATGTTTGGATAATTTTTCAGAGGTTTTGATATCATCATTTCCCTCTTCAGTAATTGAAGCAAAAGTATCACTTTGCTTTTGAGAAGCCAAATATGCTTGTATTTGTGCATAAAGCGGATGATCTTCTGGAATATCTTCCAGATGCAAAGAATTTTTTACAGATGAGGATGATTCTCCTTGTGTGATTTTAGAGTTTATTAAACTCTTTTTTCCTCGTTGAATTATCGGGGAATTGGTTGAAGATCCATATGAGGATGCTGATCCTTGGCTATAAGCCTGTGATCTTCCTGGCGAATAGGGTAATCTCCCTCTGCCACGTCCTCTACCTCGAACCACATTATTCCAAGAATGATCCATCCTGCAAATATTCACGAGATAAGAAGTTTGGCAAAGAATTATCAATTCCCTTTTTATATTGAATTTCAAAATCAAAAGGGGCTAATTGAGCCTGCCATCTTGCAAATATCATTTTAGAGGCATCATGTTTAAAATCTTTATTAAACATATATTTTACTAATTGAGCATCAGTCTTTACCAAAAATTTTTGGTTATATAAATCATCTTGGAATTTCAAGACACATTTAACAATGGTAAGCATTTCATGAGCCACAGTAGCATATTTTTTCTGTGCCTCGGTCCATTTTCCTGAATGAAAGCGAATAAGATATTCACAATTATCATTAGGATTAATTTGTTTCATTATTCCACCAAACTCGACATTAGACGCATCTGTCTCAATTATCTTTTTCCAAGCTGGATTAGCTAAAGTTAAACAAGGCAGAGATATAACTCGTTTTTTAATATCTTTAACAAGAGTCGTATGATTATCAGTCCAAGGCCCTTTGTAATTCTTTTTCAGCCTGTCATATAATGGGGCTAAATCTCGAGAAAGATTTTTATTTGAGTTCTATCAGTAATAACATCAGGAAATTTTGATGCAAAATCAATAGAATGTTGAATGGGAGTAATCTTCCCCTGACAAATATTATGTCCTAAAAAGCAGACATTTGTTTGAAATAAACTCATTTTAGGTTTAGATATAACCAAACCATTTTGAATGACAATTTTCTTTAAAATGTCTAAATGCTTAATATGCATTTCAAATGTCTTAGAATAGACTAATATGTCATCAATATAAACAATTATAAATTCCAAATAAGGATTGAAAATATCATTCATAATTTTCTGAAATTCAGAAGGAGCGTTTTTCAAACCAAAAGGCATAATGTTCCATTTGTATTGTCCAAATGGGACATTAAAAGTTGTTCTATAAGTATGCTCTTTAAAAATCTGTAGTTGCCAATAACCTGATTTTAAATCAAATTTTGAAAAGATATTGATATCATATAATCTTGATAATAAATCTTTCTTGTTAGGAATCGGATACCGAATCCATTTTAAAAACTTATTAAGAGGTTTATAATTAATGATCAATCTGGGCACACCTCTTTCTTTTTCAGCTGCGTTATTAACATAAAACGTTGTACACGACCAAGGAGACTTGGACGGTTTTATCAAACCTTTTTGCAATAAATTATCAATTTCTTTTTTGCAAAATTCTACTAATTCGGAATTCATCTGACATGGTCTTGATTTCGTAGGAATACTATCCTCAGAAAAATCATCTTTGTATGGAAGGGTGACAATATGCTTTTTCCTATTCCAGAAAGCACTGGGATGGTCAGCACAAATATCAATAGCAAGTTGTTCAGAAATCAATTTGATTTTTTCCTGAACCTTTGGAGATTTTAATGTATCATTAATATTCATACTAAATATCTCTAGCTGTAAAGAATCAACATCTTTTTGTTTCATATCAATTAAAGCATTGATATCTCTAGTCACTGGATCTTTGACAAAAGTATAACTTATTTCCTTATTAGCATCAATATGAGTATAAGGATAAATAACATTTATAAAAGGTTTTCCAAGTATAATTGGCATAAGGGAGTTCAATATGATTTCCCTGAAGATCTTTTCTAACTCTTTCAGCAAATAATTGAGGGAGGCCATCTATAAACTTGGCTTTTCAATGTTCACTATTATTTTTGGGTAATTCTAAGACCCGACTAAGGAAGGTGTCTTTCATTCTAAGAGAGATACCTTGGTGATTGAAACATTCTTGAAACTTGGAACACATACATACATTATTTCACGTCTTTACTCTTGTTATTCTTACTTCCATTCTTAAGAGTGATACATTGACGATCATGACATTATTGAAGCACACTCATATACACATTTCACTTCACTCATTACTTCATGAGATTGACATCTTCACTTATGAGAAATAGATATATTAACTTGCATATCACTTCTTATTATTCTTATAAGATTGGTACTTTTACTTGTGAGAGCTTGGTACAAAGATAATTATCATATTATAGGACTTTGGAACAAGACATGATTGAAAAATTCTTTTCAAGGATAAATAGATTCTCTTAAGTTATTACTCTCTTGAGATAGTTCCTTTTAGGAATTACCACGTTATGACATCTTAGGAACTTCAATCAATGAATAAGAGATAAGTGAATCATAAGTCATCTAAGAGTAGAACACATATGGATAACGATATACGTCAACCTGAATTGATATACTTCAAGCTTCTCGGAATTGAAACAAGTCCAATGTCAATTCAATATGAACAATATGTTGCAGAAGGATACGGAAAAAGTAACCTTACATACCTTGTATTCTCAATATGAATACACAATCTTAGACGTGCATATAATATTCCCGCTCCTTCCTTATGTCTACAACACAAATACATAGCGGAACCAACATTAACCACCCATTACCTTACAATGGCATACAATAACAATAAGTCACATGTTTGGCTTTACCATGTCATTTCCCCCTTGACAATACCATTTATAAAATTATTGTACCAATAATCCCACAATATTCCATACATTGACCAATACATGATAACCAATAGCATGTCACACCAAGTTCATACTTCTCACTTCTCCATCACCACCACATCACAATTATTCCATCAAATTACTTCAATACACCTTACAACAACAAATCGGCCAAAATCTCATAATTTACACTTATATGAAAATAACAAGTTTAATAACATAATCAAACCATATATGTTGTTATTTCATCTATACCATGCTCTTTCATCAAAACCACAAGTCATAATTCAAGTTACAATCCCATGGATAACACATCTTTTTCACAAAACCAAAAGTGTCATGTCCAACACTTCCAACCATAACCAACATGATAAACATAATATCTCATGCTTATAATATGTTAATAAATAACAATAATCACTTACCCAAGCTTGAAAAATGATGATCTTGCTCCAAAAATTGGCTTTGAACTCTTAGGGTTTGAAAGAAAAAAATGGTTGAGAAATATCTAAAAAGACATGTGATTTCCAAATGAATAAAAATCAGCCTTTTGCCCTTTATATAGGACCTTAATTTTCATCCTTATCCACTCTTGGAATTTAATGCAATGTGTTGCATTAATCAATGGAAGAATGGGTCATTTGACCCATTCTTGGCCCATGTTTTCTTTCACATTTTGGGCCCTTTTTGAGCCCAATTCACTTAACCCAATACAATCAATAATTCCTCATGTTTAATTCATTTCATACGCGTTACGACAATATTCCCACTCATGGGATTCACACTCGTAGCCTCAATTCCAAAAACAAGCAATTCTAGCCACGTATGGCTTATTTTGACCATAAGGGTAAAATCGTCATTTTGACGCCAAATTCGTTCACGAGTAATTTTATCATACCAATATAATACTTCACTCATTTCATATATATTCTCATGGTTGTAGAATAAACATGGAAAAAATCGGCTCAATACGTCCCCGGGCACCCTTGGGACTTAAGAAAAATTCCAACTTTGAAAAGTAGCCAAAACCAGCGTGGCACGCCCTTGGGCACACCAACTTGATGCCTCTGGACTAAAAATTTTAGCCTAGAGCGGTGTTGCACGCCCTTTAGCGTGCCCCACACTTAGAATTTTTGAAAATTTTGTTTTTCGACTTTTATTCACGGGTTTGGTTAGATACTTCAAATCCTATTCTTTAACTTACTTCTGACCCTTAATATCCTTTGTTTAGAGGTCCTCTTAGCCTCATTTTGAACCCCACAAATGCTCCATGAAAATTTCAAAACACCTCCTACGCAAGGTTAATCACATGTCAAGGCCAAATTTTAAAATTTTTTTATCACTAACATTATAAATTACATACTCATGGCACCTCGACACCTAAGTAACCATTGTTCATCGTCGTCACATTGGGTTGGGAAGGTACGGGGTGTTACATTCTCCCCTCCTTAGAAACATTCGTCCTCGAATGTTAATGATGTCGCTTCAGTTATAACAAATGCATCTCTATATTAGCATACGTACACATAAACACTTAAGGCTCATGGATATTTGCTTAGTATTGGTCCCCTTCCACATTTTGAACCTTTTCCTCCGTTTGAAACAAATATGGGTACGTCGATTTCATATTCTTTTTTTTTCCAACTTCTCATGCGATCTCTTCGACTTGTTGATTTCTCCAAAGAACTCTTACAAAAAGTACGTCCTTACAAGGTACGCTATATAGGACTAACCTTCCATGTTGAAATAGTACGGCTTGCTTGTCCATATGTCTGAAGACGAAAAGCCATACTTACATCCCCTTGGGTTCCCACAAATGTGTTAACTTAATAAGTTTATCAATTATTACCCATGTGGCATCACATCCGTTTCCAACTAAAAGGAATCTCTACATAGCCTATAACCTCCAGATTCCAAACACTTTACCTTTACTTGTTATTACTTCAATTACTGAAGCATAAATTTTGCAATATTCTTTTCATGTAATCTTATCAATAAGTCGCTTCCAAATCATGGTACATATTGAGTCCTCCCTGCTACATGGAATATCGTGAATGATGTGCTCTTACCATAATGCATTTCTTTAGCTCATATATATACCCGATACATAAAAGCTACCTGATACTTTATTCCATTGCCTATAGTTAATGTACATTCTCGACGTGTCATCATTTGTCGGTACAATTTATACTGGTACACCTTACGGGGATAGACTATTATCCTTCACTCTGACTAAGTGACATATGTACCCTTTCATTCAAGACATTCTTTTGTGGACAATGAAATTGTAACCCCTTAACTTGGCACTTTACCGTGGCATAAAAACCAACCAATCCATACTCATTATAATCATCAGGATCCACCATTTCCAGCTTAATAATATCAACCAAAACAGCTACTATACACTTGCGGTATAGTTTTTTAATTACCATGATCAGATACAAGTCAACTGACAACACTGGCTCTATTGCACGATCTGTAATGAAGAAAAGAAACAACATCTTAAATGTCCCATAGCCTCCTACTCATAAATGTGGTGCACAACACATCCATGAACAAGACTCTACTCGGACACGGCTTTGTAGACACTTTTAGAACGACCTGCTCTGATACCACTGTTGTCACGCCCCAAAATCCCATTCGAGACGGACTGGCACCCGAAGCCGATATGGCCCGAGAGAACCAATCTTTGCTCTTGAACCTTCATATACGTACCCTAGTGTGAATCTTATTATACCTCATGCAACTACGCGGAAGACATGAATCATGTAAACATATGCTATACATATATATATATATAGGAAACTTGGCCGTTGGAGCCATCAAGTCAAAACGGATATTTATCTTTCACATTCATAACCCACACATGTCTACAAAAGCCTCTAACAGATGCATTTACAAGATCAACTAATAGTCGAGACAAGTCCCCTCTTTATACAACATTTACAACATCAACACAACTGTACACCTATGACTCGGAAAGTCTCGAAGTAACTGGGGCTCACCAAAGATCCGCAATGTCAACCTACAATGGAGGTCTACTAGTGCCTGCACCTACAACATGTAAGGTAATTCCCCCGAGGGGGTCAGTACGAAGAATGTACTGAGTATGTAAGGCTCATAAGAAATTCATCATACATAATAACAACAATAATGGAATCAATATAAGGAAATAGAAATGTGGATAAACTATCTTTCTGCATGTGGGGAACCATGTGTATTACGTTCTTTACTCCTCTTGTCTTCATCTTTTATTCATCTTTATTGTTCTACCCATGCTAGGCTGCTCTGTCGCCCCTGGGATGAGATTAACCCATGCTAGGTACTTTGACCCCTGGGATGTTTTGTGAACCCATGCTAGGTTTTCGTGTCTCCCTTGGGATGTCATTAACCCATGCTAGGCTTATCGACCCTGGGATGTTATTATGATAACCTGAGCTAGGCTTTTCTGTAGCCCTTGGGATGTATCGGGATCGACCCATGCTAGGTATTTAACCCCTGGGATACCACCCATTAAACCTTACTTCTTTCTTTCATTACTCTTTCTTTCATTCTAAGAGAGATACCTTGGTGATTGAAACATTCTTGAAACTTGGAACACATACATACATTATTTCACGTCTTTACTCTTGTTATTCTTACTTCCATTCTTAAGAGTGATACATTGACGATCATGACATTATTGAAGCACACTCACATACACATTTCACTTCACTCATTACTTCATGAGATTGACATCTTCACTTATGAGAAATAGATATATTAACTTGCACATCACTTCTTATTATTCTTATAAGATTGGTACTTTTACTTGTGAGAGATTGGTACAAAGATAATTATCATATTATAGGACTTTGGAACAAGACACGATTGAAAAATGCTTTTCAAGGATAAATAGATTCTCTTAAGTTATTACTCTCTTGAGATAGTTCCTTTTAGGAATTACCACGTTATGACATCTTAGGAACTTCAATCAATGAATAAGAGATAAGTGAATCATAAGTCATCTAAGAGTAGAACACATATGGATAACAATATACGTCAACCTGAATTGATATACTTCAAGCTTCTCGGAATTGAAACAAGTCCAATGTCAATGTCAATATGAACAATATGTTGCAGAAGGATACGGAAAAAGTAACCTTACATACCTTGTATTCTCAATACGAATACACAATCTTAGACGTGCATATAATATTCCCGCTCCTTCCTTATGTTTCACTCTACAACACAAATACATAGCGGAACCAACATTAACCATCCATTACCTTACAATGGCATACAATAACAATAAGTCACATGTTTGGCTTTAACATGTCATTTCCCCCTTGACAATACCATTTATAAAATTATTGTACCAATAATCCCACACTATTCCATACATTGACCAATATCATGTCACACCAAGTTCATACTTCTCACTTCTCCATCACCACCACATCACAATTATTCCATCAAATTACTTCAATACACCTTACAACAACAAATCGGCCAAAATCCTATAATTTACACTTATATGAAAATAACAAGTTTAATAACATAATCAAACCATATATGTTGTTATTTCATATATACCATGCTCTTTCATCAAAACCACAAGTCATAATTCAAGTTACAATCCCATGGATAACACATCTTTTTCACAAAACCAAAAGTGTCATGTCCTACACTTCCAACCATAACCAACATGATAAACATAATATCTAATGCTTATAATATGTTAATACATAACAATAATCACTTACCCAAGCTTGAAAAATGATGATCTTGCTCCAAAAGTTGGCTTTGAACTCTTAGGGTTTGAGAGGAAAAAATGGTTGAGAAATATCTAAAAAGACATGTGATTTCCAAATGAATAAAAATCAGCCTTTTGCCCTTTATATAGGACCTTAATTTTCATCCTTATCCACTCTTGGCATTTAATGCAATGTGTTGCATTAGTCAATGGAAGAATGGGTCATTTGACCCATTCTTGGCCCATGTTTTCTTTCACATTTTGGGCCCTTTTTGAGTCCAATTCACTTAACCCAATACAATCAATAATTCCTTATGTTTAATTCATTTCATACTCATTACGACAATATTCCCACTCACGTGATTCACACTCGTAGCCTCAATTCCAAAAACAAGCAATTCTAGCCACGTATGGCTTATTTTGACCATAAGGGTAAAATCGTCATTTTGACGCCAAATTCGTTCACGAGTAATTTTATCATACCAATATAATACTTCACTCATTTCATGTATATTCTCATGGTTGTAGAAGAAACGTGGCAAAAATCAGCTCAATACGTCCCCGGGCACCCTTGGGACTTAAGAAAAATTCCAACTTTGAAAAGTGGCCAAAACCAGCGTGGCACGCCCTTGGGCACGCCAGCTTTATGCCTCTGGACTAAAAATTTTAGCCCAGAGTGGTGTGGCACGCCCTTTAGCGCGCCCCAAACTTAGAATTTTTGAAAATTTCGTTTTTCGACTTTTCTTCGCGGGTTTGGTTAGATACTTCAAATCCTATTTTTTAACTTACTTCTTACACTTAATATCCTTTGTTTAGAGGTCCTCTTAGCCTCATTTTGAACCCCACAAATGCTCCATGAAAATCGCAAAACACCTCCTACGCAAGGTTAATCACATGTACAAGGCCAAATTTAAAATTTTTTTTGTCACTAACATTACAAATTACATACTCATGGCATCTCGACACCTAAGTAACCATTGTTCACCGTCGTCACATTGAGTTGGGAAGGTACGGGGTGTTACAAAAATGGTCATTACTAATACATAGACCGCATCTTCTCGGCCTGCTTCAAACTTATGACCTAGAGTTGATCAACACTCCCTTCCATATTCTTAGCTTTTATAATAAATGTTTTAACATCTAAGGGCATATAATTATCCCACCAGCCTCTAAGTTGACCGGTAAATCCTGCAATAATCATTTTACAGATAGTCTTATCAGATGTATTTCTAGGAGCAGTGACCGTGCAAATAGTAGCATACATCATCATCCGATGTAGCTGAATTGTCATCTGGCTATCAGTCAAACCATCTATATTCCACTCATATATTTGATTGCCACTATAAGACGTATTAGTCTCATTCCAATCTCTTTCCTCAATAAGAACATCCTGGGGAGTAGGACGAGAATAGTAAAATGTTTTTAAATTAGGTTTAGAAGCATAACGAGGATGCCTAGCAGAACCCCTAAGCTTATTAAACTCGAAAGTTACGTCTTCTTTAAAATTAGAAGAACTGGCGATATTATCAGCAAATTGAACAGATAAGTCCAGAGGACTAATATTTAATTTAGAAAATTTTTGTTCGAGTAAATCCTCGAGATCATCAAAAGTTTTGATTTTAAAATCCGTAATCTCGGGAGGTCGTTGAATAGGATTAGCAATAATACAAGGAGTAGATGTTGTTTTTGAAGTACTAGCTGTGGAATCCACAACCTTTTTGTCAACATCGCTTTTCTCAGTAGTATCACTAAGATCATCAAGTTTATTTAAAACTTTGTCTAATTTGACATTATTTAAAAATTGTACAAGAATAGATAAATCATCCAATTTTTTGTCAAGAGAAATAATATGTTCTCCCAAAACTTTAAGATATAAACTCAAATAGTTGTTTTGAGCCATTATGTAATTTATTAAATTTCTGATATATGTCATTTAAATAATAATTGAGATTAAAATACAAACTATTACATTGAAAATAGCATGAAAAAATGTAATTGCTAATAGTATGTACTACTAAAATAATAATATTAATTAGAAATACTACCATTACTCAAACTTTTAGTCTGGCTAAAATAAACTCATGAAACACTTAATCCTACCATTACTCAAACTTGTAGTCTGGCTAATAAAAGTAAGTAATGTCTGGAAGCTAATTATAATGAGATTATCAAAATAAAGTATGCCTATTTTGAGTTTTAATGCTTATATAAACTGCTATTTAAGTTAATTTTTCTTTAAAAGTTGAACTATCTAAGTTCTAAATCTATGCATTTATAAAGAAACTATTATTTTAATTTCTAGGAAAAAAAAATACTAAAGAGAGTAAAAGGATACTAAGATTTAAAAAAAATGTAAGTCATGTACAATTAATAAAATGAATATATTATGTAATAATCTACTAAAAGATATGCATACA
The DNA here is from genome assembly GCA_031232105.1 of Capsicum rhomboideum. Lineage (NCBI taxonomy): Eukaryota > Viridiplantae > Streptophyta > Magnoliopsida > Solanales > Solanaceae > Capsicum > Capsicum rhomboideum. The sequence continues at coordinate 35,349,753 of CP124716.1, forward strand.
ACCTAAAAGATAGTATGGGTAAGGGACAATATTGATTGTTATAAAACTTATCGAAGCTAAGATTTTATCTGAAAATATGTTGGACAAAAATTATCATTTCAATACTATGATAGATTTGTCAGAGTCAAAGTATATTTTAAATCCAAATGAAGACAATTTACTATCACATTATTCTTCTGTCATTATCAAAAATCAAAACAAAATTACCTCATATGAGACTATTTTTAAATAAACATCAGTTTACAAATGGATCACCTTATGATCTTCATTACGATTTGAGAATAAACTAAAGATATTAATGATGATTGTGAACAACTACCAAATAAGTCAGAAAAATAGAAATAAAGAAGTTTTAAAAAATATTTAATTGTAATGTTTTGTTTTGTTTTGTTTTTGGTAAGTAAATGTAACGTTTTTTTTTATTTTTTATTTTTTGGTTTCCCATCCGGTGTCCGGTACAGCATTGGAGACCCGACTAATCCGGATCGCGCACTGTAGGGCCTATTCTGAGGGTGACGCACCCAACAGGATTTCTCCATTCTCATGGCTCGAACCCGAAACCTCTGGTTAAGGGTGGAGCAGTCTCACCATTGCACCACAACCCATGTTGGCAATGTAACGTATTATTAAACTATATTCAAATTCAAATTATTTATAGCACAAACTATATAATTATGACATTTGAGTTTCATCGAAAAGCTATTTAATAGTTATATAATTTTTTGATTTAATATATAAAATGTTTATTGTTGAATAGTTGCAATGAGATAAGGCAACATTTATGATATTGTTAAAAGGTATGATTTAACAGGCTTAAAAAAATCAATTCATAATTTAACAGGCTTAAAAAAATCAATTCATACTTTGATATAATTAATATGCGTTAATAATCTCCGCACAACGCACGGGTATTATACTAGTTAGTGTTAAAGAATGGAAGAGACAGGAAGATAAATAGAAGAGAGAATAAACAAAACTCATTGCATTTATTTATTTATTTATTTATTTTTTTTTTTATTGACGGTAGGAGAAGGAGAAATGGGAGAGGGGATTACCATTTGGGAAATCGAACTCTCACCAACAAGGTGGGAGTTCAGGTAACTAACCAACTAAGTTATTCCATTGATTTATTACATTGTTGCATTGAAAATAAAACACTAAAGGCAGGAAAATAAAAACAACTAGTTCCATTTCAAATAAGGTAGGGAATATTAGATGGTTCGTAAAGTACCTTTACACAAAACTAGTAACCAAAAAAACAAGGTAAATAATCTTTCATGTTAGATTAAATTGCATTGTTTGTGTAATTAATACTCATTTACGTAATGAGTGGAAATAAGACAAATCCTTTGTCTAATCCCCATTCACTAATGAAATAGAGGGAAGCTTTTCGAAAAACTTCTGTAGAAAAATTCATAATATCACTTCACTCCTATCAGATTACTAGATACGGGCACCCGTGCCATCACATGGCCAATATATGTTTCTCTTTTGGTCTCAATTTATATGATACAAATGAAATTTGAAGTTGTCAAGCAAATTTTTATATGATTTTAAATATTTTAAGTTGTTAATTATTAAATTTATTATAGCACTTTTTATGTAATTTTCACATAATATATGTTACTCCCTATGTCCAACTTATGTAGCACAAATGAAATATCGTGAATCACTAAAAAAAAAAAATTATATTTTTATTAAAGATATATGAAGTTTTTAATTTTTATGATTTATAGTACTTTTTAAGTAATTAAGATATTTGAAATTTTTAATGATTGTAATTTATAATACTTTTTACGTAATTGTCAAATATATAACAAACAAAAAATAATTAAGACAGAGAAATTGAAACGAATATAATTTCCAAAAAAATACTGAAAAAATAAATGGGACCCACAAGATAGAAAGCTTTAAGAGAACCTTTCGGCTAGCCCAGGTAATAAACAGGATATGGATTGGCTTTTTTGTCCAAAATTTGCAAAAGTACATTCATGTAGAAATGTTGTACAAAACTTTATCATGACAACAATTCAGAATTCCAAAAATACCCTTGTGAGGAAACACGCACATCAACCACCACTAGTGTGCTTCACACACACTTCTATATAGTATATATATAATATATACTAGTGGCATGGCGCCCGTGCTAAGCACGGGCCCAATAGTTAAACTTTATTTTTCTCAATTTATGTGTCACACTTTTGCTTTTAATTCATCCCAAAAAGAATATTAATTTTTTATATTTAAAAAATAATTTGATTTTAAAAGCATTTACACAGTACCTTTTTTAACTATAATTTTTGTCACAGATATAACCATTGAAAAGTCTTCATCCGTCCATTTTTAATTTATAATTTTGTATCTATTTTATTCTTATTATTAAATATTATTTATTTTCTAATAATTAAATGACTTATAATAACTACTTAGAAGTGATATAGTAAAATTACTATAAATAATAATTGTGAAAAAAATTTAAATGGGCCCATTATATAAAAAAATTTACACAGTCCATTTTTTAACTATAATTTCCATCACATTTGAAATATTCACAGATATTACTGTTGAAAAGTACTTCATTCGTTCATTTTTAATCTATTATTTTGTATATATTTTATCCTTATTATTAAATATTGTTTATTTTCTAATACTTAAATGACTTATATAATAACTAATTAGAAGTGATATAGTAAAATTACTATAAAAAATACTCGTGAAAAAAAATTAAGTGGATCCCATATAAGACGTCAAGTTAGTTTAAAACATCAAGAGTTAATTTATCATTTTGTGTCTATTTTACCTTTTTATTAAATATTATTAATTTTCTAATATTTAAATAATTTATAATAATTAATTAGAGGTGATACAGTAAAATCACGGATTAAGCAGGTTTGTCGACCATGAGTTGCCTGCTTTAGCAGCTTCATCCACACTTATATATTAGTAATAGATTTTATAATACTTAGATGACTTATAATAATTAATTAGGGGTGATATAATAAAATCACGATTGAAGCAGCTGAAGCAGACTCGTCGACCATGAGCTCTTGCTTCAGCAGCTTCATCCACACTTATATATTAGTAATAGAAATAGATTTTATTTTTATTTTACCTTTTTTTTAATTAATTATTATTAATTTTATAATACTTAGATGACTTATAATAATTAATTAGGGGTGATATAGTAAAATCACGCTTGAAGCAGATGAAGTAGGCATGTCATAGATATCTATTTTACCTTTTTTTTAATTAAATATTATTAATTTTCTAATACTTAGATGACTTATAATAATTAATTAGGGGTGATATAGTAAAATCACGGATGAAGTAGCTGAAGCAGGCATGTTGACCATGAGCTGCCTGCTTCAGCAGCTTCATCCACACTTATATATTAGTAATAGATAAAAGTAGATTTTATGTCTACTTTGCCTTTTTTTTATTAATTATTATTAATTTTTTAATAATTAGATGACTTATAATAATTAATTAGGAGTGATATAGTAAAATCACTCTTGAAATAGCTGAAGCAGGCATGTCATAGATATCTATTTTACCTTTTTTAAATTAAATATTATTAATTTTCTAATACTTAGATGACTTATAATAATTAATTAAGAGTGATATAGTAAAATTACGGATGAAGCAACTGAAGCAGGCATGTCAATCATGAGTTGCCTGCTTCAGCAACTTCTAATAAAAAAGACCTGGGAATCAAAAAATGGAAAGGATACAAATTTTGGGAGTCCCAAGTCCTGCATCCACCAAGAAAATTTTTCCCTTAAGCGTAAAACTTCAGATTGTAAGTATTAATTTTATAATACTTAGATGACTTATAATAATTAATTAGGGATAATATAGTAAATTCATGGATGAAGCAGCTGAAGCAGGCATGTCGACCATGAGTTGTCTGCTTCAACAGCTTCATCCACACTTAGATATTAGTAATATTAGTAATAGATACTAGAGAAAAATGAGCTCAAAATCCCTTTCACGTTTTCAATTAACTAAAAGGGACAAGTGGATCTCATTGTATTATTAAGTTGAAAAGGATAAAGTCGCTCAAACAAACTTGTTTGTCACTTTTAGTCCAACCCCCACTAGATGTCACTGGCACGGGCCCGACATTTTGTGTTCTAGCGTGTTTCATTTGAAGATAAATGTTGTATCCTATATTATATTTGTTTTTGCAGAATTTAAATCATTTTTAATGGTTTTAAATCACAAAATCTTAAACATTTGGTGGGTAGCAAAATTCAGTAGTCCAACTAAGCTGCAGCTTTATGTCATTTTAGTTGATTCATTTGTATATATAGATTGCCAAACCAAACAATTTCTCTTTCATGTGATGGACTAAAAAGGTTGGCTTCAGAAGCGGCCATAACATTATCCTGGCTTCAGAAGAGGCCATAACATTATCCTAACAAATTAGCATATTAGAAGCAATAAAAGTAATGGTAGCACTCTCTCACATAGAATGAAATGTCAAATAAAAAGGCTTACATATAGCTGGATTCCATTAATAAGATACAATCCCTAATAAATGAACTATATCTTATATTCATGAATTTTGCACACAAAGCACCTATAGATGCAGTACTGCTAGTACAACTCATCCACTGTCTTTATTGGGTTTCCTCTCACTCTAGGAGAAATTAAAGAGGCAGCAAAGATTTAGCTTATGGTTGGTGCAATCAGTCCACTCCCAGCTTTTCAAAATGCATATTCTTATAGCAGCATCACTTGAGCCTCTGCCATTTTCCATCTGATCAAGGAAAACATTGAGGCTCTCTTCCATTTCCAGAGCAGTGGCATACTCTCAGGCCTCGTCCTGCAGCTGGTGAACAAATGAGCATGACGGTCCGCGGTGAACGGTGCCAACATATCATGGCCCTTGTATCTGCAAATGTTCAAGACATTTGATTTCTCACAAATTTGCAAACTTGATGGAGAGAAACTGTAAGGGAACCCATTTTAGGTACAAGGAACAATAGAGAGTAACATAAATCGAAGGACAAGAAACTACCCTAGCAATACTATGACTAACACAGATAATTTTATGGTAAAAGCTACATAGATGCTCTTAGAAACAAATTAGTTTGCTTAGCTTTAGAATCTTCCAAATAGAACAAGTATAAGACACGAACTACTATAAAAGATAATGATGCTTCAACATAAACAATATTTGGACTGTAATTCCTCTGTTGGAACTAATCAAACAATTTATCACAGTTTCCGTAGTTGAGTATTTACATACCAAACAGATAGCGCTAAAACAGTTCGTGTAACTGACAAAATCGTAATTATGACAGACCGTTCTATAGATTAATGAAGATAATTTGATATTAAGAGTCGAAACAACCTATAAGTGATCTGATTCACGGTTGATTATACCAAACTGTACGAAGTAAAATACATAACAATTTGAATTTGTGAACTTGCTGGCAAGTACCTCCGTATGATAATAGACCATTGGTACATGTAAAAGGAATTTGAAATTTAGGCCTAGAGACAGATATGGTGCTCGGGCTCTTCAAAATAACAACGGATACGGGTCCAAGGCGGGTGTAACAACAATTTTTATAAGTCCGAGCAACATAGAAAATGGCTATCAAACCCTCTATTACAATGACTATGCCTCAATCCCGAACAAGTTGGGAGGTCAGATAATGAGTCCTGAATGACCATGTCGCTCTATTTAACCACGTCTTAATCCAAAATGACTTTTACTCCTTTACACTAGGGGAAAAAACTAAACTAAGCTCCAAGAATACTCGTAAGCAGGGGTGGAGCTACAAGTTTGTCTACGAATTCAGCAAAAGCAACTAGCTTTGGTCCAGAATTCAATAAGTTAGTTTTTTTAGAATCCAGAACTCATAACCTCAATATCTTAGCTTCGCCTGTACTCCAGAGAATGATTTTAAAGTGCAGAACACTATATAAAGAATCTATATTGAAGAAGACCACTATACTCGCAAGTGGTTGATATCGAAGAACCAAATTTTGTTCTACTAAATTATTGAGCACGTTCTACTCTCAATGAAATCTACAACAAACTACACATCAGCATGTATTTAGGACTTATCTTTGAAAACTGAAAGCGATGAATAACCTGGTGAAGATTAGTCGTCATTCCAGTTTTTCTTACTGTTTGGTCAGCGAGTGTACAACGTCTACGCATCTAGTGACACATCAGCTGTCCGAAGATTCAGGAAATCAATTAAATCAAAGAAGAAATTGAAAGCAGTGTTTTAAAAGGCGTGGGAATGAGGTGAGGCATTTTACATAGCACGGGGCGAGGCGTAAGCCTCGGGACATGGGGCGTAAGTCCCATGGATCTTTAATTTATAATTTATAATATAATAAAAATAATATAATAGCATAAATATACAAAAAATGCATTATTAATTTTAAAAAATTTAAAACATGATTAAAAAAACTCATAGAAAACAAAACTTTTAACATCATTTATAAGTAGAAATAGTACAATGAAATAAAAATTATTATGTGATACAAATCAACTCTTAACATATTAACTTACCAATAATAAAAGAATCACAATTTCTTAAAATATATGCAATTCATCTCCCTAAAAGAGATAATCAATAAACTATTAATATTATTATTTTGAAATATAGGACAAAAAACATATCGACTAATGACAAGTGAAAATGTAAAATTTGATATGTATTTTAAACAGAAATGTTAAGTCATATTCACCCTCACGAAGTTCTCAATTAGTAAATAAGCTAGTTACACTTAATCTTCTTATTTCAACAAATGAAAAAAACTACTAAGCATCATTCATTTAGCAGAGAATTATGAGTATCAACAACGTTGACTAAGGAATTTGACACAATTTGTGTAAGAACAATTAGGCGAGCCCCGGGCGTTGGGCGTTAGGCGTGTTCAGGGCGTAGAATCAGGCGCTTAGGGCGTAAGCCTCACAGAACTAAGTCCCACACATGAGTCCCGAGGCGTTTTGCCAGAGCCCCGCCCTGGGACTCGTCCCGGGGCGAGTCCGGACTCTACCTTTTAAAACACTAATTGAAAGAGGGCAAAGATTATTGATATGAACATAATTAGTATTCCAAAAAATGAATCTGTGATATGTTGCTTTAGTAAAATTCAACAAAATAACACAAGTAGAACCCCAAACAAATTAAATATCTTTCAGGAAGAAAGAAACTTGGGGAGGAAAAACCATTCCAACACAAAGGAATTGATGAAAAAAGTACAAAAGATTTGTAATAGAAAGGATTCATCAAACACAGATTAGAACAATTAGTATCAAAAGCAATACTGTCACATAAAGAGTATAATTGTACATCCTTCGATCTAACGTTTCTATATACAATATAGGTTTCACAAGAGCCAAAAAGAATAATAACGTGAACAAAACTTAATAGAATCAACAAATTTGAAAAGCGATTAACTTTTGTCTTAAAACCTAATTTCTCTAAGAACCATAATCGTAATATCTGTAAATTAGCACAAAAGAACAGTAACAAATTCAATGCTCACCTGAGATGAAGAAAAAGCTCAGTGATGTAAAAAGAAACAGCAGTAGCAATCTGAAAAACACAGAACCAGACGAAAGAAGTAGCTACAAATTGGAGCCGAGGCAGACGGTATAATTGTACATCCTTCTCATTCTGAAACTGAGTGCAGATGAGATCTCTGGTTACAAATAGAGGGATCATATTCTTTTCATTACAACATCAAGTCGTTTATCAAGGACGAAGGTAATGTGTAATATATGAATTCGGCAGAACTCAATAAATTTGGTACATCTTTTGTACATATGTTAAAAGAATCGCTACTATGCATAACAATTTAAAAAACATTAAAACTCAAGTACTAATATTTGAAGCCGTATTTTAGAATCTAAAATCTATGAAGTTCAAATTCTGGTCTCGCCTATCTCATTGAAATACAAAAAATATTTAATGCAATAGCATAAAGTGGGATCTAAAGAGGAAAGAATATACACTGATTTCACCTCGATCTTAGAAATAGTAAGATTTTTTCTGATAGACCTTCCGCTCCAAAGATTTGGTCTCATTGTACACATTTCTTCATCAGCCATTCATATCAATTGGGTTAGGTTGCTGATGAAATTAAAACATGCATGTATTATGAGTAAGAAAATAAGTTAAGAGTTTCAAAGCAATTAAGTTACAAAAAGCAATTAAGTTATAAATATGGAGAATGTAGAGATAGATATACTATCGGCTTACTTTTAACATTTTGTAATGTTATTGATGTACCTTAGACTTCCGAGGGTTGTGGTGTACGGATATAATATATACTTTGGGCCTCGACCTTTGGTGCCGCTAATCAACATCAAATTGCACAGAAGAAGAATTTTGATCCTTATTAATATCCTCCATTTGTCGGCGGCTTTGCTTTGTGCTCAAGCTATGGCTGTGATCTGTTGCTTTATTAATACAATCTGGAAAACCACAGTTTTGAATGTTCGATAGAACATTTCTTCTTTATTATTTTCTTTTTCTTTGGTTGCTGGAGTTACAGAACACTACTTAGTAAATAAGAAGCAAAGAAAACAAATAACATAGCATATTTACCAATTGGATGCAGTTCATTTTCATAAATGCTAGGATCAAAGTTGGTGACTGCATCCTTCTCGTTAAACTTGCTGGGAGCTTTATCATAAGCCCTACAAAGTGAGTATAAGAAGTAAAACGAGGTCTCTTTTGGCCCATAGCAGCAACCCGAGTGTAAAAATATTAATCCCTCTGAAGCTTAGTTGGCAAAGGAAAAAAACTCTAGTTGCACATAACATATTACCACAAAGAATTACCTGTAGTTGCAGCAATATTGAAAGCGGTTTGTTTACCACCCTTAACAGAATAAATTGTGATATCTAGTCCACTGATTATACCAATGGCACTCCAACAGAATAAAAGGGAGAGAATTATTACTTTCACTCAAGAGTTAAGCAGCCAAGGTACTACACTAACAATCATGTATAAAGAAGGTGTAATATACCTCTTCAGATTTATCAAAGAGCTCCGAATCTTTAAAAACATATTCATCACAGAACCAAGCTATCTTTACAGCTGCAAAAGTACCAATAACACCAATAAATTCCAAAAGCAAACGTAACAAAAGTTGTAACTTGGATTCTGCCATTTATGGGTATTAGCATGTGTTACCTACTTCAAACACAGTGAAGTGCTCAGCAATAACTTTTTTTTTTGCCAGAGACAGCTTTGTATCATGAGCGGAAAATATATCAGCTATTGTAGGAATTACAAGATGTTTACCATTAGAAAATCATATTTAATCACAACTGAAGGAAAAGACAAACGTTTCGATGATACAAAAGGTACATAAAATTTGGTTTCATTTCTAACCTCTCTTAGCAACAGAAAACGGCTCACGTATTGTTAGAGTTGTTTGTCTGTGCAACTCAACTCCAGCTTGGGAGCATGATGCCGCTATGCAATGGATTCTTGATTCAAGCTTTTTTGACCGTCGTTGGGATAAAAGCATCTCTTTTTTATCAGTTGAATGTTTGATACAACTCATGTCTTCTAAGGTTGATCATCGAAGTAGTTACTGACTTACTGTTGAGTATTGGTGCTTCCGTTGTTGTGCGCATTAAGTCGAGGTGGATTTTTTTTTTAATCTACTGACATCTATTAATAGAAGACTATGTAATGAAGATAATATTCATAATCACCAGCTTAATACATCATAAGAAATATAAAAATGGTACATAAAGTATGATTTTTGGCACATTAAGTGATGAAGAGGCTCAATATCCTTGCCATCATTACATTGACAGCTTATCAAACTTTTGAATTATTTTTAAATATTTTAAATTATTAATTATTATGATGTATAATATTTTTTATATAATATTTAGATAATATATGTTACTCTTGTCGTTTCAATGTATGTGGCATTGATAAAATTTGAAGAGTCAATTAAATTTTTTATATAGCTGTTAGATTTTTGTATGGTTTTTAAAAATTTCAAGTTGTTAATAATTGTGATTTCTAATATTTTTACAATAATTTTCAGATAATATATGCTATTTTCTCTGTCCCAATTTATATGATACTGATGAAATTTGGAGAGTCAATCAAATTTTTTAATATAGTTTTTACATATTTAAAGCTGTTAATTATTGTGATTTATTATACTTTCTACGTAATTTTTAAATAATATATATTACTTTATCTAACTCAATTTATGTGATCGTGATAGAATTTGGAGAATCAATTAAATTTTTTATATATCATTAAATGTTTTAAATTGTTAATTATAGTAATTTTTATAACATTTTTAAATAATATATGTTATTTTCTCTGTTTTAATTTATGTGACATTGATAAAATTTTGAGAGTCATCAATTTATTTTTTTGTATTTGAAATATTTTAGATTGTTAATTATTGTAATTTATGGGTGTGTTTGGTACGAAGGAAAATGTTTTCCATGGAAAATGTTTTCCTAGAAAATGTTTTCTAGGAAAACAAGTTGATTTTCTACTTATTTTCTCATGTTTGGTTGGTGAGTGGAAAACATTTTCCGGAAAATATTTTATGGTGTTTGGTTGGTGAGTGGAAAATATTTTCTGAAAAATATTTTCTAGTGTTTGGTTGGTGAATGAAAATATTTTCTAGAAAATACTACTAACTAGCAACTCAACCACTGCCTCTAGCAACTCAACAACCTGTAGGAACTAATTTAAGCATAGCAAACAATACCAATATTCCCTCAAATCCACAAAACAGAGAACTTTGATAGCAAATACACAATACATTATCAAAACAAAAGTGCGCGAATAATAATTGTTTTCAAACCCTGTGAAGCTAAGTTCTTCCAACCCATTTGTGTAACTATTGTTGTCGCTTGAATCGTTCCAACCACACCTTACGGAGATTTTGATTTTTTGCCATGAATGCCTTGGCTAAAGTGTCGTTTTGCACCAAATAATCAAAAGCATCACCAAGGAACTCTTCCTTATAACCTTCCATTGCCATAACTTCTTCGTACAACTTTGTCACATCTAGGCGACTATCAACCATCTTACCAATTGCCGTTGCCACTTCTCCAAGTTTTGTTGATATGTCACCTACGACATCTTGCACATCTAAAGAACGATTTCTTTTGCGACTTACCTTGACTTGAGAAGTTTCACTCACTTGCACATCCTTTCCCGAGAATGGTCCTTCAATATCATTATCATTATCTTTCTCAGAACAACAATCCAAATCTATATCTTCAAACGACTTAGCACAATCCCCCCTAGCTCGATCATTCCCACACACAAGAGACATTTCGTCAAACATATCAATTTTTTTGTTGATGAACTTATCATGATTGGGATGTGCCTACAATATAAAGATTAAAAAAAATGGTATCAAGTTCATTTGGTTTTAATTGGATAATGTAACATAAAGAGATCATAACAAGCACATACACAGATAGCTTATTTCCTTATTTTCTTGTTTGTTTTATCTAGTACTGGTTTCTTTTTTGAAATTCTTTAAACACCACATATAGATACTAGCATCCTTTCAAACATACTGGATTTTGGAATTTGATGGCATACTGTTGTTACTTTACTCACAGAGTTCAACAATAGAGTGACCTGATTGCAAAGACAAGTAATTCAGGGAATTTATTTAAAGAGGACCATCTCCATATGCAGTTCCATCTACTGTAAGCAACATATTCAGATATCCTCTAAATCTACACTTTAATGGATATTCAGATATCCTCATTTTCACTTGAACAAAACACTTTTGACCTTTTGAACCAATTTGCTCACACATCGACTATTACATGAGTACCTACTACCTTCCACCAATGTAGCTACCAGGTAAACCTATCCAGAAATAGATCTACCAACCAGAATTACAGAAAAGGAACCAGTACCAAGTAAAACAAATAAGAAAACAAGGAAATAAGCTAACAAGCACATTTTACCTGAATATGGATAGCATAGACTTTGGGACTGGCCGTAATCATCTTCAAGTTGTCATCCCATCCAAGACCACTTTTGTTTAGTAGAGTTTGCACTGTACTCCATGTGCTTCTTAGTGTTTTAAGATGATTCTCCACATGCTTAGATGAACAATCCATTCCTAGTTGTTCGTTAATGGCATTCGAAACGCGATTGAATGAGCTGGCCTTAAACTGATTAGTTGATTTATTCCCCTGCTTCACTTCATCAGCTAGAATCTCCAACATCAAATATTCCATTGGTTTTGACCACCTAAACTGCTTCTCTCCTTTTTTCCCCATGGTTTACTGTTACAAGTCAAGAAACTACGCTGAACAAGCCAAATTCAACAGAACGCAAATGCAAATCTTTTACCATGGCAAGCAATCCAATATGACATAACTCAACAGAAAATAAATGCAAATTAGCAGAAACTTGTGAACTCTGCATATACCAAAAAAAAATAGCAAAAACAATAATGAACCATAGAAGTGTTTCTTTCTTAAAGGATCTGCCCAGTAACTACAACAGGAAGAAGAAACAAGGAAATATCAAAAGCAAAAACAAGCAGCATTATCTATTCAGCTATCAAAGTTTCTTAATACACTAAAGTCCCCTATTCCTCCTCCTATCATAATTTATAAACATGGCATGAGCAATAGCATCTCTTTTTGATGACCATTCTCTAGCTTCTTCACGTCTTTCTCTTTGTGTCTGATAGCTTTGACTTCCTTGAGAACTTTGAGTAATTTGAACATTTTGAGGTTGAATTAGTGGTTCAACATCTACTTCTTGTATTATCATGTCATTTGGCTCCAAATCAACTATGTGATTATGTAAAATGCACGACGCTAATACCACATCCACTTGTGTCTTAAAGTCCCAAAAGGGTTCATTGTCAATCACACGAAACCGTCTCTTAAGAATAGCAAAGGCACGTTCAACTGAGGATCTCAATGATGCATGGCGAAGATTGAATAGTTCTTTTTCATTTTGGGGAGGACGATCACTATACTCTTGCAAGTGATAGCGTATTCCATGATAAGGAGGAATAAACCCCTTACGAAGTCCATATCCCGCATCTACAAGATAATATTTATCTACAAAGTCAAAATAAAGTTAATTAATATACATTGTTCACCTACTTATTCCTATAAACTACTTTATATTGAATAGGATACCTTGGGGGATTTGCAGCCCATGTGGTCTCTCTAACGCATCATTTAATATGCGAGAGTCATGTGCAGATCCTTCCCAACCAGCAAGCACATACGTGAACTTCAAATTAAAGTTGATGGCAGCTAATACATTTTGTGTTGTTGTGCCTTTCCGGCCACGAAATCTATTTTGTTGTTCAATAGGAACAGATGCAAGCACATGTGTTCCATCTATTGCTCCTACACAATCCTATATACAACTTAAGTTAATAATATGTAGTATTTTTCATGAAATGACTTAAAATGTAAAATCTTAGTATGTCACTTACGGTAAACCAGGGATAATACCGATGATTATTCCTTATCTCCGGTTGGATAGTTCCATCCGGTGATTTTATAAGGATGGGATAGAGCTTCAAAACTGCTTGAAGTACAGTGTGGAAACATCGGTGAATAGACTCAGTTGACCTATAAAAGTGTGATCCAATCTTCCGAAATCGTTCATTAAAACCAACAATCTCTAAAAATATCAATACTTGTTCTTGAACAGACATATTTTTGGTTGAACACAACAAACTATTTCTTCTAAGAGCATTGCATAGTTCATAAAATGCATGCTTACTCATTCTTATCTGACCTACACAATGAATATCACTTCCATTCAAAATACTATTCATGTAGAATTCTCTTTCTTGGTCTTTATTAGTATAAGGTTCTCTAGGAATGCTACTTTGATATTCGTAGGCAACAATAATTGCAACTCCGGCAGCTAAAACAGATGTGGCTGCTACTCCGACTAATGCATCATCTTCATCTTGGTTAGTCAAACCCATCTGTTGTAGTGATCAATGTAATTACGTTTACGATAGAATAGAGAAAAAACATACAAATTTGAAAGTCCTAAGCAAAAGAGTCCCTTCTTCAAATTTGGCTTCATAGCTATCTACAAGTCATATTATAGACAGAACATTGCAAGAACTTGAATTATAGCTCAGTACTTACTTATGAGTTGATATGGATGTAATAGATTTTATACGAAAGATACTCATATAGCTTATAGCTTGAGTCTACTGCTAATCGCTCAGTTACCTCACAATAACTTACCAATTTGCATTGAAAATTAAACCCAAATTTCAATTTTCAAACAAAATTAAACTCAAATCAGAAACCCCAACAAGCGACAGATGAAAAATTTGAAGAAATTTTTGACCAAAAACAGTAGAAGAAAGTAATTATGGAGCATACCTTTGAAATTCTTGCAGAAATTGTAGTGGGGAGAATAGAGATGAAACCCTAAAATTGGAGAGAAGCTGCAGTGAGATATGCTTCTGAAATTTGGGATAAGGGGTAGGGACTAGGGTAATGCGAGTTGAGTGTTGTTGGGGGTGGGGGAGAGGGGTGGGGGTGCAGGTGGGGGTGGGGGCATAAAACTCGCGTCTGTAGCGCCTCAAAATTTTAATCCGGAAAATGACTTCCCTTGGCCCATCAGGGAAGTCATTTTCTGTCAAATGGAGGAAAATGAGTTGCTTTGGAAAATATTTTCCCAACATTTTATTACAACCAAACAAGAGAAAATAGGAAAATATTTTCCAGAAAATATTTTCCATCATACCAAACACACCCTATGTGTTAAAACATTTTTAAGTAAGAGTACTTTGGTCATTTAAGTCATTTTAGCTATTAGTGGAGTATATTACTTTGTACGTGGCTTTTATAGTCATCATCTCTTTCCCTGCAATTGAATTGCCAACTCATCAAGGAATTCTAACCTAAAAACCTTCCGCCTACCTTCATTTTTGAATTTCTTTATCACAATCCAACTCCAATGGAGTCGTCTTGCTCGTCGAGGCTTATGTGAATGAGACAACAAGTTCAATTTCCGGTTTCGCTAGTAAGGTCAATGTTCCCTCTGTTTTTGGTCTCATAGCTAGAATTGTGAATAAGGAAGGCGGTGTTGGTGGCGATTTTATCGATTTTGCTGAATTTAATGATTCAAGAGCTTTTTATGGCGGATGTATAGTCGCCTCAGATTCGGAAGTTTCTTAGCAGCAGCTTATATGAAAAAGTCATAATATATAGATTTAGATTTGATCTTCAATTCCTAAGTAACTTAACTATCCACCAACTATGATCCTAAAGTTTACACCGTTCTTGCTAAAAAGGAGAAGATCCACTTCCTATATGTTATATTTTTCAGATTTGATTGAGGTTCCTACTCATCGTCGTCATCGCCGGCGTTGAATCCTGGAAGGGGTGTGTAGTGGTGTCTGAAATTGCTGTGAAATGACAAAAATGCCCTTTAGAATGGGGCTTTGTGCTGGCTGAAATTGTGAAATGATAAAAATACCCTTCAGCCTGAGCTGGCAGGACAACCGCCTCATGCCTGCTTTAGGCCGCTTATATAATATAATATTAGACGGAGAAGCCCGTGCAAGCACGGAACCAATGTTAAACGTGAATTCCATCATTTTTGTCACTGAAAGAAAGACGCTAAATAATAATATGTAAATATTTCGTAGAAACATAAAAGATTTTCATTTATGACCTATTTATACAAAAACTATCAATATGTAGGTCTATCACGTTAAACTGTGGCTGTAGATTGAGGATGTCGATTATCATTTACATCAAAATGCAAAAAATTTGTTGATGCGACCGACTATATGACGTTGGTATAGGCAAGTAAAATCTAGTTGTACATGCTACATCATGTGCTAACGCTGGTAGAGGCAACTAAATTCTAGCTGTACATGCCACATCATCTGAGTAAACATGGCTGCATTCAATTTTGGGTATCCACCACCTGTGGAAAAAATTTAAGTAGGTGGAGGAAAATAGGGTGTTGTATTAAGATGATGTAACAAAGGGGAGAATAAGCATTCTATTTATCTGTCAAGATTGAGAGGCTACACATAACAGAGACAAAATTAATTCCGATTGTATTGAGTAGATAGATATAATAAAGGGGAGCATGAGCATTATATTTATCTGTTGAGATTGAGATGTCATAGATATCGGAGACAAAAAGTAATTCTCTAGAACTATACATATCTTGAATAAATTTCACCTGAGTAGCAAACTTCGAAGCAGCTATTGAAATGTCTTATAATCTATATGTTAAGACATGCCTATTTCGCACCAGTATTACAGGAGAATTCAGTTGTCAGGAAAATAAAAGACTTCCATCTAACTTGTCGAAATGTGAATTGATGCCGAGACAATCAATTTACATGAATTGGCGTGAAGACTACAACATTTGTCACTTGTTGTCAATGAGGAAGAAAATTAGCAAACTAAACAAGCACATGGTAGAAGCTGTATGGAAAATTATAGGAAAAGACGTGACGACAAGTAACCAGTCCCCTACTTCACTTGGCTGTGTAATAATTTTCACGTCTTTCTATGTAAATGATCTGAGTAACTGTTAGAGTTCAGTTAAAAGGGAAGTAGAGTACAATAGCAAAGATAATATTGAAAGTATTCTTATCTTTCAGCTTTTTTCGTTAGAGTGGGCGGTTCGATTTTTTGCTTCTTACCTGCTTCTCCGGGAGCCGCGGATAATGGTAATGTTCCAAAAATTGGGGTTTCTGCTTCAGTGAATGATGCAACAGCTAACATACCAGGCTTTTGGTCTGGAAATCTGAAAATCGACTTTTATAACTGAAGCTTAAACAGTTCATGGACGAGCTAGTGATTTATACGGGTAATAGACAGTGGTTCTTTCTGAGTGAAAAGGCAAAAGATAGTACATTGAGTAGGAGTTTGCGTAATGTGGTATTTTTATTTACAGATATAAGAGGATTCTAAGAAAATGAGGTTTTTCCATTGTTAGTAGTATGTATTTGTGTACCTGGGCTGCTAACACTTTCATATGTTTGTTCGACAGTGAGGGACAATATTTTTTCTGCCAACGTTTCTGAGACTATTGCTGTAATTGTATAGCTGGCGTCGATAATGTCAAGCTCGAAGTGGCACCTGTGATTAAAATAGAATCCAATATTTGAATGTTCACTTTTTCTTGGCTTTTAAAATGTTTCAGCCACCCTTTTTTTAATATAGAAATGTTGGGTTTGGAAGAAAACAAGAAACAAGTGGGCTAAAAAACATAAAGCTAAATATAGAAATTGAGACTTTACGCAACAAATTGTTTTTTTCTATCATTTGTTTTCCCAATCCGAAAATTTGTTTCTTCCAACTTCAACTCATTTTGTTTTTCTTAAGTATCATTACTTTTACTCCTAAAATTCGACTTAGCATAGCGGAATAATCAAACAGTAGAAAGAAATAAAGAATTAAACACAGGAGAAAAGAGAGTTTAACACAATTCATTTCTTCATTGCTAATCGAAGTTCTTAACTAAAAAGTGAAGGAACAGTTTTGAACTATCGTGCACTTTACCGCTTCACCAATTACGGTCTTATACAATCCAAGTGGGTAAGTTGTCTAGCTCTGCCTTTCTTCGACATTTAGACCCCTGTTTGAATCGGAGAATGGCTCGGTATATTTTCTACAAAATTAGTGTTAACATAAAAACATACAACTCTTGAAGTAGGTGATGAACTTCTCCTAACTGGTCCTTTTTTGAGTTAGTTTGATTTATATCATTCCTAATTTAAATAACAATTTTCAGATTTTTGTACAATAGAAGGGAGGAAAAAGAAAGTGCACAATAGAGAGTTTATAGGATGCGGTAAAAGTAGTTGTTACCTGGGGACTAACATCCGTTCTAGCTTACAGTTGAAGCACCGAACCAATTTTTTTGTCTTGCTGCATACAAAGTGATTGCAGTGTGAGCAGGCGAGCAAGTAAAATGATTGGGGACGATCGGGAAGTGATATTTTGCCTTCCACAGGGAAAGTTTGTACCTGTAGTAGTAATGCACAGTAACATTAGAAACTTCTTTGAAGATATTTTTGATAGACTTTGGACAACAACTGATTCTAGTTTCTTTTTGTGGTTTTTTCTGCAAGGGGTGGTAACCACTAAATTTAGTTGGCTGATTGATATTTTTGTTGTTAATTTTTACGTGTACGTTATTGTAGAAATAGACTTTTAATTGTGCTTGTCTTGTATAGGTAAGGTTAGTCAGTTTTTCTCGATTACGAAAATAATTAGTACATACATATACATGTTATGGAATAAACTACCCGTAGATGGCAAGTCTGAAATGATGGATATAGACAGTACTTCATCTTCAATAGGTGCAAGATTCAGTGAGGAGGGTGATGCCGATGAGCTTCTTAAAGTGTAAGATAACAACATTTGTTCATTGTCCTTCTGCCTGGAAAAGGTTAGGTCAAATAGCGAATATATTTTTAAGTAACAATATTTAAGTAGTACAACATTATGATGGGGGATAAGTTAATGTGTACCAGTTCATCAATGTAGTAGCCTGCACGTATTGAGGATTTGTTAAGATAGTTGTCTGATATCTTGTGGCCAATCTTAGAGCTGCATATGTGAAAGGTGGAGAAGATTTTTAATTCAATACAGGAAAAGAAGCGCAGAGGTAAAAAAGAAGAGTTGCAGAGGCTGATGTAAACAACATACTGTCGTGAAATTCAGTAACGCCTATACGCTTAGCAAGAATGACGGGGTGCTCATGCAAGTGATGTAATAATGTAGAGCCTTCATTGTCTGCTAAGTCGTCCCATATAGTAAATTGGATGGATTTCTTGCTAATCGATATAACAGACGTAGAAGTTGTTAAAGTGCAAGTATGTTTTAACAAGTAGAAGAAGAATTTGTTGAATTTTATGTGGGGGGGTTTGGGGTGGGGTGGTGGTGGTGGTGGCTAGTAGGTCATCTCTGGTCCATCACTATCGCTTCTTGAAAGTGCTTACTTTGGTCGATCGTATACTGTAAGGAGCTGCAGTTAGCTACTACTGCCAGTAAGTCTGGTGTAATGAAAAATAAAATGTTAGTAGTTACTTTGATTAATAGAGTGCAGTTAGTTGATGGGGAAAAGAGGCAAAGACATAAACTAGGAGCTTACCAAATTCAATACCTGGATGTTGGCGCTCAATAGCTGAAAAAGGAAGTGTGTTCAGCTTTTTTAGAGCAGGCAGGGGTACTTTCATTCCACTACTATTGGTAACGGCCTCACGATTGTGTATCTGTCAACCACCCATTCATACGTATCGACCCGTATTGAGAAACTGAGGGGCTCTCTAACTTTCGCACAGGAAACTAAATATGCCTTGAAAGGAGCAAACAACTTCTCGTACTTGGGAATGTCATCACCGTATAGTACTATGGAAACCTGTTGTTCCTGTAGTCAAGTAAAGTAGAGAAAGTTTTAGATATGCAAGTAGAATTTACAGAGGAAGTTGTTAGAATTTTCAGCTGTTGTTTTTATAAGGCTTCAACTCGCAGTTTATAACGTTGTTGTAGATAATAATTATTTTTTAAACTTCTTGAGTATCAACACCATCTTTCAGCGAGAATAAAGTAAAGGTAAACTTATGCTTTCATCCTGCACAAGTATTGTCTGAAAATGCACACGTTGGTCTCTGCTCTCGCTAGGCCGGAACTTGTCTACTACCTGAACCTTACAGATTCAGTCTGTGGTTTCTCTTGTGATGGCGTCCACAAGAAGCCTTTGATCCATTATGACAGCCTCTGTTTCATTACGGGAGGAGAAGGTGTAGATTAAAGAGCAACATATGATGGAGTAAACTAATGAATGAACTTATAATGAAACGTTAGCAATTAAAAATAAGTAGGGAGATCTTTGTTGGGCAAGGATATTGGTGTTTTAGCAATTGCAAAGTGGTATAGAAGATATATGTACACACATTGTTTATAAATTAAATTCAACATTGCACTGTCTATACATATACATGCACACATTGTGACATATTACAAATAATTACACAATTAGAGTGCAGAAGAAGAATAAGTAGAAGTTTTGTTAGACAAATAAAACTGGGAAAGAAAGACTATGAAATCGGACACTTGGCAGGAGTCACCAATAAGCTAAGGTACATGACTAGTTGGAAAGAAAACATCAACCCCCAGGATAAATAACATTCTTCTGATAATCAAAATGTAAGCTTGAAAAAGAAAGATAAAAATGGCAGTAATATTTAAGGACTTAAAGAGGCTTTCTACTCTTGCAATGTATCATTCTATAACTAAAAGCTAACCATTTAATTGTAGAACGTAAAGTAGATTAAGAAAGATGGATTTTAAACTGTAAAACAATTCTAATTTTAAAAAATCCCTCTAGTAAGATTGAAAAGCAGATCTTAACAAAAGAGACTCGAAAAATAGATAACTAACCAAGGACCTTTTCAATTACATTCTACACTTCTCCATCATTTATTTATATTCATGATTGAAGCTGATAAATTGAATGACTTTGTTAGAGTGGAGTTGTATTTCACTAATGATTTGTCATATCTATTACACCGTTAACGCTTAAACAAAATTTCAAAATAGACCCGCACATTTCATAGCGATAAGCCTATAAAGGAACAAAGTTCACCTTTGAAACTACCGAAGCTAAAAGTACAGACACCATTACACAAAAAAGCAACGAAATTTAAGCACCACGACTTAATTTTTCGGTGAAAATCTTTAACGCAGACGAAGAAAATAGAACAAGACCAACGAATTTCACAACCATAATCACATAAAGGAATAAAGTTCGCCGCTGAAACTATCAGATCTAAAAGCACACACCATCAAATAGAACACATAGATATGAAATCAACAAAACGTTTAAAAGAGCGGATAATAAACTGAGGAGGAATTCACTCAGAAGAACGAACCAAGTTGCAGCAAAAAGAAACCATAAACAACAATATTCTACGTAGACGCAACATCAACCAAACGAAGGGAATTCCAAGCTAAACAATCAAATAGGAAAATAAAGCGGTGACTGAACAGAACTCACAGAGATGATGGAATCGCAACCTTCGAAGTAGGAAGCCGCTTTACCAAAAAAATTTGAGATAGAGATGTGAACACATAGAAATACTCTCCAATCAGCTTGACACGTTTAGCTTCGACAGAACACCTGATCAGACACGTAAGTGATTACTCAGATAAACAATGAAAAGAGCTAACTGAAATGACTGAATTAGCCCTTGGTGAAATAACAAAAATAGCCCTGGGAAGCTGGCAGAACAACCTCCACCTGGCTGCTTTAAGCCACTTATACATATTACTCCCTCCGTTTCAAAATAAATGACCTAGTTTGACTTGACACGGAGTTTAAGAAAATAAAGAAGACTTTTGAATCTTGTGGTCTTAAATAAAAGTTATGACAAATGTACCAAAATGCCGTTGAATCTTGTGGTGTTAAACATGCCACGTGAAAAGTTGAAATTAAAGTATTACCAAAAAAGGAAAGGGGTCATTCTTTTTGAAACAGATTAAAAAGGAAAGTAAGTCATTCTTTTTAAAACGGAGGGAGTAGTAAAATATAGTAAAGTAATATTCTGATTGGTGCTACATAGTGCTGAACCTCCCTTCTCTTCAATTAATACCAATTTAAATACATCGAGTGTAAATATTTGGACTTTTCTCCTTTCTTCTCGTCAATTAAGATAGGATTTTGTAATGACTAATGATGTAAATTTAACTTCTTTCTTTTGTGCGTAGCAAATGAACTGTTTGAGCATATCTTTTCATATCCAAACACAAAGTATAAAAGATTTTACGAATTTGTTACAAAACTAAGATAGTATTTATTAATCTTCAATAAAAGAATCATTACATTTAATTTAGAGACCATAAATAAAAGAATACAATATTTTTCACTATTAAGTGCTCAGCTATTCTAAACACAGTCTGCTGGAAATCCTTGGGGAAATCGCTTAGAATCAGTGCAGTAATTATAAACCATGTAATTCTTCTGCACCCATTTCAGCCTCTCTTGACTTGTGTTATCTAACCCTTCATTCAACCATGAGCTACTGTTTGAAGTTGCAGAATTAGAATTGCAAGAAGATGAAGATGATGGAGAATTGGGAATACAAGCATTAGCATTGAAGTTTCTGTAAGAAGCGCTAAAGGGTGCTTGGCTCCAATCAGTTTTGACAAGTCCCCCTCTTGTAGCCCAATCATCTGCATTCCAAAGACTCGAGTATATCCTCATTGGTTGGTTCTTGGGATATGAAACTCCCATTGATTCACCATTCTTGTATTCTCTAATAGGTGTTCCATCCACATAGAATCTGTTCAACCAAAAAAATCAGAGAATCCCAAATCAAGATTTGATTTGTTAAAGGTGACATATATTGAAGTAAGGTTGAATGTTGAACTACTTACATGATGCGTTGTGGATTCCAAAGGATGGAATAGGTGTGGAAATCAGCAGTAGGATCAAACCAAAGATGGAATTGCTGCTCTCTGTTTCCTTTGCCTTGGCTAAATACATTAGTGTGTAGAGTATAAGGATCACCACTTAAATTTCCCAAGAATTCAAAATCGATCTCATCATGTGTTGGTCCTTGTGATGACAACTGCAATAAATTCAAAAAAAAAAAACACGTCAATTTCATTTCAACTCAATAACCATGTATATAATCTAGCTCAAAAATGATTCAGAAAAAGAAATTAAGGAAAAAAGGGTTAATAAATTACATAGTAAGCAGCGACAGTGCCAGCTGAATTTCCAGGAACAAGTTTAAGCTGCATGTCAATTTTACCAAAGAGATATTCATTCTTGGATTGGAAACCAGAGCCAGAAATTTTGTCAAGGGAGAGAGTTAGGAGGTCCCCATTGTTGAGTATCTTTGCTCTGCCATCACCCCATGTTATGTCGAACTCTTGATCGAACTTGGCTGCAGTTACAATGCCAAAAGCACTAATCATAAAACACAACAAAAGTACTAACTTAGAAGAAGCCATCTATAATTCATAAGATTTCAAGACTTATCTAAGTTTGTTGGACGAATTAGAGTTGGATAGTTGATGGGGTTTTATAACGGTTTATACCACCCCACTTCACTAACAAAGTAGCTAGAGCGTGTGGGGATAGGATTGAGGAAGTAAAGAGGAAGGTTCAAAGCAAAACACAGAGTAGGATAAAAAATGAATATTGAGCTGGACACAGGAAAAAAGTGATGCCATCAAAAGCTAAGTGACAGCCCATTTACTACTATTTCCAAATCTCATACTATCATTTTCATTGTAATTAGTTCAACTTTAGTTTATGGATTTTGGTATTCAAGAGTACCAATGTACTATTGTACTATATAGTGCTAGTATTTCCTTTATTTGATTGTCATTGCCTATTTCATACTATTAGTGTTTTAAAAGGCGAGGGCTTGAGGCGAGATATTTTACGTAGTACGGAGCGAGGCTTAAGCTCTGAGATATGGAACGTAAGTTTTATGGATCTACGGAGCGTATATCTTATGTATCTTCATTTTTATAATTTTATTACTAAAAATATACTCCCTCCGTTCCAATTTATGTGATGTACTTTGACTTGATACGAAATTTAAGAAAGAAAGGAAGACTTTTGAAACTTGTGGTCTAAAATGAGTCATAGATATTTGTGTGGTTGTAAATCATTTCATTAAGGGTAAAGTGAGTATTTTAAAGTTAAATTGTTATCAAATATAGAAATGTATAATTCTTTTTGGAATTGACTAAAAAGAAAAGTGTGTCATATAAATTTGGACAGAGGGAGTAAATAAAAGCAAAATTTTCAATGATTCTATAAATAATTCAAACAAATCATCAAAAATATAAAAAAATTACAATTATTATTTGAGAAAGGTAACACAAAAAATGAAATAGCTGAGATAATCTCTAAAATCAAAATCAACATTCATTTCCACATCGTCGTTCCTACTATCAATTAATATTGCACTTATTATTGTTTATATATTTTAAAAAAGGAGAATGATAAAAAGTGTAAGATCATTGACAAAAAATGGCTAAAATTATTTCAGGAACATAGTACTATGGACTCTCTGTCCTATCAATTTCTTTTTTAAACTAATAATTTAAAGAAACCCCATTTTATCAATTTTCAAGCATAATTATCTAAAAAATTATTTCTGTCTGTGTCATTTTCTATGAAATTTGTTTCTTTATTTATATATTTTAGAAAGAATCACTACAATATGATAACATAAGATATAAAAAATATCATTACATCAATAATAAAAAAAATATGATTATAGCAAAAAAATCTTTTAAAATAATAACAATCAAATTTAATGCTCGGACGTATGTTTTTATCCCTGAAACTTATATTTTCATGTTACGCTCCACCCCTGAACTCATTCTGAGACTCGCCTCAAAAACGCTTTTAAAAACACTATATACTATATATTTTTTAGGAATGAGTAGTTTCTTTTAAGTGATGTGTCCAAGTTAAAACACCATTTGTTTTGAAACGGAAGAAGTACTAGTTTATTACTACAATTAAGTGATATTGACATAAAATATTATTTAATATAATTGTTTATTGATTAAACATGTATATGTAAGTCAAAGAGTATCAGTTTGGAACTTTGGATATAGAACCGCCTAAAAAGTATTTGAATAGCAAGTGGTTACATCTTACATGCAGAGGCAATAAATCTGTCATCTGTGGACCAACCAGCTGGCCGTTTTACTATTTCAATTCAACTTGTGCATTTATTGCCATACTACTCTACTCCTGCTCCATTCGTGTAAGTCCGTTATTCATCATAGGTGACACTTTCTCCGTTTCAATAAGAATTACCTATTTTTCTTTTTGATATGTTTTTTTTTAAAAAAAAAATTCTTTTATATTTTAGCAACTTTTTAATTTCAACTTTCAATATAGTATGTTTAAGATCATAAGATTAAAGGACATTTTAGTATATTTGACATATCGTTAATTTAAGGCCATAAGATTCAAAAATCTTATTTATTTTCTTAAACTTCGTGTCAAGTCAAAATAAGTCATTCTTTTTTAAACAAAGAGAGTAGTTATTGTAGGTTCATTTTCTTTAGAGCATTTTAATATTATGTTAATATTGCTCATAGTGAAGAAGAGTGGGCGACCAAAGTATGCCCTCCAACTATATAAAATACCAAAATATGCCATGAATTTAAAGTGATACCAAAATAGGCTAAGCTCACATATTTTGTGAGCTTTAGCCAATTTTTTTAACGGAACTGTTGACAACGGCGTTAACTTTTGTAAAAAGATAAAGCTCACAAAGTATGTGAGTTATCCATTTTTATTTTACAAAACCCACATGTTTTGTGAGCTATCTGTATTTATTTTATATAGCTCACAATATAGGTGAGTTATCCGTTATACTGTTATAAAGCTCACATATTTCTTGAGTTTTCCTCATTTATTTTACATATCTCACATATTTTGTGAGTTATATTATAAAGCTCACATATTTTGTGAGCTATCTATTTTTAATTTATAACCCAAAAGCCCCATCTTCACCACGGTCCCCCCCTCCATTTTTCCGAAGAAAAACATCAAAACCCTACAAAACCCCACTTCGATTCCCCACGTCTGGTCCCCTCAAGATAAATTTTTGTGGATTCTCAATCAGTGGTCCCACGTATTACTCGGTGCTTGAAAATTGAGAAATTGTTACGGTTCAAGTTGAGGTAATTTTG
The DNA here is from genome assembly GCA_031232105.1 of Capsicum rhomboideum. NCBI lineage: Eukaryota > Viridiplantae > Streptophyta > Magnoliopsida > Solanales > Solanaceae > Capsicum > Capsicum rhomboideum. The sequence goes on from CP124716.1 coordinate 35,375,467, forward strand.
TGTTGTTTTTTTTTTGTGGAATTTGTTCGTTCTTCAAATCGTTAGTTTAGTGAATGATGTTGCACTTGTTATCTCCTCCACTACTCTTTATCTTCCAACCTTATGTGATTATATTTTGATAATTATAGCTTCGCATTAGATATTGGTATGAAACTGTTGATTTTTTCAAAATTGTTGCAGTTAATATTTCGGATACTTTTCAACATTATACCTCAATTAATATTTTTAATAAAGAAATATGAGATTTTGAAAAAATTAAATTTGGTATCAATCTGTTTTTTTTTTTTTTTTTGTGTGTTAAATTCTTGAATTTGATTATGTTGTATTGCTGCCATTTGAGTTTAGCTTTAGAAAAGTTAAATTACAGACATGGGATAGTTAAGTTTTTGGGTGACGGACTAAAATAATCATATTTTACATGCATTAAGGATTATATTCATTAAGTGATATAGAACAAGGATTAATTAGATGCTTACTTTCTTTTATTCATGAAAGTTGCTGCCTTGCTGGGAATTGATTGTTTTATCTGACATCAAAAATTATTTTTAATGGTACTTGACCAACTCTCCACATGTATGATATTGCTTAGTCAATGTTTATGTAATATAATAAGATCAGCAACATTGTTGTATTAAAAAAAGACAATAACACTACAAGAAAAATGGTCTTTAGTGAGGGGAAATCCTGTCGTTAAAAGTCTAAATCCTGTCGTTATAAGTTATCAACGATCGAAAATAATCCGGTTGTCACCGGTCGTTAAAAGCTCCGTCGTTAATGCGATGGGTAAACTAAAAACTAAGCTAAAACTTGCCAAACGTTTTACGTACTCCAATGTTATAATTGATTTTCTTGGCTAATCAAATTAATATTTCATACCTCATTCATATATACTGATTTCAAGTGTTAAGAGTCATGTTTTTCCCCGAGAGTGAAAAATAGGCAAAGATGTAGATCATAGAATTGATAAGAGAGTCATGGAACAAGAGCAAATCAGAAAATAAAAGATAATACCCTGACCTCCTGGTAGAGCATAAACAAAATAAAGTGGATAACACAAATCATATATATGCATTAAATGACATAATTATTTTTCATAATTTCTTCCAGTCTTCCACTACATTTCCTCAATTTCCCTGGCTACTAGAATCTAAAGTGAAGCACCTTTGATCTAAAATTCTGCTAATGATGGACTCATAATTTCAAACTAGAAATTTGATCACAATTCACAACACATGAGTGTGATTAACTTGTAAAATCAAAAGAAAGTTTACGGACAAAACAACACTTACAACTGAATTATGGTAAAGTCTCCAATAAACAGGAAAAAAACTTCTAGAATAACATTTTTCTTACACCATTATTTCATTTAGCTTGTATATAGGAAGACAATTATCATGTGGGCAAGCTATGAGATATGCAAGACCTAACCTATAGTACACTTACCTTTACTGTAAAACATCCACAAGTCTTTCACCCTAGCACCGACTTCTCATCAAATAGACAAATTTCAAGCGGCAACAATCCACTCACCAAACGAACATGAGAAGATAAGTAAGAAATTCACTTGTTTACCAAGAACATATTTTTCATGAAAAACATTTTCCTCAATACCAAACACACCCTAAGATTGAATCAAGCTACAGAAAATAAAATCAAAAGATTACACACATTAAGGGCAACAAGATGGGAAAAACAATCGTTTGTGTCTGAATAATTTCTTTTTTCAATTCCTTGTCTACGGACGCCTCCTTTCAAGTTTCAACTCCCCATTTATCTTATAATTGTTATTATCCATTCTGTTACTTTCATATGAAAGAAAAGCATTGTCACTTGTCGAAGAAAAGAGTTTAGAAACACAGTAAAAGTGTAGATTCAACACCATGAAAAAAGAAAAAGTGAATTACATCTTGTTTTGTTTCTTTAGCCATAACAAACACAATAAAAATTGGGGATGTAACACTGTTAAAATTAAAAGTGACATTTTTAATTTTAATTTTTGACACCCAAAATCTTTAAGATTTTGATCTGTAGAATACATCTCAGCCACAATTGTGTAAATAGCAGTTTACCGAAGCAATAAAATCACAAGTTCACAAAACAATCCAAACCAAATTAAAACCAATTGACAGTAAAATGGAGTAGAATATCCACATATAAAAATACCTGATATTATCCACAACTAAATAGAAAAACAATACAGAAACCAAAATTAAATGTATAATTCAGTTTTTGGATTTGTTTGAAAAAAATTATCACTTGTAAAAGTAGATTGGACTTGTGTAATAGTATCAATATTAAAGAAACTATAGTAGACGTCTTGTTCTGATAATTTATTAAATAACATTTAATATTTTGTGTGTAGGTACAATATGCCGCACATCTTGCACCCAGGCACCGTTGATGCTTCATTACTTACATTACAGCGGTCTCACAGATCGGAGAAATTGTGGGAGGGCACTATTCATCCCACTGCGTTAATGTGTCCACAGAAGGTTGAATCGACATGGGACATTTTTTATAACCAACCCCCTCACGACCGCGTCATACACTATATATCAAGGGCGGGGTTATATGACATCATTAGGATAGGCAAGATCCAGTTTGACCACAATCTAGCGACTGCTATGGCCGAGAGGTGCAGGAGAGTGAGCACGACGAGTCCTATGCTCCTTCTTAACATAAATTTGAAGCATATTCAACTTTATTTGGCTGACATAATCATAAGGAGCCCTCAAAAATTCAGTCAAGGACTCATCGTCCCTGATAATCCATTCTCCATAATTTACCAAACCTTGTGATAAGAAAGAGTTTGGATATTGTCCGATTATAAATAAATTATAATCATCACTTTTTATTTTCATTTTTCTCAAAATTGAATCTACAAATTCTCTGTACACAATGGAAGTTGGATACTTGATGTTGCACTTGGGGGAGATACTATAATATATTGTATTACCCTCGTGAATAATTTCACCATCCCAAAAAAGTGCAACTTTAACCCGTTCAACATTCATTTTTCTAAGATAGTCAAATGATTTGAACAAGATTTGAACAAAAACAAGAAATGGATTTGAGCAACTTTTGAGAAGAAGAATGAAATGGAGGACAGATGACATATAATGAAGTGTATATGTTTCTTTATATAGGAGATTTTCGAGATTTGGCTGAAAAATTTTCTAATACATAACTCATATATTTTTGTTGTTATATTCATATGTCACATCACAATAAAGCCTGTGATAACAGTCCGCGTGCTGGACGAATATTAAATGTAAATCGCATAAATTTTGTGAGTCTTATAAAATAAGATGCATAGTTCACTTAAATTGTGAGTTATTCATTTTATTTTTTAAAGACTCACCAAATATGTGAGCTTTATAACATAACTCACCTATGTTGTGAGCTTTATAAAATAAATACAGATAACTCACAAAATATGTGGGTTTTGTAAAATAAAAATGGATAACTCACATACTTTGTGAGCTTTATCTTTTTACAAAAGTTGACGCCGTTGTCAACAGCTCCGTTAAAAAAATTGGCTAAAACTCACAAAATATGTGAGCTTAGCCTATTTTGGTATCACTTTAAATCCATGGCATATTTTGGTACTTTATATAGTTAGAGGGCATATTTTGGTTGCCCACTCAGTGAAGAACCATTATGCTGCCTACTTTTTTTGGCATTAGTTTCTTTAAGTTACTAACGCATTCCTATCTTGCATTAGTAGCATTAAGTTACTATTTGGTTTTAGTGCTTAAGTTACAACTTCATTGTTGTGCAGCATTTTGTTGGTGTCTTAAGTCACATTTTGACGTTACTTCTGTCACTTAAGAGTGGCAGCTCATCCCTCTTTCTCTAATGATCAGGGGCGGCTCAAGCCCGTTGGTGGCCTAAAGCCAAAAATGAATTGGAGGCCTTAAATATTTTTAAAAAATCAATATTTTTTTAATTTAAAATTTATTCTTCTAACTTTTTAAGATGCAAAATTGCTACTATATCTCTTGTATAAGTATTTTGAGATGCAAAGTTGTTTCTTTCTTTTATATATGATTTTTTTTTTATAAATAGTACTCCTTCCGTTTCTATATTTTTTTATCTATTTTGACTTGACAATGTGTTTGGAATTTAACAAAATAAAGAAGACTTTTGAATCTTGTAGTCTTAAAATAAATATATATAAAATACACCGAAAATGGTCTTTAATCTTATAGGCTTAAACATGTCATGAGGAAAGTTAAAAGTAAAGAGTTGACAAAAAAATATTCTTTTTGAAATGGACTATAAAAAAGACAAAATAAATTGAAACAGATAGTACAAAATATTTTTTTAAATAAACCTTATAATAATTCTAATATTGCTAAAAAAATGAGGCCCCTCAAATTTGGGGGCCTAAGGCGGATGCCTAATATTTTAAGGCATGGAGCCGCCCCTGCTAATGATATTATGTGTTCATAACTCTCATTTGTTAGTGGTAAGAAAGTGGTCATAAGTTTCTTGTAACTCTTGTAACTTCTAGTCCATTCATCTACTGTCTTTATTATCCATCATTCATTCTTATTCATTGCAAGGAAGAATTTTTTAACTATAAATAGATGAGTTGTAGTATATTGTGAAATATGAGGAATAAAGATAAGTGTGGAATATTGTAATGTAGTAGTGAAAGAGAGAGTTGAGACAAAGATAATATTCTAAGTCTACAATTATATTCACTATACAAAAGAGAGTAACTATATTAGTGAAAGAGAGAGTTGAGACAAGAAAATATTTTAAGTCTCCAACTATATTCACTATACAAAAAGAGAGTTTTATATATATGTTGAAGGAAGATGTTTTTTTGGTGGAGCTTTAGACTCTTCAACTAATCCGGAGTTGCTTGAGTTGTATGACATTGTTGGGCTGTTGTATCCTGGAGGGTACAAGTCAAGAGTGATACTGCTGGATCGGTGTAGATTATGCCGCAGTGGGCTTGAATCTCCTTAAAGAGAGCAAGATATTCGTGCCTCAGCCTGAGTTTATTTACTCAATTTTTGTTCATTTTATTTTCAACTGTAATTTATTGTAATTGTGGTATATTACACCAACAATTTTAAGGAGAATTCATGTTTTGTTACAGTTTGAATAATTGCGGATATCAGAATGGGAGATCTCAACATCTCAACATAACTAGTCTCTTCAAGAGATGGAAGGGAAGAGATGAAGGGTAAATTACTTTTCAACTTGCTCAACTCAATCGAAGAAAAGGTAAAAAAAAACAATTCTACTTGTTGCGGAGGAAACGTAAAAAATATAAATTATTTACCTAATATTTTTCATGAAAAAAAATGTTACTACGTTTCATAAAAAATTATTTTCGTTAAATTTTCAAAATAGCGGGGGGCTAATGAAATGAGAAAAAAGTCACCATGAAAAATGTGATTGTTGCATCTTTGAGAATGCTTTAAAAAAAAAGTGTTACAAGTGTATGTATTAGTGTTGGAATAAATCACATGTCATTATTAATTTGCATATGATTTGATGTCTTTAATTTGGCTATAACATGCATGTTATAAAAAAGAATGAAAAAATTGAGTAGCCATTTTGACATGAAAAATTGGGTGAGATAAATTTCATTCTAGGAATGAAAAATACTTAAATCATGTGATGAATTTTTCCTTGACATGTCACATTATGGCAGAGGCGAACCCAGGATTTGAAGATAGGGGGTGCACCATTATCTTTAACATATTCATGTCAATTACCAACTACAAAATTTGGCATACAACTCTTTTAAACTTAAAAATTGTAAAAAATTATGAGCAAAGTATAAACTTCAAAATGATCAAATGTCATTAATTTAGTACTAATATAACAAAAGTAGACCATTCTTTCACACTAGACATTGACGCGTTTTCATATTCTGAAAACGGTTAATGATAGCATCGTTACTTATATTTACAAATATATCCTTCTCAATATAACAAACTAAACAATCACTTAAAAATTCATCACCAATACTGCTACGCAATTCATTCTTTATATGCTTCATGGATGAAAAAGTTCTCTCTACAGTTGCAGTAGCGACTGATAAAATCAATGTCAACTTCACAAGTCAGTACACAAGAGAATAAGTCTCCACAAGATTTGCATTAACCATTGCTTCTGCCAAGTCACCAATTCCTTTCAAATTAGAGAATTTAGGATCACCACATCGCATGTGTATAATGAAAATATTGAGTTGGTAACTAAGTTCTCGAAGCTTTGATTCACGAAACTCATCTGGTTAATGTTTGGCCAATGTCATTAGTTTTTCCTTATCAAAATTAGCAAAAGCATTAGCCGGATTCAAGCTTGCCATACCAAGAAGCAAATTACCACTCACAACATCAAAACGATTATGAAGCTCTTGAAGTAGCAAGTCAATTATAGCATAAAAAAACTCAATACATAAGTGATGTGAGTAAGTAACACTAGAAGGCCTACGCTTTGACTTTCCGGAAAGATAAAAGTCATCCATCTTAGGTACTGAGATTTCATGTTTATCACAAATACACGAACTTCATTCACCAAAGAATCCCATCCATCATCTCTCAACGATTGCAATCTTTCCTTAGTAATGTCAAGAAATATCATGGCATTGATAATATCTTGCTCTTTCCTCTGCAATAATGCACTCAACTCATTTGACATCACCAATATTTTCAACATCAAGTGAAGCAAGAAGACAAATTCAAATTCACTGATCATAGTCAAAAATGCTCCTGCTTGCAATCTATCATTGGGATTAGAACCTCCACATTTAATCGCATCAAGCACATGAGCCATAGATGAAAATAAAATAATAAAGTTATCCAATTTTCTAAAATGCGAACCCCAACGAGTGTCACCTGGCCTATGAAGCCCTCATTCTTGATTTAAGCCTTTTCCACTTTGAACTTCACCACCTTCTAGTAGTTGCTCCAACAATTCTGCTTGATGGTCCCGAAGTTGATCTCTGCGCTTAAATGATGCTCCAACCACATTCAACACATTAGTAATAATAGCAAAAAAATCATCCACGAACAAATATTTTTTTGCAATAGCTACAAGTGTCAATTGTAATTGGTGAGCAAAATAATGAATGCAATACGCCGATGAAATTTCCTGCAAAATCAAAGTTTTAAGACCATTCATGTGTCCCTATATATTACTAGCCCCATCATAACCTTGTCCCCGTATTTTAGATGTACTTAAAGAGTGTCTCATAAGCAAAGAGCATATTGTTTCATTCAATGTTTTTGCTGATATATCACCAACACGAACAATAGCAATAACTCGCTCATTCACTTTATCTTTTTTGTTAACATACCTCAAAGCAACGATCATTTGTTCATGGTGTGATATGTCCTTAGATTCATCAACTACAATCCCAAAAAAATCTTAATCCAAATCATCAATTATAGCTTTCACGGTTTCTTGTGCACAAGCACTCACAATATCCTTTTGAATTTTTGAAGAAGTCATCATAGCATTTTTTGGAGCATGTTTTAAAATAAAATTATTCAAATCAGGAAGCATTTTTTTCAGCCATTCCAAAAGACCTAGAAAAAGGCCTTTATTTTTCGAAGATTCACTATCATCATGACCTCGAAAAGACAATCCGAATTCCAAGAGGAACCTTGCCACATTAGTTGAAACCTCTAAATGAATCCGGTGCACACTTCTTGTTTTCTCAGATTGCTTGTTCAAAGCAACTTGAACTGTTTGAGATTGATTCTCAAAATCTAGCATCTTACTGAAACATCTTCTGTGGACGCTATTTACTTCACCAACATGTAATTGAAATCGCTCCGAACTATGATTCCAAGCCTTAAAATCAGTTTTCGTGAAAAAATCACCTGCATTGCCCTTTACATAGTCATATTTAAACAAATAGCAACACAAACAAAACACAACATCTTTCTTCTCACTAAACTCCATCCACCTAGAATATGAACCCTTATACCATGTCGAATTAAATCGACGCATTTTTGTTCCGATTCTAATTTGAGAAAATTCAGAAAGAATCGATTGACAAGGCCCTTGTTGAATATAGTGTCTTCTCACTTGATCTCGTATCGTAGAGTCATACTCATGAATTGGATTTCTTTCTCCAGGATCGGATTTAAGTGAATTTACATCAAACTCTTTTATAAGACGAGGAGAATTGTCTTTAAAACTAGAACTTGGTTGAGGAGAATAATATCTATCCATTTCAATTCACAAGAATCAATAACAAATTCCTACAAAATAAAGATTTCATCAAGAATATAAGTAAACATATATAACATTGTTAATAGGGGAATCACGCTCCTCCTTCCATAGTACAAAAGAAATAAAATATAATAGAGGAATCACACACCCCCAAAAAAAATAAGTAAATGCAATAATTTCAATAGGGGAATCACACCCCTCCTTTCATAAAACAACCAAAACGATATGATATGTGAAGGAGAAATCACGCCCCTCACAAAAAAATAAGTAAATGCAACAATTTCAATATGGGAATCACACCCCTCACACACAAAAAAAGAAGTAAATACAACAATTTCAATAGGGGAATCACACCCCTCCTTTCGTAAAACAACAAAAACACTATGATGTGTAATGGAGGAATCACACCCCTTTTTTCATGAGACAATAAAAATAAATGTAATATTTTCAATAGGAGAATCATACCCCTCTTTTCATAGCAACTAGCAAGACAAAAATAATATGTAATAGAGATAAAGATATAATCTGACTTGTGTTGCCGCTGTCGGAGTCAGAGTGACTATTTTTCGTTGCCGCCGGTGGTGGGCCACTGCTGCGGCCTGCTTCTTGCTGAGTTGCGTTTTTTTGTTTTTTTTTAGCTTGAAGTCTTGAAGAGATTTTGGGAAAGTTGATATATTTTAGGGATTTGGATAGTTTGATATGTTTTAGCCTTTTAAGGATTGGGGAAATTGACATTTATTAATTTAAATAATGAAAGTGTATGTTAAAATTTATTTTAATTAAGGGTGGGGCCAGATGAGGTGGCAAACAACAAAAGGTAAAGGAAAAATTATAAAGGATTGTAAAAATAAAAATTGCACCCAACGAGAATTGAACCCGCGATGTCGCCCCACTTGAGGATGCTTTCAGCCGGGTTCCAGACCAGTGCACCCAGACGAGATTTGTTATTGGGGGTGCACACTTTATATTAACCTTTCTTAAGGTATCTATACATATATATATATAAATTTTTTTAAAAAGTTACCGGGTGCACGTGCACCCTCACGGATGCACGTTGGTCCGCCTCTGTGTTATGGTGAAAAAAAATTGTGAAGTATATTTTGTTGATTGTATGAGCCATGCAAGGCCTTTTGATTCAAATATGTGAAAGTGGTGTGGAAAAAAAGGAGTTTGCTAGCCTAATAAAAAAAAAAAGATATGTGGCTAATTGCACTTGACTTGAAATTGTGATGCAGTAAAAGTACTTAGCAGGTACAAGAAAACCAGATATATTTACTTGGTAAGAAAATTGTGGCTTGTTTAAAAAAAAATCCTGCTATACTTAAAAGTGTTTTTGTTGCAAATGAAAAAATTTGATGCTATTGTTAAAATGAAAAAAATAAATTATTATTTGCTAACTCTATTATTGAGGTTGAACTAATTATTTTAGCTTCAACCAGTGAAAAAGTGAATTGATCAATCACTTTATTTTTGAGAAATTAATTTCTCTAATTTTGAGTTATTATGATAGCAGTAATATTATTGGTAGAGTTTGAAGCTGTTATTATAACAGTAAATTCAGATCCATGAGAAAAAAATAATATTGTAATATCATATTTGACTAGTGGTACCACTAACATTGATTATGTCAAATTGTGTGATTATCTTGCAGATGAATTAAGCAAGGTCTTGGCAAGATAAAGGTCTGAAATACATCGAAGGGAAGGAATGAAGCCTATAAAAATACATGAGTTATATATGAGGAGACCTAACCTGGGGACTAGAGATCCTATAACCAGGTTCAACAGGAAGAACGAATCATATGATGACTTGGTGTGGGATGCACTATTATTTAATCCCTTCCTATGATGTGACTGCATTTTGTTCCTGTAATGATTTGTGAAGGTTGAGTCTATGAACTCTTAATGAAATTATGTATCTCGTATGAATGAGGTGTCGAAATTATAGGACCACCCTTGACAAATTTTACCTATGTGAGTGTGGAAGTAGGCCACGTCCTATGAGAATTGGGCTTATTCTCAAAAACAATCATGAAAAATCAGGATAGTACATGGCCGTAATGTGCTGGCTATTAAAGCTTATGTCAACACTTTGATTATTGTGTGTAGGTAGTAATACTTTATTTCCCTTGAACAGTCATAGTTCAAGTCTGAGACCACTACTGACTCTGGAGTAAAGGCTACTGTTTTACTAAGTAAAGGTTCAATGCAGAGCACACCTTCATGATGTATAGTAGTCTCCCTTCGACTAAATTGGTGAAATTCTCTCTTGTATTAATATTAAAATGAGTGGGGGATTGTAGGTTCATTTGCTTTAGAGCATTTTAAAATTATATTAATATTGCTCATATTGATGAACGATTATGCTGCTTACGTTTTTGGCATTAGTTTCTTTAAGTTACTAATGCATTACTATCTTGCATTAGTAGCATAAGTTACTATTTGATTTTAGTGCTTAAGTTACAATTCCATTGTCGTGCAGCATTTTGTTGGTGACTCTTAAGTCACATTCTGATGTTACTTCTGTCACTTAGTGTAGCAGCTTATCCCTCTTTCTCTAATGACATTATGTGTTCATTACTCTCATTTGTTAGTGGTAAGAAAGTGGTCATAAGTTTTTTGTAACTCTTGCAACTTTTAGGCCATTTATCTACTGTCTTTACTACCCCTCATTCATTCTTATTCATTGCAAGGAAGAGTTTTTCCACCTATAAATAGATGAGTTGTAGTATATTGTGAAATATGAGGAATAAAGATAAGCGTGGGAATATTGTAATGTAGTAGTGAAAGAGAGAGTTGGGACAAAGAAAATTTTTTAAGTCTACAACTATATTCACTATACAAAAGAGAGTAACTATATCAGTAAAAGAGAGAGTTGAGACAAGAAAATATTTTAAGTCTCCAACTATATTCACTATACAATGAGAGAGTTTTATATATATGTTGAAGGAAGGTGTTCTTTTGGTGGAGCTTTGGACTCTTCAACTAATCCGGAGTTGCTTGAGTTGTACGACGTTGTTGGGCTGTTGTATCCTGGAGGGGACAAGTCAAGAGTGATATAAACCAGTGTCGATTATGCTGCAGTGGGCTTGAATCTCCTTAAAGAGAGCAAGATATCCGTGCCTCAGCCTGAGTTTTATTTACTCAATTTTGTTCATTTTATTTTCAACTGTAATTTATTGTAATTGTGGTATATTACACCAACAGTTTTTAGTTTGGATAAATCTCTTAAGAAAATTGTTTATTCCTAAAAAGTACTCTCTTCGTTGCGTTTTAATTGACCCTCTTGCTAAAAATATTTATTTCAATTTAGTTGTCTCATTTATGAAATCAAGAGAATTTTATTATGTTCTTCTAATATTACCCCTATCATTAAATGACTACATAAAGTGTATATACTCAAATTTATATTTTTAAAGCATAGCTAATAAGGCTAATTTGATAAAATCAATTCCTAATAAATATTTTTTTAATGGGAGTGTCAAGTCAACAAGGGCCAACTATTTTAAAACGGAGGGAGTAAGATGTATTTTTACTTACTTATTCTTACTCTTTTTGTTATTTTTTACTTGTTCAGTTTGAAAAATCAATGAATCATTTTGTGTTTATTTTATTCTTGCTGTTAAGTACTATTCATTATCCAATGCATTTTCTAAAGCATTAAATTTACTATATTCAAAGGGTGGTGTAGTAAAATTACTCTATTATTTATTTTTTCTTAATGTGTTTATATGTCACGACCCAAACCTATCGTGAGTGACACCTGTGATAAGGTAGGGTATCCTAGGATAAGCATGTGATAAAATTTACCATGTTTGATATACGGTATAAATTTATCCTAGGGATAAATTTACACCGTGCACCAAACGCGATATAAATTTTATCTCAAACTTCATCTTGGATATCCCACCTTATCTCGTGTATCAAACCCCTTAGAGATTTTTGTTATGGGAGATGAGATAAAGAAAATTATCCTATGGGATAAATTATTCCACTATCCTATGGGATAAATTATTCCACTATACATATGAGACTCATCTTATCATCATTATAATATAAATGATGGAATAAATTATTTCAAGACTAACTAATACTCCTAATCAAATACAAGATAAAATAATCCCTACATCTTATCACGAAATTAATATTCCTTATCCTTCATATCGAAGTCATTAATATGGTGGAAGATCGAACTAGTTCTAAGTCAATTCCTGTTAAGCATACTTCAGTAAAATATTCTGGGATAACATATAGTGCTGGGAAATTTTTATTTCCTTTATTTTAATTTATGTGATATAGTTTGACTTGACACGAAATTTAAGAAAGAAAGAAAGACTTTTGATATTTATTTGATTAATATATGCATTAGCTTTGTACATTATTAATATCTTATTTGATTAATTTTTTCATTCTATGTATTATTAATGCTTGCATTAGTTATACATCCATGATATTAGTAATGCAATGAATCTAATATATACATTAATATGGTTAAAATCATAATTGTCCCTCAAAATCTTTTCTACATCCTTTCCACTATATTTATAAAGAATATTTTTATAATTTTATTTTTTTAAAAATTATGCAATTAATATTATTTTTAATACATCAAACCAAACATTACATAAGAAAAATACAAGCATAACTAACTCAAACATTACTAATTTAAGCATTATTAATATACTATATTTTATATTATTCTTATACACTCTACCAAACTAACCCTAAGGGGTCGTTTGGTTGGGAAGAACTTATCCCGGGATAAATTATTCCGGGATAAGTTATCCCACCATGTAGGTGGGATAACTTATCCCATCACTAAGGAATAAAAGGTGGGATAAATAATCCCAAGGAAACCTAATACCCCCAACCAAACGTGGAATAAAATTATCCCAAATTTTATCCCGAAATTATTTATCCCAATACCCCCAACCAAACGACCCCTAAGATTTGTATGGCAATAAATGCACAAGTTGAATTGAAATGGTAAAAGGGCCAGCTGGTTGGTCCTCAGATTTATAGCATTTGCATGCAAGACGTTACCACTTGCTACTCAAAAACTTTTAGGCGGTACTACATCCAAACTAATACGCTTTACTTGCAAATGCATGTTTAATCAATAAATAATTATATTAAATAATATTTTATATCAATATATCACTTAATTATAATAAACTAAAATAATATTTTATATCAATATATCACTTAATTATAATAAACTAATACTCCCTGTTTCAAAATAAGTGATACTTTTAGTTTGGAGACACCTCTTGAGAAAATATTCCCCCCTGTAAAATAAGAATTAATTTACTATCTTACCCTTAATTAAATATCTTGAAAAAAGAAGTGATTCTTTAATGGTATAAAACTCCATGTATTAAAACAAGGTTAATTTAGAATCAAAAAAATAATTCTTATTATTAATAAACCACTTATTTTGAAATAAAATAAAAAAATTAAAACATCAAATATTTTTGAAACAAAATGAAAAGATTAAAACACAACTTATTTGAAAAGAAGAGAGTATAATTTAATGTAAACAAATAGAATGAGAAATTTTTTAAAATTATTTGTGACTTATTCTTTTCCATCTTTATTTGTAGGAACGTAGAAATAGGCAATGGACAATCAAATAAAGGAAAAACTAGTAGTACTATATTAGTAGTACATTTGGTACACTTGAATACCAAAATCCATAAACTAAAGTTGAACAAATTTCGTTGAAAATGATAGTGTGAGAGTTGGAAATAGTAGTAAATGGGCTGTCACTTGGCTTTGATGTCATCACTTTTTTCCTGTGTCCAGCTCAATATTCATTTTTCCCCCCTTTGAACCTTCCTCTTTACTTCCTCAATCCTACCCCCGACACGCTCTAGCTATTTTTTTATTGGTGAGGTGGGGTGGTATAAGCCCTTATAAAACCGCATTAGCTATTCAACTCTAATTCATCCAACAAACTTAGATAAGTCCCAAAATCTTAAGAAGTAAAGATGGCTTCTTCTTCTTATTCTAAGTTGGTACTTTTGATGTGTTTTATGATTATTGCTTTTGGTATTGCAATTGGTAGCGAGTTTAATCAAGAATTCGACATCACATGGGGTGATGGTCGAGCAAAGATACTCAACAATGGAGACCTCCTAACTCTCTCACTTGACAAAATCTCTGGCTCGGGCTTTCAATCCAAGAATGAATATCTCTTTGGTAAAATTGACATGCAGCTTAAACTTGTCCCTGGAAATTCTGCTGGCACTGTCACTGCTTATTATGTAATTACTTAATCCTTCTTCCTAAATTTCTTTTTCTGAATCATTTTTGAGCTAGTTTATATGCATGTTTATTGAGTTAAAATGAAATTGAATTTCTTGCTTTGAATTTATTGCAGTTGTCATCACAAGGACCAACACATGATGAGATCGATTTTGAATTCTTGGGAAATTTAAGTGGTGATCCTTATACTCTGCACACTAATGTATTTAGCCAAGGCAAAGGAAACAGAGAGCAACAATTCCATCTTTGGTTTGACCCTACTGCTGATTTCCACACCTATTCCATTCTTTGGAATCCACAACGCATCATGTAAGTAGTTAAAGATTTGATAATTTTTTAAAATATGTCACTGTTTAAATCAAATTTTGATTTGAAAGTTCTCCTTTTTTTTTTTTTTTTTTTTCTTTGGTTGAACAGATTCTATGTGGACGGAACACCCATTAGAGAATACAAGAATAGTGAATCAATGGGAGTTTCATATCCCAAGAACCAACCAATGAGGATTTACTCAAGTCTTTGGAATGCAGATGATTGGGCTACAAGAGGGGGACTTGTCAAGACTGATTGGAGCCAAGCACCCTTTAGTGCTTCTTACAGAAACTTCAATGCCAATGCTTGTATTCCTAGTTCTCCATCATCTTCTTGCAATTCAAATTCTGCAACTTCAACCAGCAGTTCATGGTTGAATGAAGAGTTGGATAACACAAGTCAAGAGAGGCTGAAATGGGTGCAGAAGAATTATATGGTTTATAATTACTGCACTGATTCTAAGCGATTTCCACAAGGATTTCCAGCAGATTGTGTTCAGAATAGCTGAGCATTTATAGTGAAAAATATTGTATTCTTTTATTTATGATCTCTAAAACTATTGTATTGATTCTTTTATTAAATTAAAGAAAATAAATATCTTTGTTTTGTACCAAATTCCTATAAACAATGGAAATGGTTGATAGATCATGTACGACCAACATATGACACGTATATCCCAAGTATTGTCGTATGTGGCCTCCATATATCAAATCAACACAATTCCAGTAGCTACGATCTTGGTACTTTCATCTTCTGCTTGATTTATGGTCTATGTACCATATACATTCCGTATATCAGATATATTAGCATTTTACCGGGATACCTTTTAATAAATCATAGATATCGTTTTGCTCACAGTTAGAATTGACCTGATCTTTATATGGTTAGAAAGTCATTCCAAATGGCTACAACTTTCATACGTAGATTTTTCTAAATTGACTACCAATTAAGAATTATACATACTTGAATGGAGTCCTTGTGCAAACTCAATCAGAACTTTTGATTTATTTGCACTTTTAAACTTGCCTTGGTCTTAGTGTTAGGGGTTTTGCCCTGATTTTCTTACCAAAATTGAGTATTAATTTTCTATTGAAGAAAAATAAAAGTAATACCATAATTACTTTTACTTTTCCTAAAAGTAAAATATAAAACTCTTCCATATTTGGCTAACCTCTTTATTGTAGGAAAGGTTTTGAAATTCTATAAATAGAAGACCCCTCTTCTCATACCATAACAAAAATAGCATCCACAATGTGGTCATAAAAAGAGTCTTGTTTAGGGGGAGATTTCTCCCAATAGGTTTTATATTTTTCAATATTAGTTTTTCATATGTAGGCCAATTGGCCAAACCCTATCAATAATATGCCTTTTATTATAGTTTTTTTTGTCATTTGAATTATCGCCTTTATGGTTTGTAACTTTAAGCTTCCGCATGACGCCCTCTCGATTTCGAACCCAACAAGTGGTATCAGAGCCTATGGTTCAGATTGAGGATAAGTTATGATGAAAGTTGCAACCAATTTGATGATAATGAAGATTTTTGTCCAAAAACTACATGTGGAACAATTGTCAATCATATTTTCAACAAACCTGCTGCTACATCTTTGAAAATAAAGCTCACTTTTAACCCTGCAAAGGGCTCCAATAATTTTAACCCGAAAGGGTTCATATATTTTTAACCCCAAAAGCTCCTTTTTAATCATGCCAAGCAGCAGTGATGAAGATTATGTGAAGAACAAAGATCATTTATGCAAGTGAAGAAGGCGGATCAAATTTTGTCAAGAAAATCAAGCCAAAAAGGGGAGATTTGTTAGGGGTTTTGCCCTGATTTTCTTACCAAAATTGAGTATTAATTTTCTATTGAAGAAAAATAAAAGTAATACCATAATTACTTTTACTTTTCCTAAAAGTAAAATATAAAACTCTTCCATATTTGGCTAACCTCTTTATTGTAGGAAAGGTTTTGAAATTCTATAAATAGAAGACCCCTCTTCTCATACCATAACAAAAATAGCATCCACAATGTAGTCATAAAAAGAGTCTTGTTTAGGGGGAGATTTCTCCCAATAGGTTTTATATTTTTCAATATTAGTTTTTCATATGTAGGCCAATTGGCCAAACCCTATCAATAATATGCCTTTTATTATAGTTTTTTTTGTCATTTGAATTATCGCCTTTATGGTTTGTAACTTTAAGCTTCCGCATGACGCCCTCTCGATTTCGAACCCAACACTTAGGACAATCTTTATACCCCAAATTGATTTCAAGTAACTATTTATGATTAATATAACACATTCATTACACAACTTGGAACTTCAGAAGCATTTAATGAGTTCAAACCCAACCTTAAAACACGGTGTGCTATATTTTCTTTGTCAAGTCTAGAGCTTGTGCTAGGAATTTGGTTTTTGTGCATTATAAAAGGCCACCCTAACACCTTTTGAAAGTAGTTGGGCAAAGAGGTATATGCTGCTTGTTTTGAGTGTTCATAGCCATTTTAGCTAGCCAATATACAAATTTATTAGTCTTCTTCTAGCGGTGAGCATAATGAACATTGGCCTTGTATATCATATTAGAGGCGTCCTCATTAATCTTGATTAGTTACTTGTAGTCATTAACCTTCCTGTCCAAGAGCATAATTGTCACCAACATTGAGTCCATCTTGCTAATAAAGTTTGTGAATCCATTTGTATGCACCATTTCCCCCAAAAGGCCTCTTAAGCTTTTGTAATATTATGGTTGTTGGATCCGGCTCCTCTTCATTTCCATTGTCTCCATTTCCCTCGAGTTCTTACTTGGATGAGAGAGACATGGCATGAGTTAAGATGAACGGTTAAGATTTAATTAACTAAACTAAGATTCTAACCATGATATGAACAAGAAATATTTTACATATTTGCTTCCAAAATTTTAGTAATTCCACAATTATTAGAGATTAACTAATATACACCGACAGTGTAACATTTTCTTTACACAATCAGGTATATTAAAATCAATAACAGGTAACTTTTCAAGTATAGTTACTTTTTTAATATTTAAATTTTAAATAAAGAAATTAGTAGTATAAGATAAGTTGAACACTATACTTATTCCACCAACCTGTTTTTAGGAGTATGACCATTTTCATCAAAATTTCTAAGCACTTCGTTGTCTCCTTTTTCTTTTCATTACTTTCAGATCTACATTTTTTCAATATCATTGGAGCACGAAGCAGCCTTCACCATTGAGACAATCACAATCACCATCTTTTAGAATAACTCTTTATGCCTCATTTCAGTTGTATATATATATATTGACTTTCTTTGAATTGTTAACTTATAGCCTTGAATGCTTTTATTGAATTCTAATATATTTTGTTTGAAAAAGTTGTAACCAATTATTCAAAGTTGATTAAATAATTTTATGATTTCTCTAAAATACAAATAATAAGATTAGCAAATAAATATATGGCAAGATATCAAGAGAGAAATCAGATACGAAAAACCGATCGTTTAGAACATCGTAAGAGTATCTTACTAAATAGGCGCATATGTACCTCAATCACCATAAAAAAAATGCATATGGCGAAAAATTAATAGTCTCTTCGTTAGATTGCGAGAGTCGAACAAAAAAATATTTTACGCAATTTATTTGTAACCATAATTGTTTGGTACTAAAATTATGAAGTTGTTCCATGAAACGACAAAAAGGACTTTGCTTTGAAATATCTGAAGCGACGAATCTAAAAATATCTCTCCCAAAAAACTCAGTATAAAAATATTCAACTTATCAAAAATAGTGTCAAATCTAATTGCATTCAAATGAATGAATGGATTATATATTTATGAATAATTTGACAAAATTAGAAGAATGATGGAAGTCATAGAGAAGAGATAAGATGTGAAGAGTTATATTGTTAGAAGGGAAGAGAGAGTGGGGGAGGGAATTATGGAGGGGGTAGTTCAGAAAAAGGAATAAGCTGGAAATTAAAATTGTAGTTAGTAACCGATAGTGTAAAAGGAAATGTTACAGTGTATATTAGTTAACTAGTGAACTTATGTGCGCTTCGCGTGAAATAAAAGAACCCCATCACCCGTTTGATCACAAAAACTATAAAACAATTTCTGGAATATATGGCCAAATTCTCTCCAAATTCAAGATTTTTTTTTTGATACTCGAATATTAAAATTATCAAGAGTATATTTTTATTAGAACCAATTTTATTATTAAATATTCCTTTTAAATGTGTAATCTAAACAGAAGAAACCACAACTTCCACCAAAAGGTCTTTTCTGAAAAAATTTCAAATGCTAAATCAAAAGTTTAAGCAAATATAAATAGTTTGCTAATATTTGTCCACTCAAGTCACCCGTTTATTAATTTTTGCTACTCAAAAGATATAATTAAATGAAAACAGAATATAATCAACAATTTTTTCAAGAAGCACACCACATTGTATGTCATCCAGAAAAGAATATAAACACAACAAAATTCTATCAAGTTTCTACTCAACCTATTTGAGGGTTTTTAGGGAAGGCGACGGATCGGACAAGGTATACATGCTTCATTAACCCACATATACAACAGCTGCATTAACCCAATTTAGTAGAGGGACTTTATGGTGTATTTAATAAAATATATTGAATTAAATGATAATATTGGAAAAATTCAAAAAAAAAAAAAAAAAAAAAAAGAAAGAGATGCCATGTATTAAAAAATTGAGTGAAGGGTCAAAAAACACTTAAAGTATTTCGATTTTTTAAGTTTCATACCGGAACTATCAGGTGGGAAAATTATACAACTGATAGTTCAAGTGTGTTTCGATAAATATTTAGTGATAGCTCAGGTAAGAAACTCTTGATAGTTCACATATGAAACT
Source organism: Capsicum rhomboideum (assembly GCA_031232105.1). NCBI lineage: Eukaryota > Viridiplantae > Streptophyta > Magnoliopsida > Solanales > Solanaceae > Capsicum > Capsicum rhomboideum. Next base: position 35,395,108 of record CP124716.1, read on the forward strand.
AAAAAAAGAATAATTTAGGTATCGTTTTGACCTTAACTCTAAAAAATTCAAAAACCACTTCACAAGATACACTTCTTAAATTCTCATAAACATAAACATATTTTAATGTATTCTTGGAACTTCAATTAACATTATAATTTCATATGAGTTACAACCTTTTCACCTCCCTATTTCCCCATATTGTCAAAAATTCACATTGAATCTTCTATTAAATATACCAATGATGATGAGTGAATACCAAATCATGTTTTCAAACTCCGAGAATTGAATTTCTTATTTATCGTGAGTCCAATTTATTTCACACTTATTGTGTTAAGTGGACAGAGGGACTAAATGGTATTTTAGATCATAGAGAGGTGTCTTATCATCTTTTCTATGCCTATCTATATAAGATTATGTGTTAACTTGAAAATATTTAGAAATTGTCAATGCATGTGTTTAGCTTTGTTGATTAGGAATGTATTGGCATAACCTTTCTAATACAAGTCAAGCTTTAAGATACCAGTGATCTGGATGGTGTTAGAGTTGTCAAGAAATTAAACTAAGAATTTTGAGGAAAAAAAGATTCTGAGATTAACATATTATAAATTTATCTCACTAATTTAATGAAAATTTATAAAGTCAGGAGAGTTGATAGAATTTACCGCACCATGAAAAATTACAAGGGATGAGCATATAGAATTTTTCTCCACAAAAAAATGATAAATCTATGACACAAAAACACACAGTACACATTGGAGTCTCAATTTGAAAATAGGAAATAATCACTACTCAAAGTACAAATACATATGAAACCTTAAACCAAAAGTAGGTAATATTTGTGTTTACATTGAATAAAAGAAAAGAGAAAAAAAGGCAAAGAATAAAATTTTAATCATACCTTAGTGTAGGTTTTCTTTTCCTTTCCATGGCCTTGGACATGAAGATAATCCAAACCATTGTAAGCAGGATAAAGTATTGGTCAATCTTTATTCAACTAAATCAACCAAAGATAATAAACTGGAAAAAAAAAACCAAAGATAGTAGTTGAGAAGTATTATATTGTTGAAACTCAAAACATTGTTCACAATGCTACACATCTATACTACTTCTAAAACAACCAAAAGATGAAGAAGTGGACAAATTATTACCTTGAAAATACAGTTCCACAATCAAAACGATGATTTTGGGGCCAAGTCTTCATGTAGGTTGTTGTCTCTTTGAATCCTTTTGTATTACTGGTAGCAGTGACGTTTTCATCATGTATATTTAGATTGAGCAGTTACAAATTATCAATACATTTATTTTTGAGATGGTAAATGCAATTAGAGTGACTTTTCAAGAACAGAGCATTCTTATTCAATAATTAAATAATAACTGCATTAAAAAAATGAGGAGAAAAACCAACAAATGCCCTCCAAAAAAGGACAAAAAAGATAAATAAAAATGGAGGCTATAGAGAGATGCCATATTATCTTGTCTATTTAACAAAAAATAGTTGAACAGTAAAAGAAGTTTGAAGAACAGATCGATAGAATGTTAAATTTAGAGAAAAGACAGTGATCACATTAGCAAAAAAATATTTGATGAAACTTCAACGATTAAATCTAGAAAGAAGACAATATATCAATAAGATATTCAAGTAGTCCGGAAACAAATGCAACAAAAATATAAGCCCGGAAACAAACTATTTTGACAATCTTTAAAGACCTATCCACACTTCTCAACTCTATAATCAATTACAACAATTGCAAATTAATATAAATTAACTATAGGCGAAAGGGGTACCGTTCTTTGCCTTGTCGATACTTTTAACCATTTGGAGTTCCTGATTCGCCAAATCCTTGATTAACAACAAAAACATTATATCTTGGTGTCAAAAAGAAGCAAGTTAAATAAATCTAACAATAAACTCAATTTCTTGTCTGCATGTAGAGTTGAAATAGTAGTAATTGAGGCTTTTATTCTTATATATAATTAGCGGAAGAAAATAGGCAGAAATGGTAAAACAATAAGAAAAGGATGAATAAGCTTAATCATCTACCAAAATTAATAAATCAACGACATGTATGTTAAAGCATGTAAATTAGAATATGCACAAGATTGATCACTTCCAATCTATATGTAGTGCATAAAAAAGAATATTAAGAGACATAAGAACTAATTAGCAGTGTAATTATGAGAGATTAATGTACATTAAGTATTAACTAATTAGCAGTGTAATTATGAGAGATTAATGTACATTAATTACCCGTTTGGATTGGCTTATTTTAGGTGCTTTTAAGCTAAAAATAGATTTTAAGCACTTTTGAAGTGTTTGGGTAAATTTAAAAAGTGCGTATAAGCACTTGGTTTTTGGCTAAAATGCTTAAAATAAGCCAAAATCCAAAAGCCCATCCAAACGGGCACTTAAGTATTAGTATTGAAATTAAAAGTTGGGCAGATGAAAAAACTGGAAAAACTATCATGATTAATACAGTGTTTAATTAGAGAAAACTGTTAGCTAAGGAATGTGAAACAACTGACCTGTGATGGCAAAATGTTATTTATATGTCGAGTCTTAATTATGGATTGAATATTTATTATATTTTTTATTTAATAAATGGAATGAATTAAGAGAAAAATGTCAAAAAAGGGAGAAAAAAGATAAATATGAATGGAGGTCATAGAGAGATGCTACATCACCTTATCTACATTTTATTTTATTTTATTATTATATATAGATTTCCAATTATTATACCTACAGGATTATTTTATCCATATATGTATTAAAATTCTCTCTGTTCCTACCATTTTTTTCCCAATGTTGTTCCCCATTTCCATACTCCCCGTCTATCTTCCAACTTCTTTGAGTTTTATCTTTTAATTTTATTTTAATTATTAGATATTTTTTCTTTAAAATTAATTATAAGTAGGAATGATGACACATCAATATTTTTAATAACCAAGTTCCTTTTAATTATGCTAATTGATTATTTGTTATAACATTATTATAATAATTTGCTAGACTCATAGATTTATATTTATGGAAAGAAAAATTTTCCTGCCATCATGATTTTGGCATTGCCATTTTTTTTTTTTTTTACAACAACAAAATTTTTGGACGAAGAGGAGAAAACATAGAGTTGAGAAATTTGGGAAAAGGAGAAATAATAAAGTTGTTAAGGTGATAATAGTGTATCTATTAATTAGTTAAATCATGGTTGGAAAAGGATAAGTAAATTACAAAAATTCTGTAGCTATAATTGTGGAATTACTAAAATTTTGGAAGAAAATATATAAAATATTTATTATTCAAATCATGATTAGAATCTTAATTTACGTAATTAAACCTTAACCATTCATTTTAACTCATGCCATGTGTCTCTCATCCAAGTAGGAACTTGAGAAAAATGGAGAAAATGGAAATGGAGAGTAGCCGGATCCATGATTGCTACATTGACCTAGAATCGAGTAAGCCATGATTGTTGTAAAATATTGAAGAATCACAAATATTTTCTAGCTTGAGGCATGCTTATGGAACCGTCCTTAAGGATATTTCACCGGTTAAAGTGTATCCCCCAGGATTCAACAAGCTCTTCTAGTTTTAAACTAGGAGCCAGAAACTAACAAAAGATTTATCTTGCATAAAACCCAACACAAAATATATGAGAGGAGAGTTTTTGATTTCTTCTCATTTTCTACTTCTCAAAAGAAAAGGACAAAGAAATTTATATTGGAGAATCAAGACCAAACCATCACATGGAATATGCATCATTTGCTAGGTCATTAATGAGCAAAATTAATGACAATTAAAATCTGTTACAAATGATAAAAAAGATGTTAGAAATTGTCTTAAAGATAATAGTCAATTAAGACTCTTCAAAGAGCAATAAAGGTGATTAATGGCTATGAAGAGGATATAAAGAATTGAAAAATTTCCAACATTAAAATGTAATAAAGTAGTCATTGAATGATATTCAAAGATGATTATTTTCTTTTTGAGATACTAGACTATTTTTCTAACAATCTCCTCCATATCTCAAAAATAATAATAAGGAATAAAATAATATAAGATATTTTGTTGGATTTTCACAAATAAACATAATGCGTTGAATCTGATGTCTCGTAGATTATGAATCAGACCTAGACAAAGTAAGATTAAACTCACAGAACAATTGGTGAAGTTTAAGACTTTTATGAACCAAGAGTTATTTTGTAAGTTTAGGGTCTTATTCTGTCACATTATACTCGCACCATCTTTATCGTTATTGCGGTTTTGCGCTTATAACAACCCAAATTATCATTATGCTGAAATAAGAAGTAAAACCTTGGCCACATTTCCTCTCAGATAATTTTTAAGAAATTCAGGTCTAGCCTAGTGTTAGATGATTTTTGAGGGTGTACTAGTCTAAGGAAATCTGGTATTAATGTAAGTGTTGGTGGGGGAGTTTGACTTGATTTATAGATAGAGGACGAGTTTAGAAAGGTAACAACTTTTGGCACGTTAAACACATTTATAGAACTCCGGTTATAGAGTTTACCATGAAAGGGTTGGTTAGCGATGTCGTATTTCAAGGGATGTGTTGTAAAATAGACCAATTGGGGAGAGGCCCCGAGTTTCTGCCCTGGACCACTGCAACGAAAAAGGAATCGCTGCACCGGTAACCTCAGTTTCATCACGAATCGCTGCAGCGGTAAAATGCAGTATATTTCAGTTTTAAAAACTTAGAAAACGTTTTCATTCTCCACTTTTTGAAAAAATGAAACAAGGCTCTGGGGAAGGCGATTTTCTGTAATTTTTTGAAGATTTTCATCTTTGGAGGTAAGTTCTTTACATTCTAAACTTGAATTACTTCTTAGAATTATTGAGAATCATTAGAATCTTGTTCATGTTGGAATATTAGAGTTTAGCCCTAATTCATGAACTCAATACAAATTGGTGAGAATGAGTATAAAATCAGTTTATAATGATTCTGGGTGTTAGTATATACTATTTGGAATAGAATCATAGTTGTTCATGGTAAATAAATTAGAATTCATGAGGTTTAAGGGGTGGAAAACCCTAAAATGATGAACAAGGGCAATTTCATGGTTGAGGTTGTTAATTATTGATCCCTAGTGGTTTAAAAGGATGAAATGATTGAATTGGCTATGTAACCTTGTTGTTATAGATCAAGAACAACGTGAAAGAGAAAGAAAAAGCAAGCTTGTGGTCTAGAAGTGATTTTGAGCAAGGAATCGAGGTAGGTTACGTTTTAATGTAGTATTCATACTTGCTTGACTCTATGCTTATATGTAGATTGAATGACTGTAATTGCTTTCGGGCACTACTTGTGATTATTGACTGCATTTTCATAATCATGCATATTGGTGATAATGAGTTGATGATAGTGATGTTGATATTGAAATCATGATATTGTTGACGATGAGTTGATGATAATGATGTGATATTGATATTGATCATGATGTTGAGAATGATGTTGATGAAATTGAGAAGAGAAAGAGATGATACACACATCTTGCATTCATATATTCATTTATATGCATTAAGTATTCAGTTATAATTATATGTTGTGATGCAACTTATTGCTGAAATTGGCTAAGTGTAAAAATACATAAATATGAGCCTATATTTCCTCTTAAAATGAAGGGTCATAAATCTGTTGGTTATCTTTGATTATAAGTTCTTTAATAAATAGAGAATTTCCGCACTCTATTAACGGTTTGATAATTAGTTTTGGATTCAAAACTTTATTTTTTTAAATAAATAATTGAGTTTAGGACTTGTTAATGATAAGGTTAATGGAAAGTAAATGAGGACTGTTACACTTGATTAGTGAGGGTTGGGTTAAGTCTTGTTCTCTCGCCATAATTTAGGGTGAGTGCTAATCATGATTGTTTCAATCATGACAAAGATGGTATCAGAGCACTGGATTCGTAGATCTCGTCGTACAAGAACATGTCTAGTTTAGTCCTGTAGAACGGTACAGAGATGTCTGTACTTTTCTTCGAGAGGCTACAGGGCTTTTGAAAATGAATTCCCTTCTTTCTTTCTTTCGTGCTATTACTTGATTCTAATTGGTATCTGGTGATTCAAATTGGTATCTAACTCCTTCATTCTTATTTCACAGATGGTGAACAAACGTTCTTCTAAAGCAGCAACAACTGACCTAGCACCAACACCAGTAGGTTCCTACACCATCCGCTAAGGCTACGGTTCTAGGAAGACCGCGCATGAGGAGCATGGCCAGGAGAGGAGGACCTATTAGGGGTGGAGCTCAGAATGTAGATGTAGCCATTGAGCAGGAGGAAGTGGTAATTCCTGACACTGTGGTTCCTGTGTAGAATGTTGTAGCCCAGGTACCTATGATTGTAGAGTTGATTCAATAAGTATTGGGGTATTTAGGCAGTTTGGCTTGCACATATGCTACTTCTGTTATTCTTGTGTTCCCATCCCCGGCCCTACAACATGCAGCCACTATGGCACCAATAATGGATGAGGGCTTTGAGACAGGGGTGTATTCTCAAAAGGTACTTAGATCGGTGATGACTGATGATGAGCATGGACTATTCTAAAGTTCATGAAGATGAAACCCCCAGTATTTCAGGGTACAGAGTCTGAGTATACCTTTGAGTTTTTGATAGATTATCATGAACGTTTGCATAAGATGGGTATTGTTGAAAGGTATAGGGTGTGGAGTTTTTTTTTTTTTTTCAGTTACTAGCCAAAGCCAAGCAATGGTGGAGGTCATTCATAGAGTGCAGGGTTGTCTTACCTCCACTTACTTGGGTACAATTTTAGAATATTTTTCTGGAGAAATATATTCCCTACACTTATCGTGATCATAAGAAAGATGAAGTCTTGAGGTTAGAGTAGGGTGACATGTCTGTGGCGGCCTATGAGGCCAAGTTTCATGCCTTGTCTCTCTATGCTCCTCAGTTGATCAATTCAGAGGAGGAACAGCTAAGGTACTTTGTGAAGGGTCTGAATTCTGGGATTCAAATGGTTACTCTATTAGTAGCGGCATCGGGCAAGTCTTTCCAAGATGTTGTGGAATTCGCTAAAAAGGCTGAGGCAATCCTAGACCTTTGGCTAGTTCAGTGGTACTTTTTCTAAGGGTCGCGGGTCGCAGGGTCCTTCTTCCCAGCTTTATCATTCAGCCATTCCTGTGTTTGTAGGGGGCCTTTCTAGGCCAGTTATCATCCTTCACGGACATACATCTATACACATTTGTCCCTTCAGTTCAGAGGTGTACGTTGGGCATCAGGTGCCATGAGTGTGGAAGTTTGGGCCACATCCAAAGGTATTGCTCTAACTTCTTATCTGCAGGTCAGTTGACTCAACAACCAGCTTCTAGTGATCAAGGCCTAGTGGCCATACTACAGGAAGGGGTGGCAACCAAGCCAACCGAGATGAAGGATATGTCGATAGAAATATTGCTTATCCTGGTAGAGGTGGAGGTCAAGATGGTGATAGAGAATAACTTTATGTTGTTCCAGCTCATCCTGAAGTGGAAGCTTCTAATGCTGTGATCACAGGTACTATCCTTGCCTGTGATTATATGGCTTTTGTATTATTTGATCTCGGGTCTACTTTCCCCTATGTGTCTGTGAAGTTTGCTTTGGGTTAGGATTTGAATTGTGAATTACTTAATACTCCTATGTATGTATCTACACTAGTTAGGGTGTCTGTATGTGTTGATCAGGTTTATAGGGCGTGCCCTGTGATGTTTATGGGATACAAAACCTTGGGAGACTTAGTAATTTTAGATATGGAGGAATTTGATATTATTTTGGGGATGAGTTGGTTATTTTCTAATGCCATTCCTGGTTGTTATGCAAAAACTGTCACTGTAGCGATGCCCGAGATGGAAAAGTTAGAGTGGGAGGGTACCTTTAAGCCTACTCCTATGAGAATTGTGTCAGCTATTCATGTCCAAAAATTAGTAAAGAAAGGGTGTAGGGCATTTTTAGCCCATCTTTGGAAAGATAAATCTGTAGTTCCTCCTATAGCTTCGGTTCCAGTTGTGTGGAAATTCTTAGAAGTATTTCCTAATGACCTTTCTGGTATGCCTCTGGACCGTGATTTTGATTTTTGTATTGACTTAGAGCCAGGAACTCATCCCATCTCTATCCCTCCTTATCGTATAACACCAATAGAGTTAAAGGAATTAAATTCCTAGCTACAAGAATTGTTAAAGATGGGGTTTATCCGCCCAAGCGTTTCTCCTTAGGGTACTCTCATTTTATTTGTGTAAAAAGAAGGATAGAAGCATGAGGATATGCATAGACTACCGTCAGCTAAATAAGGTAACTATTTGCAATAAATATCCCTTGCCTAAGATTGATGACATATTTGACCAGTTGCAGGGAGCTGCAGTATTCTCCAAAATTGATTTAAGGCTAGGTTATCATCAGCTCATGATTAGGGCGGAGGACATCCCAAAAATTGCTTTTCGAACTCGTTATGGGTACTACAAGTTTCTAGTGATGTATTTTGGCTTGACTAATGCCCCAACTGATTTTATGAGTCTGATGAACAGGGTTTTTAAGTCATTTCTGGATTCTTTCGTCATTGTCATCATCTACGACATTCTGGTTTACTCCAATAGTGAAGAAGAGCATGAAACTCACTTGTGTACGATGTTAATGTTGCTTAAGGAAAAATAACTATATGCTAAATATTCCAAGTGTAAGTTCTGGTTGTCTTTAGTGTCCTTCCTGTGGTACATGGTATCTAAGGATGGGGTTATGGTAGACCCGCAGAAAGTTGAGGCTGTTAAGAATTGGGCTAGACCTAAGAATGTGACAGAAATTCATAGTTTTGTAGGGTTGCCCAGTTATTATAGCCGATTCATCAAGAGATTTGCTGCCATTGCTTTGCACATGACCCACCTAATTCAGAAGGAAGTTTCATTTGTATGGGATGACAAGTGTGAGGAGAGCTTCCAAAAGCTCAAAACTTTGTTAGCCTCAGCCCCAGTTCCCACCTTGCCTATTGAATGTAAGGATTTCATTGTATCTTATGATGCCTCACAATTAGGTTTAGATGTTGTTTTGATGCAGGACCAGATGTGGCTGCTTATGCTTCAAGGAAATTGAAGCCTTATAAGAAAAACTATCCCACACATGACTTAGAATTGGTGGCCGTGGTATTTTGTTTGAAGCTTTAGAGACACTACCTCTATGGGGTGAAGTGTGCAGTGTTCACAAACTATCGTAACTTGCATCATGTGTTTACTCAGAGCGACCTGAATCTGAGGAAGACGAGTTGGATGGAGTTGATCAAGAACTATGACATCTCAATCTAGTATCATTTGGGCAAGGACAATGTGGTGACAGGCGTATTGAGCTAAAAACCAGTAAGCATGAGGAGTTTAATATGGATGGAGGTGTCAAGGCGCCCATTGGCGAGAGAGGTACAGTCTTTGGCTAATGATTTCCTGAGATTGCAAGTGAATAGCGAGGGAGGAGTATTGCCTTATGTGGAAGGTAGGTCCACATTCTTCGACCAAATCAAAAGTAGACAGTTTGAAGACAAGAAGCTGAGCAACCTTAGAGAAAAAGTGTTGCAAGGTGAAGCTAAAGAAGTCATCCTTGATAATGAAGGAGTATTGAAGCTTTGGGGGCGCTTGTGTGTGCCTCGTGTGGGTAATTTGATTTTTACTATCCTTGCAGAGGCTATAAACTCTAAGTACTCTATACATCCGGGCGCAACCAAGATGTATAGAGACTTGAGGCAACATTATTGGTGGTGAAGGATGAAATGTGTATTGCAGATTTTATGAATAAATGTCAAAATTGTCAATAGGTAAAGTAAGAGCATCAGAAACCTGGCTGCACCTTTCAAAGGATGCCCATTCCGGAATTGAAGTGGGAATAGATAACAATGGACTTTATCGTTAGTCATGTAATAACTTGTAGTTGTACTCAGCTGGTGCGATAGTCGTGGCATGAACTTAGTCGGACCTTGTTAGAATTAAAGTATGTGAGTGAATATGATTTTGTTATAGGTATGATGTGGAATAAGTACTGTCACGACCTAATTCATGAATCGTGCGGGCGCTTACCCAACTCTACCCTAGATAGGAGAACTTTTACCACCCAACCATTCAATTATTACGAAAGGCAATATTAAACCTTAAACATAAATAAATGCATGAATAAATAACCTTTCATTTCAATGACAAAACTTTATTACCAAATAGATACATTGCGGAATTCTACTAAACAACTTCCCAGAACCTAGTCTAAATCGGTACAAGAGTACTTAACAAATGGAGGAATGATCCGAGACAAAATATCCATGTAGGAGTAGGATGACGAAAGCTGCTGTAGAATAAATGTCGCTGTACCTATAGAAACTCCTACTGACCTACAACATGGCTATATCCTCAAATGGGATATAGTAAGTGTAATATCAGTACAACCACATGTACTAGTAGGTATCATCGGCCAACCAGGGTTAGAAACATATAACAACATGTAGCAAACAAGAAAGATCATGACAAACGTACATTCTTAATATTGAGCATACTTAACTTACTTCGACTTCCAACCTTATCGCCTTTCTTTTATTTAAGCAATATTAATTTATCCTTAGGGCATGACTAACTAACTACCTTCCATGAATTAATATAACCCTCAATTCTTACGCACTTACCTTATTATAATAACTCTATATACTTTTCTCTCTCTCATTAATTTCATGACAATTCTCACTCTCTATTACACTACTATTAATCATTGGAACTACAACAACCAAGACAATTACTAGCCTCAACAACTTTACAAGTAAGGACACTACAATATACATCAAGTTTACAACTCTAAACACAGGAGAGAAATATTTATACATGATTCAGGACGTACCTTATATTTACAATTTACAACCATGCCAAATCATAACCATCAACATAACCGATCCACTTAAGGAACCACAATATCTCATTAAATAACTGGTCCACATAAGGAACCATGAAATATTATCAACATAGCTCGGTCAATTCAAAGAACCATCAACCACATATAAATATAAATGTACATTCAATGCATATGAAGGAAAGTATGAATGCAAGATTGTAACACCCCAAAAATCCAAGATAAGATTATAACCATGCTTTGTGATACCCTCTGAATTCATGCATATCCATTGGGGGGGGGGGTTTTCTATGTGTTTAGGATCACAAAATAAGGTCATTTGATCCTTATGGAGGTGGAAAAACGTCGGGGATGAGTTTGGGGTTGGAAAAAGACGTTATGGACTGAAATAGAAGGTCGAGCATTGTGCACGGGGACCTCAACCTTGGGCCTCACACCGTATAGCATTTTGAAAATAATCACTGGATGGCCTGCGCTATGGGTGATGTGGCGCACATGCCATCCCTGCGGGTTAGGAGGCACGGCGTACAACCCCCTCCTGTGCGTTGGGATGTGCGGCGCGCCCAACACTTCTGCGCCTGTAGTTTTTCCATTTTCTTTTTAAAATTAGGGGTAAGATTGTTCTTTCACCCTATGTAACTCCCCGACTTGTTTTTAATCCCCCAAAGTTATCCCAATTCACTTATAAACATTCCAAATCATAAAACCCTTCCCTCTCTCAAAGTAGGAGTTTTTCAATTCCCAAGCTTCAAGGCTCTAAGAATCAAGCTTTCTCCAAGAATTGTCCAAATTATGGTATGTGGGATTTCATCAATGGGTTCCTTTCACCCATTGAGTCCCTAATTGAACCCAATTTCCATAATTAATCTTATTATTAAGAGTTATGGTTTCATGAAAATTATGAATTTTGATATGTCGCGCCCCATTTTTCTCACGAAAAGCGGGATTCCATGTGACAACTCTTTTTGGAATTAATTGGAGTGAACAGTCGCCACCTAACGAATTAAGGTGCGTTAGGGCACCATTCTAGACTAATTACAAACTTATTTTAATAGTCTACGTCAACCAGAAATTCGGGTAAGGGTTCAGGTTACCTCGAAAGAAAGGTGTTAGGCACCTTTCGAGGTCCACAAATGTGGGTCCTAACCGAACTCATATATTACGTGGGGGATTTGTGTGATAAAAAAAGGTCAATTATTTTTTTTAATTCAATATCAACTAAGTGTTTAAAACATAAAAAATAACAAATAAGCTAAACATCCAACTCAGTTATTAATAATTATCTAACTGATGAAGTAGTAAAATATATAAACAGACTGTTAATCGGATAAGCGAGAAAATAGAAAAGACACAATGATATAACCGAAAGATTCATTTAAATGATAAGCCTAAACTACCCCAAATAATAAAAACACTAAAAAATAAAGAAAAGAAAAAATGATTCAGAAGACTAGGACAAGGAGTTAATTTTATCCTATTCGGATCAGCGCCCAGCTTATTAACGGATGACAATGTCGCATATCGCATTGTCAAATTCTGCTCGGGGCAACCTCCATTATTTTCGACTATCTACCCACCCCACCTAGTTTAATTATTAATCTTAAAGGCATTCTAAAGAAAGCGATAAAACTGGCGTTACCTAAAAATGCCTACCCGTCCCAACTTAATGTCCAAGAGGCGTTGGACAACCTATTTCGGATAATGGTCTAGACATAAAGAAAACCTTAGGCTGCCTAATCAGACTCGTGATTCTCGTCATACAAAAAAAAATTAGACTAGCAATTAGCTTATAAAGGTTTCATGCAAGCCTCTTGGTTAATTAGAATTGATTAGGTGATTAAAAGTGTTAAAAGCCGTTGACAATTTTATGTTATTAAGACCTATAGGCATAATATCTAGGTGACAAATAATTAATTAATATGCTGAAAATTGATTAAACAATTCCTATAGACAGAATATCTAATGTTGTAGATTAATTAGCATGCTGAAAATGAATTTATATATGCAGGAAATTAATTTAACGGGCTGAAAATTTGTTGAAGAGTGCTGGAAAATAAACTTAACGGCTAAAAAAAATTAATTTATATGTGCTGGAAAATTAATTTAAGAGTGCTGAAAAATAAACTTAAGTGCTGAAAAATTAATTTATATGTGCTGGAAAATTAATTTTAAGAGTGCTGAAAAATAAATTTAAGTGCTGGAAAATAAATTTATATGTTCTTGAAAATAATTTATATGTTCTTGAAAATAATTTAAGTGTTGTAAATAATTGATATGTGCTGAAAAGTTAATTTGACCATACTAGAAATTAACTATATATGCTGAAAATTATTTAAATATGCTAAAAGTAAATAAAACACGCAGAAAATTACATAAACACGCTAGAAATTGATTTTAATATGTGGGGAATTAATTAGAAAACCTACAGCATGATTACGAAGTGACGATTAGTCAACATGTTGAAGCTTTAATTATTAATCCTAGAACAAGATGTCTAGGTGATAAAGTAATCACGTTTAAACCTCTAAGTCACATAACCCCCGTCCCCCAAAAGTTGTCCCCATATTTTATTATGCAACAAGAGTTTATAAAGAACATTATTACAGACCCAGAATAAATAAATAATCTGAAAATATAAAGGATTGAACTGGACGTCACTTAACGAGACCCAGAAGTCCCGAACCTTGGCAACTCTTCGTCTTCCCAAATCAAACACCCTCTAATAGTACTTGTTAAGCATAACCAAAATATCCAAATGCACAAGAACATACAACAACCACGAAGAAATAGACAAAAAAGAAAAGAACATGATATCATTTCAATATTAGTTATGTAGGCATGCTCTCTAGATTACAAGAAAACTACCACACAAATATTTAAAATTGCGTCGATAGAAACTAACCAGTCAAGCAGTAAATATATAATAATGAAGAGACTTAAGAAGCAGCAAGTATAAGAATGAAATAACAAGTTGAAACCAAGAGTTGATCTTTCAAGAGCCAAAGCAAAAATAGAACTTGAAGTGTATTTTTCGTGTAGAGAAAGTAGATGTTTTGAAGTCTGTAATAGTGAAAGTGTGAAATTCTGTTCCAAAAAAAAAGTCAGTAAATGGTGAAGAGAAATGTTGTTTATATAGCCAATGAATAGTAATCAATCACAGAATTAGTGGGAGGAGAAAATATTCAGAGAATTAATTAAAATGATTTTTCTTTTCTTAAGAAAATAGACTGGATCAATTATGTATACAAAATAATGCTAAATCTACCATAAATAACCAAGTAACCATCTGTCCAAACTAAAGAAAAGAGGAAACCCAATAAACAGATCACAAATCAAGCAAAATTTACCATACATAGGAGAGTAAGAATCTGTTCAAATTGTCAGAGGGGTAATAAGGTAACCAAGGTACTGGATAGTTGAAACTTATCATATATTGAGATCAACTAATCACAAAGAGTAATCAATTTAAATCCCATTTTTACCATTAAAATTTAGGCATCAAAGCTGTTCTATATTGACAAGGAGTGAAAGTCAGGAAGATCAATACAAACATATTAGAGTTACCAACCCCAACAATTATGTATCAAAGTTTGCCAGGAAATCAATACTCAAAGTTGTTCGAAATCATAAAAACTAGTAAAACATCTATTTGTAGAAGAATCAAGGATAAATTAAAATTCATAGAATTTGGGGCTTTTCGGATATGATGTTCTAAAGGGTTAAACAAATATGAAATCGAAAGATTTAAATAAAAATTCATTCACCGAACATAACAAACTTCAAAATATAAGAATTCGTTATGGGACAATTCTCGAGCAAAGCACTCAATTGTAATTTAAATCATGAAAGAAATCAAACCGGGGAAACCTTCTTAATGATTCGCTATAGCATGAGCTTTACCATCACTCAATTGCCTGAAATTGTAGCAATTGGCCAGAATTTCATTCGGACGATGGCGAGTGGAGGCAATTTTAATCGGCAAAACTTGTGGAAGTTTGTCTGTGAAAATCAAAGCACAGAGGCAGCAGTGGTAGTGGCGACGAGATTCACCTGCCGGAGCTAGCAGTTTTAAGGAGGAGAAGAGGTGAAGCAAAGAGGGGGTTGTGGTTGTGGGTGTGTTTTTCGGTGAGAATTGAGAGGGGAAAAATATAGGCAGGGGCGGCGGATGACGAGGAGGGGGTGGTGGCTGGTTTGTGACGGTTCTGCCGGCCTAGGTTCGTTGGAGTAACGATGGAGATGGTAGTGGTTTTACTGGTCATAGCGACTGGAGTTGTGGAGGTGAGAGAGGAGAGAGTGGTCGGGGAGAGAAAGCGAGATGAGAATTAGGGTTTGGTTAGTTTGATTAAAAAGGGAAAGAAAGGGGCCCTGATCTGAGCCGTTGGATCATATTTGATCAACGACTGAGATTAATATTAGAATACGAGTCGGATCTGGGTCAAAATTGGGTCATGAGATTAGGTTAATTGAAATTGGATTGGGGATTCAATTTGGGGTCAAATTAAAATTAATTTAGGCTAAAATTGACACAAAATTGGGTACAAAGTGGCTAGAGTTTAAATAAATTAGGGAAATCAATTGAATTAGACTGCTTATTTAATAAATAACGACTCAACAATGATAATGAGAAAATAATACGACATCACAAAATTGCTATTCTTAACATAAATTATGTATATAAAATTGATGTTACGTAAAAACATTATATAAAATTGACGATAATATTAAATTAGGTACCTATAAATTTTGCATGCGAATTTTAAGAAAATGCTATAATAATAATAATAATAATAATAATAATAATAATAATAATAATAATAATAATAAAAAACTATGTGTTTGTAAATTACGAGTACACATATTTGCAGAGATAATTAAATAAATATCAACTAAATTATGTAAAATATTATATTTAAATTATATATACTATAAAAAATAAATAAATTACATATTTAAAAATCATGAATGCAAGACGTCAAGATTTGTTTGATACTAAAATAATAAGTAAAGAAATATTAATATCCAAAACTAATAATTTTGTAAAATAGCAGTCTAGAGAGAATGTCAGGAGGTCAAAATTGGGTGTCAATAGCTGCCCCTTCGTTTCTTGGGATTGATGGAAGAATTATCAAGCAACGAACGTTGACATAGTAGCTAATTTTGTCTGATCGATAGGATGGTTCGGTGGAATCGAAAAGCAAGAGAGGTTTATTAAGATGGTGTGGCCGAGACTTTGGTTTTAAGTCGCCTACATATCTCGAGTTTATGAGAATTAGACCATGTGTAGTTCTAGATTTAGGTACGAATGAGATCCCTAAAGAGATTGATGAATTTGAATGAGGATATCACGAGTCGAGTATGAGTAATGTAAAAGATGAAGCACAAATATGATTTAAGTCATGTTGCGAGATATAGGGATAAAGAATTATGTTTCAAAAGAAGAGAGAGAGAATTGTTTAATTGTCTCGTATTTGTCGATTTCGTTTTAAGGTCCGGCAGGGAACCCAATAGGGCTTATTTTTAAGGTCTGGCGAGGAACCCATACTTATTTTAAGGTCCGTTAAGGAACCCAATGCCGTTTTAAGGTCCTTTGAGGAACCCAATATTGTTTTAAGGTCCGTTTGAGGAACCCAATGCCGTTTTAAGGTCCGTTTGAGGAATCCAATGCCATTTCAAGGTCTGTTTGAGGAACCCAATGCCGTTTTAAGGTCCGTTTGAGGAACCCAATGCCGTTTTAAGGTCCATTTCAGGAACCCAATACCATTTTAAGGTTCATTTGAGGAACCCAATACCATTTTAAGGTCCGTTTAAGGAACCCAATGCTAAGTTGATGCCAAAATGTTAATGTATTGTTTATTTTGATGTCGTTAAAGTTAAAGAGATAGATGGACTTAGCTTCTTTTCCATATTGAGAATGTAGTTTGGGTTTCGTTTGATGATGTTGCAAGGCAGTGGCTGCATTTGTACCTGTATATGCACTCAAAGAAAAATTATAAGTCGAACAGTAAGGTTGACCCCATACCTTTGCTTGGCTTGGCTCCTCGTCATTGTTTTGATCTCAGAGATTGAGGCTTGTATTCTTCATGGTGAAATTTTTGAGAGCTTGTCAAAAATTTCTGCCCCAATTTAGAATAAAAGATGCCTTTGACACGTCCTTGTGAATTGACGTACTGCTTCCTTGTGGAATTTTTGAGGTTTCCTCAAAAATTCTGCCCCAGTTTTCACTTTTGAAGTCT
This sequence comes from Capsicum rhomboideum, assembly GCA_031232105.1. Taxonomy (NCBI): domain Eukaryota; kingdom Viridiplantae; phylum Streptophyta; class Magnoliopsida; order Solanales; family Solanaceae; genus Capsicum; species Capsicum rhomboideum. Next base: position 35,412,183 of record CP124716.1, read on the forward strand.
TATATTCCTACTTCACTCAAAGAAAGATATCAGTTCAAAAGAAATGGTTGCCTTACATTTGAACATCATGATCTCAATTCGAATCTATCTTTATATGCTCAAGAGTCGGGCCTATTAGCCTGATATTTTAGATTTGAATTTGAGCAAAGTATTTGAATTGGGTATGGAGGAAAAAGGAAATTTTTATTAGATAAAGACCGAGCCTAATAATGGACTGCCTACGTATCCAAATGGAAATCAGGTCAAACGTAGTTCAAATTACAAAGAAAGGTAGATAAAATGAGGAAATGTTATTAGCCATAGCGCAGACAAATAGAAAAAATGATGGCACGATGATGGTCTGTCCTTATCAGTCCATGTGATGTACTTTGCGCTTTCTACGCGAACGTCTCAGAAATATTTTTGTTGTATCACCTTGAACAATGATTTCACCTGCAGTGATGGGGTCTTAGATGTTGCTTATTGGGCCTCGAACACTTTTATCTCCCCTTTTTCAATCAGATTCTGAATTTTGTATCTTAGTGCTGAACATTCCTCAATATCATGGCCTTGTATATTTGAGTGATAAGCACAATTTTTGGATGGGTCAAAGTTAGAAAATGGATACTTAGGAATCCATCCCCTTCTTGGTTGCACAATACCTTGGGCCCTCAATCTTTCAAATATGCTCGCCAATGGATCAGTCAAAGGAAAAGTACGAGGCCTCATTCTTTTTGGTTGATAAAAATCACCTTGGATCGGATAAGACAGATGTTGAAAGTTGGATTGTGTATGATAAACCTCATTTTTATAACCTGTGTATGATAAACCTCATTTTTATAACCTTTCTGGAAAGAGTATAGTTGGATCTGATAAGCCTCGTGTTGAGAATCTTGTGAGTCATAAGGTTCGAGATGCTCATGACAGGAATCAAACACAACAAGGACTTCTTCATTATTCTGATAGCATTGTGTCTGAGGTGAAAAATTCTCTTCCCCTTCCTAGGATGGACTCTTTGGTGCTTGGAAAGTGGTTGGCATTGCAAATACATCAATAATTCTCCCTGTTTGGATACCATATTCTAACTTTTATCAAACTCTCGAAACTGTGACTGCTCAAGAAGAATAATTTTTGGTAGTATATTCCATCTAGCGACCTGATGAAAGTTTGGACCGACTCTTCTTCAGGCAAAAAAGGACGTATCTTAGAAGCTTCCAGTCTCCATCGAATTTCATATTCCTCAAAAGATTCATCAGTCATTCTTTTTACTTCGAGCAAATCCCACATGGTTAGATCAAATGTGATGTTAAACTTATATTGCCCCACAAAGCCTTCCGCCATGTCTTCCCATGTACGCCATTTGTCAGAGTCTTGTTTGGCGAACCAGGTGAGTGCTATCCCTGACAAACTTTGAATAAATAATCTCATTAGGAGAGCCTCATTATTCTCTATGCCAACTAATCTGCCGCAATAGTCCTTTAGATGTGTGATTGGGTCTCCATACCCATCAAACATGTTGAACTTTGGGACTTGAATAAATAATCTCATTAGGAGAGTCTCATTATGCCCTATGCCAACTAATCTGCCGCAATAGTCCTTTAGATGTGTGATTGGGTCTCCATGCCCATCAAACATGTTGAATTTTGGGACTTTGTATCCTGGAGGTAACTCAACCCTTGGATGTAGACATAGTTTCTCATACCTCAAGTCATGAATACCTTTGGAGTGTAGATTCTTATCCAACCTCTTTTCTAAGTCATGAAGATTTTGCTGCCGTGCATTTAAATCGACTCTCTCATTTCCAAGAGTGGTGCATGCTGAAGGCAACTGTTGAGAGGGTGTATGAGTAAGGCGAGAATAAGGGGCTACAGTCCCAACGAGGGTTTGTATTGGATGAGAAGGAAGAAGGATGGGATCTTTATGGATATTAAGCATATTTTTCATATTTACAGATTTCAGTCGAGCCGATGTTCAAATGCTAGACAACCTTTAAACAACATAAATAAATCAAACAAAAACAAAAGTCAGTGTACCCAATAAGAAAAGAGATAATATGAGTCAAAAGAGGACTTTAGGACGAATGGGTGGGCTAGAACTTAAACTTGAGAAGTAAATTGATGTCAAAAAGTAAAAGATAGGCTCTAAGCAAGACCTAAATACTAAGCTGATTAGGTGAAAAAGTAAATAGTGATAAGATATTTAAAAGATAGGTATAGAATATTTAAAGGCATTTTATTTTGAAAGAGCAGGAGGGTGAAAAATTTGAAAAGTTTTTAAAGAGTTAACTTAACCGAGACATTTAGTTTAAAGCATTTTAGAATTTAAAAGATCTTGTAAATCATTTGAGTAACCTCAAAAATATTCTAGTTTTCACCTTTATGACATTATGGAAAGGTGAAAGAAAGGAGGAATATAAGATTTGATAGAAAAATTATTTGAATGATAAAGATTGTTTCACACATTTAAAATACGGGGATATTTTGTAAAGAATGGAAGAAGGAGGACCGCATCCTTATAAAGGATTGCCTACGTATTTTGTTGGACAAGAATCAGGTTAGACGTAGTTCGAAATATGAGATTTATAGAACTTCGAATAGTGGATGAAAATGTATAATGGATAAAATACTTAAGGAGAGCAGTCAAGTACAAATATAAGAAAAATTTAAAGAAATAACAAATTAGGCATATGCACATAAATTATGAAAGCGTTCTTTTCGAGATTATGAAATCTCTTAGAACTTAGGCAAGGTTTTCTTAACAAGGTATCCTAGGCTTTGAGATGCATATTCCTTAGTAAAGGAATAGACAGTTAGGATCTAGGAATAAGAGTGGTTTTTGACATGGTTCCCTCAAGCGGACAGCTTGAGAGTGGGAAAGCTCATGACTGTTGACGCATCGCTGATCGACCGATTCATGTGACATTTTCCATTAGGTGTTTTAGAAAATGAACGTTCGTGCAACCACACAATCGTTCTTAAAAAAAAAATAGAGGTTCCAAGTGGAGGAATATATGAACGAAATGCCAGTTATACATAAAGCAGTAACATATAGCATATAATAAAAAGCAGTAACATATTAAACGATATAAGAAAAATGATAAAAATAAGGAAAATAAATAAATTCACAGTTAAAGTAATATCAGGAAAATAAGAAACAACATATAGACAAGCAAACGGGAAAAAGGGAAATGGATAAACATGAATAAATATAGACATTGTTTAGGAAAATAAATAGAGGAAAAAGGAAGGGGATTAACATGTAATAACGACAAATTAAATAGTAGAAACAACTATTTTAAGAAACCAAATAAAGGGAAAAGAATAAGGCAATCATGAAAAGAACGAACATCAAAAAATAAATGCATAAAATCCCACATAACACATAAATTCATAATGGTTAGAATCAAAGTATTCCTAGCAGAGTCACCATGCTGTCGCGCCCTATTTTTCTCGCGAAAAGCGGGATTCGGCGTGACAACTCTTTTTGAAATTAATTTGAGTGAAGATTCGCCACCTAACGAATTAAGGTGTGTTAGGGCACCATTCTAAACTAATTACAAACTTATTTTAATAGTCTATGTCAATCAAAAATTCGGGTAAGGGTTCAGGTTACCTCGAAAGGAAGGTGTTAGACACCTTTCGAGGTCCACAAATGTGGGTCCCGGCCGAACTCATATATTACGTGGGGGATTTACGTGATAAAAAAAGGTCAATTATTTTTATTAATTTAATATCAACTAAGTGTTTAAAACATAAAAAATAACAAATAAACTAAACATGCAACTCAGTTATTAATAATTATCTAAGTGATGAAGTAGTAAAATATATAAACAGACTGTTAATCAGATAAGCGAGAAAATAGAAGAGAGACAGTGATATAATCGAAAGATTCATTTAAATGGTAAGCCTAAACTACTCCAAATAATAAAAATACTAAAAAAATAAAGAAAAGAAAAAATGATTCAGAAGACTAGGACAAGGAGTTAATTTTATCCTATTTGGATCAGCGCCCGGCTTATTAACGAATGACAATGTCGCATATCGCATTGCAAATTCTGCTCGGGGCAACTTCCATCATTTTCGACTATCTACCCACCCCACCTAGTTTGATTATTAATCTTAAAGGCGTTCTAAAGAAGGCGATAAAACTAGCGTTACCTAAAAATGCCTATCCGCCCCAACTTAATGTCCAAGAGGCGTTGGACAACCTATTTCGGATAATGGTCTAGACATAAAGAAAACCTTAGGCTGCCTAATTAGACTAGTGATTCCCTCCATATAAAAAAAAACCAGACTAGCAATTAGCACATAAATGTTTCAGTCAAGCCTCTTGGTTAATTAGAATTGTTTAGGTGATTAACATGTTAAAAGCCGTTGACAATTTTATGTTATTAAGACCTATAGGCATAATATCTAGGTGGCAAATAATTAATTAATATGCTGAAAATTGATAAACAATTCCTATAGACAGAATATCTAATGTTGTGGATTAATTAGCATGCTGAAAATTATTTTATATATGCAGGAAATTAATTTAACGGGCTGAAAATTAGTTTAAGAGTGCTGGAAAATAAACTTTAATGGCTAAAAAATTAATTTAAGAGTGCTGAAAAATTAATTTATATGTGCTGGAAAATTAATTTTAAGAGTGCTGAAAAATAAATTTAAGTGCTGGAAAATAAATTTATATGTTCCTGAAAATAATTTAAGTGTTGTAAATAATTTATATCTGCTGGAAAGTTAATTTGACAATACTAGAAATTAACTAGATATGCTGAAAATTAACTAAATATGCTAAAAGTAAATAAAACACGCAGAAAATTACATAAACACGCTATAAATAAATAAAATGCTAAAATAATCAGAATATGTCAAAAATTTGTTTAAAATGATGAAAATTAATTAAAACGTTACAAATTAAATTGTTAGGCTAGAAATTGATTTTAATATGAGGGGAATTAATTAGAAAACCTACATCATGATAACGAAGTGACGATTAGTCAACATGTTGAAACTTTAATTATTAATCCTAGAACAAGATGTCTAGGTGATAAAGTAATCGCATTTAAACCTCTAAGTCACATAACCCCCGTCCCCCAAAAGCTGTCCCCATATTTTATTATGCAACAAGAGTTTATACAGAACATTATTACAGACCCAGAATAAATAGATAATCTGAAAATATATAGGATTGAACTAGACGTCCCTTAACGGAACCCAGATGTCCCGAACCCTGGCAACTCTTAGTCTTCCCAAATCAAACACCCTCTAATAGTACCTGTTAAGCATAACCAAAATATCCAAATGCACAAGAACATACAACAACCACGAAAAGCAAACAAACAAGAAAAGAACAGGATATCATTTCAATATTAGTTATGTAGGCATGCTCTCTAGATTACAAGAAAACTACCACACAAATATTTAAAATTGCGTCGATAGAAACTAACCAGTCAAGCAACAAATATATAATAATGAAGAGACTTAAGAACCAACAAGTATAAGAATGAAATAACAAGTTGAAACCAAGAGTTGATCTTTCAAGAGCCAAAGCAAAAATAGAACTTGAAGTGTATTTTTCGTGTAGAGAGAGTAGATGTTTTGAAGTCTATAATACTGAAAGTGTGAAAGTCTGTTCCAAAAAAAAGTCAGTAAATGGTGAAGAGAAATGTTGTTTATATAACCAATGAATAGTAATCAATCACAGAATTAGTGTGAGGAGAAAATATTTAGAGAATTAATCAAAATGGTTTTTCTTTCCTTAAGAAAATAGACTGGATCAATTATGTATATAAAATAATGTTAAATCTACCATAAATAACCAAGTAACCATCTGTCCAAACTAAAGAAAAGAGGAAACCCAATAAACAGTCACAAATCAAGCAAAATTTACCATACATAGGAGAGTAAGAATCGGTTCAAATTGTCAGAGGGGTAATAAGGTAACCAAGGTACTAGATAGTTAAAACTTACCATGTATTGAGATCAACTAATCACGTAAGAGTAATCACTTTAAATCCCATTTTTACCATAAAAAGTTAGGCGTCAAAGCTGTTCTATATTGACAAGGAGTGAAAGTCAGGAAGATCAATACAAACATATTAGAGTTACCAACCCCAACAATTATATATCGAAGTTTGCCAGGAAATCAATACTCAAAGTTGTCCGAAATCATAAAAACCAATAAAACATCCATTTGTAGAAAAATCAAGGATGAATTAAAATCCATAGAATTTGGGGCTTTTTGGATATGATGTTCTAAAGGGTTAAACAAACATGAAATCAAAAGATTTAAATAAAAAATCATTCACCAAACATAACAATATTCAAAATATAAGAATCCGTTACGGGACAATTCACGAGAAAAGCACTCAATTAAAATTTAAATCATGAAAGAAATCAAACCGGGGAAGCGTTCTTAATGATTCGCTATAGCATGAGCTTTACCGTCACTCAATGGCCTGAAATTATAGCAATTGGCTGGAATTTCGTTGGGGCGATGGCGAGTGGAGGCAATTTTAATCTGCAAAACTTGTGGGAGTTTGTCTGTGAAGATCAAAGCACGGAGGCGGCGTTGGCAGTGGCGACGAGATTCGTCTGCCGGAGCTAGCAGTTTTAAGGAGGAGAAGAGATGAAGCAAAGAGGGGGTTGTGGTTGTGGGTGTGTTTTTCGGTAAGAATTGAGAGTGGAAAAATAGAGGCAGGGGCAGCAAATGACGAGGTGGGGGTGGTGGTTCTTCCGGAGTGACATGGAGATGGTGGAGGTTTTACCCGTCATGGCAACCGTAGTTATGGAGGTGAGAGAGGAGAGAGTGGTTGAGAGAGAAAGAGAGATGAGAATTTGGGTTTGGTTAGTTTGATTAAAAAGGAAAAGAAAGGGGACCTGATCTGAGTCGTTGGATCATATTTGATCAACGACTGAGATTAATATTAGAATACGGGTTGGATCTGGGTCAAAATTGGGTCATGAGATTGGGTTAATTGAAATTGGATTGGGGATTCAATTTGGGGTCAAATTAAAATTAATTTAGGCTAAAATTGACGCAAAATTGGGTATAAAGTGGCTAGAGTTTAAATAAATTAGGAAAATTCAATTGAATTAGACTGCGTATTTAATAAATAATGACTCAACAATGATAATGAGAAAATAATACGACGTCACAAAATCGCTATTCTTAACATAAATTCTGTATATAAAATTGATGTTACGTAGAAACATTATATAAAATTGACGATAATAATAAATTAGGTACCTGTGCGAATTTTAAGAAAATGCTATAATAATAATAATAATAATAAACTATGTGTTTGTAAATTATGAGTACACATAGTTGCGGAGATAATTTAATAAATATTAACTAAATTATGTAAAATATTATATTTAAATTATATATACTATAAAAAAAATATAAAAATAAATAAATAAATTACATACTTAAAAATCATGAATGCGAGACGTCAAGATTTATTTGATACTAAAATATTAAGTAAAGAAATATTAATATCCAAAACTAATAATTTTGTAAAATAACAGTCTAGAGAGAATATCGGGAGGTCAAAATTGGGTGTCAACATGATATATTTCTATTTCTTTGCAAGAATAATCCTTGAATTCATGTTTACCTTGAAAATTCATTGTTATCATGGAGTTATCATTGTTAACCCTCATTATGTTTATCAATTCTTGAGTTTGAGATTGTTTTCATGAAAATTCATGCCTTATTCATATCATATACATTGTCATGAGTAGATGTATTATTCAGAGATGGCGGGTTATGAACACCCGATAACCTAGATTCTAATGTATTGATAAATGAACAACTATTCTTTCAGTGTCATGTATTTTAGGATGCATTCAGATAAAGTGTCTATCACTTAGTTTCATACATCAAAATTCATGAACTATTCAATATTATCAATTTTGTAGACCTTCGGAGTGATTTTCGATAAAGTATATTCTAATAGTATTTTCAAATAATGTATAGTAATAGATTATTAACATCTTCATGAGCCGGGATTCAGGGTTCAGGGACATCCTTATAAACTCCTTCCAAATTTCAGTCCCCATATGTTTCTTTTATACATACTCATATCTTAACCAGGGGCTTCAGCTCATAAAAGTAAGACACATGACATGTATGACATACAGATATGCCATCAATGCTCTTGAACACTTTTTCCCAAAAGTAAGTTTCCCGATTAGTATGGTATCCAGAATGACATCAACGACCGTGGATCAGTTTTCTTATAAAAATAAAGTTCACAAGTTGTATGGCAGTCAGGTATGGCATCCTTGATTATGGATAGGTTGACATCCAGCTATGTCATCTCAGGTTGACATCCAGATAAATCATCTCAAGTTGACATCCAAATATGTCATCTCATCGAGCTATCAATTATATTTAGCTGAGAGCAGTACTTAGTACCGAGTTGAACTAGGGTCAACATACTCAAGTCCTAGAACTACATGCCACCGTAGGATCATGTTCTTTCAGTGTATTGGTACCAAGCCAGATCAACCTTTATACCCTGGCAAGGTATATTGAGCCCTTTTCGATGGGAATTATACATCAAACTCCATATTTAGCTCATATGGTTATATGTCGGTTAATAGTATCTCCCACAGTTTCAGACTTCAGTATTTTCATGACCCTCAGTTTAGTTTAGTTCACTGTATTTCAGTTATCTCAGAATATTCATACAGTTAGTAGTTATGCTTGTCTAGATGGTTCTTTGCATCTTAGTGTACACCAACATTACCTTGATTTACATATTTCATCGTCAACATGCCCAGTTCATATATCACTTTATAGTTTCAGAATATCCCGGTGATCCCACACTCCTACCTATTAGTCAGTGAATTATTACATTGTTGCTCATGTCATCTTTATATTCAGTCATTTATACTGCATATCTCACATACTCAGTACATTCAAAAGTAATGATCACATGCCTCTTCTGCCTATATTTTTCATGTGATATTGATTCAGGTGCTTACTATCAGGATCATAGTTAGGAAGATTTCAGCTTCTAGCCAGCAGGTGATGAGTTCTCTTCATTCGAGGACCTAAGTCTGTTTGTAGTTCTAGTATTTTATTTCTATTCATATGTATTGATTAGGGATATCTGGGGGTCATGTCCCGGCTACCTATAGTCTGTATTAGTACAGGCTTCATAGATAGTCAGTCAGGGTTGTTGTATTATTTCTTTCAGATTGCAGTGTTGTAAACTTTTAAAAATAATGTATTGAAATAGTTTATCTCATTATTATGTTTGCACTCAGTCAGTTTAGCTCTTATACATGTTTTAATCAGTTGTTCATGTATTATGCCAGTGCCATGGGTTATCTTGGGATCACTAGTGGTTCTAAGCACCGTGTTAGGACTAGGGGATAGTCTTGGATCGTGACAAAGATGTGTGCATCATTTCTTTCTCTTCTCAATCTCATTAACATCATTCTTGAAGGAAAGTATGAATGCAAGATGTTGTCATCATCTCTTTCTCTTCTCAATCTCATTAACATCATTCTCAACATCATGAATATCATGATTTCAATATCAACATCATCATCAATATCATCAACGACATCATGAACATCATGATCTCGGTATCATCATCATTAGCATCAACTAATCATCACCAATATGTATGAATATGCAAATGCATGATGCAATCGATAATTATAAGCAATGCTTGAAGGCGAATAACAAACACCCAATTAAAATCAAATGCAAGCAACAGTGATAAAAACAAAACCTACAATTAATGACAAGTGACAACCATGTAAATACAGTCAATAATCACCAGTTCATCATTTCAGATAACAACGAATGTCCATTAACACATGAAATCACAAGTATGTCCGAAGGCCAATGCACCACTTGCTTAATTGAGCATTATCAAACACCATTATCAATCACAAACATGTTCGAAGACCAATCAATCAAGTACCCCTTTTAGGAGTACACATTCCATCAAGACTAATATCTACACTCTAATTCATCATTCTTATTCATTCACCAATTTAAATCTCTTTTATTCATGCTGAACTAGTAAATTCAATTACTAACTAGTAAATAGTACACTCAAGTCATAACTTAGCTCAAAGCACTATCCCGTTTAGCCGATTATTCAACCACTCGACTCTATTCAACTTACAATTCTAGCTAGAGTCATCCACCTTTACACATCTCACTTTCTAGCACTTAAGCAAAACTTAACTCTAGGTTCTTAAGTTATATCATTATCTCCTCTTATAATAATCGATCCTCCTAACTATCTTCTAGCAGGAATACCTCATACTTCAATTATACTCAACATCGGGTTCAGTCTTTTCAGGCATTAAAGACTAGCTTTATAGACTAGGAGATCAACTAATCTTTCTATTAGAATTCACATTCATCTATTAATGCTATAAATCATCAAGTAAGTCATATAACACAAACACCCATCAAGGGATCCATACAAAACACAATCACATACAATTATATCATTATTACACTATTTCCATATTTTACCATCCTGACTCAGTGCCCGTAGGCCTAGACATGAAATCCCCCATCAACTATAGTTATTTCGTGCATCTAAATCAAGTCTACTACACATTAAACCATAACCTACCTGGACGCCAAGCTGCTGCAACAAGTAATCTATATCAAGGATGATCTTCCTCCTTCTTCACATTTTCATAGGCTAAATCATCTAATAAACAACAAGAATAAGAGTAATTAATCAATTACTCTTTAAAATAAATATTTTGGGAATTCAATCCCACTATTCTATCCTCATTTATGGTGTATAACAATAACCAAGGGTCAATTAATCATCTGATTAGTTCTATCAAACTCAACCCAATCCATTAATAGAGTTTTGAAGCTAAAGGCCCCACCTTTATTGAACTCAAGATTCCCAACCATAAAAGTTCATGTTTTTAAACCACAATTTCATACTAAAAAGAGTTAATTTACAATCTAAAATCAATTCTAGATGAAAATCAATATACCCATAAGTTTTCCCCATAATTTCATGAACCTAGGGTTCTAAACCGCAACAATTTCACCATAATTCACCATTCTAATGATTATAGAAGATGAACGAATTAAATAATATTAAAAAAGAGTAAAAATCTTACCTCAACGAAGGATTTCCAGCCCAACCATGAGCAATTCGTCCCTCTAGGGCTTAGTAATAAAATATTTGAGTTTTGAGGCTGGAACCCATCAAAACCAACCTTAAATACTATCCCGTTACCGCTGAAGCAGTTAGATTACCGCTGTGGCGGTTGACTTTTCATCTCAAGCAGTGTTCAGTAAAACGGTCATAACTCTTTACTCTGAAGTCGGATTAACGAACGGTCGGATGTGTTGGAAAAAAGACTCAAAGATGTTTCATTTGGTGGGTATTTGTACCCCATTACTCTTTATATTCTAGGAGGTATACTCTTTTGAAGTTGACCCTAATTTAAATTTATCTCGAAACTCAATCGGTAAGAACACTTTCAACTTAACGTTGTGCTAGGGGTATTGTATGACCTTAGTAAATGTCCAATGCACTCCCATATTAAAGAATTTGTCCTATAACTTATGATGACAGAAGTTATTATGATTTTTCCCCATATATTTTCAGTAACGACAAAATGGGTCGTTATATTAGTACCAATTTACCCACTATTCGTCCCTGAAAGGTCATTGATGGAAAGAAGAGTTTTTAGCAGGATTCTTGGAGTTCAATAAACACAAAGGTTATGAAACTAGTGCAACCTCCCATCAATTTCTAACATAATTTGATAACACTTACCCAACCGCCATCCTATAATAACGCCAACTAGCCTACACACCACAAACCATTAAGCTCTAGGTGCCTAGCATGACCACTATAACTCAAGGTATATGATTCATAATAAAATTTATGTGAATGGTCATCTACATTACCCGGAACACCATAAGATAATACAACACACGAACATTTGGGATGATAGTAGAGATAGCAAGGGGGATGAAACTGTGTACCGCTGTAGTGGTGAATTTTCCACTGCAGTGGCCCAAGGCAGTAACTTGGGAGTTTGTCCCAGTTTTGGCCATTTTACAACACATTTCTGGAAACTAGACATTACGAACTAACCCTTTCACGACAATTGCTCTAAATAGAGTTCAACCAACTTATTTTACGTACCGAAAGTTTCTACGAGTTCCTAAACTTGTCCTCTAACCCTTTAACCACTAAAATCGACCAATCAACACACCATGATCCACCATTAAACACTAATCCAAACAACATCAAATTTTTAACCAAAGCCACAATACTCTGCGATTGTCATTCCTAAGTTAAGTCGGGGTACTTACACCCTAACCAATGCTATAACTAACCCACCACCACCAACACACCACTATGGGTTTCCACTATCACATATATTCTCCACCATAATTCATTTTAGTCTATTTGACCCTATAACATACCTCAACCACTCAAGAGGCAATATCAACCAAATGTTATCATGTAATAATAAGAAGGATATGAATATGCCAAAATTCATCTAATAACTCTACTCCCTTGATCGACCTTGCAACTAAAGATCTTCAACCAAAATCAAGTTAACTTATTTCACCAACCTTATCAACCCAACTACAATACATTCAAGGGATACTTTTCACCGATAATTATTCCTATAAACTTAGCATTTACACAATATCGATCCGTAATCCACCAACTACAAGGTCAGTCTAGTAGCCATGCCTCATCACTAAGCCTAAGAACATTATTTAACTATCACTTTATTCGCCTCCTTAAAACTCAACCCATTATATTCATTCATTGCCACCATGGGTTTTGTACAATCGGTTAATCTATCTTTAGGACATCAACGCCCTTACCCTCATAAGAGCATTCCAGTCACTTAACAGAATAAGCTACATAATTTTCAATTGCATAGTTAAGATTCAACTTATCCATATCAAGTAAAACTATTATTACCATCTCCCCTTATCATATTATAATAAGCAACCAATTGTATATACCTAGTTCATTTACCTTGTATTAGTGACATCAACTACCCAATTCACCTTACATCTAAATCAGTAAGGTTGTGCAAGACAGCTAAATTCATCTCAGTTTAACCAATCACTTATTAAGGCATCATTAACTAGCCAACTCATTAACTAGATTATTCATACAAGGATGACCCAATATCACTTCAGGCTCAAATATAATCATCAAAGGTTAGACCACACAAGGATCCCCAATATCATTATTATTAATCAGACCACACAAGGATCCCAAATATCATTGTCATTAATCGAACCACACAAGGATCCCAAATATCTTTATCATCAACGATTGGACTTAGTTTCGATTCCCAAATATCCTATTACAACCACTCATCTTATATTACTTTTAATAATCATTCGCACTTAAAAGGTTTGACAATCCAACAACTAAGTAATAGTATAATCAAACAATAACCATCCATATAAGTAATAAACATCGTATTGTATTGTACCATAATCAAAAATGTTTAAAGCACAAGTATTTTAACACAATATCAAATGAATTTTACAACATAACAATTCAACCCATATACTTCTTATTGACCTCTACTGGTTTGAATTCCCTGTTCCAACCTTTCAATGTTTGTGAGATACCAATTGGTACCAACCAGTCCCAATTGTGTTGGTTGAGATACCAATTGGAATCAACTAGATACCAATTGGACTCAACTCGGGGAGACAACACTTAAATGACACGATAGTAGAGAAGAAAATGAGATAGATTCCTAGATACCTTATAGCTTTCTACAGATATGATGTGGACGTCAACACACCAATTCCTAGGACTCTACTCAACATTTGCTCTTGTACTGGGAGATCGATAATCTGGACTCTGATACTATCTTGTAACGACTGAATTCACGAATCGTGTGGGCACCTACCCAACTCTACCATAGATAGGCAAACTTTTACCACTAAACCATTCAATTATTATGGAAGACAATATTAAACCTTAAACATTAATAAGAACATGAATAAATAACCTTTCTTTTCAACAACAAAACTTTATTACCAAAATGATACATTGTGGAATTCTACTAAACAACTTCCCAGAACCTAGTCTAAATTAGCACAAGAGCACTAAACAAATGGAGGAATGACTCGAGACACAACATCCATGTAGGAGTAGGATGATAGGATCTGCTGCAGAATAAACACTGATGTACCTATAAAAACTCCAATTGACCTGAAACATGGCTATATCCCCAAATAGAGATATAGTAAGTGTAGTATTAGTACAACCACACATGTAGTATTAGTAAAACCACACATACTGGTAGGTATTATCGGCCGACAAGGATTAGAAACATATAACAACATATAGCAAACAAGAAAGATCATGACAAGCATACAAGTTTAATAATTGAGCATAGTTAACTTACTTCGACTTCCAACCTTATCGCCTTTTTTTATTTAAGCAATATTAATTTACTCTTAGATCATGACTAACTAACTACCTTTCATGAATTAATCTAACCCTCAATTCTTATGCACTTACCTTATTATAACAACTCTATATACTTTTCTCTGTGTTATTAATCTTCTTTTTTGACCATCCTTTCTCCCTATTATACTATTATTAATCATCGGGATTACAAAAACTAAGAAAATTACCAGCCTCAACAACTTTACAAGCAAGGACACTACAATATACATCAAGATTGCAATTCTGAACACAGAAGAGTAATATTTATACATAATTCAGGACGTACCTTATATTTAGACTTTGCTACAATGCCAAATCATATCCATCAACATAACCGATCCACTCAAGAAACTACAATATCTCATCAAATAACTGGTCCATATAAGAAACCTTGATATATCATCAACATAACTTGGTACGCTCAAAAAACCATCAACCACATATAAATATAAATGTACATTCAATGCATATGAAGAAAAGTATGAATGCAAGATGTGTGCATCATCTCTTTCTCTTCTCAATCTCATTAACATCATGAACATCATGATCTCAATATCATCATCATCATCTTCATCAATAGCTTCAACAACATCATGAACATCATGATTTCGATATCATCATCATTACCATCAGCTCATCATCACCAATATATATGAATATGCAAATGCATAATGCAATCAATAACGATAAGCAATGCCTGAAGGCTAATCGTAAACACCCAATTGAAATCAAATGCAAGCAATAGTGATTAAAACAAAATTTACAATTAATAACAACCAAGTAAATACAGTCAATAATCACCAATTCATCATTTCAAATAACAACGAATGTCCACTAACACATGAAATCACAAGTATGCCCGAAGGCTAATTCACCACTTGCTCAATTGAGCATTATCAAACACCATCATCAATCACAAACATGTCCAAAGACCAATCAATAAAGTTCCTTTTTTTGGAGAGCATAATCCATCTGGATTGATATCTATACTCTAATTTATCATTCTAATTCATACACCAATCTAAATCTCTTTTATTCATTCTGAACTGGTAAATTTAGTTACTAACTAGTCACCCTTACACTCAAGTCATAACTAAGTTCAAGACATCATCCCCTTTAGTCTATTATTCAACCACTCGGCTCTATTCAACTTTCAATTCTAGCTAGAGTCATCCACCTTTACACATCTCACTTTCTAGCTCTTAGCAGAACTTAAATTTAGGTTGTTAAATTATTTCATCACCTCCTGTTATCATAATCAATTCTCCTAACTATTTTCTAGCAGGAAGACCTCATACTTTAATTATACCCAACATTGGGTTCACTCTTTTTAAGATATTAAAGACTAGCTCTATTGATTAAGAGGTCAACTAATTTTTTTATTAGTATCCACATTCATATATTAATGCTATAAATTATCAAGTAAGTCATAGAATAGAAACACCCATCAAGGAATCATTTGTAACGACCCAAAATATCGTTACACTAAAATAAGAGGTGAAAATTTCACCTAGACCTCCCTTAGAGAAAGTTTGAGAAATTCAGGGCTAGTCTAGAATTGACTTATTTTTGAGGGTGTGATAATCAAATGAAATCTAGTATTAATGTGGTGTGTAGTAGCGGGATTTGATGAGACCATTAGATTGCCAACGAGTATATGAAGTCGTAACAACTTTTGTCCCCTGAAATAGAGTTATAGAACTCCGATTATAGTGTTTATCATGGAGGGGTTGGTTCACGATGTCAAAATTCATGGTGTGTATTATAAAATAAGAAAAATTGAGAAGAGGTCCCAAGATTTTTCCTTATACCACTGCAGCAGAAAAAGTAACCACTGCAGCAGCACCATTGCGGCAGTAACAAGAACCACAACAGTGGCCTCCGTGAAAAAGGTCACAAACCACAACAGTGAAACTTTAATCCCTATAGTGGTAACACACAATAAAATTTTAGTTTTTAAAAGCCAAAATATGTATTCATTCCCTAATTTTTTGAAAAATGCTATACAGCTTTGGGAAGGCGATTTTCAGAGGGTTGTTGGAGTTTTTCATCTTTTGAGGTAAGTAATAACATTTTATAATTGAATTTATTTCATTTAACCTTAGGAAATCACTAGAAAATGGATTAATAGTGGGTTTTGGGGTTTAACCCTAGTTTATGGGAATTGATGAAAAATAATGAGATTATTTATAAATTCTGTATGTAATGATCCTAGAGTGTTATAAAACACTAATGGGATGAGAATTATGGTTGTTTATGCTACTTCAAGTAAAGTTAAGAGATAGAAAATCCTAATATGATGAAATAGGGTGAGTTTATGGCTAAAATCAGTGGTTGTTGATCCCTTATACTAAAAAAAGGGAAAAATTATTGAAATGGATGTGTATTATTGTTGTTGTATTGATCAAAAATGAATTGAACGAGAACAAAAAGGTAAAAGTGTGGTTTAAAGGTGAATTTGAGAAAGGAATTGAGGTAGGCTATGGTTTTGTTGTAGCAATTGGACTTTCTTGGCTTTGTGCTTGTTTGTGAACTTGATATCTATGATTTCCATCTAGCATGACTTGTGATTTAATGAATGCATTATATTTTATTTGTACTGTGTTGATGAGCTGTAATGATGGGTTGGGTACCACGCTGGTACGAATGTGCTAATGGGTTGGGTACCATGCTAGTATGATGTCATGTTAATGATAAGGTAAGAGATGATGTGCACATCTTGCATTCATACACTCATACATATACATTGGATGCTTATTGATGATTATACATGATGATGAGTTGTTTATTAAAATGTTTTAAGTGTGAAAGCATATAAAAGTAAACTCGTGAGTTATAATTATGTAATGATATATAATGTATTGAGTTGAATGATATCTTTGGTTATGGGTTTTTTCATGATCTCTTTTATACTTGTTTGGCTTTCTTACTTGTACATTATTGAGTTAGTCAACCTATGATGCTTACCAGTACTTGTTAATGTAGTGATGCTACCTGTACTCTTCTTTTTATTGAGAGCAGAACATTTTTCACCGGTTGATACGCGACCTCGGCTTTAGATAGTGATTCAGACTTGATATTGAGGGTGAGAACCATGTCCAGGCAACCTTCAGATCTTCTTGCGATGTTGATGTTCTTTGTTTTGGGACTAAGACAATTCATCTTTTGTTATGTTTTGGATACTCTTGTTGGTTTTAGGCTTAACTTATTCTTAGATGTTCTTGTACGGTGACTTCAGGTCCCGAGGATAGTAATAGATAAAGGTTTTTGCACTCTATTTCATTTTATGGATGATAATATTTCTGAATGATTATTAGTTATTGAATGAGGCATTTTTATAAACTTGTTAAAAAGCACGTGAGCTAATACTATATGAATATGGAGGCCAATCATGACCTTTTGGATCATGATAGAGATGGTATCAGAGCAATGGGTTTGTAGATATTATCGTACAAGAAAAGGTCTAGTAGTGTCCTATGGAAGTGTATAAAAATGTCTGTGTTTTTCCTCGAGAGGCTATGGGACTTTAGGAATAAATTATTTTCTTTCTTTCTTTCATTCTATAACTTAATTCCAATTGGTATCTGGTGATCCAAATTAATATCTAATCCTTTCACTCTTGCTCATAGATGGTTAATACTCATTCCACCCAAGTAGCAGTAGCACTCGTGGCACCATCTACAACAGAATATGTACCGGTCGCTGGGGCCGTTATCCAGGAAGGCCTCAAGTTAGAGGCCGAGCAAGAAGGAGAGGACCGGGAGCAACACCCATTAGACGTAGAGCTTAGGAAGTTGGGAGACAGATAAGACACAGATCGTCATCCCCTCCCCTACAACAGTATACTCTAGGCCATGTTCAGGATAAAGAAAAGTTAGTTGAGGAAGAAGAGATGATAGTTTTAGAGAATGTGGTGTCAACACCAAATGGTGCAACTCAGGTGCCTTTGTATGCAGAGGTGATTCAACAAGTGTTGGGGTTCTTAGGTAGCTTGGATGGCACTGGCTATACTCCAGTGGTTCCATCTTCTTTGTCCATGACCTTGCAACATGTCGCTGCTGTAGCACCCAGGATAGATGTAGGCTCTAAAATAGGGGTGTATCCCCAATAGGTACTTGAACCAGTAATGAATGATGAAGAGCATGGGCTATTTTGTAAGTTTATGAAAATGAAGCCCCCGGTATTCCAAGGTACAGAGTCTGAGGATGTTTTTGAGTTCTTAATAGATTGTCATGAACGTCTGCACAAAATGTGTACTGTTGAAAAGTATGGGATGGAGTTTGTTTTCTTTTATTTACAGAATGAAGTCAAGTAATGATGGAGGTCAGTTGTAGAGTGCAGGACTGCCTTACCTCCACTTAGTTGGGCCCATTTTTAGAATGTATTACACATGAAATATGTTCCCCGCACTTATCGGGACCAGAAAAAGGATAAGTTTATAAGGTTACAGTAGGGTAACATGTCTGCGGCAGCCTATGAGAACAAGTTTCATGCATTATCCCATTATGCACTACAGTTGATTACCTCAGAGGAGGAGCAGATTAGGTATTTCCTGAAGGGTCTAAATTCAGGGATTCAATTGGCTACCATATCTGTGGTAGTGACTGGTAAGTCTTTTCAAGTGGTTGTTTAATTTGCTAAGAAGGCTGAAGCACTTGAGAAATAGGAAGAGGTAAAGGCAGAAGAGAAAAAGGCTCGAACCTCGAGCCAATTCAGTGGTCCTTTTTCAAAGGGGCGTGGTTCTTCTAAGCCCTACCATTCGCTAGGCCAGTGTCTACTAGTGGCCCTTCTGAGGTCAGTTATCAGCCTTCTCAAGTTGGAAGCTACACGCCTTCTTCCTCTTTAGTTCAGAGGCCTAATTTACGACCCAAATATTTTGAGTGTGGGGGTTTGGTAAATGTTAGAAGGTATTGCTCTAACTTTTTGTCTGTAGGTTAGTTGATACGACAACCAACTTCTAGTGCTATAGTTTTGATAGGTTATGGTGGATGAAAAAATGATAGGGGTTGTCCACAAAGTGGGTGTGGTGGCAAAGCTAGGGGTGGCAACCAGGCCAATCAAGGTGGAGGATAAGTTGATGGAAATGGAGCTTAGGTTGGTAGAGGTGGTAGCCAAGGGGATAAAAAAGCACATATTTATGCAGGTTTGGCTCATCCTGAGGTGGAAGCTTCCGATGCGGTGATCACAGGTACTATTCTTGTCTATGATTGTATGGCTTCTGTATTGTTTAATCCTAGTTCCACCTTCTCTTATGTGTCTATGAAATTTGTTATGGGTTGGGACTTAGACTGTGAATATCTTAATGCTCCCATGTATGTGTCTACATCGGTTAGGTGTCTATGTGTGTTAATCAGGTATACCATACGTGTTCAGTGATATTCATGGGGTTTAAGACCCTAGCAGACCTAGTCATTTTTGACATGGAGGAATTTGATGTTATTTTGGGAATGAGTTGGTTGTCTCCTTATCATGCTGTTCTTAATTATTATGCCAAAATGATTACTGTAGCAATGCCCGGGGAAAATAAGTTAGAGTAGAAGGGTACCTTTAAGCCTAATCCGGTGAGGGTTGTGTCCGTAATTTGTGATAAAAAACTAGTGAAGCGAGGGTGTAGGGCATTTCTACCCCATCTTCGAGAAGATAAATTCGTAGTCTCTCCTATAGCATCAGTTTCAATGGTTTGTGAATTCCTAGAAATGTTTCCAGACAATCTTCCAGGTATGCCTCTAGATCGAGAATTTGACTTTTATATAGACCTTGAGCTGGGGACTAGACCCATTTCTATCCCTCCATATCGTATGGCACCTGGAGAGTTGAGAGATTTGAAATCCCAATTGCAAGAGCTGTTATAGAAGTGCTTTATTCACCCAAGTGTCTCGCCTTGGGGTGTACCAGTGTTGTTTGTGAAAAAGAAAGATGGTAGTATGGGGATGTGCATAGACTACCACCAGTTCAATAAGGTGACCATTCATAATAAATATCCCTTTCCTAAAATAGATGATTTGTTTGACTTGTTATGAGGAGCTGCAGTGTTCTCTAAGATTGATTTGTGGTCCGATTATAACCAACTAAAAATTAGGGTAGAGGACATCCCAAAGATTGTTTTCCAAACTCGTTACGGGCAATACGGGTTTCTGGTTATGTATTTTCGCTTGTCCAATGCCCCAACTGCTTTCATGAGTTTAATGAATGGAGTGTTTAAGTCCTTTTTGGATTCATTCGTTATTGTGTTTATTTATGATATGCTTGTTTATTCTAAGAGTGAGGAAGAGAATGAAGCTTATTTGCGTACTGTGTTGAAGTTGTTGAAGGAGAAACAATTGTATGCTTAGTACTCTACGTGTGAATTCTGGCTTTCTTTGGTGTCCTTCTTGGGGCATATGATTTCTAAAAAAGGGTTATGGTGGACCCATAAAAGATTGAAACTATAAAGAATTGGGTCAAACCGATGAACATGATAGAAATTCATAGTTTTGTGGGGTTGGCTAGTTACTACAACCGTTTTGTTAAGGGGTTTGTTGCCATTGCTTTGCATATGACCCGCCTGACTAAAAAAGAAGTCCTATTTGAATGGGATGACAAGTGAGAGAAGAGCTTTCAAAAGCTCAAAATTTTGTTGACTTCGACTCCAGTACTAACCCTGCCTGTCGAGGGTAAATATTTTATTATATTTTAT
Source organism: Capsicum rhomboideum (assembly GCA_031232105.1). Taxonomy (NCBI): domain Eukaryota; kingdom Viridiplantae; phylum Streptophyta; class Magnoliopsida; order Solanales; family Solanaceae; genus Capsicum; species Capsicum rhomboideum. The sequence continues at coordinate 35,433,305 of CP124716.1, forward strand.
GATGCCTCATATTTGGGTTTAGGTGTTGTGTTGATGCAGTATCAGAATGTGATTGCTTATGCTTCAAGGAAACTAAATCCCTATGAGAAAAACTACCCCACCCATGACTTGGAATTAGCAGTCGTGGTGTTTGCTTTAAATATTTGGAGACACTATCTCTACGGAGTGAAGTGTGAGGTGTTCAGAGACCACGCAGCTTACAACATGTGTTCACCCAGAAGGAATTGAATTTGAGACAGAGGCGATGGATGGAGTTGATTAGGACTATGATGTCTCAATCCTGTATCACCCAGGTAAAGCTTATATGGTGGAGGATGCACTAAGATGGAAACCAAACCAGTGAGCATGGGCAGCTTAGCAATGCTGGAGGTGTCTAGGCACCCATTGGAGAGAGAGGTACAGTTTTTGGCTAATAATTTTCTAAGATTGCAGGAAAATAGTAAAGGTGTTAGAACATGTGGAAGCTAGGTTCACATTCTATAATCAGATTAAGAGTAGACAATTTGAAGATAAGAAATTAAACAACCTCAGAGAAAAAGTATTACAAGGGAAGGCAAAGGAGGCCATTATGGATGATGAAAGGGCCTTATGAATTCGAGGTCGGTTGTGTGTACCTTGAGTAGATAACTTAATTCCAACCATTCTAGCAGAGGCTCATAATTCCAAGTATTCCATACATCTGGGTGCCAACAAGATGTATAGATACATGAGACAACACTATTAGTGGCAAAGGATGAAGCGTGACATCATAGATTTTGTGGTTAAGTGTCACAACTGCCAGCAAGTTAAATACAAACATCAAAAACCTAGTGGTACTTTTCAGTGAATGCCCATTTTGGAATGGAAGTGGGAATAAATAAAGATGGATTTTGTGGTTGGTCTTCCAAAAACTTGAGAAAATGCGACTCTAGTTGGGTAATTGTTGATCGGTTGACTAAGTTGGCTCACTTTATTCCAGTAAGAGTTGATTATAATGCGGCCAAGTTAGCCAAGATTTATGGAAGGAAATTGTAAGGCTACATGGGGTACCGGTGTGCATTATGTCAGATCGGGGTACTCAGTTCACTTCTAATTTTTGGGAAAGGTTTCAGTCTGAGTTGGGTTCTAGATTGGACCTAAGCACGAAATTTCACCCATTGACCGATGTCAGTCGAAAAGGACTATTCAAGTGCTTGAGGACATGCTTCGGTCTTGTGTTATAGCTTTCGAGGGTTAGTGGGATCAATACTTACCGTTATGTGAATTGGCCTACAAAAATATATACCACACCAGCATTGACATGGATCCTTTTGAGGCCTTATATGGTAGACGATGTAGGTCCCTAATTGGGTGGTTTGATGCGTTTGAGGTGAGGTCTTGGGGCATAGATATGCTCAAGGACTCTATGGAGAAGGTGAGATTCATATAGGAGAAGCTCGTGGCGGTTCAAAGACGACAAAAGGAATACACTGACAAAAAGGTAAGAGCTATGAAATTTGAGAAGAGGGAGAAGGTACTTTTGAAGGTGTCACCCATGAAGGGTGTAATGTGTCTCGGCAAGAAGGACAAGTTGAGCCCAAGGTACATAGGACCCTTTGAGGTGTTGAAGAAAGTGGGGATGGTAGCATATAGGCTGGACTTGCCCCCTAGTATGTCTGGGGTTCACCCCGTATTCCGTGTGTTAATGTTAAAAAAGTACCATAGGGATAGTGACTATATTATTCGTTGGGACCCGAAACTGTTTGATAAGGAATTGTCCTATGAAGAAGAACCAATTGCGATTCTATCTAAATATGTGGGGAAGTCGAGGATATGAGTTATTCCTTGTGTGAAGGTTCAGTGGTGGAACCGCACTATAGAAGAGGCAACATGGGAGACAGAAGCAGACATGTGTAAGTGGTATCCGCACTTGTTTATTTATTCAAGTACTTTCTCTTTCATTGGTTATGTTTTCTTTTAGGTCGGTTGTCGTTCGGGGATAAACGAGTGATAAATTTTTATCTAATTTAATGACTCAAAATATCGTTATGCTGAAATAGGAGGTGGAAATTTCACCTAGACCTCCCTTAGAGAAAATTTGAGAAATTCAAGGCTAGTCTAGAATTGACTTATTTTTAAGGGTGTGATAATTGAACTAAATCTGATACTAATATGGTGAGTAGTGGTATTATTTTATGTTACCATTAGATATCCAATGAGTATAGAAAGTCGTAGAAACTTTCGACACCTGAAATAGAGTTGTAGAACTTCGGTTATAGCGTTTATCCTGGTGGGGTTGGTTTGTGATGTCGAAATTCATGGTGTGTATTGTAAAATGAGGAAAAATAAGGAGAGGTCCCGAGTTTTTGCCTTGGACCGCTTCATCAGTACCGCTGTGACGGTAACAAGAACCACAGTAGCGACATCCGTGAAAAAGAACGTGAACTGCTGCAACGGTAACGCATAGTAAAATTTTAATTTTTAAAAGCCAGAAAACGTTTTCATTCCCTTCTTTTTTGAAAAATGTTTTTGAGCTCTAGGGAAGTTGATTTTCAGAGGGTTGGTGGACTTTTTCCTCTTTAGAGGTAAGTAATTACATTCTAGACTTAATTTACTTTGTTTTACTTTAGGAAATCACTAGAAAATAGATTAATGGTGGGTTTTGGGGTTTAATCCTAGTTTATGGAAATTGATGAAAAATGATGAGATTATTTATAAATTCAGTATGTAATGATCCTAGGGTGTTAGCAAACACTAATGGGACGAGAATTATGGTTGTTTATTCTACTTCAAGTAAAGTTCATGAGGTTTAAGAGATAGAAAATCCTAAAATGATGAAATATGATGAGTTTATCGCTAAAATCAGTGTTTGTTGATCCCTACTACTAAAAAGGGAAAAATAATTTAAATGGGTGTATTTTTGTTGTTGTATAGATCAAGAACGAATTGAACGAGAATGAAAAGGCAAAAGTATGGCTTCAAGGTGACTTTGAGCAAGAAATTTAGGTTGGCTATGATTTTGTTGTAGCACTTGGACTTTCTTGGTTTTGTGCTTATTTGTGAACTTGACATCTATGATTGCCTTCTAGCATGGCTTGTGATCTAATGACTGCATTGCATTTTATTTGCACTATGTTAATGAGCTGTGATGATGGGATGGGTAACACAACAATACGAATCTGCTAATAGGTCGGCTACCACGCCGGTACGATGTCATGTTGATGATGAGGTTGAGAAGAGTAAGATATGATGCACACATCTCGCATACATACACTCATACATATACATTGGGTGCTTGTTGATGATTATACATGATGATGAGTTGTTGATGAAAATGATTAAATGTGAAAGCATATGAAAGTAAACTTGTGAGTTGTAATTATATGATGATATATGATGTGTTGAGTTGAATGATATCATTGGTTATGGGTTTTATTATGATCATTTTTATACTTGCTTGGCTTGCTTACTTGTACATTGTTGAGTTAGTCGATCTATGATGCTTAACAGTACTTGTTGATGTACTAATGCTACCTGTACTTTTCTTTTTGTTGAGTACAGAACATCTTCCAGTGGTTGACACGCGACCTCGACTTTAGATAGTGATTCAGACTTGATTTTGAGGGTGAACTCTCTGTCCGAGCAACCTTTAGATCTGCTTGCGATGTTGATGTCCTTTGTTTCGGGTCTAAGAAAATATCTTTTATTATGTTTTGAATATTCTTGTTGGTTTTAGACTTAGCTTATTCTTAGATGTTCTTGTACGGTGACTTCAGGTCCCAGGGATTGTAATAGATAGAGGTTTCCGCACTCTATTTTGTTTTATGGATGATGATATTTCTGAATGATTATTAGTTATTGAATGAGAAATTTTTAGACTTGTTAAGAAGCACGTGATCTAATACAATAATCAATGTGGAGATGACACATAAGCGAGTAAGGGTGAGGCTAGTATAGTTCTCCAACCATCGGTTAGGGAGGGTACCAATCATGACCGTTTGGGTCGTGACATCCATACAAAACACAATCACATACATTTATATTAGTATTACACTATTTCCAAGTTTTATCCATCCTGACTCTATGCTCGTAGGCCTAGACATGAAATCCCCCGTCAACTATAGTTATTACATGCATCTAAACCAAATCTACTACACATTAAACCATAACCTACCTAGGCGCCAAGTTGCTGCAACAAGTAAGCTATATCACAGATGATCTTCCTCCTTCTTCACGTTTCCAAAGGCTAAATCATCTAATAAACAACAAGTATAAGAGTAACTAATTAATTACTCTTCAAATAAATACTTTGGGAATTCATACCCACTATTCTACCCTTATTTATGGTGTATAACAATACCCAAGGGTCAATTAATCATCCCATTAGTTCTATAAAACTAAACCCAACTCCATTAATGGATTTTTGAATTTAAAAGCCCCACCTTTATTGAACTCAAGATCCCCAACCATCAAAGTTCATGTTTTTGAACCACAATTTCATACTAGGAAGAGTTGATTTACAATCTAAAATCAATTCTAGGTGAAAATAAATATACCCACAGGTTTTCCCTATGATTTAATGAGCCTAGGGTTCTAAACAACAAGAATTTCACCATAATTCCCCATTCTAATGATTATAGAAGATGAACGGATTAATCAATGTTAAAAAGGAGTAAAAATCTTACCTCAACAAAGAATTTCCACCCCAACCATGAGCAACTTGGCCCTCTAGGGTTTAGGAATAAAATAATTGAGTTTTGGGGATGGAACCCATCAAAACCACCCTAAAATACTGTCCCATTACCGTTGCAGCGGTTAGATTACCGCCGCATCGGTACCGCTGGGATGGTTAACTTCTCAGCTCAAGCAGTGTTCAGTAAAAAGGTCATAACTTTTTACTCCAAAGGCGGATTAACAAACGGTCAGATGTGTTGGAAATAAGAATCAAAGAGTTGTTATTTGGTAGGTATTTTACCTCATTACTCTTTATATTCTAGGAGGTATACTAGTTTGAAGTTGGCCCTAGTTTAAACTTAGCTCGAAACTCAATTGGTAAGAACACTTTCAATTTAACGTTGTGTTAGGGGTATTGTATGACCTTAGTACATGTCCAATTCATTCCCATACTAAATAATTAGTCCTATAACTTATGATGACAGAGGTTATTATGATTTTGCCATATATATTTTCAGTAACGATGGAATGGGTCGTTACATAAGATACCAATTTACCCACTGTTCATCCCCGAATGATCATTGGTGGAAAGGAGAGTTTTTAGAACGATTCTCAGAGTTCAGTATACACAATGGTTACAAAACTAATGCAACCCCCCATCAATTTCTAACATAATTTGATAACACTTACCCAACCGACATCCTATAATAACGCCAACCAGCCTACACACCACAGACCACAAGCTCTAGGCACCAAACATGACCACTATAACTCATGGAATACGATTCATAATAAAATTTATGTAATGGGTCATCTACAATATCCGAAACACCACACTATATTATAGGGCATGAATATTTTGGACAACAGCGTAGATAGCGGAGGAGGGGGTGAAACTATGTTTCGCTGCAGCAGTACTTTTACCATTGCAGCAGTAACGCTACAACGATGAATTTTCCACTGCAGCGGCCCAAGGCATTAACTTCAGAATTGGTCCCAGTTAAGGCCATTTCACAACAAATTTCTGGAAATTCTATATTAGGAATTAACCCTTTCACGACAATTGCTCTAAAAGGAGTTCAACCAACTCATTATACGCATCAAAAGTTTCTACGAGTCTCTAAACTTGTCCTCTAACCTGTTCATCACTAAAATCCACCAATAAACACACCATGATCCACCATTAAACACTGATCCACACAACGTCAATTTTTAACCAAAGCCACAATACTCTGCGATTGTCATTCCTATACTAGGAACAAATTTAATAGGGTACTTATACCCTTACCAATGCTATAACTAACACAACACCACCAACATACCACTATGGGTTTCCACTATCATATATATTCTCCACCATAATTCATATTAGTCTATTCGACCCTACAACATACCTCAGCCACTTAAGAGGCAATACTAGCCAAATGTTATCATATAAAAACAAGAGGGATATGAATATGCCAAAACTCATCTAATAACTCTACTCCCTTGATCGACCCTGCAATTAAAGATCATCAACCAAAATCATGCAAACTTATTTCACCAACCTTATCAACTCAACTACAATACATTTAAGGAATACTATTCACTGATAATGGCACGCTCCAAACTGGTAGGGACGGACAAGTACCGTATACACTTACTTTACAAGCTTTCTATGACATATACGAGATTATGGGATAATAACGTGCAAGATATCTAATATGAGCTGTATATATATATATACACGAGGCAGTTATACTAACAAAAATTGTACAATACACTGTTGTATGATGTCCATAAAGCCTCTAGTTAATTTAACACACTACACTACGAATAACTAGTTGCCATAGGGCCTGACATACCCAACTAGAGACCTGTACATATAATAAAAAATACTAGACATATACTGGCTCAAGAGAGAGATGGAGCTCACCAAAATATCAGTTGAAAATGACAATAGAGCCTAACGTGGACGTCTGCTATCCTGTGAATCTGAGCCTGCATCAATAGAATGTGGTAATATGGAGACGTCAATACATATACAACATGTACTGGTGTGAAAGCAGACAGAATAACAGCTGAACAAATGCGGAAGCTCATATGAATTAAATACCAAAGTAAATGAAGTATGAGCATACAAGTAGCACATATACGATATGAAACTGTAACCTATGCACCAACTTTATTAGCTTGCCGTATAATGTCTAGGAGGGCATTCATTATAATGTAGAACCTATAATTTGCCTAGGTAACGTACTTAAACTATCTGTATTACAAATAATCATATGATGGCCTACCGAAGGTGATCTGAATCACATATAAGGCGTATGTCGCCCCAAATACATATGACTATGATTTATACGTAAAACTATAATCACAGTCTGATACAAGGTACGCCCCTCCCCCCCCCCCTCAAGGGCTCACTATGAGGGTCTACCCGCAGGCCATATATGCCATATGTTGGCTCGAGTCAGGGGAAACAGTGCATGACGTTCCAGCTGACTCTAAATACAAATGATGCCACAAAGGCCAGTATGCCCCAATGTTCGGGCTCACTATAATGGTCTAGTCTTGATCCTGTGCACAGAATCACGTCGAGCGCATATACCAAGTAAAACCTATGTACCCTCCCGTCGTTAACATTTATCAAATAATGCCTAAAAGTCCTATGACATGTGAATTATGGTAATGGTCATTTAACTACTACATACAAGTACAACTATGCTATGGATATGCACTTCCATTCGTAACATGTGACATATATATATACCATGCGGCCTAAGAACTTTCAGTAAAGGAACTTACAATAATATTGAATATTGTAAAGATTTGACATAAAGAGAGAAAAGTGGATGTTTATCGGCTTGATGGTAGGACGAGGGAAAGATATATAAAACAATTGAAAGCCTACCTTCATATCCTATGAGAACTAGATTGTCGTTTATAAAAAGGAGCATATGACGTAGGTGGTGCCTTAGTAGCGAGGAAAGATTTAGCTTTGCATACCTTAGTGCTTTACTAGCTATGGTAGTATTCCAAGCCTAAAACAATTCAACCCACAGAAGTGTAGCCTTTATCTTGCCAACCACTCGTTTCCGTTATTCAATGGCCACCAATTAGCTACAAAGATAACATATACATATATCAATGACCCGGAGGTGCATTTAACAATTTATCCCGATAATATTCACTTATGCCTGAAATTAATCGAATTTCTTAATAAGAATTCAAAATGAATTCTTTAGTTTCCAACTTATAAAATTCAACGTTAAATCCACTCAATTGATAAAATTTCTAAAAAAACTCCTCTTTTATCAAAATTTCACATTTTCCCCCTTTTCTCATGAACCCATTTCAAAAAGTAAAGCGAAAATACAAATCAAACGATAATTAACAACTTATACAACACCCCAACATATATTCTTTAATTAAATTCGAGTATGAAGTGAAGAAATTAGCTTTTGGAATTAAATCCCAACTTGGGTTCTTGATAGAATTTAAGAAAATCTTGGATGAAAACTAACTTAGGATTGTGGTGATATGCCTCTCCTTCATAGCCTTATAATCCCCACTTTGATCCTTTAAATTACTTCTCCTTGTTGATGTGAAGGAAAGAAAATAGAGGAGTAGTACGTTTTCTTGTTCTGGAACACTTCTAGTGAAGTGAAAGTACTCCCCCCCCCCCTTTTATCTACTTAGCACTCTTTTAGGAGAAAAATATATAAAGTAGACCCCACCACTTTCCACTATTAACAATTAAAATAAATAAGGGAGTACACTTTAGTTTTCTTATTATATTTGGCAGCAGTACCCTATATCAACACAAAGTGCAATTCCTCATCAAGTATGTGCACCGTTTCATAATACACCCTAATTCTCTTTATAGACCCGGAGTTGTACTTTTTTAAAGTTTCAACTTAATTCAAAGTTTTTCGAGGTGTCACAATCTCCCCCACTTATGATCATTCATCCTCGAATGATGCTTATAGATTGATTTCTATTCCATAAGTATCCAAGACAACTATAAGGTCATTTATCCAACTTCAGTCTCACTTTACCCCATTATAAAGTCATAAAATTTGGCTAACTCTCCAAATTTCCAAAAATTTTGCCAGAGTTTTCTTTGTAAATAGGACTATCGGGAACCTGTCAACAAGCCAGAATATATCCAAATACACTTCACAAAGCGTCATAACACATACAATACTCAACAGACAATACAATAGTCTCCGCTTGGCCTTAAACTCAACAAATAATACAGGAGGCTCCTCTTGGCCTTAAGCTCAAATAAAAGTTATAACCAATGGTGCAACTTACCTTATACTCTATATCTGCACGCTGTATCCATGTAAATATCAAGATTTATAGGCACACAGCATGTACTTAAGCATATCAAGTAAGAATCAAATGTAAACAAAATAAAATATAGTAGAAACTAACGATTATATAAAGGGACAAGTAGTTTAAGAACCTTCTAATGGTTCCTGGAAAAAGTACGTATATTTAGTTTTCATATCCACTTCTGATTCCTAAGTGGCTTCTTCTATGTCTTGATTCCTCCAAAGCACTTTAATCGAAACTATGTCTTTGGTTCTCAACTTTCTTACCTGCCGATCCAATATAGCCACGGGGACTTCCTCAAATGACAAGTCTTCCGCAAGCTCAATGCCCTCTGTAGGAATAACGTGTGAAGTCTCTCCTAAGCATTTACGTAACATAGACACATGAAAGATGGGACATACTGCAGCTAACTCTGAAGGTAATTCTAACTCATAGGCTACAAGGCCAATTTTGCGAATAACTCTGTAAGGCCCAGTATACCTGGGACTCAGTTTACCCTTCTTTCCGAATCATATAACATGTTTCATAGGCGACACCTTCAGGAATACCAAATCGCCAATTTGAAATTCTCAATCTCTACGTCGCACATCCGCATATGACTTTTGCCTACTCTGAGCAGTCTTTAACCGCTCTCGCATCAACTTAACCTTTTCAACGGCTTGATGGACTAGATCTGGTCCTAATACCTGTGTCTCACCTACGTCAAACCAACCAATAGGCGATCAACATCATCTCCCATATAGAGCTTCGAATGGAGCCATAACAATGCTGGAATGATAGCTATTATTATAAGCAAATTCTATTAAGGGTAAATGATCATCCCAATTACCTTTAAAGTCCAGTACGGATGCTCTCAACATGTATTCGAGCGTCTGAATGGTGCGCTCGGCTTGTCCATCTGTCTGCGGATGAAATACAGTGCTAAGATTCACCTGTGTACCCAAACTCTTTTGGAATAATTTCCAAAAATATGCTGTAAACTGGGCACCTCTATCTGAAATAATGGACATCGGGGTCCCATGTAGGCGAATAATCTCTTTTATATATAATTTGGCATAATCTTCAGCCGTGCTGGTAGTCTTAACAAGAAGAAAATGGGCTGATTTAATCAGACGATCAACTATTACCCAAATAGAGTCATGTTTTTGATAAGAAGAAGGTAAACCTGTGATGAAATACATATTGATAGCATCCGATTTACACACTGGAATACTAAAGGTCTATGCTAGGCCACCGGGCCTCTGATTCTCGGCTTTTACTAATTGACAATTGGAGCACCGTTTCACATACTCTGCTATATCTTTTTTCATGTCGTTCCACCAGTAGATTTCTTTAAGATCATGATACATCTTCGTAGAGACGGGATGGATTGAGTAACGGGATAAATGTGTCTCAGCCATAATTTATTGTCTCAGCCCATCTACATTCGATACACATAATATACCTCGACACCTCAAAATGCCATCGCCTGCTATCTCAAATGTAGTGACTCGATGTTGTTGAATTTCCTCTTTGTACTGGAGCAATAAAGGATCATCATACTGGCTCTGTTTCACCAATGCTACTAGTGATGACTCATATGTACTGAGTACCCCAATACCACCATCTTCGGAATCCATAAGACGGACTCCTAAGCTGGCTAATATATGAACATCTCTGGCTACTTCTCTCTAAACAAGTGACAAATGTGCTAGACTACCCATGGATAGTCGACTAAAAGCATCTGCTACAATGTTACCTTTACCTGGATGATAGAGAATATTGACATCATAGTCTTTCAGCAACTCTAGCCACCTTCTTTGCCTCAAGTTCAGCTCTTTTTGCTTGAATAGATATTGAAGACTCTTATGATCTGTAAAAATATCAACATGCACTCCATATAGATAGTGGCGCCATATTTTCAGCACGAATACCACTGCTGCAAGCTCCAACTCATAAGTGGGATAATTTTGTTCATGATTCTTCAACTGCCGAGAAGCGTACGCTATAAATCTTCCATGCTACATAAGAACACAACCCAAGCCAATACCTAAAGCATCATAATACACATCATACCCTTCTGTGCCCTCTGGTAAGGCTAATACTGGCGCAGTAATCAATCTACGTTTTAGCTCTTGGAAACTCCCTTTACAAGTACTTAACTGCTTTTTTGTGTCAATTTAGTCAATGGGGCAGAAATAGAGGAAAATCCCTCCATAAATCTCCTATAGTAACCAGCTAACCTCAAGAAACTACGCACCTCCGTAGTAGTGGTTGGTCGAGGCCAATTATTCACAGCTTCTATCTTCTGAAAATCTACTCAAATGCCTTCTCTAGATACCACATGACCAAGAAAAGCTACTGAGGTCAACCAGAACTCACATTTAGAAAACTTCGCATATAACTGGTGCTCCCTGAGTTTCTGCATTACTGACCTCAAATGATCTGCATACTCAGCTTCATTATGTGAATATATCAAAATGTCATCTATAAATACAATCACGTACATATCAAGAAAAGGTTTGAAAATCCTATTTATCATATCCATGAAGGCTACTGAAGCATTCGTCAGCCCAAATGACATAACAAGGAACTCGAAATGCCCATATCTTGTTCGAAAAGCTGTCTTAGGAATGTCTACTTCACGAATCCTTAGCTGGAGATAACCAGACCTTAAATCGATCTTTGAAAAACATTTATCTCCCTTAAATTGATCGAATAAGTCATCTATTCGGGGAAGAGGACACTTATTCTTTATTTTCACTTTGTTCAGCTGCCTATAATCGATACACATTCGCAACGTGCTATCTTTCTTGTGTACAAACAACACTGGCGCACCCCAAGGTGATATACTGGGTCGAATGAAGCCTTTATCAAGTAAGTCTTTCAATTATGCCTTTATCTCTTTCAACTCTGCAGGTGCCATCCTATAAGGTGGAATTGATATTGGCTGAGTACCGAGATCCACATCAATACCGAAATTGATCTCTCTGATGAGAGGTAATCCAGGAAGTTTATCAGGAAACAAATATGGATACTCACTCACCACTGGTATAGATTGGAGAGTCGGTGCCTGTTTTTTGGCTTCAAGGTCTTTCAATTGGACTAGGTGGTACAAGCACCCTTTTGCAATATGCTTTCATGCCTTAAGATAGGAAATAAACCTACCTCTAGGTATCATAGAATTACCCTTCCACTCCAGGACTAGGTCTCTTGGGAAATGGAATTAGGCCATCTAGGCTTGACAATCAACTGTAGCATAACAAGAGGATAACTAATCCATACCCATAATAACATCAATATTGACCATTTCAAGCTCAACCAGATTAGCCAATGTAGAACGACCACATACCATCACCACACAATCATAATAGACCAGTATAGCTATGATAGGCTCTCCTACTAGAGTTGATACTGCAAATGGTTCACGTAATAACTTCGGCTTTATTCCAAACTTTTTAGCAACAAAAGGAGTAACATATAACAGGGTAGATCCTGGGTCTATCAAAGAATATAAATCATATGAAAAGACAACCAAGGTACCTGTGACCACATCTGGAGATGTCTCTAAATCTTTCCATCCAGCTAGTGCATACATACGATTTGGGTCAGTGCTCAAACTGAACCCTTTACCTCTACCAGATCCTCTACCTGCTGGTGCCTGAGGACCGCGATAAGAAGAAGGTACTGATGACGAGGAGGCTGATGCAGTCCCTGTAGGCTGTGATCTATCACCTCTACCTCTATATTTGAGCTGAGGACAATCTAGTACCATGTGAACCTCTACACCACACCAATAACATGTATTTGAACCACGCCGATACTCTCTTCCATGTGCTCGGCCACACTGTCTGCATATAAGTCAAGGTGGTAATCCCCGACTGATGCCCCTTTGAGGACGTGAGTCTGGTGCTCTAAAAGTCTAACCCTGCTCATATCTGTATCTCAAGAATAGAGCTGGAGCATTAGATGTGAAGCGCACAGCTGACTGGGCATACCTAGGTGGCCCTCTACTAGTGGAAGCTCCACTGCTCCCTTGATATTGGTTGGTCATCCTGGCTCTTTTACTCAGATCCCTCTCACTATCTACTTCACGATTACGCTGATCCTCCTTTAACTGTTGAGCATGTCCCATAATTCTCGCTATATCTGAATCTTTATTCATAACAGCAACAGAAAGAAGGTCCTTCAAAGGACTTACGAGGACATTTGCAAAGCGATGAATCCGTGATGTCTGAGTGCTAACCAACTCTATAGCAAATCTGGACAGCTGTGTAAACCGCAAACAATACACTTTGACACTAAGATTGCCCTGCCTTAGCGACAAAAATTCATCTACTCTAGCCTGTCGGAGCTCTAATGGCATGAAATGATCCATGAAGGCCCTCGTAAAGTCCGTCCAGACCACTGGGGGAGCATCCTTACCCCTTGAGGCTCCCCATATATCATACCAATTAACGGCAACCTTTTTCAATCGATAAGCGGCCAATTCCACAACATTTGTGTCTGATACCCGCATCACCTTACAAATTCTATGAGTCTCATTAATGAACAGTTGAGGGTCTTTTATAAGATTAGAACCTATGAATTCTCGTAGATTCATACGGAGGAAATCTTTGATCTTAGATTCGACTACCCCTCCTTGAGCAGTAATAGGTATATCCACATTCTGTCTCTGGGCCTGAGTGGATACCAACTGTGTAAGCAACTATATCGCTCCTCTAAGACCCTGTTCTGAGGCACCTGGTGGAGGGATAGGAACTACTGTTGGTACCACTGGAGGTACAGAAGCCCCTGCAGATCCTTCTGTCCCGGGCATTTGAGAACCTGAAAGCATAGAACCCACCAAACTTTCTTCAGTCCTATTCAGATCCACTAATACGGGAAATTGCCCTGTAGTGGTTTCCTCTTGAGTGGTGCTAGTAGTGGCCTGTTGGGATGCTTTATCCTTTTCTGTAGCAGACATGATATGTATCACAAATAAGCAGAATATGAGTCAGAAGTAACTTTCTATGACAGAGCTCTATTGCACGATCTAGATTATAAATGAAGGTCAAACTCCTAAATGCCCATACAGTCCCCTAATTATAAATGTGGCGTGCAACACATCAATAAGTAAGGTCCTACTAGACACGACTTCATAGACTCCCTGGGACAACTGAACCTAGGCTCTGATACCAAGTTGGTCACGCCCCAAACTGGTAGGGACGGACAAGTACCGTATACACTTACTTTACAAGCGCTCTATGACATGTACGAGATTATGGGATAATAACGTGCAGGATATCTAATATGAGTTGTATATATATATACGAGGGAGTTATACTAACAAAAACTGTACAATACACTGCTGCATGATGTCCATGAAAGCTCTAGTTAATTTAACACACTATACTACGAATAACTAGTTGGCATAGGGCCTGACATACCCAACTAGAGACCTATACATATAATAAAAAATACTAGACATATACTGGCTCCAGAGAGAGATGGAGCTTACCAAAATATCAGATAAAAATGACAATAGAGCCTAACGTGGACGTCTGCTATCCTGTGAATCTGAGCCAGCATCAATAGTATGTGGTAATATGGAGACGTCAGTACATATACAACATATACTGGTATGAAAGCAGACAGAATAACAGCTGAACAAATGCGGAAACTCATATGAATCAAATACCAAAGTAAAAGAAGTATGAGCATACAAGTAGCACATATAAGATATGAAACTCTAACCTATGCACTGACTTTATTAGCTTGTCGTATAAAGTCTAGGAGGGCATTCATTATAATATAGAACCTATAAATGCCTAGGTAACGTACTTAAACTATCTGTATTACAAATAATCATAGGATGGTTTATCGAAGGTGATCTGAATCACATATAAGGCGTATTTCGCCCCAAATACATATGACTATGATTTATACGTAAAACTGTAATCACAGTATGATACAAGGTATGCCCCCCCCCCCTCAGGGGCTCACTATGAGGGTCTGCCCGCAGGCCATATATATCATATGTTGGCTCGAGTCAGGGGAAACAGTGCATGACGTTCCAGCTGACTCCAAATACAAATGATGCCACAAAGGCGGGTACGCCCCAATGCTCGGGCTCACTATAATAGTCTAGTCTCGATCCTGTGCATAGAATCACGTCGAGCGCATATGCCAAGTAAAACCTATTTACCCTCTCGTCATTAACGTTTATCAAAGAATGCCTCAAAGGTCTATGACATGTGAAGTATGGTAATGGTCATTTAGGTACTACATACAAGTACAACTATGCCATGGATATTCACTTCCATTCGTAAAATGTGACATATATATACACTATGTGGCCTAAGAACTTCAAGTAAAGGAACTTACGATAATATTGAATATTGTAAAGATTTGACATAAAGAGAGAAAAGTGGATGCTTATCGGCTTGATGGTAGAAGAAGGGAACGATATATAAAACAATTGAAAGCCTACCTTCATATCCTATGGGAACTATATTGACGTTTATAAAAAGGAGCACATGACGTAGGTGGTGACTTAGTGGCGAGGAAAGATTTAGCTTTTCATACCTTAGTGATTTACTAGCTATGGTAGTGTTCCAAGCCTAAAACAATCCAACCCACAGAAGTGTAGCCTTTATCTTGCCAACCACTCGTTTCCGTTATTCAATGGCCACCAATTAGCTACAAAGATAACATATACATATATCAATGACCCGAAGGTGCATTTAACAATTTATCCCGATAATATTCACTTATGCCTGAAATTAATCGAATTTCATAATAAGAATTCAAAATGAATTCTTTAGTTTCCAACTTATAAAATTCAACGTTAAATCAACTCAATTGATAAAAATTTCTAAAAAAAAACTCCTCTTTTATCAAAATTTCACATTTCCCCCTTTTCTCATGAACCCATTTCAAAAAGTAAAGCAAAAATACAAATAAAATGATAATTAACAACTTATACAACACCCCAACATATATTCTATAATTAAATTCGAGTATGGAGTGAAGAAATTACCTTTTGGAATTAAATCCCAACTTGGGTTCTTGATAGAATTTAAGAAAATCTTGGATGAAAACTAACTTAAGATTGTGGTGATATGCCTCTCCTTCATAGCCTTATAATCCCCACTTTGATCCTTTAAATTACTTCTCCTTGTTGATGTGAAGGAAAGAAAACAGAGGAGTAGTACATTTTCTTGTTCTGGAGCACTTCCAGTGAAGTGAAAGTACTCCCCCCCCCCCCCTTATCTACTTAACACTCTTTTAGGAGAAAAATATATAAAGTAGACCCCACCACTTTCCACTATTAACAATTAAAATAAATAAGGGAGTACACTTTAGTTTTCTTATTATATTTGGCAGCAGTACCCTATATCAACACAAAGTGCAATTCCTCATCAAGTATGTGCATCGTTTCATAATACACCATAATTCTCTTTATAGACCTGGAGTTGTACTTGTTTAAAAGTGTCAAGTTAATTCAATGTTTTTTGAGGTGTCACAGATAATTATTCCCATACACTAAGTATTTACGTAATATCAATCCATAATCCGCCAACTACAAGGTCAGTTTAGTAGCTCTGCCTCCTCACTAAGCCTATGAACATTATTTAACTATCACTTTATTCGTATCCTTAAAACTTAACCCATTATATTCATTCATAGCCACCATGGGTTTTGTACAACAGGTTAGTGTACCTTTAGGACATTAACGCCCTTACCCTCATAAGATCATTCTAGTCACTTAACAGAATAAGCTATATAATTTTCAATCACATAGTTAAGTTTCAACTTACTCATATCAAGTAAAACCATTATTACCATCTCCCTTATCATATTATAGGAAGAAACCAATTTTATATACCTAGTCCATTTTCCTTGTATTAAAGACATCAACTACATAATTCACCTTACATCCAAATCACCAAGGTTGTGCAAGACAACTAAATTGATCTCAGTTAAACCAATCACTTATTAAGGCATTATTAACTAGATTATTCACACAAGGATGACCCAATTGCACTTCAGGCTGAAAAATAATCATCAAAGATCGAACCATACAAGGATCCCCATTATCATTATCATTAATTGGACCACATAAGGATCCGAAATATCATTATCATTAATCGAACCACAAAAGGATCCCAAATATCATTGTCAAAACCAAACCATACAAGGATCCCAGATATCTTAATCATCAATGATTAGACCATACGTGGATATCCAAGTATATCGTCAAGGACCAAATAGAAATCAAGGCATACTTCAAATCATGGAAAATTAATACATATCTCAAATCACAGAAATAAAGACATACCTCGAAATCATACCTTGCCTTTACGATTCCCAAATATCCTATTGCAACCACTCATCTCATATTACTTTCAATAATTATTTGCACTTAAAAGGTTTGACAATCCAACAACTAGGTAATAGTATGATCAAACAATAACCATCCATATAAGTAATACACGTCGCATTCTATCATACCACAATCAAAAACTTTTAAATCACAAGTATTTTAACACAATATCAAATGAAATTCACAACATAACAATACAACCCATATGCTTCTTATAGACCTCTACTGGTTGGAATACCCTGTTCCAACCTTTCAGCGTTAGTGAGATACCATTTGGGACTAACTAGTCCCAATTGTGATGATGGAGATATCAATTGGAATCAGCTAGATACCAATTAAACTTAACTCGGGGAGACAACACTGAGATGGCACGATAAGAGAGAAGAAAGTAAGATAGATTCCTAGATGCCTTGTAGCTTCCTACAGATTTGATGTGGATGTCAACACACCAATTTATAGGACCTACTCAATATTTTCTCTTGTACTTGGAGATCGGTAACTTGGGCTCTGATACCAGCTTGTCACAACCCAATTCACGAATCATGGGGGCACCTACCTAACTCTATCCTAGATAGGAGAACCCTTACCACCCAACCATTTAATTATTGCAAAAGATAATATTAAACCTTAAACATAAATAAATCCATTAATAAAATCTTTTTTTTCAACAATAAAATTTTATTACCAAAAAGATACATTGTGGAATTCTACTAAGCAACTTTCCATAACCTAGTCTAAACCGGTACAAGGGCACTAATCAAATGGAGGAATGACCCAAGACACAACATCCATGTAGGAGTAGGATGACAGGAGCTGCTGCAGAATAAATGTCGTTGTACCTATAGAAACTCCAATTGACATGCAACATGGCTATATCTCCAAATGGAGATATAGTAAGTGTAGTATCAGTACAGCTAGACTTATTAATTTAGCATACTTAACTTACTTTAACTTCCAACCCTATCGCCTTTCTTTTATTTAAGCACTATTAATTTACCCTTGGGGAATGACTAACTAACTACCTTCTATGAATTAATCTAACCCTCAATTCTTACGCATTTACCTTATAATACAAACTCTATATACTTTTATCTCTCTCATTAATCTTCTATGGTGACAATCCTCGCTCCAATTTATACTATAATTAATTCATCGGGATTACAACAACCAAGATAATTACTAGCCTCAACAACTTTACAAGTAGGCACATTATAATATACATCAAGTTTGCAACTCTAGACACAAGAGAGTAATATTTATACATAATTCATGACGTACCTTATATTCACACTTTGCTACCATGTCAAATCATATCCATCAATATAATCGATCTACTCAAGGAACCATAGTATCTCATCAAATAACTGGTCCACACAACAAAACATGACATATCATCAACATAACTCAGTCTACTCAAGGAACCATCAACCACATATAAATATAAATTTACATTTTATGTATATGAAGGAAAGTATGAATGCAACATGTGTGTATCATCTCTTTTTCTTCTCAATCTCATTGACATTATTCTCAACATCATGAACATTATGATTTTAATATCAACATCATCATCATCATCAACAACATTATCAATAACATCATAAACATCATGATATCGGTATCATCATCATTATCATAAACTCATCCTTATCAATATGTATGAATATGCAAATGCAGGATGCAATTAATAATTATAAGCAATGCATGAAGGCAAATCGCAAACACCCAATTGAAATTAGATGCAAGCAATAATGATCAAAATGAAACTTACAATTAATGACAACTAAGTAAATACATATAATAATCACCAGTTCATCATTTCATATAACAACAAATGTCCACAAACACATGAAATCACACGTATACCCGAAAGCCAATGCACCACTTGCTTAATTTAGCATTATCAAACACCATCATCAATCACAAACATTTCTGAAGTTAAATTAATCAAGTACCCCTTTTAGTGGTACACATTCAATCAGGACTGATATCTATACTCCAATTCATTATCCTAATTTATTCACCAATCTAAATCTCTTTTATTATACTGAACCAAAAAATTCAGTTACTAACTAGTAGCCCTTACACTCAAGTCATAACTAAGTTCAAGGCATTATTCTCTTGAGGTGATTATTCAATCACTCAGCTCTATTCAACTTACAATTCTAGCTAGAGTCATCCACCTTTACACATCTCACTTTCTAGCACTTAGCAAAACTTAACTTTAGGTTCTTAAGTTATAACATCACCTTCTCTTATCATAATCAATCCTCCTAACTATCTTCTAGCAGGAATACCTCATACTTCAATTATATCCAACATCGGGTTCACTCTTTTTAAGGTATTAAAGACTAGCTCTATAGATTAGGAGGTCACCTAATCTTTCTATTAGTATTCACATTCATATATTAATGCCTATAAATCATCAAGTAAGTCATAAAATACAAACACCCATCAAGGGATCCATACAAAACACAATCAAATATAATTTTATAATTATTACACTATTTCCATGTTTTATCCATCATGACTCCATTCCCGTAGGCCTAGACATGAAATCCCCCATCAACTACAGTTATTACATGCATCTAACCCAAGTCTACTACACATTAAACCATAACCTACCTGGGCACCAAGCTAATGCAACAAGTAAGCTATATTATGGATGATCTTCCTCCTTTTTCATGTTTCTGGAGGCTAAATCATCTAATAAATAACAAGTATAAGAGTAATTAATCAATTACTCTTCAAATAAATACTTTGGGAGTTCAAACCCACTATTCTACCCTCATTTATGGTGTATAACAATACCCAAGGGTCAATTAATCATTCGATTAGTTCTATCAAATCCAACCCAACTCTATTAATGAAGTTTTGAAGCTAAAGGCCCCACCTTTATTGAACTCAAGATTCCCAACGATCAAATTTCATGTTTTTGAACCACAATTTCATAGTAGGAAGAGTTAATTTCCAGTCTTAAATCAATTCTAGGTGAAAATAAATATACCCATAGTTTTTACCCATGATTTCATGAACCTAGGGTTCTAACCTCAAGAATTTTATCATAATTCCTTATTCTAATGATTATAGAAGAGAATGGATTAATTAATATTTAAAAAAAGTAAAAATCTTACCTCAATGAAGGATTTCCACCCCAACCATGAGCAACTCGCCCCTCTAGGGCTTAGGAATGAAATATTAGAGTTTTAAGGTTGTAACCCATCAAAACCATCCTTAAATACTATCTTGTTACCACTGCAGCGGTTAGATTACCGCTGCGGCAGTTAACTTCTCAGGCCGGACAATGTTCAGTAAAATGGTCATAACTTTTTACTCCAAAGACAGATTAACAAACGGTCAGATGCTTTGGAAATAAGACTCAAAAATCTTTCATATGGTTCATACTTGTCACCGTAAATCTTTTATTCTAGGAGGTATGCACATTTTAATTTGACCCTAGTTTAAACTTAGCTCAAAACTCAATCGATAAGAACACTTTAAACTTAACCTTGTGCTAGGGGTATTGTATGACCTTAGTTCATGTCCAATGAACTTCCATACTAAATAATTAGTCCTATAACTTATAATGACAGAGGTTATTATGGTTTTTCCCCATATATTTTTAGTAACGATGGAACGGGTCGTTACAAGTATGATAAAAAGAGAGAAAAAGGTATGAACTAAGAGCTATTTAGATTGTTTATAATAATTTGGATAATTTGTGACCTATATTAATAGAAGGTATTGATACGTAAGTGCAAAGTGATAATTATGTTAGTAATGCCATTGAGGTGAGTGTTGTAAAATGGATTGATTTAGTAGTTGAACTTGATCATGGGGTAGGCTAATAGCAAGGTTTGTGGGAGGGTAAGTACCCTAAAATGGACTGAACGAACTCCAAGTGTAGGGTAGAAGGGTCAACTGTTAGTGTTTGGGGACTTAAATAGTAGTGAGGAGTGTAAAAGAGAGAGCCAAAAGTGTGAATAGGCATCAGAATTATGGGGTTGGCGGTGTTACCTAACCAAAAATTTATGACTAGTAGGGGTTATGTAGATATAGATACAAAGCTGCATATATATATATATATATATATATATATATATATATATACACACACACATATATATACACCCTTATAAATGAACCCCAAGCTAATAACTAGAGGGTGGAATTAGCGAGAGTGATTTGATACCATGGGAATTTGTATGTACGATGACGTGATGCTTGTTTTCTCTGTACCTATATGTGAATTGAGTAATTGTGATTGCTTTTGAGTACTACTTGTGATTTTTATTACATTTTCATATTCATACATATTGATGATTATGAGAGGATGTTAATGATAATGATATTGAAATTATGATGCTTATGATATTGTTGATGATGTTGAGTATGATGGTGATTAAGATGTTATTGAGATTATGATGTTCATAAGGCTATTGCTATTGATGTTGTTGAGTATGATGTTTATATCATGATGTTCATGATGGTAATGATATTGATGTGATGTTGATGATGATGAGTTGAGAAAGGGGAGAGCGGTAGTATATATTGCATACATATATTCATCATATGCATCGAATGTACATACATATTTATATGTTGTGACTGTCTGGATGATGGGAAATCTATTAATGGGGGAAATTGTTGAACTCGATTTACCTATGAACAAGGAAACAAGACTATGTAGAAATACTTAAAAATACATATATAGACAGGCCATTCTAATTAGGAAATAAGAAAATCATGCTACCACAAGTGGTTCTGAAGTAATTATATAGTGAAATCTTTAGGATTATCTGTTAGGTTAGGAAATAAGGCTACATGGAGTTAAAACTAGCTATGTGAAATCAAATGGTTTATCAAAGGATAAAGATAAACAAAAATATTAAATGGCAGGTAGGTCATAGAGATACTAAAGGTGATAGTTTGATAAGAGTATAATTAAGAGTTAGTAATTGGAACATTACTTGAAGTCATGATTTCTTCCTATTTGCTATTATTATTATTGTGTTTCTAACCCTGGTCGGCCGATGATGCTTACCAGGATGTGTGGTTGTACTGATGATACACTTACTATATGTCCTTCTTGGGATATAGCCATTTTGCAGGTCAGTTGGAGTTTCTATAGTAGTGACGGTGATCATTCTCCAATAGCTCCTGCCCTCTTAATAATGCATGGATGCTGTGTCCTGGATTTCCCTACTCCTTTTCTAGTAATTTTTTGCATTGTATTTACTTATCAAATATATTGAACCCGAGTTGTTTTATGGGTCAACTGAATTTAACTGTTTGAATTAAGAGTTGTTTAAACTTTTGCATTAAATGAACGGTTGGGTGGTAAGGGTTCTCCTATCTAAAATAGAGTTGGATAGGTGCCCGCATAATCTGTAATTTGGGTCTTGAAAAGATAGTATCAGAGTTCAGGTTACCGGCCACACAGTACAAGAGCAAATATCGAGTTGAGTCCTGCAGATTAATGTGTTGACATCCCCATCAAATCTGTGGGAGGCTATGAGGCATCTTGAGATTTATTTCACTTTCTTCTCTCCTATCGTGCAATCTCAATGTTGTCTCCCCGGGTTGAGTCTAATTAGTATCTAAGCCATTACAACTGGGACTGGTTGGCCCCAATTGGTATCTCTTAAATGTTTGAAAGGTTGGGTCAAGACATTCTAACTTGTAGAGGTCAATAAGAAGCATATGAGTTAAATTGTTATGTTGTAAAGCTCGCTTGATATTGTGTAAAGTACTTGTTGCATTGCTACAATGGGTTGTGAATATGTTATGTGGATTGTCATCACCTGTAGTATATTGCTACTTACCGTATGATGATTAAAACCCTTTAAGTACAAATATTTGTTATGTGTATTGAATTGTATGTTGTGTGGCCAAAGAACCCGGGGATCGTGAGGGCCGATGTGATCTCGGGGTGTATCTTTATTTTTTGCGACTTGAGGCATGCCTCATTTCTCTGTGATTTGAAGTATTCCTTAATTTCTATTCGAATCCTGATGAACTACCCAGCCCGTTTATCTTGGTAAATGTTTTATGGGTGACTTATTAGGTGAGTAGGAGGGGAAGAATAGTGTTAAACCTATTGGAATTCAATTCAATAGATAAGTAGCTAATACTAAGCTCCTCTCACTCATTCTTCTATATATTAAATATTAAATATATTAGTAATGTTGGTTTAAAAGAAGAGACATTTACTAATTGAAACATATGACTTTTTGATTTTCATGGCAAATTTCTCAAATTTGAATCACGTTAGTAATGGCTTGGAGTGATTAATAAGTATTGGGGTCGGGATTTTGCTTAGACAAAAAGGTAATAAATAACTGCAGTGTTCGGGGGATAGCATTGAAGGGGAAAAAGGTTAGGACTGGTTAGAAAAATGAAAAACGAAACCACTAGAGGGTACCGCTGCAGCGGTTTCACGCAGTAAGCTGCCAGGAATTTTTTCCCTGTTTTGTGATTTTGCAATCATTGCAAAAGCTACCCTGTACTCGCAATAGTTAAAGTTGGAAATTATTCTAACACGTATGGTAAACTAAAATGATTAATATTAAAGTGCAGTAGTAATAGACAAATTGAAAATGCAAGAAAAATAAAAAGAGTAATTGTTTGTTACAAGCCCCAAATGGGGGCAACCCAAATCCAAGAAATAAAATATAAAAATAGATGGGGGAAATATCTAGCAGGTGGTGTCATCTCCAAGGCTCGAGGCATCTGAAACCTTCTCCTCCGTCCCGCTAAGGAAAGAAAACTCTTTGGCGTCCTTCTTTGTCAGCTTTGGGAGTTTCTTGGCAGGGGAGACGTATTTGAACATCACCTGCATGGCCTTCTATATCCTCACTAGCATCTTGTCCCAAGAGTGATGCTTCTTCTTCTCCTCATATAGCTCCCTATGGAGCTCAACATAGGCTCAAGTTGGGTCCGGTAGGTAGTCGATCTTGAAGGAGACACTCCCAATAGAGGCAATTGCATTCTCTCCAAATAACCTCATACAGCAGCAAGGTCGGCCTCCCAACTACCGAGAGATGCGGGAACCTAGGTAGAGGGGGTTCCAGATTCCTCATCCCCACCATCCCGAATACTTTCACCTTCCTCCCCTATCTTTCTCTTCTTCTTGCTTCTTCCACGTGTTCCCCTACTCCTCAACAGGTTGAGTACTACGTCACACTCCTTCATAGTATCATGATCCTCCATGGGAACGTCCACCCTCTTGCATAGCTTGGTAATCAGGGAAGGCAAGAAAATATCTCTCGCCGACCTCTCTCAGGCATAAAAGTTCTGCCACTTATCCATGATATGTGCCCCCACATTCAGCTCAATCCCTGCAAGAGCACACGCCACCATCATGGCTTAGTGGAACACCATATCCGTAACATTTCCCAAAAGATGAATCCTCTGAGACACCAGCTGCATACTTACCCTAGCCTCTATCGAAAAGTAGGCACTCTTAGTCCCTTTGAGGCCATTCTGCTTTACCTCATTCACTCGAACCTCCGGCACCAAGACCTTGGCCGTCTATTTGAGGTCCACCTCCCAAACCTTAGCTTCTAAGGCAGTATTCAAGTGGTTTGAGACCCCCACAGTATCATTAATACTGGAAACATCTGCTGAGACATTCTTTCAATGAATGCAAATAGTGGGGAGCGACACTGACCATTCCACAGTTGGAAGAATGGCATAAAAATCCCAAACCAAGGCCAGGTTAGATTCAGGGAAGGGCTCCATTATCATCTCCCATCTAAATATTTTCAACTGATTATAGAAGTTCGGGGCCCTATCTTCCACATCCTTCATTACAAAACCCCTCTCGTGTAGAAAACCCTAATTGTGTCATCCTTTCTCATAACAGTCGCGACTAGCAGAGCCAAGGAATCTATGGTAACATGGTTGGTGTTCCATGATAGTCCTGCATTACATTGCAATCACCGAGTTAGAAACCAGAATAGGCGCTACGAAGGGAAAAAATTAAAAAATGCAAAAAAATAAAAACCTGGGAGATACTACCAGGTACCGCCGCAGTGGTTAATAAACTGCTACAGTGGTACCGCTGTGGTGGAAAAGTTACCGCTGCAGCAGTTCCATGATCCCTAACCTGTCAACCTTTCCTCCCGTGGCGGGTTTTCAACTTTTCTTTGTATTTTTGAGATTTAACGGTAGATCAAGCTTGGTAAAGTTTGTATGAACCTTTTTACACTAAAATAGGAGTGTTTAACACTCAAATTCACACCCAAATCATCAAAGTTTCATAGGGGAAGATAATCCCTCACCTTTCACCCCTACATAGCTAAAATCCTCCATGAACTATATCAATTTTACGCCTAAAATTGTGTAGGAGCATTGTAGACGTAAGAGAACATAACATGCTTATCATTTCATGAAAGAACATTACCAAAATTCAATTCAACATTTTATCCAAAAACTATTTGAAAATCTTCGATTTCTAATAAGTTTCTACGATTCTACAATGACTAGTACGTAAATTAAGTGGTAGAGATGAGAAAGCACCTTAAAATTGATGTCGGGGGGAGATTATATGGAGAAAATTTGAGAGAGTTTAGATTGGGGAGCGAAAATTGGGAAATGAAATTGTTTCCCCTATTTGAACTGCCGCGAATTTCTGCTGTAGTAAGGTTACCACTGCAGTGATAAACAAACCGCTGCAGCGGTAAAATCTCTTGAGTGTCAGTTTTATCTCGACTTTTCATTTGTTGTGGTACTGTAGGATATCTGATATTTTGGGACAATTGTCATGTAAATATTTTTGTAATTACCTTCCGTGATTCTTGTAAGTTTAGAAAGTGTAAAAATTAAACTAGTGTAAGAACCTACTAATGTTAGAATGGTCAGAACGTTAGTTCCTTTGCTGGCAAAACAAAAGTAGGCAAGCGAACTAGCGAGAATTAGAGATTGTCCTCCTTTCAATGTAACATAGACTAAGTCCCTTGCCAGTCGAGTCTAAAATCTTTGATCCTAACCCCATGGCCAATTTAGGGATGAACGGTGAGTAAATTAGTATCTAACATAACAACCCAAAATGTTGTTACATTGAAAAACATCCCAGAAAATTTTGATGACGAATAAAATGCTCATACTGGACCTGATAGAATTTAATTTATGGGCAAAAAATGGGGCCCAACATAATTGGGCCAAAAATTAGAAAGAACTAGGCCAGCCTACTGGCTATCGCTGCAACGGTACTACTGCAGCGGTAGAATCAACCGCTGCAGTGGTAACCCGACAGTAGCCATCCCACACTTCTTTTAAAAACCCTCTTAATTAAACCCTCCTAGATCATCCTTTCCCCCAAAAAACACCTTGAATAAATCCCACCTCTATAGTTATGAGATTTTAAAGGCCAAGCTTCATGAGGGAGGTTTTGAGGCACACTATGCGGGAACCCGACATGGAAAGATACTTAGCACATGAGAGATAACTCTCTTCTTTCAATAGCAGAATGATTTGTCTATGGGGTAGGTTATGGTTAAATTATAGTAGACTGTGGCTAGATGCACATAATTTTGACAGTAATGTCGAGAGATTTCATGCCATTGACCTTCAATCATGGTGTTTGGATGGACGAAATAATATTATCCAATTAGGCTTTAATACTGTAATAACATATATTTGTACTCATCTAGTGTGATAGTCATGGTATGAACATGGTTGGGCCTTGTTAGAATTAAAGTATGTGAGCGAATATGATTGCCTTATAGGTATGATGTGGGATAAGTACAATAAAGGGGAGAAAAAGGAGCAAACTAAGAGCTATTTAGATCATTTATAATAATTTGGATAATCCGTGACCTGCATTAAGAGAAGGTATTGAGACATAAGTGCAAAGTGATAATTATGTTAGTAATGCCATTGAGGTGAGTGTCATAAAAAAGGTTGATTTAGTAGTTGAAATAGATCATGGGGTAGGCTAATAGCAAGGTTTATGGGAGGGTAAGTACCCTGAAATAGACTATCCAAACTTCAAGTGTAGGGTAGAAAGGTTAATCGTTAGTGTTTAGGGACTGGAAATGTTAGTGAGAAGCATAAGAGAGAGAGAGAGAGAGAGAGAGCGAAAAGTGTGAATAGGCATCAGAATTAGGGGGTTGGCGGGGTTACCTAACCAAGGGGTTATGTAGATATAAATACAAAGATGTATATATATATATATATATATCACAATTTGCATTACCCTCTTAGAAAGCATTCCTTGTTCTGACAGCAGCACCATATCTTGACCCTTTTCTCGAATTGGTCCATTTCGAGTTGGCCCATTCCCCTTCGACCGGTCGTAAAAGGAGAAGAACTGAGAGAGTATGCTATGCGCAGACTGACTTGCTTCTTGCTTTCTTTGAGGAATTTTGGAGTGAAGGGCAATGCCAGTCGATTGAGACTCTGATTCCTACATACCAGACTTTGATCAATCATACATGATAGGAGAGAAATCTCCATATATACGTATACACGATTATAAATGAACCCCAAGCCAATAACTAGAGGGTGGAATTAGCGAGAGTGATTTGATACCATGGGAATTCATATGTGCGATGACATAAGGCTTGTTGTATCTGTACTTATATGTGAATTGAGTAATTGTGATTGCTTTGAGAACTACTTGTGATTTTGATTGCATTTGCATATTCATACATATTGATGATGATGAGATGATGATAATGATGATGATATTAAAATTATGATGTTCATAATGTTGTTGATGATGTTGAGTACTTGCTTGCAGACTTAGCATCAGTGCATCCAGTTTTTCATGTGTCTTTATTGAATAAATGCATTGGTGATCCAGCTTCAATTGTATCTTTAGAGAGTGTGGGCATGAAAGATAGTCTCTCTTGTGAAGAGGTCCTAGTTGAGATTCTTGACCGTAAGGTTTATAAGTTGAGCAATAAGGAAGTTGCTTTAGTGAAGGCTCTTTGGAGGAATCAGCTAGTTAAGGGGGCTACTTGGCAAGCAGAAGCAGATACGATGACCAAGTACCCCCATCTTTTCTCTTCAAATTCAGTTTCAGCGTTGGGCAATGGTTTCCTCCTTATTACTCTTCTCAATCTCATGTCACTTGGTAGCTCTCATGTCTTAGCATACATTCATGAGTCCAGTTCAGTCCATGTTTCTATTATAGATTCAATTATCAATTTAATATTCAGCTCTTAGAACTCAGTGTTGGGATTGAAGCACTTTCCCTATTTTTTCAGCTTAGTAGTGTTCATTTGGAGATGAATGATCCCAGGGGGAGATATTATAACACCTCAAAAATCCAAGATAAGATTAGAAACATGCTTCAAATATATTTAGAACCAAACTTAGTGATTTGGTAGTATGAGAAGTGATTTAGACATAAATTAAGGTCACAAGTAACTTCTAACTCATAGTGGGACTTACGTATACACCTTCTAAGCCTCAGCGCTTCAGGACAGGACCCATGGGGGGTTCGCAACCCATATACTTTTAGAATCTCAACAAACCTTAGGGGGTAAATGACCTCGGCCTACGTTTCCAATATCTCACAATCCACCTTGCCGGTAATGAACTCGGCTAAGGGTTTTATAAAAGAATTTCCATTTTTCTTTCAAAATCATAATATCTCAGTGGTATCAAGTCTCATGAACATGTATAGATGATATAAGGATATAATGCTTATAATCAATAAGTATGAAGATAAACATCAATTCAATACAGGTATGAATAAGCTCAAAATTTACTCCATATGAAAATGATTCATGAAATAAGCTATTATAAGGCACCACTTGTATGTATAGTCATGTAAGACATCAATAAACTCATTTAAAAATCATCATTCAGGTATCAATCATGTGATAAAGGCAATTAAATTCTCAAATAAGGCCTATAATATCTAGTCAAGCCACCACTCGGGCGACGCAACAATAATCATGGAAAATAACACAAAAGTAAGGCCTGAAATCATCAAATAAAGCCCCGCACGAGCATCATATCATTTAACACCTCTCAAGTTGATAATAATATGCATACAAGCCCCTGCACGGGCAACACGATAAAATCAAATACTCCCAAAATACATTTTCCACGTCTACAACCCTGACCCATAACATGTTTTACAAGTTCATTAACTACCCTGCCTAGTTTGAAGGAAGTTAAGCCATAACCAACCTCAAAGTCACAAAAATTTGAGCCTAGAACCTTCAACACAGAGCTTTCCGCTTTTGAACTATCTAAAAATTAGCTAAAACATTCAAATAGAGAATCTAAGCATTAAAAGGAAGTCAATGATACTATATCAACTATATTTAAGACGAGTACAAAATGGGTTCGAAAATCGAGTTTGAAAACAAAAGGGGTAAAACCAAAATTTTATTTTAGAAACATGTTTCCCAAGGTTATAGCAGTCTACCATTGAAAACCCACACAAAAATGAGTAAAAAATGAGGCTCAAATCAAAGAAAAACCATTTTAAGAGTTTACCAGCAAAAACCCCAAATTCTAGTTTTGAAATCATGATTAAAAGGTATTTTTGAAGACATAATCAATTGGAAATGATGGGAGAATGGATTAGAAGCTTACCAAAGCAAGAATGGTGAAGAAAACCCTCAAAATCTCCCTAACCCAAAGCTTCAAAGTCCAAAAATGGTGGAATTCATGAAAATGGACTATTTATATTGTACTACGAACAGTACCTTGCGATTGCTGACCAAGCCAATTAATTGGGCATTGTAGCCAGGGATTCCCATTCGCGAAGGCCGATAACCTATACCATCACACTCGCGACAGCTCTATCGCATTCTCAATAAAGAAGATAACCTAATTAGGACCCAAGGACTCTTTGTGATCAGGCTCCCTCCTCACGATCCTGATGAAGAATAATATCCTTCTCTGTATTTATGGACAGAGTTCTATGTTCGTGAAGAAGGAATGCACCTGCACCAGATATCAGTAAATGCTGAGTTTTTGGCAAGTTGAAATGTATTTGAATGGACCCTCGGGATTCATTTGGGATCCCACAGAAACAAACCATATATGCTACTAGTCTACTTTTGACGTTATGGACTCAATGGAAATATTAGATTATCGAAAACAAATCATATATGCTACTAGGTCATTACATGAGCATCTTGCCTTCATGTTGGGAAAGCAAAGTAAATGCTATCTCGAGGCAAAGGACCAATAAACCATGATGATGGATGAACTAATTGGAAATTTGAAGACGTACGAGCTCAAAAGCCAACAAGATTCTAAGAGAATGGATCCCAAGAAGAAAAGGAGTATGGTTCTGAAGGCAAGCAAAAGTGACTCAAGTGAGGATGAATAAAATATGGCTTATCTTACTCGAAGGTTTCAGAAGATGGTGAGAAGTGGAGGCTTTCAAAATAGAGGTAACTAAAGCAAGGGTTTTAGAGGGGATAATTTGTTTCATAAATTTGAAAGGCTAGTCACTATATCAAAGACTGTCCTCTTCATAAGAGGGACTACAAGGACTTCACCAAGCACAACTCAGAGAAAGCTCAGAAAAAAAACAAGGTCCCTGATAGATCCAAAAGAAGAAAAGCAGCTGATTAGATAATTAGGCTAGCTCTGGCATCTTGGGGATACTCTTTAAGGCAATCTGATGTTCGTGATTGAAGATGAGTTACCAAGATCTGACTTCTTGTTCGCTCTCATGGCCAAATCTGATGATGAAGCAGAAGATGAGGTAGGAGTGACAGAAAGCAGTAAACAAAATCAAAAATAGTTCATGGATAGTGGTTGCTCTAAGCATATGACTGGTAGAATGGAGGATTGTTTTCTCACTCAAAGCATTTCAAGGACGTAGTGTGTCATTTGGCGATGGAAAGAAAGGTTACATTCTTAGTGTTGGTCAGATTGGTAAGTCTCTTGCTCATGCTATTGAAGATGTCTTCTATGTGAATAGGCTGAAGAATGATCTGTTAAATGTGTCCCAACTATGTGAAAAAGGAAATTTAGTGAAGTTCATAGCCGATTCATGCACAGCTACAAATGTTAAAATTGGTGAAGTGATTCTGGTTACCAAAAGGTACAAAAATATGTATGTAGCAGACCTTGATTCTATCTATGGCAAAGATTTGAAATGTCTAAGTGTTGTATGATGTATGATGAGTTATGGCACAGAAGGTTGGGGCACGTAAGTTTTTCACTACTCACCAAATTAATGTCAAAGGACCTGGTGTATGATCTATCCAATAGAAAGTTTATGGACTGTAAGGTGTGTGATGCATGTGTTAAAGAAAAGCAGGTTCCTTCCTCTTTTAAGCCAAAGAAAAAAGTCAACAACTCTATGTAACACCCCAAAAATCTAAGATAAGATCTGAACCATGCTTCAAGTATATTTAGAACCAAACTTATTGATTCTTTACCTTTACCTATTTCTAAAGCACTTGAGAAACAGGGAAAGGTAAAGGCAAATCTAACATATTGTTATGTAAAACCCGTTATGGTAGCGATGCCCGGGATGGATAAGTTAGAATGGGAGGGTACTTTTAAGCCTAATCCTGTGAGGGTTGTGTCAGCAATTCGTGCCCAGAAATTAGTAAAGAAGAGTGTAGGGTGTTTTTGGCTCATCTTAGTGAAGATAAATATGTATTTCCTCCTATAGTGTCAGTTCCAGTGGTATGTGAATTCTTAGAAGTATTTTTGGATGATATTCGGGGTATGCCTCCAAACTAAGAAGTTAATGTTTGTATAGATTTAGAGCAAGGGACTCGACCCATTTCTATCCCTCCCTATAGTATGGCACCAGTAGAGTTGAGAGAGTTGAAGTCTCAATTACAGGAGCTTTCAGAAAAGGGTTTTATTCTCCTGAGTGTTTCTCCTTAGAGTGCGCTGGGTTTTTTTGTGAAAAAAAAGGATAATAGCATGAGGATGTGCATAGACGACCGCCAGTTGAATAAGGTAACCATCCGTGATAAATATCCCTTGCCTAGGATAGATGACTTGTTTGATCAGTTGCAAAGGGCTGCCATATTCTCCAAAATCAACTTGAGGTCGGGTTATCACCAACTCAAGATTAGGGAGAAGGATGTCCCAAAGACTGCATTCCTAACTCATATAGGCACTATGAGTTTCTAGTTATGTCTTTCGACTTGACCAATGCCCCAGCTGCATTCATAAGCCTGATGAATGGAATTTTTAATTCATTCCTGGACTCATTTGTTATTGTTTTTATTGATGACATATTGGTTTACTCTAAAAGTGAAGAAGAGCATGAAGCTCATTTGCGTACGGTGTTGGGGTTGCTCAAGGAGAAGCAACTATATGCTAAATATTCTAAGTGTGAATTCTGGCTTTCTTCAGTGTCCTTCTTAGGACACATGGTTTCTAAGAAAGGAGTTATGATGGACCCGCAGAAGCTTAAAGTCGTTAGGAATTGGGCTAAACCAACAAATGTGATGGAGAGTCAGAGTTTTATGGGTTGGCTAGTTATTACTGTCAATTTTTTAAAGGGTTTGCAGCTATTGCTTTACATATGACCCGCCTTACTCAGAAGAAAGTCTCATTTGTATAGGATGACAAGTGTGATGAGAGTTTCCAAACGCTCAAAACTTTATTGACCTCAACCTCAATTCTCATATTGCCTATTGAGGGTAAGGATTTCATTGTATATTGTGACACCTCACAGTTGGGTTTAGGTGTTGTTTTGATGCAATATAAGAACGTGATTGCTTATGCTTCAAGACAACTAAAGCCTTATGAGAAAAACTACCCCACACATGACTTAGAATTGGTAGTTGTGATGTTTGCTTTAAAAATTTGGAGGCACTATCTCTATGGGGTGAAGTGTGAAGTGTTCACAGACAACCGCAACCTACAACATGTGTTCACCTAGAGGTATTTGAATCTAAGGTAGAGAAGATGGATGGAGCTAATTAAAGACTATGACATCTCAATCCTATATCACCCAGGTAAAGCCAATGTGGTGACGTATGCACTGAGCCAAAAATCAGTAAGCCTGGGAAGTCTAGCATTGCTGGAGGTGTCCAAGGGCCCCTTGGTGAGAGAGGTACAATCTTTAACTAATGGTTTTCTGAGATTGCAAAAGACCAGTAAAAGAAGGGTGTTAGCATATATGGAGGCCAAGTCCACATTCTATGATCAAAACAAAATCAGGCATTTCGAAGATAAGAAGTTAAACAACCTCAGAGAAAAGGTGTTACGAAGTGAAGCAAGAGAGGCCATTCTTGATAATGAGGGAGCCTTAAGAATTCGAGGGCGGTTGCGTGTATCCCAGGTACGGAATTTGATTCTAACTATTCTAGCAGAGGCTCATAATTCAAAGTAATCCATACATCCAGGTGCTAAGAAGATGTATAGGGACTTAAGATAATATTATTGGCGGCAAAGAATAAAATGGGATATCATGGATTTTGTAACCAAGTTTCAAAACTACCAATAGGTTAAGTACAAACACAGGAAGCCTAGTGGTACCTTTCAAAGAATGCCCATTTCGGAGTAGAAGTGGGAAAGAATAATGATGGATTTTGTAGTTGGTCTTCCAAGGACATTGAGAAAGTGTGATTCTATATGGGTCGGTTGACTAAGTCGGCTCATTTCATTCTGGTAAGAGTGGACTATAATGTGGCTAAGTTGGCCAAAATTTAGTGAAGGAGATTGTAAAGTTACATTGGGTACCTATTTCGATTGTGTCAAACAGAGTCACTCAGTTCACCTTCAATTTTTGGGAGAAATTCCATTCGGAGTTGGGGTCTAGGTTGGACCTAAGTACAGCTTTCCATTCAAAAACTGACGGTCATTCAGAACGAACTATCCAAGTGCTTGAGGATATGCTTAGAGCTTGCGTTATGGACTTCGGGGCTCAGTGGGACCAACACTTACCATTGTGTGAATTTACCTACAATAATAGCTACCATTCTAGTATTGACATGGCCTCTTTTGAGGCCTTATTTGGTAGGAGATGTAGGTCTCTAATTAGGTGGTTTGATGTATTTGAGGTGAGGCCTTGGGACACTGACATGATCAAGGATTTGATAGAGATGGTGAAATTCATACAAGAGAAGTTGATAGCGGCACAAAGCCGACATAAATAATATGCAGACAATAAGGTAAGAGATGTGAAGTTTGAGAAGGGGAAGGTACTTTTGAAGGTGTCACCCATGAAAGGTGTAATGCGGTTTAGCAAGAAAGGCAAGTTGATCCCAAGATATATTGGACCCTTCGAGATTTTGAAAGGAAAGGGGTCAGTAGAATACAAGCTGGCCTTGCCTCCTAGTATGTCTGGCGTTCACCCGATATTCCATGTGTCTATGCTAAAGAAGTATCACAGGGATGGTGATTACATCATTTGTTTGGACCTTGAATTATTTGATAAGGAGTTGTCCTATGAAGAGGAACCAATTTCTATATTAGATAAGGATTTTAGGAAGTTGAGAACCCAAGTCATTCCTTGTGTAAAGGTCCAATGGAAGAGCCGTACTATTGAAGAGGCTACTTGGGAGATGGAGGCAGACATGCACAAAAGATACCCGCACTTATTCATTGACCCAGGTACCTTTCCCTTGACTTTTTATATTTTGGGGGGAGAATTGTCATTCGGGGACGAACGAGGGGTAAATTGATATCTAATGTAACGACCCAAATTATCGTTAAGATTAAAGAGGGGGTAAAATTTATACTTAATCTTTCCTTAGCCGATTTTTGAGAAATTCAGGGCTAGTCTAAGATTGGATGATTTTTTAGGTGTATTAGTAAATTAAAATCTGGGGCTAATGTGATGGTTGGTAGTGGTGTTTGATGTGATATTTAGATAGGCAATGAGCTTAGGGAGCCATAGCAAATTCCAACACCTGAAGGAGTTATAAAATTCCGGTTATAGAGTTTGCCATAGAAGGGTTGGTTCTCTATGTTAAGATCATGGTGTGTGTTGTAAAATGACCAAAACTGAGGAGGGGTCTCGAGTTTCTGCCATGGACCGCTGCAGCTGTAATAGTAACTATTTCAGTGGACCTCCATTTAAAGGTGTGAACCTCTGCAACGGAACTTTAACCTCTGCAGCGGTAACACGCAGAATTTGACAGTTTTAAAAACGAGAAAATATTTTCATTTTCCTCTTTTTCAAAATATGTAAGGGAGCTTTGGGGAGGAAATTTACAGAGAGTTTTTGAATTTTTTAATCTTTGGAGGTAAGTCATTACATTCTAGACTTGAATTTACTTTCTATAACTTTAGAAAATCATTAGAAACGAATTCACGGTAGAAAATTGGGGTTTGGGTATATATTCTTGTTATTATAAATCTAGAAAGATTTGAATGAGAACGAAAGGGAAAAAGTATGGCTTAAAGGTGATTTGAGCAAGGAATTGAGGTATGCTATGATTTTGTTGTAGCACTTAGACTTTCTTGGCTTTGTGCTTGTCTGTAAACTAAACATATATGATTGCCTTCTAGCATAACTGTGATTTATGGACTGCATTTTACTTCATATGCATTAAGATCATGTTGGATGATGAAGGATCGGGTACCACACCAGTACGGATATGATATGTTGTGATAAAGGGTCGGGTACCATGTCGGCATGATATGATGATGTTGATGATGAAGAGAAGAGTAAGAGATGATACACACATATTGCATACATGCACTCATTCATATGCATTAAGTATTTTTATAATGATTACATGTGATGATGAGTTGTTGTTAAAAGTGACTAAGTGTAAAATTTTATGAGAGTAAACTTGTGGATTATCTCTATATGATGTATTTACTAGTTGATGTCTTCGATTACGAGTTCTGTTATGATCGTTTTTATACTTGTCTGGCTTACTTACTTGTACCTTGTTGAGTTAGTCGACCTATGATGCTTACTGGTACTTGTTGATGTACTGATGCTACCTGCACTCTTCTTTTGTTGAGGGTAGACCATCTTTCAACGGTTGACACACGACCTTGGCTCTAGATAGCTATTCAGACTTGATTTGGAGGGTGAACACTATGACCGGGTAACCTTCGAATCTTCCTATGGATGTTGATGTCTTTTGTTTTACAACTAAGACGATTTCTTATTACTTATGTCTTTTGGATATTTTTACTTATTTCAGACTTAGTTATTCTTAGATGTTCTTGTATGGTGACTTCAGGTCCTGGGATGTAACAAATAAAGGTTTTTGCACTCTATTGATTTTGAATATTGGTGTTGGTCTGACGAATGGTTTAAATTATTGAATAAACTCCTTTGTGCACTTGTTTAAAACTAAAAATTAATGTAGGGTGAATATCAGAGTAACACTTAAGTTTGGAAGTGATATGAATTGACCCACGAAGATTGAGTCAAAGTGTGGAAACTAAAGGATAAAAAGATGAAGATAGATAGATTGACACAAAAAATGAAAGAAAAAGCAACCTAAGGGTATATCAAATCGAAAGACTTCAATTCCAAATTCACTATAAGCACCAAACTCTTACGTAAATCACGAGGGAATAAATCTCCCACGTAACCCACATTTCCAAACAATTGTTCAAAATAAGTTAATCCTAGATCTTACACTCTCAAGTGTATAATTCATCATACTATGCAAAAACTAAGGAAAATGAAGAAGAATACTACTATTTATAGCCATGGGCATATTTATTACAAATAGGGGCCCCAAAAGTGACCCAATCCAGCAAAATGGGCCGCATAGGCCACATGCCCTTGCACATGAGGATGCAGATGGCATGTGATGGACGCATCTCAGGGAGCAGGAGCCATCTGTGGGTGCAGGTCACTACCTACGGGTGCAGGTGAGCTCGTATATGGGCTCAGAGTGTCGTTTAGCTCCTCTCGACTCTTCAACGGCCTATCTAATGGCTTCCTGGAATCTAAGTTACCCTCCACACATGGTCTCCACACATGGTATTGTACTCTTGGGAGCTTAAAAAGGGTCCTCCAAATGTGCTCTTGCATCTCTTTGTGTCGGCCTTGAATTATATGTCCAAAAAGGTTAATGCTGATTTGGCTTGTATCATCCTCCCCTTCTTGAAAAGGATTCCCTCTAATCCAAACCTTGCAAAACCATAGGGGAAACAGGCAAAAATAATATCCTCGAGGCATGAGGGTTAGTGTTAGCAAAATCAATCCTATCACCATGCCAAGGTGGCACACACTTAATATATAACCAAGGATCTTTTGTGTTTGATATGAAAAATCCTTTTATCCAAGAAATTTCAAAACTAACATGAACATCATCATAAGCAAAGAGGTATTATAGGAAGGCATTAAGCATAGAAGTCGCATCCAAGGTGTTTCCATCTACAAGAATGTCACTAGGCTCAAGATATTTAGCAAACAATGCACACAATGATGGAGTCAAAGCATTTAAGCACATGTTACTTTTTCTTTCTAAGCCACTCATACTCACATAAGATGTAGATTCAACATGGCCATGAATAACATCATATGCAAAAAGGTAGTAAAGAAAGGTGCTAAGGACACCATTCTCATCTGAGATATTCTCAAGGGTAGGAACACACAAAGAGTAAGAAAGGCATTTCAATCACATAGAACCTCTCTTCCTCAAGAAACATCCCAAGGTAAGTGAGTTCACCAATGGAACCATGCTTTTAGAGGGAATGACGAGCCTATTAGAAATCAATTAATTTCTAGGCAAATGGTCCTCCCAATAGGTTGGGTTCTCCTTATTCACAAAATTTAGCATACTCCTAAGAGTCCTTCCTATCACTTCAAATTGTCCGACCACATAAGTGTGAAAAGGATTAGGAAACAAGAGCTCGGCATCAAGTATACACCAAGGACGTTTCTCAAAGCAACAACTATATTGGGCATTTGGATTGCAAAGCCCACACAATTTATGCATAGCTACCACAAACCACGAAAAGGTTTGGGAGACATCGACACTCTCATGGTAGGACATGAAGTCATACAACTTTAAGAATTTTCCTACCAAAGAAAAAATATCATCATGACTCCAAGGATTGCTTGGAATAAGAGGGGGTAGGTACATACCTTGGGAACAAGGCTTTGAGCTTGCTCTCTTGTCCTCCATACATGTATCACCCGGACCTCCCCTTTCATGCATCAACTTGGATCATGCTTGGTCCTCTTGATTCTTTATAGGAGTTTCCTTGGTAAGGAACTCCTTCTTTCGATCCTTGGGGTTAGATGTTTCATCCCTGGTCATCAAGTATCCATCAATCCTTACGAGTTATTTTAGAAACTTTCATTCATAAACTTCGGAGTCCTTAGATAAGAACTTATCTAGGCCTTCAATCCTAAGCTAGTGAGGGAATTTATTTGAATCCTCCTTTGGGAGCATTTGCTCATGACCCTTGAAAAGAGAAGTATTGGTACAAGGCAAAATGCTAGTACCATGGTTAGCATGTAACAAAGGTTTGGGGTTGACAAATTCCACAACTAGATGTTCCTTTTCCTCCTCCTCTAACTCATTCCTTGGCTCAAAATTCTCACGCAACTCCTTTTATTGAGCCAAGTTCTTCTCCACCTTCTCAATTTTCTCTATATATACTCCCTCGACTTGAATAGGTCAATTTTAGTTAAGTGGTACTTGGGGTAGATTTGGGTTATTTGGATAAGTAGTATAAAGGGTGGAGTTTTGATGTTCTTTCAAGTGGGACATCCCCCTTTATATGGACCTCAAATGGTTATTTATTGATCCAATTTTGTTATCCATAGCATTAAGTTTCTCCACGATGGAGCCAAAGTCATTTGAATGGTGGAATTAGGTTTTTCACCTTCTTCGACCGAGGTTCCTAACAAAAATAAATACTAAACAAAAACAACAAACAAGTTAGCGTTAATAAATCAACCTCACAATCTCTCGGAGTATACACCTTTGTTTGCCTCAGAATAGGCGTCGCTAGCATTGAAAGATTGTTTCTACTCGAATGGAAGACGTGGTGTCAATTGCTACTCGTGGTCATAGATTCTTGTTTGTTAGAAATACAGATGATTCAAAATCAAATACGAACTTGAATTAAGAAAAGACAATGAAGATGTAAAACGAGAAAGGCATACAAAGAAAACGGACTAAGAAAGAACGGACTTTAAAGCTAATCAACCAACTGCGTAGATCAATACTAGTTGTTAATTAGTTTAGGAATCAATAAATGAAAGTAGGAATCAAAAATTGGAATTAGGATGTTGGAACCTGACAAAATTAGATTCAGGACTGTTGAGGTGCATTTGGTGGTTAAGGTGCGGATGCAGGTTGGAACCTGCCCTCATAAATGGGAGTCACAGGTCAAGAAACAGAAAGATAGAAAGTGATTCGCTTTGTCATCTATGCCAGCAGATGGGCATCTGCGTGGGAAGATGAGGGCGCAGGTGCCTGGGTAGATTAGCTGAAACCTTCAATTTTTTACCTTTTTTGTGGGCCCTCTTGGATTCTCTTTCCTAGTACCTTCCCTTTTTGGAATATTCTTTGGTACTAACACCTTTTGCTTGATTCTTTTGGGCCCTCTTTTGGATCTAACTACACTTTTTGGGGATACTTCTTCTTGAAAATTTGAAGATCCTCACAAACACCAAAATTTGACCATCACTCAAACGAGCTCTAAATTCAATGAAATTTTAAACCCGAACTCCTTTCAACCTCCCGAACACAACCCAAGCGATTTTAAACCTCAAATCCACACTAATTTTTCATATTTTCAAACCCATTTGCAAATTTCATCAAGCTCCAAATCCAAAAATGGTGAATCTTCCAAAACCTCTCCAAATAATACCAAATTTCAAATCTAGGGTCCTTTTGATTTGGAAAATACTTTCTAGTAACCCTTATCCTTCAATTCCAACCCAAATTTGGTAGATCGAAGAACCTACTTCACTTTTTTCAAGAACTCAACCTCAACAACGGGTTTTTCTTCAAAACTACTCAAACCTAGCCCAAATTTTCAGATTCCAACTCAAATAATACTAGAAGAAAACAAATCTAGTGTTGAAACTACATCAAGAACTCAAAAACACAAAAATATTTTTAGGGTTTTATCAAAAACGAAATTTTTAGATTTTTTTTTTTTTTGATTTTCGATTTCAATATCACAACCCATCACTAGAATTGTGGGAACGATCCTAAGCTCAGCTCTGATACCAAATGATATGAATCAACCTATGAAGATGGAATTGAAGTGTGGAAAATAAAGGATAGAAAGATGAAGATAGATAGATTGACACAAATAATGAAAGGAAAAGCAACCTAAGGGTATATCAAACCCAAAGATCTCAATTCCAAATTCACTATAAGCACCAAACTCTTACATAAACCACGAGAGAATCAATTTCCCACATAACCCATATTTACAAACAATTGTTCAAAATAAGCTAATCTTAGCTCTCACACTCTCAAGTGTATAATTCATCATAATATGCAAAAACTAAGGAAAATGAAGAAGAATACTACTATTTATAGCCATGGGCTATTTATTACAAATATGGGCTCAAAAGTGACCCAATTCAGTAAAATGGGTCGCATAGTCCACATGCCCTTGCACATGAGGACGCAGATGGCATGTGATGGTTGCATCACAGGACGCATGAGCTATCTTTGGGTACAGGCCACCACCTTCGGGTGCAGGAGAGCTTGCATATGGGCTCAGAGTGTCGTTTAGCTCCTCTCGACTCTTCAGTGACCTCTCTAATGGCTTTCTTGAATCCAAGCTACCCTCCACATGTGGTATTATACTTTTAGGGGCTTGAAAAGGGTCCCCTAAATATATCCTTACATCCTTGAAATGATCATGGATTGGATCCCTTTGTGTCGGCATTGAATTATAGGACTAAAAAGCTTAATGCCGATTTGGCTTGTATCAGGAAAGCTGAGATCAGAAGGGTTCTTCCACCATAGATTAGGGTGGGTGACAATCATGACCAGTTGGGTTGTGACACTTACCTTCTCTAAATTTATGACAACCTTTCTCAATATCCAAAACCCTCACTTGCATTTAGTTCTTTTCTTTTGTTCTCTAAAACCTTTTCTCTAATATTCATCTCTCCCAACCTCTTTCAAAAAAAGGTCTTCTGAATAAAACATCTCTTTTGTGCCATCCGAACCCATCACTACTTCTTCCCTAATCTTACCTTCAAATGAAACCCTAACTCTTAAAATTTCCTTGCCTACTAAAAATCTTACAACCTCATCCTTAGTATCCAAATCCTCAAAACTCTCTCTGTCTAAGAAAGATGTTATCTTAATCACCTCTCTTGGGGGAGTAGAAATTCCTTCTAATTTATTGAGAGAAGTCTGTGAAATGATGTCTGGTGATATGGTTGAAGTCAACAATAAAGATTAAGGACTTGAAGTTTCAAGTCAAAAAGTGGAGATAGAGGTTTTAGCGAATGAGGAAGCTCTTGAAAATGCAAACTTTCTCACTACGGATGATCCAGTAGAAAGACCTGGTGAGTCTTTTGGTACCTCTGAACCATTCATTTCTAGAATGAAGAAAATATTAGGTCAAGGACAAACTGAAAAAGTGGTGGCAGATGACCCTGATGCTAGTGAAATTCCTTCTCAAGATACTCAACTAGTGGAAGAGTTTGCTACTGTCGTGGTACTAACTAAGAAAAAGGTTATCTATTGAAAAGTAGCCTAAATCTGGGTCATCTACTTACTTGTCTCCTCGAAGACAGGTTGATTCTCCTATCCCTTTGACTCCATCTAAGATCAGAGATAATGTATCCTTTCTTGCTCCTCTTAATATTTTCGATGAAGAAGAGAAAGAACAAGAATTGTCCCTTGCTACTATTTTTAAGAGAAAATCTGTATCATCATCTACTCCTATTGACAGAGAACATAAGAAGGGACATGCTCTCACTACTAGGTCCACAGTTAATAAGGTCATGGAGGATGCCATGCTGAAAAATCAAAGATCAACCAACCAAAGGAGAAAGTTGAAAAAGAGTGTTGTGGAGAAGGAAATTTCTGTTGCTAAAGTAGTTGAATTGGAAGAAAAGGATGACTCCCAG
Source organism: Capsicum rhomboideum (assembly GCA_031232105.1). Taxonomy (NCBI): domain Eukaryota; kingdom Viridiplantae; phylum Streptophyta; class Magnoliopsida; order Solanales; family Solanaceae; genus Capsicum; species Capsicum rhomboideum. The sequence continues at coordinate 35,475,550 of CP124716.1, forward strand.
ACTGAGGATGAATTACTGATTCCTGTAAAGGAATTAATAAAAGGAAAAAGTGTTCAAAGGAAAGAATCCAAGAAGGGAAAGCTATCTGAAGGCTCTTCTGAAAAAACACCCTCTAAGAAGACTCCCAAGAGGAAAAGAATCGAGGTTTCTGAGGAAGGAAATGTGTCCAAATCTATGAGGAAGAAAGGTATTCAATGCCCTTCTGAGATTTCCAAGTTTGAGGAAAAATGTGAGAAGCTTCGAAATCTAAATATTCTGAATGGTTGTGTCTTTGATCCAATAATTTTTAAAGAGTTTGAAATGGAGTCTCTGATTTCTATGGTAGATGTGCAAGAGTGGAAGCACCTATTTGATTCACCTGGTGTTTTATATGAGAAGAAGTTTAGGATTTCTATGTTGACCTATTCATCTCTAAAAAGGAATATACTCTTGATACAACTTTGAATGGCATTAAGTTTGTTCTAACTGAGTCAATACTTGGAGAGATCTTGAAAGTGCATGTGGATGAGATTAACATAGTGATGAATAAGTTTTCATCTGTGGAATTTCTTGACAACATTGCAAAATTTAAGAGAACTCCTTGTATTGAAAAGAAGCAGAAAAAAAGAAATGAAACCAGAGTATCAACTTTTGTTTGAGTTAGTGAACAAAGTCCTACTTCCTAGGACGGAAGGAAGGTCTGTTGCCTCAATTGCATAGTTGTTCCTTGTGGAGGCTCTCAATTGTTGTGCCTTAATCAATCTCCCAAGGATAATGATTGAGCACATTGTGAAAACTTGTGATATGAAGGAACACAATCATGGCCTTGGGTGTAGTTTCCTGCTCACAAAAGTGTGTGATTATTTGGGGGGTAAAACCCAGATCTAGGACCTACTCAACAAAGAAATAGACCTTCACTCTCACTACTCTTGAAGAATGTGAATGTGTGGCAAGAAAAAAAGGTGTGGAACCAACTTCTATTTTTCCTACTTAATCACTGCCCGGGAGAAGATAACTTTGTAATTAGAGAACATGACTGCTTTGGTGGATGAGAAGGACTTAGAAATTATTTTCCTAAAGGCTTAACTTCTTCAAACCACTCAAGGACCTGGTGCAGATTTAGGTGTTTTAGCAGCTCTTAAGGCCCAGAATGATCAACTTGTAGATGAGGATGCAGAGCTCAAGAAGAAGGTTGTTGATCTAACTCAGCAAATCATTGATGATAATCGTGCAGCTCTGAGGCGCATTGATCAGTTCATGTCCAAACCACCTTTTTCCTCCTCCTAGGTTCCCCTATGTCTTTATTTGGTTTAGCCTTTCTTATTTCTCATGTCCTGGCACTGTGTACTTTTTTAAACTTTCTTTTTTGTAAGACTTAAATATTGACTAAGTTATCTATTTTGTGTCTCTTGCTAAGTGATTAATCAAATCTCCCTGCTTTTTATCTAAAATTGTGCCTCTCTATGTGTCTTACCCTTGTCGATTTTGGATTATTCACTGCTTTGGGCTTTACATTGTGTTACTGCTTATCTTCTTAATGATGCTAAAAGGGGGAAGATCTATGAAGAGGGAACTGATCTGATAATTGTGAATGAGTTGATGGTCTTGGTGAGAGGGGGAAGCAGAGGTGTTTGGATAAGGTGGTGCTGGGATAAATCTTGGTGAGAGAGGGAACTTATGGTAGTTGTGTTCTTGGTGTATGGGGAAAGTGTTGGTGTAAGTAGGAAGTGTAAATCTGTGTTTTTCATCATCAAAGAGGGAAAATTTTGGGTTCAGGTCCCTCTTACCTTTTCATGTTGTGATGATTGACTAACCTAGTCGAAGGACCAGCTACGTAAACTGGTGCCCTTAAATTCAGTCGTATAGAGTTGTCTTATGTGCCAGCTGTCTAGTATTGTTCTTGCAATAGCAGCAAAATAGTGGGACGTGTTACTGTAGTAGTCCTCTTCAGTGTCCACCAATAAAAAGGCTTCTCTCAGATTGCTCTTCATATATATATACAGCATATTAAAGAGAGAAGCTCAGTTTTTGCAAATTCACAAAGGATATTTTCTCAAGAAAAAGTTGCCTTGGTATTCTAATCTTACAAAGATTTATTAACTTAGAAACTTTGTGCTCATAGTGCAATATATTTTTATTTCTAAGTTAATCGAGTCTCTGTTTCTGTTCTTACAATTGCAAACTTACGTCTCGATTAAAAGATCTATGTGAGTAGCTTTATTTTGAGCTCATGTTAGTTGTTTCTTGAGCTAGAGTGAGCTAATGGAGTCTTTCAAGTAGAGTTACTATGAAAGAAAGGTAGCAATAGGGTTGCTTCTGATGCGTAGGGATTAAGAGTTTAATTCCTAAATTGCATAGGTTGTAATCGAAATCGTTGTTGGGTGATTAGTGAAGTGGTTGGTGAAATTCTACTAGGGTAGGTCGTGGTTTTATTCCCTTGAGCAAGGAGGTTTTCACTTAAATATCTCTTGTCATTCACTTCACTACTATTTACTTTGTGTTCTTGTTGTTCTTCGTTTATCTCATACAAGAACCAGGCTTTGAATCAGGCCCTCGTTGTTATGGTGGACTCGTATAAACCATCAATTGGTATCAAAGTGGTACTTCCTAAAAGGTTAACACCTAGGAAGGATCTTGTTCTCAATGGCAGCTCTACCCAGTCTCGAGAAAGGACAATCAACCACTTGACCACCGAGGTTTAACGACCAGTACTACAGTCGGTGGAAGACTAGGATGCATGACTTTATCATGGCAGAGGATAGTGAGTTGCGGGATGTCATCTGTGATGGTCCCTATGTTCCAATAGTGGTGACTAAAGAGGAGATATCTCTCAATCTTTTCCCAAGAGCAGAAAAAACTATAATGAAGCTGATAGGAAGAAGATTGAGAAGAATTACAAGGCGAAGAAAATTCTCGTTTATGGGATAGGATCTGATAAGTACAATCGGGTCTCTATTTTTGAATCTGCTTAGGAGATATGGGAAGCTTTGAAGAATGCCCATGAGGGAACAAGTCGGTTAAGCAGTCAAAGAACGACATGTTTACCACTCAGTATGAGCTGTTCAAAATGAGTGAAGGAGAATCCATTCAAGATATGCATACTTGATTCACATCCATTATGAATGAACTCAAGTGATTGGATGAAAATATTAAGATGTACAAACTGGTCAGGAAGGTATTGAGTATCTTGCCTTCATCCTGGAAAAGCAAGGTAAATGCTATCTTGGAGGAAAAGGACCTACAAACCATGACAATGGATGAACTCATTGGAAATCTAAAGGCGTATGAGCTTAAACGCCAACAAGATTCTGAAAGAAAGGATCCCAAGAAGAAAAGGAGTATGGTTCTGAAGGCAAGCAAAAGTGACTCAAGTGAGGATGGACAAGATATGGCTTATCTCACTCTAAGGTTTCAGAAGATGGTAAGAAGTGGAGGCTTTCAAAACAGAGGAAACTCAATCAAGGGTTTCAAGGGGAATGATTTGTGTCACAAATTTGGAAAGCCTGGTCACTATATCAAAGATTGTCCTCTTCATAAGAGGGACTAAAAGGACTTCACCAAGCACAACTCAGAGAAAGCTCAGAAAAGGAACCAGGTCCCTGATAGAGTTTGAAGAAGGGAAGCAGCTAACAAGATAGTTAAGCAATCTCTGGCAGCTTGGGATGACTCTTCAAGCGAATCTGATGAAGAAGTGGATGGTGATGATACATCCATGTTTGCAATTGAAAATGAGTTATCAAGATCTGACTCCTTATTCGCTCTCATGGCCAATTCCGATGATGAAGCAGAAGATGAGGTAGGAGTGAGAGGAAGCAGTCAACAAAATCAAAAATAGTTCATGGACAGTGGTTGTTCAAGGCATATGACTGGTAGAACGGAAGATTTCCTCTCACTCAAAGCATTTCAAGGAGATAGTGTGTCATTTCAAGGCATATAACTGATTTGTTCTTTGAGTGCAGTCTTGCAAATTTCTACTCCCACACCTTAGCATGTATGTTACAAACTCCCCAGTTCCCTTTTGATGGAAGTTGGGTCGGTTATAAGATATAAGTCAAGGCATATGACTGATTTGTTCTTTGAGTGCAGTCTTGCAAATTTCTACTCCCGCACCTTAGCATGTATGTTACAAACTCCCCAGTTCCCTTTTGATGGAAGTTGGGTCGGTTATAAGATATAAGTTAGTTGAAGATATTATATAACTAGTTGATATCCTAAACTGTTCACTGGAACACATACAACATCTATTGTTGCAGACTTGCAGTTTCTTTTCTATTCAATCAATGATAGATTAAAGAAAATGAAAGTTGTCACATTTATGAGGGAAAAATGTAAGATTGGAAAAATGCTGAAATAAATTTGTTTAATGAATCAAATAAGCTAAGGACAAATAATAATGTATACGCTGCATTTTCAGGCAGTGACTTGATAAGATACATGTTGTCTTTTGAGATGTTTCTTATAGTTTATGACCTAGCAAGATATTTGCTAAGAACATAGTCAATAGTTAGGGGCTTTGATGCTTTTGTCAAGTAGATTAGATTCTCAGTGCTGATGTTATTTACTTGCAAATATTGGCTATGCTAATATAAATTTATTAGCACAGATTCCTTAATTTATCTAGCAATTAATGCATTTGTTTGATGTTGTATACTCTTTTTTGTTATTCAAGACCCCCAGTTATAAAATCTTATTTTTAACTGGTACTCGTCATTCGTGTGGAAAAATATGTTTGTTCAGTGTTCAGTCAAAACTTCGAACTTCCTTCATTTCTACTATTGATTTACCATCAACAACAAAACAATTACTCGCACCGTCCCAATCTATGGTAGAAATATCATCTGCTCCTTTTTTTCGACTCCGTGTTTAAGAAATAGTCATAATCCTAGAGTTTTAGTTTTCGCAAGAGAGAGTTCAGAATATTATCTTGTAGTTTCATTAGTAGAAATTAAAACTTCAAGGCAATGGTTATTTTTCAATTACAGATGTTGAAAAGTGATTATTTATGAATTTTATATCACATGCTTCCTTTTTTAATTTGTCTCAAAAAAGTATACTTTTATTTAGAAATAATTTGACTTTAAATTTTCTATTTTACTCTTAATAAGATAACTTAGCCACAAATTTTTTTAAAAAATTCTTTCTTTCTTAGTAGATGTTTGGCACTATGATTTGGGACCCTAAATTCAAGTACTGATTTGAAATCACTGTTTGTTTATGAAATCTGCACAAAATTTTAACTTCAATTTTAAATTATGATTTCAAATCTCAAATTCTCCAAAGGTAAGATTTCAAATTATTTTTTTAATGTAAAACTTGACCCATGAGAATATATTTGGTAAAGAAGATCCATCATTTTAATTTTTGTAAAGATGTGAAGAGATTGTCCATATCATGTGAAAAAATTATATTAAAAAGTTAGTTACTACTATTATGACTACTGGATCTTTGTAAAATTATGTGTATTTGAAAGTTTGTAATAACATGTAATTGCAAACATTTACTTAAAAAAGAAGCAAGATTATTAATGTGGCGCCTTAGGATACTCTGATACCTTATTTATGAATTATGATTAATTCAGTTGGTAAAATTGTATAAGAGTTAAAGGAAGTTTTGATAGTTTTCATAAATTATAGAGCTTTTATGTTTATCAGAAAACATACAACTTAAGATATCCAAAATGCATGTGGAAATAAAACTTAAATTTCAAATCAACTCGATCGTAGATCACTGACTTCAAATCAATATTTGAAATCATGTTTAAATGGGTCGTTAAATTTCATGTCCAGTTAAACAATGTCACATAAATGGGTCGGAGGGAATACAACTTACGTATGCAATTACGTGGCTTAATCTTTTGTGCCCATTATATTTCGTCTAGGCCTTTTCCAAGCATTGCCAATATGGCCTCCTATCGCATTTTTTACTAATATTTTTTTTCATTGTATCAAGGGATCTTCTTTTGGGGCCTCGACAGAAAAATAAAATAAAAAAACATACAGCAATTATTATTGTTGAGATTAGGGCTAGCAAATGAATGGTTTAGGGCTGAATTGGCCTTATCGTAATTTCATGAGCTAATTTTATCAGTTCACTAAGATACAAATTGTGTTGTTTGATAATATGATCGACATGTAACAATCAGACTAGGGGCGAAACTGGCTGTTTCTGGTTTGAAGAGACAGTTTTGCACGAGAAATATGGTTGGTTTGCATTAATAACAACTTGAAACTTGGTTGTAACTGTAAACACGTATTTCCATCCTTTTAAGGTACTGGCAAAGGTCCTATTCTTTGCTTGTCACTATAGCCTAGCTAGTGAAGGAGTACAATCTACATAAGACCATGACATATTAGCCTAATCTTGAGTGGGGCCCTTGATTCAACCAACCAAAAGAAAACAATAGAAGAAAGAGTGGTCCCTTCATTTGAAATTATGAACAAAAATTTGTCCAAATGCTAATAAAACAAGCAAGATCAGAGTGGCCATTCATTAGAAAAATACAATTATCGTACTATGTTGATGCAACAAGCTAGAAGGTATAGAATTTCTTAATTCGATTTCCATGTCCAGTAATTAACAATGTAATTGGTTACAAGTTTAAATATTATGGTAATCTCTATAGTGAAGCTAATTCGAGTAGATCCCCACTATATTCCTCAATCAATAGCTCTTAGTTAATTAGGTGATTAAGCATATATTATATTGCCCAATTTGATTAAGATTTTTTCCACCCCACCCCACCACTATTCTTCCAGTATTAGGTCTGAAATTATTTGTGGTTGATATGACGCAAAAGTTATTTTTTTAAGAAAGCATTGTTACTATGTGCTTCCTCGTAGGGCCGGAAATGATACTACCAACGTAAATCCTAGTTTTCTAATTCCGGATTCAAAGTGTGCAACGCTATCTTTAACAATCAAATTATAATATGAATGGACACCTCATATGTAACAAAGTGAAAATTCCCGAATAAACTGATCTTTCATTATGCGGATTCTTAAAACTCTGTTGTTTAAATGGGTTAATCAAAATGTATAACAATTTGAAGCACCCATCGTGTTAACGTTTAAAATGCCCTAATATTGGTCTTCGATACTCTAACTTTTGCTTTATGGATGATGCAATGCCAGAAATGGTCATCCATAAGTTGACAAAGTTAGACATTAAAACCCACATATTAGTATATTACCAATTAATACTTTTACTTCACGTCAAAGAGGAGAAGAGTTGAGCACAAAAGTAAATATGGGTTATACAAAGACCAAGTCTACTTCCGTTAAGTGCGCATTTGTGTCTGCAACAAAAAGATACTATGCCTTTATTGTAATGTTTTGCTAATTCGACATGGTCTACTTATTTGGAACAACTCTACTTTGTACTTTAATAGAACAGAAAATATCAATGGGGGATTTTCCATAGGTCAGCAAGTTTACCAATTAAAGAATGCTCTACATATTCTGAACTCTCAACACCCCAAAAAAATCCCAAATACCGGAGCAAGTTTTTTAAGACTAGTGAGTGCTGCATTTGTAGGTATTGAGTCCAAATCCTCTTCTCCTACGACTTCACTATCGTCATTTTAACTGTAAATAAAAGAAATAACTAAAATTAGGAGATAGACGAGTATGATATTGCCGAATCTAAACAAAAACTAAAGCGTCAGGGCTTGAATGACAAATTCCAATCACCAATGAGGGGAGCTAGAAATTGAGAGCTCGAGTGAACGAGAGTTGGCAGGAGATTGAGAGAGAATTGTGAATTTATTATGAGAAAATTGAAAAGGTTACGGGGAATAACTACAACTAAGAAAAGTAAAAACTGTAAATTGGTGTCAAAATTTCCAAACAATAAAATTAGTGCAGAAATACTATACTTAGTTAAGGACTTAGAAGGCTACCATATAAAGGTGACAGGGATTCAAACATATGGCCTCTGTATACAAAACTGAAGTGCTGACCAGATTGTGCCACACCTCGCCTGAAGTATATAGATCCACCTCAAAATGAATAGGTCCAGGGTTCTTCCTACATCGGACCGGCAGAGTTTGGTCTTTCTTTCTTGATTAGAGACCTCTTTCACTGAGGTCTAATTCAAATGTCATTACACAGGTGAGCAGTCCTATATTATGCCCAAGAATGTAATTTCAGGCTTTTTAAAAGATTCTTCTTTCGGAACAGGATGACAGTTGCGTATTAAGAGAACAAAGGCTTCAATAATTTCCATTGCTCGACGACACTTTCTCACTCATTAACAGAAATACAGTGCTATACTTTGTCAGCTGTTCAATCAGGAATAGATGCGCAGATATCAGAAATTCAATGAGTTGATGTCCCACCATATCCATGACTTTAGATGGATACAATACAACTTTCAATAATTGTTCTTCAATTTTTCAATTATAAGTAAATTCACCATCTGAAAACTTTTGGGAGGATGCACTGGCTTTATTCAATCAAAAAAAAAAAAGATGATGTACAAAGCGCCTAATAACCCAGGTATCCCACTACACTAAATGATGTATTTGATCCTTTTTTGGCACACAAGAATGTACATGTGGAAATGGTATTTCATGATATTGGGAGTGATCAGCAATTTTTCCCCTTTTTAACTCACTCCCACACTGTAGAGAAGGATACCCCTCTCAATTCTTGACTTTACACAAGTCCAACTCTATATCTCTGTGATCCTAGTCTAACATTCGAATCGAGGCTTCAAAATGCATTCACAAAAAGCAATAAAAGAATACCACAATTATTATTTTCACACTAGAAGGTCAGGGGACCTTGATCTAGGTGATGATCCTTGGGACCCTAATTGTTGAATCTTTGCACCCACTTCAGCTACAACAAGCCTGGTAAGAAATAGACCAGCTATAAAAGCTGATCCCATGAGCATTGTAAATACAGCACTCCAGCTATTAGCTGAAATGTAACCGGTTAGAAGTGGCCCAATGGCAGCTCCAATTGAGCCAGTGCCATCAATAATGGCAGTGACAGTTGCAAGCGCTCGTGAATTGCCTTTCAAAGAGCTGTGTGTTCCCAGGTCAGCCGAAACAGCAGTTGTTATCAATGCATAAGGCCCATTCACGAATACCCCAGTGATCAACATGAGGATGATGTTTACGGTCATGGAGATGTGTCCATAGCTGCGATAGAAGTAGAGAACCGGGATAGCACAGTACATGAAGCTGGCAGCAGTTATAGCCCTGGCATCTAACCGGTCAGATATGTAACCTGCTAGGATTCCACCTACTACCCCTCCAACATCAAACAATGTCGACAAGTTTCCAGCCTCCTCATTGGATAAATACTTTCCTTCTATAGCTGCAAAAATATCAACGGGTACAAAGAGTTCAGAGAAACTTTCGAGTAATATGGTGATAAAATACTGATACAAAAGACAGCAAATCTATCATAATATATACATGACAGTTAGCATACCTGTGTGGCTAATGTAGAAAGGCAGCCAATACAAAAATGTGTATGCTACCAACTTCGCAAAGAAAAGGCAAAGAGCAAAAGGCGCCACCCCGGGAATTTGCCATGCTTCAATAAAACCCACGGCTGATTCCTCTTCTCTATCTGATCTCAAGAAAGGCTCTGCTACTTCCTCGCCTTCTTTTCTAGGAGAGAACACTTCATCTTCATCTTTATTAGCTCCCACAGATTCAGGATGAACAGGCAAAAAAAGGAATACCACCACACCAACGGCAGCAATAAGGCTGCCAGGAACAACCAGTGACCAACCCCATCCATACTTTAACAAGATTGAAGCAACCAAAGAACCAGTAATGTTACCGACAGAGGTGTGAGCATTCCAAACACCCATTATAAGTCCTCTCTTCTTTTTTCCAAACCAATTCCCCACTACTGCAACCACTGAGGGCCATCCTGTGGATTGGAACAATCCGGCCATCATTTGGACTATTAGATAGTAATAAAAGATATGTACATTTGCCCAATATCCAACTCCAAAAAGGGCAGTGAATAAACCAGTTCCCACCATTCCAATTGTCAAAAATATTCTTAGATCCATCCTATCGCCAACGTGCCCGGAGAAATACATTCCCATGGCATATACAAAAAGGAAAGATACATCAAGTTCACCAAGCATCGATGTACCATCAGGGCCGTTAAATGGTACCCAGCCATCTTTAAGCATCCAAGAAAGTTTTGAACTTTGATTCCTCTCCGGATTGGTATGCCTTTGCCACGGAAACTTTAAACCATCAGGGGACTGAGGATCCAAAGCACTTTTAACAATGCTCGTAGTTTTTCTAGTAGCATGATAACTTGTATATGCTAAAAATGTTACAATAAGGACAATAGCTTGATATGTCTTGAAAGAAAGGCTCGACTTCTTTGCCCTCTCCATGACCCTAATTCCAGGGGGCTTGCTATAATTTTCTTCCATTATTGGCTCAGGTAGAGACCCCATCAATTGCTAGTAAAAGAAACTGATTAAGAGGAAGATTACAAAAACTTTTCCTCTTCTACAGATCAAGAAGACGACCTGTAACAAGATAAACAAGACAGAAAATTTAAGAACAAAACCAGAGAACTGCTCGTCTATAAAATCAAAAACTTGAAAAAACGGAATTCAATTATCTCAGGTTTAATTAGTGAGGGGTTTAGTCGAATTTCGATATTGTAAACCTGGTTACTCAATCAAAATTAACAGAAAAAACAAAACAGAAACCCAACGATCTCAAAGAAAATCTTAAACAATTCGTTCAAAGAAAGTATTCCACTTTTCTTAAATTTATGCTAATGAGAATTTAGAATTTAATTGAATTACATATAAAGCTAATTCAAACATAAAATTCGTATAATCACCTAAACGATCTTGTCTTTTTTATTTCTTCGCCTCCCACCCTCTCCGCTGGAATTTGATATTCAATTACTCAACGCTGACACAATAAAAGAAGACAATTTTTCTTTTTTTTTCTTAAATTAACTAAAACAAGATTGGTGAAAAGAAACAATTTTTACAAAATATTATCTGTACACTAAAGATCCCGCTATGCGCAAAATTCAGAAACAGTCAAAATATGTTGTTTCCACACTTGAACCCACGACCTCTTAGCCTAACGAAAAAGTTCGAGACGAGAACTCACGCAAAAAGGATTAAAAAACAGATAATTTGCTAAAAATATGAAAACAAAACAGTACTTAAAATACGAAGAACGTCGAGAAAATCGAAGCTAACCTTGTATTTGTGAATTACTAGAAGAATGTTGTATCTCTTTGGAAACAAATAAAATCTATCTGGCCTGAATGTATGATGAAAGAAAGAAAGAGAAATATATGTATCTTCAAATATAGTAAGTTGCTTTTGAGGAATGAATAAAAATAGGCTGAGCAAAAGCTGGGAGTAGACGAACTGAGGTATCTGTATTTAAAGCGGATGATAATGCAACACGGGTGAATTTCGAAATGACAATATTACCCCCTGTTACTTTCTCAGCTGGGATGCTTGATTAGGTGGTAATTGACATCTTTGTCCCTTTCTTAGGAGATTGATGATTTTGTAATGACCTTTTTGCCCTTTTGATAATTGGCAGCTACTTTCTTTCGAATTTCCAAAAGAGCTTTATTAATGATGTATTATCTCTTGAGCACCTTTCTTTTTTAAAAGCCCCACATAAATTATATGATTGTGATTTGTGACCACCATTTACTATATTAAATATTTCAAGAAATTGTAAACTACTTCATCCATCTATCTTTACTCATCCACTATATTAAAAATAGATATTCAATAATATTTATCCAATTTAAAAAATTAATGGATAATTTACCCATTTCTACCTATTTTACCCTTCGTTAGTAATTACAGTCATTACCCAATACATTTCTCAGAGTATTGAATTAATTATATTCAAAGGTGATATGGTAAAATTACCCCTATTATTTATTGTTTCTTAATCGATATATCAAGTCAATAGTGGACAACTATTGATGGACGGAGGAAGTATATAATTTTCCTTGTAACGTTTTCTAGGTGACCGAATATTGGTAAGAGTTACTCTCGTGTCTCAATTTATATGATATTATTTGACTTGAAATAAAGGTTTTTAAAAAAAGAAAGGAAATATTTTGAAATTTATTATTCAAAACACTCATTGATCATTTGTGTGACTATAAAGTATTTTACTAACGGTATAAAGGAAATTTTAAAATTAAATTATTTTTAATTATAGAAATGTGATATTTTTTTGGGGATTGACTAACCAGAAATGTGGGTTACGTAAATTGGGACATACGTAACAATAAGAAGAAAACAAGTTCTCTTTTTAACAAGTAACGTTATATTAAGGTTGAAATAGGTATTTTAATTCTATTTTTACATAATAAATATAGTCTTAATACTTAACACTTGTATAGCTCGGCTGAGTGTGTTAATTATGCCTTGAAAATTTTTTTTGTATATTTATATTTTAGAAACTCATAATCTCTATTGGTTTAAGGAACCCTTTGTTCTAATAGATTTGGGAAAGGAATATATTGTCTTTGTAGGATTGAGAGAACCTTTTACTTATAGGTTTGGGATTACTTGGTGTTGTTTTTCGGATTTAGTAAAATCTGTATTTTCCAATAATAACTTCAATCACATGTTCAAAATAAAATAAGAACAATCACATGAAGTTGTAACTTTGTATTTAAACAACAAGAACTTCAACTTTAAGTTCAAGAACAACAAAGAAGTTCAACAACTTCAAACACAAGTTCAACAACTATGAACTATCGAAATTAAGTTTCTACTATTTTCTGGAAAATAGCAAAATCGTAAGAAAAAGATGAAGACAGAAATGGAGAATCAAGTCCACCGAATTCACGGCGTGTTCTTAAGGAATTTATTCCCCTCAAGTACCCGAGATTATGAAATCTTTCCTTCCAGGATAAAATGACTCACTTCAATAGAATAGTGGTACCTCAAATTCTACCGAACAACGAACTCACTCAACGATTTGATGATCACACTTGAGTTTTTCAAGAAGAAGAAGATGTTTTTCTTTACTAAATTCGTCACTATACCTGAGGAAAAATTCAGCTATTTATAGCCAAAAAGTAGTGCTTCAGAAAGGAAGCAATGGTTGTCAAACGGATGCACTATTTCAGACCCTCGCCGACCTGCGTTGGCCACCTGTACCCGCAGGTGGTCCACCTGCGTCTGCAGGTGACGTTTCAGTCAAAGGCAGAATCTTCTGCCTGGCCTGCGTTCCTAGTTTGCGCCCGCAGGTCGTCTTTTCCATTTTGAAACAGTGTCTCGAAGGGTCACGTCTCTTCGAGGTGCATTGTGACATGCATCCGCACTTTCTCATGTGCGTCCGTAAATGGAGAAATTTTAGATTAAATTTTTGGATCATTAACTCTCAAGTTTCAAATGAATTTTGTCCAAAAAGATAGCTTCTCGATCGATCATTTGACAAATTCAAATCCAAATCCAAAGCCAAAGCCAAAGCCAAGCTGAGCGAGCGACGACGACGACGACGCGAGTCTTAACTTGTTCTTGCCTCACTATCCACATGAAAGAATGCACCTTAATATATGCATAAGAAAGTTTCTTTCTCTCACCAATGTGGGAGAAACACTCTTCTTCAAAGTGAAAACACAATTCACTTTTTTCCTCCATTTTTCATTCACATTTCATCACTAGAACCCAGCAATCCCCCACATAAATGGGGAATGGCTATTTCATTTAAAAATATTCGGACAAGTGTGTGATCAACAAGCAAAGACTAATTACATCTGGATAAGTAGGTTTCCCTTTGAACTTTCCGTAGTGAACTTGCATCGGATCCACTCAGTCAATCGGTAGATGTGCTATCTTTGAAACATCAAACTTTAGTGTATACCTAGACAACACAAGTCACACAACCAACCTTTTACAGTTTATGGTTCTCACAGTTTTATTTGTTTCATCCATGAACATGACCTGATTTCATGAGAGCTTAGAGAATAGGCCTTTACTATCATTCTCCTTGAAGCGGCTTCCACTTCACTCTCACATAGGTGATTCCTAAACGTTCCAATCCTATAGATCAAACTATTTGGTCAAATCTGCCAAACTTAGAAACCATTAAAAGACTACCAACCATAAGTCTTATCCTTGTTTCCTGAACATTGTCTTCATCATGAGAATGGGTTGAGTTTATTGACAATGTTGAACCGTTAGTCATAACTTTGTTTGATCTCTTTGAACCTAGCTCTTGGGATCTCCAGTCCGCTAGGTAGAGTTACCGCTGTGATGACATATCCTAGACTGTAAACCCATTCCTTTCGATGATCTCTTAACTCCCTCTCTAGATAGGCCTTTTGTATGTGGATCCGACACATTATCATTTGACTTTACATAGTCAATCGTGATAATTCCACTAGAGAGTAGTTCTCTAACGATATTATATCTCCATCTTATATGACGAGATTTACCGTTATACATCATACTTCATGCCCTACATATTGCAGCTTGGCTATCACAGTGTATGCATACTGGTGCCAAATGTTTGGGCCAATAAGGAATATCTTCCAAGAAATTTTGGAGCCATTCAGCTTCTTCACCGGCTTTATCTAATGCGATAAATTCAGATTCCATTGTAGAGTGGGCAATACATGTCTGTTTGGATGATTTTCAAGAGACTTCTCCTCCACCTAAAGTAAATACATATTCACTCATGGATTTTACTTCATTCGATCCGGTAATCCAATTTGCATCATTATATCCTTCAATTACCGTAGGATATTTATGATAATGCAAAGCATAGCCTTGAGTATGTTTTAGATACCCCAAAACACTTTTCATTGCCATCCAATGAGTTTGATTGGGATTACTCGTATACCGAATCAATTTACTAATAGCACATGCTATATCTGGTCGTGTACATTTCATGATATACATCAAACTTCCCAACACTCTTGCATAATCCAATTGTGACTCACTTTCACCTTCATTCTTTTGAAGTGCAAAGCTCACGTCTAATAGAGTCTTGGCAATATTGAAATCCAAATACTTGAACTTGTCAAGTACCTTTTCAATATAATGAGACTGTGACAATGCCAACCCTTGTAGAGTTCTATGAGTTCTTATCCCTAAGATCATATCCGCAACTCTAAGGTCTTTCATATCAAACTTGCTCTCAAGCATTCATTTCGTAGCATTTATGTCAGAAATGTCTCTACTGATGATCAACATATCATCCACATATAAACAAACAATGACTTTGTGATTTGGAGTGTCTTTAATGTAAACACATTTATCACATTCATTTATTTTGAATCTGTTTGCCAACATGGTTTAGTCAAACTTTGCATGCCACTGTTTGGGTGCTTGTTTTAGTCCATAAAGTGACTTAACAAGTTTGCACACTTTCCTTTCTTTACTAGGAACCATAAAACCCTCGGGTTGTTCCATGTAAATTTCTTCCTCTAATTCTCCATTTAAGAATGCAGTTTTCATATCCATTTGATGGATTTCAAGACCATATACCGCAACTAATGCAACTAACATCCGAATGGACGTTATCCTTGTTACTGGTGAGTATGTGTCAAAATAATCAAGGCCTTCTTTTTGTCTAAAATCTTTCACAACAAGTCTTGCCTTGTATTTGTCAATAGTATCACCAGCTTTTATCTTCCTTTTGAAGATCCATTTAGAACCTAAAGGTTTATTTCCTGGAGGAAGATAAACCAACTCTCAAGTATGGTTGCTCAATATTGAATCAACCTCACTATTGACAGCCTCTTTCCAAAACGATGAGTCCGCAGACGACATCGCCTCTTTAAACGTTAGAGGTTCATTTTCAATAAGAAATGTTACAAAATCTTATCCGAAGGAAGTCGACGTTCTTTGTTGCTTACTACGCCTTGGATTCTCTTCATTAAGTACAATCTCCCTTAGTTTATCCCTAGGTCGTTTAGACCCTTCACTCGATAATTCATTTCGAGACTTATACGGATAAATGTGTTCAAAGAACTCAGCATTATCTGATTCAATTACCGTATTATTATGGATATCCGAATGTTCGGATTTATGAACCAAAAATCGATATGCTTTACTGTTTGTAGCATATCCGATGAAAACACAGTCCACAGTCTTTGGTCCTATTTTTACCCTTTTGGGTATAGGAACTTGGACTTTCGCTAGACACCCCCACACTTTGAAATATTTCAAGTTAGGTTTTCTTCCTTTCCATTTCTGATATGGAATAGATTGTGTCTTTCTATGGGGCACTCGATTGAGTATTCGATTTGCTGTAAGGATAGCTTCCCCCCATAAGTTTTGCGGTAAACCTGAACTTATAAGTAAGGCATTCACCATTTCCTTCAAGGTTTGGTTTTTCCTTTTCGCAATCCCATTTGATTGAGGTGAGTACGGGGCAGTAGTTTAATGGACAATTCCATTTTTCAAACATATCTCTGCAAAAGGAGATTCATATTATCCACCCCTATCACTTCTTATCGTTTTGATCTTTTTATCCAACTAATTTCAACTTCAGTTTTATATTATCTAAATGCATCTATTGCCTCATCCTTACTATTCAGCAAATAGATATAACAAAATCTAGTACAATCATCGATAAAAGTTATGAAATACTTTTTTTCACCACGAGATGGTGTCGACTTCAAATCACAAATGTCTGTGTGAATTAATTCTAAGGGATTGGAATTTCTTTCAACAGACTTATACGGATGCCTAGCATACTTCAATTCAACACATGTTTGACACTTTGATTTACTACACTCAAAGTTAGGCAAAACTTTCAAATTAATCAGTTTTCGCAAGGTTTTGTAATTGACATGTCCCAAACATTCATGCCATAATTCATTTGACTTAAGCAAGTAAGAAGAAGCCTCAACTTTATTCTTTTCAACAGCCATTGCATGAAGTTTGAAAAGGCCCTCATTGAGGTATCCCTTTCCTACATACATTTCATTCTTGCTTATTTCATCTTTCTCCGAAACAAACACACATTTAAAATAATTTTTAACGAGTAGTGTTGTCGACACTAAGTTCTTCCTAATAGTAAGAGCATGGAGAACATTGTTGAGGTTCGACATCTTGCCGAAAGTTAATTTTAGGAATATATTCCCACTTTCTTCAACCTTGGCTGTTGCATTATTTCCTATAAAGATCACTTCTTTGGGACCAGCGGTATCATAAGTAGCAAAAGCTTCTTTGTCCGCACAAACATATCTAGTGGCTCCTGAATCTAACCACCATTCATTTGGAATTCCAACTAGATTATATTCTGTGATCATTGCACACAGATTTTCAATCTTTCCAGTTGTTTCCTACGTGTTTATCTTATTTCTTTTCTTGTTCCTTTTCAGAACTTGACAACTTAGAGCTTTGTGGCCAATTTTACTACAATTGTAGCCCTTGCCTTTAAAATTTTTCTTGTTCTACTCTTTCTCTTGTCTAGAAGAATTCTTCCTCTTCATATTATGTGCAACATTATCTTTAACAAGATTTACACACATCATTGTTGATTTCTCACGCGATTTAATGTCCTCTTCTATCTTGAGACGAATCACAAGATCTTCTAAACCAAACACTTGGTTTTCAAACATTCTTTTTTCTGGAACATGAGGATATCTACTTGTGAACATTTGCATTTCTAGTTTGGTCAGCCAAAAGAACATCATTTACTGCAATTCTTTGAAGTTCACACCAGATTATTTTTTCGATTTCTCTATCGTTTCCATTGCTTCAGCAATATCTGAACGACTTAATGACGCAACATTGGTTGTCATTGGGACAACACCAATCACAACCGAATTAATTTGTTGTTCAGTTTCATTCGTCATTTCTTTGTCAAGCTTTGACAAACACTTTAGTATTTCAGAATACTAACTATAAAGAATTTAATCTTTAAACACTTGTTTCTAGTCAACAATGAAGTTTTTATGTCTTCAAATTATCAACCGAATGAACTTTGATATCTGACGAAGTTTTTATATTCTTCAAATCAAACACAAATTCAAATAGATTAAAAATTCATAGATTTTAAACTCCAGAAACTAATACAAAGAGTTCATCGAATCGGTGAAGTTTTTATATTCTTCGAACCGAATTCACAATCCAATTTCTCGGCAGAGTTTTTATATTCTTTAAACCGGGGGAGTAGAAATCGAAAGATTTAGTCTCCACAAAATCAGACACTATACAGATTAACAAGTACTTAATAAATTTCTTGAGATTGTTGTTTTTCGGATTTAGTAAAATATGTATTTTCCAATAATAACTTCAATCACATGTTTAAAATAAAATAAGAACAATCACATGAAGTTGTAACTTTGTATTTAAACAACAAGAACTTCAACTTTAAGTTCAAGAACAAGTTCAAGAACAACAAAGAAGTTCAACAACTTCAAACACAAGTTCAACAACTATGAACTATCAAAATGAAGTTTCTACTATTTTCTGAAAAATAGCAAAATCGTAAGAAAAAGATGAAGACAAAAATGGAGAATCAAGTCCATCGAATTCACGGCGTGTTCTTAAGGAATTTATTCCCCTCCAGTACCCGAGGTTATGGAATCTTTCCTCCCAGGATAAAATGATTCACTTCAGTAGAATAGTGGTACCTCAAATTCTACCGAACAACGAACTCACTTAACGATTTGATGATCACACTTGAGTTTTTCAAGAAGAAGAAGATGTTTTTCTTTACTAAATTTGTCACGCCCCGTATCCCAACGGGATGGACTGGTACCCGGAGCCGACAAGGCCCGAGAGAACCAATCTTTGCTCAAGTCCATTCATATGCATGCCATAAAAAACATCACCAACACGTAAGAACATAAAATGCTAATGACGAAAATCATGGAGCATGTGATCTATATATATATACGTGAAACTTGGCCGTTAGGGCCATCAAGTCAAAAGGATATACATCTCTTACGTTCATGTACCCATATATGTCTACAAAAGCCTCTAACAGATGCATTTACAAGACTAACTGAAAGTCGAGACAGGTCCCCGCTTTATAGAGCATGTACAATACCAAAACACATATACAACTGTGACTCGGAAAGCCCCGAACCAACTAGAGCTCACCAAAGATCCGCAATTAACCGGCAACCTACTGTGGAGGCCTACTAGCACCTGCGCCTGCAACAAGTAAAGTAAGTCCCACAAGGGACGTCAGTACGAAGAATGTACTGAGTATGTAAGGCTCATAAGAAACTGTATGATACGTAAATACATCAATGAACTCAAATACAAAAGAATAACCAATATGGATAAGTTAACACTCTGTATGTTGGAAACCATGTACATTGCTTTCATTACTTTCTTTGCTTCTTTACTTCCCTGCTTATTCATCATCACTTGTATCACTATGTACCCGGGCCCCGACTGATCAGTGGGTCTTTACATAACATAACGTTATGTTGGGATCGGCTCAAGCTAGGCTTAGGCCTCTAGAGCTACCACCCATGAATCAATATATCGGGCTCGACTCGAGCTAGGTTATCACCTCTAGAGCTGCCACCCATAAACCAACATATCAGGTTCGGCTCAAGCTAGGTTCTTACCTCTAGAGCTACCCCCTGTCAGGTTCGGTCCGAGCTAGGCTTATGCCTCTAGGATTACCCCCTGATCCAATAATCTCGGGATCGGCTTGAGCTAGGCTTCGCCCTCAAAGCTACCACCCATACTCAATCATTAACCACATGTGCATTACTTCTTTCATTACTTTTGAGATTGATACAATGATAGTGATAACATTATTGGAAACATAACATTATTGGAACCATGGGACATTTGTCAATGCATATGAGACATGTGAATCACAATTGATCAATGAGTAGGAAACATGTGATAAACAATGATTGATACCCGGAAATAGGATACCTTAGAACATGTCGGAATGGAACAAGTACAATGTCAATGTGAATACTATGTGCTGCAGAAGGATACGGATAGAGTAACCTTACATACTTTCACTTCCATGTATGAATACACAAGCCTATATATGAACACAATAGTCCAGCTCCTTCCTTACGTTTCACTCTACAACACAAATACATACCGGAGCTTACATTAACAACTAGTTACCTTACAAATGTACAAGACGACAAGGAGCTATATGACTGCCATATAACGTCATTTCATCCTTTACAATAAAATCTGATGCATTATCATACCAACAACACCATAATATTCAACCCATTGACCAAGACATTATACATCAATAGCATTACATGCCTCCATACGACCCCTTAAAGTCATTAAAATGATATCATAAGTTGATAATTACATCCATGAAGGGTATAGGGGCTTCGAGGGGTCAAAGGGATGCAAAAACAAGCAATTCGGGGTTCTGGGTTGACCTACGAAGCCACCTGCGCCTGCAGGTGGCTGAGGTGCGCCCGCAGGTGACCTTTGGCAGTAGCCAGAGTCACCTGCGAAGTCACCTGCGCCCGCAAGTGCTTCGTCTGCGAGGGCGGGTGCCCGTTTAGGCCAAAAAGGGTCTCTTTTGGGTCTTTTTATGCAATGAATGGTCCATGATCATAACTAAACTTCTTTTGATATATTTTAGATCATCTTGGATGCCAAAAATCAGCCATGGTTCCACAACACACATGAACATCACCAAAACCACACTTTTCCTTCAATACACCACCAAATCCATGCACAATTTTGCAATAACAATTCCAAACATTATGTACAAGAATAAAACAAGTTAAGGCTATAATCATATCTCACATGTCAATATTGAACCCATCAAGTTCACCTCCTTCAAGACCACAAGTCCATTTTCAAGTTTACAAGGCAAAAACCTTCACCGATTACAAAAATAGACAGTTTTACACATAGCACACTTTCCAACACTTTGCCAACACAACCAACATGATTTATACACCATCTTAAACATATAATATACTAAACCATGAGAATAAATACTTACCAAAGTTTACCAAGGAGTGATCTTGTCCCAACAAGTGTATTTGCCTTAGGGTTTGTGTGTAGAGAAAAGGTTTGGATAATTCTAGAAAATGGCATGTGTAATGTGTTGAATAAAAATTTGATTTTTCTCTTGCTTTATATGGTCCCCTTAAGTCATCCTTAGCCACATATACCACATTAAATGAGGGCCTCACTTGGTCAATTGAAAGAATGGGTCAAATACCCTTTGGGCCATGTCTTTTGCTCCACCTTTGGGCTTCAATTGGGCCCAATAGCACAAGATTTATTTAATGCCCAATAAATTAATGTATAATTCATCAAATCTCTCATGTTTAAATATTTCCATGAATGTTACGGTAATCAACTAGACTCAGAAACCTACGGGGTGTTACAAAATTCATCACTATACCTGAGGAAAAATTCAGGTATTTATAGCCAAAAGGTAGTGCTTCAGAAAGGAAGCAATGGTTCTCAAACGGATGCACTGTTTCGGACTGTCGCCAACCTATGCTGGCCACCTGCGCTCGTCCTCAGGTGATCCACCTACGTCCGCAGGTGATGTTTCGGTCAAAGGCAGAAACTTCTGTCTGGCCTGCGTTCCTGGTCTGCGCCAGCAGGTGACGACCTGCGCCCCCCGTAGGTCATCTTTTCCGTTTTGAAACAGTGTCTCGAAGGGTCACGTTCCTTCGAGGTGCGTTGTGACATGCGTACGCACTTCCTCATGTGGGTTCGTAAATGGAGAAATTTCAGATTGAATTTTTGGATCATTAACTCTCAAGTTTCAAATGAATTTTGTCCAAAAAGATAGTCTCCCGATCGATCATTTTCCAAATTCAAATCCAAATCTAAATCCGAAGCTGAGCTGAGCGAGCGACGGAGATGACGACGCGAGGTTTAACTTTTTCTTGCCTCACTATCTACATGAAGGAATGCATCTCAATATATGCACAACAAAGTTTCTTTCTCCCACTAATGTGGGAGAAACACTCTTCTTCAAAGTGAAAACACAATTCACTTTTTTCCTCCATTTGTTTCCTTCATTTTCCATTCACATTTCATCACTAGAACCCAACACTTGGGATCTATCTATAGGGGATGTAGTTGGGGATTCAATAATTGTACACTTCTTTTTTTTTTCATAGTGAAAAGCTCTCTCTGCTTTTGCTCGGAGGATTAAGCCTAGCCGAACCTCGTTAAATCCTTGTGTTATTTTTCTTCTCTATTTTCTTTTTGCATGATTGTGTGCTAGTTAACCCACGCTATTTTCGCAACAGAATGCATTGATAATGACTTGAAAAAGAAAGTCGTAACAATATACTGAAATTAGAATATGAATAGTCATAAATAATACTCCCTTCGTTAACTTTTACTTGTCATATTTGGACTTGACACGTCCACTAAGAAAACAATTATTAACATGACTATTTTACCACAATACCTCTATTAATTGATGTTTAGTATTGCTCTAGAAAAATTATTTAGAGAATAAATAATTATGCTAAGGATATTAAACATGAAAAAAATAATTATCTTTTTTTAATATGTTAAAAGTGACAAGTAAAAATAAAAATTATTTTTTGTATAGTGGATAAGTAAAAATGAACGAAGGGAGTGATAGAAAAACGTAAAGACTTTAAATGAAAGTTATAAACACTATATGCTTAATAAATAGTACTCCCTCTATCCATCTTTACTTGTCCACTATTGATTTGACATACTTTTTTACAAACAATAAATAACAGGAATAGTTTTATCATATCACCCTTCAAATATAATAAATTCAATATTTTAAAAAATGTATATTGGGTAATGACTATAGTTATTAACTAAAGGTAAAATGGATACAAGTGAGTACATTACGATCTTTTAATAAGTTTTTCAAATTGAAAAAAATATTGTTGAACATCTATTTTTAGTAAGTTGGACAAGTAAAAATGAATGGAGGGAGTAACATAATAAAATAGTACTCTCTCCGTCCATCTTTACTTGTCCACTATACTAAAAATAGATGTCTAATAATACTTGTCCAGTTTGAAAAATCAATGGATAATTTACCCATTTTATCCTAAACATTAAATACGATTCATTATCCAATGCATTTCTCAAAGTACTAAATTTATTATATTCAAAGGGTAATATGGTATACCCCTATCATATAATATTTCTTAACATGTGTGTCAAAGACAAGACGTAGGGAGAACTAAATTTAGTGGCCAAACATAACAAATTTTTTTTGCCATTCTTATCTGTGGGGAAAGCGAGTTATTCGAGCAATGAGTTTGCGTATACTTAGGACCCGTTTGGCCATAGATTTTCTAAGTAGTTTTTGGAGAAAAAAAAATTGGCAAATAGTGTTTGGCCATACAATTTATTATTATTTGACAAATAATTCAAATTCTCAAATACTAGAAAAAACTATTTGGGCCAAATTTTATTTTTTATAAATTTTTAAAAGTGAAATATATTTTCCAAATACTATGATCAAACACATAGTAAAACTTCACTTAAATCTTCACCAAAAAATAATTTGTCAAAAATATTTAGGAATTTATGGCCAAGGCTTATACTACTCGTTAATCAATGAAATGTTACGTAAATCAAATCAAAAGAAGTGACCTAATTTTACTTATTTATTGCAGTAGCTTATCTTCATCCGTCATCACTCTTTGACAAATGTGGCACATGAGTAAAATTTTCAAACTGTTTTTTTCTTTTTCCTTCATATTTTAATCTTTAATTTGTTAGTAAAACAAAATATTAAAATAAAAAATTATAAACGTTTAACATGTTACAGAAACAAACTAAAGGTAGTCTTCTTTAAGAATATGAGCTCTAAACATTTTACACGTACTTTTTCTCACTTTATGCGGCTTAACAAATTTGTGAGAAATTTATTATGTGTGTATCTATTCGGCATTGAAATATGCCTGACAAATAAAAATGACCTGAAAAGTTATTTAAATTGACGATGTATATTACTTAAATTATATTGTAGATATTCAATCACAAAAGATATTAATTAATTGCTTCCAACAATTTATTTATATGACAAGAATAATGTTTTTGTTTGACTACAAAATGTTCAAACTAGTTTAGATATTTTTTTCGAGAGAATTGTGGCTTATATCAGTGCTTTGAAAATATTTATGAAAATATATAATTTTGTTTGGAATTAAGGAATTAACATTAGAATTAAACCAAAACTTAGATGACTTATTTCATACCTTTTTAGAGAGTAAATATCTTAAAAAGTCACTCAACTTTGGAGAATTATCTTGGAAAGTCATTCATCTTTATTTTGTATCAATGAAATCATTCAACTTTGATTTATTCTTTTATAAAATCACTCAATCAAATTTATAATAAAAAATAATTTAACATGATAGAATAAATTATTTTTATCCATGTAAATTTTAGATCTCACAAATAAAATAGAAATTTTAAAACTCATATTTTACACCCGTATCACCAACAATCCCGTAATTATTAAATTATAAACCTAAACTTTTACGGAATTTTACAATACTCTTTAAATTATTATTTTTCACGAAAAAATTCGACCTCCGCATGTCAGTTTGCGTTCTCGCTTTTTTGTGCTGAAGATTTTATTAAAAAATAACTAAAAGTATGTATATCAATATGTGTATAGGGGCTTGATTTCTTTCTTTTTTTTTAAGAAAAAACTAAATAGACTACATTTTTCTTCTATTCAAATAAAAGAAAATATTAAATGATAAATAGATACACAAAAAAATATAAGTGAAACTGAATTGTTTTTTCATTTTTTTTCCTATCAATTTTTTAATTTATTGTCTTTTTTTTTTCCTTCCAGTTTCTTATCCCCAAGATAAATTATAAGTTTGAAATGCTTTGCCTTCCCTCAAATCTCTCCTTTATATGTTTTCCTTCTTTTTTTTTTTAGTATAATTATTTTCCTTTTATGTGATAACTCCAAAAAAATTAAACCCCCACCCCAAAAAAAATTAAAAAAAATACTATTATGGGTCGGTGAATCAAGTATAAGATATGACTAATGAATCTTTTTAAATTTTTTTTTTTTTTTTTTTGAAATTCATATCTATATGACATAAAAAATAATATATTCTATCACGTTAGATTATTTTTTTATGATAAATTTGATTGAAGGATTTTATAAAAGAAAAACTCAAAAGTGAGTGATTTTATTGATACATAATAAAGTTGAATGACTTTACAAGTAATTCCTCATAGTTGACTAAACTTTTGAGATATTTTTGCAAGAAATACCAGTGTTATGTATTTTCAAAACATATAAATCTATTTTAAATGAAGGAATTATCATTCGAATTAAACTAAAAATTAAACGGCTTGACCTTCATCTTCATGTGCTTCAAATTCCATCACTCTTTCTTTAAAAGAATGAGCAATATTATTATATATTATATATTATATATTTGTTTTTCCGTCATAAGATCTAAGATCTTATATCTATTTCAAAGTTCATGAACAAATGTGAATACAGCTAGCGACTTTGAATAACAATTATGAATAATGAAATATTTAACGTGGCCACGAGATAAACACTGTGAATCTGTGATCTGCAAACTGCAACCCAAAGAGCCTAAACAGTATTTTTAATTATTATTTTCTCTAAAACTCACCCCTTAATTACTGTAAAAGTAAGTCGTTCAGGAATGCTGGTCCTAATTAGTCATTGAACAATAAATCATCATTTGTTAGGTGCTTGCATTGGGAACTGTGTAGACCTAATTAAAATTTTAGCTAATGCTTCCAGCTATATATTTCACCTTAATTATTTAATTGGAGTTGTATCATGTAAGTTACAGCGTGAATGATTGAACTCCCTCCATTTCAAAAGAATGACCTACTTTTTTTTTTAGTCCGTTTCAAAAAGAATGATCTTTTTTTTTTTGGCAATATTTTAATTCCAACTTTACATATGACATGTTTAAGATCGCAAGATTCAAGGATATTTTGGTACATTTGCCATAACTTAATTTAGGACCACAGGATTCAAAAGTCTTCTTTATTTTCTTAAATTCCGTGTCAAATCAAATTAGGTCATTCTTTTTAAAACAGAGGGAGTACTATTTAACAAGCATACGCAACTCTTAACTTGAACTATATAGAGGAGAAGTTATGGTTGTCTCACGATTGTTCTCATTTCTATTGTATTCTTATTTATGTTAATTTCTTCATAAATGCAAACTAATTAGGACTCCTTTCAAGATGAACTTTTTTTCTTTCCTTTTTTGCATAATTAATGTTGTTTGATGATACACTCTATTTTTTCCAGACTTCATTTGTGGAATTACATTAAATATGTTATTGTTGTTGTTGTTTGGAAGATGAGTTTTTCAAATTTTAGAAATTTGAAATTTTTCCTACTCACATAACTTAACTTTTGAATATTATTTTTTAAACTTCACCTTCAAATAAGTACTATTTTTTTAAAAAAAAAAAAAAGTTTACTGAATTCATGTCCAAACGCTAGACAGAAGTGTTTAGCTTGCAAAGTCAATAAGAATCATTTGCCCTTTTGTTCTTATATTATAAACAATTTGATCTCATGAAAGTAGAGACGTGCACATATTTATGGAAAGGGTATTTCTGTAACTTCTCATCATGTCAACAGAACTACCCCGTCTTATCCTTTGTAAATTCGACCACACGCCAGGGGTATCTTTGTCATTAAATCAGCCGGCTTCATGGCTCTAATTGAAATCAAGAAAACTGGGGTGGATGGATGGCTGCGAGAACGGATATTCGCATAACAAAAATGGCATAATTCCTTACGTGCAGTGTGCATATTCTTTTATTCTTCTCCGACTTGGCTGGACCCACATAATCCTACGTGACAAATCTGGTGATGTGGAAACTGGATGACGTGGAATTTCTCTTGGCTAGTGTTCTTTTACCATTTTCTACAATAAAATAAATATTAGACACGCGAACATATTTTACTCTGCTGTGAATGATGGATTTGTTTAATCAACTCGATTGCTTAATTTTATAATTGAACCAATTAGCGTAGCATGGTTGGTAATGTGACATAATAATCGGTGGGAAAAAAAAAGTATCCATGCGCACTCATACATTGACAAATATCAATGACATAGCTTGTCTGAGATGGTAATCTTTTTTTTCTTTTTTTTTGACTCGTCTGAGATGGTAATCCATGTCAATATTTTATGTACAAATATAATTATACTACAGTTTGTCAGTATTTTCCTAGTCCCGTTAGTACATTTTAACATTTAAGAGTCAGAGGAGTTTTTTATTGACTGTAAAACTTTTATACATTTTTAAATATGTAAATTATCAATTATTGTAGTTTACAGTATTTTTACGTAGTTTTCAAATCTGTAAATTTTATTTTCAAAATCTCATATTTGAGTTCATAGTGAAAACTAAATAGTTTAACTCACGAAATTTATAAAATACCACGTAAATTAAGATGGAGGGACTATGAGTTAAAAATGAAATGAATAGATCAATATGCGGTATGAAAAAATCATTGATTTAGTTTAGGCGGTTTAACTATTCAAAAGATAAATAAACCCTAGGGAACATTGTCCCCGAATCTCGTCCTTTTTGTATCCCATCCCATTTATTCACGTTGTTTTTAGTAACGTAATGAGTGGAGGGGGATCCCAGATCTTTCAGATATGGTTGGACTCCTGAACTCATATCCCGACTGGCCATAAGATTATTAATCTGACATTACAGCTCTGAAGCTAGGATGGATCACCAGTGCAATACCAGAACTTTGTAACATAACTCCGGAATCTGAATTTTTCATGAACAAGACCTATCCTACCTGTCATATTTGAATATCAGATTTAATGTTATTTTTGTTGAGTCACATTCTATATGTTGTAGTTGTCACATGTCATTTCCTGATTTGCTCAGGCGTCATGTCCGATTTTTATCCCATACAATAACACAATATTATGTCAAAACAAAACTCAATCTTCCCTCCTTTTCTATATTTTCTTTTAAAAGAAAAGTGCGAAAGCTAATTTTCTTGAATTATTAGCTTGAGTTCTTCCAAATTTACATAATTCTTAATTTTCACATTTGATTTTGCATGTTTAAACTTGTATTAATTTTTGACCCATACATGTATATCTAGTATCTATACTCCGCGCTTGAAAGTTATATATGGGCTAAGATATAAACGCATAATCAAAAGCTAACATGATTCGCATCTCACAGGGGTTTGATGATTTTCTATTACCGTGCATCAAAAATTCCTTTGCCATGAGAAGTGCTGAGCTAATGACAATAATCATGAGATTGAACTTGTGTAGCCATTGAAAATTGATACGACTAGCTTCTAACAGTGGGAGTCACATCCAAAAAAGGAGTTTAGTAGATTTTTCTTCGTTGGAAAATCATAGATGGTCCCTTTTTTGTGTAACTATTAGGTTCTGTATTCTCTTATAGTGAAGAAGGTATTTTGAAATTGTGTCAAATTACACTTTGGAATTTTTTGAATACCCTTATTAATTCCTAGTCGTTCCACCCACTTTCCTTTCTATTATGAAAAAGCTTCATATGTATGTTTCACTTCTTTAGACTCCAATAATACACAGTAAAATCCATGCATTTGAACAATGTTTAGATTTTAAATTGGAGAGAAGTGTTGAAAACACTCCAAACTTGGCGCGAATTATTACTTTAGTTCTCGAACTATACCTATTATTAGAAACACCCTAAACTTGATTAAATAAATTTAAAAACACCCCTAAGCTTGACTAAATAAATTTAAAAACACCCCTAAGATGTCATAATGCATAACAAGTGGTCTCAAACTCTTGTGGGAGTGTATACTGCTTAAAAATAATGCCACATAAGCATTAAACGACAAAAAATCTCACTTTTAACTTTTCTTTTTAATTTTTATCACACCCTAACTGCTACTACAATTCTTCTTCTTCCCATTTAAGTTTTTCTCCATTAAAACACACCCCAAGTTTGAACTTAGACTTTTTTTTACCATCTTATTTAATTGCTAAATTTTTTAACCTCAATTGTTTTGATAACTATACTTTGTAGATGTGGATTTCTGGTAGCGTTGAAAATTTCATGGTCGGATGACAATCTTGGAAGGAGATTTAATTAGAACCCACCCACTAAATAAATCCCAAATCAAAATGAAGGGAGATCATTACCGATACTTTTATCAAAGATTTTTAGGCTAAAATCCTTTGATTTTCATGAAAATGGAAATCAAAGAGTTATGTTATTATGAGGAGGGGGTCTATCGGAAACAACCTCTCTACTTCATCTGAGGTAGTGGTATGGACTGCGTACTCTTTACCCTCCCCAGACCCCACCTGGTGGGAATACACTGAGTATGATGTTGTTGTTGTTGTAGGAAGAATTCTAGAGATATGAGAGAGTTTGTAGGGTGATTTTATCGGATTGGGTTATTTTAGTCGGTTTATTTTTTTAAATGTCTTTTGTTTTCTTGTTGGTTTTAAATATCAACATGGATGCCACATAAATAACACATCAGCAAACAAGTGCAGCTGGACCACGAGTGAATACACGTTAGTTAGATATGGCAAAATGAATGCATTTTTAAATTTATTTAGTTAATTGTAAGGGTGTTTTTAATACTAGGTATAATTTAAGGATTAAAGTAATAATCTGCGCCAAGTTTGAGGTTATTTTCAACACTTCACTCTTTTAAATTATGTATGGCTATAAGGTTATGTTGCATGTTAAGATACCGAACAAAGAAAAATAAGAGCAAGTGATGAGTAATGGCGTTATTTAAGACTCCTCGATGATAATCAAAAGGAGGATGCATGATAGATCGCACATACACTCACTCACTCTGTCTCTCTCTCTCACTATATATTAAATACTCCCGCTGTTTCTTTTTAGTTGTCATGTTTTATTTTTCGAAAGTCAATTTGACTAATTTTTAAAGTTATTAGTTAGATTAATTCAATATTTTAAAATAAAATTTAGATATTCAAAAACTATGTAAAATGTACTATGAATTGCAAAAAAAAAATTTCAATATGATTAAAAAAATAGATCGTAAAATGTTGGTAAAAGTTTATATCGTTTGATTCTAAAAAGGCATAATACATAAACATGCCCTTTAACTTGGCCTCAGATCACATCTATGACCTCTAACTTTGGATGTGCACAAGTAGACACTTAAATTTGTATAAAGTTGAACAAGTAGACACATGTGTCCTATGCGGCGTCTTATGTGGCCAATTCTTGTCCTACATGGCGTCCTACTTGTATTATGCTACATAGGACACATGTATTTACTTGTTTAACTTTATACAAGTTTAAGTGTCTATTTGTGCACACCCAAAGTTGGAGGTCATAGATTTGATCCGAGGCCAAATTAAAGGGCATGTTTATGTATTGTGCCTTCTAAAAAAGAAAGGGATAACTACACAAAAGTACAACTAGCAAATATACTTTATATTTAAGTAGCCAAAAATATATTTTACACTTTATAGCCCAAAATCTGATTTGACCATTCACTGTGAACTAACTTTTCTTTCTAGTTATATGGGGAACAACACTTCTCATACCAAATTCCCAGCTTCTTCTTCACGATTTTCACTTAAATTCTTTCTCAATTCTCTCCCAAAAAACTTCAAACAAATTAGTGAAAAATTCAGCATTATTTTGGATTTTTTTTCTACAGTTTGGGGTTCCAATATTTTTATAAATAAGCTCTGTTTCGAGTGGGTATAGTTATAAAAGATCGGTTATGTATTGAGGAGCCCAAATCTAAAATTTTAGATGATTTGGTGTAGTTTTGAGGTGTTTTTGGATGAATTTAATGCTTGGATTCGAGGAAGAAGATGAAGTCTGTTTTTTTTGTACAACATTGTATATATTTGTATATTGTATTATATATTATTGTATATACAATACAGTTTTTTTTATTATATTGCATAATGTTATATATACAATTATTCAATAATATACATAATTATACAATTATATACATATTTATATATACTGTTTAAACAATGTATTTGCATTGTATAAGTGAGTATAAAGTGAAGAGCAACAAGAAAATCAACGAAATAAAAAGACTGTATTGTATATACAATAATATACACCTCAAAAACTACACCAAAACCTTAGATTTGGGTTCCTCAATATATAACCGATCTTTTGCAATCATACCCACTCGGAATAGAGCTTATTTATGAAAATTCAATTTTTAAATTTTGAAGCTTGGAACTTCAACTCCTCAGTTCAACGGCTTCAATCAGTATGATTCTCAAGTTCAATTTCTATCTTTCCAGTTGGATTTAGTTTTCCAGTTCATGTCATTTATTCATACTCTGTTTTCGTGTCCTCTCATTTTGTGGATATCTTTTGACGTCTAATTCTCCTTATGTATATTTGCAGGAGGTCTTAGCTTTTCTATTGGATGGACTCCATGAAGATTTGAACCACTTCAAGAATAAATCTTATGTTGAAGCTAAGGATGGAGATGATCGTCCAAATGAAGAGATCGTTGATGAATACTAGAACTATAAGAGAGAGAGTAATAATTTGGCTAAAGATGTAAAGTAACTTTCTTTTTCTATACAATTGGGTCATATTTGGTAATGTAACATAGAGTGGACTATATTTTGTAATGTAACATTACTAATTGCATTTATTTTTTTTGTAATTTCTCCAAAAAGAAAATGTTGGTGAAATTACAATTGAAAAAATACAAATGAAGAAAATAAAAATATCATCTTCTTGGCTGAGACACGGATATCTCGCTCTCTTTAAGGAGCTTCAAGCCCACTGCAGCAAATGTTTTATCGGTCCAGCAATAATCTTCTTGACTTTTGCCCTCCAGGATACAACAGTCTTCTCACAAAGTACAACTCAACAAACTCTGGACAAGAGTTGAGTTCAAAGCTCCACAAAAAGGAACACCTCCCTTCAACTAGTAAACTCTCTATTTTACTAACTTTAGTGAACTCTCTCTTTTATAGTTAATTCATTTCTTCTTCTTACCTTATGATCAAAATATGCAAAACCCTTACCATATATATAGGTGAGGAAATCATCCAAGAGAAGAAAAATGTGAAGTGGTCACGAGAGATATAAGGACTACCTGGCTGAAGCTAAAGCAATTAGTTCAACCTCCATGATAGAGTTAACAATAATTGTTTGCTTTTTTGATTTTCAACAAATAACAC
This sequence comes from Capsicum rhomboideum, assembly GCA_031232105.1. Lineage (NCBI taxonomy): Eukaryota > Viridiplantae > Streptophyta > Magnoliopsida > Solanales > Solanaceae > Capsicum > Capsicum rhomboideum. The sequence continues at coordinate 35,507,640 of CP124716.1, forward strand.
CACCACCCAAAGTAAAAATATAACCGGTAGTAGATAAAGAATCACCTGATAAAGTGTTCCAATCCGCATCACAAAAGCCTTCAAGTACAGCAGGATATTTTTTATAGAACAAACCACAAGTTTTTGTCCCAATAAAATATCTCATAACTCTTGTTATAGCATGCCAGTGTTCATTACCTGGCTTACTAGTAAACCTGCTAAGTACTCCTACTGCATATGCAATATCAGTCTAGTGCAATCAGTCACATATCTCAAACTTCCAATTATGCTAGCATATTCCTTTTGATTTATAACATCATTTTCACTTTCAACAGGTAACAAGTGAACGCTAGAATCAAATGGAGTTACAACATGGTTGCAATCAAGGAAATTATATTTTTTAAAAATTTTCTCAACATAATGTGACTGGTCAAGGAAAATTCCATCACATGTTCTAGTAATTTTTATTCCTAGAATGACATTTGCCTTACCAAGATCTTTCATATCAAAATGGCTTCTAAGAATATTTTTAGTCTCTCCAATAACATTCATGTAAGAGCCAAAGATCAATAAATCATCAACATGTAGGCAAATAATAACATGCGAATTATTCCAAGACTTATGATATATGCACTTATCACATTCATTTTTTTTAATGCCATTATCAATCATGCAGGAATCAAACTTTTCATGCCATTGCTTAGGTGCCTGTTTCAAGACATATAGGGATTTAGTAAGTTTACATACTTTGCTTTCTTGGCCAGCTTCAACAAACCACTCGGGTTGTTCCATGTAAATCTCCTCATTTAGGTCTCCATTTAAAAAAGCAGTTTTTACATCCATTTGATGAATTTGTAAATCATAAATTACAGCAATTGCAATTAGAAGCCTAATCGATGTAATTCTAGTTACCGGAGAAAAAGTATCAAAAAATTCTAGGCCTTCTAGTTGCTTAAAACCTTTAGTCACTAGTTTAGCCTTATATTTATCAACTGATTCATCCAGTTTTAACTTTTTTCGTAAGACCCATTTACACCCAATTGTTTTACAACGCGGTGGTAAATCAACTAGTTTCCAAGTTTTATTGAAAATTAGTGATTCCATTTCATCATTTACAGCCTCTTTCCAAAAGATAGCATCATGTGAAGATAAAACTTCTTTTAAAGTGAGAGGGTCATCTCCAACATTAAAAACATAATAATCAGGACCAAAATCTTTTTCTACTCTAGCTCTTTTACTTCTTCTTAACTCAAAATCATCATCTTCTTTATTTTTCAAAATAGAAGTAATAGAACTAGGTAGTGGTAAAATATTTTCTTGAATCCTTTGACCCCCACTATTTTTAGAATCAAAAGGAAATTTGTCTTCATCAAAAATAGCATCACCAGATTTTATTATAATACTATCTTCAAGATTAAAAAATCTATAGACTGTGCTATTTGAAGCATAACCCAAAAAGCACAAGTAGTAACTTTTTTACCCAACTTAGAGATTTTAGGATCCATTAACCTTACATAGGCTAAGGAACCCAAACTCTTAGATATCCCAAATTTGGCTTGTGACCTTTCCACAATGCAAAAGATGTTAATTTGGTCTTTTTATGAGGCACACGATTCAACACATAGCAAGCAGTCAAAAGAGCTTCACCCCAAAAGTTTAAAGGTGCACTAGACTCAATTAACATGGTATTAGTTAACTCAACCAAAGTTTTATTTTTCCTTTCTGCTACACCGTTAGATGCAGGCGAATAAGGAGGAGTAGTTTCATGAATTATACCCAATGATCTAACAAAAGAATTGAATTCATTTGACTCATATTCACGGCCTATATCAGTTCTTATTCTTTTTAATTTTCTATTAAACTGATTTTCAACTTCTGGAGAAAAGTTTTAAAATTCTCAAAAGCATCACTTCTATTTTTCATCAAGTAAACATAAGTAAACTTAGAAAAATCATCAATGAAAGTAATAAAATATCTATTTCCTCCATGAGTTAAAATTCCTCCAAGTTCACAAATATCAGTATGAACTAATTCTAATAAATTAGTTTTTCTTTCAACTTGAAAAATGAGGACTTTTTTTGATTTTGACTTTACTACAAGCCTCACATTTTTCAAAATTCTTTTTGATCATTAGAATTAATCCTAAACTACTCATTATTTCCACATAACGATCATTGATATGACACAAATGAGCATGCCAAAAATTAGTAGAATAAAGCATATAAACAGAAGTAGAAGTTTTATTCATTTCAACATTCAGCTTGAACATCCCATCACAAGCATACCCTTTTCCCACAAAAATACTATTTTTCACAATTACATATTGGTCAGATTCAATAATCTGTTTGAAGCCTGCTTTATTAAGAAGAAAACTAGACATCAAATTTTTTCATTTGAAAGAAGTATAAAGTATATCTTTTAAAGTCAATACCCTTCCAGAAGTGAAACTCAATTCGACATCTCCCTTTCCAAGCACTTGAGTGGTGTGAGAATCACCAAGCATGATGGTTTTGGGCTCCTCAAAAGAAGTATATTTTTTAAACCAGTGTTTGTCATAGCAGACATGATGATTTGCACCAGATTCAGTCCACCATCCATCAACATTCTCCACTATGTTTATGTCTGTTATTACCGCCACAAATGGTTCTTCGGTAACGTTTGCCTGAGGTATAGGCTCACGTTTTTGAAATTTGCAAAATCGAGCAATATGCCCACTCTTGCCACAGACAAAGCACGGTCCCTTTTCTTGTACATGTTGATTTTTGGCTTGGTTATTTCCACCATTAATGTCCTTGGGATGTCTACCATTATTTTTCTTGAATTTTTTCTTCTTAGGCTTCAAAGAAGTATTTTTGTTAGCATTAGGGGTAGCATTATTTGAAGTAGTTAAATTTATCTTCGGTGTGATGTTGTTCTCTTCTGTTTGCAAAAGTGCATCTTGGCCCCTTGCTTCTTCCATGCGGATTCGCATTATTAAAGTCCCAAGAGAAGTTTTCTTTTGTTTATGGCGCATAGTTTTTTGAAATTCCTTCCAAGAAGGTGGAAGTTTATCTATTATGCCACAAACAATAAGGTTATCTCCAATTTTGACTTCCTCGGACCTGAGCTCTCCAATAATCATTATAAAGTCCTGAGCTTGGTCTACCACTGATTTGTTGTCCATCATTTGAAAACGAAAAAATTTGCTAGCTGCATATTTTTTTGCTCCAGCCTCTTCGGTATCATACTTACTTTGCAATGTTTTCCAAATTTTCTTTGCACTAGAGTAAGTTCTATCATAATAATCATAAAAAATTTCAGATAGACAGTTAAGTAAAAAATACCGACACTTGTAGGAGTCACCATCGTACTTTTCAACTTTCTCTTGAAGAGAAATAAGTTGATCATCATTCATGGAAGAGTAATCTACTTTATTTGGATTCTTCTCAGTTAAAACATAAGAGACATTGAGAAGACTTAAGTAGAAAAATACTTTACCTTCCACCTCTTGAAATGAGTACCGTTGAACCAAAATGGCTTGTTAAGATCTCCCATCTTGACATCCACGGATTTTTCAATTGTTGCCATTGAATCTCCTTAAAATTGTTGGTGAAATTACAATTGAATCTCCTTAAAATTGTTGGTAAATGCAAGGAAAGGGCCGGAAAATTTGGTATCATACTTCATATTTGTTTCAATTTGTGCTTTTGTCAGAGAACTTTCTTGTAACAAAATCTCCATGACATTACATTATGGGCCTCAACAGTACTTATTTGTCCTTATAGGACAAGACAAGTCTTTCTATGTGGGTATTTCCATGCATTCCAACTTCTATCTTGCTTAGATCAAGTGGGGACATCGTATATAAATGGCATAATATATAAATGTATTCTTTAACTTGGTTTCAACTTTTATTCATGCTCTTCAACTTTGGATGTGCATAAGTAGACACTTATGCTTGTATAAAGTTGAAGAAGTAGACACATGCGTTATATGTGGCGTCCTACGTGACCAATTCGTATCCTACATGACATCTTACATGTATTATGTCACATAAGACGTGTGTGTCTACTTGTTCAACTTTATACAATTTTAAGTGCCTACTTGTGCACATTCAAAGTTGAAGGTTATAGATGTGGGTTGAGGTCAAGTTAAAGAGCATGTTTATGTATTATGCCTATACAAATTGAATGCAATTTACCATTGGAGAAGCTAAAAGTTACATAAAATAGTAATAAAAAAAGGACCAAGTTTTTTAAATAGAAAAAATAGCACTCCCTCTGTTTAAAAAAGAATGACCTACTTTCTTTTTTAGTCTATTTCAAAAAGAATGACCCTTTCCTTTTTTCGGCAATACTTTAATTTTAATTTTTCACGTGGCATGTTTAAGACCACAAGATTAAAGGAAATTTTGGTATATTTGACACAACTTTAATTTATGACCATATGATTCAAAAGTCTTCTTTATTTTCTTAAACTCCTTGTCAAGTTAAACTAGGTCATTCTTTTTGAAACGGAGAGAGTATTTAAATTTGTACATTCAGGAAGAATCATCGGAATCGAATTGGAGTTAACTTAGAGCAACTAATTTTTTTTTTTCTGTCCGGTAAAAGATATGAATATTACAAGCAAAATCATCTTGGAATTGAAATTCTAACCAACTTCAATATCCAAATCTATATCCATAGATAGTTAACATAACAAATCTATATCCATTGATAACAACCGCAACATATCTGCCTTTTTGTTCGTATATCAAATTGACCCCATAAAATTGCAATCAATTGTCCATTAATTAATTATATATTGTGGTTCGCAGTCATTTACCAAAACGGGCACGTTATTGCCGGAAAGGGCATCTATGTAATTCAACATTTCAAATCCAATAAACTGGGGGGTATTTTTGTCATTGGATTATTTTAAATTATTTGATTTCTGTGCGAAAACGGATATTCGCATCCACAAAAAGCATAATTCCTTACGTAGATTCTCTGATTCTTCCTCCAGCTTGGCCGACCCCACATTTCCCACGTGGCAAATTTATTGGTATCACAGGTGGATGACGTGGAATTTCTCTTGGACCAACTTTTTTTTACCATACTATTGCAAATTTTTTTTGTATAATAGAATAATGGTGGATGGTTGTCTAGTCAACAGATTCGTCTACTTGTGCTTTACCATTGGTGGACCAATTGCACAACAATGGTGGGTATTGGTGGCTTCAGAATCACTGAACCTAAATAACAAAAGTTCATGGAATTTCTACAACTAATTAAATGGAGTAGCACATTAGAAACAGTGAACTGTGAAAAAATAAATAATCATGCATTTTCTTACAAACACAATTTAATTGCATAAGATAATTTATGCTACAATCAAGTGAAAAACGAGGAAGCGACACCATTTCAATATTGCTCAATTAAGGAGGGCTCACCGATAATTATTATAAAATGAAAAGGAAAGAAAAATTTATAAGAGCTATCGGGTTTAGAAAAATGATTTGCAGGAATACAATGGTGACGGAATCAAAAATTCATATTAGAGAAAATAATTTTACCTTATTTGCTTAGTACTTCCTCTAGTCCAATATAAATGAATTGTTCAGATTTTTTTTTAGTGAAATTTTCAATATTCAACAGTGTATTGATTCTTTTTTTTTTTTTTTCCAATTTTCAAATCTCAATTATGGCTCTCTACTTTTAAGAAGAGTTTGGCAAGAATCAAAAGATTAATATTTCAATGTTACACTTTGATTTATGTCCTTAAATATTTTTCTTAAGCAGTTTGTCATACACCCACAATTCACTTATATTGGACTAGAGGGACTACCAATTTGGTGCAGTGAATTCAATTGAACCCCCTTGTCTCCCTTTAGGTCCGCCACAGATTCTTAGGGCCAAATAAATATATTACTCCCTCCGTTTAAAAAAGAATGACCTAGTTTGCTTGACACAAAATTTAAGAAAATAAAGAAGACTTTTGAATTTTGTGGTCTTAAATTAAAGATTTATCAAATGTACCAAAATGTCTATTAATCTTGTGGTCTTAAACATGTCATGTGGAAAGTTGAAATTAAAAAGTTGTTAAAAAGGAAAATGAATCATTTTTTTTGAAACGGACTAAAAAAAAAGTAGTTAATTTTTTTTTGAAATGGAGCGAGTAATAATTAAACATTTTTTGTCTCGTTTGAATAATTGAATGGTGTGGAGGAAAAGAAGAGGAAATTTCCATGCCTCAATCGCTTTCAGTTTGGGCTTTTGCCAGAGTTTATCCCAAAATCCCCAAATCAAAAAGTTTATGGGCCTTAGCAGTAGTTCTGGTCCTTTCAGTACGAGTCTATATGTGGCATATGGCAAATTCTTTCTTGGGCAATTTTCATAAATCCCAACAGTTTAGTACCTAATTACATAAAATTTTGACTGTTTTTATATTTACGTAAAATTTCAATTTTTCATTCATTGTCGCGATACATAGCTAAGACTCGCGATACATCACCATCTGATACATAAGTATCGATACATAACTCTTATATATTAGTATCACACAGATACATTCAGATACGTAAGTCTTATGTATCATTAGCACAAAAAGCATTTCGATACATGATTTTTGTCGATTTTCAACCAAACACATCTTTCTTATGTATCTATAACCTAATATTCAGTAAGATACATAGCTTTTGTACATTTGGTGTAGGATCGCGTGATGTATCTTTTTTGTCATTTTCTACCAGATACATCATTCTTATGTATCTCCGAACTCTCTTAACAGATACATTATTCTTATGTATCTTCATTAACATCATCATCTTCAACCTCCATTGATGAATATCCGAACTCTAGAATTCCTCATGGCTTGAACTGTCTTGTACGCCGCCGTGGATTCGAGGTGTGATGGTGGAGGACGTTGTGAATTCAAGATCTGATGGTGGGGATTCAAGATCTGTATATGAATTATGTACGAATCATTCAAGATCTGTATATACATTCGAGATTGTGATTGGTCGTGGACGACATTTTGGTGGCGTCGTGGTTGGTCGAAACTAGTGATTGCTGGATCTGTGAGCTCATTTCGTCGTGGACGAGCTCACCGTTATGTTGGTTGGTTTGAGCTCATCGGAGCTCGGGTGGTTTTGTTGCTGCTGCGTCGTGGTTCGCTCCGGTTCATCGGAGCTAGAGGTCCTCGCCGGATCTACGACTTGAACGGACGGGAGGGGTGGACGGAGCAACTGGTGGTAGTTGGGTAGATGAGATGAGCAGTGGGGTTTGGGTGGTGATGGTCACCGGTGAGGAGAAGGAAGAAAGAGGGATCGGTTATGTTGAGCAAAGAGAGATATTTTTCCTTTGTGATATTTTTGAATTTGGGATTTGGGATAATGTATCCGATGGTTTAAAGAGATAAAATAAAAGAAGAAATTTATGTAATTAATTTAAATTGTTGGGATTTTAAGAAAATATGATAATTTAAGTCGTGGTAGTATGTAATTTATCCTTCTTTCGTTTTTGCAATCAAGTGGGGGACATTGCAACAACTTGTTTGTGGTATGAACTAGAATTATCCAAATAACTTTCTTTCCCTTTCTTTGAAAACTTGGAATTATGACAAAAGGATGGAAAGAGATATCCCATTATTCATTATACTTCTTATCTTTTCCATATCAAACTATCAAGTAATCCTAAATAATGATGAAATATCAATGACACCAGACAATCTGTTTTACCTTTTTGAAAATTCAAGTTGCAACATGGATGCACAAGCGAAACTTTAAAAGCCATAAACTTCAAATTCTTGATCCGCTTCTAATTTCAATAGCTTATTGATGAGGTGACCCAAAATGTTCCTTTTTTTCTTCTTATTTCTTTTTCTTTTTGGGGAGCAGCCGGAGGGGGTGGGGGTAGGGGTGCGGGGGTTAAACTCGTGAATAACGAGAGAAAAAAAAAATCCTTAGTGAAATTGGAATTATACACCCCTAAATAATACATGATGGGAGGAAAATTAAATTATTTTTTCTTGAAAGTGCAGCTTGAGCAAATCGTGAGGAACAACTATACTTCAAGGTCGCCAATAAATTTGGGTCTGACTTTAATATTTACTTGAATATTTTGCATATTTCCTTTTTCCCGCAAGCACAATATTTTAGTTTCGGAATTAGATAACTTATGAAAAGTAAATGATCACATATGCACATAGAACTCATAATTGGGCCAAAACGCATTTAAGTTAGGGGAAAGTACCTCAAAGGAGCAAACTATTTACAATTAAATATCTCCTTACATAAAATATCTTCTTACATAAAATATCTCCTAACTAATTACATAAAATGTCTCATTCCCATGTAGCTTTAATTCTTTTTCTTTTTATTTCTCTACTTTTTTTTTTCCTCATTCCCTTTTTTCATTTTATGCTTCTTTGTTTATTTGGTTTTTTTGTAAAATTATTTTATTCTTTATTTTATTTTTACACCATAATCTAATTCACATTCAAATTTTATTTTATATACTCCTTTTCTTCTTCTTTTTTTTTTTTTTTTTTTTTTTCCATTTATTTCTTTATTCATTTATTTTTTTTCTCTACTACTTTTTTTCCCTCTTTTTTTCCCTTTATTGGTTCCTTTTATTTTTATATTTTTTATTTTTATTTTCTCTTTATTTTTTAATTTCTTTATTTCTTGTTCCTTTTCGCTTCTATTTTTTTCTTTTATTTCTTCATTTTTATTTTTTTCTCTTTTTCTTTTTTTCCTGCTTTATTTTTCTCTTTTTTTCTTTATTGGTTCCTTTATTTTTGCGTCTTTATTTATTTTTTTTTTTTTTTTTTTTGGTATTTCAATTTCTTTATTTCTTGTTCCTTTCATTTTTTTTTTCGTTTATTTCTTTATTCTTTATTTTCACCACAAACTAATTTCATATTTTTGATTTTTTTAATTTTTGGTTTTAAATTTTGTTTATTTTTTTCTTTTGTAATTTTATTTGATTCTGTTTTTTTTTTTTAATATTTGCTTCACAGTATATCTATTTACTGTCATGGTATCATTGATATCTGCTTCAATCCTTCAGTCAGACCTGCATGATACCATCATAGTATATTTATATATCATCATGGTATCATTGATGTTTGCTTCAATCCTTAAGTCAGATCTTCATGATATCATCGCAGTATATATATACTGACATGATCTCATTGGGTTTGCTTCAGTCTGTAATGATACCATCACAATATAACTATATATTATCATGATATCATTGATCTGAGCTTCAATCCTTCAGTGAGACCTGCATGATACCATCACAGTATATCTACATATTGTCATGGTATCATTGATGTCTGCTTCAATCCTTCAGTCAGACCTGCATGATACCATCACAGTATATCTACATATTGTCATGGTATCATTGGTGTCTGCTTCAATCCTTCAGTCAGACCTCCATGATACCATCACAATATATATATATATATATATATATACTTATATGGTATCACTGATGTCTGCTTCAATCCTTCATTCAGACTTTCATGGTACCATCACAATATATATATACTCATATGTTATTATTAGAATTTGCTTTAGTTCGTAATGATACCATCACAACATATTTATATACTGTCATGGTATCATTGATGTTTGCTTCAATCCTCTAGTGAGACCTCAATGATACCATCATAGTATATCTATATACTGTCATGGAATCATTGAGGTTTACTTTATTTTGTAATGATATCATCACAGTAGATCTATATACTGTCGTGGTATCATTGATGTCTGCTTCAATTCTCCAGTCAGACCTCCATGATACCATCACAATATATCTATATACTGTCATCGTATTATTGATGTTTGCTTCAATCCTTTAGTCAGACCTGCATGATACCATCACAGTATATCTATATATTGTCATGTTATCATTGATGCCTGCTTCAATCATCCAGTCAGACTTTCATGATACCATCACAGTATATATATACTCATATGGTATCATTGATGTTTGTTTGAATCCTTCAGTCAGACCTTCATGATACCATCACAATATATATATATATATATATATATATATATATACTCATATGGTATCATTGATGTTTGCTTCAATTCTTCAGTCAGACCTCCATGATACCATCACAATATATATATATATACTCACATGGTATCATTATGGTATCATTGAGATTTGCTTTAGTCCGTAATGATACCATCACAGTATATTTGTATACTGTCATGGTATCATTGGTGTTTGCTTCAATCCTTTAGTGAGACCTCAATGATACCATGACAGTATATAAATATACTGTCATAGTATCATTGGGATTTACATTATTCTGTAATGATACCATATGTGGTATAATTGATGACTGCTTCAATCCTTCAGTCAGATCTCCATAATACTATCACAATATATCTATATACTGTCATGGTATCATTGATGTCTGCTTCAATCCTTCAGTCAGACCTCCATGATACCATCACAATATATATATACTCATATGGTATTATTGATGTCTGCTTCAATTCTTCAGTCAGACCTTCATGATACCATCATAGTATATATATACTCATATGGTATCATTGATGTCTACTTTAATCCTTCAGTCAGACCTCCATGGTACCATCACAGTATATTTGTATACTGTCATGGAATCATTAATGTTTGGTTCAATCCTTCAGTCAGACCTAGGATTGGCAACGGACCAGACCGGACCTGCCGGAACGGGCGATCCCTGTTTCCGGACCGTCACCGGTGGACTGTGACCGGAGTTGGTCCAAAAATAGGCCTACCGGACGGGGCAGCCCGAAAAAATACCCTTTGTCCGAACCGGTCCGGTATTAACCGGACTTTGGCGGGCCGGACCGAATTCCGATTCCGCCCAATTTTTATTTTTTTTTAACTTTTAATCTATAATTTAAATTCAAAATCAAAAAAAAATTAAATTTTTTAATAATTTTTTTTGGTTTGAATTTAAATTAGTTTTTCAAATTTTACATCTTTTTGAAAACTTTAATTTTCAAATTTAAAGTTTACGTTTAAATTTTCAACTTTGAAAACTTTGATTTTTTTTAAAGTTAAAATGTAAATTTTCAACTTTCAAGTTTAAATTTAAATTTTCAACTTTAGAGTTTAAATTTAAATTTTCATCTTTAATTAAATTTAAATTTAAATTTATAAGTTGAAGTTTTTTTTTTTTCCAATTCTTAAAGTTTAAATAAAAGACAAATTTAAAAAGAAAATGAAGGCGAATAACCTATAATTTTATTCGAATCAATAAAGAAATACATGTATTACAAATATTAGAAGAGCATCTAATCTACGTAGCCACCTTCTAGGAAGGTTCTGTTTCAACTAAGTCTCGATTATTATACTAATATCTATAATTTTCAAAGTATGTTTTTCGTAAGTTATCTATCAATTCCTTGGAAACATGATCTGGAATTTGTATTTGGTTTTCTTCATCCATTGCTTCCATGCCATCATCACTATTTTCTCCAAGTGCTTCATCTATTTCTATTTCGGCTTGATGCGATAAATTTGGTAGTCCAGCATTACTTCGTTCGGCGTTGATCCAATCTCTGAACAACACTGATATTTTCAAACTATCTTTTGCTAACGAATATCTATGGTCTCCAATGAAAAATCTCGTTGCGCTGAAAGCTTGCTCCGAAGCTACTGAAGATGCTTGCATAGCTAGCACATCCCGAACCACCCTTGAAAGATATGGAAATTATTTTGTCCGGTTCTTCCACCAAGCTAAAAGTTGAGGATCTCCATTTTCATCCCTAATATTTTTCCGTGCCTGATTAATATATTGATCAAAATCATTATTGTTAGAAGAATCAAGACCAAGTTCTTCATCCATAATTTCATCAAAATCATTAAATCTAGCCCTACGACATGGAGGTTCAGACGGTTCATCATTTAGTAGCTTCTCTCTATAAATGTCATACAAATATCTAGCTTTAGTTAATATACTATATTTACACGATTCAACAGATGGAACTTCATCACTTGTAATTTCTAAATTTTTATAAATCTTTTCAATCATTTTTTAACACCATGTTCTTTGTACGTTGGGTTGAACAAAGTAGAAGTCAAAAATATTTGAGGAATAGGAAAAAAATATTCTTAAATTTTTTCAATCATATATGTAACCGCAACTTTAAGATGTTCACGATCTTTATATTTAACAAATTCAGATGAAATAACACAAACATTTACTAAAGCTGAAGAAATAATAGGATAATATTGATCAGATATAATATTTGTAGCACTATAAAAAATTCTCAGAAATTTTCTTCGCATTCTTTCCAATCCTCGTCGGTGATTTTAAAGCTCCGATGCGAATGATGTTTATTATAAAATATTTGTAAAGGCGCACGATAATCAATAGCAACAATAACCATTTTAAATAAAGAATTCCATCTAGTAGTCACTTCTTTTGGAATTTTTCTAAATGGCATTTCAAATAAAGTACAAGTTTTTTCAAATTCTCTAATTCTAGACCTTATTTTAGCTTAAAAAACTCATGCACAAGCAGCTCGAATTCTAACACAAGAATCACCAAATACATTAATACCATCCATCACTATTAAATTATAAATATGTGCATTACACTTAACATGAAAAACATCCTCATCAATTGGACAAAGTCTGGGTTTTAAAAAATCAATAGCTTTTAAATTAGCAGGAGCATTATCTAATGTAACACCCATTATCATATCACAAAGATCAAAATAATGTAAAATCTCTCCTGTTAAAGAAGCAATATAACTACCAGTTTTTCTCTCTTCATCATATTTATAGCCTATAATTCTTTTTTGCATGTTCCAGTCATGATCAATCCAATGAGTAGTAATAGTAAAGTAATCATTACCATTAGGACTTACACCCATATCAGAAGTGATAGATATTTTACTATCACAATAAGAAAAATAGCAACGAAGAAAATGACAATGTTCATGTTGATATTTAAAAATATCAGCTTTAATTGTATTTCTTGAAAAAACCTCGAAAATCAGGATTGTACACTTTTTAAATATAATGAATAAAATTGGGATGTTCACCAAAACTAAAAGGCAAACCACAAACCGCAATCATTTTAGCTAATTCTTCACGATCCCTATCCTGACTATATGTGAGTGATGTGCTTGAGCCAGTCGGGTTACTATAATCTAAAATATTCTGGACCATGTTATAACCTCCGACAGATTGGTTAGTATCGGGCAAGGGTGTACCATTATTTTTAGCCTTAGCGATAGCTTCTAGACGAACATATTCAGGAACACAAGTTCTCAAATGTCTAGTTAGCATTCCTGTCCCACCCTGCGATTCCCCAGTCAAATGTTTGATCACTTTCTTACATTTATTACAAGTTGCAGTAGTTTTCTCCTTATTTTGGGTCATAAATTTCCAAACTAATGATCTCTTACTTCGTTCTATTTTTTCTACTCTAGTAAATGTAGGTAAATTTCCTACTTCATCTTATTCGGATAATTTCGTAGCCGGACTAGTAGAGGTAGGGGTATCTTCTAACTCTTGTTCTTCTACATCTTCCTCTTCCTCTACGTCTTCAAAATAATTACCAAAACATCTATCTAAGGCCTCATGGTCTTCTACATTACCGGAAGCAACATCAATAGCACAAGGACGTTCAAAAGAAGTATCATCAAAATGATTAAAATCATCGTTATTAATTCTAAATCTAGGTGACAACGATTTAGAACTACCTCCACCCCCCCTCTACTATTACTAGCACCCTTATCTTTTTTATCCAAATTTTTTTTAGCCTAACTAAAAAATGATTTCTTACCACTACCTTTTTTACCTGCATCCATAATTTAATATAAAAAAAGAAATATAAAATATAAAAACAAACAATATAAATATAATGAAAAATTAATAGTAATTAAACAAATAAAGAGATGAAAGTTGGAACGAATGTACCGAACGTCTGCGTAAAATCAGACTTATATAACCAAAAAGCCCAAATTGAGAGATGACAGTTGCAGCTTGCTTCAAAAAAAATTCCTTCAATTAATAAAATACACAATATTATAGAAAGTATTAGAGAGTGATTAGTAATAGAGAGTTTTTGAGAATTTGTGGAAAAATTAGGGGGAAGAGTGGGTATTAGGGAAATATGATGTGGGGGGCTGGGGACAGCTAAGGGGTGGGGTGGGTGGAACTAGTCGTTGGGGGCCCACTAACAGCTCCCAACGACTGAAAAACGTTAATTTTTTTTTTTTTTAATTTTTTACCGTTAATCGGTCATCCGGACCGGACAACAGATTAAATTGACCCATTCCGCACCGATCCGTGTACCGGTAGGTGCCGGTACTGATCTTAAACCGGACTTATCGGACACAGCTACCGGAATCGAAATCGGTGCCAAAACCGGCAATTTCGGTCCGGCTGCCACCCTTAGTCAGACCTCCATGATACCATCACAATATATATACTCATATGGTATCATTGATGTATACTTCAATCCTTCAGTCAGGCCTCCATGATACTATCATAATATATATATATATATATATATATATATATATACTTACATATTATTATTGGAATTTGCTTTAGTCCGTAATGATACCATCACAGTTTATTTGTATACTGTAATGGTACCATTGATGTCTGCTTCAATCCTTTAGTGAGACCTTAATGAGACCATCATAGTATATCTATATACTGTCATGGTATCATTGGAGTTTACTTTATTCTGTAATGATACCATTACAGTATATCTATATACTGTCGTAGTATCATTGATGTCTGCTTCAATCCTTCTGTGAGATCTCTATGATACCAATACACTATATTCATATACTGTGATGGTATCAAAGAGGAATTTAGTATTTTTCTTATTTTTTTATTATAGTTTTGTTATTTAATTTTTTTTATTTTTATCAATATAAAAATAGTTAGTTAATATTTTTATCATTTTATTTTATTTTTATTTTCTAAAAAAGTCAAAAATCTAGTAAGAGATAAAAATATTAAAAAAGAAGACAAACTAATAAGAAAGAGAAAAAGAATTAAGAAAAAAGAAGTCAACAATAGAAAAAATAATAATAGGGAAGTAACAAAGTAAGGAAAAAAAGAAAAAAAGAAACTGTTAAAATAGTAAACAGATTTTGATAACAATTAAAAGTGTATTAGAAAAAGACAATGGGTGATGAATAGTATTTAATACCAAGGATAAAATGAGTACAAATGGTAAATTATGTATTGATTTTCCATACTGAATAAGTATTATTGGACATATATTTTTAATATAGTGGATAAATAAAGATGAACGGAGGGAGTAACAACTATATTTTTCTATATTTAACTAAAATAAATAACACAAAAAGAAAAAAAGAAAAGTAAAAGTACATAAATGGGGGGGGGGGGGGGAGAGAGAACGGAATAGATAATTGAAAAGAGTTATGAATTGTAAAAGAAAGGAAAAGGTCGCTGCAATTTATAGAAAAGAAAAGAAAAAGCGGCGCCCAATTCTTAAACAATTTAAGGTATCTTTATATTAGAAAAAAGAACAATTTTAAGGGAAAAGGGTAGGGGTTATGCAGTGTTATTATTTTGTGCCGACTGTGCATATTTGGAGTTATTAAGGGAGGAGATATTTGAGTGTAAATACTTTAAATTTTTGGTCTATTTAGTGTACTTTTTCCTTTAAGGTTATTTTTCTCTCTAAGAGTTTTTCTCACTACACCAAGAGAGGCCTTTAGCAACAATACATTTTTCTTTTAGCGGCAATAGTTATTGCCACAAATACATTTACCGGTAATTGATTAAATGCCATTGGATTCAATATCGCTAAAGCCTTTCATGGCATGTATATCGAGTGCTGATAAACACCCGTATTATTGCCGCTAAAAGTAATTATATTTAGCGGCATTTATTTAGTGGCCATTACTATTGCCACTAAAGCTACCATAGAAATTTAATATCAAACATACTTTGTGACTTTTGTTATTGTCGGGAAAGATAATAATTTTGTTATTGTCGGGAAAGATAATGACCTCGAAGAAGTAGCTTCATAGTTGTCAAACAGACATAAGGTTTGTGACAAAATGAAAAGAGAGATGGACTTCTAGAACCCCAAAAATCAGTCATACAACAAACTGGTAGTCTTTAACATTATAAATGTCACGACTCAGAATCCGAGGTCATGATGGCACCTACCCAATTCCAAGCCTGGGTAGGTAAGACCAACACCAAAAGAGATAGAGATGCAAAAAAGAAATAAATAATACCCAAATACGAGACTTTAAGATAAATTCAGACCAAATCTATATGAACAACCTCAAAACTGAAATAAATACAACTCCAATCCCAAAATCTAGTGTCATGAGTAAAGAGCACTAATAAACTGACATAGAAACAGGAAATACATAACTCTGTCTCTGAAAAGTAAAATAAAGATAGGATAATAGAAATGAGGGAGGCCGGAACAGGCTTTGTATAGAGAGCTCACAGTACTCTGAACAACCTTAACAAAGCACGATCTCACGCTCTGAGGGTCGCACTCAAACTGGGATCTGCACCGAAAGTGTACAACAAGTAGGAGTGAGTACGGTTCACTTGTACTCTAAATTACAAACCATATAAGAATAACTACAAATGAATATATAAAGAAAAGCTAAATTACACAACTAGCAATCAACATAAGCGAAATACAAATGATGCAATGCAATGATATGATAAGGATAAAATGTCTTAGTATCACTTCTTATACATCTTCCGAGCATAAGCTTCCAGGACAGGATCCATAAGGGGTTCGCAACCCATATATTATCACAATCTCATATCTCAATCAAACTTGCCAACACATTCCTCGGTCAAGGGGTTTTATAAAATATTTTATTTTCTTTCAAAATTAGTGTTTCTCTGTGGTACCAATTTCATGAATATGGATAAATGAAATGAGGATGCATGCTCATACCCAAAACAATATCATGTAATGAATCAACTTAATAATGGTATAAATAAGCTCAAATCTCTTCAAATCTCAATAGATTATGATATAAGCCATCGATGACACCACAGTCGTAAAGAGTCATGTAAAATATCAATAATATCAATGTAAGCCCCTACACGGGAATCACAATAATAATAAAGGTAAATAATACTCAAACAAGATCAATACCAGTCCCTGCAAGGGTATCACAATAATAATAATCTCTCATGTCAATAATAATATTCACATAAGCCCCCATACGTGCAACATGATAAAATAATAATCTCAAAAGGTAAATTTCATGATAAAATCCCCAACCCATAGCATAATTTATATGAATGGTTAACTACCCAGCCTTAGGGGTGGGCATAAAAACCGGAGAACCGAAAAATCGTGCCAAACTGAATTAGTTCGATTCTTCGATTTGGTTTCCATTTTTTTTTTTGGGTAGTTCGATTCTTCGGTTCGGTGTTCGTTTTAGAGGTAACGGTTCTTCGGTGCACCGAAGAACCGAAATTTTATTAAATTTTTTTTTTTTAAAGTTTCATTTAGCTCATGTTTGGCCCAAAACTTTTCAAGACCAAGCCTCAAAGTCCATACCCAATTACCCCATCAACATTTACCTTCCATCCTTATTACTTTTACATTTTCTTAGTTTTTAATTTTAATTCCTAATATACTTATATTTCTAATTGTAATTACTAAATTTTTTTACACAAATACTCCTAATTTCTAACTGTAATTCCTAAAAATTTTCACAAAAATACTACTACCGTATTGTGATATGAAAAATGGGGCACTAAAATGATATGTATTTGAAGTTGTCCTCACTTGATAGTCTATTTACCATATTTTAGATTTTTTAGTGTCGTATATTTTGATTCGGTTCTCATTTTATTTTTTATTTTGCACCGAAAATTGATTTAAAAACACCAAACTAAATCGAACCGAATTAGTTTGGTTCGGTGTTTGGTGCACACTTTTCCAAAACCGAAAATCGAAGAACCGAACTGAAATTTGATAAAACCGAACCGAAGAACCGAACGCCCACCCCTACCCAGCCTAGTCTGAAGAAAGTTAAGCCATAACGTACCTCGAAAAGCTGAAATATGAGCCTGGACCCTTAAACAAGGAGATTTTCCTTTTCATGTGGTCTTGGAACTAACCCAATATATCAAAAATATATTCTACGCATCAAGAGGAGTCTAGTGATACCTATATTAGATACTTTTATTTCGGGTCCAACAATAGTTCAATAATCGATCCCAAAGGAAAACGGATAAACTCAAAAGTTTTATTGAAGAATCAAGTTTTCCATACTTTAAGGGTTCTAAATATAAAAACCCATCAAAAAATAAGTTGAAATCGAAGAAAAACTATTTTCTCACTTTACTAGGTAAATGTAACAACTGTAGTTGTGAATTCTATATTTTTCTGTGTTTAGACTATTTTTTCCTTCCTCATAGTTTCTATATGCTATTTGTGAGTAGTGGGGTTGGTTGACACGGTCCTCGATGTATTCGGGAGTGACTTGAGTGAGTTTGAGGTCCTTAGAAACTTATAAAGTGACTAGTTTAACTTCGGTCAATATTTTGTGTTTCAACTATCGGATGGTGATTTGGTCAGTTCTATTCAATCTGAAATTTCAATTTTGGGTTAGTAGCATAGCTAGTTTGGGCACCGAGCCTTTATTTTGCATTTTGACCTTTTAGAAGAAAACTAGCAAAATAAGCTTAAAAAGGCTCTCGGGGGCTAATTAGTTGTAAGCAATCTCTTTTAAAAAATTTGATAGTTTCATTGAGTCCAGAACTTCGAAACTATATTAATAGCATTATTAGTTTATTTTTGTGGGGTCCCGAACGAATCTCAAGGGTCAGTTCAGAGGCTTTTTCTAACTTATGTTTCAACATTTTGCTGATATCTGGTGCAATCAGGCCCTCCATCGTGATCGCATGGGCACGTGTTGCGATTATAGGCCTTGATAGTCTTCTTCATCGTGATTGCATTGTGGGGCATCACTATCGCAAAGAGCAATTCCAGTGGACCGGGTCTGGTTTGACCATCACGGTCGCGAGGCCCTCCTCTCGCGATCACGATGACTTACCTTATGCTGGTCAACATTGACCCTCACGATCGTGAGGTGGGGACTATTATTGTGAGGTACTATTCGTCTGAACAGTATAAATTTCCCATTTTCTCAATTTTCACCATTTTTGAACCTTGAGATCTCGAAAAAAATGATTTTAAAGAGGGATTTTCATTAATCTTGCTTGGGTAATCTCTAAACTCCTTTTTTTCCCCATCATTTCCTATTGATTTCATCTTCAAAACAACTTCAAGTCTTTGATTTCAATCTTGAATTTTGGGATTTTTATTCGATAAACTATAAAATTGGTTTTCTTCAATTTAAAGTCTGATTTCAACTCATTTTCAGTTGACTTTTCAGATTTAGACTCCTCTTGTTATGGGGAACATGATTCTTAAATAAAATGTCAGATTTATCCCTTTTGATTTTGAGCTGATTTTTGAACTATTTTTAGACTTGGACCAAATATAGCCAATATGGATATCGTTAGTTCCCTTTTGACGTATAGATTACGTTTTTGATAGGTTTTGTTTTTTTTGAGACCACTCATAAAGGAAAGGTTCCGCGTTGAAGAGTCTGGGCTTGGAGTTTTGCTTTTTAAGGTAGGTTACGACTTAACTTTCTTCAGACTTGGCTAGGTAGTTAACCATTCATGTAAAGTATGCTATGGGTTGGGGAATTAGTCGTGGGAATTATATTTCGAGGTTATTATTATTATCGTGTTGCCCCTGTGGGGGCTTATATGCATATTATTGTTGACTTGAGAGATTATATTTATTGTGATGCCCATGTGGGGGCTTTATTTGATATTATAGGCCTTATTTGGTCATTAATTGCCATAATTGTTGTTGTGATGCCCGTGCAAGGGCTTGAATAGATATTATAGGCCTTATTTGAGCATTATTTGTCTGTATCATTATAGTGACGCCCGATTAAGGGGTTTGAAATGATATTATTGATGTTTTACATGACTATTTATTCCAGTGGTACCGTGCAATGGCTTATATCATGAATTATTGACATATTGAGTTGCTTCTGAGCTCATTTATACCTGTATTGAATTGATTATTATCTTTATACTGATTTGTTGTGAGCATTACATCCTCATTTCATCCATACATATTCATGAGAATTGGAACCACTGAGAAATACTAATTTTTGAAAGAAAATGAAACACTTTACAAAGCCCTTGGTCAAGGAATATACCGGTAAGGTAATTGAGATACAATATTGAGATTGTGAAAGTATATGGATTGTGCACCCCCCATGAGTCCTGTCTTAAAGCGCTGAGGCTCGAAAGGTGTGTATAAAAAGTCATGCGATGACTTATATTATCATTATCCCATCATCATTGTAGTGCATCATTTGAACCTCTATTTATGTGGTTGTTGCTGTGTACTTAGCTTCCTTATATCTTCGTGTGTAGTTATTCTTATATTAATATTATACTTATAGAATTGTTAGGAGATACAATGTGAGCTACCTTTGGGAACTTTTCTGTATGCAGATGGAAGCATGCTCATAGTATTCTTTACTTGTTTTGTTTTCTACTTTGCTCAGTCGGCTTATGATACCTAATGAGTACAAGTGGACCATACTCACTCCTACTTCTATGGACTTTTGATGCAGATCCAGTATGAGTGCGACCCGCGGTGGATGATTCATTTAGAGAGAGAGAGAGAGAGAGAGAGCCATATCAGAGATCTGGTGAGCTCCCCGTTCAGAGCCTTATTTCAACCTCCCTTTATCTTTATGTCTTTATCTGGTATTTCGGAGATAGAGTTGTACGCATTAGATTCTAGTATTGTATTAGATGGTCTTTACGTTTGTGACATTAAATTTTGGGAATTGGCTTATTTCTTTGGATATTTCTATTTTTTTGAGTATTATGGCCTGACTTCATTCTAGAAGTCTCGTATTTATTTAATCTCTTTCATATTTTGATTTTCTTTTCTATTATGGGGTTTTGGCTTACCTACTAAGGTTGGGTCGAGGTAGGTACCATCATGACCTAAATTTTTGGGTCGTAACAATAAAATCCCAAAATTCCAAGTTTAAAATCTAAGTTTTGAAGTTGTTTTAGAGATAAAATCAACGGATAAAGATGAAAATCATGTTTAGTAGCTTACCTAAACACCTTTGATGAAAACCCCTTTTTCAAATCGCCAATCCCGAGGTCCCAAGGTCCAAAATAATGAAAAATTGAGAAAGAAAAATTTTATATTGTTAAGTTGCACAATGCATCGCGATTGCATCCCCCACCACTCGATCGCAAGGGTTAATATTATTGGACAATTAAATAATCCATCACAATCGTAGGAGGTGGGCCTCACGATTGCGATCTCACGATTGTGATGGACGAACCCGACCCGATCCACCAGCTAACACTTAGTGATTGCAGTAACCCACCTCGCGTTTGCAATGAGTAAAATGATCAAGGCCCGCGATCACAAGATACTGCCACACAATCTTGATGAATGGCCTGATGTTACACCAGATACAATAGTTTAGCTGAAGGGAATGATAAAAATTTCTCCGAACAGACCCTCGGGATCCATTTGAGACACCACAAAAATAGACCAATAATGCTACTAGGATAGTTTTGATATTCCGGACTCGATGGAACCATCAGATTTATCAAAATAGGTTGTTATCAATAAGTTAACCCCCATGACTCTTTTTAGGCTAATTTAACTAGTTTCTCGTCTAATACTTAAAAATCACATTAAAGACTTAAAACCCAAACTAACCATGCTACTAACCCAAAATTGACATTCAAGATCTACTTGAACTAACAGAATTACTATCCGACACTCGGATCACAAAATATTGACCAAAGTCAAACTATTCACTTTCAAGGCTATTCAGAATCTCAAACTCACTCAAATCACTCCCAAATGCTCTGGAAACCATGCCAACCATCGCCATAAATCATAAATGGTATATAATAACTACAGAGAAGGCCAAAATGGTCAAAACGTAGAAAAAACTGAAAATTACAATAAAGATTATTACATAATACATCACTAAAACACATATTCATCCTCAAACAAAAAAGAAAAAAAAGTACCTAAATCAGTAAAGAGTTAGGGGTATCTAATCCAAATATCTAACTCAATCTCCCACGTATCCTACTTAATTTAGTGATGTATCCACTGAACTTTCAAAGAATCAATATACTTGGACCTCAACTTCGGCTAAAGGTAGAGGTCAGGAACGAGGAGCTGATCCAAACAGAGGATGATCTAGAGTATCCTCTTACAAGACTGAGAGTTTTTATGATGAGGATTATTAGACAGAGGATGCGGGACTAGCTCAGGCCCCTCAGGGTTTAGTTGGTACCCCGGTGTTACAAGATTTGTTTGTTCATTTGTTCGACCGTCTAGATAGCATTCCCTAGACAGGTATTCCATTGAGTGTGTCGGCTATTTCTCAAATTACAGGATGTGTTTAGACGCCAGGGAAGGCTCCTACTTATGGTTTTTCAACTGCAGGGTACACCAGCTACTATGGTACCCCCTCGTGTTGATACTTTACCTACTAGACTTACTATTTCTCCTGTTGCTTGTGCACTTATAATGTCTTCTCATGATCATAAGAGGATTGAGATATTCATTCGCTTGGATCCTCTAAAGTTTAGTGGTGCCATTGGAGAAGACGCCTACGAGTTTTTGCTTGACTGCCAGGAGAGGTTGCATAACCTCAGATCCTTTGAGTCCCATGGTGTTACCTATACTACCTACTAGTTGACTAATATGACTGGCAGTGGTAGAGGTATTTTGATAGTCGTAGACCATTGGGTTCTCCTACTATGACATGAACCCAATTTTCTGTGGCTTTCTGGAGAGGTTCATGCCTTACAGTTTGAGGGATCAGATCAGAGATGAGTTTGATCACCTGAATCAGGGCTGCATGACTATTATAGAATATGATTCACACTTTCATGTACTAGCTAGATATATCACTGCCAGTATCTCTACCTAGTCAAAGAGGATCCTAAAGTTCACTAAGGGTTTGGCAGGTTATTATCAGTAGGCGACAACTCAGCTTGTGGTTTCAAGTGATTCTTTCCAAAGTGTTGTGGAGCATGCTAAGTTTATTGAGTTGATTCATCAGGGTACTCAGGGTGGTGGTTTTAAAAAATACGCCGACAGGGTGAGTTCAGCAGACATGCATCTCGAGGTAGGGATTTCTTCAATAGGGGTTCTCACAGTTACCTAGGCAGACTAGTTAAAGTAGCATTATAGAGTTCAGGTAGTAGGTCTTTGGTTTCTCAGGCTTCAGGTAGCGAGGGATCAAGTCATGCGGGTAGAGGCTCCAATTTTGGCTCTTCAGGACAGGGATGACATTATAATCTTTTAGGCCCTCTCCATGTGAGTCAGGTAAAAAAGGGTGTTACGTATGTGATAAGCCTAGTCATTATGCAAGGGAGTGTCCTCAGCGTGCATTGGGTCCTGTATAGCAGGATTAACAACTTCATATTTTCCCTACTCCTACATTTGTAGTTAAAGGTGGTTCACAGAGCGGCAAGGGTGGTTCTAGAGGTTCTCAAGATGGAGCTTAAAGAGCTCGTGGTAGTAGATGCGGGGTTCCTTAGTTTGGTATCTAGCATGGACAATGCTATGCTATACTTAGGAAACCTGAGACGATGGCCTCTGATACAGTTATCATAGGTATCGTCTCGATTTTCCACCATTCTTCTTTCCTATTATTTGACCCTGGGTGTACATTCTCCTATGTGTCTACATACTTTGCTACTGGTCTAAATGTTGTATATGATTCCTTTTCTATGCCTATTCGTGTTTCCACCCCTGTAAGAGATTTTTTAGTAGTGGATCAGGTGTGCCGATCATGTATAGTGACCTTTGCTAGGTGTAAAATTTGGGTTAACTTAATTATCCTAGATATAGTTGATTTTGATGTTATCTTGGGTATGGATTGGTTAGCTCCTGCTCATGTGATTTTGGATTATTTTGCCAAGACAGTGACTTTAGCTACTCCAAGTATTCTAAGGTTAGCATGGAAGGGTACTTCTAGTTCGGGTACAAAAGGGGTGTCTTTCTTAGTTGGACTATGTGTATGATACCAGTGTTATTTCACCGCCTCCCTTGGATTCTATTTGAGTTGTTAGAGAGTTCCAAGATGTGTTTCCTACATACTTTCCTGGTATGCCTTCAGACCGGGATATTGATTTTTCCATTGATGTCGAGCCGAGGTCCAAGCCTATTTTCTTTGTCCTTATAGGATGGCTCCGAATGAGTTGAAAGAATTGAAGGAGCAATTGCAAGATATGTTGAGTAAGGGTTTCAGTAGACTAAGTGTGTCTCCTTGGGGTGCTCCTGTCTTGTTTATGAAGAAGAAGGATGGATCTATGCACATGTGTATTGACTATCGATAATTGAACAAGGTGACAATCAAGAACAAATATCCTCTTCCTTGCATTGATGATTTGTTTGATTATATTTGGGGTACATCAGTGTTTTCTAAGATTTATTTGAGGTCCAGATACTATCAGTTGAGGATTAGAGCTTTAGATGTTCCAAAGACAGCTTTTCGGATGTGGTATGGTCATTATGAGTCTTGGTCGTGTCTTTTGGGTTTACTAATGCCCTAACAAAATTCATAGAGTTGATGAATCAGGTATTTTGACCTTATCTTGATTCTTTTGTGATTGTATTTATCGATGATATCTTGGTTTATTCCAAGAATGAGGCTGACCATGTGAGGCATTTGAAGACTGTACTTCAGAGGTTGGGAAATGAGAAGTTGTATACCAAGTTCTCCAAATGCGAGTTTTGGTTGGATTCTGTTTCTTTCTTGGGTCATGTATTGACCAAGAATGGTATTATGGTCAATCCGGCCAAGATAACGACACTTCCTGTTTGGGCTAGACCCACTTCTCCTATCAAGATTCATAGTTTTGTTGGATTAGCAGGATATTATCGGTGTTTTGTGTAGGGTTTCTCTTTTATTACATATTTTTTTAACCACATTGACTCAGAAGATGATTGTTTTTCTGTGGTTGGATGCGTGTGAGAAGAGCTTTCAAAAATTCAAGGAGTTGTTGACTTCGGCTCCTATCTTTAGCTTACCCAAGAAAGGCATGGGATTTACTGTATTTGTGATGTTTCTGGACTTGGTTTGGGTGGTGTGTTAATGTAGGAGGGTAAGGTGATTGCTTATGCTTCTCGACAGTTGAAGCCTCATGAGAAGAATTACCCTACCTATGACTTAAAGTTGGCCGCGGTTGTGTTTGTGTGAAGTTATGGAGACACTACTTGTATGGAGTCCATTGTGAGATTTTCTCTAATCATCATAGCCTTTAGTACTTCTTCACCCAACGAGATCTTAATATGAGACAATGTCGATGGCTTGAGTTGCTTAAGGACTATGATCTCACTATTCTTTATCATCTGAGTAAGGCTAATATGGTAGCGGACGCCTTGAGCTGGAAGGCAGCGAGTATGGGGAATTTAGCTCATCTTTTGACTCAAGAGAGACCTTTGG
Organism: Capsicum rhomboideum; assembly: GCA_031232105.1. Taxonomy (NCBI): domain Eukaryota; kingdom Viridiplantae; phylum Streptophyta; class Magnoliopsida; order Solanales; family Solanaceae; genus Capsicum; species Capsicum rhomboideum. The sequence continues at coordinate 35,533,138 of CP124716.1, forward strand.
CCTTATAGGTTCAGTACTTAGCTAACTAGTTGGTTAGTTTTGATATTTCTTCACTCGGGCATGTTTTGGCCTTTATTGAGGCCAGGTCTTCCTTAATGGAGCAGATTCGAGCTCGTCAATTTGATGATGAGAGATTGAGGGTGATTCATGATAGAGTGTTGAGCAGCGAGCAAAGGAGACATCTCTTGATCTTGAGGGTGTTTTGAGGGTTAGTGTTTGAGTTTGTGTGCCAAAAGTTGGTAGTTGGGTTAGGTTGATTTTGAAGGAGGCTCATTGTTCGAGGTATTCCATTCATCCAAGAGTGGCTAAGATGTATCATGACCTGAAGCAACACTATTGGTAGGGTGGTATGAAAAAGGACATTATGGAGTTTATGGCTAAGTGTTTTAATTACCAGCAGGTGAAGTATGAGCATCAACGACCAAGTGGTACGATGCAAAAAATGCCCATTCTCTTGTAGAAGTAGGAGCGGATCACCATGAATTTTATAGTTGGCCTACCCATAACCTTAGGGAAGTTTGACTCTGTTTGGGTGATTGTGGATAGATCGACCAAATCGGCATATTTTGTTCTCATGAGAGTGAATTATAATGCAGAGAAGTTGGTCAAGATCAACATTTTAGAGGTGGTTTGATTGCATGGTGTGCCTATCTTCATTGTTTCTGATAGAGGTACTCAGTTTACCTCAAACTTTTAGAGTACTATGCAGAGTAAGTTGGGTACTCAATGTGATTTGAGCATAACTTTTCATCCTCAGATGGATGGTCAGTCTGAGAGGACTATTCAGGTGTTAGAGGACATACTTTGAGCTCGTGTGTTATGGATTTTGGTGGTTATTGGAACCAGTACTTGCCTTTAGTAGAGATTGCCTACAACAATAATTGCCATTCCAACATTCAGATGGGGCCTTTTGAGGCTATTTTTGGACGGAGATGTAGATCCCCCATGGGATTGTTTGATTCATTTGAGGTGAGGCCTTGAGGCACATATTTGTTGAAAGATTCGATGGATCGGGTGTGATTGATTCAGTAGAGGCTTGTGGATGCGCAGAGTAGGCAAAAGAATTATGCTAATCGTTAAGTCCGCGATGTTGTATTTATGGTTGGTGAGCGGGTTTTGTTAAAGGTTTCACCCATGAAGGGTGTGATGAGGTTTGGATAGAAAGGGAAGCTTAGGCCGCGACTCATTGGCCCTTTCGATATCCTTGAGTAGTATGGAGATGTGGCATGTAGGCTAGCTTTGCCTCTATATCTGTCAGTCGTTCATCCATTATTCCATGTATCCATATTGAAGATATACCATTCGAATGACGCACATATGATCCAGTGGGATTCTATTGTATTAGACCATAATTTATCCTTTGAGGCGGAGACCATTACTATCCTACACAGACAGACTAGGAAGTTGAGGTCTAAGCATATTGATTTAGTGAAGGTCCAGTAGAGACATCGCCATATTGAGGAGGCTATTTGGAAGGTCGAGACGGCTATACGACGTGGATACCCCTAACTTTTTACCGCTTCAGGTACCTTATTTGCTTCTTAGTTCGAGATGAACTTGTGTTTTAGTGGTGGACAATGTAACAACTGTCTATATGAATTCTACCTTATGTTGTGTTTTGATCATTTTTCCCTTCCCCCTAGTTGCTATATGCTATTTGTGAGTGGTGGGGTTGGTTGGCATGGTCTCTGATACGTTCGAGAGTGATTTGGGTGAGTTTGAGGTCCTTAGAGACTTATAAAGTGACTAGTTTGACTTCGGTCAATATTTTGCGATTCGAGTATCGGATGGTGATTTGGTTAGTTCAATTAGATCCGAAATGTTGATTTTGGACTAGTAGCATATTTAGTTTAGGTCTCGAGCCTTTACTTTGCATTTTGACCTTTTAGACAAAAACTAATAAAATAATCTTAAAATGGGTCTGAGGAGAGGGGGAAGGAGGGAGTCTAATTAGTTGTAAATGATATCTCTTTGAAAATTTGACGGTTCCATTAAGTCCGGAACATCTAAATCATCCTAGTAGCATTATTAGTTTATTTTTGTAGGATCTCGAACGAATCTCGAGGGTCCGTTTGGAGATTTTTTCCAACTTCTATTTCAACATTTTTGCTGATATCTGGTGCAATCAGTCCCTTTATCGAAATTGTGTTGACACATGTCGTGATTGTGGGCCTTGATAATTTTCTTCATCATGTTCGCATAGTGGGGCACCGCAATCGTGAAGAGCAATTCTAGTGGACAGGGTCGAGTTTGACCATCGCGGTCGCGAGGCCCTCCTATTGCTATCGTAATGACTTACCTTATGCTAGTCAACATTGAACCTCGCGATCGTGAGGTGGGGACCGCAATCGTGAGGTACTGTTCAATGAACAATATAAATTCCCCATTTTCTTAATTTTTACCATTTTCGAACCTTGAGACCTCGAGAAAGACGATTTTAAAGAGGGATTTTCATCAATCTTGCTTGGGTAATCTCTAAACTCCTATTTTCATTATTTCTTATAAATTTCATCTTCAAAACAACTTCAAATCTTTGATTTCAAACTTGGATTTTGGGGTTTTTATCCAATAAACTATAAAATTGGTGTTCTTCGATTTAAAGTCCGATTTCAACTCGTTTTCAGTTGGGTTTTCAGATTTTGACTTTTTTTGTTATGAGGAGCATGATTCTTAAATAAAATTCCAGATTTATCCTTTTTGATTTTGAGTCGATTTTTGAATTATTTTTGGACCCGGATCAAATATAGCCAATGTGAGTATCGTTAGTACCTTTTTGACGTGTAGATTACTTTTTTGATAGGTTTAGTTCTTTTTGAGACTTCTCATAATGGAAAGGCTCCGTGTTGAAGGGTTTAGGCTTGGATTTTGGCTTTTTAAGGTAGGTTGTGGCTTAACTTTCTTCAGAATGAGCTGGGTAGTTAACCATTCATGTAAAGTATGCTATGGGTTGGGAAATTAGTCGTGGAAATTATATTTTGAGGTTATTATTATTATCATGTTGCCCGTGTGGGGGCTTATATGCATATTATTGTTGACTTGAGAGATTATATTTATTGTAATGCCCGTGTGGGGGCTTTATTTGATATTATAGGCCTTATTTGTGCATTAATTGTTATTATTGTCGTTGTGATGCCAGTGCGGGGTCTTGAATAGACATTATAGGCCTTATTTGAGTATTTTTTGTCGCTATCATTATAGTGATGCCCGAGTGAGGAATTTGAAATGATATTATTGAAGTCTTACATGACTAGTTATTCCAGTGGTGCCGTGCGAGGGCTTATGTCATGAATTATTGGCATATTGAATTGATTCAGAGCTTATTTATACCTGTATTTACTTGATTATTATCTTCATACTAATTGGTTGTAAGCATTACATCCTCATTTCATCCATACATATTCATGAGAACTGATACCACTGAGAAACACTAATTTTTGAAAGAAAATGAAATACTTTATAAAACCCTTGGCCGAGGGATGTGCCGATAAGGTAATTGAGATATGAGATTGAGATTGTGATAGTATATAAGTTGCAAACCCCCCCATGAGTTCTGTCTTGAAGCACTGAGGCTCGGTAGGTGTATATGAAAAATCATGCGATGACTTATATCATCAGTATCCCACCATCATTGCATTGCATCATTTGCACCTCTATTTATGTGTTTGTTGCTATGTACTTAGCTTCCTTCTATCTTTGTGTATAGTTATTCTTGTATTGATATTATACTTGTAGAATTGTTAGGAGATACGATATGAGCTAGCATTTGGGAACTTTTCTGTATGCAGGTGGAAGCGTGCTTATAGTATTCTTTACTTGTTTTGTTTTCTACTTTACTTAGTCGGCCTATGATACCTACTAAGTACAAGTGGATCATACTCACTCCTACTTCGGTTCCTTTTCGATGTAGATCCCAATACGACTGAGACCAGCTGTGGCTGATTCGTGCGGAGAGAGAGCTATATCGGAGATCTAGTGAGCTTCCCGCCCGGAGCCTTATTCTAGCCTCCCTCTATCTTTATGTCTTTATCTTTTATTTTAGAGATAGAATTGTACGTATTAGATTCTAGTATTTTATTAGATGCTCTTTATGCTTATGGCACCAGATTTTGGAAATTAACGTATTTCTTTGGATATTTCCATTGTTTGAGTATTATGGCATGACTTTGTTCTAGAAGTTTCGTATTTATTTAATCTCTTTAATATTTTGATTTTCTTTTCTCTTATGTGGTTTTGGCTTACCTACCAAGGTTGGGTCGAGGTAGGTGCCATCATGACCTCAATTTTTGAGTTGTGATAGTAAAACCCCAAAATTTAAAGTTTAAAATCAAAGTTTTGAAGTTGTTCTTGAGATAAAATCAATGGATAAAGATAGAAATAATGTTTAGAAGCTTACCAAACACCTTTGATGGAAACCTTCTTTAAAATTGCCAATCCCGAGGTTCCAAGGTCGAAAAATGATGAAAAATTGAGAAAGAAAGAGTTTATACTGTTAAGGTGCTCTGTGCCTCGCAATTGCGACCTCCACCAGTAGATCGCGAGGGTCAATGTAGAACGATAATTAAATAAGCCATTGCGATCACAGGAGGTGGGACTCACTAGCTCGATGAGCAAACCTGACTTGATCCACAGCTTACTCTTCACGATCACGGTGACCCACCTTGTGATTACGACGAGTAACATGATCAAGGCCTACGATCAGGACATGTGGCCACACAATCTCGATGAAGGGCCTAATGCTGCACCAGATACAACAGTTTAGCTGAAGGGAATGATCAAAATTTCTCTGAATGGAACCTCAGAATTTGTTTGGGACCCCATGAAAATAAACCAATAATGCTACTAGGCTAATTTTGACGTTCCACACTAGATGGAACCATCAGATTTATCAAAAAAGGTCATTATCAACAAGTTAACCCCCAGGACCCCTTTTAGGCTAATTTAACTTGTTTCTCATCTAAATGCTCGAAACTCAAATTAAAGACTTGAAACCCAAACTAACCATGTTACTAACCTAAAATCGACATTATGGATCTAATGGAACTACAAAATTAGCATCCGACGCTCGGATCACAAAATGTTTACCAAAGTTAAACTAATCACTTTCAATGCTACTTAAAACCTCAAACTCACTCAAGTCACTCTTGAATGCTTCGGGGATCGTGGCAACTGTCCCCACACCTCATAAATGGTATATAATAATTATAGGAAAAGGTAAAACGGTCAAAACACAGAAAAAACTAAAAATCACAACAAGGATTTTTATATTATTTACCACTAAAATGCGTGTTCATCCTCGAATGATAAAATAAAGGAAGTACCCGAATTGGTAAAAAGATGGGGTTATCTACTCCGCATATCGAACTCAACCTCTCACATAGCCTTCTTAATTGAGGGAGGTTTCCACTAAACTCTCATAGAATCAATATGCTTAGACCTCAACTTCCTAGTCTGTCTGTTTAGGATAACAATGGGCTCCTCCTCAAAGGACAAGTCATGATCTAATTCCATTGAATCCTATCGGATCACGTGAGTATCATCTGGACGGTATCGCTTCAACATCAAAACATGAAATACTAGATGAACAGCTGACAGATGTGGAGGCAAAGTTATCCTATATGCCACATCTCCAAAATTCTCAAGAATCTTAAAAGGCCCAATAAATCTCAGAATAAGCTTCCCTTTCTTCTTAAATCTCATCACACCTTTCATAGGTGATACATTATACAAAACTTGCTCACCAAGTATTAATGGTACATCATGAACTTGTCGATCGACGTAACTCTTCTGCCTACTCTGGGTAGCCACGAGCCTCTGCTGAATCAACCTCATTCGATCTATCGAGTCTATCAACAAATTAGTGCCCCAAGGTCTAACCTCGACAAATCAAACCATCCCACGAGGGATCTACACCTCCTCCCATACAAAGCCTTAAAAGGTGCCATCTGAATGCTGGAATAGTAATTATTCTTGTAGGTGAACTCTGCTAAGGGAAAGAACTGGTCCCAATGACCAGTAAAATCCATAACACACTCTCGAAGCATGTCCTCTAACACTTGAATGGTCCGCTATAACTTGTCATCCATCTGAGGGTGAAAAGTTGTGCTCATCTTAAGCTAAGTACCCAACTTACTCTGCATACAACTTTAAAAATTTAAGGTAAACTGAGTACCTTTATCAGAAATAATGCAGATAGGTACATCATGCAATCGAACAATCTCATGAATGTAGATCTTAGCCAACTTCCCCAAAGTCGGGGTTAGACTAACCATAAAATCCATAATCACCCAACCACAACTTCACAGGTATAAAGTGTGCTGATTTAGTCAACCCATCCACAATCACCCAAAATTGAGTCAAACTTCCCCAAAGTCGGGGGTAGACCAACAATAAAATCCATAGTGATCCGCTCCCACTTTCACTCGGGAACTAGCATCCTCTACATCATACCACTAGTCGCTGATGCTTATACTTCACTTGCTGGCAATTCAAACACTTTGCCACAAACTCCATAATGTCTTTCTTCATCCCACACCACCAATAGTATTGCTTCAAGTCATGGTACATCTTAGCCACTCATGGATGAATAGAATACTTTGAATAATGAGCCTTTTTGAAGATCAGTTTAATCCAACCATCAACTCTCATCACACAAACACGACCACCAATCCTCAAAACACCCCGGGATCAAAAGATGTCGTGTTCGTCTCACTACTCAACACTTTATCACCAATCACTCTCAACTTCTCATCATCAAACCATCGAGCTCGAATATGCTCCATCAACAAAGATCTAGCCTTAACATATGCCAAAACACGCCCAGGTGTCGAAATATCAAGCCGAACCAACTGGTTATCCATAGACTGAACGTCTAAGGATAAAGGCCACTCCTCCGCAAAATGATTGGCCAAACTTCCCATACTCACTGCCTTTCAACTCAAGGCATCTACTACCACATTAGCCTTGCCTGGATGATAAAGAATAGTGAGATTATAATCTTTAAACAACTCTAACCATTGACGCTGTCTCATATTATGATCTCGCTGAGTGAAGAAGTATTAAAGGCTATGATGATCGGGAAAAATCTCACAATGAACTCCATACAAGTAGTGTCGCTATAATTTCAACACAAACACAATCATATCTAATTCCAAATCGTGAGTAGGGTAGTTCTTCTTACGAACCTTAATATGTCGAGAAGTATAAGAAATCACCATACCCTTCTGCATCAACACACCACCTTGGAAAACTATGAAAGAATCGTAAAAGATATTGAAACCCACACCCTTCTCAGGTAAAGTCAAGATTGGAGCCGAAGTCAACAACTCCTTGAGCTTTTGAAAGCTCCTCTCGCAGTATTTCGAACACTGGAAAATAATCTTCTTCTGAGTTAACTTGGTTAAAAGAGCCGCAATAGAAGAGAAGCCCTGTATGAATTATTGATAATAGCCCGCTAACCCAACAAAACTATGAATCTCTATAGGAGTAGTAGGTCTAGCCCAATCACAAACCGCCGCTACCTTTGCCGGATCGACCATAATACTATACTTAGTCACCACATTACCCAAGAAAGAAATAGAATCCAACCAAAACTCACACTTGGAGAACTTGACATACAACTTCTCATCTCTCAATCTCTAAAGTATGACCCTGAAATGCCTCAGATAGTTAGCTTCATTCTTGAAATAAAAAAAGTTATCATCTTTGAACACAATCGCAAAAGAGTTAAGATAAGGCCGAAACACTCTATTCATCTACTCTAAAAATATTATTGGGGCATTAGTCAACCCAAAAGACATAACTAGGAACTCATAATGACCATACCATGTCAAAAAAGCTGTCTTCAGAACATCCAGAGCTCTAATCCTCAACTGATGGTTGCTAAATCTCAAGTTGATCTTAGAAAATATCGAGGCACCCTGAAGCTGATCAAATAAATCATCGATGCGAGAAAGAGGATACTTATTCTGGATAGTCACTTTGTTAAATTGCCGATAGTCAATACACATGTGCATGGATCCATCTTTGTTCTTCACGAACAAGACAGAAACACCCCAATTAGACATACTTTGTCTAATGAAACCCTTACTCAAAAAATCTTTTAATTGCTCCTTTAATTCTTTCATTACCATTGGGGCCATTCTATAGGGAGAAACAAAAATAGGCTTAGTGCCCGACTTAACATTAATGACAAAATCAATATCACTGTCCGAAGGCATACAAGGTAGGACCATAGGAAATATGTCTGTAAACTCTCTAACAACTCACACAAAATCTAAGAGAGATGGTAAATCAACACTAGTATCATGTACATAGGCCAAATAAGAATGACACCCCTTCCCTACCATGTGACAAGCACGTAGAAAGGATATAACTCCCTTTGGACATGACCTAGGAATATCCTTCCATTCTAATCTCGGCATACCCGGAGCAGCTATGGCCATGATCTTGATGAAGCAATTCAAAATCGCATGATTAGGAGCCAACCAACCCATACCCAATATGATATCAAAATCAATCATATCGAGGATAACCAAGTCTAACCAAGTCTCACACCCTAATAAGGTCACTAAACATGATCGATACCCCTGATCCACCACTAAAAAATCACCTATGGGGTTAGAAACACGAATAAGCATAGTAAGGAACTCACACGTAGCATTAATACAGTAGAAAAATATTCAGACACATAAGAGAATATAGACTCGGGGTCAGATAGTACTAAAGGCAGATGAAGGCAAACTGGGATGATAGTTGTAATCACTACATTAGAGGCCACTACCTCAGGTCTTCCAAAAAAAGCATAGCACGAACCACACCCGCTACCAAACTGAGTGACTCCACATCCACTACCACTAGCTACTTGAGACCTACCTTTGGAACCTCTATAACCATCTCTACTTCCCTGTATAGAACCTCTAACTGCTGATACTGGAGACAGACAAAGATAAAGCTGAGAACTCTTTTGGGGAGGACCAATCACACGTCGGGGATAATCCCTTGCTAAGTGTACAAAATCATCACAAATAAAACATACCTTACTAGAATAGTCACGTGGAGAGGGCCCAGAAGAACCAGAACACCCTTTATAACCCGATGAAATAGAATGAGACCCTCGGCCTGTATGGCCTGATCTCTAACCACTCAATGTCTCAGTACCTGCAAACCTACTATCTGAACTTTGCAAGGCTGCATGAACTAGTCTGCCATGGTAACTATAAGAACCTATGCCTGAGAAATCCCTACCTCAGGATGAATGACCACTGAAATCGCCTTGACGGTGTATCCTCGTGGTACTACCACTCTAAATACCTTGGCAAATAGTCTCAATCATCTTGTTATGACCTACTATACTTTGAAAAGAACCACCAATAACCACTAACTGAGCTGTCGCCAATTGGTAATAACTAGTTAAACCCTTAACAAACTTTATGATCCTCTAAGATTTTGTGGAAATGCTAGCAATGGCATATCTGGACAATTCATGAAAGAGAGCCTCATACTCTATAATAGTTGTTGAACCCTGCTCCAAATGATCAAACTCGTCTCTCTATTGGAATATCAAGCTAAAGGTCACAAACCTCTCCAGTAAAGTCTAAAAAAACTAGGTCCATGTTAAAGGAGGGGAACCTACTGGTTTACAACTGACAAGAGATCTCCACCTTTGCATAGACACATCAGTCAACTGGTAGGTGGTGTAAGCAATACCATGAGACTCAAGTAACCCAAGGTTATGCAACATCTCCTAATAATCTATTAGAAACTTATCCGCATCCTCTACAATATCACCACTAAACTTGGGTGGGGCCAATCTAATAAATATCTTGAATTGCTTTTGCTTATCAGTAAACATCATAGAACCTGGAGCTATAGGCAGAATAACAAGTCTAGCAGGCAATGTATCAATATGTGGAGCCACAATAACAGTTGGTTATGCCCCGAGAGTCTGAAAACCATAAGTAGGAGCCTAAGCGGTTGTACTCCTCCTGTAGTCTTAGAATCAACCGATGTACCCGATAGAATACTTGTCTGGGGAATGCCATCCAAACTGTCCAAAGAATAAATCAACAGATCCTACAATACTAGAGAAAAAATGAAACTCTGGGGGCCTGAGCTGGTCCCACATCCTCTGGTTGATAAGCCTCATCATTATGATCAATCTTAGGCTTGGGAGAGGCCGTTCTAGATCGTTCTTTAGCTGGAGCTGCTCCTCATGTATGGCTTTTACCTTGTCTCAGCCATGACCATTGCCTCGACCCCTGACTGGGGCTCCAACAGTGGGTGCTGGCTCAGCATCCTCAATAACTCTGGATCTATTCCTCACCATATGTGTAGAAAGAGTGAAATACAAGTTTAGAATACTGGCATGAACAACACCCACGATAAGGAATCAAATTAGAGAAGTTTTCCTAAAAATATCCCATAGCCTCTCGAAAATAGATACGAGTGTGAATGTATCAATCCGTGGGACTCTATTAGATATCTTGCTCTTTTACTCATGAGACTGGTGAACCTAGCACTCTAATACCATATGTCACGGCCCAGAATCTGAAGTTATAATGGCACCTACCCCATCTCAACCCTGGGTGGGTAAGCCCAACACCAAAAGAGATAGAGATGTGGAAAAGAAATAAATAATACCCAAATACGAGACTTTAAGAAAAAGTCAGGCCAAATATATATAAACAACTCCAAAACTAAAATAGATACAAATCCAATCCCAAAATCTAGTGTCATGAGTAAAGAGCACTAATAAAATGACATAGAATCTGGAAATACATAACTCTGTATCTGAAAAGTAAAATAAATACAATATAATAGAAATGAGAGAGGCTGGAATAGGATCCAAACGGGGAGCTCACCAGTACTTCGTACAGCCTCAATAAAGCACGATCTCATACTCTACAGGTCACACTCGAACTGGAATCTACACCAAAAAGGTACAGAAAGTAGGAGTGAGTACGGTCCACTTATCGTAGGCTAACCAAGAAAAATAGAAAACAAATCATATAAAGGATACTATGAGCACGCTTCCACCTGCATACAGAAAAGGGCTTGATACTGGACCAGATACAACAATTCAGCTAAATGGGAATGATCAAAATTTCTCCAAATAAATCCTCGAGATTCGTTTAGGACCCCATAGACATAAACCAATAATGCTACTAGGCTAATTTCGACATTTTGGATTTGATGAAATTATTGGATTTATCAAAAGAGGTAATTATAATAAGTTAATCCCCGAGACTCTTTTTAAGCTAATTTAACTAGTTTCTTATCTAAATGTTCAAAACTATAATTGAAGACTTGGAACCCAAACTAACCATGCTACTGACCCAAAATTGACATTCCAAATGTAATAAAACCGACAAAATTATCATTCGACATTTGGATCACAAAATATTGACCAAAGTCAAACTAATCACTTTTAAGGCTACTTAAAACCTCAAAGTCACTCAAATCACTCTCGAATGCTTCTGGGACCATGCCAATCATTCCTACAATGCATAAATGGTATATCACAACTACGAGAAAGGAAAAAATGGTCAAAATATAGAAAAAACTAAAAATCACAACTAAGGTTGTTATAATAAAGTTATAACCTGATGAATCTAAGAATAATAATTTAAGAACTTTGATGAAGTATTATAATTTAAGAATTTCAAAGAATTTCCATGATTCATGAATTTTTCCCAGTAAAGACTTTTTGAGAATAATATCTCAATAATGTGGATATCCATGCTCCATAAAAGACTATGTACCCCTTAAGAAGTGATGGAGCGGTGCGGCTAAATCTTTTAGTTTGAAGTTGCTAAAAGAGTAATGAAGCAAATCTTAAGGTAACCTTATGTTCTGAGATTCACTAGCAATTTGAATATCAGAGACATGTATAATTAGACCTGTGTAAAGTATTAGCCAAGTGTATGTACTCATCTAGCAGTGGATATGTGTAGCGCCTCGAGACTAACCCCTGGACGTCACACAGTGCTTAGGACCCAAAGCTAACCCATGGAATCTGTCAACACGTTAAAGCATGTTCAATTACTCTAAAGTCATAAGTGGAAGCTAATACTTATTCAATGAACCATAGATATAAAATCTTCAATCTAAAATATGACAATGTAAGCTGAAAGGAATACCAATCATGAATGTAAATTAACAAACTATTTAGTCTAGACAAGCCTTTACAGTACTGAAGAGTCGCTGGGACCAACACCCAATTGACCCAAAGTCATGAAGTCTAAAATGAACATGAAGCAAAGCCACTAGAAGCAAGAACCATAATCCAAGTCCTTGAAACATGAGGACTCACTATTTGAATGAGAATAGGCACTGGTGATCACACTAATTGTGATGCTAAAGGTGAGTACCAGAACCTATATCATGATAGGATGCTGAGCACAAAAAGAATATGGTCAATACTTATGGCATGTACTGAGTATATGGGTATTGTGCAACATGTAACAACAACAATAAACCCAGTATATTCCCACAAAGTGGTGTCTAGTAAAGGTAAGTATATGCAGTTTATACTACTACTTCAGGGTAAGATGGAGAGGCTGTTTTCGATAGAACCCAGGCTCAAGACAAAAATAGTCCAAAAAAGAAATAGTAAAGGAACACAAAACAACATGTATTAACACACTAGATAATAACATAAATGATACGAGCACCAACTAATACAACAAACGATAACACACCCCAAAACAAGACTAGCACTATAACTACTAGTAAAGACATACTCCTCCTTACTATCCTTCTACCCTAATATGCATCCTCCAAACCTTCCTATCTAGGTCATGTCCTCGGTAAGCTAAAGTTGCTCTATTTCATATCTAATCACCTCCCTCCAATATTTCTTCGGTCTACCTCTACCTCACCTGAATCCATTCCTAGCCAACCTCTCACATCTCCATACTGGGGTATCCGTACCCCTCCTCATCACATGCCTGAACCATCTCAACCTCACTTCCTACATATGGAATTCCATCAAAGCCACCCCTACCTTATCACGAATAACCTTATTTCTAATCCTATCTTTTCTCGTAAACCCACACATTCACTGTAGCATTCTCATTTTCGCCACCTTCATTCTTTCGATGTGAGAGTTCTTAATTGTCCAACACTCTACTTTATACAACATAGATGGTCTAACGCCCCATGCAATATATAAATATGATAGAAATCATATGATAAAGCTGTATATGTTAAGTGTATAAAGACACACCCTTTTTCATAAATAAAGCAGAAACTGTAATACATATACATAAAAGTACAAGACGTAGTTTACCAAATTTAGTGAGCTCTTCGCACTTAAATTATAAATCCAATTTACTGTGGGAGATTCTCTTAACTGACATGCTCCATTTTGAGCAAGCATGGAGCCCAACTTGTAACCCATGTTGGGAGGGCGTTCAATACCTTGTCAGGGGTAGAAAATCATAATTGGCATGAATTCACTCATAAATCCATTTAGGACATAGGAGACAAACTCCCCATAACCTATAGTGACATGTAGTTTGGGATTTTATGTACGCTAAACCAGCATCCTCTCGGTGCTTAGTACTACTCTCAAAATCATACTATTACTCATATAATATAAAGCTCATCATGAAATAAGCATACTAGTTTGTAAGTATAAAAAACCAACTATGCTTATATTTCTTAATCATATCCATAAATCAATTCGTAATTTCATAATGAGTCAGAGATCATAAAAGTTGAACTTCATAACAAATGACCTAAATCATGTAAAATTTATCAACTCATAGGATTTCATGTCAAGACGTTTAAAATCAAATCATAAGGTCAAGTATATGAATTAAATTATAAATAAACTATAAATTTTAGTAAGGGAGTGTAAATAAGTTCATAAGGGAGCATAGGAGTCAACATCATGTAAATTGGGTATGAACCCTAGTTGTTTAATTCATAAAATTATTTAGAAAATGAAGTTCTTGGGAACAAGGATGAAAATAAATCCTTGTTGAAACCCAACATACCTGAACTTGACAATTTCTTGGAGGAGAATTTGAGTTTGAAGCCTTAAAGGTTGAATTTTTAAGATAAACCCTTGCCTTGGTTGCTCTTGAGAGTTGGGAGGAGAAAGAGTAATGAAGATTTATTGAGTATTAAGGAAATAACATTTATTGGGTGATTAAAATCATGGAGAGAGGTTTAGGGGTAAGAAAAGGACCAAACTACCCCTCAAAAAACTAATTCAAAAGTGCAAAAATTTTTATCCGACGGTTCAGGTGACAAACCGTCAAACCCTTGACGAACCGTCACCTGAAACCATCAAAACATGGCCAAATTTTGGCCTTACTAGTTAAGCCTGATGGTTTGCCTTGACAGACCATCACAAGTGTGACGGTTCGTCATACCAAGTCATCACACTCTGCCAGAAAGACACCTTCTGGTAAACTGAGCATAACTTTCTAATCCACTATTGGATTGATGAACAGTTAGTGGCGTTGGAAAAAAGAATTGAAGATATTTTATTTGGTGGGTCTTGATTTGAAAATATCTTTATATTCAAGGAGTTATGATTGTTTAAAGTCTACCCTAGCAAAATCTCATACTAAAACTCAATATGTATGGAAGCTTTCAACTCAGATTTGAGCTAGAGTTTTCTTATGACTTTTAATTCATCTCCAAAACTCTTCACACACTAAGGAATTGATCTTAACACCTATTTAAAATTATAAATCATTAGATTAGGGCCTTTACACATTCAATGAACATGTCAGATCTTAGTTCAGAAATTTAGGGTTTTACAATATCTTCCCTTTGGGATCATTCATCCTCGAATGAAGGTCAATGACATAACGAGCATGTAATTGAGTAAAACAAGATTTATTTGGGCTATCTATGTTACATATACTAGCATGAACTAAACTGTGCTAACAATAAGGGTATAGTTATTAACACTAACAAATGTAAAAGCATGGGCTATTAGCTCAAGGACTAGCATAGGCATGAAGAACATAAATAAGGATGTGAACTTGGCCTCTATAAGACTTGGAAATGGAACTCTTATAACATTTTGAGGGAAGGAATCATATGCGTGATTCATGTGAGACATATCACATAAGTTCGTAAAGTATGAACGATATAGTTTTAAATATAGGCCACATACTATTTGTATCTAACTGACATGACACATGGGTACCCTGGGCATGAGGTAAGAATAGGGCTACTATACCTTATAATATACGATTGATTACTTCTAAGCTTAAGAATACTTCTTAATTATGCTTATCCTCTGAATACTACACTTCATTAGATGCAGCTTATAACCTTCACAAGAGTACATGCGACTACTTCTACCAAAATTTGAGTCAAATTACATGCTCTCACCATATTCAATCCTAACTCAGAGTCACAAGGTACTACACATGAAGAAAAAATGCTAGTCTAAACTATGGGATTCTATATTCTGTGTCTTTTCAAAGCTTCCATCTCAAGAATAATACACCTTACCATCTCAACAACTAACTCTGAGCTCAAATCAAGAATTCACTAGTGCATACTACATTCATTCACTTGTATACCAATATGACATTCAAGCCTATCATTATAACCACATATGAACTTTTAGGAAACCAAACCATCTAAGAGTTTTCTCATCTTCTCTAATACCTCTAATAATAATAATTTTATGAATTATTGCCAAAAAGGCCCAGCAAAACTTCTCAACTAACTACTACATATACCAAAACTTTTCCTCAATCTCCCTTCACACGTATAACTTTAGATAGAACAAGCACACAATAATTTCCCCATAATAAGAAATATTTACTCTCTACCATCTAAACCATTTAGCAACTGCTTTCATCACCACTGTATTAATATAAGGGGGGTCATTGGAGGATTAAAGCATGAGGATCTCAAATAAGAGGGATATTGGTCAGCTATAACTTACACTTATTAGGACCTTAGCACTTAGAAATAAAACCTGTGAGGTAAGGTATCATAGGCACAAATACTTCATATATTAATCCATGAAGTATAGGTAGAGAGTTTGTTCTAGTTATGGACATGACATAACCATCTATTTCTTTTATAGGTAGGCATATTAGGGTTTAGAGAAAAAGATCATACGCAAAAATTATTCAAGAGATTTGACCTGCGAACGTATATGACATAGAGTGACTTCCACTAGCCATTAAGGATGTATCATGAGTTCATAGGACTAAGCATACTATGAAATAGGGGTGCATGTATAATGAGTTGCATATCATGAAGCTGGAAGTTATAGATTTGTGGAGTAATATGGGAGTCATTATTCTAAAGCTATTGCTTCTTATTCTAAAATCTGAGCATGGATGTGAATCTGCGCGAAGTGTATGAGTATGGGTTATGGGCATGATGCTAATATGTAAGACATGAGTAGGCTATCATAATGACTGAAATATAAGGATTACTCCAAAATAGAAATGAATTTTTGAAATGTATCCCAATCTAATTCACAAGACTTAATTAGGTTCTTTTTCCTATCATCTCCCTCTTAAATTGAGGCCAACATTCTAAGCCTATGGGTTTATTCCATATCTTCTAAATTGAGCAAAAATTTCCTTACCCTAACGATCTAGGTGTCACTATATACATGAACTATTAACTTACTGGGATAAACTATATTTGAAAGGTACTAGCTCCATTCTAGGATATTTCCTTCAGAGATACCATTCCTAACTTCCTCTAGCTTCTAAAACCATCATTCTATAACTTGAACTCTTACTAGTGAATGTAACCAATTCCCCTAACACCTCATAATCTGATCTTGAATGTAACCAATTCCCCTAACACCTCATAATCTGATCTTTCTTGTTATTCTTCTAACACCATACCTCTAGGCTTGGTTTATATATGTAACGACCCTTTTTGTTATTATGAGTGAGTCATTCGTCAAAAATTTGGGTTAAGTTTTTTGCCAAAATGAAAATTAAAAATTTTAGGATAGGCTAGTCTCGGACAAAATTGAAGCTAGGTATGGTCTAGGATATTCTGGGAATGGATTGGGTAAATGTAATTAAGTTTAGCTTGATTTTATGTTGGCTAACTTGTTAAGGAACCCATAGGACTTTTTGAAAGTAAATTTGGGTGAGTAGAACTCCCGATATCAACTTGACACAAAGGGGTTAGTCCAAGATGCCATGGTTTGAGGGTGTGTTGTGAAAAAAAGACAAAACTGAAAGGATTTCTGAGTTTTTGCCTCGCCACTCTCTGCATAATAGGTGGCATGTCGCTATAACGAAAAATTTCTGCTATAGCAAAAATAAATGCTAGTCAATCCCACTATAGCGGGCGATGTTGCTATAGTAGAATTGGGTCACTATAGCAGGGTAAATTGCTAATAATGCAAAATTTTTCACAAAAGTAGTTTATTAATTTAAACTCAATTTTAGGGAAGGGCATAGGCGATTTGGGCATTTTTCATCTATTTTCCATTAATTTTCTTTGTAAAGGTAAGTAATTCATCCTTATTAACTAGTTTTTTGGTTAATTAACCTTAGAATCACTAGTTTATGGATTTTGGTAAAGGTTTAAGCTTGACTTAGCATATTTTCCGGTGCAAGGGGGTAAATTAGATGTAAAACCTTTGGGTTTTACTTGTTAATCATTAATCTACTCTTGCATGAAAATAAATGACGCTGGTAACCATGAAATTAGTAGGTTTAAGGTAAATTATGGTAGAAAAACCCTAGAACGGGAGGAATGATCATGAAATTGGCCTTGGGGTAAGGGATTAGGTTGTAATCCTCGACATGGTAGGTCATTTGATTGATTATTTGTTGTGTTCATGTTTTTAAACCATGATCAAATGGAAATTACACAAAAAGATAAGGCTCAAGCTTAATTGAGTGGTGCAAGCTTGGATTGAGGTAGGTAATGGTTTTAATATAGTTGAAACCCAATTTGTGTAATGTGTGCATCATAAATGATTCGTAGTATTGATTGTACAATGCATGTTCAAGGAAAGTGAATGATTGTTTGATATCCTAAGTGTTAATCACATGCAATAAACTTATTTAAAAACTTATTGGATTTTACAAGTGTTGTTTTGTTATCATTATGTTGTAATTGATGTGATATTTTTCATTATTATAGAATGTATTGGTATTTGGACATCTCCACGGGTTTGGTTGATACAAGGTTGGCAAACACTCGATGTCAGGAATTCGGTACATGGTCAAGAGTTCATCCCCTGCAGGTCATGACTAGTGGGCACACACATAAGACCCTTAGCATGTGTGTATAAGGTACAAGTGAGTGTGATGGTTCCTTGAGTGAACTAGGGTTTATGTGTTTCTTGATTTATTTATTCCGTGAGTGAACCGAGCTTAATATTGTTATTATATGTTAGTTTCTTGAGTGAATCAGGTTATGTGCTTAATTGCTAAAGGTAGTTTTCTGTGTAAATCGGGATGCATGATATTTGCTTTTGTAGTTGTTATTGGGGATCCTTGAGTGGTCCGGTTTAATTACAAGTTGTGACATAACTCTGTGTTGTCTATTACTTGTATAATTGGGAAATAATTTATATGATAGTTGCATCATGGTTGTTGACTTGGAGTCTTGTTGTTAGTCATAGTTTGACTTGACTTGTTATCCTTGTTGACTCATTTTGACTAAACTTCATGTTATACTTGTTTATAAGTTTTAAGTATTATGAACTTGAAAGATAGTTGTATGATAGGCTTCATAGCTGTCTGGTTGTACTATGTTTTGGTTATATGTCCATATTTCTCATTTTGGGTTGGCCGATGACCCTACTGCACACCGTTGTTTCTTATGTGCTGATACTACACATGTTCTTCTTTTTGTTGAGTGTAGAGCATTTTTTGATGACTGTTTTAAGACCTCAGTTGTGATTTAGACCGTATCCGAACTCAAGGGTGAGCTGCATCTTTTGGGCTACCATGGGTTCATCTACTATCTTTTGGTCTATTTGTTTGGACTAAAAGATTACATTGTTTTTTGGGGTTGTATCCCTACTTTTAACATTTATTAGTATGATGACTTTCAGTTCCTAGGGAAATGATTTCCCTCATTATTATATTCTTACTTTCGTTATGATATTGGATATTAATTTTATTCAATGGAGTTAGTTTTTAGCTGTCTATTTTTGGCTAATATTGGGTTAATGGTTTGGGTTAGTTGGTTTCCCACCAGAGATTTAGTGTGAGTGCCACTCATGATGGGTTTGGGTCATGAAAAAGTTGGTATCAGAGCCTTAGGTTCGTTGATCTTGTTATAACAAATTGGGTCCAGTAGAGTTTTGCAGAATGGTATGGAGAAAACTGTACTTTTCTTTGAGAGGCTATAGGACTTTAGAAAACTATCCATTCTTTCTTTTTTCATGCTGTAACTTGATTTCAATTGGTAGCTGGCGATCTAAATTGGTATCTGACCTTTTTTATTCTCTTATCTGCAGATGGTGAATACTAGATTAAATGGAGCACGAGTAGTAACCCCAAAACCAGCAGCTAGAATGAGGTAGGCGTAAGGGAAGGAGAAGAGGGAGAGCAACACTCGCTAGGGGTAGAGCTCAGGCAGCAGCTGACAAGGCCCGTCAGAAGTCAGTATCACCTCCCCCACCCTAGGATTATTTTGAGGAGGTTGATGTCATGCCCCAAATCCCGTCGAGGCGGATTGGCATCCGTAGCCGATAAGGCCCGAGAGAACCAAGCTTTGCTTCTGTTCATTCATATGCATGTTATAAGAAACACCATTACTAAGTAAGGACTTAAAATTCTAATAACGGAATTCATGGGATTTATATATACATATTTGAAACTTGGCCGTTGAGGCCATCAAGTCAAGGAAATCATGTATCCTCTTACATTCATACACCCACATACGTCTACAAAAGCCTCTAACAGATGTATTTACCAAAACCAAGTGTAAGTCGAGACAAGTCCCCGCTTTATACACCATGTACAATACTAAAACATATGAACAAGTGTGACTCGGAGAAGCCCGAACTAACTGGAGCTCACCAATGATCTGTACACAACTGGCAACCTACTGGGGAGGCCTACTAGTACCTGCGCCTGCAGCAAGTAAGGTAAATCCCCCGAGAGGGGTCAGTACGAAGAAAGTATTGAGTATGTAAGGCTCAAATGAGACTGTATAATACATGAATATTTCAATGAACTTAAATACAAATGAATAATCAATATGAATAAGTCACCATTCTGCACTTTCATGTGTATTGCATTCATTATTTCTATGCTTATTCATCATTACTTGTGTCACAACGTACCCGGGCCCCGAATGATCAGTGGGTCTTTACATAACATAACGTTATGTTGGGATCAGCTCGAGCTAGGCTTATGCCCCTAGAGCTACCACCCATAAATCAATACATCGGGATCGACTCGAGCTAGGTTATTACCCCTAGAGCTGCCACCCATAAATCTGCGTATCAGGTTCGGCTCGAGCTAGATTTTCACCCCTAGAGCTTCCCCCTATCAGGTTTGGCTTGAGCTAGGCTTTCACCCCTAAAGCTACCCCCCTGATCCAATAATCTCGGGATCGGCTTGAGCTAGGCATTTCGCCCCCAAAGCTGCCACCCGTACTCAATCCCTAACCACGTATATGCATTACTTTTTTCTTTACTTTTGAGATTGATACAATGACAGTCACAACTTTATTTGAAGCTCTGGATCAATAATCAATGAGTGAGAGACATGTGAATAAACATTATTGGAAACATAACATTATTGAAAACATAACCTTATTGGAAACATAACCTTACTGGAAACGTAACCTTACTGGAAACATGGGATCTTTGGAACATTAGTCAATGCATATGAGACATGTGAATGACAATTGATCGATGCCTAAGGAACATGTGATGAACCACAATTGCTACCCGGGAATAGGATACCTTAGAGCATTTTGAAATGGAATACGTATGATAACAATGTGAGCAATATGTGCTGTAGAAGGATACGGTAAAACTAACCTTACATACCTTCACTTCCAAGTATGAGTACACTTAATCCTACAAGTGAATACGATAGCCCAACTTCTTCTTTATGTCTTACTCTACAATACAAGTACTTATCGGAGTTTACATTAGCAACTAGTTACTACACAGACGTACAAGACGACAATAAGCTATATGACTGCCGTTCAACGTCATGTCACCCCTTACAATACCATCCATTGCATTCTCATACCAACAACACCATAACATTCCGCACATTGACCAAGATATCATACATCAATAGCATTTCACACGACACATACCCTTTACATTTTCTCACTATCATTCCATCACAATTACTCCTTTATAACAACATATGAACAACAATAAATAATTAATATAGTAAAAAATTCCTCCATACAACCCTTTTAAGTCATTAAACAACATCACAAGTTGCTAATTATATCCATAAAGGGTATAGGGGCCTTCGGGGGTCAAAGGGGGATAAAAACATGCAAAATGGTGTTCTGGAAAGGACCTGCGAAGCCACCTGCGCCCGCAGGTGGCTTAACTGCATCCTCAGGTGACCTTTGGCAGTATCCAGAGGCACCTGCATTGGTACCTGCGCCCGCAGGTGCTGCAGGCTCGAGGGCGGATGCCCGTTTTCGGCCAAATTGGTCTCTTTTGGGTCATTTTATGCAATGAATGGTCCATGATCATAAACAAACTTATTTTGACATGTTTTTGATCATCTTGAATACCAAAAATCAGCCATGGTCTCACAACACACCTAACAACACCCAAAACTACACTTTACGGTCAATACGTCACCAAAACCATAACCAATTTCACAATAACCATTCCAAACATTATACACCAGGACCAAAAAAGGGAAGACTATAATCACATCTCACATGAAAATATTGAATCCATCAAGTTCACTTCCTTCTATACCACAAGTACATATTCAAGTTTACAAGACAAAACCATCCTCCGATTTAGCAAACATGTGACATTTCACACATAGTGAACTTCTCAATACTCCACCAACACAACCAACATAATATACACAATCTATCATGCATAAAATATATTAAACCATCATAATAAATACTTACAAGTCTTGTACAAAGATGATCTTGGCCAAAGGAATGAGGGCTTAGGGTTCTTGAGAGCAAGGAAATGTTGTGAATATTCTAGAAAAAGCATGAGAGTCCAAATGAAATAAAAATATGATTTTCCTCATATATATATATATATAGGTCCCTTTAAGTCTCTCTTATCCAATTCTTGTCATTAAATGCATGGTTGATTAGTCAAATGAAAGACTATTGGAAGAATGGGTCAAATTCCCATATTGGGCCTTGTCTTTCTTATGATTTTGGGCTTCATTTTTGGGACCAATGGTACAAGAATTATTAATGCCCACAAATTAATGTATAATCCATCAAATCTTTCATGTTTCATTATTTCCATCAGTGTTACGATAGTCAGTTAGACTCAAAAACGTACGGGATGTTATAGTTGAGGTAATGGATGAGGATGGTTTGGAACTAGAGGTAGCGGAATCGGCTGGAGGTACAACCCTTCCTCCGATGTCTTCTGAGGTTATTCAATAGGTTTTGACTTTCTTGAGTGGGTTGGCTGGTACTGGAGCCACTCCCACTATGTCAACCTTTTAGGTTTTGGGTACTTATCCCATTGCCACCTTAGCTTCCAAAATGGATGAGGCTTTTGGGATTGATGTATTCCCCTATCCTGTCTTAGGCCCCATCATGAATAGTACCAAACATGAGTTGCTGACTAAATTTCTAAAAATAAAACCTCCTTCATTTCATGGTGCTGAGACTGAGGATGCTTTTGAATTCATCATTGATTTCTACTAGAGGCTTCACAAATTGGGGATTATGCAATATCATGGTGTTTAGTTTGTGACTTTCTTACTGCAAGGGGATGCCAAGCAGTGGTGGAGAGCCTATGTAGAGTGTCGATCACCATCGGCATTACCTCCATTGACTTGGGCTCAATTTTATGCCCTATTTCTGGAGAAGTATGATCCCCATACCCTTCATGAATGTAAGAAGGATGAGTTTCCAAATCTTAAGCAGGGAAGTATATTAGTTACAGCCTGTAAGGCTTAGTTTCATATTCCATCTCACTATGCTAACCGACTGTTGGGCATTGATAAAGAAAGGATCCAGCTATTTATTAAGGGTTTGAACACTAATATTCAGGTTTTGTTCGTTCACATAACTTCTGGAAGAAGTAGTTTCAATGATGTGGCTAATTATGTGAAGAATCTTGAGGGAATCAAGTAGGTTGGTCAGGCTGAGGCATTAGCCAAGAAGTCCCAAAATGCAGGCAACTTCAATGGTTCTTATTCTAGGGGTCAGAGCAACATGCTCATCTGGTTTGCCCCATTCAGCCAGCTTTGCCAGCCTCTACAGGTAGTCATTCAGATACTATTTAGAAGCCCTCAGTTGCTAGAAGCCAAGGGACTTCTTATTCTTTGGCCAACGGGCCTTCTCTTGAGTGAGGTTGTTATCATTATGGTGCTGCAGGGTACTTTAAGAGAGAGTGTCCTTTAAGGTAGGTAGGTAATCAAGCACAATAGCTGATCAGGGCTATAGTTTTGGTAGGAAGAGGTGGATGTGGTAATGGTAAGGGTGGTCCATAAGGTGGACATGGTAATAATCAGGGAGATCGAGGTGGAACCAAATGTAATGATAATGTAGGGAAGGGTAAAGAGCAGCCAGCTAGAGAGGTTGCCCAACATAATGATAAAGCTTACTATTATGCCTTTCTAGGCAAGATAGAAACTGAGGCATCTGATACCATTATTAGAGGTACTATTCTTATTATTGACCGAATGACTTCTATTTTATTTGATTTGGACTCCACTTACTCTTATGTATCTGTTAGATTTGCTTTGGTTCTGGATTTGATCTGTTATGTACTCAATTCTCATGTGTATGTTTCTACTCTGATTAAAGATTCTGTGGTGGTGACCCATGTATATCGTGCATATTCTATGTTGTTTATGGGTTTGCAAACCTGGATAGACTTGATTATTTTTGGATATGCTTGATTTTGACATTATTCTGGATATAACTTGGTTATCTCCTTATCATGCTGTCTTGAACTGTAATGCTAAGACAGTGAATCGAGAGATACCTTAAAGGGATAAACAAGAGTGGGAGGGGGTGTATAAGTCTAAGCCGGTGAAAATCATATCTTTTGTTCGGGCTCGAAAGCTAGTAGGGAATGGGTATTCATCCTTCCTGGCTTATTTTTGGGATTCTAGTACAGAGTCTCCTTCTATTGTGTTTGTTCTTATAGTTTTTGAGTTTTAGGAGGTATTTCCTACGGACTTGCGGAGTATGTTTCTGGACAGGGGTATTGATTTTTGTATTGATTTAGAGTCTGGTATGCACACAATTTCTATTTCTCCTTATTGTATGGCTCTAACAGAGTTAAGGGAACTCAAATCTCAGTTACAGGAATTCCTTAATAAGGGATTTATTTGTCCTAGTGCTTCATCTTAGGGTGCTCCAGTGTTTTTTGTTAAAAAGAAAGATAGCAACATGAGGATGTGCATTGATTATATGCAGTTTATCAAGGTTACCATCAGGAATATGTATCCCTTTCCTTATATAAATGATCTCTTTAACCAGTTGTAGGGTGCTTCAGTATTCTCCAAGATTGACTCGAGGTTGGGTTACCATCAGCTAAAAATTTGGCCTGAGGATATACCTAACATAGCTTTTAGGACTCGATATGGGCATTACGAGTTCTTAGTAATGTCTTTTGGGTTAACCAATGCATCGACAACCTTCATGAACTTGATGAACGGTATTTTCAAATCTTTCTTGGATTATTTTATGATACTTTTTATTGATGACATTTTGGTTTACTCCAAAAGCAAGAAGGAATATGCAGGTCATCCTAACATTATTTTAGGAATTTTGAAGGAGAAGCAGTTCTATGCAAAGTTCGCAAAATGTGAATTTTTGTTATCTTTGGTTGCCTTCTTAGGGCATGTGGTTTCGTAAAAAGGAGTGATGGTAGATCCCCAAAAGTTTGAGGGGATTAAGAATTAGGTTCGACCTAATTCTGTGACCGAGGTTAGGAGCTTTGTGGGTATTGCTAGTTATTATCATAGGTTTGTCAAGAATTTTGCTTCTATTGCTACTTACTTGACAAGGTTGACTCAGAAGGA
Organism: Capsicum rhomboideum; assembly: GCA_031232105.1. Lineage (NCBI taxonomy): Eukaryota > Viridiplantae > Streptophyta > Magnoliopsida > Solanales > Solanaceae > Capsicum > Capsicum rhomboideum. The sequence goes on from CP124716.1 coordinate 35,558,292, forward strand.
GGTGCTATTTTTATGGTCGTATAAGTGTGAGGAGAGCTTCCAAAAGCTTAAGACACTTTTGACTACAACACTTATTTTTTTATTTTAGGTTGAAGGTAAGGATTTTGTTGTATTTTGTGATGCTTCACTCTTGGGTTTGGGTGATGTACTGATACTGGACAAGAGTGTCATTGCTTATGCTTCGAGGTATTTAAAGCCCCATGAAAAGAATTACCCAACTCACGACATGGAGTTGGCAGTAGTGGTGTTTACACTTAAGAGTTGGAGATGCTACCTTTATGGTGTCATGTGTGAGGTATTCACTAATCACCATAGCCTGCAGCATTTGTTCACACAAATGGATTTGAACTTGAGACAGAAGCAATGGATGGAATTATTAAAAGACTATGATTTGACCATCCAGTATCATTTGGGTAAGGCCAAAATGGTTGCAGAGACACATAGAGCCAGAAAATGGTGAGTATGGGAAGTTTCAAGGCGACCCTTGGCTAGGGAGTTTCAAATTCTAGCATCGTGGTTCATGCAGTTTGGTGTTTTCGAAAGGGGTGGAGTGTTAGCTAGTGTTGAGGTAAAGTCAACATTCCTTGATGAAATCAAGGCCAAATAGTTTAAGGATGGGAAATTGAACAAACTCCAGAACAAGGTGGTGTGTGGCAAGGTTTCAGAAGCCACACTTGACACGTGTGGAGTGTTATAGTTTACAGCGAGGATATGTGTTCCTCGGGTTGGTGATTTGATTCAGAATATACTTGCAGAAGCTCATGGTTTACGATATTCTATTCATCTAGGGGCAACCAAGATGTACCGTTATTTGAGGCAACTTTATTAGTAGCCTGGGATGAAGAAGGACATAGTGGAGTTTGTGAGGATGCCCATTTCTGAGTAGAAGTGGGAGAGAATAGGTATGGATTTCGTGGTAGGTCTTCCTAAGACCTTGGGAAAGCATGACTTGATTTGGGTTGTAGTGGATAGGCTGACTAAATCACCCTATTTTATTCTGGTTGGAGTGGACTACAGCTCTAAGCAGTTTGCCAAGATCTACATCAAGGAGATAGTGAGGCTACATGGGGTGCCACTTTCTATCATTTTAGACAGAGGTACACAATACACTTCTAAATTTTAGGACAAGTTGCATGAAGAGTTGGGCACCCAACTTACTTTTAGCACAACCTTTTATCCTCAGACTGATGGACAGTCGTAGAGGATGATTTAGGTTCCTGAGGATATGTTGAGGGCATGTTGATCCACTTTGGTGGCCATTGGGACCAGTTCTTGCCATTGTATGAGTTTTCATACAATGACAACTATCATTCTAACATTGACATGGCCCCATTCGAGGCACTTTATAGGAGGAGGTGTGGATCGCCTATAGGATGGTTTGACACTAGTGATGTGAAACCTTTGGGCACTGATTCGGTGAAGGAAGCTCAGGAGAAAGTGAGATTCATCCAAACTAAGTTATTGGCATCCCAGAGCAAGAAAAAAGAGTATGCAGACCATAAGGTCAGGGACATGTCATTCAAAGTTGGTGAACAAGTTTTATTCAAAGTATCACCTATAAAGGGAGTCATGAGGTTTGGAAAGAAGGGCAAGCTTAGCCTTCAGTATATCAGTCCGTTCGACGTTCTTAATGATGTAGGTCTAGTTGCGTACAGATTGGCATTGCCGCCAAACTTGTTAGGGGTCGGTCCATCCTGTGTTTTATATATCCATGCTTAAGAGATACCATGGGGATGAGAATTACATTATAAAGTAGGATTCAGTTTTGTTGGATAAGGATTTTACTTGTAACGATGAGCCAGTTACTATTCTTGATTGAGATGTCCAAAAATTGAGGACTAAGGAAATTCGATCAGTAAAGGTCCAATGGAAGAAACATCCAATAGAAAAATCCACTTGGGAAATCGAGAAGTACATGCGAGACAAGTACCCTCACTTGTTTGAGGATACAAGTATGCTTTCTTTACTTAACTTTGCTCATTTTCTTGCTTTGATCATTCAGGGATGAATAATGGGTAAATTAGTATCTGTTGTAATGACCCTTTCCATTGTTATGGATGAGTCAATCATGCAAAAATTCAGGTTAAGTCTTTCCCTAAAATGAAAGTTAAAAATTTTAGGCTAGGCTAGGCTTGGATAAAATAGGAGCGAGGTATGGCCTAGAAAAATTTGGGAATGTATTGGATAAATTTAATAAAGTTTACCTTGATTTATGTTAGCTAACTTGATAAGGAACCCGTAGGACTTTTCAGAAGTGAATTCGAGTGAGTAAAACTCTCGATATCAAATTTGATGAAAGGGGGTTAGTCTGGGATGTCATGGTTGGAGGGTATGTTGTAAAAAGCCAAAACTAGAAGGATTTTTGAGTTTCTACCTCTCCACTCCCGCTATTGTGGGTGGTATGTCACTACAGCGACTCCCGCTATTGCAGAAAAATTCCTTCTACAGCGAAAGTTAATGCCGGTCAATCTCGCTATAGCGGGCGATGCCGCTATAGTGGGATCAGGTCGCAATAGTGGGGTAAATTGCTAATAATGCAGAAATTTCTCCAAAAATAGATTATTATTCTAAACTCATTTTTTGGGGAAGGTCATAGGCGATTTGGGCAATTTTCATAAGTTTTCAGCGATTTTCTTTATAAAGGTGAGTAATTCATCCCATTAACTAGTTTTTTGGTTAATTAACCTTAGAATCACTAGTTTACGGATTTTGGGGAGGGTTTAATCTTGGCTTAGTGGATTTTCTTGTGCAAGGGGGGTAAATTACATGTAAAACCTTTGGGTTTTATTTGTTAATCGTTAATGTACTCTTGCATGATAATAATTCACGGTGGTAGCCATGAAATTGGTAGGTTTAAGGTGAATTATGGTAGAAAAAACCTAAAACGGGGGGAATGATCATGAAATTGGGCTTGGGTTTAGGGATTAGGTTGTAATCCTCAACATGATAGGTCATTTGATTAATTATTTGTCGTGTTCATGTTTTTAGACCACGACCAAGTAAAAATTACACGAAAAGGCAAAACTCATGCTTAATTGAGTGGTGCAAATTTGGATTAAGGTAGGTAATGGTTTTAATGTAGTTGAAACCCAATATGTGTTATGTGTGCATGATAACTGATTCTTAGTATTAGTTGTACAATGCATGTTTAAGGAAAGTGCATGACTGTTTGATATACTAAGTGTCAATCACATGCAATGAACTTATATGAAAACTTGGTTGATTTTACAAGTGTTATTATGTTATTATTGTGTTGTGATTGTATGATATCTGTTGTTATTGTGGGATGTACCAGTATTTGGACATCTCCAAAGGTTTGGTTGATATAAGATTGGCAGACACTCGATGTCTGGAATTTGGTACATGGACAAGAGCTCGTCCCCTTAGGTCATGACTAGTGGGCACACACATAAGACCCTTAACATGTGTGTAAAAGGTACAAGTGAGTGTGATGGTTCCTTGAGTGAACTGGGGGTTATGTGTTTCTTGATTTATTAGTTCCTTGAGTGAACCAAGCTTAATATTATTATTATATGTTGGTTCCTTGAGTGAACTGGGTTATGTGCTTAATTGCTAAAGGTGGTTTCTTTGTGTAAATCGGGATGCATGATATTTGCTATTGTGTTTGTTATTGGGGATCCTTGAGTGGTCCGGGTTAATTGTAAGTTGTGACATAACTCTATGTTGTCTATTACTTGTGTAATTGGGACATGATTTATATGATAGTTGCGTCATGGTTATTGACTTGGAGTCTTGTTGTTAGTCACAGTTTGACTTGATTGGTTATTCTTGCTGACTTATTTTGACTAAACTTCATGCTATACTTGTTTACAAGGTTAAGGATTATGAACTTGAAATATAATTGCATGATAGGGTTCATGGTTGTCTGGTTGTGGTATATTTTTGTTATGTGTCTATATTTCTCATTTTGGGTTGGCCGATGACCCTACTGGCAAACCGTTATTTCTTGTGTGCTGATGCTACACGTGCTCTTCTTTTTGCTGAGTTTAGAGCATTTTCTAGCGACTGTTTCAAGACCTCAGTTGTGATTCAGACCATATCCAAACTCAAAAGTGAGTTGCATCTTTTGAGTTACCATGGGTTCATCTACTATTTTGGGTCCATTTGTTTGGACTTAGATATTACAGTGGTTTTTGGGGTTGCATCCCCGCATTTGACATTTATTAGAGTTTTGGTACGATGACTTTCAGTTCCTAGGGGAATGGTTTTCCGCATTGTTATATTCTTACTTTTGTTATGGTATTGGATATTAATTTTATTCAATATTTTGGCTAAATGTTGGGTTGATTGTTTTGGGTTAGTTCGTTCTCCCACTGGAGATTTAGTGTGGGTGCCACTCACGACCGGTTTGGGTTGTAACAATATCCCTCTAAAATAATGGAGAATAAAACTTTACTAAGAGACTCATCACCATTTATCTCTAATTCCTTGATTCAACTCTTAAGAACACCATATAATACATACTACACTTAGCCTTCTCCACACCTAGAAACTCAAAGATACTAACTAAGAGCACACAACGCTTAATAATCATAGAATATCCTGCAACCACATACTACATTGGGCTCACTTATATCTTTCAAATGCTTAAGGATCTTCTTTATCTAATGACTTAGTCACTATTCATTGTCTCACCTATGGATCACATCTATGTTGTACCTGCACCATCTCACTTATTGAAAATTTATGAACTCAAATTCCTGCATATGCGATTTCAAGCCTGCTAAATCAATTCCATAAAACTAGCATCATAAATCCCAAACTATCATATATTTGCACCTTGGTGATCATTCACAATTCAAACTTAGTGTCTAGCACCAAACATGCATAACAACACAACATCACATACTATCTTGGCCTAACACTACTAGATAAAATTGAGAAACACTAGTCCATTAAAACCTCATGATAACAATAGTCGATCTTAAGCTTACAGTCTATCTACTTACAATACATTATCGTATCCTCCTTTCATACATCAAAACTACTTCTCCATCCATACGTTGAAACTACCTATAAGCATCAGTAGTCCTTTTTCAAAATCACAAAGTGTAGCCTAAATCTACCAATCCTTAACCACTTTATACTTTCATTAATGGCCTATACTTTTCTAACAAAATGACATGCCATCATAAACTCCTTTTCTAGTTCAAGCATAATCAAAGTCAACCAATAACTCTGTCTCTACCTTCTACTATGAAATCTACCCCACACTTACTACCCCTTGATTAACACCCAAAGATATATCACCTCGATTCTGACTTAATGGATACATAAATTTTATATATACATATACACTATACTTTAATAATTCACTATTCACATCTTTCTGGCTACTGCACTTTTAGATTCATTCTTATAATTCTGGGGTCATTCTACTACTTATAAATCATAGCATACGAAAAAAATCACACTATCTCTCTGGTGACAATAATAACCAAGAATCCAAACACAACCTTTTTCCTTTCATAAATGACATCTGTAACGAGGGGTTAGAGAAGAATCTAAATGTATCTTGGCCCAATAGCATGATTCACATAAATAAGGATGTAAACTTTCAAATCGCTAGACTTGAATGCAATAATGGGCTTTTCTCAAGCCCTTTGTGCAGTCTCTAAAATTTTTGCTAGTTCCATCTGAGAGCACTATATCGGTAGGAACTGATCAAGACTTCTTCTATCACCTCAAATATGAGGCGTAGCTAGAGGAATATGGAACAACACACGAATATGTATAAATTTCATAGGGGACAGCTCTATTGCATGATAAAGATCATAAAAGAGTTGATAATTCCTAATAACGTCTTGTAGCCTCTTACTCATAAGTATGGTGTGCTTCACACCCATGAACAAGACTTTACGTAAAGCGGCTTGTCAGACTCCCTATGATTTCTTAAACCTTAGGCTATGATACCAAGTTTGTAACTCCCCGAGACTACCCCATGGACGTCACATGGTGCTTAGGACTATGAGTAGTCCAAAGCTAACCTGTGGCATTTGTCAACGCAATAAAGCATATTCAATTACTCTAAAGTCATGAGCGAAGGCTAATACTTATTTAATAAAACATAGATATGAAATCTCCAATCTAAAGTCTGACAATATAATCTGAAAGGAATACTAATCATGAATGTAAGCTGACATACTATTAAGTCTAGACAAGCCTCTAAAGTACTGAAGAGTCACTGGGATAAGCCCCCAGCTGAACTAAAATCATGAAGTCTAAAATAAACATGAAGCAGAACCACTAGAAGCAAGAATCATAATCCAAGTCCTCGAAACATGAGGACTTACATCTGAAAGGCAATAGGCACTGGTGATTGCACTAATCGTGATGCTGAGGGTGAGTACCAGAACCTACATCATGATAGGATGTAAAGCTCAAAAAGTAAGTGGTTAGTACTTATAGAATGTACTGAGTATATGGGGTATGCGTGCAATATGTAAATATGATGAAAATTATATGATAAAGATATGCATGTTAAGTATATAAAGACTCACCTTTTTTATAAATAAAACTAAAACTGTAATACATATACATAAAAAGTACTAAATGTACTTTACCAAATTTAATGAGCCCTTCACATTTAAATTATAAAATCGATTTACTGTGAGAGATTGTCTTAACCAATATGCTCCATTTGAGAAAGCATGGAAGCCAACTTGTAACCCATGTTGGGAGGTCGTTTAATACCTTACCAGCGGTAGAAAATTATAATTGATGTGAATTCACTCATAAGTCCATTTAGGACATAGGAGACAAGCTCTCCATGATCTACGATGACACGTAGTTTTGGATTTTGGGTATGCTAAAACCGCATCCTCTTGGTGCTCGATACTACTTCCAAAACCATACTATTGCTCATATCATATAAAGTTCATCATGAAATAAGAATACTAGTTTGTAGGTCTGAAAAAACCAACTATGCTTGTATTTCTAAATCATATCCACAAATCAATTCTTAATTATATAATGAGTCGGAGATCATAAAAGTTGAAATTCATAATGAATGAATTAAATCATGCTAAAATCATGCAACATTTATCAACTCATAGGATTTCATGTCAAGAGGTTTAAAATCAAATCATGAGGTCAAGTATATGAATAGAATTATAAGTAAATCATGAATTTTAGTAAGGGAGTGTAAATACATTCATAAGGAAGCATAAGAATCAACATCATGTAAATTGGGTATGAACCCTGGTGGTTTAATTCATAAAATTGAAGTTCTTGGTTACAAGGACAAAAGGAAATCCTTGTTGAAACTCCACATACCTGAACTTGATATTTTGGAGGAGAATTTGAGTTTGAAGCCTTGGAGGTTGAATTTTTAAGAGAAACCCTTGCCCTGGTTGTTCTTGAGATTTGGGAGGAGAAAGAGCGATGAAATTTTGCTGAGTATTGAGGAAATAATGTTTATTGGGTGATTAAAGTCATGGGGAGAGGTCTAGGGGTAAGAAAAGGATCAAACAACCCCTTTCAAAATTAATTCAAAAGTGTAGAAATTTTCATTCGATGATTCAGGTGACGAACTGTCAAATCCTTGATGAACCGTCACCTGAAACCGTCAAATCATGGCCAAATTTTGGTCTTACTGGTTAATACTGATGGTTTTACTTATGGACCATCATAACTTGTGATGGTTTTTCATACCAAGTCGTCACACTCTGGCAGACAGACACCTTTTAATAAACTGAGCATAACTTTCTACTCCAATATTGGATTGACAAACGGTCGACAACGTTGGAAAGAAAATTTTAAGACCTTTAATTTGTGGGTCTTGAGCTAAAAAAATATTTATATTCAAGTATTTATGATCATTTGAAGTTGATCCTATCCAAATCTCATACTAAAACTCAATCGGTATAGAAGCTTTCAACTCTACTTTGAGGTAGAGGTTCCTTATGACCTTAATTCATCTCCAAAGCTCTTCACACACTAAGGAATTGATCTTAACACCTAATTATAATTATAAATTATTAGGTTCTAGCCTATACACATTCGACTAACTTGTCGGATCTTAGTTCAGAAATTCAGGGTGTTACAGTATGCATTACAGTTAGTTTACTTTTGGTGCAGAAAACCTGTGCCAATATTGAAAATCAGCCAAAATTATAATTCTTTCTGATGAGGGAAAGCAACCTCCACTAAAATAGTCATATAAGTGCACGTTCAACTTGAAAACACAATTCAATTTACCTTTTCCAAAGGTAATCAAGTGGTAGTGCAAATTACACCTACCAACAAACATCACTTTACATTTAGTAGTTTCTCCTTCAAAAATCACACCAATAACTTTTTCACTTTCATCAAATATCACCTGTAATCCAGAAATTGAGTGCTCACAAAATCTTCAACTTTAATTCAATGTGTATGTAAGCCATGTGGAATTCTTCAATTTGAAGTAGAGCAACCAACTCAGTACATTATTGTCTTAGTTGTTCTTATAAATTAATAATATTCCATACTTACAATTATAATACGACGATATCTGATCCAGATTATATTTAGAATTACTTATTTCATAGAGCAAAAAAAAGACTAGATATTAGATCAGAAAGGTTAGTGAAATATTCTGGATGCTGAAATATTTGTAAAACTTACCTTATGAAAATCAGAGGTAGAGAGAAATAGCAGTTGCTTTTAATTTCAACGTGCAGAAAGTAATCGAGAAGACTACACAATTGTGGATGTCAAACAACAACAGACAACCACTACATATCATTGTAATATTAAATAAACCACAATCAACCACTATGCCTCAATGCCAAACTAACTTGTGTTGGATGTATGAAACCTCTAAGTATTTGTTTCTCTTTATTCAAGTCTAAGTAGAATTAATAAAATAAATAGATATACTTTGCCAAAGGTAAAATAAATAGATCTATATCCAATGCAAAATAGTCCTTTATTAGATGAAACAATAGTTAAGAGAAAGTATTAAAAAAAGTGAGCCGAATAACCCAATTATGTTAGCAAAAATAGAGCTCACGAAATAACCTTAAGTCTTCCTACACAACACGAAGTCTCTCTGACTATTCTACTTCTCGTAATGACAAAACAAGCTACTCAAAAGATGAACATCTTTCAACTGATATTGCTTAAAGAAGATGCACATAGATGAGATTCAAGGGTAAGATATTCAAAATTCCATCATCCCGACTAGTGACTCTCAAATAGATTGCAGTATCGTAGTTATTACACTAAATTAACTTTCATACACACGTTGGTGATAAAGCGTGAAACTACACAAGATTTCTATGCATAATCCAACAAATTAAAAGCAAGTAAAGGAAAAGAATAATAATAAATTTATAAATTCTCATCCAAATAGTTATCAAAGGATCGTCTAAGACAAAAATCCTATTTTGTAAGCTCATAATGTAGATAGCAAAACTAGAAATCACCTCGATGAATTCGAAGCAGTATTCAAGTATTTCTCTTCAATGATTCCAGCAAAATGCAATTTTTCATCAATATACCACCACAAAATGCATATTAAAATTGTCGAAATTCAAAAGATAAAGTTAGTTGAAGACATAGAACAAATACAATCGAATTATATTTTATTTTTTTAGTTTTTTCTTTGGAATTTTGTGTTCTATTTTTTTCTAAAATGTGAGAAGTATGCATACAAAGAGAGATAGAGTATTGAGTTTGCATAATAGGGCCAATCGTATCCTAATACTTAAATATGCAATTGATTGGGACAAGCAAAAAAAAATATAATAAATAGAAAAATCACCATACCTGAAGACGATGATGGAAGGAACAGATTCACTATTTTTCAAGAACCAAAAGATATCTCAATTTCACCAAACAATCTGAAAGAACTTTTGTAGCCAACCTAGGTGGAAAGCAAAAGAGAAAAAAATATCATCGGAGAGAGCCAAAGCAGAAAATAGCTTGTCGGAGATTGATATCTCCAACCTCAATTGTAACGAAATTGAGCTCACCCTCGACTTACCCGACAAATTGCAAAAGCTAATCTCCAACACAAAAGGTAGAATCCTCGACACTGTAGAATTAAGCATAGGAAGCTTAACTTTCTACGAACGCTATCATGATAACTGTAAAAAACCTGGTGATGGTGACCGACCATGGTGAAGTCATCAGCCAGAGTGATGTCATTGTAAAAAATATGATTCAAATTTTGAAAGATTTGATTTGATTGAATCTCTAGTTTTTTATTATTCCCTTTAAAAGATTATTTTCTCATAGCAATAAGATTATTACTGATAATGGTTAGGTTTAAGAAACATATTAGTGGCAATTATTTAATTTTCAGTAAATAAGTGCCAGCAAAATTGTTTTGTGGGGTAATGTCTCTACCATATTTCTAAAGATCATAAATAAATCAACTAATCCTTAAGAAAGTGATGCTACCAATAACAATAATATGGACTCAGCCTCCAATTGAATTCCACCAAAACCACTGCATATTGATGGTCTAAGATCCCCAACTGAGAGTTTTAAATCTAAACCACTAGCTGATGAATATATGACTTATCTAGACATGAAGGATTGAAGTGAATTAAGCTGTCGTGTTAAATTCACCCAATAGATGATAATGATGATATGATAAAAGCAACCAGTAAAACCAAAACTATTTTCCTTATCAAGGAAGACAATAAAGGTTACACCCTCCTTGAAAGTACTCCCTCATTATCAAGAACCTAGGTAAACAAATTACTCATCAATATTTGAGAGAAAAAATGCATAAACTTTGAAAATCATCTGAATAGTTCCATCTTATAGATCTGGGATTATATTGTTACATAATTAAGTTCATGAAAGAAGAAAATATGAGTCAAGCATTCCAAAATGGTCCATGATTCATCAACAGCCATTTCCTTTCAATCAACAGTGGGAACCAAATTTCGCAACTGAGAAAGTTATACTCATGTACTCAGCTTTCTAGGTAAGGCTCTCACAACTCCCAATTGAATTATAAGATGGTATCCTACTTAAAAAAATTATACGACTGAAAAACTATTAAAAATTGATGCTTGCAGAAGCACCTTAGGAGGAATATATGCAAACTATGTGTACAAATTCCTCTTGAGTAACTAGTAGCAAACTGCATACAGATAGAAAACTACAAATAAAGTATCATCTACAAAGGAGAAGGCTACTTATGCACAAACGATGGAAAATTGGGACAAACAAAAGTGCAGGTGTCCCTACTAAAAATTAGAACCTGAAATAAAGGCTGACAAAAAAGAACTTCTTATGTCAGAGCAGACCCTAGAATCAGATGAATGACAAACATTTAATTTTATACAGAGAAAATACAGTGCTATAGGTAGTAAAGATGAATATAAACTAGCTGCTCTGGGTTCATTGGACACTACTAAACATACGAGCAAAACAAGTATCAATGTTTAAAATCTATGTTGTGGATTCAGGTAAGTTTTTAAGTTCACAGAAATTATCCTTTAAATCTAAAAGTCGTATGGATAATTCAAATTCTCTATCCTTAATACCCATAATATCATTAATGACATCCCCAAACATAATAACTCTCAAATTAATGCATTAATTAATTTGATATCCTTAGAAGAAATCATAAAATATCTGCTAACTAAAACTCCTGACACAAATACAGATAACTTGAGTTCTAAAAATGACAATGACAAAAAGTTTTGTCCTTCGTTACAAACTAGGCTGAAATTTTTGTCAATAAGACAAGTTTCCCCCCAGGTGTCGGCCAATCAAGCAAAACCCAATATTTTAACAACCCCTCCACGTTTCCACTATTTTTAAAAATAATTCTAACAAACATATTAGGGCTAATATGGAAATAAAAGCTTCTATGCCTACTTCCTGCCAACCATTAGACTTGGAAACTCCTATTGGTCAAGTGGCCATGCAAACTTACAATGCAAATCTCTCATAAAATATTGCCTTCACCTCTTTCATACAACAATCAAGCAATAATCTTCCCGCTCTATATTCCTATAAAGATTTGCAATCATCACACTCTTAAAATCATGCTAACTTCACTAATTTAATTAATAAACCTTCTTTTTTCAAAGATGTCCAATACAATAGTTCCTATATATCAAAAAATGTAGTTATCTTCATTATCCCGACCTTCAAGAATGTTTAACCTTATAATGAGAAATAACCTGCCATACCTCCCTAGGTAGTCTGACACCCACTGTTGTATGCAATCCAATCAAGTCACCCTCTTCATCAACCCTAATAATAGAGATAGTCTTTCAAGGTCAAACCACCATCTTCACCATAGATATCAATGGGTTGGATGATTTGAAGACAATGATCATTCTATAAAATTAAAATTGCCTTGCCTAGCTAATTATAGATGGAGTGAAACTGACAATGGAGAATTTTGTATATTATATGTGGATGGTGAATGTGCTAGACTCATTAGCACTGATGATTGCTCCAACATTCATCCAAACTATGCATAACTATGGAAGCTACCCCACCATATCACCATATCCAAATATGAACAACATGGTCCAACTCTCTTTCTTCACTCCATGAGAATTAACCAACAACAATCCCTTTTTCTTTCCATGGCAACTAATGTTAGTCTAATAAGGTCGATCATTCTCAGTGTCAAATTCAGTTCTAGCAAATATTCCTCCTTCACCTTCTTAAGAACTAGAAATAGAAGGGGAAATATCGGTTAGAAAGGCCTCATTCACAAAAAATCAAGTTTAAAAATACAATTCTTATGACATTTTTGAAGAGAGGATAAAAAATACATTCACAATCATCTAGTAGCCTTAGTAAAATGCTCTTTCAATATCAAATCAGGTATGAAAAGTGTCCTATCCAAATATGTTATAGTTATGACTCCGACTATGAGGCCAAGTCAGTTCTCCATGGCGGAGAATCTTGAGATTCCCCTTATGATTGTTCTCCATGAATCAACCTACTAGCTTTGTTGTGTGGAGCACTAGAGGTACCACTAATGACAACTTTAAAAAGAACTTTAGGATTCTTATTAAAAATCATAACCCTTGCATGGTTGAGTTGCTAGAAACAAAAATGAAAATCATCTAGGGCTTATGAATGTATTTATTTTTAATTATTATTGGAAAGTGTCCATCAATTTAGATTAGGTGAAATTGTGCTGCTTTGGTTGACTAAAATCATCATTTTGAAGGGGAACACCTATTTGTTAAGGAATTTGCTGCCATTGCTTTGCATATGACCCACTTTACTCAAAAGAAAGTTCCATTTGTGTGGAATGGAAAGTGTGAGGAGAGTTCTCAAAAGTTCAAAACTTTATTGATTTTGGCCCCAATTCTCACTCTGCCTATTGAAGGTAAGGATTTCATTGTATACCGTGATGCCTCATGGTTGGGTTTACGTGCTATTTTGATGCAGGATTAGAATGTGATTTATTACGCTTTGAGGCAACTGAAGCCTTATGAGAAAAACTATCCCATACACGATTTAGAATTGGCAGCTATGGTATTTGCTTTGAAAATTTAGAGACATTAGCTCTACGGGATGAATTATGAAATGTTTACAGACCACCATAGCCTACAATATGTGTTAACCTAGAGGAATCTAAATCTAAGATAGAGGAGATGGATGGAGTTGATTAAACACTATAATATCTCAATTCAACACCACCCTGGTAAACGTGGTGGCGGACACACTAAGCTAAAAACCGATGAGCATGGGAAGTTTAACATGCCTGGAGGTTTCCAGGAACCCATTGACGAGAGAGGTACAATATTTGGCTAATAATTTTCTAAGATTGCAGAAAATTAGTGAATGAATTATGTTAGCACATGTGGAGGTCAGGACCATATTCTATGACCAAATCAAAAGTAGGAAGTTCGAGGATAAGAAACTAAGCAACCTCAAAGAAAAGGTGTTACAAGGAGAGGCAAGAGAGGCCATTCTTGATGGCGAGGGAGCATTGAGAATTTGGGGGTGATTGTGTGTGCCTCAGGTAGGCAACTTGATTCCAACCATTTTGGCAGAGTCTCATAATTCTAAGTATTCTATACATCCGGGTGCCAAAGAAATGTATAGCTTGACGCAATATTATTGGTGGCGAAGAATAAAGTGGAATATTGTGGATTTTGTAACCAAGTGTCAAAATTGCTAACAAGTTAAGTATGAACACCAAAAGCCTGCTGGTATATTTCAAAGAATGCCCACTCCAGAGTGGAAGTGGTAAAGGAGATGGATTTTATAGTTGGCCTTTCAAAAAAATTAAGGAAATGCAACTCAATATGGGTCATTGTAGACCAGTTGGCTCACTTTATTTTGGTGAGAGTAGATGATAATACGACTAAGTTGGCCAAGATTTATGTAAAGGAAATTGTAAGGTTGCATGAAGTACAGGTATCGATTTTGTCAGATAGAGGTACTTAGTTCACCTCTAATTTTTGGGAGAAGTTTCAGTCAGAATTGAATTCTAGATTGGACCTGAGCATAACTTTTCACCCACAAACTGACAGTCAATTGGAGCGGACTATCCAAGTGGTTGAAAACATGCTTCCGGCTTGTGTTATGGACTTCGGGGGGGTATGTGGTACCAATACTTACAATTGTGTGAATTTGCGTACAATAATAGCTACCACTCTAGTATTTACATGATCCCTTTTGAGGCCTTATATAGTAGGAGATGTAGGTCTTCAATTAGGTGGTTTGATGAATTCGAGGTGAGGTCTTGGAACACTGACATGCTCAAGGACTCGATGAAAAAGGTGAAATTCATATAGGAGAAGCTTATAGTGGATCAAAGCCTACAGAAAGAATATACAAACAATAAGGTGAGAGATGTGAAGTTTGAGAAAGGGGACAAGGTACTCTTGAAAGTGTCACCCATGAAGGGTGTAATGCAATTTGGCAAGAAGGACAAGTTAATCCCAAGGTACATTGGACCCTTTGAGATTTTGAAGAGAGTGGGGTCCGTAGCATACAAGCTGGCATTTCCCCCTAGTATGTATGAATTTCACTCGGTGTTTCACATTTTTATACTAAAGAAATATCATGGAGATGGTGATTACATCATTCGTTAGGACCCAGAACTGTTAGGAGTTGTCTTATGAAAAGGAACTAATTGCTATATTAGCTAAGGATGTGAGAAAGTTGAGGACCCGATCCATTCCTTGTGTGAAGGTTCAATGAAGGAATTGTACTATTGAAGAGGCTACTTGGAAGATGGAGGCGAACATTCGCAAGTGATATCCACATTTGTTCATTGATTCAAGTACTTTTCTTGCTTAGATATGTCTTTTGAGGCTAGCTGTCATTTAAGGATGAACGAGTGGTAAATTGGTATCTAATGTAATGATTCAAGTTGTTGTTACGCTGAAAGAGGGGGTAAAATTTGTACTTAGTCTTTCGTTAGCCTATTTTTGAGAAATTCAGAGCTAGTCTAGGATTGGGCGATTTCAGAGGGGGTGTTAGTCAAATGAAATATGATAATAATATGATTGTTATAGTGATGTTTGAAGTGATAATTAGATAGATAATGAGTTTAGGGAGCCATAGCAACTTTCGACACTTGAAATGGAGTTATAGAACTCCGGTTATAGTATTTATCATGGAGGGGTTGGTCATGATGTCATAATTTGTGAAGTGTGTTGTAAAATGAGCATAGCTGAAAAGAGGTCCCGAGTTTCTGCCTCGGACTGCTGTAGTGGAAAAAGTAACCACTGAAATGATACCTCTGCTGCAGAAAAAGGTACCGCTGCAATGGACCTTTATTTTAAGGTATGAACCGCTGCAGCGGTAATTTAACTACTGCAGCGGTAATACGCAGAATTTGACAGTTTAAAAAATCCAAAAAAAAATTTCAATCTCCACTTTTTGAAAAATACAAAGGAGCTCTGGGGAAGGCAATTTTTTGAGGAAATCTGGAGTTTTTCATCTTTGGAGGTAAGTTATTACATTTTAAACTTGAATCACTTCTCATAATCTCGGGAAAATCATTAGAAAATGAATTTATGGTTGAATTTGGGGTTTAGCCCTAGTTCATGAAAGTAATTGAAATTGGTAGGAATGAGTATAAAATTTGTAGGTAATGGTCCTAAAATGTTGGAAAACACCAATGAGTGTAGAATTATAGTTGTTCATGCGAATTTAAATAGGGTTCATGCGGTTTTAAGGATAGAAAACCCTAAGATGATGAAATATGACAAGTTTATGATTGAAATCAATGGGTATCGATTCCTAGAAGTTAAGAAGGGGAAAGGATGAATTATTAAAAGGAGTGTGTGTTCTTGTTGATATAGATCAAGAACAAGTTGAACGAGTAGAAAAAGGTAAAAGTGTGGCTTAAATGTGACTTTGAGCAAGGATTCGAGGTAGCTTATAGTTTATTGTAGCAATTAGACTTGTCTGATTCTATGCTTATATGTGAATTGAATGTTGTGATGTCTTTCGAGCACTACTTATGATTTTTAATTGCATTGCAGATTCATTCATATTGATATTGTTTTGTTGATGGTGATGGTGATGATGTTGCTATGTAACCCATGGTGTTCTTGAGATTGGTAATGATTATGATGTTGATGTTGATGTTAATGAGAATGGGAAGAGAAAGAGATAATGTGCACATCTTGTATTCATACATCCATTCACATGATCGAAATAATTGGTTATGAACTTATATGGTGATAAACTTGTTGCCGAATTTTACTCAGTGTAGATATACATGATTATGAACTTGTATCCCCCCTAAAGTGAATTGCATATTTGATTGATTGTCTTTAATTATAAGTTATGCGATGATCGCTTACATCTATTTGATTTAGTTATTTGTATGGTGTCGGGTCAAGTCGACCTATGATGCCTACCTGCACGTGTTGTTGTACTGATGCTACCTGTGCTCTTTCTTTTATTGAGTGCAGAGCGAGTTTCGGCATTTGAGGGTAGATGTCACGCCCCGAATCCCATCGAGACATGATTGGCACCCGTAGCCGATAAGGCCCGAGAGAACCAACCTTTGCCTATGCTCAATCATATTCATAACCACCATTGCATAATATTATGAAATACGAATAATGGAGAACAAGGGACATATTTAGGCATACATATGAAACTTGGCCGTTGAGGCCATCCAGTCAAAACAACATGTGTCTCTTACACTGATACACCCACATCGGTCTACAAAAGCCTCTAACAAGAGCATTGACCAAAATGAACCATAAGTCGGGACAAGTCCCCGCTTTACACATTATGTACAATACCAAAACATATATACACTCTGACTCGGAGAAGCCCCGAATGAGCTGGAGCTCACCAAAGAGTCGCTAACACTGGCAATCTACTGAGGAGGCCTACTGGGACCTGCGCCTGCAGCAAGTAAGGTAAATTCCCCGAGAGGGGTCAGTACAAAATAAGTACTGAGTATGCAAGGCTCAGATGAAACTATACAACACATGAATATTTCAATGACTATGTCAATGAACTCAAAACATATGAATACTCAATGTGAATAAGTCACTATGTTACTCTTTGGAAACCATGTGGATTGCTTTCATTATTTTCATTACTTTCTTTATCTCAATGCTCACATGCCATTACATATCACAATATACCCAGGCCCCGACTGATCAGTGGGTCTTTCATATCATCATATAGGGATCGAGTCGAGCTAGGCTTATGCCCCTAGACTTGCCACCCTCGGGATCGAGTCGAGCTAGGCTTACGCCCCTAGACTTGCCACCCATAAATCCATATCTCGGGATCGAGTCGAGCTAGGCTTACGCCCCTAGACTTGCCACCCGTACTTGATCATTGACCACATTTGCATTACTTTGATCTTTACTTTGAGATTGTTACTTTGATAGTCATAACATCACTTGGAACTTTGGAACATAACATTGTTGGAAACTTGAATCATTGACCAATAAGGGACAAGTGAATAAATATCAATGAAACATATAACATTACTAGCACCATGATACCATTGGACAATAATCCATGAACAAGAGACACAAGTAGAGTCACTATTGAAATATTGGAACATAACCTTATTTGAACTTTCGGAACATTAACCATGAATATGAGGCATGAGAGTCACAAATGATCCATGAGTAGAAAATATATGACAATGACTAGTGATATACGGATATCGGATACCTTAGTACATTTCGGGATAGGACTAGTAATATATCAATGTGAACACTATTTGCCGTAGGAAGATACGGACAAAGTAACCTTACATACCTTGGATTCGCAATACGAATCTATAACCTTAGATGCGTAGACAATAATCCCACTCCTTCTTTATGTGTCACTCTACAACATAAATACATAACGAAATTCACATTAACCACCAAGTACTTTACAAATGCATACAATGCCAATGAGTTACATGTTTGCCTTTAAACATGTCAATTCCCCTTGACAAAACCATTGAGCATACTATTATTTCAAAAATTCCATAATATTCCCAACATTGACCAATACATGAAAATCAATACATTTCACCACAATACTTCTCCTTTACACTTTCTTATCCATAACACATCCCAAATAATCCATCAAAGCACCTTAATTCAACTCATAACATATATCGGCCAAAATCCCATAATTTCCACTTTTAGCCAAGAACAAATTTAATGCCAAAAATAACACCATACATGTTCATATTTTGTCCATACCATGCTTTTTCATCAAAGGCACAAGGCCTAATTCACACTTGAATTCCATATACCACAAATCTCATACAAAATCACCAAGTACCATGACCAACTTTTCCAAGCACAACCAACATGATATACATATTCTTTTATGCATATAAGATATTAATCCATGAAAATAAATACTTACCAAGGCTTGGAATATGTTGATCTTGTCCAAGGAGTCCCAAGGAATTACTTTGCTTTAGGGTTTGGAAATGAGAAATGTTGAGAAAAATGTTTTAAAGGCATGAGAGGTTTGTACAATAAAAATCTGATTTGCCCCTTTTTATAGGCCCCTCATGTTGTCCTTAGCCAATTCTTGGCATTTAATAATGTGTCTAGAAGGTCAAATGGAAGAATGGGTCTTTTGACTCATTTGGGCCATGGATTTCTTCCACTTTTGGGCCTTAATTTGGCCCAAGAAGGCATATCCATTTAGCCCAACAAGTTTCATGCATTATTCACCGTATCTCTCATGTTTACATAATTCCATAATGTCACGACAATATTCTTTTAAACATTTCTCATTCGTCCTTTCGATCGCAAAAATTGGAATTCTAGTCGCCCTTGGCTTCATTGAACATTTTGGATCACTATTCACATTTCATGATTTGATCATGTAGGAGTATGTAGGAGTATATTGAAGTGTTTGAAGCTTTAACAATGCTCAAATAACTCCAAAGAACCAAAAGAAACCATCGAGAAATCGTCGTAGAATTGCGTTACGAAACGACGCCGGAAAGGCATAGTTTTTTGTTCCTTGCGCCACACCCCCTGAAACAGGGTAGTGGCGCAAGAATTGGGCCTGCTCTGAAGTTTATGCAGGCTGGTGGCTTGCGCCACACCCCTGAAACAGGGTAGTGGCGCAAGTCTCAGCACATTGCTGAAATTTCCGGCCACTTATCCAATGTGTACGTATCGTCCAATCCTTTATCCAAACACTACAAAATACTTACTTAGTGATCTTAACCATCAAGTAAACATGACTTAAAGTCACCAAATGAGGTTAGAATATGTACGAGTTCTTACCCAAATGCTCCATGAAATCACAACACACCTCCTACGAAGATCTAATCTCACATGTTAAGTCCGATATCAAATGTTTCACCAATAACACTATAAAACACATATGCATGGCATCTCAACACCTATGTAGATATGATCCCAAGGTATCAAGTGAGGTTATAAAGTACGGTGTGTTACATTCTTCCCCCCTTAGAAACATTCGTCCTCGAATGTTAACAACAGTGTCTTATATACAACAAATACATCTTTACTTTAACATACCTATACACATTCACATAATGCTTTTAAATACTTACTTGTTATTGTTCCACCTCCGCACTGTGAACTTCTTGGTCCATTTGGAATAAGTGGGGATACTTGGATTTCATCATTTCTTCCGCTTCCCATGTGATCTCCTCTACTTGTTGGTTTCTCCAAAGGACTTTTACGGATGCTATGTCTTTATTTCTCAATCTCTTTACTTGTCGATCTAGGATAGCAATGGGCACCTCTTCATAAGTGAGATCCTCTGCCACTTGAACATCTTCTACGGGCACAATACGTGAAGGATCTCCTATGCATTTCCGGAGCATCGACACATGAAATACCGGATGGACTGACGAAAGGTCCTGGGGTAGTGCCAACTCATACGCAACTTGCCCAAATCTTCTAATAATTTCATATGGGCCTATGTAACGTGGACTCAATTTTCCTTTCTTTCCGAACCGCATTACCCTTTTCATCGGTGACACCTTTAAAAATACCCAATCACCTATGGCAAATTCAAGCCCTCTTCTTCTCACATCGGCATATGACTTGTGACGACTTTGAGCCGTTTGTAACCGTTGTTGGATAACTTTAACTTTCTCCATGGCTTGGTGAACAATATCTGGCCCAAGTAAAGCAGTTTCTCCTGCTTCAAACTACCCAATTGGTGATCTACATTTTCTTCCATACAAGGCTTCATAAGGTGCCATTTTAATACTTGAATGATAGCTATTGTTATATGCAAATTCAATAAGAGGCAAATGGTCATCCCAACTACCTTGAAAATCCAACGTACATGCTCGTAGCATATCTTCAAGTGTCTGAATAGTACGTTCAGCTTGTCCATCAGTCTGAGGATGGAAAGCCGTACTCAAATTCACCTGAGTACCCAAACTCCGCTGAAAAGATTTCCAGAAGTGTGCTGTGAACTGTGCTCCTCTATCTGATATGATAGAAAGTGGAATACCATGCAATCGTACTATCTCCTTCACATATAACTTCGCATAATCCTCAGCTGTATAGGTCGTCTTGACAGGTAGGAAATGCGCTGACTTGGTAAGTCGGTCCACTATGACCCATATCGAATCAAACTTCCGCAATGTACGAGGCAAACCCGTAATAAAATCCATATTAATCATATCCCACTTCCAGACTGGAAGATTGATACATTGCAGGTAACCTCCCGGTTTCTGATGTTCCACTTTCACTTGTTGACAATTTGGGCACCGCGCGACAAATTCTGCAATGTTCTTTTTCATGTTGCCCCACCAATACACTTCTTTTAATTCATGGTACATTTTAGTAGCACCCGGATGAATGGAATAGCGCGAATGGTGCGCCTCTGTCATTATTCGTGTCCTCAGCTCATCTATGTCCGGTACACATAGTCTCCCTTGACATTGAAGCACCCCTTCCGGTGTAATATCAAATGCCTTGGTCAAATTCTGCTGCACATTCTCCTTTAGCTGCAATAAAATAGAATCTGCATACTGTTTCTCTTTCACTTCAGCTATCAAGGAAGATTCTGCTGCATTCTGCACAATAACTCTATCATCTGAGGATTCAATAAGGCAAACTCCCAGGCTGGCTAATTGATTCAAATCTTTGATTATGTCACGTTTTTCATTCCTTTCTACTGCCTTACGGCTCAATGCATCAGCTACTACATTTGCTTTGCCAGGGTGATAAAGAATATCAATGTCATAATCTTTTAAAAGCTCTAACCACCTTCGTTGCCTCAAATTGAGTTCCTTTTGCTTAAAAAGATATTGCAAGCTTTTGTGATCCGTATAGATGTCAACATGTACCCCATATAAATAATGACGCCATATCTTTAAAGCAAAAACTACTGCTGCCAATTCAAGATCATGTGTGGGATAGCTTTTCTCATGTGGCCGCAACTGTCATGAGGCATATGCTATCACCCTACCATGCTGCATCAACACACATCCGAGACCAATCCCGAAAGCATCACAATACACTGCATAGCCCTCTTTACCTTCAGGAAGTACTAACACTGGTGTGAAAGTCAACTTATCTTTCAGGTTTTGAAACCCTCTTTCACATGCATCATTCCATTGAAATTTAATTGCCTTGTGAGTTAACTTTGTCAATGGTGCCGCAATAGAAGCAAAACCTTCTACAAATCTTCGGTAATAACCTGTCAAACCCAGAAAACTGCGAATCTCTGTGGGTGTCGTAGGTCTTGGCCAATTCTTCACTGCTTCAATCTTTTGGGTATCAACCTGTATGCCTTCATCTGATACAATGTGACCCAAGAACGCGACTGATTTCAACCAAAACTCACATTTGGAGAATTTTGCATACAACTTACGCTCACGGAGAATTTGCAACACTTGCCGTAAGTGATAAGCATGGTCTTCTGGTGATCTTGAATAAACAAGGATGTCATCTATAAATACTGTCACGAACACGTCTAGGAATGGCTTGAACACTCTGTTCATCAAATCCATAAACACAGCCGGTGCATTTGTTAGCCCAAATGACATAACTAAAAATTCATAATGGCCATACCGTGTTCGGAAAGCTGTCTTGGGTACATCCTCCTCTCTAACTCTGACCTGATGGTAACCCGACCTCAAGTCAATTTTTGAAAAACACCTGGCATCCTGTAACTGATCAAACAAATCATCAATGCGAGGAAGGGGGTATTTATTCTTGATCGTTACTTTATTCAGTTGACGATAGTCGATGCACATTCTCAAGGTGCCATCTTTCTTTCGCACAAATAATACCGGTGCACCCCACGGGGACATACTAGGCCTAATGAAGCCTTTATCCAGCAAATCTTTCAACTGCTACTTCAATTCACGCAGTTCTGCTGGAGCCATTCTATATGGAGGGATAGAAATAGGCTGAGTGCCTGGAATCACATCAATACCGAATTCCACTTCTCGTTCTGGGGGTAAACCTGGAAGATCCTCTGGAAATACATCAAGAAATTCATTGACTACCGGTACTGACTGTGGAGTTAATGGTTCCACATCATTATCTTTCACTCGTACCAAGTGACATATGTACCCCTTAGCAATCATTTTTCTGGCTTTCAAATAAGAAATAAATCTTCCTCGTGGTGCCCCTACATTTCCCTGCCATTCAAGAACATTTTCTTGTGGAAAACAAAATTGCACCTTCTTGGCCCGGCAATCTACCGTAGCATAATAGAAGCCAACCAATCCATCCCCATTATGACATCAAAATCCACCATGTCAAGTTCAATAAGATCGGCCAACGTATCATGTCCACACACTGTTACCACACAGTTACGATATACTCTCTTTGCAAACATTTCTCAACATTTCTCATTTCCAAACCCTAAAGCAAAGTAATTCCTTGGGACTCCTTGGACAAGATCAACATATTCCAAGCCTTGGTAAGTATTTATTTTCATGGATTAATATCTTATATGCATAAAAGAATATGTATATCATGTTGGTTGTGCTTGGAAAAGTTGGTCATGGTACTTGGTGATTTTGTATGAGATTTGTGGTATATGGAATTCAAGTGTGAATTAGGCCTTGTGCCTTTGATGAAAAAGCATGGTATGGACAAAATATGAACATGTATGGTGTTATTTTTGGCATTAAATTTGTTCTTGGCTAAAAGTGGAAATTATGGGATTTTGGCCGATATGTGTTATGAGTTGAATTAAGGTGCTTTGATGGATTATTTGGGATGTGTTATGGATAAGAAAGTGTAAAGGAGAAGTATTGTGGTGAAATGTATTGATTTTCATGTATTGGTCAATGTTGGGAATATTATGGAATTTTTGAAATAATAGTATGCTCAATGGTTTTGTCAAGGGGAATTGACATGTTTAAAGGCAAACATGTAACTCATTGGCATTGTATGCATTTGTAAAGTACTTGGTGGTTAATGTGAATTTCGTTATGTATTTATGTTGTAGAGTGACACATAAAGAAGGAGCGGGATTATTGTCTACGCATCTAAGGTTATAGATTCGTATTGCGAATCCAAGGTATGTAAGGTTACTTTGTCCGTATCTTCCTACGACAAATAGTGTTCACATTGATATATTACTAGTCCTATCCCGAAATGTACTAAGGTATCCGATATCCGTATATCACTAGTCATTGTCATATATTTTCTACTCATGGATCATTTGTGACTCTCATGCCTCATATTCATGGTTAATGTTCCGAAAGTTCAAATAAGGTTATGTTCCAATATTTCAATAGTGACTCTACTTGTGTCTCTTGTTCATGGATTATTGTCCAATGGTTCCAATGGTATCATGGTGCTAGTAATGTTATATGTTTCATTGATATTTATTCACTTGTCCCTTATTGGTCAATGATTCAAGTTTCCAACAATGTTATGTTCCAAAGTTCCAAGTGATGTTATGACTATCAAAGTAACAATCTCAAAGTAAAGATCAAAGTAATGCAAATGTGGTCAATGATCAAGTACGGGTGGCAAGTCTAGGGGCGTAAGCCTAGCTCGACTCGATCCCGAGATATGGATTTATGGGTGGCAAGTCTAGGGGCGTAAGCCTAGCTCGACTCGATCCCGAGGGTGGCAAGTCTAGGGGCATAAGCCTAGCTCGACTCGATCCCTATATGATGATATGAAAGACCCACTGATCAGTCGGGGCCCGGGTATATTTTGATATGTAATGACATGTGAGCATTGAGATAAAGAAAGTAATGAAAATAATGAAAGCAATCCACATGGTTTCCAAAGAGTAACATGGTGACTTATTCACATTGAGTATTCATATGTTTTGAGTTCATTGACATAGTCATTGAAATATTCATGTGTTGTATAGTTTCATCTGAGCCTTGCATACTCAGTACTTATTTCGTACTGACCCCTCTCGGGGAATTTACCTTACTTGCTGCAGGCGCAGGTCCCAGTAGGCCTCCTCAGTAGATTGCCAGTGTTAGCGACTCTTTGGTGAGCTCCATCTCATTCGGGGCTTCTCCGAGTCAGAGTGTATATATGTTTTGGTATTGTACATAATGTGTAAAGCGGGGACTTGTCCCGACTTATGGTTCATTTTGGTCAATGCTCTTGTTAGAGGCTTTTGTAGACCGATGTGGGTGTATCAGTGTAAAAGACACATGTTGTTTTGACTGGATGGCCTCAACGGCCAAGTTTCATATGTATGCCTAAATATGTCCCTTGTTCTCCATTATTCGTATTTCATAATATTATGCAATGGTGGTTATGAATATGATTGAGCATAGGCAAAGGTTGGTTCTCTCGGGCCTTATCGGCTACGGGTGCCAATCATGTCTCGATGGGATTCGGGGCGTGACAAAAGTGGTATCAGAGCAGTCGGTCTAAGGATGTCTACAAAGCCGTGTCTGAGTAGAGTCTGACGTATCGATGTGTTGTGCACCACATTTATACGTAGGAGGCTACGAGACATTTAGGATGTTGTTTCTTTCCTTCATTCTAGATCGTGCAATAGAGCCAATGTTGTCAGTTGCATTGTATCTGATCTTGGTAATTATTTTTCTTTGGTATAGTCAAAATGCCGAATACTAGAAGAGGAAGAGGAAAAGGTAAAAGTAAGCTGATAGATAGAATTGCTGGTGAAGGAGCAAGTAGACCACCACCTGAGCAAGTTGATCAAGGTGGGGCTGAAACTGAGTTCGCAATGCGAGCTTCTTCTACTTCTTCAGCTCCAGAAGAGCCGAGAAGAAGGGAAGTGCCCGTGGAACCACCGACAAATGCCACAGATCAGGATCTTAGGAATGCTGTACAGATGTTGACACAGTTAGTGGCGGCACAAAGCCAGGGAAGAGCTGGTGCTATGGCACATGATGATGATGAGGCTAGAATGGCAAGTCGCAGAACACAGGATTTCTTGAAACTGGACCCTCCTATTTTCACAGGGGCAGATCCAAA
Source organism: Capsicum rhomboideum (assembly GCA_031232105.1). Taxonomy (NCBI): domain Eukaryota; kingdom Viridiplantae; phylum Streptophyta; class Magnoliopsida; order Solanales; family Solanaceae; genus Capsicum; species Capsicum rhomboideum. The sequence goes on from CP124716.1 coordinate 35,584,118, forward strand.
AGCTGATCCACAGGACTTCGTGGATCAAATTCAGAGGGCCTTGGAAGTTATGCATGTGACAGGGGTAGAGACAGTGGAACTTGCTGCGTACAGGTTGAAAGAAGAGGCAATACTGTGGTATGAGGATTGGAAGAAATCCCGTGACATTGGTGCAGATCCACCTACTTGGGAAGAGTTTAAAGTGGCTTTCCTTGATCATTACTTGCCCTATGAGATCCGTGAGGCACGTGCGGATCAATTCCTAAATCTCCGTCAAGGGAATTTGAGCGTCAGAGAATATAGCTTGCAATTTAATTCCTTGGCTCGATATGCGCCAAATGTTGTGGCTACGATGACAGACAGGGTCCATAGATACGTGGACAGACTAGAGCCATATTTGGTAAGAGATTGCACTATTGCGGCCTTGAATAGGGACATGGACATTGCTCGCATACAAGCCTTCGCCCAGAAAATGGAGGATCAGAGACAGAGACGCAGGGTACATGAATTTGATAGGGGACAGTCCAAAAGGGCTAGACCTATGGGACCACCTATGATGTCCCAAGGAGGATCTAGGCCCCGCATGTTTCCTAGACCACCTAGACTGTCGTTCTCTTATTCCACAGGTGGTGCTTATTCGCAGTCTCGAGGGTTTCGAGGTGGTTCAGCTGGACAGAGTAGTGGGGGTCATGGATCACAGTCAGCAGGTTTTTCTCGTCAGCAGTGTCAGCACTGCGGGCGTATGCACACCGATCCATGTCGGACAGGGACGAATGCCTGCTTTTGGTGTGGTATGCCGGGACATATAGCGAGAGAATGTCCACAGCGGAGCATGGGTGGTATAGCACGACCAGCTGGGTCGGCGGTTGCGTCTTCAGCATCGGTTCCTTCACAGGGCCGAGGGGTGCAGCCTATTGGTCGAGGTAGAGGTGCCAGAGGAGCAGCCAGTACTAGCGGGGTCCAGAATCGCACTTATGCTTTGGTGGACCGCCAGAATTCAGAGGCTTCCCCAGATGTTGTCACAGGTACATTATCCATATTCTCACATAATGTATATGCATTAATTGACCCAGGTTCTACATTTTCCTATGTTACTCTATTGGTTGTTGCGCATTTAATAATGTGTCTAGAAGGTCAAATGGAAGAATGGGTCTTTTGACCCATTTGGGCCATGGATTTCTTCCACTTTTGGGCCTTAATTTGGCCCAAGAAGGCATATCCATTTAGCCCAACAAGTTTCATGCATTATTCACCATATCTCTCATGTTTACATAATTCCATAATGTCACGACAATATTCTTTTAAACATTTCTCATTCGTCCTTTCGATCGCAAAAATTGGAATTCTAGTCGCCCTTGGCTTCATTGAACATTTTGGATCACTATTCACATTTCATGATTTGATCATGTAGGAGTATGTAGGAGTATATTGAAGTGTTTGAAGCTTTAACAATGCTCAAATAACTCCAAAGAACCAAAAGAAACCATCGAGAAATCGTCGTAGAATTGCGTTACGAAACGACGCCGGAAAGGCATAGTTTTTTGTTCCTTGCGCCACACCCCCTGAAACAGGGTAGTGGCGCAAGAATTGGGCCTGCTCTGAAGTTTATGCAGGCTGGTGGCTTGCGCCACACCCCTGAAACAGGGTAGTGGCGCAAGTCTCAGCACATTGCTGAAATTTCCGGCCACTTATCCAATGTGTACGTATCGTCCAATCCTTTATCCAAACACTACAAAATACTTACTTAGTGATCTTAACCATCAAGTAAACATGACTTAAAGTCACCAAATGAGGTTAGAATATGTACGAGTTCTTACCCAAATGCTCCATGAAATCACAACACACCTCCTACGAAGATCTAATCTCACATGTTAAGTCCGATATCAAATGTTTCACCAATAACACTATAAAACACATATGCATGGCATCTCAACACCTATGTAGATATGATCCCAAGGTATCAAGTGAGGTTATAAAGTACGGTGTGTTACAGTAGACCTTGCCTGTAGCTAGTAATTCTAGATTCAGTTTCAAGGTTGAGCACCATAACCGGGCAGCCTTTGGACCTTCTTATCATTGTTCTCGTCCCTTATTTTGGGACTAAGACATTCATATTTATTTTTTGTTTTGTACAATCATTTATCTTTTAGACTTAGTTTTCTCTTAGATGTTCTTGTACGGTGACTTCAGGCCCCAAGGATGCAATAAATAGAGGTTTTCGCACTCTATTAGTTTTGAATTTTGATGTCGGTTTGACAGTTAGTTTATTTCATTAAGTGAACACTCTTTTACACCTGTTTAAACTGAGAATTAATATAAGGTGAATGTGAAAGTAACACTTGAGTTGGTGAAAGTTGAGATTAGTATGGTTCTTCCGCCATAGGTTAGGGTGGGTGTCAATCATAACTAGTTGGGTTGTGACAAGGGTCTTGAAAAAAGCCTTATAAAAGACTTTAATGATATACTTAAAATATAGGAAGACTACTGGAAATTGCGGTCTAAAATTAACTGGCTTAGCAATGGTGATGCCAACACTAGATTTCTCCACCTCTCAGTCAGTAATAGAAGGAGAAGAAACAAGATTTTCTATTTTAAAGATGACAATGACAACTGGATCACCGATTGACAAAAAATTGTCGATCATGCCTTCGATTTCAAATAATACCATAAGATTTTCTATTAGCATATATGAATTAGTTATCAGGAAATCTATGTAATATTTTATGTAGGGATCAGTTGTGTAGGTTATAGTTATTCATTTATTAGTTATGTAGGTATTAGTTTTGCAAGTATTAGTTATATAGGTATTAGTTATGCAAGTATTAGTTATGTAGGTACTCCCTTTGTTCGGATTTACTTGTCACAATTTTTCTAATTTGATTTTCATTTTTATTTGTCATTTTTGGCAAATCAAGAAAAGACAAAAAAAATTTCCATGTTTTACCCTTAGCATTAATTACTTATTCTTCAAATCATTTTCCAATATCTATTACTAAATATCAACTAATAGGGGTAATATGATAAATTCACTATATCGATCATTATTTTTTAATAGGTCTGCCAAGTCAAAATGTGACAAGTAAATCTGAACGGAGTGAGTATTATTTATGTAGGGTTTAGTTATAATTAGATTATAATACATGAATTATTATTGATTATTGAATATTTAATTTGTTATAAATTAATATATATTATTTGCATAGTATTTGTATTAATTAATATCATTTTTTAAGTTTTAGTCGTAATGGCAGTTGCATAAATAATATTAACAAATTAGTAGTAATGACAGTTGCATAAATAATAAGTTTTGGAGATATTAATGGCAGATTTATACAGTAGAAACATTAATGACAGATTTAGTTAATATATACTATTGATAGGGGCAAATTCATACAATGATAATTTTTAATACATTAATGGCAGATTTATACAGCGATAGTTTTTTTTTAAAAAAAGTACACCGAATAAAATAACATTTTAAAAGTAAATGATAGGAGTAAATGTGTAATTTGATTATTTTAATTCAGGTATAACTAATACCCACACAACTTATTCCACATTCTACCCCACATAAAATTATACATAGATTTCCTCATAAGTTATGTGAGTATTAGTTAAGTAGAATTACTAAAGCACAATCAAACACCATATAAAATTAATACATGAATAACTTTTATACAACATTTGGAACCTACCAACCAAATATTGTATAAAATTAATGCATGAATAACTTTTATCCTATTTGAAAATCAAACAATGTGTAAAATAAATACATGAATAACTAAGTTCTCCATGTATTAACTTGTTTCTTATACAATAACCAAACAAGTTTGTCACAACCCGATTAATCGGATCGTGAGGGCACCTACTCTAATCCACCTAGATAGGAGAAACCTTATCACCCATTTGAAAACATGCGGAAGTCATAGAATAATAATATTCATCTATTCAAGTATCATAAAACTTATTACAATTCTTAAATAAAATTACACAAGAAAATTCTTGTCACGACCTGATTTCTCAAGTCATAATGACACCTACTCCAACCCACCAGTAGGTAAGTCAAGCCATAGCCCGGAATGACATGCAATGGGTTAACGGGTAGAAGATGAAAGGGAAACAAGAATGAAAGCAACAATAACAATAATATAGGTGGAAGAAGAAAAGATATACATACATAATATACTGTACAAGAGAGGGAAGAGGACAAAATATACAAAATGGATCCCTCTCAAGACCTGATAAGATCGGTACAAGAGCCACTATAACCAAAAAGAGAGTATTAGACAGTATCCAAAATATACATATATAGATAGTAGTCTCAGAAATACAAAAGACTGTAACCAAAACAGATGGAGGAGGATCAGCTTCGAACTCTAGAAAGCTCACCCCATCTCCGGATCAGTAGCAAGACCCGGGGATAACATCAGCGTCGCAAGTTCGTACTCGAATTTGCATCAATGAAAAGATGCAGAAGTACAGCATGAGTACCAAAACAACGGAAACTCAGTAGGCATCATCGACCGACTGAGCTCAAATATAGTAAAAGCATAAATATAACGCGAGAGTGTAAGCTAAAGTCAACAGTAAAGGGGTAGAAATGTAAAAATCAACTATACTTGGCAGATATGATAGAGGAAATAAATAACTCAAAAACAAAAGCAAAGGACTAACTACAATCTAACTGAGCCCCCATAAGCCCATAAGGCACACACAAAAAGACAATTAACCCGATCGAGACCGCATAAGCCCGATGAGTGCAAACAAGAGGAAGTCTAAAGTAAGGAACATAAATAACCTTTAACTGTACCAATCTCAAATGACCTTCCGATCCCAAGTCCCTAATGAAAATACATATATGTACCGGGCTAGCAAACCATAGCCATAAATTGATGCCAGAATCATACAAGAATTCATAACAATAGCAACAGAGTATACGCTGAACTTAAACCGGAACTAAAATATAAATACATAAGCACGGAGCACGAAATACCTAGCAAAAGTCTAGGGATCTCAAGTCTATTATTGGCCCATTTGTTCACTAAGTGAAATCTCGGGCAGCTAAATCTACTAAGGCTCAACGTGTTTCCATTTCTAGGTCAAGGAGGTGTGGTCAAGGGTTAGTTACAATCCTACCCGGGAAAAGCTAAACAGGAAAGTAATCAAGTCTAAGTCAATCCCAACCCAAAGTAATAGCCTAAGTTAGCCTTCATGAGTCCAACTAAGCCTAAAGGAGCTTCATATCAAATGTTCTCTTTAAAAAGGGGCAGTGGGGCCTACTGCGGGATCCCGATAACCCAACCTAAGTTAGCACCTACCCAAGTCTAGTCTAGGGATTCCCAATCCCATCCCAAGGTACTATAAGCACTAATTATAGTCCTAAAGGATGATAACACACTATACTAAGGGGGAACAGGCCCAGATTCTACCAAAAAGGGGCCCTAACCGGCTAAATAAGACATAAAATGCTGAAACAAATCCACGTAAAAATAGCACAATAATACGCTAATACCATAATTAATCTCAATCTAAAAGAAGGGTAAGCCTAGCCTACCTGGACGCTGCCGAACACTCGCTGAATCCTCTACACCAGAGCTTTTCCCTTTCGAGAAGCCTTCAAGAGCTGCCATGCTATCAAAAAAATGTCTATGCATCAAGATGAGAAAATTGATACCCATATTGCGCATATATGCTCCAGGTCAGAAATCAGATAAAAAATCCCACGTGGGGCCTGCTTGCAAAATTATGAAATTGAAACTGTCATATCATTCCACGCAACTCAAGGATCAACTACCACATAAAGTTTGCTAAATCTGAGTTCAAAATAGTCCCAACACCATCGATAATTTAAGAAACAAACTAGGGGAATCAAGCTAGAAATTAAGTGAAACTTAGGAGAGAATGACGATCATGTGCCCACCAACAAGCCCCCACGATAATAGCCGTACAAGAATACGATTTCCTTTACTGATTTTAAGCTCACAATGGTCTTCAATGGAGGATTACACTTATAAATAAAAGTTGGAAATGAGGGAGATGATATTTATATATGTACAAGGAATGGTTGCTAAAGCGACCAGGCTTTGGCTGGCCGAGCTCCGCCAAAGCGGTCCAGGGCTGCTAAAGAGACTGCTGCTAAAGTGGTGCTCAGCTGCTACTATTAAAATGGTCCCTTGGCCACTAAAGCAGCTGCAGCAGATAACTTGGCACCAACCAAGTTCAACAAGTCCCAACGGACTCTGATTGGGTGCTCAGGATTGGTTCAGAATCCCGTGCTCGTAAACGAACTATGCTACCCTACCAAATTCGACATTTTGGACTCAACAATGCCATCAAAATTTCTATCTGGGGTAATTTTGATAAAAAGTGGGTCCCACACCCCAAGGGGCTATTTTAGCCAAATTCTACCCAATATTCGAAAATGAGTCTGGAAACCTCAAACCTGGAATAAGAGTCCTCTTAGCATTAAATTGACATTTTGGAGCTGATGAGACTGTCAGAAATGGTATCCAAGGTCGTTTACCTTAGGTTTTGGATCGAGACTCATTTCTTAACTTCAAAGTTTCCGAAACAAGTATATGGCTCTAAAAGCCAAATGAACTATCCGATAACCAAACTGTTAGTCCCAGTTGGTCATAAATGACATGCAACAACTGTAAGAAAGCTCTAAAAGCAGAAAAAGCACAAAAATAAAGAAAATGACCTGGAGGGTCATTACAACATTCACTATTAAAAGGACTTTCTTCCGTGAAAGTAAAGGATCAAGATGTACCTGAAGGCTCGAACATGTAGGGATACTGGGTCTGCATATCACGCTCGGTCTCCCAGGTAACCTCCTTAATTAGATGGTGTCGCCATTAAAACTTAACTACAGAAATATCTCTGGAGCGTAACCGTCTAACATCTCTGTCCAAAATGGACATAGGCTCCTTTGTAAAGGTCAACCTCTCATCCAACTGAACCGAGTCCCACCGAAGCACTTGAGACTCATCCGAAATATAACGCCATAACATAGATACATGAAAACTGGATGGATGGATAAAAAGGCTGGAGACAAGGCTAACTCATATGCTACCTCTCCAACTATCCGTAGGATCTCAAATGGTCCAATATACCTGGGGCTAAGCTTGCCCCTCCTCCCAAGCCTCATCACGCCCTTTATGGGTTATACTCGCAGAAAGACCCGGTCACCAACTCTAAACTTAAAGGCATGAAGTCTACGATCAGTATAACTCTTTTGCCTGCTCTGAGCTGCCCATAGCCTATCCTGAATCAGTCGAACCCAGTCTAAAGACTCACGAAGCAAATTTGTACCATGGGGCCTAACATTAAAAGTCACAGCCAACCAATCGAAGATCGACAATGCCTAGCATACAATGCCTCGAATGGTTCTATATGAATACTCGAATGGAAGCTATTATTATAAGCAAACTCCACCAAAGCTAAAAACTAGTTCTACTGACCTTCAAAATCCAAAACACAAGCATGGAGCATATCCTCTGAAACCTGAATAGTCTACTCTGACTGCCCGTCGATCTAGGGGTGAAAAGTGGTGCTAAGGTCAACCTGGGTACCTAACACCTCCTGAAATGTCCTCCAAAAGCTAGAAATGAACTAAGAGCCTCGATATGAAAAAATAGACACGGGTATCCCATAAAGGCAAACCACCTCTTAAATATAGATACGAGCCAACCTCTCAGTATTGAAGGAAGTATAAGTCTGGATAAAATAGGTAAACTTGGTCAATTGATCTACGATGACCCAAATTATATCAAAACCACGAGAAGTACGAAGCAAACCACCTACAAAATCCATGGTGACCCGCTCCCATTTCCACTTTGAAATAGGTAGCCTCTAAAGTAATTCACCAGGTCTCAGATGCTCGACCTTCACCTGCTGACAACATAGGCATTGAGCCACAAACCCTGCTATATCTCTCCGCATACCACTCCAGTAATGCTGCCTCAAATCCTTATACATCTTAGTTGTCTCGGGGTGAATAGAATATCTGGAGCTATGAGCCTCTCAGAGTATCAACTAAATTAAATCTCCGACCCTCGAAACACAAATGCAACTGTCAAATCCCAGAATACCCTCAAAATCTAAGGTAGTCCTCCTAGACTCACCCTTCAACATCTAATCTCGAATGCCACAAAGTCTGCTATCCTCAAAGTGACGACCCCAAATTTGCTCCAACAAGGTAGATCTAGCCTCAACACTAGCAAGAATCCTCTTGGGGTCGAAAATATCAAGATAAACCATCATGTTGGCTAAGGAATAGATGTTCTAAGCCAACGACCATTGAGAAACCGAAATGAAGGCCAAGCCACCCATACTCACTGCTTTCCAGCTCAAGGTGTCCGCTACCATATTTGCCTTGCTCGAATGGTATAGAATAGAGATATCATAGTCCTTTAACAACTCAATCCATCTACGCTTTCTCAAATTAAGCTCCATCTGGTTCATAATGTACTAAAGACTACGATGGTCAATGAATATCTCGCAATGAACACCATACAAGTAATGCTTCTAAATCTTAAGCGCAAAAACTACCGCTGCCAACTCCAAATCATGAGTAGGGTAGTTACAATTGTGTACCTTCAGTTTCCTTAATGCATAAGCAATAACATAGACCCGGTGCATCAGAACACACCCCAAACCAACACCAGAAGCATCACAATAGACGGTGAACCCTTTGCCCTCAACTAGAAGAGTCAGAATAGGAGTTGAAGTAAGTAAGTCCTTGAGCCTCAGAAAGCTCGCCTCACAACTCGCGGACCACTGAAATAGGATCTCCTTCCTAGTCAGTCTAGTCCTAAGGGGTGCAATAGAAGCAAATCTCTTGATGAACCTCCTGTTGTAGCCTGCTAACCCAATGAAACTGTGAACCTCAGTAGGAGACATAGGCCTAGCCCATTCACGAATAGCCTCAATCTTTGCCAGTTCCACCATAATACCATCCTTGGATACCACATGCCCCAATAAAGCTACAGACTCAAGCCAGAACTCATACTTTGAGAATTTGGCATAAAGCTTATTATCTCTCAAAGTGTGGAGCACAGTCCTCAAATACTGCTTGTGCTCCTCCCTACTCCTCGAATAGACAAGAATATTATTCATAAAAAAATCACAAAGGATTCCAAATAAGGCCTAAAAATTCAGTTCAACAAGCCCATAAATGTTGTTGGGGCATTGGTCAACCCAAAAGACATCACCTAGAACTCGTAATGGACGTAGCAAGTCTTGAAGGCTGTCTTAGGGATATCCTCAGTCCTAATCCTCAACTAATGGTAACCAGATCTCAAATCAATCTTAGAAAACACTGCCGCACCCTAAAGCTGGTCAAATAAATCATCGATACGAGGTATAGGATACTTATTCTTCATTGTCACCTAATTCAACTGCCTGTAGTTGATATACATATGTATAGAACTATCCTTCTTCAAAAAAAAAGAACTGAAGCACCCTAAGGCGATACACTTATTCTGATAGAATCCTTACCTAAAAGATCCTGAAGCTGAATTTTTAGCTCCTTTAGCTCGGTAGGAGCCATAGAAATAGGTCAGGTGCCCATGTAGGAAGGCCAGGTAGGTTGGTAGGAACAACATTAGTAAAATCATGAACAATAGGAATGGAGTCAACCAAAGGACTCACAGCACTAACGTCCAAAACATAAGCAAGGAATGACTCGCAACCCCTTGTTAACAGTCTCCTAGACTGAATATAAAAAATGATCCCCATTGGCGTGCGACTAAAATAACCTTGCCAGACAATTGGGGGTATGCCAGGCATGACTAAGGTAACTGTCTTGGCAAAGAAATCCAAGACTGTATGATAGGGGGATAACCAGTCCATGCCCAAATCCACTATATCTAACACAATGAAATAAACCCAAGTATTATACTCTCAAACAGTCACCAAACAGGACCTATATACCCGATCTACTATTAAAAAATCACCCATGGGAGTAGCTGTACATAATGGCACAAATAAAGACTCGGAAGACAACCCCAACCGTGATGCATAATAAACAGAATCAAATAAAGCAGAAGTTTTCTATTTTCATACTAAAATCATACCTGTGATCACACTATCCGAAGCCTTAGCCTTGGGCCTACCAGAAACAACATACAAATGGCCTTGTCTGGTACCAGATTAGGTACTTGCCTAACCACCTGTCCTACCTGTTTGAGGACTACCTCTGGAACCCTGGGGACCACCCCTACGACCCTATGCACCACCCCTAGATGGAGGTGAAACTGATTTGATCGCCTGAATGCTCTGAGCTGCACGCTCAATCATCCTACGGCAGGGACACTCTCTAGCAAAGTGGACAACAACACCAAAATCATAACAAACCCCAGGCACTCTGCTCTGTCTAAAAGGTCCGGCTAACTTGAAATGGCCACCTAAGCCTGATAACCCTGATTGAATTCCTTCGATGGCTGACTACTGCACTGACCACCAGAACTGGGCTGACCCCCATCTAAAATCTGAAGTGTTGCCTGAACGGGCCTACTAGGCTGACCCTGGTGCTAATAAGACTGACGCTGGGGATACCTACCCTAAAATCCTTGGTCCATAAGCTGTGGGCCTCTATGGCTCCCACTGCAACTGCCCTGATAATGGGGCCTCTTATCGCTGCCCTCTTGGCCTCGTGGTCCATCTCCTTAATAGTATAGGCGTGATCAGCAATATCAGTGAAAGACTTCCCCAAAATCACACAACTCGGAGTAGCCCTACAGAGCAGTAGTCACACAACTCGGAGTAGCCCCGTCAGTCGATGAACCACCAACTAACCCTAAAATCTTAACCAATGCATCACGGAGAATCAAAAAAGATATAAACCCGGGTGGGGCCTGGGGTGCCCTGGCCCATCTATAGTTATAACATCTCTAGAGCTATCTCTAGCTCAAGAGCAATAATAGGGTATGGCAATGGCTTCCTAGCCTGATCTTGAGCTGGGGCTGCAGTCTAGCCTGCCCTCAATCTCAGGGTCGACCTCTACCTCTAACTGGAGCTCTAAAACCAGTCTCGGGGTCCTGATCCCCGGTTGTCGTACCCCATATCCTAACCATCTGTGAAAGAGTTAAACACATCACATGGAAGTGAACCAAAAAGAAGAGATTTTCCTAAAAATATCCTATAGCCTCTCGAAGATAAGATACAAACATCTCTGTACCGATCCGCGGGACTCTACTAAACATCAGCTCTCATACTAATAATACCGGTGAACCTTGGCTCTGATACCAAGATGTCACGACATAATTTCTCAAGTCGTGATGGCACCTACTCTAACTCACCAGTAGGTAAGACAAGCCATATTCCGAAACGACAAGTAATGGGCTAACGGACTTTAGATGAAACAAAAATAAGAATGAAACGAACAATAACAATAATATAGGCGGAAGCAAGAAAGATATACATATATAATATATTGTACAGGAGATGAAAGAGGATAAAATATACAAAAATGGATCCCTCCCAAGACCTGGTAAGGTCAGTACAAAAGCCACTATACCCAAAAGAAGAGTACTAGAAAATATCCAAAATATACATATATACACAGTAGTGTCGGAAATACAAAAACTAACTAAAATAGATGAAGGAAGATCAGCTCTGGACTTTAGAAAGCTCACCCCATCTCCAGATCAGTAGCAAGGATCGAGGATAACATCAGCATCGGTGGCTCGTACTCGAATCAGCATCAAGGAAAAGATGCAGAAGTGCATCATGAGTACCAAAGCAACGGGTACCCAGTAGGCATCATCAATCGGCTGAGCTCATAAATAGTATAAACATAAATATAATGCGAGAATGTAAGCTAAAGTCAATAGTAAAGGGGTAGAAATGTAAATATCAACTAAACTTGGCAGATGCGATAAAGAAAATAAATAACTCAAAAATAAAAGCAAAGGACTAACTACAACCTAACTAGACCCCCATAAGCTCAGAAACGGTACAAAAGAAGACAATTAACCCAACCGAGCCCTCATAAGCCCGGTGGGTGAAAACAAGAGAAAGTCTAAAGTAAGGAGCATAAATAACCTTTAATTGTACCAATCTCAAATGACCTTTCGATCCCAAATCCATAATAAAATACATATATGTACCAGGCTTGAACTGGAACTAGTAGATAATAACAAGAGGCCAGACACCGGGCTCGAACCAGAAATAGTGGATAGTAATATGTGGCTAAATAATCCATATACAACAGTTAGAATTCCCATTACCAGAACCAAGTACAACTACAAGAACTCCCAGTAATAACCATAATCAACACCAGAACACCAAAATCATAGTCATAGACTGATACCAGATCAAATTGGAGCTCATAAGAAATAAACCATACCGTAATAGATGATCCAATCAGGATCAAACCATAGCCATAAATCGATGCCAGAATTGTACTAGAATTCATAATAATAGCAACAGGGCATAAGCCGAACTTAAACCAGAACTAAAACATAAATACATAAGCATGGAATAGCTAGTGGAAGTCCAGGGGTCTCAAGTCTATTATTGGACCATTTTTTCACTTAGTTCAATCTCGGGCTGCTAAATCTACTAAGGCTCGACGGGTTCCCATTTCTAGGTTAAGAAGTAACGGTCAAGGGTCAGTTACTATTCTGCCCAAGGAAAATCTAAACATGCAAGTAATCAAGTCTATGTCAATCCCAACCCAAAGTAATAGCCTAAGTTAGCCATCATGAGTCTAACTAAGCCTAAAGGAGCTTCATATAAAATGTTCTTTCTAAAAAAGGGTAGTAGGGCCTACTATGGGGTCCCGATAACCCAACCTATGTCAGTACCTACCCCCAAAATTAGCACAATAATATGATAATACCATAGTTAAGCTTAATCTAAGAGAAGGGTAAGCCTAGCATACCTGGACGCTGCCGAACGCTCATCGAATCCTTTATACTGAGTTTTTCCCTTTCGAGAAGCCTCCGAGAGCTGACAGGCTGTGAAAATAACAATCTATGTGTCAAGATGAGAAAATTGATACCCATATTGCTTATATACACTTCGGTTCAGAAATCAAATTAAAAATCCCACGTAGGGCCCGCTTGTAGAATCATGAAATTGAAACCGTCACAACATCCCACGCAGCTCAAGGATCAACTACCATATAAATTTGGATAAATCTGATCTCAAACCATTGAAAATTTAAGAAACAAACCCCTAGAATTAAGCTAGAAATTAAGCAAAACTTATGGAGAGAAAACAATCACATGCCAACCAACACGCCTCCATGCTAATCCCCATACCAGAATACGATTTCCCTTACCGATTTTAAGCTCACAATGGTCTTCAATGGAGGATTACACTTATACATAAAAGCTGGAAATTAGGGAGATGATATTTTTATATGTATCAGCGATGGCCGCTTTAGCAGCTAAATGACCGCTAAAGCAGTCACAACTAAAGCGGTCACCGCTAAAGTACCCAAGGGTCGCTAAAGCGACTATGCTTTGACTGTTCGAGCTCCGCTAAAGTGGTATAGGGCTGTTAAAGTGGTGCCAGCAGATGAAGCAGTCCCTTGGCCACTAAAGCGGCTGCACTAGATAACTTGGCACCAACCAAGTTCAATAAGTCCCAACGGACTCCGATCGGGTGTTCGGGATTGATTCAGAATCCCGTGCTTGTAAATGAACTATGCTACCCTACCAAATTCAACATTCTGGACTCAAGGCGCCATTAAAATTTTCATCTGGGGTCATTTCAATAAAAAGTGGGTTCCATACCCCAAGGGGCCATTTTAGCCATATTCCACCTAATAGCCCAAAATGAGTCTAGAAGCCTCGGGACCTAGACTAAGGGCTTCCCCAGCCTAAAATTGACATTTAAAAGCTGATGAGACTATCAAAAATGGAATTCGAGGCCTCTTACCTAAGATTTTGGCTGAAGACCGATTTCTTACCCTCAAAGGCTTTGAAATAGGAAAATGGCTCTAAAAATCAAATGAACTACCCAGTAACCAAACTGTCAGTCCCAGTAAGTCATAAATGAATCGGGGCAGTTGTAGGAAAGCTCTAAATGCAAAAAAAGCATGAAAATAAAGAAAATGACCCGAAGGGTCATAACAATCCTTTACCCCCAAAGATCTAGTCTAGACAAGTACAAGAGCTTCTAATACAGTAAAAGACATAGCTCTCACCATAGGAATAAAATTATCAGAAGCTACTAGATATCACTATCCATGTCACCTAATAAACATCAATTCATTCTGCAACCAGACTATACCTCAAAAAGGGTATAACAAGAGTAGTATTAGTATAATCACACGTACTGGTAGGTATCATAGGCCAACCAAGGTTAGATCAAGTAAACATTATATATATATATATATATATATTCTAGAAAGAAAGCATGATAACTTATAGAACAATTTATTTCACATCAATTTCACCCACTTATATTATCTTTATCTCTCATATTACCTAAGAGTATTTCCATTCTTATTCTCGCTGACTTAGTTGTACCCAATCAGTTACTAGTAGGCAATCTTTACCACTGACATTCCCGTTATATCATTCACACTTAATCTCACTAATCATACATCACTCTTCACATCTCTCTTCACATCATAAATCTCACTTGTTTAACCCCAATATTTATTATTAGTCAATATTTTTCGCTTACATCTCAAATGTTATGCCCATAAATCAGGAACAGCACACGGATTCACCTTTACACATATTAATACTCAATTTGGGTAAAATATCATCTCAAGCTTATGGAACCAATCAATATACTACCTTAACACAATCAATTCAAGTAAATAGATAAATCCTCTTCAAGTAAATATATTTCAATTTAATCCAACACAACGAATCTCATAACCAAATCACATATCGTACGACAATAAATAGTAACTCATTTTAAGTGCAAAATTAATTAACCGGACCACACAAAGATAAAAATATAATAAAACAATAATATAACTTGGTTCACTCAAGGAATCATAAAATACCTCATCAACATAATCGGTACACACAAGGAACCATAATATAATGATCAATAAATTGTAACCCTGTTCACTCAATGAACCATCAAACTCTTTAACACAGTGTATACACATGCTAGGGGTCTTATAAATGTCCACTAGCCATGATAACGATCTCAATCGAGTGACTAAAATCGATATAAAAAATGCGGAAACTAACGACACAAAATAAAGGATAAATAGGAAATTAAGATGAGAATTAGAAGAAATTAGATGAGAAATAGAAGGAAAGAAAGGCTTAATTGAACAACAATTAAATCAAGGGAGAAAGAGAACTTGCTATCAATTAAAATAGAGAAACCTGGTTTGAATTCAAAAATGAGTAACTCTTATGAAAATCAAAGATAAGAAATTCTAAATCAACAATGGGAATCCACCTATCACTAACCTAGATTGAGCTACACTAAACTAGACTAAAGGGATTCCACCCTCAAAACACTCTCAAAGAGTAATATTCTCAAATCATCAAACTCTTAGTAAAAAAAATGGCTAAGGCCACTATTTGTAGTTATTGTCTTTGCACAAATAACCTGTTACAAAAATAGCCCAAAAGTGGCTATTTAGTAAATAACCCACAAGGGACCTTCTTGATTTCCCAAATGGAATCACGATCGCCTATGGCCTTGTGTATTTGTCGCTACATAACATCCTCTGGAAGCCCATATGTAAATCATCCATATGTGGAAGCCCCTCCTAATATGCTCTAAGCTAACCGTGCTCGTATCAATCCATGACCTATAGAGGACGAGCTCAATCCATGTACCAATAACCTAGACAACTAGTGTCTGCTACCCTTATCCCAAACCAGTGTTATACCACCCTTATTCCAATGTCTCCATCCGTATCCTCCCTGAAATCCACCAATTTCGTGACGATCAACCTTTACTGGTCATCTCACAATATCAACCCATGTCATAACATGTACAATCATATAATGAGACAATTCAACAACACTTTCACTTAAAAATAATTCTTTTTATATAATCTCATTTCAGGTGATCAAACAACTTGTAAATTATCCAACAAGTTAATCATTCAATAGCATGCATTGTAAAAAGTAGAAAAACACTGTAAACACTTGATCAAACTCAAGTCCATCATTTCATGTAAACAACAATTGTTCTTAATGCACGAAATCACAAGTATGTTTGAAGGTCAGCCAACAACTTATAATTCAGGCCTTACAATTCATATTCATCAATTAAAGCATGTCCAAAGACTAATCCATGGCTTATTCAAGTAAGCATTGCCAAGTCATATTCATTAAATTCAAGTGTTCATTTTAGGAGTGCACATTCAATCAAATGGAGTTCAAACTTTAGTTCAACATTCATAAATTTAATCACTAATTCGGTCCTCATTTATTTCTGTCGAGATTGATAGATTTCGCTATAATCTAGTAACCCTTACATTCAAGTCATTACTAGGTTCAAGACCTTACCTCATTAGCCAATTATTCAACCATTCAACAAACAATTCTAGATTTAGTCATACACCTTTACACATGTTACTTTCTAACCCTTATCTAACTTGACTTTAGGTTCTTAGTTTATGCCACCTCCTCCTCTTATCGTAATCAATTCTCATAAATATTTTTCAGCAAGAATATCCCATATTCCAAAACATACAATATCAAATTCACCTTTTTTAAGGTTTTAATGATGTGTTTTATAGATTACAAGCTCACACAATTCCTCTATTGTTACCCAAATTCAAATATTCACCTTGTAATTCATCAAGTAAGTCATACAAACACAAAATACCCATCAAAGGATCCACATAATAACATAACAACACATAATTAGATCTTTATTACATTAATTCCATATTTTATCCATCTAAACTTCGTGTCTGCAGACCTAAGCATAACTTTTCCTATCAAATCTATATCACGAATACGATTTCTAACCATAGTCTACTACTCAAAAACCATAACCTACCTCAACTTAAGATCTTGGAATAAGCATGCCATACTAATATTGCTATTTCCTTTCATTCGTGCCTCCAGTAGTCTAATCATTTATAAATAATGTAATTATCAGAATAATTAATAAATTAATCTTCAAATAAATACTTTCAGAATCCAAACTCACTAATTCTATCCTTAATCATAGTCTATATTATTACCCAAGGGTCAATTAATCATTCACTAGTTCTAGTTTTAAAGCTAAAGGTCTCATCTTTATTTAACTCAAGGTCCCCAACTATCAAATTTCATGTTCTTGAACCACAATTTCATACTAGAAAAAGTTAATTTACGATCTAGAATCAATTTGAGATGATATTACACATACCCATAGGTTTTACCCCAAAATATCATGAACTTAGGGTACTAACCCTCAATTCCACCATTAAATTTCATTTTAATAATTCTAAGATCTTATTGGATAAAAGACGAAGAAGATGGCGGAAGAACTTACCTCAATGAAGAATCTTCACCCTAGACCTTGGAAAAATTGCCTCTCTAGGGCTTGGAATGAAGTTTTTTAGTACTAGAACTGAAACCCAGTAAAAATAGGCATATATAGTGCCCAATCCCCGCTATAGTGGCTCAGATCCCACTATAGAGGCTTGATCTCGCTATAGCGGCCTCAGTTTTTCAGTACGGATAGTCTTTAGTAAAACAGCCATAACTTTTTAATCCAAAAGTGAATTAATGAACATTCAATGGCGTTGGAAAGAAGACTCAAAGATATTTAATTTTTTGGGTATTGAGTCTCATAACACTTCATATTCTAGGATGAGTGATTGTTTGAAGTTGACCCTAGTTTAAATTTTTCCCAAAACTCAATCGATAAAGACACTTCCAACTTATTTTTGTGATAGGGGTATTGTATGCCCTTAATTCATATCTAACTCACTGCCATACTAAAGAATTGATACTAACACTTATAACGAATGATATTCTTATGCCTTTACCACATATATTTTTAGTAACAACAGAATGAATAGTTACATCAGATACCAATTTACCAACCGTTCGTTCCCGAACAGACATTGGTGAAGAGGAGTAAGAGGTCAGGTTTAGAAGGACAATACTTTTAGAGTTGCTTATATTGCATCATTACTTACCCACTAGCTATCGTTTATCAACTAAACCACATTTAATACTCGACCTGTCTATCAAGGCTTTTCAAGACAAGAAGATATAGAGCCAAACATTTATGCACGAATTAGTTATTTCTCTCAAGGCGGTCTAAGAAAAAAACCTTGAAAGTTCCTAATGAGATAACATCTTGACTTGAAGAAAAGTAAACATTTACTGCATCGACCCGCTATACCGTCCCAATTCTTTTTATAGCGGGACTGACCATTATTAACTCCCTCTATAGCAAAAACTTTCCTACTATAGCAGGCCCGTGGTAGCAGGCTTGCCTTCTTCTATAGTGGCGTAGGCAGTGTATTCACTCCAGATAGTTCCAGTTTTAGAAAATTTTACAACATACTCCTAGATTTCGACAACCCAAACAAACCCGTTTACATTAAATGCTATATTCGGAGCTTTACTAACCCAAATCCTGTTCTGAAAGTTTCTACGGGCTACTATGTCCCTTATTTATCATGATATCACTTTAAATTTATCAAACACTACACCTCGAGTCACCAAATATCTCTAGAACACACAACAACAAATTTCTATTAGAACCCACTCTAGCCTGAGATTTTATCAACTCTCGTCCTAGGGAAAACTCTACCCGGGCACTTACACCCTAACTAATGCTATAAAGAATACAACACTACAAAACACTACGCCATGTTTTTCCCTCGATACATCTATTCTATGACTCTTTTTCACACATCCATGATCAGCGTAGAAGAGTAAATCATCTAGAGTACAACCACTAACCAACGCACCACTATGGGTTTCATTAACACATCAATTCTCCATCATAACTCACATTAGTATATTCGACCCTCAACAATCAATCATTTATATGTAAACGATCTCATCAGTTATCACCCAAGGACAAGCTATACTTATTTAGCCTCACAACTAGCTTACAACTAGTCAAATTACTGACTTAACATACCTCAACCACTCAAGGAGAAATACCAACCAAGTGTTATCATGTAACAATAAGAGGGATATGAATAGATTTAAATACATCTAATAGCTCTACTCCCTCAATCTTCCCTACAATTAAGGATTATCAATCATAATCAATCTAACTTATTTCACAAACCATAACAATTCAGTTATACCATATTCAAGGGATACTATTAATTGATAATTATTCCCATAAAATAAACATATAGGCAATGTCAAACCATAATCATCCAATTACAAGTCATTTTATTAATCACACAGAGGTGACTAGTTCTACCAATAGGTAGTCACACTTATCGTTTCAAGAATATAAGGGAACCTAGTTCCACCATAATCTCACGATTTCCTCATCAACTATACATTATGATCAAATACAAGTTGTTTACTCTATTAACATTCATGACCACCAAGTCAAAAAAAAAATTCTGATATTTAAATATGTATGTCACCTCAAAACAGACAACAACACCCACAACAGATATTTAACTTATCAATACATCATATCCTATCAACCACATCATTCAATTTCCATGCCAAGGGCTACTATATCCGTCCTCTAAACCAACCTTCTCTTATTATTAACTAATTCACGTAATTCAATGTACAATTGCCAAGCAAGTCACACAACTACAAACATTTATAAAAAAAAATTATATAAACATATTAATACAAACATTCAGAGCTATTTACTTAGTTTTCATGTTATTATCTATCCACACGTCATATTACTATCGACTCGACAAACAATACCTAACATCACAAATTCACAATCAATCAATCAACACTAAGAGATCATAAATATTAGTTACTTACGCATCAAGGTGACTCTTATCGCTGATACCAATTGAAATCAGCTAGATTTTAATTGCAAAATCACAAAGATTCAAATTGTAATCAACTAGATACCAATTGGACTCGTCTAGGTACCAATTGAAATCGGTTAGATACCAATTAAACTCAACCCACTAGATGATAGAATGAAATAACATGACATGAAGGAAGGAAGGGAAATAATTCCTAGAATGCCTTATAGCCTACACACCCATCCGCAGAACTCTACTCAAAAATTTTCTCTTGTACTTATGAGACCGGCAACCTACGCTATGATACCAACTATCAAGACCAAACTAATTAGATTGTGAGGGTACCTACTCTAATCCACCTAGATATGAGAACCCTTACCACCTATTAGAAAACATGCAAAACTCATAAATTAATAATATCCATCTCATTAAGTATCATAAAACTTATTACAATACTTAAATAAAAATACATAAGAAAATCCTTTGCCCCCAAAGAACTAGTCTAGACAGGTACAAGAGTTTATAATATGGTAAAAGACAAAAAAAAAAATACATTACTCCCACTGTATGAATGAAATAAGTAGAAGCTGTTGGAGATCACTATCCACGTCACCTAAGAAACATCAACTGATCCTGCAACCAGATTATACCCTAAAAAGGTATAACAAGAGTAATATTAGTACAACCATACATATTAGTAGGTACCATCAGCTGACAAGGGTTAGATCACATAAAAATCATATATATATTATGGAAAGAAAGCATGACAACTTATAGAACAATTTAATTCACATCAATTTTACCCACTTATGTTATCTTTCTCTCTCATATTACCTAAGAGTATTTCCATTCCTATTCTCGCTGACTCAGTTGTACCCAATTCGTTACTAGTAGGAAATCTATACCACTGACATTCCCCTTATACAATTCATACATAATCTCACTAATCATAGATAACTTTTCACATCAAACGTCATCCATTATAACTCTCACTTGTTTAACCCCAATAGCTATTATTAGTCAATCTGTTTCACTTACACCTCACTTGTTATGCCCACAAGTTAGGAACAACACACGGATTCACCTTTACACATATTTAATACTTAATTTGAATAAAATATCATCTCAGGATTATGGAACCAATCAATATACTACCTTAAAACAATCAAGTCAAGTAGATAGATAAATCATCTACAAGTAAACAGTATTCAATTCAATCCAACATAATGAATCTCATAACCAATTCACTCATCGCACGACAACGAGTAGTAATTCATTTCAAGTGCAAAATCAATATAATGAAAAAACACTATAACCCGATTCACTCAAGGAACCATAAAATACCTTATCAATATAAGTGGTCTACACAAGGAAACATAATATAATGATCAATAAACTATAATCTGATTCACTCAAGGAACCATCAAACTCTCCAATACCGTGTACACACATGTTAAGGGTCTTATAAATGCCCACTAGCCATGACCTGTAGCGGACTAGCTCAGTTCATGTACCAATAACCTAGACAACTAGTGTCGACCACCTTTATCCCAAACCAGTGTTATACCACCCTTATTCCAACGTCCCCACCCTTATCCTTCCTGAAATCCATCAATTCTATGATGATTAACCTTTACTGGTTATCTCGCAAATCAACCCATGTCATAACATGTACAATCATATAATGAGACAATTCGACAATATTTACACTTAAAAATAAGCCTTTTTACATAATCTCATTTCAGGTGATCAAACAACTTGTAAATTATCCAACAAGTTAATCATTTAATAGCATGCATTGCAACAAGTAGGCAAACACTTGTTCATACTCAAGTTAATCATTTCATGTAAACAATAATTATTTTTTAACGCACAAAATCACAAGTATGCTTGAAGGCCAGCCAATAACTTATAATTCAGGCCTTATCAATTTATATTCATTAATTAGAAAATGTCTGAAGATCAATTCATGGCTTATTCAAGTAAGCATTATCAATCCATGTTCATCAATATCAACTATTCATTTTAGAGGTGCACATTCAATTAAATGGAGTCCAAACTCCAGTTCAACATTCATAAATTCATTCACTAATCCGATCTTTCTTTATTTCTATCGAGACTGGTAAATTATGCTATAATCAAGTAACCCTTACATTCAAGTCATTACTAGGTTCAATAACCTACTCGATTAGCCAATTATTCAATCATTCAACTCTATTCAACTTACAATTCTAGCTTTAGTCATACGCCTTTACACATCTTACTTCCTAGCCCTTAGCCTAACTTGACTTTAGGTTCTTAAGTTATGCCACCGCCTTCCCTTATCATAATAGATTCTCATAAATATATTTTAGCAAGAATATCTCATATTTCAAACACACACAATATCACATTCACACCTTTTAAGGTATTAAAAATGAGTTTTATAGATTACAAGCTCACACATTTCTCTATTGCTACCCATATTTGCATATTCACCTTGTAATTCATCAAGTAAGTCATACAAACACAAAATACCTATTTAAGGGATCCACATGATAACATAACAATACCCAATTAGATATTTATTACATTAATTCCATATTTTATCCATCCAAACTCCGTGCCCACATACCTAAGCATGATTTTTCCCGTCAAATATATATATCACGAATATGATTTCTAACCATAGTCTACTTCTCATAATCCATAACCTACCATGACCGAAGATCTTGGAATAATTAAGTCACACCAAAGTTATGCTTTCTTTCCCTTCATGCCTCCATTAGTCCAATCATCTAGAAATAAAGCAATTATAAAAGTAATTAATCAATTAATCTTTGAATAATTACTTTGGAAATTTAAACCCACTAATTCTACCCTTAATCACAGTCTATATGATTATCTAAGGGTCAATTAATCATTAATTATTTCTATCATACTCAATCCATCTCCATTAATGAAGTTTTAAAGCTAAAGGTCCCATTTTTATTGAACTCAAGATCCCCAACTATCAAATTTTATATTTTGAGCCACAATTTCATACTAGAAAAAGTTAATAAGTTAATTTATGATCTAGAATCAGTTCTAGGTGATATTACACATACCCATTGGTTTTTCTAAAATCTCATGAACTTAGGGTTCCAACCCGTAATTCCACCATTAAAGAATTCTAATGATTTTAAGATGTTATTGGATTGAAAGATGAAGAAGATGACGGAAGAAGTTACTTCAACGAAGAAGTTTTACCCTAGACCTTGGAAAAATTACCTCTCTAGGATTTGGAACAAATTTTTGAGTTTCGGAACTGAAACACAGAAAAAATAGGTATATATACTGCTCAAGACCCTCTATGAAGACCCATATCCCATAATAGCAGCCCCGCTCTAGCAGCCTGATCCCACTATAGTGGCTTCAGCTTTTCAGTATGAACAGTCTTTAGTAAACAATCATAACCTTTAACTCTAGAAGCAGATTAATGAATGGTTGGTGGCATTGGAAAGAAGACTTAAAGATCTTTAATTTGAGGGATATTGGGTCCCATAACTCTTCACATTCTAGGAGGAGTGATCATTTGAAGTTGAACCTAGTTTAAACTTAGCTCGAAATTCAATCGGTAAGGACACTTCCAATTTAACTTTATGATAGGGGTATTGTATAACCTTAATTCATATCTAATGCACTCCCATACTAAAGAATTGATCCTAACACCTATGAAAACTGAGATTCTTAAGCCTTCACCGCATATATTTTTAGTAATGACAGAATGGGTCGTTACATGGTCTTAATTATTTTATCACTACTCATACCCTCTCAAAAAGGAAATATATTAAGGGCATTGTGCTAGTTTCCACAATATGGATATCTCAAACATGGTCAAGAACAAGAAGTGACTCAAGCCCCATTTTTCTTAAATCATGCAAAGCTCCAAGTACGGGTAGCTTGCGCACTCACTTCTTCCAATCCATTGGAACATAATGGAAAACTTAATCTTAGACCGTTGCCACCATATCTTCAATAGCCAAATAGGGCTTCAATTCCTCAACAACACCTTTTTATGTCTAATTCCAAAATTTAACAATGCTAACCATCTCAAAAACTATAGATCTATAGGATTATGTTATACGGTCTAAATGATCATTACTAAAATTATTGCTAATTGTATTAATCGTCCCTACCAAACCAATTTTCTTATAGTACATAGGGCATATGACAATTCCATTCTTAAATAGTAATTAACGTCTCAACTAAATACAACTATGAATAGAAAGGGGTACCTCATGCTTAAAGTGGACCTGGAAAAACCCTTTGATCGTATTAAATGGTCTTTAGTTTGTCACACTTTACTCTACTTAAAATTTTCTCCCAATATTACTAGGCTCATTATGAAATGCATTACCTTGAGCAACATTGTCATTCTTGTCAATGGAACTCAAACTAAATATTTCTCCCCCCATCAAGAGGTATAAGGCAAGAAGACCCTATGTTCCCATATATTTTTACTCTATATGAAACTGCTCTCCAATTATGTTAATCATCAGGTAGATATACTCCATTTGGACCCAATCTCCCTCAACACTAATGGTCCCTAATTTCTTACGTTTGTTTACAGATGATCTAACCTTTGTCTCTAGAGCTAATTACAAATCTGTCCTCACAATACACAACTGTGTGGATTATTTTTGTAAATTATCTAGTCAAATAATAAATTGTATCAAATCTAAGGTCACTTTCTTAAAACATTGTGATGATAATAAGAATGTAGTCCAACAACTCTTCAATATTACCCCCTCTTTAAATTTTGATAAATATCTTGGATTTCTAATCTTAAATCGCAACCCAAAAGCTACTGATTTTCATTACATGATTGATAATATGATGAAAGAAATTTTTAGTTGAAAGTTAATTTTTTAACTCCGACAGACCGCATTATTTTAGCTAAATCCATCTTAATGTTATCCCTGCCTACACTATGTAATATTTTACTCCCAAAGAAAATTTGCTATACCATAGATCAAATTAGAGATACGTTATTTGGGGAACCACTACCCACAAAAGAAAATTTCACTATACAACTGGGGATAAAGTAGTATCTCCCAAAAAAATAGTAATGTGGGATTACAAAAGCAAAAGACAAGACCCTCTTAACTATTCTCTCCTAGAGACTATTTACTAACCACACTTCTTCGTGGGCTCATGCTTCAATTTATTAAGTATAACACTAGAATATATACTTCCTCCCACTCTTTCATTTGTAAGAACATTCTAATGAGAGGTAACATTTTCTCTAAAGCTATTTCTTGGGCTCCTCTTATGAGTCAAAATATCAGTTTGTGGTATCATCATTAGATACTAGACACACCTCCTCGTAGAAAATTATCCGGGGACTCTTAAGTCAAGTAGTGGAAAATATGCAACTCTCTTCACTAAGGAATGGAGCTACATGAGACTGGACAAAAATCTCATTTGATATGCCCTATAATCTCATTTACAAAGCTTATAGGGTTTACCCAATTTAGGCTACTTTGACAAACCTTATTGGGATATCAATAGTAACGACATATTCACTACTAAATTAGTCCATAAATTAATCAATCCGACATCAAATAACATTTTTCTTTTATCTTAGATCAGGAAGCTTCAAACACAGGATAAATTAAAAATAAATCCTTTGATTGTGTTCCCTAGGGAGGCTGCCTACTAGATCCTACCTTCACCACATTGGGCATAAACACTGATTCCTTATGCCAAGCATACATCTTGCAGATGAAAATATTACTCATATCTTCCTTGGCTTGACATGGAAATTAACATATTTTTAATGCCTTTTCAGTAGGACCACTGGCTTCACGTCCTCAAGAGTATTAAACTTCCTCATAAAGAAATTTTTTTATAACTAGATTGATCTATTTATTTTGCCTTTAACATATTTTAAATGCCTCTTCAGTAGGACCACTGGCTTCACATCCTCAAGAGTATTAAACTTCCTCATAAAGAAATTTTTTTATAACTAGATTAATCTATTTATTTTGCCTTTGGCATATATGGCTAAACAAAAATCATAATGTCTATAATGGTAAATTTAGTTTTCCTCTATAATCATGGTGAAAAAAAGAACCAACGAATATATTTACACTCGGTCCAAAAACAACCCAAATGTCATATTAAAATTCATGCTAAATGAATACCCCCACCCACCAAAGCATTTAAGTTAAACAGTATGACTCTTATTCCAAATAAAAGAATAAAAGCGAAATAGGTGGAGTTAGTAGAAATTCAAACAGGGACTGGATTATGGGATTTTACAGAAGGAGCAGTGGTCATAATTATACCAAGTTTGGATTGAAAACTCTACTAAAAGGCCTACATATAGCTCTCTCACATAATCTAATTTGCACGCCCCAAATTACCTTTATATGTGATTAACATCCAGCACACACCATTAACTAGCTGAACTCAATTTTCATACTTTAACTATATTAATTGATCACAATTAATAAATTAAATATGTATTCAAATGATATGATAATTAATAATGAGCAATTAAAATCTTAAAGTATTAATTTAAAATTTCTGTGCAAATCACACACTAGACCATGAAGCATATAAGATAACTACAAAAGACTCAGGTGTGTTAGCCCAACAAGAAAACATTGATAAATAAATGATTAAATTCTTTTATAAGTCTTTACGAATAATGTGATGGCTCATCTTAACAACTGGATTAGCTCGAGCACACTCGTCAACTACTAGCTTCGTCGTCACCACCAATATTTGCATAGATATGCAAGTAAGGAGTGAGTTATATGTAAATATAACCCAGTAAGATCCTTGAACCGAACCTTTAAATAATCCTTAAACAAAGGTTAGAAAATGCCACGACACAGCACAAAAATGGTATACACAAAATATATTTTTATAATATAATACTCAACAAAGTCCAAATAAATGTAAAAAAGGATACTACATATAGAAGCGGGATAGTCAAATTGCGGTCCACTTTGTACGTTTGCTAAGTAGACCACTCAGGTATTTTAGAAAAAAAAAGGAAACTTCTCACCCCGATGAAGATTCTACAATAATAGTTCTTCAGACTCAAAAAGTAATAACAAAAATAGCTAACTCTATAGCAGATTCCGTAGCTGCCACCGTTGGAGCCAATGAAGTAAAGTCACATCTTTGACTAATACACATGGGCTTCTAAGAGAATTTTTTTAATCAAGACAAGAGGAATCGATTTAGCAGTCTCAATCCACACTCACGTCTTTTCATAAAAGGCAGTAAAGGAGATCAATATAGCACCCCGACAAGTCCATGAAATCAACTATAATGCCTCAAAAATATACTACGACAGCATGTAAAAGACCCCTGACATATTACGACAGCATAGGTATGATCCTAATATATTACTGCAACATATGTCTGCTCCTAGTAATTATATCACAACAATGAAGGGAGGAGATACAACACCACAACACATATCATGTATTAAATAATATTCAGTATTCTTTCAAAAATTAGCATATGTGCGACTGGTCAAAGACCAATAATTACATCAAGCACACGTTTGTCCCAACATATGAACCAGGAAGATAAAATATATTTTTCCAAGAAAATTTAAAAAGTAAGCACCAAAGCTTAAAATCTCACTTACCTTACTATTGGCAAGTCCTCCGACCTTGTGACATCCAAAAAACCAATTAAATGACCTCCAATAGCCTCAATCAATGCAAAATATTGATTAATAATGTTAATTATGTAAGCTATGGTCATTAAATATTTTCAAACAAGTTAACGTCAATCCCAACTAAAAATTTGATTCCCATCATTATGGCCAAATCATGAACAAGTCACATTTCAAGTTTCCATAAGTCGTAGAATTTAAATCTATAATCAAGTCTCAATCTTGATGCCCATTAATAGGTCAAATATATTTTTTCTTTATTTAACATTCTACACCTCAGTTCGTGAATTTAAATATTAAAATATACCCTAAATACGACAATTTAGACTCAATACTCAATTTATGTTTCGTATATATTAGTATTCATAGCCCCCCAGAATAATAATCAAATAAAAAGGTTAAAGAAAATACTTTAATATTGTGTGCTTGTGACACCCGTAACTTTAGCCTATATATGGAGTATTTCACTTGATTTCTTTGTTGGTTCCCTGGGTAAACAAAAATAAGGGTGTCAATGGGTGGGTTGGATTGAAATTAGAGATTAGAAATTGGGTTGAATTAGAAATTAGATTGGGTCATGACCAACCCAAATTTACTTAAGGTTAAAATGGGTTGGGCTAAAATGGGTTAAAAACTAGATTGGGTCTTGACCCGGTAAATCTAAAGAATATTAACATATTGATATTTACCTCTTATAACCACAATTTGAATTCTAACTCATGAAGATTAAATGCAAGATCTTGATTTTGAAGAGGAAAGTCACCAAACATTATTGAAATGACCCTCCAGGTATTTTCCTATGTTTAGAGCTTTCTTATAGCTACTCCAACTCATTTATGACTTGCTGGGACTGATAGTTCGGTTATCGGGTAGTTTATTTAATTTTTAGAGCCATTTCCATATTTTGGAGCTTTCGTTGTTAAAAAAAGGGTCTCGGGCCTAAACTTTAGGCAAACAGCCTCGGATGCCAATTCTGACAGTCTCATTAGCTCTAAAATATTAATTTTAGACTAATGGGCCCTTTGGGTCCCGAGGCTTTCAGACTCATTTTGGGCTATTGGTAGATTTTGGCTAAAATGGACCCTTGGGTTTGGGACCCACTTTTCATCAAAATAACTTTAGATAGAAATTTTAATGGTGTCGTTGAGTCTAAAATACCAAATTTGGTAGGGTAGCATAGTTTGTTTGCATTCACAGAATTCCAAACAATCTGGAGGGCCCAACCAAAAAATTTACAACTTGCCTAAGTTACTGGTGCTGATGCACCTGGTGGGCCAAAATAAGACTTTGTGTTCGTATGGCCTTGGCCGAAATTGCTAGGGTCAAGGATTTTGACCTCTACATTCCCGGGCCAGTGTAATGATCTTCTCGGTCATTTTCTCCATTTCCATGCATTTTTAACATTTTGTGTCTTTCCATAGAGGCTATAGTTCATTTATGGCTTGCCGGGACTATCGATTTGGTTATTAGACAGTTTGTTTGGGTTTTAAGCATATTTTCCTATTTTGGAGCTTTTGAAGTTGAGGAATTGGTCTTTGACCAAAACTTCTAGTGAACAGCCTCAGTTGAAAATTACGACAGCGTCGTTAGCTCCAAAACATGGATTTTAAGCTAGGGGGACCCTTAGTCCTAGTCTTGAGGCTTCCGAACTCATTTTGGGCTATTGGTTGGAAGTTGATAAAAATGTAATAGAGGGTGTGGGGCCTAATTTTTATTGAAATAATTTTGTATGAAAATTTTGATGGTTCCATTGACTCCAAAATGTTGAATTTGATAGGGTAGCATAGTTTGTTTACGCACACGGGGTTCCAAATGAATTTCGAGTAGGTCAATTAGAGTCTGTTAGGACTTGATATTTTGCTGGTACAGCCGCTTTAGCAGCAAAATGGCTGCTTCAGCAGCCCATGACCGCTTTAGCGGCCAAACGACTGCTTTAGTGATGGTTGGTTAGCCAAGGCATGGTTTCTTTAGCGACCATTTTGCCGCTTTAGCGACTATTTGACTGCTATAGCGGCCATTGCTGGTTGTTAAATAATTCTTTTCCACTCATTGTCCCAAGCCTAAAACCTCCATTTTCACTTGTGGGAGCTCGAATTAAGTGGGATATCCTTGTATTGAAGCTGGATTTAGGTTGGAGATGTAGAGGTGACCTTTTTATCATCGTTATTTCATAACCCTAATTCTTTGTTAAATTCTTGATTTTCCCTCTTATTTTCTTTAGCTCTTGAGGCTGATTTGAGCTCCAATTGAGGATCCGTTTGTGCTTAATTTTTGAGCACATATTTCTTTTCCTTCAAGGGACCACGTGGCAGATTCGATTTGGAAATTCTATTAGTGGGCCCCATGGGCCTATTCTCGACCCAATTTTTATCCTAAACTTTTATATTGCAATGTGGGTCTTGTTTTACTCATATTAACGTCTATATGATGATTTTGATAGCACAATGCCATATAGAGATCGCAGAGTGAGGATGAGTAGTTCGTGGATAGTTTGAGACTGTTGTTTGACTACAAGGTAGGCATCGGTCTACTTTTCTCTATGAGTGTGTATAGTATTGATTATATGTAGGGTAGGGGTCATAGGATAGGTTTTAGGTTACCTTATCTCCCTTTATCTACTTAGCCTTCCTTGGGAAGCTTTAGTATAAAATAGCAGCTTGAGCCTTAGTTTAGAATGTCTGCCCTAGCTGTAGGATTGTGTTAGGATCCCTTGTATATCTTTTAGGACCTTAGGTTGACACCGGTAACCATTAGTGTATGAGTTGGGGTAGTACTTAACCATTTTGATGATATTCCTCGGTTAAATTCACCTGGTAGAACCATTTCTAACTTTCTTCATATGCTTATATATTCTTATTATTCTATATATTACATTGTTAGGCCCGAGACCTTGGTTATGAGACCATGGACACCAGGTTAGTTCTCTATGCTTTAAAGGAGTTGTGGCTTAGTTTATAGATGCTTGGGTGTTTACATTTTCTTTATTTGGATGTTGGTGATGGCATGCATTATCCATATTCTCACGCTTAGTTTAATCGGTTAAGGCTCATTTTTACTAGAATTTGGGCTTGTTTTCTCTTAGGCTAGTATATGGTCTACCTTTAGGACTAAACTTAGCTCTCTTAGTGCCTTAGGTCAAGATTGAGAAACCTTAGCCTAGGTTTGGGTAGGTGTTTGCCTTAGGTTGGGTTATCAGGGCCTGGTAGTGGGTCTCATTGCCCTTTTTAGATAGAATGCTTCGAATGAATCTCCTTTAGGCTTAGATGGGCTTATGATTACTTTATTTGGCTATTATTTTAGGTCTGGGTTGACTTAGATTTGATTGAATGCCTATTTACCTTCATTACCCTTGGGGAGGGAAGTAATTGATCTTTGACCACACCTTTTTGATCTAGTAATTGGAACCCGCCTGGCCTTAGAGGATTTGACTGCCTGAGACAAAATTTTATGAATAAATAGGTTGGTGATGGTCTTAGGATCCCTGGATTACCGCTAGTTATGTCATGCTTATGAGCTCTGGTTTGATTCTGGCATCTGTTTATGGTTACAATTTGGGAGCTCTAGTGATTGGTTATAGTTATTTCTTGAGATTTCTGGCAGTTGTGTATGGTTCGTGTCTGGGAGTTCCAGCAGTTGTAAATGGATCATCAGGCCTCTTGTTATTACCCAATGGTCCCGATTCAAATTCGGCTATCGTTATCGTATAATTATGGATCATCTAGCCTCTTGTTAATAGCCACTGGTTCCGATTCAAATCCAATTCTCATTATTTCTATTGTTATGGATATGGATTATGGAAGTCTTGGTTTGGGACCAGGCAGTGTATATGGATATCTCGAGTCCTCTATGTCCCCTCCGATGAGCCACAGTACCGAAGAAGGATGGTCATCGTAGGTCCTGCCTTTACTAGATACTAAGCTGAATGAGGTGTAACACTTGTGTAGGATATGGTACTTGGTTTATCTTGCATCATCTATTTTTGTTCAAGACTTTCATTCATCTACATGCATCACCTATCACCAATATAATTATTTGTCCCTTGTATCTATCGGTCTTATGGGGGTTGTATAGGTACAGGTTATGGTTGTTGGTTGCTAAGTGTTTACTTGTACCTTCCAGGCTTATGGGGCCCCGATTAGGTTATTGTTTGTTCGCGGGCTACCCGATTAAATTATTGTTCAATTATTATTGTATAGTTCGTGGCAGGCTAGTTATGGATTAGTACCCGAGGTTGTAGGTACATTTCTGAGTTCCTTTACTCCTTATTATGGTAAGATTAATTATTGTTAGACTATCTTATAATTACTCATATTTTGGTTGGAGACTCTGATTATGTTAGGGTTAGCTCCCCTATTTAGTTATGATCCTCGAGATTTTAGGCTAGCTCCCTCAGGTAGGGCTTTCGTGTTCAGTTCTATATATAATATTATTGTATATCCCTCTTCTTCCTTATCTATTCTTATTGTATATACCCTCCTTGCCTCGCACTACTACTATATATCCTTCATTCATTCTTCTTTTGTGTATTTGTCTAGTTATGTACGGTATTGCATTTTTATCCCGATTTACTTGCAGGGTATGATAGTTTATATTTACTTTTCCATTAGTATTATTCTGTCTTGTTTCTTAGATAGTTGTCTGTAACGTATACTCTTGCTTTATATGTTATTTGTACTTGTATTGTCTTTGAAGCTCAATCGGTCGATGCCCACTGAGTACCTCGTGTTGGTACTCATACTACACTTCTGCACCCTACAGATCATAGTACAGGTTCTCACTACTGACATATGTGTCGCGCGTAGCTGCCATGGATCGGAGATTCAGGGTGAGCTCTTGGAATCCGAAGTTACTCCCGCTCTCCCTTTTTTGCTGGACTGATCTTTATTTTTTATTCTATAGACGGTTCTGTCAACCTCACCAGGTTATTGGGGGAATATTTACTTTCTTGTTATCTTCTTTTTATTCTTATTTATTTTTACTTTCGTATTTCTTATTAGTCTGTTATTAGCTATTTTGGATAATGGGTTGGCTTACCTACTGGTGGATTATGGTAGGTGACATCATGTCCTGACAAATTGGGTTGAGACATTTTGGTATCAGAGCTCAGGTTCATTGGTGTTGTTGTTACAAGAGCAAAGTGTCTAGTAGAGTCCTGCAGATCTGTACGATGACATCCCTATCCTATCTCCGTGAGGCTTTAGGGTATTCCTAGGAAATTCCAACTCTTGATTCTTTGTCGTATGACTTGACTTCTATGAACTTCTAAGTACCTCCTTTGACTCCTCTTTCTCTGATGGACAGCACGACGTTGTCGATAGATGCGGACAGGACTTCTACAAGTGTTGCCAAAGTTTCAGTTCAGAGTCTGACCAAAAAGTTGGAGCTTAGTATCTAGGATCTTCAGCACCAGCCAAAGGGTCTGGGTCCAGCCCAGGCTCTGGCAGGATTTGTGATTGCCTCAGTTCTTCAGGATTCAGTGTTAGAGATTTCAAGCCTTTTAAGGATACTCCACAGATAGAGGTGATGTTTGGTACATCGAGTTATTCTCCGGCCAGAGTTGGGTTTGTAAGTGTTCGGTAGGGTTCATTATCAGTTTCAGAGTACGAGATTGGGTTTCTTCAGTTGGCCAGAAATACTCCTATGTTATTTTCTACAGAGGATGTGATGGTGTGTGGTTTTATCAGAGCATTGACTTTACTACTACACTTGGAGTCGAAGCATTTGATAGCAGTTGGGCCTACTTTTTTTCAGGTTATTGATCATGTGAGGACTACAGAGAGGGCATGTCTTAAGATATATGGAGGTAACAGTAAGAGGCCATGTCCTCAGTACAATGTTAGTGGTATTCCATCCGGAGGTAAGGATCCTTCCAACAGAGGTCAGCATCACTTGCAACCTATCAGGTTCGTAAGGTAGAGCCTCAGATGATTAGTGGCTCTCAGACAGGTCGTGGTGGTCCTAGTGGATAGAGTTCTGGTCGGGTACTATAGGGCTCTTGGTCTAGGTCTTCAGGTCGTGATGGTTGTGTTGGATTAACAGGTACATTACATCAGAGAGTTCCAGGGGCATGTTTTGACTATGGGGAGATTGGTCCTTAGTCTAGGGAGTGCCTCAGGCGTGACTTGATCAGCCGGTTGGGATCAACTCATGTTTTTCGCTTGGTTAGAGCTTCAGGGATTTGTTATGACTGCAGAGAGCCCAGTCACTAGTTCAGAGACTATCTTCGACATGGGATTATTAAGCTATCAATACATCCAGATCAGTCTTATAGGGCTGTGGCACTTTCGGCTAGAAGCGGTGCCCTTGGTAGTTCAGTTGGTCATTCACATGCTCAGTCCGAGGTCATACACATTCAGATTCATACTTCTGTGGGTAGGTCAGGGAATCTGACTTTGAATTCCATCACTATAGGTATGTCTTTGATATTTTATCCTTTCAGCTCTATTTGCATTGAGTTGGGGTTTTCATACCCATCGGTGGTTATATGTCTTGATATTACTATATTGTTGTGTGCCTTTGTGTAGACTTAATCATATATGACTACCCCCATAGATATTTCTTTTAGTAGTGGATTTAGTGGATCGGTATTGTTGACTTGGGGTGTAGCGCTCGGGTAAATCCCATTTTCTTTGGCATATTGACCTTGATGTGATCCCAGAGTGGTACTGGTTGTTTTTCATTTTGTGCCATATGCATGTTATAGTGTTGTTACTATTGGTATTTTTTAACCTTGATTGATCTTTACTTGATAGATGGCTAGACTAGCGTTACCTGGTTAGTACCCCCTATTTTCTTACGATTCATATCCGTTGGCTTAGACAGCTACCTTGGTTGGCTGGTTTTTCTTTATATTAGTGAGGTTAGATCGGTTGTTGAGAGGGTTTTAGGAAGGAAGGTTCGACCTTCCATGGTTTGTTGTGATTCTACCATTAGCTATCATCTTCTATAGCCTATTCCTAAGATTGATTAGTCTGAGGTTTGTCATTCCGATTTGTCTGGTTCGTCACCTAGTGGTAGTCTTGATCTTAGTGTTAGTGTTGAGATGGGTACTCTGTTCTTTCTTCGATGTTTTTTGTGGTTCAGTTGAACTGAGGGAGGTTTAAATGGGTGAATTCAGAAATTTCTCATTTCGGTATCTGTTCGACCCAGTATGGCTTTATGGAATACTTCTGCTTGGTGGTATGTTCTTGGGTATCAGTTGTTGGTAACCAAAGCGGGTATCTTTTGGGAGCAAGTATTCATTGCCATGTATTGAGTATTGGTTTGACCAGATTCAAGCTATGATTGTATTTTCTAAGCAACTCGAGATTCGGCTATCACCAGGACTCTTTGCAGCCCCAGTAAGTTCTTAGTTATGCCTTGGTATATTGTGCTCCCAGTGGATGTGGAATTGATTTCTCATACCTTTAGCCCGTGGTTTTGCCCCATTGTGATTATGTTCTTCGGCTACATTTCAGTTTCAACTATTGCGAGAACCATTTGGTATATGTTTTATTTCTGAAGGTGAGATTGTTTTGGGTATTTGGCATTAGTAAAGACTTGTTGGCTCTAGTTGTGATTTTTGACTTTTTAAATAACGGCTTGAGAATTGTGATAGATTTTGGTATGTGAATGCTTACTCATCAATAGGACCGGTTTGGATAGTTGAGGCAAAGTGGCTCCGGTGTTGAGATTATAGCTATGGATTGTATAACTTGGTTACAGCCCCATTTTGAGCTTCTAATTCAGTTGGACATTCGTTAACAAGTTGATTAGCGCTACACTCCACATATCAGTTCAGTTTTATTCAGTTCAGGGAGATGGTATTGGATAGATGTTCGAAGGATGGTTTATTGGCACAGGGTGTTGGTTTTTGCTGTTTTTCACCTTGGTTCTCAGTTTTTGGTAGACTTTCGAAAGTTTACTGAGCGGGAGAAGTGTACTCAAGTAGGGCCTAGTATGGTTTCACCCACAGTCGATGGGGCATTCTGGAGTGGATCGTTTAGTTTTGAGAGTTGTGCTTCGGACTCATGACTATTGGTTTTGAGGTTCATCCAAATCATTTAGTGTCTTTGGTAGAGATTGGAGACTTTGGTCACCACAATTTGAGTATTTAGATAGAACCTTATGAATCATTGTTCATATACTAGTCCGTGTAGATTTCTGGTGGGTCGGTTTTAGTCTTTCGAGGTTAGTGTGGTGTTTACGCAGACAGGACTCGGATGTTGTTGGAGAGATTCTTTGTAGCTTAGAGTAGACAACAGGTTGGGGAAGAAAGAGAATATTAGATTTGGAGTCTGGAGTTGGTTGTATGATTCATGCCTTGGGTTGTCTTTAGCTTAGTTGAGTATTTTCTTAGTGTGCTTGTATTATTATGATGTCAGTGTGTTGTGGTTTGGGTTTGCATGATTCAGTCCTACTCGGTTCAGTTAGAGGCCAGTTGGTTATGGAGGATGTAGTTGTGGTTATTTGGAAAAGTGAAGTAAGGTTGTGAATTAAAAAGGGGATACCATCAGTGAAATCTCTTGGAAGTGTTGATTGGCCTTAGAGATTATCTAGGGAGGCTTGCACGGGGTATGCGGGACTAGTACCTCTTCCTTTTGAGCTTTTGGGCTCTTTCTATCCATTGACTATCGAGGACAAAAGTCCTTTTAGTAATGGATGTTATAATGACCCTCCTAGTCATTATCTCTATTTCCATGTGTTTTCAGCGTTTTGTGTCTTCTCATAGTGGCTACAGGTTATTTATGACTTGTCGGTTTGGTTTTGGGACAATTCGTTTGGGTTTTAAGCCTATTTCCCTTTTTTGGAGCTTTTAAAGTTGAAAAATTGGTCTTGGACCAAAATTTCTAGTAAACGGCCTCAGATGAAAATTTTGACAGCATTGTTAGCTTCGAAATGTGGATTTTAGGCTAGAGGGACCCTTGGTTTGGATCACGACGCTTTCAGACTCATTTTGGGCTATTGGTTGGAAGTTGGTAAAAATGAAACAGAGGATGTTGGGGCCATTTTTTATCAAAACAATCTCACATGGAGACTTTAATGGTTCTTTTGATTCCGAAATGTAGAAGTTGGTTGGGTAGCATAGTTTATTTGCGCACACGGGGTTCCAAACGAATCCCCAGCACTCGGTCGGAGTCCGTTGGGACTTGGTGTTTTGCTGGTGCCTAAGTTGCTGGTGCAGCTACTTTAGCGGCCAAATGACTACTTCAGCGGTGGCTGGTCAGCTGAGGCATAGTCGGTTTAGCGACCATTTTGCCGCTTTAGTGGTGGTTTGACCGCTTTAGCGGCCATCGATGGTTGTTAAATAATTCTTTTTCCCTCATTTTTAGCCATTGTTCCAAGCCTAAAATCTCTATTTTTCACTTGTGGGAGCTCGAATTAAGTGGGAGATCCTAGGATTGCAGTTGGGTTCGGGTTGGAGACGTTGAGGTAACCTTTTTCCTGTTGTTATTCCGTAAGTTCCGCCCTAATTCTTCGTTAAATTTTTTATTTTCCCTCTTATTTTATTTATCTCGTAGGGATGATTTCAGCCCCAATTGAGGGTCCATTTGTGCTTTATTTTTGAGGGACCCTATGGCGGATTTAATTTTTGAATTCCATTAGCGGGCCCGTGGCCTATTCTTGACCTAATTTTCAATCCAATTTTTTATATTGCAATATGGGTCTTATTTTACTCATAGTAACGTCTAGATGATGATTTTGATAGCGCGGAGTCATTTAGAGATCGTAGAGTGAGGACGAGCAGTTCATAGACGGTTCGAGACTGTTGTTCGACTACGAGGAAGGCTTTGGTCTAATCTTCTCTATAAGATTGTGTATAGTATTGATTGCATGTAGGGTGGAGGTCATAGGATAGGTTTTAGGTTACCTTATAGCCCTTTATCGACTTAGCCTTCCTTGGGAAGCTTTAGTATAAAATAGCAGTTTAAGCCTTAGTTTAGAATGCTTGCTCTAGCTGTAGGATTGTGTTAAGATCCCTTGTATATCTGTTAGGACCTTAGGTTGACACTAGTAACCCTTAGTGTATGAGTCGGGGTAGTACTTATCCATTTCGATGATATTCCTCGATTAAATTCAACTGGTAGAATGATACCTCTCGTTGATCCCATTTCTAACTTTCTACATATGCTTATATATTTTTATTATTCTGTATATTACATTATTGGGCCCGAGGCCTTGGTTACGAGACCATGGACACCAGGTTAGTTCTCTATGCTTTAAAGAAGTTGTGTCTTAGTTATTAGACTCTTGGGCGTTTACGTTTGCAATGTTTGGATACTGGTGATGGCATGCATATATTATCCGCATTCTCATATTTATTTTGGTCGGTTAAGGCCCCTTTTGCCAGAATTCAGGCATATTTCCCTTAGGATAGTATATGGTTTACCTTTAGGACTAGACTTAGCTCTCTTAGTGCCTTGAGTCAGGATTGAGAAACCTTAGCCTAATTTCAGGTAGGTGTTTTCCTTAGGT
This sequence comes from Capsicum rhomboideum, assembly GCA_031232105.1. Lineage (NCBI taxonomy): Eukaryota > Viridiplantae > Streptophyta > Magnoliopsida > Solanales > Solanaceae > Capsicum > Capsicum rhomboideum. The sequence goes on from CP124716.1 coordinate 35,622,076, forward strand.
TGGGTTATTAGGGCCCGGTAGTGAGTCCCATTGCCTTTTTTAGATAGAATGCTTCGAATGGCTCCCTTTTAGGCTTAGATGGACTTATGACTGCTTCCTTAGGCTATTACTTTGGGTCTGGATTGACTTAGACTTGATTGCATGTCTATTTAGCTTCATTACCCTTGGGGAGGGCAGTAACTGATCTTTGACCATACCTCTTTGATTTAGTAATTGGAACCCTCCTGGACTTAGAAAATTTGACTACCCGAAACTGAATTTTACAAATAAATGGGTTGGTGATGGGCTTAGGACCCCTGGATTACCACTAGTTATGTCATGCTTATGAGTTTCTGTTCAAGTCCGGCATCTATTTATGTTATGATTTGGGAGCTCTAGCACTCGGTTGTGGTTGTTGCTTGGGATTTCTGGAAATTGTGTATGGTTCTTGTCTCGTAGTTCCAGCGGTTGTAAATGGATCATTAGGCCTTATGTTATTACCTAATGGTGCCGATTCGAATCTAGCTATCGTTATTGTACAGTTATGGATCATCTGGCCTCTTAATATTAGCCACTAGTTTCGGTTCAAATCTGGTTCTCGTTAGTGCTATTATTATGGATATGGATTATAGAAGTCTTGGTTTGGGATCAGGCAGTATATACGAATATCCTAAATCTCCTATGGTCCCCTTCGTTCGATGAGCCACAGTATCGTAAAAGGATAGTCGTTATAAGTCCTGCCTTTGCGAGCTACTAAGCTTGAAGAGGTGTATGCACTTGTGTTGGATATGGTACTCGATTTATCTTGCATCATCTGGTTCTTTTCATGACTTTCATTCATTCGCATGCATCGCATATCACCAGTATAATTGTTTGGCACTTGTATCTATCAGTCTTATGGGGGTTGTATAGGTACAGGTTATGGTTGATGTTTGCTGAATGTTTACTTGTGCCTTCCGAGCTTATGGGGGCCTGATTAGTTTATTGTTTATCCAGGCTAGCCGATTATATTATTGTCCGGTTATTATTGTATAGTTAGTGGCAGGCTAGTTATGGATTGATACCCGAGGTTGTAGGTACGCTTTCGAGTTCCTTTACTCCTTATTATGGTAAGATTTATTATTGTTATACTATCTTATGATTATTCACATTTTGGTTAGAGACTCTGAGTGAGCTCCCCTATTTGGTTATGATCCTCGTGATGTTAGGCTAGCTCCCTCAGGTTAGGGCCTTTGTGTTCAGTCCTATATATATAGTATTATCGTATATCACTCTTCTTCCTAGTCTATTCTTATTGTATATACCCTCTTTGCCTCGTACTACTACTATATATCCTTCTTTCACTCTTCTTTTGTGTATTTGACTAGTTATGTACGATATTGCACCTTCGTCCCGATTTACTTGTAGGGTATGATATGTATCTTTAATTTTCCATTAGTATTATATGTCTCATTTTTTAGATAGTTGTCTGTAATGTATATTCCTGCTTACATGTTATTTTTACTTGCATTGTCTTTGGAGCTCAGTCGGCTGATACCTACTGAGTACCTCGTGTTGGTACTCATACTACACTTCTGCACCATGCAGATCATAGTACGAGTTCTCTCCACTGACGTTTGCATCATGCGAAGCTGTCATGGATCGGAGATTCGGGGCGAGCTCCTGACATTCGAATTTGTTTTCGCTCTCCCACTTTTGCTGGACTGATCTTTATTTTGTATTTCGGAGACGGTTCTGTATACATATATTATGTTCACCTTGTACTCTTGATTGATAGTGGCTCTTGTACCAACCTCATCAGGTTTTGGGGGAAATGTTTACTTTCTTCTTGTCTTTTTTCTCATTCATATTTAATTTTACTTCCATATTTCTTATTAGTCTGTTACTAGTTATTCCGGACAATGGGTTGGTTTACCTACTGGTGGATTATGGTAGGTGTCATCATGGCCTGAGAAATCGGATCGTGACAGCTAGCCTTCGCGTTCTCAAAGAGGAGGCCGGTCTGGCCAGTCTAGCCTTCTTCTTTACAATTGTAATGGACCGGTCGCGTTCATGAAGATCTGTCGGACCATCTCAGCATTAGCGACGGGGTCCCATATTTGCGAAAAAGGATCCTGACTGTATCTAATATAGTTGGTTCCGTCATTTTTCATCTCATTTTAAGTCCAAAATCACCATTGTAGAGACTTGAGAACTTGAGATCAGTATGGTAATTAACACCTGGTGCTGGGAGTGTATCGAAGACGTCGTTGCGATCATTTCTTTACCTTTTCACGTAAGTTTCTGGTTAATTTCCCGTTTAATTCTTCAATTTAATTCTTGTTTTTCATTTTTGGGTGGGACTATTTAGAGGCTGATTTCAGCTCGGATTGCGCCCAATTTTGGGGTAAATGATCCTTGAACTAAGAAGGACGCCGTGACAGCTTCAATTTCGTGATTTTGCAAGCGGCCCCAACGTGGGATTTTTAGTTCGATTTCTGACCCAGAGCGTAAATACGTAATATGGGTATTGATATTCTCATCTTGACGTGTAGAATCTTATTTTGCTAGAATGGTCACGGCCAGAGACTTCTCGAAAGAGAAAAGCTTCGGAGTAGAAGATTATACGAGCTTTCGACGACGTCCAAGTAGGCTAGATTATCTTTTTCCTAGACTATGCTTCATTATAGTATTAGTGTAGTATTGTGCTAGCTATGGGTGTATACTTGTGGATTGGTCATTATTTTAGAATTTATTGTCTTATTTAGCCAGTTAGGGGCCCTTTACGATAGAATTCGACCTGTTTTCTCTCATATTAGTCTATGATTACCCCTTAGGACTAGTCTTGGTTCACTTAGTGCCTTGGAATGGGATTGAGAAGTCTTAGGCTAGGTTTGGGTAGGTGTTTTCCTTAGGTTGGGTTTTCGGGATGGGTAGTGGGCCCCATCGATCCTTCATTTAGGTAGAATGCCTAGAATAGCTCTTTATTGACCTAAATGACCTGTATTCGTTACCTTAGGCTAATTTTTGAGTGCTTACCTATTTAGCTTTGTTACCCTGGGTGGGATAGTATTTGGCCTTAAACTACATACTTCAGCTTAGTGACTAGGACCCATACACCTAAAGACTTGTCCGCCTGACTTTCGTGTTATGACCAATTGGTCTTAAGTGGAGCTATAATCCTAGATCATTACTATTTTTAGCTTATTATTTATTAGTTCTGGTTCGAGTCTGGCACCTAGCAGCTTTATTATTATTTATTAGTTCCGATTCGAGTTCGATATTTTACTATTATGATATTGTTCTCAAGTTTTGGTTCGAGTCCAGCATTTATAAACTATACGGATATTGATTTGGGATTGAAAATTCGGTAAGTGTTGACACCCAATTTTGGACTGATATTTTTAAAATAAATACTTTTGTGCTTTTTATTTTTTAAAGAGCATAAAAATCAATTTTTACATATTTTGTACATATTTTGTTTCAATTTAACACAAGTTATTAGTAATTATCCTTTTTTTTGAAAATGTTAGGATATTTATCAATTTATTATAATTTTTAATTATTGATTGTTATTGATTTTTTACACAGTCATTTTTATAAACAAATATTGTTTGAATTTTGTTAAATAATTATTTTTGTTTTAAATTCAAACCAAATTCTTATCTGGCATTAAATACATTTGTTAATTTTTTTTTATTTTTTTTTAATCATAGATTGTTAAATCATAAAAGATGGAGAAGATATTTTTTGCACAGATAAGTTAAATATTCATAATTTTGGATAAGATCAAATAGTCATTGTTTTGGATGACTCATGATTTTAGATAGCCCATGATTTTTCAAAACCATGATATTGAGTACATAGTTGGTTTTGATTTTTTCTATAAAACTAACTCACTTCTTTCACAATTAATGGTGGTGAAAATTTTCAAATTAGGGCAAATAAATTATTTTCTCTCTTCCCATTTTTTGGCAAAACCAGTCGTCACCCTCTCCCTTTTGATATTCCGGCGAAGCTCCGTCCACCACCATCACCGGAACACTGTCCCGTCACCGCATCTCCCTCTCATTCTCCGTTCTCCATCTCCGACAAGCTCACTGCCGGAGTAATCACCAGTAAACCAAACAATCCCCTTTACCTCATTTTTTCCGACGAACCTCCTCCACAACCTATCTCTTCTCCTTTATCCTCCCGCCGTGATATCATCTCCGGCAACAAACGGACCCCGCACTGTTTGAGTCCACCGGAGCTCCGACGAGAAACCAGTCGATCCACCACTCACCACTATTCTATCTCCGTCTAGTCACCACAACCACAACCAATCATCTCCGGCGAGTAACAACCAACAGCGAACAACCACGATCAACGACGAACTCCGGTGAAGCTACAACAGCTTCAACTCCGACAGAAACGATGAACGCCACTGCAGCAATGAACCAACAAACCAGATCTGTCCGATGACCAGATCTGGGCGGAAATGGTTTTCCTTCACTCTCCATGAGCTTCCGGTGACCTCCATTAATGTCACCTTGGTTTTCTGTCCAACGCAGCTCCACACAAAGGTATTACTCTTAATTTGGTTAATTTTCTTAGTGTTAATGCTATGATTAATTATCTTACTCCAGAAAACTCTCTTATTCCTCCAGTTCCTAATATTAATGGTGCGTTCATCATTAGCTTTATCATTGTTGGCTGGTTATGTTATTGCTCTAACTCATGTGGGTTTATTTAATCATTTTTGCTCCCTATTTCACTGTTAATGACCATTTTAGGATTTCTTAGCCACTAATTTTAGTTTTCCAGTGAATTAACTTTTGTTTGCAAGTTTTAGCCATTTGGTCATTGTTTCGATGATTTGCCGACTTTTTTTTTTTTTTGCCATTGTTATGACTGTTCAAACTATTTCACATATTATTTATTTATTCACTTACAATTTTGAGTATTTTCATTGGTGATTTGAGAAGTATCAATACTTGGCCAATGATAAAATTTCTTCATCGAATTTTTGAGACCTTTTCATTATAAAAGACGGATTTTATTTTTCATGTTCAATTATTTGTCAAGTTTCATTATTTTTTAATTTCAATTATTTTACACCAAGTTTCAATACTTGACCGATGAAGAAATGTCCATCGATTTCCAAGGTCTCCCATGTATATAAAATGGGTTTTACTTTTCATTTATTATTCATTTAAATCATTTAAGTTATATTTATCAATTACTAATACTTTTATCAAGTGTCTTTACAGGTACATGGAGCTTCCTCTCGGAGAAGACACTTGAATTCACATTCGAGAATCATTTTGAATTATTTAGTCTATTTATTCATTCTGTTTAACGATAGGCAAATATTAGGTCGTCTTCGTTATTCTTGTTTTACTTTATTCATTGTGTATATTTTGTGTTTATTATATTTGCATAATGTTAGTTTATCTCCTCCTCAATTGAAAAAATGAGTTTAGTCGGGACCCACTTTTGTGGATTTCGAAGGGTGCCTAACACCTTCCCTTTGGAATAACCTGAACCCTTACCTAGAATCTAATCGGTTACGCAGACTAATTTTTTCTTTAATTCAATTAATTGGTTTCCTAGTTTTTTTTCCTAAAATTAGGTGGCGACTCTAAATTCTTTTTAAACATTTATTTATTGATTTTTTGAGTTCCAAAGTTGCACCTTATGAAAATAGGGATTGCGACAGTAAGGACTGGTAAGACTTGGGATTATGATCAGAAAGGAGTTTCAGGTACGCTTATCATACGTTGGCTTATCTTATATTTATAATTGTTATTATTCCATTTTCATATTAGTGTTACACTTTGTTTGTACCCACCGTGCTTATGGAGGCCTAGTTGGGTTATTTCATTTTTATTTGTGTCTTCTGGGCTTTGGGGCTTCAGTTAGGTTATAGTTAGACTTTATTTTCGCTTTTGAATTGCTTATCTTATATATATCGCATCCGCTTGGTATAATTTATTATTTCCATTACCGCCCTTATTGACTAACTTTAGTTTACATCATCGCATTTTATTTATGTTTTTACTATAATTTAGCTCAGTCGGCCTATGATGCCTACTGAGTACCCGTTGTTTTGGTACTCATATTGCACTTCTACATCTTTTCCCTGATGCAGATCCGAGTGCGAGTCACCATCGCTGACGATATCCTCGGGACGTGCTTCCGTTCAGAGTTAAGGTGAGCTTTTAGAGTCTGGAACTGATCCTCCTCCTTCTGCTGTTTTTGGATAGTCTTATTTGTATATTCTGAGACTACGTTGTACATTTGGCACTGTCTAGTACTCTCTTTTGGTTTAGTGGCTCTTGTACCGACCTTAATAAGTCGTGGAGGAAACTCATTTTGTATATTTCCTCCATTGTATAGTAGATGTGGGATTTGGTAGGGTAGATGACTTTGAGTGCGGTAGGAGATAGTCACTTGTTTTCTCCTCTTTCATTAAGAAAATTATTTTCCTTATTAAATGGGTTGAATTGGAGATTGAATTGGGTTCAGTTAAAGATTTTTTTAAAAAATGACTTGGGGGCTTAATGGGTTAATATTGAACTCAATTATAAATTATCTTGAGCCCAATTGGACGGGTCATTGCTGTTTGGGTCTTATTTGACACCCATACATAAAACGTCCATCTTCCTAAAAGATCCTCCACACAACTCTATCTCATGGATACACTTTAGATAGCAGTGAGTAAAATTGGTGTAACCCACATTCTGTCGTTGAACTTTTCAAAAGATTCTGTGTATTTCTCTTTTCATTTAACCTTAATTTTCACTTGTTGTACTTCCTCGCGTCACTTGAAACGTGAGGCAGCCTACTATGTTGGGCTTGGCCCACTTAACATATAACATACACTTAAGTTTGTTTTTTCCTTTTCCTTCTTTATTTAAATTACCAAATAACCCTTATAAAAATATGAGTTATTATACTAATCCCCATACAAATTGAATCAGATTCAATTGAGGTGGTTATAATATTTGGAACATGCCCAACAAACTTATGATACTATTTTTTCATCATGCAGGTCAATCTTTAAGACGTTAGGGAATTCAGTGGTCCGCCATAGTATCTGCCACGAAAACAAGGTAGCAAATGTTTTTGTCCAGAATAGGTTTCAAACTAATAATGACCAATCAACCATATATCTTGTTGACTCCACTAAACACTAGAAAGACACTAATTAGAGCATATTATGATGGAGCACTATCTAGTAAACTAGTATTATGGTCTACATGAACAAATTGTCCTTAATAGTCCAGCAATGAGTCACTCTCAAATCGGGCAGATGTTGCTAGTTTCCTCTATTGCAAAATTAGAGGGTGTGTACCCTTTAATATTCTTAAAACCTTTTTCAAGATTGATAAAACATCTACAATGGAGAGATTGAGTGTACAAGGACAATTTCCACGTGAAGCAGATAAAAAAGGAAGAGGTAATGGAGTCTCTGATTTGGGGAAACGATCCTAATATACATATAAACGAAAGAAAATATCTACCACGGATTCAATAGCTCATTTATAGCTCCATCATGTCAATGTGATGAAGTGAGATGAGACCTTCTTGTAGCTTGGACCTTACAAAGTTTTTTTCTTCAGGACCTTACAAAGCGATAGTCCACTTCTATGTGTTTGGTCCTCTTGTGGAATATAGGGTTCCTACCAATGTGTAATGTAGACTGGCTATCACAATACACAGATATGGGACTAGGGTATGGAACAACAATTTCATGAATAATTTGCTTAGTCACACTGATTCCCTAACTACTTTCCTCAAGGCTTTTACTTGCTTCTGCAGAATAAAAAAAATGATTTTCTGCTTCTTGGACTTCAAACTTACAGGATTATGCCCAAGAAACAGAATGTAACAACAAACTGATTTTCTTAAGTCAGGGCAAGGAGTCCAGTCCGAGTCACAAAATGCTTTAGCTATGAAATCATCAATATTGGACATGAAGACCTCCATGGTAGGATAGTTAACTTCAAGTACCTCAGCATATGAAAAGCAACTTGCAAGTGGGGTTCCCCGGGATCCTACATGAAGATGTTGGACCTTAGAGGCTATAGCCTATATCTAACCTAGTATTTATGAGAAAATTGAGCTTTTCCACCAGTTTTCTATAATACGATGGATCTGACAAGGAACTCTCATCGAGAGCTTGGAACATTGGAATTTAAGGAGGAAGTAAAACTGTTGACAATCAAATTCTTTGAGCAAATCCAACACAAATTTCCTTAGCGGTATAACAACACCATCTTCTTTGTATATTATTCCTAAATTGGAAGTAAAATACAATTTTTTTTGTACCCCAAATCATAAAAACACAACACAGAGAGAAGAAGATAGTCGCCGGGAATTGAAAATACCAATATGAACTACTCCCCTCGTTTCAAAAAGAATGACCTAGTTTGACTTGACACGGAGTTTAAGAAAATAAAGAAGATTTTTGAATCTTGTGGTCCTAAATTAAAGTTATGGCAAATGTACCAAAATATCCTTGAATCTTGTGGTCTTAAACATGTCATGTGAAAGTTGGAATTAAAATGTTGCCAAAAAAGAAAAGGGTTATTCTTTTTGAAACGGACTAAAAAGGAAAGTAGGTCATTCTTTTTGAAACGGAGGGAGTATCACATAATTTTCAATTTTCAACAATTCATTTTCCGTTGCCATGAAATAAGTTATAATATTGCATTATGGAGTTGTTTGACTTAAGTATAGAAAGAATTAATTTCAACCTAAAAAGTCGCATAAGAAAATACAATTTTTGGTTGAGGTATACGAACAATTAATTTCAATATAAAGTGATTGATAAAATGCTCAATAGGGTTACCTGTTAAAACAACAACAACAACATACCCTGTATATTTTGATTAAGTGAGGTCTGGGGAAGGTAAGTGTATGCAGTCCATATCACTACCTCAGATGTGAGATAGAGAGGTTGTTTCCGATAGACCCCTGGCTCATGATACAACAGTCTAGAAAAGAAATAGTAAAATGAAAAGAAACAATAAGAATAACCACACCCAATAATAACATAAACAAGACTCACCAAGTAATACGACAAATAATAACACACTCTGAAATAATACTAATACTATAGCTACAAGCACGGCTAACAAAACAAAGTCGTCCTACCTACTAACCATAACACACCCTACCTACTATCCTTCTACCCTAATCCGCCTCCTCCACACATTCCTATATAGGGTCATGTCCTCGATAATTTGAAACTGCTCCATGTCATGTCTAATCACCTCTCTCCAATATTTCTTCAGTCTGCCTCTACCTCGCCTGAATCCATCCATAGCCAATCTCTCACACCTCCGCACTGGGGCATCCGTGCCCTTCCTCATCATATGCCCAAACCACCTCTACCTCGCCTGAAATCCATCCATAGTCAATCTCTCACACCTCCGCACTGGGGCATCCGTGCCCTTCCTCATCATATGCCCAAACCATCTCAACCTCATGTTTTGCATCTTGGCTTCCACGGACGCCACTCCCACCTTATCTCGAATCTCCTCATTTCTAATCATATCCTTTCTCGCATACCCACATATCCACCGTAGCATTCTCATCTCCGACACCTTCATCTTTTGGATGTGAGATTTATTGACTGGCCAACACTTTGTCTCATACAACATATCCGGTCTAACCACCACTCTGTAGAACTTGTCTTTGAGTTTAGGAGGCACCTTCTTGTCACACAAGATTCCAGATGTGAGCCTCCGTTTCATCCACCCTACCCCAATCCGGTTAGTGACGTCCTCGTCAATCTCTCCATTCCTTTGAATCGTAGACCCAAGATACTTGAAACTATCTCTCTTCTGGATGGCCTGAGTATCAAGCTTTACAACCACATCAGCCTCATGTGATGCCTAGCTGAACTTACACTCCAAGTATCCGTCTTGGACCTACTCAACCTAAACCTTTTAGACTCTAGGGTTTGCCTCCAAACCTCCAACTTAGCATTAACTCCCCCACAGGTCTCATCAATCAAAACTACATCATCCGCAAATAGCAACCACCAAGGCACCTCACCTTGAATTTGCAAAGTCAAAACATTCATCACCAAGGCAAATAAAAACGGGCTAAGAGTCGATCCTTGGTGTAACCCCATCAAGAAGGGAAAGTGCTCCGAGTCCCCTCCCACGGTCCTAACCCAAGTCTTGGCTCCGTTGTACATATCCTTAATCGCCCTAGCATACACCATAGGTACACCTCTAGCCTCCACGCACCTCCAAAAAACCTCCCTGGAGACTCTATCATAAGCCTTCTCCAAGTCAATGAACACCATGTGCAAGTCCTTCTTCCTCTCCCTATACTGCTCCACCAGTCTCCTTACGAGATGGATGGCCTCAGTTACCTCTTGAACTACCATATTCTTATCTTATGCTGAACGCACACAGTTAGTGAAGAATGTCCGATTTTTCATTAGAACCTTTTGAGCTCAGGTTTTATATTGTCTAAGAAGATTATGAAGTACTTTGATGGCATATACTGAAGGTTCTTGTGGATTAATTCTGCTAAAATATCCTTAAAAAAAAAAAACTTTAATTGCTTGGGATAGGGTGTGCTCTCCTTTGTCAGCGGGTGATTTAAATGTGATCAACATGAAATTATGGAACAAAGCTGCAATTTCCAAGCTATTGTAAAACATTTGCAGGAAAAAAGAGAAGATGTGAGTTTTATGGGTGCATACCTACCGTATAAAGAGCAACTCTATCCGGGAAGTAAGCCCCAAGAGTGCTTCATGGATGATCCAAAGGGTGATGAAGGCAGAAGTATACATTGAGGAAGCAGATTTTTCTTGTGAGGGGGTCCAGCAGATGGAAAGATTTTCCATTAATAAGATGTACCAGAAATTGCATGGAACTTTTCAGGAAGTACCTTGATAGAAGATTGTATGCAACAATATGGGAGCTCCAAAGTGGAAATTTATCTTAAGATTAGCTGCTTATGGGAGATTAGTTACCCGCGACAGATTAGCTAAATTGGATGTTACAACCTTTTTTCTATGCCCTCTTTGCAATACTTACAAAGAGAGTTGAAGAAAGACAAGAAAATGTGAAGGGAGAGTGAAGGAAAAGACGGGTGCCACTGTCAAGGCAACCAATGAACTGCTGGGAAGGGCATAAGGTGATAAATGAGAATTTGGTCAGTCAAAATTGAGTAAATCCCAGAAGTACCTTACGGTCCTCCGAACTCGGACTTATTTATATATAGTTAAAGTTAATGCCAAAATGAAGACTAAGCATGTGAACTTTATGATACAAATATTCATCTCATTATCCTTCCATATACAAAAGTAGAGAGAACAGTAAGTACATTATGACAATGTTGCACTCCTTGATGAGAAACATGAATGCAGTAAGTAGGAAGCTCCATTGACAAGAAGGTGCTAGTAGTGAACTAACAGGCATGGACCACAACCAAAAAATCTTTTAACTGACAAACACACGCCGCAGAATATCACTTCATAGATACAATTTATCATAAGAATCTAATGCAACATAAATTAATTAGATGAGGAGGAAAGTCTAGTGTGATTAAGCTTAACTTCCAGAATAAGACTACATAACGCGGAAAGAATAATTTGATACTATCACCATCAAAAGGTTTTCTTAAAAACTCATTTCAACAAGACGCTAATCAAGGAAAGTCGGAGAAGCTGTATAGGAAGAAAACAACTTAAATTTTTCTCAGAGGTCAACAAAAATAACTTAATGGGGTTGTGCATACCTCAACCTGCGTATCATGTTGGAAAATGGTCCTCTCAAAATTTATAAATTAAGCTATTTGAAGAAAGCAAATCTCTGTGCCTACAAAAGATTGTTTATTGATGTTGAGGGATTCAATATCTAGTCTAGTATACAACTAGTTTACAAAAAGGAGAGAACTCATTCGTCTACAAATAACCACTTGCCAATGTTAGCAGGAACTTAATTGGTACACCAAATTGACTAGAAACAGACACCAGACTTTCATCTACACAAGATTACTTTCTCTCCCGAGAAAGGTTCTATTTCTTTCGCTCCAAAGTAAATGAGCGACACAAAAGACAGTTGAATCATACATTTTCAGCACGGTCCACCACAACTACTTGCACCTGGGATGCAATAATAGGTCATTCAGAATCATTAGATCAAGATAAACATAGAACAAGCAAAAAGGTGTAAAATGAACTAACACTGAGCTAGAAGTATCCTATAAAGATGACATGGCTCAATAATAAGGGAATGATACAGATATGATTGCAAATGTTCTCAATCTGGTAGAGATATAAAACACGCAACGCATGGTCAGCTGAACTTATGAAAAGCAAGCAACCACCAATCTTCTCTTTTCTGAATTGCAGTACAAAGATCAACAACCATCAAATTCATCTCTTTTCACAGCTCTATACAGGCCTCTGTATACTGTCAACAGAACACATTTGTTTGAATCAGCTCATTGCTATATGAATTGTTTGTCCAAAAGATGAAAACCTGTCTTCATAATTAAAAAGGAAATGCAATTTAGCGACAAGAAAATTTGAAAACAAGTACATATAAAAATATAAAAACTTGACACAGATGGTAGGCATTAAGTTAACTTATATTTTAATGAATTTAGCCTCATCAGCTGGTGGACAACTGAAAAGATAATGTGAATATTCTCTGCAAGGCTCTATTCACCCCATCCCAAAAAGTAAAAGAAAAAAAAGGGAAAAGATATATTGAGATACAACATACAAGTTTGTTTCTCTATGTGAAAGCCAAAGCCAATAAGTGAAACAAATACAAGATTTCTGGATCATTATGTATCTTAATGTCTATATAGAATCTTGAGTCCGCTATAAAAATTCCAGCTTGTCATAATTATTTTTCAAACAATGGCAGAGGGCCAATTTTGCCCCTAAACTTTGCGACGTCTAGATATTGTCACGCCCCAGCCTAGTAGGGGCAGACACGAAGACCCGTATGAGCACCTGCTATACATATATTTTATAACTCATGGTAAAGCTGTAGAATAATAGACAACAGAACAGATGATAGGATCAGTATACATATATATTGTAGGGCCCTCTGAGCCAAAAACTATACAACATGACATCAATAACGTCTAGGAAGCATCTAATAGTCTGTAACTACATAACTGATAGTTGGTCAGGACAGGGTCCCAACATACCTAACAATAACATATCTGCATAGCCAAAAGATAGGCTTTAGACATCTGATAGCTCTAATAGAAATGGAGCGCACCAAAAGATCAACTGGAAAGGCAACTGGGCCTACTGAGAGTCTTGTGAACCTGACCCTGCATTTATAGAAATGCAGCGCCCCCGGAAGTAGGGACGTCAGTACATATACAACATGTACTGGCATGTAACGCAGACAAAATAAAAAGTAGGCAAGTAAGAATAATCAAATGAATCAGATATCAAAGATTAGCAATCATGAGCACATGAACATCAGAAGTATAATCATAAACTGAAATTGTAGCCTGTGAGCAACCTGAGTAATCCTCATATAACGTTCTATGCGTTATTTATTTATTTATACACATAATACTTAAAATTAGCCTAGATGATATCTTGCATTTTCTATAGTACATGATGACCTACCGAAGGCGATCTATGACGCCGGAAAGGCATATGTTGCCAACTTTCATAACAGTGTAATCTTAATAACTATACATCGCAGTCTGTTTGTAGGGTATGCCCTCCACGGGCTCCTGTAAGATCTGCCCGCAGGCCTGTAAGTCATATGTTGGCTTAGTCAGAGGAACCAATGCATGACATTCCAGCTGACTACTGTATCTCATGTGCCATAAAAGGCTGTGTCTCAATTCTATTGCACGGAATAGCGTCGCGTCATATGCAAATGGCCCTATAAATACCCACCCCTCACTGTAGAATAGATAATAATCGCATATTACCTATAAAGGCATGTAACATATGAGTTATCATATGTATCTCTCACATAAGTTAGTGAAAAGCTTTTTGTTTTCAATGAATTATATAACAGGTATTCTAGTTTATCAAGTACTTAATTTAGCTTAAGGATCATGTAACTATGTGATCTATATAAGTGTAGCCATGCTGTGACCAATTTCTTTCTTTTAACTACATGACAAATATACCATGTAACTTCTAAGAGTTTCAACTAAAGAAACATACGGTCAAATGAATCATTATTACTTTTGACTTGAAAAGAGTAATAATATCTCTCACAGACTTGGAACTTAAGCATGTGAGTGACACGTTGTAGAAGAAGACTTCATTTTCATGTATCGTAAAAGTTGTATCGACCTCTGTAAGGAAAACATATGACTCTGGGTCATGCCTTAACAGCGAAGGAGGTTTTAGCTTCACATACCTTTCTTCTTGACTTGTTCACTTACGTAGTGTCGCCGATGACTTCAAATGACAATTTCATCTATATCACATAATCATATAAGACCAATATAAGCAGCTAACCAAGAAGCACGGCTTTACTGGCAACAGAATAATAGCTCACGAGCGACAAACTCGACAAATACGATAAATAAATAGTGTATCGCCACACCCTTCCTTTCTCCTACTTCCCAAATTGTCACATGAGCTTTTTATGAGGTCAAGCTTACTGCCCCAACCTTACTCCATAACTATGTTGTTTGAACTCTCCAAAAATGTTGCCGCACCTGTATCGGATCCTCCAAAAATGCATTATTTTTGGAGGATCCGACACGCACCCCACAACATTTTTGAAGAGTCCGAGCAACATAGCTCCACAATAAATAGCCCCTTTCTCAGCTCAAACAAAAATATACACTTGAACTGACGACTTCCAAACACCGTCCCGTGAGTTCTTTATCAAATAGTGTAAAAAAAATCTCACAAGCATGGTAGATGAAGAGGGAGTTGAAAACTTATCTTTTGTAGCCAAACCCTACTGATTTCCTTGCTCAAATACCTCTAGAAAAGCTCAGCTCGAAACTAGAAGCGAAGATGAAGCTTTCACAAGCAACACGTCGATAACAGGTGAAAACCGAGTGCAAACTATGAAGGGTCCTTAACTTGGACCTTGGAAGAGAAAGAAATCTCCTTGGAGAGCTTATGGGAGTCTTAGGTGAAGAAATAAGAGAGAAATGCCCTTTAAACCAAGTTTTAGATATATATAAACTTTCAGCCGACTCAACTTTACGGAACAATTTACAGCCGTAAAACTTTTACGGGCGTGAAAGTGGTCGTGGATGGCCATTCACGATTGTGGATTCCACCAGTGGTGGTGAATCTCTGATTCAAAAACTCAATTTTTCTCACCTTTCTTCCACGGTCATGGAACCACTTTTATGGCCATAAATTCCACCGTGGATGGCCATGTCCTTGGTCAAATTCACTGCTTAGGAAGGTGCTTTGATGCACATCGAGAAGTACGGACTCTATCTTTATTTCACCGTCATAAACCACCTTATATGGTCTAATGCTTAACTTTAAAGCTTAGGGGTGAACCACCGTGGATGTCCATGTCCTTGGACAAGTTCACTGTTTAGGAAGGTGTTTCGATGCACATGTGGACCGTAAAAGTACTTGTATGGTCGTGAAACCCATCGTGAGTTAGGTCACATACTTTTTTTTTTACATAAAGGTAACTTTATATTCACAACAAAAGATTCATCATCCAACAAATGATGAATTGGAAACTTACATCCCACAGAGTGGTGGGCACACCCCCAGGGGCGGATCTAGGTGGGAGTAAGGGGGTTCTGGTCAACCAAAAAATTACATTGTATATATAAGATTAAATTTGAATTATATGGATATATTACCTTTAATGAACCCCCTCAGCACAACTGAAAGGCGTAGCTCAATGGTCAAGGGGGTTCATTTCAGTGCTCACGATGCGGGTTCGATTCTCACGTGCAGCTTCTTTTGGTAGCTTTTTAAAAGTTTTTCCCCTTCTCACTCCTTTCTCTATTTAATGAGCATTTGGGCTTTGGGCTTTCCTTTTTCACTTTAGTTGGCAAATTTGGCCTGAGTAACAGAAATTAGTTAGCCTATTTAACCCATTTGTGAGTATTTATTAATTATTTACTTAAAAGTTTATTATTTTCCATTTTTCCAAGTATAAATATTTGGTCTAAAATATTTTGCACAGAATTTTTACATAGTTGGAATGAAAAAATATTTCAATTTTCTCTTTTTCGATGATCTCAGTACTAGTTTAGAGCTATAGCTAGATTTATTTAATTTCTAAATTAATTTTCAATATTAATACACTTTTCACCCCCCCAAATAAAACATACTATGCATATCTCTTTTTATAAGTTTTATGTCATGTTTGTTCAAAATATTTTGGGAAAATGGTCCGAAATATACCCAAACTTTGGGGAAATTTGTTGTTACACGCCCAAACTTTGCGGGGGTCCTATGACCCCCCTGTACTATTTATTAGTGTATTTTTGTGACGTTTATTTGCTTAGCTGGACCACTATTTTAGTCACGTGCTCAGTGCGCGTGTATTCACATTTGGGGACAGCTGTGCAAATAAACGTCACAAAAATACACTAATAAATAGTACAGGGGGGTCATAGGACCCCCGCAAAGTTTGAGCATGTAACAGCAAATTTCCCCAAAGTTTGGGTATATTTCGAACTCTTTACCCAAATATTTTCATATATTTGACTAGTTTTACATAATATACAAGATTTTTATATTTTGTTAACTTTTGCAGAATATTTTATTGAATTACATAGCTCGTTCTTTTCAACTATTATTTATCATTCAACATATTAATATTGACGTTGTTCAGTATTTTTGTTTTTATTTTTTATTGTTATTGAGTACTAAATATATATTATGATATAAATAATTTAATACTTACTCCTTTTAAAGAACCTTGTTTTTTTGTGGGGGGTATTAATTTGAAAGAAATTTTTTTAAAAAAATAAAGTAGAACTGAAAAGTGAAAGTAAAAAAAAGGCACAATATTTTTTTAAGGGGGGCTCGCAAAGCAAAAATGGGAAGAAATGTTAAAAGGGTATGATAAGGCAGGTTAAAATTTAGCGGGCGCCCACTTTGCTTTTCATACTGTAATTTTCATATGCTTACTTCTCTATATGCCGAACCCCCTGACCAAAAATCCTGGCTCCGCCACTGCACACCCCAAAAGGGTACAACAACAACAACATACCCAGTATATTCTCATAGAGTGGGGTCTGGGAAGGGTAAAGTGTACACAGTCCATACCACTACCTCAAGAGAAGTAGAAAGGCTGTTTCCGATAAACCCCCGGCTCAGAAACACCCCAAAAGGGTATTTTTTACAAGTTTCCTATAAAATCTACTACATCCCCTACCCAATTCTGTTTACACCAAAAAAACAAAAGACTTATACAATTCATTCTAATCATCTGTGAGCTAGTTTTTTACCCTTCAAAGTACCTAGCATTTCTTTCTTCCATAGAGTCCACCATATGCATGCTGGAATAGTCTTCCACCAGATCTCCTTCCTTCCTCTGTTTCCATTTCCCTTCCAACTGCTAAGTAATTCCAGAGTTGTTTTAGGCATCACCCAGCTGATGCCTTTGACTTTGACATTTAGATCTAATCTTTTTCAATTCTATGGAATACCTTTGTACACTTATAATCTTAACCTTGTATGCTCAAATACTTCTTTAACGCTTGCACATTAAGGACTTTTGCCAACATCAACTTGATCGCACACGTACTATAAGTTACGAGATGTTACAGATATGCCTCTGTTAATAATTGGAGTCAACCACACCCTCGCTGTTACAAACTGACACACATTTGCCCTTATTTTCCAATTCAGTAAACGGAATCATGGGCGGGACCACCTAAGGCGAAGGGTAGTCCGGTGCACACCCTTCGCGGAAAATTATGTAGTGTACAGAGGTTAAATGTTAGCTATTATGAATGTATTTTTACTTATGCACACCTTAACACAACTGAGACGAAAATTTGCACACCCTTCGCCACATTTCTAGCTCCGCAATTGAACCGAATCATTAAGAAAATAATAAAATCCATAAAAATAAAATGAAAACAGAAAATGAAATAAGAAAAGAAAAAGTGGAATACCTAGTCTTCTTCCCACACCTGCTAACCCGAATCCTAACCTTCCCTACAACATCATCTCCTCCAAAATAACTGCAAAATAACCATGCCGCCAACCTTCAGTTCATCCCCATCACCAAAGAAAAATCAATCCTCACTTGTGCCTTACAGTGAAATCACTACTTAAAAATTCCTTACCAGCAACATATATACAGATAACTTCAATCTGGAATGATTTTTACTTTGTCCATGATAAAAATTACTGATATTCCACCCCATAACATTAAAAAAAATTGTGACTTTACAAATACAGGGGTAAAGTTTAGTTATGACACGTGAGATTAACCTATTAATATAAATCATCTGCCAGGGGAGCAATTAAATTAAACAAAAAAAAGAGAAAATTACAGAATGTACCTGAATTCAATATGCACGAATCAGAAATTTGCTTATACTTGGTCAAAGTTGGATATGCACTGTCAGTGATGGTACATACAGTAATATGTCCAGCAACAAATCTGACAAGACCTGTTGAATTTTCACCTAGTTGCCATATACTATTAATGGCTTAATTTCCTCTGAAATGTCCCACATAATTCATTATGTCGCAATAACATCACCTTGGCCAACAACAGCCTTCTATTACACCCCCAAGAAAAATTCTTCTTTCTCAATGATCAGTGAACCATCCTCAATGTTTTCCAGAGCAACATCCTAGTAATCTCAGACAGCTGCCTCTCGAAGCAGCACTTGCCTCTAGATACTGCTTCTGGTTTTCCATCAAATATGTGGCCACCAACAATGAGTTTGTAAAGCACAAACCATGCAGAGGATTCTTCATTTGCTGACAAATGTATGCCATTTCTTTCATCCGAGAACAACACTTCTTTTTCTGTTGCCTCTGAACTCATAGAGCTTTGCTGCAATTTAGGATTAGCAAAAAAAAAAAAGGTGATAAAACTGAAAATGACGAAAATAAGATAAGAGACTCCTCTTTTCAAAAAAGAAAAACAAAAAAACAAATCAAATTAATTAAGCATTCAATATAAGATATACATTTTGTTCAGTATCTAGTCTTCTTTCCAGTGCTTGTGTTTACCTATTTGGATGCCTATGTAGTTTATCCAAAAATCTAAACACAAATATTCAGAAGAACACACATATCCAGGATTACCTAAAGGTTGTCAACTGCACATAGCATACAACCACTTCACAAATCAGACACGACCAGTACATAGGCGACGCTTATCAGATTCCTGAAAAAGGAATAACAAAGAGGATTATGTACACCTGAGAACCTCCAGGTCAATAGGTCATCAACGTTAGAGTCAAGAGAATACCGCACTAATTAAAAACTTTAAGAAAAAAAACAGAGTTAAGAAATACAGAGAGTCGGTGGCTTACAGCAATTTGCCATAGGGAATTCTGAGGGTACACAAGCTACAATGTGCAGCTCCATACAAAAGTCCATATTCTGTTGATACACACAGACAAGGGAAGGAAGCCCAACAGTATCAGAGAGATCATACCCAGCCTCTAGCTTGTGTTCAACATAAATATTTTTTTCTTAAGAAGCAAATCATACATAAAACGAGCTTCCTGGCACTTATTTTCTTCATCTAGTATACAAATCAACGATTTAAGATTATAGCGACAAGGGACATATTTATTGGCAAGCATATCGTGGCATATCTTCAGTGCATGAACACTCCAATTATTAGCACAAAGAGAACTGAGAAGACTTTCATATGATGCTTTAGAAGGGGCCAATCCTTTTTTGAGCATTGTGTATGACAGGGATAGAGCATCCATGAGCCTTCCATGCTTGCATAGACCTCTTATTAAAGTGTTGTAGACAATGTTATCTGGAAGACAACCCTGTGCATTCATTCTGTTGAAAAGACTAACAGCACGATCAATCTCACCACTTCGGAAATGCCCATCAATTAGAATAGTAAAAGTAACTTCATTTGGTTGGATGCCTTCATTTTGCATCGTATCAAGGTGCTTGTATGCATCTTCCATACTCTCTGCCCAGCAAAACCCAGAAATTATGCCATTATACAAGTACAAATTTGGCACTAGGGGAGTGTTCTTCACTTTGTTTATCAGCCGAAGTGCAAGAAATTTTATTTGTTCCTGAGAGCTAACTGAGATTTTCAAACATTTTTCCTTAGGCAACATAGCACTCTGATGAAGTAGACAGAACAACATTTCCTTAGATTCTTCATACCGTCTCTGTGGAACAAGCCATTTCCCATCAAGTGACCTAATATTTCTGGAAACGCCACTGACCAAAGTAATATAAGTTACCAGGTCTCTCTCAATCTCACTTCTTTCCATCAAATCAACCAACTTAAATGCGAATTCAAACTCTCTCTTCCTTAAGAATTGTTTTATAAGAGAAGTATAAAGAACAGTATTTGGCATGAAACCCTCTTCTATCATTCGTTCAAGGTATACACAGCCCTCCGCTATCATGTTTTTCTTAACTAACCCATTTATAAGAGCAGTATAAGCATAGCGGCTTGGTTGAACTCCATCTTCCAACATTTTCTCAAAGAGCTCATGGGCCAGAATAGCTTGCCCATTTCTTGATAGAGCATTAATCATTGTCACAAACATAGTTTCATCAGGATAAATTCCAGCCTCGAGCATTCTCCGGAAAATTCCAAGGGCCTCGTTTATTCTCTTTTTTCTACCCAAACACCCAATGACGGAGTCATATATAGCAATACTAGGCTTCAATCCACTCTCTTCCATTTGGTCCAGAACTTCAACTGCTGATTGTACGTCACCCTGTTTACAGTATTCATTTACCATAATCAAGAATGTTGCTTGATTTGGAACTTGACCTTGATCTTGCATAACTTCAACAAGGAACTTGGCATCCTCATGTAGTCCCTTTTGGAAAAGGCACTTGATCATGGAATTATAAGCTGACAGTGAAGGCTGAAGAGAAAGGCTTGCCATCTTATCCATGCAAAGCTGAGCAGAACCAAGTTTTCCTTCTAGACACAAAGCAATCATGTATATATTGAAAGCAACACCAGCCAGAGGTAAGTTTCTTGCCACAATTTCTTCCAAGAGAAGATCAATATCCAGCATGATATCTGTAGTAACTTTATGACTGGTAGGGCTAGGGATGTAAGAGAGGTCAATACCACAACCGTTCTTGGCAATAGCCCGCAAAAATGTGCATGCCAGACTAATCTCTGACTCTCTTGGATGATTGCTGATCAAGGTAAAAAACAGAACATGGTCAGGAACCAATACAGTGTACATCATCTTCCTGTATATATCATCTACTTCCGTTAACCGATTCTCTTTATAAAGTGCAGAGATTAAAGCAGTATAAGAGTGAACACTGGGAGCAACATTGCACTGAATGATGTCATCTAATAGCGTCAATGCACAATCAACTTTATGATCCTTGCAATAATTGACAATCATGATTTCGTAACTTACCGCATCAGGTTCTAATCCAAATTGAACCATCTGCTCATGCAGCACCCAGCCCTTGTCGAACATGCCCAAGTTCATAAACCCATTTATCAGCGTGCTGTAAGTATACTTATCCGGTTCACAGCCCAACTTCATCATTCTGAAAAGCACCATCATAGCTGTTGTCATTTTCTGGATTTTGGAATAACCATTGATGAGAGTCGTGTACATGACTTTATCCAGAACAAAACCATAAGACTTCATTTCCATGCTCAACAAATGAGCTTCCTCGACTCTACCCCACTTACATAACGAAACTACCAATGTTTTAAACAAATGAACAGTGGGCGGTACCCCTCTATCACACAATACATCAAACACATAGAGAGCATCATTTATGTACCCCCGGAAGCACAAACCATCCACTAATTTATTATAACAACCGAAACTGAGTAATACATCAGCATTATCAGCGTCCACAAAAACATCAAACCCATCCAAGAATCTATCTACACCGCACAATCCCTTAACAAGCTCATTACACGAACTACTACAAGGCACCAACTTCAAATCCAAAAGTTTCTCAAAAAGCAACTTAGCTTCCTCCAATTTACCCAAATTACAATAACAAATCACCATGGAATTCAATAAAGAAAGGTTCAGCTCAATACCTCTCTTCAAAATGCAATCTTCATACACAACCTCGGCTTTCTGGGTTTCTCCAGATGTCACAAGTTGTCGAATGAGAAAACCATAGGTAGTCGCGGCAGGCTCAACACCATGAGAAATGGAAAATTCGACAGTAGATATAGCTTCAGAGAGTGATGAGGATCGGTTGATGATTCTCCGAATGACTTTCTGAGCTGAACCGAACAACCCACGAAGTATTAAATTCTCTGCAAGTGAAAAACACAATGTCTTGTGATTAACTAAGGATGTCGGAACACATGATGTTGGCGTTGCTTCGGCAGGTAAAGGGGAAGTAGTAAAATGTTGTCTCTTTGTTGTTCTTGAGAGATAGAAGCACAATCGATTGTGCAGTCTATGCTTGGTCATTCTAGAATGGAGAATGGGTGATTTTGTTTTTGACCATATGACGGCAGAGAGAGTTGTTGAATGCCCACAAATAGGGAGTGCCGGAGTGGACTGTATAGAGCTAACACAGTTCTTCAAGTCCTTTTTTTGTGTCTGCGGGGTATTCAAACTTGCACCCCTCTGCACATATGCCATTTTCTAGGGTGAAATTTAAAGAGAGAATTTAAAGAGGTCCTCAAAACAGAGTCTGGAATTTTTTCCTTTTTTCTTTTGCGCAAAGGGCTAAAATTACCCTGAATTATTTATAATGGAGTAAAAATATTTTTCATTTATTTTTTAGCTCAAAAATACTCATTCATTTATTTTTTAACTCACAAATACCCCTCAATCTAATAGAATGTCACTAGGCAACTCACGTGGATAAAAAATGACATCTGGCCTGTCTACATAAGCTACCAGCGTGGATAATCGCCTATGTCTTAAAAAATCCGACCTGTCTTGGCTATACCCCACTATCGTGAACCTAAAATCCCCCCAAAAATTATTTAATATATTTAAAATAATTTATAGAGAATTCAATAAATAAATATAATTATAATCGGATTGTGTGCAAAATTTAAAGACTAAAAATTTCTGGATCCGCTTTGCTTCATTGGTTTCTTCAAAGGAAATAGAAAAGGTACAATGGCGAAAGTTTGTTTGACGTTATTCTTATTTATTTATTTTGATGAGAGAGTGATTGAAAAGCATAAAGCACTGCTCATCTTCTTTTTCACTTTTCATGGATCATATACCTTGATGGAGAAGAACTAAGACTGTAGGGGAAGTGTAATGACCCTCCAGATCATTTTCTCGATTTTTGTGCGTTCCGGCATTTCGAGCCTCCCCGTAGCGGCGACATGTCATTTATGACTTGCCGGAACTGTCGGTTCGGTTATCGGATAGTCCGTTTGGGTTTTAGACCCATTTCCCTATTTTGAAACCTTCGCTATTAAGGATTAGGTCTTGGACCAAAACTCCTAGTAGGTGACCTCAGATAGAAATTCTAACAGTGCCATCAGCTCCGGAACGTTGATTTTAGGTTAGGGGGACCCTTGGTTCAGGTCCCAAGGCTTCCGGACTCATTTTGGGCTATTGGTTGGAAAGTGGTTAAAATGGAACTATAGGTGTGGGATCCACATTTAATCGAAATGACCTCGGATGGAAATTTTGATAGTTTTGTTGAGTTCGGAATGTCGAATTGGTATTGTAGCATAGTTCGTTTGTGCGCACGGGGTTCCGAACGAATCCCGAGCACCCGATCGGAGTCCATTTTGGACTTAGCTAAAATCTGGTAGCTGATATCTGGTTTGACCGCTAAAGCAGTCAAAGAGCCGCTTTAGCGGCCTTGGCTATTGGGCTGAGGTCCGCTTTAGCGGTCAAGGTTCGCTTAAGCGGACGCCGCTTTAGCGACCAAAGACCCGCTTTAGCGGCCTCAACCATTTTGTCGGTGACCGCTTAAGCGGTCAAAGTTCTGCTTTAGCAGTACCTGAGGGCTTTTATATTCCCTTTTTCACCCGAATTTCTCTCATTTTTCTCAAGCCTTTTCTACATTGTTGAGAGCATGTGGAGTGAGAAGGAGTGGGGATTCACCCATTGAAGCTAAGGTAAGTTAGCTCATGACTCCTTGGTCATTATCCATAATTTTACCCGTTGATTTCCGTCTCATTTCATTGTAAATTCTTAGAAATTAGGTCTTTAAAATCCTAATCTTTGGGGACTGATTTGAGCCCCGATTTAAGGTCCATTTGTGTTCAACTTTTGAGAACATATTTCTTATTGTTCGAGGCACCTCGTGACGGATTCAATTTTGGAATTCCGTTAGCGGGCCCCACGGGCCCATTATTGACCCGATTTTGGGCCCGGAGTTTTATATTACAATATAGGTATCGTTTTAGTCGTAATGATGTGTAGGTTACTATTTTGATAGTGGGACGTCGATTCGGGATCGTGGAGCAAGTTTGAGCGATTTGTGGATACTTCAAGAATTGCAGTTCGGCATCGAGGTAGGCTTCGGTCTACTTTTCTCTATGAGATTGTGTATAGTATAAACTACATGCTAGGTAGGGAATATAGGATATAATTATGGCTAGTATAGCATGACTTAGCCTATTTTTATAGAATTTGGGGTAGAGATGTGACCCGAACCCTAGTATAAATAGTCGTTATGTCCATAGAGCCCTATTGCCCTTGAATATAAGCATGTTAACCACAGCTGATGATTAAGGATCCTTTGGTATAGGACTTACCATTTGACTTAGCGATTCGGAGGGTTCTTCCCCGATTAGATCGGTGGCTTTATGCTCTTGATTATTGTGGTTGCCCGGGTTATGAGACCTTGCTATATTGGTTATATGCTATTGGGCCCGAGACCGTGATTATGAGGCTAGTTGGACTTTGGTGAGTATTCTGCCCTTAGCAAGGGAAAGATTATCATTTATAAACTCTTAGGCGCTCATGGTTATGTTGTCTGGATACTGGTGATGGCATGCATACTATCTGGTGCATTCATGCTCATTTAGTGGTACGATTCTAACCAAAACCTTGATTTTACTATTATTTCCAAAAAGGAGATTTACGCCCACCTTTCACTTTTAAAAAGGGTTGTTTTATAATGAGAATCGTACCACCTTATTTATTGGATTATGAGCTTTGGGAACTGAAAATGATGTTTTAGAACTCCGACCGAGGATGATTCCGGTCCATTATTTATCCACTCATCTTACCACTACTATTTACTTCGGTCGAGGGATATTCCGATCCTTTATACATGATTTAGTCTCGAGCATAATCTCGAGCAATGGATTTACGAATTTATATCCTTTTAGCCATGGTTTGAGTTCGTGCACTGATTTTATATATATATATATATATATATATATATATCCCTCCGGTACTGGACTGAGTGGATGGATCGTGATAGTTATTGGAAGTCCTGGATCGGGACCAGGCAGTGTATATGGATTTTCCAGAATCCCCTAGGGGGGCCCTTCGTCCGAGAGTCGTCGAGCCGGAGAAGCTTGGTTGCCGTAGGTCCTACCTTTGCGAGCTAGGTGAGCTGGAGAAGGTATATACACTTGGTACGGTATGGGTTGAGATTGTGGAACCGATTCGAGTCCGGTGTCCCCGGTATGGATTGAGATTGGGAACCGATTCAAGTCTGGTGTTCCCTACATAGTTATGGCATTTCGATTTACGTTGTATTCATCCATTCATATGCATTGCCTATCACCAATATAGTTATTTGGCGCCTGTATCTATCGATCTTATGGGGGGCTGTATAGGTACAGGTTATGGTTGCTGTTTGCTGAGTGTTTCTGTGAACCTTCCGGGCTTATGGGGGTCTGGTTAGGTACTTGTTTGCCCGGACTAGCCAGTTACTTTATTATTGTTTATGATGGTTAGTTCGTGGCAGGTTGGTTGTGGACTGGTACCTGAGATTAGAGGTACGTTTCTGATTCCGAAAGACTTTATTATTGTTTATGATGGTTAGTTCGTGGCAGGTTGGTTGTGGACTGGTACCTGAGATTAGAGGTACGTTTCTGATTCCTTTATCCTTTCGGGAGATTATATTATGGTTGATTTACCCCAGGATTTGTAACCTTTTGGGTATAGGCTTGATGAGGCTAATGTTGGCTCCTTTACTTGGCTATGGACCTTGAGATGTTAGGTTGACTCCCTCAGGTAGTTACCTTTGAGTTAACCCTATATGTCCACTTATATGTATGGTATCACCGTATATCCCTCTCTTTCCTTATCTATTTACATTGTATATGTATCCCTTGGCCTTGCACTAATATTATATAACCTTATTTTGCTCTTCATTTATATCTTATCAGGGACATACAGTATTGCACTTTAGTTCCTGAATGATGTCAGGATAGGA
The DNA here is from genome assembly GCA_031232105.1 of Capsicum rhomboideum. Taxonomy (NCBI): domain Eukaryota; kingdom Viridiplantae; phylum Streptophyta; class Magnoliopsida; order Solanales; family Solanaceae; genus Capsicum; species Capsicum rhomboideum. The sequence goes on from CP124716.1 coordinate 35,648,489, forward strand.
CAGTTATCCCTATTGTCCCATTGGCATTGTTGTGCCTAGTTTTGTGGATAGTTGTCTGTAGTCACTTTCATGCCTTCATGTTATTTATGCTTACATTATTTCTGGAGCTCAGTCGGCCGTTGCCTACTGAGTGCCTCGTGTTTGGTACTCATACTACACTTCTGCAGCGTGCAGGTCATAGTGTGAGTTATCGTCGTTGATGTGTGTATATCGTACGGAGAAGCTATGGACCGGAGATATGGGGTGAGCTCCCGACGTTTTGGAGTATCCCTACTCTCCCTCTTATCGTTAGACTGTTCTCTATGTTGTGTCAGAGACGGCTTGTATACATACATTTTTCCTGTATTTCACTTGTACTCCTGATGTATTAGAAGCTCTTGTACTGGCTCTACCAGGTTTTGGGATTATATTAGCCTTGTTATTATAATTATTCCTCTGTTTCCTTTATTTCTTTTGGTAGTCCGTTACTAGCTGTTCCGGACTACGGGTTGGCTTACCTACTGGTGGGTTATAGTAGATGCCATTATGACCTGAGAAATTAGGTCGTGACAGGAAGACATCAATTTTAGGTTTGGGGATTTTAGGTTTATGATGGTGGATATAGTCAAGACGAATCGGATTGTTTAAGACATGGACTGATTATCCACGCTGACAACTTATGTGGACATGTCAGATAGTATTTTTTATCCACGTGCGTTGCTCGGTGGCATTTCGTTAGAGTGAGGGGTATTTGTGAGTCGAAAAACAAACGGAGGGGTAATAGTTCAGGGGTAGTTTTGGCCCTTTTCCATTTTTTTAAACCCCCCTAGAGTCTGGAATTTAAATGATGGAGAAAAAAAAACAAAGTTAACTAAAATAACGTGTAAAAATAAAATTTATATTTTTTACATATAACCCAATAAAAATAAGAGACTCCAATATTTAGACCTTTTTTTTTGGGTAAGCTTAAGTTTATAAACTCTACTTTTTTTGTTGTAGGTTAGGTTTAAGTGATCGTCTGATAGGGTTTATTCGTTCATAATATTTTATGTTGATTATTTAACTCAATAATTATTTGTTAATTGTTTTTTTTTATAACTGGCATGGCCAAAGGCAACTTTTTATTAATAAAAAGCAGATACAAAGATCGGCAAAGAAATTCAAAAAAAACAAGCAAAAGTTTTCGACCCAACTATAACAATTGTAATTGTGATTTTTTCCTTTTTATGTGTTTTGATCGTTTTGCCCTTCCCCGTAGTTGTTGTAGACCATTTGTGAGTTGTGAGGATGGTTGTCACGGTCCCCGATGCATTCGGGAGTGATTTGGGAGAATTTGAGACTCTTAAAGGCTTTAAAAGCCATGAGTTTGACTTCAGTTAATATTTTATGTTTTGAGAGCCGGATGGAGATTTGGATAGTTCCACTAGATCTGAAACATCGATTTTGGGTTAGAAGCATAGTTAGTTCTGATTCCAAGGCTTTATTTTGTATTTTGATCCTTCTTTCAAAAACTAGTTAAAAAGAAGCTTTTAAGGGTTACGGGGATTAATTTATTGTAAGCAATCTCTTTTTATAAATTCGACGGTTTCATTGAATCTGGAACGTTGAAAATAGCCTAGTAGCATATATGGGTTAGTTTTGTGGGGTACTGAACGAATCCCGAAGGTTTTAGGAACATGCAATTTCAGCTGAATTGCTGATATCTTGTGCATGTGAAATCCTTCATCGTATTCGCGGGGAAGCCACCTCGTTTGTGATGAAGGAATATTTTGTCCATCTCGATCGCATGGTGGTGGCGACGATCGCGAAGGGAAATCGGGGATCGGGTCGGGTTATTGCTTCATCGTGATCGCGATTGGACCATCACCATTATGAAAGGTCTGGGTCATCAACCTTCGCGAATGCGGAGGGGTGACCGCGAACATAAATGTTAATTTAATTAGTCAGTCATCGTTGACCCTAACAAGGTGAAGGGCTGACCGCGTTCGCGAGGCACTATTCATCATTTTTGCTTGGGTAAGCTCTAAACTCTTATTTCCATTAATTCCTATTGATTATACCTTCAAGAACACCTTTTAATCTTGGTTTCAAACTGGAATTTGGGGATTTTATCGATAAACTTTTAAATTGGTTTTTCATCGATATAAGCACCGATTTTAACTTATTTTTGCTTGGGTTTTTAGCTGAAGGCTCCTATAGATATGGAGAACATATTTCTAAAATAAAATTCTGATTTTACCCCTTTTAACAAGCATAGGAAGTCGAAGCAACTTTCGGCACCTAAAATGGAGTTATAGAACTCCAGTTATGGCGTTTATCATAGAGGGATTGGTTCGCATTGTCGAGATTCGTGGTGTGTGCTATTAAATAAGGAAAACTGAGAAGAGGTTCTAAGTTTCTGCCTCAAAAAATTGCAGCGGAAAAAAGTAATTGCTGCAGCGGTCAGGGAAACAGTAGCGGCCTCCTCCAGTAAAACAGGCGACAATCGTTGTACCGAAAATTTAATCGCTGCAGCGGTAATTATCCACTGCAGCAGTAATTATCCGCTGCAGCGGTAACACGCAGTAAATTTTCAATTTTAAAACCAGAAAATAATTTCATTCCCTACTTTTAAAAAAATGCACTAGAGCTCTCGGGAGAGGCAATTTTTAGAGGGATTTTGAAGTTTTTCAACTTTGGAGGTAAGTAATTACGTTCTAGACTTGAATTTACTTCGATTAACCTTAGAAAATCACTAAAAATGGATTAATGGTGAAAATTTGGGTTTAACTCTAGTTCATGGGAATTGATGAAAAAATGGTGGGAATGTATAAAACTTCAGTATATAATGATCCTACGATGTTAGAAAACACTAATGGGACTAGAATTATGATTATTTATGCTAATTAAAGTAGTGTTCATAGAGTTTAAATGATAAGAAAACCCTAAGATGATAAAATAGGGTAAATTTATGGCTAAGATCAGTGATTTTGATCCCTAGTAGTTAAAAAGGAATGACTTATTGAAATGTGTGTATGTTCTTGTGGTTGTATAGATTAAGAACTAATTGAATGAGAATGAAAGGGGAAAAGTGTGGCTTAAATGTGACTTTGAGCAAAGGAGGGAGGTAGGCTATGATTTTGTGTAGCACTTAGACTTTCTTGGCTTTGTGCTTGTTTGTGATTTGAACATGTATGATTGTCTTCTAGCATGATTTGTGATTTGATGACTGCATTGTGATGAGGTGTTGATTTGATGGGTCGGGTACCACGCCGGTACAATATGATATGTTATGATAATGGGTTGGATACCATACCGGTATAATATGATATGTTATGATAATGAATCGGGTACCACACCGGTACTTATGATGTTGATAAGGAGTATGGGAAGGGTAAGAGATGATGCGCACATCTTACATACATGCACTCATTTACATTCATTGAGTGCTATTTGATGATTATATGTGATGATGAATGGTTGATAAAAATGGCTAAGTATAAAAGCCTGTAAAAGTGAACTTGTGAGTGTAATTATATGGTGATTCATGATGTGTTATTTGATTGACATCATTAATTATGAATATTGTTATGATCGTTTTTATACTTGTTTGACTTGCTTACTTGTACATTGTTAAGTTAGTCAACCTACGCTGCTTACCAGTACTTGTTGATGTACTGATGCTATCTGTACTCTTCTTTTTGTTGAGTACGGAACATCTTTTAGCGGTTGACACGCGACCTCGGCTCTAGATAGTTATTCGATCCTGATTTTGAGGGTGAGAACCATGCTCGGACAACCTCTAGATCCTCTATGGTGTTATCTCCTTTGATTCGGGACTAAGACAATTTCCTCTTTGATTATGTTTTTGGATATTCGTATTGGTTTTAGACTTTGTTGTTCTTTTTAGATGTTCTTGTATGGTGACTTCAGATCCCGAAAATTGTAATAAATAGAGGTTTCCGCATTCTATTCATTTAATGGATGATGACATTGTTGACTAAGATGTTTATTTAAATGAAAACCCTTTAGGACTGATTTAATACATGGGGGATTGTATAATGTGAATGAGAGAGTAACACTTAAGTGAGTAAGGGTGAGATTAGTTTGGATCTCCTGCCATAGGTTAAGGTGGGTGTCAATCATGACCGGTTGGGTCGTGACAGAGATGGTATCGGAGCACTGGGTTCGTAGATCTCGTCATACAAAAACAGGTCTAGTAAAGTCCTACGGAACGGTACAGAGATGTATGTACTTTTATTCGGGAGGCTATAAGACTTTAGGAAAAGAATTTCCTTTATTTCTTCTTGTCGTGCTATTGCTTGATTCCAATTGGTATCTAATCCTATCACTCTTATTCACGGACGGTGAATACTTGTTCTACCAAAGCAGCAGCAGCAACACCCGCACCGACCGTTGAGACAACAGTCTGGGGCAGGCCTCAAGTTAGGGGCAAAGTGAGAAGGCGATAATGGGGAGCAACGCCCGTTAGGGGTGGAGCACAGGTATCTGGGAGACTGAAAAGACAGAGATCACCGACCCCTCCCCCATCGCGGGTTCTCCAGGCCATGCTCAGAATGAAAAGGAGGTAGTTGAGGAACAAGAAATGATAGCTCCAAAGAATGTGGTGCCAGTACCAAATGGGGCAGCACAAGTGCCTTTGTCTACCGAGGTGATTCAACAAATGTTGGGTGGTTTCGGTGGCTTGGATGGCACTGGATACACTCCAGTTATTCTGATCGTCCCGCCCACAGCCTTGCAATATGTCGTTTCTATAGCACCAAGGATTGATGCAAGCGCTGAAACTGGAGTGTATCCCCAACAGGTACTTGGACCGGTGATGACTGATGATGAGCATGGGCTGTTTTGCAAGTTCATGAAATTAAAACCCCCGGTATTCCAAGGTACAGAGTCTGAGGATGCATTTGAGTTTTTTATAGATTGTCACGAACGTCTGCACAAAATGGATATTGTTGAAAGGTATGGTGTGGAGTTTGTTTCTTTTCAGTTGCAGAACGAAGCCAAGTAATGGTGGAGGTCATTTATGGAGTGTGGGGTTGCCTTACCTCCACTTTTTTAGGCTCAGCTTTAGAATGTATTCCTTGAGAAATATGTTCCCAACATTTATCGTGACCACAAAAAGGATGAGTTTCTGAGGTTGGAGCAGGGTAGCATGTCCGTGGCTGCCTATATGGCCAAGTTTCATGCCATATCTCGCTATGCACTACAGTTGATTACCTCAGAAGAAGAGCGGATTAGGTATTTTGTGAAGGGTCATAACTCAGGGATACAGTTGGCTACTTTATCTATGGTTGTATCTAGTAAGTCTTTTCAGGATGTTGGTGAATTCACCAAGAAGGCTGAAGCACTTGAGAAACAAGGGGAGGTGAAAGCAGAAGAGAAAAAAAAGAAGGGGATATGAGTTTCCTTTCAAATTATTAATGTTATACCAACCTTGTTCAGAAAACCATATCACATGTGTTCCTAAACTCACTTACTGCTAACAAGACTTGGTCCCATTTTGGGCAACTATACGCCTTCTTCCTCTTCAGTTTAGAGGCCTACTTTGGGGCCCAAATGCTTTGAGTGTGGAGGTCTGGGACATGTCAGTAGGTATTGTCCTAACTTCTTGTCTGCAGGTCAGTTGACACAGCAACCAGCTTCTACTGCTATAGTTTTGGCAGGTTATAGTGGAGGAGAAAACAGTAGAGGTCATCCATAAGGTGGGTGTGGTGGCCAGGCTAGGGGTGGTAACCAGGCTAATCGAGGTGGAGGACAATTTGGTAGAAATAGAGCACAGGGTGGTAGAGGTGGCGGCCAGGGTGGTGATAAAGCACATCTTTATGCAGTTCCAGCTCGTCTTGAGGTGGAAGTTTTCGATGTGGTGATCACACATACTATTCTTTTCTACAATCGTATGGATTCTGTATTGTTTGATCCCGATTCCACTTTTCTGATGTGTCTATGAAGTTTGGTATGAGTTGGGACTTAGACTGTGAATATCTTGATACTCTTATGTATGTGTCTACACCGGTTGGGGTGTTTGTATGTGTTGATCAGGTATATCGTGCATGTCCTATGATGTTCATGCGGTTAAAGACCCTGGCAGACTTAGTTATTCTAAACATGGAGGAGTTTGATGTTAGTTTGGAGATGAGTTGGTTGTCCCCTTATCATGTTGTTCTTGATTGTTATGCCAAAACTGTTACTGTAGGAATGCCCGGAAGAGAAAAGTTAGAGTGGGAGGGTACCTTTAAGTCTAATCTTATGAGGGCATTACCTATAATTTGTGCCCAGAAATTAGTAAAGAGGGGGTGTAAGGCGTTTTTAGCCCATCTTCGAGAGGATAAATTTGTAGTCCATCCTATAGCATCTGTTCCAGTGGTATGTGAATTCTTAGAAGTGTTTTCGGATGATCTTCCGGGTATGCCTCCAGATCAGGGAGTTGACTTTTGTATAGACTTAGAGCCGGGGACTAGACCCATTTCTATTCCTCCATACCGTATGGCACCTACAGAGTTAAGAGAGTTAAAATGCCAATTGCAAGATTTATTGGAGAAGGGCTTTATTCACCTAAGTATCTCTCCTTGGGGTGCACCAGTGTTGTTTGTGAAGAAGAAAGATGGTAGTATGAGAATGTGTATAGATTACCGCCAGTTGAATAAGGTGACCATTCGTAACAAATATCCTTTGCCTAGAATAGATGATCTATTTGACCAGTTACAAGGAGTTGCAGTGTTCTCTAAGATTGAGTTAAGGTCGGGTTATCATCAGCTAAAAATCAGAGTTGAGGACATCCCGAAGACTGCCTTTTGAACTTGTTATGGACACTATGAGTTTTTGGTTATGTCTTTTGGTTTAACCAATGCCCCAGCTGCTTTCATGAGTTTTATAAATGGAGTGTTTAAGTCCTTTTTGGATTCATTCGTTATTGTGTTTATTGATGATATACTCATTTATTCTAAAAGTGAGGAACAACATGAAGCTCATTTGCATACTGTGTTGAAGTTGTTGAAGGAGAAGTTGTATGTTAAGTACTCTAAGTGCAAATTTTGGCTTTCTTCGGTGTCCTTTTTAGGGCAGATGATTTCTAAAGAAGGGGTAATGGTGGACCCGCAAAAGGTTGAGGAGGTTAAGAATTGGGCCAAACCGATGAATGTGATAGAAATTCATAGTTTTGTGGGGTTGACCAATTACTATCGCTGGTTCGTTAAAGGGTTTGCTGTCATTGCTTCGTACCTGACCCGTTTGACTCAGAAAGAAGTTTCGTTTGAATGGGATGAAAAGTGTGAAGAGAGCTTTCAAAAGCTCAAAATTGTGTTGACTTCGGCTCCAGAATTAACCTTTCCTGTCGAGGGTAAGGATATTATTATATTTTATGATGCCTTACGTTTGGGTTTAGGTGTTATGTTGATGCAAAAACGGAATGTGATTGCTTATGCTTAGAGACAACTAAAGCCCTATGAGAAAAATTACCCCACACATGACTTGGAATTGGTAGTCGTGGTATTTGCTTTAAAAATTTGGAGACATTACCTCTACGGGTTGAAGTGTGAGATGTTCATATACCACCATAGCTTGCAAAATGTGTTCATTTAGAAGGATTTAAATCTGAGACAGAAGAGATGGATGGAGTTGGCCAATGTGGTGGTGGATGCACTAACCCAAAAACTAGTGAGCATGGAGAGTCTAGAATTTTTGGAGGTGTCCAGGTGCCCATTGGCGAGAGAGGTACAGTATTTGGCTAATGATTTTCTAAGATTGCAGGAAACAAGTGAAGGAAAGGTGTTGGCACACATGGAGGCTAGGTCCACATTCTATGGTTAGATTAAGAGTAGACAATTTGAAGATAAGAAATTGAACAACCTCAGGAAAAAGGTGTTACAAGGGGAGGCGAAGGAAGCCATTCTTGATGACAAAGGGGCCTTGAGAATTCGAGGTCGGTTGTGTGTACCTCAGGTAGGTAACTTGACTCCCAGAATTCTAGCAGAGGCTCATAATTCCAAGTACTTCATACATCCGGGTGCCAATAAGATGTATAGAGACTTAAGATAACACTATTGGTGGAGAAGAATGAAGAGTGACATTGTGGATTTTATGATTAAGTGTCAAAACTGCCAGCAAGTCAAATACGAACATTGGAAGCCTAGTGGTACTTTTCAATGGATGCCTATTCTAGAATAGAAGTGGGAATGGATAACGATGGATTTTATGGTTGGTCTTCTGAAAACCTTGAGGAAATGCGACTCCATTTGGGTTATTATTGACCAATTGACTAAGTCGGCTTCTTTCATTCCAATAAGAGTTGATTATAATGAGGCTAAGTTGGCCAAGATCTATGTGAAGGAGATTGGAAGGCTGCATGAAGTACCGGTGTCAATTGTGTCCGATAGGGGTACTTAGTTCACTCCCAATTTTTGGGAGAGGTTTTAGTCCGAGTTGGGTTCTAGATTGGACTTGAGCGCATCTTTCCACCTGCAAACCGACTGTCAATCTGAGTGGACTATCCAAGTGCTTGAGGATATGCTCAAGGCTTGCGTTATGGACTTCGGGGGTTAATGGGATCAATACTTTCCATTGCGTGAATTTGCCTACAACAATAGCTACCGCTCTAGTATTGACATGGCTCTTTTTGCGGCCTTATATGGTAGATGGTGTAGGTCCCCAATCGGGTGGTTTCACGTGTTCGAAGTGAGGTCTTGGGGCACTGATATGCTTAAGGACTCTATAAAAAAAGTAAGATTCATACATGAGAAGCTCATAGTGGTTCAAAGCCGACAGAAGGAATATGTGGATATAAAGGTAAGAGACATGAAGTTTGAGAAGGGAGAGAAAGTACTTTTGAAGGTTTCACCCATGAAGGGCGTGATGCGATTCGACAAGAAAGGCACGTTGAGCCCAAGGTACACAGGACCTTTTAAGGTATTAAAGAAAATGGGTTTGGTAGTTTACAGGCTGACCTTACTCCCTAGTATGTTCGGGGTTCACCCCGTATTCCATGTATCTATGTTAAAGAAATACCATGGATATGGTGACTACATTATTCGTTGGGACCCAGAATTGTTTGACAAGGAACTATCCTATGAAGAGGAACTGATTGCTATTCTAGATAAAAATGTGAGAAAGTTGAGGAAATGAATTGTCCTTTGTGTGAAGGTTCTGTGAAGGAACCGTACCATTGAGGAAGCTACATGGGAGACGAAAGCAGACATGCGTAAGCAATATCCACACTTGTTCATTGACTCAGGTACACTCTATCCCAGTTGTTATGTCTTTTTTGGGCCAATAGTCATTCGAGGACGAACGAGTAGTAAATTGGTATCGAATGCAATGACCCCAAATGTCATTATGCTAAATTAGGAGGCAAACATTGCACCTGGACTACCCTTAGCTAACTTTTGAGAAATTCAAGGCTAGTCTAGTTTTGGCTTAAATTTGAGGGTGTGGTAGATGACTGAAATATGGTATTGATATTATTGGTAATAGTTGGGTTTGATATGATAGTTGGATAGCCAAAGAACATAGGAAGTCGTAGCAACTTTTGGCACCTAAAACAGAGTTATAGAACTCTAGTTATAGCATTTATCGTGGAGGGGTTGGTTCTCATTGTCGAGATTCGTGGTGTATGTTGTTAAATGAGGAAAGCTGAAGAGAGGTCCTGAGTTTCTGCCTCAGACCACTGCATCGATTAAGGAAACTGCATCGGCGACCTCCAGTAAAACAGGCGCAAACCGCTGCAGCGGTAACACACAGTAAATTTTCAGTTTTAAAACCCAGAAAATGTTTTATTTCCCACTTTTTGAAAAATGCACTAAAGCTCTAGGGAGATACAATTTTAAAAGGGATTTCAAAGTTGTTCATCTTTGGAGGTAAGTAATTACGTTCTAGACTTGAATTTACTTTGTTTAACCTTAGAAAATCACTAAAAATGAATTAATGATGAAAATTAGGGGTTTAACCCTAGTTCATGGGAATTGATGAAAAAGTGGTGGGAATGTGTAAAATTTCAGTATATAATGATCCTAAGGTGTTATAAAACACTAATGGGACTAGAATTACGATTATTTATGCTAATTCAATTAGTGTTCATGAAGTTTAAATGATAAGAAAATCCTCAGATGATGAAATATGGTAAATTTATGGCTAAAATCAGTGATTTTGATCCCTAGTAGTTAAAAAGGAATGACTTATTGAAATGTGTGTATGTTCTTGTAGTTGTATAGATCAAGAACGAAAGGGAAAAAGTGTGGCTTAAAGGTGACTTTGAGCAAAGGAGTTGAGGTAGGCTATGGTTTTGTATAGCACTTAGACTTTCTTAACTTGGTGCTTGTTTGTGATTTGAACATCTATGATTGTCTTGTAGCATGATCTATGATTTGATGACTGTATTGCATTTTCATTCTATTGTGATAAGGTGTTGAGTTGATGGGCCGGGTACTACGTCGGTACAATATGATATGTGATGATAATGGGTCAGATACCACGCCGGTACAATATGATATGTTGTGATAATGGGTCGGGTACCATGTCTGTACATTATGATATTGATGAGGAGGATGAGAAGGATAAGATATGATGCCCACATCTTGCATACATGCACTCATTTACATGCATTGAGTGTTATTTGATAAATATATGTGATGATGAATGGTTGATGAAAATGGTTAAGTATAAAAGAATGTAAAAGTGAACTTATGAGTGTAATTATATGGTGATCCATGATGTGTTGTTTGATTGATATCATTGATTATGAATCTTGTTATGATCACTTTTATACTTGTTTGACTTACTTACTTGTACATTGTTAAGTTAGTCGACCTATGATGCTTACCAGTACTTGTTGATGTACTGATGCTACTTATACTCTTCTTTTTTTTGAGTACGGAACATCTTTCAGCTATTGACACACGACCTCGGCTCTAGCTAGTGATTCGGTCTTGATTTCGAGGGTGAGTACCATGTTCGGGCAACCTTCAGATCCTCTTGATGTTATGTCCTTTGATCCGGGACTAAGACAATTTCCTCTTTGATTATGTTTTTTGATATTCGTATTGGTTTTAGACTTAGTTGTTCTTTTTAGATGTTCTTGTATTGTGACTTCAGGTCCCGAGAAATATAATAAATAGAGATTTTCACACTCCATTTATTTTATGGATAATGACATTGTTGACTAAAATGTTTATTTAAATAAAAACCCTTTAGGATTGATTTAATGCATGGGGGATTGTATAATGGGAATGAGAGAGTAACACTTAAGTAAGTAAGGGTGAGATTAGTTTGTTTCTTCTGCCATAGATTAGGGTAGGTACCAATCATGACCGATTGGGTCGTGACAAGATCTCTGTCACGTCTCAAATCCCATTGGGGCGGACTGGCACCCGAAGCCGTTAAGGCCCGAGAGAACTAACCTTCATTCATACGCACGTCGCTAAATGAACTACATTCTGTCAGACATATACAAGATGTCAAAGACGGACGTTATGGAAAGATATTCATATAGCTATGAAACTTGGTCATTAGGGCCATCACGTCAAAAGCATACATTCCTTACATTCCTTCATTTGTCCCACAATGTCTACAAAGCCTCTAACAGATACAGACCCAAGAATAAAGTCGGTACAAGTCCCCGCTCTATACAACCTTTACATAGTACCAAAACAATGTACACATGTGACTCGAAAAGCCCTGAATCAAGCTGGAGCTCACCAACAGTCTGTAGATAACCCGTATCCTACTGTGGAGGTCTACTAGCTCCTGTGCCTGCAGTAAGTAAGGTAAGTCCCCCAAGGGACGTCAGTACAAAAGATGTACTGAGTATGTAAGGCTAAAAGCAACTGCATGAGATATAGGAACTCAAATGGAATCAAATACAAGTGAATAAACATTATGGATAAACCACCGTTCTGTATGAGTGGAACCATGTTGATTACATTCATTACTTTCTTTGCTTTTATGTTCATCATCATTATCATTCATCATATCGTGCCCAGGCCCCAACTGATCAGTGGGTCGTAACATAACATAACATTGGGATCGGCTCGAGCTAGGCTTATGCCCCTTTGAGCTGCCACCCATAAATCAATAAAGCAGGTTCGGCTCGAGCTAGGCTTATGCCCCATTGAGCTGCCCCTTGTCAGGTTTGTATCGAGCTAGGCTTACGCCCCATTGAGCTGCCCACTGATCCAATAATCTTGGGATCGACTCTAACTAGGCTTTCGCCCCTTTGAGCTGCCACCCGGACTCAAAGAAACACATATATGCATTAATGCATTTCTTTTCTTTTGTGAGATTGATACATTGGTGGTTATAACATTATTGGAGCTTTGGAACATCAATCAATGAATAAGAGACATATGAATAACAATTTCCAACAAACCTGAAATGAGATACTTTGAAATATTTCGAAATGGAAACAAGTACGGTAATGATGTGAACAATAGGTGCTGCCAAAGGATACGAAAAGAGTAAACTTACATACCTTATCTTCCCACTATGAATACAAAAATCCAATATGTGAATACAACAGTTCAGCTCCTTCCTTACATTTTACTCTACAACACAAGTACATAACGGAGCTCACGTTAACAATTAACTACATTACTAGTGCACAAGACGATAATGAGTAACATGACTACCATATAACGTCATTTCACCTTTCTACAAAACAATTCACTGCATCATCATACCAACAACACCAAAACATTTCACATATTAACCAAGATATCACAAACCGATAGCATTTCATCCCAAGTTTATACTTTACACTTCCCTTTCAACACCACGTCACATTTACTCCATCAAGTCACGTAAATACCTTTCACAATGACACATTAAAAATAATCCATAATTGATATAATTCAACATACCTCCGAACGACCCCTTAAAGCGATTTAAAGGGTACCATAAGTTGATGATTGCATCCAAGAAGGGTATAGGGGCCTTGGGGGGTCAAGGAGAAGCAAAAACAATCAAAACGGAATTCTGGATGGACCTACGAGACCACCTTCACCTGTGGGTGGGTGAGGTTCGGCCACAGGTGTCCATCTGGCCTTGTCCAGGGCCACCTGCGTTGGCATCTGCGCCCGCAGGTGCCCCATCCGCGAAGGCGGATGCCCGGTTCGGCCAAAATGGGTCTCTTTTGGGTCTATCTTTTTAATAAATGGTACATGGCCATGAGTAAGCTTCTCTTTTCATATTTTAGTTTAACTTGGATGCCAATGAACAACCATGGTTTCACAACGCATATGAACATCACAAAACTATATTTTCTTTTCAATACACCATCAATTCCATTCACAATTTCATAACAACAATTCCATAAGTCATATACCAAGAGAAAGAAAGTTAGGGACATAACCACATCTTACATGTTGACATTTAATCCATTAAATTCACTTCCTTCAAGACCACAAGTCCACTTTCAAGTTTAGAAGGCAAAACCCTTTACCGATTAAGCAAAAGTAGACTGTTTTACACATAGTGGGCTGCTCAACTCTTTGTCAACATAACCAACATGATTTACACACCATCTTATGCATGTAATATACTAAACCATGAGAGTAAACACTTATCAAAGCTTGCAAGAGGATGATCTTGTTCAAAGGGATTAGTTGCTTAGGGTTTGAGAGAGGAGAAAATATTGTGGAAAAATCTAGAATGAGGCATTTATTTTTTGTTGAATAAAAATCTGATTTTGTGCCTTTTATAGTCCATCATGGTCATCCTTAGCCAAACATTAATGTGTGTTTACTTGGTCAACTTAGGAATGGGTCATTTTTCCATTTGGGCCATGTCTTTTGCTTAATATTTGGGCTTCATTTGAGCCCATAATCACAAGATTAAATTCAGCCCAACAAAGTTAATGTGTAATACACCAACCATCTCAAGTTTAAATAATTTTATAAATGTTAAGACAATCAAATAGGTTCAAAAATATACGGGCTGCTACATCCTTCCCTCCTTAGGAACATTCGTCCTCGAATGTTAGTAACATTATCCAATTTACACATATTCAAGTCTAAGTTCATTCTTCATATTATCACATACGCATAATGCTTATAGGTACTTATTTGTTTTTGCTCCAATTCTGCATCTTGCACTTGTTCTTCTGTTTGAAATAAATGCGGGTATTTAGACTTCATCATTTCTTCGGCTTCCCATGTGATTTCTTCTACTTGTTGATTTCTCCAAAGTACCTTTACGGAAGCTACTTATTTATTCCTTAACCTCTTCACTTGTATATCCTCTTCATAGGTGAGATCCTCTGTAACTTGTACCTCTTTGATGGGAGCAATACGAGATGGATCTCTTATGCACTTTCGAAGCATTGAAACATGAAACACTGGATGAACTATGGAGAGTTCTTGGGGTAGTTCCAATCCATACGCGACTTGATCAAATCTTCAAACAATCTTATGTGGCCCTATATAACATGGACTCAACTTTCCTTTCTTTCCAAATCTCATTACCCCTTTCATTGGTGACACTTTCAAGAATACCCAATCACCTATGGCAAATTCTAGTCCCCTCCTTATAACATCGACATATGACTTGTGTCGAATTTGAGCCATTTGTAGCCGCTGTTGTTTCACCTTAACTTTCTCCATAGCTTGATGAACAAGATCTGGACCAATTAAAGCAGTTTCACCCGCTTCAAACCATCCAATTGGTGATCTATGCTTTCTTCCATATAAAGCTCCATAAGGTGTTATTTTGATACTTGAATGATAACTATTGTTGTAGGCAAATTCAATAAGAGATAGATGATCATCCCCACTACCTTTAAATTTTAGTGTGCAAGCTCGTAGCATATCTTCAAGTGTTTGGATAGTACATTCTGCTTGTCCATCTGTCAGAGGATGAAAAATTGTACTCAAATTCACTTGGGTTCCCAAACTCTTCTGAAAATATTTCCAAAAATGTGCAGCAAATTGATCTCCCCTGTCTGATATAATAGAGATTGGAATTCTGTGCAATTGAACTATCTCTTTAACATACAACCGTGCATAATCTTCAGTTGTATAGGTGGTCTTGACAGGTAGGAAGTGTGCTGACTTGGTAAGCCTGTCAACTATTACCCATATGGAATCAAACTTCCGAAGTGTACGAGGCAAACCTGTGATGAAATCCATGTTAATCATGTCCCACTTACAGACTGGAAGATTTATACATTGCATATAACCTCCAGGTTTCTGATGCTCTACTTTGATAATTTGGACATTGGGCTACAAATTCTGCAATGTTCTTCTTCATGTTCCCCCACCAATACATTTCCTTCAAATCATGATACATTTTGATGGCTCCTGGATGAATAGAATACCGTGAATGATGCGCCTCTGTCATAATCCATCTACTTAGCTCATCTACATCCGGTACACACAATCTACTCTAGCACTGAAGCACTCCCTCTTGCGTAAGATCAAAGACCTTCGTCAAACCTTGCTGTACATTTTCTTTTAGCTGCAGTAACATAGGATCCGCATACTGTTTCTCTTTCACTTCAGCTACTAATGAAGATTCTGCAGCATTTTGCACAATAACCCCTTCGTTTGAAGATTCAAGAAGACGAACTCCCAAGCTGTCTAGTTGATATAGATCCTTGACTATACCTTGCTTTTCGGTCAACTGGCCATTAGTGCTTCCTAATGCTTTGCGGATTAATGCATCAGCTACCATATTTGTTTTTCCCGGATGGTATAAGATATCAATATCATAATCTTTTAAGAGTTCCAGCCACCTCCGCTGCCTCAGATTTAAGTCCTTCTGCTTAAAGATATATTGCAAACTCTTGTGATCAGTATATATATCAACATGAACCCCATACAAGTAGTGGCTCCATATCTTTAGAACAAATATCACAGCTGCTAGCTCAAGATCATGTATTGGATAATTTCTCTCATGTGGCCGCAACTGTCTTGAGGTATAAGCTATTACATTACCGTGCTGCATCAATACACATCCTAAGCCAACTCTTGAAGCATCACAATATACTGCATACCCTTCTGTGCCTTTCGGAAGCACCAATACAATTATAGTCGTCAATTTATCCTTCAGCTGTTGGAAACTCTTCTCACAGGCATCATTCCACTGGAACTTGGTTGCCTTGTGTGTTATCTTTGTTAAAGGTGTAGAGATAGAAGAAAATTCTTCAACAAATCTTCTATAATAACCTGCCAATCCAAGAAAACTACGAATCTCTGTAAGCGTCGTAGGTCTCGGCCAATTCTTCACCACTTCTATCTTTTGTATATCAACCCTTATTCCTTCATCCGACATAATATGACCCAAGAATGCTACAGATTTTAACCAAAATTCACACTTAGAGAACTTTGCATATAACTTACGATCACAAAGAATTTGTAACACCTGTCGTAAGTGATTAGCATGGTCCTCTGTTGACCTTGAATAAACCAGAATATCATCTATAAATACTGTCACGAACACATCTAAAAATGGCTTGAACACCCTATTCATCAAATCCATAAAAACTGTTGGTGCATTTATTAGTCCAAATGACATAACTAAAAATTCATAATGACCATACCGTGTTCGAAAAGCCATCTTGGGTATATCTTTTTCTCTAACCCTTACCTGATGATAACCCGATCTCAGGTCAATCTTTGAGAAACATTTGGCACCCTGTAACTAGTCAAATAAATCATCAATTCTGGGGAGGGGATATTTATTCTTGACGGTGACCTCATTCAGTTGTCGATAATCAATACACATTCTCAATGTGTCATCTTTCTTCCGTACAAATAACACTGGTGCACCCCAAGGGGACATACTAGGCCTTATGAATCCCTTTTCCAGCAAGTCTTTTAATTGCTCCTTTAATTCCCGTAACTCTTTTGGGGCCATTCTATACGGAGGAATAGAGATAGGTTGAGTGTCTGGCATCCCATCCATACGAAACTCTATTTCCCGTTCTGGAGGTAAACCTGGAAGATCTTCAGGAAATACATCAGGGAATTCATTTACCACTGGAACCGTTTGAAGAGTTGGGGGCTTCACATCGGTGTCATGCACTCTTACTAGATGACACATATACCCCTTGGATATCATTTTCCTTACCTTAAGATAGGAAATAAATTTTCCTCTCGGTGTTCCAACATTACCCCTCTATTCAAGGACGGTCTTTTGTGAAAAATAAAAACGTACATTCTTAGCTAGGCAATCTACCGTGGTATAACAAGAAGTCAACCAATCTATACCCATTATAACATCAAAATCTACCATTTCCAGCTCAATAAGATCAACCAATGTATCATGACCACACATAGTTACTATACAATTACGATAGACTTTTTTAGCTACAATAGATTCACCAACTGGTGTAGATACTTCAAATGGCTTAACTAGTAATTCTAGTGTTCTTTCAAATTTTTTCAGCAATCAATGGAGTGACATATGACAGGGTAAAGCCCGGATTAATCAATGCATATACATTATGTGAAAAAATGGATAATGTACCTGTAACTACATCAGGAGAAGCCTTCAAATTCTGCCGATCCGCTAAGGCATAGGTACGGTTCTGTACCCCACTAGAAGTAGCTGCTCCTCTAGCACCTCTACCATGCCCCATAGGCTGTACACCCGACGAGGATGATGCAACAGCTAATCCCGTAGGTCGCGTCATACTACCTGTGCCCCTTTGTATACACTCTCTCCTCATGTGCCCCGACATCCCACACCAATAACAAACATTCGTTCCAAACTAGCATTCACCTAAATGAAGCTTCCCGCAGTGCTGACACGGCTGACGAGAACATCCCGCCGTCTGTGAACCTCGAATCCCACTATTTTGCCCAAAATAGCTACCTCTAAACCCTCGAAATTGGGATGGAGTACCTGCCATAGGGTAAGAAAATAATGGTCTAAGCGGTCTATTAAAAACCTGAGGCCTACATTCTCCTTGGGACACCATAAACTCTCCCATAGGTCTAGCCCTCTTTGATGGCCCTCTTTCAAATTCTTGCACCCTTCTCCTGTGCCTTTGATTTTCTATCTTTTGTGAAAAAGCTGGACCAACTTGTCCTTGATTTTGTATAGCAACTATCTGAGTCAACATGTGCACCGCATTCCGTAAATCCTGCTCAGTAGCATTAACATGTGGTTTGGCAGGTACTTCTCTCCTTCTCGACTCTCCTGGAGCTGGAAAAGTAGAAGAAGCCCGCGAGGCAAATTTAGTTTCAGCCCCACCCTGAGTAGCTTGGTCAGGTGGTGATTTACTAGTTCCTTCTCCGGCAAGCATGTCTACCTTCTTACCTTTGCCCCTACCTCGTCTTGTAATCGGCATATTACTATAATAAAGAAAACCAATTTCAACGGTTATATATGATTCCACCTACAACTTTGGCTCTAATGCACGATCTAAGAAATGAAGAAAAGAAACAACACTTAAATGTCCTGTAGCCTCCTACTTATAAATGTGGTGCACAACACATCCATAAGCAAGACTCTACTCATACACGGCTTTGTAGACACCCTTAGAACGACTTGCTCTGATACCACTTTTTTCACCCCTCAAATCCCATTGGGGCGGACTGGTACTCGAAGTCGTTAAGGCCCGAGAGAACCAACCTTCATTCATACGCACGTCGCTAAATGAACTACATTCTGTCAGACAGATACAAGATGTCAAAGACGGGCGTTATGGAAAGATATTCATATAGATATGAAACTTGGCCGTTAGGACCATCACGTTAAAAACATACATTCCTTCATTTGTCCCACAACGTCTACAAAGCCTCTAACAGATACAGACCCAAGCCTAAAGTCAGGACAAGTCCCCGCTTTATACAACCTTTACATAGTACCAAAAAAATGTTCACATGTGACTCGAAAAGCCCCGAATCAAGCTGGAGCTCACCAACAGTCTGTAGATGACCCGTATCCTACTGTGGAGGTCTACTAGCTCTTGTGCCTGCAGTAAGTAAGGTAAGTCCCCCAAGGGACGTCAGTACAAAAGAATGTACTGAGTATGTAAGGCTAAAAGCAACTGCATGAGATATAGGAACTCAAATGGAATCAAATACAAGTGAATAAACATTATGGATAAACCACCGTTCTGTATGAGTGGAACCATGTACATTACATTCATTACTTTCTTTGCTTTTATGTTCATCATCATTATCATTCATCATATCGTGCCCAGGCCCCAACTGATCAGTGGGTCGTAACATAACATAACATTGGGATCGGCTCGAGCTAGGCTTATGCCCCTTTGAGCTGCCACCCATAAATCAATAAAGCAGGTTCGGCTCGAGCTAGGCTTATGCCCCATTGAGCTGCCCCCTGTCAGGTTTGTCTCGAGCTAGGCTTATGCCCCATTGAGCTGCCCACTGATCCAATAATCTTGGGATCGGCTCTAGCTAGGCTTTCGCCCCTTTGAGCTGCCAGCCGGACTCAAAGAAACACATATATGCATTAATGCATTTCTTTTCTTTTGTGAGATTGATACATTGGTGGTTATAACATTATTGGAGCTTTGGAACATCAATCAATGAATAAGATACATATGAATAACAATTTCCAACAAACCTGAAATGAGATACTTTGAAACATTTCGAAATGGAAACAAGTATGGTAACAATGTGAACAATAGATGCTGCCAAAGGATACGGGAAGAGTAACCTTACATACCTTATCTTCCTAATATGAATACAATAATCCAATATGTGAATACAACAGTTCAGCTCCTTCCTTACATTTTACTCTACAACACAAGTACATAACGGAGCTCACGTTAACAATTAACTACATTAACAGTGCACAAGAAGATAATGAGCTACATGACTGCCATATAACATCATTTCACCTTTCTACAAAACAATTCACTGCATCACCATAACAGCAACACCAAAACATTCCACATATTAACCAAGGTATCACAAACCGATAGCATTTCACCCCAAGTTTATAGTTTACACTTCCCCTTTAACACCACGTCACATTTACTCCATCAAGTCACTTAAATACCTTTCACAATGACACATTAAAAACAATCCATAATTGATATAATTCAACATGCCTCTAAACAACCCCTTAGAGCCATTCAAAGGGTACCATAAGTTGATGATTGCATCCAAGAAGTGTATAGGGGCCTTGGGGGGTCAAAGAGAAGCAAAAACAATCAAAACGAAATTCTGGATGGACCTGCGAGACCACATAAGCCCAAAGGTGGGTGAGGTGCAGCCACAGGTTCCCATCTGGCCTTGTCCAGGGCCAATGCCCCATCCGCTCCCGCAGATGCCCCATCCGCGAAGGCGGATGCCCGGTTCGGCCAAAATGGATCTCTTTTGGGTCTATCTTTGTAATAAATGGTACATGGCCATGAGTAATCTTCTCTTTTCATATTTTAGGTTAACTTGGATTCCAATGAACAACCATGGTTTCACAACGCACATGAACATCACAAAACTATATTTTTCTTTCAACACACTACCAATTTCATGCACAATTTCATAACAACAATTCCATAAGTCATATACCAAGAGAAAGAAAGTTAGGTACATAACTACATATTACATGTTGAAATTTAATCCATCAAATTCACTTCCTTCAAGACCACAAGTCCACTTTCAAGTTTAGAAGGCAAAACCCTTTACCGATTAAGCAAAAGTAGACTGTTTTACACATAGTGGGCTGCTCAACTCTTTGTCAACATAACCAACATGATTTACACACCATCTTATGCATATAATAGACTAAATCATGAGAGTAAATACTTACCAAAGCTTGCAAGAGGATGATCTTGTCCAAAGGGATTAGTTGCTTAGGGTTTGAGAGAGGAGAGAATATTGTGGAAAAATCTAGAATGAGGCATGTATGTTTTGTTGATAAAAATCTGATTTTGTGCCTTTTATAGTCCCTCATGGTCATCCTTAGCCAAACATTAATGTGTGTTTACTTGGTCAACTTAGGAATGGGTCATTTTTCCATTTGGGCCATGTCTTTTGCTTAATTTTTGGGCCTCATTTGAGCCCATAATCACAAGATTAAATTCAGCCCAACAAAGTTAATGTGTAATACACCAACCATCTCAAGTTTAAATAATTCCATAAATTTTAAGACAATCAAATAGGTTCTAAAATGTACGGGGTGTTACAATCTCAATACGAGTGCGACCTGCGGTGGCTGATATTGTGTTGTTTGGTGTTGATATTTGAGGTGTTGGTGTACTCCAGAGTTCGAGGCAGATTCTAGACCTCTTATCTTAGTTTGTCTTTACTTACTTTCAAAGACAAATTTGTGTATTTCAGTTTTTCGGAGTTATATTAGATGCACTTATACTTGTGACACCAGTATCTTGAGGATTATGTATTTATTTTCGTTCGAATACTTATGCTATTTACATATTGTGGCCTGACTTTGTTCTAGAAGTCTCGCAATTACTCATTTCTCTTCGCATGTTGTATGCCCTTTCTTTTCGGGTTTTGGTTTGCCTACCAAGGCTGGATCGAGGTATGTGTCATCATGACCTCAACTTTTGGGTCGTGACACCAACAAGGCCCAAAACTACTCAACAAATCAGACAAAATAAAGAAAATACTTGTTAATTGTTTTAAATAATATGACTATGATTATGTCAAATAATTATTAGTTAGTTATTTCGAATATGTGAAGATATTTATTTTTTTACTATTAATCTAGGATGTCATACAAGTTAATAAAAAATAAATAATAAAAATTAAGATAATATTTTCATTAAGAAATAGATAAGCAAAACATATAATATTTACTTAAATTGTACAAAATAATTATATATATAAATCAACAGGTTTAACATGCCCCCCCCCCCCGCCAATCATTTTTATCCCCCTTCTTCCTACTCTTAATATGAGGATGTTGTACGACATGATCATTCGTCTTATCATAACCCTTCCCCTTTATTGTTGCATTAATAGGGGTGACTTTCCGTAAACACTTCTATGAATGATCAACATAGTATACTCCGGTTTAATGTTATCCTCATCCATCTCATCTGAAACTGGGATCGCACGCATCAAACTATACACCAGAAAAATAATTAAAATGAGAACTAATTTAAATTAATAATAAAACATGTGAAAATGAATATAATTTAAATTAATATTGAAAATAATTAACATGTGTCTAGACGGAGACTAGTGTAGGATGTCAAGTCATCCCCTAAGCGGGATCCTAGGTGGGTGGCTCCTAAACGAGATCCGAGGTGAATGAACTCTCATAAGCAAGAAATACAACATATTAAGTACCTTTTTGTATTTAAAAGAAGTGCTTTAGTTTTCAAAAACTAATTGACGTATCTTCTAGAAGATCATCAATGTCGATTGCACCATCAAAAATCAGGCGTCTACCTCCCTCCAAATCACACAAAGAATAGTTCTCTAAGTCTTTGTTCAGAGCTACCAAATCCATTTCATCACGCGTTGGGATGTAAGTGTCCAGACTCGACCTAGAGAAAGATAGAGATATATCTAAAGAAATGTTTGATGGAATCAACTATATATGTTAGATCAAGAGTCGGAGATAGAACTAGCATTGGCTCTAGATCTAGCTCTGAATTTGGAACTGGCTTGGATTTGAAACTAGAGTTGTATTTGGAATTAGCTTGAATTTGAAACTAGAGTTGCATCTGATTTAATTATCTATTCTATATTAAAAGTAAATGTTGTTTGAACTTTTTGTCCTTCATTATAAGACTCCACAATAGACAAAACTATTATTTACTATTTTCTTAAAATATTTTAAGAGCTTGAAATCAATTAAAACTTTGTTTATTAAACCTTTCATATTTAAACTATTACGTAGGAAGTCCTAATTATATTATATTTAAAACCAAATATAAACTCATACCAAATATAAGAATTTGGTTCGTTAAGGAGTGTATATTTTGTTGAGAAATCAAATGTCGTTTATGACTTTTTTATTAGGTTTAGGATTCTTAGTTTTTTCTTTATTTAGGATTTTTTATAATTATTAATAATTGTTTTTTTTTAAAGAAAAGCATATCGCCATGCATGTATAATTAACTTTTCTTTAGTTAGATTTAGGATTCTTTAGGTTTTTCTATATTTAAGATTTTTATGCCGTGTCGATTTATTAAGCTTGTACTTATAAATTCTTTCGTTATTTCAAAGTTATTATAACTCTCTCTCATTAGGGATTTTAAGTTGGTATTTATATGTTTCCACCAATATAAGACATACTAGATGCAGGGAGTCCGTGCCACCACGGGCCCAACATGTGTTATTTTCTTGGTCCCAATTTATGCAACACAAATAAAATTTGAATGGTCAATCAATTTTTTGTATGATTTTAAATATTTTAAGTTGTTAATTAATATTATGATTTATTATAAGGCACAAATCTCAAAAAGTAGGCGTAACTAATAATGAAGAGAAGAATTATTGATTTCTTTGGTCAAATTACATGAATTGGAACACTAATATTTACTACTTTATATATAGCCACAAAATAAAAATAGATGGGCGAATCAGTCAATTTGTTTTTCGACTCAAAGCTACTTTATATTCTCACATATTAAATATTTTATGTTGTTAATTATTATGATTTATAGTACTTTTTACGTAATTTTAAAATAATATATGTTACTTCTTATGTCTCAATTTATGTAACTATGATAGAATTTCGAGAGTCAACCGAACATTTTATGTCTTTTAAATATTTTAAATTATAAATTATTGTAATTTATAGCACTTTTTATACCACTTTCAAATAATTATCCGAATTTACGCGGCACCGATAGAATTTTGAGAATCAATCAATTTTTTTACTATGCATTTTTAATATTTTTAAAATTTATTATTGTGATTCATAGTTTTTTTTACGTAACTTTCAAATAAATATAAGTAATTCTGAGGAAATAGATGGGTAAAATTGTCATTTCGCAGGTTGACCCTAAGCTCCTCAAATAATAATAAGTGGGACTTTGAGAAGCTTATTTGTGATTTTGAAAGTTGACCCTAAGCTCCTCTCATTCCCATTTTTTAAATAATTGTCTCAATTTATGCGACACCGATAGAATTTCGAGAATCAATCATTTTTTATTATGCCCTTTAAATATTTTAAAATTAATTATTGTAATTTGTAGCATTTTTTTTTTACGTAAATTTTAAATAAATATAAGTAATTCTGGAGACGTCCTCAAATAGTAGTAAGAGGGACTTTAAGGAGCTTAGTTGTTATTTTTGAAACTAATCAAATAGTAATAAGTGAGACTTTGAGGAGCTTAATTGTCATTTTTGAAACTTGACCCTAAGCCCAATATATTTTACTTGTTTAAAAATATTTTAAGTTAATTATTGTGATTTATATGATTATTTTTTTGTAATTTTTAGATAAATGGAAAGAGTATTAAATACAAATAGAGGAAATTGAACTCAATTTCCAACAATAAAGAGATAAATATGATATATACGGATAATTATATGCTATAATACATATGTGAAATTAAATTCTAATATATCAATTAGCTTTTCGACCCCAAGCTACTTTATGTTCTCAGGTATTAAATCTTTTATATTGTTAATTATGGTGATTTATAGTACTTTTTAAGTATTTTTCAAATAATATATGTTACTTCTTATGTCCCAATTTATGTAACTATGATAGAATTTCGAGAGCCAACCGAATATTTTATGTCTTTTAAATATTTTAACTTGTTAATTATTGTAATTTATAGCACTTTTCATATCACTTTAAACTAATTGTCCCAATTTATGCGGCACCGATAGAATTTCGAGAATCAGTCAATTTTTTTTATCATGTCTTTTAAATATTTTAAAATTAATTATTTTGATTCATAGTATTTTTTTAACGTAAATTTTAAATAAATATAAGTAATTCTGGAGAAGTCATCAAATAATAATAAGTGAAACTTTGAGGAGCTTAGTTGTCATTTTGAAATATTGACCCTAACTCCTCAAACATCACAATATTAATTATTATGATTCATAGTAAATTTTTTTTACATAAATTTTAAATAAATATAAGTAATTCTAAAAAAGTCTTCAAATAATAATAAGTGAGATTTTGAGGAGCTTAGTTATCATTTTGGAATGTTGACCCTAAGCTCCTCAAACATCACTCTCCTATATATTAGAAATTTGTATTGTCGTCTTCTTTATTTACTTAACTTTTTCGCTTGCTTTATTAGAATTTTTGTTAATTGTTGTGTTGTCTTTATTTATTTTTCTGTTTTAACATTATTATATATATTTTTATAGACAATTCCTAATTGAGAAGTTTTTTTGTTTTTTTTGAAATCTTGATAGTATATGTGATTTAAGAGATAAATTTGCTTGTGATTTGAGGTAAGTTTTCTAAAATTTTACTATGTTCTTGATGTTTACAATAATAAATTATCATATATTCTTGATAGACAATTGTTAATTGAACATTTTTTGTATGCAATTTTAGTATGTTCGTGAAGTCGTAAATACAATTGCTAATTGAGAATTTCTTTTGTGAAATCTTGATAGTGTCTATGATTGAAGAGACAGATCTGCTTATGATTTGAGGTAAGTTTTCTAAAATTTTAGTATGTTCTTGATGTTTATAATAATAAATTATCATGTACTTTTTAGAGACAATTGCTAATTGAGAAGTTTATTTTGTGATTTTAGTATGTCCTTGAAGTTTACAATAATAACTTATCATGTATTTTTGAGAGACAATTGCTAACTAAGAAGTTTTTAGAGAAAAATAGATTTGGGTATAGAATTTTCTTACTAATTGAAATTCTGATAGTATCTATGATTAAAAAGATAAACTTGCTTGTGATTTAAGGAAAATTTTTGTATGTTTTTGAAGTTTACAATAATAAATTATCAAATATTTTTTATAGACAATTCCTAATTGTGATTTTTTTTTGTGTGTGTGAAATCTTGATAGTATCTGTGCTTTAAGAGACAAATTTGCTTGTGATTTAAAGTAAATTTTTAAAATTTAACTATGTTTTGATGTTTACAATAATAAATTATCATATATTTTTGATAGACAATTGTTAATTGAGCATCTTTTTTTTTTGTGTGTGTGATTTTAATATGTTTTTGAAGTTTAAAATAATAAATTATCATGTATTCTTCATCCGAATAAGTCATGCTGGAATATGGGTTCGGGACATCGGATTGAAAACCAAAAAGAAATGTCTAGGCTTACAACAATATTAAGAATTTTCAAACAATTATAATATTTAAGTTAAGAATATTGACGACTCATAGTCTAAACTAAAATTCACTAAAAATGGAAAGGTCCTTATAAAAGTGATTTGAATTTTTTGTCCTTCATTACAAGACTCTGCAATAGACAAAACTGTCATTTACTATTTTTTAAAATTATTATTTAATCTTTTGTTTATTTAATTTAAGATTCATTTTTTAGATTAGAATTCACTTTAGGTTATGGACTATTCCACAAAAATTATCGTAAGCTCCAATTGAAAGGAAAAAATTAGGTCTAAGTTTTAGTATTTAATACCACATTTATTTAATAAATAATTTAATTTTGTAGGTTATAAATATCTTAATCTATTATTTTCTTAATATTTAAAAATTTGAAATTAACTGAAATAAATAATTATTAAATTTTAATTTTCAATAATCAAAGGCTACACGTGCGAGGCACGTGCCTTTAAACTAGTATTATATAAAAGTGTGAAGGTCCTTAGAATTGTTGATTAAACTTTTTGCCCTCTATTAAAATACTCTATAATAGACAAAAATGTCATTTACTATACAATTGTAATTACTAATAATTATTTTTTATTGAAAAAATCAAAATTATCGTGTCTATATAATTGACTTTTTCTTTAATTTGGTTTAGAATTCTTAGAATTTTTTATTATTTTGGGGTTTTACTGTCGTATTTCTTTCCTTCTTTGTTTAGGTGTTGGTAGCTTATAAAATTTAAGATATTATATCAATTATTAATACTTAAAAAAATATAAGTTAATAGTCAAATATATTTTCGTAGGTTAAAACAAGGGGAAAAAAGACTTTAATAGAAGAATAAGTAGAAAACTAATTATATTTGTCCATATTTAGGTAACTCTTTCTTAGAGGAAATTTTTTTAATTTCTATAAATTGAGAATCATTACTTTTTACAACAATACAATAGCATTTACGATATAATTGATCCTCAAATGAAGTCTTGTTTAGGGAGAGATTATTCTCTGAATAGTTATTTTTATTTTTTATATAAGACATATGTCGTTTAAGGTTTCTTTGTTGCTTCTGCACAACACTCTTTTGTTTCGATCACAACAACATGCTCATAATTTAAGTTCAGTCATATTCTAAAGGTACATCAAGAGCTTCAACTCAATGGATAATGCAGATCACATGAACACTGTTATGCTTCTTTTTTGGGATTCAAAAGATATGAACAAGGGTGTACTAAAAAAGAAGATGAAGTGAACAAGAGACCATTGTGTAGCTCTAACCAAATTCACTTTAGATTATTAATTTATTGACAATCCGTAGAGGTATGTTATGCAATATATTTTTAAAAAAAATAGAATTTCTCTTCTCATCTATGGTATCCTCTTTTTGTGTTATTGGGTGTGAAGTTCTATAGATTAATATTATTTATAACCATAAATTGATTATTTTGTAATTCTCTTTTATATCTTTCAAAGTACGTAATTTCATTAATGATTTGTTATCAATAGAATTAGAATATTTTCAAAGTATACTTTTATGTTCCTCTCAGCGAAAGCTAGAACTTTTTATCTTAAAGAGGAACATACATAAAATTAAAGTGGAACATATCTTTAAGTACATTTTTTATCTTAAATATTTTACATTGTTTTTTTAAAGTTCTATCTTAATAATATAATGTACACGCAATAATTTATTCTTTTTACATGCATTTATTATTATTAACATGATATACATATGCAAAACACATATACTTAACTAGTATTATATTAAAAACACGACGGTCCTTAAAAATATTAATTGAACTTTTGCCCTTCATTAAAGTCTTGTTTGGAAAGTCATCCTGGGATTTGAATTTGGTGTAATTGGGTGTAATTACATTGTTTGGGCGGTTTGGTTGGCCAGATAATTACTTGGTCATCAGGTAATTATGTGTAATTGACAGGGGTAATTATACTGTCCAATTCTCAGGGGAGAGCTGTGAATTTCTGGTAATTACATGATATAATTACAAGGTTACTTTTTAATTTCTTTTTTTTTTAATTTATTTTTTTATTTCTATTATTTTAAATTATTTTTATTTTATTATTCTAATATTTTTTTAAAAATATATTTTTTATTTTACATTATTTATATTTCATTTCCCAACCTTTATTTCTTGGGATTCCATGCGATTGTTCGTATTTATTTTTTTTAATTTTTAATTTAGTATAATTGTGTTAGTATTTTAATTTTTGAATTAAAGTAAAATTCATTGTTGAATAAGATTATAGACGTACGTTTTTCTTTTCTTTTGAATTATATTTATGTATATTATGTTGAAATTTGACATAAGAGTATTATGTTAACTTTTTTTTTTGTTTTGAATTTTGAACTTACGTTATATTTTCTATTCTAATTTATTCGTTTTAGTAGTATTGACTTGATATTTCATATTGTTTTAATAGTTAGAATTGATAGATTATCTTTTTGTCAAATCTTTCAATAATTTTATGACATTATATTTATAATGTTAATCTTTTTGTGAAACATGCTGATAGCATCTACGGTAGCATACCTTCATTAAAGTTGATGGGTTTCAATGGAAAATCAAGAAGATGTTTATCGTGGAAGAAGTATCCAAGAATGAGCCCAAGAAGATGCTTATCATGGAAGAATATGCCAAAAACGTGTCCAAGAATTATGGAGAAGAATGGGCTAAATGCTACCCATATTTCATGATTCAAATCTAAGCCCAAATGAAAGAAGATTGGGCCCATATGGGTTTTGATTAAATTTGGAAACTTTTTCTTATTTTCTTAGGGGAAAATTTTTGGTAATATTTTTACATGTTTTTCTAATTTAAAAGTTTCCTAGTTTTAAAATTTCCTAGTTTAAAAGTTTTCTAGTTTAAAGTTTCCTAGAATTATTATTCCCATAAAAGTAGGATTTGAATCACATGCTATTTGGGATAGGTTCCCCTATATATATAGGGATGCATTTTGTTATTTTCAGAAAGACATTTTTAATATTATTTGAGAAATTTCTCTTCTTTACACTTTTGAGTGTGGTGACTATGGATTTATCTTGCAACTCTATAAAAATGATTCTTTAGGAGATAAGATTAATTCTTAATTTGATAGCTTTGGTTTCAATTAAAGTTAATTAAAGAAGCTGATTAGTCTTATACTAATTGTTGTCTTTAATTTTTTTTGAAATATGGGTCTAGATCACTTTTGATCTTAGTTTTTGAATTGACTCTATTAGTATCATATTAGTCTTAATTCGTTAATTTTGAATACTAAGATCAATTAGGTTTCTTAGCACTTAATCTCGAAATTGGGGATTTAATTCTCAAATTTTGCCTATCTTTAATTTCTTGTCTTTAATCCTAGTATTTCCGCTTCCGCATTATTTTTTTATTTATTTAAGTAACCCGATTCTTATCAAGTGGTATCAGAGCGATTCTATCAAGGTTCCGTTCTTGATAATCTAGGGAGTTTCAAAAAAAATTAAAACAAACTATTTATTTATTTATTTATTATTGTTAAGCTACAAGCCAAAAAAATGAAAAAAAAATAGAAAGAAAATTCAATTGTTTGAGAATTAAGGTATTATCCAAAAAAAAAAAAAAAAACCTCCGAATTGTTTTTGTGTTTCTTGATTTCCAACATCAAGAAGGAAAATCAAGAAGAGGGGAAATTGAAATTTTTTTCTATTTACACAAATTGGTCTTTTTCTTCTCTCATCAAACCCAATTTGTCTGAGTATTGATAAATTCTTTTCCTTCTACATATTACTTCTAAAAGGTTGTTACTAGTAGGGTTTATAGATAAATTCTGAAGGATCCAGCTAAAGGTGGTGATTTGAGTGGAAAAAGGCAAGAGAGAGATTAATAGAACGGAAAAAAGTCAAATTGAGAGATACTTTTTTCTTTAATTTTTGGAGATGTGTCAAACCGGAAAGGATACTGATGCTGGGACTCAAAAAATGACATAGCCGAGGCACTTAGAAGGATTTCTGCTAGACTAGATGCGTTATAGGTCACCCAAAATCCATCTAACCTGGTGAACATAGCTGATTTAAGGGGGAGAAGTATTTTTCATACAAGGTGTGGGATAAAAGATGATATTTTCTTTATGATTATTGATTTTGAAAGTGGTGCTAATGTGATAAGTTCATACTTGGTTGAGAAGTTGGAAATTATATGCATCAAACACACTACTCCTTATAAGCGGTAAAGGTTGAATGGTTTTGGTGAACTTAAGGCGATTAGACAATGCATGATTTCTTTCTCCATTGGGAGGTACTCTAATAATGTTCTTTGTGATGTAATTCCAATGCAAGATTGTCATATCATGCTTGGGCGTCCATGGCAGTTTGATGGGAATACAATTTATGATAGGGGAAAGAATAGAGTTTCTCTTGAGCTAAACAAAAGAAAATATATACTTACACCTTTAACTCCACCCCAAGTTTATAAAGATAAGAAATGTGTGAAAGAAATAATGAAAAATTTTGAGAGAGAAAAGAATGGGAGGAGTAAGGGAGTGCATATTGAAAGAAGCTTGTGAAGGGCGTTTGTGAAATAAGCTTGTGAATGAGTTAGATGATTTTTCCTTTCTTATTCTAGTGTCGAAACAATTTTTGTGTGATGACTTATTGAAATATGATTCTTTCTATGGGATAAGACGTAATTCTTCAAGTCTTGGTGATTGTAAAGTTAAAAAGGTGTTTGCTGCTAGTGATGAGGAAATACATGACTATTATGATACTAGTGATCAAATATCCTTTGTTGACCCTATTCATGATTCCTTGGTGGAGAATTTGAGCAATTACTTAGAATTTAGTGGAGATTCTATTTTGAGATTGAAAGATTCTTCTAACCTTCTTGAAAACTGTAACGACCCGAGACTGTCCCCTAGTTGTCACACGGTGCTTAGAGTCTCAAGTGACCCTAAGCCAACCCATGGTCTGGCATGAAACTAAGTAAACAGTATAAAATGGGATTCACTGAGCGAAAACTGAAATCTTAATAATATAATAATATTTAAAATAAAATTCAATACTGAAGTCAAAATGGAAATCATCTAATAAACCATAAAGCTAAACAAGCTAGTCTGTCTTCCTGAAAACCTCTACTAAGATGAGTTGCTGGGACAAGCCCCTGGCTAACTCTAACTGTCAGAAAACTGAATGACTAAAACAAAGAAAGTAAACATAAGTCTTGTCCTCGGAAGATGAGGACTCACCAAACTCTGCTGCTGAGGTGATATGGGATTGTGCTAACCGCGAGCTGGATGATGAGCGTCTGAACCTATATTATGATACAATATAGCGCAAGAGAAAGTATGCGGTCAGTACTTTAAATGTACTGAGTATGTGAGATATGCACTATTCTATATAGAACTGAACATGATAAACATACAAGACTAAATTGAACATGAGATTAAGGAATGTAAGATGATACAATGACCAAGTAAATAAACATGTAACTGATCAATACTGTAGTGAATAAACTGAATACAAGGTCAATGCAAGATATGGGTCTGAAACTTGGGGGATACTATAACCGACATAGACCATGCGAGTAATATGGAATCCAACCTATAACCCAAGTTGGGAGGGTGTCCTATACCTTGCCAAGGGTAAGAATCATGATTGGCGTGATCACTCATGAGCCCATTAGGGCAAAACATAATATCATACTACGGTAGCACGTAGTTTTGAGACTTGGGTTTTGTTGAACCCTAGTCCAACTCGGTGCTAAGTATTACTCCCAACTGAACATAATTGATAGCTCGATGAGATGACATATCTAGATGTCAACCTGTCCATAATCATGGATGCCATACCTGACTACCATAATACTAGTGAACTTTGCTTTTATAAGAAAATGGACCCACAATCATTGATGGCATTTCGGATACCATACTAATCGAGAAATTAATTTTGAAAAAAAAATGTTCAAATCATTGATGGCATATCTGGAGGTCATACATGTCATGTATCTTTCTATTATGAGCCGAGGTTCCTAATCATGATATGAGAACGTACATGTATATGTATATGAACCATGTATTTCTGAACACTGTGACTTGTAGGTTTATGGGAGACCTGAGATGGCTGGAGTAAAATGCATAAGATAACATATGAGAGCTAAGCTTTAGAATAACTCTAGAAGGCTAGACTTAAATCCAAATTCTTGACCCATGGAGATGCTAATAGTTTACTAGTATGTATTATCGGGAAATACTATTTTAGAATATACTTTATCAAAAATCACTACGAGGGTCTGCAAAACTAAAAAATTCAGAGTTTACTAATCCTGAAGTCTGAGATTGAGGCAGAGACACTTTATCTGAAAGCATCCTTAAACATATGAAACATAAGGACTGAATAATTAATTATCAATACATGAAGTCCTAAGTCATCGGATGTTCATAACCCGCCATCTCTAAAGAATGCAACCACTCATGACAATTTCTATGATATGAACAAGACATGTAATTTCATAAAAACAAATCTCAAAATCAAGAACTTGATAAACATTATAAGGGTTTACACTAATACTCCATAATAACTCTGAGATTTCAAGAGAGACATGTATTCATGGCTTATTCATGATGAGAAACTGAAATACCATAAAACCCATATTTTTATGAAACCCTAACCCTAAAAGATGAATTAAATTGAGTAATTGAGTTCATTTAGGGACTCAATGGGTGAAAGGAGACCATTGATGAAATCCCACATACCTGGTCTTGACGATTTCTTGACGAAAACTTTGAGTTGGGAAGCTGAATTTTGAGAGAAACCCTTGTTTAATGTTCTTAAAAGTTGGGAGAGGAATGAACGATGATTTATTGCTATGGAATGAGGGACAACATTTTTGTATCAGTTATAGGCGCATTTAGGATTAAATGACTAGTTTACCCTTGAAAAACTAATTGAAAAATGAAATTTTAACGTTGCCGTAACCACTAGTGTGGCACGGTGAAATAGTGGAGCACTACTGGCGTGGCACTCCAAAATCACAGAGGAGGAGATCCGTGGCACATTGAAATTGAGGACCTTCACTGTTTTAACCCCGAAATTCAGTTTTCTTCCGCGTTACCTCCGTGACACGTCTAAAATGCAGACCTCTACTGATTCGCTCACAAAAAGACACATAACATTTTACTCCAGTATAGAATTAAGGTGAAATTGGATGCGTTAGAAAGAAAACTTAAATACCTTTCATTTGGTGGGTTTTGAGATCCAAAACTCTTCAGAATCTAGGATTTATACTCATTTGAAGTTGACTATAGATGGATTCTATACAAGAATTCAATTGGTAAGAAAGCTTTCAACTTGGCTAAGAGCTAGAAGTTACTCGTGGCCTTAATTCATATCCAAATCTCTTCACACACTAAGGAATTTATCTTAACATCTATGTACAATTTGGATACATTAGATTCGGGTCTATACACATTTGATGAACGGGTCAGTTCTTAGCTCAGAAATTTGGGGTGTTACAATATCTCCCCCTTGGGATCATTCGTCCTCGAATGTATGTCAAAGCTATAATGAGTCTATAAATAGAGTAAAACAAGATTTCTTTAGGCTATCTATGCCACATATACTAGTATGAAATAAATTATGCTAACGAAAAGGTTCTAGCTATCAATACTAAGAGAAGTAGAAGCACGAGCTATTAGCGCAAGAACTCAATACTAAGAGATATAGAAGCATGAGCTATTAGCACAAGAACTAGCATAGACATGAAGGACATAAACAAGGACGTGAACTTGGCCTTTATAGGCCGCCGTAAGACTTAGAAAGGGAACTATTATAACATTTAGAGGGAAGGAATCATAGGAATGATTTATGTGAGACATATGATGTAAGTTTATAAAGTAGGAATGATATAGTCTCAAAAATAGGCCATACACCATTTGAAGCTACATGACATGAAATATCGGCACCCTAGGTATGAGGTAAGAATAGGACTACTATGCCTTAAGCTATATGACAGCTAACTTCCATGCCTAACAACACTTCTCAAACATGGTCCTTCTTGCGAAATGTTATACCTCATTGGATGCAACTCTAAGTTCTTTTAAAGGTACACTACCGAAGTTTGCCAAAGGCTAATTCTATTAGCATACTCTTATCATGTTCGAGCCTAATTCGAAGCACTAGGTATTACTCATAGAATGAATGCACTGTCTTAACTATAGGAATCTGTATTCTATACCCACTAGGGTAAAACTTTAACAACCCACCCTGAGCTCTAATCATGGGGTTACTAGCTACCCAATATCAACATCTACAAGGTACATGCACAAAGCATTCATGCCTAACACTCAGCTGTCACCAATCCCACTGCCGCGGGATACTAAAGTCATAGAAGGACTTTACTAGGTTGATCTAGGGTAAGAGAGATATTGTCGAAACATGACTTAAGAACTTCTATAACCTTGACACTCAACAAAGGTCTGAGGAGTACAATTTAGTATGAACGAGCTTGTTCAAGAAGTTTTGTCTGAGAGTATACCTGATGTATGGCAATTTCATTAATCATTGAGAACGTATTATAAGTATGCGAGATTGAGCATACTGGGAAATCATGGGTGCATGAACCATGAGTTATATGTTATGAGACTTATGTTCATGGGTTCATGAAGCATGATTTGGATTTCTGAGCGAGACTATTACTCCTTACTCTAGGAACTGAGAATAGACATGAAATACGTACATCAAAATGACACCAGACAGAAGTAAAGTGTCGGGATGACATAAGTCTACTGAAGAGGCTATGATCAAAATGGGTCTCTACCTTTCCCTAGCCTTGTTCTAGAACCTTTTAACACTACTATCTGAATCTCCACAACCTGATTGGTTCTATACTCTAACATCTCCCCCTTATGTCAAAGTCACCACACTAAGTATGCAAGTCTCGGTCTTAACCTTCTTATTTATTCAAAGGGCTGAAGTGGGCTACATTCATGGTCTTCCACCTACCCTTTACAATAACCTGACCAACCTACGAGGATCTACTCCCCACAACTCTTTTTTTTTTGGAGTCCGCTATAATACTACTCTCTACCAATACTACTTCGTTCTACACTTTGACTATTCACTACTATGGGAGGATAAGGGCCTGAGGACTATAAATACATAAAGAAGAAAATTTGGAAACATACATGACTCGGCCTTAGGAGAACCATGCTGACTCGGCTGGTTGGAAGATGAATGAGATTGATTTAAGTGCTGACCACAGCCAGCGCGAGAGGAGGTACCTTTTTGACTTAGGCAATTGGAGGGGTTGTTGATGAAGTGAAATGAGTCTGAGTGCGAGCATCCCTGTCACTTTGCTTGGAAAAAAGACAATCCCTTAGTCGGTGGCAGGGTTTGACACACCCAAAACAACCTTCATGGCCTGCCAAACACTCCTTTATGTAGCACTTGCCACACTTGTTACAAGTAGGGTGGGAATTTTCCTTTACAACATTTCCTTAAGGACGAGATCCAAATGCTCCCCTCTTCAGATCATTATGAGGCTTGGGTGCCAAAGATGAAGTACTAGCTAATGATAACATTGACCCTGATGGCTTTCGTGGAAAAAAAGATCGGTCCTTAACCACAATCTTCTGATGGTTAGAGTTATTAATCCTTGATATGACCATCTTGTTGTCCCTTATTCTTTTCTTACCAATAGGATTTGCAGGACTATGACCTGCTGATTCAATTGAGCAGTCACAACTTGAGCTAATAGTTGGATGGCATCCCGAAACTCTATATTAGAAATGTCAGCACTTGTAGGATGATCGACTGGGGTGGAAGGGTTACCATTTAGATCACTTTTCTGACTGATTTCTTTTTGAGGAGACATATTCTGAAACACGTAAGGCATAAGTTAGAAGTATGAATAGAGTTATACTCCATCGCATGATATGATTATAAAAGAAGTGAAACTTTTCCTAAAACGTTTTATAGCCTCTCATTCATAAGTATGGTGCGTTTCACACCCATGAACAAGACTCTACTTAACACAACTTTCAGACACCTGGACACTTTAAACCTGATGCTCTGATACCAAGTTTGTAACAACCTGAGACTACCCCCCATTCGTTATAAGTGACCCCAAGCTAACCCATGGTCTGGCATGACACTAAGTATACTTATAAAATGGGATTCACTGAGCAGAAACTGAAATATTAATAATATAATAATATTTAAAATGAAATTCAATACTGAAGTCAAAATGGAAATCATATAATAAAACATAAAGCTAAACAAGCTAGTCTATATGTCTAAAATCCTCTACTAAGATGAGTTGCTGGGACAAGCCCCCAACTAACTCTAACTATCTGAAAATTGAATGTCTAAAATACAGAAAGTAAACATAAGTCTTGTCCTTGAAAGATGAGGACTCACCAAACTCTGTTGCTGAGGTGAGATGGGATCATGCTAACTGCGAGCTGGTTGATGAGCATCTGAACCTGTATTATGATAAAATATAGCGCAAGAGAAAGTATGCAGTCAGTACCTTGAATATACTAAGCATGTGAGATATGCACTTTTCTATATAGAACTGAACATGATAAACATACAAGACTAAACTGAACATGAGATTGAGGAATGTAAACTGATGCAATGACCAAGTAAATAAACATGTAACTGATCAATACTGTAGTGAATAAACTGAATACAAGGTCAATGCAAGATATGGGTCTGAAACTTGGGGGATACTATAACCGACATAGACCATGCGAGCAACATGGAATCCAACCTGTAACCCAAGTTGCGAGGGTTTTCTATACCTTGCCAAGGGTAAGAATCATGATTGGTGTGACCACTCATGAGCCCATTGGGGCAAAACATAATATCATACCTATGGTGGCATGTAGTTCTGGGACTTGGGTTTTACTGAACCTTAGTCCAACTTGGTGCTAAGTATTACTCCCAACTGAACATAATTGATAGCTCAACTGAACCTGAAAAGTCTATTCGAAGGGTTGCCTAGTGATGATCCTAATATGCATTTGGTTAACTTCATAAACAAATGCAAGTCCTTTGAATATCCAGGAGTTAGTCAAAATATGATTCGGTTGAGGTTTTTTTCGTTGTCTTTGCCTGGGTAAACGACTTTATGGTTAATTGAGCTGGCGCCTGATTCTAAAACAAACTGGAGGCAGTTGAAAAGAGCTTTCCTAGAAAGGTTCTTTTCTCCTTCCAGGATGTTACAGTTGAGGGACTAATCTAAGGCGTATTTATATGCCTTATTGCCAACTTTGACCCATGTTTACCTTAGTTTAGATAGCAATAAGTATGTAGTTTGTATTGTTTTGATGAAATATTTGATATTGTGCTAACAAATGTGATTAGACTCTTGTAGGGGAAATTGGCAACTATTTGGAGCATTTTTGGAGTGGAAAGCGAGGTTTGAAGGAGATACGAGTGAAGGATATTGAAGATAGGAGGCAAGCTAAAGATTTGGACTTGAAGAATCCAACCAATTCCACAAAGAAAAGTCGACGAAAGGAAGAAAATCGGAGCCTAAGTCCCAGGGCCGCTTTGGACAAAATTTTTACCCAAGTGGACAGCAAAGGGGCGCGCCGCTCAGGCACACCTTTTTAGAGGCAAAAATTTGCCTAAGTCCTAGGCGCGCCCAAGGGCGTGCCGAGCCGCTTTATGGCAAATATTTGCCCCGAGTTTTTATCTATAAATAGGGCTTTGGGGTTATTGTATCAAAAATCCATCATCCTTAGACTACTTTGGGCCTTTTTTGGATTGAAATTAGGTTTCATTCTTCTTCTTTTCATCTTTTATTTCGTTTTATGTTTTTTATCATATTATGATGTTAAGTCAAGTTATGAGTGGCTAAAATCCCTCATTCTTGGGGTTGAGGCTACGAACATGAATCTCTTGAGTTAAAGTTTATTGGTTTTTGCTGAAGTTTATCCATCATTGGTCATTCTTATATTCTTGATTTTACTATTTTAATATTTGATCATCATTGAAATAAATTTATTGTCTTGAGGTAAGCTCGAGAGAGAAACTTAGAGATAGAATATGGAATATAAGAAGTGTGATATTTACTCGAGGAAGGGATTCCAAGAGATTGATATGCGGTTAGGACCTAGAGGTACCTAATTCGTCGCGCTTGTTCAAATACGAGACGATAACTTAAAGGTGTTAGAATTGGTTAAACCTATCCCCGCTCGATGATGCAGTTAGGTTTCCAATTTCTAATAGAAGGTTATAGTTTGGAGATGAATATAATCATATCATTAAACTCATGATCAATAACCAAGATAAACGACTCAAATTGCTTAAACCATTCATACTCTAGAGAGAATGTTCGGAGTGCCTTGACCCTGGGAATTTACTTTTTATTGACTTTTAAATCATATTTACGAAAACTGAAGTTACGGTAGCGAAGATAGTAGTTTATATTCCGTAATCATCTAATTTTTAGTAACAAATCCCTTTTCTTTTTCGCAACACTAGTTTTTTGTTTGACATCTAAAATTGATTTCTGTTGACGAAAGTCCCTTGGGTTCGATATCCGGCTCTTTTAAAGGAGTCATTATATTACTTGAACGATCACGTACACTTGCGTGTATAGCTGGGTCGCAACAAATTTTTGGCGCCATTGTCGGGGACTTTCAAATAGATAGATTTCAATTATTGACGTTTTTACTCTAATTTTCAGCTAAGTGTTGACAACTTGATCTTAGCTATCCTATGTTGCAGGCTTACTTCATCTGAACACTAGCAAGGAACAAAGATTTGGTAACCCCGCAGTTTGAACCTGAAAGATACTTCCATAGATTGAGGAGATAGGCTGCAGATTACCCAGTCCCGCAGTTTGAACTGGCTGACGAAGGTATACGGGGTGATCCCATAAGAATTAAAGACCTAGTTATGGATAGACTTGAGCTGGCAGTGATGGCAGCTAGGACAGTTCGCGATGTGGCAATCCCACTCGCTACTAATGTGACCTCCAGTATTCAAAAACCGGTAGCTAGAGGTAGATTTGAGCTTAAACAGAACATGATGCAACTCTTGCACTCAAGTGGACAGTTTACAGGTCTTGCTCATGAGGGCCCACAGAGGCATATCCAAAATTTTCTGGAGATTAGTGATACATATATTCCTACGGGTGTGTCTTCGAATTATGTGAGACTAACTTTGTTCCCCTTTTCTCTATTGGGGGAAGCAAGGAGGTGGTTAGATGCAGAGCCGATGAATTCTATCACTACTTGGGATGATCTTGCTTGGAAATTCTTGATAAGGTTCTTCTCATTCGGAAAGACAGCAAAGCTGAGGAGCGAGATATTGAGTTTCAGACAGAGAGATGATGAAAATCTATACCAAGCCTAGAATCGATTCAAATCCATGTTGAGGGATTGTCCTCATCACCACCAAGCAAATGAAGTGTTGGTGCATACTTTTATTGAGGCTCTCGACCCCAACACTAAAATTCTACTTGATTTAGCTGCAGGTGGACAAGCTTCAGAGAAAACTTACGATGAATCATATGTTTTGTTGAATCATATTTCGCAGGGAAATCCAGATTGGCATAGTGATAACTCTAGAAATTCTACAAAGAAGGTTGCTGGGAAACTAGATGTGGATGCAGTCACTACATTATCTGCCCAAATTTCAACCACGCAAAACATGATGAACAATCACTTCAGTAGTCTGAATTTAGGGAAGCAACAAGCTCCCGTAAATGCAGTACAGCAGCAGGTTTCTGTATGTTGTGAAGTATGCGGAAGCGGGGACCATACTAGCGAGTTGTGCAGTGCAAATTCGAATTCCGTGAATTTTATGGGTAATACCCAAAGAGGAGTTGTAGCACATAATTATGAAAATACTTACAATGCTGGGTGGAAAAATCACTCGAACTTATCTTGGGGAGGTAATCAGAATCAATATAGGCCTCAAGGATATGCACCACAATACAACCAACAACAGGGTTAAGGTAATCAATTGGGTGCTAAGCCGGGAAATATGAGCGTAGAAGATATGTTGAAGCAGATTATGGCAGAGCAAGCTAAGCTGGTAGCAGATGTGAGGAACAATCAGTTGGCTACTCAAAATTTGGATAAGCAAATTAGTCAGTTAGCAAATGTACAGAATACAAGGCCTCAAGAAGGTCTTCCAAGTGACACTGATCCTAACCCGAGGAAAGTGAGTACCATTGTTACTTGTAGTGGTAAGCAGTTAAAGGATACAGTTCCACCAGCAACAGAGTTGGAGCTGAAAGAAGTTGTGGTTGAAAACGAACAAGTTGAGTCTGACAAAAGCTCCAAAGATGATAAAGTGGTCCAGAATGTAAAGTTGCCTCCTTCTTTTCCCCAGAAGTTCAAGAGGAAAAAGAAAGAAGAATGCTTTGTTAAGTTCATTGAATTACTTAAACAAGTGCACATTAATCTTCCACTTGTGGATATCTTGCAGGGTATTCCAAAGTATGCTAAGTTTGTGAAGGATATTGTGGCAAACAAGAGTAGATTGACTGAGTATGCCATAGTTGCACTGACTGAGGTGTGTAGCTCTCACATTTAAAATTGTTTACCTACCAAGTTGAAGGATCCTAAAAGCTTTACTGTAAAAATTACTCTGGGAGATCATGTCTGTGCTCGTGGTTTGTGCAATTTGGGGGCTAGTATTAATCTGATGCCTACTTCGATTTTCAAGGAGTTGGGTTTAGGTCGTCC
Source organism: Capsicum rhomboideum (assembly GCA_031232105.1). Classification (NCBI taxonomy): domain Eukaryota; kingdom Viridiplantae; phylum Streptophyta; class Magnoliopsida; order Solanales; family Solanaceae; genus Capsicum; species Capsicum rhomboideum. The sequence continues at coordinate 35,689,306 of CP124716.1, forward strand.
TAAACCTACTACTATAATTTTGCAGCTTGCAGACCGATCCGTGACTAGACCTGATGGTATTGTGGAGGATGTTCTGGTTCAAGTGGGTTCATTGATCTTTCCGATTGATTTTGTGGTGCTGAATTTTGAGCCTAACCCGGAAGTCCCATTTAATTTTGGGGCATCCGTTTCTAGCCACAGGAGGTGCGATCATTGATGTAGCAGTAGGGAAATTGACTATGCGATCTCATGATAAGGTGGAGGTGTTTGATGTATACAGGGCTTTGAAGCTACTAGAAATTTATAAAAACTTGTCTGCTATCATGGCTATAGATTTGGCTACTGAAAGCATCCATACTTTGTCTACATATCCCGTGGAAAGAGTTTTGATGGGGCAAGATATTTTTGGTGATGTGGAAGCTATTGAATTGGTGCAGTTTCTTGACCTTATGGGCATTTATGCCAAAGAGGGTGGATGGGAACCTTTGAATCGTCCACTCGGACCTCCACCCAAGCCATCAATTGAGGAGGCACCGAAGCTTGAATTGAAAGAACTTCCATCCCATCTTCAATATGCTTTATTAGGTGACAATAAGACCCTTCCTATTATTTTTGCAGCAAATTTATCAAGGGAACAAGTTGATGCAGCATTGGTGATACTCAAACGAAGAAAGAAGGCTATCAGTTGGCAGATGTCTAACATCCATGGTATTAATCCGGGTTTGTGTATGCATAAAATTTACATGGAGGAAGGTCATAAGTCGAGTGTTCAACACCAACGATGCTTGAATCCAGTAATGAAAGAAGTGGTAAGGAAAGAGGTAATTAAGTGGTTAGATTCGGGCATTGTTTACCCTATCTCTGACAGTACATGGGTTAGTCCAGTACAATGTGTCCCAAAAAAGGATAGTATGATGGTGATCACGAATGATAATAATGAGTTGATTCCTACAAGAACTGTGACTGGGTGGCGTATTTGCATGGATTATCGAAAAATAAATGATGCCACGAGGAAAGATCATTATCCAATCCCTTTTATTGATCAAATGTTAGATCGTTTAGCCGGGAAGGAATATTATTGCTTTCTTGATGGGTATTTCGGGTATAATCAAATTGCTATAGATCCTTAAGATCAAGAGAATACTACATTCACATGCCCTTACAACACTTATGCTTTCAAGCGTATGCCCTTTGGATTGTGCAACGCACCGACTACTTTTCAGCTTTGCATGATGGCAATTTTCTATGACATGGTGGAGGAGTTTGTAGAGATTTTTATGGATGATTTCTCGGTCTTCGGTAACTCTTTCGAGGTATGTTTGCAAAAGCTTGATAGAGTCCTTGCTCGTTGTGAAGAAACTAATCTTGTTCTCAATTGGGAAAAATGTCATTTTCTTGTGAAAAAAGGTATAGTTCTTGTACATAAAGTGTCAAAGCAAGGGCTCAAAATGAATAGAGCAAAGATTGAAGTTATCGAGAAATTACCTCCACCTGTGTCGTTGAAAGGGGTGCGTAGTTTCTTGGGACATGCTGGGTTTTACAGAGGGTTCATTAAAGATTTTTCCAAGATTGTACGCCCCATGTGCACGCTCTTCGAGAAAGATGTTAAATTTGTCTTTTGTGAGTCATGTGTAAAGGCATTTGAGATCTTGAAGAAGAAGTGGTAGAGGCACCTATCCTTATTACTCCGAATTGGGCTTTACCATTTGAGCTCATGTGTGACGCAAGTGATGTTGCAGTGGGTGTGGTTCTTGGGCACCGGAAGAACAAGGTATTTCACTCTATTTATTATGCGAGTAAAACTCTTGATACATCCCAAATGAATTACACGGTGACTAAAAAGGAGATGTTAGCTTTAGTGTACGCCTTTGATAAATTTAGATCGTATTTGGTGGGCACTAGCGTCATTGTATACACAGATCATGCTGCAATATGTTATTTGTTCAATAAAAAAGATGCTAAGTCATGGTTGATTAGATGGATTTTATTGTTACAAGAGTTTGATTTGGAGATTAAAGATAGGAAAGGGTTAGAAAATCAAATTGATGACCACCTTTCTAGACTTGAGAGCTTGATACATGTTGCTAATGATGGGCGTATTTGTGAGGAATTTCCAGATGAGCAATTGTTAGTTTTGGGGGTTAATGAGTTGCCATGGTATGCAAACATTGTAAATCTATTGGTAAGTGGGCCTATTTCCTCCTGATTCGAGTCCTCAACAAAAGAAGAAGCTGTCATATGAGACACGTTCTTATATTTGGGATGAGCCCTATTTATTCAAGCAAGGTCCTGATCAAGTGGTGAGATGATGTATTCAAAATACGGAGGTGAAACATGTGTTGGAGAGTTTCCACGCATCACCTTATGGTGGTCATCATGGTGGTGAACGCACAGCCCATAAAATTCTACAATCAGGTTTCTTCCGGCCTTCTCTATTTAAAGATGCACATACATTTGTGAAAAGTTATGACCAATGCCAACGTATGGGGACGATTTCAAAGATACATTAGATGCCTTTAACTAATATCCTATAAGTTGAAATCTTTGATGTATGGGGATAGATTTTATGGGCCCTTTTCTTAAGTCGAATGGGAATCAATACATACTTGTAGCAGTGGATTATGTGTCTAAGTGGGTAGAGGTTGCTGCTCTTCCTACGAATGATTCCAAGGTTGTGGTGAAGTTCCTTCAAAAACATATCTTCACAAGATTCAGAACTCCAAGAGCTATTATTAGTGATGGAGGGTCGCACTTTATAAACTATTGGGTGAAGAGTGTGTTGGCTAAATATGGTGTTAGACAAAAGGTGTCAACAGCGTATCATCCCCAAACAAGTGTCCAAGTTGAAGTGTCTAATCTTGAGATAAAACAAATCTTGCAATAGACTGTGAATACTCAGAGAAAAGATTGGTCGCTCAAGCTAGATGATGCTCTTTGGTCTTATCGAACTGCATATAAAACACCTATAGGGACTTCTCCATATCATCTTGTCTTTGGGAAAGCATGTCATCTCCCGGTTAAGCTTGAGCACCGAGCATATTGGGCGGTGAAGAAGTTGAACCTAGATCCAGAGTTAGTTGGCCAAAGGAGGTTGTTGCAACTACATGAGTTGGAAGAGTTTCGTTTCCACGTGTATGAAAATGCGAAGATTTACAAGGAGAAATCGAAGTGTTGGCACGACAAGTACATTCTCCACCGCACTTTCGAGCCAGGCCAATTGGTACTACTATTTGATTCTAGACTTAGGTTGTTTCCGGGCAAGCTAAGATCTAAGTGGAGTGGTCCTTTTGAGGTAAGTCGTACAACTCCTCATGGTGCAGTGGAAATCATGAATAAAGGAGATGGTACTAAATTTCTTGTGAATGGCCAAAGATTGAAGCACTATTTTGGTGAAGAAGAGAAGCATAAGGAGAACGTACTTCACCTTGATGATGATTGAGCCGAGCTTGGTCGAGTTGCGACATTAAACAAGACGCTTGATGGGAGGCAACCCATTAATGTATTGTAATAGTTAGGAATTATAAAGTAAAAATACAAAAAGAAGAGTCGTGCCACGACCAAAACTGAGGTGCTTGATGGGAGTCAACCCATTTATTTATAACTTAGTCTAGGATTTATTGTTTATGCAGAGGTATAAGGAGTATTTTTGCCATGGAAATCCACGATAAAAAGGTAAATTGGAGGATTGATGATCTTTTGAAGGTGTCGGGAGGGTAAGAAATGCTTTGGAGTGAAGTTTTGCGTCATGAGACTTGTAAAAGCCCCAAATTATGTGAAAAAAATGTGAAAAACCGCCCAGGTATGATGTTAAGAAAGAGGCGCGGTAGGCAGTGTGCCAGGCCGCTCATGCCCGAAACTCTTTGGCCTCAGGCAGTAAGCAGGAGCGGCAGGCAGCGTGCCAGGATGCTCTTGCCCAAAACTCTTTGGCCTTAGGTAGTGAGCAGGCGCGGCAGGCAGCGTGCCAGGCCGCTCCTGCCCAAAATTTTTTGGGCTCAGGCAGTAGGGTAGCGCGACACCTAGCGTGCCGGGCCGCTACCCCCTTAAATTTTTTGACTATTTTTTTTTAAATGGGGCTCCTATTAGACCCGACCCTCCCCACCCCCTATCTTTTAAAATCCCTAAATTTCTCTTAATTCATCACAAGTTTACCCCAAAACCCAAAAACAAATCGATTTTTCTCCCCAAAACATCAAATTTTCTCTCTTACTTTTCTCTTCTCCTTCCCACACAAAGCACGATTCTCACCTTCTCATCTTCTCATCTTTGGATTGTGATTGAAAGACTACATTAAAGCTGCCAAGGTATGTTTTCTTTAAGCTTTCTCTCTCTAAATTGCTATGACTGTTGAAATTTGGGGAATTCTTGAATTTTGAATTTTTGATGCCATGTAGGTTCTTTGTATTTTGCCTTGATTATTATGCTATAGTTGGAATTTATGGGGTGTCATGAATGAGAACTTGAAGTGCAAGTGAAAGTGTTCTTATTAATCTTGTTTTTAGTTGAATAACTTGCAAGTGGGTTTATCTTAGCTGGCAGTGATTGAGAAAATTACGTGTTGTAATCACATGATATAACCCATATATTGTTGAAAATGCATGGATCTTGTTTGAATTCTTGAGTAAAACAAGTAAGCCATTCTATTGATAAGTATGGGAAATTGGAACTTATGTTGGGAATGTTGAATGTGGATATGGGTTGGACTTTGTAATTGGGCATTAAGTGATGAGGGAAAGTCTAAGTACCCTTACACCCATATATTTTGACTTGGTTCTAAGCAACTAAGTGTGGGGTGGCCCTTATAGCCATCACACATTGAGTTGCTTGGCTATCTTTACATGGGTAATTGACATACTTGTTTGAACTTTGTCATAGGTACCATGTCGGTATCTAACGTGGCAGCTTCAAGTTTGCACAACCGACGACGGTCAGGAAATAAGGTCCCAGCGGCTCCCCCAGTCCCTAAAGTCCAGAAAAGAAAGTATGGGCTAAATGTTGTATCTAGTGCCGACAAGAATTGGTATATAATCACCCCAAAGCCAAATACTTTGCGTATGAGTGTATTGATAGGGCCAGTCTAGCTCGAACTTACCCTAAAATATTGGATCGAATTGTGCAATTGGGTATGGGGTTTATCTTTGAAAAACCAACGGATTGCAACCTTCATCTGGTGAGGGAATTATATGCTAATTGGAACCCAGATGCACCAACCAGCTCGGTGGTTGTACGAGGGTCGGATGTTATACTGGATTCCCTGGGCCTAAATGGGTTATTGGGAGCACACACTCGGGCTAGTCCCGACGACATACACAAGTTGAATATTAGGCCTCCCTATGCAGAAATTCGACACACACTTTGTGGCCAGCGTTTGACAGCAAGATGGCTTCGCCACCACAAAAAAGGGTACCACATGAGTCCACCCTATGCTCATTTCAATAAAGAGGCACGAATTTGGTTGCAAATTATGTGTTGTTGCTTGATTCCAGGTAGCCACATGACGGAGGTCACTAGGGACCGAGTCTGTTTGGTTTATACTCTAATGACCAATATGGAAATTGAGATGGGTTCTGTGGTACTGTCGATTATGCGCCAAGCTCGTCTACAGAGTGGCCTTCGATATGCTTTTGGCGGTTTATTGACTAAATTAATGAGAGCATTCGAAATGGCTGAGAAGGCATTTGATTATCATCCTCCTTTGGTGACGACACCTGCTGATGTCACCCAAACCAAAGCACCTGATGCACTCGGACCCACTCTCACACTAGCAGAGCGACACGCTCGTGATGATGGGATCTTAGCCCGTATGTATGGTTTGGAGATGCTACAGTATAGGACTGGGGGTAGGCCCTCTACCGAAGACGAGCTGAGCCAGGTTGAGAGGGATTATCCTCTTAATGAGCATGCCATGGCCCTGTTGCAGATTGGGCCAAATTTTGTTGAGCCTGTGGATGATAATGTCCCCATAGATGAGAATGACCACCAACCCAATTTCGATGAGGACGAGGTAGAAGCGGATGATACACCGCTAGCAATCTGTGGGCCGGAGGATGACGATTTCCTTGACTGACCAGGGAGCTCCTTACACCCTACTCTTGCCTTGTTTAATTATTGTAGCATTGGGGACAATGCTCATCTTTTAAGTGTGGGGTGGGGTGTTATGGTATTCCTTTTTATGTGTGTATATGTGTATATGTGTGTTTTTATTTATTTTATTTTGGGTTCCTTAGCCTTTGTTTTTATTTTTTTTACCAAGGATAGTCCCTTTGAATCATAGAAAAGCACAAAAAGATTTTTTTGTTAGATTGAGTGTCTTTTAGTCATAGTATTAGGAGCTTTGCTCTATGATGGATGGATGACGACCGTCTTAAGAGCAAATTAGTCATGTTGTTGTCGGGTGTTCTTGCTTTCTATGTAATTACGCACACACATTTGGTATAATTGTGGAACATGCTAAAGTCATATGATAGCAAGTATAGAGACATCTAATGCTCACTTAGTTAACTTGATAAGTTGCTTAATATTGAACTCGTGCATAACTTTGTATAAAGTGTATTGTGAGCCTGCTTGAGTTAAACATGTGCCATGTGTGAGTGAGGTTTTTATGTTATTACATGTGCATATTGATGTCTTGAACTTGCCCGCTGTGTTTGCAAAGCGAAATAAAAGGTGTTGAGCTTAGGAGATGATATAGGCATTTCTTTGATAGCCATGTTTTATACCTACTTTATCTACCCTTTTTGCATGATCTTAGCTAGCCTCGTTGAGCCTTTAGCCTATTCTTTGGTAGCCTTATATGTAGCTTAATCCTTTTCTTTCAATTAACCATAATTTGAGGTTTTTATGTTATTACATGTGCATATTGATGTCTTGAACTTGCCCGCTGTGTTTGCAAATCCAAAATAAAGGGTGTTGAGCTTAGGAGATGATATAGGCATTTCTTTGATGGCCATGTTTTATACCTACTTTATCTACCCTTTTTGCATGATCTTAGTTAGCCTCGTTGAGCCTTTAGCCTATTCTTTGGTAGCCTTATATGTAGCTTAATCCTTTTCTTTCAATTAACCATAATTTGATCCAAAACTCCTAAGCGATTTAGTTGAGAAATTAAGATGTTAAGGAGTGAGAAAAAAATTGAAGAAGGAAAAAGTGAAAGTGAAGCTCCAAGTAAATAGCTTTTGGGTGTGTGAAGTTTATGTGTTGTTGGTAGGGAGTAATGTCATGAAAAAAAAATAAAAAAATTGACCAAAAGAAGTGAATCATGTGTTGATAGCAATTACTCCTTGCCTAATATGCTTAAGCTAGCTTAAAAAGATGGGACAAAACAAAAGAGAATGGGGGAGACAAAAGTGGTGTAAAATAGGTTGGTTGAAGGTGATCTTAATGTAATTTGTAGTGTATTAAAGCGCTTAGGGAAGATAGTCACTACTCTTGACCAAATAGTTCCTACCCGTCCCTTAGCCTACATTACAACCAGTAAAGTCCTACTTGATCTTGAGCTTTAACATTCGACTATTAGTGGAGTACTACACTAAGGGCAATCTTATGGTTCATTTTGTGTTGCATGTGAATTCTTTTCGAGAGTGAGAGAATTTTTTTTTTTTTTTTTTTTTTTATGCACCCATTCAATAGTTACTTTGAAAGATTTGTCTGAAATATTGGGTGGTTCTCTTGTGGTGAGGGCACATGTTTAGCAAAGTGTGGTGATCTATTGGTAACATGTCGTGCATGAATTCGCAACTAGTAAAGTTGTTTTGTAAGGATAGGTCGTTTCAATTTGCTATTCACGTGTTAGTGATGTTAGCGTGTTAAGTGCATAATGCAATGAATGTGGTTGTGTAGCTATGCAGGAATACCTATTGTGTGTCAGTTGTCTAAAGTCGCCTTGGGTTGAGTGTGGTTATTGTTCGAGGACGAACAAAGGTTCAAGTGTGGGGTGGTGATCTAAGGCGTATTTACATGCCTTATTGCCAACTTTGACCCATGTTTACCTTAGTTTTGAGAGCAATAAGTATGTATTTTGTATTGGTTTGATGGAATATTTGATATTGTGCTAACAAATGTGATTAGACCCTTCTAGGGGAAATTGGCGACTATTTGAAGCGTTTTTGGAGTGGAAAGCGAGGTTTGAAGGAGCTACGAGTGAAGGATATTGAAGATAGGAGGCAAGCTAAAGATTTGAACTTGAAGTATCCAACCAATTCCGCAAAGAAAAGTCGATGAAAGAAAGAAAATTGGAGCCTAAATCCCAGGGGCGCCCAAGGGCGTGTCGGGTCGCTCAGGCACACCTTTTCAGAGGCAAAAAATTTCCTAAGTCCCAGGCGCGCCCAAGGGCGTGCCGGGCCGCTTTTTGGCAAATTTTTGCCTCGAGTTTTTGTCTATAAATAGGGCTTTTGGGTTATTGTATCAAAAATCCATCATCATTAGACTACTTTGAGCATTTTTTGGATTGAAATTAGGGTTCATTCTTCTTCTTTTCATCTTTTATTTCTTTTTATGTTTTTTTATCAAATTATGATGTTAAGTCAAGTTATGAGTGGCGAAAATCCCTCATTCTTGGGGTTGAGGCTACGCACATGAATCTCTTGAGTTAAAGTTTATTGGTTTTTGCTGAAGTTTATCCATCATTGGTTATTCTTAGATTCTTGATTTTACTATTTTAATATTTGATCATCATTGAAATAAATTTATTGTCTTGAGGTGAGCTCGAGAGAGAAACTAAGAGATAGCATATGGAATATAAGAAGTGCGATCTTTTCTAGAGGAAGGGATTCCAAGAGATTGATATGCGGTTAGGACCGAGAGGTACCTAATTCACCGCGTTTTTTCAAATACGAGACGATAGCTTAAAGGTGTTAGAATTGGTTAAACCTATCCCCGCTCGATGATGTAGTTAGGTTTCCAATTTCTAATAGAAGGTTATAGTTTGGAGACGAATATAATCATATCATTAACCTCGTGATCAATAACCAAGATAAACGACTCAAATTGCTTAAACCAGTAATATTCATACTCTAGAGATGATGTTCGGAGTGCCTTGACCCTGGGAATTTACATTTTATTAACTTTTAAATCATATTTGCAAAAACTGAAGTTACGGTAGCGAAGATAGTAGTTTATATTCTGCAATCATCTAATTTTTAGTAACAAATCCCTTTTTCTTTTCGCAACACTAGTTTTTAATTATTGTTTGACGTCTAAAATTGATTTCTGCTAACGAAAGTCCCTTGGGTTCGATATTCGGCTCTTTTAAAGGAGCCATTATACTACTTGAATGATCATGTACACTTGCGTGTATAGCTGGGTCGCAACAGGGACGAGATAAGCAACTTCAGGTAGCTGCTGAATGAGGCATTACATGAGACATGACATAGGTTCAAGAAGAAGCTGACCCAATGTACTAATCATAAGTTGACTGATGAACACCTGATGGAGACATTTTATAGGTCTTTGAATTTGAATACAGAGTCGGTGGTTGATAATACAGTTGGAGGTGCTTTTATGACACACAATTTCACATATGCAACCATGATACCTGATATGTTGACCAAAACCAGTAGAGCTTGGCATAATAGGGATTCTGAGGTAGCAAGCAATATATATACTGTGGGTATATTGGTCGAGCAACGCCGAAGAGAAGAAGAGTGTGACCAGGATATGGCTCACATGAAAACCTAGATGAATTTACTAATAAAGCACTTGTTAGCTGGAGGCATTGAGAAAATAAAAGCGGCTGGTTCGAAAAGTAGAGCAGCCGAATCCGATTCCGAAGAGAAAGCAAACTATTTGACTAACCAGGGGGTTTTCGGGCCAATGGCCAGGGAAACCAAGGTTGAAACTACTAAAGAGATAACTATTACGACAAGGCCGGTTATAGAGATGTGAGAAAGGGAATTGGAAGAGTAAAAATGACAGAAGTGGATTGTATGTACCACCATGGAGTCATGATAATGTTGCTAATGATTCAGGAAAGTCGTCCATAGAAGCGATGATGGCTAAGTAGTTGAAAGGAGTAGAATATACTAAGGCAGGTGTTAAAGAAATAAAGACTGACTTGTCTTCAATGAGTCAACTAGTCAATTCCCGCTCCACTTCTATCAAGCAATTAGAGTACTAGATAGGTCAGTTGTCTGCATCCTTTAATCAGCGAAAGAGCGGTACTTTGCCAAGTGATACAATGCAGAATCTGAGGAATGATGGGAGTTTCTTAGCCATCACCATGAGAAGTGGTAAAGTATTACTTGAACCACATCCTATTGTTCAAACGCATGTGGTGGATGTTCCATCCGAGGATGAGATAAAAGCTGATAATGTTAATATTGATGAAATTCTAGCCAAGTCTGAGAAGCTGGAAAATGTTTGTGACCGAAAGGTAGATGCTGGAAAATCTAACAACTTGAAGGATGATGATGTGGTAAATAAGGAGAAGGGTAAGGAGGTAGCAAAACCTCTAACCCAAATGCCTAGGCCTCCTCCTCCGTTCCCACACAGAGTGAAGAAGAAAGTGGAGGATAGTAAGTTGAATAAGTTTTTGTCCATGCTGAAGTAGTTGTCAGTAAATATCCCATTGGTGGAGGCTCTGGAGAAAATGTCGGGATATGCTAAGTTCATGAAGGACTTAGTCACGAAGAAAAGGACAGTGAGCTATGAGCCGATAGACAATCTGCATCATTGCAGTGCGATTGCTTCACGATTGTCAGTCCAAAAGAAATCGGATCTAGGGGTATTTACTATTTCGTGCACAATTGGTGCAATCAGCTTTACAAAGGTGCTATGTGATCATGGATCTAGCATCAACTTGATGCCATTAGCTATCTATCAGCAGTTGGGCTTAGGAGCCCCCAAATTGATGTCAATGCAGTTATTAATGGTCGACAGTTTGGTTAAAAGACCAGTTAGGATTTTATATGACGTGCTTACGAAAATGGTCAACTTTATATTTCTGGCAGACTTCGTGATTCTTGATTGCGAGGTAGACTTTGAAGTGCCCATAATCTTGGGTAGACCATTTTTGGCCATCGAAAGAGCGTTGCTGGATATGGAAAGCAATGAGTTGAAATTTAGGCTCAATGATAAGGAGGTAAATTCAATGTATGTCAATCAATGAAATAACCAAGAGACATGAGTGTCGTGTCGGTCATTGACATTATTGATGAATCTGAGGTAGATGTGCCTATTGAAGAGAGATTTGTTGTAGAAACTTTGGTTGCGATGTTGATGAAATTTGATTGGGAGGACATCGAAGAGTATGATAAGACAGTTAGTGCATTAGCTGGAATGGACTTGAAAATTAGGCCAAACCCTCCAGCAAAGTCGTCTATAGAGGAGCCACCAGTGTTAGAGCTGAAAGAGTTGCCAGGACATTTGAGATACATATTTCTGGGTGAGAAGAGCACACTACTAGTGATTATAGCCACAGATTTGGTAGAATGGTAGGTGGAAGCACTTGTTTCTGTGTTGCGGAAGTTCAAACGGGCTATTGGTTGGACAAGTACGGACATCATTGGAATTCCACCGGGCATTTGTACACATAAAATTTAGTTAGAAAAAGAGTGTGAGCCTACCATTGAACATCAGCTAAGACTTAACCCACCAATGCAAGATGTGGTAAAGAAAGAGATATTCAAGTGGCTCGATGCAAGAGTGGTTTACCCAATCTCAGACAGTAAGTGGGTAAGTCCAGTTCAGTGTGTCCCAAAGAAGGAGGGCATGATGGTGGTGGCAAATGAGAAAAATGAGTTGATTACGTTAAGGCCGGTCACAGGTTGGCAGGTTTGCATGGATTACCAAAAACTGAATTCTTGGACTCTTCGGGATCACTTTCTAATGCCATTTATGCACCAAATGCTTGATAGGTTGGCAGGAAGAGGTTAAGACTGCTTTATAGATAGGTACTCGGGGTATAATCAAATATACATTTCACCCGAGGACCAAGAGAAGACTAAATTCATATGCCCTTATGGGACGTTCGCCTTCAAGCAGATGTCCTTTTGGCTATGTAACCTCTTGCAACTTTTCAAAGATGTATGATGTCGATATTCTCGGATATGGTGGAGTACACTTTGGAGGTGTTCATGGATGATTTCTTGGTGGTAGGTGATTCTCTTGAAGATTGCTTAACAAACTTGAGCAATGCCTTGCAACGCTGTGAAGCTCAACTGAGAGAAATGTCACTTTATGGTGAAAGAGGTCATTGTGTTAGAGCATAAGATCTCTGAGAAGGGAATTGAAGTTGATCTAGCCAAGATAGAAGTGATTGAAAAGCTACCTCCACCAATCTCGATGAAGAGAGTTAGAAGTTTTCTTAGTCATGTGGGGTTCTACCGGAGATTTATTAAAGACTTCTCCAAGATTGCCAATCCATTGTGCAAACTGTTGGAGAAGAAAGTCAAGTTCGTATTTGGTGATGATTGCTTGAAGGAATTTCAGTGCCTCAAAGAAAAACTACTAGCTGCTCCTATTATTATTGCTCCAGATTGGTTTCTACCGTTCGAAGTAATGTGTAACGCAAATAGGGTCGCACGTGGAGCTGTTCTTGGATAGAAACAAGAGAAATTTTTTCACCCCATTTACTATGCAAGTAAGGCACTGAATGGGGCACAAAAGAATTATAGGGTCACTAAACAGGAGCTACTAGCTGTTGTCTACGCCTTTAAGAAGTTTTGGGCGTATATGTTGGGCACTAAGGTTGTGGTACATACAGATCATGCTTCATTGATGTACTTAATGGCAAATAAAAATGCCAAGCCTCAGTTGATTAGATAGGTACTGCTGCTACAAGAGTTCGACTTTGAGGTCAAAGATCAAAAAGGGTGTGAGAATCAGGTAGCCGACCACTTGTCTAGACTTGAGAATGAGGTAAAGAGACCAGATGAGCTAGAGATTGATGACTCATTTCTAGATGAGCAGGTACTTGTGGCTACTCTTAACCTTGTGCCTTGGTATGCAGATTTTGCTAATTACTTAGTTAGTGACATGATACTAGAAGACTTAAGCTTACATCAAAGAAAGAAATTTCTTCATGATGTGAGCAACTACTTCTGGGATGAGCCGTATCTTTTTACACTGTGTGCAGACAACATCTTCAGGAGATGTGTATCAAAAGTAGAAATGCTGAGTATTTTGTAGGCTTGTCACTCATCCCCAGTAGGGGGAATCATACAGGTGATTGCATGACGAGGAAGATATTGCAAAGTGGGTACTATTGGTCCACTATTCATAAAGATGCTTGTGATCAGTGCCAGCGGCAGGGCTCGATCTCTCGAAATCAAGAAATGCCCACGTCCAAAATATTGGAGGTGGAACTATTTGATGTGTGGGCATAGATTTCATGGGCTCAATTGTGAGATCTTATGGTCACAAGTATATTCTGGTGGCGGTGGACTATGTGTCCAAATGGGTGGAAGTTATAACTTTAGTAGATAATGAACGCAAGAGTGTGGTGACATTCTTGAAAAGGAACATTTTCTCCCAGTTTGGTACTCCTCACACTATTTTAAGTGACGGAGGACCCCATCCCATTTTCACAACAAGGTATTTTGTGCTGCCCTAGCTAAATATGGAGTAAAATAACACAAAGTGGCCATTTCGTATCATCCGCAAACCAGCGGGCAAGTAGAGGTGTAGAACTGAGAGATCAAGATTATATTGGTGAAGTCTGTAAATTCCAACTAAAGCGATTGGTCTCGGAAACTTGATGATGCACTATGGGCTTATCGCACTGCTTTTAAGACGCCAATAAATATGTCTCCATAACAACTAGTTTTTGGTAAGGCCTGTTATTTGTTGATAGAGCTTGAGCACAAAGCCTTATGGGCCCTCAAGAAGCTCAATTTGAGTTGGAGTGAGGCTGCTGACTTGAGGTTGGAACAATTGAATGAAATGGATGAGTTCCGACTTCGTGCTTATGAGAGGGAGATCCTCTATAAGGAGAGAATGAAGTTGTACCACGACAGGAAGATTGAAAGAGAGAATTCAAAGTGGGTACTCAGTGTTATTGTTCAACTCAAGGTTTAAGTTGTTTTCGGGCAAGTTGAAATCCAAATAGTCTGGACCGTTCAAAGTGACTCAAGTGAACCCGGAGTGGTAAAATTGGAAAACAAAGATGAGAAGTTGTTTAAAGTGAATGGTCAATGGGTCAAGCAATATGTTGGCCCGCCGAAAGAAGTAAAAGTACTAGCACTGGTGTATCTTGATGAAGTCTGAGTAATCAAGATACCTAAGTCCTGCCACGACGTTAAATCAGGCGCTAGTGGGAGGTAACCTACATTTTGTTGTTGTAAAATGATGTTTGCTTAGGTTTTTACTGTGAGCTTGGTTAAGGTTTGTGCTAAGTGTGCAGGAAAAGCATAGCAGGTGAAGGAAAAAGGAGGTCGAAATCTGTTAAAGGTTGATAGTGCACTTGACGAATCGTCAGTGACCTGACGAACCATCAACCTGAGTTGCCAATAAGCAGATAAAAAATAAAAATTCTGGTTAAGGGTTGACGGTCCATGCGATGAATTGTCACATTGTTGATGAACCATCAACCTAGCCATCAGAACTTACTCAAATGAGAGGCAATCTACTTAAGCCCGATGGTGCACTTGACGAGCCATCAGTTACTTGACTAATTGTCAGACTTAGCATCACAGGTAAGTTCACTTAACCCGACCTGATCCAACCCAAATAAAACCCACCTTTTGACCCATACCCAATCCAAACCCTAGGACATTTAAGCGATCCCATTTCAAACATATAGGTAATTTTTTCTCTTCATTATAACTCCCGACTACTCAAAATCCATAACTCCCGTAACTCCTCATCAACCACATTCATAATCCATTAACCCCACCATTTACTCATCCTTACTACTTAATCAATCCCTTCAACCACCTAATCATCACAACCCTTCAATCACCTAAACCTCCCGCATCCTTAGAAAACCCACATATATCACACACATCACTTGAAGTACGCTATTGTTGTTTATTTACAACCACTCAGGTATACTTTTTCTTCATAGTGTATTTTGTTCTTTGTGTTTCGTGGTTGTTGATGGCAAATTAGAGACAACACAACCATCATTATATGCTTATGTGTTCGACAATGGTTGTATTGTGCTCATGTTTAAGTTTTTGTGAAGCCAAGT
Organism: Capsicum rhomboideum; assembly: GCA_031232105.1. Taxonomy (NCBI): domain Eukaryota; kingdom Viridiplantae; phylum Streptophyta; class Magnoliopsida; order Solanales; family Solanaceae; genus Capsicum; species Capsicum rhomboideum. The sequence continues at coordinate 35,704,409 of CP124716.1, forward strand.
GGGTGTATTTTGAGTCACCCAGATGAAATGCTCGATGATTATATGATTGGAGATGTTACATAAGTTCAAACGTCAGAATAGTTAGCAAGACTTCATGGGTGCACATCAAATGCTTGATAAATTGCCCCAAAGAAGCAAAAATTAACTGTTAAGCCCTGATGGCTCCTGTGACTAATCGTCACAAGGTTGACGGGTCACCGGTTAAACTGTCACATGAAAAACCCAAGTAGTGGATTCTGTTTAAGGTCTGATATCTCACCCGATTGCCCGTCAGTGTTGTGGCAAACCATCAGATAACTCATCAAAAGTGGTCAAGATATTGGAAAGGGCTGACGACTAAGTTGACGAACCATCATATGTGCGATGAACCGTCACTTCCTGCCATCAGCCACAACCAGTCTTCAATTTTAATTATAAGTTTTTGCTTATAGGCTCAGTTCATACACTAACTAACTTGTTCCTTCCATAGGTAAAATGCCTTAAACTATTCAAACCACAAGAGGTGAAGCAAGAAAGAGACAAGCAAGAGATACCACAACCTCAAAACTTAGAGATGAACCTGAAAATAAGGTTGAGGAAACTAAGGCCCCAGCCTACAACACTAGGCAAAGTAAAAAGAAGCACACCCAGGCCTCCCAGTCTGAAGAGGAGGATGGGTCGTCAAGTGAGGAATCAAGTAGTGATGGTGAGAGCAGTGATAGTTCAATCTCCAACCCAAATAAGGAAAGTAATACTGAAGCTGCTGAGTAAGAAATGGGAGAGGTAATCCGAAGCAAAGCCCTAGGGGTGTGAGAGGCCATTAGATAGAAGGTTGAATGACTCAAAAAGCATTACTTTGATAGCCTTGAACCAACCAATTCAAGAAGCATGAAGAGGCCATATACTGAAGAATACCAGATTATGACAACATATTTACGAGAATATCCAGAGATTAAATGATGGTTTAATGAGATTAAATGATGGTTTAATGAGTATGAGTTGGGTTGCTTGAGTGCACCACCAGGGACATACTACCCTACCATTGTCCATGAATTTTTCACAAATTACTTGGCGATTCTTAAGAAGGAATGTCCCAAGGGGAAGAAGGTTGGTGACATGAAAAATTTGGTGTGAGTTCCAGTTCGTGGGGTTTCCATAGACATCTCCGAGCACACTATCAACTGAATTTTGTTTGTCCAAGTCTATACAATGTCGATAATCACCCCAGAGTACGAGCATTGGATGACTACAACTTCTACTCAACGTCCATGGCTAGCTCGAGTTCTGACAGAGAGTGGAGAAACTTCATGGTTGAAAAATAAGGAAAGAGTAGCCACATCCTCTCTAAGTTACATAGCAAAGTTTTGGTAGGCGGTGGTTAGACTACGATTGATGCCTACTGGTGGTGATGCAAACCTAGATAAACAGAGAGTTGTAGTGACTGCATGGTTGGTGGAAGGGTTGAAGATCAACTTCGTCCAAATCATTGCGGATAAGTTGTTTATGAGGGCGATCAAGACGACAATATCTTTACCATTTCTTTGTCTGGTTACAGAGCTGTGTAAGAGAGATAAAGTGCCAATCATTAGTGGAGTGGATAATGAGGTACGGGCCACAAAAAGACAAGATATTGATAAGACGCGAGATGATTCAAAGTTTGAGTTGAGGGTCCACAAACTGCTATCGTTTGGACCTCAATCTCAAACCACTCCATAGGCATCCGGTACTCCAGCAGGTATGCCATTGCCACTGATAACTATTGTTGATCTACAGGGTGCTTCCGCAGGGCCTGGGGCTACTGCCATGTCCTCAAATGCCGAGACTGCCGACACCGCTTCCATGTCACAAGATTATTCAGAATAACGGCTCACCCCCAAAAATTTTGTGAAAGTGGTCAAGAAACGAAAGAAATTTGAGAAGTAGTTAAGTACTTGGGCTCAACAATTCAAGCCATTCATGGATACAGTTGTTGCAGAGGCTCTGAAATCGTATGCTCACCTACATGCCTATATGGATGATATGGAGGAACGGGTGAATAACAGGATGAGAGAGTTGTACATCCCAGATTTGGCCAAGTTCACGGTCGAACTGAAGAAGCCGTAGGATGATATTGCCACACAAAAAAAGGACCCACTACTAGATTCATTGATTCGATGATTATGGAATCGGATAACGATGACCAAATTCTTGATTTAATGGGGTGCCCTCTTTGAGATAAAGGGAAAGCACCAAATGAAAGTGAAGAGAAGAAGAAGTCAAAGAAAAGAAAGCATCAAAATGAGACAACGGAGGAGAGAAACTTGAGGGGGCCAATGAAGGCCTCTAAGAAAGATGAACTGTTGAGGCAACACTATGAGCAGGATCACCTCGTGGGAGTTTCTTTGAGTTCAGCACCTAGAGTTGGGCCCACACCATCGATGTTGCCTACTCCCACTCCAGTACCCATAGATGTTGTTGATGATGTAAGTACCCTAGTTGATACCGGGTCACTGTTGCAGATGCTGAGGCTGCAAAGGCCTCCAAAGATTCGACAGCCTCCAAAGCCTAAGGGCTTCACAGGTATTCCTTCCTCTAAGTTCTCATTTATCTTTTTGATGCATTGGGGACAATTCATGTTTCTTTCGTGGGGGGGTAGGGGTACCGTGAGTCTGTCACCACCGAAGGTTTTTGTTGCTGTATTTTTTTCTCTTGGTGTGCTATTTAGTAGAACTGGCATGTTTAGGTTTATTGCTTTTGTGTGGATTAAGTTAGACTGTTAGCAATCAGATGTGTGGTTTTTGTGATGTTTTTTTGAAAAATGGAGACCCCTCCAAAAATATTAATTACTTTTTGCACTGAGGGCCTGTCTTCTCATGATTGACTGTTTGGATCTTCGGATGTCATTAGCATATATGGATGAAACAATACTACTTAAGCTTAATTGCCATCAGGATAGTGAGTTTTAATATGTGTTCTTGTGTGCCAAGTGTGTGTGAGCTATTTTGCATTTCTTTGACTTTGTGTACGCACCTAAACCTTGCTTAGTCTATTAGATTTAAGTTGTAAGTCATCGATTAGGAAAGGATCACAGGCCCTGTTTGAAATTAGCCCACTTAGCCTAAAGAATTGTCCAAATAATGTTAATTAATTCCTTGATCCCTGTTTGAGCCGTTCAGACTTCTTTATTCAACAACTGTTCACCTTCATTCTTGTATTGTTGAACCTTTGTGTTGGCCCTGGTCCCTCCTTGGACATCGTGCACCCCAACTCAGGCAAATCGCCTAAGTTGAGGGTGGCTACTGTAGATGTGTTTGATGAATGTAAAAAGGGTATGAAAAGAACGGTTGTGGACAAAAGAAAAGTCTATGAGTGCGCGCAAAGAAAGAAAAAGAAAAGAATGAAAGAAAAAGAAAAGAATGAAAAAGAGAGAAAAAGGATGAAAAAGAATGAAAAAAAAAAAGACGAAAAGAAAGAAAAAGAAAAAGATCCTAAAGCTGTGTCGCACTAGATAATGGATTCGATCCCAATCTTTGTTGGGTTATATATTTGACAATGACCACTTATGCTTCCTTAAGGGAGTTGTAGTTTGGACGTATCAATGGCCACTATCTTATTTTGTTCCTACCATTATTGCTTTCGAGTAATGGATGTTGTTTACTATTGTATGTGTTCTTGATTTTGCGAGATTCAAATTTGAAGACGTATTGTTTTCAAGAAGAGGGGAATAATAGCATCCACGGTAGCACATCTTCTTTAAAGTTGATGGGTTTCAATGGAAAATCAAAAAGATGTTTATCGTGGAAGAAGTATCCAAGAATGAGCCCAAGAAGATGCTTATCATGGAAGAATATGCCAAGAACGAGTTCAAAAATTATGGAGAAGAATGGGCTAAATGCTACACATATTTCATGACTCAAGTCTAAGCCCAAATGGAAGAAGATTGGGCCCATGTGGGTTTTGATTAAATTTGAAAACTTTTTCTTTCTGAGAATTTTTGGTATTATTTTTACATATTTTCCTAGTTTAAAGGTTCCCCAGTTTAAAGTTTTCTAGAATTTTTATTCCCATAAAAGTAGGATTCGAATCTCATGCTATTTGGGATAGATTTCTCTATATATAGAGAGATGAATTTTGTTATTTTCATAAAGATATGATAATATTATTTGAGAGGTTTCTCTTCTTTCCACCTTTGTGTGTGGTGATTATGGATTTATTTTGCAACCTTATAAGAGCGATTCTTTAGGAGGTAGGATTAATTCTTAACTTGATATCTTTGATTTTTATTAAAGTTAATTAAAGAAGGTGATTGGTCTTATACTAATTGTTGTCTTTAATTTCTTCAAAATAGGGCTCTAGATCACTTTTGATCTAAGTTCTTGAATTGACTTTATTAATATAATATTATTCTTAATTCGCTAATTTTGAATACTAAGATCAATTAGGGTTCTTAGCACTTAATCTCGAAATTGTGGATTTTATTCTCAAATTTTGCCTATCTTTAATTTCTTGTTTTTAATCCTAATATTTTTGCTTCCGCATTATTTTCTTGTTTATTCAAGTAATCTAATTCTTATCAAGTGGTATCAGAGCGGTTCTATCAAGGTTCCGTTCTTGATAATCTTGGAAATTTCAAAAAATAAAATTTAAAAACCTATTTTTTTATTTTTTTTAATTGTTAAGCTACGTAGCCAAAAAAAAATAAAATAAATAAAAATAGAAAGAAAATTCAATTGTTTGAGAATTAAGGTATTATCCAAAAAAGAAAAAACCCTGAATTTTTTTTGTGTGTGTTTCTTGATTTCCAACATCAAGAAGGAAAATCAAGAAGAGGACAAATTGAATTTTTTTTCTATTTACACAGATTGGTCTTTTTCTTCTCTCATCAAACCCAATTTATCTGGATATTGATAAAAAATTTTTCTTTTTACACCTTATTTCTAAAAGGTTGTTACTAGTAGGGTTTATGTATAAATTCTGAAGGATCCAGTCAAAGGTGGTGATTTGAGTGGAAAAAGGCACAAGAGAGATTAATAGAGAGAAAAAAAGTCAAATTGAGAGATACTTTTTTCTTTAATTTTTGAAGATGTCTCAAACCAAAAAGAATACTGATGCTGGGACTCAAAACAGTGACATAGTCGAGGCATTTAGAAGGATTTCTACTCAACTCGATGCGTTAGAGGTCACCCAAAATCCATCTAACCCAGTGAACATAGCTGATTTAAGGAGAAGTATTTTTCATATAAGGTGTGGGATAAAAAATAATATTTGCTCTATGATTATTGATTTTGAAAGTGGTGCTAATGTGATAAATTCATACATGGTGGAGAAGTTGGAACTTACATGCATCAAACATACGACAATGGTTGAATGATTTTGGTGAACTTAAGGTGATTAAGCAATGCATGATTTCTTTCTCCATTGGGAGATACTCTGATAATGTTCTTTATGATGTAATTCCAATGCAAGACTGTCATATCATGCTTGCATGTCCATGACAGTTTAATAGAAATACAATTTATGATAGGAGAAAGAATAGAGTTTCACTTGAGCTAACTAAAAGAAAATATATACTTACACCTTTAACTCCATCCCAAGTTTATGAAGATCAGAAGCATGTAAAAGAAACAATGAAAATTTTTTAGAGAGAAAAGAATGAGAGGAGTAAGGTAGTGCATGTTGATATCCCAAGAGAGAAAAATGAACAGGTTATATTGTGTGGAGAGAATGAGATGTCAAGTGAGGAAATCGAGAGAAAAGAAAATAGAGATTGCCAAGAGAGTAAAAAGGAAAAGGGATGATTGTGAGGTAGAGAGAGAAAAACAAGAGAGTTTGAGTAAGGTTATTTCTTATTCTAACTCTAATATTTCTACCTCGTCTTCTAGTTGTTTGACTCTCTTGTAGGTATTCATGAAAAGGTTTGCATTGAAAAGTCATTATTGGATGAGCTTAATCCTAAGGTGGTTGAAACTACATGTCCCATTGAGCAAGTGTATGGTGATAAGAAAGATAAAGGTAAAGAGAATTATTTTGGACTTATCCAAGATAAGATCGATGACAAAAAGTTCAACAAGGCAATTGTGAATCTCACGCTCATGCAAAAGAGAAAATGAGGTGGTGATGTTGTTCTTTTGTCACATAAGATCAAGTACGGTATGTATGATAGGTTTATCCACATTCTTGGAATTTCTAGAACACGTAAGGTCTTTTTAGAGGTGATGAATTACACTCTTAATTCTTACGTTAGTGACTTTATTAGATTTTAGGATGATGATATTTTTCTCTATAATAAGTCATTAATTTCAACCTCTAAGTTCAACTATATGAGTAATTCGTTGTTGTTTGAAATTGAACATGACGAAGTTGAATATGGATTCTCATTTATCGGGAAGAGGCGTGGTGTTTGTGAAAGAAGCTTGTGAATGAGTTAGATGATTTTTCCTTTCTTATTCTGTGTTGAAATAATTTTTATGTGATGAGTTATTGAAATATGATTCTTTCTATGGGATAAGACGTAATTCTTCAAGTCTTGGTGATTATAAGGTTAAAAAGGTGTTTGCTACTAGTGATGAGAAAATACATGACTATTATGATACTAGTGATCAAATACTCTTTATTGAGCCAATTCATGATTTCTTGATGGAGAATTTGAGCAATTACTTAGAATTTAATGAAGATTCTATTTTGAGATTGAAAGATTCTTCGACCCTTCTTGAAAACTCCTATGCTTATGTGAACAGGTTTTATGTGAAATTTTTTTTGGACAGTGTAATTGAGGATGCTTGGCTATATCATAAAAGTGTTCGTCCAATTTGATGCATGTTTTAGAAATCTTGTATCATCTTTGCCATGATCATTGAAGTACTTTATTGATAGAATTAAATTGGAGTTGAATGTATCATTCGGAATGGCATCTAGACGAGAATTTTGTTGTGCTCATACAAGGAAGAATTTTTTTTATTGGAATAATGATGCTCACATGCTTTATAAGGGTGTATTTATACATGCTAGGATTAAGTGGACACATGGCCACTATCTTATTTTGTTCCTACCATTATTGCTTTCGGGTAATGGATGTTGTTTACTATTGTATGTCTTCTTGATTTTGCGAGATTCAAATTCGAGGACGAACTGTTTTCAAGAAGAGGGGAATGATAGCATCCACGGTAGCACACCTTCATTAAAGTTGATGGGTTTCAATGGAAAATCAAGAAGCAGTTTATTGTGGAAGAAGTATCCAAGAATGAGCCCAAGAAGACGCTTATCATTGAAGAATATGCCAAGAATGAGTCCAAGAATTATGGAGAAGAATGGGCTAAATGCTACACATATTTCATGATTCAAGTCTAAGCCCAAACGGAAGAAGATTGGGCCAGCCCATATGGATTTTGATTAAATTTTTAAAAAAAGAATCTTATTTCCTTAGGGGAGAATTTTTGGTATTATTTTTACATATTTTGCTAGTTTAAAGTTTCCTAGTTTAAAAGTTTCCTAGTTTTAAAATTTCTTAGTTTAAAAGTTCTCTAGTTTAAAATTTTCTAGAATTATTATTCCCATAAAAGTAGGATTCGAATCACATGCTATTTGGGATAAGTTTCTATATATATATAGGGATGGATTTTGTTGCTTTCAGAAAGACATGATTAATATTATTTGAGAAGTTTCTCTTCTTTACACCTTTGTTTGTGGTGACTATGGATTTATTTTGCAACCCTATAAGAGCGATTCTTTAGGAGGTAAGATTAATTCTTAACTTGATATCTTTGGTTTCTATTAAAGTTAATTAATGAAGATGATTAGTCTTATACTAATTGTTGTTTGTAATTTCTTCGAAATAGGGGTCTAGATCAGTTTTGATCTAAGTTCTTGAATTGACTTTATTAACATCATATTAGTCTTAATCCGTTAATTTTGAATACTAAGATCAATTAGGGTTCTTAGCACTTAATCTCGAAAGTGGGAATTTTTATTCTCAAAGTTTGCCTATCTTTAATTTCATGTCTTTAATCCTAGTATTTTTGCTTCCGCATTATTTTTTTGTTTATTCAAGTAACCCGATTCTTATCAAGTGGTATTGGGCGAACTACATTTTAAAAAATTATAGTTTGCCCATAGATGAGCGAATCATAAACAATTTTTCAGCTTTCCATCCATATATTCTTGAGAGATCATTATAAGAACAAGAAGCAACACTCACTATAAGGAAAAAAAAAACTTCACTATACTCCATCCGAATTCACTATAAAATACTTCAGGAAGCACTTTCTTTCTGAAGAAAATAGTTGTAGTTACATTTGAATTTTTTATAAGGAAAAAAAGAATGGAGGACGCCATTAGAGTTAGTCTATATTTGGGTGGTGAAGTTTTATCTGAAGATGGTTTGGTTAGATATAGTCTTCCTCTGAAAAAGGTTCAAGTGTTTTCAATGACACTCAAATATGACCATCTTGTACGTATTTTTTGGAGCAAAATGAAGGTACATGATTCCGAAATTTTAATTTTTATAACCGGTCAGTATCCCATATCAGTTATGGGTAATAGGCAGATTATTTTTTAGGAGACTCGAATTTGAAATGATGACTCTTTATCAACCTTTCTTCGTAGTCTTGAGATTTTTCGCAATCAATCCGTCTAAAGATCTGGACCATAATGTGAAATCCGTCATAATGTGGCAAGAGGTTATCAACATGTTGGTGGAAGAAACGAGGCAATGATATGTTCATTAAATTTTGGAAAAAGGCTCAAATATGCTATCGAACTATTAGATATGGCTCATCTATGCTATCCGTTAAAAGTTTGGCTCGTTTATGCCATTGCCGTTACAAAACATGCTCAACCATGCCATTACTTTTTAATAGTGGTTATGCAAAACCAACTTTGCCACGTGGCCTCCTAATAGTGATCCACGTCACCAAATCGGACCCACTAAAAATCTAACTCATTTTTTTAAAAAAAACCCACCCCCACTCGAACCATTCCCTAACCCAACCCACAACCTAACCCTATTCCATTTCTCTTCCACACTTGCATCCATCAGATTCAATAGCCAAAAAAAATCTTTCAAATACCCCTTTGCTGTAGTTTAAATTTTCAATTCTATTCTTGTTTCTCTTCACTGACAGTGAATGTTTTCTCACAACTAACCTGATTACTGATTTCTCACTCAATTGTTAGCCTAGAGAAATCCTTGCCGTGAAATACCGAATTCTTTTAACATTGCTACACATATAATTCGATCTATGATTGTTCTTGCTATAAAATAATTATTAATTACACATACAATCGTGTAGCAATTTCAAGTTTTTACTGGTTACAACCCAAAAATTGACGCTTGCATATGTAATAATTCCTTTCTCATTATTAGATTGAATTTAAAGCTTTTCTTTCCTCCCTTGCAACTGTGAAAGCTTGAAATCATCTTTCTATATTGTTTTACAATTTCAAAAGTGGTCCAACTTTGGCACACCTTTGTGCCCAATTCAAAAAGGAAGAAAGAAATACACGAAGTAAGACAAGAACGATTGGAGAAGATGACAAAGGAAGAACTAAGATGAGAACAAACAGAAGTAATCAACTTACAGTCTTTTTTTTTTTTTTTTGGCTGTTGAATCTGATGCTCCAAGTGGGGGAGAGAATAAAAGGGAATAGGGTTATGGTTCGGGGGGTAGGGGGTTAAAAAAAATGAGTTAGATTTTTAGTGGGTCTGATTTGGTGACGTGGATCACTATTAAGAGGTCACGTGGCAAAGCTGGTTTTGCAAAACCACTGTTAAAAAGTAATAGAATGGATGAGCCTGTTTTGTAACATCAGTGGCATAAACGAGCCAAATTTTTAACGGATGGCATAGATGAGCCATTTCTAATAGTTCGACGATATATTTGAGTCTTTTCCCTTAAAGTTTTAATATGCATTTTACTGTCTTTTACACATTTATTTTACATAATAATTTTTAAAAAAATTACGATATAGGCTCGTGGACTACATTATACCCACCATCATGCTTACAATATTCAGCAAGATCCCGCAACAACAAGTCCAGTTAGACAAATAATGACTTGAGTTTGTTGATTATTTTGTCGGTGCTTTAAATATTGCTGCTCAGTTTTTGAGTCATTTTTTCTTCAAATAACTAGAAAAAAACACGTGGAATCATAATAATAAAGTTTTTAATAGTGTATTTGATGAAGTTTATGGTGTGTGATGTTGCTTCTAGTTTTTATAATGATCTATCAACAATTTGCCCTCTTCATCGTGAAGAATATGGAAGCTGAAAAGTTATTCATGGATTGCTCATTTGAGGGCAAACTACAAGAAAATTATTTTTTTATGTAGTTCGCCCATTGTTTGGCAAACTATGAAAAAAAATGGATAAAAGGTTAGCTGCTAATTGTTTAAAAATTGGGCAAAGTTAAAAAAAAATAAATGGAAATGTAGTTTGCTCAATGCTTGGCAAACTCAATTTTTTTTTTTGTAATAGAAATGGAGTTCGCCAGGGACTAGGCGAACCCCTTAAATTCTTTTTCAGTTAGTAAACGACTGTTAAGGGAGTTTATACAATTCGCCAGGCACTGGGCTAAGTGTTCCTTTTGACATGTACCTTTAGAGAGTGTCCGTTTTAAGACATAGTGTTAAAAAAGTGTCCCTTTCGACTCCGGACTCTCACGTCGGGCCTTGATGGGTGAGCTCCTGCTTCCTTTGTAGGACGGCCGTATCCACAACATTGAATATTTGGGTAAATCATCTCATAATTCCACGCATGCTGGCTCGACGGTTCTTCAAACATGACTCAGATATTAACGAATTCATGGCTTAGCTCGCGACGATCTTTGGTCAAACTTCGAATTACCACCAATTACTTCTCTACCCATATCTCATGATTAGTATACGGCTCGAAATTTTCCATATCACGATTTTAACAGCGCATCAAGTGTTCTTACTCCCGTCTTCACAGCGCATCAAGTGTTCTTACTGCCATCATGAAGACGCAGGGTGTTAAACTCTGGTTATGTTTAGCTGCCCCTGACACCGCCCTCACTTGTGAAATTACACGGCCAATGTTGTTGTAATATTGTATGGAATTGAGGCGTAATGATGCAACCTTTCAGCTTTAACATTTAGCGTGCATTGCTTCGATCCCACTATGCTAAAAAGAATCTTTAGGATAACACCATCTTTAGATCATGCAAACTCAAGCTCCAAAACCTTTAAAAGGATTATGTTTGACAAACTCAGTGCCGTGGGAACTTTATTAATTTTATTGCTAGGCGTAATCACCATATGTTGGTGACTAAAAGTTAGTTGTTGGTCATTAACTTCTCTGACTGTGAAGGAAAAAATGAACAAAATTAACACTGGGACCAGAGATTTAAGTCAAACTTTGTGTTCTCGGAAATCCTCCCAAAAAATACTTTCTAGCCCAAAACTCCTCAGAACAACAAATGCTGCAAATACACGTTCTCTGCGAAAAAGAACATGATGCTCAACTTCATGCTTGATCTCAGTTACTCGTGTTGAAGAGATGCTGAAAAGTCATATTATATCTGTTCTTCATTACATTGGTAGTAGAATATTTTTAACTTTCGCACCCCAAAAGAGATTCAGTGACTGGTCACTGTTATAATCACCACATTGGGTTAGTGCCCTTGGCCAATCTAGTCTAGATACAGTTTCCACAATTACACCACCAGACATTTCTAGAGCTTAGTCTGAGCTAAAGAATTCCCATCTCCTTGCAGCAAAATAAATTGCGGGAAGAGGGAACTTATAACGTGGGAAACTGTAGATACCTATACATTAAGCCTGCAGTTACTAACCCAAGTGGACAAATAAGCGTGTGTTTAGTGTTCACAATTATTACCTATTCAATGATCAGTTGTTGATCGCACATTAGAATCATTAGCTGCCTTACGTCCACAATGCTGCCTGCATGAATTTAGCTCCACACACAAGAAGGTAGAGGGATGGTAAGTAAGTCAGAATAGAGGTTACCTATCTGAGCTCGGATGATAGACAAATTTACATGGAGCCTTTCATATTCATGAGCTCACTGACACGCCAAATATGCAATAACAATTAACACTAAATTGCCCTGAGCCATCTGAATAACCAAATGAAAAAGATTCTGTTTTATCATCTGAATAACCAAAAGATAAAGGAACTAAACCAACGATGGCCAGCAAGTCAATCCGCAATCCGCAATTAATAAAATTTGTTACCTCACTAAGGAATAACCATCCAACGATCTCCCTCTAGCAGCATTATCCATGCATAACTAATGAATCTGTTTTTTTAACTTCATTAGAATAGGTGACCCCAGATGAGCGGGGATCAGAACCTCTGAGATTGTTAAACCAAAATAGATCATTAAAGAGTCACGACAATGAAGTTATACCTACCTCAACCTTTCTTTAATTATATGATGATAGGGAGCTGATATAGTCTCAAAAGAGCTGTGAGAACAAAAAAACAGTTTCATCCATGATGACAATGGCACTTAGGACTCAAAAGCATACATTCATGAAATTGGTGAGTTATAAAAAAGTCTACCTCTTCAAATTTCAAAATTCAGACATCTACGTTCTATAATCCTCTAATAATTGTGAACTGGATTCCTGGACCTCTTGGAACCATGTCTAATAGGAGAGCGTGACCTGCTCCTATCACGGGGATCCCCAGATGAGCGGGGATCAGAACCTCTGAGATTGTTAAACCAAAATAGATCATTAAAGAGTCACGAAAATGAAGTTATACCTACCTCAACCCTTTCTTTTCTAATTATATTGATGATAGGGTGATGATATAATCTAAAAAGAGCTGTGAGAACCAAAAAAACAGTCTCGCACATGATGAAACAGTTTAGCACATGATGAGAATGGCACTTAGGACTCAAAAGCATACATTTTGATGAGTTATAAAAAAGTCTACCTCTTCAAATTTCAAAGTTCAGACATCTACGTTCTATAATCCTCTAATACTTGTGAATTGGACTCCTGGACCTCTTGGAACCATGTCTAATAGGAGAGCGCGACCTGCTTCTATCGCGTTCCCGGTATCTCTCCCTGCTTCTGTTTCTCCCATTTCTGGAAGTCCCATGTTTCCAATCTGACCCCCTATCAAAATCACGGCTTCCTCTGCCATTTCTGTCAATGGACCTGTCAGGGTCACGATCTCTTCCTCGGTAGCGATTCCGTTCCCTTTCATGATCTCGATCTTTGTGCTTGTCCCTGTCAGATGAGTCACTTCTTCGTCGTCTGCTGTCATATTCTTTCTCCCTCAGCTTTTTCCTTTCTTCTGCTTCTTTCTCCCTGGCTAACCTGTCCTCTTCCCTTGCCTTCTCTTTAGCAGCCTAGAAGCAGCATTTACAGTTCATTGCATTGAATATCATTTGTAACAAAAGGCAGAAAAATAAGGTTGCGTTCTCTGGTTTCGTGAGGAAAAGAGAAAGGGAAAATCTGGTGAGAAATACCTTGTATTCGGATAAGAAATCTCGAACCATTCCATATCCAACATGCTGCTTACCAGTGACGTGAGACTGAGTCCTCTCTGCAGCATCATTTGCTACAAGAAAGGAACCACAAGTCTCGCACAAAGCCATCTTTTTCTCTTGTGCAATCATTAGTGCACTGTTCTGCTGGGATTGCTGAGTCAAGGCAGTCTTTTCAATGTTTAGCATTTCCACCTACATGAATATCAAACAGTCCGGATACTGTCATAAGACTATACCATTAAAATATTGCAAAATTCAAGACAAAAATGATTAGTAGGCAGTGATATCAGCCAAACCTTTCTCATGAGTGCTTCAGCTTCATCAACTTTCCCAGCTTCACCAAGAGACTCCACTTGTTCTAGCAAGTTTTTAATCTTCTCCTCCAGGACAGATAACTGCTCAGATTTTTCTGCTGATATTGGAGGAGGTGGGGGAACTTCAACCTCCTGAGCAAGGCGTTCTCTACCACGCCTCACTTTCTTATCCAAGTCCATCACCTATGATAACAACAAATTAAGTTATATGGGATATTTATTCACAGAACACGTTGAAACAGAACTCTGAAACTTGTCAGTCAACAACTTACCAACTTCTCACAGAAATGGGCTAGTTCTGCTTCAAACTTGGGAACATAAGAATCGTGTCTTGGAGAGTTCTCAAAACTGAATGAGAAAACAAAAAACTTTCAGAACAATGAAATAGTGGTGCACAAATGACAATGCTTAATGCGCAAAAATCTTGCATTCACAAAAGAGTGAAATAAACAACTTTTGGAGAGGCAGGTAAAATCAATCAAGCTAAAGCACTCGAAGAGCTTTGTAGAAACTTCACTCAATAAAAAGGGAGAGATCTTTGTACAAACAGGGAAGACTAATACCGGAGTCATATAATCATATAGCAGTTTGCACTGGTTTTGACCTTTCCATGGTACTATCATTTCCAGCTCAAGTATGGCTACTATAATTAGACTTACCATAATTTCATCATAACTTACCGACTATGGTTGTTGAAATGCTAATTTCAAACTTGTGGTACGTGATCTTACCACATAAAAGAACTAAGCTGAAACTAGGTGTACAAGAAGTTCAACCCTGCTTCTGTTAATTACCACAAGATTGAAATCTAGTTTTTCTTTACATAATTGCAGCTTCATTAAGTTAAGCTCCGAGAACTTCCCATCCTTTTATAGAAAGTAACAACATGACTTCTCATTATTTATTTTGAATCAAGATATTATATGACAGTCATATCCATTAAATGTTGGATCACAATTTGGCAACCAATGATCTAAGAAATGAACATAGTTCTACAAATTTCAGGCAGACAACCATTTGACAGAGGATTTCACCAGTCATATGAACCATATGGAGAAAAGAGGAAGATCAAGCTCCAAGCATCTTGGAACCATCTGGCTGAACTGTAGTTCAAAAGTTCCAAGGCATATACAAGCTGGAACCTATGGAGGGTTGAAAAGATCATCAAGAAAATCTGGGCGATGATACCAGCAGTTATTTTTTGGTGTTTGTGAACTAAAGGGAATCAGATATGTTTTGACGGAATCTCAACTCCAGACCATTCTAGTTGTTTGCTTAAACTTCTATTCTTGGACTAAGATAACCCCTCTAATTACATTGACCATTTTTAGGACTCTGTTAATTCCTTGGTATTAGATTGACACATTGTAAAGGGGCTAACAATTCAGTACTTTTGGTCTTTTGTAATTTGCATCTATTTGATGCTTTTCTAACGAATAGTCTGTTTGATCAAGCTTCCAAATCTGCTTACTTTGAGTACTTCACAAGTACATTTCTAAAAAGTAATTTAGGGTAGTAGCAGTTTCTGTTTGGCTAATCAATTTGAAAAGTTGTTCCGCCAATCTTAGAGCAACAATATGCTTGATAAAGCTTTTAGAAAGTGCTTCGGGAGAAAAAGCTGCTTTTTCAGCTTTCTGAACAACTTCTGTTATTAATCAAACACACTTATTTTCAGCCAAGCACCTCATTTCTCTGAAATTAGCATTTTTTTATTTTTTTCAAAAAAAAACACTTTTGGCTTCCCAGAAGCTTTAGCCAAACAGGCAGGAAATACCTTCATAAATAAAAAAGGCCCAACTTGGAGAAAATTTCAAGACTGGGCAGTCAACTGAAAAGAACTTAAATCACAGTCAAGCATTCTACAAGACTTGGGATAAAGAGGACTCATCCCCCCACTATTCTTACATTTCCTCAACCCTTCTTAAAAAGTTTGAAGGTGCTAGGAGTACCCACCAAGTGAAGTTCAAGCTTTCAACTTTTCTTTCCTCATCCTTCATGTTTAGACACTTCGTTATAAAGACTACTCTATTCATCCTAAAAATAACGAGAAGATTTGGAGTAATACTGTAATAGGGTCAAACAATCCTCTTCTTCCTTGAGGTGAATTCATAAATTACTCTAATTCTAGTTGAAATACAACTTACATATGTAGAAACTACATAAAAAGAAATATAAGGCACAACCAATTTTCTGCACTGCATGAAAACCTGAAATATATGTCAGTCCGAACCAAAAAAATTTAACAAGCATTGCCGGTCCCAGAGATCAAAAGGAAGATTCAATCTTACCTTTCCTTCAACTTCGCTTCATGAACTTTAGGGCAGGGTCCTATATAAAACAAAAAGTCAAAAACAATCAGTAGTATGTCATATTCATATCCATGATTAAAGAAGCAATTTTTTCCAAAGACAACAAAAGGGCAGCCCCGTGCACTATAGCTCCTGCTATGCCAACAGTCCAGGGAAGGCCGAACCACAAGGAAATATTGTACGCAGCCTTACCCTGCATTTCTACAAGAGGCTGTTTCCACGGCTTGAACTCATGACCTCCTCGTCACATGGAGGCAACTTTACCGGTTACTCCAAAGACAACAAAAGACTTTTTTTTTTTTGAATCAACCAAATAGTGGAGTATGATTTCGGAACTGACCTAAATCACTACGAGTATTGACGAAGAGATCGTGGGGGCAAAATCGAACCATATAGTATGCACATACTTCCTTGTCGTCCCATTTGACTTCCTTGAACCCTCTCCTCTCATCTTCAGTTAAATTCCGAGCTACATAACTCAAAATAACAATAATTATATCACAGTTGGTACACTTCTGTATAAAAATAACAAAAAAAGATTTCAATTAAGGTTGAAAAAAGCATACCCGAGCCCATTAGTTCATCCAACAAAGCTCTCTGAGCATCCATGGCTAGAAAAAGATATGCAAAATCTGGGGGCTAATTGCAATGAATTGAAGGACTTTAAATCAATTGGATGTGAATTTGTCTTCGTTTGTATCGATTATCGTGGGGTGCTATAAATTAGGGTTTCATTAGCAGAATTTGATGACAAGTTGGAGCCGACAGAGAACAAAGGTGTGTTTCTCTTTCTCCCAAGGAGGGCCTAATTTGAGGTTGGTTGGTTTTATTATTTTCTAGTTTACTCCTCCAACTTCAGCTGAAAAATCATACTCCCCTTCTATTTATTAGAGTTTATAAACATTTTTATGTTCTTAAGTTTTTTGTTCTATATTCTTTATTAATTACATAGGATAGTTGCTAGACAAGCCTCCGGAGACAAGCTCGATTAAGAAAACATGTAAAAAGTTTTAAATCTAAAACTCTCTGTTTTAGGTCATCGGGTAAAGTTTAATAGTTCCAAGCTAAACATACTAAATCAATTAGCTTATTACTATTGAAAAATTCAATTCATTTCTTGAAAATATTTCCTACTCATATGAGATTATTTACTCAATCAATTTGATCACCTTTGCGAGTTATAACTAATTTTCTTCTTTTATTTTGAGGTATAATTATTCAAGGGTAATTTTATAAATATTATGTGTAATTAACTCTTAAAATTGTCAATCTCTTGCTCTCTCTATAAATTTTTTAGTATTTTTTTAATTACATAATTTAGTATCACCTGTATAACAAGATAAATTTATTTATATAATCAAAAATTACTTTATATATGTCACTAGTGAAAGACGACATGTATTCCGTAAAATTAATCAAGGTGCGTGAGTTGATCCGAACACCACGATTATAAAAAGAATATTGAACAGTTGAACACATTTATTAATAGCTTTTGAAAAAATTTAAAAATTTGAAAAATGAAATAGAAAGAGCAAAGTTACTCCAAATAAGAATTTTTAATGGTAACTAAAACTAAAAAAAATCACCTACATAAGGACCTATCAAATACTTATTGCACTTAATATTAAAGTAAAATTAAATAGCAGCACATTTTGCAGTAAATTCATAAACAAAAAGCTTTACTATTTTCCCTTTGAATTTTTAAATTAACAATTTAGGCTAATAGGTAGCTCAAAATATATGTAAAGTACTCAAAATTGCAAGAACAAAAAAGTAGAAGTAAGAACATAGAGTTAAGTACCACCAACATAAGTTGACTTGGATTCCTTCATCTTTAATTAAAGATTTCGGGTTTAAATTCTGTGTATGAGAAAAGTTTTATTGAAAGCACTACCCTTAGAAATTGACCCCATTATGCGCAAATTCGGATTAGTTAGGCTCCAATGCAGCTATCGAACATGGGTGGAAAATTAAAAACATAAAGTCAAATACCAACATGGATTATGGGGGATGATTGGGATCCCTTCATCCCTAACCAAAGGTCTCGGGTTTGGATTCAAGTCTTGTATATGAAAAAATTGTTTAGAGCATCACCCCAAAAAATAGGTCTTTCAATGCGCGAATCCGAACCATTCGAGCTCCAATACGAATACCAGACATCGAACGGAAAAAAAATCAAGTTGGCTTACTGCTTGGAAAAAAGTACTTAAGAACTAATAAGAAAACATTTCGATTTTAAAAAATAAATTAAAAACCCATAGAGAATGAGTGATAAATCCAAATAGACATCACTTATTAATAGTAGCAAGTTAAATGAAAGAGTGATAAAACCAAATAGACATCACTAATTAATAGTAGCAAGTTAAATTGGAAGGAAAATATGTTACTCACGTTTCTCTATTTACCCTTAATAGTACTAGGGAAGTATGACTCGAGCCAACACGGACCCAACGTGAAGAAAGCTTTGAGTATGCACGGTGAGTTAAATTGATGCCCATTAGAATCATAAGTCACAAAACATAAACATACAAAAATTGAGAAGATAAGCTCAATACATATTAATTGTTTGATAGTATTTGCTAAGGAGCCAAGTTTTACAAGATAGTTATGTACATCTTATTTACATAAATAACAAAATTTGATGCATCCTGAGGTTGAGATCTTTAACCTAAGATTGAGACCTATTACATAAAGTAGAGAAGGTGAGTTTACAAAGAAAATGCACCGGCGCACAAAATACACACATAAAATACACAGGCATACATCTTCCAGCAGTTCACCTAGAAATAGAAAATCGGTATATTACAAAACGTTTTTTAGTATGCATTAGAATTACTACAAAAAAAATAAAATAGAAGAGCTATCTAAAGCACAAAGAGGCAAAATATAGGGGAATAATAGCACAACAATGATGCAACAAATTTAACATATATACCTAGAAGATCCATAGGAAACACATACTAAAACTCTCTAACCACTCTCACCGACTCTAAAGGAGGCGTGTCGGTGCTAGTATTGTGAACATAAGACAAACAGGAAAGATACCCCTTTTCAACCAACCACTGAGCCTTAAGAAAAGAAATTATCCTCCTAGCATATGTACCCTGGGTATTCTTCCACTCCAACCTTAGTATACCTGGAATAACCAAAGTAACGGGATGCCTGGATTGACTTTTTTTTAGTGCTTTTGACTTTTTTAGCACTTTTTTTTTTTGGTGATGTTTGAAAAAGCAAAAATGTGCTTTTAATCACTCACTTTTAGGCCAAAAAAGTATAAAAATAAGCCAAAAGCCAAAAGTAGGGTATCCCCTACTTATGCCTTTAAGCTTTTAACTTATAAGCTGCTTTTTTAAAAGCCAATCCAGACACCCTCTAGCTGTCTTAGAAATACAATCCAAGGCATTATGATATGTAGAAAGCCAATCCATGCCCAAAATCACATCAAACTCGACCATATTCAAAATAATTAAATCTACCCAAGTATATACCCAGAAGAGTCACAATATAGGATTGGTACATTCAATCCACTACTAAGGAATCATCTATTGGTATAGTAACATGAATATACACAATAAAAGACACACATTATATCAAGACCCAATGTAAAATAAGAGGAAACATAGGAGAAAGTAGAACTAGGATCAAATAACACTGAAGTAGGTTAATGGCATACTGATATGATACCTTTGATAACTGCATCGGGGGACTCTGCCTCAAGTCTACCCAAAAAAGTATAACACTAAGCCCTATCACCAACTGACTGAGCAACTCCTCTACCACATCCTCTTCCATCTGATAGTGTGCCTCTACCTTCTTGAGGCCCACCATAACCCCTCACTAGTAGTGCTGCTATCTTGGCCAGAGCCTGAAAACCTTATTGTGGATCCCCTACCTGAACTGTGGGCAATTCTTTCTAAAATATCCAAGATCCTCATATATGAAACAACGCAAATGAGTAGAACCCTACTGAGAAAACCTAAAAAATTAGAAGGCCCAAATAACTAGAATGGCCACCACAGCTTGAAAAATCTTTAGGAAAAACCTTAGAAACCTGTCTTGAATAGAAAGTGTCTTGTGTAAAGCACCCACCCTCGGATGTCTCCATGGCTGCATGAACCTATCTACCCTACTGAGGATAAAGGCCTCTCCTAAATTAACCCATACCTCCAAATGAGGTACCATTAAACTAGTAAAAAAAGTGAGCTCAAACTCCGTATGGCTCATAAGCTCAAACTCTTTGGCTGCGTCGACCACCCTATGAAAAGTAGCCCTAGACCGGGCTTTAGAAAATACCTCCTCTTGAATTTTAAAGGTCATACCTCTCACAAACCTGCGAATCCTCTCAATCTTATTCGATAATATGATTATGGCATGGCAAGACAATGCATAGAATCGAGTCTTATACTTAAGTCACTGAGATCCCATCCTGAGTTAAGAACTCAAACTGATGTCTGCGCTTCTCTCTCAAGCTACGAGGAACACACCAATCAAGGAGAGCTTATGAAAACTACTCCTAAGTCATAGGCGAAGATCCTGCAGGTCTAGACTCACCATAAGAATGCCACTACTACTTGGCAGGGCCATACATTTGTAGAGCCATATAATCAACCTTATAAGACTATACTAATCCCGCACTCTGAAGTCTCTCATGAAACTCACTAAAAACTCATATGCATCCTCACTCTTTTCTGTCATGACCCGCATCTATATCCTAGACATAATATGATTCTTAAAACCACAAATGGTTCTGAACTAACCTTTGATACTAGTATACTAATGAAAATAAATACTGAAAATACTATGTGGAAGCAAGATCATGGACTAAATTGTTCAATATATCACTGGTTAAAAATGTTAACAACAACTGTATTACAATAAGAAAAGAAAATGGAACTGAATACATCAAATTCTAACTGACTGTCTATGAAATTTTTGCTAACACTGACTATAGTTAGCCAGGACATGACCCTCAACTATCTCTAATAAGTGTATAAGGATTGAAGCAAACTGCTATGGCTACTAACCGACTGGAGTTCCTGAATAAGGAGAACTCATTGTCTGCTGACTGGAAGCTGCGTTCTATCTGACCGTGATCCTGTCAGCTAGCACCGAAACCTATATCATGAAAGAATGCAGTGAAAGAAAGTATGCAGTCAATACTTTGAATGTACTGAGCATGTGAGATATGCTAAAATCATGCTTTCAAACTGAAGTACAATATAATGAGCAAGCAGTACGAATCATGTCAAAATCTGAAATAAAACAACTCAAAAAAATGAACACAAATCATTTTATAATGCATGATTCAAAACTGTAAGACATAGGGATTTTCTATAAAGTAAGCTAAGATTTGTATGAGTTGAATTGTAAGTTGTTAATACAACTAAAACATGCTTGTAAAACTAGTTGTAGATACAATAAGCAAAATTGGATAAAAAATCATATTGTAGTACAATGACCCAAAAGTAAAATCATGCCTTTAAATGGCGAGGCAAAGCTATAAAACATAAAGGAAGGCAATCTAATTGAAATTGTGGGTCATGTACAAGTCATACTAAAACTATTTATGTGGGAAGTTCTCTTAACCGACAAAAACAATGTGAGAAAACATGGAGTCCAATGTATATGCCCCATTGGAAGGACACAATATACCTTGTCTAACACCCTAAAAGTCCCTAAGATCATATCTCAAACTTAGCTCAGAAAACCAGTTGAAAACTGGCAAATTTCCCCTAAAATGACTTACTGTACGAGTTGTACAGTGAGGCCACGAGTCATGGGTTGACATGTGGTAAGCAGTCCAGTCCAGCCCAAGTCCCAGTAGTAATGATCCAGACCATAAGTCCTGGTCAGTCCTTACGACTCATCGGGTGAACTATTTTGAGTAGAAAACCAAAAGTCCTGAAAGATAAAATTTTCACCCTAGTGACCACAACTCAGGGGAACGAATCATAGAGACAGTGTATAAGTCATTAGGTGACTCATACTGATGAGGAACTTAAGAGTTGATATTTCTTCTCAGGTCCATGAGTCCTAGCAACGACTCATAGGTAGACCCCAGAGTCATAAGGTCAAATCGTGTCCCAAGCCAGAATTTCAGCCCAAGAACCACGAGTCAGGGGATAAATCATAGGTTCAGGGTATGAGTCACACCTAGATCCGTGATGACTCTTTCCCAAAAATCAGTTATATTTTAATAAGGTGTTTTCATCTTTTCCCACTCTCTAACTCCATATACTAAGTTGTTTATGACTATTCTAAGTGGGGTTAAAGGGGGCTCCATACTTCTTCTCATTCTCTCTTAAATACTTAGACACTTCAGAAAAAAAAAAGCGATTAAACTCTCCCAAAGGTAGAAACCTAGGGTTCTTCTCAAGGCTTCAAGATTCAAGTTCTTAGCAAAAACTCTTAACTGAGGTATGTGGGATTTCAACAATGGGTATACTTTCACCCTTGTGTACCAAAAAACGTAATGAAATTCTAGTTTTCCTCATGATTTATGAATTAGGGTTCATTCCTAAGTTATAGTTCTCTTGAATTTCAGTCTTATTATGATCCCTATACAGTTAGAACATGTTTTCCATGATTTTTACATTCAATATGATTTTATTCTATAAAAATTGAGTACTAGAATGATTCCAAGTAAATTTCACAGATTTCAGTTATATTTCCAAAGCATGTTTCAGACTATCAAGTTTTATTATGAACTATCATGATTAGTTTTCAGAACATAGAATTTTAGGATACTTTCATATTGGACAGATTCTGACCTAGTTATCAAAACATCAAATTTTAATGAGCTAACAATATATTATCAGGTTTGGAGTATACTTAGCATCGAGTTGGACTAGGGCTCCAGTTTCACTCGAAGTTCCAAAACTATGTGCCACTATAGGTTTATTTAGCCCTCTCAGTTTGGGCATCAGTTTAGTGATCACGCCAACTATGTCATTATACCTTGACAAGGTATATTAGGTCCTTTTGATGGGGCGTATACATCGGACTCCATATTTGGCTCACGTAGTTTATATTGGTTAACAAACTTTTCCATAGATTCAGACTCAGTATATTTGTACATGACCTCAGTTCAGTTTTACTTGCATTATTATACAGTTTTTCAGAGTGTCTTTACATATCAGTATTTATGCATATCATTATTGGTTCATTGTACTATAGTTCAGATCAGTTTTGCATTTAGCTTACATTCAGTATAGTTTATCAGTATTTTCAGCATGTTCAGTTTACTTCATAGTTTGCATATCTCATATGCTTAGTACATTCAAAGTGCTAATCACATACTTTATTTTGCGCTGTATCATCTTATGATATAGATTTGGGCACTTAGTCTCGACATTGCGATTAGTATATTTAGGTGCCACCTCAGCAGCTACTAGTGGTGAGTCGTCATTATCTGATGATGATAGTTCAAGACTATTTCCTTTCAGTATTACTTTTTAGTTTCAGTATTTGGAGTTAGCTGGGGACTTATCCCAATAACTCATCAAATTTAGAGGCTTTTTAGACATAGAGTCAGATATTTTTGTTCATTTCAATTTTTAGTATTTCCTTTTTAGACTTGGTTTATTTCAGTGACTTCACAGATTATATATATCCAGATTCAATTTAGATTCTGCTTAGTTTTTATATTAATTTTTTTTAGAATTCTTAGTATTATGCCATGCCATGGGTTAGCTCTGGGTCACTCATGACTCTAAGCACCGTATTACATCCAGGGTGTACACTTGGGTCGTGACACCTTACCAAGGGTATAAAGCCATGACTGATGTTGATCCACTAAACTGATTCGTCAAGGGCTAAAATAAATTTGCGGTGGCATGTAGTTCTGGAACTTAGGTTATCTAGAACCCTAGTTTGCTTGGTGCTAAATACTACTCCCAAATCTGTATATTATTTGGTCATAGATAGCTGAAAAATTATCTATCTTAAAGTAAGCATGGAACTAGTTCAATTCATCTGATTAACTAAAGTTTTGAAATACTGAAACTAGTCATTCTCACTTTTTATTAAAATCTGGGATCATGTGTTCATAACTTGCCAAGGTATATTAAAAATAGTCTGAAATCTATCTAATCATGTATAATGGTTCTTCAACTATAATAATTAAATTAGGGATACTGAAATTATGCATAATTACTTTTTATCAAGAATCAAAATCATATAATATTATAAGGAAATTGAATTTCATAAGAAATACATAATTGGGTATATACCCTCAATCATGGAGTCTAGAAAGTTATAATTGAAAATCTGAAACTTTAGGCATTAGGGTGAAAGGAATATCCTATTGAAATCCCACATACCTGGTGTAACGCCTCAAAAGTCCCTAAGATCATATCTCAGATTTAAAGCAGAAACCAACAAAAAACTTAACAAAACAACACAGTCCACGAGTTATGGTTAGTATCAATGAGTCGTTGGGTAGACCCATCCTGAGCATCAAGCTAAAAGTTCTGAAAAATGACATTTTGTCCCAGTGGAAATGACTCAAGGTAATGAGTCATTAGAGTAGACCACAAGTGGTTAGACGAGTCATTCTAACAAAGTAATAGAGAGTAAACAATTTTCCAAAAGGCAACGAGCCACATCCACGACTCGGTACCAGTCCTAATGAGTCATGGGGATTAAGTCATACCCCAAACCTCAAAACCAGTCTGATCTTTACGAGTCATCCCATGACTCATTAGTTTAGGTAACGAGTCATACCCTGATCCATGACGACTGTTTTCCAGCAAATTAGTTATATTTTAGTAGGGGTATTTTCATATTTTCCTATATTCCTAGACCTATACTACGCCATTTATGGATCTTTTAGGGGAAGATAAAAGGGGTTTTAGCATACAAATCCCTCATTCACTTCTCCTAAACCTCTTGGATAGAAATCAAAAAGTGATTTAAAGTTTCAAGTGCTAAACAAGGATTCTTCTTTAAATTCTCAAAAAATTCAAGTGTGGGTATAAATCCTCTCCAATTATCAGGTATGTAGGTATTTAGTGAGGATCTCCTTTCACCCTCATTCCCAAAGTTGGTTTTGAAGTTTAGCTTTCTATGAATTCCATGAGTTAGGGCAATGCCCCGACTACCCAAATTATGATAATTTTGGTATCCATGCTCTAGAATATCTCTATGACTATAAATATCACGTTTATGCATGTTTTTAGATAAATATTCAGTACATCATATTTTCATGACTCTCATAAGATAGTGTAATGCACTTAACTAGTTCCATGAATTTAGTCATAATCAGTAAATTGAATTAGTTTATGTGATTTTCTCAGACTTCAGTATAATTACGAGTATATTTGTATAGTTATAGGAGTAGTACTTAGCATTGAGAGGACACGGGTTCAGTAAAACCCAAGTTTCAAACTACGTACCATCGTAGGATAAGGGGTCCTCGTCAATTGAGAGTGTCTTCCTTGCCCGAATAGGCTCATGAGTGAATTCACGCTAGTCATTGTTCTTACCCTTGGCAAGGTATAAGACACCCTCCCAACTAGGGTTACTTGTTGAATTCCATATTGCTCACATGGTCTATGTTTGTTGTGAGAAATTCCTACAATTTTATTATTAGTTGAATTGTACTTGACCCATAATTTTATTTAAATGTATTACTTCATGACTTATAGTTTTGTTCAGCTCTACATGCATGATTATCCTTGGATCATTGAAATACAATTCAGTTCAGCTTGCATTTAGTGCTTCTAGAATGATCAGTTTTATTACATATCTATATTGCACATCTCACATGCTCAGTACATTCAAAGCACTGATCACATACTTTCTCCTTGCATTGTATTATTTTATGATATAAATTGGGATGCTTAGCATCAGCCCCGTAGTTAGTATGCTCCAATGCCACCTCATCAGCTGTCAGTGGTGAGTCCTCATCATCCGAGGATGAGTGTTACACTTTATTTTCTTTCAATATTTCTAGCTTCAGTTTTTTAGAGTTAGCTGGGGACTTATCCCAACAACTCTTCAGTTAGTAGGAGCTTAGATACATAGAGTTCGACCTTTCAGTTGTTTCTAATGTTGTGTTTCATCCATACCTAATATTTATTTCAGACTCACAATTATTTAAATTAGTTTAACTTCCGCTCAGTTTATCTCTATAGAATACTTTGTGTTATGCCAGGCCATAGATTAGCTTGGGGTCACTTCTGACTCTAAGCATCGTGTTATGTCCAGGGTGTAGTCTTAGGTCATGAAAAGCTTGGTATCAGAGCATCAAGTTTAAAGTGTTCTAGGGTGTCTAAAAGCCACGTTAAGTAAAGTCTCATTCATGGGTATGAAGTGCACCACACTTATAAGAAAAACACTATGAAATGTTCTAGGAAAATATCACTTCTTTTATGATCATATCGTGCGTTATAGTGTAAACTCTGTTTATCCATCTAATTTGTACTCTACACGTTTACAGAAAATGCCTTCCATAAGAGCTAACAAATGAAGAAACGAAATACAAATCAATAAGCCCCACCAGCTCCAGCAGATCCCTTGAATGAACAAGTTACTCATACCGTGTTCAGGGCTACTTTTTAGGTGCTTGCTCAGGCCATAACCAACCAGGTCAATCAACAAGTTGTTGCACCAACTAATCCAAATGAGAATGTAGCTGCTATGACAGTTCGGGACTTCACTCGGATGAATCCTCCAGAGTTCTATGGTTCAAAGGTGTAGGATGTTCCACAGGATTTTATTGATGACGTTCAGAAGATCACTTGGATCATAGGCATTACTTCAATTAAGAGTGCAGATTTGGAGGCCTATCAGTTGAAAGTGATGGATAAGACCTAGTTCAAATAGTGGAAAGATAGTAGACATATAGATGCATACCCAGTTGATTGGGATGAGTTTGTAACTGCCTTTCTGGATAGATTCTTTCCCCGTGAGTTAATGGAATCTAGGGTTGAGAAGTTTATCAACTTAAAGCAGGGCAACATGTTTGTGAAATAGTACTCTTTGATGTTTACCCAGATCTTCAGGTATGCTCTAGAGATAGTCATTGAGCTAATGGCCCAAATGAGTAAGTTTTTTTCTAGTGTCTCAGAGTTAGTGGTCAAGAAGTGCAGGACCGCTATGCTTATTGGAGAAATAGACATCTCCATACTTATGAATCATGCCTAGCAGATTGAGAAAAAGAAGATAAAAGAGACCAAAAGAGCTAGGATAGGTAACTTTGACTATTCTCAGCAGATGTGGAGCAGTGGTAAATGCTCTCAATATTAGTAGAGATCTTCAACTCCAACACCATCATCTGTCAATGTTCCATCTCCTAGGCCTAGACAGGATCAGAAAGGTAGAGCGCCAGACTCTAAGTCCCAGAGTAGTGGTTTTGGTGTTCGTACCTTCCCAACTTATAAGAAGTGTAGAAGAAACCACCCCAGGTAGTGTTTGATAGGCAAGTATGAGTGCTTTGGCTGTGGTAAATTAGGTTACAAATTTTGAGATTGTCCATTAGCCAAGAGGGGTGACATCAGTAGTCATACTTAGGCTACCTCCTCAGCAACTCCAACAGGTCACCCGACCTAGTAGGGTGATTCTTTAAGTGTAGAAGGTGTTTAGCGCCATAACTTCTTCTATGCTTTATCATCCTGTCAGGATCAGGAGAGCTTGCCAGACATAGCCACTTTCATATAGATGTTTATGCATTGCTAGATCCAGGAACCACACTTTTATTTATGAATCCTTATATTGCTGTAGATATCAGTGTCTGTCCCAAAATTATTTTAGAACCCATCTCAGTATCTACTACTATTGGTGACTCAGTTATAGCCAAACGGGTATACATAAATTATCCAGTTTCAATTTTTTAGAAAATTACCACAGTTGATCTAGTAGAATTAAAAATGACTAATTTTGATGTCATTCTTGGCATGGATTGGTTACATTCCTGTTATACCTCAGTAGACTGTAGAACCAGAGTTGTTAAGTTTCAGTTTCCCAATAAACCAGTCTTAGAATGGAAGGGCAGTACTTCAGCGCCTATAGGTCAATTTGTCTCTTACCTTAAGGCCAGAAAAATTATCTCTAAGGGTTTCATCTACCATTTAGTTCGGTTAAAGGATTCTAAGTCTGAAACCCCAACCCTTTAATCAGTTCCAGTTGTAAATAGATTCCAGAAGTATTTCCTAAAGATCTGCCTGGAGTCCCTCCCATGTGGGAGATATAATTTGGAATAGACATTCTTTCAGATACCCAACCTATCTCAATTCCTCCTTATAGAATGGCTCTACCTGAGCTTAATGAATTAAAGGTTTAGTGTAAAGACCTCTTAGACAAAGGTTTCATTAGACCCAACATCTCTTCATGGAGTGCTCCATTTCTCTTCGTGCGTATGAAAGATGGTTCCCTCTGAATATGCATCAATTACTGTAGTTGAACTAAGTCATGATCAAGAATAAGTATCCCATTCCTAGGATTAATAGCCTTTTGGACAGCTTTAGGGTGCTAGTTGCTTCTCAAAGATAAACCTCAGATCCAACTATTATCAATTGAGATTCACAGAATATCACATTCCAAAAATAGCTTTTAGAACTCGCTATAGTCACTATGAATTTGTTGTTATGTCTTTTAGACTAATGAATGCTCCTATAGCTTTTATGGACTTAATTAACAGAGTGTTCAAACAATATTTAGACATGTTCATCATTGTCTTCATAAATGACATCCTCATTTATTCTCGGAGTTAGGATGAATATGCAGACCATTTGTAGACCGTCTTGCAGACTCTCAAAAATCGCCAATTATTTGCCAATTTTAGCAAGTGTGAATTCTAGTTGAAATCAGTAGCATTCCTTGGTCACATCATTTCCAATGAGGGAATTCAGGTTGATCCACAAAAGACCAAAGTAGTTAGGAACTGGCCTAAACCCATTTCTGCATCAGAAATTAGTAGTTTCTTGGGTTTAGATTGTTACTACAGACAGTTTATTGAAGTATTTTCATATATTGCTTTTCCTATGTCCATATTGACTTAGAAGAAAGTCAAATTTTAGTGGTCCGATGCTTGCAAGAAGCGTTCTCAAGAGTTGAAGACTCGACTCACTTTTGCTCTAGTTTTGACTCTTCCAGGGGGTCCAGATGGGTTTTTTATTTACTGTGATGCCTCCAAGATTGGCTTTGGGTGTGTGTTAATACAACGCAGTATGCTCATAGCTTATGCTTCCAGACATCTCAAGGTTCATGAGAATAATTACCAGACTCATGATCTTAAGTTGGCAGCTACCGTCTTTCTCTTGAAGATTTGTAGGCACTATCTCTATGGGGTTCACATGGATGTTTTTACAGATCACAAGAGCCTTCAATATGTTTTTATTCAAAGGATCTAAATCTTCATCAGAGAAGATGGCTAGAGTTGCTGAAAGATTATTATATGAACATCTTGTACCATTTGAGTAAAGCTAATGTAGTGGTTGATGCACTTAGCAGACTTTCTATGGGTAGTGTTGCTCATGTGTAGGTGAGAAAAAGGAGTTAGTTTATGGTGTTCACATACTTCCTAGATTGGGAGTTCAGTTGGTTGATTCAGTTGAAGGTAGTGTTATGGTTCAGAATGGTTTAGATCTTCATTAGTGGTGGAGGTAAAAATGAAGCAGAATAGTGATCTTATTTTGCTTAAAATAAAGGAAGTAGTCCAAAAACAGGTAGTAGAGTTGTTCTCCCAAGGGTGGAGATGGTATGTTGCGTTATCAGAGTCGCTTGTGTGTTCCAGATATTGATAACTTGAGACAACGGATGCTGACAGAAGCTCACAATTCTTAGTATTCTCTTTTTCCAAATGCCACCAAGATGTACCATGATCTACATAAAGTCTATTAGTGGAATGGCATGAAGAGGGATATTATGAAATTTATGGCTAAGTGTCCAAATTGCCAGT
This sequence comes from Capsicum rhomboideum, assembly GCA_031232105.1. Taxonomy (NCBI): domain Eukaryota; kingdom Viridiplantae; phylum Streptophyta; class Magnoliopsida; order Solanales; family Solanaceae; genus Capsicum; species Capsicum rhomboideum. The sequence goes on from CP124716.1 coordinate 35,734,373, forward strand.
AGGTTAAGGTTGAGCGCTAGAGACCAGGCGGTATGACTCAGAATATTAGTATTCCTACTTGGAAGTGGGAAGAGGTTAACATGGATTTGATTATAGAATTACCCCATATGTGCCGATATTATGATTCAATATGGGTTATTGTAGATCGGATGACTAAGCACATTTTTTGCCAGTTAACACTAAAGATTCACCCAAGGATTATGCTAGACTTTAAATTCAGGAATTTGCTAGGTTATATGGAGTCCCCTTGATAATCTTATTATATAGGGGTACTCAGTTTTCTTCATAGTTCTGGAAGTCTTTTCAAAAGGGTTTCGGTACCCAAGTTCACCTCAATATTACTTTTCACCTGCAGACAGATGGTCAGGCAGAGCGAACTATTAAGACCTTAGAAGATATGTTAAGAGCTTTCATGATCAACTTTAAAGGTAGTTGGGATGATCACTTACCTCTCATTGAATTAACTTACAATAATAGCTATCATCTCAGTATTCAGATAGCTCTATTCGAAGTGCATTATGGTAGGAGATATAGATCTCCTATTAGTTGGTTTGAGGTTGGTGAAGCTACTTTGATAGGGTCTGAATTAGTTCATAAGGCTATGGAGAAATTTTAACCAATTAAAGAAATGCTGAGAACAACATAGAGTTGCCAGAAATCATATGTAGATGTGATGAGATTTGACAAGAAGGGGAAACTTAGCCCCCCGATATGTTGGTCCTTATAGAATTCTGAGGCGCATTGGCAATGTGGCCTACGAGTTAGATTTCTAGTAGAATTAGAATTAGTGCATCTAGTGTTCCATGTGTCCTTGCTAAAAAAATACATTAGTGATCCATCCTTAGTTGTGCCATTAGAGAGTGTGGGCGTGAATTATAGTCTCTCTTATAAAGAGGTCCCAGTTGAGATTCTTGGCTGTCAGGTTTCTAAGTTGAGAAACAAGAAAGTCACTTCGGTAAAATTCCTTTGGAGAAATTAGCTAGTTAAGGGAGCTACTTGGGAAGTAGAAGCAGATATGATGGCCAAGTACCCATACTTTTTTTCTTCTAATTTATTCTAAGCTTGAGGTAACAGTTCCTACTTAGCATTCTATTCATTTTCATTTCTCTCAATTGCTTCCATGTCTTAGTATGCATGCATGTTTTATGAATTTAGTTCAGCCAATATTTTAGTCAGAAATCAGTTGCTATGTCAATAATCAGTTTTCAAAACTTAGTGTTAGGATTGCAACTCTTTTTTTGTCTCTTCAGCTTAGTAAATCTTCATGCGCAAACGAATGTTCCCAAGGGGGAGATATTGTATCACCCTGAAGTCCCTATGATCATATCTCAGACTTAGAGCAGAAACCAGCAAAAAAATCACAGAATAACTCAGACCATGAGTCATGGTCAGTACTGATGAGTCTTTGGGTGGACCCATCCTGATCATAAAGCCAAAAGTTTAGAAAGATGATATTTTATCCCAATATAAATGAGTCAAGGTAATAAGTCATTAGGGTGGACCATGAGTCATTAGATGACTCATTCTGATGAAGTACCAGAGAGATAACAATTTCCCCCCAGAGGCAATGAGCCCCAGCCACTACTAGTTACCAGTCCCAATGAGTCATGGGGATCAAATTATGCCTCAGACCTCAAAAACAGTCTGGTCTCCACGAGTCATGGGATGACTCATTAGTTCAGGTAATGAGTCATACCCTAATCCGTGATGATTATTTTCCAGCAAATCAGTTATGTTTTAGTAGGGGTATCTTTATATTTTCCTGAATTCCTAAACCTATATTACATGATTTGAGGTTCTTTTAGGGGAAGATTAAAGGGGTCTTAGTGTACAATCCCTCATTCACTTCTCTTAAACCTCTTGGATAGAAATCAAAAGGTGATTCAAAGTTTCAAGAACTAAACAAGGATTCTTCTTCAAGTTCTCAAAGAATTCAAGTGTGGGTCTAGATCCTCTCTAATTATCAGGTATGTAGATATTCAGTGAGGGTCTCCTTTCACCCTTATTCCCAAAGTTGGTTTTAAAGTTCAGTTTTCTATGAATTCCATGAGTTAGGTCAATGCCCCAACTACCCAAATTATGATCCTTCGGTATCCATGATCTAGAACATCTCTATGACTATAACTATCACTTTTATGCATGTTTTCAGATAAATATTCAGTACAACATGTTTTCATGACTCTCACAAGATAGTGTAATGCACTTGATTAGTTCAATGAATTCAGTCATATTCAGAAATCAGTAAATTGAACTAGTTTATGTGATTTTCTCAGACTTTAGTATAATCATAAGCATATGTGTATAATTATGGGAATATGAATTAGCATTGAGAGGGCACGAGTCCAGTAAAACCCAAGTGCAAAACTACATGCCACCGTTGGATAAGGGTTCTCATCAGTTGAGAGTATGTCCCTTGCCCAAATAGGCTCATGAGTGAATTCACGCTAGTCATGGTTCTTACCCTTGACAAGGTATAGGACACCCTCCCAACTAGAATTACAAGTTGAATTCTATATTGCTCACATAGACTATATCGATTACGATAATCTCCCATGATTTCAATATCAGTTGAATTGTAGTTGACCTATAAGTTCATTTAAATGTATTACTTCATGAATTATAGTTTTGTTTAACTCTACATGTATGATTATCCTTGGGTTATTATACCATAGTTCAGATTATCTTGCATTCAATACTTTTAACATGATCAATTTTATTATATATCTATATAGCACATCTCACATTTTTAGTATATTCAAAATACTGATCACATACTTTCTCCTTACACTATATCATTTTATGATATAGGTTAGGACACTCGCATCAGCCCTGCAGTTAGTACAGTCTAGTGCCACCTAAGCAGCTGTCAGTAGTGAGTCCTCATCATCTGAGGATGCGAGTTACACTTTATTTTCTTTCAGTATTTCTAGTTTTAGACTTTTAGATTTAGCTCCCAGTAACCCATCAGTTAGTAGAGGCTTGCAGACATAGAGTTAGACCTTTCAGTTGTTTTCACTATTGGTGTTTCATCCAGACGTAATATTTATTTTAGACTCACAATTATTTGAATCAGTTTAGCTTCGGCTCAGCTTATCTCCATAAAATGCTTTGTATTATGCCAAGCCATGGGTTAGCTTATCACTTGTGACTTTAAGTACCGTGTTATGTCCAGGGTGTAGTCTCGGGTCGTGACATTTGGACTGAAGAAATCTTAGACTAGAGGCTTGCGAATCTGACTTTTAGTAGAATCCTAGGCTTAGGCTTAAAAGGACTTGAATCGCTCTTTTGTTTTCCTTTAAATGTTAATCTGTGAGAATGAGTTAAGAGTCAATGGTTTGACCTTTAATCCCCCTTTGAGAAAGCTAAAACGACATAGTTTAGGGATTAGGATAGTAGGAAATGACTAAATTACCCCTAAGAAACCATTTTAAAAAGTTTCTAAATTTTTGGTGTAGGGATCGTGGATTGAAACCACAGTTCGTACTATCAATCCACGACTCATGGATTGAGTTGTAGTTATTAATATTGCTCCACTAAAATATCCATAACTTTTAACTCTAAAATCTGATTGATGAATGGTTGTGGCGTTGCAAACAAGACTCAATAATCTTTAATTTGGTAGGTATTGGGCCATGTAATTCTTCATAATCTTGGAGGAATAATTGTTTGAAGTTGACCAAAGTAGAATCTTACACTAGAACTTAACCGGTATAGGAGTTTTCAACTCAATTTTGTGTTAGGGATTTCTTATGACCTTAAATCACAACCAATACCCTTATCATACTTATACTTGTACATTTTGGCAGTTGACATGTTGTGGGATTGTGAAATAAATTTGGAATGGTCAAAAAAATTCTATTTAGAATCGAATAGTAGAATTTCTTGGACATGTTTTCCACGGATGGTTCCATAGCTCGTGGTACCATTCCACGAGTTGTGGTTCTACTCATGATTTTTAGACCAATTTATAAAGTTTTTGGATCCATTGTATGGGTGAACAGTACGATTCATGGTTTGAAACCATGGGTTGTGAACCTGCTCGTGGTCACCAGGGATTGGATTTTTGGCTAAGACCGAGTTTCATTAGTCAGTTCATGGTTTGTGGACTGATTCTATAGGTCATGGACCCTCTTGTAGAACTTAGAAATTTCTGGGGTGTTACATGTCCCATCATACTTGGGGATGCCGAGTATCTTAAACCTTTTTAGGATATGCCTGGTCGTTATAATGGCTATGTAAGGCACCTTGGCATAACTTTTTTGAGTCTAACCCTTTAACGATGGAAGGAACTTCAAGGATAAGGCTCATTCAATATTGAATCTCCATGCACTGTGCTTTCATCTCATGAAATGTCCCTCCTAGTTTTTTTTATAATTTTCATACATTTTTCCTATTTTTACCCTTTCTATAGTTACTGCAAAGTATTCACGGTCTTCTGGGATGGGTGGTTTAATTTTTAGGGAATTCGGTTGGGTTTTAAGTGAGATTCCATATTATGGATCTTTTAAAGTTGAGAGGTTTGACTTTGGTCAACATTCTTAGTAAATGGAGTCAAATGGAAATTCCTTTAGTTTGGTTAGCTCTGAAACTTGAATTTTGGGTTTGGGGGGCCTTTGGTTCAGTCTCGAGGCTTTTAGACTGATGTTGGACCCTAAGTGAATTCGTAGTAAATTTGGAAAAGTGTTGTCTTCAGTCAATATTTAATTGAAACTACATTCATTGGTCATTTCATCGATTCCATTGAGTCCAGAATATTGTTTGCATTAGGATATCATATTCGGTTTGCATTTATAGGATTCTGAATGAATCCTGAGGGTCCATCCAATGTGTTTTTGTACTTGAAGTTGCTGGTTTTTTAGTTTTCTGGTGTAGGGTATTTTACCCTTCGGTTTGTGATGGGTCCTTTGTTTTTGAAAAGGGTAAATTTTCTTAGACATCATGATTGTAAGGTGGGAGCTATAATCACGGAGAAGGGTCTAGTGGGCTCGATTAGGTTACTATTCACAATCATAAAGAGGATCATCACATTTGTGATGGTCTGGACCAGTGCGATCTTGTGATTGCGATGGGGTCCCCACAATCACGATGAAGGGACCCATGAGTAGTATATAATCCCCCAACTTAATTTTTTAGTTCCATTTTATTTAAAGTGTTGAGCTTAGAGGAACTTGGGGACAAATTCTTATGGGATTTTCACTAAGATTATGTTCCGGTAAGTTAGTTCTATTCCCCTCGTGTAATTTTTGTTGATTTTATGCTGAATTCCACCATTAATTCCGTTTCAATCTAAATTAGATTCCTTTGATTTCCTCACTTTTGGGCTATTTTTATCCCTAAAATGAACTCCATTCTTGCTCAATTTTTGGGCGTGAATTCTTTACCCTACGAGTAATATAATTGCGGGATTCATTTGTGTTCTCATCGATGGGCCCCGAGGGTCTGACCTAATTTTTGGTTCGAATTAAAAATTATTGTCTGACCTAATTTTTGGTTCGAATTATAAATTATCATTATGGGTGTCTTTATTCTCATTTTAATGTGTTGGTTATGTATTTGATAGCATGGCAGTATTCTAAGGCTTTACAAAGGAGAAGGCTTCCATGTGATGGATCGAGATTACTGTTCGGGCTTGAGGTAGGTTATAGTCTACTTTTCTCTAGACTTAGCTTGGCTATATGGCATATTTTGTAAATCGCATGTTGGGTAGGGGATATGTAGGGTAGGATTAAGTTTTTTTCAATGTTTTTGAATTATCTGGTCTATTTTGGTACTAAGTAAGTAGTATTTCTAGCTTGAGCCTTAGTTTAGGTAACTTACTTAGTACAAGGCTAAGAATAGGAATCCATAACTTAGGTTTGGGGTAAGATTTTGTAGTATGATGAATGGTATTTGATCGTTGTATTTTTAAATTGCGTTCTTATATATCTTTATCCCTATTGGTTGTGGGTTTAAGACTGAGGATCTGTATTGGCTGGACTCCAGGTTAGTTGTGGTTGTGGTATAAGGGTGGTTTTTCCCTATTTCGTGTATACATATATATATATTGTCACGACCTAAACCTGCCATGAGTGGCACTCATACTAACTTCCCGGTGGGAGAACCAACTAACCCTAAAACATCAATCCAACCCATAGCTAAAAATAAGGCAACTAACTATTTTTCATTAATGATCAATGTCATTAATTATCCAAAACGAAAATCAATATGGAAATAAAGAAACTTAAATAAATCCCCTAGAACCTAAAAGTCATTGTACCAAAACTACTACATAATCAATAAATGGAATCAACCTAAAACTAATAAAATGTCTAGGTCCAAAACAATGGACTATAAACTGGAAGAAGAACTCATGGCATCCCAAAAGATGTAGCTCTCCCTTGAGTTTGATCACGGTCTGAATCACACCCGAGGTCTCGAAATAGTCACCTGAATATGCTCTGCACACAACAAAAAAAATAGTAAATGTAGTATCGGTACATAATAAAACAACGGTGTACTAGTAGGGTCATTGGCCAACCCAAAATGAGAAATATGAACACACAACCATAACATAGTACAACAAGACAACCATGAACACCTCTCATTCCATCCTACTTCAAGTTCTTAACACTTAACCTTGTAAACAAGTACATTATGAAGTTTAGTCAATATGAGTTAACAAGGATAACAAGTCAAGTTAAACTATCACTACCAACAAGACTCCAAGTCAACAACCATGCTACAATAATCATATAAATCATGTCCAACTCACACAAGTAACAGATAAGACAAAGTTATGCCACAACTTGCAATTAACCCAGACCACTTAAGGATCTACAAGCATAACAATAATGATAATTTATTATGCATCTCTGTCCACCTTTAGCAATTAAGCACATAAAACTGGTTCACTCAAGGACCAATATAAATATAACAACACTTAAGCTTGGTTCACTCAAGGAACCAATATAATCAAGAAAACACATAATCCTCGGTTCACTCAAGGAACCATCACATTCTTATGTGCCTGCCTACTTTGCTACTTGCATGGATTTTTTATGAGTCCTTTCCTGTGCCTATGCTTGTATCTACTCCCTTTAGGTGATTCATTAGTATTGGATCAAGTGTACCAGTCTTGTATGGTAACTATCTTGGGGTGTGATACTTGGATAGATCTTGTTATCCTAGATATAATTGATTTTGACGTTATTCTAGGCATGGATTGGTTGTCTCTCTATTATACAATCTTAGATTGTTTTACCAAGACTATTACATTTGTTATGTAAAGTATCCCTCAGATTTTGTGGAAGGCTACCGATAGACATATGTCGACAGAGGTTATATCATTTGTTTAATTGCGACGGTTGGTAGGGAAGGGATGTTTAGCTTATCTAGCATATGTTCATGAAACTAGTGCTAACATTCCTTCCCTTGAGTCATTTCATGTGGTTAGTGAGTTTGAAGATGTGTTTCCTATAGATCTAAATAGCCTTCCGCTCGATCATGATATTTACTTTAGCATTACTGTGCCATGCACTCAGCCCATTTCTATCCCTCCATATTGGATGGCACTGACAGAGTTTATAGAGTTAAAAAGGCAGTTTCAAGACCTTTTGAGTAAGAGGTTTATCAAGACTAGTATTTCTCCGTGGGTTATCCTGTTCTATTTATGATGAAAAAGTATGATTCCTTGCATATGTGTATTGACTATCGACAACTGAATAAGGTGAATATTAAGAATAAGTGTCTGATGCCAAGTATTGATGGGTTGTTTGACCAGCTTCAGGGTGTAGGCATGTTTTCAAGGATAGATTTGAGGTCAGGCTACCACCAGTTGATGATTAGGGCAGCGAATATTCCTAAGACTGACTTTAGAACTTTGTAACACCTTAAATTTTGAGTCTATGAATATTCAACACTTAGTACAAAAAACATAATTAGAAACTTCAGGTCCTACGTTCTCATGAGATGGTTGACTAGTTGTGAACCAAGTCCATGGTTTGTGGAGTACCTCGTGAAAACTGGACCAAGATTTTTAATGAACCATGAGAGGGTTCATGAGTTGTGGACTCAATCCACATTCGTGAATCAATTTATGGAACCAGTACCTCAATTTTTCCAACTCCCACTTTACCACCTCATGCAATACAAATCGTGGAATTGAACCACAAGTCATGGAATGAATCATGGAACCATGTCTGAAAGTTGACAAAATGCCTTAGAAGCCACCAATCCCAGTACAGACTGTGGAATAGGTTCATGAGTCATACTGTCAAACCATGGAAGTGATCTAGAAGTTAGACAAAAAGGTCCCAAACTCATGAATAGGACCACGATTCGTGGAAGTGGTCCATGAGTAATGGATTGACTTATGGAACCCTGTCCTAAATTTTTTAGCTTTATTTTAAAGAGGGTGTTTTTGACTTTCCTTTCTATACCCTATCTAACGATGTTTTGACTTCCCAAAAGTATAAATATCAGATCCTTAAACCAATTCTCCTTTTATTCTCTCAAAAGCAAGTCAAGAGCAAGTTCTAAGGCCAATCAAACATCTAGGGTTGCTATTCTAGCAAGAAAGTCTTTTCTTGTCAAGTTGTTGTCTTCATTAGGTACACAACAATTCATGATGGATTCCTTTCATTCTCACGTCCAAGTTTTTTGAAATTTATATTGAATTATGTTAAAGCTAGGGTTTTTATGCCCAATTTTCTAGATTTGATTTCTTAGGTTTATGCTAATTTTTATGAAGGATTTACTATGAAAATTATGAACTTTTTATAAAAATTATGGTCATGGTATACTATTGATTCTAAACTCATGTTTTAAGATCGTTTTATGAAGTTTTGAAGCATGCTTAAGTATCTACAAGTTATAATACGTTTTCAGCAAGTGTTTATGTTTTTATAATATATGCACATATGAACAAATATGTTTTTCTGAAACAAATTTCAGTATAAGATTCATGACATGAGATTTTAGCATAGTTTCATAATAAGATAGTTTTAAGGAAAGCTCATTCGAGCAAAGGCTCATGATAAGCTTTCAGACAAGTTTATAAGCTAAGATATAAACATATGTATATATGAAGATCCTTTTAGGAGGATTATTTAGCATCGATTGGGTATGCATTCAGATAACATATGCCCCATACTTACATTGCCACTGTAGGTTTTATTTAGCCCAAGAGGCTCAGTTTTGGATCCATAAGTTAAGTTTCATTATATACTCTGGCAAGGTATAGGATGACTCTCCCCAACATGGAAAAAATGTTGGTCATCATGATCTCACATGATGGTTGTTGGTTATAAGAAACTTCTACTGAGTTATGAATTTATAACTTTATTATTTTATATATGAAAGTTCTTTTACATAGATTTTAACAATTATAATTCTCTTTCGATTTTCAGTTCTTAAAGATATTTCAAAAGGATTTTTTCATGATTCAAGCTTTGGAATTTACTAATGTTTTAAGCTACCCCTCATATGATATTGCACTCAGATTTCCAACTTTATATCTTCATATATGTATCATCTTGCATACCAATACATTCTATTGTATTGACTGTGTTTTGCACTATGTCTTTTCATGATGTAGTTTCAGGTATTCAGCTACACAACTAGACTCTATAGTAGGCTTTGAATCTTCAGCTATTGATGAGCTCTCCAATTTCCCCGGAAGTCACAGTGTAGTATTTATGTTGTAGTTAGCTAACTCAATAGGTTATTAGAGGCTTCATAGGCAGGCAGTCAGTTGAGTCAGTTGTAATAAGTTTCTAAACAATGTTATCTTTCAAGAAATAAAACTTTATTTTATGTTATTGTCAAAGTTTAGTCTATGTTTTATCTTCCACATTATCTTTTAATACACATTTTATGTTTCATGCCAGACCAAGTGGTTCTCTCGGGTTACTTATGTTTTGAATGCCAGTTACATCCAGGGGTAGACTAAGGTCATGACAAACTTAGTATTGGAGCACAGAGTTCAGCTGTCCTAGAAAATCTATGAAGCTTTATCTGTAGGGTATTATTTATGGTTTTGAGTTTCCCACTTCTATAAATGAAAGACTACATATATTTAAGAAAAGTTTCTCATTCTTTCATACTCTAGATCATGTAATAGAGTAGTCCCCTAAGAAACTTATATAGATTCATGTAGTGCTCCAATTCCTCCAACTATGCCTTATCTTTGGGGTGGTAGAAGCAGTAAAGTTCAACTCATGTTTAAGCTTCCGCATTATCTTTCAGTTAATATTTTACGTTTCATGCCAGGCCAAGTGGTTCTCTAGGGCCACTTGTGGTTTTGAGTACCGATTACATTCAGGGTATAGACTAGGGTTGTGACAAACTTGGTATCTAACAAACCAAGTCTACACCCTAGCCATAGGCGACACTTAAAGCATTTCTAGCCCAAGAGAACCACTTGGCATATCTTATGAGCATCTAAATATAACACACATAAACTGAAAGATAGTACGGACGCTAACACATGGGCTGAACCTTGAAGAATAAAAAATAAAATAACATAAACATACACTTTTATTATTTGAGATATGGAATCTCTTGAAAACTGATTACAACAGACTTAACTGTCTGCTTGTCTTGTCTACAAAGCCTCTACTAATAATTTGGGCACTTTTCATAGGAATAAGAACCCAAACTATATTTATGTACACAGATTGACTATCAACATACCTATTTGATAGTGCCATCCAGAAAGACGGAGAGCTCATCAATAGGAGACTTGAATTTACCGTAGAGTATGGTTACATACTTGAATACCTGAAACTACATCACGAAGGACATAGTGTAAAATATAGTCAATACAATTGAGCGTATTAGTACATAAGATACACACACACACACACATATGCAGGCGCGTGCGCGCTTACACACATACACACACACACACACACACATATATATATATATATATATAAATCTAAAAACTAAGCATGATAACATGGAGTAAAATCCTTAAAACAAGAGTAAAGTCTAAATCATGATTCAAGAGAAAAAGCCTTTAAAATACCTTAATCATGCAGAATATCTTATGAGAACGTGATGGCTAAAAATCTTGTACAAAAGCTTATTTCTTTAATATATATATATATAATAAGATCATAAAGTCATAAATTGAATGAATAAAATAAAAAAAACATAAATCGTGCTAATAGAAAGAACCCTCAAAAAGTTTAGAGTCTGCACAAGGGCTTGGGAGATTCCATTAGTGCATTCATATATTTTGATTCAAAAGCATACACCCTTATCTATATGAATCATGCAATTGTCCCAGAGTAAGATGTGTATTCTGATCTTTCTCTAAACCTTATAGTAGATGACACTTTAAGGGAGAGTATGTCTCTGAGTGCTTGGGTAGTATTTTCACTCAAAAGATAGTGTAGTTTAGGGTGTTATGAGCCATTAGTAGTAGAATGATCCCAGAGTTAGAAGTGTGAATCTAGAAGTGTAGTAGCCTAAAGAGTGGGGATTTTGATTGACCAAAGTAAGTAGCTAGAGTCATGTACCCATTAATCTAGTAATGAGGTGATATGCCCTTACATGTAAGAAGTTGTGTAGATTTCTTGGTGGTACATAGAGAAAGAGTTTCTTGTTAAGATGACTCAGAGTATGTCATTGCTTTAGTAAGGATCAAATCTAGGTTATGAATCCAGTTTAGGAAAGAGATATAGAAGAAGATTGTAAGAAAGAGTGGTAATGTTATAAAGAAGAATGTGCTTATAGACTGAAGTTAGCTAAGAGGTGTGGTTAGGGTTGATTATTTTGTCATAATTTATTTTCAGTGGACTAGTGTGTCTTGAATTTTATCTTGTAGCTATAAGTCTATGTAGTATATGAGAAGTTATGTTGTTATACATATTTGGTACTAGACACTAAGTTTGAACTGTGGATGATCTCTAAGGTTTAATGAATGATATTTTGGGGTTAGTGATGCTAGTTTTATGGAATTGATCTAGTAGGCTTGATATAGCATATGCAAGAATTTTAGTTGATTAACTTTCAGTAAGTATGGTGGTATAGGTATGAGATATATGTGATCACTAGGTGAAACAGTAAAGTGTGGCTAAGTCATTAGATAAAGAAGAGCCTTTAGTTTATTAAGAAAAAGGGTTTACCCAAGGAAGTATGTTGTTGCATGAGATTTTAAGTTGTATGTGTTATAGGTTCCTAGTTAGTATTCTTAAGCTTCTAAGTGTGGAGAAGAATAAGTGCTTTTGATATGGTCTTCTTAAGAGCTGAATTAAGGGGATTATAGATGGATGATGTTGAGTCCCTTAGTATACTTTTATTTTTCATGGATTTGGGTGGATATGATTTAGAGGTGTGGTGTCGGTAGACTAAGAAGAGAAGTGTCCCAGAAGAAAGTCCTAACAAGGGTTTTGTTTCTATAATCATAGTATGCTAGGGGAATTTTAGCATTTATGTGCAAAGGGCTACCTCGACCATTAGAGTAGAGTGATTATAACCCATTTTATAGAATATAGAATAGGTCCACAAACTTAGAATGTCAGCTTCAGAGCTAAGGGAGAGATAATAGCGGTGTGCTGATATATGTGAGGAAGTTCTTGAGGTGGTGATAATGATATGCTTGAATGTTGTGGTTATATGTGTGTGGTCAGAAACGTGATATGAATATTGACTCTTTGGTTAGGACTCAATATTAGTTGATTAAGGTAGGTAGGAGGAATAGTGTTTTAAGAAGATAAGTTCTAAGAAAGTTCCCTTCTTCATGTCATGGATTTGGGTGGATATGATTTAGAGGTGTGGTGTTGGTAGACTAAAAAGAGAAGTGTACCAGAAGAAAGTCCTAGCAAGGGTTTTGTAACTACAATCATAGTCTGCTAGGGGAATTTTTACATTTATGTGTAAAGGGATACCTCAACTGTTAGAGTAGAGTGATTATAACCCAGTTTATAAAATATAGAATAGGTCCATAGACTTAGAATGTCAACTTCAGAGCAAAAAGAGAGATAATAGTGGAGTGTTAATATATGTGAGAAAGTTCTTGAGGTGGTTATAATGATATGCTTAAATGTTGTGTTGATATGTATGTGGTCAATAACGTGATATGACTATTGACTCTTTGGTTAGGACTCAAGATTAGTTGATTAAGGTAGGTAGGAGGAGTAGTGTTTTATGAAGATAAGTTCTAAGAAAGTTCCCTTCTTTATGTCATGGATTTGGGTGGATATGATTTAGAGGTGTGGTGTTAGTAGACTAAGAAGAGAAGTATCCCAGAAGAAAGTCCTAGCAAGGGTTTTGTATCTACAATCATAGTCTGCTAGGGGAATTTTTGCATTCATGTGTAAAGGGATACCTCAACCGTTAGAGTAGAGTGATTATAACCCAGTTTATAGAATATAGAATAGGTCCACAGACTTAGAATGTTATCTTCAGAGCTAAGGGGGAGATAATAACGGTGTGCTGATATATGTGAGGAATTTCTTGAGGTGGTTATAATGATATGCTTGAATATTGTGTTGATATGTGTGTGGTCAGCAGCGTGGTATGACTATTGACTATTTGGTTAAGACTCAAAGTTAGTTGATTAAAGTAGGTAGGAGGAGTAGTGTTTTAGGAAGATAAGTTCTAAGAAAGTTCCCTTCTTTATGTCTTAAAAAGGACCAATAGGAGCTTGGCTCATGTTCTTATAGAAGTTCTGCGTTCGCAAGCTAGTTTCTGCACTCATAAATTGTGCTTGGTCCTTCGTTGAAGTTAGTTGTTAAACCCTTATTGTTCATATGGTTATTGTTCATATGGTTTAAGTCAGGTTTTATTGGTGAGTTTGATTCTAGATAAGTCAATAGAAATCAGTCCCATTTCAGTCCATGCATTTCTATATGGCCAAGATCAATTGTTCAAGGACAATTATGTTGTTCCATTTTTATGTCTGTGCTAATGTGCCTTCTAGTTGAGTTCCAAGTTTAAGTCCAAGTTTATGTTTGTGATTCAGAAAAGTTCAGTCTTGATAATGGCAGAGCTTCCTTCATGTATCATGCCAGATTAGTCTTTATTTAAGGATGAAAGATTCCAAGGGGTAGATATTATAGCACCTCAGATTTTGAGCCTATGAATATTCAACACGTAGTGCAAAAAACACAATAAGAAACTTCAGATCCTAGGTACTCACGAGATGGTTCACGAGTCGTGAACCAAGTCCATCATTCATAGAGTACCTCGTGAAAACCAGACCAAGAGACTCAGTAAACCATAGGAGGGTTCACGAGTCATGGACTCAATCCATGATTCTTGAATCAATTCATGGAGCCAGTCCCTCAATTGTTCCAACTCCCAGTTTACCACGACACATAATACAAATTGTGGAATGGAACCAAGAGTCATGGAATAACTCATGAAACCATTTATGAGAGTTGACAAAATGCCTTAGAAACCATCCATTTCAGTACAGACTGTGGAATCGATTTATGAGTCGTACTTTCAAACCATGGAAGTGATCCAAAAGTTAGACACAAACCCATGGATAGGACCACGATTTGTGGAAGTTGTCCATGAGTCATGGAATGTGTCATGGAACCCGTTCTAAAAATTTTAGCTTTACTTTAAAAAGGGTTTTTTTTTGACTTTTCTTACTCAAATACCCTATCCCATGACGTTTTGACTTCCCAACAACAACAACAACAACATACCCAGTGTATTCCCACAAAGTGAGGTCTAGAGAGGGTAAGATGTATATAGTCCATACCACTACCTCGGAGAAGTAGAGAGGCTATTTCTAATAGACCCCTGGCTCAGGACACATAAAAGCCGAAGAAACCAATAGAAAATAAAAGAGACAGGACACCCACTGAGTAATACAATACACAATCTATCCAGAAATCCCAAACATAACTAAAATACCACGAACAAGGAACTACAAGATGTACACATAATACTATGACTAAATACATAGAAACAAATAAAGCACACCTTCCTACTAGCCAGGACGCACTCCTACCCATGAATCCTCTACCTTAATCCACTCCCTCCACACCTTCCTATCTAGGGTGATATCCTCAGTAAGCTATAGCTGCTCCATGTCATGTCTAACCATCTCCCTCCAATATTTATTCGGCCTACCTCAACCCCATCTAAAGCTATCCATAGCCAATCTCTCACACCTCTGTACTGGAGAATATGTACACCACCTCATCACATGCCCTAACCACCTTAACTGTACTTTCTACATCTTGTTAACTACTGAGACCACTCCCACCTTCTCCCAAATACTCTCATTCCAAACCCTATCTCTCCTAGTACGTCCACACATCCATTGCAATATCCTTATCTCCGCCACCTTCAACCTTTGTATGTGGGACGCCTTGACTGTCCAATACTCTGCTCCATACAACATAGTCGGTCAAACTGCCACTCTGTAGAATTTGCCTTTCAATTTAGGAGGCACCTTCTTATCGCACAAAACTCTCAAAGTGAGCCTACATTTCAACTACCTTGCACCAATATGGTGTGTGACATCCTTGTCTCCCCTAATCATAGATCCAAGATACTTGAAACTATCTCTCTTCTGAATGGCCTGGAAATCCAGCTCCACTACCACATTAGCCTCATGTGTCAAGTCGCTGAACTTGCACTCCAAGTATTCCATCTTGGTCTTGTTCAATCGAAACCCTTTAGCCTCTAGGGTTTGTGTCCAGACCTCCAACTTATCATTAACTCTTTTTTGGGTCTCGTCAATTAGAACTAAATCATCAGCAAATAATATACACGAAGGTACCTCCCCTTGAATATGTCACATTAAAACATCCATCACCAAGGCAAATAAAAATGGACTAAGCGTCGATCCCTGGTTCAACCCTATCAAAATAGAAAAGTTCTCTGAATCTCCTCCCACCATCCTCACACTAGTCTTCGCCCCATCGTACATGTCCTGGATCGGCCTAACGTAACAGGAACACCTCTAGCCTCCAAGCACCTCTACAGAACCTCCCAGGGGACTCTGTCGTACGCCTTCTCAAGATAGATAAACACCATGTGCAAATCCTTCCTCATCTCCCTATACTAATCCACTAGTTTCCTCACGAGATGAATGGCCTCAGTAGTCGAGCTTCTCTGAAATAGTCACAATCCTCCTCAACCTTAACTCTACAACCCTTTCCCAAACCTTCATGGTGTGGCTCAACAACTTGATATCCCTATAGTTATTACTACTCTGAACGTCACCCTTATTTTTATATAAAGGGATTATTGTACTCCAACTCCAAGCTTCAAGCATCTTCACCATCCTAAAAATGGTGTTAAACAACTCAGTCAGCCACACCATACCTGCCCCTCCAATTCTCTTCCAAAAATCCACTGAAATCTCATCTGGCCCAGTTGCCCTACCCCTACGCATCCTATGAATAGCACTTTTAACCTCCTCAACCTTTATACGCCTACAATAACCGTATTCAAGGCACCTCTCTGAGTGCTCCATAAGCCAATTATCCTTTTATTCTCTCAAAAGCAAGTCAAGAGCAAGTTCTAAGGACAATCAAGCATCTAGTGTTCCAATTCTAGCAAGAAAGTCCAGTATTCTCTTGAAAAAGTTGTTGTTTTTATCAGGTACACAAGAATTTAGTGTTTGATTCCTTTCATCCTCGTGCACAAGTATTTTGAAAGTTATATTGAATTATATTCAAGGCTAGGGTTTTTATGTCTAATTTTCTAGATTTGATTTATAAGGTTTTATGCCAGTTTTTATGAAGGATTTACTAGGAAAATTATGAAATTTTTATGAAGATTATGATTATGCTATATTATTGATTCTAAACTCATGTTTTAAGATCATTTTATGATGTTTTGAATCATGCTTAAGTATGTACAAGTTATGATATATTTTCAACAAGTTTTCATGTTTTTAAGTTATATGCACAAACAAAAAGATATGTTTTTTTGAAACAAATTTTAGGACATGATTCATGACATGGGATTTGAGCATAAGCTCACAGCGAGATAGTTTTAAGAAAAGTTAATTCGAGCAAAGACTCAGGATAAGCTTTTAGACAAGTTGATAAGATAGGATATAAACATATGTATATATAAAGATAGTTTATGGAGGATTATTTAGAACCGAGTGAGAATGCATTCAGATAACACATGCCTCATAACTATGTTGCCACCATAGGTTTTATTTAGCCCAAAAGGCTCAGTTCTGGATCCATAAGTTAATTTTCATTCTATACTTTGGCAAGGTATAGGATGCTTTCCCCAGCGTGGGCAAGAAGTTGGTCATCATGATCTCACATAATGGATGTCGATTATAAGAAACATCTACAGATTTATGGCTTTATTATCTTATATATGAAAGATCATTTATGCAGATTTCAGCTATTATGATTCTCTTCAAATTTATAGTTCTAAAAAGCATTTCCAAAGGATTTTCTCATGATTCATGCTTTGGACTTTACTCATGTTTTAAGCTACTACTCATATGATATTATACTTAGATTTCCATCTTTATATATGCATATATGTATCATCTTGTGTACCAATACATTCTATTATATTGATTGCATTTTTATTGTCTTTTCATGATATAGGTTTAGGCATTCAAGTTAGCGACCAGACTCTATAGTAGACTTCGACTCTTCAGCTGTTGATGAGCCCTCCATTTTCCTCGAAAGGTAAAATCTAGTAATTATTTTGTAGTTAGTTAACTCAATAGATTATTATAGGCTTCATAGATAGGCAGTCCGTTACGTCAGTTGTAATTAGTTTTCAAACAATGTTATGTTTCAAGAAATAAAACTTTATTTTATGTCATTTTCAAAGTTTACCCATGTTTTAGCTTCCGCACTATCTTTTAGTGCATGTTTTATGTTTTATACTAGATCAAGTAGTTCTCTAGGGCCACGTGTAGTTCCAAGTATCGATTACGTCTAGGGTATTAACTTGGGTTGTAACAGACTCGTTACGATCACTATGAGTTATTGGTTATCTCTTTTGGTTTGACCAATGCCCCAACATCATTTATGAATTGGATGAACCGAGTGTTCAGGGCTTATTTGGACTTATTTATGATAGTGTTCATTGACGACATTCTAGTATACCCGAGGAGTAAGAAGGAGCATGAGAAGTATTTAAGAGTTGTGCTCCAAACTTTACGGGATTAACAGTTGTATGCCAGGTTCTTTAAGTGTAAGTTATGGATTGAGCCTATGTCATTCTTGGGGCATATGGTGTCAAACACTGGGATTATGGTGGATCCTACAAAGATTAAGGTAGTTCGTGATTAGGCTAGACCCACTTCTCCTACCAAAGTTTGGAGTTTCATCGGGTTAGCAGGTTACTACTGATGGTTTATGAAGGGGTTTTCTTTGATTGCAGTGCCATTGATTTGATTGACTCAGAAAAGTTCCCCTTTCTAGTGGCTCAACTAGTGTGAGGCAAGCTTTTTGAAGCTTAAGGCCTTATTGACTTTAGCTCTTCTGACTCTTCCAGTTGAGGGCCAGGGGTTTACGTTATATTGTGATGCTTCCAAAGTTGGTTTGGGTTGTGTGTTGATGCAGCAGGGTCAATTTGTTGCATATGTTTCTAGGCATCTGAAGGTTCATGAGAGGAACTACCCCACTTATGACTTAGAGTTGGTGACAGTAGTCTTTGCATTAAAGATTTGAAGGCACTATCTATGTGAGGTTCATTATGATATCTTTACCAACTGTCATAGCCTATAATGCTTCTTCAGTTAGAAGAACCTTAATCTGAGATAGTACAGGTGGTTGGAACTGCTTAAGGATTATGATATCTCAATTCTTTACCATCTAGGTAATTGAAATGTTGTAGCATATGCCTTGAGCCGAAAGGCGGTGAGTATAGGGATTTTGGTGTCTCTAATAGGTCAGGAGTGACCTTTGGCTTTGGATATCTAGTCCTTAGCCAAATGGTTTATCTAACTTGATATTTTTGAGCCTAGAGGGGGTTCTTACTTGTATAGAGGATAGATCTCTATTGTTGGAGCAGATTAGGGGACAAAAGTTCAAGGATGAGAGATTGAGGGTGATTTGGGATAAGATGCTGAGGGGCGAGGCTAGGAATGCGACTTTGGATCCTATCACAACCCAAACCCGTCGTAAGTGGCACCCTCACTACTCACTCGGTGGGAGAACTAATAACCTCGGAAGCATTGAACAACAATTAGATAGAATATGAAAATTATCCCATAAATAGTTTAATAAGTAGCCAATCCAACAACTTAAGAAATGCTAGAACAAAATACCAAACTGAAATCCCCTTGAATCTAAAAGTTGATGTACCCAAACATACTATGAATGTCAAGAGGGGATGCAACCCCCAAAACTAAAGGAAAGTAACAAGTCCAAACAAAGGACAATGTCAAAGGAAGATAGATCTCATGGTAGCCCAGATATGCTGCTCACCTTGAAAACTAAAATCAGTTGTTGAAGTTACAAGTGAGGTCTCAAAGGATCCACTAGAATATGTACTGCACTCATAGAACTAAATACAGGTATAGTATCAGCACACAATAAAACACAGTGTACTGGTAGGGTCATCGACTAACCCATAAAAATATGGACACTTAACCAAAATGTAGTACAATTAGCTAACATATGCTTACACATTATACATTCAACACATAAGTACAAATGGCATTTAAGAGGAAACACCAAGAAGTCAACAATTATCATCAAATCAAAGATAGTCAATTTAAGTCAAGATAAATAAGCTAATATCAAACATAGTAATTACAGTTTCCTCGGTCTATTCAAGAAACCGTCATACCCTTACATACCTTGTAACCCGTACATACATGCTTAGGGTTATATACCCACCCTCTAGTTAGGATCTGCAGGGGACAATTACTATCCATTTACTAAAACCCTATACATGAATATCTGTAATCCTTAATCAACCATAACCTGTGAGAACGTCCCAAACACCGAAACATTCCACAATATAAGGCAGACCAAATAATAAAGCAAATAAACGATGCATGGACCACACCCATAAGCATACATTAAACAACCACACTATAAAGTAGTTAATATGTACATATAATACAAGTTGGATTAATTACACCACCATCACCTACCTAGAACAAAGCTTGCACAACTCTAAGCAGGAGCTTTGCCTTCCCCTACCTTTTCGATTGTTCGTGGTCTAAAACATACATACAAATACCGTATTAATGAAATGACTGAACATGGTGAGATTTATAACTCACCCCAGTCCCCTAAGGTCAGTTCATGATAGTTCCCTTATCGTTCTGAGGCTATTTTCCCCGTAATTCACCTAAAAATACAAATTTCATGAAGTGTTTAGTGAATTAACGAAATGCAAGGCCAATTTCATGTCTAATAAACAAAAACCATTAACCTAATTCTTAATTTCACCCCTTTCACCAAAAATCATCCAAAAATCCACCCTAAAACCCTCCCTGAACCCCGTATTTTAAGGTTTCTAAGGATTAGTAAGTAGTTACAAGTTAAAGGGAATGAAATCCTTACCTTACCAAAGTTAAAAGGAGGAAAACTGATGATTTTCTTCCTAAATTGTCCTTTTCTTTTCCCAAAATGAGTTTAGAAAATATCTCATTAAACAGCGATTTCTATCGCTGTAGCGGTAGCCGACCGCTATAGCGGCGTTGACCGCCCTTGACCACCGCTATAACTGTAATTTCTCGGCTATAGCAGTGTACCAACCACTATAGTGGTGTCGAAAAGACAGTAAGTCAACATTCACCCAAAATTACCACTTTTTACAACACACTTTGATCCTGGGATATTCCAAACAATGCCTTTACGCTAAGGTCAATTTCGAGAATTCTACTAACCCAAATTCAGTACCATAAAAACCTATGGGTTTCTCATCACCTTAGCTAACTAGGAATTAACACCATTCTAGCTGAACTGGTCTAAATTATTCCCAAATTTCCCTAGACTACCCCTCGCTCTAAAATAGGGTGAAACTAGCCTAGCCTAAATTTTGTAACTTCCAAACTGGAAGGAATTTAGACATGAGATTTTGAATGTAGGATTTACACATAACGAAAAAGAGGGTAGTTACATATCTGGAGGGTGTATTTAGGAATGAGGATTGTATATGCTTTCCTAGAGTTGGGGACTTAGCTAGTTAGATTAATTATGGAGAAGGCTTATTGTTCTAGATATTCTATTCATCTGGGGGCAACAAAGATGTATTAGGACTTAAGAAAATATTACTTGTGGTGTGGGATGAATAGAGACATTGTAGATTCTTGTTTAGGTGCTTGAACTTTCAATAGGTGAAGTGCAAGCACTTGAGACCTGGTGGTTTGACTTAGAGGCTATCCATTATCGAGTAGAAGTGGAAGCGGATAGCTATGGAATTTGTGGTAGGCTTGACACATACTTTTTTGGGGTTTTTATTCTACTTGGGTCATAATTGATAGGTCGAATAAGTCCACTCACGTCTTTTTATTTCATACATCCTATAATTCAGAGAGGTTAGTTTAAATCTACATACATGAGATAGTCAATTTACATGGGGTGCCAATTTTTATTATTTCTGACCATGGTACTCAATTCACATTATCTATCTAGAGTTCGATTTAGAGAGAGTTGGGTACTTGAGTTGAGTTCAACATAACTTTTCACCCTCAGACTGATGGTCAGTCTAAGCGGACTATTCAGGTTTTGGAGGACATGCTTTGGGCATGTGTTATTGATTTCAGGGGTCAGTGGGACCATTTCTTAGCCTTAACAAAGTTTGTATATAATAAAAACTTCCATTTGAGTATTTACATAGCTCCATTCAAGGTGTTGTGTGGCAGGAGGTACAAGTTTTTGATGGGTTATTTTGATGCTTTCGAGGTTAGACCATGGGGAACCAATCTGTTGCTTAATTCTTTAAATAAGGTTTGGGTGATTTAAGAGAGGCTCCATACATCTCAAAGTAGGAAGAAGAGCTATGCTGACTGAAGGGTTCAAGACTTAGAGTTTATGGTTGGAGATAGGGTGTTTCTTTAGATGTTTCTCATGAAGGCTGTGATAAGGTTCAGGAAGAAGTGAAAACTCAGCCCTAGGTTCATTCGCCCGTTTGATATACTGTAGTATATTGGTGATATGGCATATAAATTGTCTTTGCCTTCAACTCTTTCTGGTGTTCACCCGACATTTCATATATCTATGTTGAGGTGGTATGTTCCAGATGAGTTTGGATAGGAAGGGGATTCAGTTTAGCCTTTGAGGAGTCAGTTTCTATCTAGGATGGGTAGGTCTAGAAGTAGAGGACTAAGGAGATCCCATCATTTAAGGTTTAGTGGAGGCATTGTCTAATCAAAGAGGCTGCTTAGGAGACCAAGCTGGACATACAAACCAGATATCCTCACCTTTTAGAGCCTTTAATTACCTTTTATTCCTTAACTTTTGAGGACGAAAGTCCTTTTTAGTAGTGGATGATGTAATGACACTTCAGGTAAATTTTCATAATTTTCATGCATTTTCCCCTTTTTTACTCTTCTCGTAGTTGGTATAGAGTATTCGTGGTCTACTGGGATGGGTGGTTTGGTTCTCGACTTAGATTTTAAGCAAAATTCCCTATTTTGGGCTTTTAAAGTTGAGAGGTTTGACTTTGCTCAACATTCTTAGTAACGAATTCAAATGAAAATTTTGTCAGTTATGTTTACTCCGGAATGTGGATTTTGGGATATGAGGACCTTTGGCTTGGGTCCCAAGGTTTCTAGACCTATTTTAGGCTCTTGGGTGGATTTCTAATAAATTTGAAAAAGTGTTGACCCCTAGCCACCATTTTATCGAAATGACCTCCATAAATCATTTTGTCGATTCCATTTAGTTTGGAATACCTTTTCTAATAAGGTAACATATTTGATTTACATTCAAGCAATTTTGAATGAATCTGGAGGGTCCATCTAGGATGTTTATAGACTTAAAGTTAATGTTTTTTTTTGTTTTCTGGTGCACGGTATTTTATCCTTTGCATTCGCAAAGGGTAAGTTTTCTCGGGCATCACATCACGAGGTGGGAGCCGTGATAGTGAAGAAGGGTCTCATTGGTTCGGTTATGGATCACTCTTCATGATCTCAAAAAGGACAATTGTGTTCATGATGATCTAGACTAATGAATTCGCTCGATCGAAATGGGTTCCCTGCGATCGCAAAGATAGGACCCCTGGGTAGTATATAACCCCCAACTTCATTTTAAACTCCATTTTATTCAAAATTTTCAGCTTAGAAGACCTTGGAGACTAATTCTTGTGGGTGTTTCACCAATTTTATATTTGGGTAAGTTAGTTCTACTTTCCTCCTATAATTTCTATTGATTTTGCGCTAAATTCTGCCTTTAGTTCTGTTGAATTCAAATTTGATTTCTTCGATTTCCTCAGTTTCTAGACTATTTTGAACCCCGTAACAAACTCCTTTCTCGCTCAATTTTTTGGCATGAGTTCTTTACATTAAGATAATTGTAGAATTAATTTCTATTCTTGTCGACGAGCCCCAAGGGTCAATTTTTGATCCAATTTTTGACTCGAATGAGTGTCGTTATTCTTGTCGTAATGAGTAGGTTATGTATTTTATAGCTTGACAGAGTTCTAAGGCTTTAAGAAAGGGAAAGGCTTCCATGTGACAGATCAAGATTATTTTTCCTCCATGAGGTAGGTTACAGTCTACTTTTCTCTATATTTAGTTCGGCTAGATGACATATTTTATAAATCGCAGGTTGGTTAGGGGATTTGTAGGGTAGGATTAGGTTTATTTCAATATTTCTGAATTATCTGACCTATTTCGGGGACTTTAGAGTAGTATTTCTCTCTTGAGCCTTAGTATAGGTTACTTACTTAGTTTTAGTCTTAGAATAAGAATCCTTAGCCTATGTTTGGGGTAGGATTTCATGGTAGAATGAGTGGTCTTGTGATCATTGTATTTTTAAACTATGTTTCTTCCTGTATATCTTTATGATGTGTGGTTGTGGGCTTGAGGCTAAGGATCTATATTGGCTGGACTACAGGTTAGTTGTGGTTCTGGTATGAAGGGTGATTTTTCCCTATTTTGTGTATACCTATATATACCTATATATATATATATATATATATATATATATATATATGTAGACACGCACAATTGTAATTGACAACTCATAGTCATACATTCATATACATGGACCGTGGTACGATTTGGAGGAAAAAATACTAATTTTCGGCTTTTACAAGGATTGTATCACCTTTATCACTGATTTTTGCTTTTAAAAATCGATTGTACCATTTTTGTTACTAAGCTCGAGGTAAGATTCCAAATTGTACCATCTTCTACTATTCGGTCCGAGTAAGATTTTGGTCTATTTCTACTATCATTCAGTTTCAGAGGTAAGAATCCGATCCATTTATACTTCACTTTATAGTTACATCTGAGGTTAGATTTTGGGTGACCTGAGGTAAGATTCTGGATTTTATTGCATTAGCCACATATTGCACTACATCATTGTAAAACCCTGTATCTTCGGGCAAAGGTTTGACCATTTGATGTATTTGTGGGGATCACTCGCATATTTTTGTAGCACCCAAACCTTGTATATGTTTTAAATTATACGTGACGTGAGGAAGTCTATAGATGAAAATTTCTATTTCATGGTGATTATTTTCTCATAATAAGAGAAAAGGAATATATTATTTTC
This sequence comes from Capsicum rhomboideum, assembly GCA_031232105.1. Classification (NCBI taxonomy): domain Eukaryota; kingdom Viridiplantae; phylum Streptophyta; class Magnoliopsida; order Solanales; family Solanaceae; genus Capsicum; species Capsicum rhomboideum. The sequence goes on from CP124716.1 coordinate 35,758,993, forward strand.
CATCTTGAGAATTAGTAGCTTAAAAATTGTATTCTTGATATTAGGTTGGAAAAATTAGAATTTGATAAAATATATTTTCTAAATGACCTTACTTTTAATGAAGTATTTGTATATATTTTAATTTATTAATACATTTATGACTTGTCATATATTATAGACATTTTAAGAGTGGGTTATTTAATAAATATTAAGTATAGAATGAGATCCAGCCTATTATATTATATGCATACATATGAGGGGTCATATTTTGATATTTATCCAAATGGGTTGAATTCCACCGCTACTATGCTACCCACCATTTTCATTATTTATTTACAACCCTACTGAGTTTACCTTATAGTTAAGGAAGGAAACTTGAAGAGTTTTCAGTGGTAAAATGTTTAAAGGGACTTGGGAGTCTCATTTTCAGGTGGAGAACAATAATTATACCTTTGCCTTTGCCCTTTTAACATTGTCTTTTCAATGGATTCTTGAATAAAAGAGTTAGATCCATTATTCACCCAGCTTTTAGATCAAGTATTTGTAGCGGAAAGTCAAAGAAAGCAACTTAATCATTTGAAATGTTAATTTCAAGAAGCTTAAGGGTCTGTAGAATGGAGATTTTATGATTTATCTTCAAAAGGTATTTCTGAAATTTCTTATTTTTATATACCTCGGGGGTTATAATTGATAAATTTTAGATTTAAAATTGTTATTTAACTCATCGTAACCCCAAAATTTGAAGTCTTGAATTGACGAAATTATGCGTTAGGGGTGGATTTTTGAACTTGAAGTCAAGTTTAACGTTCTTGAGGTTCTTCGAAATCCGCGAGACTATCGCTAACTATAAATCACCCAAGGTATGTAAGCCTTAACCTCTCTCTTCTTCTATGAATTAATTATAACGCTTTTATACGTTTTTGTAAGAACTCACTGGATGGTGTTAGAAAGCTGAGAGTTCATTGTTATATGTATATTTGGTTGAGCCTTTTTGGGGCTATTTGTGGTAGAGTTGGGTAAAGGGGATTAACCTTGACTTCAAGTGGGGGTCATGTGTTCATTTGGGAGGTAGTGTGTGGTGATATACTGCATATTTTTGGTATTTTTGAGCTTGTCGCTCGTAAGCTATTATGTGTTGCCTTTATATCCATGCTTCTTGGTTGCTTCTTATTTAGCCTTCATATTGTTATTCAATATAGATCTTGATTGTAGAATGAAAGTTGTCACACCATGATATTTAAGCAACACTAGAGGTATGTAAAGCTAAACCCTCCTTCGCGGTTAAGGCATAACCCATAGTCACTTATTTCTTCTAACAGAGTCGATATAGTCTACTTGATATACATGAATAAAGTTTTCACTTTCTATTCATCTAACACATGACTATATGCCTAATGTTGCCGCAGTATCCACATGCCCTTTTTATTTGACATTACTTGTCTCCACCTTTTGTACGTCTATTTATTGGAGTCACAAAATTCATACTACTCATGTCGAGTCCAGTATCTATAGAGTTATACATGATTGTATTAGTGTTTATTAGAAATTCTTAGAATTCATGTGGTATATCTATCACATGATATATATTAGAATAAATGTCCATAGTATAGTCACACTAGTATATTGGGTCACATAGCAGTATAGTCATATGACGTTTAAATAGCTCGATTCTATTAAAGAAGTTAATTGTATATGGAAAGAACTACTTGAATGGCTAAAAAATATTTATCGTAATATGCTTGTACAGGCCTATAAGGCACTGCTTGATAAAAGTTAACAACAGAAGGGTATTCATAAGTTTTGCTTGACACACATGCACGACGTAATTTTGTGGACATGATTGAGACCAGACCATTATAGTGATCCCAATTGTGGCGTACCCACCCTTGTGGCAGCATTTGAATTTGGAGTCAGCTGGACCATCATGCACTAGTTCCCCTGACTCCATCCAATATATGGCACATACCTATGGACTGACCCTCATAGTGAGCCCATGGGGGGCTATCAAACCGCGATTACAGTTATATGTATAAAATTACAGTCATGAGTATTTTGGCAACATATGCCATACACTTGACATAGATCGCCTTTGGTAGGCCATTATATGATTATTTGCATCAAAAGCAGGCATAGGACATCACCTAGGCAAATTACTAGGCATTTCATAATGATAAATTACTCGTAAGACATTACATGGTAAGTTAATAAGGCAAATGCATAGGTTACAATTTTATGTTGTGTGGCTGTCCCTTATTCTCGAGTTTCCAGTATTCAGTTGACTACATTTTCTCATTTTGTTATTTGAATCATTGAGCATCCTTGTATGTCTACTTGTTATTCTATCTACTTTACATACTGGTACATGTTTTATATGTACCGACGTCCCTATGTCTGGAGGCGCTGCATTTCTATAAATACAAGATCAAGTATATCGGTGAGCAGACTTCTATATTAGGCACTTGTCTGTATTCAGTAAAAAAGTTGGTGAGCTCCTTTCTTATCTAGAGCTCATAAATGTCTAGTACTATTTAATTATATATCTAGTTATAGTTTGGGTATGTTGGGGCCCTATCCTAACCACCTTCTAGGGTACAATTATACATACTAATAAAGGCTTCATAGATAATGTTAAGTTTCCATACATAATTATTATTTACTTGTCTATATCAGTTGTGTGTCTAATGATCTAGAGTTGTGTGTATACATAGACCCTTATTATTGTTTATAAATAGTAACTCTTCTGCTTAGCATATATGTCAGTTGTATAGCACATACTCATACGAGTTTTGTCCACCCTATCTAGGCTAGGGACATGACAATCATTCCATACTGCATAGCAACAACAACAACATCCCAGTTTAATCCCACAAGTGGGGTCTGGAGAGGGTGGAATGTACGCAAACCTTACCTCTACCTCATAAGGTAGAGGGGCTATTTTTGATAAACCCTCAGCTTAGCTGGTACCTGCCAAACAATCTGAAAAGAGAGATACACATATGGGAGCAATTGCAATACAAATTAATCAAAATGGAAAGCACTACATAACAAACAATAGAAAGGAAAATAACAAAAATGATATAATGCAATAATCGGCACACAAAACACCAGCACAAGCTAAAATCAAAGCTCAAGGACTTATATACATATTGTTTATAATATTGAAAAGGCGAGAGGTCTAAGAATAACAATCAAGACTATCTCAAAAGAAAGAGAGAGAACATTCAACTATCCACTAACCTTCTACCCTAATACATGACCTCCAAACTCTCCTATCTAAGGCAATTTCCTTAGTAAGGTCAAGATGAACCAGGTCCTGCATAATCACTTCCCCCAATACTTCTTTGGCCTGCCTCTTTCTCTTCTAATGCCCACCACTGCTAACTACTCACACCTTCTTACTGGGGTATCTACACTCCTCTTCACATGCCCAAACCATCTCAATCTTTCTTTTCTTATCTTGTCCAGCACTAGAGCCACTCCTACCTTGTACAATATATCATCATTCCTAATCTTGTCTCTCCTAGCATGACAATATATCCACCTCAACATTCTTATCTCCACAACTTTTATCTTTTGAATACGATAGTTCTTAATAGGCCAATACCCCATCCCATAAAACATAGTTGGTCTAACAACCACTTTATAAAACTTACCTTTTAGCTTAAGTTATAGTTGCTTATCACACAAGACCCCAGAAGCTAGACACCATTTTGCCTATCCCACACAAATATGGTGCGTGACATCCTCGTCGATCTCGTCATTACCTTGAATCAAAGATACTAGGTACTTGAAACAATATCTCTTGAGAATGACTTGAGACTCAAACCTTACTTCCACTTTGATCTCAGGTGCAACATCACTAAACTTACATGCCATATGTCTTTCTTGGCCCTACTCAACCTAAATACCTTAGACTCTAGTGTTTATCTCCAAACCTCTAGCCTATTGTTAACTACGCTCCTAGTATCATCAACCAACACTATGCCATTGGTAAATACATACACCATGACACCTCACCCTAGATATGAAGCTCCAGTTTATCCATAACTAGTGTGACAAGAAACAGGCTAAAAGCCGATTCCTTATGCAACCCCATAATTATTAGAAAGTGCTCAAAGTATCCCCCACTATCCTCACCCTGGTCTTGGATCCCTTATACATGTACTTAGTCTCCCTAGTGTAATCCACAGGAAAACCTTTAGGATCCAAGCATCTCCAAAGAACCTCCCTAGGGACTCTGTTGTATGCCTTCTCTAGATCAATAAACACCATATGTAGATCCCTCTTCCCCTCTTTCTACTTTTCCACCACTCTTCATACAAGATGGATGAATTTTGTGGTAGGTTGCCCTGGTATGAAACAAACTGGTTCTTATTAATGAACATAATTCTCCTCAACCTTATCTCAACCACCTTCTCCCGCACTTTCATAGTATGACTCAATAACTTGATGCCCCTATAGTTCTAGTTTTGGATATCACCTTTGTTTTTGTAAAATGGAAACATCGTACTCCACCTACATGGTTTAGGCATCTTTGATTTCCTAAAAATGACATTAAATAACCCGGTCAACTACTCCAAGCCTGCCATGCCAATAGTTTTCCAAAATTCCATCGGTATCTCATTTGAACCGATTACTCTTCCCCTGCCCATCCTATATATAACAAACTTAAGCTCTTCAACTTGTATAGATACAGAATACCCAACCTCCCCTAATTTTTGGAGTGCTTCAGCTCTCCTAGAATAATATCCTTGTCCTTTCCATAGTTCATGAGTGTATGGAAGTATGCCTCCCACCTTAGTCGAATGAGTGGCTTATTTGTCAGAACTCTGCCTTCCTCATCTTTAGTGCACTTCACTTGGTCAAGGTCTCAAGCCTTCTCCTATTTTTTCTTAGCTAGCCTGTATAACTTCTTATCACCGCCTTTGTCCCATAGCTCCTAGTAAAAGTGCTAAAAAACTATCATTTTTGCCATCGTAACTGCCAACTTGGCCTCCTTCCTCGCCACTTCATAAACTTCTCTATTTGCCCTTTTTTACTCTTTATTCTCTCTCCACCAACTTCACGCAATCCACCTTATTAGCCTCTACCTTTTGTTGGACTTCACCATTCCACCACCAGTCTCTTTAGTAATCACCAATGTTTCCCTTCAAAACCCCCAACACCTCTTTAGCTGCTTCTCTTATGCAACTAGCCCACATATTTATCGCATCCTCACTGCTTCTCCAAGCCCCCATAGACACCAACTTCTCCCCCATAACTTGAGCTCTGTCAAAAGTCAAGTCACCCCATTTGATCCTTGGCTGGTCATAACTCAACCTCTTCTTCCTCTTCAAATCAATCTCCAAATCCATACCAAAACCTTATACTAAATCTTAAGTTTCTTGCCCGAAATAACTTTGTAGTCTTTTCAAAGGCCTCTATCACCCTTCTTAAGAATAAAGAAATTGATCTGAGTCCTAGACACCATGCTATAAAAGGTAACTAAGTGATTCTCCTTCTTTGGGAAACACGAATTTTCCACCACCAATTCAAATGCTCTTGGAAAATCTAAAAGTGCAACTCTTCCTTCATTTTGATCTCTAAAACCAAAACCTCCATACACACCGTCATAGCTCCTAGAGGTTGTCCTGATGTGTCCATTGAAATAACCTCCTACAAATAAATTCTTAATGGGTGGAATATCTCTCACAACCTCATCCAAATCATCCCAAAAATGCTTCTTGGGCACGTAAGCAGTAGTAATGTTCAATGTAAGCCCTTCCACGACTAACTTATTTGACATAATCCTATCATTGACCCTCCTAAGCTCTACCACATACTTCCTAAGTTCCCTATAAACTAAAATCCCTATTCTAATTCTATTTCTTACCTCTCCTGAGCACTATAATTTAAACCCGTCCATACCAGAGCCTTAGCCCCAACCTACTTGGTTTTGTGAACACATGCTAAATTAATATTCCTCTTTCTAAGGATATTTACTAGCTCTACTAATTTCTCTATTAGAGACCCTATATTCCATGACTGTAATATTAGCCTAGATGCTCTGTGGCCCTTCTTACCTCCCCTGCACCATGTCTCTACCCCTATTGAAAACATGGCCCTAATCTACCATTGCAAACCAAATCCACTAAGATGAAGGAAGTAATCAAGGATGTAATACATGCAATGGACGTCTACAGGGAAGAACAATGTGCAAATAGTAGTAGGCAAAGTAAATACTTTAAAACAACAAGAAAATACAAATAAGCAGTCCCAGAATTTGTAAAGAACTGTAAGTTTAACTAACAAAAAGAATAGGGTTCAAGAAATACAATGGCAACACGATGTTATCTGAGCACTAAAAAATTTCAAGGCAAATCGGCAGTCCCAGAAATTTTTTGCTATAAACATTGAAAAATTTCAAGGTAAAAAGCAAAGAAAAAGTACAATTTTAGGCAACGAATCAAGAATAAGGACTAAAATCAAGGTAGCAAGGCAACTAAATCACTAAAATTGTTAGGTAATAAATAAAATCAAGGATAGATAACACTTTTTTGGGTTGAATTTTGCACTTTTCTTGCTTGTTGCTTGCCCTACTTCCCTATCCGATTTGGTCTAGATCTGGTGTATTCAGTAACAAATTGCTTAGTGAAGAGAGAAAGATGATCCAATAGAGTGGTAAAGAGGAGGAAGGGGGTCATAGTTGCAAAATTTTAGCTGGATGGGGTTATAGATGAAGAAGAGAGGGGAGATGATATAGGTGGAGGGAAGGGCAGGGGATTTAGAGGGAAAGTGAGTGAGTGAGTGAGTGAGAGTGTGTGTGTGTGTGAGAGAGAGAGAGAGAGAGAGAAAGCACTGACGTTCTTGCCTAGTCACACACACACACACACACACACAAACACACACATATATAGTCTTCAAAACTCAGTTGGCATATGATGTCTACCGAGTACCCTATGTTTTGGTACTCATACTACACTTCTACATCTTTTTATAATGCAGAGCCTAGTATGAGTCACCCTTGTTGATCATATTTATTCGGTGGCACTGGTTGATTGGATTTGTGGTGAAATCTTGGCGTCCAAAGATTTACCCCTTTCCCCCCATGCTCTTACTGTCTGTATTTTGTATATTTTGGACAAATTTGTATTAGTATAGTTCTACTTCCGTACTTTATAGCTGTTGCATCTGTGAGACCAGGTCTAGGGATGGGTATCTGTATATTTTATTTTTTTGTGTTTTCCTGGAGGGCCCATTTTGTATATCTTGTGTATGTGTGTGTATATTTATAGTGGCCTATTTTTCCTCTTCCTGCTTCCTTTATTGTTGTTAGCTGATTACTTACAGTTTATGGCTATGCAACTTGGGTTGCTTGTTGAGGGGTTATAGTAGGTGCTATCATGGCCTCGATTTTAGGTCGTGACATTTCCCCTCTCAACAGCTCCATCACAGTTGCTATAGAGGGGATGAAGCTCTATGCCTGGCCATTATTTCCTCTGATTTGTCCTCCTCAAATTTGTCATCAAGCTCTTTGTCATCATCCCAAACATTTTCTCAAGAGGAGTTTGGAGTCCCTTAGGTCAGGCCGCCCGCCCAAAGTTCATCCATCCTCCTATCCCAAATCTTCATTTTTTCATCAATTCTTTTTGGGCATCGACAAAGCATTTGAGGATCTTTTGGGAGATCTTCTAAATCAACCACTCTTTCCCTTGCTCATTTCTCCTTGTTGAGGGGCCTGCAGTTTCTTTTTTGAGCATTCACATTTGTCAAATCCACGTTAAAGTGTGGACTTTCATCACCCTAGTGAGTTTTATGCCACCTGGAGTCGGCCAAGCCCAAAAATAGTGTCACAACCCGATTTCTCAGGTCACGATGACACCTACTATAACCCAACAGTAGGTAAGCCAACCCGTAGTCTGAAACAGCTAGTAACGGATTGCTAAGAGAAATGAAGGAAACAACAAAAAGAAATTTAAATAAGAGACTAATATAGATTATAACCCCATGACCTGGTGAAGTTAGTACAAAAGTTTCTAATACAACAAGAGTACAAAGTAAAATACATAGTCAATATATATACAAAGCCATCTCTGAAATGTAAGATAGAGATCAAACTAACAATATGAAGGAGAGCAGGAATACTCCGAATGTCAGGAGCTCACTCCAAATCTCTGATACATGGCTGCTCCTCACGATACACATATCAACTGTGATAACAGGTACTATGATCTGCAGGATGCAAAAGTGTAGTATGAGTACCAAACACGTGGTACTGAGTAGGCATCGACCGACTGAGCTCCAAAGAAAATATAAGCATAAATAACATGTAAAGCAGGAATATAACTACAGGTAGCTATCCAAGAACTAAACATAATAATGCTAATAGGGAAATAAGGATAGACTATCCTATTCTACAGTATTCAGGAACTAAAGTGCAGTACCGTATATCACTAGCCAATACACAAATAAAGAGTGAAAGAAGGATATATAGTGGTAATACAAGGCCAAATGATACATATACAATATGAATAGATAAGGAAAGAGAGGGATATACGGTAATACCATGTATATATATATATATATATATATATATATATACACACATATATAGGACTAAACTCAAAGGTATTAACCTGAGGGAGCGACCCTAACATCTTGAGGATCATACCCAAGTAAGGGAGCTAATACTAGAATACTCAAAGCCTCTAACCAAAGTGTGACTAATCATGAGGGAACTTAACAATAATGCATCCTACCGTAATAGAAAAAGGAAGAGGCGTACCGATAATCTCGGTACCAGTCCATAATCATCCTGCCACGAACTAACCATAACAACCAATAATAAAGTAACCGGCTTGTCCGGACAACCAATAACCTCACTGGGCCCCCATAAACCTGGAAGGTTCAAGCAAGCACTCAGCAAACAGTAACCATAGCTTATACCTATACATCCCCCATAAGACTGATAAATATAAGCGCCAAACAATTATACTGGTGATAGGCAATGCATATGAATGTATGAATGCAACTCGGACCAATAATACCGAATCAACTGAGTGCCATAATGTACCAAGTATATACACCACCTCTAGCTCAGTAGCTCGCCAAAACAGGACCTACGACGAGCATCCTTCTCCGGCACTATGGCTCTTGGATGAAGGGGCCCATAGGGGACTCGGGATATCCGTATACACTGCCTGGTCCCGAACAAGGATTTCCAATAACCGTCATAATCAATCTACTCTGTCCAGTACCGGAGTGATATATAAGTATAATAAGTGCTCGGACTCAAATCGAGACTAAAGAGTATAAATCTGTAAATCCATTGCCCGAGATTGAGTTTGTGACTAAATCAACATAATAGTATAGAAAGGATCGGAATATCCCCCGATCGAAGTAAATAGTAGTGGTAAAAGAGTGGATTAATAATGGACCAGAATCATCTTAGTCAAATTTCCAAAATAGCATATTTAGTACTAAAAGCTCATAATTCATTAAATAAGGTGGTACGATTCCCGTTGTAAAAAAATTGTTTTAAAGGTGAAAAGTAGGAATAAATCCCTTTTTAGAAAACAATAGTAAAATCAAGATTTTGATTAGAATCGTACCACTAAGTGAGCATAAATGCGCCTAAAAGTATGCATGCCATCACCAGTATCCAAACAATACAACCATAAGCACCTATGCATCTATAAACCAGAATCATATCCTCTTTTAGGATGAAATACTCACCTGGAGTCCAACTGGTATCGTAACCACAGCCTCGGGCCCAACAATACATAACTAGCATGATAGTAGCACCATAATCCGGGAAGCTACAGTCCAAATAACTAAGTCAAATGGTATACCTTATACTAAAGGGTCCTTAACGTTAATCTATGGTTAACATGTCTATAATCAAGGATAATAGGGTTCTATGGCCATAGCGAGTATTCTATACTAACGTTCGGGTCACATTTCTATCCCAAATTCCCTAAATAGGTTAAGTCATGATATACTAGCCATAATTCCATCCTATAATCCCTACCTAGTATGCAATCTATACAATACATAATCTCGTAGAGAAAAGTAGACCGAAGCCTACCTCGTTACCTAACCACAATCTTGAATCACCCATCAATCGCTCGTCTTTGCTCCACGATCCAAAAATGCCACCACGCTATCAAAATAATAATCTACACGTTAGTAGGAGTAAAATGATACCCGTATTGCTATATAAAAGCTCAGGTCAAAACTCGGGTCAAGAATAGGCCCGTGGAGCCTGCTAATGGAATTCCAAAAATTAAATCCGTCACAAGGTCCCTTGAAGGTCAAGGAATGTGTTCTCAGAAGTTGAGCACAAATTGGGGCTCAAATCAGTCCCCAAAGCCCAAAGAATCTAGACCTAAAACCAAGAATTAAATGGATTTTGTGATGAAATAACTTGAGAATAAAAAAGGAAAAAGGACAAGGAACGATGGGTTAACATACCTGAGCTTATTTGGATGAAATCCCCATAATTTCCAAACCCTAAGGTCCAACAATGGCTGAAATTCGGCAAGGAAATGATGAAAAATTGGGGAATAGGATTTATATACTGCCAGGGATTTGGCCTTCGCGAACGCGAGGGCCAAGAAGAAATGATCTTCGTGAATACAGGCAAGGATTTGTGAACGCTAAGGCAAAGAGATCAGACTATTGCGAATGTGTCACCAATAGTCGTGATTGCAAAGAAGAAGAATGGGTTGGGTCGAGTCAGCCTTCATCACGAACACGAGAGAGGAGGCTCGCGATCGTGAAGGTCAATGACTTGACCCTTCGCGAACGCAGTCAAATCCCCATGAACGCTAACAAGAAAGGTTTCTTGCACCAGATGCTGAACGCCAGCGTTTTCACCAAGTCCTCACGGACTTCAATCGGGGGTTTGGGATTCGTTCAGAACCCCGTGCGCACAAACGAACTATGCTACCATAGTTTCGACATTCTAGACTCAACAAAAGCATTAAAACTTTTATCCGAGATCGTTTCAATTAAATGTGGGTCGCACACCTAGTTTTATTTTTGTTAAATCTACCCCATAGTCCAAAATGAGTCCAAAAGCCTCGGGACTCGGACCAAGGGTCCCCTTAGCCTAAAATTAATATTTCGGAGCTAACGATGCTATCAGAATTCTTATCCGAGATCATTTACTAGGAGTTTTCATCTGAGACCAGTTCCTTAATAGCGAAAGTTCCAAAATAGGATCCAAACGAACTGTCCGATAACCAAATCGACAGTTTTGACAAATCATAAATGACTATAGCCGCTGTGGAAAGGTTGAAAATATCAGAAATGCACTAAAATCAAGAAAATGACTTAGAGGGTTATTACAATATCCACTACTAAAAGGACTTTCATTCACAAAAGTCAATGGATAAGAAGAGCTCGAAAGCTCGAAGGGATGAGGTACTGGACCCACATGTTTCGAGCTAGACTCCCAGAAAACCTCTAAGGCAAACCAACTCTTTCAAGGGATTTCACCCAAGGTATCGCTTTTTTCTTTACATCCTTACTTCACTTTTCCAAATAACGACAAACCCATACTCAACAACCAACTGGCCTCCAACTGATCCGAGCACGACTGAAATATGTAAACCCAAACCACAACATACTAACATCACACCAAAACAAGCACAACTAAGTAGATACTCGACCAACCTAAAGACAACCCAAGGCATAAACCATACATCCAACTCCAAACTCCAAATATAAAATTCCAAACCTGATGTCAACTCTGAATTATCCAAAATCTTCCCAACATCATCTGAGTCCTGTCCGCATAATCTCCCCATGCTAATCTCAAAAGATTAAAGTTGATCCTCTAAAATTAGCACGGACTAGCATAAGAATCAAACCCATAATGCTTTACTTGAATACTCAAATGGTGATAACCAATGTCTGCGATCTTTGACAAGCCACCAACTTATTCGGATGAACCTCAAAACTGATAGTCATGAATCCAAAGCACAATCTCTAAAAATTAAATAGTCCACTCCAGAATGCCCTATCGATCGTAGGTGAAACCACGCTAAGCCCAACTTAAGCATGCTTCTTCTGTTGAGAAGACATTCAAAATTGTGACACACACTAAGAACCAAGGTCAAGAGTAGTAGAAATCAATACCATGCGCCAACAGACCATTTTCCAAGCATCTATCAAGTATAGTCTATCTGGACTGAAGAGAATCAAATCGGTAGGTAAAGAGTAGTCTTAGTAAGCCTATAAATGAATGCTCAACTGAAACTAATCTGGAAATGGGCATGCAATCAAGTTACGCAATCCATAGCTGTGATCTTCAAACCGAAGCTATACTACTTGATCTCAACTATCCAAATGGATCCCGTTGAAGAGCAATATCCATAGTCCAAAATCTATCATAACTTTTAAGCCGCCATTCAAGAGAGTCAAAATCCTAAGACTGAAGCCCACAAGTCTTCACGAATATCAAATACTCAAACTAATATTACTCTCAGAATTCCAGAATTTACCCAATGATTCCTGGAAGAGATGAAACTGAAATGTTGCCGAAGAACATAATCACAATAGAGGAAAACCACCGGCTGAAGACACAAGCAATCAATTCCACATCTGCTGAAAGGCATAATGCTTCAAAGAATAACCAAGAACATGTTGAGGCTGTGAAGAATACTAATGGTAGTCAAATCTTGAGCAACTTAGAAAAGTTACTATCTTAGCCTGAATCTGGTTAAACCAACACTCAAAACATGGCAACGAATACTGGTCTAAAAAAACATCCACTTTAATTACCAATAACTGATGTACAAGCACATACCATTGAGAAAAATCATCCCACAAAGTCATATTAGGCCGAACAAGTACTGAGATGAGAAATTTCTAAATTTACCCGTTTACACTAACTTTAACTTGGCCGAACCATGAACCACATCGCAGAAAGAATGAGGTACCCAACTCAATATCAACATCAAGACCACTATCGGGAGATGAACTATGCAAATCGGAAGAACAAATATCCAACTTATCAACCTTAGGAACAAATATAGAAAATGATAGCCAAAACTCAAATCTCGACAACCCATGGAAGGCCAAACCTTTCTTTTCTCCCTCTCAAGATTGACCTAACTTACAAACAGAGAAGGAAAATAACCAAACTCACCTCACTAAAGGAGAGAGAACTAACCAACCGAGTTAACCATCTACGCAAATGGATAAGAATTGCAAGGAAAGGGGATACTAACTGGATAACGCTAGTCTAGCCATCTATTAAGTAAGAATCAACCAATGTTAAAACAACAATAATACTAACAACAATAATAATAGAATCACCAGTATAAGGTGAAGATGGTACAGAATGAGGAACACAATTAGAACCATTCTAAGATCACAATAAGGCCAAAATGCCAAAGGAAAGGGACCTTAACCCAAAATGTACACCCCAAGAAAATCAGTATACCGATCCACTCAATCCATTACTAAAAAAATTCATCTATGGGGATAGTAAAATAAGCATACATCTACACAAAGGAAAACAACAATAAATATAGTAATCAAGGCATATAATCATTGATGGGTAATAAACCCCCAACTTAACTCAAATAGAAACTAAAGGTAGAAAATCAAAGGCGCACCTATCACGGTGGAAATCCAAAGTCATAGTACCTGACCTACCTGAAGAAGTATGAATCTAAATGCGTTCAAACCTGGACTGATCATCTAAGCAATCAACTGCAATACTAAGGACACCGTCTCTAGCCAAAGGTTTCACAACCCTATGAGACTGATTTGGATGAGTTGAATGACTAATAATCCCATGTTGGGGACACTCTCTGGACTAGTGACTAGTCTTTCTGTAGTTTTTACAGACTCCTAAAGCGATAACTTGACGAGAAACATGTGTTGTCCCCAACCGACTGACCAACTCATGCTCGGGGTACTTTCTGGACCAATGATCAATCTCACCACAATCGAAACATGCCCCTGGGACTCTCTTATGTGCTATACCTACTGAACCAGAATGATCGCCACAACCTGAAGACCTAGGCTGGATAACCTGTATTGCCTAACCAGAACTCTATTCGATGAGACCACCATAATCTACCTGAGAGCTACCCATAAGCTATGGTGCTGCCTGTATAGGCCTAATAGGTGGCAAGTCATGTTGACCTCTGCTTGGAGGATTCCTACCTCCAGACAGAATACCACTAACACTGTACTACCGATATAGCCTCTAACTTTCACCTTCATATGTCTCAATACAAGCCCTTTCTGTAGCCTTTGCATGATCAACAACCTGAGAGAAAGAAGACCCAACTGCTATCAACTGCTCTGATGCCAAACAAAGTGGTAAAGCCAATCCTTCGATCAATCTCCATACCATCTCACGCTCTGTAGGATATAATATAGAAGTATGGCTGGCCCACTTGAGAAACCCAATCTCATACTTTAAAACTGATAGGAAGCCCTGTTATTCACCAATAAATCCAACTTTGGCTGAGGATCACTCAATGTACCGAGTATCATCATTGGCTTACGCTGGCGTTCCTCAATTTCAATCTATAATTTCCTAGTCAAAAGCGGAGCTAAAACTCTGGCAGCACGTATAAAAGTTCCATCTATGTCTATCGACAACTTCATACGATCTATCTGAGAGAGAATGGAGTCAAAAGAAATACTTAGAGGTTCATAGAAGTATGGGCACACAATAAGTAGTCAAGAATAAAATTTCCTAAGAATGCCCTATAGCCCCCCAAAGATAGGATACAAATGTCTTTGTACTGATCCACAGGACTCTACTAGGCGCTTACCTCTTGTATTAACAACATCGGTAAGTCTTGGCACTAATACCAATTTGTCACAACCTAATTTCTTAGGTCATGATGACACCTACTATAACCCATCAGTAGGTAAGCCAACCCAAAGTCTGGAACAACTTGTAACGGACTGCTAAGAGAAATGAAGAGAATATCAAAATTTTTTTTAAACAAGAGACTAATATAGATTGTAGCCCCATGACTTGGTGAAGTCAATACAAGAACTTCTAATATAACAGTAGTACAAAATGGAATACGGAGTTAGTATATATACAAACCCGTCTCTGAAATATAAAATAGAGATCAAAGAAATAATATGAGGGAGAACAGGAATACTCTAAACGTCAGGAGCTTATGCCAAATCTTTCTTCGATCCATGGTTGCTCCGCACAATACACACATCACGGCGAGAACTCATACTATGATTTGCAGGCTACAGAAGTGTAGTATGAGTAGCAAACATGTGGCACTCCATAAGCATTGGCCCACTAGGCTACAAAGATAATGTAAGCATAAATAACAAGTAAAGCAGGAATATAACTGCAGACAACTATCCAAGAACTAAACATAATAATGCTAATGGGGCAATAAGGATAGACTATCCTATTCTATATTATTTAGAAACTAAAGTACAGTACCGTATATCACAAGCCAATATACAAATAAAGAGTGAAAAAAGGATATATAGTAGTAATACAAAGCCAAATAATACATATATGATATGAATAGATAAGGAAAGATAGGGATATACGGTAATACCGTGTATCTATCTATCTATTTATATACATATAAAGGACTGAACTCAAAGTTATTAACCTGAGGGAGCCAACCTAAAATCTTAAGGATCATAGCCAAGTAAGGGAGCTAATAATAGCATACTCAAAGCCTCTAACCGAAGTGTGACTAATCATGAGGTAACTTAATAATAATGCATCCTACCGTAATAGAAAAAGGGAAATCAGAAGTGTATCGATAATCTTGGGTACCAGTTCATAATCATTCTACCATGAACTAACCATAACAATCAATAATAAAGTAACTCGCTAGTCCAGCTAAGTAATTACCTTACCGGGCCCCCATAAGCCTTGAAGGTTCAAGCAAGCACTCAACAAATAGTAACCATAACTTATACCTATACAGCCCCCCATAAGACTGATATATATAAGTGCCAAAGAATTATACTGGTGATAGGCAATGCGTATGGACGTATGAATGCAACATAGACCAATAATATCGAATCAACTAAGTTCCATAACGTACCAAGTTTATACACCTCCTCCAACTCAGTAGCTTGCAAAGGCAGGACCTACAACGACCATCCTTCTCCAGCACTGTGGTTCACAGATGAAGAGGCCCGTAGGGGACTCAGGATATCCGTATACACTGCCAGGTCCAGAAACAGGACTTTCAGTAACCATCATAATCAATCTACTCCGTCCAGTACTGGAGAGATATATAAGTATAATAAGTGCTCGGACTTGAACCAAGACTAAAAGAGTATAAATCTGTAAATACATTGCTCGAGATTGAGTTCAGGACTAAATTGGCATAATAGTGTAGAAAGGGTCAGAATATTCCTCGATCAAAGTAAATAGTAGTGGTAAAAGAGTGGATTAATAATGGATTGGAATCAACCTTGGTCAAATTTCCAAAATAGAATATTTAGTTCCAAAAGCTCATAGTTCATTAAATATAGTGGTACGATTCCCATTGTAAGAGAATTGTTTTAAAGGTGAAAAGTGGGAATAAATTCCTTTTTATAAAACCATAGTAAAATCAAGATTTTGATTGGAATCGTATTACTAAGTTAGCATAAATGTGCCTAAAAGTATGCATGCCATTACCAGTATCTAAACAATAAAATCGTAAGTGCCTAAGTATCTATAAACTAGAACTATATCCTCTTTAAGGATGAAATACTCACCTGGATGAAAAAATAGGGAAGAGGACTTCTATACTTCCAGGGATTTGGCCTTAGCAAAAGTGAGGGCCAAGGGTCGCAAATGCGACGACCAAGGAGAAATGCCCTTTATGATCACAGGAAAGATGTCGTGAATACGAAGGCAAAGAGATCAGACTATCACAAATGCATCACCAATAGTCATGATCGTGAATAAGAAGAATGGATTGGGTCGGGTTGGCCTTCATTGCGAATGCGAGAAAGGAGTCTCGCGATCGCCAAGGTCAATGACTTGACCCTTCGTGAATAAGGACAAATCCCCGCTAATGCGAAGAAGAAAGGTTCCTTGCACCAGATGCTGAACACTAGCATTTTCACCAAGTCCTCACGGACTTTACTAGGGGTTCAGGATTCGTTCGAAACCCCATGCACACAAATAAACTATGCTACCATACCAAATTTGACTTTTTAGACTCAGCAAAACCATCAAAACTTTCATCCAAGTTTGTTTCAATTAAATATGGGTCCCACACCTAGTTTTATTTTTATCAAATCTACCCGATAACCCAAATGAGTCTAAAAGCCTCAGGACCCAGACCAAGGGTCCGCTTAGCCTAAAATAAGTATTTCAGAGCCAACGACACTGTCGGAATTCTTATCCAAGATTATTTACTAGGAGTTTGATCCAAGACCAATTCCTTAACAGCGAAAGCTTCAAAATAGAGAATTGAGCCTAAAACCCAAATGAACTGTTCGATAACTGAACCGACAGTTTTGAAAAATCATAAATGACCTATAGCCACTGTGGGAAGGGTAAAAATGCCTGAAACACATGAAAATTAAGAAAATGACCTAGAGGGTCATTACAAACAGAGTCCCTACTACCTCCTCAACCGTGAGAACCTCTTTAATATGCTCTTTGTCATTGGCCATGACATACTTCCTACAAAACAAAACACAAACAAGCTATCAAAGAAAAAAGAATATTAAACCTAAATAGTTGTTCTGTCTTCAGAGTGGGCACCAAACTGTTTACTGTGGATTTAGTAAAATTGAACTTATAGGTATATCATGAGCATACGTTACGATTTAATCTTAGTTTAGGTCTGATTTGCTAGCAGTTTGATCACTAGATGATAACAAAAATCAACCAAGTATGAAATAAATGAAATAACCAAAGTAAAGTAAACAAATCTAAGTGAGCCAATACGAGTATGAGTGTGTACAAGATCTAATCCAATCTAACCAATCCATAGATGAAGCAAGACTAACACTAGACAAATAATCAAGAATAGTGAAAAATCTTGGAGATCAAGTAAAACTATTATATTAATCAAGAGAGCGAGGGGTCAGATATCTTTATAAGTGAGAATGAGCAACTATGTAGGTTACAACATTAGGCCTTGACCAATTGGATTTTGATAATAGAGCCCTAAAGGATTAAAACCTATGTTGTCACACCACGTATTCGATTCATTAGTAAGCCAACTAATATTCCTGCATTGCTCAGCTCCCAGTTTTTAGGTTGATGTGTCAGCTTATGATGACACATTTAGCATCTTTAACTAAGGATAATTGTGAGTTTTCAACCAATATGTGGTGTATTTAATGTGGTTTATATTCAGTGTTAGGTAATAAGTCCAATCCTTTGAAAAATAGAAGAATAAGCTGAAAAAGAGGATTTGACGGTGTTACTGACAGACCATCAAGAGCTTAGCGGACCGCCGCTCTATCCGATAGTCCTTAACCAGAATGTGCTCTTCAATGAAGATTGGTGATGAATTCCGTAATGGGCCGTCAAGGCCTCGACAGACCGTCATTACTACTGCCATAGGCTAACCAGGATAGAGGCAAAACAGGGAGTCTAACGATGGCTCAAGTGATGAACCATCAGGCATACGGTGGGTCGTCACTCGATCTACCAAGCCATAAGTAGACTACACTATTTTGGATATTTTGGTGATGGCCCCAGTGATAGACCCTAACCCCTCTGATGGGCCATCTCACTTACCGTCCGTGTTGATGTGGTAGACTAGATTTTGAATTTTAAACTTCATTAACATTTGCAGATCATTTGTTTATCCGGGAGTGTCACAGAATGCAATTCGGTTGAGATTGTTATCATTGTCCTTCACTGGGGAGGCAACCTTATGGGTGAATGAACTACCTCCCACTTCTATAACATACTGGAGGCAATTGAAAAGAGCTTTCCTAACAAGGTTCTTTTTGCCTTCCAGAATGTTACAGTTGCAGGATCAGATCAGCAATTTCAAACAACTGCCACATGAGCTATTGCATGAGACATGGCTTAGGTTCAAGAAAAAGTTAACTCAATACCTAAATCACCATCTCACTGGTGAACATCTGATGCAAACATTCTATAGATCACTAAACTCTGTCACAAAATAGTTGGTGGATACTGCAGCTGGGGGTACTTTTATGGCACATACTTATGCGGAGGCCACTGAGATACTTGACTGATTGAAAAAAAAACTAGGAGAGCTTGGCATACCAAGGAGTTTGAGGTAGCAAGCAATACTTATGCAGTTGGTATGTCGGCAGACCAAGCCGAAGAGAAAAATAGTGTGATCAAGACATGACTTACATGAAGACTCAATTGGACTTGTTGACTAAACATCTGTTGTGTGGTGGTGTTGAGAAAGTGAAAGCTGTGGGATCTCACAATAAAGCAGTCAACTCTGACTCTGAAGAGAAGGTGAATTACTTGAATAATCAGGGGGGTTTCTAGGCTAATGACCAAGAAAATCAAGGTCGAAACTATCAATGGGACAATTATTATGATAAATCTGGGAATAGAGACCGTGATCAGGGTAATTTGAAGAGTAAAGGCAATCAAAACGGGTTGTATGTGCCACCAGGGAGTTATGATAATGTTTCTATGTTTTAGGTAAGCCTTCTATGGAGGTAGAAGGGATCTTGTATGATGCTTTGGTGAAGGTAGAAAATTTCATATTTCTTATTGATTTTGTTATTCTGGATTACGAGGTAGACTTTGAAGTGCCCATAATCTTAGGTAGGCCGTTCTTAGCTACTAGGTGAGTTTTGGTTGATATGAAATGCAATGAACTAAAATGTTGAATAATGAGGAAGTTAAGTTCAACATATGTCAATCAATGAAGTAGCCAAGGGAGATGAATGTTGTCTTGGTAATAGATGTGATTGATGAGCCTAAGGTGGAGTTTCTTATAGAGGAATGATTTGCGGTTGAAACTCTAACCTCCATGTTGATGAATTTTGATGAAGATGACATTAAAGAATATGACGAGACCGTTTGTGACCTTATAGGAATGGGTTCATACTCTTATACATCTAAGAAATTGGATCTAGACTTGAAAAATAGACCAACTCCTCCGGTAAAACCATCTATCGAAGAGCCACCGATATTAGAATTGAAAAAATTACCTGAACACTTGAGATATATATTTCTGGGTGAGTAGTGTATTAGTTGAATGGCAGGTAGTGGATCTTGTATCAGTATTGCGAAGGTACAAAAGAGCTATAAAGTGGACCATATCGGATATTATTAGCATTCTGTCGTGTATCTGTACACACAAGATACAGTTGGAAGAGGAGTGTATCCCAACTATTGAGCACCAGTTTAGACTTAACACACTAATGCAAGAGGTGCTCAAGAAAAAGATTATAAAATGGATTGATGCAGGTGTTGTATATCCCATTTCTGATAGTAAGTGGGTGAGCTTGGTACAGTGCATACCGAAAAAGGGAGAAATGACTGTGGTAGCGAATAAAAAGAATGAATTGATTCCTATTCGACCTGTCACTGGTTGGAGGGTATGTATAGATTACAGGAAGTTAAATTCGTGGACTTAGCAAAACCATTTTCTGATGCCCTTCATGGATTAAATGCTTGATCGGTTGGCAGGAAGGGGTTGGTATTACTTTTTAGATGGGTATTCTGGCTACAACCAAATATCTATCGCTCCTGAGAACCAAGATATGACGAATTTCACCTACCTCTATGGTACTTTTGCATACAAACAGATATCGTTTGGGTTGTGTAATGTACCAACCACATTCCAAAGATGTATAATGTCTATCTTGGACATGGTGAAATATGCTTTGGAGGTTTTCATGGATGATTTCCCCATAGTTGGAGATTCTTTTAATGAGTGTTTGATGAGCCTTAGCAATGCTTTGTAAAGGTGTGAAGAGGCAAATCTTGTGCTCAACTAAGAGAAATGCCATTTTATGGTCAAGAAAGGAATTGTGTTGGGGCATAAGATCTCTGTGAAAGGAATAAAAGTAGACCGAGCTAAGATCAAAGTGATTGAGAAATTACCTCCACCAATCTCAGTGAAGGGAATTCAGAGTTTTCTTGGCTATGCTGGGTTATATAGGAGATTTATCAAAGACTTCTCCAAAATTGCTAACCCCTTGTCCAAGCTTTTGGAGAAGAACGTGAAGTTCAAGTTTGGTGAAGAATATTTGTAGGCATTTCTGTGCCTTAGTGAAAAATTGGTAGCTGCCCTTATTATCATTTCCCTAGATTGGTCCAAACCATTCGAGGTAATGTACGATGCGAGTGGAGTGGCACTTGGAGTGATTCTTGGTCAAAAGAGGGAGAAACTTATTCACCCTATCTATTATGCCAACAAAGCTTTAAATGGAGTGCAGAAAAACTACACGATGATTGAGCAAGAGCTTCTTGCTGTGGTTTACGACTTTGAAAAATTTAGGGTATACTTGCTTGGTACCAAATTAGTGGTACATACGGATCACTCGACAATGCAGTATTTGATGGCTAAGAAGGATGCTAAACCCCTACTGATTAGGTGGGTACTGTTACTCTAAGAGTTTGACTTTGAATTCAAAGATAGAAAAGGGTGTGAGAATCAAGTGGCGGACCACCTATCCCGGTTAGGGAATAATGGAAAGAGAGTGGATGACATAGATATTGACGATTCCTTTCCAGATGAGCGAGTACTAGCAGCATCTCATGATTTTGTTCCTTGGTTTGCGGACTTTGTGAATTATGTGGTGAGTGAGGAGATCTCGAAAGACTTGACCCGTCATGCCCCGAGTTCCAACGAGGCGGACTGGCACCCCAAGCCGTTGAGGCCCGAGAGAACCAATCTTTGCTTAATTCATTCATATGCATGTCTCACATTGTATCTCTTATAACTATGCGGAAGTCATGGAAAACCTTATACAATATATGAAACTTGGCCGTTAGGGCCATCAAGTCAATATGAACATATATCTCTTACATTCATCTTCCTACATACGTCTACAAAGCCTCTATAGATACATAACCATAACCAACCTAGAGTCGACCCCACTCTATATACATATACCATACCAAAACAAAAGTACACATGACTCGGAAATCCCCGAACCAACTGGAGCTCACCAATGTTCCACAACTGTCTCGTAGCCTACATAGAAGGTCTACTAGCACCTGTGCCTGCAACAAGTAATGTAATTCCCCTGAGGGGGTCAGTACAAAGAATGTACTGAGTATGCAAGGCTATAAGAAACTACATCAATACATAAGAACTTCAATGAAATCAAATATAAGAGAATAGTCAATATGGATAAGTCTTCACTCTTTATGTATGGAAATATGTACATTAGATGGATTACTTTCTTTACTTTTATGCTCATTCATTCGTTCATCACTCACTTCATCATTCACTACTCCTCCTTCCATTTTTACAATACCCGGGCCCCAAGCTGATCAGTGGGAAAAATAACATCGTCATGCAGGTGTTCTTTTCACCCCATGGATACATCCCGTGATATTAGGAATAGACATCATGCAGGTGTTCATTGCACCCCATGGATACATCATGCAGGTGTTCCTTTCACCCCACGGATACATCCCGTAATTCGGGGAATAGTCATCATGCAGGTGTTCATTGCACCCCATGGATACACTCATAATTATACCTTACTTCATTTTTAAATTTTACGAGATTGGTACCTTTACTTGTGAAAGATTAATACCTTTGATAATGGCAACCTTATTGGAACTTGGAACATTAACCAAAAGACATGAGTCATGTGAGTCTCCATCGATCAATGAATAAGGAACATGAGCGTAACAATGATTACTTCATTTTAGGAACACATAGATGCTTACTTTATACCTTTACAATCAAGAGATTGATACTTTTGTAGTAGTAACATTATTGGATCTTGGAACCATCTTCATAATTATGTAACACATGAATAACAATAGCTCAAGGATAAGGTATATGTGATCAACAATAGATGATAACCTGAAATGAGTTACCTTAGTACGTTTCAGAAATGAATAAGTACCATAGCAAGGTGAATACTATATGCTGCAGAAGGATACGGAAAGAGTAACCTTACATACCTTGTATTCTCAATATGAATCTACAATCTTAAACGTGCATACAATAGTCCCGCTCCTTCCTTATGTTTCACTCTACATCACAAGTACATAACGGAACCAACATTAACCATCAACTACCTTACAAATGCATATGATAACAATGAGTTACATGTTTATCTTTAAAATGTCATTTCCTTCTCTACAATACCATTTACGGCATTGTCATACCAACAATACCCCATTCATGCCCTACATTGACCACAAGCTACATTCCAAGTGTATAAGACGACCATGAGTTACATGAGTCTCCTATAACATTATTTCACCCTTTACAATACCATTCATTGCCTTTTCATGCCAACAATACCATAACATTCTATACATTGACCACAACATCACCTACCAATAGCATTCCACCACAAAGTTTCTCCTTTACACTTTCTCATGAACACCATATCACAATTAGTCCATCAAGTCACCTTAATACACCTCATAACACATATCGGCCAAAATCCCATAATTTATACTTATAGAAAAATAACAAGTTTAATAACATAATCACACCATACATGTTGCTATTTCATCCATACCATGCTCTTTCATCACAACCACAAGTCATATTTCAATTTACAATCCCATGGATAACACATCTTTTTAACAAAAAACCAAAAATGCCATGTCCAACACTTCCAAGTATAACCAACATGATCTATATAATTTATCATGCTTATAATATGTTAAAGTACAAGAATAATCACTTACCCAAGCTTGGAAGATGATGATCTTGTCCAAAGAGTGCGTTACGGTTTGAAGAGCCAAAAGAGTTATCTTGAAAATTCTAGAAAATGAGAGAATGTGATGTGTGTGTCTAATGAAATAAAAATCTGATTTCCCCCCCTTTATATAGGCCTTTTATCCATGCTTATCTAGTCTTACATGTGTGTTTACTAGTCAATGGAAGAATGGGTTTTTTGACCCATTGGGCCATGCATTTTGGCTCCATTTTGGGCCTCAAATTGCCCATTAACACATATATTATCTTGGCCCACTAAAATCAATGTGTAATCCATCATATATCTCATGTTTAATTATTTCCATAATTGTCACGACAATATTCACTTACGAGATTCCCGCTCGTAGCCTCAATCGCAAAAATAGAAATTCTAGTTGCTTATGGCTTCTTTGAACGTAATTTGTTAAAATACTTGTGATGAAGCATTAACCACAATTCGGATGCTAAACGTGCTTAATAATAGTCCTACTATGATGGGGTAATTATACCATGACTTATAGGTCTTATACGCATCATAATAGTCGAAGAAAAATTTGGCGAAAACCACCCCGGTACGCTGCTTGGCGCGCCCCAATGCTGCCTGTGGGCTGAAAATTTCAGCCCAGAGAGGCCTGGCATGCCCCTGGGCGCGCCCCACCTTTATTTTTATTTTTTTTATTTCTTCGACTTTTCTTTGCGGATTCGGTTAGATACTTCAAGTTCTAATCTTTAGCTTACCTCTTAGCTTTAAAACCTTTGTTTAGAAGACCTTCAAGCCTCACTTATCACTCCTAAAATATTTGAATAAGTTCCTAACTCTTCCTTCAAGAGTCCAATCACATTGACTAGTACGATATCAAATGTTTCATCCAAAACCATTGCAACATACGCACTTAGTGCTCTTGAAGCTAAGGTGTATAAGCACACCCTAGGTCACCAATCAATCAAAGTAGGGTCGGGAATGTACGAGGTGTTACATTCTTCCCCCCTTAGAAACATTCGTCCTCGAATGTTAGTAACATTGTCTCACTTCAACAACTTAAGTCGAAGTGAATCCTTCACATTATCACATACACACATAAAACTTGTAAAGACTTACTTATTCTGACTTCAATTCCATATCTTGAACTTTTTCTTCAATGTACAACAGTTACAAGTACTTTAGATTTCATTAGTTCTTCGATTTCCCTTGTGATTTTGTTTACGTGCTAATTTCTCCAATAGTGCCTTTACGGAAGCTACTTCTGCATTGCTTAATCTTTTCACTTATCGATATGGAATAACAATAGGTACCAATAAGTACCTTTTCATATGTGAGATCCTACGTGATTTGTACATCTTCACTGCCAACAATACGAGATGGATCCCCTATATACTTTCAAAACATTGAACATGGAATGAATTAACTGTGGAGAGTTCTTGGGGTAGTGCTCATTTATATGCCACCTACCCAAATCTTCGGGTAACCTTATTTGGCACGTTATGTAGGCCATCTTTCCTATGAAGCTTCGTAGGATATAACTTTCAGGTTTCCAATGCTCTACTTTTACCTATTGACTATTCAGATAATGAGGTACCAATTGTTGCAATGTTCCTTTTCTTTATATTGCCTCACCAACATATTTCTTCCACATCATGGTACATTTTGTTTGTTCCCGAAGAAATAGAATAACGTGAATGATGCGCTTCCATCATAATTCATTTCTTTAACTCATCTATATTTAGTATGTAAAATCTTCTTTGATATTGAAGTATTCCCTCTTGTGTAGACTCAAGTACCTGTGTTGAACTTCGCTGTACATCCTTTTATAGAATCTGCATATTGCTTCTTCTCTTGGCTACAATTGAAGATTTTTGCCGTATTGCTCATTATAATTCTTTCATCTGGAGTTTCAAGATTTCTTGACTATATCTTTTCATTTCTGTGAGCTGGCCATTAATACTTCCTATTGCCTTGCAGCTTAATATATCAGCTACCCCGTTTGTTTTTCCCGAATGTTACAAGATACCAATATCATAATCTTTCAATAGTTCAAGACACCTTCGCTACCTCAGGTTTAAGTCTTTCAGCTTAAATATGTATTGCAAGCTCTTATGATCAGTATATATGTCGTCGACATGAATCCGTTACAAATTGTGACACCATATCTTTACAGTAATTATCATAGCTGCTAGTTCAGGGTCATGTATTGGAAATTTTCTCTCATGTGGCCGCAACTGTCGTGAGACATACGCTATTACCTTATCATGTTACGTCAATAAACATCCGAGGCCAACCCCGGAAGCATTACCATACATTTCATAACATTCTTATGCCTTCGGGAAGCACTTAAAACTAGTGTGGAAGTTACTTTATCTTTCAACTCTTGGGAACTTTTCTCACATGCATCATTCTACTGGAACTTGATTTCCTTGTGTATGAGCTTTGTTAAGGGCGTAGGGATAGCATAAAATCCTTCAACAATTCTCCTATAATAATCAACCAACCTAAGAAAATGATGACCTCTGTAAGCATCGTAGGCCTTAGCCAATTGTTCACCATTTCTATCTTTCGCGTAGCAACTTTCATTTCTTCATCCTATACAATGTGACTCAAGAACGACATGGATTGTACATGGTCCTCTTGTGATTTTGAATACCATCATGAACACCATATTCATTAAACCCATAAAAACTATAGATGCATTTGCTAGCCCAATTGACATACTAAGACTTCATAATAACCATACCATGTTTGTAATGCTGTCTTGGGTATATCATCATCATTCATTTCATCATTATATATATATATATATTTTTTTTTTTTTTTTAACCCCGTAACTGATCAATCAAATCGTCAAGTCTGGGGAGGGAATATTTATTCTTAATTGTCATCTTACTTAGTTTCCGATAGTCGACACACATTCTCAACGTACTATCTTTCTTTTGTACAATTAACACTGATGCATCCCAAGGGAACATACTAGGTCTTATGAATCCCTTGTTCATTATGTCTTTTAATTTCTCATTTCATTCCCGTAACTCCACCGGGGCCATGATATATGAGAAAGGAAAAATAGGTTGAGTACCTGACGTCACATTAATACCAGCTCATACATCGAGGAATTCATTTACCACCAGAACTGATTAAAGAGTTGGTGGCGTTACATCAATAGTTTTCACTCTTACTAAGTGACATATGTATCCCTTATAGTATCCTTTTCTTTGTTTTAAGATGGGGAATAAAGTTTCCTTTTGGTGTCCCCACATTTCCCTGGCCATTCAAAAACATTCTTTGTGGGGAAAATGACAATATAACTCCTTAGTTCGGCAATCTACTATGGCACAATCCCTTTATAACATTAAAATCCACTATTCCCAGCTCAATAAGATCAACCAGTGTCTCATGACCACAAACAAGTACTATGCACTTATGATATACTCTTTTTAACTACAATAGATTCACCAACTGATGTATAGACTGCATGTGACATAACTAGTAATTCTGGTGTTCTTTTGGATTTTTCAGCAATTAATGAAATATCCTATGCTCTATGAGTCAATCAATACGTATACAGTATCTGTAGCTACATTAGGAGAAGCCTCATTTTGTGGGCCGACATACCACACCAATAACAACCATTCTACTCAAACCAACATTCACCTAGACGATAACTTCCGTAGCACCAACAGGGCTGACGAGGAGACTTCGGTTGGTTTCTACTTTCTACATTCTTATACTTGATACCCCATTGCCCATGAATCCTGAATCTCGCTTCTTTGCCAAACCGATTGTCTCTAACCCTTGGGATCGAGGTAGAACATTTACTATAGATTAAGGAAATAATGGTCTAGGCGGTCTGTTAAACACCCAAGACCTACATTCTCTTTGGGATGCCATGAACTGTCCCATAGGTTTAGACCTCTTTGACAACCCTTCTTCAAATATTTGTGTCCTTTTCTGTTGCCTCTGGTTCTCCATTATCTATACAAAAAGCCTATATTCTGGCTATATCCATATCTCTTTTTCAAGACCGCAATAGTACAATCCATCTGTCCACATACTGATGCACTCTATCGGTCATAATAGTTACCACATTTGGAGCATACCTAGCCAAAGAATTTAAACCGAAGACTGTTCTTTCCGACACTCATAGTCCTTTGGCAAAGATTTAACAATTGGTCCGCATGAGCTTTTCGGACCTCATATGGAAGGCACTAGTCAAGGAATGCCATTTTAAATTCCTCCCAACTAGCTGGAAGTACATCAATATGCCAGTCACATGCATAACATCTAGAGCCCTTCTGATTTGGTCTATAAAATCCTATGGGTCTTTATTCAGATCCGACCCGGTGAATGTGGGAGGGTTTAATTTTCAGAAAATCCTGTGTTCGACGCCTAGCTGCCCTAGCCACACCATCATTAATCATCATTGGGCCAACTCGCCCGTGACATTGTACAGCAATTATCTGAGTCAACATATACACTACATTTCTTAAATCTTGTTCAGTGGCACTTATATGTGGTTCTGTGGGTACTTCTCTACCTTTTGGCTCAGAGAAATCTATATTGCAAATTTCATGTCAGCCCCACCTTGACTATCTTGGTCAGGTGGTGATTTACTCATTTCTTCTTCAGCAGGCATATCAACCTGCTTACCTTTGCCCTTATCTTGTCTGATAATCAGCTTTTGACTATGCAAAAGAAAACCAATGTCAATGCGTACATATACGTCCACCTACAACTTTGGCTCTATTGCACGATCTAGAAGTGAAGAAATAAAACAACTCCTAAATGTCCGTATCCTCCTACTTATAAATGTGGCGCGCAACACATCCATAAGCAAGACTCTACTCAGGCACGACTTTGTAGGCACCCTTAGAACGACCCACTTTGATACCACTTTTGTCACGCCCCGAGTTCTAATAAGGCGGACTGGCACCCGAAGCTATTGAGGCCCGAGAGAACCAATCTTTGCTTAATTCATTCATATGCATGTCTCACATTGTATCTCTTATAACTATGCGGAAGTCATGGAAAACCTTATACAATATATGAAACTTGGCCGTTAGGGCCATCAAGTCAATATGAACATATATCTCTTACATTCATCTTCCTACATACGTCTACAAAGCCTCTATAGATACATAACCATAACCAACCTAGAGTCGACCCGGCTCTATATACATATACCATACCAAAACAAACGTACACATGACTCGGAAAGCCCTGAACCAACTGGAGCTCACAAATGTTCCGCAACTATCTCGTAGCCTACAGAGAAGGTCTACTAGCACCTGTACCTGCAACAAGTAATGTAATTCCCCCGAGGGGGTCAGTATGAAGAATGTACTGAGTATGCAAGGCTATAAGAAACTACATCAATACATAAGAACTTCAATGAAATCAAATATAAGAGAATAGTTAATATGGATAAGTCTTCACTCTTTATGTATGGAAATATTTACATTAGATGGATTACTTTCTTTACTTTTATGCTCATTCATTCGTTCATCACTCACTTCATCATTCACTCCTCCTCCTTCCATTCATACAATGCCCAGGCCCCAACTGATCAGTGGGAAAAATAACATCGTCATGCAGGTGTTCTTTTCACACCATGGATACATCCCGTGATATTGGGAATAGACATCATGCAGGTGTTCATTGTACCCCATGGATACATCATGCAAGTGTTCCTTTCACCCCATGGATACATCCTATAATTCGGGGAATAGTCATCATGCATGTAACACCCCGTACTTTTCTCACCTTTATTGATACCTTGGGATCATATCTACATAGGTGTTGAGATGCCATGAATATGTGTTTTATAATGTCATTGGTGAAACATTTGATATCGGACTTAACATGTGCGATTAGACCTCATAGGAGGTGTTTTGTGATTTCGTGATGCATTTGGGTGATGCCCGTACATATTCTAACCTCATTTGGTGACTTTAAGTCATGTTTACTTGATGGTTAAGATCACTAAGTAAGTATTTTGTAGTGTTTTGATAAGGGATTGGACGATACGCAAACATTGGATAAGTGGCCGAAAAATTCAGCACAGTGCTGAAACTTGCGCCACTACCCTGTTTCAGGGGTGTGGCGCAAGCCACCTGCATTCTGAAAATTCAGAGAAGGCTGAGATCTTGCGCCACAGCCTGCTTTGCAGCTAGTGGCGCAAGGCACAAATTTTGTGCCTTTCCGGACCCGTTTTGTAACGCAATTCTACGACGCTTCTTGGATGGGTTCTTTTGGTTCTTTGGAGTTCTTTGAGCATTGTTAAAGATTCAAACACTTCAATACACTCCTACATACTCCTACATGATCAAATCATGAAATGTGAATAGTGATCCAAAATGTCAAATGAAGCCAAGGGCGACTAGAATTCCTATTTTTGAGATCGAAACGACGAATGAGAATCTCGTAAGAGAATATTGTCATGACATTATGGAATTATGTAAACATGATATTTATGGTGAATAATACATGAAATTTTATGGGTTACATGGATATGTGTTATTGGGCCCAAAGTTAGGCCCAAAATGGGATTAAAAGACTTGGCCCAAAGAGGAAATAACTCATTCTTCCAAGAATTGACTAAGTAAACATATCATTTAGTGCCAAGTGTGGCTAAGCTTGACTTGGGGTCTATATAAAGTCCCCAAGATCAGATTTTTATTATCAAAAACCTCTCATGCCTTTATGATATTTTCTCAACATTTCTCATTTCCAAACCCTAAAGCAAAATAATTCCTTTGGACTCTTTGGACAAGCTCATCCTATTACAAGCCTTGGTAAGTATATATTCACATGAATTAACATATTATATGCATGGGATATTATGTATATTATGATATTTGTGTTGGCAAGGTGGTGAATAGTGTATTTTTGCCTTTGGTGAAAGATGTGCTATCTTGGTGATTTGAACTTGAATTAGGACTTGTACCTTTGATGAAAAAGCATGGTATGGACAAAATATGAACATGTATGGTGTTATTTTTGGTATTAAACTTGTTCTTTTCTATAAGTGGAAATTGTGGGATTTTGGCCGATATGTGTTATGAGTTGTATTAAGGTCATTTGATGGGTTATTTGTGATGTGTTATGGATAAGAAAGTGTAAAGGAGAAGTGTTGTGGTAAAATGTATCAATTATCATGTATTGGTCAATGTTGGGAATATTATGGAATTTTGGGAATAATAGTATGATCAATGGTTTTGGCAAGGGGAAATGACATGTTTAAAGGCAAACATGTAACTCATTGACATGGTATGCATTTGTAAAGTAATTGGTGATTAATGTGAATTTCGTTATGTATTTATGTTGTAGAGTGACACATAAATAAGGAGCGGGATTATTGTATACACATCTAAGGTTGTATATTCGTATTGCGAATCCAAGGTATGTAAGGTTACTTTGTCCGTATCTTTCTGCGGCAAATAGTGTTCACATTGACATGTCACTAGTCCTATCCCGAAATGTACTAAGGTATTCCATATCCGGTTAGCAATGGTCATTTCTATAAATTTCCTACTCTTTGATTATTTGTGAATCTCATATCTCATATTCAAGGTTATGTTCCAATGTTTCCAATAGTGACTATCCTTGTGTCTCTTGTTCATGGATTATTGTCCAATGGTTCCAATGGTATCATGGTGCTAGTAATGTTATATTTCTCATGATGTTTATTCACATGTCTTTCACTCATTGGTTAATGATTCAAAGCTTCCAACAATGTTATGTTCCAAAGTTCCAAAGTGATGTTATGACTATCAAAGTATCAATCTCAAAGTAATGAACAAAGTAATGCATATGTGGTAAATGATCAAGTACGGGTGGCAGGTCTAGGGGCGTAAGCCTAGCTCGACTCGATCCCGAGGTATAGATTTATGGGTGGCAGGTCTAGGGGCATAAGCCTAGCTCGACTCGATCCCGATGCATTGATGTATGGGTGGCAAGTCTAGGGGCATAATCCTAGCTCGACTCGATCCCAACACGATAATATGATATGAAAAAACCCACTGATCAGTCGGGGCCCGGGTACATTGTTACATATGTAATGACAAGTGAGCATTGAAAAAGAAAGTAATGAAAGTAATGAAAGCAATCCACATGGTTTCCAAAATGCAACATGGTGACTTACTTACATTGTTTGGTCATTTGTATTCGAGTTCATTGAAATATTCATGTATTGTACAGTTTCATCTGAGCCTTGCATACTCAGTACTTATTTCGTACTGACCCCTCTTGGGGAATTTACCTTACTTGCTGCAGGCGCAGGTACTAGTAGGCCTCCACAGTAGGTTGCCAGTCGTTGCAGATCATTGGTGAGCTCCAGCTAATTCGGGGCTTCTCCGAGTCAGAGTGTATATATGTTTTGGTGTGGTACATATTGTATAAAGCGGGGACTTGTCCCGACTTTTAGTTCATTTTGGTCAATGCTTTGTTAGAGGCTTTTGTAGACAGGTGTGGGTGTATAAATGTCAAAGGGATGTGTCGTACTTGACTCGGTGGCCTCAACGGACTAGTTTCGCGTATGTATATATATATATCATGTTCCATGACTTTCATTGTTGGTCTCTATAGCTGTTATGTGCTTATGGGTTTCTTATGGCATGCATATGATTGAACATAGGCAAAGGTTGGTTCTCTCGGGCCTTATCGGCTACGGGTGCCAATCATGTCTCGATTGGATTCGGGGCGTGACAATGCAGGTATTCATTGCACCCCATGTATACACTCATAATTATACCTTACTTCATTTTTAAATTTTACGAGATTGGTACCTTTACTTGTGAAAGATTAATACTTTTGATATCAGCAACCTTATTGGAACTTGGAACATTAACCAAAAGACATGAGTCATGTGAGTCTCCATCGATCAATGAATAAGGAACATGAGCGTAACAATGATTACTTCATTTTGGGAATACATAGATGCTTACTTTATACCTTCACACTCAAGAGATTGATACTTTTGTAGTAGTAACATTATTGGATCTTGGAACCATCTTCATAATTATGTAACACATGAATAACAATAGCTCAAGGATAAGGTATATGTGATCAACAATAGATGATAACCTGAAATGAGTTACCTTAGTACATTTCAGAAATGAATAAGTACCATAACAAGGTGAATACTATATGCTATAGAAGGATACGAAAAGAGTAACCTTACATACCTTGTATTCTCATTATGAATCTACAATCTTAAACGTGCATACAATAGTCCCGCTCCTTCCTTATGTTTCACTCTACATCACAAGCACATAATGGAACCAACATTAACCATCAACTACCTTACAAATGCATATGATAACAATGAGTTACATGTTTATCTTTAAAATGTCATTTCTTTCTCTACAATACCATTTACGGCATTGTCATACCAACAATACCCCATTCACACCCTACATTGACCACAAGCTACATTCCAAATGTATAAGACGACCATGAGTTACATGACTCTCCTATAACATTATTTCACCCTTTACAATACCATTCATGGCCTTTTCATGCCAACAATACCATAACATTCTATACATTGACCACAACATCACCTACCAATAGCATTCCACCATAAAGTTTCTCCTTTACACTTTCTTATGAACACCATATCACAATTAGTCCATCAAGTCACCTTAATACACCTCATAGCACATATCGGCCAAAATCCCATAATTTATACTTATAGAAAAATAACAAGTTTAATAACATAATCATACCACACATGTTTCTATTTCATCCATACCATGCTCTTTCATCACAACCACAAGTCATATTTCAAGTTACAATCCCATGGATAACACATCTTTTTAACAAAAACCAAAAGTGCCATGTCCAACAATTCCAAGCATAACCAACATGATATACATAATTTATCATGCTTATAATATGTTAAAGTACAAGAATAATCACTTACCCAAGCTTGGAAGATGATGATCTTTTCCAAAGAGTGCCTTACGGTTTGAAGAGCCAAAAGAGTTATCTTGAAAATTCTAGAAAATGAGAGAATGTGATGTGTGTGTCTAATGAAATAAAAATATGACTTTTCCCCCTTTATATAGGCCTTGTATCCATTCTTATCTAGTCTTACATGTGTGTTTACTAGTCAATGGAAGAATGGGTCTTTTGACCCATTGGGCCATGCATTTTGGCTCCATTTTTGGCCTCAAATTGGCCCATTAACACATATATTATCTTGGCCCACTAAAATCAATGTGTAATCCATCATATATCTCATGTTTAATTATTTCCATAATCGTCACGACAATATTCACTTACGAGATTCCCGCTCGTAGCCTCAATCGCAAAAATAGAAATTCTAGTCGCTTATGGCTTCTTTGAACGTAATTTGTTAAAATACTTGTGACGAAGCATTAACCACAATTCGGATGCTAAACGCGCTTAATAGTAGTCCTACTATGATGGGGTAATGCTACCATGACTTATAGGTCTTATACGCATCATAATAGTCGAAGAAAAATTTTGGCGAAAACCACCCCGGCACGCCGCTTGGCGTGCCCCAATGCTGCCTGTGGGCTGAAAATTTCAGACCAGAGCGGCCTTGCACGCCCCTGGGCGCGCACCACCTTTATTTTTTTAATTTTTTGTTTCTTCGACTTTTCTTTGCAGATTCGGTTAGATACTTCAAGTTCTATTCTTTAGCTTACCTCTTAGCTTTAAAACCCTTTGTTTAGAAGGCCTTCAAGCCTCACTTATCACTCCTAAAATGTTTGAATAAGTTCCTAACTCTTCCTTCAAGAGTCCAATCACATTGACTAGTACGATATCAAATGTTTCATCTAAAACCATTGCAACATACGCACTTAGTGCTCTCGAAGCTAAGGTGTATAAGCACACCCTAGGTCACCAATCAATCAAAGTAGGGTCGGGAATGTACGGGGTGTTACATGAGTTACCACCAAAGAAATAAATTTCTTCATGATGTAACCAAGTACTTCTGGGATGAGGCTTATCTATTCAGGTTGTATATTGATAAAATCACCTGGAGATGTGTTCCAGCAGTAGAGATGTTGAACATCCTTCAGGCTTGTCATTCATCCCCTATTGGAGGACATTACATGGGTGACCGTACTGCTAGAAAGGTGTTGCAGAGTTGCTACTATTGGCCTACTATCTTCAAGGATGCGTATGAGTTTGTCAAAACTTATGACCAATGCCAGCGTCAAGGGTTAATCTCAAAACATCATGAGATGTCCATGACTAAAATGCTAGAAGTGGAGCTATTTGATATTTGGGGCATCAATTTCATAGGCCCATTTATAGTTCTTATGGTCATAAGTACATATTTGTTGCAATGGACTATTTGTCTAAGTGGGTAGAATCGGTGGCCTTGGCGGATAATGAAGGAAAAAGTGTGGTGAAATTCTTAAAAAAGAATATCTCTTTCGGTTTGGAACCCCTCGAACAATCATAAGTGATGAGGGGTCGCATTTTTGCAATAAGGTGTTTAGAGTTGTATTGGCAAAATATGGGGTCAAACAACACAAGGTGGCAACCCTATATCATCCTTAAACAACGAGGAAGGTAAAGGTGTCGAACCGATAGATCAAGACGATTTTGGCAAAGTCAATGAATGCGAATAAAAGTGATTTGTCAAGGACTGGTGATGCTTTGTGGGCTTATAGCACTAATTTCAAGACCCCAATTGATTTATCTCCTTATTAATTAGTCTTCGGTAAAGCTTATCACTTACTGGTAGAGCTTGAGTATAAAGCCTTATGGACACTTAAAAAGCTTAATTTGAGTTGAAAAGAGGCTGCTGAGTTGTGGCTGGATCAATTAAATAATATCGATGAGTTTACGCTTCGTGCCCATGAGAGAGCTGACTTGTGCAAGGATAAAATGAAGAGGTACCATGATAGCAAGATTGAAAAGAGAGATTTCCATGTAGAGGATTTAGTGTTGCTCTTCAACTCAAGCTTCAAACTATTTCCTGGTATCAAGGCCTTTCAAAGTCACTTAAGTTTTTCCATCCAGAGTGATGGAATTGGAGAACAAAGAGGAAAAGTTGTTCAAGGTTAATAAAAAAAGAGTCAAGTAGTATGTGGGTCCATAGGAAGAGGTAAAAGTGTTGTTTTTGGTATATATTGATAAAGTCTGAGTAGTCAAGATAACTTGGTCATCCCGCGATGTTAAATCAGGTGCTAGTAAGAGGCAACCCACAATCTTATGTACCATAGCATAATTTAATGTTTTATAGTTGAGCATGGTTAATGTGGGTGTTAATTGTGCATGAATCTAGGTGAAAAACAAGGGAAGAAACTAAAATTGGTTGAGCTCGATGGTCCTAGGGGCGGATGACCACAAGCCTGGCGGACTTTCATAATGGGTCGTTAACAAGAGACCAAAATGAGTGCATTCTGGATAAGCACCGACGGCAAGGTTGATGGATAGTCAGTCTTTCGATGAACCATCGAGATTATCATCAAATAAGTGATGAAAACATGTTATTCTAGATAAGAGTGATGGACACACTGACGGACAGTCACGCACTCCGTCACAAGATCTACACGTGAAGCATGTTCTGGTTTGGCTTGACGAACAGGTTGACGAACCATCACCCCAGTGACTGACCGCCACCTATGCCATCCTAGGTGAGTTTTTAAATTTTTTGTTTTTTTCCTTAACCTACCTGACCCAACCTAAACCCATGCTTAAAACCGACTCGACTTAAATAATATTTAAAACCTTCATTTAAAACCCACGTCTTTCCCTCTTCATATTCCCAAACGTTCAACACCCCACATTCACACCCCATTAAATCACATTCATCACCCATAATCACCCACTAACCAGAAATTCATCACACCTTCTCACCCAATCCTCTTATTTAAACCAACACTTTTCATCACAAATCATTACAACAAAAATAAGCCCTAAGTTTTCTATTTCAGTTCTTAAAAGTTTGTACACATAGTTGTCTTATGTGTGCCTTGTAAAGTTTGCATTCACATTTGCCAATCAGGTATTTCCTTTCTCAAATGTTGTATTTATATTTCTTTTTAGTGAACTCTTTGTTTTCCTTCTTCGTTGTATAGTTTAGTTATGCTTTATATTTTGCACTTTCGTAATGGCTGTGTAGTGTGGCATCCCGTGAGGTGAAGTCTGAGTAACCTAATGATATCATGGTTAAATTTCCTTGAGAAAATAATGTGATTACACATCAAATGCCGGGTTGGCCACCAAATGTTTGACAAAATGTCAACAAGAGAAATATGAAAACTAGAAGGCCTGAAGGTCCAACTGACTAACCATCATGACCATGGTGGACCGTTAGATTATTTGTCACAAAGATTTCCCCAATATCCTTTACTGGTTAGCGGATTATGGCCCTACTGGCGAACCGTTGCCCTTACGGAGGACTGTCAGCCTAACCATCACTGAGTAAAATTTTCTTAAGGTTTCTGCTTAAGGTCCGACGGCTAAGCTGATGGACCATTACCTTCGTGGTGGACCATCACTTATTCCATAAAAACTAAATAGTTAGCATTATTTCATTTAGGTTTTGCTCTACTATTTTGTGCTACGTTTAACACTTTAACCCTCAGGTACTAATTTGCCATGGTTTCATGGCACTTTCGATGCTTAAAACAAAGAAACTATACAATAACTTGGGTATGTTTGGTTGGTATAATGTTTTTTCTATTCTATATTGCAAGAGAATAGGTTTTTGGAGGCAAAATGGACAAAAAGAAAGAATCATGCTCGAGAACGAAGTATCTGAAGACGAAAGAGCCAAGTCCTGCACCAAAGGAGTGACTCACGGCAAGATCCATATCACGTGAGTTGGACTACATGGCGTGGGTCTATACCGTAGGTCAACTCCTGCAATTATGTGAAGCAGCCTGAATTCCACGGCAGGACCAACGTGGCATGGGTCAACCCACGTGGTGTGGGTTGGTACAGTGGAAAAGTGTCGACTCTGTTTTCCTGTTTTGTTTAGGATTGGATTCATCTTGTATCTATAAATACCCCTATATTGTCCTATGTTTATGGATTGGTCATTACATTGTTTTGAGAGATATTTTCATTATTTTGAGTTCAAAAACACATTATTGATTTTGTAATCTTGGAACACCGATTATAGGGTTTTTATTCATATTGAGATTTCAGAGTTTTCTTCTTTATTGTGAGTTTACAATTATGTTTTCATCATTTAATTCTTATTGTGTTCTTGCAATCATGAGTAGCTAAATCAATCTACTAGGGTTGTGTGAACCATGAGGTATTAACAAAACGAGTTAAGAGCAAAGCAATTCTAAACTATTGTGAATGCATGTATTGTTAGTACCTTCATTATAATTGATCTTCTAACTGTTGCAAATGTTAGAAACTCACCTGAATTCTGCTCGAGAGAGAGGTAGATATTGGGAAAAGGGAGTAACAACAGAGATTTGAAGCTATCAACCTTCATCTCATAACTTGACCCATAGCAGGGATAGTTATCTGAGATCCAGGACAAGGGATAAAGCTGAGCTAGAGGGTGATGAAAATTAGTCCCCATACCAAAACACAAGGCAAAGTGGAAGGAGATAATACATACCCTCTCAGTCTGAAGAGGAGGGTAGTTTATCTAGTAGTGAACCCGTTGATGTGGAGGAAAGTGATGACAGTTTTGACTAGACCCCGATTGTTGAGAGTGTAAAAGAGAGCTCTTCTAGCTCAAACCTAGACCCAGAAAAAGGGTTGGAAGCAGAACTAGTTGAGGTGATTTGAAGCAAGTACCCTGGGGTTCAGGAAAATATTAGGTGGAAAATTAAAGGATCCAAGACAATCTATCATGAGGGGCTGCAACCAACTAAGTACCAAGATTTAAAGAGACCTATTGCTGAAGAATACCAAATTGTGACCACAAAATTATTTGAGTATCCAGAACTTGAGAGGAGTTCAAAGACTATGGATTGCACCCTTTCGGTAAGTGCCCAGGAACATATTATCCGATGATGGTCCATGAATTCTTTGCCAACTACTTGGAAACTATCAAGAATTATTTACTTCAGAGATGAAGAACAGGATAATGATTCAGGTTTGCGGAGTGCCGATTGATAATTTAGAACACACTATCAATCAGATTCTATTTGGTCAAACCTACACTCCTCCAGCTGTGACTCCAGAAGTTAACCATAGGATGAGGACATTGTCTTTCCAGCGTGCATGGTTGGTATGCACACTGATAGACTTTGGAGAGCCTTCTTGGTTGAATAATAAGAAGAGGATAGCCAAGTCGCCCTTGAGTTTTAAAGCCAAGTTCTGGTGGGCTGTGGTTAGGCTTCTATTGATGCCTACTAGTGAAGATGAAAACTTAGATCTGCAGAGGGCGGTATTGGTAGAAAGTTTGATAGAGGGGCTAAAGATTAATTTTGGGGAGATAATAGCTGATGAGTTGTTTGTACGGGCACACAAGACTGCTAGTGCTTTACCTTTCCCTTGTCTTATCACGGAGCTGTTCAAGCAAGCTAAGGCACCTATCTTGAGTGGGATTGATGATGAAATTTGGGCTACTCATAAGCAATAAATTGAGAGGATGAAAGATGAATCAAAGTTTGAGTTGAAAGGTCAAAAACAATCATTGCAAGAGACTCAGTCTCAACCAATCCTAGAGTCATCACAGGTTTCCACAGGTACTGACTTACCCCTTGCTATTATCGATCCACAGGTTGGCTCGGGCACATTAGGGGCTGCTCTTCTGCCCACTTTTACTGAGACTGCAGATACGACAACCGTGCCCCAATCCTTTTTAGAGTACCGATTCACTCCAAAAAACTTTGCCAAAATGGTTAACAAGCAGAAGAGGTTTGAAAAGCTGTTAAAGGCTTGGTCAAGACAGTTCAAGACTTTTATGGATGAAATTGTGAAAGAGGCTTTGCAGTCATATAAAAATCTGTATATTCATATGGACCACATGGAGGAAAGGGTGAACAAAAGGTTGAATGACCTGTCCATTCCTGACTTAGCCAAGTTTTATGTTGCACTAAAATAGGCCCAAGAAGATATAGCTAATTTGAAGAAGAATCCTCCCACCGACAGTTGGGAACCTAGAATTGTGGAGGTCGAAGAGGAAGAGGAAGAGATTGTGGATCTCATGGGTTGAAAGATGACCGACAAGGGAAAGGTTATTAGTATTGAACCCCAAAAAAAAGACAAAGTCTAAGAAAAGAAAGCATACAAATGAGACAGACGAAGAGAGGAAAATCAAAAAAGCTCTCAAGAGATCTGTGAAATATGAAAATGCAAGAAAGAAAAAAATTACTGATGAAGAGGCGGGAGTCTCCATTAGTGGACCTTCCCCTGTAGGTGAATTTTTTGTTGATGATTTGAGTGCCCCGGCCAACATTGGGGAAACTATTGCTAACTTGAGCGCCCCGGACACCACCGAGGCCACTGTTGCTGCTACCGAGGCCACCCAGGCCTCCAATGATGACGACTCCCACGTTTAAGGGTTGTGAAAGTATACCATCGCCATGTACTTTTAAATGTTTTATGCATTTGAGGACAAAGCATGTTTGTTTTGTTGGGGTGGGGGTACTTGTGAGTCTGTTGTCACCATAAAGGCTTTTGTTGCCTGTGTTTCCCTCTTGCGCTATCTAGTAGAACTGACATGTTTAGGTTGTTGTTTAAATTATGTTATTGTATCGTGTTTATTTATTTATGTATTGTGCCTTCAAGGAAATCAAATGAATGAAAAGTTGTGTTGTGTTGTATCAAATAAAATGAAGTCCTCTCCTCTAAAATTTTTTTTTGTGACTGTACAATTAATTTCAGCTTGATTATGGAATGTGATGGATATCTACTTGGCATTAGTATTCTATAATGAGTTGCAAATAGCTTAAGCTTGAGTGTGAATTTGAACTTTGGTAAGGTCACTGTCAGTTTGTGTTATGCATGTGTGAGACTTCTTGCTCTATTTTATTACTTTGTAAATGCTTCTAGAACTTGCCCAGTCTATTTTGTTAGGTGATAGGTGGATGACATAGGATATGATCACATGCCTTGTTTGATTTAAAGTCCACTTTGCCTAAATGAAGCCGTCCAAATGATATATGAACCCCTTGATCCCTATGTTGAGCCCTAATGATTATATTTTATTTCAGCACTTACTAACCTTCCCTACTCTATTAGTTATCTTTTATTTTTGCCCTAGTCCTTTCTTGGGCATCGTGCACCTTAACTCAGGCAGATTACCTAAGTTGAGGGTGGCTATAGTAGAAAGGTGATGAGTGAAGTCAGGTATGAAAGGAGTGAGTGAAAAGGTAAGGAAGTCCTAAGAATGTTTAAAATAAAAGAGAAAGCGATGAGCTGGTTGAAAAACAAAAGGAATGATTTGAAAATGAATCCTTGAGAAGAATGCACTCAAAAAGGGGAAAAATGTTGTTGGTAATGGAGAATAAGGATGAAATTAATGCTTGTGATTACAAGAATAAGTGGTGTTGTGAACCACTACACGTCAAGGAAGGCTAAGTCACTAATCCTAAATATACCGCACCAACACTCAAGCCTACGTTACAAGCCAAATATAGTCCTGCAGTGATCCTTGTCAATCAACAAATGAACCTAGTGAAATGGTAAGGGAAAGCCTATGGTATTGTATGTGCATTGTTTGAATTTTGTTGTGAGAGTGAGAGTTCGTTTCTTAGTCCCTAACTGCTGTATTAATTTACTTGTGTTTGAAGGACTTCTTTCTGGTGAGAGCATGAGATTGATATGTGAACTTGCTAACTATTAGATTTTACATCTTAAGTGCTTATAGATCAACAAGTTGTAGTGTAATGCCAAGTACGAATCCCTGCTAGTTGTGATTAAAATGAGTTGTTGCACCTGTTGCGAGTCTTAGAGTGAAGTCCATGTGAATGATACTGTGTTGTTTAAGTTGCTTGAGGACAAACAATCGTTCTAAGTTGAGGGTGTTGATATGCCGGCTTATGAAGACACATTTAGCGTCTTTAACTAAGGATAATTATGAGTTTTCAAGCAATATATGGTTTCTTTAATGTGGTTTATGTTCAGTTTTATGTAACAAGTCCAATCCCTTGAAAGATAGAAGAATCAGCTGAAAAAAAGGACTTGGCGGTGTTACTGACGGACCGTTAAGAGCTTGGTGGACCGCCGCTCTGTCCATCAGTCCTTAACCAGAATATGCTCTTCAATGAAGATTGGTGATGGATTCCCTGACGGTCCATCAAGGCCTCGATGGACCGTCATCACTACCGCCATAGGCTAACCAAAATAGAGGCCAAAAAGGGAATCCAGCGACGGCTCAAGCGACGAACCGTCGGTCCTGCGGTGGGCCATCACTCGGTCTACCAAGCTTTAAGAAAACTACACTATTTTGGATATTTTGGCAATGACCTTGGATATTTTGAAGACTACACTTGGGTAAAAATTTTGTCCAAAGCGGCCCGGCACGCTTCCTGGCGCGCCTGGCACTTAGATTCTGATTTTCTTCCTTTTTTCGACTTTTCTTTGAGGATTTGGTTGGATTTTTCAAGTTCAAATCCTTGGCTTGCCTCTTATCTTCAATATCCTTCGCTCGTAGCTCCTCCAAGCCTCTCTTTCCATGCCATAAATGCTCCAAATAGTGGCAAATTCCACCTACAAGGGTTTAATCATATTTGTTAGAACAATATCACATATTCTATCAAAACCATACAAAATACATACTTATTGCTCTCAAAACTAAGGTAAACATAGGTTAAAGTTGGCCATAAGGCATATAAATACTCCTTAGATCACCAACCCACACTTGAACCTTTGTTTGTGCTCGAACAATAACCACACTCAAACCCATGCGACTTAAGACAACCGACACACAATAGATATTCTTGCATAACTACACAACCATATTCATCAAATTATGCACTAACATGCTAGTATCACCAAAAAGTGAATAGCAAATTAAAACAACCTATCCTCACAAAACAACTTTACTACTTGCGAATTCATGCATGGTACGTTACCAAAAGATCACCACACTTTGCTAAACATATGCCCCCACCACAAGAGAATCACCCAATATTTCACACAAAGTAATTATTAAATGGGTGCATGAATAAAAGTTCACTCACTCTCGAAAAGAATTCACATACAACACAAGATGAACCATAAGCTTGCCCTTAGTGTAGTACTCCACTAATGTCAAAATGTTAAAGCTCAAGATCAAGTAGGACTTTAAGGGTTGTAATGTAGGCTAAGGGACGGGTAGGAACTATTTGGTCAAGAATAGTGACTATATTCCCTAAACGCTTTAATACACTACAAATTACATTAAGACCACCTTCAACCAACTATTTTCCACCACTTTTGTCTTCCCCATTCTCTTTTGTTCTGTCCCATCTTTTTAAGCTATCTTAAGCATATTAGGCAAGGAGTAACTGCTATCAACAGATGATTCACTTTTTTTTTTTTTTTTTCATTACATTACTCCCGACTAACAGCACATAAACTTTTTCACACACCCAAAAGCTATTTCCTTGGGGCTTCAACTTCACTTTTTCCTTCTTCAATTTTTACAC
The DNA here is from genome assembly GCA_031232105.1 of Capsicum rhomboideum. Taxonomy (NCBI): domain Eukaryota; kingdom Viridiplantae; phylum Streptophyta; class Magnoliopsida; order Solanales; family Solanaceae; genus Capsicum; species Capsicum rhomboideum. The sequence continues at coordinate 35,802,303 of CP124716.1, forward strand.
TCCTTAACATCTTAATTTCTCAATTAAAACGCTTAGGAGTTTTGGATCATATTATGGTTAATTGAAAGAAAAGGATTAAGCTACATATAAGGCTACCAAAGAATAGGATAAAGGCTCAACGGGGCTAACTAAGATCATGCAAAAAGGGTACATAAAGTAGGTATAAAACATGGATATCAAAGAAATGCCTGTATCATCTCCTAAACTCAACACCTTTTATTTCGCTTTGCAAACACACCGGGCAAGTTCTAGACATCAATATGCACATGGAATATCACAAAAACCTCACTCACACATGGCACATATTTAACTTAAGCAGGCTCACCATACAATTTATACGAAGTCATACACGAGTTCAACATTAAGCAACTTATCAAGTCGACTAAGTGAATATTAGATGTCTCAACACTTCATATTGTATATCTTAGCATGTTCCACCATCATACTGTACATGTATGCACAATTGTATAGAAAGCAAGAACACCCACCAATAACATGACTAATTTGCTCTTAAGACGGTCGTCATCCATCCATCATAGAGCAAAGCTCCTACTACTATGACTAAATGAGACTCAAAGTACTTAAAAAAAAAAAATCTTTTTGTGGTTTTCTTCGGTTCAAAGGGACTATCCTTAGTAAAAGAACCAAAAAAAAGGCTAAGGAACCCAAAATAAAACAACTAGAAACATACAGAAACACACATATACACACATAAAAAGGAGTCTCATATCAACCCACCCCACACTTAAAAGATTAGCATTGTCCCCAATGCTACAAAAATTAAACAAGGCAGGAGTAGGGTGTAAGGAGCTTCATGGTCAGTCAAGAAAATCGTCATCCTCTGGCCCGCGGACTACTAGCGGTGTATCATTTGCCTCCACCTCGTCATCATCAGAATCGGTCTGGCGGTCATTCTCATCTGTTGGGACATCATCATCCATAGGCTCAATAAAATCAGGCCCAATTCGCAATAATGCCATGGCATGCTCATTAAGAGGATAATCCCTCTCAACCTGGCTCAGATCTTCCGCCGTAGAGGGCCTATCCCCAGTCCTGTGCCATAGCATTTCCAAACCATACATACGGGCTAAGATCCCGTCATCACAAACGTGCCGCTCTGCTAATGTGAGAGTTGGGCTGAGTGCATCAGGTGCTTTGGTTTGGGTGACATCAACAGGTGTCGTCACCAAAGGAGGATGATAATTAAAAGCTTGTTCCTTCACTTCGAATGCTCTCATTAATTTAGTCAATACACCGCCAAAATCATAGCGCAGAACTCCTTGTAGACGAAATCAGCGCATAGCCTACAGCACCACAGAACCCATATCAATTTCAACATCGATCATTAAAGCACACACCAAACAGACTCGTTCCCTTGTGACCTCCGTCATGTGGATACCCAGAATCAAGAAACAACACACAATCTTCAACCAAATCCGCGCCTCTTTATTGAAATGAGCATAAGGTAGACTCATGTGGTACCCTCTTTTGTGATGGCGAATCCTCCTCGCTGTCAAACATTGTTCGCAAAGAGTGTGTCGACTTTCAGCATAGGGAGGCCTAACATTCAGCTTGTGTAGGTCGTGGGGACTAGCCCGAGTGTGTACTCCCAATAATCCATTAAGGACCAAGGAATCAAGTATAACATCTGACCCTCGTACAACCACCGAGCTGGTAGGTGCGTCTGGGTTCCAATTAGCATACAATTCCCTCACAAGATGAAGGTTGCAATACGTTGGTTTGTCGAAGATGAAACCCATACCCACTTACACAATTCGAGCCAATATTTTAGGGTAAGTCCGAGCTAGACTGGCCCTATCAATACACTCATCCGTAAAGTATTTGGCTTCGGGGTGGCTTTTGTACCAATTCTTTCCTGCACTAGAGACCGCATTTAATCCATATTTTCGTTCCTAGCCTTTTGGGACTGGGGAAGCGGTTGGAACCTTATTTCCTGAGCGTCGTCGCTTGTGGGAACTGGAAGCAGCCACTTTAGATTCTGACATTGTACCTGTGACAAAGTTCCACAAGTATGTCAATTTCCCATGTACAGATAACTAACCAACTCAATGTGCGTTGTCTTTAAGGGCCACCTCACACTTAGTTTCTTAGCACCAATTCAAAATATATGGGTGTACGGGTGCTTAGACTTCCTCCCATCACTTAATGCCCAATTACAAAGTCCAACCCATATACAAATTTAACATTCCCAACACAAGTTCCACAATCCCATAATTATCATTAGAATGACTTACTTGTTTTACTCAAGAATTCAAACAAGTTTCATACATATTCAACAACATATGAGTTATATCAAGTGATTTCAACCATCAATTTTCTCAATCACAACCATATAAGCTAAACCCACTTGCAATTTATTCAACTAAAAACAAGATTACTAAGAACAACTTCACTGGTACTTCAAGTTCTCATTCAGGACACCATATAAGTTCCAACTCTAGCATAATACTCAAGGCAAATAACAAAGAACAGACATGGCATCAAAAATTCAAATGTCAAGAATCCCCACAATTTCAACATGCTCATAGCAATCTAGAGAGAGAAAGCTTAAACAAACATACCTTGATGGATTTAATGGAGTCTTGTAATCACAACCCAAAGATGATAAGGTGAGAAATTGTGCTATGTGTGGGCAAGAGAAGAGAAAAGTAAGAGAGAAAATTTTTGATTGTGTGGAGAAAAAATTGGGTCTTTGTTGTAGAATTGGGGCAGATTTATGATTAATAAAAAGAAAATTAGGGCTTTTAAAAGAGATGGGGTGGAGTGGGTGAAATAGGCCCCTTTTTTTAAAAAAAAATTTTAATCAAAACATTTAAGGGGGTAGCGGCCTGGCACGCTAGGTGCCGCGCTACCCCGCTGCCTGTGCCAAAAGAATTTCGGGCAGGAGAGGCCTGGCATACTAGGTGCCACGCCTGCTCACTGCCAAATCCACACAAAAAATGTGTAGGAGCGGCCTGGCACGTTAGATGCCACGCCTGCTCACTGCCAAGGCACACAAAATTTTTGCTAGGAGCGGCCTGGCACGCTCCTCACTTAAACTCATACCTGGTTGTTTTCCCACATTTTTCACATAATTTTGGGGCTTTTACAAGTCCCATGATGCAAAACTTCACTCCAAAGCATGTCCTACCTTCCCGGAACCTTCAAAAGATCATCTATCTCCAATTTACCTTTTTTTCTTGGATTTCCATGGCAAAATACTCCGTGTGTCTCTGCATAAACAATAAATCCTAGAACTAAGTTAGAAAAGACAAAATTTTAAAAGAGATCGGTTGCCTCCCATCAAGTGCCTTAGTTTTGGTCGTGGCACAATTTTTCTTTTTGTATTTTTACTTTATAATTCCTAACTATTACAATACATTCATGGGTTGCCTCCCATGTAGCGCCTTGTTTAATGTCACGGCTCGACCATGCTCAGCTCAATCATTATCAAGGTGAAGCACGTCCTCCTTCTGCTTCTCTTCTTTACCAAAATAGTGCTTCAATCTTTGGCCATTTACAAGAAATCTCGTACCATCCTCTTTATTCATGATTTCCACCGCACCATGAGTAGCTGTACGACTTACCTTAAAAGGCCCACTCCACTTAGATCTTAGCTTGCCCGAAAACAACCTAAGTCTAGAATTAAACAGTAGTACCGATTGGCCTGGCTTGAAAGTGCGATGGAGAATGTGCTTGTCGTGCCATCGCTTCATTTTCTTCTTGTAGATATTCACATTTTCATATGCGTGGAAACGAAACTCTTCCAACTCATGGAGTTGCAACAACCTCCTGTTACCAGCCAACTCCGGATCTAGATTCAACTTCTTCACCGCCTAATATGCTCGGTGCTCAAGCTCAACTGGGATATGACATGCTTTCCCAAAGACAAGATGATATGGAGAAGTCCCTATAGGTGTTTTATATGCAGTTCGATAAGCCCAAAGAGCATCATCTAGCTTGAGCGACCAATCTTTTCTCTGCGTATTCATAGTCTTTTGCAAGATTTGTTTTATCTTGCGATTAGACACTTCAACTTGGCCACTTGTTTGGGGATGATACGCTGTTGAAACCTTGTGTCTAACACCATACTTAGCCAATACACTCTTCACCCAATAGTTTATAAAGTGTGAACCTCCATCACTAATAATAGCTCTTGGAGTTTCGAATCTTGTGAAGATATGTTTTTGAAGGAACTTCACCACAACCTTGGAATCATTAGTAGGAAGAGCATCAGCCTCTACCCACTTAGACACATAATCCACTGCTACGAGTATGTATTGATTCCCATTCGACTTCGGAAAAGGGCCCATAAAATCTATCCCCCATACATCAAAGATTTCAACTTCTAGGATATTAGTTAAAGGCATCTCATGTCTCCTTGCAATCGTCCCCATACGTTGGCATTGGTGACAACTTCTCACAAATGCATGAGCATCTTTAAATAGAGAAGGCCAGAAGAAACCTGATTGCAGAATTTTCTGGGCTGCGCGTTCACCACCATAATGGCCACCATAAGGTGATACGTGAAAACTCTCCAACACCTGCTTGACCTCCACATCTGGAATACATCTTCTTACTACTTGATCAGGACCTTGTTGAATAAATAAGGCTCGTCCCAAATATAAGAACGTGCCTCATATGACAACTTTTTCTTTTATTGAGGACTCGAGTCAAGAGGAAATAGACCACTTACTAATAGATTTACAATTTCTTCATACCATGACAACTGATCAACCCCCAAAACTAACAATTGCTCATCTGGAAATTCCTCACAAATACGCCCATCATTAGCTACATGTGTCGAGCTTTCAAGTCTATAAAGATGGTCGACAATCTGATTTTCTGACCCCTTCCTATCTTTAATCTCCAAATCAAACTCTTGTAACAATAAAATCCATATAATCAACCACGGCTTCGCATATTTTTTATTGAACTAATACCGTATTGCAGTGGTTTGTGTATACAATGATGCTAGTGCCCACCAAATATGATCTAAATTTATCAAATGCGTATACTAAAGCCAACATCTCTTTTTCAGTCACCGTGTAATTCACTTGGGCTACATCAAGGGTCTTGCTCGCATAATAAATAGAGTGAAATACCTTGTTCTTCCGCTACCCAAGAACCGCACCCACTGCAACATCACTTGTGTCACACATGAGCTCAAATGGTAAAGCCCAATCCAGAGCAATAAGGATAGGTGCCTCTACCAACTTCTTCTTCAAGATCTCAAATGCCTTCACACAGGACTCACAAAATACAAATTTAACATCTTTCTCTAAGAGCGTGCATATGGGGCGTGCAATCTTGGAAAAATCTTTAATAAACCATCTGTAAAACCCAGCATGTCCCAAGAAACTACGCACCCCTTTCACCGAAACAGGTGGAGGTAATTTCTCGATAACTTCAATCTTTTCTCTATCAACTTCGAGCCCCTGCTTTGACACTTTATATCCAAGAACTATACCTTCCGTCACAAGAAAATGGCATTTTTCCCAATTGAGAACAAGATTATTTTCTTCACACTGAGCAAAGACTCTATCAAGGTTTTGCAAACATACCTCGAAAGAGTTACCAAAGACTGAAAAATCATCCATAAAAATCTCTATGAACTCCTCCACCATGTCATAGAAATAGCCATCATGCAACACTGAAAAGTAGCCGATGCGTTGCACAATCCAATGGGCATACGCTTGAAAGCGTAAGTGCTGTAAGGGCATCTGAATGTCGTTTTCTCTTGATCTTAAGGATCAATAGAAATTTGATTGTAGCTGAAATACCCATCAAGAAAGCAATAATATTCCTGCCCGGCTAAATAATCCAACATCTGATCAATAAAAGGGATTGAATAATGGTCTTTCCTTGTAACGTCATTTAGTTTTCGATAATCCATGCAAATACGCCACCCTGTCACAGTTCTTATAGGAATCAACTCATTATTATCATTCGTGATCACCGTCATACCACTCTTTTTTGGGACACACTATACTAGACTCACCCATGTACTGTCAGAGATAGGGTAGAAAATGCCCTAATCTAACCACTTAATTACCTCTTTCCTTTCAACTTCTTTCATTACTAGATTCAAGCGTCGTTGGTGTTGCACACTCGACTTATGCCCTTCCTCCATGTAAATTTTGTGCATGCATAAACTCGGATTAATACCATGGATATCGGATATCTGCCAACCAATAGCCTTCTTTCTTCTTTTGAGTATTACCAATGTTGCATCAACTTGTTCCCTTGATAAATTTGCTGCAAGAATAATAGGAAGGGTATCATTATCACCTAAGAAAGCATATTGAAGATGAGATGGAAGTTTTTTCAATTCAAGCTTCGGTGCCTCCTCAATTGATGGCTTGGTTGGAGGGCCAAGTGGACGATTTAAAGGTTCTCATCCACCCTCTTTAGTATAGATACCCATAAGATCAAGAACCTGCACCATTTCAATAGCTTTCGCATCACCAAAAATATCTTTCCCCATCAAAACTTTTTCCAAAGGATCTATAGACAAAGTGTGGATGCTTTCAGCCGCCAAATCTATAGCTGTAATAGCTGACAAGTTCTCATAAATTTCTGGAAGCTTCAAATCCCTATATATATCAAAGACCTCAACCTTATCATGAGCTTGCATAGTCAATTTCCCTGCTGCTACATCAATGATCGCACCTCCTATGGCTAGAAATGGATTCCCCAAAATAAATGGGACTTCGGGTCAGGCTCAAAATTCAGCACCACAAAATCTACCGAAAAGATCAACGAACCTACTTGAACCAGAACATCCTCAATAATACCATCAGGTCTAGTCACGGATAGGTCTGCAAGCTGCAAAATAATAGTAGTAGGTTTAGGAGTACCCAAACCCAACTTCTTGATAACCAAAGTGGGCATCAGATTTATACTAGCCCCCAAATCGCACAACCCACGAGCACAGACACGATCTCCCAGAGTAATTTTTACAGTGAAGCTTCCTGGATCCTTCAGCTTTGGTGGGTAACCGATTTTAAATGCTAGATCTACACTCCTCAGTCAATGCAACTGTGGCATACTCCATCAATCTACTCTTCTTTACCACAATATCATTCACAAACTTAGCATAGAGGCAAATTAATGTGCACTTGTTTAAGTAGTTTAATGAACTTACCAAAGCATTCGTTTTCCTTCTTCTTCTTGAACTTCTGGGGAAAAGGAGGAGGCAACTTTACACTATGGATCACTTTATCTTCTTTGGAGCTTTTGGCAGACTCAACTTGTTCATCTTCAACCACAACTTCTTTCGGTTCCAATTCTTTTGTTTGTGGAACTATATCCTCTAACCGTTTACCACTACGAGTAATAATAGCATTCACTTGCTTCGGGTTAGGATCGGTATCACTTGGAAGAGCTCCTTGAGGCCTTGTATTCTGTGCATTTGCTAACTGACCAATTTACTTCTCTAAATTTTGAGTAGCCAACTGATTGTTCCTCACATATGCTGCCAGCTTATCTTGCTCTGCCATAACCTGCTTCAACATATCTTCCACACTCATATTTCTAGGCTTAGCACCCAATTGATTACATTGACTCTGCTATTGGTTGTATTGTGGTGTATATCCTTGAGGCTTATATTGATTCTGATTACCCCCCCCCCCCTCCAAGATAAGTTTGGGTGATTTTTCCACCCAGTATTGTAAGTATTTCCATAATTCTATGCTCCAACTCCTCTATGGGTATTACCCACAAAATTCACGGAATTTGGATTTGCACTGCACAACTCGCTGGTATGGTCCCCGTTTCCGCATACATCACATATCACAGAAACCTGTTGCTGTACTGCATTTACTGGAGCTTGTTGCTGCCCTAAATTCAAACTGCTGAAGTGATTGTTCATCATGTTTTGCATAGCTGAAATTTGGACAGATAATACAGTGACTGCATCCACATCTAGTTTCCCAGCAACCTTCTTTGTAGAATTTCTAGAGTTATCACCATGCCAATCTGGATTTCCCTGCGAAATATGATTCAACAAAGCATATAATTCATCGTAAGTCTTCTCTAAATCTTGTCCACCTGCAGCTGAATCAAGTAGAATTTAAGTGTTGGGGTCGAGAGCCTCAATAAAAGTATGCACCAACACTTCATTAGCTTGGTGGTGGGGACAGTCCCTCAACATGGATTTGAATCGGTTCCATGATTGGTATAAATTTTCATCATCTCTCTGTTTGAAACTCAATATCTTACTTCTCAGCTTTACTGTATTTTCGAACGGAAAAGACCTTATCAAGAATTTTCGAGCAAGATCATCCTAAGTAGTGATAGAATTCGCCGGCTTTGCATACAACCACCTCCTTTCTTCCCCCAACAGAAAAAAGGGGAACAAAGTTAGTCTCACATAATCCGAAGACACACCCGCAGGAATATATGTGTCACTGATCTCCAGAAAATTTCTGATGTGCCTCTGTGGGTACTCATGAGCAAGACCTGTAAGTTGTCCACTTGAGTGCAAGAGTTGCACCATGTTCTGTTTAAGCTCAAATCTACCTCCAGCTGTCGGTTTTAGAATACTGGAGGTCACATTAGTAGCGAGTAGGATTGCCGCGTAGCGAACTGTTCTAGCTGCCATCACTACTAGCTCACGTCTATCCACAACTGGTTCTTCAATTCTTATAGGATCACCCAATATGCCTTCGTCCACTAGTTCAAACTACAGGATTGGGTAATCTGCAGCCTGTCTCCTCAATCTATGGAAGTATCTCTCAGGGTCAGACTGCAGGGTCACCAAATCTTTGTTCCTTGCCAACGTTAAGATGAAGTAAGCCTGCAAAATAGAACATCTAAGATCAAGTTGTCAACACTTAGCTTAAAATTAGAGTAAAAACATCAATAATTGAAATCTATCTATTTGAAAGTCCCCGACAATGGCGCCAAAAACTTGTTGTGACCCAGCTATACACGCAAGTGTACGTGATCGTTCAAGTAATAAAGTGACCCTTTTAAAAGAGCCGAATATCGAACCCAAGGGAATTTCGTTAACAGAAATTAATTTTAGACGTCAAACAGTAATTAGAAACTAGTGTTGCAAAAAGGAAAAGAGATTTGTTGCTAAAAATTAAATGATTGCGGACTATAAACTACTATATTCGCTATCATAACTTCAGTTTTTGTAAATATGATTCAAAAGTCAATAAAAAGTAAATTCCCAAGGCTAAGTCACTCTGAACGTCATCTCTTGAGCATAATTGTTACTGGTTTAAGCAATTTGAGTCGTTTATCTTGGTTATTGATCACGAGGTTAATGTTACGATTATATTCGTCTCCAAACTATAACTTTTTACTAGAAATTGGAAACCTAACTATATCATTGACGGTGATATATTTAACCAATTCTAATACCTTTAAGCTATCTTCTCGTAATTGAACAAGCGCGGCGGATTAGGTACCTCTCGGTCCTAACCGCATATCAATCTCTTGGAATCCCTTCCTCGAGAAATACCACACTTCTTATATTCCACGTTCTATCTCTTAGTTTTTCTCTCGAGCTCACCTCAAGACAAGGGGTTTATTTCAATGGTGATCAAGCATTAAAATAGTAAAATTAAGAATATAAGGGGTCGTTTGGTAGAGTGTATAAGAATAATGCAAAATATGGTGTATTAGTAATACTTGTATTAATAATGCTTGTTTTAGTTATGCTTGCATTTTTCTTATGCAGTATTTGGTTTGGTGTATTAAAAATACATGAATTGCATAATATTTTTTTAAAAATATTTTTTTTATAAAAATACCCTCAATATATATAGTGAAAAAGATGTAGAAAAGATTTTGAGAAATAATTGTGTCTTTAATCACGCTAATGCATGCATTAGAATTCATTGCATTACTAATACCATATTTTTTTTATAAAAATACCCTCAATATATATAGTGAAAAAGATGTGGAAAAGATTTTGAGAAATAATTGTGTCTTTAATCATGCTAATGCATGCATTAGAATTCATTGCATTACTAATACCATAGATTTTGAGGTATTAGTAATACACACCTCAATACACAATAGAGTGTATTAGTTATACATATGCTAAAAAAAGGTACCAAACAAGGTGCTAGTAGTACACATTAACTAATGCATGCATTATTTTTCCCAATACACTCTACCAAATGACCCCTAAGAATAACCAATGATGGATAAACTTCAGCAAAAACCAATAAAATTTAATTCAAGAGATTCATGTTCGTAGCCTCAACCCCAAGAATGAGGGATTTTAGCCACTCATAAATTCAATTAACATCATAAATTGATAAAAAAACATAAAAATAAAATAAAAGATGAAAAGAATAGGAATGAAACCTAATTCAAAAAACGCCCAAAGTAGTCTAGTGATGATGGAATAATGATACAATAACCCAAAATCCCTATTTATAGACAAAAACTCGGGGTAAAAATTTGCCTCTAAAAAGGTGTGCCTGCGACACGCCCTTGGGCACGCCCCTCTACTGTCCACTTGGGTAAAACTTTTGTCCAAAGCGGCCCGATACGCTGCCTGGCGCGCCTGACACTTAGATTCTGATTTTATTCCTTTTTTTTTTTACTTTTCTTTGCGGATTTGGTTGGATTCTTCAAGTTCAAATCCTTGGCTTGCCTCTTATCTTCAATATCCTTAACTCGTAGCTCCTCCAAGCCTCGCTTTCCAAGCCATAAATGCTCCAAATAGTCGCAAATTTCACCTACAAGGGTCTGATCACATTTGTTAGCACAATATCACATATTCCATAAAAACCATACAAAATACATACTTATTGCTCTAAAAACTAAGGTAAACATGGGTTAAAGTCGGCCATAAGGCATATAAATACGCCTTAGATCAATGGACTGTCACCCCTCTGACTGGCCGTCGCACTTACCGTCCGTGTTGACACGGCAGACCAGATTTTGAATTTTAAACTTTGTTTTATTTGGAGCCTATTAATATCCAGTTTAGGGTTTAGAATAGTCTCTCGCATACTTGGGTTTTTTTACGATTACTTTCTCTGGAGAAACATTTTGAACTACTGTCTTTGGGTTTTGAATATCAAGGATCAAGATTTGTGATTATTTTATTTCAAAGTTTTCTCTTTATCTTATGAAAATAATCTTCTTCATCTTGTTCTCTATCATGAGTGGCTAAAACCCACACAATTAGGGTTGTGGAATCCATGATAAAAAATCACCATTAGGGTTCATGAGTGTTGAGATTGTGTTGTTTGGGTGATTGTATTATGAATCCCTTCTATTTTAATTCATTCTTGATGGTTGCAAACATTGGGAAAACGTCTTTTGTTAAATTGCTTGAGTAAAGTTTTTAACTGTAAAGATAAGGGATTCATAACAAGAGTTTAGAATTGCTAACCTCAAAATTAATGATTAATGCTTTAACAAGGTTAGTCAATTGAAGCTGAACTTGAATCATATATTTGACATTTTAAGTTCGAAAGAATTAGAGTACAAACTTATCTAACTTGGTTGAATTTTTTTTAGATAAATTAAAGACTCGATTGTCTGATAATCACTCATCTTAACACAATTTCATAATTCACTCATGACCCAGTGGTGATTGGAAAACTAGGTGAACATGATACTAGTTTGTATCTCTCCATTGAATTAAGTATTGAAAAATTATCATTGTTTACGAAATTTGATATTGATTCACAACTAGAAAAATAAAACCCCCAATTTCTCAGAAATTATTGGCTAATTTTCATCGAAACTACATAACATTTATTCAACACCATATTTCCTGTGGGATTCGACCCCAACCTCTGTTGGGTTGTTTATTTGATAACAACCGCTACACTCCTATAAAAGGGAGTTGTAATTTGGGCGTATCATTCGCGCACCTAAGCGGTATGACACATTTATCTCCAATTTGTATCATGATCCATGTCATCCGGGAGGCGAGCATCCAGGTTCTTATCCTTTACAAGAAGTCACTTCCACTGTCGCTAGATTGAGAGAGGTTCCTTGTGGCCTCCACGCTCGTTCTCACGATGTATCCTCAAGCCGTCTCTTCATTTTGTACCACGTGTTTCTAGAGCAGATTTTACCCCATACAATGTCCAAATAAATCTTTTAAAATATTTATTATATTGATAAAAAGAACTATAACACAACTAAGTGAACTAAAAGAAAAACAAATAAGAAAAACACAAAATATGAAAATTACGTGGAAGCACATGAAGTTAATGTTGGAAAATGGGAAGTAAAGAAATGAAAGATAAACAATGTAAGCAAATAATATATTTAAAAAATAAAACAACTAAAAAACTAAAATATTAAAAATAAATTAGTTGTTAGTCACTGCATAGTCATATACAATTGTTTATTAATTTGATTGTGTATTTCTTCTTATTTTAGCTTGATATATAATGCAAATTTACCCAACTTTGTATTTTTTTCAATTTTATTTTATTTAAATGCAGTGACCAATTGTTTTAACTATTTATTTCAATTGTGTATTTTGTTTTCAAGTCAATTAAAAAAACTTTGCACAAACTATATTATTTTAGCCATATAAAGTTAGTTTTGTCTAAAATAATTAATGAAGTGCCAAATGTGTATTTTTTTCTTTAGATGCAATGAATATTTCTTCAACTGTTTATTTTCTTATTAGGCTAAATTCAATTTTAAAAAATTAGAGTTTCATTATTTATAGTCAAACCAAAAAAGATATAGCCAAAATAATGGAGTTGCAATTGTGTACTTCTTTTTTATTTCGTGGTTAGATGCAATGACTATTTATTTTAATTGTTATTTTTTCAGGCAGAATCTATTAAATATATTTAGTTAGAAATCCTTTATTTTAAGAGAAATAATTTTTTTTTACAGAATAATAAACTTCCAACGGTATAATTCTAATTATATCTTATATAAATGTAATGACTATCTATTTCAACAGTGTAATTTTTATTTTTTGACAAAATCTATGCCTAGTTTGGAATCATATAGTGTTAGCATTTCATTAATTAATTTCTCTCTCTTTTGGACACCACTTTCATGCTCTCTCTCTCCAGCGACCTAGACCTATCGACAGCAGGTGAGTGATCTTGAGTTTTCTCTCTCTTCCGCTCCCTCACCCTCTTAATCTCTCTCTATCCCCCCCTCCCCCTTCCCCTTCCATCTTCTAATATTCTCCGAAGAGATTTAACTATTGCTGCTATAATTCTTGGCAGAAAAGAGCAAGTCTGTCTGAAAATCTCTCTTCAGTAAAGGCCAGATCTGACAGGAATAGACCCATACACCAAACTCTAGTGACCTTCAGCGATCTTCGACGATGACAAAAAAGACCTAGGTTCCTCGTTTTCTTAAAGAATTATTGTACAAAATTGATTTTGTTTCGACCCTTGTTATATTTTCATTTGATAGACCATACGGCTGAATCTTTTCCCTTCTTTTGTGTTGTTTCATTAGACATACTAGTCTGCATTTTTGCTTGTTCGTCTTTTTTCATTCTTTATAATTTTTTCTTTATTTGTTTTATTTTGGTTTAAAGTTTAGTTTAGATTATTGCTTCAGTCTCTGTATTCTTTCTTGTTTTTTCTGATTTATAGTATAGTTTATATTATTGCTTCATTCTGTATATTCTTTCTTTCATATTCTGATTTATAGTATAGTATAGATTATTACTTCTTTGTATAGTTCAAATTATTGCTTGTTTCCCTCATTTGTAGTATAGTTCAGATTATTACTTCATTCTCTATATTCTTCCTTACTTTTCCTGTTTTCCTGTATACCTCAGATTAGGATTTTTTTTAATTTACATCGAAGTTTCTTGCTATCTTGACTTTCAGATTATACGCCTGATTTAGTAGTTTACATATATTTAGTGGCTTTTCTAAATAATATTAGACTAGGGTTATGTCTTAGGTCGAGGCCAAGGGCGAGGGAAGGAGTGGTAAGTGGGTTAAGGATTCTCTTAGGCTGAGAGTAGGGTCTTGGAACATTTTCTTATTGATGGGGAAGCCAATAGAGCTAGTGAAGAATCTCAAGAATAGGAATATTATTATAGCTTATGTCTCAAAGACTAGATGAATAGGTACTAAGGCACAAAATGTAGATGGGTTTTAAGTTGTGGTACTCAGTAGGTTCTAAGGATAGGAATGATGTAGGTATTTTAGTATATGGAAACCTAAGAGAGCAAGTGATTGAGATTTTCAGAATCAATGACAAGATGATGATGATTAAGCTATTCATTAGAGGGTTTACTTTGAAAATTATTAGTGCTTATGTGCCACAAGTGGTCTTAGGCGAGGAGGTCAAGAAGCTCTTTTTGAAGGATTTGTATCAGGTGGTTAGAACTATACTAAACATTGAGAAGATATTCATTAGTGGAGATTTTCAATAGCCACATCGGGGCACCTTCTAGTGGTTTTAATGATGTGCATGAAGGTTTTTGTTTTGGGGATAAAAATAGAGGTGGAACCGCATTTCTGGATTTTCTAAAGCTTTTGAGTTGGTGATATCTAACTCGTGCTTCCTAAAGAAGGAGCACCACTTGGTGACCTTTCATGGCATGGTGGCCAAAACTTAGGTGGATTACACACTCTTTCAGAAGGGTGATAGAGGCCTTTGTAAGGATTATAAGGTTATCCTAAGTGAAAATCTCACTACTCAACATAAGCTTTTGAAGATGGACTTAGAGATTAAGAGAGAGAGAGACAGAGAGCAAGAAGAAAACTTTGTATAATTAGCCAAGAACCAAATGGGGTAGCTTGAACCCTGCCTTATCTCAAGAGATGAGTGAGAAGTTAATGGAAATGGAGGCTTGGAGGAATGTTGGGGATGCGACCAGTATGTGGGATAGGATAGCTAGCTGCATTAGAAAAATAGTAAGAGAGGTGCTAGGGGTTTCAAATGATAACTTTTCTGGTCATTCAAGGGGATTGGTGGTGGAATTGAGAAGCACAATGTAAAGTGCAAGAAAATAAGGATGTTTCTGCTAAGTTAGTAGAAAGAAAGGACGGGTAAAAAAAGTATACTAATAAGGAAAGGTATAAGGCAAACAAGCAGGAGGCTGTGTTAGCAATTATGGTAGCAAAAAAAGCATTTTTCAAATGCCTATATAAAGAATTAGGGGACAAAGACAGAGATAAGAAAGTTCCAAGGACTGGATCAAGTGAAGTGCATCAAATATAAAGAAGGTACAGTGTTGGTTGAAGAGACACTCATTAGATAAAGATGGCAAGTATACTTCTATAAACTCTTAAACAAAGAAATGGACAAATACATTGTGTTGGGTGATTTGGATTACTCCAAAGAAGTCTACATTTTGGGTACTATGGGTGTATTAAGGTTGAGGAGCTTAACGGTGTAGGGGAAGAACAATTGTACTAGATAACGGACAGTCAGTCCTTCGATAGACCATCCAGATTATCATCAAAAAAGTGATGAAAACATGTTATTTTGGATAAGATTGATGGACACACTGACGGACAGTTGCGTACTCTTTCACAAGATCTACATGTGAAGCATGTTCTGGTTTGGCTTGACGAATAGGTTGACTGAACATCGCCCCAGTGACTGACCGTTACCTATGCCGTCCTAGGTGAGTTTTTAAATTTTTTGTTTTTATCCTTAACCGACCCGACACAAGCTAAACCCATGCTTAAAACTGACCCGACTTTAATAATATTTAAACCCTTCATTTAAAACCCATGTCTTTCCCTCTTCATATTTCCAAACGTTCAACACCCCACATTCACACCCCATTAAATCACATTCATCACCCATAATCACCCACTAACCAAAAATTCATCACCCCTTCTCACCCAATCCTCCTATTTAAACCAATACTTTTCATCACAAATCATTACCAAAAAAATAAGCCCTAAGTTTTGTATTTTAGTTCTTAAAAGTTTGTACTCTTAGTTGTATTCTGTGTGCCTTACAAAGTTTGCATTCACATTTGCCAGTCAGGTATTTTCTTTCTCAAATGTTGTTTTTCTTTTTCTTTTTAGTGAAATCTTTGTTTTCCTTCTCCGTTGTATAGTTTAGTTATGCATTATATTCTGCACTTTCATAATGGCTGTGTAGTGTGGAATCCCGTGAGGTGAAGTATGAGTAGCCTAATGATATCATGGTTAAATTTCCATGAGAAAATAATGTGATTACACATCAAAAGCTGGGTTGGCCACCAAGTGTTTGACAAAATGTCAACAAAAGAAATTTGAAAACTGGAAGGCCTGACGGTCCAATTGGCTAACCGTCAAGACCATGGTGGACAATTAGATTGGCCGTCATAAAGATTTCCCCAATAGACTTTACTGGTTAGCGGATGATGGACCCCCTGGAAGACCGTCTCCCCTGTGGAGGACTGTCAGCCTAACCATCGCTAAATAAAATTTTCTTGAGGTTTCTACTTAAGGTCCGACAACCAAGCTGACCAACCATTACCTTCATGGCGGACCGTCACTTATGCCATCAAAACTAAATAGTTAGCATTGTTTCATTTAGTTTTTGCTCTACTCTTGTGTGCAATATCTAACACTTTAACCCTCAGGTACTAATGTGCCATAGTTTCATGGCACTTTCGATGCTTAAAACAAAGAAAATATGCAATAACTTGGGTATGTTTGGTTGGTATGATGTGTTTTCTATTCTATATTGCAGGAGAATAGGTTTTTGGAGGCAAAATGGACAAAAATGAAGTATCATGCTCGAGAACAAAGTATCTAAAGATGAAAGAGCCAAGTCCTGCACTAGAGGAGTGACTCATGGCAGGACCCACGTCATGTGTTGGTCTACGTGGAGTGGGTCTGTGCCATAGGTCGACTCTTGCAATTATGTGAAACTTCCTAATTTTCACATCAGGACCCACATGGTGTAGGTCAATCAAAATGGTGTGGGTGAGTACCGCGGAAAAGTGCCGACTCTGTTTTCCTGTTTTGCTTAGGATAGAATTCATCTTGTATCTATAAATACCCTTATATTGTCCTATGTTTAGGGGTTGGTCATTATATTGTTTTGAGAGATATTTTCATTATTTTGAGTTTAAAAACACATTATTGATTTTGTAATCTTGGAACACCGATTCTAGGGTTTTTATTCCTATTGAGATTTCAGAGTTTTCTTCTTTATTGTGAGTTTACAATTATGTTTTCATCATTGAATTATTCTTGTGTTCTTGCAATCATAAGTAGCTAAACCCATCAACTAGGGTTGTGTGAACCATGAGGAATTAATAAAATGGGTTAAGTGCAAAGCAATTCTAAACCGTTGTGAATGCATGTATTGTTAGTACCTTCATTATAATTGATCTTATAACGGTTGCAAACGTTGAAAACTCGCCTGTATTCTAGACTTGCTTGAGAGAGATGTAAAGATTGGGAAAAGAGAATAACAATAGAGATATGAAGCTATCAACCTTCATCTAATAACTTGAGCCATAGCAGGGATAGTTATCTAAGATCCTGGACAAGGGTTAGTAGTGCGACAATCGAAGACCGAGAGGAGAAGAGTGAAATTTTTCTAACCAAGGTCGAGAGACGTTTAGATGAACATATCTTGTTAGATTTTGCATGCAGCGCGGCGAGACAGTTTTGCCAGCACAAGTAATTAGTGGAGCTAATGAATCATTAGAGAGCACAGTCCCAGTGTATTTCTCATATTGATTACAAATCCAAAAATCAACAATCGTTACTGTTACTACTTGATTACAATCCCCCCCCCCCCCAATCCCAGTTTTACTTACTTACCAATTACTCAAACAAGCATTAGACATAATTTTGTCCTATTCCCTATGGGATTGACCCCAACCTAGTTGGGTTCTATATTTGATACATCGATCGCATTATACTTTTATGGAGGTATATTTTGGGCAACATCAAATTTTGGCACCGTTGCTGGGGAGTATGGTTACGGAGTTGACTAGTTTTCTTGTTGAAGTTGATTGGTTTTATTTTTTTGTACTTTTTTAGAGGGAACACATCGGTGTATGCTCATACTAAGATTCAAGGCAATCTCCTGATTCTACTTGATACTGAGATAGAACAAACACTGAGAGCAAATTAAAGAATGGTGAATACCGATGGAGTTTAGAATCTTGCAACCGCGAGAGATATTCATAACCAACCAATTTGGCTAGTTGGTCATGAAACTGTGGAACAAATCACTACTTGATTGACGACTGAGAAAAATGCGAGGCAAGAAGTTCTTAGACAAGTAGATAGAGATCATCAAGGAATGCAAGAAGCAGTACAAAATCTCGCTGCACTTAAAGAGAGACAAAGAAGACTGAGGGTACAACAACCCCCTCAAAGACCATATGTGCCATTTTATGATGATTCTGAAGAAGTGGATGTGGCTTATTTCGAGTCGATTAAGACTGGTGCTATTATTCCACCAGAGTTACCTCAAGGCACTAAGTTTGACATTACAAGTGCCATGATCCACTAGTTAAACTTGAAAGTTGTGTTCGCTGGTCTTCCTAGAGATGATCCGAACATGCACGTGATAAATTGTATGGGGGTCTGCACTTCATACAATTTTCCTGGAGTTGACCAAGAGGCTATTCGTTTGAGATTGTTTCCATTCTCTCTAATAGGAGAAACGACTTTGTGGTTGGCCGAGTTACCACAAGGTTCCATAACTACTTGGCAAGAGTTTAGAAATTAATTTCTGGAGAGATTTTTTCCACCCTCCAAGATGCTACAGTTGAAGGATGAGATTTACAACTTCAGATAACTACATTCTGAAGCACTTTACAAGACATGGCTAAGGTTTAAGAAGAAGTTGAAGAATGTGCCAAATCATAGGATGAGCGGTACGAGTTTACTTGAAATCTTCTACAGGGCTTTGAAGGCCAATATAAAGGCTGTAGCAGATGCTATCACTGACAGAGAATTTATGAGTCTGAGGTGGAACAAGCTTCAGAGATTTTAGATCGTATCACTAAAACCAACCGAGGATGGCATACTCGAGAGGCAGAGACACCTGCTGGGACATATGCTATTGGAACCTCGGCAGCACAATGGGATTTGGATGAATCTATAGCTCAAGAGGTCGCATAATTGAGGACAGAGTTTGGCTTTCTAGCTAAACAAATTGCGGCTGAAGGTGCTGAAAAGGCATATGTTGTAGGTGCACAAGGCAAAACACCTAGGCATGACGATTATATATCTGATGAGGAGGCTAAGTACTTGGATCGAGAGGTGGTGGGTTTTCGAGCCAAGGGTCAAGGGTCTAATCAAGACTCTTGGAACTCAAGGTAGGGGAATCAAGGTCGGAACTACTACAGAGACAGTTATAACAAGCCAGGTTATAGATACAGAGAACAAGATCATGACGATGATTGAAGGAGAAAGGATGATTATAAAGAGAAGAGTGGCGCATATGTTCCACCGGGGAACCACGATGCTGACTATGGAAATTTAAGAATGGAAGCCCTTCTCAATAAACTGGTTAAAGGGTTAGAGAGTCAAGAGAATTACTTGAAGGAGATTAGGTCAAACATTTCGGGAATAAGTCAGAAAGTAGAATACCATTCGACTGCCATTAAATAGTTGGAGAAATAGTTCAGGCAGATATCGGTGGCATTGAACCAGCGTTAGCTAGGTACCCTTCCGAGCAATAATATCCAGAATCTGAAGAATGATAGTCATTGTTTGGCCATTACTACTAGAAGTGGGAAGTGCATAACTAACCTATCCATACCTATGGATAGTGGTACAAACGATGAGCCTATGATAGTTGATGTAGAAACTAAAATAGAGCCAGGGAATTCAAAGGATGATGCAGTTCAAAAGCCTCAAGATGTCGACAAAAAGGCGAAGTCAAATAACGGGAAGAAAAAGGAGGTCCCTCAAGTGTACAAAAAAATTCCTCGACCTCCCCCTCCCTTTCCTCAAAGGTTGAAAAAGAAAGCTGAAGAGCATAAATATCAAAAATTTATCTCAATATTAAAGGACTTATCGGTAAATATTCCTCTTGTCGGGACTTTAGAACAGATGCCAGGTTATGCGAAATTCATGAAAGACTTAGTGACAAAGAAGAGAACTGTCAGTTTTGAGCCAACAGATAATTTACACCACTGTAGTGCAATTGCTTCTCACTCACTTGTCGACAAAAAAGAAGATACAAGAGCCTTCATAATTCCTTGTACTATTGGATTGTATAATTTTGCAAAAGCTCTGTATGACTTGGATACTAGCATAAACTTGATGCCCCTAGATATTTTCAAGCAGTTAGGGTTGGGAGCACCGAAACTGACTTCTATGAGACTCCTTATGGCGGATAGAACTGTGAAAAAGCCGGTGGGAATTTTTCATGATGTTTTGGTGAAGGTTGCATCTTTCATCTTCCCGACTTACTTTGTGATTCTAGATTGTGAAGTTGATTTTGAGGTTCCCATCATCTTGGGAAGACCATTCCTTGCCACTAGCCATGCACCTGTCAACATGGAAACTGGGCAGATGAAATTCAGGTTGAATGGTGAATATGTCACTTTCAATGTTTGCCATTCCATGAAGCAACCGAAAGATATGCGGGTGATTTATGTAATAGATACAGTTGACGAGATTGATATTGTCGTGTCTATTGAAGAAAGGTTGGGGGTAGAAGCTCTTGCGACCGTAATTATGAATTTTGATAGTGATGGTTTTGAGGAATACGATGAGATGATTGGTGAACTCGATGGTAGGAGATCATACACTTATGTTCCTAAGAAACTGGATCTTGATTTAAAGAATAGGGTGACCCCACCAGCTCGACCTTCTATTGAGGAGCCTCCAATTTTAGAGCGTAAGGCTCTCCCGTCTCACCTTAATTATGCATTCTTGGGAGCCAACAACACCTTACCCGTGATCATCTCTAATAAGTTGGTAGAGTGGCAAGTGGAAGATCTTGTTTTGGTGTTAAAAAGGTTTAAGAGGGCCATTGGTTGGTCCATTACAGACATTATCGGGATTGCACTCGGTATTTGCACTCATAAAATCTAGGTTGATCCTGAGTGCATACCAAGCATCGAGAACCAACGTTGTCTAAACCCACTTATTCAAGATATTGTGAAGAAAGAAATCACCAAGTGGTTAGATGCATGTGTGGTTTACCCCATTGCTGATAGTAAGTGGGTGAACCCAGTTTAGTGTGTGCCAAAGAAGGGAGGAATCACTATGGTTCCAAATGACAAGAATGAGTTAATCCTAATGAGGCCGGTTACTGGATAGAGAGTTTGAATGGAATATCGAATGCTAAATTCTTGGACCGAAAAGGATCACTTTCCTATACCCTCCATGGATAAGATGTTAGATCGTCTTACAGGTAGAGGATGGTATTATTTTCTTGATGGTTATTCAGGATATAATTAGATTTTCATTTCTCCTTAGGACCAAAAGAATACCACTTTCACTTGTCCATATGGGATGTTTGCGTTCAAAAGGATGCCCTTCGATTTATGTAATGCATTGGCTACTTTCCAGTGTTGCATGATGTCCATTTTCTTCGATATGGTGGAGGACACTATTGAGGTTTTTATGGATGATTTCTTTATTGTAGGAGACTTATTTGATGACTACTTGGCCCACCTTGCTAATGTGTTGCAAAGATGCAAGGAGTGCAACTTAGTGCTAAATTGGGAAAAATGTCACTTTATGGTTAATGAGGGTATCGTATTGGGGCATCAAATCTCAAAGAAAGGTATTGAAGTTGACAAAGCCAAGATAGAGGTGATTGAAAGGTTACCTCCACCTGTTTTAGTTAAAGGAATTCGAAGTTTCTTGGGACATGCAGGTTTCTATAGAAGATTCATCAAGGATTTCTCTAAGATTGCACATCCATTATGCAAGATTTTAGAGAAGGAGGTGAAGTTTGTATTTGATGAGGTGTGTCAAAAAGCATTTGAGTGTCTAAAAGAGAAGTTGATTTTAGCCCCTTTCAGTGTTTCACCAGATTGGACGATGCCATTTGAGGTTATGTAAGACGCTAGCGGTTTGTCCTTGGGTGCAGTCCTTAGCCAAAGACGTGAGAAGATTCTATATTTGATTTATTATGCTAGCAAAGCGCTTAATCTAGCTCAGAAAAATTATACTTTAATCAAGCAAGAATTATTAGTAGTGGTCTTTGCTTTTGAGAAATTTCGATCGTAGTTGATTGGTACGAAAGTAATTGTACATACAGACCATGCAACACTTAGATACCTTACGTCAAAGAAGGATGCCAAGCCAAGCCTGATTCCGTAGGTACTTTTATTGCAAGAATTTGATTTTGAGGTCAAGGATCGAAAGGGGACTGAGAATCAGGTTGCAGACAGCCTATCACGCCTTAAGAAGGAGGCCATGCTTAGATTGAGCGATGATCTTGATATTTATGATACTTTTCCAGATGAACAAGTGTTGGTAACATCACAAGAATTAATCCCTTGGTTTGCAGATTTTGCCAACTTTTTGGCAAGTGACCTAGTCCCGAAAGATATGTTGTATCAGCAGAGGAAGAGATTCATGCATGAAGTGAGAAAATTCTTCTGGGATGAGCCTTATTTATTTAGGGTGTGTGCGGATGGCATAATTTGAAGGTGTATTCCAAAAGTCGAGATGATGAGTATTTTGGAAGTATGTAATTCATCTACAGTTGGGGGTCATCATGGAGGTGCGCGGACTGCTCATAAGATCTTACAATACGGGTACTACTGGCCCACCATCTATAAAGATGCTCATGACTATGCTCGATCTTGTGACCAATGTCAAAGACAAGGGAACATCTCGCACACACATGAACTTCCTATGAAAACTATTCTCGAGATCAAATTGTTTGACGTATGGGGAATTGATTTTATGGGCCCATTTGTGAACTCACATGGGATGAAATACATTTTGGTAGCTGTTGACTATGTTTCTAAGTGGGTGGAGGCAATATCGCTTCCCAATAATAAAGGAAGAAGTTTCACGACATTCTTGAAAAAGAACATCTTTTCATGATTCAATACACCCCGAGTGATCAATAGCGATAGAGGATCCCATTTCTGTAATCGGTTGTTCAAAGCCCTACTTGAAAAATATGGTGTCAAACATAAGGTGGCAATCCCTTACCATCCTCAGACGAGCGGGCAAGTTGAGGTGTCAAATGTGAAATAAAGTCCATTTTGGCAAAGACGGTGAATGCCAACAGGACTGATTGGGCAAGACGATTAGATGATGCATTATGGGCATATCAAACTGCGTTCAAGACACTGATTGGTGCATCTCCATAGCAGCTGGTGTTTGGTAAATCGTTCCATTTGCCTATCAAACTTGAACACAAGGAATTATGGTCACTGAAAAGGTTGAATTTGGAATGGAGTGATGTGACTAAATTGAGACTAGAGCAGATGAATGAGATGGATGAATTTCATCTTCGGGCTTATGAAAGTTTAGAACTATATAAAAGAAGATGAAATTATATCATGATCGAAAGATTGAACGATAAGAGTTTCACCCTGGAGATTTGGTACTACTTTATAACTCCAGGCTTTGCTTATTTCCTAGAAAGTTAAAGTCCAAATGGTCCGGACCATTCACGGTGGTTAGGGTGTTCTCGCATAGAGCAATCAAGTTGCAAGGTGATGATAATGTTCTATTCAAGGTCAATGGGCAGCGTGTAAAGCACTATGTGGGAATCACGAAAGAAATAAGGACATGTGAGGAGCTTAGTCTTGACAAAGTTTGAGTAGTCAAGTAAGTTGGGTCATACCGCGATGTTAAATCAGGCGCTTCATGGGAGGCAACCCATGGTCTGGTTGATGAAGTCTGAGTAACCAACCTAGCGATGTCGTGCCGCGACGTTAAATCAAGCGCTACTTGGGAGGCAACCCAAGGATTGTTATTAGTCGTGAGTTAAAAATAAAGATTTGAATTGGAAAGTGTGCAGCTTAAACCATGGTGGTGACCCACATGATGTAGGTCAACCTACGTGGCGTGGGTTGGTATCGTGGGAATCAGAGAAATTTTTTTGTAGCAGAATCTAACCCACGACAGAGACCCACATGACATAGGTCAACCCACATTACGTGGGTTTGTATCGTGGGAATTAGAGAGTATTTTTGGCTGTAAAACCCAACCCACGATAGTGACCCACATAATGTGGGTTAACCCATATGGCGTGGTTCGGTACCATGAAACTCAGACCCGTAAATAAAACTTAAAATCTGACCTGACCCAACCCCAATTTTGGCCTACTCTCAATAAAACCCGATATTACCCAATTGAAAACCCCAAAGCTTGATTTTCCAAGCCTTTAAATACCCGATTTCTTTCCCTAATTCCCCCAAATTAACACCTCCAATTCTTTAATTACTATAATTTCCAAGTACCAACCACTCTAATTCATACCCCTACCACTCTAATTGCAAGAAATTTCGAGTCTCATCACCCCAAAATCCCCAAAACTGACCCAACCCTACACCACAGAACTCTAACCCAACCTGACCAAACCCCACCAAAGACCCAAACATGCCGCCTAAAGGAAACCCAAACATAGAGATATGGGTTTATCTTTGCGAATTCGTACCAAGGACCCAGAATTCACAACAAGGCTGTGAGATGAGTCTTAGGAGTCGGAGAAAAATGGGTTCGAAGAGGTTTAAGAGATCGCTCAGGATGATTCTTCTCTTGTGCCTTGCGCCACAAGACAACGAACTAGGGAACAGGCTGTATCCCAGGCCACCAATCAGCCTATAGCAGTGACTTCTATTTAGTCTTCAAAAATACTCCCCCCCAGTATGAAAAGAGGGAGGATGCTTCTGCAACCGATAATACTGAAAATAAGGCTGAAGCACCTGGGACAGATGAGATTACTGAGGGTGTAGATGATTCTGAGTCAGTGGGTAGTGGTGAGGCTGATGAGACAACGTCTATTTTAGGCACTGGTGTTCAGGATTCCATGACTTCCTCACAGAGAGAGGTGGCTACCCAGCAGGCCACAGCTGTAGTACAAAGGGAGAATATGAGGTGGTGTGTTCAGGGTATGAAGGCCATTTATGATAGGGATGTAGAGCCGACTGAGCAGGGTGTGTATAGACGAAGTATCACTAAGGAGCCCCGGTATCGGTTAGATGAGTTAAAGGAACTATCCGAGATTAAGGCAGTGTTTGTTCACTATGGATTTGGGTGGATGACGGAGCCTTCTGGTAGCTATAGCCCAGAGTTGGTCTGTGAGTTTTATGCTTCATATATTGCATCTATTGAATTAATCACACCAATCGAGCAGTGGTTTTGGCCAACCACCATTGACTCACACTTTGGTTCGTGAAACCAGAGTAAACATTTCTGAGCAGACTATCCATAGGTTCTTGCTTGGTAACAAACGTCCACTTCCAGCTAGTATTGCTGAGTTTGATCCCCGCATGGAGCTGGTGAAAAATAAAAACAAAATGAAGGATGTTGATAAGCGTTTAGAGCTACTATGGTGGGTTACACAGTATATCATTGAGGATGGCATAGATACGAAATGGGTAGCTGAGAATTTGGATATTAAGAAGTCCTCGCTTCACTTTACGACAAGGTTTTGGTGGTTGGTTGTACGAAAATATCTCAGTCCCATAGGTGCAGATAATTCTCTTACTCTTGACTGAGCTGTTCTAGTAGTGAGCATCATCGCCGAATATGACATCAATATCGACCGCTATATTATTAGGGAGATTTATGAGCGCGCCTTTAGAGACTATACCAACATCTGTTTCCCATGTTTGATTCAGGACGTATGTTATAGTGCTGGTGTAGTTATGATGCTCGTAGTAGATCACGCCATTGAGGTGACCCGCATAGCTGATGTAGGACTGATGCAGTAGTGAGGTACTATTCTAGTTTCCTAGAGGGGGTCTCAGCCCTCTACTTCATCAGGCGCTGCCATTTTTGAAGGGCAAGTGGATCGTGAGGTACCGATTTGTACTTCAGCACCTGTTAGTGACCCCGAGGCTGGGAGGTTGCCTACCGAGGGCACATGGCCTGTGACTGATGAAGGTGTAGCTAGTCCCATTGCACCATCACCCTCTTCTGGCATGGCTACAGTTTCATGAGAGTTTTTGCATTAGTTAGTGAATAGACAGATGCAAGTTATTGAGTGACAGGTTCACACAGAGGCCCAAATAGCTAAGCTGGTATCTCAACTTAAGCCATGGGTTAGGACATCGATAGAGGAATCTGAGGCAAGAATTGAGGCTTGCATGACTTATGCTATAGAGAAGTTTATGCGTGAGCTGCATGAGCGGATTGACAGTTTTGAGCACTGTATAGGTAGCCAGTTGAGAGAGGGCCATATCTTAGATTTAACAGGGTTGACTAAGGAGGTGACTGCATTGAGGGCAGAGGTTTGAGATTTAGTAGTATCCATACTCCTATCATTCTACCCATACCTACATTAGTATCCTCAGCACCAGTTTTTGAGGTGGATTTGTTTGATGATGAGAAGCCTCTTGTTACTAGAGGCAAGAGGCCACGAAGTCCTGAGGGTCAGACTGATAGTGGAGACGAGTTTGAGAGTGATCTCCAGAGGGCGACTAAGGCCTCCCAAGCAGAGTACCATATCAGTCAGATTAACTATGAGCAGAGAGCACGGGGAGCATCCTCTAGTCAGCCACCCCCTTCATCGGACGCTCCTAGCATGGAGCCCAGAGAGCATACAGATAATCCTGCTATGGACAAGCCTACATTTGGCACGTAGGGCACTGCAGGTATGTCTTCACTACCTTACACTTACCATATTGATAGTTGTGCACTAAGGGCAGTGTACCATTTTTTAGTTGGGGGTGGGGGTATACCACCACTTAGGGGTTTTTGTTGCCATATTTCTTTTCCCCCAAGTGTGCTATCATAGTAGAAATGACATGTTTAGGTTGCTATTTATAGTATCTATGTGTTTTCTTTTTTAGTTGGGAGAAAATAGGGGAACCTTAGTGTAGTCCAGTTTTGAACAAGTTATGCTAGTTGATTAATTAAAGGATACCCCTCCTGAAGATTTTGTTTTAAAATGTGTGTGTAGAATGTTAGTTTGTGACAACTGTTGGATCTTGCTATGGCATTAGTATTATAGGAAAATAACTGTAGCTAGCATTGCATGAATCGAATAGGTAGTAGTTGATAATGTAACCCTGTGCTGTGTGTGTGTAAGGTCATTACTTAGTTGACTTTGTGTGTGTGATCCAGAACTTTCCCGGTTAGTCTTGCCTAGGTTAGAGGATAGTGGTTAGGAAAGGATCATAGGCCGTTTTTGAATAAGTCCACTTTTGGCCTAAATGCCCGACCAAATGAAATAAATATCCCTTGATCCCGATTTTGAGCCTTAATTGACCTATTTCTTTCATTAGCCTATTCACCTTTCCGTTTTGAATTACAATGAACCTATCTTGGCCCTGGTCCCTCCTCAGACATTTGTACCTCAACTTAGGCAAATTTCCCAAGTTGAGGGTGGCTATTATAGGGGTGTATAGTTTGAATTGGGTATGAAGAAGGGGTTAGTAAAAGAAAAAGAGAATAGATTTGGGTGTGAAGAGAACAAAAAATGTTATGTGAAATAAATAGAAATTGCAAAAAAAAAAAAAAAAAAAAAAGAAAAAAAAAAGAAGAAGTGTGTTTTGAAAGCATGAAGAAAATCACACCCAAAATCTGAAAATAAATGAAGGAGAATAAGGGAGAATAAAATAAGAATGGTTGGAAAGTGGAGTAAAAAGTAGTGTAGTGTCAAGGAGAGTTGAGTCACTATATCCATATGTACCACACCCGTCCTCAAGCCTACATTACAAGCCAATGAAAGTCCTAATGTGATCCTAGTCCAACTGTTCGAAAAACTAAGGTATAGAAAATAAAGGCAAGCCTATGGTATTTCATGCACATCGTTTGACCTTCTTTGTGAGAGAGAGTATTTTGAGACCCAGTCCCTACTTTGATTTTCATTAATATACTGTGAGTGAATGGGACTTCTTTTTTGTTAGAGTACATGGGTTGCATTGTTAGCTGCTATGTATTAGGATAATGTCATTTGCATATATGCTTAGTTGTTTGTTCATAATCTGATGCCATCACTTGATCCCTTCTTTGTCATGATAATATGTTGCATGTATACACACCGTGGTTTTGATTTGCAAATAGGAGGGATCGGAAAAGTTTTTCTGCCAAAAGCGATAAGTCGACTGCCGTAGGCCTCTTAGGTTTCTCTTAGTAAGCATCGTATGTTTTTGTTTTGTTTTGTTAGCCTGACGACATGCAAACGTTCTAAGTTGAGGGTGTTGATGTACCATGGTTTCAAGGCACTTTTTATGATTAAAACAAAGAAAATATGC
The DNA here is from genome assembly GCA_031232105.1 of Capsicum rhomboideum. Classification (NCBI taxonomy): domain Eukaryota; kingdom Viridiplantae; phylum Streptophyta; class Magnoliopsida; order Solanales; family Solanaceae; genus Capsicum; species Capsicum rhomboideum. The sequence goes on from CP124716.1 coordinate 35,830,558, forward strand.
GATAACTTGGATATATTTGGTTGGTATGATGTATTTTCTATTCTATATTGCAGGAGAATAGGTTTTTAGAGGCAAAATGGAAGTAAAGGAAGAATCATGCTCGAGAACAAAGTATCTGAAGACGAAAGAGCCAAGTCCTGCACTAGAGGAGTGACTCACGGTAGGACCAACATCACGTGAGTGAGCCTACATGGCGTGGGTCTGTGTCGTAGGTCGACCCCTGCAATTATGTGAAGTAGCCTAATTTCCACGGCAAGACCCATGTGGCGTGGGTCGGTACCATGGAAAAGTGTCGATTCTGTTTTCATGTTTTGTTTAGGATAGGATTCATCTTGTATCTATAAATACCCCTATATTGTCCTACATTTAGGGGTTGGTCATTACATTGTTTTGAGAGATATTTTCATTATTTTGAGTTCAATAACACATTATTGATTTTGTAATCTTGGAACACTGATTCTAGGGTTTTTATTCATATTGAGATTTCAGAGTTTTCTTTTTTATTGTGAGTTTACACATGTTTTCATTATTGAATTCTTCTTGTGTTATTGCAATCATGATTAGCTAAACCCATCAACTAGGATTGTGTGAACCATGAGGAATTAACAAATCGAGTTAAGTGCAAAGTAATTCTGAACCATTGTGAATGTATGTGTTGTTAGTACCTTCATTATAATTGATCTTCTAGCGGTTGTAAACTTTAGAAATTCGCCTGTATTCTAGACTTGCTCGAGAGAAAGGTAGAGATTAGGAAAAGGGAATAACAACAGAGATTTCAAGCTATCAACCTTCATCTAATAACTTGAGCCGTAACAGGGATAGTTATTTGAGATTTAGGACAAGGGTTAGTAGTACGACACTCGGAGACCAAGAGGAAAAGAGTGAAATTCATCTAACCAAGGTCGAGAGACATTTAGATGAACATATCTTTTTAGATTTTGCATGCAGCGCAGCGGGACAGTTTTGTCAGCACAAGTAATCGGTGGAATTAAGGAATCATTGGGGATTACAGTCCTAGTGTATTTATCATATTAATTACAAATCCAAAAATCAACAATCGTTACTATTACTACTTGCTTACAAACCCCCACCCCCCCACCCCCCAGTTTTACTTACTTGCCATTTACTCGGACAAGCATTCGACATAACTTCATCCTATTCCCTATGGGATCGTCCCCAACCTAGTTGGGTTCTATATTTGATACATCGATCGCGTTATACTTTTCTTGAGATATATTTTGGGCGAAATCAAGTACCCTTCCTCCCAAGCTTCCATCTAGACGTGAGGAGCCTAAACAAGGTAAACACGAGACACCATAGTGTCAAAGCTGAGGGATGAACCCGATCCAGAGGGTGATGAAAATTAGTCCCCATACCAAAACACGGGGTAAAGTGGAATAAGACAATACATACCCTCTCAGTCTGAAGAGGAGGGTAGTTCATCTGGTAGTGAACCTGTTGATATGGAGGAAAGTGATGGCAGTTCTAACTAGACCTCAATTATTGAGAGTGCAAAAGAGTGCTATTCCATCTCAGACTCAGACCCAAAAAAGGGGTTGGAAGCAAAACCAGTTGAGGTGATTCGAAGAAAGCACCCTGGGTTTTGGGAGAATATTTGGTAGGAAATCAAAGGATCCAAGACAATCTACCATGAGGGGCTGCAGCCAACTAAGTCCCAAGATTTGAAGAGACCTATTGCTGAAGAATACCAAATTGTGACCACAGAATAATTTGAGTATCCATAACTTGAGAGGAGGTTCAATGACTATGGATTGAACCTTTTCGATACGTCCCCAGGAACATACTATCCGATGATGGTCTATGAATTCTTTGCCAACTACTTGGAAACTATAAAGAATGATTTTCCCAAGGGGAAAAATACTTCAGAGATGCAGAATAGGATAATGATTCAGGTTCGCGGAGTGTCGATTGGCATTTCAGAACACACTATCAACTGGATTCTATTTGGTCAAACCTATGCTCCTCCAACCGTGACTCTAGAAGGTGACCATAGGATGAGGACATTGTCTTCCCAGCGCACATGTTTGGTACGCACACTGACAGACTCTGGAGAGCCTTCTTGGTTGAATAATAAGGAGAGGATAGCCATGTCATCCTTGAGTTTTAAAGCCAAGTTCTAGTGGGCTGTGGTTAGGATTTGATTGACGCCTACTAGTGAAGATACAAACTTAGACGTGCAGAGGACGGTATTGGTAGCAAGTTTGATAGAGGGGATAAATATTAATTTTGGGGAGATAATAGCTGATAAGTTGTTTGTCGGGCACACAAGACTGCTAGTGTTTTACCTTTCTCGTGTCTCATCACGGAGCTGTGTAAGAAAGCTAAGGTACCTATCCTGAGTAGGATTGATGATGACGTTTGGGCTACTCATAAGTAAGACATTGAGAGGATGAAAGATGAAACAAAGTTTGAGTTGAAGGCTGATGTGTCCTGGTTTCATGACACTTTTGATGCCTAAAATAATGAAAATATGCAATAACTTTGGTGAGTCTAGTTGGTATGATGTGTTTTCTGTTCTATATTGCAGGAGAAGAGGTTTTGAAGGCAAAATGGACAAAAAGAAAGAATCACGCTCGAGAACGAAGTATCTGAAGACTAAAGAACTAGGGTTTGCACCAGAAGGTGACTCACAACATGACTCACATGCCGTGAGTGGCTACCGTGAGTCCACTTCAGAGAATGTTCAATGTGTCTGATTTACATGACTGGACCCACGTGATGTGGCTTGGTTCCACGACACCAAGTCATGATACTGTGGAAGGTTGCCGACTCTATTTTCCTGTTTTGATTAGGATAGGTTCGTCTTGTATCTATAAATACCCCTTTTTTATCCTATGTTCCGGAGGGAGTCATTACATTATTTTGAGATAGTTTTTCATTATTTTGAGTTCATAAACATATTATTGATTTTGTAATCTTAGAACATCGATTCTAGGATTTTATTCATAATTAAGATTTCAGAGTTTCTTCTTTATTGTGAGTTTACAATTATGTCTTCATCTTCGAATGCTTATTATGTCCTTGCAATCATGTGTAGCTAAACTCATTAACTAGGGTTGTAGGAACCATGAGGAATTAATAAAAATGGTTAAGTACAAAGTAATTTTGAACCGGTGTGAATGCATGTATTGTTATTTCCTTCGTTGTGATTGATCTTCTAACGGTTGCAAACGTTAGAAACTCGCCTGTATTCTAGACTTGCTCGAGAGAGAGGTAGAGATTTGAAAAGAGGGAATAACAACAGAGATTTGAAGCTATCAACCTTCATCTAATAACTTGAGCCATAACAGGGATAGTTATCTGAGATCCAGGACAAGGGTTAGTAGTGCGACACTCGGAGACCGAGAGGAGAAGAGTAAAATTTGTCTAACTAAGGTTGAGAGACGTTTAGATGAACATATCTTGTAAAATTTTACATGCAACATAGCGGGACAGTTTTGCCAGCACAAGAAACCGGTGGATTTAAGGAATCATTGGGGACTACATTCCGAGTGTATTTCTCATATTGTCTACAAATTCTATATTTAGAAATTGTTACTGTTACTATTTATTCATAAAAAACCCCAGTTTTACTTACTCACCAGTCACTCAAACTAGCATTCTATATAATTTTGACCTATTCCCTGTGGGATTGACCCCAACCTATTTGGGTTCTATATTTGATACAACAACTGCTTTATTCTTCTTAGGAGGCATATTTTGGGCGACATCAAATTTTGGCGCCGTTGTCGGGGAATACGGTTACGGAGTTGATTAGTTTACTTGTTGGAGTTGTTTAGTTTTGTTTTTCTATACTTTTAAGGGCACATGTCGGTATATTCCCAATACTAGGAGTCAAGGCAATCCCCTGATTCCACTTGATCTTGAAATAGAAAGGACTCTGAGAGATAATCGAAGAATGGTGAATACCGACGAAGTTCAGGATCTTGTCACCGTGGGAGACATTGATAATCAACCAATTGGTCATGAAATAGCAAACTAAACTACTGCTCGGTTGACATGGGAAGAGCAAGCTAGAAAAGCTGCTCTTAGGTAAGCAGAGAGAGATAATCGAGCTATGCAAGAGGCAGCCTAGCGACTGGCTGAAGCTGAAGAGAGACAAAGAAGACTGAGAGCTCATCAACCACCTCAAACACTTCATGTTCCTGTTTATGATGATCCTAAGGAAGAAGATGTGGCCTATTTCGACCCAATAAAGACTGGTGCCATTATTCCACTAGAGTTACCTCACGGCACTAAGTTTGACATTACAAGTGCCATGATTCACCTGCTAAACTTGAAGGGTGTGTGCACTGATCTTCCTACTGATGATCCAAACATGCGCATGATGAATTTTATGGGGGTATGCACTTCATATAACTTGCCTGGAGTTAACCAAGAGGCTATTCGGTTGAGATTGTTTCCATCCTCTCGAACAGGAGAAGCGACTTTGTGGTTGGCAGAATTACCACGAGGTTTCATCACTACTTGGCAAGAGTTAAGAAATTAATTTTTGGAAAGATTTTTTCCACCTTCCAAGAAGCTACAGTTGAAGGATGAAATTTACAACTTCAGACAACTACATTCTGAAGCACTTTACGAGACATGGCTAAGGTTTAAGAAGAAGCTATAGAATATGCCAATTCATAGGATGAGTGGTAGGAATTTACTTGAAATCTTCTACAGGGCTTTAAATGCCAACACGAAGGCAGTAGCAGATACTATCACTGGTGAAGCATTCATGAGTATGAGATGGGAATGAGCTTTGGAGATATTAGATCGTATCACCAAGACCAACCGAGGATGGCATACTCAGGAGGCAGAAATACCTGCTGGCACATATGCTATTAGAGCCTCAGCAGTACAATGGTATTTGGACGAATCTGTAGCTCAAGAGGTCGTACAACTGAGGACAAAAATTGGTTTTTAGCTAAACAGATAGCGGCCAAAGATGCTGAGAAGGTGCATGTTGTAGGTGAACAAGGTAAAACACCTAGGCATGATGATAGTGAATCAGATGAGGAGGCTAAGTACCTGGATCGAGAAGTGGCGGGTTTCCGAGCCAAGGCTCAAGGGTCTAATCAAGACTCTTGGAACTCGAGGCAAGGGAATGAAGGTCAGAACTACTATGGAGACAATTACAACAAGTCGGAATATAGAGATAGAGAATGAGATCGTGACGGTGATTGTCGGCGGAAAGATGACTATAAAGAGAAGAGTGGCGTATATGTTCCATCAGGAAACCGTGATGCTGACTCTAGAAATTCAAGAATGGAAGCCTTTCTCAATAAACTGGTGAAAGGGTTAGAGAGTTAAGAACATTTCCTGAAGGAGATTAGGTCAAATATCCTGAGAATAAGTCAGAAAGTAGAATCCCATTCGACTGCTATTAAACAGTTGGAGCTACAATTTGGGTAGATATCAGTGGTAGTGAACCAACGTCAGCCAGGTACCCTTCCAAGCAACACCTTCCAAAATCCAAAGAATGATAGTCAATGTCTGTCCATTACTACTAGAAGCGGAAAATGCATAACAGATCCATCTATACTTGTGGATAGTAATAATACCAATGAGCCGATGATAGTTGATGTAGAAACTGAGATAGGGCTGAATAATTCAAAGGTCGAAACAGTTCCATATCCTCATGATACTAGCAAAAAGGCAAAATCTAAAAAGAGGTAGGAAAAGAAGGTCCCACAAACTCTGAAAACCATCCCACGACCTCCTCTTCCTTTCCTCAAAGGTTGAAAAATAAGGCTGAGGAAGGCAAATATCAAAATTTTATTACAATGTTGAAAGAGCTGTCGATAAACATCCCTCTTGTTGAAGCATTGGAGCAAATGTCAGGTTATGCAAAGTTTATGAAATACTTGGTGACGAAGAAGAGAACTGTTAGTTTTGAGCCGACAGATAACTTATATCATCGTAGTGCAGTTACTTCGCATTCCCTAGTTGAAAATAAAGAGTATCCAGGAGCTTTCATAATTTCTTATACTATCAGGTCTTACAACTTTGCTAAAGCACTTTGTGATTTGGATGCTAGCATTAACTTAATGTCGTTAGCCATTTTCAAGCAGTTGGGGTTGGGAGAAGCAAAACCAACCTCTATGAGACTTCTCATGGCAGATAGGACTGTAAAAAAATCAGTGGGCATTTTGTATGATGTTTTGGTAAAAGTTGCATCTTTCATATTTCCGGCTGACTTTGTGATCCTAGATTGTGAAGTTGATTTCTAGGTTCCCATCATATTGGGAAGACCATTCCATGCCATTGGTCGTGTATTGGTCAACATGGAAATAGGTCAAATAAAATTCAGGCTAAATGCTGAACAAGTCACTTTCAATGTTTGTCATTCCATGAAGCAACCGAAAGATATGAGGGTGATTTCGGTAATAGATGCAATTGAGGATAGTTATATTTCCGTGTCTCTTGAAGAAAGGTTGGGCGTGGAAGCTCTTGCAGCCGTGATTATGAATTTCAATAGCGATGGTATTGAGGTATACTATGAGATGGTTGGTGCACTCACTGGTAAGGGATCCTACACTTATGCTCCAAAGAAACTTGATCTCGATTTGAAGAATAGGGTGACCCCACCAGCTCGTCCTTCTATTGAGGAGCCTCCAGTTTTGGAGCTTAAGGCTCTTTCAACTCACCTTCGCTACACATTTTTGGGAGCCGACAACACCTTGCCTGTGATTATTTCTGCTAAATTGGTGGAGTGGCAAGTAGAGGCTCTGGTTTCAGTATTGAGAAGATTTAAAAGGGCCATTGGTTGGTCTATTGCTGATATTATAGGGATTCCAGCCAGTATTTGCACTCACAAAATTTAACTTAATCCTGAGTGCATACCGAGCATTGAGTACCAACGTCGTCTAAACCCACTGATGCAAGAGGTTATGAAGAAAGAGATCATTAAATGGTTAGATGCAGGAGTGGTTTACCCCATTGCTGATAGTAAGTGGGTGAGCCCAGTTCAATGTGTACCAAAGAAGGGAGGAAACACTGTGGTTCCAAATGAAAAAAATGAGTTAATCCCAATGAGGCCGGTTACTGGATGGAGAGTTTGAATGGATTATCAAAAGCTGAATTCTTGGACAGAAAAAGATCATTTTTCTATGCCCTTCATGGATCAGATGTTAGACCGATTTGTTGGTAGAGGATGGTATTGTTTTCTCGATGGATATTCGGGGTATAATCAGATTTTCATTGCTCTCGAAGACCAAGAGAAGACCACTTTCACTTGTCCATACGGTACATTTGTGTTTAAAAGGATGCCCTTCGGTTTATGTAATGCACCAACCATCTTCCAACATTGCATGATGTCTATTTTCTCCGACATGGTGGAAGACACTATTGAGGTTTTTATGGATGATTTTTCTGTTGTGGGATACTCATTTGATGATTGCTTGGCACACTTTGCTAATGTGCTGCAAAGATGCGAGGAGTGCAATTTAGTGCTAAATTGGGGAAAATGCCAATTTATGGTAAATGAGGGTATCGTATTGGGGCATCAGATCTAAAAGAAAGGTATTGAAGTTGATAAAGCAAAGATTGAGGTGATTGAAAAGTTACCTTTACCTATCTCCGTGAAAGGAAATCGAAGTTTCTTGGGACATGCTGGATTTTATAGAAGATTCATCAAAGACTTCTCGAAAAATGCTAATCCGTTATGCAAACTTTTAGAGAAGGAGGTGAAGTTCGTATTCGATGAGGCATGTATAAAAGCATTTGAGTGTCTGAAAGAGAAATTGATTTCAACCCCTATCATTGTTTCTCCAGATTGGACAATGCCTTTTGAGGTTATGTGTGATGCTAGCGGGGTGGCTTTGGGTGCAGTCCTTGGACAAAGACGTAATAAGATTTTACATTCGATTTACTATGCTAGCAAAGTACTTAATCCAGCTCAAAAGAATTACACTGTGACTGAACATGAATTGTTGGAAGTGGTTTTTGCTTTTGAGAAATTCAGATCTTACTTGATTGGTACAAATGTAATTGTGCATATCGACCATGCAGCACTTTGGTATCTTATGACAAAAAAGGATGCTAAGCCAAGATTGATTTGGTGGGTGCTCCTACTGCAAGAATTTTACTTTGAAATTAAGGATCGTAAGGGAACCCAGAATCAGGTCGCTGACCATCTATCACGCCTTGAGGAGGATTCCATGCTTAAATTAAGGGATGATCTTGATATTGATGATACTTTTCCAGATGAGCAAGTGCTGGCAGCATCGTAAGACTTAGTCCCTTGGTTTGCAGATTTTACAAACTTTTTAGCAAGTGACCTAGTCCCGAAAGACATATTGTATCATCAGAGAAAGAGATTCATGAATAAGGTGAGAAAGTTCTTTTGGGATGAACCTTATTTGTTTAGGATGTGTGCTGACAGTATGATTCAAATATGTATTCCGAAAGTCGAGATGATGAGCATTTTAGAAGCATGTCATTCATCTCTAGTTGGGGGTCATCATGGAGGTGCGTGAACTGCTCATAAGATCTTACAATACAGGTATTACTGGCCCACAATTTATAAAGATGCTCATGATTATGCTCGGCCTTGTGACCAATGTCAAAAGCAAGGGAATATCTCATGCAGACACGAATTTCCCATGACACATATCCTTGAGATCGAATTGTTTGATATATGGGGTATTGACTTTATGGGCCCTTTTGTGAGCTCACATGGGATGAAATACATTTTGGTAGCTGTCGTCTATGTTTCTAAGTGGGTGGAGGCAATTACGCTTCCCAATAATGAAGGAAGAAGTGTCACAACATTCTTGAAGAAAAACATAATTTCAAGATTTGGTACACCCTGAGTAATCATTAGTGATGGAGGATCCCACTTCTGTAATCGGCTGTTCAAGGCCCTGCTTGAAAAATATGGTGTTAAACATAAGGTGGCAACACCTTACCATCCTCAGACAAGCAGGAAAGTTGAGATGTCAAATCGTGAGATCAAGTCTATTTTGGCAAAAATGGTGAATGCCAATAGGACTGATTAGGCTTGAAAATTGGATGATGCATTATGGGCATATCGAACTGCTTTCAAGATGCCAATTAGTGCATCACCATATCAGTTGGTTTTTGGTAAATCATGTCATTTGCCTGTCGAACTTGAATATAAGGTATTATGGGCATTGAAAAGGTTGAATCTGGAATGGGGTAACACGGCTAAATTGAGACTTGAGCAGATGAATGAGATGGATGAATTTCGCCTCTAGGCTTATGAAAGTTCAACAATATACAAAGAAAAGATAAAATTATATCATGATCGGCGAATTAAGAAATGAAAGTTTAACCCAGGAGATTTGGTACTACTTTACAACTCCAAGCTTCACTTGTTTGCTGGAAAGTTAAAGTCCAAATAGTCCATAGCATTCACAGTGGTCAGGATATTCCCACATAGAGCAATTGAGCTAAAAGGTGATGATAAAGTTCTATTCAAGGTCAATGGGCAGCGTGTAAAGCATTATGTGGGAATCACGAAAAAAATAAGGATATGTTTAGAGCTTGAGCTTGATGAAGTCTAAGTAATCAAGTTAGCTGTGTTGTACCGCGACGTTAAATCAGGCGCTTCATGGGAAGCAACCCATGGGCTGGTTGGTGAATTCTAAGTATCCAAGTTAGTCGTGTCGTGCCGCAACATTAAATTAGGCGCTTCTTGGGAGGCAACACAAGGTTTTCTTGTGTGATCTGAGCATTGGTGGATACGTTCACTGAAATTCGCTGTATTAAACTGAGTATGTGCAAGTACTACCCACGAAAGTGATTCAGGAGACGTAAGTTCACCTAAGTAATGTGGACTGGTACCGTAGAAGTCAGAGGAAAATTTTCACCTGCAGAAGTTGACCTACGCCATACCACGTCACGTGGGTGGTATCATGAGAAGCAGAAACCCCACGTACCCAAGACCCAACCCGACATGATACAATTTTTTTTAAAAATATTAGTAAACCCCTCAAATCCGACCCAACTTCAATTGCAACTCATTCTTCTCAACTCCAAATCCTAAATATAAACCCTATTGTCCAAAATTCACAACATTCTCTAGTACCTAATCCTACATCCTCCAATTTATCCATACCAATTTCAAATTTCCCCAAATTTTCACCACCTAAACCCATCCAACCCAAAAATCCGACCTTTCCAGACCCGAATTCGACCCCCCAGACCCAAAATTAACACCACCAGACCTGAAACTCCTCAAACCCGACCCAAATACCCATTCCAAATCTAACACAATGCCGCCCAAATCAAACCCCAAACATGAAGACATGGGTTTTTCGTTGAGAATTCGAACCAAAAATCCCGAATTTACAATAAAGTTGCGTGATGAACCATCCAGGTCAGATCCAAGTAGGTACAGAGAGGTGTTTGAGATTACAGCTGATGATACTGCACTGGTTCCTTAAACCACGAGGTTACAAACTCGGGCATAAGCTTTTGCTCGGGCCACACTTCAGCCTATTCCGCAGCCTGTCAAGCCGGCTATTCCTGATCAGTCTTTTGAGTTTACCCCCCATCTGAAGAGGGGGAGGATGATTCGGTATCTGGCTCTGTGGATAGTACTATAGGGAAGGGTGATTCTGCGGCAGAGGCTACAACATCTCTTTCAGGCACTGGTTACCAAAGTGCCTCGTCTTCCTCACAGAGGAGGGAAATCCAACGATGGTGTGTGTAGGGCATGCAGGACTTTTATGATAGGGATGCTCAGTTTACTGAGTAGGGCATGTATAGCTGAAGTATTATGGATGAGCCTCGATATCGGATAGAGGAGTTAAAGGCATTGCCCGATATTTGGACTGTGTTTGATCAGTTTGGATTTGGATGGATGATGGAGCCTCCTGGTCGCTATAGCCCAGAATTGGTCCGAGAGTTTTATGCATCCTATGCTGCATCTATTGAGTTTATTACACCGATTGAGCAGCGGCTTCAGGACCAACCACCATTGACTCACGCTTTGGTTTGGGAGACCAGAGTAGATATATCTGAGCAGAACATCCATATATTCTTATTTGGTGTTGACCATTCATTGCCAGCTACGACTGTTGAGTTTGATCACTGTATGAAGACTGTCAAAAATAGGATTAAAATGAGGGATAATGATCAGAGGTTGGAGTTACTGAGGTGGATTGCTGGTTATATAGCAGAGGAGGGTGTTGATGCTAGTTGGATGACTGGGAAGCTAGATATAAAGAAGTCCACACTCTATTTTGCTGGCAGATTTTGGTGGTCGATTTTTAGGCATCGTTTGGGACCCACTAACGCTAATAATTCACTCACCTTAGACTGGGCTATTGTGGTATCCAGTATCATCGCTGGTTATGACATCAATATCACCCGGTACATTATTAGGGAGATCCATGAGCATGCCTTTAGAGACTTTACCAGTATCCCTTTCCCTTATTTGATTCAGAGCTTGTGTGATAGGGATGGTGTGGTTAATCTACCTATCATAGATCACTATATCGAGTTGACCCGCATAGCAGATATTGGGTTGATACAGCAGCGGAAAGCTAACCCCATTGTTCCACGAAGGTCTCAACGTTTTGGGTCATCAAGAGCAACCCTTTTTGAAGGGCCTAGAGATAGGGACAAGTCGGTTAGTACACCTATGCCTATTCCAGTATCGGTGAGCGTACCTGATACAGTTCCTTCACCTGCTGAGGGCACAGGACCGATGATTAATGATGTGGCTCAAGGCACTACCGCACCACCGCTCCCCTCTAGTATGGTTTTGATTTCGAGGGACTTCCTGCAGCAGCTGGTTGATAGGCAGACGCAGATGTTTGAGCGGCAGGCCCACACAGAGGCCCAGGTGGCTAAGTTGGTATCCCATCTTAAGCCGTGGGTTAGGACCACGGTAGAGGCTGCAGAGGCTAGAGTGGAGGCCCGTATGTCTGTGTCTATGGATAAGTTTATGCGAGACCTGCATGGATGAATTGATAGCTTTGAGGCGCGGATGGCTACCCACTTGAGTTTGGAACAGAGTCCTGATATAGGAGGATTGACATAGGAGGTGGCGACGTTGAGAGAAGAGGTTAGAACTTTAGCATCGAGCAGCACTCCTGTCATTCCACCTATGCCTGTTCCGACTCTAATGTGGCCAGTTTTTGAGGTGGATTTGTTTGCAGATGAGGAGCCTCTTGTTGATAGAGGCAAAAGACCACACAGTACAGAGGAGAAGGTTAATAGTGGTGACGAGTTTGAGGGTGATCTCCAGAGAGAGGTTAAGGCCTCCAGGTTGGAGTACCATACTAGTCAGATCGCTCAGGAGAAAAGGGCACAAGGTGCATTCTCTAGTCAGGCAACCCCTACACCAGATGTACCTAGCAGAGCGCCCAGAGAGCATACTGATGATACTGCTATAGGTGGGCCCACTTATGGCGCCTAGGATGCCGCAGGTATGTCTTTACTCCCTTACATTTAATATATTGATAACTGTGCACTAGGGGCAGTGCACTATTTTTTAGTTGGGGTGGGGGTATACCACCACTTGGGGATTTTTGTTGCCGTGTTTCTTTGCCCCAAAGTGTGCTATCATAGTAGAAACGACATGTTTAGGTTGTTATTTATAGTATCTATGTGTTTTCTTGTTTAATTGGGAGAAAATAGGGGAACCTTAGTGCAGTCCAGTTTTGAACAAGTTATGTTAGTTGATTAATTAAAGGATACCCCTCCTGAAGATTTTGTGTTAAAATGTGTGTGTAGCATGTTAGTTTGTGACAACTTTTGGATTTTGCGATGGCATTAGTATTATAGGCAAAATACTGTAGCTAGCATTACATGAATCAGATGTGTAGTAGTTGATAATGTAACCCTGTGTTGTGTGTGTGTAAGGTCATTACTTAGTTGACTTTGTGTGTGTGATCCAGAACTTTCCCGGTTAGTCTTGCCTAGGTTAGAGGATAGTGGTTAGGAAAGGGTCATAGGCCATTTTTGAATAAGTCCACTTTTGGCCTAAATGCCCGACCAAATGAAATAAATATCCCTTGATCCCGATTTTGAGCCTTAATTAACCTATTTCTTTCATTAGACTATTCACTTTCCCATTTTGACTTATAATGAAACTGTTTTGGCCCTGGTCCCTCCTTGGACATTGTGTACCTCAACTCAGGCAAATCGTCTAAGTTGAGGGTGGCTATTATAGGGGTGTGTAGATTGATTTGGGTATGAATAAGGGGTTAGTAAAAGAAAAATAGAACAAATTTGGGTGGAAGAAAAAGAAAAAAAAAGGAAAAAAAAATTGTGTTTTGTAAGTATAAAGAAAATCACACCCAACATTTGAAAATAAATGAAGGAGAATAAGGGAGAATAAAATGAGAATGGTTGGAAAGTGGAGCTAAAAATAGTGTAGAGTCAAGGAGGGTTGATTCACCATATCCATATGTACCATACCCGTCCTCAAGCCTACATTACAACCCGATGAAAGTCCTATAGTGATCCTAGTCCAACTGTCCAAAAAACTAAGGCATAGAAAATAAGGGCAAACCTATGGTATTTCAGGCACACTGTTTGAACTTCTTTGTGAGAGAGAGTGTTTTGACCGAGTCCCTGCTTTGAGATTCATTAGTATACTGTGAGTGTATGGGACGTCTTTATTATGAGAGTACATGAGTTGCATTGTAAGCTGCTATCTGTTCGGATAATGTCATTTGCACATATGCTTAGTTATTTATTCATAATCTCATGCCATCACTTGATCCCTTCTATGTCATGATAATATGCTGCATGCATGTACACTGAGGTTTTAATTTGTAAATATGAGGGGTCAAAAAAATTTTGAGGTCAAAAGCAAATGAGTTGACTGTCGTAGGTCCCTTAGGTTTCTTTTAGTTAAGCCTCATTGTGTTTATTTTGTTTTGGTCGCCTGAGAACATGCAAACGTTCTAAGTTGAGGGTGTTAATATGTCATGGTTTCATGACACTTTTGATGCCTAAAATAATGAAACTATGCAATAACTTGGGTGAGTCTGGTTGGTATGACATGTTTTCTGTTCTATATTGCAGGACAATAGGTTTTGGAGGCTAAATGGACAAAAAGGAAGAATCACGTCCGAGAACGAAGTATTTGAAGACGAAAGAACTAGGGTCTGCACTAGAAGGTGATTCACGACAGGACTCACGTGTCGTGAGTCCACTCACGTGATGTGAGTGGCTGCCGTGAGTCCACTTCAGAGAATGTTCAATGTGTCTGATTTCCACAACTAGACCCATGTTACGTGGCTTAGTTCCACGACACAAAGTTACGATACCGTGGAAGGTTGCCGACTCTGTTTTCCTATTTTGATTAGGATAGGATTCGTTTTATATCTATAAATACCCCTTTGTTGTCCTATGTTCAGGAGGGAGTCATTACATTATTTTGAGTTCATAAACATATTATTGGTTTGTAATCTTAGAACACCGATTCTAGGATTTTATTCATAATTGAGATTTCAGAGTATCTTCTTTATTGTGAATTTACAATTACATCATCATATTTGAATGCTTATTATGTCCTTGCAATCATGAGTAGCTAAACTCATTAACTAGGTTTGTAAGAACCATGAGGAATTAACAAAACCGGTTAAGTGTAAAGTAATTTTGAACCGGTGTAAATGCATGTATTGTTATTTCCTTCGTTGTGATTGATCTTCTAACGGTTGCAAACGTTAGAAACTCGCCTGTATTCTAGACTTGCTCGAGAGATGTAGAGATTGGGAAAAAGGGAATAACAACAGAGATTTGAAGCTATCAACCTTCATCTAATAACTTGAGCCGTAACAGGGATAGTTATCTGAGATCCATGATAAGGGTTAGTAGTGCGACACTCGAAGACCGAGAGGAGAAGAGTGAAATTTGTCTAACCAAGGTCGAGAGACGTTTAGATGAACATATCTTTTCAGATTTTGGATGCAACATAGCAGGACAGTTTTGCCAACACAAGAAATCAGTGGAGTTAAGGAGTCATTGAGGACCACAGTCCTAGTGTATTTCTCATATTGTCTACAAATTCTATATTCAGAAATCATTACGGTTACTATATATTCATAAAAAACCCCAGTTTTACTCAGACTAGAATTCTATATAATTTTGACCTATTCCCTGTAGGATTGACCCCCAACCTAGTTGGGTTCTATATTTGATATAATGACCACTTTATACTTCTTAGGAGGCATATTTTGGGTGACATCAAAGGCTCAAAAGCAATCAGCGTAAGAGACTCAGTCTCAACTAATACTAGAGTCATCACAGGTTCCCACAGGTACTGACTTACCCCTTGCTCTTATTAATACACAGGTTGGCTCGGGCACATCAGGGGATGCTCCTCTGCCTACTTTTACCGAGACTGCAGATACGCCAACCATGCCCCCATCCTTTTTAGAGTACCGGTTAACTCCAAAAAACTTTGCCAAAATGGTTAACAAGAAGAAGAGGTTTGGAAAGCAGTTAAAGGCTTGGTCATGACAGTTCAAGCCTTTCATGGATGAAATTGTGAAAGAGTCTTTGAAGTCATATGAAAATCTGCATATTCATATGGACCGCATGGAGGAAAGGGTAAACAAAAGGTTGAATGAATTGTCCATTCCTGACTTGGCTATGTTTTATGCTGCACTAAAATAGGCCTAAGAAGATATAGCCAATTTGAAAAAGAATCCTCCCATCGGTAGTTGGGAACTTAGGATTATGGAGGTCGAAGAGGAAGAGGAAGAGATTGTGGATCTCATGGTCCGAAAGATGATCGACAAGGGAAAGGTTGTTAGTATTGAACCCGAAAAGAAGACGAAGTCTAAGAAAAGAAAGCATGCAAATGAGACAGATAAAGAGAGGGCAATCAGAAAAGCCCTCAAGACATCTGTTAAATATGAAAATATGAGAAAGAAAAAAGTTGTTGATGAAGAGGCGGGAGTCTTCATTAGTGTACCTTCTCCTATAGGTGAATTTTTTGTTGATGATTTGAGTGCCCCGGCCAACATTGGTGCCACTATGGCTAACTTAATGTAACACCCCGTACGTTCCCAACCCTACTTGACGACATTAAATGATATGTACTTAGGTATCGAGAGCTATAAGTATGCATTTGGTAATGCTATTGGTGAGCTAAGTGAATTTTGCTCTTGTTATATGGTTAAACTTGCATAGAAAGTGTTTTGAAAGTTTCATTGCGCATTTGTGGGGTTCAAAATGAGGCTAAGAACACCTCTAAACAAAGTATAATAAGGTTAAGAAGTGAGTTAAAGCATGGGACTTGAAGTATCTAACCAAACCCGCGAAGAGAAGTCGAAAAATGGAATTTTCGAAAAATTTGAAGAGGGGTGCATTTGGGACCGTGCCACACCGCTCTGGGCTAAAATTTTTAGCCCAGAGGCAGTGGGTTGGCGCGCCCAGGAGCGTGCCACCTTGGGTTTTCCACTTTTTCGAAAGTTGGAAATTTCTAAGTCCCAAGGGTATCCGGGGACGTACCGAGCCAATTTTTGCTGCGTTTCCTCTACAACCAAGAGTATATACATGAAATGAATGACATTAAAATTACTCGAGAACGAATTTGGGGCCAAAATGATGATTTTACCCCTATAGCCAAAATGGGCCATACGTGGCTAGAATCACTTGGTTTTTGGATTGAGGCTACGGATATGAATAGCATGAGTGGGAATATTATTGTCATACCTATGAGACGACTTAAACACGAGAAATTATTGATTTCATCGGGTTAAGTGAATTGGGCCCAAAAAGGGCCCAAAAATGAAATGAAAACATGGCCCAAAATGGGTCAAATGACCCATTCTTGCCAAGACCTTCTAGAAGGCCACATTAATGACTTAAGGATGGAATAAAGGCCTATATAAAGGGGCAAAATTCTGATTGTTATTGAAGAGAAACACACATGCTTTTTCTATCTTTTTCTAGAAATTTCCCGAGAACATCTCTTTGGCTTTGAAAACCCTAAGGCACTTCTTGGAGCAAGATCATCATCTTTCAAGCTTGGGTAAGTGAATATTATTGTACTTTAACATATTATAAGCATGAGAGAATATGTATATCATGTTGTTTATGGTTGAAATGTTGGATATGGCACTTTGTGCTTTTGTAGAAGATTTGTGATCCATGGGATTTGAACTTGAATTTGGACTTGTGCCTTTGATGAAAGATCATGGTATGGATAAAATATGAACGTCTATGGTGTTCTTTTGTTATTTAATTTGTTATTTTTTTTTTATAAGTGCAAATTGTGGGATGTTGGCCGATTTGCGCTATGAAGTGTATTAAGGTGAATTGATGGATTGTTTGTGATGTGGTGTGGATAAGAAAGTGTAAAGGGAAAGTGTTGTGGTGGAATGTAATGATTATCATGTATTGGTCGATGTTGGGAATATTGGAGGATTTTTGGAATAATGATTTTATCAATGGTTTTGTTAAGGGGGAAATGACATGTTAAAACTAAACATGTGACTTATTGTTGTTGTATGCCATTATAAGGTAATTGGTGGTTAATGTTGGTTTCGTTATAAACTTGTGTTGTAGAGCGAAACATAAGGAAGGAGCAGGAATATTGTATGCACATCTAAGATTGTGTATTCGTAGTAAGAATACAAGGTATGTAAGGTTCCTTTTTCCATATCCTTCTGCAACATGTTATTCACATTGACATTGGACTTGTTTCAATTCTGAGGGGTTTGAAGTATCTCAAATTCAGGTTGACGTATATTGTTTTTCATATGTGTCCTATTCCTAAATGCATGATGATTCGTTTGCCTCTTGTTCATTGAGTGAAGTTCCAAAAATGTCATAACGTTATCATTCCTAAATGAACAATCTCAAGAGAGTAATAACATAAGAGAACCTATTTATTCTTGAATAGTATTTTTCCAATCATGACATGTTCCAAGTCCTCAATTATGATGATTATCTTTGTATCAATCTTTCACAAGTAGAAGTACCAATCTCATAAGATTTCATAAGAGTAACAAGAGAGGTGATGTGCAAGATAATATATCTATTCCTCATAAGTGAAGATGTCAATCTCATGAAGCAAGAGTGAAGAAGTAATATATATATGTGTGATTCCAACTATGTCATGATCCTCACTGTATCACTCTTAAGAATGGAAATAAGAATAACAAGAGAAGTAAGAGGTGTATAATTAAGAAGTAATCATGGGTGGTATCCCAGGGGTTAAAATACCTAGCATGGGTCGATCCCAATAACACGGGTGGAATCCCAGGGGCGACAGAAAAGCCTAGCATGGGTCGATCCCGATACATCCCAGGGGCGATATAAAAGCCTAGCATGGGTTATGATGGTACATCCCAGGGGCGACACGAAAGCCTAGCATGGGTTAATATAACATCCCAGGGGCGATAAGCCTAGCATGGGTTAATGATATCCCAGGGGCGACACGAAAGCCTAGCATGGGTTCACATAACATCCTAGGGGTCAAACCACCTAGCATGGGTTAATCTCATCCCAGGGGTGACATAATAGCCTAGCATGGGTAGAACAATAAAGAGGAATAAAAGATGAAGACAAGAGGAGTAAAGAACGTAATATACATGGTTTCCCACATACGGAAAGAGAGTTTATGCACATTTCTGTTTCCTTATATTGATTCCATTATTGTTGTTATTATGTATGATGAATTTCTTATGAGCCTTACATATTCAGTACCTTCTTCGTACTGACCCCCTCGGGGGAATTACCTTACATGTTGCAGGTGCAGGCATTAGTAGACTTCCTCTGTAGACTGGGGATCATTTGCAGCTATTTGGTGAGCTCCAGTTGGTTCGGAGCCCCCTGAGTCATAGGTGTATATTTGTTGTGATGTTATATAAATTGTATAAAGCGGGGACTTGTCCCGACTGTAAGTTGGTCTTGTTGATGCATCTGTTAGAGGCTTTTGTAGACATATGTGGGTATATGGATGTAAGAGACGAGTATGTAGAAACGAATGTCTATTCTGACTTAATGGCCTTAACGGCCAAGTTTCCTAAATAAATATATGTATAGCATATGTTTCCATGTTCAAGTTTTCCGCATAGTTGCATAAGGTTTAACAAGGTTCATACGAAGATATGCATACGAATGAACATAGGCAAAGGTTGGTTCTCTCGGGCCTTATCGGCTACGGGTGCCAATCATGTCTCGATGGGATTCGGGGCGTGACACTTAAGTGCCCCGAACACTACCGGGGCCACTGTTGTTTCTACCGAGGCTACCCAGGCCTCCAATGACGATGACTCCCACGTTTAAGGGTTGTGCAAGTATACCATCCCCCTATACTTTTAATTTTCTTATGCATTTGAGGACAAAGCATGTTTGTTTTGTTGGGGTAGGGGTACTTGTGAGTCTGTTGTCACCATGAGGGTTTTTGTTACCTCTGTTCTTTTCCATCATGCGCTATCTAGTAGAAACGACATGTTTAGGTTGTTGTTTAAAATATGTTATTGTATCATGTTTATTTATTTATGTATTGTGCCTTCAAGTAAATCAAATGAATGAAAAGTTGTGTGGTGTTGTATCAAATGAAATGAAGACCCCTCCTCTAAATTTTTTTTTGTGACTGTACAATTAATTTCAGCTTGATTATAGACTGTGATGGATCTCTACTTGGCATTAGTATTCTGTAATGAGTTGCAAATATCTTAAGCTTGAGTGTGAATTTGAACTTTGGTAAGGTCACTGTCAGTTTGTGCTATGCGTGTGTGAGACTTCTTGCTCTATTTTCTTACTTTGTGCATGCATCTAGAACTTGCCCAGTCGATTTTGTTGGGTGATAGGTGGATGAAATAGGATATGATCATATGCCTTGTTTGATTTAAAGTCAACTTTGCCAAAATAAAGCCGTCCAAATGATGTATGAACTCCTTAATCCCTATGTTGAGCCCTAATGATTTTCTTTTATTTCAGCACTTACTAACCTTCTGTACTCTATTATTTATCTTCTATTTTGGCCCTGGTCCTTTCTTGGACATCGTGCACCTTAACACGGGGCAAATTACCTAAGTTGAGGGTGGCTATTGTAGAAAGGTGATGAGTGAAGTCGGGTATGAAAAGAGTGAGTGAAAAGGTAAGGAAGCCCTAAGAATGTACAAAATGAAAGAAAAAGCAATGAGCTGGTCAAGTGAAAAAGAAAAGGAATGATTTGAAAATGAATCCTTGAAAAGAATGCACTCAAAAAGGGGAAAAGTGTTGTTGGTAATAGAGAATAAGGATGAAATTAATGCTTGTGATTACAAGAATAAGTGGTGTTATGAACCACTGCACGTCAAGGAAGGCTAAATCACTAATCCTAAATATACCGTACCAACACTCAAGCCTACGTGACAAGCCAAATAAAATCCTGTAGTGATCCTTGTCAATCAACTAACGAACCTTGTGAAATGGTAAGGGCAAGCCTATGGTATTGTATGTGCATTGTTTGAATTTTGTTGTGAGGGTGAGAGTTCGTTTATTAGTCCCTAACCATTGTATTACTTTACTTGTGTTTGAAGGACTTCTTTCTGGTGAGAGCATGAGATTGATATGTGAACTTGCTGACTATTAGATTTACATCTTAAGTGCTTATATATCAACAAGTTGTAGTGTAATGCCAAGTACAGATCCCTGCTAGATATGATTAAACTGAGTTGTTGCACCTGTTGCGAGTCTTAGAGTGAAGTCCATGTGAATGATACACCAGGTGCTTGTTCTTTTGAGGTTTTAATTGTTGGCATGATACTGTGTTGTTTAAGTTTCTTAAGGACAAACAATCGTTCTAAGTTGAGGGTGTTGATGTGACGGCTTATGACGACACATTTAGCATATTTAACGAAGGATAATTGTGAGTTTTCAAGAAACATGTGGTGTCTTTAATGTAGTTTATGTTCAGTTTTAGGTAACAAGTCCCATCCCTTAAAAGATAGAAGAATCAGCTGAAAAAGAGGACTTGATGGTGTTACTGACGGACCTTTAAGACCTTGGCGGACCGCCGCTCTATCCGTCAGTCCTTAACAAGAATGTGCTCTTCAATAAAGATTGGTGATGGATTCCTTAACGGGCCATCAAGGCCTCGATGGACAGTCATCACTACCGCCATAGGCTAACCAAAATAGAGGCCAAAAAGGGAATCTAGCGACGGCTCAAGAGACGAACTGTCGGGCCTGCGGCGGGCCGTCACTAGGTCCACCAAGCTTTAAGCAGACTACACTATTTTGGATATTTTGGCGACGGCCTCGGTGATGGACCGTCACCCCTCTGACTGGCCGTAGTACTTACCGTCTGTGTTGATGCGACAGACCAAATTTTGAATTTTAAACTTTATTTTATTTGGAGCCTATAAATATCTATTTTAGGGTTTAGAATAGGCTCTCGCATACTTGGGTATTTTTATGATTACTTTCTTTGGAGAAATATTTTGAACTACTATTGTTGGGTTTTGAATATCAAGGATCAATATTTGTGATTATTTTATTATAAGGTTTTCTCTTTATCTTATGAAAAATATCTTTTTCATCTTGTTCTCTATAATGAGTGGCTAAAACCCCACAACTAGGGTTGTGAAATCCATGGTGGAAAATCACCATTAGGGTTCATGGGTGTTGAGATTGTGTTGTTTGGGTGATTGTATTATGAATCCCTTCGATTTTAATACATTCTTTATGGTTGCAAACATTGGGAAAACGTCTTTGTTTAAATTGCTTGAGTAAAGATTTTAACTGTAACGATAAGGGATTCATAACAAGTGTTTGGAATTGCTAACCTCCAAACTAATGATTAACGCTTTAACAAGGTTAATCAATTGAAGCTGAACTTGATTCATATAGTTGGCATTTTAAGTTTGAAAGAATTAGAGTGTAAACATATCTAAATTGGTTGAAAAACATTTAGATAAATTAAAGAATCGATTGTCTGATAATCACTCATCTTAACACAATTTCATAATTCACTCATGACCCAGTGGTGATTGAAAACCTAGGTGAACATGATCCTAGTTTGTACCTCTCCATTGAATTAAGTGTTGAAAAATTATCATTGTTAACGAAATTTGATATTGATTCATAACTAGTAAAACAAAACCCGTAATTTCTCAAAAATTGTTGGCTAATTGTCATTGAAACTACATAACATTTATTCAACACCATATTCCCTATGGTATTCGACCCCAACCTCTGTTGGGTTCTTTATTTTATAACGACCGCTACACTCCTATAAAAGGGAGTTGTAATTTGGGCGTATCACCCACGCACCTGAGCGGTATGACAAATTTATCTCCTATTTTTTCCATGCGCCATGTCATCGGGGAGGCGAGCATCCAGGTTCTTATCCTTTACAAGAAGTCACTTTCACTATCACTATCTTGAGAGAGTCTTCTCGTGGCCTCCACGCTTTCTCACGATGTATCCTCAAGTCGTCTCTTCATTTTGTACCACATATTTCTAGAGCAGATTTTACCCCATACAATGTCCAAATAAATCTTTTAAAATAATTATTATATTGATAAAAAGAACAATAACATAACTAAGTGAACTAAAAGAAAAACAAATAAGAAAAACACAAAATATGAAAATTATGTGGAAGCACATGAAGTTAATGTTGGAAAATGGGATGTAAAGAAATGAAAGATAAACAATGTAAGAAAATAATATATTTAAAAAATAAAAAAACTTAAAAACTAAAAAAAAATTAGTTGTTAGTCACCGCATAGTCATATACAATTGTTTATTAATTTGATTGTGTATTGCTTCTTATTTCAGCTTAATATATAATGCAAATTTACCCAGCTTTGTATTTTTTCAATTTTATTTTCTTTAAATGCAGTGACCAATTGTTTTCACTATTTATTTCAATTGTGTACTTTTTTTTCAAGTCAATTAAAAAAACTTGGCACAAACTATATTATTTTAGCCATATAAAGTTAGTTTTGTCAAAAATAATTAATGAAGTGCCAAATGTGTAATTTTAATTTTTTTTTAGATGCAATGAATATTTCTTCAATTGTTTATTTTCTTATCAGGCTAAATTCAATTGAAAAAAAATTAGAGTTTCATTATTTTTAGTCAAACAAAAAAAGATATAGCAAAAATAATGGAGTTGCAATTGTGTACTTCTTTTTTATTTCGTGGTTAGATACAATGACTAAAAAAAAAGGGCAATCCGGTGTACTAAAGCTACCGCTATGCGTGGTGTCCGGGGAAGGGCCCCACCACAAGGGTGTATTGTACGCAGCCTTACCTTGCATTTCTTCCAGAGACTGTTTTCAAGGCTTGAACCCGTGACCTCCTGGTCACATGGCAACAACTTTACCAGTTACTCCAAGGGTCCCCTTCGTTAGATACAATGACTATTTATTTTAATTGTTATTTTTTCAGGCAGAATCTATTAAATATATTTAGTTAGAAATCCTTTATTTTAATAGAAATAATTTTTTTACAGAATAATAAACTTCCAACGGTATAATTCTAATTATATCATATAGAAATGTAATGACTATCTATTTCAACAGTGTAATTCTTATTTTTTCGCAAAATCTATGCCTAGTTTGGAATCATATAGTGTTAGCATTTCATTAATTAATTTCTCTATCTTTTGGACACCGCTTTCATGCTCTCTCTCTCCAGCGACCTAAACCCATCGACAGCAGGTAAGTGATCTTGAGTTTTCTCTCTCCTCTGCTCCCTCACCCTCTTAATCTCTCTCTATCCCCCCCCCCCAATTCCCTTTCCATCTAATATTCTCTGATGAGATTTACCTAGTGCTGCTATAATTCTTGGCAGAAAAGAGCAAGTTTGTCTGAAAATCTCTCTTCAGTAAAGGCTAGATCTGACAGGAATAGACCCACACACCAAACTCTGATGACCTCCAGCAATCTTTGATGATGACAAAAAATACCTAGGTTCCTAGTTTTCTTCAAGAACTATTGTGCAAAATAGGTTTTGTTTCGACCCTTGTTATATTTTCATTTGATAGACCATACTGCTGAATCTTGTCCCTTCTTTTGTGTTGTTTCATTAGACATACTAGTCTGCATTTTTGCTTGCTCGTCTTTTTTCATTCTTTATAATTTTTTCTTTATTTGTTTTATTTTGGTTAAAAGTTCAATTTAGATTATTGCTTTAGTCTCTGTATTCTTTCTTGTTTTTTCTGATTTATAGTATAGTTTAGATTATTGCTTCATTCTGTATATTCTTTCTTTCATATTCTGATTTATAGTATAGTATAGATTATTACTTCTTTGTATAGTTCGGAATATTAGTTGTTTCCCTCATTTATAGTATAGTTCAGATTATTACTTCATTCTCTATATTCTTCCTTACTTTTCCTAATTTCCTGTATAGCTCAGATTAGGATTTTTTTTTAATTTACATCAAAGTTTCTTGCTATCTTGCCTTTCAGATTATACGCCTGATTTAGTGGTTTACATATTTTTAGTGGCTTTGGTTAATAATATTAGACTAGGGTTATATCTTAGGTCGAGCCCAAGGGAGAGGGAAGGAGTGGTAAGTGGCCTAAGGATTCTCTTAGGTTGAGAATATGGTCTTGGAACATTTGTTTATTGATGGGGAAGTCCATAGAGCTAGTGAAGAATCTCAAGGATAGGAATATTATTATAGCTTATGTCTCAAAGACTAGATGAATAGGTACCAAGGCACAAAATGTAGATGGGTTTTAAGTTGTGGTACTCAGTAGGTTCTAGGGATAGGAATGATGTAGGTATTTTAGTATATGGGAACCTAAGAGAGCAAGTGATTGGGATTTTCAAAATCAATGACAAGATGATCATGATTAAGCTAGTCATTAGAGGGTTTACTTTGAAAATTATGAGTGCTTATGCGCCACAAGTGGTCTTAGGAGAGGAGGTCAAGAAGCTTTTTTGGGAGGATTTGTATCAGGTGGTGAGAGCTATGCTAAACATCGAGAAGATATTCATTAGTGGAGATTTCAATAGCCACATCGAGGAACCTTCTAGTGGTTTTAATGATGTGCATGAAGGCTTTTGTTTTGGGGATAGAAATAGAGGTGGAACCATGTTCCTGGATTTTTCTAAAGCTTTTGAGTTGGTGATATCTAACTAGTGCTTCCTAGAGAAGGTGGATCACTTGGTGACCTTTCATGGCATGGTGGCCAAAACTTAGATAGATTACTTACTCTTTCAGAAGGGTGATAGAGGCCTTTGTAAGGATTATAAAGTTATCCTAAGTGAAAATCTCACTACTTAACATAAGCTTTTGGAGATGGACTTAGAGATTAAGAAAGAGAGAGAGAGAGAGAGAGAGAGAGCAAGAAGAAAAGTTTGTATAATTAGCCAAGAACCAAATGGGGTAGCTTAAAACCTGCCTTATCTCAAGAGATGAGGGAGAAGTTAATGGCAATAGAGGTTTGGAGGAATATTGGGGATGTGACCAGTATGTGGGATAGGATAACTAGCTATATTAGAAAAATAGTAAGAAAGGTGCTAGGGGTTTCAAATGATAACATTTCTGGTCATTCAAGGGGATTAGTGGTGGACTTAGGAAGTACAAGGCAAAGTGGAAGAAAAGAAGGTTGTTTCTGCTAAGTTAGTAGAAAGGAAGGACGAGGAAGAAAACTAGACTAATAAGGAAAGGTATAAGGCAACGAAGTAGGAGGCTGTGTTAGCAATTGTGGTAGCAAAAAGGCATCTTTCAAATGCCTATATGAAGAATTAGGGGACAAAGACAGAGATAAGAAAGTCCCAAGGCCTGGATCAAGTGAAGTGCATCAGATATAAAGAAGGCAGTGTGTTGGTGGAAGAGACACTCATTAGATAAAGATGGCAAGTATACTTCTATAAACTCTTGAACAAAGAAATGGACAAATACATTGTGTTGGGTGATTTGGATTACTCCAAAGAAGTCTACATTTTGGGTACTATAGGTGTATTAAGGTTGAGTAGCTTAACGGTGTAGGGGAAAAGCAATTGTACTAGATAAGATTCTTATGGAGTTTTGGAAGAGAACAGACAGGGCAATTATGATTTGGCTGACTGGGTTGTTTAATGTAATTTTTATGAAGAAAAAAATGTTTTAAGAATTGAAGTGGAGTACGATTTCTCTGTTGTACTAGAATAAGGGTGATATCCAAAATTGAAACAACCGTAAGGGTATCGTGTTGCTAAGTCACACAATGAAAGTTTGGAAAAGGATAGTAGAGATAAGGTAAGGAGGGGTGTATCAATTTCTGAGAACTAGTTTGGATTCATGTTGGAGCAATCTACTACAGAAGCAATTCATATTTTTGAGGAGAATGGTGGATAAATATAAGCAAAGGTAAAAGGATTTGTATATGGTGTTCATTAACCTTGACAGGACCTATGATGAAGTCCCAAGGAAAATCCTCTAGAGATGATTAAAGGCTAAAAGGATATCGGACACTTACATTTAAGTGATGAATGACATGTATGATGGAGACAATACTTGAGTAAAGATAGTAAGAGGAGACTTAAATCACTTCCCAGTCTAGATAGGGCTGCTCCAGGGATCATCAATTAACCGTTTCTATTTCCTATTGTGATGGATGAATTAGCGTGAAATATTCAAGATGAGGTGACATGGTGTATGTTTTTTGGTAATGACATAATACAAATTGATGAGATACATAGTAGAGTTAATGCTAAGTTGGAGGTATAGAGATCGACTCTTAAGTCTAAAGGAATCAGGTTGAGTATGTTTAAATAAAATATTTGGAGTGCAAATTCAGTGATACAATGAAAGAGGCAAACAAAAATGTGAGGCTTAGCACATAGGTTATTCCCAAGAAATTAAATTTCAAGTATCTTGAGTCTTTAATCCAAGGAAGTGGGGAGATTGATGAGGATGTCACACATTGTGTTGGTGCAACATGTATGAATTAGAGGTTTTAAGAGTCCGGTGTGATGGAAAAGTATCACCTAAATTGAAAGGTAAGTTCTACAGAGTAGTGGCTAGGTCGACGTTATTGTATGGGGCAGAGTGTTAGTCAGTTAAGAACTAGCATATTCAGAATATTCAAGCTATGGAAATGCGAACAACGAGATAGATGTATGGGCATACTAGGAATGATAAGATTAGGTATAAGAATATCCATAAAAATATAGGGTAGACTCCATTATGGACAAGTCGTGGTAAGTGAGGCTGAGATGGTTTGGACATGTGAATATGATATTTGCAGATTCCTCGGTGAGGAGATTCGACAGGATGTGTATAGCAGAAAAATGAGAGTAGAGGCAGACCGAATAAGTATTGAGAAGAGGTGATTAGACACGACATGGTGAAACTCCAGCTTACTGCGGTCATGACCTTATATAGAAAGGTGTGGAGGTCGTGGATTAAGGTAGAAGGTTAGTAGGTAGTGAAACATTGTCTTGATTTTTGATGGGTTTAGGTTTGGTGGTGTCTGTCGCAGTATTTTTCATTTTCTTGTAGTTTCTTGCCTTTTATATCTATCATCATATGTTGCTTATTATTTTTTTATTATTTCACTCTTTTAATTGTTGGTGCAATTTCCTGTTATATGCCCTGCATTTTTTTTCACTTTAATTTGTTGCACTTGAGCCGATGTTCTTTCCAAAATAGCCTTTCTACCTACATGGGGTATGCTTAATGTCTGCATACTCTAGCTTTCTTAGACTCCACTTGTGGTATTTTACTTGGTATGTTGTTGGGAAAAATCTGACAACAAATTTGGCCAGAATCGCCTTATGTTTAGCTAAATAATTTTTTTGCCAAAAAAGTGATGTTCTAGGAAAGTTTTATTATAAATTTGAGTTATATTTTTTTTTCTAAAAATTAATGCCACATAAGCAAAGAATCTATGGTGTAGGAGAGTGTATCTCACTCTTTAGATGATATCATCTAAAGGTCTATCAGATAGCCAAATTCAGAGGGACAATTAAAATTACTAAATGATTTAGGAGTTATGAATAAAACACACTAAGTTAAGGGGTATTCTGCCAAATAAAACTGTGATTTATTAATATAATTTGTTGATAATCAGTAAATGTACCAGTGCCAAATAAAGAAATAAAATAAAATAGTCAACATATTTTCTAATACATCCAAAGTCTGAATAAAAGTTGAGTTGTCTCTACATGCTAACTCCCTTTGCCTATATATATATATATATATATATATATATATATATATGCTACACATCTCTTTCATTCACCCTAGACCCACCCACCAAATGGAACTCTGCCCTTTTTGTTGGGTTAGAGAGAGTATGAATTAAGGGAGGAAGAAGAAGAGAGGGAAGACTTTAATGAGCAACACTTCCTCATAGAGTCACCGAAACAGACTCTTTTAGCCGCTTCGATTGTTAGAGCTCACTCCACACCAACACAATCATAATCTTTCTTCTCCGCCTCAGCTTGAAAGCTCCTTTATATATCAAGATATGGCCCTTGAATGACTCGTGGAGTGTGAAAGGGAGAGAATATAGGAAAATACAAGCCCAAACTTCAACATTTCTATTACCTGCTCCAGTAAAGGAAGCATTTCCAGTGAATAAGAACTAGAATTGTTGAAGAAACTACTAACTCTAAAGGATCCTACTTTGGTGACCCTACGAGGAAGTGATACTCATTAAATTATTCCCTCTCTTCTTCTTCCTCCTTGACTTCATATTCACTCTAACCCAACAAAAATGGTAGAGTTCCATTTGGTGGGTGAGTCTAGGGAGAATGAAAGAGATGTGTAGCAGAAGGCATGTGAGGCATTGTATCGTCAAAAAGAATGAAATTTGCTCTTTCATTTCTTAGTGTGTGTGTGTGTGTGTGCATATAAATATATATAAAGGAGAAAAATTAGAAGAGACGGAGGGAGTTAGATTTGGAGATAACTCAGTTTTTATTCAGATTTGGATGTATTAGAAAATATGTTGATTATTTTATTTTATTTCATTAATTGACACTGGTTCATTTATTTATTATCAATAAACTTAGTTGATAAAATCACAGATTAGAATTGAGTAAATTTTAGTCCTCATCATAACATTTTCTATTTGGCAGAATACCCCTCAACTTAGCGTATTTTTATTTAGAACCCCTTATATCACTGTCATGACCCAAACGCTAGGGTCATGATAGCAACTACCATAACTATCTTTGGTAGATAATCCAACTTTTTCACAAATATAGAAACATAAAGAAATTTTGGAAGTAAGTTAAAGGGTAATACAAATATTCTCAGTATTTCATAAATAATGTAAGAGTATGAAACATAACCATCCGAAGAATTAGTGTCACGTTTACAATAGCTTTCTAATACAAGGAAATGTGTCAAGTTTAATTAATAAGTTGTCTAGGAATAAACAAAGATAAAAATTAAAGGTAGATGAAGTTAGGTCAAGACTTCGAACACAAAGAGCTCACCATAACTTTGAGTCATGACAACCCCACATAATCAAAGTCAATGGGTGTTGTTAGCACCAGTATCTGCATTAGAAATTATATAGCAAGACTAGTATGAGTACAAAATTGTGAATATCAGCAGGCATCATAGGCCTACCGAGCTAGAGTTAATAACTATACCTCATAAAGCATGATACAAACCCCACCCTCAAAAAATTCTCCAGCAATTCAATCGACTCTACAAGTAGAATAACTATGAATAAGTAATAATACAAATGAAATGCCATGACCAATGATCCTACCTATATACACCTGCTTCCATTATTTACCCTAAAAACTTACAGTGGAATTTATATGTGAAATTTTAAGGATAAGAGGATTCAAATTGGCCAATATAACAAGTAATGTTGAAAATAAATAAAAATCAAATAATTGAAATGCAAAGATTGATATAGCTAGAGCTAGTTGGAGCCTGATTATTCATATTGCTAAGACATGGATAACAGAAGCTAGCTAAGTAGAGTTGAGATAATAGTAAGATCCTATTTGATTTAGACAATGATTCATATTTGTTTCTTGATCTTTTGGTCTTTTGCATGATAACAATTACACAATATATATATATATATATATATATATATATATATATGATTATTGTGAATTTAACCCCTCAATAAAGTGTGATAAATGGATAACTAAATGACATCAATAAAAAGGTGGTAAGCAGGTACTATTCACTGGTTGGTTAGGTAACAACCATTAACAACGAATGGAGGATCTTTGACCCGTCTTCAGAATTATCTCAACTTTATGATTCAGTGTGACATTTTGGTCGATGTAAATGGTACCTAGTGTATTTCTATGCTTTGGCTACCTCACCCAATTGATACATGACTTATCATTTAATTTAGTCCAATTATCCATAAAGTTGTAAATGTTATTATTTTATGTGTCATGACTTAATTCATACATATGCCCAGACTATTTTTACCCATATTTAATTCATACCTAGCCTATTTCTATTTTCTATTTTGATGGATGAATTAATGCTGAATATTCAAGATGAGGTGTAATGATGTATGTTGTTTGGTAATGACATAATATTGATTGATGAGATACATAGAGGAGTTAATGCTAGGTTGGAGGTATGGAGACAGACTCTTGAATCTAAAGGCTTTAGGTTAAGTAGGTACGAACAGAATAATTGGAGTGCAAATTTAGTGATACAATGCAAGAGGCAGACAAGAAAGTGAGTCTTGGCACATAGGTTACCCCAAGAGAGTAAGTTTTGAGTATCTTGGGTCTTTAATCCAAGAAAGTGGGGAGATTGATGAGGATGTCACACATCATATTAGTGCAGTGTGGATGAATTAGAGGTTTGCCACCGGAGTCTTGTGTGAGAGGTTTGCCACCGGAGTCTTGTGTGATAAAATAACATCACCAAATTGAAATGTAAGTTCTACATAGTGGTGGTTAGACCTAAGTTGTTGTATGGGCAGAGTGTTGGTTAGTTAAGAACTTACATATTCAAAATATAAAAGTTATGGTAATGTTGATATGGATATGTGGACATACAAGAGTGATAAGATTAGGAATAAGGATATCCATGAAAATGTGGGAGCAACCTCCATTAAGGAAAAGCAGAAGAAAGCAAGGCTGAGATGTTTTGATATGTGATGATGAGATGTGTAGATACCCCAGTAAAAAGGTGTAAGAGGTTGGATATAGTAGGTAGGCGTAGAGGTAGAGGTAGACCGAAAAAGTATTCAGAAGAGGTGATTAGACACGACATGGCACAACTCTAGCTTACTAAGGATGTCACGCCCCGAATTCCAACGGGACGGACATGGCACCCGAAGCCGACAAGGCCCGAGAGAACCAATCTTCATCTATATATAGTCATCACCACCACAAACAAATATAAAATGCCAAAAGCGGAAGTTATGACACATATATGAGAATTATGAAACTTGGCCGTTAGGGCCATCAAGACAAAACATAAGTTCATTACATTCCTTTCGTCTGACCCACAACATCTACAAAGCCTCTACAGATGCATAACCAACACCAACCTAGAGTCGGGACACACCCCGCTCTATACATATACACAAGACCAAAACAAATGTAAATAGAAGACTCGGAAATCCCCAAACCAACTGGAGCTCACCAAATGTCCGCAAAAGATCCGCAACCTACAATGGAGGTCTACTAGTACCTGTGCCTGCAGAAAGTAAGGTAGATTCCCCCGAGGGGGTCAGTACGAAGAATGTACTGAGTATGCAAGGCAATAAGAAAACTGTATCAATAAGTGAGAACACCAATGTATATCAAAGATAAGAGAATAGGCAATATAGAGAAACCAACATTTCCATATGTGTGGAACCATGTACTTTACATTCTTTATTTCCTTTATCATTCATCTCAATATCAACAATAATCACATCATGCCCGGGACCAACTGATCAGTGGTAAATAACAATATTGGGATCGTCTCTAGCTAGGCTTATGCCCCTTTGAGCTACCACCCATAAATCAATAAAGCAGGTTCGGCCCTAGCTAGGTTTTCACCCCTTTGGGCTACCCCCTGTGTCCAATAATCAATCGGGATCGTCTCTAGCTAGGCTTTCGCCCCTTTGAGCTACCACCCGTGATACCTCGGGATCGTCTCTAGCTAGGCTTTCGCCCCTTTGAGCTACCACCCGTACTCAAACAAGTATGCATTACTTTCATTCTTTAGTTATGAACTTGAAACATTGTTGGTTATCACGTTATTGGAACTTTGGGACAATGTTCAATGTACAAGATACATATGAATAAATATATATAGGTAACCAACTTGACATGAGATACTTTGGAACATTTCGACATAAGTACAAGTACAATGGCAAAGGGAGCAATATGTGCGGCAGAAGGATACGGACAAGAATAACCTTACATACCTTAGCCTCTCAATAAGAATCCACAATCCTAACGAATATAATGATCCAGCCCCCTTACTCTACAACACAAGCACATAACGGAGTTTACGTCAACATCTAACCACCTTACAAGTGCAAAAGACGACAAAAGGTACATAATTGCCTATAACGCCATTTCCCCCTTTACAATGAAATTTCGGCATGACCATTCCAAAAATACCACAACATGCCATACATTGACCAAACATCATAACCAATAGCATTTCGCAACAAAGCTTCTTCTTTACACTTTCTCATTCACACCATATCACAAATAATCCATCAAGTCACCGTAATACACCTCATAGCACATATCGACCAAAATCCCATAATTTACACTTATGGAAAATAACAATTTTAGTAACATAATCACACCATACATGTTGATATTTCATCCATATCATGCTCTTTCATCAAACCCACAAGTCATATTTCAAGTTTAATTCACAAAATGGCACATCTTTTACCAAAGGGCAAAAGTGTCCTATTCAACCTTTCCAACACAACCATCATGATCTACACAATACTTCATGCATATAATATGCTAAACCACAAGAATAAATACTTACCCAAGCTTGCAAAGGGATGATCTTGTCCAAAGTGTCCAAAGGGAATAGTTGCCTTAGGGTTTTGGAAAGAGAGAAATGTTTGAGAAAATATCAAAAAGGCATGAGACTTGTAATGACTTAAAAATATGATTTTTCTCTTGTTTTATAGAGCCTTTTAGGTCATCCTTAGCCACTTATTTGACATTAAATGCCATGTCTCTATAGTCAACAAGAATGGGTCATTTTTTCCTTTTGGGCCTTTCCATTTTGGCATTGTTTTGGGCCTCCATTTGGGGCCCAATAACACATATTAGCTTAGCCCACTAAAATTAACGTATAATCCATCGTATATCTCATGTTTAAATAATTCCATAACATCACGACAATATTCACTTACGAGATTCCCTTTCGTAGCCTTAATCGCAAAACTAGACATTCTAGCCGTCCATGGCTTAATTGAACATTTTTGGTAACTTCTTGTGTTTCATGATTTGATCATGTGGAAGTGTATCGAGGTATTTTAAACCTTCACAAGGATTAAATAAACACCAAAGAACCAAAAGAAACCATGGAAAAAAAAATCAACATTGCACTGCGTCGCGAAACAAGCTCGAAAAGACCATAATCCTTGTGCCTTGCGCCACTGCTGCAAAGCAGGGCAAAGTGGCGCAAGTTTGGAAGCCCCTCTGAATCAGGTGGCTTGCGCCACACACCCTGAAACAGGGAGTGGCGCAAGTTTGGCCACTTTGCTGAAATTTTTCCTACTCCGTCTGATACTAGTATATCATCCAATACCTTATCAAAACACTACAAAATAGTGATCTTAATCATCAAGTAAACATGACTCCAAGTCACCAAATAAGGTTAGAAATGTACGGGATATTACAAAGGACATGACCTTAGATAGAAGGGTGCGAAGGTTGAAATTAGGATAAAAGGTTAGTAGGTAGTGGTGTGTTTTGTTGCTTTTCAACATGTTTAGGCTTGGTGGTGTTTGTCATTTCATTAGTCATCTTCTTATTGATACTTGATTTTGATATCTATCATCATCTGTTGCTTATTGTGCTTCAATTATTGCACTATTTTAGTTGCTGGTACAGTTTATTGTTATATGCCATACATTTTTTTAACTTTAATTTGTTACACTTCAGTCGAGGGTCTTTCAGAAATAACTGAGGTAGGGGCAAAGTCTGTGTAAACTCTAACTTCCATGCTATAGGGGGACAAGCACTGTTTAATGAAGAAAATAGACTTAAAATGTTATTTTCATTCCATATTTGTCCAAAGGATGGTAGAGGCGATTTAGGGAGATTTCAACCTGTTTTTCAGAAATAACTGAGGTAGTGGCAACTTCCCTCCTGCTATAGTATCCTAGGCGAAGGTACAAAGTCCAACAATCTCAAAAAAAAATTCCATTTTACAACACACTTCTAGATATTGACATCCCAAACGAACCCATTTACGTCAAACGTGATATCCGGAGTTCTTCTAATTCAAATTCACTTTTGAAAGTTTCTATGAACTACATAACTTCTTAGATATCATAATATGGTCTTAAATTAATTAAACACTGACCTATCCATTCCCGGATTAATCTAGACTATACCATACTTGGATTTTACCCAAAACTAGCCTAGCTTGAAATTTTTAACTCTTTATTTGGGGAGAATCTTAACCCAAATTTTGGCTCACAAGACTATACCATAACAACGGAAAGGATCATTACAACAGATACCAATTTACACATCATAAGTCCTCGAATGATCCATCAATAAAATGAGGTAAGATTGAAGTAAGAAAAGTACCTGAATCCTCAAACAAGTGAGGGTACTTGATGCATATATCCTTCTCAGTCTCCCAAATGGACTCCTCAATAGGACAGTGCTTCCACTGGACTTTTACTGATTGGATCTCCGTAGTACTCAACTTTTGAACATCTTGGTCAAAAATTACTAATGGTTCCTCCTCGTACGAAAGGTTCTTGTGAAGAAAACTTAAGTCCCACTCAATTATGACCATCCCCATGGTATTTCTTGAGTATGGAAACATGAATTACTGGATGTACTCCAGACAGGCTTGGAGGCAATGCCAACCTATAAGCTACCAGACCAACATCATCAAGAACCTCAAATGGACCAATGTACTGTGAGATAAGCTTTCCCTTCATACCAAATCACATGACCCCCTTCATGGGAGATACCTTTAATAACACATACTCCCCTGGTATGAAGTACTCCATCCATCCTATTTTATGTGACCTACTTTCCTTTTTTGGTCCGTCCCAAAAAGAATTTCACTTTTCCTTATTTGGCAACTTTTTAAAGGCACAATTACTCTTTTACCCTTATTGGTCCAACTTAATTAAAAAGTGAATGCATTACCTTTTATTTTTTAAATAAAATCAATACAAGTACATTTTTAATTGCAAAGGACAATATGGTAAACATTATCAAGTCAAACCTTATTTCTCAAACTCCGTGCCCAGTCAAATTAGGCCACATAAAATGGGACGGAGGGAGTACATATCTCTCACCTTGTGGGCAGTATATTCCTTTGGTCTACTTTGGGTTGCCAACAACTTGTCTTGAATAAACCTCACCTTTTCTTAAGCTTCCTTCACCAATTCTATATCGAAATGCTTCACATCACCAACCTCAAACCAACCTATGGGTGATTTATACCTTCTCCCATAGAGTACTTCAAATGGGGCTATGTCTATACTAGAATAATAATTGTTGTTGTATGAGAACTCACACAATGACAGAAATTTATCCCAATGACCCCTTAATTAAGCCACGCATGCCCGAAGCATATCCTCAAGCACTTGAATAGTCCTCTCAGACTGATTTTCAGTCTGAGGATGAAATGTAGTACTAAAGACTGAAAAGCAGTACTAAGATCAAGCTTGGTGCCTAACTTTTCATGCAACTTGTGCCAAAATTTGGAGGTAAACTACGTACCTCTATCGGATATGATAGATATTGGCACCCCGTGCAACCTTAAAACTTCCTTGATATAGATCTTACCACATACCACTTTGCTCTTAATCGTGTTCAGCTTTGCATCCTCAAATTGTTTAGCCTTAGTTTGATCAAGGAATGTTGACTTTACCTCCATACTAGCCAATACTCCACCCCTTTCAGACACTTCAAATTGCATAAACCGCATTGCTAGAGTTTGGATCTCTCTAGACAAAGGTCGCCTTGACACTCTCAAATAAGACAAACTGCCCAAACTCACTGATTTTTGGCTCAATACATCTGCCGCCACATTTGCCTTTCTCAGATGGTATTAGATGGTAACAATATAATCTTTCAAAATCTCTATCCACCGCCTTCGTCTCAAATTCTATTCTTTTTCAGTGAAAACATATTGTGAACTATGATGGTTCGGTGAACACCTCACACTTAACACCATAGAGGTAATGTATCCATATCTTAAGTGCCAAAACCACCGCTGCGAACCCCAAATCATGAGTTGGATAATTCTTCTCATGAGGCTTCAATGGTCTCGAAGCATAGGCAATCACATTCCTGTCGTGCATCACCACAACACCCAAACTAGAGCGTGAAGCATCACAAAACACAATAAAATCCTTACCTTCAACTGGAAAAACAAGTATGGGAGTTATGGTCAAAAGAGACTTGACCTTTTAAAACCTCTCTTCACACTCATCAGACCAAACAAATGGTACCTCCTTCTGTGTCAGTCCTCTCAAATGAGTACCAATGGAGGTAAAGTTATTGACAAACCAGCGATAATAGCTAGTAAGATCCATAAAACTTTGAACCTCAATCACAGAGCTAGGTTAAACCCAACTCTTGATAGCCTCAATCTTTTAGGGATCTACCATCACCCTCTTCTCAGAAACCGCATGCCCTAAAAAGGCCACATAAGACATCCAAAACACATATTTAGAGAACTTAGCATAAAGCTGCTTCTCCTTTAAAATCCCCAAGACTATACAAAGGTGACATGTATGTTTGCCCCTACTCTTGGAGTAAAACAAAATGTCATCAATAAAAACAATCACAAATGAATCCAAGAAAGACTTGAATATACCATTCATCAAACTCATGAATGTTGTCGGTGTATTAGTTAACCCAAAGGACATCACTAAGAACTCATAATGTCTATATCGAGTCCTGAATGTTGTCTTTGGTATATCCTCAATCCGAATCTTTAGCTAGAGATACCCTGACCTCAAATCTATCTTAGACAAAACTAAAGCACCCTGCAACTAGTCAAAAAAATCATCTATTTAGGCCAAAGGGTACTTATTCCTGATGGTAACCTTATTCAATTGCCTGTAGTCTATACACATTCTCATGCTACTATCCTTTTTCTTAATGAACAACACTGGAGCACCCTAAGGTAAAGTACTAAGACGAATGAATACCTTATTAAGTAACTCCTGTAACTGAGTCTTGAGATCTCTTAATTTAGTTGTAGCCATATGATAGGAAGGGATAGAGATTGGGTGAGTTCCTGGCTCTAGATCAATGTAAAAGTCAATGTCTTGATCCGGAGGCATACCAAGCAAGTCGTGGAAAATACCTCCTAAAATTTTGGAACTATGAGAACTGACTTAATAAAATGGACCTCTGCACTAACATCCCAAAGATGTGCCAAAAAGTCCAAACTCCCCTTCCCAACTAGCTTCTTAGCTCGAATAAAGGAAATTATTTTTACAGGTCCAGACTTAAAAACACCTTCCTGTTCTAACTTATCCATCCTCTGCATTTCTAAGATCACAATTACAATTCAGAACAACATGATACAGGGATAACCAAGTCATACCCAGGATGATATCAAAATCACCAAATCTACCCAAGTCTGAAAACCCAGAAACATAACATGCACGATACACTTAGGTCACTACCACAGAGTCTCCAACCAGAGTAGATACATATACGGGTGAGTCAAGAATATCACAAACCATGTCTTAGCCCAAGGCTAATCTAACAAATACATAAAAATAAGTGGAACCCGAATAAAACAAGACTGTAGCCATCCAATCACAGACGAGAATAGTACCTATAATGATCGTATCTGAAGCCTCTGCCTTGGATTTACCTAGAAAGCCATAGAAATAATTTTATTATCGATCTAAGCAACCTCTCTAGTAGGCTGAGTACCACCTCTCCCTGTATTATCACCACCTTAATTTCCACCATGGCCACCTTGAGGATTACCATGCCCACCCTGTGGACGACCTCTACCATTACCACCTCCACCTCTACCAGCTAGAACCATAAATCTAGACTGTTACTGACCCTGTGGACTAGTCTGCCTACTATTAGGACAGTCCCTCCTAAAGTACTCAAGAACACCACAAGTAAATCAAGCTCGATCAAGAAAGGGCCTGCTAGCAGAGGAATATAAAGCCCCTTAGCTTCTTACAACAGAAAAGTATTGAGTGGTCCCTAATGGACCCCCTGTAGATGCTGACAAAGCTGAATATTCTGGGAGAGCTGGATAAGCCTAACGACCATAGCCCCTAGAGTATGAACCGCTGAAGTTACCAGCATTCCGACCTTTCTTTACTACTACCTTGTCCTGGCCAACCTGTTTGACTCCTTCTACCTTCTTTACATAATCAACAACATCATTAAAAGTCTTTCCAACATAAGTTATTTATACAGCTAGAACCTGCAAATCAGTATTCAAACCTTTCACAAAGAGGTGGATCCTCTCCTCCTCAGTACCAAGCAACTGAGTAACATATCAAGACAAGGCATAAAACTTACCCTCATAGGCTGCAACAGAAATACTGCCCTGCTCAAGGGGCAAAAACTCATCCTTCTTATGGTCACGAAGAGTACAGGGTACATATTTCTCCAAGAACAGAGTATAGAACTAAGTCCATGTCAATGGAGGTAAAGCTAGAAACCAACTTTCCATATAAGCCTTTCACCACTGCTTTACTTCACCCTGCAGGTGGAAGGTTAAAAATTAAACGCCATGCTGCTCCACAATGCCTATTTTATGCAGCCTTTCATAACAATCAACTATGAAGTCAAAAACATCCTTTGTCTCAGAACCAACAAAGGTGGGATGTTTCATCTTCAGAAAGTTAGTCAACATATCATGTTCAGTCCCATTCATGACAGGGCATAGCACTGAACTAGGGAAAACCTCCATCCTTGAGACCTCATCTATCCTAGGAGAAAAAGTAGCAGCAGGTTGCACCCCTAGAAACTGGTAAGCATGCACTGTAGGCATGGCTCCTATACTTGCCAGCCCACTAGAAAAACAAGTACTTACTGAATCACCTCAGACGACATCGATAGAGGAGTTGCACTTACCAAAACTGGTATTGCCTTCTCATTTTCCAAAACCTACTTATTCACAACCTTATTATGATGGTCCTAGGGTTGGGGAGGTGTTTTAGATCTCCCTCAGGCTAGGTTAGCTGCAGCTCGGGATCTACCTCTGGCGGTGTTGCCTAACCTCTTCCTCTCTTTTTACCTTATTCTCTGCCTCTAGTAGCAGGCTCTGCAACTGGAGCTGGCGCAGGAGTTGCTACTCTAACCCCGTTGGCTCTCATATTCACTATTTGTGAATAAAAGAATGAAGAGGTTAGATACCAATTTGGATTGCCATATACCAATTAGGATCAAGTTATATCACAAAAGAAGAAAGAGAGTTATAATTTTCTAAAATTTTATAGCCTCTCAAAGTAAAGTACGGACGTCACTGTACCATTTTGCAAAACTCTACTTCATTTAGGTATAATTAGTTCAACAAACCTAGGGCTCTAATACCAACTTTTTCATGACCCTAAACCTATCGCGAGTCATACCCATACTATCCCTCCGATGGGAGAACCATTTAACCCCAATCACCCAACACTAATACTTTACAGATTTTAAAGGTGAAATAGCAATTTCATTAAGCATCCAATTATCTTGAATAATTCTAATAACCAACGCGTGCAAAAAAAATACTAATGTCTAAAATACCCCCAAAAATTGGAAGTCACTGTACGAAAACATCTAACAATGCCAAACTAAAGGTACAACCAAGAAAACCAAAATAGTAAAAATGTCTATGTTTGAAACAAGTGGACAAGAACTATAAGTGGGATGACTCATGACTTCCCGAAAGATGTAGCTCACCCGTGAGTCCGAACGATCACTTGCTACAACTGAGGTCTAGTCAAAGCCACTGGAATATGCTCTGCGCTCAACAAAAAGAAGAGTACATGTAGTATCAGTACAAAGCCACTATGTAGTGGTAGGTCATCAGCAAACTCAAAATAATAAATATGAACACATAACCAACACTTTGTAAACAAGTACAACCATGTAACACTTAGCAATTATACCTCTACTTAGCCTTTCTCAGCAATACCAATAATTTAGACAAGTATTGGACAATTCAAGCAATGCACCAAGTCAATAACATGACTAATAACAACAAACTTAATCTTACCACAATTACTCTTTTCAATAGACTTCAATAATTATTTACACAATTCATGTAGGTCAATATCCCAGACTACTCATGGATCCAAATAACAACAATAGTATCAACTAGTTCACTCAAGGAACCCGAAATATCAAGAACAGCATAACCCAATACACTCAAGAAACTGTTAACCTCACCAATACTATGTACACACATGCTATAGGTCTTATAGTTGCCCACTAGCCATGACCTGCAGGTGACGAGCTCAGTCCATGTACCAAGTAACCCAGACATCTAGTTTCTGCCACTCTTATCCCAAACCAATGTTATACCACCCTTATTCCATTATCCCCACCCTTATACTCCCTGAGTTCCTCCAATTCCATGACGATGGCGTTTATTGGTTCATCTCATAATAACAACTCATGTAACAAAAGGTATAATCATAATATGAAATAACACCACCACAATTGCACTTCAAACAAGCCTTTTATAAAAACTCATTATAGGTGATTAAACACTTGTAATAACATCCAACAAGTCAACATTCACAGCATGTATTGCAACAAGTAAACAAAGAGGCAGTTAACATACACACATAAACTAAATTGAGTTTTAACTACTATTAAACCATTACTTACCTCAATCCAAGCTTTGAACTTGCTTTAACAAACTTGAGCTTTGCTATTTCTTCCAATTTCAGCTTGATTATCGTCAAAAAAACAAAAAACAACCAACATTCAAACAATGACCTAGCAATTACAAGGATTATCACCTAGTCCCAAAACCCCAAGGCCAAAATTATAATCATTCCCTCATTCTAGGATTTTTTACCTTCATTCCACCTTAATTCTACCAATTTCATGTTTATAAAGATGAATTCTAAGAATGCAACCATAATTCATCTATCTTTACCCAAAACCCAAGGGTTTCACCATATTTTCACTCAATTATACCAGAAATTCTACCTAGATCAAGTCAAATCCTCCCCCATACTCAAACCTTAGTGATTCTAAGGATTAATCTTTGAAACACAATTTAAATGGGTTGATTTACTTACCTTAACGAAGGATTTTGGTTGAAAATAGGTTGAAATCGCCCTAAATCACCTCTCCCAGTCCTTGGACGAATATGGAATATAAATAACATTTTAAGTCTATTTTCTACATTAAATAGTGCATGTTCAGCTATAGCATCCCATTTCCACTATAGCGGCATTGCAATAGTGGGATTCATGCGTTATGGAGAAATTGACCAACGTTGACTCCTACTATGGCATTCCTGCTATAGCGGGCTGTGGTAGAGGCCTGCCTCTTGCTATTATGGTATAGGTGGATGTAGAAAGTCCAAAAATCTAAGAAATTTGACCATTTTACAACACACTTCTAGATATGACATCCTGAACTAATATTTTTACGTTAAACGCGATATTCGAAGTTCTACTAACCCAAATTCACTTCTGAAAGTTTCAATGAACTTCTCAATTTCCTAGCTATCATATTTACACACTTTCCTTTATCAATCTAGACCACACCATACTTGGATGTCACCCATGACTAGCCTAGTTTGAAATTTCTAAGTTTTTATTTAGGGAGAATCTTAACCCAAATTTTGGCATGCTAGACTATACAGTAACGTCGGGGTCATTGCAATAGATACAAACCTACCAATTGTTCATCCCCAAACAATCAATCAAGAAAATAAGTTAAAAATGAAGTAAGAAAAGTACCTGAATCCTCAAACAAGTAAGGGGACTTGACGCTCATATCCTTCTCAGTCTCCCAAGTAGCCTCCTCAACAAGGCGGTACTTCCATTGGACTTTCACTTGATTGGATCTCCTTAGTCCTCAACTTTTGAACATCTTGATCAAGAATCGCTATTGGTTCCTCCTCGTACGAAAGGTTCTTGTCAATCAAAATTGAGTCCCACTTAATTATGTAGTCACCATCCCCATGGTAGTTTTTGAGCATAGAAACATGAAATATCATATGAACTTCTGATAGGCTTGGAGGCAATGCCAACCTGTAAGCTATCGGACCAACATCATTAAGAACCACAAACAGACCAATGTACAGTCATGACCCAAATCACAGATTGTGCATGCAATTGTCCAACTCTATCCTAGATAGGAGAACCCTTACCACACAAACTTTAATCACTGTGGAAAACATTGCTAAAACCTTAAACATTAGTAAATAATAAACCTTTCTTTTAAAACCAAACTTGTTACAAAATACATTGCAGAAACTAATTACACAACTCCCCAGAACCTAGTCTAAATATGTACAAGAGCACTAAATAAATGAGGGACGGCTCAAGACACAACATTCATGTAAGAGTAGAATAATAGGAGCTATTGAAGAATAATCACCGCTGCACCTATAAAACCTTAAACTAACCTACAACATGGCTA
The DNA here is from genome assembly GCA_031232105.1 of Capsicum rhomboideum. Taxonomy (NCBI): domain Eukaryota; kingdom Viridiplantae; phylum Streptophyta; class Magnoliopsida; order Solanales; family Solanaceae; genus Capsicum; species Capsicum rhomboideum. Next base: position 35,873,195 of record CP124716.1, read on the forward strand.
TATCCCCAAAAGGAGATATAGTAAGTATAGTATCAAAACAACCATACATAATGGTAGGTATCATCGTTCTTCCAAGATTAGAAACATATAACAACATATAGCAAACAAAAAGAGATCATGACAAACATAAAGGCTTAAAAAATGTACATACTTAACTTACTTCAACTTCCAACCTTACTGTCTTTCCTTTGCTATAGCATTATAAATTTAACCTCAGAGTGTGACTAACTGACACAATCCCATGAATCAACCTAACCCACATCTATTACACCCTCACCTTGTTACAATAATCTATACCTCTCTCTCTCTCTCATTAATCCTCTTTCATGACAACCCTCGCTCTCTGTTCTACTACCATTAACCATAGGAATTGCAACAACTAAGATAATTATTAAAGCAGCAACAGCTTTGCAAGAAGAGACACTATAATACATATCACGTATATAACTATACACACAAGAGAATAACATATATACATAATCTTGGACATACCTTCTATTCATACTTTGCTGAAATGCACAATTATAACCATTAACATAACCGGTCTACACAAAGAACCATAATATCTTATCAAATACATGGAACTATCAAACTTTACAAATCATGGCGTACACACATACTAGGGTCAACAGGGACCCTTCAATTATGACCTACAGGGGATGAGATCAGTCCATGTCCTAGTACCAGCATGGTACCCGATCCACCTATCAATGTCGGCGTGACATCGAATCCCAGAAAACTAGTGCCTTCCACTCTTATCTCAAACCAAGTGTATACCACCCTTATTCCAACATCCCCACCCTTATCCTCCCTGAAACCACTAATTTTGTGAGGATAAACCTTTATCGGTTCATCTCATAATAACCAACAACACCAGAAATAAGTACAATCACAAAATGAGATAAATCAACCACAATTGTATATCAAACAAGGTTCTTTTTACCAATCTTATTATAAGTTATCAATTTCCAACCTTGCATACAATAATTAACAAGTTCATAATTCCAGGTAAACAATAATTATCCACTAACACATAAAATTACAAGTATGCTCGAAGGCTAATTCACCACTTATTCAAATGAGCATTTTCAAGAGGAATCATAAATCACAAAATCATCCAAAGACTAATTAATCACGTATCCATTTTAGTAGTGCCCAATCTACTAAAATTGATATCTATATTCTAATTCAACATTCTATTTCATTCATCAATATAACCCTCTTTTATTCCTATCGAAACTGGTAAATTCAATTACTAACTAGTAACCCTTACATCTAAGTCATCACTAAGTTCAAGATACTATTCCATTAGCTGATTATTCAACTGCTCAACTCTATTCAACTTCTAATTCTAGCTTTACTCATACACCTTTACATATCTTACTTCTTAACACTTAGCTAAACTTGACTTTAGGTTCTTAAGTTATGAAACCACATCCTCTTATCACAATCAATTCTCCTAATTATCATTTAGAAAAAATATCTCATATTCCACGAACACATAACATCAAATTCACCCTTTTGAAGATATTAAAGACTAGCTTTATATATTACAAGTTTACCTAATTCCTCTATTGTTATCCCATAGTCACATATTAAACTTGTAAATCATCAAATAAGTCATACAAATACAAACACCCAACAAGAGATCCATATAAAACACAACTGTTGACACCTAATTTTGGCCCTCCCTTACTAAATTTAATCTTGAGTTTCTTCGATATTAAATAAAATCAAAATATTTGTTTTATCCGGATAAATACTTCCTAAAATATTTATTCGGGTTGGTTTTGTCATTTAAGTGACGAATTATATGTTTTGTATTCATGGATACGAATTATACGTTAACATACTATAGGACCCCTTTGGAATGTAACACCTTTGGAACCTTAGGATAATGATCACTAAATACGATACATGTAGATATCCACTGTTCACCAACCTCAGATGCAATACCTTAGAACAATTGGAGCTTTTGACATGTTAGCCAATGAACATGAGACAACCGATGGACATGAGTCATATGATTCACCATTGACCAATGAGTAAGGAATATATGAGTAACTCTAGCCAACTATCGGATACGGAATACCTTAGAGTATTTCAGAATCGAATGAGTATTTTGACAATGTGAACACCATATGTTGCAGAAAGATATAGAGAAGTAACCTTACGTACCTTTACTTCCAAGTAAGAGTACACAAGTCTATATATGAACACAACAGTCCAGCTTCTTCCTTATGTTTCACTCTACAATATAGGTACACAATGAAACTCTTGTTAACGATCATTTACCGTATAAACGTACAAAACGACAATGAACTATATGACAGCCATATAACTCTATTTCACTCCTTACAATACAACTCACTGAATTATCATACTAACAAAACCTTAACATTACACACATTGACCAAGATTTCGTACAACAATAGCATTTTGCATCACACTTACCCTTTATGCCTTCTCATTTCCATCCCGTCACATTTACGCTTATCAATTTGCCTCATAACAACATATAAACAACCATCCACATTTAATACAGTCCAACATGCCTTCATAAGACACTTTAAAGTCATTAAAATGACATCACAAGTTGCTAATTATATCCAAAAAGTGTATAGGGGCCTTCGGGGATCAATGGGAGACAAAAACACACAAAATGAAAATCTGGAGGTGACCTACGCTGCCACCTGCGCCCTCAGGTGGCTGACCTGAACCCATATATGTGCTTTGGCAGAATCCATAGGCATCTGCGTTGGCATCTGCGCCCGCAGGTGCCTCCGTCTGCAGGGGCGGATGCCTGTTTGGTCCGAAATGGCCTCTTTTTGGGTCTTTTAATGCCATAAATGGTCCATGATCATAACCAAACTCTTTTTTAACATATTTTTGATCATATAACATGCCAAATACCAGCCATGGCCTTACATCACACATACAACACCCAAAACTACATTTTACGGGCAATACGCCACCAAAACCATAACCAATTTCACCATGGAAATTCCAAACGTTATACACCATGAAAAAACAAGTCAAGACTATAATCACATATCACATGTCAATATTGAATCCATAAGGTCCACTTCCTTCAAGACCACAAGTCCATGTTCAAGTTTACAAGACACAATCATGCTCCAATTTAGCAAACATGTCACCCTTACACACATAGTGAATTCTCAATACATCACCAACATAACCAACATCATATAAACCATCTAACATGCATAAAATATATTAAACCATAATAATAAACACTTACCAATACTCACCAAGTGATGATCTTTGGCCAAAAGGATGAGAGCTTAGGGTTTGTGGAAATATTGAGAAAATTCTAGAAAAGGCATGGGTGTCCAAATGATATAAAATCTGATTTTCTTTGCTTATATAGACCCTTTAAGGTCATCCTTATCCCATAACTTTGGTCAATAATTGATTTGTGGATTTGGTCTTGCAAGAATGGATCAAGAATGGGTTAATTACCCCTTTTGGGCCATATCTTGTATGCTAATATTTGGGCCTCATTTAACTCATTATAAATTGTTAATTGAGCCCACCAAGTGAATGAATATATATATATATATATATATATATATATATATATATATAGGTCCCTCAAGTCACTCTTATCCATCTTTTGGCATTAAATGCATGGTTGATTGGTCAAATGGAAGATTAGAAGAATGGGTCAACTTGTTATATTGGGCCATGTCTTCTTGTTCATTTTGGGCTTCATATTTGGGCCCAATAATACAAGATTTATTAAATGCCCATAATTCGATATAAAATTCATCTATTCTCTCATGCTTTCATTTTTCCATCAATGTACATGTAATCGTATAAGTTAGGCAACATACGCAGTGTTACACCTCCCACGAGGATCTAATCCCTTGTACTAGGCTTAATATCAATTAACTCATCAATAACATTACATAATACATACCTTTTGCTCTCGACACTTAAGTAAACATTGTTCAACGTTGTCAAGAAGGGTTTGGTAGGTACGGGGTGTTATAGTAACAAGTATGTACAGAAATGCCCAAAGTGCCAGATACACGGACACTTGATTCGGATGCCTCTACATGAGCTTTACGCAATAAGTTCACCATGGCCGTTCGTAGCATGGGGTATGGACGTCATTGGTCCGATAGAACCGGCAGCATCAAATGGATATAGATTCATCTTAGTTGTTATTGATTATTTCACAAAATGGGTAGAAGCTATCTCATACAAAGCTGTGACTAAGAAAGTTGTTACAGATTTTGTCAGGAACAACTTGATTTACCAATTTGGAATACCAGAATCAATCATTACAGATAATAGAGCTAACCTGAACAGTCACTTGATGAAAGAAATTTGTGAAAAGTTCAAAATCACTCATCGAAATTCGACTGCGTATCGTCCCCAAATGAATGGAGTTGTAGAAGCCGCCAACAAGAACATCAAGAGGATATTGAGGAAAATGATTGAAAACAACAGATCTTGGCACGAGATGTTGCCTTATGCTTTGTTAGGATACCGTACGACAGTCAAAACTTCGACTGGGGCAACTCCATATCTATTGGTTTATGGAACTGAAGCCGTGATACCTGCCGAGGTAGAGATACCTTCCTTGAAGATTATTCACTGAGCAACGAAGAATGGGTTCGTGCTAGATGTGAACAACTCATGCTAATCGATGAAAAGCAAATGAAGGCCGTATGCCATGGTCAGCTATACCAGCAACGTATGATTCGTTCCTTCAACAAGAAAGTGAGAACTCGCATGTTTGAAGTAGGACAATTGGTTCTCAAACGCATATTTCCCCATCAAGAAGAATACAAAGGAAAGTTTGCTCCAAACTGGCAAGGACCATATGTGGTACGTAAAGTGCTATCTGGAGGGGCCCTAATCCTGTCCGAGATGGATGGTCAAGAGTGGACCAAGCCAATCAACTCCGATGCGGTGAAGAGATACTACGTCTGAAGATAGTCTCTTCTCTATGTTTCCTTTCCTTGTAATCGTTCTTTTCTTAGTGTAATTGTTTTATGCTTTGTGGTAGCTTAAATATTTATTCCCCTTTATGTACGAACTATGTTTGACCTGAATTCTCAAGAATGAGATACGTAGGCGGCCTATGTCGGCTTCGGTCAACTCCTTAGGAAAATCTATCTTTCACTTTTATGTATGAACTACGTTTGACCTGAATTCTCAAGAATGAGATATGTAGGCGGCCTATGTCGGCTTCGGTCAACCCCTTAGGAAAATTTATCTTTCCCCTTTATGTACGAACTACGTTTGACCTGAATTCTCAAGAATGAGATACGTAGGCGGCCTATGTCGGCTTCGGTCAACCCCTTAGGAAAATCTATCTTTCCCTTTTATGTATGAACTACGTGATGACCTGAATTCTCAAGAATGAGATACGTAGGCGGCCTATGTTGGCTTCGGTCAACCCTTTAGATTTTTCTATATCTATCTAGCGTAGTCCTGAACTACGTTTGACCTGATTCCTGCTTCAACGGGATACGTAGGCGCCCCAAAGGCTCGGTCATATCACCCCAGGAAATGGAAACTGGGGCAGAATTTTCGAGAAGGAATCTCGAAAATTCCAAATAAGAAGATCATTTTTTGGCAAAGAAAATGGAGACCAACAAAGATTTTGGGAGAAAGTCTCGAATTCCCCAAAGGCCGAGATCATTTCAAATAGCATCTAACTGGGGCAGAAATTTTGAGGAAATCCTCAAAATTCCACTAATACTTTAGAATGAATTCCAAATTCCCCAGCACCGAGAGTTCAAAGTCAACCTTAGAAATCACTAGCTGTGATATAGTGCAAATAGTCTAAATCCCCAGCTGTGACAAGCCTTTGCAAAACTACTCTATTAAAATTCCCCAACAACAACAATGAGTTTTCGGGATCTTTCATTGGATGTCGGACATGGACAGGCCTCAAGAGGGAGACGTTCGTTGAGCTAGCACATGACATGACTGGCAAAGTTTTTCTAAAAATTTCACACAAGTTTTCAAATCTATGATTTCAAAATCATAATTATTTTTGAAAATCTATACATATTTTCTTGACTAGTTTTGCCTTACATCTATTTAAACGGGGAGTCATGGCGGAAGTCCAAACATAACAGAGCACCCGGAAGATGGCAAGGAGCAAACCAGGGATCTAAGGAGGTCAACGCGGAGTAGTTTCACCCAAAACTAACAATTTTCTTGTGGATGCAGGGATCACCGTACATAAATAGGGTCTCTTTCAAAATCCCCTAAGCAAATCAAGAACCGCACCAAAAGCGTATAATGCTCAAGAACGGTATTCTTGGACAACTCCAAAGATGGGTTGAATAACTCATTCAGGATCAAGGGCCTCTTGATTTATCTATCCGGCTTCGAAAGATGTGGATGTCAAACAAAAGCGTCTTATCCTTGTTATGAAGATTTTATTCAAGACTTTTCCTAATAGTAGTCTCTAGTAAAAGCGACTTTGTGTCTACTAAATGGTTTCCTTGAGCGCAGGTATACGCAAAAGAGTCGGCATAACGGAACGATCAAAGAGATCACCTGACAAGGAAGCATAGGGACATCCTCCTCCAATCCGTCATGGTTTAAAATGAACTTATAACGTTCGAAAGTGGTACATTCAAAGGAATCAACACATCAACCAAATAGCCAAAGGCCATCTTATTACATCAAAGCCGAAAAGCCTGACGCTGGTCAATGCAGGCATCATCGAAAAAATTTATCTTATTGCATCCCATTATATCCGATGCCTCTCATTGCATCCCAATGCATCCCAACGCATCCCATGGCATACCAATGCATTCCATTGCACCATACTGCATCATATCGCATTCCATTGCATCATACTGCATCATATCGCATTCCATTGCACCATACTGCATCATATCGCATTCCATTGCATCACATTACATCCTGATGTATCTCATTGCATCCCATGGCATCCCATTGCACCATATCGCATCATATTACATCCCATCACATTCCATTGCATCATATTGCATCATACCATATCGTATTGCATTCCATTGCATCATATGGCATTGTATTCCATTGCATCATGTTGCATCCCATCATATTGTGTCACATAACTTTTAATTGTGTTTCATTATATGTCATCTTAGCTCATTGCAGGCCATTTCATTCCATGCCAAGAGGGCCATGTCGAGAGGGCCATTTCATTCCATGCCAAGAGGGCCATGTCGAGAGGGTCATTTCATTTTATGCCAAGAGGGCCATGCCGAGAGGCCTATTTCATTTCATTGCCGAGAGGGCCATTTCATTCCATTGCCGAGAGGGCCATTCCATTTCATGCCAAGAGGGCCATCATGCCATTCAGATAAGTCTCCATAATCGCTCACCATACAAGACAATAGAGTCTGGTTTTGGAAGATGCTTTGGAGCACCTATATCCGTTGACCATGCGAAGATAACATAATCTAGCGTCGAGGATATCTCAGCATTTTATATCTGTTGATCACGCAAAAGGCGATGTAGCCGGCGTCGAGGATATTTCAATACTTCACGAACTAGCATTTGAATGCATCAACATATTAAAGTTGAAGAAGTACATGATCCAAAGGGATGTTTTTAAGTCGTTATACGAAGACAAACAACAAACTAGACTTCCCAGGAATTGACAATTTGAAGGTCATCTGTAAGTCATAATATTCGAGATCGGACAGTGTGTGAGATTTGCTTAGAATTGATAGTCCATGGGTCATTCATAAGTCGCAACGATATCCTAATCGGATAGTATGCAAGATCACCCAAATATCGATAGTTTGAAGGTTATCCATAAGTCACAAACTAAATCCTCACCGGAGAATATGCGAGATTACCAAATTGGTAGGTCCGAGGGTTATCTATAAGCCGCGCCATATCCAAGATTGATTATGCGCAGGATTACCCAAAGACCGATAATTTGAGAGATATCTATAAGCCATATTATATCCAAGGTTGGATGATGTGCAGGATTGCCCGAAAGCTAGCGATTCGAGGGATATCTATAAGCCATCTCTTATCCAAGGTCGGATAATGTGCAGAATCACCCAAAAGCTAGCAACTCAAAGGATATCTATAAGCCGCCTCATATCCAACATCGAATGATGCGCGAGATTACCCAAAGATTGACAATTCAAGGGATATCCATAAGTCGTATCGATAATAAGGATGCGCAGGACTTATCTGAGGTCATATACGAAATCATACCGATAGACGAGAAGGTTATCAAACAAAAGATCAAACGATTGCAGGGATCGTTCTACCCAAAATATCGTCGGTGGCCAATAGAGTCACCCCATTTTGAAGAAAAATCAATTGCCAAAAGTCCATCATATCCAAAAACCAAGATGGTTGTTGTACCTATACTGTTATGGAAAACATTGTCTTCCAAAAGCAGGGTCAGGAAAAGACAGCACCATTGATCAGAAATAATTCACACAGGAATATGGTAAAAAGACTCTATCCCTCAGTGAATTATGTTTATTGCTAACAATTTTTGTTTGAGATGTTATCGAGAGCATCCGATAGGGCGAAAATCTCAAACCAAAACCACAAGTGCGGACGACTCCAAAAAGGATGCAGCACAACGTGGAACTTTTTCTTAGCAGCGAACTGGGACATAGTCCGAAGAGGAATATCAAACTCTTTGGGCGCGAGCTAAAAGACACTTCCACCGCCATCAAACCACACCCCTATCAGAAGGCATGCGGGTATTTGGGATTCTCGGTTTCAGTTTCTCTTTCTGAAGTACTTCTAAACTCACACCGGAAGTAACTTTTCTTTTCCATCAAATCTGAGTGACAATACACCTAGAGACTTGGAAATTATGCCCTGGTAAATTCTTACCTATGGATGTGAAGAGATCTACATTCATGTTTAAGAGTTTACAAGTCTCTTTTCCATACCTCATCTTACTTGTCACTCGTCCCGAGCCAAAGGTTGTTTTCAAATAAGCGATTACCTTTTCTACTGATTGAGTCGAACTACAAGCAGTCTGATTCCTTGAATCTCGGGGCTATGTAGGTTGGGCTCTATTTTGAAAACTCGACTGCATTCCAACCTCCCCCAATCTCCTCTTATTCCCCAGCTTTTCGGTTTTATCAAAATTTGAAATCGAGATAGCTTGTGAATTCTTTGAAAATCGTGCTTAAAAATCAAGCTTTACGAACTACAAGTGGCATGAATTCTCATGAAACCTGAGATATGTAGGAAACCCAATACCAGGGTCCGGCCATAATTCTTTGAAAGTTCGTGCGAAAACAAAGTGCTTTTAAGAGACGAATTTGTGGTCGGCCAAAATTAGGAACGTCAAACTCCCTTTGCCCAGGGTTACTTGCATTCACCCTACCCAAAGGGAGGGGGCAGTTGTTGACACCTAATTTTGGCCCTCCCTTACTAAATTTAATCTTGAGTTTCTTCGATTTTAAATAAAATTAAAATATTTATTTTATCCAGATAAATACTTCCTAAAATATTTATTCGGGTTGGTTTTGTCATTTAAGTGACGAATTATATGTTTTTGTATTCATGGATACGATATCGTATAATTTTGGTCGCTTAAATAATTATTTTATCAGATATTCAAGTTTTAATCGAAATCCTATCTTGAAATTAATTCAAATAGGTAAAATCTTGACTTAAATATAATTTGGTTTTAAATATAATTTATTTGGAAAAAATATTTATTTAGTTTTATTAAATCAAGAAACTCGAGGTTAAATTGGCTATTAATTTGTTTCAAATTTTTTGATTCAACTTGGTCGATTTGGTGAATTTGGTCGTGTTTGAAATTAATTGGATTACGATTGCAATGCAATTGACCAATTGATCTTTTAATTCGGTTAAAATTTAACCAAATTGACTAAATCTTAATTCAATTTGGTCATTTTATTAATATAGATTGACTAAAGTGTTGCTTGAATTCCTCCCTTTATTTAAATGATACCAGCCCAATCCCTTTGGCCCATTTTTTCCTTCACCACACCAGCCCACTTCTGCAACCCGACCCAACCCGGTCCAGCACAACCCCTATAATCCCTCTTCTCCTTTCTCCTTCACCAAACAACACCCAAACATAACAGCAACCAACGACAACAACTTCACATCTCCGTCAACAGCTCAACCAAAACAACGCCAACGACACCCCTTAATCAATCCAACGACTCCAATAGCCTCAACGTCCATCATTTTGCCTCCGTTTGTACTATCGATGAGCTGTCCATTCTAGAAGCATCGAGAAATTGGACAGGTGGCAATTGTAACGGGTATATTCCCTTCAAAACCGACGATAATTTGTTGATTTCGTACCATGAAGGTACAGTGTTGTGCCTCTACGATTGGTTGATTGAGAATTTTGGTTTTTTCCCCCCAATTTCCCTATGAATTTTATTCCCTTTTTGGTCCAAGTTCATCAATTCACAAGCTGTCAAACCCATTTCTTATCCGAAATTATTCAAATTTCGAACCCTTATTCAAAATTTCCCTTAATACCCCTCTATTTTCCCCTCCATTTGGCAGCCCCAAATTTTCTATAAATAGGCAGTGAGGGTTAGGGGTTGAGTGTGGATTTTTTGGGGAAAAATTGGGGATTCGGGAGGCGCATGCTTCTAATCCCACGTAACCAAAAAATCCTAGAGGGAATACATTTGAGAAATAAAAAATCGATAACTCGTTTGAATTTTTGGCAAAAATCTGAATCGGATTTTGGTGGAATTTTGTCTATTCGAAGCTCATAGTCTCAAGTTTGTTGCTCCGGAAAAGGTAAAAACCCCATCTCATTATATTTTTTATATGTGAAGATAGTGATTGTATGAATGTGTTTCTGGAGTTGTGATTTCTGGTTTGGTATTGGACGTAATGAATAGCTAGACTCATTATATGGTTTGATTGTGGTTATGTTCCTGTGATACCATGTTTCTATGCATCATTAAAAAGGTTTTGAACTTTGCTACTTCATGGAATAATTTACTGACTTCGTTGTAATTCAAGGGTTGTTTGTTCTTGAATAGAGTTAAAAGGTTGTGTTTTTTTGTGATTTTCTTCATATGTTTCAAGAGCCTAGTAATACTCTAATCTTTTTCGTGGTTTGTTTCGTGAGTAAGTGATCAAGACAGTTATTTTTGTTCAATAAAATGCACTGTTTTGGATCAATATGCTAAGACCTTTATGGTCGGTAATGCCATATAAGGCTCTTAGGTAGAATTCTTGAGGCAACTCTTCAGTTGTCCTCAAAGCAGAAAGCAGCGGGACGAAACAGGACCTTTTTAAATAAGTGATTTCCTCCCCAACAGCTTTTGGGTCAAACAGTTTTTTGCATGATTCTATTTAGTTTTGTGTGTTATGAGTTATCACTCTCTTTCATTTTAGTTTGTTTGCATTATTCATGTCTTATTTAGAGTTTCTTGAATGCCATGTTGGTCCATGATACCAACAGAGAAGTTGTGAGAATCAAGTCTGAATTTTGAGTATGCTCAGAAGTCTCTCTCAAACCTCAGATGAAGGAATTGGAGGACAAGACTGCATATCGTAGTTTCATTTTCGCATTCCCAAAAAGATTGAGTTTTTGAATCTATGGCCCATGATTTAGATGTTCCTTACAACTATGATGTAATTGGATCCTAGTGATATCTCAAGATCATAAATTGGTCAAAGAGGTAGAAGGAAAGGACGATGCACGAACCCAGATAAACCGTGTGATAACATGTTTGAAATATTCCCAAATTTTGAAAGTTAGCAATATAGTGCAGGTTTCTGTTGGATTTTCATAAGTTGCTGCAACCTTTTCACTGTTCTTATTTCCCAAATGTTAAAATTCATTCTCTTGATTTTATGCCTGGAGCCAATATGAAATATCAGGAGTGAATCTGGAGATTTTGGATAATGAACTTTCTTTGGTGTCATCTTATTTGAATTGTGGCGCACTAACTTCGAAAGAATTCATTGGGTTCTTTTCTCTTAACCAAACATAGAAGTATTTGGGACTTGTTAGAGGAAATATCATTAATCCTCACTTTTTCATGTCCCTCATTTTTTGAAACTAGATTTCCAATTTTGTTTTCTCGTAGAGTAGTTAATTATTTCTCGTCAAATATGCATTGGTCTGTTGGTTTGATTTTATTTTGAATAATGGATGTTTGACTTAACAATTGCATAGTAATAATGAGATGTCGTTAGTTTGCTGAGAAACAGTAGCATATAGTTAACTAGGAAATTTTATTGTTCAATATACGAATCTTGTTCTCATTTTAGTTCACTTCACAAAGATAGATCCTAATCCTTATTCTCATTTTGTTTGGCATATGAATTCTCCGTTGAGTCCACCTTTGGACTCGAAATTCCCCTGCATGCTCCTGATGGGCCAAAGAGGCCCAAGCCATCGAGTCATCTCTTCAAGGCCCAAAAAATGGGTACAAATTGTGAGAATCGAAATTGAAGAATTTGTAGCTTTAAAAGCTACATAAGGAAGCTAGAATACAAAGTTGAAGACGAAGGCGAATAAAAATAGGCTAAGAGCCTATGAAAAATTGAGGATTAAAGCCGGGAAGGTCCAAACGGGTCCAAAACCCGTTTTTTCTCAACTTTTCTCCATTTATTTATTTACTTGTAATTAATTTTATCTTATGTGTATTTAACTCTTAAATTTGGTTAAATCAAGATAAATCCCCTTCGAGTTATTATTTTTTGTCTTATCTTCATATTTTTCTTTAATTATCGTTTGTCACATAGCATATTTTGTAATTAATAAAATGAGTTTCTTTATGTTTCTTCTTATTACAAATCTTAAAAAAAAAATGGCATCTTGTTTTATCCATGTGTTAGATCGATTTATTTAAGTTAAAGAAAATTCTCCTCAACGTAAGAATTATTCTTCCCCGTAAAAATCAAAACCCTTTTACAATTGGTTGGATTTCATAACTTGTGTAAACTTGGTGTTTTCTTTAAAAAATTCCATTGTTCAAAAACTGATATTTAAAATCACTTTCTTTCTCCTTTCATGAAAATAATTGATGTTATTTTAATTCGGTAAAGAAATCAAATTTATTTTAGGAGAATTTTTCCTTTAAATTAAATAAACTTATTTTCATTTGAATAGAATGAATGCCATAGTTGCAAAATTAATTCAAGATTTTACAAAACAAATTAGCAATGATTTTTTCAAAGATGGTCATTTTTACAAATCAGTCAAATTGTCTTTTGGTCAACCGCTTTCGCGGACGCTTCTTGAGTGCCTTAAAAACCTTCTCAAGGCGTTATCAGAATCTTTACCCATTTTCTCTAATTTTAAAGATTTGTTTCTGTTTTCGAGTCTTTAAAATTATTTTAGTTTTTCTTGATATTTCTATAAAAAATCAAGTGGCGACTCTGTATTTTCTTAAATTATTTTGAAATTTTCTTTAAAGTTTTGAAATAGTTTGAAAAGTCAAAATCAATATTTTTCCAACCCTTCGAGCATAGAAAAAGGGGATAAAACAACAACAACACTGTCACGGCCCAAACTGGTAGGGACAGACAAGAACTATATGTACCTAATTTTCAAGAAATCTATGACACATATGAAATTATAGGATAGTAACAAGCAAGATTTCCAATATAAGTTGTATGTACACACGAGGGAGCTATATGAACCAAAACTGTACAATACAACGATGCATGATGTCCATGAAGCCTCTAGTCAGTTTAACACACTATACTACGAATAACTAGTTGGGGATAGGGCCCGACATACCCAACTAGAAGTCTGTACATATAATTAAAAATACTAGACTTAGACTAGCTCCAGAGAGATATAGAGCTCACCAAAATATCAGCTGAAAATGGCAGTAGAGCCTAACGTGGGCTTCTGTTATCCTGTGAAACTGAGCCTGCATCAATAGTATGTGGCAATATGGAGACGTCAATACATATACAACATGTACTGGTATGAAAGCAGACAGAATAACAGTTAAATAAGTGCGGAAGCTCCTATAAATTAAGTATCAAAGTGAAAGAATTATGAGCATACAAGTACAACATATACGATATGAAACTGTAACCTACGCACCAACCTTATTAGTTCATCGTATAATGTCTAGAAGGGCATTCATTATAATATAGAACCTATAATTTGCCTAGGTGATGTACTTAAAACTATCTGTAGTACAAATAATCATAGGATGGCCTACTGAAGGCGATCTGAATCACATATAAGGCGTACGTCACCCCAAATACATATGACTATGATTTATACGTATAACTGTAATCGCAGTCTGATACAAGGTACCCCCAAGGGCTCACTATGAGGGTCTACCCACAGGCCATAGATGTCATATGTTGGCTCGAGTCAGGAAAAATAGTGCATGACGTTCCAGCTGACTCCAAATGTAAATGATACCACAAAGGTGGGTATACCCAATGTACGTCTTTATTTATTAACCTTCACACTTGTCGGTTTATAATAGCCATAGCTATCTTTTCCTAGTGAGATCCTCCGAACTTTGTATATTTCCAATGGAAACAATATGTAAGGAAACTCTTATACACCTTCACCAATTTCACATGGCATGTTGTATAGGGTCAAGTTTCCCCTTTTTCTGAATTTCATTATACCTTTCATGATCACAAACATCTACTATACCATTACAAAATGTATGTTCTTTTCATTTTACTAAACTCACCGACAGGTGGACATATTTCTACTAACTTCACTCATAACCCCAGTGTACTATTAAATTCACGGCAGTCGATGGAGCAACATACGATAGAGTAGAGCTCTAATCAATCAATACATATACATCATATAAAATATGGTAATATACCTAAATACCTGTACTGTCGTCAGGAGGTGCTTCCTCATTCTGCAGGTCCACTAAAGCGTAAGTGCAATTTTGAGTTCCACTGGGACTGGCTGCTCCCCTGGAACCTCTACCGCGATCAGCAGACTGTACACCGGCTGATTCGGTAGGCCGTGTCATACTACCCATAGGCCTCTGTGGGAATTCTCTCATCATGTGTCCTGGCCTACTACATACAAAGCAAACATTCGTATCAAACCGACATTCGCCTTCATGAAATCTCCCACAGCGCGGGCACAACTGACGAGAAGATCTCGTTGTATGTGATCCATGAATCCCACTACTCTGTTCCGATTAACCATATCTAGACCCTCGAAATTGAGAATGAGCACCTGCTGTGGAATAAGAGGATGAGGGTCGAGGCGGTAACATTCGAGATCCAGATTCTCCTGGGGACAACATAGACTGCCCCATAGGTCTGGCCCTTTTTGATGACCCTTCTTCCGCTTTCTGTATCCTCTTTCTTTGCCTTTGGTCCTCCATTTTCTGCGCAAAGGCCTGAATTCTAGCTATATCCATATCTCGATTTAAGGCAGCAATAGTGCAGTCTCGTACCAAATAAGGCTCCAATCTGTCCACATATCGATGGACTCTATCTTTCATAGTGGCTACCACATTTGGAGCATATCTAGCCAAGGAATTAAACTGCAAACTGTATTCTCTAACACTCATATTTCCTTAACGCAAATGGAGAAATTGGTCTGCACGTGCCTCCCAAATCTCATATGGGAGGTAATGATCAAGGAATGCCCTTTTAAATTCTTCCCAATCAGCTGGGAGTTCAGCCATACCCCTTGATCTTTTCCAGTCCTCATACCACAAGATAGCCTCGTCCTTCAGTCTATAAGCTGCTAGCTCAACTGTTTCTACACCTGTTACGTGCATCACCTCTAATGCTCTTTGAACTTGGTCCGCAAAATCCTATGGATCTGCTTTCGAATTGGACCCTGTGAATATGGGAGGGTCTAATTTTAAAAAGTCCTATGTTCTGCGACTCGCCACCCTAGCCGCATCATCCTCATTTATCATTGGGCCAGTTCGTCCCTGTGTCTGTGCAGCAACTAGCTGTGTCAACATATGTACTGCATTTCTCAAATCCTGATCAGTGGTATTCATTGGTGGCTCTGCAGGTACTTCTCTACCTCTTGGTTCTTCTGGAGCTGGCAAGGTAGAAAAAGACCGCGATGCAATTCCAGCGTCAGCTCCACCGTGACTCACCTGGTCAGATGGTAATCTACTCATTCCTTCTTCAGCAGGCACATCCACCTGCTTCCCTTTACCTCTACCTCTTCTCGCGATCGGCATGTTTACTATACCAAAGAAAAACAATTACCATGGTCAGATACAATTCAACTTACAACACTGGTTCTATTGCATGATCTAGAATGAAGAAAAGAAACCACATCCTAAATGCCCCATAGCCTCCTGCTCATAAATGTGGTGCACAACACATCCATGAATAAGACTCTACTCGGACACGGCTTTGTAGACACCCTTAGAACGAACTGCTCTGATACCACTTTTGTCACGCCCCGACTTCCAACGGGACGTGATTGGCACCCAAAGCCGATATGGCCCGAGAGAACCAATCTTTGCTCATGAACCTTCGTATGCATATTCTCGTATGGATATCATTAAACCTTATGCACCTATGCGGAAGACATGATCATGGAACATATGCTATATATATATATATATATATTAATGAAACTTGGCCGTTGGGGCCATTAAGTCAAAACGAACATTTATATCTTACATCCACATACCCACATATGTCTACAAAATCCTCTAACAGATGCATTTACTAGACCAACTAACAGTCGGGACAAGTCCCCGCTTTATACAATATTTACAATATCAAAACAATTATACAACTATGACTCAGGAGGCTCCGAACCAACTGGAGCTCACCAAAACTCTGCAAATGATCCACAGTCTACTGAGGAGGTCTACTAATGCCTGCACCTGCAACATGTAAGGTAAGTCCCCCGAGGGGGTCAGTACGAAGAATGTACTGAGTATGCAAGGCTCATAATAAATAACATCATACATAAGAATGTCAATAGAATAAAATATGAGAGAATAATCAATGTGGATCAAGATCATTTTATGTAACATCTTTTATAATTATAGTCCTTCAAGGAATTTACCTTCACTCAAGAGACTTGCCTCTAATAGGTTCTTCTATACCCAAGAGATTCGTTCTTGCTTCTCTATTCATTACTGCTATTGTTCATCTACTTGGTTAGTAGGTTATAAAAGAATAACACTTCATCCACATACATCCACTCTAGTGGTGGGGGTAACAACATAACATACATCTACTCTCTTAACGTACATCCACTCTATTGGTGGTTTTAACCTACATCCACTCTATTGGTGGGGCAACATACATCCACTCTCATGGTAGGTCAACATACATCCACTCTCATGGTGGGGTAACGTACATCCACTCTCATGGTGGGGTAACATACATCCACTCTCATGGTGGGAGAACATACATCCACTTCTCATGGTGGGAGAGCATACATCCACTCTCATGGTGGGAGAACATACATCCACTTCTCATGGTGGGAGAACATACATCCACTCTCATGGTAGGAGCACATACATCCACTCTCATGGTGGGAGAACATACATCCACTTCTCATGGTGGGAGAACATACATCCACTCTCATGGTGGGGAGAACATACATCCACTTCTCATGGTGGAGAACATACATCCACTCTCATGGTGGGAGAACATACATGGGAGAGATCGATATATCAACTTACGAGAGATTAATACATTAAGGATCATGACACTAATTGAAACATACAACTATGCTTTACCTCTCTCTTATACTTCATGAGATTAACACCTTATTTACCTCCCTTCACTAATCCTATGAGATAATACCGGACCTCCACCTTTGGTGGGTTATAAGAAATAGCAAATCATAATCTAGGAATTATTCCATATTGAAATTATTCCTCTAGAGTGTGACCCATACTCAATGAAACATATAGCAACCATGCGCATTACCTCTTTACAATCTTATACCTTCTACTTAGTTATGAGAATGACACGTAAAGGTCATGGCATTAAATCATACACTTATATACACATCTCACTTCACTCCTTTACTTTATGAGTTTGATATCCTTACTTATGAGGAATAATTATACTAGCTTGCACATCACCCTTATTACTCTTATGAGATTGGTACTTCTACTTATGAAAGATTGGTACAAGGATAATCATCATACTATAGGACTTTGGAACATGACATAATTGGAACATGTTTTTCAAGAATAAATAGATTCCCTTACATCTTACTCTCCTTGAGATAGTTCTTTTAGGAATTACAACTTCATGACATTTCCATAATCAAGAAATAAATGAACCATAAGTCATCTAAGAATAGGACACACATGAATAACAATATACGTCACCCTAAATTGATATACTTCAAGCCTCTCAGAATTGAAACAAGTCCAATGTCAATATAAACAACATGTTGCAGAAGGATACGGAAAAAGGAACCTTACATACCTTGTATTCTTAATACGAATACACAATCTTAGACGCGCATACAATATTCCTGCTCCTTCCTTATGTTTCTCTCTACAACACAAGTTCATAACGAAACCAACATTAACCACCAATTACCTTATAATGGTATACAACAACAATAAGTCACATGTTTAGCTTTAACATGTCATTCCCCTTTGACAATACTATTTATGAAATCATCATACCAATAATTCCACAATATTCCATACATTGACCAACACATGATAACCAATAGCATGTCACACCAAACTCATGTTTTACACTTCTCCATCACCACCACATCACAATTATTCCATCAAATGACTTCAATACACCTCACAACAACAAATCGGCCAAACTCCCATAATTTACACTTATAGAAAAATAACAAGTTTGGGACCATAATAACACCATACATGTTGTTATTTTATCCATACCATGCTTTTTCATCAAGACCACAAGTCATAATCCAAGTTACAATCCCATGGATTTCACATCTTTTACCAAAACACAAAACACCATATTCAACACTTCCAAGCATAACCAACATGATATACATAATATCTCATGCTCATAATATGTTAAAGTACAATAATAATCACTTACCCAAGCTTGGAAAATGGTGATCTTGCTCCAAAAATGACTTAGGGTTTGAGAGCCCAAAAGGGTGTTCTTGATAGTTCTAGAGAAAAAGATAGAAAAGCATGTGTGTTATTGTATAAAAAAAATCTGATTTTTGCCTCCTTTTATAGACCTATAAAGTCATGCTTATCCACTCTTGGCATTTAAGGCTTAGTCAATGGAAGAATGGGTCATTTGACCCATTCTTGGCCCATGCATTCTTTCACATTTTGGGCCTTTTATGAGCCCAATTCACTTATCCCAATAAAATTAATAATTTCTCATTTTTAATTCATTCCATACGCATTACGAAAATATTCCCACTCACGGGATTCACACTTGTAGCCTCAATTCCAAAAACAAATAATTCTAGCCACGTTTGGCTTATTTTGACCTTAAGGGCAAAACTGTCATTTTGACTCCAAATTCGTTCTCGAGTAATTTTATCATACCAATATAATATTTCACTCATTTCATGTATATTCTCATGGTTGTAGAAGACACGTGGCAAAAATCAGCTCAATACATCCCCGGGCACCCTTGGGACT
This sequence comes from Capsicum rhomboideum, assembly GCA_031232105.1. NCBI lineage: Eukaryota > Viridiplantae > Streptophyta > Magnoliopsida > Solanales > Solanaceae > Capsicum > Capsicum rhomboideum. The sequence goes on from CP124716.1 coordinate 35,892,739, forward strand.
TAAGAAAAATTCCAACTTTGAAAAGTGACCAAACCGAGCGTGGCGCGCTCCCCATTGCGCCCCTACCAAAAAAAAATTTTTATTTTTTTTTTTTTTTTTAAATTTTTTTTTTTTTTACTCTCAAAACTAAGGTAAACATGTACGGGGTGTTACACTTCACCATACAATACTTTATTTTGAATCTTGCTCAACTTTGCATCCTCAAAATCTTTTAGCCTTGATTTGATCAAGCAATGTTGATTTTACCTCCACACTAGCCAACACTCTACCCTTGTCAGACACTCTAAGTTGCATAAACCGTATTGCTAGAGTTTGGATCTCTCTAGCCAAAAGTTGCCTTGACACACTCAAACAAGCCAAACTTCCCATACTCAGACATTTTCATCTCAACGCATTTGTCATCGCATTGTCCTTTCCCAGATGGTATTGGATAGTCACATCACAATTTTTCAACAACTCTATCCACAACTTTTATCTCAAATTCAAGTCCTTTTGAGTGAAAACATGTAGTAAACTATGATGGTTGGTGAGCACTTCACACTTAACACCATAGATGTAATGTTTCTATATCCTAAGTGAAAAAACCTCCACTGCCAACGCCAAATCATGAGTTAGGTAATTTTTCTCATGAGGCTTCAATTTACTCAAAGAATAGGCAATCATATTCATGTCCTGCATCAACACAATACCCAAACCAGAGCGTGAAGCATCAAAAAATACAATAAAATCCTTAATTGGCCGACGAGATTCATTAAAAGGTTATTTTTCTGACCTTTTCCACTCTATTTCTCTTTCCCATCAATCCTAAGTTAGTTTTCACTCCTCTCCTTATCCTCCATCACCAAGGTAAGTCTCTCTCATAAATTTCTCCCTAATTCTAGTTAGTTCTATCATTCAATTATGTATTTCTAAAAAAATTCCATTCCATAATCTTAGTGTTTTCAAAAAATATTCAATCAAGATTCCAAGAACTGAATTCTTCGAACTTCTTACTAAAGCTAGAGTTCCTTCTTGAATTCTTGGGAAGAAATTAAGGTACGTATGAATTCAGTGAAGAATTCATTCCATCCTCGCGCCATCAATTTCCTAGTTTCTTGGTTTAAAGATTATAGTAAGTGTTTGTAAATCCACTTCCAATTTTCTTCTTGTTTATCAAATTAAATGATATTTTGTGAAACTTGGTCTTAAAATAGTATAGTTTTATATTAAATTTGAAGTCTTTATCAATTATTGGTGGTTTTATATATGTTGGAATGATTTATAAGCTTAACAAGGTTTCGTTGTTGCCCTTTTTGAATTTAGACATGATTTTTATGAAATTTCCTTGAAGCATCTTTTAAATCATGTTTTAAAAAATCTTTTAGCCATTATGAAAGTCCAAGAATAGTGTAAATCTATAGAAGGATGACTTTGAAGATAGTTTTTGAAAGATGAGTTTAGTAAAGATTTATACTTTACTTTCAGATAGGTAGAAATTTATATAGTTATGAGCATATGATTATACAGATCATTTTCGGAGGATTATTTAGCACCAAGAGGAAATGCATTTAGATAACACATGTCCCATAAATATGTGTCACCATAGGATTTATGATATTTACCACAAGTCAGTTGATTTCTTAGCCCAAGAAGGCTAACTTAGTAGACCCACACATAGATAGAAAGATTCTATACCCTGGTAAGGCATAGGAAAGCCCTCCCAACTGGAATTATACGTTGGACATCATGAGCTCACATGATATATGTCAGTTGTAAGAAACTACCACTTTAAGAACTCTATATTGTGCTATTTTAAATTGATTCATTTATTTATAAAAAACATAGATACGATGATTCTCTTTCAGATATGTCTCTTTAGATACAATTCAGTTCTATTTATAGATATAATCTTATGGCACAAGTTTCGAAAGACTCCTCTTTGAGAAATATATATGTTTTTTGACTCAATTTTGTTTTTCGTTATTTAAAAAAAAGACTATTTTGGGTTAAAACCTTCAGTTTTAAGATAAAAATATTATTTACAGATGTTACTTTTAGACTTCTTTGAGATTCAGTATTTTTATTCAGCTGATGATTTCAGATAGTATAATTTAGTCATTGAGTAGTTTGGCTATTTAGACTTAGTTTTAGTTCCATAGATTTTTCTAGCTGCTCAGTCGTCATTTTTGACTCCTGTTATTAAGTAGTTATTTATACCTTGATATACTTGGTTGTTTAGTTTCTTTTCAGTATTATATTATTATCACATTCAGTTTTTATCTTGTGTGCCAATACATTAAAAGTATTGACGCCTCTTTTAGCACTACATCATTATGAGATGTAGTCCCTAGTTTATAGATATGCAGGTACGCAATCAGGCTCATTAGTAGGCTTTATTCATCAGCTTTGAGTGAGTTTTCATTATTCTGGAGGACCTGTTAGTAGTCAATTACCATTTTTTTATTTTTACTTAAAAATAGTCGTATTCAGTTATAAAAGAGGCTTCATAGACAAACAGTCAAGTTGAGTCAGATGTAATTAGTTTTCAAAGGATTCTTTGTTTTATTTATTTAAAAGGTTTATATCATTTTTATTTATCTTTATTGCAAATAGTTCAACCAATATTTTTGTTTCTGCATCAGTATTATACATGTCATTCTATAGTTATGCCATACCCGATTATGGTTGCATCTAAGGTGTAGACTCGGGTCGTGACATAGGTCGAGGCCCTATCCTGGCCAAGTATATTACTCTTAGAGGCTTGCAGACTTGGGTTTTGTAGTAGTACATTATCGATCATGTCGGCCTTGTGGCTTTTGCGCTATCAATATGGTATCCTTAGTGTCCTTTATATCTATCTATCTATATATATATATATATATATCCTTTTTTGATCCTAGATATCATGGTGACCTCGACAGCCTGCATAGCATTTTATGATTATAGATATCATAGTGGCCCGCATAGGGACTTGTATTTTCTATTATGAACTGTTGATTAGTTGAGATATTTGCTGCAAGTTTCTTCGATTATGGCCTTGTTGGACTAGGTATTATGATAAAATTAGATATACTTGCTTGTATTTTTTGAATGTAGCTGGCATGCACTAGTAGCGTACATGTCCAACAGGGTTGGCTTAAGGTCAAGTGTGGAACCAAGTGCCAGTTGCACCTCTCGAGGTTGGGGCGCTACATCTAGATTGAGGTGGATCTTACCAAATGATCAACTGGAAGGCAATTAGACCTATTGAAGATGTATGTTTTCTTGAACACCTGAACCTGCATTTTTAGAAAATGCAACTCCCCCAAAAGTAGGAACGTCAATACATATAAAACATGTACTAGTATGTAAAGCAGACAGAATAACAAGTAGAAATGATAGAAAGCAAGTACTTTTTTACCGTCTCACTAACTATGTGTATTTATATTTCTTCACCTATGTTTTTCCTTGTGTGCAGAAAACAAATATGGAATGCATTCTCTATGGCGTAAATCAGATCTTTGGTCTTCGTTGATGACACAAAAACATAGATTATATGTGACACGAGTTCTTTGAAAGCTGGAGTTGACCATTTAAATGTTCATTAAGATGAAAGGCAGGAAGATGTTAATACACGTGGGACCACCTTGGAAGGACATATCATTGAAGTCAAGCAGCACCAAAATATGCTACTTGATCATCTTAATGCAGTTGTTACCAGACTGGAAATGATTCCCATGAAGCATCCTTGTTAGTATTGGGGTGGATGTAGTGGAATGTGTTGTTGATTGAAGTTATGATTCTTGTTTATTAAATTTAAGTTACATACAAAAGAAGCGTTTACTATTTCTGGGTTTCTATTAGTCTATTTATGTTGTATAATCAATTTTCCTGCATTGTAGTAAAATAAATTTTATTTTAAATAATTTTATCTAGAGTCTAATTGGTGTGTCCTTACTAGTAGAAAATTTCTCCTTCATACAATATTTACTAATAGGGTAACCATTACTTTGCTCATGAGATTTATCTTGTTTGATCCTACGTACAATATTTATTGGTGGATCAACCACTCCTCGCTCATGTGATAAGTCTTGTTTGATTTGATCCTTCTTACAATATTTTTCAATGGATCAACCATGATCTCACTCATGTGATTTTTATTTTGATCCTTCATACAATATTTATCGATATGTCGATCATGCCCTCGCTCATATAAGTTTTCTTTTTTGATCCTTCGAAGGTATCGCCTGATGGCTCAACTAATGACACTTTATAATTTTAAACTTATCAACTCCCTTCACAAATGAAGAATTGAAAAATATTTATCAAGAACATGAATGTGGAATAGAATTGAAAAATATCTCTTAAGCACAATAATATATGTTTAAAAGCATTCATACAAGTATTTCTTCCAAAAAAAAAATAAGCCTTCAAAGAGTGAGGCTTCTTGACCATCAAAATTTAGATCAGACAAGCCCACATATTATGATATTCCATCATCATTTTACTGCAATGGGAGTTGGAAGAAATTCAAAGTTAAGCCAAGTAAATTCAATGGCGTTAATTAAATTAAAGTGACAATACAAAATTGTACCTGAATTTTTGCTCTTGTCAAATTGTCTCTTTATTGCTTTCCACCTCTCTCTATTCTTCTATTTTGTGATATTCTACTTCCTCCAACCCTAACTCTATCCCTACTACCATTACTTCATACACCAATTCCTCTTAAAGAACTATATATGGTTTTTATTTCTGTTTTATATCGTGTTTTCTTTGGCATTCCACAATAACCATGCACTTAATGGTTTATTATATTTGGTATATGATCATTTTTACTAATTCCTGAGACAGTCACTATAGAACTTGATTTGTCGGCATAAATAAGCTTGAGAAAGAAAAAAATCTGCAAAAGTAAATAATAGGAGAGGCTTGAGGTGACATCAAACAATGAGGTGGATGGCCATATTCCGAATCATTGAGTTTGATAGTATACTTGTAGTTATACCCTAAAATAATTGGGAAAGGGATTGTAGGGTAATATCTTTTGGACAATACATGGAGTCTGCCTATTGTTTTACTATGAGAGTATTAATTCGGCTACATTGCTCAAGAAAAAAAAAATCATGAAGATGATGAAAAAAATCAATTTGCAAGTTTGAATCCTTATTTCTCATGATACAACGATGTGTTATGGCTGAAAATTTATTATCGATGCAAAGTTACATCGTGAAGCTACTATTTAGTGGCATGGTTTAAGGTGCACGACACAAGTTCATATTTAGTAAGGACTTCAGGGGTCATTTCATGCTACTAATATGGTTTGTACACTATGTTATTTATTTCCATGTATTTTACCTTTCTTGGCTAGTTTAGTGTTTAATAATGAAAATATTTCACGACCTTATGTAAGAAACGTTTATGTTGTTTGCCTTAAAAGTAGTGATTTTGATGTGTTAGTTCTTAAAAGTAAAGGTGCTGAATTTGAAGGCTTACCTAGTTGGGGCAACTTAAAATTGTCAAGGATAAATGTGGAGATCATACACAAGCATCAGATTGTTCTAGTACTCCATAATTATTTTTCTTTTGCAGTCCAACATTTCCCAATCTATAGGGAAGACAAATGATATTATTTTTAAGTTTTCTTTCAGCAGAATGGGTCACAAGGAAGTTTTGTTTACTTGTACAGGAAAACTAATGGTGTTGCATTTAGGAAGATTTTGATAATTAACAAAGTTATGGAACATGTGCAAGAAACAGGTTTCTATTACTTGTTTCATCAGGCAGAGTCCATCTTGGACAAGGAGTCAGACAAATAAATGAAGTCCCAAATAGAGAAGGTTTTGAAGCATGTGCACGAAGCATGTCCAACACAAGAATCTAGCTTGCAAAAGGTTTCCTAAAATAAAGGAATCCTAAAAGGAGAAGAATCTCAAGAAAGGTCGGTGAAAGATGTCTAAAAAGGAATGGGATTCCTTGAAGAGCAAGACGCCTACTTAGAGGAGGAGGAGAATCAAAGCTATACATACACAAGGTCCTCCACAAAGATAACTACACACTTACATTGAGAGAAAAGGTAGAAAATAATCAAATAGAGGGAGTTCATACTTGAGAGAGTTCTGACTGAAGATCTAAGTGCAACCAATACAAGGAACCAGATTAAAGAACCTGTTCCATAGGTTTATGCTTTACAGTTTTTGAGTCTAGTTTTATGTATTATTCTTATTGAGTTGTAATCTACTGGTTTTCTAGTCTAGTGCATACTTCAAGTTGAGGGCAACTTGAGGTAGAGTTTTCAATATTCAAAGGTAATTGTTAAAGTTATAGGAATTATAGTTTAGTTCGTAGGATTGTAAGAGTTATAATCTAAACTTTGTTGAAATCTTATTGTGTTAGTGAAGTTGGGCTAAATTTTGTAAAGGTACAGGTCGTGGTTTTTTTATCCTTTGTGAGCTGAGGTTTTCCACAACAAATACTGTGCCATTTACTTTACTTGCTTTACTCTATCTCAGGTTAAGTTATCATAAGAAACAGATAAATAAACATGTTTCGTAGGCAAGTTAGGGGGTGTAACGATCCATTTCATTGTTATAGTATGCCTTATGGTGTAAGAATCTGGGTAGAGTTTTCCCTAGGATGAGAGTTGTGAAAATCTCGGGCTAGGGTGAGTTCAGACAAGAACTGAGTGTTGTGTAGCGTAGAGACCATTTGTATCTGATAGTGATATGTTTATGGCCTTGTGGGTGTGGCATGATAGATGAGAGATTTTGCAATCCATAGAACTTTTGGAATGGTATTCGGATTCGTGGAACTTCAGTTATGGTTGTTGTCGCGGTGGGTTATATCTGGATTATCACAAAACCAAGGTTGTGTTGCAAAATGAGAGTTTTCCAATGTTCTGCTAGTCACCGTCGTAGTGGGACCGTGCTCGCCATAATGGGTTTGCTGTAGCGGAGAGCCGACCATTGTAGCAATCAGCGATTGAATCATTGGGACTAGCATAGAAGGTCCCGATCTGTTGTAGCGGATCTCTGTTTTCTATAGCAGGCACCAACAGTTAAAAATGCTAGAACTCCAATTTTTAACCTTATTTCATTCAAAACCTCCATATTTTCGACTAAAGTCTTGAGAGAGATGTCACGACCTAAAATCTCGAGGTCATGATGGCACCTACCCTGACCCAACCTTAGTAGATAAGCCCGACACCAAAAGAGGATAATAACGGAAATAAGATAAATAATAAAGTAAAACATGAGACTTTAGGATAAATCCAAGCTAACACAATAACAAAGACAAACATCTGGATAATACAACTCAGATCCCCAATGATCTAGTGTCATGAGTAAGAGCAACTCTAAAACTGTCATATAATATGAATATACAATTGTCTGTCTCCAAAATAAAGTAAAGACAAGGAAAACATAGATGGAGCCGAGAACATGTTTCTGATGGGAAGCTTACCATGAATCCGATAGATCCCAATACTGCACGAATCAGGTACTGTGGATGATGCTAGAACTAGGATCTGCACCAAAAGGGTACATAAAAGTAGGAGTGAGTACGCTCCACTTGTACTCAGTAGGCATTATAGGCCGACCAAGCTAAGTATACAACTAAATAAGTAAAATAATACTACAAATGAGGTAACCGCCCTGCATACAAAAAAAGTCCCAACGAATCAAGCCGCACTACTCCTAACAATATAATGGTACAATCTCAAAAATAATATAAGTAAACAACATCACATATAAATATATCCAAAACACAATATCACCCACATATAAGAAATTCAATATAGTGTAACAAGATGATATGGTATGAATGCGGTGTGCCAATCTCACTTTGTATACAACTTCCGAGCCTAAGCTTCTAGGAGAGGACCCATGTGGAGTTTGCAACCCATATACTGATCACAATCTCATCAATCAACCTTGCTGGCATTTTTCTTAGGCATTTTATAAAATAGTTTGTTTTCTTTCACAAAGAAATCCAAGTTCCATAGTAGTACCAATTCTATAAAAATAAGTGATGAATGAGTATGCATGATCATAGTGAAATTAACAACATACAATAATCAGCTCAACAATGGTACGAATGAACTCAAATCACCCAAATGTCAATAAATCATAATATAAGCCCCTCATGGCAACACAATAATAAAGAACCATATAAGACATCAATGAAGTCAACACAAGCCCCCACTCAGGCATCACAATGATAATAAGCTCTCAAATCAATAATAAAGTCAATACTGTAACACCCCGTAGATTTCCGAATGTATGAAACTACGTGACAAAATTTGTGAACATGTAATAAAGGGTATATAATACATGCAAAGTGTTGGATTTAATGTCTATTGGGTATTGGGCTCTAAATTGGCCCAAAAATGATAAGGAAGACATGGCCCAAAACAAGGGAAAATGACCCATTCTTCCCTGACCTACTTGGACACCTCATCCTTGACTTAAAATTGACTAAGGATGATATATATATATAGCTCCAAAAATCAGATTTTAATCACAAGGAACACCGTGCCATTTCTTGAAATTTCTAGACTTTCCAAGAAGACCAAAAAGAAACCCTTTCAAGCCTAAGGCAACTATACTTATTTTGGCCAAGATCATCACCTTGTAAGTGTTGGTAAGTGTATATTCTTGTGATTTAATATGTTATGTGCATGAAAAATTGTATGGGTTGTGATGGTTATGTTTAAAAGGGGTTGATTGGTGCACTTTGGCTTATGTGACACAAGAAGTGTATTTTGGTGATTTGAACTTGAAAGTGGCCTTGTGGTCTTGAATAAAGTGATTTGATGGATTGAACATCAACAAGTATGATGTGGTTATGTCCCTAATTTAATTTCTCTTTGTATGTTATTTTTGGAAATTGTTGCTATGGAAAAAGTGTGTGGAATTGGTGACGTATTGAGAGGAAAATGTGATTTTGGTGATGTTTATGTGTGTAGTAAATGTTTCCTCTTGTAGATTACTATATTATATGCATAATAGGGTGTGTAAATCATGTTGGTTATGTTGACAAAGTGTTGAGCAGTCCACTATGTGTAAAACAGTCCACTTTTGCTAAATCGGTAAAGGATTTGCCTTCTATGTGATTTAAACTTGAAAGGGACTTAAGGTATTGAAGGAATTGAATTGTACGGATGAAATTTCAGTATATTTAAGTGTGGTTCTGTCCCTAATTCGTTACTTTGTGTATGGCTTGATGGAAATGTTTTTACGTAATTGTGCATGGAACGTTTGGCGTAGTGAAAAGAGAATACTTTCTTGTTATGTTAAAGTGAATTATAAAATTGTGTGGGCTGTTTTTGGTATATTTTTGTGGAAGATATTTATGTGACTTGATGGGATAAATATGTGGAGTTGTATTGAGGCGGAAATGTAAAGTAGAAACTTGGTGTAAAATCCTATCGGTTTGTGATGTCTACGGTGATGTGTGGACTGTTTTGATGGTATGTGGACTGATTTGGTGTTGTTGTTTTGCTAAAGCAGTAAGTTATAGTGTAATGTGGTGGAATAATGTGATTTGGTAGTATAATGAAGGGGGGAGTGATGCACCATGCGTTTTGGAGGTTGGACTATTTTTACTTTCCGTTAAGCACCTACTTACCGTCTTGTGAACTTGTAATGTAGTTAGTGGTTAACGTGAGTTCCGTTATGTGCTTACGTAGAGTAACACGTAAGGAGAAAGCTGGAGTGTTATATTCATGAATAAGATTGTGTATCCATATTGGGGAATTAAGGTATGTAAGGTTACTCTTTCCGTATCCTTCGGCGGCACATAGTATCACATTGTCATTATACATGTTCCATTCCGAAATGTCCAAAGGTATTCCATTCCTGGTTGTTAATCATTGTTACACACATGTTCCTTATACATTGATCAAATGTAATTCATATGACTCATGTTCATTGATTAATGTTCCAATAATGTTCCAAATTTTCAATAACATTGTAACCACTAATGTACCAATCTCATAACAAAAGAATTGAAGTAATAAACACTTGTTGAGAATGGGTGGCAACCCAAAGGGGCGGAAAGCCTAGCTAGGGGCGATCCCGAATGATTATTGATTTATGGGTGGCAGGTCAAAGGGGCATAAGCCTAGCTAGAGACGATCCCAATGTTATTTCCCACTGATCAGTTGGGCCCGGGCATTACATGATTGATGATCACTTGATTGACGACAAAGTAAAGTAAAGTGAAATAAAAGTAAAGAAAGTAATGCACATGATTCCACATGTATACCTATGGTAATTTATTCACATGATATGTTCACTTGTACTTAATTTTATCAAAGTTTCTATATCTTATACATTTACTTATAACCTTACATACTCAGTACATTCTCCGTACTGACGTCCCTTGTGGGACTTCCCTTACTTGTTGCAGGCACAGGTACCAATAGGCCCCCACAGTAGTAATTGGAATAATCTGCGTTTTTGTTGGTAAGCTCCAGTTTGCTTCGTGGCTTCCCGAGTCCTATGCACATATTGGTTTTGATAATGTATCACAGTTGTCTAAAGCGGGGACTTGTCCCAACTTTAGGATGGTTATGTTCATGTATGTATAGAGGCTTTGTAGACGATGTTGGACAAACGAAAAATGTATGTCATGTCATGATGGCCCTAAAGGCCAAGTTTTACATATGTATATATAAATCACATGTTTTGCCATGATTTCTGCCATTGGTGTCTTGCGTCTATACATGGTAGTGATGGTCAATGAATGACGTGTGTATGAATGTACAGGGTGATAGTTGGTTCTCTCTGGGCCTCAACGGTTTCGAGTGCCACTCCGTCCCGAACGGGGTTCGGGGCGTGACAAAAGTGGTATCAGAGCGGGTCGTCCTAGGGTGTCTACAAAGCCGTGTTTGAGTAGAGTCTTGCTTATCGATGTGTTGTGCACCACATTTATAAGTAGGAGGCTATGGGACATTTAGGAGTTGTTTCATTTCTTCATTTTCTAGATCGTGCATTAGAGCCAAAAATTGTAGGTGGAACCATATCTGACTGTTGAAATTGTTTTTTTCTTATATTATAGTAAAATGCCGATGACAAGAAGAGGAAAAAGTAAGAGGTTAGAAAAAATTGCTGGAGAAGGAACCAGTAGAGCCCCGCCTGAATTAGTTAATCAAGGCGGCGCTGAACCAGAGATGGCACTACAGGCTTCTTCTACTCTTCCAATTTCAGAAGAGTTAAGAGAAAGAGAAATACCTGCAGAACCACCAGTGAATACTACTGACCAGGACTTAAAGGATGCAGTGCAGATGTTAACCCGAATAGTTGCTGCACAAGTTCAGGGACAGGGTGGTCCAACAACACATGATGATAGTGCAGCTAGAGCATCTAGTAGACGGACACAGGATTTTCTGAAATTAGACCCTCCTACCTTTACTGGATCAGATTCGAATGAAGACCCGCAGGATTATATAGATCAAATCCAAAGGGCTTTGGAGGTGATTCATATGTCCGGTGTGGAAACTGTCGAGCTTGCGGCCTATAGATTGAAGGGCAAAGCTATCCTGTGGTATGAAGATTGGGGACGGTCGAGGGGCATTGATGCACTCCCAGCTAGTTGGGAAGAATTTAAAATGGCATTCCTTGATCACTATCTCCCCTATGAGGTCCGAGAGGCTCGTGCGGACCAATTCTTGAATCTGGGACAGGGTAACATGAGTGTTAGAGAGTACAGCCTAAAGTTTAATTCCTTGGCTCGGTATGCTCCGAATGTGGTTGCGACTATGACCGATAAAGTTCATCGGTATGTGGACAGATTAGAGCCATATTTGGTTCGAGATTGTACTATTGCTGCGTTAAACAGGGACATGGACATAGCTAGAATACAGGCCTTTGCTCAGAAAATGAAAGATCAAAGGCAACGAAGAAGAATATAAGGGTATGATGAAAGGCCGTCAAAGAGGGCTAGATCTACGGGACAATCTATGGCGTCCCAAGGAGAGTTTAGACCCCGAAGTTTCCACAGGCCGCCGAGACCCTCATTTTCTTATTCCACGGCAGGTACTCCACCTCAATTTTGAGGGTCTAGAGGCAGTTATGTCGGGCGCAGCAGTGTAGTTTGAGGTTCGCAAACATCAGGATTTCCTCGCCAGCCGTGTCAGCACTGCGGGAGGTCTCATTTAAGTGAATGCCGAATTGGGAGGACTGTTTGTTATTTTTGCGGTGAGCCAGGGCACATAGTGAGAGAGTGTCCATAGAGGAGCAAGCTGTGGCATCATCATCATCTGTGACTTCCTTATGTAGAGGAGCACAGCCTATGGGACGAGGTAGAGGTGTTAGAGGAGCAGCTAGTTCCAGCGGGACTCAGAATCATACTTATGCACTAACTGACCGTCAGAATTCGGAGGCATCACCTGATGTTGTTACAGGTATCTTGTCCATATTTTCACATAATGTGTATGCATTGATTGATCCAGGTTCTACATTATCATATGTTACTCGCTTGATTGCTGAAAAATTTAAAAGAACGATGGAATTATTAGTTAAGTCATTGAATTAACAACACCGGTTGGTGAATCTATTATAGCAAAGAGAGTTTATCGGGATTGTAAAGTCACTGTTTGTGGTTATGATACATTGGCCGATCTTGTTGAACTAGACATGACAGATTTTGATGTTATCATGGGAATGGATTGGTTAGCCTCTTGTTATGCCACGGTAGATTGCCGAGCTAAGAGAGTACAATTTCATTTTCCACAAAAGGATGTTTTTGAATGGAAGGGTAACGTGGGAGCACCGAGAGGCAAATTTATTTCCTATCTTAAGGCTAGAAAAATGATGTCCAAAGGTTATATATGCCACTTAGTGCGGGTGCATGATGTTGAAGCCAAACCACCAACTCCTCAATCAGTTCCAGTGGTAAATGAATTTCTTGATGTATTTCCTGAAGATCTTCCAGGTTTACCTCCAGAACAGGAAGTGGAATTTGGCATTGATGTGATTCCAGGCACTCAGCCTATTTCTATCCCTCCATACAGAATGGCTCCAGCAGAATTGCATGAATTGAAGGACCAACTGAAAGATTTGTTGGACAAAGGGTTCATCAGACCTAGTATGTCTCCGTGGGGTGCGCCGGTATTATTTGTACGAAAGAAAGATGGCACTTTGAGAATGTGTATTGACTACTGGCAACTGAATAAAGTAACGATCAAGAACAAATATCCTCTTCCTCAAATTAATGATTTATTTGATCAGCTACAGGGTGCTAAATGCTTTTCAAAGATTGATCTGAGATTGGGCTATCACCAGGTGAGGGTTAGAGAAGGAGATATACCCAAGACAGCTTTCCGAACACGGTATGGACACTATGAATTTTTAGTTATTTCATTTGGACTAACAAATGCACCTGCAGTTTTTATGGATTTGATGAATAGAGTGTTCAAACTATTTCTGGAGGTGTTCGTCATAGTATTTATAGATGGCATCCTGGTTTATTCAAGATCACCAGAGGACCATGCTAATCACTTACGACAAGTGTTGCAGATTCTCCGTGAGCGTAAGTTGTATGCCAAGTTCTCTAAATGTGAGTTTTGGTTAAAATCAGTTGCATTATTTGGGCCACATTGTGTCAGATGAAGGGATACAAGTTGATACACAAAAGATTGAAGCGGTGAAAAATTGGCCAAGAACTACGACACCCACAGAAATTCGTAGCTTCCTTGGGTTGGCAAGTTATTATGGAAGGTTTGTTGAAGGGTTTTCCTCCATTGCGGCACCTTTAACGAAGCTTACACACAAGGCAGTCAAATTCCAGTGGAATGATGCTTGTGAGAAGAGTTTTCAAGAGTTGAAAGATAAATTAACCTCCACACCAGTCTTGGTACTTCCTGAAGGAACCGAAGGTTATGCAGTAAATTGTGACGCTTCCAGAATTGGTCTAGGGTGTGTATTAATGCAACACGGTAATGTCATAGCATATGCCTCACGACAGTTGCGGCCACACGAGAAAAATTATCCCACACATGATCTGGAATTAGCAGCGGTGATTTTTGCTTTAAAGATATGGCGTCATTATTTGTATGGGGTTCATGATGATATCTACACTGATCACAAGAGTTTACGATACATCTTTAAGCAGAAGGAACTCAATTTGAGACAACGAAGGTGGTTAGAGCTCTTAAAAGACTATGATATTGATATTCTTTATCATTCAGGGAAAGCAAATGTGGTAGTTGACGCACTGAGTCGCAAGGCAGTACAAAGCACTAGTGGCCAGTTGACTGAAAAGCAAGAGATAATCAAAGATTTACACCAACTAGCCAACTTGGGAGTTCGCCTTATTGAATCTCCGGATGAAGGGGTTATTGTGCAGAATGCAGCAAAATCTTCCTTAATAGTTGAAGTAAAGGAGAAACAGTATGCGGATCCTATTTTGTTGCAGCTGAGAGAGAATGTACAGCAAGAGTTGACAAAGGCATTCGGTCTTACGCAAGAGGGAGTACTTCAATGCCGAGATCGATTATGTGTACCGGATATAGATGAGCCGAGGAAGTGGATTATGGCAGAAGCACATCATTCACGGTATTCTATTCATCCGGGAGCTACAAAACTGTATCATGATTTGAAAGACGTGTATTGGTGGGGAAATATGAAAAAGAACATTGCGGAATTTGTAGCTCAATGTCCAAATTGTCAACAGGTTAAAGTGGAACATCAGAAACCAGGAGGTTACATGCAATGTATCAATCTTCCAATCTGGAAATGGGATATGATTAACATGGACTTTATTACAGGTTTGCCTCATACACTGAGGAAAGTCGATTCTATATGGGTTATAGTGGACAGGCTTACCAAGTCAGCGCATTTTCTACCAGTCAAGACCACCTATACAGCTGAAGATTATGCAAGATTGTATGTGAAGGAGATAGTGCGATTGCATGGTATTCCACTTTCCATTATATCAGATAGAGAAGCACAGTTTACAGCGCATTTTTGGAAATCCTTCCAGAGGAGCTTGGGAAAACAGGTGAATTTGAGTACGGCTTTCCATCCTCAGACAGATGGACAAGCAGAACGTACAATTCAAACACTTGAAGATATGCTTCGAGCGTGTGCACTAGACTTTAAAGGCAACTGGGATGATCATCTACCTCTTGTGGAATTTGCCTACAACAATAGCTATCATTCAAGTATTAAGATGGCTCCTTACGAAGCGTTGTATGGGAGAAAATGTAGATCACCTATCGGATGGTTTGAAGTAGAAGAAACTGCTTTATTTGGACCAGATCTAGTACATCAAGCTATGGAAAAAGTTAAAGTAATACAGCAGCGATTACAGACAACTCAAAGCCGCCATAAATCATATGCTGATATTAGAAGAAGAGGGCTTGAATTTGCTATAGGTGATTGGGTATTTTTGAAAGTGTCACCAATGAAAGGAGTGATGCGATTCGGAAAGAAAGGAAAGGTAAGTCCACGGTATGTAGGGCCATATGAAATTACTCGAAGATTTGGTCAAGTGGCGTATGAATTAGCTTTACCCCAAGAACTCTCTGCATTCAACTAGTGTTTCATGTTTCGATGCTTCGCAAATGCATCGGAGATCCGTCTCAAATTACTCCCATTAAAGATGTGCAAATCACGGAAGATCTTACATACGAAGAAGTGCCCATTGCTATTCTAGATAGACAAGTCAAGAAGTTAAGGAATAAAGATGTAGCTTCCGTCAAAGTACTTTGGAGGAATCAACAAATAGAGGAAATTACATGGGAAGCCGAAGAAAGAATGAAAACAAAGTACCCGTATTTGTTCCAAACCGAAGAGAAGGTCCAAGACGCCGACTTGACGGACTAAAAAGTAAGTATATATGAGCATTATAAATATGTGACGGTGTGACGAATGATTATTGATTTATGGGTGGCAGCTCAAAGGGGCATAAGCCTAGCTAGAGACGATCCCAATGTTATTTCCCACTGATCAGTTGGGCCCGGGCATTACATGACTGATGATCACTTAATTGACGACAAAGTAAAGTAAAGTGAAATAAAAGTAAAGAAAGTAATGCACATGATTCCACATGTATACCTATGGTAATTTATTCACATGATATGTTCACTTGTACTTAATTTTATCAAAGTTTCTATATCTTATACATTTACTTATAACCTTACATACTCAGTACATTCTCCGTACTGACGTCCCTTGTGGGACTTCCCTTACTTGTTGCAGGCACATGTACCAATAGGCCCCCACAGTAGTACTTGGAATAATCTGCGGTTTTTTTGGTAAGCTCCAGTTTGCTTCGTGGCTTCCCGAGTCCTATGCACATATTGGTTTTGATAATGTATCACAGTTGTCTAAAGCGGGGACTTGTCCCGACTTTAGGATGGTTATGTTCATGTATGTATAGAGGCTTTGTAGACGATGTTGGACAAACGAAAAATGTATGTCATGTCATGATGGCCCTAAAAGCCAAGTTTCACATATGTATATATAAATCACATATTTTGCCATGATTTCCGCCATTGGTGTCTTGCGTCTATACATGGTAGTGATGGTCAATGAATGACGTGTGTATGAATGTACAGGGTGATAGTTGGTTCTCTCGGGGCCTCAACTGCTTCGGGTGCCACTCCGTCCCGAACGGGGTTCGGGGCGTGACAAATACAAGCCCCCACTCGGCCATCAATAATAATTATCAACCCCAAATAATGTAAACATCGAGATAACACCCAACCCATAGCATACTTTACATGAATAGTTATCTACCCAATCAAGTCTAAAGAAAGTTAAGTCATAACCTACCTCATAAACCAAAACAATGAGCCTTACCCTCTCAATACAAAGTCTTTCCCTTTCGAGTAGCTTCATAATGCTCCCAATCTATCAAAAATAGTTTCTATACATAGTTAGGAGTCTATTGATACCCATATTGGCATACTTTTGTTCCTTGTTCAAAAGTACTTCAAAAATTGACCCCAAAAATAAAAGGGTAAAACTGGAATTTTAATAAAGAATTACTTTACCCATAGTTTAAGGATTCTAATTATGAAATTCCACAAAAAACTGAGTTGAAATTGGGTTAGAAATTATCGAAATACTCATTTTTTACTTTATAGGGTAAACTCAAATTTCATGTTTAAAATCCAAATTTTGAAGATGATTTTGCAATATAATCAATGGATAATGGATAAAAATGGGTTTAGAAGCTTACCCAAATCAAAGTTGATGAACACCCCTCATAGATTCTCCCAAAATCATCTTCCCCAACCTTGAAAATGGTGAAAATGGAATCACAAAAATAGGGTATTTCACTGTTATAATGAATAGTGCCTTCATCGTGAATACAGTCAGCCCCTCATGTTCGCAAAGGCTATTGAACTGGACCAACTATGAATGTTGGTGAGCCGATTGTGAATGCACAGAAGACAAAAACTGACCCATACCTAATTACTCTTCGCGAATACGGTCCCGCCATCATATTCATGAAGGATAATAAATTCCTTTTTCGTGTGATAGTATGGACGCGAACGCAAAGAAGGCCTGAGGCCTGCAGCAGTAGCCTTGCAGCATGAATGGTTTAAAGCTACAAATCTCTCTACACAGACCCTTGAAATTTGGTCAGGGCCCCACAGAAACAAACCAATAATGCTACTAAACTAGTTCGATGTTCCAGACTCAACAGAATAATCGAATTTATAAAAAGTAGTCGTTATCTAGAAGTTTCACCCCAAGAACCCCATTAGGTCAAAAGAACTAGTTTCTCGCTCAAACGTTCAAACACTCAAAACTCATAATATAGCCTCGAAACCCAAACCAACCATGCTACTAGCCCAAATTTGGCATTCCAGATCTAAGGGAACTTACAAAATTTTCATCTGATGCTCCGATCACATAATATTTACTAAAGTCAACTATATCACTTTAAAGGCTACTCAAAACCTCAAACTCATATAAATCACTTTCAAATGCTTCAGGGACCATGTCAACCATCTCCAGAACTCATAAATGATAAAAAGCAATAATGGGGAAGGACAAAATAGTCAAAACATAGAAAAAGCTAAAAAAATACCACGAGGATTGTTACATTATCCACCACTAAATACGTGTTTGTCCTTGAACAAAAATGTAAGAAAGGTATCAAAACCAATAAAAAAATTGTAGGTATATACTCTTTTTATCGAACTCAATCTCCCATATAGTCTCTTCAATCGAGCAATGTCTTCACTGAACTTTCACTGAGTCAATATTCTTGGATCTCAACTTTCGAGTATGCCTATCCAAAATAGTAATAGGCTCCTCTTTAAAGGTCAATTCATGATCTAAAGCAACTGAATCCCACCGAATCATATGAGATTCATTAGGACGATATTGCTTTAAAAGGTTTGATAAACCTCGGACTAAGCATCCCTTTATTTCTGAACCTTATCACACCCTTCATGGGTGATACCTTCAACAAAACTCGCTTACCTAGCATGAACTTAATATCACAAACCCATCAATCAGCATAACTCTTCTACCTACTCTGGGCAGCCACAAGCCTCTGTTGAATCAATCAAGTCACTCAACAAGACATTACCCCAAGGCCTAATCTCAAAGGAATCAAACCATCCCATATGGTATCTACACCTTCTTCCATACAAAGCTTCAAAAGGTGCCATCTGAATACTAGAATGGTAACTATTGTTATAGTCGAACACCACCAAAGGCAAAAACTAATCCCAATAACCATCAAAATCCATAACACACGCTCGAATTATGTCCTATAACACCTGAATGGTCCACTCTGACTAGTCATCCGTATAAAGGTGAAATGTCGTTCTCATCTCAAGTTGGGTCCCCAACTCTCGCTACATAGAACTCCAGAAATTCTAGGTAAATTGAGTACCTCTATCAAAAATAATAAAGATAGGCACACCAAGTAACTGAACAATCTCTCGAATATAGATCTTAGCTAACTTTTCTACATTGTAATTCACCTTCATAGGTAGAAAGTACGCTAATTTTGTCAACCTATCCAAAATCACCCAAATGGAATCAAACTTCCCCAAAGTTGGGGGCAAACCAACCACAAAGTCCATAGTAATCTGCTCTAATTTCCACTTTGGGACAAGCATCTGCTGCATCATACCACCCAGTTGTTGATGCTCATGCTTTACTTTGACAATTTAGATACTTGGCCACAAACTTTACAATATCCTTCTTCATCCCACACCATCAATAGTGTTTCTTCAAGTCATGGTATGTACATCTTAGCTAATCCTGGATGGACAGAATACCTCAAACTATAAGCCTCCTCCAAAAATTAGTCTAATCAATTCACTAACCTTTGGTACACAAACTCGACCACTAATTATCAAAACACCCTCAAAATCAAGAAATGCCACCTTCGCCTCGCCACTCAACACTGTATCACAAATCACTCTTAACTTTCTATCATCATATTGTCGATCTCGAATCTGCTCCATCAATGAGGATCTAGCCTTGACACAAGCCAAAACACACTATGGTACTGAAATATCAAGTTGAATCAACTAGTTGGCCAAAGACTGAATGTCCAAGGCCAAAAATCGCTCCTCTACCAAAAGATAAACCAAAATCCCCATGCTCATAGCTTTTCGGTTCAAGGAATCTGCCACCACATTATCCTTGCCTGGATGATTAAAAATAGTAAGATCATAATCCTTAAGTAACTCCAACCATCTACGTTGTCTCATATTCAGATTTCGCTGACTGAAGAAGTACTAAAGGCTACAATGATCAGTGAAAATCTCACAATGAACCCCATACAAATAATGACGCCACAAACACAACCGCCACTAACTCTAAATCTTAAATAGGGTAGTTCTTCTCATAGACTTTCAACTGTCGAGAATAATAAGCTATCACTTTACTTTTTTGCATCAACACATCACCAAAGACAACTCCAAAAGTATCGCAAAATACCGTGAAACCCATGACCTCTTTGGGTAAAGTCAAGATAAAAGTTGAAGTCAACAAGATCTTGAGCTTCTGAAAGTTCATCTCACACTCTTTCGACCACTAGAAAATAACATTTTCTTGAGTCAATTTAGTCAAAGGAGCCACAATGGAAGAGAAATCCTCTACAAACTACCGATAGTAGTCCGCTAACCCAATAAACTCTACATCTCGATAAGAGAAGTAGGCTTAGCCCAATCTCGCACCGCTGCCACCTTGCCTGGATCGACCATGATACCATCCTTAGTCACCACATGTCTTGAGAAAGAAATACAATCTAACCAAAACTCACACTTAGAGGAATTGGCATAAAATTGCTCATCTCTCAACCTTTGAAGTATAACCCTTAAATGCCTCACATGCTCTGCCTCACTCATGGAATAAACCAAGATGTCATCTATGAATACAATCATAAAAAAGATCAAGATAAGTCCAAAACACCCTGTTCATCAACTTTATAAACATTGTCGAGGCAATAGTCAGCCCAAAATACATAACCAAAAACTCATGGTGGCCATACTGCATCTTGAAAGCCATCTTTGAAACATCTGAAGCTCCAATCGTTAGATGATGGTAACCAGACTACAAGTCGGTCTTAGAGATCTCTATAGATCCCTGAAGCTGATCAAACAAATCATCAATATGCAGAAGAGGATATTTGTTCTTAATGGTCACTTTGTCCAACTGTTGATAATCAATACACATCCTCGTGGTCCTATTCTTCTTCTTAATAAATAAAATAAGAGGACCCCAAGGTGAAACACCAGGTCTAATAAACCATGTACTCAACAAATCTTGCAATTGCTCCTTCAATTCCTCTAACTCTATCGGGGCCATCTAATAAAGAGAAATGGAAATAGGCTTAGTGCCCGTCTTCACATTAATAGAAAAATTAGTATCCCTATTCGGAGGAACACTAACCAAGTCCGTAAGAAACACATCCATGAACTCCCTAACAACTCTCACAGAATCCAAAGGAGGTGATGAATCAACACTGGTATCCCGTACATAAGCCAAGTAAGACAGACATCTCTTCTCTACCATCCAACAAGCACGAATAAAATATATAACCCGTTAGAAAATGGACTAGTATTACCTTTCCACTCTAACCTCGGTACCTATGGCATGACTAAAGTAATGGTCTTGTCATAACAATACAAAACCACATGATAAGAAGACAACCAGTACATATCTAATATAACATCAAAATTGACCATATCAAGAATAATCAAATCTACTAAAGTGTCTCATCCCAAAAGAGTCACTACACATGATCGGTACACCCGACTCACCATTAAGAAATTGCCTATGGAGGTAGAAACATGAAAAGATACGGCAAGGGACTCATATATAGGATCTACACCAGAAGAAAAATATGCAAATATATAAGAGAATGTAGACCCAGGGTCAAACAACACTGAAGAAGGATGATGACAAACTGCAATGATACCTCTAATCACAACATTAGAGGCCTCCGCCTCAGGTCTCCCAGGAAAAGCATAGCATGCCCATGTTCGCCTCTAAATTGAGCAACTCCTCATCCATTACCACGAGCTTCCTAAGCTCCACCCTTGGTACCCCGAGATCTACCCCTACTACCCTGTACACCCTCTCTAGCCAGAGGTGTTGGTGCCTGACAAAGCTAAAGTTGTAAACTATATTATAGAGGATCTGACACCCGTCTGGGGAAATCTCTAGCTAGGTGACCAAACTCATCACACACATAGAATCCCTTACTAGACGAATCACATTGTGAGGGTCCAAAAGAACCAAAATACCTTCTATAACCTGAAGAACCAGAATAAGATGCTCGACCTATATAACCTGACCTCTGACCACTTGAAGCCTCAGAACCAATAAACCCACTTCTGAACCCTGCAATGTTGCCTGAATTGGTCTGTTATGGTAACCATGAGAACTTCTTCCTTAAGAATTTCTACCTCAGGATGAGTGACCACTAAAATTGCCCTGTTGATGTAACTTCTTACCACCTCTAACCTGAGCACCCTGGAAAATACTCTCAACTTTCTTGGCATGATGTAAGATACTCTAAAGAGAGACATCAATAGATACTAACTGAGCGGTCACCAACTGAAGAGTAGTAGTTAATCCCTTCACAAACTTTCTGATCCTGTCGTCCTCTGTAGAGATGTTGGCCATAGCATACCAAAATAAAACATGGAAATGAGCCTCGTACTCTGTAACAGTCATGGATCCCTACTCCAAGTCATCAAACTTATCCCTCAGCTTGTCCCTCAAGCTGAAGGACACATACCTCTTAAGGAAAATCTCTGAAAACTGGGTCCAAGTCAAACGGAGAGAACCCAATGGCCTACAACCAACAAAGGACCTCCACCATTGTTTGGATACATCACTCAACTAGAAGGTAGTGTAATCAATGCCATAAGACTCAAGAAAACCTAGGTTATGAAACCTCTCTTGACAACTGACCAAGAACTCATTTGTATCCTCACCAATAGCACCACTATACTTGGGAGGGGCCAATCTCATAAATCTCTCAAACCTCTTTTGGTCATCAGCAGACATCACTGGACCAGGAATCACAAGTGGAGCAACAAGTCTAGTAGGTGACACCTCAACCTGTGGGGCCATAACAATAGTTAGCTGTGTCTCGAGGGTCTAAAAACCCTGAATAGGAACCTACCCTAGTATATGAACATCATCTCTTATTTGTGAACCATCTGGTGTACCCGGTAGAGTACCTGCCTAAGAGGTGATATCTAAGTGCTTAAAATCCAAATTAGAACATCGTGCAACACTGGGTAGCAATAAAACCCTGAGGGCCTGGCTAGTCCCACACCCTCTGGCTGATAAACCGCAGCAATATGATCAATCATTAGCTCGAGAAAGGCCATTCTAGCTTACCCTATAGCTAGAGCCGCTCCTCGTGCCATGCCTCTACCATGATCTTGGTCACGACCCCTGATTAAGGCCCTTACAGTGGGGGCGTTGGCTTAGCATCACCAATAACTCCTGATCAAGTTCTCACCATCCGAGCAAAAAGAGTGAGATGCAAGTTTAGAATATTGAGTATGAACAACACGCGCGATAAAAATCAAATTAGATATTTTTTCCTAAAAATGTCCCATAGCCTTATGAAGATAGATATGGATGTCAAGTATCGATCCGCAGGACTCTGTTAGACATTTTGCTCTTTTACTCATGAGACTGGTGAACGTAGAGCTCTGATACCAACTTGTCATGACCTAAAATCCCAAGGTCATGATGGCACCTACCCCGACCCAACCTTGGTAGGTTAGCCGAACGCCATAAGAGAATAATAACAAAAAGAAGATAAATAATAAAGTAAAACATGATACTTTAGGTTAAAGTCAAGCTAATACTTTAATAAAGACAAATATCTAGATAATAAAACTCCGATCCCCAATGATCTTATAATAAAGCTTTGATCCCCAATGATCTAGTGTCATGAGTAAGAGAAACTCTAAAACGGTCATAAAATATGAATATACAACTGTTTGTCCCTGAAATAAAGTAAAGACAAAGAAAACATAGATGAATTTGGGAACATGCTATGCACGGAGAGCTCACCATGACTTTGATAGATCCTAAGGCTGCACAAATCATGAACTGTGGATGGCAGTCGAACTAGGATATGCACCAAAAGGGTATAGAAAAGTAGGAGTGAGTACGGTATACTTGTACTCAATAGGCATTATAGTCCGACCAAGCTAACTAGACAACTAAACAAATAAAATAATACTATGAATAAGGTAGCCGCCCTGCACACAGAAAAAGTCCCAATGGAATAAGTATGCATGATCTCATCAATCAACCTTGCCAACACTTCCCTCGGCTAAAACATTTTATAAAATAGATTATTTTCTTTTGCAAAGAAATCCAAGTTCTATAGTAGTACAAGTTCCATTAAAATTAGTGATGAATGAGTATGCATGATCGTAGAAAAAGCAACAACATGCAATAATCAACTTAACGATGGTATGAATGAACTCAAATCATCCAAATCTCAATAACTTATGATATTAGCCCCATATGGAAACACAATAGTAAAAAAACATATAAGATATCAATAAAGTTAACACAAGTCCCCACTCGGGCATCATAATAATAATAAGCTCTCAAATTAATAATAAAGTCAATACAATCCCCCACTCGGGCATCACGATAATAATAATCAACCCCAAATAATGTAAATATTGAGACTACACCCAACCCGTAGCATACTTTACATGAATTTATCTACGTAACCAAGTCTGAAGAAAGTTAAGCCATAACCTACCTCAAACGTCGAAGACACAAGCCTAAACCCCTCAACACGAAGCCTTTCCCATTCGAGTGGCTTCGGAATGCTCCTAATCTAATAAAAATGATTTCTATACATAATAGGAGTCTTTTGATATCCATATTAGCATACTTTTATTCTGGATCCAAAATCACTTTAAAAATTGATCCCAAAAATGAAAGGGTAAAACTAAAATTTTAATAAAGAATCACTTTAACCAAAGTTTAAGGGTTCTAAATCTGAACCCATCAAAAACAGAGTTGAAATCGGGTTAGAAATTATTAAAATACTTATTTTTTACTTTATCAGGTAAAACCCAAAATTTCAAGTTTAAAGTCCAAGTTTTGAACATGATTTTTCAATATAATCAATGGGTAATGGATAAAAATGGGTTTATAAGCTTACCCAAATCAAAGTTGATGAAAAACCCTTTTAGATTATCCCAAAATCGTGTTTCCAAGCTTGAAAATGGTGAAATGGAGTTAAATTGCAAAAATGGGGTATTTATACTGTTTTGATGAACAGTGCCTTCATCGTCAGCCCCTCGCATTCGCAAATGCTACAAACCCAAACCAACCGCGAATGCAGTGGACCGATCATAGAAGGATAAAAATTGACCCAGACTCGGTTACTCTTCGCGAATATTTTCCCGCCATCACGTTCGTAAAGTATCATAAACTCTTTCTCCACAAATGTGATAGTAGGGTTGCTAATGCAAAGAAGGTCTGAGGCCTGTACCAACAATAGTTTAAGGCCATAAATCTCTCTGAAATGACCCTCAAAATTCATTCGGGGCCCCCATAGAAACAAACCAATAATGCTACAAGACTAATTTTGACGTTTTGGACTCAATGGAACCATCATATTTACCAAAAAAGGTCGTTATCAATATTTCACCCCATGAACCCCTTTAGGCCAAAAGAACTAGTTTTTCACACAAACAACCAAAACACATATAGCCTCAGAACCCGAACCAACTATGCTACTAGCCCAAATTTATGATTCCGGATCTAGTAGAACTGACGAAACTTTCATCCAACACTTGAATCACATAATGTTGACCATAGTCAACTATATCACTTTAAAGGCTACTTAAAACCTCAAACTCATATAAATCACTCCTTAATTCTTTGAGAACCGTGTCAACTATCCCCACAACTCATAAATGATATAAAGCAATAACGAAAAAGGGCAAAATGGTTAAAACATAGAAAAAGCAAAAAATCACCATGAGGATTGTTGCAAGAGGCGATTTTCTTCCTACTTGGGCAATTTCTATTGTTGAGCTAAGGTTATTACACCATTCTAACATAGAATTACTTCATTTAATCGGTAGAATTGTTAGAACAAATGTTCTTAGTGAATTTTGAGGTTTAGTTTCAAAGTTGATGGAAATTGAGGAGAATTGTCATGGGTAGCCTTAAAAGTGATTGATAATGATTCTAGGATGTTAGTTTATACTTCCTAGTATATAATTACTTTCCTTTAACATGAATTATGGGAAATTAGGGTGAATAAATAGGTGAAAACTCCAACTTAGTATTTTAGGCTATGAACTAGGGTAAAATCAATGGATTTTAGTTCGTAATGCCTAAAAGTGATGAGTAAGTTGTTAATTACTCCTTTTTTGTTATTTCTAGACTAAGAACAATCAGAAATTGTAAGAAAGGGCAAGGCTTTAGCGGGTTAGTGCATTCGGCTTGCATTTGAGGTAGGTTATGGATTAAATTGTTGTTATATACTTGATTTAGATTCCATGCCTATTCATAAGTTTTGTGTTTGTGAATTTTCCTTCGGGCATACTTGTGATTCTATGATTTGATAGATATTGGTTGCCGCATCCCTATTTTCATAAGGCGCAACTTCGGGGTTCAAAATTAACAAATAGTTGTTTTTTAAAAAAAAAGTTATGAGTCGCCACCTAATTTTACGAAACCATTTAATTAAAGAAAACTCTTTAGTCTGTGTAACTAATTAGATTCTAGGTAAGGATTCAGGCTATTCCAAAGGGAAGGTGTTAGGCACTCTTCGAAATCCACAAAGGTGGGTCCCGACTGAACTCATTTTTTCAATTGAGGAAGAGATAAAAAATCATTTGCACATATACGAAAAAATAAAAACATGTACAAAATAAAGTAAAACACGAATAACGAAGACGGCTTTATATTTGTCTATCGTTAAATAGGATGAATAAATATAATAAATAACTCAAAATGATTCTCGAATTTGAATTCAAGTATCTTCTTCGGGAAGAAGTTCCATGTACCTGTAAAAACACTTGGTAAAAGTGTTAGTGATGAACAAATATAAATTAAAAATAAATCAAAGAAATAATAATAAATAAAAAGTAAAACACATTTTCTATACATGAGAGGCCTTGAAAATCGATGAAAATTTCTTCATCGGACAAATAGATTAATACTTGAAATAAAATAATTAAACTGAAAATAAAATCCATTTTTTGTAATGGGAATGCCTCGAAAATCAGACGGAGAGATTCTTTCATTGGTCAAGTATATTAATACTTGAAATAAAATAATTGAACTTAAAATAAAAGGGAAAAGTACACTAAATGGACCAAAAAACTAAAGTATTTACACCCAAATACCCTCTCCCTTATTAATTCTTGGAATGCCCAATCAGCTGAAATTAATTACAAATTATACCCCCTCCCCCTCTCCCGTGCTCCCTTCCATTTAGTTATAACAAGCATTAAACGCTCTGTACTTGGGACCTTTTATTTCTCCTTTTTTTTTTTTCTTTTCTTTATTAATTGCATTTGTCTCGTCTTTAATTATTTTTGTCCTTTCATTAATTATTTTTATCATTTACTCATTTATTATTATTTTTGTCATTTTGTCTCTTTTATACTTTATTATAAATATCATTTAGTGATAATTTTATAATTTATTTTCTTCTTTTTTATTTTATTTTTTCCCTTCATTTTTCCATTCTTTTCTCTTAATTCCTTTTTATTTTATTTTTAATATTTTTTTATTTATTTTGAAAATAAAATTATCAGCTACTTTTAGAATAAAATAAATTAAAAAAATAAGTAACAAACTAGAATAATAAATAATTAAAAAATACCAAAGTTCAGTACCTTGTTTATTAAAATCTAAACTAATGAAGGATATATTTTTAGATTTTTTTGCTCTTACAAATGAACATAAAATATATATACTCCGTTCATTTCAATTTATTTTGTCATATTTTAACTTGACATGGAGTTTAAGAAGGTAAAAAAGACTTTTGAATCTTGTGGTCTATTAAAAGACTGAAACATACCTCATTGATACCATGTCAGTATACATATATATTGTAATGGAATCATGGAGGTTTACTAAAGGACTAAAGTAGACATCAATGATACCATGTCAGTATTCACATATACTGTTAAGGTATCATTACGGACTGAAGCAAACCCAATGATACCATGTTAGTATATATATATATATATATATATATATATATATATATATATATATATATATACTATGATGGTATCATGGAGGTCTGACCGAAGGATTGAAGTAGACATCATTGATACCATAATGGTATATAGATATACTGTAATGGTATCATGGAGGTTTCACTAAGGATTGAAGCACACAACAATTATACCGCGACAATATATAGATATATTGTGATAGTATCATGGAGGTCTTACTGAAGGATTGAAGCAGACATCAATGATACCATGATAACATATAAATATATTGTTACGGTATCATTATAGACTAAAGCAAACCTCAATGATACCATGTCAGTATATATATACTGTGATGGTATCATGGAGGTCTGACTGAAGGATTGAAGCAGACATCAATAATATCATGACGGTATATAGATATACTATGATGGTATCATGGAGGTCCCACTAAGGATTGCAACACACATCAGCGATACCATGGCAGTATATAAATATATTGTGATGGTATCATTACAGACAGAAGCAAATGAAAAAAAAAATCAAATAAAATGATAAAAGAAAAGAAATACATAAAATAAAATAAAATAAAAATAAAAAAGGACCAAAAATATGAAATTATCTTGTGGTAAAAAAATAAAGACTATTATGATTTGAGAAAAAAAATAAAGAATAAAAAAATAATCAAAAAAAAAAAAAGAAAACAAGAAATACAGAAATTGAAAAATTAAAAAAAATACAAAATAACAGGAATCAATAAATAAAAAAAGAGAAAAATAAAAGCAGAAAAAAAGTGAGAAAAAAATAAAGAATACAGAAATAAACAAAAAAAAAAAAAGGAAAGGAGCAAGAAATAAAGAAATTGAAAAACAAAGAGAAAATAAAAAATAAAAAATACAAAAATAAAAGGAACCAATAAAAAAAGAGAAAAATAAAAGCAGAAAAAAATCAATGAATAAAGAAATAAACGAGAAAAAAGAAAAAGCAAGAATAAAAAGGAGTATATAAAATAAAATTTGAGTTTGAATTAGATTATGGTATAAAAAGAAAATAATTTTACTAAAAAATTAAATGAACAAAGAAACATAAAAAAAAAAAAAAAAAAACGAGAAAAAAAAGAAAAAAAAAGAAGTAGAGAAATAAAAAGGAAAAGAATTAAAAGGGTGATAACTAACTAAAGATACAAGGGAATGGGGCATTTTATGTAATTATTTAGGGGACATTTTTTGTAAGGGGGCATTTTGTTATAAATAGGTTGCTCCTATGTGGCATGGATATACTTTTTCTAAAATAAAATTTGTTTTGTGTAATGGGAAGGCCTTGAAAATCCGACGTAGAAATTTTATCATTGGCCAATTATTATTGGTCAATTATTAACATTATCAAGAAACAAATAATGATAACTCAAGATTTTGGTAATACGAATAAATCAGTACCAAAAATCCAAACATAACAATATATGGAGCAACAAATCAAATGTAATGGAATCAAAACACTAGTAACATAACAAGCGGAGCAAATATCTATTCACTGCAAAGTTCAAAAGATCACCAAAAAGTTAAATAGTTTCTGAAAATACCAAATAATAAAATAGCAACACTAATAAAAATAAAACAAAAACAACAAAAATAATAACAAACAAAAACCAATCCCAATGTAATAATGTCAACATCGAAACTGAGTAACGAAAGAACCATAAACTATCAACATTTTGAACAAATTATAGGAACCATCAGCTATAAGAAAACAAAGGTCACTTAAGAGCAACATGAGTTGCTGGAAAACATCAAAAAGAATGGTGCAAAAGGATGTTATACATGAGCTGAAAATTATGATCAAAATAGCAATAGAACAAACAAAACATTAAAGAAATGTATTAACTGAGAAAAATAGTCAACAAATAACAATATAAATACAATGATGGGTGTTATGATCGTTTTCGAAAAGAGTTCAAAAACTTCATAACTTCGTGGCGAAAAAGTCTATTTAACTTTATTTGAAAAATAAATTAGAGTCACCACTTAATTTTTTAGGAAAATTAAGGAACCATTTAAAAAGGTAATTTTGAAAACTTTTAATAAAAAATCAGAGTCTAGGTAAGGGTTCAAGTAAATTCGAAAGAAGGTGTTAGGCACTTTCGAAAATCCACAAAGTGTGATTCCCGGCGAATTCAACTTATTTGGCTAAATTTTGAAAAAAATCCTTTTAAGTTGTAAAAAATCTCATAGGTATCACTTGTTTGAAAAAACTATTTAAAGACTAGAACTTATTAAATACTACTCCATTTACTTATTTCAAATTGTGAAATAAATAAAATGTCAAAGTTTCGAAATAATTCCAACTTAACAATTTTTATCCAAATGAAGACTTTGAGTTAAATTGTTAACCCGATTTCTTTATCGTGGATTTAAGCTACTTAATAACTATGAAGGGATATAGAAAATTCCCCAAGTTATTCTACGAGCTTAGGTTTGCCTAAATATAGTGAATTAAAAGAGAATATTAAATGACCAAAATAAAAATGAATAATTTCAACATAAACTTGCTCCCGAGGATTCATCTAGATTAATTAAAATGTAGTGTTAGTAAAGCTAAACAATAATGATAAAGGCACATAAACAAACATAAAAACAATAAGGGATTATGTGGGCTTTGACCCAAGTTCAACTATTTAGGCCATAGATGTTGTAACGTTGCTTCTGCTCATATTAGACTTCAAGTCCAAAATTTCATCCTAGCCACTTTTAGCTGCTGCTTGCTGCTGTATTTTTAGCCTTTGGACTAAATATTTGTTTCCATTTCAATGGTATGATGGAGATTGACTCGAAAGTGCTCGAATGCAAGGGTAATGGGAGTCCATTTGGACTCATCGATGCACATGTATGACAAGAAAAAGAGTGAAAAAATTAGCACCTGACTAACATATCTGACCAAAACAGATGTAATTAAGATAAGGTATAACCAATTGATTAACTGATCAAATGAAGACAAACCAATTCAAAGAAAACTTAAACTGAAATTTTGGCAAACTAAAGTTAACAAGCTTATCGCAACTACTACTTTGTCTGCACAGTTCCAAGAATGAATGCACATATTGTATTAAAAAATAATAATAAAATACTCATGAACAAAACAACATATCCGAAAAGAAATGGGAAAGGGAAATGGGAGACCCACGAGATGGAACTTGCAAACAAAAACTGATATACCATTCTTTACAGAGGGTTATACTATACTCTTTAAACATGCTTTAATCTAGCTAGACAAAAGAAAATTCATAACAGGTCGTGCAATAGTCAGTCACAATACTAATTCACTTTTTGTTGAAGGCAAATAGAAATATCTATCCAATATAGCATTTTTAAGGTCAAACACTCATCATGAAAGCATACATGGATTGTGTTTCCAGCTATGTGTATCTAAAGAAAGTGACGAAAAGGAAACCACTAATCGTGTGAATTTAAAAGTGTAAAAATAATATATAGAGCATATTCTAGCTTCACATCGATTTATAACCTCGACTAAGTAAAATTGCTACTGCATGCTCATGTTTTTTATAACATTAGTGAGATCCTAAGAACCTTTCTAATAGGCTTACATACTCCGCATACCCTTTAAACAAAGACAAAAGCTTTACACGATTGCCAAGTTGAACATATCTTATCAGAAAATCATGCTCCAATTGCCTAACTACATCAAAATAATTGCATATTGAAGTGTGAAATTTTAGCAGGTAGCACATATATATTAAAGGAATGAACTACTATTAACATTATTGATGAAACTAACATTATGCTAATGTGATTACTGGATCCTACATCCTACCTAGAATGAAACTAACCAAAAGTGATTAGACAGGAAAGAGTGAAGATTGCTTTTCAAAGGGAAAGATAAGCTCTTTACATTTTAAAGACGGGATTCTACCTTTATTTAGCCGAAACAGATTTCAAGAAAAGAGCTCAAACTAGATTCAAACAAGCAGATAACACTATTTAAATCACTTAGCAGAAAGTAAGAGATCTCAAATCGAACCACATATATATATATATATATATATATATATATATATATGCTTAGGATTTACAACTCCAAAGAGTAACCTGAGGATCTAAGGTGTTTTAGGAGCAAACAGAGAGAAGCGAATAAATAAAGAGGAAGCTTAGCAAATTAAGAGCTAAGAAATCACCATTTAGCAGGTAAGGAAATGAGCTAGTTTTCTTGACATCGAAAGGAAAAAGCAGAATCAGACAAAGACTGCGCCTAAATCATACAAATAACAAAAATAAGCTTGTACAAATTTTAACACCAAATACTTTAACACAGAGAGCATGACCTTGACACTCTCGTCTTAAACTCGACTCCTTATTATTACACAAAGTAACACAAACTAAATAGAAAAGCTGAAAACAACATTTCTCCTATGATTTTTAAATTTCAGCCTAAAGTTTCCCTAAACAGATCACAAGATGCAGAACTAAAAGAAAATCAAGACTAGAAGAAAAATTATCAAACTTGTGTCTTAAATTATCCATACCAATAACATGATGAGTAAACTTGAAGGGGACACTAATGCTCAAACACACTTAACACGTAGAGTCACATATCAAAATAATATGCATCCTTAAAATGATCAAGGAGGCTACAACAAAGCGCAGACGAGGAGGATTACGAGCTAAACAGAAACAAGCAATAAATTTCAGCCATTCAAAATACACAAACAATACGTGGTAAAAATACTAAAGAGGACGAAATTACCTCTTTTCGGGCAGCAAACGGGACTACAAGCTCTCGTCGGAATGCTTGCCACCACCGAAAAAAAATAGCCTTTTCTAAGCCGGAATCCAAAGCTCAAACCAGTCTTATATGGATTCTAGCCTAGAAATTTTGAATTTAACGAAATCCCTTTCTCAATTAGGGTTCTCCGCTAATTCCTTCCTCTTTTTGCCTCTAAAAAAAAAAACCTCAAAACAGTGGAGTAATGGGGTTTATATAGGAAATTTCGGAATGGGAATTTGATGGAATTTTTGATGTGGGATTTGGGGAAAACCCAAATCAAACGGTTGAAATCAAATCAAGGAAAATGAATGGCGATTGACCCTCCTTCGTCCTTGTTCGTATGGTGAACGAATAGGAATTGAGGGAGTGGAGATTTCTAGAAGCTTTGAGGGTTCTTTTGGGATTTTCAGTTGAGAAAAATCCAAATCCTCCTTGAGGATAAGGGACGAGTTTGAATTGTACCAAAACCGTACTAATTTCGAAAGAAAAAAAAATTCAAAAGAGAAAATTGGGAAATTAGGAGGATAATACCGTTTGAAATCTGTATGGAAGCTTCCAGGATCTTTGACTGGTACGATTCACGTGCCTAGCACGCTGGTTGTACAAATTGTGGGGTAAAAAGAAGGGATATGAAGGTGAAATTGAGGCGGCTTAGAGGGATAAGGTTAGGGTTCATTGGTGTTGTGTCACTGATGATATTGTTGTTGTTATACGCTGATGAGGGAGAAAGGGGTTATAAGGATGGTGTGGGCCGGGTCAGTCACTGGTATTGGGCTGGATCAGCTGAAATTCAAAGGGAATGGGCTGGGGTAT
The DNA here is from genome assembly GCA_031232105.1 of Capsicum rhomboideum. Taxonomy (NCBI): domain Eukaryota; kingdom Viridiplantae; phylum Streptophyta; class Magnoliopsida; order Solanales; family Solanaceae; genus Capsicum; species Capsicum rhomboideum. The sequence continues at coordinate 35,925,953 of CP124716.1, forward strand.
TTTTTAAAGGGAATGGGAATTAGGATTAGGCTTTTTAAGATATAGCCTAAATAGGTCAAGAGTTAACCAATGTTAATTAAATTTTGGACCAATTCAAAATCGATTGGCCAATTGTATTGCAATTATGGCCAACTTGATTTCGATTATGGCCAAATTTATTATATCGGCTAAATTGAATCAAAATTTGAAATAAATTAATAACCAATTTAACCCCGAGCTTCTTGATTTAATAAAATCAAATAAATATTTTCCAAATAAAATATTTTAAGAACAATTATATTTAAATCAAGACGTTATCCATTTGAATTTATTCTTAAGATAGTTCTTGATCAAAATTTGATATTTGACACAATAATTATTTAGGCAACCAAAATTATACGATCTTGTATACATGAGTACGAAAATGTATAATTCATCACTTAAATAACAAATTTAACTCGAATAAATATTTTAGAAAGTGTTTATTCGAATAAAATAAATATTTTGATTTTATTTAAAAATCGAAGAAACTCAGGAATAAATTTAGTCGGGGAGGTCAAAAATTAGGTGTCAACAATGGGTTGAAAAAATACCTCAATCGTAGGACTTTCAAACTCCGGCCAGATCAGAAAATGCGGAGAAAATGAAAGATCTGTGATTTACTACCATAGCTTTGCCGAAAAACTTGAATCTGTATAGATTTGGAACTTTGGGGTTATTGTTGGTTGTTTCTGCCGAAGTTGGCGTCGTGGATGGTCCTTTATTGTTTGTTGATTCTGTCGGAGCTCTGAGCTTGCGGTTCGCCGGAAAAGGGAGTTGTTTGATGGTGTTTTGGGTTTGATTGTTTGTAGCTGTCGTTGTTGATGTTGTGGTCGGATTTTGAGTGAGCTGTGGTGGTGGAGATGACGTGAGGGAGGCTGTTTCATAGTTGTCTTTGCCGGAAAAAGGAGTGAGGGGTGAAGGGAGAAGAAAGGGGAAAAAATGGGTGGTTTTGGTGGTAGAGTTTAGGTGGAAAATAGTGTGGTAGTTTGGTTATGCTCCGGTGAGCAATGGTGGTGATGGAGGGTTGTTCATCAAAAAAATGGAAAAGGAAAGGAGAAGAAGGGTGGTTGTGCGTGAAAATTAGCCGGATTCCAACGAGGGTGGTAGTGGTAGGAGAAGACAATGAAGAGGGGAAGAGGAAAGGGAAAAGAATCTTTGAATATTTTGCCAAATTTGGAAATTTCCACCCCCATTAATTATGAAGAGAGGGGACTAGTTTTATAGACATAATAAAATCATTCAACAGCAAAATCGTGTACTCAATACCATATTTTTGGAAAAACCTTGGCTATCTAAAATCAAGAGTTATCCAAAACCATGACTATTTGATCTTATCCAAAACTATGGATATTTAATTTATCTGTGCAAAAATATCTTCTCCGTCTTTTTTATATTAACAGACTGTGATAAAAAATAAATTAATAAATGTATTTAATGCCAGATAAGAATATTGTTTGAGTTTAAAACAAAATTGACGGTTTAATAAAATACAAATAATATTTATTTATAAAAATGACTGTGTAAAAACTCAGTGACAGTCAATAATTAATTTAAAATAGTAATAAATTGATAAATATCCTAACATTTTCAAAAAAAAAAAATTATCGATAACTTGAGTTAAAATTGAACAAACATAAAAAAAATTGAATTGTCTGCTCTTTAACAAATAAGAAGCACAAAAGTGTTTATTTTTAAAATGTCAGACCAAAATTAGGTGTCAACAACTTTCCTTATTCGTTCAAGTATGATGAAAGAATCTTTGAACGAAGAAGTTGACGCGTAGCCAATTTTGGCTAGAAGAAGAAGAAAAAGAATGGCATGTGCAAAAAACACTGCCAAACATTAATAGAACGTTGACAACACTATCCGTTCGTTGGAAGAGATGGATTGTCTTTTGATAAAAGGGAAGGGTTGTTCGAAGATAAAACATTCACATACCTTCTACGTTGCTTTCAAAATTACCTCAGTGTTAAGCTTGTGAGATGCTAAGGATGCAAGGTTGCGTACCTGTTTGAACAAGGTAGCGGATCAACTTGTCTCATTAAAGGGCGAACGACCCAACTTGAATTTGATATGTCATTTGAATAGATGATGATCCAACTTGTCTTATTGAAAGGCGGACGACCCATTTTGAACTTATCATGCCATTTTGAATGGAGTGGTAACCCAACTTGTCTTCTTGAAAGGCGGGCGACCTATTTTGAATTTGATATGTCATTTGAATAGGTGACAACCCAACTTGTCTCATTAAAGGCAGATAACCCATTTTGAATTTATCATGCCACTTTGAATGGGGTGGTAACCCAACTTGTCTCATTGAAAGGTGGATGAGCCATCTTGAATTTGATATGTCATTTGAATGGGTGACAACCCAACTTGTCTCATTGAAAGACGGACGATCCATTTTGAACTTATCATGCCACTTTGAACGAGGTGCTAACCCAACTTATCTTGTTGAAGACGAACGACCCATCTTGAATTTGATATGTTATTTGAACAAGTGACAACCCAACTTGTCTCATTAAAAGGCGGACGATCCATTTTGAACTTATCATGCCACTTTGAACGGGGTGGTAACCCAACTTGTCTCGTTGTAAGGAAGACGACCCATCTTGAATGTAACATGCCACTTTGAATGGGGTGACTTCTCAATGTGTTTTATAATCACCTACACTAAACTTATTAGTAGCAAATGCAATATGTCACAACGAATGAGGTGACGATCCAGCATAATATGTCACAACTAGGAGTGACAATCCAACATGTCACAAATAGGAGTGACAATCCAACATGTCAGAAATAGGAGTGACAATCCAACATGTCACAAATAGGAGGTGATGATCCAACATAACATGTCACAAAATAGGGGTGACGATACAACAAAACATGTTACAAATATAGGAGTGACGATCCAAAATGTCACAAATAGGAGGTGACGATCCAACATAACATAATATGTCACTTTAACAAATAAATGACATGAATTAAGAAAAGGAATCCTTTCAAAGAAAGGACCACCGAATCACTTAGACATGTATTCAAAGATGGGTGTTTTCCCTAATTTCATTTTTGAAAAATAAGAGAAGAGGATCAAATCTCGACTGCAATTGGTACCAACAATTAGCATCGCATAGAAATTTCTCCTTTGTTCCTATTTTAATTGAGATCGACTTCGAGATAATTATTATAGATTCAAGTGTTACCTCAAACATACCTAAGTATCAACAAGATTTTGTTTATCTTACTTCAAACAAAGGTGTTGAATTAGACCTATCCTCATGTTTCTAGTGCCCTCACCACAAGGGAAGTCCTCACTTGCACACATTTGAAGTATGTTAAATTGAGGACATTTTGGAAAGTGCTCTCACATTTGGAAGAATGTTCAAAGAATGAAACTGCGATACCATAGGCTTGGCCTTCATCTAAGTCTTCACTAATGTGAGAACATTTAGAAAGGTATTATGTAGGGCTTGCTATCGACTTGTAATGTAGGCTTAGGGACGAGTAGGATGTTGATTTAGGATAAGAGTGACTTAATCTGTAATGACCTTCCCGGTCATTTCCCTCGTTTTCGTGTGTTGTCAGCGTTTAGAGCTTTTCTATAACTGTCCCAAGTTATTTATGACTTGCTGGGACTGAAAGTTCGGTTCCCGGGCAGTTCGTTTGAGAATATTATTTAGACCGAGCACGTTGTAGAATATTTAATTAAATTAAAAATTTGGTAAAATGACATAGTTAATTACCTTTTGAAAATATTTTGGAAATTTATAAAATTCTTTAGTTATGAGACATCTATAATATTTTATAATAGTTTTATAACCTATTGATAATTAAAGCGGAGATAGTGAATTTAAATATTTTAAAATAATATTTTTATTCTATAGAGGTTTTGTTAGAAATAATTTTCTATTAATTATGGTATATTCAAAAAGTTATATTTATTTTACCTCGAACCTACGCAATACCCGAATATATACAAAACGGATAGATGAATTTGTTATGGACACCTCACAACACGTGGACAGTGGAGGGGTGCCCATCAACATGGTTCTGTGTCACCATTTTGGTGAATTGGTGCTAATGATTCATCCTGGTGCACATATATATATATATACACCTTCGGTGGACAAAATGTAATATTTTTACATTTTGTCCACTTTTTCCAATTACCTCTCACCATTATTGATTATTTAAGCTCAATATTGAGTCAATTTATTGAGGTTTGAGCTTAGGGGTTTATATATTTGAGTCCGTGGACTCGCCCTCGTCATTTCTACGGTATGTTTTCTTATTTTTACGATAATTTTCATTTACACGATGATACTGTTGGGATTGGTGTTGATGTTTGAGCTATATTTTGATCTCAAATTGAGGAGTGTTAGTTGTGACTATTGGTCACGGGGTAATTTGGGAAGTTGTGACAGTTTTGATTTTGCAATTCCGCAAGCGAGCCCCACGTAGACTGTTCGGACATTTTTTGAGCTAATGCAATATGGGTATCAATAGTCATGTTTTGACATGTAGTTTATTATTTTGGTAGCTTGGCAGCAGTCAGAGGCCTCTCAAAAGGGAAAGGCTCCTATTTAGCTGGCTTTAGCAAGCGTTCGACGGCATCCAGGTAGGCTAGCTTTACCTTCCTTTGCACTTAGATTGGGATTATGTGTGATATATGTATGCTATTGTGCTAGTGTTGTGGGATGGTGTTATAAACTTGGGGGTGGTGTTTTGCTGTGATTTAGGCCTTCTAGGCCGGATAGGGCTATTCGAATATATTCCAGGCCCGTTATCCTCGAGGTACACCACAGATGACCTATTTGGGGTCGGATAGTATTGTTGTGTTGATTTATGGTTGGAGAACGTTATTGTTGGACCTTAGTCCAGGCTTAGGCAGACTTAGCCCAGACTTAGACAGGTATAACTAGACTTGGTTTTCGGGACCCGTTAGTGGGCCCCGTTACCCTTTTGGTCAACTTGTCAGAACTTTGACATCTTTGGGTTTAGTTAAGCCTCTATGACCTGTTAGGGTTCTGACGGGATTGAGTCACCCCGATTATACCCGGTTGACCTGTTTAGCCTTATTAGTCCCTGATAGCACCGTATTTGACCGGGATCGGCTAGTTTGATTTAGAATACGGACCTACCTTTCCATGACTTATAATGTATACTCAGACTTGTATATACATATTGCTTATAGTAGATATTTGACCTAGAAGGACCCCGAGATTGACTTGTAGCATGTTGTGGGGTTAGCTTCTGTACCTATAAACTGGTATTGACTTGGAACTAGGGCGTTCCCCGTTTATCTGATATGATATGACATTTGATTCTGTTCTGGTTACTGGCTATGATAAGTTCTGGTTCGAGTTCGGCTACTGATTCAGGTATGATGATTTTGGTTATTGACTATTGGGTGTTTCGGTTCGAGTCCGGCCTCGGATTATGATACACTATGAGTTCCGGTTCGAGTCCGACCACTGATTATTATAAGTTCCGATTTGAGTCCGGCATATGGTTATGATATGATTGGAGAGTTTTGGTACTGGGTACCGTGATTATGATATTGTTGTTCTATGAGTTCCGGCAGATATGATATATATGTGGCCTCTTGTTATTACCCACTGCTTCCGGTTCGACTCCGGCGTCTGGCCTCTTGTTATTACCCATTGGTGTCGGTTCAAGCCTGGTGCACTCCTGTTGGTTATTGTGGTTACTGGTTACTGATACAGCTTCGAGACACTGGTGACTGTGCATTTACTATTTTTGTGTGTCCCGCCGATTTATGGGGGCCAGGCTGGGTTATTGTTTTCTTTCGTGTGCTTATCTGGTTTATGGGGGCCCAGATAGGTTATGTTTGACTTGTGTGTTTACTTATGCATTTATTTACTCGTTATTTAGTATCGCATTTATTTTCTCCTGAGCATATCTGTACGCCTCGACAGTTATTTATGTATTTATTACTTATACCCCGGACTTAGCATGCACCCTCGCATTTTAGCTTGCTTCTATTACATTGAGCTCAGTCGGATGATGATTCCTACTGAGTACCTATTGCCCCGGTACTCATACTGCACTTCTGCATCTTTTTCCCCGATGCAGATTCAGGCACTAGCTGACAGCTTTGACGTGACTCTCTTCTTAGCACTGGTTTTGGAGCAGGGTGGGATTACTGACGTCCGAGGCAGATCCTATTCCATCTTCTACTATATGGTCTTTTGCTCTCGAGACTATATTACTTGTTGTATATATATTTAGTTTCTGTCTAGTATTTTGGACATGTCTTGTAGTGGCTCTTGTACCAACCTCACCAGGTCTTGGGAAGGGTTCTTGACTTTATATACTGTCCTCTTCCTTCTCAGTCTTGGCATATATACATATTCTGATTCTGTCCTTAGCGTTATAGCATGTTTATCAATATGGTTGCTTCTACTTCTTCTCTGTTTTATGAGATTCCGCCCGTTAGCCCGTTGCTTGTCGCTCCGGGCTAGGGTTTGGCTTGCCTATTTCTGGGTTACGGTAGGCGCCATCATGACCCAAATATTAGGTCGTGACAGCTTGGTATCAGAGCCTAGGTTGTATAGGTAGTGTCGGTACATGGGCCAATGTTTAGTGGAGTCCTGTGGATCGGTGCGGGGACGCCTGTATCCTATCCTCAGGAGGCTACGGAGCATTCTTAGGAGAGTCTCTCATTTTCTTGACTCATGTCCGTGCGTTAAGTCTATGTTAGTTTCTGATTTTCATTTGGTTTACTCTTTACGCAGATGGTTAGGATGCATGGTGCGAGAGCAGAGGGTCAGAACCCCGAGCCTGCAGCGAGGGCTCCTGTTAGGGGCCAAGGTCGACCCAAAGGTCGGGGGAAGGGCAGAGCAGCATCCCCAGGCCGAGATCATGCTGGGGATCAGTTACTCGATCCCATTATAGCTCCAGATATTCTTCCTCCACAGCAGCCGGTGGGCCAGGGAGCAGCCCAGGCTTCACCTGGATTTATAGATGCTTCTTTGCTCCGAGCTACATTACTTCAGTTATTGGGGATAGTTGGAGGTCCGTCAGCTGAGGGAGCCCAACCAGCAGTACAGGGAGTTGGTGTTGGGGCGCAGCCTGCAGCTGCAGCACCCAGAGTTGAGATTCCGCCAGCGCCGGTAGCTCCACAGCCGGTTACAGATCAACATGTTATGTCTGTTGATGAGCAGAGGATGTTGGGGTGTTTCTTGAGTTTAACTCCACCGAGATTTGCTAGTACTCTGGGTGAGGATGCATATGAGTTCTTGTCCAGCTGCGAGGATAGACTGAGGAATTTAGGATTGGTACAGTCTCGTGGTGTTGATTTCGTGGCATATCAGTTTGATACTGCAGCGAGGAGATGGTGGAAGGGATATCTTGACTCCAGGCCAGCAGGATCTCCACCGATTACCTGGACCCAGTTCTCTGAGATATTCTTGGGAAAGTATATGCCTCGTACTATACGGGAGCGACTTAGGGATGAGTTCTCCAGATTGACTCAGGGTTCATTATCTGTCGCCGAGTATGAGGCGAGGTTTCATGATCTTGCTAGGCATGCTACTTCTATTTTGCCTGATGAGTATGAGAGAGTTAGATGTTTTGTCAGGGGACTGAGATTGCCACTCCGCAGAGCTACCCAGAGTTTAGTGACTTCAGGGAAGTCATTCGCAGAGATTACCGAGCATGTATACTCTATTGAGGGGATGGATCGCGAGGCCCAAGAGGGCAGCGATAAGACACCTCGTGTTCAGGGTAGTTTCAGTGGGAGCCATAGTGGTTCACAGTTCAAAGGTCGTGGTTTCCAGTTTCAGGGTAGATACCCTCAGCAGCAGCAACAGTCTTTTCAGCGACAGGGTTAGCCCAGTAGGCCCGTACAGTCAGCTTTGCAGATATCTGATAGGGTTCAGCCTGACTATAGTAGTTCTGTTAGACAGCCTCAGGGACGTGGTCAGTCCAGTTCATCGACTAGAGGGGGTCATACCGGATCATCCGGACCTTCTAGGCGGAGCAGGGAGCCAGGAGCATGCTATACTTGTGGGGTTGTCGGTCATTTCGCGCGTGAGTGTCCTCAGCGCATGGCGATTGAGCCTTCAGCTCAGACAGCACCGCCCATCAGATCTATACTGCCAGCAGGCAGAGGTGGTGCACAGGGTCGTCGGGGTGGTCCCCAGGGTTCTCGCGGTAGAGTGCAGGGAGGTCGGATCGGTGGTCAGGTTGGTGCTCAGACTAGTGGTAGCCAGCGTCAGTTGTATACCGTGCCGGCTAGGCCAGAGCCTGAGGCTTCAGATGCGGTGATTACAGGTATGATTTCCATATGCCATCAACCAGCTTCTGTATTATTTGATCCTAGATCCACGTTTTTTTATGTATCTACTTATTATGCACCACGGTTGGGTTTATGTTCTGAGTTATTATTTGTAACCTTACGTGTATCTACCCCCGTTGGTGATTCCTTAGTAGTGGATCGGGTATATAGATCTTGTCTGTGACTGTTCAGGAGTTTGAGACTCGGATTGATTTTATTGTACTGGCCATGGTAGACTTTGATGTGATTCTGGGCATGGACTGGTTGTATTTCCATCATGCAGTCTTGGATTGCTTTGCTAAGACCGTGACCTTAGCCATGCCTGGCGTACCCCCAGTGGTATGGCAGGGTTCTGTTAGCTGCACACCGACAGGGATTGTTTCATATGTTTGGGCTCGTAGATTGATGTGGAGGGGATGTTATTCATTCTTTGCTTATGTTCGGGATGCTAGTATTGAGAGTCCATCGCTTGACTCCATCCCTGTTGTTCGTGAGTTTTCTGATGTATTCTCGACTGACCTACCTGACCTTCCTCCTGAGCGTGATATATGGTTCATTATTGACCTCGAGCCAGGCACCCGACCTATTTCCATAACTCCTTATCGTATGGCTCCTGCTAAATTGAGAGAGTTGAGTACTCAGCTCCAGGACCTTCTAGAGAAGGGTTTTATCAGGCCGAGTGTGTCTCCGTGGGGTGCTCCAGTTCTGTTTGTAAAGAAGAAGGATGGATCTATGCGCATGTGTATTGATTACAGGCAGTTGAATAAGGTAATTGTGAAGAATAAGTATCTTATGCCTCGTATCAATGATTTATTTGATCAACTTCAGGGTGCAGCGGTATTTTCAAAAATAGATTTGAGATCTGGATACCATCAGTTGAGAGTTAGGGCTGAGGACATCCCAAAGATAGCCTTCAGGACTCGGTACGACCATTATGAGCAGTGGCGGAGCCAGAAATTTCACGTAGGGGGTTCAAGATTGGAAAAAAGTAAACACATGAACTAATCGAAGGGGGTTCAACGTCTATTATATATACATAAAAAATAATTTTAACCATGTATAATTAATATAATTTTTCGCCGAAGGGGGTTAGGATGAACCCCCTAGATACAAGGTGGCTCCTCCACTGATTATGAGTTCCTGGTGATGTCTTTTGGGTTGACTAATGCCCCTGCAGCTTTCATGGATTTGATGAATCGTGTATTAAGGCCATACTTGGATTCCTTTGTGATTGTGTTTATTAACGACATCTTGGTTTATTCGAGGAGTAACGAGGAGCATGAGCAGCATTTGAGGATTGTACTTCACACTTTGAGAGATCATCGGCTTTATGCCAAGTTCTCAAAATGTGAGTTCTGGCTTGAGTCTGTAGCTTTCTTGGGGCATGTTGTGTCCAGATACGGTATCATGGTAGACCCAGTGAAGATTGAGGTTATTCGAGGTTGGGCTAGGCCCACATCGCCTACTGAAGTTCGCAGTTTCGTTGGGTTGTCAGGGTACTACAGGCGATTTGTTGAGGGCTTCTCATCTATTGCATCTCCTATGACCAGACTAACTAGGAAGGAGGTTCCATTTCAGTGGTCTGAGGATTGTGAGGCAAGCTTTCTAAAGCTCAAGGATCGACTTACTTCTGCCCCTGTGTTGACTATTCCAGTTGAGGGCGAGGGTTTTACCGTGTATTGTGATGCGTCTGGTATTGGTTTGGGATGTGTGCTGATGCAGTAGGGTCGTGTTATTGCTTATGCATCGAGGCAGCTGAAGGTGCACGAGCATAACTATCCCACCCATGATTTGGAGTTAGCAGTAGTTGTGTTTGCATTGCGAATTTGGAGACATTATCTCTACGGTGTTCATTGTGAAATTTTTAAAGATCACCGTAGTTTTCAGCATATTATGACTCAGAGGGATCTTAATTCGAGGCAGCGCAGGTGGATAGAGTTGCTAAAGGACTATGATATCTCTATTCTCTATTATCCGGGCAAGGCGAATGTGGTAGCGGTCGCCTTGAGTCGAAAGACAGTGAGTATGGGTAGCTTAGCCTTCATTTCAGTCTCTCAGCGACCGTTGGCTTTGGACATTCAGTCCTTAGCTAACTCGATGGTGCGTTTGGATATTTCTTACCCCGAAAGGGTTATCGCTTGTGTTGGTGCGAGATCTACTTTGTTGGAATAGATTTAGAGTCGTCAGTTTGAGGATAGCGGTCTTCGTAGAATTCGAGATCAGATATTGAAGGGTAAGTCTGAGAGAGCTACCTTGGGTTCTGATGGTGTTCTGAGGTTTGACGATCGTATTTGTGTTTCGAGGGTTGGAGATTTGATTCAGTTGATTTTGCATGAGGCGCACAGTTCTAGATATTCTATTCACCCTGGGACAGCTAAGATGTATCGGGATCTGAGGCAGCACTATTGGTGGAGTGGTATGCGGAGAGATATAGCAGGGTTTGTAGCTCGATGCCTTTGTTATCAGCAGGTAAAGGCCGAACATCAGAGACCCGGTGGTTTACTTCAGTAATTACCTATCCCCGAGTGGAAATGGGAGCGGGTCACTATGGATTTCATTGTTGGATTGCCTCGCACCTCCCGTGGTTTTGATAGTATTTGGGTTATTGTAGATCGGTTGACTAAGTTCGCGCCCTTTATCCCTGTTCGAGTCTCCTATAGTGCTGACAGGTTAGATCGTGTATATATTCAGGAGGTGGTCCGCCTATATAGAGTGCCAATATCTATTATCTCAGACCGAGGGTCTCAGTTTACCTCCAGTTTCTGGTAGACTTTCCAAGAAGAGTTGGGTACCCAGGTGGACCTCAGCACTGCATTTCATCCTCAAACCGACGGGCAGTCGGAGAGGACGATTCAGGTATTAGAGGATATGCTCCGCGCTTGTGTGTTAGACTTTGGGGGTCAGCGGGATCAATTCTTACCTTTAGCCGAGTTCGCGTATAATAATAGTTTCCATTCCAGCATTCAAATGGCTCCGTTTGAGGCTTTATATGGCAGATGGTGTCGATCTCCAGTCGGCTGGTTTGAAACTTCAGAAGTCAATCCTCGTGGCACAGATTTGCTCCGAGAATCTTTGGACCGAGTTCGAGTGATTCAAGATAGGCTGCGGACAACTCAGAGTAGACAGAGGAGTTATGCTGACCGTAGACATCGTCCGTTGAAATTCAGGGTGGGTGATAGGGTCTTCTTACGAATATCACCCATGAAGGGCGTGATGCGGTTTGGTAGGAAGGGTAAGCTTAGCCCCAGATATATTGGACCCTTTGAGATTTTGCGGACAGTTGGAGAGGTGGCTTATGTGTTAGCTTTACCTCCGGCATTTTCAGCTATCCACCCAGTATTTCATGTGTCTATGCTACGACAATATATTCCAGATGAGTCGCATGTGCTTCAGTGGGACTCGGTTCAGTTAGATGAGAAACTAACATTTGTGGAGGAGCCTGTGTCCATTTTAGCCAGAGATGTCAGACGGTTACGCTCCCGGGACATTCCAGTGGTTAAGGTACAGTGACGTCACCATCCGATTGAGGAGGCTACTTGGGAGCTTGAACGTGATATGCGAGCCCAACATCCCTACTTGTTCACGTCTTCAGGTATGTGCTTCTTCTTGACTTTCGCGGACGAAAGTCCTTTTAGTAGTGGATATTGTAATGACCTTCCCGGTCATTTCCCTCGTTTTCATGTGTTGTCAGCGTTTAGAGCTTTTCTATAACTGTCCCAAGTTATTTATGACTTGCTGGGACTGAAAGTTCGGTTCCCGGGCAGTTCGTTTGAGAATATTATTTAGACCGAGCACGTTGTAGAATATTTAATTAAATTAAAAATTTGGTAAAATGACATAGTTAATTACCTTTTGAAAATATTTTGGAAATTTATAAAATTCTTTAGTTATGAGACATCTATAATATTTTATAATAGTTTTATAACCTATTGATAATTAAAGCGGAGATAGTGAATTTAAATATGTTAAAATAATATTTTTATTTTATAGAGGTTTTGTTAGAAATAATTTTCTATTAATTATGGTATATTCAAAAAGTTATATTTATTTTACCACGAACCTACGCAATACCCGAATATATACAAAACGGATAGATGAATTTGTTATGGACACCTCACTCCACGTGGACAGTGGAGGGGTGCCCATCAACATGGTTCTGTGTCACCATTTAGTGAATTGGTGCTAATGATTCATCCTGGTGCACACACATATATATATATATATATATATACCTTCGGTGGATAAAATGTAATATTTTTACATTTTGTCCACTTTTTCCAATTACCTCTCACCATTATTGATTATTTAAGCTCAATATTGAGTCAATTTATTGAGGTTTGAGCTTAGGGGTTTATATATTTGAGTCCGTGGACTCGCCCTCGTCATTTCTACGGTATGTTTTCTTATTTTTACGATAATTTTCATTTACACGGTGATACTGTTGGGATTGGTGTTGATGTTTGAGCTATATTTTGAGCTCAAATTGAGGAGTGTTAGTTGTGACTATTGATCACGGGGTAATTTGGGACGTTGTGACAGTTTCGGTTTTGCAATTCCGCAAGCGGGCCCCACGTGGACTATTCGGACATTTTTCGAGCTAATGCAATATGGGTATCAATAGTCATGTTTTGACATGTAGTTTATTATTTTGGTAGCTTGGCAGCAGTCAGAGGCCTCTCAAAAGGGAAAGGCTCCTATTTAGCTGGCTTTAGCAAGCGTTCAGCGGCATCCAGGTAGGCTAGGTTTACCTTCCTTTGCACTTAGATTGGGCTTATTTGTGATATATGTATGCTATTGTGCTAGTGTTGTGGGCTGGTGTTATAAACTTGGTGGTGGTTTGCTGTGATTTAGGCCTTCTAGGCCCGATAGGGCTATTCGGATATATTCAAGGCCCGTTATCCTCGAGGTACACCACAGATGACCTATTTGGGGTCGGATAGTATTGTTGTGTTGATTTATGGTTGGAGAACGTTATTGTTGGACCTTAGTCCAGGCTTAGGCAGACTTAGCCCAGACTTAGACAGGTATAACTAGACTTGGTTTTCGGGACCTGTTAGTGGGCCCCGTTACCCTTTTGGTCGACTTGTCAGAACTTTGACATCTTTGGGTTTAGTTAAGCCTCTATGACCTGTTAGGGTTCTGACGAGATTGAGTCACCCCGATTATACCCGATTGGCCTGTTTAGCCTTATTAGTCCCTGATAGCACCATATTTGACCGGGATCGGCTAGTTTGATTTAGAATACGGACCTACCTTTCTATGACTTATAATGTATACTCAGACTTGTATATACATAGTGCTTATAGTAGATATTTGACCTAGAAGGACTCCGAGATTGACTTGTAGCATGTTGTGGGGTTAGCTTCTGTACCTATAAACTAGTATTGACTTGGAACTAGGGCGTTCCCCGTTTATCTGATATGATATGACATTTGATTCTGTTCTGGTTACTGGCTATGATAAGTTCCGATTGGAGTCCGGCTACTGATTTAGGTATGATGATTTTGGTTATTGACTATTGGGTGTTCCGGTTCGAGTCAAGCCCCGAATTGTGATACACTATGAGATCCGGTTCGAGTCCGGCCAATGATTATTATGAGTTCCGGTTCGAGTCCGGCATCTGTTTATGATATGATTAGAGAGTTTTGGTACTGGGTACCATGATTATGATATTGTTGTTCTATGAGTTTCGGTTCGAGTCTGGCAGATATGATATATATGTGGCCTTTTGTTATTACCCATTGCTGTCGGTTCAAGCCTGGTGCACTCCTATTGGTTATTGTGGTTATTGGATACTGATACAGCTTCGAGACACTGGTGACTGTGCATTTACTATTTTTGTGTGTCCCGCCGGTTTATGGGGGCCAGGCTGGGTTATTGTTTTCTTCCGTGTGCTTATCTGGTTTATGGGGGCCCAGATAGGTTATGTTTGACTTGTGTGTTTACTTATGCATTTATTTACTCGTTATTTAGTATCGCATTTATTTTCTCCTGAGCATATCTGTACGACTCGACAGTTATTTATGTATTTATTACTTATACCCCGAACTTAGCATGCACCTTCGCATTTTAGCTTGCTTCTATTACATTGAGATCAGTCGGCCGATGATGCCTACTGAGTACCTGTTGCCCCGGTACTCATACTGCACTTCTGCATCTTTTTCCCCGATGCAGATTCAGGCACTAGCCGACAGCTTTGACGTGACTCTCTTCTTAGCACTGGTTCCGGAGCAGGGTGGGCTTACTGACGTCCGAGGCAGATCCTACTCCATCTTCTACTGTATGGTCTTTTGCTCTCGAGACTGTATTACTTGTTGTATATATATTTGGTTTCTGTCTAGTATTTTGGACATGTCTCGTAGTGGCTCTTGTATCGACCTCACCAGGTCTTGGGAAGGGTTCTTGACTTTATATATTGTCCTCTTCCTTCTCAGTCTTGGCATATATACATATTCTAATTCTGTCCTTAGCGTTATAGCATGTTTATCAATATGGTTACTTCTTCTTCTTCTCTGTTTTATGAGATTTCGCCCGTTAGCCCGTTGTCGCTCCAGGCTAGGGTTTGGCTTGCCTATTGCTGGGTTACGGTAGACGCCATCATGACCCAAACATTGGGTCGTGACATAATCCCTCCTTGAGCGTCAAATTGAACTTGTACTTTTGATATTTAGCACGTCGTTGAAGCTTCATCTTTTTTACTATCCCTTTTTTTGTTTTGAGTTCTTTTGAGTCTTTGCTTGCTGGAGGATTTTTCTCCTTTCATTCTGATGTTTTCTTTTTCTTTTGGAGTTTGTCATGTATTGTTTGGAGTGTTCTTCCTTCTTTATTTAGGATTTCTCCTTGTTTTAACCTTGTGGAGAGACCTTGGATTCTCGTTCTTTCTCTTGAAGTCCTTTTCATATTCTTGACTTTCAGGGATTTTGCAATTTTTCCTTTGACAACTTTAAACTTGAATCTTCTTCTGAAATTTGCACATTTTCAATGTGCTCAAGAAGGTCGGGGCCAAGAGAGGGATAGTGCATGTAAGCACTCAAAAAGGTACTGGTTAAGATGTGGTTGTCCAAAGAAGAGACTTTAGGCTCAAAGAGGAACATACTAGGGATTAATGTCATTTGGTAGGCATTGAAAGGAGAAAATCAGTCAAAGAAGTCCTACCATCCTTTCCCAAACCAAATATTACTCAGGATTTTGCCTCAACAAATATTCAGGCCAAATTATAGATCAACAGTACAATACATTTGAATTTATTCAAAAACTCACCATACAATGCACAAGAAATAATGAGGTCAGTTTTATTCTTAACCTGGATGTATGCAAGAGAAATTTTCAAGTGTCACAAAGATACAAATGAGAGGTAGCAAAAGAACCTAAGGTTCTCCACAAAGTCAACCCTCTTGATTATACTAATTATTTGCAGGCTTCTAATTGCATTGGACCAATCAAATAAAAGGCATGATTCTAAAAATAAAAAAAAATTAATTTTTTAAAAAGGAATACCGAACCTGATGAGGGCTACCTACGTATCTCATCACGAAGGATGAGAATCAGGTGTGCATAGTTCGTTCAGATATGGTATAAAAAATTCATCAATGGAAAAATGTAATACAACTAGAATCAAAGATATGCATAAGATTTAATGCAAAGATACAAATAAACTCGGAGCGGTGTTTCATATGTCTGGTGTGAACTGACATCTTCAGCCAGAAAGAATCTTCTGATCTTTTGTAGGGAAAATTATTGTTGTGATCTCCCATTGTTTTTGGGGAGACAATGTGTCATGACCTCTTGATTATCTTAGAGAACCTCTCGTTGTTGTGTCCTTCTCAGGATGTCTTCAAGATTGTAGGGTTTTCCCAATTATCTATCATAAATGCATACTATTGTGACCGTCCCCAACTGTTGGAGAGGACGAGATGAGAAAAGAGTGAAAGCAGGGAAGTCATGAAAATTATAATAAAATGAAAGAGCGTGATTGCATAGTAGAACACTCCCCTGATTTGTCTTCCACATTAGATATTAGTGCCTCATGAAGTCTGAAGCCAAATGTAATCTGATTCTTCAAGTGCAAGCTTGGTGGAATTTTTGAGGACCTTCCTCAAAAATTCTGCCCTGGTTTAGAACACAAAAGAACTTTCTTAAACTTCTTGAAGCTTCTTTGAGTGCAATTTTTTAGACCTTCTCAAAAGTTCTTCCCCGGTTTTGACTTCAACAAACTCTTGTGTTAAATTTGTAATAAAATGTATCTTTTGTAGCATTTTTGAGACCTTCTTAAAAATTCTTCCCCAGTTTCCATTGTGGCGCCTACGTATCCCGTTGTGCCAGGAATCAGGTCAAACGTAGTTCAAAATACTTCGAAAATGAAATTGACAAATAATGTTTAAACAAAAATTGGTATCACACCCTTCAATTTAAGCACATAATGGATGATTGTCCATTTAGGCAATGAGCCTTTTGGACACAAGGTGGTCTCACTAATGGGTCTGATACCCTTTGGATACCGGGTCTCTTAGGTTAAAATGCCTATTTTGTGGAATTTGGTTTCTCTCTATCCTAGGTGTCTAGAGTGGGTTTGACCAGGTTCCCAAGTGGACAACTTGGGTTTGAAAATACAAACAACCATTGGACACCTAACGTACCAATAAATTTTCGTATTTCCAACACTTTCATTTGGAGTTGAACAATAGAGGCCACGAAAACTGTGAACCCCAAACAATTTAATATCAATGAGGAAGTATACGATGAATGCAATAATGATACATATATAATTAAACAAGTAATGAATAAATAAACAAGATATAAATGATTAACAAAATATACAAAGCAGCATATAAATTGTAAAAAGTAAAACCTCTTCATTTGAAAAAATGAACTCATAATGGTTAGAACCTTTATATCCCCAGCAGAGTTGCCATTTTGTTAAGATCCCTATTTTCGTAAGGTGCAACTTCGGGGCTCAAAATTAACAAATAGTTATTTTTTTAAAAAAATTATGAGTCGCCACCTAATTTTACGAAAACTAGGAAACCATTTAATTAAATAAAACTCTTTAGTCTGCGTAACCAATTAGATTCAAGGTAAGGGTTCAGGTTATTCCAAAGGAAAGGTGTTAGGCATCCTTCGAAATCCACAAAGGTGGGTCTCGGCTGAACTCATTTTTTCAACTGAACAGGAGATAAAAAAATCATTTGCACATATACAAAAAAATAAAAACATGTACAAAATAAAGTAAAACACGAATAATGAAGACGGCCTAATATTTGTCTATCGTTAAACAGGATGAATAAATATAATAAATAACTCAAAATGATTCTCGAATTTGAATTCGGGTGTCTTCTTCGAGAAGAAGTTCCATGTATCTGTAAAAACACTTGGTAAAAGTGTTAGTAATGAACAAATATAAATTTAAAATAAATTAAAGAAATAATAAATAAAAAGTAAAACACATCTTATATACATGGAAGGCCTTGAAAATCGATGAAAATTTCTTCATCGGCCAAGTAGATGAATACTTGAAATAAAATAATTAAACTAAAAATAAAATCCATCTTTTGTAATGGCGAGGCCTCAAAAATTCAACAGAGAGACTCTTTCATTGGCCAAGTATAATAATACTTGAAATAAAATAATTGAGCTTAAAATAAAATCAGTCTTTTGTAATAGGAGGCCTCGAAAATCTGATGGGGAAATTTTATCATTGGCCAATTACTATTGGTCAATTATTAACATTATCAAGAAATAAATAATGATAACTCAAGATTTTCGTAATACGAATAAATCAGTACCAAAAATCCAAACATAACAATATATGGAGCAACAAATCAAATGTAATGGAATCAAAACACTCGTAACATAACAAGCGGAGTAAATATCTATTCACTGTAAAGTTCAAAAGATCACCAAAAAGTTAAATAGTTTCTGAAAATACCAAATAACAAAATAACAACATTGATAACAACAAAACAAAAACAACAAAAATAATAACAAACAAAAACCAATTCCACTGTAATGATGTCAACATCGAAATTGAGTAAAAAAGAACCATAAACGATCAACATTTTGAACAAATTATAGAAACCATCAGCTATAAGAGATCAAAGCTCACTCAAGAGCAACATGAGTTGCTGGAAAACGTCAAAAAGAATGGTGAAAAAAGATGTTAAACATGAGCTGAAAATTATGATCAAAATAGCTATAGAACAAATAAAACATTTAAGAAATGTATTAACTGAGAAAAATAGTCAACAAATAACAATATCAATACAACGATGGGTAGAAAAAATATCTCAATCGTCGGAGTTTAAAACTCCGGCCAGATCATAAAATGCGGAGAAAACGAAAGATCTGTGATTTACTACCATAGCTTCGCCGAAAAACTTGAATCTGGACAAATCAAGAACTTTGGGGTTGTTGTTGGTTTTTTACGCCGAATTTGGTGTCATGGCTGGTCCTTTGTTGTTTGTTGATTCCGCCGGAGCTCCGAGATCGCGGTTCGCCGGAAAAGGGAGTTGTTTGATGATGTTTTGGGTCTGATTGTTTGTAGTTGTCGTTGTTGATGTTGTGGTCGGAGTTTGAGTGATTTGTGGTGGTGGAGACAATGTGAGGGAGGTTGTTTCATGATTGTCTTCGCTAGAAAAAGGACTTAGGGGTGAAGGGAGAAGAAAGGGGGTGGTTTTGGCGGTGGAATTTAGGTGGAAAATAGTGGGGTAGTTTGGCTATGCTCCGGTGAGCAGTGGTGGTGATGGAGGATTGTTCATCGAAAAAATGGAAAAAGGAAAGGAGAAGAAGGGTGGTTGTACGTAAAAATTAGTCGGATTCCGACGAGGGTGGTGGTGGTCTGAGAAGACATTGAAGAGGGAGATAGGAAAGGGAAAAGAATCTTTGAATATTTTGGCCAAATTTGGAAATTTCCACCCCCATTAATTGTGAAGAAAGGGGACTAGTTTTATAGACATAATAAAACCACTCAAGAGCAAAACTGTGTACTCAATACCATGATTTTAGAAAAATCATGGCTATCTAAAATCATGAGTTATCCAAAACCATGACTATTATATCTTATCCAAAACTATGGATATTTAAATTATCTGTGCAAAAATATCTTCTCCCTCTTTTTTATATTAACGGATTGTGATAAAAAAAATAATAATTAACAACTGTATTTAATGCTAGATAAGAATATGGTTTGAGTTTAAAACAAAAATGATAGTTTAATAAGACTCAAACAACATTTGTTTATAAAAACGACTGTGCAAAAATTCAGTGACTGTCAATAATTAATTTAAAATAGTAATAAATTGATAAATATCCTAACATTTTTTTTTTTAAAAAAAAGAATAATTATCAATAACTTGTGTTAAAAATGAACAAACATGTAAAAAATTGAATTTTATGCTCTTTAACAAATAAGAAGCACAAAAGTATTTATTTTAAAACTGTCGGACCAAAATTGGGTGTCAATATTGGTTGTATACATATTGGTTGTATACATAAAATGATGAACCAAAATTTGACTAAGTGTCTAGACAAAGGGTGTACTTTCATATTTGGTGCACTGCATTATATCCTGGTTGAGATTTGATTTTACATTTATGCATTATGATATTTGGAGGGCCAGGTACCGCATCAGTACATGTTACTTATCTATTGATATTTGGAGGGTCGGGCACCATGATGGTACGGTACTTGGACGAAGCTAGCTCCCTGCAGGTCATGACTATTGGGCTGATAAGTCCTTTTTGTATATAGGTGTCACGATCCAACCCACCGGATCATGTCGGGCCCTTACCTACACCTACCCCAGATAGGAGAACCCTAAATATCCCACGATTCATCCAATGCAGAAGTTACTACGATATACTCTTAGTCAATATAATGTTCACCATATGAATAACTAATCAAAGTTTGAATACAATTACTCAGATAATTCTTTCGAAAATGTGTTTTAATACATCAAATATGAAAAGTAAATGCAGAAAATAACTACAAGTGACTCCCCAGAACCTAGCCTAAACCGTTACAAGATCACTAAACAAAGAGTAAGGACATTCATGACACGGCATCCATGCAGAATAGAGAGGGCAGGAGTTCCTGCTGAGTGATCAGCATCGCTGCTATAGAAACTCCAACTAACCAGCACCATAGCTATACCCTTGATTGGAGATATAGTAAGCGTAGCATCAATAAAACCATATGTACTGGTAAGCATCATCAGCCAACCAGTGTTAGAAGCAAATAACATCAACAACAACAAGGAGAAATCACAACATCAAGTAAAGTTCGGGTTTTGAATCCCCAAATTAGACACATCCTATTACCCCACATTTAGCATCTCTATGACCTACACTTAGCATCTCTGTGACCTCCACTTAGCATCTTTGTGACCTATACTTAGCACTTAGCATCTCTGTAACCTAAACTTAGCATCTCTATGACCTACACTTAGCATCTCTATAACCTACCTGTCATTTAATATTTTCGTATATCTTCGGCTTTTGCCCACTTATTTCGACTTATACCTCTCCCTCCAATACCGACTCATTTTTATAATTCTTACAATCCCTTAACCCACATCTACCCAAGTCTCTTTGTTACTAACTATTACAGACATCACGACATCGCATCCCAAGGAATTCTGGATCCTACCAATCATATTCTACCCTAACCGCTCCTCTTAGGGGGACCGTAGGATCTCATCTCCAACCCGTCCCACCTAGGGACCCAACATACCTTCTATCATCCTTCACCACTCACTACAACAAAAACATGTATGAAAGCATAATAAAATAGAAATACATTCAAAATATATGCAAGAATGCATGTATGCAATGTGTACTCATCATCTCTCTTTATTCTCCCCGTCTCATCACCAACAACATCACAACGTACCGGCATGGTACCCGACCCATATAATATTTGTACCAGCGTGGTACCAGACCCATATAATACTGTACCGGTGTGGTACCCGACCCATATCATAACATATCATAAATGTACTGACGTGGTACCTGACCCATATCACAACATGTCATCCCAATACATATGAATGTGTGCATAAAATCAATAAATCATAATTCATGCAAAAGATAATCACAATGTCAATCCACAACCCAACACGGATCAATTTTGTCTACAGTTACATCAATTGTCTAATTTATTATTTCGGTGACCTTAGTCTTCGCATGTATATGACAATCATACCTTACCCAACACCCCCATAGGGATGTTGTCACCCAAGTTCTCATTATTCCGTACTTTCCCTCTAACCTTGTTCCAACCTCGATATTTTCACATACCTCCTAAACTCTGGGAAGCATTGATCACAACAATAGGACAAGCAATGCCAACACTGCAAACTGGTTAACCTTAATACTTTTTTACTCACTATCTCATTTTCTAAACTTTGGAAAGCATTAATTGTGGCTATTAAGACATTAGGATTATACCATTTTCCCCTAACGCATTTCGAACATTTATAGCATTTATATTTTAGTCATTTCACCTTAAATTTCCCATTTTACCATTTCACACTATCTCATTCAACTTTCCACTGTACTCAACCCCAAAAAACAATAAACTCTGTACATTTCCCCATAATTCCTATACATCCCTTATCCCAATCAAATACTAATATAATATAAAATAATTCAACACATTCAAACTTATGTGGATTTTTAAACATGTCCATCCATCCAACTCTGTGCCCGAAGGCCTAATGCATGATACTTTCGACATCACTATTAATGTTAAATGCATCTAGCCCAAGTCTAGTTGCTACAAAATAAACCTTAGCTTACCTCTTAGGCAAAATATACTACTACAGAGAGGAGTGAGCTATACCACATGTGCTAAATGTATTCCCTTATCAAGTTCCTTCCGAGTGTACCTTGTAACTGCTCTCATGAACCTTGGCCTTTGAAATCTCATGGTTGAAGGAGTAGGGTTTTTCAAGGTGTTTTTGGAGGAAGGAGGCGACCTGGGGGAAAAATAAAAGAGAGGGTTTCTAAAAATCCCTTGACTGGGCTATTGCCTATTACCGCTGCAGTGGAATTTTTACAGCTACAGTGATTACCGGTAGGATGACCCAGTCTATTATTAGGTATATTGGCCCAATTCCCTTAGGCCTAGATTTTTCTTTCATTTTGAGTCTATTATTCATCGTGAATTATTGTCGGGGTATTCTTATATGTAATGATGGTTTGGGCCATTATATTAGATACCAATTTACCCATCCTTCGTCCCCGAACGACCCTAAGGGTAAGGTCAAAATATTTGCACGGGCGCTCGACGGATTATAAACTACAAAAGACACTAGGAAAATTAATTAAAATATGCTAGTTCGTTATACATCCATGTCCCTTAACGGTAGACCATTAAAACATTACCTAGTCTAGGCCTGACGGTTATTCCTACGCTTTCCGCTAGATGGAGCACACAATTAATTATTGGAAAAACTACAGTAATATATCATAATATCTCAGAGCACAAAAAGTTGAGACAAAGTTGGTTTCGGAAAAAGGCTTACCGCTGCAGCAGTTTGCGGTAGTTAAGTAGGGGGAGACTTCATTTTCCCCATTTTCACATCATTCTCTCAATTTCTCTAACATTTCTCTTCAAAAATCTCTCTCCGCCAACGAATTCAAGGTAGTTTCTTCGTCTCTTCGACTTACTTTATGTATTTCTCATTATAAAATCATAGAATTACGCTAGAATAGTGGGAATTTGGATGGTTTTGTGTGCTACTTTTTGAATTCAAATTTAGTGGTGTTCTTGAACATATTGGATGGCATGCTAAGTTTTCTTACATTTTCAATGCTCCTATAGCGTTCGGGACGTAAGATTAACATAGTTCATGGTGGGTTTCAGCCATGGGAGGGTTGAAAGATGAAAAGTCATCTTCTCCAATAGTTTCCTTTTATTTGGGCTTGATTTCGGGTTTTTCACACTCTCATTTTAGTGTAAATAGGTTCTCACACACTTCCCCAAGCTTGATCTATGCTTAATTTTTAAAATTATGGAGAAAAGTCAAAAATCAGCCATGGCATGGGAGGTTGGCGGGTTGAAGATGATGAACCGCTACAGCGGTAACTTTCCCACCACTGTGGTACCACTGCAGCAGTACTGGGCAGTATATCCCCAATTCTTTTGCTTTTTTTGAAAAACTTTGAATTCTCCTTCCCTCCCTTGGTGTATGATATGGTTCTAACTATTTTTATGGCATTTATAGGATCACAATTGTCCAACAACCCACCTATCGTCGATTTCCCAATGAAGAATGTCATGATCACTATGAGGAAGGATTGCACAATAGGGGTTTCCTTCTCGAGTGGGACATGGTGATGACCCACATAGAGAAAGAGATGTCGATCTTTTACACACAACTAAAAGCCCTTGGGTGGGAGATATTGACCGAACCCGTCCCTCAACCCAATAGAGAGGTTGATTGGGAGTTTTATACCAATCTCCCAATCGTAAACTAGTCAGCGCCTCACCCTACTGTCCGTGTTTGAGGTTAGAGGGTCCCGGTGGATGCGGCCACCATCAATGCTACTTTGGGTGTCTTGAACCCTTCCAATATTGCCTGTGAGGAAAATATTTGGGAATCGTACTTAGAGTGGGTGGTTGGGGTCTTGGCGTCGAAAGAACGAGCAACCAATGTGAGATGGTCCAGCACCAAAGGTATAAAGAGTACTTATTTCTCAATCGAGGATAAGGTGCAGTTACAATTGGTGTCCTGGAGGATATAATCCTCAAGAAACATCACAGATGTGGCATTCCACATGGCCATAGTGGTGGCTTTTACCATTGCAGGGATCTGGGTAAATATGGGGGCTCAGATTTGTGGATGAATGGTAGCATTTTTATGCTCGAGAGAGGTTGGCACGAGATCTTTTCCTGCCTTCTTTAGTTACCGCACTCTGTGATAGGGTGAAGGTGCCTTGGGAGATCCAAGACACTATGGATGACTATAAGGTTGAGTATAACCTCTTGTGGGGTAGGGACATTCAGGGAGGAAGTAAAAAGAAGAGGAAGGTGGGGGACGAGGGTGAGAGCAGTCGGGTTGATGGGGATGGGAGGTCAAGTGCACCTTCTACTCAGGCTTCCATGTCTGTTGGTGGTTAGGAAGTTGATGTTTCCATAGTCCAAGACATCCTAGAGAGGTCTCACCTACCCCCTCCCAGTGTGGCTCCTTCGACCTTTACTGCCCTACTGGACCTGGCCCGAGCTTATACAAAGCTTCGAGAAGAGTTGAATGAAGAATAGAAAAAGTGTCGTTCCCGTGACCGCATGCTTGTGAGAATATGAAAGGCGGTCTAGGTGAGGTATGGGTGTGCTTCTCCTCCAAAGAAGTTGGTAAAGCTGACCAGGAAGGATGCTGAGGATATCTCCTTCCTCAGTGGCATGGAGGAGGAGGGTTCGAATGCCTCGATTCTGGGAGACAGTGTCGATAGCTAGTTGTTCCCCTCCCCCCCATTTTAAGCTTCTAGATTTTGGGTTGCCCCGTTTAGGGCATGTAAGAATAATTACTATTTTTATTTTCTTGCACTTTTAAGATGTTTTTCATTCCCGCCCCCTTTAATAATAATCACCTTATCTTATAATGTGTTTTGGATGGATTTTATCACTTTATTGCTTCGAAAAATAGGGTTGCTTCGCAACAATTGAAAAATCACAAAAACAAGAAAAAAACTAGCAAGACACTACCTGGAGCCGTTGCAGCAGGCCACCAGTAGCTCCACCTTGATTTTTCCTTCACCCAGTCTCAGGTTCTTCCTACATAGAACTTTTTTTATGCATGCTCAATTAGAATAATAATATCTCATTATATTTCATATATATTGAATTCGTAACTCTATTTCCCCCAAATCACAACCAACACAATTTTTCGTCTACTAAATTAGATAGTGTTACACTTTCATCAATCTTCTTACTTACTCAATTCACTATTCTCAAAAGTGCTCCATCAATAGCCAGGCATCCGGGTGGTTTACACGGGATAAGATAGAAGACAACTAGTACTCCAAATCATGGAAAGATGAGTTATAGCTCAAGTCGCGGAAATGAAGACACTCTCGAGATCACACTCGGTCCTTACGTCCACCGCTCTACTTAGCTACACTCCATCCAACCACACACACACTCAACAATCATATTCAAGTGTTAAACATCACAAGTAAGTTACCATATACTACTATCCACAATAATACACATAGCATATTTTAACACATCATTGTCTCATCAAGAATGCTTAACACCATATAGAACAAAGCATTACTGTCCACTCTTATGTTTCTTATTGACCACTATCGGTTAAGCAACTTATCCCAACCCTTCCACGTTAAGAGATACCAATTGGGGCCAACTAATCCCAATTGTGATCATTGAGATACCAATTGGAATCGACTAGATATCAATTGAACTCAACTCGGGGATACGACATTGAGAGGGCACGATAGGAAAGAAGAAAGTGAGATAGATTCCTTGATGCCTTGTAGCTTCCTACAAATTTGATGTGGACTTCAACACACCAATCTGTAGGACTCTACTCAATAATTGCTCTTGTTCTGGGAAATCGGTAACCTAGGATCTGATACTATACTTGTCATAACCCAACCCACCGGATCGTGTCGGGCACCTACCTACACCTACTCCAGATAGGAGAACCCTGAATATCTTATGATTCAACCAATGCAAAAGTTACTACAATATACTCTTAGTTAATATAATGTTCACTATATGAATAAATAATTAAAGTTGGAATATGATTACTCATTTAATTCTTTCCAAAATGTGTTTTAATACATCAAATATGAAAGTAAATGCGGAAAATAACTACAAGTGACTCCCCATAACCTAGCCTAAACCGGTACAAAAGCACTAAACAAGGAGTAAGGAAATCCATGACACAGAATCCATGTAGAATAGAGAGGGCAGGAGTTATTACTGAGTGATTGACATCACTTCTATAGAAACTCCAACTAACCTACACCATGGATATACCCCCGATTGGAGATATAGTAAGTGTAGCATCAGTAATAACCAAATGTACTGGTAAGTTTCATCAGCCGACCAGGGTTAGAAACAAATAACATCAATAATAAATAGGGAGAAATTACAACATCAAGTAAAGTTCCGATTTTGAATCCCTAAATTAAACACATCTTATTACCCCACATTTAGCATCTCTATGACCTCCAGTTAGCATCTCTGTGACTTACACTTAGCACTTAGCATCTCAGTGACCTCCACTTAGAGTCTTTGTGACCTACACTTAGCATCTATGTGACCTACACTTAGCATCTTTGTGACCTACGTGTCATATAATAGTTTCATATATTTTTATCCTTTGCCCACCTATTCCGACTTATACCTCTCTCTCCAACATCGACTCATGTTTATAATACCTACAATCCCTTAACCCACATTTACCCAAGTCTCTTTGGCACTCACTATTACAGACATCACAACACCACATCCCATGGAATTCCAGATCTTACCAATCATATTTTACCACAAACGGTCCTCTTAGGGGGACCATAGGATCTCATCTCCAACCTGTCCCACATAGGGACCCAATGTACCTTCGTATCATCTTTTACCACTCACCACTATAAAAAAAATATATGGAAGCATAATTAAATAGATATACATTCAAAACACATGCAAGAATGCATGTATGCAAGATGTGCACATCATCTTTCCTTATCCATCCCAATCTCATCACGAACAACATCATAACGTACCGGTGTGGTACCCGACCCATATCATATCTATACCAGCATGGTACCCAACCCATGTCACAATATATCATATTTGTACCAGCATGGTACCTGACCCATCTCACAACATATCATCCCAATACATATGAACGTGTACATGAAATCAATAAATCATAATTCATGCAAAAGATAATCACAATGTCAGTACACAACCCAACACAGTTTAATTTAGTCTACAGTTATATCAATCATCTTATTTATTATTTCGGTGACCTTAGTCTTCACATGTATATCACAATCATACCATACCCAACACCCCCATGGAGCTTCTGTCACCTAAGTTCATATTATTTCACACTTCCACTCTAATCGTGTTCCAACCTCGAGATTTTCATATACCTCCTAAACTCTGGGAAGTATTAATCACAACAATAGGACAAGTAATGCCAACACTGCAGACCGTCTAACCTCAATACCTTTTTACTCACTATCTCATCTTCTAAACTCTGAAAAGCATCAATTATTCCTATTAAGACATTAGGATTATCCTATTTTCCCCTTACATTTATAGCATTTATATTTTAGTCGTGTCACCTTAAATTTCCCTTTTTACCATTTCACACTATCTTATTCAACTTTCCACTATACTCAACCCTGGAAAATAATAAACCACGCATATTTGTCCCATAATTCAGATACATCCCTTATCCAAATCAAACACTAATATAATATGAAATAATTCAACACATTCAAACCTATCTGGATTTTTAAACATGTCCATCCAACTTGTGCCCGAAGACCTAATGCATGATACTCCCGACATCACTATTAATGTTAAATGCATCTAGCCCAAGTCTAGTTGCTATAAATAAACCTTAACTTACCTTTTAGGTAAAATATACTACTACGAAGAGGAGTCAGTTATCCGGGTGTGCCTCGTAACTGCTCTTATGAGCCTTAGCCTTTGAAATCTCATGGTTAGAGGAGTAAGGTTTTTTAGGGTATTTTTTGAAGAAAGGGACGACCTAAGGAAATAATAAAAGAGAGGGTTTTTAAAAATTCCTTGGATAGGCTACTGCCTATTACCGCTGTAGTGAAACTTTTACCGTTGCAGCGGTAATGACCATTTTCATCGTTATGTATAAACTTTCAGTTAAAAGTCCCATGTTAAAATGCTTCCCCGATTTAAAGTTACAAATTTTAGCTAGGCTAGTTTCGAATAAAATCTGAGCGAGGTATGGTTTAGGGAAATTCGGCCATGATTTGGACAGGTTTGGTGATGTTTGTTTTGATTTCTAGTTAGCTAAGATGATAAGAAACACGTAGGATTTTACAAAATTAAAATTGGGTAAGTAGAACTCCTGACATTGATCTTAATGTAAAGGATATTGTTTGGAATGTCCCGGGTTTAAGGTGTGTTGCAAAAAATGAGATTTTTGGGCAAAACTGGACATTTTGTCCCGCTGATGCCGCTATAGCCGTAGGCACACTGGTATAGCGGACAAATTCCCTCTATAGAGACAGTCAATCCTGGTCAACGCCCGTTATAGCTACAGGTGCCACTATACCGACGCCTCTATATCAACATATGTCGCTATAGTGATAAAAGTTGCAGATTTAATTAATTATTTTTCCAAAATAGTTTATTTTTTAAAAATTCATTTTGGGGTAAAGGAAGGGCGATGTAGGGCGATTTCCACTTTTTTTCATCATTCGACTTCATTAAGGTAAGGAATTCATCCCCGCTAACTACTAATTATTTCTTTAAGTGTTGATTATGAATTGGTATTGGGGGTAGATGGTTCTCCCACTGGGTGAGTAGTATGGGTGCCACTCAAGGCGGGTTTGGGTCGTGACAATGTTGTTATGAGAGCCTAGGTTCATTGATCTCGTCGTACCAAAAAAGGTTCAGTAAAGTCTTGCAGAATGGTACAAAGACATCTATATTTTTCTTCAGGAGGCTATAGGACTTTAGAAAATCTGTCATTCTTACTTCTTTTGTGTTATAACTCGATTCAAGTTGGTATCTGGCGATCCAAATTGGTATCCAATTTCTTCACTCTTTTGTCTATAGATGGTGAATACTAGGTTCAACAGAACCCAAGCAGCAGCCCCTGCACCGGCTGCTCCAGCTGAAGAGCCAGCCGTAAGGAAAAGAGAATGAGGGAGAGGGAGAGGGAGAGGTAGGAGAGAAAGGGGACCAGTTACACCTGCCAGTGATGGAGTTCGAGCAGCTGCTGGCCGGGATCATGAAGGGTCAGTGTCCTCTCCCCCATTTCAGGATCATTTTGAGGAGAGGGAAGCAGTAGAGGAACAGGGAATGGATCCTGAAGTGGCGACACCAATTGGGGTTATAGCCTTACCTCCCATGTCCGCTGAGATTATTCAGTAGTTATTACCTTTCCTGAGTTTGTTGGCTGGGACTGGAGCCACTCCTACTGTACCAATTTTTCAGGCTTCGGTTGTTCACCCTACTGTTTCTATGGCTCCAATGATGGATGAAGCTTCAGGGAAGGATGCTTTTTCTCATCCAATTTTGGGTTCTGTAATGACAGATACTGAGCATGATCTGCTGACTAAGTTTTTGAAGATGAAATCACCTACTTTCTAGGGTACTGAGTCTGAGGATGCTTTTGAGTTCATTATTGACTGTTATAAGAGGTTGCACAAAATGGGTATTATTCAGCAGCATGGAGTTGAGTTTGTGACTTTATTGTTGGAGAAGGATGCTAAGCAATGGTGGAGGGCTTATGTTGAATGTCGATCACCGGTGGAGGGCGTATGTTGAATGTCGGTCACCGATTTTGCCTCCATTGACTTAAGAATAGTTCCATGCTTTATTTGTAGAGAAGTATGTGCCTCATGCTCTCCGCAAGAAGGATGAGTTTTTGGAATTGGAATAGGATGATATGTCAGTTGCAGCTTATGAGGCTAAGTTTCATGCTTTGTCTCGCTATGCTGCTCAGTTTTTGGCTACTGATAAAGAGAGTATTTAGCCCAATATCAAGGTTTGAACTATGACCTTTAGGTTTTGACTATTCATAAGAATTCTACAGGAAAAGGGTTCAATGAGGTGTCAGATTATGTGAAGAAGTTGGAGGGGGTTACGCAAGAAGATCAGGATAAGATGTTAATGAAGAAGTCCTGCAATGTTGGGAATTTCAGTTGGTCTTATTCTAAGGGCCACGGTCAGAAGGCCTATTCAACTAGCCCTATTCAGTCAGCCTTGTTAGCTTCTACTGTGGTCCCAGCTAAGGTTTCTTCTTAGGCACTGGTTGTTATGGGCCAAGGGACTTCTTACTCTTCTGCTAGTCGGCCTTCTCTCAAGTGAGGGTGTTTTTATTATGTTGTTGTTGGTCACTTTAAACGGGAATATCCTATGAGACAGGCGAACGTCCAAGCATAGTAGCAGACTCGGGCTATAGTTCTAGTGGGTAGAGGGGCAGGAGAAAATGGCAGGGTTCATCCACATGGTGGATGGGGAAATCAAGAAAATGGTCAGGGTTGTCGAGGAAATGGAGGCCAGGGGGAAGAGTGTAGATAGGGAAGGAGTTAGCTCAGATTGATGACCGAGCTCACTGTTATGCATTTTTGGGAAAGACTAATGTCAAGGCTTTTGATACGGTGATCACAAGTACTATTTTTGTTTGTAATCAGTTGGCTTTTGTTCTATTTAATCCTGGGTCTACTTATTCTTATTTATCTGTTCAGTTTGCGATGGGTCTGAATCTGGTTTGTGATGTACTTGATTTCCCTACTTATGTGTCTACTCCGGTTAATGAGTCTGTGGTAGTAACCCATGTTTACCATTCTTGTTCTGTATTATTTAGGGGTTTCTAGACTTGGGTAGACTTGATTATTCTAGATATATAGGATTTTGATGTAATTATGGTCATGACCTAGTTATTTCCATATCACACTGTTTTAAACTGTAATGCTAAGACAGCAGGAATGGATAAACTAGAGTGAAAGGGAGTGTATAAGGCCAAACCAGCGAGAATTATATCATTTATCCAGGCCAGAAGGTTAGTGGGGAAGGGGTGTTTAGTGTTTTTAGCACATTTCTGGGAAGTGGGTGCGGGGTCCCCTTCTATTGAGTCAGTTTTGGTAGTTTCCTAATTCTAGGATGTATTTCCTTCAGACCTACTGAGTATGCCTCCAGATAGAGATATTGATTCCTGTATTGACTTAGAGTAGGACACTCGCCCTATATCAATTCCTCCCTATCAAGTGGCTCCAGCAGAGTGAAGAGAACTCAAAACTCAACTGCAGGAACTACTGACAAGGGTTTAATTCGTCCAAGTGCTTCACCTTGGGGTGCTCCGGTCCTTTTTGTTAAGAAGAAAGATGGCAGTATGAGGATGTGCATTGATTATAGACAGTTGAATAGGGTTACTGTCAAAAATAAATATCCCTTACCTCGTATAAATAATTTGTTTGACCAGTTATAGGGTGCAACAGTGTTTTTAAAAATTGACTTGTAGTCGGGTTATCATCAGTTAAAGAGAAGACCGAAGGACATATCAAAGACAACTTTTAGAAATCGGTATGACCATTATGAGTTTCTAGTGATGTCTTTTGAGTTAACTAATACACCTGTAGCCTTTATGAGTTTGATGAATGGTATCTTTAAGTCATTCTTGGATTCTTTTGTTATCATGTTTATTGATGATATTCTAGTTTACTCTAAGAGTAAGGAGGAGCATGCAAGTTATCTTTGCATAGTTTTAGAGATTCTAAGGAAAAAGTAGCTATTTGTTAAGTTTTTAAAATGTGAATTTTAGTTGTCTTCAGTTTCCTTCTTGGGGTATGTGGTTTTTGAAAAAAGGGTGATGGTGGATCCTCAGAAGATTAAGGCAGCGTAGAATTGGATTCAACCTAGTTCAGTGACCAAGGTAAGGAGCTTTGTGGTCCTTGCTAGTTATTATCGTAGGTTTTTCAATAACTTCGCATCCATTGCAATGCACTTGACAAGGTTGACTCTGAAGAGAGCTTCCAAAAGCTCAAGACACTCTTGAAAACAATGCCTATCCTTTTGTTGTCGGTGGAAGGTAAAGACTTTATAGTGTTTTGTGATGCTTTAGTTTTGGGCTTGGGTAATGTGTTGATGCACGATAGGAATGGCATTGCTTATGCTTTGAGGCAGTTAAAGCCTCGTGAAAGGAACTACCCAACCCATGACTTAGAGTTGGTTGTGGTGGTATTTGTATTAAAGATTTGGAGACACTATCTTTATGGTGTCAAGTGTGAGTTCTTCACAGACCACCGTAGCTTGCAGCATGTGTTTATTCAAAAGGATTTGAATCTAAGGCAGTGGAGATAGATGGAACTGTTGAAGGATTATGATGTGACTATTCAGTATCATTCGGATAAGGCCAATGAGATGGCAGATGCATTGAGCCAAAAAGTTGTAAGTATGGGTAGCTTGTCATTCCTGAGGGTGTCCAGACGACAGTTAGCTAGAGAGTTTCAAACTATAGCATATCAGAGCATGCAATTTGGGGTCTTAGATAGGGGTGGAGTGTTGGCTAGCGTTGAGGTGAAGTCAACATTTTGGGACCAGATTAAAGCCAAGCAATTTGAGGATAACAAGTTGAGTGCACTCTGGAAAAAGTGGTGCTTGGGAAGGTGGCGGACACCACTCTTGATGCGAGTGGGGTGTTGTGGTTTAAGGAAAGGTTATGTGTTTCTCAGGTTGGTGATTTGATTAGTGATGTACTTTCAGAGGCCAATAGTTCGCATTATTCTATTCATCCAGGTATGACCAAGATGTACCATGACTTGAGACAGTTGTATTGGTGGCCCAGGATAAAGAGGGACAGTGGATTATGTGTCCAAGTGTCATAATTGTCATCAGGTAAAGTATGAACATCAAAATTCTGTGGGGTTGATTCAGAGGATGCCTATACCTATGTGGAAATGGGAGCATATTGCCATGGATTGTGTGGTGGGTCTTTCTAAAATGTTAGGAAAATATGACTCCATTTGGATGATAGTGAATCGATTGATGAAATTAGCTCACTTCTTGCCGGTTTGGGTAGACTATTGCTCGCAACAGTTAGCTAATATATATATCAAGGAGATTGTGAGACTTCATGGGGTGCCACTTACCATCATTTTTTATAGTGATGCAAAATCCATTTTCAAATTTTAGGACAGGACAGGTTGCATGAGGAGTTGGGCACCAAGCTCACATTTAGCACGGCCATTCATCCTCAAATAAATGGGCATTCAGAGAGAACGATTTAGGTGCTAGAGAACATATTAAGGGCCTGTGTGATTGATTTTGATGGTTATTGGGATCGGTTCCTTTCATTGTGTGAGTTTTCATGCAACAACAACTATCACTCCATTCGAGGCACTCAACAGAAGGAAGCGTAAGTCACCTACTGGGTGGTTTGAGACTGGTGGTGTTAAATCTTTGGGCACTGACTTGGTGAAGGAAGCTCAAGAGAAAGTAAGGTTTATTCAAACTAAGTTATTGTCTTTCCAAAGTAGACAAAAGTAGTATGTGGACCGTAAGGTAATAGACATGGACTTCGAGGTTGGTGAGTAAGTTTTGCTTAAAGTGTCTCCCATGAAGGGAGTTATGAGTTTCGGCAATAGGGGCAAGCTCAGCCCTTGATATATTGGTCCCTTCGAGGTTCTTGAAGATGTGAGTCCAGTTGCTTACCGGTTATCTCTACCGAAATTGTTGGGAGTCTATCCGGTATTTTACATCTCTATGCTCAAAAGGTACCATGGGGATGGAGACTATATCATTAAGTGGGATTCTGTTCTTGTAGATAAGAATTCGTCTTACGAGGAGGAGCCAATAGTGATTCTAGATCGGGATATTTGGAAGTTGAGAAAGAAGGAAATTTATTTGGTTAAGGTTTAATAGTAGCATTGTCTGGTTGAGGAAGCCACTTGGGAAACCAAAAAGGACATGCGGGATAAGTACCCTCAATTATTTGAGGATACAAGTACTCTTTTCTCTCCTTATTTTAGCCAATTTTCACATTTGATCGTTCGGTAACGAATGATGGGTAAATTGGTAGCTGTTGTAACAACCATTTCCGCCGTTATATATAAACTTTTCGTTAAAAGTTCCATATTAAAATGCTTCCTGGATTTGAAGTTACAAATTTTAGGCTAGGCTAGTTTAGAATGAAATCAGAGCGAGGTATGGTCTAGGGAAATCCTGGAATGATTTGGGCAGGTTTGGTGGTGTTTGTTTTGATTTCTAGTTAGCTAAGATGACAAGGAACTCATAGGATTTTACTAAATAAAAATTGCGTAAGTAGAACTCCCGAAATTGATCTTACCGTAAAGGACATTGTTTGGAATGTCCTAAGTTTAGGGTGTGTAGTGAAAATTGGGATTTTTAGGTGAAAATAGCAACTGTCAAACCTTGTCAACGCCCACTATAGCGGCACCTTCCGCT
This sequence comes from Capsicum rhomboideum, assembly GCA_031232105.1. Lineage (NCBI taxonomy): Eukaryota > Viridiplantae > Streptophyta > Magnoliopsida > Solanales > Solanaceae > Capsicum > Capsicum rhomboideum. The sequence continues at coordinate 35,960,418 of CP124716.1, forward strand.
AAAGCACCTGCCGCTATAGCGGCGAAACTCACAGATTTAATTAATTATTTTCCCAAAATAGTTTATTTTTCTAAAACTCGTTTTGGGGTAAAGGGGGGGGGGTTGATTTAGGGAGATTTCCACTAGTATTTCATCATTTGGATTTGTTAAGGTAAGGAATTCATCCCATTTAACTAGTAATTAATAATTATGCCTTAGAATTGCTAAATTATGGAGTTTGGGAAGGGTTTTAGGGCTGATTTTGGTTGTTTTCTTGTGCAAGGGGGAAAATTAAGTATTAAGATGGTATTTGGGATAAATGTTTCTCCCATCGGGTGAGTAGTGTGGGTGCCACTCACGATGAGTTTGGGTCGTGACAGCAGCGGTACTACTGCAGCGGTTACCGGCAGGACGGCCCAGTTCATTATTGGGCCTATTGGCACAATTCCCTTAGTCCCTGATAGTCCTCCATAATTTAATTTTTCTCGGGTCCATTTTGATCCCATTATTCATTGTGAATTATTATCGGGGTGTTTTTACACGTAACAGCGGGTTGGGTCGTTACAATAGGTACAAATTGAGATGAGGTGATGATAGTTTTGATGCATTGTTACATGTTCATAGTCATTGGATTGTTCATTTAAATTTCATAACATGTTGCCTTGAAATCAAGGTGGCGTAAGTCTATTGTTGTGAGATGGATTGGTTATAATTAGCTGATGTATTTACACTTGTGGAATTTAGAGGAGTCATAGACCATCTCCTTTGTTATTAAACTTATGTGTATGAAGGATGGTCTAGTTGAGGTTATGGGTTGACTAAGTGATTAGCTTTGGATTGGTATTTGTTGATTGAAATTACTTGTTATGTGTTGAATGTTAATTTTCTTATATTTAATATATGTTTAAGTGTGGGACTGAGTTGAGTCTGACGATGATGCCTACCAATACATAGTATTTGTACTAATACTACTTGTGCTCTTCTTTTGTTTAGTGCAGATAGTGTTACCGGCGATTCAGAAGAAACCTTGCATATAGTGTTTGATCAACAACCTTCGATCCAAGGGTGAGCATCTACCTTTAGGCAGCCATTGGATCATCTCATTTGATCATGTCCATTCCTTTGGACAGTGATACTTTTACTTTATTTGTTTTGGATATTTATTTTAGACTTCAATTTTGATTAGAATGTTCTTGTATGGTAACTTTTGGGTCTTTGGGAATTGTAATAGTTAGGTTGAATTAATTCCACATTTTAATTAGCAGTTCTCGTGATATTTATGATTATAATTGTATTATTGAGTATTATATCTTAAAAATGGCTTAGTGTTGGGTAATGGTTCAGGTTAGATGGTTCTCCCATGGGAGGGTTAAAGTGTGTGCCACTCATGACTATTTTGGTCGTAACAGGGGTTTAGTTAAATAACAATTGGTATCAAAGAAGGTTGTTTTAATAGAATCTAATAACTCAAGAAAAGATAATAATGAACTGTGCACCTCCTCTTGGACACCGTGAAGGTCAGCACATCTACATACCACCATTATTCAACGGACAATATGACTCATGGTGGAAAGCAAGAATGGAGGATTTTCTTCAAGCTGAAGACTATGAACTTTGGACCAGAGTCACTGATGGCCCAAGGTATCCTACAATAAAGGATGATGAGAATAAGGATATTCCCAAGCCCAAAGCTGAGTATGATGAAGCTGACTACAAAATACTTGGAAAAAATACTAAAGCCAAGTGCTTTCTTGTAAGTGGACTTGCACCCAATGAATTTAACCTTATATTAGGTTGTACTATAGCTAAATAGATTTGGAAACTCTGGTAAATTCTCATGAAGGAACCACTCATGTAGGAAAATTCAAAATATACATGCTCTACATTGAATATGAAACTTATGAGATGCGCTAGTAGTAAACTTGAAGACCTATGAGATGAACGTAGATTCCTTCAAAAATGGAGAAGAAAGAAAGGACAAAACACTGGCTCTCAAGAAAACTAAGAGTGATAAATTTGATCATGATGTAGTCTTAATCAGCAAAAACTTCAAGAAGTTATTCAAGAAAGGGAAAAGCTTTGGGAAAAAGTCATCCTCAAGCAAAGGAAAAAGTATGGAAAGAGGACAAACGATGGCTTATTCAAGTGTGAGAAAACTGACCACCAAATCAAAGATTGTGAACTTGAGTGGAATAAGGAAAAGGCAGAAAAAGAACAAATAAAAATGGAATTATCTGATAAAATAAAGAAAAAGGAAACAACTAAGGTTATGTTAGATTCTTGAGGAACAGGTTTAGATGACTCAAAAGAAGCTACATAAGACATTGCTTTGATGGCCATGGAGGATTCAGAGTTAGACTTGGAATCAGACACTGAACAGAAAAAGGTAAAAGTGAGAGGAAGTAAGAAAAACTGGTATATGGATAGTGCTTGCTCAAGGCATATGACTGGAGACAAGAAGAAGTTCCTCTCTCTTGAAGAAGAAAAAGGTGGAATGGTGACTTTTTGTGCTCCTTAGAGATGGTCCATATAGATTGATGAGGTCCTATGAAGGCGAGAAGCAGGGTGGCAAGAGGTATGATGTGTACTATTTGATAATTATACTAGGTTCATTTGGACAATTTTCCTTGCCTCTAAAGAAGATGCATTTGAAGCATTCTACACACTAGTAAAAAAAACTGGAAAAATACTTAATAATAAACTAGCGCCAATCAGATCTGACCATGGAACTGAGTTTGAAAATGCAAAATTTATTGAATATTGTTCCTCTCATGGTCTTGATTACAACTTCTTAGCACGTAGGACCCCTCAGCAAAATGGAGTGATAGAAAAAAAGAATAAGACACTACAGGAAATGGCTAGGATTATGATGTTGGCTAGTAATATTGCTAGTCAATTTTAGGCAGAGGCCATTAACACTGCATGCTACATTATAAATAGATGCATGTCTAGACCTCTGTTAGAAAACACTCCCCAAGAATTACTTAAAAGCAAAAAACCTAAAATCTCTCATCTTAGAATCTTTGGATGGAAGTGTTATATTCATAATAATGTAAAGGACTTGTTAGGTATAAATCTGATGCTAGAAGAGACAAGGGAACTTTTATAGGATATTTTTCACATATAAAGCTTATAGGGTGTTAAATAAAAGAACTATATATATTGAAGAAAGTGTGCATGTAATGATTGATGAAAGTAGCATTATGGATAACCACAGTCTGTAGGATGATGATGATGAGCTACCAAGGATTTCTGAATCAATAACCCAAAAATGGGTAAAAGGAACAGATACTAACCTTGCAGATGCTGACAACTACCAAAATACACAGTCAAGTGACATGGAACTAGTTGATAAAACTATGGAACTATAGGGCATAGTTCTTAGAGGATACAAGTATCAAGAATCATATCCAATTGAAAATATCCTCACTAATCTAAGCTTTAGAATAACTATCGAATCTAGATTAAAGAATCTTTGTGCTTTTAATGCGTTCTTATCTATTATAGAACCCAAGAAAGTTAATGAAGCTTTGCAGGATATAGACCAGATAATTTCCATACAGGAGGAGCTCTACCAATTTGAAAGAAATAAAGTATAGCACTTGGAACCTAGGCCAATAGGAAGGACCATAATTGGAACCAAATAGGTGTTCAAAAACAAGCTAGATGAGCAAGGAACAGTTATAAGGAACAAAACAAGATTGGTGGTTCAAGGTTACAACCAAGAAAAAGGCATAAACTATGATGAGACATTTGTTCATGTGTCAAGATTGGAGGCAATCAGGCTTCACCAAATGGATATGAAGAGTGCTTTCCTGAATGGGCTGCTGAAGGAAGAGGTGTTTGTTAAACAACCTCCAGGCTTTGAAAGCATTGACTACCATGACCATGTCTACAAGTTTGACAAAGCCCTGTATGGACTCAAGCAAGCACCTAGAGCATGGTATGATAGGTTGTAAAAGTTTCTCCTGAGCCATGGATACACAAAAGGTAAAATTAATAATACCTTGTTCCTTATAAAAAAAAAGGGGGAGGAGGTGTTGATTGTGCAAGTATACATGGTGGACAAAATCTTTAGATCCCCTAGTAAAGCACTAACCAAGGAGTTTGCAGCGTTGATGAGCAATGAGTTTAAGGTGAGTATGATTGGGCAACTTAACTTCTTCCTAGGTATTCAAATCAAACAAAGTCCTACAGAAACAATAATTCATCAGAAAAAATATGTAAAAGAGCTTCTTAAAAGGTTCAAAATGGAGGATGCAAAGGTCATTAACATTCCTATTAATACAGAAACAAAGTTGTGTCTGGATGAAAAAGGTTTATCTGTGGAGAAAATATTGTATAGAGGGATGATTAGATCTCTCATATATCTCACAGCCACCAGGCCTGATATAGTATTCAGTGTAGGACTATGTGCTAGGTTTTAAGCTAATCCTAAAGAGTCTCACTTGAAGGCAGTCAATAGAATATTAAGGTACATGAAAGGGATGAGTGACTTGGGATTGTGTGATTCTAAGGGAAGCAACTTTGATCTTGTAGGATATACAGATGCTGACTATGCAGATTATTTGGTAGACAAAAAAAACACCACAAAAATGGCTCACTTTTAGGGCTCATGTTTGATCTTTTGGGCAACAAAAAAGCAAAACTTTATGGCTTTGACTATTGTTGAGGCTGAATATACTGCAGCTACCTCATATTATGCACAGCTACTCTAGATCAAGCAATAACTCAATGACTTTGGGTTGAGCATTGAGTGTGTACTAATCTATTATGACAACACAAGTTCTATAAACATTGACAAAAATCCATTTCAAGATAAAAGTACAAAGCACATTGACATAAGGCATCACTTCTTAAGGGATAATGTGGGAAAAGGTCTCATATCTATGAAATTTTGTACCATTGGAAGCAAATTGTTGACATTTTCACCAAGGCATTGGCAAGGGATCAGTATGAAAGCAACAAGTTGGAACTAGGGATGATTAAGATTAGATGAATATCCTTCGATGACTGGTTATAGAATACTGTACGTATTGCAAACTAATTTAAATTTTTACTCAGCCTTGTACATTCGATAGTAAGTCTATGTCATTTTTAAGTTCAAGCTACTCATGCAAATAACACTGTATTTGTCTATGTCACATAAAATAATCTTTAAAAATTGAAGATGGATCAAGCATTGTCTATTGATCAAACATATGTGTACTACAATTCTTATGGTCAAAATCAAAATCAATGCACTTGTACCTATTCCCTCTATAATACCCAAAGGAATTAGACTTCTACATAAACTCTATAACCATCATTCTCTCAAAAAGTAGAAATTCAAGACAATCACGAATCTCCTTAGAAAAAGCTATCAGATATGTCAAATCACATCTCCTCTCCAAGGCATAACTCTTCATTAAAGGACTCTTCATTAATCAAATGGATACTTTTGAGTCCTATTTAAAGTCTCCTTCTCTTCTCTCTATACTCTGACCCTCTCCTTTCATATATTCCTAAACGTAACTCATCGCTTTCTTCTCCGTATTAAAGCCATGGAAACCATATTGTTTTCTTCCCAAATCTCTTCCTCTATTAAAATCCCACCAACTCAACCATTCACTGAGTCTGCAAATAACCACACACCCAGCTCTTTAGCCTTAGTTCTGTTTAAGGAACATGTCTTCTCAGTGAGATTGCCAACTATCTTTATCACAACCCGGTGTTATACCTCCTTATCCCTTACGGTGTTATGCCACTCTTATTACACATCCCCCCTTATACCACTGCTAACCACCAATTCAATCGCAGACCAAGCATATAGTATTAGCCATTTCACAACCACAATCACAATCAATCAACTATACATCCAGCGTAAATAATCACATCAACCATATAATGGATCAAGTTCAACCATCAAGCAAGTTTGTAAATATTATCACTTGCACAACAACGCAATCCTTAACCAGAAATACAATAATTTTATTATTCAACAACATTCATGATAAATCATTTAGCATGTTCAATAGCTTCTCAAGCAAAAACAAACATTCATATTTACTAGTATGTAGTGCAATCAATGACCAAGCATTTAGTTAAATACGCTCATTTATAGATAATTAGACTTAATTCAATTCTCAATAATCATACAATTATGACAATACTTTAGCATAAACTAGTTCATCACCCAACTGCTCAATTATGATTACAATCTATCAATTTCACCGAATTTTCCAACCTATTCACTACCATTTCTTCTCCACTATAATCAGTTTACATCAACACCTTTCAATTTCAAAAAACACCATATTACTAATTACTAGTTTTTATAACCCATAGTTCTATAATCAGACACCAACATACCTATATTCTCACAAACAATACAAATCCATGAAATCATCAAAGAATTGCCCCAAATAATAATTATATCAAATTAGATTCAACTCATGTTCACATTTTGATTATTACCAACCATTAACCATGCCCGCAGGCCTAAGTATGATATCTCCTATCAAACTATATTACAGTCATGCAATTTAACCAAGATCTACTATACGTTAAACCTAGCCTACCTGGGCGCCAAGATACTGCAACAAGTAAGCTATATCATGAATGATCTTCCTTTTCTTTACGTTTCCGACGCTAAATCATCTAATAAACAAGCAATTATAAGAATAATTAATCATCTACTCTTCAAACAAATACTTTGGGAATTCAAACCCATTGGCTCTACCCTTATTCACGGTCTACATCATTACCCAAGGGTCAATTAAATATTACCTAGTTCTATCATGCTTAGTCCATCTCCATTAATGGAGTTTTAAAGCTAAAGGTCCCATCTTTATTGAATTCAAAGTGCCCAAAAATTCATGTTAGGAGTTGTTAGCTAACAATCTAGGAGTAATTCTAGGTAAAAATACACAAGCCCATAGGTTTTTCCCATAATTTCATGAACCTAGGGTTCTAACCCACAAGAATTTCACCATAATTCTCCGTTCTAATGATTCTAGAAGAAGACAAATTAATCAATGTTAAAAGGGAGTAAATCTTACCTCAAAAAAGAACTTCCACCCCAACCTAGAGCAAATCCCCTCTCTACGGCTTTCAAACAAAATTTTTGAGTTTATGGCCTGAAATTCGGCCAAAATAGGCTTATATACTATTGTTATCCTGCTATAGTGACCTGAGTCATGCTATAGCGGGCTCAGCTTTTTTAGTACGGACAGTATTCAGTAAAATGGCCATAACCTTTTACTCCAAAAGTGGATTAACAAACGATTGATAGCATTGGAAAGAAGACTCATAGATATTTGATTTGATGTGTATTAGGTCCCATAACTCTTCAAATTGTAGGAGTAGTGATCGTTTGAAGTTAACCCTAGTTTAAACTTAGCTCGAAACTCAATCAGTAAGGACACTTCCAACTTAACTTTGTGCTAGGGATATTGTATGACCTTAATTCATATCTAATGCACTATTTTACTAAAGAATTGATCCTAACACCCATGAAAAATGAGACTATTATACCTTTACCATAGATATTTTCAATAACGAAATGGGTAGTTACAGTAGATACCAATTTTCCATCCGTTCGTCTCCAAATGGACATTGGGTGATGAGAATTACGAGATCAGAATTAGAAAGACACTACTTTCAGAGTTGCTTATATTTCACCTTACTGACCTACTCACTATCGTTTATCAACTAAACCACCTTTTATATTCGGGCTCTCTATCGAGACTTTTCAAGACAAGAAAATGCAAAGCCAAACATTTAAGCACGAATTAGTTATTTCTCTCACAACGGTCTAAGAACGAAACCTTGAGAGTTCTGATGAGATAATGTCTACACTCAGAAAAAAATGAACATTTATTGTATCGAGTTTGCTATATAAAAGCAACCTAATTCTCGCTATAGTGGGATCTGCCCTCTATAGAGGGACTGACCATTATTGACTGCATCTATAGTATGCCTGTGGTAGCAGCCTCCCTCCCGCTATAGCAGCTTAATCAAGGCATTAACTCCAGAAACTCCCAATTTCGGCCAATTTTATAAAACAATACTCAAATTTCGACATTACAAACTAACCCTTTTACTCCAAATGCTATATCCAGGGTTCTACTAACCCGAATTCCATTTCGAAAGTTTCTATGGGCCACTATGTCCCTTATCTATCATGATATCAGCTTAAATTTGTAACACCCCGTACCTTCCTGAACCTACTTGACAACCTTGAACCATGCTTACCTAGGTTTCGAGAGCTATAAGTACATATTTCATAATGCTATTGATGGAAAAATTTGATAGTGTGCTAGTAAATGTGATTAGATCTTTGTAGTAGGTGGTGTTTGTGACTTTGTGGAGCATTTGTGGGGTAAAAAGTGAGGTTTAAGGAACATCCAAGCAAAGGTTCTTAAAGCTAAGAGGTAAGCAAAAGATTTGGACTTGAAAGATCTAACCAAATCCTCAAAGAAAAGTCGAAAATGAATTTTTAAGGTGGAGCGCTGCAGGGGGCATGCCAGGCTGCTTCTGGCCAAAATTTTTTTGACCCAGGCAGCAAAGGGGAGCGCCAGGCGGCGTGCCAGGCTGGTTTTCGCCAAATTTTTCTTCAACTAGTATGATGTATATAAGACCTTTGAGTCATGGTATCATTACTCCATCATAGTAGGACTATTGTTAAGCGTGTTTAGCATCCGAGTTGGGGTTAATTCTTCGTCACAAGTATTTTAACAAATTATGTTCAAATAAGCCATGAGCGACTAGAATTTCTATTTTGCGAGTGAGGTTAAGAACGGGAATCTCATAAGTGAATATTATCGAGACATTTATAGAATTATTTGAACATGAGATATATGGTGGGTTATACATTACATTTGGTGGGTTAAGATGACTTGGATTATTGGGCTCAATTTAAAGCCCAAAGAGAGACCAAAATGCATGGCCCAATAGGTCAAATGACCCATTCTTGCTTTGACAAGTCAATTATTGATTTAAGTGGCTAAGGATGAGTTAAAGGGGTTATAAAAAGGGCAAGGAAATCAGATTTTATTCATTGTAAACACACATGTATTTCTAGACTTTTCCAAGAAACCAAAAAGAGATCTTTTCTCTTCACTTCAAACCCTAAGTCATCTCTTGGGCAAGATCATCATTTCTCAAGCTTTGGTAAGTATTTATTCTCATGGATCAATATACTATATGCATGGAAGAGTATTTAGATCATGATGGTTATGTCTAAAGGTGTTGAATAGTAAACTTGTGCTTTTGCTAAAGATGTGCCATCCTTGTTATTTAAACTTGAAAAAAGACTTGAGGTGTTGATGAAAGTGCATGGTATGGATGAAATATCAACATGTATGGTGTGGTTATGTTACTTAACTTGTTATTTTTCTATAAGTATGAATTGTGGGATTTTTGTCGATATGTTGTTATGAGGTGTATTGAGGTGACTTGATGGAGTAATTGTGATGTTGTGGTGATGGAGAAGTGTAAAGTATGAACTTTGTGTGACATGCTATTGGTGTATGATGCATTGGTCAATGTATGGAATATTGTGGTATTACTGGTATGATAACGTCATAAATGGTATTGTCAAAGGGGAAATGTCATGTTAAGGTAGTCATGTAACTCATTATCGTTATATGAATTTGTAAGGTAGTTGGCGGTTAATGTAAACTCCATTATGTACTTGTGTTATAGAATGAAAAATAAGGAAGGAGCTGGATTGTTGTATGCACATTTAGGATTGTATATGCATATTGGGAAGATAATGTATGTAAGGTTACTCTATCTGTATCCTTCTGCAGCACATAGTAGTCACATTGACATTGTATTTGTTCCTTTTCGAAATGTGCTAAGGTATCCTATTTCCGGTTATCAATTGTTATTAATCACATGTTCCCTACTTATTGATCAATTGTGATTCACATGTCTCATGTTCATTGACTAATGTTCCAAAGATTCCATGGTTCCAGTAATGTTATGTTCCAAAGTTCCAATAGTGTTTATACACATGTCCCATGTTCATTGATTATTGTTCCAATGCTTCCAATAATGTTATAACAAGTGAATGTACCAATCCCTCACAAGTAAAGGTATCAATCTCAAAAGTAAAGAACAAAGTAATGCATATGTGGTTAATAATTGAGTATGGGTGGTAGCTTTGGGGGCGAAATGTCTAGCTCAAGCCGATCCCGAGATTATTGGATCAGGGGTAGTCCTGGAGGCATATGCCTAGCTCGGACCAAACCTGACAGGGGGTAGCTCTAGAGGCAATGACCTAGCTCGAGCCAAACCTAATATGTTGGTATGGGTGGCAGCTCTAGAGGTAATAACCTAGCTCGAGCCGAGCCCGATATATTGATTCATGGGTGGTAGCTCTAGAGGCATAAGCCTATCTCGAGCCAATCCCAACATAACGATATGTTATGTTAAGACCCACTGATCAGTTGAGGCCCGGGTACGATATATCACAGGTGACGATGAGTGAACACAGAAGCAAAGAAAGTAATAAACGTAAAGGACATAGTTCCAAACATACAAAACGATGGGTTATTCATAATGAATGTAAGGTACATGTTTCCACATATGTAGATCAATGACTTATCCATATTGACTATGCCCTTTTATGTTAATTACATTGAAGTCTTTATGTATCATACAGTTTCTTATAGCCTTGCATACTCAGTACATTCTTCGTACTGACCCCCTTGGGGGGATTTACCTTACTTGATGTAGGCACAGGTACTAGTAGACCTCCACAGTAGAGTGCGGGTCATTTTCAGATTTTTGGTGAGCTCCAGTTGGTTTGGGGTTTTTCGAGTCATAGTGTACATTGATTTTGGTATTGTAAATGTTGTGTAAAGTGGGGACTTGTCCCGACTCTAGCTTGGCTATGTATGTGTATCTGTAGAGGCTTTTTAGACGTATGTGGGTATATGAATGTAAGAGAAGTATGTCCATGTTGACTCGATGGACCTAACGGCCAAGTTTATTATACGTATATATATCACATGTTTCCATAATTTCTGCTATTGACATTTTATATCTCTATGTGATGGTGCTGCTTATTGAGTGACATGCATATGAATAGACATGAGCAAAGATTGGTTCTCTCGGGCCTCATCGGCTTCGGGTGCCAGTCCGCCTCATTGGAATTTGGGGCGTGACAAAAGTGGTATCAGAGCAGGTCGTCCTAAGGGTGTCTACAAAGTCGTGTCTAAGTAGAGTCTTGCTTATGGATGTGTTGCACGCCACATTTATAAGTAGGAGGCTACGGGCATTTAGGAGTTGTTTTTGTTCTTCATTCTTAGATCGTGCAATAGAGCTAAAGTTATAGGTGGACGCATATGTACGAATTGACATTGGTTTTCTTTGGCATAGTCAAATGCTGATTATCAGACAAGAAAAGGGCAAAGGTAAGCATGTTGATATGCCTGCTGAAGAAGAAATGAGTAAATCACCACCTGACCAAGTTAGTCAAGGTGGGGCTGACATGGAATTTATAATATGGATGTCTCTTAGCCAAAAGGTAGAGAAGTACTTGCAGAACCACCTATAAATTCCACTGAACAGGATTTAAGAAAAGTAGTACATATGTTGATTCAAATAGTTATTGTACAATGTGACGGGCGAGCTGGCCCAATGACGAGTGATGATGGTGTGGCTAGGGCAGCTAATCGTCGAACACAGGATTTTCTGAAATTAAACCCTCCCATGTTCACCGGGTCGAATCTGAATAAAGTCTTACATGACTTTATAGACCAAATCAAAAAGGTCTCTAGATGTTATGCATGTGACTGTGTATTGATGTACTTCCAGCTAGTTGGGAAGAATTTAAAACGACATTCCTTGACCAGTACCTCCCATATGAGGTCTGAAAAGCTCATGCGGACCAATTGTTAAATCTTTGCCAAAGGACTATGAGTGTCAGAAAGTACAGTCTTCGATTTAATTCTTTGGCTAGGTATGCTCCAAATATGGTAGCTATTATGACCGATAGAGTGCATCGGTATGTGGACAGATGGATTGTACTATTGCGGCCTTGAAAAGAGATTGGATATAGCCAGAATACAGGCTTTTTGCACAGATAATGGAGGATTAGAGGCAATAGAAAAGGACACAAATATTTGAAGAAGGGTCGTCAAAGAGGGCTAGACCTGTGGGACAATTCATGGCGTCCCAAGGAGAATTTAGGTCTCGGGTGTTTAACGGACCGCCTAGACCACTATTTCCTTAGTCTATAGTAAATGTTCTACCTCGATCCCAAGGGTTTAGAGACAATCGGTTAGGGAAAAAGTGAGATTTAGGATTCATGGGCAATGGGGTATCAAGTACAAGAACGTAGAAAGTAGGAACCAACCGAAGTCTCCTCGTCAGTCGTGTTAGTGCTGCGGAAGTTATCATCTTGGTGAATGTCGATTGGGGCCGAATGTTTGTTATTGGTGTGGTATGTCGGGCCACAAAATGAGGCTTCTCCTGATGTAGCTACAGGTACCGTATACGTATTGATTGACCCATATTTGACACTAGCATATGTTATTTCATTAATTGCTGAAAATTCAAAAGAACACCAGAATTACTAGTTATGTCACATGAAGTTTATACATCAGTCGGGGAATCTATTGTAGTTTAAAGAGTATATCATAAGTGCATAGTAATTGTTTGTGGCCATAAGACACTGATTGATCTTATTGAGCTGGAAATAGTGGAATTTTGACGTTATAAAGGGACTGTGCCATAGTAGATTGCCGAATTAAGAAGTTATATTGTCATTTTCCCCAAAAGAATGTTTTTGAATGGCCAGGGAAATGTGGGGGCACCAAGAGGAAAATTTATTCCCCATCTTAAAGCAAAGAAAAGGACACTCTAAGGGATACATATGTCACTTAGTAAGAGTGAAAAATATTGATGTGATGCCACCAACTCTTTAATCAGTTCTGGTGGTAAATGAATTCCTTGATGTATGAGCTGTTATTAATGTGATGTCAGGTACTCAGTCATCTAGCATGGCCCCGGTAGAGTTACGGGAGTGAAATGAGAAATTAAAAGACGTAATGAACAAGGGATTCATAAGACTTAGTAAGACCCCTTGGGGTGCATCAGTTTTCATAGTACAAAAAAAATGGCACATTGAGAATGTGTGTTTACTATCGGCAACCGAATAAGGTGACAATAAGAATACATGTCTTCTCCCCGGGGTTGATGACTTATTTGATCGGTTATAGGGTGCCAAATTCTTCCTAAAGATTGACTTAAGGTCAGGAGATCATCAAGTAAAGGTCAGAGAAAATAAAGGTACCTAAACTAGAGGTATGGTTGTTATGAATTCGTAGTTATGCCATTTGGGTTAACAAATGCACCAGCTGCGTTGATGGGTTTGATAATTAGGGTGTTTAAGCCATCGCTAAGCATATTCGTGATAATGTTTTAGGTGCTATACTAGATTACTCAAGATCAAAAAAGGACCATGCTAATCACTTGTGACAAGTGTTACGGATTCTTCGTGACCGTAAGATATATGCAAGTTCTTTAAATACAAGTTTGGTCATAATCCGTATCGTCCTTAGGACACATTACATAGAATGAAGGGATAAGGATTCATATACACAAAGGAAGTGGCCAAGGCTTATGACGCCTATGGAAATTCGTAGCTTCCTTGAGTTGGCCAGTTATTATAGAAGAATTGTTAAAAAGGCTTTCTGCCATTTACCCTAACAAAGCTAACACACAAAGTAACTAAGTTTCAGCGGAATGATGTATGTTAGGAAAGTTTGTAAGAGTTGAAAGATAAACTGACTCCTACACCTGTACTAGTACCTCCCAAAGGCACATAAGAGTATGCAGTGTATTGAGATGTTTTAAAAGTTGGTGTGGGAGGTGTATACATGCAGCACGACAATGTGATAGCGTATGCCAAAATACAATTGCGTCCACATAAGAGAACTTATCCTATATATGATTTTGAGTTAACAGTTGTGACAATTGCTAGTAACAGATGGCACCACTACTTGTATAAAACTTCAAGTGAAAGAATTATAGTGTCAAATGTGGCAGAATTTTCATTGGTATCTGAGATAAAGGAAAAACAATATGTAAATCATATTTTTAGTTCAATTGAAAAAGAAAGTACCGCAAAGTTCGACAAAGGTATTTGAGCAAACACAAGAGGGAGTACTTTAACGCCAATGTAGATTGTGTGTACCAGGTATAGATGAGTTAAGGAAATGAATTATGACAGAAGAACATCGTTCACGATAGTTTATTCATTCGGAAGCAACCAAAATGTACCATGGTGTAGCAGAGATGTCTTAGTAAGGTTATATGAGAAGCACATTGTAGAACTTGCAGCTCAATGTCCAAGCGGTCACTGATTAACAGTATGGCATCAGAAATCTGTATGTTTATGCAATGTATTACCCTTCCAGTTTGGAAGTGGAACATGAATAACATGGATTTAACCACAGGGTTGCCTCGTACACTGCGAAGGTTGATTCCATATAGATAATAGTTGACAGGCTTACTGAGTCAGCGTATTTCCTACCAGTTAAGACCACCGATACAGTTGAACATTAGGCAAAGTTGTATATTACAGAGATAGTACGATTACATGGGATTCCACTCACTATCATATCATACAAGAGAGCTCGCTTTATTGCACAGTGTTGGAAGTCTTTTCAGTAAAGCATGGGTACACAGGTGGATGTAAGTAAGGCTTGTCATCCTCAGATGGATGGACAAACAGAACACATTATACGAACATTTGAAGATATGCCACGAGTTTGTACATTGGACTTTAAAGGTAGTTGGGATGAACATCTATCATTTATTGAAATTGCTTACAATAAAAGTATCAAAAGGAACCTTACGAAGCTTTATGTGAAATAAAATATAGATCATCAATTGAATGGGTTACAGCTGATGAAATTTAGTTTCTAGGATTGCAATAGTTGTAATCTAAACTTTGTTTAAGGCTCATTGTGTTAGTGAAGTTGGGTTAAATTCTGCAAATTTGCAGGTTGTGGTTTTTTAACCTTTGTGAGCCAGAGTTTTCCATGATAAATACCGAGCTATTTACTTTACTTGTTTTACTCTATCTTAGGATAAGTTATCGTAAGAAACAAATAAACAGACATGTTCCTTAAACAAGTTAAAGGGTCAGTATAATAACAAGTGGCTTGAGGGGATTTAGTAGACTACGAGCTAAAGGGTTGTAGACACATAAAGTTTATTGGATCAAATTCATACAAAATTTGGATTGAATCCATATTTGTTTGGGTTGAAATTAGTTTGGGCTTTACAAAGTTAATAGGTCCATTAAATTCAATTCAAGGTCCATCTTGAAGCCCAAACTCATGCCGTGACATGGCATCCCAGTCAAATTAAAGACCAACAAGACAAGGACACACGTTCAAATACGTGGCAATTCAAGTCAAGTTCGACAACCAATGAAACATCGCCAAGTGTCCCAAATGACATATTTTTGGCCAATCACAAGCAATCTTATCACATAGCATTTGTGACAAGCTTGAGAACTTGATGGACCAATGAGAATGAGGCAGAAGAGGTTGTTTATACTTGGACTGCCTACCCCCTACAACTATAAATAGGAGGGTTACATAATTTTCTGGGGTCATTCAGCAAGCATTGAAGAAAGCCACAACATCAACTACACAGCTCTTCAAAGGCATAGTCAACGGAGTTCTTCCCGGAGATCAATCCAAAACGACGAAGTGCTGTGCGACGTCCCCAGAGATCAAACACATCTCAAGGAGGTCTGAATCATCCTACATTCGAGAAACACGCTACGGAAGGCCCTCGAATCACAAAAAATCTTAGGAGAGAAGAATCAAGAGAACAACAGAATTATACTCACAAGATTCATCAATAAAATTATCTTTTTCTTATATTTATTTTGCTTGCAGTTAATTTTCAGCACTATGAAAATTTGTTGCAAACAAATTTGGCACGCCCAGTGGGACCAATTCTGCTCTTCATCTCTTCCTTCTGCAAATCGGAAAGCTACAAAGCTACAATTCAACTACTGCAATGGACTTCAAAAAAATCAATGACGTTTCGTGCAAGGAGTCTACTGCTGCCACATCTACTGAGATCAGATATGTTGGCCCCATCACTCGACGCAAGCTCAAGGCTTATGCTTTGGATGGATCTCAATACTTCATCTCTTTGGAGATGGCAAAAAGGAGAAAATCTCAAATTATGGCTGTAACTACAACTCCTGGGGGCAACCTTGCATCTATGTTGTTTGACGACCTATCTCAAACTGTCTTCAACTTTGGAGAATTTGAGGACTCGATGAATTCTCCAACTTCAACGAAAGTCAACACCTTCATGGTTGATGCGGTTGACATGGATGAGAAGTTTGCAATGATGGAGCAAACCATTGAAGCCTTGAAGAAGTCTGCTTATGAGAAAGATCTTCAGATTACCCAACTTATGAGCAAGTTATATCTCTACAATCCTGGAGAGTCAAGTCATAATATAACACCGAAAGAAAAAGTCAATGGTGAATCTCTCAAGCTATATGACACTCAATGCGCTAATTGATCTGCTCCAGTAGCCACTCTAACGGTTCAACAACTGTAAGATATGATTGCAAACACCATCAAGGCACAATATGGCGGTCCATCACAAAGTTCTGTAGGATACTCAAAGCCATATTCTAAGCGAATCGAGGGCTTACCGATGCCAATTGGATATCAACCGCCAAAGTTTAAACAATTTGATGGGAAGGGAAATCCAAGGCAACACATCGCATATTTCATTGAGACTTGTAGCAGTGCTGGTACGCATGGTGATCTTCTTGTCAAGAAATTTGTTCGCTCTTTGAAAGGCAACGCCTTTGATTGGTACACAGAGTTGGAGTCCGAATCAATTAGTTATTGGAAGCAACTTGAAAGTCAGTTCCTAAATCGTTTCTACAGCACCCGTCGTACGGTCAGCATGATGGAGTTGACAAACACAAGACAAAGTAAAGATGAGCTTGTAGTGGACTACATCAATCGCTGGCGAACATTGAGCTTAGATTGCAAGGATCAACTTTCTGAAACTTCTGCAGTTGAAGTTTGCATTCAAGGGATGCATTGGGGCCTTATGTATATCCTCCAAGGTATTAAGCCTCAAACTTTTGAAGAATTAGCTACGCGTGCTCACGATATGGAGCTAAGCATTGCAAGTCATAGAATGGCATCACCTGTCTTTGATCCAAGAAAAGAAGCCACAAGATTCAAGGACTCGTCAGAAAACCAAATTAGAGAATCCATGGCGACAACTATGAGTTCTACGAAGGCCTCTACAAAACAAAAATTGAAAGAGAAAGCTCCAAAACAACAAACGCGAGAAGTGAAAAGTCAACCAACTTTGAAGGAGTTACAAGCAAAGGTGTATCCTTTTCCTGACTCTGATGGTCCTGCGATTCTTGATGAGTTGCTAGCCAAAGAAGTCATTGAACTCCCTAAGTCAAAGCGACCTGAAGAATCTAACAAAGCCGACGATCCTAACTATTGCAAATTTCACCGCATTGTTAGTCATCATACCATAAAATGCTTCATCCTGAAGGAAAAGATCATGACATTAATGCGAGAGGGAAAGATCATCATTGATGACGGCAATACAGTTGATTCAAACCATGTTAGCGCCAAACTGGACCACAAGAAAGGTTCAATTTCAGAAGTTCTACATTCTACACGCTCTGTGGCATCACCAAAGCTTGAAGAGATCGTTATGCTACGTTTTGGGAGCTATGAGTCAGTTGAGGTTCCCGCCTTAAAGAAAACAACAAATATGTCCAAGGTAGATGACTTCTCTAATAGAGAGAATGATGGCACTTGGACATTGATCGCTCACAAAAGACAAAAGCATCAAGGGTCTTCAAAGCTTCGACTTCCAAAAGGCAACACAAAATCAGGTGCAAATCTGTTCCAACCAATGCAGATCATAAAATCCGATACCAAACTAAAGTGCAACAGTAGTTCAACACAAAGGGTTAGAAGAACTGTTACATTACTAGAATTCTTCCCCGAAATGCTCCTTGATGCACGAGCTTAAACTGCAAGTCAATTTTCTCCTCGACGCACGAGCCTAAACTGCAAGTTGAAATGCTCCTTGATGCACGAGCTTAAACTGCAAGTCAATTTTCTCCTCGACGCACGAGCCTAAACTGCAAGTTGAAATGCTCCTTAAGGCACGAGCATAAACTGCATGTCACTCCTGGCCCGCATGAGTCTAAACTGTGTACGACTCTACAAAAAAAAAAATCTCATTCCCTGAACTACGTTATGACTTGATCCTCTTCCTTGGGATACGTAGCAGCAGATTCCTTATCATGAGTAGATGATTGCAGCATAAAAGCAGTGGTGTTAATGACCTGGTTGAAGTCGAGAATGTCAATTTCTTCTTTTGTCGACCATTTGGATAGATGAAGAGACTTGTCAGGTGATCCTCTATCAAACAGGAAGGCGCCGATTACCGGATGGTGAACCTTCAAGTTAAGGACTCTAGCAGGTGAGTCACGTTCGTCATTTTCCATCTCAAGTTGAGGATACGGCGTCGTACGATCATGTAATTTCACCATACTTGCAAAGAACTGAAGTTATATTCTGCCAAAGGAATTAAATTAAATCTGATTAAAAAAAAAAAAAGAGGATCACCAGATTTAGGCTACGACTTCAGAAAATTACCTGAGAAAATTTGGAAGTCCTTTGAGGGTGGTTTTCACATATGATGTATATCTGTGAGTCTGATTTCCAGCGCAAAAAACCACTCCTGATTCCGATGCTCCTAAGTCGAGATACGGAATTTATCGAGATACTGCGCAATGTTGATAAAACTAGCGAATCAAGAGGTGAAGGCTGATTTCGGGGGATTAACTGAGACAATTTAGGAACAATATGATCGTGGTATCCTCTTGGGATGTAGCTTTACGAGTCTACTTTCCAGCGCAAAAAACCACTCCTGATTTCGATGCTCCTAAGTCGAGATACGGAATTTACTGAGATGCTGCGCAATGCTGATAAAACCAGCGAATCAAGAGTTGAAGGCTGATTTCGGGGGATTAACTGGAACAATTTAGGCACAATCTGATCGTGGTCTCCGCGAGGGACGTAGATTTACGAGTCTACTTTCCAACGCAAAAAGCTTCTCCTGATTTCGATATTTCTAAGTCAAGATACGAGACTTTTTGTGAGGCTGCGCAAAACAGGAAAAAGTGACGAACCAGAACTGAAAGGATGGTTTCAGAAGGATACCTGAGCAAATCCAGACACAATCCAGGGAAATCCTATTACGAAAATTATTGTGATGAAAAACCTTTAGTCATCCCTCCTATTTATAAGCATTGCTCGATAAAGAATTTGTCTTTTGGTAGAAAAAGGATAAGAGTTCTTCATAAAATAGAGCTCTTTTCCTGAGAATCCCAATCACAATTGAAGAAAGTATTCCCATTGAAACAAAACAAGGAAACAAAAAAAAAAAAAAAAAAGGAGTTGGTGTTGAAACCCCCAAACATGCATATTGCGGAGTCCAACGGGGCATCACCCTAATTTGAGCTTGGCAAATTAATCCTAATAGTACATTGAGTAGGATTGTCAATTTGTATCAAAAAGGGATTCCTATAAGAGCTTTGTCTAAACGTAAATGATGGAGCTAAGTCTATTGTCTTATGTGGAATGCATAGCAAATATGGTCGTTCTACATCTGAAAGTTGATTTCTTTGCAAAGGAAGTAATCAAAGTTATTTCGAAATCGAAATGATGCAGAAGCCATACTTCACAACAAGTGTGAAAACACATGTGAAAAAAATAATGTGTTGATCCTTCGAATACTTCAAACCTTGTCTCATTTCAATAAATCTACACTGCGACAAGACTTGAAGTAGGGGGCATCTGTAGACACATAAAGTTTATTGGATCAAATTCATACAAAATTTGGATTGAATCCATATTTGTTTGGGTTGAAATTAGTTTGGGCTTTACAAAGTTAATAGGTCCATTAAATTCAATTCAAGGTCCATCTTGAAGCCCAAACTCATGCCGTGACATGGCATCCCAGTCAAATTAAAGACCAACAAGACAGGGCCACATGTTCAAATACGTGGCAATTCAAGTCAAGTTCGACAACCAATGAAACATCGCCAAGTGTCCCAAATGACATATTTTTGGCCAATCACAAGCAATCTTATCACATAGCATTTGTGATAAGCTTGAGAACTTGATGGACCAATGAGAATGAGGCAGAAGAGGTTGTTTATACTTGGACTGCCTACCCCCTACAACTATAAATAGGAGGGTTACATAATTTTCTGGGGTCATTCAGCAAGCATTGAAGAAAGCCACAACATCAACTACACAGCTCTTCAAAGGCATAGTCAACGGAGTTCTTCCCGGAGATCAATCCAAAACGACGAAGTGCTGCGTGACGTCCCCGGAGATCAAACACATCTCAAGGAGGTCTGAATCATCCTACATTCGAGAAACACACTACGGAAGGCCCTCGAATCACAAAAAATCTTAGGAGAGAAGAATCAAGAGAACAACAGAATTATACTCACAAGATTCATCAATAAAATTATCTTTTTCTTATATTTATTTTGCTTGCAGTTAATTTTCAGCACTACGAAAATTTGTTGCGAACAAGGATATACTAGTAATCTTGGTGAAGTTCGTTGTAAAGACTTCATCATTGAATTTGTTAGAGAGGGAAAAATCTTACACATTTCATTTAACCATGGGAACTTACCTTGAGGCTACTGATTATTCTTACAATTACATAGCTTGTATGAAGAATGGTGGATACCTCAGTACATTGAGAATAGAGCTAGTATCAAAATCTATAATGGTGCTTTGCTAATGTGCCTATTTGCATCCTACTTAGTTAATGGAAAATTTGAGTGTGTTCAGAAAGATATTTTAATGCATTTATAAAGGAATATGGGCCTGATATAAAATTTGAGAGGCATCTTATGTCACGATCCAAAATTTGAGATCATGATGACACCTACCCCAACTCAGCCTTGGTAGGTAAGCCTAAAATTCACAATAGGACAGAAAATCAAAATAAAAAAGAGATGAACAAATACGAAACTTCTAGAACAAAGTCAGGTCATGCTACTCATAACACTAGAACATCCGAAGAAAATACAATCAATTCTCAAAACCTGGTGTCATAAGTGTGAAAAAAGAAATATTCATTTGGAAAAACAAAGAAATTTATCAGAAAATATTTGCATGAATTTGTGATATGCATAGATGGTTATTATACTTAATTAGCTAAACATTACATTTTTAAAATTTGTGGTGGTACAAGTTGATAAATTTATTATAATATGTACCTCCTCTGTTTTAATTTATTTGTCTGATTTTGACTTGACATGAAACTTAAACTGGCATTTGGACATGCAATTTCATCTCATAATTTCAAATCATGAGATGAAATCAGTGTTTGGACATGCGATTTAAAGCTGATTTCATCTCATGATTCCATATCAAGCTTTTTGGAGAATTTGAAATTTCATCTCATGGTATGAAATTTTGATTTACAAACCTACCATTCATATCTACTAACCATTTATTTCATATGTAAATAAAATTTTAGTTCATATTATTCTTTAAATCATTTATATCTCATATAATCATTTCTCTTACCAACATAAAATTTATTATTACTTCAAATCAACTCCTACTTTACCATTTATTATTCACCAAATTCATTATTTTTTACCAAATTCAAAGTAACAATGTTGGTTCGTCTTTTCGGTCATTTGATCAAGAAATGCAAGCTCAAATGTGAGGATATTGTCCATACTATATGAGAGGATTATATTAAAGAATAGTACATTATAACTAATGTTCAATTTTAATTTTTTATTGAACTAAAGTTTGATCAATAAATGTCGTATTTTTTTATAATAGCTTTGTAATAATATATTATACTTTTGTTATAAACTTTTGCTTATTTGGTAAGATTGTATAAAGAATTGAGACAATTTTAATAGTTTTCACCGCTTATGAGGTTTTTATGTTTATGAGAAAACATACAACATAAAAAGTCTAAATTGCATGTCCAAACAAAACTTCAACTTTATCTCATAATTTCAAATCATGATTTCATCTCATATGGCCAAATGAGCCAGTAAATAAAAAAAATATTTGAATCTTGTGGTCTTGAGTTGCTATCCTCTACCTCTAGCCCTAAGGTTGTAGGTACGAGTTACCAAAGGAGCAAAAAGGTGAAGCTTCTAGGATAGGGGTAAAAAAGATGATCTTAAACTAAAAATATGTAAAATGTACTAAAATACTTTTTAATCTTGTGATCTTAAACATATCATATGAAAGTCAAAAATAAAGAGTTCCTGAGAAAGAAAAGTCATTTTTCAAAATCAACTAAAGAGGAAAGTAAGATAAACAAATTGATACGAGAAATATTTATGAAGACTTATTTGTGAATATTTCGTCAAGAAAATTCATTACTCACTCTATCGCAATTTATGTGGCACCCTTCCTTTATGATCTGTCCCTAAAAGAATGTCATATTTTCATAATTAGAAACAATTTAACTTTAAATCCCCTTTTACCCTCAATAAAATCATTTGTAGCCACACAAGTTAAAACTTCCTTTAGACCACAAGTTTCAACAATATTTCTTTTTCTTAAACTGTGTCAAGTCAAACAGTGTCACATAAATTGAGACTAAGAGACCAATATCTCTAACAAGAAATAAAAAAAAATGAGTCAAATTGCACGGGTTGGATTATGACCCATCATCTAGCCCATCTTGATCCAGTACGTCTTAACAAAGCAAACTTTGAGCAAGGTTGGACACTGGTCCCTCTATCGGTTCAACTCATCTTGAACAGCCCAATTTCAGCACAAACAACACATTTCCCACCCCCTAAGTTTAGGTTGATACTGGAAAATCAGTGCATTTGGAGTTTGTACAAACATCAAACCAAAAGATTACAATGAGTAATTCTGGAAATAAAAAATAATAATAGAAACAGTAATGCACAATAGGCTGCTTATTTGCCTATGGAATGAGCAAACCTCTCTGGTTACTTGTGGGGGACAAGATGCGGGTAGAGATTAGATATATGCTCATGCATGAAGTCATGCCTTGTTAAGATTCCGACGATCGGAGCCCTCTGCAAATTTAGAATAGCTACATTTTCAGGACATTATTGTATAGTAGAATGCATAATAAGTGATGTATTAGCGCCTATTAGTTACGGATACAATCTAATGAAATACAACTCATGCAATCAGCATCTAAGCTTATCAATATCATTTTCAATGGATTTAAAAAAAAAATGATTTAGATGGCATTTGAATTCCGTAGTATTAGAGTATCACTAACCATAAATGGTTTTGAAAATCTTCTCCTATCGAAGTTTACTAAATGAAGTTCCAATCCATCGAAATGGGCATAAAGATCCTAGTTCCCATCAAACTTGTGATACAGATCATACACGTTCTGTACTAAACCGATGAACAGAGTGCAATCATAAAGAAACTTTGAAAAAGTATAAGAAAAGGCAAAAGAAACAAATGAAGTGTGGGGTGGAAAGAGGGTAAGGGGAGAGAAAGACTTACCCCAGTTTTCTTTGGGACAACACACAAGTGTCTAAGACCAAGTTGTCGGAAAAGGATTGCAGCTTTGGCCAGAGACATGGTCTCCACTACTGTGTATGGGGATGTATTTGTTATAGGATGGAGATCAACATACATTTCCATCTCCTCCTCCGTAATGACAAGATCCTCAAACTTAAGCCCCTTACCTGATCCTGGCTTAGCAAAATCAAATGCATGAAACCTACTCAAGATATTGGAGCCACTCAATACACGTTGTTTCGTAAATTTCTTTCCATTGAGCAAAACAAGTAAATGTGACCGCAGAACGAGCCCACATAACTCTGGTGTCTCTGAGAAAGGTGGCTCATCAATCACAGGAAAGCCATTATGCCTAGTATACTTCAAAGCATGTACTATGTTCCCCACCTTCTCCACACCTGAAAATGACAATAATGGCCCAGAACAGACATCTCCAGCAACCAAATGCCTCATATATGGTTCAGCGTGTGCTTCCAAGAAAGGCAAACCTTTCATTTTCACAATCTGGTCATAGACACCCTTGTTAAAAGTATCAGCCACAGTTTTTGATATGAGGAGAACAAGCATCACCAATGGAAGCATCAGTAGATTGTTTGTAAGCTCAAGGAGTATGACACAAATTGATACTGTCATTCTCATGGTACCACCAAGGAAAGAGGCAGCACCAAGTAGCGAAAACAGACCAACATTAAGATTGGACAACGAACCCAAGGCTCTACCAAAAATACGTCCATAGGAGGCTCCAGAAAGTATGACCGGAATGAAGAGTCCAGAAGGAATAGCAATTCCATAAGTAATAATGCCAAGGCAATATACCCCAGCAAAGAAGATTAGAAGTGTAGAGATGTGAAATTCATTTGAATTATTTGAACTAAACAAATTGCGGATGGCATCATCATTGGTGTTCAGAAAGAGTGATGCGAGATCATTGTAATGCCCTGTTGGACACTGGAAATTCTTGTAGTTTCCAGAGCGACCTATAGTTGGGCATTTTTCCTCCAAGCCTACAGGACATGGAATGCACCTTGCCAGCCATGGTAGGCCATAGGAGCAACAAGAAGTCAGGATAGAAACGCTCATGACAAGCAAGATCTTGAAAGCAGGACCTCTCCTGTAATTCACTGCCAAAAATTAGCTAAAGGAAAAACAGAAGCAGAAGAAAAACCAGGCAAAAAGATTATCATAATTGTCACTTTTGTTTCCAACAATTAGTCGAATAAAAAAGTTGAACTACAACCACAATTTACGCACCAAGAAAATTCTACTTGTGGAACAGCACATGTAACTTACTGTTGAGATGGCATCACCAAATAAATAAATAAAGCCAAGGCATACATAGTCAATCTTTTAGAAGTATCAAATAACTTGAAAGGGAAGAACATTGATCAAACAAGTCTTGGTGGCAATAGGTAAAGAACCCATTTAAGATGAACTTTTGAACTATGTACGCATGCTTTGATAAAATATCCTGATGAATTACGCTGTTATCCACATAATCAGTAAGGATCAGTTACATTCATCTACCTGGAAGTCCAATATGAAAACAAAAGGAAAAAAAAATACAAATATAACATCAAAAGAGGAAGTGACACATGCTCCAGGAAAACCTTGCCTACTACTCAAAATGGTTACTCATCAGACTTGAACATGCACCTACGCCTCCAATGGATAACAACTTAGAGAGAAGTAACTAAACATAATGAGTTGGCAAAAGGGATTTAAAAGACTAACTCATTAATGACAGCGTAAGTCCGAAGGACCTTGTCAACAAGATAGTTATAAAGGCTTCCCAGAAGGCCTCCAAGTACTCCAATTAAGATTAGTGCCAATACATCTACTGTGTTGTAATTAGATACTCCTGAATTAACATCAAACATTATCAAACCTCCTTGACCAAAGAGACCACAGTTCCCACCGCGACAGAATTGTATGAGAGATCTGAGAACCATAGCAACGATAGCAGTTGTGAAGAAAGTCCTCCAAAGTAAAGCACTTCGCCACCTAAAACATGAAATAGAACAATTGCACATTTTGAGATACACGCCTTTTTATGAATGCAAGCAAATATTCAGCATGTTTCTTATGTGTGTGAAAATATGTATCTGTGTATGAGTATATGAGTGTGTGTGTAAAATAGAGAGAGAGGAGACCATGATGCTATTTCCTCAAGAGCAAAAAGAACTCCTCCAACTGGGGCACGGAAAGCAGCTGCAACACCAGCAGCAGCACCACAAGTGATCAAATCCCTACGATCACGGTCGTTTTTGAAATATCTTAGCCATTTCCAAGTTAGATGATACTTGCGGGAACCCCCCTGTCCAAGTAAGTTTGCTATGCAAGCACCAGTATGGACCATGGGTCCTTCCTTGCCAACAACAAATCCAGCAGAAACACCCAAAATGGATCCAAAGATCTGCGGAGAGCAACACGTCAGAATCAGTGTTTTCGAGAATGACTTTCAGCAAATGAGCCAATCAGCATTACAATAAAGCATGGTGGTGGGATAAATCACAACCCGAAGAAGTAGAAGAACAAACAAATATACCCTAACAATCATTTAATGTGACCTAGGGTGCTAACTGCTTCAGTTTATAACTTATCATTTCGTTGTAAATGATGACTGTGATGGGAACGCCAGACTGTTGATATACAGTAAAAAAGATGATAAGCTACACCTTCAGAGTTCAAGTAACATGGCAGTCTGAGAAACCAAACCAAAGAACGAACAAGTGAAATGGAAACATGCATGGATTACCATGTCAAATGTACCTAAATGAAGGTATCTAAAACACCCAAACAATGTGAATCAACAAATTTTTTTACTATACAAATTCTCTTAAAAATAATTACTTCATTTGATGTCCATAGTAAGGTAAAAACAATCAAGGATGAACTGAGTGCACCAAAATAAGTATGGTTGTTTGAGTGTTAATACAACAACAACATACAACATAACCAGTGTAATACCACAAGTGGGGTCTAGGGAGCATGGTGTGTACACTGCCTTACCCCTACCTTGTGAAGGTAGAAAGGTTGTTTCCCATAGACTCTCGACTCAAGTAAAGCATATCAAATCTGAGTGTTAATACATATTCAGTTATCCCTAAATCAAATATATTTAATAGAAATCATAACAGTTATTGTTGCAAGTTCAATTCATTAGAATTGTGCTTCTTAGAGATGGCCATGTGTCGAGCAACATGGCATACAGCAACAACAACAACAACAACATACCCAGTATATTCCCACCACGTAGGGTCTGGGAAGGAAAAAGAGTGAGAGACCAACCTTGACAAGTAATGTACTTGGAGCCAAAATCGAATGAGCATCGATACCATTTAGATATGCTTTTACTTCAGGTATACCAGATCCAGCAGCTGCAGGTGCAATAAATGCACAGAGGGCAGCGGCACAAGTTGCAAGAACCACATTGCAACCCGCAAAAGCAGCAAATGCCTGGAAATACCTGCTCTGGAATTAAAATAACTTAATAATGACGAAATAAATTGAACAGAATGATGTCATTATGCATTCATATTCAGTATTTCAAAGTCAACACCTATATCTTGATTGAAGTTGTACTTACTTTTCCTCAAGCATTAAGTTGCTAGTCAACAGAAGCTTGAAACCAGCAATATTTTCCACTCCTATGTTATTAAAGAAACCAACAAGTCCAGTACACAATCCAATGAGGAGCACAAGAGTCCATTTGAGAAATATATATTGAAATATCTGAACCTTTTTCCTAGATCTCCAGTCTTGTTTGAAAAGGTCATTTTCTACAATCCTGCAAAAAATAAATTGCAAGATCAAAATAGGACACTGGATAGATATTTTCAATGGATATAGGACAGATAAAAGTTACCACTAGAAAAAGCACGTAGTTGACTGCAAAATGGGGAGGGGGGGCAATATAGAGCGAGAGAGATATCATTTGTTTTGAAAAGGGATAAAGAGGATGGCTGTATGGGTATCTAGTCTATAAAAGTAAGAGAAGCAAGTGCTTTCAGGATTCCGTTGATACAAGAGCAACAATAGCAGTAGTAGAAAGACTAGAAGACTTGACCATCAAAGATCAGATTATCTTTTTCCATAGCTATTCATTCCTATGGCAGTTCATTTTCTTTTTACTTCTTCCATTAATTCCTGCAGCAGAAAGTTGATTATAATGCAATCCTTCAACAGAATTGGAGTGCATAGAGTTGAACAGAGAATTTTAAAATGAGGAAGAAGAGCTAATTGATTGATCTAAATTTAGGATGGATAATTTTCGTCCAGAAAAACAAAGACCAAAGCTAACAAGTATTATAAAGAAGGTAGAACTAATTTTGGAGAAAAAGAGAAAGAAGAAAGTAATGATTGATACTCGTAGTCGAGGCTTTCAATGGGATAAACATTGGCTCCAACGATAGCTATTTGGGAGGTGTTGTTGACTCTGCTCTTTGATTTGAGCAAAGGCTCTCTTATACTACCACCACACTCTGAAATTGTTGAAATATTTCTCTCCAAATCAAATTTCTCTTCGTCAATTATCCCTCCTCCTCCATCGTTCTCTATGTCAACTTGGTTCTCCATCAGATTGGCTATTACAATGATCAATGGTCTTTCTTGACTCTTTCTTTCTCTCTCTCTCTATAAGTTACTGTTTTGGATAAATACGTGTATGTACAAAAACCCACTTCTAGGAAAGGAAAATGATATTTTGTCAATCAGCTTCAATTATATAAGGCACTGGGAAGGTGGAAGAGAGAGCAGCGGGAGATCCGTGACGTAAATTTGGACGGGCCATCACAGTTGTGAACAAAAGATTAGGTGAAAAAGGGTCAAAATGACCCCTCAACTCTCAAAAATTGATCAAGTTTCCATTTAATTATTGGTGACATTTGATCAAGCTAAGGGTCAAAGGCACTTAAAAAATGAATTAAATTAATTGGAAACTCAATTAACATTCTTAAAACTTTTTAAAAATACAAAACAACTCACAACTATTTAATTTTTAATAAAAACAAAACATCCAAAGGGAAGGGTCCCAAATCAGTTTTCAAAATCTCACTCTCCTCAAACGTCTCTCGTTTCTCTCTCTCAAAACAAGAACCCCAACAATTGTTGCGTCTCTTTTGAGAACAGATCGACGATTTTTCAACCTCCGACGACCTCAAGTTTGAATTCTACAGCATTCATTTTTCCATTCTAGCCATCAACTTCTCTCTCTTAGCAGGTAAAGGCTTTTTAAAAAAAAAATCAGGACCTTTTAGTTATGCAGAAAAAGAAGAATTTGAGTTGACTTCTCTTCTAGTATGGGTTAGCAATTTTGGGATTTGATGCTTAAAAAAGAAATAGGAACTTGAGAAATATAAAAAAAAAATTGTTGTTGTTGTTGTTCTCGAACATTGTTGTATAAAAAGTGAAATTTAAATTACGATTTTTTTTCGGAGAATTATCTGTTGTGACCAAATCTAACAATTGTTGAGATTGTGCCATAGATTAGATTTAAGTGAACACTTACTTGTGATTATATTTAGTGTTCTTAAGTGGGTTCAAAAAGTTAGGGTTTTCAACAGAATTTAATTTGTTCTTAAACAACTGTTGGTTTTGTTGGTGGTGTTGTATTGGTAAATGTTGATGTTGTTGTATTGTAAATGCTGGTGTTGTTCTTGAACATTGTTGTTCAAGTGGTGATATTTGTGGCTTTTTGTTTGTGTTATTGTATTGTAAATGTTGTTGTATTGTAAATGTTGGTGTTTGTTGGTGTTGTTGGTTTTGTTGGTGTTGTTGGTTTTGTTGATTTTGTTGGTGTTGTTTTATTGGTAAATGTTGGTGTTGTTCTTGAAAATTATTGTTCAAGTGGTGATATGGCTTGTTGCTGGTTTTGGTGTTCTTGGTGATATATGTATTTATGTGGTAAAAATATTGTTAATATCCCAACAGATGTGTAATGTACAACAGAATAAGAATTTATTGGAACATATTAAGCATCTGTTGTGAACAACTATACCATATGTTGGTTTATTGTTTTTATTTTTTCCAACAGATGACTCATCTGATACAACAGATGGGTCATCTGTTGGAAGACATCAAAACAGTTTTGCTACTATTTTTATTTTTTCCAACAGATGACCCATTTGTTCATCTGTTGGAAGTAATCAAAATAGTAGCAAAACTGTTTCGATGTCTTCCAACAGATGATCCATCTATTGGAAATGTTATTGTACTATATTTTATTTGTTAAATTCACTGCTACCCTTTTTGTTAATGATGCACAATCAATTATAATCTTTTTTATTTTTCTCTTTTTTGTAGGTAAAATGTCTCCCTCTCAATCAGCTCTAGATATAGAAAAAGAAAAGGAAAGTCACTTGATCAATTACTCTAAGTACTTTGAGTACTATGATATTAAAAGATAGATCTCAACTTCTACAGTAACTTCCTATTGAGATACAATGAGCTGACCAAGGAAGCGACAACCAAAGATGGAAAGCCACTTGATCAATTACTTATTGAATTCAAATGAAATGATAATATGTTCAATTAATGTAGAGGTAAGAGACCCTACCCAGGTGCCTTACCCTGGACAGGTGCTCGGAGGATTTTGACTGTAATGAACCTTGACAAAATACGTTTGGTGCCTTTTGAGATAATCATCGAGGAGGGAGTCATAAATGTGTATGATGGAATATTTCATGCTATGAAGGTGGGGCTTTCTTTTGTCTAATAGAGTGTGTCTTAAATTTGTTTCCCAAGCTATTGAAACAAACTGGCATGTTTGAGCACTTGCCAGAAAAGTTGTTCAATGAACGGTGGGATTTTAGTGGGAGAAAATTGAATCTCCCCAAAAATGAAACTGATAGTGCGTGTGTGTCATACTCACTTGCCTTCATAGAGTATTTGATAATTGGGACCAATATGACAAATTCGGACACCTTAATGTGTGACAATTCTATTTCAAGGATGCAAGTTGTATGGGCTGCTGGTGCAGTATGCAAGAGTTTGGAGCACTGGTCAAACAATTTATAATTTATGATGGCTTTAATTTCTATGTAATTGTTGGTTCTGACAACATAACAATTTTTTAATATTTTCATGTTTTTGTAGAATTATTTTATGTAATTTGTGATGGCTTGAATTTATTTTTTGTTATAATTTTATTTTGTTATGAATTAATTTCTTACATGTATAAATTTACAGCATTATTTCCAACAGATCTACTGTATCTGCTGCAAGAGATGTATATCTGTTGAAAATTATCAAACAGATTTAGACATTGTAACGACCTATTTTGTCGTTACTAAATTATCCATTCCTCAATATTAACTTGAGTCCAAAATAGCCATCATTTTGTTCATTGTGTCACCTCAAGCTTTTCGGCAAAGATTTTAGCCTTTCGATGTGTCTAGATAGACTCAAGCCCGATGAATTTAATTATTGATGAGTACTAATATCAATCCTTTAATTTGGAAGTTCTTTATATATGAATTAAGGTCGTACAATATCCTTAGCACAAAGTTAAGTTGAAAACATTTTTAACCGATAGAGTTTCGATATGGGTTTCTATTAGGGCCAACTTCAAACTATCATATCTCCTAGAATATAAGGATTTAGGGGACTCAATACCCACCAAATAAATATCTATGAGTCTTCTTTCCAACGCAATAATTCATTCGTCAATCCAAGTTCGGAGTAAAAGGTTATGATCGTTTTACCAAACACTGTCCGGGCTGAGACGGGAATTTCGCTGTAGCGAGAATTCTGGTGGTATTTAAATCAGTTTTAGCCGATTTTCAGGTTCAAAACCCCAAAACTTCATTCCCCAACCCTAGAGAGGTGATTTTACAAGGTTTAGGGTGAAATTCCTTCATGGAGGTAAGTTTTTCCATCATCTTCTTCGTCTTTTTTTCCTTTAACATCCTAGAATTATTAGAAAGACCTTTAATGGTGAAATTTTGGGTTAGAACCTTTAATGGTGGATTTTTTGAAAAAACTTATGGGTGTTCTTAATATCACCTAGAACTAATTCTAGATTATAAATTAATGATTTCTAGAATGAACTTGGTAAACTAGATTATGTATTTTGTTGGTTGAAAATCTTGAATTCCATAAAGATGAGACCTTTAGAATAAAAACTCCATTAATGGAGATGGATTAAGCTTGAAAGAACTAGTTAATGGTTAGTTAACCTTGGGGAATGATATAGACCTTAAATTAGGGTAGAATGAGTGGGTTTGAATTCCCAAAGATATTTATTTGAAGAGTAATTGATTAATTACTCTTATGATTGCTTGATTTTTAGATGATTGATCATTCCAAAGCATGAAGAAAGGGAAGGAGCATCCTTAATATGACTTGTTGCTTTAAAAAGCTTGGCGTCCAGGTAGGCTAGGTTAATGAGTAGAAGACTATGTTATTTCATATTTTCATAATTTATAATTGATGGGAGAAAGCATGTCTAGGCTTGCAGACATGGAGTTGAGGTGGATAAAGACATAAGAATTTTACTTTAATTCCGAAAACTATGTTATTTATTGATTATGTGATATTTATGATATTATGTGTTATGTGCCCGAAAGGGAATTGTTGTGAATGAAGTATGTGGGCATGATGTTTCTTAGTTGTTCTAGTGATGAACCTAATTGAGTTATAAAGGTGTAAGTTGCATATTGTGCCATGATAATGGTGAGGCCGAAGGGATAGATGACTTGAATCATTGTGTGCATTGTATTATGTGGAGAGAGATAGAGAATAATGATAAGGTTGAATGTGCTAGTTATGGGTGGTGATGTTAGAACCCAAGTTGTGGTATTTGAGTAGGCTATGGTTTAATTGGAGTTTAGACTCAATTTAATTATGTGTATGCTCCTAAATTGGATGCTTGTTGATTGGTCTTCAGACATACATGAATTGATGATATTTGGATTGTTGATACTTGCATGAATAATTATGAAAAATCAAACTTGATCGAATTGCCTTATGATTATAAGTGTACTTGTAAATTTAGTACACCGTGTTGTATCCTGAGAGATAGTATGAAGTTGATAAAATATACATAATATGGTTATGGAGGATCGGGTACCACGCCGGTACGGATATGGATGTTGATATTACTTATTTATGGAGGATCGGGTACCACACCGGTATGGTACATGGACTTAGATTGTCCCCTGCAGGTCATGACTGGTTGGGCAGAAATAAGTCCCTTAGCATGTGTGTACAGACTATTGTTGATAAATGAAAAATCTTGATTCATAATGATAATGTGATTGAAAAGAATGCCTTGAGTAAAGAAGACTAGTGATATACCTTCATACAGGTTGAAAAGTGAATGATGAATATTTATTAAGAACAGAAAAGTGGAAAGATTGTTAGTAGAAATGTGGCCGACGTTAAATTTCGGTATTGCTGTAAGACTTGATTGGATCGGGTGCCACGAGCCGGCATGGTAATATTAATAATAAAGGAATTGATAATGAAGTGATCTAAAGTGATGAATCCAATGAATAATCTCAAGGAAAAGATCCCAAAGTTTCAATAATTGAATTAATCCTTCTCCAAGAGTATCTATAAGGTTTGCTAATGAAACTTGAGTTCTCTTGTGTGTTTTACTGAGATGTGAGTTGATTTGTATTCCCTATTTGATTGTATCCTTGAGATTGATTGTGTGACATGTACTTGGAAAAGTGAAACTCTATGCGTACTTGTTATATGTTGGTCGACTTATTTTATTTATATTTGGTGTAATCGTGGCTTATCTGATTGGCTAGTTATTATTATTTAATATTATAAGAGAGTGTTTAGTTGTTAGCCCGAGAATTTAGTGTGGGTTGTCTATGATTACGGGGTTGATCCTATAGATATGGGTAATGGAAGCGGCAATGCGAATAAAGGGGTGATACTGATGGTTTAGTGTTGGATTGTGGTGGATGATATGAATTAATGAGGTTAAACTATGCTAGTGGTGAATATAATCTCGTTAATAGAGTTGGAGAATTGTAAATTATATAGGCAAAGTGTTATAATGATATTACAACCTTAGTTGAATTATACTCTATTTAAGATGTCAAGATTTCTTTTCTTTGATTTTACTTTATGATTATGTGGACTAACATTGATCGGCCGATGATGCCTACCAGTACGTGTGTTTGTACTGACCCTACTCTTCTACATTCCTTCTTGGGGTGTAGACTGGATACAGGTTAGTTTGCAGTTACTAGATGGATGGAGATATTCAGCACTAACTTCTACACTTCCTTCCTGGCAGATGTTGGAGTCTTTGTGTTATTTATTTCATTGTCAGTCTATTCTATAATAGGTAGCTCTTGTACATGTCTGACCAGGTCTTGGGGTAGTGAAGGACAGCTGTAAGAAATTTTTGAAAGTTTACTTATTGGTATTTAATTTACTTTGTTATATTTAATCCAGTATTTTCTTAAAAACAAAAGTCTTCCGCATATTTTTGGTTGGTTAATAAGGGTTCTCCTAACTACTTAGGATAGCATAGGTGCCCGCACGGTCTGTTAGTTTGGGTCGTGACAGACATCTACTGCAGCAGATGAATAATATGTTTGATTATTTCTAACATACTCTACATATGTTGCAACAGACAATTAATCTATTGCAACAAATGTATATATCTGTTTGATTGCAACAGATGAATAATTTGTTGGAACTAATCAAACATATATATACATCTGTTGCTACAGATATATACATCTGTTGCAACAGATGAATACATATATTTAATCTGTTGGAACTAATCAAATAGATATAGACATCTGTTGCAGCAGAAGTCTAATATGTGATTATTTCCAACAACCTCTACATATGTTGCGACAGATGATTAATCTGTTACAACATATGAATAATATGTTGGAACTAATCAAATATATATATATATATACACACACACACACATCTGTTGCAACAGATGAATGATATGCTTGATTATTTCCAACATACTCTACATATGTTACGACAGATGTTTAATCTGTTTGAACTAATCAAACAGATATAGACATTTGTTATAGTGGAAGTCTAATATGTTTGATTATTTCCAACAAACTCTACATATGTTGCAGCAGATGTATAATCTGTTAGAAATAATCAAACGGATATTTACATTTGTTGCAGCATGTTATAATCTGTTGCGATTGGTTATACACTTAGTTGAACATGTAATTATTATCCAATTCATTAAGAATGCAATTGAAGGTATTAATTGATAACTAATTATAGTTAAATAACTTTGTTTGTATTATGGTTTAATGAAGCAATTCACATCAAATTAGTTAGTCGATCAATTCATTTAGGACGAATACACTTAGTTGAACATGCAATACTATCCGATTCATTAAGAATCACTACTAAAAAAAGGCAAAAAAACGACGGACAAAAAAGCGACGGATTGCGTTGCTTCAGAAAAACGACGGAAAAAACGACGTTGTCCGTCGTTTTTTAATTTATTTTAAATTTTTATTTATTTTTTTATTAAAATCGACGGACAGCGTCTCAATTTCCGTCGCTTATTTTCGCGGATTATTGTGCCAAACAATTAATAAATAATTTATAATATTTTTTTTAATAAAAGCGACGGAATGCGTCGCTTTTAATTTTAAAAAAAGAAAATTAATTTTAGAAAAGCGACGCAGTCCGTCGCTTTTTTAATTTAAATTAAATTTTTATTTATTTTTACAAATATCGACGGACAGCGTTGCTATTATTTTTTTAAAAAAGAAAATTATTTTTTAGAAAAAACGACGCTGTCCGTCGCTTTTTAAATTTTCTTTTAGTTTTTCTTTATTTTTTATTAAAAGCGACGGACAGAGTCGGTTTTTCTAAAAATAAGTTTATAAAAATGACACTGTCCGTCAATATTTGATATTTTTAATTTATTAATAAATAAATAATTTTTATATTTTAAAAAATTAATTCATATATATTTTTTTAAAAAGAATCGACGCAAAAATCGACGGACAGCGTCGATTTTTTCCGTCGCTTTTTTAGTCAACTTTTTAGTCACCCATATAATTAGGGCAAGACTCTATTCTTGCTCTTTCTCTTTCTCTTTCAAGACTCTCTTCTCTCTTCTCTCTATCTCTTTCTTTTTTTTCCTCTCTCAAATATTCAACAAATCTCTCTCTCTCACACACTAATCTACACCAACATTGCTCCCGACGGAAAGAAGCAGCCGGCGACGAACCACTGCCCTTGCCCACCAGCCGCCGCCGCCGCCGCCGCCTCCTTCCACCACCAGCAGTAGCCAACATCAGCAACATTCTCTCTCCGCTCCTTCTCTCACCAACGACAACAACAACAACCAAGTAAAGGTAAGTTGATTTCTCTATATTTTCTTATATTGAAGTCCCTAAATGTAGTGTTATGGTGGGATTATTTGCTGTAGAAGGCTTTGAAAGCCCTAGGTTTTGTGATGATTATATGGTGTGAGAGGGACATGCGACGCCTTTACTTATTCGCTTTATTGAATTGTTTGACATATATTAGAATTGAAAATTTGAAGTAGTGACTTGAAAATGTTTAAATGTAGCGATTTGAAATTGTGAACTTATTTCTTGAAAATGGTTAAGTGTAGTTACTTGAAATGTGAATTAGTGACTTGAAAATGATTAAGTCTAGTTACTTGAAATGTTGATTAGTGACTTGAAAATGGTTAAGTTGACTTACTTGAAATTTGAATTAGTGTCTTCAAAATGGTTAAGGTTAGTTACTTGAAATGAGAACTTGTGACTTGAAAATGGTTAAGTGTAGTAACTTGAAATTGTGAACTTGTTTTTTGAGAATGGTTAAGTGTAGTGACTTGAAATGTGAATTAGTGAGTTGAAAATGGTTAAGTGTAGTGACTTGAAAATGGTTAAATGTAGTGAATTGAAATTGTGAACTTGTTTCTTGAAAATGGTTAAATATAGTGACTTGAAATGTGAATTAATGACTTGAAAATGGTTAAGTGTAGTGACTTGAAATGGTTAAGTGTAGTGACTTGACATTGTTAAGTGTAGTGATTTGAAAATGTGAACTTGTTTTTTGAAAATGGTTAAGTGTAGTTACTTGAAATGTGAACTTGTGAGTTGAAAATGGTTAAGTGTAAGCATTGAAATTGTGAACTTATTTTTTGAAAATTGTTAAGTGTAGTGATTTGAAATTGTGAACTTGTGACTTGAAAATGGTTAAGTGTAGTAACTTGAAATGTGAACTTGTGAATTGAAAATGGTTAAGTGTAGTGCATGGAAATTGTGAACTTATTTTTTGAAAATTGTTAAGTGTAGTGATTTGAAAATGTGAACTTGTTTTTTGAAAATGGTTTAGTGTAGTGATTTGAAATTGTGAACTTGTGACTTGAAAATGGTTAAGTTTAGTGACTTGAAATGTGAACTTGTGAATTGAAAATGGTTAAGTGTAGTGCATGGAAATTGTGAACTTATTTTTGAAAATTGTTAAGTGTAGTGATTTGAAATTGTGAACTTGTGACTTGAAAATGGTTAAGTTTAGTGACTTGAAATGTGAACTTGTGAATTGAAAATGGTTAAGTGTAGTGCATGGAAATTGTGAACTTATTTTTGAAAATTGTTAAGTGTAGTGATTTGAAATTGTGAACTTGTTTTTTTAAAATGGTTAAGTGTAGTGACTTGAAATGTGAATTAGTGAGTTGAAAATGGTTAAGTGTAGTGACTTGAAATGTAAACTTGTGAGTTGAAAATGGTTAAGTGTAGTGACGTGAAATGTGAACTTGTGAATTGAAAATGGTTAAGTGTAGTGCATGGAAATTGTGAACTTATTTTTTGAAAATTGTTAAATGTAGTGATTTCAAATTGTGAACTTGTTTTTTTAAAATGGTTAAGTGTAGTGACTTGAAATGTGAACTTGTCACTTGAAAATTGTTAAGTGTAGTGACTTGAAATTGTGAATTAGTGTTTTGAAAATGGTTAAGTGTAGTGACTTGAAATGGTTAAGTGTAGTGACTTGAAAATTGTTAAGTGTTGTGATTTGATATTGTGAACTTGTGACTTGAAAATGTTTAAGTGTAGTGACTTGAAATGTGAACTTGTGAATTGAAAATGGTATAGTGTAGTGCATGGAAATTGTGAACTTATTTTTTGAAAATTGTTAAGTGTAGTGATTTGAAATTGTGAACTTGCTTTTTGAAAATGGTTGAGTGTAGTGACTTTAAATGTGAACTTGTGACTTGAAAATTGTTAAGTGTAGTGACTTGAAATTGTGAATTAGTGTTTTGAAAATGGTTAAGTGTAGTGACTTGAAATGTGAATTTGTGAATTGAAAATGGTTTAGTGTAGTGCATTGAAATTGTGAACTTATTTTTTGAAAATTGTTAAGTGTAGTGATTTGAAAATGTGAACTTGTTTTTTGAAAATGGTTAAGTGTAGTGATTTGAAATTGTGAACTTGTGACTTGAAAATGGTTAAGTTTAGTGACTTGAAATGTGAACTTGTGAATTGAAAATGGTTAAGTGTAGTGCATGGAAATTGTGAACTTATTTTTGAAAATTGTTAAGTGTAGTGATTTGAAAATGTGAACTTGTTTTTTGAAAATGGTTAAGTGTAGTGACTTGAAATGTGAATTAGTGAGTTGAAAATGGTTAAGTGTAGTGACTTGAAATGTAAACTTGTGAGTTGAAAATGGTTAAGTGTAGTGACGTGAAATGTGAACTTGTGAATTGAAAATGGTTAAGTGTAGTGCATGGAAATTGTGAACTTATTTTTTGAAAATTGTTAAGTGTAGTGATTTGAAATTGTGAACTTGTTTTTTTAAAATGGTTAAGTGTAGTGACTTGAAATGTGAACTTGTGACTTGAAAATTGTTAAGTGTAGTGACTTGAAATTGTGAATTAGTGTTTTGAAAATGGTTAAGTGTAGTGACTTGAAATGGTTAAGTGTAGTGACTTGAAAATTGTTAAGTGTTGTGATATGATATTGTGAACTTGTGACTTGAAAATGTTTAAGTGTAGTGACTTGAAATGTGAACTTGTGAATTGAAAATGGTTAAGTGTAGTGCATGGAAATTGTGAACTTATTTTTTGAAAATTGTTTAAGTGTAGTGATTTGAAATTGTGAACTTGTTTTTTGAAAATGGTTAAGTGTAGTGACTTGAAATGTGAACTTGTGACTTGAAAATTGTTAAGTGTAGTGACTTGAAATTGTGAATTAGTGTTTTGAAAATGGTTAAGTGTAGTGACTTGAAATGGTTAAGTGTAGTGACTTGAAAATTGTTAAGTGTTGTGATTTGATAATGTGAACTTGTGACTTGAAAATGTTTAAGTGTAGTGACTTGAAATGTGAACTTGTGAATTGAAAATGGTATAGTGTAGTGCATGGAAATTATGAACTTATTTTTTGAAAATTGTTAAGTGTAGTGATTTGAAATTGTGAACTTGCTTTTTGAAAATGGTTGAGTGTAGTGACTTTAAATGTGAACTTGTGACTTGAAAATTGTTAAGTGTAGTGACTTGAAATTGTGAATTAGTGTTTTGAAAGTGGTTAAGTGTAGTGACTTGAAATGTGAATTTGTGAATTGAAAATGGTTAAGTGTAGTGCATTGAAATTGTGAACTTATTTTTTGAAAATTGTTAAGTGTAGTGATTTGAAAATGTGAACTTGTTTTTTGAAAATGGTTAAGTGTAGTGATTTGAAATTGTGAATTAGTGTTTTGAAAGTGGTTAAGTGTAGTGACTTGAAATGTGAATTTGTGAATTGAAAATGGTTAAGTGTAGTGCATTGAAATTGTGAACTTATTTTTTGAAAATTGTTGAGTGTAGTGATTTGAAAATGTGAACTTGTTTTTTGAAAATGGTTAAGTGTAGTGATTTGAAATTGTGAACTTGTGACTTGAAAATGGTTAAGTTTAGTGACTTGAAATGTGAACTTGTGAATTGAAAATGGTTAAGTGTAGTGCATGGAAATTGTGAACTTATTTTTGAAAATTGTTAAGTGTAGTGATTTGAAATTGTGAACTTGTTTTTTGAAAATGGTTAAGTGTAGTGACTTGAAATGTGAATTAGTGAGTTGAAAATGGTTAAGTGTAGTGACTTGAAATGTAAACTTGTGAGTTGAAAATGGTTAAGTGTAGTGACGTGAAATGTGAACTTGTGAATTGAAAATGGTTAAGCGTAGTGCATGGAAATTGTGAACTTATTTTTTGAAAATTGTTAAGTGTAGTGATTTGAAATTGTGAACTTGTTTTTTTAAAATGGTTAAGTTTAGTGACTTGAAATGTGAACTTGTGACTTGAAAATTGTTAAGTGTAGTGACTTGAAATTGTGAATTAGTGTTTTGAAAATGGTTAAGTGTAGTGACTTGAAATGGATAAGTGTAGTGACTTGAAAATTGTTAAGTGTTGTGATATGATATTGTGAACTTGTGACTTGAAAATGTTTTAGTGTAGTGACTTGAAATGTGAACTTGTGAATTGAAAATGGTTAAGTGTAGTGCATGGAAATTGTGAACTTATTTTTTGAAAATTATTTAAGTGTAGTGATTTGAAATTGTGAACTTGTTTTTTGAAAATGGTTAAGTGTAGTGACTTGAAATGTGAACTTGTGACTTGAAAATTGTTAAGTGTAGTGACTTGAAATTGTGAATTAGTGTTTTGAAAATGGTTAAGTGTAGTGACTTGAAATGTGAATTTGTGAATTGAAAATGGTTAAGTGTAGTGCATTGAAATTGTGAACTTGTTTTTGAAAATGGGTAAGTGTAGTGACTTGAAATGTGAATTAGTGAGTTAAAAATGGTTAAGTGTAGTGACTTGAAAATGGTTAAATGTAGTTAATTGAAATCATGAACTTGTTTCTTGAAAGTGGTTTAATATAGTGACTTGAAAATAGTTAAGTGTAGTGACTTGAAATGGTTAAGTGTAGTGACTTGAAAATTGTTAAAGTGTTGTGACATGAAATGTGAACTTGTGACTTGAAAATGGTTAAGTGTAGTGCATTGAAATGTGAACT
Organism: Capsicum rhomboideum; assembly: GCA_031232105.1. Lineage (NCBI taxonomy): Eukaryota > Viridiplantae > Streptophyta > Magnoliopsida > Solanales > Solanaceae > Capsicum > Capsicum rhomboideum. Next base: position 36,000,966 of record CP124716.1, read on the forward strand.
TGTGAATTGAAAATGGTTAAGTGTAGTGATTTGAAATTGTGAAGTTGTTTTTTGAAAATGGTTAAGTTTAGTGACTTGAAATGTGAACTTGTGACTTGAAAATTGTTAAGTGTAGTGACTTGAAATGTGAATTTGTGAATTGAAAATGGTTAAGTGTAGTGCATGGAAATTGTGAACTTATTTTTTGAAAATTGTTAAGTGTAGTAATTTGAAAATGTGAACTTGTTTTTTGAAAATGGTTAAGTGTAGTGATTTGAAATTGTGAACTTGTGACTTGAAAATGGTTAAGTTTAGTGACTTGAAATGTGAACTTGTGAATTGAAAATGGTTAAGTGTAGTGCATGGAAATTGTGAACTTATTTTTTGAAAATTATTAAATGTAGTGATTTGAAATTGTGAACTTGTTTTTTGAAAATGGTTAAGTGTAGTGACTTGAAATGTGAACTTGTGACTTGAAAATTGTTAAGTGTAGTGACTTGAAATTGTGAATTAGTGTTTTGAAAATGGTTAAGTGTAGTGACTTGAAATGTGAACTTGTGAATTGAAAATGGTTTAGTGTAGTGCATGAAAATTGTGAACTTATTTTTTGAAAATTGTTAAGTGTAGTGATTTGAAATTGTGAACTTGTGTTTTGAAAATGGTTAAGTGTAGTGACTTGAAATGTGAACTTGTGACTTGAAAATTGTTAAGTGTAGTGACTTGAAATTGTGAGTTAGTGTTTTGAAAATGGTTAAGTGTAGTGACTTGAAATGTGAACTTGTGAATTGAAAATGGTTTAGTGTAGTGCATGGAAATTGTGAACTTATTTTTTGAAAATTGTTAAGTGTAGTGATTTGAAATTGTGAACTTGTTTTTTGAAAATGGTTAAGTGTAGTGATTTGAAATTGTGAACTTGTTTTTTGAAAATGGTTAAGTTTAGTGACTTGAAATGTGAACTTGTGACTTGAAAATTGTTAAGTGTAGTGACTTGAAATTGTGAGTTAGTGTTTTGAAAATGGTTAAGTGTAGTGACTTGAAATGTGAACTTGTGAATTGAAAATGGTTAAGTGTAGTGCATGGAAATTGTGAACTTATTTTTTGAAAATTGTTTAAGTGTAGTGATTTGAAATTGTGAACTTGTTTTTTGAAAATGGTTAAGTGTAGTGACTTGAAATGTGAACTTGTGACTTGAAAATTGTTAAGTGTAGTGACTTGAAATTGTGAATTAGTGTTTTGAAAATGGTTAAGTGTAGTGACTTGAAATGTGAATTTGTGAATTGAAAATGGTTAAGTGTAGTGCATTGAAATTGTGAACTTGTTTTTGAAAATGGGTAAGTGTAGTGACTTGAAATGTGAATTAGTGAGTTAAAAATGGTTAAGTGTAGTGACTTGAAAATGGTTAAATGTAGTTAATTGAAATCATGAACTTGTTTCTTGAAAGTGGTTTAATATAGTGACTTGAAAATAGTTAAGTGTAGTGACTTGAAATGGTTAAGTGTAGTGACTTGAAAATTGTTAAAGTGTTGTGACATGAAATGTGAACTTGTGACTTGAAAATGGTTAAGTGTAGTGCATTGAAATGTGAACTTGTGAATTGAAAATGGTTAAGTGTAGTGATTTGAAATTGTGAAGTTGTTTTTTGAAAATGGTTAAGTTTAGTGACTTGAAATGTGAACTTGTGACTTGAAAATTGTTAAGTGTAGTGACTTGAAATGTGAATTTGTGAATTGAAAATGGTTAAGTGTAGTGCATGGAAATTGTGAACTTATTTTTTGAAAATTGTTAAGTGTAGTGATTTGAAAATGTGAACTTGTTTTTTGAAAATGGTTAAGTGTAGTGATTTGAAATTGTGAACTTGTGACTTGAAAATGGTTAAGTTTAGTGACTTGAAATGTGAACTTGTGAATTGAAAATGGTTAAGTGTAGTGCATGGAAATTGTGAACTTATTTTTGAAAATTGTTAAGTGTAGTGATTTGAAATTGTGAACTTGTTTTTTGAAAATGGTTAAGTGTAGTGACTTGAAATGTGAATTAGTGAGTTGAAAATGGTTAAGTGTAGTGACTTGAAATGTAAACTTGTGAGTTGAAAATGGTTAAGTGTAGTGACGTGAAATGTGAACTTGTGAATTGAAAATGGTTAAGCGTAGTGCATGGAAATTGTGAACTTATTTTTTGAAAATTGTTAAGTGTAGTGATTTGAAATTGTGAACTTGTTTTTTTAAAATGGTTAAGTTTAGTGACTTGAAATGTGAACTTGTGACTTGAAAATTGTTAAGTGTAGTGACTTGAAATTGTGAATTAGTGTTTTGAAAATGGTTAAGTGTAGTGACTTGAAATGGATAAGTGTAGTGACTTGAAAATTGTTAAGTGTTGTGATATGATATTGTGAACTTGTGACTTGAAAATGTTTTAGTGTAGTGACTTGAAATGTGAACTTGTGAATTGAAAATGGTTAAGTGTAGTGCATGGAAATTGTGAACTTATTTTTTGAAAATTATTTAAGTGTAGTGATTTGAAATTGTGAACTTGTTTTTTGAAAATGGTTAAGTGTAGTGACTTGAAATGTGAACTTGTGACTTGAAAATTGTTAAGTGTAGTGACTTGAAATTGTGAATTAGTGTTTTGAAAATGGTTAAGTGTAGTGACTTGAAATGTGAATTTGTGAATTGAAAATGGTTAAGTGTAGTGCATTGAAATTGTGAACTTGTTTTTGAAAATGGGTAAGTGTAGTGACTTGAAATGTGAATTAGTGAGTTAAAAATGGTTAAGTGTAGTGACTTGAAAATGGTTAAATGTAGTTAATTGAAATCATGAACTTGTTTCTTGAAAGTGGTTTAATATAGTGACTTGAAAATAGTTAAGTGTAGTGACTTGAAATGGTTAAGTGTAGTGACTTGAAAATTGTTAAAGTGTTGTGACATGAAATGTGAACTTGTGACTTGAAAATGGTTAAGTGTAGTGCATTGAAATGTGAACTTGTGAATTGAAAATGGTTAAGTGTAGTGATTTGAAATTGTGAAGTTGTTTTTTGAAAATGGTTAAGTTTAGTGACTTGAAATGTGAACTTGTGACTTGAAAATTGTTAAGTGTAGTGACTTGAAATGTGAATTTGTGAATTGAAAATGGTTAAGTGTAGTGCATGGAAATTGTGAACTTATTTTTTGAAAATTGTTAAGTGTAGTAATTTGAAAATGTGAACTTGTTTTTTGAAAATGGTTAAGTGTAGTGATTTGAAATTGTGAACTTGTGACTTGAAAATGGTTAAGTTTAGTGACTTGAAATGTGAACTTGTGAATTGAAAATGGTTAAGTGTAGTGCATGGAAATTGTGAACTTATTTTTTGAAAATTATTAAATGTAGTGATTTGAAATTGTGAACTTGTTTTTTGAAAATGGTTAAGTGTAGTGACTTGAAATGTGAACTTGTGACTTGAAAATTGTTAAGTGTAGTGACTTGAAATTGTGAATTAGTGTTTTGAAAATGGTTAAGTGTAGTGACTTGAAATGTGAACTTGTGAATTGAAAATGGTTTAGTGTAGTGCATGAAAATTGTGAACTTATTTTTTGAAAATTGTTAAGTGTAGTGATTTGAAATTGTGAACTTGTTTTTTGAAAATGGTTAAGTGTAGTGACTTGAAATGTGAACTTGTGACTTGAAAATTGTTAAGTGTAGTGACTTGAAATTGTGAGTTAGTGTTTTGAAAATGGTTAAGTGTAGTGACTTGAAATGTGAACTTGTGAATTGAAAATGGTTTAGTGTAGTGCATGGAAATTGTGAACTTATTTTTTGAAAATTGTTAAGTGTAGTGATTTGAAATTGTGAACTTGTTTTTTGAAAATGGTTAAGTGTAGTGATTTGAAATTGTGAACTTGTTTTTTGAAAATGGTTAAGTTTAGTGACTTGAAATGTGAACTTGTGACTTGAAAATTGTTAAGTGTAGTGACTTGAAATTGTGAGTTAGTGTTTTGAAAATGGTTAAGTGTAGTGACTTGAAATGTGAACTTGTGAATTGAAAATGGTTAAGTGTAGTGCATGGAAATTGTGAACTTATTTTTTGAAAATTGTTTAAGTGTAGTGATTTGAAATTGTGAACTTGTTTTTTGAAAATGGTTAAGTGTAGTGACTTGAAATGTGAACTTGTGACTTGAAAATTGTTAAGTGTAGTGACTTGAAATTGTGAATTAGTGTTTTGAAAATGGTTAAGTGTAGTGACTTGAAATGTGAATTTGTGAATTGAAAATGGTTAAGTGTAGTGCATTGAAATTGTGAACTTGTTTTTGAAAATGGGTAAGTGTAGTGACTTGAAATGTGAATTAGTGAGTTAAAAATGGTTAAGTGTAGTGACTTGAAAATGGTTAAATGTAGTTAATTGAAATCATGAACTTGTTTCTTGAAAGTGGTTTAATATAGTGACTTGAAAATAGTTAAGTGTAGTGACTTGAAATGGTTAAGTGTAGTGACTTGAAAATTGTTAAAGTGTTGTGACATGAAATGTGAACTTGTGACTTGAAAATGGTTAAGTGTAGTGCATTGAAATGTGAACTTGTGAATTGAAAATGGTTAAGTGTAGTGATTTGAAATTGTGAAGTTGTTTTTTGAAAATGGTTAAGTTTAGTGACTTGAAATGTGAACTTGTGACTTGAAAATTGTTAAGTGTAGTGACTTGAAATGTGAATTTGTGAATTGAAAATGGTTAAGTGTAGTGCATGGAAATTGTGAACTTATTTTTTGAAAATTGTTAAGTGTAGTGATTTGAAAATGTGAACTTGTTTTTTGAAAATGGTTAAGTGTAGTGATTTGAAATTGTGAACTTGTGACTTGAAAATGGTTAAGTTTAGTGACTTGAAATGTGAACTTGTGAATTGAAAATGGTTAAGTGTAGTGCATGGAAATTGTGAACTTATTTTTGAAAATTGTTAAGTGTAGTGATTTGAAATTGTGAACTTGTTTTTTGAAAATGGTTAAGTGTAGTGACTTGAAATGTGAATTAGTGAGTTGAAAATGGTTAAGTGTAGTGACTTGAAATGTAAACTTGTGAGTTGAAAATGGTTAAGTGTAGTGACGTGAAATGTGAACTTGTGAATTGAAAATGGTTAAGCGTAGTGCATGGAAATTGTGAACTTATTTTTTGAAAATTGTTAAGTGTAGTGATTTGAAATTGTGAACTTGTTTTTTTAAAATGGTTAAGTTTAGTGACTTGAAATGTGAACTTGTGACTTGAAAATTGTTAAGTGTAGTGACTTGAAATTGTGAATTAGTGTTTTGAAAATGGTTAAGTGTAGTGACTTGAAATGGATAAGTGTAGTGACTTGAAAATTGTTAAGTGTTGTGATATGATATTGTGAACTTGTGACTTGAAAATGTTTTAGTGTAGTGACTTGAAATGTGAACTTGTGAATTGAAAATGGTTAAGTGTAGTGCATGGAAATTGTGAACTTATTTTTTGAAAATTATTTAAGTGTAGTGATTTGAAATTGTGAACTTGTTTTTTGAAAATGGTTAAGTGTAGTGACTTGAAATGTGAACTTGTGACTTGAAAATTGTTAAGTGTAGTGACTTGAAATTGTGAATTAGTGTTTTGAAAATGGTTAAGTGTAGTGACTTGAAATGTGAATTTGTGAATTGAAAATGGTTAAGTGTAGTGCATTGAAATTGTGAACTTGTTTTTGAAAATGGGTAAGTGTAGTGACTTGAAATGTGAATTAGTGAGTTAAAAATGGTTAAGTGTAGTGACTTGAAAATGGTTAAATGTAGTTAATTGAAATCATGAACTTGTTTCTTGAAAGTGGTTTAATATAGTGACTTGAAAATAGTTAAGTGTAGTGACTTGAAATGGTTAAGTGTAGTGACTTGAAAATTGTTAAAGTGTTGTGACATGAAATGTGAACTTGTGACTTGAAAATGGTTAAGTGTAGTGCATTGAAATGTGAACTTGTGAATTGAAAATGGTTAAGTGTAGTGATTTGAAATTGTGAAGTTGTTTTTTGAAAATGGTTAAGTTTAGTGACTTGAAATGTGAACTTGTGACTTGAAAATTGTTAAGTGTAGTGACTTGAAATGTGAATTTGTGAATTGAAAATGGTTAAGTGTAGTGCATGGAAATTGTGAACTTATTTTTTGAAAATTGTTAAGTGTAGTAATTTGAAAATGTGAACTTGTTTTTTGAAAATGGTTAAGTGTAGTGATTTGAAATTGTGAACTTGTGACTTGAAAATGGTTAAGTTTAGTGACTTGAAATGTGAACTTGTGAATTGAAAATGGTTAAGTGTAGTGCATGGAAATTGTGAACTTATTTTTTGAAAATTATTAAATGTAGTGATTTGAAATTGTGAACTTGTTTTTTGAAAATGGTTAAGTGTAGTGACTTGAAATGTGAACTTGTGACTTGAAAATTGTTAAGTGTAGTGACTTGAAATTGTGAATTAGTGTTTTGAAAATGGTTAAGTGTAGTGACTTGAAATGTGAACTTGTGAATTGAAAATGGTTTAGTGTAGTGCATGAAAATTGTGAACTTATTTTTTGAAAATTGTTAAGTGTAGTGATTTGAAATTGTGAACTTGTTTTTTGAAAATGGTTAAGTGTAGTGACTTGAAATGTGAACTTGTGACTTGAAAATTGTTAAGTGTAGTGACTTGAAATTGTGAGTTAGTGTTTTGAAAATGGTTAAGTGTAGTGACTTGAAATGTGAACTTGTGAATTGAAAATGGTTTAGTGTAGTGCATGGAAATTGTGAACTTATTTTTTGAAAATTGTTAAGTGTAGTGATTTGAAATTGTGAACTTGTTTTTTGAAAATGGTTAAGTGTAGTGATTTGAAATTGTGAACTTGTTTTTTGAAAATGGTTAAGTTTAGTGACTTGAAATGTGAACTTGTGACTTGAAAATTGTTAAGTGTAGTGACTTGAAATTGTGAGTTAGTGTTTTGAAAATGGTTAAGTGTAGTGACTTGAAATGTGAACTTGTGAATTGAAAATGGTTAAGTGTAGTGCATGGAAATTGTGAACTTATTTTTTGAAAATTGTTTAAGTGTAGTGATTTGAAATTGTGAACTTGTTTTTTGAAAATGGTTAAGTGTAGTGACTTGAAATGTGAACTTGTGACTTGAAAATTGTTAAGTGTAGTGACTTGAAATTGTGAATTAGTGTTTTGAAAATGGTTAAGTGTAGTGACTTGAAATGTGAATTTGTGAATTGAAAATGGTTAAGTGTAGTGCATTGAAATTGTGAACTTGTTTTTGAAAATGGGTAAGTGTAGTGACTTGAAATGTGAATTAGTGAGTTAAAAATGGTTAAGTGTAGTGACTTGAAAATGGTTAAATGTAGTTAATTGAAATCATGAACTTGTTTCTTGAAAGTGGTTTAATATAGTGACTTGAAAATAGTTAAGTGTAGTGACTTGAAATGGTTAAGTGTAGTGACTTGAAAATTGTTAAAGTGTTGTGACATGAAATGTGAACTTGTGACTTGAAAATGGTTAAGTGTAGTGCATTGAAATGTGAACTTGTGAATTGAAAATGGTTAAGTGTAGTGATTTGAAATTGTGAAGTTGTTTTTTGAAAATGGTTAAGTTTAGTGACTTGAAATGTGAACTTGTGACTTGAAAATTGTTAAGTGTAGTGACTTGAAATGTGAATTTGTGAATTGAAAATGGTTAAGTGTAGTGCATGGAAATTGTGAACTTATTTTTTGAAAATTGTTAAGTGTAGTGATTTGAAAATGTGAACTTGTTTTTTGAAAATGGTTAAGTGTAGTGATTTGAAATTGTGAACTTGTGACTTGAAAATGGTTAAGTTTAGTGACTTGAAATGTGAACTTGTGAATTGAAAATGGTTAAGTGTAGTGCATGGAAATTGTGAACTTATTTTTGAAAATTGTTAAGTGTAGTGATTTGAAATTGTGAACTTGTTTTTTGAAAATGGTTAAGTGTAGTGACTTGAAATGTGAATTAGTGAGTTGAAAATGGTTAAGTGTAGTGACTTGAAATGTAAACTTGTGAGTTGAAAATGGTTAAGTGTAGTGACGTGAAATGTGAACTTGTGAATTGAAAATGGTTAAGCGTAGTGCATGGAAATTGTGAACTTATTTTTTGAAAATTGTTAAGTGTAGTGATTTGAAATTGTGAACTTGTTTTTTTAAAATGGTTAAGTTTAGTGACTTGAAATGTGAACTTGTGACTTGAAAATTGTTAAGTGTAGTGACTTGAAATTGTGAATTAGTGTTTTGAAAATGGTTAAGTGTAGTGACTTGAAATGGATAAGTGTAGTGACTTGAAAATTGTTAAGTGTTGTGATATGATATTGTGAACTTGTGACTTGAAAATGTTTTAGTGTAGTGACTTGAAATGTGAACTTGTGAATTGAAAATGGTTAAGTGTAGTGCATGGAAATTGTGAACTTATTTTTTGAAAATTATTTAAGTGTAGTGATTTGAAATTGTGAACTTGTTTTTTGAAAATGGTTAAGTGTAGTGACTTGAAATGTGAACTTGTGACTTGAAAATTGTTAAGTGTAGTGACTTGAAATTGTGAATTAGTGTTTTGAAAATGGTTAAGTGTAGTGACTTGAAATGTGAATTTGTGAATTGAAAATGGTTAAGTGTAGTGCATTGAAATTGTGAACTTGTTTTTGAAAATGGGTAAGTGTAGTGACTTGAAATGTGAATTAGTGAGTTAAAAATGGTTAAGTGTAGTGACTTGAAAATGGTTAAATGTAGTTAATTGAAATCATGAACTTGTTTCTTGAAAGTGGTTTAATATAGTGACTTGAAAATAGTTAAGTGTAGTGACTTGAAATGGTTAAGTGTAGTGACTTGAAAATTGTTAAAGTGTTGTGACATGAAATGTGAACTTGTGACTTGAAAATGGTTAAGTGTAGTGCATTGAAATGTGAACTTGTGAATTGAAAATGGTTAAGTGTAGTGATTTGAAATTGTGAAGTTGTTTTTTGAAAATGGTTAAGTTTAGTGACTTGAAATGTGAACTTGTGACTTGAAAATTGTTAAGTGTAGTGACTTGAAATGTGAATTTGTGAATTGAAAATGGTTAAGTGTAGTGCATGGAAATTGTGAACTTATTTTTTGAAAATTGTTAAGTGTAGTAATTTGAAAATGTGAACTTGTTTTTTGAAAATGGTTAAGTGTAGTGATTTGAAATTGTGAACTTGTGACTTGAAAATGGTTAAGTTTAGTAACTTGAAATGTGAACTTGTGAATTGAAAATGGTTAAGTGTAGTGTATGGAAATTGTGAACTTATTTTTTGAAAATTATTAAATGTAGTGATTTGAAATTGTGAACTTGTTTTTTGAAAATGGTTAAGTGTAGTGACTTGAAATGTGAACTTGTGACTTGAAAATTGTTAAGTGTAGTGACTTGAAATTGTGAATTAGTGTTTTGAAAATGGTTAAGTGTAGTGACTTGAAATGTGAACTTGTGAATTGAAAATGGTTTAGTGTAGTGCATGAAAATTGTGAACTTATTTTTTGAAAATTGTTAAGTGTAGTGATTTGAAATTGTGAACTTGTTTTTTGAAAATGGTTAAGTGTAGTGACTTGAAATGTGAACTTGTGACTTGAAAATTGTTAAGTGTAGTGACTTGAAATTGTGAGTTAGTGTTTTGAAAATGGTTAAGTGTAGTGATTTGAAATTGTGAACTTGTTTTTTGAAAATGGTTAAGTGTAGTGATTTGAAATTGTGAACTTGTTTTTTGAAAATGGTTAAGTTTAGTGACTTGAAATGTGAACTTGTGACTTGAAAATTGTTAAGTGTAGTGACTTGAAATTGTGAGTTAGTGTTTTGAAAATGGTTAAGTGTAGTGACTTGAAATGTGAACTTGTGAATTGAAAATGGTTAAGTGTAGTGCATGGAAATTGTGAACTTATTTTTTGAAAATTGTTTAAGTGTAGTGATTTGAAATTGTGAACTTGTTTTTTGAAAATGGTTAAGTGTAGTGACTTGAAATGTGAACTTGTGACTTGAAAATTGTTAAGTGTAGTGACTTGAAATTGTGAATTAGTGTTTTGAAAATGGTTAAGTGTAGTGACTTGAAATGTGAATTTGTGAATTGAAAATGGTTAAGTGTAGTGCATTGAAATTGTGAACTTGTTTTTGAAAATGGGTAAGTGTAGTGACTTGAAATGTGAATTAGTGAGTTAAAAATGGTTAAGTGTAGTGACTTGAAAATGGTTAAATGTAGTTAATTGAAATCATGAACTTGTTTCTTGAAAGTGGTTTAATATAGTGACTTGAAAATAGTTAAGTGTAGTGACTTGAAATGGTTAAGTGTAGTGACTTGAAAATTGTTAAAGTGTTGTGACATGAAATGTGAACTTGTGACTTGAAAATGGTTAAGTGTAGTGCATTGAAATGTGAACTTGTGAATTGAAAATGGTTAAGTGTAGTGATTTGAAATTGTGAAGTTGTTTTTTGAAAATGGTTAAGTTTAGTGACTTGAAATGTGAACTTGTGACTTGAAAATTGTTAAGTGTAGTGACTTGAAATGTGAATTTGTGAATTGAAAATGGTTAAGTGTAGTGCATGGAAATTGTGAACTTATTTTTTGAAAATTGTTAAGTGTAGTGATTTGAAAATGTGAACTTGTTTTTTGAAAATGGTTAAGTGTAGTGATTTGAAATTGTGAACTTGTGACTTGAAAATGGTTAAGTTTAGTGACTTGAAATGTGAACTTGTGAATTGAAAATGGTTAAGTGTAGTGCATGGAAATTGTGAACTTATTTTTTGAAAATTATTAAATGTAGTGATTTGAAATTGTGAACTTGTTTTTTGAAAATGGTTAAGTGTAGTGACTTGAAATGTGAACTTGTGACTTGAAAATTGTTAAGTGTAGTGACTTGAAATTGTGAATTAGTGTTTTGAAAATGGTTAAGTGTAGTGACTTGAAATGTGAACTTGTGAATTGAAAATGGTTTAGTGTAGTGCATGAAAATTGTGAACTTATTTTTTGAAAATTGTTAAGTGTAGTGATTTGAAATTGTGAACTTGTTTTTTGAAAATGGTTAAGTGTAGTGACTTGAAATGTGAACTTGTGACTTGAAAATTGTTAAGTGTAGTGACTTGAAATTGTGAGTTAGTGTTTTGAAAATGGTTAAGTGTAGTGACTTGAAATGTGAACTTGTGAATTGAAAATGGTTTAGTGTAGTGCATGGAAATTGTGAACTTATTTTTTGAAAATTGTTAAGTGTAGTGATTTGAAATTGTGAACTTGTTTTTTGAAAATGGTTAAGTGTAGTGATTTGAAATTGTGAACTTGTTTTTTGAAAATGGTTAAGTGTAGTGACTTGAAATGTGAACTTGTGACTTGAAAATTGTTAAGTGTAGTGACTTGAAATTGTGAGTTAGTGTTTTGAAAATGGTTAAGTGTAGTGACTTGAAATGTGAACTTGTGAATTGAAAATGGTTTAGTGTAGTGCATGGAAATTGTGAACTTATTTTTTGAAAATTGTTAAGTGTAGTGATTTGAAATTGTGAACTTGTTTTTTGAAAATGGTTAAGTGTAGTGATTTGAAATTGTGAACTTGTTTTTTGAAAATGGTTAAGTTTAGTGACTTGAAATGTGAACTTGTGACTTGAAAATTGTTAAGTGTAGTGACTTGAAATTGTGAATTAGTGATTTGAAAATTGTTAAGTGTAGTGATTTGAAAATGTGAACTTGTTTTTTGAAAATGGTTAAGTGTAGTGACTTGAAATGTGAACTTGTGAGTTGAAAATGGTTAAGTGTAAGCATTGAAATTGTGAACTTATTTTTTGAAAATTGTTAAGTGTAGTGATTTGAAATTGTGAATTTGTGGCTTGGAAATGCAAATTTATTATTGAATATCTATATTTTTGTAGATGGATCATCGTTTGTGGATGTATGATATGGATTATGAAACTGGTGGGGGTTTAAAACCGCAATATCTTAATGGTGTTAGAGGTTTTATCGTTCATGCAATGTTACGAGGCTTGTTTCAAAAAAGTGGGGTGGTTAGGTGTCCTTGTAGTTCATGTAGGTGCATGAAGTTTTTTCAACCAAATATAGTTATGACTCATCTCTATCGTAATGGATTTAAGCCAAGATATTTTGTGTGGGTCGATCACGGAGAGATAGATGGTTTGAATGGTATATTTTATAATTCGTTGCCTTAGGATGAATATGACATGCTTGTACATGGTCGGCATGCTAGGATTCAACATGCTAGAGTTCAACATAGGGTTCAACACGATAGGGTACAACATGATGATAGAGTTCATGAAATGGTTAATGATGCCTTTGGGATTGGGAATGGGATGGAACCAGAACATAATTTAGAAGAATCTCCCAATGAAGAAGCAAGACGCTTCTATCAACAATTAGAAGAGGCTAGTCACCCACTATGTGAAGGGAGTCATCATTCTGCTTTGTCTGTTGCAGTTAGACTAATGAGTATCAAATCCGATTGGAATGTTGCTCAATCTGCTATGGACTCTATGGTTGGTCTTTTGGGTGAACTAGTTAACCCGGAGTTGAACATACCTCAAAATTTTTATCAGGCAAAGAAATTGGTTTCCAAGTTGGGATTGTCGTATAATAGAATCCATTGTTGTATGAATGGTTGTATGTTGTTCTATAAGAATGATGCTGAATTAGATAATTGTAAGTTTTGTGGACATGCTCGTTATAAGCGGACTCCCGGTGGAAAGATGGTTCTGATTAAGGCAATGCACTATTTACCTCTTATACCTAGGTTAAAGAGGTTGTATGCTTCAATGAGTTCTGCCCCACATATGAGATGGCACGATGAAAATAGAAGGCCACCAGGTGTCTTGTCTCATCCATCGGATGGAGAAGCTTGGAAGTATTTCGATAGAACTTATCCTGATTTTGCAAGAGAACCAAGAAATGTTAGATTGGGCTTGTGTGCAGATGGTTTCACACCATTCTCTAATTCTGGTGCACCTTATTCTTGTTGGCCTGTATTTATTACTCCATATAATCTTCCGCCTGAAATGTGCATGACAAGTCCCTACATATTTCTAAGTTGTATTATTCCTGGGCCTCGTAATCCAAAAAGTTTGATTGATGTTTATCTGCAGCCATTGATAGATGAGTTACTACAATTATGGTATGAAGGTGTAGTGACATATGATATATCAACTAAGAAGAATTTTGTTATGCATGCTAATTTAATGTGGACTATTAGCGATTTTCCTGCATATGGGATGTTGTCTGGTTGGATGACTGTCGGAAAATTAGCTTGCCCGTATTGCATGAAAAATAGTAAAGCATTCACTTTAAAGCATGGTCGAAAAAATTGTTGGTTTGATTGTCACCGTCAGTTCTTGCCAATGGACCACGAGTTTAGAAAGATGAAAAATGCATTCAGAAAGAATAAGATTGAGAATGATCCGCCACCTCCATCACTATCAGGGCATCAGATTTGGAAAAGAGTTTGTAATTTGCCTAAAGTTACAGATGGTCCACCTTCTAGACTTCCCGAATATGGTGTTGAACATAATTGGACCAAACAAAGCATATTTTGGGAGTTGCCGTACTGGAGGGACAATAAACTCCGACATAATCTTGATCCGATGCACATTGAAAAAAATTATTTTGATAATTTGTTCAACACAGTCATGGATATTAAGGGCAAGACAAAAGACAATCCAAAAGCTAGAATGGACATAAAGCAATATTGCAAGAGAAAAGAGTTGTGGTTGAAAGAAAAAGAAAATGGTAAGGGTGTTTAAGCCCAAGGCTAGTTTTTCATTCACATTGGATGAGAAACGACAAATATGTGAGTGGGTTAAGAATTTGAGAATGTCCGAGGGCTATGCTTCGAATTTAGGAAAACGAGCAGATATGGAAGAAGGAAAATTGATTGGTATGAAAAGTCATGATTGTCATGTTTTCATGGAAACCTTGATTCCTATCGCATTTAGTCACCTTCCCGAGAGGATATGGAAACCAATCACAGAGATAAGTTTGTTCTTCAAAGATTTATGTTCGGGAAAGTTGATGGAGAGTAGTTTGGACAGAATGGAGCAGAATATTCCCGTCATCACCACTAAGTTGGAAAAGATCTTTCCATGTGGTTTCTTTGATGTGATGGAGCATCTTCCAATTCACCTTGTACAAGAGGCACGTCTTGGGGGACCAGTTCAAATGAGGTGGATGTATCCAGGAGAGAGGTACATTTTATTTTGATTAATGCTTTAGTTTTTTTAAAAAATTATTTAACAACCTAAGATACAATTATGCAGAAAAATTGGAGAGTGCAAACAAACTATAAAGCAAATGGGAAAGATTGAAGGATCGATTTGTGAAGCTTATCTTGCAAAAGAAACTTCTCATTTTTGTTCTTACTACTTTGGGCATGAAGTGCCATGTAAGAGAAATAGGCCCAATCGCAATAATGAAGGTGATGGTGATCCTATGTTTCCACCAATTTCAATTTTTAATCAATCGGGCAAAGGATCTAAAAATCATGATACGCGAGCCTTCACTGGTATGGAAAGAAAATCTGCTATGACACATGTTTTGGTTAATTGTCCCAAGATTCAACCATATCTTGAGTAAGTATTAATTGTGTTATCAAATTACGTTCATTTGGTAAGGACACTTAACTAATGAAAAATCTCAATGATGTACACTTAACAGTTTATTCATAAGGACATGGGGTAATGATGCCATATATACAAGGTTTTCCGATTGGCTGAATGAATATGTAAGTATGAAAGTTCATATGTGCATTTACTAAAATTATATGTCATTTAATAAAACTTGATATTTTGGTTTAAGGATATGTAGGTTTCGGATGAATATAGTACCATCGAACATTTGCAATTGGTGAGAGATGTTGCATTTGGGCATGGAAATCAAATTCATACGATGAATAAATATTGTGTGAATGGTTTCAAGTTTCGGTTAATTGTCCCAAGATTCAACCATATCTTGAGTAAGTATTAATTGTGTTATCAAATTACGTTCATTTGGTAAGGACACTTAACTAATGAAAAATCTCAATGATGTACACTTAACAGTTTATTCATAAGGACATGGGGTAATGATGCCATATATACAAGGTTTTCCGATTGGCTGAATGAATATGTAAGTATGAAAGTTCATATGTGCATTTACTAAAATTATATGTCATTTAATAAAACTTGATATTTTGGTTTAACGATATGTAGGTTTCGGATGAATATAGTACCATCGAACATTTGCAATTGGTGAGAGATGTTGCATTTGGGCATGGAAATCAAATTCATACGATGAATAAATATTGTGTGAATGGTTTCAAGTTTCAAACTGAAGAAGTTTCTAAGTATAAGAAAACTAATAACAGCGGTGTGTGCGTTCAAGGTGATGTTGATGGTAACGGCCAAATCGTTGAATATTTTGGTGTCATACAAGAGATTATTGAAGTTAGGTAAATTGTCCCAAGATTCAACCATATCTTGAGTAAGTATTAATTGTGTTATCAAATTACGTTCATTTGGTAAGGACACTTAACTAATGAAAAATCTCAATGATGTACACTTAACAGTTTATTCATAAGGACATGGGGTAATGATGCCATATATACAAGGTTTTCCGATTGGCTGAATGAATATGTAAGTATGAAAGTTCATATGTGCATTTACTAAAATTATATGTCATTTAATAAAACTTGATATTTTGGTTTAACGATATGTAGGTTTCGGATGAATATAGTACCATCGAACATTTGCAATTGGTGAGAGATGTTGCATTTGGGCATGGAAATCAAATTCATACGATGAATAAATATTGTGTGAATGGTTTCAAGTTTCAAACTGAAGAAGTTTCTAAGTATAAGAAAACTAATAACAGCGGTGTGTGCGTTCAAGGTGATGTTGATGGTAACGGCCAAATCGTTGAATATTTTGGTGTCATACAAGAGATTATTGAAGTTAGGTACCCTGGTTGGCCAAAAAAGAAAATAATACTATTTCGGTGCAAGTGGTTTGATCCATCACATAGAGGTACCAAGGTAAATCAGCAACATAATATAATTGAAGTTAAGCACACGAGGCAATATAATCGCTATGATCCTTTTATCATTGCACAAAATGCCAGGCAGGTATATTACGCTACATATCCATTGCATAGAGATAAAATCAATTGGTGGGTGGTTATAAAGACTAAGCCTGTGGGCAGAATTGAGATTGAGAATGTGTTACCTGTGGCATACCAGAACGAAGTCGCAGTTGTTGATCAAACAGTGGATGCTGAGTTGAAAAATAATTTAGAACATCCTCAACGCATTTTAGAAGAAGTTTCTGATGATGAGATCATTGCCATGAAAAATATTGATGAAGAAATAAATGAGGGAAATGAATTATTCTGGGAGGAAGAATGGAATGACGAAAATGAAACAACTGAAGAGGAAGAATGGGAGAATGATGGAAATGAAACAAGCGAGGAGGAAGATTGGGAGAATATAGACTAGCATGTTAGTTTTTTTTGTTACCACGAATTATTTGTTAATACTAATGATTTTTTATATGTTTTAATATAAACTTCCATACAGATGACATCCGATGGTGATGGAGATCGACCTCGTACTAATAAGAGTTCGAAATCAATTGCTAAGAAGAAATCTAGGACGCCTATAGACCCTAATGATACTCCTGGTCGACTTTCATCCCAGCCATGGATGCACACTTCTTCATCGGGGCGGTCTTATGTCCCATATGGCACTGGAAATCCTGCAGATTTTCATGGTCCCAGAAAGCAATCACAACCGCTAAACATTGCTGCTTCACATACTATTAGGCCTACAGATATAAGGACTTCGAGATTATCATCTGCTAGTCCATCCCCCCGCGATTCATCCCACCACTTCTCAGGATTGAGGCTTAGAGATAGCTCTGACTCCGATGCACAGACATCTACTCCCCCTTTGACTCAGCATTATGTACTCCCGAGAGTAGCATCTACATCTGAATCTATACCGCCACCTCCGCCTGTAGATGATGATACTGATGGGGATTTAATCGGACTAGTACCTGGTGATATGGAAAGGCTTGGTGGAGTGTTCATGGAGCCTGATGGATCATCGTAAGTTTATTTTCTTAATTGAAAAGTTTTTTAAATTTTTTTTATCTTTTTTAATTAAATATTTATGAGTTGACATATTTTTATTTTTTTTACAGGTGGTATCCCTCATCAAAAGAAGTTAATAAAGCTGTAAGGGAGAGCGTTAGGAGGCTTTATTCGCAACCTTGGGTCAGTTGGAGGGAGATTCCAGAGAGATATCGACAAGCCATGTTTAATGAGTTTAAGGTATATTGAATTTAATTGTTATTTAATTAAATTTAATAATAATATATATATCATCTAATACTAGTCAATTAATTTTCAGACTATGTGTACTTGGTTGCGAAAGCACAATAAAGTCATGTCTGTTATTTTTGAAAATCATGCTGGAGCGAGGCTAAAAGGTTGCCTTGAACGTATTAGGCGTAAGGGAAATGCAAAAGAATGGCTTCTTAAAGAAGTGTATGATGACATGCGTGTTATTTGGGATTCTCCTGAATACAAGGCATTGTCTGTGAAAAATAAGCAAGCCAGAGCTAGTTTAAAAGGTGGTTCATTACACACCGGCGGTGCAAAGAGTGTCGGGACCATAATTCGGGAAATGGTAAGTAATAACCTTAAATTCTAATTTACATGTTTATATAAATTTCATTAAATACTACTTCATTATGTTTATTTGTTTTTTGCTTGCAGACGAAAGCTTTGGGTCGCGAACCGACCTAACTTGAGGTTTTTGAACGAACACATTTAAGGAAAAAGATGAAAGAGTCAGACCCGGATGTATGGGTTGAGCCAAGGGCTGAAAATGCCAATGTAAGTTTTAAAAATTTACTTACAAAGTAGTAGTTCTTTTCTACGTTCTGCTCCACCTTGCTTAATAATAGTAAAATCTACTAACATTTCTTTTTTAATATGCAGAATGATTATAAACGCTACTTGTCCGAGTTCGGTCCAACCGCGCCTTCACAAAAAGAAGCTACTCAAATTTGGACGGAAAAAGTAGCGGGGGGAAAACAAAAGGGGAGAGTCTATGGGATGGGCTCTCGAAATGAATTGGGACGCATCCGGTCAGGATTGGAAGGTATTGGTTCCTCACGCCAGGCAGAGGCAATTGACAGTGTTCAGCTTGCTGCTATGTCGCAGCAGATTGCACAGCTTACACATGCCTTGACACAGTCTGTTGCTCAAAATGATATCACGTGCAAGACTGTCGAGGAGCTTAAAAAACAAATGGCTAGCATGGCTCATCGTCGTCGTCAACGTTCTCCATCACCCGATTCAAGTAGCGAAGAAGACACAGAGAGTGACGAGGAGTTAGTTGGGGCTACTCCTTAGTGTTGTTGGATTTGATGCTTCTAGACACTTTTTAGACATTCTTGAACTTAACTTATATCTTTTTGAAAACCTTTACGATTCTTTAAGTGTTTTAGATGTTGTTGGATTAATTGTTTAAGTTTTGTTGACTAGTATTATGTGTTATATGCGTAATGTGTGTTGCTTGGGGCTGTACATATTAAATTGCATTTTCATTTGACAGGTGGGATGCAAAAAATGCAGTTTTCTGCATCCCAAAAAATGCAGAAAAGCGACAGAACGTGTCGCTTTTGTCCGTCGCTTTTCTAGAATTTTTTTTAAAAATATTCTAGAAATGCGACTGTGTCGGTCGCTTTTCAGTTTATTTTTTTTAAAAAAAAATAAAATATCGACGCTGTCCGTCGCTTTTTTCCTTCATTTGAAGAACAAAAAGCGACGGACAGCGTCGCAGTTTCTGAAAAAAAACGCTGTCCGTCGCTTTTTGTTCTTCAAATGAAGGAAAAAAGCGACGGACAGCGTCGCATTTTCTGAACTAAATTAAAATTATTGTTTTCTAAAAATCGACGTTGTCCGTCGCTTTTTGTTCATCATGTGTTCTTCATATGAAGAACAAAAAACGACGGACAGCGTCGCTTTTTCTGGAAAAATTTGTAAATTTTTTTTTTCAAAAAAACGACGTTGTCCGTCGTTAAAAAAGCGACGCTGTTCGTCGTTTTTAAAAATCATCGAGCCTTTTAACGACGCAAGTGATTGGGTCGCTTTTCCGTCGATTTTGACCAAAAAAACGACGCGGTCCGTCGCTTTTTTCCGTCGTTTTTTGGTCTTTTTTTAGTAGTGAATACAATTGAAGGTATTAATTGATAGCTAATTATAGTTAAATAACTTTGTTTGTTACTAATCATGGTTTAATGAAGCAATTCACATCAAATTAGTCAATCGATCGCTTCATTTAGGACGAATACACTTAGTTGAACATACATCTTAGTTGAACATACAATTACTATCCAATTCATTAAGAATGCAATTGAAGGTATTAATTGATAGCTAATTATGATTAAACAACTTTGTTTATTACTAATCATGGTTTAATGAAATAATTCACATCAAATTAGTCAATTGATCACTCTATTTAGGACGAATACACTTAGTTGAACATGCAATTACTATTCAATTCATTAAGAATGCAATTGAAGGTATTAATTGATAGTGAATTATAATTAAAGAACTTTGTTTATTACTAATCATGGTTTAATGAAGCAATTCACATCAAATTAGTCACTTGATCACTCTATTTAGGATGAATACACTTAGTTGAACATGTAATTACTATGTAATTCATTAAGATTGTAATTGAACTTATTAATTGAAAGCTAATTATAGTTAAATAACTTTGTTTATTACTAATTATGATTTAGTGAAGCAATTCACATCAAATTAGTCAATCGATCACTTCATTTAGGACGAATACACTTAGTTGAACATGCAATTACTATCCAATTTATTAAGAATGCAATTGAAGGTATTAATTGATAGATAATTATAATTAAATAACTTTGTTTATTACTAATCATGATTTAATGAAGCAATTCAAATCAAATTAGTCAATTGATCACTCTATTTAGGACGAATACCCTTAGTTGAACATTTAATTACTATGTAATTCATTAAAATTATAATTGAACTTATTAATTGAAAGCTAATTATAGTTAAATAACTTTGTTTGTTGCAAATCATGATTTAGTGAAGCAATTCACATCAAATTAGTCAATCGATCACTTCATTTAGGACGAATACACTTAGTTGAACATGCAATTACTATCCAATTCATTAAGAATGCAATTGAAGGTATTAATTGATAGCTAATTATAATTAAATAACTTTGTTTATTACTAATCATGGTTTAATGAAACAATTCACATCAAATTAGTCAATTGATCACTCTATTTAGGACGAATACCCTTAGTTGAACATTTAATTACTATGTAATTCATTAAAATTATAATTGAACTTATTAATTGAAAGCTAATTATAGTTAAATAACTTTGTTTGTTGCAAATCATGGTTTAGTGAAGCAATTCACATCAAATTAGTCAAGTGATCACTCTATTTAGGACGAATACACTTAGTTGAACATGTAACTACTATGTAATTCATTAAGATTGTAATTGAACTTATTAATTGAAAACTAATTATAGGTAAATAACTTTGTTTATTACTAATCATGGTTTAATGAAGCAATTCACATCAAACATATGTAGAGTATATTGAAAATAATCAAACATATCATTCATCTGCTGCAACATATATGCATATCTGTTTGATTATTTCTAACAGCTGAGACATCTGCTGCAATAGATAATGCATCTGTTGCAACATATATAGAGTCTGTTGGAAATAATCAACCATATTAGACATCTGTTGCAACAAATGTCTATGCTTGTTTGATTATTTTCAACATGTGCTGCAACAGATCATGCATTTGTTGCAAAATATGTAGAGTCTGTTGGAAATAATCAACCATATTAGACATCTGTTGCAACAGATGTTTATGTCTGTTTGATTATTTCCAACAGATGAGACATCTATTGCAACAGATAATGCATCTGTTGCAACATATGTAGAGTATGTTGAAAATAGTCAAATATATTAATCATCTGCTCCAACAGATGTCTATGTCTATTTGATTATTTTCAATAGATGAGTCATCTGCTGCAACAGATAATGCATCTATTGCACCATATGTAGAGTCTGTTGGAAATAATCAAACATATTAGACATCTGTTGCAATAAATGTTTATTCTATTTGATTATTTCCAACAGATGAGACATCTATTGCAATAGATAATGCATCTGTTGCAACATAATTAATTATTCTAATTGATTTTACATTTGTTGCAACAGATATAATATATGTTGCAACATAAGTTGTTCCCACACATACAACAGTTGTTGGACCATAAACAAAAATATATTTTAGATAATAACTATCATACATCACTAACTAAAATTATCAAGTTCATAACAAAACCAACAACAACACTAATTACTATTACAATAATTATGGAGCATTTCGATCCGGGCATGTAGTTCTTTTGTAGCCAACTATCTTACATATGGAGCACTTATTTTTTCTCATTGGAAATGATTCCCCGACTCCAAGCCTCCTCTTTATTCACCTTCTTCCCAATTTGCTTGGGTAATATATAGAGGAGGTATTTCTCTCTCTAAAATCTCCAAAGAAACAATTCAAGAATATTCAAAAGGCACCGGATTAATTTTCTCACAACATGCAATTGTTGTTATTGGACTGCCATCGCTATCATCTCTTACATGTCACCATCCTTCCAATACCAAATAAATCAATTGTTCTTCTCGATCCACTCACCATAACAATCAGCCCCTATTATTATTGAGCCATCCATTAATGGTACCTAAAGAAATTTGTTATAGAAAAAGCTAATAATGATAGTATAGTAAGTTGAGTGGCTACATACAACAACAAAATTATATGCACTATCATTGTCCCAACAAGTAACTCATCTGGTGCAACAGATAACTATTCTGTTGCAACAGATAACTAATTTGTTGGATTCAACTTCGGGTTCTATCCCAGTATTTCCACCTACTGTAACATGAATCCAACAGGTAAGTTATCTGTTGCAACAAATAGGTCATCTGTTACAGCAAATTACTCATCTGTTGCAACAGATGACTCTTTTGTTAGATACATGTTCATAAACAGAAGATGAATCCAACAAGTAAGTCATTTGTTACAACAGATGAAGCTTCTGGTTCTATCCCAGCTTTGCCAGCTACTGTAACATGTATTCAAGAGGTAGGTCATCTATTGCAATAGATGACTTATCCATTGCAATAGATGAGTCATCTATTATCACCTGTTGGATTCATCTTCTGTTTTTGAACTGCTACAACAGATGAGTCATCTGCTGCAACAGATGATCCATCTATTGCAAGTACCTACAACAGATGATCCATCTATTGCAAGTACCTATAACAGATGACTTACCTGTTGGATTCAGCTTCTGGTTTTGTCCCAGCTTTGATAGAAGTTATTCAACAACTAAATGATTTATTGCAACAGATTACTAATTTGTTGGATTCACTTAATACATATGTTGCAATAGATTTCTTATCTGTTGCAACAGATCACTTACTTGTTGGAACTACTTTAATAGTACTGGAAACTATCCAACAACTATTGTAAATGAATACAACAGCTATTGAATATGCTCCTGTAAATTATTGGAAAATACCAAATATACCCAGATGAAAAATTAAACTAAAAATCATTATTTTACTTACCAAAACCACCTATGCAGTAATGTTAGTGATATACGAACAAAATTGGTCCAAAAATTTGGTCCAGTAGCAGCAGTAGCGGCAACATCAACAACAACAACAACAATGACGACAAGCAGTAGAAAAAGAAGAAAATGATGATGAAGAAGAGGAAGAAGAAGAGGAAGAAGAAGAGGAAGAAGAAGAAGAGGAGGAAGAAGAGGAGGAAGAAGAGGAGGAGGAAGAGGAGGAAGAGGAGGAGGAGGAGGAGGAAGAAGAAGAAGAGGAGGAGGAGGAAGAAGAAGAAGAAGAAGAAGAAGAAGAAGAAGAAGAAGAAGAAGAAGAAGAAGAGGAAAAAGAGGAAGCAGGGAATTTTGAAGCCAAAAAGATGAGCCCCAAAGCGCCGCATCCCCCCCCCCCCCCCATTTTTCCCTCCATTTTTAGTTATTAGGGTTTTATATAAGATGGACTAAATTGTAAAATAAAAAATTTGGGGATATGAAATTCATCCCTATAATCTAAAAGTTGTCACCCCTAATCAATAATTAAGACTTGAGTCACCTACACTTAATTTTGAAACTTTTCTACCATTCTTAATTCATTATCCCATTTAACCCCATCATCACTAAAGTTGTAACTTATACCCCTCCTCAAATTTGAGGATTATGGTCAGGATTCACGACAAAGCTCAGAGGAAAGAGCCAAGGTGGAGGGTTGAAGTCAATGAAGATGGAAAGTTACCATGAGAAACAGGTGTAGAGTCTTAATAGGTTTAAGAGAGTATATTTGTTTGGCTTCTTTTTAGTTAAGATGGATCGGGGCGGGTTAGATTAGAATAGTGATTTTTTTGTCAAAAACGTGTAGTATGTGCTGATTTGGGGCTTTCCATCCAATGAGGGGTATATAAGCGATAACTTTGGTGATAGTAGGGTTAAATATGATTAGGTAGTATAACAAAGGATAAAATTAGCTAATTTTTGAAAGTTGGGGGGGTAAGTTTGACCATTTTTCCAAAGATTAATGAAACAATAAACGGGATAGTCAAACAAATGTGTGTGTGTGTTTGGAGTCTATATTTTTTCGATGCAGTTTTCTTAGACGATGACTAAGGATTTCCATTGTGCCGAGATTTTCTTCTTAAAACCTACCATTTTTAGTGGTGTTCCATTAGTTTTTATAACATATTTTAGATAGTTGTAAGAATATATGTGGTATTCTCATAATTGCAATTAGAGGTGTACAGATCAAACCGCCAAGTCAAACTGAACCGTCGAACCAAACCAAACTGAGAAAAAAAATCGACTTGTGGTTTGGTTTGATTGGTTTGGAGTTAGAAAAAAAAAACTGACCATTCTTGGTTTGGTTTGGTATTAACCAAAGAAAAGTCAAACCGAACCCAAATCAAACCGACATAATATATATATATATATATATATATATAATTTAAATTTTTTATACATAAAAAATATTAATTATAATCTATTTTATAAATACTTTTAAAATTAATTTTATTAATTTTTAATATTTAGAAAGTAGATGTAGATATATATTCAGAATTGGGCCTTTAAGTTGTAATATTTATCCATTAATTGATAACTAAATGATCCGAAACCCAATATAAAAGTTAAAACCTAAAATTTTCACTGTTCAGTCACTTTTCATCTTATTTTTTAGTTTTTGGAGAGTTCTCCGCTCCTCCTTTCCACTCCTCATTTTTCATAATTGTTGTTCTCCACTAGTACATGAGTGAAAACATACTTGATCTTGTCTACAATCATATAATTGTAAAAACTAAAGATTATAAAAAAACCCGAGAAAAATCAAAAAAATCGACTAAAACCTAAATCGAAAAAACCAATTTTATGTTGGGTTGATTTGGTTTATAGATTTAATAAACCGACATGATTGGTTTGATTTTTTTTTTAGTAAAAAATCAAACCAACCAGACCTATGTACACCCCTAATTGCAATTGTAAATTTCAATTCAATAAATAAGGATTTTTTTATATATAATTGATTCTCTTGACCTTCACATGTTTTTCTTTGTATAGTTATAGTTATTTGCATATATATCATCAATAATCATTTTGAAAAAATAAAACCCGGGGTTTGTAAACATTAAAATATCATATCATATTATATTATGTTATATACTTATCTTATAAGTGAGAAGCCCCAAATCAAAATATTAAAATACCAAAATAGCCTTTGTAAATTTAATGGACAATGATATGGTTGAAGAAATAATACTCATTATAGCTACAAAATGTACTCATTTATACTCAGTTGTTGTTGTATAAAACCAAAAGAATTTGAAAAGGTGCATGAAATCAATATATAATAATAAAGAAGAATCCAAAAGAGATGATGTGGCACCTCTCAATGGTCTCTATTCCTATTTATCTTCTTTTTTTAAAATTTTTTTTTGAGCTTTTCCTATCATTTCTTTACATAAAAATATAGTAGGTACCTTTTATTCATCTATTAAACTACAATTAAAGAGGAAACCGAAAAGTTTAAACATAAAGGATATTTTTATTGTTGTACTCCCTCAGTTCGCTTTTACTTGTCACTTTTTGACATGGCACACCCATTAGAAAAGAATTATTGATATGACTATTTTACCATACTACCCCTATTAATTGATGTTTAGAGTAATATGTCTTGAAAATGGCTTGGAGAATAAGCAATTAATGCTAAGGGTAAAATAAAAAAAATTCTTTTGTCTTTTCTTGATATGTCAAAAGTGACAAGTAAAAATGAAAATTCATTAGAAAAATAGTGACAAGTAAAAGCGAACGGAGGGAGTAATAGAGAATGAAAAGTTATAACAGTTGTCAAGAACTTATTGTAATTAATTAATAAAAAAGGTATAATTTGAGGCATGAGAAGAGAACACATAATCTGAAGGTCAGTTAACAAAATAGAAGAATCATTGCAAGAAAATTTTGTCCCAGGTAAATCAAAAAATTGAAATTTTGATTTGTTTGTATAAAAGAATTCATTAGAATACATCTATGTGGATATGAAATTTTGATTTGTTTGTATAAAGAAATTCATTAGAATATATCAATACGGATTTGATCCTTTCATGTCAGCAGAAATTGTTTCAACATCTAACAAAAGAAGAACTCAACATACCGAAGATCGAAAATCAGTTTGTGAACCGCGAGAATGGTGGCCGCTATGAACTGTAGTAAGTTCTTTTTTTTCCTACTCTTTTAATTTACAAAGGATGAAGATCTAATAAAAAAAAGAACTAAATCAATTTTTTCGAAAGAACTCAACATACCGAAGATTGAAAATCAATTTGTGAACCGTAAGATTGGCAGTCACTATGAAGTATAAGTTCTTTTTTTTTTTTTACTTTTTTGATTTTGATTTTACAAAGGATGGAGAGCATGGAGAAGTGTAAATTCTTTTTTTCTACTCTTTTGATTACATGAAGAATATGGAGTATTAAATGATATGGGAATTTATTTTTTAAAAAAGAAATCAATGTATGATTCGTTTTTTTTAAGCAAAGAATAAATTTAGTGTGATAATTGGAGAAGAATGAGGAGACAAATTAAAACATAAAAGAAGAAGATGCTGAATAATGGAAAGGAATAAAAAGAAAAAGGAACGAAGGGAGGAAAAAGGAAAGGAAAAGAAAAATCTAAAAGTATTAAATAAATAACAAAACATAAAGGAGAAAAGAAAATGACATGTAAAATTGTACATTTTTTAAGTTATGTTGCTTTTAATCTTACTTTTCCTTTTAATTACTTCTCTTTCTATCTTTATTTATTTAACATTTAAAACAAAAAATATAAAAATACTTAATTTTAACTTTCAAAAAAGGAAATTATTTTCAAATCAAACAAAAGAAGAACTAAGAAAAAAATATGAAAAGTTATTAAAAAATGAATTTATGATTTTCTTTTAAATGCTAAGGATAAGTTTAGTGTGATAATTGGAGAAGAATGAGGAGACAAACAAGGTAAATTGCAAAATAAAAGGAAGAAGATATTGAATTAAATGGAAAGAAATAAAAGAAAAAGAAAGAAAATTCAGGAGTAGTTGCTAATAAAGATGCTGTACTAGCACAAATTAAGCAAGAGTTTGGTGATAAATTGGCTGCAATTAGGAATTCTAGGAAGGCTAGTAGATGTAGTACTTGGCTACAGAGATTCATGTGTAACTAGTGGCAGTTGGAGGCTTAAGCTCTTGTGCTTGTGCATGGGCGAAAGTGCTCTTTCGGTGTAATGGGATTGTTTAATGTTAATGGTAATATTTACACTTGTTACCAAAAAAAAAAAAAAAAAAAAAAAAAGGTAAAGTACTGTAATTATGTAAGAAAGAAATTCATATAAAATAATATATTATAAATTTTTAAACACTGCTAATTTTTGTTAGATAGATAATCATATGTTTGATCCTGATAATTTTGATCATGTACTTATATATGATGCTTAATCAATTAATACCCCCAAATTACTCTATGACAACAAAATTTGTCCATCCTACTGTCCTCACTTATATATCTTGCTCTAATGTTAATTACTAAGGTCAGGCTTGAAAAGTCACCCTGATAATTAAATTTGGTGTAATTATACTGTCTGACATGTTTGGTTGGCCAAGTAATTACTTGATCAACAGGTAATTGAGTGTAATTGGTGGGGGGTAATTACTTCATCAGCAGGTAATTGAATGTAATTGGTAGGGGTTAATTACACTCTCCAATTCACAGGGGGAGCTGTGAATTGCTGGTAATTACATAGTGCAATTACAAGTTGATTACTTTTTAGTTTCTTCCTTTTATTTCTATTTTTATTTTTTTGGTTTTAATTTATTTTAAATTCTTTCTATTTTTATAATTCCAATATTTTTTTTAAAATATTTTTATTTTATATTATTTATATTTCATTTTCTTCTCATTCCCAACCTTTACTTCTTGTGAGTCCATGTAATTTTTTGTATTATCTATTTTATTTTTTATTTTTTTCATTTAGCATAATTTAGTTAGTATTCTAATTTTTAAATTAAATAGAATTAATTGTTGAATAAAGTTTGACTTAGGTTTTCCTTTTCTTTTGAATCATATTTACCTTATGTTGAAATTTGACATAAGAGTATTATTTTTTTTTTTCTGAATTTTGAATGTATGTTATATTTTCAGTTTAATTTATTTGTTTTACTAGTATTGACATGATATTTCACATTGCAAGCCATTCAATTTTTAGTTAAAATTGATAGATTATCTTTTTGTCAAATATTTTAATAATTTTATGACATTATATTTATAATATATGCATTTCAGGATGTTCTTAAAAATCATTTACTTTATGTTTTTATGATTAATTTAATTAAAATATACTAGTTTGAAAAATATAAATCAATTATTTTTTCATAAGAACATATATTTATTAATTAATATATTTCAAAAGACAATATATATATATATATATATATTATTTAATTTAATATAATTTATAAAGTCACTTAGTTGTCTAATATAAATTTTTAGTTTTTGATAATTAACTTTTATTTTTAAAATTGAATATAACCATGTAATTACACTTGTGCCACCAAACAGTACACTAGTGTAATTACATTGTGACAAACAAACAGGTTATCGTAATTACTAGGCTGATGATTACTACCCTAGTAATTACACCAATTCTAATTACCAAGTGGCTTTCCAAACAAACCCTAAATTTTTTTTATGATCTTCGTCATAATTTAGTTAGATGCAAAATTGAAGATAATTTTTCTTTGACACATAAGTAAATAAAATATGAGATTCAGAAAGAAAAAATGTAGAGGAAAATAAGTATTGCTAAAACTTGAGATAAAGTAGAAGTGAAAAGAAAAACTAAATGCAAATTTGTTCATTATAGTGATATCAAAAAATGAAAAACTAACTAAAATCATTTCCTTATTAATTTGCATTGTATACACACACATTGATGTAGTATTGCAGTTAGTGTCAGAGGTTGATATCAAGTACTATCAACTATGAATATATTTCTATATTTGATTCTTTTTATTTTACTCTTTCCTTTTTGTTTGTTGTTATTTTTTCCTTTATTTGTTGTTCCAAACAAACCACAAATAACGTAATTGCTTAGCTATTAAAAAAAAGATATTGTAGAGCTAGCAAGAAGTCACAGCGCACAGCGATTTTTTTCTTCATTTTGTGTATTTATTTGCCCATTGAATTTTAAGTATTTATTTACCTATTAAATTGTGAATATTAAACACTCATTAAACTTTATTCGTTTATTCTGCCATTTTTTTTTGTTTATCTTTCTTTAAAAAATTGTTTAAATAATTTATATTTATAGTAAAGCTAGGCATAAAAGAGGTGATGTAAACATCTATAACCAGCAATTACATTTTCAATTTTTTTTTTTGTATTTTTCCATAATTTTTATTTTTATGTATGAATTACTTATAATATTTGATTCTTACGTGAATAACAAAGTACCACTCACTTAGCCATTTCATCTATGGAGTTGATGTAGTTAGAAGTTGTAATGACCTTCCCGGTCATTTCCCTCATTTTCGTGTGTTCTCAGCGTTTAGAGCTTTTCTATAACTGCCCCAAGTTATTTATGACTTGCTGGGACTGACGGTTCGGTTCCCGGGTAGTTCGTTTGAGAATATTATTTAGCCCGAGCACGTTGTAAAATATTAAATTAAATTTGAATTTGATAAAATTACATAGTTAATTACCTTTTGAAAATATTTTTGAAATTTATAAAATTCTTTAGTTATGATATATCTATACTACTTTATAATAGTTTTATAATCTATAAATAATTTAAGCGGAGATAGTGAATTTAAATATGTTAAAATAATAATTTTATTTTATAGAGGTTTTGTTAGAAATAATTTTCTATTAATTATGGTATATTTAAAATATGATATTTATTTTACCACGAACCTATGCAATACCCGAATATATATATAACGGGATAAAATTTATATTGAGGTGTCACCTCCACCACCACGTGGAAGGTGAGGAGGTGCACAAAAGTGACGTATCTGCCACTTGGCCTAAAGGCAAATCAAGGAAAATGTGCATGCATTTGTTTAGTGTTAAACATAGAACATAATAGTTTCCTCACTGTTTCGCCTAATTCCCTCACTGCTAATGATCATATTAGCTCAATATTGATCTAATCCATTAAGGTTTGAGCTTAGGGGTTTATGTATTTGAGTTCGTGGACTCGTCCTCGTCATTTCTACGGTATGTTTTCTTATTTTTACGGTAATTTTCATTTACGATGGTATATTTTGGGATTGGTATTGATGTTTGAGCTACATTTTGAGCTCAAATTGAGCAGTTATAGTTTTGACTATTGATCACGGGGTGATTTGGGACGCTTTGACGATTTCGGTTTTGCGATTAAGCAAGCGGGCCCCACGTGGGATTTTTGGACATTTTTCGAACTAATGCAATATGGGTATCAATAGTCATGTTTTGACCTGTAGTTTATTGTTTTGGTAGCTTGGCAGCATTCAGAGGTCTCTCAAAAGGGGAAGGCTCCTATTTAGCTGGCTTTAGCAGTCGTTCGGCGGCGTCCAGGTAGGCTAGGTTTACCTTCCTTTGCACTTAGATTGGGCTTATGTGTGATATATGTATGCTATTGTGCTAGTGTTGTGGGCTGGTGTTATAAACTTGGTGGTGGTGTTTTGCTGTGATTTAGGCCTTCTAGGCCGGATAGGGCTATTCAGATATATTCCAGGCCCGTTATCCTCGAGGTACACCACAGATGACCTATTTAGGGTCGGATAGTATTGTTGTGTTGATTTCTGGTTGGGGAACGTTATTGTTGGACCTTAGTCCAGGCTTAGGCAGACTTAGCCCTGACTTAGACAGGTATAACTAGACTTGGTTTTCGGGACCCGTTAGTGGGCCCCGTTACCCTTTTGGTCGACTTGTCAGAACTTTGACATCTTTGGGTTTAGTTAAGCCTCTATGACCTGTTAGGGTTTTGACGGGATTGAGTCACCCCGATTATACCCGGTTGGCCTGTTTAGCCTTATTAGTCCCTGATAGCACCGTATTTGACCGGGATCGACTAGTTTGATTTAGAATACGGACCTACCTTTCCATGACTTATGATGTATACTCAGACTTGTATATACATATTTCTTATAGTAGATATTTGACCTAGAAGGACCCCGAGATTGACTTGTAGCATGTTGTGGGGTTAGCTTCTGTACCTATAAACTAGTATTGACTTGGAACTAGGGCGTTCCCCGTTTATCTGATATGATATGACATTTGATTCTGTTCTGGTTACTGGCTATGATAAGTTTCGGTTCGAGTCCGGCTACTGATTCAGGTATGATGATTTTGGTTATTGACTATTGGGTGTTCCGGTTCGAGTCCGGCCCCGGATTGTGATACACTATGAGTTTCGGTTCGAGTCCGGCCACTGATTATTATGAGTTCCGATTCGAGTCCGGCATCTGGTTATGATATGATTGGAGAGTTTTGGTACTGGGTACCGTGATTATGATACTGGAGTATTATGAGTTCCGGTTCGAGTCCGGCAGATATGATATATATATGTGGCCTCTTGTTATTACCCACTGCTTCCGGTTCAACTCCGGCGCCTGGCCTCTTGTTATTACCCATTGGTGTCGGTTCAAGCCCGGTGCACCCCTGTTGGTTATTGTGGTTACTGGATACTAACACAGCTTCGAGACACTGGTGACTATGCATTTATTATTCTTGTGTGTCCCGCCGGTTTATGGGGGCCCGGCCGGGTTATTGTTTTCTTCCGTGTACCTATCGGGTTTATGGGGGCCCAGATAGGTTATGTTTGACTTGTGTGTTACTTATGCATTTATTTACTCGTTATTCGGTATCGCATTTATGTTTCTCTTGAGCGCATTTATGTATTTATTACTTATAACCCGGACTTAGCATGCACCCTCGCATTTTAGCTTGTTTGTATTACATTGAGCTCAGTCGGCCGATGATGCCTACTGAGTACCCGTTGCCCCGGTACTCATACTGCACTTCTGTATCTTTTTCCCAGATGCAGATCCTGGCACTAGCCGACAGTTTCGACGTTACACTCTTCTCAGCACTGGTTAGGGAGCAGGGTGGGCTTACTGACGTCCGAGGCAGATCCTACTCCATCTTCTATTGTATAGTCTTTTGCTCTCGAGACTGTTGTACTTGTTATACATATTTGGTTTCTGTCTTGTATTTTGGGTATGTTTAGTAGTGGCTCCTGTACTGACCTCACCAGGTCTTGGGAAGGGTTCCTGACTTTATATACTGTCCTCTTCCTTCTCAGTCTTGGTATATATACATATTCTGATTCTGTCTTACTTCTCTGTTTTATGAGATTCCTCCCGTTAGCCCGTTGTTTGTCGCTCCGGGCTAGGGTTTGGCTTGCCTATTGGTGGGTTACGGTAGGCGCCATTATGACCCAAAAAATCGGGTCGTGACAGAAGTGTCCACAAATAAAATTTTGGACAATTGTAGGGAAACCTCTAGAGAGTAGTCCTTGTGACTCTAAGAAATGCTATTCCCAATTCTTTAAGAGTTGGATTAAGGAAAACATATTTTAATTTAATTGGGGAGAAATGACATTAATATCCCTTTAATAGATATTAAGTTTGTTAAAATTTATTTTAATTTCTTTCATCATTTGAAAACAATCTTCAAAAATAAAATTAAAACACGTGATAATATTACGATTAGACAGTAAAATAGAAATAGAATAAATCAAAAAGGAAATATAAATTCTTTAACGAGCGCGCGAAGCGCGACCAAATTCCCTAGTAATTTAATATAAACTAAATTCAGTTGACTAATCTAATACAAATTAACTTCTTCTATTGATGCACGTTATATCCTACTGTTATAAAGTGTCCAGGAAAACGGAACTTCTCCTTTGGTTATACTATCCAATAATTTGCTGCTAATTAGTCTTGAACTTTGCTTTTGTCCGACTATTACTTTTATTTGGAGCGACTCTGCTCATACAACAAAGTGCATGACCATAGAGGCATGGGTGGAGGCCGCTCTAGGACAAGGTTAATATTTTTTTTAGGTATATATGTAGTAGATGTTGAATGTCCTTACTTTTTTTATACTAATATAGTATTCGTGTGATGCTCCGAAAATGATAGAAAAAAGATTATGATAAATTATATCCTCCAGAAGGGTGAAGCAAGATAACCCTTCATCACCTACTTCATTTATTCTGGCCGTAAAAGTACTATCAAGAGGGTTGAATGCTCCACATGGAAAAGAAGGGTATAAGAATTATAGAATACCTAAGTTGAGTACTCCTATCAATCATCTTTCCTATGCTGATGACACCATACTATTTGCAACTGCTGAAGACGATAGTAATAGTGCTCAAGAAGTATGAGATTGTATCTAGACAACTAATTAATTTGCACAAGAGTGTCTTTTATGTACATGAGAATGTTGTTCCTGTTGTTTCCAGGTACAAATATCTGTATTTTAATCAACAAGAACTTCAACTTTAAGTTCAAAATAATAAAGAAGTTCAACAACTTCAAACACAAGTTCAACAATAATGAACTATCAAAATGAAGTTTCTACTATTTTCTGGAAAATAGCAAAACCATAAGAAAGAAGATGAAACAGAACATTTAGAATCAAGTCCACCAAATTCACAGTGTGTCCTTAAGGAATTTATTCCCCTCAAGTACCCGAGGTTATGAAATCTTTCCTCCCAGGATAAAATGATTCACTTCAGTAGAATAGTGGTACTTCAAATTCTACCGAACTTCGAACGCACTCAATGATTTCTTGATCACACTTGACTTTTTTCAAGAAGAAGATAGTGATTTTCTTTCACAAATTTTTGTCATTATACCTGAGGAAAAATTTAGGTATTTATAGACAAAAGGTGTTGCTTCAGAAGAGAAGCAATGGTTCCAGAAAATTGCACTGTTTCAGACCGACGGGACCACCTGCACCCGCAGGTGGTCGACCTGCGCCTGCAGGTCACAAATGGCACGCAGCAGAGTCATCTACGTTGGCCACCTGCGTCTGCAGGTGATGACCTGCGCGCGCAGCTCGTCTTTTCGCGTGAAGCAGTGTGTCGTCTACCTCCAAGGGTCGCGTCCCTTCGAGGTACATTGTGACATGCGTCCACACATGCCATGTGCGTCCGCAAATAGAGAAGAATCATTTCTTATCGGATTTTTGGATTAACATATCACTATTTTTCAAGCTTTAAATGAACGTTGTCCAAAAAGATAATCTCTCGATCGATCATTTGCTAAATCCAAATCCAAATCTGAAGCCGAAGCCGAGCCGAGCGAGCGACAACGACGACGGCGTGAGGCTTGTCTTGTTCTTGACTCACTATCCATATGAAGGAATGCATCTCAATATATGCATAAGAATGTTTCTTTCTCCCACCAATGTGGGAGAACTTTACATATTAAAAGTAAACTACACATTTCATTTTTCCTCCAATTTTTCTTTCCTCCATTTTCCATTCACAATACTTAGAACCCAACAATCCCCCACATGAATGGGGAATGACTATTTCAACAAAGAATATACAGACAAGTGTGTGATCAACAAGCAAAGACTAATTGCATCTGGATAAGTAGGTTTTCCTTTGAACTTTCCATAGTGAACTTGCATCGGATGCACTCGGTCAATCGATAGATGTGATATCTTTGAACCGTCGAACTTTAATGTACACCTAGACAACACAAGTCACACAGCCAGCCTTTTACCATTTATGGTTCTCACGGTTTTGTTCGCTTCATCCATGAACACGATCAGGTTTCATGAGAGCTTAGAGAATAGGCCTTTACTATCATTCTCCTTGAAGCGGCTTCCACTTCACCCTCACATAGGTGATTCCTAAATGTTTCAATCCTATAGATCAAACTATTTGGTCAAATCTGCCAAACTTAGAAACCATTAAAAGACTACCAACCATAAGTCTTATCCTTGTTTCCTGGACATTGTCTTCATCATGAGAACGGGTTGAGTTTATTGACTATGTTGAACCGTCAATAACAACTTTGTTTGATCTCCTTGAACCTAGCTCTTGGGATCTCCAGTCCGCTAGGTAGAGTTACCGCTGTGACGACTTGTCCTAAGCCGAAAACCCATTCCCTTCGATGATTTCTCAACTCCCTCTCTAGATAGGCCTTTTGTAAGTGGATCTGACACATTATCTTTTGACTTTACATAGTCAATCGTGATAATTCCACTAGAGAGAAGTTCTCTAACGGTATTATGTCTCCGTTGTCGCGCCTCATTTTTCTCGCGAAAAGCCGGATTCGACGTGACAAACTCTTTTTGGGATTTTAAGAGTGAAGAATCGCCACCTAACGAATTAAGGTGCGTTAGGGCACCATTTTGACTAATTAAGATTAATTAGCTATTAACCTATGTCAACCAGAAATTCGGGTAAGGGTTCAGGTTACCTCGAAAGGAAGGTGTTAGGCACCTTTCGAGGTCAACAAATGTGGGTCCCGGCCGAACTTGTATGTTATGTGGGTAAACCTATGTGATAAGCAAGGGTCGATTAATTAATTTACTAACCTAATAGTGACTAAGCATTTAAACAAGGAAAATAATTATTTATCTAATTAATATAAACCTAAATGATACACATTAAGGAAAATATACATGAAAATAAAATATTAGATAAGCAAGAAGAGAGAAGGATATAATTATATAACTGAAAGATTTATAATAACGAACCTAAACTACCCCAAATAATTTTAAGACATTCAAAAAATAAGATAAAGAAAAAGCCGATTTAGAAAAGCCTTTAGACAATGGGTTAATTTTAGCCTATTCGGATCAGCGCCCGACTTATTAACGGATGACAATGTCATATGTTGCATTGTCGAATTTGCTCGGGGCGACTTACATCATTTCTGATTTTTCTACCTACCCTACCTAGTTGGGTTATTAGTCTTAGAGGCGCTCTAAAGAAAGCGATAAAAACTAACGTTCCCTAAATTGCCTACCCGTCCCAACTTAATGTCCAAGAGGCGTTGGACTTACTATTTTTGGGTAAGGATCTAGACAAGAAAAGCTTAGGCAGCTTAATTAGACCCGAAATTCACGTCATACAAAACAAACAGGACAAACAATTAGCACGTAAAAATTTCAAGTAAGCCTCTGGATTAACTAGGGGGTTATTAGCATGTTTTAAAAGGGACAAATATTTATTTTATATGATTTAAACCTATAGGCATGATTTCTAGGCGAGACGTATTAATTAAGGTACCAAAAATTTAAATTAATATGCTAAAACTTAATGGACAAATGCCAAAAAATAATTAGCAAATGCCAAAATTTATTCTATAATGCTAAAAATTAGCTAAAAAGTACTAAGATTTATTCCTTTTTAAATGCTGGAACTTAACTAAACATGCCGAAATTATTATTATTATTTTTTTTCTATATGCTGGAAATAAAATTAAGGATACTGAAAAATTAAATTAAGTGCTGAAAATTAATTTAAATATGCTGAAAATAATTTGTATGTGCTAAAAAAAATTACTTTAAGGGTGCGGAAAACTAAATTAAATGTGCTGAAAATAAATATTTATATGTTAAAAATTAATATTTAAATGCTGGAAATTAATTTTAAGGTGCTGTAAAATTGATTGGACATGCCGGAAAATATCTCAATATTCTGAAAATGACCTTAATATGTTGAAAAATTAACTTTTAAAATGCTGGAGGATTAATTTAACATGCTGGAAATCAATAAAAGGTGCTGGAAGTTAAATTTAAAGTGCTAAAAAATAATTTTAAAATGCTGGAGATTAATTTTATGTACTGGAAATTAAATAAACATGCCGGAGATTAATTATTATATGCTGAAAAATTATCTAAACTTTGCTAAAAACTATTTTACATAAATGCTGAAAAATTAATATTTTTTTAATTACTTTTTAGATGCTGAAAATTAGTAAATATACCAAAGTGTTTAAACATTCTGAAAAAAAAACCCTGAATAAACATGCTGAAAATTAAGTAAACATGTTGGAATTAAATTATATATACAAAAAATCAGTTTTAGCATGCCAAGAACGCGCTTAAATTAATTCAATACGTCCAAAGGTTAGTTAATGATCTAAAATGATTTCTAAGCGATAAACATAATTAATTAATTATCCTAGATTGTTTGCCTAATTGATAACATAATTTAATTAATACATGCAATTTGTTGAATAATCCTATGGGCATGGTTTCTAATCGATAAAACACTTAGCACATAGAATCCCCATCCCATAGCATCCCCAATCTTTATTACATTAGCAAAGTTTATACAATCATTATTACAACAACCGAATGAATGAAATATGAAAAAATGAACTAAGATTTGAGCTAATCAAGAAGCCTCTCAAGCCCCTCCAATCCTAGGCAAACTCTTCATTATAAACTAATATCCACCCAATAAGGTACCTGTTAAACAGAACAAGTGTGCAACAAACAAGCCAATAGAATTGCACATCGAAACATTTTTTCGACATTTAATAAGAATCAAACAAACATGGGCGTTGAGACGAACAATCTGAAAGGCTTTAGCATGTTATCACTTAAGATAGTTTAAGGAACACACTAAAACAAGATAGCAAAATATAGAGGATATTATCATACACATTCCGAATATGTAAATAAGAAAACTAACCGGTTAATAGTAGTGACTAGGGGGGGAAATACCAAACTTTCAATGTTTTCCAGAATCCTAGCAAGAGCGAGACGTGCGACCAACCAAAAGTTTTGAAAGTTTTAAGTGTGGAAGTAGTAATGCTAAAAACCTGTCCTTAGTGAATGACCCAGGGGGTCTTTATATAGGCAAGGGTGTACAACTTAAAAGGAAAAGGAAAATATTTGGGAATCAATTAGGAAAATTAAAAAGGAAAATAAATATTCACCATAATCAATTAAGTAATAAAAATCTTTTCCTTAAAGAGATGGCTGAATCAATTTTACAGTAAGGTTGTCATATATTCAACAAAGGAAGGAAAAATCAATTAGGGCAAATACTACGGTTTAAGACTTACCAAAATTAACGAAGTATAAAGTCATAAGGATTTAAAATAAGAAAAGTGAATAAAAATGGGTGTAAATATGCTAGAGTTTCCATAATTACACAAGCAAAATCTCTTTATACTTCCTAAGGCCAAAAGATCATCCCAAAACAGACGAGTGACGTGTACAATGCATTAATATAAAAAAGATCCTCTAATTGTCATGCCAAATACTTAAGGGCGTCTAGAAACAAACAAGGTCGCGAGCCTAGCTTAATACATGATATCTTATTACTAATATCACCACAATTAATTGAGTTAACGAACAAGAATGCAAATACTTCAAACATGGATAAATCAATAGCCGATTTGAAAATTTAATAAAACTTGACAGAAATTGGGGCTTTTAACACATGATAATCTAAGCACATTAACAAACATAAATTATAAAGAATTGAGCCAAACATCTCAAACAAGCTTCGTTAATTTTAAATCTAAGAAACGGTCAAGAGGGGTAAAAAAAAAAAAGATTTGAACAAGAAATCAAACCTGGGGATGGATTCTTACCAAATCCATCGCGAATAAACTTGATGTTTTTGATGAAACTTGACCGGAGCACGGCGAGATTCGTCGATGGTTTGTCGATAAGAGATAAGCGGAGATGGATGACGGTGACGAGGGCGGCGCTGGCTAGTTTGCCGACCGGCGATGGAGCGGCGGCAGTGGTGTGATGGTCGGTAGTGGTTGCCGGTTGGGGTTGGCCGGTGAGTACAACGGTGTTCGCCGGAGTGACGGAGGCGGCTGGTGGATGTGGTTCTCCGATCGGGTTCGGAGGTTGAGAATTTGAGAGGGTGAGGGAGAAAGAAAAGGTGCGACTGAGTTGGGAGAAGAGAGAGATCTAGAGAGAAGACAGAGAGAGTTGAGGAGGCTGGTGTGGGTGTTCACCGGCCGGAGCTCGTGGTGGCTCGCCGGTGATGGGAGTTGAGGGAGATCGATAGAGAGAGAGTAGAGAGGAAAGGGTTTTGCGGCTGTGGGGGTATGGGAAAATAGATTAGGGTTTGGGGGTAGGGTGTAGTTGAAAAAGGGAAGAAAAGATATAATTAATCTGAGCCGTTAGATCATATTTGATCTACGACTGAGATTAAAATCAGGATATGGGTCGGATCCGGTTCGGATATGGGTCAGAAATTGAGTTTGATAAAAATTGAATTTGGGGATTTTAATTTGGGGTTAAATCAAAATCAATTTAGGTTAAAATTGGTATAAAATTGGGGTACAAAATGGCTAAAAGTTAAATAAATTAGGGGAATTGAATTAGACTGCTATTTCATAAATAAATCAAATCAATGCCATAAAATCATTATGTAATGTATTATTTAAAATTGGCGATAAATAACAATTGAAAAATAGATTATGTACTTGTAAATTATGAATACGAATTTTAATAATAACGCTATAATAATAACGCTATAATAATAATAATAATAATAATAATAATAATAATAATAATAATAATAATAATAATAATAATAATAATAATAATAATAATAATAATAAT
Organism: Capsicum rhomboideum; assembly: GCA_031232105.1. Taxonomy (NCBI): domain Eukaryota; kingdom Viridiplantae; phylum Streptophyta; class Magnoliopsida; order Solanales; family Solanaceae; genus Capsicum; species Capsicum rhomboideum. The sequence continues at coordinate 36,040,162 of CP124716.1, forward strand.
TATAATAATAATAATAATAATAATAATAATAATAATAATAATAATAATAATAATAATAATAATAATAATTATAATAATAATAATAATAATAATAATAATAATAATAATAATAATAATAATAATAATAATAATAATAATAATAATAATAATAATAATAATAATAATAATAATAATAATAATAATAATAATAATAATAATAATAATAATAATAATAATAATAATAATAATAATAATAATAATAATAATAATAATAATAATAATAATAATAATAATAATAATAATAATAATAATAATAATAATAATAATAATAATAATAATAATAATAATAATAATAATAATAATAATAATAATAATAATAATAATAATAATAATAATAATAATAATAATAATAATAATAATAATAATAATAATAATAATAATAATAATAATAATAATAATAATAATAATAATAATAATAATAATAATAATAATAATAATAATAATAATAATAATAATAATAATAATAATAATAATAATAATAATAATAATAATAATAATAATAATAATAATAATAATAATAATAATAATAATAATAATAATAATAATAATAATAATAAGGTAAGAAGTTATATGCTTGTAAGGGGAAATAGAGAATTTTATTATATGCTTGTAAGGGGAAATAGAGAATTTTATTATGATAGGACCGAACTCTGAAGGAGAGCCTACGTATCCCTCTTAAACGGGAATCAGGTCAAACGTAGTTCCAATTACAAGGTAAGAAGGCATGAAATAAAGCTTAAACATAATATCTCTTGACAACATCCGAATTGATAGGCTTGGTCCAAACTTTGCCATCCATTTCGGCAAGTATGAGTGCTCCTCTTGTCAGAACCCGATGAACCACATAAGGTCCTTGCCAATTCGGTGAGAATTTACCTTTTGCTTCATCTTGGTGCGGAAAGATCTTTTTCAGAACCAACTGCCCGGGCGAGAAATGTCTCGGTTTAACCTTCTTGTTGAAAGCTTTGGCCATTCTATTTTTATAGAGTTGACCATGGTAGACTGCGTTGATCCTCTTTCCATCTATGAGTGCCAGTTGCTCGAATCTACCCTGCACCCATTCAGCGTCACTCAATTCTGCATCCTGAATGATTCTGAGAGAGGGTATTTCTACCTCTGCAGGTATCACTGCTTCACTACCATAAACCAGAAGATAAGGTGTGGCTCCCGTAGAGGTTCTAATTGTAGTGCGATATCCTAGCAGGTCAAAAGGTAACTTTTCATGCCAATGCCTGTAATTATCAATCATCTTTCGAAGTATCCTCTTGATATTCTTATTGGCAGCTTCCACCACTCCATTCATTTGTGGTTTGTATGCTGTGGAGTTTCGATGTTTGATCTTGAACATCTCACATGTTGTTCTCATAAAATCGCTATTGAGGTTGGCACCGTTATCTGTGATGATAGACTCAGGTACTCCAAATCGACAAATAATGTGATTTCGAACAAAATCATCTACAACCTTCTTTGTGACCGACTTATGAGAAGTGGCTTCAACCCACTTAGTGAAGTAGTCAATTGCAAAAAGAATAAACCTGTGTCCATTAGACGCGGATGGTTCAATAGGACCAATGACATCCATGCCCCAAGCAGCGAAGGGCCAAGGGGAGCTAGTGACTTGGAGTTCATTGGGAGGAACTCGAATCATGTCGGCATGAGTTTGGCACTGATGACACTTTTGCACATAACGAATGCAATCGGTCTCCATAGTCAACCAAAAGTAGCCTGATCGCAATATCTTCTTTGCCAACATAAATCCATTCATGTGAGGACCGCATGTTCCAGCATGTATCTCCTCAATTAACCTGGACGCTTCCCTAGCTTCGATGCACCTTAGCAGACCCAAGTATGGAGTCCTCCTATACAGGATTTCCCCATTTAAAAAGAATTGATTTGCTAACCTCCGAATGGTGCGCTTCTGAGTACTCGTTGCATTCTATGGGTAATCTCCATTTTTCAGATATCCCTGTATATCAGTGTACCATGGTTTTCCATCCACTTCTTCTCTACATGAAAGCAATATGCAGGCTGCTTTTGTATGTGAACGGGGATGGGGTCGATATAATTCTTGTCTAGATGCTGGATCATGGAAGACAAGGTGGCCAAAGCGTCTGCGAACTCATTCTGGATTCTTGGAACTTGCTTGAACTCTATCTTGCGAAACCTCTTGCGCAACTCTTGTACACAATCTAAGTAAGGTAGGAGTTTTGTGTTTTTTGCGGCCCACTCACCTCGTACTTGATGAATCAATAAATCTGAATCTCCAATCACCAATATCTCCTGGAAATTCAAGTCGATCGCCAAATGAAACCCTAAAATACAAGCTTCATATTCAGCCATGTTGTTGGTGCAGGGGAATCTGAGCTTGGCCGACACAGGATAATGTTGACCGGTCTCCGAGACCAACACGGCACCAATGCCTACTCCTTTGAAATTTACCGCTCCATCAAAGAATAATCTCCAGCCATCGTCTTCTTCAGTGATATCCTCCCATATGAATGCCACTTCTTCATCAGGAAAGTAAGTTTTTAAGGGCTCATACTCTTCATCCACGGGATTCTCGGCCAAATGGTCTGCCAAGGCTTGTGCTTTCACAGCTTTCTGCGTGACATAGACTATGTCAAACTCGCTCAATAATATTTACCATTTAGCTAGCTTCCCTGTAGGCATTGGTTTCTGAAATATATACTTCAGAGGATCCATTCTGGAGATCAAATAGGTTGTGTATGCCGAGAGATAGTGTCTCAATTTCTGAGCTATCCAGGTCAAAGCACAGCATGTGCGTTCCAGTAAGGAATACCGAGCCTCATACGATGCAAATTTCTTACTCATGTAATAAATCGCCTGCTCCTTTCTGCCTGTCTCATCATGTTGCCCTAGAATACAACCAAAAGCGTTATCCATCACAGATAAATATAGCAATAACGGCCTACCAGGTTCGGGAGGAACTAGAACGGGAGGATTTGATAAATAATCCTTGATTTTGTCGAATGCTTGCTGACACTCTGTCGTCCATTTTATAGCCGCATCCTTCTTCAGTAACTTGAAAATTGGCTCACAAATAATAGTAGACTGAGCTATGAAGCGACTGATATAGTTAAGGCGACCCAAGAAACTCATTACCTCTTTCTTGCTTTTTGGAGGCGGAAGATCCTGAATAGCTTTGATCTTGGTTGGATCCAATTCTATACCTCGTCGACTGACAATGAAGCCTAACAATTTTTCGGCGGGGACCCCGAAGACACATTTCGCAGGATTCAACTTCAAATTGTACTTCTGTAGTCTGTTAAAGAACTTTTCCAAGTCGTCTAGGTGATTTGATCCCTTTTTGGATTTAATGATGACGTCATCCACGTAAACTTCAATTTCCTTGTGGATCATGTCATGGAACAGAGCGGTCATGGCCCTCATGTATGTAGCTCCAGCATTTTCAACCCGAAGGGCATAAACTTGTAATAATAGGTTCTCCAAGAGGTAATAAAAGCAGTTTTCTCAGCGTCATCATCATGCATCTTTATCTGATGATAACCGGGGAAGCAATCCACAAATGACTGTGTTTCATGCTTAGCGCAATTATCGATTAACAAATGTATATTCGGGAGCGGAAAATCATCCTTCGGACTAGCTTTGTTGAGATCCCTATAATCCACACAAACTCTGACCTTTCCGTCTTTATTGGGAACAGGCATGACATTGGCCAACCAAGTAGGATACTCAGTTACCTGAAGGATACCGGCCTCAATTTGCTTCCAAATCTCCTCTTTAATTTTTAAACTCAGATCAGGTTTGTATTTTCTCAACTTCTGCTTAATGGGAGGACAAGATGGATCAGTGGGCAACCTGTGGGATACAATCGACGTGCTTAGTCCTGTCATATCAGCATATGACCAAGCAAAAACATCCGGGTGTTTCCTCAGAAATTGGACATATTCCCCTTTCTTGTCTTTTGGCATATAAATACTGACGCGGGTTTCTTTTACTGTTTCAGAATCCCCTATGTTCACTATTTCTGACTCTACAAAGATTGCCTTGGGTTTATCTTCAAAATCTTCAACCTTACTAACAAATTCCTCGGGCACCTCACTTTCTTCCACCTCTTCTAATTCACTTATATTATGTTGCGTAGTCTCATTATGTGTCACAATCTCAGATTCAACATTTTTAAAAGTGATTTTACTGAAAGAAACAGAAATAAATAATATTAATAAAAGATGAAAAGAAAGCTTTTATTAACTCAAATAACTTTAAATGTCTCCAAACATAACAAAATAACTAAAAAACGTAAATTAGCTCGAAATCGAGTTTGTTTATTTCAAACAATAATATGAAAAATAAAAATCTTCAAATCTACCCAAGTGCTCGGTGAGGCCTGGAAGGAGTGGCAGTCCAGTTGCTGAGTGTAGCCTTTTGCTCAATATTCTGACTAGGGGCCCCTCTCTCCTCACTGATGATAACGTTACAATCTTCTCTTTCTACTTCAGTCAAAAACAAGTTCTTCAAACTTTCTAGTATTTCATCTTCACCGTCATCAAGAAACCGGTAGAGCGGAAAATTTCATACAATGATAGCGAAGGATCGAGTGTCTGGCCCTCGTCCATATAGCCCAAACCAGAAGTGTCATTCTTCACAAAAGGGTATATGGGTTCAATTATTCCTTGCAATCTGGCCCCAAGACCCTTACCTGGCTCATATCCATATTTGAGCATTCTCTCTCCTTTACTCTTCCAACTCAGCTTTTCCTCCACGTTGCCAACCATCTCTAATGTGTGAAACATTTCTCCATCAAGAGCTTCCTTTCCTTTGACAGCATATACATGGTATCCTCTTTCACCATGTATTACCACCTCTTGGTGATCGTACTCGAATTTGAGACATTGGTGTAGTGTGGAGGGGACTGCACCAGCCATGTGAATCCATGGCCTACCAAGCAAGAGGTTGTAGGAAGCGGGGATATCCATTACCTGAAATGTCACGGGAAAAGTGACAGGACCCATTACCATGTCCAATGTAATCTCCCCAATAGTATCTCGCTGGGATCCATCAAACGCTTTTACGTTCATCTTCCAACTTTGCATTTTAGCCAAGTCGACCTCCAACCTTGTCAGTGTATCTAAAGGACATATGTTCAAACCTGAACCTGGATCAATCAACACTCGAGATACAACCCTTTCTCCGTGCTGTACTGTAACATGCAAGGCTTTATTGTGCGACCTTCCTTCAGGTGGCAGCTCATCCTCGTGAAAGGATATCTTGTTTGCCTCGAACACCTGCCCGACCATATGGGCCATTTCTCCCCATGTTATAGTAGATGGTACATAGGCTTCACTTAACACCTTCATCAGAGCACTTTTATGGTGTTTAGAAGTCTGCAACAGTGTCAGGATGGATATTTGAGCTGGGGTCTTGTTTAGCTGATCTATCACAGAGTATTCTTTAGCCTGTATCTTCTTCCAAGCACCACCCTCTTCGACTTCTATCATGGGTTACTTGCTTTTACTGGAACTTCCCTGAGTTAGATTTTTCGGTGTATATATTCTCCCAGATCTGGTGACGCCTTGGGCGACGTCTGCTTCAGCCACTCTTGCTTTACCCGGAGTATTCTGCTCATAATTCCAAGGAACTGCATGGGAGTTATAAGCAATCGGGGAGGCTCTAATGACTGTGAAAGAAGTCTTGGGCACTGCCGCCTCAACCTCAAACGGTGCCCGCTTTGGTGTACTGATGGGCGTACCATTGGCCTTCTCAATGAACCAGATAGAGTTTTCTAGGTCCACCAACTCATCAACATCGAGCATATTTACTTGATGATCTGGTAATGGATTATTGGTGACATTCGGCGTCGGATCTTTCAACTGAATGGCCTTAGTGTCGATCAACATCTGGATTTTGTCCTTCAAAGTATAACATGTTTCTATGGTGTAACCCCTCATCCCAGAATGATACGAGCAAACCTTGATAGGATTAAAATGCTTGGCTTGAGTATTCTCACATCCAGCAGCAATGGGTGTGACATAGCCCGCTTCCTTGAGTCTTTCATACAGTTGGGCTATAGGTTCAGCTAAGGGAGTGTATTTTTTTTCTGGAAATTGGCTCTGGGTCTTTGATTTTGTAGGGTAGAAGGCTGGGGTGTTTGGACATGAGTGGGTTGAACATTATACACGGGATACGCAGGGCTTTGGAATTGTGGATGTAGTGGATATGGGGTAGGTGCTTGGTATAGAGGGGAATGCTATGGCATTGGAGTTTGCATTTGGTGTAGAGATATCGGGTATGGAATTGGAGATTGTGGACAGGGAGGTGGAGTTGTGATAGGAGTTTGGTAATTGGGCACACTTTTTGAAGGTTGGGCTAACATCATGTACCTATCTCCTTTTTCTTCTTGTTCTCAGCGATCCCTCCAGACTGTAGAGCTTTGTTGGCAGCCTGTAAAGCTTTCAGATTGATAATGCTTCCATTCTTAAGACCTTCCTCAAGCATTTCACCTACCTTGATGATTCCAGCAAAACTCTTATCCACAACGGTTATCATTTTCTCAAGATATTGCAGCTCCTGCGCGCGAATAAAGTACTCCTTCATTTGAGATTCTTCAATCGGGGGTCTAACTCTTGCCGCCTCAGACCTCCATCTTATAACATAATCCCTGAATGACTCATTAGGCTTTTTCTTCAAAGTTTGTATATAGAACCAGTTAGGAGCATTGTCAATGTTGAACCCGAACCGTTCCATAAAATCTGACGCCATATCTATCCAACCTTTCCATTTCCTTGCATCCTGCTCAATATACCATGTTAGGGCTTCTCCAGTGAGACTTCTCATGAAAATTTTCATTCTTATTCTCTCGTCTCTCCCAACTCCCCGCCAGCTTATCACAATACATACGCAGATACGCCTTGGGATCTCCAGTCCCATTATACAATTCAAACTTTGGAGGTTTGTACCCCTCTGGTAACTCCACATCAGGGTGTACACATAAGTCCTCATAACTGAGCCTCCTTGACCATTTGCTTCCCTCAAGTTGCTTCAGCCTCTCAATCATAGATTGCATCATAGGGTCCTTTTCTGAAGGGTCAGGTGCATACTGAGGATAAGTGAATGGGGTTGTTTCGACATAGATGGGGTTCATAGAGTTGCTACCGGATGCTTGGTTGTAGGATGCGTTAGCGAGAGACGTATGTAGGTAAGTGGGATATTTAGTATTTTAGACATGTTGAGTGGGATACGTGGGATTTGGAGTATTGTGTGTATTTTGAGGAAGGGGAAGGTTTTGGATGTTTTGGGAAAAAGAATGGTTTTGGATGTTTTTGGGAGGAGGAAGATTTTGGGTGTTTTGAGGAAGAGGGAGGTTTTGGATGTTTTGAGGAGGGGGAAGATTTTGGATGTTTTGAGTTAAGGGCATTTGATGGCTTGGGGTAGAGGTTTGGGATTTTGCACCACTACGACTTTCCACTTGTGGTTCGAGAGGAGTATTGAGGGTAACAGAAAGATTGGCTAAGTTGCGCACTTGCGCTAATTCTCCTTACAGTTCAAGAATCTGTTGTCCCATTCTTATGATAATTTCGTTTTGTTTTCTCCCTCTGTGCTTTTGTCTGTGGCGCTATTGTTATCTCCCATTTTCTCTTTATCTTTCGAACTTGTAAGAGGAGGAGGAGGAGGAGGAGCCCCTTTTGATCGTGTGTGATAGGCCAGAGTGCACAAATCAACCTTTGGGAAAGGGGAAGAAAAACAAACAACAAAATCCAAAATTAGTGCGTTAGTGGCATAAGGAAAGTAATAAAAACAACACATTGTTCGACGTTTCCTATTTTGGGTGCCTCTTTTGAGCCAGAGGTGGGCCTATCGTTGTTTGAGAGATAAATATGTCATAAGATAATGCCATTTGCTCATAAAATAAACCCCAATAGAATTGAAAATTCATTAAACTAAATTGTCTCAAAAATCGAAAATACAAAGAAATTTTAAAGAACTAAACTAAATTCTGAAAACATCTTCTTCCTTGTCTTCTTTTTTGTAGGCATCTAAAGTTTTGTCAAAACGATGGCGGCCGGTCAGGAGATATGATAGTGCCAACGTTCCTCCCAGGTTTCCCATGCTAAGACACTCTTTTCCTTGTCGATCAAATTCCTTACGGAGTTCTTGCACTTTTTCCTCTACGCTTAGAGCGCGTTGCTTCCAAAATTCTAGTTCTTTGCCCATTTCTGCTATCTCTTTTGCATTATCATCATGCAATTGACGATGTCGTGTCTCAGATTCCAAAGCCCTTTTCTTAAACTTGCGGTATAGGACCTGCGCCTCAGCTTCTTTGTCATTAACCTCTTTGCCCCTTTTGACGCTTGAATTCACACTGTTTTTCAAGTCAGCGTGCAACCATTCAATATAGCCTACAACATAGCCCGCTTGATATTTGTCTGATTCGATACTCTTTTGGTCCAGAAAAGTCTTCTTGCCCCATGTTTTGGTAATATCAGTAGCATGCGTAATCCTGTTATTATGATAATCCACATCGTCTTGCCCCATGTTTTGGTAATATCAGTAGCATGCGTAATCCTGTTATTATGATAATCCACCCGATGTTCATCCATGTTGTTCACCTTTGGTATTATTTGTTTCCTGCCTGCTTGCCTCATTACTCTTGCAGGAGCATAGGGTTGAAGGCCATGAAGTACCATCAAAATCAAGTAGACTTGATATTGAGTGTATATCACAAAGTTCGTAGTTGGAAACCAGTCAAACATCCATTGAACAGAATCTTCAGTCAAAGCGCTTAGCATCTGTCCCCACTTTTCTACCTTATTTGGTCGTTTGATTCTTGTGACCCCCATGGTAACTCGAAACTGATGTGCAACAATATTGTCAGTCCCAGTTGGTGTACGCATTCTTTTTACCCCATGTACCTTTTGAAGGTGTTCAATCAACCATAACTGTAACAACAAATTACATCCTTTAAATCGTCTGGCCCCATTCTTGCAACAACCCAGGGCCCGATAGATATCAGCTAGGATCATAGGTACAATCGTGCACGGGCCTTTGTCAATCCCGTTACACAAAGCATCGGCCACCGTGATTAAGCGGGTGTGTACGACTTCATCTGCCCCATTTGGGAAGACCACCATTCCTAAGAAGTAGACGATAAATGCAAAAATTCTCTTACTTTCCCATGCCTTAGGATCAGGACTCTCCGCTTCATATGCTTGCCGACTATGACGATGTCCAAACTTATCAAACAGATGACTTCCCAGAATCTTGGATTTCATCACATACGACACCATCATACTTCCTTGAAGCCCCAACTTGTCTCGAACCTCTTCTAAGGTGACACTTTTCGGAATAATGACCTCAGTTTTAGGCCAACTCTTCTTCGGCAACAAATTCATATCTTCGACATACCCTCCGATTTCCTCAAGAAGTGGGGTCATCTCAACATCGCCGAACCTGAACACAGACCTTTTCTCATCCCAAAATGCAGTAGCAGCCTCAATAAGTTCCCGACACGGGGTGACATCCATAAGAGATGGCAAGCTCCCCAATACCTTTCTTACTGCAGCTTGTCTGTCTAAACCCAAGTCTAGCCACCATGACTCCATCTGCTTTGGCATGCACCAAACCATACTGAACCTCGGATATGATGTAGGTGGTGCCATTGAACCTGGAGAACAAAAGGTTAGCCTACCCTACCCCCAAAGAGCAAATGACAACACTTAGACATATTTATCTCTCAAAAATGCACATAAATTATGAGGGCGTCCTTTTCGGGATTGTGAAATCCCTTAGAACTTAGGGCATGATTTTCTTAGCATAGCATCCTAGGCTTTAAGATGCCTATTTCTTTACTAAGGAATAGACGGACGGGATCTAGGAACAAGAGTGATTTTTGACACGGTTCCCTCAAGCGGACAACTTGAGAGTGGGAAAGCTCATGACTGTCGACGCACCGCTGATCGACCGATTCACGAGACATTCCCATAGGGTGTTTTTTTAGAATGCGAACGTCCGTGCAACCACGCAACTGTTCTTAAAAAAAAATAACGGAGGTTCCAAGTGGAGGAAAATATGAGCGAAATGCCATTTGTATATAAAGCAGTAACAAATAACAAATAATAGCATGCTTGGGATAATATAAAAAATAAACAAATAGGAAAAGCAAGATAAATGCATAATTTAAAGATAAGAAATTGCATATAAACAAATAAAAGGGGTAAGGAAAGGGATTGACATGGAAGAAATTAATTAAAATAGTGGAAAAAAGGGATGGAATATAGCATGATCAATAAATTAAAACACGAAATTAATAATAAAGTAATAGACCCAAATAGCTTAAAATCCACATAACATACAAAATCGTATTGGTTAGAACCTAAGCATCCCCAGCGGAGTCGCCATGCTGTCGCGCCCCATTTTTCTCGCGAAAAGCGGGATTCGACGTGACAAACTCTTTTTGGGATTTTAAGAGTGAAGAGTCGCCACCTAACGAATTAAGGTGTGTTAGGGCACCATTAAGACTAATTAAGATTAATTAGCTATTAACCTATGTCAACCAAAAATTCGGATAAGGGTTCAGGTTACCTAGAAAGGAAGGTGTACCTTTCGAGGTCCACAAATGTGGGTCCCGGCTGAACTTGTATGTTATGTGGGTAAACCTATGTGATAAGCAAGGGTCGATTAATTAATTTACTAACCTAATAGTGACTAAGCATTTAAACAAGGAAAATAATTATTTATCTAATTAATATAAACCTAAATGATACACATTAAGGAAAATATACATGAAAATAAAATATTAGATAAGCAAAAAGAGAGAAGGATATAATTATATAACTGAAAGATTTATAATAACGAACCTAAACTACCCCAAATAATTTTAAGACATTCAAAAAATAAGATAAAGAAAAAGCCGATTTAGAAAAGCCTTTAGACAATGGGTTAATTTTAGCCTATTCGGATCAGCGCCCGGCTTATTAAACAATGTCATATGTTGCATTGTCGAATTTGCTCGGGGCGACTTACATCATTTCTGATTTTTCTACCTACCCCACCTAGTTGGGTTATTAGTCTTAGAGGCGTTCTAAAGAAAGCGATAAAAACTAACGTTCCCTAAATTGCCTACCCGTCCCAACTTAATGTCCAAGAGGCGTTGGACTTACTATTTTCGGGTAAGGATCTAGACAAGAAAAGCTTAGGCCGCTTAATTAGACCCGAAATTCACGTCATACAAAACAAACAGGACAAACAATTAGCACGTAAAAATTTCAAGTAAGCCTCTGGATTAACTAGGGGGTTATTAGCATGTTTTAAAAGGGACAAATATTTATTTTATATGATTTAAACCTATAGGCATGATTTCTAAGCGAGACGTATTAATTAAGGTACCAAAAATTTAAATTAATATGCTAAAACTTAATGGACAAATGCCAAAAAATAATTAGCAAATGCCAAAATTTATTCTATAATGCTAAAAATTAGCTAAAAAGTACTAAGATTTATTCCTTTTAAAATGCTGGAACTTAACTAAACATGCCAAATTTTTTTTTTTTTTTTTTTCTATATGCTGGAAATAAAATTAAGGATACTGAAAAATTAAATTAAGTGCTGAAAATTAATTTAAATATGCTGAAAATAATTTGTATGTGCTAAAAAACAATTACTTTAAGGGTGCGGAAACTAAATTAAATGTGCTGGAAATAAATATTTATATGTTAAAAATTAATATTTAAATGCTGGAAATTAATTTTAAGGTGCTGTAAAATTGATTGGACATGCCGGAAAATATCTCAATATTCTGAAAATTACCTTAATATGTTGAAAAATTAACTTTTAAAATGCTGGAGGATTAATTTAACATGCTGGAAATCAATAAAAGGTGCTGGAAGTTAAATTTAAAGTGCTGAAAAATAATTTTAAAATGCTGGAGATTAATTTTATGTACTGGAAATTAAATAAACATGCCAGAGATTAATTATTATATGCTGAAAAATTATCTAAACTTTGCTGAAAACTATTTTACATAAATGCTGAAAAATTAATATTTTTTTAGTTACTTTTTAGATGCTGAAAATTAGTAAATATACCAAAGTGTTTAAACATTCTAAAAAAAAAAACTGAATAAACATGCTGAAAATTAAGTAAACATGCTGGAATTAAATTATATATACAAAAAATCAGTTTTAGCATGCCAAGAACGCGCTTAAATTAATTCAATACGTCCAAAGGTTAGTTAATGATCTAAAATGATTTCTAAGCGATAAACATAATTAATTAATTATCCTAGATTGTTTGCCTAATTGATAACATAATTTAATTAATACATGCAATTTGTTGAATAATCCTATGGGCATGGTTTCTAATCGTTAAAACACTTAGCACATAGAATCCCCACCCCATAGCATCCCCAATCTTTATTACATTAGCAAAGTTTATACAATCATTATTACAACAACTGAATGAATGAAATAGGAAAAAATGAACTAAAGATTTGAGCTAATCAGAAGCCTCTCAAGCCCCGCCAATCCTAGGCAAACTCTTCATTATAAACTAATATGCACCCAATAAGGTACCTGTTAAACAGAACAAGTGTGCAACAAACAAGCCAATAGAAGTGGACATCGAAACATTTTTTCGACATTTAATAAGAATCAAACAAACATGGGCGTTGAGACGAACAATCTGAAAGGCTATAGCATGTTATCACTTAAGATAGTTTAAGGAACACACTAAAACAAGATAGCAAAATATAGAGGATATTATCATACACATTCCGAATATGTAAATAAGAAAACTAACCGGTTAATAGTAGTGACTAGGGGGGGAAATACCAAACTTTCAATGTTTTCCAGAATCCTAGCAAGAGCGAGGCATGCGACCAACCAAGAGTTTTGAAAGTTTTAAGTGTGGAAGTAGTAATGCTAAAAACCTGTCCTTAGTGAATGACCCAGGGGGTCTTTATATAGGCAAGGGTGTACAACTTAAAAGGAAAAGGAAAATATTTGGGAATCAATTTGGAAAATTAAAAAGGAAAATAAATATTCACCATAATCAATTAAGTAATAAAAATCTTTTCCTTAAAGAGTTGGCTGAATCAATTTTACAGTAAGGTTGTCATATATTCAACAAAGGAAGGAAAAATCAATTAGGGCAAATACTACGGTTTAAGACTTACCAAAATTAACGAAGTATAAAGTCATAAGGATTTAAAATAAGAAAAGTGAATAAAAATGGGTGTAAATATTCTAAAGTTTCCATAATTACACAAGCAAAATCTCTTTATACTGCCTAAGGCCAAAAGATCATCCCAAAACAGACGAGTGACGCGTACAATGCATTAATATAAAAAAGATCCTCTAATTGTCATGCCAAATACTTAAGGGCGTCTAGAAACAAACAAGGTCGCGAGCCTAGCTTAATACATGATATCTTATTACTAATATCACCACAATTAATTGAGTTAACGAACAAGAATGCAAATACTTCAAACATGGATAAATCAACAGCCGATTTGAAAATTTAATAAAACTTGACAGAAATTGGGGCTTTTAACATATGATAATCTAAGCACATTAACAAACATAAATTATAAAGAATTGAGCCAAACATCTCAAACAAGCTTCGTTAATTTTAAATCTAAGAAACGGTCAAGAGGGCTAAAAAAAAAAAAGATTTGAATAAGAAATCAAACCTGGGGATGGATTCTTACCAAATCCATCGCGAATAAACTTGATGTTTTTGATGAAACTTGACCGGAGCACGGCGAGATTCGTCAATGGTTTGTCGATAAGAGATGAGCGGAGATGGATGACGGTGACGAGGGCGGCGCTGGCTGGTTTTCCGACCAGCGACAGCAGTGGTGTGATGGTCGGTAGTGGTTACGTGTTGGGGTTGGCCGGTGAGTACAGCGGTGTTCGCCGGAGTGACGGAGGCGGCTGGTGGATGTGGTTCTCCGATCGGGTTCGGAGGTTGAGAATTTGATAGGGTGAGGGAGAAAGAGAAGGTGCGACTGAGTTGGGAGAAGAGAGAGATCTAAAGAGAAGATAGAGAGAGTTGAGGCGGCTGGTGTGGGTGTTCACCGGCAGGAGCTCATGGTGGCTTGCCGGTGATGGGAGTTGAGGGAGATCGGTAGAGAGAGAGTAGAGAGGAAAGGGTTTTGCGGCTGTGGGGGTATGGGAAAATAGATTAGGGTTTGGGGGTAGGGTGTAGTTGAAAAAGGGAAGAAAAGATATAATTAATCTGAGCCGTTAGATCATATTTGATCTACGGCTAAGATTAAAATCAGGATATGGGTCAAATCCGGGTCGGATATGGGTCAGAAATTGGGTTTGATAAAAATTGAATTTGGGGATTTTAATTTGGGGTTAAATCAAAATCAATTTAGGTTAAAATTGGTATAAAATTGGGGTACAAAATGGCTAAAAGTTAAATAAATTAGGGGAATTGAATTAGACTGCTATTTCATAAATAAATCAAATCAATGCCATAAAATCATTATGTAATGTATTATTTAAAATTGGCGATAAATAACAATTGAAAAATAGATTATGTACTTGTAAATTATGAATACGAATTTTAATAATAACGCTATAATAATAATAATAATAATAATAATAATAATAATAATAATAACAATAATAATAACAATAACAATAACAATAATAATAATAATAATAATAATAATAATAATAATAATAATAATAATAATAATAATAATAATAATAATAATAATAATAATAATAATAATAATAATAATAATAATAATAATAATAATAATAATAATAATAATAATAATAATAATAATAATAATAATAATAATAATAATAATAATAATAATAATAATAATAATAATAATAATAATAATAATAATAATAATAATAATAATAATAATAATAATAATAATAATAATAATAATAATAATAATAATAATAATAATAATAATAATAATAATAATAATAATAATAATAATAATAATAATAATAATAATAATAATAATAATAATAATAATAATAATAATAATAATAATAATAATAATAATAATAATAATAATAATAATAATAATAATAGTGATAGTAATAGACTATGTATTTGTAAATTATGAGAATGCATATTTGAGAAAAATAATTTAATAAATATTTATAAAATTATGTAAAATATTATATTTAAATTAGTAAATTATAAAATTAAATGTTAAAAGTAAATTGCATACTTTTAAAATCGTGAATGAGAAATGCCAAACTTATTTTATAACAAAATAATTAAAAAGTTTTTAAAAATTAATATTTGATGAAATAGCAGTCTGGGAGAAATATCGGGAGGCCAAAATTGGGTGTCAACATCCGTCTTATATGACGAGATTTACCGTTATACATCATGCTCCCTGCCCTACCTATTGCCGCTTGACTATCACAGTGTATGCATATTGGTGCCAATGGTTTGGGCCAATAAGAAATATCTTCCAAGAAATTTCGGAGCCATTCAGCTTTTTCACCGTCTTTATCTAATGCGATAAATTCAGATTCCATAGTAGAGTGGGCAATACAAGTCTGTTTGGATTATTTCCAAGAGACTACTCCTCCACCTAAAGTAAACACATATCCACTCGTGGATTTTACTTCATTTGATCCTGTGATTTAATTTACATCACTATATCCTTCAATTACCGCTGGATATTTGTTGTAATGTAGAGCAAAGTCTTGAGTATGTTTTAGATACCCCAAAACTCTTTTCATTGCCATCTAATGAGTTTGATTGGGATTACTCGTGTACCGACTTAATTTACTAATAGCGCATGCTATATCCGGTCGTGTACAATTCATGATATACATCAAACTTACCAACACTCTTGCATAATCCAATTGTGAATCACTTTCACCTTCATTCTTTTGAAGTTGAAAGCTCACATCTAATGGAGTCTTGGCAATATTGAAATCCAAATACTTGAACTTGTCAAGTACCTTTTCAATATAATGAGACTGTGACAATGCCAACCCTTATGGAGTTCTATGAATTCTTATTCCTAAGATCACATCCGCAACTCCAAGGTCTATTATATCAAACTTTCTCTCAAGCATTTGTTTCGTAGCATTTATGTCAGAAATGTCTCTACTGATGATCAACATGTTATCCACATACAAACAAACAATGACTTTGTGATTTGGAGTGTCTTTAATGTAAACACATTTATCACATTCATTTATTTTGAATCCATTTGCCAACATGGTTTGGTCAAACTTTGCATGCCACTGTTTGGGTGCTTGTTTTAGTCCATAAAGTGACTTAACAAGTTTGCACACTTTCCTTTCTTTACCAGGAACCACAAAACCCTCAGGTTGTTCCATGTAAATTTCTTCCTCTAATTCTCCATTTAAGAATGTTGTTTTCACATCCATTTGATGGATTTCAAAATCATATACCGCGGCTAATGCAACTAACATCCGAATGGACATTATCCTTGTTACTGGCGAGTATGTGTCAAAATAGTCAATGCCTTCTTTTTGTCTAAAGCCTTTCACTACAAGTCTTGCCTTGTATTTGTCAATAGTACCATCAGCTTTCATTTTCCTTTTGAAGATCCATTTAGAACCTACAGGTTTATTTCCTGGAGGAAGATCAACCAACTCCCAAGTATGGTTGCTCAAGATTGAATCAATCTCACTATTGACAGCCTCTTTCCAAAAGGATGAGTCTGCAGACGACATCGCTTCTTTAAACATTAGAGGATCATTTTCAAGAAGAAATGTTATAAAATCTGATCCAAAGGAAATCGATGTTCTTTGACGTGTACTACGCCTTGGATTCTCTTCATTATGTTCATTCTCCCTTAGTTCATCCCTAGGTCATTTAGACCCTTCACTAGACAACTCTCGTCTTGTCTTGTACGGATAAATGTGTTCAAAGAACTCAGCATTATCTGATTCCATTAGAGTATTCTCATGGATATTCGAATGTTTGGATTTATGAACCAAAAATCGACATGCTTTACTATTTGTAGCATATCCGATGAAAATACAGTCCACAGTCTTTGGTCCTATTTTCAACCTTTTAGGTATAGGAACTTAGACTTTGGCAAGACACCCCCACACTTTGAAATATTTCAAATTGGGTTTCCTTTCTTTCCATTTCTCATATGGAATAGATTGTGTCTTTCTATGGGGCACTCGATTGAGTATGCGATTAGCTGTAAGGATAGCTTCCCCCCACAAGTTTTGTGGCAAACCTGAACTTATTAGTAAGGCATTCATCATTTCCTTCAATGTTCGATTTTTCCTTTCCGCAATCCCATTTGATTGAGGTGAATACAGGGCTGTAGTTTGATGGACAATTCGATTTTTCAAACATATCTCCGCAAAAGGAGATTCATATTCTCCACCCTGATCACTTCTTATCATTTTGATCTTTTTATCCAACTGATTTTCAACTTCAGTTTTATATTGCCTAAATGCATCTATTGTCTCATCCTTACTATTCAGCAAATAGACATAACAAAATCTAGTGCAATCGTCGATAAAAATTATGAACTACTTTTTCCCACCACGAGATAGTGTCGACTTCATATTACAAATGTCTGTGTGAATTAAGTCTAAGGGATTGGAATTCCTTTCAACAGACTTATACTAATGCTTAGCATACTTAGATTCAACACATGTTTGACACTTTGATTTACTGCACTCAAAGTTAGGCAAAACTTCTAAGTTAATCAGTTTTCGCAAGATTTTATAATTGACATATCCTAAACGTTCATGCCATAAATCATTTGACTCAAGTAAGTAAGAAGAACCAGAACTTTTATTCATATTAATAGTCATTACATTGATCTTAAGAAGACCCTCAGTAAGGTAACCTTTGCCTACATAGACTTCATTCTTACTGATTACAACTTTGTCTGAAACAACTACACATTTGAAACCATTCTTAGTCAGAAGTGAAGTAGAAACCAAGTTGTTTCGCAACTCCAGAACATGAAGGACATTGTTTAGTGTCACCACCTTGCCTGATTTCATCTTCAAACAAACCTTGCCTGTTCCTTCAATCTTTGCCGTAGCGGAGTTGGCCATAAATATCGTCTCATCATCTTGAGCTGGAGCATATGATGTAAATAGTTCTTTGTTGGCACACACGTGGTGGGTGGCACCTGAATCAATCCACCACTCTCTAGGATTTTTAACAAGATTGCATTCCAAGAGCATAGCACACAGATTGTCTATTTCTTCTTTGGATTCAGCCATGTTTGCTTGGTCCTTTTTTTTGCCCTTCTTCGGAGCCCGACAATCAGTAGACTTGTGGCCAGCTTTTCCACAATTAAAGGAATTTCCTTTGAATTTCTTCTCAGGAGGATTGCCTTGTTGTGCTTGTGCTTTATTTCTCTTCTTTGATTTGTTGGGATCTTCTTCCACAATATTTGCTCCATTTATCGTAGAGTTCCCACGAGACCTCTTCTCAGCTGCCTTATTGTCTTCTTCAATCCTCAACCTCACAATGAGGTCTTCAACTGACATCTCCTTTCGCTTATGCTTTAAGTAGTTTTTAAAATCCTTCCACAAAGGTGGTAACTTTTCGATTATAGTAGTTACTTGAAAAGCATCGTTCACAATCAAACCTACAAAGAAGGTTAAGTGAACATTAATAACATTCTTAAAATGTTTAACAAAGGCATTATCTAAAATTATACCTTCTGCAAGGAGGTCGTGAATAATGACTTGCAACTCTTGGACTTGGGTAACTACAACTTTACTGTCTACCATATTAAAGTCCAAGAATTTGGCAACAATTAGTTTCTTCATTCTGGCATCCTCTGTTTTGTACTTCTTTTCTGAAGCATCCTAGAGGTCTTTTGAGGTCTTCATCATGCAATACACATTGTATAGGTCATCTTGTAGGCCACTCAATATGTAATTCTTACATAAAAAATCCGAGTGCTTCCAAGATTCAGTTACTACAAAGCGATCCTTTTCTGGAGCATCCACCGGCAATACAGGAACACTTTCTGTGATGAACTTTTGCAGACTCAAGGTAGTCAGATAAAAGAACATCTCCAGAAACCAAAAATACAGATTATATTAAATTCCTTAAGATTATTGTTTTCGGGTACAAATATATGTATTTTAATCAACAAGAGCTTCAAATTTAAGTTCAAGAACAATAAAGAAGTTCAACAACTTCAAACACAAGTTCAACAATAATGAACTATCAAAATGAAGTTTCTACTATTTTCTGAAAAATAGCAAAACCGTAAGAAAGAAGATGAAACAGAAAATTTAGAATCAAGTCCACCAAATTCACGGTGTGTCCTTAAGGAATTTATTCCCCTCAAGTACCCGAGGTTATGGAATCTTTACTCCCAGGATAAAATGATTCACTTCAGTAGAATAGTGGTACCTCAAATTCTATCGAACCTCGAACGCACTCAATGATTTCTTGATCACACTTGAGTTTTTTCAAAAAGAAGATAGTGATTTTCATTCACAAATTTTCATCATTATACCTGAGGAAAAATTCAGGTATTTATAGACAAAAGGTGTTGCTTCAGAAGAGAAGCAATGGTTCCAGAAAATTGCCCTGTTTCAGACCTACGGGACCACCTGCGCCTGCAGGTGGTCGACCTGCGCCCGCAGGTCACAAATGGCGCGCAGCAGAGTCAACTGCGTTGGCCACCTGCGTCCGCAGGTGACGACCTGCGCGTGCAGGTCGTCTTTTCGCTTGAAACAGTGTGTCGTCTGCCTCGAAGGGTTGCGTCCCTTCGAGGTGCGTTGTGACATGCGTCCGCACATGCCATGTGCGTCCGCAAATGGAGAAAAATCATTTCTTATCGGATTTTTGGATTAACATATCACTATTTTTCAAGCTTTAAATGAACTTTGTCCAAAAAAATAATCTCTCAATCATTTGCTAAATCCAAAGCCGAAGCCGAAGCCGAGCGAGCGACGACGACGCGAGGCTTGTCTTGTTTTTGCCTTACTATCCATATGAAGGAATGCATCTCAATATATGCATAAGAATATTTCTTTCTCCCACCAATGTGGGAGAACTTTATATCTTAAAAGTGAACTACACATTTCACTTTTCCTCCAATTTTTCTTCTCTCCATTTTCCATTCACAATACTTAGAACCCAACAGTTCCAACTTTAACCTCAAAGATCAAGCAGATCTCCCGAATTAGACAGGGAAGTTTTCCTTTCATTTATTTGGGATGCCCTATTTTTTTTATAATAGGAACAAGATCTCCCACTATAGCTTCATGGTAAAAAAAGATTGCCAACAGAATCAAGTCTTGGTAAGGAAAGATTTTATCTCTTTGGGGGTAGGGCAGTACTTGTATCACATGTGTTACAGAGCATGCCTCTTCACTTAATATATGCTTTAAACCCCCCCACCCCACCCCACCCCCCCACCCCAAGGATAGTCACACAGAATGCTTATCAGCTTTTTCGAGAAAATTCAGAGTAAAGAGAGAAGAGACACTGGGTGACATAGGAAGTTATGCGTTTTCCAAAATTAAAAGATGAAGGTGGAATTGACTTTAGATCCATGCATGACATGTCCAATGCCCTATAAAGTAAGCTATGGTATCATTTTAGAGTGACTACATAGCAAATAAGTACAGTAAAAAATTACACCATGTGATTGCTACCAGGAAAGAAGCTTCGGCTATTTGGAAGAGGATGCTAACAGTTAGAGAATTGATAGAGCACCAAATATTATGGTAGATTAGAAGGGGAGAGTCAAGTTTTTGGTTTGAAAACTAGACTTTACTAGGTGCCTTATACCATGTATTACTAGATGCATTAAATGATGAAGAGATTGAGGTAAGAAACTTTGTTGAGAATAGAGTATGAAATGAGACTCTCCTAGCAGAATACCTATCATAGGACATAGTGCAGTTCATTATAACCAATATTGTTCCACCACAAGATGATACAGAACTGGACAAGCCAGTTTGGATGTTAGAACAAAATGACACTTTTTTTGTAAGAAGTGTCTGACACTACATAAGGCATAGGGAGGAAAAGGAAGAGATTTTTAGATTTATGTGGGCTAAAAAACTTCCTTTTAAAATGACATTTACACTATGGAGGACTTGGAAGTTTATGTTGCCTATAGATGAGGTGATTAAGATGATGGACATTAGTTTTCCATCAAGATGTTGCTGTTGCACCAGTCCTAATATGAAGACAATGACATACGTTTTTTTAACCTCTCCTACAACTGCAAAGCTATGGAGATTGTTTCTACTTGTTCAGGTATTAATTGTGAAGGACAACAATTATCTCAACTAATTGGTAAATGGTGGACTATACAATGCTCTGAGAGGCAGGAGCAAGTGATGATTGCTATCCCTAGTATCATCATATAGGAACTTTGAAGAGAGAAACACTTTAAACCATGATAGAAGAATCAGCTTTGATAGACTAATACATCAAGTAAATAACAACATATGGCAGTTGGTCAGAACTAATCATCCTAAAACGCAGAATATCCCATCACAGTGGCTTGAGATCATCACCTATCTGGATAATTACAAGCCTATTATTTATCACAAATTGGTGCATAAAATCCTCCAGCTATTGGTAAATGCAATACAGATGAAGCTAGTAAGGAAAACCCTAGTAAGAGTACATATGCTTTCTGTGCTGGAAGACATACTAGTGACCTAGTATTTGCTCAAGCTGAGGTTATCCCGGACACAACAAACACAGAGGCGGAGGTAGTTGTAATTAGAGATGCTCTTGTTTACTGTGTTGCAGAAGGTTTTACAAGTTGCATCATTGAGACTGATTCACTTTTGATGAAAAATGTGCTAGAAGGCATGTGGACTACACTTTGGAATACTAGCACGATTGTGGAAGATACAAGAGAGTTTATGGAGGTTTGCAGCACCCAGGTAACACACATATAGAGAGAGGGTAATACACTTATTGATTATCTAGCAAATCTTGCTATGGAGGAAACATATAAATTAGAATTTAGGACGTTTTCAGATTTTCCCAAGCAAGGTAAAATCTTGCTTAATCTTGACAAGGTACAAGCTCCTAATATCAGGTTCAGTTTAAAAAAGGTCACGACTAGATGACAACAATTGGAGAAAATTGTTAGTGATTTTTATTTTATGGACTCATACATTAATATATATACATAGATATGCTATTTTTAAAGGAGTTCATTTTATGATCTAATAAAATATTAAAGTATTTGAGCCTAAAATTAAATATCTATTAATATAGGCTTTAATTTAGACAACTAGAAATCCGTTAATCTTTTCTTATGTCTGATGGAGACTTATTGAAAAGGTGTTCTTCAGAATCTTTAAAAAGATACGGTCCCTCAACCAGAAAACACACTTTTCTTCCTTTTCCCTCTATCTCAGAAAAAGAACACCAAAAAAGCAATCTTCAAGGTTTAGAAGATCTTGTCTTCTTCAATCAATTATTACAATGAAATAAATGTTCGTACTCATACTATTTTTGTAGATTATTATCCTTGTCAAATAATTTGCTTGTGATCTTATGACAATTATATAAAGTTCTCCTACAAGTGATATGAACGCACAATCTTGTTAGATCATTAGACATGATTTTTAGTATTTTAGAATACGAAAATATTGTGCTCTTCAAAATTGAAAAGTTTTCTATTCGTTATTTTTTGGGGGGGAGGGGGCGAACCAGAATGCAAAATGTCAATTTTTGGTTGAAAACCTATTGTTAGCCATGAAATCTTATTTGGTTCCTTAATTATTATTTTAATTTCTTAAAGGGATGAAAATATTATAATGGGTGTATAGTTGACTTTCTTTCGACGTGATCTCAACTTGAATTTGATAAAAGTTTGAGTTTTATACTCTCATTTTTAAATTCGAAAGTCTTTGAGAATTACATTGGTGAATTGACTTTCATAATAAAGATTGAATTGCTTGTTTCAAATTTAAGGAAAAGGAGAGTTTTTTTTCTTCTGAAGCAAAGATATTTTTGTGGTATTTTATTAGAAATTTTTAAAGAATTGTTAAAACAACAATTTGACAGATTTTTCCTTTTTTGTTTTCTTTTGAGAAACAAATTTTGCAAGTTTTTCTTACAGCGGTTTCTTTTCCTTTCAAGTTGATTTTTAAAGTTTTTTTTATTGCTATTATTTAGTTTGTGCTTCTTGTTGAATAAGTGAGTAGATCAATATGGTGTCAAAGTAACTTTTATTGTGTGAAATTTATTTATTTTAAACATGTAAGCATGTCTTATTTATGCGAAATAATTATTCCAAAGAAAAATTATTTTGGTCAGATTATGGATATTCATGAATATGTGATACATTTGTAACGCATGCTAGTAATGTGTCGATCCAAAGAAAGGGATATTATTAGACCGTTTTAGTAATCAATGTTTATGAACTATGCATAAGAGTGTTGGGATATATACTATTAACCATGCATGTGTTTTGGATATAGTATTTATCATAGAAAAATTATTTATTTATTTTTAATAAAGAATTAAATTGATCATATATTCGGCTATGTGTCTATTTACTTATATAGTAGATGATTTTGTGTATAGAATTTAGCTTATACATGGAAGATTAAATCATCGGTTTTTATAAGTATAAATATTATGTTCCCAATCAAAGATGAAGCTGGACAAACATCTTGATGATTATAGCACAAGATTAAATATAATCTAATCTTGATTATGGGAGTGGTCATATTCCAACTTCTTGTGCTAGTTGTCACGCCCCGAACCCTATCGGGATGGATTGGCACTCGTAGCCGACAAGGCCCGAGAGAACCAAGCTCTGCTTACATTCATTCATATGCATGCCATAAGAAACACCACCATCACATAAGAACATAATAGTCTAACATCGAAAATCATGGAACATGTAAGATATATATATTGACATATAAGAAACTTGGCCGACATAGCCATCAAGTCAAATGACACACATCTCTTCTCTTCACATTACTTCACATACCCACGTACGTCTACAAAAGCCTCTAATAGAAGTACATACATGACCAACCTACATTCGGGACAAGCCCCGCTTTACATCACATTCACAATACCAAAATACATGTACAACTGAGACACGGGAAGCCCCGAACTAACTGGAGCTCACCAAAGGTCAATAGAAGTTCTGCAGCTCACTGGGGAGGTCTACTAGTGCGTGCGCCTGCAGCAAGTAAGGTAAATCCCCCAAGAGGGGTCAGTACGAAGAATGTACTGAGTATGTAAGGCTGAATGAAACTATATGATACATAAAGACTTCAATGAAATCAAATGTAAATGCGTACTCAATAAGGCTAAGTCATCAATTTGTATATAAAGAGATATGCACATTATGAATTACTTTCTTTTCTTTACTTTATACTCATTCGATCATTCACTCATTCCTTTATCCATCACTCATTCATCCAATCATATAATGCCCTGGCCCCAAGCTGATCAGTGGGTAATCACTAGTAATCGGGATCGACCCATGCTAGGCTTTTCCTTTGCCCCTGGGATACCACCCGTAGCGGAATCGACCCATGCTAGGTGTTCTTCTCACCCCTGGGATACCATCCGTAAATATTAGGATAGACCCATGCTAGGTTATTTAACCCCTGGGATACCACCCATGAAACATCTCTCTTCTTTACAACATCACTTCTTTAATCTTTGAAATAGCTCAATCAATAGTTACTTCATTTTGGGAACTTTTAAATATAACATTATTGGAACTTGGAACCATGTTTATGATTATGTGACACATGAATGATAATAGACCAAGAATGAGATATATGTGATTAACAATAAATGATAACTCAAAATGAAATACCTAAGGACAATTCGGAATGGAGTAAATACCATGACAAGGTGAATACTATATGTTGCAGAAGGATACGGAAAGAGTAACCTTACATACCTTAATTTCCTCAATAAGAATCCACAATCCTAACGAATATAATGATCCAGTCCCTTACTCTACAATACAAGTACATAACGAAAGTTACGTCAACATCTAATCACCTTACAAGTTGTCACGACCCAAATGGCCATGAGTGGCACCCACTCTAATACTTCGGTGGGAGAACCATCTAACCCAAAACATTACCCAATCATTGCAGTCAATATTAAGAAGGGGTTATCATAAAAACCAACTTAATATTAATAAATCCAAAACTAATCTTTAATTATTGCGGAAATCAAACGAACTACTTATTAAAATCCCCAAGACCCGAAAGTCATCGTACAAGAACTTCTAAAATAAAAACCACATCTAGAAGAAATGTCTAAAATAACAAAAGATAAGGAGTGTGTCATTGTCCGAAAGAAGGACAAGAACTAATATGATGATCCATGGCAGCCTGGAGATGAAGTGCTCACCCTTGGATCGAGATCAACTATCAAATGCTAGATATGAGGTAGTGTCTGAGCCTCTGGAACACTTTCTGCACTCAACAAAAGAAGAGTACAGGGTAGTATCAGTACAAGCCACTATGTACTGGTAGGTATCATAGGCCAACTCAATTTAATGACATGTATACAACATAAATCAAATAACAAGTAGATGAGCATCAAAACATAGCAAGTATTCAATAAATCAGTAAATACATTAATGACGGACCAAGCAATGCTTACAAACAATCCACGTAGTCATCAACAATATCACGGAATCAACAATAATACCATAAGTAATAAATATGTCCTTCTCAACCTCACCTTTAGAACACCACTAGGTCATTATCAACTTATTAACCACATGATCTCTCCAAAACCAACACTAATATGTACACACATGCTAAGGGACTTATTTCTGCCCAACTAGTCATGACCTGCAGGGGACAATCTAAGTCCATGTACCGTACCGGCGTGGTACCCGATCCTCCAACAATAAATAATATCAATATCCACATTCGTACCGGCGTGGTACCCGATCCTCCATAACCATATTATGTATATTTTATCAAATTCACACCACCTCTCAGGATGCAACACAATGTACTAAATTTACAAGCACACTTATACTCATAAGGCAATTCGATCAAGTTTAATTTTCAGTAATTGCTCATACAAACATCAACAATCCAAATATCATCAAATTCGAGTATGTCCGAAGACCAATCAACAAGCATCCAATTTAGGAGCATACACACAATTAAATCGAGTCTAAACTCCAATTAAACCATAACCTACCTCAACCGAAGAATCCGAATGCAAGCTAATTTGCAAGTGTCTTGCCTTTCTGTAAAGCTTCTGAATGATCAAAACCTGTTCAATGATTGTCTTATCATTACCTTATCATTGCACTATGATTAATTTCCTAAACCATACATAATTTCTAATAGCACTAAAATTATAACTCACTTTTAAATATGACACTAACATTCTGCACGTTCACCCTCAACCTCACATTCACTGTCCAGTCACTATTAATTCAATCCACAACTTAATTCTAAGAGAATAACAACTTTCTCTCACGTTTCTCATAGCTAAATAATGACAAGACCTAGTAATCATTAGCAGATCATTCTGGTAATCACTAGGACAAACAATTTATTATTTAACCTACCTCATTCCTCATGTACCAAAAATAGAATCTCTAATATAATTCCAACTTCACATCACGATAAATATATAGTTGTAGGAATACATAATTCACTAAAAAGAAATTTTGTGAACCTGAAGCCGCCTCCTCGTTTTTGCATCTATCGTTTGGAATGAAAAACCCTACGTTGTAACTTCTATGCCCCACTTCTCTAATTTCAGATCTTATTATTAATAAATAGGGTAAACCCTTCCCACTTATATTTATTCTTGTATTGGCCACATAAGTAAATAAATAGTAGTTTTGACCCATTAAATCACTAATCAAATAAATTATCTAAAATACCCAAAACTTTTCATAAATCCTCAAAATTTATTTGGAACTCCGTAGAAATAAATCAAATATGTAACTTGATTAAAAAGTACATTCTGAACCTATTGGAATCACTAAAACACTAACCCGGGGTCGTCTTGGTCGAAGGTTGACCGAGATCAAGCTTAACTTTATTAAAACTCGAGAACACAATTAATGACTTAAATCACTTCAAACACCTCAACAATCGGTACTACCCATCTCCCTAAGTCATGAGTCACGTATATGCACAATGGAGAGAGCTAAAATGGGAAAATTCACAATACGACTAAGAGGGTCGTTACATTAGATACCAATTAAACAACCGTTCGTCCTCGAACGGCAAACAAGAAATAATAGGGGAAAATAAGGAATACCTGAATTGGCAAAAAGATGCGGATACTTGCTACGCATGTCTGCTTCGGTCTCCCAAGTGGCCTCCTCAATGGGACGATTCTTCCACTGGACCTTCACAGAAGCAATCTCCTTAGTCCTCAACTTACGGACATCCTTCTCCAGAATAGCAATAGGTTCCTCTTCATAAGAGAGGTGTTCATCTAACAAGACCGAATCCCAATGAATTATGTAGTTACCATCACCATGAAACTTCTTCAACATAGATACATGAAATACGGGATGAACTCCTGACAAACTCGGAGGCAATGCCAATCTATAGGCCACCTTCCCCACGCGCTGAAGAATCTCAAACGGCCCAATATATCTCGGACCGAGCTTACCTCGCTTCCCAAAACGCATAACACCCTTCATGGGTGAAACCTTAAGCAATACCCGCTCACCCTCCATAAAGTGCATATCTCTCACTTTTCGATCAGCATACTCTTTTTGTCTGCTTTGAGCCGCTATAAGTTTCTCCTGGATGAACCTAACCTTTTCAAATGAGTCTCTTAACAGATCAGTACCCCACGGTCTCACCTCAAAAGCATCAAACCATCCAATGGGAGATCTACACCTCCTCTCATATAAAGCCTCAAATGGTGCCATGTCGATACTCGAATGGTAACTGTTATTATATGCAAACTCAGCCAAAGGTAGGAACTGATCCCAATGACCTCCAAAATCCATCACACACGCACGGAGCATGTCCTCCAATACCTGAATTGTTCGCTCGGACTGCCCATCGGTCTGAGGGTGAAAAGCTGTACTAAGGTCCAACCTAGTACCCAACTCCTCATGTAACTTCTCCCAAAAGTTAGAGGTAAATTGAGTACCCCTATCCGAGATAATAGAAATTGGGATCCCGTGCAACCGAACAATCTCCTTAAGATAAATCTTGGCTAACTTTGCTGCATTATAAGTCACCTGAACTGGAATGAAATGTGCAGACTTAGTCAGCCTATCTACAACAACCCATATAGAATCGTATTTCCCCAAAGTCTTGGGAAGACCAACAACGAAATCCATAGCTATCCTCTCCCATTTCCATTCAGGAATGGGCATCCTCTGAAGAGTACCACCAGGCTTCTGATGCTCGTACTTTATCTGCTGACAACTCTGACATTTAGCAACAAAATCAACTATGTCTCGCTTCATCCGACCCCACCAGTAATGCTGCCGCAAATCACGGTACATCTTGGTGGCACCAGGATGTATAGAGTATTTCGAACAATGAGCCTCAGTTAGAATAGTATGAATCAAATCATCAACACGGGGCACACAAACTCGCCCCTTAATCCGCAACACACCCTCACCATCAAGAATGGCCTCCTTGGCCTCACCTTGCAAAACCTTATCACGAATCTTGCTCAACTTAGCATCCTCAAATTGTTTAGCCTTGATTTGATCAAGAAATGTAGACCTTGCCTCTACACTAGCTAGTAATCCTCCTCTTTCAGAAACCTCAAGTCGTATGAATTTGTTAGCTAGAGTCTGAATCTCTCTAGCCAACGGGCGCCTGGTAGCATTCAAATAAGCCAAGCTCCCCATACTCGCTGACTTTCTGCTCAATGCATCGGCTACCACATTAGCCTTTCCTGGATGGTATAGAATGGTGATGCCATAATCCTTCAGCAACTCCATCCATCTACGCTGTCTCAAATTCAAATCCCTCTGCGTGAACACATGCTGTAAACTGCGATGATCAGTGAACACTTCACAACGAACCCCATACAAGTAATGCCTCCATATCTTAAGAGCAAAAACCACAGCTGCCAACTCCAAGTCATGAGTTGGATAATTCCTCTCATTAGGCTTCAACTGCCTCGAAGCATAAGCAATCACATTCCTTTCCTGCATCAAAACAGCACCTAAACCAGAACGTGAGGCATCACAATAAACAATAAAATCCTTACCCTCTACAGGCAAGGCAAGAATAGGAGCAGTAGTCAACAAGGTCTTGAGTTTTTGAAAGCTCTCCTCACACTCATCAGACCAAACAAAAGGTACCTCCTTCTGAGTTAACCGTGTCATATGAGTAGCAATGGAAGCAAATCCTTTCACAAACCTGCGGTAATAACTGGCTAACCCCACAAAGCTGCGAACTTCTGTCACCAAAGTGGGCCTAGCCCAATTCTTAACCGCTTCAATCTTCTGTGGGTCAACCATCACCCCTTCCTTCGAAACCACATGCCCCAGAAAGGAAACAGAAGCCAACCAAAATTCACACTTAGAAAACTTCGCATAAAGCTTCTTCTCTTTTAATAAGCCCAGAACAGTTCTTAAGTGATCCTCATGTTCCTCCTTACTCTTAGAATAAATCAGAATATCATCAATAAAGACAATCACGAAAGAATCTAAGTAGGGTTTAAATATCCCATTCATCAAACTCATAAAAGCAGCCGGGGCATTAGTCAGTCCAAAAGACATCACAAGAAACTCATAGTGCCCATACCTGGTCCGAAATGCGGTCTTAGGAATATCATCAGCGCGAATCTTAAGTTGATGATATCCAGAACTCAAATCAATCTTAGAAAAGATGGATGCACCCTGCAACTGGTCAAATAAATCATCTATACGAGGTAAAGGATACTTGTTACGAATTGTTACCTTGTTCAACTGCCTATAGTCTATACACATACGAAGGCTACCATCTTTCTTCTTTACGAACAAAACAGGAGCACCCCATGGAGAGGCACTCGGACGGATAAATCCCTTACCCAACAAATCCTGCAACTGAGCCTTTAGCTCCCTCAACTCAGCCGGAGCCATCCTGTAGGGCGGAATAGAAATAGGACGAGTTCCTGGCTCTAGATCAATACAGAAATCAATGTCACGGTCTGGTGGCATGCCAGGCAAATCTGCAGGAAACACCCCTTGGAACTCACACACCACAGGAACTGACTCAATAGATGGGACCTCTGCAGTAGTGTCCCGTAGATGTGCTAGGAAGGCCGAACACCCCCTCCCAATCAACCTCTTGGCACGAATAAAGGAAATAAGTTTCATTGAAGCAGGGTTGTAATCACCCTCCCACTCCAATCTATCCATCCCCGGCATAGCCACAGTCACTGTCTTAGCGTGACAGTCTAATATAGCATGATACGGAGACAACCAACTCATTCCCAAAATTATGTCAAAATCTACCATGTCTAGAATCACCAGATCTGCCCAAGTTTGATACCCCATAAACATAACAGAACAAGAGCGGTAAACCCTATCAACAACAACAGAATCACCAACAGGGGTAGACACATGAACAGGAAAGTCAAATAGATCACACACCATGTCCAACCCCACAGCAAAACTGACAGATACATATGAGAAAGTAGAACCAGGGTCAAATAATACAGTAGCCATCCGGTCACAGACAAGAATAGTACCTGTAATAACAGCATCTGATGCCTCTGCCTCGGGCCTGCCTGGAAAAGCATAGAAATGGGCCCTATCACCAGTCTGAGCATCACCTCTGCCGAGCTGAGAACCACCTCGATGGGGTTGGTTACCACCCCTACCTGTCTGGTGACCACCACGCCCACCCTGTGGACGACCTCTTCCATTACCACCACCTCCCCTACCTGCTGGAGCTGGAGCTGGAGCTCTGGGAGTCTGCTGCTGGCCAGACTGACCATACTGTCTGAGATTAGGACAATACTTTCGAATGTGGCCAACCCCACCACACTCATAACATGTACGATCTAAGGTGGGTCGCTGAGCTGAAGAAGATGAAGTGAGGTAATCACCAAAGTTTGAAGACGGCTGGCTAGCCCCTACTGGACCCCCAATAGATACCGGCATCGCTGACTGAATAGGGTGGGCAGGGTATCCCCGCAAACTCTGACCCCTAGAATAAGAACCACTGAAACTGCCCTCTTTGCGAGCCTTCTTTCCTGCTGCCTTGGCATAACCCTCTTGCTTTACACCCTCCACCTTTTTAACAAAATCAACCATCTCCTGAAAAGACTTACCTGAAGATGCCATCTGAAGAGCAGAAATCTGGAGACCTGTGTTCAAACCCTTCACAAAGAGACGGATCCTCTCCTCCTCAGTTTGCAGCAGCTGAGATGAATACCGAGACAATGAATGGAATTTGGCCTCATAGGCCGCAACTGACAAACTTCCCTGCTCAAGATTAGTGAACTCATCCCTTTTCCTGTCCCTCAATGTGCGAGGTACGTACTTCTCTAGAAAAACTGAATAAAACTGAGTCCAAGTCAATGGAGGCGAACCTGCAGCCCTACACTCAACATAAGCTCTCCACCACATCTTGGCATCTCCCTGAAACTGAAAAGTGACCAGTTCCACACCATACCTCTCAACCACCCCCATCTTGTGAACCCTCTCATGACAATCAATAATGAACTCATAGGCATCCTCAGACTCGGTGCCACGAAAAACAGG
This sequence comes from Capsicum rhomboideum, assembly GCA_031232105.1. Classification (NCBI taxonomy): domain Eukaryota; kingdom Viridiplantae; phylum Streptophyta; class Magnoliopsida; order Solanales; family Solanaceae; genus Capsicum; species Capsicum rhomboideum. The sequence continues at coordinate 36,071,831 of CP124716.1, forward strand.
AGGCTTCATCTTGATAAACTTACAAAATAAGTCATGCTCATCTCCAGTCATCACCGGACCTACTACCTGTCTCGGAAAAACACCTGATCCTGACATCTGCTCCATCTGAGGAGCTACAGCAGTAGCATGCTGTAACCCCGGACGCTGAACCCCGGGTACTGCTGGCATAGTCCCGTTTCCTGCTAACCCACTCAGGAAGCTTAGAACTTGCTGAATCACTTCGGAAGACATCTGAATCGGAGTTGTAACTCTCTGGGCTGGTTCTGCCCCATCATGAATCGGAATCTCATCATCCTGCACCGGTATTGCTCCCTCCTCCTCCATCTTAGGCATATCCTCATGTGGAGGAGGAGATACTAACCTCTCCCGAGCCGGTCCTGTGGCTCGAGGCCTGCCCCTGACTGGCGCTGCTCTCCTTCCTCTACCTCATCCTCCCCTCACCTGTCCTCTACCACGAACTGCAGCCCCAACAGCTGGTTCGGGTACCCTTGCTCTTGCTCCATTTCTTCGTGTTCTCACCATCTACGAGAATAAGAATGAAAGAAGTCAGATACCAATTTGTATCACCAGATACCAATTGAAATCAAGTAATAACACGAAAGAAAGAAAAAAATTTGAATTTTCCTAGTGTCCTGTAGCCTCTAGAAGAAAAGTACAGACGTCTCCGTACCGTTCCGCCAGACTCTACTAGACATGTTCTTGTACGACAAGATCGACGAACCTAGGGCTCTGATACCAACTTTGTCACGACCCAAATGGCCATGAGTGGCACCCACTCTAATACTTCGGTGGGAGAACCATCTAACCCAAAACATTACCCAATCATTGCAGTCAATATTAAGAAGGGGTTATCATAAAAACCAACTTAATATTAATAAATCCAAAACTAATCTTTAATTATTGCGGAAATCAAACGAACTACTTATTAAAATCCCCAAGACCCGAAAGTCATCGTACAAGAACTTCTAAAATAAAAACCACATCTAGAAGAAATGTCTAAAATAACAAAAGATAAGGAGTGTGTCATTGTCCGAAAGAAGGACAAGAACTAATATGATGATCCATGGCAGCCTGGAGATGAAGTGCTCACCCTTGGATCGAGATCAACTATCAAATGCTAGATATGAGGTAGTGTCTGAGCCTCTGGAACACTTTCTGCACTCAACAAAAGAAGAGTACAGGGTAGTATCAGTACAAGCCACTATGTACTGGTAGGTATCATAGGCCAACTCAATTTAATGACATGTATACAACATAAATCAAATAACAAGTAGATGAGCATCAAAACATAGCAAGTATTCAATAAATCAGTAAATACATTAATGACGGACCAAGCAATGCTTACAAACAATCCACGTAGTCATCAACAATATCACGGAATCAACAATAATACCATAAGTAATAAATATGTCCTTCTCAACCTCACCTTTAGAACACCACTAGGTCATTATCAACTTATTAACCACATGATCTCTCCAAAACCAACACTAATATGTACACACATGCTAAGGGACTTATTTCTGCCCAACTAGTCATGACCTGCAGGGGACAATCTAAGTCCATGTACCGTACCGGCGTGGTACCCGATCCTCCAACAATAAATAATATCAATATCCACATTCGTACCGGCGTGGTACCCGATCCTCCATAACCATATTATGTATATTTTATCAAATTCACACCACCTCTCAGGATGCAACACAATGTACTAAATTTACAAGCACACTTATACTCATAAGGCAATTCGATCAAGTTTAATTTTCAGTAATTGCTCATACAAACATCAACAATCCAAATATCATCAAATTCGAGTATGTCCGAAGACCAATCAACAAGCATCCAATTTAGGAGCATACACACAATTAAATCGAGTCTAAACTCCAATTAAACCATAACCTACCTCAACCGAAGAATCCGAATGCAAGCTAATTTGCAAGTGTCTTGCCTTTCTGTAAAGCTTCTGAATGATCAAAACCTGTTCAATGATTGTCTTATCATTACCTTATCATTGCACTATGATTAATTTCCTAAACCATACATAATTTCTAATAGCACTAAAATTATAACTCACTTTTAAATATGACACTAACATTCTGCACGTTCACCCTCAACCTCACATTCACTGTCCAGTCACTATTAATTCAATCCACAACTTAATTCTAAGAGAATAACAACTTTCTCTCACGTTTCTCATAGCTAAATAATGACAAGACCTAGTAATCATTAGCAGATCATTCTGGTAATCACTAGGACAAACAATTTATTATTTAACCTACCTCATTCCTCATGTACCAAAAATAGAATCTCTAATATAATTCCAACTTCACATCACGATAAATATATAGTTGTAGGAATACATAATTCACTAAAAAGAAATTTTGTGAACCTGAAGCCGCCTCCTCGTTTTTGCATCTATCGTTTGGAATGAAAAACCCTACGTTGTAACTTCTATGCCCCACTTCTCTAATTTCAGATCTTATTATTAATAAATAGGGTAAACCCTTCCCACTTATATTTATTCTTGTATTGGCCACATAAGTAAATAAATAGTAGTTTTGACCCATTAAATCACTAATCAAATAAATTATCTAAAATACCCAAAACTTTTCATAAATCCTCAAAATTTATTTGGAACTCCGTAGAAATAAATCAAATATGTAACTTGATTAAAAAGTACATTCTGAACCTATTGGAATCACTAAAACACTAACCCGGGGTCGTCTTGGTCGAAGGTTGACCGAGATCAAGCTTAACTTTATTAAAACTCGAGAACACAATTAATGACTTAAATCACTTCAAACACCTCAACAATCGGTACTACCCATCTCCCTAAGTCATGAGTCACGTATATGCACAATGGAGAGAGCTAAAATGGGAAAATTCACAATACGACTAAGAGGGTCGTTACACAAGTGCAAAAGACGACAAAAGTTACATAATTGCCTATAACGTCGTTTTCCCCTTTACAATGAAATTTTGGCATGACCATACCAAAAATATCACAACATGCCATACATTGACCAAACATCATAACCAATAGCATTTCGCAATAAAGCTTCTTCTTTACACTTTCTCATTCACGCCATATCACAAATAATCCATCGAATCACCTTAATACACCTCATAGCACATATCGGCCAAAATCCCACAATTTACACTTTTAGAAAATAACAAGTTAAATAACAAAATCACACCATACATGTTCATATTTTATCCATACCATGCTCCTTCATCAAAACCACAAGTCACCTTTCAAGTTTAATTCACAAAATGGCACATCTTTTACCAAAGGGCAAAAGTGTCCTATTCAACCTTTCCAACACCACCATCATGATCTACACAATAATTCATACATATAATATGATAAATCACAAGAATAAATACTTACCCAAGCTTGCAAAGTGATGGTCTTGTCCAAAGTGTCAAAAGGGATATTGGCCTTAGGGTTTGGAAATGAGAGAAAATGTTTGTGAAAATATCCAAAAGTTATGAGAGTTGTAAAGAATAAAAATCTGATTTTTACCTTTATATAAGCCTCAATTCATCCTTAGCCATTCCTTGGCATTTAATGTCTTGTTTACTTGGTCAATATTGGAAGAATGGGTCATTTTCCTTTGGGCCTTTCCATTTTGGCCTTATTTTGGGCCTCACTTTGGGCCCAATAACACATATTAGCTTAGCCCACTAAAATCAATGTATAATCCATCATATATCTCATGTTTAAAAAATTCCATAACGTCACAACAATATTCACTTACGAGATTCATGTTCGTAGCCTCAATCGCAAAACTAGACATTCTAGCCGTCCATGGCTTAATTGAACATTTTTGGTAATTTCTTGTGTTTCATGGTTTGATCATGTGGAAGTGTATCGAGGTATTTGAAACCTTAACAACGCTAAAAGAACTCCAAGGAACCAAAATAAACCATGGAAGAGTCGACGTTGCATTGCATCGCAAAACGAGCTCGGAAAAGGCCAAGTTATTGTGCCTTGCGCCACTGCTGTAAAACAGGGCAGTGGCGCAAAAATTGCTGCCCCTATGAACCTGGAGGCTCGTTCCACACCACCTAAAGCAAGGGGTGGCGCGAGATTTTCTGCCCCTCTGAAGTTTTTTTCCCTCTTTGCAAATACTAGGATACATCCAATACTATCCAAGATACATACGTTTTATCTTCAATACGAAGGTAACCATAACTCAAAGTCGTCAAATAACGTCAAAAATGTATGGGGTATTAAATTTTTCCCCCCTTAAAAACATTCGTCCTCGAATGTTAGTGAAATCGTTTCATGTTCAACAAATGTATTCCTATCTTAAACACATATATACACATACACACAATACTTGTAAATACTTACTTGTTATGGCTCCACCTCCGCACTGTGAACTTCTTGGTCCATTTGAAATAAATGGGAATACTTGGATTTCATCATTTCTTCCGCTTCCCATGTGATCTCCTCGATTTGTTGGTTTCTCCAAAGGACTTTCACGGAAGCTATGTCTTTATTCCTCAATCTCTTTACTTGTCGATCTAGGATAGCAATGGGTACCTCTTCATAAGTAAGATCCTTTGTAACTTGAACATCCTCTACGGGAACAATACGAGAAGGATCTCCTATGCATTTTCAAAGCATCGAAACATGAAATACCGGATAGACTGAGGAAAGTTCCTGGGGTAGGGCCAACTCATACGCAACTTGCCCAAATCTTCTAATGATTTCATATGGGCCTATGTAACGTGGACTCAATTTTCCTTTCTTTCCAAATCGCATTACCCCTTTCATCGGTGACACCTTTAAAAATACCCAATCACCTATGGCAAATTCAAGCCCTCTTCTTCTCATAGCGGCATATGACTTATGTCGACTTTGAGCCGTTTGTAGCCGCTGTTGGATTACTTTAACTTTCTCCATGGCTTGGTGAACAATATCTGGCCCAAGTAAAGCAGTTTCACCTACTTCAAACCATCCAATTGGTGATCGACATTTTCTCCCATACAAAGCTTCATAAGGTGCCATTTTAATACTTGAATGATAGCTATTGTTGTAAGCAAATTCAATAAGAGGCAAATGGTCATCCCAACTGCCTTGAAAATCTAACGTGCAAGCTCGTAGCATGTCTTCAAGTGTCTGAATAGTACGTTCTGCTTGTCCATCAGTCTGCGGGTGGAAAGCCATACTCAAATTCACCTGTGTGCCCAAACTCTGCTGAAAAGATCTCCAAAAATGCGCAGTGAATTGTGCTCCTCTATCTGATATAATGGAGATCGGAATCCCATGTAACCTCACTATCTCTTTAACATACAATCTTGCATAGTCCTCAGCTGTATAGGTGGTTCTGACTGGTAGGAAATGTGCTGATTTGGTAAGCCTGTCCACTATAACCCATATAGAATCAAACTTCCGCAATGTACGAGGCAACCCTTTATCAAAATCCATGTTAATCATATCCCATTTCCAAACTGGAAGATTGATACATTGCATGTAACCTCCCGATTTCTGATGTTCCACTTTCACTTGTTGACAATTCGGGCATTGCGCGACAAATTCTGTAATGTTCTTTTTCATATTTCCCCACCAATACACTTCTTTCAATTCATGGTACATTTTAGTAGCACCCGGATGAATAGAATAGCGCGAATGATGCGCCTCTGTCATAATTCGTGTCCTCAGCTCATCTATGTCCGGTACACATAATCTCCCTTGACATTGAAGTACCCCTTCTTGTGTAAGATCAAATGCCTTGGTCAAATTCTGCTGTACATTCTCATTTAACTGTAATAAAATAGAATCCGTAAACTGCTTCTCTTTCACTTCAGCTATTAAGGAGGATTCTGTTGCATTCTGCACAATAACTCCATCATCTGAGGATTCAATAAGGCGAACTCCCAAGTTGGCTAAATGAGATAAGTCTTTGATTATCTCCTTCTTTTCCGTCACTTGATCACTAGTACCTCTCGTTGCCTTACGGCTCAATGCATCTGCTACTACATTTGCCTTCCCTGGATGGTATAGAATATCAACATCGTAGTCTTTCAAGAGCTATAACCATCTTCGTTGCCTCAAATTGAGTTCCTTTTGCTTAAAGATATATTGTAAACTTTTGTGATCTGTATAAATATCAACATGAACTCCATACAGATAATGACGCCATATCTTTAAAGCAAATACTACCACTGCCAATTCAAGGTCATGAGTGGGATAATTTTTCTCATGTGGCCGCAACTGTCGTGAGGCATATGCTATCACCTTACCATGCTGCATCAACACACATCCGAGACCAATCCTGGAAGCATCACAATACACTGCATAGCCCTCTGTGCCTTCAGGAAGTACTAACACTGGTGTGGAAGTCAACTTATCTTTCAATTTTTGAAACCCTCTTTCACATGCATCAGCCCATTGAAACTTAATTGCCTTGTGAGTTAACTTTGTTAATGGTGCCGCAATAGAAGCAAATCCTTCTACAAATCGTTTGTAATAACCTGCCAAACCCAAAAAACTGCGAATCTCCGTGGGTGTCGTAGGTTTTGGCCAATTTTTCACTGCTTCTATCTTCTGTGTATTGACCTGGATCCCTTCATCTGACATAATGTGACCCAAGAATGTAACTGATTTTAACCAAAACTCACATTTGGAGAATTTTGCATATAACTTACGCTCACGGAGGATTTGCAACACTTGCCGTAAATGATTAGCGTGGTCCTCCGGTGATCTTGAATAAACTAGGATATCATCAATAAATACCGTGACGAATACATCCAGAAATGGCTTAAACACTCTATTCATCAAATCCATGAACACAGCTGGAGCATTTGTTAGTCCAAAAGACATAACTAAAAATTCATAATGGCCATACCGTGTTCGAAAAGCTGTTTTGGGCACATCTTCTTCCCTAACTCTGACTTGATGGTAACCCGACCTCAAGTCAATCTTGGAAAAACACTTGGCACCCTGTAACTGATCAAACAAATCATCAATTCGAGGGAGGGGATATTTGTTCTTGATCGTTACCTTATTCAATTGCCGATAGTCAATGCACATCCGCAAAGTGCCATCTTTCTTTTGCACAAATAATATCGGTGCACCCCACGGGGACATACTCGGCCTAATAAAGCCTTTGTCCAGCAAATCTTTCAATTGTTCCTTCAATTCACGCAATTCTGCTGGAGCCATTCTATATGGAGGAATAGAAATAGGTTGAGTGCCTGGAATCACATCAATGCCAAATTCTACTTCCCGTTCTGGGGGTAAGCCTGGAAGATCCTCTGGGAACACATCTAGAAATTCATTGACCACTGGAACAGACTGCGGAGTTAGTGGTTCCACTTCAGTATCTTTCACCCGTACTAAATGACATATATAACCCTTGGCAATCATTTTTCTGGCTTTCAAATAGGAAATAAATCTTCCTCGTGGTGCCCCTACATTACCCTGCCATTCCAGAACATTTTCTTGCAGAAAACAAAATTGCACCTTCTTGGCCCGGCAATCTACTGTAGTATAACAAGAGGCCAACCAATCTATTCCCATGATCACATCAAAATCCACTGTATCTAATTCAATGAGATCGGCCAACGTATCATGGCCACACACCGTTATCACACAATTACGATATACTCTTTTTGCAACAATATATTTACCAACCGGTGTAGACACTTCAATTGATTTAATTAATAATTCTGGTGCCTTTACAAATTTCGCAGCAACCAATGGAGTAACATAGGAAAATGTAGAACCCGGGTCAATCAATGCATATACATTATATGAAAATATAGATAATGTACCTGTGATGACATCAGGAGAAGCCTCTGAATTCTGTCGGTCCACCAAAGCATAAGTGCGATTCTGGACCCCACTAGTACTGGCTGCTCCTCTGGCACCTCTACCACGATCGACAGACTGCATACCTCGGCCTAAAGAAGGAACCGATGATGATGAAGCAACAGCCGATCCTGCCGGTCGTGCCACATTACCCAAGCCTCTTCGTGGGCATTCTCTCATCATATGTCCCGTCATACCGCACCAGAAGCAAGCATTTGACCCAATTCGGCATTCACCTACATGAAACCGTCCACATTGCTGACATGGCGGGCGAGAAAATCCAGCGGTCTGCGAACCTCGAATCCCACTACTCTGCCCAATATTGCTACCTCTGAACCCTCGAAATTGAGATTGTGCGCCTGCTGTGGAATGTGAGAATGAAGGTCTAGGCGGTCTACTAAAACTCCGAGGCCTGAATTCCGTTTGGGACGCCACAAACTGTCCCATGGGTCTAGCTCTTTTGGACTGTCCTCTATCAGATTCATGTACCCTTCTTCTCTGTCTTTGATCCTTCATTTTCTGGGCTAAAGCCTGAATGCGAGCTATATCCATCTCTTTGTTCAAGGCGGCAATGGTACAGTCCCTCACTAAATACGGCTCCAACCTGTCCATATATCGATGTACCCTGTCTGTCATTGTGGCCACTACGCTTGGAGCATATCGAGCCAAGGAATTAAACTGCAAACTGTATTCCCGCACACTCAGATTCCCTTGACGAAGATTCAAGAATTGATACGCACGAGCCTCTTGAATCTCATACGGGAGGTAGTGGTCAAGGAAGGCCATTTTAAATTCTTCCCAACTAGGTGGGTTTGCATCAATACCACAGGCCTTCTTCCAGTCCTCATACCACAATATAGCTTCGCCCTTTAATCTATAAGCTGCAAGCTCCACCGTTTCTACACCCGCTACATGCATCACTTCCAGAGCCCTTTGGATTTGATCTATAAAATCTTGCGGGTCTTCATTTGGATCTGATCCCGTGAATGTAGGAGGATCTAGTTTCAATAAATCCTGCATTCGTCGACTGGCTGCCCTAGCTGCGCTATCATCATTTATAACTGGACCACCTTGTCCCTGAACTTGTGCAGCAACAATTCGAGTCAACATTCGCACTGCATCCTTTAAGTCCTGATCAATAGTAGTTACTGGTGGTTCTGTAGGCACTTCTCTTCCTCTTGACTCTTCTGAAAATGGAAGAGTAGAAGAAGCTTGTGATGCCATCTCTGGTTCAGCACCGCCTTGATTAACTGGTTCAGGTGGAGCTCTACTAGTTCCTTCTCCCGCAATTCTGTCTATCCTCTTACTTTTACCTCGTCCTCTTCTTGCGATCAGCATTTTTCTATAATACACAAGAACAACAATACTTGTGGTCAGGAAAAATTTCACTTATAGCTTCGGCTCTAATGCACGATCTAGAAATGAAGAAAAAGAAACAACATCCTAAATATCCCATAGCCTCCTACTTATAAATGTGGTGCACAACACATCGATAAGTAAGACTCTACTCAGACACGGCTTTGTAGACACCCTTAGAACGACCTGCTCTGATACCGCTTTCGTCACGCCCCGAACCCTATCGGGATGGATTGGCACTCGTAGCCGACAAGGCCCGAGAGAACCAAGCTCTGCTTACATTCATTCATATGCATGCAATAAGAAACACCACCATCACATAAGAACATAATAGGCTAACATCGAAAATCATGGAACATGTAAGATATATATATTGACATATAAGAAACTTGGCCGACATAGCCATCAAGTCAAATGACACACATCTCTTCTCTTCACATTACTTCACATACCCACGTACGTCTACAAAAGCCTCTAATAGAAGTACATACATGACCAATCTACATTCGGGACAAGCCCCACTTTACATCACATTCACAATACCAAAATACATGTACAACTGAGACACGGGAAGCCCCGAACTAACTGGAACTCACCAAAGGTCAATAGAAGTTCTGCAGCTCACTGGGGAGGTCTACTAGTGCCTGCGCCTGCAGCAAGTAAGGTAAATCCCCCAAGAGGGGTCAGTACGAAGAATGTACTGAGTATGTAAGGCTGCATGAAACTATATGATACATAAAGACTTCAATGAAATCAAATATAAATGCGTACTCAATAAGGCTAAGTCATCAATCTGTATATAAAGAGATATGCACATTATGAATTACTTTCTTTTCTTTACTTTATACTCATTCGATTATTCACTCATTCCTTTATCCATCACTCATTCATCCAATCATATAATGCCCTGGCCCCAAGCTGATCAGTGGGTAATCACTAGTAATCGGGATCGACCCATGCTAGGCTTTTCCTTTGCCCCTGGGATACCACCCGTAGCGGAATCGACCCATGCTAGGTGTTCTTCTCACCCCTGGGATACCATCCGTAAATATTAGGATAGACCCATGCTAGGTTATTTAACCCCTGGGATACCACCCATGAAACATCTCTCTTCTTTACAACATCACTTCTTTAATCTTTGAAATAGCTCAATCAATAGTTACTTCATTTTGAGAACTTTTAAATATAACATTATTGGAACTTGGAACCATGTTTATGATTATGTGACACATGAATGATAATAGACCAAGAATGAGATATATGTGATTAACAATAAATGATAACTCAAAATGAAATACCTAAGGACAATTCGGAAAGGAGTAAATACCATGACAAGGTGAATACTATATGTTGCAGAAGGATACGGAAAGAGTAACCTTACATACCTTAATTTCCTCAATAAGAATCCACAATCCTAACGAATATAATGATCCAGTCCCTTACTCTACAATACAAGTACATAACGAAAGTTACGTCAACATCTAATCACCTTACAAGTGCAAAAGACGACAAAAGTTACATAATTGCCTATAACGTCGTTTTCCCCTTTACAATGAAATTTTGGAATGACCATACCAAAAATATCACAACATGCCATACATTGACCAAACATCATAACCAATAGCATTTCGCAATAAAGCTTCTTCTTTACACTTTCTCATTCACGCCATATCACAAATAATCCATCGAATCACCTTAATACACCTCATAGCACATATCGGCCCAAATCCCACAATTTACACTTTTAGAAAATAACAAGTTAAATAACAAAATCACACCATACATATTCATATTTTATCCATACCATGCTCCTTCATCAAAACCACAAGTCACCTTTCAAGTTTAATTCACAAAATGACACATCTTTTATCAAAGGGCAAAAGTGTCCTATTCAACCTTTCCAACACCACCATCATGATCTACACAATAATTCATACATATAATATGATAAATCACAAGAATAAATACTTACCCAAGCTTGCAAAGTGATGGTCTTGTCCAAAGTGTCAAAAGGGATATTGGCCTTAGGGTTTGGAAATGAGAGAAAATGTTTGTGAAAATATCCAAAAGTTATGAGAGTTGTAAAGAATAAAAATCTGATTTTTCCCTTTATATAAGCCTCAATTCATCCTTAGCCATTCCTTGGCATTTAATGTATTGTTTACTTGGTCAATATTGGAAGAATGAGTCATTTTCCTTTGGGCCTTTCCATGGGCCTCACTTTGGGCCCAATAACACATATTAGCTTAGCCCACTAAAATCAATGTATAATCCATCATATATCTCATGTTTAAAAAATTCCATAACGTCACAACAATATTCACTTACGAGATTTATATTCGTAGCCTCAATCGCAAAACTAGACATTCTAGCCGTCCATGGCTTAATTGAACATTTTTGGTAATTTCTTGTGTTTCATGGTTTGATCGTGTGGAAGTGTATCGAGGTATTTGAAACCTTAACAACGCTAAAAGAACTCCAAGGAACCAAAATAAACCATGGAAGAATCGACGTTGCATTGCATCGCAAAACGAGCTCGGAAAAGGCCAAGTTATTGTGTCTTGCGCCACTGCTGCAAAACAGGGAAGTGGCGCGAAAATTGCTGCCCCTATGAACCTGGAGGCTCGCGCCACACCACCTAAAGCAAGGGGTGGTGCGAGATTTTCTGCCCCTCTGAAGTTTTTTTCCCTCTTTGCAAATACTAAGATACATCCAATACTATCCAAGATACATACGTTATATCTTCAATACTAAGGTAACCATAACTCAAAGTCGTCAAATAACGTCAAAAATGTATGGGGTATTACACTAGTACACTTTGTGTTTATTGAACGGACCAAGTAGAGATGATTGTTTATGTTCTGAACATTTATAAACAACTTCTCTAGATCATTGAATGTACTTATACTCTTAATCTTGATATAATTATTATGATCAATGTCATTTGTTTGGTGTCTTTATCTATCAAAGGGTGAAACTCTTTCATGGGTTAAAATATTTCCGATAGGTTGGATGATGACAAATGACATTTGTGAAATAATGTTTAGTTGATAGAATCCATGTCTCGGCCTCAAGATTGATGATACCCCTTTATGGTTGCTTATAAGTTTTCATGTGAAAACCCTGCAAGTGAATTTTGTATCTATCACATGAAATAAATTAAGCATATGAATAAAGGATTAAATTAATCAATAAATTAAATAGTCAAAGATTTAATTCGATTGATTGGTGTCTGTAATCTTAACATGGGGAGTTAAATAAGATTTAGTGAATGCTTTTGAAATTATACCGAGGAGTGCAATTATGGATTTTTAGTGAAATAATCTGTAATTTATTATGGCAAGTTAGATCATTCATTTTGCGAATTAATACCATAATTGGAAGTCTCGCTAATTAAGCATATGAATAAAGGATTAAATTAATCAATAAATTAAATAGTCAAAATTTAATTCGATTGATTGGTGTCTGTAATCTTTACATGGGGAGTTAAATAAGATTTAGTGAATGATTTTGAAATTATACCGAGGAGTGTAATTATGGATTTTTAGTGAAATAATCTGTAATTTATTATGGTAGGTTAGTTCATTCATTTTGCGAATTAATACCATAATTGGAAGCCTCGCTAATTAAATTTGTCGTCCCTTCTGTGATCAAATAAATAGAAATTAAATGGAATTTATTTCTTGGTGAAAAAGAAAGACCTAGCAGGTTTGGGAAAGAATTTAAAAATCCTGAAACTTGTGTCTATATAAGGTGGTCTTATTCCATCAAGGAGGAAAAGGATTTTTCCTACGTTCTTTCATGAGAAATTCGCCCACACAAATTTCGCTTATTTTGATAATATTCGGGTCACACAGAAGAAGACCATAAATTCGAAAGATGATTGCGTGGATAGTTTTTCTAATGCTTGAGGTTCGATTTGGGATCGCGGTCACGCTTCAAGAGATAAGTATCGATTTTATGTTTGATTAAAATCTGTGATTATGTGTTGTCTATATTACATGTAAGTGATCTTGCTTATTTGCTTCCGGTGTGTATGCCTATTTTCCAACAAAGAGTACAAGTTATTATTTCTGTCCAAAAGCTGAATGATAATGTTGTGTTATATATTTTGAGATGGACCCACATTTATTTATATATATGTTAGATAAATATATAGTTTTTAGATTTATTTATCATTTTTCTTTAGATTTATTTAATTTAATTATCTGCACATATACATGATTTATTTGAATGATTAATTGTGAGTATTGTTTATTTTTATCTTATATTGTTTTACATATTTGTCAATATAAATAATATTTATAGTGGCACAAACTTTAAGAAATGGACTTTGAATGAGCTTATAGCTCAATGTGTGCAAGAAATGAATAGACTTAAACAAGAGAAGATTGAAAGTGTTATTTGGAATTTACCTCTGGAACTAAAGCCGTTGCACATAAGCAAAAAGGAGTAAGATTAAAGGAACTGTAGACAAAGGAACATCATTATGTTTCTTTTGTAATAAAGTTGGTCACATAAAGAAATAATATTTCAAGTAGGCTGCCCGGCGTAAAAAATAAGGTAAACTTCTCAACTTTGTTTGTTCAAAAGTTAATTTGGCTATTGTATCTAGTGACACTTGGTGGATAGATACGGATGCAACTACTCACGTAAGTGATACTATGCAGAATTGATTAAGGAGCGGAGTGCCGATTGATGCTGAAAGATACGTCTATGTGGGTAACAACAATAGAGTAGTTGTGGAGGCTATTGGTGCCTTTAAAATTCTATTGGATATTGGTTTCTATTTGAAATTAGAGAAAATATTTATTCTACCGTCATTTAGATGGAACTTAATTTATATTTCTTGTTTGGATATATCTGGATATAATTGTTATATTGAAAATAGAATTTTTTTTTTTAAATTCTAATATTGTTGAAACTGATATTATGATTGATAAATTGTATAAATTAAATAGAGAAGCCTCAGTGTTTTAAAAGGCAGGGGCGTGAGGCGAGGTGTTTTACATAGCACGGGGCGAGGCGTAAGTCCCGAGACATGGGACGTAAGTCCTAAGGATCTACGGGGTGTATATATCATGTATCCTTATTTTTATAATTTGATTACTAAAAATATAAGTAACAACAAAATTTTCAATGATTCTACAAATAATTTCTTAAAATATATGACTATCACACTATGTAATTTACCTCCCTAAAAGAAATAATCTATAAAATATTAATATTATAATTAAAACATAAACTCTTTCATGAATAAAAATAAAATACTTTCAAATAACAAAATAAAATATGATAATTTTAAAATATAGGACAAAAACATAAAGATCAATGACAAGTGAATATATAAAATTTGTATATATATTTTAAACAGAAATGTTAAGTCATATTCACCCTCACGACGTTCTCAATTAGTACATAAGCTAGTTACTTTTAAAATTTTCTTAGTTCAACAGATGAAAAAAACTACTAAGCATCATTTAATTAGTAGAGAATTATGAGTATCAACAACGTTGACTAAGAAATTTGACACAATTTGTGTAAGAACTATTAAGAGAGTCCCGGACGTTGGGCGTTAGGCTTGTTCAGGGGTACAGTCGGGTACTTAGGACGTAAGCCTTACAAAACTAAGTCCCACACATGAGCCCCGAGGCGTTTTGCCAGTGCCCCGCCAAGGGGCGAGTCCTAGGACGAGTCCGGACTCTGCCTTTTAAAACACTGAGAAGCCTCATGCGACAATGAAAATCTGCATTAAAATAATTTTGATACTAACCGGATATTAACAAATGAGTATTCATCAATATTATGATATAAGCGATTGAGTCATATTTCTAAACAAAGAACACAAAAGCCTGTGTTAGAAGGAATTCTTGATTCCCTTGGTTATCATATTTTGAAATTTGTATAGAATGCACAGAGAAAAAACAAACAAATATAAGAAAAAGAGGTGCTTATAAGAGTAAAGATCCTTTAGAGTCAATACATATAAATATTTGTGGTCCATTTACTATGGCTTCATGGAATGGTCAATAATATTTTATTAACTTTATAGATATGATTACTCCCGCTATGAATATATCTATTTAATTCATGAGAAGTCACAATCTTTGGATATTTTTAAAATTTTCAAAGATGAAGTTGTCATTAGGCAAGAAAATTAAGTTTGTCAAATCTGACCGTGGAGAAGAATACTACGATAGATACGATGGATCAGGTGAACAACGTCCAGGAAATTTTTCAAAATATTTGACACAGTTAAGGTGGATGGTTGAAATTCAAATGTTTTTTTTGTCTTTAGCTATATTCTACTCACGTGTAGCCTCGTTTAAGTATAGGATGTGTGTAGTATCCTATGTCTTTTTTCCTTTGATTAATATGTTTAAGATTTGCAAGACTCTTAGCAAGTTTAAAATATTATGAGTAGTGTGCTTCAACCTCCATTGATTTTCAAAAATTGGGATAACTTGTGAGCTTGCTATTAGAATTCTTGCATGCTTTAGGGTTCTTAAGCATGTTGCCCTTATAGCCTGTTTGTCAAACTTTTATAATCAACTTATTTTGAAAAATATTTTTTTTCAAAAGTGCTTTTTAGAAAAAGTACTTTTCGTGAGAAGTTGTTTGTGTTTGGCCAGTAAATTTAAAAAGTACTTTTGAGCAGCAATTAATGTTTAGTCAAGCTTTTAAATGAGCTTTTAAGCTAAGTTTTTTCAAAAGTGTTTTTAGGGAAAAACTACATTTTTAGCTTTTGAAATACTACTTCTGCTACTCCTCAAAAACACTTATTTTCTCCCAAAAGCTTGGTCAAACACCTCCTTTTTTTTTAAAAAAAAAAAAGCACTTTTAAGAAAAAAATAAGTACTTTTGGGGAAAAAAGGTTTGGCCAAACAAAAACTCCGCAAATGAGTCTATGATATATTACTGCCTTATTTTGAACATGAATAGATGCAATTTTTTTACGTCTAGATTCAAGCATTAAGTTCATGTTTGATTATTTACTAATCTTTATCATTTTAATTTTTTGCATGAACTCATCCATTTGAGTCTATGTTGGACTCCACCTTTGCATCATGTTTGAGTGAAGCCTCTTTTAAGTTCAAAAGAATGGTATATTGGACTAAGTGCCAATATACACAAAAGGGAAGCAAATATACATAGACATAAGCAGAGATGAGAAGAAAATGGGCTTAGCTCATACTTCTTGGAAAAAAACTTATATATATAATATTAGATTGATTATTGGAAAAACTACATGGCTTAGCAAACATAAGCCCCTACTTACCCTTTTTAGCCTAAGTTTCAATTAATTACAATCCATAGCCTCTCTTGTCAATTAAATACAATTCATAACATCTCTTCTCCTTTCCTCTCTCGCCACTCTCCTCCCTCTCTCCCAATATCTCTCTCCTCCCTTCCCCATCTCCCTCTCTCTCGTTGCCTCCCTCCCTCCATCTCTCTCTCACACACTTTTTTTTTCCATCAAGTTCTCACACATTGCGTAAATCTGAAACTGAGTTTTCCACAAGGATGAAAAGTATACATACACATGCCCAGTTATAGGAGCAACAAGAGTGTTAATAATCCAAAAATAATGCAGGGGATAGTTAATTCAGTTCCTCAAGAACGCTACGATGGCCATACATGAGCCTACTCTCTCGCTGCCTCTCAGATCTCTCTCTTTTCCTTTTTCTTTCTCTTTTTTGTATTAGGGATTTGTATTTGGGATTTGCGTATAATGTATCTTTATGATTGTGTATCATGTTTATATGTTCAACTAAAACATTATATTTATTTATGATTGAGTCTAAGTTTTGGACACCAAGTGTTTGATTAAGCAACTGAATATAATTGTATCAATTGTACTCTCCTTCATCTTTATTTTCTTTTTGTGTATTGTTTTTGTATTCGTTGATACAACTTGAACCATCCAAAGTACAAATGATACATTTGTATTTGTATATGATATAATTATATGATTCTATAAAATACAAATTGTATTCAGTTATACAAATTGTAACACCCCTTCTATTTCCAAACCTAGTTGATTACCGTAACATTCATGGAATTATTTAAACATGAGATTTTTGGGGTATTACACATTAAATTTGTTGGGCTAAATTAACATGTGCAAATGGGCTCAATTTAAGGCCCAAAATTTACAAGAAAGACATGGCCCAAAATGGGAAAATGATCCATTCTTTCTTTGACCAAGTAAATCCTCAATTATTGACCAAAATGTGGCTAAGGATGACCACGAGGGCCTATAAAAGGCACAAAAATCTGATTTTATTCACCAAAAGACACATGCACATTTCTAGAATTTTCCAACAATATTTCACTTCTCTCAAACCCTAAGTTATCACTCTCTTGGACAAGATCATCCTTTTGAAAGCTTTGGTAAGTGTTTACTCTCATGGTTTAATATATTATATGCTTAATATGGTGTGTATATCATGATGGTTATGTTGGCAAAGTGTTGAGCAGTCCACTCTTGCTTCTTTGTTAAAGGACTTGCCTTTTATGTGGTTTAAACTTGAAAGGAGACTTGAGATCTTGAAGGAAATGAATTTGATGGATTACATGTCAACATGTATGATGTGGTTATGTCCCTAACTTGCTTTCTCTTTGCGTATAACATTTGGAATTGTTGTTGTGAAAATTGTGCATGGAATTGATGGCCTATTGCAAGGAAAATGGAGTTTTGGTGATGTTCATGTGCATTGTGAAACCATGATTATTCGTTGGCATCCAATATTACCTAAAATATGAAAAGAGAAGCTTAATTATGACCATGGACCATTCATTCCGAAAAATGACCCGAAAATGACCCCTGGAGGCTGAAACAGGCATCCACCCTCACAGACGAAGGCACCTGCGGGCGTAGGTGACCCTGGACACTGCCAAGAGGCACCTGAAGCCGTACCTCACCCCGCAGGTGGCTTCACAGGTCAGTCCAGAACTCCGTTTCAATTGTTTTTGCATATCTTTGACCCCCTAAGGCCCCTATACCCTTTTTGAATGTAATTATCAACTTATGGTACCTTTTGAATGGCTTTAAGGGGTCGTTTGGAGGCATGTTGAATTATATCAATTATGGATTATTGTTAATGTGTTATTTTGAAAGGTATTTAAGTGACTTGATGGAGTAAAGGTGACGTAGTGTTGGAGGGGAAGTGTAAAGTATAAACTTGATGTGAAATGCTATTGGTTTATGATGTCTTGGTTGATGTGTGGCATGTTGATGTGTTGTGGTATGGTAATGCAGTGAATGGTATTGTGAAGGGTGAAATGACGTTATATGGCAGTCATGTAGTTCATTGTCATTTTATGCACTAGTAATGTAGTAAGTTGTTAACGTGAGTTCTGTTATGTACCTGTGTTGTAGAGTAAAACATAAGGAAGGAACTGGATTATTGTAATCACATATAGGACTATGTATTCATATTGGGAAGATAAGGTATGTAAGGTTACTCTTTCTGTATCCTTTGGCAGCATCTCTTGTTCTCATTTCAAAATGTCTCAAAGTATCTCATGTCAAGTTATCATATGTTGTTATTCACATGTCTCTTATTCATTGACTGAAGTACCAAAGCTCCCATAATGTTATGATCAAAAGAACTATCTCAAAGAAAGTAATGAGTTCTCAAAGAAAGTAATGATTTCTCAAAGAAAGTAATGATTTCTCAAAGAAAGAAATGATATAAAGAGAATCTGTGTATTCTTGGGTGGCATCCTAGGGGTGGAAGAAACACCTAGCATGGGTCAATCCCAATATCATGGGTGGTATCCCGGGGGTTAAAATACCTAGCATGGGTCGATCCAAAAATATCATGGGTGGCATCCCAGGGGTGAAAGAAAAGCCTAGCATGGGTCGATCCCGATTTGTATATGTATGAGGACCGCATCCCAGGGGTTAAAATACCTAGCATGGGTCATCCTCATTAACCACTGATCAGCTGGTCACTTGTTTATCATATGCTTTACAGTTATATAATGCAAGGAAGGATAAAGTAAAGTAATGGATGATAATGATGATGAACGTGAAAGTAAAGGAAAGTAATGAATGTAATGTACATGTTTCCACATACACAGAACGATGGCTTATCTATATTGTCTATTCACTTGTTTTTGATTCCATTGAAGTACTTATGTATCATACAGTTCTTATAGCCTTATATACTCAGTACATTCTTCGTACTGACGTCCCTTGGGGGACTTACCTTACTTGCTACAGGCACAGGTGCTAGTAGACCTCCACTGTAGGTTGCGGGTCATCTACGAAATATTGGTGAGCTCCAGTTTGGTTTGGGGCTTTCTGAGTCATTATGTACATTTGTTTTGGTATTGTATAAAGGATTGTATAAAGCGGGGACTTGTCCCGACTTTAGGTTGGTTATGTCTATGTATCTGTAGAGGCTTTGTAGACATTGTGGGACAAATGAAGGAAAGGTAAGGAATGTATTCTTTTGACGTGGTGGCCCTAACGGCCAAGTTTCATATCTAATGAATGTTCCTCTATGACTTCCGCCATTGATATCTTGTAGCTATATGTGATAGAGTGTTGTTCATTTAGTGATATGCATATGAGTGTACATGAATGAAGATTGGTTCTCTCGGGCCTTAACGGCTTCGGGTGCCAGTCCGCCCCGTTGGAATTCGAGGCGTGACTAAATTGGTATCAGAGCATGTCGTCCTAAGGGTGTCTACAAAGTCGTGGGTAAGTAGAGTCTTCCTTATGGATGTGTTGCACGCCACATTTATAAGTAGGAGGCTATGAGACAATTAGGAGTTTTTTCCTTTCTTCATTTCTTTGATCGTGTAGTAGAGCCAAAGTTGTAGGTGGAATCATGTTTGACCATTGAAATTGGTTTTCTTTTGTATAGTAAAATGTCGATTACAAGACGAGGTATGGTCAAAGGTAACAAGGTAGACATGCTTGCCGGAGAAAAAACTAGTAAATCACCACCTGACCAAGTTAGTCAATGTGGGACTTAAATTGAGGTTGTATCGCGGGCTTCTTCTACTTTTCCAGCTCCAGAAGAGCCTAGAAGGAGAGGAGAACCTGCCGAACCACCTGTTAATGATACTGAGTAGGATCTAAGAAATGCGGTGCAAATGTTCACTCTTATAGTTGCTGCACTGAGTCAAGGTAAAGTTGGTTCAACGACAAGTAATGATGGTGCGGAGAGGGCAGCTAGTCGGTGGACACAGGATTTTCTGAAATTAGACCTCCCACGTTCACTGGGTCAGATCTGAATGAAATCAAAAGGGCTCTAGATGTTATGCATGTGACCGGTATAGAAACACTGGAGCTTGCAACATATAGACTAAAAGGCGAGGCTATATTATGGTACGAAGATTGGAAACGATCTAGGGGTATAAGTGTACTTCCAGCTAATTGGGAAGAATTCAAAAAGGCATTCCTTGATCATTATCTCCCATATGAGATCCGAGAGGCTCGTGCGGATCAGTTTTTAAATCTTCGTCAAGGAAATATGAGTGTCAGAGAGTACAGTCTCCGATTTAACTCTTTGGCCAGGTATGCTCCAAATATAGTAGCCACTATGGATGACATAGTCCATCGGTATGTGGACAAACTGAACCCACACTTGGTGAGGGATTGTACTATTGCTGCTCTGAACAGATATATGGATATAGCCAGGATACAAGCTTTTGCACAGAAGATGGAGGATCAAAGGCAAAGGAGAAGGGTGCAAGAATTTGAAGGAGGGCCGTCAAAGAGGGCTAGACCTATGGGACAGTTCATGGCGTCCCAAGGAGAATTTATGCCTCGGGGTTTTCCTAGACCGCCTAGACCATCATTTTCTTATCCTACAGCAAGCACTCCATCCCAATTTCAAGGGTTTAGAGACAGTCAGGTTGGGCAAAGTAGTGGAATTCGGGGTTCGCAGACAACGAGACTTTTACGCCAGCCGTGTCAACACTGCAAGAAGCATCATTTAGGTGCATGTCGGGTCGAAACAAATGTTTGCTTCTGGTGGGGTTTATCGGGGCACATAGTGAGAGACTGCCCATAGAGGGGCACGGGTAGTATGACGTGACCTACGAGATCAGCTGTTGCATCATCATCGATTCCTTCCTTAGACCGAGGTGTGCAGTTTACTAGTCGTGGTAGAGGCGCTAGAGGAGCAGCCAACCCTAGTGGAGTCCAGAATCGTACCTATGCCTTAGCGGATCGACAAAATTTGGAGGCTTCTCTTAATGTAGCTACAGGTACGTTATCCATCTTTTCACATAATGCATATGTATTGATTGATCCGGGTTCTACCTTATCATATGTTGCTCCATTGATCGCTGAAAATTTTTTTTTGAAAGAACATCGGAATTACTAGTCAAGCCATTTGAAGTATCTACACCAGTTGGTGAATCTATTGTAGCTAAAAGAGTCTATCGTCATTGTATAGTAACTGTTTGTGATCATGATACGTTGGCTGATCTTATTAAGCTGGAAATGGTAGATTTTGATGTTATAATAGGTCTGGAGTGGTTGGTTTCTTGTTATGCCACGGTAGATTTCCGAGCTAAGAAGGTACATTTCCATTTTCCACAAAAGACCGTCCTCGAATGGAGGGGTAATGTTGGAGCACCGAGAGGTAAATTTATTTCCTTTTTTAAGGCAAGGAAAATGATACCCAAAAGGGTACATATGCCACCTAGTAAGAGTGCAGGATATCGATGTGAAGTCACCACCTCTTCAGGTGGTTCCAGTGGTAAATGAATTCCTTGATGTATTTCCTGAAGATCTTCTAGGTTTGCCTCCAGAACAGGAAGTAGAGTTTGGTATTGATGTGATTCCAGGAACTCAGCCTATCTCTATTCCTCCATACAGAATGGCCCCAGCGGAGTTACGAAAATTAAAGGAGCAATTAAAAGATTTGCTGGAAAAGGGATTCATAAGGCCTAATATGTCCCCTTGGGGTGCACCAATGTTATTTGTATGAAAGAAAGATGGCACATTGAGAATGTGTATTGACTATCGACAATTGAATAAGGTAACGATCAAGAACAAATATCCCCTCCCCAGAATTGACGACTTGTTTGACCAATTACAGGGTGCCAAATGCTTCTCAAAGATTGACCTAAGATTGGGATATCATCAAGTCAGGGTTAGAGAAAAAGATATACCTAAGACAGCTTTCAGAATACGGTATGGCCATTATGAATTTTTAGTTATGTCATTTGGACTAACAAATGCACCAGCAGTGTTTATGGATTTGATGAACAGGGTGTTCAAGCCATTCTTAGATGTATTCGTGACGGTGTTTATAGATGACATATTGGTTTATTCAAGATCACAAGAGGACCATGCTAATCACTTACGTCAGGTGTTACAGATTCTTCATGATCGTAAGTTATATGCGAAGTTTTCTAAGTGTGAATTTTGGTTAAAATCTGTAGCATTCTTGGGTCATATTGTGTTAGATGAAGTAATAAGGGTTGATAATCAAAAGATAGAAGCTGTGAAGAATTGTCCAAGACCTACGACGCCTACAGAGATTCGTAGTTTTCTTGGATTGGTCGGTTATTATAGAAGGTTTGTTGAAGGGTTTTCTTCTATCTCTGCACCTTTAACAAAGTTAACACACAAGGCAACCAAGTTTCAATGGAATGATGCATGTGAGAAGAGTTTCCAAGAGTTGAAAAATAAATTGACGACTACACCCGTATTGGTGCTTCCGGAAGGCACAGAAGGGTATGCAGTATATTGTGATGCTTCAGGAGTCAGCTTAGATGTGTATTAATGCAGCACGATAATGTAATAGCTTATGCCTCAAGACAATTGCGACCACATGAGAGAAATTACCCAACACATGATCTTGAGCTAGCAGCTGTGATATTTGCTTTAAAGATATGACGCAACTATTTGTATGGGGTTCATGTTGATATATATACTGATCACAAGAGTTTACAATATATCTTTAAGCAGAAGGATTTAAATATGAGGCAGCGGAGGTGGCTGGAACTATTAAAAGAATATGATATTGATATCTTATACCAGCCAGGGAAAGCAAATGTGGTAGCCGATGCATCAAGTAGCAAAGCAATAGGAAGCACTAATGGTCAATTGACGAAAAAAGCAAGGTATAGTTAAGGATTTATATCAACTAGCCAGTTTAGGGGTTCGTCTTCTTGAATCTCTAGACGAAGGGATTATTATGCAAAATACAACAGAGTCTTCATTAGTAGCTGAAGTAAAGAAAAACCAAGATGCGGATCCTATTGTATTTCAGCTGAAATATAATGTACAACAAGGTTTAACAAAGTCATTTGATCTTACACAAGAGAGAGTACTTCAATGCCAAGGTTGATTGTATGTAACGGATGTAGATGAGCTAAGGAAACGAATTATGACAGAGGCACAACATTCACGGTATTCTATTCATCCGGAAGCCACCAAAATGTATCATGATTTGAAAGAAATGTATTGGTGAGGTAACATGAAGAGCAATGTTGCAGAATTTGTAGCTCAATGTCCAAATTATCAACAAGTAAAAGTAGAGCATCAGAAACCTGGAGGTTATATGCAATGTATAACTCTTCCAGTCTGGAAGTGGGACATGATTAATATGGATTTCATATCAGGTTTGCCTCGTACACTTCAGAATTTTGATTCCCTATGGGTAATAGTTGACAGGCTTAACAAGTCAGCCCATTCCCTACCGGTCAAGACCACTTATACAGCTGAAGAGAGTGCGACTACACGAAATTCCAATCTTTATTATATCAGACAGGGGAGCTCAATTTGCTGCACATTTTACGACTTTTCATCATCAAACAGATGGACAAACAGAACGTACTATCCAAACACTTTAAGATATGCTACGAGCTTGCACGTGAGACGTTAAAGGTAGTTGGGATGATCATCTACCTCTTGTTGAATTTGCCTATAATAATAGCTATCATTCAAGTATCAAAATGACACCTTACGAAGCTTTATATGGAAAAAAGTGTAGATCACCAATTGGATGGTTTGAAGCGGGTGAAACTGCTCTACTTGGACCAGATCTTGTTCATCAAGCTATGGAAAAAGTTAAGGTGATACAACAACGGATACAAATGGCCCAAAGTCGACACAAGTAACATGCCGATGTTAAAATAAGGGGGCTAGAGTTTGCTTCTTGAAAGTGTCACCAATGAAAGGAAGATTTGGGAAGAAAGGAAAGTTGGCCCTATATAGCATGCCATATAAGATTACCCAAAGATTTGGTCAAGTTGCGTATGAATTGGAACTACCCCAAGAACTCTCCACAGTTCATTCAGTATCCCATGTTTCAATGCTTCGAAAGTGCATAGGAGACCCATCTCGTATTGCTCCCATTGAAGATGCACAAGTTACGGGAGATCTCACATAAGAGGAAGTACCTATTGCGATTCTAGACCGACAAGTGAAGAGGTAGAGGAATAAAGAAGTAGTTTCCGTGAAAGTACTTTGGAGAAATCAACAAGTAGAAGAACTCACATGGGAAGCCGAAGAAATGATGAAGTCTAAGTACCCGTATTTATTTCAAACGAAAGAAAAAGTTCAAGGTGCGGAATTGGAGCAATAAAAATTAAGTCTTTACAAGCATTGTGTGTATATGATAACATGAAGGATAAACTTAGACTTAACTTTGTTTCAATGGGATAATGTTACTAACATTCGAGGACGAATGTTCCTAAGGGGGGAAAGATGTAACACCCCGTCCATTTTCGAACCTAGTTGATTACCGTAACATTCATGGAATTATTTAAACATGAGATTTTTGGGGTATTACACATTAAATTTGTTGGGCTGAATTAACATGTGCAAATGGGCTCAATTTAAGGCCCAAAATTTACAAGAAAGACATGGCCCAAATGGGAAAATGATCCATTCTTTCTTTGACCAAGTAAATCCTCAATTATTGACCAAAATGTGGCTAAGGATGACCATGAGGGCCTATAAAAGGCACAAAAATCTGATTTTATTCACCAAAAGACATATGCACATTTCTAGAATTTTCCAACAATATTTCACTTCTCTCAAACCCTAAGTTATCACTCTCTTGGACAAGATCATCCTTTTGAAAGCTTTGGTAAGTGTTTACTCTCATGGTTTAATATATTATATGCTTAATATGGTGTGTATATCATGATGGTTATGTTGGCAAAGTGTTGAGCAGTCCACTCTTGCTTCTTTGTTAAAGGACTTGCCTTTTATGTGGTTTAAACTTGAAAGGAGACTTGAGATCTTGAAGTACATGAATTTGATGGATTACATGTCAACATGTATGGTGTGTTTATGTCCCTAACTTTCTTTCTCTTTGTGTATAATAGTTGGAATTGTTGTTGTGAAAATTGTGCATGGAATTGGTGGCCTATTGCAAGAAAAATGGAGTTTTGGTGATGTTCATGTGCATTGTGAAACCATGATTGTTCGTTGGCATCCAATATTACCTAAAATATGAAAAGAGAACCTTAATTATGACCATGGACCATTTATTCCGAAAAATGACCCGAAAATGACCCTTGGAGGCTGAAACGGGCATCCACCCTTACAGACGAAGGCACCTGCGGGCGCAGGTGACCCTGGACACTGCCAAGAGGTACCTGCAGCCGCACCTCACCCACTTGCAGGCGCATGTGGCTTCGCAGGTCAGTCCATAACTCTGTTTTAATTGTTTTTGCATCTCTTTGACCCCCCCCCCAAGGCCCCTATACCCTTTTTGAATGCAATTATCAACTTATGGTACCTTTTGAATGGCTTTAAGGGGTCATTCGGAGGCATGTTGAATTATATCAATTATGGATTATTGTTAATGTGTTATTGTGAAAGGTATTTAAGTGACTTGATGGAGTAAAGGTGACGTAGTGTTGGAGGGGAAGTGTAAAGTATAAACTTGATGTGAAATGCTATTGGTTTATGATGTCTTGGTTGATGTGTGGCATGTTGATGTGTTGTGGTATGGTAATGCAGTGAATGGTATTGTGAAGGGTGAAATGACGTTATATGGCAGTCATGTAGTTCATTGTCATTTTATGCACTAGTAATGTAGTTAGTTGTTAAAGTGAGTTTTGTTATGTACCTGTGTTGTAGAGTAAAACATAAGGAAGGAGCTGGATTAATGTAATCATAGATAGGACTGTGTATTCATATTGGGAAGATAAGGTATGTAAGGTTACTTTTTCCGTATCCTTTGGCAGAATCTCTTGTTCTCATTTTAAAATGTCTCAAAGTATCTCATGTCAAGTTATCATATGTTGTTATTCACATGTCTATTATTCATTGACTGAAGTACCAAAGCTCCCATAATGTTATGATCAAAAGAACTATCTCAAAGAAAGTAATGATTTCTCAAAGAAAGAAATGATGTAAAGAGAATCTGTGTATTCTTGGGTGGCATCCCAGAGGTGGAAGAAACACCTAGCATGGGTCAATCCCAATATCATGGGTGGTATCCCAGGGGTTAAAATACCTAGCATGGGTCGATCCCAAAATATCACGGGTGGCATCCCAGGGGTGAAAGAAAAGCCTAGCATGGGTCGATCCCGATTTGTATATGTATGAGGACCGCATCCCAGGGGTTAAAATACCTAGCATGGGTCATCCTCGTTTACCACTGATCAGCTGGTCACTTGTTTATCATATGCTTTACAGTTTCATAATGCAAGGAAGGATAAAGTAAAGTAATGGATGATAATGATGATGAACGTGAAAGTAAAGGAAAGTAATGTACATGGTTCCACATATACAGAACGGTGGCTTATCTATATTGTCTCTTCATTTGTTTTTGATTCCATTGAAGTACTTATGTATCATACATTTCTTAAAGCCTTACATACTCAGTACATTCTTCGTATTGACGTCCCTTGGGGGACTTACCTTACTTGCTGCAGGCACAGGTGCTAGTAGACCTCCACTGTAGGTTGTGGGTCATCTACGGAATATTGGTGAGCTCCAGTTCGGCTCGGCACTTTTCGAGTCATTATGTACATTTGTTTTGGTATTTTATAAAGAATTGTATAAAGTGGGGACTTGTCCCGACTTTAGGTTGGTTATGTCTATGTATCTGTAGAGGCTTTGTAGACGTTGTGGGACAAATGAAGGAAAGGTAAGGAATGTATGCTTTTGACGTGGTGGCCCTAATGGCCAAGTTTCATATCTAATGAATGTTCCTCTATGACTTCCACCATTGGTATCTTGTATCTATATGTGATAGAGTGTTGTTCATTTAGTGACATGCGTATGAGTGTACATGAATGAAGATTGGTTCTCTCGGGCCTTAACGGCTTCGGGTGCCAGTCCGCCCCGTTGGAATTCGAGGCGTGACACAAATTGAACCACTCAAATACAAATAATTTAGTTGCATCAAACGATACATTTGTATTTTTTTCAAACGATACAAATAAAAATGTATCATATATAAATACAGTTGCATACAGTTGATACATCAGCTGAATTTTACAGTCAGTTTAAACGAATACAGTCAGTTGAATTTTACTGTATTTATATTTTATATCAAATACAGTCAGTTGCATACAGTTTATACATCAACTATGGATGATAATTTTGAAAGTGTGGCTAGCGCTCTCCCTATTTACTGAAAAAATGGCTATTTTCTGAAAGTTTTCCTTGATTATTACAAGTCATAACAATATTTGTTATTTGGGGAAAGTACATCCTTGCACCATAGGAGCAAACTATTTACAACTAAATGCCCCCTTACATAAAATGCCCCCCTAACTAATTACATAAAATGTCTCCTTCCCTTTTAGCTTTAGTTATTTATCTCTCTTTTAATTCTTTTCCTTTTTATTTCTCTACTCTCTTTTTTTCTGTTATTCTATTTTTTTTTCTCATTTCCTTTTTTTTTGTTTTTATTCTTCTTTGTTCATTTATTTTTTTCGTATAATTATTTTATTTTTTATTTTCTTTTTATACCATAATTAATTTACACTCAATTTTTATTTTATGTACTCCTTTTCTTCTTTTTTTTCCTTTTTTCGTTTATTTCTTTATTCATTTATTTTTTTCTCCTTTTATTTTTCTCTTTTTTTCCTTTATTGGTTCCTTTTATTTTTGCATTTTTTAATTTCTTTTTTTCTTATTCCTTTTCTTTTCTTTTCTTTTTTCCTTTTTTTCATTTATTTCTTTATTCTTTAAATTTTTTCTCTACTTCTTCTTTTTTCTGTTTTTATTTTTCTCTTTTTTTCTTTTATTTTTGTATTTTTATTTTTTATTTTTGTGATATCTATATATTATCGTGATATCGTTGATGTCAGCTTCAATCCTTAGTGGGACCTCCATGATACCATCACAGTATATCTATCTACCGTCATGGTATCATTGATGTCTACTTCAATCCTTCAGTCAGACCTTCATGATACCATCACATTATATATATATACTGATATGGTATCATTGAGGTTTGTTTTAGTATGTAATGATACCATAACAATATATCTATATATTCTCATGGTATCATTGATGTCTGCTGCAATCCTTTAGTGAGACCTCCATGATACCATCACAATATATCTATATACTATCATGGTATAGTTGATGTTTGCTTTAATCCTTAGTGAAACCTCTATGATACCATCACAGTATATCTATATACTGTCATGATATCATTGATGTCTGCTTTAATCCTTCAGTCAGACCTTCATGATACCATCACAATATATATATACTGACATGGTATCATTGAGGTTTGCTTCAGTATGTAATAATACCATAACAGTATATTTATATACTGTAATGACATCATTGATGTCTGCTTCAATCCTTTGTGGGAACTCCTTGATATCATCACAGTATATCTATATATTGTCATGGTATTATTAATTTCTGCTTCAATCCTTCATTGAGACCTCCATGATACCATCACAGTATATCTATGTACTGTTATGGTATCATTGAGGTCTGCTTCAATCCTTCAGTGAGACCTTTATAATACCATTCCATTATATCTATATACTGTTATGGTATCATTCATGAGGTTTGCTTCAATCCTTTAATGTGACCTTCATGATGCCATCACAGTATATCTATATACCGGTATGATATCATCCGTCAAATGAGACACTCCTATGTCCTTCATGATACTATCAGAGCATATCTATATATTTGAATGGTATCATAGAGAACTGCTTCAGTCCTTCAATAGGATACTCAATATACCGCCATAGGATATGTATATACTAACATGGTATCATCCTTCAATGAGACACTCCTTGGTCCTTCATTATACCATCATTGTATATCTATATACTGACATCCTATCATGGAGGACTGCTTCAATCTTTTAATGAGACACTCCCTAGTCCTTCATGATACCATCACAATATATATATATAAAGAGTGAACAAGAAAGAAACAAAAACAAAAATAAAAAAAGGAGTAGTCAACAAGAGGAAAAACAAAAACAAATTAGAAGCTAATAAGAGAACAACAAAGTAAGAGGAAAAAGAGGGCGCATTATAAAATAAAAAAGAATTAAGAGAAAAAAGAAAAAAGAAGAAAATACAAAAAAAGGAAATAAATAATAAAAATGTTACGAAATGATATCTCTAATAAAGAATAAAAATAATAAATGAGAAAATAAAAAATAAATAAATGAAAAAACAAAATAAAGAAGTATTTTTCTTAATTACTTCTTATTGTAGTTTAATTTATTTTTTTTAATTAGTCTAAAAATAATTAACTAATTTTATCTTTGTATTTTATTATTATTTTTGAAAAGAAAACAAAAAAAAAGAGAAAAGATAAAATAAATAAAATAATTAAAAAATGCTAAAGGACAAAGTAATTAAATTAGTTAGATATAGTGAATTACACAAGCCAAGGAACATGGCTAAAACACACACACAAAAAAAAATGGAAAAAGAGAGAAAGGACAAAGTAAAGAAGTGACCAAAAGGAAATAAAAGATAAAAGGTAAAGTAGGGTATGCGGGTAATTATTTAGTACCGTGTGAGTATTGAGTATAATTAGTTTAAGTAGGGGCAGGGTCGGGTAATTATTTTGATGCTATGGGGTATTTAGTGTAGTTTTCCATTGTTATTTTGCATTACATAACATTAGATTTTAAATACAGCATAACAAAATGCCAAAAAGAAAAAAAAAAATTGTTTTTAAATATATGGAAACATTATCCCTAAAAAAAGGTTGTCGATTAAAAATAGGATATCAATCACCCCCTAATATCTCTCTTAAAATCGTTCGTTCCTAATTCACTCATTCACAATTCACGTAGATTAACAATCTTCTTCTTCATCCTAAATACTCATACTTTAATTAATTTAGTTGATTTTCCCCTTTGGAGTACCATTTTTTTTTTTTTTTGCAAATTTATTATCTGTGTTCGTTTAGTCAATTAATCAAGTCTTAATTAGTTCTTGAAATTGTCACTAAGTCTTACTTGCAAATTTTGTTTAAATCATTTAATCTTCCTTTGTAATTATATTGCCCTGAAAACAATTCTCTTTTTTAATTAATTTTCTTTTCACAAGTTAGTCATAAAACAAGTAAAGTTTGGAAATAACCGGCTTACCGCAAGTTAACAGACATTTTTGGTGTCTTAAAAACCTTTCAAAATGTTAATTTGAACTCTTCCTCAGAATTTCTTAAATTTGAAGTCTTTTACTGTTTTAAGACTTTAAATTTTTTTTCTTTCTTAATTTTACTAAATTAATTAAGTGGTGACTCCGTCTTTTAATTGAATTTGAAAATTTTCTAAAGTTTTTGAATTTAATTGAAGTCAAATTATTTTCCCACCAAAACACTTGCATAGCTCAAGCGAAAGAAGAATATTTATAAGGAGGCAAAATAAAGCACATCTTGTAAAAGTTCTTTTTCAAGCACAATCTTCAACAAAATGTATACAAGAATGATATTCATTGTCTCCAAAATAGTGATGTTTTCATCAAGGAGGGTAAAATACGCGTTGTACGTTTTTTCTTGGTCAAAGTTTTATCCCACTGGATTTTTTTAGCAAGATTTTTAATGAAGCAACTCTCAATGTGTATTACTATTAGATATGTGTACTTTTTTTTCTTTACTAGTTTAGGGTACGTGCGTTGCACGTATATCAAGTGTTAATTAATAATAAATATATATATAAAAATAATTATTATATGCACATTATTTTATTAAGTACAATTTTTTAAAAAAAATATAACGTAAAATTCTGAAGATAAAAAAGTGTAGTTAATTAAAGAGGAACATGATAAATCACTGTTTCACTAATAATTAAGGAGAAAAATTAGATGTACGTCGGCTCAGTTTGCTTACAAAAAATATATTCCTCGTGTAAATTTATTTTATTTAGTCTTTTTCTATAAGTTGAGATGGTCCGAATTAATGACAACCGAAGTTTAGACACTCTAAATAGTATTTAGTCATTATTTTAAAAATATAACGTAAAATTTTGAAGATAAAAATAGTGTAGTTAATTAAAGAGGAACATGATAAATCACCGTCACACTAATAATTAAGCAACAAAATTAGATGTAGCCAAAAATATATTTTTCGTTTAAATATATACTATTTAGTCCCTTTCTATAAGTTGAGATGATCGAAATTAATGACAACCAGATCTTAGACATTTTAAACAGTATTTAGTCATTATATTTATTTTCTAATTCTAAAGCATCTTGTTTTTAAAGGAGAGTTATTTTTATTCTCAAAATTATACATTTTTTAAAAATCAAAATTAAGGGCATTTAGATGATTATACATCTCGAACATGTTAGGGACCGTTTGAATATGAATAAGAGTAGAGTTATTCATATATTTAAATTATATATTACTTATACAATATTTGGTAGGTGGATAGGAAATAAGTTATTAATGTATTAAATTAATATAATGTTTGGTTCGCAGTTTAACTATCCTCATAAGTTATTCAGTACTACCTCCATTTTTAAATACTTGTCGCCTTTTTGGTTCGCACATCCCTTAAGAAAAATACTAACTAAAGTGTAACTAAATTATCCTTATTTATTATTCTTCTCAATTTAATACTTCTCTTTTTGCAGTCTATTAATATCTCTCCATATTTATGATTAATGGAAAGAGATAACTAATTATGTCTTAATATTCTAAAATGACAAGTATTATGAAATATTTATTTTTAGTAAGAACGACAAGTATTTAGGAACGGAGAGAGTATAACTTATTTCAAAAAGGAAATAAATAAATGCAACTTCATTTAAATGTGAAAAACATTGATCATATTTAGCTAGACCAATAAATGAAAAGAAATTTTCCCATACAGAAATCCGCAAACACATAATGCACTCACTGATTTTCGCTCTTTTATGTGTTTTGTTTCATATCTAAAATCAATTCTAAAACACATTTAAGACAAAGTATTTTAAATGGATCAAAATTGCCTATAAATCGATCTAACAATACGATAGTTTCAACGATTTTCATGCAATCTACGTCAATTCAATGAGTTCAAATTATTGATATACGCGTAGAATGCGATCAAACTCAAATTATGAGCATGTTGTTGGGGGGTGAAACAACACGGCAAATAAAGAAACCTTGAACAATGATAAGAAATTATGAAAAGACCAATAATATATTAATTAATTTTGTAATGTTATTTGAATTTTTGTGAGTAATTTTGATTTTTTGGTGTTGCTCAAATTCCTTAAAATTTTATGGATAAATATGTTTTTGGAATTGAACGTGATAGAAAATATTAGTAGTAAAAATTTCGTGGTCAAACATTCCGTTATTACTTCATTTTATGATAAATATTTTTTAATTTTAGTAAACCACTAAATTAGGCTTTAATGGACATATATTATAATGAAAATACTAAATAATATTTACAACATCAAGGAAAACAACACATAAATAAACAAATTAGAAAAGCAAAAGGAAATCCAGTAGGCAAAAGTCGTAGAAGCTACTCTCTCTCCTGGATCACTTAGGAAACTTCTAATTGTCTTCATGGTGAGCTTCACCTAAAACAGATCTTCGATGGAGTTGCAGAACATGGTTCTCAGCCGTGGAACCGCGTCTTCGATAAGGCGGATCCGTAGCCATGGAGTTGAAGCTCAGACGGCCCATGTTCTTGTTCCCAACAAAGTAGTTAGCTTCGAAATCTACCAATTTCAATGTGATGGTGAGTGAGTAAGATGTATTAAGTTGATAGTATCCTTATTTTGTCCAAATTTGGGATAATCGTTGCATCAATTTTTCTACCTTTTTACATAGCTAATTATTTTTGAAATGATGTGAGATTTATTTTATCAAAAAATCAAAACAATAATCAGGTTTAGAAGTCGGTAGCTTCGAAATCTCTTAATTTCAATTTTGATATTTAGTGACTAATGTGTATTAAGTCGATAATATCCTTATTTTTGCCCCAATTTGAGATAATCATTGCATGCACTTTTAGAATTTTGATTTTCTATCTCTTTACAGATTGATGAGTTTATTTGATATCTTAATCTTGTGTTAGCAATACTAAAATGGTTCAAAGTTTTCAAGATCACTTAATTAACGTCTACTTTCTTTAACCTCTCTTGAAGCTTGCAAAGCTGTTTTCAGCGGATGATATTCCCTTTCTAGCTAGGTGCCAAAATCTTGTCCCTCGAAATTAGCCAAGGTGCGCGCAAGCTGGCCCATACACCACGATTACAAAAAAAATAGAGCCAAAAAACGTGGAAATAGGTGAATTGTGATTTCCGTCAAAAGAGCTCGAGATATAAAATCTGACAACTTTCTTATGGGATCAGACGTGCAAATCAGGTATTGGGATTAAAGCTCTTACTTTGATGCTCATTTTATCTATTGCAAACATGGTATCTGTTAATTCATAACCATGATTAATTAATATAGGTCTATGCTATTGATTTTGGATTGGCTAAGAAGTACAGAGTTTATTAACTCATCAGCATATTTCGTATAGGTCAGCTCCCTTTAAACACTACGGATTGATATTTGTTTTGTTTAAGAAGATAAATTACTTGAAATATGGTGTTTTAGATGTCAACAAGTTTACTTAAGCTGAAGGTACTATGTCAATTTCTGTGGTTTATATATGTAGTTCCTGGATCATCCATTTACTTCTTCAGTGATGTCTTGCAAATCTAAGGGACTTAAGTTGTCGCATAATAGAAAAGAACACATTCGTTATTCCATGCCTCTGCGCACATTGAAGTTCATCTAGAAGAAAAATAGTGAAGAAACAACCGAACTTGATGAAGTCAGGGTGTTCTCTTAATAACTCACACCAGGTAATTCTCGAGAGTTGAATTCGATGTGTTGGATATGATTTCCTACTGAATACTGATGTTTCTTTATAGAAGCTTTCATGTTCAGTTTCTTTGTGTACATCTGCGTTTTTTGTATGTCTAGGAGTTTGTTCGCCTTAAACATAAATGGTCTTTGGTATAGTATTTACTCTTTGTTCCTACTGAATATTGGTGCTTCTTTATAGAAGTTTTCATGTTCAGCTTCTTTGTGTACATCTGCTTTTTCTGTAGGCCTAGAAATTTATTCGCCTTAAACATAAATGGTCTTTGGTATAGTATTTACTTCGTTTTCTTCGTTGGAAGATCTCACTTGAGAGACTGAACATGAAAGCTTAAAAAGATATAAGAAACTTTAAGATATAAGTTGTATTTTATTTTCTCATTTACTTGTCAATAATACTTTTATCACGTGATCATGTAGGGTTTTGCTTTCTGTTATCTTTTAAATAATAAGCTGAACAATTAATTATTTTTCTTTGAAAAGATGGTAAGTTCTCCTTATAAGAAAGTAAATCATATTTAAGTCTCTTTTGGTAAATAAGTTTTTGTAGGAGTTTCTAAACGTACAGATTCTCCGTTAGTCTTCACTTTCCATTATTGCACCTTCTTGTCTATCTTTCAGAGTATGTTGTTTTCTTGCCAATGATTTTGTTGTAGGAGTTGTCATATTACATAATGCACATACTGTGTATCTGATAGAGATTGTTTGTTTCACATTTTATCTAGACCTACTACTGTGTAGCAAAGTATGTGTTTTCTTACCGATGCTCTTGTTATATGGGTTATTATAGTACAGAATGCACATACTGTGTATCTGATATAAAAGCTTTTGTGCTGTTTGTTTCACATTTCAGAAGCAAAAGGCTTGGATGAGTTTTGAAGATTGCAATACTAGTTTCATTGCCAGTTTCTCTGGTTCTTAGGCCCATAGTAGCCATTATTGGGAGTCTCCTTTTTGGGATAGGATGTGGTGTTTTCACTCCTTTGGTTACAACTTTTGAGGCTATTGAAAAGAGTATCACTTGAAAGATTTATCACTACTTTCCGGTGAGTCCTAGTCTTCACACAAACTCTGTTTTCAATTTATTGAAATTAAGTAAATGAATCGATTTAAGCCCGAAATCAATAATGTAGTCAAGGGAGTGGTCATTTTATTTTCTTGATATGCTGAACATTTGTGAGCATTTATTTGGTAGACTCGTAAGCATTCATGGTTTATGTGGGAACTTGATTGGCAAATATAAACTTTCAGGTCATATGATGGCATAATTCATCTGTTTATTTAGTTTTCTTCTGGAGAAGCCCCTGTTTGTTAAAAATCTTGGTAAATTTGTGAATAATTATTTTTGTCTGAAAAGTTATTATGGTATCTTGAAGCAGCTTGTACAATTTCTATCTATCTTTCCGTTGCAGCTGTCTATCCAATAGATATACATACATGTCTTCGTATGGTTGATAGCATAAAAAATTAAAATTTGTCAACACTTCTCTGAATGTATTGGATGATGATACTTATCGATAACCTACAAATTTATTGCTAGCTTTGTACTTGTAGAAAATATTAATCCCTGTTAGATTGGCTCAAACCTAGCTATATATATGTAAATTTTTATTCTTACCACTTACCAGTCATGAAATTTGCCACAGAAAAAATAAAATGAAGGGGCGTTGGAGGAAAAAATCTTAACAAATTCTTTCTGCATGTGCCATGAAATTCTGGCTATTGTGCAGGTATGGATACACTATCTCCTCTGGTACCTTATTGACTTGTAACTCATCAACATATTTTCTTAGTTTTTTTTTTCCGTTCAAATAGTTTATACATGTTAGGTGTGCATTATAGCTCTCATAGCTCAATTTCTAAAGCAATAACAATGATAGGACATTTGAAGCACCTGTATACTATGTTGGATATGTATGGAGCATTAAAAATAATTATTGCTGAGAATAACCTATTTCAAGAAATTGAACTCATCATTCGACATATTTTTGAGATGGTGACTGCCAAATTTTTATATCGCTTCAAACAGATTCATCAGACACACAAACAGATTCACGAATATGTATTTTCATAAATTGCATTGTATCATCTCAGACATACAAACGAATCCATGAATATATATTTTCATAAGTTGCATTGTCATCATCTCAAATTATTTAGGTGGATGATGTTATTAAGTTTTCTCATGAAAACTTGGAGCAATAGAGAAAAGGAAAAATGAAAAGTATTACGATAAAGATAATACAAGAGTCCCAAAACCACCAATCTACTCAGCACAAAGAGTTAAAATAACTTGAGAGGCTAGTGTCTTTTCAACCTCAATAATCATTCTGAAATCGGTTGTCCATGAGTTCTTTTATAATAGATCAGAGATGGTATATGTATTCAATTTTAAAAAGATGGTATATAAAGGGAACTGGAAAAGATTAAGCCTTATATTACTATTTTCAGATGTTATTTCTGTACTTTTGAAACTTCTTAGACTTTAAACAACTTTTATACATGACAAAAAAGGGGCTGATTTTTACCCATGTCTCACCTTTGGCTCATAGGTTTCTTGTTCTGTTTTCCTTATTACTTGATATCAGATTGGTCTATTTTGTTCAAAAAATCATGATATTATAAGGCAAAGAGTTTTGTTCATGCTATATTTTCCTGATTTACAGACTTAAATGTATGTGGTAACACCGTAACAGGAGGTTAAAACAAAACAAATTGGACAAACTGAAGTGTCACACTTCTGCTGAAGTCACATTTTTTCATCTTGAACTATCTGATGCTTTCATATCATATGCCAAGAATGGTGTAGTCACTACAGTGGCTGACCTGATAATTTCTACTTAACAACTTGAGTCAGTCGATCAAGAAGTAGATACTTCCATTTATACTTTCTTTGTTGTTAATATTCCTCGCAATAAATCCGTACTATTATGCCATGTGTCATTTAAGCATTGGATTAGCAGGGCACCCCACAGAAAACCGGCAAGTATCTCAGAGCTATAATTCACAAGCTCTCGCCAGTTAATTCTTCATTATCCTGCAAAATTTCTACTTAAATTTGTGTCTTTATTGTCTTTTTTGTGATTGACTATTTTTGGTTGCTATGTCATGCTAGATTAGGGAAAGTCTTTATTGTCTTTTTTGTGATTGACTATTTTTGGTTGCTATGTCATGCTAGATTAGGGAAACTACAATATGCTATTTGTAGATGAGGGATTTGGATCATAATCATATGTTCCTACAGTTACCCAAGACAACCTCATTTAATTACTTAAACATACGATAATAGTTAAATGAAAATAGAATCTGACCTTTGTGATATTGATTGTGTATACGTTGTAACGTCGCCAACAAACAAAGTATCTTGTAGCTTCAAATAGTGTAAGCTAACAATGTTCTTTGTTGAACAGATGAAGAAGATCTTTGATTATTCAGAGCTGATAACCAAAAGTTTATTATTTACATGAAGAAAACCTGGAAACTACAGATTGAGATAAATCTACGAAAAAAGTTGATGACAGGGCTCCTGCAAAATTCATATAAGATGAAAACTTGATAAACTAAATTTAACTATGTACATGAAGAATACATGGAAACTACATATCGAGACAAAGCTAAGGCAAAGTTGATGACAAAGCTCCTGCAAAATTCATAGAAGACAAAACATGATAACCAGAAGTTCATTATTCACATGAAGAAAACCTGGAAACTACATATTGATACAAAGCTATGCAAAGTTGATGAAGAAGATGTTGGAATTGCAATTCCTTTTATAGAATAGAATTCATAAACCAAAAAGAATTTTAACTTTGGACCCTTCTATGACTTGTATCAGGACTCTTCTTTTATAACCAAAAAAGAACTGGAAAGTTGCTACGACATTACCAAAAAAAAGGATTTTATTACCATAAACCTAGGAATTTTTGAGGAAAACTCACGTACCCAGCAAAAAAATCCCAACAACCGACCTGTTTTTTGAGAAAATTTCAGGAGACCTTTTTCTTTGGGGAAAGGTCAACGAAACCCCCCCCCCCCCCCCCCAAAAAAAAAAAAGAATTCTTTTTTAATATATTTATTAAAATCATTATTCAATATTATAAAGATAATAGTATAATAATTGAGAAAAAAAAGATGAAAAGACGATTTTGTCTATAGCGGTGTCTTTTAATGAAGGGCAAAAAGTTCAAACAACATTTTTAAGGACATTCACACTTTTAATATATTAGAGATTAGAATTTTTTTCACAGGGTTTTTCCTTGTAGGTTTTAACAAGAAATATTATCTATCAAATGAACATTCAATGGAGAGTGTCATAAATATTGTATTTATATTATAGTGAATGCGTATCTTTTATGTTCCTTTGGAGAAAAGTTAGGAAGCCTAATTTTGGGACCAACTTAGTTTTTTTCTATAAATAAAGGGGTTCTTCTTCATTGTAATTCATCCCTCAAGAGAAATATTAAGCCATAATTTGGTGAGACTTAAACCCAACATCTTATTATTAGGGTGCTTCATGACCTTTCGATGAGACTTGAATCCATGACCTATATCTCAAGTTCTCAACCTATAGCATAATAGACCATAGTGCATTAGCATTATGCCCTTGGCCTTTGAAAATATTATGATCAGTTTTAGTGAATATCAATCAACATGAGTATTTTAAAAGTCAAAATTATTAATTTACAAAGGAAATAAATGTCAATAAACAGTATATGAATAAATTAATAAAATAACCACTAATAGTTAATATGTGCTTTTATGCCATGAGTTATGAGTATACTTACCTTGTAGAGGTCAAAGAGCGAGGTTAAAATGGGTGTTCATCTTGGCGAGTTCAGTTTTAGTCGCAACCTATTTGACGATAATGAAGATTTTGGTTTGAGAAATTTTATTAGAGTGTTACTCTATGTAGAGACAAAGATTTAATGGAGGAGATTTTGGAGATGGAGATTGAACTTATTGAAGACTACATGAAGAAGGTGGAACAAATTTATTTTGTCAGAAATTCAGGCCAAGGGGGAGAATTGTTGGTATTTGCCCTGATTTTCTTACCATAATTGGGTTTTCCTTTTAGGAAAAGGAAAACATGAATTCTCCATATTTGGCTAATCCTTGTTCTTGTAGGAAAAGGTTATAGACTCTATAAATAGAGGCTCCTTTCTTCTAGTTTGGTAGCATCCACAATGTAGTCCTAGGGGTTTGAGAGTATTGTTTGGGGGGAGACTTTGTGAGACACAAGTGTTGCGTATCGCTTGTGTGAACCTCTTTGTATTCTGAGTGAATTGTGTGAGGTTGTCTCTCTTGACATTTTGTACTCTCGTTTATATAGTGGATTGCTCATCTCCTTTTGTGGACGTAGGTCGATTGACCGAACCACGTTAAATTATTGTGTCTCTTTTGGTGTATTTCTCGCATGTCTTCTTATTTGGGTCTTTCGAGGTTTGCTTTGCTAGCTTCCGCATGACACCTGATTATTTCGGTCCTAACAAGTTGCCTCTGCCGTTGACATTAAATGTCTTTTTCTTTTTCGTGAACATAAAACTTCAAGAGAGCAGATTAGACACGGGTAGAACACACTCTCAAATTTAAAGATTAGAGATTCGTGCTGATAATGTGTTATGAAACAATAAATAAAATAAGAATATAGAGAGAAGAGAGAGCACTTCTTATTTCTCTTGAGAAATAAATATGATGAAGGAAACCCCTTCTTTATTTAAACAGGAAAACCAACTTGGTCTCAAAATTAAGATTCCTATTTTTTTTAGAAAAAAACATAAAAGATAAACATTTACTATAGTACAAATACATATATAACATATACGAAAATCTCACACTTAAAATTTGATCCTGTGAATTAAAATAAATTTTGGACCCCCCTTTTATCAATGTACAAGAAGTCTTATATATAGCAAAATAAAATCGTTTCTACCCCTATCATACATTAGTATACATTTTCAATAAGGAGATTTAATTTAGTTAAACCCCTTGACACAACCTAGCAGAAAACTCCAAGTACACATTAAACTCAACAGAGTTAGTGCAATATTGGTAGAGTAAAATACAATCCCAATGATTATATTTATAGAATCTTCAGGGAATTTAATTTTGTAAAGGGAGGAGGAAATTATACTGTAATGAAGAGGAAATTTGGTCCGAAATGATCTTCTTCTTTTTTTTCTATCTAGTTCGAGGTTATTTTATGCAGAACAAATTTTGTTGTTTCTTTCCAATGGCAATCAAACACTCATATATCCTTTAGTTGGGACAAAAAGATAAAGAACCCATTTGGTGGTAGTGAGAGTTCCCCTTGTGGTGTTTTAAGCCATTGGTCGAACATCTCCATTTACTATTTATTATGACCCCAAAAAGGATGTAAAAAATAAAAATAATTATGGTTTGCACCAAGTATTACTAGAATGCAAAAAAATAATGTCCAAACAAAAATTCCTGGATTTATCTAAGAACTTCAATTTGTGGCCATCCTTTAATTCCCAAATGGTAACAATAACAACTGCTCTTCTATCAAAGATAACACTCTTAGCTTTCTGTCCAAGCAGAGCAACCAAAAAAAAAAAAAAAACTTCATCCAATTTCCCTAACTCTAGCTAGCAATGAATGACACAGTGGACAAGCTGGTAATTTTTTTGGCAAAGAGAGATGGAATCGACAAGCTTGTCAAGACTTTTCAGTACGTCTCCAAGCTCGTAAATTGGCATGTCGAGATGACGTACCCTGACGTTGCCACTCGAGCCAAGCAATGGGAAGTGGCCTCTGGCCTCAGTCGAAAAGCCTTCCGGAGCGGTCGATTCCTCACGGGATTCAACGCCCTCCGGAGGAGCCCCGGGACCTCCCCGGGTTTCAGGCTCCTGGCGGTTCTTGCCAATTCAGGGGAAATGGTCTATTTCTTCTTCGACCATTTCCTCTGGCTGGCGAGAATCAGAGTAATCAACCCCAAATATGCAAAAAGGATGAGCTTCATCTCTGCATTTGGTGAGTCTGTTGGATACGTATTTTTCATTATCTCGGATTTTATTCTCATAACAAGGGGACTAAAAGCAGAGAGGAAGCTATTGACTGAAGGGGAGGAGTCTAAGGAAACAGAAGAGGAAATCAAGAATATTAGAATGGATAGGATTATGAGATTGATGGCTGTGGCTGCCAATATTGCTGACCTTATAATTGCCTTAGCTGAAATTGAACCAAATCCATTCTGCAACCATACAGTTACTTTAGGCATTAGTGGTTTAGTTTCTGCATGGGCTGGTTGGTATAGAAACTGGCCCTCATGAACATAAGTAAGATTGGTGGCGAATTTCATACAACATGAATGTAACGAACTTCAGTTATTATACGATGAAACGTTGCAATTTACTACTCCTATACTAAAAGTTCATGAGGCTTTTTTTTTCTTTCTATTCTAACATGGATTTTGTTGCATGACTTTATATTCATTGCTAAAGATCTTTTACATAATCAGATCGTCGTTTAAACAATCAATTAAGAAAAGTTGTCTATATTACGCATCATGAGTAGGTAATGTGAAAAATACTGTAAATAACTTGTTACTATAATTATAATGTAAAAGATATTTTATATTGTTCGTTATGTATGTTAAATTCATTTGAAGTTACTCAATGAAAGACGATATATTTAGATTTTGAGAAGAATTGCTCATAAGAACCCCTGCATCGCTAGACTGCTTCCTAATTGCTTTCTTCTCCTTTTTTTTTTTTTTTTTTTTTTTTTGGTTCTTTTCATAATTCTTGCACTTATCATCAAGGACGAAGTCGAGATTTTTATTAAGGGGTGTCAAAATATAAGGAGTATACCCACGAAGAAGCCAAGATGAGTCAATATATATATTAGGGAAAAGGCTCAAATATGCCATCGAACTATTGGAAAGGACTCATTTATGCCATCCATTAAAAGTTTGGCTCATTTATGCCATCACCGTTACAAAAAAGACTCATTCATGCCATTTTTTT
Organism: Capsicum rhomboideum; assembly: GCA_031232105.1. Taxonomy (NCBI): domain Eukaryota; kingdom Viridiplantae; phylum Streptophyta; class Magnoliopsida; order Solanales; family Solanaceae; genus Capsicum; species Capsicum rhomboideum. Next base: position 36,114,252 of record CP124716.1, read on the forward strand.
TAACGGTGGTTTTTTAAAAACAGCTTTGCCACGTGGCGTCTTACTAGAGGTCCACGTCATTGATCAAATATGCCATCGAACTTTGAGAAAAGGCTCATCTATGCCATCCGTTAAAAGTTTGACTCATTCATGCCATTGTTGTTACAAAAAAGGCTCATTCATGCCATTTTTTTAACAGTCCGGTTTGGTGATTTTTTGCAAAACCAATTTGTACACGTGGCCAACAATGATCCGTCCACATCATTAATTAAATCAGCCAAATAAAAAATCTAAAAAATTGAACTTTCTTCTAAAAGGTGAAATTAAAATTTTGTTTTCCATGACTCACAAATTTCTAGTACATCTGATTCTTCAAGTCATTAGAATCTTCAAGTTTTGATTTTAATTTTATTTTGCTGAAATATTCTTCTTTTCTTCTCTGTAATTTCACCGATGATAGAATTTTTCTGATTTTTACTTCAAGTACAATTTTTTAAGAATTTGAAAAATCGTGTTTCGGTAATTAATTGATTCGTTGTTTGAAATAGTTGATGTCTGTTTCGGGCTTGAATTGGCCTTGAGATTTGCAGAATTGTGTTTGGCGATTCCGAAGAAATTGAAAATGGATGAACTCTTTACAGTGCCTATAAAAGAGTTACAAAATGCATAGAAATATTTTGGCCGGAGAAGTCGATATTTTCTTATTAGGAATTTTAAAATTTCTTTGGCTGATTTAATTAATGATGTGGAAGAATTATTGTTGGCAACATATACAAAATGGTTTTGCAAAAACCCTCCAAATTGGACTGTTAAAAAAAACGGCATGAATGAGCCAAACTTTTAACGGATGACATAGATGAGCCTTTTCTCAAAGTTCGATGGCATATTTGAGTCTTTTCCCTTTAATTAATGATGTGAACGAATTATTGTTGGCCACGTATACAAAATGGTTTTGCAAAAAACCACCAAACCGGACTGTTAAAAAAAATGGCATGAATGAGCCAAACTTTTAACGGATGGCATAAATGAGCCTTTTCTCAAAGTTCGATGGCATAGTTGATCAATGACGTGGACCTCTAGTAAGACGCCACGTAGAAAAACTGTTTTTAAAAAACCACCGTTAAAAAAAATGGCATGAATGAGCCTTTTTTGTAACGGCGATGGCATAAATGAGCCAAACTTTTAATGGTTGACATAAATGAGCCATTTTCAATAGTTCGATGACATATTTGAGCCTTTTCCCTATATTATATATACATAAAAAAAATGAAATCTTTTTACCTAGCTACACAATGTAATTTTCTTGACACCTCTTAAATACATGTGGCTCCATCACTGCTTATCATATGTGTTATAAATATAGCCCAGATCCTTATGACTCTTCTATTGATCTTCTAATTCTTTTTCCTTTTTGGTGAAAATAGATATTGCATATATGAATAAGCAAAATATAAAGATAGTTACATCTCCGGATGTCTATCCGGTGATCTTCTAATTTTTGGCTGACAAAAAACAACAATCACCGGAATTTAAAGACGAAAATTAAACTAAAAGCTCTGTTTTAAACCTTCTCTTCAACTAGCTAGTTCAAAGGGTGAAATTATGACTTTGTGCATTGCATTCTATATGATAAATTAGTTCCTGTTATGTTAGGATGTATCACCAATCCAATTTGTTTTTATTCTTAAACACATAAAGTGGTTTAAGGTTTGTTTATTTTTAATTATCAAGAATATGGCTTTTTAATCCGGGTCAATTATCAGATAATAAATTTATTTATGTTCAACATGTTGTAAAATTTTAATGAACATAACTGTTTCTAATGTGTACTAGATACAGAGTCCCGTGCTAGTACGGGTCTAATGTATGTTGCTCCTTTTATTTCAGTATATGTGACACATATGAAATTTGGAGTCAATGAAATGTCTTTTATTTTTTTAAATTGTTAATTATTATGATTTATAGTATTTTTTACTTAATTTTCACATAATATATATTACTTCTTTGATCATATTATAAATGGTTAATTATTATGATTTATAGTATTTTGCACGTAATTTTCACATAATATATATATATATTACTCTCTTTGTTTCAATTTATATGATACAAAGAGAATTTGGAGAGCCGATTAAATTTGTTATAAAATTTTAGACATTCGATCAGTTATTATTGTGATTTATAGTATTTTTTACGCATTTTTAAAATAATATATATTATTCTCACAATCTCAATTTATATGGTGTAAATGAAATACTGAGAGTCAATCATTGTATACTTTTAAATATTTTCAATTATTAATTATTGTGATAGATAATATTTTTTTTACGTAATTTTAAATATACAACAAACTAAAAAAATTAAGAGAAATAATATTGAATGAACATAATATAAAATTATAGTACATGATGTAGACATGTGATTTTTGACCCTCTTCGAGCTTTAACCTATCATTAAATATTTATTTTTTGTCTAATCTTTATTTTAGCTTTTATTTTTTTCATTTAAGTTGGTTTTATTTGAAAATTTGTGAAAAAAAGGATTCAAAAAATAGAGTCACATTTTAGGATAACTTTTGTTTTTACTTTTCGTATGAAAAAAAAAAAAATTCAAAAAATATATTTTTCTTTTAATTTAGATTTTAATAAATAAGCTAGTAATTTAAATATTTTTCTTAGCTATATTTTTTTTTGGACTAGCTATTTAAGTTTTTCTATATTTTTATTAATTTTAAATAATTAGCTAATACTATTTTTTACTACTATATTTTTTTATTTATTTCTTTAACTAGAAAAAAAAAGTCCTAAAACTACCACACACCCCCCCCCACTAACCCTAACTCCTCCTAACCTGCACTCCCTCACATCCCACTCCCTCACACCACTCTCTCCATGCACAACACACAACAACAACACTACATACCCACAGACATCATATAACATACACACGCAACACATTAAAAAAGGGAGAGAATACAAAAATTAGGCAAGGAAAAGAAACAAAAAGTTAGAGAGAAAAACAACTAAAGAAAACAAAAAAAACAAAAACAAGAGAAAAGGGAGAGCGATCAGAAAAGAAAAAGAACACAAGTCGGGGTTTGAGGTTTCTGTTTGTGATTTCGAGTTCGTAGCTCTTGAAAGTTATCTATTTGCTAACTTTGAAAATCAGTAAATTGTAGCAACTTTTGATGTGAATTATTTTTCGCAAGAGGTAATCCTCAATCTTTCTTTTTCATAATGTAACATCGCGATTCTACGAAATTTGATTTCAATGTTATGAAGTTGCTTAGATTTGTTTAATAGGGTATTATTTTTCTTGACGTGATAATATGAAAAATATATTTAAATTGTTGTTTTGTTAGACTTAGAGTAAATTGGTAAAACAGTTAGTTATGTCTTGCATGCTTAATTTAAATTATTGCTCTTACGAAGCTGAAGATGTTTACATTAATTTATGTACAATCCGGCATATAACGCATAGTAAAGTAATAGAAAAATGTTGGTTCATGTATCATTTGGAGATTTTGCTCAATAAAGGTCCAACCTTTTATTTTTGTTTCAACTGTTATTTCATTAAATGTTAATGTGTTTCTTTTTCTGACAATAACATATTTTATTTGGTCTTATCACTATTGTTTGTTAAACTGTTAGTTGAAATTCACTTAAAATATTGATGTTTAAGTCTTTAATTCAAGTAATTGTTAGTATTTCAAATAAGTTAGGTTAAATGTAGTATTTTAATCATTTTTACTTACTGTTTGGGATTTATGTTTCTTTTTGTAATGTTTGGACATTTGATTTAAATTGATTGGATTCGTTTTGCATTTATCAGTTTACAAGGATACTTATCGTAATTTGAAACAGAATTTGATTCTAGGTTCGGCCAGTGTTTGGCCTCACAACTTAAATGGGTCACAAGTTTAAACCCCAAGTAAAGCCTAATCGATTATCGAGTAGTGTGAGGATGAGCGAGATGGGTTGTGGATTTATTCAAGACCCGTCGCAATAAGATAAAAGAAAAGAAAAAAAAATATTTGCGAGGGAGCGAGGCGAGTTGCGATTAATTCAAGACTCGTCACAAAGATTAAGGAATAGGAGTGTAAAAAATGGTGAATAAGGAATTGTCTTGAGTTTACGAGAGATGAACAAATGCCTTTAATGCTAGATGAGCTTTAGGTACATTTAAAATGCTTGTCTCGATTAAGAATGCGGTGTACGCATGTTTCTGAGATGTTCAAAATTAATTCAAGGATGCAGTTACGCACCTTGACAAAGATCGTCCTAATGATCAACCTTCATTAATTGATACCCAAGGGCTCAGACATATATTATTGGTACATTAAAAATGAGCGAATAGAGGCTTATAAACGTAATTTATCCAAAATAATTTAGTCAAGTTATAAGTTGATAAAAGCGACCGTGCTAGAACCACGGGACTCGAGGGGTGCCTCATACCTTCCTCTTGGTCAACAAAATTCCTTACCCGATCATCTGTTTTCGCAGACCAAATAATAAAGAGTAATTTTCTTTTGATTAGGGATTCAAAAAAGTGACTTGAAACACCATAACTCAATTTCAAGTGGCGACTCTGTAAATAAAACAATCCTTATTCAATACCGTCACTTTAATTGGAAAAACCCTTCGACCCGAACGAAAAAGGGGTGTGACATCTCTGGCAACTCCGCTGGGGAAAACCAGAATTTGAGCTTTTGATATTGACTTGTACTTGCTTTAATTATTTGGATATTATGTTTCTTGGCTTAATGTGCTACCTGCTGTTCATTTATTGCTTTGATATTGTTGAATTGTACTATAAATTGTCTTCTTTCGCGCAACCTCTCGTAGTCTCTGAAATATAGGATAGAAGGAATGCAATTATGCATCCTACTTTCTTTTTGAGATAAAGCCAGAGTGTCTAGGCACCTGATGAAAAATTATTAGTCACACATATTAGACGGGATTTGGACCAGCAACAAAGGCGGAATAGCACTGCTACCGAATAAGTTGCCCCTCCCTGACTCGAGTGTCCGCTAGGGTAAGCCAGTCTAGATACTATCTCTATTAGGTTAAACCTAGTAAAACTAAAACTCAGACGTGGCTATCCCTATTAGGCTCTATTTTATCTGCATCATATGCATTTGACTTAGCGGAACTCGACACCGGGATCGGGTCCGTCTTGGACAGGTGTTCCTCTTTATATGAACAACATGTGCATCTTATGTGCTCTTTGACATTTATTTGAAAGGCCTGTTTGATTGTTGACCGGCTTTAGATAGCTTAGTGAAACTGAAAAGGGTAGCTTTTCCTCCAACATTTATAACCATAATAATAATAATAATAATAATAATAATAATAATAATAATAATAAAATAAATAAATAAAAATTGGGAATAAAAAAGAATTTGGTTTTTTATGGTCTACACGAACTACACACACCTGATTCTCACCTTGATGAAGGCAACCCTTATCGGGTTCGGTGATCTTTTTCTTCTTTTTTTTTTTTTAAAAAAAGATTAGAAATGTTGAACTCTAACATATTCGTTGTCACAGAGACAAAGATAAAGTATTAAGGTGGTTGGTTTGTGGTTAAGCTGGCATCTCATCCATACAACACCAGATCCAAAGGAAAAGGCAAGATGACCCACAAAGAGGGTACAAAGTCTGACAACGAAGAAGCCCAAAATCAGTTGATTCCACAGGAATTTGCATCAATGGAGGAGAATAATTTATTGAAATAATAAATAGCAGAAATGTATCCAGCCTGGATGAATGGGCAAGCGCCACCTTCCTCAATCCCTGCACTTTCGGACACGACTGATCCAAGTTCTACCCAAGCTCAAACTGGGGATCCACTTTACCCACCTGGATTCGAACTATCTACTAATGTGCCTAGGACCTCTTCCACACGACCTCCGAATGTGTCCATCACAAACAATCTACTTTTCAATTCTGCAGTACAAACTACTGCAGGCCCTCAACCGACACTAATATAAAAGTCCAACAGTGAGCCACATCAAGATCAATTCTATCCCCCCTAAAGTAACTTTTAAAGTTCCAGAGTCTTACTATCCTGCTCATTGTCACATTTCCCCTATTGTGATTGAAAAGACTACTAGAAACGAGGAACAAGAAGAGATGGCTAGGAAAATGAGAAGTTTGGAGCAAAACATGAGAAACATGCAAGGACTAGGAGGGCAAAAGAGTGTTTCTTTCAAGGATTTGTGCATGTTCTCCGACGTTCACTTACCTCTAGGATTCAAAACTCCAAAGTTTGACAAGTACGAAGTCCACGGTGATCCTTTGGCTCATTTGAAAAGGTTTTGTAATCAACTAAGAGGAGCAGGGGGAAAAGAAGAACTACTTATGACTTACTTTGGAGAGAGTTTGACGGGGATAGCCTCGGAATAGTTTATCGATCAAGATATCTCTCGTTGGCATGCTTGGGATGACATGGATCGAGATTTTATCCAGCAATTTCAATACAATATTGACATAGTACCCGATAGCACCACACTTGCCAACATGAGAAAAAAGACCACTGAAAACTTTCGTGAATATGCTATTAGGTGGGGAGAGCAAGCTGCTAGGGTCAAGCCATCAATGAAAGAGACGTAAATGATTGATGTTTTTCTTCAAGAACAAGAGTCTGATTACTTTAATCACCTGCTTTCTACAGAAGGTAAAACATTTACTGAAGTAATCAAAATTGGAGAAATGGTTGAAAATGGCATCAAGTCTGGAAAAATTGTAAGTCAAGTAGCCCTTAAGGCTACAACTCAAGCAATTCAGAATGGTTCAGGACACTTTGGGGTCAAGAAGAAAAATGATGATGTAGCAATGATCGCGCAAGACCCTCAATACTCTATCGTCCCTGTTGACACCTAATTTTGGACGGACATTTTTAAAATAAACACTTTTGTGCTTTTTATTTGTTAAAGAGCATAATTTTTTTTTACATGTTTTGTTCAATTTTAACACAAGTTATTGGTAATTATCCTCTTTCTTGAAAATGTTAGGATATTTATCAATTTATTATAATTTTTTATTATTGACTGTCACTGATTTTTTTTTACACAGTCATTTTTGCAAACAAATGTTGTTTGAGTTTTGTTAAATAATTATTTCTGTTTTAAATTCAAAACAAATTCTTATCTGACATTAAATACATTTGTTAATTTATTTTTTATCACAGTCCGTTAATTCATAAAAGAGAGAGAAGATATTTTTGCACAGACAAGTTAAATATCCATAGTTTTGGATAAGATCAAATAGTCATTGTTTTGGATAAGCCATGATTTTTCAAAACTATGGTATTGAGCACATGGTTTTGCTCTTGAGTGGTTTTGATTTTTTCTATAAAACTAACCCACTCCCTTCACAATTAGTGGTGGTGGAAATTTTCAAATTAGGATAAACAAATTATTTTCTCCCTTTCCATGTTTGGCTAACCCAGACGCCACCCTCTCCCTTTTGATTTTTTGGTGAAGATCCGTCCACCACCCCTACCGGAACCATCCTTCTCCGTTCCTTTTCCATTTTTTCTGGTTAACGGTCAACCAAACAACCCCGTTTTTCCTCTCAAACCACTCACCAACAAAGCAGCTCTGGTGAAACCACACAACGCCGACGAGCTCGCCAACACTGCCCACTCCTCTATTTTCTGTCATCTTCTCCGACGAATAATAACAACGACGACGAACAAAACAAACAACGACCAGATCTGGTCGGAATGAGCCAAGCTCCAACGAAATCGTGACACCATCTCCGACAAGCCTCCTATTATAGAAACCATGAATTCCGGTGAAGTGGATATCCACAAAGTTTAACAAAAGCCATAGCTCCGACCACCTCCATCGCAATAAATCCCAAAACCAGTCAGCTCCGGTAACCTCTATTTGTCATTTTTATTTTAATTTCCAAATCCGTTACATATTTGTTAAATTTGTTCTTGGCATTGTGGTAATCTCCATGGTACTTTACTGTTGTTCTTCTTCATCTTTTTATTGTGTGTTTGTTCTTGTATCGTTTGTTAGTTAGAACTAATTTTATGCATTTTCCAGTAGCCATAGACTATTTCACTCTATTTGTTTGTGTTTTGTTCAATTGTTGGGCTGAATTTAATATTATTTTTAAGTGATTACAATTCTGCTACTATTGTTATTCTTTAATCTTGGTTTGTGACTTTATTTTTCTATGTTGTTAATATTATTACGTTTGTTATAGTTGGCTGGAAATTAATTTTTTGGATGGTTTTCTTTGCCTTCTTCATTAATTATTTTGTTGGTATTTTTTGGTGTTGAACAAATTTATATGGCCAGTGATAAAATCTCTCCGTCAGATTTTCGAGGCTTTCCCATTATAAAAGACGGATTTTATTTTAAGTTCAATTATATTATTTCAAGTATTAATATACTTGGCCGATGAAGAAATTTTCTTCGATTTTCAAGGTCTTCCATGTATATAAGATGGGTTTTACTTTTCATTTATTATTCATTTAATTCATTTTGATTCATATTTATTTAGTACTGACACTTTTACCAAGTGTCTTTATATGTACATGGAGCTTCTTCCCAAAGAAGACACTCGAATTTAAATTCGAGAATCATTTTGAATTATTTATTCTATTTATTCATTTTATTTAACGATAGACAAATATTAGGACGTCTTCGTTATTCTTATCTTACTTTATTCATTGTGTATATTTGATGTTTGTTATATTTGTTAAAGTTATTTTATCTCCTCCTCAATTGAAAAAATGAGTTCAGTCGGGACCCACCTTTGTGGATTCCGAAGGGTGCCTAACACCTTCCCTTTGGAATAACCTGAACCCTTACCTAGAATCTAATTGGTTATGCAGACTAAATTTTTCTTTAATTAAATTAACATGTTTCCCAGTTTTCCCTAAAATTAGGTGGCGACTCTCAAATGTTTTAAATAATTACTTAATTTATTTTTGAGTCCCGAAATTGCGCCTTATGAAAATAGGGATGCGACAGTCCCACCTCAATATCCAGTCTATAATGCACAACCATATGTTCAGCCATCGATCTATCCCCAATGGCGAGCACCAACACATCACAATCCTCGTCCTACTTCTCAAAATGCTCGAGCACCCTATAACCCTCGTCCAAAGCAGGAATATGGTTGGAACCCGAGGCCTAGGGAAAATTTCACACCAATTGGAGATACATATGCAAGTTTGTTTGAGAAATTGAAATGTTTGAACATGATTGGAACAATTTCTTAAGATCATGACTAGCATACGAAGAGTTTCAATCCTGATGCACATTGTGCATATCATTCTGATGCTCCAGGGCACAGTATTTAAAATTGTCGATCTTTGAAAAGGGAAGTGGAAAAGATGATTCAATCAAAGGTGATTGTGGTCCAAGATAGTAATCTCCCAAATTTTACTGAGAATCCTCGACCAGCAAATAATGATGTACACTTCATTGAATTTGGTGAAGGTTTTGTTAAGGGTGATGTGCAGACAAGTGACTAAGATGTCAAGCCCGGTGATTGAAAAGATGCTTCTTTCTTCTCTAGGAAGGAGTACTGGTAGTTTGTTTTGTCGTCATTTCTGTTATCTGGTTATTTCAGGGTTGTAATCCAGATTTTGGTTTGTTTGTTTATTGAGTCAAACCCTCCTATCCTTTTATTTTGTTTGCTTATTGAGTCTTGTCACAGTTTTTGTTATTTAGGTTATTCAGGGTGTAACCTGTAGCTTAGTTTGTTTGTCGTTGTCAAACTCTTCTATCATTACTTAATGAAATGCAACTTTTTGTTTCAAATCATTTTAATCCATCCTACTCAAAGCCCTTTTTATGTATTTCTTTTTAGCTTTAGTGACATGATATGCATGCAGAATTTTTGGCCGGATCTCAAAATCCTATCTAGTCATGGAATGAATACGCCAAGAGAAAAAACAAAAAGAAAAAAAAGAGGACATTTGAGAAAAATTGAAAGACTGAAACATCTTGAACTATAGCAACTTGAAGAGATTCGATAAGGTGAAACAAATTCTTTGATGTCAAAAGAGGTTAAAAGGGCGAGTTTGATCGAAATTGACATATGTCATCTGTTATGAAGAAATTGTCTAAATGAAGATTTTTAGTGGACAATCATCGAAGGTGACTACATGTTAATCATTAGATGTTGTGATTCTCACTTCTGATTTTTAAGTACGTGCTTATATTCGATAATTGAGATGACGAAGACATTTTGTTCCTCTATCCAAACATTGTGTCATCCTTTGCTATCCCTTTTGAGCCTTAATTTTAATTTTTTTCATATCCCTCTATTGGAATTTCAATAGAGTAAAAAAAAAAAGAAAAAAGAAAAAAGAGTTCAAAACAAGAAAAGAATTCTAAGCAAGCCAAAAAAAAAAAGAAAAAAAAAAGAAGAAGAAGTCAAAGTTGGAAAAAAAAGAAAAAAAATCAAAACAAGTTTCCTGAACTACGTTTGACCTGATTCTTTCTTTGACGAGATACGTAGGCAGCCCTATCCTAGTGTTCGATCCAATCAAGAAAAAGTCCAAAAATTTCTAATCACAGAAATTGGGGTAAAAAAAAAAAATAGTTGTTTTTGTTTTGTCAGAAGAGTCGATTTCAAAAGTTGTAAGCCTTAACCCTATCACATATATATTATTTTTGATCCTTCATGCCATCCCTTTCTTTTTAACCATATCCAAAAGCCACATTACATTCTAAAGAAAGACCTTCGGATCAATTTTTAAGAATGACAAGTCAAGCATGCTTTCGGTGTTGATTATCATATGAAGGGAAATGTCATATCACTTGCATAAAAGAGTCTCATCGGAGAGAGTCCTACAAGAATCGTAAGGCATAATTGAGTTGAAAAAAAGTGAAAAATGAGAGAGTCTTATTGGTAAAAATCCTCATGGACACCGTAAGGCGATGGTGAGTGAGAGATAAAAAAAATATGAATAAAAGAGGCTTGTTGGTGAAAACTCTTCGGAGCACCACTAGTCGAATAGGGTTCCCTAGTTCAATGAAGAAGTCACAACTTAAAAGTCTGACTTTACTGTCTGAATGTTTGACAAGAATAAAGTTCTAGTTGGTTTGACAGATCAGGTCGTTCAATCCAAAATGCATGTCATGATCATTAGAGCTGACTGCGACATTCAGCAAAGTCTTTTCTTTTCTTCTTTTTCGAAAGAAATATCTTTTGTCAAATACTTTTTTCATTTCTTTATTCTTTTTCATTTTTCTTTGAGTCGGTCCTTGTTATAACAAGTAAGAAATGGCGTCAAAATTTGCTATCATCGTTTCAATTGCCAAAGCAAAGTCTGGCCAGCACATCAAATGTGGCGTGATTCGAAAAGAAATGATATGCATCATAATTTATGGTGATTGAACAATTTGAGAATGAATACAAGGTTTAGGGTTTGTCGGATGAGGCCAATAACAGATATGAGGTTTGAAATTGGCAATTAGAGGTTCTTCAATGACGTTTTCATGCAACAAGCACAATCTACCCAAGTCGAAGTTGGGTCGAACATGGCAACAACAGAAGCTGTTACACTCACAGTCAAGCCACAATCTGACTACCATTTTAAAACTTACAAGCTTTCTTTCTTTTCTTAAAACAGGGCTAATTTTGTTTATATAAAGGCAATTTCAGAGGTTCGAGCTTTCAAACAGGATTAAGTAAAAATGCTCTCTCTTTCTTTATTTCATTATATATTCATCAATTTTTATTTTCTCCTAGGATAACATTTCCTAGTCTGAGACAGTTATTTCTCCTAGGATAATCATTTCCTAGTCTGAGACTTTTCATTTATTTTTCCTAGGATTACATTTCCTAGTCTGAGACGATTATTTTTCATTTTTCTCCTAGGATGACATTTCCTAGTCTCAGACAATCATTTTATTTTCTCCTAAGACGACATTTCTTAGTTTGAGACAGTCATTTTAATTTTTCTCCTAGGATGACATTTCCTAGTCTGAGACTATTATTTTTCATTTTTCTCCTAGGATAACATTTTCTAGTCTGAGACAGTTATTTCTCCTAGGATAATCATTTCCTAGTCTGAGACTTTTCTTTTATTTCTCCTAGGATGACATTTCCTAGTCTGAAACGGTTATTTTTCATTTTTCTCCTAGGATGACATTTCCTAGTCTGAGACAATCATTTTATTTTCTCCTAGGATGACATTTCTTAGTCTGAGTCAGTCGTTTTAATTTTTCTCCTAGGATGACATTTCCTAGTATGAGACTATTATTTTTCATTTTTCTCCTAGGATGGCATTTCCTAGTCTGAGACAATCATTTTTATTTTTATTTTTATTTTTTTTCTCCTAGGATGACATTTCCTAGTCTGAGACGTTTATTTTGTATTATTCTCCTAGGGTGACATTTCCTAGTTACTTTTCATTTTATCCTAGGATGACATTTCCTAGTCTGAGACAGTCGTTTTCATTTTTCTTCTAGGATGACGTTTCCTAGTCTGAGATAATCATTTTATTTTCTCCTAGGATGACATTTCCTAGTCTGAGACAATCATTTTTATTTTCTCCTAGGATGACATTTCCTAGTCTGAGACGTTTATTTTGTATTTTTCTCCTAGGGTGACATTTCCTAGTTACTTTTCATTTTCTCCTAGGATGACATTTCCTAGTCTGAGACAGTCGTTTTTATTTTCCTCCTGGGATGACATTTCCTAGTCTGAGACAATTTTATTTTATTTTATTTTCTCCTAGGATGACATTTCCTAGTCTGAGACGTTTTTCATTTTCTCCTAGAATGACATTTCCTAGTTTGAGACAGTCATTTTCATTTTTCTCCTAGGATGACATTTCCTAGTCTGAGGCGGTTACTTTAATTTTCTCTTAGGATGACATTTTCTAATCCAAGACAGTCGTTTTTTATTTTCTCCTAAGATGACATTTCCTAGTCCGAGATAGTAGTTTTTTATTTCTCCTAGGATAAATATTTTTCCAGTCTGAGATCTTTATTTTCTTTTCTCCTAGGATATACATTTTCTAGTCTGAGTTTATTTTAAACGTTTACAATTGCTAATAACTCACAAAATCTTTCCAGTAAAAATTGGGGGATGTTTTTTTTTTTTTTTTAATTTTTTTTATGATGTCTTGCAGGTTTTTCCTGGTAGAGCATGATCTTGAAGTCCGAATATACAGTCCCAATTCTTACCAGACATTCAATCTCAATGAAAATTAGAATTAGTTTTCAGATGCATGTAGCGGCCCGCCATCCTGACGTCGGTTTATATTCATCTATTAGTTAAGAAAATAAGCATTCAAGACGTTTTCAGACTGTCATTTGAAAGAACGCCAAATACACACTCTAAGTTTCAAGTTCAAGTCTCAAATCTAAGCTTCAAGATCAATGCACTCGCCAGAAAAACAATATGACATCCGAAGATCAAGACTCAAGTGTAGATTATTCAAGTCAAGTTTCGAGAGAAGCTGCATAGATAGGCTCTTGTACTTGTTTTTTCTTCTTTTGACTTTGATTTTTATTTTTATGTATGACAGGAGCCGCGAATCGGAACCTCGACAGAACCTCGCTCGACTCTCCATCTCAGTATGTTCTACCTCCTTTCTTACCCCTTGAACTATACGTTACCTGATTCCCTTAGAACCCGAGATATGTAGGTTGTCCGAAACCAGGACTCGATTACCTCTTTTCCTTCTTTTCCTTTTCATTTCAAATAATGGTCGGATCAAAATTTATCTCGTTTTCTACTTCTTTGTCTGAAAACTCTTCGTGTTCTAAGACAAAGATGGGCAAATGTAGACACGTGATTTTTGACCCTCTTCGAGCTTTAACCTATTTTTAGCATTAAATATTTATTTTTTGTCTAATCTTTATTTTAGCTTTTATTTTTTTCAGTTTGGTTGGTTTTATTTGAAAATTTGTGAAAAAAAGGATTCAAAAATAGAGTCACATTTTAGAATAACTTTTGTTTTTACTTTTCGTATGAAAAAGAAAATTTTCAAAAAATATATTTTTCTTTTAATTTAGATTTTAATAAATAAGCTAGTAATTTAAATATTTTTCTTAGCTATATATTTTTTGGACTAGCTATTTAACTTTTTCTATATTTTTATTAATTTTAAATAGTTAGCTAATACTAATTTTTACTACTATATTTTTTCTTTCTTTCTTTAACTAGAAATTTTTTTTCCTAAAACTACCCCCCCCCCCCCAACTAAACCTAACTCCTCCTCACCTGCACTCTCTCACGTCCCACTCCCTCACACCACTCTCTCCATGAACAACACACAACAACAACACTACATACCCATATACATTATATAACACACACACACAACACATTAAAAAAGGGAGAGAATACAAAAATTAGGCAAGGAAAAGAAACAAAAAGTAAGAGAGAAAAACAACTAAAGAAAACAGAAAAAACAAAAACAAGAGAAAAGGGAGAACGATCAAAAAAGAAAAAGAACACAAGTCGGGGTTCGAGGTTTCTGTTTGCGATTTCGAGTTCGTAACTCTTGAAAGTTAGCTATTTGCTAACTTTGAAAATCAGTAAATTGTAGCAACTTTTGATGTGAATTATTTTTCGCAAGAGGTAATCCTCAATCTTTCTTTTTCATAATGTAACATCGCGATTCTACGAAATTTGATTTCAATGTTATGAAGTTGCTTAGATTTGCTTAATAGGGTATTATTTTTCTTGATGTTATAATATGAAAAATATGTTTAAATTGTTGTTTTGTTAGACTTAGAGTAAGTTGGTAAAACAGTTAGTTATGTCTTGCATGCTTAATTTAAATTATTGCTCTTACGAAGCTGAAGATGTTTACATTAATTTATGTACAATCCGGCATATAACGCATAGTAAAGTAATAGAATAATGTTGGTTCATATATCATTTGGAGATTTTGCTCAATAAAGGTCCAACCTTTTATTTTCGTTTCAACTGTTATTTCATTAAATGTTAACGTGCTTCTTTTTCTGATAATAACATGTTTTATTTGGTCTTATCACTATTGTTTGTTAAACTGTTAGTTGAAATTCACTTAAAATATTGATGTTTAAGTCTTTAATTCAAGTAATTGTTAGTATTTCAAATAAGTTAGGTTAAATGTAGTATTTTAATCATTTTTACTTACTGTTTGGGATTTATGTTTCTTTTTGTAATGTTTGGACATTTGATTTAAATTGATTGGATTCGTTTTGCATTTATCAGTTTACAAGGATACTTACCGTAATTTGAAACAAAATTTGGTTCTAGGTTCGACCAGTGTTTGGCCTCACAACTTAAATGGGTCACGAGTTTAAACCCCAAATAAAGCCTAATTGATTATCGAGTAGTGTGAGGATGAGCGAAATGGGTTGCGGATTTATTCAAGACCCGTCGCAATAAGATAAAAGAAAAGAAAAAAATATATTTGCAAGGGAGCGAGGCGAATTGCGATTAATTCAAGACTCGTCACAAAGATTGAGGAATAGGAGTGTAAAAAATAGTGAATAAGGAATTGTCTCGAGTTTACAAGAGATGAAAAAATGCCTTTAAGGCTAGATGAGCTTTAGGCACATTTAAAATGCTTGTCTCGATTAAGAATGCGGTGTACGCATCTTTCTGAGATGTTCAAAATTAATTCAAGGATGTAGTTACGCACCTTGACAAAGATCGTCCTAATGATCAACCTTCATTAATTGATACCCAATGGGCACAGACATATATTATTGGTATATTAAAAATGAGCGAATAGAGGTTTATTAACGTAATTTATCTAAAATAGTTTAAGTCAAGTTATAAGTTGAAATAAACGACCGTGCTAGAACCACGAGACTCGAGGGGTGCCTCATACCTTCCTCTCGGTCAACAGAATTCCTTACCCGATCATCTGTTTTTGCAGACCAAATAATAAAGAGTCATTTTCTTTTGATTAGAGGTTCAAAAAGGTGACTTGGAACACCATAACTCAATTTCAAGTGGCGACTCTGTAAATAAAACAATCCCTATTCAATACCGTCACTTTAATTGGAAAAATCCTTCGACCCGAATGAAAAAGCGGTGTGACACATGATAGTAGTATACAATGTTTAATGTGGGGAATTGAAAATAAAAATAGATTTAAAATGAAATATGGATTGGTCCACTCACAAAAAAAGAGGAAATCAACAAGGACAGGATAATAGAAAAAGTGAGTGGGACCTACCGGCATAGGAGCTCTGAAGTACAACTTTTTAGGATACGAAGTATAATAAGTTAAGTGTTGGCTGAGTTTATTGTCCAATGACAAAAATGTACATGCATAAAGCTTTTAAATAAAACAACTTGAAGCTTTTAAATAGAACAACTTGAAGCACTAAACATTATAAAATAGAGAAAAGTCATCGAAATACCCTTAAACTTGTCCTCTCAACTTACTTTAGCACTTTAACTTTATGAACAATTATTTACCCCCTATACAACTTTCAAGTGAATTAAATACCACCCCAAAAATATAATATCACTCTCACAACGGAAAGTGCATTACACGCCCCCACTTCAGTGCCACGTAAGAAAATTATTTTTTTTAAAAAATAATTTCAATATATATATATATATATAATAAAAATATAAAGAAAAAAAAAATCCCCATACCCAATCCTTTTTTCTTCCCCCCCCCCCCCGCCCCTTCATCTACAAATTCTTCAACTCCCCTCCCCCCACCCCCATCTACAAACCCCCATTTTTTTTATCCCCCCCCCCTCAAATCTGAGCTCGACACATTTTTTTCGATTCTGGATCCAAATCTTTAAAATTTGATTCTTGAAAAATTGTAATTGTAATGCGAAAGAATTTAGAGATAGAAAAAATGCTGAAATTTTTTGTCAAATTCAAAGTGGCTGCCATTTTTTGAGGGAATTTTTGTTCGATTTATTGCCTTTTTTGCGATTTTTTTCTTCGGTTCAGTCCCAAGACAAATTTATCAGTATTTTTCATATGGGTATTTTCAATTTGTTTGTCAAAACAAGAATCCGACAAATATGGAGTTAATTCAACTATTGAGGAAAATTGATTTTGATGGAATAAATTGGATTTTCTTGAAGATTTTTTCGTAAAAAACTGACCTTATTGCAGGAACCCACACGAAAAAAAATATTTCGATCTGTATTTGATTAGAGCTGATTGATGGGTAGTAGTGAAAAAAAAAGAAATAGAGGAACAAGAAGAGAAGGGGTGGTGGGGTGTGAGGAAGAAGAAGGAAGGGATTGTTGGTGGCTGAAAATAAAGAAATAGGCCCCACTTATTTTTTTTTAAAATTTTTTTGGCCTTTATGCGCAGAACTTAATAAAATTTGCCACGTCAACTGTTTGGGTTGTATAAAATTCACTTGAAAGTTGTTTAGGGGGGAAAAGAATTATCCGTAAAGTTAAAGTGCTAAAGTGAATTTTGTGGACAAGTTTAGGGGTGTTTTGATGTGTTTTCTCTATAAAATACCCACAATATACTTAAATTTAATGTCAATTCCAAGAAGCACACATGACAACCATCAGGTGTGTGCTCACTCATGTTTCTACCAAGTAGTAAAATTTCATAACATTAAAATATTTTATCTTTAATTTTGTGAGGAGTGGTAGATGAAATTTAATAGTGTACTGGCAGGTGCAAGTGATCCGAATTCTTAAAACTAGTTGAATATGGAATATCCTGATATTTCACTTGAGAACATCGAACTTTGGGTGTGTTAGGTACGGAGGAAAATGTTTTTTATGAAAAATATTTTTCAAGAAGGCATTTTCTAGAAACAAGTGGTTTCGTACTTTGTTTTTTGTGTTTGGTACTCAAGAAAAAAAATATTATCCTAAAAGTATTTGTATATATTTATCACAAAACAATGAGAATTGATAGAGCTAAAATGATGATAGGGGTTGGGGTTAGAGGTGTGGGTAGGATGTGGGGTAGGTATGATGAGTGTGGATGGGTGGGACAAGTGAGGTGAGGGTAAGTGGTGTGGTAGGGCTGGGGTGGCGTGGGGTAAGGTAGTAGGGGTGGATAACTGTAATGACCCTCTAGGTTATTTTATTGATTTCCATGCATTTCGATATTTCAAGCCTTCCCATAGCGGCTACATGTCATTTATGACTTGCCGAAACTGTTGGTTCGGTTATCGGACAGTTCATTCGGATTCTAGGCTCATTTTCCTTTTTTGGAGCTTTCGCTGTTAAGGAATTGGTTTCGCACCAAAACTCCTAGTAAACGATCTAATATGGAAATTCTGACAATACCATCAGCTCTAGAATGTTGATTTTAGGTTAGGGGAACCCTTGGTTCAGGTACCGAGGCTTTTGGACTCATTTTGGGCTATTGGGTATAATTTGATTAAAATAAAACTATAGGTGTGGGCCCCATATTTAATCAAAACAACCTCGAATGGAAATTTTGATGGTTTCATTGAGTCCGGAATGTCGAATTTGGTATGGTAGCATAGTACGTTTGCGCGCATGGGGTTCCGAACGAATCCCGAGCACCCGATCGGAGTCCATTTGGACTTAGAAAAATCTAATGCCTCAAGTCGCTGGTGCAGCCACTTAAGCGGCCAAAGGACCGCTTTAGCTGCAAGGCCATCACTTAAGCGATGTTGACCAGTTGAGCCATGGTCACTTTAGCGACCATCTTATTGCTTAAGCGAACCCCGCCTCTCCTGACCCATCGCTTTAGCAATCAATCGTCTCCTAAGCGGTAGTCGCTTTAGAGGCACTTGGAGGCGTTAAATCCCCTTCTTCACCCATTTTCTCCCTCATTTCTTAACCCTTTTCCTCCATTTTTGAGAGCATGGGACCTGGGAAAGTGTGGAAAATCATCCATTGAAGCAAAGGTAAGCTAGCTCAACGCTCCTTGGTCGTTTCCCATTATTTTTTCCCTTTAAATTCGATCATTTTCCTTGTGAATTCTTAGAAACTACGTCTTTGATTCCTAAACTTTGTGGGCTGATTTGGGCCCTGATTTGTGTCCCATTTGTGCTCAACTTTTGAGCACACATTCCTTGTTCTTCGAGGGACCTTCTGACGGATTCAATTTTAGATTTCATTTGCAGGCCCCGCGGGCCTATTCTTGACCCGACCTTTTATATAGCAATATAGGTCTCATTTTACTCGTAATAACGTGTAGGTTATTATTTTGATAGTGTGACAACATTTTGAAATCGTGGAGCAAAGGCGAGCGATTCAAGAATTGCGGTTCGGCATCGAGGTAGGCTTCGGTCTAGTTTTCTCTATGAGATTGTGTATAGTGTAGATTGCATGCTAGGTAGGGATTATCGGATTGGATTATGACTAGTGTATCATGTTTTGACCTATTTAGGGTTTTGGGATAGAAATGTGACCCGAACCTTAACATAGAATACTTGTCATGGCCATAGAATCCTATTGTCCTTAATTATAGGTATGTTAACCTTAGATTGATGTTAAGGATCATTTAGTATAAGGTATACATGTTGACCTAGTGATTTAGAGCGTAGCTTCTCGGATTATGATGCCGTTATTATGTATTGTTGGGCCCGAGGCCGTGTTTACGCTATCAATTGGACTCCAGGTGAGTATTCTACCCTTAGAAAATGCGTGATTCTAGTTTATGGACGCTTAGGCGCTTATGGTTGTATTGTTTGGATACTGGTGATGGCATGCATACTTTTAGGCGCATTTATGCTCACTTAGTGGTACGATTCCAACCAAAACCTGGATTTTATTACTGTTTTCTAAAAAGGGATTTATTCCCAATTTCACTTTTAAAACAGATTCTTTTACAACGGGAATCATACCACCTTATTTAATGAATTATGAGCTTTGGAACTAAAAATGTTGTTTTAAAAATTAGACCGACGTTCATTCCAGTCCATTATTAATCCACTCTTTTATCGCTACTACTTACTTCGGTCGAGAGGGATTCTGACCCTTTCTATACTATTATGCCGATTTAGTCCCGAACTTGATCTCGGACAATAGATTTATAGACTTACACTCTTTTAGTCACGGTTCGAGTCTGTGTACTTATTATACTTATACATCTCTCCAGTACTGGATGGAGTAGATTGATTATGATGATTATAGGAAGTCCTGGTTCGGGACCAGGCAGTGTATACAGATATCCCTAGTCCCCTAGGGGCCCCTTCGTCCGTGAGCCGCAGTGCCGGAGAAGTATAGTCACCGTATGTCCTGCCTTTGCGAGCTACTGAGCTGGAGGAGGTGTATACACTTGTCATGTTATGGCACTTGGTACATTATGGCACTCAGTTTGGGTATGGTACTACTGACTTATGTTGCTCCATTCATATGCATTGCCTATCACCAGTATAATTGTTTGGCTCTTGTAACTATCGGTCTTATGGGGGACTGAATAGGTATAGTTATGATTGTTGGTTGTTGAGTGCTTCCGTGAACCTTTTGGGCTTATGGGACCCGGTTAGGTTATTGTTTATCCGGGCTAGCCGGTTGCTTTATTGTTGGTTATTATGGTTAGTTCGTGGAAGGTTGGCTCTGGGCTGGTACCCGAGATTGTCGGTACATCTCTGATTTCCTTTCTTTATTTCGATGAGTTACATTATTGATAGATTACCCATGATTAGTCACCCTTGGTTGGAGGCTTGATTATGCTATTATTAGCTCTCGTACTTGGTTATGTGTCACGAACCGATTTCTCAGCTCATGATGGAACCTACCATGACCCACTAGTAGGTAAGCCAACCTATAGTCTGAAACAGCTAGTAACAGACTACCAAGGAAAATAAAGAAAGCAACGGAAAAGAATAAAATAAAGAGACAACATAATCCCAAAACCTGGTAGAGCCAGTACAAGAGCTTCTAATCCAATAGAAGTACAAGTGAAATACAGGATAAATACATATACAAGCCGTCTCTGATACACAACATAAAGATCAGTCTAACAATAAGAGAGAGAGTATGAACAACTCTGAACGTCAGGAGCTCACCCCAAATCTCTGATCCATGGCTGCTCTGCACGATGCACACATTAACGATGATAACTCATACTATGATCTGCAGGCTGTAGAAGTGTAGTATGAGTACCAAACACGTGGTACTCAATAGGCATCGGCGAACTGATCTCCAGAAATAATGCAATCATAAATAACATGCAAACAAGGAATATAAACTACAAACAACTATCCAGGAAAGCTAAGCATAATGAGGTTACTAGGACAATAAGGGTAAACTACCTTACCGTATATCACTATCCAATATACCAATGAAGAGTGAAAGAACGATATGTAATGGTATAGAAGGCCAAAGAATACATATACAATATTAATAGACAAAAAATGAGAGGGATATACGGTAATACCATATATATATATATATATATATATATATATATATATATATATATATATATATATATACATATAGTACTAACTCAAAGGTAATAACCTAAGGGAGTCAACCTAACATCTCAAGGATAATAACCAAGCAGGGAAGCTAATACTAGCATAAACTGAGTCCCTAACCATAAAGTCTGACCGCGAGGTAACTATCAATAGTGTAATTTACCATAATAACCAAGAAAATCAGAAATGTACCGCTAATCTCGGGTACTAGTCCATAATTATCCTATCATGAACTAACTATAATAATCAATAAATAAGTAACCGACTAGTCCGAACAAACAAATACCTAACTGCCCCCCATAAGCCCAGAAGGTTCACAGAAGCACTCAACAAATAACAATCATAGCTTAAATCTATGCAACCCCCTATAAGGCCGATAGATATAAGTGCCAAATGATCATACTAGTGATAGGCAATGCATATAAATGAATGAATGCAACATAACCATAAATACCATGTCCGAACCAAGTGCCATAATAAGCCAAGTACCATAACGTAACAAGTGTATACACCTCCTCTAGCTCAGTAGCTCGCAAAGGCAGGACCTACGGCGACCATCCTTCTCTGGCACTGCGGCTCATGGACGAAGGGGCACATAGGGGATTTGGATTATCCGTATACACTGCCTGGTCCCAAACTATGACTTTTAATAACCATCATAATCAATCTACTCCCTCCAACACCGGAGAGATACATATAGTAAGTGCATGGACTTGAACCATGACTAAAAGAGTGTACATAGTATAATAAGTGCACGGACTCGAACCATGACTAAACAAGTGGACATTGTATAATAAGTGTACGAACTCGAACCGTAACTAAAAGAGTGTACATCTGCAATCCATTTTTCAAGATTAAGTTCGGGACTAAATCATCATAATAATGTAGAAAGAGTCGAAATATCCGTAGACCGAAGTAAATCGTAGTGGTAAAAGAGTGGATAAACCATGGACTTGAATCAATCTCGATCTAATTTCCAAAACATCACTTTTAGTTCCAAAGGCTCATAATCCAATAAATAAGGTGGTACGATTCTCATTATAAAAGAATCCATTTTAAAAGTGAAAAGTGAGAATAATTCCCTTTTTAGAAAACCATAGTAAAATCAAGGTTTTGGTTGGAATCGTACCACTAAGTGAGCATGAATGCGTCTAAAAGTGTGCATGCCATCACCAGTATCTAAACAATACCACTATACGTACCTAAGCATCTATAAACTAGAACCACATCCTCAGAAGGATAAGATACTCACCTGGAGTCTAACTGGTATTGTAACCACGACCTCGGGCCCAATAATACACAATCAACAATAATAACACCTCATAACTCGGGAAACTACAATAAATAAGGGCTCAAAGTCACTAAAGGATCCAATTAGGGAAAATACCATCCCATTCACTGAGTAAAATGGTAAATCCTATACTAAAAGATCCTTAATATCAAACTATGGTTAGCATGCTTATATTAAACTATTTTACGCTAAGGTTCGGGTCACATTTGTACCCCAAATTCCCTAAATGGGATAAGTCATGCTATTCTAGTCATAAAGATATCCCATCATCCCTACCTAGCATGTAAACTATACTATACACAATCTCATAGAGAAAAGTAGACCGAAGCCTACCTCGATGCCGAACCACAAATCTTGAATGGCCCACAAATTGCTCGTCTTTGCTCCACGATCCCAAAATGCCACCACGCTATCAAAACAATCATCTACACGTCAATACGAATAAAATGAGACCCATATTGCTATATCAAAGGTCGGGTCAAGAACGGGCCTGCGGGGTCCACAAATAAAATCTAAAATTAAATCCATCACGCGATCCCTCGAAGGACAAGAAATGTGTGCTCGAAATTTGAGCACAAATGGAGCGTAAATTGGGGATCAAATTAGTCCACAAAGTTTAGGAATCAAAGACTTAATTTTTAAGAATTTATAAGGAAAATGATGGAATTTAACGGGGAAAAATAATGGGAAACGACCAAGGAGAGTTGAGCTAGCTTACCTTTACATCAATGGATGATTCCCCACACTTCCTCATTTCACATGCTCTCAAAAATGGGCAAAAAAAGTTGAGAAAATGAGAGAAAATCGGGTGAAGAAGGGGGGTGTACACCCCGAAGTGCCGCTAAAGCGGCCAAGTGATCGCTTAAGTGACCACCGTTTAAGTGGTCAAATGATCGCTTAAGCGGTCCTCTACGAAAAGCCGACCTTCGCTTAAGTGGTTGAGTGTCGCTTAAGCAATGAGGCCTCCACTTAAGCGACTAGATGGGGTTCGTCCAAGGCTGATCACTAAAGCTATCCCCTGGTGGCTTAAGCGACCACCGCTTAAGCGGTTGCACCAGAAACTTTGAGGCATCAAATTTTCTAAGTCCAAATGGACTCCGATTGAGTGCTCGGGATTTGTTCGAAACCCCGTGCGCTTAAATGAACTATGTTACCATACCAAATTCAATATTTTGGACTCAATAGAACCATCAAAACTATCATCCGAGATTGTTTCGATTAAATGTGGGCCCCACACCTATAGTTCTATTTTTCATTAAGTCCACCTAATAGCCCAAAATGAGTTCGAAAGCCTCGGGACCTGAATCAAGGGTCTCCTTAGTCTAAAATCAGCATTTCGGAGATGATGGCACTGTCAGAATTTCCATCTGAGGTCATTTACTAACAGTTTTGTCTTGAGACCAATTCCTTAATAACAAAAGCTCCAAAACAGAGAAATGAGCCTAAATCCAAACGAACTGTCCAATGACCAAACCGACAGTTTTGGCAAGTCATAATTGACATGTAGCCACTGTGGGAAGGCTTGAAATACTAGAATGCATGGAAATCGAGAAAATAACCTGGATGGTCAGTAGAATATCCACTACTAAAAGGATTTTTGTTCGCAAAAGTCAATGGATAGAAGGAGCCCAGATGCTCGAAAGAATGAGGTACTGGGACCGCATGCCCCGAACATGTCTCCCCAGATAACCTCAAGGATGAGACAATGCTTCCAAGAGATTTTACTATAGGTATCCCTTTTTCAACCAACTTCCTTACTTCACTTCCAACTAGCCTAAAGCTCATTCTCAATAACCAACTGACCCCTAATTGAACTGAGAATGACTGAAGCACGCAACCCAAACTATACTATACTGACATCTCACTGAAACAGGCATAACCAAGCAAAAATTCACCCAAGATAAAGGCAATCCAAGCCAAGGCATGAATCATGTAACCAACTCCAATATTCAAATCTAACCTTAATTTGCCTTTCCAAACTTGCTATATACTCTGAACAACATAAAATATCATCTGAGTCCCATTCGTACAATCACAACACACTGACCTCGAAAGGCTGAAACTTATCCAAAGAAAATCCATACTGACCAGCATACAACTAAGCCCATAAGGTGCTACCTGAGCACACAAATGGGGATGATCAAAGCCTGGGATCTTTAGCCAAAGCTACAACTAGTCCTGATGATCCTAAAAACTAATACTCAGGAGTCTGAAGCACCAACTCATAAAACTGAACTATCCGCTCCCAAATACCCCACCAATTATGGGTGAAACCATGCTAGGCTTGACTCGAGTACACGCCTTCCGCTGAGTAGGCCTTTAAAATTCAGACGAACACTACAAACCAAAGTTAAAAGTAGTAGAAGTCAATACCATGCACCAACTAGCTATCCTTCGAGCAACTATCAAGTACGACCCATCCAAACTGAAGGGAACTGAACTAGTAGACAATGAGTAGACTTAGTTAGCCTATAAATAAATGCTCAAATGAAGTGAATCTGGAAACGGGGATGCAACTAAGTTATGCAATCCAAAGCTAAAATCTCAAACCAAAGCTGAACTACTCGATCCCAATTATCCAAACCAATTTTGTCAATGAGTACGTCACACCCCATATCTTACGTGTACTAGTTCTACTTATATGTTACTTGATATAGCCTTATAGTACGAGTAATGGACTTGGTTTCCTATATGACTAGCAACGGTAAGATGGGTTGGAAGGAACTGTCCGTACATTTTAATGTAACACAACTAAGTTAACGTCGATGCAACTATTTAAGCTTGGAATCGTGAGTAGGTATTTTGATCTAAAGTTTAAAGTGACCAAGTGTACACAAGCTATAAGTTAAATTAAAGGAATTAAGAACTGAAAATGGAATTAACTATTGAGGTGCTTTCTTGACTTAATTAAGCTAGTAGGTGAATCACCTACTTGAGATATATGGACCATGTTAATGACCCCAAGGTTATGGATCAGATTTAGGCCAGGTTATATGTTCCAAAGAGGTATATTACCTACTAAGATAATGGATCAGATTAAATCATATTATAATGGAGTCTTTGAAGGCCCAAACTAAGTAAAATGAAAGGAAAAAAGAATGGGTAGCCCAACACAATAAAAAAAAAATTGCCAAAGGCCCAATAAGTTAAAGGCCCAAATTAGACATTAGTAAAGTAAGTAGGTGCATCACCTACTTTGACCTATTGAGCTGCTTGATATAAACAAGTAGGTGCATCACCTACTTGACCAAATTGTGGCTGAAAAATAGGATTAAAAGAGCCTTCTAGAGGGCTCAATATAAGACCAAGTTAGCTGGTATTTTTACTCATTTTTAACACATAAAATTTCAAGATTATCTCTAGCTTTCTCTCTTTCTTTCAAGGGTTAAAACCAGCAGCCCCTATATTTCTTTTAGGGTTCTTGAAGAAACCTTCACCTTTGCAAGCCAAGGTAGGTAAAAACACTCATGGTTTTAGATTAATTCTCCTAGGGAAGATTAGGAAAACATGTTATCCATACTTAAATATAAGTATAGGACAGAATACTTTCACAAGCTAATTGGTTACTTTTCTTGATTGTTAAGAGACTTTTCTCTTCTTTTTGGTGTAAGTGTGAAGAGAAGTTCATGGTGTTAAAAAGTTCAAGCTAAAAGGGTAAATTACTGAAATTGAGGTAAGGGGACTGCTCCATCTTTGTCCTCCTTATGTATGAATTTAGGTGATGAATTATGGATATATTGTTATTAAGAATTCATAGGATGGTGAGCCCAATATTGTGCTATTATGTGAAGGGTATTTGGGGCTATTTTAGAGACTATTTATGTGTATTTGTTGGGACAACTTGGTTGATCTTAAGGAGGGATGTAAGTAATTGGTATTGACATTTAAAAGGAGGGTGTATCGATACACCACCTAATCAGATGTTGTATGAGCTTGTTGCGTAACACACTTGACATACTATTTTATGTGTGTTATGAAGCTAAACCATTTTTTTTGGGGGGGGGGGTCATATATGCATCTGTATAGTATATAAAAGTAATGATATGATAAGGGGTTGAAAGAACACCCTTGGTTTGCTAAATTACGGGCTAACTGCCCGGCTACTATTTTGGTGAGGTTAAGTAGCCCATATGCATTGATTAGCTACTAATACTAGTTTTACCACATACTTCATTGTAGATAAGTAATGCAAAAGGCAGGAGGTTAATTCGAGTTAATATTGTAGTTGTGCAGCAAGGAATGTAAGGCTACTCTATTCCGTATCCTTTAGCAGCGTATGACGTCCCATGTAGCTAATGTCCTTGTTTCCACTCCTTATTGTCTTAAAATACCTCAATACATGTTTGTTATCAGGTCTGTATGTCCACTTTCACTAGCAAGTTTTAGGTGTTCTCCTTTTAGCCAACTAAGATCCATGTGCTAGATCATCCCCTACGCAATTCATTTGTATACAATTGCTCCCTACTTTATTGCTACTACACCAAGGGTTTATTCACGTGCTTTTTTCTAGGGCACTATTATTCCAAAGTTCACTAATGTTATAACCACCAACGCAATAATCTCAAAGATTAAATAAATTAAGTAACGCAAATCTGGTTATATTCGGGTGGCAGCTCAAGGGAGTAAGCCTAGCATGGGCCGATCCCTATTTGTTTATATATATGGGTGGAAGCTCAGGGGCGTAAGCCTAGCATGGGCCGATGCCAACTTATATACCACTGATCAGTTGGTCACTTGTATTACATGACTTATAAAGATTATAAAGGAAAGAGGGAAAAAGGCAAGTAAAGAATGTAATGTACATGGTTCCACAGATACCAGTAAAGGTAGTTTTATTAGCATTTTCTATACACTTGTGCGTGACTTCATTTAAGCTCTTGTGTTATGTATAGTTACTTTTAGCCTTATATACTCAGTACATTCTTTCGTACTGACGTCCCTCTTGGGGGACCTGCATTTCATGCTACAGGTACAGGAGCTAGTAGACCTATCCCGTAGGAGCGCAGGACGTCCATTGGCTATTGGTGAGCTCCAGGTTGATTCGGGGCTTCCCAAGTCTGCTTTATATGTTTTGGTATTTTGTAGTAGTTATGTGTAAGGTGGGGACCTGTCCTGACCTTAACTAAGTCTATGTATCTTTTAGAGGCTTTGTAGACAGTATAAAGTTAATCATGGTAGTGTCTTGTCTTTTAGACGTTGTGGCCCCAACGGCTAAACCTTGTATATCTATTCTGAATTTACCTACATGGTTTACGTTATCGATGTATCATGTCCATACTTGGCAGAAATTTTGTTTATCTCAATTACATGCATGAGAAGCACATGAACATAGGTTGGTACTCTCGGGCCTATATGGCTACGGGTGCCTGTTTGCTCCAATGGAATTTAAGGCGTGACAGAGTAAGCATTCATATACCAAGATCTATCACAACTTTCAAGCCATCATCTAAAGGTATTAAAATCCAAAACTGGAGTCAACAATCCTTCAATAGGGTCAAATATCTAAATCCATCTCACTACCAGAAATCAACACATCCACCGCAGTTCCAGCAGGGGCTGGAACTAAAAGGTCACCGAAGAACAAAATCACAATAGAGGAAAACCACTGGTTGAAGATGCAAGCAATCCAATCCACATCTGCTGAAGGTACAACATATCAAGGCATAACCAAGAGCTTACCAAGGCTGCAAACAGTACTAGTGATAGCCACAACTTAAGCAACTCAGAGAAATACAACCGTAGCCTGAATCTGGTCAAACGAATACTCGATCTATGGTAGCGAATACCCATAGGCACATATCACCAAGAAGAAACACTCCACAACGTCCCATTAAGCCGAACAAGTACCTAGGTGAGAAATTTTCTAAATTTACCCAATTACACCAAGTTTAACTCGGCTGAGCCATGAACCACATCACAAGAAGAATAGAGTATCCAACTCCACACCTATACCAAGATCAAAATGATCATCAGGAGACAAACCCAACAAATCAGAAAGTAAGCCTTAGAGCTTCCAACATCATAAATGGGCAAAATAATTGAATTTCCAACTCCAACTAAACATCAAACATCAAGATTAAGACCACTATATGGCGATGAACTATCCAAATTCAAAGAACAAATCTGAACGCATCATCAATAAGAACGAGCTATGAAGGAAAACTGCCAATGCTAAAATCACAAAAAAGCCATAAAAGGCCAAACTTACCTTCACTTCCTCTCTGCAACTGATCTAACCTCGCTAATAAGAGGGAAAAACAACCAATTTAGGTTCTAAGCCAAACCGTCAAGAATGGCAAGGAGAGAAAAATGCTAACTAGATAACAATAGTGTAGCCATCTATCAAATAAGAGTCAATAAATGTCAAAATAATGACTATGATATCAACAACATA
Organism: Capsicum rhomboideum; assembly: GCA_031232105.1. Classification (NCBI taxonomy): domain Eukaryota; kingdom Viridiplantae; phylum Streptophyta; class Magnoliopsida; order Solanales; family Solanaceae; genus Capsicum; species Capsicum rhomboideum. The sequence continues at coordinate 36,143,255 of CP124716.1, forward strand.
AGATGCAGGTGGTACCAAAAATGAAAATCAACAAAAGTACTACTCTACAGCCATAACAACGCTAATATGCCAAAGGAAATAGGACTGAAACCCAAATGGTACACCACCAAGGAACCCACAATACTGATCCACTCATCCACTACTTAAAGAAATCATCTACGAAAGTAGTCACATATGTATGAAATCTACACCAAAGCATCAACAACAAATATAAAAAAATACCAATTCATATAATCACCGATGGGTATGAAAACCCCCAACTCAACTCAAATAGAAACTAAAGGATAGAAAATCAAAGGGGCACCTATCACGGTGGAAATTCAAAGTCATAGTACCTGACATGCCTGAAGAAGTACGAATCTGAGCATGCCCAAACTCGGACTGAGCGTGTAAATTACCAACTGAGGCACTAAGTGCATTACCTCTAACTGAAGGTACCATAACTCTATGAAACTAAACTGGCAGTACTGACTGCTCAATAATCCCGTGCTGAGGACACTCACTGGACCAAATACCAATCTCACTACAATCAAAACATGCTCCTGGAAATCTCTGATGTACTATACTTGCTAACCAAGAATAGCCGCCACAACCTGATAACCTAGACCAAATTACCCATACTGTTCGACTAGAACTCTGTCCATTGAGACCACCACGATTTACCTGAGAGTTACCCATACTCTGAGGTGCTACCTGTACGAACCTGATAGTCTGCAAGTGAGGCTGATCTCTGCTGGGATGATCTCGACCTCCTGATGGAATACTACTAACACTGTACTACTGACATGGCCTCTTACCACCATCTCTATAGGTCTCAATACATGCCATATCTGTGGCCCTCACATGCTTAACAACCTAAAAAAAAGTGGACCCAGCTGCCACCCAATGCTCCATCGCCAAGCGGAGGGGTAAAGCCAATCCTCTGATAAATCTCTGTACCATCTCATGCTTTGTAGCATGTAACATAGATGTCTGACTAGCCCACTCAAGAAACCAATTCTCATACTCTGAAACTAATAAGTATCCCTGCTGAACACCAACAGATCCAACTCTGGCATGAGAATTTCTCGTAATACCGGGTACCAATGCTGGCTGTAACGTATCCAAGAACAGACCTAAAATCCCCTACATTGTATCTTGAATATCTGAGGCAGTCACCAAATATGTTGGAGCCTGAGATGACCCCAGACCCTCTGGCTGACACTGGCGATCCTCGATATCAATCCCTAACTCCCTAGTTCATTGTTAGTTCTGAAATTCTAGTAACACGCGTAAAAATACCATTCGTATCTATCAATAACCTCGTGCCATCCATCTGGGAAGGAATGGAGTCAAAGAAAGTACTAGAGGTTCATAGAAACATGGAAACAAGATAGAGAGTCAAGAATAGAATTTCCTAAGAATGTCCAAAAGCCTCCTGAAGATAGGATACAAACATCTCTGTACCGATCCTCAGGACTCTACTAGACACTTTGCTTTTATACCAACACATCGATAAACCTGGCTCTGATACTAATTTGTCACGACCCAAATTTTTAGTTTATGATGGAACCTACCATGAGCCACTAGTAGGTAAGCCAACCCATAGTCCAAAATAGCTAGTAATGGACTACGTAGAAAAATGAAGAAAACAACGAAAAAGAATATAACAAAGAGATAATATAATCCCAAAATCTGGTAGAGCAAGTACAATAATTTCTAATACAACAGGATTACAAGTGAAATACAGGATAAATACATATACAAGCTATCTCTGATACACAACATAGAGATCAGTATAATAATAAGAGAGAGAGTAGGACCAACTCCGAACGTCAGGAGCCCACCCCAAATCTCTGATCCATGGCTGCTCCGCACAATGCACACATCAATGGAGATAGATTATACTATGATCTGCAGGCTACAGAAGTGTAGTATGAGTACCAAATAAGTGGTACTCAGTAGGCATCGGACAACTGAGCTCCAGAAATAATGCAAGCATAAATAACATGTAAAGAAGGAATATAAAATACATGCAACTATCCAGGAAAGCTAAGCATAATGAGGTTAATGGGACAATAAGGGTAAACTACCATATGCTAATAGTGCTCAGGAGATAAGGTACAATACCGTATATCACTAGCCAATATACCAATAAAGAGTGAAAGAATTATATGTAATAGTATACAAGGCCAAAGAATACATATACAATATGAATAGACAAAGAAAAGGAGGGATATATGATAATACCATATATATATATATATACATGTAGTACTAACTCAAAGGTAATAACTTGAGGGAGTCAACCTAACATCTCAAGGATCATAACCAAGTAGGGAAGCTAATACTAGCATAATCTGAGTCCCTAACCATAAAGTCTGACCGAGAGGTAACTATCAATAATGTAATTTACCATAATAACGAAGAAAATAAAAAATATATTGCTAATTTTAGGTACCAGTCCATAATCATCCTGCCACGAACTAACCATAATAATTAATAAATAAGTAACTGGCTAGTCCGGAAAAACAAATACCTAATCGGGCCCCCATAAGACTAGAAGGTTCACTGAAGCACTCAACAAACAAAAATCATAACTTATACCTATACAACCTCCCATAAGGCCGATCGATATAAGTGCCAAACGATCATACTGGTGATAGGCAATGCATATAAATGAATGAATGCAATATAACCATAAATATTATGTCCGAACCAAGGGACATAATGTGCAAAGTACCATAATGTAACAAGTGTATACACCTCCTCCAGCTCAGTAGCTCACAAAGGCAAGACCTACGACGACCATCCTTCTCCGACACTGTGACTCACAGACGAAAGCGCCCATAGGGGATTTGGGATATCTGTATACACTGCCTGGTCCCAAACCAGGACTTTCAATAACGGTCATAATCAATCTACTCCATCCAACACCAAAGAGAGAGATATATGACAAGTGCACAGACTCAAACTGTGATTAAAAAAGTGTACATAATATAATAAGTGCACAAACTCAAATCGTGACAAAAAGAGTGTATATTGTATAATAAGTGCACGAACTCGAACTACGACTAAAAGAGTGTACATCTGCAAGCCATTTCCTGAGATCAAGTTCGGAACTAAATCATCATAATAATGTAGAAAGGATCGAAATCTCCATCTACAGAAGTAAATCGTAGTGGTAAAAGAGTGGATAAACCATGGACTAAAATCAATCTAGGTCTAATTTCTAAAATATCACTTTTAGTTCCAAAGGCTCATAATCCAGTAAATAAGGTGGTACGATTCCCATTATAAAAGAATCCATCATCAAAGTGAAAAGTGGGAATAATTCCCTTTTTAGAAAGAGTAGTAAAATCAAGGTTTTGGTTGGAATTGTATTACTAAGTGAGCATGAATGCGCCTAAAAGTGTGCATGCCATCACCAGTATTCAAACAATACCACTATACATGCCTAAGCGTCTATAAACTAGAACCACATCCTCAGAAGGATAGGATACTCACCTGGAGTCCAAATGGTATCGTAACCATAACCTCGGGCCCAATAATGCACAATCAACAATAATAACGCCTCACAACTTAGGAAACTATGCTAAATGAGGGCGTAAAGTCACTAAAGGATCAAATTGGGGAAAATACCTTCCTATTCACTGAGTAAAATGGTAAATCTTATACTAAGGATCCTTAATATCTAACTATGGTTAGCATTCTTATAATCGATGGTAATTGGATTCTATAGCCATGACAAGTATTTTACACCAATGTTCGGGTCACATTTCTATCCCAAATTCCCTAAATGGGCTAAGTCATGCTATACTAGTCATAAAGATATCCCATAATCCCTACCTAGCATAAAAACTATACGATACACAATATCATAGATAAAAGTAGACCGAAGCCTACCTCGATGCCGAACCAAAAATCTTGAATCGCCCATAAATCGCTCGACTTTTCTCCACGATCCCGAAATGCCACCACACTAACAAAATAGTGATCTACATGTTAATATGAGTAAAATGAAACCCATATTGCTATATTAAAGGTCGGGTCAAAATTCGAGTCAAGAATGGGCCTATGGGGCCTGCAAATGAAATCCAAAATTGAATCCTTCACGAGGTCCCTCGAAGGACAAGGAGTGTATGCTCAAAATTTAAGCACAACGGAGCGTAAATCGGGGATCAAATAATCCCACAAAGTTTAGGAATCAAAGACCTAATTTCTAAGAATTTACAAGGAAAATGATGGTATTTAATGGAGAAAAATAATGGGAAACGACCAAGAAGAGTTGAGCTAGCTTATCTTTGCATCAATGGATGATTCCCCACACTTTGCTATGTCCCATGATCTCAAAAATGAGGGAAAAGAGTTGAGAAAATAAGAGAAAATCGGGTGAAGAAAGGGGATTTAACACTCCCAGTTGTCGTTAAAACGGTCAAGTGATCGCTTAAGCACCCACCGCTTAAGCGGTCAAATAATTGCTTAAGCGTTCAAATGATCGCTTAAGTGACCCTCCACGAAATTTTGGCCTTCGCTTAAGCGGTCGAGTGTCGCTTAAACGATGAGGCCTCCGCTTTAGCAACTGGACAGGGTCCAAGGCTGATCATTAAAGTGATCCCTTTGTCTCTTAAGCGACCACCACTTAAGCGGTTGCACCAAAAAATTTGAGGCATCAAATTTTCTAAGTTGAAATAGACTCCGATCGGGTGCTCCAGATTCGTTCAAAACTCTGTGTCCGCAAATGAACTATGCTACCATACCAAATTTGACATTCTAGACTCAATGGAACCATCGAAACTTTCATTCGATATTGATTTGATTAAATGTGGGTCCCATACCAATTATTCCATTTTTCATCAAATTCACCTAATAGACCAAAATGAGTCTAGAAGCCTCAGGACCTGAACCAAGGGTCCCCCTAGCCTAAAATCAATGTTCCAGACCTGATGGCGCTGTTAGAATACGATAAACATGGATGAGGTTTTTATGGTTATGATAGAAATCATAATACCAAATTATGAATTTTGATAGCAACGGTACTGAGGAATACGATGAGATGGTTGGTGCACTCACTGGTAAGGGAGCATACACTTATGCTCCAAAGAAACTTGATCTCAATTTGAAGAATAGGGTGACCGCACCAGCTCGTCCATCTATTAAGGAGCCTCTAGTTTTGAAGCTTAAGGATCTTCCGGCTCACCTTTGCTACACATTTTTGGGAGCCAACAACACCTTGCCTGTGATTATTTCTACTAAATTGGTTGAGTGAAAAGTAGAGGCTCTGGTTTCAGTATTGAGAAGATTTAAGAGGGCCATTGGTTGGTCCATTGCTGATATTATAGAAATTCCACCCGGTATTTGCACTTACAAAATTCAACTTACTTCTGAGTGCATACCGAGCATTGAGTATAAATGTCGTATAAACCTACCTATGCAAGAGGTTATGAAGAAAGAGATCATCAAGTGGTTAGATGCAGGAGTGGTTTACCCCATTGCTGATAGCAAGTGGGTGAGCCCAGTTCAGTGTGTGCCAAAAAAGGGAGGAATCACTGTGGTTTCAAATGACAAGAATGAGTTAATACCAATGAGGACGGTTACTAAATGGAGAGTTTGTATGGATTATAGAAGGCTGAATTCTTGGACAAAAAAAGATCATTTTTCTATGCCCTTCATGGATCAGATGTTAGACCGTTTTGCTGGTAGAGGATGGTATTGTTTTCTCGATGGATATTCGGGGTATAATCAGATTTTCATTACCCCTGAAGACCAAGAAAAGACTACTTTCACTTGTCCACACGGGACATTCACATTTAAAAGGATGCCCTTCGGTCTATGTAATGCACCGACCACTTTCCAATGTTGCATGATGTCTATTTTCTCCAACATGGTGGAAGACACTATTGAGGATTTTATGGATGATTTTTCTGTTGTGGGAGACTCATTTGATGACTGCTTGGAACACCTTGCTAATGTGTTGCAAAGATGTGAGGAGTGTAACTTAGTGCTAAATTGGGAAAAATGTCACTTTATGGTCAATGAGGGCATCGTATTGGGGCATCAGATTTCAAAGAAAGGTATTGAAGTTGATAAGGCAAATATTGAGGTGATTGAAAAATTACCTCCACCTATCTCTGTGAAAGGAATTTGAAGTTTCTTAGGGCATGCTGGCTTTTATAGAAGATTCATCAAGGATTTATCTAAGATTGCACATCCTTTATGCAAACTTTTGGAGAAAGAGGTGAAGTTCGTGTTCGATGAGGCATGTCTTAAAGCATTTGAGTGTCTGAAAGAAAAGTTGATTTCAGCCCCTATCATTGTCTCACCAGATTGGAAGATACCTTTTGCGGTTATGTGTGATGCTAGCGGAGTGGCTTTGTGTGCAGTCCTTGGCCAAAGACGTGAGAAGATCTTACATCCGATTTACTATGCTAGCAAAGTGCTTAATCCAGCTCAAAAGAATTATATTGTGACTGAGCAAGAGTTGTTGGCAGTGGTCTTTGCTTTTGAGAAATTTCGCTCTTATTTAATTGGCAGAAAGGTCATTGTACATACAAATCATGCAACACTTCAATATCTTATGTCGAAAAAGGATGCTAATCCAAGGTTGATTTGGTGGGTACTTCTATTACAGGAATTTGACTTTGAAGTCAAGGATCGTAAGGGAACTGAGAATCAGGTCACTGACCATCTATCACGCCTTGAGGAGGAGGCCATGATTAAATTAATGGATGATCTTGAGATTGATGATACTTTTCTAGATGAGCAAGTATTGGCAACATCGCAAGACTTAATCCCTTGGTTTGCTGATTTTGCCAATTTTTTGGCAAGTGATCTAGTTCCGGAAGATATGTCATATCAGCAGTGAAAGAAATTCATGCATCGGGTATGTGCAGATGGCATGATTCGGAGATGTATTCCAGAGGTCGAGATGATAAGTATCTTGGAAGCATGTCATTCATCTCTAGTTGGGGGTCATCATGGAGGTGCGCGGACTGCCCATAAAATCTTGCAATGTGGGTACTACTGGCCCAGTATTTACAAAGATGCTCATGATTATGCTCGCGCTTGTGACCAATGTCAAAGGCAAGGGAATATCTCACGCAGACACGAACATCCCATGACAACTATCCTTGAGCTTGAATTGTTTGATGTGTGGGGAATTGACTTTATGGGCCCTTTTATGAGCTCACATGGGATGAAATACATTTTGGTAGCTGTCGACTATGTTTCTAAGTGGGTGGAGGCAATTGCGCTTCCTAATAACGAAGGAAGAAGTGTCACGACATTCTTGAAAAAGAATATATTTTCATGATTCGGTACACCTTGAGTAATCATTAACGATGAAGGTTCCCACTTCTGTAATGGGCTATTAAGGCCCTGCTGGAAAAATATGGTGTTAAACATAAGGTGGCAACACCTTACCATCCTCAGACAAGAGGGCAAGTTGAGGTGTCAAATCGTGATATCAAGTCTATTTTGGCAAAAATGGTGAATGCCAATAGGACTGATTGGGCTCGAAGATTGGATGATGCATTATGGGCATATCGAACTGTGTTCAAGACGCTAATTGGTGCATCACCATATCAGTTAGTTTTTGGAAATCTTGCCATTTGCCTGTCGAACTTGAACATAAGGCTTTATGGGCTTTGAAAAGGCTGAATTTGGACAGGAGTAAAACGGCTAAATTGAGACTTGAGCAGATGAATTTCGTCTCTGGGCTTATGAAAGTTCAGCAATATATAAGGAGAATGTGAAATTATATCATGATCGATGCATTGAGAAATGAGAATTTCACCTGGGAGATTTGGTGCTACTCTATAACTCCAAGCTTCGCTTGTTTGCTGGAAAGTTAAAGTCCAAATGGTCCGGACCATTCACGGTGGTCAGCGTATTCCCACATAGAGCAATTGAGCTAAAAGGAGTTGATAATGTTTTATTCAAGGTCAATGGACAGCGTGTAAAGCATTATATGGGAATCACGGAAGAAATAAAGACATATGAGGAGCTTGAGTTTGATGAAGTCTAAGTAGTCAAGCTATCAATGTCGTGCCGCGATGTTAATCAGGCACTTTATGGGAGGCAACCCATGGGCTGGTTGGTGAAGTCTGAGTATCCAAGTTAGTCATGTCGTGTTGAGACATTAAATCAAGCGCTACTTGGGAGGCAACCCAAGATCTGATTATTTTATGATTTGAGCATTTGAAGACACCTTAGCTGAAGTTCAAATGATAACACCTGCAAAAATTCAACCCACGACAGTGTTACCCACGCGACGTAGGACGGCCCACATCACGTGGGTGGTATCGAGAAAATCAGAGAAAATATTTCACTTTCTGAATCTTACCTACGACATGGTACCCATGTCATGTAGGTAGACCCACATGACGTGGGTAATATAGTGAAAATCAGAGGTGATTTATACTTGCAGGAGCTAAGTTACGACATATACCCACGTGACGTGAGTTCAACCCATGTCACGTGGGAGGTTTCATAAAAATCAGAAGTTTAGATACTCCGACGACCCGACCCGACCCGACCCATTTCTTTGTATAAATTTTGATGTCCTCCTTCTTCACTCGATCAAATCCGAATCCACATAACCCTACTTTCCAATACTCTCATAAACCCTAATTTCCAAATTTCACCACATTCCCATCTACCAATTCCTAAATCATCACCTTCTCCCTTCCAATTTTTGGATTTCTCACAAACCCTCATCACCTAAACCCCCAAATTCGACCCCGACCCACAAACTAGACCCAAATACCTAAAATTCGGCCCATATACCCACATATTTGAACCAAACCCGACCCAAATACCCAAATTTCACCCAAACCCGACACCATGCCCCCCAAACGTGACCACCTTGATTTTTCATCAAGAATCTGAACCAAAAATCCAGAATTTCCGACTCAGTTGCGTGATGAACTGATTGAATCAAAAAAGAGTGAGTCCGAGGAGGTTTTTACTATTGGTACTGATGATACTGCATTAGTTCCCCATACCACGAGATTACAGACTCGAGTACAAGCTGTTGCCCGGGCTGTACTTCAGCCCATTCCAAAGCCTGTAGAGCCGGGTGTTCCTGATCAGTCTTTCGAGTCCACCCCCAAGTCTGAATAGAGGAAGGATAAGTCGGTATCGGGCTCTGCGGATGATGCTACCGGACAGGGTACCTCTGCGGCAGAGGATACAACCTCTATTTTGGGCCCTGATGCACAGAGTGCCCCGACTCCCTCACAGAGAAAGGATATCCAATGTTGGTGTGTTCAGGGCATGCAGGTATTTTATGATAGGGATACTGAGCTGACGGAGTGGGGCGTGTGTTGAAGAAGCATTATGGAGGAGCCCCGATATCGGATGGAGAAGTTAAAGGTATTGACTGATATTTGGCTTGTGTTTGAGAAGTATGGGTTTGGAAGGATGGCGGAGCCTTCGGTTTGCTAAAGCTCAAAATTGGTTCGCAAATTTTATGCGTCTTATGCTGCGTCCGTTGATTTGAGTACACCTGTTGGGTAGCGGTATCGGGATAAATCTTTATTAACTCATACTTTGGTTTGAGGGACCCAAGTCGATATATCTGAGCAGACCATCCACCGATTCTTGTTTGGTGCTGACCGTCCAATGCCAGCCATGACTGTTGAGTTTGATCACCGCATGGAGACCATCAAAAATCGAATTAAAATGTGGGATACTGATCAGAAGTTGGAGTTGCTGAGGTGGATTGCCGGTTATATAGCAAAGGATGGGGTTGATGCTAGTTGGGTGATCGAGAAGCTGGATATAAAGAAGTCCACACTTTATTTTGCTGGCAGGTTTTGGTGGTCGGTTGTTAGGCATCAGTTGAGGCCCACTAATGCTGATAATTCACTCACCTTGGACCGAGCTGTGGTAGTAGCTAGCATCCTTGCAGGGTATGATATTCATATCGCCAGGTACATTATTAGGGAGATTCATGAGCGTGCCTTTCGAGATCATACCAGTATCCCTTTTTCCTTTTTGATTCAAAGCTTGTGTGATTAGGCGGGTGTGGTTAGGCTACCTACCATCGATCACTATATCGAGGTGACCCGCATAGCCAATATTGGGTTGATGCAGTAGTGAGGCTCTATCTCTAGTGTTCCACGAAGGTCTCAGCCTTCTGGGTCATCAGAAATAGCCTTTTTTGAAGGGCTTGGAGATAGAGATGAGCCGGTTAGTACGCCTATGCCTATTCTAGTACTGGTTTGGGTACCGAAGATTGTTCATGTACTGGCTGGGGGCACTGTCTCTATTAAAGATGAGGTACCAGGTACTACAGCACCACCGCCTCCCTCTGGTATGGTTTCAGTTTCTAGGGACTTCCTGCAGTAGCTGGTTGATCGGCAAACGGAGATGTTTGAGCGGCAGGCACACACTGAGGCCCAGATGGCTAAGTTGGTATCCCAACTTAAGCCATGGGATCAAACCACTGTAGAGGCTTCAGAGGCTAGAGTAGAGACCCGTATGACTGCAGTTATGGATCGGTTTATGCGTGAGCTGCATGGGTGGATTGATAGTTTTGAGGCGTGGATGGCCACCCGAATGGGTTTCGCACAAGGTCCTGGTATGGCAACATTGACACAGGAGGTAGCTGCATTGAGAGAGGAGGTTCTAGCTTTGGCACCGGGCAGCACCCCTGTTATTCCACCTATGCCTGTTCCAGCCCCGATGAGGCCGGCTTTTGAGGTGGATTTGTTTGCGGATGAGGAGCCTCCCATTGATAGAGGCAAAAGGCCACGCAGTCCAAAAGAGCAGGCAGATAGTGGTGACTATTCTGAGGGTGATCTCCGGAGGGCAGTTAAGGCCTCCAGGTTGGAGTACTATACAAGTCAGATCGCTCAGGAGCAGAGGGCACGTGGTGCATCCTCCAGTCAGGTACCCCCTCCACCAGATGCACCGATCCCAGAGCCTAGAGAGCATGTTGATGATCCCGCTATGGACGGGCCCATTTTTGGCACTTAGGGAGCTACAGGTATATCTTTTGTGACTGTGCATTTATTCTATTGATATCTGTGCACTGAGGGCAGTGCACCATTGTTAGTTGGGGGTGGGGGTATACCACCACTTGGGTTTTTTTGTTGCCGTGTTTCTTTTCCCCCGAGTGTGCTATCATAGTAGAACCGACATGTTTAGGTTGTTATTTATATTATTATGTGTTTTTGTGTTTAATTAGGAGAAAAATAGGGGAACCTTAGTGCAGTCCAATTTTGAATGTATTTTGAATATTAAGGATGCTTTATGATTGTCTAAAGGATACCCCTCCTGAAATTTTTTATTTTGAATTGTGTGTGTAGTATTTTAGTTTGTGACAGTTGTTGGATCTTGTTATGTAATTAGTATTATAGGTAGAATAACTGTAGCTAGCATTGCATGAATCCAGATAGGTAGTAGGTGATAATACAACCCTGTGCTATGTGTGTGTGAGGTCATTACTTAGTTCACTTTGTGTGTGTGATCCAGAACTTGCCCGGTTAGTCTTGCCTAGTTTAGAGGATAGTGGTTAGGAAAGGATCATAGGTCATTCTTTGATTAAGTCCAAATTTAGCCTAAATGCCTGACCAAATGAATTCAGTATCCCTTGATCCCGATTTTGCGCCTTAATTGACCTGTTTCTTTCATTAGCCTATTCACCTTCCCATTTTGACTTATAATGAACCTGTCTTGGCCCTGGTCCCTTCTTGGACATTGTGTACCTCAACTCAGGCAAATCACTTGAGTTGAGGGTGGCTATTATAGAGGTGCGTAGATTGATTTGGGTATGAAGAAGGGGTTAGTAAGAGAAAAAGAGAGAAAACAAATTTGGGGTGTGAAGAAAAAGAAAAAAAAAAGTGAAATGAATAGGGAAAAAAAAAAGAGAAAAAGAAAACGAAGAAAAAATTGTGTTTTGAAAATATGAAGAAAATCACACCCAAAATCTGAAAATAAATGAAGGAGAATAAGGGAGAATAAAAATAAGAATGGTTGGAAATTAGAGTCAAAAATAGTGTAGTGTCAAGGAGGGTTAAGTCACAATACCCATATGTACCATACCCGTCCCCAAGCCTACATTACAAGCCGATGAAAGTCCTATAGTGATCTTAGTCTAACTGTTCATAAAGCTAAGGCATAGAAAATAAGGGCAAACCTATGGTATTTCATGTACATCGTTGAAATTCTTTGTGTGAGAGAGTGTTTTGACCGAGTCCCTAGTTTGAGATTCATTAGTATATTGTGAGTGTATGGGACTTCTTTGCTGTGAGAGTATATGGGTTGTATTGTTAATTGCTATCTGTTCGGATAATGTCATTTGCATATAAGCTTAGTTGTTTGTTCATAATCTTATGCCATCACTTGATCCCTTCTATGTCATGATAATATGTTGCAAGGATACACACTGTGGTTTTTGATTTGCAAGAAGGAGGGGTTAGAAAAGTTTTACCAAAAGCAATGAGTTTACTGCCGTAGGTCCCTTAGGTTTCTCATAATTAAGCATCATATATGTTTATGTTGTTTTGTTTGCCTGAGGACATGCAAACGTTCTAAGTTGAGGGTGTTGATGAGCCATGGTTACATGGCACTTTCGATGCTTAAAACAAGGAAAATATGCAATAACTTGGGTGTATTTGGTTGGTATGATGTGTTTTCTGTCCTACATTACAGGAAAATAGGTTTTGAAGCAAAATGATCAAGAAGGAAGAATCACGCCCGAGAACGAAGTATTTGAAGACTAAAGAACAAGGATATGTACCAGAGAGTGACTCACGACAGGACTCACGCGCCGTGAAGTCCACTCACGTGAAGTGAGTGCCTACCGTGAAGTCAACTTCAGAGGATGCAATGCTGTCTGATTTCCACGACATGCAGTCACGTGGCGTGACTGGGTGGCGTGAGTCAACTTTTGAAGATGTCTATTTAAGCCTGATTTCCAAGACACTCACCTACATGGCGTGACTTGGTTCCACGACACCAAGTCACGATACCATGGAAAATTGCTGGCTCTGTTCTCCTATTTTGATTAGGATAAGATTAGTCTTGTATGTATAAATACCCCTGTATTGTCCTATATTCAGAAGTTAGTCATTACATTATTTTGAGATAGTTTTTCATTATTTTGAGTTGAGAAACACATTATTATTTTGTAATCTTGGAACACCGATTCTAGGGTTTTATTCATAATTGAGATTTCAGAGTTTCTTCATTATTGTGAGTTTACAATTATGTATTCATCTTCGAATTCTGATTGTGCTCTTGCGAACATGAGTAGCTAAACTCATTAACTAGGGTTGTGTGAACCATGAGGAATTAACGAAATGGGTTAAATGTAAAGCAATTCTGAACCGGTGTGAATGCATGTATAGTTATTTTCTTCATTATAATTGATCTTCTAACGGTTGCAAACGTTAGAAACTCGCCTATATTCTAGACTTGCTCGAGAAAGAGGTAGAGATTGGGAAAAGGAAATAACGACAGAGATTCGAAGCTATCAACCTTCATCTAATAACTTGAGCCTTAGCGGGAAGAGTTATCTGAGATCCAGGACAAGGGTTAGTAGTGCGACGCTCGAAAACCGAGAGGAGAAGAGTGAAATTCGTCTAACCAAGGTCGAGAGACGTTTAGATGAACATAACTTGTCAGATTTTGCATGCAACGCAGCAGGGCAGTTTTGCCAGCACCGATAACCGCTAGAGTTAAGGAATCATTGGGGATCACAGTCCTAGTCTATTTCTCATATTGATAACAACTTCAAAGAATCAACACTTGTTACTATCACTACTTGTTACAAATAATCCCCCCTTTTTTACTTATTTGCCAACTACTCGAACAAGAACTCAACCTACTTTTGTCCTATTCCCTGTGGGATCGACCCCAACCTAGTTGAGTTCTATATTTGATACAACGACCGCTTTATACTCCTTAGGAGGCATATTTTGGGCGACATCAACCACGGGAACAACAATAATTATGTGCAATGAAATAATGAATGCATGCATGCAAGGTGTACATACACACTAAAGTCAACAGGGACTCTCAGATATAACCTATAGGGGACGAGCTCAGTCTATGTACCAGTACCAGCATTGTATCCAATCCAATGACAGTGTCGGCGTGACACCCGATCTATATAACAGTGTCGGCATGACACCCGATCTATATATCATTTCTATACTATCTTAAAATCATATGTTCAATGCATGATACAGTCAATAATCAGAAGTAATGCTGGAAGGTTAATCATAATATCCATTTTACACATAAGCACATAATAAATCAAATCCTCATTCACCTGATGACTCATACTCACCCAACATGATGACCGTAAACCTGGATATTATTCCTACCTCTAACTTCCCTTACCCTCAACTACTTCTGTAACCATTCCATAAAGAACAACTATGTCATGACCCAAACCCGTCATGATTGACACCCACACTACTCACCCGATGGGAGAACCATCTACCCCAAATACCATCTCATAGTCTATACTTAAAAAAAATAATTAGAACTAACCCATTAATAAATATCCAAGTCTAAAAGAGAAACCGAAAGTATAACTAATTGTGGAACATTGTACTTAACAAAATAAAACCATCCCTAGGACCCGAAAGTTATCCGTACCCAAATCATCTAAGAATGTCAAGAAGGGGATGCAAACCCAAAACTAAAAGAAAGTGCATAATGTCTATGTCATAAGGGAAAGATCTCATGGTAGACTGGATATGCCGCTTACCCTGAAATCTAAAGTAAACCACTAGAATCACAAGTGAAGTCTCGTAGGAGCCACTGGAATATGCGCTGCACTCACAAAAGTAAGAGCAGGTGTAGTATCAGCACACAAGAAAACAACGGTACACTGGTAGGGTCATTTGGCCAACCCAAGATGAGAATATGAACACTTAACTAAAATATAGTACCATAAGTTAATCAATGCTCAACTAACATACACTTAGCACATAAAAAGCTAAATAACAGTTTAGGAATAACTAATAAGTCAACAAAATATCACCGAGTCACATTTAGTCAAGCCAAGTCAAAACATGTCAGACAAATAAACAATTACAAGTATATAACTATATTTCCCAGTTCACTCATAGAACCGTCAAACTCACTTGACCCTCGTACATACACGCTATGGTAATACATCTACCCTCTAGCCATGACATGTAGGGGATAATTTTCGTCCATGTACTAATACCCCAGACACAAGTGTCTTCCAACCTTGTTTCACCAATAACCCATGTGAACGTCCCAAATACTGAAACACTCCATACTTAGAAATAAAGTAGGTCAAAATCATACAACAATGTAAAATCCTTGCATTGACCACACCAACCAACATGAACTAACAAGCCACACAACAAAGTAGTTAACATGCACATATGACACAAATTGGATTAAACTACAATACCATCACCTACCTCGAACCAAGCTTGCACAACTCCTCTAAGCCGGAGCTTTGCTTTTCCATGCAATTTTCGCTTGCTCTTAGTCTAGAACACACATATAAACACATAATTAATGAAATGACCTACCATGTTGGGTATTATAACTCACACCCAACCCCTGTGACCAAGTTCATGATCATTCCCTGAACTCCCTTGTTCACCATCCTTCTATTAGCTCTCAAAATTCTCTCTATTTCTATATCAAGTGGAATTAATGGATTGTCTTGACTCCGAGTGTTGGGCAAGCACTGGTGTGCGCCATAAAAGCAAAAGAAAAGTAAAACCAGGAAACAAAAACCAACAACCCAACAAACAAAATCAATCAATTCAGTTACCGTATTCCTCGGCAACGGTGCTAAAATTTGATATCGCCTAAAATAAACCTCTAAACAAAGTATAAAGTAGTCGCTAATTAAATATAGAACATAACTAGGTTGAGGGAATAGGTTGAAATCTCTATCAAGTTTTTGGTTGAAGAAATTAATCATAATCTCTAGTAACGTAGGGGGGTTTGTACATCAAAATGTCAGTAGTAATAGTTGTTGATTTGTTGGATTTGAAATCAGTATGAGAGAGGCACTAGGACTGTGTTCCCCAATAACTTCATAACTCCGTAAGTTCTTCGTACTTAGTGATCTCTTGTGGTGCTCAGTATGCAGAATTGATAGGTTATGTTCATCTAAACGACTATGTTACGCCCCTAATAAATGACTATCTCCAATCACAAAGGTTCATACCTCATGAGTTTTTCATTACTGACCCCTATCATTTATCCTGTATGAGTCTATCCCATTTACCAGATCAAGATCTAATTAAGTAGAGGTTGATAGCTCTAAGTATTATAATTGATTCCCTTTTCCCATCTATTACTCTTGTTAAAGTCCAGAGTAGAGATAAGGTGAGCCCTAATGTTTGCAACCATTTGTAAACAAGACGCAACCATGTAATTTAAAAATTATTATTCAATTATTCTTTCATTCACAGATTCACTTTAGCAAGCAATCAACTAAACAAGAAAACCATATTACAAGTACAAATATTCAACTCAAGTCAACCACCAAGACTTATGCAACAGACAACTCAACTCATCACGAATACCTCTTTAATGAACTTCAACAACATTAACTCAATTCACCTACTACATCAATTGCTTGGACCAAAGAAGGATCCAAAAACATCAACAACAATATAACTCGATTCACTCAAGGAACCAAATAGCTACAACAATATAACCCAGTTCACTCATAGAACCATGAAACTCTCCAATGCCGTGTACACATATGGTAAAGGTCTTATAAATGCCCACTAATCATGACCTGTAGGGTACGAGCTCAGTCCATATACCAAATAACCCAGACAACTAGTGTCTGCAACCCTTATCCCAAACCAAGTGGTATACCACCCTTATTCCAATATCCCCACCCTTATACTCCCTAAAATCCACCAGTTTTTTGACGATCAACCTTTACCGGTTCATCTCATAATATCAACCTATGTGATAAGATGTACAATGACATAATGACATAATTTAACCATAATTTCAATTTAAACAAACCTTTTTTTTTTTTTACATAATCTCATTTCAGGTGATTAAGCAACTTGTAAAATTATCCAACAAGTCATCATTCAATAGCATGCATTGCAACAAGTAGACAGTTAATATGCACACATAAACTAATTGAGTTTTTAACTCCAGTTCAACCATCACCTACCTCAATCCAAGCCCCGTAATACTCTAATAAACTTGAACTTGGCCCTTTCTTGCAACTTCGGCTTGATTATGGTCTAAAAGAAACAATATAATCACTAATCAAGCAATGCTCTAACACTTTCAAGGATTACAACCTAATCCCATAACCCCAAGGTTGAAATAAAAAATCATTCCCTTATTCTAGGGTTTTTCTACCTTCATTCCACATTAATTCTATCAAATTCATATTTACAAAAAAAATTCTAACCATTTAATCAAAACCCATCCACTCTTGAACGAAACCCAAGGCATACACCTTGTTTTCACTACTTTGCACCATAAAATCAACCTAGGTCAAGTTAATTCATCCACCATGATCAAAACCTAGAGATTCTAGAGATTAATTAACAAAAAAACTAGTTAAATTGGTGGATTAACTTACCTCAATGAGAAATATTATATGGAAACCGGTGGAATTCACCCTAAATCTCCCTCTCCTAGTCTTGAATGAGTTTGGAATAAAAAAAATATATTTTAAGTCCAAAAACTATATTTTACTGTGCATAGCCCCCTGCAGCGGCTCGATTCCCACTATAGCAGCCTCGCTATAACAACTCTGGCCGCTATAGTAGGACTGACCAACATTGACTCCCACAATAGTGGGATCATGGTAGCAGCCTACCTCCCTCTATAGCAGCCTAGGAGAGGTAGAATGTTCGACAGTCCCAATTTTTGGCCAATTTTACAACACACTCCCAAGTTTTGACATCCTAAACTAACCCCTTTACGTCAAATGCTATATCTAGAGTTCTACTAACCCAAATTTGTTTCTAAAAGTTCCAACAAACTCCTTAACCTCTTAGCTAACATATTGTGGTCTCAAATTACATAGTCATCAACCTATCCATTACTGAATTTTCCTAGACCACAACACCCTTGGAATTTATCTAAGACTAGCCTAGCCTAAAATTTTTAATACTTCATCTGGGGAGAATCTTAACCCAAATTTTGGCAATCTAAGTTATACTGTAAAAATGAAAAGTTTTGTTACACCAGATACCAATTTACCTATCATTCATCTCTAAATGATAAATCAAGAAAAATTATGGAAAAGTAATAAAGGAAGTACCTGAATCCCCAAATAAGTGAGGGTACTTGTTGGCATATCCAACTCAGTCTCCCAGGAGGCCTCCTCAAGAGGACAGTGCTTCTATTGGACTTTCATAGAGCTAATCTCTTTGGTACTCAACTTTCGAACATCCCAATCAAGAATCACTATTAGTTTATCTTCATAAGAAAGATTCTTGTCGAGTAATACTGAGTCCCAATGAATTATATAACTGCCATCCCTATGGTTTCCTAAGCATAGAGACATGAAATACCAAATGTACTCCTGACAGGCTTGGCTGCAATGCAAGTTTGTAAGCCACTAGACTCACATCCTTTAAAATTTCAAATGGACTGATATACCTGGGGCTAAGCTTGTTGCTCTTACCAAACTGCATCACTCCCTTCATGAGAGACACCTTCAATAACACATGCTCACCCAGCTTAAGGTACATATCTCTTACCTTACGATCGTCGTATTTCTTCTATTGATTTTAGGTGGCCAACAACTTATCTTGAATTAACCTTACCTTCTCCTGAGCTTCCTTTACCAAGTATGTGCCCAAAGGTTTCACATCACCCATCTCAAACCAACCTATGGGTAATATATATCTTCTCCTATAAAAAGCTTCAAATGGAGTCATGTCAATGACATAGTGATAATTGTTATTGTATGAGAATTCACACAATGGTAAGAACTGATCCCAATGACCCTTAAAGTCAGAAATACATGCTCGTATCATGTCCTCAAGCACCTGAATGGTCCGTTCAGACTGCCTATCAGTTTGAGGATGAAATATAGTACTAAGATTAAGTTTTGTGCCCAACTTCTCATGAAATTTGTGCCAAAACTTAAAGGTAAATTACGTACCTCTATTGGATATAATGAATACTGGCACCCCATGCAATCTCACAACCTCCTTAACATAAATCTTGGCTAACTTCTCTGAGTTGTAGTTCACCTTAACTGGAATGAAATGAGCAGACTTTGTTAGCCTGTCAACAATGACCCAAATAGAATCATACTATCCCAAGATTTTAGGAAGACCCATCATAAAATCCATAGAAATTCTCTCCTATTTCCACTCATAAATGGGCATCCTCTAAAGCAAACCTACAAGCCTTCAATGTTCATATTTCACCTGCTGATAATTCTGATAATTGGCCACATACTCTGCTATATCTCTCTTCATTTAGGGACACCAATGAAGCTATCACAAGTCACGACATATCTTGGTTGCACCAGGATGTATAGAATATCAGGAACCATGAGCTTCTACAAGAAAACTAGGAATCACATCATGAACACGAGGTATACACTCATGCCCCCTCACATTCAACACGCCACAAGCATCGACTGTAGCATTATAGGCCTCACCACACATCCCTTTGTTTGGAATCTTGTTCAACTTTGCATCTTTGAATTGCTTAGCCTTGATATCAAGGAATGTTGACCTTACCTCAACACTAGCTAACACACTACCCAGTTCAGACACCCCAAACTATATAACCCGCATGGTAGAGTTTGTATCTCTCTATCCAAAGGTTACCTTGTCACTCTCAAACAAACTAAACTGCCTATACTTATAGATCTTTTGCTCAATGTGTCTGTCACCACATTGGCATTTCCCTAATGATACTAGACGGTCATATTGCAGTTTTTTAGTAACTCCATCTACTGCCTCTGCCTCAAATTCAAATCCCTTTGAGTGAAAACATATTGTAAGCTACGATGATCTGTGAAAACCTTACACCTAACACCATAAAGGTGGTGTCTCCATATCTTAAGTGCAAAAACCATCACTGCCAACTCCAAGTCATGAGTTGGATAATTCCTCTCATGAACCTTCTATTGTCTTGAAGTATTGGCTATCACATTTCTATCCTGCATCAACACAACACCCAAGACAGAACGTGAAGCATCACAAAATACTATAAAATCCTTACCTTCAATGGGCAAGGCAAGGATAGGAGCTATGGTCAAAAGAGACTTGAGCTTTTGAAAGCTCTCTTCACACATTTCAGACTAAACAAATGGTACCTCCTTATGTGTCAGTCTGTCAAGTGAGTAGCAATAGAGGCAAAGTTCTTGACAAATCTCCGGTAATAACTAGCAAGACCCACAAAACTCTAAACTTCTGTCATAGAGTTAGGCCTAGCCCAACTTTTAACAACATCAATCTTTTGGGGATCCACCATCAACCTCTTTTCACAAACCATATACCCCAAAGAGGACACAGACGACATCCAAAACTCACACTTAAAGAATTTAACATAAAGTTGCTTCTCCTTCAAAATACCAAGACTATGCGCAAATGTATTGTATGCTCTTCCTTACTTTAGAGTTAACAAAAATATCATCAATAAATACAGTAATAAATAAATCCAAGAAATATTTAAATATACCATTCATCAAAGCACTAGGATGAATAAATATCTTATCGAGCAAACTCCTACAGCTGAGTCTTAAGCTTTGGACTGTAGCTAACCCTAAAAACCCAACTGCTTACCATTAGGACAATTCCTTTAGATATGCTCAACACCGCCATAAGTAAAGCAAGCTCAATCTAATAAAGGTCGGCTAGCATCAGAATACAAAGTCGCTTGGCTTCCCATATCTAAAACCTGCTGAGTGGTCCCTGAAGGACCCTCTGTAGATACTAGTAGAGCTCATTATATCAGACGTATTGGGTAGGCCTGATGACTATGGCCACTAGAGTAAGATTCGCTAAAGTTGCCTGCATTCTGAGATTTCTTCGCTACTATTTTTGCATGCCCAACCTGTTCTACTCCTTCTACTTTCATTTCAAAGTTAGACACATCATTAAAAGTCTTCCCTGAAGAAGTCATCTGCAATGCCATAACCTCCAAGTTCATATTCAAACCCTTCATAGAGAGGCGAATCCTCTCCTCTTTAATATTAAGAAAGCGGGTGGCATATCTAGACAAGGCATAGAACTTAGCCTCGTAGGCTGCAATAGTCATATTGCCCTGCTCAAGGGTGAGAAACTCATCCTTCTTCTTATCATGCAATGTGCGTGACACATACTTCTTAAGAACCAAAGTATGGAACTGAGTCCATGTAAATGGAGGTAAGGTTAAAGACCGACACTACATATAAGACATCCACCATTGCTTATCATCACCCTATAGTTAGAAGGTCACAAATTCAATACCATGTTGCTCCATAATACCAATATTGTGCAACCTCTCATGATTATCTACAAAGAACTGAAAGACATACTCTGACTCAATACCAAGGAATGATGGGGGTTTCATCTTCAAATGCTTACTCAATATATCATGCTCATTCCTAGTCATAACAGGACCCAATACCGAATGAGGGAAAACTTCTCTCCCAGAAAGATCATCCATCCTAAGGGCTACAACAGCAACATACTACACCCTTGGATGCTGTTGAGCAAGCACCATAGGCATGGACTCAATAATGGCCAACCCACTCAGAAAACCAAGGACCTGATGAATTAGCTCAAAAGAAATAGGGGTTGCACCTCCCAGAACTAGAACGGCTCCTTCCTATTTGGAATCTTCTCATTCATAACCTTATCCTAATGATTCTCGGGTGAGGGAGGTGTCTCAGATCTCTATCGATCTGTATTGGCTCCACCCTGAGCTCCACCCCTGGCAGGTGTTTCTCTACCTCTCCATCCATCATTTCCTCTGCCTCTAGCGACAAGATTTACAACTAGAATAGCTGGTGCGGGAGTTCCTTCTCTAACTTTGTTTTCTCTCATATTCGCCATCTACGATACAATAGAATGAAGAGGTCAGATACTAATTTGGATTGCCAGATACCAATTGGAATCAAGTCATAGCATGAAAGAAAGAAGAAGTAAAATTTTCCTAACGTCTTGTAGCCTCTCAAAAAAAAGGTACAAACTTCTCTGTACCATTCTTAAAGACTCTACTAGACTCATTTTGGTATGATGAGATCAACATACCTAGGGATCTCATACAAACTTGTCACCACCCAAACCCCATCGTGAGTGGCACCAACACTAACCCTCTGGTAGGAGAACCACTACCCGAATAATTATTACCAACAGTTGTTATTTTTAATGCAAAAAAAGGCAATTCTATATTAATAGCAAATCCAAAGTAGTTCTAAAGCGAATCAATGTGGACTAAGATTAAAAAGTCTAAAATGCACCCCAAAATTAAAGGTCACCATACCAAAACATCTAAATAAATAATTTATGGGTACAACCCAGAAACTAGAAATAATTATATTGTCTATATCCAAAATAAGTGGATAAAAACATAGTGCAAGAAGACTCATGGCTGCTCGAAAGATAATTCTCTCCATTGGATCGAAAATCAATCATTGTTTACAGATGAGGTCTCGTCTGAGCCGCTGGAATATTCTCTGCACTCGACAAAAAGAAGAGCACATGGTAGTATCAGTACAAAACCACTATGTACTGGTAGGGTCAAAGGCAAATTTAACTTAATAATGTGAACACTTAACCAACAATTTGTAAACAATACGCAACCATGTAACTTAACAATTATCATTCAATTAGTCTTTCGTTCACAGATTCACTTAAGCAAGCAATCAAGTAAACAAGGAAAGCATATTACAAGTACAGATATTCAACTCAAGTCAACCACCAAGACTTATGAAATAGAAAAGACAACTCATCACGAATACCTCTTTAATGAACTTAAGCAACATTAACTCAGTTCAACTACTACATCAATTGTCCGGACCATAAAAGGATCCAAAAACATCCTCATGGAGCTAAATAACAACAACAATATAAATCGATTCACTTATGAACTCATCAAACTCTCCAATACCGTGTACACACATTCTAAGGGTCTTATAAATGCCCACTATCCATGAACAGGAGGGGACAAGCTCATACCATGTACCAAATAACCCAGACAACTATTGTCTGCCACTTTTATCCCAAACTAAGTGTTATACCACCCTTATTCAAACGTCCCCACCCTTATACTCTCTAAAATCCACCAATTCTGTGATGATTAATCTTTACCAGTTCATCTTACAATATCAGCCCATGTCATAACATGTACAATCACATAATGGGATAATTCAACCACACTTGTATTTTAAACAAGTTCTTTTTTACATAATCTCATTACATGTGATCAAGCAAATTGTAAAATTATTCAACAAGTCATCATTCAATAGCATGCATTACAACAAGTAGACAAATAGGCAGTTAACATACATATATAAAACAAATTGAGTTTTTAACTCCAATTCAACCTTCACCTACCTCAATCCAAGCCCCACAAAGCTCTAATGAACTTGAGCCTTGCTCTTTCTTGCAACTTCGGCTTGATTTCAATATAATCACTAATCAAATAATTATCAAACAATTTCAAGGATTACAACCTAATCCCATAAACCCAAGGTTGAAATCATAAATTATTCCCTTATTCTAGGGTTTTTCTACATTTATTCTACTTTGATTTTATCAAATTCATATTTACAAGAAACAATTCTAACCATGTAATCAAAACTCATCCACTCTTGAACAAAACCCAAGGCTTACACCTTGTTTTCACTACTTTGCACCAAAAAATAAACCTAGATCAAGATAATCCCTCCACCATGATCAAAATCTAGAGATTCTAGGAACCAATTAAAGAAAAATTAGTTAAATTGGTGGATTAACTTACCTCAATGATGAAAATTGGATGGAAATTAGTGGAATTTCCCCTAAATTGCCCTCTCTTGGTCTTGAACTAGTTTGGGATGAAAAATATGTTTTAAGTCCAAAAACTGTTGTAATTATTTAAAATTTATTGAATATAAATTTATGAAATGATTAAATAGAAGATATAATAGTCGTGAGAAATATTGTGGTTTAATATAATTAGAACAATTATTTAAGTCCAATAAATATTTATTTAACTAATGATCCACTTTTGTTGGGCCAAACCATTGATTTAGGCTACAAATAATGAGCCTACTTTGCTAAATCCAAGATGTCATATTATTATAGAGGCCCAATATGGTGCCACATGTCAAATAACATGGCATGACAAGTCAAGAGAAGGCGCCAATATGATAATACCACGTATCAAAATAATGCAACATGTTTAGTGAATCAAAGGCCAATAAAAATGTGTCATGTGTACAAGTGACATGTCTTGACTAATCAAATGTGTCCATGTTACTTAAATAGGATTGGCCGAAAGAAGTATTTCCTCATCACAACTCCTCCATCCTACAACTATAAAAATGGGTTTCATAATTCAGAAAAGGGAACCGAAATTCTAACAAAAAGCAAGAGAAAGCTAGAGGACCAAACAACACATATTTCTATATAAGCTACAAGTTCAAGAATTCAAGCACTCAAGTTCAAATAAACTCAAGATCAAGATGGTTCAAGATCAAGCTCAAAATCCCTTGAACTCATATACAAGTCAAGATCAAGATCACCAGATTCAAGATCATGCTAAAAAACCTTTGGATTTAAGTACAAGTCTAGATCAACACCACCAAATTCAAGATCAAGCTCAAAAGCCCTTGAATTCAAATACAAGTACAGATTAAGTCCACCAAATTCAAGATCAGGCTCAAAGGCCCTTGAATTTAGATTTAAAAGGAAGAATTTGAGGATTCATAAAGATTGTAACACTCACATATTAAAATCAAATAAAACGATTGTTGCAATTTTTCTTGTCCTAATTATTATTTTCCCTATGCAAATTTTATTGTCTACAAATTCTAGCACGTCCAGTAGGATAATTTCTACCTCCCATCTCTTCTTTTTCAATATCAAAGTTTAAGAACATCGAAATGACTTCCACTATAGAAGAATAATTAGCAAGCTTCACTTAAGCAATGGAAGGCTTGACAAAGTGCGTGCCAGAACAAGATGTTAAACTTTTCAAGCTGACAAATAAGATAGGTAATATGACTGAGAGTGATTCAAGTCAAGCACCTATTAAGCTTTCTGAAATACAAGAGAAAGGAGAGTCTTCCATAAAGCAAACAACAATGATCAAGGAGATTCAAGTCTCCGCTGAAGGTTTGATTTTATTGACCAATAGAAGGACTTCATCATAGAGGCTATTGAAGATAAATTCAATTCTTCATTCAAATTCTCTCACACATATGCAAAGTCATATACACAAAGGATTGATAACTTGAAGATGCTTGATGGCTATTAGACTCCTAAACACCAATAATTTAATGGCAAAGGAAATCCCAAACAACATATAGCACACTTTATCGAGACTTGCAATAATGTTAGGACATATGGTGATTATCTCGTCAACAAATTTGTATGATCTATTAAAGAAAATGCCTTTGATTAATAGACAGATCTCGTACCTGGTTTTATAAATAGTTAGGAGAAGTTGGAGCAAGAGTTCCTTAATCATTTCTATAGCACATGCCATGTTGTTAGTATGATTAAACTTACAAAGGCTCTCTAACATAAAGATGAGCCAGTTGTTGACTTTATCAATCGTTGGAGAAGTTTGAAACTCAACTACAAGGATCACCTTAGTGAACCGTCTAGCATTGAGATGTGCATTCAAGGCATGAATTGGGGTCTTCACTATATATTACAAGGATTAAATCCCACTACATTTGAAGAGTTATCAACCCATGCACATGATATGGAATCAAGCATGGCTATAAGAGGAGATCAATAGTTGCATGTTTATGAGCATCATGAAGATAAAGATATTGAAGAACTCTATAGTAGGGGCAAGTTTGCATCCGAAGATGAATTCAAAGAGTCTATGTATGTCATGAAGCTCCATAATCCATAAGCCTAAATTGCAAGTTATAAAGATCCTTAAAGCATGAGCCTAAACTACAAGTTACAAACCTCTTTAGATACACGAGCCTAAACTGTGTCACTAAGATCTTCAAATTTAAGTTGTCTTCAAGTTAAAATACTCCTTGAAAAATGAGTTTAAACTGTATATCATAAATCTCTTCAAATTTGAGCTAAATCTTCAAGTTAAAATGCTTCAGGATGAACGAACCTAAATTGTATGTCACAATGCTCCTCAAATTCGACCTAAATCTTTAAGTTGTGAAACTTGTCAAAATTAAGTTAATCTTCAAGTTGTGAAACATGTCAAAATCAAGTTAATCTTCAAGTTGCAAAGCTCTTCAAATTTGAGCTAAATCTTCAAGTTGAAATGCTCCTTAAAACATGAGTCTAAATTGTATGTCACAAAGCTCTTCAAATTTGATCCAAATCTTAAAGTTATAGAGGTCTTAAAATTTGAGCTAAATATTCAGAACTACATTATGAATTGACTCTGTTCACCGATGTAGATACACGCTTAGAGTTTCATTGTAAGTTTAGTCGCATGAGTGCCAAAAAAATACACGTTCCCAATTGATTTGCCACATGAAAGTCAGGTTTACAAGTACTCATTCATTGAAGTTTGGACTTTTACCAAATGTTGATGGCTTGATAGGGGGAAAATATGTAGGGAAAATAAGTTTCTTCAATAGGAGTTATAGTCCTTAAATCCTCCAAGTCTGTAAGTTGAAGTTCTCAAAGCCGCTAAGCTTATAGGTGGTTGTCCCAAATCCATCAAGTCCACAAGTTAAAGTATCAAATCTATCACTTTTGCAAGTTGAAATCCTCAAAGTTCAGCAACATTGTAAGTTGAAGTACTAAATTTACCACACCTGTGAGTTGAAATCCTCAATGTTCAATGACTCTGCAAGATGGAGTCTCAAATCTACCAATTCTATGAGTTGAAGTCGTCAAATCGATCAAGTCTGCAAGCTGAATTTTCCATATCTACTAAATTTGCCAAGCTGAAGTCTTTAAATTTGCAAAGTCTACAGGCTGAACTTTCCAAATTTGCCAAATTTGCAAGTTGAAATAGTCAAAGCTTCCAAGTCTTCAAGTTGTGGCCTCCTAGATTTCCATGCCTTAAGGTGGATAAGATTTTTCCCTTTGCACCTTAAGGTGGCCTCTCACGGATTTATCCTTAAAAGGATCTCTAAATTTTCGTGCCTTAAGGCAGACAAGATTTATCCCTTTGCACCTTAAGCTGACCTTTCACGGATATATATCCTTAAAAGTATCTCTAAATTTATATGCCTTAAGGTGGACAAAATTTTTCCCTTTTCACCTTAAGCTGGCCTTTTCACGAATTTATCCTTAGAATGATCTCTAAATTTCCATGCCTTAAGGTGGACAAAATTTGTCCCTTTTCACCTTAAGATAGCATTTTCACGGATTTATCCTTAAAATGATCTCATTGTCATGCATTAATGTGGACAAAATTTGTCCCTTTGCACCTTAAGCAAACGTTTTCACAAATTTGTCATGAATACAAGGAGATGACCTTGTCAATCTCAAGGTGTCGGAGGCGATGTTAAACTCTCGCACCTTAAGGTTATTGTTGCATAGGTACATTGTTAAAAAAGCTAAACATAGGGCTGAACTTGTCAGTATCAAGGTGTCAGAGGCAATGTTAAACTCTCTCACCTTAAGCTGATTGTTGCATAGGTACATTGTTAAAAAAAGCTGAACTTGGAGCCGAACTTGTCAGTCTCAAGGTGTTAGAGGCGATGTTAAACTTTTGCACCTTAAGTTGACCGTCCGTGAATGTTATTTGTTTCAAGCCTACGAAAATAAAGAAGAAAGAAAAAAAGACAGCTTACAAAATAAAAAAACAACGAAAAAATATACCTTATGCTGATACTTACAAGTTGGGCACAGATTGCTATTGGAAAAAAAGGGAAGCAACCCTGTAACACCCCGTACATTTCTGAACTTACTTGTCAACTTTGAACCATGTTTACCTTAGTTTTGAGAGAAATAAGTACGTATTTTGTATTGGTTTGATGGCATATATGATAGTGTGCTAACATCCGCAAAGAAAATCGAAGAAAGGAAGAAAAATCAGAATTTTGGTGTGGGGCACGCCCAGGGGCATACCGGTCCGCTTTTGGCCGGAATTTTTGTGGCATGGGCAGCATAGGGGCGCGCCAGGTAGCATGCCAGGCCGCTCCTACTCCCCTTTTTCAGAGCTGAAATTCAGCTAAGTCCCAGGCGCGCCCAGGGGCGTGCCGGGGTGCTTTTTTGCCAAATTTCTTCTCTGATTATTAGTCTATAAAGAGGACACTTGGGTTATGGTATCATTATTCCATCGTAGTAGGACTACTCTTGAGAAAGTTTGGCATCCAAGTTGGGGTTAATTCTTCGTCATAATAATTTTATCAAATTATGTTAAATTAAGCCATGAGTGGCTAAACTTGCTTGTTCTTGGGATTGAGGCTACGAACATGAATCTCGTGAGTTGAATATTGTCGTAACATTTATGGAATTCTTTAAAAATGAGATAGAATGCTATTCATATAGAGACATGCATATGGATGTACATGAGTAAAGATTGGTTCTCTCGGGCCTCAACGGCTTCTGGTGCCAGTCCACCCCGTTGGAATTCGAGGCGTGACAAACCCTCTATTTATACAGTAGGAAAGGTGGTGATTTAGCCGTAGCATGTCCAAGAAAGAGTGAAATAAATATCCGTGTGTTTGTAGAAGTAAATCAAGTTTTTTTGATTTTTATTAGGAGGGTAATATACTCTATCATTAAAAAGGAAAAAGAAAAGTGGTTGAGGTATTCTATCAAATTGTTTGAAGAATGCATTACTTGATTTAGCATATGATTGTGGGGCCCCGTGGTATATGAATTCTTTGAATTCATATATAGCTCATGATTAAAAAAAAATTAATACTGCCAAGTAGATTCACAATGACAAAAATATGAGTTTCTATTTTTGGATAATTCAAGCCTAGTCATGGGTAATTGATAACCACGACAAGTCTTGAAGTGGGGGAATTTGTAATTATTTAAAATTTATTGAATATAAATTTATGAAATGATTAAATAGAAGATATATTAGTCTAGAGAAACATTAAGGATTAATATAATTAGATCAGTTATAGAATTCCAATAAATATTGATTTAATTAATGATCCCCTTTTATTGGGTCAATCCGTTGATTTGGGCTACAAATAATGAGCCCACTTTTCTAAGACCAAGATGTCATCCTATTCTAGAGGCCCAATATGGAATAACATGTCAAATAACATGGCATTCCAAGTCAAGAGAAGGAGAAAATAGGATAATTCTAGGTATCAAAATGATGCAGTATGTCTAGTAAAATCAACGGCCAATAAAAATGTGCCATGTGTACAAGTGACATGTCCCAACTAATCAAATGCTACCATGTTACTTAAATCTGACAGGCCGAAAGAATTCTTTCCTCATCACAACTCCTCCATCCTATAACTAAATATAGGGGTTTCATAAATCAGAAAAGGGAATCGAAATTCTAATAAGAAGCCAGAGAAGGCTCGAGGATAAAATGCTGCAGATTTCTCTACAAGCTACAAGCTCAAGAATTCAAGCACTCAAGTTCAAATACAACTCAAGATCAAGATGATTCAATATCAAGATCAAAATACCTTGAACTCAAATACAAGTAAAGATCAAGACCACCAGATTCAAGATTAAGTTCAAAAGTCCTTCGATTCAAGTACAAGTCGAGATCAAGACCATCAAATTTAAGATCAAGCTCGAAAGCCCTTGGATTCAAGTATAAGTCAAGATAAAGACCACCAAATTCAAGATCAAGTTCAAAATTCCTTGGATTCAAATACACCAAATTCAAGATCAAGCTCAAAGTCCCTTGAATATAGATTCAAAAGGAAGAATCAGAGCATTCGTAGAGATTGTAACACTCACATATTGAAATTAAATAAAATGATTGTTGCAATATTTTCTTATACCGATTATTATTTTTGCAACATGAATTTTACCTTCTGCGACTGTATTTTACTGTGCATAGCCGGCTATAGCAACTTAATTCCAGCTATAGCAGCCTCGTTATAGTAGGATCTGCCTGCTATAGCAGGATTGGCCAATGTTTACTCCCTCTATAGTGGGACCGTGGTAGCGGCTTGCCTCCTGCTATAGAGGTCTAGGTGAGGCAAAATGTAGAGTAGTCTAAGTTTTTGGTAAATTTTACAACACACTTTTAGATTTTGACATCCTGAACTAACTTCTTTACGTCAAATGTTATATCCAGAGTTCTACTAACCCAAATTTGATTCTGAAAGTTCCTACTAACTCCTTAACCTCATAGCTAACACATTATGGTCTCAAATCACATAGTCATCAACCTAACCATTACCGTATTTTTCTAGACCACAACACACTTAGAATTCATCCAAGACTAGGCTAGCCTGAAATATTTAACACTACATACGGGGAGAATCTTAACCCAAATTTTTGCATACTAAGCTATACCGTAATGAAAAAAAGGGTCGTTACAATCCGTGACCTACAGGGACGAGCTCAGTCCATATACCAAATAACCTAGAAAACTAGTGCATGTCACCCTTATCATAAACCAAGTATTATACTACACTTATTCCAATGTCCGCTTCCCTCCTTATCCCCCCTGAAATCCACCAATTCAATCGTGATCAACCTTTACCAATTTATCACATATCAACAATCAATACTGTAATAAGTACAAACACATAATAAGTGAATCAACCACATATGCCTCGAACAAGGTCTTTTTTTACCCAACTCATTATACATTATCAATTTCCAACTTGCATTTACAATTAACATTTTGAACATTCATTAGCATGCATTGAAACGAGTATACAAACAGCTAGTTAACATGCACACATAAAATTAACTTGAGTTTTAACTCTAATTCAACCATCTCCTACTTACAGACATTAATACTTGTGGGCCAAGCAATATATGACAAGTGAGTATACAAGCAAGCAAATTAGATAAACTTCTACTTCATACACCCGGATGCACACAAATTCCTCTAACTATAACCCCATTAATCTTCAACCTCCATCTTAACACTACACTGTCACTGTTGATCACTCCACATCAACCTTTAATTTCACTTCACAGTATAATGACACTCCACAAACCATAGTTTCCATCCCTAATTTTATTGTATAGATCATTTATCATTTTAGCATGGTTTCAAGGCATTAACACCAACTTTGTTCCTAACTCATTTCCATTTTTTAACAATAATCCACCAATTGTAACTATCTCATTCTACTTACAATCAACTGACATGCAAGATCAATAACAGATAAACATTATTAACAATTTCCACATGATTTCATAAATATTAACTTAATTCACGTTACCTTAATTACTCGTTTTATTCATCCAATCACCTTGCCCGCAAGCCTAAGTAGGAAATCTCCCGTCAATTTATACTACGAACACATTTTCTAAATAGGGTATACTACTCAAAATAAACCTAGCCTACCTGGGTGCCAAGCAGCTGCTATGGAGGCATGAACTCATGATTTTTGATTTGTTCTAGCATTTCGCAATGTGAAAACTATGAGGAATCATCATGTTTTACCTTTTTTAAGCATACCTCTTCGTTCTCATTGTTCTAAAGCCTTGAGAAAACCTTAAGGTTTTTTTAGAATAGTGCCTCATTCTGGTTTAAAGCTAAAAAGGAAAAGGGATTTAAAACTATGTAGGTACTATTTTTGGGAGCGACCGGTATATTGCTACCGCGACACCACTATAGCGGGATAATTCTCACTATAGAGGGATGACATCAACCTTCTCCTTTGAAAGTTTCCTACTCTGAATTTATCTAATCCTAATCTTTAACGAACCTTTTAATGATTTTTAAATAAATTCTCATATCCCATGCCCTTCGAACATGGTGATTATAGTAATGATGGAATAGGTCATTATAGCAGATACCAATTTACCCGTAGTTCATCTCCAAACGGCCATGGCAGGAAGAGGATAAGTCAAAGCATTTCAATGATCATTAATGCTCACTCCATGACTCAAAAGTTTTTATTCCAAAACTTCTCTCTTTGATCTTACAATATAACTTTCACGAATTGTATCATACCCACATTACTATGAACATCATTTATTATAACTGAATTTACACACGACTATCTTGACAAGAGTGTTATGAGTACCCAAGATAACTGGGGTCTTGTCAATACATCCAAACATTAAATAAATACCCAAGAAAGAAGGACAAAATTTTTATCCCCAAGGGTTGACTGGTTCCTTCTATAGCAAGGCCCCTGCCACTGTAGTAGCACTGCAGTAATAGGTTGTAGGCCGCTATAGTGGAACGGGGGCAGTTTTAAGGGTGAGAAATAGGTTTCTCACTCATTTCTCATTTTTCAAACTCAAAACTCCCCTCCCTTAACCAATCAACTCTCATCCTCAACATCGAAATCAAGGTAAACTTTGTTCTAACTCCATTTCCTTACTTCAGTCCTCTTGTTATCATAGATTAAGGCTTGAAATTGTATAATATAAGTGTGGTTGGGTTAGTGTTTGAAATTGATAGATTTTTTTTAAATTGAATGAAATTCTGAAGCATGTTTGCTTCTCTTATGTTTACAACGTTCCTATAGCATTGGCGTAAGATTTACAGAGTTCATGGCTAAATTGGGGCTTGAATAAGGGTAAAATATGAAGGGTCACTTTTTAAAAAATTCTTGGACATTGGGGCTTGAATCAGGTTTTAAACACCCAGATTTTGGTATACAATAGTCCCATGTCACTTTACCAACCCTAATCTAAGATAAAAAGTCAAAAAAGTATGGGTTTTACAAAAAGACGCCATTGATGCATGAAGGTCAGGTTGGAGAATATGAAGGCTGATATAGCGGCCTTATCCCGCAATAGTGGTCCCACTATAGATGAATAATTCCCACTATAGTGGCCCCGCGGTAGAGGGATGACTTCCGCTATAGCAAGAAGCAGGTAGTAGCTTCCCCTGGATTTTTGACTTATCATTTTCTGAAACCTTGCGACTAATTAAGAACTTTCATGGCTTCTAATTTGGTTTTGTATGATTTTTGCAGGAATACTAACCCAATGGCTGACCAAGACCAAGGAAATGCTCCTTTTCCTTTTTAGAGATTTCTGGATTGGAACTGCCAATAGACGTATAGGGACTACCAGAGGATGGGCTTCTGCCATGAGAGGGGGTTTATGATGAATGAGGTGGAGGAGGAAGCATTGGAGTTCTATACCTAGCTTTAGGATTTGGGTGGATGCCTCTTGTGGAGACTATTTGGGTCTCGAGTTGGGTTTGGGAGTTCTATGCTATACTCTCAATCAAGCGCTGGGACGAACCTTACCCTACAATCTACATTCGAGTAGTGCAGGTTCCTGTGGATACGACTACTATCAATGAGGCCCTAGGAGTGCCTGATGTTCCCAACATTGAGTACTAGGTAAGAGCTTGGGTGATAGACTTATAGTAGCTGAGGGACACCCTGATTGAGGAGGCTAATCGAGGAAAGGTTTATTATACCAACCCTAAGGGGATTAGGAGTATGCACTTTAGTGAGGATGCTCAGAGGATTCATCCTATGGGTAACACCACTGATGTGACATACCTTCGGGCTCTGGTGGCGACATGTGCTATTTAGGAGATTCATCTAAATGTGAGGGCCCAAATAGTATCAGAGTTGAAGGACTTCTATCGGGGCAACAAGAAGGCTCCCTACCTCGTAGGTCTGAGTACTGAGTTATGCCTCCATGAGAGTGCCTAGGAAGGATGCCGACAGGGATATGGAGGTCAACATACCCTTCAACCCCCTCAAGGTAAAGGGTGAACATGTCTAAAGCAAGAAGAAAATAAAGGTGGGGATGGAGAAAGAAAGCAGCAGGGTCGGAGAGGGTGAGGAAACTGAAACCCCTACCAACAAGCCCCTGATATCCTACTAGAATCTGAAGGTGGACATGGATACCATAAGGAGCTATCTAAAGCGGTCCCACTTGCCTCTTGGATTTGACTCCTTCCATCTCTACAGCCCTACCAAACACCACTTAGGACTACACAGAGCTCCGGAGGGAGTTGAATGAAGAGAAGTAGAAGAGGCACTCCCAGGATCAAATGGTTGCCCAGAAATGGAAGACCGTGAAGGTCATGTTCAAGTGTGATATACCTGATCAGAAGCTCCTCAAGATAACAAAGGAGGATGTAGACGAGTTCTCCTTCCTGAGTGGCATAAAAGAGGAGGGCTCCGATGCTTTGAGCCTCAATGAAGATAAGGCCTCTTACTAGATCCCCTGTCCCACACACTAGCCTATCTCCTCTGTCTCCTCCTATTTTTTATTACTTTATCTGGATTTGGGTTGCCCCTATTTGGGGCATGTAACAAATAATATTTTATTTTGTGCACTCTTCGATACTTTGTTTTTATATTCTAGTAATGAACGTACCATTTTTATCTCATTTCTTACATGACAAACAAATTTTCTCGATTAATTACAGCCTATAATTATGTTTGGACAGGTTGGGAACAAAATACAAAGACAGGGGAATACAAGGAAGGGTAATTGCCCATGTCCTTGTTATAGCAGCTTATCTGCCGCTACTGCAGCAGGAAATCGCAATAGCAGGATACGACCTGCTATAGCGGCCTACTGGCAGTGACCTGGTAAAATTAATCCCTGTAATCCTTTTTTCCCATCCCATCCTCATAACACTTTTATCTCAATGTTACCTCTTGCAAGCTATTCATCAAAGATCAAAACCCAGAGATTCAAAAGGCTAACAATTAATTGGTGTACCACTTACACACTCTGATTATCAATTACAACTCTAACATAAATGAACAAATTTAGGTTTCCTCAATATTTAAAACATATCGTACTTAGGCACTTCACATAACAACTTCTTTAAGGTAAGGGGAATCCTAACAAATAGCCAATTTCATTTACCACCTTTACATATACCCTACGTTGTGGCTAACACTCGAGCATCAAAATTTCATTTAAATCACACATCATACATGATCACTATCAACAACATATAGCTAATTCATAATAATTTCACTCATCACAGGTTCTCAAAACCATCAATTAAGTTGTAACTTACACAAAAAATCAAATATAGGGAATTACCTTAGGCAGTCAACTCAACCTAGTTTCTTGTTTCTCTAAATCACACCATTAGTCACCACATCCTTGATGACCTAGCTGATTGTCTGTGTATTAATCGCATCCCTTACGTCCAGATACCAATTAGAAGCTTGTAAGTTCCAATTCTATTGCTTATGTTTTCACATAGGATCGAACAGTCCCCATTTAGTTTGGTTGAGATACCAATTGGGCCCCACCCATACAAAAATCATTCAGGATATCACGGGAGGAAAGAAAGAAGGGAATAATTCCTAGAATGTCTCATAGCTTCCTAAAGATTTGATATTGATGTCAACACACTAATCAATAGGACTCTACTCGATATTTGCTCTTGTGCTTATGAGACTGGTAACCTAGGCTCTGATACCAACTTCTATGACCGTACTAACTGGATTATGAGGACACCTACTCTAATCCACCTAGATAGGAGAACCCTTACCACCTAATTAGAAATATGCGAAAGTCATAAAATAAAATCATTAATCTCTTCAAAATTCTATAAGACTTATTACAAAATTCATAAATACAACAAAAAAATCCTTTACCCTAAAGATCTAGTCTATACATGTACAAGAGCTACTAATGAAAAAGAAAAATAATATAAGACTCGGCTTCCACCATGGGAATGAAAAGACAGAAGCTATTGGAGATCATTAACCGCATCAAGCAAGAAACCTCAATTGATACTGCAAATAAGCTATACCCCAAAAAGTGTATAGCAAGGATAGTGTTAGTAAAACTACATGTACTAGTAAGGATAGTCGGCCGACCCAAGTTAAATCACGTAAACACAATAAAAATATCAGGTCAAACATGAACTTATATTCTTAAGTTTTCCAATCACCGCTCTCCGTATTATACTTTTACTACCATACCTTTTACACTTGCTAAGGGTCTTATAAAAGCCCACTAGTTATGAACTGCAGGGAATGAGCTCAATCTATGTACCAAATAACCCAGACAACTAGTGCCTGCCACCTTTATTCCAAACCAAGTGTTATACCACCCTTATTCTAATGTCCCCCCTTATCCTCCCTGAAATCTACCAATTTAATCATGATTAACCATTACCGATTTATGACACATCAATTATAAGTACCATAAAACAAGTACAAACACATAATAAGCGAATCAACCACCTTGTATATCAAACATGATCTTTTTTACCCAACTTATTATACATTATCAATTTCCAACTTGCATTTACAATTAATAGTTTGAACATTCATTAGCATGCATTGTAACAAGTAAACAAATAGCCAGTTAACATACACACATAAAATTAACTTGAGTTTCAACTCTAATTCAACCATCACCTACTTATAGACATTAATGCCTGAGGGGCAAGCAATACAGGACAAGTGAGTATACATACAAGCAAATTAGATAAAACTTCGATTTCATAGACCCGGGGTGCACACAAATTCCTCTAACTACAACCTAATTACTCCTCAACCTCTACCTTAACACTAAATCGTTGTTATCAATCACTCTACAATAACTTTTAATTTAACTTCATAGTATAATGACACACCACAAACCATAGTTTTCATCCCTAACCTTATCGCACATGTCATTTATAATTCTAGCAGGGTTTCAAGGCATTAACACCAACTCTGCTCCTAACTCGTTTCCATTTTTAACAATAATCCACCAAGTATAACTATCTCATTCTACTTACAATCAACTAATATGCAAGAACAATAATAGTAAAACATTATTAACAATTCCTACATGATTTCATGAACATTAAATTAATTCATGTTGCCTTAATTACTCATTTTATCTATTCAACCACCTTTTTCGTAGGCCTAAGCATGAAATTTTCCATCGATCTATATTATGAACATATTTTCTAACTAAAGTTTACTATTCAAAATAAACCTAACTTACCTGGGCGCCAAAGATCTGCTACATAGGCATGAACTCGCAATCATTGATTTGTTCTAGCAATTTTTTATGTGAAAACCGTGAGCAATCGTCAGGTTTTACTTTTTTCAAGTATACCTCTTCGTCCTTATTGTTCTACATCCTTGAGGAAACCTTAAGAGGTTTTTAGAATAGTGCCTCATTTTGGTTTAAAGCTGAAAAGAAAAAAGAGTTTAAAACTTTAGAGGGACTATTTTTGGGACCCCATTATAATAGCCAATATGTCGCTACTGTGGCATCACTATAGCAGGGTGAGATCATCCCACTCCTCAGAATTTTTCCTACTATGAATTTGTCTAATCCTAGTCTTCAATGAACCTTTTAATGATTTTTAAAAGAACTGTCATATTCTATGCCCTTCGAATGTATGATTATAGTAACGACGAAACAGGTCGTTACACTTGAAGTCTCTTAGTTGAAGAAGCATGAATTCATCAACAACTTCTTCATCTTTTCCTAATGTGGAAGTTGTATCTTTTATTTCTTGTCCTTACTTTTTATTAGAAGCCCTTGTACATGTCTAGACTAGGTTTTAGGAGTTTGTTTCATTTATTAAGCTTATAATTGTAAAAGGCCTTGGTTATATGATTACATTTTTGGTATAAAAATTGAGTTACTTATATTTATAAAGGTTTTCATTTGAATTTCACATCAAGTTTGTTGGGTGGTAAGGGTTCTCCTATCTAGTTAACAATAGAGTAGATGCTCGCACGATTTCGTAATTTGAGTCGTTACATTAGGCTATCACCAGTTAAGGATTAGGGATTTGAACATCCCTAACATATATTTTTGGACTTGGTATAGCCATTATGGTTTCTTTCTATGTCCTTTGGGTGCACGGAGATTCAGAGGTAGCGGTTGTTGATCCCTTTACCCTGAATTTCCTCTATATTTCAGTCTTATGCTTTTTCATGTATTTTAGATTGTTTTTGACTATTCCTTGTATTATTTTGTTAGAGGCTTGTAACTGTGACTACCATGCCTAGGATTGATGTTGGATTTTGTATCTTCCTTATTAGACTATGTTTGAGTTATTTTGGGGTTTTGATTTACCTCAACTTCTTTCATTTATTTTGTGGTTCTAACTATATAATTCTTATTATATCTCATATAAATGTAATGAAGATCTGTTTTAACAATATACTTTTTAGTTTTGAAAAAATCTGTAAAACAAAATTGGCTAAAGTCTCATTAAATAACTTTTTTTCTAAAAAAGCGAAGTTCAGGCAAAGTCTTTTTTAAAATAAACTTGGCCCCATCTTTTTTAAAAAAAAAATGTCATGTGAATAATGAATCTATGTGAAAGATGAGTGTATCTCACTCTCTTTAGATGATATCATGCAAAGGTAAAAACTATCAAATAGCCAAATTCAGAGGGGGAATTAAAATTACTAAATGATTTAGGGATTCTGAATAAAACATGCTAAGTTAAAGGGTATTCTATCAAACAGAAAATGATATGATGGGGATTAAAATTTACTCAATTTCAATATGTGAATTATCAATTGAATTTTCTGATAATACATAAATGCACTAGTGCGAAATAAAAAAATAAAATAAAATAGTCAACATATTTTCTAATATATTCAAAACATGAATAAAAGTTGAGTTGTATCTAAACTCTACTTCCCCACCTATATATATATATATATATATATATATATATATATATATATATATATATTCCTTCTTCTCCGCCTTATTCTCATCCCCCTCCTCTTCTTCCAAAAATGATGAACGTGAAAGTAACAAAAATACAGGGACAAAATGGCAACAACATGTGTGCCCGAAGGCCTAAGGCATGAAATCTCCCAGCATAACAATAGTTATTATGTGCATCTAGCACAAGTCTACTATAATTATACCATAACCTATCTCGTAGATGAATTCCATTGCTATAGATGGCAAAGAGTTATCCACATATGCTTTTCCCTATATTATTGTCAGAAACCCAGCCGAAATGCTTCAAAATTACCCTCATGAAGGTTGGCCTTCAAATTCTTGTCGTTCTAGGTATAGGGTTCAATTGGAGTGTTTTTGGAGAAGGGAGACGACTTAAGGGGCTTTAGCTAAATGAGGGTTTTAGTTAACTCTCAAGCTGGCTACTGTCGACTGTCGCTGTAGTGACAGGAGTGCCACTGCAGTAGCAGATCTATTGCTGCAGTGGTGGGTCGGTGGCCTCACCTAATTTTCCCTAATTTTGGCCCAATTTAATTTGGGCCCCATATTTTCCCACGAAATAGTTCCTACAAGGTCTGGGACAAGGATTTCTTAGTCGAAACATTTTTCTAGAATGGTATTTAATATAGTGATGATTTGGGTCTTTGTATTAGATATCAATTTATCCATATTCAAATGGCTACGGATCAAGGAAGAAGGGTTTTAGCACAATTCTTGACACCCAACATATATAATGATTTTTGAAATGAAGCACAATCTTTATTCTTATTAATTATCCGATAATATCCCACTGAAACTCGGTTAATTAAGATTACCAACACTTTACCTGACCGATCTATGCATTAGGAGTCCTTAAACTTCTTAACCCGATGTACAGTTATTATAAACTGAGAAATTAACTTAACTAAAATATCTTACGCAATGGGTCATTTAAAATACCCCGGACATTGCAAAATATCACAATGCACAAAAATTTAGGAAAAAATAAAAATTCACGGAGCCCATTGCTGCACTGGCAGACCCATCGCTACACTGGTACCACTGCAACGATAGGACTATCACTGTAGCGGAGCTCGGCAGTTTCAAATAGGGGGAATGTTTCATTTTGGCCATTTTCACTCTCCAACTCTCAAAAATTATCTCAAATTCCCCTGAACAAACTGCCTTCCAATGACACTACCAAGGTATTCTCATCTCTACTACTTTATTTACATGCTTAATATCATAGAACTGTAAAAATTAGCATAGAAAAGGGATTTTTCGGATGGTTTCTTGGTTTAATTTGAATTTGAATTTTCTTGAAGCTTTCTTGCATGTTTTGACAACTATAATAGATTATCTTACATCCCCAACTCTTCTACAGTGTTCTAGATGTAAGATTGACTATGTTCATGGTGATTTTTGGGCTTAAAAATGGTGGGAGATGAAGAGTCATCTCCTTCAATGATTTGGGGTGATTTGGGCTTAATATTGGGTGTGTTAATCACACCCATTTTAGTATAATAGAGTTCACACGTGCTCTACCATGCCTGATCTATACTTAGAAATTAAAATTTTAAAGAAAAGTTAAAATTCTGCCATGGGAGGGGGTCAAAACTGGTTGGGGGCAAAGGCACCGCTACAGTGGTAGATTTACCGCTGCAGTGGCACCGTTGCAGTGATAAAAGTATTGTTGCAGCAGTGCTGGGCAGTGTCCCTCCCATATTTTTGATTTTTCCTATATTTGAATTCCCTTAACTTCTGTACCATCCCGAATTGGTTTCTAACTCTTTAATTGAATTATTTACAGGGCTACTATGGCTAACCAACCCGAATACCAAAGGTTCCCTAACTCTGCTTGCTGTGAGCATTATGAAAAGGGGTTGAGCATGAGGGTCTTTATCCATGAGAGAGGGTTTTTGACTAGAGACCTGGATGAAGAGGTGCTCAACTTCTATAATCATATACGGGCCTTTGGGTAGGAGATGGTAATTAAGTCCATTCCCGCTTGTAACTTGGAGATTGTTTGAGAGCTCTATGCTATACTCCCGATCGTCGACTGGTCTGTGCCCCAACCCACTATCTGTATCCGAGGTAAGAAAGTCTGGGTGAATGTTGCTACTATCAATGATACCTTGGAGTTGCCAAACCTTCAACGCAACCTTTGAGGTCAAGGTCGTGGAGGTGGATCTAAAATGGGTGGCGAGGACCGTGGTGATGGAGGTGTAAGAGAACAAGGTAAGGTGGACTAGTGTCAGGGGGACCAAAAGCACCCCTTTCACCGCAGAGGCTTCGAGGTGGCTGAACTTAGCATCCCAGAGGATTCATTCTTCACGAAATATTATAGACGTGACCTTTTATCGAGCTATGGGGTTTGCTTGTGCCTTGTTGGGTATAGAGATAAATGATGGGATCCAAATAATCGATGAGTGGTAGCACTTCGACAATAGAGGAGGGTCTTCAAGGGATTTTTTTATGCCTTCCCTAATCACCAAGCTTTTCAAGAGGCAGATATGACTAAGTATGTCGGTGACTTCTTGGAGGAGTGTGATATGCCCTTCAATTTACTAAAAGTGAAGGGTTCACAGAGAGGGAGCAAGAAGAAGAGGAAGATCGGGGCTGATGGTTAGAGCAGCAAGGCCCAAAAGGGCGAGAAGACTAGCACCCCTCCCACATAGACTCATGCATCTCTTGGGGGCTGGAAGGCAGGTTGTTATATATGTGATTTTGATGATTGGCAAACTTATTCTTGATTCTGATGACTGCAAGCTCATAAAGGGATCTGAAAAGAATTAAAAAATTATTATCTAGAGATACTAGTGATAGGGAGAACTAATAAAGGAGATGCTGGTGGTAGGGGGAACTGATAAGGGACCTGATACTCCTGGCTGTTAGGAGAAAATAAAGATGGGATAAATGTTGCTAATAATATAAAAACTCACTGAATCTGCTACTATATTGGTTATCGGGTCGTCATCATCAAAAAGGGGGAAATTGATGTACATGTAGTTTTGATGATTGATAAAACTCGGGAGGGGACCTGGTACCAGATATGTTGCCTATAGAACTTGATCCATTACTCAGAGTCAACTGTTTGAGAACCTAGTCCTCAGAGGGATCCTATTTTGTAGGGACCAGGTTCATATTATGAAGGTACTCATAACCTTGTTAACTAGTAACTTCTGAAGGGGATTTCTCCTGGTTCAAATATGTCAGGTGATATGTGACATGGAAGCACTGAACTGGCACATGGGACATCTATTCCTAATGATTGACAAACTACATGAAGTGACCTAGTGCCCGAGATGTATGAGTATGTGGTCAACTGGTATCTGACAGTACTGCATGAGTGTCTGCTAAAATCTTCTAGGAAATCTGGTTCTTAAGAGGAACTATATCTCAGAGGAATTTTGTTCCTTAGGGACCAGATCCATCAGACGTTGAACTTTTTGGCAGTCAATAGTACAGCTGGCAGCTGTACTTTTTGCAAAAAAGTTGGTGCATAGAAGCAGAAGAGCAACAACTTTTATCTCCACCAATGAGAAACTTTCTAGGGTTTCCCTCCCATTTGCTCCATATATGAGATCATTATGTGGGAGGAAAATCTAGCCTTTACAATCACAAAAAAATTCATCTCTCAAAGCAAAAGCCATCATTCAAAGAACATTGCTCATTTCAACAAAGGGACCTGATTGAGTTGCTGCTTTAGTCTTTGTTGAATTTTTGAGTCTTGTATCTTTCATTCTTATATTGTAAATCTACTCCTATATTATAAAGGATAGTAGATATTTCACTTGTCTAAGTCTTTAGGTTGAGTTGTATTAACTAGAGTTAGTTAGTCAAATCATCTATTGTTTTAGTCAAGTTTTGTTTACATCATTAATTGATATTTCTCTTGGGTAGAGTTACCTAGGAGTGTCAACTAGAGGCAGTTGATAAAGAGGGCTAGAGTTAGCTGAGTTGAGGTCAACTAGAGTTAGTTGACATTGGAGACTACAATAGTGTTATTGTATTGTTGCTCGTGTTGAAGCTATCACAAAGGAATAGGGTTAAAAGGTTAACCATAGGATTACGAGAATGAGTCTGTAATCAAACCATTGCTCTTATTTTAGTGAATTATTGTTGGTGAAAATCCTACGAGGTAGGTCGTGGTTTTTTCTTCCCTTGAGCAAGGAGATTTCCAATTAAATATCTGGTGTTCCTTACGGTTTTCACTTAGCCTTATTTGAATTCTCTTGTGTAGTAAAGTTTGAATTGTCCTATTGATAGTTAGGTTCAGTCAAGGACCTGGTCCCTTGACTAATGGTGGATTCATGCAAGCCAACTATTGGTATCAGAGCAAGTTTTTCCTAAAAGGTTAACACCTAGGAGAGATCCTGCTAAAATGGATGCTCTACTAAATCTCAAAGAAGTTCAATCAACTACTAGAAGATTTCAAAAGAATTTACATGAAATGGTGGTTTTCCTAGAAAAGGAAACATGAGAAAGTGGCCAAATGGGAATGATTGTTGCCATAAATATGGGAAGCCTGGTTATTTCATTAAATACTGACCACTCTATAAGCTTGAATACAAGGACTACATCAAGAATAATCCACAGAAATCAAGGAAGAAGGATCTGGTCCCTGACTAATGCAAAAGAAGTAAAGAAGAAGCAGCAGAGACTTCCATGGTGGTGATAGAAGATAAGTCCTCAGTCTTTGACTCCTTGTTTTCTCTCATGGACAAGTTAGATGATGAAGATGCTGATGATGAAGAGGAAAGTCTTTTGTATATTCAAAAAAATATCAAAAATTATTCTTTGAAGGAGCTAAGGTCCCTAGCCAGTGTGTTGATTGATGTATTTTTTGATCTTACTAAAGAAAAAGAGTCTCTAAATAATGATCTTTTTGAATTTGAAGATGAAAACGCAGTCTTGTTTGTCCAAATAGCTGAATTAAAAGAAAAGATGGGTCTCTTATCCTCTGACAATAATACCTTGAATGAGAAATTGAAGGTTGTATCTCAAACTGATCCTAAAGGTAAGGGACATGGAAGTGACCTTCAGTTTGAACTTAAAGCCAAGTTAAACAAGTTCAAACTGGATCTCACAGCCTCCCTAGAGAGGAATAGATAACTTGAGAGGGACCTAGTTTGAATCAAAGCTAATCTTGAAAAATCACTTCGCTGGACAACTTTCTCAGAAACCCTTGCT
This sequence comes from Capsicum rhomboideum, assembly GCA_031232105.1. Taxonomy (NCBI): domain Eukaryota; kingdom Viridiplantae; phylum Streptophyta; class Magnoliopsida; order Solanales; family Solanaceae; genus Capsicum; species Capsicum rhomboideum. Next base: position 36,187,228 of record CP124716.1, read on the forward strand.
CATCTTGCTATAATAAGGTCAAACACTAAAATCTCAACTACAGAAAGGCGTCGAAAATATGTTGAGACACAAGGGAACTCAAGAGGACTTGTTCCCTCATCCAAAATAAAAACTCTATGTCCTGCTAGAGTATTTGATGCTGAGAAGTATAGGAAGCATGTTGAGACAAAAGAGAACTTAAAGGAACCTGGTCCCCAGTCTAAAAGGATCAAGTTCCCATCTTGGACAAAGAAAATTTTTATTCTTTCTCTATCCCCTCTTGGGGAATCCAAGTTGAAATGGGTTCTCAAATCCAACACATGAACTGCCAAGTAAGGAGGAGTGAGAAAAGACAGCGAAAACATGTTGATAGATAGTGGTTGCTCAAGGCATATAAATGAAAAAACAAAAGATTTTCTCTCACTCAAGGCATTTTAAGGGAGAAGTACTTCCGTTAGAAACAGAAATAAATGACATAGTCTTGGCATTGGAAGGATTGGCAACACCTTTGCCATGAAAATTAAAAATGTGTACTATGTAATTGGGTTGAAGTGCAATTTCTCAAATAAGTCCCAGATATGTGCCAAAGGAAATGAAGTGGTTCAGATGATGATACTTATTTAAGGCTCAGGAACGTAGGACATGCTATCTCGTCTCTCCTATAGAATCAAATCTCAAAGGACCTGGTCCTTGAAGTTACCTAAGCTGAAGTCCACAGACAACTAGAATTATGAATCTTGTGAGAAGAAAAAGTAAACTAGGTCCTACATCAAGCAAAAGAAGCATTATTTGTATCCTCATCCAACCAGACACGAAATCTACAACAATAGGGCACATGTTATTAGAGATGAGTGCACATTGGCTTTGTCTAACTCAGTCTTATACCCTTGTAGGAGTACATGCATGATAAAAAGAGGAACAATAATTGGAGAGGAAGGATAGACCAAACACAAAGCAGGAACTAAATGCTCATTGAGGGACCTGATCCCTTAAAAGGTCAGTCAGTCTTATATTACTTTTGAAATTTTGAAATGTGACTGGTGCTGCCACGTAATCCATTTTCAGTTCTCTCCTTTGATTCCCTAAATCCTTCAAGTCTCTAAACCACTCCTTCATATGTTCAACACCTTACTCTTCTTGAATCCCTTAATCCCACTGATAAGACGATTGACTTAATATGTCTGGTTAATGGAACTGAGTTCTCTGGTGAGAAACCTTTTAATGTCGCTTCTATGAAAGAACATGAAAGTGTTCTTCTATTTTTGAAAGAGAAAACCCATTTTAAACTATGGACCTAATCAAGGGACTGGTACTGATAGAATGTAAGTGTTGAGGATACCTTGGTGTTCGAACAATCAAAAATATGTCAGGGAGGGCTGCCCATTGAGAAGGGAACTTCATCAAATATCTTGGTTGAAAGTGAACAACTGATTTCTTTAATGGATGATGCTTGAGAGCCAATCAGGCTTAGGCAGCGGAGAAAAGGAGAATGAAAAGAAAGACTGTAGTAGAAGATGATGTCATATCACTAACTATGGTAAATGTCTATGACCAAGAAAAAATGTGGAAGTGCATAATGATATGGACACCAGTGTGGTCAAAATACATGGAAATTTCTCCTTAAGTGATTGAAAAGAAAGCTGTAAGAGGCTCCAAATGGAAAAAGGGTGCTGATGCACCAACTTTATCTAAGGTGACTTCACAGTCGAAGAAATAGAATCAAAATGTTGAGTCTGACACTAAGGGATCAGGTACTCAAACAAGGTTCCATTATCAAATGCACAAGATAAGGATTTGACTCGGGAAGAACTATACGTTTTTTTGAGAAAACAAACTATTCTTCAAGAGAAAGGAGAAGTGTCAGATATTGTAATTGTAACACCCCATACATTACCAAACCTATGAGACTACCTTAATATTTATGGAATTATTTAAACTTGATATGGTTGGTGTATTATGCATTAATTTTGTTGGGCTGAATTCACATATGTTAATGGGCTCAATAAAGGCCCAATAATTAAGCCATAAGACATGGCCCAAATGGAAAATGATCCATTCCTCCTTTGACCAAGAAAACACCTCAATTATTGACTAAGTGTGGTTAAGGATGACTACAAAGGACTATATAAAGCACAAAAAATCAGATTTTATTCATTACATCACACATGCCAAATCTAGAATTTTCTAAAGACATTTCCTTTCTCTTTCAAACCCTAAGCTATCATTCCCTTGGAAAAGATCATCCTCTTGCAAGTTTTGGTAAGTGTTTACTCTTATGGTTTAATATATTATATGCATGATAGGGTGTATAAATCATTTTGGTTATGTTGACAAAGTGTTGAGCAGTCCACTATGTGGAAAACAGTCTACTTTTGCTAAATCGGTAGAGGGTTTTGGCTTCTAAACTTGAAAGTGGACTTGAGGTCTTGAAGGAAGTAAATTTTATGGATTAAATGTCAACATGTATGATGTGTTTATGTCCCTAACTTGCTTTATCTTTGTGTATGACTTTTGAAATTGTTGTTAAGGATTTGTGCATGGAATTGATGGTATATTGAAAGGAAAACATAGTTTGGTGATGTGCATGTGCGTTGTGAAACCATGATTGTTCTTTGGAATACTAGATAAATTAAAATATTAAAAAAGAAGCTTAATTATGTCCATGGACCATTTATTACAAAAAAGAACCCAAAAGAGACCCATTTTGGCCGAATCGGGCATCTGCCTTTGCGGATGGGGCACCTGCGGGCACATATGCCAACGCAGGTGGCCCTGGACAGGGCCAGATGGGCACCTGCAGCCGCATCTCATCCACCTGTGGGTGCATGTGTCTCTACATACCATTCCAAAACTTCGTTTTGTTTGTTTTTGCTTCTCGTTGACCACCCAAGGCCCCTATACCCTTCTTAGATGCAATTATCAACTTATGGTACCCTTTGAATGGCTTTAAGGATTCGTTTGGAGGCATGTTTGATTATATCAATTATGTATTATTGTTAATGTGTTATTGTGAAAGGTATTTAAGTGACTTGATGGAGTAAAGGTGACGTAGTGTTGAAGGGGAGGTGTAAAGTATAACTTTGGTGTGAAATGCTATCGCTTTATGATGTCTTGGTTAATGTGTGGAATGTTGTGGTGTCATTGGTGTGGTGATGAAGTCTATTGTATTGTGAAGGGTAAAACGACGTTATATGGCAGTCATGTAGCTCATTGTCGTCTTATGCACTTGTAATGTAGTTAGTTATTAACGTGAGTTCCGTTATATACTTGTGTTGTAGAGTAAAATTTAAGGAAGGAGCTGGATTATTGTATTCACATATAGGACTGTGTATTCATATTGGGAAGATAAGGTATCTAAGGTTACTCTTTCCATATCCTTTGGAAGCATCTCTTGTTCTCATTGTTACCGACTTGTTTCCATTTTGAAATGTCTCAAAGTTTCTCATTTCAGGTTGGTTAATAATTGTTATTCACGTGTCTTTTATTTGTGGACTATTGTTCTAAAGTTCTAATAATGTTACAACCACCAACGTATCACTTTTATAACGAAAGAATAGAAGTAATGTATAATTGTTTGAGTATTCTTGGGTGGCATCCCAGGGGTAGAAGGAACACCTAGCATTGGTTGAACCCAATATCATGGGTGGCATCCCAGGGGTGAAAGGAACACCTAGCATGGGTTAATCCCGATATCATGGGTGGCATCCCAGGGGCAAAAAGGAAAGTCTAGCATGGGTTGATCCCAATTGATTATTGATTTATGATCCCAATGTTATTTCCCACTGATCAGTTGGGCCCGGGCATATTATATGAATGATATTGATGAATGATAATGAATGAACGTAAAATCAAAGAAAGTAATGAATGTAATGTACATGGTTCCAAACATACAGAACGATGGTTTATCCATATTGACTATTCTCTTATATTTGATTCCATTGAAGTACTTATGTATCATGCCGTTTCTTATAGCCTTACATACTCAGTACGTTCATTCGTACTGACATTCCTTGGGGGACTTACCTTACTTGTTGCAGGAACAATTGCTAGTAGACCTCCACAGCAGGCTACGAGTCATCCGCAGACTATTGGTGAGCTCCAAATTGGTTCGGGGCTTTCTGAGTCAGTATGTACATTTATTTTGGTATTGTATAAAGGATTGTATAAAGCGGGGATTTTTCCCGACTTTAGGCTTGGTTATGTATCTGTTAGAGGCTTTGTAGACGTTGTGGGATAAATGAAAGAAAGTAAGTAATGTATGCTTTTGTCGTGGTGGCCCTAACGACCAAGTTTTATATCTATTGAATGTTTCTCTATGACTTCTGCCATTGGTACCTTGTATCTAGATGTGATAGAGTGTTGTTCATTTAATGACATACATATGAGTGTACATGAATGAAGATTGGTTCTCTCGGGCCTTAACGGCTTCGGGTGCCAGTCCACCCTATTAGAATTCGAGGCGTGACAAAAGTGGTATCAGAGAGGGTCGTCCTAGGGTGTCTAAAAAGTTGTGTCTGAGTAGAGTCTTGCTTATGGATGTGTTGCACGCCACATTTGTAATAAGGAGGCTACGGGAAATTAGGAGTTGTTTCCTTTCTTTATTTCTTAGATCGTGCAGTAGAGCCAAAGTTGTAGGTGGAATCATATCTGACCATTGAAGTTGGTTTTCTTTTGTATAGAAATGCCGATGGCAAGAAAAGGTTGGGGAAAAGGTAAGAAGATAGATAGGATTGCCGAAGAAGGAACCAGTAGAACACCACCTGAGCAAGCTAATCAAGGTGGGGCTGGAAATGAGTTTGTATCACGGGCTTTTTCTACTCTTCTATTTCCCGAAGAGCCAAGAAGGAGAGGAGTACCTTTAGAACTACTCGTTAATGCTATTGTGCAGGATTTAATGAATGCGGTGCAAATGTTGACTCAGATAGTTGATGCACAAGCTCGAGGACAAGCTTTTGCGCAGCAGATGGAGGATTGGAGGCAAAGGAAAAGGATGCGAGATTTTGATGGAGGACCGTCAAAGAGGGCTAAACCTATGGGACAGTTTATGGCATCCCAAGGAGAATTTAGGTCTCGGGTTTTTAACAGACCGCCTAGACCATCATTTCTTCATTCTAAAGCAAATGTTCTACCTCAATCCCAAGGGTTTAGAGGTAACCAGTTTGGGCAAAAAAGTGAGATTCAGGATTCACGGACAGTGGGGTATCAAGTACAAGGAAGTATGAGCCAATTGAAGTTTTCTCGTCAGCCGTGTTAGCACTGTGAAAGGTTTTATTTAGGTGAATGCTGGTTTGGGATGAATGTTTGCTACTGGTGTGGTATGTCGGGGTACATAAGGAGAGAGTGTCCACAAAAGGGAACGGGTGGTATGGGACGACCTACGAGATCAACTGTTGCATCGCCATCATCGGTGCCTTCCCTAGGTAGAGATGCGCAGCCTACGGGGAATGGCAGAGGTTCTAGAGGAGCAACTAGTTTTAGCGGAGCCCAGAATCGCACCTATGCTCTAACGGACCGGCAGAATTCGGAGGCTTCTCCTGATGTAGTTACAGGTACATTATTCATATTTTTACATAATGTATATGCATTGATTGATCCGAGTTCTACATTATCATATGTTACTCCATTGATTGCGGAATTTTTTTTTCAAAAGAACGCCGGAATTACTAGTCAAGTCATTTGGAGTATTACACCCGTTGGTGAGTCTACTATAGCTAAGAAAATCTGTCGTAATTGCATAGTCACTTTTTGTGGTCATGATACATTGGCTGCTTTTGTTGAGCTGGGGAAATGATAGATTTTGATGTTATAATGGGTATGGATTGGTTGGCTTCTCATTATGCCACGGTAGATTGCCGAGCTAAGAAGATACATTTTCATTTTCCACAAAAAGATGTTCTTGAATGGAAGGGTAATGTGGGAGCACCGAGAGGTAAATTTATTTCCTATCTCAAGGCAAGGACAATGATACCCAAAGGGATAAATATGCCACCTAGTAAGAGTGCAAGATACCGATGTGAAGTCACCACCTCTTCAGGCGGTTCCAGTGGTAAATGAATTCCTTGATGTTTTTTCTGAAGATCTTTCAGGTTTACCTCTAGGACGGGAAGTAGAGTTGGTATTGAGGTAATTCCAAGTACTCAGTCTATCCCTATTCCTCCGTATAGAATGGCTCCAGCGGAGTTACGGGAATTGAAGGAGCAATTAAAATACTTACTGGAAAAAGGATTCATAAGGCCTAGTATGTCCCCTTGGGGTACACCAGGGTTATTTGTACAAAAGAAAGATGGCACATTGAGAATGTGTATTGATTATCGGCACTGAATAAGGTGACCGTCAAGAATAAATATCCCCTCCCCAGAATTGATGATTTGTTTGACCAATTATAGGGTGCCAAATATTTTTCAAAGATTGACCTGAGATCGGGATATCATCAGGTAAGGGTTAGAGAAAAAGATATATCTAAGACAGCTTTTCGAACAAGGTATGAATTTCTAGTTACATCATTTGGGCTAACAAATGCACCTACAGTTTTTATGGATTTGATGAATAGGGTGTTCAAGCCATTTTTAGATGTGTTCGTGACCGTGTTTAGAGATGAGATTCTGGTTTATTCAAGGTCATAAAAGGACCATGCTAATCACTTACGGCAAGTGTTACAGATTCTTCGTGATCGTACGTTTTATGCAAAGTTCTCTAAATATGAGTTTGGTTAAAATCCATAGCATTCTTTTGTCATATTGTATAGGATGAAGGCATGCGGGTTGATACCCAGGTGATAAAAGCGGTGCAGAATTAGCCAAGGCCTACGACGTCTATGAAAATTCGTAGCTTCCTTGGGTTGGCAGGCTATTACAAAAGGTTTGTTGAAGGGTTTTCTTCCATTTCAGCACCCTTAACAAAGCTAACACACAAGGCAACCAAGTTTTAGTAGAATGATGCATGTGAAAAGAGTTTCCAAGATCTGAAGAATAACTTAACTTCTACTCCCACAATGGTACTTTCAAAAGGCACAGAGGGGTATGCGGTATATTGTGATGCTTTAGGAGTCGGCTTAGGATGTGTATTGATGCAGCACGGCAATGTGATAGCTTATGCCTCAAGACAATTGCATCCACCTGAGAGAAATTATCCCACATATGATCTTGAGTTAGCAGTCGTGATATTTGTTTTAAGGATATGGCGCCACTGTTTGTATGGGGTTCACATTGATATATATACTGATCATGAAAGTTTGCAGTATATTTTTAAGCAGCAGGACCTAAACTGGAGACAGCGAAGGTGGCTGGAATTACTAAAAGATTATGATAGTGATAGCTATACCATTCGGGGAAAGCAAACGTGGTAGCCGATGCGTTAAGCCGTAAAGTATTGGGAATCACTGATGGTCAACTTACGTAAAGGCAAGGTATTATCAAGGATCTGCATCAATTAGATAGCTTGGGGGTTCGTCTTCTTGAAACTCCAGATGAAAGAATTATAGTGCAACATGCGACAAAGTCTTTATTTGTAGCTGAGGTGAAGGACAAGCAATATGCGAATCCTATTTTATTGCAGCTGAAAAAAGAATGTACAGCAAGGTTTGACAAAGGTATTTGACCTTACGCCAGGGGAAGTGCGTTAGTGTCAGAATAAATTGTGTGTATCTGATGTGGATAAGCTAAGAAGACGGATTATGATGGAGACACATCATTCAATATATTCTATGCATCCGGGAGCAACCAAAATGTACCATGATTTGGAAGAAATGTATTGGTAAGGTTACATGAAAAGAACATTGCAGAATTTGTAGCTCAATTTCCAAACTGTCAACAAGTAAAAGTAGAACATCAGAAACCTGGAGGTTATATGCAATGTATAAATCTTCTAGTTTGGAAATGAGACATGATTAGCATGGATTTCATCACAGGTTTACCTCGTACGCTGTGGAAATTTGATTCCATAAGGGTGACAGTGGACAGGCTTACCAAATCAGCACACTTTTTACCTGTCAAGACTACCTACACAACCGAAGATTATGCGAGGATATATTAAAGAGATAGTTCGACTACCCGGGATTCCAATCTCTTTTATATCAGACAGGGGAGCTCAATTTACTGCACACCTTTGGAAAGTTTTTTAGAAGAGTTTGTGAACCCAAGTGAATTTAAGTATGACTTTTTCATCCTCAAACAAATGGACAAGCAGAACGTACTATCCAAACACTTGAAGATATGCTACGAGCTTGCACATTGGACTTTAAAGGTAATTGGGACGATCATTTACCTCTTGTTGAATTTGCCTACAATAATAGCTAATATTCAAGTATCAAGATGGCCCCTTATGAAGCTTTATATGGTAGGAAGTGTAGATCACCAATTGGATGATTTGAAGTGGGTGAAACTGCTTTACTCGGGCCAGATCTTGTTCATCAAGATATGGAGAAAGTTAAGGTGATACAATAGCGGCTACAAACGGCCCAAAGTCGACACAAATCATATGCCGATGTTAGAAGAAGAGGGCTAGAATTTGCCATAGGTGATTGGATATTCTTGAAAGTGTCACTAATGAAAGGGGTAATGAGATTTGGCAAGAAAGGTAAGTTGGCCCTATATATAGTGTGCCATATAAGATTGTTCGAAGATTTGGTCAAGTCGCTTATGAATTGGAATTACCCCAAGAACTCTCCATAGTTCATCTAATGTTTCATGTTTCAATGCTTCGAAAGTGCATAGGAGACCCATCTCGTATTGCTCCCATTGAAGATGTACAAGTTACGGAGGATCTCACCTATGAAGAGATACCTATTGCTATTCTGGATTGACAAGTGAAGAGGATGAGGAATAAAGAAGTAGCTTCCGTGAAAGTACTTTGGAGAAATCAACAAGTAGAAGAAATCACATGGGAAACCGAAGAAATGATGAAGTCGAAGTACCCATATTTGTTTCAAATGGAAGAAAAATTTCAAGGTGAAGAATTTGAGCAATAAAAAGTAAGTATTTACAAGCATTATGTGCATATGATAACATGAAGGATAAACTTAGACTTAAATTTGTGTAAATGAGATAATGTTACTAACATTCGAGGACGAATGTTCCTAAAGGGGGAAGGATGTAACACCCCGTACATTTTTGAACCTATGAGACTACCTTACCATTTATGGAATTATTTAAACTTGAGATGGTTGGTGTATTATGCATTAATTTTGTTGGGCTGAATTCACATGTGTTAATGGGCTCAATAAAGGCCCAATAATTAAGCCATAAGACATGGCCCAAATGGAAAATGATCCATTCCTCCTTTGACCAAGTAAACACCTCAATTATTGACTAAGTGTGGCTAAGGATGACTAAAAAGGACTCTATAAATCACAAAAAAATATATTTTATTCATTACATCACACATGCCAAATCTAGAATTTTTCAAAGACATTTTCTTTCTCTTTCAAACCCTAAGCTATCATTCCCTTGGACAAGATCATCCTCTTGAAAGCTTTGGTAAGTGTTTAATCTTATGGTTTAATATATTATATGCATGAGAGGGTGTATAAATCATGTTGGTTATGTTGACAAAGTGTTGAGAAGTCCACTATGTGGAAAACAGTCTACTTTTGCTAAATCGGCAGAGGGTTTTGGCTTCTAAACTTGAAAGTGGACTTGAGGTCTTGAAGGAAGTGAATGTGATGGATTAAATGTCAAAATGTATGATGTGGTTACGTCCCGAACTTGCTTTCTCTTTGTGTATGACTTTTGGAATTGTTGTTAAGGAATTGTGCATAGAATTGATGGTATATTGAAAGGAAAACGTAGTTTGGTGATGTGCATGTGTGTTATGAAACCATGACTGTTCGTTGGCATACAAGATAAATTAAAATATGAAAATAGAATCTTAATTATGGCCATGGACCATTTATTACAAAAAAGGACCCAAAAGAGACCCATTTTGGCCGAACTGGGCATCTGCCTTCGCGGATGGGGCACCTGCGGGTGCAGATGCCAATGCAGGTGGCCCTGGACAGGTCCAAATGGGAACTTGTGGCCGTATCTCATCCACCTGCGGGTGCAGGTGGCTCCACAGACCATTCCAGAATTTTATTTTGTTTGTTTTTGCTTCTCTTTGACCCCCCAAAGCCCCTATACCCTTCTTGGATGCAATTATCAACTTATGGTACCCTTTGAATGGCTTTAAGGGGTCGTTCCGAGGCATGTTGGATTATATCAATTTTGGATTGTTGTTAATGTGTTATTGTGAAAGGTATTTAAGTGACTTGATGGAGTAAAGGTGATGTAGTGTTGAAGGGGAGGTGTAAAGTATAACTTTGGTGTGAAATGCTATCGCTTTATGATGTATTGGTTAATATGTGGAATGTTGTAGTGTTATTGGTGTGGTGATGAAGTCTATTGTATTGTGAAGGGTGAAACGACGCTATATGGCAGTCATGTAGCTCATTGTCGTCTTATGCACTTGTAATGTAGTTAGTTGTTAACGTGAGTTTCGTTATGTACTTGTGTTGTAGAGTAAAATGTAAGGAAGGAGATGGATTATTGTATTCACATATAGGACTGTGTATTCATATAGGGAAGATAAGGTATCTAAGGTTACTCTTTCCATATCCTTTGGAAGCATCTCTTGTTCTCATTATTACTGACTTGTTTCCATTTCGAAATGTCTCAAATTTCTCATTTCAGGTTGGTTAATAATTGTTTATAACGAAAGAATAGAAGTAATGTATAATTGTTTGAGTATTCTTGGGTGGCATCCCAGGGGTAGAAGGAACACTTAGGATGGGTTGATCCCAATATCATGGGTGGCATCCCAGGGGTGAAAGGAACACCTAGAATGGGTTAATCCCGATATCACGGGTGGCATCCCAGGGGCAAAAAAGAAAGCCTAGCATGGGTTGATCCCGATTGTTTATTGATTTATTATCCCAATGTTATTTCCCACTGATCAGTTGGGCCTGGGCATATTATATGAATGATATTGATGAATGATAATGAATGAACGTAAAAGCAAAAAAAGTAATGAATGTAATGTACATGGTTCCAAACATACAGAATGGTGGTTTATCCATATTGACTATTCTCTTATATTTGATTCCATTGAAGTACTTATGTATCATGCAGTTTCTTATAGCCTTACATACTCAGTACATTCATTCGTACTGACGTCCCTTGGGGGACTTACCTTACTTGCTGCAGGCACAGATGCTAGTATAACTGCACAGTAGGCTACGAGTCATCCGCAGACTATTGGTGAGCTCCAAATTGGTTCGGGGCTTTTCGAGTCAGTATGTACATTTGTTTTGGTATTGTATAAAGGATTGTATAAAGCGGGGACTTTTCCCAACTTTAGGCTTGGTTATGTATCTGTTAGAGGCTTTTATAGACATTGTGGGATAAATAAAAGAAAGTAAAGAATGTATGCTTTTGTCGTGGTGGCCCTAACGGCCAAGTTTCATATCTATTGAATGTTTCTCTATGACTTCCGCCATTGGTACCTTGTATCTAGATGTGATAGAGTGTTGTTCATTTAATGACATGCATATGAGTGTACATGAATGAAGATTAGTTCTCTCGGCCCTTAACGGCTTCGGGTGCCAGTCCGCCCCATTGGAATTCAAGGTATGACAGTAATATTATCCGCCCTAGTAGACTTGGTGGCAATAATGAAGTTTTTAAAATGGTTTCTTTTATTCGATCAACCTTTTCTGGTTTACATACAGATGAGGTTGTGGAGCTTTATGTCGAGATGACCTTTTTTTTTTGCAAGTAATAGGTTGGTTATCCATGTGAAAAAAGAGGAGATTTGCTTAGATGAAAAAGTTCTTGGTCAGATATTTTAAGTATCTACTGAAGGGACCGAGTCCCTGGAAAAGTGGAGACCTGATGCCTTGCCTATGGATTTCTGCTCAGCAAAGTGTTTAAGTTCTTTAAGGTTTCGCTTAAAGAAGGGGTCTCAGGGACCAAAAGGCAGATGTTCACCATCACCACCTTGGATGAATGTGAGATCATCAAAAATAAAAGTGGAGTGACAAATCATTTTGTGGTGTCTGATCTCATGTTGGCTCAGGAATGAGAAAATATTGAAGTAGATCGAGTGACTGCATTGTTTACATAGAAAGATGCTGAGAGTGCTCAATTAATATTAGCCTTGCAACAAGCTTCTGAGGGAACAAGTAGGGACCTGGTCTCCTAAATGATTTTCCAATCGAAAAATGCTCAATTTGCTAGGAAAGTGCTTAAAGCTCTTATATATGTTTATAATCATTTAACCATGATCCTCAAGCTACTTTCCAAGTCCTCTTACTAATTCTTGTTTCTTTGTTTCAAAGCCCTACTCCTATTCTCCTCAAAAGATCCCTTGTTTCATGGCTTGTACCTTGTTACATTTTTATTATTTCTTGTGTAATATCTAACTAACTTTCCTTATAAATGCATGGCTCTGCTTCAGTGTTTTGCCTACTTCTTACTCATGTGCTTATACCTTTATTTTCTCTCACTCAAGGCTTTACAAGAGGATATTGACTCCATTTATGAGAGTGATTTGATATGTCTCAATGGATATGTCAATTCTTTTCTCCTAAATAAGCAGATCTTTGGTTTTGAAAAAGTTGATTATCCTCATCATGTATTCAAACTGGATAAAGCTTTGTATGGATAAAAGCATGCTCTAAAGGACTTGGTCCTCAAGTGAATGAAATAATGCATCAAGGTATCATTGGATATTTCTCTTCTTGATGGCAAGTAGACTCGATATCATGTTCAGTATGGGAAATAATTCTGATTTGGTTGAATGTGCAACTATGTCGGGTACTTGGTAGATAAAGAGAACACATGACAAGTAACTCATTTACTTGAATCTTCTAAGATCTCATGGAGGACCAGGTACCTGATAGTTTCACAAATCCACTAAGAAGGGAACAGTTTGGATAAAATCATCTCCTTCATCTAAATCTCCCTCCAGTGGCTATGATCAGACAACATGTATCCAAGTAAGAGATTATTGACTATGTCTAACACAACTTTATACCATTGTAGATATGCATGCATGGAAAGATGGGAGAAAACAAGAAGTTGAGATCATCTAGGCAGCTCAAAGTATGTGCACAAAAGTTCAGAAGAGGGACCAAGTTCCTCTTCACAGGTTAGTACCTCTAACTGCACTCATAAAAGCTTTGAACTATCTTGAAATGCCATATAGATTTCCTTTCTCTTTTCCACTCTTCTATAACATTTTCATGTCGTTTGAAACTCTATTGTCATATCCTTTTCTTGACATGACACATTGATTCTTCTCTTTTTAAGGCATAATCCTAACTATTTCTTTATTTCACCACCTCTTCAAAAGGACATCTGAAAATTCCTTGAAACCCTTGGTTTGATAATTCCTTTTAAACTCTCTTTTCAGAACCCCATTTTTCTCCCTAAACTACTTTCTAAGAACTTTGGACCTTTCTTAGACTTATCCATAATTTTACTTCAAGTAAAGGTTCTGATGAAAGGATCAGGTCACCCTACAAAATCCAGTGGAGGTTGGTAAGAGTGTACAAGAAAGTGAGGAAGTAAATATCGTGTAGAAAATTACAAACAGTCAGGGACCTAGTTCCTCTAATGTGTCAAGACAAAAGAAAGGGGTGAAATCTAATATTGATGTCCGAGAGCTCTGATGAGCAATTGTTTGAGGGAGGTTTGTCCAGGAAAATAAAGGAAATTGAGATTCAAGAAAAAAAGAGGATTAAAAAAAAGTGTGCTTTGTGGCAGAGTATTTGATCCTGAGATGGTTGAATTGCATCTAAGCTTCCTCCAAATCTGATGGGGGGACCAAGTGCCCTAATAGCTTTTCATCAGGAATGATCTTTTCAAAAGGTGAAGTATCTCAGTTGTAAATCAAAGTTTAGGACCTGAACCAAAAGCTTCTCCAAGCTTAAAAAGATATCAATGTCCATACAAACTTGATGATTCAAGACCTTTTTGGCTTCTCTTGAATCAACTTTTATCCTGTCTTCCTTCTTGATGTTTGTTCCTATCATTCAAATTTTTCCTAAGATTTACTTCAAACCATATATGGCAAATTGACAGTTCTCTCCTTTTATGTATGCATTTAATGATATTAACAGAACATTCTGCATATCTTGTTGTCATATATATCTCTGTTTCTTCTCTATTCCTTCTACTCATGTTAGTGTTGTCCCAGTGGCCATGTGTTAACATATGTTGTTTCTCTCTTTTACTTGGATTACTATTTGATCTTTTTAATGATTCCAAAAGGGGGAAGATTTTGGTGAAAAGAGAAGTAATGGCAATAGAGGGAACTAGTGAAAGGACCTGGTACCTGAGAGAATAATGTGGTAAGGGGAACTGAACAATGATGACAGGGGGAACAAAAATGAGTGTTGGTGTCAGGGGGAATATCCTAATCTGATCCACTGCTGGCTTAAGTTTGTCATCATCAAAAAGGGGGAAAATGTTATATTTGTGGTTTTGATGATTGGCAAACTTATTCTTGATTCTGATGACTGGCAAGCTTATAAAGGGACCAGAAAAGAATTAAAATATTATTATCTAGAGATGCTGGTAATAGAGGGAACTAATAACGGAGATGCTGGTGATAGGGGGAACTGATAAGGGACCTAATACTCCTGGTTGGTAGAAGGAACTAAAGAAGGGATAAATGTTGCTGATAATAGGAAAACTCTCTGAATCTACTGCTATATTGGTTATCGGGTCGTCATCATCAAAAAGAGGGAAATTGATATACATGTGGTTTTGATGATTGACTAAACTCATGGGGGGGCCTGGTACCAGATATGTTGCCTATAAAGCTTGATCCATTGCACAGAGTCAATTGTTTAAGAACCTGGTCCTCGAAGGGATCCTATTTTGTAGGTACCAAGTTCATATTATGGATGTACTCATAACCTTGTTAACTGGTAACTTCTGAAGGGGATTTCTCCTGGTTCAAATATGTCAGGTGATATGTGACATGGAAGCACTGAACTGGCACATAGGACATCTGTTCCTAACAATTGACAAACTGTATGAAGGGACCTGGTACTCGAGATGTATGAGTACGAGGTCAGCTGGTATCTGACAGTACCGCATGAGTGTGTGCTAATATCTTAAAGGAAAATCTAGTTCTTAAGAGGAACTATCTATCAGAGGAATCTTGTTCCTTAGGGACCAGATGAGGGACCAGGTCCATGGATGTTGAACTTTTTGGCAGTCAACAATACAGCTGGCAGCTATACTTTTTGCAAAAAAGTTGGTGTACAACAGCAGCGGAGCAGTAGCTTTTATCTCGACCAATGAGAAACTTTCTAGGTTTTCCCTCCCATTTGCTCCATATATATAGATCATTATATGGGAGAAAAACCTAGCCTTTGCAACCATAAAAATATTCATATCTCAAAGCAAAAGTCATCATTCAAAGAACATTGCTCATTTCAACAAAGGGACCTGATCGAGTTGTTGGTTTAGTCTTTATTGAATTTTTGAGCCTTGTGTCTTTCGTTCTTAAATATTAAATCTACTACAATGTTATAAAGGATAGTAGATATTTCACTTGTCTAAGTCTTTAGGTTGAGTCGCACTAATTAGAGTTAGTGTCACACCTCAAATCCCATTGAGGCGGACTGGCACCCGAAGTCGTTAAAGCCCGAGAGAACCAACCTATGATCATGTACTTTCATATGCATGTCCCTGAGTGAACAACATGTAGTCATACAGATACAAGATGTCAAAGACGGAAGTCATGGAAAGATAACCAAATAGATATGAAACTTGGTCGTTAGGGCCATCACGTCAAAATGATCATACATTCCTTCGTTCGACTTAAAACGTCTACAAAGCCTTTAACAAATACATAACCAAGCCTAAAGTTGGGACAAGTCCCCATTTTATACAACTGTTACACAGTACAAAAACAAAAGTATACAAGCGACTCGAAAAGCCCCGAACTAATCTGGAGCTCACCAATAATCCGCAGATGACTCGTGTTCTAATATAGAGGTCTACTAGCTCCCGTGCCTGCAGCAAGTAAGGTAAGTCCCCCAAGGGACGTCAGTACAAAAGAATGTACTGAGTATGTAAGGCTATAAGGAACTGTATGAAATATAAGAACTCTAGTGGAATCAAATACAAGTGAATAATCAATATGGATAAACCATCGTTCTGTATGTGTGGAACCATTTACATTGCCTTCATTACTTTCTTTTGCTTTTACATTCATATCATAATCATCATCAACCATATAATGCCCAGGCCCAACTGATCAGTGGGAAATAACATTGGGATCGGCTCGAGCTAGGCTTATGCCCCCAGAGCTGCCACCCATAAATTAATATATCAGGTTCGGCTCGAGCTAGGTTTTCACCCCCAGAGCTGCCCCCTGTCACGTTTGGCTTGAGCTAGGCTTTCGCCCCCAGAGCTTCCCCCTGATCCAATAATCTCAGGATCGGCTTGAGCTAGGCTTTCGCCCAGCTGCCACCCGTACTCAAATAACAAACAACTATGCATTACTTCATTTCTTTGCTTTTGTGAGATTGATACATTAGTGGTTATAGCATTATTGGAGCTTTTAAACATCAGTCAATGAATAAGACACGTGAATAACAATTCATAACAAACCTGAAATGAGATACATTGAAATATTTTGAAATGGAAACAAGTGCGGTAACGATGTGAACAATAGGTGCTGCCAAAGGATACAGAAAAGAGTAACCTTACATACCTTATCTTCCCAATACGTGAATACAACAATTCATCTCCTTCCTTACGTGTTACTCTACAACACAAGTACATAACGGAGCTCACATTAACAACTAACTACATTACAAGTGCACAAGACGATAATGAGCTACGTGACTGCCATATAATGTCATTTTACCCTCCTACAATACAATTTACTGCATCACCATACCAACAACACCAAAACATTCCACACATCAACCTAGATATCACAAACCAATGGAATTTCATACTAAGTTTATACTTTACACTTCCTCCTTAACATACATTTACGCCATCAAGTCATCTAAATACCTCTCACCATAACACATTAAAAACAATCCATAATTGATACAATTAAAAATTCCTCTAGACTACCCCTTAGAGCCATCCAAAGGGTACCATAAGTTGATGATTGCATCCAAGAAGGGTAGAGGGGCCTTGGAGGGTCAAAGAGATGCAAAAACATACGAAACAGACTTCTGAAAGTACCTGCGAAGCAACCTACACCCGCAGGTGGTGAGGTGAGGCCGAAGGTACCTTCTTGTCTCTGTCTAGGGCCACCTGTGGTGCCACCTGCGCCCACAGGTGCCTCATCCGGGAGGGCGGATGCCCGGTTCGGCTAAAATGGGTTTCTTTTGGGTCTATCTTTATAATAAATAGTCCATAGCCATAAGTAAGCTTCTCTTTTAATATTTTAGGTTAACTTGGATGCCAAAACAATTATGGATTCAAAATACACATGAACATCAAAAAACTATAATCTCATTTCAATACACCACCGGTTCCATGCATAATTTCATAACAACAATTCCACAAGTCATACACAAAGAGAAAGCAAGTTAGGGACAAGCAAGTTAGGCACAATTTCATAACAACAATTCCACATCCTAACATGTTGACATTTAATCCATCAAATTCACTTCCTTAAAGACCTCAAGTCTCCTTTCAAGGTTGAACTACATAGAAGGCAAGTCCTTTACCGATTAAGCAAAAGTGGATTATTTTACACATAGTGGACTGCTCAACACTTTGTCCACATAACCAACATGATTTACACACCATTTTATGCATATAATATATTAAACCATAAGAGTAAACACTTACCAAAGCTTTCAAAGAGATGATCTTGTCCAAAGGGAATGGTTGCTTAGGGTTTGAAAGAGGAGTGAATATTATTGGAAAAAACTAGAATTTGCAAGTGTCTCATAGTGAATAAAAATCTAATTTTTTTGATGCCTTATATGGTCCCTCATGTTCATCCTTAGCCAAACTTTGTTCAATAAATGAGGTGTGTACTTGGTCAACTTGTGGAATGGGTCATTTTCTTTTGGGTCATGTCTTCTTGCTTAATTTTTGGGCCTCAATTGAGCCCATTAACACAAGATTAATTCAGACCAACAAAGGTAATGTGTAATACACCAACCATCTCAAGTTTAAATAATTCCATAAATGTTAAGGTAATCAAATAGGTTTGGAAAATGTACGGGGTGTTACATCCTTCCCCCCTTAGAAACATTTATCCTCGAATATTAGTAACATTATCCAATCTAAACAAATTCAAGTCTAAGTTTATCCTTCATGTTATCATATACACATAATGCCTATAGATACTTACTTGTTATTTCTCCAATTCCGCATCTTGAACTTTTTCTTCCGTTTGAAATAAATGCGGGTACTTAGACTTCATCATTTCCTCGGCTTCCCATGTGATTTCTTCTACTTGTGGATTTCTCCAAGTACCTTTACGAAAGCTACTTCTTTATTCCTTAACCTCTTAACTTGTCAATCCAGAATAGCAATAGGTATTTCTTCATAGGTGAGATCCTCCATAACTTGTACATCTTCAGTGGGAGCAATACTAGATAGATCTCCTATGCACTTTTGAAACATCGAAACATGAAACACTGGATGGACTGTGGAGAGTTCTTGGGGTAGTGCTAATTCATACGCAACTTGACCAAATCTTTGGACAATCTCATATGGCCCTATATAGTGTGGACTCAACTTTCCTTTCTTTCCAAATCTCATTACCCCTTTCATTGGTGACACTTTCAAGAATACCCAATCATCTATGGAAAATTCTAGCCCCCTTCTTCTAACATTGGCATATGACTTGTGTCGACTTTGGTCCATTTGTAGCCGTTGTTGTATCATCTTAACTTTCTCCATAGCTTGGTGAACAAGATCTGGCCCAAATAAGGCAGTTTCACCCCCTTCAAACCATCCAATTGGTGATCTACACTTTCTTCCATATAAAGCTTCGTAAGGCGCCATTTTGATACTTGAATGATAGCTCTTATTGTAGGCAAATTCAATAAGCGATAGATGATCATCCCAACTACCTTTAAAGTCTAAGGTGCAAGTTCGTAGCATATCTTCAAGTGTTTGGATAGTAAGTTCTGCTTGTCCATCTGTCTGAGGATGAAAAGCCGTACTCAAATTCACTTGGGTTCCCAAACTCTTTTGAAAAGATTTCCAAAAGTGTGCAGTAAATTGAGCTCCCCTGTATGATATAATAGAGATTGGAATTTCGTGCAGTCATACTATCTCCTTAACATATAACGGTGCATAATCTTCAGCTGTATAGGTAGTCTTGACCGGTAGGAGATGCGCTGACTTGGTAAGCCTGTCAACTATTACCCATATGGAATCAAATTTCTGCAGTGTACGAGGAAAACCTGTGATGAAATCCATGTTAATCATGTCCCACTTCAAGACTGGAAGATTTATACATTGCATATAACCTCCAGGCTTCTGATGCTCTACTTTTACTTGTTGATAATTTGGACATTAGGCTACAAATTCTGTAATGTTCTTCTTTATGTTGCCCTACCAATACATTTCTTTCAAATCATGATACATTTTGGTGGCTCCCGGATGAATAGAATACCGTGAATGATGTGCCTCTGTCATAATCCATCTCCTTAGCTCATCTACATTTGGTACACACAATCTACCTTGGCACTGAAGCACTCCCTCTTGCGTAAGATCAAATGCCTTTGTCAAACCTTGTTGTAGATTCTCCTTCAGCTGCAATAAAATAGGATCTGCATACTATGTTTCCTTTACTTCAGCTACTAATAAAGATTCTTCCGCATTTTGCACAAGAACCCCTTCGTCTGGAGATTCAATAAGGCGAACCCCCAAGCTGGCTAGTTGATGTAGATCCTTGACTATACCTTGCTTTTCCGTCAACTAGCCATTAATACTTCTTATTGATTTGTGGCTTAATGCATCGGCTACCACATTTGCTTTCCCCGCATGATATAAGATACCAATATCATAATCTTTTAATAGTTCAAGCCACCTCCGTTGCCTCAAATTTAAGTCCTTCTGCTTAAATATATATTGCAAACTCTTATGGTCGGTATATATGTCAACATGAACCCTATACAAATAGTGGCGCCATATCTTTAAAGAAAATATCACAGCTGCTAGCTCAAAATCATGTGTGGGATAATTTCTCTCATGTAGCCTCAACTATCTTGAGGCATAAGCTATTACATTACCGTGTTGTATCAATACACATCCTAATCTAACTCCAAAAGCATCACAATACACCGCATACCCTTTTGTACCTTTCGAAAGTACCAATACGGGTGTAGACATCAATTTATTCTTCAGCTCCTGGAAACTCTTCTCACAGGCATCATTCCACTGAAACTTGGTTGCCGTGTGTGTTAGCTTTGTTAGAGGTGCCGCGATGGAAGAAAACCTTTCAACAAATCTTCTATAATAACCTGCCAACCCGAGAAAACTTCAAATCTCTGTAGGCGTCGTAGGCCTTGGCCAATTCTTCACCGCTTCTATCTTTTGCGTATCAACCCTTATTCCTTCATCTGACACAATATGACCCAAGAATACTACAGATTTTAACCAAAATTCACATTTAGAGAACTTTGCATATAACTTACGATCACGAAGAATCTGTAACACCTATCTTAAGTGATTAGCATGGTCCTTTTATGATCTTGAATAAACCAGAATATCATCTATAAACCATAAAAGTTGCTGATGCATTTGTTAGCCCAAATGACATAACTAAAAATTCATAATGACCATACCGTGTTCGAAAAGCTGTCTTGGGTATATCTTTTTCTCTAACCCTTACCTGATGATAACCCGATCTTAGGTCAATCTTTGAAAAGCATTTAGCACCCTGTAATTGGTCAAACAAATCATCAATTCTGGGAAGGGGATATTTATTCTTAACTGTTACTTTATTCAGTTGTCGATAATCAATACACATTCTCAACGTGCCATCTTTCTTCCGTACGAATAACATCGGTGCACCCCAAGGGGACATACTAGGCCTTATGAATCCCTTTTCCAACAAGTCTTTTAATTGTTCCTTTAATTCCCGTAACTCTGTTGGGGCCATTCTATACGGAGGAATAGAGATAGGCTGAGTGCCTGGAATTACATCAATACCATACTCTACTTCCCGTTCTGGAGGCAAACCTGGAAGATCTTCAAGAAATACATCAAGAAATTCATTTACCACTGGAACCGATTGAAGAGTTGGTGGCTTCACATCAGTATCCTATACTCTTACTAGATGGCATATGTACCCCTTGGATATCATTTTCCTTGCCTTAAGATAGGAAATAAACTTACTTCTCGGTGCTCCAACATTACCCCTCCATTCAAGGACGGTCTTTTATGGAAAATAGAAATGTACCTTCTTAGCTCGGCAATCTACCGTGGCATAACAAGAAGCCAACCAATCCATACCCATTATAACATCAAAATCTACCATTTCCAGCTCAATAAGATCAGCCAATGTATCATGATTATAAATAGTTACTATAAAATTACGATAGACTCTTTTAGCTACAATAGATTCACCAACTGGTGTAGATACTTCAAATGGCTTGACTAATAATTCTGGTATTCTTTCAAATTTTTCAGCAATCAATGGAGTGACATATGATAGGGTAGATCCCGGATCAATCAATGCATATACATTATGTGAAAAGACGGATAATATACCTGTAACCATATTAGGAGAAGCCTCCAAATTCTGCCGATCCGCTAAAGCATATGTACGGTTCTGGACTCCACTAGAATTAACTGCTCCTCGAACACCTCTACCATGCCTAGTAGGTTGTACACCCGATGAGGATGATGCAACGGTTTATCCCGTAGGTCGCGTCATACTACTCGTGCCCCTGTGTGGGCATTCTCTCATTATGTGCCCCGACATACCACACCAAAAGCAAAAATTCATCCCAAACCGGCATTCACCTAAATGAAACTTCCCGAAGTGCTGACACGGCTGATGAGAAAATCCTGTTGTCTGTGAACCTCGAATTCCACTACTCTGTCCCACGTGGCCGCCTCTGAACCCTCGGAATTGGGATGGAGTACCTATTGTAGGGTAAGAACATGATGGTCTTAGTGGTCTTTAAAAACTCGAGGCCTAAATTCTTCTTGGGATGCCATGAACTGTCCCATAGGTCTAGCCCTCTTTGACGACCCTTTTTCAAATTCTTGTGCCCTTCTTATTTGCCTCTTATCCTCCATATTCTGTGCAAAATCCTGTATCCTAGCTATATCCATATCTCTATTCAAAGCAGCAATAGTAAAATCCCTAACCAAGTATGGATCCAATCTGTCCACATACCAATGGACTCTGTCATCCATAGTGGCTACTACATTAGGAGCATACCAAGCTAAAGAGTTTAACCGAAGATTGTACTCTCTGACGCTCATATTCCCTTGACAAAGATTTAAGAACTGGTCTGCACGAGCCTCTCGGATTTCATATGGAAGGTAATAATCAAGGAATGTCACTTTAAATTCTTCCCAATTCACTGAAACTGCACCAATACCCCTAGATCGTTTCCAATCTTCGTACCATAATATAGCCTCGCCTTTTAATCTATATGCCACAAGTTCAACTATTTCTGTACCAGATACATGCATAACATCTAAGGCCCTTTGAATTTGGTCCACAAAGTCTTGTGGGTCTACATTCAGATCTGACCCAGTGAAGGTGGGAGGGTCTAATTTCAGAAAATCTTGTGTCTGCCAACTAGCTGCCCTATCCGCACCGTCATTACTTGTAGTTGGACCAACTTGTCCTTGATTTTGTTCAGCAACTCTACAAGTCAATATTTGCACCGCATTCCTTAGATCCTTCTCAGTAGCATTAACAGGTGGTTCTGAAGGTACTTCTCTCCTTTTTGGCTCTCCTGGAAATGGGAGAGGAGAAGAAGCCCGCGATGCAAACTCAGTTTCAGCCCCACCTTGACTAGCTTGGTCAGGTGGTGATTCACTAGTTCCTTCTACGAAAAGCATGTCTACCTTCTTACCTTTTCCCCTACCTGATCTTGTAATCGACATTTTACTATAACAAAAGAAAACCATTTTCAATGGTCAGATATGATTCCACCTACAACTTTGGCTCTAATGCATGATCTAGGAAATGAAGAAAAAACAAACAACTCCTAAATGTACAGTAGCCTCATAAATATAGATATGGTGCACAACACATCCATAATCAAGACTCTACTCAGACACCGCTTTGTAGACACCCTAGGACGACCCGCTCTGATACCACTTTTGTTATACCTCAAATCCCATTGAGGCGGACGGGCACCCGAAGCTGTTAAGGCCCGAGAGAACCAACCTGTGATCATGTACTTTCATATGCATATCCCTGAGTGAACAACATGTAGTCATATAGAGAAAAGATGTCAAAGATGGAAGTCATGGAAAGATAACCAAATAGTTATGAAATTTGGCCGTTAGGGCCACCACGTCAAAATGATCATACATTCCTTCGTTCGACTTACAACGTCTACAAAGCCTCTAACAGATACATAACCAAGCCTAAAGTTGGGACAAGTCCCCATTTTATACAACTGTTACACAGTACCAAAACAAACGTATACAAGCAACTTGGAAAGCCCCAAACCAATCTGAAGCTCACCAATAATCCGCAGATGACCCGTGTCCTACTGTGGAGGTCTACTAGCTCCCGTGCCTGCAGTAAGTAAGGTAAGTCCCCTGAGGGCCGTTAGTAAAAAAGAATGTACTGAGTATGTAAGGCTAAAAGCAACTGTATGAAATATAAGAACTCCAGTGGAATCAAATACAAGTGAATAGTCAATATGGATAAACCACCGTTCTGTATGTGTGGAACCATGTACATTGCCTTCATTACTTTCTTTTGCTTTTACATTCATATCATTATCATCATCAATCATATAATGCTCGGGCCCAACTGATCAGTAGGAAATAACATTGGGATCGGCTCGAGCTAGGCTTATGCCCCCAGAGCTGCCACCTATAAATCAATATATCAGGTTTGGCTCGAGCTAGGTTTTCACCCCCAGAGCTTCCCCCTATCTGGTTTGGCTGGAGCTAGGCTTTATCCCCCAGAGCTACCCCCTGATCCAATAATCTCAGGATCGGCTTGAGCTAGGCTTTCGCCCAGCTGCCACCCGTACTCAAATAACAAACAACTATGCATTACTTCATTTCTTTGCTTTTGTGAGATTGATACATTGGTGGTTATAACACTATTAGAGCTTTGAAACATCAGTCAATAAATAGCACACGTGAATAATAATTCATGACAAACCTGAAATGAGATACTTTGAAATATTTCGAAATGGAAATAAGTGCGGTAACGATGTGAACAATAGGTGCTACCAAAGGATACAGAAAAGAGTAACCTTACATACCTTATCTTCTCAATATGTGAATACAACAATTCAGCTCCTTCCTCACGTTCTACTCTACAACACAAGTACATAACGGAGCTCACATTAACAACTAACTATATTACAAGTGCACAAGATGATAATGAGCTACGTGACTGCCATATAACGTCATTTCACCCTCCTACAATATAATTTACTACATCACCAAACCAACAACACCAAAACATTCCACATATCAACCTAGATATCACAAACCGATGGAATTTCATACCAAGTTTATAATTTACACTTCCTTCTTAACATATCGTTACATTTACGCCATCAAGTCATCTAAATACCTCTCACCATAACACGTTAAAAACAATACATAGTTGCTAAAATTAAAAATGCCTTCAGACTACCCCTTAGAGCCATCCAAAGGGTACCATAAGTTGATGATTGCATCCAAGAAGGGTAGAGGGGCCTTGGAGGGTCGAAGAGATACAAAAACAAGCGAAACGGACTTCTGGAAGGACCTGCGAAGCAATCTGCACCCGCAGGTGGTGAGTTACGGATGTAGGTTCCTCCTTGTCTCTGTCCAGGTCCACCTGTGGTACCTTATGCACCTGCAGGTGCCTCATCCACGAGGGCGGATGCCCGGTTCGGCTAAAATGGGTCTCTTTTGGTTCTATCTTTGTAATAAATGATCTATGGCCATAAGTAAGCTTCTCTTTTTATATTTTAGGTTAACTTGGATGCCAATGAACAATTATGGATTCAAAATGCACATGAACATCACAAAACTATATTCTCCTTTCAATACACCACCGGTTCCATGCACAATTTCATAACAACAATTCCACAAGTCATACACAAAGAAAAAGAAAGTTAGGTACATAACCAAATCCTAACATGTTGACATTTAATCTATCAAATTCACTTCCTTCAAGACCTCAAGTCTCCTTTCAAGTTTGAACCACATAGAAGGCAAGTTCTTTACCAATTAAGCAAAAGTGGACTGTTTTACACATAGTGGACTGCTCAACTCTTTGTCAACATAACCAACATGATTTACACACCCTCTTATGCATATAATATCTTAAACCATAAGAGTAAACACTTACCAAAGCTTGCAAAGAGATGATCTTGTCCAAAGGGAATGGTTGCTTAGGGTTTGAAAAGGGAGTGAATATTATTGGAAAAATCTAGAATTTGCAAGTGTCTCATGGTGAATAAAAATATGATTTTTTTGATGCCTTATATAGTCCCTCATGGTCATCCTTAGCCAAACTTTGGTCAATAAATAAGGTGTTTACTTGGTCAACTTGTGGAATGGGTCATTTCCTTTTGGGCCATGTCTTCTTGCTTAATTTTTGGGCCTCAATTGAGCCCATTAACACAAGATTAATTCATCCCAACAAAGGTAATGTGTAATACACCAATCATCTCAAGTTTAAATAATTCCATAAATGTTAAGATAATCAAATAGGTTTGAAAATGTACGGGGTGTTACAGTTAGTTAGTTGAATCGTCTATTGTTTTAGTCAAGTTTTGTTTACATCATTAATTGATGTTTTTCTTGGGTAGAGTTACCTAGGAGTGTCAAATAGAGGTAGTTGATAAAGAGGGCTAGAGTTAGCTGAGTTGAGGTCAACTAGAGTTAGTTGACATTGGAGACTATAATAGAGTTATTATAGTGTTGCTCGTGTTGAAGTTATCACAAGGAAATGGGGTTAAGAGGTTAACCATAGGATTATGAGAATGAGTTTGTAATTAAACCATTGTTCTTGTTTTAGTGAATTATTTTTGGTGAAAATCCTACGAGGTTGGTCTTGATTTTTCCTCCCTTGAGCAAGAAGGCTTCCACGTAAATATCTGGTGTTCCTTATTGTTTTTAGTTAGCCTTATTTGCATTCTCTTTTCTAGTGAAGTTTGCATTGTCCTATTGATAGTCAGATTTAATCAAGGACCTGGTCCCTTGACTAATGGTGGATTCACGTAAGCCAACACAAGCCTTGCAGTCGTACGAAACTACTTGGAGCAGTCCTACCTGCCTCCCCCTGGTTCAGATCCTATGTGTTCCACAGCCTCTCCAAAATCAGTTAAGGCCTCTGTAGAGCTTTAAAGGGAGCTAGATGAGGAGAAGAAAAAAGAAGTTTTACCGAGACCATAAGCTGGTGAGGATGTGGAAGGCTGTGCAGGTCATGTTCAAGTGCACCTCCCCTACAGAAAAGCTCGCCAAGCTGACAAAGAAGGACACAGAGGAGTTCTCCTACCTTGGAGGGATGGAGAAAGAGGGCTCGGATACCTCGATCCTCGGAGATGATGAGTCCAATAGCTAGATCTTTCCCCTCCCCTTTTTATTTACTGATTTAGATTTGGGTTGCCCCCATTTGGGGCATGTAACAAACAATTTATTTCTTTTTATTTCTTCAATTTTTTGGACATCTAACATTATTACACCTTTACTAATAATATATTAGCTTGCTATGAATGTCAAAAAATTATTTCTATATTCAATTAATGCGAACACAGGGCAATTTTGCAATGAACAAAAAATCACAAAAGAGGGGGAGCCCTGGCAGCTTAATGTCTGGGCGTCGCTGCAGCGACAAAGTACCACTGTAGTGGTACTGTGGAAGTGGTAGGGAGCCACTGTGGCGATGCTGCTACAGTGATAAATCCCTCACTACAGCGATGCCCAACAGTTACTCTAAGATTTAGCCATTTCTAGGTCTTTTTCACACAATGCTATCCCACTAATACTTTATTACCCCTATCCCTCACGTATTAGAATTTATAACAAAGAATGCTCAAATTCGTTATTCTAAGTCTATTGCTTACACTATTTTCAAATTTTTCACTCAATTACACACAATAAGATTCCAGAAACACCACTCATCTTAAATGATTAGCCACCATGATAACTTAGACTGAACATAGCAAGGTATCTAAGTAATTCGTTAGGTCCCGAGTGGAAATTAAAGAATACTTCAAGTCAAGGGAAATCAAGACGAGTCTCAAATCACGAAGATGAAGTCATGTCCCAAAATCACACCCAACCCTTATACCACTCACCAAGATCACTTTCACTTAAGAAATCTAGCCACCAAATCATAATGCAATAGTTTAGTTAAAGCAATAAAAATCCACACAAACAATACACATAGCATTTCATCATAACACAATAAAAAATTTGAAACACAATTACCTTTTCTGCAAGCAAGACCAAACACTAAAAGAAGATTTATATTCACTACAACATTGAAACTACACATTACACTACACCAAACAATATAACCACCTTGAAGGAGTACATATCCTTCATTCAATACATAATTCACCACATTAAAATACAAGTCCTATGACTTATATTAACCTCTATCGGTTAGAACAACACCATTCTAGCCTTTCGAACAACACAGAGATACCAATTGGGACCGAATAATCCCAATTGTGATTATTAAGATACCAATTAGAATTTGCCAGATACCGATTGGACTTAATCAGGGGAGATAATACTAAACTAGTACAATAGGAGAGAATAAAATGAGACAGATTCCTAGATGTTTTATAGCCCCCTACGGATTTAATGTAGACGTCAATATACCAATCCACAAGACTCTACTCAATATTTGCTTTTGTAATGGGAGATCGATAACCTGGGCTCTGATACCATCTTGTCACGACCCAAGTCACGAATCGTGCGGACACCTACCCAACTCTACCCTAGATAGGAGAACCTTTACTACCCAACCATTCAATTAAGAGATAGTGAAGAGTAACCACCGTTGTACCTATAGAAACCCCAACTGACCTAGAACATGTCTATATCCCGAAGTATATATATAGTAAGTGTAGTATCAGTAAAACCACACATACTGATAGGTATCATTGGCCGACCAGGCTTAGAAACAAATAACAATAATTGAAAATAGGGAGGAAATCAGGACACAAGTTAAGGTTCTAGATAGATAATCCTTCCCAAAATCCCTCTTTTCAGGTCTTTGACAGGTTTCCTTTAGCATCTGTATGACCTGCCTACCATTTAACATTATTTTGTATCTTTGTCCTTCGATAATTTGACCCTTCCTTATGTTCCCTAGCTCTTACCTTACCTCACTCACTGACAACCCTATGACCCTATGCCCAACAATATTATGACTCACTATTCCACCTCTAAACATTATCTAGTCGACCACTAGACTGATTTTCCAGGTTGCTTCCAGGGCTGGACCGGATCACCCTATGCCTTACTTATAAAACAAGTATATACTATGCATACTAAGGTTAGGATGACTACTCAGATAAAACATAAACAGAATTACCACTATGCTTTCTGGTCCATCACTCATGCTACGACCTCGACACACAACACAAAACAAGTGTAGTTATAACACTTCATCTCAACAAGTATAAATTACATCACTTATACTTAAGCAGATTCTATCAACCATTGGCACCATAATAATTATGTGCAATGAAATGATGAATGCATGTATGCAAGATCTACACACATACTAGAGTAAGAAGGGACTCTCATATATGACCTGCAGGGAAGAGCTTAGTCCATGTACCAGTACCGGAGTGATATCCAATCCAACAACAGTGTCGGCATGACACCCAATCCATATATCATCTCAATACCATCTCAAACCATATCTTCAATGCATGATGCATCCAAAAATCACAAGTAACACCCGAAGGCTAATCACAACACCCAACTTATATATAAACATAGAGTAAACAATTCCACATTACACCTTATAAACTCACACTCAGCTAACATGATAACCATACCCCCTAGCCATCACAGATGTCTTTACTAAAGACCTAAATCCTGGATACTATGCCTACCTTTCACTTTCCTTTCCCCTTACAACGTCTATTCCCATTCTACTATGAGAAACTAACCATGAATATCATACACACATACGCCAACAACTCTTCTAACTCATCTCAACCCACTACGACCTCTAGCCACCTACTACTCATTCTCTTTACTCTCAATCCAAAATGTATCAAACTTCTAGGATACCACCAAATGCATACTCTAACCCTAATTCGCACTCATTACATTCATAGTCGCCCTAACCATTTCGTTAACTCATAAATACACTAACTTCCACCGACCTACCTATATTACATGCAATACTCATACACTTTGACAATTAATGGAGCAAATAGTTCAATATCATATCATTCAAGTGACAAATTCACTATCCTTGTCCGATTATCATTTCATCCATCCAAACTCTGTGCCCAAAAAGGCATGAAATCTCTTGATATAACTACAGTTATTATATGCATCTAGATTAATTCTACTACAATTAAACCATAACCTAACTTGTTGACAAATTCTACTGCTATGGAGGGTGAAGAATTATCCCACACATGCCTTACTTTTTACTAATTCCAAAATCCCCACCGATATGCTTCGAAATTTCCCTCATGGAGCTTAGCCTTCAAATTCTCATCGTTGTAGGTATAGGGTTTACTTGGAGTATTTTTGGATGATGGATATGAATTAAGGGGATTTAGCTGAATGAGGGTTTTAATTAACCATTGGGCTAGCTACTCCCAACTTTCGTTGCAGCAACAGGAGTGTCACTGCAGTGGTTCAACTATAGTGGTGGATCGACTGTTGCATTGGTGGGTTGGTGGCCTAGCCCAATTTTTCTCAATTTTAGCCCAATTTGATTTGGGACCCAGATTTTTCCATGAAATAATTCCAACAAGGTCCTGGATAAGGATTTCTTAGTCGAAATATTTTTTTGGAATGGTATTTAACATAACAAAGATTTGGGTCATTACAGACACTCACTGATGCTACTGTTGATAATTAAAAATGACATAAACACTTTTCTATGAGGGTTCCTTTAATCCAGTCTTCTTTGAAGTGACCCTTTGCATGACCTGCTAAGGATTGGCTAGATGGCAAGAGAATCTTTTTTATTCTCATTTTCTTCTTAATTGAAGATATAATAGAAAATAAATGCCAAGTACAAAACTGAGTAATAACCCTCAGTAGAGACTGGTATGATCTAATTCAGCATTTTATTCATTCAGATTTGATTGCGTCGTAGCTCTATAATTTTGATTAAGGTTTTTGTTAGATATCGTGTATTGTTGGTTTGAATCCCAAAAAAGATGGTAGGTGTAACTAGTTCATATACAACCAACCCTAATACTGTGAAGAATGTATAGGTTTGATCCATAGTCATTAAGGCCTCCTAAAATGATCTATTAAAGTCATCAAGTTATTTCAAAGGATCTTTCCATCTTAAAATTATTTATTTAAGAGACTCACATATTTTTTTAAAAAAATTATGATAGTTTCAACCTTAAAGAATATATTAACTCACATTTACTTTTCAATTCTAATTACAATTCATTTCATAATCTTTTTAATCGATAAAATCATAAAACTACACAATTCGTCATAAAAGAGCATAATAGTTACTTTTTCTATATAATTGGACAATTATTTACTGGTTGGCTTTTATGATGATCCAAAATTTGGGGTTGTGAAGGTATCTATCTCAATCCCATCATGGTAGGTAAGCCAATTCGTAGCCTCAATGATAGTAATAGTGAAAGTGGAAATAAATTAAAAATAACATTGGATGATTCCAAATCATACTTCATACTGGCTCAATGTAAATAAATAAAAACATACACTTTAGGAATCCCCAAAACCTCAGTATAACATACCTAGTATTGGGCATACACTGGCGTGTGCCCTTAAAAGTATAGAAAAACAATACCAATCAACTCCAACAAATAAACTAATCAACTCCATAATTGTATTCCCCGGCAAAGGCGCCAAAATTTGATGTCGCCCAAAATATGCCTCCTGAGAAGTATAAAGTGGTCGTTGTATCAAATATAGAACCCAACTAGGTTGGGGTCGATCCCACAGGGAATAGGACAAAAATAGGTTGAGTTCTTGTTCGAGTAGTTGGCAAATAAGTAAAAAGGGGGAAATATTTGTAAAAAAATAGTGATAGTAACAAGTGTTGATTCTTTGAAGTTGTTTTCAATATGAGAAATACACTAGGACTGTGATCCCTAATGATTCCTTAACTCTACCGGTTATTGGTGCTGGCAAAACTGTCCCGCTGTGTTGCATGCAAAATCTGACAAGTTATGTTCATCTAAATGTCTCTCGACCTTGGTTAGATGAATTTCACTCTTCTCCTCTCGATTTTTGAGCATCGCACTACTAACCCTTGTCCTGGATCTCAGATAATTATTCCCGCTAAGGCTCAAGTTATTAGATGAAGGTTGATAGCTTCAAATCTCTGTTGGTATTTCCTTTTCCCAATCTCTACCTCTCTCTCGAGCAATTCTAGAATACAAGCGAGTTTCTAACGTTCGTAACCGTTAGAAGATCAATCACAACGAAGGAAATAACAATACATGCGTTCACACCAGTTCAGAATTGCTTTGCACTTAACCCATTTTGTTAATTCCTCATGGTTCACACAACCCTAGTTAATGAGTTTAGCTACTCATATTCGCAAGAGCACAAGAAGAATTCAAAGATGAAGACATCATTGTAAACTCACAATAATGAAAAAACTCTGAAATCTCAATTATGAATAAAACCCTAGAATCGGTGTTCCAAGATTATAAAATAATAATGTGTTTCTGAACTCAAAATAATGAAAAACTATCTCAAAACAATGTAGTGACTAACTCCTGAACATAGGACAATACAGGGGTATTTATAGATACAAGGCCAATCCTATCCTAGTCAAAACAGGAGACTAAAGTCGGCAAACTTCCACAGTACCGTGACTTGGTGTCGTGTAACCAAGTCACACCACGTAGGTGAGTATCGTGGAAATCAGGCACAAATAGACATCTTCGAAAGTTAACTCACGCCACATAGGTGGACTCACGTGGCGTGAATCCTATCGTGGAACTCAGACATCATTGCATCATCTCTGAAGTTGACTCACGGCAGCCACTCACGTCACGTGAGTGGACTCACGGCACGTGAGTGGACTCACGGCATGTGAGTGCAGTCATGAGTCACCTATCTGGTGCAGATCTCATCTCTCATCTTTCGACACTCCATTTTCAAGCATTATTCTTCACTTTATCTTCATTTTTCCTCCATAACCTATTACCCTGCAAAATAGGACAGAACGCACATCATACACACAAAACATACCCAAGTTATTACATATTATCCCTATTTTAAGCATCGAAAGTGCCATAAAACTATGGCACAACAACACCCTCAACTTAGACCGTTTGCATGTCCTCAGGCGAACCAAACTAAATAAACACCTACGATACTTAACTAAGAGAAACCTAAGGGACCTATGGCAGTCAACTCATTGCTTTTGGCAAAACTTTTCTAAACCCTCCTTCTTGCAAATCAAAAACCACAGTGTGTATCCTTGCAACATATTATCATGACGTAGAAGGGATAAAGTGATGGCATCAGATTATGAACAAACAACTTAGCATATATGCAAATGTCATTATTCGAACAAATATCAGCTAACAATGCAACCCATGTACTCTCACAGGAAAGAAGTCCCATACACTCACAGTGTACTAATGAATCTCAAATTAGGGACTAAGTCAAAACACTCTCTCACACAAAGAAGTTCAAACAGTGTGCATGAAATACCATAGGCTTGCCCTTATTTTATATGTCTTAGCTTTACGGATAGTTGGACTAGGATCACTATAGGACTTTCATCGGCTTGTAATGTAGGCTTGGGGATGGGTATGGTATATATGGGTATGGTGACTCAACCCTACTTGACACTACACTATTTTTGACTCCAATTTTTAACCATTCTTATTTTTATTCTCCCTTATTCTCCTTCATTTATTTTTAGATTTTGGGTGTGATTTTCTTCATATTTTCAAAACACAATTTTTTCTTCTTTTTGTTGTTCTTTTTTTTCTATTCATTTCACTTTTTTTCTTTTTCTTCACACCCCAAATCTGTTTTCTCTCTTTTTCTCTTATTAACCCTTTCTTCATACTCTAATCAATCTACGCACCCCTATAATAGCCACTCTCAACTCAGGTGATTTGTCTGAGTTGAGGTACACAATGTCCAAGGAGGCACTAAGGCCAAGACAGGTTCATTATAAGTCAAAATGGGAAGGTGAATAGGCTAATGAAAGAAACAGGTCAATTTAGTCTCAAAATCGAGATCAAGGGATACTGAATTCATTTGGTCAGGCATTTAGGCTAAATGTGGACTTAATCAAAGCACAGCCTATGATCCTTTCCTAACCACTATCTTCTAACCTAGGCAAGACTAACAGGGCAAGTTCTGGATAGCATACACAAAGTGAACTAAGTAATGACCTCACACACACATAGCACAGGGTTGTATTATCACCTACTACCTATCTGGGTTAATGCAATGCTAGCTACAGTTATTCTGCTTATAATACTAATGCCATAACAAGATCCAACAGTTGTCACAAACTAACATACTACACACACAATTCAAAACAAAAATTTTTAGGAGGGGTATCCTTTAGACAATCACAAAGCATCCTTAATATTCAAAATACGTTCAAAATTGGACTGCACTAAGGTTCCCCTATTTTTTTCCTAATTAAACACAAAAAAACATAATAATATAAATAACAACCTAAACATGTCGGTTCTACTATGATAGCACACTCGAGGATAAAGAAACACGGCAACAAAAAACCCCAAGTGGTGGTACACCCCCACCCCCAACTAACAATGGTGCACTGCTCTTAGTGCACAGCTATCAATAGAATAAATGCAAGGGAGTGAAGACATAGATATAGCGCCCTAAGCCCCGAAAGTGGGCTCGCCCATAGCGGGATCATCATTATGCCTTGTGGAGTCTCTTCTAGGCGCATCCGGTGGAGGGGGTGCCTGACTAGAGGATGCACCACGCGCCCTCTGCTCCTCTGCGATCTGGCTAGTATGGTACTCCATCCTGGAGGCTTTAACCGCTCTCCAGAGATTACCCTTAAACTCATCACCACTATCCACCTACTTTTCTGGACTGCATGGACGTTTGCCTCTATCAATAGGAGGCTCCTCATCGACAAACAGATCCACCTCAAAAACTGGCTGCATCAAGGCCTGAACAGGCATAGGTGGAATAACAAGGGTACTGCTCGGTGCCAAAGCTCGGACCTCCTCTCCCAAAGAAACTACCTCCTGTGTCAATGCTGTTATACTAAGAGGTTATGCCGAACCCAACCGAGTAACCATCCGTGCCTCAAAGCTATCAATCCAGCCATGCAGCTCTCTCATGAATGCATCCATAGACGCAGACATACGTGCCTCCACCCTAGCCTCTACAGCCTCAACTGTGGTCCTAACCCATGGCTTATGTTTAAGACTTATAGTGGAGAAGGATGAATTAGAAGTGAAGTGGGATCGAGTTTTTGTTTGGGGTGTACTGATATATATATTTTAATTTGGATTGGGTCGGGTCGGGTCTCGGGTTACCTGGGATTTATGCATTCACGGTACAACCCACGTGACATAGGTTGACCTACGTCATGTGGGTCCTCTATCGTAGGTGAGATTCTGACACCTAAATTTTGCATCTGATTTTCACGGCACCACCCACATGACGTGGGTTGACCTATGTCACATGGGTCACCTGTCGAGGGTGTGAATCTGCAACATGAAATTTTTGATCTAATTTTCATGGCACCACTCACGTGACGTGGGTGTGCCTACGTCACGTAGGTACCTGGCGTGGGTAGTACTGAACATGTTCAGGTAAATCTTGTGAATTTCAGCTAACTACTCCTCCAATGCTCAGATCACACCATCCTCAGATAGTGGGTTGCCTCCCAAGTAGCGCCTGATTTAATGTCGCGGCACGACATGGCTAACTTGGATAGTTAGACTTCACCAACCAGCCCATGGGTTGCCTCCCATGAAGCACCTGATTTAACGTCACGGCACGACATGGCTAGCTTGACTACTTAGACTTCATCAAGCTCAAGCTTCTCACATGTCCTTATTTCTTCCTTGATTCCCACATAATGCTTGACACGCTGCCCATTGACTTTAAATAGAACATTATCAGCTTCTTTTAGATCAATTGCTCCATCTGGGAATACCCTGACTACCGTGAATGGTTCAGGCCATTTGAACTTTAACTTTCCAGCAAACAAGCGAAGCTTGGAGTTATAAAGTAGCACCAAATCTCCCAGGTGAAATTCTCATTTCTCAATGCGTCGATCATGATATAATTTCATCTTCTTTTTATATATTGCTGAACTTTCATAATCCCGGAGATGAAATTCATCCATCCATCCCATAATGCATCATCCAATCTTTGAGCCCAATCAATCCTATTGGCATTCACTATTTTTGCCAAAATAGACTTGATCTCACGATTTGACACCTCAACTTGCCCACTTGTCTAAGGATGGTAAGGTGTTTCCACCTTATGTTTAACACTATATTTTTCAAGCAGGGCCTTGAACAGCCGATTACAGAAGTGGGAACCTCCATCACTAATGATTACTCTGGGTGTACCAAACCGTGAAAACATGTTCTTCTTCAAGAATGTCGTGACACTTTTTCCTTAATTATTAGGAAGCGCAATTGCCTCCACCCACTTAGAAACATAGTCGACAGCTACCAAAATGTATTTCATCCTATGTGAGCTCACAAAAGGGCCCAAAAAGTCAATTCCCCACACGTCAAACAATTCAACCTCAAGTATAGTTGCCATGGGAAGTTCGTGTCTGCGTGAGATATTCCCTTGCCTTTGACATTGGTCACAAGCGTGAGCATAATCATGAGCATCTTTGTAAATACTGGGCCAATATTACCCACATTACAAAATTTTATGGGTCATCCGCGCACCTCCATGATGACCCCCTACTGGAGATGAATGACATGCTTCCAAAATACTCATCATCTCGACCTCTGGAATACATCTTTGAATCATGCTATATGCACATACCCTAAATAAATATGGATCATCCAAGAAGAATTTTCTCACCTCATGCATGAATTTCTTTCACTGCTGATACGACATATCTTCTAGAAGTAAATCACTTGCCAAAAGTTGGTAAAATCAGCAAACCAAGGGATTAAGTCTTGTGATGCTGCCAGTACTTGCTCATCTGGAAAAGTGTTATCAATCTCAAGATCATCCCTTAATTTAAGCAAGGCCTCCTCCTCAAGGCATGATAGATGGTCGACAACTTGATTCTCTGTTCCCTTACGATCCTTGACTTCAAAGTCAAATTCTTGTAGTAGGAGCACCCACCGAATCAATCTTGGCTTAGAATCCTTTTTGGACATAACATATCAAAGAGCTGCATGGTCTGTATGCACAATCACCTTCGTACCAATCAAGTAAGATCTGAATTTCTCAAAAGCAAAGACCACTGCCAATAATTCCTGTTCAGTCACAGTATAATTCTTTTGAGCTGGATTAAGCACTTTGCTAGCATAGTAAATCAGATGTAAGATCTTCTCACGTCTTTGGCCAAGGATTGTACCCAAAGCCACTCTGCTAGCATCACACATATCCTCAAAAAGCATCGTCCAATCTGGTGAGAAATGATAGGGGTTGAAACCAACTTCTATTTCAGACACTCAAAGGCTTTTATACATGCTTCATCGAATACGAACTTCACCTCTTTCTCCAAAAGTTTGCATAAAGGATGTGCAATCTTAGAGAAATACTTGATGAATCTTATATAAAAGCCAGCATGACCTAAGAAACTTTGAATTCCTTTCACGGAGATAGGTGGAGGTAACTTTTCAATCACTGCAATCTTTGCCTTATCAACTTCAATACCTTTCTTTGAAATCTGATGCCCCAATACGATACCCTCGTTGACCATAAAGTGACATTTTTCCCAATTTAGCACTAAGTTGCACTCCTCGTATCTTTGCAGCACATTTGAAAGGTGTGCCAAGCAATCATCAAATGAGTCTCCCACAATAGAAAAATCATCCATAAAAACCTCAATAGTGTCTTCCACCATGTCGGAGAAAATAGACATCATGCAACGTTGGAAAATGGCCGGTGCATTATATAGACCGAAGGGCATCTTTTTAAATGTGAATGTCCCATATGGACAAGTGAAAGTGGTCTTCTCTTGGTCTTTGGGAGCAATGAAAATCTGATTATACCCCGAATAGCCATCGATAAAATAATACCATCCTCTACCAGCAAGACGGTCTAACATTTGATCCATGAAGGGTATAGGAAAATAATCTTTTTCTGTCCGATAATTCAGCTTTCGATAATCCATGTAAACTCTCCATACAGTAACCGGCCTCATTGGAATTAACTCATTCTTGTCGTTTGGAACCACATTGATTCCTTCCTTCTTTGGCACACACTGAATTGAGCTCACCCACTTGCTATTAGTAATGGGGTAAACCACTCCTGCATCTAACCACTTGATGATCTTTTTCTTCACAACCTCTTGCATAGGTGGGTTTATATGATGTTGATGCTCAATGCTCGGTATGCACTCAGGAGTAAGTTGAATTTTGTGAGTGTAAATACCGGGTGGAATTCCTATAATATCAGCAATGGACCAACCAATGGACCTCTTAAATCTTCTCAATACTGAAACCAGAGCCTCTACTTGCCACTCCACCAATTTAGCAGAAATAATCACAGGCAAGGTGTTGTTGGCTCCCAAAAATATGTAGCGAAGGTGAGCCGGAAGAGCCTTAAGCTCTAAAATTGGACACTCCTCAATAGAAGGGCGAGCTGGTGGGGACACCCTATTCTTCAAATCTAGATCAAGTTTCTTTGGATCATAAGTGTATGCTCCCTTACCAGTGAGTGCACCAACCATCACATCGTATTCCTCAATATCGTTGCTATTAAAATTCATATTCACAGCTTCTACCCCCAACCTTTCTTCAAGAGGCACGACAACATCATTATCCTCAACCACATCTATTACCGAAATCACCCGCATATCGTTTGGTTGCTTCATGGAACGACAAACATTGAAAGTGACTTGTTCATTATTTAACCTGAATTTTATCTGCCCTGTTTCTATGTCTACCAATGCACGACCAGTGGCAAGGAATGGTCTTCCCAATATGATGGGAACCTCGAAATCAACTTCACAATCTAGGATCACAAAATCAAATATGAAAGATGCAACTTTTACCAAAACATCATATAAAATGCCCACCGGCTTTTTTATAATCCTATCCATCATGAGAAGTCTCATATAGGTTGGTTTTGGTGCTTCCAACCCTAACTTCTTGAAAATGGCTAACGGCATTAATTTAATGCTAGCACCTAAATCACAAAGTGCTTTAGCAAAGTTGTAGGACCCGATAGTACAAGGAATTGTGAAAGCTCCTGGATCCTTCTTCTTTTCAGCTAGGGAACGCGAAGAAACTGCACTACAATGATGTAAGTTATCTGTCGGCTCAAAACTGACAGTTCTTTTCTTTGTCACCAAGTATTTCATGAACTTTGCATAACCTGGCATCTGTTCTAACGCCTCAACAAGAGAGATGTTTACCGACAGCTCTTTCAACATTGTAATAAACTTTTGATATTTGCCTTCCTCAGCCTTCTTTTTCAACCTCTGAGGAAAGGGAGGAGGAGGTCGTGGTATAGTCTTCAACTTTTGTGGGACCTCCTTTTCCTACCTCTTTTCATATTTTGCCTTTTCGCTAGTATCTTGAGGATTTGGAACTGTTTCGACCTTTGAATTATCCGACTCTATCTCAGTTTCTACATCAACAACCATCGGCTTATTGGTCTTACCACTATCCACAGGTATAGATGGATCTGTGGTGCATTTCCCGCTTCTAGTAGTAATGGCCAGACAATGGCTATCATTCTTTGGATTCTGGACAGTGTTGCTTGGAAGGGTACCTGGCTGACATTGGTTCAATGCCACTGATATTTGCCCGAACTGTTGCTCCAACTGTTTAATAGCAGTCGAATGAGATTCTACTTTCTGACTTATTCTCGATATCTCTGACCTAATTTCCTTCAGGCACTGTACTTGACTCTCTGACCCTTTCACCAGTTTATTGAGAAGGGATTCCATTCTTGAATTTCCAGAGTCAGCATCGCGATTTCTAGTTGGAACATATATGCCACTCTTCTCTCTATAATCATCCTTCTTCCTCCAATCACCGTCATGATCTCGTTCTCTATCTTTATATCCCGACTTGTTGTAACTGTCACCATAGTAGTTCCGACATTGATTCCCTTGCCTCGAGTTCTAAGAGTCTTGGTTAGACCCTTGGCCCTTGGCTCGGAAACCCGCCACTTCTCGATCCAGATACTTAGCCTCTTCATCAGATTCATAATCTTCATGTCTAGGCATTTTACCTTGTGCACTAATAGCATGCACCTTCTCAGCATCTCTGGCACTATCCGTTTAGCCAGAAGACCAATTTCTATCCTCAGTTAAGCGACCTCTTGAGCTATAAATTCGTCCAAAGCCGATTGTGTTATTGAGGCTCCAATAGCATATGTGCCAGCAGGTGTATCTTCTTCCCGATTATGCCATCCTCAGTTGGTCTTAGTGATCCGATCTAATATTTCTGAAGCTTGTTCCCACCTCAGACTCATAAATGCTCCACCAGTGATAGTATCTGCTATAGCCTTAGTATTGACGTTTAAAGCCCTGTAGAAGATTTCAAGTAAGTTTGTACCACTCATCCTATGATTTGGCACATTCTAGAACATCTTCTTGAACCTTATCTATGTCTCATAAAGTTCTTCATAATGTAGTTGTCTGAAGTTGTAGATCTTATCCTTCAACTGTAGCATCTTGTAAGGTGGAAAAAACCTCTCCAGAAATTGATTTCTCAATTCTTGCCAAGTAGTGATGGATCCTCGTGGTAATTCTGCCAACCACAAAGTCACCTCTCCGATTATAGAGAATGGAAACAATCTCAATCGAATAGCCTCTTGGTCAACTCCAGGCAAATTATATGAGGTGCAGACCCCCACAAAATTCATCAAGTGCATGTTTGGATCATCAGTAGGAAGACCGGCAAACACACCCTTCAAGTTTAGCAGGTGAATCATGGCACTGGTAATGTCAAACTTAGTGCCCAAAGGTAACTCAGGTGGAATAATGGCACCAGTCTCTATTGGTTCGAAGTAGGCCACGTCTTCTTCCTCAGGATCAGTATAAACTGTCACATGCCGTCTTTGAAGTGGTTGTTGAGCTCTCAATCTTCTTTGTCTCTCTTCAGCCTCAGCCAGTCGTTGAGTTGCCTCTTGCATAGCTCAATTATCTCTCTCTACTTGTATAAGAGCAGCTTGTCTAGAATGCTCTTGTCATGTCAATCTAGCCGTAGTTTGATCCGCTGTTTCATGACCAACCGGATAAATTGGTTGATTATGAATGTCTCCCATGGTGGCAGGATCCTGAATTTCATCGGTATTCACCATTCATCGATTAGCTCTCAGAGTCCTTTCTATTTCAAGATCAAGTGGAATCAGGGGATTGCCTTGACTCCTAGTATTGGGCATACACCAGCGTGTGCCCTTAAAAGTATAGAAAAATAATACCAATCAACTCCAACAAATAAGCTAATCAACTCCGTAACTGTATTCCCCGGCAACGGTGCTAAAATTTGATGTCGCCCAAAATATGCCTCCTGAAAAGTATAAAGCGGTCGTTGTATCAAATATAGAACCCAACTAGGTTGGGGTCGATCCCATAGGGAATAGGAAGAAAGTAGGTTGAGTTCTTGTTCGAGTAGTTGGCAAATAAGTAAAAAGGGGGAAATATTTGTAAACAAATAGTGATAGTAACAAGTGTTGATTCTTTGAAGTTGTTTTCAATATGAGAAATACACTAGGACTGTGATCCCCAGTGATTCCTTAACTCTACCGGTTATTGGTGCTGGCAAAACTGTCCCACTACATTGCATGCAAAATCTAATAAGTTATGTTCATATAAATGTCTCTCGACCTTGGTTAGACGAATTTTATTCTTCTCCTCTCGATTTCCGAGCGTCGCACTACTAACCCTTGTCCTGGATCTCAGATAACTATTCCCGCTAAGGCTTAAGTTATTAGATGAAGGTTGATAGCTTCAAATCACTGTTGGTATTTCCTT
The DNA here is from genome assembly GCA_031232105.1 of Capsicum rhomboideum. Taxonomy (NCBI): domain Eukaryota; kingdom Viridiplantae; phylum Streptophyta; class Magnoliopsida; order Solanales; family Solanaceae; genus Capsicum; species Capsicum rhomboideum. Next base: position 36,228,646 of record CP124716.1, read on the forward strand.
TTCCCAATCTCTACCTCTCTCTCGAGTAAGTCTAAAATACAGGCGAGTTTCTAACGTTTGCAACCGTTAGAAGATTAATCACAACGAAGGAAATAACAATACATGCGTTCACACCAGTTCAGAATTGTTTTGCACTTAACCCATTTTGGTAATTCCTAATTGTTCACACAACCCTAGTTAATGAGTTTAGCTACTCATATTCGCAAGAGCACAATAAGAATTCGAAGATGAAGACATCATTACAAACTCACAATAATGAAGAAACTCTGAAATCTCAACAATGAATAAAACCCTAGAATCGGTGTTCCAAGATTACAAAATAATAATGTGTTTCTAAACTCAAAATAATGAAAAACTCTCAAAACAATGTACTGACTAACTCCTGAACATAGGACAATACAGGGGTATTTATAGATACAAGGCTATTCCTATCCTAGTCAAAACAGGAGACTAAAGTCGGCAAACTTCCACGGTACCGTGACTTGGTGTCGTGGAACCAAGTCACGCCACGTAGGTGAGTGTCGTGGAAATCAGGCACAAATAGACATCTTCGGAAGTTAACTCACGCCACCCAGTCACGCTACGTAGGTGGACTCATGTGGCGTGAATCCTATCGTGGAACTCAGACATCATTGCATCATCTCTGAAGTTGACTCACGACAGGAACTCACGTCACGTGTGTGGACTCACGGTACGTGAGTGGACGCACGGCACGTGAGTACTATCGTGAGTCACCTATCTAGTGCAGATTTCATCTCTCATCTTCCGATACTCCATTTTCAAGCATTATTCTTCACTTTATCTCCATTTTGCCTCCATAACCTATTACCCTGCAAAATAGGGTAGAACGCACATCATACCCACAAAACATACCCAAGTTATTGCATATTATCCCTGTTTTAAGCATCGAAAGTGCCATAAAACATGGCACATTAGATAGCTAGCATCTTATAAGTGTGTTTGGACATGTTGGGAATGAAATGTAAAAATAGGGGAAAATAGGGCAGGGATCTTATCTCGCTATAGCGGCCTGCATACCCCCAACCACAGCACCGCCATAATGGGAAAATTCCTGCTATAGCGGGGTCGTGATAGTGAGGTATTACCCACTATATCGGCCCAGTGGCAGTGGCTCGGAAAAATTTTCTCAATCCATGTAGTCCCCTCACCCCCATTCCCTTCCGCTACACTTTAATTCTAATCCGTACAGCAGTTGAACCACAATTCAAAGATCAAAACCTGACAATTTGAAAAGATTAACAATTAATCAAAACATAACTCTTACACTCTAGTTATAGATTATGAATTCAACATCAATGAACATATTAGGCTTCCCCCAAACATTAATCATTTGTCATGCTTAGACTTTTCACATAACATCCACTTAAAGCAAGGAAAATCTTAACAATTTTAGCAATTTCATCTGCCACTCTTGAAGCTACCATCTAGAGTGATTACCACACAAGCATAAATTTTTATTTAACAACTCATTATACAAGTTCTCAATTGACAACACGTATTCACTTATCATAGATTTCCAAACATCAAATCAGTTGTAATTCACATAGATATCATTTTTTGGAGAATTTCATTAAATAATCAACTTAGCCAGCATTCTTGTTTCTCTAAACATATCATTTAACCCACGTTCTCGAAAACCACTAGTTGATCATCTAATAATTTAAACACAACCCTTACAACCAAATACCCATTGAAACCTTCCAAGTTCCAGTTTTGTTGTTGTGTTACCTCAAATAGAGTCAGATGACCTCCATTGTATTTTATCAAGATACCAATTGGAATCAAGAGATACCAATTGAGCTCAACCCATACAAATAATCATCTAGGACAGTAGAAAAGGAAAGAAAAAAGGGAAGCAGTTCCTAGAATGAATCATAGCTTCCCAAAGATTAGATGTGGACGTCAACACACTAATCCTCTAGACTCTACCCAACCCACTATCCACATCTGAGGGAAGAAAGTCCGAGTGAATGATGCTACTATCAGTGACACCTTGGGGGTGCCAAACCCCTCCAATAAAGCCTTTGAGGACAAGGTCAGGGAGGTGGATCTAAAATGGGTAACGAGGACCGTGGTTATAGAGGTGCAGGAGAACAAGGCAAAGTGGACTAATATCAGGTGGACCAAAAGCACCGCTTTCACTGTAGAGGCTCGAAGGTGGTTAAACTTTGCATCCCAACTGATTCGTCCTTCAGGAAATGTTACGGACGTGACCTTCTACCGGGCCATGGTGGTAGCTTGTTCCTTATTGGGGATAGAGATAAATATGGGGATGTAGATCATCGATGAGTGGTAGCACTTGTACACTAGGGGTGGGTCTTCAAGGGATTTATTTGTGACTTCCCTGATCACCGTGCTTTGCAAGAGTGAAGATATGCCCAAGTATGACGGTGACTCCTTAGAGAAGTGTGATGTGCCCTTCAACTCACTGAAGGTGAAGAATATCACAGAGATAGAGCAAGAATAAAAGGAAGATTGGGGTGGATGGTGAGAGCAGCAGGGCCGGAGAGGGAGAGGAGACTAGTACCCCTCCCATACAGACACATGCATCTCATAGGGGCTGGGAGGCAAGCCTTGAGGCTGTATAGAACTACTTGGAGCAGTCCCACCTGCCTTCCTCTGGTTAAGCTCCTATGAGTTCCACGACCTCTCTAGACTCATTCGTGGCCTATGTAAAGCTCCGAAGGGATCTAGAAGAAGAGAAGAAGAATAGGTGCTCCTGGGACCATATTCTGGTGAGAATGTGGAAGGTGGTGCAGATCATGTTCAAGTGCGCCTCCCCTATCAAAAAGCTCTCGAAGCTGAAGAAGAAGGACGCCGAGGAGTTCTCCTTCCTTAGAAGGAAGGAGGATTAGGGCTTAGATGCCTCAAGCTTCATAAATGATGAATCCAATAGCTAGAACCCCCCCCCCCCCTCCCCATTTATTTACTAATTTGGATTTGGGTTGCCCCCATGTGGGGCATGTAACAAACAATTTATTTCTTTTTATTTCTAGTATTTTAAGGAAATATAACATTATTGTACCTTAACTAATAATATATTAGTTTGCTATGAATGTCAGAAAACTATTTCTTTATTCAATTACTGCGAAAACAAGGCTATTTTGCAACGAACGAAAAATTGCAAAATAATGGGAGCCCTGGCAGCTTAATGCCTAGGCGTTGCTGTAGCGACAAAGTTTCACTGCAGCAGTGTGGAAGAGGTAGGGAGCCACTGCAACGACGCTGCTACAGTGGTAAATCCTTTACTGCAGCGACGCCCAACAGTGGCTCTGAATTTTAGCCATTGCCAGGTCTTTTTCACACAATGCTATCCCACAAACACTTTATTACCCCTATCCCTCTTGTATTAGAAATTTATAACTAAGAATACACAAATACGTTTTTCTAAGTCTATTACTTATGTGGTTTTCAAATTTCTCACTCAATTACACACAATAAGATTCAAAAAACACCACTCGTCTTAAATGATTACCCACCATGATAACTTAGACTGAACGTAGCAAGGTATCTAAGTAATTCATCAGGTCCCGGATGGAAATTAAGGAATACTTCAAGTCACAAGAAATCAAGACAAGTCTCAAATCATGGAGATGAAGCCATGCCCCAAAATCACACCCAACCCTTATACCATTCACTACGATCACTTACACTTAAGAAATCTAGCCACCAAACCATAATGCAATAGTGTAGTCAAAGCAATAACAATCCACACAAAGAATACACATAGCATTCTATCATAACACAACAAAACATTTAAAACATAATTACCTTTTCTGCAATCATGACCAAACACGAAAACAAGATTAATATTCACTACAACACTGAAATTACACATTACACTACACCAAACAATATAACCACCTAGAAGGTGTACATATCCTACATTCAATATATAATTCACCACATTATAATACAAGTCCTACGACTTATATTAACCTCTATCGGTTAGAACAACACTATTCTAGCCTTTTGAACATTGCGGAGATACCAATTGGGACTAACTAATCCCAGTTGTAATTGTTGAGATACTAATTAGAATCTACCATATACCAATTGGACTTAATCCAGGGAGACAATACTAAACTACCACGATAGAAGAGAAGAAAGTAAGACAGATACCTAGATGTCTTGTAGCCCCCTACGAATTTAATGTAGATGTCAACACACCAATCTGCAAGACTTTACTCAACATTTGCTCTTATATTAGGAGACCAGTAACCTGGGCTCTGATACCATCTTGTTATGACCCAAGTTACGAATCGTGCAGGCACTTACCCAACTTTACCCTAGATAGGAGAACCCTTACTATCCAACCATTCAATTAAGTGCAGAAGTTAAACAAAATGACCTTTTAATAGAAATAATCCTTTAATCAAATAAATTCTTATACAAAACATTTTTTAGTTAAATACATTGTGGAAATAAAACAATAATTTTCTCCAGAACCTAATTTAAACCGGTACAAGAACACTAAGTAATGAAGAAGAAGACCTGAGACACAACATACATGTAAGAGTGAGATGATATGAGCTAGTAAAGAGTAACCATTGTCATACCTATAAGAACTCCAACTGACTTGCAACATGGCTATATCTCCAAGTGTACATATAGTAAGTGTAGTATCTATACAATCACATCTCCTGGTAGGTATCATCGGCTGACCAGGATTAGAAATAAATGACAACATTAGAAAATAAGGAGGAAAGCATGACAAAGTTAAGGTTCTAGATAGATAATCCTTCCCAAAATCCCTCTCCTTAGGTCTTTGACGCATTTTCCTTAATATCTCTGTAACCTACCTATTATTTAACATTTTTTTGTATCTTTGTCCTTCGATAATTTGACCCTTCCTTAAGTTCCCTAGCTCTTACCTTACCTCCTTCACCCAAAACCCTACAACCCAATGCCCAATATGATTATGACTCACTATTCCACCTCTCAACATTATCAAGTCGACCACTAGACTGATTCCCTAGGCTACCCCCAGGGCTGGACTGGATCACCCTATACCTTACTTATAAAATAAGTATATAGTATGCATATTAAGGTTAAGATAACTACTCATATAAAAGATAACTGGCATTACCATTATGCTTTCTGGTCCACCACTCAGGCTCACGACCTCGACATAATTTAAAAAATAAGTATAGCTATAACACTTTATCTCAACAAGTATATAATTATATCACTTATACTTAAGCAAATTCTTTCAACCGTAGGCACCACAATAATTATGTGCAATGAAATGATGAATGCATGCATCCAAGATGTACACACATACTAGAGTAAGAAGGGACTCTCAGATATGACCTGCAGGGGACGAGCTCAGTCCATGTACCAGTACCGGAGTGATATCCAATCCAACAACAGTGTCGGTATGACACTTGATACATATATCATCTCAATACCATCTCAAACCAAATCTTCAATGCATGATGAAGCCAATAATCACAAGTAATGCCTAAAGGCTAATTACAATACCCAACTCATATATAAACACAGAGTAAACAGTTACACCTTATAAACTCAAACTCACCCAACATGATAACCATAACCCCTAGCCATCACCCATGCCTTTACTAATGACCTAAGTCCCGCATACTATGTCTACCTTTCACTTTCTTTTCCCCTTACAATGTTTATGCCTATTCTACTATGAGAAACTACCCAAGAACACCGTACATACACACACCCACAACTCTTCTGACTCCTCTCGGCCTACTACTACCTCTAGCCACCTACTACTCATTCTCTTTACTCTCAATACAAATTGTATCGCCTTCTAGGAACCCGCCAAATGCATACTCTGGTCGTAACTGATGTTCATTACATTCATAGTCTCCCAAACCTTTCCGTTAACTCATAAATACACTAACTTCCACCGATCTACCTCTAGTTCATGCAACACTTATACCCTTGGATAAGTAAAGAGTAAAATAGTTCAATATCATATCATTCAAGTGACAAATTCATTATCCTTCTTCGATTATCATTCCATCCATGCAAACTCCGTGTCCGAAGGCCTAAGGCATGAAATCTCCCGATATAACTATAGTTATTATATGCATCTAGGTCAAGTCTAATGCAATTAAACCATAACCTAACTTGTTGACAAACTCCACTGCTATGGAGAATGAAGAATTTTCCCACACATGTCTTGCTCCTTACTAATGTCGAAAACCCCACCGATATGCTTTGAAATTGCCCTCATGGAGATTAGCCTTCAAATTCTCATCTTTGTAGGAATAGGGTTCACTTGGAGTATTTTTGAAGGAGAGAGATGACTTAAGGGGATTTAGCTGAATGAGGGTTTTAAATAACCCTCGGTCTAGCTACTGCCAACTGTCGCTACATTAATAGGAGTGTTGCTGTATCGGTTCCGCTATAGTGGTGGATCTACCGCTGCAGCGGCGAATCAGTGTCTTAGCCCATTTTTTTCTAATTTCAGCCCAATTTGATTTGGGACCCAGATTTTTCCCACGAAATAATTCCTACAAGGTCCTGGATAAGGATTTCTCAGTCAAAATTTTTTTTTGGAATGTTATTTAACACAATGAAGATTTGGATCGTTACAGACATTCACTGATGCCATTGTTGATAATCAAAAATGAAACAAACACATTTCTTTGAGGGGTTCCTTTAATCCAGTCTTCTTTGGAGTGACCCTTTGTATGACCTGCTAAGGATTGACTAGATCACAAGAGAATCTTTATTATTCTTCTTTTTTTCTTAATTGGAGATATTAATGGAAAATATATACCTAGTACAAAAATGAGTAATTACCCTCAGTAGAGACTGGTATGATCCAATTCAGTATTTTATTCATTCAGATTTGATTATGTCATAGCTCTATAATTTTGATTAAGTTTTTTGTTAGATAGTGCATTGTTGATATGGATCCCAGAAAAAGACGGTAGGTGCAACTAGTTCATGTACAACCAACCATCATAATGTGAATAACGGATAGGTTTGATCTATAGTCATTAAGGCCTCCTAAAATGATCTATTAAAGTCATCAAGTTATTTCAAAGGATCTTTCCATCTTAAAATTATGTATTTACGAGAATCTTCTTTTAAAAAAAATTTATGATATTTTCAACCTTAAAGAATATGTTAACTCACATTTTCTTTTCAATTATTTCAATTGTAATTACAATTCATTTGATAATCTTTTTAATCGATAAAATCATAAAACTATAAAATTCATCATAAAAGAGCATAATAGTTACTTTTTCTGTATAATTGGACAATTATTTACTGGTTGGACTGTATGATGATCCAAAATTTAGGGTTGTGAAGGTATCTATCGATCCCATCATGGTAGGTAAGCCAATTCTTAGCCTCAATAATATTAATATTGAAAGTGCAAATAAATTAAAAATAACATTGGATGATTCCAAATCATACTTCATACTCGTTCAATGTAAATAAATAGAAACATACACTTTAGGAATCCCCAAAACCTCAGTATAACATGCACAAAAGCATCTAATACAAGAAAAAAAGTCTAACAAATATATGATACATCATTATTTGATCATAAGAAACATTAAATGGAGATAAACAAAGAAACTAGAAAATCTCCAAAGGCTTGAGCTCATCAAAACTCTGAACATGATAGACATCAAGGGAATCCAAATTAGCGATTGTGACTCATATTGGGAAGTATATCAGAACAGATACAGAAAATATTGGGTAAATACAAACCGCTAGTACTCAGTAAGCATCTAGGTCGATCAAGATTAAGTAGTCACTATATCGAATAAAGAACGTTAAAATAAATCCTGCACACAGAAAACCCCATCAATTCAATAATAAAATCAATATGTACTCAGCAAAGTATAACTATGATAGGAAGAAATGAGACAATACAATGCTATGCAATGACCAATGCATATATGTGTTTCTACCCCGATTGGTGATTCTTTAGTGGTGGATTTGCCGATCTTATATTGTGACCTTATTGCGCTATGACACATGAATAGACTTCATTATTCTAGATTAGGTAGATTTTGATGTTATTTTGGGCATGGATTAACATCAATACAATCATCTTAGCCATGCTAAGTGCCTGGAGGTTAGTGTTAAAGGGTACCAAATTAAGGTTCATATCCGAAGAAGGCGATTTTACTTTTTAAGGCTCAATGGTTAGTTGAGAAGGGTTGTCTCTCTTATTTGGATTTTATTCATGATACTAGTGTTGACATGCCTCTTTTGTAGTCACTATCGGTGGTTAGAGAGTTTCTAGATGTTCTTCCAATGAACCTTCTAGGTGTTCTGCCTGATAGGATATTAATTTTCGTAATAATATAGAGCCAGGTACCCAATTGTCACGACCCAACTAACCGAATTATGAGGGCACTTTCTCCAATCCTCCTAGATATGAGAAACCTTACCACCCCTTTAGAATCACGTGGAAGTCATAAAGAAATATCATTAAGCACTTGAAAGTATTATAAAAACTTATTACAAATGCTTTAAATACATCAAGAAATTCTTTACCCCAAAGATCTAGTCTAGACAGGTACAAGAGCTACTAAGAGACAAGGAGAATAGAAAAGACTCAGCTCCCACCATAAGAATAAGAAGACAGACGTTTCTGAAGATCTCTATCCGCATCAACCAATAAAACCTGAATTGATCCTATAACAGGATATACCCAAAAAAAAGGTATAGCAAAAGTAGCATCAGTGCAACCAGACATATTGGTAAGCATTATCGACCGACCCAGGTTAAATCATGTATACACAACACAAACATTTGAAATTAAACATGCACTTATAAAAAAACAATTCAGCTTGTACCTCATAATCACTTTCCAGTCACCACTCTCCCCCTTCCTTCCCAATCTTAACCACACATAAATGACCTACTCAATCTATGATCCACTATCATATATGTATTCAAAACATCAAGGTAGTTATCAACCATTCTAGTCTTAACTCATTCATAATAATATTGTTTCGAGCACTACTTTTATTTTGGACAGACGTGAATTATTTTTGGCACACTTATTACATAACCCAATATCACCCACTACCACTTAACTCGTAAGACAACCGAAAGCATGTCACTTAATAGCAACATTCGACCAACATATTGTAAGCAAACACAACCCTATAACACTTAGTGATTATACCTTCACTTAGTGTTTCCTTAACCATTAATCAAGTAAACAAGAAAAGTATAGAATAAGCACAAATATTCAACCAAGTCAAATACCATGACTTATAAACAATTAGCTCAACTTGTTACAATTACATCTTTTATTTCACTTCAACAATATCAAATCCATTCAAGTATAACAATAGCCCAGACCACTCATGGATCTAAATAACAACAATAATATGACCCGGTTCACTCAAGGAACCAAAATAACAACCACAATATAATCTTGTTCACTCATGAAACCATGAAACTCACCAATACCATGTACACACATTCTATGGGTCTTATAAATACCCACTAGCCATGACTTGCAGGGGACGAGATAAGTCCATGAACTAATAAACCAAACATCCAGTGTCTGCCATCCTTATCCCAAACCTATGGTATACCACCCTTATTCCAACGTCCCCACCCTTATACTCCCCAATATACACCATTTATGTGACGATGAACTTTATTGGTTCATCTTATAATATCAAACCATATCATAATATGTACAATCACAATATAAGATAATTTAACCACACTTGTACTTTAAAATAATCCTTTTTACACAAGCTCATTTTAGGTGATCAAACAACTTATAAATTTATCCAAGTTAGCATTCCACAGCATGCATTGCAATAAGTAGACAAATAGGCAGTTAACATGCACACATAAACCAAATTGAGTCTTTAACTACAATTCAACCATCACCTACAACATTCCACCAACAATAATATCTGGGTCCAAATAACACATAGAAATAAGTAACACATATTATGGTAGAATAACCTTCGAACTACCGATATTTAGGACATACATAACCCCTCTAATATACACTCCATTACTTCCCAACCTTCCATCTTAACTCTAAGTCCTCTCCAAGTCACACAATCCACCCATTAAGAAAGGAACAAGTCATTCACATCCACTATACTAGTATCTATCAATTTAACTACAATTCACAATCATAACCAATCATTTTTACTTACTAACCAATTGTTATACATAAGGAATAATGGGGAGGCATCAATAACATTACAACACCTCATTCAAGAATATCCATTACATTCACATAGCCTTAATCTACCAATTTTATCCATCCAAGAACTTTACTCACAGGCCTACGTATGGAATCTCCCAACAATCTAAGTTATGCATACGTTTTCTAATGTAGGTCTTTGCTACTCAATTAAACCTAGCCTACCTGGGCGCCAAGCAGCAGCTATGGAGATATGAACTTGAAATCTTGCTCCGTTCTAGCAATCTCTGTCGTGAATATCACAAGAAATCATTGGGGTTTACCCCATCTAAGCATACTCCTTCTTCTTTAATGCACTAGAGCCAACCCTAAGGGGTTTTTGGAATAAAGCCTCATTTTGGTTTAAAACAAAAAAGAAAAGGAGTTTAAAAACTTGGGGGGGACAATTTTTGGTCCCCGCTATATCAACCTGCATTTTTCTGTCATGGCACTGCTATAGCAGGAAAATTCCCGCTATAGAGAGATGACTTCAGTCCATCTCAAAAATTTTATACTCCAAATTTATTTAACTAAGTCTTCTACTAACCTTTTTCAAACATATTAAAAGAATTCCCGTACCCCGTGCCCTTTGGACCCAGTGATTCTAGTAATGACAAAATGGATCATTACAGCGGATATCAGTTTAGCCATCGTTCATCCCCAAATGATCACGATAGGAAAAGAACTGTGGAAAATGTACTTATGCCATTAATACTCGCACATTAATTATAAACTCTTATTTCAAAACTTCACTTACCAAACTTTATGACAGAGTTCATCCAAATTGTACCGCACCAATTTAAATACGACATATTTACATAATTTATCGCAACCAAGATTTGCACGCTACCTTTAACAAGAGCTCATGAGTGCCTAAGTTAACCGAGGCCACGCCAATATATTTCAAATTAATAATTAAACTAAAAGGGCAGAACAAAAATTTTTATCCCTTGAAATTAGACTGGGTCCCGCTATTACATGAAAATTTCTGCCATAGCGACACTGCTATAGCAGGTTGCAAGCCACTATAGCAGGATGGGGGTAGATTTAAGGTTGAGAAATGGACTTATCACCAATTTCTCACATTTTCAAACATAAAACTCCCCTTTCCTCTCCGATTAACTTGCTCTAAACATTGGAATCAAGGTAATTTACGTTCAAACTTTGTCTCTTTACTCTATTACTCCTATTGTCGTAGTTTAGCGTTTGATATTGTAGAAAACAAGTGGGTTTTGGGGTTGGTTTTTGAATTTAAAAATTTTTCTTGGATTTGAACAAATTTTGGAAGCATAGTTGCTTCTCTTACGTTTAAAATGCACTTATGGCGTTCTAGGCATAAGATTCACGGAGTTCATGGCCAATTTAGGGCTTGAACAAGAGTAGAATATGAAGGGTTATTTTTGAAAATTTCTTGGTCCTTGTGGCTTGTATAGGGGTTTAAACACCTGGACTTTAGTATATAATAGTCCCATGGTACTTCCCCAACCCTGATCTGTGTGAAAAAGTCAAAAATAGATGATTTTTGCATAAAGCCGCCATTGAAGTGTTGGTTCTTATTGGGAAAGATAATGGTTGCTATAGCAATCTCACACCACTATGGCAGTCCTGCTATAGTGGGAATATACCTGCTATAGCCATCCCATATTAGCGGGATTCCTTCCATTATAGCGGGAGGCAAGCAGTAGCCTCCCTTAAAATTTGAGACTTATCTTTATCTAAAACTTTGCTATTACCTTAACACTTTTTATGAATCCTAACCTATTTTTTCCATCATTTTTTGTAGGACATACTAATCCTTATGGCTGAAAATCAAGACAATGCACCTCCTTCCTTCTAAAGATTTCCTGACCAAAAATATCATGATAGATTTTGGGATTACCAGAGGATGGGTTTCTATTATTTAAGGGTCTTCTTAATTAAAAACATGGTAGAGGAGGAACCAAAGTTCTACAACAATCTCCAGGAGTTTAGGGTGGATGCTCTTAGTAAAGGCTCCTCGGGATAGGGTCTCGAGCTGGGTTTGGGAGTTCAATTCCATCCTTCCCATGGTGCTCTGGGATGACCCTCACCCCACTATTTGCATTCGAGGCATGCATATTCCCATGGATGCGGCTACTACCACTAAAGTTTTGGGGGTGTCTGATGTCCCGAACACTGAGTACGAGGCCAAAGATCGAGAGGTGGACATATGGTGGTTGAGGGATACTTTAATTATGGATAAGACTAAAACAAGGTCTACTAGATGGGTCTCGATGGGATTAGGAGCATACATTTTATTGTATATGTGTGGAGGTGTATGAATTTGGTATCCCGAAGGATTCGTCCTTCGGGTAACACTTCTGATATGACATACCCTTGCGCTCTGGTGATGACTTGTGCAATGCGGGAGAGTCTGCTGAATAAGGGGGCACAAATCATATCAAAGTGGAAGGATTTCTACCAGGGCAACAAGAAGTCTCCCAACCTTTTGAGAGTGATCTTTGATTTATGCAGGCATGCAGGGGTGCCTAGGGAGGGCACTGACAGGGACCTACTGTGTGACAAACCCTTCCATCCTCTCAAAGTAGTAAAGGGTACACCTCCATGGAACAAGAGAAAATAAAGATGCGAACAGAGGGCGAGAGCAAAAGAGCAGCAAGGAGGAGTAGGATGATGATGCCCCTCCCTTATAGCCCCTAATCTCCTACCAGCATTTGGAGGCGGACATTTCCACCGTGAGGTAATTTCTGGTGCATGCCCATTTGCCTCTAGAGTTCATCACCTTCCAGCTCCACGGCCCCGCCCCACACTGCTCAGGACTATGTGGAGCTCAAGAGGGAGCTGGATGAGGAGAAGAAAAAGAAAGCTCCAAGAATCGCATGATGGCCCAGATGTGGAAGATCGTTAAGGTCATGTTCAAGTGCACCATCCCTAATAAGTTGCTCCCCAAGCTGTAGAAACACAAGAGGTATCCTTTCTGAGTGTCCTAGAATGAGAGGGCTCTGACCCTTAGAGCCATGGAGATGATAGGGCCTCCAGCTAGATCCCCAGATGCACATCAGCCTATGCCCCACCCCCTTCTATTCTATGGGTTGCCCCCGCTTAGTGCATGTAATAAATAATTTCTTTTATTTTCTTGGACATTCAGATGCTTGATTTTATATTTCTAGTAATGAATGCACTACTATTATCTTATACCTTGGGTTTTAAACAATTATGTGATAGCTAGTAGCTTATAAGTGTGTTTGGACATGTTGGGAATGAAATACAAAAATAGGGGAAAACAGGGCAGGGATTCTGCCCAGGCTTATCTTGCTATAGCGGCCTGCATGCCGCAACCACGGCACTGCTATAGTAGGAAATTTCCTGGTATAGTGGGGTCGTGATAGCAAGGAATTGCCCACTATAGCGGCCCAATGGCAGTGGCTAGAAAAAAATTTCTCATTACATGCAGTCCCCTCACCCCCATTCCCTTCCCGCAACACTTTAATTCTAATCCATACAACAGTTAAACCATAATTCAAAGATCAAAACTCGGCAATTTGAAAAGATTAACAATTAATTGAAACATACCTCTTATGCTCCGGTGATAGATTACGAATTCAATATCAATAAACAAATTAGGATTCCCCTAAACATTAATCACTTGTCATGCTTAGACTCTTCATATAACATCCAATTAAAGCAAGGAAAATCTTAACAATTTTAGCAATTTCATCTACCACTCTTGCTAGTACCATCCAGGGTGATTACCCCTCAAGAATAAATTTTTATTTAACCACTCATCATACAAGTTCTCATTCAATAACATGTAGTCAACTTACCACCACTTCACTTATCACAGATTTCCAAACATCAAATCAGTTGCAATTCACATAGGTATCATTTTTCAGAGAATTTCATTAAATAATCAACTTAGCTGGCATTCTTGTTTCTCTAAACATATCATTTGACCCATGTCCAGGACAACCACTAGTTGATCACCTAATAATTTAAACACAATCCTTAAAGCCAAATATCTATTGGAACCTTCTAAGTTCCAATTATGTTGCTTGTGTTACCCTAAATAGAGTCAGATGACCTCTATTGCATTTGATTGAGATATCAATTGGAATAAAGATATACCAATTAAGCTCAACCCATACAAATAATCATCTAGGACAGCACGAGAGGAAAGAAAAAAGGGAAGCAGTTCCTAGAATGTGTCATAGCTTCCCAAAGATTAGATGTAGACGTCAACACTCTAATCCGCTAGACTCTACCCAACCCACTATTCACATTCGAGGGAAGAAATTTTGGGTGAATGTTGCTACAATCAATGACCCCTTGGGATCGCCAAATCCATCCAACGTAGCCTTTGAGTCCAAGGTCAGGGAGGTAGATCTGATATGCGTGGCGAGGATCGTGGTGATGGAGGTGCAGGGGAACAAGGTAAAGTGGACTAGTGTCAGGGGGACCAAAAGCACCGCTTTTATCGTAGAGGCTCGGAAGAGGCTGAACTTTGCATCCTAAAGGATTCATCCTTCGAGAAATGTTATGGACGTGACCTTCTACAGGTCCATAGCTGTGGCTTGTGCCTTGCTCGGATATAGAGATGAATATGAGGATACAGATCATTGATGAGTGGCAGCACTTCTACACTAGGGGCGGGTTCTTGAGGGATTTCATTATGACTTCCCTGATCACCGTGCTTTGTAAGAGGGAAGATGTGCCCAAGTATGACGGTAAATCCTTGGAGGAGTACGATGTACCCTTCAACTCATTAAAGGTGAAGGGTTCACAGGGAGGAAGCAAGAAAAAGAGGAAGAGCGGGGCGGATGGTGAGAGCAGCAAGGCCAGAGAGAGAGAGGAGACTAGCACCCCTCCCGCATAGACTCATGGATCTCTTATGGGCTGGAAGGCAGGCCTTAAGTCCAAACGGAACTACTTAGAGAAGTCTTACCTACCTCCCATTGGTTCTGCTCCTACGAGTTCCACGGCCTCTCTAGACTCAGTCAGGGCCTACGTAGAGCTCCGAAGGGAGCTATATAAGGAGGAGAAGAAGAAGAAGAGGTTCTCCCAGGACCATATGCTAGTGAGGATGTGGAAGGTGGTGTAGGTCATGTTCAAGTGTGCCTCCCTTACCAAGAAGCTCCCAAAGTTAACGAAGAAGGATGTCGAGGATTACTCCTTCCTTACAGGAGTAGAGGAGGAGGTCTCAGATGACTTGAACCTTATAGATGATAAGTCCAATAACTAGATCTTCCCCCTCCCCTTATTTACTGATTTGGAATTGGGTTTCCCCATGTGAGGCATGAAACAAACAATTGATTTCTTTTTATTTCTTGAATTTTAAGGACATTTAACATTACTGCAGCGACAAAGTGTCGTTGTAGAGGTACTGTAGATGAAGTAGGGAGCCACTGTGGCAATGCTACTACAGTGGTAAATCCTTCGCTGAAGCAACGCCCAAAAGTGGCTCTAAATTTTAGCCATTTCCAGTTCTTTTTCACACAGTGCTATCCCACGAACAGTTTATTACCCCTATCCCTCACGTATTAGAAATTTATAACTAAGAATGCTCAAATCCATTATTCTAAGTCTATTGTTTATGCGGTTTTCAAATTTCTCACTCAATTACAGACAATAAGATACCAAAAACACCACTCGTCTTAAATGATTAGCCACCATGATAACTTAGACTGAACGTAGCAAGGTATCTAAGTAATTCATCACATCCCAAATGGAAATTAATGAATATTTCAAGTCACGAGAAATCAAAACGAGTCTCAAATCACGGAGATGGAGTCATGCCCCAAAATCATACCCAACTATTATACCTCTCACCAAGATCACTTACACTTAAGAAATCCAGCCACCAAACCATAATTCAATAGTGTAGTCAAAGTGATAACAATCCACAAAAAGAATACACATTGCATTCTATCATAACACAACAAAATATTTAAAACACAATTACCTTTTCTGTAATCATGACCAAACACTAAAAGAAGATTTATATTCACTACAACACTGAAACTACATATTGCACTACACCAAATAATATAACCACCTAGAAGGTGTACATATCCTTCATCCAAGACATAATTCACCATATTAGAATACAAGTCCTACGATTCACATTAACCTTTATCGGTTAGAACAATACTATTCTATCCTTCCAAACAACACATAGATATTAATTGGGACCGACTAATCCCAATTATGATTATTGAGGTACCAATTAGAATCTACCGAATACCAATTGGAATTAATCTGGGGAGACAATACTAAACTTGCACCATAAGAGAGAAGAAAGTAAGACAGATTCCTTGATGTCTTATAGCCCCCTACGAATTTAATGTAGACGTCAACACACCAATCCGCAAGACTCTACACAATATTTGCTCTTGTACTAGAAGATCGGTAACCTGGGCTCTAATATCATCTTATCACGACCCAAGTCACAAATCGTATGGGCACCTACCCGACTTTACCCTAGATAGGAGAACCCTTACTACCAAATCATTCAATAAAGTGTGGAAGTTAAACAAAATGGCCTTTTAACAGAAATAATCCTTTAATCAAATAAATTCTTATACAAAACATTTTTTAGTTAAATACATTACAGAAATAAAACAACAGTTTTCCCTTGAACCTAATATAAATCAATACAAGAGCATTACACAATAAAGAAGAAGACCTAAGACACAACATTCATGTAAGAGTGAGATGACATAAGCTAGTAAAGAGTAACCACTATCGTACCTATAATTGACCTGCAACATGGCTATATCCCTAAGTATATATATATTAAGTGCAGTATCAGTACAACCACACATACTGGTAGGTATCATCAGTCGACCAGGGTTCGAAAAAAATGAAAACAATACAAAATAGGGAGGAAATCATGAAACAAGTTAAGGTTCTAGTTAGATAGTCCTTCCCAAAATCCCTCCCTTCGGGTCTTTGACATGTTACCCTTAGCATCTCTGTGACCTTCCTACCATTTAACATTTTTGTGTATCTTTGTCCTTCGATAATTTGACCCTTTCCTTAAGGTCCCTAGCTCTTACCTTACCTCGTTCACCGATAACCCTACGACCCCATGCCCAACACGATTATGACTAACTATTCCACCTCTTAACATTATCAAGCTGACCATTAGACTAATTTCCTAGGCTACCCCCAGGGCTGGATCTGATCACCCTAAACCTTACTTATAAAATAAGTATATACTACGTATACTAAGGTTAGGCTAACTCTCACATAAAACATAACCAGCATTACCACTATGCTTTCTGGTCCACTATTCATGCTCACGACCTCGACATACGACACAAAACAAGTATAGTTATAACACTTCATCTCAACGAGTATACAATTACATCACTTAAACTTAAGCAGATTCTTTCAACCATAGGCACCACAATAATTATATGTAATGAAATAAGGAATGCATGTATGTAAGATGTACACACATACTAGAGTAACAAGGAACTCTCAAATATGACCTGCAGGGGACAAGCTCAGTCTATGTACCAGTATCAAAGTGATATCCAATCAAACAATAATGTCGGCATGACACCCGATCCATATATCATCTCAATACCATCTCTAACCATATCTTCAATGCTAACGCCCAAAGGCTAATTACAATACCCAACTCACATATAAACACAGAGTAAACAGTTCCACGTTACACCTTATAAACTCAAACTCACCCAACATGATAACCATAACCCCTAGCCATCACCCATGCCTTTACTAACGACCTAAATCCTGGATACTATGCCTACCTTTCACTTTCTTTTCCCCTTACAACATCTATACCTATTCTACTATGAAAAACTACCCACGAACACCATATATACATGCACCCTCAACTCTTCTGACTCCTCTCGACCTACTACTACCTTTATCCACCTACTACTCATTCTCTTCACTCTTAATACAAACTGTAGAGGCCTTCTAGTAACCCACCAAATGCATACCCTGGCCGTAAATAACGTTCATTACATTCATAGTCGCCCAAACCCTTCCGCTAACTCATAAATACACTAACTTCCGCCGACCTACCTCTAGTTCATGTAACACTCATACCCTTGGACAATTAAAGAAGCAAAATAGTTCAATATCATATCATTCAAGTGATAAATTTATTATCATTGTCTGATTATCCTTCCATCCATCCAAACTCCATGCCAGAAGGCCTAAGGCATGAAATCTCCCGATGTAACTATAATTATTATGTGAATCTAGCCCAAGTCTAATACAATTAAACCATAACCTAACTTGTTGACAAAGTCCACTGCTATGGGGAGTAGAGAATTATCCCACACGTGCCTAGCTCTTTACTAAAGCCATAAACCCCACCGATATGCTTCACAATTGCCCTCATGGAGCTTAGCCTTCATATTCTCATCGTTATAGGTATAGGGTTCACTTGCAGTATTTTTGGAGGAGGGAGATGACTTAAGGGGATTTAGCTTTATGAGGGTTTTAATTAACCCTCGGGCTAGATACTGCCAACTGCCACTGTAGCAATAGGAGTATCACTACAGCGGTTACGCTATAGTGGCGGGTTGGTGGCTTAGCCCAATTTTTGCCAATTTCGATCCAATTTATTTGGGACCCAGATTTTTTCCACAAAATAATTCATATAAGGTCCTGGACAAGGATTTCTCAGTCGAAACATTTTTCCAAAATGGTATTTAACATAACAAATATTTGGGTCATCACAAAAACTCACTGATGTTATTGTTGTTAATCAAAATTGACACAAACACTTTTCTTTGAGGGGTATCATTAATCCAGTCTTCTTTGAAGTGACCCTTTGTATGACCTACTAAGGATTGACTAGATGGAAAGAGAATCATTTTTATTCTCATTTTTTTCTTAATTAATGATATTAATGGCAACTAAATGCCTAGTATAAAAATGTGTAATAACCCTCAGTAGAGACTGGTATGATTCAATTCAACATTTTATTCATTCAGATTTGATTGTGTTATAGCTCTATAGTTTTGATTAAGCTTTTTGTTAGATAAAGTTCATTGTTGATATTGATCCCAAAAAAAGACGATAGGTGCAACTAATTCATGTACAACCAACCATCATACTGTGGAGAATGGATAGGTTCGATCTATAGTCATTAAGGCCTCCTAAAATGATCTATTAAATTCATCAAGTTATTTCAAAGGATCATTCCATCTTAAAATTATGTATTTAAGACTCTTCTTTTAAAAAAAATTATGATATTTTCAACCTTAAAGCATATGTCAACTCACATTTCCTTTTCAATTATTTCAATTGTAATTACAATTCATTTGATAATCTTTTAAATTGATAAAATCATAAAACTACACAATTCGTCATAAAAGAGCATAATAATTACTTTATCTGTATAATTGGTTAATTATTTACTGGTTGGATTGTATGATGATCCAAAATTTGGGGTTGTGAAGGTATATATCTAGATCCCATCATGGTAGGTAAGCCAATTCTTAGCCTCAATGATATTAATATTGAAAGTGGAAATAAATTAAAAATGACATTGGATGATTCCAAATCATACTTCATACTCGCTCAATGTAAATAAATAGAAGCACACACTTTAGGAATCCCCAAAACCTCAGTATAACATGCACAAGAGCATCTAATATAAGAAAAAAAGAGTAACAAATTTACGATACATCATTATTTGATCATTTGAAACATTAAATGGAGATAAAGAAAGAAACTAGAGAATCTCCCAAGGCTTGAGCTCATCAAAACTCTGAACATGATAAAACTCGAAAGAATCCAAATTAGCGATTATGACTCGTATTGGGAAATACATCAGAACAAATACAGAAAGCATTGGGTAAGTACAAACCTCTAGTACTCAGTAAGCATATCGATCGATCAAGCTTAAGTAGTCACTATATCGAATAAAGAACGTTAAAATAAATCCTACACACAAAAAAACCAATAAGTTCAATAATAAAAATCAATATGTACTCAACAAAGTATAACTATGATAGGAAGAAATAACATAATACAAAGCTATGCAATGACCTATGTATATATGTATTTCTACCCCGATTGGTGTTTCTTTAGTGTTGGATTCGTCAATCCTATATTGTGACCTTATTGCGCTATGACGCATGAATAGACTTCATTATTCTTTATTAGGTGGAATTTTATGTTATTTTGCGCATGGATTAACATCAAGACAATCACCTTAGCCATGCTAAGTTCCTTGAGGTTAAAGTTAAAGGGTACCCAATTGAGGTTTATATCCGAAGAAGGTGATTTTATTCTTGAAGGCTAAACGGTAAGTTGAGAAGGGTTGTCTATCGTATTTGGATTTTGTTCATGATAATAGTGTTGACATGCCTCTTTTGTAGTCAGTATCGGTGGTTAGAGAGTTTTTGGATGTGCTTTCAATGAACCTTCTTGGTGTTCTGCCAGATCGGGATATTAATTTTGGTACTAATATAGAGCCAGGTACCCAATTGTCACGACCCAACTAATCGAATCGTGAGGACACTAACTCTAATTGACCTAGATATGAGAACACTTACCACCCTTTTAGAATCATTCGAAAGTCATAAAGAAATATTATTAAACTGTTCAAAGTATTATAAAAACATATTACAAATGTTTCAAATACATCAAGAAATTCTTTACCCCAAAGATCTAGTCTAGACAGGTACAAGAGCTACTAAGAGACAAGGAGAATAGACAAGACTCAGCTCCCACCATAAGAATAAGAAGACAGAAGATGTTGAAGATCTCTATCCGCATCAAGCAATGAAACTTGAACTGATCCTGCAACAGGCTATACCCCAAAAAAAGGTATAGCAAGAGTAGCATCAGTGCAACTATACTTACTGGTAAGCATCATCGACCGACCCAGGTAAAATCACATAAACACGACATAAATATTCAAAATTAAACATGCACTTATAAAACAACAATTCAGCTTGTACCTCATAACCACTTTCTAGTCACCACTCTCCTTCTTCCTTCCCACTCTTAACTACAAATCAATCCCTACTCAATCTATGATCCACTGTCATATATTTATTCAAAACATCAAAGTAGTTATCAACCATTATAGTCTTAACTCATTTATAATAATACTATTTTGAGCACTAATTAAATCATGGATAGAATTGAATTATTTTTGGCACACTTATTACACAACCCAATATCACCCACTACCACTTAACTCATAAGACAACCAAAATCATGTCACATAATAGCAACATTCATATTGTAAATAAGCACAACCCTATAACACTTAGTGATTATACCTTCACTTAGTCTTTTCTTAACCATTAATCAAGTAAACCAGAAAAGTAAAGAATAAACACAAATATTCAACCAATTCAAATACCATGACTCATAAATAGTTAGCTCAACTTGTCACAATATAATCCGGTTCACTCATGGAACCATGAAACTAACCAATATTATGTACACACATTCTATGGGTCTTATAAATACCTACTAGCCATGACTTACAAGGGAAGAGATCAGTCTATGAACCAATAACCCAGAAATCTAGTGTCTGCCATTCTTATCCCAAACTTGTGTTATACCACCCTTATACCAACGTCCCCACCTTATACTCCCTAATATCCACCATTTATAAGACGATGAACTTTAGCGGTTCATCTCATAATATCAAACCATATCGTAATGTGTATAATCACAATATGAAATAATTTAACCACACTTGCACTTTAAAAATAATTTTTTTTACACAAGCTCATTTTAGGTGATCAAACAACTTATAAATTTATCCAACAAGTTAGCATTCAGCAGCACACATTGCAACAAGTAGACAAATAGCTAGTTAACATGCACATATAAACCAAATTGAGTCTTTAACTACAATTCAATGATCACCTAGCACATTCCACCAATAATAATATCCAGGGCCAAATAACTCATAGAGATAAGTAACACACATTATGGTAGAATAACCTTTGGACTACCGATATTTGGGACACACATAACCCCTCTAATCTACACTCTGTTACTTCCCAACCTTCCATCTTAACTCTAGGTCCTCTCCAAGTCACACAATCCACCCATTAAGCAAGGGACATGGTATTCACGTCCACTATACTAGTATCTATCAATTTAACTATAATACACCATCATAAACAACCATTTTTACTTACTAACAGATTGTTATGCACAAAGAATAATGGGGCAGCATCAATAACATTACAACACCTCATTCAAAAATATCCATTACATTAACATAGCCTTAATCTACTGGTTTTATCTATCCAAACACTTTACTCGCAGGCCTACTCATGAAATCTCCCACCAATATAAGTTATGCATATGTTTTCTAACACAGGTCTTTACTACTCATATAAACCTAACCTACCTGGTCACCAAGAAGTTGCTATAGAGGTAAGAACTTGAAATCCTGGCTCCGTTCTAGCAATCTTTGCAGTGAATATTGCAGGAAATCATTGGGTTTCACCATGTCTAAGCATACTCCTTCTTCTCCATTGCTCTAGAGTCTTGAGGCAACCCTAAGGTGTTTTTGGAATAAACCCTAATTCTGGTTTACAACTAAAAAGAAAAAAGAGTTTAAAAAATACGGGGGGACTATTTTCGGTCCCCCACTATAGCGGCCTGCATTCTGATACCACGGCACGGCTATAGCAGAAAAATTCTCACTATAGCCGAATGACTTCAGTTCATCTCAAAAATTTTCTACTCTAAATTAATTTAACTAAGTATATTTTATGAACCCTTTTCAAAGTTATTAAAGGAATTCCCAAACCCCGTTCCCTTTGAACACAGTGATTCTAGTAACGACAGAATGGATCCTTATAACAGATACCAATTTACCTATCATTCGTCCTCAAATGATCATGATGGGAAAAGAACTGGGGGGAAATGTACTCATTCCATTAATACTCATACATTGATTATAAACTCTTATTTCAAAACTTCACCCACCAAATTTTATGATACAATTCATTTGAATTGTACCGAACCTATTTCAATACGATATTCTTACATAATTTATCACAATCGAGATTCACAGAGGCTACCTTTGACAAGAGCTCACGAGTTCCCAAGTTAATCGGGGCCACGCCAATACATTTAAAATTAATAATTAACTAAAATGGCATAATGAAAATTTTTAGCCCTCGAAATTAGACTAGGTCTCACTGTTGCAGTAAAATTTCTGCTATAGTAGGTTGCAAGCCTCTATAGTAAGAAGAGTGTAGATTTAAGGTTGAGAAATGTGTTTCTCGCCCATTTATCATATTTTCAAACATAAAACTCCCCTTATCTCTCCGATCAACTTGCTTTAAATATTAGAATCAAGGTAATTTACATTCTAACTTTGTCTTTTTACTCTATTACTCATATTGTCGTAGTTTAGCGCTTGAAATTGTAGAAACCAAATGGGTTTGGGGGTTGTTTTTGAATTCAAAAATTTTCTTGGACTTGAACAAAATTTCAAAGCATGGTTGCTTCTCTTACGTTTACAATCCTCCTATGGCGCTCTAGGTGTAAGATTCACGGAGTTTAGGCCAATTTGGGGCTTGAACAAGCGTAGAAGGTGAAGGGTTATTTTTGAAAATTTCTTGATCCTTGGGGCTTGTGTAGGGGTTTAAACACTTGGACTTTAGTATATAATAGTCCTATGGTACTTCCCCAACCCTGATCTGTGTGAAAAAGTAAAAATAGATGATTTTTGTATAAACTCATCATTGAAGTGTTGGTTCTTATGGGGGAAGATGAAGGTTGCTATAGCAGCCTTACATCACTATGGCGGTCCCGCTATAGCGGGAATATTCCTGCTATAGCGGTTCCGTGGTAGCGGCATTCCTTCCATTATAGCGATAAGTAAGTAGTAGCCTTCTTTAAAATTTGAGACTTAGCTTTGTATAAAACTTTACAATCACCTTAACACATTTTATGAATCCTAACCTATTTTTTGCATGATTTTTACAAGACATACTAATCCACATGGCTGATAATCAAGACAATGCTCTTCCTCCCTACTAAAGATATCTTGACCAAAACTATCATAATAGATTTCCCAATTATCGGAGGATGGGTTTCTATTATGAAAGGGTCTTCTTAATTAACAATATGGCGGAAGAGGCACCAGAGTTCTACAAGCATCTCAGTAGTTTAGGGTGGATGCCCATAGTGTAGGCTTCTCAGGATGAAGTCTCGGGCGGGGTTCGGGAGTTCTATACCATGCTCTAGACTGTGCTCTGGGATGACCCTCACCTCACTATTTGTATTTGGGGCGTGCATGTTCTCTTGGATGCAGTAACTACCAATGAAGTTTTGGTGGTACCTGATATCCCCAACACTGACTACAAGTCTAAAGCTCGAGAGATGGACATGTGGTGGTTGAGGGATACTCAGATTGTGGAGGCTGAGTGGTACAAGGTCTACTGGATAGGTCACGAGGGTATTAGAAGCATGCATTTCAGTGCATATATGTGGAGGTGGATGAATTTGGTGATTAGGAGGATTCATCCTTTGGGAATTCCATTTGATGTGACATAGCCTCGCACTCTAGTGATGACTTATGCTATGTGGGGGATTCAGTTGAATATAGAGCCATAAATCATATCGAAGTGGAAGGATTTCTACCAGTACAACAAGAAGTCTCCCTACCTTTTGAGTGTGATCTCTTAGTTATGTAGGCATGCAGGCATATAAGGGTGCCTATAGAGGGTGTTGACAGGAACCTAGAGTGTGACACACCCTTTTATCCTCTCAAAGTGAAGGGTGCACCTCCACAGAATAAGAGAAAAAAAAGATAGGAATAGAGGAGGAGAGTAGTAGAGCAGCGAGGAGGAGGATGCCCCTCCCATACAGCCCCAGATCTCCTACCAGGATCTGGAGGCAGATATTTCCACCATGAGAAGCTTTCTGGAGCATGCCCATTTTCCTCCCCAGTGTTCATCACCTTCCAGCTCCAAGACCCCACACTACTCAGGACTATGTAGAGCTTAAAAGGAAGCTGGATGAGGAGAAGAAGAAAAAGCGCTCACAGAATCGCATGATGGCCAAGATGTGAAAGACCCTTAAGGTCATGTTCAAGTTCGCCATCCCTGATAAGTTGCTCCCTAAGCTGGGGAAAGAGGATGCACAAGAGGTCTTCTTCCTGAGTGGCCTAGAAAGAAAGGGCTCTGACCCCTAGAGCCATGGAGATGATGGGGCATCCCCTTTTATTTTATTTCATTTTTTTGGATTTGGGTTTCCCCTGCTTGGGGCGTGTAACAAACAATTTATTTTATTTCTCACACATTTGGATGCTTGATTTTATATGTCTAGTAATGAATGCACTATTATTATCTTATACCTTACGTTTTAAACAATTATTTGATAGCTAGCAGCTTATAAATGTGATTGGACATGTTGGGAATAAAATAAAAATATAGGGGAAAATAGGGCAGGGATTCTGCCCAGTCTTATCTCGCTATAGAGGCCTGTATGTTGCAACCACGGCACTGCCATAGAGGGAAAATTCCTTCTATAATAGGCCTGTCATCATGACTGGGACCGAACATGAGTTGTTGACTAAGTTTCTAAATATAAAACCTCCTTCATATCATGGTGCTGAGGCTAAGGATATGTTTGAGTTCATTATTGACTTCTATGAGAGACTACACAAATTGGGGATTGTGCAACAGCATGGTGTTGAGTTCGGGACTTTCTAACTGCAAGGGGATGTCAAGCAGTGGTGGAGAGCTTATATAGAGTGTCGGTCACTGATCCTACCTCCATTGACCTGGGCTTAGTTTCTTGCCCTAGTTTTGGAGAAGTATGTACCCCATACTCTTCATGACCGCAAGAAGGATGAGTTTTTGTCCCTTGAATAGGGCAGCATGTCAGTTGCAGCCTATGAGGCTAAGTTTCATGCTTTGTCTCTCTATGCCACCCAACTGTTGGGCACTAAAAAGAATAGGATCCAATTATTTGTTAAAAGTTTGAACACTGATCTTCAGGTATTATATGCTCACATGATTTCTATAGGAAAGGGTTTCAATGATGTGGCTGATTATATGAAACAATTGAGGGAGATAAGCAGGTTGGTCAGGCTAAGGCATTAGCTAAGAAGTCCAAAAATGTGAGTAACATCAGTGGTTTTTATTCCAGGGGTCACAGCCAGTAGGCTTATTTGTCTTACCCCATTCAGTCAGCTCTTCCAGCCTTTATAGGTGGTCATTCAGGGGTTATTCAGCAGTCTTCAGTTGCCGAGGCCAAGGGGCTTCATATTCTTCGGCCAACCTTCTCTTGAGCGAGGTTGTTATACTTGTGGTGGTGTGGGGCACTTTAAGAGAGAGTGACCTCTGAGAAAGTCAGGCAATTAGGCATAGCAACAGACTAGGGTCGTGGTTCTAGTAGGTAGAGGTGGAGGTGGTAACGGTAAGAGTCGTCCACAGGATGGATGGGGTAATAATCAGGGAGGTCGTAGTGGATATAAAGGTAATGGTAATGCAGGAAAGGGTGGAGAGCAGACTGCTAGGGAGGGTGTCCATCTTGATAATAGAGCTTACTGTTATACCATCCTAGGTAAGATTGAGGACGAGGCGTATGATGCTGTCATTACAGGTACTATTCTCGTCTGTGATCGGATGGCTACTGGTTTGTTTAATCCGGGTTCCACTTACTCTTATGTATCTATTAGATTTGCTTTGGGTCTGGATTTGTTCTGTGATGTACTTGATTCTCTTGTATATGTTTCTACTCCAGTAAGAGATTATGTGGTGGTGACCCATTATATCGTGCATGTTCTGTTTTGTTCATGGGTTTTTAGACTTGTGTAGATTTGATCATTTTGGACATGCTCGATTTTGATATTATCTTGGGTATGACTTGGTTGTTTCCATATCATGCTTTCTTGAACTGTAATGCTAACACGGTGACTCTAGAAATGCCTGGAATGGATAAATTAGAGAGGGAGGGTGTGAATAAGTCTAGGCCGGTGAAAATCATATCTTTTGTTTGGGCTAGAAAGTTAGTGAAGAAGGGGTATTTAGTATTCCTGGATCATCTTTGGGATGTTAGTTGTCACTCCCAAGTGCACACGCAAGTGTACGTGGTCATACAAGTAATATAGTGGCTCTTACAAGCCAAATGTCGATCCCACAGGGACTTGGTGTTTAGCAGACGATCCAACTTAAGTATTACTATTGAAGCTAAACAAGTGTGATTCATAACCAAAGAGAGTTTGAGTTTTGTTTTTATAACTAAATGATAAAATTAATAACGAAAAGAAATTCTTATTGTAAACAATATATGGATATTTCCATAGTTGAGGCAATTACTTCACATTCATTCATAATTATGGTTTCTAGTCGGTATTGGTGCTTATCATAATTGTTGATCTACGGGGTTGATGTTACAACTTAGGAATGATCATCCTCTAATTCATCTACCAAATTAATCTCACAACTACCTCATTGAGCGGTGATATGAGTCTTTAATTCAAATGCATTAAACTATCTTCCCATTTCATTAACCAAGTGGGGCGTTTAGGTATATCTCTATCCTAACCGCAAATCATCCTTTAATAATTTATACTAAACCAATAAAATATATGATCCAAACTCCCTATGTTATTCATTCCATCCCTCAACACCTATGGTCAATTCTTTTCGAGACTAAGATCTATCCTAAAGATCATGATGCTTAAGAATAGTAAATAAGAACATAAGAACAATCACATGAATTGATAAACAAATAAACCAACTATAAAACCATAATTAAGCAATCATGTTGTAGCCTCAACCCTAGAATGATGGTGTTTATACACTCATATTCATACAAAAAAATCTCCATAAAAGAGTTCATAACTTCAAACAACAAGAATGAAAAGTAAATGAAGAAAGAACCCTAATTTGAGCTCCTTGATGTCTCCTTTGCTCTCCAATTCGTGTGTAATCCAAACGATGTGTGTAATTGTGGATAATTCCTCATTTTATATTTTATTAGGTCATACATGAGGTTCCCCACACGAATTATATGTATTTATAACCTTGCCCCCACTTAAAATAAGATAAAAACCAACTTTTGGACGTCTTGGGGGCTTGGTGCGTCGCAAGGCCATCGTACGCCCATTCAAGTAGGAATCCATTATGGCCATATGACTCAGGCATTATATTGTGCCTTGGTAGATGCGGTACATGTACCCCTCCCTTTCTTTGGGAGGTGCAGTGCATGGCCCCCTATAAAGTGAGAGGGTGCGCTCGTTTCTTTGTCGTCTCTTCTAGTGCACTTGTCCCTGTTTCCATACTTCTTGTGGATTGTTTGTAGGATTAATTTAGATTAAATATATCCTAATATTTCTCCTACAACATCTCATAACAAAAATAAGTCCATAAAACAAAATAGAACTCATCAAATTAGACTAGAACAAGCATAGCTCAAGCTAGCGACAGTAGTTTTCTCTTCTAAGTTCTATTTGATCCTTTTGACTCTAGACTTGTTTCAAATGCACCTTAAACACCATAAACATGAAATTTAACACACAAATACATGTATTCACACTTTATTACTCAATAATCACCTCAAGTTATCCTCAAAACTAAGCTAAAAACGCATAGCTAATGACACTTAGGAGTTTAAATACGCCTAAGATCACCACCCCACACTTAAAGCAATGTTCTTCCTCGAACAACTCTTTAAATTAATCACCATAAATTAAGACTCTAACAAAATTACTACAACTAATACACTCAATATAGAACTATACAGACCACATGAATAGCAAGTTTTATACTCAGCATGTTGTCTTACAACTTGAAACGCATGAAGACTACTTCGAAACTTCCAAGCCTCAAGACTTGACTCTACCAAGTTGGAAAACTTATGCATAGTACTCAACAAAGAGATCATATAAGTCACCTCTCTATCAACAAACATGCACCCTCACCATAACAGAGTCACCCACATTCGCTAACAAATATGCAACTTATCACAAGAATGGGTGTAAGAATCAAATTCCGCTCACTCTCACAAAGAATTCACATGCGATATTAGACGAACCATATGCTTGCCCTTAGTGTAGTACTCCACTAATATAAGAATATCAAAGCTCAAGATAAAGTATTACTTTAATGGTTGTAATGTAGGCTAAGGTACGGGTAGGAACTATTTGGTCAAGAATAGTAACTATCTTGCCTAAGCGCTTTAATACATCACAATTTCCACTAAGCTCATCTCCAACCAACCTATTTTACACCACTATCATCTTTCTAACACTCTTTTGTTTTGCCCCATCTCTTTAAGCTAGCTTACACATCTTTATCTTGGAGTATTTGCTATCAACACATGATTCACTTCTTTGGATCAATTTCTCTTTTCATTACATTACTCCCTACCAACAATACATAAACCTTTTCAACACACCAAAAGCTATTTACTTGGGACTTCAAATTCACTTTTTCCTTCTTCAATTTTTACACTCCTTAACATCTTAATTTCTCAACTAAAGTGCTTAGGAACTTTGGATCAAATCACGGGCAATTGAAGGAAAAGGAATAAGCTACATATAAGGCTACCAAAAAACAGGCTAAAGGCTCAACAGGACTAGCTAAGATCATGTAAAAAGGGTAGATAAGGTGGGTATAAAACATGGATATCAATAAAATGCCTATATCATCTCCTAAACTCAACATTCTTTATTTTATTTTGTAAACACACCGAAAAAGTTCTAGACATCACTATGCAATAGGGAATATAATAAAATCTCACTCACACATGGCGCATGTTTAAGTCAAGAAGGATCCCTATAGACTCTCAACCAAACAATAGCAAGAATTCAATATTAAGTCAATATCACACAAGAGTCAAACAAATGAGCCTAAGTGTTTCACAGTAGTCATTCAATTCATTGCATATGCTTCGACATTCAAAACCCACTTGCATCATACAATCATACGTAGCATCTCTAAAATTTTAAAATTACTCCTAAATATCAAAAAGGATACTGGGTTCAAAGGGCTGCCCCTCGAACAAGAATCAAAAAGAAAAACTGAGGGGTGGATGAAGTGTACTCCAAAATAAAACTAAAAATTACTAAAAGAAAATCTTTTCCAAATTTTCAGCAACAAAAGCTAAAAGAAAATAACCAAAAGACTCCTATAGCACACTCCACCCTAACCAAATCAAAAGATTTCCCACCCCACACTTAAAATCACACTTTGTCCCCAAAATATAAATTAAAAGTAAGGATAGAAATACTCTTTGGGCCTCTAGGCCTAGCCAGTAGCATTATATTCATCAAGGAGGTCCAGGGGACCCCACACTCAGTTTTTGACATGCTCCTTAGCTAAGATGTCGAGTACTCAGACTTCCCCTTAACCTGTCAACTCAAAACAAAAACAAAAACAAAGGTGATACTAAAGAAAACTAAAAAAAAACTACCTTAACTTGGGTTGCCTCCCAAGCAGCGTCGAATTTATTGTCGTGGAATGACTCACATCACTACTTTGATATCCATATTCTCTCATCCTCTTTATACTACTTGGATCCCATCTTCTCTTTCTTTTCTAACCTCTTAAATGCTTATGATAGAGGTCTACCACTCTTCTTACACCTACCTTTTCAGCATGCCATTCAAGTAGTGTGGGTTTAGACTTATTGGTCGATTCAGGCAACTTTATGAGAGTGTCTGAAGAGGTAATTGGTGGTTTGCACTCTTCCACCCCACACTCACCCACTTTTATAGTTATGATCATGTATATATCTCTATAGTGCGAGGGTGTGTTGAGTGCTTTGTACACCCTGAAGACTACCTCTTTATCAATCAATCTCATCTTGAGCGTCCCCTCTCACAGGTCTATCAATGCTTTACCAGTAGCCAAGAATGGACATCTCAATATGATTGGTGCCCTATCATATGCATCATAATTAAGAATGATAAAGTCAGCAGGAATAATGAACTTACCAACCTTAATGAGAAAATCCTCTATGATTTCTTAGGGGACCACTCTCGTTCTGTCCGTCATTTGTAACACCACTGAGGAGGGCCTTGTCTTTCCCAAACCAAGAGTATTAAAAATTGAAAGGGGCATCAAGTTGATGCTTGCCCCCAAATCACTCAAAGCATGGACAATATCATTTTCACCAATTTATATGGGGAGGGTGAAACTCCCAAGGTCCTTGAGCTTTTAGATCATCTTTCTCATGACCACAAAATTGCACTCTTTAGTAAGTGCCACAGTCTCAATATCACCAAGCCTCCTTTTTATTTATGACCACGTCCTTTAAGTACTTTGCATACTTCAGTATTCCCTACAAATCATCTATAAGAGGAAGGTTAATGTGAAGTTCTTTGAATGTGTCAAAGAACTTCTTAAAACAAGAATATTATTTTGCTTTATTGAGCCTTTAAGGTAAAGGTGGTGGTAGTTTATTTCGAGGTAGATCTATCGGCTTTTCATTAGGGTACTCAGACTTCCCCTTTTTGTTAGCTTCTTTAGAATCAACTTGCTTCTCTGCTTGCTCAGGTGTGATCAACTCTGCTTGTACCTTATGATTTTTTAGGAGATGCATCAATCAAATCTTACCACTCCTCAAAGTGATTTCCATAACTTGTTTTAGATTCAGCTCTATATCACCATTCAAACCCCCTTAAGGTCTTGAGTTCTGTGCCTGAGCTAACTGACCCATTTGCATCTCCAAATTATTTTGGGCAAGTTTTTAATTTTTATTTCTTTAACCATTTGTTCTTGGTTGGCCAGTATCTTTTTCAAAGTCTCCTTTATATTGTTGGCCTGAGCATTATTATGAATACCTTGTTGCTACTGAAATTGTTGAGGTTGAACGTGATTATTGCCCCACGAGTGATTAGGCTGACTCTTCCAATTTATGTTGTAGGCATTACCATAACTTTGATTACCTCTTTGTTCATTGCCCACAAAATTCACAGACTCTAGATTTGCTACACACAAGTCTGAAGAGTGACAACTATTACTACAAGTTTCACACCAAGCCTGAACTTGCTGAACGGCATTAACATGTGCCTGAGGTTGAGCCACACTTAACTTGTTGAACTGGTCCATCATCTTATTTTGAAAACTGGCCAACTATATGGCCAATGTTGTGACACCATCTACCTCAATCATACCTGCAGGCTTCTTCACCATGCTTCTAGACATATCACCATTTCAATCTGGATTACCTTGTGTAATTCTATTTAAGAGAGTGTACAACTCATCATAAGTTTATGCCAAAGCCTGACCACCTGCTGCTGAATCTAACAAAATTTATGTATTATAGTCAAGACCTTCAACAAAAGTATGAGTTAGTACCTCATTATTTTGTTGGTGATGTGGACAATTTCTGAGAAGTGACTTAAATCTCTCTCATGCATGATAGATATTTTCATCTGGCTTTTGCTTGAAACTCAAGATCTCACTCCTCAACCTTGCAGTTTTTCCCGAAGGAAAGAATCGGATGAGGAACTTCTTTGACAAATCGTCCCAAGTTGTAATTGAGTTTGAAGGTTCTGCCTTCAACCATTTCTTTACTTCCCCCAATAGTGAGAATGGGAAAAGTGTGAGCCTCACAAAGTGTATGGAGACTCCAGCAGAAATAAAAGTATCACTGATCTCCAAAATGTTTTGTAGATAAACATGTGGATCCTCATGTGATAAGCCTGTAAAATACCCGTTTGTGTGCAACAATTGCACCATGTTCTGCTTCAACTCAAATTTGCCTCTTGCGATTGGCTTTTGAATATAGGAGGTCATATTAGATGCGAGTGGGATTGCCACTTCATGCACTGTCCTACGGACTGGTTATTCTTCATCACCCATTATTGAAGGAATGGTCTCGCCTTGTTGAACTTGTGGAGTTGGATAGAGAAGTGTTGCTTCTCTCCTCAATTGGTACAAGCGTCACTCAAGTTTGGGATGTGGTTCAACCAAATCCCTCTCCCTTGCCAGCTTACTCAATACTCAAACCTGTACCTGCAAATTTAGTAGCTAAGACCAAGTTGTTAGCACTTATCAAATAAAATAGTGAATTAAAAATTAGAAGGTTGCTAATTTTTAAGTCCCCGGCAACGGTGCCAAAAACTTGTCGTTCCCAAGCGTACACACAAGTGTACGTGGTCGTGCAAGTAATATAGTGGCTCTTACGAATCGAATATTGATCCCACATGGACTTGGTATTTAGCAGACGATCCAACTTAAGTATTACTATTGAAGCTAAACAAGTGTGATTCATAACCAAAGAGAGTTTAAATTTTGATTTTGTAAACTAAATGATAAAAGTAACAACGATATGAAATTCTAATTGTAAATAATAAATGGAGAGTTCCATGGTTGAGGCAATTACTTCACATTCATGCATAACTATGGTTTCTAGTCGGTGTTGGCTATTATTGTGATTGTTGATCTACGAGGTTGATGTTACAACTTATGAATGGTCATCCTTTAAGTCATATACCCAAATTAATCTCACAACTACCTCATTGAGTGGTGCTATGAGTCTTTAATTCGGATGCATTAAACTATCTTCCCATTTCATTAACCAAGTGCATTAAACTATCTTCCCGTTTCATTAACTAAGTGGGGCATTTAGGTATATCTCTATCCTAACCTCAAATCATCCTTTAATAATTTATACTAAACCAATTAAAGACATGATCCACACTCCCTACGTTCTTCATTCCATCCCTCAAAACCTATGGTCAATTCATTTCGAGACTAAGAGCTATCCTAAAGTCCATGACGCTTAAGAATAGTAAAACAAGAACGCAAGAACAATCACATGACTTGATAAACAAATAAACCAACTATAAAACCATAATTAAGCAATCATGTTGTAGCCTCAATACTAGAATGAGGGTGTTTATTTACTCATATTCATACAAACAATCTCCATAAAAGAGTTCATAACTTCAAACAACAAGAATGAAAAGTAAAAGAAGAAAGAACCCTAGTTTGAGCTCCTTGATGTCTCCTTTGCTCTCCAATTCGTGTGTAATCCAAAATATGTGTGTAATTGTGGATACGTCCTCCATTTATAGTGTTTTAGGTATTCCATGAGGTTCCCCATACGAATTATATGTATTTACAAGCTTTCCCCCACTTAAAACAAGTTAAAAACCAACTTTTGGACGTCTTGGGGGCTTGGTGCGTCACATGGACATCGTACACCATTATAGTAGCCATACATGATGGGGAGTGAAATTCAGGCCTTCTATTGTTCCATAGGAGGTTCAGTGCATGGCCTCCTCCCTTTCTTTGGGAGGTGCGGCGCATGGCCCCCTCCAAAGTGAGAGGGTGCGCTCGTTTCTTCGTGATCTCTTCTTATGCACTTGTCCCTTGTTTCTATACTTCTTGTGGCTTGTTTGTAGGCTTAATTTAGCTTCCATAGATCCTCGATAGTTATCCTACAACGTCTCATAACAAACATAAGTCCATACAACACAATATAACTCATCAAAGTACACTAGAACAAGCATAGCTCAAGCTAACGACACTAGTTTTCTCTTCTAAGTTCTATTTGATCCTTTTGACTCTAGACTTGTTTCAAATAAACCTTAAACACCATAAACATGTACTTTAACATACAAATACATGTATACACACTTTGTTACTCAATAAGCACCTCAAGTTATCCTCAAAACAAAGCTAAAGGTGCATAGATAATGACACTTAGGAATATAAATACGCCTAAGATCATAAGTGTGGAGTCTCTTTCTAGTGTGTCAGTTCCTGTGGTTTTTGAGTTTCAGGAGGTATTTCCCATGGATTTCCCTTGTATGCCTCCAGACAAGGATCTTGATTTTTATATTGATTTGGAGTCGGGCACTCTCCCAATTTCTATTCCTCCTTATCGAATGGCTCTAGTATAGTTAAGGGAAATTAAAACTCAGTCACAGAAACTACTTGATAAGGGATTTATTTGTCCCATTGCTTCACCTTGGGGTGATCCAGTGTTATTCGTTAAAAAGAAAGATGGTAGCATGAGGATGTGCATTGATTACAGGGAGTTGAACAAGGTTACCATCAGGAATAAGTATCCCTTACCCCAATAGATAATCTTTTTGACCAGATACAGGGTGATTCGGTATTGTCCAAGATTAACTTGATGTCGGGTTACCATCAGCTAAAAATTCAACCTGAGGATATACCCAAGACAGCTTTTAGGACTCGGTATGGGCATTATAAGTTCTTAGTGATGTCTTTTGGGTTGATCAATGCACCGGAAGCCTTCATGAGCTTGATGAATGGTATTTTCAAGTCTTTCTTGGATTCTTTTGTGATAGTTTTTATTGATAAAATTTTGGTTTACTCCAAAGGCAAGGAGGAACATGCAGATCATTTTTGCATTGTCTTAGGAATTTTAAAGGAGAAGCAGTTGTAAGCAAAGTTCTCAAAATGCAAGTTCTGGTTGTCTTCGATTGCCTTATTAGGGCATGTGGTCTCAAAAAAGAGGGTGATGGTAGATCCCCAAAATATTGAAGCGGTTAAGAGTTGGGTTTGGCCTAGCTCTGTGATAAGGTTAGAAGTTTCTAGGTCTTGCTAGTTACTATCATTTGTCAAGAATTTTGCTTCTATTGCTACTCACTTGACAAGGTTGACTCAGAATGAGGTGCCATATGTATAGTCGGATAAGTGTGAGGAAATCTTCCAAAAGTTTAAGACACTTTTAACTACGGCTCATATTCTTTCATTGTCGGTTGAAGGTAAGGATTTTGTTGTATTTTGTGATGCTTCACACTTGGGTTTAGGTGTTGTTTTGATCCAGGACATAAATGTCATTGCTTATGTACGAGGCAAGTGAAGCCTCATGAAAAGAATTACCTAACTTACGACTTAGAATTAGCAGCGATGGTTTTTGCACTTAAGATTTGGAGACATTTCCTTTATAGTGTCACCATCGTAACCTACAGCATGTGTTCACGCAAAGGGATTTAAACTTGAGACAGAGGAGATGGATGAAATTATTGAAAGACTATGATGTGAACATTCAATATCATATAGGTAAGGCCAATGTGGTAGTAAACAAATTGAGCCGAAAAGCGGTAAGTACGGGCAGCTAGGCCTATTTGAGAGTGTCAAGGTGACCATTGGCTAGGGAGTTTCAAGCTCTCTTATCTCAATTCATGCAATTTGGTGTTTTAGAAGGGGTAGAGGGTTGGCTAGTGTTGAGGTAAAGTCAACATTCCTTGATAAAATTAAGGCCATACAGTTTGAGGATGGGGAATTGAATAAACTCCAGAACAAGGTGGTTTTTGGTGAGGCTTCAGATGCCACACTTGATGTGTGTGGAGTATTATGGTTTAAAGAGAGAGTATGTATTCCTCGAGTTGGTGAGTTAATTCAAAATGTGCTTGCTGAAGCTCATGGTTCGTGATATTCTATTCATCCAGGTGCAACCAAGATGTACCGTGTCTTGAGGCAACTTTATTGGTGGCCTGGGATGAAGATGGATATAATGGAGTATGTATCCAAATGCCACAATTGTCAGCAGGTAAAGTACAAGCATTAAAGGCCTGTGGGTTTGCTCCAAATGATACCCATTCCTGAGTGGAAGTGAGAGAGGATAGTTATTAATTTCATGATAGGTCTTTCTAAGACCTTGGGAAAGCATGACTCGATTCGGGTCATAGTGGATAGGCTGACTAAATCAGCCCATTTTATTCCAGTTAGAGTGGACTACAGCTCTAAACAGTTGGCCAAGATCTACGTTAAGGAGATAGTAAGGCTACATGGGGTGCCACTTTCCATCATTTCGGATAGAGGTAAGCAATTCACTTTTAAATTTTAGGACAGGTTGCATGAAGAGTTGGGTACCCAACTCGCTTGTAGCACAGTCTTTCATCCTCAAACTTATAGACAATCAGAGGGGGCGATTCAGGTGCTTGAGGACATGTTGAGGGCATATGTGATCGACTTTGGTGGCCATTGGGACCAGCTCTTGCCGTTGTATGAGTTTTCATACAACAACAATTATTACTCTAGCATTAATATGGCTCCATTCTAGGCACTCTATAGGAGGAGGTGTAGATCGCCCATAGGATGGTTCAAGGCTAGTGATGTGAAGCCTTTGGGCACTGATTCGGTGAATGAAGCTCAGGAAAATATGAGGGATATGTCATTCAAGGTTGGTGAACAAGTTTTGTTGAAAGTGTCTCCTATGAAGGAAGTCATGAGGTTTGGCAAGAAGGGCAAGCTTAGCCCTCAATATATCGGTCCATTCGAGGTTCTTGACGATGTGGGTCGATTAGCGTACATGTTGGTATTGCCTCTAAGCTTGTCAAGTATCCATGCTTAATAGATACCATAGGTATGGGGATTAAATTATCAAGTGGGATTCAGTTTTGCTAGATA
Source organism: Capsicum rhomboideum (assembly GCA_031232105.1). NCBI lineage: Eukaryota > Viridiplantae > Streptophyta > Magnoliopsida > Solanales > Solanaceae > Capsicum > Capsicum rhomboideum. Next base: position 36,266,152 of record CP124716.1, read on the forward strand.
AGGATCTTACCTATGAGCAGGAGCCGGTTGCCATTCTTGATCGGGATGTCCAGAATTTGAGGATAAATGAGAATCAATCGGTAAAGGTCTAGTGGAAGCATCGTCCAGTTGAGGAAGCTACTTGGGAAATCAAGAACGACATGCGGGACAAGTACCCTTACTTGTTTGATGATACAGGTATTCTTTCTCTTCTTGACTAGGCACATTTTCCTTATTTGATCGTTTAAGGATGAATGATAGGTAAATTGGTATTTGTTGTAAAAACCCTTGTCGTCATTACGGGAAAGTCAACTGTGCAAAAATTTAGATTAAGTTTTTCCCCGAATTGAAAGTTAAAAATTTCAGACTAGGCTAGTCTTGGATGAAATTTGAGTGAGGTATGGTCTAGGGAAATATGGGAATGGATTGGGTAAATGTAATAAAGTTTAGCGTTATTTTATATTAGCTAAGATGATAAGAAACCCGTAGAAATTTTTGAAAGTGAATTCGGGTAAGTAGAACTCCCGATATCGAACTTGACGTAAAGGGGTTAGTCCGGAATGTCATGATTTGAGGGTGCATTGAGAAAAAGGCAAAGTTGGGAGCAATCTTGAGTTTCTACCTCGCCACATCCGCTATAGTAGGTGGCAGGCCACTATGGGGCTACCACTATAGCAAGCGGCTTCTGTTAAGTGATGCCGCTATAGCAGGATCGGGTTGCTATAGCAAGGTAAATTATTGTTTAATGCAAAAATTCTCCAAAAATGGTTTATTATTTTTAAACATGTTTTGGGAAGGGCTCTGGCGATTTAGGTCAATTTTCACCTATTTTCCACCAGAATTATTTGTAAAGGTAAGTTATTTATCCCCATTAACTAATTTTTCGATTCCTAAACCTTCGAATCACTAGTTTACGATCTTGGGGAGGGTTTAACTTGACCTAGCTTAATTTTTTGGTGCAAAGGGGTAAATTGGGTGTAAAACCTTTAGATTTTAGTTAAAAATTGATTATTTACTCCTGCATGACTATAATTCACTGTTGTAGCCATGAAATTGGCAGTATTAAGGTGAATTTATGGTAGGAAAAATCCTAGAATAGGTAGGATGATCATGAATTGGTCTTGGGGTTCGAGATTAGGTTGTAATCCTCGATATTATAGGTCATTTGATTGATTATGTGTTATATTCTTGTTTTTAAACCACAATCAAGCCGAGGTTGCAAGAAAAGGGAAAACTCAGGTTCAGTAAGGCATTTCAGGCTTGGATTGAGGTAGGTGATGGTTTAATGTAGTTGAAACTCAACTTGTGTTATATGTCCATGATAACTATTCCTTAGTATTGCTTGTATAATGTATATTCAAGAAAAGTGAATGACTATTTGATATCCTCGATGTTAATGGCATGCAATGAACTTATATGCAAAGTTTGTTGGTTGTTACAAGTGTTGTTTCTGTATTCATGATTATTGTGATATTTGTCATTATTATGGGATGTACCGGTATTTGGACTTCTTCACGGGATTGGTTAGTACAAGGTTAGCAGACACTTGATGTCTGAGATTTGGTACATGGACAAGAGCTCGTCCCCTATAGGTCATGACTAGTGGGTGACCATAAGACCCTTAGCATGTATGTACAAGGTACATGTGAGTATGATGGTTCCTTAAGTGAATCGGGAATTATGTATTTTCTTGATTTTAGTGGTTCCTTGAGTGAATCGGGCTTAAGTGTTGTCATTATTATATTGGTTCCTTGAGTGAACCGAGTTTATGTGCTTAATTACTAAGGGTGGTTTCCTTATGTAAATCAGGATGCATGATAAATTATCATTGTTGTTGTTATTGTTGATCCTTGAGTGGTTCGGGCTAGGTGCAAGTTGTGGCATAACTTTGTGTTGTCTATTACTTATGTAATTGGGACATGATTGATGTAATTGTTGCATTATAGTTGTTGACTTGGAGTCTTATTGGTGGTCATAGTTTGACTTGGCTTGTCACCCATGTTGACTCGTATTGACTAAACTTCACGATGTACTCGTTTATAAGATTAAGTGTTATGAACTTAAAGTAGAGTGGCATGATAGGTGTTCATGGTTGTCTTGTTGTACTATGTTATGATTGTGTGTTCATATTTCTCATTTTGGATTGGCCGATGACCCTACCAGTACATTGTTGTTTCTTATGTACTGATACTATACGTGCTCTTCTTTTTGTTGAGTACAAAGCATATTCCGGCGACTATTTCAAGACCTCAGTTATGATTTAGACCGTATTCAAACTCGAGGGTGATCTGCACCTTCTGGGCTACCATGAGTTTTTCACTTATTTTTTGTCCATTGTTTCGGACTTAGATATTACTTTGGTTTTGGGGTTGCATCCCTTTTTTGATAATTATTTGAGTTTTGGTATGATGACTTTCAGATTTTAGGGGATGGTTTATTCCGCATATCTTATTTTTACTCTTCATATGGATATTGGTTTTGCTATTGAGATTGGTTTAGTTGTCTATTTTCGGCTAAGTGTTGCATGGTTTATGGGGTTAGTTGGTTCTCCCACCGGAGGATTAGTGTAGGTGCCACTGACGATGGATTTTGGTCGTGACAGAAGCTTGGGAGGTTAAATATTAAGGAGTGTAGACTTTAGAACCATGCTTTTGTGGACAAAGCTACTGTGACAGTTAATAGTAAACAAAAACTCATTATGGGTTAAACAGGTGCATGTAGTGTTATGAATAAGGGGAGGATGTTTGGGGTCATATGGTTCCCTTGGATAGTAGCTGGTATTGGAGAAGAATTCACTCAATGAAAATGAAGGTGCAAAGTTGGTATATGCAGAATAGGTATCAACTGACCAAAGGGGGTGATTATATTATAACATGGAGTTATAAGGAACTGATAGAGAACCAGAAGAGACTAATTGAACTCATTTGAAGTGCAGCGGTATTGCCATAGCATAGGTTCATATTATGGTTAGTTGTCCAAGACAAGTTGTTAACTATAATGAGAATGTGCATAATGAATATCCCAATGGAGTGCAGTCTTCATGATACACAACTGCCAAAATCTGCAAAACATTTATTTAGTGAATGTCACTGGTTCATTGAAGTTAAGAGGGGAGTTGAGCCGTGGACAGGATTATTTATTCAATTTGGGGAACTAAAATCAATCTCGATAAAGATAAAAAGGAAGAAGTGACGGCAATTCAAGAAGGAAGTGATAGCAGCTACATGGGGGCAATGATCTATCATAGTTGAAGAGTCTGGAATTGGAAGATATTCAAAGACACAAATGTACAGGCTGCAGAAATACATACTCAGATTAGGAGGAAAATTTTAAAAAGAATAGACACATTTAGTTCATGTAGAAGAGCCAAATAGATGTAGAAGTTTTTTGCAAAAGTTGAAAATGTAACTAGCCTTTTGTTCTGTTGGAGGCTTGAGTTGCATGGTGTATGGTCAAGTGCTCTTTAGATATATCTCTTTGTTTCGTAATGATAATATTTACATTGTTTATTCAAAAAAAAAATATTATGTCATATAAATTGGGATAAAAAAATAGTATTTAAAGCTTAAAACCAAAAAAAGAAAGAACTCCCCCGTGTGACACAAATTAAAAGAAGTAGAAGCCGTGGCAGTAACTAATTGGCTGCAATACGAATAAACACGCAAAGGAGTCGGCGTTCCAGCCGTACTAAGCTTGAATCTTATTTAACAAAACAAAAAGGGTAAATCCCCAAAAGAAGGAAGGAGCGATTTTCCCGTTGTAACAAACGGCGGACCCGCCCCTACCAAATCCTAGCCTTCTCTCACTTCTTAATACTTAGCAGTTACGCTTTACCTCTTTTGACTCCCCCCAAGGAAAATCCGCCACACTTAACGACTGTTACAAGGTACAATTGGAATCTTCATTTTCAAGACAAATTCTCCTTTTGACTTGACTTTTATTGCTGAAATTTGATAAATTATTTTGGTAAATCAGATGGCGGAAGGAGGAAATCCGTCGAGGTATGTGAAGTTGACAAAAGATCAAGCGCCTCGCGAGGATATTAAGCCTGGAGAACTTAATCAGCCTATTGATGTCCCTCAGGTTTTAGTCTCTCTATCATCTCTTTCAATTTTTCGAAATCCTGTTGCGTGTAAATTTTTTTAGTCGTACATTTCTGACTTAGCTTAGTATACGTGCTGAAGCAGATAGCTAGGGTTAGATCAAAGTGATTAGGAGTATTCCGAAGGCATTTTGTGTGAAAATATTTCATACATCTTTCTTCATGGCTGCTGACCGGAAACTCAGTATGTTTGGTCACTGGTCTGGTAATACGATCCTGTTGTTGTTGCATTTGCTTGTAAGTTTTTTAATTAGCTAGCTTGCACACACCCAGGGCCGGCTCGACTATAAGGCAACTGAAGCAAGGGCTTGGAGCCCCCACTTTTTTCTAAACATGCATTCTCTCTTGTTTAAAGAAAAAATTTCATGTATTGATAAATTTGAAAGTCATAGTGTCGAATGTCATTTAATTCTGGAAAAATCCAAAGGTGATATTAGGGCTAAATACAATATAACATGGTAAGCAGTGATCATACATGTTGCCTTTGAATATGTTAATACAGTCCGTAAGTGTGGTTTAACTTGTTTGTAATTGTTACAGAAGGAAATTTAGCTGATCGTGAGAAGAGGCTTCTTGCAGTCTTTTCTTTTATTTTCCATATCTTTAGCATCTTCATATGCCTTTGCTATTTGTTATTTGAGTCCTTTCTCTAGAGCTAAAAGATAAGAGTAATTGGACTAGAGTGGTGTAATATTCATAATAAATATCACTATATCAAAAAGATCGATCGGTCAATCTTGACTTTTGGCCTTCTGTGATAAGCATCATAATTTATCTGAGAAGCTTTTTTTTATATATCCAAACTGGTGCAGCAGCTAATGCATATTGAGAGATGGTGCAAATCATATTGCAGGAAGGTTTAAGCAGCAGCGGAATTCAAATTTAAGTCGTAAAGTTGCTTCAAGTCTCTTGCATAGTGGATAATTTCTTATGGCTTGTTGTTAGCGAGTCTTGGTTGTTTTCTGTTCTGGTTTTCAATTTCCATGGTGTGGTTGTCTAGTTTTAGATAACATTCCAAAAAAGCTTTGGCAGCATGTGCTGGTGGCTGCCAGCTGAATGGTTAACTTATGCTGGAAGGTCTTGTAATAATTTCCAGGTGGCAAGAGTAGTTCAATACCCATTTCAATTTTCATCATAAATGTGCCAACCCCCCAACCCCAACCTCTTAGTTATGTTTCAATGATGCCACCCTTTCTCTTCATGTCCTTCTACTCTCCGAGTCTTTCTGTTTCTTGTCTTCTCTCACCTCTCATAAAATATTTCTGCTGCTCTCCCTCCCTGCTGCTGCAGTTACTGGTCTTGCCACTGTTCTTTTTTTACTCCATCTATAACCATCTTGTACTGCTTCCCCCCCTCAACCCTTAAAAAAAAAGGAGAGAGAAACTCCCACTATTTTTCTTCAATGATTTCTAATTTTAACTCACCAAAACTGTCTTATGCTTAGTGCGACATCAAAAACTTATTGCCATAGCATAGCTTTATATATTACTCAATTTTCCTTAATTAGTATCAGAATGGAATTCAAACTAGAGATTAGTGTTGTAGAAAGCCATTGCTTCGTCGCATAAGCCGCTTCATAGATGAAGCCATTTAAGTGAGGAGTTATCGCTGCATAAGTGAAGCTATGAACTTCAAATAATAACACGCAAAATGATCTCGACAAGAAGCGTTCGATTCTTGATTATAGGAGTTGGATTAATATTAGTGGGTTATTGTATATTAGACACCAAAGTTAGTTGTTTTAATTGCAGCTTGATCATTATAGTACTGAATTAATATATTGTTGGTACATTTTGATGTTGTGAATTGTGCTATTTACTTCTCGCTTTTCACTTCAAGTCCGAAGGACCCTTGTTACTCTTTTGTGCCTTGTGCCTTAACAACACTGCTATAGATTTTGACTTAGTTGCTATATTGTATCCCTAAGTAATTTTTGCTTTGGATAAAGTTAAAACTTTTTTAATAAATTGTACCAAGAAGGTACTACAAAAGTACAAAAGGGATCATCAGGTTGATCTTTGTAGTTAGAGCATCATAGCTTCCAAGAAATCCATAAGAAGGCTGGGTTGTCCAGCGTATTGTGTCTGCACCATGAATTCAGAGACTGTAGATATCTGTACTTTACAAAAGAAGAATGTTGCATCATTTCCTCGTATAATGTATATTCCTTTCCAACCATATGGTCCCCATGATTCATAATGGATAATGTTCGAAGTTTGATTCTTTCCCTTCTCAATCCTTTGTCCCTGCCAGTAAGTGAACTTTTCACATCTTGTGGCATCACCTATAATCTCCAAAAATATTCAAGAAGAAAGACCAAATCTGCCAAGAGAATTCACAACGAAGAAGGAGATGATTTTCCCATTGAATCTTCACACAAAAAAACACTTAGTTCAAAGTGAGTAAGCTCTTCTCTATAATGCTACTTGGATTAGACAAGCCCTCTTCTGGTGCTAACCATCCAAAGCAAGGCTTTGGGTACTGCCTTTGTTTTCCATAGTATTTGCCAAGGCGATAGAGTAGTATCTTCGTACTGAATAGCATCCGTCTTTGCTGGCTAACCAAAACTGAGAACCCATCTTGTTAACATCAAGAGAGATACGCCGCAAAGAATTCAATAGATGAGTTAATTTCATCCAATATCCATGCATTTAAACCCCTTTAAAATGTAACTGCCACTCTGGGAGAAATTGGAAATGGCATAGTAGATATGTGTGGTCATGACTCATGAGATGCATATATTGGGGACTTGTATCAAACTATATTAATATGCATCACGCGCAGGAATATACTTGCTGCTAAGCTATAGACAGCTATTCTGCTTATGGGAACATTTGGACAAATTTCTTTTTAGTTTTTCTAAAAATTTGCAAATTGGCTGGGTTAGCTGATTTTAGTGAAATATTGGCTGACTATATTGCTTCCTTTTACAAACTTCACCGTTTAGTACTCCTTCATCTTGCTTTCTATTGCAAATGTCATGTGTCATCCACTTCATTGGGCAGTTAACTGTTCGGAAGTGCCATGAGTGTGGACAAGCTTTGCCTGAGAGTTTTGAGCCTCCTGCTGACGAGCCTTGGACAACTGGGATTTTTGGATGTGCAGAGGACAAAGATAGTTGTAAGTTTTTCTTTAAAAAAATTTAGCATTGCACTATAAATAATTGGCTGTCTTCTCAGGTGTTGTTTAGTATCTACTTGTTGCACTATTGCTGAGGCTTGAAATGACACTGGGAATGATTAATGGCATCTGAAACTGACATTATGTCATATAACTTTGGAAGTGTTAATCTTTGTATTCTTCCAACTTAGCCCGATTTGTCTGCAATATATATTTGCATCTAATCGCTTATAAGTGTTCTATAGTGCAATTTTTTAATTTGGAGTTATTTCGTTTTTTGCAAGCAACAGTTATTGCTTGTCTGCTACAGAAAGCTGTAACGACTCATGATTAATAATGTCTAAAACAGCTAATGTTTTTGTTAAACCAAAACTAAGGTGATTTTTCGATCACCCAAGCGTGTGTTCTAGTAGTCAGTGGAAGGTGAAACCCTTGGAGACCAGGTTCAAATCTTAGCATAGACAAAAAACACTAGGTGATTTCTTCTCATTTGCCCAAGCCTTGGTGAGCGAGTTACTTGGTACCTGTGTTGGTGGGAGATACAGGTACTTGCTGGAATAATCAAGGTGCATGAAAGCTGACTCGGACAACACCATTATCGAAAAAAATAAAAAGAGAAAGGTGGTCTTTCTGAGACTAAAATCCTCCAGATCCAATTATGGCTGATCAAGTGTGATTATTTTGTGTGTCTTGTAAATGGCTGGCGGTTTCACATTAGTTCGGTATGTGACCTTGATCTTAATGACCAATCTGGTTTTCGGTTACTATGTACACTTTAAACTGGTCTTAAGAGATGAAATCTAGGGCTAAAGCTGCTAATTGTTTTATCTTTTCACTAATTCATCTGAAATAGATTTGGTACTATACAAGCTGGATGATCACTCTTTCTAGTATAGCGACATTAATCTTCAACTAGTGCTCAGAACCTTTTTAACCTGCAAATAATCTGTTTTCGTTAAGCTAGTGTTGTGTTCGTTTACTATTTTGCTGGGTTTGATTTTTGGCATTCCCTTGCATCTCTGAGTAAATATGTGCATCACATTCTTGATTATGAGGTATGTATTTTTTTGTCAGTTATGTACCACACTTGCTTCTTCTAACACTAATTGTTAATTACTTATATAGGCTGGAGAGGACTTTTCTGTCCATGTGTCTTGTTTGGGCATAATGTTGAGAGCCTAAGGGAAGATACTCCTTGGTCTACTCCTTGCATTTGTCATGCCATTTTCATTGAGGGTGGAATTGCTGTTGCGGCTGCAACAGCAGCATTTCATTGTATTGATCCATTCCTCATGTGTGAAGGCTTATTATTTAGTTGGTGGGTGTGTGGCATATACACTGGTCTGGTTCGTCAGTCACTGCAGAAGAAGTATCATCTCAAGGTAGTCATTTTCTTCCGTATCATACCCGATATTATGCGTAATGGGATTCAATTTCTGTACTCATGGCCTTGATTAATTTGATTGACAGTTATTTATATGCACCAAAGTAAAAAAAGAACCTGTGACTTCATTTTAGCCAAATTTTGCGTTGATAATTTTTGTAGGCGCTTTGGACTTGTACCGTCTCAACACACAAAGGAACTGTAATTTCTTGTGGTGTTCTGAGAAAAACATTTTAAAGTATTATCATTGATGATTAGATTTAATGTGTTTCCAGTGAGAATGCAAATTGACATCTCATCAATTCATCCTGAATTTACTGCCAGGCCATGAGACGGATTTCATTCTCCAGCTAATATTCCAAATGTGCAGAGTAACATGCCTTTGTGTCAGATTTACCTTGTGTTATTTGCTAATTTCTTAACATGCAGAATTCGCCCTGCGACCCCTGCATGGTGCATTGCTGCCTGCACTGGTGTGCCTTGTGCCAGGAGCACCGGGAGATGAAGAGTCGTCTGTCAGATAATGTTGCCATGCAAATGACAATAGTTAACCCTCCACCTGTTCAGGAGATGAGTACTGCTGTCGACAACCGAGAATCTGGTCCATCCTCTGCAAATGGGGTCAATCAAACTAACCTTGAGATGCAAGCTCTATAAAAGTTGTTCGTCAAATTTCTAAATCAGGTATAGTTCAAACAGGGCGTTTTTTGCTACAGGCACAGTCAGATTTGAAGCTATGTTTATACAGATCAAAATGGAAAAGTTGTCTTTTTTAAGGGGTGTGGTTCATCATGCATATAAGATTTTGTGGTGAAATGTGGTGTTTCGTGTTCAGGAAAGAAGTTAGTGGAGGAGCTTTTTAGACGCACAAATTAGGCCATTATATAATTTATTTTGTTATCTGCTTAAAATGTTTAGAACGTCCTGCACTATTTTTCGGAAGTTCTTGAACTACATGTCAGAAGTACACCCAATCAATTCTCTTTTGTTCTTTTTTTTTTTTTTTTTTTTTTAAACACGTTCATAATTTCATATACTGTGGTTTCGAATCGTGTGATATATTTAGTTTCTTTTTCACTTGCCTCATTATTGCCGCTGCCCCCAACCTCTTCTGATCCCCCTCTCCCCCTCTTCCTGAGAAGAGTACCAGGGAAAATAGAACTATTTATAGATTTTGCGCAGGCGTTAAGTTCCATACGTACCACCAAATGATCACACAAGTTGTTGACCTCCTCTAAAAACAAATTGTCGACCTCTTTTTGCCAACAAAACGCACTTAATTATTAGTAATATCTTTTATATCCCGTGTATTCTCTAACACTCTATTTTCTTATGGACCTATTGAGGAGTGTTACATCTAGTATTTTACATTAAAGGGGAACATTGTTAAAAGCATTATTATGTAGTACATTCACTGAACTCTTGTGTTTGTTAATTCAGTTGACTGCACAATTATTGTATCCTTTTATTTGTAATTATCCGATAAATATATGCTAATAAACACTTCAAAGTTCAACAAAGACTTGTTTTCAAGATAACAAGGGGTTCTTTAAATGGTAAGTATCTTCCATCTACAACTTTAAAGTTATGGGTTTGAGCCATCAGGGGAAAAAAAAGATTATCGCTTCGAGGCTCGAGCCACCAAGGGAGAAAAAATGTGGGAGCTCTTATGGAGGGATTAAAAAAAGGACTTGTTTTCAAGAAAAGAGAAATAACCAAATAGTATGTTAAACATGACCCATAGAAAGGAATGTTATACCTTTAATTCTTTGTTTGGTTATAAAGTGTGGGATAACTTGTCGAAGGATTAATAATTAGTACTAGAATAAGTTATCCGTACATGTGGGTGGAATAGTAATTCTGGGATAACTTATTCCGGGATAAAATGTGTAAAATAACAAAAGTACCTCCTTAAATCCTCTTTTATACATCACTTTTCACATCCATGTATATTCATATAATTTTTAATACCATTTATAATAACATTCACAACCTTCACTATGCATTATTTTTTTGATAATATATGTTTTCATTAAAAAATTATAATATATAAATATAATTTTTATTTATAAATATATGTTGAATGAATAACAAGAGCTTGCAAAGAAAATATTAAAAAAAAAAAAAAAGTAGGGTGGAGGATATTTTGATAAACAAACAACTTATTCTTAGAAATTATGCAATGCATATTAGTTTGAATATGACAAACCAAACACTCAATAAGAAATAATCCCAGCATAACTTATCTCATGGAACTCTTTTGATTTTTAATAGAATTTAAGTTAACTTGGCTGTTTCTTTACAAGATGAAGTATATTGATTAATCAAATAATTAAAATATTAGTAGGAATAATAAGAATCTTTATAGGATAACTTATTTGCCTCCTAAAGGCTAAAGATATACTATACTCTAAAGAAAGGATGCTCGAGAAAGTTTAGATCGTCCAAGTCCCAAACATATTTGGACTGGGAGACACGATTAAGTGATGATGTCTAAATAGTGTATACTCCTCCATCTAGGATTATAATTTATTCAGGTATTATATTATAAATAAAGGTCCATAAATCTTACAATGGCTATATAACTAACATCATTATACTGTCTTCAATAATCCTTTGGAAGTCCATCATGATCATCAGTTTGAGTTCTTGAGTTTTGGCTATCCCACCAAGAAGTCCATGTGCGAAATATAGTAATTCTAAACGTTACAGACATAACCATATATATAGTGAATGTGATCCCTGCAATATCGAAGATGTAACAATTTTTGCAGAAGAAGGTATAGTGGAGTTCGTTAGGAAGAAAAAGCCAAAGAGGAGAAGCAGCATCACAGAACTAATGAACTCTGTTGAGTGTTTTCAGTTTTTGAAGCTCCTTTTACGTATCGACTAGCAACTCCAACTATTCCTATAGTTTTTAGTATTTCTTGTCTTTTTATGTAAGAAATAAAAGCTATGTACTGTTATGTCACTAATTAAATAATGTTGTATGTGTTTGGGCTAATTTTATTTGCTTTTTTCATTGTTTGGAGTTTGGACAAACAATTGCTGTTCATGATGCTAAGTGTTGATTAACTACGTGTATTTAATTATATTTATTAGTTCTCGGCTTCTCACGTCTCTCTCCAATTCTATATTGGATGAATTCTTTGATCGTACCTAACGGAACTCGATCACCAGAACTTCGAAGGTAAAGACTCTTATGAGATCAGAGGATTAAATAGGTTAACGGGTTAAGGTAGATACAAAATTATGAGTGATGAAATATATATGGTTAAACACTTATAGTGGTGTACATGGATCGAGTTGGTTCGAATTTTTAAAATATCAAATCAAACTATTTATGTCGGGTTTTAAAATCTATAAACCAAACCATACTAATAAAATTGAACGGAGGGAGTACATTCACTTTTGTGTTTGTCAATTCAGACGAATGTGCATTCTCTAGCCTTTAATTTCTAACTAGAAAACTTGACCGCGCTTCGTGCAATAATAAAAGAGTATTAAATTTACGTGATGATTTTGCCTAGTATCAAAATATTAAAATTATAAAAAAGATAAATTTTAGTAAGATTAAAAGATATTAAAAATATTTCAACCTTAATTAACTAAAATAAAAGGGCATTATACGGGAAGAGTGAATGAACAATTGAAATAGATTTATTTTTTGTTCATTAATTAATAAGGAAAAGGCGAAGTCTAATAATAATCTAGTCTTTTAGTCTTCTCTTAATAACTTTTCGGAGTACTAATCGATCTCATTGACTGATATTTAATACTCTCTTTTGATAAAGGATTTATGGATAGAATAACACCTTTTACCACTTTCTTATTTCATAATCTGGAAATTTATTTTTTCTATTATCTCACAAATTGTAATTAAAAAACCAAAATAAAAAATAAGAAACAAAACCAATCAATCATAATGCCATCTTAAACACACTCACAACACAAGTCACATTCGTATATATATATATACACACACGTCACTGACATCCACATTCTTGACAGGCACACACTTCTTGGCACAATTTGATTATTCACACAGAGAGAAGTGAGTACTCACTTTTTCCGTAGCAGTGCAATTTTAACTTGCCACAAATATTCACACACTCCTCTCACTGATATATATATATATATATATTTGAAATTACCTGGACAAATTAAATCTGAAAAGAGGCCACATAATACCACACTTCATTGCTCGAACTCTTTAAAAATATGAACGCCTACGTATCGGATCCTTCAAAAGTAGTGTAATTTTGGAGAATACATCAACATTTTTGAAGAGTTCAGGCAACATAAATACCACACACAGATGATACATTTCAAACACAATTTCACACTTTCGGTCTATATATAAAGATCGACAGTACTTTCAGATATGTGCTCACCATGTTGAAGAATAATAGTCTCACCAAAATGGAAGTCAAATAAAGAAAGTCCGGAGATACTGAAATAATGGATGCTCCGGCATACCTATTGGTGTTGCCGGTGGTGTCAAGAGGTCCGTCGACGCCAACCTGCAACTTCGCCTTCACAACACCAACCATTTGTTTCTCCGTTCACTTATCCAATCTTTTCTTTTTTGGTAATAAACGGTATTTATATTAAACAGAACAAACATAATTAGAGTCCATTAGCCCGAAGGCCATGGATAGCAGTATTTGCCACTTGGGGGCCGATATTGTTAATATTACAGACCGAAATTCTCCTAGAGAAAGTAGTTCCTACGATGTCTGCATTAACATAATTTAGTACAAACATAGGAGGAACTAATAAGGACAACAGTGTCCCCAAAGCGTGGAATATTTGCACCTTCTTTAGCTAGCTTGTCCGCCACTTTGTTCTGCTCCCGAAACACATGTGTTGGAAGGTCCCTCATCTCTAGCCTTTGCATTAATGACCTGCAATTAAGGATTAGATTATGATAAGGAATATGGTCATTAGTTAGCATGTGAATTGCCTCTAAAGAGACTATATTGATCACCAAAGGTCTAAGATTCCTTTCCACTACAAGCCTTCTAAGAGCTTGGAGCTCTGCTAAAGCTGGGGAAGTGAGGGAGTTACTTTCCATGAACCCAACGACCCAATTTCCTCTATGGTCTCTTATCACTCCACCCAGTCCACCTATACCCGGCCCGGTGCATTCTTAACTGCCCCGTCTGTGTTGACGTTTGAAGGTCCCATTTATGGGTGCATCCCACTTAACATGGATGGAGGTGGTAGGTTGTTTGATATGTTGCCCTTTATCAGTTAAGAGTAGGAATTCAGTAGCTTGCGCTATCGCAAGGTCATGGGAGATGGTTTCCTTTTTTTGGTTGAAAAGGTGATCATTCCTTTTCAACCAAATGGGACAAGGACATCCCATGATAGCCAGGCATTGAAAGGCTTGCTTTCAGGTCAGTCCATAGTTTGGTCCAATTGGCAGTGTTTACGATGGACATGTCTATGGACAGGTTGGAAGAGCTTTTATTACCAACATTGTATCAAAAGGAAAGGGCATTTGGGCATGTAAAGAAGATGTGGTCCAGAGTTTCATGGTTAGACAAGCATAATATAATTTGCAAAATCATCATTTTCCTTCCATTTATTACCCGAAAACGAGAGGTTTTTGAAATTGAAACTTTTTTACTCATTCAATTCTTTTCTTTTTCTGAATGTCTAATCCTAATGAATTTAGAATAGTTTTAATGCAGGAAAATAACATTTTCTTTACCTGAAAATTCAATGCAGAAATAGTTTTTCCTTTAACAATCAATACACATAATAAGCCTTTATTTAAATAACATTGGAAGGGAGAAGTTGATGAAAAATGGGCAAAAATCTCACAAAAAAGATAAATAGTAATGTTGGTTATAGAGAGGTGTCACATCACCTTGTTTATGTCCATTTTTACATATAATAACAATGAAAGATCATATATTTTAAATGCAAATCCTAATTAGCATTTAAAATTATGGAAGAAGGTGAATGATGAAAAAATCTTATTAGTACAAAAAATAATAACTCATGTGCAAAGACCCTTTCATCCATAGGTGGAGCACTTATACTAAAAGCACAAAATACTGATAGTAACAAAATCAACTCAAGATCTCCAGGATAGTTATGAACTCATAATTCATTCATCTATTTTCAATCTGATAGATGGCCGATCACGTACGATATGTGTAGACCAGTGCAATAAACAAATTATTGGCTATTGACACCACGAATTGATGATAAGAAGTTGATAACTTGTTCAAACTTGCAGCCAACAATGTCCCAAAGCCTTTTTAGGAACCTCAATTCATCAAAAACTTATGAAAAATCACAATAAAGTTTCCTCCGAAAAAAAAAAAGACAGACAAATGAAGTTAAAAACATTTCTAATATAAAATAATAAACAAAGAAGAAATGAAACAAAAAAAAAACAAAAAGAACAGATGCACGATGCATGAAATACCATCTAACTACCTAAATTATAAGAGAAATGAGGTACCTTTTCCATGTGCTAATAAATTCCAGCAAAGTCAATTTAGTCACATTAGATAATTAGGCCTATGTTCAATTTGTTTTCATTTTACCTGATATATAAGGAATTCTATCTGAAACAGTTTCAGAGGAAGGGAAAAGGTGTAATTGAGAGAATAAAGTGGTGTGCTTAAGAAAATTAAAGAGTGACTGTTGGTTAAAATTAATATTCTCAATTTGATAATGAGGAGATGGCACGATGGACAGACTATGAAGTTGATGGGGGCTTTTCAATTCTAATAGCTTAATTACAATAATTATTAATCACATTCAATAAATAAGGTAGTGTATTGTTTAATCCTTTAAGTAGAAAATAAAGGGAAAATAGGAAAAATTTCAAAAAAAAAAAAAAGGAGAAAAAAAATAAATATGAATGGAGGTCATAAAAAGATTTCACATCACCTTAACTTGATTCTCCTTTATTATTAATGTGTTGATTGATTGATTATCCAATAAAAGGATGATAACACTTAAAAGTGAAACAAGGACTTGTTATTTTTTTACAACAAACAATCTTACTATATTAATGCCTAAAGGGTCTTAAAGAGTTAAAAGTTATAGGAACATCATTTACAATTCAATTACGAAAAGCAAAAACCCAAACAACTTAAGACTTGGCTAGATTGTGCACTAGCATATTTCAAGAGCTAGGAATATGTATAACATGAATATGTACAACATGTACATCTTCAAAGAAATTCATAAACTTTCAAATATCTTCACAAATAGTTTCTATCTCCAATGAAGCTACGTTCCTTTTCAGTATTATATTTACCACATTTTTTGCATCAAACAAGATTTCCATCTTTAACTATTCACTTTCATAGTATTTTCCAATGTTGCATGAATTGTTAATGCTTCAGCAGTGATGGCCTTCCCAATAGATTGAATTGGACTACCTAGAATTTTAAAAACTAGTCTTAGGGTACGCGTCTCACATGTGTACTTCGTTTAATGAGTTCAATTTGATAAAATTACTTTGATATTACAAAAGAAAATATGTCTGGATTAATAAGTAAATTGATGGTTTTATTAAATACGAAAACCACTTAAACAGAAAATTAATATATTCATACAAAACCATATAAAACCATTAAAAACAAACTTTAAACTAATAAAGAAAAATTACCAAGGTTATAGAATGACACCCCAAACACTAGAAGAGAAGCACTTGAAAACCAAAAGGTGTAAAATAATATATATTAAGACCATTCGACTACAAATATAATTGATATACTTTACGTAGAATGTGGAATATATATAATTAAATCTAACTCAAATTTTTGAAATGCTACAATTTTATAGTAAAAAAAAATAGGAAAATAAAAAACCTTGTATTAATTGGTCCTCCTTGATAAGAAAGATCTTCCTTTTTTGAAGTCGAAAAAGATCCGGTCAAGTACAAGTCTGTCAAATAATATCGGTGGAATACATAAGTGGCCCCCTGAACTTGTGAGTTTTTTCCGTGTTGGCTCCTTAATAAGGCCATGTTCCTATTGAACCCCTGAACCCCTCATGAAGTGTGTCTATTAAGCCCATCCGTCTGACCTGGCACATATCATGTGTTTCACATTTGTTGAGCGCGTGAAACATAAAAAAAATACTGATGTGGATTTGGCAACAATAATATTTCCCCCTTATAACGATTTAGCCCTAACTTTTCATTTAATAAAAAATTCTCTATCCATGTCAGCACCTTCTCCGCCGTCCATCACCATCCTTACCATCACTCGGGCACCACTCACGATTCCCCTTTCCCTATCTATTCTTCTTCCATCTCACCATTTTATTCAACAGATTAGGCCACTATTTTTCTTCAACATTTGGCTAGTTTTTCCTATAGATTCTAGCCTCCTCCTCCTATTACTTCTTCTGCATAATTTTTTTCCTCCAAAATTCAGCCATACTTTTCAACAAATTTCACTATTTTTTTACTACGTTACGACTATGACACAATAAGAGGAAGTCAACGGCATTTAATGGAGAAGACGAAAAAATTTTGTCATTCAAATTCACAGAAAGCTGTGATATTCAAATCCAAATTCATAGAATCTGATATGATTTTCTTGGATCAAATCAAAGCAAGCCTTGTTTATTGAGAATTGGGCAAAACGGAAGCTTTAAAGAAATGTGATGAAGTGGGACAAAACAATATTGAATTGATGAAGGTGAGGAGAAAAAAACGGGGAAGGGAAATTGTTGTTGGTTTTATCTGCCATTGTTGTAGGCACCCAGAAGATAGATTTTTCACCGGTCAATGTTTTTCTTTTAGATTTTGATTTCTGTCTTAATTGATGTGTCATAAAACCATTGGTTTCATTTGTCATGTAAGGAGTGAGTACCATTATGTAACATCCCGTACCTTCCTAACCCTACTTGACGACGTTGAACAATGCTTACATAGGTGTCGAGAGCCATACATATGTATTTTGTAATGTTATTGATGAGATAAGTGCATTTGGCCCTCGTATATGTGATTAAACCTTCGTAGGAGGTGTTTTGTGATTTCCGTGAAGCATTTGTGGGGTTCAAAATGAGGCTAAGAGTACCTCTAAACAAAGGATATTAAGGGTAAGAAGTAAGCTAAAGAATAGGACTTGAAGGATCTAATCAAACCCGCGAAGAAAAGTCGAAAAACGGAATTTTTTGAAAAACTAAGTGTGGGGCGTGCCAGAGGGAGTGCCATGCCTCTTTGGGCCAAATTTTTGTGCCCATAGGCAGTAAGCTGGCGCGCCCAAGGGCGTGCCACGCTGGTTTTGCCACTTTTTCAAAGTTGGAAATTTTCTTAAGTTCCAAGGGTGCCCGGAGACGTACCGAGCCGATTTTTGCCACGTTTCTTCTACAACCATGAGCATATACATGAAATAAGTAAAGTATTATATTGGTATGATAAAATTACTTGATAACGAATTTGGCATCAAAATGACGGTTTTACCCTTATAGTCAAAATAGGCCATAAGTGGCTAGAATCACTTGTTTTTGGGATTGAGGCTACGGATATGAATAGCGTGAGTGAGACTATTGTTGTAAAATGTATGAGATGATTTATACATGATAAATTATTGATTTTATTGGGTTAAGTGAATTGGGCCCAAAAAGGACCCAAAAATGAAAAGAAGACATGGGTCAAATGACCCATTCTTGCCTTGACCTTCTAGAACCCAACATTTAATGTCATAGAGTGGCTAAGTATGGACTTAAAAGCTTATAAAAGGGACCAAAAATCTTATTTTTATTCTACACAAGTCTCATGCCTTTTTAGACCAAAAGAAGATATTTGCTCTCAAACCCTAAAGACTCAAAGCCAATTTTTGGAGCAAGATCATCACTTTTCAAGCTTGGGTAAGTGATTATTGTTATGGATTAATATATTATATCCATGAGAGAGTATGTAAATCATGTTGGTTGTGCTTGGAAATGTTGGACATGGTACTTTGTGTTTTTATATAAGATTTGTGATCCATGAGATTCAAGATTGAATTATGACTTGTGCCTTTGATGAAAGAGCATGGTATGGATAAAATATGGACATGTATGGTGTGATTTTGGTTATTAAACTTGTTATTTTTCTATAGGTGTAAATTGTGGGATTTTGGCCGATATGTGCTATGAGGTGTATTAAGGTAAGTTGATGGATTATTTGTGATGTGGTGTGGATAAGAAAGTGTAAAGGAGAAGTGTTGTGGTGAAATGTATTGATTATCATGTATTGGTCAATGTATGGAATATTGGGGGATTTTTGGAATAATAATTTCTTCAATGGTTTTGTCAAGGGGAAATGGCATGTGTAAAGGCAAACATGTAACTCATTGATGTCATATGCATTGGTAAAGTAGTTGGTGGTTAATGTAAATCCCGTTATATATTTGTGTTGTAGAGTGACACATAAAGAAGGAGCGGGACATTGTATGCACATCTAAGGTTGTATATTCGTATTGAGAATACAAGGTATGTAAGGTTACTCTGTCCGTATCTTTTGCGGCAAATAGTATTCACATTGACATTACGCTTGTTCCATCCCGAAATGTGCTAAGTTATCCTATATCCGGTTATCCATGGTCATTGTCATATATTTTCTACTCATTGATCATTTGTGAATCTCATGTCTCATATTTATTGACTAATGTCCAAAAGCCCAATACGGTTATGTTCCAATGTTCTAATGGTGATTAGACTCATGTCTCTTGTTCATGGATTATTGTCCAATGGTTCTAATGGTGTTATGGTTCTAATAATGTTATGTTTCCAATAATGTTTATTTACATGTCTCTCACTCATTGGTTAATGATCCAAAGCTTAAAGTTAAGTTGTGACTATCATGGTTGCAATCTCAAAGTAAAGATTAAAGTAATGTATATGTGGTCAATGATCAAGTATGGGTGGCAGCTTTGGGGGCGAAATGCCTAGCTCAAGCCGATCCCAAATCAGGGGGCAGTCCTAGGGGCATAAGCCTAGCTCAGACCGATCCTGACAGGGGGCAGCTCTAGGGGTAATAACCTAGCTCGAGCCGAACCTGAAATGTTGGTGTGGGTGGCAGCTCTAGAGGTAATAACACCTAGCTCGAGCCAATCCCGATATATACTGATTCATAGGGTGGCAGCTCTAGGGGCATAAGCCTAGCTCGAGCCGATCCCCATATAACATGATGTTATGTTAAAACCCACTATTCAGTCGGGGCCCGGGTATCACAGGTCACAGTCAAAGATGAATAATCACAGAAGCAAAGATACAAAGAAAGTAATGAAAGCAAAATACATGGTTTCCAAAGTACAGAATAGTGACTCATCTACATTGTGACTTATCTATATTAGTTATGCATTTGAACTTGAGTTCTTGACATATTTTCATATCTTATAAGTTTCATATGGCCTTACATACTCAGTACATTCTTCGTACTGACCCCTCTTGGGGAATTTACCTTACTTGCTGCAGGCGCAGGTACTAGTAGGACTCCACAGTAGGTTGCCAGTTGTTGCAGATCTTTGGTGAGCTCCAGTTAGTTCGGGGCTTCTCCGAGTCACAGTTGTACATAAGTTTTGGTGTTGTACATATTGTATAAAGCGGGAACTTGTCCCGACTTTTAGTTCATTTTGGTCAATGCATTTGTTAGAGGCTTTTGTAGACGGATGTGGGTGTATAAACGTAAAAGGTATATGTCGTTTTTGACTTGGTGGCCTCAACGGCCAAGTTTCGCATATGTATATATATATCATGTTCCATGAACTCCATTGTTGGTATCTAAAGCTATTATGTGATTATGGGTTTCTTATGGAATGCGTATGATTGGATAGAGGCAAAGCTTGGTTCTCTCGGGCCTTGTCGGCTACGAGTGCCAATCCGTCCCGATGGGATTCGGGGCGTGACACATTAACGCACTTTACTTTGTTTGACACTGCCAAATATGTGTTCAATAGGCACATTTTCTATCCACATAAAGTGTTCAATAGGTACAACCTTTAATTTAGGTGTCTAAATGAAAAATTCGTACAAGTTTAAGGGGCTATTTATGTATTCCGCCAATAATATCCAATGGACTTGTAGATCCATGCCATGTGTACCATAAAATAATTTATGGTTGAGATCTATTTCAATACATATACACTTAAAAAAAGAATTAACAATGGTAAAAATCACTAACCATAGTTAACTTATGGTACTTGAGAATGTACCAAACAACGCTTGTACCTAGTTATTTATTTCATGCGACTATGTATTTTCTAACCTGGCACCTTTTCTTGTTGGGGCGATGTGGACAATATTTTTCCCAACTTTTTTAACCCACCAAAAAAAATTTTCTTTTTGTAAAGATTATACTTATCACTAATTATTTTTTATAAATATCTTTTCTCTTCTCCTAAGCAATCCAATTCATCGCCACATAGAAACAGTAACTCTTCGAGGTACAAGATTTTTTTTTCTTTTAATGTTTGTTTGACCCATTTTAAGTTTGATTTATTTATTTATTCTAAATTTGATTATTTGATGTTTGTTTGATCTTGTATTATATATTTTAACAATGGTCTAAAAAGCTCCAACAAGAAGGTTGCACTGTAATTTTTTAAACGTCACAATACATTTGAAAAAATGGGTCAAAATGTAATTTTTTTAGTTGTTTGGTACTTTCTCAAGTGTCATAAGTTAACTATGGTAGTGATTTTTGCCATTTTAAAAAAAATTTATGAGTATATATATTTTTAGATAGATCTCAACTATAAATTATTTTATGGTACACATGGCATGAATCTACAAGGTCATTGGATATTACTTGACAGAATTATGCTTGACTGGATCTTTTTGGACAATATCTTCATCTCATTCTAGTTCTGAAAATAAGAAGAGAAGACGTAAAATATGTGTAAATTAGATTTAAATACGATTATATCACCAAACGTAAAATAAATATTCATCAAAATAGAGCATCATTCTTCAATAATCGGAAAAAAAACTAAGAAATTGAATATCAAAATAAAGAAAACAAATTAAAATAATATAGAGAACAAACAATTGCATATATGCTAAAAATATGTTAAATTAATTTAATCAATTGATCTACATATGAGTGATATACAAAAAAAAGTATCAATTGAGAGAATAATTTCTCCTAAAAGGAAAAGGATCCTCAATTTATAAAAGTAGAAAACCTTTTCCCCTCAAAAAAAGGATTATCTAAATATGAAAAAATTTATTTTACATTTTTGGAAAAAGTGAAAGTCAATTATGTTAAACTCTTTTCCCTTCCTTCAAAGGTAAAAGTCAAATATAATTAAAAAATTAAGGCCAATCCTAATACCTGCATCAAACAATTGGGTACGAAAATATATAGACTGTTATAAAACTATATATATAAGGAATAAGGAGCAATGACCTAGAATAGAATGGAGTAGTAATATGTATTGTTAATTCTTATCTTAACAAAAAAATCAAATACTAAGTCTAAGACTTATATTTATAGCATATGGTACAAACGGTGGCTAATGACAAGGTTTACACTTGTCATTAGTCTTAGCCACGTGGCTAGACACTTGTTACATAACACTCCCCCTTGGATAGCCACGTAAAAGAAAATCTATTGGATACGCATTTGATTGTTGCCTCATTAAAAACCTTACCAGGAAAACACAGTGGGATAAAACCTTGGTTAAGGAAAAAAAGAGTACAGCTCGTATTCTTACTCCCCCTGATGAAGACCCCGATTCAAATGGCTCAGTCTTCGCATTCCAATCTTGTGTACCATCTTCTCCAGAGTTGAAGTTGGTAAAGATTTAGTGAACAAATCTGCTGGATTGTCACTTGAACGGATTTGTTGTACATCAATATCACCATTCTTCTGGATATCGTTTGTGAAGAATAGCTTTGGCGAGATGTGTTTTGTTCTATCGCCCTTTATAAAGCCTCCCTTTAATTGAGCTATGCATGCTACATTGTCTTCAAATAGAATTGTGGGTACCTTGATATCACATTTCAGTCCACATCTCTCCTTGATATAATGTATCACCGATCTCAACCATACACATTCTCTACTTGCTTCATGGATAGCTATTATCTCAGCATGATTTGAAGAAGTAGCAACAATAGATTGTTTTGTAGATCGTCATGATATGGCAGTACCTCCGTATGTACACACATAGCCTGTTTGAGATCGAGCTTTATGTGGGTCAGATAAATAACCTGCATCTGCATGACCAACAAGATCTACACTATCTTTGTTAGTATAAAACAGACCCATATCACTAGTCCTCTTTAAATATCGCAATATGTGCTTAACTCCGTTCTGGTGCCTTCGCGTAGGAGAAGAACTATACCTTGCTAGTAAATTAACGAAAAAGAATATATCAGGCCTTGTGGCATTAGCAAGATACATAAGTGTACCAATAGCACTGAGATATGGTACTTCGGGACCAAGAATCTCTTCACCCTTTTCTGGAGGTCGAAATAGATCTTTATTCACTTCAGTTGATCGAACAACCATTGGAGTACTTAATGGATGTGCTTTATCCATGTAAAATCGTTTCAGTACCTTCTCAGTATAGAAAGATTGGTGGATGAATACCCCGTCTGTTAAATGTTCAATTTGCAAACCAAGACAAAGTTTTGTCTTTCCAAGGTATTTCATCTCAAATTCTTTCTTTAGATATTCTATTGCCTTTTGAACCTCTTTTGGAGTTCCAATGAGATTTATGTCGTCAACATAAACAGTGAGTATAACAGATTTTGAGGTTGTTTTCTTAATAAAAATACAAGGACAAATGACATCATTTGTGTAACCTTCATTTATCAAGTACTCACTAAGGCGATTATACTATATACGCCCTGATTGTTTTAGACCATACAACGATCTTTGTAATCTTATTGAATACATTTCCCGAGGCTTTGAATTGTATGCTTCAGGCATCTTTAATCCTTCTGGGATTTTCATATAAATTTCATTATCAAGTGAACCATAAAGATAAGTCGTAACCACATCCATTAGATGTATTTCAAGATTTTCACATACAGCTAGACCGATGAGATATCGAAATGTTATTGCATCCATAACAGGTGAATATGTTTCTTCATAGTCAACTCCGGGTCTTTGATAGAATCCTTGTGCAACAAGGCGTGCCTTGTATCTTACCACTTCATTTCTCTCATTTCTCTTACGTACAAAGACCCATTTATGGCCAACTGGCTTTATACCATCAGGGGTTCGGACGACAGGTCCAAAAACCTCACGTTTAGTAAGTGAGTTCAATTCTGATTGAATTGCCTCTCAACATTTTAACCAATCATTTCTTCGTCTACATTCTTCGACAGATAGATGTTCAATGTCCTCACTGTCTTTCATATATTTAGTGCGAAATTATATGCAAAAATATTATCCACCATAATTTTTTATCGTTCTAAATTTATCTCATCACCGGTTGAATTCATTGAAAGTTCTTCATTTACTTGAATCTCGGGTTCACTGATTTTTTGGGAATATCAGGATTAATAAGATCTTGAATCTCTTCATGAGATCCTTCTATAGTGTCATTTTTATTATCTTTCGTGCTTCTTTTTCCAGGATTTTGATCTTTTGAACCCAATGGTCTCCCACGCTTCAGGCGTGTTCGGGATTCAGAAGATATGACACTAGTAGATGGTCCATTCGGGACATCAATTCGGACAGGAACATTCGATGCAGGGATATGTGACTTAGTTATCCTTTTCAAATTAGTAAATGCATCTGGCATTTGATTTGCAATTTTCTGTAAGTGAATGATCTTCTGCACCTCATGTTCACATATGGGGGTACGTGGATCAAAATGAGATAATGATGAAACTTTCCACACAATTTCTCTTTTGAGTTCTTGTTTCTCTCCCCCTAATTGCGGAAAATTTATTTCATCAAATCGACAATCTGCAAATCGAGCAGTAAATAAATCTCCTGTCAATGACTCAAGATAGCGAATTATGGAGGGTGATTCAAACCCAACATATATTCCTAATCTTCTCTGAGGGCCCATCTTAGTACGTTGTGGTGGTGCTACTGGCATATATACAACACATCCAAAAATTCGTAGATAAGCAATATTCGGCTCATGACCAAAGACCAATTGTGACGGAGAGTATTTATGATAATGAGTCGGTCTGAGACGAACAAGTGATGTTGCATGTAAGATAGCATGACCCCAATAGTAGTTGGCAATTTTGTTTTCATAAGTAGTGGTCTTGCTATCAATTGTAGGTGCTTAATAAATGACTCAGCAAGGCCATTTTGAGTATGAACATGAGCGACAGGATGTTCAACCTTTATCCCAACTGATACACAGTAATCATCAAAAGCTTGGGATGTAAATTCTCCAGCATTATCGACGTGAATAGCCTTAATGGGATAATCTGGAAATTGCGCCCTTAATCGTACTATTTGTGTTAATAATTTTGCAAACGCCAGCTGGCGAGATGATAAGAGGCACACATGAGACCATCTTGAAGATGCGTCTATTAGGACCATAAAGTATCTAAATGACCCGCTAGAGGGGTGAATAGGTCCACATAT
Organism: Capsicum rhomboideum; assembly: GCA_031232105.1. Lineage (NCBI taxonomy): Eukaryota > Viridiplantae > Streptophyta > Magnoliopsida > Solanales > Solanaceae > Capsicum > Capsicum rhomboideum. The sequence goes on from CP124716.1 coordinate 36,291,268, forward strand.
ATCCCCATGTATTAGTTCTAAAAAAAAAGGGGATTCGACACCAACCTTCAATGGCGATGGCTTAGTTATCAATTTACCTTGATAACAAGCAGCACACGAAAATTCATTACTTGCAAGAATCTTCAGGTTCTTCAGCGGATGCCCATTTGAATTTTCAATGATTCGTCTTATCATTATTGATCCAGGGTAACCCATTTGGTCATGCCAAAGCACAAAAGTATTCAAATCAGTAAACTTCTAGTTTACGATAGAGTGTGTTTCAACTGTACTAATTTCTGCATAATATAGGCCAGAAGACAAAGTTGGTAATTGCTCCAACACATATTTCTGTCCTGAGACATTCTTGATAATGCCAAGATATTCAACATTCATTTCATTCATTGTCTCAACATGATATCCATTTCTGCGGATATCTTTAAAACTTAATAAGTTTCTCGGGGATTTAGAAGAGAATAATGCATCTTCTATAACGAGTTTCGTCCCCTTAGGCAGAAATATAGTAGCTCTTCCGGAGCATTCAATCAATTTTGAATTACCAGAAATTGTTGTAACATTTGCTTTTCTTCTAAGCAATTGAGAAAAGTATTTCTCATTTTTAAATATGGCGTGCGTTGTTCCACTATCAATTACACAAATATCCTCACGATCGATCATTGATCCAAACAAAATTTGAGGAGTATCCTTATATTCTTCAAGATGAAAAACTAAACAAAGTAAACATTATAGTATTAATAGTAAATACCATATTAAACAAACTTTATTTATTTACAAGTCGAGAGAAACATAACTAACTGAAATGTAAACTAATACAACCAACAGAAAAGTAAAATACTTAGACAATTTCAGATCCATCACCGACAAGGTGATTTATATTTCGTTCAGGGAATTCAAAAAAATCTGCAACATCTAAATCCATAGGCTTAACATTATCTTCACAGATAAAGTTTGCTTCTGCATTATTATCCATCTTCTTAAGGGATGCCTGATAGAGATTAACCAGATGCCTTGGCGTACGACAGGTACGTGACCAGTGTCCTTTTCCTCCACATCGAGAACATTTATTTTTAGAGTTTTTCCTTTGCACTGCTTCAGTCTTTTTACCCTTCTGTTTACACTGCTGGTGTTGAGGGTTATTATTTAGTGTGCGAGATGATCACCTTGATTAAAATTTCCTCCTTGACCACAGCCACGACTACGACCACGACTGGGTCCAGGACCTCTTTCACGCCTGAATTGGTGAAAATGTGCAGCATTTACTTTGGGAAATGGAGCAGTACCAGTAGGTCGACTTTCATGATTTTTCATCAAAAGATCATTGTGTTGTTCAGCAACAAGAAGATGTGAAATCAATTCAGAATACTTTTTGAATCCCATTTCTCGGTATTCTGCTACAGGAGCATACTCGAGGCAGGGAAGGTGGAGAATGTTTTCTCTAGCATATCATGATCTGTGATGTTCTCTCCGCATAAATTTAACTGTGATTTAATTCTAAACATGGCAGAATTATACGCAGTTATATCTTTAAAATCTTGTAATCTCAGATGGGTTCATTCATAACGTGTCTGTGGAAGAACGACCATTTTCAGGTGGTCGTATCTCTCTTTTAAATTATTCCACAGTATAAGTGGATTATTGACAGTGAGATATTCCATTTTCAAGCCCTCATCAAGGTGATGTCAGAGAAATATCATGGCCTTGGCACGGTCTTGATTCAATGTCTGGTTTGTATCTTTGATGGTGTCTGCTCGACCCATCGCATCCAAGTGGATTTCAGCATCAAGTGCCCAAGTGTCACGACCCGAAATCCCATTCGGGTCGGACTGGCACCAGAAGCCGATAAGGCCCGAGAGAACCAATCTTGACTCATGCCCAATCATATCCACGCCATAAGATTCATCACCACCTCGTAAAGACATAAAATGCTAAGTGAGAATATCATGGAACATTATATATACATTAAAGAAACTTGGCCATTGGGGCCCTCGAGTCAAAAGGACATACATCTCTTTCTTTCACCATCATACACATACCCACTCATGTCTACAAAAGCCTCTAGCTGAAATACATAACTATGATAAACTTAGAGTCGGGACAACACCCCGCTCTATACTCATATACAATACCAAAATAAATGTACATAGCAACTCAGGAAGCCCCGAACCAACCGGAGCTCACCAAAAGTCCACAAAAGATCCGCAACCTACAGTGGAGGTCTACTAGTACCTGCGCCTGCAGTAAGTAAGGTGAATTCCCCAAGAGGGGTCAGTACGAAGAATGTATTGAGTATGTAAGGCTGTATGAAACTGAATCAGTATATAAGAACTTTCATGGAAAAATAATCACAAGGGACATGCCCATTATGGATAAGGCATCAATCTATATATTTGGAACTGCGTGCATTACTTTCGATACTTACTTTATTTTTTGTACCTTTTCTTACTTGCTTGCCAGTCATTAATTATATATTGCCCGGGACCAACTGATCAGTGGGAAAATAATACCATCATGAAGGTGTTCATGCCACCCCATGGATACACCCAAAATGTTGGGATAGTCATCCTGAAGGTGTGTTCTTTCACCCCATGGATATCATCATGAAGGCGTTTATTTCACCCCATGGATACACTCATACTTTTAGTTTCGTCATCATGAAGGTGTTTATTTCACCCCATGGATACACTCATAATGTTGCCTTACTTCATCCTTTAACCCTTATGAGAGATTAATATTTTGAGGATCACGACATTTTTGGAAGCACACATATATGCATTTCGTTATCCTTCATTTCATGAGATTGATACTTGGTGATTAAAACATTATTAGAACGTGGAACATAACATTATTGGGACTTTTGACTTGTGAGAGATTGGTACAAAGATAATCACAATAACATGAGACCTTGGAACATGACATGATTGGGAAAATACTTCTCAAGAATAAATAGATTTTTCTTACATCCAACTCTCTTTGAGATAGTTTTTTTAGAAACGACAACATTATAACCACTTTGGAACTTCAATCAAGGAATAAGAGATACGCAAATCATAAGTCATCTAAGAATAGGACACATATGACTGACAACATATGTCAACCTGAATTGATATGCTTCAAGCCTCTCGGAATAGGACAAGCCTAACATCAAATCGAACAATATGGTGTAGAAGAATACGGAAAGAGTAACCTTACATACCTTGTATTCTCAATACGATTATACAATATTAAATGTGCATATAATAGTCCCGCTCCTTCTTTACGTGTAACTCTACAACACAAATACATAACGGAACCAACATTAACCATCAACTACTTTACAAATGCATACAATGTCAATGAGTTACATGTTTGCCTTTAAACATGTCATTTCCCCTTGACAAAACCATTGATGAACTTATTATTCCAAAAATCCCATAATACTCCCAACATTGACCAATACATGATAATCAATACATTTCACCACAACACTTTTCCTTTGCACTTTCTTATCCATATCACATCACAAATAACCCCATCAAATTACCTTAATACACCTCATAGCACATATCGGCCAAAATCCCCCAATTTACACTTATAGAAAAATAACAAATTTAATAACAAAATAACACCATACATGTTCATAGTTTATCCATACCATGCTCTTTCATCAAGACATCAAGTCTCTTTTCAAGTTCAAATCACAAAGATGGCACATCTTTCACCAAAAGCAAAAATACACTATTCACCACCTTGCCAACACAAATATCATGATATACATAATCTCCCATGCATATAATATGTTAATACATGAGAATAAATACTTACCAAGGCTTGGAATAGTATGATCTTTACCAAAGAGTCCCAAAGGAAATATTTGTCTTAGGGTTTGGAACTAGAGAAATGTTTGAGAAAATATCTAAAAAGGCATGAGATTTTCAAATGAACCAAAGATCAGCCCTTTTGCCCTTTATATAGGCCCTTAATTTTCATCCTTAGCCACTCTTGGCATTTAATGTGGTATTCTAGAATGTCAATGCAAGAATGGGTCTTTGGACCCATTTTTGGAAGGACCCATTTTTGGGCCATGTTTTCTTTTCATTTTTGGGTCCTTTTTGGGCCCAATTCACTTAACCCAATAAAATTAATAATTTCTCGTGTTTAAATCATCTCATACGTGTTACAACAATATTCCACTCATGCTATTCATATCCATAGCCTCAATCCCAAAAACAAGTGATTCTAGCCACGCATGGCCTATTTTGACCATAAGGGTAAAATCGTCATTTTGACGTCCAAATTCGTTATCGAGTAATTTTATCATACCAATATAATACTTGCCTCATTTCATGTATATACTCATGGTTGTAGAAGAAACGTAACAAAAATCGGCTCGGTACGTCCCCGGATACCCTTGGGATTTAGAAAATTTCCAACTTTCGAAAAAGTGAAAAAACCAGCGTGGCACGCCCTTGGGCGCGCCATATTGATGCATATGGGCACAAAATTTTGGCCCAAAGCAGCGTGGCATGCTCCCCAATGCGCCCCTCACTTAAATTTTCCGAAAATTTTGTTTTTTGACTCTTCTTCGCGGGTTTGGTTAGATACGTCAAGTCCTATTCTTTAACTTACTTCTTAACCTTAATATCATTTGCTTAGAGGTCCTCTTAGCCTCGTTTTACACCCCAAAAATGCGCCACAAAAATCACAAAACACCTCTTATGAAGGGCTAACCACCCGTACGAGGCAAAATTTCAATTTTTCCCTCATTAACATTACCAAATCCGTACTTATAGCTCTCGACACCTAAGTAAACATTATTTAATGTCTTCAAGTAGGGTTAGTAAGATACGGGGTTTTACATTCTTCCCCCCTTAGAAACATTCGTCCTCGAATGTTAGTAACATCGTCTCATGTACATCCCGTGCATTTTTATTTTAACATATATACACATAATACTTATGGATACTTCCTTGTTATTGTCCCACTCCATACCTTGAGCGTTCTCCCCCGTTTGAAGTAATCACGGGTACTCTGAATTCATTATTTCTTTGGCTCCCAACGTGATTTGGTTTCTCCACTGTACCTTTACCAAAGCTATTACTCTTGTCTTTTCACCTTCCCACTTATCCATAAATGACAATATATATTCTTTCATAAGTGACATCCCGCATAGCTTGGTCAAAATGGATCTCAGCATATGACTTGTGTTAGCTTGTAGCTACTGTAGTACCATCTTACCCTTCTCTATAGCGTAGTGAACAAAATCTAGCCCCAAATAAAGCAGTTCCACTCGGTGTAAATCACCCAATAGAGGATTTAAACTTCCTTTTACATCAACCTTCATAAGATACCATTTTGATACTTAACCATTAGCTATCATGATAAGCACATTCAATACGGGTAGATGATCATCCAACTACCTTTTAAGTTTCTCATACAGGCTCGTAGTATACCTTCAAATGTTTGGATAGTATGCTCTGTTTGTCCGTTCTTCTGAGGTGAAAAGCTATACTCAAATTCACTTCCGTACCCAACCTCCTCGGAAAAGAAAATCAAAGAAAATGTGTTGCAAATCGAGCCCTTCTTCCTAATGTGATAGAGTTTAGAACTCCGTATAGTTGTACTTCCTCTGTAATAGACAACTTCGCATATTCTTCAGCCTTGTAAGTGGTGTTGAAAGACAACATGTGTGATATGTAGGGAAACCTGTCAGCTATCTCTCATGTGGGATCAAATTCCTAACTTGTATGAGACAATTCTTATGTGTATGAGGCAAACTTGCGATAAAATCCATGTTAACCATGTCTTATTTTACTACTGGAAAATGCATACATGGCATATAATACCTCCAAGTTTCTGATGCTCTGCTATTACCTATTTGACAATTTGGTCAAGGAGTTACAAATTCTATAATGTTCTTCTTATTTATGTTGCCTCACCAATGCCTTCTTACCGAACCATGGTACATTTTGGTTTCTCCCGAATAACTTAGAATACCGTGAATGATGTGCTTCGGTTATAATTCATTTCCTTGGTCCATCTATATTTGGTATACCTGAGCTACCTTGATATTGAAATAATCTCTCATACATAAGGTCAAGTCTCATCGAACCTTGTGATACGTTCTTTTTGCCAAACTAAAAATAGGATTCGCATGTTGCTTTTCCTTCACCTCTACGAATGAAGACTTTATCGCATTTCGTGCTATAACCCTTTGATCTGGAGTTTCAAGTAAATGCACTACCAACCTATTTAATCAGTATGTAGATCCTCAACCATACCTTGTGGCCCCATGAACCGACCATTAGCACTTCCTAGTGCTTTACGGCTCAACACATCAACCACTGTATTTATTTTTCCCGAATGTGATCTCAGTATCTTATCTTAATCTCTTAATAAATTGAGTCATCTTCCCTACCCCAGATTTCAATCCCTCTACTTTAGGACATATTGCAAACTCTTATGATCAACATTTGTATATCAATACAAATCCATCTTTCAAATAAATATGTCACGCCCCGAATCCCAACGAGGCGTGATTGGCACCCGAAGCTGATATTGCCCGAGAGAACCAACCTTTGCTCATGAACATTCGCATACATAACCTCAAATGAATCTTATTACACCTTGTGCAACTATGCGGAAGTCATATACATGAAAACATAAGTCATAGCTATGTATGTAAAACTTGGCCGTTTGAGCCATCAAGTCAAAACGGCATATACCTTCACATTTATACACCCACATCCATCTACAAAAGCCTCTAACAAAATGCATTGACCAAATGAACTAAAAGTCGGGACAAGTCCCCGCTTTATACAACTTGTAAAAAATCAAAACACATGTACAACAGTGACTCGGAGACACCCCGAACTAACTGGAGCTCACCAAAGATCTGCAACACTGACAATCTACTGTGAAGGCCTACTAAGACCTGCGCCTGCACAAGTAAGGTAAATCCCCCGAGGGGGTCAGTACGAAGAATGTACTGAGTATGTAAGGCTCAAATGAAACTGTAAGATATGAAAATATGTCAAGAACTCAAGTTCAAATGCATAACCAATATAGATAAGTCACAATGTAGATGCGTCACTATTTAGTACTTTTGGAATTCATGTACATTACGTTCTTCCTTTCTCTTTCCTTTATTTTACTTTTACATCACTTATACACTTTCTGGGCCCACATCATGCAGGTGTTCTTTTCACCCCATGGATAACATATCATCGTCATGCAGGTATTCTTTCACCCCATGGATAAGATCATATCGTCATGCGGGTGTTCTTGCACCCCATGGATAAATGGCCATCATCACGCGGGCGTTTGCGCCCCATGGATAAACTATCATCATCCATGCATTACTCTATTCTTATTTCATTTCTTTACTTTTGAGATTGACACTTTTACTTGTGAGAGATTGATACTTTTGCTTATGAGAGATCGATGCAATCACTTGTGAGAGATTGATACTTTTGACAGTCATAACTTTACTTGAAGCTTTGGATCAATAATTAATGAGTGAGAGACATATGAATAACTTGGCAATATGACATTCTTGGAAACATAGCCTTCATGGAAACATAACACTATTGGAACCATTTGGACAATAATCAATGAACAAGAGACATATGTATAACTTCTATTGGAACTTTGGATCATGACACTAATTGAAACACACCAATATGCTTTACCTTACTCTTATACTTCATGAGATCACCTTAACTAAGCACGCACTCATATGCACATCTCACTTTACTCCTTTACCTCATGAGATTTACAATTTCACTTATGAGGACTACTTATACTAATTTGCGCATAACCTCTCTTCGTACTCGTATGAGATTGGTCCTCTTACTTATGAACAATTGGCACAAGGATAATCATCATACTATAGGACTTTGGAACAAGACATGATCGAAATAATGCTATTCAAACTAAACAAGCTCTCTTTACCTCAATACTCTCGTTGGGATAGTTCTTTTAAGAATTACAACGTCATGACATCTTTGGAACTTCAATCAATGAATAGAGATGAGTGAATCATAATTCATCTAAGAATAGGGCACATATGAATAACAATATACGTCACCCTGAATTGATATACTTCAAGCCCCTTGGAATTGAAACAAGTCCAATGTCAATAAGAACAATATCTTGTAGAAGGATACGAAAAGAGTAACCTTACATAACTTATCTTCTCAATGTAAGTACACAATCAAATATGTGAGCGCAACAATTCCGCTCCTTCTTTACGTTTCACTCTACATCACAAGTACATAATGGAACCAACATTAACCACCAACTACCTTACAAATGAATACAATAACAATAAGTCACACGTTTGGCTTTAACATGTTATTTCTTTCTCTATGATACCTTTACGGCATGGTCATATCAATAATACCACAACATGCCCAACATTGACCAAAGTATCATAACCCACTAGTATGTCACACCACGTTCATACTTTCCACTCTTCATCATCACCATATCATAATTATACCATCAATTACTTTACAAATGCATATAATATCAATGAGTTACATGTTTGCCTTTAAACATGCCATTTCCCCTTGACAATACCATTTATGAAATTATCTTACCAAAAATCCCACAATATTCACAACATTTACTAATACATGATAATCAATACATTTCACCACAACACTTCTCCTTTACCCTTTCTTAGCCACACCACATCACAAATAATCCATTAACTTACCATAATACACCTCATAGCACATATCGTCCAAAATCCCACAATATACACTTATAGGAAAATAACAAGTTTAATAACAAAATAATACCATACATGTTCATATTTTATCCATACCATGCTTTTTCATCAAAGACACAAGTCCTAATTCAAGCATGAATCTCATGGATCACAAATCTTATACAAAAACACAAAATACCATATCCATCATTTCCAAGCATGACCAACTTGATATACATAATCTACCATGCATATAAGATGTTAAAGTGCAATAATAATCACTTACCCAATCTTGAAAGATGGTGATCTTGTCCAAAAATGCCTTAGGGTTTTTTGGGAGTCAAAGAAGTTTTCTTGAGATTTCTCTAGAAAAAGATAGAAAAAGCATGTGTGTTTCTCTTCAATAAAATAAGCATTTTGCCCCTTTATATAGGCCCTTACTTTTCATCCTTAGCCACTCTTGGCATTTAATGCAACGTGTTGCATTAGTCAATGGAAGAATGGGTCATTTGACCCATTCTTGGCCCATGTTTTCTTTCTCATTTTGGGGCCCTTTTTGGCCCAATTCACTTAATCCAATAAAATCAATAATTTCTCATGTTTAATTTATTCCATACGCATTACAACAATATTCCCACTCATTAAATTCATACTCGTAGCCTCGATTTCAAAAACAAGCAATTTTAGCCACGTATGGCTTATTTTGGCTACAAGGGTAAAATCGTCATTTTGGCTTCAAATTCGTTCTCGAGTAATTTTATCATACCAATATAATATTTCACTCATTTCATGTATATTCTCATTGTTTTAGAAGAAATGGGGCAAAAATTGTCTCTGTATGACCCCGGATACCCTTGGGACTTAGAAATTTCCAACTTTCGAAAAAAGTGGAAAAACCAGCGTGGAACGCCCCTGGGAGTGCCAACTTGATGACTCTGGGCTAAAAATTTTAGCCCAGAGCGGCGTGGCATGGTCCCAAATGCATCCCATACTTAGATTTTTCGAAAATTCCATTTTTCGACTTCTCTTCGCGGGTTTGGTTAGATACTTCAAGTCCTTTTCTTTAACTTACTTCTTAACCTTAATATACTTTGTTTAGGGGTACTCTTAGCCTCGTTTTGAACCCCACAAATGTTCCACAAAAATAATAAAACACCTCCTATGAAGGTTTAATCACATACACGAGGGTCAAATTCAATTATCTCATCAATAGCATTACAAAAGACGTATGTATGGCTCTCGACACCTAAGTAAGCATTGGTCAACATCGTCAAGTAGGGTTAGGAAGGTACGGGGTGTTACAAAATACCACAACTGTTACCTCAAGATCATGTGTGGGATAGCTTCTCCCTAATGGTTGCAGCTGTCATGAGGCACATGCTGTTATCTTACCATGCTGCATTAACACCTATCCGAGGTTAACCCCGGAAGCATCACAATACATTGTATAACTTTTTGTGCCTTCGAGAAATACTAAAATTGGTGTAGAAGTTAATTTATCTTTCAGCCCTTGGAAACTTTTCTCGCATGCATCGTTCTACTGAAACCTACTTGTCTTGTGTGTACATCTCTTTCCCTTCTTTTTTTTTCTGACGCTTCTATCTTTTGCGTACTGACTTTTATTCCTTCATCCTACACAATGTAACTCAAGAACGCTATGGATATAATCAAAATTCATACTTAGAGAACTTTGCATTCAACTTACGATCCCGAAGAATCTTGTAGCACCTGCCGTACGTAATTGGCATGGTCCTTTTGTGGTCTCGGATAAACCAGAATATCATCCAAGAATGGTTTGAACACCCTACGCATCAAATCCCTAACAACAGTTGGTACGTTTGTTGGTCCCAATGACACAACTAAGAATTCATAATAGTCGTACCATGTTCGGAGAGCTGTCTTGGGTATATCTTTGTTTCTAACTTTAACTTTAGTGATAACCCGATCTCAAGTCACTCTCGTTCCAGAGAAATTGGTGTAAGAAGAATGGATATAATCCTTTTGACAACAAGGAACAACACACTTGGCACCCAGTAACTGATCAAACAAAGTGTCAATGCTTGGGAGAGGATATTTGTTCTGGATCGTTACTTTATGCAGTTGCCAATAGTCAATACACGTTCTCGAGTACCATTTTTTTTTTCCACACGGGTGCACCCCAAAGGGCATACTAGATCTCATGTACCCCTTGTCCGCCAAACCTTTTACTTGTTCTTTTTGCTTCCCGCATCTCTGCTGGAGCCATTTTATACGGAGGAAGAGAAATAGGCGAAACCCTGGAATCACATCCATGCTAAACTCTACTTCCCATTTCGGGGGTAAGCCTGAAAATTCGTCAGGAATTATATTAAGAAAGTCATTGACCACCGGAACCTATTTAGGATTTGGTGGTTTCACATCAATACCGTGCTCTCAGACTAACTGACATACATATCCCTTGGCTATCAATTACTTCGCTTTAAGATAGAAAATAAAATTCTCCTTGGTGCCCCCACATTATCCTTCTACTCAGGAACATGTTCGTATGGACAATGAAAATATACCTTCTTAGCCCGGCAATTCACCGTGGCATAACAAGAAACCCACCATTCCATTCCCATTATAATCATCAGGATCCACCATTTCCAGCTTAATAAGATCAACCAAAACAGTTACTATACACTTGCAGTATAGTCTTTTAATTACCATATATGCGACTCCAATGGCGTGACAGGTAATTCTGGTGCTCTTTCAAATTGGTCAACAATCCACAAAGTAACATATGATAAGGCAAAATTTGAATCAATTAATACATATACTTAATATGAAAAGACGGATAATATACCTGTCACTCCATCAGGAGGAGCTTCTGAATTTTGCCGGTCTACTGGAGCATTGGTGCAATGTGGAGCTCCGCTAGAGCTAGATACTCTTTTAGAACCTCTGCCATGTCCCATAGGCAGTACACCTAACGAGGAGGATGCCACGGCTAATCCCGTAGGTCGTGCCGTGCTACCCATGCCTTTCTGTGGACACTATTTCATTTTATGCCCCGCTGTACCACACCAAAAGCAAAGATTTGTTCCCAACCGACATTCACCCAAATGATATCTTCTGCAGCGCTGACACGGCTGTCGGGGAGATTTTGATTGGTTCATACTTCCTTGTGCTTGATACCCCATTGTTCGTGAATCTTGAATCTCACTTCTTTGCCCAAACAGGTTGCCTCTAATCCCTTGGGATCGGGGTAGAACATGTATTATAGAATGAGGGAATAATGGCCTGGGCGGTCTGTCAAAAATCTGAGGCCCAAATCCTCCTCGGGATGCCATGGGTTGTCCCCTAAATCGGGCCCTCTTAGACAGCCCTCTTTCAAATGCTTGTGCCATTCCCCTTTGCATTTGACTACCCCTCTTTTGTGCAAAGAATGGACCAACTTGTCCTTGATTTTGTGCAACGACTATCTGAGTTAACAAGTGCACCGCATTTCTTATATCCTGAGCAGTCGCATTTACAAGAGGTTCTGTCGGTACTTCTCTACCTCTTGGCTATTCCAGAGCTGGAAGAGTAGAAGAAGTCCGCGATGCAATTTCAGCGTCAGCTCCACCTTGACTAGCTTGGTCAGGTGGTAATCTACTCATTCCTTCTTCAGCAGGCATATCTACCTGCTTCCCCTTACCTCTACCTCTTCTTGTCATCGACAGTTTCTATAACAAGAAAAGCAATCACCATGATCAGATATAATTTAACTTACAACACTGGCTCTATTGCACGATATAGAAGTGAAGAAAAGAAACAACATCCTAAATGTCCCGTAGCCTCCTACTTATAAATGTGGTGTACAACACATCGATAAGTAAGACTCTACTCAGACACGGCTTGGTAGACACCCTTAGACCAACCTATTCTGATACCACTTTTGTCACGACCCGAAATCCCATTCGGGTCGGACTGGCACCAGAAGCCGATAAGGCCCGAGAGAACCAATCTTGACTCATGCCCAATCATATGCACGCCATAAGATTCATCACCACCTCGTAAAGACATAAAATGCTAAGTGAGAATATCATGGAACATTATATATACATTAAAGAAACTTGGTCGTTGGGGCCCTCGAGTCAAAAGGACATACATCTCTTTCTTTCACCATCATACACATACCCACTCATGTCTACAAAAGCCTCTAGCTGAAATACATAACTATGATAAACTTAGAGTCGGGACAACACCCCGTTCTATACTCATATACAATACCAAAATAAATGTACATAGCAACTCAGAAAGCCCCGAACCAACTGGAGCTCACCAAAAGTCCGCAAAAGATCCGCAACCTACAGTAGAGGTCTACTAGTACCTGCGCCTGCAGTAAGTAAGGTGAATTCCCCAAGAGGGGTCAGTACGAAGAATTTATTGAGTATGTAAGGTTGTATGAAACTGAATCAGTATATAAGAACTTTCATGGAAAAATAATCACAAGGGACATGCCCATTATGGATAAGGCATCAATCTATATATTTGGAACTGCGTGCATTACTTTCGATACTTACTTCATTTTTTGTACCTTTTCTTACTTGCTTGCCAGTCATTAATTATATATTGCCCGGGACCAACTGATCAGTGGGAAAATAATACCATCATGAAGGTGTTCATGCCACCCCATGGATACACCCAAAATGTTGGGATAGTCATCATGAAGGTGTGTTCTTTCACCCCATGGATATCATCATGAAGGTGTTTATTTCACCCCATGGATACACTCATACTTTTAGGATCGTCATCATGAAGGTGTTTATTTCACCCCATGGATACACTCATAATGTTGCCTTACTTCATCCTTTAACCCTTATGAGAGATTAATATATTGAGGATCACGACATTTTTGGAAGCACACATATATGCATTTCGTTATCCTTCATTTCATGAGATTGATACTTGGTGATTAAAACATTATTAGAACGTGGAACATAACATTATTAGGACTTTTGACTTGTGAGAGATTGGTACAAAGATAATCACAATAACATGAGACCTTGGAACATGACATGATTGGGAAAATACTTCTCAAGAATAAATAGATTTTTCTTACATTCAACTCTCTTTGAGATAGTTCTTTTAGAAATGACAACATTATAACCACTTTGGAACTTCAATCAAGGAATAAGAGATACGCAAATCATAAGTCATCTAAGAATAGGACACATATGACTGACAACATATGTCAACCTGAATTGATATGCTTCAAGCCTCTCGAAATAGGACAAGCCTAACATCAATGCGAACAATATGGTGTAGAAGAATACGGAAAGAGTAACCTTACATACCTCGTATTCTCAATACGATTATACAATATTAAATGTGCATATAATAGTCCCGCTCCTTCTTTACGTGTAACTCTACAACACAAATACATAACGGAACCAACATTAACCATCAACTACTTTACAAATGCATACAATGTCAATGAGTTACATGTTTGCCTTTAAACATGTCATTTCCCTTTGACAAAACCATTGATGAACTTATTATTCCAAAAATCCCATAATATTCCCAACATTGACCAATATATGATAATCAATACATTTCACCACAACATTTCTCCTTTGCACTTTTTATCCATATCACATCACAAATAATCCATCAAATTACCTTAATACACCTCATAGCACATATCGGCCAAAATCCCCCAATTTACACTTATAGAAAAATAACAAATTTAATAACAAAATAACACCATAAATGTTCATATTTTATCCATACCATGCTCTTTCATCAAGACATCAAGTCTCTTTTCAAGTTCAAATCACAAAGATGGCACATCTTTCACCAAAAGCAAAAATACACTATTCACCACCTTGCCAACACAAATATCATGATATACATAATCTCCCATGCATATAATATGTTAATACATGAGAATAATTACTTACCAAGGCTTGGAATAGGATGATCTTTACCAAAGAGCCCCAAAGGAAATATTTGTCTTAGGGTTTGGAACTAGAGAAATGTTTGAGAAAATATCTAAAAAGGCATGAGATTTTCAAATGAACCAAAGATCAGCCCTTTTGCCCTTTATATAGGCCCTTAATTTTCATCCTTAGCCACTCTTGTCATTTAATGTGGTATTCTAGAATGTCAATGCAAGAATGGGTCTTTGGACCCATTTTTGGGCCATGTTTTCTTTTCATTTTTGGGTCCTTTTTGGGCCCAATTCACTTAACCCAATAAAATTAATAATTTCTCGTGTTTAAATCATCTCATACGTGTTACAACAATATTCCACTCATGCTATTCATATCCATAGCCTCAATCCCAAAAACAAGTGATTCTAGCCACGTATGGCCTATTTTGATCAAAAGGGTAAAATCGTCATTTTGACGCCCAAATTCGTTCTCGAGTAATTTTATCATACCAATATAATACTTGCCTCATTTCATGTATATACTCATGGTTGTAGAAGAAACATAACAAAAATCGGCTCGGTACGTCCCCGGATACCCTTGGGACTTAGAAAATTTCCAACTTTCGAAAAAGTGGAAAAACCAGCGTGGCACGCCCTTAGGCGCGCCAGCTTGCTGCCTCTGGGCACAAAAATTGGGCCCAAAGCGGCGTGGCACGCTCCCCAACGCGCCCCTCACTTAAATTTTCCGAAAATTTTGTTTTTCGACTCTTCTTCGCGAGTTTGGTTAGATACTTCAAGTTCTATTCTTTAACTTACTTCTTAACCTTAATATCCTTTGTTTAGAGGTCCTCTTAGCCTCGTTTTGCACCCCACAAATGCGCCACAAAAATCACAAAACACCTCTTATGAAGGGCTAACCACCCGTACGAGGCAAAATTTCAATTTTTCCCTCATTAACATTACCAAATCCGTACTTATAGCTCTCGACACCTAAGTAAACATTATTTAATGTCTTCAAGTAGGGTTAGGAAGATTCGGGGTGTTTCACCAAGATAAGTAGGTTTTGCCTGATATATCCAGGGCAACAAATTCACGTTTAGATAAATTTGACATTATTTTAAAGAAGTTCTTACCTTTGAAAGTGTTTGCTCGAAATGGCAGAGTCTCGCGCTGATAACGTGTTATAAAACTATATATATAAGGAATAAGGAGAAATGACCTAGAATAGAATGGAGTAGTAGTATGTATTGTTAATTCTTATCTTAAAAAAAAATCAAATACTAAGTCTAAGACTTATATTTATAGCATATGGTACAAACAGTAGCCAATGACAAGGTTTACACTTGTCATTAATCTTAGCCACGTGGCTAGACACTTGTTACATAACATAGACAAAATTATGGTAACAATTTTCACTACTTGACTTTTTTATTTTTTATTTTATTTTAAAGGACTAAGTCCTTTTTAATATTACTTTAAATTTTACTTTATTTTACCAAAATTTGGTAGCATACGGAGGAAAAAAAAACTGCAATTATGTTAATATATTTTCTTCTTACCAATATTTTAGGACTTCTTAATTATTAATTCTCCTAATACCCTTTACCATAAATTTTAATATTTCTTAATTTTTAGGACTTATTAATTATTAATTTTCGTAATACCCTTTACCATAAATTTTAGGATTCCTTAATTTTTAAAATATATTTCTCTTATCATATATTTTAGGACTCCTTAATTTTAATTTTAAATATCTTATAAATATAATGGTATAATAATTTGAGAAAATAGGTGAAAAAATAATTTTGTCTATTGTGGAGTCTTTTAATGAAGGGCAAAAAGTTCAAACAACATTCCTTAATTTTTAGGACTTCTTAATTATTAATTCTCCTAATACCCTTTACCATAAATTTTAGGATTCCTTAATTTTTAAAATATATTTCTCTTACCATACATTTTAGAACTCCTTAATTTTAATTTTAAATATCTTAAAAATATAATGGTATAATAATTTGAGAAAAAAGGTGAAAAAATAATTTTGTCTATTGCGGAGTCTTTTAATGAAGGGCAAAAAGTTCAAACAACATTTATAAGGCATTTCACACTTTTAATATATTAGAGATAGAGATTAGAGATTAGAGATAGATATTAGAGATTAGAGATAAATATTAGAGATTAGAGATTAGAGATTAGAGATAGAGATTAGAAATATGATAAGCAATACTAAGAATACCTATAAATAATAGTAAGGACTCGATTCAAAATAATAGTAGGAATACTAAGAATATTTATAGGTATTTACCTCCTAAAGATATACTCCCCCTATTTCGTTTTACCTGGTCCTTGTTGACTTGACAAACCCCTTAAGAAAATTTTAATTAGGGGTGTATTTACTAAATTAACATTATTAATAATGTTTTGGAACTCTAAATTTGATTATTATTACTTTATGTAGTTATTTAATACTAAGGGTAGAAAGAGAAAAATACAACAAAATTCTTTTGATTTTATAATTGGACAAGTAAATTGAAAAAAACTATTTTTAATAGAAGGGGGCAAGCAAAACGAAATGGAGGGCGTATATAGTACTATTAAGAAAGGATGTTCAAGCGCAAGTCCCAAATATGTTTGGAAAGGGATCGGAGACATGCACGATTAACTGATGGATGTCTAATAAGAGTATACTCCTTGTCCAACTAGGATTATAATTTATTCAGGTATTATAAATAAAGGTCCATAAAGCTTACAACGTCTATATACCTAACATCATTATATTGTGTCTTCAATCCTTTTGGAGTCCAACATGATCAGTTTGAGTTCTGGAGTTTTGGCAACCCCACCAAGAAGTCCATGTGCAAAATGTAGCAATTCTAAATGCTACAGACATTACCATCTATATAGTGAATGTGATCCCTGAAATATCGAAGATGTATTAATTTTTGCAGAAGAAGATATGGTGGGGTTTGTTAGAAAGAAAAAGTCAAAGCTCAAAGGACTTATAAGTTCTGTTCAGTGTTTCCAATTTTTGAAGCTCCTTTTACGTATCAACTAGCAACTTTGACCAGTGCTATAGTTTTTGTGTATTTCTGTTCCTTTTTAATGCATGTGAGATTAATATTTTTTAAGAAATAAGCCTACTGTTGTCACTAATAAACTAATGTTGTATGAATTTGAGCTAATTTTATTTGCTTTTTTCTTTGTTTGGACAAACAATTATGGTGCTAAGTGTTAACTAAGTATGGGTATTTAACTATTTAGTTCTGGCATCCTCTCTAATTCAATATTGAATCGATTATTAGCTATGTTTGATCGTACCTAACTAAACTCGTTCACAAGAATTGTTTACCTTAAAAAAAGTACGGTTGAATTTGTAAGCAAGTTTTAAAGAATATGTTAATTGAATTGATCGAGATAGTAAAATATGTAAGCAAATAAAGCTCTAAATAATAGATAAGCTAAGATAAATAGAATAAGCAAATGTAGCCTGTGTTGGCCTAATTCCAATGATATCTTCGATGAAAATATCATCGGTGAAGCTTTGATGAATACTCAAAATTAATGAATGTTGCCGGAGATAGATTTCTCACCGGTGTTTCTCAAGATGCAATGAAGGATAAAGGACATAACGGAGATAATGACATTGGCTTTCCAAATAATAAGACAGACTTCAGTTTCTAATGAGCCCGTGAATATAAAATATATTGTTATGGCTCATTAGTTGCTGAGACACGTGGCCCTATCATATGAGGACAAATAGCCTCCTTCTACTGCATTCTAGAACATAATAGAATAAGGGCATTTATGCCATTAACTATGGAAAATACATTTAGTTTAGCTTTATTTTTTATTTAGTTTGTTACAATTCTGTTACAACAGTAGAGGCTAATACTTGTATATATAGGGTTTCGACTGTACAGTGAAATACACAGAGCAATACAGAAAATTTTCCTCATATTAATTTTATCCCTTTCCTTTGAAGTTTCACATGGTATCGGAGCATCACTAAGAGCTTTGTATACAATTCTTTTTTTTCCTTTCCATATTTTTTTTTGCTTGCTTTGATTCTCAATGGGTTATGAATCTCTTACTCATCCCTTAGCAGCTGAAACTGCTCGGAGAGCTACTGCTCCCACTGTTTTGGTAGATCAAAACCACCCCTATTACCTCACACCATCAGATAACCCGGGTATGAACCTACTCAATGTCATCTTTGATGGCACTGGGTATGGAAATTAGCGCAGAGGTGTTTTGATCTCTCTCTCAGCTAAGCATAACCTGGGTTTCATCACTGGAGGTTGCAGATCTCCACATCCAGATTTGCCCTTGCTTGATCATTGGAGAAAATGGAATGATATGGTGATTGTGTGGCTTCTCAACTCCTTAGCAGAGACATCTCAGAGAGTGTGATTTACTCTCAAACTGTGAAGGATTTGTAGAATGAGCTTGAAGAACATTATGGACAAGCAGATGGTGCTCGTCTCTTCCAAATGCAAAGAGATCTCAACAATATCAGTGAAGGGAATTTAGATGTTGCATCTTATATTACTAAACTTAAAAGGATTTACAATCATTTAAAATTACTTAACACCTTTATGGTTTGTCGTTGTGACTGTGATTGTGGTGCTAAAACACATAATGCTAAAATGAATGAAGATCAAAAGATCATCCAATTCTTAATGGGTCTTAATGATGTATACACTGGTGTTCGAGGAAATATTCTTATGATGAAACCATTGCCTTCTACTGCACAAGCTTACTCGATCATTCTCCATGAAGAGTCACAAAGGGAGGTACATGCTCAAACCACTTTAGGTACTGATTCTTCTGCTTTTTATAGTACTGGTCAGAGATCGAATGGACCCAGACAAGCAAGGAAGTACATGTATAGTGCTCAAAACTACAGGAATGATGTACGGAAGATGGAGCAGGTTTGCAAGTATTACAAAAAAACAAGTTATGTTAAGCAAGAATGCTACAAGTCGATGGGTTATCCTGCACATTACAAGTTCAACAAGCTTAGAAACGGAGCTTTCACTAACCATTCAGTCAACAATGCTATTGGAGAGGAGTATACTCCAACAGGAATTGGTGGAAAGGCAGCTTCAAACCTTATTTCTGGACAAGGCTTTACAAAAGCACAGTGTGAGAAATTAATTCAGATGTTCCAAACAGTGCAGGAAGGAATTGGAGCATCAACTTCTGATGTCACTGCCATTGCAAATCTGCCTGGTATGCAATATGCTTGTAATATTTTTACTTCTTTCTACTCTAAAACACATCATCATACCTGGATTGTTGATTCTGGGGCTTCCCAACATATGACTTATTATAAGACTCTTTTACATAATATTGTGCTTCTATCTATTCCTGTGTCAGTCAGCCTACCAAATTCATATCAAGTTACAGTTAATTATGTAGGCAGTCTATTTCTTACTCCAGAATTAGAGCTACATAATGTTCTTTTTGTTCCTATTTTTAAACACAACCACTTATCAGTTTCTCAACTTTGTACACAATTTGATTGCAATCTAATTTTCTCTAAACATATTTGTTCTATTCAGGCCCCTTTTTTGAAGAGGGACCAAGTTCTTGGTGAGGCATCAGTTGGACTTTATGTGATGAGAGATAACGCAACTCATATGGATCTTTTCTCCCAGAAGCTTATGTTTCCCATTTTCTTTAATTCTAGCTCAATGTCTAGGTCTAGTAGGTCTAAGTCTTTTCCTATTTTTGTTTCTTCAAGGGTTAATTCCCAGGATGTAATGTCCAAGAGTTGTACTGAAAAACCTTATATTCCTATCAATGAAAGTGCTTCTGTTCATTCTGCCTCTACTCTTTTATAGCATAATAGATTAGGGCTTTTGCCTTTGGATGCTATGAAACATATTGAAAATTTACATCTCAATTCCAATGATAATGTTTCTATGCCTTGTGCAATTTTTCCCATGGCAAGACAAGCTAAGCCACCTTTTCCTAGGAGCTCTATTACTTGTAAACATTACTTTGATCTAATTCACATAGATACTTGTGGACCTTATAAAACCCCAACCTACAAAAGAGAAAAATATTTCCTAACCATTGTAGATGATTTTTCAGGTACTTGGACTTTCTTACTTTGTGCTAAATCTAATACTTTTTCTACTTTAAAAACCTTTCTGTTATTTGTTGAGAGATAATTCTCTACCAAGGTCAGGGTGATAAGGTCAAACAATGTTTTTGAATTGGGGTCAGGACATTTAGCCACTGAATTCTTTCTCTCACAAGGTATCCTTCACCAAACCACTTGTATTAGTATACCACAACAAAATGGTGTAGTTGAGCGTAAACATAGACATCTAATGGAAACTTGTCTAGCTTTAATGTTTCATTCTCATGCTCCTAAACGATATTGGCGGGACTGTCTTCTTACTGCTACTCATTTGATTAACAGGTTCCCTTCTAAAGTGTTAAACTTCAAATTCCCTTATCAGGTCTTGTATGACTCTATACTAGATTATTCTTATCTCAAACCTTTTGGGTACCTTTGTTTTGTTTCCACACTTCCCAGAAACAGGGATAAACTAGGTCCAAGAGTTGTTCCAGGAGTTTTATTAGGATATCCCTTTGGTAAAAAGGGTTGCAAGATTCTCACACTTCATTCTAAACAAATTCTAATATCTAGAAATGTCAAGTTTGTGGAGTCTATTTTTCCTTTTTCCCTTTCTAAACCTCTTTCTCACCTCTTTCCTAATACCTATCCCCTTTCTCATACTGATGAACATGAACCTTCACCGGTACCTGATACTAGTCCACCCAGTCCCTCTCCTTCACCATCTACACTGCCTACTCCTAGTCCTACCAGTACACTACCTTCATCACCTACTACTGAGCAATCACCAGTGTTATCATCTCTATCAAAGCCTTAGCTGCGCAGATTTACAAGGGAGAATCACACTCCCACTTATCTATTAGATTATATATGTGCTAGTTCTTTTTCAATAATTTATCCTAATCCCCCTTGTCTTCCTTTACGTAATTATGTTTTTTCCACTATGACTGCACATAATCAATTTTGACACACTTTTATTTGTCAAATTACTGAACCCACTTCTTACCAACAAGTTATATTGCATCCCGGCTGGAAAGTAGCAATGACACGAGGATTTGATGCTCTTAATTCCAACCATACTTGGGATATCGTTCAATGCCACTTGACAAGAAGGCCTTGCCCTACAAGTGGGTTTATAAAGTTAAAATTAAATCAGATGGGTCTCTTGAGCATCTCAAAGCTCATTTGGTGGTTCGAGGTGACACTCAACAAGAAGGGACCGATTACACAGAGACATTTTCTCCCGTTGTCAAAATGACAACTGTGAGATGTCTTCTTTCTATTACAGTAAAAAAGAGTTGGAAACTTTACCAGCTTGACATCAATAATGCCTTTCTTCATGGAGACCTCAATGAGGAGGTTTATATGAGCTTTCCTCCTGGTTTGGTAGCTCTTTCCCCTTCTCATTTTGGCATCTCTGTAAGTCCCTCTACAGATTGAAATAGGCATCTCGCCAATGGTATGTACGTTTGTCCTCTGCTTTGAGTACTCGGGGTATCATCTGCTCTTTGAACGACCATTTTTTATTCTTCAAGGACACTGAGGATTTGGTTACTTTACTTGTAGTCTATGTTGACGATATATTGCTCACTGGTAACAACCTGCAAGAAATTGCCAAGGTAAAGTTATTTTTGGACTCTGAATTCCATATTAAAGACCTTGTTGAGGCTCATTATTTTCTGGAAATGGAACTGCTTACCGAAGAGGTGGTTTGCTTATTACTCAATGCAAATTTGCTTTAGAAACTCTATCCTAGTTTGATTGCCTTGACTCTAAATATGCCTCTACTCCTCTTGATTCCACTATCAAGCTCTCTTCTTCTCGTGGTCCTCCTCTTGTAGATCCACTCATTTATCGGCGTCTTTTGGGAAAGCCTAATTTTTTGACTAACACTCGCCCAGATCTCTCTTTTGAGCAAAGATCCTGGTCTTGGTTTTTTCCTATCCCCGGAGCCCTCTTTTCAGATCCTTGCTTTCTGCGATTCTGACTGGACTTCCTGCTCCGATATGCGCCGCTCCGTTAGTGGTTTATTCCTTAGTCTTGGTAAATCTCCCATTTCGTGGAAATCTAAGAAACAGTCGGTGGTCACTCTTTCTTCCGCTGAAGCGAAATACGTTTCATGCGTCGTTTGGTTTTCGAGGTCACTTAGATGGTTCGCTTGTTATAGGATCTCTCTATATCTCCATCTTTGCCGGTTTCTCTTCATTGTGACAGCCAAGCAGCTATACATATTGCTAAAAATTCAGTCTTTCACGAACGAACCAAGCATATTGAGCTTAACTGTCACTTCGTTCGTGAAAAACTTCTAAATGGATTGATTTCTCTATCTTTTGTGCCTTCGTCTTCTCAGTTGGCAGATCTCTTTACTAAAGCACTCTCTATGGCCCTCTTCATCGCTCTCTCCTTCTCAAGTTGGGTATTTGTTCACCAGTCTCCAACTTGCGGGGGGTGTTGCCAGAGATAGATTTCTCACTGGTGTTTCTCAAGATGCAATGAAGGAGAAAGGACATAAAGGAGATAATGACATTGAGCTTTCCAAATATCAAGACAAACTTCAGCTTCTAATGAGCCCATGGAGATAAAATATGTTGTTCTGACCCATTAGTTGCTGAGACACGTGGCCCTATCATACGAGGACAAATAGCCTCCTTCTACTGCATTCTAAAACATAATAGAATAAGGGCATTTATGCCATTAGCTAGGGAAAATACATTTAGTTTAGCTTTATTTTTTATTTAGATTTATTTTTTATTTAGTTTGTTACAATTCTGTTACAACAGTAGACGCTAATACTTGTATATATAGGGTGTCGATTGTACAGTGAAATACATATAGCAATACAGAAATTTTCCTCATATCAATTTTTTCCCTTTCCTTTGAAGTTTCACAATGAGCAAGTAGCAATATTGCTAGAGAAATCCAACTATTCAATAATAGAATTAGATTGTTGACAATGAATTCTCAAGGTCTAATAGTTCAATTGTTCCCTTAACTCACATTAAATAAATAAGAGTTAAATAATGGTGTTTAAGAGTTAAAAGAGTAATGTCCGGTGTTGTCTATGAATTGGTTACATAACAGCTAATGTTCTTTGATGACTCTCTCTCTCTCCGTGCTGTTTGAGCCTTGATCTGATATTGAGCTTCTATCCGGTTCGTTTTACTTCTTCAAGATGGATCATCTCCTGTGTTGACATACTGCTCTTTTGTCTTTTTCAGGCATCAGCATCTAATTTGTCTACATGTCACATCTATCTTAACCCTAGATAAAAACTTTGAAGGTAAAGATTGTTATAAGAGGATTAAATAGGATAACTGGTAAGGTGGATACAAAATTATGAGTGAAATATATATGTGGTTAAAAAATCCCTTTTATATTTGCACTAAATTTGCATTCATTGTCATAAGAGGAGGAGATGGAGAACTAAGATTTTGAAACAATTTACCGCGCAACACCCAATCATTTATTAAAATTATTTAATAATATTAACCATAAAATTATTTAATTGCGCTAGCTTTAATCTCTTTAATAGAGAGAATTTAAATTGCAGTAACATTTATTTTAAATCAAAACCAAAAGGAATACTCTAAAGGGCTCATGTTTAATATTTTTCGGGCTCATTTGTTAGCGGATTATGAGATAATTTCAGTGTAAAACTCAATACTATTATTTTAGGTTTTATCCCTCCTCCCATTATATTTTTATTTCTTGGTGTACATATAATTTTCAATTTTCAGTATAATTTTATAGTCCTATGAGAAGACAGTATTAGTTATCACTGTAACCCCTCAATTTCATTATACTTGACTCATGTTGACTTAACACTTTCTTAATAAAGTATTTATTAGGAGTTTATTTTTACTAAATCAACCTTATTAATTACGTTTTGGAAATCTAAATTTGACTACTACTCCCTCCGTTCCTTTTTAGTTGATATGATTTGACTAATTTTTAAAGCTAGATTAGATTAGATAAGCTCTATATTTAAAAATTAAAATTTAGATATTCAAAAAAATATACGAAAAGTGCTACAAATTTTAATTTTCCTCATATCAGTACGATGGAAAACTATATTAAAATATTGATCAAAGTTTATATCATTTGACTCTTAAAAAGGAAACTATGACCACTAAAAAAGAACGGAGGGAGTAATAATATTTTATGTAGTCATTTAATAATAAGATAATATTAAAAGAAAATGATAAACTTCTCTGAATAAATTAAAATAACTATTTTTAGTAAAAGAACAGGTAAAATGAAACGGAGGGAGTACAAGTGTACAACTAACATCAAAGAAGGTCGAGTCATAAAAAGGCCAGAACTAACATCAAAGACGGTCGGGTCAATGAAAAGCCCAAAAGAAGAAGGAAGAAAACCAAAAGAGAAGAATAACGAAAATGGGGGGAAAGGCAATAGTATGTTATGGTCCTCTAATTGACCTCTCAAAGGCAGCAGCTCACATAGACGAGTACGTCCAACTCCTCGTTTTTGTTCACAATATCACTCCTATTCAGGTATTATAATTCTGGAATAAAATTTGGAATTAACTTTATACCATATTTGATAATATGAAGTATTAGCTAATTCCACTACTGTTTTATCTCACTATCTATACTAAAATAGTGGGTTTACTTACTATCCCGTATAGATAAAATAGTATATCCCTGCTTATCTCATCCCATGTACCAAACGACCCTGAGTTGATTTACTGAAGCATATATTTTGCAGTATAAACTATGGAGAAAAGGTGGGGCAGAGGTCATAAGGACCGATATACAGGTGTGCGACGACACCCGCCCATTTTTTCCTCTTACAATATGGAACAAACAATTGGCCTCCACATTGCTTGCGGGAGATATCATTTTGCTTCAAAGTAAATATATTTTACTATCACTGTTATCCTTTTGTGTATCGTTGAGAATTAGTAGTATTAATTTATAGTGCTAAAATATTTCAACGCAGTCTGTTACATATATATTCGAGGCATAATATATAATCAAACACTCAAACTTGGCCTTAGTTATCTAGACACCTCACATCATCTTCACTGTGTCATTTGAACACTAGCTTACAAAATGATCATCTAGACACCCAAAATTTATGTGCCACGTCAATGTTGGGTGTCCGTGAGACATAGTGAGGATGATTTGGAGTGGTTAGTTGTCAGTTGAGGCAAAGTTGAGGGTGTCTAGTCAAAGTTAGAGTGCTTCCTTGTCAGCTGATGCTTAATTTGAGTGTCTGTTTATAAATTAATCAGCATTGCAATACTCTTGATCTTGAATACGTGAGCTTCTGTGTTCTAAATTTAGTTTCAAATAATGTTGTTGCTCCAATTTTCAGATAATGCATTTGATAACTTTTTCAATTTCAGATGTTAAGATTACAGGAGTTGGCGGATTAATTGAGGCTAGAACTGTACATTGCTCAACTTTGCAATGTGTAGTCCATTCATACAAGCCACGTGCTTCAAAAGGTACTCTCTCGCTCTCTACAACTCATAAGGTTATACATTATCTTTGGTAGATATGATAAAACTTTGGAGTATCAGGAATACATGACTAGATACTCAATGGTTGTAAAGGGTGACTCGAATTAAAAAAATCCTTAGTGGCTGCCTAGCATTTACTGTTTTCCAGGTGGCAGAGCCCAAGAAGACTATGCATGTTTGGATGCCAAGTCTGTGTAATCTTTTCTGAATAATTGGGTGATGCCGCTAAATTAACCTTCAGGAGGCTCCTATATCGAGTTATAAACACTGATGAAACGAAAAATAAAGGCAGCTCAAACGCCTATTTCTCCTATGTTTTGAACACCATTTCTATCTCTTGATATAATACTTAAGATTGAAATTCTTCGTTCTCCCTCTCTCTCTTTCTTTGTTGCAGATGACAAAGAAATGCATGTTTCCTTGTTTCGTTGAAACCTTTTTGGAAGCCCATTTATAATGTGATATGCCAATGAACTTTTGAAGCTTGCATATCAGAATGCAGCTAACCAACTGATCGTATTTCCTTTCTGCTTTTTCTTTTTTGCAGTACCTTGTTGTGATATGGGTGTAAATTGTTAAACTTGTTAAAAATGATAACAATGCTCACAAGTGCCCAGTCTTACAAGACTGAGAACAGAATAACCTTGAGGTATTGGATCAATTACTCAGAGAACACACATGGATCCCTCCTTGTCTAATCAGCAGCTCTCCATAAATAGAAAGGGGAGTTTTCTGGAAAAAAAAGTAGTTAACGTTTAACAAGAATCCATAACCAGTAATACAGGTTTTCAGTCATAAAAAGTACACACTAAAGAAATTTATTCTCTAATCAGCTACTTTTAACCTCTTACAAACTTCTCATCAGCCTTGAATGAGTAATCTTGGGAAATCACACCTTCAATCTGTAGTAACAGGAAGCGTATCAATTAGCTAACGTAATCTTTCTTACTAACTTGAAAAAAGCCCTATATGCAGCTTTATCATTAGGCCTTTCTCCAAATAGATTAATCTAAACTTTCATATAGTTGTTCAACCAAATAATTGTTGAGTACTATGTTTTTTTGAATGTGCTTGGGCCGAGGATCTCGTGGAAACAACCTCTCTACCTCTACGAGGTAGTGGTAAGGTCTGGGTACATTTTACCCTCCCGGGCCTCCCCAGACCCTACTTGTGGGAAACTACTGGGTATGTTGTTGTTGTTGCACTATGTTTTGAATTTGAACTCCTCTTACAGTACTGAGGTCTCCACCGGATTGCCATACTTGCAGGGGATTTTGAAAAATTAGTCTTCGACTCCCATGTGGCACCACCAAAACATGTTCTGACTGCTAAATTTGATTTTGCCATGCTTCATTTGTCATGAGTGCCTGAAATAAATTAATTTCTGCTCTCTAATGAGACTTCACGTAATTAAAAATGTATATTTTTTCTCAACATTAGTTCTTCACAAGCATAAAAAAAGGAAATAGAAGAACGGGATCAAAAAGATTTCATAAGCTTTATACTGTTTGTTTAGTGTATTTCTTTCAATATCACTGTAGTTCGGCTGAAATTAGATCAGTCTGCTCCAAACCTGAGCTAAGATATTGATTTATTGTCTTGCAGGTGTGGACGATCTGATGCGCAGCTGTCGACTTGGTACGGCAGCAAAGGATAAGCTTCAGAAAATTGTTACATGGCTGCAGCAGGGAGCTGCTGTTGAATTGAAAAACCATCACGTATATATCCTCTTTCTAAAAACTATCTAGAAACTCCTCTAGTAGAAACTTTCCCTGCCCTACTGGGACCATTAAAAGCAATGATTTAATTTAAATGTTTTTAAAATTGTTGCTTCTATTTTACCCTCAATCATTATTGTATTTACCTAGGAAATAATGAAAATATTATTTTGGATTAGTTTTCTTTATTTTAGCTTAACTTTGAAAATGTGGAATTTTTGCAAAGTTCAAGATTTGGATTTGAGTTTAATGTTTAATACTTTGCTGGGTTATTTCAGTGGAAGGTGCAGTACTGTGAGGATAATTCGGCCCAGTTGTGCTGAAATTAAAACCACTAACTTTTACTGGTAAAGAGGATATGATATTTGTCAAAATAAGGAGATGTCCAAGTACTCTTATCAAATTTTAACTTGTTTAATGGAAGAAAGCTATGGATTTTAATTGGCTTATTGCTTATTACTGATTTTGATAGTGATAAGTGCATGCCCGTGTATTACTTCACATCTGTTGTCAAATGACTGCAGTTAACGGATATTTGTCAATTGACTTGCTTTATGACATATAGTAATGAATGCTGGCCTCACACATTTGCAATGGAAACAGGCATCAATTAATTGGAAAGCACATGAAGAGACAAAATCTCAGGATTGCATCTCTCTTAAAGATTTATCTGATCTTCCTGATTCCTGCAAGGCAACTTTATATGCATCTGTTGGTGAAGTATTTCTGCCAATTACGTGGAGACATCTTCCTGAATCTGATGTTGAAAGCATGTTCATTAGCAAGAGGCTGTATGTGCACTCAGATTGCAACGTGGCTGACTATCTAATTACTGCTGGTTGCCATCTATGTGGTACTCCTTTGAGTTACGATTCTAGGTAAGAGAAAAGGCTGAACCAGTCCTCTTTTCATATGTATATGCTTATAATATGTCAATAACATTTAGTAACTGCTATATCATTGTGGTTTCCAACAGTTCAGGCAGTATTAAAAATGCCTCATCACTCTATTGTCCGAAGAGCTCCAATCACCTTCATGTAGTGAGCATGATATATCGACCTTTCATGGTAAGTTTTTTTCTTTCAACTGGTAACTTTCTTTTTCTCGTAAAACTTAGCTCCAGAAAACTCCATCACTGTTACTACTTCTATTGCATTTTTTTCTTTCCAAACCATGGCGTTTGGCACCTGAATTTTTTATGTTTCATTTTGGTACTAAAACTTCACAACTCTGGTTGACACCAGTATCTTAGATGTTTTTTCAAACTCATTGACATTGCGATCATTCAATTATAATGATGGACACGTGTGAGATATTTACTTTCAGAGCAGAAATTAGCTTAAGTACCATAAGGTGCATGTAACCTACTATTCTTTGTTTTAAGCAGAAATTAGCTTAAGTTCCATAATGATGGACGTGTGAGATATTTAGTTTATCTCTGTTTATTTGGATTTTTTAATGTACTATCTCAATTTTGCAGCTATATGTGTGGGATGATACAATGTATGCTCCACTTCTTGTTAAAAACAAGGCAGCTGAAGTGTTGTTTGGGAACATCAGAGCTGAGGAAGTATTCTCTTGCTATAAAAGGCTGAAGGATGGGAAAAATCATTCTTCAAGCTTAGTCTGCGGAAGGAATGGCACGGATGAAAGGACTGTCGCTGGGGAATGTATTTCAGTCGCTGGCACATCTCGCACCAATGAGGGCAAGGATTTGAAAGAAAAAAATAAATTTGATATAAGACCAAATTTCTATTTGATTTGGTTGATTTTATTGAAGTTTCTACTGCAACAGGAGAACAACAGTCCTTTGAAATTTAAAGTTACTATTAATGCAACTAGAGATTGTGAATGTGGGAGGTATGAGATGATCTCTGTTTCTCTGCCATCCTTTATATCTGATGTCAATTTAGTATAGGAGTCTCGTTTCCCCTCTAAATGTATTAAATATCAATATTCTTAGAAGAGTTCATGTGGTGTTCATTAACTTTATAATTGGGAGTTCTTTTTCTAGACTCCTTGGACGAAGGAAATTAAGAATAGTTATCTCTATTGCCCAAGTGTGCAATAACTCTCTTTTTATGATGAATCAATCTACTATCTTGATTTAATATTTGGGTTGGATCAAGTTGTGTGCTTCTGCATAGTTCGTTTTGTCCTTGTATTCATCTAAAGTATGCTTCTTCTATGAACGAAATTGATTTGAAGTAAAATTTTCCTGGGGAGGAAAGCTTGGGTTTTGCTGGGTGCATTCGTTTCTGTTGTATTCAGGTGCTATGTTTTACCCAAGCCAGACTGCATCATGTAAAGAAAAAATTTCACTGTGGTGCAGTATGGTTACTTTAAGTCCTATTCTCCTTAGAAGTATTTTAGTCCTCTCAGCTACTTATATGCCAACAGAAAATGAAAACTATCTGTTGTATAATATGGGTTTGCGATAGGCTTAAAAGGAGTGACAAATTCAGTGAGGATTCATATAGCTGATGACTCCCATTTATTTGGGATTGAGGCAAAGTTATTGTGGTGCAGTATACTTGCAAATAGAAATTCTTTTTGTTAGGTGAGTGGAGGTTACTCCAGTCCAAGGCCAGAAGATGCCCAAACAAGTTGTTTCAAAAAGCATTTCTTGCCTTTACATAAACTTCTGATGTTTGTACCAGAACTTCGATTTTGATTTTCCTATACACGAGAAAATCATGTAAATTTTGACCTCTGAAAAGGATGAGCTACGATGGAAACTAGAACTAGGTCTTGTGATCGCGATCTCGATATGAACCTGGTTGCATTTCTCGGATTGACAGATTCATAAAAAAGACAAATTACAGCGGAGAGCTGTACCTAAAAACAATTACTGGGTGGTCTCACATTGTTTGAAATAGCTTAAGAAGCTTTCCTACAACCAAAAAAAACCTTTTTTTTGTCTAAAAGCTGGCTGATGATTTTTCATATTCAAAGAGGCTTAAATTCATAGTTTGCTGCACCACTACGCCTCAACTGTGCAGCCTGGTTGATCTTCAATGCCGAAGTCCTAATCTGAGGAGTTATTTCTAATGTTTTTGAGTTGGCTGATAACCCAATTAACTCCTCTTCAATATGTTAAGAGTAATATGTATCTTTCTTCTTGCATTGTAATACAAATATGTTTCTACTTGGATTTGGTTCATTGTGTTAAAAACAAACTCAAGGCATGAAAACATTTTAATAGTAATGTTAAAAACCATCAGGCCATGATGGAGTAATTTTGAACTTCTACACGGTTACTAACAGAAAGCTTTTTAAGAAGAAAAAGGATAGTTCTGAAGCCACATCACAAGTGCAATCGCCCCTTACATTATTTGCCTTCTTTTCTGCTAATGATGGTATCCAAGTTACAAGCCAGGTAAACCGGAAACTGAAGACCAACAGTACTCAAAATGCTACATGAACCTCAGCTATTAGTTGAAGCCAAAGTCCAGAACGACCTGAATGTCATCAATGTTCAGTTGCTGCGTCAGCCAAGGTATCAACAGCTGCAGATCTTTGTGCTTCTTCCAAAAGCTTCTGCCGCTCTGCATGTTCTCTTTCACAAGCACTGATACCCATAATTATATCTAGCATTGTACCAGTTGTGCCAAAGAATACGAGGGGTGCCAAAGATTTCCGTTTTATACCCACTGGAATTGCAAGCAGTGCACCAGCTACAGAAAAAACCCATGTCCCCAGAGCACTGCAGTAATTTAAATATCAGACAAGAAAGCTTCAGACTAGAATAAATAAGACAAACAACATGACCCATATACAAGAAATCATGATTATACCAAGTTCATTAGAATAAAGTATAGTAATGAATTCAATTTCTCTCAGAACAGATACAAACATTCACATTCAGAATTTGTGGCATCACATGCATTGCTTGATAGCCAGGAGGTAAGCTTGAAGCACTAGTCGAGGAAAAACTCTCGTTTTTGGAACCCACAAAAAGAAAGCTGCATCAATCTTTCCTACCCATCACCAAGCTTTAAGTTTTAGTACCCATCCCAAGGAAAAAAAACACATGTATTACGAGCACGGGTTTCAACTTCTCTGCATAACAGATACATAAAGGCATTCATGAACATTCAATTTTCCAATGTTGATTCTGTGAATGCAATGACAGATGAATATAACAACCGCACGATACGAATGGAAATTACGTCACAGCAGCAATCCTCATGGAGATCAAATATATTCCAATTTGTTACCCTTTTCTTTCAAAAAATTTACCTAGGAGAAATCATCTCACAAGCTCCTAAGGGCTGAAAAATCTTAGATATGTTCTGGAATAGAGAACTTCTAGTACTTCTTATGTTATTTTGTAAAATGTTCTCAAAAAAAGATGTTGACATGAGATGAGTTTAACGAAGAAACATTGTCAATGAGGATGCATATAGCCAACCTCAACTTGCTTAGAACTGAGAGATAGTTGTTGCTGTTGTTCAGGGCTAAACAATGCTTAAAAATGAGAAAGGTAGAACTGCAGCTTGACGTTGTGTGATAACTCCAAGATGAAACAGAAACACTGAATTCAATCAAGAAGAAATACTTCAAATGACAAAATGAAAGTGACTCATTTTATACAGTGTGATAATCACCAGAAGCTCATGAAAGTTTATATGCAAAGAACATATACCAGATAGAAAAGTAAGGATGTCCAAAATAGTGATTTTGGAAGACGAAGCACATAATCAGTGCCATGAAAATTCAACCAAACGAGGTGTGGATGACTATCATTCACCATACTGGTTTCTCATAACTTTCCTGTTCACATTTCACTGTACGATACTGCTATCATATGTGGCACAAGGGATGATGACCCTAACAGGAACTAGAAAGGCAATGAAGGGAGCGTGGCACACAACATATTATACTGACATCATTTTATTTCCTTTGATAAGTATAATACTGACACCATTATTCTCGCCCTTGCTTTGGACATTGTTCCAATCTTCCTATTGAACAAAACCATTGATCTTTGGTACTACCTACACTCTATTAATCATAACCTACTTTGACCCGCACAGTTATTAAAAGTAACATGTTTTCTTAAAACAAGTGTTTAAACTTTAAAAATAATGGCTCGCAATATCAAAAAGTGAAGAGAGACACATGAAATACTTTAGTTTATATTTGTTTATTGTTGGAGGACAAATATTCCATACAAGGAAATGGATCAAATCTTTTTGACAGACAAAGAAGGGAAAAGAGATAGAGGGAATAAATCAATGCCTTTGTAATACTATATCACCCCAAATTAAGCAAGGTTCCACTTCTGTTAATTCTAAGGTAAGAAAACAAGACACTAACCTTTGAGACACCCTCAACATTTCCCATACTGGGTGATTTTGTCCACTAAGGTTTAGGCCGCTTGGAAAAAATTGCCTAATTATTTTGCTTCTACTGCTATTTCAGTCCTGGACTTGGGAAATCTTAGTAGCTCAATTGGTTGGTTACAAACTTTCACCTTGTTGGTGAGAGTTTGATTCCCCACCTTGTAATCTCCTCTCCCATTTTCCCTACCAATAAAGAAAAAATTCCTGGACTTCATCCTCACATTTCAACTTCATTGTCCTGTATTGCAATTTTGGTGATACCTTTAGGGGTCATTTGGTAAGAAGGATAAGGTGGGATATCCCATTAGAAAGACTCAGATAAAATTTATACTGCTATTTGATTTACGGTATAAATTTACACCTTCCCATCCAACTTGGGATTATTTTATCCCATCTTCCAAATGGAATAAATTAATCCAGGGACTATAATTCCAAGACTATAATCCTATGATAATTTAGTCCACGTCCCAAAGGAACCCTTAGTGATAATTTATTGACCAGCTTGGTCACACCTCGACTAATTACACGACATACCTGCCACCTCCGACCAGCAACAGGTACCAGTTAACCCTGTCCACAAAGGCTAGAACAGCTGGGAAGAAATCACCTAAAGTTTATCTTTATTGGGAATTAAACCTGAGACCTCATGGTACTCAACCCACTTTATTGAACCAGTAGGCCACACCCTTGTGTGCCTTAGTGATAAATTAACACATGGGAGAAAAAAGTTTAACTATTGTGGATTTAATTATCGTTTTGATTATCAAGTAAATTATTTGAGATTGAAAATCGAATGATGAAATTGTCTACCCATTTGTTAATTGACATCCTCAAAAATATTGTGCCTATGGATTCAGAAAATAGAAGAATGTAAAGAAGACAAATAAAGGGGTAATGAAACTAACTGACTTGGAGACTGAGCACTCTGAGAGTTGTTTTACTTCCTCTTGAGCTGCCATTTTTGAACCTCTACTGCTAGCGATCTCCTCTTTGAACCTGTTTGACACCTGCCCCGGATCAATACTGACCCATTAAGTGCAATGGGCCGATTTTACGAAAATTACAGCCCAATATTTTCGGTCATGTAAGGGAAAATCACGTGGGGTCATTATTACTAGGGAAAAGGCTCAAAGATGTCATCAAATTATTAGAAATGATTCATTTATGTCATTCATTAAAAGTTTGACTCATCTATATCACTGACATTACAGAAAAGATTCATTCGTGCTATTATTTTTTAATGGTGGTTTTGCGAAACCAGTTTTTTCAAATGACCTCTTATTAGAGGTCCACATCACCAAATCCAAATCAACCAGTATTATTTAGAATTAAAATTCAAAATCATACCCATTAAAATATAACTCGACCCACACCCTACACAATTAATGGGTTCGATTTAATTTTAATGAGCTCGATTTTTATTTTAACGATGTGGTTCAAATTTTATTTTAATGGGTTCGATTTTTAATTTTGATTTTCAGTAATATTGGTTGATTTAAATACGGTAACGTGGACTTCTAATAAGAGGTCATGTGTCAAAAATGGTTTTGCAAAACCACAGTTAAAAAATAATGGCACGAATAAACTTTTTATGTAACGGTTGTGACATAAATGAGCCAAACTTTTAATAAATGAGCCAAACTTTTAACAGATGGCATAGATGAGCTATTTCTAATAGTTCAATGACATATTTGAGTCTTTTCCCTTATTATTATAGAAGATTAATATTACTTGTACTGCTAGATATATTGCTTGAGTAAAAAATGGATAAATGTAAAATATTTCAACAAATTTACAGATAGAAACACAAAATCTCTCTTCAAGTGCTAATGTGAGCTCTTTAAATAAATCACATAACATAACGGCCGAACAGAGATGGTTATCAGCAATTTTCTGTGACGACAACACGACGATGAAGATGAAACTTACCTGACGATGAGGAAGACAGACGAGCAGCGACCAAGGCACTGATGTAGAACTCATGAACAATTATGAGACCTAAATGGGAACAATTTATTTTTGTATGGTTGGATAACTTTTTTTTTCATAGAAGTTAAACAGTTTCGGAAAACTGTTAAAAAGGACATTGTTCATTATTGTTCATTCCGGGAAATAGTTATAACTGCTTTTCCCTCCAATTCTAGAGAGCTTAGAAGTAGCATAAATACTTGTAATCCCAAGGTTGATAGGCATCTTTTGAGAGATCAAAGAAGTAAAGAGTAGTTGTTTCTTTATCATTTCTCCATTAATTAATTGTTAGAGGAGCAGTTCCTCTGTAATTTCTTCTATTTTTTCCAAATTCTTACCATTAATTGTGGAGCTGTAACATTGGTATCAGAGTGATAGCTCCTCTGACCTGTGAAATGGGCGACCACAACACCAGGATGCATGAGTTGTGTAAAGAGATCGATGCCTTGAAAGGATCGATGGAGGAAGTAGTGGGATCCATGTCAGAATTGAGTAGAACGGTTGATGCTAAAGTGGCAGATGGCATGACCGACATTAAGAAGATAGCTACCATGGTAGCTGGTGATGAGAAAGCTGGGAACGACGCAAAAGAAGCCCCAGTCGAAGGAAGAGATCAAGTTTCGAGAGGTGTAAGAGCTGAAATTGCAGGTCTAAAATCGGGAAATGTAAGAGAAGAGGGTTATCAATTGCCCATGAGAAATTACCCAATCGAGTTTCCCAGGTTTGATGGAACTGGGTTGCCGAGAGAATGGATCTGTAACATCCCGTACATTCCGACCCTACTTGACAACTTTGAACCATGCTTACCTAGGTTTCGAGAGCAATAAGTACGCGTTTTGTATCGTTTCGATGGGATCTTTAATATGGCGCTAGTAAGTGTGATGAAACCCTTGTAGGAAACGTTTATGACCTTTGGAGTGGGAAAAATGAGGCTTGAATGACTCCTAAATAAAGGTTCTTAAAGACAAGAGGCAAGCTAAAGATTAGAACTTGAAGTATCTAACCAAATCCACAAAGAAAAGTCGAAGAAAGGAAAAATGTCAAAATTTTGGGGCTAGGCGCGCCCAGGGGCGTGTCAGGCCGCTCTGGCCTAAAATTTTCAGGCCACAGGCAGCAAGGGGGTGCACCAGGCAGCGTGCCAGGCCGCCCCTACACACCTTTCACAAGTTGGAAATTTTTCTAAGTCCTAGGGGCGCCCGGGGGCGTGCCGGGCTTCTTTTTGCCGAATTTCTTCTCCAACCACTAGCCTATAAATGTGATTCTTGGGTTATCATATAATTATTTCATCTTGGTAGGACTACGCTTGGACGTTGTTAGCATCCAAATTACGTTTTTACCTTTTATGTTAAAAATAAGCCATGAGTGGCTAGAATCGCTTGTTCTTGGGATTGAGGATACGAATATGAATCTCGTGAGTTGGAATATGGTTGTAACACTTATGAAATCATTTAAACATGAAATTATTGGGGTATTATACATTGAAATTGGTGGGCTAAGTTAACATGTGTTAATGGGCTCAATTTGAGGCCCAAAAAGAAGCCAAAAGACATGGCCCAATGGGTCAAATGACCCATTCTTCCTTTGACTAATCAATTATTGATCAAAGTGGATAAGGATGACTTCAAGGGCCTATAAAAGGCACCAAAAATCAGATTTTTATTCAAGAAACCACACATGACATTTCTAGATTTTTCTACAAAAGGGTTTTTTCTCTCTCAACTCTCAAACCCTAAGGCAACCATTTCTTAGAGACAAGATCATCACTTTGCAAGACTTGGTAATTGTTTATTCTCATGATTTAACATATTATGTGCATGAGAGATTATGTAGATCATGTTGGTTATGCTTGCAAGTGTTGAGTAGTGCACTTTTGCTTTTTGATAAAAGATGCATCATCCATGTGATTTGAACTTGAAAGAGGACTTGATATTTTGATGCAAGTGAATGGTGTGGATGAGATCTCAACATGTATGATGTGGTTATGTCCTTAACTTGTTGTTTTTCTATATGTGTAAATTGTGAAATTTTGGTTATGAAATGTATTCGAGTGACTTGATAGATTAATTGTGACATGGTGTTAATGAAGAAGCGTAAAGGTTGAACTTGATGTGAAATGCTATTGTTTTGTGATGTTGTAGTCAATGTGTGGAATGTTGTGGTATTGGTGGTGTTACAATGCCGTGAATTGTGTTGTAAAGGGTGAAATGACATTATAGGGCAATCATGTAACTCGTTGTCGTCTTATGCACTTGTAAGGTAGCTAATTGTTAACGTGAGCTCCGTTATGTACTTGTGATTTAGAGTGAAACGTAAGGAAGGAGTTGAATTATTGTACTCATATATTGGATTGTGTATTCATATTGGGAAGATAAGGTATGTAAGGTTACACTTTCCATATCCTTCTGCAGCACATATTGTTCACATTGACATTGTACTTGTTCCATTCCGAAATGTCAAAGGTATCTCATTTCAGGTTGTCATATATGGTTATCCTCATGTTCTTATTAAATGACCCATTGTTATTCATGTGTTACCTAATTGCGGACATTGTTCCAAAGTTCCAAGAATGTTATAACCACCAAAGTATCAATCTCATGAAAGTAAATGAATGAAGTAATGTATATCTGTGTTTCCAATAATGTTTCAATCATCAATGTACCACTCTCATAACAAAAGTAAAGGAAAGAAGTATGCAAAGAAGTAATGCTTACATGGTTACTATATGGCTACTTTATAGTTACTTTATGTTTCATTGAGTATGGATCGCAAATTTAAAGGGCATAATCTCGGATGAAACAATCCCAGATATTATGTTATGTTATTATATTATGGTCCACCAATGGTGGATGAATGTTATTATATTATATCTCACCAATGGTGGATGAATGTTATTATATTATGGCCCACCAATGGTGGATGAATGTTATTATATTATGGCCCACCAATGGTGGATGAATGTTATTATATTATGGCCCACCAATGGTGGATGAATGTTATTATATTATGGCCCACCAGTGATGGATAAATGTTATTATATTATGGCCCACCAATGGTGGATGAATGTTATTATATTATGGCCCATCAATAGGTGGATGAATGTTATATTATAGCCCACCAATAAGTGGATGAATGATAATGAAGATGAGTGTAAAGCCAAAGGAAGTATGCCACGTAATTGAAAGTATGAAGGAATGTTATTTCACGAATGATAATGATATGAATGAACTATCAAATAATGAAAGTAATGTACATGGTTCCACACATGCAGAACGGTGATTGATCCATAATATTTATTCACATATATTGATCCCATTTGAGATCTTATGTTTCATACAGTTTCTTATAGCCTTACATACTCAGTACATTCTTCGTACTGACCTCCCTTGGGGGGGATTACCTTACTTACTGCAGGCACAGGTGATAGTAGACCTCCACAGTAGGTTGCGGATCATTTGTGGATCGTTGGTGAGCTCCAGTTGATTCGGGGCTTTCTGAGTCATTATGTATATTTGCTTTGGTATTGTATATGTGTATAGAGCGGAGTGTTGTCCCGACTCTAGGTTGGTTATGGTTATGTATCTGTAGAGGCTTTGTAGACTTATGTGGGAGAATGATTGTAAGAGATGTATGTCCATTTTGACTTGATGGCCCTAACGACCAAGTTTTATATAGAGAGAGCATATGTTTTCATGACTTCCGCATAGTTGCATGAGATATAATGATGTTCACACAGAGACATGAATATGAGTGTACATGAGTAAAGATTGGTTCTCTCGGGCCTTAACAGCTTCGGGTGCCAGTCCGCCCCGTTGGAATTCGGGGTGTGACAGGATCTACAAGAGTGAGTAATTAGTTGATGTGGATAAAACCCCAGCAAGTGCTAGGGTCAAGTTGGAATCCTACAGATTAGAGGGTAAGGCATTGTAGTGGCATCAGATATACATGAAGAACAGACTCTCAAGAGAAGGGCCTATCTGCGGAGAATATGTAAGTTGTCTGTATTCTAGATTCAGTACTGAACTTTTTGATGATCCCATGGGGGATTTCAAAGATTTAAGACAAATAGGAACTATCCAAGACTATGTAGATCCATTTGATGAATTGTTAACTAGAGTAGAGTTGGCTGATGATTATGTGGTAAGTTGTTTCATAAGGGGTTTGAAGCCAAAGTTTGGATTGCCTATTAAGATGTTTGCCCCAAGATATCTACAAAGAGCCATTAGGTTGGCTAAAATCCAAGAACAAACCCTTCTTCTCAATCACCAACAAACCAAAGGCCATTCCATCCCCTCTTATTCATCACCCTATATTCCCGAAAGTAACTACAAACCACCTAACTTGTCTCAACATACTCCAAACTATTCCCTTCCTAAACTTGCTCAACCGCAAGCCCCACCGCCTAATTCCAAAGGCTTTATATCAAGATTCCTAAGTCCTGGAGAGATAGAGGAAAGAAGAGCTAAGGGATTATGTTTTAACTGTGATGAGAAATTCAGTGCTACTCATGTGTGTAAGAATAAGAGGCATTTATTTTCTGTGAAATTGGAAAAACTTGTAGAACAGGAAGAAGAAGGTGATGAGAGTGTCTTAGACTTTGCAGAAATATTTTCTTTAATAGAACAGGATTTTGCCACTGAACTCATGTTCTTGTACATACCATGAATGGCACTTATGATTTTAGAACTATGAGAGTGGTTGCTGCTATTAAAGGAAAGGCAATACAAGTTCTGATTAATACAGGAAGTACACACAACTTCTTAGAGAATAACACATCTAAGAAGTTAGGATGTTGCCTGTCAGATATCAATCCCTTTGATGTGTCTGTAGCTAATGGCAATAAAGTAGACCGCGATCATGTTTGTAAGGGATTGACTTGGAAAATACAAGGTGTAATGTTTGAATCCAATATGCTGATACTTTCTATTGGGGGTTGTAACATGGTACTAGGAATATATTGGCTAATTAGTCTTGGAGATATTCTGTGGAATTTCAAACAGTTAAAGATGGAATTTACCCTCATGGGCCACAGAGTGTTATTGAAGGGTCTTCAGCCCCCTTCTATTAAGATGGTTCAACAAGGAAAGATGCATAAACTATTAGCACAACCAAATGGTCTATGCATGATATTAGTAGGTGTGTCGAGAGAAACTTCCTAAGAAGAGGGTCCCTCTTCTATCTATAGAGGAAACTAGGGAAGCAACTAAGAACCCTGCTGATTTGCAAGAGGTGCTGGATGGATAGGAGGAGTTTTTTGAAGCTCCAAAAGGGATGCCCTCTAACAGATCTCATGACCACAAAATCACCTTGAAAGAAGGGTTTTCTCCAATAAATATAAGGCCTTATAAATATCCTATGATGCAGAAGAATGAGGTGGAGAAAATGGTAGAGGAACTATTGACTTCGGGGGTGTCGATTAGACACAAAACTAGCCCATACTCTTCTCATATTATTATGATCAAGAAGAAAAATAGTAGTTGGAGGATGTGTGTAGATTATAGGAAATTGAACAACTGCACCATCAAAGATAAATTCCCTATACCTATTATAGAAGAGTTGTTAGATGAACTGCATGGTGCCATTTTTTTCAAAATTGGACTTAAGATCTAGTTATCACCAGATCATGATGTGTGAAGAAGACATTCCAAAAACTACATTTAAAACTCACCACGACCACTATGAGTTCCTCGTCATGCCTTTTGGGTTAACCAATGCCCCATTTACTTTTCAGAACTTAATGAATTAGGTCTTTTATCCTTATCTTAGGAAGTTCATTCTTGTATTCTTTGATGACACATACTTATCTATAGTGCTAGTTGGGATGAACATTTACTACACTCAGAAGAAGCTTTTAAGTTATTGAGATCTAATCAGCTGTTGGTGAAGAAGAGTAAGTGTTCTTTTGGTGTATCACAAATAGACTACCAGAGGTATGTCATTTCTACTCATGGTGTGGTCTCAACCAACAACTATCAAAGGCCTTAGGGGCTTCTTAAGTCTCACTAGTTACTATAGGAGGTTCACCAAGAGATATGGTAGTGTGGCTAAGCCATTAACTGATATGTTAAAGAAGAATAACTTCTAGTGGAATGCTGCAACCACTACTGCTTTTGAAAATCTAAAACAAGGTATCACTTCTACTCCTGTGCTAGTTTTACCTGATTCTCCAAGGAGTTTGTGGTTGATACAGATGCATCAGGGGAGGGCATTGGTGTTGTTTTACTCCAAGAAAGTAGACCTATATCTTTCTTTAGCCAGGGATTATCAGGTAGAACTATGGCTATGTTTATATATGAGAAAGAATTACTGCTTTGGTCACTGTAATGCAAAAGTGGAGACCTTACTTACTAGGCAAACATTTTACCATCAAAACTGATCATCACAGCCTCAAGTTCTTACTTGAACAAAAGGATCACTACTCCTAGTCAATAGAAGTGGCTGGTGAAGCTAATCGGATATGACCATGAGATCAACTACAAGAAGGGCAAAGAAAATAATGTGGTTGATGCTTTGTCTAAAAGGGACAATCCAGTGGAGTTAAGTAGTATTTTTGGTGTGCATGTACCACTATTAGATAAAGTCAAGCTCACATGGACACAAGATCCCTCTTTACAGATGCTCTTGCATGACATACAAGAAGGGTCTGCTCATAAACCTTATTATAGATTTTAAGGTGGTATTTTTTTAGTAGAAAAGGTAAGATGATGGTGGGACAAGTTGCATACATTAGGAAGC
Source organism: Capsicum rhomboideum (assembly GCA_031232105.1). Taxonomy (NCBI): domain Eukaryota; kingdom Viridiplantae; phylum Streptophyta; class Magnoliopsida; order Solanales; family Solanaceae; genus Capsicum; species Capsicum rhomboideum. The sequence continues at coordinate 36,333,177 of CP124716.1, forward strand.
AACTTATTGCCTTCTACCATGAAAGTGTTGTAGGTGGTCATTCAGGAATAAATACAACTCTACAGAGGCTCTAACAAGATTTTTTCTGGAAGAAAATGAAGTAGGATATCTATACCTTTGTTAGGGAATATGACAGTTCTCAAAGGTGTAAAGCTGACAATGTGTTACCCCTAGGTTTGTTACAACCCCTCCCAATTCCTGAGAGAGTATGTCAAGATATCTCAGTGAATTTCATTGAGAGGCTTCTGAAAGCTGCAGGAAAATAACTGATCTTTGTGATGGTGGATAGGCTTATCAAGGCAGCTCTTTTTATGGATTTTAAACATCCCTACACTGATATGGATGTAGCCTAAACTTTTATGGACATTGTGTTTAAGTTGCATGGGATTCCTAAAACTATAGTGTCTGACAGGGATGTGGTCTTTACAAGTAGATTTTAGAAGGAGTTGTTCAAGTTGCAGAAGGTCTCACTCCACACTTCCACAGCCTATCATTCACAAACTGATGGGCAAACAAAAGTGGTCAATAGATGCCTTGAGTGTTATCTCAGGTGTATGACATTTGAGAAACCTAAGTTATGGCCTCAGTGGCTTTCCCTTACTGAATGGTGGTACAATACCACTTTTCATACCTCCAGTCAACTCACACTTTATGAGGTGGTTTAGAGTAAAAAACTCTCACCTTTACTGCCTTACATGGTTTTTGACTCAGCTCTTGAAATAATTGATAGAAGCTTACAGGCTAGAGAAGTAACTCTTAGAGCCTTGAAGTCTCATCTGGAAAGAGCTCAATGCAGGATGAAGGTTCAAGCTGATAGGAAAAGGACAGACACGTCTTATGCAGTTGGTGACATGGTCTATGTCAAATTGCATCCATATAGGCAATTATCTCTCAAAGATCACTCATTCCAAAAGCTTGCTGTAAAATTCTATGGTCCTTTTAAGATTATTACTAGAGTTGGAGTTGTTGCTTATACATTAGAGCTACCCCCACACTCCAAAATCCATCCCACCTTTCATATCTCACAACTCAAAAGGAAACTTGGTTCTCATTCTGCTTTCACTCAACTACCTGTGGTTTACACTGATTTTAGCCATGTGATCTTGGCTCTTGAAGCTATTCTAGATAGGAGGATGGCTCCTAATAAGGATGTGGCTATAACACAAGTCCTGATCAAGTGGTTCAATGCACCAGTTGAAGATATCACTTGGGAAGACCTGTAAGAATTTCAACTGAAGTTCCCAAATTTTAATCCTTGAGAACAAGGATTCTTAAGGGGGGAGGGGCATTGATATATATCAAATTGTAGTTGTTTTTACTTGTTATTTTACATATTTTGTATTGTTGCTTTACTAGTTGCTTTAATTCCATTAGAAGATCCAGCTGAGCTGGCAAGTAGTTAAGTAGTTAAACAGTTTTGAAAAATTGTTAGGAAGGACAATATTCATTTGTTTATTCGGGGAAACAGTTATAACTACTTTTCCCTCTAATTCTAGAGATCTTAAAATTAGCATAAATACTTGTAATCCTAAGGCTGATGGGCATCTTTTGAGAGATCAAAGAAGTAAAGAGTAGTTGTTTCTTTATTATTTCTCCATTAATCAATTGTTAGAGGAGTAGTTCCTCTGTAATTTCTTCAGTTTTTTCCCAAATTCTTCCCATTAATTGTGGAGTTGTAACATTTTCTTAAGACATTTGTTTTTATTGATATGAATTTTTATTTATAATCTATATGGTTCAAATTTCGACTCCAGAATTAAAAAGTAATCGAAACAGAATGCAACATATAGGATGACATAATATAGGAATAATATACTAATTTAGTGTGTCATACCCTCTATTTAGACGGCCCTGCAGTTAACCGTCGTTAGCTATTATTGGACCCCTATAGCGTACTAATTTAGCGTGCTAAATAAGTCTTTATTTTCGATCAAATTTCAGGTTTTTAACATGCTTTTTTCACATATTTTTTAAACACTTTTGCACTTGATGTGACATTTTTATAGTGGAGAAAAATAATGCGCAATGGAGCTTTGTTCATCAAATTTTTTCCCAAAACTCTAGTAAAGAGTACAACAAAATGCCTAGTGAACTATCTTAAAATTCATATATCTTTTCAAGCGCAAATCTTTAGGATGATATATGCAGAGTTTGTCCATTTAATTTGGATGGAAAGGAATCACAGACTATTTGAGAACAAGAGACAACACTGGGCATGTTTGGCAAAGGAGATAGTTTATATTTGTAATGTGAGAGCTAAATTGGGTCTCAAAACTAGACTTCAATAGATGCACTTTTAGAATAGATTTGTATACGTTTGGTAGTCTTTGAGTTTTCTTTTGTAGCTAACAGTTTTGTGTTAAAACTGCTATGACTTTGTAATTTTTTCACTTGGTAATTAATACGTACACAAGCTAGTTTCAAAAAAAAAATCATCCATCTCTCATTAATCTTCCTATATTTTTCTTCATTTTAATCCAAAAAATGTCTAGTGAACCAACTATTACGGTTCATTATTTTGGGATGGAGAAATTATTCATAGTAGTAATAATGTACATTATAGTTGTCCACCCAGTGCAATGTTAAGTTTTTAATTTCACTTGATTACAAAAAAGTTTCTTGCTGCAATTTATAGAAGGACGGATGTTAGTAAGAAAGATTACAAATTGATTGTAGTAGGCAATACCCAATCTCTTTTGCACTACAAGGTTTAATAAGTTATGTAGAGTTAAATATTTATGATAATGAGTTTTTGACTAACTTTTTGAGGGCTCCAATTGAATATAGAGATCAAATCAAGCTAACTATTCTTCAAATCTATGTCAGGAAAAAGCATAGGACTTGTCGTCAATGCTCTCCTTCTCAGACTGAAGTTCATACTTAGACTAAAACCCCATCTACTCATGTTGAAGTCCCTGTAACTAAAACCAATAGTTTTCTTGACATGAATGTCTATCAAGATATTCTTATGGATAATATGTCAAAGGAATCATTAAGACCTGATCTGAACCGAACTTTTCAGGAAAGACTATTATTATTACTATTGGTATTGTTAGTGTTATTACTTTTTTTAACTATTATGTGTAGATTGATATATTTTAATAATTATTTTATATATTTTTTAGGAGTTTAACTTGATATGAAATAAATAATGCTAGAAGTTTGAATGATTGATAAAACAATAAATGAAAAAACTAATAAAACTATCATCCATCTATATAAAACAAGAGAAGCAAAACAATGTTATACATATACACCTTTTCTCAATGTATTTTTTTTTTCTCAAACTACTTTTGTCTTCTTTTTTTTCATGAATTAATAAGACTTTCTCTCCCACCCTACACCAGATTATTAGGGGAAAAGTGTTCTTGCAATGTGTAAAATAGTCTAGATTTTCCTATATTAATAATTGAGGTTATATTTGTCCTTCATTTTTTAATGAACTAGATTTATTCTTATTAACTAAAGACACACGATTTTCAACATGTGATCCTTTTCACAAGGGAAAAAAGGATCAAATTTGTCCTTAAATTTTGCAAATGGTCTAAATTTGCTGGTGGACTTTGTGAAGTGGTCCAAATTTTATCTTTTCTAGTCATGTTGCCAATCTTTCATCGATCACCAATATAATAATTGACTCTCCCCATAGTAAAAAACAACAACATGAATATCATTGTTATTTCACCACCACTTAAACCTATGATACTTCTAGAAATTAAAGAAAACAAATAAAAATTCCATACAGATATTACCTTATGTAGGTAAACTTTTTCAAACTTCCATCTTTACTCCTTTCCTAGTCCCTAGTTACCTTTAGTAGAAGATAACTCTCCATCATTATAACATCTCTTTGATAGCCATAATATTGTTGCAATTGTTTTAGGAGCTAAACAATTCGCACTTGAGTTTGTTTAGTATTAAAAGGTCGATATAGAGCTCCGTCGCTATTATGAGTGATCTGAGTAGGATTGATGATGTTGTTGTATCAATGGAGTCGACATACGTGAGAATCCAACTTAGTAGTGTAACTAATCATTGTTTGAGTTACATTGAGATTGATTTGAAGCTTCAAGATGATTACTTTGAGCTTGGGAATAAATACCTAGTCATTAAAGGTTCCGCGTGTTGAAGCTAATGCTAGAACAATTACCTTGCTCTTTAAAATTTAAATTTGTACCATTTCACATAATCCAAAGGACAAGTTTGACTCATTTACCTTGTAAAAAAGACACACATATTGATCTAGCTAGGTCATTTTTGTATCCGTAAAGATAGGAAGATATATTTGTAGGAAACACAGTTGAATCAAGGCTTATACGTAACATAAGGCGAATATTACCATAATAAAAACTTAAATTCAGGACAATATTGTAAGGTTTCAGTTGTAGAAATGGATTTTGAATTTTTACATGTAAAGCCCCCAGAAAGTATCCCTAGAATTTGAGAAGGAGAAGGAAAAAAAACAGTTGTGTGTCACTGATCTATGGAGGGGTATTATTGTCCAAATATTACTTTCTCTCTCTCTGTCCCAATTTAAGTATATTAGTTTGACTGACCACAAAGTTTAAGAATTTAAGAAATAAAGGATATTTCTTTAATCTTATGGTCTTAAATTAAAAATATGCATAGTTCTTTAAATCTTGTGGTATTACACTTGCTAGGTAGAATGTTGGAGTTGAAAACTTACTAAATATAGAAATAGACATTCTTTTTGAAACAAATCAAAAAGAAAAGTAATACGCTTAAAATTGAGACGAAGATAGTATTAAAAAGTTAATTTCCGTTAGCTTTGAAAGGATGGCCGATTTTCCTTCAATAGCCGTAATGTGGTTATTTTTCAAAATCATCACGGTCCATTGTTCAAATTATAGCCCAAGATGACCTTAGGCAGTGAAGCAGAAAGAGTCACCTGTATTTGGCGGTTAATAATATTTGAATAAAAAATCCTTAATCGTTGCAACCAGTAACTCCTCTCAAAAATCCTATATAACCTTTTGGAAACCACCCAACCGTCTCCTTAACACATTTCATTCTGTCTGAGATCACCATCATTTCATATTATTTAGAGCAAATTGAATTCAACATTTTTCTCTTAATTCTTCTTATGAAATCACCATTCATGGCGTCCCTTGCTTCCCGCTTGCAACACTCTGTCACTCCCAATGCCCTCAGATCATATTTCGCCGAGTTTCTCTCTACTTTCTTTTTCGTCTTTGCCGCTGCCGGCGCTGCCATGTCCACCAGTAAGTCCTCCTTTCTCTTATTCAAAATCAAAGGCATTTTTGACTCTCAAGTGTTGTGTAACTTACGTAATGTGCGATCACAGGGAAAATGATGCCTGATGCGACATCAGATCCATCTAGCCTAGTGGCAGTTGCAGTTGCAAATGCATTTGCATTGGCCGTGGCAGTTTATATATCAGCCAATATCTCTGGCGGACATGTAAATCCGGCTGTCACGTTTGGAATGGCTATAGGAGGCCATATAAGTATTCCCATGTCTATATTCTACTGGATTTCTCAGATTCTTGGTTCTGTCATGGCTTGCCTTCTTCTTAAATTCACGAACCAGGTTAGTTAATTCGCGTGGCTTTTAATTTCAAGAAATTTCCCTGCTTTTTAATCCTTTTTTTCCTGTTAAGTCTCCCACATTGGTTGAGGAAATATATTATCCGATATTCGTTTGCTTAACATGTTCCTCTCTGTGCCATTTGCCAAAGTAATTTCATTTTCCCTTTACTTGTGTTGCCAAATGGAATAAACTGAAGAATTTCCTGTTTGTGTATACTGGATTAGAGGAAGAACAAACGTTCTATAATTTCCTGAATCCCTTGATCAACAACAGTCATAAATCTGAACTCATTTTCCTTTAATTTGCTGATAACGCTTCACTAATTTCCTCTCATCGCAGCAAGTTCCAACACATGGAATTCCTCAAGAGATGACTGGTTTTGGAGCAGCAGTACTCGAAGGCGTGATGACATTTGGTTTAGTGTACACAGTTTATGTAGCTGCTGATCCTAGGAGGTGTGTCCACGCAGCAATTGGGCCATTGGCAATTGGCCTCATGTTGGGAGCGAACGTCATGGCTACGTGGCCATTTACTGGGGGATCAATGAACCCTGCTTACTCATTTGGCTCTGCTGTTGTCAAAGGAAGCTTCAAGAATCAAGCAGTGTACTGGATTGGACCCTTCATCGGTGCAGCCATAGCAGGACTTGTGTATGATAATGTGGTCTTCCCTGCACAAGTCACTGAGTCTTTGAGGGGAATAGGTGGTGGGATTGTTGCTGTTTAAGTGCTGCTGCCTTTTTGTTGTTGTATTATTATTACTTCTTTGTAGTGTACAAATTAGGATGTTGCCTTCTATTTCCTAGAACTACTACTAGTGCTTACGCATAGTCTAGCTAGTTGTTTTTGTGCAAATTAAGATTATTCAAAACTTCTTCTTTGTTATTTTTATGTCAATTTTAGAGTGTGAAAATAATGTTTTCAATCTTAACTTCTTCTATTATGGAATGCATACGTTATTAGGATAACTATCATCATATATTTTGGAATTCCTCCAAAAGGGGACACCATAAGATGAATAGGATCCCCATCTAAGAACCCCCTGCAAATAACTATTCCAGTTGATGGAAGGGGAAACTGTAAATAGGGCTAGAGTTCAGAGTACAGACAATTACTTAAGTGCTCAAACTTTTCTTTAACGTTTGTAATTTTGTAAATCCTGATTTCACAAGGAAAGATATGAAATAGAAGCATTTTTACACATGTTAATAAAATTGATTTAAAATTCTTATGGACTTTGGTAAAATTTCAGTTGAGAAAGAAGGTTTAAAACTTTAAATAGTTTGTGACATAATTGTATTATGACTTCCTCTATTTCCAGTCAAGTTGATGGTACATACTTATCCACATGGGATACCTTGTGAATGTGTTTACATCAAGCCAATTTAAATTATTATGATTAAATGAATAACAAAGCAGAAATACACACTATTAGTCATGACTAGTGAATTAGTCCGCGCTATGCGCGGTTATAAATACTTTATTAAATTTATAATTTTTTTTTCAAACTCGAAAATTGAAAGTAATCCCTAAATATATTTTGTGAAATCTAAAGTCTTCTTTAATTTTTTTTTCATAAAATAAACTAATTAACCATATAAGTTAATATATTCATCCCATTGGAATTTTACAAAATCTTAATATTTAAAAACTTAATTAACAAATAAAACAAATGAAAAAAACACCAACATTTTTTTAAGAGAAAATAAAAAAAAATATAAGCACGATAACACAATAACAAAAAGCTAAAACAAAATATCTCATGTGTCAAAAACACACACACACACACACACACACACATATATATATATATATATATATATATATATATATATATATATTAAATGATCAATTTGTCATTGTATGTTAGTGTATTTAACTAATCCATAAAAACTATATGAATAACTTATCAACTGAGCAATTACAAAATGTATGCCATACTAATTAAAATGCATTTTATTTTCTAAAATACTACGTGTATCTTTATTTCAGAAAATATATGTTATCCTTTTAAGATACTCCATTGAATCCCTTTTTAAAATATCAATGAACCAATCATGAACAAATTAATTTTGAGATGAAGCCAAATATTTTAGTTTATGAATTATGAACCACATTATTTTTTGTTTATTGAGTTTTAAATATTCAAATAATCAACATTAAAATCAAAATATCAAACCACGCAAGCATTGTCATCACTTGTAATTCACAGTTATAGAAAAAAAGAGAAAAGTACAATTAAGCATATAAATGAGAGAACATTAAAAAGTTCAAAAAAAAGAGCAACGCATCAATTAAGAAGCAACAACGAAAAATATAATATTCAAATGATCCTTAATAAGTGAAAACCACAAACAGCAAAAGGGACTACTCCTTTGCAAATTTGGACAGCATAACATGAAAATGTGTTCTTCACCAAATAATAGGTAATAAAGAACGAAAGATATTGACTCAGACGTCTCTTTCTTATCAAAGACTCTGACAGCTGAAACTCATCGACAGTGACTTTTATCACTGACTAATAAAAATTACAAAATAATATTTGCAATAATTGAAGAGCCAAGAATAAAACTAATCTCAAATATCCTATAAACTCTTGGATATTCATTAAAAAAATAAAGAAAAATCAAGCTTAGAAACTATAATATAATTATGTTAATATGTTTCTTTTTCTTAGTTCATATGCTTTGAAAATTCTTGTAATTCATAAAGTTTTTTTTTATTTTTTGACGGATTGTAAAATTACTTAGTTAAATTTTTAAATAATGAAAAGGACATACAAAATCATTGCAATATCATGAGACATAAAACGCTTGTTAGATGGCTAACCTGTCAGCAAGTGTATCACTCAAACTTTCAATGCACTTCTATTATATGATATATGTTAAACCAACATCAAAGAAGTATAGATTATACAGAAAAAAATGTGAATAAATTTTTTTACTGTCTTTGCACCGTAGGCATCAGACTTCTCAATTATTTCCTGTCCGGTGATGTTGAATCTTGTAGGTTCCTGCAATACATTAGGAACACAATTTTCTTATAGATATAAATAAATATGTAAAAATAAATAAAAATTTAAGGCAACAATTTCATTTGAGAAGGAATAAGATAAGAAAAGAATAGTACTTATCTTCAAGAATATGAACAACCTCTCTGATCTCTTGCCTCTTCTGTTGTGCCACAAATTATACTAATATAACATATAAACTTTTCAAGCAAAAAAATCATGTAGTTTATCATTCAAATTGTTGGTGTGTGACATTATGTAACAATGAAAACAATACAATCCATCCAAAGGTTGTATTCATTAAAATAATACAGTACGATACAATACAATATGATATGATACATTATAAAATAATACGTAACAACCATCCAAAGACTGAAGCTCACTGGCAGGGTAAAAAGAAACTTACCAATTCTGATCTGAAATTGCAATTTAGCAGACACAATGTAAAAGACTCAAAACTAATGGTACAAATATGTACTGATTATAGGTTATAGAAGATGTAGTTGAAGAGACACATTGTTTCAATTACTTTTATTTTTTTTAAATATTAATAAGCATTTATTAGAAACAATTTAATTAGGGAAGTTGTAGCACTTAGCAAAAATCTGACAATGTGGGCTGATTCAGACTAAAACGTTTAATAAAGTTTTATTGCATTTGATTGCTACATTTAATTGGAATTTGTGAGGCTTTTATTAACCCATTATTTAGTAGCAGATATTAACCAAAACAATGCAAAAAAAAATAAAAAAAAATCTAAAAAATGTCAAAAAAAGGAGAAAAAGGATAAATAGGAATGGAGGCCAAAGAGAGGTGCCACATCACCTTGCCTTGATTTTGCTTTATTATTATATATAGATTATGTGATAGTTGTTTATATTCAAACAATGCAACATATTGATTGATTTGATGTAAACACCAATAAACTTTTACTCAATTTTATTGTACATACAAATTTAAGAATGAAAAGTTTAAATAAGATTTATTTTTTCTAGAATAAAAAAGAATATAGGGTAACACGGAGAATGTTTATTCACTTGTTTGTATTACCATTATTATTTACTCTCTCTATTTTAAAATGAATTACCTCTTTTTAATTTGGCATAAAGTTTAAAAAAATAAAAAAAATTTTAAATTTTGTGATATTAAATTAAAATTATATTAAATATATTAAAATATCTTTTAATCTTGTGATCTCAAATATATTATTTGAAAAGTTAAAACTAAAATTTTATAAAAAAAAATTACAGTATATTTTTTAAACGAATTAAAAAAAAAACATTAAAATGTGAGTATTAGTCACACTAGTACATAGAATAGAATAATACTCCTCTTCAACATCCTTGGTGTTGGAACTTCCTTTTCAGAACTTACAATGGCGCCTAAACTCGTTTCTCTATCCTCCTTATCTTCCATTTTTCCATTCCCTATACCCAATTCCTCCTCCACTAACCTCCTCAACAGCCACAAATTCCACACCCCTAAACCCACCCTTATCCTCTGCAAATCCACTGAATCCGAACCCGATGGCTATGGAGCTGCCGCGCCAACCCGAGGTGACATATATCTTCAACGTCAATACGCCGTCGATGCATCTTCATCTGTGCTAGTCACAACTAAGAAGAAAAAGAAGAAGAAAGATAAAATCTTCAAAGTTTCTAATTTGGCTCCTTGCTGTTACGGCTGTGGAGCTCCGTTACACACATTACAAGTGGATGCCCCGGGTTATGTTGACCAGGAGACATACGATTTAGTACTGTTCAAATTTGCTTGGAATTTCCTACTTTGCTTGCTAATTAATTAATGCTTTCTCTCTTTAATTTTGGAAGTTCTAATGAATTACTCCCGTCCATTTTTACTTGTCCAATATTGACTTGGTACACTCTTGAAGAGAAATAATTAGAATTATAATTTTACTATATCACCCTTTGAGTATAATAAATGGGAAATGACTATAGTTAATAATAAGGTTTAAATTAGAAACTAAGGGGTCCTTTGGTAGGATGATTAGAAAAATAATGCATGTATTAGCTTTGTGTAGTATTAATACTTTGTTTAGTACACTTTTTTCACGTATGTATTACTAGTATTTGTATTAGTTATATACTTTATTTGGTATTATGCCATGTATGACTAATACATGGGAAACCATGGTATTAGCAATGCAAGGGGTTTTAATGCATGTATTAGTATAGTTAAAGACACAATTGCCCCTCAAAACTTTTTCCACATTCTTTCTAACGTATTTGAGGGGGGTATTTTTGTAAACAAATAATTTTTTTAGAAATTATGCTAATACACCAAACCAAACACTGTCATAAGAAATCATCTCAGGATAACTAATGTAAGCATAAGTAATATCAGCATTACTAGTACACCATATTTAGCACTATTCTTATACACCCTACCAAAAGACTCGTAAGCGATAAATTATATTGATTTTCTAAAATGAACTAATAAAAGTGGACATCTATTTTAGTAGAGTGGACAAGTAAAAGTTGATGGAGGGAGTAATTCTATCCGGGAAATTTGTTAGATTGCTACTGTTATTTTCCGATATGGATTGTCTAAGTTTGCTGTTGATGCTTTGGCTCATTTTATTTTTTGGATGGATGACAGAAAAAGAAACATCATCAACTTCACAAAATTCTTTGTGGGCGGTGTCGCCTGTTGTCTCATGGGCACATGATAACTGCAGTAGGTGGAAATGGAGGTTATTCTGGAGGCAAGCAATTTGTTTCAGCAGAAGAGCTTCGAGAAAAGTTGTCTCATTTGCGCCATGAGAAAGCTTTGATTGTTAAATTGGTAACCACCGAAAAAACAACTCCAATTTGTTTGTGATTTCTTAATGATGTTGTAATCTTGGGTGGTGCCAGTGTATTGCTTATTTGAGTTGTTTAAACTGATATAAATATAGTTTCAAATAATACATTGATTGAATATCTAAGTCAACTTTCTGTATTCTATTTAGACTTCAAGCAGTTGGTAATCAAAGATAAAATTTGTTCTGTAGATCAGAGTGAACTCACTCAAATAGTACACTACAATGACTCTCACTGTAGGAAGATTACTTTATAATATGCTCTTGACTGCTTTATTCATATGTTCACTATCCTATTTGAATGGTTATACAGCTTTGTCCTGCATTGGATTTGTAGGCCTCCGACTCAGCTTGGGGCGCATTAGGCATCTTAGATAAATCTGAACAGCCTTGAAACCAGGAGTAATTGACGGATAATAACAATTTCAAGTAGTAGAATTTTTCCTGTTAAATAAAATGAAGATTGTATTTCACCATGAAAAACATTATTCTTTATGCTAAGTAATACAAGTGTGCTTATTGCAATGAAGTCACTCATGAGCAAAGGATTTCATCAATCAACATTGTCAGGCAAATTAACCTCTTATCTAATGGATCAAAGAAATACCATTCAACCTTTTAAGATTGATATAACTGGCGTTGATTACGATATTGATAAAACAAAGCGATGTGATTGTTGGTTCTCATTTTTCAGTTCATGTCATCGACTACTAAACCTTGTTTACTTGTGTTTTCTGTAATCTTTGTACTTTCATGGATCACCGCCTGTAGGTTGATATTGTAGACTTCAATGGCAGTTTTTTGGCTCGTGTCCGAGATCTTGCTGGTGCAAATCCCATAATTTTGGTTATAACTAAGGTAATAAGAGCAACTAAGTGATCCACAGTTAATGGCAATACTAACTTGTTGTATACTTTTTCCAACTAACATATTTTGCACTCTCTATTTCACTTTCTTAAGGTGGATCTTCTTCCAAAAGAAACTGATCTTAATTGTGTTGGTGACTGGGTTGTGGAGGCCACAATGAAGAAGAAGCTTAAGTAAGTTTGAGGTGTATTACTTATCCTTTATATATTGGACTCGTACTGTGCAATGCAAATTATAGCTTCATCTTGGATTAGTTGGCGTGTGTTTTGGAGATGTTTGTAACCTTGAATAAATAGTCTATAGTGCTACTTTGTGGGTGTCTTGCCTATTTCCGTATATAGCGATGTGTTATCTCTTCTTGTTGTTTGTTTCTATGACTTTTGTTTGATTGTTATCTGTTCTAAGCCGGGGGTCTATCGGAAACAGCCTCTCTACTTCATCTGAGGTAGTGGTATGGACTGCGTACACTTTACCCTCCCCAGACCCACCTGGTGAGAATACACTGGGTATGTTGTTGTTGTTGTTGTTGCTTCTTTTGAGATCCTAATGGTCAGTTAGTCATCTATAACCAGTATTGCTTTTGTGTGATCCTTTTGGAGATCATGTTCACTTTGTAGTAATATGATTATCTCCTCCTGTTTAGTAATATTCAGCTAGTGATTGTAGTTAAGGTAAATATCATGTCAAACTTCTAATCCCTAGAACAAAAGATCACATAAAAATCTAAAATAGCATGCTCCTTTTTGCAGTGTTCTGAGTGTTCATTTAACAAGTTCAAAGTCATTGGTTGGAATCGCCGGGGTGGTCTCAGAAATCCAAAAAGAGAAAAAGGTTGGTTTCTTCTCTATGAAGTTGTAAGATTACAATTGTCCATTTTGGAAAAAACTGCCTTGGTTTTGTACGTCTATTGTTTGAAAATATGAATTTTCATTTATACATATTCATGCACTTTCTTCTTAAAGTTATCTCGACGCTTACCAACTTTCACTTGAACTAAAAGGCAATAAATTACCATCAGGAGTTCCATATATCTGAATAGGATGTTTCATAGTGCATATGCTGATCAATATTTCATTCCTCAGAATCTCATTAAGCATCCCCAAAGGAAAAAACTCATATTTGCTGTAACTGCTATTTCATGGTTTATGCTAGTTCATCCATTACTAAATGAGCTGATAAACAAATAGACGTGTCTCATGATTCTGTTTGGCGGATCTCTTTAGACAGAAATTGGATAAAGCTACGTATGAAAGAGTTTGTGTCTGGATATGTAGTAATAAAGACACCTAATGGAATCAAATCAATCTCTTCAAGTAAAATTTTGATCCATCTTGCTAGTAATTTGCATTAAGGGATTGTTAGTTCTTTCTCATAGAATTAGATATATTGTGATCATTATTCAATACTTGGATGCCCAAATTCCAACTTGAAATAATCTTTTCTTAGGCTGTCCAGTACTCTTTGGGATCAAGCCCAATTTTTGTTCTTTCAGCTATTATATGAACCTTCTCATTTTTATTTGGAAGAATCTTTATTACGTTGTCAAGGAACTTTCTTCCTGCTTAAACAAACATATCGTAGGCTTTACTTTTAGATTGCATTTCTTCACACCATTTTATGGCTTACTAATCTGCTGTTAATATTTTCCTGCAGGGAAGGGATGTATATATTCTGGTTAGTATCTGAAACTTGGAATTTGATGATTAGTCACATTTTCTTGTGTTGTGCTGTGTCTTTGTGAGTTCTTCAATTTAATCCTTTGTTTTTTGGAATCAATTTATGTAAATGTCAAGCGCTATTGACTTTTCAGGGCTCAGCTAACGTGGGAAAATCTGCATTCATCAATGCGCTGTTAAGTAAGTCGTTTATGAGCCCTGTATTCATCACACTGTTGGTGGGCGATTTAGTACATAGGGTTTAGTTCTTTAAAGTGTTTGAGTTGCAATTCATAAACCCTTAGATTCAAATGCAGTACCCGAGTTGCAATTCATATAAACCCTTAGATTTGGTTGCAATTGCTGTAATTTATGTTTTTTCTTATTTTTCCTTATGTCACTTCAAACTATAGCAGGTCCTAGTAGCTACTGTCATAGCGTTTGTCATTGGAATTTTGTTCTGTGAAATCACTAGAATGATCCTACCAACGACTCTGCCTACCCAACATAACCTAATATGTGAATGCACTTTTTCCATTACTTCCAACAACATTCTATGAGTTTAGCTTATCAATTTCTTCTTTTTTAATAGATTATCGATGTGAAATTTTACCTAGTGATGGTCGCTTCAATTTTCCAATGAAATCTTGCTTTGACCTGGAATAATGTGCTAGCAACATAATGGCAATCAGGAATTGTAATTTTCAGTCTTCTCTTTTAGTGCGTGCTTGTTCTTTAAATCTTCTCTTTCATTGCGTTGTCCACTCCTCTTTTTCGTCTCTGCTATTACTAAATCTTACTATGGCTGTGTAATCAGATACAATGTCATATAAGGACCCAGTTGCAGCCTCTGCACGAAAATACAAACCAATACAATCAGCTGTTCCTGGAACAACACTGGGTCCAATTGCAATTGATGCTTTCCTTGGTGGTGAGGTAAGTGTATCTCGCTATAGCAAATGATCATCCAACTTCTTTATGTGATAGCTTCTAAAATGGGTGTTTGAATTACTGGGTGCAAGGGAAAGTTGAAGTGTAGTTCTTGAACCTTAAAGAGATCCTATCTAACTTCTGTTAAACTCGTGGGAACTTAATCTGCGGTTGAGATTGTCTTTCCCCTAATTCTTGAATTTTTAGTTTAACATGGAACTCTGCTAGATTAGTATTAAAACATTCGACCAAAAGTTTAAGCTGCTCATAACTCTTTTTAGTCTCAAATGAAACCCAGGAAACCATATCTACACCTGGCTGATGACAGGGATGACAAAACCATTTTTGAAAAAAATGATTTAAGGATTCATAATAGCTAATGACATTAATCGAAGTCACCATAGCTATTGTCTTTAATGTGTAATTGCTGAATGATCTAACTTTCTTGTCTTTATTTATTTATTTTGTTTAATTTCCAATATCAAAAGATGAATACTTAATAGATTGATAGTTCTTCCAATATTCCAATATTTGTGATTTTAACATTCTATGCGCTTTATTACATTTAGAAATTGTATGATACCCCTGGAGTCCATCTTCATCATAGGCAAGCTGCAGTTATTCACGCGGAAGATCTCCCTACCCTTGCTCCTCAAAGTCGTCTTCGGGGTCGAGCTTTTCCAGTATGCTCTTTCTCCAACATTTGCTTTAAGAGATCTTGATGTCATCAAAGTTGACGTGTATTTGCTATTTCTCTCTTTTCCCTGGTTTTCTAATGTAACAGAGTTCTGGGCTAAACTTGGACTCAGAGATAGCTGACCGAGTGAGATCAAGTGGCTTGAGTGGATTGTCAATATTCTGGGGAGGCCTTGTTCGAATTGATGTTTTGAAGGTTCCTCATAAAAATGTTGTCTCTTTTGCATATATAAGCAGTCCCAATCAGTCATTTTCAATTGGTGGTCACTTTAATATTACTTCAGGTTCTCCCAGAGACTTGTTTAACATTCTATGGACCCAAGGCGTTGCAAATTCACATAGTGCCGACTGAAGAAGCTGATGAATTCTACCAGGTAATGCTCTCGTATTTTATTTTAAGTGGTCTTTGACCTTTCCGGGTTATGGATGGCTATGTAAAAGAAAAAAGGGAAATCACTCACCCGCAAATACAGAACTGAAAGAAGTATGGAAGTTTCTCTTTTTTCTTTTTCAAGGAAGAGAGTTGAATGAAGGAAAAGTAATAGAATTCATGGTTTCTTTTTTTTTTTTTTTGGTTCCAACCCTTGCTTCTTTCATGATAATTTCATTATTAGCATTCATAGTAGGTAGACTTGTCAACTATGTATAAAACTATGAATCCCCTTAAAGATCATCGTAGAACTGATGTATAGAGATCTTTTTTCTGTATGTACTTTGCACTTGAAACATCTCTCATTGTTGCAGAAAGAAGTCGGAGTTCTATTGACACCTCCGACAGGAAAAGATAAAGCAGAGGACTGGATGGGACTTGAAACGAAGCGCCAGTTACAAATTAAGTATGAAGATATCGAGAGGTGAGCACATTCATGTCTTCAAACTGTGACACTATCTGGATGCCTAATATGCTTCTTCTTTTTTTTTGATTTTGTTGCCATAGACCTACGAGTGATGTGGCTATATCTGGTCTTGGATGGTTCTCCGTTGTACCGGTTAACAAATCAGCCGGAATATGTAATCCAGTTTCAGAAGTTACAGCTGGAGAGCTAACTTTTGTCGTCCATGTGCCAAAGCCAGTAGAGATTTTTGTTCGACCTCCTATACCTGTGGGCAAAGCAGGAGGACAGTGGTACGACTACAGGGAGTTGACAGAGGAGGAACTAGAAGTGAGACCCAAATGGTTTTTCTGATGGTTACTAGTTTGAGTCTAACTTTTATATGATTGAGTGTTATTTATTTGTTACATTATTAGATCATCTAAATGATAGCTATAGGTAATCGACATGAAAATAGATGCTTAACGTGGGAAATAATGCAGGTTACCTGCTATAATAGGTAAGATATATGTGGGTAATGTAAAAGAAGCTTGCACTATCGGTGTATATAGGTTAAATCTACCCTCAAAATTCATTTTGTTTTCTTCAAGCCAAATTTGTATTGCATGTGTTGTCTGTGAAACAGCATGATAACTTTTTTTTGCAGCTGACTAGGGGAAATCTAATCAATTTGATGGTCATGAATCTCTAAACATTCCACCAGAATAGATCTTACTGCTGAATCTTTTTTTTTTTCCCACCAAATCCAACAGCTGGATAAGTAATGCATCCTTAATAGATATATGTGGCGTGAGTAATAGAAAGTTAGCTAACTAATTGATGCATCCTGAATAGATGTATGTGGGGTGAGTAATAGAAAGTTACCTAACTAATTGATCCTAACCCATCTTTGGCCGCCTGTTAGGAGGATTATGTTGGACCTACGCGATCACGTTATAAGTTCTTTTTTTACAGAGATTTCTGGTGTACCTATAACCAAAAAAGTATTATAGTTCTGATAGTTATTTGTTATTTTCATATCTGGGATAAACTCTTATTAGTTTAAATAAAAGAGAAATCAAAGCGTTTGAATAATCTTATAGTAAGATTAAAAGTTTAAAGCACATGTAATAAAAGTTTTAAGCACATGTAATAAACTTGATCGAGTCGCCTTCACACATTTTCCCTAGCACTTAATAAACGTTTGGATATCATGAAGAAATCCAATTAAGAAAAGCAAGACAATTTCTCTCTTTCTATCGCACAATGATTGACATTTTGTCTTATCCTTTGCTCAAATAAAGTGATTCCGTGAATAAGAATTTTGAATTTATTTCTCCATTATTTTTTTTATATTGGAAAATTGCAACTTCTAATATTTTGTTATATGTATCTTGATAGTATTGCTCAATGTGTAAACTGAAGACATATTTTGAGATGCAGTCGCTGCTGGCTAGACATCCAAAATCGAGAGAAATATACCTTATTATTCAAAAACGAATCATAACTGATAATCCAATCACAAAATTCATTTTTTAATTTATTAGTATTGAGTTATCGGATTAATAGTTGGTGACGGATTAAACTTTTATAGTTACGATTTATCGATGTCGGAGCAAATTGTTCAATTTCCTAATCGAGTAAATCGTTAACCCGTTAAGAACTATCTTATTCATGTTTTACCCTTAGATATATAAAGTCTCTATTGTAAATATAAAACTAAAGTTAATGCTTATTCATAATGTTTTTTTAGGACTTTGGGAATAATTTCCTTTATCCCGGATATGCAAAACACAAATTGTTGTTAATGAAGGGGCCAAGAGGAGAAAGAGTTGTGGGAATCTAAATTCATTTTCAGCAAAACATTATGTCAAAAAATATCTATCGATAATCTAAAAAAATACTACGGAGATGCAGAGAAGACAATTGTATTTGAAATTGAGGATTTTGCTCCTTTATTTTTAGTGAAGTAAAAAATATTTGCAGAATTATGAAGTTCCAAGTGTATAATTCTTATTATATCTTATATAAATGTAATAATTATATGTTTTAACAGTGTATTTCTTAATTTTTGGGCAAAATGTGTTATAAATTTAATTCAGTTTTTTATTTAAAAAAATGACACGTGAACAAAGAATCTATGTGGCCGGCGAGGATATCTCACTCTCTTTAGATGGGATCATGCGTGAGTAAACACTATCAAATAGAGGGAGAATTAAAATTACTAGATAATTTAGGGATTCTGAATAAAACACGCTAAGTTAAGGGGTATTTTGTCAAATAAAAAATGTCATGATAATTAGAATTTGCTCAATTTCAATCTGAAATTATCAACCGAATTTCTTGATGATAAATAAATGCACCAGTGTCAAATAAAAAACTAAAACAAACAGTCAACATATATTCTAATACATCCAAAAATCTGAATAAAGATCGAGTTGTATGCAAACCCTACTTTCCCATCTCTTCCCCTTTTATAATATGTATATATATATGTATGAGTTTTGCTAACATACTACATGAAGGTAGTATGTTAGCAATGTCCCCAATTTTACTTTTCCTTAAATGCCCTCAATAGCATATTAAAATAAAAATAAAAAATGGAAGAACTTTTTGGTCTTTTAACATACAATAAACTTATCCCCTCCTTTTCTCCAACCATCAGACCCCTTCTTCTACCCCCTTTTCCTGTCAGAACCCTTTTTCTCCATTCCCTTTCTTCAATCTACAACCAGAGCTTAACGGGAGGATGCTAAATAATCCCCATAAAAGTAAAATTTTGATTTCCTTTTCTTTAGATTTAGTGTGAATGATATGATGGATTCTTTATATTATTGTTAGGACTTGAAATCAATCAAACAACAAAAAGCCAAAGTTTGCTAATTGTTGCTTTCTTGAAGCTCTTTCCACCATCAATGTCTAAGTTGGATAGTAAATGTTTAATTCCTTAATGTAATCCTGACCGCTTAGGCTTGGTTTACTTTGATTTGAATGTAAACTAAAAGTCTAAAATGAGGATCTTATGCGGCGGAGCGAACTCTTCTATCGTGTTGCATTGGCGGAACCACCACCACCACCCCTGGGGAACCATCGTACTGGAGATTCTTTAGCCTTAAATCGGGATATTCAGGAAGAACAAGTTGGTCCAGCTCGATACCGTCAAGGATTCTTGACTATTGCATGGGAACAGCTTTCTGCTCGTCGCTGGCGCACCTCTCCTAACTATTGCCCATTTATTCTGAAATAATCTTTTTAGGAGGGACAATTTTATATATTTCTGCCAAATCCTTCTATTATTAAGTACGGCTAATGCTAAGAGTAGATTAAAAAATGTTAGGATAGCAAAATCTCTGCAAAATAGAGATTTTCGCCTAACAATTCCCCATTCTTCTGCTGCTTCGGAAGAATATCCGTCAATTTCATCTTGATTTGTGATTGTTGCATCACCATTGATGAGAAAGAGAAGAGAAGAGAAGAGGGGAAAGAAGTAGATTTTGGTAAAATGACAATAGAGCCCCTCATATTAATATTGGGTTGGTGTGCTATTAGGGGCATTTAAGGAAAAGTAAAATTGGGGACATTTCTAACATACTACCTTCATGTAGTATGTTAGCAAGACCCTATATATATATATGCTCATTCTTCTCCGCCTCCTTCTTCTCTTTCTAAACTATGGACATGAAAATTGAAAAGTAATTAAAAAAAAAACAGAGACACAATGTCAAATATGATGTGTGGAAGTATCAATGCATCCGTTGTTAACATTCCTCCCTTCGAGTCAAGAATTTTTCAATTTGGTCGAAAGTGATAAAGAAGGCTTTCAAATTTATCAATCTTACTTACTCAAAAGTTTTAAATATTCTATTTCAGACTCTCCCCGATATGGAAAGGGGTCTTCTCAAAGAAAACAAAAGCCCATCCACATTCATTTTAACAAAAAAGATGGTAAGTTGACGTGATGATCGAATCTGGGTGAAGTGTCGCTTTTTCTGCATCTTTCGACACCAATTTACCTATTTGAGATGTCTCCATGTTCAATAACATCATCAATAAGGTTCTGCTACTGACTCATCAAATTTCCACCGACAATAAATTTCTGTACATCAGCATCTGACACTGAATCTACAACCTCGAAGGTTATTGATGAAATTTGTTGATTCAGTGTCAGATACTACAGTAGAAAAATCATTATCGATGAGCAATTAAAAAGTCAGTATTAGAACCTTGCTGATTTTGTTGTTGATAATCACAAATGGCACAAAGAATTTTCTTTGGCAGATTTCTATAACCCAGTTATCCTCAAAGTGACCCTTTGTATGACCTGCTAAGGATTGGCTAGAAGGTATAAAAATCTTATTTATTCTCTTTTTATTATTATTATTATTATTATTAATTAAAAAATAAACAGAAAAACAAAATAAGCAATAACCCTCAATAGAGACTGTACGATTCAATTCAACATTTTGTTCATTTGAAGTTAATTGTGTCGTAGCATTATAATTCAGATTAAATTTGTCATTGAATGTATTGTATAGCTGATATTGACCTCATAAAAAGATGGTAGATACAGTTAGGCCGTAAACAACCAATCATCATACTGTAAGAATTGAATAGGTTCGATCGACAATCATTAAAGCCTCCTAAAATGATCTATTAAATTCATCGAGTTGTTTCAAAGGATCTTTACATTTTAGAATTATGTAATTAAGGGGCTTTTCTTTTTAAAGATTTGTTATGATATTTTCAACCTTAGAGCATGTATTAACTTACGTTTCTTATTTGATTATAATTACAATTCATTTGTTAACCTTTTTAGTTTATGATATCGTAAAACTATAAATTTCATCAAAAAGAAACATTATAGTTACCTTTTTCTGTATAACAGGGATTATTAGTTACTCGCTGAATTTCTTCGGGATATTTTTCACTAAGAGATTTATATGAATCATTAATTTTCATTCATGAAGTTTCTCCTTTATTCAATATAATTTCGTATTTCAGAAAAATATTTTAAATTTAAGTAAAATGATTGGCTCAACTGCTATTTTTATCCAAGGCTTGTTAAAAATGAATGTGTTAGTATTTTTACATATCTTGTTATTCATTTTGTCCTTGCATTTTTGTTACCTTCATGTTCATCAGAGAGGAGGGGAAGGAAAAAGAGTATATATAAATGGGAAAATTAGAATAGGCCGGGGGGGGGGGGGGGGGAATTGGGTTTGGGATAACTCAACTTTTATTCAGATTTTTAATGTATTAGTTTATGAAAACGTGCAATGCACGTTTATCCCAAATTACTTAAATTCTCGACGATAGATATTTGCTTGATGATGAAATCACACCGTAACTAAATTCCATTATATATCTCAAACAAACAAATATGTTATAGCAGTTTAAGAAAACAAAATATAATAACATCACAAAATGAAAAGGTACTTCTACAAGTTCTTTTCACCTTAAGAAGCATAAAATATAGAAAGTTTATTTACTGACACATATCGTAGACAAGATAATTTTTATAGACAAACCTCAACAATTTCTCAAGCTCTGTCCATATTAAGACTTAAAGGCAGGTCAAATTTGAGTATTGCAAGTTCTTATTCTTCCAAATCAAGTGGATTTGGTTAATAACAACTCGAGTAACTCTTGCTTTCTTAATCTTTACCTACTTCTGAATCGTTTCAGCCTTACCCCTCAATCTCTCAAGCAACATTGCATCAAGATTCTACTTAGTAGCGGGAAGGACTTTCTCCTTCTTCATTCTTATATACACAATTCTCTTCTCTCTCTGCCATGGAATCCCCCCCACCCCCACCCCACATTTTTCTTTATCCCCCTTCCTTCACTCTCTCTTGATAAAATATCAAATTTCACTTATTCAAGTCTTCCTGCTTCTCATATGAGTTTTGCTCCTTATTTCATGCCCAACATCTATTTCAATTTAGCTAAAGAATATGGTGGGATCTGAAATTCAACCTTTACATCATGTTCCTCCCGTGTACGTTTTTAAATTTGTGTTTCTTGGAGTTTATCAATTTCTTGAAAAAGCTTCGTCATTGTTTTTTTATATTTTCCTCCACTCACTTTACCAGAACTGCAATTAAAAAAAAAAAAAAAAAAAACCTCAATAAATAATATTAAAAAATTACTGAGGGCATAATTATCAATTTTACTTTCCTGGTCATAGTTTCCTGAACTAATGGACCAGTAAAAAAATATAAGCATAATAACATACTCAGTGTTAGTGTTGTAAGTATGATTACAAAATTCTCCAAATAATAAATATTTACTCGATCGAGAGCATCGATAGAAAAAACAAAACCAATAATATTCACTCGATCGAGTAATGTCCATACTTGTATGAGATAGCCAGATGTTGCAAAATTTAAAATAAAAAAATCAATTAGATTTGATCGACACAAAAATTAAAATTCGTAAATCATAATTATTCTATCATAAATAATAACCTTTTCTTTTTTTTTAATTTATAGGCGAAAACTAACTTGGGCTTTGAAGTTACACATAATAAGAGGTCTTATTTTTACACATAAGAGATCTGAAAAGATTATTTTCTTCTAATATTTTCAATACACACACAATGGTATCCTTACAGTTATTGCTTCAAATACACATAGATAGAGCATAGTGTATGCATATGTATATATGGAATACGAAAACAGTTGCATCCTCGTATTGTTCGATCATTCCTCATGTATTTTAGTATTCTACTTATACCATAAAAACATTAGTTATTAATACCAAAAAGAAAGACCTACAGACCTACAAACTAAGAAGTGATTGAATGCACATAAAACAATCTATGCCTCTCCAAAATGAATGCACCAATTAATAAATTAAAAGGGCTAACTAGCGTACCTGTTTTACACAATCCAAGTAGCTCAGAGATTATAATATTCTCAAAAATCATGAGCTCAACGATAATATATTGATGATCATAGTCAAACCAACAAGTTGATGAGTCCTCATAAAATTTATAAAATGGATGATTTTGTACTGTAATAGAATAGACTTATTTTGTGACATCAATTGTGGCTTAAAATTTTTTGAATCACTGTTGAACTATGTCTTGAAAGCGCCAACTCTTTAAATCTAAAGTGCAAAGAAGTAAATATAGGGCATTCATTCAACTATTCCTCAATTGAAAATTAGTCGGGGTTGATTTCTTCTGAAAATTACATTTAACTAAATTATAGTCGCTCATAAAGCAGTTCAACTAAGTATTGTGTTACAACCAAAGATCACAACCATATAGATGCTCTTCTACTCGAATTATGCCTAGCAATAAAGTTGATGTTACTTTAGCTTGCAGTTTGCTATTAGAAGATCAGAAAAATCATTCAGATTAGATCATCAAACACAAATTATAAAAAGTGAAACACTGAAAATTAAGTTCTAAAAATGCAAAATCGTAGATGAATCGAATAAAAATTTGAACAGAGTACTCTAAAACCTAAATGAAAGGAGATAAAAACACAATCACAGAGACATGATCATTTCATGCCTCTGTTCTATTAACTACTATGTTATTCCAAAGAAGACTACTTTACATCAGGTATGTAATAGTTCCCAATAGAAGAAATAACAAATACTAAAGTAGTAGATATCCAGACAAGCGCATAACTGAAATATGCAAGAATAGAAGAATGAAGAACAATATTAGATGGTGGAAAATTTAAAAACTCCACTAAGTAAAGGAAAGCACATCAGCCACACATTACAAGGACATACAAGATAGTAAACAGGAAAAAAGAGAAAAAGGACATGCTATTGACTTGCTACTATACAACAATACAACATCATATCTAAGAGAATTAGTTCACCAGCATAACTGAAATATGCAAGAATAGAAGAATGAAGAACAATATTAGATGGTGGAAATTTAAAAACTCCCATAAGTAAAGGAAAGCACATCAATCGCACATTACAAGGACATACAAGATAGTAAACAGAAAAAAAGAGAAAAAGGACATGCTATTGAATTGCTACTATACAACAATACAACATCATATCTAAGAGAATTGGTTCATCAGCAGCTTGAGAGGCTCTAGAATTGTAAGTAAAGGTTATTCTGGCTTGATCCATCAGTAACGTAATGATTTTATATCTCAGAAGATAAAATTTAATATACCAAATATCGTTATAGAAGAATTAAAAATCTGTAACATCATAACTGCAAGATAACACAGGAGACCAACATGCAGAATTAATCATTATCCTAAAATGAGGAACATTATTATACACAATCAAACAGCAAGATTTTTCGTTGAAACTTCTCATGAGAAAGATAAATGTGATCAACATTCTATTTTCTAAATAAGTATGTGATGAGCGTCCTATTATAAAGACTTTAGTTTTTTTAAGCATAAAGGTCTGTAGCAAGTTCGAGTTTAACTACCGAAGAATGTTCTTTTACATCTCCCTTTTTGGAAACTTATAATGTTATATACCTCAGTATAAAGGCTATCCTGGAAATTAAAAAACAAGAGAAAAAGATAATCAAGAAAATACTTACTAGGAGCCTAAGAAATCTACAAAATCTTCTTTTTCAATTTCCTATAAAGGATAATAAGCTCCGAGAACCTTAATTGACTACATCCAACAAAAGAAAACGCAGAACGAACAACCAATAGAATTCTATTCAAAGATTTATGGAACTACAATGACTACACCACTGAATTTAGCAAAGAAAAACAAGACATGAATCTAATCATAGATAAAATCATAAAGTAATAGTCTAACAGTACAAAATTTATTGAAAATATAACTGAAAATACTTGGATAGAAAACTGCATATCCCTATAACGCAAATAGAAAAAAAGAAAGAAAGAAAAGAAGGTATATATTAGCAATACTAAAACAGAGAATGAAGAAGAATACACAAATTTATTCTTTAATTTTTCTTTACAATATCAAGAAACAAACAACGAAACCTTATGATTCATCCTGCACATAAGTTTTTTTATATATGTGCTTTTCTATTTTAAGTAGAATAGTATTTGTTTCCTTGATTACTAATAGGAGTATTTTAAAACCTATTTTAACTCAAATTTTGAGGTAAGTTTTTTAAAAAAAATTTATGTTGTAAAACCTATTTTAACTCAAATTTGGAGGTAGGGTTTTTCCATTTTTTTTATGTTGAGGCAGCTGTAACGTATAGAGCTTGGAACTCTTTCCATAATTGACATTTTTTAATTAATAGTTACTAATTCTCATAATAACTTTTACCATATATTTTCTTTTACCATAAAGATTATTAAACAATAATTTGAAAAAAAGGTAAAAAGATGATTTTGGCTATTGCGGATTCTTTTAATGAAGGGCAAAAGTTCAAACAACATTTCTAAGGCCCTTCGTATTTTTAATATATTAGAGATTAGAATATATGTCGATTGTTTTATTTTATTTATTTATTTGACACTGATGCATTTATTTATTATCAAGGAATTCGATTGATAAATTATAAAATTGAGTAAATTTTAATTCTGACTTTTTTTGTTTGTAGAACACCTCTTAACTCAGCACGTTTTGTTCAGAATTTCCTAAATTATTTAATAAGTTTAATTTTTCATCTGAACTTGGCTATTTGTTAGTCTTTACCTTTGTAACATCTCATCTAAAGAGAGTGAAATACATTCGTCTACCACATAAATTTTTTGTTCACATGACATCTTTTCTTAAAAAATAAAATCGAGTCAATTTTATTTTATTTTTTAAATAAAATCACTAGAACTTCACTTTTCATGCAACAAAATTAATTAGCTAAAGATAATGAGATTTTGCGTTAATTTTATTTTACAAATTTTAGCCAAAAATAAAAAATACACTGTTAAAATAGATAGTCATTACATGTATATAAGATATAATAAAAATTATACAGTTGAAATCTCATTATTTTGAAAAAAAAAAAAAAAAAAAAAATCATTTCACTAAAAATAAGGAGCTGTAATAAATATTTTTAACAAATTTAACCCCAAAAATAACAATTTAAATAAATAGTCATTGTATCTTAATAAAAAATAAAATAAAAGTACATAACTGTGTAACTCAACTAAGTTAATTATATATTTTTTTGTTTGACTAAAAATAATGAAACTCAAAATTATTTTAATTGACTTTAGCTTTAAAAGAAAATAAAACTGAACAAAATAATTGTTGCATCTAAAGAAAAAAAATACACATTTGAATACTTCATTAATTATTTTTTCACAAAATTAACTTTATATTGCTAAAATAATGAACCAAATTTTTTTTTTCTTCGAATTGGCTTGAAAGAAATACACAACTAAAATAAATAGTGAAGACAAGTGATCATTGCATTTAAAAAAAATACAAAGATGAATAAATTTGCATTACATATCAAGCTGAAACTAGAAGAAATACACTGCGAAATAAATAAACAATTGTATATGACTATGTGACTCTGGATATATCAAGCAAAGCTACATGTTTTGGGTTCTTGATGTGATGGATCCAATGTACACCATCAAATATAAAAATCAAGCATCAAATCAAGATTGTATCAAAGCAAAGATATTCATCTGCTCATCTTGATAAGAGTTTGAAAATAAAATATTTTACTGTTAAAGATTTTCTTATATCGTGGAATGATTTGAAAGATAGATATGACCACCTTAAGATAATTTTTCCTCCATAAGCATGTTTTGTTTAGATCCATTCAAAGCTACAAGATTTTAAATTTATCTATGAATATAATTGTTCAATGTTTAGGATTATTTCTCAATTGAAATTATGTGACGAAAATATTATTGGTTCTGATATGCTAGAGAATTTTTTTTTACCATTTTTCATGTCTCGAACGTGCTCATGCAACATTAATATTGAAAGATGGGTTCAAAAAGTATTCAAAAAATCAGAACTAATTTCACATGGTCGAGAAAAATAATGAACTATTAATAAAAAAAATCATGAAAGTTGAATAATCGATTCAAATTCATTCCTTGAAGTGAATGAGACAAATTTTTTTAACCCCTATCTAAGAGCTCCCATCCTTTTTGTTCCCTTGACGATTCAAACTATGCTAGAAATAGTCCAAAAAATTCAATTTAACTCTCTCTATCTTATAACGGTTGACATTTTTTCTTATCCTTTGGTCAAATAAAGTGATTCTTTGAATATAAATTTTGAATTTCATTCTCCATCATTTTTAGATATTGAAAAATTCTCTAATATTTTGTTATATGTACCTCAATAGTATTTCTCAATATTTAAATTAAAGACATATGCTAAGATGCAGTTGCTGGAGATGAAATTGAGATAAATATATTTTTGAATTTATGGTCCAAACCATAGGAGCATTGTTTTTTTTTAAAAAAAAATGAAGTTATATTTATTAAGAGTATAAAAAATTTTTACATTATTAGTGTTGTTTAAAATATTAATTATATTTTTACAAACCATCATTTCATGCTTTATGATAAAATCTTACTTATGACAAGGAATACCTCTAATTAAGTCAATCTAGGGTAGAGCTGTTCAAAAGTGAATCGTAAAATCATCCAACTACAAAAGTAGTTTATTGATTAGTTGGTGTTGAGTTATGGGATTAACAGATGGTGACGAATTAAAATTTTATAGTTATGATTTATTTATGCGGACATAGATTACTCAATCTTCTTATCGGATAAATTATTAACATGTTAGAACTATCATATTCATGTTTTTACCCTCAGGTATACAAAGTATCTATTGTAAATCATGAAACTAAAGTTAATGAATATACATGATGCTTTTTTAGGATTTTGGGAATAGTTTCCTCATTCCCGGATATGCAAAACAGAAGCTAAGTAGACGTTTGGTCATGAAAATTATTTTTTTTGGAAGTGAAAAACACTTTTTCAAATACAACTCCAAGTTGTATTTGGAATTCTTATTGCCAAATATCATTTTTGAAATAAAATAGAAAAAAAAAAAGTTAAAGTAAAAAATTCTTATGACCAAACGGGCACTAAAACTAAGAAAAGCCCACCCGAAGCCAAAAATCAATTGACCCAATAGAATCTATCTATATCTAATACCAGAGACAAAAAAAGCCACGTGTTAGCACTACAAAAAAAAATATTTATCATTAATAATTAAAATTTAAAATAATAATTTATAACAAATAATGGGGGAAACTACTTACAGATACTGCACATAATTTTAAAAAATTAAACATATAATCGGGAAAAACTGCATGAAATAAGAAAGAAGACCTGTCTCTTTCTCTGTTCAACCATTATATTAATTCCTTTCAATAAGAAAAATCAGTAACTACAATATTCTCTTAATTCTCAGTCTGTAACAATTCTCCAATTCCTTCAAATGGGTGAGATAAATTCACTAACTCTTCTCCTAAAACCTACATTTCTTTTTCAACTTAATTTTTTTTTTCATGTGTTCAATTTTCATTCATCGTACTGATCAATTATATTTTTATGTTTACAATGTTTATCAGAAAAATAATAATAATAATAATAATAATGCCAAAGGAACATACAAGAAGAACGCCGCCGGAGTGAGAAAAAGAAAGCGACATCTCTACTATTCTGTTAAAGATTGATCTGCATTGTGCCAATGAAGTTAGACTACCCGCTTGCCGATACGTGCGTTCTTCTTCTCTATTTTCAAGCTTGCAGCACATCCAATATTCGTTCTTATACTCATCCATCATTAGCATATCATTGAGTTTTCAGTGAATTTTGAAACTATTCCAAACCCAAAAAAAAAAAAAAAAAAGCATGAAATAATGTTGGTAAGATACAATTTAAATTATATCATCATACTGTCTTCTCACGAATTGCACAACATTCGTTAAATTAATTTTGATAAGCACACTTTTTGTTTATAAAACAAAAATAAAAGATCTGAAAAAATAAACTAAACTATTATACAAATCCTTCAACCATGTAACTTTCCCTTCTTTTTTTTTTTTAATCATGCATGATTACACACAGTGGCGGAGCCAGGATTTTCATTAAGGGGGTTCAAAATCGAAAAAAGTAAACATACGAACTAGCCGAAGGGGGTTCAACATCTACTATATATACATAAAAAATAATTTTAACCATATATAAATAGTATAATTTTCCGCCGAAGGGGGTTCGGATGAACCCCTAGCCTAGCCTAACTTCAAGGAATTTTACCTACCATTTGGTTGCATATTTTACTATTCCGCCATGAACTTATCGTCGATCTATTCGGATAAATCATGTTGTACATTTTCTTCTTCGTAAATTTCGGTCATATACATGTACTTGGTTTTGTTTTTTAATTCTGTCCTTAAAGTTAAAGTACCAGACTTCAACTAAATAAAAAATTTCTGTGTTATGGTGTCATTAATGAGATCATTAACAAATTAGCCTCAGTGGTTTAAAGCATTAATCTCCTCGAGTGACTTAATATAGAGTTATTGATAAGATTGTATGTTTCTCCTAATTGTTAGCCTGCTCTAATTTCGATTACTCGATTGTTATTAAAAAATAATGACGACTTAATACTATATTCAAATATTACAGTATATAAAATTAAGTGGAAGGATGCAAGTAGTAATTGCCATACTTGTGAAGGAGACTATGCAAATGAAGAAGTACTGGGAAAGGATTAATATCTATACTGGATCCATTATGTTCAAACCGTATGGGAGGAGAGCATGTATATTTTTGACTGATATTTTATTGCATTTTGCAGGTTCTATAAACTCAACACAGGATGAAGGAATAAGAACGACAAGGAAGCAACTAACACAACAAAAGAGTGATCAAATGAATACAACCACCAAACAAAGGTCTTACTCCTAGGAAATTGATTATGCTCTCCATTACATATATCTTCACTTGATAATTGCAGTGTGTGGTATTATTACTCTCTGGTGTTTATTTACTGTGTGAATATCAAATGCACGAAATATGTAGCAGAAGCCGCTGACAAAGCATTGGAGAATGAATTGGATAAGATACTGGATCCCCTATGTTTGAATCCTATAGGAGAAGAGCATAGGGATTTTCTTGACTAACTGTTTGTTGCATTTTGCATGTTTAAAACAACAACAACATACCCAGTATATTCCCACCACGTGGGGTCTGGGAGGGGTAAGTGTACGCAGTCCATACCACTACCTCAAAACTGAGATAGAGAGGTTGTTTCCGAAAGACCCCCTGCTCAAGAAACAACAGTGTAGAAAAGAAATAGTAAAGGACAAGATACGAAATTGGAAGGCTAACAGTAACAAAGAAGCAGCTCACACAACAGAGGAGATATCAAACGACTGTAACAAACAAACAAAGATCAAGTTCTCAGAAACTCATCTCTACTCACTATTACATAGATCTTTATTAGGTAATTAAACATTATGTGGTATTAGTGCCCTTAGGTGCTCATTCGACTATGCGAAAATCAGATGAAAGAGATATACAACACATGCAGATGAGTCCACAAATGACATAGAAGAGATTCATTAACTGGAAACAAACAATGCGACAACAATCAACATGGAAAAATAAATCAACATAGGGATAGCAAAAAGATGATCGACGCACCTAATAAGTGAACAACAGCATACAACCACAATATATCATGATTAATTAGAAATATTCCACTCTCCGCCATGGATTCATAAAGACAACAACATACAGGAACAAACTCAGTTGCATCAAGCTCAGTTCTTAGACATGTTCAAATCAACAAAAACAAAAGAGAAGAGAAAGCTTACCAGACATCACAGAGACCATAAGATTGGGGACAAAATAGAGAAGCCGACATTAGATCGGAGAATCATCTGCCATGGAACAGCCGGAAAGGACCGATCGAATTCAAAGAGAGAACGAAAGTCATAATCTGGACAGAACTTTCCAGATCTGACTTCACTTTACTTTACTTTTGTCTGTTAGATACTTTCCCATTTGTTTTGTATTTACTTAATTATTTGGGTTTTTCTTGATTTAATAAGATGTCACTTGCCAAAATGTTACATTAGAGACTGCTTCACCAGTCTTAAAGAACATACTACAAGGTGAGTGGAAGATCCCATGAGAACTGGTCGAAAGAATAGAAGTTATGAAGGATATTATGGAAAATCTAGGCAGTGACATTCAACACTTTTTTAGGGAAGCTATACACTTGCAGACTATCTCTGTAATCTAGTATTGGAGACACAGTCAATAGTTCAAATTCAGACATTCCAGCAACCACCAACTCCAGGAAAGAACTTACTCAATATAGACACGGCACAAATCCCTGCTATCAGGGTGAGAACGAGATGAATTCAGTTAAAGCAAACATGAAGCACACATAAAGCATACAAAGGAGCCGACCAACCAAACTACATCAAAAATAATCTCAGAAAAACAGCAACAACAGGCTCTTACAACAGTGCAAAAGAGAAGGGTAAACAAAAATGAAGGAAAAAGAACTGACCTTCAGGAAAAACAAAAGATCATTAAACCGTAGGGACTTGACTAGACCAGCAGCGATGGGATCAACTCATTTGTGCTGGACATTGAGAAATTACAGAGCAAATTCATTGAAACCTTGCAAATAATTCAAATGATGAAGCTAAATAAAAGGAGCAAACAAAGAGAAAGGTCAGCTTACCGGGGTATGAAGAATCTAAAAACCGATCGACACCGACAATGAACCAGCTACAAGAACCGATGAAATATGCTACGGATAGCAACAACAAAGAGCTTCTTCATCACAACAAGAAGATCCTAGCCTACAAGGAGGAGAAACTCAATAGACCATGGCAGAAGCATTTGTCCACTGTACTTTAGGAGAGTTTTAGGAGTCTTATTATTTTTATTTCATTTATATTTTCTTATTTCATAACTTAAATTTTTCTTATTATTTTTTTCATTTATATTTCTTATTTCATAATTATTTTTTACTCTAAATTTTTAAATAACATTAATTACAAATAAATATTATATATTATTCATATTAATGGATAATTTAAATAAAAGTAAAATTGTTAATAAAATACAATTAAATAAATATTACATCATGGTAAAACTTATTTTAATTTCTACATAAATTTTTAACTTTCAAGATTACAACATTGCTCCCATAAATGCTCTATTAATGCATTACGTAAGTTTAAAATGAGCATTTTTATCTTTAATTTTTTTATATCTAGCTAAAAATTATTCAAATCGATAATTTTCATCTACCACCATTTCTACCGTTGGAGTTGGATCTTCTGAAGTATCTTGAATTGATGCATTAAGATCACACTCATCCTCGATTATCATATTGTGCAGTATAATACATGTCGTCATTATATCATGTAGTACTTCTTTTCTCCAAAAGCCTGACGGCCAAGTGATAATTGCAAAACGTGATTTAAAATATCATAACTTATATTTTTTAAAAAAATATTATAATATGTTAAATTAATAGAACTAACTTATATCTTTAAAAAAATATACTATACGAAAATTAAATTAATAAAGTTTAACATTAATATATTAAAAATATTACATTGGAAAATAATTACGAATATCACGGACTTAATTAATTATTGAATATTATTTATAATATGTTAAATTATAAATGTTACATAATATATATATTAATAGTATAATCAAAAAGTAAAATAGAGGGGATGAATAGTAACTCCCTATATTTGGAGGGTTACTATTCACCCCCTCTATTTATAGAATTTAAAGGGGAATTTAAAGGGTGATTGGAGTTGCATCCTCTATTTTTCCACTCCAAATATAAAGTATAGAGAGAAAAATAAAGGAGGGTTGGAGATGCTCTAATAGGATCTGATAGAAATGCTTTACTTTTTGCTATACTTTAGCTTTTGTTTTGGGCCGGTCTGCTTGGACATGGATTCTTTGTTATGCCTATTTTGGGCCTAATATATAAAATGGCCTGATGGCCTAAACGTGATTTTCTTCGGGAAAAAAAATCCAAATATACAATCTTAGGTTGTTTATTGCATATTATAGCAAATGTTTTAAGATTGCAAGTTATAGCAATAAAATAATAATTAAGAAAAAAAAATTTCTTTTTTAAAAAAAGAAAAAAAAACTATCGGTTTTAAAGGATTAAAAAATCAGCTTAAAATTATAAAAGCCACCACCATAAATATAGACGACGGTTAATAAAAGATATCAATCAAATCCCAATTTCTCTTTCAAACGGTTTTGTTTTCCTTTTTAAAACTAAAAAGGCTTCTTCTTCTTCAACAAATTTGTTTCCTTTCTTATTTGTTGAACAAATCAAGAAACATATCCATTTGAAATCAAAATATCTAGAGTAATTTATATATTTGAGTCGAGATTTTCTAATCAAATACCGATTTGAATATTTTATTTGGAATTGAAGTTCTTCAAAATATGGATGATGATAATTTTCATTCAATCATGATACAACATAGAGGAAGATAGGATATAACCAGTATGTTTTTTTTCAATTTTTTAAATTAAGATCAAACAAAAGAAAATGTTAAACAATTTGCATATCATGTTTAGACAGTTTTAGAGTTTGACATGTCGTTTGCTATTTAAATTGTATATGTGTACAACTGTTAACATATTCAGTTATTAGGTTACTTTAGAGTATGATTATTGGGTTTAAAATTGTATTGTGATTCTCAATTTTGATTTACTTAACTATTCTGATATTATAAATCAACAAATCCTTACAATTTCAACAGGTCGACCTAAAGATTTTGGAGTCGAAGGAATTATTTACGATGCGAAAACAAAATATAAAGGATTGGTAAATGCAATAGCAACTCCATATTTATATAAGGTAAGAGCTTCCAATGCAATTTTGAAGACTAGCCGTGCACTATCCCGCAATATGACAGTAAGTATTTTATTAAATTATGTAAAAGTATATATTTCATGTTAGCAGTTTTTGTTTATAGCTAAAAAATATAGGTTATGTATTTTTTTTCCTTGTTAGTATGTTGGGCAGTAAGCATTAATTTTGAAATTGGCTTCAAATTTAGGTGGTATATGTTTTAAGTATGAACATATTTTTTTATATGTAGGTAAGAGCTTCCAATGCATTCTTGAATATCGTGATTGATGGAGCTAAAAGATTCATTATTTGTCTTCGAAGTAGAAAATGTAGTTGTGGAGGATTTCAATTAGATGAAATACCTTGTTCCCATGTTGTGGCTGCTATTACATATAGAAACCAACATGGCGAGGATTATTGTTCACCATACTAGAGCAATAAAAATTATCTGGATGCATATGCAATACCGGTTGAGCCTCTTCCTTGTGAAAGTACATGGAAAATACCACGTGAAGTATTGGATGAAATTGTGTTGCCACCAGATTCGAAAAGTCCGGGAAGGCCAAACACAGAAAGATGAAAGTCGCCAGATGAAGGAAAGTGTAAACGATCCAAAGTGACATGTAGTAGCTGCCATCGAAAGGGACATAACAAGACAACATGCCATAAACATACACCTCCAGCTTAAGCTATAATGCTTAATTTTTATTTTTTTTATTGTTAAACTTCTGTTTAGTTTTTTGATAATTTTATTTGATTCTGGATGATTTTTTTTATAATAACTCTTACTTCTTTAAAGTAAGGCAGAATACATACGCAACCCCTCGAACTTGTTCAATTTTTCCACTTAGACACTTATACTTAACTCTGCACCTATTGAACACTTGATTTTTA
Organism: Capsicum rhomboideum; assembly: GCA_031232105.1. Taxonomy (NCBI): domain Eukaryota; kingdom Viridiplantae; phylum Streptophyta; class Magnoliopsida; order Solanales; family Solanaceae; genus Capsicum; species Capsicum rhomboideum. Next base: position 36,368,207 of record CP124716.1, read on the forward strand.
TAGAAAGTGTGCCTATTAAACACCTGAAAACAGCTAACCAAAAATATAAAATGCGTGTAATATACATGTGGATGATGTGGCAAAGTGACAAATCAAATTAAGACATATGGCATTTTAAATTTAAAATAATCATAAAAATAATTTTTTAATATAAACCCAAAATTATTAAATTTTTTTTTTAAAAAAGCCCCATTTATACACCCCACACCCACTGCAACCTACCCTACCCTACCCCCTTCTCTTTCCCTGAAAAGGACCCCTTTCCCACCATAGTCCCCATCTTCTTCTTATCCTCTTTTAATAGTTTTTTTTTTTATTATAAATTTTTATGTGATAAATAATCTTCACCTTTTAAAGATGAGAAGTTAGGTAGAATGCAAAAATTGATATTCAATAGAACGAAGAAAATATGAAAGAGTAATGCATAAATGATCGGAAACGAAAAAATCTAGTTGCTGAAATTGAAATTTCTTGGTGATTGAAATTCAATTTATCTGTTGAAATGTTTGTCCCCAAATCTCATTCTTTACCAATCTACATTTAATTATATAAAATTTTCCCAAATTTCCACACCCATTTCGTTACAATTCCAATCCCAGAGATGCTTTTTTGGCCCATTTCATCATAAGTTTAATGTCTAAAATGCAAATTTGTAATTTCTAAGATACCTATCAGGTGAAGGTAAATTATAAATTTTGGTGGTGGAGTAGTGGACTTGAGGTGGTGAAATGGTGGCAGAGAGCAATTTACAAAGAGGAGAAAGAGAAAAAGATTATTTTAAAAAGAAAAATAATGAGAAAGAAGAGATTAAAAAATATGAAAACGATAAAGAGGTTTAAGTAGAAAAAAATTAAAAAATTAAACATCTCACTCTCTCAAATTTTGTGTAGTTCACGCATTATGCCACTTCAGCAGATTGTGTCTAATTGACACACTTTCTACAGAAATCAAGTGTTTAATAGGTGCAGAGCTAATTATAAGTGCCTAAGTGGAAAAATCAAAGAAGTTTAAGGGGTTATTTATGTATTTCGCCTTAAAATAAATAATGTTTCCTATGAAATTTGGTAATTCGTTTATATTTTTTTCAAAACTGAAACAGTATAATGATTAAAAACATTTCTCAAATATTTATCAAATGGTACATACTGATTTTGATTTTGATTGGTTGATATTGTTGCTCATTGAAATTAAAACTTTTACCAATGAGCTACACCAAAAGTAGCATATATAAATAAATAATAGGAACAAGTATATCAAGTTTATATATATAATACAACCAATTTCATCTAACAACGTGTTACAAACATTATCAAGTATATGAAAATTTGTCTAGTTTTGTGCTAATAATGATTCATGATTGATAAGAATGTTTAAATTGTCACATAAAATATAAATTTAGTTGATGTTTAAGATACAACGTTTTATATTGATTTATATAATAATTTCCCCTTTTCAAGCAATGGTTAAGTACCCATACATTGAAACACAACAATTAATACTAAAAAGTGTCATTATAATGAATTTTGAATTTTGCAATGCATTATAAAATCATATGTTGTTGATTATTCAAATGAAAAGCAACATTACCATAGCACTATAAAAGCAAAAATTCCGATAGAAAAATAATACCAACTTATATATGCAACTGAAAAATATATTAAAGTCGCATAACATACACAAGGATATAAAAATCAAATTGAGAAGAATTTGAGACGACAAATTATAACCCCAAATAAAAAAAGAAAAAAGAAAAATCAGAGATAATCGAAGATGTTAAAAATCCATAGATGCAATAAAGATGAAGAAGAGAGAAAGTGAAGAAAAAGATATTATAGAGAGACGTGTATGAATGGAGAAAATCTTTTATCAATAAAGAGAAGAGAGAGATACGCATAAATCTTGGGAGAGAGAAACATATATATCTTGGGAAAGTAAAAAAATTTAAAATTTACTAAAAAGTTAGAAAAGTGTATATATGCACATAATATATTTTCCAGATTTATCTCCTATAATCACTCCTCCACACAGTAAAAAGATAAAATTAAACACAGATAATTAGGATGAATATTAATTAATATAAAAAAAAATGTTTTTTATTAAAAATTTTAAAAATCTGCTACAACTTGCAATTAACAAAAAATATTGCTATAAGTTGTAATAAACAATCTAAAAAGTACATTAGAGATAATTTTCACTTTTGTTCTTAAAAAAAAACTTATACTGTAATAAATAAATGGAAACATACATGTAGCAATGATACATATAGAGACACGGGAGTGTGAAAGAGTAATTACATTAATTTTGTCAGAAAATATATAATGTGTTTAAATTAAATGTTATAATTATGTCCTTAAATTATTCTATATTGAGTTTAAAACAAAAAGTATAAGCTAAGTGTTACGAAACCTTTGAATGTGAATGTCCACCCGTTACTTCATTTGGCCATATATGTATTTGTCACGACCCCAAATAGGCACGTGATGGCGCTTGTCACACCCTCCAGACAAGTAAGCCTATCCCAACCCAAACTCAAAAATCAAGTAAACCAGAAGCGGAAGAAAAAGAACAATCCCAAAAATATATATAAAGAAGAAGCAAATATTTAAGATACACCTAGGTCTGGTTGTCACTAGTACAAGCCTCTAATATATAATAGGAATAATAATCTTCTAGAATATCTTAGATGCGAATAAAGCATAAGACATAAATAGAGAGATCAGAGAAGTCCTGAAGTCCCTCAGCTACTACCTCAATCTCCGCAACGCTAATATTGAAAGAAGACGATCTACAAACTGCTACTCGGCCCAATACCTGCACAGGGTGCAGAAAAATAAGAAGAAGGAAAAAGAAGCAAGAGTGAGTACGAAACCACATGTACTCAACAAGCATCGTCGATAACCGACCCTAATCCAAAGTGTTGGCGAGAACCACCACCCCAACTATCCAAGGTTTCCCCAATCATTTTATAGTTGGCCAAAATCACAGTACTTTATCCTACCAGGGTAACCCAAGACAATGGTCAATAGGTAAACCAAATGCAGGGTAGGCACACTAATCTAGGTGAGTCAATCATCATTAACCAGTACTATGGGATAGCAACAGGGAGAGTGTGTATATATATAAGGATGTATCTCATGCTACCAAAAAAGGTGCTATCCATCTATCTTTCGATCAAGTCACCTTCATACCCAAGTCTTATCACACATCTCCCTTTCGACCAACATACGATGAAATAGGATAATGAAATAAAGTGAAATGAATGCTCAAACACATTATCACAAATAAGGTCATAACACAGAAATACGGTACAAGAGTAGACACTAGCACAGTATGAAAACACACCAAGGATGATAATGAAATGCAAATGATGCAATGCAATGAAGTGATGATGATGAATCTTTGAAAGTTATTGCATAACTTTCTGTATACACCCACCGAGCTCGCAGCTACCAGGTAGGACCCATGGGGGGTTCGCAACCCATATACTACTCAGTCTCAATCTCAATATCTCCTCTCCGCCTCGTGGATCACGGTAGAGGGTTTGGTAAAATGTCTCATCAATATCGTCTCTCTGCCTCGTGGATCACGGTAGAGGGTTTTACAAAATGTCCCAGTGATACCAATGTCTCATAAATATGCATGTGTGATATGAGGATGCAATGCTTACAGTAATCTCAACACAAGGATCTCAAATCCATCAATACGCATGATATATGCACAAGTGAGCTCAGAATCAACTCAATGTATCAATAACTCATGATATCAGGCTCCACTTGGTACCAACCAAATATATAGTCATGTAATCATCAAAATTACCATTCTCAAGCCCACTCTCGGGCATCACTATGATGAATATGCAATCACATGCTCAGATAAGGCCTACAATGTCAAGTCAAGCCCCCACTCGGGCAACACAATAATAAATATGGCCTTAATGCAAAGTCATGACCAACAATCATCAAGTCAAGCCTTTACTCGGCGACATAGTGCATAATATGACAATTAAATGCACGCTCATAACCAATTAACACAATTCAAGCTCCCATTCGGGCATCACCACAAATATACACTTAAGATCGGTAATAATAATATGCACATAAACCCCCACTCGGGCACGCAATGATAGATATCAATAATCTCAACAATAATAGAATGTGAGACTACCCAAACTTAGCTTGATCATAACTTAAAGCTTCCTTAACTATTACAAGCCAATCTCGCTCTAAGTATCTTCTAATCCCAATTATTCCATCAAATCACGATGATCACACAATTATTCCTTAAGAGGTCACTAAAGCCCCAACATTATGTCAAAGTCCACTAAACATGAATCTAGCTCCAAAACAGGCATTAATATTAACATTACAGAAACACTAAGTTAGTTATCTATAATCTACTTCTAAGGATAAGCAGAAGCAGTAATACTAACTAAGGAAAATAATAATCTAATTATGATCCACCAAAGACTCCGGTACCCGCGGAGATGCTCTCCATTTCACCTAAGAGGGACTCCCAATCCTAAACCAATCATCAAAATACCACAACCAAGCATACAAACACATAAACACTTTGAAAAAAGTCAAGGTACAACTCAACTTGCCTTAAATGAAGACCCGCAAGCTCAAACGTAGTCCAAGACCTCAATCGGAAGCCCAACTCTTCCGAATCAACACCAAATGCATCCAATCACATCAAATATGGCATCTACAAGTCAAAAGGAAGCTATTGATACCCATATTGACCATATTTGAAACAGGTCAAAAACGGACCTCGAAAATGGGTTTTGAAATCGAAGGTGTAAAACTAGAATTTTATTTTAAAAACACATTTTTCAAGGTTAAAGGAACCTACAGCTGAAAACGCATACGAAAACGAGGTCCAAATCAAAGAAAAACCATTTTCAAGCTTTACCGTCAAAACCCCAAAAATTCATCGAAAATCAAAAAGGTTAAAAACGGAATTTTTATTTGAAAATCATAATACTCAAGTGAAAAGGACTCTATGGGTGAAAACCCAAGCAAAAACGAGGAAGAATCGAAGTTCAAATCAGAGAAATACCAAATTTTCAATTTGGGGAAAAACTCCAAAAACCCTCTTTTAAAATCTTTGATTTAGAAGAATTTAGATGATAAAGTTGGTAGAAAATGATTTAGAATTGAGTTAGGAACTTACCCGCACGAACTTACTCAAGAAATCTCACCCAAAATCTCCCTCCCAAGCTCCCAATATGATAAAAATGGTGAAAATGAGCAAAAATGGGGTAAATTCCGAAGTTGGGTAATTTCAGCAAAGAAGGTTGACTTGTTAACCGTTGACCGCACGTTGACCAACCATTAACAATTTTAAAAACTTGTTTTTGATCCTCGAAACTCATCCGAAACCCTATGAGCATGAATCAATAGTGCAAATTGATCATAAAATACGTTCTGGATCCAATGGAATTATCGTATTTACGAAAAAAGGTCGTTTACAATAAATTAACCCCCGGAATCCCTTTAGGCCAAAATACACTATTTTTCAAATGGAGGATTGAAATACAATTAAAGGTTCCAAACCCAAACCAACCATGCTACCAACCTAAAATCGACACTTCGGATCTAATGGGACAGTCAGAAACCCCATCCGAGACTCGAATCACAAAATGTTGACCAAAGTCAAACCTATTGTTATAAGGATACTCTAAACCACAAATTCAAATAAAACACTTCCGAATGCATCGGGGACCACGCCAACTATCCCCACAACTCTCAAACAAGATAAGGCAACCCCGGGGAGGGACAAAATAGTCAAAACACAGAAAATTTTGAATATCAATATGAGGATCATTATAGTATTAATACTAGGCAATTCATGTACCAATTGAATGTAGTCTTCAATTCTTGTAACTTAAGAAGCCACATTGTAGCCTATAAATATCATACTATTCTACCATGGAAGATACACTTGAAATATTTTTATACACTTGAACAATTGGAAGAATAGAAAATTCTCTTCTCTTGAGGTCTCATTTCTTATCTACTTTCTTACTTATATTATTCTCTTTTTAGCTTAGTTTTAAAACACGTCATCAGCACGAGCACTCAAATTATTCAAGCTTTTTACGGAAGTAACATCTGCTATTGCAGCTTTGCCAAGTGATAAGAAAAGGTTTGCATTTTATCTTGTCAGGTAATCACGGTTGCATTTTGTCTTGGACTAACCATAGCACCAAATTTTCTTGTAATTATTTTTAAACGGATTATAACACTTGGCATAAACTGGTTTCATAATAGCCGTAATAGAGAAATGTGCAAATATAATTTTATAATAGACATTCTATAAAATGATGTGGTAATGGATTATATGTTGAATAGTAAATATGATGTGTTTCTAATGTTTGCTTTTCTGTTTCAAACATGGAAATGCTAGGAATTTATAATTGGTCTATTATGTTAATTTCATGACAACTCTGTGAATGATTCTTAAAAGGTTTAAATTTATTCTGGATTTTCATACGGTTACAACATGTTGTACTAACTAATTTATCATGCCCATTTTTCTTTTGTTTTTAAACGAAACTCGTATTATGTTTTACAGTATTAGACATTTATTTTTTGGTGATACATTTGGCCTATTATGCCATTGGTTGAGAGTAAGATGGTAGATTCAACTTTCAAGTCCTATAGCACCGGGAGGGTAAGACATCGATTTGAGTTTCAGTGCACCTTGTAAATAATATGTTGGGTTCAGGTCCCTGCGAATTATGGCCTAACACACGTTTATGATAAGCCATTGTGTTCAAGTCCCAACACGATATATGATGATATGACTATGACTAAGCAAAATAATGTGCTTTTGATAAAAAGTCATGGAACCTGCCCAATTGATTTGCTCCATTCTCTTATAGGTGAATGTGGTAGCAGTGTATAATATGTTTGAAAGAAGACAAGTGGTTGAATGTATGAATATGGATATGGAGGAACAAAATAATAAAATTAATCATCATTGTGGTATTGTAAAAGAAAGAACACTATGGGTTCTCCAAATAGTCCTTCAAAAGGTGAAGGTAATTTTACCATCAAAACGCTATGAAAGGTCATTGGGCATGCAGTTATCGTGCGACCTAGTATGATAAAGTTTTTTTTAAAAAAATCCTCCATTAAAATAAAGAAATATAAAGTGGTGGTATACTTAAACTTTCAAAATGATGTTCAGGTGAGTCATATTGATATAACAAATGACAATGGGCTTCTAATAAAACTTTGTGAAGCAACATATGATTATTGTCCATTCCTTGAAGAGAATGTGACTTGTAATAAGTATTGTAAATGCTCGGCCATTCTTGAAAATGAATGTGTCAATATATATGTGACAAAATTATTGGACAAGGAGATTCTTATGTATGGTTGGATAAACACCAAAACTCGCCTATACAAGAGGTTTGAAAAAAAAACAATATTTTGATATGAAAAGATCATTGATGTTGTAGCATGTTTTATCATGATCTACTAAAGGGTAAAAGCAAGAAATGATTCTTGCCTATAAAATTTTTGACCATGATCAAAATGGATATTATTGTGTGGCTACACAAATTTATCATTGATTGTGTACCTATGGTACATCAATTTTTTTTTTTTTTGCCATGTCTTATAAAAATAAATAATTAAAGGCAAAAATAAAGCAAGAAAGAGGCCTTGCTTATAATGATTTTTAACCATCATAACAATAGTTTTCTTTCTAAAAGGAGATGTTCACCATACAAAATGGTGTTATGAAAATATGTGGTAGTACACAAGTATTTGATAGCTTCAAAAAAAAAAACAAAAAAAAACTAATGTATTACTACAAGGAGGAATAAAATTGTTCATGATATTGAGAATGTAGTAAGCCTCCAAAAGAACTTTTTAAATTTCAAAAAAATTGACAAGAAAAAATTATTATTATTTGAAATTGTAAATTATTGAAAGATATTATATCTTCATATTACTACAATCGAAACGGGTTATAAATATTTATGTGAAAGGCTATCCATTTTTCTCCTGTTTGTTGGTATAAATGTGACCATGGTGATGGAATCACATGCAATGGTAAACTAAAAGTTTACAGGAAATATATAAGTTGGCATGATCGGTTGACCATCCCAGTTCAAATGTGATGCAAAAATAACTGAGAATTCATGTGGTTATACATTAAAGAAATAAAAGATTTTTCAAGAATTCTCTTATGTTGCTTGTTCTCATGATGAAATATTATACCGATTAAGGTTGTGATTGTATCCCCTAAATTTTTGAAATATACAGCAAGGTGAATATGGGCCCGTTCACCTGTTGTGGACCGTTTACTATGAAATGAGATGCATCTATGGTTGGTCACATGTGTTTTGCTATCAACTTGCAATTTGATTTTTGCAAGATTGTTTGCTCAAATTATTAAATTAAGAGCATGGTTCCAAACTATAAAAGTTGATAATGTTGATTGGTTTAGCAGAAATTGTGTGCCTCCAATTATAGCTGAACCGTTGGTTACGAGAACAAATCTCCCCCCAAAAAAATTTGGTATGAGATAGGTTTATTTAAATGTAGCAACATTTATATGCATCAAGCCGACAAAGTTTCCCTATATTGTTGGTTCAGGAACCAAATAAATTCATCTAAAAATTTGAATGTAAAACATCCATTACGCACAAAGATGGATCCCCAAATAAGGTTGGGGCAAATGTTAGATTTCCTAATATTAGAGGGAGATATGATTAATAGCTGAAATGTGCGGAATGAATTATCTAGATCCTCATAAAAAAAAAGTGAACTTGAAGTTCAAGAGATAAATCATGATTTGCAAAATGTTGCAAGTTCATTGTCAGTCTGACTCTATAATATAATTCAGTTGTAAATGCTCCAATGAAAAGTCCTTGAAGGACAGAGTCTATGGCACGCTTGAAACGTGATAGATTAATTGGTTCCAAATGTAAAACTCCTTAAAGAATGAGAGGAGCAAATTATCAATATGGTCTTGATAATGAGGCAAGTTCTTTAAGAGACCACCATGACATAACACTTCATAAAAAATTGACAAAGGTTCAGGTACCTGAATATGATGAAATGAAGAGATCTCGATAAGTTATGTCATATTGGAACTGATATCAAATAACCGTCGATGGTATTTTGGTATAATATAGTGCTAACCATTATAAATGATAACGAGGATCTTGAATTTAAATATGTCAAACAGTATGGACAGATAAATGATTGGCCAAATAAAATACGCAATTTCAAGTATATTTTATTTCACTTGAAAAGTGATGTTTTGAAATTAGTCCATAGACTAAGGTATAATGCTAGTGGGGTATAAAGTGATTATGCAAAAAGTAAAATCATAAGTTATAAAGTACGGCTTATGCCTTGAAACACAAAGGTTATTTGCAAAAGTCCTGACATTATGATTTGGAGATGTGTTCTCCTGTAGTGGATGCAATAAGGTTTCTTCATGTCTGACAATATACGAAAAATCTGAATGCGTACAGTCAATGATTGTCATGTCTGGCTAGACGGTAAATGCTATATGAAAATCCTTGAAAGATTTATAAGGTTTTTAAAGAGATTCGATACATTGACTACTCTAATGGTTGCGAGATCAATTAACATAAAGAAAGATGGATTTTGATCTCATGAAAATAGTTAGAAAGTACTATGTCTTAGTGCAATTGGTGCACTTATGTATCTTGTTATGTCTATACTTGAGATAAATTTTTTTATTAATGTGCAGGAAAGACATAATTTCACTTTTATGCGATTTGAGTGAGACAAATATTTTTGATTTGGATTTATTATTTCTAACAAATATTGTCAAAGGATTGTTGGTTATGCAAATGCATGAAGATTAATTGATCTACAACCAATTTTAATATCATGCAAATAAAAGCATTCAAAACTTGATTGTTGCTACGAACAAGTTCAATGTGCCAGTGGCTTGTGACGATGTGGTCACGAATAAAGTGATTGTCAAGAATGTATTTGGCTGAGTTCAAAGGCATAACACATCTAAGAAACAAGAAAATAATATATCAGAATGAGTTTAAGAATGCAACAGCTTCATGAATGTGATCTAATCACAAAGGCACTGTCAATATCAACATTTGGAAGCTGATATATAAGATTTGGATGCGTCGTCTTCGAGTAGTGAAATGATGTTTGCATCAGGGGGCGTAAAATACGCGCTGCACTCTTTTTTCCTTGGCCTAGGTTTTGTCCCAATGGGTTTTCCTGGCAAAGTTTTTACCGAGGCAGCAAACAACGCGTATTATAAGATATGCATACTCTTTTTCCTTCACTAAGAATTTTTTTCCACAGGGTTTTTTCCTAGTAAGGTTTTAACGAGGCACATTATCTATAGACATTCAAGGGGGAGTGTTACGAAACCTTTGAATGTGAATGTCCATCCGTTACTTCATTTGGCCATATATGTATTAGTACTAGGCAATTCATGTACCAATTGAATGTAATCTTCAATTCTTGTAACTTAAGAAGCCACATTGTAGCCTATAAATACCATACTATTCTACCATGGAAGATACATTTGAAATATTTTTATACACTTGAACAATTGGAAGAATAGAAAACTTTCTTCTCTTGAGGTCTCAATTCTTATCTACTTTCTTACTTATATTGTTCTCTTTTAGCTTAGTTTTAAAACACTATGGGATTAGAGTAAAAGTATATAATCAAAGACTTGCTCCACTATTTGTATTCAATTAATTTCACGGATAAATATGAAATGTATAGATTAATCATGTATTAAATTGTATGTTTATGTTTGTATTTTATATTAATTTATTACTCCCTTTAATTTTAATTCATTTATTTTATTTTGACCTTACACAGAGTTTAAGAAAGGATTTTTTTTTTGAATTTTGTGATCTTAATAAATTAAATATATTTCAAATATATCAAAATGTCCTTTAATCTTTTGATTTTAAACATGTCATATGAAAAGTTGGAATTAAAAATTTACCATAAAGATAAAGAGACATTTTTTTAGAAATGGATTAAAAAGAAAATTAAGACAAACACAATTATATGGATAAAGTATTTGATTTTTGTCCAGTATAAAATAATCAAAAACAATGATTTCCCTTTGGTAAAAGGTCGACAGTATATATTGTAGAATTGTGGGTGTAGTTGATCGTAGTTATATAAAATATAAATAATATTTTAAAATATTAACAAGTTAAAAACATATATTAATTACTTTAAGTTTATAAAGTGATTATTTATACTAGTTAAATTAGTAAAAAAACAAGAAACCGGAACCCTTGAATTCAAAATTAGAAGAGGTATCCGTTTTCCCGCCTTAACGACGCTCCCCCAAATGGACTAATTTATCATTCCACATCTTTAAACTTCAAACAAAAAAGAAAAAACTTCATCTTGCTCAAATCAACCTTCAGAAAAAAACTTCATCTTGCTCAAATCAACCTTCAGAAAAAAACAGTAGGGTTTTGATCTTCAAATCCCTCTTTTTATCTACTTTCATTTCTAGGGTTTCATTTTTTTCTCTGGGAAAATTCACTAGCTCTCAGTGACCACAATGCATATCAAAGAAATTTGTTTGGAAGGTTTCAAGTCGTATGCAACACGAACCGTTGTCTCGGGTTTCGATCCATTTTTCAATGCGATAACCGGTTTGAATGGGTCCGGGAAATCCAATATATTGGATTCAATTTGCTTTGTTTTGGGGATTACGAATTTGCAGCAGGTTAGGGCTTCTAATCTGCAGGAGTTAGTGTACAAGCAAGGCCAAGCTGGAATTACTAAAGCCACCGTCTCCGTCGTGTTTGATAATTCGGATCGTAGTCGAAGTCCTTTGGGATATGAAGACTGTTCCGAGATCACTGTTACCCGTCAGGTGTGCCTTCTGTTTTCTTTTAATGTGTTGGGAAATATATGTTCGATTTGCTAAAGGGGTTCGTAACTGAAGTGGAACTTGGTGTTTGAATTTGTAGTCATTTTAGATTGTTCGAATTTGAAGGTGGTTAAAAATTTTGCCTTTAGGTACCCAAGGGTATGACCTAGTGGTCAATGAAGTGGATAAGAACCATGAGGTCTAAGGTTCGAGTCCAAAAGTAGAGACAAAAACACCAGATGATTTCTTTCCATCTATCCTAGCCTTGGTGGGAGGAGGCAGGTATCTCGTGGAATTAGTCGAGGCGCGCACAAGCTGGTCCGGACACCATGATAAAAAAAAAGTTTGCCTTTAGAATGTCACTGAGTTCGTATACGTGGCTGAATATGCATACAACTATTGAAAGAGTCCCCTGACATATCAATCAGAATAAAACGGTTTTTCAATTGGTGAAAACCAAGGATTGAGCTTGTATTTTGATTGGCAAAAGAATTTTGCTACTGCCTTTTATTATTTGCTCTTGTTTAGTGAGTTTTCAAATAATTTAAATGTAGCCAACTTGATTACATGACTGATGTGGGGTTGTTTACAGGATATTATGGCTTCTATTATACACATTGTAATATGAACCAACCGTTTTGCTCCCGTTTTCTCTTTCTTATTAGGCTTAACCATGGTTATAGATGGAAAAAGAAATCCTACAATGAGTTTATACTATATTATATTATATCTGTCAGCTGAGGTTCTTTCAGAAACAACCTCTCTACCTCTAGGTCTACCGACACTCTACCCTCCCCAAACCCCACTCTGTGGGGTTTCACTGGGTATGTTGTTGTTGTATCTGTCAGTAGGTTCTATGTTCAATAGAAGATAGGAAGATCCAACTTGGAATTGATTGGTTAGATTGGAACTTAAGGAAAAGTTAAGGATCTTGCTTTTCCCCTTTTCTTTTAATTCCTAATCCATTTGAAACCAACAGCTGTTTTGTCATAAACAATGCAGTCAAAGACTAAAATGCTTCTTCTACTTATCCTTTGTAAATATCTTCTTTTATTTGTTAGCCTATTATGTAAATCATTAAATGATCATCTATGTCCAGATTGTGGTTGGTGGAAGGAACAAATATTTGATCAACGGGCACCTTGCACAGCCAAATCGGGTTCAGAATCTTTTTCACTCTGTGCAGCTAAATGTAAACAATCCACACTTTCTTATTATGCAAGGGCGCATTACAAAAGTCTTGAACATGAAACCACCTGAAATCTTGTCTATGCTTGAAGAAGCTGCTGGTACAAGAATGTACGAGACAAAGAAAGAAGCTGCCCTGAAAACTCTTGAAAAGAAACAAAGTAAAGTTGATGAGATTGACAAACTCTTAGATCAGGAAATTCTTCCTGCTTTGGAGAAGTTGAGGAAAGAGAGGATGCAGTATATGCAATGGGCGAACGGAAATGCAGAATTGGACAGACTTAAACGGTTTTGCATTGCCTATGAGTATGTTCAAGCTGAAAAAGTTATGGCTGATGCGGTACAAGGTTTAGAAGGTATGCAGTCTAAGATCACTGAAATTGATAGTAATGTGGGAAAGATGCACGAAGAGATACAGGAAATGGAAAAGAGAGCATCAGAATTGCAAGCTGAGAAAGACGCAAACATGGGTGGGGAGATAAAGCTTTTGACTGAAAAGGCTGATGCTCTTTCATGTGATCTGGTGAAGGAAACATCTGTCTTAAAAAATCAAGAGGACATTCTAAAGACTGAGAAAAAAAATTGTGTGAAGGTCAGAACATATTTCCAGCCTTGCCTATTTATAATTTTCCTTTTTCCCTCCCAGAGATTTCACTGTATGTTTCTGGTACATGTCAGTTCTTAAGCTCCATTATTGTTATGTCCCTTGTATTTAAAAATGATACACTGATGTTGCAGATTGAAAAAAATCTTGAAGAATTGAAGCAATCAGCAGAAGAAAAGGTTGCTGCTGTAAGAAAGGCTGAAGAAGGAGCATCAGACCTCAAGAAAAGAGCCGAGGAGCTTTCTATGAGTCTTGAAGCACATGAAAAGGAGTACCAGGTGAGCGTACTAGATTTTTTATGGGGATCACTGTGTAATGTCTATCAAATTCTATCATATCTCTATTAGCTGATCACAATTCTCTTGTAGGGTGTGTTGGCTGGTAAGAGTAGTGGGAATGAGGAGAAATGTCTTGAAGAACAACTAGCCGATGCAAAAGTAGAAGTTGGTAACGCTGAAACAGAACTGAAACAGTTGCAAACAAAAATAAACCATTGTGAAAAAGAGCTAAAAGGGAAGAAAACTCAGCTATTATCGAAGCGTGAAGAAGCTGCTGCAGTGGAAAATGAGCTTAACAATGGGAAGAAACAAGTGGAAAAACTTCAGAAAGCTTTGGAATCTCTTTCGTACAAAGAGGAGCAGATGGATTTATTACAAAGTGTACGTCTCTCTCTCGATGCCCCACTAAAATCTAAACTAATCATATAAAAGTCACTTTTTGAATTTGTTTATGTTTTTCTTGTTGTTGATTAATGCTCTCTCTTAAATCAGGATCGTGCCATTGAAGTAGAGGCTATACAGAAGCTAAAAGATGAAATTCGTGTTCTTTCCTCTCGTCTTGCCAATATTGACTTCACATATAGTGACCCAGTGAAGAATTTTAATAGATCAAAGGTGAAAGGCGTAGTTGCGAAACTCATTAAAGTGAAGGATAGTTCTGCAATGACTGCGCTAGAGGTGTGTAGATTACATGTATTATGATATTTTTTTTTTAGTTCTCTGATGGTCTAATCCTGTAAGGCTTTACAATAGCTGATTCTTATGTTGGTTGTGGCATTATACAGGTAGCTGCTGGAGGGAAGTTGTTTAATATCGTGGTAGACACAGAAGATACAGGAAAACAACTTCTACAAAAAGGCGGTCTTAGGAAGAGAGTGACTATTATACCCTTAAACAAAATTCAAACTCATCCTGTTCCACCAAGACATCAAAATGCTGCTGCTAAACTGGCAAGTCACTGCAATTTTCATGATATGTAATGGCCATCAGTTGGTGCTTTTATTAGAACACGTGTGTATATTTTACAGGTTGGAAAGGGCAATGCTGAAGTGGCAATTTCTCTAGTTGGATATGATGAAGAACTCAAAGTATGGCTCTGCTCTGCCAGTAACTCTTTGTTTCTGATGTTTGTAAATTTATAACACAAAATTCTGAGTATGATACCAAGTCTGTGATATCTCATTATCGATTTGGTTCTCTGATTTCTGACTTGGAAAATTTGGATTCATCTGTTTTGTGCCTAATTTTCAGTGCTTGTCAATTACAGAGTGCAATGGAGTACGTATTTGGTTCAACGTTTGTTTGCAAAACTATTGATGCGGCGCGAGAGGTAATCTGTGAAATGCAATATTTGCAATATTGATAATTTTATATTATAGGATTTCTCATTGTCCTTGTGTTTCAATCTGGTTAACAAGTATACAGGACTGCAGAAATTATGTTCCTCAACTAAAGAAAGACTACTGAAGCTTCGTGTCTGTTGGAAGTTAAGAGAATTAATGATATTACATGTCTTGATTTAATGAATTAAGCAGGAAAATATAGAGAATACTTCATAATATTCTTCAGAATACCATAGGAACTCAATATTTAGTGTGTTGAATCTAATTGCCTTGTTAGTAGTAGAGAATTGCTACTTGCGATTAATGTTGTAAAGGCCTGCTTGAGGTGCACGTTAGTCCTGGTGCTACAAAAGTTGGACACATTTCTCGTTAGATAGCGTTTTAATGCAGACACAACGCACACTTCAATGCCTATTGACTCTTTCTTAACTAAGAAAATATAATATAGTTGGCAAGAAGAATGTGTGAGTGATGAGAATAAGGTAGTAGAAGTTTAATATAAGAAAGCTATTCACTACTCTGAATCAGAAACTTGAAATTACATTATTGCATCTGATTCTGATGTTAGAAATTTAATACATGGCCAAATACACATGCGCCCCCCCTGAATTTGTCTTTTTTTTAATTTAGACCAAGAACCGTTTGAAATTCCATCAACAGCTCACAACTAAAGATTGGTAGTTTTTTAGAACAGCACGGTATGCTGTATGCGTAATCACAACTTGGAAATTTCAAATCCTCTATGAGTGAACTTCCAAATTTCATTTATCCAGAACAAGAAGCGTCAAGCGCAAGTTCTGTCAATTATATATTGGCTCATGGTGATGAAGTGCTGGAACACATGAAAAACAGAGGTGACAATATGGTGGAATCATGCATTTGTTCTTCACCACTATAGAAATGAAAAGAATGATCATCACCTAATCTAAAGATTGAAAAAGTATAATTATTTTACTACTTATGCGACTAATAACAACAAAGAAGCGGTTTTTTTTTGTTTTTCTTCTTTCCCCATCTCCCTATTTTATCCATGATTTTCACTGCAGAAATAACAACAACATACCCGGTGTGACCAACGCAGAAAGAGAAAAGAAAAAAAAAAAGAACTTTAAGTTTAATTTCTTGAAGTTGTGTGTATGATAGTCTTCATATCTCTCTTTTCTGTCCTTAAGTATATTCTAGTCACATCCTGCTCATGTGACACCAAGTTGCTGGAGTGCTGCAGGAAATTTTGTAGGAGAAGAATCATATTTTGTAGGTTTCCTCCTTTTTGGCATACCTCTAGTATACGGCCAAGTTTGGCCTTGTTATTATTAATGAAATATTGTACTTGATCATTTTTTTAATCTAAGGTGCTTGTATGTTAAAAGTTGATGGTTGGTTTGGGGAGAGGCTAAAGAGCACCAGTTCAACAAACACGGAGTAGTATTAGTACTCCATGTTAAAGAATAAGGACTAACTTGAGTCTTAGCCCAAATGTGGACTATTTTAGGCCTTTTTCTCTATAAATTACTTTATTAGCTTTATGCAATGAGTTGCGAAACTTGTCTTGTCCACCTTCTTGTTGGTAATCCCTGCTATCTGATCTGTATTTTATGAAATGAATTATAGGTCGCTTTTAGTCGGGAAGTTGGAATACCCAGCGTGACACTTGAAGGTGATATTTTTCAGCCTAGTGGACTTTTAACTGGCGGTAGTCGAAGGTATCTGCTGCTTCATATGGTCTTTTATTCTCTCTCTTTTTTTTTTTTTTTTTTTGGTGGAAATAACTTTTGGAATATCTCTAGTGTTTTGAGTACTTTAGTACTATACATTTCATGATGACATGTGAAATTTCAAAAGCGATAATAACTTTTTCCAGGGGCGGCGGTGATTTATTGAGACAACTTCATGCTTTGGCAGAGGCAGAATCAAAACTTTCATCTCATCAAAAGCGTCTCTCCGAAATCGATGCCAAGGTTGGTAATCTATATTTTTCCAATCATGTGCACACCTGGAAATAGTCATACATACTTTTGGGCTGTGGAAAGGGATAAGTCACAATTTAGGTGAATTTCAAGGATATGATGTTGGGTAGCCGTGTAGGTTATTAGTTTCTATTAATAAAATGAACCTTGGGCCTAGGTCAACTCCAAAAGCTAGTTCATAAAGTGAGGGTTGCCTAAAACCATATAAGGAGACAACTGTCCATTCATCAACCAATGTGGACCACTTAACACACTTTCGACGCCTTTGACTTGTTTAACGTGGACAATATAATATGAGAGCCCAAAATCGGGTAAACCAAGAAAGGACAGAGAGGATGAGTTTCACTTCAACATCATGTTAAGAAATTGACCTTGGACCTAACGCAACTCCGAGAGCTAGCTCATGAGATGAGGATCGCTGAAGACCATATAACGAGACTATCCAATTCCTCAATCAATGTGAATCACTTAACAGTTTTTGTCTACATTAGTAACATGCATTTGCCTTTCACATGAATCCCTAAGATGTGCTAGGGTCAATGAATCTCGATGCATGGATATATTGCTAATTCTACGGTTTAATCATTTCAAACAAGAGAATGTTCTAAGGTATATTCAAAGTTCTCTTGGGATAATCTTGCTTCATTGGTAGTCAATGACCATCTTTTTTCATTAGCTATTTCTTCAATCCCCTTAATAAAGAACTAGCTGGACAGTATGTGAGAAAGTAAGTTCTGATTATTGTATCATGTAAAGCAATTTTTTCAGTGATCAGTCTGGCAATGCAGAAACGAATTCTGGATACAAACTTGAGCTCCATCATCTGACCCTTAGTCTTTTTTAAACTTTTATACGGGACAAGTTGGGTCTATTTTTTGGTTCACTTGTGAACTTAACTTTTGTTGTTTCTGGTATTCAGATTAATCAGCTCATTCCCCTTCAAAGAAAATTCAAAGACCTTAAGGCTCAGTTGGAACTTGCTTCATATGATCTGTCATTGTCCCAGAGCAGGGCCGAACAAAATGAGCATCACAAGGTTGTCCACCTTATTCTATTCAGTAACATTTTTTAATAGATGGACAGTGGTATTTCCTGTTCCTTGGCATTTTGTTACTTCCTGTATGGCCTTCTCTATTTCCCCTTCAAAGATAATTGTATTAATGCTTGTAACATCACTTACAATTGATATTTTGCCCGTAGCTTGGTGAACTTGTAAAAAAGTTGGAGCAGGAGCTTGGAGAAGCAAAATCAGGCATTGAAGAGAAAAAACTTGTCTATGAAAACTGTCTGGCTAAAGTGTCATGTCTTGAAAAGTCAATTCATGACCATGCTGGTAACAGGGAAAGCAGACTGAAAGATCTAGAGAAAAAGGTTAAGACTATAAAAAGTCAGATGCAGTCTGCACTGAAGGATCTAAAGGTAGGTTTTTGACGTTTCCAGCACTTGTGAAAGTGATATGCACTAGGAGCACGTTGCTGGAATGATTTCTCTCATGAATGTCCATATTAAAACAATATCATCACTTCTTGGTTTCCCTTATCCTGTTAGTAGTCTTAGTGGCCGTTTGACCATGAATATTTTTTACTCTTTTTTTTTCTGGATTTGAATTGTGGAAATCATGTTTGGCCATAAAATTTCTGAAAAGCACGTCTGAAAAACACCAATGGAGTGGGTTGAGAACCAGCAGAGGCAAAAAACACTAGGTGATTCTTCCCATCTGTCCTAGCCTTGGTGGACAGAGTTACCTGATAACTGTTGCTGGTGGTAGGTGGTAGGTATCCCATGGTTTTAGTCTAGGTGCACGAAAGTTGGCCCGGACACCACAGTTAAGAAAAAACAACAACAAAAAGTTGTTTTCACTTTTTTCGCTCCAAATCATTCAAAAAAATTAAAAACAACTCAAATTTGTATTCATGATTAAACATAACAAATACCAATCACCTTTTTTTCAATTTCACAATTTTCATGGCCAAAGGGGCCCCTTAAATTACGTGAAAAATAAAACTGATAGAAAAGTACTAGAAAGCTAATGATTGGAAAGTTATTGTCCTCAAATTCAAGTTACCAACCTCTCAGCTACACAATCTTTGGTTTGTGATTGACAGGTTTATGATTTTTATTTTAAGCTTTGTATCACTTGTAGAATTAAAAGTTCTTGTAGTACTTTAGCATTCTCCAGCTTCTTACAACAACTTGCTTCAAACCCAATCTAGTTGGAGTTGGCTATGTGAATCCTTGTTATTGGTGTTGCTCACCAGCTTCTTAGTGAGAAAATAATAGAAAGGTGAAAAGAAGATAATGAACACTAATGTATATCTGAAAATTTTTGAAATGTCATACTGAGTTGAAGTAGTGCAGTGGGACAATATATATCATTCATGTAACCCAAAGGTATCTCCTGAATATGTCTCGCAGTAGACTTATCTTTGTTTTCAGGTAATTAGTTCTAAAGGCCTTTGATTTGCCTATTGTGATTTGTTTTGTACAGTATTGCAATGATTTTCATCTAAATAGCAGAAGAAAAGGACAATGTCTATGATTCTTACTAACATGGGAATTTAGCCGAATGGATGGGGCTCTAGGACTGATAATACTTTAATTTCACATTGTTAACACTTCTGTCGTACATTGTTTGGTTGCTACAAATGAAGACTTTCTGAATCTGTTATTCCCTAATAATATGATTGTTAACTCTTAAAGGGGCATGACAATGAAAGGGAGAGGCTTATAATGGAGATGGAAGCTGTCAAACAGGAACATGCATCCCTTGAGAGTCAGTTAGTTTCTCTGAACAAACAGATTGATGATATTGCATCTGAAGTGGATTCCCAAAAGGCAAAGGTGATTTTTGCAGACAACCTACACATAACAGAAGAGTTACTTTGTTGCTAAACTAAAATGAATATTAATATTTATTTGTTTCCTTGTTAACTTTCTCTTGCAGGTTGCTTCTTTGAAAGCTGATCATGGCCTGGCCCAGTCAGAACTTAACTCAGCTCGTTTGAAGATCAAGGAATGTGATTCTCAAATCTCAAGCATTCTCAAGGAGCAGCAGCGACTTCAGAATAAAATTAGCGAGACAAATCTTGAGAAGAAGAAAATGGAAAATGAGGTTTATTGACCGCTTATCCTTGTGTGCTTGTTCTTCTTCTTCTTCTTGATGTCTTTTATGGGAAACTAACTTCTTTCATCCTAACCTTTTCAAAGGTGAAGCGCATGGAGATGGACCAAAAAGATTGCTCCTTGAAAGTTGAGAAATTAATAGAAAAACATGCCTGGATTGCATCTGAGAAGCAACTCTTTGGAAGAAGTGGTACTGATTATGATTTTGGATCTCGTGATCCTCGTAATGCAAGGGAAACTTTTGAAAAGCTTCAAGCTGATCAGTCAGGGTGAGAACCTTCTAGTTTATTTCAAAAATGTTTATGCAATGTTGCAGAACATTCTGTTTCTTCCCAAACAACAGCAGTTAGTGTGTGGACTCTGTCTAATCACACTGTTATGTTTATCTCTCCTTATACCTTTCCATTTTATGTTGAAGGCTTGAGAAAAGGGTGAATAAGAAGGTTATGTCGATGTTTGAAAAAGCTGAAGATGAGTACAATGACTTAATGTCAAAGAAGAACATTATTGAGGTGAGTATAATAGTATAACTACATATTTTTCCGCTGTTATGTATTTATCTTATTTTGTGTTGTTGCAGAATGACAAATCAAAAATTAAAAAGGTGATTGAAGAGCTTGATGAGAAAAAGAAGGAAACACTTAAAGTTACTTGGGAAAAAGTTAACAGGTAGCATATTTGTTCATTCCGTGATGACAACCTGTCATATGATCTGCTAATTTGGCATATATTTGTACTTGGATGGGAGAAGAATAAGCATTATTCTTCAGATTCTACAAAATCTCACTTCAATATTTCATACCTCTTCAGAGATTTTGGATCCATATTTTCTACTTTGTTACCTGGCACAATGGCAAAGTTAGAACCTCCTGAAGGAGGCAGCTTCTTAGATGGCTTGGAGGTTCGTGTTGCATTTGGATCAGTTTGGAAACAATCATTATCTGAGCTTAGTGGTGGTCAGAGATCTCTACTTGCACTATCTCTCATTCTGGCTCTGCTTCTTTTCAAGCCAGCCCCACTTTATATCCTGGACGAGGTACTGAAATTTCTTTAAGTAATATGCTCTGAAATTTACCCAATGGAGAAAGAGTATTTGATCATTAGTCAGTTGATTACTCATAGGAGGCTAAGTAATGTCTGTGATAAGCTCCAGATTCCTGAAGTGTGTGTTGCAAGTTATTATTTTGACAGAGTGCATCATGTAGTTTTATGGCAGTAGCCAGTGGCTATTACAATACAATTAATGAAGGAATTTGTATCTGTGTAGGAAAACATCTTTTGATGCTGTGATAGAAACATCTATTTGGAAAAACAACTGAAAGAACCAATGTGATGTTCATTCGTTTTCCTCTTGTATATTTTTAATTGAAGTAGCGTAGAGCAGACGAAGCTAAGATAGACAAGGTTGACTCATAAGGCATGTCTTCTCATCCATGTGGTCTATAGTTTGAAATAATACTCGATATTTATCAAACTAGAAATACAGTCCCTCTGGAACATCCAAATTACTTTATACTGGTCTATAATAATATTATTCTGTCTAACTTCAAAAAATTCCAATAGTTTAAATTCACCCTCTCTGACATGGTCAATGAGGATTCATATAGCCGACCTAAACTTGTTTGGGATTGAGACATTTGTTGCTACAGGAAAAAATATATTCAATTTGATATTTTCTCTGTCAAATATTTCATGAATAACCTAAAATTTTTCTTCCACCACTACTGTTATTATACAAAAAAGTAAAATTAGCATCTCCTCCTTTGTGCCGGTCAATTAGTGTCACATAAATGTAGGATGGAGGTAGTATTTAAGGCTAGAAGCTGCGGTGAAATGAAGTTTCCTTCGAAGTGCATCTACATGTCCTATTCACTTGAAATTTTAAGAACTGCTGCATATTTATGTACTGAATTTTAAATATGCATAATGAACATTGAACTATTGATAGTTAGCCTTACTGAATAATTTGTCATCTCAAAATTATCTTTGAGATATAAAAAAGCACCTTAACATATTGAATAATTTGTTTATTTGATCTATTGTTGCCCTTTATGTGTTTGGGCATTTCCAATGCAAACCGACATTACTGATGATAAATGGTGCATATGAAATGCTTGCTGAACCTTTTGACCAATTCTTACTTACCTTCCTACAAATTGCTTGGCAGGTTGATGCAGCTCTCGACTTAAGTCACACACAGAACATTGGAAGAATGATCAAGAGTCATTTTCCACATTCTCAGGTTCACTAGTTTATCATGATTGAATTTTGACAATGCTATGTGATCTCTTGAGCAATTCTTTTGGTCTGGATAGGAACAAATATTGTCATCGCATACTTTCTAGAAAAGTTAATTGCATTACAGTTTTTAATGCTCTTAACATGACTATCCAGTGGCTAACAATTGAAGAGTACTCCAGCATAAATATTTGTCAGATGGAAAATGTTAATTGTTGTGTAGCTTTTGCTAACCTGCCTTTTTTTGATTCATTTTATTTTGGATTCTGCAGTTTATTGTTGTATCCTTGAAAGAGGGTATGTTTAACAATGCCAATGTTCTCTTCCGGACAAAATTTGTGGATGGAGTCTCAACAGTGCAGAGAACGGTTGCAGCTAAAAACAAATAATTTCACAAGATGGTGGGACTAATTTTGCTTGCAGTAACTTCAGAGTTACATTAATGTTCCTGTTCAAAGTTCTCTTTTTGATGTCTTAATGCTCCTATTTGCTTTTGTCCTAAATGTTTCTGCACTCTTTGCAGGGGCATATGTATATTCTGTTTCCCTCCAATGTGTAGAGAGTCTCATCCCTGATACATTCTAATTATCTTGTTTGTTTGATATACTCTCCCCAGTAGTCTCTAAAAGCTGCACTTTAACCTTGTATAGCACCTTGCCGTTTGTGCACAAGTAGCATCTACGACTGATTTTGGCTTATTTCTGTATCATTTAATTTTGAAGGTGGCCTTTATTTATCCTCATTTTGACTTGAGCATACCTGCTAGTGTTGTCAAATTACAGACACATGCTCTAGATCTTGGAGTTTATCTGCAGCATAATTAACTTGTGGAAATTTATAGTCAATGTAGTAGTTAACCAGTATATCTAATTTGCTTTGGATAAAATGCTTTTATTTAATATATGGATTCGTAATCCAATTACTATTGCAGAGGCATAAGATATCCACTTAATTGGAGAAGACATAATTTGCGGTGCCTTGTTGTGAACAGTGGCGGGTGCAGCTACTCAAATGGGTTCATCCAAACCTATTATTTTCAATAGGGGAGCATGGATATATACGTGAAATCCCACTAAAATTTAAAGAAGTATTATATCTTGTCAAGAAAATGTTATGAGCTAACTTGGTTGCTGCAAACATCCCAACAAGGAAACCTCTGAGCACTTGTCTTTTGAGTGTAAACTGGCATCTGTTGTATGGTAAACAAGTTCTCAGATCCTGATCCTCAACCTGAGATTGATGTTGTAGTAGCGGAATACTAGAGGCATGAACAAGAACTACATAGCCATTGAATTATAACATAGGCCTGTAGACATGTCAATAAATTTAGTGGAGAGGAGTTTTATGTATTTTTTTGCCTTTGAAAAGACTGGTTGGAACTGGAAAAGGGGTATAGGAGTGATACTGGAGTATGATGTGTTAGACACCTACCAAGATGAAAGACAAGTTCTATAGTAATGACTTAAGGACCTATAATGTTCTAATGGAGTGAATGTTGGATCCTTAAAATCATAACATATTCACCGAATGAAAGCTGCTTATATGCAAATATAAAGATAAATGTGAAGCCATTTAAGATTAACTAGATAAAGAAAATGATCACAACATTCGACATATTGTTCAATTTGCACCTAGAGAATAAACAAAACCTTATTAAAAATGATTTGGTCATATATTACATCTACCTCTAGATAATGGTATGAAAGAGTTGTTATCTCAAAAAAACCTCTCTCTTAAAATCCATGCATGCATAAAGGAAAATAGGGAACAACAGGAAAAAGTTTATATATGTGATAATAATAGTTTTATATTAAACTAGTGAATATATCCGCGCTTTGCGCGGTTAAAAAATTTAAGCTACTAAACAATACTATAATTTATCTAATGGAGTAACTTTTAGAAAAAAATTCTTACTTCTCATAGGACTTTCTATTACATAGAGTGGTGAGTATCACATACTTTTTTTCTCTTGATGATAAAAGTTGATCGGTAATCAATTAAACAATCTAATCGAGAATAATACAATTTGTGAACTCTCTCTCTCTCTCTCTCTCTCTCTCTATATATATATATATATAGATATATATATATATAGATATATATATATATAGATATATATACTGATAATTCTTTTCATATTGCATTTTAAAAATTCATCGCAAAAATAAACTTCCTAACAATTAAAAATACAAATAATAAAGTTATTTTAATTTCCTATAAAGAAGACCAAAGTTGTATCTAATCTTTCAACTCTTCCACTTCTATAGACAAACAAATTAAAGTGGTAAAGAATATTGGGAATAAGAGAAGATTGTGCAAATAAAGGCTCAAAGAGGTTCATCCTTAGCAGCTGAGCCCGTGTTTTCCTAGCATAATGAAGATAACTATGTTTGTAAGTCAATTGAATTACATAAAAAAAATTGACTACAAATATAAATGTAAAAAAGAGAAACCAAATCCAATTAATTTCATTTCTCATCCTTCCGTTCCCATTGAATGATATTTCACCTCCTTCCTCGCTTGAATACTATCCATCATTAAGTTTTACATATTTTTTGAGAGCTTGTAAAGTGACCATGTTGTGACCTTTGATATGCCAAAAAATAAAGCCTTCTGTGGGAATGGATAGTCGAAACTTGAAAAGCAACTCCATCTCTCTAGCAAATAATCTTCCACACAAATGATTCACTCGGTGTTGTTACTCTTGAGTGTTGTTACAGTGTTGGTATATATACAATTAAGAATGTCTTCAAAACAAAATAAGTCAAATTCAACAAATTCACACATCGACCAACCTGCAAAAAACAACAAATCTAAAATCAATAGGGAGAAATAATTATAAACACAAAAGGAAGAAAGAAACACCAAAAACTACGAAAGCTGGAAATCTAAAATTTTCTAGCTTCACCGTTGTCTACGACCTTCACGAAATACTCTTATATCCGCAATACAGAATTACCTCACATTGATAAATTGAATTGTAGACAAACTTTTCAAAAAAACCTACAACATGAATCTAAGTATTGATGCTTAAATAACAAAAAAACAGTAAGTCAAAAGGATGATTAGATA
This sequence comes from Capsicum rhomboideum, assembly GCA_031232105.1. NCBI lineage: Eukaryota > Viridiplantae > Streptophyta > Magnoliopsida > Solanales > Solanaceae > Capsicum > Capsicum rhomboideum. The sequence continues at coordinate 36,393,897 of CP124716.1, forward strand.
TGTGTGGAAACTGACAAGTACATGAAAATGAACTCAAAACAATTGAACTAATAAGACTAATAGTAGAAAGAATGTTTTTTTGAATTTACCTTGTCCAAGAAGGCAAAGATAACAAAATTTTCTCCATTTCTTTGTCATTCCGTTGCCTTTGACATATAAAGAGAGAATCCAAACTATAGTAAACAGAATGAAATTGTAACAATAAGCTGCTTCAAGTCATACATGTAATTAATTAAATAGGTTTCCTTAAAAAATTAGGTGACGACTCTGTACAAAATCAATTCTTTTAGAGTCCATAAGTTGTGCTTGTTTTAACCTTGGTGAAAATAAGTCATGACACCAACTTTACCAGGTCATGGGATATTCTTTTGCATACCTTTTCTCTCTTCTTTGATATTTATACTATTGCTCTTATATTTTACTGCCTACAATTCTATTATAAGCTTACTTTTCGGTATTTAACATACCTTCCACCAACTAGCCCATTACTTGTCGTTCCGGGCTACCATTTGGCTTACCTACTGGTGGGTTAAAGTAGGTACCATTATGACTCTTAAAAATTGGGTCGTGATAAATTAGCATCAGAGCATAGGTTTACTGGTATTGTTGGTACAAGAGCAAATGTCTAATAGAGTTTCGTGAATCAAAATGATGACGTTTGTATCCTATCTTCAAGAGGTTACATGACATTCTTAGGGAAAATCTCACTTTCTTTGTTCATTTCGTGCGTTGAGTCTGAGTTAGTTTCTAATTTCTCGATTATTCCATTCTTTTGCAGATGGCCAGGATACGAGTTATGACAATCGGAGATGAGGACCCCGAGTCTGCAGCCAGAACGCCCACTAGATATCGTGGTCGACCTAGAGGTCGAGGTTAGGCTAGAGCTACAACCCCAGCTAGGGGTCAGGGTAGGGAGCCTTCACCAGATCCTGTTATTGCTCCCGACCCAGAGATTTCGCTACCCTAGCCATTGGTGAGCCAGGGCGCAGCCCAGGCTCCATCGGATTTTGTTTATTCTTTTATTGCTTAGAAATACCTTGGTCCAGTTATTGAAATTAGTTGGTGGTGCACCGTCTGATGATGCTCAGTCCGCCTATTAGAGTGGTACGGATGTAAGGACGCAACATGTAGCTGTGGCTCCCAGAGTTGTGATTCCTCCAGCACCGGTAGCTCCACAACCGGTAGTTTCTCAGCCTGTTATGTCTGCCGAGGAGTAGAATATGTTGGGCTGATTTCTGAGATTGACTCCTCCTAGGCTTGCAGGGCCACCAGGAGAGGATGCTTATGAATTTCTGACTAGCTGTGAGGAGAGGCTCCATAATTTGGGGCTGGTTAAGTTTAGTAGAGTGAACTATACAACTTATCAACTTGACAGGGTAGGGAGACAGCGGTGGAGGGTTATCTTGATTGCAGACAGCTGGATCTCCGCCTACAACTTGGACTCAGTTCTCCTAGGCTTTTTTCAAGAAGTCCATGCCTTACATTATGCGTGAGTGCCTGAGGGATGAGTTTTCTGCTTTGAGACAGGGTTCTATGATGGTGGCCGAGTATGAGGCGAGATTTCACGAGTTAGCCCGACATGCCACCATAATTCTGCCTTCAGAGTATGAGAGGATTCAGTGCTTCATCAGACGGTTGAGTCTACCGCTCTGCAGGGCTACTTAGAGTTTGATGATTTCAGGGAAGTTTTTTTCTGATATTTTCGCTCATGTCTATTCTATAGAGGAGATGAATTGCGATGCCCAAGGGGGCAACGATAAGAGTCTGCGTCAGCAGGGTAGTTTCAATGGGAGCCAGAGCGACTCGCAGTTCAGGGGCAGAGGTTTCTAGGATAGGTACCATCAGCGTCAGTCTTATCAGTACCAGGGTTTGTCTAATAAACCCATTCAGGCAACACTTCAGATTAGTGACAGGGGTCAGCTCGGTTATAGCGACTACAATGGTCAAAGCAGGGGTCAGCCTTTTAGGGGTTCACATTCTAGGTCTTCTAGCCGAAGTGGCTATTTTGGGTCAGCCGGATCTTCTGTACATAGTAGAATGCCCAGGAATTTCTATGATTATGGGGTTGTTGGTCATTACTCTGGAGAGTGTCCCCGATGTGGGATGATTCAGCCTGCAGTACTGAGTGTTCAGCCTATCAGATCAGTGCCGCCTCCAATTTGGGGTGGTGCTCAAAGTCGCAGGGGTAGTCCCCAGGTTTCTCGAGGAGTTCCTTAGGCAGGTAGGACAAGTGGTCAGTCAGGTACCCAGTCCGAAGGCGGACGGGGTCAGTTGTATGCAGTACCTGGTAGGCCGAAGGTGGAGTCTTCAGATGTTTTTATTACAAGTATGATTTTGGTATGTCATCAGCTAGCTATTACTTAATTTGATTCGGGATCCACTTATTCATATATTTCTGCTTATTATGCACCACGGTTAAAGTTATCTTGGGAGCCATTATCTGTGCCATTGCGTGTATCTAATCCTATGGGTGATTTATTATTAATGGATCGAGTTTATAGGTCATGTGTTGTAATGGTTTGATACTCGGGCTGACCTTATTATGCTAGATATGGTGGATTTTGATATGATTCTGGGCATGGACTGGTTATCCCCCTATCATGAGGTCTTGGATTACTTTGCCAAGACTGTTACCTTAGCCATTCCTGTCATACCCTCGATTATATGGAAGGGTTCTATTAGCCATGCGTCGACGAGGATTATTTATTATGTTCCGGCTAGGAGATTGATATCGAGGGGTTGCGAGTCTTATCTTGCTTATGTTCATGATATTAGTGCCGAGAGTCCTTTGCTTGATTCTGTTTCTATTATTTGTGAGTTTCCTGATATTTTCCCTACTGACCTACCTAGCCTTCCTCCTGAGCATGATATTGAGTTTTCTATTAATCTTGAGCTGGGCACCCGACCTATTTTTATGGTACCTTATCGCATGACCGTCGAGCTTAATGAGCTAAATTCTTAGCTTCAGGATCTTTTGGGTAAGGGTTTGATTAGGCCAAATGTATCGCCTTAGGGTGATCCTGTCTTGTTCATGAAGAAAAAGGATGGTTCTATGCGTATGTGTGTCAACTACAGGCAGCTGAATAAGGTGACAGTGAAGAATAAGTAGCCTATGCCTCGTATTGATGATTTATTTAACTAGTTCAGGGTGCAGGGGTGTTTTCTAAGATTGACTTGAGATCAGGTTACCACCAGTTGAGGATTTGGGCTGACGATATCCCTAAGATAGCCTTCAGGACTCGCTATGGCCACTATGAGTTCTTGGTGATGTCTTTTGGGTTGACTAATGCCCCAGCCGTATTCATGGACTTGATGAACCATGTTTTCAGGCCCTATTTAGACTCCTTCGTGATAGTTTTCATCGGTGATATCCTTGTTTATTCGAGGAGTAGAGATGAGCATGAGCAATATTTGAGGACTATGCTTCACACTTTGAGAGAGCATAGGCTTTTTGCCAAATTCTCAAAGTGTGAGTTCTGACTTGAGTCTGTGACATTCCTAGGACACGTAGTGTCTAAGGATGGGATTATGGTGGATCCGATAAAAATTGAGGCTATTCGTGATTCGGCCAGACCTACATCTCCAACCGAGGTTCACAACTTTATTGGATTGGTAGCTACTGCAGACGGTTCGTAGAGAGGTTTGCTACTATTGCGGCACCTATGACCAGATTGATGAGGAAAGAGGTTCCTTTTCAGTGGTCCGACAAATGTGAGTTGAGCTTTCTGAAGCTCAAGGACTTGCTCACTTCAACTCCTAATTTGACTCTACCAGTTAGGGGTGAGGGGTTTACTGTGTATTGTGATGCTTCTGGTGTTGGTTTGGGTTGCATTTTGATGTAGCAGGGCCGAGTTATTACTTATGCGTCTAGGCAGCTGAACGTGCATGAGTGCAACTACCCCACTCATGATTTGGAGTTGGTGGCGGTAGTTTTTGCACTTAAGATTTTGAGGCATTACTTGTACGGTGTTCACTATGAGATATTCATTGACCATCGTAGTCTTCAGTACATTATGAATCAGAGAAAGCTTAATTCGAGGCAGCGCAGGTCGATCGAGTTGCTAAAGGAATATGATATCTCTATTCTATACCATTCGGACAAGGCAAACGTGGTAGCGGATGCCTTGAGCCGGAAGGTGGTGAGTATGAGTAGCTTGGCTTCTATTTCAGTTTTAGAGCGACTTTTGGCTTGAGACATTCAATCCTTAGCCAATTTGATGGTTCAACTTGATATTTTGGACTCCAAAAGGATCCTTGCTAGTGTTGAGAGGCTAGGTCTACCTTATTCGAGCAGATTCAGAGTCGCCAGTTTGAGGATAGTAGAATTTGTAGCATCTGTGGTCAGGTTCTGAGGGGTGAGTCCAAGAGGTCTACCTTAGATTCAGAGGATATTCTGAGATTTGATGGTCATATTTGTGTTTCGAGGGTTGGATACCTGATTCAGTCGATATTGTGGGAGGCTAATAGCTCTCGATATTCTATTCACCCTGGGACATCTAAGATGTATAGAGATTTGAGACAACATTACTGTGGAGTGGTATGAAGTAGGATGTATCAGACTTTGTAACTCGGTATTTGTGTTGTTAGCAGGTAAAGACAGAGCATCAGAGATTGGGTGGATTGCTTCAGAGGCTACCCATTCCTGAGTGAAAGTGGGAGCGGATTTCTATGGACTTCGTGAGTGGTTTGCCTCGTACTTCTCATGGCTCTGACAATATTTGGGTCATCGTGGATTAATTGACCAAATCATCTCATTTTATCCCCATTCGGATTTCTTTCAGCGCCGAGAGGTTAGCTCACATCTATGTTCGTAAGATAGTTCGCCTGCATGGAGTACCCGTATCCATTATTTCAGACAGAGGCTCAGTGTTCACTTCTAGCTTCTGAAGGACTTTTCAGGAGGAGTTAGGTACTCAGGTGGACCTTAACTTTTCACCCTCAGATCGATGGACAGTTAGAGCGGACTATTCAGGTTCTTAAAGATATGCTCTACGCTTGTGTTATGGACTTTGAAGGTCAGTGGGAACAACACTTAGCCTTAGTAAAGTTTGCTTATAATAATAGCTACCATTCGAATATTGAGATGGCGCCATTTGAGGCATTATATGGTAGGTGTTGTCGATCTCTGATAGACTGGTTTGAGACCTCCGAGGTTATGCCCCGTGGTACTGACTTACTTCATGAGTCATTGGATAGGGTTAGGGTGATTCAGGATAGGTTGAAGGTAGGTCAGAGTAGGCAGAAGAGTTATGTTGATCGTAGACTTCGTGCCTTGAAGTTTGGAGTTTGTGATCAGTTTTTCCTTTGGGTATCGCCTATGAAGGTCGTAATAAGGTTCGGGAATAGGGGCAAGCTCAGTCCCAGGTACATTGGGCCATTTGAGATACTTCGGACCATTGGAGAAGTGGCTTATGAGTTGGCCTTGCCCTAGATTTTTTAGTTGTTCATCCAGTTTTCCATGTCTCCATACTGCGATGATATATTTTGGATAAGTCTCACGTGCTTCGTTGGGACTCAGTTCAGTTGGATGAGAGATTGACCTTCGTGAAAGATCTAGTTTCTATACTGGCTAGGAATGATAGACGGTCGCGCTCTAGAGTGACTCCAGTGGTTAAAGTGCAGTGGAGGCACCGTCCTATCAAGGAGACTACCTGGGAGATCAAGATTGAGATGTAGGCCATGTACCCTCACCTGTTCGAGCCTTCAGGTACATGTCCATCTTTTACTTTCGCGGACAAAAATCCTTTTAGTAGTGGATATTATAATGACCCTCCATGATAGCATTCATCGAAGCTCAACATCAACTAAGGAAGCTTTGGAAGATCCATGAAAAGATCCCAAACAAGGAAATTTCAAAACAAGCTAAATGGGCTGGAATTGGTAATTAAAAGGTCTCTTATAATGGAAGAAGATCTCAAGCCCAATAAAGACATTTTCTCCAAGTCTTACATATATTTGGAGGCCCAAATTAAAGTCCAAGATGAGATGGAATTGGGCTCAAATCTGCCCCAAAATGGAGAAAAAAGACTGCAACATTTTTTAATTAATTTCTAGAATTATATTTAAGAATTGTTTAGTTCTATGTTGACTTCCTAGGTCTTTGTGTGTGGTAGCTTTCTATGCCATTTAATATTTGTTTTCTTCTATACACTTTATATGATAATGTGTGTGGTAGTCTTCTAGGCACTAGGAAGTATCATTTCATTTAATGTTTATTTTGACCAACCCCTTCCTTACTAATATATAAAGGGGTGTTTTATTTCATTGTAAATCAGATTTTGAAGAATATTAATATATTGAGAGTTCTTTTGAACTTTTGTGGCAGATTACTTTAAGATTTATCTTTCAACCTAACTAGTTCATAGCTTAAGGTAGTAAGATAACTTCTTTGTTTGATATCTTTGGTTACTTCTTGGTATTCTTAGAAGGCGATTAGTACTCTTACTAATTGTTATCTAATGTTACTCACGAAGCGGTCAAGATCCGTACTTGATTAATTTCTCAAGTAAAGGCGTTTGGTTCATCTATAACCAATTCGTTGTGTTACTTGGATTTTGTCAAATCTCTATCTTTTAATTCTTATTTAGTATTTTCAACTTGTTTCTTAGTTTTGCTTCCGCATTTCCTTTAAGTTAATACTCTAGTTTTGGGATTCCCAACCTCCGTGTTATCACTCCTGGTCATTTTCTGCATTTCTGCACTATTACAATGTTTAGCACTTTCCCATAGCTTCCCCAAGTCATTTATGACTTGCTGGAGCTGACAGTTTGTTACCGAGCAATTAGTTGGTTTTTAGAGCCAATTCCCTATTTTAAAGTTTTCGCTGTTAAGGATTGGGTATCGGGCCTAAACTTCAGGTAAACAGGGTTATTGGGTGGATTTTGGTTAAAACAACCCTTAGGTGTGGGACACACATTATATCGAAATGACCTCGGTTAGGAATTACTAGTGTCGTTGAGTCCATAATGTCAAATTTGGTAGGGTAGCATAGTTCATTTGCGTTCACGAAATTCCAAACGAATCCCGAGGGTCCGATCGAAGATTTGACACTTGGCCAAAATTGCTGGTGCAGGCCAAAAATGGCCTTCGCGTTTGTGAGGCTTTCGTCACATTTGCGAAGGCCAAGGTTATATATCCTCTAGCGATCGCGATACCTTGGTCACGTTTGCAAAGGCTAAGTTTATAGGCCATCGCGTTTGAGAGTTTGTCTCCGTGTTTGCGAAAGGTCTCCGCCAGACCGAACCAGAATTCCTCCTTCACAATCGAGGTGAACCGACCGCGTTTGCAAAGGGTAAGCCGAGTTACGTGTCGTGTTCGCGTTGGGGTCCCCGCGATCACGATGAAGGGACCCCTGGCAGTATTAAATACTGAGAAACCCAATTTTCTCTCATTATTTTCAAGTCCTAAGTCCATTAAAGCCCTAGAAAGCTTAAAGGGAGTGATGGATTGATCTTTGGGTGTTCAGGGTGAGTTAGAGGCTTGATTGTAGTCATTTTCCCCGTCGATTATTTCATAAGTTTCCATTAAATTCTTGGTTGATTCTCCGATTTAAATCCAAATCCCTAGTTTACTTTGTGAGTTGATTTTGGGTTTGTTTGTGCTCGAAATTTACTTATTTTTGAGGATAAATGATCCTTGAGCTTATAGGGACGTGTTGGCGGTTTTAAAGTTGTGATTCAGCCAGTGGGTCCCACATTGGATTTTTAGCTTGATTTTAGAGCCGGAGCATTTATTTGCTATATGGGTATTGTTACTCTCGTGTTAATACATATATTATTATTGTGATAGCATGGCATCGTGCGAAGGCTTCTCAAAAGGGAAAAGCTCTAGTTTAGTGGACTTTCTCGAACTTCGTCGGCGTCCAGGTAGGCTAGGCTTACTTTCCTCATAGATTGAGCTTTATTATGGTATTAGTATGGTAATATGCTAGATTTGGGTTGGGATTTACGGCTTGGTTGTATGTTTAGTAAATCTTGGTATTAGTATGGTAATATGCTAGATTTGGGTTGGGATTTACGGCTTGGTTGTATGTTTAGTAAATCTTGGATTATTTAGCCGATTAGAGAGCCGTTTTTGGTAGAATTAACCCATTCCTCTTCTCCTTGAGCTAAATTATTGTTTTAGGGTAAGTTTGGACTTATTTGCCACTTTATAATGGAACTTGAAGACTTAGCCTAGTTCTGGAGAGAAATTACCTTAGTATGAACTTTCGGAATTAGTAGTGCGCCTCGCCGACCCTCTTTTAGATCAAATACACTAATTAACTCCTTGTAGACCTAAGAGGCTTTCTTTCATCATATTTTATACAATCTTGAATCTTTGGATGATTTAGATACCTTTTCATCCCTTGGCTAGACTTGTTATCTAGTGTTTACTTAAAGTTCCAGTTCGAGTCCGGTATTTACTGTTCAGTTATCATGCTAAAGTTTTGGTTCGAGTTCGGTATTTACCATTCACTTATGATATTAAAGTTACGATTTGAGTCCGGCATTTACTGTTCGCTTACGATGCTAAAGTTTCGGTTCGAGTCCGACGGTTATGGTATGAAGGGATTCTCAAATATGATTTCGGTTGTCGCTTACTTTATGCTTACTACTGTTGGTGACTCTTCCTTGATTGTACCCATCGGGGATTATGGGGGCTCGATTAGGTTAATCCTCTCATGTTTGTGTCTTCTGGGCTTATGGGGGCCCAACTAGGCTGTAGTTAGCTTGTATTCTTTACAAATTGTTTATCTTGTTTACTTATCATTGTCAGTCGGAGCATTATTTTAGGTTCCCCTTTATACCCGACTTTAGTTTACATTCTCGCATCTTATTATGCTTTTATTATGATTTAGTTCAGTCGGTCGATGATGTTTACTGAGTACCCGTTCTTTTGGTACTCATATTACACTTCTGCATCTTTTTTCAATGCACATCCGAGTACGAGTCACCGTCACTGACCCTATATTCCATCTTGCTTTTGGGATTCGGAGCTAGGGTGAGCGTTCAGAGCCAGAGCTGATCTTCTCTCCTTTTTCTATTTTTAGACAGTTTTTACTTTTCAAGACTACCTGTATATTAGATACTACTTTGTACTCTTATTCTTTTGGATTTAGTGGCTCTTGTTCCGACCGTACTAGGTCGTGAGATATTCTTTTGCATACTTTATCTCTCTTCTTTGATATTTATATTGTTGCTCTTATATTTTACCGCTTATAATTCTATTGTATGCTTACTTTTCGATATTTAACATACCTTCCACCAACTAGCCCATTACTTGTAGTTTCGGGCTACAATTTGGTTTACCTACTGGTGGATTAAAGCAGGTGCCATCATGACTCACAAAAAATGGGTCGTGACACACATCCATGCTCTCACATTTTTCTAACTCGAGTATTTTCTTTCGTAAGACATGTCCAGACACTTCTCAACAAAATAAGGTTGCTGAATGGAAACATCTACACATTATTGAAATGGTGCATACCATTCTCGCAGAGACTCTTTTACCTTCACAATTTTGGGTTGATGCTGTTTATTATGTTGTTTATACAATTAATAGACTGCCGACACCTATTTTACAAGGACTTTCCCCTTTTGAAAAGCTTTTTCATCGACCACCAGACTATAATTTCCTTAGAGTTTTTGGTTATGAATGCTTCCCTAACCTTTCTGCTCGAGTATCTCACAAGCTTACACCCCGTTTGATTCATTGCATTTTTTGATTATGCATCTAACTCTAAAGGATATCATTTTCTAGATCCCAAATCAGGTCGTGTCTATGTTATTCGTTATGTTCATGAGTCAGTATTCCCATACACTACACAATCTTGTCCGATAGAAGTGTCTTCTTCATCCATCTCTCCAGCTCTGCTTATGGTGACATCACCCTTATTTACTCACAACTATCTATACCGTAACTCCCTCTAACCTTCCTTCCTCTAATTCTCCTCCAATTTTTTATTGCCATATCTCAGACACTCCGAAACTATCTATAGATCCATCAAGCGGATCAAGCTCTAACGATGTTTCTGCATCAGTGTCCACCTTGTTGCCTGCTACCAGTACTTCGGTCTCCACATCTCCTATTACATCTCATCTAATTCAAACTCGTTCTAAATCTGATATTTCTAAGCCTAAGAATATATTGTCATTTTGAGTGTTGCTCTTGGATAATAAAACTTGGTACTTATCCCTTCTCAGTCACGTATGAATTTAGTTGGTTGTAAGTGGGTTTATCGTATTGAATATAATTCAGATGGGTCAATTGAGCGTTACAATACTCGTCTTGTAGCATAAGGTTTTTCACCAAAAACCCGAAATTGATTACTATGAGACCTTTAGTCCTATTGTTCGAGCTACTACTATTCGTATTATACTCTCTTTAGCTGTTTTTTATTCTTGGCCGATTCGTTAGTTAGATATCAAATATATTTTTTTACATTGTATTCTTAATAAGGAAGTCTTTATGAAACAACCTCCGGGTTTTATTCATCCCGACTTTCCTCATCATCTTTGCAAATTGACCAAAGCCATTTATGGTTTAAAACAAGCCCCACGTGCATGGTTTCATTGCTTTAGTACATTTCTCCTTTCTCAAGGGTTTACTTGTAGCAAATCTGATACTTTTACGTCGCTCTTCATTAGGTATTCTTGTCCTCTTGCTTTATGTTGATGACATTATTCTAATTGGTAGTCATTCAATTTCGCTTGATTAGTTCATTAGTTTTCTTTCCCGTCAGTTTGCCATGAAAGACTTAGGTGACCTTTATTTTTTCTTGGGGTTCAAGCTATTCGTTCGTCTGTTGGTCTTCATTTGTCTCAACAAAAATATATTTCATACCTGCTTCTAAGTTTCACATGCACACTTGTCAGCTAGTTGGTACCCCTCTAGCGTCTCACACTACTATTTCTCTCATGGATGGTGAATTACTTTCAGATCTTAGTAAATATAGGAGCATGGTGGGTGCACTTCAATATTTGACTCTGACCCGTTCTGATATTGCCTATGTTGTGAATGTTGTTTCTTAATTTATGCATGCACCTCGTACTACTCATTTGCATTGTGTGAAGCGTATTTTTAGGTACTTACAGGATACTACTAAACATGGACTGTTCATGTATGCTTCTTCATCCAATTCATTAATAGTTGCTTATTCTGATGTTGATTGGGCTGGATGTCCTGATAGTAGGCGTTCTACTACTGGCTTTGCCGTGTTCTTGGGTTCCAATCTTATTTCTTGGTGTACGAAAAAACTACCCACAGTCTCAATCGTTTACAGAGGTTGCGTATAAGGCAATTGCCTATACTGTAGCAGGAACTTCTTGGATTCGTCATATTCTATGTGAGTTGAGTCTTTATCTTCATTAGCCGATTCAAGTGTTGTGTGATAACGTCAGCTCAATGTACCTGTCTTGTAACCCCGTATTTCATGATTGTTCTAAGTATATTGATATCGATTATCATTACGTCTAAGATAAAGTTGCTCAAGGGAATCTTGTTGTCCAATATGTGCCTTCTAACTTACAACTTGCTGATATTTTTACAAAGGGTTTATCCTCATCCCGTTTTTGCTTTTTGTGTAACAATTTGTCCGTTACTTCAACACCTCCAGATTGATGCATACTAGGACTCATAGTTAGTGTACTTGTAGGACTCAAGAGTCTATGACTTATAGGACTCATAGTCTGTAACTTGTGTTGTATGAGGTTACCAATATCCCCTTTGTATTTATTATATATATGATCAAATATGCACCAACGGTCATTGAAGCCTTTTATCACTTCTCTGTACACAAAAATGCACATGTAAGCGTGGCTATTTGGGTCATTCTAAGTAATCAAATTCCAAAGAGGATGTTGGACAAAATTTGAAGAAAAAAAAAACGAAGAAAAAAAACAATCTATTTTCTCGTTCTTGCGACACTCTCTTGTAACCGTCAAATTTACCGGTAGACCACCAACAGACCATTCATTTGTTTAATTTGTGATGAATTAGTTATATGGAATTAGAAACTCTATAAAAAGGGAAGATTTTGAAGAGGTGGAGATGGAGATATATTATATATTATAGTAATAGAATTGACAGCCTTACAAGTATTTGGATATCATTTGCAAAGAGTTGCTGATAGTGAATTTGCTCTTAACGTGTGAAAATCCAAAATCACATGATTATGATTCTCCTCTCCCAGCTTCCAACATGCATTTGTAGTACTCCATTATACTAGTATTTTAATTTATTACCCTCATCTTTCATAAAAATGAAATTCTTTTTAACATGTTTGTTCCACAAAAAGTCACTTACCATTTTATTTTATACAATTGTTTCTACTATTCTATTTGACCAAAAATAAAAGTTACGAGTAAGCGCATGGCTCTAACCTTCATCAGACGTCAGGTGAGATTGATTAGGGGGTTAGGATGACGAATAGTTGGTAAATAAGATAACATAAAATTTAGGTAGGCACGAATAAAATGTACCAAGTTCCAGAAAGTATTGAAGTATTCTGCCTATAAATTGGGAGGTAGAGCCAAAATTTAAAATTTATAAACTTTTAATTTTAATTTTAATTAAGTTATTAATTTTAAAATTAATAATCTGTACATATTTTTAAAAGAATTCTATGAGTTTTGAAAATAAAAATAAGATTTGGACCGAAGTTATTAAAGACGGATTCATATAAATTGCGAGCCTGCGCGTTACAGATACTGCTGGCCAAACTGATCCGATAATCACCCATTGATTTAATGTTTAGAAGTCAGAAAGAACTATGTACGTAGGTAGTATTAATTGTTTAATCGTTGACTTGACCCAATTAATTAACAAGTATTTGATTAAGTATCCCTTAACCCATGAAGAACCCAAAAGGTTAGTGACATTGAATGCAACCATATATATGATGCACACACAGCACATCATCATACTCCCATCTCTGGGAATGAATAGATAGGTACTAACTAACCATATTTTGGACTTTTATTTAGTGTTCGAGTCAGCAGCATCCGCATGTGGTGGTGGGGGAGGGAGGAACCATTTTCTAAGGGTGAAAATTATTTTCGCTTCTTTTAAAAATCAAAGACTGAGAATATGTTAACTAAAAAGAAAGGGCAGTTTGGTGTACTAAAGTGTACGGGATTAGAAAAAGATCGGATTGCAAGAGTCTATTATGTGCAGCTTTATAAGCATTTATACATGAGACTATTTCCACGAATTGAATCTCTGACCACCTTTTCACGTGATCAATTATTCCAAAGCTCTACTCTTCGTGAAAATATGTTAATTAGCTATAATTAAATGGTAAAAATTTATCTACAAACATATCTCATGCTTATTGACTTCAATATCCTCATTAGGGAATAAAGTAATAATCATAAAAGATAGCGCAGTAGAGATTTTTAATGAAACAATAATAAAATTAAAGGCCTATTCTGCATATATCTTTACATGAACTTAAATTATAGTTTATAACAAAATAGAAACTTATACTTAAATAATACAAGTGAAAAAATAAATATCACATATAATATAAAAAATATAATTTAAAATTTATCGAAATGTAAAATAGCAAATGAGATTGATAATTAAAAAAAAGGCACAGAAAGAGGAAATATTCAATTTAAGTACCTCAGTCTTCTTAAAATTTCTGATATACTCCCTCCGTGCGCTTTTACTTATCACTTTTTGATATGACACACTCATTAAGAAAATAATTATTGATATGGTTATTTTACCATACTACCCCTATTGTCTTTTCTTGATATGTCAAAAGTGACAAGTAAAGAACAGAGAGTATATGAAGTAGTTTGTCATTAATTATATACTCCCTCCGTTCACTTTTACTTGTCACATTTTGACTTGACACACCCATTAAGAAAAACAATTAATAACATGGTTATTTTATCATAATGTCCATATTAAATGATATTTACATTATGTATTGAAATTAATTTGGAGAAAAAAATAATTAATGCTAAGGGTAAAATAGGAAAAAAGAAATTGTCTTCTCTTGATATGTCAAAAATGACAAATAAAGGTAGAAATCTAATTAAGAAATTAGTGACAAGTATAATCGAACGAAATAAGTAGTACGATGCTTCATCAAATTCATTTTACTTGCCAAATTTATCTTTTGTACCTTATTAGTTAATTTGGTTGCGCTTCGCGCAATCATGAAAACCACATCAAATTTATAAACTATACTATTTTTTTTCTAATAGTCAAACATTAAATATCTTTGTTTTATATTTTCTCTAACTTTTCATCACCCAATCAAATTATGGCACATAGTATAGAGCAATTTATTTATCATAAAAATAAGCCAACATCTAACATGCCGCCTTACAATTTTCTTTAAAGAGACATTAAAATTCTTTATAAATCTAAATGCGTGTATATGATCGTTGATTATTTTTAAAAATTGACTAAGCAATTTTTTTTTGCAACATAAAATTAGCCAACACTTAATTACATGGTCTTATAAACTTTACAAAAACTATTACAAAATTCTTTAAAAAATTCAAATCCTTTCACATGATAATTACCTATTTACAAAATGGACTAAACAATTTTTGTTGCAACTAAATTTATTTTTAAATATCTTAAACATTTTTTCTTTCACCATAGAGAGGAGAGCGGAAAAAAAAAGAGAGCCAAATTATGACAAGTTAAATCTAAGGTGCTCATGAATAGGGAAAGCTTATTGTATAGTCCTTAGGGTCGTTTGGTAGGATGTATTAGAATAGTGCAAAAGATAGTGTATTAGTAATATTTATATTAATAATAATTGCGTTAGTTATGCTTGCATTTTTCTTATGCAGTGTTTGATTTGGTGTATTAAAAATAACAAAATTGCATAATTTCTAAAAAAAATATTTTTTTTACAAAAATACCCTCCATAAATATGGTGGAAAGGATGTGGAAAATATTTTGAGGGACAATTGTGACTTTAATCATACTAATGCATGCATTAGAATCCATTGCATAACTAATACCATGAATTTTCATGCATTAGTAATACACTCCTTAATACCAAATAGAGTGTATAACTAATGCAAACATTAGTAATACATAGGATGAAAAGTATACCAAACAAAGTATTAGTAATACACAACTAAAGCATGCATTATTGTTTTTAATACCCTCTACCAAACGAACCCGTAATGTACTACACTTTTTATTTCTTGCATAGGCCTTAATATTCAGAACGTTTGACAAAAAGAAAAGGAAGGGCAATGAAATATTCAAAACAAAAAATCTTTCACAAAAAATAGAAATCTACGATGAAATCATACCTTTTGAATTATGATAGGCCTAGATAACGTGCATATACACAATATGCAATTGGATATCCATTCATGTCCGTTTGAATATGAAGGAAATTTTTTCTTCAAACTGACAGCAGAAGGACAATTGTAGCTAGCCTGTAAATAGCATGCCACAAAACCTCACATGGTTAAGTTTAATACTCTACAAAGGTGAGACGCAAGAAAATCATCTCAAACGATATCATTATTAGAAACACTCTGAATATATATCATAGCAATATTATTTAATCTATAATAATTAAGATCTATCGCTAAAGTAAATTAAAAGAAAAGAATAAAGAGAGAGATTTGCTAATCACTAAACATACCTAAACGATTGTGTGAAGAGAACTTACTGCCATCCAGTTGAATCCTTGCATTTCTCATCTATTATAGGATTAAATCTTTATTGCTCTCGTAACTTTTCATAGACACACACCTCTTAATTATTTTAATTGTAACCATTATTTCTATTACTAACATAACCCTTTTTTTTCAACGGGTATACTGTATTTATTTAATAGACATATAGTGGGCTTTTAAATGCACTAATTGAGCAAAATAAAGAAAGGAAAATAGAAGAAAATGTACCATTCCAGTTTCCATGTTATATACACCATTTCCGCTTCCATGTAATTAAGTTGGTGAAGTTTTGCAACAGAAAAAAACGTACATTAAATAATTGTAATAAGTGTTATGAATGTACAAAATTGTCTATTCTCTTCAATTATAACCACAGTCAGTAACTTATTCACAATGAATGACAATGATTGATACATAATTTAATGAAATTTAATATTTCCTATTTTACCCTTAGCATTAATTATTTTTTCTCCAAATTAATTTCAAGACATAATGTAAACATCATTTAATAAGGGTCCTATGGTAAAATAGTCATGTTATTAATTGTTTTTCTTAATGGGTATGTCATCTCAATTTGTGACGAGTAAAACTGAACGGAGGGAGTATATAGGATGAAACATGGTTAATTCTTTAATTCGAAAATAAGGGGAAAATAGAAGAAAATGTCAAAAAAGGAGAAAAAAGATAAATACGAATGGAGGTCATAGAGAAGTGCCACACCACCTTATCTATGATTCTCCTTTATATATATAGATTGATGATTGATTGGTTTTTAAAAAATACCAATTAAAAAAGATAATTGTAAGTAACTCTTATTTATTCTTTATCTCAATTGGAATACTATTTTTTTTCCAATATATATTAATCTCTCTCCATATTTATTAGAGTAATAATAAAATATAAAAAAAGTTATTAATTCTATTTTTAATAAACATAACAACTAAAATATTACGAAAGAGTATCCTTTAAAATAGAAACTTTCTATTAAGGAGCCGTTTGGCCATGAAAATAAAAAACGTATTCACTTTATTTGGCATTTTTAAAGTTGAAAATAGAGTTGGAGTTGTGTTTGGCCATAGTATTTTCAAAAAATATTTTAGACTTTGAATATACTTTTTTATAAAGTGATAAAAAAAATTGAGTTAAAAAAAAGTGAAAACACATCTTTTCAAAAAATCAAAAATTGTGAAAACGTATTCCGAAGTACGTTTTTGGTTTTCATAGCCCAACAAGTATTCCGAAATAAAGTGAAAATATATTCCGGGCCAAACGCCTACTAAGTTTATTTTGTTTTAAAAAAGTACTCCCCTGTCTCAAAATAGTTGACAGGTTTAGGTTTTATACAATTCTTAAAAAAATTTAATTAAGAGTGTGATTTGACTAGTATATTCCTTATTAATTTTTTAATCTTTATCTATTTACGTGTCTCTTAATTAAAAAAGAATAACTAATGCTCTCTTGTGATCTTTTAAAAACTTTTTCTACCTCCCCGAGGTAGTGGTAACTGGTAAGATCTGCATACACTTTGCTCTCTCCAGACCTCATTAGTGAAAATTTTACTGGGTATGTTGTTGATTTTTTAAACTGACAACTATTTTGAGACAAATATTTTTAATAAACATGCTAACTATTTTTGAGACGAAGGGAGCAGTAATTTTCAAGAAAACTTCTTTGGAGGATGTTTGGATTGACTTATTTTAGATGCTTTAACTTTTAGCTTTTAAGGTTTTTTTTTTTTTTGGTGGTGGTTGGGAAAACAAAAAAGTGCTTTTAAACACCCATTTTTATGTCAAAAAAGTATAAAAATAAGTCAAAAATCAAAAATTAACTATTCTCAACTTTTAACTTTTTTACTTATAAGCTACTTTTTAAAAGCCAATTCAAATATCCTAATGAGGGACAATTGCTCCTACTCCATCGGTCCATGTCTAATATGTAAGAGACTGTTTGGTTCGCAGAATAAATTATCTTAGGATTATAATTTTGAAATTATAATTATGGGACTAATTTATTTTTATCTGTAAAGTGAAATAAAATAATTTCAAATCTTATGGGATAAGATGAGATATTCAAAATTAAGGCTGAAATTAAATTTATGTTTACTATCAATCAAACACAAGTAGAAAATTAATTTTAAACTTAATCCTGAAATATCCCAAATTATCATGCGTAGCAAATGATACCTACAATCTATAAATGAAACTTCTTGTAAAATAATACTCTATTAGACTACTCATCTTGTACTACTATGAAGGCAAGAAAACAAAAGGGACCTCCCCTGGTCTGCTATGTTACCAATTTTGGGCCATTTTGACTTTATGATAGCACCATTTTAAAAATATAAAATAAGTAAAATGGGCGGTTTTCAACTACATTTCTTTCAAAATGGAAGTCAGCGGCTCGACCTTTTCTTTGTATCCTAATAAAAATTGTTCATTTTACAATTTTAAAATAGTGATCAGTGCCAGTTGGGCCGTCCTCCAGATACGGCGGCTAACAAAATCTGTTGAGAAATTAGGAAACTTAATTACATGACACCTTCATAAATATGCTAAATGGCACAAACGTGGTAATTAAAAGAAAGAAAAATGTATACTACTATACAGTAAAATATACGTAAATTAATTCTATAATGATTGACTTAATTAGAGGGCGTTGCTCCATCTGTATTAAAGATCCTCAATCATTCTTTTGACAGTATATTTGCAGGAAACATATACTTGTATATGACTCTTTTTAATTTATTGGAGTGCACCGTCATATCTTTTTATTTGATAGAAATAACAAGAATCTCTTTCTTATGATTCCTTCCTTTCTGTCTTTGTTTTTAAAAAAATATATTTCTCAGGGTCCATTTATCAACTGTAAACTGAAATATTGACTTTTTAGTGGAAATCAAACTATATAAACCCCGTCTAAGTCAGTGGTTTTATGCACTTAACATACACACAATTAAGTGAGAGAGAGAAGTAAAAATAATTAAGATGACAAGTTATCAAACAATGCTAAACAATGGTGAAACCTTACCGATTATAGGTATGGGAACTTATTCAGGTGAAAACGATAGAGAAACAACTGAGAGAGCCATTAGGACCGCGCTCAAGGTAAGTGATCGAACTTTTGAAATTAAGTTATCTGCAATTACCTTTTAAGTGACTTTTACCAAGTACGTATGTAAATATTTTTTATAATTGTCAATGCATAAAATTTAAACTCTATTATGAATGATAGTTCTGCATGAAAATTGATTTTTGCCTCTCTACGTGTAGATGGGGTACAGGCATTTTGATACAGCAAAAATATACGGTTCTGAGCCGGCTGTGGGCAATGCATTAAGACGAGCAATTCATGATGGGTTGGTTGAGAGGGAAGACATTCATGTCACCTCTAAGCTTTGGTCAAGTGATCACCATGATCCTGTTTCTGCACTTCACCAAACTCTACAGTAAGCACCAACATGCATGTGTTTTTTATATTTATGTTATTGTATTATGTATATACCCAAAAAAAATGACTAGCATATAGCACATGGGCGTATGAAGAAACGAAATTTGGGTCTAACTCAACCTCAAAATATTCATGAGTTGAGGATTGTCCAAAAATTTATAAGGAGACATAATCCACATCGCACAACGATGTGGGCAATGGCGGAGCCCACCTTAGCTGAGGAGTGTCAAAAGACACTGTCTTCGTCGGAAAATTACAGCCTACTTTTCCAAGTGGTGGCAGGAGCGCAACGACCTTAGCTCAAACCTACTTAAACAACCTAAAGGTTTGGCCCGGTCTGAAAGTAGACCAACTGTACTGATTAGCTAGGTTAATATTTTAGTTTATGCTAACTCTCCTTATATTTTAAGTGCGTCTATTTTTTTCTTATATTGTGACACATCTCAGTAAAATTTCTGGCTCCATCACTTGTGGAACAACTTTACTCAATGCAAATTATATGAACCAAATTAACGCGTGCCTTGTGACGTTATACTTTTTTTAAAAAATTTTTGTAGGAAATTAGGGATGGAACACATAGACATGTATTTAGTTCATTGGCCAGTGAGTTTGAAACCATGGGTGGATTATCCAGTTCCCAGAGAAGAGGACTTTGAGGCATTGGACATGGAAAATACCTGGTCTGGCATGGAGAGGTGCTTAGAAATGGGCTTGTGTAAGTCCATTGGAGTAAGCAATTTCTCATCCAGAAAGATTGAGGAGCTGATAGACTTTGCTTGCGTCACTCCTGTGGTCAATCAGGTACATATATATTTTGCAACCTATTATATTGCGGCCGATCTCATACTTAAATTTGAGGAGTTCAATATTTGATGTTTTTAACACTATATACTTTTTGGAATTTTAGGTTCAAATTTAATATTTGAATATGTATATATAGTCAGTTACTTTGGAGTAATTTTTTTTGTAGTCAGCCAAAGCCAGGCACCTTCTTGTCTTTTATACATCAATTAAACACGTATTCATATGTACGTACCATTCAGGTTCTACATATATATATATATATATATTTGACATTAAAAGAAAATTAGATCACAAACCACAGTATATAAAGATTTTATGGAAATTGTTATATGACTTGAACAGCTAGCAATATGGTGACTAATGACCAAATAAACACATATATCTTCTTAATTAGCGTTGACAATTCAGGATTACTTAAAAAATTTCTATTATCAGCCTATGACTAATACGAATTGATAATATATTAAATGGGGGTTCAGGTGGAAATGCATCCAATGTGGAGACAAAGAAAGCTGAGATCAATATGTGGACACTATGGGATTCATGTAAGTGCTTATTCACCTCTTGGTGGTCCTGGTAATGCCTGGGGAACTACTGCTGTGGTTGATCATCCAATCATCCAATCCATTGCCATCAAGCATAACGCAACTCCAGCTCAGGTACAATAAAAACGTTTACCCCGCTGTATATATAAGTTAAATTCAAAGAATAATGCTGCATGTTTTTTGCTATATATTTTTTCTTCTATATGTCTGAAAACAATGACACACGCGCACAATAAATTACTGACATTCTTCAATAATATGAATATTTTTCTTAATTATTAGGTTGCGCTGCAATGGGGGTTGTCCCAGGGATCTAGTGTTATAGTGAAGAGTTTTAATCCGCGGAGAATGAAGGAGAATATTGGAGCGCTTGATTTGACATTGGATGATTGGGATTTATTTGAGATTGAGAAAATGGAGGAAAGGAAGATTATGAGGGCAGAGTATCTAGTAAATGATACTACAAGTCCATTCAAGACCATTGAGGAGCTTTGGGATGAAGAGATATAATTAATTAAGTAATTAATTCTCCATTTGGCATTGTCATTGTCATTGTGGTGCAGGCATAAATCTACAAAATTAAATATTAATGTACGTACTTGTTAGTTTTTTATATTTCTATTCTATTTTCCAGAAATGTAAAGTAGAAGACGATCAATGGCAAAAGAGAAATTAAACCAATTATACAAGGGCAAACTTTTAACTAAATATATTAGTATGCTCAAGCCTAAGGCTTTTATATTCACTCTAGAAGCATCTTCATCTCTATACACTCATCCAAAAAGAAAAAGAAAAAGAAAAACTCTGTCCTCAATCTTCATCCATTTCTTCAAATTTTCAGGATAAACCCTCCATTTTTACCATCGAAACCAAACGAATTCAAACACAAATCACTTATTCTCAAACTCAAACATCAAAATGGATTAAATTTTGACTTTGATTGAAGAAAACCCTTCAATCAAATCTCCAAATTACTCTTTTTTATTAAACTTCTCAGAAGAAAATAAACAAATTACATATTAATGCTTCATCATTTTGGAGTTCTATGGAGAAAAATGCAATTTATCACTGAAGCAAAATTCTTTTCACATTCTTAGTTGGATATTACAACTCTAGGTATTTCCGAAATATCGAAGCAATCAAATTTTTCGGAACTGTATTTTCCTCCTATCTTATTGTATTTCTTTCAAATCTCTCTCTGTTTATATTTTTGGTCTTTATTAAGGGGGGATTTTGCACTGCAAATACTGTAACATCTGATGGATAAGTGGAATGTTCATGGACTATTTTATCTCACCCTTCGTGTGATATGTAATCTTACCATTCTAATATAAATGATGACATAAATTAATCTCAAAATTAGTTAATATCTCGTATCAAACATGAGATAAAATTAATCTCAAACTTAATTCCGAAATCATAATTCTTATCCAGGATACCAACCGACCCCTAATAAATAGTTAATTTGGACTTTGGTCGAAGTAGAAGAGTATAAATTGATTGATAACTACATCGGAGAAATCGCTACTAGGTAAATATTAGTGTTCCTCAAATTTTAAGGATAAAAATGAGGGCTTTGTTTGGTGGGATGTTCTGCCTATATTTGAAAGTTGATTTTGTTGAAACCATTCAAATCACAAATGATTAACATGTCTCAGTAGTAGTCAATTAGTCATGCAATTACAAGTTCGTTCTTTCCGATAAATGCTAGCTTTCATTTTGCGCATTTTCAATTGAGATTTTACGGTAGTTGAGCATTAGTAGAGCATTATGTATTTTTTCTTCTTTTAGCTGATTAGCCCGTAAATTTATTCCTTCCCATGTTATTCAGTTCCTAGAAATATCACAAGAAGAAATCATCAGAGAAAATAGATGATCGATTTTTATGAAAACTTCTGTTGATTGTCCCCCCCCCCCCCCCCCCTTCCTTTTTTCCCCAGTTTTTCATGCACCTTATAGATAGTATTAATCATTTTGCCTAAGAAATAGTTCCCTTTGTCAGTGTAGCATTTTGTCTAAGCAGTCAAAGTATCACCATCGTTTGGAGGCAGAAACCTCTTAGGATTAAAGCAGAGTAGACATAGAATTAATCAGTTTATATTGGTAATGTTTTTATAGAAGTCACTAGCTGAATTATAAATTATAAAAATTCTTTTAGGGAATTCAAATGTTTTCAGTAGTGTAATAAGTGCAGTGAGCATTGTTATTTCTAAATGTTGCTTTAATATTGGAGTATTGACCTTTTACTCTAGTATTTTCTGTTTCTTTAAACTATTATCTGTGAAATTATTGGTGAACTTCATCTCATGATTATTTTAGTTTATGTAGATTATAGCTTCAAACTTCACATATCCAGTTCTTTGGCAAGTTATGACATGACATTCAAAAGATGTATCTATTACAACCCGTAGCTGGTGTAGGCTATCGCGTTAGGTCTCACTTCATATCAATTTAAAATAAACGATGGATTGAGAGCGACTGCCGGCACATAGTTTTCCGATGCTTATTCCCTACATACCATCTTTCCAACACTCTGTATATTCGTACATTAACATACACTGTATTGGAGCATCCATACAACTCTGACGGTATTATATAAGCTTATATGTTGTACTATATTTTCCACATTATTATCAAATATTACCATTTAAAGCATCATAAATGCTGCAAAATGTAAACGTTGGGCCCGTGCTAGCACCGGCAATACCTATCTAGTTTGTATTGATAGAAGAACAGAAAGGATGTCTTTCTAAGAGTATCCCTTGGTTTGCACAGCACAAATATTGAAAAAAGGAAAAGAACTTAAAAAAAAAAGGCTCATCACATTATGCACCATACGCTTAATGCTTCATGTCACGACCCTAAAATTGAGGTCATGATGACACCTACCTCGACCCACCCTTGGTAGGTAAGCAGATTAACCCGAAAAGCAAGGGAAGATCACAATATGAAATAAGACAGTAAAATACGAGACTTCTAGAAGGAAGTCAAGCAATATCACATAAATAACATAGATCCAAAGAAAATACATCCAGTCCCAAAATCAGGTGTCATAAATGATAAGAGCATCTAAGTACAAATCTGAATATCTGAACATACTACATAAGTCTGTCTCTGATAGTAAATAAAGACATAAACTGGAATATGAAGAGGTCTGGAGTCAACCCCAAACTCATAGAGGGCACCAGTACCTCGAATGTCAGTTCTCAATGCACGAATCAGCCACCGCGGATCACACTCGTACAGGGATCTGCACTGAAAAGGAACAAAAGTAGGGGTGAGTACGGTCCACTTATACTCAGTAGGTATCATAGACTGACTGAGCAAAGCAGAAAACAAAACAGATAAAAGATACTATGAGCACGTACACCTGCAAACAGAAAAGTTCTCAAACGGTAGCTCACACAATCTCTACTAACAGTTATAAGATATAAGATCAAAAGGAAAACAACTATACACGCAATATATATAAGGGAACATAATACACGTCAACAAGTACAAGAATGGTACACGAAAGATGCAAATGCAATGCAATGCGATGCAATAATGTAGTAATAGTGGAACTTACGTATACACCTTCCAAGCCTCAGCCCTTCGGACAGGACCCATGGAGGGTTCGCAACCCATATACCTTTCATACTATCAACCAACCTTACCGACAAATGATCTCGGCCTAGGTTTCCCAATATCACATAATCCACCTTGTCGGTAATGACCTCGGTCAAGTGTTTTATAAAAAGTTTCCATTTTCTTTCAATATCATAATATCTCAGTGGTATCAATCTCATGAACATGCATAAATGATATGAGGATATAATGTTCACCACCAATCAATATGAAGATAATCATCAATTCATTACATGTATAAATGAGCTTAAAAATCTACTTCATATGACAATAATTCATGATATAAGCCATCATAGGACACTACTGGTATAAATAGTCATGTAAGACATCAATAATATCATTTAAGTCCCTCATTCGAGTATCAATAACATGATAAAGGTGATTTAATGCTCAAGTAAGTCCTATAGTATCTAGTCAAACCCCCACTCGGGCGACACAACAACAATAATGGCAAATAATGCACAAGTAAGGCCTAAATCATCAAATAAAGCCCGCACAAACATCACAACATTTACCACCTCTCAAGTCAACAACTATATGCACAAAATCCCCCACTCGGGTACACGACAAATATGATAATCTAGAAACATAATTCCCACGTCTAATTCCCTAACTCATAGCATGCTTTACTAGTTCGTTAACTACCCAGCCCAATCTGAAAGAAGTTAAGCCGTAACCTACTAAGTGCCGAAATCCAAGCCTAGAATCCTCCATACAGAGCCTTTCCTCTTCGAACAGTCTCATCACGAGCTAAAACTATCAAAAACATCATTTACACATCTAAAGGAAGCTAACGATACACATATCAACTATATTTAAGACGGGTCCAAAATAGATTCAAAAAATGAGTTCAAAAACAAAAGGGGTAAAATCAAAATTTTATTTTAGGAACATGTTCCCCAAGATTATAGGAGTCTACAATTGAAAACTCACGCGAAAATGAGTTTAAAACGAGGCTTAAATCGAAGAAAAATCATTTTAACAGTTTATCGGCAACTCCCCCCCCCCTAAATTTAGGTTGAAATCAGGATTAAAAGGTGTTTTCGAAGATATAATCAATGAAAAAAGATGGAAAGATGAATTGGAAGTGGAAAGATGAATTGGAAGCTTACCCAAGCAAAAATGGTGGAGAAAAACGTTAAAATCGCCATTTTCAAAGCTCCTAGGTCCAATAATGATGAAAATCGCGAAAGGCCAAAACCCGGACCATCGCGTTTGCGACAACCCGATCGCGTTCGTGATGAAGGGAAATAAACCCGACCAGTACCAATAACCCTTCGCGAATGCGGTCCTATCATCGCATTCGTGATGATGAGTGTTTTCATTCTCCGTGATCGCGATCAGGGGGCTCGAGAACGCAAGAGGGCTTTTGCCTTGCACCAGATACAACAATTCAGCTGAAAATGTAAGTTTCCAAATTCTCCGAATAGACCCTCGAATTTCATTCGGGGCCTCACAGAAACAACCCATATATGCTAATAAGCTGTTTTCGATGTTTCGGAATCAATGGCAACGTCGAGTTTTCGAAAAGAAGTCGTTTACTATAAATTAACCCCCGGGGATCCTATTTAGGCATATTTCACTTGTTTTTGAATCAAGGGTCAAAATGTAAAATAAGGCTCCGGGCCCAAACTACCCGCTCTACTAACCTAAAATCGACATTCCAAATCTAATGGAACTGTACAAATCGCCATCCGGCGCTCAAAACACAAAATGTTAACCAAGGTCAAACTAATGACTTTTAAAGCCTTTAAGAGTCTCAAACTCTCCCAAATCAGTCCTGAAAGCATCGGAGATCGTGCCAACCACCCTCACACCTCATAATCAACATGTAACAACTAAGGGAAAGGTCAAAATGGTCAAAACATATAAAAAAAAAAGTTTCACATAGCTGGTTGTTATATTATCTACCACTAAAACACTAGTTCATCCTCGAACTAAAAACAAATAAGGTACCTAAAGCGGTAAAAAGCTAGGGGTATCTACGATGCATGTTAGACTCGACCTCCCATGTAGCCTCCTCAATAGGGTGATGTCTCCACTGGACTTTCACTGAATCAATACTTTTAGACCTCAACTTCCTAGTTTGTCTGTCTAGGATAACAATAGGCTCCTCCTCAAAGGATAAATCAGGGTTTAACATAATGGAATCCCATCGAATCACGTGGGCATCATCTGGACTGTACCTCTTCAACATGGGAACGTGAAACACAGGATGAAAAATTGATAGATGTGGAGGCAAAGCTAGCCTATATACTATATCACCATACTTCTCAAGAATCTCGAAAGGGCCAATGAACCTCGGACTCAGCTTCCCTTTCTTCCCAAACCTCATCACACCATTCATGGGCAAAATTTTTGACTGAACTTGATCTTTAATCATGTATGATACAGTACGGGCTCGACGATCGGCATAACTCTTCTTCCTACTCTGGGTAGTCAAAAGCCTCTGCTGAATCAGTCTCGCACGATCCATCGAATCTCTTAACAAATCTGTACCCCAAGGTCTCACCTCAAATGAGTGAAACCATCCCACGGAGGATCTATACCTTCGCCCATACAAAGCCTCAAAAGGTGCCATCTTAATGCTGGAATGGTAACTATTGTTATAGGAGAACTCTGCTAGGGGCAAGTACTGGTCTCAATGACCTCCAAAGTCCATGACACATGCTCGGAGCATATCCTCCAATACCTGAATAGTCCTCTCGAACTGACCATCGGTCTGAGGATGAAACGTTGTGCTCAAATCAAGCTGAGTACCCAACTCACTTTAAATAGTACTCTAAAAACCTGAGGTAAACTGAGTACCTCTATCAGATATAATAGAAATAAGGACACCATGCAATCGAACAATCTCTCTAATGTAGATCTTGGCCAACTTCTATGCATTGTAAGTCGCATTTACTAGAATGAAATGAGCTGATTTGGTCAGTTGATCCACAATCACCCAAACAGAGTCAAATTTCCCTAAGGTCATCCATGACCCCTGCCTTGCCCCCTGACTGGGGTTCCTACATCGGGTGCTGGATCAGCATCCCTACCATCTCTGGACCTAGTCCTCACCATCTGCACAGAAAAGAATGGAATAGTAGTTTACAATATAGGATATGAACAACCCGCACGATAAGTAGTCAAATTAGAGAAGTTTTCCTAAAGACATCTTATAGCCTCCCGAAGATAGATACAGACGTCTACATACCAATCTGCGAGACTCTACTAGACATCATGCTCTTTCACTTAATCAATCGGTGAGATCTTTTTCTCTGATAACAGTTTGTCACGACTCTAAAATTGAGGTGATGATGACACCTACCTTGACCCAGTCTTGGTAGGTAAGCCGATTAATCCAAAAAGCAAGGGAAGATCGAAATATGAAATAAGACAGCAAAATACAAGACTTCTAGAAGGAAGTCAGGCAATATCACATAAATAACATAGATCCAAAGAAAATGCATCCAATCCCAAAACCAGGTGTCATAAATGATAAGAGCATCTAAGTACAAATTTGAATATCTGAACTTACTACATAAGTCTGTCTCTGATAGTAAATAAAGACATAAACTGGAATATGAAGAGGTCCGGAGTCAACCCCAAACTCATAGAGGGCACTAGTACCTCGAATGTCAGCTCTCAATGCACAAATCAGCCACTGTGGGTCGCACTCGTACTGGGATCTGCACAGAAAGGGCACAAAAGTAGGGGTGAGTACGGTCCACTTATACTCAGTAGGTATCATAGGCCGACTGAGCAAAGCAGAAAATAAAACAAATAAAAGATGCTATGAGCACGTACACCTGCTAGCAGAAAAGTTTCCAAACGGTAGCTCACACCATCTCCACTAACAGTTATAAGATATAAAATCAAAAGGAAAACAACTATACACGCAATATATTATAAGGAAACATAATACACGTCAACAAGTATAAGAATGGTACACGAAAGATGGAAATGCAAATGCAATGCAATGCGATGCAATAATGTAGTAAAGGTGGAACTTACGTATACACCTTCCAAGCCTCAGCCCATTGGACAGGACCCATGGGGGGTTTGCAACCCATATATCTTTCATAATATCAACCAACCTTACCGGTAAATGACCTCGGTCATGGTTTTTATAATTTTTTTTCATTTTCTTTCAATATCAAAATATCTAAGTGGTATCAATCTAATAAACATGTATAAATGATATGAGGATATAATGCTCACCACCAATCAGAATAAAGATAATCATCAATTCATTAAAGGTATAAATGAGCTCAAAAATCTACTCCACATGACAATGATTCATGATATAAGCCTTGCTAGGGCCCCACTAATATAAATAGGGGTGTACATAGGTCGGGTTGATTTATTTTTTTATTAAAAAAAAATCAAACCAATTATGCCAGTTTATTGAATCTATAAACCAAATCAAATCAACATAAATTTGGTTTTTTCGGTTTAGGTGTTAGTAGGTTTTTTAGGTTTTCTCGATTTTTCGATTTTTCTAGGTTTTTTTTAAAATCTTTAATTTTTTCAATTATATTGTGATTGAAAACAAGATCAAATATGTTTTCACTCATGTGCTAGTGAAAAACCACAATTATGAAAAAACGAGGAGTGAAGAACTCTCTTGAAACTAAAAAGTAAGATGAAGAGTGAAAAATTTTAGGTTTTAAGTTTATATTGGGCTTTGGATCATTTAGTTATCAATTAATGAACAAATATTACAACTTAAAGGCCCAAATTTGAATATATATATATATATATGGAGATTTTATGTTAAAAATGAGTCACGGGAACCCGTGGTCATCCGACTAAATTTGGTATATTATTTGTATAATTCTTAAAATATATCTAATATTAACTAAAGGAACCCATGGTAAAACATGTTAGAGTGGTTCACTGGTCAGTATGATCAAATCCCACTCTCTGCTTTTTGTTTTTTCTTTTTGATTATTCTGAAGCTTAACCCGCTGCTTTCTGTATTTTTCTAAAGTAGCACTACTTTCTGTTTTTTTTTTTTTTTTAAAAATAAGTAATAAAATTAAAGTGCTAAAAGAATAGCATGGTGGTATTCGATATAGATTAAAGTTCTTCAGATTTTACCTAAATCTTTTTTTTTTAGATGTGGTGGCATGAAATTGGGATCATTGGAGGGTTTATCGTTATGTCAGTTTTGTTATTCTTACATCGATTAATTAATTAGTCTAAGTTTTAAATTTTAGAATTTTTTTTAATTAACCATGTAGTGCATGATTTATTTCTGTGCATTTTGTTGATCTTTGTTTATTTATTGTTAGTAGCTTTTTTTTTAAAAAAAAACAAAACACCTTTTCTATTTCGTACTAGAGGAACGAGAATTTCAGTAGCATGGTAAAATAGTGCACTACTTACGAGCTGCAACAACTGAAATCACCATTGCAGAGGCAAAATCAACATCTTATTCTTTCCGTTTCCTTCATGATTTCTCTTCTTCGTAAGTAAACTACCGCACTGTTGTCTTTTGCTCGTCAAATTATTATCACTATAAAATTTTAGACCTTATCTTAAAACCAATAGTGCACCCGTATTTTTAAAATCCTGGATTCACTCTGTCTATATCTACTTTCTAAATATTGAAAATTAATAAAACTAATTTAAAAAGTATTTAGAAAGTAGATTATAATTAATATTTTTTATGTATATAAAAAGTTAAAATTATATATATATATATATTATGTCTGTTTGGTTTGAGCTCGGTTTGACTTTTTTTTGGTTAACACCAAGCCAAATCAAGAATGGTCGAATTTTTTTTCTAATGCCAAACCAACCAAACCAAACCACAAGTCAGTTTTTTTTCTCGGTTTGACTTGGTGGTTTGGTCTGTATACCCCTATGTATAAATAGTCATGTAAGACATCAATAATATCATTTAAATCCCTTATTCGGGTATCAATAGCTTGATAAACGCGATTGAATGCTCAAGTAAGACCTATAGTATCTAATCAAACCCTCACTCGAGTGACACAATGACAATAATGACAAATAATGCACAAGTCTGAATCATCAAATAAAACCCCCGCACATGCATCACAACATTTACCACCTCTCAAGTCAACAACTATATGCACAAAAGCCCCTACTCGGGAACACGACAAATATGATAATATAGAAACATAATTCCCACGTCTAATTCCCTAACTCATAGCATGCTTTACTAGTTCGTTAACTACCCAGTTCAATCTGAAGGAAGTTAAGTCATAACCTACTTCGAAGAGCTGAAATCCAAGTCTAGAATCCTCCACACGGTGCCTTTCCTCTTCGAATGGTCTCATCACGAGCTAAAACTATAAAAAAAAAATCATCTGCGCATCAAAAGAAAGCTAACAATACCCATATCGACTATATTTAAGACGGTCCAAAACATGTTCAAAAAATAAGTTAGAGAACGAAAGGGGCCAAACCAAAATTTTATTTTAGGAACATGTTCCCCAAGATTATAGGAGTCTACAGTTGAAAACCCATGCAAAAACAAGTTAAAATGAAGCTTAAATCGAAGAAAAATCATTTTAAGAGTTTACCGACAAACCTCCTAAATTTTATATTGAAGTCATGATTAAAAGGTGTTTTCAAAGATATAATCAATGGAAAAAGATGGGAGGATGAATTAGAAGCTTACCCAAGCAAGAATGGTGGAGAAAACCCTCAAAATTGCCTTTTTCGAAGCTCCTAGGTCCAAAAATGGTGGTAATCGCGAAAAATGAGTTATTTATACTGTTCTGTGAACAGTACCTCACGATTGTGGCCCAAGCCTCATGATCGTGAGGGTCAGCGTTGAACTATACAAATGATTGGCCATTGCGTTCGCGACCATGCGAAGGCCAAAAACCTGGACCATCGTGTTTGCGACAGTCCGGTCGCATTCACGGTGAAGGGAAATAAACCCAAACCGAATCAATAACCCTTAGCAAACGCAGTCCCACAATTTTTTCTCAATGAGAAGTGTGCTTTTGCCTTGCACCAGATACAACAACTCAGCTGAAAATGCAAGTTTTCAAATTCTCCGAACGGATCCTCGATATTCGTTCGGGGCCCCACAGAAACAACCCATATATGCTACTAGAATATTTTTGATGTTCAAGACTCAATGGCGATGTCGGATTTTTGAAAAGAAATCGTTTACAACAAATTAGCCCCCGGGACCCTATTTAGGCATTTTTCATTAGTTTCCAAATCAAGGGTCGAAATGCAAAATAAAGTCTTCGGGCCTGTACTACCCACGCTACTAACCCAAAATAGACGTTACGGATCTAATGGAACTGGCCAAATCGCCATCTGATGCTCTAAACACAAAATGTTGACCAAGATCAAACTAATGGCATTTAAAGCCTCTAAGAGTCTCAAACTCTCCCAAATCACTCCCAAAAGCATCGGGGACCGTGCCAACTACTCCCACACCTCTTAATCAAGATGTAACAACTAATGAGAAGGAAAAGTTGATCAAAACACATAAAAAGAAAAATTTCACATATCAGGTTGTTACACGTCAACTTATCCATTGGTACGTTTTCGATATATAACATAATGATATATATGTTAAAAGTATTTATTAGAAAGAAAGCAAATATTAAAGGGTAAACAACCCAGAATAAATTTCGTAAGCGCAATAGGTTTAGTGATAATATAACTTTAAAGATTAAAATCATCAAATTTGAATCTTGGATTTGTACTTAATTAATGTCACCTTGGGTTGTGTTATTTTGAATTAGTACATGGAAGAAAAAATATTAATAGTTTGAGCATATATTAACTTCAAATTACTTTCTCCAATCATTTTTACTTGTTCACTTTGGACTGTGTACATTTTTTAAGAAACAATTGAAATGAGTATTTTATCATAATATCCATATTAATTGATGTTTAGTATCAGGTCTTGAAAAATAATTAAGTAGATAAGTAATTAATGCTAATTAGATAAAACATGAAAAAAATAATTATTTTTTCTTGATATGTTAAAAAAGATAAGTAAAAGTAAAAATCTATTTTGAAATAATGAATAAGTAAACGTGAACGGAGGACGCATCCGGTAAAAGCTAATTTAGTATATACTCTCTCCATCTCAAAATAGTTGGCATGTATAGATTTTGCACAACTCTTAAGGAAAAATTAATTAGCAGTGTGATTTGACTAATATATCCCTTATTAATTCTTTAATCTCCGCATATTTACGTGCCTCTTAATTATAGAATAATTATTACTAAGGGTAGAGTTGAAAAAATGTGGTTAATTATCTCTTGATTTTTTTTAAAGATGCCAAATATTTTGAGATAATTTTTTAGCAAATATGTCAACTATTTTGAGATGAGGGGAGTATGATCTCAATTATATATTATTCATGATCTATAGACTTTGGGATAATGTATTAATAAAATATTAGAAATTCCTACATAGCTATATTGGTAGTGGTGAAGTAAACTTGTACCTTTTGGCTACACCACCGTACTTAGAAGATTGGGTGGAAGTTACGAAGAGGATACTGTTGACAGCCTAGACGCGTTTCACTACTCATGCATGTGAAATTGTGAATGTGCTTACGCATAGGGATTTACTATAACCTCTCAAAATCCCCATATCACATACACTATGATTTTAGAATCCTAAACCCCCCCCAAACAAATGGATTTCCTGATTTTGAATCTCAATTGGAAGATTTGTATCATACATCCACGACTTGGCTTTTCATTACGGATCCGTTTGGCCACAGATATGACAAGTACAAGTACTTTTTCGGAATTTTTTTGACAAAATTTGTTTGGTCACAAAATCTTTGAAGTTTGGAGAAAAAAAATTCAAGATTCCAATATCTACAAAAATATACTTGTTAAATTCTTTTAAAATTACTTACATCAAGCTTAAATATTTTATAGAAAAAATTCATTAATTATGACTTTAACTATAATTCTATCTCATTAGTCCCTCATTAAATGCATTCCTATTAAATAGATTGTTCGTATGATGTGAAAGGAGTATATTAAAGAATAACTAGTTACTACCTTTGTTATTATTATTATTTTTCTTTGCATCGGTTGATCTTCGTAACTAATGGTAGTTTAACGAATTGTAATAGCTGGTAATTGTGTTATTAGTAGTTTTTATTAAAATATTGTATTATGATTATTGGGTAATGTATTATTTAGTTCATTTTCTTTCAACTATTATCTAGTTCATTATAAAAATGATAATTTTATGTCAAATTTATGAGTATTTCTCGATCCTACTTATAAAATCATACTGAATATGTTGTTGATGTCATACATATTTAGATGAGCAACTCTTATATTATTTAAATTATAAAGATCTAGATCAAATTAAGTTAACAGGCGTCAACATTTTAACCTTAGTGAAAAAATTAGGATTTGGGGAATATCTCTTTAACTTTGGGAAGATAAATATTTCTCTTCCACAAATTTTGGATCCATGAAGATCATTACTTTCTTATTTATAATTGTTTTACAATTTACATCTATGTATATAACTATCTTAAGAATTTAAAGATTATGTCCCTGGTTTTATTTTTCCTTTATAGTACTCCCTCCATTCTAAAATAATTGAATTGTTGAGACTTTTTTTATAGTTCAAAATAATTGAATTGTTCAAAGTTCAAGAAATTTTTTTAGACTTTTTCCCATATTTACCCTTCATTTACAACTTAATTTTCTTGATTAATATTTTGGACTTAATTTTCTAGGTTATGAGTTCCAAGAAACTTAACTTTCTTGGTACTTTCTTACATTAATGTAGCTGAATTTTCATCAACATTGTGATCTACTTCAACATTGAGGTCAGGAAGTTCATTTGTATCAAATAGAATATTTAGATCAAATTGTGTTGTAGCCATGTTAAATTAACTAAGAACCATGTTAAAGTAAACCTTTTTTATAAAAAAAAAAATAAAAATTAGAGGGAAATTAAAATTTTAAATTTGGCTCAATCTAAATTTATAAGGTTTTACCTCCAAAAATTTGTTCAATTAAGACGTTTAGTAATTCTAAGAGTCACGTTTTAAATTTTGCACTAGGAATAAATTGATCACATAAGTGAGTATTGGGAGTAGTTTTGATGATTAATGTTTTTACTTTTCAAAAATAGTTTGACAATTAATTAAGAAGGGCAAAAATGGAAAAACATGACTAATTTATGTCTTACTCTTTTTTTTCTTAATATGTGTGCATTACCTCAACAATTCAATTATTTTGGAATGGAGGGAGTAATAGCTATTTGCCCAAAAATTGATAGTCGTGAAAAATTAATCAAGTTACTAGAAGTTTGCAACTGTTGTCCCAATATTAATTTGGTCTAGTACCTACAACTCGTGCAATATTTGTGTTCTTTTTCATTACCTTTGCCAATTCCTTTCAATTCTTCTTTAAAAACCGTTGTTCTTTTTTTTTTTTCTTTTTTTTTTTTGCATTTTTCTTGTATTATATTATACAAAAATAAAATGGTAATATGGCATTATATGCTTCCGGAAAAATTTATTCCACTAAATAGTTTCGATCTCAAAGCTTGTCAATAATTGTGTAAAGTAAAATTATGGCATACTATATCTTTTTATTTTTATTTTGAAAAAAAGAACAATTATGGACGGTCCATAATTTAAGGTTATAAAGCCACATGACAAAAAAAAAAAAACGATTCATACAAAGTTACCCAAATTAGTCAGGCACAGTTGTGAAATGTCATATTTGAAATCCATTCGGAATTCACGTCTAGCTTTATAATATGTTTGGTCAAACTTTTTGAATGTCAAAAGAGATTATATTTTTTTTTTAAAAAAAATATTTATTTTAAAAACATGAAGCATTTGACCAAATTTTTGGCCAAAAATAAGTATTTTTGTGGAGTAATAAAAATTATTTTTGCTAAAAAAAAAATAGTTTTTTCTGAAAGAACTTTTTTTAAAAAATACACTTAGTTGGTCAAACACTAATTGCTGCTCATATATGTTTTTTAAAATTTATTGGCCAAACAAAAATTAATTCTTACCAAAAGTTTTTTTTTTTTTTTTTTTTTAAAACAATTCCTAAAATAAACTAGTTGTAAAAGCTTTAACTAAACAAGCTATTACACTTATTTCTCAAACGCGTTTCGAAAAACCAAAATCTTATTAACACATATAAGAAGAAGTAAAAGAATAACTAAATAAAAAGGGATTCAAGACATTGATATTAGGCAGGCGCAATTGGTTTGGAAGTTTAAGGAAATTAGTATTGGCATTGAGTGTGCTTCTGCTTACTACAATTAATACAATACTCGTTATTGGTCGCATCATTGCTTAAAGAGAGCGCCCCATTAATTAATTAATTAATTAATTAATCGTCGACTTAAAAGATGAGGGTCTATCGGAATGATTATGCTACCTTCACGACACTTGAGAAATTTTCAAACTGCATATACATTACTCTCCACTTGTAAAATTACACTAAATATATTATTACAATTACGTATACACCATTATGGGCAGAGCCATCTTAGGATGAAGGATAGTCCGGTGCACATCCTTCGTCAAAAATTATATGGTGTACAAAGGATAAATATTACTCTCTACATTTAAAAAAGAATGACATACTTTCCTTTTTAGTCTGTTTAAAAATAATGACCCTTTCCTTTTTTGACAACACTTTAATTTCAATTTTCCATGTGGAATGTTAAGACCACAAGATTAAAGGGCATTTTGGTATATTTGACATAACATTGATTTAAGACCACAAGATTCAAAATCTTCTTTATTTTTTAAAACTTCATGTCAAGTCAAAATATATCATTCTTTTTGAAACATAGGGAGTAGTTATTATGAGTGTATATCCCTTAATACAATTGAGAAGAAAATTTGTGCAGCTTTCGCCAAATTCCTAACTCTGCGCAATTATACACCATATTATTCAAATCTCACTTATGAAATTATACCCATATATTATTGTGTTAGTCGTTGACTTTAACAAATTGGAAAGTGATTAATTAATCCTAGCCCTTCCATAACCCAAAGGTTAAACATATCTTAAACTGTGAGCAGCACATGAATAGTACTTATCTCTCTAGAAGTAGATAGAGCTTTATTTTGTGGTCGCTGGGGATGGATAACTACTTCATAACCGTTTAATTTTCTACACTTCAAGTTAAGGGAATGAGGCAGCCACGAATTGAACTGGCATTTGGGCGTGGGGAAGACGACAATTATTTTATACTAAAAATTGTACTATACAACATACTTTTAAAGCATACTCTCTCCGTTTAAAAAAGAATAACCTAGTTTGACTTAGCACGAAATTTAAGAAAATAAAGAAGACTTTTGAATCTTGTGGTCCTACATTAAAGTTATGGCAAATGTACCAAAATATCCTTGAATCTTGTAGTGTTAAACATGTCACGTGAAAAATTAAAATTAAAGTGTTTTCAAAAAAGGAAAGAGGTCATTCATTTTGAAACGGACTAAAAAAAAAAGTAGGTCATTCTTTTTTAAACGAAGGGAGTACCATTTCAATGCAAATTAATATTCAAATTAAAAGGTTGAATATTAAAGTGATACTTTTAGGAGTACTTAGGGTGGAAAAGTTATAGGAGAATAAAAATGTTTGTTCTTGATTTAATTAATTATAGGGAAAAGGCTCAAATATGCCATCAAACTATTGAAAATGACTCATTTATGTCATTCGTTAAAAGTTTGACTCATTTATGCCATCGCCGTTACAAAAAAGGCTCATTCATGCCCTTTTTTTTAATAGTCCGGTTTGGTGATTTTTTGCAAAACCATTTTGTACACGTGAACAACAATAATTCGTCCACAATATTAATTAAAGGGAAAAGACTCAAATATGTCATCGAAAAGGCTCATCTATGTCATCCGTTAAAAGTTTGACTCATTCATACCATTTTTTTTAACAGTTCGATTTGGGGTTTTTTAGCAAAACCATTTTGTATACGTGGCCAAAAATAATTCTTCCACATCATTAATTAAATCAGCCAAAGAAATTTTAAAATTCCTAATAAGAAAATATCGACTTCTCCGGCCAAAATATTTTTATGCATTTTGTAACTCTTTTATAGACACTGTAAAGAGTTTATCCATTTTCAGTTCCTTCGGAATCGCCGAACACAATTCTGCAAATCTCAAGGCCAATTCAAGTCCGAAACAGACATCAACTATTTCAAACAACGAATCAATTAGTTATCGAAACACAATTTTTCAAATTCTTAATAAATTGTACTTGAAGCAAAAAATCAGAAAAATTCTATAATCGGTGAAATTACATAGAAGAATATTTCAGCAAAATCAAATTAAAATCAAAACTTGAAGATTCTAATGACTTGAAGAATCAGATGTACCAGAAATTTGTGAGTCGTGGAAAACAAAATTTTAATTTCACCTTTTAGAAGAAAGTTCAATTTTTTAGATTTTTTTTTGCTGATTTAATTAATGATGTGGGCGGATCATTGTTGGCCACGTGTACAAAATGGTTTTGCAAAAAATACTAAATCGGACTGTTAAAAAAATGACATGAATGAGTTTTTTTTGTAACAACAATGGCATGAATGAGCCAAACTTTTAACGGATGGCATAAATGATCCTTTTCTCAAAATTTGATGGCATATTTGATCAATGACGTGGACCTCTAGTAAGATGTCACGTGGCAAAGCTGTTTTTAAAAAATCACCGTTAAAAAAAATGGCATGGATGAACCTTTTTTGTAACGACGATGACATAAATGAGCCAAATTTTTAACGGATAGTATAAATGAACCATTTTTAATTGTTCGATGCATATTTGAGCCTTTTTTCATTTTTTAATTTGGATGAAAGAGAAAGGTCAAGACGCTGACTTCCATTTTTGAAATAAATAAATAAATGTAGTTGATGACCGCCCATTTAAATTTTAAAAATATTGGTACAGTAATAAAGTCAAATGGCTCAAAACTGGAAATATAAGGAGACCCCCCTTTGTTTTCTTGCCCAAAAAGTGAATGAGGAGCAGATGAACCCAAAGAGCAGTCCAAATATTTTAATGTTTGACAAGTAGTTTGATTTATTAATACTAATAATAATAACTAATAAAATGTTGAGTAAACAAAAACTTGAGTTGACTCTAAAGATGAACATATGTAGGCCTTGAATGGCCTTATATCAATTTTTTTTTGCCCAGCGCCGTCCTCCCTAGCTAGCTACTCTCTCCAGTCCGTTTTAATTATAAAAAGGAAAAAAACTCAAATATGTCATTGAACTATTAAAAATGACTTATTTATGTCATTCATTAAAAGTTTGGTTCATTTATGTTATCACCGTTACAAAAAAGGTTCATTCATGTCATTTTTTTAACAGTCCGGTTTGGTGGTTTTTTGCAAAACCATTTTATACACGTGACCAACAATAATTCGTCTACAACATTAATTAAAGGGAAAAGACTCAAATATGTCATCGAAAAGGCTCATCTATGTCATCTGTTAACAGTTTGGCTCATTCATGCCTTTTTTTTTCAAACAGTTCGATTTGGGGTTTTTTAGCAAAACCATTTTGTACACGTGGCCAAAAATAATTCTTCCACATCATTAATTAAATCAGCCAAAGAAATTTTAAAATTCCTAATAAGAAAATATCGACTTCTCCGGTCAAAATATTTTTATGCATTTTGTAACTCCTTTATAGGCACTGTAAAGAGTTCATCCATTTTCAGTTCCTTCGAAATCGCCGAACACAATTCTGCAAATCTCAAGGCCAATTCAAGTCCGAAACAGACATCAACTATTTCAAACAACGAATCAATTAGTTACCGAAACACAATTTTTTAAATTCTTAAAAAAATGTACTTGAAGCAAAAATCAGAAAAATTCTATAATCGGTGAAATTACATAGAAGAAAAGAAGAATATTTCAGCAAAATCAAATTAAAATCAAAACTTGAAGATTCTAATGACTTGAAGAATCAGATGTACCAGAAATTTGTGAGTCGTGAAAAATAAAATTTTAATTTCACCTTTTAGAAGAAAGTTCAATTTTTTAGATTTTTTATTTGGCTGATTTAATTAATGATGTGGACGGATCATTGTTGGTCATGTGTACAAAATGGTTTTGCAAAAAATCACCAAACCGGACTGCTAAAAAAATGGCATGAATGAGCCTTTTTTTGTAACAGCAATGACATGAATGAGCCAAACTTTTAATGGATGACATAGATGAGCCTTTTCTCAAAGTTCGATGGCATATTTGATCACTAATGTGGACCCTCTAGTAAGATGCCATGTGGAAAAGCTGTTTTTAAAACACCACCGTTAAAAATTTAGAAAAAATGTCTAGAAAAAATGAATACTAAAATAAAAACTAAGTGATAAATTATTTCTTAACTTTTCAAAGTAAACAAGTAAAACTGAACATCTTTTCTAGTATTAGCAGACGAAAAGAATATCAAAATGTACAATTTTTTAAGGGAAAAGACTCAAATATGTCATCGAACTATTAGAAATGGCTCATTTATGCCATCTGTTAAAAAATGGCATGGATGAACCTTTTTTGTAACGGCGATGACATAAATGAGCCAAACTTTTAACGGATAACATAAATGAGCTATTTTTAATAGTTCGATGACATATTTGAGTCTTTTCCCTTAAAAAATTGTACATTTTGATATTCTTTTCGTCTGCTAATACTAGAAAAGATGTTTAGTTTTACTTGTTTACTTTGAAAAGTTAAGAAATAATTTATCACTTAGTTTTTATTTTAGTATTCATTTTTTCTAAACATTAAATTTATTATATTCAAATGCTGATATACAAAACTTGTCATTTTATTAGTTACTTCTTTGAATTAAGTGCGTCAATTCAAATATGAACAAGTAAAAATAAATGGAGAAATTTTTTAATTTAATTATTAGGGCCAGTTGGGCCGTCCTCCAGATACGGAGACAAATAAAATCTGTTGATTAATTAGGAAATTATCTCACACCGTCACATCTGAAAGTTTTGACTTTTTTTGGATCCCAAACTATATAAACCCACTCTAAATTGATTTCATGCATCAGCCATCATACACAAATTAAGTGAGAGAGAAAAACACACTTAAAAAAGTAAAGAAGAAAGATGAGAAGTTATCAGACAACGCTAAACAATGGCGAAACCTTACCAATTATAGGTATGGGAACTTATTCAGGCGAAAATGATAGAGAAACAACTGAGCAAGCCATTAGAACCGCGCTCAAGGTAAGTGAACTCTTGAAATAGAGTTACCCGCAATTATCTTTTAAGTGATCTGATTATGTTAATATGTGGTAGTTGTGCATGAAATTAGTTTAATTTAAATTTTGCCACGGTTTTATCTGTACGTGCAGATGGGGTACAGGCATTTTGATACAGCGAAAATATACGGTTCTGAGCCTGCTGTGGGAAATGCATTAAGACGAGCAATTCATG
Source organism: Capsicum rhomboideum (assembly GCA_031232105.1). Taxonomy (NCBI): domain Eukaryota; kingdom Viridiplantae; phylum Streptophyta; class Magnoliopsida; order Solanales; family Solanaceae; genus Capsicum; species Capsicum rhomboideum. The sequence goes on from CP124716.1 coordinate 36,434,381, forward strand.
ATGGGTTGGTTGAAAGAGAAGACATTCATGTCACCTCTAAACTTTGGTCAAGTGATCACCATGATCCTGTTTCTGCCCTTCAACAAACTCTACAGTAAGTGCGCGCTGACATACATATATGTTTTTTTTTTTTAAAAAAAATTCTTCCTTATTAGTCTGTTCAAAAAGGAGTGACACGCACATTTCAATTTAACCTTAAACTTTTCATTTTAAACAGCCACTGGGCTCCGAAAATAGTAGTTAAACCATTACGTGCGTTTTTGCAGGAGATTAGGGATGGAATACATAGACATGTATTTGGTGCATTGGCCAGTGGCTTTGAAACCATGGGTGGATTATCCAATTCCCGAAGAAGAAGACTTCGAGGAATTAGACATGGAGAATACCTGGTCTGGCATGGAGAGGTGCTTAGAGATGGGCTTGTGTAGGTCCATTGGCGTCAGCAATTTTTCTTCCACAAAAATACAAGACCTGCTAGATTTTTCTTGTGTCACTCCCGCTGTCAATCAGGTAGATATATTGGGAAAACTTACCAACATATACAGTTTAGCCAAACTTATCTATCAATATGATCGAAATATATAAAATCTATACACTGGTTACACTAAAAACATTTGCTGTCTATTTTATGAACTAGATCACCCACGACTTACTGTTTAAAATATTTTCTGATGATGTGCTTATTTGTTCAGGTGGAAATGCATCCAATGTGGAGGCAACGTAAGCTGAGGGCAGTATGTAGGGAGTATGGGATTCATGTAAGTGCATATTCACCTCTTGGGGGTCCTGGAAATGCCTGGGGAACTACTTCTGTCGTTGATCATCCCATCATCCAATCTATTGCCCACAAGCATAATGCAACTCCAGCTCAAGTAAGAAATGTCTCAAACATGCAAATTAATATGCATTTAAATTTTCGATCACTAGAACAAGATCGAAAATAATAATTAACTTTTCTAATTTTTTGAATTATCATCATTTAATAATTAGGTTGCTCTAAGATGGGGCTTGTCACAAGGATCAAGTGTTATAGTGAAGAGCTTCAATGCACGAAGAATGAAAGAGAATATGGGAGCTCTTCAATTGAAATTAGATGAATGGGATTTACTTGACATAAACAAAATGGAGGAGAGGAAGATAATGAGGGGAGACTGGCTATCTAATGATACTACAAGCCCGTACAGAACCATCCAGGAACTTTGGGATGACGAGATTTAATTCGCTCTTTAATTTTGGCTAACTCTAAAAATGTAATGATAGTACACAACGTACTTGCTAGCTAGTTGCATATAAATATATATACATATAATATATTGATAAAAGAAAAAAGAGTCCAAATTCATACGTGTGATTGGAAATATTTAAAATTACCCTATGTTATATTTTAGGAGCATTAATATCCTTGTCATCAACAAATTCAAAATTGTATCGTATTTAAGCTTTGTCCTTAATGGAGCTCTAGCGTGGATTATATGGAGCTTTGACCACGACAGATTTCTTTCTAAAAAATTGGGGTAGGGGAATGGGTGAGGGGATTACAATGTGGGGAATCAAATTATCACCAACAAAGTGGGAGTTCAGGTAACTAACCAACTAAGCTACTAAGACGATTACCCAAACACAACAGATTTCATTTATCAAAATAGTTGGGTAAAATATGCAAATTTACCTATCTAATTTTGTGAAATTACCCTTGTTGTACTTTGGTAAGATTTGAAAAAAAATTTCAAAAATAATTTTCGGAAGATCTCGAATTGTACTTTTAACAGCACGCGCTTCCAAACCTGGAGGAACTTAGTGCGAGCATTGTGTTGTCTACGTTTACAATATAATAATAAAGTATATATTACTAATTAATTAAGTATAATGATATATTGTAGGCCTAACAGATACGGTCATTAATTACTGGTAGCATGCTTGCTTAGAAAAAGCTCCTAATTAATTTTCTAGTCGTTGACTTAATAAGCTTTGAGCTAATAGGAAATTTGCTAATTAGCACTAATCCATCCATAACCCAAAGAGATTAAGGGGCCATATCCCATTGAGTTCAAGCATATCCAGATCTCTGATTATTCCACAAAAGGATAACAATAAATGATTAATGACACATGGGAAAGTATAAATTAAGATGCCAAAGAAAGTTTCTCGTGATCTGGTTCTTTTGTTCTAACAATATAATGAATTGTAAGTTGATTAGGCCACCTTTTTTTTTTTTTTTAATGTATGTAAGCTAAAGAAATTTGAATGTATAGAAAATCCTCCTATTAATTAAATTTATTAAAAATCTCGACCTCCCTTATAAAAGAAAACATTCTGAAGTTTCTATACTGTGAGGGAAACATTTGTCAAGAAAATTCTGTAAACCTAAGTTAATGGAGAAGTATTATTTTCTATACTATCGATCGGGATGGGACATGAGATTGTGCTAAAAAAAAATTGGGGAGCTGCCCTGCTTCAGGCGGAGCCAGCATTTTCACAAAGGAGTTCAAAATCTAAAAAAATAAATACATGAAAATGTAAAAGAGATTCAACATCTACTATATATACATAAAAAAAATAATTTTGATCATGTATAGACAAATACAGTGTAATTTTCCACTTTGCTCCATCCCTAGCCTCAGTCCATGTTTAAGGTCATGTTTCTATGTAATATATACTAGTTTAGGGTACGTGCGTTGCACGTGTACATCATGTCAAGTCGTTAATTACTATAAAATGTATAAAAGAAGAATAAATTGGTGAAAAATAACAATTGACTGTTATCAAAATAAAGTATTTTGTTCTTTGATTTCAACAATAAAAAATGAAATTCAATGTCTTGTTTTGTAAATTAAATATAATAATTCAGGTTTTCAAGTTAATATAATATATTTACAACCCTATTTTGTTCAAAAAAAAATTTCAATTTTTAGACAGATAACTCCTTGATACTTACCAATCCATTCATTCTTGTTGTACAATCTTTTCATGAACTTGTTCTTTATCATTTCAAGCATGACTAACTACTATAAGTCTATAATTGCTTTGTCTCTTGAATCACGTACCTACGAATTGTAACAGTGTCAATAATAGTGCCTAAGCCATTAAAGAATTAAAAAGATCAAGTTTTTAAGGATCCATTGAATCGTTCACAGAGATTACTCAAGAGCATATCACATTTGTTATGTGTTTGAACAATGTCCTTCTTATCCCACTATTGTTTATCCATAACTACCATCAAATAAGATTTGCTCACACGTTTTAGTAAAATATTGTAATCAGCTAATTCAATAATAGTAAGGACTCTGAGATGATTAACAATTCGTGCATCCGTCCAACAACTTTATAATACTGAATAACAAACGTGGCAGATGTGATTTCAACCATCCGAAGCTTCAGATCGAATCTACAAAAATTTTAAAGAGATTATTTTCTTTAAATTAGAGCATGTAGATTAAATAGTACTATTTGTAAGGCAAAGCTAATGGTTGCAATTTGCAAATCAAACCTATCAAATAAGTACTCGGCAATCAGCCAATTACATTATCTATAGTCAAATCAAATCAGCTCAACTCCTCATAGACCAGGACACATATCTGTTGTATAATATGTTGCAGCATATCACAATATCTATCAAAAGATAGAGACGCAATAGTTATCTAAACAATAAAATAGAAGCTACACTCTACCTTCTTACAATTAAAGCAAGAAAAATGCATACCTTTTCAACCTTTTTCGGGGCCTCAAATGTGTTGGCATGATCTCCGTCATTAAAAGCACGTAAATTAGACATTTTTGTAGCTAGCTTTCTTGAGCGCAGTCGAATGTTAACTGTCGTCTTTGTCTAATATCCTGGAATTGGGACATCATAGGCAACAATAGTTAAACTTTCTCCTCCAACCCATTCCTTTCTCCCACCATCTCCTTCAATGACCTCCCATAGAATTTGACATGATATAAAAAATCATTCCCATGGATTTTCTATCTGAGAAAATAATTATTTCGAAAAATAGACATATTCAGTAGCATTAAGATCCCTCAATTATCTCATTAAGTGTTAAAAAATACCACAAGTACAAGAAATCAACATATCGTGCCTCAACCTAATAAATTTCAACAACTTCCTCCTGGTTATCTTTTGTGATAAGTTGTTTGAAAAGACCATAGCGATATTAAGTTGAGAATCAAACTAGGATATTCTATCCCTATGGAAGGTACAATATATTTTCGCCTTGAAAGTGACCTCCTAGAGAATAAAAAGGACGCACTCCACCGCGACGTGCCTACAAGTGAAAAGCTAGAATAAGCAACACAAAAAGATATACAAATATCGGAGCAATTTGAAGATATCCAAGTTAAAAAAGATAAGGTTTAGTAGGGCATGTCATATCAATCGTGGAGCCATTAGAGATCCTAAGAAACTACTTGATCCAACAACTTCATGACATAAGAAACCCAACACCTTATTCCTTTACACAGAAATTCAACATAACTTTCAAATTATCTGTGGCGTATTTTGTTTCCTTTTTCCCCAAAGAAAAGTAGCTCAAAAGCTAGAAATAAAAAAACTAAATGAAACAAAATCCAAAACAAGCTAGTTATTCATCAAATTGAAATACGTAAGCATAGCCCTATTTAAGGACTATACCTGACAGTGAGAACAATGAGCAACTTAGGAAGGGAAGGATTATCACAAAAAGTTTTAAAAAATCTCTCGATTTTGCTTACTCTAAATAACCAAACTCAAAGGATAAGAAACTACAAGAGCAATACTACGATTAATAGTACCTCTAATAGTACATAAGAATAAGTGAGAAAATGCAAGCTTAACTATGTAACTAACCTTTCACCGTAATATGTGCCTTCTATAACCTCCTATCTAAGGTCATGTGTTTGGTAAGTTGAAATTACGTCATCCCTATAAAATTTGCAAAAGAGACAAAAAATACTACAACAATTTAATAAAAAGACATAATCAAGAACAAGAGTGTACCGTTAAAATATGTTGGATCTCATTATTCAGAAAAATGTGACACCAGAGGTATGATCTAAGAGGCTCTAATAGCTTTGGATCCACCAGAGTATACAAATTTTATATGCGTGCGTTACATTGGAGTTCATGGATGTCAGGACCAAATTAAAGACACAACACCAAGATGGATGTCACCAGAAGTTGACAATACCTTGAAGACATCATCACTAACCTCAAGACCTGCAAGTAAAAATTTGTTACAAATGCCACAAACATGGAGTTCATAGAGATATGGATAAAGTCAAAATGCGACAAGTGAGGTTGAGATGGTTTGGACATGTGATGAGGAGGGCATGCATACCCCAGTTCGGAGGTGTGAAAGGTTGGCTATGGATGGTTTCAGGCGGGGTAGAGGTAGGCCGAAAAAGGATTGGAGGAAAGTGATTAGAAATGACATGGAGCAGTTACAACTTACTGACGACATGACCCTAGATAGAAAGGTGTGGAGGTCGCAGATTAGGGTAGAGGGTTAATAGGTTGGAGGGAGTCCTTGTTAGTGGATAGGGTTGTTTTTGTTGCAGTCGTGCCAGTAGTCGTAGTGCTATGCTCGTGTCTTGTAGTTTCTCTTTTGGATAGATAGTTTATAGTATTATTCGGTGGATGTCTTGTTTTTGTTTCTCTCTATTGGTGTGATATTCCATCTTGTTATTCCATCTTGTTTTTTCTCTATTGATGGTTTTGTTTTCATTTTGTAATTTTAATTATTTTTTTGTCCTGAGCCGAGGGTATATCGGAAACAGGCTCTCTACGTCATCTGAAGTAGTGGTATGATCAACATACACTCTACCCTCCCCAGACCCCACTTGTGGGAATACACTGGGTATGTTGTTGTTTTGTAATTATTACCATATATTTTAGGACTCTTTTTTTACCGACATAAGGAAAAAAAAACGTACCAACATTAGTTATATGTTCCTTTACCATATATTTTACTCCTTTATGTGTCAAGATTATAATCAATATAATAAAGCTAATTAATTAATAATTGAAGGAAAAAAAGTGAAGAGACGATTTTGTCTAAAGTGGAGTCTTTTACTGAAGGGCAAAAAGTTCAAACAACATTTCTAAGGCCCTTCACACTTTTAATATATTAGATAGATAGATAGATAGATTAGAGAAGAGAAGAGATTAGAGATATAAACATTATCAATATATAAACTTCTTAAAAATATTGCCCTTTACATTAAACTACTTCCTTCAGCTGGGCAAGGAACAGACGGGTCTCCATGTTCTGCTAAATGTTTCCAATTTAGGGGCATTTGACTTTATTAATGCACCATTTTAATAATTTAAATGGGCGGTTTTCGACTACATTTTTTTCGAAATGAAAGTCAGCTGCTTGACGTTTTGTATTTTATCCTCATAATAATTGTTCAGTTTCTGTTTTCCTTGGTGATTAGGGCCAGTTGGGCCATCCTCCAGATATAACGACGGACAAAATCTGCTGAGGAGTTGGGAAATGGAAATTGTATCACTTGAAACAAAATGAGTTATATGAATTAAAACTGTCTAACACATTCCCTTTCATTCAGGTACTAGATGTAAATTATGGGAGCCTTCTGGGCAACATAAGATACAAGATGACGTTGACCTTAACAGCTCAAACTTCTACTAATAAAGCAGAATTACCTTTGACTGAATGAACTACACAAGACCATACAGTAGAGAGGTTTTGTGCAGCTCATGCTAGGGATATTTAAAACCAACCCGTAATTAATAACCCAACCACAAAATAGGTTTATTGATAACGGATTAACAGTTGAAAAACGGATTCAGAACTTTGTAGTTAACGGTCTATCGGTGCGAGGCGCTCAATTTCCTAATCGATTTAGCCGCTGACCCTTAAGAACTATTTGATTTACATTTCTTACCCTCCATATAAAGTCGAGTCATCTTTAGAAACCATATCTCCTTATTTCTCATTCATTCCTACTTCACTAAGAGATTGATCATTCTTTCTATATGAAATATTCGATTACAAATAACCTCTGGACTTGAAGAAACTTGAACAAGCTTTCTGAGACAAATATGGTACTCCTAGGTGGAAAAGAAGTGCCGATTGACCAATTAAATTCTTTTTGCTTTTGGGATTAGTTGGCTTGGATTAATTAGCTTAGTTCACTAGCACAAATATTGCAGCCAATATGACAAAGGGCAACCTTCACTACAACAAAAACAACTACAACAAAAACAACCTTTAGTGGCAATAAATATGCATTTTAACAAGAGTGTTAAAATTTTTACCGGCACTAGTTAAATGTCATTAGATCTAATGTCGCTATAGGCTTTAGGAGCATTTACAAAGAAAGCTACAATGTAATTGTCACTAGTAAATACCACTAAAACACATATTTAGCAGCAATTAAGCTATTACCGTTAATTAATTGCCGTTAAAGATCATTTTGGTATAATGCTTTAGTTTTAATTATTTCACCATATGTACTGAAATATTGTAAAACCATTAAGGTTAATTTCCACAAATGAAGATTACTACCAAGACAAAAACATGATTAAGCAGTGTAATGAAATGGTACCTTCTTTTCCTGTTAACAAGAAGACATTATAGGCTTTCCTTTGGGATGATGATTTTCGAAGCAATGGTATTATAATTATCAGTGAGATAAAATACAAATTCATTTATGAAAGTATTATTAATTTAATTTAACCGATAAACTGACCGATAACCGCTAAACTAATATAGAACCAACTGACCACTTATCGGTTAGGTTAGCGGTTTAGTAATTTAAAACCGATAACCAATAAAAGCAAACCATTAAATACAAATATCCAACCGAACCGCCCGGTAAGCACCCTAGCTCATGCAAGGCAGAGCTTTATATTTCTGCAAAGGCAGTAGACGGACTTAATAGTCTGCTGAGTACCTTGATCATCGATCGAGATACGGCTGGCAGATATCTAGTCTTTGGCTATCTTCACACTGTTACTCCTAGAAACATGTGATGTACCTTGCTCGATACACTGGAAAGCAGGAGAAAAAGTAAGTCATGACTTTCATTTATCTTAACCTCTCTTCTGTGCAAAATATCAGACAGCTCAGGTCTCAACTTTCCCAGAAGAATTCGGCAACGACAATCAACAAAATTAACCACAAAGAAAGAATGATATATTGACACATTACCTGTAAAAGATGGTTGTGCAGCCAATCCAATGTTTGCGGAAATGTCGTCGCCGATATGTTTACAACTGTTAAACCCTGTCAATAAAGAATGCGTCTCCCACAGATAAATATTGTGAAGGTTATACTAACAAATCAATACTCTGATTAAAACCGCAAAATTAGGGGATATACTCTGTAAAAGTCGAACCAAATTGACCAGGCATGAAAAAGTATTTGACAAATAGTTATTCTTCCTTTCTTTAAAATAATAAGTTAAACAAAAAATCAATTTTTTTATAAGTTAAACAAAAAAATCATTTCATATTAAACAACTTGCATACTAATATCCAATAACAACTGTAGAGTGCTTTTTATTTATTGTAACTTGTGTCGTCAATTCACCATAAGTTAAAATTCTTTTTTTGGTGCATGCCTCCAATATATGCAAGTTCCCCCAAGTAGTATCAAGAATTCTAGAAAAGAATAAACTCTCACATAACTTGACAAATTTACATGAACTGCCTAGCAAGTCCCTCAGACCACAAGAAAATATACTGCTTTTTCTACTGATGCTCTCCTTTTAGCATCTATTCGAACTCCAGATACTAGCGGGCTAGCTGCATGAACACACTATTGAAATAGCATCGTGCATCACTAGCTGCATTTAGGAGAATTGTAGGATATCATGCATCCAACTTTTCAAATTGAATACGTATCAAATCTGCAATGGCGGCATTATATGGGTGATGGTAATATACTGCTTGATTATCGAGCCATTTTTATTTTGTATCGAGACATACATTAAATGGCTTTCATCATCACAGTAGAGCTCATTGAATGGCTTACCACCAGAAAAAACATGAAAGAGAAGAGGATGCAATACCAAGAAGACTTATAAATAGTCTGGTGGAAGTGCTGACTTCTGAGCTTCATTAGATACTACGATAGGTTTAATACAGAATAAGCTCTTGCTAGTAGGTTGATTTGTCTTGATTTCTCCTCAGATAGGTTTTTTTCTATGGGTCCTCAGACAGTTATATCAATGTAAAAGGATTTCCGAATTTTATGTCGATGTTTGGAAAGATGGAAAACACCATACCTGTGAGGTAAAGGAACAGAGATAGTCCTGTATAGTCTTCAAGTTAGATATCAATTTATCCTTGTCCTGAAAAGAAAATCAAGAGCAAATTACCAGCTAAAAACAAGATAAGAAAAGCAAATATTCAGATAGCAAGTATACTATGCATCATATGTGTGCATAATCACACGCATAAACATATAGAAAGAATTGAAGCCAGATACAGAGACAGAGAAGGGTGAATTTTTTCTTAATTTCTTGTAGAACTGATGAGCTTTATGAAAGATCATACATTCCAACTTTCTTTGATTCGTTAAAATATCACAGTTCTCTTTACTTCTCTTCTGGCACTTTTAAGTCCATGCTACTGACAAGAATGACAAAATTGAACTGCCATCCCTTTTCCTTCTTTCCTTTTTATCTTTTTCTTTTGAGGGGTGGGGTGGGTGGTTATGGGTATAATGAAAAAGGGAACTGTCACATCCCTAGCTGATGAATAGAAGACAAAATGATGCTTCAATTAAGTATGAACAAACCTCACTTTGATATAAAAAAATACGAAAAAAGATGAAAGGATCATTAAATTGGTGATCTTGATTCTTGATAGGTGAGTTTAAACATAGTAAAACATTTAATATTCTCTTTTTTGCTATAACTGGAGAACTGATGCTTTGGAGAAAATTAATAAAAAACAGACTCTGAGTAGTATATCTTCAAATAGATTTTTCAACTTTCCAAATAGAAGGGAAACAAATCTTGAACAGTTTATATGCTGTAGAAAATACAATATTGTGGACAAGACATGCACACTCTTTCTTAATTCTTCCTTTCTTTTTAAATTATCTACTTTAAATTATTGGAAAAGGTCTCCACCACTGTATCAGCAAGTTGAGGTCAGCTGCTCCTATCTGCACATGTGCAGAGCTTAATCCAAAAACTCAATTTCTTATTAATTTAAACCAAAATAAAAGAAAAGCATACGTGGATAATAGTTGCTAAATATCAATCCCAGCAAACCTTCTACTGGATGGGACATGTATCACAGATTTTGCAGAGATCGTGTGCTACTATATCAAAAGCCACCCACTTGAATTATAGATATGTTAAACATTCATGTACAGATAATGATAAATAAGAGAACACAACAACTTGTGGAACCTGGGTAGGATATTTCTCACTGCATTTACGAGTTGCTACCCACTCTTCCAGCAATGCCTGCATGAAATACATAACTTTGTCAAGAAGGTAAGACATGGGATTAAATTTGAAAAGCAGTTTACTCCCTCAATCCTGCTTTAGGCAATGGATAATAATTGAGGATGATAATAATTGACTCAATTTCATTACATATTTTATCAGCAGCAGGAAGGAGACAATTATGTATAATTTTTTGGGTAGTTTGTACACATAGCTCAGTTGTGGGTAAATTTGACTCGTTAAATCAATGTGTAGTTTTGAAAATAGAGGATGTTGTATAGCGATAAAATCTATAAAAGATTTGGCATGTTTAAAATGAAAATTTCACTGCAAAAGAGGGGAGGGGTGGAGAGAGTAAGACATATTTTGGAACATCCCACTATTGTTGCGTCCACATATGTAAATGCTTGACTATTTTCATTTTGCTCTTTCGTTCTTCTGAAAATGGATAAATCTAGCTTTAGTGGTTGTCTCTCTAATTAACGTCATCTCTCTTCATGTTATTGACTAACAGCCAATAATCAATCAAACAATTTCACTTTGGAAGAATGTAACTGAGAAGCTCAACGAGGAGCACTTCACTACTTCAGTAGATGAATAAATCACATGAATCTTACATATTACACTATTATAATCAGCTTAAACATATATCCCAACTTCACTGCCCCATTGCCTTTTCATTTCAAATCTATCCATTGATTCTGGCTTAGCAACTTTGGGTGAACTAGTGTGAATGCAATATATAAGATATAACCAACAGGAAAAGCATGTCTTTTACTTTCCCATTAAACAGAAGAAAAAAAAACATATCCAGTGTGATCCCACAAGTGGGGTCTAGGGAGGGTCGAGTGTATGCAGACCTTACCCCTACCTTGTGAGGTAGAGAGGTTGTTTCTGATAGACCCTCGGCTCAAGGAAAACATTAAACAGAAAAGAAAATGTTGAGCAATTTCATGAAGCCAGTTTGGTGCATCAGTTTACAGTGAATAAAAGAGGAAAGGAGTTGGGAGAAGTACTAGGGGACATGCATAAGGAAGGATGTAGAGGGGTCAATTTGTCTCTCAAAATAGAAGGTGAAACTAGGCACATTGAGGGGAAGATAATGACTTACTAATGAGCAGATTAGTAAGGAAAAAAATAGCTCTTCCAAACTGGTACATATAGAGAAACTATATTTTACTTCGTCATCTCAAAAATACAAAAACAAGGCTTAGAGAATTTGGATCAGCTCTTTACCTCGACCTATTTTAGAGAGAGCAGATATAACGATAGAAAAAAAATGGAGATTATATAGGATAAATAGACATTTAAGGTAGCCACCTTATGGTCAAATTCAGCCATCCTTAGGACTATAGGTACAATTATTGGTTGAGCACCAGATTTTTCTCTTTTATGAGAAGGATTTTCTTCTGCAGCTGAATCTTTGACTTTTTCACCTGCATTACCAGAAGACAGGCAGTGAGGAAGCATCAAAGGAGAGAAAAAGAACGAAAGAACCCACATCCCCTCCCACCAAAAAGCAGCTTGATTAGCTTTTAGTGGAGATAGGAAAACTAGCGGAAATATACAAAGGCACTTACCCGTATTTTCAGAAATTTCATGAACAACGTCCAAGGATTTCAGAGCAGTTGTGAGCTTGTTTAACTCAGAAGATTCTCCTGGTTCTGAATTCATATCCTCAGAACAGCAATCCTTGAGGTCACTCTGACTGCTGTGTCTAACATTAGAATTGCTTCTCTGTTCTAATTCATTCTGTTCTTCCACCTTCATAGACTTTGGCCCTGCTTGATTTGCTGGAGAAGCCGATGGCAATTTATTCTCTTCATCCATTAGGTAAATACTAGGATCTAGGTGTATCCCCTGCCATTGATATACCGTCCAACTGGGATCACTCGATGTTCAAGCATTATTTTTAAATTAACTGAATGCAGACTGCAGAGCCAAAAGGATTTTCGACATTCACCACCAATTGATAAAATAGTTGATGTGATACAAAAACTGATGAAATCTCTAATTACTACTGCAGCAACAAGGATGGATATACTAGAAATGGAATATGCTATGCATGTTCATGGGTCAGTACTTATTATTTTTTTTCACATAAAATGCTTCCTGGACTGCACCACATTCTCTCCAGGTATCTTTTTTTTCAAGAAAAATTAAGGTGTTTCAAGAAAAAAATAAGGTAATCTTATTATATTTATGGCACAATGGGAGCATTGTGTTGGAACTTAGAAAATTATATCCAAGTGTGTTAAGAACTTCCTTGTCTCTACCTACACAAGGAGCCATTGAAGTCTACCAAATGATCTATGTCATTTACACATTCGTACTTTGACCGATAAGACAAAATGTATCAAAAAGATATTTAGGTTGATACAACAATGAGTACAGCCTTCAGATGCATTAGTTGTTTTCCTTACCCGCATATACAATATGTGAGATATAACGCTGGAGCATCTTCTAATCCTGTTAAGACCTCTGTTACCAAAATAAAGAGAAACATTGATTTGCCTAAGCCCCCTTTTTGATTGAGATATGAAGGTTGTTTTCCATTGATTACTACTTCAGAGTGGTCATGCAAAAGGATATCCAGCTGAACCATATTTCTCCAAACACTATATCCTCACCAAAGAAACTAGAAAATACCAATTTATGTGGTCAAAAACCTTCTCTATGCTCCATTTACATAGCAGACCGGGCTTTTCATTTGATTCTCCCATCAAGACATTCATTCCACATACATCATGTCCAGGGGGTTCATACCCCTTGCTTAATTATTGTTTCAATGTCATCTTCTTCAAAGGGTCTTTTTGCAACCACTCATTATCCTCCCAAGAGACATTAAGAATATTCCACTTCTCACACTTTGCTCTCCTGCCTGCTCTTTTTAAATTTAACTCTCGATAGAACCTCAACAACTTCTACTTAATCCTATATGCTTCCTCGACAATTGCCCTTTCTATCATGAGCTTATAATTTGTGCTGACCTTATTGGCATCAGCCATTTTATAGAGAAGCTTTGCTTTTTGTCACCACTTTGCAGCCAGGAACAAGTTTTCACCTTTTATCCCTCTCCAATACAATTCCCCTCTGCATTTGCTAACTTTTCCACATCACTTTAAAGGTCAATTCTCTATTTGGCTTCATCATCAGTTAGACTGTATGACTTAGCTTCTTTTTCTGGTGCTTTCTAGCTTGCTCCAATTTCCATCTTGTTCATTTCTTGGCATTTTTCAATTGACTGGGTCAAATCTTTCAGTAACTCTTTGGGAAGCTTCAGCTTTCTGGTGATTTTAAAATCAGCTCTGCCTTTTGGTATTGTAAGATGCCACCAGTGTTTTAAAAGGCAGAGTCTGGACTCGCCCCGGAGTGGGGCATTGGCAAAACGCCTCGGAGCTTATGTTTAGGACTTAGTTCTGTGAGGCTTACGTCCTAAGCGCCCGACTGTACGCCCTGAACACGCCTAACGCCCAACGTCCGGGACTCGCCTAATAGTTCTTACACAAATTGTGTCAAATTCCTTAGTCAACGTTGTTGATACTCATAATTCTCTACTAATTAAATGATGCTTAGTAGTTTTTTTCATCTGTTGAAATAAGAAAATTAAAAGTAACTAGCTTATGTACTAGTTGAGAACGTCGTGAGGGTGAATATGACTTAACATTTTTGTTTAAAATACATATCCGAATTTTACATATTCACTTGTCATTGATCGTTATGTTTTTGTCCTATATTTCAAATTATCATATTTTATTTTGTTATTTGAAAGTATTTTATTTTTATTCATGAAAGAGTTTATGTTTTAATTAAAATATTAATAGTTTATTGATTATTTCTTTTAGGGAATTAAATTGCATAGTATGATAGTCATATATTTTAAGAAATTATTTGTAGAATCATTGAAAATTTTGTTGTTACTTCTATTTTTAGTAATAAAATTATAAAAATAAAGATACATGAGATATACGCCCCGTAGATCCTTAGGACTTACACCCCATGTCTCGGAACTAACGCCTCGCCTCACAACCCCTGCCTTTTAAAACACTGGATGCCACCAATCTTTAACCAAATCCATAAAATAATCTTCCTATTGTATGGGGAAGTAGCACAGGAAAGTATTAGATTCTTCTTTATTGTTAAGTAGATTCCTTGTAAAGTTTATTCTTCCTTTGGTGGTGCGGAAAATTTGAATCTAAAAGGAAATCTTTTTTAAAAAAACTAAAAAAGAAAAAAAAAAGAAAGATTTCCTTATAGATTCTATAAGGAAATATTGAAACAAGAATATAATTGTATAGGTGTGTGCTGAAAATACTGCCCTTAATATCAGCATGTATATGCAAGCAAAACATTGGTGCTAATAAATTCCTACCTATTTTTGTAGGTAAGACATGGGAAAGTATGCAGGCTTTCACAAATTTTCGTGTTTATCAATCAAAATTTAAGCATTTCAAACTTGAAAAATGAACCACTTCTACTCCCAATGCACCACTCTAGCAAGATTAGTTTATTCCAACACTGGGTTCACCCAAGCATATTGTTTTCCTGAACAAATCATCTCTTTCAGTAGAGAAAATATGTCTATCCTGAACGCAGCTGGTCTGTCTTCAACTCTTATTCTTGTGAACTTACTGGCTAAAAGTGCAGGATTAATTAGGCCCAGCACTGAGATGAGATTGGATAAATCCTGATGGACCTTGTAACCCAAGTATTATTAGATTTCTCAATTTCAAACCTAATCACCCATATTGCACAATCCTCTCAGTGCCTCCAATTCCTTCCACTTATCCCTTCTTTCATCAAAGGAATGTGGTCCATACTCCCTGTGTAAATACCCGTGCATAATAATCAGATCGAGTGATGGACAGAATATGGTTATCTTTCAAATTTTCTTTGGAAAATTGTGCTCTTTTGACCAAGTACAACCCCACTTTGGCCCCATCTGGCCCCAGCACTTACCCAGTCACCCATCTGTTGCCTCATACTTGCCTTGTTAGTCTACTGTCCATTTACTTATCTTGGAGGAAGAGGAAATAATACATGTAAAAATTTTATCTTCAGTGTGGACATTATTTCCCTTTGATTTACCCCCCTCATATTTCAGCAAACAATTATAATTTTCCTTTAGGTATATAACATTGGCCTACTATCGTTGCTCCAATCTCCTTCGTTCCCATAATTTATAGGAAACTCCAACTCTTTAAGCTCTTCCTAACCTTTTGCTATAGCACCACTCTTCCTTGAGCTTGAACTGCCCTTCTTTTCTATCATCTTTCTTTGATTCACGTGAACTTTATGACCTCTTTTTTAAGCCTATGAAGAGAAACCCCAAAGCTTACTAAGCCTCAGAATATTCTTTCTTACCCAATTTGACATTTGATTTCTTCCAACTGATTTCTTGCCACATGCAACTGATAATGCTTTGCCTGCACAGGGTAGAAGCTCTTCTGATACTGCTATAGATGCAGATTCACCAATGATTTGCTCTGGGACTTCCTAGATGCTCCAGAAGAACTTGGGTGGATATTTTTCCTTCTCTCAGATTCTTTCTCCTTTTAGATGTCAAATAAGTAATTTTGCACTTCTCACATCATTTCCTTCCTGATCATAAGTTACAAAGTGATTGCCATTTTTTCTATTATTCACGATGCATAACCACATAAAAAGGAGCTCAAATTGGATTATCAGACAAGTGGCCCTCATTTTGATGGTGCAAATGAAAGTCCAAACTACCAAGTAACAAGAACAAGAGACTTAGAAGCAGAAGACACTTCTCACATCAATATCAAATGCATATATAAAGACATCAAGGAGGTTGAACTACATAGTTTTTTTTGGCAAATCCAAAATTTTAATTTAGAAAATTAGCTCTCATACATCCATAACTTTCTCAACTGATTGGATGTACAAGTATTTGCTTTAAAAGGAAATATCTATATTAGGAGATAAATCTACTTTATATTATAGATACAAAGCAAACCCTCTGGGAGCTTCGGAAGTGGTCCATGTTTCCTCCGTAAAATTTCTTTTAAAAACTAATTAGTTCTACCCATGGTGGGGTTTAATGTAAGAACTAGAGACTTCTAATCTTGAGGACTCATTTTCTGTCAGTGGCAATGCTTTCTTCTTACTTTTTGTAAGGACCAGTAGCAATGCTTCTTTTCCAACCAAGATGCCAAGAGAGGATTATGAAGAGAGACCGGGGGGAGGGGGCGCATAAGTATCTATAATGTCTAAGCATGAAAAAATCACAAATACCTCAATTATAATTGGTTTTCCATCTTTCATAGCTTTCTTCAAATCACCAGCCAAACCTACAAAAAATTGGAGATGTTAATTGAATTCCTTGACATGCTCCAAAACAGTTGTTTGCAACAGGAATTACCTTTTCTTACTATTCTGCATTCTCTGCAAAACTCGGTTATTAGCTCCTCTGATGAGCTGAAATCACGTGCCCATACAGGAGAAGATGCCAACGGTGCACTGATAAAAATTGCAAAGCACACAAGTATTTGAGAGCCACATGATATCACACTTCACAGATAAACTTTAGCTAACCATGAACAAACATGACTATGCAATATTCTGGAAGTAAAAGGTAACTGAAATAGCTAAATCTGCACCGACAGTTACATACTCTGTTGATGTCCGCAGCAATTCATACACCATGGCTGTCTGGGGAAAAAATAGCATATAAAATGATAAGCAAGGAAGGATAAACAGAGAGCTTGCTCAAAGGAAAAGATAGAAGCAGACCCAGTAAATGTAGAGGGATTAAAGAAGAACCTGCAAGACATTTGGCAAGTTCAGCCTTTGTGCAAGCTGGGTAGCAATAGTAGATTTTCCAACACAAGCAGTACCACAAACAAGAATTACCAAAGGCACTCGCATATGGTGAAATCTAAGAACATAAAGATAGCCAAAAAAAAAGGGGTAAGCAATATCAAATACTAAATTAGGCCATTGCAATCACTCACTTCCTCATTGCCCCCTCCTCTACAAAAATGGACAAACAAGAAAATGATCCACAATAGGAAAAGAAAGGGATAGTTGACAAAGAAAATACCACCACCTCGTAATCATTTTATAACGGTTTATATACTCTTCTCCAAAACCTCTTCGCTCCATAAGCTGCATGGCATCCAAACAATTCAATGTTATTGATCCACTTTCAGAACTTTGAACAACATCTAACAGAAAGGAAAATCAAGTCACGTACTACAGTTTAACTTTTACACAAACTAGTATCAGACGTTTGTTGAATTAAGAGAAAGAAATTACAGAAATCTATTTTAATGTTTTTTTGGAAAAAAATTCTGTGTAGGACTTTTGTGATTGAGGCAATAGGTTTTGCACAGATTTATTATGGCAGTGTTTGTTTACATCAGACAATCATTAGATGAGTTACCTATAATACCCCCAACCAAAGGATTGGTTCCTGACAGCATAACATGTTTATCAGTTTATTGATACAATATTATGGCATGCTAACTCTCCTACACGGGTAATTCAATTTCAATCTGAAACACAAACATCTTTGTGTGAAATATAAGTTCTAGACACCATTAGATAGGAAAAGTTATATTGCAGAAAGACTTAAAGCACAGTTCCGGTTAAACTGGATCCTCATTAGGACTTTGCT
Organism: Capsicum rhomboideum; assembly: GCA_031232105.1. Taxonomy (NCBI): domain Eukaryota; kingdom Viridiplantae; phylum Streptophyta; class Magnoliopsida; order Solanales; family Solanaceae; genus Capsicum; species Capsicum rhomboideum. Next base: position 36,452,427 of record CP124716.1, read on the forward strand.
TTTACAACCATAAGTGCATTTCAAGACAAAGATGCCAATCAAACAAGATCCGGGAAAAAAATAAATTAAAATGCCTACTGGATGAAATAATGAAGCAATTTTGCTTATTTTTTGAGTCATTTGACAAAAGGGAAGAAACTCACAAGAACTCCCTAACCACATCCAGAGAGCAGGAATAAGAAAGATGTTTGATGACAAGTCTCAACAGGATAATGAAATCTACTTGCAACAAGTTTAATCCTATAATCAGCATTAGCTTGTGTAGACAGGGAGAGTGAGTGTGAGAGAGAGAGAAATAATAGGAATGTATTGATTGTTCTTCATCACTAAAGCTAGCAAATTCATATTAATAAAAATCCAAATGAGTTGTTACTGTTTATACCTAAAAATATAGTCAAAAACACCACACCCAACAAAGTGGCAACATGTAAATCATGTTCAGATCACCTTTGCAATATCAAAGTCATCAAGGAAAAATCATACCTCAAGACGTAGAGCCAATTGAACTTAGAAAAAATGTTCACAGTTAAGTATCTTAGATAGTTGTAAATATTCATGGGAAAGTTACTGAACCTCTGAAAAGAACTGGAAGCGGAACATAATCGAGAACAAGAAATGGGGTACCTTGAACAAGTTTGCCTCCAAATCTGATTGTGAGCTGCATTAAGAAATAATTGTTTAATTTCTACGGATCAAGTAGGGCAAAACACAATAAGAAGAAGCTACCAATTTTGATGTCATACACATCGAGTAGGCTGTTGTCAACGAGAAGCTTCTTTAGCTCAAGTGCAATTTTAATAGCCACGTGATTTGGTATCTGTAAACGAGAAGCAATGCACATTATCTCCACATTCATACCAAAAGCTTTAGAAAAGAGGTCATCCTTTTGACACTAACAAGTGTCAACATAAATAACAATACAAATCGCCAAATTCAAGGAACAGCAGAGTTATGATGTTAGAATTTGTATAGGAACATTGTTGGTAAGCGACAACTTAGTCATTGACTAAGAGAAGCAGCGGAACTTAAGGTGATACCTACAGATATAGTACTTGTTTGCATTATTTACATCGCAACTGATAAGCTGCTCAAGCCAAATCCTTTTCTTGTTCTTTTTTATCCCGTCATTTTTCTGCTGGTAATTCCAAGTTGATACTTCCTCAGTTCCAAAATACTTGTCACAATTTTCTTTTTGAGAGTCGAACAACATGAACTTTGACCAATATCTTAAGATAGATTTTTTCATCATATTGATATGAGAAAATTTGCAATTTCTAGTACTATTTTGAATATTTGAATTTTAATTTTAAAATATAATATTAATCTAATGTAATTTAGGTTTAAAAGTTAGTCAAATTGACTCTGTAGAGAGTAGTAAATTTTAATATTAAAATCTGATTACGAATTTGCATGTGATTCAACAAACATAATCTGCAACTGAAAAGGAACGGGATGTTGAACCTTAGTGACGGTGAGCATTCTGCTAAGCAAAAATCTAGAGAGAACATAGTAATGATCAGCATTGTCACCCAGCCATACTTTCACCTGACAAACACAAGCAAAATTAAGTAGAAAAAAATGAGTGGAACAAAAATTGAAGCAACGGAACATATATATACCTTAACGAAATCGTATTTGGAAGAAGCATTGCGAGTAGAAAAGCGACGAGCAGGAGGATTATTTGCGGCAGCAGCATCTTCATCTTCATCTTCATCTTCATTAGTGCTAGGGCTTTCTATTACAACAGCCTTATCCTTCTTCATATCTCTAGGCCTCGGGAATTGTGGACAACCTACTTTACAGAACAACTTGTGTTTGCACTTTGCAAACGAACATAAAACTTTCCAAGCTTTTCTCGTACTGTGTTTTATTATATGTCGGATGAGATTCCCTTTGTGTTCCCAATTCTTTTGCCAAATTATCAAGATTAGGAATTACATTTGAGATACATTTACAATTATCATTTAATTAGGGGACATTTTATAATTTGTTCTTTTTCACCTGGTATTATCTTCATGTAATTAATACAAAATGTTTCAAGTTATAATATCAGTGGGATCATCTTTTTTAATTAAAAAAAAAAGTGCATTTATTTTTTTTTTTTCTTTTTATGCCACATCAGCATTAGGAGTGATATTGGTTTAATTCGAATAAGATTAGAAGGGTAAATAATTGTTCGCAAAATTAAAACGTTAAAATAAATTTAGCACACAAGTTTAGGCGAGATTTTATGTCTTTTCTTAATGTACTTTGTAAGAAACAAACTTCTAATTAAAGAAGCAAGTTGCAAATGGATCCATCGGCTAGGATGGTAATTCCTACTAAATAGATTGTAGTCTTCCATCATAAGCCATGGTTTATGCTATAAATAGATTGTAGCATGGTTTTTACAAAATTCTTTAAGTAAGGAAAATGTATTTTGACATTTGGAGAGGAGAAAGTTTTATCTATATCAAAACATAGATTGTAGTCTTCCATCATAAGCCATGGTTTATATTTCAAGTTTAAGGCTTCTACATCAAGATCATCCTTTGGATCTCCATGTACCCCATAACATTTGAAAGAGATATTTTTATTTTTACAAGAAAAAATTGTACACATATATAATAGTTTTTCTCCACCAATGTCTATTGTTTTGTAACTTTAAGGTAATTATGATTTCAAAACAGTATGAAACCTTCATTTTGAATGCTGCTATATTCGTTATAATGAGTCAACTTTCTTGCATTCTTGAAGTATGACTACGTGAGGCGTATGTTTGTTCAATATTTTTGCAATACGATCTATTATTCCATTCCTGACATTAAATGTGATGAATGATAGTTTTTCTTTCTTTACCTCTCCCCCATACCCCTACTCCACCTCCTCCCCTGATGTATCGACCACATAAGCATCATCCTCCTCCTTCTCCTCCTCCTCTAATGTATCAATCACATAACCATCATCATCCTTCATCTCTTTCTCCTCATCCTCATCATTTTCATATCGTGAAGAGCTTGAACCTTTATCCATTACATGTTATATTTGTCTTATAATAAACTCACACTATATTTACTAACTAAGAGAGTATATATTAGAAAGTTTGACATATAAGATTCTTGATACTTATATAAATTTCTCACGTTAGATCGGATTTGATAAAATTTACTTATAAAATAATGGTATGATATGAAATATGTTATGGGTTATACATATTTGGTATTTATGTTAAGACATTTTACGTTTTTGATTTTGCTTAATTTTGTGTATAAATATATTTTCATACGAAATATTTTATGAATTATAGGATAAATAACAACATTTTCAAAAGAATTGTCAACTGTTTTATGTCGATAATATATACAAATACATTTTGATCTTAAATATGTTATTGGATTACATCTTATAATCTCTGACAAATTCGCTACATAACCTTGCATTTAGGGGTGTGCAAAAATCGGTTCAACCGATAAATCAAATTCAACCGATAAATCAAACTGAAACAAATGTTATTGATTTATCACTATCGAGTTATTGAGTTAACGATTTTTAAATGATTTTGTAAATTTTTTAATCGGGCTATTGGTTCCCTACTAGGATAGGAGGGAATAAAAGTAAAGATTTTAGATGGGTGGCGAGGAGACAATGACCTTAGAAGTTACTTGTGAAACTTAATTTTTCTATTTTCATTATTAAGGAAGTCATTTTTAAGGAGTTTGTTCTCCTAGAGACCAACCAAATATGAGAAATTGAAAAATATTTTCCAAATAAATGTTTTCCTGTGTACCTAACGCACCCTAGAATTTTAACGACTCCTGTACCATATAAGAATCAAAGTAAAGGCACAAAAACTTGAACTTTATTAAATCAGTTGTGGCTTTTACCACAAAAGATGAACTTTATTAAATCAGTTATGGCTTTTACCACAAAAGATATCGATACACTTCGTAAACTATCATTTAATATAGGAGAATTAAACAAACTTTACTAACCCAACTACTTTAACAAGGTGTATTCAAAGCTTGACATTGCCAACAAAGAAAAAATAAACTAACACTAAATCCTAACAACTACTGTAATGAGTTGACAGTAACAGAACGAAAAGATGAAACACAGTATTTAAATTCGAACCTGGATGTGACAATTCTGAATGGCTAAATTATGTATGCATTTCATATAGAAATATGTCTGAAAGAGAAGTCTCAAATAGACCAAGTTTACTAGCCTTCTTTATTTTCAGAATATTTTGATCCATAAATCTAAATATCAAAGATTGAAGGTGTTAAAATACCCAAAAATTTCATTTCGACATAGATACCCTTGATGTAGAAAATTGTTCCGGATCTTGTCTCCTCCATAAATGACATGCTGGCATGGTTCATATCTAATATGCTTTCAGGCAATTGTGGAAGGCAACAGTAATGGCATAAAAGGTGACAAAATTCTTTTAAAACATTGTAGATAGGAAAACCCCTTTCAAGAGTTTTTGGGGTTCCAATACAGAAATACCATTAAGCTTGACAAAGAAGATACAGCGAGATGGCTTAGCTGAATGCTCCTGAGGTTACACCATCGATCTCTATACATTAACTTAGACCTCTTTCTCCATATCTACCATGAGAATCTTCGTATAGTTCCTACATTACATACTTAAACGACTACAAATACAGGATAATGACATCAAGGCCTCATTGCTGACAGTATTGGAGCAAAGTGTCACACTGACCTCTTTCATGTGTTAAGAGTCCTCATATGCATAATGAGGAAGTAAAATCCAGTAGAGTTGTCTGAATGCATGATAAGGAGAGCTACTCTATGCACCAGGCAGTGACTTCCAGTCGCACGTCTTCTTGAAAAATTTATTGCCTCGTTTTCGCATGCCAGCTCCCACAAGACTAGCTGAAAGAAGAGATTTTGTGTCTGGTCTCCACTGAAAATCTTTCAGTGTGGAAAGCAAGGTAGAAAGCGCTGGACTGATTTCACTATCCTTTATATTGCCACATGAAATCACTTTGAGGCTCTGGATCTCCTTCAAAGAAAGGAGTGCAGATTCGAGGCCTTCAGTCGTGAGCAGTGAACAGCTTTCTAGGCAAAGAGACTTCAATCTCCTGTTGAAAGTAACACCTAAATGAAGTTGTGACACCCAAATTCTTAACATAAGGTTATTTAGTTAATTACAGGCCCTTTATTCAAGTGAACAGAAAAGGGCAGCCCCGTGCACCAAGCATCCTGCGTTCACGCAAGAGGTGTGATATAGACAACCTACCCCAGTGCAAGCATTAGTGGCTGCTTCCACAGCTCGAACCCGTGACCTATAGGTCACATGGAGACAACTTTACCATTGCTCCAAGTGTATGCATAACAAACTATGATGCTAAATTGCCAGTCTAATCTGAGCAAGTTCAGTGTATAAAACTCAAAACTGGACCGTTCATAATTCAAGATAGCTACTGTCACATCATAATTGATAAATCAAGCATCAATAATGCACTGAAACATAACTGTTATATCATCAACATTATGTGCTTTCTCTAGTGCAAGGTGGAAGGGTTTACTCCTGGAGAAAAGGTATGGGTGTTCTAACATTAATAAATGAAGCACCAAGAAGGTGCATGACTACAAAAGCATATACAACTGGCCTTAAGGCCAATCTATCCTCAACACAGATAACTAAGGAAATCTATCACACTTATCCTTCACCAAAAAGACAAGATCAAAGGGTATACGATGACCAAAATAAATGCACTATTACAAGCAAACACTATTCCTTCATTCCATCGTCTATTATACAACAAGGTGGGGCTTATAGTGGAAGCTACACTACAAAGTCATTTTTTTAAAAAATAAAATAAAAATCAGATACTACATTTCAAAATCATAAAGCCTAAACACAATAACTTCATGTGTGTCAAATGCATAACAAAATGCTAATGTAGCATGAAAGTTTCCAGCAACAAGAAGCAAAGTAAACGAGAACATAATAAGATGACCAATACCTTAGACCACTGGAAAGACTGAACATTTCATTATCCAGCCCCCAACAGTTGTGGAAAATAACTTCTCTAACATCTTGACATAGTAGAAACAACGTTCTCAAACTCTCTTTATTTCTTAGTTGGCATTTCTCGAAATGTAATCTTTCAAGTGTTGGGCAAGATCCTACATCTTCATCAAACCATCCACAATGATCAATACTCTTACAAGACGAAAACCTCAAAGTGTTTAAATTTTCACAATAGGAAAGCGCAGACAACCAACCACCCTCCATCCTATGATCGCGAAGAATCAACTCTTCGAGCATTTGACAACATTGTGCAATCGCCTTAATCCCTTCATAGCTCCCTTCACAACCACTCAACTCCAGCTTCACCAATCTCTTACACCCCTGAGCTAAAATAGTCAGTCCAATATCAGTAACCGAAGATTTATAAAACCCGTCAACATTTCCAATCAATCTCAATATCTGCAAATTCTGACAAGCCGCAATCCCACGAAGAACCTGATCATTACATCTGTGCAACTCCAGCAGTTGCAAAGTTGGACATTCCTCGGCCACGCCCAACAATCCCAATTCACTAGCATTTACCACCAACAATCTACGCAAATTAGGACAACCACTCGCTAATACTCTCAACCCCTTATCAATTTCATCACAAGGCAACACAAATCTTTCCTTAAGAAACCAATCTTTCGCGTCAACATTACAATCCACGTGAGCAGAAAGCAACTGATGAGAGCAAAAAATACCCGAATTTCCGGGTGAAATCATTGACGCGTTCACCAAATCAACATGAATAAGATTTGGAAACCGAACAAATAACCGACCCGAAACAAGGAAATCCCAATCAAGAAGCTTAATAGACCGGACAAGACGCCCTTGGAGATTGAGCCAGCGTTTGGATACGAGGGAATTGGAGTTTTTTTGGGAATCAGAGAGTTTAGAGAGAATGGAAAGAAGTATTTCATCAGAAAGAAGGGAAGTAGGATCGGAAACAAGAGAAGGAAGGTTGAAATCTAGGGATTTACGATGTTGCGGAGAAGGGGATGATGTTTGTTTACGAGATTGAAGATGCATAGTGAAAAGGACATGATTAAGAGCTTTCTTCTTCTTTACCAACAAATCATTCCAGCACGGAGATGGTGGCCCTTTCAACGGTGAACACGACATTGTTTATTTAGTAGCTAGCAGCCACCAGGTACAGGGGGAAATTTAGTAGATGTTTATGGTGCACATGAAACTAGGTATTTTGAGTAAGTATGATTTTTCTTTTTTTTAGTAGTGAACCCATATTCGAGAAATCTTCGGGAAGCACCAGGTAAGCTCTATTTGCTAAGATCTGTAAATACGTATTTGCTCTTCCTACTCCATTTGGTTTTGATGCAAAGGGAAACTTCGATATTTGAGTCTAACGGACATCTAAGGAGTGGGGTCGGGTCTAGGCATACCCTAAGAATTTGAATTTGCGTAGTGGGGTGGAGTGGGGCCCACTACAGGAATTTTGGGCATCATTCCCGTTTTGAGAAGGGGCCACTTTTCCAAATTACAATTTACAAGTTTGTTCGTATTGCCTTTTGCCAACGTGCTAAAGTCCAACATAACGCTGCCCACCTTTTGAATAGTTATTCGAAGGAAAAGACTCAAATATATCATTAAATTATTAGAAATAGTTTATTTATGTTATTCATTAAAAAATTAATTTATTTATGTCATCGTCATTATAAAATAGGCTCATTCATGTCATTGCTTCTTAATGGTAGTTTTTTAAAAACAGCTTTGCTAAGTAGCCTCTTACTAGAGGTCCACGTCATTAATTAAATATGTCATCGAACTTTGAGAAAAGGTTCATCTATGTCATCCGTTAAAAGTTTGGCTCATTCATGTCATTGCTGTTACAAAAAAGGCCCATTCATGCCATTTTTTTTACAGTCCGATTTGGTGATTTTGCAAAACCATTTTATACACGTGGCCATTAATGATTCGTCCACATCATTAATTAAATCATCCAAATAAAAAATCTAAAAAATTGAACTTTCTTCTAAAAGGTGAAATTAAAATTTTGTTTTTCACGACTCACAAATTTCTAGTACATCTGATTCTTCAAGTCATTAGAATCTTCAAGTTTTGATTTTAATTTGATTTTGCTGAACTATTCTTCTTTTCTTCTCTGTAATTTCACCGATTATAGAATTCTTCTGATTTTTTGCTTCAAGTACAATTTTTTAAGAATTTGAAAAATTGTGTTTCGGTAACTAATTGATTCGTTGTTGAAATAGTTGATGTCTGTTTCGGGCTTGAATTGACCTTGAGATTTGCAGAATTGTGTTCGGCGATTTCGAAGAAATTGAAAATCGATGAACTCTTTACAATGCCTATAAAGGAGTTACAAAATGCATAGAAATATTTTGACCAGAGAAGGCGATATTTTTTTATTAGGAATTTTAAAATTTCTTTGGCTGATTTAATTAATGATGCGGACAAATTATTGTTGGCCACGTGTACAAAATGGTTTTGCAACAAACCACCAAACCGGACTGCTAAAAAAAATAGCATGAATGAGCCAAACTTTTAATGGATGACATAGATGAGCCTTTTTTCAAAGTTCGATGGCATATTTGAGTCTTTTCCCTTTAATTAATGATGTACGAATTATTGTTGGCCACGTGTACAAAATGATTTTGCAAAAAACCACCAAATTGGACTGTTAAAAAAATGGCATGAATGAGTCTTTTTTGTAACGGCAATGACATGAATGAACCAAACTTTTAACGAATGACATATATGAGCCTTTTCTCAAAGTTTCATGGCACATTTGAGCCTTTTCCCTTATTCTAATTTGAAATGTAAGGGTAAATTGTTACTCCCAACATTTTAATTTATTTATTTGATTTTGGCATGATATTGAATTTAAGAAGGTAAAGAGAATTCTTGAATATTATGATTTCATAACATGATTTCAAATCATGATTAAAATGATTTCATCTCGCATGGTCAAATGGGCCCTTAGACTCTTGGTGCTTCACTAACTTTGTTTTCTTACAGCACTGTTTCTTTTACCCAAGTATGTCAAGATTTCTATATTCTGTATTTTTCCTAATTTGGTCATCCAGCATTTTGGTTAATTAAGAACATTATTAAAGTTTCTTTTCCATTATCTTAGTGGAGAAAATTATTTTTGCTTAGTTCGAATCATCGACCCCAAAGAAGAAGCAACGTATAGACAAAGTATTGTTTGGGCTTCATCATCTGAATTTTGAATATTCCGATAATCCTCATGTTTATGGTGAGGTTTCTGTTGAGATGGAACCTGATTCAGGAGAAGAACCTAATTTATTGTTTCCTCCATTGCCTGAGCAGCAGATTTCTCCCGAGTCAGGAACACATACCTGTTCAGATTGAGGGGTGTGACCTTTTGCCAAGATAAAAATACCTTTTTCTATTGATTTTGGATCCATGTCAGCAAGGAAAAAATTATTTAATGATTAAAAATAACAGCTGGTGGTCTGTTAGTTTTTAGGGACATATATGACCAGTGGCGGAGCTACAGCCGACGAAGGGTGGTCAGATGAACACCCTTCGTCGGAAATTTTTTTTGAGTATATACGTAAAATATAGATATTTTTGAATATATACCTATTATTGAACACCCTTGACAAGCTAAAAATGTTTAGCCCAACGGCCAAGGGTGTGCAAGTTCACCTTACGAGTGCAGGTTCGAACCTAGGGCTGACATTTTATTTAATCACTCACTTCTTTTTCTAAAAGTATGAACACCCTTCATCAAAATCCTGGCTCCGCCACTGTATATGACCCAATAGTTTAACGACAAGGGTATTTTTGATACCAAAATCAAACGGAAGGTATAATTGATCCATTTTAAATTGTTGAGGGGTAATTTTGACCCTTTCCTATTTCTAATATGTCTTTTCTCCATCATTTTAAATAGTCAATGAACGATGTTTCAATATTCGGTAGGGGTAGCAAAGTGGTCAAGCCTTCTTATTTGTTCAATTATATTATTATAGAAAGAAGCGTCACTCGGATTTGGCTAAAATAGGACAAATCATTATGAGGACATGATTATCCTAGTTCTTTGGATAACATATTTCGAACGTAATAAAAAAATGCATTCAAATCAAAAGTGCAATCAATAATTACTTGGACGACGAGTAAGAAAGGACCAATTTTATTACAGGAGATTATAGTAATTTATTTCTCTTCTTGATATATAAGACAATAATTCTACTACAAGGTTCAATCAAGTCTTTAAAAATCTAGCTACATATTTATACATTAGACAATGCAAGTGATGTTTTGTTTGCAATTTCAAATAAAAAATAAGACTTTCATCGTTATTGTTGTGGTTAGCTCTGTCAATACGCGGTTAATTGTGTCAACAATGATATAACTTTTTTGTTTGGTGTTTAGCGCAAATATTATTACTCTGATGTATGATTTTTGATATGGGTTGTTGAAGAAAAAAACCTTTTTTTCTCGAATTTATACCACTGAACAGAGCGTCTAGCGATTTTTCATTAATAATAAAATAAAATCCTCATCGTGAGTAAGTACAAGCAAGGGGGCTAGGCCTTACCTTACGAATCCTAATGACAAAACTCCTACTAATTAACAAGCATGAAGAAAATAAGAGCTAGAGAAAACTAGGTGTTCTATGATCATCACAGAGTTTATAATACACTCTATGATGATATTACTGATTAGAATGCTTACATAATGCAAAAATATAAACGTCAAGAAGAATGATGAGTTATCATCCTCAAACTTCCATTTATTGGATTTTATTGAAATTATTGACACTGTCATATGATTTTGCTTAGTTAGTCGCATCGATAGGTGCCTTGAAATAAATTCCTCAGTCACCTTACCATCCTAGCTATGTTGCCTTTCATGTGTCTTTTTTTTTTTTTTTTTTTTGCTTCCACTTCTTTTTTGCCTTGGTGAGAGATCCCCATCCCTAGCCACTTTTTCAAAGCATATATCCAACTCTTCCCCTTCTTCCTCAAAAAGGTCCTCGTCCGACTCAATAGCATAAGCATTAAGTCCTGAAGCTAAGGCCCATGGCTCATTCTTCTTTGCGATCACATTTTTAAGCACAAACACCGAAGCTTCTGGTTTAATTTGCTATTCAAAGGAGGAGGTGAAATCCGCTCTTTTTCATCAACTAAATCAGCCCACCTAGAAGCACTTATCTCCCCTCATGTTTCCTTAGAAATAATCAACTCATTTTTGACATTAGCTTGAGAGATTGATGGTATATCTTTCTTTATGTAATGCTCTTGTTGAATGTTTCCAGTAGCAGACAATGGTTCAAAAATATTTTGAGTTGATAAAATTAAATTAGGATTGACATATGATCTAAGGCATATTTATATGCTTTATTGTCAACTTTGACCCATATTTACCTTAGTTTTGAGAGCAATAAGTATGTATTTTGTATTGTTTTGATGGAATATTTGATATTGTGCTAACAAATGTGATTAGACCCTTGTAGGTGAAATTTGCGACAATTTGGAGCGTTTTTGGCATGGAAAGCGAGGCTTGGAGGAGCTACGAGCGAAGGATATTGAAGATAAGAGGCTAGCCAAAGATTTGAACTTGAAGAATCCAACCAAATCCGCAAAGAAAAGTCAAAGAAAGGAAGAAAAATGGAGTCTAAGTCCCAGGCGCGCCAAAGGGCGTGCCGGGCCGCTTTTGGCACAATTTTTACTCAAGTGAACAGCAGGGGGGTGCGCCCAAGGGCGTGCCGGGCCGCTCAGGCACACCTTTTCAGAGGCAAAATTTTCCCAAGTCCCAAGTGCACCCAAGGGCGTGCCGGGCCATTTTTTGGCAAATTTTTGCCCCGAGTTTTTGTTTATAAATAGGGCTTTTGGGTTATTGTATCATTATTCCATCTCTTGTAGGCTAACTTTGGGCCTTTTTTGGACTGAAATTAGGTTTCATTCTTCTTCTTTTCATCTTTTATTTATTTTTATGAATTTTTATCAAAGTATGATGTTAATTCAAAGTATGAGTGGCTAAAACCCCTCATTCTTGGGGTTGAGGCTACGAACCTGAATCTCGTGAGTTGAATATTATTTGTTTTTGCTGAAGTTTATCAATTAGTGGTTATTCTTATAATCTTGATTTTACTATTTTAATGCTTAATTACCATTGAAATAAATCTATTGTCTTGAGAGGAGCTCGAGAGAGAAATTGAGAGATAGAACGTGGAATATAAGGAAAGAATGTGGAATATAAGGAGCGTGATCTTTACTCGAGGAAGCGATTCCAAGAGATTGATATGCAATTAGGACCGAGAGGTACCTAATTCGCCGCGCTTGTTCAAATACGGGAAGATAGCTTAAAGGCGTTAGAATTGGTTAAATCTATCCCCGCTCAACAATGTAGTTAGGTTTTCAATTTCTAATAGAAGGTTATAGTTTGGATACAAATATAATCATATTATCAACCTCGTGATCAATAACCACGATAGACAACTCAATTTGCTTAAACCATTAATATTCACGTGCTAGACATGGCGTTTAGGATGCCATGACCCTGGGAATTCAACTTGCTATTGTTTGTACCCCAAGTTAATCATGTTAGTTTAGTTCATAGTTATTTTATACTTTAAAACCATCATATCTCTATATTCCACCGCTTAAATAAATAATCAAGAACTATTTTAGTCTAGTGAATAATTAAACGACAAGTCCCTGTGGGTTCGACATCCGGCTCGAAAGGGCCACTTTATTACTTGAATGATCACGTACACTTGGGTGTATAGCTAGATCGCAACAACACATCCAGTCGCACCCTTTGCCTGACTTGGAGAATTACTTTGACTGTCCAAAGAACTAATACGACTACCAAGTGATTTCTTGTGCGTAATAACGTTCCAATTTCCAGACGCATTCTCTTCATTGCTGGAATTTTTATGTAACAACTCATTTCATTGTTACTGAAAATATTTACGGTAAAGGAATAAGAGCCTCATTCATTATAAGTTATAGGACTAATTCTTTAGTATGGTAGTGCATTGGACATGTACTAAGGTCATACAATACCCCTAGCACAAAGTTAAGTTGAAAGTATTTCTACCGATTGAGTTTTGAGCTAAGTTTAAACTAGGGTCAACTTCAAATGAGCATATATCCTAGAATATAAAGTGTTCTGGGCCTATATACCCACCAAATGAAAGATCTTTGAGTCTTATTTTCAATGCATCCGACCGTTCATTAATTCGCCTTTGGAGTAAAAAGTTATGACCGTTTTACTGAACACTGTCCGAGCTGAGAAGTTAATCGCCACAACGGTAATCTAACCGCTACAGTGGTAATCGGGCAGTATTTTAAATCAGTTTTGAGGGGGTTTTGGGTTTGAACTCAAAAACGTTGTCCCAAAATCCTAGAGGGGCGATTTTCCAACTTTTTGGATGGAAATTCTTCGTTGAGGTAAGTTTCTTCCATCATCTTCTTTATTTTTCAATCCTTTAACATACTACAATCATTAGAACAGCCTTAATGGTGGAATTCACTGGGATTTAAACCCTAAATTCATGATATTTTGGGGAAAACTTATGGTTTTGGGTTAATATCACCTATAATCACTTCTAAATTATTCACTATCGATTCCTAACATGAATTAGTGATTCTAAAACATGAAATTGGTGGTTGGGGATCTTGAATTCAATAAAAATGGAACCTTTAGCTTTGAAACTCCATTAATGGAGATGAGTTGAATATGATAGAGCTTGTAATGGGTAATGACCTTTGGATAGTGTTTTAGAGCATGCCTAAGGGTAAAATTAGTGGGCTGAATTCCCAAATTAGTTATTCGAAAAGTAATTGCTTAATTACTCTTATACTTATATGATTTCTAGATATTTGGCTAATGGAAACATGAATAAAAGGAAAGAGCAATCTTGATGTGGCTTTCTTGTTCCGAGATCTTCGGTCGAGATAGGTTGAGGTTAACTTGTAATAGACTTGGGCTAGATGCACTTAATTTTGATAGTAATGTCGGGAGATTTCATGTCTTAAGCCTTCAGACATGGTGTTTGGTGGATTCAATTGTTAGAAATTCGGTTAGGCTTAAATATTATCATGAATTATTGTTATACTCAGCTGATGCGATACTTGTGACATGAAAATTGGAGGAATATGGTGAGAATGATAGTTAGTTGAAAGTAATGTAACAATAAAATAATTATGTGTTATTGTCTTTTGTGTGGATCCTTTGACGGGTATTTGTGTTTGTATGACTTGATTGATTTGTAAATTAGTCTCTAATGTCTTAAAATGTGAAATCGATATTGTGTACGTTTGAAGTAAGAGACATGTTTGCTAGAAGATAGTTAGGAGGTTAGATAGTGATAGGAGGACGTGATGATATAACTTAAGAATCTAAGGTTAAGTTTTGTAAGTGCCCGAGTAAGATGTATAAAGGTGGATAACCCTAGTCAGAAAAGGGGATAGTGTCTTGAAACTTTATTGTCACTTGAACGAAAGGGTTACTAGATAGTAACTGAATTACTGATTCAATGTGAATAAAAAAAATTCATATTGGTCAATAAAAAAGGATGACGAATTAGAGTATAGATATCAATCTCGGTAGAATATGCACTCTTGAATGGATACCTGGTGAATTGCTCCCCGAACATGTTTTGATTGATGATTAGATATGATAATGCTCAATTGAGCAAATGGTGAATGGGCCTTCGGACATACTTGTGATTATTGACTGCATTTGCATATTCATACACATTGTTAATGATATTTGGTGATGGAGGATCGAATACCACACCGGTATAGATATGATATGTTGTTTATGATGGATTGGGTACCACGTCGGTATGGATATGATATGTTGGTTATGATGGTTCGGGTACCATGCTGGTACAGATATGATATTGTGGATGAGTTGAGAAGGGAAGAGAAATTGTGCATAATTGCATACATACATTCATTCATATGTATTGAATGTGCATTTATATTTATATGTTGGTGGTGGTTCCTTGCATGGACTGAGTTATGTTAATGAGGTATGGTGGTTTCTTATGTGGATCAAGTATTTAACGAGATATTATAGTCCCTTGAGTAGATCAGTTATGTCGATGGATATGATTAGGCATTGTAGCCAAGTGTGAATATAAGGTACGTCCTGCATTATGTATAACTCATGTTTCCCTGTGTATATAGTTATACATGATATGTATTGTGATGCCTTTCTTATAAAGTTGTTGATACTATCAGTTGTCTTGATTGTTGCAATCCCGATAATTAATAATGGAGTGAAAACTTTTGAGCTATTGCTGCTAGGATAGAAACAAGGTTACATAAGTTGAAAGAACATTGTAAGATAGACCGAATTATCCAAGAATAAAGATACGAAAAAGTGATAACTGTTAGGTGGGTCATAGAGAGACTAAGTGTAAGTAGTAATACTTGTATGAATGTGCTTTAGTAATCGAAATTAAAGTTAATTCATGTTTTTTCCTATTTATTATTATTATTATTTATTTTTTAACCCTGATCGGCTGATGATACCTACCAGTACGTGTGGTTTGTATTGATACTACACTTCTTTTATCCCCTTCAAGGGATATAGCCATGTTGCAGGTCAGTTAGAGTTTCGATAGCAATGACGATGATCATTCTCCAACAGTTTTTGCCCCTTCGATCTTGCATGGATATTGTGTCTTTAGTCATCTTTCCATTTATTTAGTGCTCTTGTACCAGTTTAGACTAGGTTCTGGGAAGTTGTTTAGTAGAATTTCAGCAATGTACTTTTTGTAAAGTTTTGTTTTGAACAGAAGGGTTATTTAATTATTTATATTTGAGGCTATTTTAAATATCTTCCTCAACGATTGAATGGTTGGGTAAAAAGAGTTCTCCTATCTAGGATAGAGTTGGGTAGGTGCCCTCATAATTCGGTGGGTGGGATCGTGACAAGATGTATCAGAGCTTAGGTTATCGGTTTCCCAGTACTAGAGCATTTTTCTAGTATAGTGTTGCAGATGGTGTGTTAACCTCCACATCAAATCTGTAGGAAGCTACATGGCATCTAGAAATCTACCTCACTTTCTTCTCTTCTATCGTGCCATCTCAGTGTTATCTCTTCTAGTTGAGTCCAATTGATATCTAGTAGATTCCAATTGGTATCTTAACCATCACAATTGATATTGGTTGATCCCAATTGGTATCTCACTAATGTTGAAAGGTTGGAACAGGGTATTTCAACCAATAGAGGTCAATAAGAAATATAGGGGTTGAATTGTTATGTTGTGAAATTTTGCTTAATATTGTGTTAAAATACTTGTGCTTTAAATGTTTTTGATTGTGGTATGATTAAATGTGACGTGTATTACTTATACAGATGGTTATTATTTGATTATATTATTACCTAGTTGTTTGATTGTCAAACTTTTTAAGTGCAAATGAATATTAAAAGTAATATGAGATGAGTGGTTGGAATAGGATATTTGGGAATCGTAAAGGTTGGGTTGATTTCGAGGTATGTCTTCATTTCTATGATTTGAAATATGTATTGATTTTCCATGATTTGAAGAATGCCATGATTTTTATTTGGTCATTGACGATATACTTGGATCCATGAATGGTTGGATCGTTGATGATAAAAATATGTGGGATACTTGTGTGGTCTAGTTTTAACAATGATATATTTGTGATTCTTGTGTGGTTCAATTAATGATAATGCTATTTGGGATACTTGTGTGGTCCGATTAATGATAATGATACTGGGATCCTTGGGTGGTCCGAACTTTAATAATTATATTTGTAACGAACAATTCCATCATTATGTATAAACTTGCCGTTTAAAGTCCTATGTTAAAATGCTTCCTGAATTTGAAGTTACAAATTTCAAGCTAGGCTAGTTTCGAACAAAATCGAAGTGAGGTGTGGTCTAGAGAAATTCGAGAATGATTTGTGTTGGTTTAGTAGTGTTTGATTTGATTTCAAGTTAGCTAAGATGATAAGGAACACGTAGAATTTTACGGAATCAAATTTGGGTATGTAGAACTTCCGAAATTGATCTTAGCGTAAAAGGCATTGTTTGGAATGTCCTGGGTTTAACGTGTGTTGTAAAAAGTGGGATTTTTAGGTGAAACTGGACATTTTGTCCCCGTCGACCCCGCTATAGCGACCACCGCTATAACAAAGAAATTTTCGTTGTAGAGACGGTAATGCCCGCTATAGCAGCGTATTCGAGTATCTAAGATTTAATTAAATATTTTTCCAAATTAGTTTATTATTCCAAAACTCATTTTGGGTCAAAGAACGGGCGATTTAGGGTGATTTCCACAAGTTTTTCATCATTCGGCTTCGTTAAGGTAAGGAATTCATCCTCGTTAACTAGTAGTTGATAATTATGCCTTAGAATTGCTAAATTATGGAGTTCGGGGAGGGTTTTAGGACTAGTTTTGGTTGTTTTCTGGTGCGAGGGGTAAAATTACATATTAAATTAATGAGTTTTGATTATTAACAGTTAATTTACCCTTGCATTCCGATAATTCACTAGTTTATCCATGGAATTGGTAGTTTTAGTTGAATTACGGTAGTAGAGCCCTAGAACGGGAAGGGAATGATCATGAACTTGGACTAAGGGCTTGGGTGTGAGTTATAATTCCCAACATGGTAGGTCATTTCATTAATTATGTGTTTTTATGCGTATTCTAGACCAAGAGCAAGCAAAAATTGCACGGAAGGGCAAAACCTCGGCTTAGAGGAGTTGTGTAAGCTTGGTTCGAGGTTGGTCATGGTATTGTATTTTAATCCAATTTGTACTATATGTGCATGTTAACTACTTTGTAGTGTGGCTCATTAGTGCATGTTGCAAAAGATTTTACATTGTTTTATGATTTTGACCTACCTTATTATTAAATGTGAAATATTTTGGTATTTAGGATGTTCTCACGGGTTATTGGTGAAACAAGGTTGTCATACACTTGTGTCTGGGGTTTAGTACATGGATGGTAATTGTCCCCTTCAGGTCATGGCTAAAGGGTGGTTGTATTACCCATAGCATATATGCACGAGGGTCAGGTGAGTTTGACGGTTCTATGAGTGACCCAGGGAAAATATTTATATGCTTGATAAATTGTCTTGACTTGGCTTGACTGAACTTGACTTGGTTGGTTATAATATGTTGACTCATTGTTGAAATCCTAAATTACTTATTTGATACCTGTTGTGCTAAGTGTCTGTTAGTTTTAAGCATGGATAAACTTATTGTACTATATTTTGGGTTAGATGTTCATATTCTCATCTTGGATTGGCCAAATGACCCTACCAGTACACTATTGTATTCTTTTGTGCTTATACTACATCTGCTCTTACTTTTGTGAGTGCAGGGCATATTCCAGCGACTCCTATGAGACCTCACTTGTGATTCCAGTGGTTGACTTTAGATTTTAGGGTGAGCGGCATAGCCGGGATAACATGAGATCTCTCCTCATTGGCATAGTTCTTTATTTTTGAACTTATGTTTCATTCAGCTTTTGGGGTGGCATCCCCTTCTTAACATTATTTAGTAGTTTTGGTACGAACGACTTTTGGTTCCTAAGGATGGTTTTATTTTCTTAAGTACAGTGTTTCGCCTTTGAGTGTACTTATATTTGGTTTTAGATTTGATTTTATTTATTGATGGATCAGTTCTTGACTTTAAATGTTGATTATGACCCGATTGGCTGCACCAGTCACCACCGCCAGAGACAATAAGAAAACAAAACGAAATAAAGGATAAAGAAACAGAAGGCGTGTTCGTTTCTCTTTGACTGGTGAGTGATGAATCATCATCCCGACAACAACATACAACACCGGTGTCATCAACCGCCGACAATGGTGGTGGGTGCAATTTAGATTTGTGAGATAAGGTTGTACGTGCTTAGGGATTTTGGTTTGTGATTTTGTGAGTTAGTGGGTATAGTGGAGTATTAGAAATTTGGGTATTGGGTTGGGCTTGGTTGTAATGGGCTAAGTGGGTTGAGGGTGTTATGTATGGAAAAGGAAATTATGTATATATGATATGAGTAAATTCGATTTTTCGGTTAATCGAATTATTTTTTAACAAAATTGAAAACCAAATCGAATTAACGAATTTTTGAAAACTAAAATCGAAATCGACCAAAAAAAACAAATAATCAAAATCGAAATTACAAAAAATTTGGTTCGGTCGGTTTTTTCGGTTTAGACTGAAATGTGCCCAGCCTTAGTTATAGCCTTACCTCATATGTCCGCTGAGATGGTTCAATAAGTGTTAGCTTTTTTGAGTGGGTTGGCTGGGACTGGAGCCACTCCTATTGTGCTAACTTTTCAGGCTCTGATTGTTCAACCTACTGTTGTTTTGGCTCCAAGTATGGATGAGGCTTCAGGGACGGATATTTTTCCTCGTCCAATTTTGGGTTCTGTGATGACAGGTACTGAGCATGATCTGCTGAATAAGTTTTGGAAGATGAAACCACCTACATTCCAGGGTAATGAGTCTGAGGATGCTTTTGAGTTCATCATTGATTGTTATGAGAGCTTTCATAAGATAGGTATTGTTCGACACCATGGAGTTGAGTTTGTGACTTTTCTGTTGGAGAAGGATGCTAAGCAATGGTAGAGGGTGTATGTTGAATGTCAGTCACCGATTTTACCTCCATTGACTTGGGAGCAATTTCATACTTTATTCTTAGAGAAATATGTGCCACGGACCCTTCGTAATTGCAAGAAGGATGATGTTTTTGCATTGGAATAAGGAGATATGTTAGTTACGGCCTATGAGGCTAAGTTTTATTCCTTGTCTCTCTATGCTACTCACCTGTTGACTTCTGAAGATGAGAGGATTCAACTCTATGTCAAGGGTTTGAATTATGACCTTCAGGTCCTGACGGTGCATATGACTTCTGCAGGAAAGGGGTTCAATGAAGTTGTAGATTATGTAAAGAAGTTTGAGGGGTTAAGCAAGTAGGTCGGGCTAAGATGTTAGCCAAGAAGTACCGCAATGTTGGGAATTTCAATAGGTCTTATTCTAAGGGCCACGGTCAGCAGGCCTATTAAGCTTGCCCTATTCAGTCAGCCTTGCCATCTTCTACTGTGGTTCCAACTAAGGTTTCTTCTCAGTCACAGGTTGTTAGGGGCCAAGGGGCTTTTTACTCTTCTGCCAGTCGGCCTTCTCTCGAGCTAGGGTGTTACTATTGTGGTTCTATTGGTCACTTTAAGAGGGAGTGTCTTGTGAGACAGGCGAATGGCCAGACGCAGCAGCAGACTTGGGCTGTAGTTCCAACGGGTAAAGGAGGAGGAGAAAATGGCAGGGGTCGTCCATAGGGTGGATGTAAAAATCAGGTAGGTGGTCGGGGTGGTTGAGGAAATGGCGGCGCATGAGGAGGAGCACAGCTGGGAAAGGAGTTAGCTCAGATTGATGACCGAGCTCACTGTTATGCATTTTCAGGAAAAATTGATATCGAGGCTCTGATGTGGTGATCACAGGTACTATTTATTTTTGTGACTGGATGGCTTCTATTCTATTTGATCCAGGGTCTACTTATTCTTACGTATCTATTCAGTTTGTGGTGGGTCTGAATCTGGTTCGTGATGTACTTGGTTTCCCTATTTATGTGTCTACTGTGGTTGGTGAGTCTATAGTAGTAACCCATGTTTATCGTTCTTGTTCTGTATTATTTGAGGGTTTTTAGACTTGTGTATACTTGATTATTCTGGATATGTTGGATTTTGATGTAATTTTAGGTATGATTAGGTTATCTCTATATCACGTTGTTTTAAATGGTAATGCTAAGATAGTGACTCTAGCTATGTCGGGGATGGATAAACTAGAGTAGGGGGTAGTGTATAAGGCCAAATCAATGAGAATTATATCATTTGTATGGGCCAAAATGTTAGTGGGGAAGGGGTGTTCAGCATTTTTAGCACATCTCCGGGATGTGGGTGCGGGGTCCCTTTTATAGAGTCAATTTTGGTAGTTTTTGAATTCCAGGATGTGTTTCCTTCAAACCTACCGGGTATGCCTCTAGATAGGGATATCTATTTCTATATTGACTTAGAGCTGGGCACTCGCCCTATATCTATTCCACCTTATTGGATGGCTCTAGCGCAGAATTGAGGAAACTCAAAACTCAATTGCAGGAACTACTTGACAAGGGTTTTATTCATCCAAGTGCTTCACATTGGGGGTGCTCCGGTCCTTTTTGTTAAGAAGAAGGATGGTAGTATGAGGATGTGTATTGATTATAGATAGCTAAATAAGGTTACTGTCTGAAATAAATATCCATTGCCTGGCACAAATGATTTGTTTGACTAGTTATATGGTGCGATGGTGTTTTCAAAAATTGACTTGCGATCTGGTTATCAACAGTTGAAAATAAGACCAGAGGACATACCAAAGACAGCTTTTAGAACTCGGTATGGTCATTACGAATTTCTGGTGATGTCTTTCGGGCTAACTAATGCACCTGCAGCCTTTATGAGTTTGATGAATGGTATCTTTAAGTCGTTCTTGGATTCATTTGTTATCGTGTTTATTAATGATATTCTAGTTTACTCTAAGAGTAAGGAGGAGCTTGCAGATCATCTTCGAACAGTTTTGGAGCTTTTAAGGGAAAAAAGGCTATTTGCTAAGTTTTCAAAATATGAATTCTGGTTATCTTTAGTTACCTTCTTGGGGCATGTGGTTTCTGAAAAAGGGGTGATGGTGGATCCCCAGAAGATTGAGGCAGTGAAGAATTGGATTCGACCTAGCTTAGTGACTGAGGTAAGGAGCTATGTGGGTCTTGCTAGTTATTACCGCAAGTTTGTCAAGAACTTTATCCATTGCAACGCACTTGACAAGGTTGACTCTAAAGGAAGTACCATTTGTCTGGTCAGATCAATGTGAAGAGAGCTTTCAAAAGCTTAAGTCTCTCTTGACTACGGCTCCTAACCTTTCTTTACCGGTTGAGGGTAAGGACTTTATAGTGTTTTATGATGCTTCACTTTTGGGCTTGGGTGCTATGTTAATGCAGGATAGGAATGTCATTGCTTATGCTTCGAGGCAGTTGAAACCTCCTGAAAGGAATTACCCAACCCATGACTTGGAGTTGGCAGCGGTGGTGTTCGCATTAAAGATGTAGAGACACTATCTTTATGGTGTCAAGTGTGAGGTCATCACAGACCACCTTAGCCTACAACATGTGTTTACTCAAAGGGATTTGAATCTAAGGTAGCAGAGATGGATGGAATTATTGAAGGATTATGATGTGACTATTCAGTATCATCCAGGTAAGGCCAATATGGTGGCAGACGCATTGAGCTGAAAGGTTGTAAGTATAGGTAGCTTGTCATTCTTAAGGGTGTCCAGACGACCGTTAGATAGAAAGTTTCAAACTCTAGCATCGTAGAGCATGAATTTTGGGGTCTCAGACAGGGGTGGAGTATTGGCTAGAGTTGAGGTTAAGTCAAAATTTTGGGATCAGATTAAAGCCAAGCAATTTGAGGACAAAAAGTTGAGTGCACTCCAGAATAAAGTGGTACATGGGAGGTGGCAGACACCACTCCTAATGCAAGTGGGGTGTTAAGATTTAAGGGAAGGTTATGTGTTTCTCAGGTTGGTGAATTGATTCGTGATATACTTTAAGAGGCCCGTGGTTCGCGTTATTCTATTCATCTGGGTACTACCAAGATGTCTCGTGACTTGAGACAGCTTTATTAGTGGTCCGGGATGAAGAGGGACACAGTGGATTATGTGTCTAAGTGTCACAATTGCCAGCAGATAAAGTATGAATATCAAAGGATTGCAGGGCTGCTTCAGAGGATGTCTATGCCTATGTGGAAATGGGATCATATTGCCATGGATTTTGTTGTGGGTCGTCCTAAGACCTTGGGAAAATATGACTCCATTTAGGTGATAGTGTATCGGTTGATGAAATTTGCTCACTTCTTATCGGTTCGGATAGACTGTAGCTCTCAGCAGTTATCTAAGATTTATGTCAAGGATATTGTGAGACTTCATGGGGTGCCACTTACCATCATTTCTGATAAAGATGCAAAATACACTTCCAAATTTTGGGACAGGTTGCATGAGGAGTTGGGCACCAAGCTCATATTTAGCACGACCTTTCATCCTCAAACAGATAGGCAGTCATAAAGGACGATTCAGGTGCTAAAGGACATGTTGATGGCATGCGTGTTTGATTTTGGTGGTCATTAGGACCAGTTTCTTCCATTGTGTGAGTTTTCATACAACAACAACTATCACTCCAGCATTGATATAGCACCATTCGAGTCCCTCTACGGAAGGAAGTTTAGGTCACCGATGGGGTGGTTTGAAGCTGGAGATGTTAAACCTTTGGGAACTAACTTGGTGAAGAAGGCTTAAAAGAAAGTAAGGTTCATTCAAACCAAGTTGTTAGCTGCTCAAAGTAGGCAGAAGGAGTATGTGGACCGTAAGGTAAGAGACATGGACTTCAAGGTGGGTAAGCAAGTTTTTCTTAAAGTATCTCCCATGAAGGGAGTCATGAGATTTGGCATGAGGGGCAAGCTCAGCACTCGGTATATTGGTCCCTTCGAGGTTCTTATAGTTGTGGGCCCAATTACTTACAGTTTATCTCTACCGCTGAGATTGTCGGGAGTCCATCCGATATTTCAATTTTCTATGCTCAAAAAGTACCATGGGGATGAGGACTAGATTATTAAGTGGGACTCGGTTCTTTTAGATAAGGATTTGGCTTACGAGGAGGAGCAGTAGTGATTCTAGATTGGGATGTTCGAAAGTTGAGAACGAAGAAAGTTCGTTGGGTTAAGGTTCAATGGAAGCATCATCCAATTGAGGAATCCACTTGGGAAACCGAGAAGGACATGCAGGATAAGTACCCTCAATTGTTTGAAAATCCAAGTACTTCTTTCTCTCCTTATTTTAGCTTATTTTTCGTGTTTGATTATTTGGAGATGAACAATGGGTAAATTGGTATCTGTTGTAACAACCAATTCTGTCATTATGTATAAACATTTTGTTAAAAGTCCTATGTTAAAAAGGCCTAGATTTGAAGTTATAAATTTTAGGTTAGACTAGTTTCGAACGAAATCGGAGTAAGGTTTGGTATAGGAAAATCCAGGAATGATTTAGGCTAGTTTGGTGGTGTTTGATTTGATCTCTAGTTATCTGAGATGATTAGGAACCCGTAGGATTTTACGAAATCGAATTTGGGTGAGTAGAACTCTGAAAATTGATCTTAGCATAAAGGGCATTGTTTGCAATGTCCCGGGTTTAAGGTGTGTGGCAAAAAGTGGGATTTTTGGGAGAAACTGGATATTTTATCTAGTCGACTCTACTATAGTGGCCGGCACACCGCTATAGCGGAGAAATTTCCGCTATAGAGACGATAACGCCCGTTATAGCAGCGTATGCCACTATAGCAGCGAGTATCACAGATTTAATTAAATATTTTTCCAAAATAATTTATTATTTCAAAACTCATTTTGGGGGAAAGAAGGGGCGATTTAGGGTGGTTTCCACAAGGTTTTCATCATTCGGCTTCGTTAAGGTAAGGAATTCATCCCCGTTAACTAGTAATTGATAATTATGCCTTAGAATTGCTAAATTATGGAGTTCGGGGAAGGTTTTAGGGCTGATTTTGGTTGTTTTCTAGTGAAAGGGGTAAAATTATGTATTAAGGTAATGGGTTTTGATTATTAACATTTAATTTACTCTTGCATTTCGATAATTCACTAGTTTATCCATGGAATTGGTAGTTTTAGGTGAATTACGGTAGTAGAGCCCTAGAACGGGAAGAGAATGATCATGAAATTGGCCTTTTGGGTTGGTTGTGAGTTATAATTCCCAACATGGTAGGTCATTTCATTAATTATGTGTTTATTTACGTGTTCTAGACCAAGAGCAAGCGAAAATTACACCAAAGGGCAAAACCTCAACTTAGAGAAGTTGTACAAGCTTGGTTTGAGGTAGGTAATGGTATTGTAGTTTAATCCAATTTGTGCTATATGTGCGTTTTAACTACTTTGTAGTGTGGCTCGTTAGTGCATATTGTTTGGTGTGGTCAATGCAAAACATTTTACATTGTTATATGATTTTGACCTATCTTATTGTTAAATGTGAGATATTTAGGTATTTGGGACGTTCTCATGGGTTATTGGTGAAATAAGTTT
Source organism: Capsicum rhomboideum (assembly GCA_031232105.1). Lineage (NCBI taxonomy): Eukaryota > Viridiplantae > Streptophyta > Magnoliopsida > Solanales > Solanaceae > Capsicum > Capsicum rhomboideum. The sequence goes on from CP124716.1 coordinate 36,477,564, forward strand.
GGCAGACACTTGTGTCTGGGGTTTAGTACATGGACGATAATTGTCCCCTGCAGGTCATGGCTAGAGGAGGGTCAGGTGAGTTTGACATTTCCATAAGTGAATTGGGAAAATAATTATATACTTGATAAATTGTCCTGGCTTGGCTTGATTGAACTTGACTTGGTTGGTGATAATATGTTGACTTGTTGTTGAAATCCTAAATTGCTTATTTGATACCTATTGTGCTAAGTGTATGTCAGTTTTAAGCATGGATTAACTTGTTGTACTGTATTTTGGGTTGGATGTTTATATTCTCATCTTGGGTTAGCCAAATAAACCTACCAGTACAATAGTATATTCTTGTGTGCTAATACTACATCTGCTCTTACTTTTATGAGTGCAGCGCATATTCTAACGACTCCTACGAGACCTCACTTGTGATTCCAGCTGTTGACTTTAGATTTTAGGGTGAGCGGCATATCCTGGCTACCATGAGATATCTCCTCATTATCATAGTTCTTTATTTCTGAACTTATGTTTCATTCAGCTTTTGGGGTTGCATCCCCTTCTTGACATTCTTTAGTAGTTTTGGTACGGTCGACTTTCAATTTCTATGGATGGTTTTACTTTCTTAAGTACAATGTTCTGCCTTTGATTGTGCTTATATTTGGTTTTAGATTTGATTTTATTTATTGATGGATCAGTTCTTGACTTTAAAAGTTGATTATGAGATGATATTTGGGGTAGATGGTTTTTCCACCGGGTGAGTAGTGTGGGTGCCACTCACAATGGGTTTGGGTCGTGACAATATTTGAGCCTGAAGTGCTATTGGGTCATCCTTGTGTGAATAATCTAGTTGATGAGTTGGCTTGTTAATGATGCCTTAATAAGTGATTGGTTAAACTGGAAATGCATTTAGTTGCCTTGCACAACCTTGGTGATTTGAATGTGAGGTAAGTTGTGTAGGTTCTATCACTAATGCAAGGTAAATTGACTAGGTATATTGAATTGGTTATTTCATATAATATGATAAACAGAGATGATACTAATGATTTTACTTGGTATTGGTAAGTTGAACCCTTACTGTGTGATGGACAATGATATAGCTTATTTGGTTAGGTGACTTGAATGATCTTATGAGGGAAGAGTGTTAATGTCTTAAAGGTAGACTAATAAGTTGTACAAAACCCATGGTGGCTATGAATGAATATAACAGGTTAAGTTTTAAGAATGTGAATAAAGTGATAGTATAATAATGTTCATAGGCTTAGTGAGGGGGCAGGGCTACTAGACTGACCTTGTAGTTGGCTGATTATGGATTGATATTGCGTAAATGCTTAGTGTTTATGGGAAATTATCAATAAATAGTATCCCTTGAATATGGTGTAGTTAAGTTGATAAGGTGGGTGAAATGTGTTAGCTTGACTATGGCTGATGATCATTAGTTGTCGGGTAGATTGAGGGAGTGAAGTTATTAGATGTGTTTATCCAAAGTCATATCTCTCCCGTATATACATGATAATACTTGGTTGGTATTGCCCCTTAAGTGATTGAGGTATGTTATAGGATCGAATAAACTAATACGAGTTGTGATGGAGAATATATGTGATAGTGAAAACCCATAGTGGTGTGATTGGTGGTGTGGTGATGTTATGGTATTGGTTAGGGTATAAGTATCCGACTAAACCTTTTGCTAGTATAGGGATGACAACCTCAGAGTAGTGTGGTTTTGGTTAAAAATCTGGCATTGTGTGAATTTGTATTGAATGGTGGATCATGGTGTGTTGATTGGTGGATTTTAGTGGTTAATGTGCTAGAAGACGAGTTTAGAGGGTCATAAAAAGTTTTGGTACTTAAAATAAGTTAGTAGAACTCTGTTTATAGGAATTACCATAAAAGGTTAGTTCATAATGCCAAATTTTGAAAAGTATGTTGTGAAATGGCCTGAACTGGGACCAAGTCCCAAGTTATTGCCTCGGGCCACTGTAGTGGAAGATTTACCGCTGCAACAGTACATAGTTTCATTACCATTATTTCCGTTGTCACTCCAAATATTCGTGTATCATAATATAGTGTGGTGTTTCTGGTATTATAGATAACCCATTACATAAATTTTATTACAAATCATATTCCATAGGTTATAATGATCGTACTTTGTTTCTAGAGCTTAATGGCCCGTGGTGCGTAGGCTGGTTGAGTATACCGAGTTTTGAAAATCATGCTAAAAAAATCTCTTCTTCACCAATGACCATTCGGGGATGAACGGTGGGTAATTGGTATCTAATGTAACGACTTATTTCGTCGTTACTAAAAATAGTTGCGGTAAAGGAATAAGAACCTCATTTATCATAAGTTATAGGACTAGTTATTTAGTATGGGAGCGCATTGGACATATACTAAGGTCATACAATACCTCTAGCACAAAATTAAGTTGAAAGTGTTCCTACCGATTGAGTTTTGAGCTAAGTTTTAACTCGGATCAACTTCAAACGAGTATATCTCCTAAAATATAAAGAGTAATGGGGCTAAATACCCATCTAATGAAACATCTTTGAGTCTTCTTTGCAACGCACCTGACCGTTTATCAATCCGCCTTCGGAGTTAAAAATTATGATCATTTTACTAAACACTATCTGAGCTGAGAAGTTAACCGTCACAGTTGTAATCTAACCACTAAAGTGGTAACTAAGTAGTATTTTAAGTAAGTTTTTGGGATTTTTGGGTTTGAACTCAAAAACTTCGTCCCAAAGCCCTAGAGGGGCAATTTTCCAACTTCTTGGTGAAAATTGTTCATTGAGGTAAGTTTCTTCCGTCATCTTCTTCATTTTTCAATCCTTTAACATCCTAGAATCATTAGAACAACCTTTAATGGTGGAATTCTTGGGGATTTGAACCCTAAGTTCATGATATTTTGGGGAAAACCTATGGGCTGGGTTAATATCACCTAGAATCACTTCTAAATTGTTCATTAACAATTCCTAGCATGAATTAGTGATTCTAAAACATGAAATTGGTGATTGGAGATCTTGAATTTAATAAAAATGTTACCTTTAGCTTTAAAACTCCATTAATGGAGATGGGTTGAATATGATAGAGCTTGTAATGGTTAATTTACCTTTGGATAATGTTTTAGAGCATGAATAAGGGTAGAATTAGTGGGCTGAATTCGCAAATTATTTATTTGAAGAGTAATTGCTTAATTACTCTTATAATTATGTGATTTCTAGATATTTGGCTAATGGAAGCATGAATAAAAGGAAAGAGCAATCTTAGTGCTTCTTGTTTGTTCTGAGATCTTCGATCGAGGTAGGTTGAGGTTAACTTATAGTAGACTTGGGCTAGATGCACTTAATTTTGATAATAATGTCGAGAGATTTCATGTCTTAAGCCATAGGGCACGGTGTTTGGATGGATCAAATTGTTAAAAATCTGGTTAGGCTTTAATATTATCATGGATTATTGTTATACTCAGCTAATGCGATACTTGTGGCATGAAAATTGGAGGAATATGGAGAGAATGATAGTTAGATGAAAGTAATGTAATAATAAGATAATTATGTGTTATTGTATTTTGTGTGGATCCCTTGGGGGTATTTGTGTTTGTATGACTTGATTGATCTGTAAACTAGTCTCTAATGCCTTAAAAAGTGAAACCGATATTGTGTACGTTTGAAGTAAGAGACATGCTTGCTAGAACATAGTTAGGAAGGTGGATCGTGATAGAAGGACGTGAAGATATAACTTAAGAATCTAAGGTTATGTTTTTTAAGTGTCCGAAAGTAAGATTTGTAAAGGTGGATAACCTTAGTCAAAATTGTAAGTTGAATAGAGCCGAGTAGTTGGATAATCAGCTAAAGGGGATAGCGTCTTGAAACTTTATTGTGACTTGAACGAAAGGATAATTAGATAGTAACTGAATTATCGATTCAATGTGAATAAAAGAGATTCAGATTGGTTAATAAAAGAGGATGATTAATTAGAGTATAGATATCAATTTTTGTAGAATGTGCACTCCTGAATGGATACCTGATGAATTGGTTTTCAGACATGTTTTGATTGATGATTGGATTTGATAATGCTCAATTGAGCAAGTGGTGAATGGGACTTCAGGCATACTTGTGATTATTGACTGCTATTACTTTGTTGTCCTTAATTGTAAGTTCTGTTTCAATCGCGGTCGCTCGCATCTGATTTCAATTGGGTGTTTGCGAATTGTCTTCATGCATTACTTATAATTATTGACTGCATTTACATATTCATACACATTGTTGATGATATTTTGTGATGGAGTATCGGGTACCACGCCGATACGAATATGATATATTAGTTATAATGGATCGGGTACCACGCCAGTACGGATATGATATGTTGGTTATGATGGTTCAGCAACCACGCCGGTACGGATATGATGTTGTGGATGAGTTGAGAAGGGAAGAAAAATTGTGCATAATTGCATACATACATTCATTCATATGCATTGAATGTGTATTTATATTTATATGTTATTGATGGTTCCTTGCATGGACCGAGTTATGTTAATGTGGTATGGTGGCTCCTTGTGTGGACCGGGTATTTGATGAGATATTGTGGTCCCTTGAGTAGATCAGTTATATCGATGGTTGTGATTGGGCATTGTAGCCAAGTGTGAATATAAGGTACATCCTAAATTATGTATAACTCATGTTTTCCTATGTATATAGTTATACGTGATATGTATTGTGATGCCTTTCTTCTAAAGTTGTTGATACTATCAATTGTCTTGATTGTTGCAATCCCAATAATTTATGATCGAGTGAAATCTGTAGAGCTATTGTTGCTAGGATAGAGACGGGGTTACATAAGTTGAAAGAACATTATAAGATAGACTTGATTATCCAAGAATAAAGATACACAAAAATGATAATTGTTAGGTAGTTCATAGAGAGTCTAAGTGTAAGTAGTAATACTTGTATGAATGTGCTTTAGTAACTGGAATTAAAGTTAAGTCATGTTTCTTTCCTATTGTTATCATTATTATTTGTTTCTAACCATGGTCGACTAATGATACCTACCAGTACGTGTGGTTTGTACTGATACTATACTTACTATATTTCCTTCCAGGGATATAGCCATGTTGCAGGTTAGTTGGAGTTTCGATAGCAGTGATGGCGATCATTATCCAACAGCTCCCGCCCTCTCGATCTTGTATGGATGATTTATGTTGGGTCATCTTTCCATTTGTTTAGTGCTCTTGTACTGATTTAGACTAGGTTCTGAGAAGTTGTTTAGTAGAATTTCCGTAATATACTTTTTGTAAAGTTTTGTTTTGAATGGAAGAGTTATTTAATTATTTATAATTGAGGCTATTTTAAATGTCTTCCGTTATAATTGAATGGTTGGGTAAAAAGGGTTCTCCTATCTAGGATAGAGTTGGGTGGGTGTCCGCATGATTTGGTGGGTGGGGTTGTGACATTTCAGCTTGCAAGTCAAGATGTTTTGAAGCTGCAACAATTTTCAAATTCTCATATTGCGGAACAAAAAAAAATTCCTGTAAAGCATTGCACTGTGCAATTTTTTTTTCACCATCTGTAGCAATCTTTTTGTAAACACTTGAAACATCCATTTGTTGTTGCTGCAATATCACTCCAGTAGGAACAAGAGATGGATTCCCTGAAGTTGCAATAGTAGAATTATTTGGCTCTGGATTTTTTATTCCATTAGGTTTCAAACTCCGTAATATAGACAGCTCCTTCTTAACATGACTAGCAGCATGTTTTCCTATGCTCTACTCAATGCCATTAGGATTAATTCCACCAGGAACAAGGTGACTTTGAACACCTAAAGTCATAATTTGATTTCCATCACTTGTACTTGCAACAATTGGTAAAGAATTATCCTTGTTCGAATTAATATTTCCTGTCGATTGTTGCCCCATATTCTGAGGTTTTTCAATATTTTTTTGCCCAGCTCTCTTAGCATTCAAAAAATCAAGTGCATTTCCCTTTAATTGTTTCATATTGTCAGCCTCAGAATCATGCTGCATAAGTGCAACATCTAACCCAGCTTCATCACCCAAACGATCACCTTGAGACATTGTTTTCCCCGTCAACAAGCGACATTTGATTTCCTCATGCCCTTGATATTTACATTGAGTGCAATACAATGAAAGATTATCATAGATAACTTTTTGATAATGTTCAATAATTTTGTCCGGTTCTTTTTCCATAAATTGTAGCCTTACACGATTTGGATGCTTTTCAAGTAGGTCTATGATTACCTTAACCCTAACAGTACTTGGCCTAGTACGATCTTATGTTGGTTTATCCACTGCAATAGGCTTCCCTGCAGCTGCTACAATCGACAATAGGGACCTCCTCGCAAAGAGATCTGGACCTTTGATCACCCTAACCAATTTATGTGGACTATAATATGTTGTAATAAGTACTACTAAAGTGTTTGAAGTGATTTTTACCCTTTTATTTATTTATTTATTCCCCTGTTTAGCCATTTTACGAGGCTTAGACCATCATTGTTCATCCAAAAGCACCTTTGATCACCCTAACCAATTTATGTGGACTATAATATGTTGTAATAAGTTGTACCAAAGTGCTTGAAGTAATTTATACCCATTTTTTTTTATTTAATTAATCTCCTTTTTGACCATATGCCCTAATTATCGACTGCAGTCTACGTTTGATTGCGGTCTATGATATAATGATTCATGGACAAGAATAATTACATGCCTTCATTTTTTATTTATTTATAAGTACTACCTATTTTTTTTTTAGCTTTTTACTTGTAATTGTTCAATATAACCTCATGCTCCCTTTTTTTTTTTTACCCTTTTAGTGGTAATTGGTCATTAAATATCTATTTATTTATTTATTTATTTAGAAGTATTTTTACACTTTTAGTCGTAATTGGTCATTAAATGTCTAAATATTTATTTATTTATATATAAGTATTTTTACCCTTTTAATTGTAATTGTTCATAAAATGTCTAATTGTTTATTTATTTACCTATAAGTATTTTTACCCATTTAGTTGTAATTGTTTATTAAATGTCTATTTATTTATAAGTATTTTTACCTTTTTAGTTGTAATTGTTCATTCTCAATATACCATCTTGGTTCATTAATCAATAACACCAATGGATTGAAAATTCAAAGGGTTTAAGGGTTTTAGAGTCTTCATTGTTCACAAACCATTCAATATAATTAATCAAGAAAATTCGAAATTGAAGCAGCAATGGGCAACCAAATATATAAACATAAACTGCATATATGCAAAAGTTCATTTCCATCTACAAGTTTTAATTCCACCAAAAGATGTAGGCAATGAACTAAACCCCACCCAAAACAAAAAAAAAAACAATAACAAAAAAATCAACAAAAAAAATTACAAAACTACGGGAATGGTAGGGGAGGTGATGATCCAATCAACTTCGATCTCCAGTCGAATCAAAATTGCCCTTAAGCATCGGAAAATCCTTCTCATGTCTTGCTCCATTCTCTCCCGGTCTTGGGCAAGACCTCGGAAGAGCCAGTTAAAATTGTTTCTCAGAACGAGTAGATTGTAGTTGTCAGTGCAGCGTTGGCGATTGCGATTGCGGAAGATGGCGATGTGCACACTTCGTACTATTTTGATTGAAGACTAAAAGAAGAAGATGAAGAAGATGGTGGAGTGTAGTTGAGTGTTGAGTAAGATGAAATAGATGTAGAGCACACTTCACTTTATAGACTTAGTTGAGTGATTTGAAACGCTCACCAATAGGTAATCGACATGTGGCTGGTGGATTGTGTCTCTTGAAAAATGGTCCACTATTATTGAGTTGTAATAATCACCTCGATACACGAAATAGACTAGGTTAACACTTTTTACCACTTTAAATAATTAAGCCATTTTATACTTGTAAATCAATCGTGTGGATGATAAACCAAATAGACTAATATATTGTAATCGAATATTGCAGTTTATTTTTTTTATTGTTAATTTTCCACCGGAAGTAAAGTAACTAGCATTACTTTGTTATAACTTAATTTTATACTAGCATAATTTAATTATGTTATTAATTTTATACTAGCATAATTTAATTATATTATACTAGAAAAATTTAATTACCATCATTCTTTGAGGGATTTAAAACTACTTTGAACTTAAAACGCAAAGACAAATAAAAACTAGTAGTAATGTATAAAATTAGATTACATAATTACAAGGTACTTTGAAATGAAAAATCAAAAACATTAACTTCTATTCAAGCTGCAAGTTGTTCTTTTGTGGCCACTTCTCTTACATAATGAGCACTTGTTCTTTTTCCTTAACCTCCTATCCGGTTCCAAGACATCAAGAATACGTTTCACTTTCTTCCTTCCAGGCTTGGACACGTAATAGGGTGGTAGCAGCCTCATCTCTTTTAAATGCTCGGAAATAACCTATTCCGCTTCCGGAGAAACTATATAGAGAGTACCACTATATGCACTTAAATAATATTCAACAATATAGATGGGGGAAGTAAATTCATTAAAGTTTTTTTTCGGTAATCATCTTCGAACTTCAACCTCAAGGCTGCCATAGCATGAGCACAAAGGATTTTCACTAAGTCAAACTTTCTACAAGAATATGTTCTTTCTAGTAGATTGACTTTGACAGTAACACCACTTTCGATTATGATGTACTCGTACGTGTCTCTGTTTATATTACTCACATGTAACTTATCCCCAGCGTCCAAATTTTCTATATAATCTTTTCAGCCTTGGGAACAAATTTGTTGGTGGTTTTTAGCATCTTTTCATGCCTCTCCCTGAATTTTGCATCAAACTTCTTGGTTATAGAATTGAATCTGGCAGTCACAGGAAACTCTCTTTCATCTGTTAATACCGCATTGAGTGGCTCCGCAATGTTTGTGGTCATCACATCAAACCTATTCTCGGGAAAGTATGCCCTGCTCTACTTTTAAAATTCAATAGTAACCTCAAGGCACTCGGCTGTTTTGAGGCATTTTCTCTTAAACTCCAAAAAATATTCAATAAACTCGTTATAGCTAAATGCCTTTACCACATTGTAGTACAAATATAGATATTCCCATTGAAAATTCTTCTGGATGTTTTCCCCAAGATGCCTCATACAGAGTCTATGATGAGCATGCCTATAAATTTTGGAAAAGCCATTAGCTATGCTCACGGGCCTATTCGAAAATGATACACAACTTTGGTTCATCGATCACAATAGACTGCATCATCTCAAAAAAGAAGGTCCACGAATCATCGCATTCCTTTTCGACCACATAAAAAACAATTGAAAAAATGTTCTTCTTTATATCCTAGGCAATAGCACTCAACAACACACCTTCATATTGAACAGTCAAATGTGTACCGTCAACGGCAATCACCTTTCGAATGTGGTAATATCCCTGAATGTAAGATCCATAAGCGATGAAGTAGTACATGAACCTGCCATCTTTAGTATTATACCTAATGATGTTTGTGGTCCCAGAATTTATTTCCTGTACCATGTGGGGAAAGCCCGGCAAGCAAGCATATTTGTGCTCTGGAGTACCCCTAGCCATGTTCTTGGCCAATGTACCTACATACCAACACCTATAATAACTTGCTTTACTTTGGAACTCTCTAAAGACGGTCCTCTCTATTTCTTTTAGGGTTTGCCCCTTGCTGTCAATATAATCATTCGTCAAGAGTGAGGCAATTAGAGTCGATGAGATATTTTTGTGCATACCCGTGACGTTTCCAAAACCACAAGTATGATGACTTGCATATTTATAGATGCAAAATCTATCAGTGCAATCGTAATTCTAGCACGCAACATCCATCCACAGTTACGACTCCTACATCTCAACTTGTAGAATATTGAACAACTTTTAACCATTTTAAAATAGAAGGACTTCTTCAGCGAAGCTTGAGCGACAAGTATTTTCAACTATGCCTTGTTATCAAATGTTTGATGCAGCATAAATCTAGTTCCATCAGGGAAGGAGTGGATGGGTTTTTTCTCAATACCACCACCTTCACCCTGTTCTTTCAAACTTTCATAATCATCTCCATCTAATGCTTGATGTTCGACCCAATCATTTACCTAGTCATCTCTCAATGATTCATCATGGATTGGAGATTGAGGTGGAGGTAGGGGTGGTGCGGCTGATGTCGAAGCTTCGATTGATGTAGAAGCTTCTCCTTCATACCTTTTCTTAATATTTATCCTTAGAAAAGGCTTAGAATTGTCTACACCAACATCAACTATGCACATTACCACTTGTCTATCATTCTTTATGAATGTTTGATATACTTTACCCCTTCCATTCATCAAATAACTAATTACATTGGATCACAAGTTAATTCCCCGTATTCAATTACACCAGCAATCATATCGTCGTACGAACTATTACAACATATGGCAATAGATACGGACTGCTTGGACCAAAAATTTTAATTCCAATATTTTGGGGTCTCTCTCCACTTACCCATGAAATCACCACCAACTACAACATACTTATCTAGTGACATAATGAAAACACTGATTGATTCCTAGGTCTATGAATTTCCAATGGGTCGATGATAGTCCAAAAATATGGACAAAGCAATGGCTTAGCAAAACCGACCTCAGCTGCAAAAATAGAGCCTCGAGTATAAATGGACTAGTTTAGAAGTTGTAGGATTTATCTATTGGAAAAGAAACTAGAAAAGATGAAGCTAATAAAATTTTGAGGTGAAATGAGCTCTATTGGGAAAATATTGAAAGCTTGGGATGACAACGACTTTCAAACACCATATTTGACCAAGAAACACTAGAATTTTGCCATAAAATCAAGATTGATTGGATTTTTTTTGGCGAGAATGGCTTTTTGCAGTGAAGCTTCTTGGAGACGTTTTGATCTAATATTTTTGCTTTTGATTTTTGTTTTTTTTAATGGGTATTAAATGTATGATATTAAATGGCTGATGATTGGGCGGTTTCTTTGTATTATTGTAAACTTTGGGGTCAAAAAAAGATAAGAAAAGGGTGGGGTAAGGGTGATTTCATAATAGGTGGGTATATGCCCAATCTTTCAAACTTGTGGCTATATGCATAATTAAGTTTTGAAAGTGAATCTTTAGCCAACTGACCCTGGAGTGTTCACCACTCAAAGATTTTGATAGTTATGACTTCTAAATGCTTACTGGAGTGCATTTTACCTGCATGGACAAATACTTTGTGAAGTTTATGTATTCATGACAATGACATAATTTCCTTATCACATATTAGTGATAGGTATAATTATTCTGAGCAAAATATCTCTAATATATTAAAAGTGTGAAGGGCGTTAGAAATATTGTTTGAACTGTATGCCCTTCATTAAAAGTCTGCTCAATAGACAAAATTATTTTTTCACTTTTTCTCTTCAATAATTATACCATTATTTTTGTTATTTTAAATATGGACTAACTAAAAACCTGTCGATAAAATAGGGACAAAGCCTAAAAAACCTTGAATTTGCTTTCTTTTTTTAACTGGAGTTCATTCCAATTAAGATTCGTTGTATTGTCAATTTAGAAGGCTTATTCCATGTCATATATAGTTAAAGAAAATCATAGTTCTATTTATAGGATAATTAGCATGAAAAAAGGTTAGTGGCCACAGGATGCTCAGTCAAAAACAAGAACTAAGCGATTGGTACGTACAACCAAAATGTCACGACCCGATTTCTCAAGTCATGATGGCATCTACTATAACCCACCAGTAGACAGTCAACCCGTAGTCTAGAACTGCTAGTAACGGACTATCAAAAGAAATAAAGGAAACAACGAAAAGGAATTGAATCTAATAAAGGGACTAATATAGATTACAACCCCACGACCTGGTGAAGTCTATACAAGAGTTTTTAATACAACAGGAGTACAAAGTGAAATACAGAGTCAATATATATACAAACCTGTCTCTGAAATACAACATAGAGATCAAAATAACTGTATGAGGGAGAGCAGATATACTCCGAACGTCAGGAGCTCACCCCAAATCTCTGATCCATAAATTCTCCGTACGATACACACATCAACAGTGTGAACTCGTACTATGATCTGTAGGCTACAGAAGTATAGCATAAGTACCAAACACGTGGTACTCAGAAGGCATCGGTCGACTGAGCTCCAAAGATAATGCAATCATAAATAGCACGTAAAACGGGAATATAAATTACTGGCCACTAACCAAGAAACTAAACATAATAATGTACCATCTATCATTAGTCAATATACAAATGAAGAATAAAAGAAGGATATATAGTAGTAATACAAGGTCAAAGGATACATATATATACAATATGAATAGATAAAGAAAGAGAGGGATATATGGTAATACCATATATATGTATATATATAGGACTAAACTCAAAGGTAATAACCTGAGGGAACCAACCTAATGTCTCGAGGATCATAGCCAAGAAATAGAGCTAATACTAGCATAATCAAGGCCTCTAACCAAAGTGTGACTAATCATGAGGTAATCTAACAATAACGTATTTTACCGTGATAAAGAAAAGAAAATAAGAAACGTACAGACAACCTCGGGTACCAGTCCATAACCATCCTGCCACGAACTAACCAGAATAACTAATAATAAGGTAACCGGCTAGCCCAAACAAACAATAATCTAACCGGGGCCTCATAAGCCCGGAAGGTTCAATCAAACACTCAACAGACAACAACCATAACTTGTACCTATACATCCCCCCATAAGACCGATAGATACAGGCGCCAAACAATTATACTGGTGATAGGCAATGCATATGAATGAATGAATGCAATGTAAACCAATAGAACCATACCAACAGAGTGCCATAACGTACCAAGTGTATACATCTCCTCCAACTCAGCAGCTCGCAAAGGCAGGACCTACGGCAACCATCCTTCTCCGGCGTTATGGCTCACGGATGAAGGGGCCCATAGGGGACTCGGGATATCCATATGCACTGTCTGGTCTCGAACCAGGACTTTTAGTAACCACCATAATCAATCTACTCTGTCCAGTATTGGAGAGATATATAAGTATAATAAGTGCTCGGACTCGAACCTAGACTAAAAGAGTGTAAATCTATAAATTTATTATCCGAGATCGAGTTCGGGACTAAATCAGCATAATAATGTAGAAAGGGTCGGAATCTCCCTCGATCAAAGTAAATAGTAGTAGTGAAAGAGTGGATTAATAAAGGATCGGAATCAACCTCGGTCAAATTCCCAAATTTCACATTTAGTTTCAAAAGCTCATAATTCATTAAACAAGGTGGTACGATTTTCGTGGTAAAAGAATCTATTTTAAAAGTGAAAAGTGGGAATAAATCCCTTTTTAGAAAACAATAGTAAAATCAAGGTTTTAATTGGAATCGTACCACTAAATGAGCTTAAATGTGCCTAAAAGTATGCATGCCGTCACTATTATCCAAACAATACAACCATAAGTGCCTAAGCGTCTATAAACTAGAATCATGTCCCCTTTAAGGATAAAATACTCACCTGGTATCCAAATGGTATCGTAACCACGGCCTTGGGCCCATTAATATATAATAAATAGGATAAAGCATCATAACTCGAGAAACTACGATAAACAAAGGCATAAGATCGCTAAAAGGATCTAATCAGGGAAATACGGCCCAAATCACTAAGTAATAAGATAAGTTTTATACTAAAGGATCCTTAACGTCAATTTATGGTTAACATGACTATAATCAAGGATAATAGGATTCTATAACCATAACGAGTGTTCTAGGCTAAGGATCGGGTCACTTTTCTATTCTAAATCCCCTAAATAGGTCAAGTCATGAAATTACTAGGTATAAACCTATCCTATAATTCCTACCTAGCCTGCAATCTATACAATACACAATATCATAGAGAAAAGTAGACTGAAGCATACCTCATAGTCGAACCTCAATCTTGAACCATCAGAGAATTAATCGTCTCCACCCCACGATCCCGAAATGAAATCGCACTATCAAAATCATAATTTACACGTTAATAGGAGTAAAATGATACCCATATTGCTATATAATACTATAGGTTAAAATTTGGGTCAAGAACGGGCCCATAGGGTCCACAAATGTGATTCCAAAATTGAATCTGTCAAGAGGTCCCTTGAAGGACAAGGAATGTATGCTCAAAATTTGAGCACAAACGGAGCTCGAATTGAGGCCCAAATCAGCCCACAAAGTTAAAAAATTCAAAAACTAATTTCTAGGAATCTACATGGAAAAGAGCGAAATTTGATGGGGAAAACAATGGAAAATGATCAATAGGTGTTGAATTAACTTACCTTAGCCTCAATGGACGATTTCCCACGCTCCAAGCTCCAATAATGACGGAAAAAGGGTTTTGAATCACAATCTTAGTCGGAAATTATGAAAAACAAAATGGGTATTCGTAGAAAATGAGAAATATGAAGTTATAATCACATAGACAATGATTATACGAGAAAAACGCATCAAAAGGGATTCGGTTTGGGTCTTATACTCAGCGATGGCCGCTAAAGCGTCACTTTGACGGCTAAAGTGTCCTGGTCAAAGGGTCAAAGTACCGCTAAAGAGGTCAAATGGTCGCTTTAGCGGTTGGTCAAACGGTCAACGACCGCTAAAGAGGCCACACCAATACCAGCAACTTCTAAAACTTGTTGTTGACCCTCGGAACTCATCCGGAATCCTATGAACATGAACCAATAGCGCAAATTGATCATAAAATATGTTTTGGATCTAATGAAATCATTGTATTTACAAAAAAATATCGTTTACAATAAATTAACCTCAGGGACCCCTATTAGGCTATTTTAACTAATTTTCGTCTAAACGCTCAAAACAAAATATAAAGGCTTGGGACCCAAACTAACTATGCTAACATCCCAAAATCGATATTTTGGACTCAAAGGCGCCAGAAAAAATCTTCATCCAATATCATTTTGATAAAAAGTGGGGCCCACACCCAATGAGCCATTTTTACCAATTTCCGACCAATAGCCCAAAACGAGTTCGGAAGCCTCGAAATTCGGACCAAGGGTCCTCCTAGCCTAAAATCAACATTTTGGAGCTAACGGCGCTGTCAAAATTCTCATCCGAGGCCATTTACTAGGAGTTTTGGTCCGAGACCAATTCCTTAACAGTGAAAGTTCCAGAACAGAAAAATGAGCCTAAAACCCAAACGAACTGTCCGATAACTGAACCGACAATTTTGGTAAGTCATAAATGACCTGTAGCCACTATGGAAAGACTCAAAATACCGAAACCGTGCGAAAATAGAGAAAATGACCTGGAGGGTCATTACACAAAATCTCCCTCTGGTGTTTTTTTTCCTCTTTTCCGTATGCTTATGTAAAATTCATTATTTTTATTGTTTGTTCCTTAATTTTCTGTAAAATTCAATATGATAAATTGCTAATTACAATTCAAATTCAATTGTCATGATGGGTTTTTTTTTCTCTTTTCTGTAAGCTTATGTAAAATTCGTTATTTTTATTGTTTGTTTCTTAATATTCTGTAAAATTCAATATGATAAATTGTTAATTACAATTCAATTGTCATGATATTTTTGCTATATTTTTGTTGGGCTTAGAAATTTTGGTGGCAGTTTATATTATATATAGAAGAATGTTTGATCTGACTTTGAGAATTTTTTTGTGTAAAGGTTAGGTTTAATGTTCTAATACCTATTTTTGTTGCAGTTTTTGTTCTGTTACTATTTATTATTTTTTCTATTTAATACAAGTGGTAGATGAATGTTCAGTTGAGCTTTGAGAATTTTTTGTGTAAAGGATAGGTTTAATGGCATTATTATTATGATATCTCTATTATCGTATTTTTTTCTTGTAGTTTACAGGTGGTAGATGAACATTCAATTGGGCTTTGAGGAATTTTTGTATAAATATCAGGTTAAATTATATTATTCTGATATCTCGATTATCGTATTGTTTCGTTATTCCATGCCATAGACCAACTGTTGTTTCATAACTATCCAAGTAAGTTGTTCTTTCAAATTGTTTGATAATTTATGAGCGGATTTATGGGTGTTAAAGGTGGTGATCAGAGTTCCTTGTTGGGAAAAGTTGGGTCACACCTGCCGGCGTTGGAAGTGAATGACTTGCCGTTATCCTAAATATTTGTGTTCTTGCAAGAACTCCCATCTCTCTCCCTAGCAGCAACTAATTTCCTCTTCTTGACAATATTGAATTGGACCGAGATGATGAATTGTTTGCTATTACTGGGGTGTCACAAAGAATTTAGATCTGATCAATTTTAAGAATCTTGGACTATCATGATTCATGAGATTGCTTCATTTGTGGAACATCAAAAGAAGATTGTAGGGGAGGGTCTCCTTCCTTTTTTTTCTTAATGAATATTTGCTTAATTTTTCAAATTGTTGTTTAATTTTTGTTGCATGTTGGGTACCAAATCCTTTTAGGGTTATCTTCGACTTCTACTTTTCTTCTTATTTTGATTTTGATTTAAGTCGTCTTATTGCATTCATTATCATATTTATTATTTTTGTCTTTCTTTATTCCTTTAAATTTAAAAATTATATATGAATTATATATAATCAACAATTAATAATGGATTCTGCTCTTTTGATAATTTATTTTGTTTCTCGTTCAGTTAGAAAATTTCTTACTAAGCAAATATGTTGCCGCCGAATGAAGAAGTTGTCAGTAGTTACAGTCCTAGTAAGAGTTCCCCTAGGCGCCGAAGCCCTTCACCACGTGGTCGCAGCTAGCCGGTCTCCATATTGCGGCCGAGATGAAGCCCCATATGTTAATGGGTAAAGTCTCTATTTGCATATTTATTGATGAGATATGAATTGTTCATCAATATGTGAATTATTCTTCAAACTCTATTTATGTTGTTCTCATTGTTGGAGGCCACATATTTGACCGAAAACCAGAAGCAGTATCTAGAGGCAAGTGCTGCTTTGAGAGGCAGCTGTCTGAGATTACTAGGATGTTGCTCTGGAAAACATTTGAGGATGGTTCACTGATCATTGAGAAAGAAGAATTTTTCTTGGGGGTGTAATAGAAGGCTGCTGTTGGCCAAGGTGATGTTATTGCGACATAATGAATTATGTGGGATATTTCAGAGGAAATTAAGCCATTAATAGTATATGGCAACTAAGTGAAAATTCAACAGGTCTTGTCAGATTTGTTGCTGGACATATTACCGTATGTACCATCACTGACAGTGCGTATCCAACTTCGACCAAGTATAAGCAAATATCTGATTCGTGCATATTGAATTCAGGTACATTCTGTAATTTTCTCTTTTTTTTGTTTAATTTAATTGCTCCCCTGGCAGATGATTTATATTAATAGGTTAATCTCACGTGTCATCACTAAACTTTACTCCTGTATTTGTAAAGTCACAATTTTTTTTAATGTTATGGGGTGGAATATCAGTAATTTTTACCATGGACAAAATAAAAATCATTCCAGATTGAAATGGTTATCTGTATATATGTTGCTAGTAAGGAATTTTTAAGTTGTGATTTCACTCTAAGGCACAAGCGAGGATTGATTTTTCTTTGGTGATGGGGAAAGGAATACTGTCATGGAGTAAAGGATGAACTGAAGGTTGGCGGCATGGTTATTTTGCAGTTATTTTGGAGGAGATGATGTTGTAGGGAAGGTTAGGATTCGGGTTAGCAGGTGTGGGAAGAAGACTAGGTATTCCACTTTTTCTTTTCTTATTTCATTTTCTGTTTTCATTTTATTTTTATGGATTTTATTATTTTCTTAATGCTTCAGTTCAATTGCGGAGCTGGTGTGCAAATTTTTGTCTCAGTTGTGTTAAGGTGTGCATAAGTAAAAATACATTCATAATAGTTAACATTTAACCTCTGTACACTACATAATTTTCCGCGAAAAGTGTGCACCGAACTACCCTTCGCCTAAGGTGGTCTCGCCCATGATTCCGTTTACTGAATTGGAAAATAAGGGCAAATGTGTGTCAGTTTGTAACAGCGAGGGAGTGGTTGACTCCAATTATTAACAATCTCGTAACTTATAGTACGTGTGAGATCAAGTTGATGTCGGCAAAAGTCCTTAATGTGCAAGCGTTAAAGAAGTATTTGAGCATACAAGGTTAAGATTATAAGTGTACAAAGGTATTCCATAGAATTGAAAAAGATTAGATCTAAATGTCAAAGTCAAAGGCATCAGCTGGGTGATGCCTAAAACAACTCTGGAATTACTTAGCAGTTGGAAGGGAAATGGAAACAGAGGAAGGAAGGAGATCTGGTGGAAAACTATTCCAGCATGCATATGGTGGACTCTATGGAAGAAAGAAATGCTATTTATCGGAAACAGACTCTCTACTTCTCTTGAGGTAGTGGTATGGACTGCGTACACTTTATCCTCCCCAGACCTCACTCTGTGGGAATACACTGGATATGTTGTTAATATATGGTAAGAGGTTTTGGGAGAATTAATATATGATGAATTCATACTCATTATGACTAACGACTATTCTAGAGATTTACGTACAAGCTATGGTGATTCTGTTTAGTAATTACTTGATACTTGTCTTTATTTGGTAATAGTAACATATACAAGCTAGCCGAGGAAGCTGATACATAGACAATCCGATACAATTCTGAGCATCTAGAATGTGACATATTGATTACTGACGTACGCAAAATCTTTTGTAAGTGGTAGCGATATTTAAAGAATAGAATAGATGCAAATATTGGAAAAATGATGAATAATTTTTTTCAATATGAGGGTTTCAAATGTGCTTGAATTATCCAGTTCCAAGTGTATTAATTAAGCATGATAATGAATATAGATTGATTGGTTTGCAATATCTTTTATAGCAAAGGTGTCAGGGGTTCTAACAACATTTACAGGTTTATATTTCTTTTTAGCAAGTTTTTTAGTAGCAGGCATATGGCGTTTAATATTTTACTTAAATAAAAAACTCACTTAGTTGTTGCGTTGGAAATTCAAACTTGGATTAATGAAAAATCAGCGAGGCACTTAACCAGAGAGCCAGTGAGCCCTTTGTGTTGAGAAGTGTCATCTATCTTATAGATATTAAGTATTCGGGATTTTTCATATATATACATATATGTATTAATTAAAAAATTTCGATGAATCGGTGTCGGATGACACCCTAAATATAAGGTGCGTCCGCCCGTGGGTTACAGCCTACAAGTACATGGTTAATTCTTATTTTGGCAAATCTTTCTTTGTTTCATAGTTAGGATTTGGTATCTTTCTTTTTAAATTCTTTATCACCATTAGTTTTTGGGTTCCCCCTTTAATATGTCTAAGTATAATTAGTATTATAAAGTCTCCTACAATTCTATTTAACTAATATTCTACACACATTTTGTTAGGTTTATCAATAACATATCTGCGTGTTTCTTTTCTAATTTTCCTTGGGAACTGTTGAAGGGCAGGTTCTGCAAATTGGTGGATCGATTTCGGGTCAGGTTATACCAAAATAGTTGAATCTTGTGCCAATGTTCTGCAAAAACTTGAATTTCAACGTAATTGTCTCTTTCAACTATGCATGTTTTTAGGTGTTTGGTGCTATTTTCTATTTAAAAGCTGCTACCTTTGTGTTGAGAGGATACTAAGTGAAGAAATTTCATGTAGACCTCTAGATGCAGCGGTGAGTGAAGATGTTGATAGGAAACTAAGTTGATCTACGATTATATGGATGAAAATTGTCTCTAACTTCACGAAAAATAGGACATAATGGAAGAAAAAGATGTATATATATGAGAACAATTAGTTGTAATTGACGTTTGGTCCATGTTAATTTGCTTACTTAGGTCCTATCTTCTGTAGGAGTCTTTTTTTTTTCATGCCATAAATTTGATTTTCTTATCAACATGATTAGTAGAAAAATAAAAATACAAAAAGATGTGAGAGAGTTTATAGAATTTACATATCTACTTTCCTGTTGATTATAGCCTTTGCTACTTATAATTGAAACTTATTTTTTTGATACTAATTTAGGGCACGTGTGTGTCGCGTCAATATAAAAAATTACATACGAAAAGTAATAGAGTATAGTAATATATAGTGTTGCAGTTGAAGTTACAATGTATGCAACATTATATTTATTTAAATGATAAAAATATGTTGTAACTTTAATATATATGACTATAAGCTAATTTTTAACACAATTAATATAAGATAATCTTAATTATTTACCTTGTGAACAATTATACCGAGCTTTTCAATCACATTCTTTTATTAATTATGATTAATAAACTATTATCACCATCATTCATGTAATAATTTAGTGACTTGATATCTTAGACAAACTTAAATTAAAAATCATTTTTCTCCAATCTTAGCTCCCTGTGACAATCAAACGACCCAAGCTTCAGGGCTCGGGCAAGTTTGATCCTTCAACTTCGAACACGATTCAACATTTCTTAACAATAGGTTTGATTCAAACACAGGAGAACAATATATTATTTTTGGAAATAATAGTTCTCAAAACCATAAACTAACAAATTCTAACAATATGTTACAACAATAAATAATCTATAAAATAATAAATAATATATAATACATTAAATATGAAATTTCTATAGCAACTTAGTTATCATGAGCTACTTACATTCCACTATATATGTATTCTCAATCCGTGTTCTTGTCAATTCTAGGCACCTCGATTTGTACTTCATAGGTGATGCCAATTTTCTTCTACTCTTCAGTTATGTTCTGTCTAAATACATCTTTAGAGTTTTCGATATATGTTTTATTAGCAAAATTAATGCATAGACAATGCAGTCATGCTCTAAACTTTGCAGTATATTGAGTTTTTGATGAGCGCACTACAAGAAGGAATAGAATTGAGTGCAAAGTGAAAAAATAATTTATAACAATTCTATGATTAAAAAAAAGGAAATATTAATTGTGATTATTTAGTAATTAATTTATAGACATAGACATCAATCAACATTTCAGTTCAGGCATTAGCACATGAACATCAAAATAATAATATCTACCTTGAATTTTACTGAAATATCTATTTTAGAAATTTCTTTGATCAAATCACAGTAAAATTTGCTAGAAAAAAGAGGAAGAAGCTGAAAAATAAAAGTTCTATTTTTCAATCCAACATAAAATATATGCAAAATAAAAAACTTGATTTTAGATGTACTATCAATTAATTATGATTAAGTGATGGGTATGTATATTCAAACACATGTCACATATTTAGTGTAGGAAACTCAATGAGAATAACTTTTACCTTGTGGACGAATCCAACCGAATAATTTTAGAGTTGGATCTAATTTCGGACCCTTTAAAAAGATAATTCGTCGCTTATAGCTATCCAAAATTTTCTTCTCAGCAAAACACGATGAATGCAACCAAAAATAAGAAATCTTTGAGAAATAAAAAACTATTTATTTGGTCAAAATTTACATAGAAAATAGATATCAAAAACTCATGAGAAGATCGAGAATAATGATACTACAATATGAATGGTAAAAGAAAAATCAAAGACACAACAATTCTTGTTGAAGATGAGGTAACTGTAGACTCTAATCATTTGATACAAGGGACAACGGATAACTTATCCCTTGTTTGATTGGAATAAAATGCATGGAATAACTCATCCTGATATTAATTATCTCAAGATTACAGTGTTATTTTTATCCCACCTCGAGGATGGAATAACTAATCTCAGGATAATTAATCTCGGAATAACTTTTTTTTCAACCAAACGACCCCAAATACTATAACTCTTCGTAAGTTTCTTCTTCCAAAACCAATTCTTATGATATTCCTACTATATTATTATAATTCCTATTTTATCTTCCTCTCTGCTTTCCTCTTTTATCTCCTTTTACCTTTTTCCATGTACATAGTTGTTCTGGTTACTGGTTAGTATTTGTTCTATCTGTTGGTTTAAATAGGTTGGTTAAGTAGATGTTTATTAGTCGGTAATAGTTTACACTCCTATGTTGTGATCATTTTTTGGTTAATATACATAATTTACATCCTCATATGTTGAATAATATGCATCCTTAATATACATCCTCATACGTTGAATAAAATTTACTTCTTACCATATATTTTAGAAATCCTTAATTATTAATGTTTCTAATATCACTTATCATATATTTTAGAATTCCTTAATTATTAATTATTAATTATTAATTTTCTTAATATACCTCTTGCCATATATTTTAAGACTTTTTAATTTTAAATATTATAAAAAGAATTAATTAATATAATTGAAGAAAATAAGTGAAAAGACAATTTATCTATTACGAAGATTTTAAGTGGGAAAAAAGTTCAAACAAAGGGGCAAAAACTACTTTTAATGAAAGGATCCGCATTAAAAGGTAAATTTTTGAAGTGTATTTATAGTTGACTTCAAATTGTACATTTAAAAGGATCCCCTATAATTTAGACTTCCTTTCCAGACACGTTAGATTTAAAAATCTTTATATTACGTAATAATTTTTTAAGTAGATGTTAAAAATGACAGTTTTGTTAATTAAGAGCAAAAAATTCAAATCACATGTATAAGGATCTTCACACTTTTAATAAAACTCAATTCGACGATGATATCAAATAATCAAATTTATGTCAATTAGGCCGACACCACCTATTGAAATACTCCATACAAAAATGCATCAGATGTAATGGCAAACGTAGGATTGATAATTTTGTATTTTCAGATGCAATATAGAAATATATACAGGAATACACGCACATACACACACAGATAGACATATATTACAAAGCATAAAAGGAAGCAATGAGTTTTGATAATTTTAACATGTTGAATAACCTGTTAAGAAGTCACAAAATATTGTATAATAGATTTAACAATTAATGTGTAAGACATTGTGACATACCAAAAAAAAAAAAAAAAAAGAAGATACATCTACTCCATAGAGGGTCGGGACAATAAAAATCAAGAGCAATTTGTATTTACTCTCATCGTGATCATCAGAAGGTGTAGAACACCACAATGGCTTAGCCGTGTCACCACCTGAAATTCCGACCACCTTAGTATGAGAAAAGAAGCAAACAAAAGATGAGGTATTACGAGAGAAAAGAAGAAGAAAGAACGTAAGAAAATATTTAATATAAAGAGTGTGTTAGACTTCGTAGAAACATTAAGATATGACCTACAATATCATAGATAATAAATTATTGACAATATTATTTACATATATATCCAATAGAAATTTGTAGAGTAAAATCAAACTTGCTGCAAAAGATGAAGAAAAATACACATTTGTTGGAACATTAAAATTTTCGTACCAATTTGTTAGTAGCTTCAACGCTGACACACGTGTATTTCAAATTGATGTTACTGAATGTTTTACACCTGTAACGGATTGTAAGTGATCTAATAATACAAAAATCAAACGTAAAAGATTATATAAAAATTAAACTCAAAAAGGAAAAAAAAAAAAAACATGTAAAAACAATTTCTTGAGGAACATGAGAGACTTACTGCAATTGTTGGCTGAAGTGGCAGTCCGGCGGAGTGGATGCAGGAGGGTTTTGATTTTTTTTTTTTTATCGGATGATGATAATGAATACAAGAAGACGACTTGAATCAAAACAAAAATAAGTAAACCTAAAACCAAAAGAAGCTATGTTTGTATGTAGAAGATGTACAATTAAAAAGAATTGTAGAATTCTTTTTTACATGTAAGGTATTATATGACTACACCCAACAAAAAACAATGTCACATTAAACGTTTTCTTTTCTAATATTTTTAAATAACAGATTAAAACAATTTTTAAAAAAAATTAGAAGTAGTAAGAAATTGTGAAAAGTTTGAAAGGTGGGATTCATTCAAGAAATTTTTCAAGTTACGAGAAGAAAAAAGTTGTCCAAAATTAAAACAATAACAAAAATAGGACTTCTTACCTAGTTCAAATAAGGAAGGATATAAATAATTAAATTTTAATTGATTTCAAAATTTGAAAAATATAGAAAAATTGTAAAAAGATGATTTTGTCTATTGTAGAGTCTTTTAATGAAGGACAAAAAGTTCAAACAATATTTCTAAGGCCCTTCACACTTTTAATATATTAGGGATAGGGATTAGGGATAGGGATAGAGATAGGGATGAGGGATAGAGATTAGAAATTAGAGATTAGAGATTAGAGATGTTTGACATGTTTTATGTTATATTCCAGCAGATCTTTAGTGGCTAAATTTATCTATATCTATACTATATTAAAAGTGTGAAGGGTCTTATAAATGTTGTTTGAACTTTTTACCCTTCTTTAAAAGACTCTACTTTAAACAAAATCGTCTTTTTACAATGTCCCTAATAATATTTAATCAATAATTAAATATTTAGGACGTCAAACCCAACTAAAATCGAATTCTTATTTTTCCTCTTTTTTTAATAAAAGGAAAGCAAAAGTCTATCAAGAACTAAAAAGGTACAGTACGTCTTTAAACAATAGACAAAAGCTAAAACTCTTATTTACCATATAGCTAATTAAATAACTAATTATTGTATTCATTTTTACTATTTAAACAAATATCATATTTAGTGTAACGTTTAAATTCATTAAAGTGAGGTACACGCGCGAGGCGCGTACACCTAAACTAGTTAAAACAAAAATAAGGCAAATCTTCCAAACAAAATGAAACAAACAGAAACTAAAAGTAAAGTATAGGTTTTATAGAGATTTGCCTAATAATCTTTTAATTAATTGAAACACTCAAAATATTTACATAGAAATAGAGTCATCATAAACATTAACTTCATGATATCAATTTAGGTTCAAACATTATTTGACATATTTTGGCAATATAATAATTCTTTATATGGATTTAAATTCTGAAATAATATAGACATTATTATATTGACAACAAAATGTTTTTTAAAATTAAAAAGTCTTAAAATATATGGTATAAAAAAAATATATTGTAAGAATTGTAAGGCTTTCTCTCATCAAATCTCACCTTTATCTCTAATGTTGATCGGATGGAGCAAAAAACAATTAGAAACATTAGAAAATGGGAGCATGTATAAAGTTACAATATCATACTAATGAAACATCTCATCAAAACAGTCCTTACTAGATTACAGCAAAAGCACGTCAGTTTCCACTAGCTGAGGGGTATGGTGTGCATTGGTTGGTTTGGTTTTATTTTATGTGTTATCGGTTTGCTTTATTGATTTTCGATTTCTTAATATGCTAAATCAATAATTAAATCAATAAGATATTTTTTATCGATTTTCAATTTATCAATTTTTGGTCTTTAACGATTTGATTTCGATTTAACTGATAAGAAAATGCACATAAAACAAAGGAAAAATTATGCAAAATATCCATTGGAATAAATTTTTACACAAAAGATAATCCACTTTCTTTTTTTTTACTTTAAATGTTCGAATGACAGTCGTTTTTACCAAATATAGCCTCTCAGCTAAATTATTTACAACAAAATTGGCATGTCGATTGATGCCTATTCTTTACGGTGCCACTATTAGGCCATTTGGCCAATTGCTTTCTAATTTTTTTTAAAAAAACTTTTTAATTTTTTTTTTTGATGCGCTATTTTAAAAAAAAAATAAAAAAATTCATTTTTTAAATTTTTTTTGTTGCTCTTTTTTTTTAAAACCTTTTTTTTTTTCTAATTGTTTTACTTCTTATATTTATGTTGTCTTATTATTTTTTGTTGTAATTTTATATATTAACGTGGGAACGCATGATAGTCAAATAAATATCGATATTGATAGATTACATAATTATTTATATAATATCGATACACGATTATGCACCATTTATACAATGTCGATATATTACATACTTATTTATATAACATCGATACACATTTATACATACATGTTATATACTATTTAGACAATATTGATACACGCTTATACACCATTTATATAATGTCAATACATTACATAACAATTTATACAATATCAATAAATATTTATACACATTTATACAATATTGATATATTATATATACACTACATAACTATTTGTACATCATATATACATGTTTATACGTCATTTATACAATATCGATACACGTTTATACATTATTTATACAATATCGATACATTACATATACACTATATAACTATTTATGCAATATCGATACATTACATATACTCTACATAACTATTTGTACATCATATATACATGCTTATACACTATTTATATAATATTGATACATTAAAAAAATTATACGAAAAAAGTTTGAAAAACAAATTATAAAGAAAAACGCAGCAAAAAAAAAAGTTTTTTTTTTTTAAAAACAATTGCTGCAAAAAGAAAAGGAAAAGGGAAAAAATGGCCTAAGGGCTATTTTTGTTGTAAATAAAAACTTGGCTATTTTTGTTGTAAACTATTTATTTTTTTATAATTGAAATTTTTCCTAAAACAAATATATGACTTCTCCAACAATTTGGTGCTACAGGTCAATAATGCAATTTTATAGAATGCTCATAAAATAGAATAGGTTTTGTAGAAACTAAGTGAAGGGCTGAAGGCAATTAATAAGCACTAATAAGTAATATATATATAAGGGTTTTCAGTTTACCCAATAACCCAATATTAAAAGGGAAAATTTTATTTATATACAAAAAAGTAAAAAGTTTACAAAAAAAGTAGCTCATTTTCTATTTACAGAAAAAAGGAAAAATTACACAATATAGATAAAAAGGGTCTTTAATTATCTATCATGGTTAATGTTTAAAATAATTATCTGACATAGTCAAAAGTTAGTTAAAGAACTATTATTTAAGTGGGCCCTCATATACAAATATAATAACTTGTATATCATACAATTAATCTCTCTCATATAATTAGCTTAAATTTTGGCTGACTTAATTGAGTACTTAATTTTATTTTTTGATTTAATTTTTAAAATTGGCCACTTTATTTGATTTTTCTCTCTCTTCTTAAATTTTTCATTTATTTGATTTTTCTCTCTCTTCTTAAATTTTTCACCATCTTCTTCAATCTTTTTCCTTGAAAAGTAGAAACTTTTGGTAGGTTTTGTTATATTGAATCTTAAATAATATATTTCTGTGATTTGCCCAAAGATTTATTAAATCAAAAAATGTTTCTTCAATTTTTTTCTTCCAATTCATTCGAAAAAAAGGTTTCAATACGTACTCAATATGTATATATATATATATATATATAATCTTCTTTTTCTGTTAGTTACATACAAGTATGTATACCGTGTCAATTTTTTTTATGTATACAAATAACCGTCATATATAATTAGACAGTTGTCATGTGTTGGCATATACATATATATACACATATAAAATATACATATAAGTTGTATAATCAGTTTTTGGTTTGTATAAAATATACTGGTTCATATTTTATACATTACATATAGGTATACAACTATCACGTGTTTGTATATAACTAAATTGTATATTTTTGAGGTTGGTTTGTGTAAACTATGTTTGTTCTTTAATTAGACATTAGGTATATCTCAGTTTGTATAATTTATTATTGATATTTTTTAAAAACTAAAGAAAAAGAAAAAAAGTTTCAAGGATTCTCACTCCAAAGGGGGGAACAACGACGTTGTGAATGACTCGAAGGTATTTTGTATATATCCAAATGTATGTTCGTATGAATGTATATACAATAGCTATATGTATGTTTATATATCTTTTTTTTCTGTTAGTTACACACAAGTATGTATACCATGTCAATTTTTTAATGTATACAAATAAGTGTCATATACAATTAGACAATTGTCATGTGTTGGTATATACATATATAAAATATACATATAAGTTGTATAATCAGTTTTTGATTTGTATAAAATATGTTGGTTCATATTTTATACATTACATAGAAGTGTACAACTATCATGTGTTTGTATATATAACTCAAAGGTATTTTGTATAAATTATATTTATTCATAAAGTGAATTTGTTTGTATATTTCTACCAGTGTGTTTGTATTTTTATATTTATTTTGTTATATTTCTTTGACATACATTTTGAATTTGTATACATTTATACATTTGAATTTGTATATGTATACATATAATCTGAATTTATATCCATTTTATACTTTTGAATTTGTATCAATTCGTATTTATCTTGAAGCTATGAGTTGTACGCGTTTGTATTTGTATTTGAATGTTAAATTCAGAGCTAATTTTTATTTGTATCAATTCTACATTTGTATTTCTAGTCATAGCTAATTTTCGTAGATATTACATTGAAATTATATTTTAAATTCTGAAACCCTACGAAAAATTCAGAGGATTTTTAGTTTGAATTCTATTTATGTATTTCAAAAAGTAAAAGGTAAGCTATAACAGTCCATATGAAAAAGGAAGAAACAAAAAATTTGAAAAAGATATGTTGGAGAGAATAAAGGAAGTGAATCACTCCCCTTTTCTTTTTTATCTCTAAACATAAATGAAATAGTAATAAAATTTGTTAGTTAATATTTGTATATTAGAGTCCTAAATATACTTAATCCCTAACTAAAATCTATAAAATATAATTATTAAAACTTAGACTAAGAAGTTAGTTAAGAGGGGTATAAGTTGGTTATATGTGTAGTTAAGAGGGGTACAAGTTGGCTATATGTGAAGTTTTGCCCAAAAAAAATAGTCAAAAAGGGTCATGGGCTCAACAGAGCTCAAATAGGCCCAAGGCCATTTGGCCATTTTTGCTTCTTAAATTACATAGCATAGATAAAAAGATTCATTAATTATCTACAATGGTTAATATTTAAAATAATTACCTGACATAGTCAAAAGTTAGTTAAAGAACTATTATTTAAGTGACCCTCATATACAAATATGATAGCTTGTATAACATGCAATTAATCTCTCTCATCTAATTAGCTTAAATTTTGGCTGACTTAATTGAGCACTTAATTTTATTTTTTGATTTAATTTTGAAAATTGGCCACTTTTCAGAATATGTACTAATCTATACATATCTTTTCCCATTTATTTGATTTTTCTCTCTCTTCATACCTCTCTCTTCTTAAATTTTCCATCATCTTCTTCAAATTTTTTTCTTGAAAAGTAGAAACTATTGGTAGGTTTTGTTATATTGACTCTTAAATAGTATATTTTGTGATTTGCCCAAAGATTAATTATAGTATATATATATATATATATATATATATATATATATATATATATATATATATATTGGTTAGTTACACACAAGTATGCATACCATGTCAATTTTTTGATGTATAAATGTATACAACTAACCGTCATATACAATTTGAAAGTTGTCATGTGTTGGCATATACATACATACATACAAACATACATATATATATATATATATATATATATATATATATATATTTACACATATAAAATATATATATAAGTTGTATAATCAGTTTTTGATTTGTATAAAATATGTTGGATCATATTTTATACATTACATATAGGTATACAACTATCATGTGTTTGTATATAACTAAATTGTATATTTTGAAGTTGGTTTGTATAAACTGTGTTTTTCTTCTATTAGACATGAGGTATATCTCAGTTTGTATAATCTGTTATTGGTCTTTTGTATAAACTAAAGGAAAAGGAAAAAGGTCCAAGAATTCTCACTCTAGAGGGGGAGAGCAACGACGTTGAATGACTCGAAGGCGTTTTGTATATATCCAATTGTATATTCGTATGGATGTATATTTAATAGATATACGTATGTCTATACATCTTTTTTCTGTTAGTTACACACAAGTGTGTATACCATGTCAATTTTTTGATGTGTATATATATATATGCAAATAACTGTCATATACAATTAGATAGTTGTCATACCTTGGTATATACAGATATATATATATATAAAAAATATATATAAGTTGTATAATCAGTTTTTGATTTGTATAAAATATGTTGGTTCATATTTTATACATTACATATAGGTATATAACTATCATGTGTTTGTATATAACTCAAAGGTATTTTGTATAAATTATATTTAGTCATAAAGTGATTTTTTTTGTATATTTCTATTAGTGCATTTGTATTTTTTGTATTTATTTTGATATATTTCTTTCACCTACGTTTTGAATTTGTATACATTTATACATTTGAGTTTGTATATTTATACATATAATCTGAATTTATATCCATTTTATACATTTGAATTTATATCAATGTGTATTTATCTTGAAGATATGAGTTGTAAGCGTTTGTATTTGTATTTGAATGTTAAATTCGAAGCTAATTTTCATTTGTATCAATTCTACATTTGTATTTCTTTTCATAGCTAATTTTTGTGGATAAATACATTGAATATACAAATTCATTGAAATTATATTTTAAATTCTGAAGACATACAAAGAAATCAGAGGAATTTTAGTTTGAATTCTATTTTTGTATTTCGAAAATTAAAATGTAATCTATAACAGTCCATATGGAAAGGAAGAAACAAAAGATTTGAAAAAGATATGTTGGAGAGAATAAAGGAAGTGAATCACTCCCTTTCCTTTTTTATCTCTAAACATAAATGAAATAGTAATAAAATCTGTTAGTTAATATTTGTATATTAGAGTCCTAAATACATTTAATATCTAACTAAAATCTATAAAATGTAATTATTAAAAACTTAAACTAAGAAGTTAGTTAAAAGGGGTATAAGTCAACTATATGTGAAGTTTTGCCTTTTTTATTCAGCGTTATTTTTTTTTAAAAAAAAATCTTGTTTTTTTTTTGTTGCGAAAAAAACTTTTTCCCTTTTTTTCAAAACTTTTTCCATGCAATTTTTTTATGTATCAATATTGTATAAATGGTGTATAAACATGTATCTATGATGTACAAATAGTTATATAGTGTATATTTAATGTATTGATATTGTATAAATAGTATATAAACGTGTATCAATATTGTATAAATGACGTACAAGCATGTATATATGATGTACAAATAGTTATGTAGTGTATATGTAATATGTCGATATTGTATAAATGTGTATAAACACGTATCGATGATATATAGATAGTTATGTAATGTATCAACATTGTATAAATGGTGTATAAGCATGTATCAATATTATATAAATATATATAAATGTTTATCAATATTGTCTAAATAGGTATGCAATATATCGACATTATATAAATGGTGTATAATAGTGTATCAATATTGTATAAATAATTATGTAATGTATCGATATCTATATTTATTTGACTATCATGTATTTCCACCTTAATAAATAAAAGTATAAATGAAAGATAATAGAACAATATAAATATTCATTTTTTCCACAAAAGAAATGAAACAACTAGAAAAGAAACAATATTTTATAAAAAAAGCAACAAAAAAAATTTGTTTAAACAGTGAAAAAGTTTTTTTTTTTTTAAAAATAAATAGCACAACAAAAAAAATAAATTTAAATTTTTTTTTTTAAAAAAAATTAGAAATGGCCAAATGGCCTAACAGAATAGGAAACCAGTGATTTTGGTAAAAGAATTGTCGGCTGCTATGATTGTTGTAAATAATTTAGCTGAGCGGCTAGTTTTGGTAATAATTATGGCCGAATGGCCATTTTAGGTTTAAAAAAAAAAGTGGGTTAGTTTTTGTACAAAAAAATTTTCCAGCAGACATTTTGAGTAATTTTTCCTAAATACTAAAATCGAACCGATAAACTGATAAATTTTTTTATAAAATCATTAAAAAATCTCTAACCCGAAAACCCAATAGCAATAAATCAACATCTTTTTTTATTCGATTTATTGATCGATTTGGTTTTTGCACACCCCTACTGTATTTTTTCTTTAATTATGCAAAAAAGAAAATGATTTGGGAGTCCTTAACTTTTTTATTAATTCTTTGTTGGAGAAATTTTTTTGTATTGCTATAAATTGAGGACTAATTTTTCTTATAAATAATAGAATAGTATATACACAATATAGTCGTTAAAAAGTTTTGTTTGTGGGATTATTCTCTCAATAGGCTTTCTGTTTTTAATATTAGTTTTTTCAATATGTAGGTCACTTCACCAAACCATATTAAATATTATGCGTCTTTTTGTAGATTTTTTGTCATCTGATTTTTTGCCGCCAATATTTGTCAGTGTTAGCTTTCGCTTGACGTCATGTTATTTCGATCCAACATTTTTAGCAACTAGAATTAGCTCTTAACTTCAATTGTAGAATAAACAAAGCGTAAATTTTTGGTACAATAGACAATACCTATTTGAGA
The DNA here is from genome assembly GCA_031232105.1 of Capsicum rhomboideum. Classification (NCBI taxonomy): domain Eukaryota; kingdom Viridiplantae; phylum Streptophyta; class Magnoliopsida; order Solanales; family Solanaceae; genus Capsicum; species Capsicum rhomboideum. The sequence goes on from CP124716.1 coordinate 36,509,688, forward strand.
TATAATATTTATTTATCATTTAAATAGATATAGCATTTATTTTAACATCAATGGTTATGTTTTAATAATTTTCTTCTTTGTGTATATAATTTTATTGATTGACGTGAGACATACGTGCAATGCACTTACCCTAAACTAGTGTTTAGTAATATTGGTCTTTCCCATTTTAAACCTGACCTCCAAAGTACTACCACACATCATCACAGTGATAAAGGAACAAACACAATGCGACATACTTTAACCCCCATAATATTTTCCAAAAATGATCCAATAATTCATGAAATTTTTACATTTAACGTGCCTACAACATTCTAGAAATCGAAAATAATTGTGTTCATGTTGCACTACAATAAAATATATCTATAGCTATGAAATCTAAGCTATAAATTCAAAAATTATAGCTATTAACTAATAATAGCCACAAAAATTTAAATTTCATAGCTATTTATAAATTCGTAAAATTTCTTAATTACAAAAATCAAACTGACGAAGCTAATTTCTCATTTTTGCTACAATAACTAACATTCATGACAGTAATTGCCTAAATAGTTACAATTTTATTGCTACAATAAATTTTTGTAGATGATCATAAGTTTTTGCCACACGATAAAAATTATAGTAGCAATAGTAATTTTTTAGCCACAACAAAATATTATAGCTAAATAATTATTTTTGCTTCTAGTTGTAAAAAATTGTGGCAATAGTTATCTTGTAGCCACAATAAACTATTTGAAATAAAATATTGTAGCTAAATAATTTTTCTTGCTTCAAGTTGTAAAAATTATGGAAATAGTTAAATGATATAGCCACGTATTTTTTGTTATAGTAAAATTTCGTAGCTAACTATTATTTTTTGCCGCGGACTAAAATTTATTGTAGTAGTATGTAGAAACCTTTCAGCTACAATAAATATAAGAATAAAATATTATGGCTAAATAAATATTTTTACTTCAAGCTATAAAAATTTATTGCAAGAATCAAATTATATAGACATAGAATTTTTGCACGGTAAAATCTCGTAGCTAATTATTAATTTTTGTCATGTGCTGTAATTTGTTGTAGCAATAGTGACCTTTTAGCCGTGAAAAAAGGTTATTAAAGCAAAATATTATAGCTAAATAACTGTTTTTGCTTTGAGTACTAAAATTTCGTAGCAATAGTTGACTTAATAATAACCATAATTATTTGTCATGACGAAATAATTTAGTCATAAATTTATTACTGTGATTAAATTTTATAGATAGTAAATTTTTTTACCACGAACTGTAATTTGCTATAGCAATACTAATGTAGTGTAATTAGAGATGTTAACCATTCAATTCGATTCAGTTCTACATGTCTACTTGTGAATTTCAAATATAATTTCAGAAATAAGGTGATTTATCCAATTAATTTAATTAGTTAATTATATCGAACTTAAATAGAATTTCAGTAAGTCTCACAGCCTGATCAAGTGCTTCCAAAATTACTATTTGGCTCAAACTTATTTCAGTAAAACAATATATTTATCGATCTAATGTGATTGGAGGCGTTTACCATTAGATTTAATTCAATTTTGTAGTTTGTAAATCTTAAATATAACTTAGTAAATATCTAATTGTATTTATTTCAATTTACTAATCATATCAAATTTTAACAAAAAATCAATAAGTCTCATTCAACTTTATCCTGGCCAAATATTTTTAGAATTATTATTTGACGCAAACATGATTTTTTAAGACAACGTCTTTATTAATTCAGTATAAATTAGAGGTGCTCATCATTCGACTCGATTAAATTTTATATATATTCCTACTTGTAAGTTTCAAATATAAATTAAATAAATAAGTTTTATAATAACAATTAAATTTCAAATAACAAAATTTAAATACAAAAAAGAAAACAAGTAATCTTCAACAATCTATGTCTAAATATAACATCTAACTATCAACTAACTTCTTAAACTTATCAAGTCCATATATCTTATTACAACATGTTATTTTTGGATGTTAATTATTATTTTTTTTCTAAAAAAAAATAATGTATAATCTGTTATAAATAATATTGATATGTATCATCTTCTAGTGAATGTCTATCAAGATATATTGAGTATATATATCAAAGATCTAGTGAATATCTATCAAGATATATGTCTATCTTTTAGACAAGAATTAGGAGGAATTTCCCCTATAAATAGAGGGGCTCTCTTCATTGTAAATCATCTCTCAACTGAATAATATATTTACTCTCTTCTCTCCATTCTTCTTCTTCTTGCTTTAATATTTCATAACACGTTATCAGCACGAGACTCTACCGTCTCAGATTTAAAGGTTAAGGTATTAATTTTTTTTATTCTGTTTTCATATGGCTAATAATCTTACGAAATGTGAGTTTGTTGCCCTTTAAAGTTCGGGCAAGAACTACATTTCATGGGTGCTGGATGCTGAAATCCACTTAGATGCAATGGGTCTTGGGGACGCCATTAAGAAAGAAAATACAGAATCTAATCAAAATCGTGCTAAGGCTATGATTTTCTTACGTCATGATCTTGATGAAATTCTGAAAATCAAATACCTCACTACTAAGGATCCACTTGTTTTGTGGAATAGCCTAAAAGAAAGGTTTGACCACTTGAAGATGGTCATCCTCCCAAAAGCACGATATGAATGGATGCATCTGAGATTTCAAGACTATAAGTCTGTTCATGAGTACAATTCTGCCATGTTCACAATTTCTTCTCAGTTGAAACTATATGGAGAGACCGTCAATGATGATGATATGATGGAAAAGACACTCTACACCTTTCACGCCTCGAATGTGCTCTTGTAGCAACAATATCGAGAAAAAGGTTTCAAGAAGTATACTAAACTAAGTTCTCATCTTCTCGTGGCTGAACAAAATAATGACTTGTTAATGAAAAATCACGAGAATCGACCTACTGGATCTGCACCATTCCCTGAAGTGAATGAGGTGTATGCCCACCATGCTAAGCGTGGAAAAGGTCGCGGCCCTGGACGTGGTCGTGGTCGTAATGCTCAAGAAAGAAATCCTATTCCTGTTGTTAATCATTCATCAAACAAAAAGCACCATCAAAAGGAAAAAGGAAAAGATGAGAAACGTGGAGCAATTATTTGCATCCGATGTGGTGGAAAAGGACACTATGCAAGTGACTGTCGTGCTCTTAAACATTTGGTTGAGCTTTATCAAGCCTCACTAAAGAAGAAAGAGAAAAATCCTGAGGCTAATTTTAACTCTGAAAATCATGTTGCCATCACATGTTTGGATGTAGCAGATTTCTTCGAGCACCCTGAAGGAAAGATTGATCACTTGATTGGTGATGGTTCCGTGACCATGGAAGAATGAACAATTTCTTAATTTTTTTTGGTAGTAATTAGTAAATAAAAGATCATGTAAAAATAGTTGTTTGCATGAGTACTAGTTTTTCTTTGAATTAGTATTGATTGCTTTAGTATATTGTCGCAATTCATCATGAAATTGAGTTCAATTTGATTTTGTTCTGATAAAGACTCCTTAATATTGATCTTCATTATAATATTTTAAGTAGTACCATTAAACTCTTTACTCACTGGAAAGAAGAATAAGAAAAAAAAACGGTACCAACGAATTATATTATTTAATTAATATAAATCATGTAATTTATTATGCTATGTACGCAATTCTTATTTAACAGTGAAATAATATATTTTTGGGATATGATGAATATAGTTTTGTCCTATCCTAAACACTAGAATTTATCAATTTGATCGCCTAGTAGGTCATGTGATAACAAAGTGCCACTGTTATACTAACTTATGTTTAAAATTATTAAAATATTAAGTGCATTATAAACTAGTGTATTGTATAGCCAATATTGAATAGCTATCTGCATAAGCACATAAGTTTGACATACGACGTATAAGTGTCCATTACTTTATTAATTGCTAAGTAAAAGACAATCAATAATTTATTATTTTCCTCTTGGTACAAAGTTTTAATATTTTATGTATATCATTATATTTGAAGATATAGATAATTCTCAAAACAAGTTCTCCAATCATGAAGATATTTGTTTGATTGATTCTGGCACAACACATACGATATTCAAAGACGAGAAATATTTTTCTCATCTAAACATGGGCAAGATAAATGTTACTACGATTTCTGGTAGTGCCAACTTGATTGAAGGCTTCGGAAAAGCCATTATAATCTTGCCGAAGAGAGCTAAACTCATCATAAATAATGCTATGTTTTCTCCTAAGTCTCGGAGAAACTTGTCGAGTTTTAAAGATATCCGTGAAAATGGTTATCATATCAAGACAATTGATGAGATGAATCTTGAATATCTTGGTATCACCAAGAATGTCTCTAGGCAGACATGTGTTATAGAAAAGTTTCCTTCTTTATCTTCTGGCTTGTATTGGACAAAGATTAGTGCAATTAAAGCAAATTCTATAGTAAACCAGAAGTTTACTAATTCCAATTCTTTCGTACTTTGGCATGATCGTTTGGGACATCCTTGATCTATAATGATGAGACGAATTATAGAAAATTCAAATGGGCATCCATTAAAGAACTTGAAGGTTCTTTCAAATGGTGAATTTTCATGTAATGCTTGTTAGCAAGGCAAGTTAATTGTGAGGCCATCACCAACAAAGGTTGGGATTGAGTCCCCCGCATTCTTGGAACGCATACATGGGGATATTTGTAGACCTATTCACCCACCTAGTGGGTCGTTTAGATACTTTATGGTCCTAGTAGATGATTCTTCTAGATGGTCTCATGTGTGCCTATTGTCATCTCGCAACTTGGCATTTGCGAAATTATTGGTACAAATAATACGATAACGGGAACAGTTTCCTGATAATCAGATTAAGTCCATTCGCCTTGATAATGCTGCAAAGTTTTCATCCCAAGCATTTAATGATTATCGATTGGGATAAGAGTTGAACATCCTGTAGCTCATGTTCACACTCAAAATGGCCTTGCTGAGTCATTAATTAAACGTCTGCAGTTGATAGCAAGACCATTGCTTATGAAAACTAGATTGCCCACTTCTGCTTGGGGTCATGCAATTTTGCATGCTGCAATACTTGTTCGTCTTAGACCGACAAATTATCATAAATTTTCTCCGTTGCAATTGATTTTGGGTTAAGAGCCTAATATATCTCATTTGAGAATTTTTGGGTGCGCTGTATTTGTGCCTATTGCACCACCAAATCGCACCAAGATGGGCCCCCAAAGAAGGTTAGGAATTTATGTTGGGTTTGAATCACCCTCCATTATTCGCTATCTTGAACCATTAACGGGAGATATGTTCACTGCTCGATTTGCAGACTGTCGGTTTGATGAGACAGTTTTTCCAAAATTAGGGGGAGAAGATAGTGACATCCAAAGAGAAATTTTGTGGAAAAATCCATCACTATCTCATCTTGATCCACGTGCTTCTATTTGTGAGCAAGAATTACAAAAGATTATTCATCTGCAGAAAATTGTAAATCAAATGCCAGATGCATTCACAGTTTTGAAAAGGATTACCAAATCACATATTCCTATAGAGAATGTCCCAATTCGAATTGATGTCCCTAAAGGACCATCCACTAGTGTCATTAGGGGTGTACATAGGTCGGGTTGGTTTGGTTTTTTACTAAAAAAAAACCAAACCAATCATGTCGGTTTATTAAATTTATAAACCAAATCAAACCAACATAAAATCGGTTTTTTCGGTTTAGGTTTTAGTCGGTTTTTTCGGTTTTTTCGGTTTTTTCGGTTTTTCGGTTTTTCTCGTTTTTTTTTTTTATAATCTTTAGTTTTTACAATTATATTGTGATTGTAGACAATATCAAGTATGGTTTCACTCATGTGCTAGTGGAAAACCACAATTATGGAAAACGAGAAGTGGAAAGGAGGAGCGGAGAACTCTCCGAAAACTAAAAAGTAAGATGAAAAGTGATTGAAGAGTGAAAAGTTTTAGGTTTTAAATTTATATTGGATTTCGGATCATTTAGTTATCAATTAATGGATAAATATTACAACTTAAAGGCCCAAATCTGAATATATATCTACATCTACTTGCTAAATATTAAAAATTAATAAAATTAATTCAAAAAGTATTTAGAAAATAGATTATAATTAATATTTTTTATGTATAAAAAGTTAAAGTTATATATATATATATATATTATGTCGGTTTGGTTTGGGATCGGTTTGACTTTTCTTTGGTTAACACCAAATCAAACCAAGAATGGTCGGGTTTTTTTTTCTAACGCCAAACCAATCAAACCAAACCACAAGTAGGTTTTTTTTCTCGGTTTGGTTTGGTTCGTCGGTTCGGTTTGACTTGGCGGTTTGGTCTGTACACCCCTAAGTGTCATAGCTAATGAGTCCAAAGCACGTCTAAAGCGTGGTAGACCATTGGGTTCTAAGGATCGAAATCCTAGAAAAATAAAAATAAATAGTCAAGATGACACTACGAAAGATCCTCATATGGAAGTTCAAGATTTGAGCAATTTTGATATCCCTGAAGGAATGAATGAGCCTGAGACTCAAGAAAATGAGAAACTATCCATAAATTCAAGTGATGTTGGAACTAGTTTGAATCGATATGAAATAGTGGTGGATTATGTCTTTGCATATAATGTTGCAACAAAAATCATGCAAGATAGTGAGGATCTTGAACCTCAATCTGTCACAGAATGTCGACAACGAAATGATTGGCCAAAATGGCAAGAAGCAATTCAATCAGAGTTGAATTCACTTGTCAAACGTGAAGTTTTTGGACCTATAGCTCAAACACCTAATGGCGTTAAACCTGTTGGCTATAAATGGGTCTTTGTGCGAAAAAGAAATGAGAAAAATGAAATACAAAGGTATAAGGCACGCCTTGTTGCACAAGGGTTTTCACAACGGTCTGGTGTCGATTATGAAGAGACATATTCACCAGTTATGGATGCAATAACGTTGCGTTATCTTATTAGTTTCACTGTCCATGAGAAACTTGAAATGCATTTGATGGATGTGGTTACAGCCTATCTATATGGATCACTAGCTAATGAGATATACATGAAAATTTCCGAAGGATTTAAGATGCCTGAAGCATATATTTCAAAGCCTCGGGAAATGTATTCCATTAGATTTCAAAGATCATTATATGGTTTGAAGCAATCTGGACGCATGTGGTATAACCGTCTTAGTGAGTATTTATCTAAGGAAGATTATACAAATGATGAAATTTGTCCATGTGTTTTTATAAAGAAAACAACATCGGAGTTTGTTGTACTTGCTGTCTATGTTGATGACATAAATTTTATTGGAAATCCAATAGAGCTTCAAAAGGTAATTGATTATTTAAAGAAAGAATTTGAGATGAAAGATCTTGGAAAGACAAAATTATATCTTGGTTTGCAAATCGAGCATTTGACAAACGGTATCTTTATCCATCAATCTGCCTACACAGAAAAGGTGTTGAAAAGATTTTCTATGGATGGAGCACATCCATTAATTACTCCGATGGTTGTTCGATCACTTGAGGTGAATAAGGATCCATTCCGACCTCAAGAAAAGAATGAGGAAATCCTTGGTCCTGAAGTACCACATCTTAGTGCAATTGGTGCACTAATGTATCTTGCAAATACTACAAGGCCTGATATAGCGTTTTCAGCTAATTTGTTAGCAAGGTATAGTTCTGCTCCTACTAGGAGACATCGGAATGGGATCACATATTGCGGTATCTAAAAGGGACTACCGATATGGGCTTATTTTATTCTAATGATTGCAGTCCCGATCTTGTTGGTTATGCTGATGCAGGGTATTTATCTGACCCGCACAAAGCTCGATCCCAAACAGGCTATGTGTTTATATGTAGGGGTACTGTTATATCTTGGAGATCTACAAAGCAGTCTATCGTAGCTACTTCATCGAACCATGCTGAGATAATAGCTATTCATGAAGCTAGTCGAGAGTGTGTGTGGTTGAGATCCATGATACATCTCATTCGAGAAAAATGTGGTTTGAAATGTGACAAAGTACCCACGATTTTATATAAAAATAATGCAGCATGCATAGCACAACTTAAGAGAGGATTCATAAAATGAGATAGAACGAAACACATTTCGCCAAAGCTTTTCTATACACATGAACTCCAAAAGAATGGTGATATTAATGTGCAACAGATTCGTTCAAGTGACAATGTGGCTGATGTATTCACCAAGTCTCTTCCAACTGCAACTTTCAAGAAGATGGTGCACAAGATCGGGATGCAAAGATTCAAGGATGTTCTCATTAGGGGGAGTTAATACACGTTGTACTCTTTTTTCCTTACGAGGTTTTATCCCACTGGGTTTTCCTTGTAAGGTTTTTAATGAGGCAGCCTAAATGCGTATTGTTAGATTTGTGTACTCTTTTTCCTTCACTAGAATTTTTTTCTATTTGAGTTTTTTTTCTAGCAAGGTTTTAACGAGACACATTATCTATTTAGACATTCAAGGGGGAGTGTTATAAATGATATTGATATATATCATCTTATAGTGAATGTCTATCAAGATATATTGAGTATATATCAAAGATCTAGTGAATATCTATCAAGATATGTCTATCTTTTAGAGAAGAATTAGGAGGAATTTCCCCTATAAATAGAGGGGCTCTCTTCATTGTAAATCATCCCTCAACTGAATAATATATTTCCTCTCTTCTCTCCATTCTTCTTCTTCTTGCTTTAATATTTCATAACATAATCGACTTTGTCAAAAATTGTAAAAATATTTATATATGCTAGGTACCTAATTATTTTAAGATAAGTGCTTAATACGTAAGCATCCATTTTAAAAAATATTCATAAGAACTATAATAATTGCACGAGTTATTATGTATATTAGTATTCATATTCGTGGAATGCACGAACATTATTAAATCTGGATTTCATATCTATGTTTACATTCAAATTGAAATAATCATTTGTTGTGGAAGTACAGTTATACTATAATTGATATTTTAATCAGAATTCACGTTGTTGATATAAAAAAAAACTAAATTGACATTTTTTTGAAAGTTTTATCGTAAAATAATATTTAAACTTGAAATTTTATGATGATGACACTTGTCATTATTATAATATTATTTCATTTTCCCCTGTTCTATATGGACAGATTAAATAGAATTTCTGACATTGACAATTTTATTTTATTTTTGAATTTCTATTTTAAACTTGAAATTTTAATTCATATTAAATTCATATAATTTTTATAGTTTTAGTTCAAACAAAATAAAATTATAATTTAAACTTTATATTTTTTTAAATTCAAATTGAAACAATCGAATGTCGTGGAAGTATAGTTCCACCATACTAGGACACCTCACTATGATATTAAAAATAAAAATTAAATTGACATATTTTTTGAAAGTTTTATCTTAAAATAATGTCCAAACTTGAAAATTTACGATGATGACACTTGTCATTATAATATTATTTCACTTCTCATATTCTACGTACAGATTAGAAGAATTTCTAGCATTGGCAATTTATTTTATTTTAATTTTAGATTTCTATTCTAAACTTGAAATTTTAATTCATATAATTCATATTAAATTCATAGAATTTTTATATATTTAATTCAGACAAAAAATTTTAATTCAAAATTCATATCTTTTTTTTTTTAAAAAAAATTCAAATTGAAATAATCGAGTGTTGTAGAAGTGTGGCTCCACCATAATAGGACACTTTGACATGAATTTGAATTCGTGTAGTTGATATTAAAAAGAAAAATAAAATTGACATTTTTTTTGAAATTTTTTATCTTAAATAATTTCAAACTTAAATTTTATGGTAATTTACACTTGTCATCGCAATATTGTTTGCTTGTCCGATTATATATAGATAGACTAGATAGATTTTATTGATATTGAAAGTTTTATTTTAAAATATTTTATTAAAAATTTGATATTTTAAAATATTTTATTAAAAATTTGACATTCTAATCCATATGAATCATTTCAAATTCATATAATATTATATTTCTAATTCAATCTAGATAACAATAATTCAACATTAAGAACAGTCCTAATGTTTAGAATAATATTTATTTCATTTAAATAGATGATTTTTTCCATTAACTTAAGTATAATATATATTTATTATTAACAAAACTAACAATATCATAGAGGATAAAAAGTTGTTGAAAAAGAATATATATTTTAGAATATTATTTATTTCATATAAATAGTTAACTTTTCTATTAACTTAAGTAAAATTTATTAATTTTTACACTTATAGATAATTTTCTATTTCACATTTATTAGTTACAAACTTACATAGTAAGCATTTGTATATAAAGAAAGTAAAAATAAATAAATTATACGTAAAGGAACACAAATTTTACCAAAAATTTCAAAAGACCAAAATTTTCCCCAAATTTTTAAAACCCAATCAAATAACCCTATATCTCCTTCCCACTAACAAACACCTCAGATCTCTCTCCTTCCCCCTTTCCCCGTGCCTCTGTCCGCCCCCCAGCCCTTCCCTTCCCCTTCGCTCCACACTCTTGAAATTTTTATATGTGATATGTTGCTAATTAACTTCTTTTTTTTTTTTTTTTTTTTTTTTTTTTAGGTTCTGCAACATGGAATTTTCCAACTAGATGAGACAAGTTTTTACAATATGAGTATTTATTGAATTGTATATATTTCTTGTTAATGTAAAGGTTATTTTTTTGTTTGTATGAATTTTAGAATTGATATTGAAATTTAAGATCTATATCTACAGGTTTTAAAAAGTCTACAAATTTATTACTTCTTCGGTTGCTTTGTATTTTTTCTTATTTTTGTCGGTTGAAAATTTTAGTAAGACATATATTATTTCTCCTTGAAATTTTATACATATACGTACTTGTATATATGACTGGTTCGTCCTCATTTTGTTGATGCTAAAATACTTTACCATTATTGACAGATATGTTAGTCGAATCAAAGCAAAAGGAACAAACAAGCTAAGTTGCAGTTGAAGATCATGGAAAAAGATAGAAAATATTATGCTATTTTGGATTAATTGCGACTATTTTTTAAATTATAAAATACAATTATATATAACTTAATAATTGTTTTGGAATCTCATAATGGATTCCTAGCTACATTATGTAACTTTTGTGGCTAATAAAGGTTGTAGAAATTTCTTTAATTTGTTGTAATAGAATTATTGAAATATATCTTGGATTTTTTTTCCAGCTACATTATAGAAATTTTTGTGATTAATAATGCTTATGGCAGTATTTTTCAATTTGTAGTAACGAAATTTTAAATTGTGGCTAAACCTATATGTAATTATAAAAAAAATGGCTATACATTTTCACTTTTCATAACAAATAAAAATAATTAGCTACGTGCAAATTTTGTGGCAAAAAGAATGAATTCTTAACCATGTGCAAAAATGTTTGTGGCAAATACTTCAATTTATAGCTCTATATTTTCTAACTTGTAGCTAAATACAAGTATTGTTACCATGAGACTAAAATATAAAATAGCCACAAATTTTAAATTTTCATAGCAAACAAATTAAGTCTTTTGCCACAATAGAGTACGTTGTGGCTACATTATCAAAATTACTATAGATTTTAATTGTCATGGCAAAAGAGAAACTATTTGCTATTTGTATATATTTCATAGCAAGAATTTTTTAACCATCTCGGCTACAACACAATCTTTTTGTAGCTGTAAGTAGTAGTCCTTAGCCACATATCATGTAAGTCTGTAGCTAACTTTTAATTACGCCACTGCTTACTATGAAAAAAAAATTCATGGCTAAAGTGTTTAGCCATGAAGCTTTTCATATTTAACTACAATGTATTTTATAGCTATATATGCATTATTTTGTAGTGTCGGTTTGTTCTTCCCTTTCAATTTCTAATGAACAACATGATCTTAATCTATTATTTGTTCGATTTAGTCAATTTAATACTAAAGTTAATTCTTTAACAATATACTTGGTTCACGAGGTAATTCTACCACCACAAGGCTCAGTTGTCATCCTCTCCTTACTCATGTTGTCCAAGGGATAGAACCCCACACGGTAAAAAGTTTCTTTTTTATACAACTCATAATATGTATCTTTTTTCTGTGCATATATTGATTAAGAACACTACACACACGTGACAATATATTTGAGAAAAACTCAAAGTCATATACCCGTTGTAAATCAATCTTAAGAGACGATTTATAATTGGGAAACATGATTTGTGTGCACATCTACGACCCAATGTTTTGGATTTTTTTTAGGGAAAAGTATAGACCATAACAAACTTAAATCCATAATTAATCTAAATAGCAACAATTTTAATATAACTAGTTTCTACGTACGTGCGTTGCACGAATATCCCTTGTCAGTTATTATAATGGTTACAATAGCTCAATACATTGTGCTGTATGTGGTTACCTCATACGTAAATTTAACATAATTAATTATATATTGTTAAAAATTTTATAAAGTGAGTTTTCTCTCTAGACATCGAGATGGTTTTTTCATTATAAGATCTTATACTACACATTACCCAGTTGACAAAGAGAGAAAACTAAGCAATGAGGCTATGATGCTTATTGCTTATATACAACTCTTAAATTATCAACAATCTTACCCTTGAGCCGTTTCTTATTGACCTTCTGGTTGCTACACCTCGATCAACCATATAGCATGTCCTTACAATGTGATCACAATTGTCATAACTCTTTAACTCAAATTTACAACTGGAATTAGATTTGGAGTGAGATTAACGTATATATTATCGACATAAAATTATTATTAATTAAAAGAGATAAAAGCTTGGCATTGATAAATTTGCAAGCTTTTCTACTTTATTAAATCAAATATACTACGGGCATGCAACAACGTTAGAACTAAATTGCACATAAAAGCTATGACATTACAAAAAATATGATTCATAAATCAAAATGAATTTAACTTTTTACCTTAATCCGTGACCTCCATACACTCCTATCTTATGCACCTGTATAGAAAAGAATAACAAATTTCTGAAACAAATATACTATTGGCATGCAACAATATTAAAACTAAATTGCACATAAACGCTATGATATTGCAAATAACATGATTCATAAATCAAAAAGAATTTTTATTGGCAATTGTTGATTATTTATTCTTCATATATAACCTTTAAAGCTATGAACTAAAAGAAATAAATAAAAACAAAAAAGATGATGATAATGAAAACAAGAAGAAGGTTTGAATCAAAACTAAAATAAGAAGAAAAAGAAAAATATAAGTACGTCTCTTTCTTATAAATTTTGATCCAAGATATTACTGAAATCGAATTATAAATTTTTTTTATATAAGGTTAAATTTTAAGTAATTTATAAGTGCTGAATATTACCTAAATTAAATAACCAAAATCAACTAATATATGTTAGTAAAACCTAAAACACATGTGTAGGAAAAATAAATAAAAATTTTATTCTATTCATTAAGTTTTCCTTTTCTTAAATATTATAATGTTAAATATTAAGTTCTCCTTCTTATTTTTGGCGTGCACAAACATCTATTTCTTCCGTTTTTTCTATAACATGTACTACAATTTTATTCGTAATATTCTACTTATTCTTCTTTTAAATTTTAGGAGTTTTTATTTTATCAGGGTTCTTCGATATATTTTAGGAGTGTTTAATTTCTTTTCATATATTTTAGGAATCCTTAATTTAATTGGATAATAATTGAAGAAAATAGTAAAAAGACAGTTTTGTCTATTGCAGATTCTTTTAATGAAGGACAAATAGTTCAAACAACATTTATAAGGACCTTCACACTTTTAATATAGTATAGATATAGATTATTTTAGATAATAAAAATAGTAATACTTTGATAAAACCCAAATTTCATGAGCTTTTTCCCTTTTTTCCCTATCATCTTTCTTACGTTACCTATTTTATCTCCTACAATTTAGCATTCAACTTCAACACACATTCAAATGATTTCTATTTTCGTATTTATTTTATTATTTTTCTTTCACTCTTCATTCGATTTCATCTAATTTCTTCGATTTCAATTATATTCCGTCAAGATCTGGACATCACCGGAGTTGTCATCAGAGGACATTACTGCTGATTTGACGGAGAGGTTATTGCTAGTTCGTGGTTGTTCTTCGGAGTCTGTGGGTTTGCTATTCGTCGGAGTCGGAGGCGTTTCCAGTGGAGTTGAAACTCATTGGTGGGTTGGATTTCACTGAAAAAGAAAATGAGATTTGTTTGGTCGAAGCTCGGAGCTTCACCATTAATGACGGGTCTCAAGAAAAGAGGATGATAAAGAAATGGATTCTTGTGGTGGTGTAGGTCATCGTAAAAAATAGGGGAAAAGGAAGGTTGGATGCTGTTTAGTGGTGTTGTATATGTATTTGATGTCAATAAAGTCTGAATTTGCAGTTGTATATGTATTTCATAACAAAGAAGTGAATTTGTATATGTATTTCAAAGAATGAAGACAATGTTTTTGATGAGTCTATATGTTGTATATGTATTTGATGTCATAAAAACAGTTATGCATTTTGTACTTGAATAAGGCCTGATTTTGCAATTGTATACGTATTTCAAAACAAATAAATCAATTTATATATGTATTTCAAAGAATGATAACAATGTTTAAAGGGTCTATGTGTTGTATATGTATTTGATAGCATAAAAACAGTTATGAGATACACATTTGAGAACAAAAAAAAAGTTTATATTGGGTAAATACATATCTTATGCAAACGATACATGTATATCAAACAACACATGTTTGTACAACTTGAATCATACAAATACAAATGATACTTGTTTATATACAAATACAAATGATAAATTTTGACATACAAATGCAAATAATTTATATAAAGTGTATTGTTTGATATAAAAAAATATAAAACATAAAACACAAAAAAAAATGAGAAAGAGAAAATATAAAATACAAAGAAGCTAAGAGATGTGACAAAAAAAAAATCGATTCAGACTGGGGATTCTGAGGGAAAAGAAAGCCCTTAGTACATGGGTAGAACTCTCCCATATTCTTTTACGTGATAAAGACGGGTCGAGTTTCAATCCATGTACTAAGAGTTTTCTTTTTCCTAAGAATCCCTAGTCTGCATCGATTTTTTTTTGGAGAGTTCAAGTGAAATGAAGGGTGGATCTATCTTTACCCTTTACTTATGAGGACGGGTCGGGTTTTTGAAGACGGTTTGGGTATGGGTATTAAATGGTTGTTAAGTTGGATGGTTAAGTGGGATGACTGGGTATTAAATGGGATGCTGATGTGGACTGGTCATGTGACAATTTTTTTTCACATGGTGTGCTTAGTGGCACTCCGTTAATGTGAGGGGTATTTTTGAGCTAAAAAATAATAGAGGGGTATTTTTGAGCCAAAAAATAAATAGAGGAGTATTTTTGCTCCATTTCGAATAGTTCAGGGGTAGTTTAGACCTTTTTCCATAAATGGGATGCTGACTGATTACGTGACACTTTTTTTCCACATGGTGTGCTTGGTGGCACTCTGTTAAAGTGAGGGGCATTTTTTAACTAAAACATAAACGGAGGGGTATTTTTGAGCCAAAAAACAAACGGAGGATATTTTGCTCCATTCCAAATAGTTCAGGGGTGGTTTTGACCCTTTTTCGAATGTAAAATACAAAAAAATAATAAAGAGAACAGGAAGAGAAAGAGAAGCTAGAGATAGAAGAGAGAGAAAGAGAGAAAATCAAGGATAAAATCTTTTAATATTTTCTTTGTAATACTTCTATTTGGAAATGAAATCTTCAATTAATTGATAGAAGTGATTTAAGGGGGTTGAAATTATTGTTCCTTTTTTAAGGAGTGGAAGATCACATTCCTTTTTTATCTCAACTACCCCAAAATCAGGGTGTTTACTAATTTGTATATGTAGTTTAACATAAGAAAACGTCCTCAAATATAAATACAAGTTATTTTTTCATGTAATAAGCAACTTGTTGCTACGGCTGTCTTAGTTAAAGGTCCAAGTTTGTTATTTCTGAACTTTTCCCTTTCTTTAATGGAAAAAATTTAGAAATAGCAAACTAAACCCATTAATTAGAAGGCACATAAAACCCTTTTTCTAATTACCCTAAATAGCAACATGTATATGTATTTGATGTGCAAGACAACATCAAATACATATACAAATACAGTTCATTACGTTATTTTTAGATAACAACTTGAGTTTAAAAAGGCAAAAAAAAATTTCAGCTTCCTTAAATCACGTTCATCCCAATTAATTAAAGATTAATTGAAGATTCTATTTCTAAAAAATAGGAAGTTTTTTTAATGAGTTTCAAAATAAAATAAAATAAATTCTATTTCTCTCTCTCTCTCTCTCTCTTTTTTTTCCCTAGTTTTTTCCTTCATTTTTTTTACTGTTTCTTTTTTTTTTCTTTGCATTATTTTTAATTTTCTTTTTTGTTATTTTCTCCCCTTTTTTTCTTTTTTCATTTCTTTTTTTCTTTTTTCTTTTTAAAATTTTTTTTTCTCGTTCTTTTTTTTTTGGTTGTTGTATTTTATATTTATATGTTTTTTATATTTTATATTTATTTATATCAAACTATATATTTTAAATAAATTTATTATTTATATTTGAATAGTTTAGCCGTTAATATGTACAATTTATCATTTGTATTTGTATACAAACAAGTATATGTATTAATTATATTTGCTTGAGTCTAAATATATAAATATGCAATATATCATTTAATACAGATATATCGTTAATATTTGTATGTCAAATTTATCATTTGTATTTGTATATAAACAAGTATCATTTGTATACGTATGGTTCAAGTTGTATAAGCATGTATCATTTGATACAAATGTAACATTTGTATTTGTGTACAAGTGTTCATAGAAAAGAAAAATAACAATTCTTTTTCACTTGTTTAAAAATACAAATGATGCAGTCAACTACAAATTCAAATACAAACAAATGAAATTACAAATATAAAAACAATATGGGGTCAACTTAAAAATGTAAATACAAAATTGTTCTTTAAAAAATACAAGTGTATCGATGAAAATAGAATACAAATACAAATACAAGCAAAATAAAATCACAAAATACAAATACAATGTGCAGTCAACTATAAAATATAAATATAAAACAATTTTTTAAAATACAAGTGTGAATTGTATAAAATATAAATGATAGTGCGAACTATAAAATATATACAAATACAAGTGCGAACTATAAAATACAAATACAATTGAATCAACGAATACATTTATGATGGTGAGAGTACAAATACAATAAGCGATTGTGATATTTTCATTATCATCCATGAATTGTGCTCGACGTAGCTATATTTTCTAAAAATACAAAGAATATAAAATAGAACCAAAAAAATGAGTAAGAAAAAAGATACCAAAAAAAAAAGAAGAAGAAAGAGAAATAGAAGCTAGATAGAAGAGAAAAAAAAAGAAAAAAAAATGAAAAAGAAAAAAACGAGAAAGAAAAAAAAAAGAAGAGAAAACTAAAAAAGAAAAAAAAAGGAAAAGGAAATAGAAAAAGAAAGAAAAATAGAAGCTAGAAATAGAAGAGAGGGAAAAAAATGAAAAAGAAAAAAAAAAAAAAACAAGAAAAAAAAAACGGAAAAGGAAAAAAAAGAAAGAGAAAAAATGGCTAGAGATAGAAGAGAGAGAGAAAGAGAAAAAAATAATGAAGGATAAGAAGCCACTAAAATAATGTTATTTTACTATGTCACTTAATTTTTTTAAAGTGTTGCTATTTAGCTTAATTAAGAGGTAAAGTTTGCTACTCTGTACAATTATCTCTTTTTTTTTTATCCCTTCTTAGAAAAGCTTCCATCTTTTGCTTTCTCAGCTATTTGAACCCACAACCTTAAAAATTTGTTTTCTTGGTGATTCGAACCCGCAACCTTAAGGTTGAAGGTGGAGGATATTTACCACATGATGTTGACACCTAATTTTTTCCCTCCACAACTAAATTTAATCCTGAGTTTCTTTGATTTTAAATAAAATTGAAATATTTATTTTATCCGGATAAACACTTTCTAAAATATTTATTTGAGTTAAATTTGTCATTTAAGTGATAAATTATATATTTTTGTATTCTTGTATACGAGATAATATAATTTTAGTCACTTACATGATTATTTTATCAAAAGTTAGATTTTTATGAGGAACTATCTTGAAAATTAATTCAAATGGTTGAATTTCGACTTAAACCTATAAGTTGTTCCTAAAATAATTTATTCGAAAAATATTTATTTGATTTTTTTAAACCAAGAAGCTGGGGGTTAAATCATTTGTTAATTCGTATTGGATTTTGATTTAATTTAGCCAAATTTATTAAATTTGGTCATAATTGAAATCAAATTGTCCATAATTGCAATGTAGTTGTCCAATTGAGTTTTAGTTTGGCCTAAATTTAAATACAATTGGTTGAACTCCTACTCCTATTGGTCATTTATCAAATAGCCTAATCTCTACCCTTTTCCTAATTTTTTTTATTCTACCCAGGCCCACTATTTAATCACCCAGTCCGGCCCAACACCTGCAAACCGACCCAGCCCACACCCTTATAACTCCTGTCTCCTTCATCAAACAACAATACAACTCCAAAAGCAACATCGACAACCATCAACTTCACAACTCAATCAAACGTCAGCCAAAACAACCCCCCCTTTATCAATCGAACGATTCAAATAACCTCAAATTTCATCAATTCCCCTCTGTTATCTCACGTTTGTACTATCGATGCACTGTCCAGATTTTGGAAGCTTCTAGAAACTGTCCAGGTGTCTCTCTCAACGGGATTATCCCTCGAATTGCGGTTGTATTCACTCAAATCTCGTACGAATTCGTACTTTGTTGGCGGATTGTGGTTGGTCCTTGGATGAGTTTCGTTTCCCCCCCAAAATCATCTGTGAATCTGTCACGACCCAAATTTTGGACCGTGATGGCACCTATCCAACCCTCCATGATAGGTAAGCCAAGAACCCAATCCCAAACATCATATCCCAAAGGTATAGAAACGAAAGAAATAAGAGCAAAATAAAACCCAAATAATCTCCCAAAATGGATTAATAGAGTAGTGTAGTCGAAATATAGAAAATCCCAGATCTGGTAGTCACTAATACATGCCTCTAAATACAAAAATCAAAGAAAGGTCTGAGTATCTTAAAATGCGGAAAAATGCATAAAGATAAGAGTGGAGGAGATTTCAGTAGTCTCTGAAATCAATAGCAGCTACCTCGAATCTCCAAAGATGCTAACACAGAAGAAACCACAGGAATCAATGCCCAGGGGCCGTCGGATCGGTACCTGCACGGAAGGTGCAGAAAAAGCAAGGGTGAGTACGGAACCACGTGTACTCAGCAAGCATCGTCGACCGACCCTAATTCAAAGTGGTGACGAGTGACACCACGTCAAACCTCTAAAATAACCATACAACCTGCACTCGAAAAGTCACTCTAATCCAACGGAATAATCAAGTCTAACAGTCATAAGGATATCATAACACAGTCCAAGAAATCCTCAATACAATGAAATCAAGTAGCAGATATTCAAGTACTCAATGAATAGTACAAAATCGACAAAACACCTTACTCAATCTGAACAAGGAAAGAATGAATGCAATGTAATGCATATGCTGTGTACACACCTACCGAGCAATGGCTTCAAGGTCAGGACCCATGGGGGACTCGCAAGGTCCATGCACTGTGCAGGCGTGCACTCCGATCCCAATAAATATATTGTGCAGGCGTGCACTCCGACCCCAATAATAAATAATAATGTACAGGCGTGCACTCCGACCCCATATGAAATGCAATGCATGATGTGCAGGCGCGCAACTCCGATCCCAAATCGACAATAAAATTAAGCAAAACATTTCATGTCTTATGCCAGATAGATATCAATTCCAAAATCAACTCAACTTATCAAGCGGGAGTATTCTCATTAGCTAGCATTGTCAATAATTTATTTACAATAGCAAATTTGTCCAATCATACTAGCAAATAGGGAAAACAGTTCAAAACAGGCAATTAACTGATTTTAACCCCTCAAATAACATCGGTACCCACATAGATGCTCGTCACTTCATCTATACGGGCCCCCCATTCCCCATTACTCCCATTACACATAACTAACACATAAGCACTTTGAAAAAAGAGTCTAAGAAAGTCTCAATTTGCCTTATAAGAAGACCCGCGAAGTAAACCCAGAACCAAAAGAGTTAGATGGACGCTTTATCCTTTCGAATCACTTCTGAATGAGCCCAATCTATTCAAATATTAATTCTACTCGTAAGTAAAAGAGTCCAAATTAATAATCGAGTTTCAAATCATGAATTCTGTTAATAGGTAAAATCAAATATTTAATTACATGTACCAATATGTCGAAATCTAATCATAATATGATGGCAATATATAGAAAGAGTTCAAAACTAAAGCTAAGCTATCTGAAACAGTACCTAAACCACAGTCTAATACTTTGACCAAAAATCACAAGTGCAGCAACTGGCCTAATTGAAATATACTAACTACAATCTCCCATAATTACTCCATCATGGTACTAATCACTCCAATCGTTGGCTGTATTCCTAAAAAACTCTCAACCCACCAGATTGTAAAACCCATGTTAGAATACTACTAATTTGCCAAAATTCCTTTTCAAACTTCTCACTTCCAATAATCATTATTATACTAGCCAACAACACTAATATCATTAACAATTTACTACCATTCCTTACTTAATATTACAAACCATTACTTAAGAATTGGTTTCATAATAGTCTTTAGGTTACTGCCCGCGTTAATGGCTTCGACCTAACTCATATTCACTTATACACATCACTGTCCACAATAATTTATAAATATAATATCAAGAATCTAATCATTCAAAGCTACAAACCTTAGAGCTATCGTGGATCTGTCGAAGTTGCGATGCGGAGAAGGGAATGTAACTGTTGCGTTCATGCCCCCTTTCTCCTTTAAAACTTCCTGATCTTATTATTAATATATATGGTAAACCCTTCCACTTAAATTCATTCTTGTATTGGCCACATAAGTAAATAAATTATGGCTTTGACCCATTAAATTACTAATTAAACTAATTATCTAAAATACTCGAAACTTCTAATAAATCATCGGAATTTGTTCGGAATCCTATAGAAATAAATCAAATATGAAAATTGACTAAAGAGCACATTCCGAACCTATTGGAAACATTAAAACACCAATTTGAGGTCGTCTTGACCAAAAGTAGCCGTATTCACACTTAATATTTTTTAAACTCAAGAATCCAACCAATGACTTAAATCGATACCGAACATCTCGAGGTCCGTAGTATCCATTCCCAAAAGTCATAAATCACGTCTAAAAAAAACTAAGAGGAGGGTTAAAAATAATAAAAATTCACAAAACAACTTGGAGGGTCGTTACATCATCCACAACTAAAATAAACGTTCGTCCTCGAATGTAAAGAGAAAGAAGTACCTGGACTATCAAAAAGATGAGGATATATGCTCTGCATATCGGACTCAACCTCCCAAGTGGCTTCCGCCACAGGATGATGCGTCCACTGCACCTTCACAGAAGCTATCTCCTTGGATCTCAACTTCCTAACCTGCCTATCCAGAATAGCTATAGGCTCCTCCTCAAATGCTAGATTCTGATCCAAACTCACTGAGTCCCACTGAATCACATGTGAATCATCTGGATGGTACCTTTTTAACATAGAAACATGGAAAACTGGATGCACGGCTGAAAGACCCGGTGGCAAAGCCAACTCATAAGCCACTGGCCCAATACGCTGAAGAATCTCAAAAGGGCCAATAAACCTTGGACTGAGCTTTCCTTTCTTCCCAAACCTCATCACACCCTTCATGGGTGATACCTTCAACAAAACCCGCTCACCCTGCATGAACTCTAAGTCACGGACCTTTCTGTCAGCATAAATCTTTTGTCTGCTCTGAGTAGCCAAGAGCCGATCCTGGATCAACCTCACTCGGTTCATCGAGTCTCTCAGTAAATCGGTACCCCAAGGTCTAACCTCAAAAGAATCAAACCACCCAACTGGGGACCTACACCTCCTACCATACAACGCCTCGAATGGAGCCATTTGAATACTGGAATGGTAGCTATTATTATAGGAGAACTCTACCAAGGGTAAAAACTGATCCCAGTGACCCCCGAAATCCATCACACAAGCTCGTAACATGTCCTCCAATACCTGAATAGTCCTCTCCGACTGGCCATCTGTCTGTGGGTGAAATGCTGTACTCATATCCAATTGAGTACCCAACTCCCGCTGCAAAGTACCCCAAAAGTTCGAAGTGAACTGAGTACCTCTATCTGAAATGATGGAAATAGGAACGCCATGTAATCGAACTATCTCACGAATGTAGATTTTGGCTAATTTCTCTGCATTATAGTTCATCTTCACAGGCACAAAATGGGCTGATTTGGTTAATCTGTCCACAATCACCCAAACAGAATCAAACTTCCCCAAGGTCTGAGGTAACCCAACTACGAAATCCATAGTAATACGCTCCCATTTCCACTCGGGAATGGGCATCCTCTAAAGCAAACTACCTGGTCTCCGGTGCTCATATTTCACCTGCTGGCAATTCAGACACTTAGCCACAAACTCTATAATATCCCTCTTCATCCCACACCACCACTAATGTTGTTTTAAGTCATGATACATCTTCGCTGCACCTGGGTGAATGGAATACCGTGAAGAATGGGCCTCCTCCATAATAGATCTAGTCAAATCATCCACCCTAGGAACACAAATCCGCCCCTTAATTCTCAAAACACCCTCCTGGTCCACAATCGCCTCCTTAGCCTCACCTTGCAACACCTTATCTCTGATAATACATAACTTGCAATCCTCGAACTGACGATCTCGAATTTACTCCATCAACAAGGATCTCGCCTCTACGTATGCAAGAATTCTACCTGACTCAGAGATATCGATATGCATGAAACTATTAGCCAACCGTTGAACTTCCCTGGCTAATGGTCGCTCCTCCACACTCAACAATGCAAGACTACCCATAATAACTGCCTTCCTACTCAAGGCATCCGCCACTACATTGGCCTTGCCCGAATGATATAGGATGGTCATATCATAATCTTTCAATAACTCCAACCACCTACGCTGTCTCAAATTCAACTCCTTTTGCTTGAAGATATATTGAAGGCTGCAATGATCAGTGTAAACCTCACAATGAACTCCATACAAATAGTGTCGCCACAACTTCAATACGAACACCACTGCTGCTAACTCCAAATCATGGGTAGGGTAATTCCTCTCATGTGGCTTCAACTGCCTCGACGCATATGCTATTACCTTATTTTTCTGCATCAACACACCACCCAAACCAATACCAGAAGCATCACAAAACAAAGTAAAGCCCCCACCTTCCATAGGTAGGGTCAAGATAGGAGTTGAAGTCAATAGAGTCTTGAGCTTTTGAAAGCTCTCCTCGCACTTATCTGACCACTGAAAAACCACATTCTTCTGAGTCAATCGAGTCATCGGAGCTGCAATGGAAGAGAAACCCTGCACGAATTGCCTGTAATAGCCTGCCAACCCAATAAAACTCCGAATATCTGAAGGTGAAGTAGGCCGTGACCAATTTCGAACTGCCTCAACCTTGGCTGGATCGACCATAATACCATCCTTGGACACGACGTGTCCCAAGAATGCCACAGAACTAAGCCAAAATTCACACTTTGAAAACTTGGCATATAACTTCTCATCCCTCAACCTCTGGAGAACGATCCTCAAATGCTTCACATGATCCGCCTCGCTCCTAGAATATACCAAAATGTCGTCGATGAACACAATAACAAATGAATCCAGATAAGGTCGAAATACATTATTCATCAACTCCATGAAGGCTGCCGGGGCATTAGTCAACCCAAAGGACATAACCAAGAACTCATAGTGACCATATCTAGTCCGAAAAGCTGTCTTAGGAATGTCCGAAGTTCGAATCTTCAACTGATGATACCCCGACCTCAAGTCAATCTTCGAGAACACTGAAACACCCTGAAGCTGATCAAAAAGGTCATCAATACGCGGTAGAGGATATTTATTCTAGATTGTCACCTTGTTCAACTGTCGATAATCAATGCACATCCTCATAGACCCATCTTTCTTCTTCACAAACAATACCGGGGCACCCCAAGGTGATACACTAGGTCGAATAAACCCCTTACTTAACAAATTCTGAAGTTGGTCTTTCAATTCCTTCAACTCCGCAGGAGCCATTCTATAAGGAGGAATAGAAATGGGCTTAGTGCCCGGCTCCAAATCAATACCAAAATCAATGTCTCTATCAGGAGGGACACCCGGAAGATCAGTAGGAAATACATCTATGAACTCTCGAACCACTCTCACTGACTCTATAGGAGGTGTCTCGGTACTAGTATCACGAACATAAGCCAAATATGATAGACACCCTTTCTCAACTAACCGCTGGGCCTGAATAAATGAAATCACCTTCTTAGGATACGAACTCTGAACACCTTTCCACTCCAACCTCGGATGATTAGGCATAGCCAAAGTAACTGTTTTAGCATGACAATCTAAGATAGCATGATAGGTAGAAAGCCAATCCATGCCCAAAATCACATCAAAATCAACCATATCAAGGATAATTAAATCTACCCAGGTATCACACCCCAAAATAGAAACAACACAGGATCGGTACACCCGATCCACCACTAAGGAATCACCTACTGGGGTAGAAACACGAATAGGAACAGCTATAGACTCACATATCATATCAAGGCTGGAAGCAAAGTATGCAGACACATAGGAGAAGGTAGAACCAGGATCAAATAACACTGAAGCAGGTTGATGGCAAACTGGGACGATACCTGTAATGACTGCATCAGAAGACTCTGCCTCGGGCTTCCCTGGGAAAGCATAACAATGAACTCTATTATCTCTCGCCTGGGTCACTCCTCTACCACCTCCCCTACCAACTGGTGGTGTACCTCTACCTCCTGAGATCTGCCCTGACCTCTAGCCAGAGGCACTGTGGCTCTAGCAAGGGCCTGATGACTGTGTTGTGGACCCCTCTGTCTGTACACTGGACAATCCCTCCGAAGATGATCCGGACTACCACACTCATAACAGGACTTGGGAGCCATCAACTGATGAGAGTGACCTGAATACCTAGTATTACCACCACGATCTGAAAACCGCTGAGATAAACCATGTGAAGCTTGTCCTGAACCATAAGAACCCCGACCTGAATGTCCACCATCTGATGCCTGCATCGCTGCCTAAACTGGTCTACCCTGCTGAGGGCGAAAATCTCGTCTGAACAAACCCCTACCTCCAGATGAGGTAATACTGAATCGACCAGAAGTGCGGGACCTCTTGTCCCTCAGATCCCCATACTCCTCACGATGCATCAACTCAAACTCCTTTGCTGACTCAACTACCCTTTGAAGAGAAGCCCCAGACTGGGCTACAGCGAACACGGCCTCTTTAATCCTGAGGGTCAAACCTCTCATAAACCTCCTAATCATTTAGCCTCGTTTGGCAAGATCACTATAGCATAACGGGATAGGGCATAAAATCGAATCTCATACTCAGCCACAGAAATACCCTCCTGTGTCAAATGTTCAAACTGGCGTCTACGCTCTTCCCTTAAGCTTCGAGGGATGAATCTGTCCAGGAAAGCCTGTGCAAACATAGCCCAAGTCATCGGTGGAGAACCTGCTGGCCTGGAATCAATATAGGAGTGCCACCACTGCTTGGCTGGACCACGCATCTGCAAGGCAGTATAATCAACTCCGTGGGAGTCAACTAATCCCACACTCTGAAGTCTCTCATGACAACTGACCAAAAATTCATAGGCGTTCTCACGCTAATCACCTTGAAACTGCGGTGGGTCCATCTTCCTAAACTTCTCAAACCGTCGTTGCTCATCATCAAACATAACTGCCCTAACCCCACCGGTAGCTCCTACCCCCGGTAGAGGCATACTATCATACCTCGGTACTGGATGAACCACTGGACCCCGATAAATAGGAATATGCTGCTGATATGGGGTCTGGGCCCCCACCTAGCGTGTGAACACTGCGGAGTACCTAATGATCCTCCTCCCTAGGCAATACTCTCCAAAACTCCCAGGACCCGAATCAAGGTATCCTGAAGAACCGGTGTAGCAACAAATCCTGGTGGTGCCTGACCTGGGGCCACACCATCAACTGGGACCTGAATATCATCATCACCTGCATCAAAGTCAACCTCGAGAGACCCCACCCTATTAGGAATCTGAGTGGCTCTCCGAGCCCTCTCTCTACCATGACCTCTACCCCTACCACATCCGCGTATCCCAGCATGGACAGTCGGCTCAGGTGCTGGTATGGGCTCCTGACAATCATCCTGAGATGCACGAGTCCTAACCATCTGCGAGAGAATAAGACAAGAATCTCAGTATTTCAAATTAAAGGATCAATATTTCACGATAAGAAATAAGAAATGAATTTTTCCTAAAGTCCCATAGCCTCTCGAAGATAGGTAATGGACGTCTCCGCACCGATCCGCAAGACTCTACTAGACTTGGCTTGTATTTGTGAGACCAATGAACCTGGGGCTCTGATACAATCTATCACGACACAAATTTTGGACCGTGATGGCACCTATCCAACCCTCCGTGATAGGTAAGCCAAGAACCCAATCCCAAACATCATATCCCAAAGGTATAGAAACGAAAGAAATAAGAGCAAAATAAAACCCAAATAATCTCCCAAAATGGATTAATAGAGTAGTGTAGTCGAAATATAGAAAATCCCAGATCTGGTAGTCACTAATACAAGCCTTTAAATACAGAAATCAAAGAAAGGTCTGAGTATCTTAAAATGCGGAAAAATGCATAAAGATAAGAGTGAAGGAGATTTCAGTAGTCTCTGAAATCAATAGTAGCTACCTCGAATCTCCAAAGATGCTAACACAGAAGAAACCACAGGAATCAATGCCCAGGGGCCGTCGGATCGGTACCTGTACGGAAGGTGCAGAAAAAGCAAGGGTGAGTAAGGAACCACGTGTACTCAGCAAGCATCGTCGACCGACCCTAATTCAAAGTGGTGACGAGTGACACTACGTCAAACCTCTAAAACAACCATACAACCTACACTCGAAAAGTCACTCTAATCCAACGAAATAATCAAGTCTAACAGTCATAAGGATATCATAACATAGTCCAAGAAATCCTCAATACAATGAAATCAAGTAGCAGATATTCAAGTACTCAATGAATAGTACAAAATCGACAAAACACCTTACTCAATCTGAACAAGGAAAGAATGAATGCAATGTAATGCATATGCTGTGTACCCACCTACCGAGCAATGGCTTCAAGGTCAGGACCCATGGGGGACTCGCAAGGTCCATGTACTGTGCAGGCGTGCACTCCGATCCCAATAAATATATTGTGCAGGCGTGCACTCCGACCCCAATAATAGATAATAATGTACAGGTGTGCACTCCGACCCCATATGAAATGCAATGCATGATGTGCAGGCGCGCAACTCCGATCCCAAATCGACAATAAAATTAAGCAAAGCATTTCATGTCTTATGCCAGATAGATATCAATTCCAAAATCAACTCAACTTATCAAGCGGGAGTATTCTCATTAGCTAGCATTGTCAATAATTTATTTACAATAGCAAATTTGTCCAATCATACTAGCAAATAGGGAAAACAGTTCAAAACAGGCAATTAACTGATTTTAACCCCTCAAATAACATCGGTACCTACATATATGATCGTCAGTTTATCTATACGGCCCCCCATTCCCCATTACTCTCATTACACATAACTAACACATAAGCACTTTGAAAAAAGAGTCTAAGAAAGTCTCAATTTGCCTTATAAGAAGACCCGCGAAGTAAACCCAGAACCAAAAGAGTTAGATGGACGCTTTATCCTTTCGAATCACTTCTGAATGAGCCTAATCTATTCAAATATTAATTCTACTCGTAAGTAAAAGAGTCCAAATTAATAATCGAGTTTCAAATCATGAATTCTGTTAATAGGTAAAACCAAATATTTAATTACATGTACCAATATGTCGAAATCTAATCATAATATGATGGCAATATATAGAAAGAGTTCAAAACTAAAGCTAAGCTATATGAAACAGTACCTAAACCGCAGTCTAATACTTTGACCACAAATCACAAGTGCAGCAACTGGCCTAATTGAAATATACTAACTACAATCTCCCATAATTACTCCATCATGGTACTAATCACTCCAATCGTTGGCTGTATTCCTAAAAAACTCTCAACCCACCAGATTGTAAAACCCATGTTAGAATACTACTAATTTCTCGAAATTCCTTTTCAAACTTCTCACTTCCAATAATCATTATTATACTAGCCAACAACACTAATATCATTAACAATTTACTACCATTCCTTACTTAATATTACAAACCATTACTTAAGAATTGGTTTCATAATAGTCTTTAGGTTACTGCCCGCGTTAATGGCTTTGGCCTAACTCATATTCACTTATACACATCACTGTCCACAATAATTTATAAATATAATATCAAGAATCTAACCATTCAAAGCTACAAACCTTAGAGCTGTCGTGGATCTCTCGAAGTTGCAATGTGGAGAAGGGAATGTAACTGTTGCGTTCATGCGCCCTTTCTCCTTTAAAACTTCCTGATCTTATTATTAATATATATGGTAAACCCTTCCACTTAAATTCATTCTTGTATTGGCCACATAAGTAAATAAATTATGGCTTTGACCCATTAAATTACTAATTAAACTAATTATCTAAACTACTCAAAACTTCTAATAAATCATCGTAATCCTATAGAAATAAATCAAATATGAAAATTGACTAAAGAGCACATTCCAAACCTATTGGAAACATTAAAACACCAATTTGAGGTCGTCTTGACCAAAAGTAGCCGTATTCACACTTAATATTTTTTAAACTCAAGAATCCAACCAATGACTTAAATCGCTACCGAACATCTCGAGGTCCGTAGTATCCATTCCCAAAAGTCATAAATCACGTCAAAAAAAAACTAAGAGGAGGGTTAAAAATAATAAAAATTCACAAAACGACTTGGAGGGTCGTTACAGGATCTTCCCCAAAATTCATCCAAGTCCAAAGGTAACCTTATCTCCAAATTCAAAATTCAAATAATTCAATTCATTATCCCCGATTTACCCTTTGTTTTCCCCCCATTTTTCATCCCCAATCCTCTATAAATAGATAATGAGGGTTAAGGGTTGAGGTGTGGATTTTTTTTGGGAAAAATTTGGGGATTCAGGAGGCGCATGCTTCTAATCCCACGTAATCAAAAATCCTAGAAGAATATGCTAGAAAAACCACAAATTTCGATGAACCTATTTGAATTCTGGCGAGGTTAAATTCGAATTTCGACGTCAAAGTCTGTCTAAAAGGAGCTCGTAGTCTCAAGTTCGCTGCTCCGAAAAAAGTAAATACTTCATTTGTTTATATTTCTTCATATTTGAAAGTTACATCGTGGAATTTTATTAGTGTTTTGACTCCTGTTGTTGTTGTGAGACTGGTTTGGTAATGGCATTAGTGTAAAGATTCCGTCTTGATAACTGTTTTTTCCTTTAAAAAATGATGATTTTATGTCGTGCAATGTTTTACGATCTTGTTTGAGTATGTGTGTAATGTTAGGTGAGGCCATTCTGATTTTGAGAGCTCTTAGTTAATTTATCATTATGTCATTGAAAAGTTTTTGACTTTGTTGGCTTTTAAAAACCGTCTTACTGATATTTTGTATTCACAATTTTGCCTTGTGTTCGCAAAAATCTAAAAAATGAAATCTCTCCATATTTCTATAAATCTTAACAGTGTTCTCTTAAATGAATTAGAGTTAAAATGGCTTGCCTGTTCTTTTGATCGCAAACGGGGTGAAAATTCGAAAAGTTTTGAAATCTGTTAATTGAAATCATGGCCATTTGAATTCCCCATTATTAAAATGAGCATACTAGGCCTTTATTCATCCAGTTGGTGCATGTGTGTGATCTCCCTATATTTTCAGTTTTTGACTTCGAACCATTATTCAATGTAAATGTCTCTTTATTTTGCATTTGACATGGAAAGTTAATGATGTTTAGTTGCTGCATTCATTTTGATAATACAGATTGATTTTGATGGGATTATCATAGTTTACATTTTTAGTAATTGAATTCTCCATTTGCTGGTCATAAGAACAAATTGGTGATGTCTTATAGCAAAAATTGAGCCATGCCACTTAATTTGTATGTTGTTCGTATCCCCTTCCCTTAGCATCTTTTTCATAAAGTTGTTTTCTTTTCTTGTTCTGGCTGATTGTATTTTCTCTACGTCTTGATTTGATTTTGTTAAATTTATGTTTAAGATGGGATATGTCATAATAATTTGCTTTTCTTACTGTGCATGCGACATTTTTGAGTAATTGAGTTCAAAATTTTAAGTTTACTTGGATCTCTCATCATGAATGCATTCTTTGGTTTGTATATAATTTGGCGTCAATAACTAGTTTAATTTTCTTTGAAAATTTGGCAAATTGTCTAAATCTTTGTTTATTTGAATGTTGCGCCTAAATTATCAAAACTGTTCAGCCTTAGTATAGAATAGGCACATCTCACTGCATGAAAATTACATATTTTGTGTTTTACCTTGAGATCACCCTGTTTTATCTGTTTAGGTGATAAATATTTTGGATACATTATTTAATTTGGTTTGATCATAGTTGATGGGTAAAGGCTCTTCCTTGACATTAATCATTTTCTCTTTATTTCTCACATGAATCTCCTTTGGAGTCTATGTGGACTCCCGTATCTTGTGCATATCTTCGATGGGCCAAAGAGGCCCAAGCCGTCAAGTTGTCTCAAGACCCAAAAATGGGTAAAAGTCGAAATTGAAGAGAAATATGTAGCTAAAAGCTACATAAGGAAGCTAGTATACAAGGCCAAGGACAAAGGTGAAGGTGGAAAAAATAGAAATGGGCTAAAAAGCCCATGAAAAATTAAAGATTAAAGCCGGGCAGGTCCAAACGGATTGAAAATCCGTTTTTCTCAACTCTCTTCTCCTTTATTTATTTGTAATTTCATAATTGAATATTTATATGTATAAACTCTTAAATTTGGTTAAAATCTAAATAAATCCCCTTTGAGTTGTTATTTTGTTCTATCTTTATATTTTCCTTTAAATATCGTTTATCACATAGTCTAATATTTTAAGTTAATAAAATAATATCTTTATTTTTTCTTCGAAACAAGTCTTTAACAAATCAAGATATGACATTTATTTTGTTTATGCGATTATTAATCTATATAGATTAAGGTGATTTTCCCTCGAAAATTCTAAAAATTAAATAATTTCTTTAAAAGAAAAATCCAAGCTTTCTATCACTAATTAATTGCTTTATGACTTATCAAAATTCGATTTTGTTTTAAACTCAACTCTAAAGGTGTTATTTCTAATAAATTGGTCCTTTCAAGTTGAAATTGGTCTTTCTTTGGTTAAAGATGTAAATCTTATTTTTCCTTAAGTTTAAGTTGGGTTTGTTTACACAGACTCTTCCCTTTAAGTAGATTACTTTTCATGTCAATAGAATAAATGCCATATTTGCAAATGAGTTTAAGATTTTATAAAATTATCCATTTTTTCAAAAAATTAGTCAAATTGTCTTTTGGTGAACCGCTTTTGACGGATGCTTTTTGAGTGCCTTTAAAACCTTCTCAAGGCGTTACCAGAATCTTTA
The DNA here is from genome assembly GCA_031232105.1 of Capsicum rhomboideum. NCBI lineage: Eukaryota > Viridiplantae > Streptophyta > Magnoliopsida > Solanales > Solanaceae > Capsicum > Capsicum rhomboideum. Next base: position 36,541,440 of record CP124716.1, read on the forward strand.
CCTAGTTTCTCTATTTCAAAGGTTTATTTATGTTTTTAAGCTTTTGAAATATTTTAGTTTTTCTTGATACTTTCTATAAAAAATCAAGTGGCGACTCTGTATTTTCTTAAATTATTTCGAATATTTTTGAAATAGTTCAAAAAGTCAAAAACCAATGTTTTTTCACACCCTTCGAGCCTGCAAGGGAATAAAACAGAAATGACGACTCTGCTGGGGAAGTTATTAAGATTCTAACCAAATTTTAGACTATTTGGACTGATTTATGTGGCCTTATTTGAATAATTGTGCTAATTTGATAATATCTTGTGATTATATCTATCAATTGCATTCATGACATACTTTCTCATTTGATATTTAACTGTTTGGGGTTTTGCGGTTGCGCAACCTCTATTGATCAATTCCAAATGAAAGTGTTGGAAATACAATAGTTTATTGGTACGTTAGGTGTCCAATGGTTGTTTGTATTTCCAAACCCAAGTTGTCCACTTGGGAACCTGGTCAAAGCCCACTCTAGATACCTAGGATAGAGCGAAACCAAAACCTTTTAGGCATGAGCCTAGGACGACCCAATACCTGAGGGGGTATTGGGCCCATTAAAAAACCTACCCTGCGTCTATTGACCACGAGTTAATCACAGACGAATCATGCTTATGTGTTGAAGGAGTATATGCCAATTAATCTAATCCATTATCATTCGGGGTGGGGGGGAAAGGCTTACTTTGTTTGCTTTTGTGTAGGAATGACTCAACCGCTCCCTATTTGCATATTCAAAATGGTTACCAAACCAGATGATTTCCTTAAGGTTTGGTGGGCCTACATGAGTCAGGAAGATAAGAAGACTATTAAGACGCATATCGGTCACCTACCTTTACTTCTAGATATGGATGTTTAGCCTGAGATGATTCATGTGTTGACACAATTCTAGGATGATGACAACATGGTATTTCGCTTTGGCGGAGTTGAATTGACCCCTAGTATAGAAGAAGTGGTAGTTAGCTATGAAAGCGTCCACATGTGCAACAAAAGGAAAAAGACACCATACAACAATGTTTTAGTCCCGGACATATAGAACCGTCAAAAGATCAAGGATGCCTTTTTGATCGAAGATGATACCTGGCTAGGGAAGCTTGATGGGCCAAATATTCCTTTTCGTGAGTTATACTACAGGTTTGGAAGATTCAATTCTTTTCAAAAGTTTGGGCATGAATTTGCGTCTGAGTCAAAATGGAAGGATAGAAGGGCATTTGCTTTCGCGGTGAGTCTACTTGGAACCATGGTATTTCCACAAGGATCGAATAGTGCTATTCATCCAAGCATCGTTAGGTAACACATGCCCTCTTATATGGGTTGGAATACGACACTTCTAAGGTATTCCATACCTTAGCTCCTATGATCGTCGCAAAAATACACCAGGCTTTGGGAAATTGTCAAAAAGGGGCCCATTTCTTTCAGGGATGCAATCTTATTTTGCAATGGTGGATGATGAAACATTTGTTGAAAGATCCTAGAATGGAGAAAATGGATCATCTGACAAGGTATGATCTTCTTTTATCCCATAGCATGTGGTTGACTATAAACAGATTTAAGAGGGAAAAAACTCTGAAATTTTGGTTCAAGCAATTCGGGGAATTGAGAGGCGACAATGTTCAATGGTCAATCAAATACCTCAATCCAGTGAAATACATAATTCGAGGAAATAAACAGCCTTTTTTAGTACTCGCCGACCTTAGAAGGACTCGTCCTTATATTCCCGCCAGAATTCTCAGAAAGTTTGAAATCAAGTAAGAGACACCACAAACAGAGCCCATGGCTAGATTCATCACCGAATACAGGAAAGGCGATACGCCACTCAAAGACTTTATTATACGGGAGTGGAAGGAAAGAAAGACCAGAGAAATCTCTTTTAGTATTGGGTTTGAGCCTGAGGTTAGTGATACTTACAAAGAATGGTTAAAGAAGAACCTCGCAGGAACATTGATACCTGGCCCGAATATGCCCATACAAATTGTTGATGTAGAATCATAGCATCAGATTCGGCTTCACAGGCTTCAGGATAGGTTCCAAACAAGTGAGATTGCTCATCAGCGGCAACATAGGGAGGATGTTTTGACCATATATCAATTGAGGGAAGAGTTAAAGCGAGCCAGACAAGAGGTGGGTGATGCCAGAAAGTGTTTGATCAATTTGGACGATTGTATGGCTTCCCAAATTGATAGCGTAGGGAAAATGACCTACGAGAGTAGAGTGCAATTATGTGGAAGTCACTTGATCGCCAATTAATATCGCATATGGCATGAGGTGGACAAAGCCAAAAAGGCAAAGACCGATGAGGAATCATTCGGATGCTAGTATCTTCATTTATTATCCCCTGCGTGGGACTGTCTTTCTTGCACTATTATTTCCCTTTCCCCAAAGATTGTATCCCTCATTTTGCTACTTTGTAGGCATTTATGCCCTTTTGGATATTTATGAAAATATTATTTTGGGGATAATGCATTTGTTTTTAAAAGGCATATACATCCTTCAAACTCGTTAGGCCAACCCTTGGCTCAAAAGGGTCATCCAATTAGGACACACGCTTATTTATAATATGCGTGTTTGATATAATTGTTTTACGTGTTTATGTGCATTGTTTGAATCAAAGGCAAATTGATCTAACAAGTTATAGATCACCTCAAGGCAAAAATATACGCCCACTAAACAAAAGTCCGACCAAACACTCTGGGTCTCCCAAGTTTCCCAGAAAAAACCTCAACCATTCTTTATTAACTTTCTAAGATTTGCTCATACTCTTTTAGGAAGATTGATCATGGACTCAAGAGCCGGTCAATTGAAAAGACAGATTGTGGAGTTAGCCCTAGTGGAAGAGATGCTAAAGGAAGAAACCAAGAGAGTGGTTAGGAAGATCAATCAGACTGACAGGGAAATTGCCAAGGTCAAACAGTTGATCGCGAAAGAAAAAGAGTGCTAAGTACAAGGTTGAAGATTCGACCAAGAGCCATGAGAAATAAAGCATGGAGCAAGTCCTGTTTCCAAAAGTAAGAGATGACTATTGGGCTGAGCTAAAAGGGAACGCTGTTTGGCCAACTAGGATTAGGACATGAAGTGAAAAGATCATCCTCAGAGCTCACTTTAGAGGATCCTCTAAGAGCCCCAGGGTCATGACGTGCTTGGAAGTTTATCAGACTCTAAGAGATATGGGAATTCTCACACCTGACCAAACAGAAGGATTTGGCTGCCTTCCTAGAGATGCCCACAGGAAATGCTCATACCATCCACAACAAGCTGGCCACACCACCGATGAATGCATCGCTCTGAAAGCCAAAATTTGTAGCATGATCTGCAATGGTTAGATAAGTAGCCCATGGGGGTCACAAACCATTCTCGCATGTGACCATGTCAATCCAGGCATGCCTATCACTGAAGAGGTGCAGATTTATAAATATGACTTCACAAAGTTTGAAGAAGCCTATCATGATATTTATTCAAAGCTCATCCATGCCAAGATCTTAGAGCCAATAGAAAGAAAGCTGAACATGATGTCAAAAGCTTGGAAGAAATTCAAGGAAGTTTGTCACTATCATAGAGGGAGAGGGGGCATGATTAGAGACTTGTCATGCTTTTAAAATGGAGTTGGAACTCCTGGTGGAAGCTGGAAGGGTCGAGTTGGAATTGCCGCCATTTCACTCTTAGAAGATCAATAGATAAAAGGAGTAGAATGAAGCGGGAACACCCGCACTTATCTAAAAGCTAGTTGTTAAGTTTTTCCTTTAGATGTTGTTCTGTTTTCATATTTTCCTAAATGTAATGATTCCTAACAAGAGTGTAATGAAATGAAGATTTCCCTCAACTTTTCAAACTATGTAGGGCCTGATTTCCCCTTCGTGGGATATGTAGGCAGCCTTTCGGCTCGATCCTTATCTTCAAAAAGTTTTGTTTCCCCTTACTTTATGGAAGGAGGCATAAAGATGAAGAAGAAGGCGTTTCACAATCAATCTTTCTGGCAAACTCGTTTATCCCAAACCAATGAGCAAAATCCTATTCATTAAAATTTTTGAGTCAATACCGCATGTATCAATTTTCTTATGATAAAAATGACTTTATGTGTTTACTTACCGCCTAATTATCTTGCATTATTAATTAGTAATAGGATCTAACACATCAGCCTTTGAGTTGTTTTTATTTTACAGACAATAGAAACTACTCCATGTTGTCTTAAACTGGCTGAACATCCTTACTTCACCCAATCAAAAGCTCGCAAAATCCCATCCCCTAGCCATTATTCGAATATGACTGGAAGCAACGATGATAACACATTGGCTATCAGGGATAATATTATAGCCGAACAAAGCGAGATGATTGCTGAACTCGTAAGAAAGATGGAAATGCTTCAAGAGGAGGTGAATCGTACTAGAGACTTGGCAAATTTGGCCACCACCACTAATGCTCCTATCCCAAGAGGGCACGGTCCTCTACTCTAAATCCCTTCTCTCAACATGCCTAACCTCGGGAATCATCCAAATAATGTTTCATCCACTTTCGCCTCTCAACTTCCCACAGACCCAATCATTAATAATCCATCGGTTCATCAAACTCACACTCCACCCATTCAAAACATCAACAGTGACAATAACCCAGATGCTTACCATCCACAAAATCCTTCCTTGACTCCACAAATCTATCCTCAAATCCTACAGAACCACTCTCAAACTCCACAAAACACCTTCAACCCCCAAAATATTCCCTCTGCCTACAACTCAACTTTCGTTCATCCTCAAAATCACACTTCAACATACCAAAACCCTTTTGCCACTATCCCAAATCCATCTCACATCCGACCTATACCCCCAACTGCTTTTCATGTCGTCACATCTCCCAATCTCTATAACCCTCTTCCTAATCCTGAGGTAGACCATTATGAGGAGAAAGAAAAAGAATGAAAGGTCGAGCACGAGAAGAAGCTGCTTATAATGAATGAAGAGATTATGAGGATCAAAAAGTCTTATGGAGCAAGGGATAATAATGGCCTTGGTTATGATAATTTGTGTGTCCACCCCGGTGTAGACTTACCAAAAAGATACAAGGTCCCCAAATTTGAAACATTCAGTGGTACTAGAATCCCATGGCTCAGTTAAGGAGATACTGTGATCAAATAGTCAGAATTAGAAGAAATGAGGCGTTGTTAATGCATCTATTTAGCTGAAGTTTAAGCGGCGAAGCTCTGGATTGGTTCACATCCCAGGAACTGAGAAAATGGTCTGGCTGGAGGGCCCTGGCCAAAGACTTTATCGATAGGTTTGCATAAAATGTAGAGATAGTTCCGAACCGACATTCGCTGAATGAGATCAAGCAAAAGAATGGCGAATACTTTCGAGACTATGCCTATCGCTGGAGAAAGAAAGCCGCTAAGCTGCAACCTCCTATGACTGAGGAAGAAATGGTAGCGGTATTTTCTCATGCTTAGGAAGGAGAGTTCTATACTCAAATGGCATCTGCAGTTCGTGCAACCTTTGCAGATTTGGTGAAGATTGGTGAATCACTCGAAGAAGGCATTCGAACAGGGAAAATTATCCAGACTCCAACATCAGCTGGGTCCTCTAGGTTTCCTAGGAAGAAAAGAGAAGACGTGACTGCGGTATCATCTGCTTCTATTGCTAAATTGAAAAGGAAATTCAGACCCTAGAATACCATTTCTTCTCCGCCACCCCCAAGTCCTCAATTCGTCTTCTACTCTCAACCTCAATACCAAGCACCACCGCCAAATGTCCTACCTCAATACCAAGCTCCAAAGTCAAATATCCTACCTCAATACTAAGCTCCACAGCCAAATGTCCTACCACAATATCGAACTCCATTGCCAAATTGTCAGCCTAATGTCCAAACCACCATCCCAAATCACCAGGATAACATCCACATAGCTCCAAAGTATCATCAAGTACCACCTCCCACCAATAAAAATAACCTTCCTCATCTAAACCTTGAAAAGAAACCTCCTCAAAACTTCACACCACTAGCTGAAAGTCGCACTCAACTTTTTGAAAGATTAAAAGAAGTCGGCTATCTCCAGCCTGTCCAACCAAAACCCACCAATATAAATTCTTGATTTTACCACGCTGATCAAAACTGTGCCTGTAATTCTGGAGGAGTCGTCCATAATACCGAAGATTGTATTAATTTAAAACATAAGATCCAGGACCTGATTGATCATAAAGTCATTACTCTTTAAACACCAGCTCCAACTGTCAATAGTAATCCGTTGCCTAACCACAGAGGGGCTATGGTTAACATGATTGAAATGGAGAAAGAATGGGTAGTTAGTAAAACTATCACTGAGGTTGATTCGAAAAAGCCCAAGAAGAAGGAAGAAGTAGAGAAGATAGAGAAGGTCGTGGCTTCTTTAAGTGTCAATGAAAGGCCCCCATTTGTGGTTATGGCAGCCCCAACTCATGCATATGCTCTAACATCGGCCAAAAGAGAGTTTGTTGTAGATACTGCGGCTGCTCATGGGATGACTTGTTCCGGGTGATGCTACATTCCTGAAAATTTAGCCAATGACTCTTACAAGAAGGATTCACAAAAGAGACCGATTACTGAAGGAGAGGCCGAAGAGTTTTGGAGGCGAATGCAACCAAAAGAATATTCAATTGTTAAGCATCTGGAAAATACTCCAGTATAAATCTCCGTGTGGGAATTGCTAATGAGTTCTCAATACCACCGACAAGCTTTATTGAAAGTCTTAGATGAAGTATATGTGCCCGTTGTCACGAGTGTTGAAAATCTGGCCGCAATGATAGGTAATGTTGTAGGAAGTCATCACATATCATTCAATGAAGAAGAGTTACCTTTTGAAGGCATAATGCATAGCAAAGCATTGCATATTTCTGTTATTTGTCGTGACCATATGATTAATCGAGTTCTGATAGATGACGGATCTGGTCTGAACATTTATCCCATTGCCACCTTGACTCAAATAGGTTACGATCTGGGAAAGGTTCGTCAAAGCCATATTAATGTGAGAACTTTCGATGGAGGACAAAGGGACACTATAGGCGAAGTTGATTTGTACATACAAATGGGTTCAAGACTAAATTTCATATTATGGATATTAATCCTAGTTACAATCTGCTCCTCGGGAGGCCGTGGCTCCATGGTGCAAGAGCGGTTTCATCACCACTTCATCAATTGTTGAAATTCATCTGGGAAGGCCACGAGGTGGTCATTCAAGGCGAAGAGAGTCACTTGAGTCACCCCAATGGTTATGTACCTGTGATTGAAGATTTTCCAAAGGGCAGTAACTTTTATACGGTGGAAATCGTGAATGATACTGAAGAGGAACCAACATCCTAGACACTCATGCCTTTTATCTATAAGATGATGGAAACTTGATGCTAAGAAATGGGTTCGAGCCTGGTCGAGGCCGAGGAAAGAACTTGGAGGGTATCATTGATCCGATTGTGATTCCAGAAAGAGCTTTCAAATAGGGACTAGGATACAAGTCGATAAAGGAGGACGAGGATGAGAAAAGGACAAAGATAGGTCTGCCCAAGCCATTACCACTTCTGTATCAGTCATTTCCTATACGCGAGATGTCGATGGATGATGGTCTGGGGGATGGGATAGGAATTCTGTTCGAAGGCTGCAATGCTATAATAGAAGATTTCCTGAAGACTAGTGGAGTGAGGAAGGCTGCACCTGGAGAATCTTTGCAAAATTAGACATCCACTCTGCTTATGACTCCTCACCCTCTGTGGTAGATGAAAGGGCAAATTTTTAGTTTTTGAAAATCGGTGATGATCCGGAGGAGGCCCCGCGATCCACTTTTTTATCTTTCAAATCCTATTTTGCATGTTTATTGCTTTCAGAAAGGCGTGGGCCTGTACTCGTGCAGGTCATAAGCCATAGTTTGTAAATATTTCCCAATTTTCAATGAAAAGGCCTCCCTTTATCTAGAAAACTTTTTTGAGTTATGTTATTATTATTTTCTTATTTTTATGTTATATTGTTATTATCTGACTTGGTTTGTTTATGTATTTCAGTATTAATAACTTAAAACCTGCCAATGTCATGTCATGTCAAGAGCTAAACGAATGGAGTGAAGCAAATGATAATGAATGGAAAAATTATGATAAGGAACAACTAACAGAGGATTTGGAAGAATTTGAAAACTGTGAGAAGGCTAACCTGGAAGAAACTAAAGTGGTCAATCTAGGGGGCCATGATGAAGTTAAAGAAACAAGAATCAGTGTTCACCTGACAGAAGCACAGAAAAAAAAATCATCCATTTGTTATGAGAATACATCGACGTATTTGCTTCGTCCTACGATGACATGCCGGGGTTACGCACCAACATCGTATCACATAAGTTTCCAATCAATCCAGAGTTTGATCCAGTAAAGCAAAAAATATGAAAATACAAGCCAGACTTAAGTTTAAGGATTAAAGAAGAAGTGACAAAGCAAATCGAGTCTAAATTTATGGAGGTCACAAAATATCTAACGTGGCTATCCAATATTGTTCTAGTGCCAAAGAAGGACGGCAAGATCATATTTTGTGTTGACTACAGAGATTTGAATAGGGCCAGTCCTAAAGATAATTTCCCGCTACCTAACATCCACATTCTCATCGACAACTATGCAAAGCATAAAATACAATCCTTCGTGAATTGTTTCGCCGGGTATCATCAGATCTTAATGGATGAGGAAGACGCAGAAAGAACGACCTTCATCACGCCCTGGGGTGTTTATCATTACAAGGTAATGCCATTTGGTCTAAAAAATACTGGTGCGACATACATCAGGGCTATGACGACAATCTTTCATGATATGATCCACAAGGAAATTGAGGTGTACATGGACGATGTAATCATCAAATCTTGCGAGAGTTTGAATCATGTGACACACCTGAGAAAATTCTTCGATCGATTGGGAAAGTATAACTTGAAGCTGAATCCCGCTAAGTGTGTTTTTGGTGTGTGTTGCGTCCTTTCGCACACGCAAGTGTACGTGGTCGTTCAAGTAATAAAGGATTTAAGTCCAGATATCGTTCCCACAGGGATTTGATGAATTGATTTCTAGTTCGAATTCTTATATGAGTTATTCAGTCGGTAACCAATAATAAGAGTGATATGTGTGTTTTGAAAGTAAATAAAAACAATTGTAAATAAATCGTAGATTGGTTGTGTTGTAATTCAGATTTGGGAAAAAATCTAGGGTTGCGGTGTTTTGACAATCTAGTTGCGCTATCCAATTGTTCGTCTAATTTGGTTTCCTGAGTTACTAGTTGCAGGTTAATTGTAGCTATATTGAGCGTCTTTCCAACAACTCTAAGCCTACTCGACTATTCCTAACGCCTATATTTCTATGGTCGTCGGTTAATAGTGAAGTGCATAAAGATATCGTCTGTATCAACTAAGCTAGGTCACAGGGTATATTTCTATCCTCAGTGACGAATCGATTCCCTTTCCCTATAAGGTTCACAATCTAGCCCTATTTCCTCTTTTTACACTTGTCTTTTCCTTTTTCAAGTCCAACTAACAAGCCCTAGATAATATTCGCAAGGTGATCAATCAAACGAATAATTTAAAGCAAGAAGAAATAAATAACTCAAGAGATGGAAAACAAACTAGACAATATGATGTTCAAGCCACAACTTTCATGTTCAACCACAACCCTAGAAATTAAGAGGTTTAGCTACTCATGAATCTCTTAGGAAGAAGAGATTTCATGAGTTTACAAGGCAAAAATCAAAATTAAAATAAAAGAAATAAACTTGACCTTGTTCTTGAGCTTTGCCCTAACTTTTGGCTTCCCCAAATCAGTTGTGTAAGTTTAAAAATGTGGGAGGGGGGTTTATATAGAGTTTAGGAACCCTTAGGATGTTTAAAACCAATCCCATTCGGGTTAGGATTGACCCCGAGTCGCGCCACAGCCCAAAACGTGAGGTTGGGCGCAAGGAACAACTCAATATTCAGAGCAGTAGCAAATCTCGCGCCACCCCTTGCTTTTGGGGAGTGGCGCAAGCCTTCATTTTTCCAGACAGCAGCAACATTCCGCGCCACTGCTTGCTTTTCAGCAGTGGCGCAAGGCACAAATGCTTTGGCTTTTCCGCGCTTGTTTTGCAACGCATTGCAACGTCGATTCTTCCTTGGTTCCTTTTAGTTCCTTGGTGATCTTTTACCCCTCTTTTAAGCTCCAAATACATCAATAAACACCTACATACACAAGACATAAAACACAAGTGTAAATCACATCATTTAAGCTCAAGACGACACTAAAAATAGAACAAATGTGAGGCAAAAGACGGTAAAATTAGGTGGTTTTTAGCCTCGCATCAACACCCCACACTTAAACCTTGCTCGTCCTCGAGTAAGCTTTACACTCACGACATAAACTCTACTACACTAAACCAATTGAAACAAGATTACTCAAGCTAAAACTACAACGACTACAATAGATGTCAAGTTCTTATTAAGCAAGCTTCAATCATTCACACATTTAAACAACCACTCCAAGACCTCCTAACCTCAAGAACCAACTCTATGATATTAGCAAACTCATATAATTCACCCAACTAAGAGATCAAATACTTCACCTATCTTTCATCAACCATGTGCCCTCACAACAAGAGAGTTAACCATATTTACTCACAAGTATACAAATTAGCATAAGAATGGGTATAAGAAAAAGATTTCGCTCACTCTCAAAAAGAATTTCACATACAATATATGATGAACCATAAGCTTGCCCCTAGTGTAATACTCCACTAATTTAAGAACGTCAAATCTAAGATCAAGTAGGACTTTTGGGGTTGTAACGTAGGCTATGGGATGGGTAGGAACTATTTTGGCTAAAATAGTGACTAACTTTCCTAAGCACTTTAATACATCGCAAATTCTTCATCATTCACACATTCTTAAATCAACCAACTCTTTCTTCTACTCCTCTCACCCATAGATTTCTTTGTTTTTCCATCTCTTTAAGCAAGTTCACATGCCACCAGTAAGGAGTACTCATTTAACAAACACATTTTTTTTTTTTTTTTACTCCCTACCAACAACATATAGATTCTTTATTCTAATAACTTGCACCATTAGATTTTTCTACAGGTTTTCCATCTCAACTATCTCCCTTTTCCTAATTTTCACTCCTTTTAACTCTTATTTTTCAATTAAATCGCATAGGAGTTTTGGATCAAATTAAAGGTCTATTGAAAGAAAAGGATTAAGCATATGTGGCTACCAAAGAATAGGCTAAAGGCTCAACGAGGCTAACAAGGATCATCTATTGTAGGTAGGTAAAGCAAAGGATAAGAAAATAGGCTAATCAAAGAAATGCCTATATCATCTCCTAAACTCAACATTCTTCATTTCGCTTTGCAAACACACTGGGCAAGTTCTAGACATCAATATAAAAGCATGGAATATCAACAAACACCTAACACACATGGCACATGTTCAACTCAAGAAGGATCCATACAGACCCTCAATCAAGCAACAACAAGAGTCCAAATTAAGCTAAAATCCATACGAGTCAAGTAAAAGAGCCTAGGTGTCTTAAAAGAAGTCATTCATTTTTCTTCATAGCATGCTCGAATTTAAAACCAACTTGCATCATTCAGTTTATATATAGCACCTAACAAGAGCATCTCACATTCAATTGGTCCTAAAGACTCTCTAACTCCTAATGACTCACTTTTCCTAAAAATAAAAAAAAAACTATTCTAAAAATTAAAAGGATAGTAGGTTCAAAGGGCCTCCCCTCGGAAAAGAACCAAAAAGAAAAACCAAGGGGTGGATGAAGTATGCTTTACTAAAGAACTAAAAAGCTAAAGACAAACACAAACTATCTAATCTAGAACACTTAAGAAAAGTCTTTTTGTGTTTTTGGATTTAACTTCTTTTTTTTTCCCAGCTATAGCAAATAATTAAAAATAAAGCAACTCCTATAGCATACTTCACCCTCAACAAATATAGGAAGAATCCCACCCCACACTTAAAGTCATGTTTTGTCCTCAAAACATTAATCAACATAAAATGGTGGTTAGAAATACTTCCTGAGGCCCTCTAGGGCCTAGCTAGTAGCATGTCTTCTCTCAATCTTTCATCAAAGGGGTGAATGACCCCACACTTATGCTTCATCCATGCCTCTTAGCTTGCAAATCCGGGTACTCAGACTTCCCCAAATCTGTACAAACCAAAAACAAAAAAAACAAAACAAAAAGTGACACTATAAATATAAAACTACGCTATTAAATTTTGGATTGCCTCCCAAGTAGCGCCTAATTTAACGACGCGGCACGACGCAAGTGATAGATTAATCAAATTCTTTCAATCTTTTCCTCTCCATATGATGCAACTTCGGCCTCTTCTTCACTTTAGGAGGATCATAATTATTATTCACTCTCTTTCCATTTAGATCTTTCACTTTTTCGAGCCCACACTCTTCCACCCCACACTTATCATTAACCACCTCTGTGATCATACATAAGTCTTTATAGTGTAAAGGAGTGGAGAGGGACTTATAAACTTTAAATATTTCCTCATCATCATGGACCCTCATCTTAAGTTCCCCTTTTCGCACATCAATCAAGGCTCCACCAGTGGCTAAGAATGGGCGTCCCAAAATAACCGGTACCTTCTCATCTGCTTCATAATCTAAAATAATAAAGTCGGCAGGAATCACAAACTTACCTACCTTGATGAGCATATATTCAATTACTCCTTCCAGTTGTACATGAGAGCGGTCCGCCAATTGTAAAGTGATAGTGGTTGGGCGTGGCTCTCCTAAACCAAGTGTCTGAAACACAGATAAGGGCATCAAGTTTATACTCGCCCCAAGATCACACAATGCATTCCCAACCTCATCTTCACCAATTTGTATGGGGAGGGTGAAACTCCCAGGATCTTTAAGCTTTTTAGGAAGCTTGCTCAATACCCTTGAATTACACTCTTCAGTGAGTGCAACTGTCTCAAATTCTATATGTCTTCTCTTTCCATCCACCACTTCTCTAAGGTATTTGGAATACCTAGGCATGTCCCTCAGAGCATCAATCAACGGAATATTGATGTGAAGTTGCTTGAAGATATCAAGAAACTTCTTAAAATTTGCATCCTCTTTACTTTTCTGGAATCTTTGTGGGAATGGTGGTGGGGGTCTCTCAACTACGATCTCAGTCTGCTCGACAACTTCTTTATCTCCTCTTTGTTCTTGTACAGACTCTATCTCTGAAGTTGGTGTTGGGATCAATCTTTATGGGAAAGGAGGTGGATGATTGTAGTTGTTCCAATTTATTGCTTTCCTCTTTGGAGGCTCTGCATCCGGCAACTCTACACTTGTATCTTGACTTCTCTGTTCAGGTGGAGCTTCAACCAGCTCTCTTCCATTTCTGAGTGAGACTGCCATTACCTGTTTAGTATTGTTCTCTGTATCACTCGGTAGTGCACCTGTAGGTCTTGCATGTTGTGATGAGGCTAGTTGGCCCACTTGACGCTCAAGTTCATGAATGGACTTCTGCATTTCATTCACAATCTGAGTTTGTTGTCCCATGAACTGTTTCATTGTCTCCTCCAAAGAATTGCTCACTTGTGGAGCTTGTGGTGTATACTGTTGTCTTTGGACTTGCTGATTTCCACCCCAAGAGAAATTTGGGTGTTTTCTGTAATTTTGCTGCCCCACATAATATATAGATTCTGTATTCAAAGGACATCCCGCGTAGGCATGATTTTCACCACACTTCTCACAAAATAATGCGGCCGCCTAAACCCGTTGTACCTGTTGAACTTGAGTTGCACTTGGAGCTAATAAACTCTGCTTCATTAAGGTACACAATTGCCCAATATCAGCTCGAATAGCTAACACATCATCTAGATCTAACTTACCCGGTGTTTTTTGTGTAGACGTGAACACTCGACTAGGCTCTGAATAGTCTCGATGACCTGCAGACATAAGATTGAGAAGCGCCTCTATTTCATCATAGATCTTGGACAAAATTTTCCCTTGAGCTGTAGCATCTAATAAGGACTTAGAGTCTGGCCTCAATCCTTCAATAAAATTATGCCCAATAATCTCCTTGGGCTGATGGTGGTGCGGGCAATCTCTCAAGTATCCCTTGTATCTCTCCCAATCTTGGGGAAGAGATTCAGAATCTTTTTGAACAAATCCGAAAATTCTGCCTCTGAGCTTTTTTGTTCTTCTAGATGAGAAAAACCTGTTGAGAAACTTTTCAGACAAAGCATCCCAAGACGTGATAGATCCTGCTGGTTCATTCTACAACCATTGCTTCACTTCCCCAATCAGTGAGAAGGGGAATAGTGTCAACTTCACGTATTCATCTGAAACATTTTGGTAATGGAAGTTGTCACTCAACTCAGTAAAATCTAGCAGGTGCTTGTGTGGGTCTTCATGTGGTTTACCCTCATATTGACAAGTGTTCTGTACTAGTCGCACCGTTCCCTCTTTAAGCTCAAAATATCCAGTGATATTTGGCTTCACAATAGCTCTTGAGGCATTTTGCTGATTCGGCCTCGCAAAATTCAACACCGGAACATGTGGTGCAGGAGGAAGTTGGGCTGCAGCTCTATCCTCCGCATCATTCGATGGGTTTTGAAGAATTGGATTGTTCAAGTTATCACCCATCGCTCTCAACCCTCTAAGAGTACGTTCAAGCTCATGGTTAATTGGAATCAAGGGATTGCCTTGACTTCGGGTATTTAGCATAAACTAATCTGTACCCTGAAAGAAACAAAAACAACAGCCAAAAGTGAAATCTGAATAATTCAATAAAAACTCAAAATAGTATCAGTTCAAATCAAATCCCCGACAACGGCGCCAAAAACTTGTTGCGTCCTTTCGCACACGCAAGTGTACGTGGTCGTTCAAGTAATAAAGGATTTAAGTCCAGATATCGTTCCCACAGGGATTTGATGAATTGATTTCTAGTTCGAATTCTTATATGAGTTATTCAGTCGGTAACCAATAATAAGAGTGATATGTGTGTTTTGAAAGTAAATAAAAACAATTGTAAATAAATCGTAGATTGGTTGTATTGTAATTCAAATTTGGGAAAAAATCCAGGGTTGCGGTGTTTTGACAATCTAGTTGCGCTATCCAATTGTTCGTCTAATTTGGTTTCCTGAGTTACTAGTTGCAGGTTAATTGTAGCTATATTGAGCATCTTTCCAACAACTCTAAGCCTACTCGACTATTCCTAATGCCTATATTTCTATGGTCGTCGGTTAATAGTGAAGTGCATAAAGATATCGTCTGTATCAACTAAGCTAGGTCACAGGGTATATTTCTATCCTCAGTGACGAATCGATTCCCTTTCCCTATAAGGTTCACAATCTAGCCCTATTTCCTCTTTTTACACTTGTCTTTCCCTTTTTCAAGTCCAACTAACAAGCCCTAGATAATATTCGCAAGGTGATCAATCAAACGAATAATTTAAAGCAAGAAGAAATAAATAACTCAAGAGATGGAAAACAAACTAGACAATATGATGTTCAAGCCACAACTTTCATGTTCAACCACAACCCTAGAAATTAAGAGGTTTAGCTACTCATGAATCTCTTAGGAAGAAGAGATTTCATGAGTTTACAAGGCAAAAATCAAAATTAAAATAAAAGAAATAAACTTGACCTTGTTCTTGAGCTTTGCCCTAGCTTTTGGCTTCCCCAAATCAGTTGTGTAAGTTTAAAAACGTGGGAGGGGGGTTTATATAGAGTTTAGTAACCCTTAGGATGTTTAAAACCAATCCCATTCGGGTTAGGATTGACCCCGAGTCGCGCCACAGCCCAAAACGCGAGCTGTGGCGCAAGGAACAACTCAATATTCAGAGCAGTAGCAAATATCTCACCACCCCTTGCTTTTGGGGAGTGGCTTAAGCCTTAAGCATTCCAAACAGTAGCAACATTCCGCGCCACTGCTTGCTTTTCAGCAGTGGCGCAAGGTACAAATGCTTTGGCTTTTCCGCGCTTGTTTTGCAACTCATTGCAACGTCGATTCTTCCTTGGTTCCTTTTAGTTCCTTGGTGATATTTTACCCCTCTTTTAAGCTCCAAATACATCAAGAAACACCTACATGCACAAGACATAAAACACAAGTGTAAATCACATCATTTAAGCTCAAGACGACACTAAAAATAGAACAAATGTGAGGCAAAAAACGGTAAAATTAGGTGGTTTTTAGCCTCGCATCAGTGTGCCAGCCAAAAAAATATTAGGGCATATAGTCAGTAGGAGAGGTATTGAACTCGACCCTTCCAAGATCAAGACAATTTAGGAGTTTCCCCCACCGAGGACCAAGAAAGAAGTCATGAGTTTCTTGGGACGTTTGAATTATATTATCAGGTTCATTGCCCAGTCAACTGTCATATGCAAGCCAACCCTTAAGATGTTGAAGATAGATGCATTGAAGGAGTGGACAGAAGAGTGCTAGAAGGATTTTGACAGGATCAAAGATTATTTATCCACTCCGCCTGTTTTGGTTCCACCAACAGAAGAAAGTCCATTGTTGTTGTATTTGTTAGTCTCAGAAAGTGTTTTTGGATGTGTCCTCAGGCAGTACGATGAAACCGGCAAGAAAGAAAAGGCGATCTATTATTTGAGCAAGAAGTTAACGTCATACGAAGCTCGATACACCCTAGTTGAAAGAACATGTTGTGCTTTAACTTGGGTTGCCCAAAAGCTAAGACATTATTTGTCTTCATATACAACATATCTTATTTCCAGAATGGATCCTTTGAAATATATATTTCAGAAAGCCATGCCTATGGGGAAGTTGGCCAAATAGCAGATGTTGTTAAGAGAGTTTGACATTGTGTATGTGACCCAAAAGGCAGTCAAGGGACAAGCCCTAGCAGATCATCTGGCTGAAAATCCAGTTGATAATAAATATGAGCCACTCCGTACTTACTTCCAGGATAAAGAAGTTTTGTTCGTGGGGTAAGACATAGCTGAAGCATACCGCGGATGGAGGATATTCTTTGATGGAGTGGTCAACTTCAAAGGTTCAGGAATTGGAGCGGTTCTAGTGTCAGAAACATGTCAGCATTACCCGGTAATCGCCAAACTGCATTTTTCATGCACCAACAACATGGCCAAATATGAAGCTTGCATCCTAGGCCTCGATTTAGCACTTGATATGGGTGTTCAAGAATTATTAGTCATTGGAGACTCAGATCTATTGATTCACCAAGTACAGGGACAGTAGGCTGTGAAGAATTCCAAAATCACTCCTTACATAGAGCTAGTACAGGATTTATACAAAGGATTCAAGGAGATTGACTTTAGACATGTCCCAAGAATATAGAACGAGTTTGCTGATGCTTTAGCTACTATATCTTCTATGATTCAACACCCAGATCGAAGTTACATTTATCCCTTAGAAATAAGTTTGAGGGAGAAACCAGTACACTGTGCACATGTTCAAGCAGAGGCCGGTGGAAAACCATGGTACTTCGATATCAAGAAATATTTAGAGTCTGGGGCATACCCCAAAGATGCCAGTAACATTCAGAAAAAGACAATTCGTCATTTGGCAAAGAGTTACCTCCCGAGCAGGGAAATCTTATGTAGGAGGACCCCGAACCTAGGATTTTTAAGATATCTCGATGCCGCAGAAGCCACGAAGTTATTGGAAGAAATGCATGTTGGAGTTTGTGGCCCTCACATGAATGGATTCGCTCTCTCTAGAAATTTTTTGAGGACGGGTTATTTTTGGATGACTATGGAGAGTGATTGTAATAAGTACGTACAGAAATGCCCAAAATACCAGATACACAGACACTTGATTCGGATGCCTCCATATGAGCTTTACGCAATGAGTTCACCATGGCCCTTCGTAGCATGGGGAATAGACGTCATTGGTCCAATAGTGCCGACAATATCTAATGGACATAGATTCATCTTAGTTGCCATTAATTATTTCACAAAATGGGTAGAAGTTATCTCATATAAAGCCGTGACAAAGAATTGCATATTTCATTAGAAACAACTTGATTTGTCGATTCGGAATACCAGAATCAATAATTACGGATAATGGAGCCAACCTGAACAGTCACTTGATGAATGAAATCTGTGAAAAGATCAAAATCACTCATCGAAAATCAACCGCGTATCGCCCACAAATGAATGGAGCTGTAGAACCCGCCAACAAAAACATTAAGAGGATATTGAGGAAAATGATTAAGAACAACAGATCCTGGCATGAGATGTTGCCTTGTGCTTTGTTAGGATACCGTACAACGGTCAAAAATTCAGCTGGGGCAACTCCATATCTATTGGTTTATGGAACTGAAGCCGTGATACCTGCCGAGGTAGAGATACCTTCCTTGAAGATTATTCAAGAGGCCAAACTAAGTAATGAAGAATGGGTTCGTGCTCGATATGAACAACTCATGCTAATCGATGAAAAGCGAATTGAGGCTGTATGCCATGGTCAGTTATAACAACAGTGGATGATTCGTTCCTTCAATAAAAAAGTGAGGACTCGCACGTTTGAAGCAGGACAATTGGTTCTCAAACGCATATTCCCCCATCAAGAAGAATACAAAGGCAAGTTTGCTCCAAACTAGCAAGGGCCTTATGTAGTGCGCAAGGTGCTAACTGGAGGAGACCTAACCTGTTTGAGATGGATGGTCAAGAGTGGACCAAGCCAATCAACTCCGATGCGGTGAAAAGATACTACGCCTGAAGATAGTATTTTCTTTATGTTTCCTTTATTTGTAATCGTACTCTTATGAATGTATTTTTTGAATGATTCGTAATCACTTAGAATTTACTTTATCTTTTTATGTAAGAACTACGTTTGACCTGAATTCTCAAGAATGAGATACTTAGGCGGCCTATGTCGGCTTCGGTCAACCTTTTAGATCTTTTTATGTTTCCCTAGCGTAGTCCTGAACTACGTTTGACCTGATTCCTGCTTCAACAGGATACGTAGGCACTCCAACAGCTTGGTCATATCACCCCAGGAAATGAAAACTGGGGCAAACTTTTCGAGAAAGAATCTCGACAATTCTGAAGAAGAAGATCATCCTTTCGCAAAGAGAATGGAGACCAATAAAGATTTTGGAAGAAAGTCACGAATTCCCCATAAAATGAGATCGTCTCAAATAGTATCTGACTGGGGCAGAAATTTTGAGGAAATCCTCAAAATTTCCACTAATACTTTAGAATGAATTCCAAATTCCCCAGCATCACGAGGTCAAGGCCAAACTTCTAAATCACCAGCTGCGACGGAGTCTAGATAGACTAAATCCCCAGCTATGTCAAGATTCTGCAAAATTGTGCTATTGGACTCCCCCAACAACATCAATGAGTTTCTGGAGATCTTCCATGGTATGTCATACATGGCTAGGCCTCAAGTGGAAAACATTCGTTGAGCTAGCACATGACATGACTGGCAGAGACTTTCTAAAAGTTTTTGCACAAGTTTTTTGAAACTAAGTTTTTCAAAAACCAAACTATTTTGAAAATCTACACATATTTTCTTCTTAACTAATTTTGCCTTGCATATATTTAAGTGGGGGGTCAGGGTGGAAGTCCAAATATAACAGAGCATCCGTAAGATGACAAGGAGAAAACTAAAGATCGAAAGAGGTCAACCCGGAGTAGTTTCACCCAAAACTAACAATTTTTCTGTGGATGCAAGAATCACTATGCAAAGATGGGATTTCCTTCAAAAAATCCCCTAGGCGAATCAGGAACTGCACCAAAGCATTAAAATGCTCAAGAACGGTATTTTGGTTGGCCCCCAAGACGATTTTCATCGCTCATTTAGGATCAAGGACCTCTTAACTTGTCTATTTCATTTCAAAATATATGGATGACAAACAAAAGAGTCTCATCCTTACTAGGAATATTTATTCAGAGTGTTTTCATAGTTGCTAGCAAAAGCGACTCTATGTCTACTAAATATTTACCTTGAGCGCAGGTGCATGCAAAAGAGTTGGCACAACAATGGAATGACCAAAAGAATCACCAAATAAGGAGAAGAGCAAAGATGTCCTCCTCAAGATTCGTCGTAGGGCGAAAAAAACATATCACGTTTGTAAGCGGTATTCAAACTTCCCCCAAAAAGGGATTGCAGACCTTGTTCACATTCAAAAGACTTGTTGTTAGGGTATCCCCTCGAAGGGAAGAGATCAATAACAAGAATAAGTCGTTCGAATTACGATTCTAATTATTTGTCTTTTAAACTTTCATAAAGTTTGACCGTCGTCGCTAACAAGAGTGTCACTGTGGCTACTAACCATTTACCTTGAGTACAGATACATGCAAAAGCCAACAAGATGACAAAAGAACTCAGGTGAATCTTCTCTTCAACATGCCGAGAGGGCCATTTCATTCCATCACATAACATGCCAAGAGGGCCTATTTCATCCATTTTGCATATCATTGCCAAGAGGGTGCCAAGAGGGCCATTTCATCCATTTGCATACCATTGCCGAGAGGGACAGTTCATTCCATCACATAACATGCCAAGAGGGCCATTTCATTCCATTGTATGTGTTGACACCTAATTTTTGCCCTCCCCATTCCAAACTAGTTTTCGAGTTTTTTAATTCCAAATAATTTTAAAAAAATAATTATTTTTTGAAAATAAATCTCAAGATTTCTTTCGAATTTTAGGTGAAATTAATGTATTCTGTGTTAATTATATAGAATTACATAATTTTCACTTAAACAAATGTTTTAGAACTTATTTTGAGCGAAAAGTTTGTTTAAATTACAAATACTTTACTTTTCACAAAGATAGATCAAAAACAAGAAATTGATGATATAATTAGTTTCTTAATTTTAAAATAAATAATTGTGCTTTATCAAATATATATTTTTGAAATTATTGCATTTGAGAAGCTCGTTAAATAATTAATTTCGTTTCAATTTCATTTTGGCCATTTTATTAACTTAAATTGGCTAGAAATACAATTGGACCTCCCCCTTATTTTCAACCATTCCAGCCCAACAACCCAGCCCCAATATACCCTTGAACCGGCCCAAACCCTTTTACTTCTCCCTCAAAATGAATTTCCCGGGGAGAGAGAACGATCCAAAAGCTTATCCCAATTTTTATTTTCAAATTTTTTCAATTCATTTTTCCCGCTTTACTCCTCCGTTTTCCCCCCAAAACAGCCCCATATTTTTCTATAAATAGATAGTGTGGGTTGAGGGTAGGGTAGTGGATTTTTGGGGAAAAAAATTGAGGATTCGGGAGGCGCATGCTTCTAATCCTACGTAACCAAAAATCCTATAAGGAACAAACTTGAAAAAATCAATTCAGACGAAAAGTTAAAACTCCGACGAGTCGGAATTGAAACTCCGGTGGTGGAAGTCCATCGCTAAGGCTTGTCTGTCCCAAGTCGCCGCTCAAGAATAGGAGCAAAGTCCATCTCTCGTATTTCTCTCTTCACGTTTGAATGTTGTAAATATGTGGATCTCACAGTGATGAACAGAGTAGATGTGGTCTTGTTTGAACTCATAGGGGAGTATGATTGAGAATTTTCTGATTATACATTGTGTTGATTAAAGCTCCTAGTTTTAATAATTATGTGAATTGTGTTGATTTATGTTGCATGTGTGATGCTCGATAAGAGCTAAAGATGATACTTTTCTTGTGTTTCGGGGTTGTGACGTTGTTTTAAAATGAAAGCTTATTTTAAAAACGTAGTTTATACATGTTGTTTTGATTTCGAATATGGTGTAGGAGGGAGATTAAAGCCTCCATTTATGTCGTTCTTCTATTGATCAATTTGAAAACTGATTATGATATGTTTATGAATTTTTCAAGAGTTTTTTTTTTTTGAGTTCAAAATAGACCAAGCCTACATTGGTTGATTGATAGAAAAGTTTTTCTTTTTTGGTTTTTTTCTCTGTTTTGGGTCTAGATTTGAGATTGTTTTGGACTTAAGTCTCACAAGTTTATAAAAGGGAAATCTGATGTTTCATCCAACATGGTGCAAAGTTGTGTTTGTTTTTTTTTTACTAAAATTTTTAAGTTCTTTCAAGATTTCTTTCTCTTTAATGAATTTTATTTGTCTAAGCCAAAAATGATTTGATCAAAATATTCACTGCATTCTTTGAATAAATAGGAGATGCATCGCATGAAAGTTTTGGTATTACTCGAGTTTTTTTGAAAGGATTTAGAGTCTAAGGGTGAATGTTTAAAGATTGAATTATGCCATAAACTGCTCATTTTAGATTAATTTTGGTACATATGGCTGCAGTGAGTGATTTTCCAGACCTTACCCTATTTTACTTGCAATTAATTCTTGTAATTCGTTGGGTTTCAATGTGTTGCCATAAACACGGTAGTTGGGTTTTTGGTTTGGCTTATTGTTTATTCTCCTTGAATTTTTTTCTAGTTCTCAAGTAGTAGAAAAATTGGAATAATTTTCATTGTTTGGTTCGAGTTTCATGAGACTTTGTGCAAGCCTAACCTTAGTACGGTTTCTGTCTTAAACATTAAGTAGGTGATGAATCCTTCTAGTGGTGATTTAGTATGTTTTACCATTTCCTATGCTTGAAATGTTATCTAATCATTATCTCTCTTTTTATGCATGAACCACCTTCATTCGAGTTTTTTTGAAAGGATTTAGAGTCTAAGGGCGAATGTTTAAAGATTGAATTATGCCATAAACTGCTCATTTTAGATTAATTTTGGTACATATGGCTGCAGGGAGCGATTTTCTAGACCTTACCCTATTTTACATGCAATTAATTCTCGTTATTCGTTGTGTTTCAATGTGTTGCCATAAACACGGTAGTTGGGTTTTTGGTTTGGCTTATTGTTTATTCTCCTTGGAATTTTTTCTAGTTCTCAAGTAGTAGAAAAATTGAAATAATTTTCATTGTTTGGTTTGAGTTTCATGAGACTTTGTGCAAACCTAACCTTAGTACGATTTCTGTCTTAAACATTAAGTAGGTGATGAATCCTTCTAGGGGTGATTTAGTATGTTTTACCATTTCCTATGCTTGAAATGTTATCTAATCATTATCTCTCTTTTTATGCATGAACCACCTTCATTCGAGTCTACTTGGACTCGTGTCTTGCATACCGTTGGGCCAGCAAGGCCCAATAGCATCGAGTCACACTTCAAAAATCCAAAATAGACTGATTGCCGAAGACCAAGTCCTGTATACACTAGTATACAGAATATATACAGAATTTTTCTGTTGATATACAATGAAAAATGGGAAAGGGAAACTAACGTACAGGTGGAAGATTAAAAATATGCGTATATTTGACTAATATACAGTCATGTACACGAGAATATACAGAAAGTGTGAAGAGGAAGAAGCTGTGATATACAGCTGGTATACTAAAGCATGGAAATAGACCAAAGTCCATGAAATAGGCCCAAAGGCTGGCCAGATCTGAAATGGGCCAAACAGGGGCACAACACTTGAACTTCTCTCATTTATTTACTTGAAAATCCATATTTGAATCTTTGTGTATAAACTCTTAAATTTGGTTAAAATCTAGATAAATCCCCTTTGAGTTTTTATTTTGTTCTATCTTTATATTTTCCTTTAATTATCGTTTATCGCATAGTCTAAGACCGACAATTTGAGAGATATCTATAAGCCATATTATATCCCAGGTTGGATGATGTGCAGGATTGCCCGAAAGCTAATGATTCGAAGGATATTTGTAAGTCATCTCTTATCCAAGGTTGGATAATGTACAGAATTACCCAAAAGCTAGCAACTCAAAGGATATCTGTAAGCCGTCTCATATCCAACATTGAATGATGCACGAGATTACCCAAAGATTGACGTTTTAAGGGATATATTTAAGTCGACTCAATACTAAGGATGCGCTGTAATTGCCCGAGGTCATATACGAAATCATACCGGTGGCCGAGAAGGTTATCAAACAAAAGATCAAACGGTTGCAGGGACCGTTCCACCCAAACTATCGTCGGTGGCCAAGAGAGACACCCCATTTTGAAGAAAGAATCAATTGCCAAAGGTCCATCATATTCAACAACTGAGATGGTTGTTGTACCTATACTGTTGTGGAAACCATTGTCTTCCAAAAGCAGGGTCAGGAAAGGACAACACTACTGATCAGAAATAACACACAGGAATATGGTAAAAGACTCTATTCCTTAGTGGATTATGTTTATTGCTAACAATTTTTATTTTAGATGTTATCGAGAACATCTGAGAGGGTGAAAATCTCAAACCAAAACCACAGGTGCGGACGACTCCAAAATGGATGCGGCACAACGTGGAACTTTTTCTTAGCAGCGAACTGAGACATAGTTCGAAGAGGAATATCAAACTCTTTGGACGCGAGATAAAAGACACTTCCACCACCATCAAACTACACCCCTATCAGAAGACATGTGGGCATTTTGGAACTATTGGTTTCAGTTTTACTTTCGGGGTACTTCTAAACTCATACCGGAAGTAACTTTCGTTTTCCTTCAAATTTGGGTGACAGTACTCCTAGAGACTTGATTATGTCCTGGTAAATTCTTACCTATGGATTTGAAGAGCTCCACATTCATGGTTAAGAGGTTACAAGCCTCTTTTCCATACCTCATCTTACCTGTCACTCGTCCCAAGCCAAATGTTGTTTTCAAATAAAAGACTACCTTTTCTATCGATTGAGTCGAACTACAAGCAGTATGATTCCTTAAATCTCAAGGATATGTAGGTTGGGATCTATATTGAAAACTCGACTGCGTTTCAATCTCCCCCCATATCATCTTATTCCCCAGCTTTTCAGCTTCACCAAAATTTGAAACCGGGATAGCTTGAGAATTTTTTGAAAATCGTGCTTTAAATCAAGCTTTTTGAACTACAGGTGGCCTGAATTTTCATGCAACCTAAGATATGTAGGAAACCCAATACCAGGGTTCGGCCATAACTCCTTGAAATTCGTGCGAAAACCAACCTATTCGAGAAACGAATTTGCGGTCGGACAAAATTAGGAACGTCAAACTCCCTTTGCCCAGGGTTACTTGCATTCACCCTACCCAAAGGGAGGGGGCAGTTGTTGACACCTAATTTTTTCCCTTCACAACTAAATTTAATCCTGAGTTTCTTCGATTTTAAATAAAATTGAAATATTTGTTTTATCCGGATAAATACTTTCTAAAATATTTATTTGAGTTAAATTTTTCATTTAAGTGTTAAATTATACATTTTTGTATTCTTGTATACAAGATAATATAATTTTAGTCGCTTAAATGATTAGTTTATCAAAAGTTAGATTTTTATCAGGAACCATCTTGAAAATTAATTCAAATGGTTGTATTTCGACTTAAACCTGTAAGTTCTTCCTAAAATAATTTATTCAGAAAATATTTATTTGAGTTTATTAAACCAAGAAGCTCGGGGTTAAATCATTTGTTAATTCGTATTGGATTTTGATTTAATTTAGCCAAATTTATTAAATTTGGTCATAATTGAAATTAAATTATCTATAATATAAATACAATTGGTTGAATTCCTACTCCTATTGGTCATTTATCAAATAGACTAATCTCTACCCTTTTGCCCTCCACAACTAAATTTAATCATGAGTTTCTTCGGTTTTAAATAAAATTGAAATATTTGTTTTATCCGGATAAATACTTTCTAAAATATTTATTTGAGTTAAATTTGTCATTTAAGTGATAAATTATATATTTTTGTATTCTTGTATATGAGATAATATAATTTTAGTCGCTTAAATGATTATTTTATCAAAAGTTAGATTTTTATCAGGAACCATCTTGAAAATTAATTCAAATAGTTGAATTTTGACTTAAACCTGTAAGTTGTTCCTAAAATAATTTATTCGAAAATATTTATTTGATTTTATTAAACCAAGAAGCTAGGGGTTAAATCATTTGTTAATTCGTATTGAATTTTGATTTAATTTAGCCAAATTTATTAAATTTGGTCAGAATTGAAATCAAATTGTCCATAATATAAATACAATTGGTTGAATTCCTACTCCTATTGGTCATTTATCAAATAGCCTAATCTCTACCCGTTTCCTAATTTTTTTAATTCTACCCAGGCCCACTATTTAATCACCCAGTCCAGCCCAACACCTGCAAACCGACCCGGCCCACACCCTTATAACCCCTCTTCTCCACATCAACAGCAACCATCGACAACAAGAACAACTCATCAGCTCCATTAAACGACCAACCAAACGACTCTAATAGCCTCAACGTTCCATCATTTTTCCTCCGTTATCTCACGTTCGTACTATCAATGCGCTGTCCATTCTAGAAGCATCAAGAAATTGGACAGGTGGAAATTTAACGGGCATATTCCCTTCAAATCCGACGAGAATTTGTTGATTTCGTACCATGAAGGTACAGTGTTGTGCCTTTACGATTGGCCATATAAGGAATTTGACAAATGAATTTGACCCTATTTTTGGTCAGGTTTATCAATTTCAAGAGTTGGAAAACTCAATTCTTATCCACAAATTCGAATTTCAAAATCCAATTCATTTTTCCCTTTTTTAACCCTCCGTTCCCCCCCCCCCCAAAACAACCCCGATTCTTTCTATAAATAAAGAATGTGGGTTGAGGATGAAGTAGAGGATTTTGGGGGGAAAATTGGGGATTCGGGAGGCGCATGCTTCTAATCCCATGTAACCAAAAATCTTAGAAGAATCACCCTTGAAATATTCAAATTCCGATGTAAAATTAATTTCGACGAACTCATTAAAATTTCGGCGAGGTTAAATTTGAATTTCGGTGTTAAAGTCTTTTTAAAGAGCTCATTTGTCCCAATTCACTGCCCACAAAAAGGTAAAAGATTTGCCTTTTTTCTTTTATTTTCTCTTTTCTGCTTTGATGTTGTAACGTGAATCTCACTGTATCGATGAGTTTGGGGCTGGTTTTGTTCTAGCTTTATGTGCTTTTGATATTGAGGGCTGAAACTTAGACTTATTGGAGTATGTTTCTTTTTTTTTTTTGAAAAGTTTTGTTGGCTTTTGAAATTGTTTTGCTGATATTTCATATTCAACTTTGACTTGTGTTCATCAAAAATCTAAAAATGAACTTACTTTCTGTGCGTTGAGCCTTAGGCAGTGTTCGTTAAAAGAATTTTTTATGGACAGAGTAGTTTACATCTCCTTTGATTGTGCATTTAATCTCCATTTATGTGTTCTGTAGTTTGCTTTTTTTTTTTCCTCTCTATTTTCGATCATCACATTAAAATACGAGTATATTTCGATTATCTTCTTTGCCTTGCTGTTTTGCTTGGTTGTGGAGTTATCTCCAATTTCTGTTAGAATCAAGTGTTCATAGAGGACCTTTTGATTCTCGACATCAGAAGGAATCCATGAACCAAAAGCTGAAAACTACGCAACTCTCATGTGAGGTTTGTTTAAAGAATAAAAACTAGGAATGGGACATAGCTTTGTCGTAGTATATCCTCATTCCTGAAAGTTTTTGACCTGAAACTTTAAGATAAGTATTGGCTTCTCATTTCTCTTGGATGCTAAGTGTGAGGACTATTGCTTTGAAACATAGTTTGTTACTAACTTGTATGTTGATTTTCCATGTTTAAAGTTCATAATTTCTTTCTTCTTTTATCTATTCTTGATGGGGATCCCAACTGATTTCTCACATCAGTGGGAGGTCTTGGACCGATAGCCCTAGTATATCTTTGTTTTGGTGTGAAATTTTCTCAAGGATGAGAGAGAAATGTACATGAGATTTAAGGGTCATATTTGGCCTATAATGCCACTTAAAATTCAAACAAAAGAGGAGTATTTGCTTGTTCCTTGTGGACTTATAACTCCCCAAGAGGTGAACTTTAACTAGCAAAAGCTTCATCTTTGGTCTGTTTTGAGAGGATAGGTAGATTAATAAAGGTCATAACTTGTGTGTTTTCTGTGGCTAAAGGACTCCCTAAAAGGATCTCTGCATCAAACAAAACCTATAAAAGGGATGAGGTCATCTTTATGCTAAGAATTGCTGATTCGATTCTTCTGTAGGTGTGAGAGATGAAATGATATTTTGCTATCACTCATGTTGTTCCTCTTCTGTCAGTTCATTTAGCAACTTAGGTTAAACATCAAAGTTGTGATCTGTTTCGTTTGGGGATTTAATTGATATGACGTGAATTAGAATATAACTTTTCAGAAGCTTTACTCGATTCATTATACTGTTGAAAATCTGATGGAAAGGGAACACCTGTTATTTGGAATTACTCGCTGGTTCTTCTCTAAGAACGGAGTTTGAAGTGAAATAAGCTTCCATTATAGTATATTTGACAGCCTCTTATCAATTTTGGTAGAACAACCTGTCTGTTTTTTTTGTTTCTTCACTAAATTTGATCACTTATGAATTTGGTGAAAGGTGTTATTCATTCGGATCGGATTCCTTTAGATAAATTATTAGTTTGGGTCACAATTGTCAAGCTTGGACCTCGCTCTGCCTACTACTATGTCTTTCCCTAATCACTGTAGTCGTATGTATTACACCAGATGTCCATGATTCATGCTCCATAGATCAAATATCTAATTATTTTTGTTTTATTTTTATTTTTTTTAGTCTAATGTAGTTTGATCAATGCGCGCTAAGATTGTTTTGCTTATTGTTCTCGCTTCAGCTAAAAATTGCACTTGAGTATTCCCCTACTTTGTTTTGTTTATGAATACGGTGAAGTCTGCCTTAAATTGCAAACGGTTGTTTTAATCTGATTATCTCATTTTTGAGTCAGATATCTAATCTTTATTCTCATTTTTGTTTGACATGTGAACACCCGTTGGAGTCCAAAATGGACTCACCCCCCTTTGCATTCCTCCGATGGGCCAAGGAGACCCAATTCTTCGAGTCAAACCTCAAGGCCCAAAAATGGGTACAAATTGCAAAAATCGAAGTTGAAGAAAAAGCGTAGCTAAATGCTACATTTGGAAGCTAGAATACAAAGATGAAGGCGAAAAAAAAATTGCAATAGGCTAAAAGCCTATGAAAATTGAGGATTAAAGCCGGACAGGTCCAAAACCCGTTTTTCTCAACTTTTCTACGTTTATTTATTTGTAATTCATGTTGGATTTATTTGTATGTAATCAACTCTTAAATTTGGTTAAATCAAAATAAAGTCCCCTTCGAAATTGGCATTTTTGCTTTATCTTTTTAGTTTTCCTTTTTGTCATTTATCACATTGTTTAATATCTTGAAAATAGTCCTTTTTATAAATAAACCTTTAAAATCAGAAAATGACATTTGCTTTTGTTCATGTGTTTAATTGATTTATTTAAGTTAAAAGAGTTCTCTTTAATATAAAAAATCAATTTTTCGTGTAAAAATCGAAACCTTGCATAACTAGTCGAAATTTTCATAACTCGTTTAAGTTGGTACTTTCTTTTAAAATTCCTATTTACTCAAAATCAATATTTGTAATAAAAGATCACTTCCCTTCCCTTTTAATGAAGATAATCTGTTTTTCCTTAAATCGACAAAAAATTGGATTTAGCTTAACCTTCTTTTTAGGAGAACTTTTTTTCTTTAAATTAAATGAACTAATTTTCACTCGAATAGAATGAATGCCATATTTGCAAATTAATTCAAGATTTCGCAAAGTTAGCCATTGTCTTCAAAACTAGTCATTTTTACAAATCAGTCAAACTGTCTTTTGGTCAACCGTTCTCTCGGACGCTTCTTGAGTGCCTTAAAAACCTTATCAAGGCGTTACCAGAATCCTTACCCATTTTCTCTAATTTTAAAGATTTGTTTCTGTTTTTGATTCTTTAAAATATTTTAGTTTTTTCTTGATATTTGCTATAAAAAATCGAGTGGCGACTCTGTATTTTCTTAAATTGTTTCAAAATTTTCTTTAAAGTTTTGAAATAGTTTAAAAAGTCAAAAACCAATGTTTTTTCACACCCTTCGAGCCTGCAAGGGGATAAAACAGAAATGACGACTCTGCTGGGGAAGTTATTAAGATTCTAACCAAATTTTAGACTATTTGGACTGATTTATGTGGCATTATTTGAATAATTGTGCTAATTTGATAATATCTTGTGATTATATCTATCAATTGCATTCATGACATACTTCCTCATTTGATATTTAACTGTTTGGGGTTTCGCGGTTGCGCGACCTCTATTGATCAATTCCAAATGAAAGTGTTGAAATACAATAGTTTATTGGTACGTTAGGCATCCAATGGTTGTTTGTATTTCCAAACCCAAGTTGTCCACTTGGGAACATGGTCAATGCCCACTCTAGATACCTAGGATAGAGCAAAACCAAAACCTTTTAGGCATGAGCCTAGGACGACCCAATACCTGAGGGGGTATTGGGCCCATTAAAAAACCTACCCTGCGTCTATTGACCACGAGTTAATCATAGACGAATCATGCTTATGTGTTGAAGGAGTATATGCCAATTAATCTAATCCATTATCATTTAGGGTGGGGGGAAAGGCTTACTTTGTTTGCTTTTGTGTAGGAATGGCTCAACCGCTCCCCATTAGAAGATTCAAAATGGTTACCAAACCAGATGATTTCCTTAAGGTTAGGTAGGCCTGCATGAGTCCGGAAGATAAGAAGACTATTAAGACGCATATCGGTCACCTACCTTTACTTCTAGATATAGATGTTTGGCCTGAGATGATTCATGTGCTGACACAATTCTGGGATGATGACAACATGGTATTTTGCTTTGGCGAAGTTGAATTGACCCCTACTATCGAAGAAGTGGTAGTTAGCTATGAAAGCGTCCACATGTGCAACAAAAGGAAAAATACACCAGACAACAATGTTTTAGTCCCAGACATATGAAACCGTCAAAAGATCAAGGATGCCTTTTTGATCGAAGATGATACCTGGCTAGGGAAACTTGATGGGTCAAATATTCCTTTTCATGAGTTGTACTACAGGTTTGGAAGATTCAGTTCTTTCCAAAAGTTCGGGCATGAATTCGCGTCTGAGTCAAAATGGAAGGATAGAAGGGCATTTGCTTTTGCGGTGAGTCTACTTGGAACCATGGTATTTCCACAAGGATCGAATGGTACTATTCATCCAGGCGTCGTTATGGTAACACATGCCCTCTTCTATGGGTTGGAATACGACACTTCTAAGGTATTCCACACTTTAGCTCCTATAATCGCCGCGGAAATATACCAAGCTTTGGGAAATTGTCAAAAGGGGGCCCATTTCTTCCAAGGATACAATCTTATTTTGCAATGGTGGATGATGAAACATTTGTTGAAAGATCCTAGAATGAAGAAAACGGATCATCTGACAAGGTATGATCTTCTTTTATCCCATAGCATGTGGTTGAATATAAACAGATTTAAGAGGGAAAAAACTCGAGAATTTTGGTTCAAGCAATTCAGGGAATTAATAGACGACAATGTGCAATGGTCAATCAAATACCTCAATCCAGTGAAATACACAATTCGAGGAAATAAGCAGCCTTTTTTAGTACTTGCCGGCCTTAGAAGGACCCGTCCTTATATTCCCACCAGAATTCTCAGACAGTTTGAAATCAAGTAAGAGACACCACAGACAGAGCCCATGGCTAGATTCATCACCGAATACAGGGAAGGCGATACACCACTCAAAGACTTTATTGTCCGAGAGTGGAAGGAAAGAAAGACCAAAGAAATCTCTTTTAGTATTGGGTTTGAGCCTGAGGTTAGTGATACTTGCAAAGAATGGTTGAAGAAGAACCTCGCAGGAACTTTGGTACCTGGTCGGAATGTGCCCACACAAATTGTTGATGTAGAATCAGAGCATCAGATTCTACTTCACAGGCTTTAGGATAGGTTCCAAACAAGTGAGATTGCTCATCAGTGGCAACATAGGGAGGATGTTTCAACCATAAATCAATTGAGGGAAGAGTTAAAAAAATCCAGAAAAGAAGTGGGTGATGCCAAACAGTGTTTGATCGATTTGGAAGATTGCATGGTTTCCCAAATTGATAGCATAGGGGAAATGACCTACGAGAGTAGAGCGCAATTATGTGGAAGTCACTTGATCGCCAATCGATATCGCATATGGCATGAGGTGGATAAAGCCAAAAAGGAAAAAACCGATGAGGAATCATCCAGATGCTAGTATCTTCATTTATTATCCCCTGCGTGGGACTGTTTTTTCTTGCACTGTTATTTCCCTTTCCCCAAAGATTGTATCCTTCATTTTGCTACTTTGTAGGCATTTATGCCCTTTTGGATATTTATGAAAATGTTATTTTGGGATAATGGATTTGTTTTTAAAAGTCATATACTTCCTTCAAACTTGTTAGGCCAAACCTTGGCTCAAAAGGGTCACCCAATTAGGATACACACTTATTATAATATGCTTGTGTGATATAACTGTTTTATATACTTATACGTGCTATGTTGACTTGAATTAAAGGTGAATTGATCCAATCCCATTTTTCATAGAGCCCTTTAGGCAGAAATATACATCCACTAAACAAAAGTCCGACCAAACACTCTGGGTCCCCCAAGTTTCTCAGAAAAAATCTCAACCATTCTTTATTAACTTTCTAAGATATGCTCCTACTCTTTCAGGAAGATTGATCATGGATTCAAGAGCCGGTCAATTGAAAAGACAGATAGTGGAGTTAGCTCTAGTGGAAGAGGTGCTAAAGGAAGAAACCAAAAGAGTGGTTAGGAAGATCAATCAGACTGACAGGGAAATTGCTAAGGTCAAACAGTTGATCGCACAAGAAAAGAGTCTACTAAGTACAAGGTTGAAGATTAGACCAAGAGCCATAAGAAAGAAAGCATGGAGAAAGTCCTATTTTCGAAAGTAAGAGATGACTATTGGGCTAAGCCAAAAGGGAACACTGTTTGGCCAACTAGGATTAGGCCAGGAAGTGAAAAGATCATCCTCAGAGCTCACTTTAGAGGATCCTCTAGGATCCCCAGGGTCATGACATGCTCGAAAGTTTATCAGACTCTAAGAGATATAGGAATTCTCCAACCTGACCAAACAGAAGGATTTGGCTGCCTTCCCAGAGATGCCCACAGGAAATACTCAAGCCATCCACAACAACCTGGCCATACCACCGATGAATGCATCTCTCTGAAAGCCTGAATTTGCAGTATGATCCACAATGGTCAGATAAGTAGCCTGTGGGGGCCACAGCCCATTCTCGCATGTGACCATGTCAATCCAAGCATGCCTATCACTAAAGAGGTGCAAATTTACAAATATGACTTCACAAAGTTCGAAGAATCCTATCATGATATTTATTCAAAGCTCATCCATTCCAAGATCTTAGAGCCAGTAGAAAGAAAGCCAAACATGATGTCAAAAGCATGGAAGAAATTCAAGGAAGTTTGTCATTATCATGGAGGGAGAGGGGGGCATGACTTAGAGACTTGTCATGCTTTCAAAATAGAGTTGGAACTCCTGGTGGAAGCTGGAAGGGTTGAGTTGGAATCGCCGCCATTTCACTCTTAGAAGATCAATAGATCGAAGGAAGTAGAATGAAGCGGGAACGCCCGCACTTATCTAGAAGTTAGTTGTTAAGTTTTCCTTTAGCTGTTGTTCTATTTTCATGTTTCCTAAATGTAATTACTCCCGACAAGAGTGTAATGAAATGAAGATTTCCCTCAACTTTTTGAACTATGTAGGGCCTGATTTCCCCTTCGTGGGATACGTAGGCAGCCTTTCGGCTCGGCCTCTATCTTCAAAAAGTTTTATTTCCCCTTACTTTGTGGAAGGAGGCATAAGGATGATTAAGAAGAAGATGTATCACAATCAATCTTCCTGGCAAATTAGTTTATCCCAAACCAATGAGCAAAATCCTATTCATAAAAATAAATAAATTTGAGTCAATACCCCGTGGATCAATTTGCTTATGATGAAAACAACTTTATGTGTTTATTTCTTACCTAATTATCTTGCATTATTTATTACTAGCGGGATCTAACACATTGGCCTTTGAGTTGTTTTTATTTTACAGATAATAGAAACTACTCCGTGTTATCATAAACTGGCTGAACATCCTTACTTCACCCTATCAAAAGCTCGTAAAATCCCATCCCCTAGCCATTATTCGAATATGACTGGAAGCGATGACGATAACGCATTGGCCATCAGGGACAATGTTATAGCAGAACAAAGTGAGATGATTGCTGAACTCGCAAGAAAGCTGAAAATGCTTCAAGAGGAGGTGAATCGTACTAGAGACTTGGCAAATTTGGCCATCACCGCTAATGCTCCTTTCCCAAGAAGGCACGGTCCTCCACTCCAAACCCCTCCTCTTAACACACCTGACCTCGGGAACCATCCAAATAACATTTCATCCGCTTTCACCTCTCAACTTCCTACAGACCCAATCCTCAATAATCCACCGGTTCATCAAACTCACGCTCCACCCATTCAAAACACCAACAGAGACAATAACCCAGATGTTTACCATCCACAAAATCCTTCCCCGACTCCATAAATCCATCCTCAAATCCCACAGAACCACTCTCAAACTCCACAAAACACCTATAACCCCCAAAATGTCCCCTCTGTCTGCAATCCAACTTCTGTCCATCCTTAAAATCACACTTCAGCATACCAAAGCCCTTCTTCCACTATCCCAAATCTATCTCACATCCGACCTATACCCCCAGTTGCTTTTCATGTCATTACCTCTCCCAATCTCTATAACCCTTTTCCTAATCCTGAGGTAGACCATTATGAGGAGAAAGAAAAAGAATGGAGGATCGAGCATGAAAAGAAGTTGCTTGCAAGGATGAAGAGATTATGAGGATCAAAGAGTCTCATGAAAGAGGGGATAATTACGGCCTTGGTTATGATGATTTATGTGTCCACCCCGGCGTAGACCTACCAAAAGGGTACATGGTCCCCAAATTTGAAACATTCGGTGGTACTGGAAATCCCATGGCTCACTTAAAAAGATACTGTGATCAAATGGTTGGAATTGGAAGGAATGAAGCGTTGATATTGTGCCTATTCAGTCGAAGTTTAAGCGGCGAAGCTTTGGATTGGTTCACATCCCAGGAACTGAGAAAATGGTCTAGATGGAAGGCCTTGGCCAAAGACTTTATCGACAGGTTCACTTACAATGTGAAAATAGTTCCTGACCGGCATTCACTATATAGGATCAAGCGAAAAAGAGGTGAATACTTTTGAGATTATACCTATCGCTGAAGAAAGGATGTCGTTAAGGTACAACCTCCTATGACTGAGGAGGAAATGGTAGTGGTATTTTCCCGTGCTCAAGAAGGAGAGTTCTATACTAGAATGGTGTCTGCAGTTCGTGCAACCTTTGCGGATTTGGTAAAGATTGGTGAATCACTCGAAGAAGGCATCCGAATGGAGAAAATTATCCAGACTCTAACGTCGGTTGGGTCCTCTGGGTTCCCTAGGAAGAAAAGAAAAGACGTGACTTCGATATCCACTGATTCTATGGCTAAATTGAAAAGGAAATTCAGACCCAGGAATACCCTTTCTTCTCTGCCACCCCCGAGTCCTCAATTTGTCTTCCACACTCAACCTCAATACCAAGCTCCACAGCCAAATCTCCTACCTAAATACCAAGCTCCACAACCAAATGTCCTACCACAATATCAAACTCCATTACCTAATTATCAGCCTAATATCTAAACCACTGTCCCAAATCACTAAGCTAACGTCCATGTAGCTCCAAATTATCATCAAGTACCACCTCCCGCTAATCAAAATTACCTTCCTCATCCAAACCTTGAAAAGAAACTTCCTCGAAACTTCATAGCACTGGCTGAAAATCGCACTCACTTTTTGAAAGATTAAGAGCAGAAGGCTATCTCCAGCCTGTCCAACCAAAACCCACAAATACCAATTCCTGATTTTATCACACCGATCAAAACTGTACCTATCATTCTGGAGGAGTCGGCCACAGTACCGAGGATTGCATTAATTTGAAACGTAAGATCCAGGACCTGATTGATCATAAAGTCATTACTCTTCAAACACCAGCTACAAATGTCAACAGTGATCCGTTGCCTAACCATGGAGGAGCTACAGTTAACATGATCGAAATAGAGGATGAATGGGCATTTAGTAAGACTATCACTAAGGTTGATTCGGAAAATCCTGAGAAGACGAAAGGAGTAGAAAAGATAGAGAAAGTCGTGGCTGCTTTAAGTGTCAGTGAGAGGCTGTCATTTATGGTGATGGCAACCCCGACTCAGGCATATGCTCTAACATCAGCCAGAAGAAAGTTTGTTGTAGAGACTGCCATCGCTCATGGGATGACTCAGTTTGGGCGATGCTATGTTCCTGAAAATTTAGCCAATGACTCTTACAAGAAGGATTCACAGAAGAGGCCGATTACTGAAGGAGAGGCCGAAGAGTTTTGGAGGCGAATGCAACCAAAAAAATATTCAATTGTTAAGCATCTAGAAAAGACTCCAGTACAGATCTCCGTATAGGCACTGCTAATGAGTTCTCAATACCACCGACAAGCTTTGTTGAAAGTCTTAGATGAAGCATATGTGCCCATTGGCACGAGTGTTGAAAATTTAGCTGTAATGATAGGTGACGTTGTGGGAAGTCATCGCATATCATTCAATGAAGAAGAGTTACCTTTTGAAGGCATAATGCATAACAAAGCATTGCACATCTTTGTTATTTTTTGTGACCATATGATTAATCGGGTTTTGATAGATGATGGATCTGGTCTGAACATTTGTCCCCTTTCCACATTGACTCAAATGGGTTACGATTTGGGAAAGATTCGTCAAAGCCATGTTAATGTGCTAGTTTTTGATGGAGGACAGAGGGACACTATAGGCAAAGTTGATTTGTACATCCAAATGGGACTCGCCGAGTTCAAAACTAAATTTCTTATCATGGATATTAATCCTAGTTACAATCTGCTCCTCGGGAGGCCATGTCTCCATGGTGCAAGAGCGGTTTTATCACCTCTTCATCAACTGTTGAAATTCATTTGGGAAGGCCACGAGGTGGTCATTCAAGGCGAAGGGAGTCACTTGAGCCACCCCAATGGTTATGTACCTGTGATTGAAGATATTGCAAAGGGCAGTAACTTTTATACGATGGAAATCGTGAACGCTGCTGAAGAGAACCCAACATTCTAGACGCCCATGCCTTCTATCTATAAGATGATGGCAACTGTGATGCTAAGAAATAGATTCGAGCCTGGTCGAGGCCTAGGAAAGAACTTAGAAGGTATCATTGAGACGATCTTGATTCCGGAAAGAGCCTCCAAATATGGACTAGGATACAAGCCGACAAATGAGGACGAGAATAATAAAAGGACAAAGATGGGTCTGCCCAAGACATTGCCACCTCTATACCAATCGTTTCCTGTACGTGAGATTTTGATGGATGATGGTCTGGGGGATGGGATAGGAATTCTGTTCAAAGGTTGCAATGCTATAATAGAAGATTTCCCAAAGACTAGTGGAGTGAGGAAGGCTGCACCTGGAGAAACTTTGCAAAATTGGACATCCACTCCGCTCATGACTCCTCGTCCTCTGTGGTAGATGAAAGGGAAAATTTCTAGTTTTTGAAAATCGGTGATGATCCGGAGGAGGCCCCACGATCCACCCTTTTATCTTTCAAATCCTCTTTTGCATGTTTACTACTTTCAAAAAGGCTTAGGCCTGTACTTGTGCAGGTCATGAGCCATAGTTTGTAAATACTTCCCAATTTTTAATGAAAAGGCCTCCCTTTATCTAGAAAAATATTTTGAATTATGTTATTCCTATTTCTCTATTTTTGTGTTATCTTGCTATTATCTGACTTGGTTTGTTTGTTTCTTTCAGTAATAATAACTTAAAACCTGTCAATGTCATGTCATGTCA
Organism: Capsicum rhomboideum; assembly: GCA_031232105.1. Lineage (NCBI taxonomy): Eukaryota > Viridiplantae > Streptophyta > Magnoliopsida > Solanales > Solanaceae > Capsicum > Capsicum rhomboideum. The sequence continues at coordinate 36,579,196 of CP124716.1, forward strand.
AGAGCTAAATAAACACAGTGATGCGAATGACAACGAATAGGAAAAATATGATGAGGAACAGCTAACGGAGAATTTGGAAGAATTTGAAAACCGTGAGAAACCTAACCTGGAAGAAACTGAAGTGGTCAATCTAGGGGGTCGTGATAAAGTTAAGGAAACAAGAATCAGTGTTCACCTGACAGAAGTACAGAAAAGAGATATTATCTGTTTGCGACGAGAATACATCGACGTATTTTCTTGGTCCTACGATGATATGTCGAGGTTGAGCACCAACATCGTGTCACATAATTTGCCAATCAATCCAGAGTTTGATCCAGTAAAGCAAAAAATGTGAAAATTCAAGCGAGACTTAAGTTTAAGGGTTAAAGAAGAAGTAACGAAGCAAATCCATTCTAAAGTTGTGGAGGTCACAAAATATCCAACGTGGCTAGCAAATATTATTTCGGTACCAAAGAAGGACGGCAAAATCAGAATTTGTGTTGACTAGAGAGATTTGAACAGGGCCAGTCTTAAAGATAATTTCCCTCTACCCAACATCCACATTCTCATAGACAACTGCGTGAAGCATGAAATGCAGTCTTTTGTGGATTGCTTCGTCGGGTATTATCAGATCTTAATGGATGAGGAAGATGTAGAAAAAATGACCTTCATCACACCCTGGGGTGTTTATCACTATAGGGTAATGCCGTTTGGTCTAAAAAATACTGGTGCGACATACATGAGGGCTATGTCAACGATCTTTCATGATATGATCCACAAGGAAATTGAGGTATACGTGGATGATATAATCATTAAATCCCATAAGAGTTCAGATCATTTGACACACCTGAGAAAATTCTTCGATCGATTGAGAAAGTATAACTTGAAGCTAAATCCCGCCAAGTGTTCTTTTGGTGTGCCAGCCGAAAAACTATTAGGGTTTATAGTCAGTAGGAGGGGCATCGAACTCAACCCTTCCAAGATCAAGACAATTTAAGAGGTGCCCCCACCGAGGACCAAGAAAGAAGTCATGAGTTTCCTGGGACGTTTGAATTACATTAGCAGGTTCATTGCCCAGTCAACTGTCATATGCAAGCCAATCCTCAAGATGTTGAAGAAGGATGTGTTGAATGAGTGGACAGAAGATTGCCAGAAGGCTTTTGACAGGATCAAAAGTTATCTATCTACTCCGCCTGTTTTGGTTCCACCAAGGGAAGGAAGTCTATTGTTGTTGTATTTGTCAGTCTTAGAAAATACGTTTGGATGCGTCCTCAAGCAACACGATAAAACCGACAAGAAAGAGAAAGTGATCTATTATTTGAGTAAGAAGTTCACTCCGTACGAGGCTCGTTACACCTTGGTTGAGAGGACGTGTTGCGCTTTAACTTGGGTTTCCCAGAAGCTAAGACATTATTTATCTTCATATACAACATATCTCATTTCCAGAATGGACCCCTTGAAATATATATTTCAGAAAGCCTTGCCTACAGGGAAGTTGGCCAAATGGCAGATGTCGTTAAGCTAGTTTGACATTGTGTATGTGACCCAAAAGGAAATCAAAGGGCAATCCCTAGCGGACCATCTGGCTGAAAATCCAGTTGACATTGAATATGAGCCACTCCGTACTTACTTCCCGGATGAAGAAGTTTTGTTCGTGGGGGAAGACATAGCTGAAGCATACCGCGGATGGAAGATGTTCTTTGATGGAGTAGTTAACTTCAAAGGTTCAGGAATTGGGGCAGTTCTAGTGTCAGAAACAAGTCAACACTACCCGGTAACCGCCAAACTGTGTTTCCCGTGCACCAACAATATGGCCGAATATAAAGCTTGCATCCTAGGCCTCGAGTTAGCACTCGACATGGGTGTTTGAGAATTATTAGTCATTGGAGACTCAGATCTATTGATTCACCAGGTGCAGGGAGAGTGGGCTGTGAAAAATTCTAAGATCACTCCTTACGTAGAGCTAGTACAAGATTTATACAAAAGATTCAAGGAGATTAACTTTAGACATATCCCAAGGGTACAGAATGAGTTTGTTGATGCTTTAGCCACTATATCCTCCATGATTCAACACCCAGATCGAAGTTACATTGATCTTTTAGAAATAAGCTTGAGGGTGCAACCTGTACACTGTGCGCATGTTGAAGCAGAACCTGATGGAAAACCATGGTACTTCGACATCAAGAGGTATTTAGAGTCTGGGGCATACCCCGAAGATGCCAGCAACATTCAAAAAAAGACAATCTGTCGTTTGGCAAAGAGTTAATTCTCGAGCGGGGAAATCCTATTTAGGAGGACCCCAAACCTAGGATTTCTAAGATGTGTTGATGCCGCAGAAGACACAAAGTTATTGGAAGAAATGCATGCTAGAGTTTGTGGACCTCACATGAATGGATTCGCTCTCTCTAGAAAAATTTTGAGGATGGGTTATTTTTGGATGACTTTGGAGAGTGACTGTAATAAGTACGTACAGAAATGCCCAAAGTACCAGATACACAGACACTTGATTAGGATACCTCCACATGAACTCTACACAATGAGTTCACCATGGCCGTTCGTAGCATGGGGTATGGATGTCATTTGTCTGATAGAGCCGACAACATCGAATGGACATAGATTCATCTTAGTTGCTATTGATTATTTCACAAAATGGGTGGAAGCTATCTCATATAAAGTTGTAACCAAGAAAGTCATTGTAGATTTTGTCAGGAACAACTTGATTTGCAGATTCGAAATACCAGAATCAATCATTACAGATAATGGAACTAACCTGAACAGTCACTTGATGAATGAAATTTGTGAAAAGTTCAAAATCACTCATCGTAATTCGACCGCATATCGTCTGCAAATGAATGGAGATGTAGAAGACGCCAACAAAAACATCAAAAGGATATTGAGGAAAATGATTGAGAATAACAGATCCTGGCACGAAATGTTACCTTATGCTTTGTTAAGATACCATACAACGGTCAAAACCTCAACTGGGTTAACTCCATATCTATTGGTCTATGGAACTGAAGCCGTGATACCTGCCAAGGTAGAGATACCTTTCTTGAAGATTATTCAAGAGGCCAAACTAAGTAATGAAGAATGGGTTCGTGCCCGATATGAACAACTCATGCTAATTGATGAAAAGCGAATGGAGGCCGTATGCCAGGGTCAGTTCTACCAACAACGGATGATTCGTTCCTTCAACAAAAAAGTGAGAACTCGCAGGATTGAAGTAGGACTATTGGTTCTCAAACGCATATTCCCCCATCAAGAAGAATACAAAGGCAAATTTGCTCCAAACTGGCAAGGAACGTATGTGGTGCGCAAGGTGCTATCTGGAAGAGCCCTAATCCTGTTCGACATGGATGGTCAAGAGTGGACCAAACCAATCAACTCTGACACGGTGAAAAGATACTACATCTGAAGATAGTATTTTCTCTATGTTTCTTTTATTTGTAATCGCACTCTTACAAATGTAATTGTCGAATGATGCGTAATCACTTAGAATTTACCTTATCCTTTATGTACGAACTACGTTTGACCTGAATTCTCAAGAATGAGATACGTAGGCGGCCTATGTCGGCTTTGGTCAACCCCTTAGGGAAACTTTATCCTATCCTTTTATGTACGAACTATGTTTAACCTGAATTCTTAAGAATGAGATACGTAGGCGACCTATGTCGGCTTCGGTTAACCCCTTAGAAAAATTTATCTTTCCCTTTTATGTATGAACTACGTGATGACCTGAATTCTCAAGAATGAGATACGTAGGCAGCCTATGTCGGCTTCGATCAATCCTGTAGATTTTTTCTATATCCCCCTAGCGTAGTCTTGAACTACTTTTGACCTGATTCCTACTTCAATGGGATACGTAGGTGCCCCAACGGATCGGTCATATCACCCCAGGAAATGGAAACTGGAGCAGAATTTTTGAGAAGGAATCTTGAAGATTCCTGAAGAAGAAGATCATCTTTTGGCAAAAAGAATGGGGGCCAACAAAGATTTTGGGAGAAAGTCTTGAATTCCCCATAAGACGAGATCATCTCAAATAGTATCTAACTGGGGCAGAAATTTTGAGGAAATCCTCAAAATTTCCACTAACACTTTAGAATGAATTCCAAATTCTCCAACACCGAGAGCTCAAGTCAACCTCAGAAATCACCAGTTGTGATAAAGCGCAAATAGCCTAAATCCCCAGCTATGACAAGCTTCTGCAAATTATGCTATTGAACTTCCCTAGCAACTATAATGAGTTTCCAGGGATCCTTCATTGGATGTCAGACATGGCCAGGCCTCGAACGTCTCTGATGTCAGACATGGCCAGGCCTCAAACGGGAGACGTTCGTTGAGCTAGCACATGAAATGACTGGCAAAGTTTTTCTAAAAAACTTTACACAAGTTTCTCAAATCTATGATTTCAAAACCCTAACTATTTTTGAAAATCTATGAATATATTATACTTGACTAAGTTTCGCCTTGCATCTATTTAAACAAGGAGTTAGGGCGGAAGTCCAAACACAACAAAGCACCCAAAAGATGGCAAGGAGCAAACCAGAGATCTAAGGAGGTCAACGTGGAGTAGTTTCACCCAGAAATAACATTTTTTTCTGTGGATGCAGGAATCACCATACGAAGATGGGGTTTCCTTCAAAAATCCCCTAGGTGAATCAGGAACTGCACCAAATCGTATAACGTTCAAGAACAATATTTTGGTTGGCCTCAATGACGGGTTTAATTACTCATTTAGGATCAAGGACCTCTTAACTTGTCTATCTCATTTCAAAAGATATGGATGACAAACAAAAGCGTCTTATCCTCGCTGTGAATATTTTACTCAGAGCTTTTTCTAAAAATAGTCGCTAGCAAAATCGGCTCTGTGTCTAATAAATGTTTATCTTGAGCGCAGGTGAATTCAAAAGAGTGGGTACAACAATGAAATGATCAAAAGGATCACCAAATAAGGAGAAGAGCAAAGATGTCCTCCTCAAGATTCGTCGTGGGGGCGAAACAAACATATCATGTTTTTAAGCGGTATTCAAACTTCCCCTAAAAAGGATTGCAAACACTTGTTCACATTCAAAGAACTTGTTGTTATGGTATCTCTTCGAAGAGAAGAGATCATTGAAAGACTAAGTCATTCGAATTACGATTCTAAATATTTGTCTTTTAAACTTTCATAAAGTTTGATTGTAGTCGCTAACAAGAGACACACTATGGCTACTAACCATTTACCTTGCGTACAGTTATATGTAAAAGCCAACAAGTTGACAAATAAACTCAGGTGAATCTTCTCTTCGACACCGCCGAGAGGGCCATGCTAAAAGGGCCATTTTATTTATTTTTCCTATCATTGCAGAGAGGGCCATTTCATCCATTTGTATACCATTGACGAGAGGGCCATGTCGAAAGGGCCATTTCATTTCATCACATAACATGCCGAGAGGGCCATTTTATTCCATTGCACGTCACTGTCGAGAGGGCCATCATACCATTCAGATAAGTCTCCCCAATCACTCACCATGAGAGATGATAAGGTCTGGCTTTGGAAGATGCTTAGGAGCACCTATATTCGTTGGCCACGCGAAGATGACACAATCTGGTGTTGAGGATATCTCAGCATTTTATATCTATTGACCACGTAAAAGGCGGTGTAACTGGCGTCGAGGATATTTCAACACTTCATGTACCAGCATTACGATGTATCAACATATCAAAGTTGAAGAAGTACATGATTCGAAAGGACATCTTTAAGTCATTATCCGGAGACGGACAACAAACTGGACTTCCCAAGAATTGACAATCTGAAGGTCATCTGTAAGTCATAGCATTAGAGAATGGACAGTGTATGAGATTTCCTGCGAGTTGATAGTCCATAGGTCATTCGTAAGTCGCAACGACATCCTAACAGGATAGTATTCAAGATCACCCAAAGATCGACAGTTTGAAGGTTATCCATGAGTCACAACTAAATTCTTATCGGAGAATATGCGAGATTACCAAATTGGTAGGTCCAAGGGCTAGCTATAAGTCACGCCATATCCAAGATTGATTATGCGCAGGATTACCCAAAGATCGATAATTTGAGAGACATCTATAAGCCATATTATATCCAAGGTTGGATGATATGCAGGATTTTCCAAAAGTTAGCGATTCGAGGGATATCTATAAGCCATCTCTTATCCAAGGTAGGATAATGTGTAGAATCACCCAAAAGCTAGCAACTCAAAGGATATCTATAAGCCGCCTCATATACAACATTGAATGATGCACGAGATTACCCAAAGATTGACGATTTAAGGGATATCTATAAGTCGTATCGATACTAAGGATGTGCAGGACTTACCCGAGGTCATATACGAAATCATACCAATAGCCGAGAAGGTTATCAAACAAAAGATCAAATGGTTGCAGGGACCGTTCTACACAAAATGATGTTGGTGGCCAAAAGAGTCACCCCATTTTGAAGAAAGAATCAATTGTCAAAAGTCCATCATACCCAACAACTGAGATGGTTGTTGTACCTATACTGTTGTGGAAACCATTGTCTTCCAAAAGTTGGGTCAGGAAAGAATAACACTACTGATCAGAAATAATTCACACAAGAATATGGTAAAAGACTCTATCCCTTAGTGAATTATGTTTATCGCTAACAATTTTTTGTTTGAGATATTATCGAGAGAATCCGAGAGGATGAAAGTCTCAAACCAAAACCACAGGTGCGGACGACTCCAAAAAGGACACAGCACAACGTGAAACTTTTTCTTAGCAGCGAACTGGGACATAATTCGAAGAGGAATATCAAACTCTTTGGACGCGAGTTAAAAGACACTTCCACCGCCATCAAACCACATCCCTATCAGAAGACATGTGGGTATTTGGGACTTTTGGTTTCAGTTTCACTTTCAGGGTACTTCTAAACTCACACCGAAAGTAACTTTCCTTTTCCTTCAAATTTGGGTGACAATACACCTACAGACTTGGAAATTATGTCTTGGTAAATTCTTACCTATGGATGTGAAGAGCTCCACATTCATGGTTAAGAGGTTACAAGACTCTTTTCCATACCTCATCTTACCTATCACTCGTCCCGACCCAAAGGTGGTTTTCAAATAAAAGACTATCTTTTCTACCGATTGAGTCAAACTATAAGCAGTTTGATTCCCTAAGTCTCGGGAATATGTAGGTTGGGCTCTATACTGAAAACTCAACGGCGTTCCAACCTCCCCCTATATCATCTCACTCCCCATCTTTCCGATTTCACCAAAATTTGAAACTGGGATAGTTTGTGAATTCTTTGAAAATCGTGCTTAGAAATCAAGCTTTACGAACTAACTGAATTCTCATGAAACCTGAGATATGTAGGAACCCAATACCAGGTTCCAGCCATAATTCCCTGAAAATTGTGCGAAACCTAACTGCTATCGAGAGACGAATTTGTGGTCGGACAAAATTAGGAACGTCAAACTCCCTTTGCCTAGGGTTACTTGCATTCACCCTACCCAAAGGGAGCGGACAGTTGTTGACACCTAATTTTTTCCCTCCCCATTCCAAACTAATTTTCGAGTTTCTTAATTCCAAATAATTTTTAAAAAATAATTATTTTTTGAAAATAAATCTCAAGCCTTCTTTCAAATTTTAGGTGAAATTAATGTATTCTGTGTTTAATTATATAGAATTACATAATTTTCACTTAAACAACTATTTTAGAACTTATTTTGAGCGAAAAGTTTGTTTAAATTGCAAATACTTTACTTTTCACAAAGATAGATCAAAAATAAGGAATTGATGATATAATTAATTTCTTATTTTTTAAATAAATAATTATGCTTTATCAAATATATATTTTTGAAATTATTGCATTTGAGAAGCTCGTTAAATAATTAATTTCTTCTCAATTTGGTTCGTTTAATTTCATTTTGGCCATTTTATTAACTTAAATTGGCTAGAAATACAATTGGACCTCCCCATTATTTTCACCCAGGCCCAAAATACCCTTGACCCGATCCAAACCCTTTAATTAACCCCCAAAATTAGATCACATATACACCTATACATACATATACACGCGCCTCTCTATCCCTCTTTTATCTTTTTCTCTCCCCGATCATCTCTCTCCTCTGTCAAATACACATCCAAATCGACCTCACAAACTCAACCAAATGGTTTCAAACTCCGTTAATTGTCTTTGGATTCCATCAAAATCTAAGACATACCCATCACGAAGCTTCTAGAAAATCGACAGCTCACCCTCCCAACATTCAAATTCGTACTATTAGAGTACAACGTTGTTCAATTTCTATTGGCTATGGGGGGAATTCATTTTTCCCCCCAAAATCCCCAAAAATTCACTTCGAACTCGACGTCGATTTGGTCCAAGTTCATTGATTCCAAGCTGAACGATCCAAAAGCTTATTCCAATTTTGATTTTCAAATTGTTTCAATTCATTTTTCCCATTTTACCCCTCCGTTTTCCCCCCAAAACAGCCCCATATTTTCCTATAAATAGATATGTGGGTTGAGGGTAGGGTAGTGAATTTTTGGGGAAAAAAATTGAGGATTCGGGAGGCGCATGCTTCTAATCCTACGTAACCAAAAATCCTAGAAGGAACACACTTGAAAAAGTCAATTTCGACGAAAAGTTAAAACTCCGACGAGTTGGAATTGAAACTCCGGTGGTGGAAATCCGTCGCTAAGGCTTGTCTGTCCCAAGTCGCTGCTCAAGAATACGTGCAAACTCCATCTCTCGTATTTCTCTCTTCACATTTGAATGTTGTAAATATATGGATCTCACAGTGATGGACAAAGTAGATGTGGTCTTGTTTGAACTCATAGGGGAGTATGATTGAGAATTTTCTGATTATACATTGTGTTGATAAAAGCTCCCAGTTTTAATAGTTATGTGAATTGTGTTGATTTATGTTGCATGTGTGATGCTCGATAAGAGCTAAAGATGATACCTTTCTTGTGTTGCGGGGTTGTGACGTTGTTTTAAAATGAAAGCTTGTTTTAAAAACGTAGTTTATACATGTTGTTTTGATTTCGAATATGGTGTAGGAGGGAGATTAAAGCCTCCATTTATATCGTTCTTCTATTGATCAATTTCCAAACTGATTATAACATGTTTATGGATTTTTCAAGAGTTTTTTTTTGAGTTCAAAATAGACCAAGCCTACATTGGTTGATTGATAGAATTTTTTTTTTGGTTTTGGTTTTCTTGTCTGTTTTGGGTCTAGCTTTGAGATTGTTTTGGACTTAAGTCTCACAAGTTTATAAAAGGGAAATCTGATGTTTCATCCAACATGGTGCAAAGTTGTGTTTGTTTTGTTTTGTTTACTGAAATTTGTAAGTTCTTTCAAGATTTCTTTCTCTTTAATGAATTTTATTTGTCTAAACCAAAAATGATTTGATCAAATGTTCACTGCTTTCTTTGAATAAATAGGAGATGCATCGCATGAAAGTTTTGGTATTACTCGAGTTTTTTTGAAAGGATTTAGAGTCTAAGGGCGAATGTTTAAAGATTGAATTATGCCATAAACTGCTCATTTTAGATTAATTTTGGTACATATGGCTGCAGTGGGGGATTTTCCAGACCTTACCCTATTTTACTTGCAATTAATTCGTTGGGTTTCAATGTGTTGCCATAAACACGGTAGTTGGGTTTTTGGTTTGGCTTATTGTTTATTCTCCTTGGAATTTTTTCTAGTTCTCAAGTAGTAGAAAAATTGGAATAATTTTCATTGTTTGGTTCGAGTTTCATGAGACTTTGTGCAAGGCTAACCATAGTACGGTTTCTGTCTTAAACATTAAGTAGGTGATGACTCCTTCTAGGGGTGATTTAGTATGTTTTACCATTTCCTATGCTTGAAATGTTATCTAATGATTATCTCTCTTTTTATGCATGAACCGTCCTCATTCAAGTTTTTTTGAAAGAATTTAGAGTCTAAGGGCAAATGTTTAGAGATTGAATTATGCCATAAACTGCTCATTTTAGATTAATTTTGGTACATATGGCTGCAGTGAGTGATTTTCCAGACCTTACCCTATTTTACTTGCAATTAATTCTCGTAATTCGTTGGGTTTCAATGTGTTGCCATAAACACGGTAGTTGGGTTTTTGGTTTGGCTTATTATTTATTCTCCTTGGAATTTTTTCTAGTTCTCAAGTAGTAGAAAAATTGGAATAATTTTCATTGTTTGGTTTGAGTTTCATGAGACTTTGTGCAAGCCTAACCTTAGTACGGTTTCTGTCTTAAACATTAAGTAGGTGATGAATCCTACTAGGGGTGATTTAGTATGTTTTACCATTTCCTATGCCTGAAATGTTATCTAATCATTATCTCTGTTTTTATGCAGAAACCACCTTCATTCCAGTCTAATTGGACTCGTGTCTTGCATACCGCTGGGCCAGCAAGGCCCAATAGCATCGAGTCACGCTTCAAAAATCCAAAATGGACTGATTGTCGAAGACCAAGTCCTGTATACACTGGTATACAGAATTTTACTGTTGATATACAATGAAAAATGGGAAAGGGAAACTAACGTACAGGTGGAAGATCAAATATACGCGTATATTTGACTGATATACAGTCATATACACGAGAATATACAGAAAACGTGAAGAGGAAGAAGCTGTGATATACAACTGGTATACTAAAGCATGGAAATGGACCAAAGTCCATGAAATAGGCCCAAAGGCTGACCAGATCTGAAATGGGCCAAACAGGGGCCCAACACTTGAAGTTCTCTCATTTATTTACTTGAAAATCCATATTTGAATCTTTGTGTATAAACTCTTAAATTTGGTTAAAATCTAGATAAATCCCCTTTGAGTTTTTATTTTGTTATATCTTTATATTTTCCTTTAATTATCGTTTATCACATAGTCTAATATTTTGAGCTAATAAAATAATATCTTTATTTTTTCCTTTGGAACAAGTCGTTAACAAATCAAGAGATGACATTTATTTTGTTTATGCGATTAGTAATCTATATATATTAAGGTGATTTTCCCTCTAAAATTCTAAAGATTAAATAATTTCTTCGAAAGGAAAATCCAAACTTTCCATCACTAATTAATTACTTAGCAATATTTAATATTGCTTTAAACTCAACTCCAAGGTGTTATTTATAATAAATTGGTCCTTTCAAGTTAAAATTGGTCTGTCTTCGGTCTAAAGTTGGGTTTGTTTACACAGATTCTTCCCTAATTTAAGTAGATTATTTCTCATGTCAATAGAATAAATGTCATATTTGCAAATGATTTTAAGATTTTACAAAATTAGCTATGTTTTCAAAATTAATCAAATCAGTCAAACTGCCTTTTCGTCAACCGCTTTCGCGGACGCTTCTTGAGTGTCTTAAAAACCTTCTCAAGGCGTTACCAGAATCCTTACCTATTTTCTCTAATTTTAAAGATTTGTTTCTGTTTTCAAGTCTTTAAAATTCTTTAAGTTTTTCTTGATATTTTCTATAAAAAATCAAGTGACGACTCTGTATTTTTTTAAATTATTTCAAAATTTCTCTAAAGTTTTGAAATAGTTTGAAAGTCAAAACCAATGTTTTTCAACCCTTCGAGCCTGAAAGGGATAAAACAGTATGTCATCGCCGAGAGGGCCATGCCGAGAGGGCTATTTCATCCCATGCATACCATCACCAAGAGAGACATCATGCCATTCAGATAAGTCTCCGCAATCTCTCACCATGCAAGACGATAAGGTCTGGCTTTGGAAGATACTTTGGAGCACCTATATCCGTTGACCACGCAAAGATGACACAATCTGGCGTTGAGGATATCTCAGCATTTTATATATGTTGACCACGCAAAAGGCGGTGTAGCCGGCGTCGAGGATATTTCAACACTTCATGTACCAGCATTAGGATGCATCACCATATCAAAGTTGAAGAAGTACATGATCCGAAAGGACGTCTTTAAGTCGTTATCCGGAGATGGACGACAAACTGGACTTCCCAAGAATTGACAATCTGAAGGTCATCTGTAAGTCATAACATTAGAGACTGGACAGTGTATGAGATTTCCTGCGAGTTGATAGTCCATAGTTCATTCGTAAGTCGCAATGACATCCTAATCGGAGAGTATGCAAGATCACCCAAAGATCGACAGTTTGAAGGTTATCCATAAGTCACAACTAAATTCTTACCGGAGAATATGCGAGATTACCAAATTGGTAGGTCCAAGGGTTCTCTATAAGCCGTGTCATATCCAAGATTGATTATGCATAGGATTACCCGAAGACCGACAATTTGAGAGATATCTATAAGTCATATTATATCCAGGGTTGGATAGTGTGCAGGGTTGCCCGAAAGCTAGCGATTCGAGGGATATCTATAAGCCATCTCTTATCCAAGGTCGGATAATGTGCAGAATTAACCAAAAAAGATAGCAACTCAAAGGATATCTATAAGCCACCTCATATCCAACGTTGAATGATGCGCGAGATTACCTAAAGACTGATAATTTGAGGGATATCTATAAGTCGTATCGATATTAAGGATGCGCTGGACTTACCCGAGGTCATATGCAAATGAGCATTACTAGTAGCCGAGAAGGTTATCAAACAAAAGATCAAACGGTTGCAGGGACCATTCCACCCAAAATGTCGTTAGTAGCCAAGAGAGCCACCCCATTTTGAATAAAGAGCCAATTGACAAAGGTCCATCATGTCCAACAACTGTGATGGTTGTTGTACCTATACTGTTGTGGAAACCATTGTCTTCCAAAAGCAGGGATAGGAAAGGACGACACTATTGATCAAAATAACTCACGCAAGAATAGGGTAAAAGACTCTATCCCTTAGTGAATGATGTTTATCGCTAACAATTTTTATTTGAGATGTTGCTGAGAGCATCCGATAGGATGAAAATCTCAAATCAAAACCGCAGGTGCTGATGACTCCAAAAAGGACGCAGCACAACGTGAAACTTTTTCTTAGCAGCGAACTGGTACGCGAGCTAAAAGACACTTCCACCACCATCAAACCACACCCCTATCAGAAGGCATGTGGGCATTTGGGATTCTTGGTTTCAGTTTTACTTCCGGAGTACTTCTAAACTCACACCAGAAGTAACTTTCCATTTCCTTCAAACCCGGGTAACCATATACCAAGAACTTTAGGAATTATGTCCATGTAGCTCAGACTTACAAGTGTGCGGGGCCCATATTTGTAATTGAGATAATTACAAGCCTTTTCTCTCAAGCTCAACTGTTTGTCACCCATCTTGAGCCAAAGATCGTCTCAAATAAAAGACTACCTTTTCTATCGATCGAGTCGAACTACAAGCAGTCTGATTCCTTGAATATCTGGGATATGTAGGTTGGGCTCTATATTAAAAACTCGACTGCGTTCCAACCTCCCCCCAATATCCTCTTATTCCCGAGCTTTTCGGCTTCACCAAAATTTAAAACCGGGATAGCTTGAGAATTCTTTGAAAATCAAGCTTTATGAACTACGGGTGGCCTGAATTCTCATGCAATCTGATAAATGTAGGAAACCCAATGCCAGGGTTCAGCCATAACTCCTTAAAATTCGTGCGAAAACCAACCTATTCGAGAAACGAATTTATGGTCGGACAAAATTAGGAACGCCAAACTCCTTTTGCCCAGGGTTACTTGTATTCACCCTACCCAAAGGTAGGGGGCAGTTGTTGACACCTAATTTTTGTCCTCCACAACGAAATTCAATCTTGAGTTTCTTCGGTTTTAAATAAAATTGAAATATTTATTTTATCCAGATAAATACTTTCTAAAATATTTATTTGAGTTAAATTTGTCATTTAAGTGATAAATTATACATTTTTGTATTCTTGTATATGATATAATGTAATTTTAGTCGCTTAAATAATTATTTTATCACAAGTTAGATTTTTATCAGGAACCATCTTGAAATTAATTCAAATGGTTGAATTTCGACTTAAACCTGTATGTTGTTCCTAAAATAATTTATTCGGAAAATATTTATTTGATTTTATTAAACCAAAAAGCTCGGGGTTAAATCATTTGTTAATTCGTATTGGATTTTGATTTAATTTAGCCAAATTTATTAAATTTGATCATAATTAAAATTAAATTGTCCATAATTGCAATGCAATTGGCCAATTGATTTTTAGTTTGGCCTAAATTTAAATACAATTGGTTGAACTTCTACTCCTATTGGTTATTTATCAAATAGCCTAATCTCTACCCTTTTCCTAATTTTTTTTATTCTACCCAGGCCCACTATTTAATCACCCAGTCCGGCCCAACACCTGCAAATCGACCCGGCCCACACCCTTATAACTCCTTTCTCCTTTATCAAACAATAATACAACTCCAACAGCAACATCGACAACCATCAACTTCACAACTCAGTCAAACGTCAGCCAAAACGACCCCCCTTTATCAATCGAACGACTCAAATAACCTCAAATTCCATCAATTCCCCTCTGTTATCTCACGTTTGTACTATCGATACGTTGTCCAGATTTTAAAAGCTTCTAGAAACTGTCCAGGTGTCTTTCTCAACGGGATTATCCCTCGAATTGTGGTTGTATTCACTCAAATCTCGTACGAATTCGTACGTTGTTGGCAGATTGTGGTTGGTCCTAGGATGAATTTCGTTTTCCTCCCAAAATCATCTGTGAATCTTCCCCAAAATTCATCCAAGTCCAAAGGTAACCTTATCTCCAAATTCGAAATTCAAACAATTCAATTCGTTATCCCCGATTTACCCTTTGTTTTCCCTACATTTTTCATCCCCAATCCTCTATAAATAGATAATGAGGGTTAAGGGTTGAGGTGTGGATTTTTTTTGAGAAAAAACTTGGGCATTCGGGAGGCGCATGCTTCTAATCCCACGTAACCAAAAATCCTAGAAGAATATGCTAGAAAAACCACAAAATCCGACGAACCCATTTGAATTCTGACGAGGTTAAATTCGAATTTCGACGTCCGAAGTCTGTCTGAAAGGAGCTCGTAGTCTCAAGTTCGCTGCTCTGAAAAAGGTAAATACTTCATTTGTTTATATTTTTTCGTGTTTGAAAGTTACGTCGTGGAATTTTATTAGTGTTTTGATTCCTGTTGTTGTTGCGAGACTGGTTTGGTAATGGAATTAGTGTAAAGATTCCGTCTTGATAACTGTTTTTTCCTTTAAAAAATGATGACTTTCTGTCGTACAATGTTTTACGATCTTGTTTGAGTATGTGTATAATGTTAGGTGAGGCAATTCTGATTTGGAGAGCTCTTAGTTAATTTACCATTATGTCATTGAAAAGATTTTGACTTTGTTGGCTTTTAGAAACCGTTTTACTGATATTTTATATTCACAATTTTGCCTTGTGTTCGCATAAATCTAAAAAAATGAAATCTCTCCGTGTTTCTATAAATCTTAACATTATTCTCCTAAATGAATTAGAGTTGAAATGGCTTGCCTGTTCTTTTGATCACAAACGGGTGAAAATTCCGAAAGTTTTGAAATCTGTTAATTGAAATCATGGCCATTTGAATTCCCCATTATTAGCATGAGCATACTAGGCCTTTATTCATCCAGTTGGCGCATGTGTGTGATCTCCCTATATTTTCAGTTTTTGACTTCAAACCATTATTCAATGTAAATGTCTCTTTATTTTGCATTTGACATGGAAAGTTAATGATGTTTTGTTGTTGCATTCATTTTGATAATACAGATTGATTTTGATGGGATTATCATAGTTTACATTTTTAGTAATTGAATTCTCCATTTGCTAGTCATAAGAACAAACTGGTGATGTCTTATAGCAAGAATTGAGCCCATGCCACTTACTTTGTATTCTATTCGTATCCCGTTTCCTTAGCATCTTTTTCATGAAGTTGTTTTCTTTTCTTGTTCTGGCTGATTGTATTTTTTCTACGTCTTGATTTGATTTTGTTAAATTTATTTTTAAGATGGGATATGTCATAATAATTTACTTTTCTTACTGTGCATGCGACATTTTTGAGTAATTGAGTTCAAAATTTTAAGTTTACTTGGATCTCTCATCATGAATGCATTCTTTGGTTTGTATATAATTTGGTGTCAATAACTAGTTTAATTTTCTTTGAAAATCTGGCAAATTGTCTAAATCTTTGTTTATTTGAATGTTGCGCCTAAATTATCAAAACTGTTCAGCCTTAGTATAGAATAGGCACAGCTCACCGCATGAAAATTACATATTTTGTGTTTTACCTTGAGATCACCCTGTTTTATCTGTTTAGGTGATAAATATTTTGGATACATTATTTAATTTGGTTTGATCATAGTTGATGGGTAAAGGCTCTTCCTTGATATTAATCATTTTCTCTTTATTTCTCGCATGAATCTCCTTTGAAGTCCATGTGGACTCCCGTATCTCGTGCATATCTTCGATGGGCCAAAGAGGCCCAAGCCGTCAAGTCGTCTCAAGACCCAAAAATGGGTAAAAGTCGAAATTGAAGAGAAATATGTAGCTAAACGCTACATAAGGAAGCTAATATACAAGGCCAAGGACAAAGGCGAAGGTGGAAAAAATAGAAATGGGCTAAAAAGCCCATGAAAAATTGAGGATTAAAGCCGGGTAGGTCCAAACGGATTCAAACCCGGTTTTCTCAACTCTTTTCTCCTTTATTTATTTGTAATTTCGTAATTGAATGTTTATATGTATAAACTCTTAAATTTGGTTAAAATCTAAATAAATCCCCTTTGAGTTGTTATTTTGTTCTATCTTTATATTTTTCTTTAAATATTGTTTATCACATAGTCTAATATTTTAAGTTAATAAAATAATATCTTTATTTTTTCCTTCAAAACAAGTCTTTAACAAATCAAGAGATGACATTTATTTTGTTTATGCGATTAGTAATCTATATAGATTAAGGTGATTTTTCCTCGAAAATTCTAAAGATTAAATAATTTCTTTAAATAAAAATCCAAACTTTCTATCACTAATTAATTGTTTTATGACTTATCAAAATTCGATTTTATTTTAAACTCAACTCTAAAGGTGTTATTTCTAATAAATTGGTCCTTTCAAGTTAAAATTGGTCTTTCTTTGGTTAAGGATGTAAATCTTATTTTCCCTTAAGTCTAAGTTGGGTTTGTTTACACTGACTCTTCCCTAATTTAAGTAGATTACTTTTCATGTCAATAGAATAAATGTCATATTTGCAAATGAGTTTAAGATTGTACAAAATCAGCCATGTTTTCAAAAAATTATCAAAATCAGTCAAATTATCTTTTGGTCAACCGCTTTTGACGGATGCTTCTTGAGTGCCTTAAAAACCTTCTCAAGGCGTTACCAGAATCCTTACCTAGTTTCTCTATTTCAAAGGTTTATTTCTGTTTTTAAGCTTTTGAAATATTTTAGTTTTTCTTGATACTTTATAAAAAAAATCAAGTGACGACTCTGTATTTTCTTAAATTATTTCGAATTTTTTTGAAATAGTTTGAAAAGTCAAAAATCAATGTTTTCCAACCCTTCGAGTCAGAAAGGGGATAAAACACATGAACAACTTACTCTTATTTGATTTAATTAGATTTATTCAGTTCAAATAAGATAGAGAAAATTTTGTACATAGTTATGTTCCACCTGTAATTATGAGACATAAATTCAGTTTCTGTATGTACTAAACATAGAAACAATTTGTATCCTCGTGCAAGTGAAATACACTATATTCAAAAGCATATAAGTGTATCTGTGTATTTATCACTTGTAGCGGAATACACTGCATCAACACATGTAACATAGTGAAATATATTGTATCCGTAAATATAATAATTGTGAAATATATTGTATTCATTCGAATACAATATCTCTTCCTAACTGTATCCGCACGGACAGTTAGTGTATAAATCCGTGCATATCTACTCTAAAAGTTTCAAATCTATCGCTATATTATGTAATTTTTTAAAATTATCACTATTTCGAATAACTATTGAACATTAATTTATTGTGTCACATAATTTTTTCAATAGGATATTTAAAGATAATTCTTTGATATATTGTACATCCACTTTAAAATACACTCCTATCTCCACTAAGTAATGCTCGAAAACTCTACTGTTAATTATTAATTATAAAAATTGTAGAATGTCATTTGGATTCAAAGAAATTGTTACTAGTTTAGTTGTCAAAAACTAAGGGTTCGTTTGGTAGGGTGTATAAGAATAATGCGAAATATGATGTATTCGTAATGTTTACATTAGTAATGCAAGTATTAGTTGTGCTTGCATTAGTTATACTAAGATTTTTTTTACACAATGTTTGGTTTGATGTATTAAAAATAACATGTATTGCATACTTTTTTTAAAAAAAAGTATTTATTTACAAAAATATCCTCCACAAATATGATGGAAAGAACTAATGCATGCATTACTTTTTTGGAGTATATATACATAGGCTAAAAAGTGTACTAAATAAAGTATTAATAAAATATAAGACTAATGCATGCATTATTTTTTTAATACATTCTGCCAAACAACCCCTAATTGTCAGAGTTTAATTGTAGCATTTGTTAAGTTGAGTGGAATATATACAAGCCCATTATGTCCTTTCAGAAACCAGGGCTAAATAGGCTAGCATGTTGTATGATGTTCGTCACTCTTTACCTTAGACCACTCACGTTTTTATTGGGCTGAAGCCCACTCCACAAGGCACAACATAGTGATACTACTATCATCGAACTGTCAAGGAATTCTCTATTGGGAAAGTACATTCATGCCCTATACGAGCAAACTATTTACAACTAAATATCCCTTTATATAAAATATCCCCCTAACTAATTACATAAAATGTCCCTTCCCTTGTACATTTAGTTATTTATCTCTATTTTAATTCTTTTTTTTCTTTTTGTTTCTCTATTCTCTATTTCTTTTTCTTTTTTTTTTCTGTTTCTTTTCTTATCTCCTTTTTTTTTTTATACTTCTTTGTTCATTTATATTTTTCGTAAAATTATTTTATTATTTTTTTCTTTTTACACCATAATATAATTCACACTCAATTTTTATTTTATATACTCCTTTTTTTTCTTGTTTATTTCTTTGTTCATATTTTTTTTCTCTACTTCTTTTTTTTGTTCTACTTTTATTTCTCTCCTTTTTTTCTTTATTGGTTCCTTTTATTTTTTTATTTTTTTTATTTTTATTTTTTGAATTTTTTTATTTCTTGTTCCTTTTCTTTTCTTTTTTCCTTTTTTCCTTTTTTCTTGTTTATATCTTTATTCTTTATTTTTTTCTCTACTTTTTCTTTTCCCTGCTTTTATTTTTCTATTTATTTCTTTTTTGTGTGTGTGTTTTATTTTTTATTTTCTCTTTGTTTTTCAATTTCTTTAGTTCTTGTAAATTCCTTTTTTTTCATTTATTTCATCATTTTTTTTTCTCCTTTATTCATTTATTTTTTTCTCAGATCATAATATACTTTATTTTTCACCACAAACTAATTTCATATTTTTGGTTCTTTTTTTATTTTTTATTTTTTATTTCTTTTCTTTTGTAATTTTATTTGGTTCTCTTTTCTTTTTTGTTTCGATTGTTTTTATTTGCTTCAGTCCGTAGTGATACCATCACAGTATATTTATATACTGTCATAATATCATTGATGTCTGGTTCAATCCTTCAGTCATACCTCCATGATACCATCACAGTATATATATACTGACATGGTATCATTGGGTTTGCTTCAGTCCGTAATGAAACCATCACAGTATATCTATATACCATCATGGTATCATTGATGTATGCTTCATCATTCAGTGAGACCTCCATGATACCATCACAGTATATCTATATACTGTCATGGTATCACTGATGTCTGTTTCATCATTCAGTGAGACACCCATGATACCATCACAATATATATATACTGACATGGTATCATTGGATTTGCTTCAGTCCATAATGATACTAACACAGTATATATATATATATATATATATATATATATATATACCCTAATGGTATCATTGATGTATGTTTTATCATTCAGTGAGACCTCTATGATACCATCATAATATATCTATATACTGTTATGTTATCATTGATATCTGCCTCAATCCTTCAGTCTGACCTCCATGATACCATCAAAGTATATATATACTGACATGGTATCATTGAGTTTGCTTCAGTCTATAATGATATCTGCATAGTATATCTATATACTGTCATGGTATCATTGATGTTTACTTCAATCCTTCAGTCAGACCGCCATGATACCATCATAGTATATATATACTGACATGGTATCATTGGGTTTGCTTCAGTCCGTAATGATACCATCACAGTATATCTATATATCATCATGGTATCATTGATGTATGCTTCATCATTTATTGATACCTCCATGATACCAACAACAACATAACCAGTGTATTCCTACAAAGTGGGGTCTGGGGAGGGTAAAGTGTACGCAGTCCATACCACTACCTCAGATGAAGTAGAGAGGTTGTTTTCGATAGACCTCCGGCTCAAGAGACCTCCATGATACCATCACAGTATATATATATACTGGCATGGTATCATTGAGTTTGCTTTAGTCCATAATGATACCATTATAGTATATCTATATACTGTCATGTTATCATTGATGTCTGCTGCAATCCTTCAGTCAGACCTCCGTGATACCATCATAGTATATCTATATACTGTCATGTTATCATTGATGTCTGCTGCAATCCTTCAGTCAGACCTCCGTGATACCATCATAGTATATATATATTGACATGGTATCATTGGGTTTGCTTCAGTCCGTAATGATACCATCACAGTATATCTATATACCATCATGGTATCATTGATGTATGCTTCATCATTTATTGAGACCTTTATGATACCATCACAGTATATTTATCTACTGTCATGGTATCATTGATATCTACTTCAATCCTTCAGTCAGACCTCCATGATACCATCATAGTATATATATACTGACATGGTATTGTTGGATTTGCTTCAATCCGTAATGATACCATCACAATATAACTATATATCGTCATGGTATCATTGATGTCTGCTTCAATCCTTCAGTCTTTCAGTGAGACCTCAATGATACCATCACAATATATTTACATACTTCATGGTATCATTGATCTCTGCTTTAATTCATTAGTGAGACCTCTATACCATCATAATATATATATACTGACATGGTATAATTAGATTTGCTTCAGTCCATAATGATACCATGACAGTATATCTATATATATTGTCATGATATCATTGATGTACTGTGATGGTATCATTACTGTCTGCTTAGACTTCCATGATACCATCATAGTATATCCATATACTGTCATGGTATCATTGATGTCAGCTTCAATACTTTAGTCAGACCTCCATAATGCTATCATAGTATATATATACTGACATGATATCATTGAATTTGCTTCAGTCCTTAATGATACCATCACATTATATCTATATACAGTCATGGTATCATTGATGTCTGCTTCAATCCTTCATTGAGACCTCTATGATACCATCACAGTATATTTATATACTGACGTGGTATCATTAGAATTTGCTTCAGTTCGTAATGATATCATCACAATATATTTATATACTGTTATGATATCATTGATGTCTGATTCAATTTTTCAGTGAGACCTCCATGATACTATCATAGTATATCCATATATTAGCATGTTGTCATCCTTTAATAAGACACTCCTCAATCCTCTATGATACCATCATAGTATATTAATATACTGTGATGGTATCATGGAGGATTGCTTCAATCTTTTAATGAGATACTCCTTAATATATTACCACAGAATATCCATCTACTGACATGGTATCAGATTTCAATGAGACACTCCCCCAATCCTCTATGATACCATCATAATATATCTACATAATGTGATGGTATCATGGAGGAAAACTTCAATCCTTCAATGAGACACTCCTCAGTCTTCTATGATGCCATTACAATATACTTATAAACTGACATTATATCATCCTTCAATGAGACACTTTTCAATCCTTTATGATATCGTGATAGTATATTGACATACGGTGATGGTATCACGGAGGACTGCTTCAGTTCTCCAATATATAAGACACTTCTCAATTCTCAATAATACCTTCACAATATATCTATATACTGTCGTGGTATCATTAAGGTCTGCTCCAATCCTCAACGATACCATCACAGTATATGGATATATTGTGATGGTATCATAGATGACTGTTCCAGTTCTTCAATGAGACACTTCTTATCATTCTTAATTATTTATTGTTGGGTTTATTTATTAGTTTTTTTATATTTTGATTAGTTTAAAAATAGTAAGATAATATCTTTATCTTTATATTTTATTACTCAAAAGAAACGATAAAAAAATAATCTAACCAAAAATAATAAAAATATATATTTCTACTAATTTAACTTTTATTAAACATATTAGTAAATGTAATATTCTTTTTTAATTACTTTTTATTATAGTCTAATTATTAATTTATTTTACATTTTTATCAGTCAAAAAATAATTAATTACTATATTTATTTTAATACTTGAATAAATAAATAAGTGTTTGGGCATCATATAATAGTATGATGTCATCTAGTATCTAGAAACATAAGTGTCGGTAACTTATTGCCAGGAAACTACAAAATTGCCCAATGACATGCAATATGCCAAAATTATATGTGTCATATTCTTGGTACGTCACAAAAAAAAAAGAAAAGAAAGAAGTAAAAGTATAAAAATATGAAGAAAAAAAATATAAAATAATAGAGAATTGAAAAGGCTAGACGCCGTAATTTAAGAAAAGGAAAGAAAGAGTCTGCCGCAATTTACTGAACAGTGTGAAATTGAACTTCCTTTGAAGGGGGCACGATCTGTAATTAATTTGTAGCGCTTGTATACTTTTAGAGTTATTAAGGGAGGGGGTATTGGGATGTAAATATTTTAGGATTTAGGTCTATTTTGTGTACTATTTCCTTCTGTATTTGGTAAGGAAAAAAAACACAAATAGCCACTCATTAAGACTGATAATTTGGCAAAATTACACCTATAGATAACTAAGATCCCTCCTAACTAACTTCTTGGTCTAAGTTTTACTAATTATATTTATAGCAACAGTTAGTGATGAAATGTATGAAGGCCCATTTATACAAATCTATATAGTCATTTTTTTTTATCAAGAATCGGTTACAAAAAGAATCAGCCATCCATTTAAAAGGTAAGAGAGAGTAATTAAGACCCTTAATTATCTCCAACCTCCCACAATATTCTCCTTCCACATTCAACAGAACACGCTGAAAAAAATTAAGAAAAAGGGAGAAAGCAACATCAAAAATTCATAACAAGTATTGTATGTGTGTGTGTGTGTGTATATATATATATATATGTACCAAAGTATACATGCAAGATATGTATACTCTTATAAAATACATAAAACAAAAGTATATAAAGATTGTATAAATAGATTTGATACAATAAGTATAATAGGATGGCAACAAAATTAAATTATTCAAATATTCATATGTATATCTATTATATATTGTACAAAATATTCAATTATATATATGAACATATAGGTATATTCAATTATTCAAATATTCATATGTATATCTAAATAGATATGTATACTCTTATAAAATACATAAAACTAATGTATATAAAGTTGTATAAATAGATTTGATACAATAAGTATAAAATGATGGCAACAAAAGTAAATTATTCAAATATTCATATGTATATCTATTATATATTGTACAAAATGTTCAATTATACATATATGTATAAATAGATTTCATAGATTTCTAAAGATTGTATAAATAGATTTCAATATCTCGTCAATCTCCTAAATGAGATTTTATCAACCATTCGAATCAAGCAAATAGTTTAATGGAAAAATCCTAATTAAAACTATAAAAATGGGGGAAATGGAAGGAAATTAATGTGTTTAGATGAAGAAGAATATAGAAAATTAAACAAAAAAAATAAAGGAAATCAAATATACACAACCATTGACGGATTATTCCAAAGAAAATCTTGTGCGGATGTTTAGGGATTGTAATCTTGGATGAATAGGGGAAAATATTTCTGAAATCTTCTTAAGCATATCTATTCATTTCAATTGAACATCAGCCGAAAAATCAGTCAATTAGGTGAGATCCATAATTAATTACTCTCTCTTACCTTTTTCTAATTTAAATTAAAAGGATATATACGCTGCTTCATTTGTATATGAGAGCCCACATAATTAACTGCTTTTCCAAATACCTTTAACCATAGAAAGTACTTATTTTAAGCATTAACCACGTGAGGTAATTATGGTCTATATTTATCTATGCTATCTAATTTTTCCTAATTTAATTTCAATGAAAAAATTAAGTGGTGTGGATAAAAAGACTCCATAATTACCTGTTATGGTTAATGTTTAAAATGATTACTGTACATTGTTACTTTTCTCTTTAACTATTTTTTTTTAATGTGGGTCCTCATATACAAATAAAAGTAGTGTATATACCATTTCTAATTAAAAGGAAAGATTTTTCTCTCACCTAATTAATTTACTTTTTTCTCTTACTTAATTAAAAACAAAGATTTTTCTCTCACCTAATTAAAAGCAAAGTTTTCTCCCTCACCTAAAAGTAGCACATGGTTATCCTCCGTTCTTAAACACTCTACTGCCAACCTCCATCTCTAATTTTTACCAGAAAACCCAACCGGCGAATCCCATAAATCCAACCCGAACCAGTCCCTCCGTTGAGAACCACCACCAACCCGCCTCTGATTTTTCCGGTGAACTACAGCAACTGTATCTTATGTAAAATCAATCTTCTTCTTCATCAATTTGTCTTCAATTTTTATCCAATTTCTCTATATTTGCAGTGTTGATTAGAATTTCAAGTAATTGTTATGCTTGATTCAAATGGCTGACAAAACTTAATTTAAAGGTATTTTCATTTGTATATTTGTATAGACATATGAATGTATTGGATGTATGTTTTTTGATGTATATATGTATACTTTTGTATAACTATATATGTATACAAGTTTGTTTTGTGTTGGTACACATATACATATGTATATACGTTTGTTATGTGTTGGTTCATATATACATTATGCATATACATATGTGTATACATTTGTTCTGTATTTGTGTATATATACATATGCATATCTATATATATGTATATACGTATTCATATAAATATATGTATAACTGTTTCTATATACATACGCCGGTTTTATATATTATGTATTACAAATTAGAATGGGTATCAACGCATTCATGATACTCAAATTTGCTCACACACTTAATCTTCAGGATTTGAGTTTTAATACTCAATAATAATGGGAAGTTAGAGAATAATGGGGCATATAAATAATAATGCCTTTCCTTTTTTATCTCTAAATGTAACTGAAATAGTAACAAAATGTGTTAGTTAATATTTGTATATTAGGGTCCTAAATACATTTAATCACTAAGTGAAATTTATAAAATGTAATTATTAAAACTTAGACTAAAAGTTAGTTAAGAGTGGTCTAAGTTAGCTATAAGTGAAGTTTTGCCTAATTCTATATAGTCTAATATTTGTGTTTACAATAAATAGTCTTAAATTTTTTTAACCTATTTCGATAAATTAATTCAAAAATTTCTCTTTAATATTTACGTTGGTCTGAAACTATTGTATATTACTTGTAAACATTATACTACATAATGTATAATTGATGAATAATTACTACATAATCTATATGTATAATCAATATGTATATCTACATTAATTATACACTAAATATAAGCCTATTATCACTGAATTCACGCGACTTATATTTTTTTTTATATAAAAAAAAAAACTGAAACTGTTCAACATATCTCAAACTTCAATATTTACTTTTGTTTGAAACAATTGAATATTACTTATAAACATTGTACATAGATATATAGTACAGAATTGATGAATAATCACTACATAATTTATGTCTAACCAATATGTATACCTTATATATTAGTTATATATTTACTATACACTAAATATAGGCCTATTACTATTTAATATACCCAACTTTCTACTTTTTAAAAAATTGAAATGGCTTCTAAATTATCTTCTAGCAAAAAGTCTCTGATACCCACTTAAAAAAAAACAATCACATATCTTAAAAGAAATCATGGCAAATCTACAAATAAGAAGAAAAAGAAATCTCCTAATTGTCTGTCTACCATAGCTACCACCTCCAACTCTTTACTTTTCAATCTTATATACATCTTTAACAATTCTTTTATCAAATTTTATTCATAAAAAATCTAATTTTTTAAAGAATTTAGGAGAAATTGGATTAAAAATGAATCATTTTTAACAAAATGAGAAGTAGAGAAAGATACAGATGGAGAGATAAATGAATGAAAAATAAAAATGAGAATAGATGAAAGATTAAATGAGAAATAAAAATGAGAAATAGATTGAAGAGCCCACATGTAGGCATCTTGAAAAATGGATGGAAAACTTATAAGAGCAACGTACTATAGCATTTAGGGCAAGTAGGAAAGTCAATGAGTCCCACCATATTCTTCAATGACATCTCTCGCATGATCTGGTCTGTAATTAAATAGAAAAAGATGAGCATTTTTGAAAGCTTTTGATGAGGTCCAGACAACAAACCAGAAAAGATAACTTCTCTAAGGAAGTTGATTTTGCAAAAATCTTTAAGAAATAGAGAACAAAAACAAAAAGGTTGTCATAAGTTGTCATATTTGTTGGAGAAGCAACATAGAGGCGAAGATAGAGAGACAGAAAATGGTACTCCATAAGATAGCGGCTGCTACGTTTTTTCTATGTGAAAATAGGAAAGTTGACTATAAAGGCATATGAAATTAGAGTTGGGCTTGTTTGAGTAATTCAGGAAAAATAGGGTTATTTTTAATTTATTGATGTAGCGGGCTACTAATTGAGTTAATTATTCACCTAATTTGATTAATTGAGCCTCTTTAGCCTACAAATTTGAGGACTTTATGGCACATCAGAGCCATCTCTAAAGCCTCAAGAAAAAGGCAAGTGGCATTAGGCCCCAAAATTAAAGGGTCCTATTTTATTTTTTTTTGAAAAATTAGCTCAAATAGCAGCCCATTTAAGTTTTAAATTTAAAATAGCCGTATTTTATTTTAGTAACCTTATTATAGCCAACTTTCATAAGTTGTTTACTTATATTAGTCAAATTAATAATTTGAATAATTAATTATTTTATTTTTCTTAAAACAGTCTTCAAAATAGAGCAGCAAGGCAGTCAACATATCCAAAATTCATTAGAAATTTAGAAAATGCACCAAATTAGTCCTCTAATAGCAATAATTGAGAAAACAACAGAAATGATAGATAGAACAAGCAGAGAAATAATTAGTAAATATCAATCATAATTGGAGGCAAAACAACTGGCTTCACATGAGTTAATGGATTTCACTGAAAAGTTTACTGAATTTTTTTTGTTGGAGTTTTAGATCGAAATTAATTTCAAACTATAGATTCTTCAAAATTTGTCCATTTATATATTGTTTCATTGAGTTAAAGTGGCCAGAACTCAATATATCTGAGAGATAAGTTTATGATTTCACTTAATTTTTTTCAGATCTACGAAGTTCTATGAGAAATTGAAAGAAACAGGTTGCAGATTCATATAGAAGGAGGTGAGAGGAAAAAATGATAAAATTTTTAAGTCATTTGGAGGTGGTCAACCGATGACAATTGAGGTCCGACGATGGTGGAATCATCGGAGAAGAAAGAAAAAATGGGTAGTTGGTGGCTGGCTGGCTCTAGCAACAGCCATGAGAGAGCCTAGAGAGGAAAAGATTTTTTCCTCTAGGATTTTGAGGATGGATATATTTCATGTATAATTATTATATAATTAACGGAAAAGGGTCAAAACTACCCCTGAACTATCTGAAATAGAGCAAAAATACCCTCCGTTTGTTTTTTGGCTCAAAAATACCCCTCCGTTTGTTTTTTGGCTCAAAAATACCCCTCCGTTTGTTTTTTGGCTCAAAAATACCCCTCATTTTAACGGAGTGCCAAAAAGGGCCAAAACTACCCCTGAACTATCCGAAATGGAGCAAAAATACCCCTCCATTTATTTTTTGGCTCAAAAATACCCCTCACATTAATGGAGTGTCACCAAGCACACCACGTGAAAAAAAAATTGTCACATGTCTAGTCCACGTCAGTGTCCCATTTAATATCCAACTAGTCCACTTAACCATATTCCAACTTAACAGCCATTTAATATCCTTACCCGACCCATCTTAAAAATTTTTTGACCCGTCCTCATAAGTAAATGGTAAAGATAGATCCACCCTTCATTTCACTTGAACTCTCCAAAAAAAAAAATCGATGCAGACTAGGGATTCTGAGGGAAAAGAAAGCCCTTAGGGAAAAAATCACATGGGCTAGCCAAACATCAGGTTGAAAATAGGCCTATGGGACCTGCTAATGGAATTCATAAATTTTACCCGCCAAAAAGTCTCATAGCTCAATGATCACATGCCCTAAAATTGAGCACAATTGGAGTTGTCTCTTTTTCTTCATATCTTAGATCGTGCAATAAAGCCAAAGTTGTAGGTGGAGTCATATTTAACCTTTGAATTTAATTTTTTTCTCATTATAGTAGAGATGTCGATTACAAGAAGGAGCAAGAATGCCCTTAGGGAAAAAAATCAACCCATGTACTAAGAGCTTTCTTTTCCCTCAGAATCCCTAGTCTGCATCGATTTTTTTTTTTTGGAGAGTTCAAGTGAAATGAAGGATAGATCTATCTTTACCATTTACTTATGAGGACGGGTCGGGTTTTTTTTAAGATGGGTCGGGTACGAATATTAAATGACTGTTAAGTTGGAATATGGTTAAGTGGGCTGGTTGGGTATTAAATGGGACACTGGTGTGGACTAACCATGTGACAATTTTTTTCACGTGGTGTGCTTGGTGGCACTCCATTAATGTGAGGGGTATTTTTGAGTCAAAAAATAAATGGAGGCGTATTTTTGATCCATTTCGGATAGTTCAGGGGTAGTTTTGGCCCTTTTTGACACTCCGTTAAAATGAGGGGCATTTTTGAGCCAAAAAATAAACGGAGGGGTATTTTTGAGCCAAAAAACAAACGGAGGGTATTTTTGCTCTATTTCGAATAGTTCAGGGGTAGTTTTGGCCCTTTTTCGTATAATTAATGTATAATTATTTTTTGATGTATAATTATTATCTGGCGCGATCTACCTGTAAAAATGGGTCACGAAAATCCGTGGTCATCCAAAAAAATTCGATATATTACATGTATAATTCTTGAAATAATATCAATTATAAAGTGAAGGAACCCATTGTCACAAACAACTAGGTGGTTGACTGGTCGGAGGGTGGGCTTTATTCTGCTGGGTCATGGGATCGAATCCTAGTAGCTGCATGCGGCTTCTTCTTTTTTTAAAAAAAAAATGTAAAGCAGTTGCAATTTTTTATTTTTTTTTTAAAATAATTCTAAAGCACTACTCTGCACTTAAAAAGTCTTAGGAGTTTTTTTCTTAATTCCTAAGGCAAAACTTAAGAGTCTTAAGTTCTTTTTTTATTAGCTTATTTCACAAAGTACAGAAGGAAGCTTAGAACGATCTCCCTAGTCAAAACGAACTACAAAGCACAACAAGTGAAATCACCATTGCAAAAGGTAAAATTGATATCACATTTCTTTCTTTTAGTTCATTATTTCTATTCTTAGTAAGTAAACTAGCAAAATCAAAATACCCAAAATACATGAGCTTTAATTTTAAGGTTTCATTAAAAAAATTAAGTTTTTTTCATTAGCCGAGTATTATAAAAGTGAGTTTGATGATAGCCAACTTTGAGATCTCAGTTATCAGCTTGATAGTTTCATTGTATATGCTCGAAAGTGTGATAACAAATTTCTCAACTTGAAGGAGATAAAGGATCTTGCTATTATGATGACAAAAATAAAACTGGATTAAACTTGGTCTCTTGTTTATTTACTTGTGAAGCTGATATTGATTTTACCTGTTGCTACTGCAAGTGCGTAAAGAGCATTCACTCAATGAAACTCATAAAAAATGAGCTACTTAATAGCATTGGCGTAGAATTTTTAAATGGTTGTTTAGTTTGTAAGATAGAGCGTAAGATATTTGCAACCGTAAGTAATGATGTTATTATAGATCGTCTTCAAAATATGAAGTCTCTTCGAGTACAATTGTAAACTAATGATATTTTTATGGTAATGTAATTTATTATCTTTTGCTCACTATGCTGTTGACATTATAAATTTTTTAGATCTTATCTTTAAAGCAATGGTGCACCCGTCTTCTTGAAATTCTGGATTCGCCTCTGGTTATTATATAATCAATGTATAATTATTTTTTCTCATTATATAATATTTAGATCAGTAGCTAACATATAATGATTAAATATTTGATATATAATTATTGTATAATGAATATATAATTATCTTTTCAAATTGTATAATATTTATACACAAATTATATAGTAATTTACACCAATTATCTTTTCTCATTTTAAAATATTTTTGCACAGATATAAAAGGTTTATATATCTGATATGGCCATACTATTTTATGGCTATAAAAAGTTATAAATACTTTGGGTTTGGGTATATCTATTTTTATCCCTTTTTTTCTTTGCAATAATTGGTTATAAGTTTTTTTTAGAAAAATATATTAAGTACTATTTGTAGAAAATATTTTTTTTCATATAAAAAAGGAATTAGTGAAAAAAGTTTGACATATTTGGAGTATAATGTCTCAATAAAGATTAAATAGATTAATGATATTATCTATTGAAAAAAGAATTATTAGAAGGAATTAATTCTAGAAAAGTTATTAAGAACTTTACATCATAAAAAACTAGAAGAATAGAATATTTCAAAAAAGTAAATACAAATTAAATTGCGAAGTTCAAATAAAATACTCGATAAAATTTTTACAACGAAAGGAGGACACATCTCTTGAGAGGAATGGGAGTTTGTGATACTAGCACAGATGGCATGGACGACCCTAGTATGGATGGCGTGGACGACACGCACGATGTTCATGAAAAGGGAAGTTTGGGAGTTCGTGGGAGTGAAGTGGATGAAGAAAAGGGGGCCATTTGTGCAAGTGACTATCTTCTAAATCCAACAATTGACAAGGAAGGTAACCAAACAAGGCCCTTGTCTCATTAAGGGCAATATTGTAAAAAGTCAATGTCTTATTTGTTTTCTTAGTATAAATAAGATCTTTTTTCATTTGAAAGAGTAGACTTTGATGAATATTGAATATTGAGCTTTGGAGTTGTAGTTTCTAGGTGAGCCTAACATTTATCTTGTAGTTTCTAGGTGAAGCCTAGCATTAGTGTAGTTCATAGTTGGTAATTAGTGAGTAATTAGTAGTGGGATCTTGGAATTGTTGGTTGAACTTATTTTGCTTGATTAATCGAAGGTCATCTATTTGTGGTTATTTTGGTTTCCTTTGATTTCTTAAGTAGGGTTAATATTTGGGTTGTTGAAATCAATTGGGAGATGAGGTTTTAGCCCCTTGTTGCCCATAATTTCATTATCTTGAGTATTACCCACATATCCTTTCTTTCTTATTTTTCTCTTGTCCTTGATTCTTATCATTTTGGTATCAAGAGCCTAGGTTTAGGTTTGTTTTCACAAATCTAAATCGTAGGATTTTGATCTTTTCAAAAATTCAAAAATTCAAAAAAATAAAAAATAAAAAATCATCCAAAAAATCCATTTTTTTAATTTTAATTTATTTTTCTTGATACTAGATCTACATTCCCTAGTGTTTTTTGAGCCTAAACCTCGAATTTCATTCAATTTTGAGGTGTAGAAGTAGAGTTACCATTGAAGGGTTTGAACCTTTTGAAACTTTATCAATTTTGAAAAGTGAATTTATTTTTGGCTTGAAATTAAGGGTTAAAATTATTGGAGATTGTTCGTGGTGTTGAAAGGAGCGCGTGAATTAAAATTTCATCGAATTTGGAGTTATAACGAAGGAGTTATGAATTTTTGAAGATTGGGGTTTTTCTTGGTGTTCTTGAGCTCCTTATATTATTCTTGGTGAAGAAGATAGAAAAAAAAAATACTTTGATCCAAAAATTCTCAAGTCAAAGTTGGTCAAAGTGTTATTGGTCCACTTGTGGAAATTTGAAAAAAAAATATTTGAAAAAAAAAATTAGTATTAATCAGTGTTGACCAATCAACAGGCTGCCACACCAGCGCCAGCACAGCAGCTGGCCAGTCAACCGCCAAGTCAGCAGGCGGCCAGACAAGCCCACTCGCGCCTGGGGCATGTGACACATAATTTCAGAGGCTAAAAATATCTTAGGTTTTCCATAGTTTTTTTTTTTGGACCCAATTTTTTTTCTAAGTGTCCAAACTTTGTGGTTCTTTTTTTAAATTCTTTCTCCTTCGATTTCTCAACTATTTAACAAGTAATTAACATATTTAATAACTTGTTAACTAATTTTAAAATATCAAATTATCTCTTTGATTCATCAAATTAAGCAACACAAGTAATTTTTCTACTTTTGTTACTTAGTTTTTTTTAGTCCGTTTTCTTTCGTGATTCTTTTCTTCAATTTTTATCATCTTAATTCGTAGATAAACTTCTTGATTCAAGTCCTTTTAGCTTTAATCGAGTCGTCCTTCTTTCAAGTGTCATAAAAATCCACTCCACCACAAAGGATAGGTGAACTTGAATTGATCAAGCGAAACTAGTTCACTGCCAATTTTGAGATAACGTTATAGGAGGTGAGTTGAGAGTTTACATACGAGTGACGTGAGGATTTTACCACTAATATTGTTTGTTGAGTTTTTTAGGTACAATGTCTAATCACTTTCCTTATAATCATGGAGGAAGGAGCTCGGTGAACAACATGGAAACATATACCAATGTGTCAAGGAGAGTGACCAATGTGAATGAAAGAATAGTTGAAACAAAGGGAAGGTTGGAGGTATGGAGGAAAGGGTGAGAAGGATGGATAGTATGATTTAAAGGAGGTTCCCTATGACAAGTCGAAGTGAAGAAACAAGAAGGGCAGCGAGTCAAGAATCCAACCTATACTACCCCCAATCAAATTGGAACCAAATACACCCTCAAACTACATTCCGAATGAACCCGAGCTATGCTAGGCAAGTCACCTCAGAGCCAAATACACAACCATATCATCCACCACAAAGGGGTTCTTCTTTTGTGGAAACCCAAGTTAGAAGCCAAACACCTCCACGAAATGTATCACATACATCCTTGCATGTACCCTCTGTTCCAACCTAACAACACTACCCACAAGTACCCTACTAAGATATCTATCATCAAAACCCTCTTTATGATGAAATGTGTGAAGAGGATAACCCAAAAAAATAATGAAAAGGACCCGGAGGGTTTGGTATGAACCAAGGCATGAGATGTCAAGGGAAATGGGATAGTGAAGATAGGTATAGGAATGAAAGAGGAAGGTGTGAAGATCGAAATGATCGATATGGTGATCAAGGTGTTCCAGATCAAGGGATGGGTGATAACATGGTGAGTCTTCCAATGTTCTAAGATGAAAGTCAAGTTATTCAAGCTAACTACAACATGAAAAGGGAAGACCAAGTCTATGGAGGTAATAATGATATACCTCAAGCTTCTTCTCCTTCTATCATTCAATGTTATAAATGTCAAGGCGAAGGACATATTGCTAGAAAATGTCCACAAAGCGGGTCAAATGTGATCTTGTGTAATGGACCTTATGCTAAAAATACGATAGAGTGTGAGATTGGGAATAGTTGTGATGAGCCTAAGGTTAGGCATGATGAAGCAACCTCAAATATAGATGATGAACAATTGAAGAAGGGTTTGAACTCCTCTTGTGATCTAAAACGAATCATGAGGGATCTTTCTAAAGAGGAACTTAATCAAAGTGTAAAACTATTTCATGCAAGGTTCAAGATGATGGATCGGGTATGTTCCTTAGTCATTAATAGTAGGAGTAGTACTAATGTGGTGAGTTGTTCTATAGTTGATAGAATGAAGCTTCCTACACAAAGACACCCCAAACCATACAAACTTCAATGGATCATTAAAAATGATGAAGTAGAGGTAACCAAGCAAGTGGTTGGGAATTTAGCAATGGCAAGTATCGAGATGAGGTGTTATGTGATATTTTACCCATACAATCTTGTCATATGTTGTTTGGTAGACCTTGGCTAGTTGGTAGGGATGCTCGATATCAAGTGGAGTCCAATAAATACTCACTTATATTTGGAGGACGAAAGCACACTTTTGTGCCCTTAACACCCTATCAAGTGAGTGATGACTACAAGATAATGAGGGAGCTTCAAGAAGTACTTAAGAGAGAACTCGAGAAGAAAGAGAAAGAATTGGCTCAAGAAGGAAAGTTGTATGAGATTGATGAGTCAAGAAATGACTTGAAAGAGGTGGACAAGGAACACTTAATTGTGGGAATTGCCAATACCAATCCCTTGTTGCCTACTAAATATGGTGCTAGCATTTTGCCTAGTACCATCCCATCTCTTTTGCAGGTTCATAGACAATTACTTCCAAATGAGGATCCGAACAAAGTTCCTTAAGGATAAAGGGTTGAAGGGCTAATGATGGAGCTACCTACCAAGGCAACCCCTAATAAGAGATATAGGTCCAAGACGATGCATTGGAGGGAGAGCTTTGGAAAACCAAGTGTGGTGGGAGGAATGCAAGCTCAAAGGCCCGTCTTCGGGGTATGTACCCTTTCCCTCTTATTCCAAGAATCCTTGGAGTCATGATGACATTTTCCCTATGGTAGGTAGGTTCTTGAAATTGTATAATCTCATACCCTAACATGAGAGTGATGATATAGTTTCAATGTATTCATGGTTGGTTTTGGCTATGCTTAAGTTGTGTGAGCTTCATGTTTTGGATGCCAACTATACTTGCTGTTTGGGAAAGAATCCATGGTACATCTATGATACTCAATTATGTATTCTACTCCTTGCCACACTTATGTTGTTAGACAAGTTGAGGTGCTAATATGGATTCTTGGGAGCATACTAAGATTAGTGAACATAGGAAGTGCATCCTATAGTTCCTTCAATCTCTCAAGAAGCATGGCTCCACTTATTGATCCACTCCTTGTGGGAGTTTGTTTGAGGAAAAACAATGAAGTGTACTTAAAATGTCTAATCTTATTCCCTTGTGTTTCAAATTATGAATACCATCTTGTTAACATTCTATCCTTAAAGTGTGTATTTATAATTAGAACCCTCAGAATGAGTTGAGTGCACTTCACTCCTTTCTTTATTACTTGTTTGCCTATGATGACCTTTTGCTCACATGTGGTCTCCTTCTTGTGAATTCTAAGGCAAATGCGTCATTGCCTATCTTGGAAGTTGTAGATATGCTTGCATCCTTGTTTGACACACTTGTGCTTGAGTTGTGTGGACCCCAACTAGTGGATGCTAAGTTGCTTGTTCAATTGTGGGAGATTCTATGGTTAGTGAAAACCTTTGTCACCTTCATAGGGTTGGGCAAGTCGAATTTTCTAATTGGACTCTTGGAAAGTGTTTGATAGAGAGGGTGACTTTATGTTTAGAACTCCTCTTCTTATCTACCGGTACTCTTAACTCTTGGAGTACCCTAGATGAGGTTCATGATAGTAGAACCTTTCTCTACTACCTCTTTGCTTACGATGATACCTATGTTGGTATGAGATTTGTTCACTATAGAGGTAGAGATATATGAGTCTTGCACTTCTTTGATCCAAATGAATCCTTATGGGTGATTGCACCACTTTTGGTGTGGTCTTCTTGCGAGACTATGAAACACTTATGTCTTATGGCTCCAAAGTTAAATGTGATACCACCTTTTGGAATTCTTGATGCCACAAAGACCTTTGTGTTTTCCTTGTCTCTTGATGTTTATCATAATCAAAACCTTTGCACATTGTATGATGAGTTGCTTTTATTAGAAACAAAGAAAATTTGGTTGTATTTCAAATTTGTGTCTCCTTGGCACGACAATATTATTTTTAATCCTTGTGCTAACCCTCATGCTTTGAGGATATTTTGGTTGTTTGTCCTTCTCATGGTTTTCAAGGTTTGGATTCGAGGACGAATCCTTTTCAAGAAGGGGAGGATGATATTATCACGGATGGCATGGACGACACGTATGATGTTCATGAAAAAGGAAGCTTGGGAGTGAAGTGGATGAAGAAAAAGGGCCATTTGTGCAAGTGGCTACCTCCTAAATTCAAGAATTGACAAGGAAGACAACCAAACATAGCCATTGTCTCATTAAGGGCAATAGTGTAAAAAATCAATGTCTTCTTTGTTTTCTTAGTATAAATAGGATTTTTTTTCATTTGAAAGAGTAGACTTTGATGAATATTGAATATTGAGCTTTGAAGCTTGTAGTTTCTAGGTGAAGCCTAGCATTAGTATAGTTCATAGTTGGTAATTAGTGAGTAATTAGTAGTGGGATCTTGGAATTGTTGGTTGAACTTATTTTGCTTGATTAATCGAAGGTTATTCATTTGTGGTTATTTTGGTTTCCTTTGATTTCTTAAGTAGAGTTAATATTTGGATTGTTGAAATCAATTGGGAGGTGAGGGTTTTAGCCCCTTATTGCCCATAATTTCATTAGCTTGAGTATTATCCACATATCATTTTTTTTTCTTATTTTCCTTTCTGTCTTTGATTCTTATCAGCTTGAAAACAATCCTGTGCGCGGAATAGAACATTCTTTATAGCTAGTACCCGTTTGAATTGACTTTTGGCTTAAGTTAAAAATTTTAACGTATGATTTTTAGCATTTTAAGTCAAATGTCATAAGTTAGGGTATGACTTTTGGCTTATATTTAGCATTTTAGCTTGAAACTAAGTGGTGCTTATAAGTACTTTTTAAATTTAACCAAACACTCCAAAATTGCTTAAAAGTTATTTTTGGCTCAAAACACTTAAAATTGCTTAAAGTTATTTTTGGTTAAGTGCCTCCGTCAAATAAAATTAACACTTTATCAATTAGCTTTTACTTAAGCTATTTTGGGTAAGGAAAAAATTGTTCAATCCTGTCTAAATAACATATAAAAACACAAAACAATTTTCCTAACAAAAAATCAAATTTTTTTATCTAAGTAACACGAAAAAAAAAAACTAAAATAAGTTTTTACGAACTAAAATGTCATTCAATTTTGCCCAAGTAACATAGACACTATCTCATTAGGCAAAAGTTAGTGTCTTTTTATTTAAAAATTGATTTAGTAACTTTCATGGTACCTAGATGAAAATGAGTGAGCATCCAAGGCTACGTCCTAGTATTCACTGAAGTGCATTGAAAACTATGAGCTACGGTCTAGTGGTCACTAAAGTGCATTGAGAACCATGAGTTCTTAGGCAAATGAAATTGAGTGAGCGCCCAAGGCTAGTGGTCAATGAAGTAGGTTGAGAACCATGAGTTCTTAGGCAAATGAAAATGAGAGAGCACCCAAAGTAGTGGCCAATGAAGTGGGCTAAGGTTCAAATCTCAGCCGAGACAAAAACATTATGTGATTTCTACACATCTATGTTAGCTTTGGTGCACAAAGTTACTTGGTAGTACTAATAATATTTATCTTTTGAAGAAAAAAGATATTCAAGACTAGCCATTAATAAACATGACTAAAAATAAAATTACGTTTGTGCAATGCATTAGCTTGTAAGAGAAAGCGAGAGAGAGAGTCAAAATTGCCAGGGACAACAACACATTGAAGATTTGTTAGAAAAGATACCCATTTCATACTTTCAATCTAATGTCTCAACAACATTGGAATGACAACACTCTGGGAATTTCCTATTAGGCAAAAATTTAAGCAAGATAAATATTAACTTCTCCTATAGGCTATACCAATCTCCCCCACAATTCATTAAAGTTGAAAACCAAAACAAACCCCAATCTCCTATTATATCAACACTCCACATGGGGCTTTTGAGCCAAAGGAATAGCAGCAATTGCATCGTCACCCGCACCCACTGTTCCAGGCAACTTCCTCTTAGGCTTAGCCTCTTGCAACATAGATATA
Organism: Capsicum rhomboideum; assembly: GCA_031232105.1. Taxonomy (NCBI): domain Eukaryota; kingdom Viridiplantae; phylum Streptophyta; class Magnoliopsida; order Solanales; family Solanaceae; genus Capsicum; species Capsicum rhomboideum. The sequence continues at coordinate 36,617,165 of CP124716.1, forward strand.
ACATCCCTCATCGATGGCCTGTCTGCCGGGTTTCGGCTAGTGCACAGCAATGCAACCCTCAGCAACAACATCATTTCCTCCCTAACCGAAAGACATGAAGCACCAGCATTTTTATCCAACACATCATTTATGCCATTTTTAATCTTGACCTTGGACTTAACCCAATCCACAATGCTATTTCCATCGCCAAATTCTGGTTCCACCGATCTTTTCCCTGATAAAATTTCCATTAACACAACTCCGTAGCTGTAGATGTCACTCTTCTCGTCAACTTGCAATGTGTATGCATATTCTGGATCAACAAACACACACAAAAAAATTAGTACAATAACTAAATGTGTTTTTTTATTTGAAAGAGTACAACAAATATAACATCAAATCAATAAAAAATGAAAAGATAAGAACATTTCAGCATATTTTAATTTGTTATCATAACACTTTTGTCTGCTAGTGCCCAAAATGGTTGACTTTAAACAATAAAGTCAAGGAATATAGTACTAGTACTAATAAATCAAAGGTGTTGAGCATAGTCTGAGATTCAGATAAGTAGCTTGACAAAATCTTGGTGGGTCCAAAGAATAACCAAAAGTGAAAAACAAAAGCTTAAAGGCAATGGGAGCTAGTCATGCGCAACTAGTGCGCCATGCCTCTTAAGCACCATAGTGACAAACTGCAAAAACATTGAGAAGAAACAGAGCAGTGGTGCCGCCGCCCTTAAGATTTACTAGATTTAATAAGTTTTTTGGCAGTTAAGTTTTCAATTTGAATTAAATCTAAATATTTTAAGATAGTTTTAAAATATATTTAAATTAAATTTTCACCAATTGTCACAAAGTAGTACGAGTAAAGATATACTTTATGACACTTCAAATTTTAGACGACATCTCTCACCACACTAAACGAGATAGAAATATTATTTCTAATAAAAATTTTCAACTTAAGAGATGCCATATTGTGGCGCTCAAATTCAAAAAAAGAGTTAGTGCCTTCAAGATCTGGTTATGAATTATGATTAAAAGAAGATTCCACTAGTATGAATCAGTTGAGACATTTGACAATTGTGTGGGCAAAGAAGATTTAACGATGATGCTGGACAAAAAATAAAAGCAATATATATCATGCTCTCTCTCAAAAAATGCATCATGCTATTGACATGACACCACGTTTAGCACGCAAGTGACCCCTTTTGCGTCACCCTACAGAACGAACTAAACCCATCTGAACAAAACATTTTTTGATAACAATAAGCCGCACAAAAATAAACATGAACTCCAAAACATACAAAACATACAAAACAATCATGTAATTCCAGCAAGAAAACAGTAAAGTATTCCTGACCTTAATAATTTAATTAAAGAACAAGATAAAAAGTACTTACCAGGCGCAATGTAGCCATAAGATCCAGCAATCACCGACATAGATTCATCACACTGAATCAACTTGGCAACACCAAAATCAGCCACTCTAGCCTCCAATTCACCGTCTAGAAGAATATTACTAGGCTTAAGATCACGATGAACAATAACAGGATCACAATCATGATGAAGATAGCAAATTCCATGAGCCACCCCAAGTGCAATTTTGTACCTAGTGAGCCAATCAGACACCAAATTAGCATCCTTGTTCTTACCATGCAACAAATCATCTAGGCTACCATTCGGCATGTACTCGTAAAGCAACATCGTGCACTCGTTGTTGCTGCAACATCCTAACAACCGCACGATGTTCCTGTGCCTCACGTTGCCTAGTACATCCACCTCAGCTAAAACGCCTCGCCTTTTCCTGATTGTCTCCTTGTGTTTTCCCCATAGCTTCTTCACCGCTATGGTCTCGCCACCTGGCATCTCGGACTTGTACACAGTCCCTGTTGAACCCATTCCGAGGATCTTGTCTGTCATTGTCAAACACTCCAGTACATCATCCGCGGTGAAGTTCAATCTCTGGAATGCCGTTAACTTCCACGGGCCAACTTCTCTGTCAGTTGAAAATCGACGGCTGTAATTTGCCCGGAAACAGCGGCTGCCAGCGATGAGTAAAAACAACCCGATACCAAATGCAGCCGCCATAATCCAGACAATTGCGCCGGCTGTCTTTTTGGGCTGTGGCTTGACTTCCATTGCTCCGGCCTCGAGTCCGTCAGTCCTGCAAGGCTTTTGAAGTACAGTACCACAGAGGCCTTCATTTCCAATGAAATTGGAGGAATGCAGGCTGGAGAAAATTGAGCCTGAAGAAGGCACTGGACCAGTAAGCTGATTGTAGGATACGTTGAAGCTTTCTAATGTACTGGAATTGGCAAAATGTGAAGGAATGGTTCCAGTGAGAAAATTGTGAGACAAATCAACCTCTGATATTGAAGGAATTGCAGATATTTCCCACGGAATGATACCAGTGAGCAAATTTCGTCGAAAATTCATGCAAACGAGCTTCCCACAATGCTCAATATCCCATGGAATGCTTCCTGTAAGATTGTTTCCTTCCAGCTTGATGGTGTAGAAAGCTCGACACCCCTTGAAGTTTGGGATATTCCCGAGGAGGCCACTATAACTGGCTGAAAAGATTTGCAGAGTTGGTGAACTCCAGATATTATCTGGCAACTCACTGTTGAATGAATTCTCCGATATATTCAAATAATCCACTTTCACGGAATTCCCAAAATCATTTGGAATTGGACCAGAGAAATTGTTCTTGCTCAAGTCCAAGTAGGATAAATTCGGCAAAAAACCGAAGCCTAATGGTATTGAACCGTTGAGTCTGTTGTTTTGAATTCTACACCTGACCAATGCAGTGCAATTTGCTAAGGAAGAAGGGAGCTCACCAATAAACTGGTTTGAAAACATGATAAGTTTAACTAAGTTATTGCTGAGACAAAGATTTGGTGGAATGGGACCTGTGAGATAATTTGAAGAGACATCAAGTTGTTGCAGCTTTGCATTTGAACCCAACTTCTGTGGTAAAATCCCAGTGAGCGAGTTATTCCATAGAGACAATAATTCAAGATTAGGAAGCTCACCAATGCCTTGTGGGATTTCACCTGTGAACTTATTGTTCATCAAATGCAAGAGGGTAAGCTCCTTCAATACTGAAATCCCTTGCGGGATTGTTCCTGAAAGATCGTTGTCCGATAAGTCCAATGATTTCAGCGATGTCAATTTGGCAAAAGACAGCGGAATTGTACCAAACAAATGGTTCTTGAAAAGAAGCAAAGTTTCAAGTTTTGTCAAGTTGCCTAGCCCAACAGGGAGATTACCAGAAAGGCTTGCTTGGGAGATATCAAGATAGTTTAAATTTGACAAAAAAGAAAATTCAGCAGGGACAACTCCAATGAAATTCTGGTAACCAATCTCCATATGTTCAAGCTGTTTCAAGAAACCCAACTCAGGCAAAACAGGACCAGTCAAACAATTTCCAGACAAGTGCAAAAACTTCAGCTTTGTTAAGCCACCATAACTTTTCGGAATTCCACCTTTGAAATAGCTTCCGCCAAAGTTAAGGTACTCAAGATTGGGTAACTTAACAACTTCTTCCGGCAAAGGACCAGTAAAATTGTTACTATAAGCATTTAGGTGTGTTAAAGACTTGAGTCTTGATACTCCAGAGGGAAACGTTGAATTAAAGTTGTTGTGACTAATATCAAGTGTCTTGAGGAAAGGGAACTCAAAAATGACTGTTTGGAGAGGACCCTCGAAAGAATTTTGACTCAAATTCAGGTGGTGAAGGTGTACAAGGTTTATGATATCTGATGGAATTGTACCAGAAAGATTGCGCCTTGAAAGATCAAGTGAAGTGATTTGGTTAGTTTTCTTGTCACATTTGATGCCAGACCACGAGCACCAAATGTGAGAACCTGGTCTAGAGAAGGCAAGTGTGGGATCCCAGTCATTGAAGGTGTTGTGATGATCATGGAAAGAGGACTTTAAGGTTAATAGAGAAATGAGTTGTAGAGGAAGATTTGTACTACTAATGGAGAAAACAAGTGAAATTCTTGTTAAGAAGAAGAAAAATGTAGTAAGAAAGAGAGGAAGGAGGGAGTGTTTCATGGTTATGTCCTTATGGGGGTTATGGTGGAAATGGTTGAGAAATGGAGAGGTAATTTAAGGGAAGGAAGGTTTTGATTGTTAGAAATGCTTTTTAGGAGTGCTGGAAACTGAGGGGTGTTTCATCATGACTAGTTTCCCCTTCAGTGGGTTTTGTTTGATCTTTGGTGTGATGAGAGAGAAAAGAAAATAAATTTGAAAATAAAATCCGAAAAACTGTTAAATATTCCATTCGTTTCATATCATTTGAGCCGATCTAATACACTTCTTAAAAAAAAAGTTTTAATTAAAGGAATATTTTCTTAAATTGGTCTTATTAATAATATTTTAAAATTCTAAATTTGATTTAAAATAAACAGGTAAAATGAAACGTTTATTTTTCATGTAGGAGACAAGTAAAATGATACACAGGGAATACATTTGTACTCTCCCCGTCCCATATTAGTTGAACATTTTTCTTTTTACACGCATGTTAAGAGATCATAAATAAAATGGTAATTTTATCAACTCACCCCTAAAAAAAACTTCTTAGGAGCTTTACAAGGGTAATATGGAAAAAATTTAATTACTCCATCAGTTCATCAATAATTGTCCACTATTAGCTTGATACACATGTTAAGAAATAATAAATAATAGAGTAATTTTTACCATATCACCCTTTAAATATAATTAATTCAATGTTTTGAGAAATGTATTGGGTAATGACTGTAATTAATAACTAAGGATATGGGTAAATTATCTATTGATTTTTCAAACTGAACAAGTATTGTTGGACATCTATTTTTAGTATAGTGGACAAGTAAAAATGGACGAAGAGAGTAGTACTTTCTTAATTTAATAAGGTGAATAACTATTTTTAGTAAGATGACCACGTAGTAATATGAAACGGAGGAAGTACTATTCCTTTTCTTGTTCTTTAGTTTGTGCGGCTTCTGTTTTGTAACTCCCATACTTTACTCACACAATTCATAACTACTACTATTTGAAAATGAGAAAATGTATGTGTTGCTCTGTTTTCTTTTGCTTTAATTTCTCTGTTTGTCTCTCTTTGCTCAGTATTTTCACACTTTTTCTGCTCTCTTCAAATACTTTTTGGTTTTCTTAGATTTCATTCCTCTTTTCTTTTTTAATTTTTTCCCTACTACTTTTGCATCATTCCTTGTACCTTTATCTTTAGCCAACCAAAAAAATTTGTATAATACTTCCTCCATTTCATATTAATCATCACATTACTAAAAAAAGTATTTATCCTAAATTACTTGTTAATTTATAAACTTAAGACATATGATAAAACACACAAATAGGGTGTATTAAAATAAATAAAGGATAAATTAATAAAAATATTCCTTTTTATTTATGAATTACTTATTAAGTTGACAAGTAATATAGGATAGAAAAAGTAAAATTTGGGTAGTATTGTTCGCTTTTACTTGTCACTTTTTGCCATGAGACACCAATTAAGAAAATAATTATTGATATGATTATTTTATTATATTATCCTTATTAATTGATGTTTAGAGTAATATGTCTTGAAAATAATTTGGATAATAAACAATTAATGTTAAGGGTAAAATAAGAAAAAAAAATTTGACTTTTTTTTATATGTCAAAAGTGACAAGTAAAAATAAAAATTCAATTAGAAAAAAATTAATGCCGAGTAAAAACGAACGGATGAAGTAGTATAGTGGCAATGTCTCACGCAGGATCCAAGAAAGTTTGTTTTCGATTTCTCCCTTCCACACATTATTCCTTTAATCTTATTTTCTTCCTTTATTTTTTTCCTCTTTGTAATTCTTGTTTCTTTCCACTTTGAAGTAGCAAATGAAAGCACCTTGTGACATTGGCCCATGCTAGAAGGACCACATAAATATATCTTTAACCGGAAAAATCCTTCAAAATGTTTATTTAATCCTCAGGTGCCTCTAATATTAGCTTGATTAATGATGATTAGTAATCAATCATCTTTCCATCTAGTCACAAGTATATATACAAAGAAAACAAACATCTATAATGACCCATTATTCAAGTACTATACTTTATTAGAATAAGATTTTGAATCTATTATCCACTACTCTCCTCTTAAAGGCAAAGCAAAGAAGGAAAAACAAAAAGAAGAAAAGAGATTGAGTGAGAGAGAACCTACAAAAGAAAAAGAAAATTTAAAAAACGCATTACTCCAATGTGAACAAGTATAGCCTTTTTTAAGATATTACATTGGGATTCATTAAATTTGTTAAGTTTATCAGAGGACTGTTTTTAACATTTAATATTGCTACTTTCAAGTGGGAAATTTTCATTGTACCGAGGTTGAAATTCAAAGTCTAGAAAATGTACAAAATATACTGCAAAGATTAATTAAAGGTAGGGTTACCCATTTCTCACGGATTACTTAACTAATAGTTATTATTTCAAAAAATTATTTCTTTTTAAAATTTCAAGTTACTCTCTCTATTTCATATTACTTGATCCTTGCTCGTGACACACCCTTTAAGAAAATTTTAGTTAGAGATATATTTTACTAAATTAATCTTAATAATGATGTTTTGAAACTTCAAATTTGATTACTACTACTTCTTCCGTCCAACAATACTTGTCAACTATCGACTTGACACATATGTTAAGAAACAATAAATAATAGGAATAATTTTACCATATCATCCTTTGAATATAATAAAGGGAAAAGGGTCAGAAATACCCCTTAAGTATTGAAATTGGTTCAAAAATATCCTCCGTTAACCTATTGGGCCAAAAATACCCTTATACCCACCTTTATGGCTCAAAAATACCCTTCCATCCACCTTTATGGCTCAAATATACCCTTATAACTAACGGTCATTTTTTAAACCATAATTAAAAAAACGAAAAAGGGCCAAAAATACCCTTCAAGTATTGAAATTGGTTCAAAAATACCCCCCGTTTAACTATTGGGCCAAAAATACCCCTCCATTCACCTTTATGGCTCAAATATACCCTTACAACTAACAACCCTTTTTTAAACCATAATTAAAAAAATATTTATTACGTGTCAGCTTTTTATTGATTGCAAATTAAATTAATTAAAATGTTATTATCTTATAACCAAATCTGGACCCAACTAAAACTACCCGACAAAACCCGTCCCAACCAATTAAATAACGGTGACCCATAGTTTTTTGGTTTATATCAGTTACACCATACCTCAAAGGTGAATAATTTTCTACTTTCTGTGTCTGCCTGCAAATACGTTAGGGATAGGGGTGGGCATAAAAACCGGAGAACCAAAAAACCGTACCGAACAGAATTAGTTCGGTTCTTCGATTTCGGTTCTTCGGTTCGGTTTCCGTTTTTATTTCGGTAGTTCGGTTCTTTGGTTCGGAGTTTGGTTTAGGGGTAACGGTTCTTCGGTGCACCGAAGAACAAAAGTTTTATTAAAAGTTTTTTTTTAATTTTCATTGCACCGAAGAACCGAAGTTTTATTAAAAGTTTTCATTGGCAACAACCTACTTACTTGCAAGTCTCATTCGCAGTGAGAAGAAAAAAGAGTTTAGAACACGAAATAGTTTTCAAGAACCCTAAAAATTGAAGAAGAAGAAGACCCAGCTTTCAACAGACGTAAAATATGAATGAAATTAGGTTTAGAAGAAATGGATTTGCCTCTTTATTTAATTGGTTGGGGGCGGTTTTGTCTGGTTTGGGTCTGGGTTTGATTATAAAATAATAACATTTTAATTAATTTAATTTGCAACCAATAGAAAACTGACACGTAATAAATAATTTTTTTAATTATGGTTTAAAAAAGAACCGTTAGTTATAAGGGTATATTTGAGCCATAAAGGTAGATGGAAGGGTATTTTTGAGCCATAAAGGTGGGTAGAAGGGTATTTTTGGCCCAATAGGTTAACGGAGGGTATTTTTGAACCAATTTCAATACTTAAGGGGTATTTCTGACCCTTTTCCGTATAATAAATTTAATGTCTTGGAAAATGCAATGAGTGATGAATAATATTTAATAACAAGGGTAAAATGGATAGAAAAGAGTAAATTATCCATTATTTTTTTAAACTGGACAAGTATTGTTGAAAATCTATTTTTAGTATGGTAGACAAGTATTGTTGGACAGAGGGAGTACTTTAATACTCCATCCGTTTCGTTTTAGTTGACCCTCTTTTTAAAAATATTTGTTTCAATTTAGTTGTCTCATTTATAAAATCAAGAAATTTTTTTATGTTCTTCCAATACTACCCCTACTACTAAATGACTACACAACGTGTATATATTCAAATTTATATTTTCAAAGCATAATTAATAAAGCTAACTTGGTAAAATAACCCCCTAATAAATATTTTCTTAAGGGGAGTGTCAAGTCAACAAGTGCCAACTATTATGAAATGAAAGGAGTATTAAGGGTAGAAAGAGAAATTCCAATAAAATTTCCTTAATTTCATAAATTGAACTAGTAAATTAAAACAACCACCCGAATTTGCACAAGTGTGTCCACACCTCCCGAACTTACTTGACGAGGAATCCTTTCTCGCGAACAAACACAACCCCTACACACACCTAGGAGCACCCCTTCCTGCTGAAAATGGAGTTCTTGGTACCGGTCAAGAGACGTTTTCAATTTCCCATAGAATCTCCGGAGCTTTCCTAGCCACTATAGTTTTCTTTTTTTATCTTCTTTGTCTGAAAATAGGTTTGATTTGCTTCACCTATGAGAATTTATACCAATTCTTCTTTTATTCATCAAAGCTCATCCTCTTAGTCTTATAGGATAGCTCACCATTCAAGTAAGTCACTTTACCCGACGCTTACTGTCTTCTTTCTAGCCTAATTGGTAGCAGTCCCTTTTTAGTACCCCCTTTCCAACCAGTCAAGTGGCTTTCACTCCTTGACTGTCAGTCTATTACCCAACCCTGATCCCATGCTTTCCGTTGGTCAACAACCAACTAAAGTGCTCTATACTTCTTCACTATTCGTATAGGGAAGGTGGAAGAAATTCGGTCTCTCTTTGTGGGAGCTAGAATGAAGAGTTGCGTGGGGGATCGCACCCCTTGGTCTAGGGTATACATTCAGATCTGGAGGCATACCTAATTAACGATAAGAGCAGAGATCTCCTCTCTCCTTCGGACCCTCTACCTCTACTTCCCTTCCGCTCATAAACAGCCTTTTAGGGGGTGATCAAGCAATATAAAACGGGGAAATAGCTTAAACCCCCCCAAAAAAAGTTTATAGATAATAGTCTATTAATTCTGTAAGTTTATCTGAGAAATCTAACTCATAACATTAACAGGATAACGTGAAACAATGGGCATAATGACATTTTGAACATTAGAGAGGAGGAACTGGATGCATTAAATTCCAGCTATTTAACATCATTTTTTGACTTTTGTAAACTCTTAAATGATTGGGCATATGCTACTTTGTATCATTAATGTTTTCTAATGTGTATTCATTGATAAAGAATAAAGCTTTCAATAAACATAATGATTCTATGTGGTTTCCCTCTATCATAATATGAAGTGTAGAATCTGTATACTTTGATTATACGAATACTTTGGCTGGTAGCTTAGTCTTTTTTGTCACCTAACCATTCTACTTTACTTTTACTCATAATATTAGATCATTTTTTTGCCCACCTCTAGTTAAAGTATACTTATCAACTTAAAGGGAAAGGGATAGAATATACGAGTAACTTCAATCTACTGTAATGAGTTTTTAAAATTAATTAAATTGCATGCATTAGGGCTTCAAGGTCATGGAAGGGACCATTATTATTGAATTCTTTTTTTTTAAAGGGATAATAGTACTTTTAATGAGTAACTCAGTTATAAGTAACTATTGATTTTGGTTTTAGTATTATCGTACTAAAGTACGTCTAACTTTCAATTAGTTGAATATGTGTATTATCCCTTTATGTAGGAAGTATATATACGTTGTATTTTAAAAAAAATTAGAATTATATTATCGTCCACTATATGGAGCAACAGTGCAAGCTTAATATATCACATGAATAATTAAGTGATAAAACGACTAATAATAATAATAATAAATATGTGAATATCCACAAGCACATGAATTAAAAGTGCATATTTTGATTAATTAAGATTAAAATCAGTATTTACCAACAACTAATGATCAAATTTATTTTTTTTGTCTTTTTAAATCTACATACTAATCATTGTACCATGACAAATAAATATGACGTAATGGTATTAAAAAAATTATCACCATCGGCGTAGTGCAATTTGAGTTAGTTCACTTTGATATATGATGGCTTGTCCGTGTTCTTTCTTTAAAATTTGTCACACTCATATCATATGTTTTCTCTAGTTTTTACTTGAGAAATTTTTTTGGCCAAAATAATCAGTTACATTTTTTCTTCTTCTTATCGATGTTCAATGTTAATTTTAAAGTTTCATTAATTTAAATTCGTATAGAATATTTTCAAAACAAAATTTTATTAATTCAAATTCGTATTAGACCAAGAATTTTCTCGTGAGAGGTAAAATGATACCTACATCAAAAGGAAAATATATTTTCAATGATTGATTAGCAAAATAATCGTGATAAAGTCATGATAGGTTGTAACAGACGCTAGTTGTCTTATTCATATTGATGGTGAATAAATGATGTGTGAGGAGGACAAGGTTAGCTAGCAAGCAAGTGACAACATGATCTTCATGCCATTGAGATTAAAGTTAAATCTGGTATTATGTATGTGCCAATTTTTTCATTAAAAGTGTAACTAACAAACAAACATAACTCACAAGGAAAACGGGTTACTAGCTAGCACATGACCTATGACACTTCTTAGCGTACAAACAAAAACAAAAAGGAAAAAGAATCTAAAGTTGGAATAATAAAAGGAAAAAAGAGAACGGTTCCGTACTGAGAAAATGTGTATATGGAGCAATATTGTCGTCACTCTCCATTGCTCCAAACTGAATAGAATTATTTCTAGTTGTAAAATAATATATTTGGAGTTATGGGATTTAGGTTATATTAACAATTCAGACCAAATAAAGAATTGTTTTTTCCAGCCCAGTTTGCTAATTCTACTCATCAAGACTATAAAGATTAAAGAAAATAGAGTAAATTTCACGATAGATAAGTCGCTCAAGTATATGTTGATGTTAAAAATTAATAAAAATCATTTTTTTTCTATTACATAAATGTCTTAGTCATATTCATATCAATTTAAAAGTCATTTGTTTTTTTTCATTGCATAAAAATCACTTATCTTTACATATATCTACTTGAAAATCACTGTGGCCCGAAAATGCACAAAACCGTTGAAAAATTATCATGTTAATCAGATTTAGTGGGTCTACTTAATTTGCATCCAAAATTAATCACATCATTTAAATCCATTTTTCAATCCTCTTTTTTCCAACTTCAACAGAACATTATTCAAATACCGACTTATAAGTTACACTTCACTAATCTTCCACATTCACATTTTTTTTCCTGCATATCCAAATACAAAACTTATCACGAGTTTTTTCCTGCTTCAATTCAAAATTTTGTCCAAATACTACTGTAGAGTAAATTGGGATGATCAAGTCTACACAAAAAAAATTGTAGCTAACGCGTGAAAAGAGGCACGGGTACGGGAGAGTAAAATTGAAAATGACTCTTTCAATATTTTACCTGTAGATGAATTACCAAGGATTAGTCAAAATCCTTTGACATGTTTATTGGCCAGCTTACTAAAGATAATTATTTCAATTTACTTGTCCAAATGATGAAATCAAGAGAAACTTATCATGTTCTTCCAACTTTACTCCTATCATTTAATGACTACATAAAGTATTAGTAGTCAAGTTTAAATTTTCAAATCATAATTAATAAGGTTAATTTAGTAAAATAAACTCCTAATAAAAATATTTTCTTAAGGGGAGTGTCAAGTCAACATGGACCAAGTAAAACAGATTTGAGGGAGTAGTAAAAATTTACGTCTCTTGATGTTATAAATGCCATTCATTGTCTCAAAAGATGAATTACGAATTAAATGTCAATTGACCCTTGGTACAGGATGAATTTCTCATACAAAGAGAAAGAAATTTTGATTTTACGAATTGACAACATTCAAATTTAGTCCAACGTCGTAAAGTGTTTCTAATTAATTCCCCCATAGGATATTGACGCTTTGCTCAACATTGGATAAATGTAATTTTCTCAATAAATATGAGAGGAGAAAGAAAGGGACGAAGTGCACAAATAACCATTTGTAGAACTGTTATTTAAAAAATAATCAAAACTTGTTTTTAAAATTTTACCACTTCAGAGACTATCTGAAATTTGAATGCAATTTAAACTTAAACTTTAGGATGACAGTTAGCCTCTTTCGAAATTTTTGATTTTGACTGTTCAAACTTCATATGATCTTCAGGTGTGAAATTAGGCTATATTAGTTCAATACTTCATAGCCGAAGGTCTACATGTGTGAAGGCAAAAACAACTTGTATGAGGGAAATGAGGTTGAGGACACATGGCACCAACAACAAGGCCAGCAGGCAGTCTCGACAAGGCGAAAGGAGCTGGCCCTCAAGAAGCCTCCTCTGAGATAGCAGCAACAGAGGTGTCCTTTGGCACGGAAGAATCGTCGTTGGCGATGATGTGGCAAAAAGAGACAAATAAGAGAGAAGAGTGCCAGGATGCTCAGGTGTATGGACGATCTCGTACGGATCTGAACAGTGTAGGAATGTTAGTTGGCACCCCCTCCAACGGATTGAACGTGTGGAACAAGACAGTGGCGTACACATAATTTTCACTAAATAGTGTCGATATTATAGAAGAAAGGATAAAAATTTAATTATTACATGTATAAGTATGATATATGCTTAGTCCATTGGTTTAGTTTAGTTTTAAGCTAGAAAAGGTCTTAAGCTCAATACTACTTTATCACATTTTAAAGCAATTGTATATTATATTATACAAAAAAAAATATATTGCAATGTTCGAACCCCCAAACTCAAATCACAAAATAGTGCACAAAACTCACCCGTCAAGTGTGTCACTAGTCTGTTTTTAACATTTCATATAACATATTCCTTTATGCATAGTATTAATATATATATTTAATAAAATTTTTCGACGAAGCAGTGACGATTGACACTCCTTCCCTCAAAGTGGATCTGCCCCTGACACAAGGGCATAGGCTTTAGTGCTTAGGGTTCTAGTGCCATATTATGATTGGCCAAGGATTAACATGGTAGCCTATAAATGGTCGACCCTTCTCACTTGCAAAAGGATCCGAACTTCAATTCTCTCAATATCAATACAATAGCTTTCTTAAGCATTTTGTCACACTCCAAGTGGATGAGACACAACACTTAAAACCACGAGTGATCCCAAGCGAACCTTTGGTTAAAAACAACTGAGCTGAAGCTTAAGCATAATAAAACGGGCAAACTGAAAATAAACTAAAGGACTATAAGTTTACTATATAAATCTTTTAAAAGTTAACTACAACAGACTCGACTGACTGTCTGTCTATGAAGTCTCTACTAATCATACTGATGTAACGGGCTACCAACATACACTCTAAACTATGTTTTCAGAAAAAATGGAGAGCATCATCAACAAATGAAGAGTTGAAGCCTACTATGAAATATGATTACGTACCTGCATATCTGTAAGCTACATAGTAAAATAATGTAGCACAAGAAAAGTATGTGTCAGTACATGGAAGGTCCCGAGTATGTAAGATAAAGGCTAAGCAATTTAAGAACTAACATATATACTGAAGCAAAATCTGAATAGCTGAAGAAGTCAATGACTAATAACTAAAATCATATCTATATCATAATTTGATAAAGGGACTAAAATGAGATTTCATAGATGTGAATATCCAACTAAGAGTAAATGCAGTTAAAAATCATAAGTAAGGATTTTCTAAAAGAAAACATATCCGAAATCATGTTATATGCAATTATCTAATGACCATATCAAGTAAGCTATTAAAATAAAGTAGAGTTTTTCGGTGGGAGTTTCTTATAACCGATATAAACCATGTGAGAATCATGGAGTCCAGTGTCATACACCCATACAGAAAAAAGTTGTTCTAACAGGCCTACCACAATCCAACTAACTGAATTGAGAGGGCACTACTTTAAGAAACCTAGATAGGAGAACTCTTACCACCCAATGAGAAAATATGTGGAAGTCATAAAATAATAACATTAAACACTTTAAGTATTATAAAACTTATTACAATTTCATAAATGAAAATACAATAAGAAAATCCTTTACCCCAAAGATCTAGTCTAGACAGGTACAAGAGCTACTACCAAACAAGAAAATAAACAAGACTCAGCTTCCTACATAGAAATAAGAAGACGGAAGTTGCTGAAGATTTATATCCGCATCAAGCAATGAAACCTAAACTAATCCTGCAACAGGTTATACCCTAAAAAGGGTATAGCAAGAGTAGCATCAGTACAACCACACGTACTGATAAGCATCATCGACCGACCTGATGTCGCCCAAAATATACCTCTAAAAAAGTATAATGCAGTCGCTGTCAAATATAGAACCCAACTCGGTTGGGGTCGATCCCACAGGGAATAAGTCGAAGCTTGAGTAGACTACCGAATGGAACAATTGGGAAGTAAATAAAACTGGGGGGTTTATGTGAATATAAAGTGATTGTAACGATCGCTGATTGTATCAAGTTTGTAGACGATAAGAGAGATACACTAGGACTGTGATCCCCAATAATTCCTTAACTCCACCGATTACTTGTGCTAACAAAACCGTCCCGCTATGTGGCATGCAAAATCTGATAAGATATGTTCGTATAAACGTCTCTCGACCTTGGTTAGATGAATTTCACTCTTCTCCTCTCGGTCTCTGAGTGTCGCACTACTAACCCTTGTCCTGGATCTCAGATAACTATTCCCGCTAAGGCTCAGGTTATTAGGTGAAGGTTGATAGCTTCAAATCTCTGTTGTTATCTCCTTTTCCCAATCTCTACCTCTCTCTCGAGCAAGTCTAGAATACAGGCGAGTTTCTAACGTTTGCAACCGTTAGAAGAACAATCACAACGAAGGAAACAACAATACATGCATACACAACGGTATAGAGTTGCCTTGCACTTAACCGATTTCGTTAATTCCTCATGGTTCACACAACCCTAGTTGATGGGTTTAGCTACTCATAATTGTAAGAACACAAGAAGAATTCAGAGATGAAAACATAATTATGATCTCACAACAATGAAGAAAAACTAAAATCTCAATTATCAATAAAACTCGAATTAGGGTTTGTAACTACAAAACCAAGAATATGTTTATGAACTCCAAAATAATTAAAATAGCTCTCAAAATAATGTAATGACTAATCATCGCACCTAGGACTATACAGGGGTATTTATAGATACAAAACTAATCCTATCCAAAACAAAATAGGAGAACAGAGTCGGCAACTTCCACGGTATCGTGACTTGGTGTCGAGGAACCCAGCCACGCCACGTAGGTTGGTATCGTGGGAATCAGGCTCAATTAGACGTCTTCAGAAGTTGAGTCACTCCATGCTTCCACGTCACGTGACTGACAGTCACGCCACGTGACTTGTGTCGTGGAAATCAGAACATCTTTCTTGGATCTCTGAAGTGGACTCACGCCAGCCACTCACGTCACGTGAATGGCAGTCACTCCACGTGAGTGGTGTCGTGAGTCCCTCTCTGGTGCAGATTCTTGTTCTGTCTTCTTCTGACACTTCGTTCTTGGGCTCCATTATTCTTTTTTGATCATTTTGCCTTTAACACCTGTTTTCCTGCAAAGTAGGACAGAAACCACATCATACCAACAAAATACACCCAAGTTATTGCATATTTTCCTTATTTTAAGCATCGAAAGTTCCATGTAACAATGGCACATCAACACCCTCAACTTAGAACGTTTGCATGTCCTCAGGCAAACAAAACAAAAACACACATATACGATGCTTGATTAAGAGAAACCTAAGGGACCTATGGCAGTCGACTCATTGCCTTTGGCACAAAACCTTGCCGACCTCTCCTATTTGCAAATCAAAACTAAAGTGTGTATACAGGCAACATAGTATCATGACACAGAAGGGATCAAGTGATGACACCAGATTATGCACAAACAACTAAACATATTTGCAAACGACATTTTTCAAACAACTAGCAGCTAATAATGCAACCCTTGTGCTCTCACAATCAAAGAAGTCTCATGCACTCACAGTATACTAATTAATATCAAAGTAGGGACGAGGTCAAAACACTCACTCTCACAAAGAAGTTAAAACAGTGTGCATGAAATACCATAGGCTTGCCCTTATTTTCTACGCCTTAGTTTTTGGACAGTTGGACTAGGATCACCATAGGACTTTACTCGGCTTGTAATGTAGGCTTAGGGACGGGTATGGTACATATGGATATGGTGACTCAACCCTCTTTGACACTACACTACTTTTGTCTCCAACTTCAACCTTTCTCATTTTTATTCTCCCTTATTCTCCTTTCTTTTATTTTCAGATTTTGGGTGTGATTTTTCTCACTTTCAAAACAAAATTTTCTCTCTTTTTTTTTCTTCACACCCAAACCTGTCTTCCCTTTTTCTTTTATTAACCTCCTCTTCATACCCAACTCAATCTACGTACCCCTATAATAGTCACCCTCAACTTAAGCGATTTGCCTGAGTTGAGGTACACAGTGTCCAAGGATGGACCAGGGCCAAGACAGGTTCATTGTGATTAAAATGGGAAGGTGAATATGCTAATGAAAGAAATAATTCAATTAAGGCTCAAAGTCGGGATCAAGGGATACTTTTTCATTTGGTTTGACATTTAGGCTAAAAGTGGACTTTATTCAAACACGACCTATGATCCTTTCCTAATCCCTATCCTCTAACCTAGGCAAGACTAACCGAACAAGTTCTGAATCGCACACACACAATTAACTAAGTAGTGACCTCACACACACAACACAGGATTGTATTATCAACTACTACCTATCCGGTTCATGCAATGCTAGCTGCAGTTATTTGCCTATAATCCTAGTGCCATAACAAGATCCAACAACTATCACACATAAACATGCTACTCACATAATTCAAAAACACAAATTTTCAGGAGGGGTATCCTTAACCTTCAAAAAGCAGAAATATTTATATATATTTTTAAAAAAAACTGGACTGCACTACAGTTCCCTTATTTTTCTCCTAATAGCAAAAAAACACATAACAATGTAAATATAAACCTACCATATCGGTTCTACTATGATAGTACACTTGGGGGAAAAGAAACACGGCAACAAAAACCTCCAAGTGGTGGTACACCCCCACCCCCACCCCACCCCCAACTAAACATGGTGCACTACCTTCAATGCATAGATATCAATAAAATACAAGGGAGTGAAGACATACCTGTGGCGCCCTAAGCGCCGAAAGTGGGCTCGCCTGCAGCGGGATCATCAATCTGCGCAATAGTAGGTGCATTCGATAGAGGGGCAGCCTGACTAGCAGATTCACCACGCGCCCTCTGCTCTGCCTTAATCTGGCTTGCATGGTACTCCACCCGGGTGGCTTTAACCGCCCTCCGCAGATCACTCTCATACTCAACATCACTATCGACTCGATCCTCCGGATTACGGGGTCTCTTGTCTCTATCCATCGGAGGCTCCTCGTCAGAGAACAAATCTACCTTAAATGTTGGTCGCACGGAGGTCTGGGCAGGCATAAGTGGTATAATAGGAGTGCTACTCAATGCCAATGCCCGAACCTCCTTTCTCAATGCGGCTACCTCTTGTGTCAGTCCGGTCATATTAGAACCTGGTGCAGCACTCAATCGGGAGGCCATCTTGGCCTCAAAGCTGTGAATCCTCCCATGCAGCCCCCTCATAAACTGCTCCATCGCCGTAGTCGTCCGGGCCTCTACCCTAGTCTCTGCAGCCTCTACAGTTGTCCTAACCCAAGGCTTAAGCTGGAATACCAACTTAGCCATCTGGGTCTTAGTGTGGGTCTGCCGCTCAAACATCTGCGTCTGTCTGTCAATCAACTGCTGCAGAAAGTCCCTCGACACTAAAACCATACCAGAAGGAGGCGGTGGAGCGCTAGTACTGGGTACCGTATCATCAACAGGGCCAGTGCCCGCAGTCTGTACAGGAATAGTCTCAGGTAGCCTAACCGATACGAAAATAAGCATAGGAGCACTACTCGGATCATCTAGAGCTGCGCCCGACGACTCTGATGGTTGTGACCCGCGTGGAAGAATGGGGTGTGAACCCCGCTGCTGCATCAGTCCAATATCCGTAATGCGGGTCATCTCTATATAATGGTCGAGGACAGGTATCCTGGCCACACCCGCCCTGTCACACAGACCCTGGATCAGGCATGGGAAGGGTATGCTCGTATGATCTCGAAAGGCCTGTTCATGGATCTTTCGGATGATGTATCTCGCAAAGCGAATGTCATAGCCAGCCAAGATACTGGCTACCACTACAGCCCGGTCCAATGTAAGTGAGTTGTCAGCATTAGTTGGACCCAACCGATACCGAACAACGGACCACCAGAATCTACCAGCAAAATGAAGCGTGGACTTTTTGATGTCCAGCTTCCCAGTCACCCAACTAGCCGCCACACCATCCTCGGCTATGTACCCCATAATCCATTTAAGCAGCTCCAATTCTGATCCACATCTCATATCCTAACTCTATCTCTGACAGTGTCCATCCGATGATCAAATTCAGCAGTCGAAGTCGGAAGTGGACGATCAGCCCCAAATAAGAAGCAGTGAATGGAAGGCTCTAAAATATCCACACGGGTACCACGAACCAAGATGTACGTCAATAAGGTATACCTCAGTACGTCAGTTTGTGTACCTCTTATGATATTCAGAATGTCCTTGTACTCCTATAGTTCAGACTTAGATATTGCATAATCATGTACTCAGTTTACTCAGCATACTACTATTATTCAGTTACGTGTTTAGTCACTTGGCTATTGCATCAGTTTATGTTCCTCACTCTATTTTAGTTCATTTTCTCATAATCAGAATACATAGTGTAGTGCATATCTCACATGCTCAGTACATTTAAAGTACTAATCGCATACTTTTCCTTTGTGCTTTATTGTCTTATAATATAGGTTCTGACGCTCAGCATCCAGATCACATTTAGTACAATTTCGCACCTTATCAGCAGCAGTGTTTGGTGAGTCCTCATCATTCGAGGACTAGTTATTAGTATTTTATTTTATCTTATTTTAGTTTCATATAGCTAGAGTTAGATGGGGGGCTTGTCCTAACAACTCGTCTTAGTAGAGGCTTTCAGACATACAGTTAGATGTTCAGCTTGGTGGTTTTAGACTCAGATATTGTTATTGGTTTTAATTATTATTTCATCATTCAATTCAGATTCCGCACAATAATTTTATCAGTTATTTCAGTATCTATAGTGTCATGCCAGGCCATGGGTTAGCTTGGGGTCACTTGTGACTCTAACCATCGTGTTACGACTAGGGGTAGTCTCGGGTCGTGACAAACTTGGTATGAAAGCACAAGGTTTAAAGTGTCCTAGGGTGTCTGAAAGCCACGTTAAGTAGAGTTTTATTCATGGGTGTGAGCGCGCCACACTTATGACTGAGAGGCTATGAAACGTTTTAGGAAAAAGTTTCACTTCTTTTATGATCATATCATGTGATGGAGTTTAACTCTATTCCCCCTTTTTAACTCATGCCTTACGTGTTTCAGAATATGTCTCCTAAAAAAGAAATCAGTGAGAAATGTCTCCTAAAAAAGAAATCAGTCAGAAAAGTGATCAGAATAGTAACCCTTCAACACCAGTCGATCAATCTGTAGGTGCTGATATATCTAATGCAGAATTTTGTGATGCCATACAATTATTAGCTCAAGCTATGACCGCTCATTTAAATCAGCAGGTAGCAGTCCTTGCAAATCCTGTTAGTAGGAAGAGATTGAGGGAGTGCAAGAGGGTCTTATCAGGGAATGGTAACTCTAATCGTCAGAAGATCTCTAATGGGAACCGATATTCTTTTCCACAAAGGTCATCAGGTCCAGCAATATCATTATATAAAACTTCGTCTCTAGCCCCCACGCCTTGTTATAATCAGAAGAGGGGAGCATTTAACTCTCATCCTCAGAAAAATGTTATAAATGGAAATTCTCACCCCACTTGCAACAAGTGTGGCAAGTGCCACATAAGGGAATGTATGGCAGGCCATGAAGGTTGTTTTGGCTGTGGCAATTTCTTTATTATTATTATTATTATTATCATCATGTCGGCTCGTGACACCCGATCCAATCATGTCTTACAGCAATACCAAAATTCAACATTGGTCGCATTGCTTGAGAAATAAATAAGGTAGCAATACCGAAATTTAGCATCGACCACATTTCCTGAGAAAATAATAAGGTAGCAATACTGGGATTTAACGTCGGCCATATTGCTGCTAATATTTATCTTTCACTTTTCAACCTGTGTGAATGTATATCACAAGCCTTCTTTACTCAAGGCATTCTTTTCAATCACATTATCATTATGGATCAAGATCTTTCATATATCAACATTTTGGGCCTCTCACGGGCATTATTTTAACAATTCATCACAACCATCAACAAGCCATTCATGGCATCAATTCAAGGAGTTATCATTATCAAACAAGCCTCTCATAGGCACAATTCAATAAATCATCATTATCACCAATTTAGCCTCTCATGGGCATCCCATAGATAAAGTATGTTTATCAATACCAAATCAAGAATGTCATAAAATAAATCACAATGGAACACTTAAGCATACAAGTCACTACTGGATCCTTCATTACTCATTGATTATTCAATTATCACTACCTCCTCAAATACCACAACTTGGGTTCTAACACCACCATCCATAACTAGCACATTCAAGCCTATCATTATTCTCTACCTCTCACCGCATAATACAATACTCACAATGATTCAAGTCATCTATCCTTTGGGCCTCACCATTATCATGGCACAATATGCAACTTATTACCTTTATAACTCAATTAGGTTCATCACTAGAACAACTAAGAAACATCCTGTCTACATACGTCATTCATAACAATCCCCCTTTCAGGCACATAACACATAATATCATAAATATTACCTAATCTATCAATAATATAGTTTTGGGATTAAGGTAAAGTTCTTATGTCTTTATCCGCCTTAACTCTATGTCCGCAGGCCTAGACATGCTTTCTCCCATCAATTCTAAATTATGAAGATATGAAATAACATAGTCTTCTACTCATTAACCTAGCCTACCTGGACGCCAAGCTTTTTGAAGCAGCAATCCATAGCAAGGATGCTCCTCGCTTCAAAATGATCAATCATCTAAAAATCAAGCAATCATATTCAAATAAATATCTTTGGGAATTCAAACCCACTAATTCTACCCTAATTAAAGGTCTATATCAGTCCCCAAGGTCAATTAATCATTAACTAGTTCTTTCAAGTTTAACTAATCTCCATTAATGGAGTTTTTATGCTAAAGGTCTCATCTTTATGGAATTCAAGATTTCCAACCAACAAAATACATAATCTAGTTTACCAAGTTTATGCTAGGAATTATTAATTTATAATCTAGAATTAGTTCTAGGTGATATTAATAACACCCACAAGTTTTTCTAAAAAATCCACCATTAAAGGTTCTAACCAAAAATTCCATCATTGAAGGTCTTTCGAATAATTCTAGGATGTTAAAGGATTAAAAGACGAAGAAGATGATGGAAAAACTTACCTCCACGAAGGACTTTCACCCTAAAACTTGAAAAATCACCTCTCTATGGTTGGGGAATGAATTTTTGGGGTTTTGGACCTGAAAATTGACTAAAACTAATTTAAATACTTCCAGAATTCTCGCTACAGCGAAATTCCCGTTTCAGCCCGGATAGTGGTTGGTAAAACGGTTATAACTTTTTACTCCGAACTCGGATTGATAAACGGTTTATTGAGTTGGAAAGAAGACTCAGAGATATTTGATTTGGTGGGTATTAGGACTCCTAATTCCTTATATTGTAGGAGATATGATTGTTTGAAGTTGACCCTAGTTGACCCATATCGAAACTCTACCGGTAAAAAAAATTTCAACTTAACTTTGTGTTAGGGATATTGTACGACCTTAATTCATATATAAAGAACTTCCAAATTAAAGGATTGATAATATTACTCATGAATAGTTAAATTCATTGGGCTTGAGTCTATCTAGACACTTCGAAAGGCTAAAATCTTCACCGGAAAGTTTGAGGTGAACAATGAACAAAATGATGGTTATGTTGGACTCAAGTTAATATTGAGGAATGAAAATTAAGAATTTTCATGAATTTATCATGGATAATTTAGTAACAACTAAATGGGTCATTACAAAGCGGAGTAGTAATTGAGTGCGGCTTAAAATCTAGTGAGTCAATGGTAAAATTCAATGATCCAGGGAAGTGTTGTATTTACATGATCATTGATGGGGGGGAATTAATGTCCTAGTGATTTTTATTCCATCCTCTTCCTACCATGATCTTTCGGGAATGAATGATGAATAAATTGGTATCTGTTGTAATGACCTGTCCCATTGTTACTAAAGGCATCTTGTCCAAGGGTACGGGTATGGGAATTCTTGTAAAATATGGTCTCAAACTAATGCACATAGAATTGATTGAAAATTTTAAAATTTAAAATTTTGAGTCAGGCTGACGTCATCTCGCTATAGTGGAAATTTTTTCGCTAAAGCGTTGCCATGGTATCAGGCATGCACGATTGACGTTAAAATTTATGTCTTACTGCATTTAAAAACTGTTGGGTTCTAAGTGTATTGTGAATGGAAAATAGAGGGAAGAAAAATGGATGAAAAGTGAAATGTGTAGTTCACTTTTAAGAAGTAAAGTTCTCCCACATTGGTGGGAGAAAGAAACATTCTGATGCATATAATGAAATGTATTCCTTTACGTGGATAGTGAGTCAAGAACAAGACAAGCCTCGCGTCGTAGTCATCATCACTCGCTCGGCTCGGCTTCGGATTTGGAAAATGATCGATCGATCGAACATATTTTTGGACAAAATTCATTTGAAACTTGAGAATTAGTGAAGTTTTTAATCCAAAAATCCGACATAAAAATTTTCTCCATCTGCGGACGCACTTGCCATGTGCGGACGCATGTCACAACGCACCTTGAAGGGATGTGACCCTTCGAGGCAAATTTGGATTTGTAAAATGATCGATCGAGAGACCATCTTTTTGGAAAAAATTCATTTGAAACTTGAGAATTAGTGAAGTTTTTAATCCAAAAATCCGACATGAAAATTTTCTCCATCTACAAACGCACTTGACATGTGCGGACGCATGTCACAACGCACCTCGATGGGATGCGACCCTTCGAGGCAAACACCACATTATTTTGGAACAGGTACGTAACCTGCGCGCGCACTTGGAAACTTACGGGCGCAGGTGCCAGCACATATGCTGCGCAGGCCAAGCGGGCAACAGTGATTTCAACAAAATAGCTTTCTGCGGATGCAGGTGGTCACGTCATTCCAGAAAAGTTGCTTCTGTTCATGAACCTTTGCTTCTCTTTTGAAGCACCACCTTTTGGCTATAAATACTTCAATTTTTCCTTAGGTTTTGGTGCGAAATTTGTGAAAGAAAAACACTCTCGTCTTCTTGAAAAACTCAAGTGTGATCATCAAATTGTTAAGTGAGTTCATTGTTCGGTAGAATTTGAGGTACCACTATTCTACTGAAGTGAATCATTTTATCCTGGGAGGAAAGATTCCATAACCTTGGGTACTTGAGGGGAATAAACTTCTTAAGGACATACCGTGAATTTGGTGGACTTGATCCTCCATTTTTGTCTTCATCTTTTTCTTACGGTTTTGCTATTTTCCAGAAAATAGTAGAAACTTCATTTTGATAGTTCATAGTTGTTGAACTTGTGTTTGAAGTTGTTGAACTTTATTATTATTCTTGAACTTAAAGTTGAAGCTCTTGTTGTTTAAATACAGATAGTTGTACCCGAAATCAACAATCTTAAGGAATTTATTATAATCTGTATTTTTCATTTCTGGAGATTAAAATCATTTGGTTTTCTACTCTGTCTGAACTTGATAGTGATTTGAAGATATAAAAACCTCTTCACTAGTCAAAGATCATTCGGTTGGCGATTCGAAAAATATAAAAATTTCGTCGTTAAACTAGAAACAAGTTGTTTAAAGTTTTAAAACTTTATTTTTAGTATTTGTACTACTAAATGGGTTGTTTTTTTGTGACAGCAAAATGACTTTTGAAAATCAAGTCAATTATGGAACGACAAATGTTGTAGCAACCAACATTGCTATTTTGAGTCGTACAAATGCTGCTCCCGTCATGGCACCGGTGGAAAACCCAAAAAAAAAATTGGGGTTGATTTTAAACGTTGGCAGTAAAAGATGTTCTTTTATCTGGCTATATTGAGTCTGCAAAGGTTCATCACGGAAAGCATTCCAGAGTTGTCGAAAGAAACTCAGGAAAAAGATCGTTTCATTGTGACAGAAGCCTAAAAACACTCGGACTTCTTATGCAAGAGTTACCTTTAAGTGGACTATAAGATGACCTATACAACAAGTATACCATGATGAAGACCTCAAAGGACATTTGGGATGCTTTAGAGAAAAAGTACAAAACAGAGGATGCCGGAATGAAAAAGTTCATTGTTGCCAAATTCTTGGACTTTAAGATGATAGACAACAAAGTTGTAGTTACCCAAGTCCAGGAGTTGCAAGTCATTATTCACGACCTCCTTGCAGAAGGTATAATTTTTTATAATACCTTTGTAAAGCATTTTAAGAATGCTATTAATGTTCACTTAACTTTTATTGTAAGTTTGGTTGTGTACGATGCTTTTCAAGTAGCAACGATAATCGAGAAGTTACAACCATTGTGGAAGGACTTAAAAAACTACTTAAAGCATACGCATAAGGAGATGTCAGTTGAAGACCTCCTTGTGAGGTTGAGGATTAAAGAGGACAATAAGGCAGCGAAGAAGAGGTCTCGTGGGAACTCTGTAATAAATGGAGCAAATATTGTGGAAGATGATCCCAACAAATCAAATCAAAGAAAGAAAGCACAAGCACAACAAGGCAATCCTTTTAAGAAGAAATTCAAAGGACTTAGAAGAAGGGCAAGAAAAAGGACTAAGTAAACATGGCTGAATCCAAAGAAGAAATGGACAATCTGTGTGCTATGCTCTCGAAATGCATTTTAGCATTTTAGTTGGAAATCCTAGAGAGTGGTGGATTGATTCAGGTGTCACCCACCATGTGTGTGCCAACAAAGAACTATTTGCATCATATGCTCCGGCTCAAGATGATGAGAAGATATTTATGGCGAACTCCGCAATGGCAAAGGTTGAAAGAACGGACAAGGTTTGCTTGAAGATGACATCAGGCAAGGTGGTGACACTAAACAATGTCCTTCATGTTCCAGAGTTGCGATAGAACTTGACTTCTACTTCACTTCTGACTAAGAATGATTTCAAATGTGTATTTGTTTCCGACAAAGTTGTAACAAGTAAGAATAAAGTGTATGTAGGCAAATGTTACCTCACCAAGGGCCTTTTTAAGATCAATATAATGAATATTGATATGAATAAAATTTCTGGCTCTTCTTAGTTACTTGAGTCAAATGATTTATGGCATGAACGTTTAGGATATGTCAATTATAAAACCTTACAAAAACTGATTAACTTGAAAGTTTTGCCTAACTTTGAGTGCAATAAATCAAAATGTCAAACATGTGTTGAATCTAAGTATGCTAAGCATCCGTATAAGTCTGTTGAAAGAAATTCCAATCCCTTAGACTTAATTCACACAGACATTTGTGATATCAGGTCGACACCATCTCATGGTGGGAAAAAGTATTTCATAACTTTGATCGACGATTGCACTAGATTTTGTTATGTCTATTTGCTGAATATTAAGGATGAGACAATAGATGAATTTAGGAAATATAAAATTGAAGTTGAAAATCAGTTGGATAATATCTCCTTTTGTGGAGATATGTTTGGAAAATGGAATTGTCCATCAAACTACTGCCCCGTACTCACCTCAATCAAATGGAATTATGGAAAGAAAAAACTGAATGTTGAAGGAAATGATGAATGTCTTACTTATAAGTTCAGGTTTACCACAAAACTTGTGGGGGGAAGCTATCCTTACAGCAAACCAAATACTCAATCGAGTGCCCCATAGAAAGACACAATTTATTCCATATGAGAAATGGAAAGGAAGAAAATCCAACTTGAAATATTTCAAAGTGTGGGGGTGTCTAGTAAAAGTCCAAGTTCCTATACCCAAATGGGTGAAAATAGGAACAAAGACTATGGACTGTATTTTCATTGGATATGCTACAAACAGTAAAGCATGTCAATTTTTGGTTCATAAATCCGAACATCCGAATATCCATGATAATATGATAATTGAATCAGATAATGCTGAGTTCTTTGAACACATTTATCCGTATAAGACAAGACATGAATTGTCTAATGAAGGGTCTAAACGACCTAGGGATGAATCAAGGGAGAATGAACATAATGAAGAGAATACAAGGCATAGTACATGTCAAAGAATGTCGACTTTCTTTGGATCAGATTTTATAACATTTCTTCTTGAAAATGATCCTCTAACGTTTAAAGAAGCGATGGCGTCTTCGGACTCATCCTTTTGGAAAGAGGATGTCAATAGTGAGATTGATTCAATCTTGAGCAACCATACTTGAGAGTTGGTTGATCTTCCTCCAGGAAATAAACCTTTAGATTCTAAATGGATCTTCAAAAGGAAAATGAAAGTTGATGGTACTATTGACAAATACAAGGCAAGCCTTGTTGTGAAAGGCTTTAGACAAAAAGAAGGCCATGATTATTTTGACACATACTCTCCAGTAACAAGGATAACGTCTATTTGGATGTTGATTGCATTAACTGCGGTGTATGGTCTTGAAATCCATCAAATGGATGTGAAAATAGCATTCTTAAATGGAGAATTGGAGGAATAAATTTACATGGAACAATCCGAGGGTTTTATGGTTCCTGGTAAAGAAAAGAAAGTGTAAAAACTTGTTAAGTCACTTTATGGACTAAAACAAGCACCCAAACAGTGGCATGGAAAGTTTGACCAAACCATGTTGGCAAACGAATTCAAAATAAATGAATGTGATAAATGTGTTTACATTAAAGGCACTTCAAATCACAAAGTCATTATTTGTTTGTATGTGAATGACATGTTGATCATCAGTGGAGACATTTCTGACATAAATGCAACGAAATGAATGTTTGAGAGCAAGTTTGATATGAAAGACCTTGGAGTTGCGGATGTGATATTAGGGATAAGAATTCATAGAACTCCACAAGGGTTGGCATTGTCACAGTCTCATTACATTGGAAAGGTACTTGACAAGTTCAAGTATTTGGATTTCAATATTGCCAAGACTCCATTAGACGTGAGCTTTGCACTTTAAAAGAATGAAGGTACAAGTGACTCACAATTGGATTAGGCAAGAGTGTTAGGAAGTTTGATGTATATCATGAATTGTACATGACCAGATATAGCATGGGCTATTAGTAAACTAAGTCAGTACACGAGTAATCCCAATCAAACTCATTGGATGGCAATGAAAAGAGTTTTGGGGTATCTAAAACATACTCAAGACTTTGTTTTACATTACAACGAATATCCAGCAGTAATTGAAGGATATAATGATGCAAATTGGATCACCAGATCAAATGAAGTAAAACCACGAGTGGATATGTATTTATTTTAGGTGGAGGACCAGTCTCTTGGAAATCATCCAAACAACATGTATTGCCCGCTCTACTATGGAATCTGAATTTATTGCATTAGGTAAAGCCGGTGAAGAAGATGAATGGCTCTGAAATTTCTTAGAAGATATTCCTTATTGGCCCAAACCATTGGCACCAGTATGCATACATTGTGATAGTCAAGCGGCAATAGGCAGGGCAGGGAGCATGATTTATAGCGGTAAATCTCGTCATATAAGATGGAGACATAATACCGTTAAAGAACTTTTCTCTAGTGGAATTATCACGATTGACTATGTGAAGTCAAAGGATAATGTATCGGATCCACTTACAAAAAGCCGATCTAAAGAGCGAGTTGAGAAATCATCGAAGAAAATGGGTTTACGGCCTAGGACAAGTCATCACAACGGTAACTCTACCTAGCGGACTGGAGATCCCAAGAGTTAGGTTCAAGGAGATCAAACAAAGTTGTGATTGACGGTTCGACATTGTCAATAAACTCAACCCGTTCTCATGATGAAGACAATATTCAGGAAACAAGGATAAGACTTATGATTGGTAGTCTTTTAATGGTTTCTAAGTTTGGCAGATTTGACCAAATTATTTGATCTAGAGGATTAAATGTTTAGGAATCATCTATGTGAGAGTGAAATGGAAGCCACTTCAAGGAGAATGATAGTAAAGGCCTATTCTCTAAGCTCTCCAGAAACCAGGTTGTGTTCATGGTTGAAACGAACAAAATCGTGAGAACCATAAATGATAAAAAGCTGGTTGTGTGACTTGTGTTGTCTAGGTGTACATTAAAGTTCGTCGACTCAAAGATATCACATCTACCGATTAACTGAGTGCATCCAATGCAAGTTCACTATGGAAAGTTCAAAGGGAAACCTACCTATCCAGATGCAATTAGTCTTTGCTTGTTGATCACACACTTGTCTGTATATTCTTTGTTGAAATAGTCATTCCCCATTCATGTGGGGGATTGTTGGGTTCTAAGTGTATTGTGAATAGAAAATAGAGGGAAAGTGAAATGTGTAGTTCACTTTTAAGAAGTAAAGTTCTCCCACATTGGTGGGAGAAAGAAACATTCTTATGCATATAATGAAATGCATTCCTTCATGTGGATAGTGAGGCAAGAACAAGACAAGCCTCACGTAGTCGTAGTCGTCGCTTGCTCGGCTCGGCTTGGGCTTCGGATTTGGATTTGGATTTGGATTTGTCAAGTGATAGATCGAGAGACTATCTTTTTGGACAAAATTCATTTGAAACTTGAGAATTAGTGAAGTTTTTAATCCAAAAATCCGACATGAAAAATTTCTCCATCTGCGGACGCACTTGGCATGTGCGGACGCATGTCACAACGCATCTCGAAGGGACGCAACCCTTCGAGGCACACGACACACTGTTTTAGAACAGGTACGTGACATGCGCGCGCACCTGGCGACCTGCGGGCGCAGGTGTCAGTGCAGATGCTGCGTAGGCCAAGTGGGCAACACTGATTTCGACAAAATAGCCATCTGCGGACGCAGGTAGTCACGTCGTTCCAGAAAAGTTGATTCTGTTCATGAACCTTTGCTTCTCTTCTGAAGCACCACCTTTTGGCTATAAATACCTGACTTTTTCCTCGGGTTTTGGTACAAAATTTGTGAAAGAAAAACACTCTCTTCTTCTTGAATAAAACAAATGTGATCATCAAATCGTTGAGTGAGTTCGTTGTTCGGTAGAATTTGAGGTATCACTATTCTATTGAAGTGAATCATTTTATCCTGGGAGGAAAGATTCCATAACCTCGGGTACTTGAGGGGAGTAAATTCCTTAAGTATATACCATGAATTTAGTGGAGTTGATTCTCCATTTCTGTCTTCATCTTTTTCTTACGATTTTGCTATTTTTCAGAAAATAGTAGAAACTTCATTTCGATAGTTCATATTTGTTGAACTTGTGTTTGAAGTTGTTGAACTTCATTGTTATTCTTGAACTTGATTTGAACTTAAAGTTGAAGTTCTTGTTGTTTAAATACAGATAGTTGTACCCGAAATCAACAAAGACTACCTTAAATCTCAATCATAATTTGTTTTACCAATAATTTTTTTTAGTTCTTTTAATTTCAACAGTTTAACACAAAATTTACTCCAAATAAGTTCAAATTTGAAACATAAGTAACTTATATCATAAAAGACAGACTTCGATCATCAATTTGTCAAAACAACAACAAATCTAACAAACTCATTTACCACTTCTTCTTTTTTTCTTTTTCTTTTTTGCATTTGTGTCTGGAAACACATGTTAAAATTGTCTAAAATTTCAAGCGTGTGCATCTGAAAGTTTTTGCTAAAAATATAATAATTCTTATTTCAATACCAAATCTACTATAAAAAAAATAAAAATTTAAAAAATAAGTTTCATGTATCATAAAGAACAAATCGCAATAATCAATTTATCAAATAACATAAAAATATAACAAACTCATTTAACATCTTTTTAATTTTTTCATTTATGGCTGAAACACATATTAAACCTGACTAAAGTTACAGTCGCGTGTGTCTGAAATGTTTTGCCTAACAAAATAATAATTTTATTTTTAAAATTTCTATACTTAAATCTACTCCAAATAAGTTCAAATTTAAAATATAAGTTTCATGTATTATGAAAAAAACCCTCAATCATTAATTTATCAAAATAATAATAAATCTAACAAACTCATTTACTTAATTTTTTGCATACGTAAAAGTAAACAAAATTCAAACGTGAGCTTCTGAATGCAGAAGTGGAACATAAGAAGTGAAAAAAAGTTCTTTTATCCGTAAATTATTTAATGCTGAATGTTCAAGGAAAAAAGTACATGACAAATATTATACTCCCTCCATTCCATTTTATGTGGCCTAATTTAACTGGGCACAGAATTTAAGAAATAAGCTTTAATTTGATAATATTTACCATGTTGTCCTAAAAAAAATAAAAGATAATGCATTCACTTTTTAATTAAGTGGGACCAACAAGAGTAAAAGAGTAATTGTGCTATCAAAAAGTTACCAAATAAGGAAATGTGACATTCTTTTTAAGACGGATCAAAAAGGAAAGTAGGTCACATAAAATGAGACGGAGGGATAATTAACAGAGTGATCAGAACAGGACACCCTATAAATTTTTAAGTAAAGAGAAGGTTGTGGCCCAGAATGAAGTGGACCCTACAAGGAGGGTTTTTTGTCTCCCTCATATCCGTCATGCCTAATTTTGCTTTTGGAAATGATTGTTGTGTTGTTCCCTTAATACGTGCCTCTCATCACGCGTCACTCGCGTGACTGGCGAGACCCCCACTAGCAAACGCATTATGCATGGTAGGCGTGATCCCACAATCCGCTCTTCCTCTTATAATTCTCCATCTTACACATGTAAATACTTGTAATTGTGTTAAATAAAAGAGTGAATGATAAAAAATATATTTAAATTTTTATTTTTTTTAAATTTCACATATAAATTATTGAAAGCGTAAGTTTCATACATAAACTATCATCAATTGTTTCTCACCTAAGTTTTGAGTTAGAAGTTGTTTCTTTAACTACTAGTAAACTGTCTTTAGAAACATCAATAAATTTACAAAAGATGTAGCAAGTTAATGGTGAATTTATATATTATTCTTTCTTCACTTTGAAAAAGAAAACACTTATAAATAACTTGCGTCTGGATTAGTTCATAATCTTTTTTTATCTGTATCAAATATAAATATGTGATGTCCAGTATTATATATTACCAATATAACTCATTTAAATAAAAAACTAAAACTCAATTAAAATTACAGATTACATCTTAAAATTACTAATTATATAAATAAAAATGTTTAAGTTATCATAAGTTGTATATTGAGAAGATCAAAACTTGACTTAAAACGAATTATAATTTTGTTTTATTAATTAAAAAATTATTAGTAGAACCACCTCTTTGCCTTGAGACTAATATTTCAAAATCTTTGTGACTTTTAATTTAATGCATGATGTGTCATCTAAGCATGTTTTATAAGATTACATTATTTAATGCATGAGTTAATGCGATTGGAGATAACTGATGAATTTAATATGATGAGATGAAGTAACAGATGAAGATGATGATCCTGATGTTAGATCAGAAGAGGAAGAAGAAGGAGAAGAAGAAGAGAGATCGAGAGATAGAGAAATAAACTGTATTGAGAGTTGTATTCATTCTATTCTTGTTGGTACATAATACATGAATATATAGTATAGTGTAGGATTTGGATAAAGGCTAACTAACTAACTGCTTAACTAACTTTGTAACTGACTGCTACTTGACTACTTTATTATATTTACATACATACTTAATATGTGTATAATACTAGTATTACTTTATCTCCTCAACACTCCTCCTCAAACTTGGTACTGCAAATATGTTAGCAAGTCCAAGTTTGGACATCAAATACTCATGCTGAACTCTGTTTAAGCTCTTAGTGAGTGCATCTGCAGGTTGATCATGTGTTGAAATGTACTCAGGCTTTATTAGGCCTTGTTGAATCTTCTCTCTAATAAAGTGACAATCAATTTCTATATGTTTAGTTCTCTCATGATACACAGGATTTGTAGACATCTGAATTGCTGCCTTGCTGTCACTAAACACTGTAACTGGTAATTGAACTTGAACTCCAAGATCTGAAATTAATCCAACAATCCAAGTTAGTTCAGCTACTGTAGAAGCTAAACTCCTGTACTCTGATTCAGCTGAACTTCTAGACACAGTAGCCTGCTTCTTTGATTTCCATGAGATGAGTGAGTCACCAAGTTTGATGGTGTACCCTGTGATAGATTTCCTAGAAAATGCACAAACAGCCCAGTCTGCATCACAATGTGCTATGAGAACATCTCTTTTGTTGCTGGATAACAACAAACCTTGTCCTGGTTTCCCTTTGATATACTTAACAATCCTCAGGGCTGCATTCATATGAGACTATTTTGGTTGTTGTAGGAATTGGCTTAATGTTTGTACACTGTAGGCTATGTCTGGCCTGGTCACTGTTAAATACAATAACTTTCCTACAAGTCTCTAATAGGCACCTTGATCAGCCAGTATATCATCACAATTTTGACTAGTCTCTTTGACATGTTGGTCACACTCACTAGTAGTTAATTTTGTAGTGTTATCCATAGGTGTAGGAGCTGGTTTTGTTGCACTCAGTCCAGTGTCTGATATAAGTTCAAGAGCATATTTCCTCTGATGCATGACAATACCTTGTTGAGATCTTGCAAATTCAATACCTAAGAAGTATCTTAGTTCGCCTAGATCCTTTATCTTGAAGGCTTTATGTAGAGTTGTTTTTGTCTTTAGTATTTGGTCTAGCTTATCTCCAGTAACAAGTATGTCATCTACATACACCAATACAATAACCAATCCTTCATTTGATTTCTTGATATATAAAGAGTGATCATACTGACTCTGTCTGAAACCACAACTGATCAAGGCTTTGGAAAGTTTTGCATTCCATTGTCTAGGTGCTTGCTTCAACCCATATAAGGATTTTGAGAGTCTACATACATGGCTATGTGTCTCCCCCTGACTCTGAAATCCTTGAGGAAGCTCCATATAGATTTCATCCTCCAAATCCCCTTGTAAAAAGGCATTAAAGACATCCATCTGATGGATGTGCCATTGTCTTGCTGCAGCAATTGCCAGGACTAACCTCAAGGTCACCATTTTAACCACAGGACTGAATGCCTCTTGATAATCAATACCTTCCTTTTGGCTATAGCCTTTAGCAACTAGCCTTGATTTAAACCTTTCTATCTCTCCAGTAGACTTGTACTTTACTTTGTAGATCCATTTGCAACCAATTGGTTTCTTTCCTTTAGGTAATGGAACTACTGTCCACGTGTTGTTGCTTTCAAGAGCTGCAACTTCAGTTTGCATAGCCTCTATCCATCTAGGATCCTGGATAGCTTCTGCATAGGTAGTTGGTTCAACAATGTTAGAAAATACAGACAAGTAACACTGATAATTAGATGACAATGTATCATATGATATGTAATCTGATAAGGGATAAGGAACATTGTCATTGATAGTTAATGACACAAAGTCTTTCATCCATCCAGGAGGATGTGTTCCTCTTGTTGATCTTCTCTGTGTATCCGGAGCTTGTCTAGCAGTTGCACTCCTAGTTTGTCTAGTAGTAGGAACACTTGTTGTTCTTGGAACTACAGTTCTTGACTGAGTAGCTATAGGAGGCACTACAGTGGGTATGATTGATGCAGGTACAGGTAAGCTTGT
Organism: Capsicum rhomboideum; assembly: GCA_031232105.1. Classification (NCBI taxonomy): domain Eukaryota; kingdom Viridiplantae; phylum Streptophyta; class Magnoliopsida; order Solanales; family Solanaceae; genus Capsicum; species Capsicum rhomboideum. Next base: position 36,651,234 of record CP124716.1, read on the forward strand.
ATCAGCAGTAGGTGAGATGGAATTTTGCTGCAGTGAACTAGGTGCAGCACTTGTCTCAGTAATACTCAATGTCTCAGGAGTAACTGTGTCAAGAAGAAGATCTTGATCAGTCATAGAAAACATTTTTGGAGGTGGCTGAGCAGCCTGATCTTTGAAAGGAAATATATCTTCATGGAATATGACATCCCTATTTACAATAAAAATGTTGTTAGTAAGATCAAGTAGGATATATCCTTTCTTATTTTCTGAGTAGCCCATATGTATAGCTTGTCTTGATCTAGGCATAAGCTTATCAGATTCCTGAATTGTCTTTGCATAGCATAAGCAGCCTAACACCCTTAAATGATCAAGTGATGGCTTCCTATTATGTAGCCTCTCATAAGGTGTTATATTACCAACTACAGGTGTAGGGAGTCTGTTAATTAAGTATGTAGCAGCTTTAACACAATATCCCCAGTATTAAAGAGGAATGTTAGCTTGAAATCTAATAGGTCTTGTCATCTCTAAGAGATGTCTATGTTTTCTCTCAACCACTCCATTCTGTTGTGGAGTGTATGAACAAGAGGTTTGATGACAAATACCTAAAGTAGTGAACAACTTAGTACACGACTTGTTTACAAATTCTGTTCCATTATCAGTTCTTAAGGTTTTAATGTATGTGTTGAACTGATTTTGAATATAAGAAAGAAAATGTTTAAGAACAACAATCACATCAGACTTTAGCTTGGGTAGAAATATCCATGTCATTCTTGAGTAATCATCTACAATAGTAAGAAAGCATTTCTGACCATCACAGGTAGCTACTCTATATGGACACCAGATATCCATATGAACTAAATCAAAAGGTTTTTCACTAACAGTCACACTAGATGGAAAAGGTAGCCTATCTTGTTTAGCAAATAGACAAACATTGCAAGTAGTAGTAGCAGTTCTATTATCATGTGAGTGGAATGAACAGTTGCAACAATCATGTTCAATTTCTTTTGACAGTTTTAGATTGTGGTGCTTTGTAATCAAGGGCGATAAGGAAGTTCATGGAAAGGTAGCTCACATACCTTTCCAGGCCTAATTCTTTAATAATCACTTCAGCTCTTTCATACTTCTGACGTCGACTCATCTTGCTTGGAATCATCAAATCTGAATTATTTGACGTCCATTTTATCTGATTTGAGAACAATGAAAGAAAAAAGTCAATGGCTTGAAACCTAACACTCTACTCAGTAATTTGTAAGAAACATGGCCAAATCTTTGATGCCACAGTTCCATATTAGTACTGCTTGATCCCATCACATTGAAGCAGCTTGTTCTTCTAGTTCCTGGTCGTTCTTTATTGAATAGGAAATATAATCCATTTCTTTCTCTACCAATCTCCTTCACCTTTCCATTCAAGAGATCCTGAAACACACAAAAGTTAGGAAAGAAGGTAGCTGAACAATGAAGTTGTTTAGTGGCTTGAGAGACTGACAGCAGATTATATTTGAACTGTGGTAGGTGAAATACATTTGTGAGAGTGCTACTATCAGAAATGTTGCTAGATCCAGTGTGTGTGACTTTTGACACATCACCATTTGGTAAAACAACTTTCATAGGATGCACGGACTCAGATATTGATTCTTGATTCAAAAGATCAATATCTGCAGTCATGTGATTGGTGGCTCCTGTGTCAATGATCCACTCATGTGGATCATTTTTGACTAATAGAGCACTAGAGTTACCTTACACGTTCACTGAATTAGCTGAGGGTGTTGTTGATAAGCCATTTCCTTGAGCTTGATTCTGCAGCATTTGACAAATTTGCTCATATTGTTCAGGTGTAAAGCTTGGTGGCATAGCTATTAGTCCTGCACTTGACATGTTGTTAGCTTGAGTAACCTTGTGAGACTGCATTTGTTGAGGCTGGCATTGCCACTCTTCAGCTATAGCATTGTGTGCACTAGAACCAGTTTTTCTTTGCTTGAACTTGTGATCATAACCTTGCCTGTACCCATAGGCATTTCTTGTGTCAGCATTTCCCTTTTGTTCTCCATGCCTGGGATGCCCTGGCGGATAGCCAACCAGCTGAAAACAATCAACCTTGTAATGTCCCTTCAGCTTGCAGTGATCACACACTACATTAGGATTATATTTAGAGACATAGCCTCTTTTCCCTTTCTGATAACCTCCACCTGATGGACCTGTCCTAGAATACATGGCTATAACATCATTTGGACTTGGTGCAGCCCCAAGAAAACCTGTGGCATTAACAGATTGAGCCACAGACTTCTGGTTTTCATCACTCATTATCATGGAATAGGCCATGTTGACAGTAGGTAGTGGTGACATTAACAAAATTTGGCTTCTTGCCTGAGAGTAAGTATCATTTAATCCCATTAAAAATTGGTAAAGCTTTTGTCTCTGAAGATACACTACAAAATCTCTTGATCTTTCATAATTACTGTAATACCCCGTATATTTTTGACCTTATTTGACGACTTTGAGTTATGGTTACCTTAGTAGTAAAGATAAAACGTATGTATCTTGGATAGTATTGAATGTATCCTAGTATTTGCAAAGAGGGAAAAAACTTCAGAGGGGCAGAAAATCTCGCGCCACCCCTTGCTTTAGGTGGTGTAGCGCGAGCCTCCAGGTTCAGAGGGGCAGCAATTTTCGCGCCACTTCCCTGTTTTGCAGCAGTGGAGCAAGGCACAATAACTTGGCCTTCTCCGAGCTCGTTTTGCAATGCAATGCAACGTCGATTCTTCCATGGTTTATTTTGGTTCCTTGGAGTTCTTTTAGCGTTTTTAAGGTTTCAAATACCTCGATACACTTCCACATGATCAAACCATGAAACACAATAAATTACCAAAAATGTTCAATTAAGCCATGGACGGCTAGAATGTCTAGTTTTGCGATTGAGGCTACGAACATGAATCTCGTAAGTGAATATTGTTGTGACGTTATGGAATTATTTAAACATGAGATATATGATGGATTATACATTGATTTTAGTGGGCTAAGCTAATATGTGTTATTGGGCCTAAAGTGAGGCCCAAAATAAGGCCAAAATGGAAAGGCCCAAAGGAAAATGACCCATTCTTCCATTATTGACCAAGTAAACAAGACATTAAATGCCAAGGAATGAATAAGGATGAATTGAGGCTTATATAAAGGGAAAAATCAGATTTTTATTCATTACAACTCTCATAAATTTGGATATTTTCACAAACATTTTCTCTCATTTCCAAACCCTAAGGCCAATATCCCTTTTGACACTTTGGACAAGACCATCACTTTGAAAGCTTGGGTAAGTATTTATTCTTGTGATTTAGCATATTATATGCATGAAGTATTGTGTAGATCATGATGGGGGTGTTGGAAAGGTTGAATAGGACACTTTTGCCCTTTGGTAAAAGATGTGTCATTTTGTGAATTAAACTTGAAAGGTGACTTGTGGTTTTGATGAAGGAGCATGGTATGGATAAAATATGAAAATGTATGGTGTGATTTTGTTATTTAACTTGTTATTTTCTAAAAGTGTAAATTGTGGGATTTTGGCCGATATGTGCTATGAGGTGTATTAAGGTGATTTGATGGATTATTTGTGATATGGCGTGAATGAGAAAGTGTAAAGAAGAAGCTTTGTTGAGAAATGCTATTGGTTATGATGTTTGGTCAATGTATGGCATGTTGTGATATTTTTGGTATGGTCATGCCGAAATTTCATTGTAAAGGGGAAAACGACGTTATAGGCAATTATGTAACTTTGGTCGTCTTTTGCACTTGTAAGGTGATTAGATGTTGACGTAAATTTTGTTATGTACTTGTATTGTAGAGTAAGGGACTGGATCATTATATTCGTTAGGATTGTGGATTCTTATTGAGGAAATTAAGGTATGTAAGGTTACTCTTTCCGTATCCTTCTGCAACATATAGTATTCACCTTGTCATGGTATTTACTCCTTTCCAAAATGTCCTAAGGTATACTATCTCAAGTTATCATCTATTGTTAATCACATATATTTCATTCTTGGTCTATTATCATTCATGAGTCACATAACTATGAACATGGTTTCAAGTTCCAATAATGTTATATTCAAAAGTTCCCAAAAATGAAGTAACCATTGATTGAGCTATTTCAAAGATTAAAGAAGTGATGTTGTAAAGAAGAGAGATGTTTCATGGGTGGTATCCCAGGGGTTAAATAACCTAGCATGGGTCGATCCCAATATTTACGGATGGTATCCCAGGGGTGAGAAGAACACCTAGCATGGGTCGATTCCGCTACGGGTGGTATCCCAGGGGCAAAGGAAAGCCTAGCATGGGTCGATCCCGATTACTAGTGATTACCCACTGATCAGCTTGGGGCCCGGGCATTATATGATTGGATGAATGAGTGATGGATAAAGGAATGAGTGAATGATCGAATGAGTATAAAAGCAAAGAAAGTAATTCATAATGTGCATATCTCTTTATATACAGATTGATGACTTAGCCTTATTGAGTATGCATTAATATTTGATTTCATTGAAGTATTTATGTATCATATAGTTTCGTGCAGCCTTACATACTCAGTACATTCTTCGTACTGACCCCTCTTGGGGGATTTACCTTACTTGCTGCAGGCGCTGGCACTAGTAGACCTCCCCAGTGAGCTGCAGAACTTCTATTGACCTTTGGTGAGCTCCAGTTAGTTCGGGCCTTCCCGTGTCTCAGTTGTACATGTATTTTGGTATTGTGAATGTGATGTAAAGCAGGGCTTGTCCCGAATGTAGGTTGGTCATGTATGTACTTCTATTAGAGGCTTTTGTAGACGTACATGGGTATGTGAAGTAATGTGAAGAGAAGAGATGTGTGTCGTTTGACTTGATGGCTATGTCGGCCAAGTTTCTTATATGTCAATATATATATCTTACATGTTCCATGATTTTCGATCTTACGCCATCTTCAAATTCACCTAATTGTTGGTCCAATTCGGTGATTAATTTATATGACCAGTGAGGTATTTTTTTACTGATTTCTTTTATTCCAATCGATTTGTTTCCAGATTTTGTCTGATTAGGATCAATTGCATTGAATACAAATTTGAAAAATTTCGTTCTTTTTTCTGAATTCGTTCTTACCTATTCTTGGTCTGAAAATAAAGAAAGGTCTTTCAAATTTAAACTCGATTTTGGTTCGTTACCAAATTCATTGATTAAAGTTAAGAACTCGTCAATTTCTGTTGATAATGGTTTTTTATCAATCGTATCCACTTTTTGTTCAAATTCTTGGTAATCAGTATTCGGAAGAAAGATAGTATGAATCCTATGTTCCATGATTTTCGATGTTAGACTATTATGTTGTTATGTGATGGTGGTGTTTTTTATGGCATGCATATGAATGAATGTAAGCAGAGCTTGGTTCTCTCGGGCCTTGTCAGCTACGAGTGCCAATCCGTCCCGATAGGGTTCGGGTGTGACAATTACAAGCAGGGGATGGGACTACAGACTCAAACTCATCCCATAAACATTTCAATTTAGTGAAGTAAACAGAAACTGACTGAACCCCTTGAGAGATGGAAGCAATTTCTTGATGAAGGTTATATGTTCTGGAACCATCAACCTTATCAAATCTTTCTTTTAAGTCTTGCCACACCATTTCTGCACTTGATGCATATACCACACCTCCCAAAAGTTCAGAAGTTCAGAAGAAACAGAGTTCATCAACCATGAAAGAACAATGGCATTTACTCTTTCCCACTGATTTACCAACTCAGTACAAAACTTATCTTTTGACCAAGAACCATCAACAATCCCAAACTTGTTACGTCCTAACAATGCGATCCTAACTGCTTTACTCCAAATAACATAATTCTCACTTCCCTTCAACTGAAATGATACAAGTGGGTTACCTGAGATATCGGCAGTTGACAGAAAGAGGGGATGATTGATATCCATGGTGGATTAAAAAGTGGAACCACCATTGTTTGGAGGAGCTGAAGATGGATTTCCCACTCTAGTACCAGTAGAACGCACACCGGACTCCATGAGATTGAGTCAAAGAACCTTTGAATGAAAAAATGCAGTAGAAACTGTCAAAATCTTGATTTCAAGAAATGATGAAGAGAATGATCCTGAAATCGATTACAAGTACTGATTTGACTCAGTAGGCTCTGATACTATGATGAATTTAATATGATGAGATGAAGTAACAGATGAAGATGATGATCCTGATGTTAGATCAGAAGAGGAAGAAGAAGAGAGATCGAGAGATAGAGAAATAAACTGTATTGAGAGTTGTATTCATTCTATTCTTGTTGGTACATAATACATGAATATATAGTATAGTGTAGGATTTGGATAAAGGCTAACTAACTAACTGCTTAACTAACTTTGTAACTGACTGCTACTTGACTACTTTATTATATTTACATACATACTTAATATGTGTATAATACTAGTATTACTTTATCTCCTCAACAATAACAATGTAAATTAATTAAGGAATAAAATAGTTAATTTGATATAACAATATCGTTTAAAAAATGACTATAGTACATATATTCACTGTACAAAGAAAAAACAGTTAATATAAATTAGAATTAAAAATAAGAACATGTACTATTCTCAAAACAGAACATTCATCATTTAATTGGAGATACGAATACAATTTAAGGACTAAAATGATTAATTTGATATAATATCATGATTTAAAATCACCATGTATTCATTATTAAAAAAACCAATTAATATAATTAAACTTAAAAACAATTCTTCCCCAATGACCACAAGCTTGCAAGTATGTTTCCATGGGACAACTCCAACTACATTTGCACAATAAAAAAGATTAAAAAGGGTTAGTTGCAACTCGCAAGGGAGTTGTGCAATTATTCAACTCACAACTAATGAAATGGCACAAGTAAACAAATAATAATGGTTTATAAACGGCTTGTGCAAAGTATTACTTCTTCAAAACTTGAAGAATACACATTCAAAGAGTTCTAAATCTAAAAATAGATAAATCACTTAGCATAATTTTACGATGACGTTAAATCATTCACAATTTCACACATAATATATAAAGATTGTGATATTCATACTTGCCTCGAGATAGAGAGAATGATTCATCTTTAGGAATAACTTCGCCAAGTAAGGAGAGTCCTGCAATCGTCACAAAAACATCCGTTGTAACAAAAAATTGTGAAAATTCATGATTACAAAGATAAAATTCTCAACTCCTACTTCTACATAAATTCCTAATTTTCTTTCAGGGGTTTTCTCATCAATCTACCTCAATTTGTTCTCTGTCTCTGGGATGGTTTTGAAGTTCATGTTTAAAGTCAGTCCACTTCAATACAAGCCAAATACAAATGTCTAGCAAAAGAAGAAAACTTGGATGTAATTTCAACAAAAGACACTCTCGGTCGTGAACGTTTCTAATATATTGTTGTATTCTATAGAGGTACTAATTGTCCCGATGAATTGAGCATTTGACTATGAAAATGTGTTAAAACTTGAAACCACCTACTACACTCGCGAGCATGATCAATTCTGAGTTTATTTAGAAGAAATGGGAGTAAGCATCTCTTATATTAGTACATAGTATTAAAGGTCCAATTTTAATTACTACATAGTATTAATTATTGTTAATGTTATAATTACAGAAAGGGGAAGAGGTATATGTTTTGTTTTTGCCAGAATTTAAAGTCTTGCTACATTATTAACTTTAACACTTATTACTTATTGATCTTGGACGTGGGGAGAATGAAGGTTCATCGTTTTCCCTATTAAATTTTAATATAAATTAATTACATTAATTATAGGAAAGGAAAAAGGATTAACAAAAATATTTAGACAATAAAAACTAAAAAAAAAAAGAGAGAGAGAAAAAAGATAATAAGAATATGTTTTAATATTAATGTAATGTTATTTATAGATTAGTTAGTACAAAATAATTGAATTATTGGGATATGACACACCCTTTAAGAAAAATATTTAAGGACATAAATTGTAGGCTACTTTTCACTTTTACCCTTTTAATTATTCTTAACCCATTCTCCTAGAAAATGTGAAGTACTTAAGAATCTCATTAAATGAAAGGGTAAATATGGAAAAAAGTTTCAACAATTCTCTTGGACTTTGAAAAATTCACTTATTTTGGACATTGAAAAATACCTCAACAATTCAATTATTTTAGACTAGAGAGAGTAACAATTAGGTAGAAAGGTGTTGAAGAGACATGTTATTTAAGTGGAGAATGCAAATAGATGGAGATTTTTTGTAACTCATAAAATATAAGGATGAAAATCGTTTACACCCCTCAACTTTACTTTAAAAATCAGACTCCCCCCCACCCCCCCTAACTTTGAAAAATAGTCATTGTCCCTCCCTTTTTCTAATTGACTTTTTTAAATGTCTATTCTACTCTTACATTAACCTTTATTTATTTATTTATTTATTTTTACATCTTTAAAATCATGATATTTTTACTTTTAATCTATATAAAAAAATTATAAAAAATATTAATATCGTCGAAAAAAAAAGTTAGAGATATTATCACGACCCAAAGTTAAAATCTTGAAAATCACCTTTAAAATGTTCAAATCCGAGCTCTCAAGTTCAAAAATGGTGGAAAATGGGGTTTAATCTCGAAAAGGAACTATTTAAAGCTGGCACGGACTGCCTTCTACGCGATTGCAAGGGCTTTGTTGCAATCGTGACCAACTCGACCCAGTCCTGTTGCGAACGCGACATTATCCATGCAAACGTGAAGATGATTCCAGACCCGGATCCTGTTTACTCTCCGCGATCGCGAGCCCACCTCCACGATCACGATGACCAAAAATACTCCCTTCTTTGCAAATGCGATGGAAGCTCGCAAACACAAAGAAGGATTTGTTGCACCAGACATCAGCAGTAAAGGTCAAAGCCAAAAATCTCTGAATTGACCCTGAAAATTCGTTTGGGACCCCATAAAATAAAATAACTAAGCTACTAAACTAAATTCGACATTCCGGACTCAATAGTGCAGTCAAAATTTTCAACGGAGGTCATTTTCATCAGATGTTGATCAAAGTCAACCTTAGGCCATAACTTTCCAACATCTCGTCTAAACGCTCAAAATCACACCAAAAGCCTCGGGACCTGATCCAACCATGCTTTCAACCCAAAATCAATGTTTTGGAGCTGAGGGAATTGACTGAATTTTGATATGACGCTCGGATCTCCAAATATTGACCAAAGTCAACCATTCCTACTTAAAGACCTTTCAAAATGGAGGATATTAATACCTCAGTAAAATAAATAAATTATAAATAATATAAAAATATATTATATAAATTGAGGATTGCAAATATCAAGGGTAAAATAGATATTATATAGGATAAGGGAGGGGTGGGGGGGTGGGGGGGTGGGGGGGAGAATGATTATTTCTCAAAGTTGAGGGGGGAGTTTGATTTTTAAGTCAAAGTTTGGGGGTGTAAATGATTTTCACCCTAAAATATAATTATATGTAATAAATATGATAGCTTTTTTAATTATTAAATAAATTGATTAATGATAAGAAATAAAGGGGAAAAAAAATTCAAAAACGGAGAAAAGAGATAAATAGGAACAGAGGTCATAGAGAGGTGTCACATCACCTTGTCTATGTTCCTTCTTTATATATATATACTAGTATCTGGACACATGCGTTGCACGTGTGTCCCACAAAATTAGTATATAAATGATATAAATCATATTAAAACTATGGTGAAACGAGTAATAAAAAAATTAAACGAAAAAAATACAACCTGAAATTGATGAACCAAAAACCTATTTGAATCGGTTTACATAAATTACTGTCGAAACATGTGAATTTGAGCATCTAAATTTAGTTAGTAGGGAGAATTTGAAAAAAGTAAAGAGTAAATCCGAACTAATTATACTTTCTTCGTTCGCTTTTACTTGTTACTATTTTTTTAATTTGATTTTCATTTTTACTTGTCACTTTTGACATATCAAGAAAAGACAAAAGAATTTTTCTTATTTTACCCTTAGCATTAACTGTTTATTCTCCAAATTATTTTCAAGACATATTACTCTAAACATCAATTAATAGGGGTAATATGGTAAAATAGCCACAACAATAATTATTTTTTTAATGGATGTGTCATTTTAAAAAATGACAAGTAAAAGCTAACGGAGGGAGTATAAAGTTACCATATATTCTCGATCGTTGCTACTGATTTAATGTTTTTCAATTTATCCGTTCATTCTTTTTAGTGAAACCAAGAACCCTTTGAATCATCGTCAATGACTATAACCTCACCTAGATCCAATATAAAGAATAAAGATTAGCAATTACTCCCTCTATTTATTTTTACTTGTCATTAATTTCTAAAATGAATTTTCACTTTTATTTGTCACTTTTGACATATAAAGAGAAGACAAAGTTTATTTTTCTGTTTTACCCTTAACATTAATTATTTATTCTCCAAATCATTTTCGAGACATAACACTAAACATCAATTAATAGGGGTAGTATGGTAGATAGCCATGTCAATAATTATTTTTCTTAATGGATATACCAAATCAAGATGTGACAAGTAAAAGTGAACGAAGGAAGTACTAGTCTTACTTGATAGACTAATTAATTAAATTAAGTTTTCTAGGTTATCTCTTCCATATGTGTTGACACCTTTTGTTGTTACATCAGGATGTGTCCGTCACAATAAACAATCTCTATTAGATGAGTATCAAACTTTACAAACTCATCATGCTACAACGTTAGTTAATATATGATCATATTCAACTTCTTTAAGCTTAATTCACAAAATGGATACTAAAAAGGTGGCTAGATAAAAATAAAAAGTTCTCAAGAAAGGGGTAACGTCTTTAAACACAAATTTCTTACCATTTTTTATGCCTCCAATCGGCTCAATGCATTATTAGTTGTTGAAATACCCAGGGGCGGAGCAAGCCGATAATGTGTGGGTTCACGAGAATCCCATGATTTTTGTTCATATCATATATTTGTATTAAGAAATCAACAAAATGTTTATAAATAGTTGATAGTGGATCCATATATTATTTTATATTGACTTGAGATTGTTGTAGAAATCTAAAAATTTCAAAAGCTGGAGCTGGCTTTGGGAACATCCAACCTGTGGAAATTTGAGATCCGAAAACTTACATTATGAAAATATACTGAATATGAAAATATACTGAATTGCATCTGTATACTGCCACACAAAGATATTGCATGAAGAATGAACTAAATAGCGATGTTAAAAATATATAAACAAAATCTCAATTATAATGCATACATGA